>OU342506.1:10010000-15940000 GCA_910589525.2 Ennomos quercinarius | reverse complement strand
CTAACCTAACCTAACCTAACCTAACCTAACCTAACCTAACCTAACCTAACCTAACCTAACCTAACCTAACCTAACCTAACCTAACCTAACCTAACCTAACCTAACCTAACCTAACCTAACCTAACCTAACCTAACCTAACCTAACCTAACCTAACCTAACCTAACCTAACCTAACCTAACCTAACCTAACCTAACCTAACCTAACCTAACCTAACCTAACCTAACCTAACCTAACCTAACCTAACCTAACCTAACCTAACCTAACCTAACCTAACCTAACCTAACCTAACCTAACCTAACCTAACCTAACCTAACCTAACCTAACCTAACCTAACCTAACCTAACCTAACCTAACCTAACCTAACCTAACCTAACCTAACCTAACCTAACCTAACCTAACCTAACCTAACCTAACCTAACCTAACCTAACCTAACCTAACCTAACCTAACCTAACCTAACCTAACCTAACCTAACCTAACCTAACCTAACCTAACCTAACCTAACCTAACCTAACCTAACCTAACCTAACCTAACCTAACCTAACCTAACCTAACCTAACCTAACCTAACCTAACCTAACCTAACCTAACCTAACCTAACCTAACCTAACCTAACCTAACCTAACCTAACCTAACCTAACCTAACCTAACCTAACCTAACCTAACCTAACCTAACCTAACCTAACCTAACCTAACCTAACCTAACCTAACCTAACCTAACCTAACCTAACCTAACCTAACCTAACCTAACCTAACCTAACCTAACCTAACCTAACCTAACCTAACCTAACCTAACCTAACCTAACCTAACCTAACCTAACCTAACCTAACCTAACCTAACCTAACCTAACCTAACCTAACCTAACCTAACCTAACCTAACCTAACCTAACCTAACCTAACCTAACCTAACCTAACCTAACCTAACCTAACCTAACCTAACCTAACCTAACCTAACCTAACCTAACCTAACCTAACCTAACCTAACCTAACCTAACCTAACCTAACCTAACCTAACCTAACCTAACCTAACCTAACCTAACCTAACCTAACCTAACCTAACCTAACCTAACCTAACCTAACCTAACCTAACCTAACCTAACCTAACCTAACCTAACCTAACCTAACCTAACCTAACCTAACCTAACCTAACCTAACCTAACCTAACCTAACCTAACCTAACCTAACCTAACCTAACCTAACCTAACCTAACCTAACCTAACCTAACCTAACCTAACCTAACCTAACCTAACCTAACCTAACCTAACCTAACCTAACCTAACCTAACCTAACCTAACCTAACCTAACCTAACCTAACCTAACCTAACCTAACCTAACCTAACCTAACCTAACCTAACCTAACCTAACCTAACCTAACCTAACCTAACCTAACCTAACCTAACCTAACCTAACCTAACCTAACCTAACCTAACCTAACCTAACCTAACCTAACCTAACCTAACCTAACCTAACCTAACCTAACCTAACCTAACCTAACCTAACCTAACCTAACCTAACCTAACCTAACCTAACCTAACCTAACCTAACCTAACCTAACCTAACCTAACCTAACCTAACCTAACCTAACCTAACCTAACCTAACCTAACCTAACCTAACCTAACCTAACCTAACCTAACCTAACCTAACCTAACCTAACCTAACCTAACCTAACCTAACCTAACCTAACCTAACCTAACCTAACCTAACCTAACCTAACCTAACCTAACCTAACCTAACCTAACCTAACCTAACCTAACCTAACCTAACCTAACCTAACCTAACCTAACCTAACCTAACCTAACCTAACCTAACCTAACCTAACCTAACCTAACCTAACCTAACCTAACCTAACCTAACCTAACCTAACCTAACCTAACCTAACCTAACCTAACCTAACCTAACCTAACCTAACCTAACCTAACCTAACCTAACCTAACCTAACCTAACCTAACCTAACCTAACCTAACCTAACCTAACCTAACCTAACCTAACCTAACCTAACCTAACCTAACCTAACCTAACCTAACCTAACCTAACCTAACCTAACCTAACCTAACCTAACCTAACCTAACCTAACCTAACCTAACCTAACCTAACCTAACCTAACCTAACCTAACCTAACCTAACCTAACCTAACCTAACCTAACCTAACCTAACCTAACCTAACCTAACCTAACCTAACCTAACCTAACCTAACCTAACCTAACCTAACCTAACCTAACCTAACCTAACCTAACCTAACCTAACCTAACCTAACCTAACCTAACCTAACCTAACCTAACCTAACCTAACCTAACCTAACCTAACCTAACCTAACCTAACCTAACCTAACCTAACCTAACCTAACCTAACCTAACCTAACCTAACCTAACCTAACCTAACCTAACCTAACCTAACCTAACCTAACCTAACCTAACCTAACCTAACCTAACCTAACCTAACCTAACCTAACCTAACCTAACCTAACCTAACCTAACCTAACCTAACCTAACCTAACCTAACCTAACCTAACCTAACCTAACCTAACCTAACCTAACCTAACCTAACCTAACCTAACCTAACCTAACCTAACCTAACCTAACCTAACCTAACCTAACCTAACCTAACCTAACCTAACCTAACCTAACCTAACCTAACCTAACCTAACCTAACCTAACCTAACCTAACCTAACCTAACCTAACCTAACCTAACCTAACCTAACCTAACCTAACCTAACCTAACCTAACCTAACCTAACCTAACCTAACCTAACCTAACCTAACCTAACCTAACCTAACCTAACCTAACCTAACCTAACCTAACCTAACCTAACCTAACCTAACCTAACCTAACCTAACCTAACCTAACCTAACCTAACCTAACCTAACCTAACCTAACCTAACCTAACCTAACCTAACCTAACCTAACCTAACCTAACCTAACCTAACCTAACCTAACCTAACCTAACCTAACCTAACCTAACCTAACCTAACCTAACCTAACCTAACCTAACCTAACCTAACCTAACCTAACCTAACCTAACCTAACCTAACCTAACCTAACCTAACCTAACCTAACCTAACCTAACCTAACCTAACCTAACCTAACCTAACCTAACCTAACCTAACCTAACCTAACCTAACCTAACCTAACCTAACCTAACCTAACCTAACCTAACCTAACCTAACCTAACCTAACCTAACCTAACCTAACCTAACCTAACCTAACCTAACCTAACCTAACCTAACCTAACCTAACCTAACCTAACCTAACCTAACCTAACCTAACCTAAGCTAACCTAACCTAACCTAACCTAACCTAACCTAACCTAACCTAACCTAACCTAACCTAACCTAACCTAACCTAACCTAACCTAACCTAACCTAACCTAACCTAACCTAACCTAACCTAACCTAACCTAACCTAACCTAACCTAACCTAACCTAACCTAACCTAACCTAACCTAACCTAACCTAACCTAACCTAACCTAACCTAACCTAACCTAACCTAACCTAACCTAACCTAACCTAACCTAACCTAACCTAACCTAACCTAACCTAACCTAACCTAACCTAACCTAACCTAACCTAACCTAACCTAACCTAACCTAACCTAACCTAACCTAACCTAACCTAACCTAACCTAACCTAACCTAACCTAACCTAACCTAACCTAACCTAACCTAACCTAACCTAACCTAACCTAACCTAACCTAACCTAACCTAACCTAACCTAACCTAACCTAACCTAACCTAACCTAACCTAACCTAACCTAACCTAACCTAACCTAACCTAACCTAACCTAACCTAACCTAACCTAACCTAACCTAACCTAACCTAACCTAACCTAACCTAACCTAACCTAACCTAACCTAACCTAACCTAACCTAACCTAACCTAACCTAACCTAACCTAACCTAACCTAACCTAACCTAACCTAACCTAACCTAACCTAACCTAACCTAACCTAACCTAACCTAACCTAACCTAACCTAACCTAACCTAACCTAACCTAACCTAACCTAACCTAACCTAACCTAACCTAACCTAACCTAACCTAACCTAACCTAACCTAACCTAACCTAACCTAACCTAACCTAACCTAACCTAACCTAACCTAACCTAACCTAACCTAACCTAACCTAACCTAACCTAACCTAAGCTAACCTAACCTAACCTAACCTAACCTAACCTAACCTAACCTAACCTAACCTAACCTAACCTAACCTAACCTAACCTAACCTAACCTAACCTAACCTAACCTAACCTAACCTAACCTAACCTAACCTAACCTAACCTAACCTAACCTAACCTAACCTAACCTAACCTAACCTAACCTAACCTAACCTAACCTAACCTAACCTAACCTAACCTAACCTAACCTAACCTAACCTAACCTAACCTAACCTAACCTAACCTAACCTAACCTAACCTAACCTAACCTAACCTAACCTAACCTAACCTAACCTAACCTAACCTAACCTAACCTAACCTAACCTAACCTAACCTAACCTAACCTAACCTAACCTAACCTAACCTAACCTAACCTAACCTAACCTAACCTAACCTAACCTAACCTAACCTAACCTAACCTAACCTAACCTAACCTAACCTAACCTAACCTAACCTAACCTAACCTAACCTAACCTAACCTAACCTAACCTAACCTAACCTAACCTAACCTAACCTAACCTAACCTAACCTAACCTAACCTAACCTAACCTAACCTAACCTAACCTAACCTAACCTAACCTAACCTAACCTAACCTAACCTAACCTAACCTAACCTAACCTAACCTAACCTAACCTAACCTAACCTAACCTAACCTAACCTAACCTAACCTAACCTAACCTAACCTAACCTAACCTAACCTAACCTAACCTAACCTAACCTAACCTAACCTAACCTAACCTAACCTAACCTAACCTAACCTAACCTAACCTAACCTAACCTAACCTAACCTAACCTAACCTAACCTAACCTAACCTAACCTAACCTAACCTAACCTAACCTAACCTAACCTAACCTAACCTAACCTAACCTAACCTAACCTAACCTAACCTAACCTAACCTAACCTAACCTAACCTAACCTAACCTAACCTAACCTAACCTAACCTAACCTAACCTAACCTAACCTAACCTAACCTAACCTAACCTAACCTAACCTAACCTAACCTAACCTAACCTAACCTAACCTAACCTAACCTAACCTAACCTAACCTAACCTAACCTAACCTAACCTAACCTAACCTAACCTAACCTAACCTAACCTAACCTAACCTAACCTAACCTAACCTAACCTAACCTAACCTAACCTAACCTAACCTAACCTAACCTAACCTAACCTAACCTAACCTAACCTAACCTAACCTAACCTAACCTAACCTAACCTAACCTAACCTAACCTAACCTAACCTAACCTAACCTAACCTAACCTAACCTAACCTAACCTAACCTAACCTAACCTAACCTAACCTAACCTAACCTAACCTAACCTAACCTAACCTAACCTAACCTAACCTAACCTAACCTAACCTAACCTAACCTAACCTAACCTAACCTAACCTAACCTAACCTAACCTAACCTAACCTAACCTAACCTAACCTAACCTAACCTAACCTAACCTAACCTAACCTAACCTAACCTAACCTAACCTAACCTAACCTAACCTAACCTAATCTAACCTAACCTAACCTAACCTAACCTAACCTAACCTAACCTAACCTAACCTAACCTAACCTAACCTAACCTAACCTAACCTAACCTAACCTAACCTAACCTAACCTAACCTAACCTAACCTAACCTAACCTAACCTAACCTAACCTAACCTAACCTAACCTAACCTAACCTAACCTAACCTAACCTAACCTAACCTAACCTAACCTAACCTAACCTAACCTAACCTAACCTAACCTAACCTAACCTAACCTAACCTAACCTAACCTAACCTAACCTAACCTAACCTAACCTAACCTAACCTAACCTAACCTAACCTAACCTAACCTAACCTAACCTAACCTAACCTAACCTAACCTAACCTAGCCTAACCTAACCTAACCTAACCTAACCTAACCTAACCTAACCTAACCTAACCTAACCTAACCTAACCTAACCTAACCTAACCTAACCTAACCTAACCTAACCTAACCTAACCTAACCTAACCTAACCTAACCTAACCTAACCTAACCTAACCTAACCTAACCTAACCTAACCTAACCTAACCTAACCTAACCTAACCTAACCTAACCTAACCTAACCTAACCTAACCTAACCTAACCTAACCTAACCTAACCTAACCTAACCTAACCTAACCTAACCTAACCTAACCTAACCTAACCTAACCTAACCTAACCTAACCTAACCTAACCTAACCTAACCTAACCTAACCTAACCTAACCTAACCTAACCTAACCTAACCTAACCTAACCTAACCTAACCTAACCTAACCTAACCTAACCTAACCTAACCTAACCTAACCTAACCTAACCTAACCTAACCTAACCTAACCTAACCTAACCTAACCTAACCTAACCTAACCTAACCTAACCTAACCTAACCTAACCTAACCTAACCTAACCTAACCTAACCTAACCTAACCTAACCTAACCTAACCTAACCTAACCTAACCTAACCTAACCTAACCTAACCTAACCTAACCTAACCTAACCTAACCTAACCTAACCTAACCTAACCTAACCTAACCTAACCTAACCTAACCTAACCTAACCTAACCTAACCTAACCTAACCTAACCTAACCTAACCTAACCTAACCTAACCTAACCTAACCTAACCTAACCTAACCTAACCTAACCTAACCTAACCTAACCTAACCTAACCTAACCTAACCTAACCTAACCTAACCTAACCTAACCTAACCTAACCTAACCTAACCTAACCTAACCTAACCTAACCTAACCTAACCTAACCTAACCTAACCTAACCTAACCTAACCTAACCTAACCTAACCTAACCTAACCTAACCTAACCTAACCTAACCTAACCTAACCTAACCTAACCTAACCTAACCTAACCTAACCTAACCTAACCTAACCTAACCTAACCTAACCTAACCTAACCTAACCTAACCTAACCTAACCTAACCTAACCTAACCTAACCTAACCTAACCTAACCTAACCTAACCTAACCTAACCTAACCTAACCTAACCTAACCTAACCTAACCTAACCTAACCTAACCTAACCTAACCTAACCTAACCTAACCTAACCTAACCTAACCTAACCTAACCTAACCTAACCTAACCTAACCTAACCTAACCTAACCTAACCTAACCTAACCTAACCTAACCTAACCTAACCTAACCTAACCTAACCTAACCTAACCTAACCTAACCTAACCTAACCTAACCTAACCTAACCTAACCTAACCTAACCTAACCTAACCTAACCTAACCTAACCTAACCTAACCTAACCTAACCTAACCTAACCTAACCTAACCTAACCTAACCTAACCTAACCTAACCTAACCTAACCTAACCTAACCTAACCTAACCTAACCTAACCTAACCTAACCTAACCTAACCTAACCTAACCTAACCTAACCTAACCTAACCTAACCTAACCTAACCTAACCTAACCTAACCTAACCTAACCTAACCTAACCTAACCTAACCTAACCTAACCTAACCTAACCTAACCTAACCTAACCTAACCTATCCTAACCTAACCTAACCTAACCTAACCTAACCTAACCTAACCTAACCTAACCTAACCTAACCTAACCTAACCTAACCTAACCTAACCTAACCTAACCTAACCTAACCTAACCTAACCTAACCTAACCTAACCTAACCTAACCTAACCTAACCTAACCTAACCTAACCTAACCTAACCTAACCTAACCTAACCTAACCTAACCTAACCTAACCTAACCTAACCTAACCTAACCTAACCTAACCTAACCTAACCTAACCTAACCTAACCTAACCTAACCTAACCTAACCTAACCTAACCTAACCTAACCTAACCTAACCTAACCTAACCTAACCTAACCTAACCTAACCTAACCTAACCTAACCTAACCTAACCTAACCTAACCTAACCTAACCTAACCTAACCTAACCTAACCTAACCTAACCTAACCTAACCTAACCTAACCTAACCTAACCAATTTTTAAAGGTACTTACCCAGGTCCTGTATATAAGTGTGATACACCGATAGACGCGTCTCCGCGAGTACTAGCTGTACCTGAAACAAAAACGCATCCTGTATTTTTTCAGGTGTAGTCATCTTTTTCAGCAATAAACGTTCAGGCGTACCTCTACGGAGCTGCGTCTGTAGCGTGGGCTGCAAGAAAGAACGAAAATAGAACATCGAAATTTTCTCAGTACTTGGTCTATAGTGAAAAATCCACCTAACCGGCGATACGGAAAACAAAAACGTAATTTTTAAAGGTGTAGTCATCTTTTTCAGCAATAAACGTTCAGGCGTACCTCTACGGAGCTGCGTCTGTAGCGTGGGCTGCAAGAAAGAACGAAAATAGAACATCGAAATTTTCTCAGTACTTGGTCTATAGTGAAAAATCCACCTAACCGGCGATACGGAAAACAAAAACGTAATTTTTAAAGGATTTTTTAGGGTTCCGTGCAAACTTACACCTGACCGCCTCCGTCACGGGTGTCAAAAGATCCGGGAGCACCCCGCGAACCCGATCCTGTGAAAATACGGGACCTCTCAGTACAAAAAGTTTACACCCGACAGCTAAAAACTGTTCGGATTTCATTTTTTCCGCCCGCCCACCCACCCTAGTAAGAACCCACCCTCCCACCCAGGAGAACTTTATCGGATGAAAATTTGCCGCTAAATTTTCCAAATCTTTTGGTATATATATTACTTGGTTTTGATAGGTCTAAGGCAGGAGCATTTTGGCGTAAACACTAGGAAAACTTATATTTTGACAAAAGTTATTTTATTGCTGTGTACTGTATTATTGTTTGTCTTTGTGTTGTGACACTGTTTGTTGACAAATATATTTTTATATTTTATATTAATTTCGGACCATTTACATCCGTAAAAGTTGACACATTTTGAATAATTATTAAGATAAGATATATAACTTTAGTCCCTTTAGTCTTGTTTTGTTTTGTTTTATTTCATTATTGATTAAATCTTCTATTCATTATATACGATGCTTGGAATTCACACTCCCGTGAAGAAGGCCAAAGTGACAAAGGAGACCCCGCAGATGGATACGACATTCCCTTTAGTAGACGTATCGGAAGGGGGTGAAAAATCCCCAAGCCAGACAACAGGACCATTGCAGGAAGAGACAATGATACCCTCAACCGTAAGGCGTAGTATCGGCGAGTGGGAATCAGGCAAGCAAGACCTACGTGCAAAGACTAACTCCGTAAAGGAGGCCTCCCTTGCAGGCCCCTCTAAACCAAAACTGAATACACTCTTGCAAGAGGGCGTATTGGCAGCGCGTGGGAACCCGGTAGTTACTGTGAGTAGCCCGCCGCTTCCGGGAAAGCCCAAATATGCAAATAGGGTAGTGGAAGCTAGAGCCTGCCTGAGCAAAGCAAAGTTGCACCTAAATAACTCACGCAACTTGAAGACTGAAATAAAAACAGAGGTCTCCCAAGCGATAGAGCGACTTTATCAGCTTGTTAAGGAGGCGGAAATGGGGAAGGGAAAAGAATATAAAGGACAAGAAAGCGAGGTGGATTTCTCCACGACAGCGTCAGCGTCAGCGTCAGCGTCAGCGGAGACTGAACAGGAAAGAAGAAAATATGAAATAGAAGTGGTAGCAAAAATGAAAGAGTATAGCATGCTGATAAAAGAGAATAACGAAATGATGGGGCAGCTAAAGGAGTCCTTGGAGAGGAAGACATACGCGAGTGCAACAATGTCACTGAACAGGAGGCAGCTCCCCGAGCAGACCGCCTTGCACTCGGTAGTGGTCACCGCCAAGGACGAAACAGAAACAGGGGAAGAGGTCTTGGACAGGATTAGGAAGACCATAAACGCAAAAGATGGATGGGTAACGGTTGAGAAGATCAGGAAGGCCAAAGACAGGAAAGTAATAGTGGGATGCAGAACTGAGAACGAAAGGCAAAAGGTTAAAGAAAGGCTAAATAAAGAAGAAAAACTAAATGTGGAGGATATAAAAAATAAAGATCCATTGGTCATTTTAAAGGATGTGCTGCAGTATAATACGGATGAGGACGTCTTCAGAGCACTGAGGAACCAAAACAAATCCTTGTTTATGGAGCTGGATAAACAAGATGATCGGATCCAGATAGCCTATAAAAAACGAACTAGAAACCCACACACGAGGCACATAGTCATGAGAGTCTCTCCAAAACTTTGGCAGCGCATGGTGGAAGCCGAGGCAGTTCACATAGATCTGCAGCGAGTAAGGGTGTCAGACCAGTCACCACTGGTTCAATGCTCGCTTTGCCTCGGCTATGGACATGGCCGTCGTTTCTGCAAGGAAGAGTTGGAGAAATGCAGCCATTGTGGAGGCCCTCACCTAAAAACACAATGTACGGAATGGCTGGCGGGTGCAGCCCCATCATGCTGCAATTGCGTACATGCCAAAATCGATAAAACAGACCACAATGCTTTCAGTCAGGAATGCAGCATCAGACGGAAGTGGGAGGCACTGGCGAGAGCTACTATAGCGTACTGCTAAGGGCGTCCCTAGTGTCATCTCAGCTCGAACTACAGTGCGGCCATACCTTGCAGCCCAGGCAAATCTACAGAGAAAGGAGCTAGCTACCAAAGAGCTCATGCTTGAAGCCACCAAGAGGAAAATGGCCTTCGCATTAATCCAGGAGCCCTATGTGGGAGCGATAGGAAAAATGAGAGACTACACTGGAGTAAGAATATTCCAGTGCACTAATCCGGAAATTGGAACAATCAAAGCGGCAGTAGCTGTTTTTGACAATGATATGGACGTTATCCAATATCCGGAGTTGACCACACCTAACATCGCAGTAGTTAAACTTAGGACCAGTGCATGGGAAGTTACTGTAGTCTCTCTCTACTTTGAAGGCGACAAACCCATAGAGCCTTACTTGGAACATCTGAGAACGATTGAGCGAAAATTGGGCCGAAGACTCTTAATTGGTGGCGATGCAAACGCAAAAAGTACGTGGTGGGGCAGTGCAAAGGTTGATGATAGAGGAGAGGACATGGCCGGAATGTTGGAAGAACTGAGCATGCAGATACTGAACGAAGGTGATACCCCGACTTTTTATACTGTGAGAGGAAACAAGGTGTACTCTAGCATAGTAGACGTTACGGCATGCACAACGGAAATTATGGATCTTGTTGAGGATTGGAAGGTGGATGACGGCATGACGAGTTCGGATCACCACGCTATCATTTTTAAAATTAGGTTGACTAGAGCTAAGGGAATTCATATAAATCGAACAACAAGGATATATAACACTAGGAAAGCAAACTGGAACCAATTTCATGAGAAATTGGCCCAGTTGCTAGAATCATGCAAAATTAATACCACAGAAATTAATAAAATAGTAGACAAAACTGAACTAGAGCTGATTATAGTAAAATACATAGATATGATAACGCAAACATGCAACGAAAATTTACCAAAAAAGAAAACAGTAAATGAACTTACCTTTCCGTGGTGGTCCGAAGAACTTGTCAAGCTGAAACAAGATGCCCTCACGAAGAAACGCAGGATCCGATGTGCAGCGCCAGTCCGGAAGAGCAGAGTCGTCGCGGAGTACCTGGAAGCAAAGCAAAAATATGAAGAAGAAGCAATGATGGCTCAAATATCTAGCTGGAAGGAATTTTGCGAGAAACAGGATCGAGAAAGTTTATGGGATGGAATCTATCGCGTAATAGGCAGATCGACTAAGAGACATGAAGATGTACCACTGATCAAGGAAGGGAAAGTGCTGGACCAAAAGGAATCAGCTGAATTGCTAGTTGAGACCTTCTACCCCGATGATAAGGAGGAAGTTGACAATCTGGATCATAAGCGAACGAGACAAGAAGCAGCACGAGCAAACGAACTGGGTCATGATGAAACCCATGACCCACTGTTTACCTTCGAAGAGCTGAAAACCGCTATGACCAGCTTCAATCCTAAAAAGGCACCGGGATCAGATGGCCTCACAGCTGATATTTGCGAGCACGCAATAAGGCAGAACCCAACAACCTACCTCTCACTGGCCAACAAATGCCTGGAGCTGGGTCACTTCCCTAATATCTGGAAGGAGGCAACGGTGGTCGTTCTTAGGAAACCTGGAAAGGAACTGTACACAGAGCCTAAGTCCCACAGACCAATAGGATTGTTGCCGGTAATGGGAAAGATTTTGGAAAAGATGCTAGTAGGAAGGATAAAGTGGCATATTGTCCCAAAGTTGAGCCCTCGTCAATACGGATTCATGCCACAGAAAAGCACGGAAGACTCCCTCTATGACCTAATGCAATACATACGCGAAAAGCTGGAACAAAAGAAATTAATAACAATGGTATCGTTGGACATAGAGGGAGCTTTCGATAGCGCTTGGTGGCCTGCAATAAGAACACGATTGGCAGAGGAAAACTGTCCTGTTAATATAAGAAGAGTAATGGATAGTTATTTGGAAAACAGGAAAGTGAGACTGAGGTACGCAGGAGAAGAAGTGACCAAAGCAACATCAAAAGGATGCGTCCAGGGATCGATAGGGGGCCCACTCCTGTGGAATCTCCTTTTGGATCCTTTGCTGCAAGAGTTAGAGCGACGCGGCAATTATTGCCAAGCATTCGCTGATGATATCGTGTTGCTTTTTGAGGGACAAACGGCAATGGAGGTCCAGCAACGTGCGAATGCCGCTCTTGCCTATGTCGAGGAGTGGGGTGTCAGGAACAAATTGAAGTTTGCTCCGCATAAAACAAACGCTATGGTCATTACGCGTAAGTTGAAGTACGACACCCCACTTCTGAGTATGGGAGGGATCGACATTGGCATGTCGCGAGAGATCAAGATTCTTGGCCTCACAATAGACGACAAGCTGACATTTAATACACATGTCACCAATGTTTGCAAGAAAGCGCTAAACTTCTACAAAAAGCTAGCGAGAACGGCAAAAATTAGTTGGGGCCTCCATCCACAAGTGATTCACACTATATACACGGCGGTTGTGGAGCCCGTGATAATGTACGCGGCCAGCGCGTGGGCGTCTGCCACCGAAAAACTTGGTGTCCAAAAACAGCTAAACGTGGTGCAACGGGGATTCGCTCAGAAGCTGTGTAGAGCATACCGCACCACTTCACTGAACTCGGCGCTGGTGCTGTCTGGGATACTCCCTTTGGACCTCAGAATACAAGAAGCAGCCGCATTGTACGAGGCCAAGAGGGGTGTGCCCCAGATAGCATTAGCATTGGGAGATAGAGAAGTGGAACGCGTAGTACCATATGCAAACACGCCTCACCCAGCCGAAAATATTGACCTGGAATTCATATGCCTGACAGACCAAGCTGAAGTAGATATACATGGCAACCAAGCAGTACGCATTTTTACGGACGGCAGTAAAATTGATGGCAAGGTCGGAGCTGCATTGTCTCATTGGAGCAATGCAGCCGAGATCAAAAGCCAGAAATTGAAACTGTCGTCCTATTGCACTGTCTATCAAGCGGAATTACTGGCGATATATAAAGCTACATGTGATATCCTTCGAGGACAAGACACCAGTTTTGGTATATATAGTGACTCGCGATCATCACTCGAGTCAATCGTAAACCACCGTTCACTGCATCCCTTGGCTGTCAAAAGTCGTGAAAACCTGAAAGCAATAAGACAGCAGAACAAAAATGTCGCGCTCTATTGGATCAAGGCACATGCAGGACTTGAAGGTAACGAACGGGCTGATCAATTAGCAAAGGATGCGGCAATGAACATCAAACGCAAACCCGATTACGATTTATGTCCAATCTCACATATTAAGAAGCAAATCCGAGTGGGAACGCTAGATAAATGGAATCGTAGATACAGGTCGGGCGAGACTGCTAAAGTTACAAAATTGTTTTTCCCAGACGCGATTGAGGCGTACAGAGTAGTGAAACAAATAGAACCAGCTGGAACGTTAACACAGATTATGACTGGGCACGGTGGGTTCTCCGAATACCTGACACGTTTTAGGTGTAAGGAGGACCCATCTTGCCTCTGTGAACCCGGGAAAAATGAAACTGTAGAGCATATCCTACTGGAATGTCCTGTTTATGGCTTGGAAAGATATGAGGTAGAGCAAAGTTTAAATAAAAAACTGACGACTGACACTCTGCACGAGTTAGTCAGAGATGTAGCAAGTAGGAAGATATTTTTAGATTTTTGTATAAAAATTGGTAACAAAGTTATTGATAGAAATAAGACTAGATAATTAAGTATATTGTATTATATATATTGAATATAAATTGTAAATAGTCATAATCTAATTAATCACTATGCTATATATGTATATTTATATAATATACGATGTTAGCATAATAATATAATAAAATTGTAATAAGTTTGATACCTAATGATATGAATTGAATAATGATTTTAATTTAATGATAATGTGAATTTAATAATGCAATAATAATAATTAATTGAATATGTAGTGAAGAATTTTTGTTTTTATTTTGACGAGTTGAATAGTGACAATATATACAAATAATATGAGTAAAATAGATAATATGTAATTTGAATGGTATATACAAGTAAAATGATGAAATTGACTTCATTTACACATGATTGTGTGTACATGTTTAGTAAGAGTAATAGAGTCACGACAGACAAATTGAATGAGTACTCAATAGGAAGATAGACAAGGTCTCTGACTTTCGTTAGAGGATTTGGAACAAAGGGAGGGGTGGTTTAGTCCGTAGGTCGCCAAGGCGGAGTCGGACATAACCGTGGGGCCCGAGCCCCGCGGTATCCATGAGGATTCCCCCCTACCCTCGGGAATAAAAAAAAAAAAAAAAAAAAAAAAAAAAAAAAAAAAAAACCTAACCTAACCTAACCTAACCTAACCTAACCTAACCTAACCTAACCTAACCTAACCTAACCTAACCTAACCTAACCTAACCTAACCTAACCTAACCTAACCTAACCTAACCTAACCTAACCTAACCTAACCTAACCTAACCTAACCTAACCTAACCTAACCTAACCTAACCTAACCTAACCTAACCTAACCTAACCTAACCTAACCTAACCTAACCTAACCTAACCTAACCTAACCTAACCTAACCTAACCTAACCTAACCTAACCTAACCTAACCTAACCTAACCTAACCTAACCTAACCTAACCTAACCTAACCTAACCTAACCTAACCTAACCTAACCTAACCTAACCTAACCTAACCTAACCTAACCTAACCTAACCTAACCTAACCTAACCTAACCTAACCTAACCTAACCTAACCTAACCTAACCTAACCTAACCTAACCTAACCTAACCTAACCTAACCTAACCTAACCTAACCTAACCTAACCTAACCTAACCTAACCTAACCTAACCTAACCTAACCTAACCTAACCTAACCTAACCTAACCTAACCTAACCTAACCTAACCTAACCTAACCTAACCTAACCTAACCTAACCTAACCTAACCTAACCTAACCTAACCTAACCTAACCTAACCTAACCTAACCTAACCTAACCTAACCTAACCTAACCTAACCTAACCTAACCTAACCTAACCTAACCTAACCTAACCTAACCTAACCTAACCTAACCTAACCTAACCTAACCTAACCTAACCTAACCTAACCTAACCTAACCTAACCTAACCTAACCTAACCTAACCTAACCTAACCTAACCTAACCTAACCTAACCTAACCTAACCTAACCTAACCTAACCTAACCTAACCTAACCTAACCTAACCTAACCTAACCTAACCTAACCTAACCTAACCTAACCTAACCTAACCTAACCTAACCTAACCTAACCTAACCTAACCTAACCTAACCTAACCTAACCTAACCTAACCTAACCTAACCTAACCTAACCTAACCTAACCTAACCTAACCTAACCTAACCTAACCTAACCTAACCTAACCTAACCTAACCTAACCTAACCTAACCTAACCTAACCTAACCTAACCTAACCTAACCTAACCTAACCTAACCTAACCTAACCTAACCTAACCTAACCTAACCTAACCTAACCTAACCTAACCTAACCTAACCTAACCTAACCTAACCTAACCTAACCTAACCTAACCTAACCTAACCTAACCTAACCTAACCTAACCTAACCTAACCTAACCTAACCTAACCTAACCTAACCTAACCTAACCTAACCTAACCTAACCTAACCTAACCTAACCTAACCTAACCTAACCTAACCTAACCTAACCTAACCTAACCTAACCTAACCTAACCTAACCTAACCTAACCTAACCTAACCTAACCTAACCTAACCTAACCTAACCTAACCTAACCTAACCTAACCTAACCTAACCTAACCTAACCTAACCTAACCTAACCTAACCTAACCTAACCTAACCTAACCTAACCTAACCTAACCTAACCTAACCTAACCTAACCTAACCTAACCTAACCTAACCTAACCTAACCTAACCTAACCTAACCTAACCTAACCTAACCTAACCTAACCTAACCTAACCTAACCTAACCTAACCTAACCTAACCTAACCTAACCTAACCTAACCTAACCTAACCTAACCTAACCTAACCTAACCTAACCTAACCTAACCTAACCTAACCTAACCTAACCTAACCTAACCTAACCTAACCTAACCTAACCTAACCTAACCTAACCTAACCTAACCTAACCTAACCTAACCTAACCTAACCTAACCTAACCTAACCTAACCTAACCTAACCTAACCTAACCTAACCTAACCTAACCTAACCTAACCTAACCTAACCTAACCTAACCTAACCTAACCTAACCTAACCTAACCTAACCTAACCTAACCTAACCTAACCTAACCTAACCTAACCTAACCTAACCTAACCTAACCTAACCTAACCTAACCTAACCAGATTCGCTGCTCAAAGGGCTGGACCAAAGGGGGGACTACTGCCAGGCTTTTGCGGACGACGTTGTCTTGATTTTCGATGGAGACACAGCTGCCGAAGTCCAACGTCGGGCAAATGCTGCTCTCGCCTATGTCCGGGGGTGGGGTGTCGAAAATAAGCTAAAGTTTGCTCCGCATAAAACAAAAGCGATGTTGCTTACAAACAAGCTTAAATACGATACCCCACATCTGAGCATGGGCGGGGTCACCATTGGCTTGGCGAAGGAAATCAAAATCTTGGGCCTGACTATAGACGAAAAACTCACCTTTAACAACCATGTGGGTAACGTCTGTAGGAAGGCCCTGGGTTTTTACAGGCAACTGGCTAAAGCAGCCCGTATTAGCTGGGGTCTCCATCCGGAAATTATTCGGATAATATACAGAGCAGTTGTAGAGCCAGTCATTATGTATGCTGCAGGGGTGTGGGCACCAGCGACCAACAAGTTATGCGTTCAAAAGCAACTAAACGCGGTACAGCGTGGGTTTGCACAGAAACTGTGCAGAGCGTACCGCACCGTCTCCCTGAACTCAGCGCTGGTGTTGGCTGGGGTACTTCCGCTTGACCTAAGGATACAGGAAGCAGCCGCTCTGTACGAGGCAAGGAGAGGAGCCCCCCAGCCAGCACTGGGAGACAGGGAGGTGGAGCGCATGGAGCTGTACGTAAACACCCCTCATCCAGCAACACATGTTGGCCTTGAGTTCATAAGCCTGGTAGACCAAGAGCAAGTTGACGCGCATAATGATCAACAAGTGCGGATTTACACGGACGGCAGCAAAATTGAAGGTAAGGTCGGAGCAGCATTGTCTCTCTGGAGCAATGATGCCGAGACCAGCAACCGGAAATTGAAGCTGCCGTCCTATTGTACGGTCTACCAGGCTGAACTGCTGGCCATATGTGTGGCGACCAGAGAGGTTCTTAAAAGCCCAAAGATGACCTTTGGCATATATAGTGACTCGCGCTCGGCACTTGAGACAATCACAAACAACTGGACGATGCATCCCCTGGCAGTAGAAACTCGAAGAAATATGGGAACCATTAGGAACCAGGATAAGAAGGTCACACTATTCTGGATAAAGGCCCACGCAGGACTCGAAGGCAACGAGCGCGCAGACGAGCTTGCGAAAGATGCGGCGCTGAGGATTAAGAGGAAGCCAGATTACGACCTATGTCCGGTTTCATTTGTCAAGCGACAAATCCGTATGGATTCGCTTGATAGATGGAATCGGAGATATAAATCAGGTGTAACAGCAGGCGCAACGAAATTGTTCTTCCCGGATGCGCTGCAAGCCTATAACATTGTTAGAATGATAGAGCCCACAGGAGTGCTCACCCAGATGATTACCGGGCACGGTGGGTTCTCTGAATACTTAAACCGGTTTAAGTGTAAAGAGGACCCATCCTGCCCATGTGAGCCTGGTATCAGTGAAACGGCGGCGCATGTCCTGATAGAGTGTCCAATATACGGTCGGGAAAGGTACGAACTAGAGCAGAAACTTGGGATTGTTTTAAAACGTGAAAATGTAAATAATATAATTGTAGATAAGGTACTTAGAGATAGTTTCATAGAATATTGTGTAAAAATAGGAAATAAAGTCATAGCAAAAAATAAAACTAGATAAATAAGTTATGTGTGTTATATATATTAAGATATATATAAACAGCATATATGTAAAACAAGAATATACAACTCATGTAAACTAGAATAAGTATGTAATAGTTTAAGAAGTTATAATATTAAAGATGTAAGGGTACAATGTCTAGATCATAATCGAAGCAAGATATGTATGTAAGTAGAAATAAAAATAACGATAATAAAATGATAGGAGTAGAGTAGAACCCCAGATCCCAAAAATAAGGAAAATAAATTTACAACCCAAAAACCTGATCCCACATTAGAAAGTAGACAGTAGATGTAAGAAAATAAAGTCTCTGACCTGTGTCAGGGGAAATTAGCTCGCGGGCCGGGCCTTGCGCCCGGACAGGTTATAAAAAAAAAAAAAAAAAAAAAAAAAAAAAAACCTAACCTAACCTAACCTAACCTAACCTAACCTAACCTAACCTAACCTAACCTAACCTAACCTAACCTAACCTAACCTAACCTAACCTAACCTAACCTAACCTAACCTAACCTAACCTAACCTAACCTAACCTAACCTAACCTAACCTAACCTAACCTAACCTAACCTAACCTAACCTAACCTAACCTAACCTAACCTAACCTAACCTAACCTAACCTAACCTAACCTAACCTAACCTAACCTAACCTAACCTAACCTAACCTAACCTAACCTAACCTAACCTAACCTAACCTAACCTAACCTAACCTAACCTAACCTAACCTAACCTAACCTAACCTAACCTAACCTAACCTAACCTAACCTAACCTAACCTAACCTAACCTAACCTAACCGTAATTTTTAAAGGTACTTACCCAGGTCCTGTATATGAGTGTGATACACCGATAGACGCGTCTCCGCGAGTACTAGCTGTACCTGAAACAAAAACGCATTCGTTAGTTTAAAAAACCGAAATTTTTGGGAAAAAACCGTTTTTTACGGTTATTTTTCGGGTGCCGAGCAAACTTGCACCTTATTGCGGCGTCACGGGTCTCAATAGATCCGCGTGCGCGTCCCGCACCCGAAACCGTAAAGATCCGGGAACAGTCCCATACAAAATTTTCAAATTAGAGTCAAAAAACCGTTATAAAACCAATATCTCGCGTTTTTACAGGATTTTTTAGGGTTCCGTGCAAACTTACACCTGACCGCCTCCGTCACGGGTGTCAAAAGATCCGGGAGCACCCCGCGAACCCGATCCTGTGAAAATACGGGACCTCCCAGTACAAAAAGTTTACACCCGACAGCTAAAAACTGTTCGGATTTCATTTTTTCCGCCCGCCCACCCACCCTATTAAAAACCCACCCCCCCACCCAGGAGAACTTTATTGAATTATAATTTTGTGCAAAATTTTACGAATTGATTGATACATACATCACTGGGTTCTGATAAGCCTAAGCCAAGAACAGACCAGGGTGAAGTCTTGGAAACTACATATTTTTAGGATATATTTTGACAAAAAATTATATTTTTGCGATTTACCTTGATTGATTTTATTTTCTTTTTAAAATTAATACTTGTTTGTGTTGTTTTGCTTATTGTTGCCATATTAGACCAGAATTTAATGACTGAAATTATACCTTTATAATTTTAATTATACTTCGATTTTTAGTGTTAGTTTTTATTTAAGTTTATCACTATTGTGACATTTTATTGACTATTTTATTAAATTATATATAAATATTGACTATTTTATTAAATTATATATAAATTCGGACTTTATACATCCGTATAAAATTTGATACGTCCCTCTGACAGGATGTTCGGTTTCCACACCCCAGCCAAAAAGGCAGACCAAACATTCACAATGCCTGAGGAATCCCCAAAGATGACTGAGAAGGCCGGCCCAAGACAAGGTTCCCAAGACTTAATAATGGGAGGCGAAACTAGCCAAGGCCCTACTCCTAGTGTTAGGAAGAGTATCGGTGAGTGGGAATCTGGAAAGCCAGACCAACAGGCTAAGTCCCAGACTCTCCCCAAAAAAGCTACTTTGGTAGAACCCTTGAAACCAAAGCCACGTACTATGCTCTCGCAAGAGAGCAAACTGATCACAAGGAGAGCTTCAGTAGAGGCTACAGATAGCCCACCAAAGCCGGAGAAGACTAAATATGTTGACCGTGTCTCCGAAGCCAGGGCCTGTCTCCAAAAGGCCAAGCTCCATTTGGGTAACTCTAGGAACATCAAAACCGAGATTAAAACGGAGGTCACACTAGCGATTGAGCGACTATTTCAGCTGGTCAAAGAAGGTGAATCAGTGAAATCAAGTAAAAAGGTAGCGCTGGAAAAGGAAAAGGTAGTGTCACAAGTAGTGGAAGAACAGGAAAACCGAAAGGAGGATAGAAATAGTGAACTACTAAGAACGTTAAAAGAACACACAGAACTCCTCAAGGAAAATACTGAGAAAATGGAAAGGCTTAAGGATACCATAGAAAAGCAATCATACGCGAGTGTAGCTGCTACGACATCCTCCGTGAGCAAGCGCCCTGAGAGGACAGCGCTGCACTCTGTAGTGATCACTGGCCAAGACGAGACTGAAACGGGAGAAGAGGTTTTAAATAGAATTAGAAAAGCAGTAAACGCAAAGGATGGAGGAGTAATTGTGGAAAATATCAGGAAAGCCAAGGACAGGAAGATTATTGTAGGATGTAGAACGGAGGAGGAAAGACGGAAGGTACAGGAAAGAATTAAAAAGTCAGGAGAGAGTCTCAACGTCGAAGAGATCAAAAATAGGGATCCTCTCGTTATACTAAGAGACGTGCTACTATATAATACCGACGATGAAATACTTAGTGCGCTAAAAAACCAAAACAAGGATCTATTCAAAGACTTGTGTAAAACGAATTACAGGATGGAAATAGCCTATAAAAAACGCACAAGGAACCCCCACACTGGCCATGTCGTCATGAGAGTGTCCCCCAAAATATGGCAGCGCATGACCGAGGCAGAGTCGGTCCACATAGACCTTCAAAGAGTAAGAGTGGCGGACCAGTCTCCGCTCGTCCAGTGCTCGCTCTGCCTCGGATACGGTCACGGCCGGCGCTTCTGCAAGGAGACGCAGGCCAAATGCAGCCATTGTGGAGGACCTCACATGAAGACAGATTGCTCTGATTGGCTCGCCGGCGCAACCCCTTCCTGCTGTAACTGCACGCACTCTAAGATGGACAGGACTGACCACAATGCGTTTAGTCAGGACTGCCCACTTAGACGGAAGTGGGACGCGCTAGCTAGAGCCACGGTAGCATACTGCTAAGGGCGTCCTCAGCATAAATTTAGATTCACCCAAGGATAGGCCATACTTTGCTGCCCAAGCAAATTTGCAACGAAAGGCACTGGCAACGAAGGAACTGATGCTTGAGGCAAGCAAACAGAAGATGGCCTTTGCACTGGTTCAGGAACCGTACGTTGGCAGTGCGGGTAGGATGAGGGACTACGTGGGCGCAAGGATATACCAAAACGCCAAACAAGGTGACGGTGTCGTTAAAGCGGCAATTGTCGTTTTCGACCCCGAACTGAACGTCATCCAATGCCCAGATCTCACCACGACCAACATCGTAGTGGTGAGACTTAAAACCCTTGCTTGGGAGATCGTGGTCGTCTCGTTCTACTTTGAGCCCGACCCAGAGCCGATCGGGTTATACCTGGAGCAGTTAAGCAGAATTGAGCGGAGTTTCGGTCGGAAACTGATAATAGGAGGTGATGCGAACGCAAAGAGTACCTGGTGGGGTAGCCCAAAAATAGATCATAGAGGGGAAGAAATGGCCGGGGCTTTGGAAGAGATGGGTTTGCAGGTGCTCAACGAAGGAAACACCCCTACCTTTTTTTACTATAAGGGGCGAAAAAGCGTGCACCAGCTTTGTGGACGTTACGGCCTGCACGCCAGAAATTCTCAACCTGGTGGAGGACTGGAAGATAGATGAAGGCATGACGAGCTCGGATCACAACGCGATCACTTTTAAAATTCGGCTAGAAAAGTCAAAAGGAATAAACATAAGCAGAACCACAAGGATTTACAATAGCAAGAAAGCTAACTGGAACCAGTTTCATGCGAAACTGGCCCAGTTGCTAGATGAAAATAAAATTAATAAATTAGTATTTGATGAAACAATTAACAAAACAGAATTAGAGAGAAACATAGAAATATACATAAATATCATTTTAGCAGCGTGTAATAGTAGTATACCAAAAATTAAATCCAAAAATGAAGTCAACTTACCGTGGTGGTCCGATGAGCTTGCCAAGCTGAAACAGGAGGTCTTTACCAGGAAGCGAAGAATTCGCTGCGCAGCGCCGGTCCGCAGAAATAAAGTTATCGGAGAGTACCTGCAAGCAAAAGAAAAATATGAACTAGAAGCCATAAAAGCCCAAACAGATAGTTGGAAGGAGTTTTGTGAAAAACAAGATAAAGAGGGTCTATGGGAGGGAATATACAGGGTTATAGGCAGAACAGCTAAAAGGCATGAAGACCTGCCTTTAATCAAGGAGGGAAAAGTACTGGGCCAGGGAGAGTCTGCCAAATTTCTCGCCGAGACATTCTACCCGGCCGATACAGTTGAGTCTGACAACGCTGAACACACGCAGATCAGGAGAGCAGCTTGCCAGATAAACGGATTGGGGCATGATGATGAACAACATGATCCACCGTTTACCAAAGAAGAGCTAATGACTGCTGTGCTCAGTTTTAATCCTAAGAAGGCACCAGGGTCGGATGGTCTGACGGCGGACATCTGTATGCGGACTATAATCCAGGAACCCGACCTTTTCCTTTCACTGGCAAACAAATGCCTTGAACTGGGCTACTTTCCGGAGATCTGGAAGGAGGCCACAGTCGTGATCCTTAGGAAACCCGGAAAAGAAAGCTACACAGTTCCAAAATCATATAGGCCGATAGGTTTGTTGCCAGTGATGGGAAAGGTTCTGGAAAAATTGATTGTGAGCAGGATAAAATGGCACGTAATCCCCCGGCTCAGCCCACGCCAGTACGGCTTTATGCCTCAAAAGAGCACGGAGGACTCCCTCTATGACCTGGTTGAGTATATACGCGGAAAATTAGCAGATAAAAAACTACTCACCGTAATATCGCTAGACATAGAGGGGGCCTTTGATAGCGCATGGTGGCCCGCGATCAGGCTGAGGTTGGCTGAGGAGAGATGTCCGGTGAACGTGAGGAGAGTTGTCGACAGCTACCTGGAAAATAGAAAGGTCAAAGTACGGTACGCTGGCGAGGAGGTAACCAGAGAAACCACGAAAGGTTGTGTCCAGGGGTCGATTGGAGGCCCGATCTTTTGGAACCTCCTCCTGGACCCTCTCCTCAAAGGATTGCAGAAGCGAGGTGACTACTGCCAAGCTTTTGCCGATGATGTGGTGTTAGTGTTTGATGGAGATACTGTGGTGGAGGTCCAGCGACGCGCCAACAATGCCCTTGCTCATGTTCACCAGTGGGGTGTCAAGAATAAGTTAAAGTTCGCACCGCACAAGACAAATGCTATGGTCTTGACACGTAAACTCAAATTTGACACCCCACTGTTGAGCATGGGTGGAGTTGACATTGTCATAACGCAGGAGCTGAAAGTCTTGGGGCTCACAATAGACAATAAGCTCACATTTAACACCCATGTAGCAAACGTTTGTAGGAAAGCCCTAAACTTTTACAAGCAGTTGTCTAGAGCTGCCAGGATTAGCTGGGGACTCAACCCGGAAATCATACGCACCATATACACGGCAGTAGTCGAACCGGTGATCTTGTACGCATCGAGCGTATGGGCGCCAGCAGCCAGGAAACTGGGAGTACAAAAGCAGTTGAACGCGGTCCAAAGGGGGTTTGCACAAAAACTGTGCAAGTCCTATCGCACTGTCTCTCTGAACTCGGCACTGGTGCTGGCTGCGATGCTCCCTCTCGACCTTCGAATACAGGAAGCAGCAGCCCTGTATGAGGCAAGGAGGGGAGCACCGCAGCCAGCACTAGGGGACAGGGAGGTGGAGCGGCGCACTGCGTTCACTGACATGCCTCACCCCGCAATGAATATGTGCCCGCAATTCATATGTCTGATAGACCAGGAACAAGTAGACAACAACAGCACTCAAGCAGTACGTATCTTCACGGACGGCAGCAAAATTGATGGCAAGGTTGGGGCAGCATTGTCTCTATGGAGCAATGACGTCGAAACCAAATGCCAGAAATTGAAGCTGTCGTCCTACTGCACGGTCTATCAGGCAGAATTGTTGGCCATATTAAAGGCCACAAAAGAGGTACTCAGGCGCTCGGAAGCCAGTTTTGGCATCTACAGCGACTCGCGCTCGTCGCTTGAAGCGGTCGCAGGCCATCGCTCTTTCCATCCCCTCGCAGTCGAAATCCGCAAAAACCTAATGGAGTGCAAACACCAGAACAAAAGCGTCCAACTCTTCTGGATAAAGGCTCACGCGGGACTGGAGGGAAATGAGAGAGCCGACCAGCTGGCAAAAGATGCGGCTCTTAAAACAAAGACCAAGCCAGATTATGACCAGTGCCCGATTTCATTCATCAAGCGTCAGATCCGTATGGGTACGCTGGATGAATGGAATCGGAGGTATAAATCTGGAGAAACAGCTAAGGTCACCAAACTATTCTTCCCTGACGCAATACAGGCCTTTAAAGTAGTCAGAGAAATTGTACCAACGGGGGTGCTCACACAGGTGATGACGGGACACGGTGGGTTTTCCGAATACTTGAACAGGTTCAAGTGTAAGGAAAGCCCATCGTGCGTATGCGACCCGAACCAAATTGAAGATGTGACCCACGTATTGACTGAGTGCCCTGCCTATGGCCTAGATAGATATGAGGTGGAGCAGGAGCTAGAGACTAAAATCACAGCTGAAAATATAAGTACTTTAATGGTAGATAAACATAAAAGAAACAGATTTATAAAGTACTGCGAAGTAGTGACCAACAAGGTCATAATACGAAATAAATAATAATAATTGTAATTAATAATATAAATTGTATTAAATAAAAATAATTGTAATAATCAATAATAACTGTGATAAATAATAATAATAATGTAATAAATAACTGTAATAAAATTTTATGCTATATATGTATATTCTTATAATATATGATGTTAGCATTGTATGATTTAAATTGAATTTGTATAATAGTTTTAAAATGTAATAATTAAGAATGTGATAATAATTATAATAAGTAAACTTAACAGACGTACAGACAGACAATTTTATGAGACTTTTAATAAAACTTTGCAGACACAGACTCTGATTTTTGTCAGAGGGACTAGCACAAAGGGAGTAAAAAAAAAAAAAAAAAAAAAAAAACCTAACCTAACCTAACCTAACCTAACCTAACCTAACCTAACCTAACCTAACCTAACCTAACCTAACCTAACCTAACCTAACCTAACCTAACCTAACCTAACCTAACCTAACCTAACCTAACCTAACCTAACCTAACCTAACCTAACCTAACCTAACCTAACCTAACCTAACCTAACCTAACCTAACCTAACCCAAACCTAACCTAACCTAACCTAACCTAACCCAAACCTAACCTAACCTAACCTAACCTAACCCAAACCTAACCTAACCCAAACCTAACCTAACCCAAACCTAACCTAACCCAAACCTAACCTAACCCAAACCTAACCTAACCCAAACCTAACCTAACCCAAACCTAACCTAACCCAAACCTAACCTAACCCAAACCTAACCTAACCCAAACCTAACCTAACCCAAACCTAACCTAACCCAAACCTAACCTAACCCAAACCTAACCTAACCCAAACCTAACCTAACCCAAACCTAACCTAACCCAAACCTAACCTAACCCAAACCTAACCTAACCCAAACCTAACCTAACCCAAACCTAACCTAACCCAAACCTAACCTAACCCAAACCTAACCTAACCCAAACCTAACCTAACCCAAACCTAACCTAACCCAAACCTAACCTAACCCAAACCTAACCTAACCCAAACCTAACCTAACCCAAACCTAACCTAACCCAAACCTAACCTAACCCAAACCTAACCTAACCCAAACCTAACCTAACCCAAACCTAACCTAACCCAAACCTAACCTAACCCAAACCTAACCTAACCCAAACCACTATAAATTTACTTTGTTTCGCAACTTTTGGCATCTTTATGATAGCACATATCTACGAAGTATTTTAAAAGCGTATTTTTTTATTTATATTACGAGCACATATTTTATCCAGCAAATCCTCCTCGTGGGCTCACTCTGGCGCATCTGTAATGCCGTGACAACCGATAGAATGGTTCTCGAGTGGCGACCACGAACCTAAAAACGCAGCGAAGGCGGGCTAGGTAGGTATTACCTACCTTCCTTAGTCCTCATTCTGGGATTCGTTGAACTCTATGATTAAAGGGTTTATTTAATTTACTAGCAAATTACAAACTGGTTTCACCCTCACGCCAAGTAAAGATGTCTTTATTTTTCTAATCATGTGATTAGAAAAAATATGAATGTAAAATCCAAGTATGATGAAAAAAAGAGGAATATAATTCTGATGTTAAATAAAAGTTTTTCGGTATAGTTTAGTACCTATATTATTATATGTTATTTCAGTTTGTGTTTTTGAAAATATAAACTATAAATCTAATGTTGATTTGGTGATTAATGATAATTTTCCTACTTTTTTTGACATTAATTTTGGATTCCTATTCAATAATTGCTTGATATTTTGAAATAAATATAAGTAAACAGTAATGAAAAATATTTCTATCATTTCCCTTATATTATTAGTATTATAAAAGACGAGGCATATTTCTGAAAGATTTCAAAGTGTGGGCCGATTTTTAGCCTATTTAGGGCAGACTGCAACGTACAGATGGTACTGTAAAAAATAATACTGTGATTTATGCATGGAACATAAACAGGTGAGTGTACCTGTTTATGTTCCATGCATAAATCACAGTATTATTTTTTTTCTCTAATCTGTGGCATAAATCTTCTGAACACGGATATGGTAGGTCAGTGATTCTCAACCATATCTCGTCAACGCCATCTAACGGATTTTTAGGAACTGGTTTTTTTTTTAATTTGGCTGCCTGAAAACCTCCTATTGGTCGGTACTTACACCTAATTGTTACGTATTATACGAATGAAACGCCTATACTTTCGAACAACATGAAATAATCTAAGCTGAAAGGCTCTAAGGCACAGAATAGATATAATAGTACTACGTAAGGCGTAACTTTCGATTTTGATAAAAATCACGGGAAAACACCACCACCACTTGCCTACGACGAGAAGGCGGGAAAACGAGTATAAATTGTTTCAAACATACTAATATTTCTAAGTAGACATGCGCGAAACAGTACAGTAGAGTGTAATGCCATGTTACATGGCATCACCCAGCTAAGTCATATGTCTTCGTAATATCACATGACCTCAACCATGACAGTGATTGTTATGTTAGGTAATAACTATAATATTGCATTTCTTCATTCGTATTATCATTTTTAACTAAAAATGTAAAAAGAAATGAATATAAATTAAATTTTTTGACTAAAACCCGAAAATCCCCTTCGCAGGAGATTTATGGAATAAGCCATTCAATTTTTATTCAAAATCATATTTAAGTAGGTTATTTAAGTACTTAATTTATATTATTATTTAATGCGACTAAACTTTATTTAGCAAATTAGCAATCTTAAATCTCAAAAGATAAATCTATGAATCTGAAACTATGAGTTTATGAATGGAAGTCATGAACGACCGTCGTCGCTCCCATCATAATAGTGTTCTGTGCTCCCATCTATCTATGCGTAACATGACTGTTCTGTAGCTAATATCACGCGTAATGTATCCGCATGGCGCGCGACGGCCACACCGCAAACATTACGTGTGATATTAGCTACAGAACAGTCATACATTGCGCGACGATACCGACCGAACCGAGCTATAGCAACAGAGGCATGTTGTCATGTGTCATGCTTCATATTCTCGAGTGATAATGTCATATGACAGTACGCGCCGAGTAATATCACTTTTGTGATATTACTTGCATTACCTACACATGTCTATTTCTAAGCAGTTTCTGGGTTCAGGGGGCTGAAGGGATTCTAGCTCGACTCAGAAGCACCCGAGTTCTTCCTAAAATCATATTGCCAAAATCTGTCAGGGTATAATAATTGTAAAATGTTCGAGCTCGCTCCGCTCGCGGTTTTTCACTTAGTACTTTGTATCCTGTGTTGCAGTGGCGTTCATTTCTACATCTTATTAATTATAGTCCTTTAGCGCTGATTAGGTACATTTTCGCGCTTGCACATTCTTATTTATGTCTCGTTGAACTCCTATTTATTAAAATAGGCTAGTTAGGGTATTATTATCAGATCAAAGATAAAATTGGATTAAAATGCTACCTACTACTAATACCAAACTAGAAATCTAAAGGGTATCCTAATTTCCTTATATTATTTATTTATTTATTATTTTATTTTATTTTATTTGGACAACCAACAGCTTTCTTACTAAATTATATAAGAAACAGGATACTAAACACTCTTAAGCCAAATACAGAAACAAAACAAAACAGCCAATACAGCCAATTATGATAATGATTAATTAATAGGCTTCACCTCCACTAATTTTCAGGAGTCCGGCCCCCCTTACAAAATATCCCTAGACACGCCAATGCTTATTAAGTATTTAGGTACCTACCTACCTAATAAGTTACTGACTAATGTTGTTTGACATTCACACGTTTAATACTATCGACTATAGACACAGATATCCCCACCTACCTAAAACCTACCCTACCTAAAACCCACCTATCTAAAATTGACGTAAACGGAAATTCTAATTTACCTCTCCCTAATTATTATGCATTACTTAAGTACTATGGGAACCAGATAACTGATACAATACTTACATACCTACTTCTTTTGTTTGTAAATACATACATAGAATACAATATAACACCCAGAAACAGAACAAACATCGATGTTCGTCACACAAATATTTGTCCCGGGTAGGAATCGAACCACAACCTACAGTTCAGAAGGCAGAGCTACTACTAACACAGCTAACAGGTCAGTCAAACTATGTAGGAGCTTTATTAATTTTATAACATCTCTGGAGCATACTACCGTGCGTTGCAGTTTGATGTCCGCTACAATACAACAGCTAGCTACAGGTCGTCAGATCGAACATGCACAAGTAAAACAATAATTTAACGTAATTAATAATAATTTTATTTGGTAAGTACTTAGTTTAATAAGTAATAACATCGATCGATTTAATAGAACATTCTAAAACACGTTATTTTATAGATACAAGTGCGGCAGCCCGACACTGTTACAGCATCATTACATAATAGAAGGTATACACTATCTGTACACGAGTACAAGGGGCCGGACGAGGAGAGTCCTGCGGCTCCGGCAGGGCTCCACCGGCCGGCGCTACATAAATACTTAGAAACCGAATTATGTACAACACACAAAAGAACCGAAACAATAATTACAATCGAAGTTCGGCGAATCAACTTCACGTCGGCTCGGAGCGGGCGATGGGGTGCGATGGGGTGCGGGTGGGGGCGGGGGAGGGGGCGCTACCGCCTGCGACACTACAGCAAGCAACTACAAGGGGGGGAGCGGGCGGCTCACTGGTCGTGGTTGTCGGTGTCGGAGTCGTCGGTGTCGGGCTTGGTGCGGCGGCGCTCGTACACCAGGATGATGGCGCACAGCACCAGCACCTCGAGGCAGATCCCGAGGAAGGGCCACAGCGCCGCGTACATGTCCTTGACGCGCAGCACGGTGGCGGCCGGCGCGCCCTCGCGCTCCGGCACGCAGGCGTAGATGCCGGCGTCGGCGCGCTCGGCGGCGCGCAGCGTGAGGTCGCCGCGCGGCACGCCGGCCGCCGAGTCCGCCAGCGCGCCGCGCGCGCCCAGGTGCTCGAGCGCGTCCGTCGCGTTGGTGTCCTCGTCGGCCCGGTACGTCCACGTCACGTTCGGGTACGGCTTGCCGATCAGCTTGCACGTGAGCCGCACCTGCTGGCCCTCCACCACGTTGGAGTTGGGCGGCAGGCGCGCGAGCGGCCGCGCCAGCAGGCGCCAGGCGCGCGCCGCCCGCCCGCCCATCAGGCACCCGTACACGCCGAAGTCGTCCTCGCGCGCGCGCTCCGTCAGGTGCAGCACGCCGCCGCCCGCCTCCAGGCGGTACCGCCCGCCCAGCGCCGCCACCGCCTCCACCGGGGTGCCGTTGACTCGCCTGCGGGAGGAGACGAGGTTACACGTGCGGCTGGGAGAGGTACGGTACGGCATAGTACAGTAGAGCTCGGCGCTACCAGGAGTAGGCGGGCGCCTCGACCGGCTCCCCGTCGACGGGCGCGGGCGTGCAGTCGAGCGAGAAGTTCCGGCCCACGTCGAACAGGAAGGGCACCGCGAGCGCCTCGTCCTCCAGCTGCGCGGCCGGCGGCCCCGCGGGCGCGGGCGCCGGCGCCGCGCTCGGCGCCGCGGGCTCCGCCGCGCCCGCCGCGCCTGCAACCGACACGTGTAGCCCTTACTGCGTGCGAGGACCTTTCCTCGCCTTCCCGGTGCATACTTTTTTATGTGACGTAAGGAAAGCTGTTGGTCTTCCCGTCCCAATAATAAATAAATGTAATTATAAGTTTTATTAAGAGCTACACTATACGACACACATTCTGCGTGTGTATTGTACCTCAATGCCCGTATTACATAATGTCGCGCGTCATCCATCGCTCGGTCGCAGCATGGAGCGGACCTCCATAATGCCTTCAGTGATTGGGGCGCCGCACCGTGTCGCTACATCTGCATTGCGCATAACAGTAGTCTGCACTACTCTACTAATGTACATGATAAGGATGTCAGTGGGACCAATTAATTAGTGAACGATGACGCACGTGCGCGCGCACGACGCACGACCCGACACGGCGCATGTTTGTGAGCGCAGATAGTACTTTATCTTTATGTTATTACAAGGATGGAGCGCAACAGTGCTGCCTTGTCAACGCCTTAATATCTAATCTAAGGACAATAAAAGTAATCACCACAATCGTTGATAATGTGGTACTATTACAATACCTCATACCACCATGCAGTTTGCACAGAAGCCACATCAATACATAATGACTGTGAATGGAAATGATCATAGTAGTAGACAAGCTTATGCTATTTTGCTATATATAGGTCCTTACTACAATACCTACTGTAGTAAAATAAAAAACCTAGTGTCAAATTGATTTCCATCTGTGCATCTACATACAGTATGGACTCAAACCCCACAAACCACAAACGTTGCCGGAACGCTGGAAGGTGGAATGTATACTAACCGACGTTACATGGTACACTTGTCCTCGAGGGGGCACTACCAGGACCAGTGGCCCGTCGAGGATAGGGTAGGTCGGATTGTTAACAACACATCCCAGGGTTACTAAAAATCACCATTATAAAAATAATCTAATAATTTAAGAAACTGTGTAGGTACAAAAATATAAAATATGATAACAGTCTGGCTCAGTCCCCGCTCGGCCCGGTTCCGCTCAGCCTCAATAATAATATCAAATATTCCACAATGGTTTCTTGTTTGACAAGCTTAAAAAAGTCGATGTACCTACAGTCCGAGCCGAAAGTTGGCTTATGTTTAAATTACCACCAGATATAGTAAATGATCACCAAAAAATAGTGAACTTCAACCAATATTTCAATTTTCACTGTATTTATATATATTTTCCAGAATGTATAGTTTTTGGGTGTAAAAAAATAACTACAAATACAACGCTATTTTTCATATTCAATTCGCTTCGCTCCCACCCAGTCTTCTAACCTATCACGGCCAACTCTGACTGCACCGATGAATTTTCAAATTTGCTTGATAAGATTTGGTAATAAATAAAAATATTATACGTTTTTTGCCTGACTGTACAAATCGTACTAATCGCTAGTAGAAAATTTGATATTACTATTCAGGCTGAATGGGACCGGGGACAGCCAACAGTTTACCGAACGGGTGCGACAAGGAGGGGCACAAGCACGACAGACGGACAACTGTAGATACCTTACGATTACTGTTCGTTTGACCGGAGCCGGTGTGCAGTGCAAGTGGGCCTGAACATCACTCGGGCAGCATCTATCTAGTCAGTAAACAAACTAAACACCTAGTTACTTTACTCAGCCCCCAAACTACCTTAATTAATAAATTAATAACGCAACGCATTTACTGCAAATCAATCATCGAAGCCTCTAGAGCACGTACTTGGAAAATTAGTAAGGCGTACCTACACGAGTCGAGTACGAGAGAGAACACTACGAGCGATACAGAACAGTACGTAGCAGTCGTTGGGTGCGCGCATAGTTCTACAAGCCGGCGGCGGTGTACCGGTACGGGGCAGCAGCAGCACGCGCACGCCGGCGCCGTGCGAGTCGCTCGCGCACGTGTAGCGGCCCGCGTGAGCCGCGCGAGCGGCCGGAGCGGCCAGGCGCGCCAGCACGCGGCCGGCCGCCGCGGGCCGCTCGCCGCCCGGCCGCATGTCGGCCGGCACGGGCCCGCCCTCCAGCCGCCACTCGGCGCGCTGCTCCACGCCCAGCGCGCACTCCACGGCGAGCGGCGCGCCCTCCGCCACGCGCACCACTACCTCCGCGTCCGCACCCTCTGCGCACGTCACCACGCGCACCCTTAGTGCACCCCACCCGACCGAGGATACTGATGCCGAGCCCCGCCACAACATCTACCGCGACCCAAACCCTCCATTGACACGTCGTATTATAATGATGCCGACGCTATCTATTGGCTGGTTTGGTTCATTTAATAGGCTGACGAAAATGTAGCTACTACTTTATTAAAATATAGCATACTGGTTATAATTGAACTTTTATATTGTTTTTCTTTTGTAATTATCAAAATAAACTAAGTGATCTAACCGTGAATGTGTAGGTAATACCTATAATTATGTTCATGAATCTTATTACTAGCATGATCCGGGGCTACGGTTTATTTTCATTGTCTATTCAAAAATGTGTGCTATTTGACAAACCAGTAATATAGGGGCTTTAAAAATGTATACCCCTCATAGCATAGTTGTGTAAACTTAGTTATTTAATTACCTTCAATGTCGCAAGATTACTTTATTTGTGCTGCCAATACACACCTCACAGTGTACTAATGTCCACAGATAAGGAGTGTGGCATAGGCACAATAATAGGATGGAGTCAGCTTGTAACTACGCAATTTCATTACTGCCTTTACAAATGATTATCAAACAATACAAGTAATAACTATGTCATATGTAAGTACTTGCCAGCATTATGTTGGGTCAAAGAATAGTACTCCAGTTATGATGTACCATTGACAAAATGGATTTACGAGTTTAGAGACTAGTTGCTTCTAACATAGGATTTATTCTGAACATAAATATATAGGTACACACAGATTACATAGTAGCTATCTTATATTATTAGTTTTAATAAATACAATCATCATGAGAATAAAATTCATGGTGTAGAAAGCCACCTCAAACCTACTCTTTGTTGGTTTTCTATGTACCAAACTTGCAGTGTGCACTGTGCACTTGTGCAGGACGCTGAGGGAGCCCCTAGTACACCTCTACACCATTTACTACATTACAAAAAGTAAACTTTGTAATCTCATGCTAACGTTTTCTTAATATTTAGATGGTGAGGTTCTTCAGTGTTCATGCTATACATAACATTACACGGTAAGTAAACATCACTTATTTTATCTCACATTTTGACAGTTCAGTGAGAGAGAGGTGGAGAAATGTTCACACTATGCCTGCATTAGTGAAAGAGATTAGCCTCAAGAAACATATACCTATGCAATAAAACTAAACTTTGCATTTTTGTAATGTCATTAGTGTAAGTAGAAGTATAGACAAGGATACAATATTCTTGATTACAGTAACAGTGGCACATTACATACAAGCAGCTATCAGTGAAACCAAAATCTAATCAAAATGAATCAATTCAATTTGCTTCATTGCTGCTATCCAAAATGTAATTTATCAAGGGCCCAACAGATTGGCATACAATATATACCTAGATATCATATTTAAAGTGGTAAACCTAATAGAATTAGTAGGGCGAGGCAACAAGGATGGATTGATAGAATGACGTCATGCTTACGTCCAGCAGACACAACGACAACAGCTGCAAGTCGCAGGCCAAATATAACGTACACTAGGTAGTCCTGCGTGCCTACTGCATAGGTCAGCGAATTAACCACCACAGTCCCAACAGCTGATAGGTTGAAGTAAAACAACTAAATTCCACTTACTTTGTGCCAACGAGGGATGAGCGAAGGCTATAAATAGCAAAACCATTGCTACTATGTACGACCGCATGGTGATCAGCTTCACCTTCCCACAAACAGAATCTTAAAAACACGCAATGGCTATATCGATTTGTGAAAATATCAAACAAAAAAGAGACGATCAAACGATCATCAACCACAAGCAGAAAATGAATGAGTCAAGTCAAATCACATCAATGAGAAAAAAGCAATATGGCCGCTCGCTTCACCTCGCTGTCAAATCAAATTTTTTTTTGTTCTCACAGTTTGACTCACAGACGAGGTAGTAAATACTACGTATACGACCAGTGCTGCCACCCTGGTTTTACCACTAAAACTGGTGGTTTCAACCCTTCGTTTAGTGGCGAAAAATTGCGTTTAGTGGCTGGTGGTTTTTTCTAGTGGTTAAGTAGTTTTAATCAAATAAAGAAATCGGTGCTAAAATCGTATCCATCTGAAACCAACGATGACAAAGTTACAGACAAATATTATTCATCTGAAGAAGACGCATTAATTAAGATTAGCCATTGTTTTTTCTTTATTAGGTATTAACTGAAACGAACGACTTGCGTTAAGTTTTTGCTTCAACTCGCGGTTTTTGTATCTGTATATTTGTGTATATAATATGTATACTTGCGTAAAGGTCTCATTTTCGACGAATCATGACGTATTTTGGTATGAGTTTTACAAGTTCAAGATTTTATTTTCAGTTGGCGATTTTTGATTGGTGGGGTAGTTCCCTCAAATATGGGGGAAGTGAGCAGTGGTACGGAGCCTATTTTGATTTTGCCAGAAATATTGAGTCATTATCAACCGCCTGAAGACGTCCACTGCTAAACGTAGGCTTCCCCCAAAGAGCGCCACTTTAAGTGGCTGCTCGCTTCTTGCATGCATCAGCTCCCCGCGGTTTTCACCAGGTCATCAATCCACCTAGTGGGTGGCCAGCCTACGCTGCGTTTTCCGGTTCGTGGTTGCCACTCGAGAATCTTTCTTCCCCATTGGTTGTCAGTTCTACGAGCGATGGTGAACATTGAGTATTCAGTGATAAACAAGTATTTTAAATACGAGAAAATCAGTCATGATGTTGCCGAAATATTTTTTCGTTTCCGTATATATTTCAAGGTTGTCGGTTGTGTGGTTCAGTAATTACAGACATCCAACCTTCAGTATTAGGTCCAAAGCCACTCCTACCCACCTCCTGTACTATGGGAAAGAGAGAAGGGATGAAGATTAAAGGAGTCACGTGCTAGCGCACCTGCCTCCATTCGCCGTTCCATCCATTAATCTTTTCCCCTCTTCTTTCTTACGTAGTAGTAGTAGTACTTAAGTAGTTTCTCTCTTCCTTTAGACTGAGATAAGACGTAAAACTAATTAACCCGTGCGAAGGCGGTTGTTGTCAAATAATGTAGTTTTAGTCTAGTGTGAACAGAATAGCTCAAATTGGCTAGCCATAAAGCCGCATTTAGCGCAGCATAGTGTGATAATGGCTTAGCAAAGTTGTTTTTGTGAATACGGTTGATAATCTAAGCTCAAAGTGCTCAAAGGCTCTAATGTAGAGCAAGCGTAAGTTACGATTTTGAAAATTATGAGAAAGGAGTAAGTTGTTTCAAACACTAATATTTCTGAGCAGTGGTAGATTCAAGCTCAAACCAAAAGCATTTGAGGTCTTCCTAAAATTATTTCGCCAAAATCTGTCAGGATGTGATTAAAAAATTTTTCGCGCTCGCTTCGCTCGTGCTTTTCAAACTACTTGTTATGTGTCTTGTGTTACACAGGTGTTCATTTCTACATATTATATTCCTATAGCGTCGCTAGGTGAATTTTCGTGCTCGCTGCGCTCACACTGTCGTTTTAGAAACTTGTTGAAAAAGTTTTTTCTACAATAGGTGTTTATTATCAGATGAAAAAGAAAATTAGATTTAAATGCTATATAATATACTAAAAAAGATGTCAAAACATGCAAATGCATAATACGAAAATATGATTTTGCATAAAGTTCGGTCTCAGAACTACTAGTTGTAGTTGGTTGAAGCATTTGACCACTGTCTCGCCTAATGTTGCTAAGCAATGACGTGTCCTACGATGGGGTTATTTGCCTGGAACTACAAGATACGTGCTGGTCAGTGATCACTCGAAACTACCTTGACTTGTTAATTCTGATAATTGTATGCTTATTTACTGATTACAACTGCTATTATACATTATTTTCTTTCGCAAAAACTAGTAAAATCTAATAAAAGTTAGTTTAGTGGATCCCCAGATACCGATTTATATCCCAATCATCTTCACTTTCGAACGCGGACAAATAATCCACCATTTTGAAAAAAATATATTCACCTTTTGCCCCTCTGAAAACCGTACAATATTAGAACAAATGCTCCATACAACAGTCTCATATATGAACAAAATAGCCATTTACAGCACCATTGACAAACAACCCTCAGATATATTTCAGGATAGAATATTATAAGAAAAAAAACAACACTTCATAATTCACATTAGATTTATTATCAAGAAAACCACTGGTTAGTTTACTTTTATATTCACCACCAATTTATATTTTACGCAAGTCCAAGAGTGATATATTAACATTATTTATTTAATTTGAAATACAAGCAGTTAAATAGAACACAATAATCTTTAGGCAAGAACTCACCCTGTCTGTGCACGTTCTGTGGTATCCACTCCGCTGCCAAAGAGAAACTGAGCTTTTCGAGCGAAGCCCCTTTTTTAAGGGCGACAGCGACACGGATGACTGATTTTCCTAACCTCCATGACAGTTTACAACAACGCCATCAAGCGGCGTTCCACGGAACTTTCACAAGTCAATTTCACTACTATTATAAATATTCGTTTTTGACGATAAATACAGTAAATAATTTGACTGACTATAGCAATTCTGTTACATTTTGTGTGTGTAATGCGTAAATAATCCCATATTGTTAACACATAGTTCCGTAATATAAATTTCTTATTTAGTTGTTAAAATATTGTACGTTCGAAATGGACAAAACTGTTGGAACATAATACTACCTTAAGACCATATTGTACACAGTTTAACAATTAAAAATATTCTATTCTATTTTATTCTATTCTATTCGTATAACAGTCTCGTTTATTGTGAATTAAAAATCCTTAAAAAGTGAAATTGCATGTTCGCAATTTTTCATAATGGCGCAATAAAAAAATTACACATTCCTACCAAGTGTACCGTGGGATTTTCTGAAATTGATTTTCATTTGAATCGGATAACTTTTACTATGAGTCACTACATCGTCACATAAAAAATTCGTTTTGCTGATATTGCGTTCTGTCTGACCACTATCGCATCTATACTCGATCCTCAGGAACAACTTTTCTAAAACGCTCGCGACGGAAGCGCAAGAAGCAAAGTTGATATTTCGATAAGAGTACCTTTGTATGGCAGCCCCAGTGAAAGTTGACACATGTCAAAATTTGTTTTCTTAAAGTTGACCAGCATCCTTGGGTACCCCCAGATATCGATTTTCATCCAGGACGCCTATTCTCACGAATCGAGATGCAATGTCATCTCATAATAAATCTCGAGACTCGAGTTGTCTCTACTCCCAAGCTTAAAATTCATGATATTCTCGATTGACTAGCGCACGAGATGGCTCGTAGGGAATCGAGACGCAATGTCATCTCACAATAAATCTCGAAATTCGAGACTCAAGCTTCAAATTTGTGATATTCTCGATTGCTAGCGCACGAGATGTCTCGTGTGGTCGGAGGCAGTCGAGACCACCATGAGACGCGCTTTTGCCTTTACTTTTAGGCTCATTTGTTGCCATTTTATTGACATTGAAGCTAATGGCATGGCAACTTTTCTTCTTCTTTTCGTTTTTTCTTTCTTTTCTTTTTCTTCTTGTCTTTTCTTGTCTTCTTACTTTTTTCTTCTTTTCTTTACTTTTTTCTTCGTTGGTTAGTTTGTCTGGGCGACAGAAGTTATAGTTATACTTTTTGCCATGCCAAGCGTTATTAGGGATGTTCCGATACCACCAAAGTATCGATACCTACTCATATGAGTAGTACTCAAATCATGATTCGATAGGTACTACTCATATGAATACCCTAAAAGTATCGATACCCACTCATATCGATACATTTTTTTTTTATTTATCAATACGGAAAAAATAAACAAATTTTACCTTATTGCAGCAAAGTTTTGTTGTTTCTATGACTGATCTACATTTTCAAGTGTTTTGGCGCGAAGAATCGGACATTTGAACACTAAGGATATGTTATTTGACGATATTTGATAAAAGTACTCTTTCCGATACAAATTCTTTCTTTCCGATACCAAATAGGTATCGCGAGAATGGTTTGTTTTTGTTTTATTTTATTATTTTAATTAAGTATGACAACTACCTTAACTGTACTATTTGTGTGTATTAACTGTATTCAACGCTTTGAATTACAATTAAATTGAGTTAAATCCTACTCACATTCTACCTTTACATGTATTTTTACCTTTACACTAATTTTCAACTACATTGAATCCTACTTAAATTAAAAATAGGGTTATTTTAACCCTAAGTATACATTAAAATATCACATTTTTATTCTACTTGACTTAAAGTTAGGCCATACTATGTTTCTTTAAGGAAAAAAATATTATAGCGAAATAAAGCTGCTTGGCATTGAATTTTTATCCTGTGGTTCTATCCTGTTTTGACTTAGCAGCATTGATTCGATTCGCTATTAGTACTTTCTTTCCGAAACCAAGTAAGTATCGAAAGAATGATTCGATGGTAAAAAGTACTTGGTATTGAAAGAAAAGTATCAAGTACATACTCGTATTCACTAGTATCGGAACATCCCTAAGTGTTATATACTCTTTGCTCCGTGCCTATCAAATCAAACGAAGTTGCTCATTGTTTGCCAATAGTGTTTTCACAAATTAGAAAAAATAATATGGTGTTTTGCATTGTATAGTGCACCAACCACAGATTAGAGAAAAAAACAATCTGTGGCACCAACTTATACTACTCTATGGTATGCACAGCTATAAAAATACTCTGTGGTGCACAGAACACTATTATATTATCCTGTGCTATTATCCTTTTGTTTTTTCTCTAATCTGTGATTATCCTTATCACAGATGGAATAAACCGCAGAACACTACTTCAAGGTATGAAGGTAACCAATGGTTAAAACCTCTAACAAATCTTGACTATTAGTTAGAATTTGTTAGCATTTTTGATTGGTTACTTTAACAACGGGTGAAAAAACCCACCCTTATAAAGGTACCATAATAAATAAAAGCCACATAACTCATATATAATCGCATTATATTATACATATTTATATGAGTAGGTAACAACTTTGGGCCTAGTTTAGTTCTAAAGTTATTATTATCAAATACATAAAATGAAGAAACATGCAGTCTCAAAATACAATCCTGCCATCATTAAAAGTGTTGTAAAACAATGCCGTAAAGCAAAGATGGCTATTTTAACTTTATTTTTACTTTTTACATCAATAATTTTAAACCAACGAAATCAGCCTCAGGGCCACTGGTGTAATAGTTACAGTGGCACATATGGAAATGATGATGACGAAGATGGTAATATAGACAGTCACTCACTGTCTAATACAGTGGCGATTTAAGATTCTTCTGTGACTTTATATTATCACAGCACACATTCACAGCATTTTCAGAAAATTGTTCCGGAAGCTTTACAGTAAGTAAGATGTAGTTATTGCAGTAGCAATAGTAACACCAGCCTAGAAGCCTTCATTGAGTACCTGAAGCAAAAAAGAAAATATTATTTAGATAGCCTTAAGGCCAGCTCCATCAACTGTGCTGTAGGTTGTTGGTTCGCTTCCCACTCAAGAAACGGGAAAAACCCTCATATTCCCCTATCCTTTGGTATAAAATAAATCCAACAGGCAACTGTATCAATAGCATTAGTATGAACTGGATTTTTACATACTTTTATTTCTCTCTCTCTCTGGTTGGTTCCTCATTACTGAGGATCATGGTCACAGGATCTATCTGATTTAACATAATACTTCCATCAACTTCGGTCCATAGCCTCACGGCCTGGGAAAACTTTTATTCAGGTAATTGAAATTAATTTACTTGAAGGTTTGAGCCTGACACATTCATAGGTGAAGTTACAAGTTGCACATTTTTCTTGGCGGCACTTCAACAATACATCTACTGCTCCAATCGGGGTTGGGATTATAAAATTTGTTTCCATAAATCAGGTGCCTTCTGCATATAGCATACCTATACGCTGTTGGTGTAGTTGTTTCAGTGATTCCTCAGAAGTCTAGCTCCCAGCTGGATACCATTATTCACGCCCTGAAAAAATTAAATAATAAACATTTAATCTATAGAGCGAGATACGGGTGTAAGCAGCGTGATTTTGAGAAAGTATTATCTTTTATGTATGTACGTAGTACATTATACCTTTTTGGATTTTGCGTAGGTTATTAGGCTTATTTACTTCAAAGATCCATGTTTGCCAGGCAGAGAAAACCTGTGGAATCGCACGTTCACATCTTCGGATGCACCATTATAGCATTTTGCACAGTTTTACCGTTTTTCCATAACGAACACAAGAAAATCACAATAATATAACCTCAACCATAGAATTATAAAAAAAGCAGGACAGAATCTTGATTGACATCGAACTGACGTACAGCAATGGCGGCCGCATAAACATGTGTGACTGATTAAAGGATTGCCATGTGAAGAAAATTACCCGAATCCGACAAAAAAAAATCTGTTGTTGGTGTGACTTTTCCTATGACCAAAAAGCTACGCGAGCTTATAACAGAGTAGTCAAAATTGAATGGCTTATTTTTTTTTACTTTCGATAGGTTAGCTTTCCTCGCTTACTCCGTACTTACCCTCCTCCCCCACACTTGCCCCACCTCCCCCTCACTTTCCTCGCCACCCCCTGCACTTGCCACCACCTCCCCCCTCACTTAGTCCACCCCCCTACTTGCCCTGCCTCCCCCCGCACTTGCCCCCCTCCCCCCAAGAACCATGTATAGATTACATTTGGACAGTAATTAAGGGGTTGGCAATCTACGCAGCAATGTACGGCGAATGAAATGGGAGCAATAGCTTCCCAGTCTCCACCGGGTGGCAACTGGGAATTTTGTTCCCAGTTGCCACCCGGGGGCGAAGCATGTGGGGGCAACTGGGAATATACCCTGTACGCTATAGCGAAGAGAGAAGTTCCCAGTTCTTTCTTCCTTTGGACAGGGTCGGGTCAGCCAGTCAGTTAATAAAACTTGGCACAAAGATTTATAGCCAGGGTGTTGCTTAAAATGTTTTATGAACACATAAATCGTATTTTTCTACGTTACTTTACTTTTTCTACATTATAGAAAACCTGCACAAATATGTACGATTAGTAGGTCCATTACCGGTACAATATTTATTTTAACCTGCAAAGTCCAGCACATGCATATGCATAATGGAAATATGCATTTGCATATAGTCAGATCTCTAATTATGATCAATATAGGTGAATAAGTTGTATTCGAACATAATTTGGTCATTCTCCCACACTTCCGGGTAATTTGCAAGTTTAATTGTTGGTAACACTAGCTGGTTTTGTGTATTGATTGCATCTCAATAGTTTTATCGAAAAAGCAAGAAATTAGCGAAATATTAACAAGTTTATTTGTGAAAAGTGATCCCCTGACTTTTTTTTTATCAAACCACTATGATTCCGACAACTTTTCACAACGCAAGACGGCATTTTATAATATTTTTTTCTATGCGTCATGGGCGAGGTTCGGAGCAGTAATGGCAGGCGATAGACTTCCTATGATGTGAGTGTGTGCGTGTCCGCTCGTACTTATTAGCGTCCCGACTTCCTATGGGTACCTCGGTTCGGGATCAATTGGGACTGCGTCCTTCTTTTTTTAGTAGGTCCATGACCTCAACTCAACTTACTTTTATATTCTATAGTTTGATTCATGTTCCAGTGTCAATTTTCAAGTTCTTGATTCTGAGCATAGACTTTGTGGTTGCTGTCTTACATATAGCGTTATCTCGTTCTGATCTCTCGACTGCCTCCGATCCACAGACTACTATACGCTAATGCTTCCATCACTCGAGTCATCTCGTGCGCTAGCAATCGAGATATTGCATGAGAATACCGAAAACTCGAGTCTCGAGATTTATTCCCAGACGAGATTTCTTCTCGATTCGTGAGAATAGGGGTCCAGATCGCAAAAACTTTTTTCCCGCCGTGGCCAAAACTTGCGCCATATTGAAGAAACAAAAATTTTGCACTCTTCCTCTCTGTCTTCGAAACAATATTAGCTTGAGCTCTTTATACCAAAGTGTCATAGTTTCGCTGTCATTTACGGTTAAAATTTGTATGGCGGATTTCTTTTTCCGTTATTTTGAATTTATTTTTGATCTCTCAAAAACCGTTCCACGGTTTGCTATGACATTCCTTGACGTCACTTTAGTGTTTCACTGACACGGACGGTACTGTCCCGGAACTGTGCCGGTACTGTGCCGGTACGGACACTGTTGACGTCATCAGTGTTGAAATCGGGATACCGTCTGTACTAATAATTTCATTATTCATAATTTCATTTCACATACCTCATTTTTAATAATGATGAAATTTATAATGGTGGTTATTTATAAATAACTTTGTTCATAATAGTTACTTTTTATATTGATCTTTTCTTATACAATTTATTCAAATAATGTTTAAATTTATTAAAAATTATGTTATAATGTTAATGTTAAGAATTTTTTTATCATACTTTTTTTTATTATAAATTTCATTACTTATAATTTCATAATAATCAGCATTCATAATTGTATTGTTCATAATGACTTTTTCATATTTTTTAGTTAACATAATAATAATTTTGAGGTAGTTAAATCATTATATACATATGCATGTATACCCTAAAGATACTAAGATACTAGTCTAAGGCAAAGTCATAAATAGGTGCGACGACGAGCGAAGCGAGGAGGAGCGTTAGGTTAACTGTGACCACACGACGCACGAGCCGAGCGAGCGAAGCGAAGCGTAGCGAGCGTGCCGCGGCAGCGGCCGGCGAAGTGCCAGAAGTCACTTATCCTTATATTAAAAAATTACAGAAACCATCTATATTAAGTTTCAGGTTACCGTTATTTGATTTAAATATTTTACACGTGTTTTTATTAGACATTTCAAGTTATTTATTAAAATAATGCACAAAGTTCACCAACAACACCAAAATCAACATAACATGAGAAAATATAAGTTATTTTACAATTACCCACAGTCCACACGTTAATTTTGTTTGTTTTGACTGGATGAAGTGCCTGCATAGATTGAAGAGCAAATTGGCTTGCCGTACTACGTTTTTATAACTGATTAGGATATATATAACAATCAACAGTTCCAGTCACATTAATTTACAGTATTATTGATATTTTGTTTTATGCTTAAAGTTAGTTATGGTAAAAGAACATTATAAATTTGTACTGTTATGTTATATACGCCTTATGAGTTTCATTCTTATAAATTTGGATTATTATTAATTTTGATTTATAATAAAGAAAATTAGATGTAGTGAAAGTATAATAAATCACATTATGTGAAATGATGATTATAAGTAACATTTTTATTTGTAACAAAATTATGACAAACGATTTTATGAGTTTCGACAGTGAACCGTTGAAATCACTGCGAGTGTGGTTACTGCAAACCCAAATGGCTAAATTTAGCACTTTTTTGAGGTGATTGAATTCGTGCTATATTGTTAAAGCTCAAACGGAGCAATCATACCCTAACAAAAAAAATGGTTTACTCATAGTTTTACATCTAAGGATATGCCTCACCATAGCTAACATTTTTTTTTGTTAAAATGGTGGCAAAAAATGTAACTCTTTCTTTTAGATTTCTGAACAACGTTGAGTTGGAAAGTGGAAATACGTTGCCAAGGTAACGCCACCATGACGTCCTACTATTCTTTATGTTTTAGGTAGAACGTTACACTAGCGTGGCAAATTCAAATTTTCTTGCGTTCTTTTGCCAATATTAGCGTAATTACTTAAAGTGATTACATGAAAACTAATTTTGCGCAAATAAATATAATTTATCAATAAATTACAATTAAAATTATCACCTACTTATCATTGGTTTAGCGACAAATGGCAATAGACTGAAAAACTATGAAGAAATTTATTTATTGCCCTTTGTCGCTAAACCAATGATATCTAGGACATATTTTTAATCGTAATTTGTTGATACATTTTATTTATTTCCACAAAATTAGTTTTCATGTAATCACGTTGAGTAATTAAGCTATTATTCATTCTAATCTCGTACAAGCTGATGTCCGGGATATCCTCGGTATAGTGTCGGACTAACTTGGCTCTGGTGTACTGAGCTGTGTTAGTAGCGGGCTTACGTGTCGAAGTGTATAACTGTCCATAGAAGTTCTCAACCTCTCTCAGAATCTCAGGCTTGGATGAAATAGGTACCTCATTAGTAAGCTCAAAATCGTGCAACGAGCTATGGAGAGAGCTAGGCTCGGTGTTTCCTTGCGAGATGAGATCCAAAACGTAGAGATCCGCTGGAGAACTAAAGTTATCATAATTCATAATTCATTTATTCTGCGGAATGTACAGTCGACAGGTCTTATATATAAAAATGTCTTAAAGTTAGGGTACATTTACCCGGTAAGAGTGTCGCAGGCTTAGGTTAGGTTAGTGTTATAGGAAGTACAATTAGCAATTCTCTTTGGTTAGTATTACACATTTTATATACATTTTAACTTAAGACAGAGTGCAGAGAATACAGATTTTAAATGAATACATTTAAATAGGGAGGTACTTATATTATTATCACATTCAAGCATTCGCACTTTGTATTTTTTGTTCCTTGTTAATGTCAATATAATAAATTTGCAATTAATTGATGAGTACTTATTAAATGAAAATAAAATGTCATAACAATTACATTAATGTTTTAGCCTTAAAAAATTCATTGAGATTATAAAATACATTGTCAATTAGCCAACCTTTCAAGGCGGCTTTAAATATTTTTATAGGTAATTCCTGAATATATTTTGGCAGGTGGTTAAAAATCTTAATACTATTGACATAAGTGCTCTTTTCAAAAATTCTTGTATTCTTGTCAATATAGCTCTTAGAATTAGCAAGTTGAAACGGCAATGGGCAGGCCACATCGCTCGTAGAACTGACAATCGATGAGGAAGAAAGGTTCTTGAGTGGCGACCACGAACCGGAAGACGCAGCGTAGGCCAGCCGCCCACTCGGTGGACCGACGACCTGGTGAAAACCGCGGGGAGCCGATGAATACAGGAGGTAAGCAGCCGCTCTGTGGGGGAGGCCTATGTTCAGCAGTGGACGTCTTCGGGCTGTTGTTGATGATGATGATGATGATGTTCTTCGTCGTCTGCTGGATTGGGCTTGAACTGTTGTTTCCGCGAAAATTCGTGATGATATGATATGATATTCTGATAATATCCATGTCACAATAGTACGTTCAAACTATAGTATCTTGGCTCCTATATAACTTAGATCGAAAGTATCTTTTTTAAATGCTATTAGACGGTCTATTAATACGAATTAACCATAGTCATCTGAATGGGCGCCTAAAATACACAACACCAACCACCAAACAAAACATTTACCTGGATGATATTCTGGTAACATCCATGTCACAATAGTACATTCAAACTGTAATATCTTGGCTTCGATATTGTTTAGAGCAAAACTATCTTTCTTAATGCTATCAGGTGATGTATAACTACGAAATAATCATAGTTTCAAAAGTGGGCAGTTAAAAAAAAACGACGCCAACCTTCGAACAAAATTACCCAAACCCCTTTGTACAAACTATTAAGTCTTTTATTTAACTGTAGGCTACACTACAAGATACATGGATTTTACATTCATATATTTTCTAATCATGTCTTTATTTGGCGTGAGAGTGCAACCAACTTGTAATTTGCTAGTAAATTAAATAAACCCTTTAATCATAGAGTTCAACGAATCCCAGAAAAAGGACTAAGGTAAGTAGGCTACCTACCTACCAGAGGCCAGCCTTAGCTGCGTCTTCCGGTTCGTGATCGCCACTCGAGAACTTTTTTACCCCATGGGTCGCCAGTGCTATGAGCGATGTGGCTTGCCTATAGATAGATAGATAGAAAATGCTTTATTGCACAAGATAATCAAGTACATAGGCGAACTTAATGCTAAGTAGCATTTTCTTCCAGTTAACCTTTGTGTGCCCATTACTAATTATAAGAGCTATAGCGGTCACTTTAGTTCTCCTGCGGATCTTTGTGGTAACGATTCCCACCAAATATGATATAAGGTTTCGTAGCTATATTTCTGAATTTTACTTCAAAATAATAAAAACTCATAAATCTATCAAAATTTTTAAGTAGCCACTGGCAAATCTGCCAAAATGGCATAAACCTGCCACAAATGGTCACACTGGTCAGTGAAGTGATAGTGACACTGCGCTATAACAGAGGGCAAAGCCACCTCACAGAAAAAAAACAAGCCATGTCTCGCCAGCGCCATCTACCTTTGGATGTAGAACTACGTGCCTTCCAGCTGTCAGAAAGTCTCCTATTGTTCGATTTTACCACTGACCTCTATAATATAAGTTATAGAGGTCAGTGGATTTTACATTTGAATAATGAAAACACACTATGTGTGGCAAACTCTTTGTTTTCATATCAAAACTGTTTTATACAAATTATTCAAAATTTAAAAAAAAAGCGAGATGTTCTTTGGCTGTTAGATTGACTGATTATTGCTTTGATTTTCTCATAAGAAGTTGGTTTGTTTTCATAATTTTCTGCCTTTTTAAATATATTATTAATTTTACGCGCTCATTCCAGTTTTATTCACCACCAGGATAGCCAGTCCACGTTAGTTCACTTCACTATGGATTGTCTATGGTCTAAGAACAAGTGCTTGTAATTCATAGAGTAAAGCAAAACATCGATTTAATAATCCTAAAATTAAAAATGGGGTTGTTTTAGGGCCATTTTTGAATTTTTGGGGACTCTATCCTGTTTTACTTGGCAGCACTGATTCGATCCGATACTAGTACTTTCTTTCCGATACCGAGTAAGTATCGAAAGACTGGTATCGAAAGAAAAGTATCGAAGTATACTTACTCGTATTTACTAGTATCGGGACAATGACATCCCTCCCTATTCCCATTCCCCAATTTATTGATTCAATTCTTGTCATCTTGTGTCTACTTTAGTTTCTTTCTATAATTTAATTTTGTGATACATTTTTGTGTAAAGCTTGAATTATTGAATTTGACATGGATGCGGGACCGTCACCGGCGTCGTCTCGATTAGAGACGGCGAGTGAGATGAAAGCGCACGAGTAAGCGGCTCTGGCGAGCTATGGCGGCGGATACAGCGGTGGCGGCGACGCCCGAAGAGACGCTGGAGTCGCTGTTGCGCGAGGTCGAGGCGCTAAAACAGAAGCTTGAAGAGGAGCGCCAGAAACTCAACGATGTCTCTCGTAAGTGCCCTGTGACTGACCCTTCTATTCTAATAACCTTGTCCATCCCAAACTGGAATGAAAACTTTAAAGAAGTGAAATGGGAATTTCACTTTAGTTTTAATTTTTTGTGTGTAACTAATGAAATGTTCGTGATTATATTGTTAACTGTGTTCAGCCTGTGGTGTGATAGTTGTGAGTTTTATAGAATGGGCTTAGTGCATTTTAGGACTATTTTTTAACCAGGTTACCATTAGAAATGCTTCACCCATCGCCACTACTACATAGTACCCCATTGAATGGTATCAGGAGATTTGCCATTGACCAGTGTCACCTGATAGTCAATCCGAGCAATGTCAAGTGCACAGTTTTATTTAATAAGTCTATTTCAATGCGATTTCCTCATACCTTCCTATTTCCTAGTAGTAGTAGTAGTAGTAGTAGTCAGTCCATTATCAGTTAAGTAAGAAGTGGTAAGTGTTGGAGCAGGCTTGTTGCTTGCCTAGAAGGCTCACTATTTATTTATTTATTTAATTTAATTAAAACGGTACAAGGACCAATTACAATAATTAAATAGAGTAAGGTAACAAAATAGGTAAGCAGGTATTTAAGGCATCATGCAATAAAATAAGATAAAATAAAAATTAACCCACATTAAAATTCTTCTCACAAAAACGCAAACACTCCAACAATGTATCCTGCTATCCACCTGCAAACAAATCACAGTCTGGACTGGCGTCCAGCAAAGCGTTGAGTGCGGACAGGGTGCGCGGGATAGGTGCACTGGCGCGTGCAACGGTGCGGCAATGTGGTACGGCAAACAACCTATGCCTTCTGGCGCGATGGTAGTTGTTGGAGGCATATAAATGAGACAGCTCATTATGCAGATCTGGTGCATCAATTACGCCACGCAAAATTTTGCACATAACTGTCAGTTGTTGCTTCTCCCGTCTGACTTCTAGTGAATTGTAGCTGACTGTACTATATAGTAAGGATTTCTGCAATACATAGTGTTTGTTTTACAATTAATCTGACTCTATAAAGGATGTGAGAAATTAATGGTCTTAGGAACCATTACGGTTTTCCATGAAAATAATAAAATGAATAAATGTTCAATTTAAGGTGAACGGTAAGGCAAACAAGGTGCTTTTAGACCCAATTTGTGGCAGCAAGTAGAGCTTTTTTATCACAACATGTAATTCATATTATGTTGACATTACCTGTGTAGGTTGCAGATGAAAGAAAAAAGGGATTTAGCTCCGTAGATATCATTGCATCTTTCACAAGAAAAATATTTTATGACAAAATCTATGAAGTTTCTACCGAAGGTATTTAACATAAAATTGTGGAATCCCAATAATGCACAATCCATGGACAGTTGTGAATTATAGAAAACAAATAAGTAATAGTATAAGGTTGTGTATGCAGTTGTGTGGTGTGCCGGCAGTGTCGTGCCTGGCGGAGCGGCTGGAGCCGGTGTCGTTCCCGAACCTGAAGCTGCGGCGCGTGCTGAAGGGCCACCAGGGGAAGGTGCTGTGCGCGGACTGGTCGCCCGACAAGCGGCACATCGTCTCCTCCTCCCAGGTGCATGCGCTGCATTCCCGTGACGTCACGTAACGTGCGCTCCATCCATCCCATCCCGGTAGTATAATAACATGCGCGCGTGTGCAGGACGGCAAGGTGATAGTGTGGGACGCGTTCACGGCGACCAAGGAGGTGACCATCTCCACTCCGAGCACCTGGGTGATGGCGTGCGCGTACGCTCCCTCCGGCGGGCTGGTGGCGGCGGGGTGAGTGCGTGCGGGTGTGCGCGGGTGTGTAGTGTGCGCGTGACACTACACACGCCACTGCGTGTTGCAGGGGGCTCGACAACAAGGTGACGGTGTACGCGGTGGGCGGGGACGAGGAGGCGGGCGCGGGCGCGGGCCGCAGCAAGCGCACCGTGGCGACCCACACCGCGTACATGGCGTGCTGCCTGTTCCCGCACACGGACCGCCAGCTGGTGACGGGCGGCGGCGACGGCGCCTGCGCCCTGTGGGACGTGGAGTCGGGCGCCCTGCTGCAGAGCTTCCAGGCGCACGCGGCGGACGTGGCGGCGCTGGACCTGGCGCCCTCGGACACGGGGGACACGTTCGCGTCGGGCGGCGGGGACCGCGCCGTGCTGCTGTGGGACATGCGCTCCGGGCGGCCCGTGCAGGCGTTCGACGCGCACGAGTCGGACGTGACCAGCGTGCGCTTCCACCCGTCCGGCGACTCGCTGGCGTCGGGCGCCGACGACTCCACGTGCCGGCTGTTCGACCTGCGCGCGGACCGCGAGGTGGCGCGCTACCACCGCGACAGCCTGCTGTTCGCCGTCAGCTCGGTGGAGTGGTCGCTGTCGGGCCGGCTGCTGTTCGCCGGCTACGCGGACTACACGGCGTGCGCCTGGGACGCGCTGCGTGCCGCGCGCGTGTGCGTGCTGTGCGGCCACGAGCACCGCGTGTCGCGCGTCTGCCGCGCGCCCGACGGCACCGCGCTCGCCACCGCCTCGTGGGACGGCACGCTGCGGGTGAGTGTCGCGAGCCACCGCCTCGTGGGACGGCACGCTGCGGGTGAGTGTCGCGAGCCACCGCCTCGTGGGACGGCACGCTGCGGGTGAGTGTCGCGAGCCACCGCCTCGTGGGACGGCACGCTGCGGGTGAGTGTCGCGAGCCACCGCCTCGTGGGACGGCACGCTGCGGGTGAGTGTCGCGAGCCACCGCCTCGTGGGACGGCACGCTGCGGGTGAGTGTCGCGAGCCACCGCCTCGTGGGACGGCACGCTGCGGGTGAGTGTCGCGAGCCACCGCCTCGTGGGACGGCACGCTGTGGGTGAGTGCGGGTGGGAGCGAGAGGGCGGGTGTGCGTCTCAAAGCTATGAATACGGTCTCTAAAATCGATCAAAACGATCCTAAGAACGTCCTTTTTTTTTCTTATAGGGTTCCCCTAATGACCCATATCAATTTTCCAACCCTGTGTTAGTCCAAACTACCCCCTGATTATTACTTAATAAACCTTTAAATTTTTAAATAATAAAGCGAAATGGATTTAAATTAACATCGTGAAGTTCACTACAAACTTAGTAACATAATAAAACATGTTATGCAACTATGTAACAATAAACACAAACATTAATGATGTGTAACTCAATCCATGTGTTTATTCCCAGATCTGGGCGTAAGTGGCACTCCCCAGCGCCACCCTACCGCGACGCCCCCATTGCCCCCACCGTGGGTCCTCCAGCGCCACCCCACCGTGGGTCCCCCAGCGCCACCCCACCGTGGGTCCCCCAGCGCCACCCCACCGTGGGTCCCCCAGCGCCACCCCATCGTGGGTCCCCCAGCGCCACCCCACCGTGGGTCCCCCAGCGCCACCCCACCGTGGGGCCACCCCACTGAGGTGCCTCACCCGGCGGTCTCCGCAGGCCTCGGGTTGTTACATAACGCGGCTGAGGCTATACAAATACATACATAGGTACATAGATTTGACAGCATCGTTATGCAGTAACTATGAAAAAGTTTAAATGAACGCGGGAACTAGCCGAGATGTCACGCAGCCCTCGCGAGCGGCCCGGTACGTCGGCTGCAGCACCCTCGCCATCTCCAGCGCGAGGCATGGAGGCCCCCTGCAGTGCAGCGCAGTGCTGCAGGCGGCCGACCGCCGCACCTCCAGTTGCATGCCACTGGTTGCGGCTTTTCCAAATTCGCTACATATTATAAGTCATCTGTGGTATTATGAACTATCGATGATAGCAGCTCCGTACGCCTGCCTCGTTATATCTAATCTAAACGTTACACGTTACGTTGTCAATATCATTCTATCCGAGTCGGAGGCGGTGCTCGCATGTAATACATGTATGAGACATAGAATAATAATAATAATAGTTGGTACCAGATAAATACCTCAAAACAAATAAGTATGGAGGCCCGGGTCTGGTCTGGGCTGGTGCCACACTAGATTTGACGACCATGTGGCATTTATACTGGAAGCGAGCTAAAACAGCATCCATCCCATACAATAATAAACATTATTGAATTCATTCAACAATAGCTGACGGGGCGCCATCATAGAAGTCACGGTGCGGTCTCGGGTATGTACAGTAACGGCACATTACTCCGCAAGCAATGCTGGTGCTTCCACTGCCGAGCCTCTCCTTCTTCTCCTCCTCTTGTATCTCGCTCGCCCCCGAGCCCTTGTAGCGTAAGTGCGGTGTGCCAGCGCGAGCCGTTTTGAAATAATCTTGATCGTTGCGTGGAATTGACTTGAGTACTTACTTGTTATGTAATGGAACGTAAAGCTACACTACGCTCCGCTAAGCACCGCGCGCTCGCTCGTGCCATCCTGCCGCCAGCCGCGTCGTCGCTCCTCGGCTATTCTATGTATACATCGCACGCCTCGGATTGTCTGACCTTCAACTAAACTTAAAATTATATCGGTAGGTACACTCTCTGAAATTAAAATAGGAGATATTTTAGTTTTGTTCAACTCTAGAGAATGCGACACGGAATCGACACCAAAGTCTAAGTTATTTAATATTATTATTATATCTAACAGGTCCCATCAAGACATTAGGTAAAAACGAATCTCGGGGTAGGAGACGCTAAGGACCGCTTTCTGTGCTTATACACTGGACGTTACCTATATTATATACATTGTATTCGCGGGCCGAGTGAAACCGGGGAGCGCAGCTAGTACTTAGTACTCCTAGTATGTACTGTGTACGTAGTAACATGCAGGATGTAAATTGTAATTGAATTCATTAGCATCCTTTGAAACTAAGTACCTACTCCGGATACTGGTCGCTTCTAGACCAACATTTATGAAATCAAACAATAACACCAGACAATAAGATAACCACCTTAATCTACTGATGTAGTACACAATCAAGATAAAAGAATAAGCACTGTTTTAAATTATTACATACAAGCTAGCAAAAAAAATTATAAGTATCAAATTCATTAGCGCCAACTACGTTAGGGGCCGGCAGTATTTATGAGTCCGACAAACTCGCTACTCTAATATGCCGCCAGCGTCTACTACAACCGATCTACTACCTTAGCGCAATGTAATAAGAATGAAAACTGCGTAACGTTGCGCGGGTTGTTCCCTGTCTCCCCACAAGCTTTGTCCCACCGGTGGGAGAAAGGGAAAAGTAAAAATGTATACTTACCCTTTCTCCCCACCATGAGACATAACTTATCATTGTATTGCGCGTTTGCGCGCCGCACTATTTTGATAATGATAATATTTCTTAGTATTAATTTCTATTTTTAATTTTCATTTAAATATTCTCTTTTCCCTTTAAAACCATCAAAATATTATACAACTCCGTGCTGAAACTATGCTAATGAATTCAATTGCATCCTGTATAATAATCTGTGCTATTATAGGTGCATACAATAGTCTAGTGCCTACTGTCTAATGGGTGATTCTTGTAGGCTTCCTTTGTCTCCTACCTTCAGTTTAATTTTGATCTAAGTACCTACCTATATTTCTCAAGACACCTGTATATATTTTTTATTCTTTGTAGTAAGTAGATTTATTTATTTAAGTAGTAATAGATAAGCGTAAAAATGGTATAAGTTTTGTAAATATTAGTTTACGATCACTTGAAGCAATTCATTTTGCAATTATTGTGTTTGTACTTACGTAGGTAGGTATTTATTTATTTTTATTTGTAGAGTAAACAGTAGAGAGCGGACAAGTTGTTCCATTACCTATCCAATAAACCTGAACGTTATTTGATGTTTTATTTGTGCTACACCTTCTACCTATCCTATAGGTGCCTAGGTAGCATTATAGTTAGTACTACTCGTAGGTACTTATGATAAAACTGTGAGTACCTAAGGACTGGGCCACACGCTGCGGTGCGGTACGCTGCCGTAGTAATCAGCGTAGAAGTACACGACGATACTGGATCAGTCCTTTCATTGATAAAGTAGATGAAAAGAAGTTTTTCATCACAGGTGCTCGTAAAGAAAATAAGCCAGCACGACATTTTTCACAAAGTTAATTAACCAATACAACTCTGTCTTTTTCCTCGCAACTGTGATGAAAAACTTCGTATGACATGCGAGTGCAATGATCAACTTTGCACACTTGTATCATAATGTGTCAGATCCTATGCATAATGTACTATTAGGGTCAATTCACATAGAGCGGCAAAATGCTCGAGCAGTTTTTAAGTGCTATTGGAATATAAACCTTATTTCATTTAGACAAAGCTGAAAACAGTATGCAACATTAAAATCTTACCTACAAGACAGGAGCGCGTGTTTGAACATCGTCGCCGCGGCAGCGCGAGCAGTCACACGGCTGCTCGAGCATGCTCTCGTGCCGCGGGGGTAGTGTTGCCAACTTTATTTTCTAGGGAATCGTACTTTTCAGTTGAAAAGGTCGTAATTTGATATGAATACCCGAAAAAATAAATATGTGTGGACATTTCACACAGCGCCATCTAGCCCCAAACTAAGCATAGCTTGTACTATGGGAACCAGATAACTGATGTAATACTTAGATACTTTTTGTTTGTAAATACATACATAGAATACAATATAACACCCAGACACAGAACAAACATCGATGTTCATCACACAAATGTTTGTCCCGAGTGGGAATCGAACCCACAACCTACAGATCAGAAGGCAGGGTTACTACCAACTGAGCTATCAGGCCAGTCAAAAAAAAGACGCATAGTTTCAATGAAACATTGGCAAATTATTTAAATAAGTACCGTAATTTATAATAACTAAAGCGAAGAATAACTTTGACATAATCATACTCACGGAGACCTGGTTGAACGAGTCCATTTATGACCGTGGATGATAGGTATTCGGTTTTCAGACGGGACCGCGCAACAACAGGTAGCACAAAAAAAGAAGGAGGAGGTGTCCTCATTGCCACTCTTAAAAAATTTGAAGGTCTACGGAAAGCAAAGTGGGAATCAGACTGTGAGGATTTATGGGTGACTCTAAAATTGAAGCAAGGCAAAGAATTGGTAGATTTTTGTATTGGCACTGTATATGTTCCCCCTCCGGTAAAATATGATTATATCGAGCGATTTTTATTGCAAACAGCCCACATTACTCAGAACCTTGCAGCTCAAAAATCTATTTTTCTAATAACCGGAGACTTTATCCTTCCTCATCTTCAATGGCACCTGGATGAAGAATCAAATTGCCTTGAGCCGACATGTACTACATCAGTAATTGAAAATCTCCTTGTGGATAATATTTCTTTTAACTGCCTCCAGCAAATAAACCACGTCGCTAATGACAGAAATTGAGTTTTGGATTTAGCCTTTACTAATTCAAGTCATCTATTTACCGTGTCAAAAAGTTCTGTGCATCTTGTTGACTTGGACGATCATCACCCTTCCATTGAAATATCTCTAAAGCTAGCGGCATCCAAAGCAGCTAAAATTAAAAAAATACCGACTCGTAATTATGCAAGAGCTAACTACGTAAATATAATAAATGAATTATCGGAAATTGGTTGGTCGGAACAGCTCAAACCTTATCTCAACATCGACGAAACTGTTGACACGTTTTTTTTTTTTTTTTTTATTGAAAGTACGAAACTGGGAATAAGCTACATATGGTACTTAAAAAAAACGAACCTTAACTACTAAAATCATGCGGTGAACATATTCCCTTCTAGATGTAAACCTAACTTGCGTTTATAGCTAACAAAATGACGCTATCTCTAGCTACTAGAGTGCAAAACACGACTAATAAAATTAATTTCTAACATACAAACAATATATATATATAACTTAAGTAATGACAAGTATAAATTGTGACAAGTGCAATTAAATTAATAACCGAGATGGAGAACTTGTGGTAATACCAATTATTACAAGTTACATGATAGTATCTCAGTAATACGTCGTCTAACTGATGTTAGCGAACTATCATCAAAAATGTCAAAATCATACTTTACTCTATCATAAGAGTCACACATTCGGTAAAGTGAAGAGTGCTTTAACATATTAGTTTTGCAAATGGGAAGAGCAAATACGTGCTTATTAGACAAGAGGCGATTACCTGGACGAGGTACTCGGAATGATATTTTATGCAACATATCAGGACAATCAACTAAACCAATAATTATTTTATATAACATGACAATGTCAAAAGCAGTCCGACGAATTTCCAAAGGCATAATTTTATAGTGTCTCAATCGAGACTTATAAGACCGCAATGATTTGCACATATTATCCATATAAGTTATATGGTACAAAAATTTCTTCTGGACCCTCTCCAATCTATCTGAATGTACCCGGTAAACGGGATTCCAAACAACACTACCATACTCTAAAATACTGCGAACTAAGCTAAAAAAGAGCTGAATGGATAAGTTTGAGTTACGGAATACTTTAGACTGTCTGGTAACAAATCCCCCAATTCTCAAAGATTTCTTAACAATACAATCCACATGATCACGGAAATGTAGCTTATTATCGATAACCACTCCTAAATCACGGATCGATGAAACTTCCAACAATGGTACGCTATCAATAACATAACTACCTGCAAATGGAGCGCGCTTACGGGAAAACTTAATGAAGAAACATTTTGATGCATTTAGTTTCATATGATTATGACTGCACCATTGACTCACAGCGTTAATATCAGCTTGAAGTTCCTGCACATCATTATCACCACAAATGGTTCTATACAATTTCAAGTCATCAGCGAATAGCTTTACTTTCGATTTTACTAAACTAGGTAAGTCGTTAATGTAGGTGAGGAATAATAGAAGACCAAGGTGAGATCCTTGGGGAACACCAGAAGGAACCGCTGCCGCCATAGATCTGAAACCTTTAGCAACTACTAGTTGGGACCGATTCAGTAAATATGACCTCAGCCACCTTAAAAGAGATCCATGAATACCAAGACCTTGAAGCTTAGATAGTAGCATATCATGATTGACCAAATCAAAAGCTTTACTGAAGTCGGTGTAAATGGCGTGTGCTTCACCGCCTTTATCAAGGACTTCCAGAATATCAGTTACATAACCTAAAAGATTAGTGGTAGTAGATCTCTTTGGTAAGAAACCGTGTTGATTAACATCAAGAAGCTGTGAGACATGCCAATGAACTTTTTTAACAACTAATGATTCGAGCAGCTTACCCAGCCCTGACAAAATAGACACAGGCCTATAATTTTCTACACAAGCGAGATCGCCTTTTTTGTGAATGGGCGTGATGAATGCCACCTTCCACCGAGTAGGAAAGATGCCAGTATTCAGTGATAATTGAAAAATTTTAGTTAAAGGAGTTGTTAGTGAAGCCGCACATTTAGACAGTACGATAGAAGGAAGTGTGTCTGGACCAGCCCCTTTAATTGGCAGTCCACTAAGTGCTTTGCAAGCTCATTCTACCAATAATTGAAAAACACGCACCACTACGAAAACCAGCTAACTCATCTTACCCTATATGGTTCAGTACTTCCTTAGTAAAAACTATTAACGAGAAAGCTAAGTATCACAGTAGATTTAAAAAGTACAATAATCCGAGAGATAAAGTCGCTTACCAAATACTCAGGGATCGTTGTGATAAAATGATCTTGCAATGCTACTCCCGATTTAAAAACGATGCCAAAGCAAATATTAAAAAGAGTCCCAAATTCTTTTGGAAATTTATCAAATCTTTAAAATCAAATAGTTCTGATATCCCGGATGAAATGTTTTTTAATAATGTAAACCCGCGTGGCGGCCAGCAAATTTCTGAGCTGTTTTCAAAATACTTTTTTTCCATTTACGTCAAAAACAACACATCCGATACAGTCGATATAAATGTCAATTCCCAATCTCATGGCTCATATGTGATTGCAGAATCTGAAATTCTAAAGTCTCTCCAGTCACTGGATACTAATAAAGGCCCCGGGCCAGATACTATACCCCCCATTTTCTTAAAACAATGTGCATTACAACTTGCCAAGCCTCTAAGCATAATTTTCAACAAATCTTTAGCTCATGGAATCTTCCCCAACAAATGGAAAAAAGCTTATGTAACACCTATTCATAAGAAAGGCGACCAATGCAATGTGACAAATTATAGGCCCATTTCCATTCTCTCAGCTTTTGGCAAGCTACTCGAATCACTTGTGCAGAAACTACTCTATTCGTACCTTAAACCGTTTCTTAGTCTCAATCAGCATGGCTTTTTACCAGGTAGGTCCACAACATCCAATCTTTTAGACTACACATGTGACATATCCGAAGCTCTAGAAGGTAAATTGGAAGTGCATGCAGTGTACACTGACTTTTCAAAGGCATTCGATGTTGTTGATCACGCCCTGCTGATAAACAAGCTTGGGCATGCGGGAATATGTGGTTCGCTTCTAAGGTGGTGCGAATCTTACCTCCAAAATAGATCGCAACTTGTAATGGTCCGTGGTTTCGTTTCTGAGCCAAGAATTGTCCCTTCAGGAGAGGGATCTCATTTGGGGCCCCTTTTCTTTATAGTCTTTATAAACGACCTCTGTGGTAGTATTCAATCTAAATTTAAACTATTTGCTGATGATCTCAAGATCTACAGAGTTATTAAGACAACTCACGACGTATTAAGTCTGCAATATTCATAACTGGTGCAGTTGCAACAAAATGCTTCTCAATGCATCGAAATGCTACCATATAAAATTTTCCAGGAAAAAACATCCCACTGAAGAATCATATGCCATAAATAATACTAAGCTAAACGAAGTCTCCAGTATTCGTGACTTAGGTGTCATCTATCTATACATATAATAAAACTGTAGAGATAAAAAAATCTGTAATTGCAAGATATCAAGAAAAAAATAACACAGGTTGGCTTAAAATTAGCCGCTGATCACGTTAAGCCACTTTTTAAACACTTTGTCTGTTTGTTTGTTTGTTTGTTTGTTTGTTTGTTATGACTGAACTCCTAAAATACTGAATGGATTTTCATGCGGTTTTCACTAATATGCTTAGAAATAACCGGCGCTTAACATAGGATATATTAAAATTGATATATCGTTAAAAAAAATTGATGACAATTATTGAGATTTCATTACGAAACGAATCGGAGTTTTAAACAACATGGCCGATTGATTTTTTTAATTGTTTTCAAACTGGAAGGCACTGTGAAGCTTATGTAATGTCATCTGTCACATGTCAAAAAACAATTTTAGTGATGTGTAGGCCAATATTCGGTTCGATAATTAACGATTATTTTAGATACATAATACCGATTAATGATTATTTTTAGACACATATCATATAATCATGATATCTATCTTAGGTAGACCTACCTACCTTAGAGTGCGTGGTAAATAATATATTACTCCCATTGTTGAAATTAGAGGAAACACAAGTACACGTGGGTGGGGTATAAAACGTAGGTGTCGATTTAGATGATAAGAATTTATTGAGAAAATCAAACCCTTGACGTATTGTCATCGGAATTGTGTATCAAGTATCGTCAAGATTCGCTGAAAACTATGACCTGGACGCCTATTCTCACGAATCGAGATGCAATGTCATCTCATAATAAATCTCGAGACTCGAGTTGTCTCTACTCCCAAGCTTAAAATTCATGATATTCTCGATTGACTAGCGCACGAGATGGCTCGTAGGGAATCGAGACGCAATGTCATCTCACAATAAATCTCGAAATTCGAGACTCAAGCTTCAAATTTGTGATATTCTCGATTGCTAGCGCACGAGATGTCTCGTGTGGTCGGAGGCAGTCGAGACCACCATGAGACGCGCTTTTGCCTTTACTTTTAGGCTCATTTGTTGCCATTTTATTGACATTGAAGCTAATGGCATGGCAACTTTTCTTCTTCTTTTCGTTTTTTCTTTCTTTTCTTTTTCTTCTTGTCTTTTCTTGTCTTCTTACTTTTTTCTTCTTTTCTTTACTTTTTTCTTCGTTGGTTAGTTTGTCTGGGCGACAGAAGTTATAGTTATACTTTTTGCCATGCCAAGCGTTATTAGGGATGTTCCGATACCACCAAAGTATCGATACCTACTCATATGAGTAGTACTCAAATCATGATTCGATAGGTACTACTCATATGAATACCCTAAAAGTATCGATACCCACTCATATCGATACATTTTTTTTTTATTTATCAATACGGAAAAAATAAACAAATTTTACCTTATTGCAGCAAAGTTTTGTTGTTTCTATGACTGATCTACATTTTCAAGTGTTTTGGCGCGAAGAATCGGACATTTGAACACTAAGGATATGTTATTTGACGATATTTGATAAAAGTACTCTTTCCGATACAAATTCTTTCTTTCCGATACCAAATAGGTATCGCGAGAATGGTTTGTTTTTGTTTTATTTTATTATTTTAATTAAGTATGACAACTACCTTAACTGTACTATTTGTGTGTATTAACTGTATTCAACGCTTTGAATTACAATTAAATTGAGTTAAATCCTACTCACATTCTACCTTTACATGTATTTTTACCTTTACACTAATTTTCAACTACATTGAATCCTACTTAAATTAAAAATAGGGTTATTTTAACCCTAAGTATACATTAAAATATCACATTTTTATTCTACTTGACTTAAAGTTAGGCCATACTATGTTTCTTTAAGGAAAAAAATATTATAGCGAAATAAAGCTGCTTGGCATTGAATTTTTATCCTGTGGTTCTATCCTGTTTTGACTTAGCAGCATTGATTCGATTCGCTATTAGTACTTTCTTTCCGAAACCAAGTAAGTATCGAAAGAATGATTCGATGGTAAAAAGTACTTGGTATTGAAAGAAAAGTATCAAGTACATACTCGTATTCACTAGTATCGGAACATCCCTAAGTGTTATATACTCTTTGCTCCGTGCCTATCAAATCAAACGAAGTTGCTCATTGTTTGCCAATAGTGTTTTCACAAATTAGAAAAAATAATATGGTGTTTTGCATTGTATAGTGCACCAACCACAGATTAGAGAAAAAAACAATCTGTGGCACCAACTTATACTACTCTATGGTATGCACAGCTATAAAAATACTCTGTGGTGCACAGAACACTATTATATTATCCTGTGCTATTATCCTTTTGTTTTTTCTCTAATCTGTGATTATCCTTATCACAGATGGAATAAACCGCAGAACACTACTTCAAGGTATGAAGGTAACCAATGGTTAAAACCTCTAACAAATCTTGACTATTAGTTAGAATTTGTTAGCATTTTTGATTGGTTACTTTAACAACGGGTGAAAAAACCCACCCTTATAAAGGTACCATAATAAATAAAAGCCACATAACTCATATATAATCGCATTATATTATACATATTTATATGAGTAGGTAACAACTTTGGGCCTAGTTTAGTTCTAAAGTTATTATTATCAAATACATAAAATGAAGAAACATGCAGTCTCAAAATACAATCCTGCCATCATTAAAAGTGTTGTAAAACAATGCCGTAAAGCAAAGATGGCTATTTTAACTTTATTTTTACTTTTTACATCAATAATTTTAAACCAACGAAATCAGCCTCAGGGCCACTGGTGTAATAGTTACAGTGGCACATATGGAAATGATGATGACGAAGATGGTAATATAGACAGTCACTCACTGTCTAATACAGTGGCGATTTAAGATTCTTCTGTGACTTTATATTATCACAGCACACATTCACAGCATTTTCAGAAAATTGTTCCGGAAGCTTTACAGTAAGTAAGATGTAGTTATTGCAGTAGCAATAGTAACACCAGCCTAGAAGCCTTCATTGAGTACCTGAAGCAAAAAAGAAAATATTATTTAGATAGCCTTAAGGCCAGCTCCATCAACTGTGCTGTAGGTTGTTGGTTCGCTTCCCACTCAAGAAACGGGAAAAACCCTCATATTCCCCTATCCTTTGGTATAAAATAAATCCAACAGGCAACTGTATCAATAGCATTAGTATGAACTGGATTTTTACATACTTTTATTTCTCTCTCTCTCTGGTTGGTTCCTCATTACTGAGGATCATGGTCACAGGATCTATCTGATTTAACATAATACTTCCATCAACTTCGGTCCATAGCCTCACGGCCTGGGAAAACTTTTATTCAGGTAATTGAAATTAATTTACTTGAAGGTTTGAGCCTGACACATTCATAGGTGAAGTTACAAGTTGCACATTTTTCTTGGCGGCACTTCAACAATACATCTACTGCTCCAATCGGGGTTGGGATTATAAAATTTGTTTCCATAAATCAGGTGCCTTCTGCATATAGCATACCTATACGCTGTTGGTGTAGTTGTTTCAGTGATTCCTCAGAAGTCTAGCTCCCAGCTGGATACCATTATTCACGCCCTGAAAAAATTAAATAATAAACATTTAATCTATAGAGCGAGATACGGGTGTAAGCAGCGTGATTTTGAGAAAGTATTATCTTTTATGTATGTACGTAGTACATTATACCTTTTTGGATTTTGCGTAGGTTATTAGGCTTATTTACTTCAAAGATCCATGTTTGCCAGGCAGAGAAAACCTGTGGAATCGCACGTTCACATCTTCGGATGCACCATTATAGCATTTTGCACAGTTTTACCGTTTTTCCATAACGAACACAAGAAAATCACAATAATATAACCTCAACCATAGAATTATAAAAAAAGCAGGACAGAATCTTGATTGACATCGAACTGACGTACAGCAATGGCGGCCGCATAAACATGTGTGACTGATTAAAGGATTGCCATGTGAAGAAAATTACCCGAATCCGACAAAAAAAAATCTGTTGTTGGTGTGACTTTTCCTATGACCAAAAAGCTACGCGAGCTTATAACAGAGTAGTCAAAATTGAATGGCTTATTTTTTTTTACTTTCGATAGGTTAGCTTTCCTCGCTTACTCCGTACTTACCCTCCTCCCCCACACTTGCCCCACCTCCCCCTCACTTTCCTCGCCACCCCCTGCACTTGCCACCACCTCCCCCCTCACTTAGTCCACCCCCCTACTTGCCCTGCCTCCCCCCGCACTTGCCCCCCTCCCCCCAAGAACCATGTATAGATTACATTTGGACAGTAATTAAGGGGTTGGCAATCTACGCAGCAATGTACGGCGAATGAAATGGGAGCAATAGCTTCCCAGTCTCCACCGGGTGGCAACTGGGAATTTTGTTCCCAGTTGCCACCCGGGGGCGAAGCATGTGGGGGCAACTGGGAATATACCCTGTACGCTATAGCGAAGAGAGAAGTTCCCAGTTCTTTCTTCCTTTGGACAGGGTCGGGTCAGCCAGTCAGTTAATAAAACTTGGCACAAAGATTTATAGCCAGGGTGTTGCTTAAAATGTTTTATGAACACATAAATCGTATTTTTCTACGTTACTTTACTTTTTCTACATTATAGAAAACCTGCACAAATATGTACGATTAGTAGGTCCATTACCGGTACAATATTTATTTTAACCTGCAAAGTCCAGCACATGCATATGCATAATGGAAATATGCATTTGCATATAGTCAGATCTCTAATTATGATCAATATAGGTGAATAAGTTGTATTCGAACATAATTTGGTCATTCTCCCACACTTCCGGGTAATTTGCAAGTTTAATTGTTGGTAACACTAGCTGGTTTTGTGTATTGATTGCATCTCAATAGTTTTATCGAAAAAGCAAGAAATTAGCGAAATATTAACAAGTTTATTTGTGAAAAGTGATCCCCTGACTTTTTTTTTATCAAACCACTATGATTCCGACAACTTTTCACAACGCAAGACGGCATTTTATAATATTTTTTTCTATGCGTCATGGGCGAGGTTCGGAGCAGTAATGGCAGGCGATAGACTTCCTATGATGTGAGTGTGTGCGTGTCCGCTCGTACTTATTAGCGTCCCGACTTCCTATGGGTACCTCGGTTCGGGATCAATTGGGACTGCGTCCTTCTTTTTTTAGTAGGTCCATGACCTCAACTCAACTTACTTTTATATTCTATAGTTTGATTCATGTTCCAGTGTCAATTTTCAAGTTCTTGATTCTGAGCATAGACTTTGTGGTTGCTGTCTTACATATAGCGTTATCTCGTTCTGATCTCTCGACTGCCTCCGATCCACAGACTACTATACGCTAATGCTTCCATCACTCGAGTCATCTCGTGCGCTAGCAATCGAGATATTGCATGAGAATACCGAAAACTCGAGTCTCGAGATTTATTCCCAGACGAGATTTCTTCTCGATTCGTGAGAATAGGGGTCCTGTACGCGAGTCGTACATCCAATTCCGGACAGACGAAAGCAAAAGTTGCGAGTTGAAACCAGACTAGCAATGGATGAGTGCTTATTTGTGGAAATTCGATCTCACGGTATCTTTTTTTATTTCAAACTATCGATTTTTCTTTTAATAACCGATTTTTCAGGTAATTTATGCCGAATATTTTTATTACGGTTGGCAACACCGTATTTTGTGTCCACGCTATTTAGCAATAAAAGTAATCCAAACGATTTATCATTTTGTTTTCGATTATTCTTCGATTGTAGTTATCGTTGATATCCGCCCCTATGGTCAAGTGTCATTATTCAACAGTAGAACGTAATTTTGCAAGCAATGAATTTAATATTTTATTTATATCTTTTTTATTGAAAAGTGAGTTAAAAGCGAATTAATTGCCTTCATTCCATTTCTTGTATATTTTACTGTTCCTTTTAGTAATTTTTCTTAAACATTAGCATTAAATTTTCCCCACAAAATAGAAATGTTTAATGTTTTGTATGACGTCACCTGTTTTGCTTACATAACAATTTACGTTCTATCAACCTGTCACAAGTTAAATAGATACATATAGCAACAAATATTAAATAGTGTGAAAGCAGATTTTTTTTTATTTTGGCATTAGACGACATTTGTATTTAGCCAATGATACGAAATATTTTATGAAAAATGTTTTAAAAGGGTACTTAGATGTAGGTAAGTATAACTATACATTAGGATAGGACAATATATAGGATAGGTAAGATCCTCGAATTAGCAACATGGCCGTGTAACGTTCAGTTTTGATTTCTTCTTCTTCTTTTACGTAGGTAAATGATTTTTAAAGGTTTTAATAGTTAAAATATTTTAGGTCTGTGGGTTTCTCAATGAACAAACTGAGCGGTTATATTCTCTTTAAGACAAACTACAGGTTAGAGAAAAATATTATTGGTTACTCGATTGCTCCAAGAAGGTTAATTATTAAAAGGTCTTTGAAAGTGGGCGTCTTCAGGATGTCGTTGTTGATGATGATGATGATGATAGCCGTATTTGAGTTAATTGATCATAGATATCAATTTCAGCTTAATTCTTTCCGTTATTTCTAAAATAAGTAATGGTCTCGACAGATTCTTAGAAAGACAAACACACGGACAACAAAGTGATCTTACCTATAAGTGTTCCTTTATTTCAAAACTGTTACGGAACCCTAAAAATGAAACGTTCTTTGCAAAAGCGAATCTGATTAGGGTTTTGTACACATGTTATTTTCTCACTCTCACCACTATGTTGAAAGTGCAGTGGGAATGAGACAACCTGAAAATGAAAAATAGCGGCCGTAATATAAATGTTGACTCTTTTTACAGTGGCGTACGTAAGTGTTTGTGATTTCTAATTAGTATTAACAAAATTAATTATGTACGCATCGTATAGGTAAATACAATACTCCAGCTATAAAGTATGTATTTTATAAAGTTATTGTTGACACTAGCTAAATACTCAATTCATATGGACCAAACTTAAGAAAGTAAAAAAAAATGTGGTGAACGCAACAGAGATACTCTTTGGGAACGAAAAGCGCGCGGATATATAAAACTGACCAATGTGTGTTTGTTTTGTATTTTTCTAAACTGCCTAAATAATAGGTATGGTACTTATGTAGGTATACCTACTACCTAAACAAAATTCACTGGAACCTCTTATGAAGACTTGAACGGTTTTTATGGTGAATACACAAGAACATCTGTTGAAGTGAAAATGACAAGGAAAAGATCGCCCGTATCACTGGTATGTAGGTATACCATATTATAGAACTTTTATTAGTTAGATGCCTAGACCTATCGTATATTTAAAAAAACTAACGTCTAAGTATAAGGTAGGTCCAAGTAGGTACATATTTAATTAAATATTGTACCTATGATTTGCAGTTTCTAACCCACTATTTTATCAATGTGTAGGTGATCTGAGGACACGTGAAAAGCCATACTTACCTACTACCCAAACAACATTTTTACACGTGTGCTACCTAATCTGACAATACGTGCTGAGCTCCGAAAAGATTTAGTGGATTTTGTTGTTTGGTATATAGGAAATGCATGAACTAAGCTATTATTAGACTACCTAAACGTAGAAATAACACAATACAAGCGTGCGAAGCCGCGGGCAAAAGCTAGTATTTGATAAAAGGCTAGATTTTCGTGAGCATATTGACAAGATCGTGAAGAAGGGAGCTCAAATTTCTGGTTTTGTAATCCGGAAAACTAAAATGTTCAAAGATCCGAGTATATCAACACTGCTATTTAATTGTTATGTTCGAAGTTTGCTAGAGTATTGTAGCCCTGTTTGGAATCCGTGTTATAATGTTCACGTTGCCAGAATTGAAACAATCCAAAAAAGATTTATCTACCACTTATGCTTTAACGAAAATAGATGCCGTGATCTCACATCCTACAATGCTAGATTACACTTCTATAAAATCACTCCATTGACTTTGAGGAGAAAGGTGTCTGACATTACCTTTACACGTAAAATTGTTAATGGATTAGTTGATTGCCCTAACCTTTTAGAGAGATTCAAACTATCTGTACCTCGTATAAATAGTCGTCTTCACAACCGTAAGACTTTCAATCTACCACTGTGTAGAACGAGTGATGGTCAACACTCACCAGTCTACCGCATGTCCTCAGCTTGTAATGAAATCAATGACAAAGTTGATATCTTCAATGCATCGATCGCTACCATCAAAAACCTTTCATTATCTTTTTTTGTTTAAACTCAATATTTAATTTAACTTCTTAATAATAATTGTCGTAGGTAGTCACTTTGCTTCTCTGATATCTACAGTGTTGTCAAATTAATTAGTAAGTAGGTATCCATATGTATTCTGTTTAGACTTTATTTTTTAGTTGAGGAGAACTTTAATAGAATGCATGTTGTGTTCACATCGAGTAGGTTGTTTGCCAGTGTTATTTTTTAATTATTACATTGTTTATTGTAAGCCGATACCGCCAGTTTTGTGAACCTTTAATAAAAAATAAAAAAAAATTGAAATATACGTACTACGTAGTGTGTACTTTGAATAGCAATTACGTAAAATAATAAAATAAATAAGGTGGTAAGAACAGCGCGGTGGTCATGGAACTTTGATTGCAATGCAACAGGAGAAAAATTATTCCTAATTTGACAATTTCCATACTAACTATGCACATAAAGTGCATATCGAAACTGTCAAATCCATACAATTTTGTATTTCTATCGGTTGCAATTAAGTTACATGTTCGCCTAGCAGATTAGACGACAAATTCCCGTACCAGCGACGAGGTACCTACGCTGCGTGCCTATAAAGTTGGTTGCGTTCATAAAATACCTACCCAACACAAAGAAGTTTATGGTTCCTTCAAGTGTGTTGTTATTGACTTTTCGACATGATGAACGTAATTTTTTTTTATTTTGTTACGAAGATTACAAGATTTGAAAAGATCGTATGTTTTGCATACATACGATTTCGGATACACGATCGTACTTCGATCCAGGGCCATAAAGGTCGTATAAATACGATTTAAATCGTATGGTTGGCAACATCGGCGGCGGCGATGCTCTGTCTGAATTGAACTAAGAACATGCGCGAGCATTTTGCCGCTCTATGTGAATTGACCCTTATGCGGCATCAGGCTATTGAACTACGAACAAATAGCCGTTTCTATGGAATTTAAATGGCAAATAATGGCGGGATACTGCCATTGCACTCCCTCATTACACTTTCTCTTTCCAGTTGATACTCAGCATAGAGAAAAAAAAATATATATATATATATCTTTGAGTGGGAATTCTGTGATATATATATACTCAGTCAGCTGACGATAGTCTGTGTAGTTCACAGGGTCAATTGTTTTTTTTTTCCTCTAATCTGTGGTGTGGTGTAGTTGTTCTTCGTTCTTACGTTTTTTTTTTTTTTTTTTTTTGTTCTTATATTTTGGCTCCACACATAGTGTATTTAGCCAATGTCAAGTTTTGTAATTTTTCATCGTATTATGGAAATCACTTAAAGTCAAGTCATAGTCACAGTCAGAGTAGTCATAGTCTAGTCTAAGTCATAATCCAGTCTAAGGCATGCCCTAGTAAAGTGGTGGCAACTTTACTAGAGGCGTCTATGGAATTTTGGAAGCAACACGAAAAACCACGTTTCACTACATTATATCACTTGCCCACACTCATGCTCGTAATTCAGCACTTAATGCGTAAAACACCACCAATTTTAAACATTAACCCTGGAAAAAGCATAAGTTTTGTAAAATAATACAATGCACCGACGTGAACTTTTCCGCGTTCCCGCAAAAACTCCGTTCTTACGTTACGTAGTAAATTATATACTAATTTTCTTGAATAAATACCACACAGATTAGAGAAAAATAAATCTGACATACGGATGCACATACTACGTAATCAGGATAGAGTAGTCTTCCATAAAAACGAGCCGAGCGAAAGGTACGCTGAGTTGGAGCCTATCTCTTTCTATTAGGGTATCCACAAGTTTATGAAGTAAGTATTCAGACTCATGGTCTACACAATGGTAGGTACCTACTTATAACTCGTTTCAAAAAAGAAAAGATTTTAAAAGAGCAAATATTTCTATTGCTTTCTCACTCCCACTACACTTGGACATAATGGCGGCAGTGAGAACAAAATATTTTCATTCTTTCATCGGAATGGTTTTTTTGCTAGGCCATAATAACATTAATAGGTGTAAAAATAATAACATTACAAAAAACAAAAACGAGAATATCTAGAGGTATGTTTATCATCGTTAGTTATTATTTCTTTACATAACGCTGTAGCTGTTACCACTTAAACATATACCTACGGTGATTTTTTTGGCAAAGGGTGGTGGCGTACAAAAAAAAGAGGCCTATCCTGAGCAGTGAAAGATTGCACGAATATCCAAATAAATCCCCCAGAGGATCTGTGTGGGAAAAGCCTTGGCCCTCCTAACATGGATCCTTGTTAGGGGCGGCTAGTGGACGGAGAGCGGCCTTAGTTTCGTGATTCTTTCGCTGTTGTGTCTCATAGTGAGGTAAAATGCAATGAACGCAAGAAAAAATTAAATTGATATATCGCATTTGCAAAACCCACATTCATCCTCTGCTGTGGCATTCTACACTTCAAGATCTTTTCAATAAGCATAATAAAATGTTGTTTCTTCTTTTAATAGCAGTAGTCTAGGGCGTGCAGTTTCATTGATTTTCAGTTTCGAAATTGGCCTATGAAATTAGTGTCATGAGTTTCGAAATTTCGAAATTTCGAAACTCATGACACGTATCTGATTTAGTACAAATTGAACTTCTAGCTTTACCTTCTTGCTCTATGCTTTAATCTTGAATGATTAAAGTGTAAAACATGTACATAGTAGATACCATAGTAGAACAATGAAATACATTATACTTTTCATTTTTTTTTACGCTCTGATGATGAATAATTGAACTAGGAACTACAATTATTATTACTAGGTAACTAGCAGGTGCACCGGCCTCTCGTCACCGTCATCTATTCATCCTTTTCCCGTCTCTCTTTCCTAGTACCTACAGCAGAAACAGGAGCAGCTTCATCGTCGTTGTCGACAATGTTTTATCGTAACGTATGGATCACGTGTCGTATTACCTAGCAAATACAAAGGTCTGCTTTATTATGAAGATTTACGCTATGCAATATCTCTGACACTTTTATGAGTGGTCTGGTCTGATAATAAAACTGTCACTTCTACGAGCGATGGAGCCTGCTCACTGCAACTTACTAACTCTAAGAGCTTTATCGGTGACTTTAGTTCTCTTGCGGATCTCCTCATTTCAGATCTTATTTCGTAAGTAAACTCCGAGGATAGCTCTGTACGTAGCTGGCGGCTCGACTTTGAGCTTACTCATAAGTCCAACAGTAAGAGACTACGTCTCAGTGCCTTAAGTCATAACTGGCCACATAAATAGATTCATAGTTTTCAGGCTTTGCAGTGTTTTGGACGATAGGATAGATTGAAGCTTCTCAAACGCTGCCCAGCCGAGTTGAGTTCTTCGTGCGACCTCTTTGCTGAAGTTGGACCTACCAAACTGGGCAGTCTGTCCTACGTAGACATAGCGACAAGTTCGAGAGTATCGTTCCCACACTTATCGGTATAGGCGGAACATGGACATTAAATATGATTTCCGTCTTGTCCATGTTCATCTAAAGACCAAACTGTTGAGAAACTCTACTGATGTCGTTGAGCATGGCGGTAAGGTCCTCGAGTGACTCCGCCATTATGATTATATCATTGGCACAACGAAGGTTAGTGATGTACTCGCCATTTATGTTGATGCCAGATCTTTTCCACTCCAAGAGCTTGAAAACATCCTCCAATGCGTTTGTGAACAGTTTCGGAGAAATAACGTCTCCCTGTCTCGTCAATGCCATCTTACGGATTTTTATGATATTTTTTTTAATTCGGCTGTTAGAAGACCTCCTATTAGAGTTGCAGGTTGCAGTGCCACTTGGAAGTCTAAGATATAAAGTTTCACTATGGTCCAAAGTACAAACTCTTTCTCGAAACAAACTTCAACAAACTAAATTAGCGAGTTTTGGCGGGAACTCGAAAAAGTTCACGTCGTTTCATTGTATTATTTTTCTAAACTTGTGCTTTTTCCAGTGTTAATGGTTAAAATTGGTGGTGTTTTACGCATTAAGTGCTGAATTACGAGCATGAGTGTGGGCAAGTGATATAATGTAGTGAAACGGGGTTTTTCGTGTTGCTTCCAAAATTCCATAGAAGCTTCTAGTAAAGTCGCCACCACTTTACTAGGGTATGACTTAGACTGGACTATGATTACCTGACTTAGACTGGACTGTGACTAAGACTTGAAGACTTGACTTTACACGTGAAATATTCCATAACTAGATGAATAATTACAATACTTGACACTGGCTAAATACACTATGTGTGGAGCCAAACTATAAGAAAGAAAAAAAAACAACTAAATTAGCAGAGATCATATTATAACCACTACGCCAATGACCAAAGAGTACCTATATATAACGCTACGCTAAGCAATTAGTATTATATACATTATATACTATATGCTTAGCACTACGTTTGTATCGTTTCATACATAAATGCGCGAAACCACAGAGTAATTACAGCGCGGTAAGAGAATTTGACATTAGAACAAAGTGAATCAAAGAGAATACAAATAACAAACGCTTAAAATCTGTGCATGGACCTAGTTTGGTGTGGGTTCCAGTAGCTGCTAAAAACGCCAAGAACGCTACGAAATTATGCCACTCTTTACCCAGACAAGGCCATATCACATATTATGATCGTTCCAGTCAATGTAAACGAAAATAACGATAATTTTGTTCAAGTGGAACCCGCTAATAGTCATTTGTTCTTTCTCTAATCTGTGTCCTAAAACTACTCCTTTCCTTATTATTTTTAATACAAGTACAAAAAATCGAAACCAAAAAAATAAAATCGATTTTTTGGTAATCAACAAGTAAAAATCGATTATAATAAAAAAAAACCGAGTTTTTTTATCATCCCTAATAGAGACGGTTTATATTTCAAAGTTATGTGTAATGTTATGTTCATTATTGATCATTTTTCAATATTTCGATAACAGAATTCGCCATATTTACACAGGTCTTCGATTATATTATAATGGCATAAACAAATTGAACTATGTATTGTAAATAGAGCGAGTACTGTAAGTTGTATTTTATCGCAATGGATCTGCCTCTTCATGTGGAAGTCGTTCAAAAACGCCACAGTCGTGCCTCCAAAGATCACATCGAAGAGACAGTTCACCGATTCGTTAGCAAGTTGGCGACCGTGAGTCCCGGCACCGGCATCCCCTCGCGCGAGCTGCTAGCGCACCCGGAGCTGAGCGAGCACGTGGACGCCGTGACCTTCTGCGATGTGGAACACTCGGCGACCGTGGCGCCCGGCGCCGTGCGCCTCCGCTACCTGGTGCACCGGCTCGACGCGACCGGCGCCGAGCGGGACTCGCTGGCCGACCCGGCCGGCGGCGAGGAGGCGCCGGCCGCCGACGTGTGGGCGCTACCTGCGCAGGAGCTGCACGGACTGTGGGAGAGTCTCGTGTTCGAGTGCTCGCTGAAGCGGGACGTCGTGCGCTACGTGGAGTGCGCGCTGGAGCTGGCCGAGCGCGGCGTGGACCCCAACGTGGTCGGCTGCAACCGCGTGCTGCTGCTGCACGGCCCGCCCGGCACCGGCAAGACGAGCCTGTGCCGCGCGCTCGCGCACAAGCTGGCCGTGCGCCTCGCGCCGCGCTTCCCCCGCGCGCGCCTCGTCGAGATCAACGCGCACGGCCTCTTCTCGCGCTGGTTCTCCGAGAGCGGCAAGCTGGTGGCGCGGCTGTTCGCGCGCGTGCACGAGCTGGCGGCGGACCCGCGGCTGCTGGCCTGCGTGCTGGTGGACGAGGTGGAGTCGCTGGCGCACGCGAGGCGCGCGGCGCTCGCCGGCCTCGAGCCCTCGGACGCGCTGCGCGCCGTGAACGCGCTGCTGACGGAGCTGGACCGGCTGCGGCGGCTGCCCAACGTGCTGGTGCTCACCACGTCCAACGTGACGGGCGCCATCGACGTGGCGTTCGCGGACCGCGCGGACATCAAGCGGCGCGTGGGCCCGCCGAGCGCGCGCGCCGCCCTGCGCATCCTGCGCGGCTGCTGCGCCGAGCTGGCGGCGCGCGGCGTGCTGGCGGCGGGGCCGCTGGACGCGGGCTGCGAGCGCGCGCTGGAGGCGGTGGCGCGCACGGCGGCGGGCGCGGGGCTGTCGGCGCGCGCGCTCCGCCGGCTTCCGTTCCTGGCGCGCGCGCGGCTGGCGGCGGCGCCGGAGCCCGAGCTGGCGACCTACACGGCGGCGCTGGGGGCTGCGCTGCGGGACCACCTCGCCGACGCGGAGGCCTTCCTGCGGGACGAGCCGCTCTCGCCGCCCTCCGCTACCAATGGACTGGATTAGTCTTACCGCTGCAGCCAAATATAGGGTGATTCACTGTGATATAGATCCAGCATATCTACTTATGTGCTGCTTACCGTTGCAGCAGTTATTATTGTAATGCAATTGTTTCTAAATTAATACTGCACCATGTGTATTTTTGTTGATACCCAAGGTGCAAGTGTTGATCTACCTGTTCAATTTATTTACTTTGTTTTTTTATATACAACATTATACCTTCTGTTAACATGCTTGTAAGTAAAATTATTTGCATTATTGTAGGAAGTAATTTCAAGCACAGCACTATATATTTTTTCTACTAGATGTTCTCCACAGCTTCACCCGCTACTTCGTTTTCTGATATAAATTGTAACTTGTGTCAATCTCTGATGACAATCCTAAATCTATTGAATACAATATTAAAATGAACAAAAAAATATTAAGTAGCTGTAGGTGATTCTCAAGAGTTTGTACTTGGAGGAATACATACGTATAATTTATTATTAGTGTCTCTTCCATAATAATAACTATAATATTGGCAAGTCATCACCTGCCTCAAACATTTTAACGTGAGACAAAATTGGCAGGTGCCGTTTTCTCATTCCATAAACCAAAGATCAATCCATCATAAAAACTTTGTACAAAATAGTTTTTATAATATAATATGCCATACCACGCCAGTCAGTTATAATTAATTTTATATTAAACAGGGCCTCTTGGTGTTGGCTTTGGCTCCACCAATGCCCCCCTAATGTCTGGGCTAGACCCAAGAATCTAATAAGATAGGACTATTATATCATAGTAAGCAATAAGCATGTACTTGTATTGACACCTATTAAGTTAATGTGGTTGCTCTCTGACCACTCTTGATATAAATCAATAAGTGAATGCAGTACCTACTACTACATCTTCTGTGTTAAATTGAGCACTACTTTAACAGGCATTAAAAATGTAAATTAAAATAATTATTCTTTGTTACATTTTGTATTCTGTGGTACCTACCATGTGATCAAAAAGGTAATATTTATTTGATGACAGCTTATCAATATTTTTGTTTGTATTATTCTGTTTAACCGTGAATAAAGATAATTTTTTGTCAATCAAAATCTGTTACTGCTTTTCTAACCCATGTTATTACAAAGAGGTATATGTACTACGTACTAGAGAAGCTATTCAAAGCACAAATAGTTGTCATTTTTTGTATAATTAAACTAAAATCCGCTACAGCGCTTTACGAGATTAAATCGTCTAACCAACGATCACAACACGCAGCGCTAGTGCCATGGCACATTCGGATCATAATTTTTACTGCTATTCACTGCTGCACGTGCAGTCACTTTAAGAGCTGAGCATCGTATGAGCGAGAAGATGCTCATTGGCATATTTGCAGTGGTTGACAATGCAAGTTAGAGATGTCCTGTTTATGTCTTTTTAAGTTTTCACTAAGAAATAGACAAATGGGGATAGGATACTTAGGAAGTGGACGAATAAGGATTTGAAGGATTACAGCTTATTTAAACAAAATTATTCATCAATGTAGCCATAGAAAGCCGATTACATTATTTAAAAGAAACTTAAAGGGTGGGCCAAATACCAGGCCGGTCAAGCCCGCTGACGCGGGCCGGATTGGTGGTGCTCGCGGGCCGTAGTTTGGAGCCCTGATCAGCCCTGTACTAGAAGCAAGAGTTATTGCTTGGATCACAAAAGTTGTGCCCTGTGAGTCCCCGGCCCACGAGGGGACAAACAGAAATAAACACAGTGATACTGATAACTTTGTTTTGTGCCTCAACTGTAACAAGTAGGGTGAACCCTCTGGTTTAAGAGGTTCATCAGTTTCTAATTTTTTTTTTTCGTTTTTACATTAACATTTGACCGCTTCATATTAAATGTTCGTGAAGTTTTGAATCCGTGCCTCGTCCGTTGTACGGCTCACGCCCGCCACGCAGCCTTTACCCTTTGGGTACGGAACCCTAAAAAAAGGTGAATCGCGCCGGCTGCGATGCACGGAATCGCGCCTTAAGGTAGAACGTTACACTAACGCGGGAAATTCAAATTTTCTTGCGTTCTTTTGCCAATAATAGCTTAATTAAGTATCTCAACGTGATTACATGAAAGCTAATTTTGCGCAATTAAATATAATGTATCAATAAATTATAATTAAAAGTATCACCGGGTATCATTGGTTTAGCGACAAAGGGCAATAGACTGAAAAACTAAGAAGAAAATTGTTTATTGCCAATGGGTCTGACAAACGTTTTTTTACTTTACATGGTAAATAAATCTACAAAAAATTACGAGATAAACTGTATTTTTACTTTTTTTATATCTTAAAAAATGACTGCGATATGCAAAGTGCGTATTCCGGCCGAAGGTTTTTTAAAACGCGGGCGGGCGTTTAGCCGATGACGTCACACCCGTTCTCATTCGACAGGCGCGCTCCGCTCTCGTTCGCAAGGCGCTGCGCAGTAAAAATCAAAATTACAAAGTTCTCCATGGTAAAAAAGGAAAAAATACTGTATTGTGCCTCAGTGCTTTATTTCAACAGTTATAACACCTGATAAACCCTTTAAGTATGTGCCTGAAAATACAACCCCCAATGGGATGAACGGGTAAAACGTATTTGTATGATAAACTTACATTTCGTACTGTATAGCTTTGAAACTTGGCACATACAAACAAGTATAAAATAAATGAAATAGTACTTCATAGTTTTTTTGAAGTTCAACCCTTACGCGGGTGAAATAAGTAGATAAAGATTCTGTGTCAAATAAAAAAAATATATGATAAGTATTCCATCGAAGCGGCCATCCAGGAAGTGGACGTGGATAACTCCCGACGGTTCCACTAAAAATGAGATAGACTTCATCATGACGACCAAGAAGCACATATTCGATGATGTCTCTGTGATCAGCAAGGTGAAAACCGGTAGCGATCACCGTATTGTTAGAGGCACATTGAATATCAATGTTAAGCTCGAAAGGTCACGTCTGGTGAAGTCTACGCTCCGTCCAAATCCTGTCCAAATCCAAAACCCCGAAGGCTTTCAGCTGGAACTCCAAAATCGCTTCCAGTGCCTAGCCGACTGTAACACAGTGGACGAGCTAAACGACGGGTTGGTGGAAACTGTCCAAGCTGTTGGATCGAAATTCTTTAAGACCCAACGCCGAAAGAAGACTCAAAAGCTCTCAGAAAAAACTCTTGAGCTAATGGCCGACCGGAGCGAAATGAAGCTGCAGTCTTCAGTTGATATGTCAGCCTACGGTGAACTCAATAGACGAATCTGGAGTTCCTTGCGACACGACTTGCGTGCTCTTAGTACTTCACGTATTGAGGCCGCAATTGAGCGGAACCAAGGCTCTAAAGTGTTCGCAAAGGATTCGTCTATTGGGCAACACCAAATGACAAAACTGAAGACCGAAAATGGTAGCGTCATTTCATCCAAGCCTGAGATTCTGAGAGAGATCGAGAACTTCTATGGACAGTTATACACCTCGACACGTAAGCCCGCTACTAACACAGCTCAGGACATCAGAGCCAAGTTAGTCCGACACTATACCGAAGATATCCCGGACGTCAGCCTGTACGAGATTAGAATGGCCTTCAAACAGCTTAAAAACAACAAGGCACCAGGTGAAGATGGAATTACGACCGAACTTCTGAGAGCGGGTGGTAGACCGGTACTTTTAGTCCTCCAGAAGTTATTTAATTCTGTCATCCTTGAAGGTATAACGCCAGAGGCATGGCACAAGAGCGTGGTGGTGCTCTTCTTCAAAAAAGGCGATAACACCTTATTGAAGAACTATAGGCCCATCTCGCTCTTGAGTCATGTGTATAAGCTGTTTTCGAGAGTCATTACGAATCGTCTCGCACGCAGGTTTGATGAATTCCAGCCTCCCGAACAAGCCGGTTTCCGAAAAGGCTTTAGCACCATAGACCACATCCATACGCTGCGCCAGATTATACAGAAGACCGAAGAGTATAATCGGCCGTTATGCCTAGCGTTTGTGGACTATGAGAAAGCCTTCGATTCAATCGAGACTTGGGCGGTGCTGCAGTCCTTGCAGCGATGCCAAATTGACTATAGGTATATCGAAGTTTTGAAGTGTTTGTACAGTAAGGCCACTATGTCAGTCCGACTACAGGACCAGAGTACGGAACAAATTCCATTGCAAAGAGGCGTGAGACAGGGAGACGTTATTTCTCCGAAACTGTTCACAAACGCATTGGAGGATGTTTTCAAGCTCTTGGAGTGGAAAAGATCTGGCATCAACATAAATGGCGAGTACATCACTAACCTTCGTTTTGCCGATGATATAGTCATAATGGCGGAATCGCTCGAGGACCTTAGCACCATGCTCAACGACCTCAGTAGAGTCTCCCAGCAGGTTGGTCTTAAGATGAATATGGACAAGACAAAGATCATGTCTAATGCTCATGTTCCACCTATACCGGTAATTGTTGGGAACGATACTCTCGAAGTTGTCGACAAGTATGTCTACCTAGGACAGATTGTCCAATTAGGTAGGTCCAACTTCGACAAAGAGGTGGCGCGAAGAATCCAACTCGGCTGGGCAGCGTTCGGGAAGCTTCGTCCTATCTTTTCGTCCAAAATACCGCAGAGCCTGAAAACGAAAGTTTTCAATCAGTGTGTGTTGCCAGTGATGACTTATGGAACTGAGACATGGTCTCTTACTGTTGGCCTCATTAGTAAGCTTAAAGTCGCGCAGCGAGCTATGGAGCGAGCTATGCTCGGTGTTTCCCTGCGAGATAAGCTCCGGAACGAGGAGATCCGCAGGAGAACTAAAGTGACCGATATAGCTCTTAGAGTTAGTAAGTTGAAGTGGCAATGGGCAGGCCACATCGCTCGTAGAACTGACAACCGATGGGGAAGAAAGGTTCTCGAGTGGCGACCACGAACCGGAAGACGCAGCGTAGGCCGGCCCCCCACTCGGTGGACCGACGACCTGGTGAAAGCCGCGGGGAGCCGATGGATGCAGGAGGCGAGCAGCCGCTCAAGGTGGCGTGCTCTGGGGGAGGCCTATGTTCAGCAGTGGACGTCTTCAGGCTGTTGATGATGATGATGATGATTCCATCGAATAGTTCATTCAAAGTTAAAAGCCGGAAGACGTCCACTACTGAACACAGGAATCCATAAAACGTCACTTTAGACGCTTATCATAGCGGGAGATTTGGCATAATCACCACGCTTAGCAAGCGGCTTGGTGAGAATCGCAGATGGTTTTAATGTACCGAGGAGAATGCTGCTGCCCATTCCCTAGATATTCCTTTTGCTGGCTTTTACGGCACCCACGGGAAGAGATAGTGGTGGTCCTATTCTCAAAGCGGGACCACACTGCCAAGGATGATATAAGAAGGGATGAAACTTTGTATATACATACATAGTTCTTTGTTTTTGCATTTGTAATGATGAAAATTGGTATTTGTATATCAATCACATCCAGAAATGGTAAAATAATATTTTTGCCAGGGTTGAAGAGGAGGAAGCTTTTAGTTCATGGTTCTTTGTTTTCTAAGTCACATTTGTTAAACCAGTTATTATTAGGCACCTGCATGATTCAAAATAAAAATAATATTTTGAAATTGTTAAGGGGTTGAAAACGTTTTTTTTTTTAAAAACGTTCACCGGATGATATCGCCTGATGTACTTATGTACCTGATGTTTAAAAATATGCAAGTAAAACATATTATATTATATATATATATATATATATATATATATATATGCAAGTAAATATATTATTCTGTGGTAGGTACATACAAGTTTAGATAATGCTTACATGTCATATACTTCATTCTATGTCAACTTGGAAATGTCAAGAGTGCAAACCAAGTACACCCACCCAATCAAAGACACAGCCACAAACCACATCAACACTTAATCCTGATATTGTGTTACTTTCTTTAAGATGATACTAATAATCACACTAATATTATAAAGGCGAAAGTTTGAGCGTATGTGTGTATGTTTGTTACTCTTTCACGCTGTAACAGCTGGACGGATTTGAATGAAATTTGGTATGGAGGTAGCTTAGACCATGGATTAAAACATAGGCTACTTTTTATCCCGAAAACAGGAACGTTTACTGTAGGAACGCGGGTGGAACCGCGGGGCGCTGCTAGATACACATAAAATAATCATCGACAACCTCAAGACGTTGATTGCGAGTACCTACCTAGTATTTTTATATCGCCGCCCATAACAGGTACTAAATGAAACACACAGACTCTCAGTTTATAGGTTTAAGTTTGAACAAATACCTACCCGAGAGTAGGTAGTGCTTACTTAGAAAATATACCTAATACCTACCTACATACATTTTCATCTTGTTTCCACAAATCCTGATTCTAGGTACATCAAACACCTATATGCCACGATCAAACTATCCACTCTTGGCAGATTGTCCGACTGACCTTTTAGAAAACCTTCCATTCTACACACTACAAGTTTCACTTTAGTGTAATCGGATATAACGGATAATTTATATTATTTCTATATAATAATTTGTCGCGCGAATAATTTATAAACAGCACGCTTGTACTGACATAACAAGAGACAAAATCTACTCCAGCATCACGTTCGTTTCCAAGATATGCTTTCAATTTTACATTGGTGGCGCCGCGCCGCCAGAGGGTTAATTTGAAGGGCTCTAGGTCTATTCAGTGGTATTAAAAAAATCGTGGGAACCCGGCATTTTCGGGTTTGCCCCCCCCCCCCCCCCCCCCCCCCCCTAGACTAAAAGCTGGGTACGCCCATGTGTGACGTCATAGTGTGAACGGGCGTAATCGCGGAAATTCAATATAGGGCTTAAACTTCTCGTCGTTATAACTTTGTAAATACTGTATGTATTGAAATGGAATAAATACTAATGTAATGTACATGATCTACGCTCTGATTTTAGGTATATTTGATAGTGATATTTTAACCCTTTTGTGTTCTCCATTGTCGGTAAACTAATGATATCTAGGAGATACTTTTCATCGTAATTTGTTGATACATTCTATTTATTTCCGCAAAATTAGTTTTCATGTAATCACGTTGAGTAATTAAGCTATTATTGGCAAAAGAACGCAAGAAAATTTGAATTTGCCGCGCTAGTGTAACGTTCCCCAAGCACTACCTATTTAGGCAAGTAATGCAATGAAGGCATATGTAAAAATAAAAGAATAAATCATTATGTTCTGAGCATTTCAATAATTATTGTTGTTTTATTGTCCTAAGTATTACAAGTGAAAACTGTTAGCTTTGCGCGGGTTCATGATTATGCTCTAAGCTTTGTTATTAAAAAATGTAAACTATAGTACCACGACATGAGCACTCGTCGCGTCGATAGTAAAGTAACGTAACGCCAATACTTGTAAAATATATATTTGATACAAATCGTGCCGAGGATCCACGAACAATCGATGGGTACATTTCAGAAGCTAGTCGCGCACATAATCTTCGGTACGGTCGGTCCGTCGGGCACGGGGCGTCAGTCGGGCGCGGGGCGTCAGTCGAGCGCGGGGCGTCAGCGGCCCAGGATCCACAGCATGTTGAGTCCGGCGGGTCCCAGGTGGAGCCGGCACAGGTCGGGAGGGTCGCGGCGCGCGGCGGCCGCCAGGAACAGCAGCAGCGTGTGCAGCAGGTTGTGGCGGCCCGCCGGCAGCTCCAGCAGCTCGCCCTCCAGCGCCAGCACGTAGTGCGGCTGCGGCGCCGCCACGCGGTGCACGGCCAGCGGCGGCGGCGGCGCCGGCGCGGCCGACACGTGCTGCGCGCGGAACCCTCCGCCCGGCACCACCGCCTCCAGGTACGCGGCCAGCAGGTGCAGCACCAGCTCCGCGTCCGCCGGGTGGCGCCCCCGCTCCCAGTCGGCGCCCCCCGCGTCCCAGCGGTACGCCGCCAGGCAGCCGCCCGCCGCCAGCGCCCGCACGCGCGCCACCGTGTACCGCTGGTCCGGCCAGGGCGCCAGGAAGGGCAGCAGGCGGCGCAGGCGGCGCGCGCCCGCGCCCGCGCCCGCCGCCAGCGCCTGCAGGCGCGCCGGGGGCGCGGCGCCCAGGCGCGCGGCCAGCCCGGCGCCCGCCAGCGCCGCGTCCGCCGCGTCCAGCTCGCGCGCCACGCGCTCCAGCACGGTGGCGTGCAGCCAGCGCCGCAGGTTGAGCTCGAGCTGGGCGAGCTGGCGCGGCTCCACGCGCAGGCGGCGCCACAGGCGCGCGGGCTCGGGCGCCGCCTGCTCGCCGCCCCCGCCCGCGCCCGCCGCCGGCGACAGCTGGTGCGCGCCCCCGCCCCCGCTGCCCCCCGCCTGCTGCACCCATTCGCTCGCGCCCTCCGGACTATCCGTCGACAGCCGGCTGCGGACGCAACAACGCGCACGTTCAACGATCCATATTCGGCGTAATGTACTCGCGCCAGGGAGTGTAGGGTACCTGAGGTACCGGCGGAGGTCCCCCTGGTCCGCGATGAACTCGTCCCGCGGGGCGCGCGACGAGGGCGGCGAGGGCGGCGAGGGCGGCGAGGGCGGCGGGGGCGGCGGGGGCGGCGGGCTGGCTCCCCCCGCGCCCCGCGCCCCCGCGCCGCGCCACGTCCGCGGGGGGGACAGCGACCCCGGCTCCGGAGCCTCCTCGCGAGCCGCCGGCTGCTGCTGCTGCTGCTCCTCCGGAACTACCTCGAACGATGAGTCTGGTAACGGTACACATCAGATTAATCGTTTAGTTCCAGTGCTAAAATGCTGCCCCCCCCCATGTTGCACTTTACATTAGAACAATAGACAATGGATGTAATTGCCCCCTTGACATTGCGCTTGCAACCAATTCTTTAACTATTAAAATCGTCATATCAAAATTACTAATTCTCCATAACAATAAAATAAAAAAAATTACATAAACGGAGCTACCTATACTGTGTTCCATAATCTTATTATTTATTATTTATTTATCTTAGATATTTTATGTAAACAAAGGGGATAACAGTGCAAAAAAATATATTTTATAATAGTAGTTTACCATATTTAACCAAAAAGCGTTCAATTATTTTTTTCTGGTCGTAATCTGATCAACTATAAAATTATAATCGTTTTGTACTATCTATTTTAACGTAACATCTGTTCTATAGAATGTTATGATAAAGGAAACATTTTTTGATAGAAAATATTTTATTATACTGGTAAGACTGTAGAGGTTCTAAACATTTTCAAGAGAACATTTCTGCCATCATTTCTTTTCATTCGTTTTTGTTTTCTCGAATGCAAATGTTCTTCTCCCTGCGTTTGTGCATTATTGTTTTTTTTTGTAAACTGGTTGGTTATTGTTATTAGTGTTTAATTTGTTGTTGTTCCGTTTTTTTGTTAAAGAGTAAGAGTGAGAGTAAGAGAGACATACAAGAAGTGGCCTGAGGCCGAATATTGGTCACTAACAGACCATGCAAACAAAACAGCTTAATCAAAATAAAAATAAAAATAATTCACACCACGGAAAAATGTTTTGTACAACTGGCATGTCAGTTTGACAGTGACTTTTCGTGACATTTCTTTGTTTACATAAAATATCTAAGATTATGGAACACAGTACATACATACATTTTTAACGGTATTTTATTTATAAATTTTGTAAAAGGTTAATGCGCCAACGCAATGCGTGCAATGAGCTAGGGTCGCCTCTCGGCTCTCCCTGCAGCAAGCGCGGCGCACGAGGCTCACCCGGCGCGGGGCGCAGGCCGAGCAGCGCGCGCTGGTGCGCGGAGAGGGCGCGCGGCGCGGGCGCGGGCGCGCGGCGCGGCAGCAGGCGCCGCGCGTGCGTGGCGGCGGCGCAGCACGCGGCGCACCAGGCGCCCGCCTCCGCCACCGCCAGCGCCGAGCGCCGCGCGCCGCACGCGCTCCACACCACTCTGCGACAACGCACATTACACCATCCACCGCACGCAGCTCACGGTGGACTCTGACGCCCTGAGGTTTTCATCCCCGTTTCCCGGATTTTTGAGGTTGTTCCGACCTGTCCCTTCCTGTCTGTCCCCGAATTTAAATTCGCGGACAAACAAGAATATACATTTTGTGACTGTCCCCGAAATTATAAAAGGCGATGAATCGACCTATATCGTATCAATGGTAGGTACTCATTTACTAGTACATATAAGTGACACTACTTTGTATCATCTTAAAAGACATGAATCCGTAAAAAGCAATTGGTTTTACCGACAGTGTTTCACGGGCTACGGCGAATACATCACGCGATAACTTCGTCTTCGCCCGATACGACGATGTATGCGTCACACAAATAACATTACGAATGTCCAACAAAAATTTCATATTAATCATTAATCCTAACAAGACCATAGGCTACGGTGACCTCTTCCCATCAGGAGGCTCGTATGTTTGCTTGCTACCTATAGCATAAATAAATAAATAATGTTTTATACATAAACACAGGATAGAATGAAAACAAGCCGACGCCATTGTAATTATGAAATTTTGTTTACATTACCTAACAATTATATTTTTGTTGAAGATTTGTAATGTTACTCATAAAAACATAGTTTAGCCCGACATACTTATTTAGGTTGACTCATCGCCTGAATTTAAATCAGGCGACGAGTCAACCTAAATAGGTACAGTTGGGAAAAAATAGGTCCTGTTTGTCCCCAATTTAATTTCGGGGACTGACAGGAATTAATTTTTCTAGTCTGGCCCCTCGAGGGAACACCACGAGGGGATTAGCAGGGCATATTAGAGTGATTGATACATATTTCAGGTTGTGTGGCCCCAATTTGCAAATGGGACCACCCCATCTCTTCCCATGGGTGCCTTAAGAGCCGGCTAAGAGAATATGCTGGGAATGGGCAGCAGTATTTTCCTCAGTTCATTAGTTTTCTAGGATCACTAGGTGACATGGATTATGGCAAATCCCCCTATAACTGGTCTATGTGTGAAAGTATTGTTTCGTGTTTTGACATTTTGTTAACTATAAAATGAAGTTAAATCGTGAATCAAATTAAAAGTTGTTTAGTGTGGACAACATATTCACAGTATTCTGTCATACGGCATTTTACTGTGGGGTAAAGCCGCGGACATACAACCCATTTTTGTCTTACAGAAATGAGCCATTTGTTCTATTTATAACATGAAATCCCGCGACTCTCTCAGGGAACACTTCAAGAAGATAAATATTCTTACAGTGGCTAGTCAATACATTTACGAAAATTTGTTGTACACTCGCAAAAATATTACTTCTTTCCCCAGATATTGTGACTATCATAATTTCAATACTAGGAACAAAAACAAACTGAAAGTGCCAAGATTCAGACTGCAGAAAGTTAATGGTTCATTCATGGGAAACTGTATACGCATTTTTAACAAGTTGCCTGATGGTGTTGAACATTTGTCAATGTGTAAATTTAAATCGTTCGTCAAGTCAAATTTGATGAAAAAAGCCTATTACACTATAAATGATTATTTGTCAGACAAAAAAGCTTGGCCTGACTGCCCCAAGCCTAATGTTATGAAATCTTAGGTACCGTGTCTATTGCATGTCATTTATTTATTTATTTTATTTGGCACACAAAACGGAACATACATCATACCATATCATTGGCTATACCTACCTATAATTTTTATTTTCTACTTGTATTTTTGTATTACGATCTTTCTAATATTCCTCTTACACTGGTGTGTAATGTATGTACCTAGTTACCTACTTTGTAGTATGTTTAATTATGTTGTAACAAATTAAAAGCATTGTAAACAAATTTAAAAAAAAATTGATCAAGAAATGACACTGTAGTTTCTTGTAGCTTCTTCTTTACAGATGTAATTGAAGCTACGGTTCAGAGTTTTCTATTCTACATTGTGCGCGATTGCTTGCACCTGATGTGGGGAAGAGAACTTTTTTTTTTCAAACTCTTATTGTAATGGGCTTGTTATAATTATAATATTTTTGACATTAAGCACTGTGTAAGTTTGTTTAATTATGCTTGCTTAGAATGTACAATAATTTAATTTTTATTATTTTTAAATACATTATCTAGTTTTGACTTGTAAAAGTGCTAAAAATAGCCTATTTGCAATAAAAAAAATTGATTTTGATTTTATTATTTGGTGATGGAAGACCCTGGTTGTTTTATTTATCCTGTTCCGGTGGGCTAGGTAGATATGGAGAATATGCACCAAAGATTTATCCCATGCAAGGTGATTTTATATTTAGTTACGTAAAATTGATGGTGTTTAATCTTTGACTACCGTTTATGTTATGTTCCTGTTATTTGTTGAATGAATCTTAGTGGCTTCTGCAGCCAGTACACCACAGTTTCTGTTATTTGCTATCAAATCAATTGAAATTATTACTTACAAGTCATATGTCAAAAGTAAAAAGAGTGCTGCATTGATAAAAAACCATTTGATAGAAGTAGACCTCTGCTTTTTAGCGTAGTTTAGGTCTATAGTGAAACGCACTAAGCTAGAATTAGGGCTCAGTGACCTGCAACATAAAAGTACAACTATAGGTTAATAATTTGTTATTTCAAGAATAAGATATAGCTGAAAATAGAACGACTTACATATTATTAGCTAGATTAATAGCTCAATATTAATTTAATAATCATAAATTTCTCTCTCTGTCTAAACCACTCCAAATCAAACAAAACTAAACAAAGAACCAGGGGTGAGAAACTTATAACAAACGGTACATATCAGAATTTTGTAGCGCCATCTGTTAGATGTCCACTTAAAACCGCTCAAAAAAAAAAGAGAAAAGTCTGTGTTAGACGACTGACATTGACAGTGACATCCTTGAATTTGCCAAACGGCTTTTCAAGTTTTCAGACTTCAGTTATTGTTTTTTGATTTCGATTTTCATGCCTGCAGTTTCGTGCACAAATTGTAAAGTATTATGTACTGGTTTCGTGTTTAAATCTGGTTAAGTACAAATTGTGTACGATTTGTGCGCTTTGTCAAGAATACGCCGAGTCAAGTTGAGCGTTAGTTCCTCCGTATTGTCGCTCATAGTAGTCTTAAGTATTTATTGCTGAAGATACATCACAGCTCTGCCCGTTGAAGAAATTGTGAAGACCGCGAAATTAGATGCTATAATTGTTATGTGTGCGATTGGACGCTATTAGTTACTGTATATAAAACACCATGCCGTCAAACACCAACATCAAACGTCGTGTATTTAGCTGTATAACGACGGGTAAGTCTACCTCATAGTTAACAGATAAACTTTACCATTTACGAACCATTCAACTGGTTGCCAATGCCTAAAGCAACCGCCTCCATCAACAACTCGAAAATATGTAACCGGCAATCCGTATAATTCAGGTATTCTATGCAGTACCTAGACAATGTACAGAAAACATGAGGGGGCCTCCAAGCAATGTATGAAATATATTAAGAATATTTTTGTTCTTCACTTAGGTACAATTTCCAGGGATTATGTACCTGCTGGTACCGGCAATTTGTAAAATAATTATATAAGTTTTCCGCCAGGTTTCTATATTTAGTTTTTGTTCTTATAATGGCAATTGTTTTCAGAAACCAACCACTCTGATCTACTCTCTCTCTCTCTCTCTCTCTCTCTCTCTCTCTGATCTGATCTACTTCTGTTAGTGCCAATCCAGACCAGAGTGTCCATGCCTGCACTGATTTAACATTGTCAGCAATACAAATACTAGGTAAACAAATTAAACACCATTTTCATTTTGTTATAATATAATATTTGTACTTCGCCTGCCTCCCTTCTATTACCGTCTATTCATTCATCCTTTTTCCCTTTCAATTTCATCTTTCCCATAAATAGGGTAGAACTAAAAACTAATTAACCCGTGCGAAGCCAGGGTGGGTCAACTAGTAATTGATATGAATTTCTACTTTACACTATTCCTCACGAAAATGTTCTTAATAAGCAGGCAGGTACACAGACAACACTGATACTATAATGGTTTCTTAGTAGTGGGAGATAACCTTATAATTTTTTTTCATGTCCGTCTGAATCTTTCACAGCCTCATAGCTTCTAAGTTATAAACCTACAGATATGTGAAATTTTGCACAATGATAGTTTAGGTAGAGATCTCATGTTCCAAAATAATACTAATAATAGCAATAAGTAGTAAAATTATAAATCTCTTTTATTTTGATTTCAGAAACATCTAGTTCCAAAATCTAGTGCCAATCCAGACCAGTGCACTGATTTAACATAGGCATCAATACATATACCAGGTAAAAATAAACATTATTTTTTATCTTTGATTATGTGTTAATATTTTTTTATGCTAAATGTCAAGTTTCTGGGGTTGTCTGGGAGTGTTGGTTGAAAAATGACCACGACAGTATCTTTGATAATTAGATAGACAACTATAGAACTCCCCAATGAAGTAGCCGTCAAAGTCGGTTTAACAATAAGCACTTTCTTAAATTTCATTTTTTCAGGGCCTGTGACTGCGTATGAAATTGACCCTGCCTACTGTGGACGGAATCCTCACCCAACATGTAGCACAGACCCCGGCTCTTCATCGCAGGCGTCCAGTCTGAATTTGTTTATGATGGGGACGATGCAACCAAAATGTCAGCTCAGAGCTTTTATAATAAGCACAAGCATAATAAACACAAAAAGTGATTCAATCACATATTATATTTTATTTCAAATTCCTTTTTACACCTACAGTTCATAATTATATGCAATGGTGAATGTTATTCAATTTTAATTATAGTTACAGTAAATTGTATAATCCAAAACCCCGAAGGCTTTCAGCTGGAACTCCAAAATCGCTTCCAGTGCCTAGCCGACTGTAACACAGTGGACGAGCTAAACGACGGGTTGGTGGAAACTGTCCAAGCTGTTGGATCGAAATTCTTTAAGACCCAACGCCGAAAGAAGACTCAAAAGCTCTCAGAAAAAACTCTTGAGCTAATGGCCGACCGGAGCGAAATGAAGCTGCAGTCTTCAGTTGATATGTCAGCCTACGGTGAACTCAATAGACGAATCTGGAGTTCCTTGCGACACGACTTGCGTGCTCTTAGTACTTCACGTATTGAGGCCGCAATTGAGCGGAACCAAGGCTCTAAAGTGTTCGCAAAGGATTCGTCTATTGGGCAACACCAAATGACAAAACTGAAGACCGAAAATGGTAGCATCATTTCATCCAAGCCTGAGATTCTGAGAGAGATCGAGAACTTCTATGGACAGTTATACACCTCGACACGTAAGCCCGCTACTAACACAGCTCAGGACATCAGAGCCAAGTTAGTCCGACACTATACCGAAGATATCCCGGATGTCAGCCTGTACGAGATTAGAATGGCCCTCAAACAGCTTAAAAACAACAAGGCACCAGGTGAAGATGGAATTACGACTGAACTTCTGAGAGCGGGTGGTAGACCGGTACTTTTAGTCCTCCAGAAGTTATTTAATTCTGTCATCCTTGAAGGTACAACGCCAGAGGCATGGCACAAGAGCGTGGTGGTGCTCTTCTTCAAAAAAGGCGATAACACCTTATTGAAGAACTATAGGCCCATCTCGCTCTTGAGTCATGTGTATAAGCTGTTTTCGAGAGTCATTACGAATCGTCTCGCACGCAGGTTTGATGAATTCCAGCCTCCCGAACAAGCCGGTTTCCGAAAAGGCTTTAGCACCATAGACCACATCCATACGCTGCGCCAGATTATACAGAAGACCGAAGAGTATAATCGGCCGTTATGCCTAGCGTTTGTGGACTATGAGAAAGCCTTCGATTCAATCGAGACTTGGGCGGTGCTGCAGTCCTTGCAGCGATGCCAAATTGACTATAGGTATATCGAAGTTTTGAAGTGTTTGTACAGTAAGGCCACTATGTCAGTCCGACTACAGGACCAGAGTACGGAACAAATTCCATTGCAAAGAGGCGTGAGACAGGGAGACGTTATTTCTCCGAAACTGTTCACAAACGCATTGGAGGATGTTTTCAAGCTCTTGGAGTGGAAAAGATCTGGCATCAACATAAATGGCGAGTACATCACTAACCTTCGTTTTGCCGATGATATAGTCATAATGGCGGAATCGCTCGAGGACCTTAGCACCATGCTCAACGACCTCAGTAGAGTCTCCCAGCAGGTTGGTCTTAAGATGAATATGGACAAGACAAAGATCATGTCTAATGCTCATGTTCCACCTATACCGGTAATTGTTGGGAACGATACTCTCGAAGTTGTCGACAAGTATGTCTACCTAGGACAGATTGTCCAATTAGGTAGGTCCAACTTCGACAAAGAGGTGGCGCGAAGAATCCAACTCGGCTGGGCAGCGTTCGGGAAGCTTCGTCCTATCTTTTCGTCCAAAATACCGCAGAGCCTGAAAACGAAAGTTTTCAATCAGTGTGTGTTGCCAGTGATGACTTATGGAACTGAGACATGGTCTCTTACTGTTGGCCTCATTAGTAAGCTCAAAGTCGCGCAGCGAGCTATGGAGCGAGCTATGCTCGGTGTTTCCCTGCGAGATAAGCTCCGGAACGAGGAGATCCGCAGGAGAACTAAAGTGACCGATATAGCTCTTAGAGTTAGTAAGTTGAAGTGGCAATGGGCGGGCCACATCGCTCGTAGAACTGACAACCGATGGGGAAGAAAGGTTCTCGAGTGGCGCCACGAACCGGAAGACGCAGCGTGGGCCGGCCCCCCACTCGGTGGACCGACGACCTGGTGAAAGCCGCGGGGAGCCGATGGATGCAGGAGGCGAGCAGCCGCTCAAGGTGGCGTGCTCTGGGGGAGGCCTATGTTCAGCAGTGGACGTCTTCAGGCTGTTAATGATGATGATGATGATGAAATTGTATAATATTTACATATGAACTGAATGAGGTAACTTATATTAAGTACCCTATCTACATCTTTCTATAGTATCTTGACTATAAGTATGTAGATAATATGTATATAATTTTATATATATATATATATATATATAGTTCTTAGTTAGGAACACAATCTCCAGATGGAGCTCTCGTCACTCACAGATAAAAAATAATGTTGTAGCATGTTGGCAAAAAAAACCAATAAGACGGCACTCTATGCTATATATATTATTTTTCTCTATGCAAAGAACGAACTATGCATGGATGTATAGACTACATAATCAGGATAGCATACATCCAAATTCTTGAATTTATGAATCATTCAAATTCGTACTCTGACTGTACAACGATATGGTACAGTTTCGTCTGTAATATGTCAGAGTAGAAAATCGAGCCACGTGAGGTAGCAGATTAGTTGGTATCTATCCTTGTCTAGCATGTTGCCATTATGCAAAAGAAAATATTTATATTGTTGATTTGGTAGTGTTTGCGTAATAGGTTTTCAGGCAGCCAAATTAAAAAAAAATTAGTTCTTTAAAATCCGTAAGTAGGCGTTGACGACACATGGCCGCGAATCACAGACCTAGATTTTTTTCGTGGCGTGAATAATTATCATTACCATGTCTGTGGTTCTGAGGATTTATGCCACAGATTAAAGAAAAAAATCAATGCTGTGATTTATGCCTAGACCAGAAACAGCTACTCTCTGCATCGATGTCCACGCTGTAAGTGTCAATTCAGACAGAGCAGCAACTTGCTCGAGCATTTTGCAGCTCTGTCTGAATTGACCGTAAAGCAGGGAAGGCTGTGACAGTGTGACCATCTGTACATTGCAGAGTCTGCCCCAAATAGAATAAAAATCTGCCCATACTTTGAATTCTCCCAGAAATATGCCTCGTCTTGTAATATTTATAATACAAGGCAAAAAATAGAAATATTTTTCGTAAGTATTTACTTATGTTTGTTTTAAAATATCAAGGAATTATTAAATAGGAACCCAAAATTCATGTAGAAATGATGAAAAAAGGAGGAAAATTATCATTAATTACGTTAGATTTATATTCCTCCTTTTTTCATCATACATGGATTTTACATTCATATTTTTTCTAATCATGTATTTACTTGGCGTGAGGGTGCAACCAGATTGTAATTTGCTAGGAAATTAAATAAACCCTTTAATCGTAGAGTTCAATGAATCCCAAAATAAGGACTAAGCTCGTGTAGGGTCAGTTTTTGTGTCGTGCAGAGTAGCGCTTACCATCAGGCTAGCAACCACGGTTGCTTAGTTATCGTTATTCTATTGTTAAATGTATGTCAAAATTCATCCGTAGTACATAAAATTATGTTGTATATTTAGTTACTACGAATGAAACTAGATGGCGTTACTCACGTGGCTCCAAAATCCTGAATCACGCAAGCGTTTTGTTACATTTTTGTGAACCAATAAACTTAAATAATGAATATCACATGTCATAAGTTATTGTGTGGTGTGGACCTTAGTCCTTACCTTAAATGTACCCAGTAACAGTACGGATTATATTATAAAGGTCGAAGGACATGATTTTAATTTTGAGAAAATATCAAAACTAACTCTGAAACTTGTAAAAGCAAACATTATACAAGTTTGCTAACGCAACTTTGTTTAAACTTTGAAAAACAAACTTCATGCAAGTTTGATGCTGGGAAACTAGAAAGTTTGATTCAAACTTGCCTCAAGTGTATAGACTTGCCATGACAAGTTTGAAACAAACTTTCACTTTTGATACATCAAAGTTGTTGCAAGTCTGATTCAAGTTTAAATTGCTATCTGGGAGGTAAGTAGGTACCCACCTACCAGAGGCCAGCCTTCGCTGCGTATTCCGGTTCGTGATCGCCACTCGAGAACCTTTCTACCCCTTCGGTTGCCAGTTCTATGAGCGATGTGGCTTGCCCATTGCTAATTCTAAGAGCTATATCGGCCACTTTAGTACTCCTGTGGATCTGTGTGGTAACAACGATTCCCACCAAATATCGAAGTCAATGAATTAAGATTGCGTAGTTATATTTCTGAATTTCTACTTCAAAATAATAAAAACTCCTAAATCTGTCAAAATTTTTAAGTAGCCACTGCCTTGTGAAGGTCAAATCTGCCAAAATGGCAGAAATCTGCCACAAATGGTCACACTAGTGAGTGAAGTGAAAGTGACACTGCGCTATGACAGAGGCCAAAGCCACCTCACAAAAGAAAAACAAGCCATGTCTCGCCAGCGCCACCTACTTTTGGATGTAGAACTACGCGCCGTCCAGCTGTCAGGAAATCCCCTATTATATAGCACTGAAATCGCGATGCGCGTTTTTGATGTCTGTGGCGCAGATTTTTTTTGGCGGGAACTCGGGCCGCCACGTTCGGCACTTTGGGAATAATCGTTCCTGTGCCTCTGGTGTTTGTTTTTAAAGCATAAACTCTATGTTTCCGGTTACAGGAACGAACAACGCATCCGAATCTCAGACCAAGGAAGTTCAGGAAGTTAGCACAATGATCCGAATTCGCATCGTTTTATGTCCAATATAATAGTAAAATAATTAGCCAGGAGCGTGCAAAGTTGTCCCAGTCAAATAAATCTATGTTGTTCAGCGAAATATTTATTTCTACGAAATTAAAAGCGATGACATACTATTTTTTTGTTTTATTTATATAAAAGATATAAAATTCGCATCCAATGACATAAAAATATCGACACAGACAATACAAAAATTAGCCAGAACGATTTTTTTTAAAACTTCAATTCAATTCAATTCAATTCAATTCAATTTATTTATAAAAAAATGCAACATTACAGGGTCCAAATCGTTACATTCTTAGGAGCTAAAACAATGAATAAAAACACAATACAATTCAACGATATAAAAAGAGAAAAATGATGTAAACATTATACAGTGTGCTGCTCAGAGTAGAGCATGCTGAACTTTGATAATTTACCAAGGGTGTCAGTAAATATGTCCACCTCTGGATACAGAGCAACCATTGCGTTAAGGTGGCGTAGTGCGCGGTAAATGGGGGACTCTTGGCGCGCCACAGTACGCGCTGGGGTTGGTGAAAATAGTGGAACGCGTCCTATGCGGAATCTTGCTCGCTGCTCAGGAACGCAGAGGCGAGTTGCTTCTGCGACCAAAGATGGGCTGTCCAATATCCCATGTACTCAGACCAAGGAAGTATATGGACACGAAATACCTACAAAACGAACGTGCATACCTACAACTCAACCTGGAACCTAAAATGGCTGCCATGGCTAGGGTTGTGCTGGTCTAGGAACATAAGTGTTACTATAACAAGTATCGATACGAGTCATACTAGATATCTGTTATACTGAATCGGATTTAATCGGAAAACATAATGTTAGAAACAGAATAGATATATAGTTGGGAAAACGTATGCCATTTTACTAAGGTCGCAGGTCTGTCAAGTCTGAACCCACAGAACATTATTCAATCCTAGCGGTGTCTGAATCCTGGTTTAGTCTCTAAATACAAAATTAGTTTTTCAATCACAAGGATCATAGTTATATATATTTATGTAGGTACCTACTTATTTAAAGTCTGTTGTTGTTCTGTTGTAACAGAGAACCAGATTAGTAGGTCCACTTACTTCCGTTATCGGAGAATTCGTGACAATGTTAATTTTATCTGTGAATGGTGGGGGGTGGGAAAAAATAAAATAAAAAATAAATCAAATAATATATATATTGCAAATAGGCAAATTATACCTCTTTTACACACACACCTGCACGGGGTGCATAGGGTAGCATGAGCTGGTAGAAATCTACATGTCTCTTCTCACGGATGCGAGTGTTACCGCTCTCAAAATCGGTAACGTCTTGGTTTCTTAAAACATCGCAGCCAAGAGAAGAGAACATACTGAAATTTGCAGCAGGTCCATCGCACGTAATGTCCCGTTGATTGACGTTAACATGATTACTAGGGCTTGACTAGCTTCTTCGACACTGTCACTATCTATGTTGTGGCCACAATCAACTCTACCATAATATTTCTGAGCTCTTGGTTCCCAAGTTAGAGACTTTCTTATGGCCATTTCATCAAAAACCAAGGAGCATATCACAGGCAGTTCACTTCCCTGCACTTTAATTTTTAAAGTTTCAAAGGCTTTTTTCTTAAATCCCGGTTCACAATTTACATGTTGGTACCATTTGCACAAAGTTCTTGTATGAGGTAAGCATGTATTGTAAATCCTCCTTATGTAATTATAGGCCTTGGGGGATAAAAAATGTAATGTCAAAGCAAATTTTCTTATTTCTTCCGAGTATTTATGTGCCAAAGATAAATCTTTGGACTTATAATTATAATTATATATATTATAATTTGTCTTTTTAAGAAGTCTTGTGGCCCCGCCAATTCTTCTATGGCAATAGCTTGTTCCGAGTTGATACAATTTTTTTTTCGTAGGTCTTCGATGATAATATCTTTTAAATTGGCAATTTTTTTGTTTCTTCTTCAAATATTTTTTTTGAGACGTTTAATTTTTAGTTTTTGTGTTGTACACATTTTTCCTTTAAAGCCGTAGTTTTTTCAAGAACCTGAAAAAAGTTACACGTCAGTCATCGAGTAAACCTACTAATCAATAATATTTAATTTGACTAGAAGCATATTTTACGCTCATTCTGATTTTCAACCATAATCCTATATTTATAATAAAGACATTTATTATCCATCTAATTAAACACCGACAAAACTTTACAAATATTGTATTTTGTAAGAAGACAAGCTAACCGTTTTAGGGAAAGTAGGTATCGACCTGTTGCTGAATCTTTCAAAAGTTGCCTTCTAACTTCTAAGTAGATACATACCTCTTTGTGCCCTGTTTCCACAATTCAGCGGATTGACTGTAATGGAAGCGTTACATTAGTTGTACAAGTAACATCCGATTTTCGTATATTACTTGTTTCACATAAAACAGATGACCCTTGCTGGGGGTTTTTGGTAGACGCCTGGAAAAAAAACCAGTACTAATATTAATATGTTAATATTATTATGTTAAGCAACATTACGTAATATAGATATCTATTAACCAAAGGGCCAAACGCCTAGGCATTTCACGTTCCAGTTCACTTTCCAGTTCCAGTTCCAGTTTACGTTCCAGTTTACGTCCCAGTTCCAGTTACAGTTCTAGTTCCCGTTCTAGTTACAGTTCCAGTTTTCGTTTCGTTTCATTTTGTTTTGGTCAATGTTTTTGATTTTGTTCGCGCCATCAACACGGTTTTTCTCTGACGCCACGTGAAAATAAGAAACCTGCACGACATTTAATAGTACTACTCTGTTATTTCCTCGCAACTGTGATGTAAAACGTCGTATGACATGCGTGTGCATTGATCATTACACTTTCACATATCACCGCCTCGAGTGTAATAATCAACTTTGCACAATTATATCATAATGTACTATTCCAATAATGGTGCAAGCAATCCGGCACAATGCAGAATAGAAAACTCCGATCCGTAGCTTCCATTACATCTGTAAAGAAGCTACAAGAAACTACAAGAAAAGATTTATGTTGGTTATGCTGATATCGGTTCAGAGCACTAGTTCCGCAATCTATTACCGCAACGGTACAACACTATTCCATTAAGAGATATTATTGTAAACATAAACAAATGAAATAATGGTAATTAAAACGGTATTTACCTCAAATATCAATACTTTAGCTATAAATTCATGATCCCGTGACAATTTTTTCATCGAATGTGTATGATTACATGTATTATTACATGAAAACGGGTACTAACCTGTGCAAAGACAGTTGAGGTTGATTTTTACTGTTTCTCGCACCGCATTCCTTAACACAACACGAAGGCATGTTCAATTGCAGTTTACCAATATTCACGTGCAGTTTTAAAGGTGAACTCTTAGTAATTTTCTCGCAAATCTCAATAATACACAATCTACACATTCACTTGACAGCAGAACTACCACGAACTCGGAACCTAAGATGGCGGGCCATGGCACGTACCTACAATTGTCACTACGTCATGCCAATATGTTCCCATAATGAGCAACAACGTATATAGTGTTGTTTCTTTTGTCATATACAAATACTTCATTAGAAAGAACGAGACAAAATGATGTTTCATATTCTATATTATATTTCCCTCATATTTGTATAAGCAACTGTATGTATAGAAGAATGTGGCGTCTCCTTTAGCTCAATGCCCATGTAGGACACGGAATATTATCCCTAGCTGGTCGTTTAATCTACGCGATTCTAATGAATTTATGCCTAACATGCCCTGTAGGTATTTGGTAGGGTACATGAACGGATAGTACTGTTAGTTAGTGTTAGTTTCAAATATTACGGCCGAAGAAAAAAAATGTCAGCTGACTTTAAACTTTTTTTTTCTTTTAAAATTGCATGGGTGGTGGCACAGAATTCCCACTAGTAGAAATATATTTCACGTGGCCGCCTAGTTGTTTGTTGCTCCCACACGAGGTGCTGCCTGAATAAGAACGTCACCCAAAATTTTGGGTAGAAAATGGGTGATTTCGTTAGCTCTATCTATAGAGTAATTTACCTTGATACCTAGAATTTATGTTTTACCAGTGTTCACTGCTTCTTTATTGTAAAAACTAAAATGTAAGGTCAGATGGGGTAAGTGAAACGAAGGAGTACCTAAGTGAAACCCTATCGTAATCAATAAATCACGCAGTTTAGCTCTATGCTATGTGGCGAAATGGTTTCAATGCTCTAGCACACGCGTCACACAATCTTTCTGCTAGGTCATACAATAAAAAGAAATCAGCTATCTTTAAGTTTACAAAACACATGTCGGCTGATGCCATGAAGCAATTTAATAGTGTTTATGTACATTTTTACACGAAAATAATTCATGAAACGGCGCGTAATGTGGGGTTAGTATTTGCAGTCACAGACGACACAGGTAATAAAATCAATCAAATACCTACTACATTACAAATGTCATTGTAAATGTCCCATGGGTGAAAATCACGTATTTCACATCAACAGCTGGAAAACATCTAGTGCTGAACACAGGCATGCCCATAAAACGCCATTTTAGACGCTGATTATAGGGAGCTTTGCCATAACCACCTCGCTTAGCAAGTAGCTTGTCATCGCAGAAGATTATAATGTACCAGGGAGAATGCTACTGCCCATTCTCTGGATAGTCCCTTAGTCTGCTCTTATACGGCACCCAAAGAAAGAGATGAAGATTCTCAGATTTCTGCGCTAATAAAGTGATACCTGGCAGCTATTATTATATAAGTAGGTACCTAATATAATGACTGCGGGTAACAGATAATAAAAACAAAACTGTCAATATAGTCAACTGCTAAATAGTCAAACGCCAATGTCAACCTACCGTCAGAATATTGAATCGGAACGTTTCTGTCAAAACCGTGAACCATTTTTGAATTGATGTTTCATTCACGCAAATTGAGTTTTCAAAAATTATTTTCTTGAAAAGTATTTATTGCCGTCATTTGCCATGTCAGATTTAGGCTTTCTATGTAAAAAAAAATTAGCGTCCTAGCAGAATTCACAAAGTGGATAGATGTGCAAGTATGTTACACTTACCCCACCTGACCTTAAATATATAATGATATATTTTACTAAGTTAAATCAAGCAAATAATTAGCTAATATACCTACAAAAGGTTTTTTTCCAACTTATAAACATTTGCAAATCAACATTGTACCTAGCTGGTTTTATGGGAAATTAAAAATCATAAACTGGCAGTACCTTGACAATTAAATTTTTTGGTTAGGTATGGTTATTTTATCCATTAATTAATCATTTAGCTGTTTTTCTGTTTAGCTGAGGACTTGTTATTACATGAAATGTAACGCTACATTTATAAGTTTCACAATAAACACTTCTAAAAAGGGAAAATAGACAAAATAATGGCTACTTACTTGTGAAATGTTATTCCTTCATATTTACGCCTCAGTGCGACTTCTGTTGCTTAAAATGCTGCAACCACCCACTGCACACACATTATTTCTCAAATATTTATTGCCTAGATCACGATTTAAATAGGATTATTTCACAAAAAACAACAATTTCAAAAAATTGTTAACCTGTTTGGCTTAGATCAAACGAAGCCAAATAAAAAAACCCGGTAACGGTGACAAGGACCAAAGATATTACGTTCGTCTTTTTTTTGCTTAGTGCCGAATGTATAGCGCTCTCCTTGTTGTCCATGAATGACGTCATATACTACGCTTCTACTCGTACATATTCAAAGGGTGGTGGCTATTTTGGGGTTGCTAGGCGTAGGAAATATATTTCTACTACGACGTACACCTCAATTTAGCAGAAAAAAAGCACCATTTTAAAATTTTTGCCGATATAAAATTATGAACAATTCTTCGCAACCACAGTTGCGAGGGGTATTAAGAATGGGTGCATCTTCGCAACCGTGGTTGCTCTGGCCATTTGGGTTTGAACCCCCAAACCCACCCCCCCCTGCCTACGGCCATGGAAAGAGAGGTCTCGAGTGGCGACCACGAACCGGAAGACGCGTAGGCCGGCCTCCCATTAGGTGGGCCGACGACCTGGGTAAAACCGTGGGAGGCTGATGCATGCAGGAGGCAAGCTGCCGCTCAAAGTGGCGCTCTAACCGCTCTATGGGGGAGGCCTATGTTCAGCAGTGGGCGTCTTCAGGCTGATGATGATAATGATGAACTTCGACAAAGAGTCGGCGTGGTCCTTTGATGGACATCTTAGATGGTGATGAACGAAAAACTCCTCGCATTAAGGGGGAACGTTTCACTCAGCTGTATCGCTCGAGGACCTTAGCACCATGCTCAACGACCTCAGTAGAGTCTCCCAGCAGGTTGGTCTTAAGATGAATATGGACAAGACAAAGATCATGTCTAATGCTCATGTTCCACCTAATACCGGTAATTGTTGGGACCGATACTCTCGAAGTTGTCGACAAGTATGTCTACCTAGGACAGACTGTCCAATTAGGTAGGTCCAACTTCGACAAAGAGGTGGCGCGAAAAATCCAACTCGGCTGGGCAGCGTTCGTGTAGCTTCGTCCTATCTTTTCGTTCAAAGTACCGCAGAGCCTGAAAATGAAAGTTTTCAATCAGTGTGTGTTGCCAGTGATGACTTATGGAACTGAGACATGGTGTATCTTACTGTTGGCCTCATTAGCAAGCTCAAAGTCGCGCAGCGAGCTATGGAGAGAGCTATGCTTGGTGTTTCCCTGCGAGATAAGCTCCGGAACGAGGAGATCCGCAGGAGAACTAAAGTGACCGATATAGCTCTTAGAGTTAGAAAGTTGAAGTGGCAATGGGCAGGCCACATCGCTCGTAGAACTGACAACCGATGGGGAAGAAAGGTTCTCGTGGCGACCACGAACCGGTAGACGAAGCGTAGGCCGGCTCCCACTCGGTGGACCAACGACCTGGTGAAAGCCGCGGGGAGCCGATGGATGCAGGAGGCGAGCAGCCGCTCAAGGTGGCGTGCTCTGGGGGAGGCCTATGTTCAGCAGTGGACGTCTTCAGGCTGTTAATGATGATGATGATGATGTTTCACTCAGCGCGGGAAATTCAATTTTTCTTGTGTTTTTTGCCAATCATAGCTTAATTACTCAACGTGATTACATGAAAACTAATTTAACGTAAATAAATAAAATGTATCAACAAATTACGATTAAGTCTAACTCTATCATTGGTTTAGCAACTGTTGTGAGAAGCCTCTTTAGGTAATCTGTATTACTGGCACTTTTATAATAGTTTATTTTTGTATTGACATTCGTTGTTTATCTTGACTACTAATATACACCTAGAAGCAGCAACATCTTTTTATTGAAAATATTATTTAATGCACTGCCTATATACCCCGTATATAACCAGTGGTTATGGGCTTTTTGGGATATCGATAGAAAATTCAGTTTTATTGATTTTAGGTAGTGTGAAACTATAATTTTCACGAAAAGTAGCGATTGTGGGATTTCGTATTATCTTTGATCGGGAGCCGAAATAACGGGACGTATGCACAATGGCTGAAGACCTGTGTGGACTCAGCGGTATAAGAAAATTGAAAGGTACGTCCGACTACCCAGATTGGAAATTTCAAGTAAGAAATTTATTAGAAAACAGAAATTGGTGGCGAGTCATTGACTGCAATGATGACGATGTGATAGCGAGAAATGAGGACATCGATCGTAAAGCTAGAACCACAATCTGCTTGTTGCTGGAAGCTGAGTGCTTTACGCACGTATATGGTGCAAAGACAGCGAAGGAGACTTGGACTAATTTACAGAAGGCATATGAAGACAAGGGCTGGGGAAGAAGGATTTCATTACAACGCATGCTTTGGCAATGTAAACTTGAAAATTTTGAGTCTATGGAGAAATACATAGCTAAAATTATGTTTTTATCGCAGCAGCTTGCTGATATTGACGCAAAGGTATCAGAAGACTGGATAATCTCCATATTGCTAAGCGGACTGACTGCCGAATATGGTCCGATGATCATGGCAATCGACAACAGCGGACAGGTAATGAAGCTTGAGCAGATCAAAGCTAAACTTCTTCAAGAAAGTAATCGCCGACGTGATTACGAAGGAGCATGTTCTGAAAACGCACTTGTAGTTAAAAAGAATACCGAAAAGAAAGAGAAGGTATTCAAGTGCTTTAAATGCCATAAATTGGGGCATAAGGCCTCAGAATGTAAGAAAAAGATCCAAGCTAACATATGTTGTGGAGCACAAGAGTTAGAAAAGACAAATGACGGCTGGTACGTTGATAGCTGTTGCTCAAACCATATGACCAATAATTCGAAGGCATTGGAAGATTACAAAACCGACAGAAGTGGTTTAAAGGTAAAAATCGCCAATGGAGAAGAGTTACCGGTACGAGGCAAAGGAACAATACATCTGAAAAGCAATGAAAGCATAGAATGCTCGTTGAGCAATGTTCTGCATATTCCGGAATTAACCATGAATTTGTTATCGGTGAGCAAACTTGTTGATAAGGGATTTTCTGTTAATTTTACCAAAGAAGGTTGCAGTATTAAAAACTCGTTGAACAACATCGTGGCAACTGGTCGAAACGTCAACGGGATTTACAAATTAAAAGAAAATGACAAGTCACCGACATGCAATCTGACATTGTCAAAACAAGATTGGCATAGAAGATTGGGACATATGAATTCAGATTATATGCGAATTTTAAAGAATATTGCGACTGGTCTCGAAAACATGGAGACAACAACGGATGTATCGTGTGTGCCATGCATTGGTGGTAAAATGAGCAAGCTACCGTTTCCGAAAACTGGTACGAGGGCGAACGACATCCTGGAAATCGTTCATACAGATTTATGTGGCCCGATGGAAATTGCTTCATTCAGCGGATCAAGGTACATGTTATTATTTATTGACGATTACAGTCGGATGACGCACGTTTATTTTCTTAAACACAAGAGTGAAACTTTTACGAAATTTCAAAAGTATAAAGTTCGAGTCGAGAAAGAAACCGACAGGTCAATCAAATGTCTGAGATCGGACTGTGGTAAGGAGTACTGTAACAAGGCTATTGATGATTTTCTGAAGTCGAATGGTATTCAACACCAGACGACGGTGCCCTATACACCCGAGCAGAACGGTGTAGCAGAAAGAGCGAATAGGACTATTATCGAAAAAGCGCGAACTTTACTCATCGAAGCGAATTTGAGCAAAAAATACTGGGCCGAGGCTGTGAACACGGTTGTTTACTTAAAAAACCGTAGCCCAACTAAAGCAGTTAAAGACTGCGTACCTATACAAAAATGGTCGGGAAAGCCAGTAGACGTTAGTCATTTGCGAACATTTGGATGTGCAGCGTACAATCTAGTCCCGAAACAAAAACGACAAAAATTGGATGCAAAGGCAAAACCAATGATTTTTGTTGGATATCCTGAAGATAGTAAGGGGTATCGATTAATGGATTCTAAGACGGGCGAAATCATTGTTGGTAGAAATGTACAATTTTTAGAGAATGTTTTTCCTGGGGATAATGTAAATAGCGATAAGATTTGTAACTTTTTTCCTATTAATTTATTGTCCTGTTTTTGTGAAAGTGACGATGAATGGGAAGAATGTGTGTCTGATGCTGGTGGCGCAGGTGATGTAGGTGTGCGTATATCAGAGCGTGTACCTGCGGTGGTGACAGAGTGTGTCTCTGACAGTCTGCCTGCGACCATGAACGAGCGTATTTCTGTGACAGATGTGTGCGAATCTGCAGGGTTGGATCGCGAGTCTGTTGTTGCAGAGAGCTCGGCTGAACAGCGTAATGACGAAAGGCGTTATCCTCGTCGAGATAGGAAACAAACAGAATTTTACAATTGTCTAACTATTGATTTGATTTCAGAGAGTGACCCTTTGACATTGACTGAGGTCATGACCCGACCAGATCGCGATTTATGGTTAGCCGCGATGAATGACGAGTTAGAATCATTGAAAGAAAATCAAACATGGATTCTTGTTGACCCTCCGCGTAATAAAAAGCCAATACGGAGTAAGTGGGTTTTTAGAATCAAACGAGACAGCGATGACAAGGTGACAAAATATAAGGCACGTCTGGTCGCGAAAGGCTTTACACAGGTATGTGGTGTAGATTATAATGAAACTTTCGCGCCGGTTGTACGAAGCTCAACTCTACGCTTGCTGCTTTCGTTAGCTGCTCAGTATGATTGGCATGTTGATCACTGGGATGTGACAACGGCATTTTTATACGGGAGGTTGAAAGAAGACATTTTTATGTTACAACCAGAAGGTGCGGTTGTAAAAGGTCAAGAGCACAAGGTTTGCAAACTGCAAAAATCTCTTTACGGCCTAAAACAAGCTTCACTAGCTTGGTTCAACGAGTTGAACAAAGAACTTATTGAGTTAGGCTTAGAGCAATCTGTGATAGAACCGTGCATGTTTTCAAAATTCGAACGTGATAAACGTATCGTAGTACTAATTTACGTTGACGATATTTTTGTTTTTTCGAATTGTAGAGTACAGATGGATAGATGTAGGGTTGGTTTATCTGCAAAATTTAAGATAAAAGACCTTGGTCCAGCTAGGCACGTTCTAGGTATGAGGATGCGCAGAGATAAAGGTTTAATTGTGTTAGACCAGAAACAATACATTCTGAAACTGTTACAAGAGTTTGGAATGTTGGACTGTAAGCCTGTGACAACTCCGATGGAAGTAGGACTTCAATTGGCGAAAGGTAACTCAGATAGTTGTAGCGATATACCCTATCAGAGTTTAGTGGGGGGGTTGAACTATCTAGCCAATTGTACTAGGCCCGACATAGCACATGTGGTAAGCGTGTTATCACAGTTTAACTCGTGTTACACTACGGAGCATTTTAGTCATGCGAAGCGTGTGTTACGTTATTTAAAGTATACGCTTGATTTAGGCTTATGTTTCAGAAAGACTGATCATATGAGATTGCGAGGATTCGTAGATGCAAGCTGGGGAAGTTCATATGATAGAAAGTCTTACACTGGGATGTTGTTTAAGCTAGATGATAGTGTGATCTGCTGGGAGAGTAAGAAACAACAGTGCGTTTCGCTTTCTTCCTGTGAATCTGAATACGTTGGGCTTTCTCAAGCAGCGAAAGAAGCAGTATATTTACGTAGTTTGCTTGCTAGTTTGAGAGAAGTGAATATTGTGAATGAACCTGTCACTATTTACAACGACAACCAATCGTCACACATGATAGCTTGCAACAAAGTGAACCATAACAGGACGAAGCATATCGATGTTAGGTATCACTTCATTCGTCAGGCGATAGAGAATGATCAGGTTAAGATTGAGTACATGCCAACGAATGAAATGGTTGCAGACATATTAACAAAGTGTTTGCATGGACCTAAGATGCGATATTTTTTAAACGACTTATGTTTACAAAATGTTACTTTAAAAGTAAGTGTGTAATATAGATTAAGGGCGCGTGTTGTGAGAAGCCTCTTTAGGTAATCTGTATTACTGGCACTTTTATAATAGTTTATTTTTGTATTGACATTCGTTGTTTATCTTGACTACTAATATACACCTAGAAGCAGCAACATCTTTTTATTGAAAATATTATTTAATGCACTGCCTATATACCCCGTATATAACCAGTGCAACGAATGGCCATGAACAAATTCGTTATGGCTTTTCAGTCTATTGCCATTTGTCGCGTTGAGTAATTAAGCTATTATTGGTAAAAGAACGCAAGAAAATTTGAATTTGCCGCGCTGGTGTAACGTTACACCTTAACTGAAAATTTCTCGAATATACCTAACCTTCCTAATATTCGAATAGTGAAAATGACAATATTCGAGTTACAATCCCTAACTATGAACAAGGCGCTGAACTATCATATCGATACCGAGATTTCTATTCACGGAACCGATTCCCAACTGGTTCAGTCGTTCCTTTATTCCCCGCTAGCATAATTTATTTTCCTCAGCTTTAGGGAAAAAAACGATAAGCAATTTATATAATAAATACCTTTATTACTTACTATTTAACAAAAAAGCATCTTAGTCAAAGATCACATAAATCAGTATTATTTGTAATTATTGTTGTACCTATTCCCATTATTTTTTTATTGTTGTACTTTTCCGAGTGATATGAAACGTAAGTATAAGCAGTTGTGCGAGGCACCCAGCACCCAGCCGGTGCAGGTCCACGCCCCAGCCGGTGGCGGCCACCCACCGGGGCGTGCGGGGCATCTCGCCCCGGTGGTCCCGCCTGCCCCGCACCCAGCCGGACACTAGACGGAGTGGAGGTGCAGGTCCACGCCCCAGCCGGTGGCGGCCACCCACCGGGGCGTGCGGGGCATCTCGCCCCGGTGGTCCCGCCTGCCCCGCACCCAGCCGGACACTAGACGGAGTGGAGGTGCAGGTCCACGCCCCAGCCGGTGGCGGCCACCCACCGGGGCAGGCGGGCCAGCAGAGCGGCGTGCGGGGCAGCTCGCCCCGGTGGTCCCGCCTGCCCCGGGGGCCCCGCCGGGTCCACCAGCGCGTGCCCCGCCAGAGACAGCGCGGCCCATTCCGCCGGGGCACGGGAGAACGAGTGCTGCAACATATATTATTACATTGAACATTACGGGAATAACATCAACAGCCGGAAGACGTTCACCGCTGAACGCAGGCCTTCCCCCCAGTTTGGACGCTTAACATCGGGGAGGTCTAAAACGTGAAAAAAACCCAGACTGGAAATGCTAGATTTTAGAAGGATAGGAATGGACACTGTGTCAAAAGCTTTGGCGAGATCGAGGAAAATCCTTGTACCTGTTTTGAAGACCGGCACAGGACCGACGCGAACGGCATAGTACACGCGAGGCCTATACGTAGCAGTGGGATGTAAAAAGTTGTGGATGATGACGATGACTAACAAATTCCCGTGGCTCCTATTTTATACAACATGGGGGTTATTTCGGGCCGCAACTGATCGTCGGCCCGCTAACCTGTAGATGCATCCGTAGCTCCCACGAGTGGTTCCCGCGCGCGCGGTGCATGGCGAAGAAGTAGAGGTCCCGGTGGTTCCACCGCGGGGACGAGGCCAGCGGCCGCGCCAGCAGCGAGCTCCACACCAGCCGCGCGCCCGCCGCCGGGGCCACCACCACCACCACGTGCGACGGGCCCCACTCCACCTGCACCGTCACCTGTAGGGGGCACACGGTCACTCCCCCGCAGCTGTGCGGGTGTGCCGCCAGCAGTACCCACCTCGTGCAGCGTGCGGCTGAGCGCGCGCGCGGAGACGGCGGCGTGCAGGCGCGCGCGCGGGGCGCCGGGCGCGGGCGCGCGGTGCGAGCGCGGCACGCGGGACCAGGCGGGCAGGTGGTAGGGCACGCCGCACAGCAGCCAGCGCGCGCAGTCGCCCGCCTGCACCGGCCGCGCCGCCCGGAACTCCGCGCCTGCGGACACGCGCGTACAGTGCCGGCCGGGAGCGCGCGAGCGCGGGCACGTACCGTGCGGGTGCAGCGAGCGCGGCGAGTTGTCGTCGAGGGCGGGCAGCCAGTAGAACGTGTCCACGGCGGGCGGCCCGCCCCCGCGCGGGTGCACGCTGCGCCGCGTGTGGAACACCTGCGCACACCGCACCACAACTCATTACTCTTCCACTAGTGCAGGTTTCTATTTCTACAAGGCCTTTGATGTCATCGATCACATCACACTAATATTATAAAGCTGAATGTTTGTATGTGTGTATGTGTGTTACCCCTTCACGGTCTAACGGCTGGACGGATTTGGATGAAATTTGGAATATAGATAGCTTATGTACTGGATTAACACATAGGATACTTTTTATCCCGGAAAATGAACCCGTTCCCGCAGGAAAGCTTTGTAAACTCAACTTCGTAAATAGGCAATGAATTTAAATGAATTAGACTGTAGCATGTACTAAAGGTCAAAAAATATTATCCTAGAAACATAAATAGATCCTGTGGAATAACGTTCTTTCTTAGCTTCGACATTACGCAACTAAAATGGTCAAAATTTAGGAAAATCGGAGGCCGCAGTGTGTAGGTAGTTACTAATAATGAAATACTTTCCATTCCGGATAGATAAATGATTCCTGTAGGATAGCATTATCACTCAACATCCAATTCGATGATATGAAGGGCAACATACGCTCTAGCACATACTAAAAAACAAAATACTTTCTATCACGAAAAAAAAAATGTTTCCTGTGGGATACCACTAATAGGTAGGTACTAAGCGTCCCGCGAGACCAAGTATGTAGCAAAGGTGACCTGTGGTAGAAACAGGTTGTTTTTTCGAAGCTGCTCTGTTCGCTGGACCGCAAGCGGCGCACGAGAGTGGGTTTGTAGCGATAATGACATTTTGATTAATTTAATTATCTCATAATGCTATAAGTGACACTTTTATATTAAAAGCTTCGGCTTATTTGTAATTTTGTGTGCCGTTGCGGCTGCTCGCAGTATGAACTTTATATTCAACTCAATAAGCAATGAAGGACGGTGCACGTCGTCAGGGACAAGTGGGTCAACACAGCTGTTTATATTTAATGACATGTTAGATAAAACTAAGTCAAGAATGCGATTATTCTGATTCTCAATAAAATTTAATTGCGACAAATTGCATAAAACTAACGTATCAATAAATGTTCTAGGTATATCCCCAGATACGGTTGAAGCTGTGAGCGCAGATTGACCAGCTTGCTGAGACCAATGAACAGAAGGGAGATTAAAATCGCCTACTATAAGGAATGAGTCTGATGAGTGCTGTGTATAAATGTCCTGCAATTTATCCGTAAAAAATCCTAACTGCGATGTCGCACTGAAGCCCTTGATTACAAAGATAAATACAGCATATGTGTATTTTTTTTTAATACTACGACTTCCGGGTAAAGTAACAGTCAGCCAAATATCCTCAGCGGACGAGCACCAATCCGAGTTAGCAACAGCGGCAAGATCCCGCTTTATCGCAATAATAACTCCACCACCGAGTTTCTGTGCGGTAAGTTCAAAATTTCTGTCCCTTCTAAAAACAAATATAGGGATCATCGAAAAACGTGATAATATATATTATTTTGTCGAAACTTGCACAAACTGACAATTTACAAGCTGTTACGAAATCGAAAAGTGTTTAATTTAGCGTACCGTAGGGTTCTTACCTCGGTCCACCCTTTTTTATTCTTTTCACGAATTACCGATTTATTTCATAAAAAGACAAATCATAATAAACCTACAAACGGTCAAGTGAGCCAAACTTACGTTTCATATTATAAAAATACTACACGTGATCGATCATCGTCGGTCATATTGACTCACAATAATCATCACAATCGTAAGTTTATTATGATTTGCCTTTTTATGAAACAGGTGTCTAGTGTATTTATTAGGAGCATAAGAGCGAGCGGGCCGGCGCAGTGACCGTATTCACCATGAGCCGCTGCGGCGCGTCCTCCGAGTAGGGGTGCGCGAGCGCAGCCAGCAGCGCGCCCGCCGCCGTCGCCACCAGCAGCGCCCGCGCCAGCGGCCCCGGCCGGCTGGCGGCCACCAGCGGCAGCATCCAGCTGCACGACGTCAGCGTCAGCGCGCCCACCACCGCCGCTATCCACACCTGCGTGCGCACACAGTACAGTCGCGTGCCGGCGCCACTCGCGGCGGCGGCTGCGTCGGCGGCACTCACGTCAGCCGGGAGCGCGTTGGCGCCGGCGCGCGCCGCCACGGGCACCAGCACGCGCAGCGCGGCCAGCGCCAGGTACCACGTCTGCAGCGCGGCGGGCGCGGCGCCGCACGCCCACAGCGCCGCGCGCGCGCCGGCCGGGGCGCGCGCCGGGCACGCCAGGTCCGCCGCCGCCGGGCCCGCCGCCCACAGCGCCGGCACGAACCCCGAGCGCAGCCCGCCCGCCGCGCACGCGCCCAGCGCCGCGCCCGCCGCCGCCAGCCCCGCGCCGTGCACCGCGCGCGTCGCCCACCAGCGCGCGCCCGGGCCCGCCGGCGCGCGCGCGCCCGCCAGCGCCCGCAGCGTCAGCCAGCACACCGCCAGCGCTGCCGGGCAGGCGGTTAGTGGCTGGCGGCCCCCGGGCCCGGCGCCCCCGGCCACACTCACCGGGGCAGGCGTACAGCGGCGCCAGCAGCCAGGGCCGCGAGTGGAAGGCGAGGCGCACGCCCACCGCCGCGAGCGCCGCGCCCACCGCGGCGGCGGCGCCCACGCCCGCGGCCGCCGCCGCCGCCTGCGCGCGCGCCGCTCGCCACACCGCGCCCCACCACCACCCGTACGGGACGTACACTGCCGGGTGGAACGAGAGGGGGTGTTGTCACGTTTCAACATGTACACCCTGTAATGGGGTTACTGTCGATGCGGATTCCATTGTGGCCTTTCGGTCGAAAATTTTACGCACCGTTGGACTGAAGAATTACGAGAGTAGCCTTATTAGACTCGGTCGACGAGTTCTCGTTCGACTTTCTTAGACTTTTAGAGACGAGACTTTTCTTACCTAAACTACCGGCGTACGGCCATTCTAGAATGGCACCGCTCCGATCGGGGTCTTCGTCGGCGGAGCTCGTCTCACTATGCCCACTACCGTCGGTGTTCCCCAAGGTTCCATATTGTCGCCCGTTCTATTCATATCGATGAATTGTTGCAAATCGGCAACGTTTAATGCTGCGCAGATAATAGCAGGCGTCTCTAAAAAAGTTCCATTTGTGGAAACCCCTCTATTTTTAAGAGATAAAATCTCCTTTAGATCACCTAAGCTCTTGGGATCATCGGTGTCGACATTTTTAGGGAAACGCAGTTTAGAAGTCACCTTGAGGCAAAAGCAAAACTTAGCTTAGAAAACCTGAGTACATAAACTAGACTCGGTACATGGACTCGGCGTAGAGCGATACTGACGGGCTCGCTGCGCGCGGCGCGCGGTGACGTGCAGGTCCAGGCACACCAGCGCGAGCGCGGCCGCGGCGGCCGCCAGCGCGGGCGCGGCGCGCGCGGTCACCATCCAGCGGCCCAGCACGTCGAAGTACACCGGCAGCGGCCCCGGCCGCCGCGGCACCGGCGCCGCCAGCTGCGGCCCGCGCAGCAGCTCTGCATCGGATAGGACACATCACTTGCGATAGGCCCGCGACGGCCACAGATGGAACGCGCTCGCCTAGAAGACATCCAAGCTCCCAGATTAATATTTATCAGGAATCGCTGGTAAGCTGATCCGTTTCTTTGCCATTCGCGCAATAAATGTTGAAGCGAAACGCTCGGTGCGGATCGGAGGAACGCCCGTCGCATGCGGGAGTCGCGTTTCCGCGTTTTGCGGTGATAAGGTGATGGGACACGGGGGAATCAAGTTGTGCGTGAGGTGTAGTACGTATGTAGGTTAGGTAGATCTAGCATATAAGAGCGTAAGTTATTGTAAATATGATGAGTAATTAAAGGTAGTCTATCAAGAGCAGTTGTTTCAATAATGCTACGTCCCCTCATGGCGACCCTGCCAGGATTCGAACCTGGAATCTTCTGATCACAACGCCACGCACGCGCGCGCGTTTCGGTTTCTCATGCGATTCCATCGCACACCGTCCGAAGTGCAGCTCGTAAAACGCTGCGCGTCGGCGCTCAAAGCTTCGTCGCTCAGCCTTCACCGGGCGCTTCGTTGCCGATGAGCTTCATTCCTCGTCTTCGAATCGACTGCAAGGCATCGAGCCGATACTTAGCTGAACACCGAAGATGTCCTCGCGGCACGAGACAGCTGGAAGGTACGCACCTTGCGCGAGCGCCAGCACGTTGCCGCCGGCGTGCTGCAGCTGCGCGGGCGCCACGCGCGCGGCGGAGTCCAGGCGCGTGTGGTACACGTGGCCGCCGGCCGACCAGGCCAGGTCCAGGCCGGGCACGCGCCCGTGCGCGCGCAGCACGCGGTAGTCCGTGTCGGCGGGCACCAGGCCCGAGCGGAACAGGTCGTGTGCGAGCGAGGAGGCGAAGGGGCGCGGCGCCGCGGCGGCGTAGGCCTCCAGCAGCCAGGGCTCCGGGCCCGCCTGGAACACCACCTCGCGCCCGCCCGACCCGCACGACTCCACGTTCACGAAGGCGCGCACCAGCCGCGCCCACCTGCAGCGCACAAGGTAACGCGCGGATCGCGATGAAGACGCGCACTGGTGAACGTCAACCCCCTCCCGTGGAGCGCCGCTTTAAGCGGCTGCCTCTTGGATCCGTCGGCTTTGATTTGACCGGGTCGTCGGACCGCCTGGGGGGCAGCGAATGCTACGTGTTCCGACTCGTAGTCGAAACTCTAAAAATATATTTCACCATCGATCGTCGATTCTGCGAGCGACGCGGTTTGCCCGCCGTTTCATCCTCTCGATTTTAAAAGTTACATCGATGACTTTTTTCTACGGATCTCCTCGTTCCGAATCTTATCTAGCAAGAAAACCCCAAGCATAGCTCTATAGATGGTGTCACATTTTTTGGACGTAAGACATAAACGGCCGGTTTAACTTGAATAGTAAACGGTAGGTACCTACAAGCTACGGAGGTAAGGTACCTTACCTCCGTAGCTTGTAGGTACCGATACATGTGGTGCGCGAAGGGGATAGGCCGCCTAGGTATAGGTAGTGTCCGGCACGTACTTGTGTTGCGTGATGAAGGCATGCGAGGCTTGCATGATATTCTCCTCGGCCCCGTTGAACAGGAAGATGGCATCGTGCCGCAGCGGGCCGCCCGCCGCCAGCGCCCGCAGCGTCTCCATCACCACCGCGCATCCAGCGCCGTCGTCGCTCGCACCTGCACCACACCCGTCACATCACACACAGCGTCTCCATCACCACCGCGCATCCAGCGCCGTCGTCGCTCGCACCTGCACCACACCCGTCACATCACACACAGCGTCTCCATCACCACCGCGCATCCAGCGCCGTCGTCGCTCGCACCTGCACCACACACCACACACAGCGTCTCCATCACCAGCGCCGTCGTCGCTCCAACCACACAACCACCCAGTCACCAATCATCATCATCATCAACAGCCTGAAGACGTCCACTGCTGAACATAGGCCTCCCCCAGAGCGCGCCACCTTGAGCGGCTGCTCGCCTCCTGCATCCATCGGCTCCCTGCTACCAATAAACAACTCTTAAAATACCGGAACATAATCTGTATACCATTATGTGCATTCGGCAGAAAGCTGTCGGCATCGTGATGTGACCTTATCGGTTGTACTTTCACGAGTCTCGAGCTGTAAACCCGGATTATGGGAAACGAGCACGCGACTGTAGTTCGAAAGGATTATCATGCACGTGTGTTTGCAAAATGATAACCGATCTTAAATCTAATCATTGCCTTGACGCGAACAAGTTTAGCATATGTACAATACAACCAGCTAGTATGGGCTTTGCGCAATCAGGCCGGTTGGTTCGCGTTTATGGTCGAAGCGCTGACTAATTAGCTAATTACCTGCCAATGCCGGTTGTTTTGAGAGCAACTAAGTGTTAATGCTAAGTGCCGCTAGCAATGTTTCAAGGTTTCTTTCTGTTTACTGCTAGCCTGCCCGAAAGATCCAAAACTATAGTGCGTGACAAACAAGGTTTAGCCATGAGGCCATGAAGCAATATAAATAATAGTACCTACTAGATATTACTGTACAGAAAACTCACTCTGAAGTAATATAGCTCGTTCAACCAGGACGGGCCGATGTTGGAATTGAATTGTTAACTTTTTGTGGGGTTTCCTGAAGTCACAAGTCTTTGCCAATAAACCGCAATCGACTGATGTCCTCAAAATCAAAGTAACGCAGGCCATCGCTCAGATTCCGCCGGATTTATGCAGCAGAGTCTTAGAAAATTGGACCTCTCAGATCCGTGCCACTGTTCGAAGCCGCGGTGGACATTTCAACGATGTCATATTTCATAAATAATGGCATTAATAGGCCTTTCGAATAAAAAAAAATTACGTTTATATCTCACACACGGCTTGTTCTATTCAATTTCAACATCGGCCCGTCCTTGTTGAAAGAGCCTTTGTATTTTTAAGTTAAGTAAGCTATGCATAATGTCATAAACATATTTTTTTTCTTTTTATAACACGGACTGACAAACAAGCTGACGGCCCGCCTGATGGTAAGCAGTTACCGTCGCCTATAGACACCTGCAACACCAGGGGCGCTGCCGATGCGTTGCCTACCTTTTAAGACTCTATTTACCCAACGTTTGAAGTGCCCCATGTTGTAGCTCAACGGAAACACCTCAGAGGGTAGCTCATTCCACATCATGCAAGTATGTGGCAGAAATGATCTCGTGAAACGGACTGTGCGAGACTTCCATGGGTCCACGAGGTGTGGATGAGCTTTTTGACGGTGACGAGCTGTGCGGTTATAAAACCGCGATGCAGGGATTAAGTTGAACAGCTCTTCAGAGCATTCCCCATTGAAGATTTTGTAGAACACACAGAGGGAACCGATGTCTCGGCGTAAGCTCAGTGGTTCTAAATCTTTGGTGAGCTCAGGATCATCGGTGAGTCTAACACCTCGTCGCTGTAAGGAGTCAAGGGGCTGAAGCTGGTACTTTTGCGCACCATTCCAGTGGTGAGAGCAGTACTCCATATGCGGCCTGACTTGTGCTTTATAAAGCACTAGCTTTTGCCCGCGGCTTCGCACGCATGTATTATGTTATTTCTACGTTTAAGTGGTCTAATAATAGCTTAGTTCATGCATTTCCTCTATACCAAATCACAAAATCCACAAAAAATTTTCGAAGCTCAGCACGTATTAGCAGATTAGGTAGCACACGTGTAAAAGTGTTGTTTAGGTTGTAGGTAGGTATGGCTTTTCACGTGTCATCAGATCACCTACACATTGATAAAATAGTCAGTTAGAAACTGCAAATCATATGTATGTACCTACTTAGACCTACCTTATACTTAGCCGTTAGTTTTTTTAAATATACGGTAGATCTAGGCATCTAACGAATAAAAGTTCTATGGTATACCTACATACCAGTGATACGTTCGACCTTTTCCTTGTCATTTTCACTTCAACAGATTGTTCTTGTGTTTTCACCATAAAAACCGTTCAAGTCTTGATAAGAGGTTCCAGTAAATTTTGTTTAGGTAGTAGTTATACCTACTTAAGTACTTACCTATTATTTAGGCAGTTTAGAAAAATACAAAACAAACACACATTGGTCAGTTTTTCACATCCGCGCGCTTTTCGTTCCCTTCCCAAAGAGTATCTTTGTTGCATTCACCACATATTTTTTTACTTTCATAAGTTTGACTCCATACGAATTGAGTAATTAGCCAGTGTCAATAATAAGATTATATAATACTTACTTTACAGCTGGAGTATTGCATTAACCTATACGATGCGTACGTAATTAGTTTTGTTAATACTAATTAGAAATCACAAGTATTTACGTACGCCACTGTAAAAAGAGTTGACATTTATATTATGTTCGGTATTTACCACGTTGTCTCATTCCCACTGCACTTTCAACATAGTGGTGGGAGTGAGAAAATACATGTATACAAAGCTCTAATCAGATTCACTTTTTTTTTTTTTGCAAAGAATGTTCCATTTTTAGGGTTCTGTAACAGTTTTAAAATCATCATCATCATCATCATCAACAGCCTGAAGACGTCCACTGCTGAACATAGGCCTCCCCCAGAGCACGCCACCTTGAGCGGCTGCTCGCCTCCTGCATCCATCGGCTCCCCGCGGCTTTCACCAGGTCGTCGGTCCACCGAGTGGGGGGCCGGCCTACGCTGCGTCTTCCGGTTCGTGGTCGCCACTCGAGAACCTTTCTTCCCCATCGGTTGTCAGTTCTACGAGCGATGTGGCCTGCCCATTGCCACTTCAACTTACTAACTCTAAGAGCTATATCGGTCACTTTAGTTCTCCTGCGGATCTCCTCGTTCCGGAGCTTATCTCGCAGGGAAACACCGAGCATAGCTCGCTCCATAGCTCGCTGCGCGACTTTGAGCTTACTAATGAGGCCAACAGTAAGAGACCATGTCTCAGTTCCATAAGTCATCACTGGCAACACACACTGATTGAAAACTTTCGTTTTCAGGCTCTGCGGTATTTTGGACGAAAAGATAGGACGAAGCTTCCCGAACGCTGCCCAGCCGAGTTGGATTCTTCGCGCCACCTCTTTGTCGAAGTTGGACCTACCTAATTGGACAATCTGTCCTAGGTAGACATACTTGTCGACAACTTCGAGAGTATCGTTCCCAACAATTACCGGTATAGGTGGAACATGAGCATTAGACATGATCTTTGTCTTGTCCATATTCATCTTAAGACCAACCTGCTGGGAGACTCTACTGAGGTCGTTGAGCATGGTGCTAAGGTCCTCGAGCGATTCCGCCATTATGACTATATCATCGGCAAAACGAAGGTTAGTGATGTACTCGCCATTTATGTTGATGCCAGATCTTTTCCACTCCAAGAGCTTGAAAACATCCTCCAATGCGTTTGTGAACAGTTTCGGAGAAATAACGTCTCCCTGTCTCACGCCTCTTTGCAATGGAATTTGTTCCGTACTCTGGTCCTGTAGTCGGACTGACATAGTGGCCTTACTGTACAAACACTTCAAAACTTCGATATACCTATAGTCAATTTGGCATCGCTGCAAGGACTGCAGCACCGCCCAAGTCTCGATTGAATCGAAGGCTTTCTCATAGTCCACAAACGCTAGGCATAACGGCCGATTATACTCTTCGGTCTTCTGTATAATCTGGCGCAGCGTATGGATGTGGTCTATGGTGCTAAAGCCTTTTCGGAAACCGGCTTGTTCGGGAGGCTGGAATTCATCAAACCTGCGTGCGAGACGATTCGTAATGACTCTCGAAAACAGCTTATACACATGACTCAAGAGCGAGATGGGCCTATAGTTCTTCAATAAGGTGTTATCGCCTTTTTTGAAGAAGAGCACCACCACGCTCTTGTGCCATGCCTCTGGCGTTATACCTTCAAGGATGACAGAATTAAATAACTTCTGGAGGACTAAAAGTACCGGTCTACCACCCGCTCTCAGAAGTTCGGTCGTAATTCCATCTTCACCTGGTGCCTTGTTGTTTTTAAGCTGTTTGAGGGCCATTCTAATCTCGTACAGGCTGACGTCCGGGATATCTTCGGTATAGTGTCGGACTAACTTGGCTCTGATGTCCTGAGCTGTGTTAGTAGCGGGCTTACGTGTCGAGGTGTATAACTGTCCATAGAAGTTCTCGATCTCTCTCAGAATCTCAGGCTTGGATGAAATGACGCTACCATTTTCGGTCTTCAGTTTTGTCATTTGGTGTTGCCCAATAGACGAATCCTTTGCGAACACTTTAGAGCCTTGGTTCCGCTCAATTGCGGCCTCAATACGTGAAGTACTAAGAGCACGCAAGTCGTGTCGCAAGGAACTCCAGATTCGTCTATTGAGTTCACCGTAGGCTGACATATCAACTGAAGACTGCAGCTTCATTTCGCTCCGGTCGGCCATTAGCTCAAGAGTTTTTTCTGAGAGCTTTTGAGTCTTCTTTCGGCGTTGGGTCTTAAAGAATTTCGATCCAACAGCTTGGACAGTTTCCACCAACCCGTCGTTTAGCTCGTCCACTGTGTTACAGTCGGCTAGGCACTGGAAGCGATTTTGGAGTTCCAGCTGAAAGCCTTCGGGGTTTTGGATTTGGACAGGATTTGGACGGAGCGTAGACTTCACCAGACGTGACCTTTCGAGCTTAACATTGATATTCAATGTGCCTCTAACAATACGGTGATCGCTACCGGTTTTCACCTTGCTGATCACAGAGACATCATCGAATATGTGCTTCTTGGTCGTCATGATGAAGTCTATCTCATTTTTAGTGGAACCGTCGGGACTTATCCACGTCCACTTCCTGGATGGCCGCTTCTCGTAGAAGGAGTTCATCATAAAGAGTCCCTCCTTCTCCATGAAGTCAGCCAGCCTCTGTCCTCGAGGGTTCCGCTGCCCGTATCCAAATGGCCCCACTCTCAGCTCATCGCTATTCCTTGTGCCCAACTTCGCATTGAAGTCTCCCATCACAACGGTGAAGTATGTTTCGGAAGTATGCATGGCTTCGGATATGTCCTCATACATAGCTTCTACTTCATCGTCTGAGTGTGCCGATGTCGGCGCGTATACCTGTATAACCTTCAACGAATACCGTTTGGTTATTCGGAGTACCAGGTACGCTACCCTGGCCGACACACTGTCGACTTTGACCACGTTGTTGACGAGAGACTTGCGGACGAGAAACCCGACACCCCCTTGGGAGAGTTGGTCTCCCTCCCGGTAGAAGAATAAGTTACCGGAATTTAGGATTATCGTGTCCTGTCCCTGTCTTCGGACTTCTGACAATCCCATTACATCCCAGCGTAACTTACCCATCTCCGCCTCTAGCTCGACCATCCTTTCGTCAGCCTTCAGTGTGCGCACGTTATGTGTTGCCAGGGCCAGGGGTCGTCGTTGGGGTTGGTAGCCGGGCGTCTGCCGGGGATTCTTCGCACCCCTTGCCCTGCCGTTACCGTGGCCGCTACCGTAGCCACGGGATAGCAGAGCTGCCGGGGACTGGGGGCCGTTTTTATTTGTGCTTGTCATTAGGGGGGGGGGGTTTGCCATAATCACCACGCTTGGCAGGCGGCTTGGTGATCGCAGTAGGTGAAGATTGATTGCCACCAAGACCGAGGGGAACGCTGCGACCCATTCCCTGGATATTCCCTTAGCCGCCTTCTACGGCACCCACGGGAAGAGATGGGGTGGTCCTATTCGTAACCGGGACCACACGGGACTCACAAGTTTTAAAATAAAGGAACCCTTATAGGTAACTGTACTTACCTAATAATATTAATAATATGACATTGATAATACTGTTTTTTTATTATTTGTTTTTATATTGTATACATTAAATGACTTTTTTAAAAATATTTTATTTGTAACGCCTTAGACGCTTTTTTGTACTGTTATGTTACAAACTGTAAAATAAATTGAATTTGAATTTGAATATGAATTTGAGGTAAGATCACTTTCTTGTCCGTCTGTTTGTCTTTCTAAATATCTGTCGAGACCATTACTTATTTTAGGAATAACGGAAAGAATTAAGCTGAAATTGATATATATAATCAATTAATTCAAATACGGCTATCAACATCATCATCATCATCATAATCATCATCATTAACAACAACGTCCTGAAGACGTCCACTTTCAAAGACCTTTCTTCTTCTTGCCAAATTCTAATAAACTTTACAACTTATCCGTAGAGCCAAGCAATTACCACCAAAAAAGAAAAAAGAAGTTTAAATTCTGATTGCATAAATACACCCAAAGATATAATTAACCTTCTTGGAGCAACCGAGTAACCAATAATTTTTACTCTAACCTGTGGTTTGTCCCAAATAGAATATAACTGCTTAGTTTGTTCATTGAAAAGCCCACAGACCTAAAATATTTTAACTATTAAAACTCATTTACTTACGTGAAAGAAGAAGAAATCAAAATCGAACGTTACACAGCCATGTTGCTAATTCGAGGATCTTACCATAAAGTATAATTATACTTACCTATATCTAAGTACCCTTAGAGTATAGACTAAAAGCATAGAGAGAACTTCATTATCTGTCAAGCGTACCACTTTTTTGGACACTTTTTATAAGAAGTGGACACTTTGATGTGAATGAGTCTGACAGATTTGTATAGAAAAACCTTAGAGTATAGACTAAAAGCAAAGAGGGATCATCACAACGATAGTATATTTGTACTGCTCACACGTATCGCTACGTCAGTGGCGAAGGAAAGAAACAAACATATAGTAATTAGCTACACTTGCAAAATTTCACCGTACCATTTTTTCGACTCGAGTCAACTGTTTTTTCTGTTTGACTTTTCGCAAGCGTAGCTAATTACTTTATGTTTGTTTCTTTCCTTCGCCACTGACGTAGCGATACGTGTGAGGAGTACAAATATAATATCGTTTTGATGGATATCTCTATGCTTTTAGTCTATACTCTAAGTAAGTACCCTTTTAAAACATTTTTCATAAAATATTTCGTATCATTGGCTAAGTACAAATGTCGTCTAATGCCAAAATAAAAAAAAAACATCTACTTTCACACTATTAATATTTGTTGGTATATGTATCTATTTAACTTCTAAAATGCTAAACAAACCTGTAAAAATATAAATAGGAAACCTATAAAATGTTTTGATTCTCTTAGAGTAGCGGTACTAATATTACTCTTTGGTCATATCCATTCACAGAGTCTTTTTCTTTAATCTTTGCCTCCAGATAAACATGTGGCACAGAGTGTAGTCGATTGTTTTTTTTCTAATCTGTGACAATATGTGGTAACTTACAACCACAGCTTACAACTTACCGTTATGGCGGAAACAGTAGCCAACTTAAAAAAAAACTTACCTAAAACCTTTACCTAAAAACCTAACTTAGTAACGTACCTAAAACCTTCCCATTCATTCAATAACGCATTTAAAAATATTGATAGACAGAGGAGAGTTACACTTATACGTGTAGCGCACGTTTCATACAACTAACTGTTTTCTCTATGGGAGTCCCATCTCTTCAGCGTAAGCGGTTATTTTCTCTATGCTTACTATAAGTAACCAAAAAAAAATCATCAAGCGGCCATGTTGTTTAAAACTCCGATTCGTTCCGTTATGAAATCTTAATAATTGTCATCAAATTTTTTTAACGATATTTCAATTTGAATATATCCTATGTTAAGCGCCGGTTATTTCTAAGCATATTAGTAAAAACCGCATGAAAATCCATTCAGTATTTTAGGAGTTCAGTCATAACAAACAAACAAACAAACAAACAGACAAAGTGTTTAAAAAGTGGCTTAACGTGATCAGCGGCTAATTTTAAGCCAACCTGTGTAATTTTTTTGTTGATATCTTGCAATTACAGACTTTTTTATCGCTACAGTTTTATTATATGTATAGATATAGATAAGCCGTTGGCCCGGCGTGAAGTACCGCTTGGCTCTGTTGAGTACACCTAGCTTCTTAGAAGCAAGACCAGCTTTACTCTCGAGGTCACTCCTAAACCGGACCTCGCTAGAAATGTCGACACCTAAGATCCCAAGTTTCACCGAGGTGGTAAGAGGAATGCCCTGAAACTGTGGAGCTATAGAAAATGGGGTTCTTTTGGCAGTAAATGCGCATACTTGCGTCTTTGTGGGATTAAACTCGACTAAGTTTAGTCGTCCCCACTCCGAGACTCGCTCCAAGGAGCTCTCGATTACGGACACAAGTTCTTTTCTGCTTTCCTCCACTTCGTGATGAGGGGCATTTATGCAGCCTGTGTATTGTGCATCACCTGTACTGTCATCAGCATAACAATGAATATTGCTGACTAGCAACATATCATTGATATGCAAAATGAACAGTGTCGGTCATAGAACAGAGCCTTGTGGTACGCCAGCGTTAATTGTCATAGACTCGGAGCTGGAACCATCAACGACGGCTTTGATGCTCCGACCAGACAAAAAATCGGCAATCCACACGCATAGCCCCTCAGGAAGCCCGTAAGATGGTAGCTTCGAAAGAAGTGCCTTATGCCAAACCCGGTCAAACGCCTTTGCGATGTCGAGGCTGACAGCTAAAGCCTCCCCCTTGCTCTCGATGGCTTCTGCCCAACGGTGAGTAAGGTAAACAAGAAGATCGCCAGCTGATCGTCCGTGACGGAAGCCGTACTGGCGGTCATTGATCAGCTGGTGAACCTCAAGATACCTCAAAAGCTGAGCGTTAATTACTCGCTCCATCACCTTAGAGAGCAAGGAAGTGATCGCAATGGGCCTGTAATTCACAGGGTCGGTTCGGTCACCCCTCTTGGGAACTGGGTGGACGAAGGCTACCTTCCATGAAGAAGGGATTTTACCGGTAGTGTAGGATAGCGAGAAAAGTTGCGCAAATATAGGAGACAGCTCTGGAGCACCGGTTTTCAATACGATTGCTGGAATCCCATCTGGCCCACTCGACTTTCGCACTCGATAATGTATTACTGTTACATTATTATGTTTATGACATTATGCATAGTTTACTTAACTTCAAAATACTAACTATAAATATAGGAAAACTCTTGCATGTTACCAATTAAACTTAATAAACTTTTAATTTAAGTCCATACAGTGCCTACGTTGCCGCTGATTTACAACATTATAAATAGTTTGATAAATTCAGTAGCTCGCCCAAGCACAGGTTTTTACCTATTTGGGTGGCTATTAAGTCATCGCACCAAAATAATATGTTTTCAACATGTCAGTCTAAGACGCATGCATGGCATCTATAATTATATACAATTACGGTGTTTAGTTATGACTAATAACTAGGGTAGGATTGACTGTCCCTCCCTGTTAGCTGAGATCAAGCTTGTAGCGCCGTGTTTCTCATCTCGCGCTCGCCACCTTCGACTATGTATCCCTCGCTGCCGTGCAAATTATCGTAGAAATTCTTTCTTTCCGCGTACGTTTAAAAGCTTTAACTGCAAATTTTCTGAGCTAGTAGACTTATTTACGACGAGGCAGAATATTTTCACAAATTTAATTTTTTGACTAGAATCGTTCTGTTACTAAAATAAAAAACTGTTCTATATCTAGTATGTGAATCCTTTACGTTTAAAATATTATTCTATTTGTATGGCTTTGTTAATAATAATTTTCTCTCTCTACTCTTTTCTTTTTCCATCTCTTGTATAATGTCGCACAAAATATGTGGCGCTACCATTTTTGTGAACACCTACTTATTAATTCTAAGAGTGATAACCTGTATTTGGCTTAAGAGTGTTTAGTATCCTGTTTCTTATATAATTTAGTAAGAAAGCTGTTGGTTGTAAAATAAAAATAACTGTTTTTTTGAAATAAATAAATATGTCTAGTCTATGCCTACCATACCATACACAATAAAATGCAAATAACTCTCTCTATCGCGTTTAAATATAATGTTACCTCTTCTTACGCGTTACATTCAGTGAGGGTGGGATCGACTGGCTTCGCTAATAATGCTGTAATATTGTCGCACCTGAACATAGGTCTCCGCCATACAGCTGTACTTGCCTCTTGCACCCGATGGCCGACCGGTCCCCGCGGGCGGGCTCTACCAGTCGCCAAATTAACTTAATGAGAAAAACATAATTCCAGACATAGAATTATAAAAAAAAGCAGGAATGAATCTTGATTGACATCGAACTGACGTACAGCAATGGCGGCCGCATAAATATGTGTGACTGATTAAAGGATTGCCATGTGAAGAAAATTGCCCGAATCCGACAAAAAAAAAATCTGTTGTTGGTGTGACTTTTCGTATGACCAAAAAGCTACGTGAGCGTAACAGAGTAGTCAAAATTGAATGGCTTATTTTTTTTAACTTTCGATAGGTTAGCGTTTGACTACATCTCACCTGATGGTAAGTGATGATGAGGTCGAAGGTGGAGCACGCCTACCTAGAATTAACCTATTTACTTTTGATTTGAAGACACTTAAGTTGTAAGTGGATGGAAATACCGACGCCGGGAGTGAGTTCCATTCCCTAGCCACACGCACAATAAAGGAATCTGCAATCTCCCCTCCCCCACACTTGCTCCCACCTCCCCCCTCACTTAGTCTGCGTCCCCCCGCATTTGCCCCACCTCCCCCGCACTTGCCCCACCTCCCCCCTCACTTAGTCCGCCCCCCGCACTGTCCCCGCCTCCCCCGTACTTACCCTCCTCCCCCACACTTGCCCCCACCTCCCCCTCACTTTCCCCGCCACCTCCTGCACTTGCCACCACCTCTCCCCTCACTTAGTCCGCCCCCCCCTACTTGCCCTGCCTCCCCCCGCGCTTGCACCCCTACCCCCAAGAACCACGTATAGATTACATTTGGACAGTAATGAAAGGGTTGGCGATCTACGCAGCAATGTACGGCGAATGAAGTGAGAGCAATAGCTTCCCAATCTCCACTGGGTGGCAACTGGGAACTTTATTCCCAGTTGCTACCCGGGGACGAAGCATGTGGGGGCAACTGGGAATATAACCTGTACGCTATAGCGAAGAGAGAAGGGAGAGCGAAAAAGATAGGGAAAGGATGAATGTATGACGGTGAAGAGAGGCGCACCTGCCTCCATTCATCCTTTTCCCCTCCCAGTTCTTTCTTCCTTTGGACAGGGTTAGGGCGTAAAACTAACTTAACCAGCTCGGGTCAGCCAGTCAGTTAATAAAACTGTTTATTTGGCACAAAGATTTATAGCCAGGGTGTTCCTTAAAATGTTTTATGAACACATAAATCGTATTTTTCTACGTTACTTTACTTTTTCTACATTATAGAAAACCTGCACAAATATGCACGATTAGTAGGTCCATTACCGGTACAATATTTATTGACCTGCAAAGACCAGCACATGCATATGCATAATGTAAATATGCATTTGCATATAGTCAGATCTCTAATTATGATCAATATAGGTGAATAAGTTGTATTCGATCATAATTTAGTCATTCTCCCACACTTCCGGGTAATTTGCAAGTTTGACTGTTGGTAACAAACACTAGCTGGTTTTGTGTATTGATTGCATCTCAATAGTTTTATCGGAAAAGCAAGAAATTAGCGAAATATTAACAAGATTACTTGTGAAAAGTGATCCCCTGACTTTTTTTTATCAAACCACTATGATTCCGACAACTTTTCACAACGCAAGACGGCATTTTATAATATTTTTTTCTATGCGCCTTGGGCGAGGTTCGGAGCAGTAATGGCAGGCGATAGACTTCCTATGATGTGAGTGTGTGCTTATTAGCGTTCCGACTTCCTATGGGTACCTCGGTTCGGGATCAATTGGGACTCCGTCCTTCTTTTTTTATTAGGTCTATGATTCCAGATTGGTTCTTTTATTGGAGCGGGTTACATCACAGCCCGCGGGGCCGAGTCACCTGTATAGGTACTAAATGTATTAATCGTTTGTTAACCTACAAACCTCTCCGATGCAACACCGTCGGTAGGTACTTTGATTTGATAGAATAGTCTAACTTGTTTTAACCTGATTCAAATTCAAACCAAAGTTTATTACATTCCAGCGTAAGTACCTAAACATTTCATCAGATCGTGACCTCGTTCGTGTTGCAGTAATCACGTAGGTACCTACCGCTATATCATTGTTCTCTATTTCACATCGCTGTCTAATATATAGACGGCACAGTTTTAACGAACCTATTAAACATATTTTTGTGAGGGGGTACTTATATAGGTAAGTACGGAAGCTACCTAACAGCTATACCAACCAACGTAGCACCTATTTGTTACGATTGTAGCCGTGAGAAATATAAAGTTTGTAACGATGACTTTGAAACGGGTTCGTATGTCGGGTAGGTAAAACTACCTATATAATATGTGGGTATATATTATGGTAGTTTACATAATTTTGTCATAGAATAATAAATGCCTATTTCATTACGACTTAGGTATTTTACTTAGTCTTGGGTACTCAGTGAGGCATTTTTGTGAACGGGTGTCGCTTCGTCTAAATCACCCAGCCGTAACGTAGGAGGCAAGGAACCCTCGCCGGGGGAGACTGCCTCCATCAGAAGGGCGGGCCCTGCGGGTGGCCGCGACACTCACCGGGGCTGTCGGGCACGGTGTCGATGTGACAGTTGAGCAGCAGCGCCGACTGCAGCGGAGCGCCGCGCGGCTTGCCGCCCGCCGCCGACAGCCGCGACACTCACCGGGGCTGTCGGGCACGGTGTCGATGTGACAGTTGAGCAGCAGCGCCGACTGCAGCGGAGCGCCGCGCGGCTTGCCGCCCGCCGCCGACAGCCGCGCCACCACGCTCGACACGCCGCGGTAGATGTTGTTCATGCCTGCCGCAAGGGGGCCATCATTACGCGCCCACTACCGGTACCGAGTGCGAGCGAGCACGCACCGTCCAGGAAGGAGATGGCGAAGGCCCCGTCCGCGACCGGCACGTCCACCTCCAGGCGATGGTGCGGGGCGGCGCCGCGAGCTATCTCCTTCAGCGCGGACACTATCACGCCGACGGCCAGCACTTCCTTCTCGTAGCTCCCCGACACCTGCGGACGCGGTCACCGAGCGTTATGTCACCGGACTCCGAGGTTCGTTCGAGGCTGCGGTGGGCCGGAAGGTCATATTTTATTTATTGCTGTAATATAGTGTAGACGGTTTTGAACAAGTCTTTTAGTTAAAGAAATGTGAATTTTAGTTGTTGAAAGTAATGAAAAACCAAGTATAATCCTGTTTACTTACTGATCGTCCAGGGAGGTATGATAGGAGGAGGGTTATTACCTCCGAGTAGAAAAATATAAACAAAACTGTTCTTAATAACGGATCTAATATGTCCAGATATTAATTAAAACACATTTGAATGACGGATCGTGTATTGCGTCAGGTAGCCAGTACAAGGAGTGGGTAAGTCTATCAATATCCTCAAGTACCCACTTAATCCACATTATTAATACAAACAAAGTAGACAAGTACCCTCTAACCAGTCCTAACATTCCATCTACTAACAAGTACATATGACAGGATCGCTACCAAACCTTTGTAGCATGTATTGCCACATCTACCGGTTGTTATCACAAGCAGGAAGAAAATGTTGTCAGAAGTCTTTTAGCAACTTTAAAATAATTCATACTCTAAAACTATCCAGTTAAAATCTCAGCATGTTGTTTTCAACTATCACCTGGTACTGAGCATAAGCCCCTTACGTACAGACAGAGGAAGGTTGCACGGTATGGTACGGTAGGATGTGAGCAGTGAGCACGGACCCGGGCGCCGATGGCCGTGAGGTTGAGCAGGTGGTCGTAGGCTAGCTCCCCGCGGAACTGGTCGGGCGGCAGCGCGTGCCGGCCGCGCGGGGCGGGCAGCGCCAGGTCCACCAGCGCCACGGCGGCCAGCGCGGCGCCCGACGCCAGCAGCGCCGCCACCAGCCACGCCGCGCCCAGCGGCGCGCGGCCCGGGGTGTTCTCCTTCACCAGCACCGAGCTCTCCTGCAGGGGCACGCATGCAACCATCACTGTACCCCCATTCACTTGCTGGTAGTTCAAACGATCAGTTTAAATAACAGTTTAAATAAATAATGTAAATAATATATTGGTTGTGGTATGTCTTGTATGTGAGACGGCTTATTGCTTACCCAGCGGCAGCCAGTAGGTAAGTTAATAGCAATAATAAGCTTCAAATATCGTATGTCGAAGATATGGAACAACTTGCCCCCACCTCGAAGAAAAAAAATTAATAATCACACGTTTAAAATTCAGCTAAAAAGAAATCTGTTTCTTCAACAGCGAAATAACTTTGAAGCAACCATTAAAACGCAGAAATAATACAACTTTCGTACATTTATACATACATCATGCTTTCACACACACACTCTACATATACTCTACCTTCACATATCCACATACACATAGGTACGCAATATATGTTATACTCATATTCTCACTCGGTCGATCGCCAGCACGCACACGCAACTGTTCCAACAAAAATAATACTCACACTTACACACCCAAACATCCCATCTTATAGCCACACAAAGGTTACATTAATGTTATTATGGTTGGCGTAATAAAAAAGCTGTTGGCGTAATAAAAATGATACCTGCTTGTACTGGTTTTTTTTTCTCTCTGCGATCATCAGTCCGAGCGAGGGATGGCTTGAAAAACAGCGCTGCATGCACGTGAAAACATGCATGCGGCACATTGCTGAAGCCACCCCTTTTGCTTCAATCTTGATGGTTTTTAGTTTTATTTATATTTGTGTGCATGATAAAAAAGGCAATAAAGTAACTTTTCATTTCATTTCATTTCATTTAATAATTTGAAATATCCCTAGTGTGGGGTAACTAACGAAACCATGGTCACCAAAGATCATGAACAAATTATAGAGTTCACTTAGATGAGAAAGCCTTCCATATTTACATTATAGAATAATTTTAGTTATTTTGGCATAAAGAGCTGATGGTTACCCAATAAATAAATAATTCTGCTGAGCAGCTAAAACGGCGCAAATATAGTAATCTCGGTAGCGGTTACATATTTGAGCCGTTTGGTGTTGAGACCTTGGGTCCGTGGGGACCGGGAGCTCATCACGTTTTCCAAAGTCTATCAGAGCGCCTGGTCGATGCGACGCGTGACCAAAATGCTGGCACTTATTTGGCCCAATGCATCAGCATTGCAATTCAACATGGCAATGCGGCCAGCATGTTGGGTACGCTACCTACTGGTAGTGGGCACTTGGACTGTCTATAGGCCATCGCGGCTATTATACAGTCCATAAGTGTTCTTTGTAGTAGGTAGTGTAGCTAGTTTAGTTTAGTTTAGTTTAGTTTTTATTATTGTAGTAGTTAGCTTGAATAATAAAGGCAATTTGCCCGTTAAAAAAAATAAATAAATTATTACATGATTGTGGTTAAAAATGCTATGCCGGAGAAAATTATCTTAAAAATACCTATAACATAAATAATACAGTGGGTGATACTTAGATCATAATTCAGTATCAGATCATATTTTTCCACCACTTAAAAGTTGACAGTATCTATAAGTAAACCAACACTAATATGACCCTCTGCACTTAATTTTGAACCACTCCAAAGTTGGCGCTTATCACTCTATGACGTTTCTACACTGACCTGATACTCATACTCGTATTATAGAAATCAGGGGGCATACTGTGAGTGCTTAGCGCGATTCAAAACAGAGCCTATACTGGCTCGCTTGTCAAAATCCCCATACAAAAAAAAACAAAGCGATCCAATATAGGCTCAGTTTTTAATCGCGCTAAGAGCTCACGGTACGCCCCCAGGTGTTTCTACTGCATCGCATTTGGATATGTCCTAAAGAAAAGTTACTCTATTGACCTAGACAGATAAGTGCGAACTTAGGAGCTGTCAAACTTTAGTGCAGACGGGCATTAGAAATATTCACTGGTCAGGTTAGGTAATAAATTATTTATTTTTAAATGAAAAGCATTTGTTTTAAGTGATTAATTTTTAGCATAATTCTTAATTTGCTTTAAACTTAGCTTTAAGTTTAGGTACTTACCGTGACCATTATAATTATTATTGCTAATTTACCAAAATAATTATAATGTTACAATAATTATTAGAACTAGCTGAAAAACACCCAATGATTAATTCAAAACCATATTTCGCGGAGAGCGGGAGTTTTTTTTTTAGTTTTATTTTCACAATAGAAATACACAAAATCTTAAACAAAATAGAAGACACGCTCGCAAGTCGCAACGCAATCGCGAATTATTTCAATTTATATTTTTTGACTGTCGGGCTGCATTGTACTCTGTGGTCGGGTCGAAGCACAGAGCAGAGACATAGAGAAAAATAATATATATGAGCAGAGATCACAGACTACTAAGGGCTGTGACCACAGAATTCCCACTAGTAGAAATCTATTTCGCGTGGCCGCCTAGTTGTTTCTTGCTCCCACACGAGGTACTGCCTGAATAAGAACGTCTCCCAAAATTTTGGGTAGATAATGGGCGATTTCGTTAGCTCTTTCTATAGAGTAATTTACCTCGATACCTAGAATTTATGTTTTACCAGTGTTCACTGCTTCTTTATTGTAAAAACTAAAATGTAAGGTCAGGTGGGGTAAGTGAAACGAAGGAGTACCTAAGTGAAACCCTATCGTAATCAATAAATCACGCAGTTTAGCTCTATGCTATGTGGCGAAATGGTTTCAATGCTCTAGCACACGCGTCACACAATCTTTCTGCTAGGTCATACAATAAAAAGAAATCAGCTATCTTTAAGTTTACAAAACACAAGTCGGCTGATGCCATGAAGCAATTTAATAGTATTTATGTACATTTTTACACGAAAATAATGCATGAAACGGCACGTAATGTGGGGTTAGTATTTGCAGTCACAGACGACACAGGTAATAAAATCAATCAAATACCTACTACATTACAAATGTCATTGTAAATGTCCGATGGGCGAAATTCACGTATTTCACATCAACAGCTGGAAGACGTCTAGTGCTGAACACAGGCGTGCCCATAAAACGCCTTTTAGACGCCGATTATAGAGAGGTTTGCCATAATCACCTCGCTTGGCAAGTGGCTTGTCAACGCAGAAGCTTATAATGTTCCAAGGAGAATGCAACTGCCTATTCTCTGGATAGCCCCTTAGTCTGCTCTTAACGGCACCCACAGAAAGAGAAGGAGATTCTGCGCTTATAAAGTGCTATAAAGATACTAGGCAGCTATTAGTATATAAGTAGGTAACTATAATGATTGCGGATAACAGATAATAAAAACACAACTGTCAATATAGTCAACTGCAAAAAACTCAAACGCCAATGTCAACCTACCGTCAGAATATTGAATCGGAACGTTTCTGTCAAAACCGTGAACCATTTTTGAAGTGATGTTTCGTTCAAACAAATTGAATTTTCAAAAATTATTTTCTTGAAAAGTATTTATGGCCTTCATTTGCCATTTCAGATTTAGGCTTTCTATGTGTAAAAAAAATTAGCGTCCTAGCAGAATTCACAAAGTGTATAGATGTGCAAGTATGTTTCACTTACTCCACCTGACCTTAAATATAAAATGATATATTTTACTAAGTTAAATCAAGCAAATAATTAGCTAATATACCTACAAAAGGATTTTTAACGATTTATAAACATTTGCAAATCAACATGGTACCTAGCTGGTTTTATGGGAAATTAAAAATCATAAACTGGCAGTACCTTGACAATTAAATTTTTTGGTTAGGTATGGTTATTTTATCCATTAATTAATCATTTAGCTGTTTTTCTGTTTAGCTGAGGACTTGTTATTACATGAAATGTAACGCTGTTTTTATATTTTTTACAATAAACACTTCTAAAAAGGGAAAATAGACAAAACAATGGCTACTTACTTGTGAAATGTTGTTCCTTCATATTTACGCCTCAGTGCGACTTCTGTTGCTTAAAATGCTGCAACCACCCACTGCACACACATTATTTCTCAAATATTTATTGCCTAGATCACCATTTAAATATGATTATTTCACAAAAAACAACAATTTCAAAAAAATTGTTAACCTGTTTGGCTTAGATCAAACGAAGCCAAATAAAAAAACCCGGTAACGGTGACAAGGACCAAAGATATTACGTTCGTCTTTTTTTTGCTTAGTACCGAATGTATAGCGCTCTCCTTATTGTCCATGAATGACGTCATATACTACGCTTCTACTCGTACATATTCAAAGGTCGGTCTACTTGACATTGGCAGAATTGTGGTGGAATGGCCATTAACCAAGAGTTGAAGTTGAAGTAGTTGAAGTTGAAGTACATATTACTGATCAGTGATCTGTGGACAGTTACTATACTCTTTGTCTGTGATGTACTCCATCGTGTGTTTTCTACTTTATCCACGCGACTAGTAGTGTTCAAAACTGCTTAATGTCAAAAGCGTGGTACAAACTTTGTGTTTTTTTTTAAAAGCACGCTTTTTTAAGTGCTTAAGTTATAACGAGGAGGACTTAAGTCACCGGTAAAAGTTCCATATTGGAAAATCTCCACTAAAAAAGCATGTTTTTTTTTTCATTAAATGTTCACTTTATTCAGCCTTAAACTAAGGTAGGTCCACTTATTCACAAATCACACAACCACATAATTATTGTATTAAAAATTAAATTAAATATTCATTTATTTCAGACATATTGGGTTCATAATACATATAAATTAATAAACATTAAACACTCAAAATAAACATTATTGCGTGTCCTATCACAGATTCTAATCAAAAGCACAACAAAAAACATAAAGCGTACCAAAGTAAGCGTAGGTGTATATTTCGTGAGCCAGCCTAAGTTCACGTTTTCGCGCGGGAGTCGTAGAAAGCGTGCCGCGTCCAAAAGCAAGCGATGACGACCGCTGCCGCGATAACTCGGTAAGCACAAGCAGCTCCGCTTTAGTAAACGCGGCGCTTTTACCTACTACTCGTTCCTCGCGCTCGCGCCGCGTAGTTCCATACGCAGCGCGTAGTCTAGGCGCTGCGCGATATAAAAAGCGCCAAGTGATAGCCACGAAAGCGAGCGTTGTACGTTGTGGGCCAAAAGCGGACCCGCTTTGGATGCTTTGTGCTTTTTTAACCACCACTACACGCGACATTGGCGAAATTGCGGCAACCCCGCAGAAGCCATAACAAGAAGAAGTTGAAGTTGAAGTCTGTGATGTATACGGCAATGTACGGTCTTGTGTTATACTGCTACGGTATTTTTAATTATAATTATCTTCTATTTACGTAGAACCAGTTAGCGAAACGTATATCAAAAAATGTCAAAGTGGATTGGATACGCAGTTTCAGTAAATTGTGGCGAGCCGTTAGGTTGCTATCAAGGCACTATTTTGGAAGCAGATGGAACTACTGTGACTCTCACGAAAGCTTTCAGAAATGGCTTTCCGTATCCAAAATCACAAGTAACGCTCAAGTAAGTATTATTTCGCTCCATGTGCACATCATTGAGCGGTGATTTTGTGTTCTTTATTCTATACTTAATATTTGTTGGTTATGGTTAGTGCGGCGGATATTAAAGACTTGAAAATTATCGAGAGCAAGGCTGAGCCACCAGAGCAGACGCACAGTACGGTCTCCGTCTCCAAGAACAACAAGAAAAGCCACAAAGCAACAGTTTGCGAAAACCTGCAGGCCAACCAAACCAATGCAAGTAAGTTAGTGGAGCTAGGCCTGGCTCACTCCGCGCTATATGTACGTAGCTGTATGGGATTGGCGCGTTTAGACAGGTAAGTTCTTTATGCGTAACGCGGCAGTCACCAAGCGAGCAAAGTCACTGCTTCAACTCGCAAAAGTTGCTTTAATCTGTCCGGCCCCCTAATTACCTAATTTGCGACAGGCGTAAATCTCGCGGTGATTGCTATCATACATCATTAGTGGAGTAGCGTAGCATACATGCTCGACACCACTAATGATGTGTGACAGCAATCACCGCGAGATTTACGCCTGTGGCAAATTAGGTAATTAGGGGGCGGATGTATGTTGGTACTCATCTACAAATTATCATCTTTAGCTACATTGAATATAATTTTTTATTTTGCCAATTATTCCTTTTTCTTTTTTCAAACCAGCATTACCACAAACTTGTTTCCACACTACATAGTGGGAGATCTTAGCTCCCGATTTCTAAGGAGACCTTGCATTTTTGAGACAAAGCAAACCACTTGGAGCAGGTGTTCCTGGGGGTGATCTGAGCTGATTTAGCCCGGTTGCCACGAAATCCCCCCGCAGCAGGTGGGCAGGGGAGGGGGGGAAAGAGTGCATCCGCCGTGCGTCACTCAGAGCTTCATATCTGCATAAATATAGCAATTATATCATGTTTGGTGCCTTTATCTTATAATTCGAGGACGAGGAATTCATTTCTGGAACCAAATTTTTACTCACACATACAAAAAACACGAGAAATTAAAAAAAAACAAAAATTTTCTTTCAAATTTTTTTTCGAAAATCTGGTCTAGCAATAAAACTATGAGGATTTTCACCAGGAAAAAAATACGTGCGAATAGCCCAGTTATTCTACTATATATAATAATAAACTTGTTATTGTAAACTTGTTGTTATTTTTAGATAAAAATGTCTGACAAGTTTATTATTCTATATAGTAGAAAATTTTCATAGTTTTAATAATAGAGAAGATTTTCGAAAAAAAAATTGAAAGAAAATTTTTGTTTTTTTAATTTCTCGTGTTTTTTTGTATGGGCGAGTAAAAATTTGGTCCAGAAATGAATTCCTTGTCCTCGAATTATAAGAAAAAAACACCAAACTTGATATAGTTGCTATATTTATGCAGATATGAAGCTTAGAGTGACGCGCGGCGGAAGCACTCTTCCCCCCCCCCCCTGCCCACCTGCTGGGGAGGATTTCGTGGCAACCGGGCTAAATCAGCTCAGATCGCCCCCAGGAACACCTGTTCCAAGTGGTTTGCTTTGTCTCAAAAATGCAAGGTGATGTAGCTAAGATCTCCCACTAACACATAAAGGAAAAGGATTGAAACTGCTAATAAATTAAGTTCAACAAATCTTGATGGAACTTTGTATAAAGATTCTACAGTTCAATCAAGAGGTTATAAAAATATTCAAAAGTGGTAAACAAATGCTTATTATTTGGAGTGAGATAGAATGAACTTGCTCGCAAGATGTATGGTTTGCGGACCGTACAATATTATACATTCACTGTCAGTTTGTGCTCGCAAGGTCTACTGTTTACTGAACTACTGGTTTGTAGCGTAGTGTTGTGTGAGCACTACAAGCACATACTCATCATAGGAAATGACCTAACTAGTTGGACATTACCTAGATGAATTAAGTACAGCAGGACCTCTTTAGTCCGAACACCCCACCCCACGCTTAAATACATGCCTTGAATGGGCTAACCAAGTGAACATTGCTGTACCAAAAATGCTTTTATGCAAATTGCAAGAAAAAGCTTTATATATCTATACCAATATTATAAAGAGAAAAGATTTGATTGTTTGCATTGAATAGGCTCCGAAACTACTGAACCGATTTGAAAAATTCTTTCACTGTTGGGAAGCTACACTATCCCTGGGTGACATAGGCTATATTATATTTTCAGAAAAATTAGGGATCCTTACCAAAACTCCAATAATGTGACTCGAGGTGTAAAAAAGTTACCTATAATATTGTTTACATCGAGTGTGCGACAACTATTACACCCATGCGAAGCCAGGGCGGGCTGCTGAATTGTCATAAAGTACCTCCCCAACTAACTAAAACATTGGATTTATCTTTAAAATGTTTCATAAATGTTGTTTATAGATGAATATTATTATTATTGGTTGATAAACGAGCAGCATGACTGCTGATGTGTCTATATCCACAGTGTTTGAGATAGTTGATTTGTTCATAACCAGTTGTCGAGTTTGTTCTTGAAATTAGTCACGGAGGTGGCAGAAATATACATTTAAAATTGTGAGAAATACTCCCTGTAGATTCCCTGTACTATAATCCGAACGCTCCATGAATCCGAATGGGGGGTAGATTTTCGGAGTTCAGATTAAAGAGGTCCATGGGGTCTAGTAGATTAACATCTCACGCTGGTATCTTTGCTAGACCCCCTGCTGCAGTACGAAAATCTAGAGTAACAGCATGCAAGTAGAATAAGGCACGCTCATATTGTACTCTAGCAAACCACTGTCAATATGGGTTGGAATATATGAAGCACCAGCTCGGAGGAAGCACTCTCTCGTTTCATTCACACTCGATGTCACAACACTCCAAGTTGTTCTGCGGGAACCGGCTAGTTACGCCCGCGCCATAGAGGATATGACCCTGGAGAGGTTCAGGGTGGAATTTAATTGCCTAGTTGTACAATACGCGTATTGTTGAATGTAGGCTCGCACATTATTAGTGCTTGTATAGTATCGGGGCTGTTTGTGTGGCAGTACCCGGCGGGCAGCCGGCGGGGGCGGTCGCGCCGGCGGCGGCTCGCGGCGCGCGGACCAAACCCATCGACATACAACCGCCGCGCAACCGGCCACCTGCTGCGCATAATGCAGGTCTGTATCGCAACCGCACTCTATTATCTACATTGTTACGTTAAACTAATGGACTTGACAGTTTTTTGCTCCAATTTTCAACATAAAAGATATCAAGTGGTTCACCTCGGCATCGATCCAAAGTTTCGGCGGTCGATTTGGTTGGAGGCGTATTATTGGTAGGAAACGTGGAACAACGTTTCCGATGTCGAGACGAGCAGCGGGACAGTAAACATATCGCATCGATTATAAATATAAGAGGAACGACACGGCGAGGTGCGTCACAAGCGCGGGCGGTAACATCGGGACTCGCACGAGGCGAGGGCGATACAAACATTTCTGTTTCGGTTTGCGGAAATACTTTTCACGATTTCGAGTTTCATCTAACCGGGCCGTCGTCGTGGGCGAGCTCATATTCCGGGGATGTCTCATCGAACCCATTTTTACGGCAATCGAAGATTTTCATCCCTCGCTAACGTTTCAGGGAGCTTCGGCAACTCGGGCTCGACGCCGAAGAGTCGCGGCGGGGGCGCCGGCGCGGGGCAGGAGAAGGCGCGGCGCAGGAACGAGGCGTGCTTCGGGGCCTCCGCCTCCCCCGCCATCCGGGACGACTTCGACTTCGAGGGGAACCTCGCGCTCTTCGACAAGCGCGCGCTCTGGGAGGAGATGCGCGCCGCGCAGCCGGACGTCGTGCGCGCGGCCGACGACAAGTTCCGGCACGACGAGAGCGTGCTGCGCGCGCCCAGCCCCGCCGCGCGCGCCCTGCACGTGCCGCCCGCCCTGTGCGGCCCACGCCACTACGTGACGGACGCGGGCGCCGCCGTGCCGGCCGTGCTGCCGCGCGTGCGCCGCGAGCTGTGGGAGCAGCTGGAGCGGCTCGGCCTGCTGGACACGTCGCACGCGCTGCTGGCGCGCGCCGCCGCCGACGTGGCGCTGCGGCTGGTGGGCGGCGGGCGGCGCCTGGAGCCGCGGAACGCGCACCAGGCGCCCTGCGTGGTGGCGCTGGCCGGGCCGCACCGCGCCGGCGCCGCGGGGCTGGCCGCCGCCCGCCTGCTGGCCTCGCACGGCGCGCGCGCCGCCGCGCTGCGCCCCGCGGGCGGGGCCGCGTGCGCCGCCCTGCAGCGCGAGCTGGCGGCGGCGGCGCTGGGCGACGTGCGCGTGGCGGAGCGGCCGGAGCTGCTGCCGCGCCCCGACCTGGTGCTGGTGGCGCTGCACGACCCGCAGCAGGGCGAGCCGGCGGCGGCGCGCGAGGCGCTGGCGTGGGCGGCGCGCTCGCGGGCGGCGCTGGTGGCGCTGGAGCCGCCGGCGTGCGGCTGGGCGGGCGTGCGCGTGCGCGCGTCGGTGGTGGCGCTGGCGCCCGCGTGGCTGCCGGCCGAGCTGGGCCGCGTGTACCTGGCGAACGTGGCGCCCCCGCACGGCGTGTTCGCGGAGCGCCGCATGTGGTACCGCGCCCCGTTCGGGGCCTCCCCGCTGCTGGCGCTGCACCCGGCCGACGCGGACGGAGACAACGAGGAGTGACCTCGCATCGTCGCCGAACCTCGGATCGATGCTGCGGTGTAACGGTTTTACGATTTTGAAGACTTAATCGATAGTTGAACGTTTCTCGGTCTCGTTTCGTCCTAAACGACCGAATGAAAAGTTGTGATGCGAGCGAATGTGATAAGTCGACGAGCCGTCTGATCGCTGAGAGTGATGCGATGTGACTTCTGTGATGTGCGTGGAATGATTCGGCCAGCGTAACGAATTTTTGTTGATATGAATAACTTATGGTTACGATAAAAGATTTATCTATCTCTCTCATGTTGTTGATTAAAATAAATGTCAACGATGACGCACGTTCATAAAAATTAAAAGCAAAAACTGGCAGCTGAATTTTTCGGTTCTCAAGCTTAAGCGGTACTGTTATTATTAATTGCTCTATCGGTTGCTTCATGTTGACTTCACTAGCTACCTACTGCGAGGTTAATTATTTATATAAGTTACTTCTATAGGTGGAAACTTGTAATTGGCCTAGTTTCTTTTATTGTTTACTTTTGTTCTACTGTTTAATTGGCTGTAAGTTTTCCTATGATGAATAAATAAATAAATAAATAATAAATAAATTCAAAATCTAAATACATAATATTTCAATGTAAAATATAATGCTTGTATATTAACATTATCTTTTTATCAACTGCATAACGAAACCTAGTTTTTTTTCTTCATACATGCATCTGGAATATGTGAAACCCCCCTCTATAATATTTTAAGGCTCTTGAGCTAAGATTGTAATGTGGATCCTCTTTAAAAAAGTGCCGTTTGTCCCCACTATGGAATATATTACTTGCCTGCCCTTCCCCCGTGTCTACATAGTAGAGGTCCCCACGGGAGCACCCACCCACTGTGTGCGCGACGGGAGCACCCACCCACTGTGTGCGCGACGGGAGCACCCACCCACTGTGTGCGCGACGGGAGCACCCACCCACTGTGTGCGCGACGGGAGCACCCACCCACTGTGTGCGCGACGGGAGCACCCACCCACTGTGTGCGCGACGGGAGCACCCACCCACTGTGTGCGCGACGGGAGCACCCACCCACTGTGTGCGCGACGGGAGCACCCACCCACTGTGTGCGCGACGGGAGCACCCACCCACTGTGTGCGCGACGGGAGCACCCACCCACTGTGTGCGCGACGGGAGCACCCACCCACTGTGTGCGCGACGGGAGCACCCACCCACTGTGTGCGCGACGGGAGCACCCACCCACTGTGTGCGCGACGGGAGCACCCACCCACTGTGTGCGCGACGGGAGCACCCACCCACTGTGTGCGCGACGGGAGCACCCACCCACTGTGTGCGCGACGGGAGCACCCACCCACTGTGTGCGCGAACAAAGTGACCGCTATATTCAGCAGAACCCCATCACATTCACACTTCCGCTTGCTCTACGTGTATCCTGTGGAACTATGTACTACCTGAACCTATGACTGAACCATGGATTGGGCCAAGTTGTCATGGAATCTTTTCAATATCCATTACCATTTTTCAGCTCTTTTACAAGCTGGCGCACATTTATTATTTATTTATATTAATTTTTACCGATGAGGAAGAAAGGTTCTCGAGTAGCGACCACGAACCGGAAGACGCAGCGTAGGCCCCCCACTCGGTGGACCGACGATCAAAGCCGCTCAGTGGCGCTCTGTGGGGGAGGCCTATGTTAAGCAGTGGATGTCTTCAGGCTGTTGATGATGATGATGATGATAAAACATTTATTGAACTCAATTTGTATATTGTACTGATTTTAGCAAACCTATTGTAAGTTGTCTGTACCTACTTATAATAAGTATGAATATGCACTCTGCATATTATTATGTGCAAAATATTATAACAATATATTTATGTTGTAAGGTTGACCTTATGAAATTATGTTTGTTAATTAATTTAGAAGAAGTGCACGTAACAAACACACATTGTTACGTGGCATGCATTTATGTAGTTTATTTATATTTATGTTGTAAGGTTGACCTTATGAAATTATGTTAGTTAATTAATTTAGAAGAAGTGCACGTAACAAACACACATTGTTACGTGGCATGCATTTATGTAGTTTATTTAGTAGTGTAGGTAACTTAGTCCATTGTTATCAATAATTATGATCAATAAAATATTGATGTAAATAATTATTTTTATTGAAACTATAAATATGTTAAATGGATGTTGCTGGAAGTTTACCGACCGACCGTTATATATACCTACTAGCTGCACCCCGCGGTTTCACCCGCGGATAAAAAGTAGCCTATATGTTAATCCAGTACATAGGCTATCTATATTCCAAGTTTCATTCAAATCCGTTCAGCCGTTTGAGCGTGAAGGAGTAACAAACATACACACATACAAACTTTCAGCTTTATAATATTATATATATATATATATATATGGCGATGATTGTGAATATAGTAATAAGTAAGAGGTTTCAGTATAATGATGAACGCACATCGGGAGCGCACCATCGGCCAGACCTCTGCATAAATCGCAATCTCGGGAATGTACCAACGTCACTGGTCACAAGCCGCGCCCGCACTTCACATGCATGTGTGGAGACTGGAGACCCTACGTTTATGTACTAACTGTATGTAAATAGTAAAACCACACGTTACAGTCCATCGATTTATTTCGAAAAAGTAGATTCTCAAAAAGCACTTTCCACAATAGTTCAGACAGAACATGATTACGTTACATTCGGTACGGTACGACTATACAACGATCAACTAAACATTATATACAAGCGCGGCGGGCGTGGCTCGCACGCGGTGACGTCACACTACCCCACACGGGATGACGTCACCCAATTTTAGTGTGGGCTCTGCCGCGTTCCACAACTAATACTGACTCGATCCAAATAATTTATTCTTTACATTATTGCTTCGTGGCGTTCGACGCAGAACGAAACTTGTGACTGTGTCGGCGCAGGAACCACTTGTTTATGTACAAAATAAATAATAATACAAACTAACGGAAGACTGAAAAATGGAACGCCGGAGCATCGCGTTCACACTACACCCGGCCCGGCCGGCTTTCTATACAATACGTGGCCATCCATGGCTGTTCAGATACGTAGACAGAATACAAGGCTGCCCGCCCGAGGAGCGACCTATGCCGAAGTGCAGTCATTCAGGATATGTACGCGGCTACATCACGTCGGCACAGGCTCGCCGCGAGCAACACTTCCAATATAAACATCGATATTACAAAACTTTACGAAACACCGGCTACACGCATCATAATATTGATAAAATTGATAATTTCATTGAATATTGTTTTAAAATAGGTAGATGGTGCACTCTGGAACGGGAATTTAGTATTTCGTTTGCCCCGAAAGCTATTTAGAGCTTCCCTTATTTGCTTTTGAGAAAATAACCTATTAAATTTCGCTTCAGAACGGACCATCTGCCTTCATGTTAAACATGTTTAAAAAGAATAAGGTCATAAAATATTTTGTGCACTTTGAGTGCGACGACAGTCTTTGGTTATAGATGGCGCTTCTGTCCACATCAACCGGTCTCGATTCTCGCTAATTTGACTAGTCTTTAAAGTTCAAATCGATTTAAAGGCTGAAGACAAGTCGAATGGTGCGAGAATCCGCTCTCTGATATAATCGCCTATTAGAAAAAATACTAAAATTCGTCGACAATCGACATCCTGCAATCGGGTCTCCCAACGGAGTAGGTTGATCGCAAGCTTACAGGCAGTTATCGTACGGGTGTAAGTGGTACTAATTAGGTAAACCTTTTTTTTAATTTTTTTATGTAAACGAATGACGTGACGAGCTAGTCGTTCGCCTGGTGTTAAGGGTTACGGCCGCCCATTACAGATTGCAGTGTCACTCGGAAATCTAAATTAAAGTTTCGCGTGACCTGCGCATGTCATCCTGAGACATCACACAGTCTAAAAAAGATTTCTAAACTGTGAGATCAGTCAAACTCTTAAAAAATATGCAAAATTGCTATAAAAACTATGTTCAGCAGGCCGAGCATGCGCACCGCGACAAGACTGCGGCAGCGGCGAGCGCCGCGCTCTACCAGCGACAAGTGTCGGTGCGCAAGCTGCGGGGCGGGGCTATATCCCGGGGGCGGGGCCTGCAGGTGGCACTCCATGGTACATTCAAGGTTGACATCTGACGTATCATACTAGGAGAGCATACACAACGTACAATTATACCCATTACACAATGATCGTAACGTAATAAGAGTAATGCAGAACCTACTGTTTACCTACTGTCCACATCCACAAGATCACTTTCATCATCAAGTCTTATTGAAAAAAAAAAAAGTTTCTGTTTGGTCCGTAGCACCACCCGCGCGTAGACACTACACTCACAAACACCACACCGACACGATAGTGGCAGCAACTGTGTCGCCACAAAATACCCTTTGAAACAGAAAGCAAGCATCATAAGTTGTTATTTATTTGTCCATATAATAAAACATGGTGTCTGCTTTCCGTTTAATTACGATATCGTTTGTGGTAACAGTATTGCTGCCAATGATTACATTACAGGAAGCTAGAGGGCGCGGGCGTGGCGCTGTATCGATATCATATAGTTAGTGACCTTATAACCCACGCCGGTAAAGATACGATTTGAAAATGTATAAACCATACTAATCCATAGTATTCTCGCTCTCACCGGTATAACAAATGTATGGATGGGAGAGACCAAACAACCACATCCCTTCCACCATGCAACAAGGAGGAGAGGAATGCCATTGCCAATACACCAAGAAAACAGCGTAGATCAGCCAGAAACCGTTATAAACCTAGATGGCGCTGCAAAATGAGTGGGCTATACGGCTAGCTACGGCGGGCTAGGTTTAAAACGGTTTTTGGCATATTTCTGATCGATGCTGGTTTCTTGGTGTATTGGCATTTATCTCCTCCTTGTTCCATGCTATCGCGGACCAGAGACAAAGGTAATTTCACTTTATTTTCTGTGAAACATATTTACATTTTTTAACCAGCTGGATAAAAGATTTTGTTTCTACTCTGTGGTAGCGGTTATAAGGCGACAGTTATTTTCTTCCATGGCGTAAGTTGTAAGCTCACATGATATGGACTAACAATTCAATAGGCTCGCATCTTGTACATTCATTATCGCCACGGACGTCACGTGCGCACGACTACTAACACTGCCACGGATCACCGGCGACCGACTACCTATACACACATCGTAATTAAATAAATATCCTATTTTGTGCACACACATTAATTCCTCGGGTCATACACACTACGACAATAGAGTAGAATAAAATACACCGATAGAAAATATTAAAACAGTAGAAACATTATACATCGTTTTATCCGCAAGCTCGCACGGCTGCATCCGTCCAGACTTAAAATGAGGACTACATTTAAGGGTTGTTCCTGTTATCTCCCACACTTTCGGCCCCATGGGGGACAACAGGAATATTAATTATTATCGATTTTTATTCCTGTTGTCCCCCACTAATATAACTCATATTAAAAATTATAATATGGTAAATAAACAATAGGTATAGTTCACACTCTCACTTCACACTCTTATAATAAAGCCAGGCCGTTGACTGTCCGAATGACGGAAGGTCGGAAGACAAGGTCTTCAATTTTTTTGAACTTCGAACGTCCTCCTCTATACGAATTTAAAAAAAGGTTAACATTTCCCATAGCTATCGAGAAACAATACATTGAAAATGTGAAAAAAAAATGTATCGACCATCTCTAAAAATGGCGAAAACCAATTTTTTTTCAAATATGGAATTTAAAATTCAAATATGGAGTCAGGGGCCTCAAAAACCACCCGATGCAAAAAATCAGGCGGATCGGACCAACTTTCAAAACGGCCGCCATCTTGAATCTGCCATCTTGGATTTTCATGACCACCATCGGAAAGCCCCCATCGTCTCTTATGACATTTGGTCGAGCACCTCCCACCTACCTCTTACCGTTTCCGATTTATAAGCGTTTCAATTTTGTATAGAAACTTTTTTTTTGTATGGCAACCCTAGTTTTTTTTATTTCTCTGGAAGCGTCCCAGGGTTTTCTACAACTTTAGTTCAAACAAGATAACTATCCGACTTGTAGTTTCAGAGAGCCATTGAGCAGTTCCATCTCGGAGACGACTTCCTGATGATGTTAGATTTTTCTGGTGGTCACGTCACCCATATTTGGTTTTTACCCACCATGCCTGACGGCCGATATCAATAATTGTGTAAACCATACATCTCTGTCTATTTATCTAGGTGTTTAAATAAACTTTATTATAAGAGTGTTAAGTGTGATTTTCCTATAACATAATAGTGATGTAACTATACCTATTGTTTTTTTACCATATTATAATTTTTAATATGACTTATATTAGTGGGGGACAACAGGAATTTTTATTCCTGTTATCCCCCATGGGCCCGAAAATATGGGGGATAACAGGAACAACCCACATTTAACACGGAACGGATAGAAACGGTTCAAAAATAGTAAAATAAATACAAGTCAGACGATTCCATCAACAAGAACAACGGGAGGCGTCGCAGTAGCTCGGACCGTTAGAAACATATTATACTTCCTAAAACAATATAGTCACGGGCGCGACGGTAGCTTTATTTTTTTATCGTGCGGTACCTCGCTTGTTTCCAAACATTTTTAGAAACTATAACATATTAGTAGACATACCTTAAACTTTTAAAGTCCATTCTACGGGAGCGCATCACAAACGGAGCCACGGTAACACCTCCCGCGACCGTTCTGGTGATACGCCGGTACCATCGCCGCTGGGCACAGTTACACTTACACCTAGATCACTTCACAACACACTGCGTCTGGTGACACGCGAGCACTAGAGATCCTTGTCCTGCGCGCTGCGGTCGGGCGTGCAGTCGGGCGCGCGGTCGGGCGTGCAGTCGGGCGCGCGGTCGGGCGTGCAGTCGGGCGCGCGGTCGGGCGTGCAGTCGGGCGCGCGGTCGGGCGTGCAGTCGGGCGCGCGGTCGGGCGTGCAGTCGGGCGCGCGGTCGGGCAGCAAGTGGCGCGCGCCGGCGCGGCGCAGCAGGCGGTGCGTGGTGTCGCGCAGGCGCAGCAGCTCGGCCTGCACGCGCTCGGTGATGGCGCGCCGCGTCTCCTCCTCCGTGGCGTTGGACGCGCGCAAGCTGCAACCGGACGGTACAACACGCGCTACGTTACGGATGTTTGCACCCATCGCTGCCCGCGAGCGTGGCCGGCCGCGCCGCCACCCCCGCGGGCGGCGATGGGTGCCGCGCGCGCCGGCGCGGCTGCAGCTGGAACGTTCGATATTGTGTAGAATGCCAAGGTATGAAATAAAATACATTGCATCGCACGCTTCGCTTGAATCTTTTGGACGTTTTTTAACGATGCATCGTAATTTTTAAAATGCTTCGGTATTCTATAAAATAACTCGGTATACTATGGAATCTGTGGCCGCCGAAGATTATAAAACGCTACCGTAATATGGCGCCGGTTATGGCCATAGATCGTGGCTTCACGTTTTTTTTTAGTTATGGCATTCATTATTGGCATATCGCAGCGGTGTAGCCGCACGCAGTATAAAGTATAATAAATGTCAAACATAATAGTTTGTATGTTTATTTGTTTGTGAGTTATATGTGTTATATGAGTACAACAGCTGGAGTTTGAACCGATTCAGATGAAACATTGCATACCTACAGGCTGCTAATACGACCGTAATGCAGTGGTGATTGATCTACCTGCTTTTTTAGTTTAAAAAGGTTCTCTCAATTAATAGGAATGCTTGTAATGTTGCCATGTTGTGTATACATGTTTAGGGACATTTTCTGGTTTGAAACTTGTACCATAATTATTTTTACTTTAAAATTGAAAGTGTTCTGTGTGTGCCGAATAAATAAATAAATAAATAAGTGTTCATCATGCGAGCACAAGTGGCGACGTCGCCACTGTCGAGTAAAATATCATCATGAGAGCACAAGACGCCGCCACTGTCGAGTAAAATATCATCATGAGAGCACAAGACGCCGCCACTGTCGAGTAAAATATCATCATGAGAGCACAAGACGCCGCCACTGTCGAGTAAAATATCATCATGAGAGCACAAGACGCCGCCACTGTCGAGTAAAATATCATCATGAGAGCACAAGACGCCGCCACTGTCGAGTAAAATATCATCATGAGAGCACAAGACGTCGCCACTGTCGAGTAAAATATCATCATGAGAGCACAAGACGCCGCCACTGTCGAGTAAAATATCATCATGAGAGCACAAGACGCCGCCACTGTCGAGTAAAATATCATCATGAGAGCACAAGACGCCGCCACTGTCGAGTAAAATATCATCATGAGAGCACAAGACGCCGCCACTGTCGAGTAAAATATCATCATGAGAGCACAAGACGCCGCCACTGTCGAGTAAAATATCATCATGAGAGCACAAGACGCCGCCACTGTCGAGTAAAATATCATCATGAGAGCACAAGACGCCGCCACTGTCGAGTAAAATATCATCATGAGAGCACAAGACGCCGCCACTGTCGAGTAAAATATCATCATGAGAGCACAAGACGCCGCCACTGTCGAGTAAAATATCATCATGAGAGCACAAGACGCCGCCACTGTCGAGTAAAATATCATCGACTACAGTCGGTTAATGACCGAATGAGTCGTTTATATTCGATACCTGCCTACTTAACAATAATTATTATAATCTATTTCTTTTTGTGTTGTATGTAATAACTGGGCTGACTTACGCTATTGGACTGGACACGCCTGTAATGATACTTGTAATTTGAATGAATCAATAAATGTTCCTCACTCTTCACTAACTAAATATATATTATTTATTATTAGCTTCTGGTTACGTTGTTGCGCACAAACTCGCAGTTAATCTGTAGGTACTTTACTTGTCACACACATTCAGTTTTCGGTAATTAACACACAATCGTGCGTATTAATTAAGTTCGTCTTTAATTAACATACATTATGCATACGCACAGCAAACGAGGCGGCTCGGCGAATATATGTATATAACAGTATTATTGTAAACGGATGGTACAACAACAACTGTTTAAATCGCGGAACCCTACTATATTCCATGATACTCTGTGGTTTCAATAACGAAGTAAACAACATATAAAGGTACCTACGATATTAAGAAAAACGTTTTTGAATTTTTGAACGTGTATTGTCTACGACGTCGAGTGGATGTAATACAAGTATGAGGATAAATGAAACAGTATGGATTCTAGATAGTCACGCGACGATCACCTACACGCAAGTTTATAACTGTGATATACTATATGCTGACTTCAAATGTAGGCAGTTTCAACCGGAGTCAAACGTCATACATGTTGCCGGGAGCTATTCATCATCATCATCATCAACAGCCTGAAGACGTCCACTGTTGAACATAGGTCTCCTCCATGGAGCGCCACTTTGAGCGGCTGCTCGCCTCCTGCATCCATCGTCTCCCCACGGCTTTCACCAGATCGTCACAACTAAAATAACATAAATAATAAAATAAATAAATATTTGTGGACATGTCACACAGCGCCATCTAGCCCCAAACATGAGCATAGCTTGTACTATGGGAACCAGATAACCGATACCATACTGAGATAGTTTTAGAGCATAAAACAAAAATGTTGCTTAAATTATTAGAAAAAGATGTGGACAATCAGAAGACCGGAAGCGGATGCAGAGAAGGCAACATTCCCCCGGAGACTGACCTGTCCAGCAGGTGGTGGATCTGTATGGGCTGGCCGACGTTGCAGTAGACGTGCTTGCGGAAGCGCAGCAGGTAGGGCTCCGCGTTGGGCAGCACGGCGTCCATGCCCTCGTGCCACACGGGCACGATGAGCGGGGGCGCCGCGCTCTCGGCCACCAGGCGCCCCACGCCCCACTTGTGGCGCACCCACTCCTTCTCCACGTTCACGCGCCCCTCCGGGAATATGTGCACCCACTCGCCCTGGGACAACCGCGAGATGCAGAAGTCTATCGCGGGCTGCAAGTGGCCACAATACTAGGTCAGGGCAGGCCGACGGTACTATCGCGGGCTGCCAGTGGCCACAATACTAGGTCAGGGCAGGCCGGCGGTACTATCGCGGGCTGCCAGTGGCCACAATACTAGGTCAGGGCAGGCCGGCGGTACTATCGCGGGCTGCCAGTGGCCACAATACTAGGTCAGGGCAGGCCGACGGTACTATCGCGGGCTGCCAGTGGCCACAATACTAGGTCAGGGCAGGCCGGCGGTACTATCGCGGGCTGCCAGTGGCCACAATACTAGGTCAGGGCAGGCCGACGGTACTATCGCGGGCTGCCAGTGGCCACAATACTAGGTCAGGGCAGGCCGACGGTACTATCGCGGGCTGCCAGTGGCCACAATACTAGGTCAGGGCAGGCCGGCGGTACTATCGCGGGCTGCCAGTGGCCACAATACTAGGACAGGGCAGGCCGACGGTACTATCGCGGGCTGCCAGTGGCCACAATACTAGGACAGGGCAGGCCGGCGGTACTATCGCGGGCTGCCAGTGGCCACAATACTAGGACAGGGCAGGCCGGCGGTACTATCGCGGGCTGCCAGTGGCCACAATACTAGGACAGGGCAGACCGGCGGTACTATCGCGGGCTGCCAGTGGCCACAATACTAGGACAGGGCAGGCCGACGGTACTATCGCGGGCTGCCAGTGGCCACAATACTAGGACAGGGCAGGCCGGCGGTACTATCGCGGGCTGCTAGTGGCCACAATACTAGGACAGGGCAGGCCGGCGGTACTATCGCGGGCTGCTAGTGGCCACAATACTAGGTCAGGGCAGGCCGACGGTACTATCGCGGGCTGCCAGTGGCCACAATACTAGGTCAGGGCAGGCCGGCGGTACTATCGCGGGCTGCCAGTGGCCACAATACTAGGACAGGGCAGGCCGACGGTACTATCGCGGGCTGCCAGTGGCCACAATACTAGGACAGGGCAGGCCGACGGTACTATCGCGGGCTGCCAGTGGCCACAATACTAGGACAGGGCAGGCCGGCGGTACTATCGCGGGCTGCCAGTGGCCACAATACTAGGACAGGGCAGGCCGGCGGTACTATCGCGGGCTGCCAGTGGCCACAATACTAGGACAGGGCAGACCGGCGGTACTATCGCGGGCTGCCAGTGGCCACAATACTAGGACAGGGCAGGCCGACGGTACTATCGCGGGCTGCCAGTGGCCACAATACTAGGACAGGGCAGGCCGGCGGTACTATCGCGGGCTGCTAGTGGCCACAATACTAGGACAGGGCAGGCCGGCGGTACTATCGCGGGCTGCCAGTGGCCACAATACTAGGACAGGGCAGGCCGGCGGTACTATACTCAAACTATTTATTGTATACCACCAACATGTTTTAATCTTTCGTAAGTTATTTTTTGTCGCGGGTTACAGCGGTATCAATCAAATTAATATTATCATCATCATCATCATCAACAGCCTGAAGACGTCCACTGCTGAACATAGGCCTCCCCCAGAGCACGCCACCTTGAGCGCTGCTCGCCTCCTGCATCCATCGGCTCCCCGCGGCTTTCACCAGATCGTCGGTCCACCGAGTAGGGGGCTGGCCTACGCTGCGTCTTCCGGGTCGTGGTCGCCACTCGGTTGTCAATATTATATTTACAATTAATTCAGAGTTACACTGCAACTGTGGCGCTTAACATCAGGCGAAGGACTAGCTCGTCACTGTTCACATAAAAAAGACAGTGCCTACAACAATCGCAGCGTCCTTCACAGGATGCATCGCAATGTTAACCAATAGGTCTTCGATAGGAAAGTACAGACGCATCGGTGTATACATCTACATGCATGAGGTGAATAATTGTGACCGTTACCGGAAGCCTACGCAGCGTGGGTTACATTACAACAACCATTTATCGATGCAAGAAACATAATCAGTCGGGGAAAAGTATTTTATAGTTTGGATATCATTAAATTGTAACAAACGTACTCAGTTTATCGAACCATTTCTGTAGTGCAAGATTTTCCAGCCCAGAAATTTTTAACATTAAAATGCCACGAGCGGTATAGAATAAAATTCCCCGACGTAATAGTCTATATCAGTCGGGAGGTAAAGGAGTCCCGGCGAGGCGCCCTGCTGGTGCCCCACGCATGCGCGCGGCGAGCTACAATTACCTGGTAGACGCCGGCGCCACGCACGACCGGCACGCACTTGCCGAGCGCGAAGAAGTAGGAGTGCAGCGCGCTGGTGAAGCAGATGTCGTGCGCGGCGAGCGCCCAGCGCATGCGCGAGCCGCGCACCAGCGTCACCGGGTCCAGCACGCCTGCGGACAACACGTACTCATCCTCACCACAGTAGTGGAAACGTTTCAATAGCCGAGTCCATGCCGGACTATCCACCGCACTTCGATCGCGCGTGGCAGCAGAGCAGAGATTCTAAAGGTGCTTTTGAATCGTTATCTGCCGCACGCGATCGGAGCGCGTTGGATCATCCGGTGTGGACGCTGGACGCGGCTTTTCACAAAGGGGCTTTCGAATGAACCCGCATCCACTCCGTCCCTGAAGCCGGGACAGCTACCGTGACAAGTGATCTCATGTATTCGTCACTTTTTGCAACCAACTTGCGGGGCTAAATTCAAAGACCTCTATGTATACTAGACAGGACATCTTTAACTGGCACTGAGTGCCCAGTTTCGTTTCAGCGAAACTATGCTGGCCGGCATGCTCGCTGTGGTCGACGGCGCCAGTTAGAAATGTCCTGTCCAGTATACTTAGAGTTCTTTGGCTAAATCTAAATAGTTACTGGCTCATCTCCACACTTTGTTCTGGTTTTTCTAATTTTTGACCTTGTTATTGTTGAGCATTGCCGATTATTTACTGTAACCTCTTCATACTACTTACGTATTCCATGTAAAACTTTATTTTTTGTACATAAAGCTGAAAAGCATCTTTGGAGTGCCATCCCCCGCTTTCTAAGTTTGTTTCTACCTACAATGAGTAGTGGCCGGCGACCGGCAGCCTATTGTCTCTCGATTGTTGACACCGAATTGTGTGCGATTGATAATACAACGTCCGGCCGCGGCGGCGCTCTCCCGAGGACCGTGAGACGTGAGTCATGTCGGGACGTTCAGCGGATACTGGTCCATCGTTCATTATTATTGGCACACAAAAACTATTCATACAATATCGTGTTATTTTTATTAATTTAGGGTAGACCGCCACGCCATCCAGAAATACTTCTAGTTATATCGATTAAAAAAAGAGTTATTAACTTAATTAAAACAAATTTGACTTTCCACAATGCTTTTCCTAATCAAATCAAATCAAATCATGTTTTATTGCAAATAGGCTACTGTATTAAGACTTACGGTACCTAATTAATCAGATACAATGACACAGAAAATATAACAGCTAATCGGTTATGTTCAGTGGAGACGAGACAGAGTACATCGGCTTCGATTGGACGCCATCGGCAGCTCATTGTAAATCGTTCAGCGATGAGACAATCAGAAAACATCAATTGTGTGCTCCGACAATACCGTTCCAATGCCTTGTTTATGTAGCATTTGGTTAACTTGTTTTGTGTTGCAAATGCAAATGAATCATACATCAATGAGTACATGCATTAGACAGCCTTTGGTCTGCGGCTAATTGACTAAGTACTTGGTATTTTCGACGCGATAGTTCGCAAAGTTAAACCTGTCATAAAAGTGAGACAGTCGCAACTGTATCCTGACGGTAATAACTTCAAAGTGTTGTAGGTACTCAATGTGTCCGTCAACGCAAACCTTAATAGTTTCGGAATAAGATTATTTACTTTCCAAGGTATAGCATAGCCATGAGCCAGATGTAAGTACGCCACGCCGTTCACTCCGCTCTCCGGCATAAATAATGAACGTAATCAAGCAGGTCCACGCCTGGCCTAGTGCTAATAGGTATCTACCTAAAACTCACTGCGCTATATAAAGACGTTTTTCATTATAATTTTCCAGCGAATATTCTCGCAGAACCTATAATTGCAGGACCAAATATAGTACTTTATCTAATCAGATAAGTTCTCTATCGTATAATCTTCTACTTAATGTAGAGTATATTATGTATTGCCAAACTACAAAGCATTGGATGGAACATGAAATCACGCATGTGTGTTGATCTAGCTAAACCTAATTACCCCAAGGATTAAGGCTAATCGGTGCTACACTTATTGGCTCCCGTTGTTATCGCGTCCACCTCGGCCATCCGCGTCGTGCCTACCTACCCACAGATGAAATAATACACGCGCGGGCACGGATCTTACGCCACGCGGTGGCGCGGGCGGTCGGCTGCTATCAGCTGATATCAACCTATTATTCTATTACAACTTCAAAACATTTATATCCTAAATTACTTCTTTATTTATGCTAATATGGGGATACGTTTGACAACATCTCATCTCTACTCCTAGCCTTTGTGTTCCTTAACTTGACACGAAGTGACATCAAGTATATATATAAGTATATATATAAGTGTATAAGTATATATATGTATAAGTTTCATGTATAAGTCCACTGTAAAACATAGGCCTCTTCTTACGCTCAGTCTTCGTGTCATCCACCCGCTCGGTACAAGTCGTCGGTCCACGTAGTGGAGGGCGTCCTGCACTAGGTACTCTGTTTGCCAAGCTGCGTTCTCCACACCACATTATGCGTTCTCCACAAGAACAAATTACCACAATGATAACGTCAGCCCATTGACACTGTGTGCCAATTCGGTAAATGCAAACACAAATACAAATGCAAATAGTGGCTACCAACAAGACAACGACAAACAATGACGTTGTCCAATTCAGTTCAATAAAAGCCACATTTAGGGTATCTAGAGTGCTCTAGTTCCCGACTATCGAGGTCAATGTCGGCGGCACCTCAAGCTGTAGGTGTGTGTGGGCCCGCGCTGCCGTGCACTGACCGCAACAAGGCTAGCCGCGGGTACCTACGGCCGTCAGGAAGTTCCGCGAATGGAAGATTATCATAATACGAATATTAGGTTAACTGTAGTCAGGCATGCGCATTTAAAGTATCCAAACCGAATGGAGTCCAAAGTATAATTTTCGTTACAGGACAAAGGACGTTTTATCACGCGTAGGTAGGTATAATATAAATGTGTAGGAACAGTACCTAAATAGGTCGCTATGTGTCCACCACACCCTTGAATATTAAATCACAAAGCTTTCATAGAATACAGTGAATAAGTACAGTGTTACTTATTGGGAAATTTTTCAAAGTAGGCGTAGATGATTTCTTTTTTTTTTGACGTTTAACGCTTAAATATCGCTTGAAAACGTGCGTGAATAAGTTGCGGCTAGATTTAATAATTTTAGATTATTTAGAAAATACTTTTGGAAAACAGATAACCAAAATCAATCGCATTCAATTAGGAGATCTTCGCCTAGAGCTAGACAAGTAGATATAGACTGATGGGTGGCAATGATTTGCTGTACAAGACGACAACTCTAGCAAACATTGTCACGGTGGTACACACCGTCGAAGTCACGGCGCTCCGTGGGTAGTAGTACAAAACACAGAGAGCTGTGTTTGGTGGTAGTAGTGCCAACTCACCCCAGAGGCCGGGGTCGTCGAAGCACGAGTGGTGGTTGGAGACGGTGAGCAGCGGCACGCCGGCCGGCCGCCGCCGCACCGCAGCCACCAGCGTCTCGCGGTTGTACACAGTCGTCTTGTTCAGGAACTCTGAAACATTGCACCAAATACTCAGTGTACAGAAATATACTGCAAAAAACAGAAAGTTCTTCTGTTGTCTTACTCCCTCTCATAGATTTTTATATTGGAAGAAAAGAGGCAAGAGAACAACTTTTCAAGTTTTTTATGATATTTTGAGTAAGAACACAATCAAATAGAATGGAAAGTGCACATCCCACAACACCAGCGGTGCCATCGTATCTCTAACGAGACTGTTGACACATGAACTCTGCAATACATAGATTGAAACTATTCCTTTCTAAACTAACCTCCAGTGTATGGTACTTTTATTAAAGTTAAACTCATGTCAACGTAAACATACTGAAAGCTCATTGGTTGAAGACAGTTGATGATCAACAGGAAACCCACGAGCATTCCATATTTTTAAGTTGACATGAGTTTAACTTTAACAGAAACTCGGCATCCTTATATCGTTAATGCACCTACAGCCCGCACTGAGTGTTTCGCATATCGCAACAAACTTTATAGCGCGTACAGCAAATGTGTGGAATACCTTGCTGTCATCCTTGTTTCCAGCTAACTATAACCTGGGAGTCTTCAAGTCAAGAGATGATACTTTAAAGCATTTAAACACCAAGCTGCCAAGAAGTTCACTGCAGCATGGGGTTGGCAAGCACCTTCATAACAATGTGGCAATAACTTTTCAAGTACTTGGATTTGTAAAGTAAACCCTTTTAAAGTATGATATGTGATGTTATTGAAAGTTGACTCATTCATTCAATACAAACAATTCTGAAGAATTTTAATTACAAATTATAATTCTGAAAGGTATAAGTGGGTACTTCACATTAATGATTCAATTTATAACATTTGAGTTTGTACAATTATTTGATGAATCCAGTTATTATTATTTAACGAAATGGTATTAAAGTGGGAAAGGGTTGGTGCAATTTAATAATTCATTTATTAAAAAATAATAAATAATAAAATATTGATGTAAACATTAATGATATTATGCCATCAATATTTAGAGTATTTTTATTAGAGCTGATACAGGCAAACTACCTTTTTATTGGGAAGTTAACTTTTTAAACATTAATAGCAAAGGTGGTTATCTTCATTAATTATTTTAGGGATATATGAAGTTATTGAACCTCTAGGTACACAATTTGGTCACAGATAAATAAATATAATATGTACATACATTACAAATATTCTTTATGTTTATACAAAAACAATGAACTTGGATGTATGACATATAAAAATGTGAAATGATAAGCAAACCATAATCAGATAAGAATGTACTCAACTTACTATTTGGCAACCGCTTTGCTAACTTTTGTACTTTATACATTATTGTTGTTTACAATTTATCTGTTTTACTTTGTGAAGTCTTCATTTTTCTAAATAAAAAGTATTTTGCTGTGTTGGTCTCCATAATTCAAATTAGAACAGCCATACCACATATAATATAATACCTACAGTAGCCATACTGATGCCCAATACACAATCAATCAGTTGATCAGAAATCTTCTGCCTCCTTCATCTATTACATTGAGGATAAAGGTGTAAAAGTGTTGTTCCATATTAGAACTTTTTCAATGGATTGTGAGTCCAGGTATGATCAGGATAAGGATTCTTAGGGCTGATCTTACAGTGATTAGATATAATATTCCTATTCTAAGGTTAAAGAGTTTTTAATAAGTAAATAACTAATCAATAGCTGTTATGCTGCAAATGAAAGATTAGCCCATTATAAACATTACACCAGACCAGTTGGAGCTGTACAGACATAAAATATGGAATGTTTCCAAATTGTTGGATTTTTATGATATGGATTAATTTATTATTTTATTGGATTGATTATTGATAGATATATAACTTACATTTTTGAACAAATGCATCAGTTTGAATTGCCTATTGTTTTCTAATACCATCGGGAATGGGGCTAACAAGTGGCTTCTTAACTAACTTTCGATTCCGACACGCGTCGCGTTATTGCATGCATAGCAAACAGCGGATTCGAGTTACCGTTTATGTAAGGAAACCAGTTTCGTCGCGTATCGCAAATATAATTCGCGCTGCGCTGTCAGTCGTAACACAAAGTCCGCTCTTTGTTGCGGTATTCTGAATGCACGAAGGGTTTTGAAGCCGTGGGCCGCGGACGGGGGAACGTACCGAGGATAATCTTGCTGAAGAGGCCGACGACCGCAACAGTGATGGAGCTGGCGCAGGACCAGAGGCGCCCAGGGTTCCGTAGGCGGGGGATGATCCACCCTATGTCGTAGGCCATGCTCGCGGTCTCGTGCACGACCGTGCACTACAACTCACAACAACGACATCTTCACTTTGATCACTTTTAGTGAAATAATCAATTTAAATTCACTTAGAATTCAGTGCTCGTGCGTGCCGTGCAACCTTTGTGCGTGCGTAATGAATTATGAAATGAAAATGTGACCATCTGTAAAATACAGATTCTGCCCTAAATTGACTAGAAATCTGCCAAAACAAGAAACGGTCATAAATATTTTTGATGCCCCAAGTCTTATAATATAAGGGAGATAGGAAATAATAATGAATATATTTTTAGGTAAAGGTACTTATAGTATATTTATTCATTCAAAAAATCAAGGAATTATTAAAAAGGAACCCAAAATTTAAGTAGGCATGATGAAAAAAAACGAGGAAAATGTTAATTTATGTGTTGACGTTAGATTCATATTCCCCATTTTTATGATCATAGATGGCTTTAGAATTAATATTTCTTCAAATCATGTCTATAAGTGACTTGAGGACAAAACCAACTTGTATTTTGCTAATAAATAAAATTAACGTGAGTCATGAATCCTAGCCTTAAATCATACAGTCTTAAATAATAGAGAACCCCAGAATAAGGATTAAGGTAAGTAGGCATCTTGTGCATGAAATACTACCTATAATATTTGTACATTGGGCAGGGTCATAGCCAGGAATTCCCTTCGGGAGGAAGGGGGTAGACCTATGACCTATGAATATAGCAGAAAAATTAAAAGCGCGAGTGAACCGAGCGCGAAAAACTGAATATTTGCCGTATTGTATTTCATAAAACACGTATGGCAATTCAAATATGAATTAAACGTCAGTCAGTCAGTCAATAGGTACAAATGCACTTACTATACCGGATGTTGATTTGCATTGTCTCCATATTTTTAGAATCCATTGTACTGTGTATATTTAATCATATAAAAATAAAATTTAAATTCCACATTTATTTAGTAGCCGAATATTTGATAAACCATTTTTGTCGTGAATCACAAGTAGCCTCAACTTCGTTTCGGCTAGGACAATAGTAGGACCCCACGCGATGACTCAGTTTAAAGTAAACACTTTTTGTCTCATCATTAGTCCATTGACCGCCCGCGTTTTTGTTCCGCCCATTGTACCTATCTTATTATGTGATTCTCATTTCTATGTTATTATTATTTTGGTGTCAATAAAGAGTTATTGTATTGTATTGTAGTCAAAACATCATAAAAACATTGTTAGAAAATTGCTACATCGAGGAAGGTCCTATTGTCTAATTACCTACAGGGTTCAGGTATTCGGTCTCTATTGTTTTGGCTATGTGCGCGGGGTGCAGTAAACAGCCCATGGTAGCTATGACTTAATCTGTGTCAGCAGCTTGCCACTGGGGCATTACAGTATTTACAAAATTATGTACTTACAAGTTACGTTACCCTAAGATACTGCTCAAAGTGTCCTCCTTCGTTTTCGATGCACAAGTGAGCGCGACGTCTTAGGTTTCGTGATAGTTTTTTTAGCACATTCACGTTTAGTCTCACATGATCAAATGCAGCAATGATTTTTTTCTTTTAATTGCACAGCACTAGTAATTTCGTCCGTGTAAACTAGTCTTTTTATTTCACCCCATAAAAAAAAATCACATGGGGTCATGTCCGGAGATCGTGGGGGCCAGGGTACTGGACCACCACGTCCAATCCACTGGCTTCTGAACACTTCACTTAAAAAATCGCGCACTTGGCGTCCATAATGAGGTGGAGCTCCATCCTGTTGGAAAAACAGGTTTCGTTGAAAGGCCAGTGGTACATCGTCGAGCATCTCGTCAACAACGTGATGCAGAAGCTCCAAGTAACTGGAGCTGGTTAGATGACCTTCGATGATGTATGGACCTAGCACATGCTCTTCAATAATGCCACCCCAGACATTAATACTAAAACGATGCTGAAACGAATCGTTCTTGGTTTTATGCGGGTTATGGTCGCGATGTGCCCACCAGTGCTCGTTGTGAATGTTGTAAATCCCCACACGTGAAAACATGCATTCATCGGTCCACAAAATGTTCACATCCCTGTTTTGTAAAATCCAGTGAGAAAAAGCTATGCGTGAGGCATTATCTTGTGGATGCAGTTCTTGGACTCTCTGAAAATGAAACGGATGCTGAAGTTCTCGTTTCAGTAGCCGCCATACAGTTGTGTGGTGGACGTTGAAGCGCCGCCCAGCATCACGGGTGCTAGCACGTGGGTCCTCTTCAAAAAAGTCCAAGATCTCTTCTTGAAGGCCGGCCGAGAGACCTACACTTCCACGAGCGCGAGCGTGACGAGGGACTTGGAATTGTCCATAATCCCTTAGTCTCTGTGTGGCACCCAGCATCACTTCACGTGTTGGAACATGGCTGTACGGAAACTGATCGCGAAACATTTGCACAGACTGTGTTAAGCTGTTTCCGCTGATAGCATACAAACGTACCATCTCCACAAGCTCAACATTTGTAAAGTGTTCCATTTTTGTTACGCGATCGTAAGCAAAGTAGGTGCCTACGCAAATTCGGCACGGCGCCGGTGGCGGGCAAGTGACTGATCGGTCGCTGCATCTGCACGCGTGACATAAGTGCGCTGCGCGGGCGCGGGCGGGTGAGAGAGGGCACCCCGCAGCCCGCCCGCGTGGCTAGTACAAACGGCGGTGGGGCCGGTGCAGCGGCGAGCGTTTGTAGAACTTTGCCGAAAGTGGCGGGTGCCTTTGTGTGTTGTCGGCGCGATAGTTTATGACTCTGCGCTCGCACTGGTTGACTTTATAAAATCATGTTGTTTGTTAAATGAGAACGCACACACGTGCTGTTTTATTTTTGTGCAATGTTTTTTTTATAAAGTGTAAATTTTAGGTATTTATTTTTTCATTGATTCGTGTTCTATAAGTGTAGCATACCTACCTCTGTAAATATGGAGACAATGCAAATCAACATCCTGTATAACAGAACATATTATTATAGTAGAAATACTAAAAGCGCGAGCGAAGCGAGCGCGATAATTGTTATGTTTGCGGTGTTATATACCGGTGTATTGTGGAAGGTTTAATGCTGTAGTGCAATATTTAAGAGGCTTCAGTATAATATCCACCATTTAACTGTGGCATTTTGTCTGGCAAAATAGAATAGATAGATAAATAGATTTTTTAATGGAAAAAACAATAATATTAGGTATATTGGTGAACTTAATGCCATAGAGCTTTACCTTCCAGCTAACCCACCAGACAAAGTGCCAGAGTAAAATGGTAGATATTGAACTGAATGCTCTAAAAAGTCTATGAAGAGAAAACGAAAAGGCATGCTTTTATAAATTTGGAACCATTTGCCAACGCTCGTGCGCGTTTACGAACACTTATTATAGGATAATAATCCACCCTTAATATACATTAAAAATCAAAAATAGACAGGGGTTGGAAATAAAAGCAAAATTCACAATCGCCATTTTTGGATTATTTTCAACGACCCTTTAAGCCAAAACTCTCAAATCGTTTACAGCTATCTGCCACAGTCTAAATTTGAGAGTTAAGTCTAGCAAAAAGTAGAATTCTGCTACAAATGGTCACACTGATGATTAATGAAATGAAATGACATTGATAGACGTGAAGTAAAGTAATATAATATGACATTGACAACGACACTGCTTGGCGCATGCTTTTTTTTTTCTTATATTTTGGCTCCACACATAGTGTATTTAGCCAGTGTCAAGTATTGTAATTATTCATCGAGTTATGGAATATTTCACGTGTAAAGTCAAGTCTTCAAGTCTTAGTCACAGTCCAGTCTAAGTCATACCCTAGTAAAGTGGTGGCGACTTTACTAGAAGCTTCTATGGAATTTTGGAAGCAACACGAAAAACCACGTTTCACTACATTATATCACTTGCCCACACTCATGCTCGTAATTCAGCACTTAATGCGTAAAACACCACCAATTTTAACCATTAACACTGGAAAAAGCACAAGTTTAGAAAAATAATAAAATGAAACGACGTGAACTTTTTCGAGTTCCCGCCAAAACTCCTTGGCGCATGCTTCGCTGTCACTTTTGACTTTTACTTGTCTTTTTTTTCTTATATTTTGGCTCCACATATATTGTATGTAGCCAGTGTCAAGTATCGATAATGTTCATCATGTTATAGAATATTATGCCCGCGGCGTCACCCACGTAAATCTTAAAAGAAATAGGAGTATTGTAGTGTAAACAGAGATAATTGAGCCTATAAGCAGAATGGCGGAGACTAAAGTAAATTAACGATCACTTTCACAATAAAGTTAACGCCAACTTCTATAACAGGTCACCTTCGCTACACTAAAATATGATAAGTAGTTTAGGCACAACGAGGGAACAACTGAAACAGAAAATTTGCGCCCATTTACATTCATTATACCTACATAATATTATTATAGACTTTACATAGGTAGTTATAAGTAGATAATGAAAATCATATTTGTATGTTCAGTTAAAAGATGCTTTATTTTTCAAAGTTACTACAGACTAAACAAGCTTACATAGGTGTCGCCATAATCGCCATACTTAACTACCACAGAGTAAAGCTATTACACATCTTCCCTTTCTAAAGGAAAAAATACAATTTCCTTCACTAAAGTTACATCACTAGTTGACATTTACGTAGCCTACATGACATTGACTCATAATGTGACGTATGATAGACATTGTGCGATTTGACAATCAAAGCTGTTTGATATGATTTACAAAATAAACAATGCAATGCGAGCAAAATAAATTCTACACAATTTAACAAAGCTAAAAAGGTTTCTAATAGTTAATAGCAAAATACTTACAAACTGTGTCTAGTTGCCATGTTCTACATTATGCAAAGTTCAGAGTATTGCGAGAGAGTGTTACAACAGGACTGTGTTACATCGAAATTATCAGTGATACAGAGTCGACCATTATTTTAACTATTCAAGTGTTTTACTAATCTTATGGTTATTGTGCGTTTATATGCTTACAACAATGTTAAGATTCATGTGTACGAATAATAATAAAAGTTTTCGACATAGAAGTGTTACCTACTTATTTCTTAACCTAGGTATCTTAATAAGTTGACATTAGAACACATTTCTTATCTTACTTATCTTGTAGGTAGCTAAATAAATTACTATCTATTGTTCTTATTGAAATTAAAGACTTAATAAAATTCTCAGTAGGTACATAACAGTATCACTGGAATGTTTTTGAAAGTAGTTTAATAGAGGTCAGTCAAGTACAATCTTTGCACAAGCACTTACATTTTGGTTTCACCAGTCTTCCAGATCTGGTAGTGACTACTCTATCCTTCTCTGGTGAAGACTCGAGGCTTGTAGTGGTGGATGAGTCAGGAGTAGCATATGGGGTGGACAGGGTTGATCTCTCCTCAATGGTGGTGCTTGAGTTAAGTGTAGGAGTGCTCACCATGGTGTCATCTGCTAGTAAACTGGGACTCATCTCCGGTAGTATAATTTGAGCTGGCGGGTCTTGGTTTTCCTCTGGTTGTAGGTATTGATCAAGCTCCCATGTTTGTGTTGGTTCCGGTTCTGGTAGAGGTTGTTTTGGCAGGTTATTTTCTGAAACAATTTGTATGAGCGGTTCTGGGTTTGGTGAGGGTAGAGGATTTGGGGCAGGGAGAGATAGTGTGGAAATGGGGACAGGTGAGTTCTGTGTCTTGAAGCTAGCAGTTGGGTTAGATAGATCAATGACTGCTCTTCTGTTCTTTCTTATTTCTCTTCCTTTTTCTGTAACTACTGAGTAGCTCCGGGGCTCTTCTCTTTTACCAGTCACTGTTCCATACAATTGTTCATCCGGTAGGAATACTCTTTTTCCAATCTCTAATTCTGGTAGCTCTTTAGCTTTATGTCTTTTGTCATGAACTTCTTTAGCTTTTTCTCTTCTTTTCATTAACTTTTCTCTATACAATTCCAAATCTTGTACTTTGGGTTTCAGTGATGTAGATGTTGTTGGAATAGTTGTGTTTAGGAGTCTTGACATAGCTATCTGTGCTGGTGCCAGTCCTAATTGATTTGGAGTTGTTCTGTAGTGCAATAGTCCAAGAAGTGGTTCATCAGGATTTCTTTCAAAAATGTTCTTGATTATTTTTACTCCTATTTCAGCGGCTCCATTGCTTTGCGGAAAATGGGGACTCGAAGTAATATGAGTAAAATCCCATTTCCTTGAGAATTCTTCAAAGTGTTTTGAAGAGAATTGTGGACCGTTGTCACTTCTCAGTATTTTTGGAATACCATGTCTTGCCATTATAGTTTTTAAGTGGTTAATGATAGCTGAAGATGTAGTGGATGTCAGTGAGATTACCTCAGGATAATTGGACAGTACATCTCTAACTACAAGGTATTCTTTGCCTCTATATGTGCATAAATCAGCAGCTATAACTTCAAATGGGTTTTCTGGAACCTCTCCACTGATCAGAGGTTCAGGTCTTTGCATAGCTAGTTTGGTACAGACTTCACATCGTTTTGTCCATTGGACTATGTCTTCTTCCATGGTAGGCCACCAAACTGCTTGTTTGGCTCGCAGTTGGCCTTTAAAGCTTGATGGATGTCCGGTGTGTAGTCTAGCAAGTATATCTTCTCTCATAGCTGTGGGGATATATAATTTTAGTCCACATGCTATTATATTGTTGAGTAAAATCAGGTTGTCTCTTTGTTTTAGGAAGGGTTTCAAGTCTTCTTCACAGTTTTTGTAACTGGGCCATCCATTCATTATGTAGTTGTGCAGTTTTTTGCTTAAGTTGTCATCCTGTTGGGCTTCCTTTATTTTATTCAGACGCTCATCAGAGAAAGGCATTTCTTTGGTTATGGTTAGAAATGTTGTCTCATCAAGCTTGTCATCTTTATCAAGAATATCTCTATCATTTTCTTGGGGTGGAAGTGGTGCTCTAGATAACATATCTGCTGTATACATATACTTTCCTGGAACATGCTCTATATTATAATTAAACGGAGTCATTCTCATTCTGAACCGTTGGAGTCTTGTAGGCAGGTCTGCGATTGGTTTTGTTCCGAGTATGGATATGAGAGGTTTATGGTCTGTACGTATGGTGAATTTTGGGAGACCTTGGAGGTACAGTTTGAATCGTTCACAAGCCATTGTAGTGGCACATGCTTCCTTTTCAATCATTGCATACCTCTGTTGAGTGGCTGTGAATGCTGATGACCAAAAATGAACAGGTTTCCATTCATCTCCATGTTTTTGTTCTAACGCAGCCCCTATTCCATATTGAGATGCATCTGCAGAGACTCTGGTTTCCAGTTTGGGATCATAGTGTGCTAACTGTGGAGCTGAGGTTAACAACTTTTTGATTTCTTGGAATGCTGTGGTATGTTTATCATTCCACTCTCTTGAGGAATCTTTTTTTAGTAGGTCACGAAGAGGTTTTGTTACATCTGATGTATTTTGCAAGAATCTAAGGTGTTGGTTTACAGCTCCCATGAAACTTCTCAGTGCTGTTATGTCCTTAGGTATGGGTAGGTCAATTATAGCCTTTATTTTGTCTTGGAGAGGGTGTACACCATTGCCATTTACTTTGTATCCGAGAAATGTGCATTCATTTGTTCTGAAGATGCATTTGTTGCGGTTTAGGGTTACTCCTCCCTCATGTAGGGCTTTAAGAACCTTTCTTAAATTTGCATCATGTTCCTCTATGGTTTTTCCGTGGACCAAGGTGTCGTCAACATGATTCACACAACCTTTGATTCCTGATAGCAAAATTGCCATTTTTCTTTGAAATACTTCACTTGAAGAGTTCATTCCCATAGGCATTCGGTTAAATCTGTATCTTCCAATTGGTGTGATGAATGTTGTGAGGTCTTTACAGTCATCTGATAATTGGACTTGGAAGTAGCTCTTGACGGCATCAATTTTGGAAAATACTTTGGATCCTGCAAGTTGGGCTAAACACTCTTCTACTGTGGGTAATGGGTGGTATTCTCTCATTACTGCTTTATTAAGTTCAGTGTAATCTACTGTAATTCTAACCTTATCTGTGTCATTTTTATCTGGTACTGGAACCATTGGAGCGCACCATTCTGTAGCATGTGATACTGGTTCAATCACTCCCATGTCTTGTAAAGCATGCAGGGTTTTCTCAACTTTGGGTCGAATCGGAATGGAGATATGTCTAGGAGTTGTTACTGCGTAGGGTGTGGCATCTTTTTTCAGTTTAATTTGATACCTTCCTTCCATGCTTCCTAAGCCTTTAAACATCTCTTTGTATTCCTCTTCAGGTTGGGTATTGTTGCTGGTATGTACCTGCAGTATACTTGCTTCATCATGCCATTGAACTATCTTGAGAGCTTCGCATTCTGCGAGTCCTAGTAGTGGCATATGTTGGCCTTCTAGTATATAGATATCTGTGACTTTAGTAACACCTTGCCAGGTCAGCTTGACATTCTTACATATGCCTCGTCCTGGTAATGTTATTCCACACGGTCCTAACAGTTTTTCTTTTAGGTCTGTAAACTTAGGCAGTTTTAATCTAGACTGTAGCTCTGGGCTTATAACAGTTTGGGATGCCCCTGTGTCTATTTTGAATTTAATTCTCTGACCATTTAGTACTAGAGTTGCATATTTGGCTTTTGAGCGAGAAATCTTGGGAGTGTTTATTGAATCTATAATATTTTCTTCTGGATGGATACTGCCAAAGAAAAATTCTTCATCAATCTGGTTTACACTTTTCTCTTTCTTATCTTCCTTTTTTCTGCAGACCGCTTGCCAATGACCCTTTAGGCCGCAAAGTTTACACGTGGACTTGGTTGCTTCACACTCACTGAATTTATGTTTTGGGGTGCGGCCACACTTCCTGCAACTTCCGGTTGTTAGGTTTTGTTTTATTGGCTGTTTTGTTATTTTTTTGTGTACTAAGTGCACTTCTGGTGCTTGAGGTGATGGGTGTAATGCTGACATGTTCGCGTCTACAATCTCAGCATGTCTCACGCGATTAATGACCGTTTCTAATTTGGGTTCGTCTTCTAGGTTTTGGATTGCTTTGGATAGCTCCATGTTTGTCATACCAGCTATTATTCTGTCTCTAATAAGCTCATCTTCTAGAGAACCAAATTCGCATTTTTTTGCCAGATTGTGTAGATCGGTTATGAAGTCATCAACACTTTCATCTACTTTCTGTACCCGTTGGTTAAATCGCGCCCTCGAATACATTTTTGTTTTTCGGGCGGTGTAGTAAGCATCGAACTTGTTTTTAACAGTATCGTAGGATTTCAGTTCCTCCGCATTAAGCTTCATTGATGTTAGTATGTTGTTAGCCTGACTTCCCATGAGATATAACAGAGAATTTACCTGGGTTTCGCTCGGCAAAAGTTTGAGTCTTGTAGTTTCCCGGTACTGCTCAAATCTTGTAATCCAGTTGGGCCAGTCTATTGCTTTAAAACTAAATTGTTGAGGCGGTGGCGTCGACATCCCGGGCAAAAAGTTGGCGGTTTCGATGGTGTTGGATTGCGAGCACTGGCTTTGGGTGAGGAGTTGTCCCTGCAGTTGCTGAATTATTGCCATCTGCGCGTCTAATTGCTTTTTTAGTTCTTCCATTATGAAGAACACTGTTTATTTCGTTTTTGAATAATTTTACTACGCTGTCACCATGTATGTTCAGTTAAAAGATGCTTTATTTTTCAAAGTTACTACAGACTAAACAAGCTTACATAGGTGTCGCCATAATCGCCATACTTAACTACCACAGAGTAAAGCTATTACACAATATTTACATATTCGCAACGTAGGTACTCGTAAAGAAATTTCTTTTGATACCAAACATAACATATTTATCAAAGAAATATTTTTATTGTGCGCGAATTTTGTTATAGGTATAATCCGCAATATTGAATTTAATGTACCGTTATTATGTAGGTATAATCTATGACACGCAGAGTGTTAAGGTCTATCGATTGACACCATTATTTATTTATTTATTTATTATTGCTATTTACCATAAAACATAACATTACAGAACAGTCCAATACGTTACATTTTATTACTAACAGAACTTATCTATCTATAATTATCATTCACACTTAAACTAATTAAGTAGGTATTTAATCGATATAAAATATTAGCCTAAACACTACTAGCACAAAAAATAACAACTGTTATTCTGTAAATATGTAAAACATAAAAAATTAGTAAAAATATATAACACATATATAATATAATCTAACCTGTAGGTATATACTAAGCTATAAAATAATCAGTACAGTTCACAATAGTTAACACATATTGCTTTAACTATCTCCCATTCTTCCACAAATATGTCCAAGTGTGGGCATGTTGCATTAAGGCTATTGAGATGGCGTTGTACACGGCAGACGGGAGATTGCTGACGCGCTGCCGTGCGCGCTGGTGTAGGCGCGAATAGAGGGACTCGCCCGCTTCGGAACCTGGCACGCTGCTCCGGTACACATAGTCTGCTCACCTCACAAAGAAGCTCTGGGCTGTCCAGCGCACCACCCAGTTTTTTTTTTGGCATGATTTTTTTTTTTTTTTTTTTTTTTTTTTTTATGTAATTATATGACGTGACGAGCTAGTCGTTCACCTGATGTTAAGTGACACGGCCGCCCATAACAGTTGCAGTGTCACCCGGAACTTTAAAACAATAAAGTTTCGCGTGATAATCTGATCATACATCCTACGGGTTTGGAGTGACTGAAATCCTAGAGACCCTTGCAAAAACTTTGTAGGATACATAAAAGGATAGTATCCAAACATTTTCTTATATAAAAAGCGTAAGAAACGTTTTTGGACCTTTTTGGGTCATTGAAATAGTATAAGTAGTTTAGGAGATTCGAGGGATTCACATACGAACATACATACATAGATATAAGTAAAACACATATACATAGACAGTCAAACTCATAATCCTCCTTTTTGAAGTAGTCGGGTAAAAAAGTAGGTTTATGCGAATGTAATTACATTGCACTAAATTGTGTAAATGTTCTTGCTATTTTTGATAAACATGCACCCACAAAATCAATTGTCATCAAAAATTGGTCTTACCCATGGATTACCGATACAATTAAATTGATGATGAAATTACGTGATGAGGCTGCAATAGAATATCACAAAACTAAATCAGAGACAAAAAAAGAGTATTATAAGAGTCTGAAATCAACTGTAAATCAGGCTCTCTATCATGAGAAATCTGCCTATTTTAAATTTAATATAAACAGTAAAATCCACAATCCGAAAGTATTATGGAAAAATCTAAAAAAAAATTTATTGCCTAAGTCTGATATAGAACTCCCACCGATTTTCAAAGATGCAAACATTATAAATGACCATTTCATGACTATACCGGGGACTTCGAACGTTAGCATTTCACAACTGACGTACTTCGAGTTCAATAAGTACAGTGATGCTACTTTTCACATACTACCCGTTAGTTTAGATAGAATTATTAAAATTGTTAGTAGTTTAAAATCAAACGCAGAAGGTTGTGATAATATAAGTTTGGACATGCTAATTATGACGTTCCCATATACTGTAAATTTAATTCAAAATCTGGTTAATAAATCTATATGCACATCTACCTATCCTGATCTTTGGAAGTTGGCAATCGTACGTCCTCTGCCAAAACACTCCAACCCGGTTGACCTTAAAGATTTAAGGCCAATTAGTATCTTGCCCTGCTTATCAAAAGTTCTGGAGAAGGCCGTTTGCGCTCAATTAAATGATTATATCGAAAATAATAATATTTTGCCACAAGTACAGTCTGGATTCAGAAAGGGTCGCAGCACAGTAACTGCTATGTTGGATGTTACCGACAATATACTCTGCGCTCAAGATGAAGGAATGTGCACATTGCTTGTATTACTCGACTTTTCCAGGGCTTTTGACTCTTTAAATATTGATCTGCTTCTTTCCAAGCTGCATTACTACGGTTTGGATTATGAAGCTTTAAAGTGGTTCGATAGTTACCTTAGCAACCGTTGCCAGTATGTACGGCTAGAACATAATGATGGTTCTTCGTTAGTCTCGGACATAGTGGCTGTAAACAGGGGAGTACCTCAAGGCTCCATTTTGGGACCAGTCCTTTTCATCCTGTATTCGGCTGACATAACAACGCACATTAGACATTGCAAGTTTCATATCTATGCGGATGATATACAAGTGTATATCTCCTGTAAACCATGTGATATACTTACTGCAGTGAGTAAGCTAAACGAGGATCTTTCGAGAATAGCCACGTGGTCAGTTGATAATAATTTACTCTTAAACCCTCTCAAAACGAAGTACCTTATCTTTGGTAGCAAAAACCAACTAGCAAATGTAGGCTCATCGGTAGCAGTCATGCTCATGGACGAACCCATCGAACGTGTATATGAAGCCCGCAATCTAGGTTTGCATATGGACTGTGATCTGCGTTTTGAGAAGCATATCGCAAATTCAGTTAAAAGTTGTTTCTATAAACTCAAAGTTCTGTATCGCATGAGACCATATCTAAATGAGTGTCTGCGTGTTCAGCTTGTAGAGTCACTGATCTTATCAAATTTAAATTACATGGACACAGTCTTTGGTCCACGGTTGTTAAAAAGAACGCAGAAGTCTATACAGAGAATCCAAAATGCCTGTGCCCGGTTCTGCTTTAACATCCCGTTAAGAGCTCATGTGACTCCATACCTAAATAAAAGCACAGCTCTTAAAATGAAACATAGGCGCAAGCTTCACTTGGCATGCCTACTTTTTGGCGTCATAAAGCATCGAGAGCCAGCTTATCTGTACGGAAAACTATCTTGGATATCGGCTCGTAGGTCATATGGATCTCGCCAGTGTGCTATGCAGCTTTTGACGCCACACCATAAATCAGCTGCATTTAGAGGTAGTTTCCGTTATGCCGCAACTAAGTGTTGGAATAATATTCCACCGCCGATCAGGAACCTGCAAAATATTAAAATCTTTAGGACTAAACTTAAATTATTTTTACTTCTTCATCAAAAGAGTCAGGAAACATTAGTGCATGACACCAGTGCTATTTAAGTGCCTAAATCTAATCTTTGTTGTAACTTACCTATTTTTTCTTTTTTTCTCTGCTACTCTTGGTTGTTTCTTATTGTCATGCTTTGAGTGGAAAACTGTACCTTGTACTGTGTCATTTTTGCTTTTCAAAAAACTATGCATATATTAAACACTTGCTACACTTCTTATACTTAATTTGTTATAGACTGAAAATTCAAAAATTATTATTACTCGATTGTTGATTAAATTGTTTTGTTATTTTTTTAAACTCAATGTAAATCATTTGTTGTAATGAACTGTAGTGTATGTTCGCTCCGTGATTTCACCAAGAGGTCCCAACGGAAGACCAGCGCTGGTTCAGCAGAACCAGCATTATGCTGAGTTGGGGCCGATTTGTGGCAACGGCTTTTTCTTTTTTTTTTATATATTTATAGGTAGTATACCTATATACCAATGTGTATCTTCTGTGCTTAAAACTGTTGTTACAAATAAATTAATTTCATTTCATTTCATTTCAAATTCATCGCCTAGATAGGGTTTTAGTAGGACTTTACTTTACTTGCTACCCAGCTAGTAGTTAGTCATCACTAAATGCTATTCACACACATCAACAGCCGGCAGACGTCCACTGCTGAACACGGGCCTCTCTCATAAAACGCCACTTTGGACGCTTATCAAAATGGGAGTTTTCCATAATCACCACGATAAGCAGGCGGCTTGGTGATGGCAGAAGATTTTCTACCAAGGAGAATCAATGCTGCTGCCCATTCCCTGGATCTGCCCTTAGCCGGCTCCTACGATAGCCACGGGAAGAGATGGGGTGGTCCTATTCTCACACCGAGACCATACGGTATACATATATGCTATTACACCTACCTAAATCGATTCTTTATTAGGCAACTAACTGGGTAGTAAGCTTCATTTCCCGAATCCTAACTGCAAACTGAATTAAGTGTAAAAAATTGAAAAAATTATATAGCGTTATCCAAAAATTTGTAAAACGCGATTTAATAAAAACTACTTGCCTGAAAATAATATTTAGTTGTTAATTTTGAATTAAATTTAAGTAAAAATTAACAACTTAATATTATTTTCATAAAGTAGGTTCAAAATGAATGTAATAAGAATTGAAAATATAAGTACCTAAAATCGGGGGGCCATCGCATGTCCCTTTCTTGCAACACAGCAGATATCGTGTGGACCTTCCCCACAGTACAGTTATTATCAAAACACACGTTGTGACGTTACATGCCAAAGAGATTGTACCTATCATTTCCACTATGTTACTTAATAAAATGTTTGCTTATTAGAAAGATTTGTTTCTTAGATTGACTATTTGGATCAGCATCATAAAAAAAATAAAGGATGTTTAATATCTGGACAAACTCTTGACCGACTTCGCTCGTACCCGCTCATTACTGAAGCATGAGTTGGTGGTTGTTATGTTGGTGTTCAAATAAATAAATAAATAATACCTATATTAAATTTTTAGAATTGAGTAGGTACATAAGAACAATGAATCTGCGAAATATTATCAAAACAGCCGGTAAACGGCACCGCCCGCCACGCCGCGCGTCTCGCCGCGCCGCGTCTCATACTTCCCAAAAAAGGGTTTATTTATTTGTTTAAGCACCTATTTATTTAAATACACCCAATCAAAATCTATGAACTCGTAGAACTTCTACATTAAACAAGTTTCGTCAAGATTAGTATAAAAAAATACAACTGCGGTACGCGTGTACGTACTAGGTACGTATGTAGGTACATCCAGAGACCGGACATTATGTGAAAGAAAATTTTGCGAGTTGAAAAAAAATCTGGGAAAAATATGAACACTTTCTATACCTACTTATAAGTTTTTTTTAATAAATTATTAAACCTAATAGGTAATAAATACCGTCTAACTTAATTCTAATAATTTGGCAAACATGGATTTACTGTTAAAAAAGACATTATTGTATAAATAACACTGTTTCTAGATGCCATACGTAGGAACTCAAGAACCTAGAACATACTACTTATCTAATCCACTTATTAAACACAGTCTGATTGATAACCTATAAGAACTAGTGATTACTAACAATAAATCACTTCACTCCTCAATCCGCTCTGTAAAACATAGCACCGTGTTTGCTTAGAATAAAACTTTGGTGGGCGAGGTATTGTGCGCTTCCAATGAACGCATTTCAATTTGGACACTTGGTAGTGTTGGAGGCTTAGAATCTGGCGCCGTGGTAGTCTGGTCCGAGGTCAATGAGGTCAAACTCGTACTCGAGCGCTCCAGGGCAGGGGTGGTGGAGGCACGGTGCCTTCTTCACGAACAGGTTTCTCTCGTACTGTGGAGCGAGCCTTCCGGATGGCGCGGCAACGGTGTCAAGTAGGTGAGGCAAGCCCGGCGGCGGCGCGGCCAGGCTGGCGGTGACGAGCAGGAGGATCAGCAAGAGGTGCATCATCGCGGGGGCAGGTCACGGCACCGACTGGCCTCCTCTCCGCCGCCACAACACATTTATACGGGTGTACTCACCGCTACACAGTTTACATACACTCGCATGCAACTTCCTGTTTTATTTGTTTGATTTAGTGCACTTGGACTCGACTTTCAGCTGAGAACCATGATGTAAATAACTTTTAACAAAAGAATCGATTAATTGGATGAACTGGCGTCATCGTAGCGGTGAGTTGCTGATCTAGAGTTTTGTATTTGTTTATTGTATTCCACAACTTATTGCAAACGTTGTATATTCAGGCGCTTAATTATTATGCTCTACTGTTTTACCTCCAATCCTAGCTCTGGTGTTAGAATAGAAGCCGTAAAAAGGACTCATTTACATATGCTAAACTATCTCTAGCGCAATATTATTCATATTTTTCCTCAAGTACTTTAAATATTACAACTCGCTGAATTTACTAACGTCGTCGGTAAATCACAAGATCACAAGATAATTGGATAGCATTATCTCAAATAGCGGTCTATGACGTCACAGATCGTATTTTCCGCGCAATGCTTCTAAAGTTCGGAATTTCCAGTGGTAGGGACATCTGATTACTCACCTTCCATCCTCCTTGAAATGGTTTAGAAGACAGAAACATTTGGCATAATTTAGGTAGGTACCTACCTAAAACTGCGAGTTCCAATGTCTCAAAGTCTCAAACCGCAAGGCTTTTACTAAACGTGCCTCTTGACAAAGGATGTTTCACGTAGGTAGTTAGGCACCGAAGACAGTATGTGGTAAGCAATTCATTATTTTATCAAGTAGCTCTACTTGTTTATTATGTAGGTACTAGTTTGTTTTCAATGATTTTGACATGATTGTGGCCTGTAGAAGTTGTTATTGCAAACACAAGATCTTTCGCAAGTATAAAGTTGTAAAACGGGTACCTTCCTGAATACCTATGTCCAAAGTTATAAACCAACCTTTATAATTATAAAGGACAGTCACTTCTCATTCTCACTCTTACACCACATCAATATACAATACATATGGTATACGTAGCTGGATAATGGAACACAATACATACTAGACCGCTTTCATTTCCCGGCTTTCGAGAGGGTCGATGGTTCTATTATCGTCTTTGGTTATTGTTTGAGCATTCACGAGATCACGACACAGTCGACACGGTAATCTTTCACCGATGTAGGTACCTACCTATATACTATATCTACATGTTAAGTGTTATTATGTCAAAGCGCGGTAAAACCCGAGACCTACATCGAAAGGTGTGGCGTCCATCACACACGTAAGTTCACAATGCAATTATCGGTTTCCTGCCAACCTCAAAGATTACGAAACGTTTTGTACGGCAGTGTACGGGCACAGAATAACTGATAGTACCATACCGGTGTGACTGCTGTATAATCTGTGGCGGCGGAATGCACTGGGAAACCCCACCAGCATCAGCGGCCGCGGTTGGGCGATGGTACTCCGTGAGGCTGATAAGAATGCCCGTACCAACGGCGCGGCGTGGTGGTGAGGTGCAAGGTTTATTTGGGTTGGGCGAAGTGAGTTCGAGAAAGAACCTGAACTTATTTCTCTTATTCTGAGGCTATATTTGGAAGGTGGGCTGTAGTTAAGTATAATAGGGTCCTACAGTCCTACATCTACTTATAATGCATGTACAAATGGAAAAAGTTCAGCTCAGCTGGAAGAGCGTCTAATTCGGTCAGTTGGAAGGTGCGGCTTCAAATCCCGCCGATCGCAAACATTTTGAGGAACTAATAATATATATTTTGAGAAAAGGTGCTGGAAAAATCAAAGACTAGTTCATCGAAGACTGCACATAGCTTTTGGTATTTTGGCCCACCATTGTAGATATTTCTATGATATTTATTCATGTTGCTTAATTATAATTACAATGATAAGAGATTGTTTTTTAACTTATCTAGGCCTAGTATTATTTATCTGTAATTAGAGGTTACGTTCTTACACATACCGTTCTAAAAAAAACTGGCATACTCATGTGTCACGGGATCTTATGTTTTGCGAAAGTTTAGCAAGGTTCACTAGAAAGCCTCCAGCCGAGTTGACTTCGAGTGACAAGTCGCTTCATCATCCGTAGTACAGTGGCGCGCCAGCAGGCTCACGTAACATATCCCACGTGTCTAAGAAGTACGTTATTAATTGTTTTCACGCCCTCATATTGCATGGAGTGGAAACCCCAGACCTTGGCTGAGCACCCATCAAGCGTGTGCCAACATTGCACTTGGTTCGCAGTAACTATGCCATGTAGCATACGCAGTAACTGTTGGGTCAGCTGTGGTTACATTGTTGGGCGACTTCTGATGTAACTCCGCAAGGGCCAGGCATGTGCTTCTGCGAACACAACAACATCGTACTTACTCTCCTCGTGTCGCACTGATGTTTATGCGCGGAATTTCCAATTTTCCATGTGCCGTGCCGTCTGCGCGTCGTAATTAGCTATTAAGTTTTATTACTGGAATAGATTGCATCTTTTCCTCTTCCAAGTACCTACCTACTTAGTTTAGTTTTGTTATATATGTGCGACAAATAAGCAGTCGGCCCACCTTATGGTAAGTGGGGCGTTACATATAGGTATATGGACATATGCAACGCCTTATTGCCATCAGATTGATTGGAGTTTTTTTTTGTATTGCCGATGTGTTGCCAGCTCAGTAATTAAAGCTTTGTACCAGGCTAGTCAATATTATTTATAGCATAGAGTGTTTTCTGTGCTGCTCCACTAATAGGATCATCCTATTCATGAAGCGCATACGCCATTTTGTCCATACATAAAGTGCTACCGCTTTTCTAACTCTAAATATTATCCGATTTTGATAATTGTTTATGTTGTTTACCCAGTAAATAAACTATGGTCGCTCGTACGTCTTCCTTTTTTAAGTTTTTACAACATCTTCGTGTTTATAGCCACCTAAAAGTTACGAATTTTTGGCGCCAAAATTATGATGTAGAATAGCAATTGTACCTATAAAGAAAACTAAACATATTTTCAAAAAAATCAAGACATAATAAGCATAGATTATAATCTATTCAAACGATTGACACCAAAAATAAAAGATTTTGTTTTTAGCGGGTGAAAACCGTTGGCGCCTGAAACGCCAAAATGTAGGTAAATTCACTTATGGGCTCTATTATCATACGTGTGGAGAGCAGAGCGACGGCAATAACATTTCTAAATACCAGGACGGTCCATCTTTTATCTTACAGACTTACTTATCTCATACAATAATATTTTATTGTGATGAGATAGTGGCCCCTTCCTCTATACCTGGCAAGACAAAACTTGATGTAGAGTTGCACATAGTAGTAACTCTGGTGAGTTCTCAGTTCTGCCTGAACTAAGTGACTATGTGACCGGCTCCATAGTTATGGGCATAACATCTTAATCAACAACTTCGTAATATGTGTAAGTCTAGGTGTGTGACATGTAACAGGTGCGTCGCGAAACTGTCCATGATTCACGTCTCCACAGGTGATGGTACGCCATGACGTCACACATGTGGACCAACGCTCGCCACAGCTTGCTGTAATAGTAGCCATGTGAAACGCGACCTCAATACATACATTATAGATTGGCAGGTACCCAATTCGAGAGCAGTGTTACAGATAACACTCACACACATGGTAGAACCTGTGCCAGGGAAATTGAGAGGCAGACCCTACAGGCTACACCAGGCAAAGATTCTTGTTCAATGAAGTACTTGGATATAACGATATAATAAGGAATGGTTACATGTTAGGTAGTAGGTAATGCAGAGATGCTGTACTTAGGTGCTTTATGCAGAGGTTGACGTATATAGGTGTTTGCGCGGACGGGGTGCGAGCCAGGATATACCTCCAAGTGTTGGTAATCCCTTTTGGATGTTTGCATCCGGAGGGAAAGGTAACACTTGGACCGGTGCACCCTGGGCGACGGCTAATAACTTCCTTTCGGGGTTCTTGTCAGTCGTTTTGGCTAAATTCCTGGTGAGGCCTAGCTGCAATTATTCGGTCGTAAGTGGCGATAGTGCGCTGGACACGCATCGGCGACCTGGATAACCCGGGAAGCGGTGGTGCGGGGGTGTGGTGGAGCGGCTTCGGCTGCAGAGGGCCTATGGGCTTTGGGGGTTTGCACTCAGCCACCCCGTTGGGAAAACTGGTGGAATCCCAGCTATTTTAGTGATTTGTCTGTCTGGTTTTTTCTATTTTTATTGTATTTGCGCGTTTTAACCGACAAACGACACAGCAGCTCCGGCTTTCTAAACCACGTGGTCGTGGTCCCTATTCTATATAACACCAAGGTGTTTCTACTCTATTACTCCGAAAAGAATCATCTAAAAATGTGGTGGTCATCTAAAAAGACCATCTACAATATAGATTACCAAGACCGAAGATTTACCACTCGGTCGTGTGAGTCAGTTATCAAATGACTTGGGTTTTATGAACGTATCAGTTCATGGAAAGATTGTTCTACTATGATTGTTGTAAAATTGCCACATTTGATTCGTATGTTCAAGCTCCCGTAAATATTTACTTTATTCTGTTTTTTAGTATTTGTTGCTATAGCGGCAACAGGAATACATCATTTGTGAAAATTTCAACTGTCTATCACGGTTCATGAGATACAGCCTGGTGACAGACGGACAGACAGATAGACAGACAAACAGACAGACAAACATACAGACAGGCAGACAGACAGGCAGACAGACAGCGGAGCCTTAGTAATAGGGTCCGTTTTACCCTTTGGGTACGGAAACCTAAAAAAGAAAATATTGCCAGTGCCAGATGAAATAAAATATGTAGGTGCATGGATGATAGACCAAGGGCAGAGACTGACAATTATAATCTTTTAACCCTCCTTTTAAAATGCTGGATGTTGTAGGTCTGGGGAAAGACCACGCTGGTGGTGGTAGCTCACCCGTAAGATGTGGACATCTTATACCTACAGGTATAGGTACGGCAAGAAGGTGCGCATAAACCGGGTCGTATAGTGATTTCCGCTGCTCAATAATGTGTGAATGAGGTTTTGGATACATTGGTACTTTTAATTATGCATATTCCAATGATGCGCGTTGTATACACAATTGTTATTAATAATAAGTAATTAAGGTCTAAGTTTATCTATACCTACTTCAAAGAAGACGCGATGATTTAATTATTATTGCGTCTGTTCGTCGGTTGACGTAAATAAGGAAGGTCTGCCAGTTCTTAAAATGAGTGGATTCGTTTTTGTTTGGGTTTCCCTAATGACTCCCGCTCTAAGCTCGGCGGCGGCGGCGCCTTCGAGGATATAAATAGCAGCTGAATGATTTAAGAATCATGACTAATTATTAGGCTATTGTTTCAGGACTAATTTACTCTGTTCCACACGACGCATCTGTGTGCAAAATCTTTACGAAACATCTTTTAAATATTTGAACACTTAATTCGAAATTATTTTGAATTTGAATTGGAATTTTGCGGATTAGTCTAAACTAATGATTTTATATCTTGTTATTCGTAGAGGCGCTACTCGTAGGTGCAAATACTAATCCAATTTGAAAGTATCTCCTTTCAAATAAATAAAGAATTTTACTAATCAGTATACATTTTTTATGCTAAAATGGGTATACGTTTGACCACAACACACCTGATGGTAAGTGACGCAGTTGTCTAAGGTGGAGCACGTTTGCGCATGAAATGCCCATTCACTCTTGACTTGAAAAGACCCAGGTTATACCCAGGAGGAAGCACTGTTGCTGGAAGAGCATTCCATTCCTTGGCCGTTCGGACTATGAATGACTCAGCAAAACGTTTAGTGCGGACTTGTGGTTGTGGTACAGTTACGACGTAAGACTAGAGTTCATCTCATGAAAGAAGTTCCGCGTCAATACATATAATTTTCTGTATAATGTAAGTATATCATGGTTTATTTAATTTACCAAATAAAATCGATATTCACCAATTATTTTATATTGAAACTTTGGGGAGTCTAAAATAGTAGAGCTTAGCAACATTTCGCCGCGCGACTGTGGCGACGCGTCTGCGGGTCACCTTTTGTGAGACGATCTCTTATAATGACTGTGACGTTTTCTTTGATGGGGTGCCTTCTATAAGGCAAAAACTGGCAGCCAAATTTTTCGGTTCTCAAACAATAGCTGTACCTACGGTTATAATTAAATTACACTATCGGTTAGCTTATTTACCTGCTTCATTCTAGCTATCTACTGTTAGCGTTGTTAATAATAAACCGATGGAAGAGCAGTTTTTCTATGGAATGCATAGATGGCGCTGAAACAAAAAGGGTGGAATAAAGTCAGTGGTCGCGCAGGCGGCACGACCCAAAAAAGAAAAAACTACAACAAGAAGAAGAAGCAAAGCAGTGGAAGTGAAAAAGTGCAAAAACTCGATGAAAAATCAATATATTGGAAAAAGACGAGCTACCAGTGGAATTGCTGGAGATGTTGATCAATATGTCGATTGGTTGGGAGTGTCTAATAAAGCTGTGTTGAATACTAATGTCGTTTTTTAACAGATCAGAAGCGGGTCCCGACTTCGCCCATAATCTGGTGAGTTCTTCTAGAAATATACGACGATTCTCTGTGAGAAACAGTTGAGGCAAGGTTGACATATAGATAGATGTAAATGAAATAAGGAAACTGAGACACTTCTCGAAAGAGTGCATGGGTGCAACACTCAATTTGCCAGGAAAGCAAAGAAATAGCAGTAAGCGTCTGCCGTCTGCCAGTAGTGTGAGACGCAGACTGTCCTGTTTTGTTACTGTGTTGTTACCTAACTTTTTATCTAGGTACAAGTTGTTATTTTTAACATGTATATTCAGATTACTAAGTTATAGGGGATGGATGTAATGGTACCTACCTACTATGCTGGGGGTTAAATGTAATTCTTGCAGTGGAACATTGCTTGTTGAATGACAATGGGTTTATGAATGAAACCTGCATGCACACATAATTCTAAAAAACTAATAATATGACCTGCCTCAGCTCAATTTTAATATGTTTAATTACTCAACTGAGTTTGAAGGAGACTTTAAAGTTAAAAGAGTGGCATTCTGTACTAGGTAAATATTACTATCACCAAAGTAGTGTTAAACAGGTTGAACCAGTTGAATAACACACATTGTGACATTTGCATAATAGGTGATTAAAAATTAAAGGTTGTACTGCTATCCGTCTGACATTTTACTAATTAAAGTCGAGCTTCACCAATGAATGTAAAGAGTAGGTATGCAAGGAGTGAAAGTAAGGGAAATGGCTGCAGGTATACACAGTGCACTTCGGGTTGATGTGTAGAGGCAAGTTACATCCAACTATTCTCAGTGTGGCGGCTTAGTGTAGGTACACTGGCACTAAGAAAATACATTATTGCAATCCAACGGGACGGTGCTGCTGGTGGCAGAACTTGCATGTGGTGGTGCACTCTCTCTGGGGTAATGGTGTTTAAGGGGTCTGTTATGTCTGTAAGTGTTACCTACATTTTAATAGATACAGTAGGTATCTAGTTTATAAAGATTTGCAAAATATAAGTTGATAAGTCTGCATTGTTGATTACCCTATAAATTTTATTTTATTTTATTTTATTTTATTTGGACAACTAACAGCTGTCTTACTAAATTATATAAGAACAGGATGATAAACACTCTTGAGCCAAATATAGCAATTAAATGCATTTTATAAGTTGTAAGCACTCAGTCATTTTGAAACAGGTTTTTGTATGAAATTCACAGCCATACCGTGTGGATCCATGCTACATGTCCTGAAAACTGTATAGGCATGCTCAGTTTTATTCAATGAAAGAAGGAAAGGAAGATGTGTACTTGATGTGTACTTAACTATTTTGTTTCACTGCAATGCAGTGCAGATTTTCACCAAAGTTGAGTTTTTGTTTTTTTGTAAAGCGGGCAACCTTATTGCAAAGGTGGGTTGGTCTCTGTTGATGCTGTTTAAAATATAAAACTATTGTTTCACAAAATTATATAATACAAGCAGGTAGATAATAATTGTCCAATGGGTGGTCTTTCTTATCCTCAACAATTAAAGTGAGACCTTCACATGAATATGTGCAGATATTTGTTGCATATATAATACACAAGTACCTACCTACTGCAGAACCATAAGATGGACATGGACATGGGAAGATTCTTAAGGTCAAACTTGTTTTGATGCGGCTAAGGTGGTAGTATTATGGAGTGTAAATTGAGATTGCATACCTGCACAGAGCATGAAAAAAAAATACGCTTCGCACCTAGATAGAGGCGCCTTGCCCAACACTTTTCATACAATTCAAGCGTGTCAGGTATTACAATGAAACCTCTATGGTTTACCTGCGCAGATGACATATATTGCAATTGTCTTGTCATTAGTGCCATTGCTGTTAGCAAAACGTGCTGCGGGTGGAGTCGATATATTTTTATCGATAAAGTATGAGGTAGGTACCCGGTAAGGTATGTGTTACCTGATTATTAGGTACACTTTAGTAAGTATCTTTTGTGTGTATTTTTGTGTGCAATAAAGTATTATTTTATTTCATTATATTTTAAATCTGAGTCGAAAATGGCCAGCCGATATATATTCTTTAATAAATAAAATTGAATGTATTGGTACAGGTTCGCGGCTGAGATGCAGTACAAACAATCTTACCTATTTTATGGCAAATGACAGTTCATATTTTGGATACGTTTTATTATACCAAGTACATAGGTAGTTTGCGTTAGTTTATAGTCATAATAATTAAGTTTATAAGCGTGGTGATTATGGCTAAACCCCCCCACCCCCCCCCCCCCTATAATGCGCGTCCAAATTGATGTTTTTTGGGGAGGCCTATGTTTAGCAGTGGTCGTCTTCCGGTGGATGATAATTATGTGATGTGTATAATTATATGTATAAACGAGAGTTTGAAATAGAAAAAATATAACGAGTTTAACAAAATGAAAGAATATAAATTAAAACTGATTCCGAATATATAATTATGAACAATTAATTCAAATAAAATCCTTTACGCGTGAATGTTTGAAATAAAAATATCAATTATGTGCTTATTATGTACAAAATTGTATTCAACAATACATTATTATTTTTATACCTACTTAAATTATACAACAATTAATAATATAGTATGTACATTGTAACATTAAATCAACTCAAATCAAATTATTATTTTAGGAAAATCTGCCTCTGTTATCAACACAAGAGTAGTGTAAAATAAAATAATTCTTAGATCACAATTATTGCCCCAAAAATAGAACATTTTTGTTTGAATAACTTCGAATGGATACATTGAAGTTGCGTTTTTTCGTAAGATAATGGAGTCTTATGTCCGCGTACTTTTCCATAATTGCTTTGATTAATTAAATTGAATGGTTATTCATGGGTTCTTGGTCAAATTGGTGAGTCTGTAAATTTTCAAATAAACTAACTCCGAGGCAAAAATGCAATGCATGCGTAACTATATATTGTTTTGTTTGTTTTGATTTTATGTAACCACTGTTAAGAATATGTTTAATCACAGTCGGTCTCGGTTGTCATAAGAACATCTATGGCAATCGTTACGGGTAGTTAGATACCTGATAGAATCTGAAGCCTGGTCTAACCATCCCTGTTACTGGTTCCTTATGGCAGTAGGTCATGTAATTCTGATAGTTCGCTGCTACAGGTTAGATTGGGAGCCGACCCCACACAATAATGATATGCAATATTATTATTTAACAATTATATTGAATATCAGAAGTATCTTAGTGTGTCCTCATCAAATAATAAATGACGATGAGAGAAATTATAGTACCTCATTGAAAATAGGATGGAGTTTTAATGTTGGAATGGCGTCAAAAAATAAACGTGTATAGTTAGGCATTCTCATAAAACATTCAGCTTCAAAATGCTGGGAGCAAACCGCATCATGTTTTTGAGGAAACCAATTGCACTTTCCTGTTGCTAATATCCATTTATCTTTTATATTAGGATCTCTAGGAAACCTAAAAACAAAAGTAGGTATTATTATTTTAATTAGTGAAAATAAATTTAACTACAAAATAAATTAAAAAAAACATTGAAAACGTATTGCAACCCATTCCCGGATGCCATAACAGTAACTATCGAAGTATCGATATTTAGTAAGGCTAACCAACACGTTACATCACTATCAGTTCTTCTACCCTATTTGTAGGAATTGCCTCAATGGTATATTATAGAAACCTAAAAAGTGTGTTTAATTACTCACATGTGGTATGTAACACCAGAGTTTTGTTTATTTACGTTTTTACTCTGATTATTACACCAAATCACAGCGCAATTAGGCATTTTAATAATTATTTTTGAGCATGTTCTTTTGACACGTCAGAACTCAAACTAAATATCAAATTGACAGTTGCTTGATCGCTGATCTGGTGTTCAGCACGAATATTATTATTAATTTCGCCTCTATCTAGGTGCGAAGTGTCATATTTTTCAATGCTCTGTGCATACCTGCGATGTAATATAGAGTAGATCCACGATCGCTCGAAAACGGCACCATTTAAACAAGGCCTTGTTTTTGTTCTCAGTCGCGTGTGACTTGGACTGCGCCTTATGAAAGTGATGTATTAACTCACATAATATTATTGTTTTACAACACTATTACAGGGTGCGATGGTTCATTATTAAAATGAAACAACCACTTGTGAACTATGTTTTTTTATATGTGCAGGAGAGGTATAATATATCTGTAAGCATTGGCGCAGGGACACTTTTGAGGTTTGATCTTCGTAGAGACTGTATCTATAGTATATTTGATTTAAATTGCATACTGATGATTTAGTGAAGGATGAGTAGGTACCTAGGTACTTGCTAAATAGCGTTAGTACAGATTAATTCAGAATAGTTCGAAAGTGTGAGTGCCTACTCGCCCGAGATAATGTACGTTCGAAATGGACAAATTTGTTGGAACATAATACCACCCCAAGACCATATTGTACACAGCTTAACAATAAAAACATTAGGTGCATAAACAGCGGCCTCACAGAGAATTATACGTATAGACGTATAGATATTTATCTACCATTACATTATTTGTTTATGGAAGGAGTAATGAACTTGAGAGCTATAGCTACAAGTACCTATAGGTAAAGCCTTTAGGTCGATAAAATGTTATTCGATTGATTGATTGAGTTAGTCCTTTATTATAATATATATACTTGTAAAGTGGTCTACATCTAAAGTATAGGTACAAACTTAACTTTATTTTAATGCATCCCCGAAAACTATTCCATTTTTTCTAGAGTATTTTGGAGAGTTGTTTAGTTACGAGTTTGTCTAATTGTGAATCTGTTTCACTACGGAAAATCAAGTGTTGTAGGCAGGTGCATGCCGTTTCCACATAATATAGGTTACCTTATCGTTGATCTTATGCAAAATTCGTCCAGGGGTAGGTACCTCTGTTTTGCAAGTTATTCTGCCGCCAAACAGTACCTCGTGCGCAGGCACAGTGGTGGTTAAAAAAAAAGTACTAAGTGCCCTAAGCGGGCACGCTTTTTGTACCTACCTAGAGCGTGGCGTATCGCGCGCGCTGCGTGAGCGCGCGAGTAGTAAAAGCATAGTTGCTTATGCTAAAGCAGCGGTGGGCATTTATAGGATAAAGTTTGTAGCACGCTTTTGACATAAAGCGGGTTTGAACACTACTGTATTCTGGCTTACTGTACCGAGGTGGTGTGACTAGTGAAGCTATTGGGCAAGTGAGGCTTCGTGACCTAATGTTACTGCCTAGTTATTTTGATGCTAGGCTGTGTGTCTTAGTATAACATGCGCTGTGTGTTGCACAAAACTTTATAATACTATTAAGAGTTCCGAGTCCTAACTCGTCACGTGATTCATCCACACATAACTTTTTAACGAAGAATGGCAGATCATATTTTCAGCTACGAAAAAAAGGGGATCCGTGCGCATGAATGAAACTTGTATGTAGGGTACGTAAGCGAAATGAATAAAATCACAGGCAATCACAGTGACAAAAATAAATCTTATGATGAAATAATAATGATTTTAAAGTAGCAATAGTAGCAAAATTGCATTGCAATATTTTCTCATATTTAAAAAAATGGTTTAATGCACTTCATACTAAGAAGGTATAGTTAACTAAACTAAGCTGTTTTCGCTTGTGTTGTTATGTCAAACGTTGGATTTGGGGCATATATTTGCTCGAAGCGTATTTACCTACAATTCAATGCTGAGAAGGGGAAACATATAAATACCTACCTAAAATGCAAGATGCCATTACAATAACTGTACTACTACAGTAGATGTTAAGTCCTAAAATAAACGGATCAAGAGTTGAGTTTGAAATTACTGAAAAGATGAGGATAGAAAATAGTTTTGTCCTCTTCATTATGAAAATGCCTAATACCTTTTCACCGCCTCTTGTGGGCTACTCGTATTTGTGGCTGATGATTGATGATGATGGTGGTGACGATAGAGATACTTCGGTACGACTTCACCGTATTCTTAGGTCTTATTATAAAATGCGTCTGGAGGTACATAAATTAAGTACCTATTTTGTAATATTTGGAATGTTTAAATGTTTTCTCAAAAAGTACAATAGTGGAGAAATTGATTTTGGAAAATAATTTGATGGGCAAACTGTCTTGGGGACATTATGACGTAGGCTGTATTTTGACCATGTTTCTTCAAAGTGATACTAGCACTTACTACCTACATATTATAAAAACCAACATAAGTTCTTCGTCGTAGGTACCTTCACACTGGAGAGCAGGTGGGATTGATTATTAAGTCAGTGATCGATGTTCCGTTCTAAACGCATTAACCTGCAAATTTTTGAGCCCATTTTGTATTATGTTGTAATAATAGATAGAGATGGAAATAAAGATATGGACATTTTGTCGATACCACAAGGATGCCAAGGAGGTTCTTCACTCCGTGTTTATATAAGCGGATGGTATAGCTATCGGCACGAGTCAAGGCTTGTGAACTTATATGCGCAGAACGCATTTTTTTGGGTCTCTGGTGGAAGACAGTGAGGTGCGACGTGTGTTCGTGGCGCCGGCGCCAGTGTTTGGTTCCTTATTGTTCCCCCGCCTCCCGCACTGTCTCCACGCGGCTCTGACGCATGACTGTACTATCCCGCCGTAAAGTGTTACGTTACGTGTTGTTTACGAAAATTGATTATAGTTCTAGTAATATCTATTAGTATTCTACTGTTAATTAACATTGCATTATCAACATGAAGCCTGATGATGGTGATGTCCAAGCTCCTTCTACAAGCGCACACCGACCATGTTAACTGCCAGCTATGATGATACTATGGAAAGAATATTGCCATTACCGAATGATTAATAATTATAGCGGAAGCAGAAATAAAACGGACAGAGTTTCGGTAACTTCTTGCAATTGTTCCTTCTTATAAAATTGCAACAGGAATGAATCATAGCTTGCTGGCTGGCTTTGGCGTATTTTGACACACTCTCCCCTCCAAGGCATGGCATTTCTGGCTGGCGCAAAGAGCGGTGTCAATATGGCGGCTTGGCTATGGCGGGCTGGCTGGCACGCTGGCTGACGTCACGTCCGTTACATAATATCTAAAGTATGTAGGTACTAACTATAATGTAACTGATGCTGTAGTTAATAGACGGATAAAAATCAGCCTACCTAATCAAATATCACAGAAAATTAATAGTAGGTAAGTACAATATATTTTGTGCCCGACTGTACAGATGCGCAGTTATCCCCACTACATTTACTCGCACGTCCAGATCCGTGCCGGTGCCTATAAGCCTGGTCAGGGTTATTAAATGCTCGGGGATCTACGGCCTGTTGTGCTGTCATCGTACGACATAAACAGGAGTTAAGATTGTCAGTGTGTTAAGTAAGAGCTAGAATACCAAGGGTAAAATGACTAATATAAATGCTTGAGAATTTATAAGTATAGCCACCTATGATCAAGTAAACCCTTCTAGATATCGGATTGGCGCAAAAAAAAGTCGTCTCGGTAAATAAGAGCCCACATGCGGCGCGAGCTCTTATTTCGAATCATTTCAAAAGTACTTTATACTTATGTCAGGTTGATTTCATGATAATAGGTATTTAACCCACATCGTTTTATTTTGAAGTGACAGGTATAATTCACTGCTTTACTCGTGGCGAATGGTGGTAATGTTTATGGATTTGTGACTTTATTATGAGGTACTGTGGTTGTGATTAGGTTGAACTTGAAACTTTTGTCTCAGTTCGTTCGTAAACGAATGTAGCTGTATGAGTATATGTAAACGCGGACAGAAAATACCTTAGAATTAGTAGGTGACCCGGAATCTCGCTGTATGCTTGATCAAAGATAGCCACAGAATGAATGGTTGGTATGACAGAATGGTTGGCTACATGAAGGCCCCTAGTTCTTCTGGGCATCCTTCGAATTAAAGTAGTTACCAAACTGAATAATAACGGCTTGGCTTGAAATACATAATCAACTGGGTATTCTGTATTATTGTAATTGACTAAGTAGGCGTAAATAATAAGCATTGAGATTACCTACGTTGATACGTTGATTGTCTAAGTTGGTTACTGATCGAATACCTAATCCTTTATTTGTTTTATAACTAAAGCAAGTTATAGAAAAACTTTTTTAGATAGTATGGTATTGAACATTTAACTGCCGGAAACCCTTTTGTGTTTTTAAGGTACAGCACCATGCAAACGAAATGATTGAGTCAGATGGAGCCGTTTGAGCAGCTGTGTACGAGATACAGTGTCAAAACGGGCAAGGTGTAACTACTGTATGCAAGTAGAAGCGCTGATATATTGAATGGGGACATTCCAACATACAGGATGGCCGAACAATATCACCTGGTGCAAAAATTAAAATTGAAAGTTGTCAGTTGAAATTGATCAGTTGGAAATTGTCAGTTGAAAGTAGTCAGTTGATAAGTTGTCAGTTGAAATGGATCAGTTGAAAGTTGTCAGTTGATAATTTGTCAGTTGAAAGTTGTCAGTTGTAAGTTGACAATTGGAATTAAAGAAATTGAGTCAGTTGGAAAAGACAAAGTTGTAATCAAAGTTGCAAACAAAGGAGGCGATTATAGAAGAAAATAAATTGGGGAGTATATAATGATAGTTATGTGATAATTTTAAAAATTAGATGTTCTGAACTCTGGGTATATTACTTCTGACGTAGTTTGTGTTTCATTTTTTTTGCAGATGTATAATTGTCCCTATGACTGTCTGGGACAGACAGAATCAGGATGGCCGAATGTTAGCGTTGTTAATAATAAACCGATGGAAGAGCAGTTTTTCTATGGAATGCATAGATGGCGCTGAAACAAAAAGGGTGGAATAAAGTCAGTGGTCGCGCAGGCGGCACGACCCGAAAAAGAAAAAACTACAACAAGAAGAAGAAGCAAAGCAGTGGAAGTGAAAAAGTGCAAAAACTCGATGAAAAATCAATATATTGGAAAAAGATGAGCTACCAGTGGAATTGCTGGAGATGTTGATCAATATGTCGATTGGTTGGGAGTGTCTAATAAAGCTGTGTTGAATACTAATGTCGTTTTTTAACACTACTACGAGTTTCTTTTACTTATACAAGTCTTTCTATAAGTGGAAACTTGTAATTGGTCTAGTTTCTTTTACTTATTATGTTTACCTTTTACTGTGTATTTGGCTGTAAGTTTTCCTACGATGAATAAATAAATAATCAATAAGAATGTGAAGAATCACCGAGCCTTGTAGTTCTATGATGGAAAGGGGATGACGGAATGAGTTGATGGAGGGCATGCGCACACTCAAATGACCGAGAACTGAAGAAATAACGAACTGAGAACCTCCCCTTTTTTGAAGTCGGTTGAACAAGGATATCGTTTTGTGGGCGTCAATTATTACCTACACTTACTTTTTGTCTTCTTTCTTCTTTATACGAAAGTTGTTAAAATAGTTAATCTCCAGCATTGTGTTTACGAGAGAGATCGCTAATAAACGATAACATATATTATGCCCGTCGTGGTACTTAGTTATAAGATTATAATTACCATTTCTTTTAATAAGTATACAATAGGCCCGTTTTAGAAGGCTTTAGTTGACAGCCCTTATAATACTAAAAATATATCCGTCTCTTACATTGCCGTCTATTGACATGGACAGCAACAGTTTTAGAAGTTTTAGATCTGTCAACTAAAGCCTTTAAAATTGGCCCCATTGTGTGGACGTTTTACACAGCGCCATCTAGCCCCAAACTAAGCATAGCTTGTACTATGGGAACCAGATAACTGGTACAATACTTAATATTTTTTGTTTGTAAATACATACATAGAATAAAATATTGATTAAGATTGTTCCTGTAATATGGTGTTTTCAAAAACAGGTTATCTAACAACGGGGATTTATGAATAAACACCGCTTATTAGGTTAAATACTTTCAAATTTTTATTTAAACCATTATTTAAAAATTATCAGTCACTATAAATTTCACAAGTAGGTACCTAATCACTGGTCACTATCAATACTATAACAGATCACAAGTAATCACTGGTCATGACCGGCTGGTCAGCCTATTAGTCCGTTTTCCGTTAGTCCAGGATATACCTCCGTGGCCTGATATCAGGTACCCAATTGGGGTCGGTCATCTTGGTCTTCAATCGGCGTATCACTGCGTTATTTCCGTCTCGGTCATCATCGAACGCGCTCCGCTGCCGCCGGTTCCCCCGGGCTTGCGGGGGGACTAGCGGCTGAACCATCAGCTGGTCTCCATCCACCAGCGGTGGCACCTCATCATCCACCAGCGACGGCACCTCATCATTAGTCTGTTGATGGTAGATCAACCGCTGCACACGACAGCTCACCACACTCATCACGCAAACAAAAACAGCCAGTTTCAACATTTCTGCTGCGTTCCCAATCGGACAATGAGCTGGGGCGCGCCTGTCTTTTATATAAGTACAATATCTGTGGGGAAAACCTTAATAGGTACCTACTGGCTTTGTTTAAACTATAAAGCATTATTCCCGATTATTGACTTCACTTGACGCATTAAAAATTGCCTGTAGGTACCTATAGCTGATAGGCACGTTGATTTACCTAAATAAAGAGTCAAAGTCAAAGTCAAAAGATTTTATTGCAAATTGGCTATTATAAGGCAGAATGAGATTAGGTACCTACTTAAAATACACACATCAAAAAAGTCTAAGCAACATGCATGATATTACAAATTTACCATTTATATTAATTAATTTATAATGATATGAAAAAACAAAACATAATCGAATTTTTTTTTTACAACTAGCCAGTATGTCATCAATAACAAAAAAGTTTACTTACCTACGCACTTTGAGTGAGTAAATACTTAGAAATAAATTAATATAAATGGTAAATTTGTAATATCATGCATGTTGCTTAGACTTGTTTGATGTGTGTACTTGGATTAAGTTATAGTAGGTATTAAGCATTCAAATACAAAGCAAGTATTATAATATAATAGCAAGCCTATTACAATATGTATAAGTTCGTGTAGCTGAAAAATAGATGGTCTCTTCCCCACTACTTACCTACAAGCAATCCCGCACAATGCAGAACAGAAAGATAGTATGTAGGTATCTATGTATATTCTATTCGGAACATTGTCATACTTATCTCGAGATTCTCGAGTGTATAGGTCAGGAGGTCACCCAAATGATTGGGAAGGACGTAGCAAACAGTGGCAAAGGAGGGCATCACCTTTTATCCTTTTATAGATTTACCAGACATATATTACTCATTGTAGAGATCTACGGATACCTTAGAGTATAGTTTACATAAGAGATTTACAGACTATAAATATATTCAATTGTTTTTTCTCTAATCTATGTACAGATGTGCACTGTTTCATGTCTTAACAAATCAAGATCCAAATCATAATTTTAGAACCGAGTACATCGACTCCGTGGCGCAACGGTAGCGCGTCTGACTCCAGATCAGAAGGTTGCGTGTTCAAATCACGTCGGGGTCAAGTGTTCATTTTTATTATTATAAAAACTATTTTTTTAGTAAAATGATAATGGGTTACTTGATAAAACTAAAAGTGAACTGATCAGGCTTACTTTCTGGTAGCTTACCTATCAAAGTAGGTGTGTACTAAACTTTTCTCCTTGTTTCTCGTTCGGGGAAGTAAGAATTAGTTGCAAATATCCTAAACACTGCATCAGATGCACGTCATCCATCCAAATACGATGCTTTACCGATGGTCGGGTAGTCGAGCTTCGCTATGAGCGCTGATACCTTTCTAATAGGTATAATCTAATATCTAATAAGACCCTGACCTGGTCAGAACCGCGGGGAGCCGATGGACGATAGATGATGATGATGATAATGATGATCTCATCATTATCATCATCATCATCATTAGCCTGAAGACGCCCACTGCTGAACATAGGCCTCCCCCAAAGAGCGCCACTTTGAGCGGATACTTGCCTCCTGCATCCATCGGCTTACCGCGGTTCTGACCAGGTCGTCGGTCCACCTAGTGGCGGGCCGGCCTACGCTGCGTCTTCCGGTTCGTGGTCGCCACTCGAGAAGTTTTCTTCCCCATCGGTTGTCAGTTCTACGAGCAATGTGGCCCGCCCATTGCCACTTCAACTTGCTAATTTTCAAAGCTATATCGGTGACATTAGTTCTCTTGCGGATCTCCTCGTTCCGGAGCTTATCTCGCAAGGAAACACCGAGCATAGCTCGCTCCATAGCTCGCTGCGCGACTTTGAGCTTACTGATGAATGATGATCTAATAAGAATCAAATTTAAAATAGGTAAGCCTAAATACTAGACTAAATACTCGTAGTACCTACTACCTAGTTTGTTAGACGCAATTTTTTATCCACTCTTCCATTTCTAAATTCTCCACAGCGGTTATTTTCTGTATGTTCTTCACAACTAAAAAAAATAATTAAGAACAATCGAGAAATAAAACAAGTTACCTATAAATTACTAGACCAAAAAGTTGGAGATGCCGGGGATCGAACCCGGGGCCTTTCACATGCAAAGCGAACGCTCTACCACTGAGCTACATCCCCTGACGATAACAGCGTTGAAATTAACTTTTCGCCAATAAAAGCCAATATGGGCTTGGATTTTGTAATGTAACTTCATTATCATTACCCGACTGCAAAAAGAAGGGTTGTGATTTTGTTTTGTTTCTATAATTATGTAGGCTGTAGCTATTTTAGAATTTTACTGTAATTTATTCTGTGACTGGGAAAAGTAAAATGGGTCATATAACAAGGACGTAACTCGTTTAGGCGTCATCATCAACAGCCGGATGACGTTTACTGCTGAATACAGGCCTCCCTCATAAACGTCACTTTGGGCGCATAGGCTTACACGTAGCAATGTCTAAAATCTCTGGTGGTTTGACAATAAATCACGCGGGTGCACACACCATACAAAAAAAATGAGTTAATACCCATATAAATAATAATAAAAATAAATAATATGTCTACAATAATTATTTGTAAAGAAATTAGAAAAACAAACACTAATTGATGAAACCTTTTAATTAATAAACTTATCAACAGTAATCGTTTCCATAAAACAGGCAGAGTTCATTAAATGAGATCAACCGAACACAACATACCTAACTAAAACAAACACAAAAACTAAAACAACTAAACTTAAAACTTAAGAAAACTAATTCAAAATCTAGAAAAATAATTAAGTAATCACTAACCAGTAGGTATTATGTAGGTGTATACCAAACTAGCTCATCTATGCACCGCACGCCTATACCTAAGCACCTATAAAGCATCTACACACATTATAGGTACTCCCCGTATTGATACATTGAACCGAGGTTTACTCGGCCTCCATGATAAACTCGGTCATCATAATCTCCATGGATGGCGCGATGCCCTTCTCCTGGCATCTCTTCTTGAAGCACTCTGCAATGTGCAGGATCCGCCAGCAGTGATCCTCCTCGCTGTCGAACTGCTTCTCGCAGGAATGGATCAGCTCTACCATTTGCTTAGACAATACGGTGCCTGCGAACATTTATACAGGGGTTAATATAAATATTTTTCTTGTACGGGCAAAATGCCTTTATGCCTTAAACCATCCAGGTACTACAACAACATAAGCCCAAAATGCTACATGCTATACCAACTCTGCCTACTACATAACAATTTTATTTAGGTCTGTGTTCTAGCGATATGACCTATAGACACTTCAAATGCTCCCAGTAAGTACCACCAGTAAGTAGATACGCGTGTCATTAAACAAAGGAATCTGACGAAAACAAGAAAATATTATTTTCCCTCTTCCACTATTGTGTTTAAGTGCAGAGGGAGTGAAACCGCAGTAGAAATGTTTTCTTTTTTCAGTTGTTTCTCGTTGAATTGCAATGTTGATAACGTGCCAGCATTTTAGTAACGCGTCGTATCGTTCAGGCGCTTTGATAAACTTTGGAAAACGCGATGAGCTCCCGGTCCCCACGGACCCAGGACTGCAGACCCATCTACAGATGTTAATGTGGCTCCTGTGGTCAATAAAGTGTTAGTGTGCGAATACACTTCATAACAACTTAGGAACGTTTTGAAATTCATTTTAGTTCTCTAACTCGGACGAATGGACACGTCCGTCGTCCATGCGCTCTACTAAATGATGAGCGAACCTAAATTGTGTCTTACTCCGTCTTTTAAGTTTTATAGTTTGCGAATTGGATGCTGTAAGCTGTAACACTTACCTCCGGCCCGGTTTCTCGTACGTTAGTTAAAGTCAAACTCATGTCGACTTAAAAATACTGAACCCTTATTGGTTGTTCGTTGATCGTCGGCTGTCGTCAACCAATGAGCGTGTAATATCATAGAAACCAACGTGAGTAGTATTCATAACTGCAACTAGTGAACGGCTAGCACTCACGTAATTTTAGTCGAATAACTCGACCGGTGCTCTGCGCAGAGCCGCCGCCGTCGTGGCCGCGCATACTCCATGAAGATGGGCATCTTTATTGCCTGAACACCGGTCGGGTTATACAAGTAGAACTACGTGAGTGCTAGCCGTTTACTAGTAGTAGTAATGAGCGTGTAGTGTTGGTATGAGTTTGACAAACGTACGTGAATATGGGGGCTAACTAATTATTGCCTAAGCTTATCTTAATCATAACACTATAGGGACTATAGTATTATGATTAAGATATTGACACTAGGTAGACTATATAGTTTTTAATTGCAATTTTTATTATATTAAAACGCAAACAGAACACAGAAGGTTCTCAAGTCATTATTAGTAAATTAGTAAGTTTAGTTTGGTCACCGTTAGGGAAGGACTGTATGAACTTGTCGGTGTTCTGGTGGTGCATGCGGCTGGAGTCGGTGAGCAGATTGAAGTGCTGGCTCATGCAGAGGATGGCGCAGCCCAGCTCGCGGTGCTCGAACTTGAAGTCTTCGCGCCAGAAGTGGAAGAACTCCTCCATCTTATCTTGCGTCAGCTGGCTCTGGAGAATAAACGTCTATGAGTTACTGGGGTGGTCGTGCACGGTGGCTTGTGCATTTCATCACGCTCAATAGGTCTAGGTAGGTACTCAGTACTCTGATATAAGTATACAGAACTATTCCAGACATGACTTTCGGATGGACGGAGATTATCACTTTTTAACTGGCCTGTTAGCTCAGTTGGTAGTAGCTCTGCCTTCTGAACTATCGGTTGTGGGTTCGATTCCCATCTAGTACGAACATTTTTGTGATGAACATCGATGTGTGTTCTGTGTCTGGGTGTTATATTGCATTTTATGTATGTAAAAAAGTATATAAGTACCTATTGTATCAGTTGTCTGGTTCCCATAGTACAAGCTATGCTTAGTTTGGGGCTAGATGTGAAATGTCCACACATATATTTTTTTAAATTTTTACTACGAGGCATGGAGACGGTGGTGCATTAAATAAATGTTTTTTTAAAGTATTCGTCGAACTATAATTATTGAATGACTGTTTCATATTTTTAGGTAAGGTTAACAAGAACAAATAGAGACTTAAACAGCATCATACCTCCTCCCTGCACTTCTCGAGAGCCTCCCCGAACCCGAGCGTGACATCCTTCATGACGTTGACGTCAGCATGCAGGCCAAGCGTGAGGCACAGCAGCAGCACAGCCACCCTCCTGTCCATGATGCCGGTCTAGTACTCACGGCGCTCCTCGCGCGCCCGCCATATTATATCCCACCAGCCGGAGCTAATGAACCACTCTCTAATGATGAGGTGGACTAATACCAGGTATTACAGAAAAAAACTAGGCACTAAACTTGAAGGCCGACAAAGTAGTACTAAGCCTGCTTATTTTTTAAATTGATAGGTCTTGTCTGTTTGCATTGCAACTACTATATATACCGCTAATAAGCAGCGATTAACTCAATCATACAGAAAAAGCGCTGAGAGCGCCTGATATTATACCAATATCAGTTCACTAGGCAGGACATTGCAACCTCTAAAATACAATAAATAGACTGTGCGCGTTTCTCATTTTCTATTTAATAGTACAAGTATTGAACGATTTAAAGATCATAAATAGTTAAGTGTTTATCTGCTTTTATTGCAATGAAGTCATACATAAAGCTACTTGAAGCGTAACAATGTCACTGCACAAATTGTACGTCACCTATACAAACACTAATTGCATATATTCTATCCCTTGAACAAACACAAGGCGTGTCACGTCGCCGTCGGTCGCATCACGTCATTCATAGTTGACAGCCCGACAATAAAGGTTCATTAATTATAATTGGATAGCTAATGACATCGAGCGGGCAGGGAAGTACGAATAAACGTATGGGCGAAAGAGACCAACGTAGCAAGTAGCAACAGATAAATAAAATAAATCAATGTGAGTAGACATTTCACAATCTAGCCCAAAACTAAGCATAGCTACTATGTACTATGGGACTATGCACTATGGGAACTAGATGACTGATACAATACTTGTATACTTTTTGTTTGTAAATAGATAAATAGAATACAATATAACACTCAGACACAGAACAAACACCTATATTCATTACACAAATGTTTCTCCTGGGTAGGAATCGAACCCACAACCTACAGTTCAAAAAGCAGGGCCACTACCAACCGAGCTATCAGGCCAGTCAAGCAATGATAGCAATATAGAAATTTGTTTTATTAAACTTTAGTTTTATGATAAAATTTGGCTTGTGAAATGAAGAAAAATGTGAAATGACGTCATCACAAAAATATGCAGTAGTACCTGCGTAAAATCCGTAAGAAAATAACTACACGCAATGATTAGTAAATACTTTGTTTAAATATTGGCCTAATTATTTTTAACGTCCAACAAGCATCCGTCGCCCTAACTAGGCTTCCCGGTATCCAGGGCCCAGGAACTACGAGGATCATGCTCCCACATCACCTAGAACAGAACAAGTCCTTGCACCTTTTTTTTCCTAGCACAAAATTAGTACTTGTCTTGTCGCGGGAGTAGAACAGTTTCCGGGGTGTCCCGACTTGCTCAGCCACCGCCGCACCACAGACGCTGTCGTGTGTGTCTGTATGTATTAATATAGTAAATACTTAATGAACCGTCGAGCGCACATCGGTGATATAGGGTCACCATTTATTCCCGTCTAGGAACCAGGGAGGACCAAGTGCACCTCACACACAAACGAAACCTACAATAGTAATTCTGCCAGCGCGCTCGCTGGCGGCTCATTTGATAAGTTCATTAACATCAGTGATAAAATATTATAGCAATAATTTAACATTATTGTTATGTGGACCATGATATATTCATATGTGGTCTGCAATTTACTATGAAATAGGTGCTATTGGAGGCTCAGGCAGTAAATTAACGAGGTGCCATGAACCGTGAGAGAAGTTTGAAAAAATCAGATTAAAGCTTGTTTTAATCCTCTTGTTGCGCGCAAACTGCGGGTTAATTCGCGGGTTCGAGCTCGTAGGAGCAACTTGTATTATTGTGCCAACCGGTTGTTGAAATATTTCGCGTTCAAAAGTTAAGCAGAACCTTACTTATCATTTCTGGGACTTTTTTAAATGTTGATTTTGTTATGCACATTATACCTACAAATATGTACCATCCACCATAGGCAAGCATGTACCATCATAGACCGCGTAGCCACTTTCCATCAGGTGAGATTGCGGTCAAATGTGGGCCTATTCCCACATTTTGAATATAAAGCCACTGCTTTGTTGGTTCGGTGGCCATCTCAGGTGTTGTACCGTAAGATATAGCGCAAGACTTGTTGGAGGCATGTCATGTCACTACGTTGGCTACGATCACATCACGAAATAACGATGACACCATGAGAAACAAGAAAGGGGTCGAGAAACAAAATATTACTTCCAGTTTAACAACAGACAACTGTCCCAAACTGTCCTACAGCAACAATCGCAAAGCAACAAGAAACACGATCGCAATTTACTAATTGTTTTTTTTCTCTAATCTGTACAATTTACGCAGTAAGCCGCCATGGTTGTGCACTTGTTTTATATCGGCAGTATGGGTGTAATCACCCAGATTCGAGGTGCAGGCGAAGCTAGTTGCGTGCGCGCGAGAGTGCACGCCCATCCTGCGAGGTAATTGTAGCAGGGAGATTAGCTGTACCGGGACTAAAAGGGGTAAAACTGCATAAAGGATAATACGTTATAGGCGAATAGTTCTTATAATTTACAGCTTGTTTCAGCGTTTCCAAAGAGCAGAATTAAATGAACCGATGGTTAATGGAGAATTCAACTTGGCAATGCCATCAGTTGTGTGCTGATCAGAACTTTTACTCTCAATCTAGATGTACTGTGGTGGTGCCCTAAACTCTATTTAACTTTCACCTATTTTAAGTGCCTAATATGATTTGGTCTCTCAAAAAACTGTATTACTAGCCTGATGAAGTCAGTTTATCTCAGCAATTTATTAATCTATTTAAAAATATACACTCTTAAAACGGAAAAAATCGTGAGGAAACCGGCATAGTTCAAGAATTGACAGCTTCTTGGTCGCGCATTCTTGGCTGTACAATACAGTCAGTGAGTCTTTATTAGCCACTGTTTTAGTGAGTCACAACATGTTAGATCAGCGGAACCTGCTGTGCTTCTACTTCGTACGTACTTCTATACGTCCAGCGACGGAATTATGTTGTGCAGCGTAATTATTGTAATAAAAAGGGCTTTTTAAACAGCGTGTGATTTTAATTGCGTGTGGGAAGGACGAGTTCAGTGCCTCTATTAGCGGATACGATAGCACATTCCGGGCTTCTTGCGTGGATCTTAGCTGCAGGCGGTAATCGCTGTCCACTTGATAAGTATCTAATGGGAGTTAATGTAATTTCTTTCATATTTTCTTGGATTTGCATTGATGTAGGTACTTACTTATTCGGAAACTGGTTAGGTATTTTTAAAAGCTATCCGGAATTATGGTAAACTTAATTCAATTTTTTTTCATATTTCTGTTCATAAAATATGTCTTCAACAAATAATAAGTTCACGGCCGATGTTTTGAAGGTCGGTGGAGATTTATGCTATATTTTATTTGATTTAAAGAAAGAGAACAATGATCTCGGTGGTGCCATTACTTATTTAATCCATGTAGTTACTACAGGGAGTAGCCGAAGACGTGTTACATAAATAAAACATGCTTGTAAGTAAGATGAGACTAGGTTCTAAGCAAAAACTTGTAGAGCAAGGTTGTAACAACTTAGCGCGTGGATTCTATCGCCGTGTATTCCGTGTAGAGTCGTCCGCCTTCGCTATTTCTTTTAAAATATTAATATTAAAACCGGACACAGATTAGCCAACAGTGACGCTTTGTTTATCGGCTTGGTGCTTAATTTTTTATTATTTTTATTATTTTTTTATTGATTATCGCATTTTTATTTTCATTATCGCAAACGGCCGTTAGCTCTCTAATTAGCATTACATTTTAATAAATACAAAACAACGATAACCGATAGACCGCGGCGCTTCGGCGGGATATTTAATTAAAGGAAGGTAAAATTATGCGGGTGATAAAATGCATATTTCGTCCTTTTGGTGGAAAAAAACGGTCGCCATATTGATCTTGTGCATCGCTCGAACATTTTGACGAGAAAAGATAAGGTTCCGCTTGGATCATTAAGAAACGACAATTCCATGACGATAGAAGACAACACATAATGTAGAGACTAGTAGAGATTTAGAAAAGGGACATTTTGCGACGGTGCCTACTCAAAGTCTAAAAGATTGAAAGATAGATTATGAATATAATGCTTTTTAAACACTGCAAAAAATTACATCATCATATTTATTTTGTGGCAATATTTTGTCCCAGACCAACGCGAGACGATACACAATGACAATGTCTTCTTTAATCTTGTCATGACATGACAAGATAATTGTGACATTTACTGATAAATAGCGTCTGTTGATGTGCGGGTGATCCTATGGGTAGTCCGATCCACTAAGCTGGCTTAAGGATATCTCCGAGTGGAGTAAGAGGGTCTCACTCAGTTCAGTGGTCGCATCCATCCTCGGTGCTGGTGACCTATGATTACCTGTGTCTATTTTATGAAAGCTGGAGATGTAGTAAATAACATATTTGCGGCTGTGACATGCCTGCCTGTACTGTAGCTCTTCATTATGTGGTATATTATTTCTAAACTCTTGTGGATGCTATTGCGTTGCATGTAAACCAACAGTTTATTGATTTATGTCACTAGGGTCGCCCGATGATGTGCTTTGATATTTTACATTTTGACTGTTTTCACGTTTGAGCAATATTACCCATCAAGGTTTCTAGATTAACATATTATCTGGCACTTCTTAACCCTCCTCTTGATCATAAAGTGCAAGATGAATTCAATCCACTTTCACCTACCTATGTTACGATTCGTGAATGCATTTAGTCAATACCATACCTGTAGTACTAGAGAATCATATTAGACCATTGCTGAGGTCCGTCGTCGACCACGTCGCTCGTCACTTACCATCAGGTGCGACAGAGGAACTGCAAGCACCAAAGGTAAAAAAGTAATAATATGGTGACTGTAATGTTAAAGCTTGGAGGAGAGATGGTGCCCATGAAGTAGCGCCAACAAATACTGTTTGTTCGATCTTGCTATTACTTCGTAGATGTAACTCACGTAATTTCTCGCAAAATGTACCTACTGGCTTATTTCAACGATTCGATGAAATTAGAGTCAGTTCGATACCTTCCTTGGTCTGACTAAAGTTGGCGGCACCCTTTGTTAATATAATATTGCAATATATCGAGCTCGTTTGATGTGACATCACTACTACCTGGGTGGTCCCCGCTGCAATACTTAGTAGGTAGTTACAGAGGTCTCCTGAGGTCGTAAAGAACCTGCGACCGACGACATCAATGGTAAAGTATTAATAGTTCGTTCGAGAAAATCCCAATTAGCCAACACGGTTTGTTCGTGGTAATAAAATGGTCAATTGTTATTTCGACTTCACTTATGTCAATTTTGGTTACCACTGGTAAGATCAGAGGTTAGAGGCGAGGCAGTCCGGCCTACTTGTACTTTTTGTGATAATGACTAGAAGCGATGTGGTCATTTTGCTAATTGAACATTTCGAGATGTGGACTAGATGAGATTAAGTAAAATTGGGACTTATGGCCTCAGTGAGATGAAGTCATTTTGCGATTTAGCCATTCTAACCATTTAGGGCAGCAATTATCAAATACATAAAACTTTTAAAGCTTTTTGATTGGATTAATACTGTTGATCTCTACGGACCTTTACAACGCCTTTGCATTTATAAGCATCCAATCATCAAGAAGTAGGAGACAACAAGTTCGAGATACACGGCTTGGGCTGCGACCAAAAGAAGAAGATAAAGAGTAAGACGAAGCTTAAAAATTGAAAAGAACTAATTTATAATCGAATTGAACTATTTCTGCGAACGACATCATGTTGATGGATGCGCATGCAAGCACGTCCAACCGAAACCATAATCAATATAATTAATCTCAGACAAAAATCTTTTTCTACATCTAAATAATATACGTCTGCCTTCTTATAATCGTCTTCGGTATTAAAATATTTGCGGCATAGCTTCCGTACAAACTACAAGTACACTGTGGCGTCACACAGGGTAGCCAGTAATTAGCAATAATTATAGCAAACCGCTTTGATCTCTCCGACATATTAACTACAAAACCACGTGTGGACTGCGTGTGGGTTCTAGAGACCAGCTACCTTCTCTACATCTTGTCCTGATGAGGAATGCATAGGTAACTCTTTTATCTTTGTTCACGGCGAATTATCAGCATAAATAATATATTGAGCAGAAAATTACAAGTTTTCTTTAAATGGTTTCACGGCAAATATATTGAAGTGGTTAATTAATACCCACAGTGAACATTTCTAACGATTTCTTTGGTCACCCGAAATTACATAATTTCCTAAGTAGATAGCTCTGGTTCCATAAATTATGGTCTAAACGTTTTAAGCTGAGTATGTAGGGTACCTATTAACTAGTAAATAGTAGCTAGTAGCTGGCAATAAATTTTACAGTACCTATCTAGGGATTAATTTACAAAAATAAAAGTGAACGAACGCGCCATTAGACCGATCCCGCCGATCTCGATCCGGATCCCAATAACTCTTTCTTTAATCTGATAATTATAGAGCATAAGAATGTGATTGTTAGAATTTAGCAATTTTACTCTCAAGCTTAGATCAAAGTAAGTGCGTATTTGGTATTACTAAATTTTCAATGGTATATTAATTATCATAATATTTTATCTTAAAAAGAACGTTGTCAATGTCACCACCTTCCTAATAATTGCTTATACTAACCCTGAGCTGTATCTATGCCCTGAGACTTCTATATTATCCTTCTTGAAATGATTCATAGACCCTGTAGCCAAACGTCCCTGTGTAGTCCACCACGTAGCAAGTGCCATTAACAGACAAGTTTAGAGGTAGTGCGCATTCCCGTCACCTGTCAGGCTGGGGTGGCGACCAAGGATATTAAAACAGACAAAGATGTAAACATCTTGATGGCGGCTCTCGGCGGCGGCTCTCGGCTGACAATGGATCCGTACGTTGCGCTTTTAATGAGACGGATGGGCTTCGCGTCTCGTTATTTTGGAGTTGAGTGGTTTACTTGAGATGGGAGGCAGCAGGCGCGTGACTAGGAATACGGTTAGTTAGTACTCAATCATTGTCTGAAGTGGCACAATGGCCACGGCATCACGGCACGGCTGCTTCATCATTAACAGCCTGAAGACGTCCACTGCTGAACATAGGCCTCCCCCAGAGCGCGCCACCTTGAGCGGCTGCTCGCCTCCTGCATCCATCGGCTCCCCGCGGCTTCCACCAGACGCGAACGCACGGCTGCTTAGTTGGTACAAAACATGGTTCCAAAGATTTTCGCATTCACTGGGCATGTAATCATAGCTCAGTTGGGAGAGCATTTAATCCGGTGAGTTACGGTGCTGGTTCAAATCGAGCTGGTTACTTAAATTTTTAGAAACTACAATATCTTTATTGGCACTAAAGAGGTTAGGTTAGGGTAGGTCTGTAGCCCAGGAACGTGTGAATCGATTCTCTGCAGTCATTATACTTAGATGAGTGTAGGTAGGTAGATTAGGTACCTATATCATTAGCATTAGCAAAAGTATACAAAATAAATAATAAATAAATATGTGTGGACATTTCACACAGCGCCATCTAGCCCAAACTAAGCATAGCTGGTACTATGGGAACTAGATAACTGATATAATACTTAATATTTTTTGTTTATAAATACATACAATACAATATAACACCAATAGTACATATGCCTCTTTGTATGACACCCAGACACAGAACAAACATCAATGTTCATCACACAAACGTTTGTCCTTATTGGGAATCGAACCCACACCCTATAGTTCAGAAGGCAGAGCTGCTACCAACTGAGCTAACAGGCCAGTCCAAAATCAAGTAATTGTACAAATAAACTATACTTACTCTACATCGGAACGAGAAGTAAGCTTCACTGTCTGCAAGCTCCCACTTTAGAGTTAGTTCCTCTTATGAGGCTCCCACGGACGATTCCAATAAAACGTATTGTCACTCGGCATTTTATTCAGATCGTAACTTACAAGTACTACACATTATTACAAGCCAGAGTATATTGCAAACAATAAATAAGCCTCCAACCATCAGGAAAACGGAAATGTTCTGTCAAAAGCATATCTCGGGAAAACAAACGTTATCCGATTTGTACCTTGTGCCGTCGACATAACGACTATTGAACTGTAAGCACGTGAATGGCTGCTGACAGCATGCCGGGACCTGGTAGCTGGATAGGAACAAAAACTGTGGTATTTAGCTCTGTTATATGAACAGTATGATTTATTAAATGGAAAATTGTATTAGGTAATAATTAGTCGATACGTTTGTTTATGTTTTGTTGTTGATGCTTCCCAGGTGATATCACCCAGGTGATCATAGTGGAATAGACCCTTCTTAACAAGATGATCCGCTGTACAAGCATGATAGATACATGCCTGTACAAGGGATCATCTTGCTTATTTGCAGCTTTAGGTCCTAGAGCTCAGAGCCTAGAGACTGGAGCATGCATAGAGGTGGAACTATCCCGCGGCGTAGTGTTAATGGTTGCGCTTCCGTTGATATTTGTTACCCGTTGAGGTATCATACCTCATTGTTGTTAACTTATCTTTTTTATTGCTGCGTAGAATAACAATTCAAAAGCCAGGATTTACTCCCATTTACTAAGTCTGAGGGTCGATTCTTGTATTAATTTCAACTCGTTATAATCATTCGCATCTTATTTCAATTCGTCTAGTCATCGGTTTTTCTCTAGGTAGGTGAGTTTACCGCCCGGAAATTGGGACCGGTGTGTCAGTTACCTAATTTATTTTTTACCTCACTAGCTCGGAAAGGTTCTCTTTGTCATTCAAAATCTGGGCGCAAAAACGCATTTTGATCGCTAGCGTGGAAAGTGCTTTTAAAATTCGAACGTTTCTATTCAATAATTTTCTCGTCAAGAATTGAGGATTTAGTCACAGATCTGCCCGAATTTAACCTTCTTGATATCGCCAGTCCACTGAAAACTCATTAATACCACAGACTACCTCCTAAAAGATACCATCTTTTTCTCGTTCACCAACCTCATTTTTAGAATAATCGCACTGTCCAGCACCAAAGTGTATTCAACCAATACGCTATCCAGCACGGCGACTGCATGGAAAATGGATAAAAAACACTTTTTCTTTAATTTTCCGTGAATCACATGACGAGCTAGTCGTTTACCTGATGTTCAGCGTTACCGCCACCCATAGCTAAATTAATAAGCTAAAAACTAATCTTTTATTAGCCGTTTAGGTGGTTTTCTTGCATTTTCCTCGCTGTAGTGAGGTGAAAATTTGTGTGTCGGCAGCAAAGTTTTTCTGCGTCTCGTACCTTTGAAACCTTCGCTACGCTCAGGATTCTTCATTTGAACCACGCTACGCTCGTGGTTCAATCCTAGAATCCTTCGCTTGCTCAGGTTTCAATTCAAGTACTCGCGCCAAAAACCAACTTTGCAGCCTTGTATAACAAATAACTATTATTAGCAGTGGACCATTTTGCGATATCTCAAAAAACTCAAAAAATCTCAAACAGTTTATTGCAAACAGGCTAATTTTAGTACTTTATCTTGCAGAATAGATCTTTTGTTGCACGCCCAGGACACTTAAAACTTGACGTTTATCATTTAAGATATATAGGTAGGTACCATCGAATGAGACTAGCTAGATCAATCAAAAATATTTGTATTGGAAAAATAATAGTGGGCTCACAATAACCCGACGATGATCACAGGCTTCTTTAGGAGCCCACGATTCATCGACAAGGTCTAGAAGAAGAGACATTGTGGATAAAATCCACTGCGCCTGGTGCGATCAATTCTGCAACACGCTCGACATTATTTATTTTGACAAACATGCTTTTGTGTAGGCATTTTACTTTTTTGATAGACGATGCATGACCGTTGTTTTTTTTTATGTAGAAGGAGCCTGCTTTTGACTACATCTCACCTGATGGTAAGCGACGATGCAGCCGAAGGTGTAGCACGCAGGATCACGAGGTACCTATTCACTCTTGTCTTGCTGTGAACAGAAATAGACCCAGTTGTCGCAACTTCTTCAATGAGAAGGTGGTCCACGGAGGGATCAACTTCAGCAGAGAGGCCAACACAGGGCAGCTCCAGTCGTTCCAAGTAAAATAAATAAATAAAATAAATTTGGTTTATTTAAACAAGTTTTTGAGCTTTATGGAAAAGTGAATACCTACCCACCAGTGGTACATTAGGTTTGGAAGGTTTCTCTTCCACTGATAGGTTGAGCTGACATGTGCTCGTGTCGTGTGCCGTAAAACCATGCACTGTGTACGTAGCACAGCAAGTGCATGGTGTATCGCCTGGTACAATATTACCATTTAGAACCTTTCGCTAATTTCTCGTACAAAAAGTTACGGTTGAACTGAGTCCGGTCCCTGTGGCCATTGACTTGATATATCTATAGACTTGACGTTGGTATGAAAATTGCTACAGTTTCAATGAAGAAAGGAGATGTTCATGGCACTTTATGCATTATTATAAGAAGACAACAAAAATGTTCAAATATCGACTTCATACTAGAGGATCAAGTTTGTAGTTTGCCATTGTGAATTGCTATAAATTATACACTTTTTATAATAATATACCTACTGTCTTGACGCGCAGATGAGTTCCAGATGTCGATCCAGAGGCCGTCTGTCCCCACGTGGGAAACGTTCGGGGGGTAGAGAGTTTAAATTCACTTTTCTTCTCTATCCATCTGTGAATCCATATCTAGGTTTCCTTCATTTTCGATTTACGTATATCTCATATACCTGCATCTACTAGCTATACTGTGGTAACGGTTGGCAGAGTAGAGTAAACTTTCCACTAGTGAAGATTACGCTGGAACGGAATTTGAGTCTCCGGCATCATTTAAAATTGTACATCGACGTCCGCACCTTCCCGACCGTTTTTGTAGGCATAATTGCACAATCGGGATCCAGATAATTACGCTTCTGAGAAGGTCTCGGACCGGGTAGGTACAGACTACACCCAGACTTCCTTGGTGCCGTGTACCTTATTACAAGGCAAGAAGGGGGGGATTGCGATGACTCAGCTGTTTAGTTGACGTGTTGCGAGTGGTGAGAACTGGGAATTGTAATTTCGCGTTAGCGATCTTTACTGTTTTAAAGAATAAGTTCAACGTTTTATAAGAAATTCAATAAGAAAAGAAGAATAATTTATTATGTAAAAGAAAGTATATAGGTAGGTATGTATTCGCTATGGGTTTATTATTTTATGTAGGTAGGTATGCAAAAATCTAATAGGAAAAAGGGCGTAAACTAACAGATAAAAACTATTAAAATTTTATAAATCAAGACTGTAGCAAGCGTAAAATACTAGAGCCCAGGCTATATCACAAAAAGCCTAATAAAAGGCGTCATTGACACAATATTATGGGAGTACAAGGTAGGTACCCTCGCCTGCTCTAAGTGCACTTACACTAGGTAGGTACACTTGATTGCTAAAAATGTTAGGGTGCGTTCAAATTGCTCTCATAAACTCACTTTTTATTTTCGCACCGAGAGCTGCGTCGCGTTCGGCCGGATGCGAGCAGATATTACTCTCATACTGAATTATAAAGGTATGTGGATATAGAACAGTCGGTATTCACTTTGAACTCCAAAGGCGAAAGCACCGCCACCGTCTCGCATTCCTCTCCCATGCCTCTGCGCATTTGCAGAGTTTCACCAAAGTTAGCACACCATGAGCATTTTGATCTCTTTTTGCGTCGAATTGCGTGAAAATCGTCAGTGTGGTATAATTGCTGGAAAGTTATGATATTTTTTTGCGAGGACGAAATTGGATTGTAGGTCTACCTACCTATACCCAATACTATCTGCATATAGTGATAGAGTGATACTGTCCAATCCTCTTACTAATCCTACTAATATATCTAATGTATGTTTGTTATGACTAAAGGAATTGTTATTATGTTGATGGGGTACCGTACTTTTGATCTTGGAGTATCATAACATAACGGATAGGCATATTACTACATACTTTTATCCCGGAAAATTATGTGGTTAGAGATATTGCGATCATTGTATAATATAAACCGCGGGGCACAGCTAGTAATGAATATTACTTCAAGGTTATTGTAATTATGGTGGGTACAATGTTAATTATCATTCCTGCTAGTGTTGTAAAATAAATCGATAGAAGATAAGCGCAGGCGCGTGATCAATAAACTGTCAACGATTCGATATCTTACTTACGTATAGGTATTGCCATGTACAGGGTTGCCATAACCCAGAGAAAATTACGAATTGAGTTTTATTTTATCTAGCAATATGTTCAGCTTATTATTCTTCTATTATTGTTCTGCAGATTTAAAAGCACTTTCATTGATAATGGATAGTATACATTTTTCTGATAGTAACAGAACTGGAAATCATAAAGCCACTTTAGTAGAAAAATAAGCCGTATAAAAAGAAACAAAGGTAGAGTTACAACCCTGACAACCCTGACAGTAGAGTTGTTGCTGGCAATCTGCTCTAAAACACAGATTATTTTAATATATCGCTATATATAGAGCAGCTCCCGCATGCATACAGTAGGTGCCACAGTGTACAGTTCAGTAGGTATCATGCAATAAGCCTTATGCTTTTAGTAAGTTTATGTGGTACCTACTGTTAATACTCTCCTAGTAGTCTGTGGTACTTATAGTTAATACTCTTCTAATTATTCGCATGACTCTACGTAGCGTGCGCTTTTCCATTACTCTATATACCGATTTCAATTTATAAAGACATGTATGAAATATTGTAATTATAGAGCGTATATAATGGTTAACATTACCTCCAAGGAGTAGCTCGGGAACTCTAGCCACTGTACTCTAGTAAATAATGACCTACTTCAGTAATAGAGCGCTTAAAGTACCAAACCAATTTTATATTGTTTTTTAAAAGTTGTCAAAATTTCGAATTTTGTGTGTAAAATATGAGAAGTTTTGTGTTAGGCAAATTACTATAATGACTGATGCTCAAACAAGCTTAGCAAGTGAAGTTAGATCAAAATCTCAAGTACAATATACTTACAGTTTTACTTGAAGTGATTTATAATACGTTTATAATATTATTCGCAAATAATTAAAAATTAAATACAAAACATTATTAAATGTACAGATCACGGCCATTCAAGGCTCTCATTTGGAACAATAATACGTAATCCCAAATGGTTCCTAAAACAGATATACATACCTAGGTAGTTATACTTATGCAGTCTTAGCATGTATGTATAATGCAAAGGTTGTAAGTACGATAATTAAACACAGGAAATAATATTTACCGAAAACCTCAAATTATAAGGTCAAAGAGTCGCATGATAGTCTGTGATCGTCCGCTATGTACATAATAAACATGAAAGTATAACCACAGATTACTAACGTTACTAACGTTTGGAACTACAGAACTACAGTAAGTAATAAGTAAGTACACAGGGTTACAGGAAAAATTGTGCTAGATCCGTTAAGGGCGTGGAGTCCCATCATTTCTGACTTATTTCACTATGAAACACCCTAGCCTAAACTTAATATTTTTTTTAAATATCCCTTAGAGAAAAATACAATTTCTAATTTTTTTTTTATTTCTTAACTTTCACTTGTCTACTACGGTCTATTTAATTAACTTATGTACTATTTTAATGATTGAGGTCCTAAAGCATCTTATTACACATGTAAAAATGCAATAATAATATGACACACAAAATAAATAAAATTAAATTTTGTAGCCTAAAAATCGGCAATTTTTAATAAAAAAATTAAAAGTCGAATATCTCGAAAAGGGTTAAATTTAGGCTAGGGTGTTTCATAGTGAAATAAGTCAGAAATGATGGGTACTCCACGCCCTTAACGGATCTAGCACAATTTTTCCTGCAACCCTGTATATGCATCGCCTCGGGAAGCCGTAGGTAATTACGCAAGTACCTATTTATTTATTTCTTTAACTAGTTAATGCTTTAGTACGTCATGTAAGTGCCCGATGTATTTACAAATTCTAGTAATTTAGAACGTCTTAATCCATGGAGAAGCGTCAGACATGATTAGGTATTCCTTTAAACATGCACGGACCTTTAAATTGGAAACAAGGTAGAATCAACCAAAGACCACTATAGATAGAGAATAGATAGGTAATCATCATCAACAGCCTGAAGACGTCCACTGTGGTACATAGGCTTCCCGCACAGAGCACCACTTTGAGCGGTTGCTCGCCTCCTCCATCCATCGGCTCCCCGCAGCTTTCACCAGATCGTCGGTCCACCAAGTGGGGGGCCGTCCTACGCTGCGTCTTCCGGTTCGTGGTCGCCACTCGAGAACCTTTCTTCCTCATCGGTTGTCAGTTCTGCGAGCGATGTGGCCTGCCCATTGCCATTTCGACTTGCTATTCTAAGAGCTATATCGGTTACTTACAAAATATAAATAAGAATAGATAATAGTATATACGTTGATATACTTATTATATACAACCAAACTGATCTCATCTTCACACATCTACCACAATCTCCACGACAACAGCAGTATGTAATTAGATCAACAAAGGCAGCGTCCAGCCGGCCCGCCCCCGACGCGGCCGCCAATCACAGCTCTGCTCGCACCCGGAAAACATATCATTACGTTATTCACTAACTACCAAAATGACTAACCGAATATATTACATCATCTACCATCTATATATGTATAGGTTCTACACACCAGAGTAAGCAAAAAACTGCTTCTTGCAAACATGGCGGCTAAGATAATTATTTGTACGTCTAGGCAGCTAGCTATTATGTCAAAGTTTTAGTTCGCGTTACGTGTATGGTCGGTCAATGTACTACACCTTCGACTGTATGGTCACTACATGAGGTGAGTGAGATGCAGTCAAATGTGAGACTTATGAACTGATCTCACAGCCTAGAAACCTTTTTTAGACTGTGGGATGTCTCAGGATGACGTGCGCAGTGCGCGGTGTCACGCGAAACTTTAATTCAGAGTTCCGAGTGACACTGCAATCTGTTATGGGCGGCCGTGTCACTTAACACCAGGCGAACGACCAGCTCGTCACGTCATTCGATTACATAAAAAAAACGTTGGTCTACTCGTAGCCAAACATTTATCGATATGTTCTGATGCAAAATGTTAAGTACTTATCGTCAAATAGAGGATATCCTTGTGGTGGGATTGGGATAGACGTAACAGTCAATCAATAGGGAAAAGGTCCGGGGAATTCTAGGCTAAATGGCAAGGTGATTCTGTTATAATTATTTTGGAATACAAAAAGAAAAAAACAATGGTGATGATGGTAAAACTACTTGAACTCAGATCTTTAATATTTGTAAATTTTTAAAGAACATAACTTGTTGTAGTTTGTGATGTGACTGCTTTTTTGGCTCCCGTATACTGTATTAACCATTCAGATTCAGATTCATTGATATTTATTGCTTCCATAGTGTACACACAGGTGGAATAAGTATAAAATTAATTAAGTAGCTCATTATGGACCCCGGCGGGTGCAACAGCAACAGTAGCACCAGTAGCGTCGGGTTCAACAACACGAGTGTTGCTATCTTCGAAATTGCATTCTTGTTAACCCACGCTTTATTCAATGACGACCTCTGACCTATAAAGAGCCGTGAAATCAATGTAACCACAACTCACGAACTTGTGATAAATATTTATATTTGTCTGATTTCATCGAACGAATCGGTCAAGTTATTGCAATCGATCAGCAGCGGCCGTTCCATCGATCAGCAAGTATCGAGACAAGGAAGGCGAAGCACCGAGCTCGCTCTCCATCATCTACTGGAGCTGCATCAAGTGATATATCTTATCTTTTATCGTACAAGATGGATTCTGTTCTGCAACTTCACACGGAATTGTTCGGGTGCGAACACATTCGCGAAAATTTGTTTGCATAATTTTTTTACCGTTGTCAGAACTAAGGCTAACCGAAATTGGCTGTAGAAGGATTATGCCCAACTGCACTAAAGTTTGTCAGCTGTTAAGTTCGTACTTATCTCTATAGGACGTACCCAAATGCATTGTAGTAGGGACGTCATAGACTGATGCGAGCTTAAGGAGCTGTCAAACTTTATGCAGACGGGGTCTCTCTCACGGTGGTAAACGGAGCGTGGCCTCAATTTTCACTTTAGTAAAATCTAATGACGACATGCGATATATCGGTACAAGCTTTTAAAATTATTTTCCGTCCATTGTGAAATAAATAAATAAATAAAATTCCTTCGAAAATTTAGACACTGGTTCCCTACCTAGGGAAAATTCCTTCACTTTTTATCAATCACAGGCGGACGTAAGGAAAAATGTATTCTGATAGGGTCTAGCTAAAATAGACATCCAATACAATATATTAAAGCACTTTAATCTCATCCGACGGTGGTATACACAGGCTAAATGCCATAAATATAGTTTGGTTTGGTGCTTGACGACATATTTATCCCACTTATCAAGATTTACTAATCTAAACAGCGTATATTTTAAAATAAAAATACACAGTTAAATCTTCAATAAAAATTACTTAATTACAATAACTTTGGATAATTTGAATATTGAAGCTATTTGGAGAAGTTTTCCTAATGTTGTCTACATTTTAATTAGGTACCAGGTAATTTATAAGTAGCTAGGCAGGTAAGGCAGGTGGAAGGCAATAAAGTTCGCGTTAAGTAGTAAAATATGCATTTCCAATGGCGTAGTGGTCGGACACGCGAGCGAGGCAATTAAAGTAATATCTGATCACCATCGTGTTTGAGAATGTTCAGAAAACATTTAGTATTTAATCATGAAACTTTTAATAAATAATAAGTTATTATAATGTGGCCAGTGATGACTTATAGAACTGAGACATGGTCTCTTACTGTTGGCCTCATCAGTAAGCTCAAAGTCGCGCAGCGAGCTATAGAGAGAGCTATGCTCGGTGTTTCCCTGCGAGATAAGCTCCGGAACGAGGAGATCCGCAAGAGAACTAAAGTGACCGATATAGCTCTTAGAGTTAGCAAGTTGAAATGGCAATGGAAAAGCCACATCGCTCGTAGAACTGACAATTGGTGGGGAAGAAAGTTTCTAGAGTGGTGACCACGAACCGGAAGGGGCGCAGCGTAGGCTGGCCCCCCACTTGGTGGACCGACGATCTAGTGAAAGCCGCGGGGGGCCGGTGGATGCAGGAGGCGAGCAGCCGCTCAAGGTGGCGCGCTCTGGGGGAGGCCTATGTTCAGCAGTGGACGTCTTCAGGCTGTTGATGATGGTCAGTTTAGAATCTCTTGGACTCCGTAACTGAAGAATCAGGAACACTATGGGAGGACTATTAGATCTAAATTACCCATTTATAGACATGTGCCCACCCATACAGTTGTAAGTTTACACTATAAAAAGGCTCTAAAATAAAGTTATTGTAGATGTTATGAGTAAGAAGCAAATGGAACGAGCACGCAGCTCTCATTGGTATAAAAACAAGTGGTCACCGTCTCGTCTCTTATAGAGATCTGCGACAACATATAGACTGACTATGTGTTGCTGATACTTAGCATTTTGTAATCAGTATTGAAGGCCTCTATGAAGACCGAGAAAGAAAAGTAAGGCAGAACACTTTTCTAAAATTGTAAAATTGAATTAATAAGCGGAAACCAAGATTGATGACACCAAAATGAACAGTTAAATTTATCATAATGAAGATGTCCATCGAGAGAACCATGTCAACGACATAATAATTTATTGCAAATTGCGCAATAATCGTTTATTTCTTCCGGAAGGTTAATCATTAGCAATATGAATTTCCTCGCGTGTCTTCCCACGCGATGCCATCGTCGGTCGCATCGAGCGATCAGAGAGACGAGGGACGTCTAGAGGCAGCCTTATTTCAACTGGATACTGCTGAGGATTAATTGCTGCTACTAGAGATTTTATTTATGATAAAAGAAAGCAAAAACTATAGCTCGACGATTTACAACGCTGCTTGGCCTGCGGAGGTGCAAGTTGGAGTCTAAGTACCACCTGTGGCCATTACATCCAAACTTAGGGCGGCATAAACGCCCTGACTTGCCCTTTTTAAGAATTTTATTGAGTTATTATGCTATGTTAGGTACTTTCTGTCCATAGCCTACGGTGACGTTTTATAAAAAAATGGTACTATATACGCTTTGAAGTGTAATGTAAGTAATGAGACTAGGCAGATATGTTGTAATCAATACAACAAATTAATGAACTTATACTAATTATACTAAAAATACAAAAAAATCATGCTTAAATGGATACAGCAGGGTTCTTTCGTTCGTGATTCAAATTTTTCCTTTGCAAATGAATCTGTAATTACACGTGCATAAACGTTGATATTATCCACTAAGCGCTTCTACTATTTTACCCTCACCCATCTCATCAGACTATATCCTATCTGTGTCCGGCGTCATTCGTCACGCGCAACCTGCATGCACTTCTGTTTGCAGTGTGCATCTAGCTTATTACCAGTTACACAGAAATTGTAGACGAGTAACCCTCTACGCTCATCATGAATTTAATCTCATACGAGTTGCTTTTGGAACTATTGCATGACCGACGCGTAGGTATGTAGTGTAGGTAGTAGGTACTGCGATAGTCGATATTATTTCTCGACCTATAGACTAAGGAGTGAAAGGAAAATATCGTCTACCGTTGATTTTCTTCTCACGCCTCCTCCCTCGGGGGGGGGGGAGTGGGGAGTGGGGAACCATTTCCAGAGCTGAGCTCTTTACATGGGGGTTCATCCGCACCCTGTGATAACAGGGCGGTCATTGGGGTGCGGTATTTACCGCGTAGTTTCCGTCTACTGGGTTCTGGGTTCTTGGGTTCATGGGCTAATATCGTCTACGTCTCAAACAAATGAGATTCTTGCTATATGATGTGCGGAGGCAGAGAGAGTCACGCAAGGCTGTAGCTTTGAGTTTTGACCATGGCTGTAGAGTGTAGAGTAGTGTCAATGGCTGTAGTATTTATTATTGATTCTATGGCATGGCACTGCAACTGGGTAGCTGAATCCACTGCACTACCGGACTGCATTACAGTGCTGCTGTTGTACTGGTTGACATCGACAAAAAGGTTTCAACGTCCACCAGTCACACCCCAAAACCACGAAAATTCTTCCATCGATTCCTATTGGTGGACATCAAAAGTGAATGAGAATTGAGTGGCTTTGTCTACCACTGCTGGTGGATAACCAAAATCACCTTCTAAATGTGTTTCTTTATATATCATGAGTATCACGATACACATATAAATTTGTAATTCGGGAACTAGTTCCACAGTGTGTGTGTGGGGGTTAAGGGATTATTTATAAAGCTCTGCGTAATCATGTGTTTCATAAATAATTAATTGCTGCAGCACAGAGACAGAGCCTGTTATAAATAGCATGCTATAACTTGGGTAGAGCTTGCACGTAATGAGGCAGGGTATAATTCAAACTTGTACTTAATTAAATCTACATTTAACTATTTGTATGCAGGGTTGTGCACTTATGTGCAGCGCTTTGTTAATGTGTATGACGGGCTTTACAAAATGTGTCGTTATTACCACTAATCCTATACTTGCGAACTTATAAACTGCCGTTAGACACTGTTTTATTTTCAAACACTGGAACTGCTGGATGGCTTTCAATGGATTTACTATTTCCAACACTAGTGATATAAAAAATTTTTGGCTGGCTCGAGGCCATATTAGATCAATAAAACAATTGAATTTTCGGATAATTTAATTCCAGGAAACTGCTGCTAACTGATAGTGAAATTAAAATAGGATACTTATATTTATTAAAATAACCATTACTATTTAGTTTTGTCTGTATTTTATTAAATTCATAAAATTATATGTATACACTTGTATCTTAGTAGTTAATACTTTAAGTACTTATATATATTTCTTTTGTATGATCAACAATTTTGCTTATCTCTTTTTGTGCACGCCTAATCTACTTCTTTTCTGCACACCTTGGTTGACTGGTAGAAAATGCTGTTAGCATTAAGTCCACCTCTGTACACGTTTTGTGCATAAAGAATTAAAATAAATAAATAAATACTTCAAGAGCATTAAAAAAAATAGTAACGGCAAATCTGACTACGATCTTACCTCATGCAACAGCTTGAAGACGTCCACTGCTGAACATAGGCCTCCCCCATGGAGCGCTACTTTGAACGACTGGTTGCCTTTTTCACGTTCTTACCTATACGCTATGATAATGAGGCAGGATGACTCACGACATGCTGGTACTGCGCGTGCCTGATGCCTCCCTGGAAGACGCACTCAGCAGGACAGCTTAAAGTTTTGGCGGTTCTTGTTGACTTCTGACTTTCTTATTATTTTTGCATTTTGGTGCGTCTCTACGGCGCCTCACTCTCAGACGTTGCCAGATATATGGTGGCTATTTTGAATATAAAAAATAATGGTAAGTATTCACCAACTGAGCAATGTTTCCTGTTTCGAAGAAATCTAACACCGTTTTTTGCGATCATATTATTGTCCACATTATGCTATTATTTATTACGTTAATGTAGTTTCTGCGTCGGATGTGGAACCGTTAACAAATGGCCACCGTATACATGATTAAGCGGAAATTTTCAGAAAATTAAAAGGTTAAATATATAATTCGCATCAGGTCACCAGATTCTTATTAATTAGGAACCTCCTAGATGATTATAGAAAGACAATAAATTATGGTCACCATGGACCTCATTGTCCGGGTGAAATGTGGCCAAAGTTCAATCGGAGGAATGGGAAAATATTCCCACTCCATCCAAAAATACTCATTGGGATGGAGGAAAAATATTACCGCTCCTCCTACTAATCAGAACGCCGATCAGATGGATATGACCCAACCAACGCTACTCTCGCTGTTTATTTTGAGAAAATATTCAAGCAGGAATCTGAACTAATATTTTGCAAATTATTACCATCCTCACGTTTATTAGCTTGAAATTTGGAAAGAGGGTTGTTAAAGGTAATAAATATCAGGATATGGTCATCCTGCATAGCCGTCGTAATCCTGAACTTGTAAGGTTTGCGCGACCGAAACATCCTTTGCGGAATCACTTGGCACAACATTCGCGTAACCAGTTACAATTTCTATTGCTTTTTTAGAAATTCACCTCAAAGCTGAACGTCTGGAGTTTGTTGTCTAGAAAACTAACGTAACGCTATCATTCTGCCTTGTATTGCTCTGCGCAGTTCTGTGCCTTGTCGACGTTCCTTATAATAAAAATGCGCCGCGCCGCCGGTCCAGTCTAGTCTGGCAAATATTAATAACTGTTCATTTCCTATGCAGTAGGTACAGTGCAATACATTGCAGTACTAAATACTGCTTGCACTGTAGCTGTAGCTCGAACAGGTAGCAGTGTAATGGTTGTGGACGTGTTTAGGATATTGGAATCCCTACCGTTTAGCTGATTCAGTGCGGTGAGATGAGATAGAGACGGGAGTGTTATTAGATTATCTCGGGAGTTAGAGCTTACACCATCATGTAAGCTTTACTCTACCGGCCTCATCCATCCGTCAGGTAAGGTATAAGACTCTATAGTCTATATTATACTATAAAGTAATAGAGTTATTTATTTCTACAGTTTTACTTCGAAGACGGTCCCCATTTCTTGTACTTACTTAGATTGCTTCTAATTTTTTTAGTAAATGAGTTTTGAGATTTTGAAGTCCAACTATGTACCTATGCTTACATTGTTATTGTGCTAATTTATCATTTCTGTTTAATAAATAGTCTTGATGTCGTTGTAGGTACTAAAGAACAGATATTCGGGGAACTGACATGAGGCAACGTTTCTTTTTAAAAAAAAGTCGGAGCCGCTTGGTCAGTTAGCGTGTGGTCTCCCGATACTCTTCCGATAAATATACCGATCATTTCATAAAGATTAAAGCAATGTAGTTTATTAAACAGATTATTCTCTAATTATGAAATTCCATAGTACCCAGTTAACCTGTAACCTGACACCAATGGAGCTGAAGAGGCAGCGAGGCAGTAAGGCACCGAGGCAGCGAGCCGGCGGCATCGCCTCGTTGTCCAAAGGTAACCCGGCGTGACAGCGCAGCGCCGCGTGGCTCGGGTTACGAAGGTATCGGATGTCTGATGTCATACATGCGGGAGGTGGACAATGATGGATCGAGAAAGGAAGATGATGACAGGTATTTATTGTAGACCGTTAAAGTCATGTATTGCTGGCCATGATGATTTTAGTTTTGAACGACGACAAAAACTTTGATGGTGCCATTTTCAAAGATGTAGCTTTTTGTCCTTTATTACTCTATAATTATAACTACTTGACCTTTGTTTTCATGGTAGGAAATCTCCTAGTGAACGCAGACAAAAGGCAAGAAACAGTGCTTGTGGTCTACCGTAGACCATCCAGGATAGCGCATGGACCCTTTGAAGATACTAAATGTTCACTTTTCAGATGCCTTTGTTGGGCTTTTAAGACGCAACAAAAGTATGATTTTTTTCTGGTAAAGTTGGAACCGTTGGACATAAATTTGCAAAAAATCATCCAATGCTCTTACATAATTCATAGTGATTATAGTTTGTCTGATCCAACAGAACACCCTTGATATACATTTTTGAGGTAGCAGAAAAGGATGTTTTGCCAACCTTTTCAGGGGTTGCGCATTGTGTCTCTTTTAATACTGTAAATATCGAATTCACCTTCTTCCGCTACTTAATTACGTTGTTGTGGTTTTGATGTGATTCAAGCGAGCAGTGGATGGATTATTTAGTAAGTGCGGTGACGGGTCACCGCGGGAGCTCGGCGGTCGGCGCCGGCGCCTTATTCGGAGGTACATTAATCTGGTATCACGCGATAATCGGCTCGTAATCACTTCTACTGGACCATTTATGGTCCAACCACCGAATTCCTAGGAAATGGGGCTATAAGGAATCAGATGAAATATTGATCTCATCTGTCAACGTTTTTACGATCTAAATATAAACATTTTCATTACCCACCGATTAACGCTCTCTACATTCTTGTTGAAATGTCTCAATAAAAAAGAAAATTATGGCCTTGTAAGAAAATTAAACGGTTTACGAAATGATATTAATAAATCAAACTAAATTGATCGTTAAGCATCGAAAAAGGTGCTAAATAACATCATAAATCATAATAGTCTCAATGTAAGTTAGAGTGAATGTAATACAATGGTATCGACAATGGCCGATCGGGAGCTTCGGTCACAGGTTAGGTGGCAGTTAGTGCACGGATCGCGGCCGTTACGAGTGGAGTGCCTGCTCGTGGGAGCGCTGTAATTTTACTTTTATCTCGAGCTTTTTACCGCAAAAAGCTCGGAGCAGGTTGTGCGGGTGCGGCGGGCGCCGCGGCTGCGCAGTGCGCGCCGGCCGTTCGCTGTCGCATCACGTCTGCGCGTGCGCGTGTCCCAGGACGCAACGCAGCCGACCCGATTGGCCGATTCAAAACCGAACCGCCGAATTGTGCCGCGAGTGGATACGACACGTGCGCGTGTGTGCAGTTTTCCCGGATGGATGTGTGTGTAGTGGTGAATTGAAGGTAGTGAGTGGAAAACATGGTGTCGTGCAGTGCACTCGTTTAAATGAGGGTGCAGCAGGCTGCGGGGCGGCGGCTCCTGCAGTGGATGACGAGATATATCTTGGTGCGTTGACCGGGAGCGGCGCGACGGCCCGCGACTATTTGTGTTGCGTACGGTAACTATCGATACTATTTACCAATAGTCGGCGTGCACAAGCCACGGTTCAAGGCCACCGAAACGTCGCCGAAAGTGACTCGATCAAGCATCACCTTTATTCATGTATTCGTCTCGAGTCAGCCGCGGCTAGAGGCATGCATGCAGAACCTACCGCGAGGAATCCACCCGTCAAACCTGACCGACGCTCGCTCGCCAAATTTTAATGTTTCCGATCAGAGCCGCTTACTAGACTGTGATCACGTCATATCAAGGGCTCTTGACATCAGGGGTGGTTCACCTTGATGTCAAATCAAGAGACATGACATACATAAGGTAGGTAGCTATAAAATCTATGTTCAATCGAATGCTAAAGAGGTATATCTAGGTTTTGTGTTCATTAAAAATCTGAGATATTACTTGCAAATTGGTTTTCGAACTTGTTTTAAGAAGTGAGTTCAAATCGTGGAACTAGGTCAACTTTTTTTTTGCGTATCTACTTACCTAAATTTATTAAAATAGAAACGAACTTAACACGCCTAGGTTATTCAAAACCGTTTCTTTAAGTATCTGTTAGCATAGGTACTCCTAGAACTGGCAGAGTATCCACAAGGCTGCTAAATCCGTCCTGCTTAGTTTAATACAGCACATTCCAGACATTCCCCATCATTCAGCCACGCGAGGCCGCGCTAGGCATGCACTACACGACTCCGGCTTGTTGTAATGCACATTGTATCGATGCAAGCTCCTAAACTATTCCCACTAATGCCAGCCACGTGACGCGCTGAATGTCAAGTGTTCTGGTGGGGCCAGCCCTAGGGTTTATTATTTCTGGGAAGAGCTGCCGGTATAATATGGGTAGCAGTGCTTACAATATTGATTCCACATCAATGCTATAGTACTGTTTTTGTAGTTTAATGGTTGGTCTCTTTAGGATAACTTAATCAGTAAGAAGTCTTATTGAATTATCTTATAGTGCCTTTATTTTTTACTTCAGGGTGAAAATATTCATTGAAAATTATTAAAATGATACAACAAAACCTGATGCACCGAAGACTGTTTTCTTTCATCAGTAACCTAAACCTAAAATTGACGACAAAAACAGAACCCGGAACGATTCCACCCTGGGTCAGACACCCCTTGCTAGGAACACTTCAGCAGCCGCTGTGGGCTGAGCTCATAAATCATCTTGGCACGGGGCTGCCCCTCCTCTTCCGTTAGTGCGCCGATGGACGCCGCTGGACGTCAGCCCTGTGGGTGGCGCGCTCTAAATAACATTGCTAATAGCCTTTAGGACTGCCTCCGAGCTCGTTATGAAGGACTCACACTTGTCATTTAAGCCCATATTTTCGTAATTTTAAACCTGAGTGGCAATTCTAGTCAATTTAATTCGATAGAATCACATTTTAATAACCATGTCCATATTTTTTTCTCGATGTTCAAGATAGGCAAGCGGGCCGATCTGTAACTGAGACAGATTTCAGTTTACATTTATTTTATTATATTTCTGCAGACCCAGGACACTTCATACTTAACGTTTGTCGTTTAAGAGAAAACTCTGTAAGATTGAGACTAGATTGATAAATTAACTTGAATATGATTAATTACGAGAATTAGGTGTTTGGTTGAAAAAGTTCATCTAAACTACATTTTTTACATCACTAGTGAACAAGTGCTATAGAAATAAACTGTGGATAATAATAAGTAACATCCAGGATAAGGCAATTTAAAAGAAGACTTCCAGGACGATTAAATCTCAAGCCATATAAGTAATACTCACCGAGTAAGTTTATTGCTATTTCACGTTGAAACTCTTCATTACTCCTTCCACATTACATTCAACTACAACGCAAATCCAAACTATTTTCAAGTTTATTAAATAACTTCCTTGAATCAAAACTATATATTTTCATGGCAGCATAAAGTGTTGCCATAAATCACTGCGCTTTAAGGCACGAGCCTTTAGGAGGCCCCGTGATGGTTGCAAATGAGAGGCACACTTTACGGTTGCTATTAGACTCTACGATCAATAATCAGCGTCCCACTATCATCAGTCTATGATCAGTGATCAGGAATGGTCACTGTCCGAGTCGGGCCGATGAGAAGGAAGAGATCGCGGGGTTGATTACGGTGCGGTCGACAGCCTAGTTAATGCACTTTTTACGCTCAGGAAAGTGAACAAAAAGCCCGTAATCACAGAGCTGGTAAATCGAAGATTGATAAAACGAGCGGACGGGAGCCGTTGGAGCCGATAATGCTAGGCGACACACCATGCCCATTACGGTTTTAAAAAGAGATTTATCTTCAATAACTCGACACATTTGAAACGTTGGCTCACTGTTGACTAAGAGACAAAGAATTTTCCTGGCTTGCCTATGTTATTATCTCCATAAATTAAAACGATAACTCCACGGTCCATCACTTCGTGAACGTTGGCGTTCAAAATTCGTCAATTCCAATCAAAAAGAAGTCTGAAGATTTTTTTATGTTCTGTTCTAATTGGTCGGCAACTCGCGTTGTTTCATACCGACCGGAACTAATACTAACGTTCACAAATGGTTGTGTCCGTCTGAGAGGTATTAAAGCTTACTACACACGAATAAGTCTGTCAGATCGAATTAGCTGATGTCAGATTTGTCGGATTGAAGTTTCGTGTTCCTGATTAGACGTTATCTGTAGTTTGGGTCAGGGTGTTGGCTTTTGTTCTTAGCGACTTTATTTTTTATGCTAGATTTGAAAATATTTAGGAAGAGTACAACTAAAATCAAAAGATAGTCAGCTCCTGTTTCTTTGTATTTTGGATAGTTAATTGTCAAAGTATTAGACTTAATAAATACTTTAAGTATATGGCATAAGTGATTTTGTTAGTTAGACCTATTCGATAAATATCCACATCAAACATCATACTGCCTTTATATTTATACTGTAGAATGTACTACCCTGCCTCTACGTAGATGAAGTCAGGCAAATCTGACAAGCAATAAGTACTAATAGTGTGCACACAGTTTTACAGATTAATGAATTAAAGTGGCAGCTCTGGTGATTGGTCACAGATGTAAGGAAATGCACGTTGGTTGCGATGTTCCATTTTGTATACATATGCAAGAGAATCTACGTCATGTATTCAATACAAATTATGTTGAGATATTATGAAGAGCTCTATTCGGTATATGAAATGAAATGAAATGAAATGAAATGAAATTTATTTCACATAAATGGAGATAGATGTAGGTGTTAGGATTTAGTAAGTAGTTCTTCCATTTAGCCATTACTTGTGGCATGTGAAAATTATTATTAGGTTTAGGTCAATACTATAATACAATTTTCAAATAAACTTAAATAATTCTATTGGTGTTATACACTTGCAAATTTAAATTATATTATAGTATTATTATGTCATTAAAATAAGAATAATCATTAATTAGTTATTTAACAGTAAATAATTCTATTGGTATACATTTGCAATAAATTTCAATTATATTATATGATTGTTATGTCATTAAATTAAGAATAATAATAAATAATTAATTAGTATATGTATGTCAATGAATTACTTATTTAACATTAGATAGTCATTCATACAGTAAAAAGACTTTTCTAATAGCCAGAGTTTAAGTTTTTTCCGGAACATTCATATATCAACAGGAATGTGGAACAGTTCCGTCGTCGGAGAATATGAAGAAGATTTGCTATTCTGATATGCTGCTATGATCAGTGACTGATTACTAATGATAATAATTTAAGATCCTTAGTAGGAAATAGGATTTTATAAAAATCAATTTTTGACTAACCTCCACGTTTCGACAAAGTTACATCGGCCGCGGTCACGAGGGAACTGGAGTTGAAAGTAGAGACCCGTTTTAACTTTATAATATGAGTTCGAGTCGCAAAAGTTGAACAAGTGAAATAGGAATAATCATTATTATATAAGTCAAAGACACAGCGCTGATGCTAAATTATATAAAAATGTTCAACCCACGAAATACTTAATCTTTCGAATCCCACGAAACTTGCTATAATTTTATGCTGTCATTTGACAAGTTAATTTTAAAAGGTTGTCAAAGCCACTGAAGGCCATTTCAATAAGTTCCACTGAGGCACCCGACTGACCTGACGATTGCGCAGTCTCCTCGCTAATTGCGACTACCTTTGTTATCATAATTACGTGCCAATCAAACTGAGCCCAATTGCTTTATTGAATTTGTACATATTTTGTTATTTTTTTTTATTCAATGTAAATGTATGTGTGTAGTGTGTGTGTGTATGTATGTGTGTATGTGTGTTTTTGTGTGTGTGTGTGTGTATGTGTGTATGTTTTGGTAATGTGTGTGTATGTTGTCTTTGTTGCGTATGTTGAAGATAGTCCAATAAGTTCAAACAAAAAGCTCCGCTGAAGGATTATAACGTTGGCATAGCAGATTACATACCTGATGCAGGTCCTCACTTAGTGAACCTGCATCAAACGCGGGTATTGGTAGAGCCAACACCCGCTTCAGCTTCTCAAATGGTTGCTAACTTGCCGCGTTATTTAATCCTCTTCGGCCCTCATCCTTTATCTTATCACTTTTACTATATAGTCGTGCGCTTCAGCTTGTTCTATAATTCTATATCAATGAAACTTTTCTACACTTGAGTATGTTTCTGGTATATTTGGTCGAAGTTTGGAGCGGTAATGCTCTGGATTGGTATGATCAAATTTTGCGCTTTATGCTCTAAGTCTAGAAGTTGATTACCAGTTATCATTATCACAGTAGGTAGGTTCATGTCAAGTAATTCATTAAATAAAACGAATTTACGTTAACTGTGAAATATTGTTTGAAGGCGCAAAAAGTGTTCTTAGCTAATAAGACTGTAATTATTAGCTACACGAGAAACAACGTCAGTCAATCGCCTAAAGATGAAACGTAGGTCAAAAATAATATGGGTAACATACTGACTTCGTAATCCTTATTGGCTTCACTTTCTAGTGCCGACTGCCAATTGTATATTTTTCTTCTAGATAGTGTAGTGAAGTGATGCAACGGAATGACGTCACCATGGAAAGGTGCAAGGTCACCGAACGCGCAATGCGCAGGTGTCCAGTCTCCAGTGCATGTCCTTATTACCAGTGACCTACGAACGTAGATGGAGGGTGTGTGTTCTGTAAGGGCTATCAACTCAAGTACCCACACCCCACAAGCTAAAGTGTTATGAACTTCAGGAGAAAGTAGTCAGCTTAAAAACTCTACATTTTTTTTAGTAAATGAGGCTGATACGTTCATTTATTAATTTTGTGTAGCGATCAGAGATGTTTTCTCATTTTGCTTAAAGTTAAGTTTGTCTATAATCTCCAGTATCTGACTCACGGACTCCAGCGTGTTTTTTATTTATTTGGCATACAAATCGTGACCTGTTTTTGTAAAACTTAATAAAGTAGAAGATTGGCTCAGAATTCAATTTAAACGGTCGGTTTTTTTACGTGAATATTACAATTGATTTTCAGAATTATGAATTTTACTAGATAACAGTAGTCTAGGTTCGCTGAGCTGTTGATACTTAAAGTTTTTATGAAACTTAACCTTCTCAAACAATTAAACAGTTTCGTCAAGATGTTAACTCATTGTTAAACCTTTCCATATTCTATTCGGGAAGCTTTTGGACTAGACTGGAAACTGAGATGTAATATCCAAATGCTGGAAACCTTACAAACATTGTTAAAGTTCTTTGTTTCCTACTCCGTTCCTTTTCTTGCCTTTTAACAGGCCAAGGAAAAGGGGGGCCTGTTAAAAGGCGAGAAAATTCATTTGTTATATTTTATTTTATTTGACTTGGGCGGTGCTGCAGTCCTTGCAGCGATGCCAAATTGACTATAGGTATATCGAAGTTTTGAAGTGTTTGTACAGTAAGGCCACTATGTCAGTCCGACTACAGGACCAGAGTACGGAACAAATTCCATTGCAAAGAGGCGTGAGACAGGGAGACGTTATTTCTCCGAAACTGTTCACAAACGCATTGGAGGATGTTTTCAAGCTCTTGGAGTGGAAAAGATCTGGCATCAACATAAATGGCGAGTACATCACTAACCTTCGTTTTGCCGATGATATAGTCATAATGGCGGAATCGCTCGAGGACCTTAGCACCATGCTCAACGACCTCAGTAGAGTCTCCCAGCAGGTTGGTTTTAAGATGAATATGGACAAGACAAAGATCATGTCTAATGCTCATGTTCCACCTATACCGGTAATTGTTGGGAACGATACTCTCGAAGTTGTCGACAAGTATGTCTACCTAGGACAGATTGTCCAATTAGGTAGGTCCAACTTCGACAAAGAGGTGGCGCGAAGAATCCAACTCGGCTGGGCAGCGTTCGGGAAGCTTCGTCCTATCTTTTCGTCCAAAATACCGCAGAGCCTGAAAACGAAAGTTTTCAATCAGTGTGTGTTGCCAGTGATGACTTATGGAACTGAGACATGGTCTCTTACTGTTGGCCTCATTAGTAAGCTCAAAGTCGCGCAGCGAGCTATGGAGCGAGCTATGCTCGGTGTTTCCCTGCGAGATAAGCTCCGGAACGAGGAGATCCGCAGGAGAACTAAAGTGACCGATATAGCTCTTAGAGTTAGTAAGTTGAAGTGGCAATGGGCAGGCCACATCGCTCGTAGAACTGACAACCGATGGGGAAGAAAGGTTCTCGAGTGGCGACCACGAACCGGAAGACGCAGCGTGGGCCGGCCCCCCACTCGGTGGACCGACGACCTGGTGAAAGCCGCGGGGAGCCGATGGATGCAGGAGGCGAGCAGCCGCTCAAGGTGGCGTGCTCTGGGGGAGGCCTATGTTCAGCAGTGGACGTCTTCAGGCTGTTGATGATGATGATGATATTTTATTTGGGCTAATATGTCAAATGAATTGAGATTCAACATCGCCATTTATGCACCTTGCCTCACCGCACGGTGCACGCCGGCCGCCCTATATGTATAGCGCCCTAAACGCCGCGTGCCGCACGCCCGGCCGGCCGGCTAATGCAACGACAAACGATCCCGCCTCTCAAACAAACACTGCCTTCAAGCCACTCGCCCTGTTTACCCAGCACACATATTATTGACGCACTCGTCACGCACTTGGCGACAAACCAGCCGGAAACGGACCAGTAATTGGATGAGAACTTCATTTAAATAAAGTAAAGTTGGTATTTTTGGTGATTGTTTGTTTAGGAGTAGAAAGGTTTGTCTCTGGCCGCTCGCTGTTTGATAAAGGGTTCTGTTACTGGACAAACTTAGGCCACGAGCTAATAGGTGTTGGCTTTGACATGGTGCACTCTGGTGAACATAGATGGACAAAAATTTTCCTGGATGCACAGAGAAGTGTTATCTATACCTCTACACCACTATTATAAAGAGGAAAGATTTGTATATTTGTGTGTATGTTTGTAATGAATAAACACAAAAACTACTGTGCCGATTTTAAAAATTCTGTCACCATTGGAAAGTTACATTCACCTTGAGTAACATAGACTACACCACTATACGTGCGAAGCCGGGGCGAGCCGCTAGTTGTTTATAAATGCAGGTACTGGTTATTCTAAAGATATTAGGCATACTGAAAAAGATAGCAAAAGATGGGAGAGCGAGAGATATTGGTTGTGCTAGCACAGAAGACACTTAGCCGAGATGTAACATCTAATGACACTAAAAACCCAGTTGTTTAATTAACTGTAATAAAATAACATTAATGTAAATTAAGCAATAAAAACAAATACAAAATTGGCTGAGCCACAATTTTTTTATTGTCATCTAATACACAAATGTACATACAATTCTAGAGTTTAGAAAATTGATTAGTTATTGGTAATCATTATTCTATCAAATCTATATTTACCTTATACATTATTATTTTCTAAAACTAAAAATAAATTAAGTAACAGTGACGACATATCTAACATACGAAGATGTCGACCAGCTTTTACAAAAATAACGTAAGTATAATATCGACATCTCTAGAAATAACTTTGTTAACGGAACATAGAATACCACATATACCCGATATAAAGTAAATACTTGATATAAAAAAACTGTCCAATTTTATCAATAAAGTCTCTCAGCGAACTTAAATTGTACGCTATCATGACATCGCGCTACGTGACATTACCTACCCATTTGTGTCTTAGGTACTTGGCCTTTTCGTATATTGGTGTTGGTGTTTAAATAGGTATGTAATATGTAATGTTGTGCCATGACTGAATTGATTTTCTTTCTTTCTTATATTTTGTGATTTATTAGTACAGATGCTCTTTTGATTTATTTGGAATAAAGCACTTGAAAGTTCCAAATGCCTACCAAAGTAAGCCTAGGTAACTTTACTAAGCTTTTCTGCTGACTCATCAGTAAGTTTCTCATGTTTGTTCATCAAAGGTTTCCTTCCGATCTTCTCCGCTTCGGACACAGTGTCTGGTAGCTCACAGTTTGCCGTCTCAGGCATCAGCAACGTCAAAGCTCCCGACAGTAAAGACAGAACCCCGAATATAAACGTGGGCAGGCCTGACCATACGGACAGCTGGAAACACAAATCAATTAGTCAAAGCAAATGATACAAGAATGTCTAGTATGATTCCGCTAAAACTAATAAATAAATTGTACATATTTGGCTGAAACAGTTGACGATTGTAGGTATATTCTAAAATAAAATAAAATATCTGGTATAAGTACATTTTTAATAGATGAAACTGAAAAATCTACATTAGTCCAGCATTTTATTGAGTAGGTTTGTAAAAATGCAGGAAATACCGTATTAGACCATTAACAAACCGCCATACAGAATCACACAGACTTGAATACTGGCCTAACTATTATAGCATTTAAGATGAACTTCCTGAATCAAACGCAGATCAAAGGTACTTATTTCGGAGATTACTGCACAATTTCTAAGCTGCGATAACTTCTCAGATCGAGAGTCTGTGGAGCTACAAACTGTATTTTTCTAACTTTAAGCTTATCCACTGTTAATTCATGGCGACTTTTTGCTACATCTTGCACCACCTCAACCAATTAACCATTTGTACCAGGCTACAATTTCAGACTTTTATCATCATTAGACGGTTTTTATTTACCTACTCCTGGATTATGGTATCTACCCCTAGTTACCTCAATATTTCTATCATCTCAAGGCACACTCACCAGCAGCGGTGTTTGTGGCGCCACGAGAGACCCAACACGGCCGATGGCGGAGCAGATGGCATGCATGGAGTTCCGCGTGTACGTGGGGAACAGCTCCGACGTGTACATATACACGATGTTGTACGAGAACGTGGCTAGCATCTCGAACGACATGAAGAGGGTCAGGCCGACCCACGCGTATCCTGGATAAGAGGATGTTTCTGATTAGTGGTTGTATTGCTTAGGCCCGATTTCACCAACGTTTATTCCAAGTATACGGCTATTCCTTACTCCTGGTTACAGCTAATTGACAAATGAAATTACTCAAAAAAGACGCCATTTTGATTGTATCCAAGGAATAAGTCTTATTCCTTCACAAAATTGGTGATATAAGGGCTATATTCGCGTAACTCGGTTGTTCTCGGAAAGTTATACCTGGAGTAAAATTTATTCTAGTTTGGTGAAATCGGGCCTTAGTAATTTATAGTCACAAAAGAAAAGTGTAATGAAATTGAGGACTGTTTTTAATGATATGAGTGGCAAACAAGCAGTCGGCCCACTTGATGGTAAGTGATCACCTCTGCCTATCGACCTCTGAAACACGGAGGCGAAGGCATTGCAGGTGCGTTGCCTACTCCTAGAAATAGTTCCAGTAAAGAAAAGTCCAAAATTTCATGTGCCCTTCATCTGTTTCTCGAAAGAAAGCTTACGCAATGACTTTTCAAAGGATTTAAAATTATTGTATTTTCTTTTTTTAATGGAATTAATAATCAGATTATATAAGTAGGTTAAATTACTAAAAAACGATTTTTTACCTTTTGGTATGAAAGGTTGCGAAATACAAAATATTCCGCCGACCAAGAACGAAAAAAACAGCGGCATCTTCCTCTTGTACTTGGACAGCGCCAGCCAGTAGAAAACGTTCGCTGGAATGTCCATCAGCATCAGCAGCGCGAAGTTGACATACTTGTTCCCGTCGATGAACACCGAGCTGATCATCATCCCGTAGTTTATCAACGTGATGGTGAACCACCACACCATACACACCAAGAACCTCTCCATCATGATTTTCGACTTGAATGTCTTTAGCAACACTTTCCTATCGCTCAAATCGTTCTTTGTTTCTTCATCGATGTAGTCCAGCTTGTTCAGCATAGCCTTGTCGATTTCAATCTCATTTCGCTTAGCAATTTTCTGAATTAATTTGATGGCTTGCTCTCTTTTCCCTTTGCTGTAAAGCCACCTGATACTCTCGTCTAGGAACAGTGAGTAGGTGACGATAAGAAGAGTGGGCGCATAGATGACTCTGAGAAAGTGTCTCCAGTAAGGCACCGCCCAGGCGATGAAGGGCATCACGATGAGGCCAGCGGTGTAGCAGTTTAGGAGGATCATCTGGAACAGGACAGTGCGCTTCTTTTCTATGATTTCAATACCTGTAACGTTAAAAATATCTGTATGAATATTAGAAGGAAAAAGATACTCAGCTAATGAAGAACAGTTAATGTACAATTATTATATTTTTGCGAGTTGATAATAGTGGCCTGCCAAGCGTGGTGCAAACCGCGCTATGATAAGCGTCCAAAGTAGCAATTTATGGGAGCGGCCTATGTCCAGTACTAGACGTTTTCCGGCCGTTGATGTGATGTAACTATGTCTTTATAATTATTATTTCAAATGCAATATGTTTGTCATATTTTATGTTTTGAATTGAAAAGTAGACTTACTCAACATAAACATCGGTGAAAGCGCATCTCCGAGAGCAGCCTCCAGCCCTTCTAGTATGATGTAGAACCAAAAGGAAGATGCGAAACTCTTCGTCAGCCCAAGAACAGCACCTAGAGTACCAGAAATCACTGCTGCTGTCTTACGGCCAAACCTAAAATGAAAATATTTAATGGAATTTTAATAATATTCTCTTGTTAGTAGGTATAGTACCCATCTTGCAGACTTGCCATCTCAGTGCTCATAGTGAAGCATGACTAGCCGTTCCTAACCGATCGGTAAGTTAAGCAACGTTCGCTGTGGTATTTGCAACTGAGTGCTACCGTACGTGCTTTGAAGGGCCGTCGGTCCCAGCTGCTGTCGTAAGACAACAGTCGTTAAGCCAAGTCAGAAGCCTTTGGGCGGCCCAAACATTCTGACACCAGGGCTGACCACTTGCCTACACGAGAAGAATCGTAGACTAGAAATTAGAATGTCATGACTTGGATTCTAATAAGCGCAATTTTAGGAATGTCACTTAACTCTATGAAGGTCAGTACTTTTTCGTTCATAGCTACATGTGCTAGCAGGCTTTTTATAATATTTTATGCATATTCTGTGTTAGGGAAATAGTAAGTATTCATTTTTATCCTAGAACCAACTGTACCGTTACAGACGTTGGCGTCCAACGTGACCAGACCTTCGATCCTAAGCTCCTGGTCGAAGGCGCATCAAGTTCCACATAATTGACGAGCGTGCGACAAAAACTCGCAGTACCCTTCACTAATAACATAACTCAGAGGCCTTTATTGCCTTGTAGATATAACTTATCCGGTGCTAGTGACTAACTGGCAACTTGGCTATTAAGACGAGAAACTCACTGATTAATAGCACTAATGACTTAATTCCTTCAGTGTTTTATTTGTTTTGTTCGTTTAGTTAATCATGTCTTGAGAAGCTTTATTAACGTGTTTATTTTATTACATTCTTTTATACAGAGCAATGATAAAAAGACTTTGTTACTGAACGTCCAATATTTTGTTTGAGTACCTACATTTCTGGTAATATGCATATGAGCAGCAGTATCAGCTCCCGTTTTATCAAGTATTAGAGATAAGATAATCATTCTCCGGTCTGTCTACTGTTTGTTGTTGATTCCGGCCGCCTGTTTGCCCGGTATAACCAACCCTAATTTTCAACAAACTTCAACAAAGGAGAAGGTTATCTATTTAGTTAATTAAGTGGTGTTTTTGTTTGTTTGTGACCTCAGAACTCTTTTACTAACCGATTTGGGAAATCATTTTTTTATTTGAATTTCATTAGTTCCGTAGAAATTTCATGCGGCTGGGTAGCGTTCGGGAAGCTTCGTTCTATAATATCTTTTCGTCCAAAATACCGCAGAGCCTGAAAACGAAAGTTTTCAATCAGTGTGTGTTGCCAGTGATGACTTATGGAACTGAGGTATGGTCTACTTGTTCTACTGGTAGGACAAATAGTAGAACAGATGGGAACTACCCTTACAAATTAATGTTTAGATCAGTTCAGTAGTTTGGTTTGTAAGCCAAAACAAGTAGAAAAAATATATGTATGACAAAGCCGAGTATTTCTCAGTATGGCATTCTATATTTTTTCCTTGTGCACAAATACCTGTCCTATCGCGGGAATCGAACCCGCCGCCTCCAGGTTATGCGCCGACCTGCTGAACCACCACACCACAGAGGCTGTCGATTATGGCGATGAAACCCCCTTTTTAATAAGATATTATGCAATCCAGGCTACCCGTGAACATGATGCCGTAAGTACTGATACAAATGTAGTGAACAACCGCGAAAGTTATTATTATGCAATGTCGAAATAAGTGGTATATTAACATTTAGAAATGACATCCCCCACCTGTCAGAGATCTGTCCTTGAGCGAGCTGGCCCAGCATGTTCCCGAAGCTGTGGACAGTCCCCACCAGCGCCAGCTTCCACTCCTCACCAGCTAGGTGGAACTGAAACCAACGTTTGTCTTACGCTCTGTGTGTGTGTGTGATTCGTGTGTTGTGTTGTGTAGTACACAGACCTTTCGGTGAGCTATTGCCAATGTCATCCATTCTGTGACTGCGCACACATATCAACTTAAGTCTTCCATGGTTTGTCATGACATATTTCATATTATGATGTTTTTAGAACTTAACAATTTTCACTAACTAAACTAAAACATATAGTTCAATTTTTCAATGTAGGTAGTAATGTCACTCCGTGTACGTGTTTTATAAAATGTGTGACTTTTTAAAACGCTGAAAATCTCTTTGATTTTATACAATAAAAATATTTATCTATGCCGCTTACCGAACTTTTGTGACTCTACATAAATATTATTCTTTCTCTAGCTAAAAATATAACCATAAACAATAATAATTACTAGTATTTATTATGAAAACACATGTAGAGCGCCATGTTTCCGTCGGTCCAACACGGTTACATTCACTATATTCTTACTCTACCGACTCTACCATAACAATCTGGCCACAAACTAGTTTCAAGTACCATTCAACTCTACGCAAGAACTATGTTGCATCAGGTATGAGCTTTTATAGAGGAAATGCAAACATTATTGATGACGTAGAGAACTATAGAGTTACGCGTTTTAGTGTTTTTTTTTACTAATTTAGTTTTTTTACTCCGCACCCTATTGAATGTTGATTTTATTGGTACCTGGTAGGTATTGTAAAAATAAATTATTTAAATAAAGTGGGTTCATCCAAAATTCATCCAGCAGAAAGTTTGGACGGCATATTATTAATTACGCTGTGCCCAATCCTGTGGCACTCTGATACAAAAATGAAATGGAGCGGATAAATCGTAGAACAATGGTAGTTCCACGTTAAAAGCTATGGATTACTTAGCGAGCGTGTAATAACCAATGTGCATCATTCAGCGTGATGCCAAAGCTCTCAGAAAGAACACCTGGGGGTCTAGCAAAGAGGCCTTTCCATCAGCTTGAACGCCAAACGCTAACTCAAAATGTTTGCGAATGACATTGCCGGCGGAAAACTTTTCCGCAGCTAATGTCATTCCCATACATTTGGAGCTATCGTTTAGCGTGAACGCTAGTGGAAAGGCATCTTTGCTAGACCCCCGGGAGTCCTAGCAGTTGGAATGTTGCTGACGGCCACGGTACAATATAACTTGCTGTAGATACAAATGCGAGAGCTAATGCATAAATAAATGAAGTATCTATGTATCAAATAGGTGTCATTTTCAAGGTGCAGCAAGAACTAAGGCCTGTGAACGAATCCATTTGCTCTGAGCAAATGGATTCGTTCCAGTGATGCAAATGGACTCAAGCTCATGGGCCTCATGGCGCTGTACTTTACAGGGAAATAGTACAACAAGAGTGCTTGTGGTGACGTGATAGCACAAATGGTCAAGTGCTATGCCTATAAATTATAAAAATAAAATAAAATACTAACCGCCGGTTTCTCGTACGTTTGTTAAAGTTGAACTCACGTTAGCTTAAACATACGGAGCGCTCATTGGTTGCCCGTTGATCATCGGCTGCCGTCAACCAACGAGCGTTTAGTATTATGATTATGCGTAAGTTGGCATGAGTTTAACTTTAACAAACGTATGAGAAACCGGGGGTAAATTACAAAAGTTATGTTTGATTGGAAAATAATGCAAAATGGGGCAAATAAATTTGTATTTCATCATCATCATCATCAAAAATGTTAGTTCCAATTCTTCAAAAATACTAAGTTGAGTTATTTCGATTGAAAAAAGAGATGTTGCTTAAAAACAGCCTCAACAGTCAACAGTCATTATAATAATATTATCATCTGTTGACAAAACCTCTGTAATATAATTTTCTGGTAGAGCAAGCGTGTGTCACTGGCTAGACCATAATGCTGCTAACTCTATAGCTAGAGTGACATATTAGTAACCAATATGTAGAGTGGCCGACAAACTGGTATGAGCACGTGCAACACGACTCTATACTAATTACAATGTTTGTCTCAACCGGTATTGTGGACTAGTTTGATCGATACACGATATATAAAACTAATCTTATAATTTACAAAAAATTCAATGATTCACAGAAAGTGTAATAATGCTGCTAAAAGCGATCTCTACCGGTCAAGCTTTGGGTGGAGAGGAAGGGTTTATCGAAGTAGTAAAGGACGGGGTGCACAGTTTGATAATCTTTTTCTTCTCGTGTAGGCAAGTGGTCAGCCCTGGCGACAGAATTTTTAAGCCGCCCAAAGGCTTCTGACGACTATTGTCTTACGACAGCAGCCGGGACCGACGGCTTAACGTGCCCTCCGAAGCACGGTAGCGCTTAGTTGTAAATACCACTTTTTGCTGTAGCGGTCACCCATCAGATTAGTTATATAGTTATACCAGTCTTTCTTTTCTATCATACTTGTTATGGTTACTTACGTCTAGAGAGCTATACCGAGTGTTCCGTCACAACAGTAGTTACTATGACCAGTTCCCAAACCAGCACGGTTAGCATAAACTGTAAAAATCGTCGTCTCTTCTCTCAACAAAGCGTTTGACCAATTAGTGATCACGCGGATTACTTCATAAACATTTTGTTTCGTTGTCTTTGGTCAAACGCTTTCTCAAGAGAAGAGATAAGTAAGTGTCGATTTCTACAGCTCATGCTACCCATGCAAGCGTGTACTTTGACACAGCTTTGCCTAATTGTAGCACTGGATCCACAACTATAGTACTCACCTCTGCCATGAAGCTATCCTTCACCTCGTAGACCCACTCCTGGCAGTCCACCAGTTCGCTGGTGTTGAACCGGATGCAGCCAGAGTCTAACGGTGGGTGGAACTGCATCTCCTTCACATCTTCAGCGGACTGCATCCAAGGCGCCATGAACGGAGTGCTTGCGTTGTCACATGATGGGATTTTGCATCTGTGGATGTGTAAAAAACCATAATTAAAATGTTGAAAAGACAACTAGCACTAACATTAGTCAGAGCAGCGTTTTCACTGATGTTAAGAATATTATGTTCGCAGTCGAAGGTATCTAGGTAGGTTAGAATTGGCTTTCAAGTATTATTTATTTTTGAATAGTTATTTTGTTCCAAATAGGGTGAGTTTAAGAATTAGTAGGTTCTAACATGAAAGCAGGTGTAGGTAGAGCCAGGTGAACATTAGAAAATACCCTAAGCAAATTGATTTGTGGTGGCCTAATAAACAATAGTTTTAATGTTATTATGATCCGTAATAACGTATTACATGGTCAATTAACTAGGTGTATTGTTGCGTAATGGCAGTGTTCTTGGTTTTATGTCAAAGGCACGTTTTATGATAACTCAAAAGTATAAAACATTTTGTAACTAGACGAATTCAGATAAAAAGAATGTGGTAGCTATGTGTTATAGGTACGCATGCTGGGATGCCAAAAGTTATATTAAATCCACAAGAACATAAATCTAATTCAAAAAGGTATTTGGTCCTTCGAAAGGATCGAAATCTTTTCTCACCACGAATTTAGTAATTTTCTTTGAGCGAGGATTTGAATAATACGGTGTTTTCCAAGTTTCCAACATTCCAAACTTCAAGGTACCCTGAGTCTGTTTCAGAAAAGAAAATTTACCTTCTTCAAAAAAGAAAATTTTTCACAAGTGGTTACTGACCTGTACCCCACATCCTCAACCGCGAAAACATAGTTGACGTTGTACATGGAGTTGGTCGCGTAGACCAGCGACAGCATCATCATGGTGATCACCTGGTGCTTTCCGAAAGCTCCCAGCTTGCCCAGCACTTCATCCAGGTGGAAGGTCTTACCGTCGTCGTTCAGTTCCGCCATTACTTAAGTTTAAAGCGGATGATTTTAATTCAACAAATTTTTCACGTTCACTTTTGAGTTTGTCACTGACGTATTGTTGTATAACGTGATATTTTATTGGCAAGTCTATTCAAAAATACTCCCAAGAAGCGTGTGGCTGATTCCAGATTTTGCGTTTATCACATCATATAGGAATAATATAACACCAAGCCCTTGAAAATGTCAGCATTTAGTTAAACAACTCTTGTCAAATACTATTATGTATATATCACACGTTTTCTTATTGATGTATTTATGTTTACAGTTGAATATTGAACAGGTGATAAGGGACATAAAAACGTACGACTTATGTCGTTGTTATTTAGTTAATGGTTGCATTAGAATATTTTCACTTCTTTTATCAAACGACAATAATGTTGCCCGGCTTACATGTAAAGATTATTCATGAACAGCTTCCTCATTATATTTCAATTATTATTTAAATGAAACAGTTTTGAAAATTTTTGTCTTTAGGTAGTCAGTCCCTGGCATGTAATCCAACTCTGACAGATAAGCAAATGTGCCAGCAGACTCACGGCGGCAAGCAAACATTTTGTAATCATACCAAATATTTAGTTTTACATAACTTTTTGATAACATTACGGTATGTTAGTGAATCCACTGTTGTGATTCTACAAATACTCCTTTTAGTTTTTCTTAAGGCGAAGTTGCAAGTGCAGAGTCGTCGTCAGTTTAGCTAGGAGTATTTTGTGGTAGTCAGACTTCAAGTGCTGATTCACCGCTCAGTGTTTTTCGAGTTTCAAAGGGAAGGCTGACCATTGGCTGTCTCCCAGCCTCTTCTTGTCTCATGTGTCATATGGTATGCCTGTTCAGTTTGAAACATGCTTTGGAATCATCGAGTTCAGACATCCATGAATTTTAATTGTGTCAGCCGTGAAGCGTTCCAGAAGTACATCGTAGTCACCAAACTGTTTAGTGATATAGTGGCACTCTTTTCTAACAAACCCTTGCATGAACTTATTGGATCCTTCTTCATAGATTAAGAATCCATTTTGAATGATTTGGCACTGTCCACTCACATCATCACACCTAATGTTCATAGGCACACAGTAAGGTTTGTTTAGGCGCGACATGTAGTACCCGAATGAGCAGATACAATCTCTTAAGTGGAAGATTAGCTAACAGTTTAGGGTGTACCTCCTTAATCATGCTACATTTTAACCGACTTAAAACAGAAGGAAAAGATATCGACGCCGATTGCGAAGAGGTATCAAAAAGTTTTGAATGTACTGAGCAGTTTGATGAGAGTACACTATAAATAACTTCAAAAGCAGCCTTTAAGTAAGGCTATTTTTGAAGTTATAGGTATTTTGTTTAGGTGCTAAAGTTGCAGCCGTGTATTGGAAAGCTCTCGAGTGGTTGCACGATGGACAGTTGGTAGAGAAAGTATTGCACTGAAGGCAGTGCTTTCTAAAAAGTATCTATATATTTATCATGAGATCGGATGGTGCAGCATCGTATTAATGCGTAATTACTGGACAGTGTGATGTATTGCAGGCTGTATGAAAGAAACTGCGGCGTGGAGCTTTAAATTTATCGATGTCAATAGCAAATAGCTTTATCTATTGTATGATAACCAGCAAAGATCAATCAAATTATGATTGTTGTGGCTGCGTGCAACTGCTGGACTATGGCGTTCGATTCTTCATCGTTAGGCATATGCCTAACGATGAAGAATCGAACGCCATGCACACATGCACATGGCCCGTATGTCCCCGAGTGGTATATATATACCACTCGGGGACATACGGGCCATGTGCGGATTGGCGATATAGGTACTAATCACATCAATATTAGGTGACTTCTTAAATCTTCACTGATTTTCCCCACCATGTCAGATTTATTAGGGATTTGTGGAAATTATTTCTAACTTCAGAAATTACAGCTTAGCTTCTTAAAGGATCGCATACCTTACACGTAATCAGGAAACAACAGAAGTAGGAGAACCGTTTATTTTTGACTAGCTTCTGCCCGCGGCTTCGCCCGCGTGGACTATCCCTCAGAAACCGTTTATTTTTTCAGGATAAAATTAACTTAAGCTTCCTATTTTGGGAGCCGTTTAAAAATCGTCATAAATATAGTTTACTTATTCATCTTTTTAATCTTTTTAAAGTGTCCTCATGCAGTGACCTCTCATGATGACATTGTAGCAAGAGGTAGGAAGGAAATAAGTTTTTTTAGATTTCTGGTAATAACTTTATTTAATGTTTTATGTATACTTTGACATTAACACAGAAAAAATGTTCAAATGCCCGTGATAATCTACAGAACATTCACCGTAACATGTCCCGTGATGTATTTATATTATTTAAAAATATGTATTACCGTAGTAAAGTAATATGTAAGCATTATCTACCCATGATCTACTTGTATGAACCCACAACAGATTAACATGTTTTACTTGCATATTTTTAAATAATAAAATTAGGTACATCAAGGAACATCTTACGGTGAACTATCAATAACAGTTTCCAAAAAAAAACTTTTCAACCCCTTAATAATTTCAAAATGTTATTTTTATTTTAAATCATGCATGTGCCTAATAATAACTGGTTTAACAAACGTGACTGAAAATAAAGAACGTTGAACTAAAACCTTCGTCCCCATTTTCACCCCTTCAAATCAACCTTGGCAAAAATATTATTTTGCCATTTTTGGATGTGATTGACTGATATACAAATACCAATTTTCATAATTACAAATTCAAAAACAAAGAACTAAGTATATACTACTACTGCTGCGTCTCTGCAGAAAGTGTCGACCCTTCCTACGTCATACGTTCTATGGATTCCTGTGTTCAGTAGTGGACGTCTTACGGCTGATGTGTGATGTCATCTGGCAAAAAATATTGTAAATGCCATTTTTTACTTTGAATGAACTATCCGATGAAATACTTACGATCATATTTTATATTTATTAGACACACAAACTTTAACTACTTGTTTAACCCTTTTAAATATTTTATACTTGTTTGTATGTGCCAAGTTTCATAGCTATACAGTACGAAATGTAAGTTTATCATACAAATACTTTTTACCCGTTCGTCTCATTGGGGGTTGTATTTTCAAAAACTCTTTCGTTATACAACTCTACGTCATAGAATCAATGTATCTTCTTCGAATTTGAAGATTATAGCATTAGCGGTTTTGCCTGTGCGAGAACGTCTTACGACGGGATATTTTTCTGAATTTTAACCCTCTTAAGGGATGAAATTCAAAAATTCCTGAGACCCGTATCTATTTATTTTGTATGTTCTTTACATATTCTAAATTTCAGTATGATACGGTATTTTTTTTTAAATTTTCATACAAACTTCAATAATTTTTTTAACCCCATTAATTATTGAATTTTAAAAAAGTAAAAAGTACAATTTCTTTTATTTTTATACTTGTTTGTATGTGTTAAGTTTCAAAACGATACGTCACGAAATGTAGGTTTTTCATACAACCGTTTTTTACCCTTTTCGCCCACTTAGGGTTTGAATTTTCAAAAATCCTTTCTTAGCACGCGCTTACGGTATAAAAGGTAGCCACCCTCCAAATTTCAAGTCTATACGTCCAGTGGTTTGGGCTGTGCGTTGTCTGTCAGTCAGTCAGGACAAAGCCTTTTATATAATAGATTTAGCTTCGCTCGTGACTATACAACACTTTCCATAGGGTCCACTCTTCCAGTGGACGTAGCCTTCTCGATCCTCTTATCCCGGCAACGGCCCAAGCCGAGGCTCGCACCCCAGGGGTGCCCTTGTGCTAGTTGCCTCCCACTTTTGACGGTTGGGCGCCTTAAGGCGCTGTAAAGGTCGGTAGAGACCAACAGCATTAGCCCGTTCAAAAAAAAAAGTGACTATACAACATGACAAATGGTTCAGCTATTACTGAGGCAGTTTGAGAAATCAAATATTGAGAGAGTGAAATCGAACGATAGTGAACTTTGGATTTATTCCTTTAGGTACTTGTGCTATAAAAATTGCAAAATTTCCCCTTTCTATACAAATTTAAATGATTCATAAAATAATACTAAAAAAGTAAATAAAATCTTTACGTAAAAGGTAAACCTTTATGAATGGATCATTGTCATTAAGATTAATTACGAAGATCATTTGCATTATTAATTATGTTCATTTATTTATGTATTTATTATTCAGTTTATAATAGTTAGCTTACAGTATTACCAAAACGCTAACTATTGCAATGGTGACAGGTATAAATCATAAAGTTATTACATATGGTTCATTGTTTCATTTTATTCAAGTGAGCTGAATAAATAAAGCGGTAACCTTATTGAATATCAGCTGATAATAATGTAAATTATTGTAAATAAGTTAAATAAAAAACTTTTTACCTACCCATATATTTATATTGTTATATATGAATATGCATTGTTATTTAAATATATATAAGAAAGGACGGTCGCGCTAAAGGGCACGCGGGCCCTTAATACGCGCATTCTAGAACCACGCTTAATTATTATTCGTGAATTGACAGCTCTAGTCGAGATTTTATTTTGTGTGTTGTGAGATGGCTTGCAAGTAGTAGAAATTGTAAAAAGGAACTCTTTGAAACTATTTTGGTACCTATATTTTGAAATGAAGCGTTTCTTTAGGTATTTCATTTGCTGTACGCACTATAAAGTTTGATGCGAAATGCTTAGTGCGGGCTGTAGGAATATTATAGGCTGGCCTGATAGCTTAGATTGTAGTAGCTTTACCTTCTAAACTATAGGTTGTGGGTTCGATTGCTACCCAGGACAAACATTCGTGTGATGAACATAGGTGTTTGTTCTGTCTGGGTGTTATATTGTATTCTATGTATGTATTTACAAACAAAAAAGTATTTGAGTATTCTATCTCATCAGTTATCTGGTTCCAATATTACAAGCTATCCTTAGTTTGGGGTTAGATGGCCCTGTGCGAAATGTCCACAATTATTCATTTATTATTAACGATATAAGGATGCCAAGTTTCTGTGCGTCTTGTTGTCCGATGAAAGAATTAGTTTGTATAATTCCACCTGCAATGTTAGGACCCATACAATAATTATTTTATCTCTGAGTAAGCGTTCGCTCAGCGTGTCAGTCTCTCGGCCCACGCTTGTGTAAAACGCGCCTTAACAATATGGGTAAATATCGGTGGGCGGAGGAAACTCTATATCCGTGGCAATATATTAAAATTGATGGTAAATTAGCGCACATTGTTTGTTGTTATTTACTGCTTATACATTCAGTCGGCTACATTCTATCTTTCTGAGCACATATTGCCTATCACTTCATTGTAGGACTAGGTACTGCTACTTAGATTTAAAGATATAAACTAAAATCAAAGTTATCGTGATCATGCCCTTGTAGCTTTGCACGTGCTTCGTACGTGTAGGGCTGAGTGCTTCAGGCCTGATTTCGCTCAAACTGACTCCCTCTTAGAAACTTTAATAGGTTGGTACTAACTTATACACTACACACGCATTGGAGGATGTTTTCAAGCTCTTGGAGTGGAAAAGATCTGGCATCAACATAAATGGCGAGTACATCACTAACCTTCGTTTTGCCGATGATATAGTCATAATGGCGGAATCGCTCGAGGACCTTAGCACCATGCTCAACGACCTCAGTAGAGTCTCCCAGCAGGTTGGTCTTAAGATGAATATGGACAAGACAAAGATCATGTCTAATGCTCATGTTCCACCTATACCGGTAATTGTTGGGAACGATACTCTCGAAGTTGTCGACAAGTATGTCTACCTAGGACAGATTGTCCAATTAGGTAGGTCCAACTTCGACAAAGAGGTGGCGCGAAGAATCCAACTCGGCTGGGCAGCGTTCGGGAAGCTTCGTCCTATCTTTTCGTCCAAAATACCGCAGAGCCTGAAAACGAAAGTTTTCAATCAGTGTGTGTTGCCAGTGATGACTTATGGAACTGAGACATGGTCTCTTACTGTTGGCCTCATTAGTAAGCTCAAAGTCGCGCAGCGAGCTATGGAGCGAGCTATGCTCGGTGTTTCCCTGCGAGATAAGCTCCGGAACGAGGAGATCCGCAGGAGAACTAAAGTGACCGATATAGCTCTTAGAGTTAGTAAGTTGAAGTGGCAATGGGCAGGCCACATCGCTCGTAGAACTGACAACCGATGGGGAAGAAAGGTTCTCGAGTGGCGACCACGAACCGGAAGACGCAGCGTGGGCCGGCCCCCCACTCGGTGGACCGACGACCTGGTGAAAGCCGCGGGGAGCCGATGGATGCAGGAGGCGAGCAGCCGCTCAAGGTGGCGTGCTCTGGGGGAGGCCTATGTTCAGCAGTGGACGTCTTCAGGCTGTTAATGATGATGATGATGATGAACTTATACACTTATACCTACGTACCTACCTGCAAAGTCTAATAGATGTTTTCCACCTATATTTTGTAATTGATTGAAACATTACATCTGCGAGCTGTGACATTCTTGATTACCTATATCTGACTAGAAATCCCCGGTAATAAAACCAATCCGTGAGCAAAACTTCATCAAAATCGGTTCAGTTGTTTGGACATGTAAGTCTCACGGATAAATATTTTACATACTTACACCTTACACCCAATGATTCACTTATATACATAGTATTAGGAAAGTAGGGATTAACACAATACATATCCTGTCGTCTACACAAACACAAAACAAAACATGAACAAAACAAATACTTCTATTCACTGACACACATATATACATACACTTTCGTACCTCATTAGAACTCACTAGCACAGAATACCTATCTCAATAAGGAACGTAAGAGGCTAGATCCTGCGACACAGGCATGCCTAGTGCGGGATCTAAGGCTCCATAATATTATGTAACACTTACTTAAGTTAGAATTAAATAAATAAATAAACTGTCCTGGAATGGATTTTATAGTGTAAATCTACAAAGATATTATATAGTCACCACGCACGACTGCTTGTTAGTCATTACAAAATATAGTCCTAGACGAAAAAAGCGCAAGAAAAAGTGCCCGTGACCCACCCGGGTGCACTAAGGTGCACCACGGGGAAGGAAGTCCCGAACATTTTCGCAGCGACTGCGCATGCGACGGGCGGCCATGTTAGCTCAGTTGGTTAGGAGAGTACCTAATCTGGTGAGTTGGTAGGCGCGGGTGCGAATCCCGCTGGGTGCTACAGTTTTTGGAAACAATAAGTAATATCTTTGTATAAACTGTACCTACTTAGGCCCGATTTCACCAACGTTTATTCCAAGTATACGGCTATTCGTTACTCTTGGATACAGCTTATTGACAAATGAAATTACACAAAAGAGACGCCATTTTGATTGTATCCAAGGAATAAGTCTTATTCCTTCACAAAATTGGTGGTATAAGGGCTATATTCGTGTAACTCGGTTGTTCTCGGAAAGTTATACCTGGAATAAAATTTATTCTAGTTTGGTGAAATCGGGCCTTAGTGAATTAGTGGAATTAACAGTTAATCCCCGCCCCTCCTTGATCCTGTGTCCAAAGTGACGTTTTATGGGGGATGCCTATATGGTCAGCAGCCTTCCTTCTGGTGAAGTGAAGTGAAACAGCCGCTAAGTTCTTAAATTATTCCATGTTTCCAAATTTTCATATCCTCGGCAACAACTTTGCATAGGTATAATAGGTACTTACGCCCAGTGCATACATGAGTCATCACGACGGAGTTACAGTGTAATAATTTATTACAGTAGGTCGATCAAGTAGAACCATCAGACTTAGATTAGTGCAGCAATCTGGGTAATGAAGATGTCCAGATGACTTCATTAGCACTTGCGACGCCGGAATTACGTGGGTTTCACAAGCATACCTAGATAGGTAAACTCTTCATTGTGCACATCAAATCATAAAAATTGAAAGTTGTGGTGTGTGCGTTGTCCCGGCGGTGCAAGAGTGGGACCACCCCATCTCTTCCCGTGAGTGCCGTAAGAGCCGGCTAAGGGAACATCCAGGGAATGGGCAGTAGCATTCTCCTCAGTAGAAAATCTTCTGTGATCACCAAGCCGCCTGCCAAGCATGGTGGTTATAGCAAACCCCTCATATGATAAGCGTTCAAAATGGCGTTTTGTGGGGGAGGTCTGTGCTCAGCAGTGGACGTCTATCCGCTGTTGATGTGAGTGATGTGAAAAAAAATGAAAAATACATTTATGTGGATCTAGCATATAGGTAGGTAAATATACATTTGTTTAGAAAGCTTGGATCCCACACTAGGCTCAGGTCCCGTATTATGAGGTCCAGGCCTCTTTCGCGATGTGAGTCTGTCTCTCATTGAGACCAGAGTCCGCTTCATTATAGTAGGTACATGACTCAGTAATAACTGCCAGAACCAACACAGATGTTAACAAATTATTAATGAATGTAAGTAGATACACAATAAGCATGCGGCCGCGCAAGGTCAGCATGTATGCGAGTAAATAAAGCTTAATTGTCTCTAAAGTTCCGACAAGATAAGCAGTATCGCTGAAACAAGGTTGCCTTTCTTTCAGTCTAGATAAATATTATCTTATATTAATACAGAGATGCGTATTGTGCGTCATTGTGCACGTAATCCTGAATAATATGTGCTTGTTACTTCAATGTTTTTACTATGATTAGGCAGTAGGCACACTGAGACCAGCTATCCGAGCGGCGAAGGAATGGAACACTTTACCAGCGTCTTTGTTTCCCGATAAGTACAATCTGGAGTTCTTCAAGTCGCGAGTGAATCTTCTATGCAAGCTTATACCGTCGTAGACCTCAGGTGAGATTGCGGTCAAAATAAATGCGGTCCTAATTAGTTATAAAAAAAAGTAATACTCAGCAATACAAAGTTCAATGCAAAGAAGATGTAAACACTATACCACAGAATTCATAAATATACCACCGGTACACGGCACTAGGTAAAGTAGCTATACGCTAAAGCTCAATTCAAACGACCGATGACAATAATTATCTTATCTATTAGCTGTTTATTATTGGCAATATTCAGCAGAAATGAAACACGATTCAACAAGGATTACTTCTCAAGATCAAGGCACAATTAAATCTGGACTATGACAAGTTACATAACGCAGAGCAAATGGCAGCCATAAATTGCACATCTTACTCCATTTGTTGACAACTTTACAGCTATTTCTCACTCTGGATTTGAGGGCAAATCTTTCAGTCATATAATAAAGTAAAAAGGGGCCTGCTTACGCACATCATCATCATCATCAACAGCCTGAATACGTCCACTGATGAACATAGGCCTCCCCCACAGAGCGCCACTTTGAGCGGCGGCTTGCCTGCTGCATCCATCGGCTCCCTGCGGGGCCGTGCGCGGGTGTTCGCGCACAGTTTATCGAAAAATAGTTTTGACTAATAACCTCGACGTTTCAACCAAGTTCCGTGCAGGCTGGGCGTTGTTTAAAGTGTTAAATGTTTTTAGATATCCTTCACCCATTCAACCACATCGGACTGTGTCTATTCTATTCACTAATCAGAATCACTATAGTCCCGCCACTTTATGGAAAATGGAAAATTTTAACTATTTAAAATTTCAATAGACGCACGGATATTTTGGATTGTTTCATTCTGTTCTGACCCTTTTACTTCCAACAAGTCTGTCGTTTCCTAACAAAATTTACACGAAGAGATCGCTCTGAGCAGTAAGACCACCTATGGTTACACTTTGGTTAAATTTGTTCACTTAGCTTTTAATTTGTTGTAACATGTTTGTGATGTTGTGTTTCAATAAAGACTTTATCTATCTATCTATCGAGCTAGAAATGCAAATATCTCATCAACAATAGCAATTTCCATGAATGAACCAGCACCTGCCTAGACCAGCTACAAACAGCAAGCAGTAGTAGGTTACACTGCCGGTGCCGCGGGCTGTGCAGGCGGATCGGTGAGGCAGGGTCAAGTGAGGACGACCTCGCGCGGCCTTGTGTGTCCTTTATCCTACCAGTTATATCTATGGTGTTATACTCTGTGGCATGCGACCTTTAACGTGACTGGGTCTGTAACAAGTAGAAAAAGGTTATTGTTCTTTCACCCTGTGTCCAAGTTTTGATGCAACTTTGCCATTTTTACTGTCTTGGAAACACGAAGAGACGGCAACGTAGCGTAGGTACCGTTGTTTTATTATGGTTTGTGTTCCAAATGACTATTGGTCAAGAGATATTTTACTTTTTATTAGGTTGCGTTCTTTATGTTAGTTACACTATGGTGAAGATGACAAATGACGTAACGTTGCATGAGAGCCGCCACATCAAGTCAATGGCTGACGTGCTTTACGTCTTTACGGCATCCTCATTTGGAACTGGCAAATGCTTGTCATCAACTTCTCACAATTTTCTAACTATTATTAAGGTTGCATGCGTCATCTTTGTGTCCTCAGTACCTTACACCATCAAACAATAAAACAAGTTTGGTTAAATAAGTTCAAATTATCATTTATGGATGTCATACTGCAGAAAGGTGACGGCAAGCCTAGAAGAGTAATTGGGCATTGGTATTTGTATCCAGAATAATTTGTAAAATTACTGTACAATAAGCTATTGAATCATTTTGTTCTCTGTCAGCTCAGTACAATCATGGAATGATTCCTTTATACCTTGGGATCAGTCATGAAAATGTAAGCGAAACGAAGAACACAAATTAATCAACTTTCAGAACTGTGACAAATGGAGATAGCTCAGCAAAAAAAAAACAATAATGAGTAAGCAAATAACCTCTGATGATGATGCCGATATAACTACATCATTCACTATTGAATCATTCCTACCGTAATAGACCAAACTGAAAGAACAGCGAACCAGTAAAATGGCTACTGGGCTAAATAGGTTGCTCTTCTCTTAGGAGCCATTTCACTATAGTTGCTCTTTAAGAAGCCATTTCGTTGGATCTCTTCATTTAGTTTGGTCTTACTTTTCTTCTTGTAGCAAGTTACAAACAGTAATAAAACTGTCGACCAAGTGGCCGGAGTGCGGCGTCCAACGGTACGGCAATCATAAGTATTGTTGAAATGTAAAATATTTGGTAGAGCGAAGCAATGATCATTACACTCGACCACGACCGCGACTGTCCACCGCAGCGCCGTACAACCGTGAAATAGCTCTTAACAAAGTTAATGTAGTTCACACGAAATGGTCACAAGGAAAAACTTTTGGAGTCATATTCAAACTGGTGTGCTTTTATTTGAAAAGGTTACCTACTTTTTATAAGGAACAAAAGAGGGTCGGTCGGTAATGTAAGAGGAGTGAATATACAGAAACATAAGTAGGTACGTAGATATAGAAGTACCAAATACATGAATGCTATACGTAGGTATGTAAGAGAGCGTTGAGTAAGATAAGCATCATCATCATCATCATCATCAGCGACGTCCACTGCTGAACATAGGCCTTCCCCATAGAGCACCACCTTGAGCGGCTGCTTGCCTCCTGCATCCATTGCCTCCCCGCGGTTCGAATCAGATCATCGGTCCACCTAGTGGGGGCCGGCCTACGCTGCGTCTTCCGGTAAGTTAAATTCAAACGTTTATAGCATTCTTGTTACATTAGGTGTAGATTTAGTTAATCAGTAATTTCTTGGTATGTTATGTCATGACTCATGGCTCTACAATGTAGATCCTAAGACACTCACAGTTTATGTTATCTAAATAATTGGCACATTCCGTTTTATTCATTTTTACTTCAAGAACTACGTTCAGTAATAGGTACGTACATAAGCAAAATCATTTATTCTACTGCAACACGTTTTGATTATTCGACGGAGTATATCCGAAGTAAATTATTTGTTTTACTTTACTACTTCATAGTATTGCGACTTCTCACGGAGCAGTGTCAGAATACCGACACAAAACAACTATTGTACAAACTGCGGCATGTTGGTAAGGAAATAGTAACCTGTATGTAGTAACTGCCACAGAAGCTGTGATTTACTAGAATATTTTAGTAACTAACTGGTACTAAAGCCACATAATAAAACAAAGAGTTCTTCAACAGAAAGATTGTTGAGAGTGTTGCGTGTAAATATTACCTACTCTCTACTAACCCTATTCTCTCTGTGCAGTGTGGAGGGGAGGTGTGAAATGAGCGGAAAATTGGTTACACTTACAAAAGCGGTGAGTGTGGTGACTGGCAGAAATATTAGCGAAAGACTTGCAGCGTGCTGCATCGTTGACCATGTTTGACCACATTGTCGGGAGAAATTTGGTCAAACGCAAGCCTGTCTTGTATTAAAAAATAAGCAATAGTCACAGTTTTGTGGTTGGAATGTTGTGATAGAATTTTAAAAGCAATTTGGCTAAGATCACTTTTGGATTAAAATAAGTAAAATCCCTAGAGACAATAAAACTGAAAGATATTGATTCACATCACTTTTTTCAGCGAGATCAACGGGCTTGGAGACTTCTACGATGCTATCGTAGCCAGTTCTTCATAATGTACGGATAGCGTAAAACTCTCTAGCTTTTCTATGTTGTCATGATTGTGTAATTATTGCCTAAACCTAATTCTTAGGTTAAACAATATTTTAAGTCTGTCACCATCAGTTTAATAGGCTCAACACTTCAGAATTAGGCATCAGAACGGGTGCTGGTTGATTCCTTAGGTGTGGAACCTCCTATCTGCCATCTAATTAGTGTAAACAAAACCCGAGAAATCGCTGCCAAGGATTTTAATCTCGCACTAAACGCCGACTCACTGCCCTTCTCTACCCTCGACATACCAACTAATACATAACCTGTGCTTTAACGACCATACAAACTCTTGCTGTAACTGTACCTTGTTTAATACTGACTACAAACTAAGCTGTAACAGCTTCGGCCACACGCCTTGTGTTACAATATTTGACAAAAAGCTCTCAATTACTATCACCCTTATTGCTAAGGTATAAAGTTCAAAATATATTCAAAATGACTAGGGTCTGCTGACTTGCAGTTTTGTTCTCATTAAAAGTTCCGGTAGCGCGAACAACTTGCGTCGGATGATTTTGGAATCGGATGGTGAGAAGAGATTAATTGATTTCTCGAACTTTCGGAAGATACTGTTGAAAACATAATGAAGGCAATTATCTATGACAAATTGGTGACGGGAAGTCACACCTCTGGGAATTTACAATTTTTTAACGATTTAGACTAAGTTTTATTAATAGACATAAATGGCAATTTATAACTTCCGTACATTAATATTTCTGCTACGTTTCACAAATATGATGTTTCCTTATTTTAATTTAATCGTTTCAAACTACACCTAAAAGGAAGACAGACAGCCATCTTGTATATTCATTTTAAGTTCGTTGAATTCAGTCCACCACCGCCAACATTTGTAAGTCAAGTTCTACAGTAACACCGCAAACCGGAGTGCTAACTGACATCTGTCAGCTGTCACTTCAACCACCAGCACAATGCCTGCTTTTTGACACCTTAGCATTCAGCATTAAAACATAACATATGCACAACATACATAGTTGCTGTGACAAGTATCTACCTCTATAACAACTATAGTTATAAAACACGGCGGATACGTTGCTGTGATAATAGATAGTCTACAAACAACTGAATTGAAAACCTCCTCCTATTTTGAAGTCAGTTGAAGAGAAATGAGTCTTCTTTTTTTCTTCAATCATATTAATGCTCTGATCAGTTACCATAATATATCATGGTGCCTTTTCCTTGCGTTTCTCTAAAACTAACTCGTTTTGTTTCAGGTACTGCAGACGGATCTTTCAGTGTTGCCAGTGAACGAATAGTTCTACAAAAAAGGCGCTTTATTAACGTGAGATACTCTCTTGAACTATGCATTCATACAACTCGATTTAACACACTACTTTTATTGATAAAATTTTGCTTACGACCTTTCCAATTACGATACAACTTTAAACCATAAAGAAAGCTCAATTATCTATCAACCAGAAAAACCAGACCTTTGAGTTCGAACTCAATTCCTTATTCAACTGATGTACGTCTGGTTCCACATTACCCTGGTTGGTATGGTGTTGCCATGCGTGATCAGCGCCTCTATTGTGGAAGTAACGGGTCGGTAGAGGTCCCACTCTACCTATAGAGATCCGTCACGCTGAGGGACCCTTAACCTTTATTTGACGCGTACCGACATTTTAGGAACTTTAATAAGCAATCGTCACTTTAAATCAGGTGTAATATTTGTGATTGTAACATTTGATACACTTTATTGAAAGGCTTATATTATAGATGACATTAACATAATAACATCAACACAAAAGAAAACTATAATTGATTGCTGAAAACAGGAATCAAGTTTAGTTTGAAAAACCTATCCCAAATCTTGTTTTAACGGTAGTTTTACAGAAAAATCAATACATACGGAACTTGTACCAAATATAGCTAAGAGTTCTTCGGTCGAAATTATTTAAATTATTTATCGTCAAGCGTTAATTTTGTTCGATGAGACTTCAATTCCTGTTTGATAAGCATTTGTCCAAGCTATTTTCACCTCTCAGACTAATATTTTAGAGTAGGAAATTGAATGACGCGAACGAAATATGAATTTTACGGTCGTGTTTGGAGGCGAGAAATTTTAATGAGTCCGAATTAATTGATATTTTGACGCAGTTTAAGCGTTATAAGCGTCGATACATCACAATACAGAACCTTTTGTTGGGCTTCTCATAGTTCGGAGAGTATCTCGTGACGTTTATAAATATATCTATCACAGTGATCAGTGATCACAAATATACAGTGTTAAAAAGTGCGAAACTTCAAACAGTTCAACATTAAAAACAAAAGTGATTCCAAATTCAAACCAAAATCGTACTGTTCACAAAATAAACGAATAGCAAAAATCAAAAAAGTTAAAACAAATTTGGAACGCAGAAATAGAGTTGTGCCAGTGGTCGATATAGTGCCGCTAGTGATCTGCTTGTGAGGTAGTGATGTGACTATGAAGCGCAGTAAGTCGTACACGTGGCTGTCGACGCTGCTGAAGCCGAAACAGGAGGAGGAGGTGAGGGAGGAGGAGTGGGGCGCTGTGCCTTGGATCCGAGCGAGTGATGCACAACAGAATGACAGGTCAGTGACAGTGACAGCTCACAACTCACACTAAGCTAGGTATTTTTATCTACTTATTATACCAATTTTTTTGATATTTTATTGTTTTGTTTCTCCTGTGTAATGTATTTGTGCATTCATTTGGAAACAGTTTAATAGTTTTACATCTCTCATATTCGGTAAGTAGGTCCTTATTACCTCCAAATGGGGCTTGTAGGTAACCAATTAGCGCTCTAGGGTAATAATGTAGCTAGAAAAGCCCTAGGGCGGTAAGTAATTAAAAAAAAACTCATCACTCTTTCAAAAAGTTCGCGTACATCTAACCATCATACTGGCAATAGACATCATGCATTCAGCCCAATGACAAAAGAGGTCGCTTTGCTATTCAGCCTTGTCTTCGTATGAGTACAAAAGTCATCAATTTTAAATATCGAACGGCTAAACACCATTTCGTTCTTGAAAAAAAAAATTAAAAAAAAAGATGAAAAAAGGCGAGAATAGAAAACTTTTACTTTAAATAATGTTTGTTTTTGGGGGTTTTTTATAATTACGTGCTAATTAGGAAAAAACATGATGAAAAAAATTCTGCAAGTGATGAAGATATAAGCTGCACTCCCGATTCAATGAAAATGGAAGCTGAAGCAGCAATGAACAATATTTTGCCTGAAAGTTCTAAAATGTTTTATTCTTGTAATGCCCGTTTTTTTCTACTTACCTCACAATCGAGATGTAAAGCAGAGTAGTTAGCTCGGGTGTAAGCATCAATTGCACCCTCGAACTATAGGCCCCTCGCTGCGCTCGTGCGCATTAATATCTCGGGCTGCAATTGATGCCTTACAGCCCTTGGCTACTAATCTACTATTACAGTTTTTGCTAGGTGACTACAACAAAATAAGGCAAACAAAAAAGATCATTGACCAATACAAAAATAGCAAAATCAATCAAAACTCTTTCGTCGGTGACAAAACTTGCTTAGAGCCAATAAAAGCCAAATTCGAATTTCGAAACTATCACGTTAACTGCAGTCAAGTTTTTTTTCACAGAAACGATGCTATTACATACTATTATAACAAAGTACTCTGTGTCACATATACTTACCTATTTGACTGCAGTGACTGCTCCTCGATTCATTGAAACTCGTGCGACTCACTGCGTCGGCGCACTATGTTCCTAGTATGGGCAAAGAACTGTTATGCAGCTTTTTATATGATACGTAAACAGTTACACTGTATCGTTTCTGATAGTTCTGATCTAGGGGCGTTAAGAAAACGGCAGTTTTGTAGAAAACTTTCTCGCAGATAGTAAAGTTGAAAGACATAGACAACTTCTTAGCGGTTGTAGATTACTAAAGATAATATAAATGTCTACTGATTCTTTTTTCATCTCTACAGCAGATTCCATTTTATTTTTTTTCTCTTACTTTTAGGATAAAACATGTTTTGGAACATAATCTGAGTTTATCTATGATCTACGTCAGAACCTTTACACGATAATTAATCAAAGTGTTAGATGATGGTAAAATTCAAACACGAATAGATAAATTACTTGGAATATTTAATTACATAATCACGAAATTCATCTATCGCTGACTGGAAACTCATCAATTTTAGTGTCACACTATGGTTAGATCCAACGACTCTTTTCGAGCAACTTTCTAGTGTCGTACATATGTACGAGATGATACCAAGGCAACACTTACGAGTCAAGATATTTCATCAATCATACAATCAAAAGAACCTATTGTTCACACCTGTAGAAAGAAAAAACTAATAACATTACGGAATCATAGACAATTTAGTCAATCTCCGCGGTGATTACGCGCGCGGTGCGCTCTCATTTCCATAGACAATGGCTCCGTGATGTAATTCCGTGGGAGAAATACCACAGGTGGGAACGGAGGGAAGGTCAGATCGGCTTTGTTTTGAACTCGATACTTACTTTAATAATTGGTTCGATAAATACATCACACACGAAAGTAGGTAATCAAATAACCGCGGCGAAGGAACGCATCGCGAGGAAACTGGCACGTTCGAGAGTCAGAACATGTATCACCCACCAATCCGCGATTGCCCAGCGTGGTGGACAATGACCTACACCCTTTCTATGTGAGAGAGGCCCGTTTCCCAACAGTGGGAACGTGTGGGCTGACGACGTGATGTCACGTGCATCCCTTGAATCCTTACCCCTTCCGTAAATGTGAAACGTTGTCTGTTTGTTTGCTTGTACATTTTTGTTTGTTTATTTAATATAAATATTTCCATTTAGGTTAAATGTAATTTAAAGAACTATGATTTGGGCCATTGGTCAACTGAGATATATACGCCTATAAATCCTCATAGATCCGAGAAAAGTTGGCATTTGTTCAGGTATAGTGGAAAATGCTAAAATGTTCCACAGTCTGCGCTTCAAGCGAACTCCATATTATAGACTCGCTTGGTTGTGTACATCAGCGGTACCTATCAAATAGAGTGTCAAACTTCGATTCTCCAAACCCTTACAACAATACAGGATTACTGAAACCTATCAAAACCTATCTAAATAACATACAAACCTGTTGTAAAAGCAATAACACGCCGCCCGCGCCACGCCACAGTGCGACGCAATAATAGTAACTCGACCGCGCAAACCGCACCGCGTGCATTTCATTCCCTCACCCCGCGCCGGCTGATGTGGAGCAAGTGATGAGATTTCATTTCACTGAATGCAACTACAAAAACTCAACAGAAATCAATAGACGTAGTAGTAACAGTAGTAGTACCGCTCATAGTGAAGCACGACTCGCTGTTTCTAACCGATCGGTAAAGTTAAGCAACGTGCACTGGGGTCACTACTCTGATGGGTGACCGCTGTAGCAAAAAGTGATATTTACAACTGAGCGCTACCATGCTTCGGAGGGCACGTTAAGCCGTCGGGTGGCTGTTGTTGTAAGACATCAGTCAAGCCAGAAGCCAAGTCAGAAGCCTTTGGGCGGCCTAAAAATTCTGACACCAGGGCTGACCACTTGCCTACACGAGAAGAAGAAGAATAGACGTTATTGTGATTAATAATTTTACGCAAAAGCGTCCCTATTCTAGCGTCACGTACTTTACAAAACTAGAATATGGAATAGATTTAAAAATATAATATTACCTATTAATGTTATGAAAATTAATGTCAGCAGTTTTTTATGTAAACGAATGACGTGACGAACTAGTCGTTCGCCTGATGGTAAGCGTCACGGCTGCCCATAACAGATTGCAGTACCACTCGGAACTCTAAATTAATATTGTTTTGAGTGACACTGCACTGCGCACGTCATCCTGAGACATCACACAGTCTAGTAATAATTTAGAGTAATATAGAGTAATCATTTAGTCGAAGAATAAAATGAAGAAACCCATTTCTTAATCTAAAGATGTGTAATACAAAGCCTGAGAGAGCCATGCACACTCCTTATGCATAATACAGTTTTATTCACAGGTTCACATGTTGTCAGTGTCACATGAAAACGTTTTTTTCTTCTGTTTTTTTATGTAAATGAACGACGTGACGAGCTAGTCGTTGTCCTGATGTTAGACGTAACGGCTGTCCATAACAGATTGCAGTAAAGTATATTTTTTCTCATGTCCTAAACCGTTGATACCATCAGGCTTACCTTCAATTTAGTTTAGAGTTATCCAGCGGTTGCGGCGCATGAATTCAATAGCGCGACCGCACTGGCGGGCGGACCGTGCAGCGATAGCGACCGCAGCCAGTCCGCTTTCCACTAAATTTTCACGGGAATCGATCATTCTGTTACTCTGTTTAATACAAACTAAACAAATGAACGAAAGAATTAGTGAATTATTTACAAAAATACTGCTATAAAATGCTGCTTCTTATACATAAGTTATGTCACAGGCTCGATGAAGCAATGACATACGTAAGGTGGCTTGTGTATATATAATTACTAGAAAAGAAGAGCTGAAGATCGTGCTCAGTGGCGTACTTCAGGAGAGGCCCATGTGTCGGGACTCGAGGTGGACTAGCGTGGGATTATGGTAATATTATTTACAGTAGGCATTTATTGGTTTAAATTGTGCTATTCTAAGTCTACCAAGTTATGAAGTTACAAATGTTAGAAGGTAGCGTAGCGTGAAAATACCCCATCGTCTGGAATCACGGCGAAATTCCCCCATATTTTATGGGAATTCTCGCGTTTCATGCACTTATCCACCGTAAGTGGCATTTACCATACGCTCCATAAAAACTAAGTTACGCCCACCGTCGCGTGACTCAATTTACACTTTACATTATTAGCATAAAGATGATATTCGAATAGCTGGGCGGTTAAAAAACTGTTCAATGGATGATATTATTCAAATAAATGGGTTTTGACAGTTTTATTCTTTAATATTGTCGGATATTGCCGCCCGCGGTGGTAGGGCTGGCAGAACGAACATTTTATTTTATAGGAAGTAAAGACATCAACGCGCACGGAGTACTGGCAACTGACAAAAATGTTTACGACCTACTTAGACTGATGGTGGTTAGTATTTTTTTTAATGATATGAGTGTCATCAAGCAGGCGGGTACCTGATGGTAAGTGGTCACCGCCGCTTATCGACATCTAAAACACCGAGGGCATTGCCGGTGCGTGGCCTACCCTTAGAGAGGACTCTTAAACACTTAGTATATTGTTTTTGCTCTTATAAAAATATTATTAAAAAATCCTTTAACTTCAGGGCCCCAGCTGCCGGTGGTTAGTTAGTTAGGGTTGCGGGGTGTACTGTTATTATCATTATTGATTAAAATTTGCGTAGATAATCTTAGACCCATGTGTTTAATGATAATGCATGTTTTCGATAAAATATACTAAGACGAGCAGATGACCCATCTGGCTCATCTTAGTATATATTATAGAAATTTATTTAAGTACGTTTTTAAATATATCTACCCGTACTTTTCAACGTTGAGCCATAACCACGACAAATGTTGAACTAAATCTAGACGTTTACTTTTTTACAATATGTAATTTTATGAGGGACCATCCCTACACCAAGCTGTAAATTTCCCCAAATAGAGTGCGCTACGTTATAGAGTTCCTCTCCACTATATTAACGATTTATGAAGGTAATGCGATTTTATTTTAAACTCTACTTTATGGCGGCGCGGTCATAACGGGATGTCACCTATGGATTATTGATGAAAGTGTTGCTTTTGTGATGTAGTGTTAATTAAAGTTAATTATTTTAATTATAACCTAATCTGTTCACTTCAGTTCACACGTGTAACGTAAAATTGATAAGTTCGAAGTTATAATTATCATGTAATATGTACAAATAATCACAAATGAAGCTAAAGATATTGGTAAAAAATATCGTAAAATTAATATTAATATCGAACTCAAAACCTTTGAAGTTGTGGCCGAGTATTTAAACTAACCTGCCTTCCTGTATTATGTCTTGCCTTTGTGCAGCTAAGTCAGAATTTTTATGCTGTCCAAAGACTTTTGACTCAGGTAACCCAAAAATACTTGAGTAGGTACATTACGTAGGTACATTTGTGAATACTTTGGTATTTTATGCTGGACAGTAAGTATACTGTACTTAACGTATAGTATTAGCGACTCGATCCCGAGTACGCATACCTAAAATATGCACACGGGATCGAGAGGCTAGATGTCTGTGGGTAACCCTGACTCTACAAAATGGCTTACAATATAAAAAAAACAGCATCTTGCATTGCTATCAGTATCAGCAAAGAAATAACAAAGGCCAAGCTATGCTTGCTGAACCGGGCGGGCCCTTTAGTAACCAATTAAACCCTCCTTCACCTGAAGAATGCCTAAACTATTTCAAAATTCGCTGCAATCGACTTAAACCAGGTTAGGTTTCCCAAGCTATTTAAATACTAGGAATAGTGGCAATTCCTAGGTGTAGTTATTTAGCGTTAGGCTCTAACTAGATACTAAAACTGTCTAGAATGGATGTGGGTAAAAAATTATGTAAGTTAGATGCCGTCGATGTTAAGACAAACCAGATGTAGCTATCGGTTATAATTGCATGTCAGGTAATTCACGTCTAAACAGAATCGATTTGGCTGAATTTTACACACATGCTGACACTACCGGGATTAACATAATTATGATAGGTACTTTTTATCCCGGAAAATTGAGAACTCCCGCGGGGAATCGGGAAATTTGTGGTTGAAGCCGCAGGACGCCTCTAGTTCTATTCACTTAGAAGTAACGAGTTTATTAGTACGGGCGGGGACTTCAAATGCTCATAAGTAACTTTCCGAGTGCCATCTAATTACCATTACCATTATCTAAAAAAATCATAGAACACCCCCATGCATAATACGCATAATGCACATGCAACCCCCCCATTGTTAGTTACATTTCTTTAGTGGTTTTGCTTTTTCTTTTGTGTTGGATGACCTATATATATATATATATACTTTACTACTGTGTACAAAATTATTATATGAATTTTTGACCATAAGCGTTTACACTGTTAATTTTTACACTTTTAATTTTTAGTTCCAATGTTATTATGGTTGCTACTTACCCAATGCTTCATTTGGTTACCTCAACTTTTTTATGTATGTAACTACTTCCTTGTATTTTCACACTTATTTTGTTACTGGTTACTTACATATTATGTTATTTTATTTTATTCGTCTTTCATGTTTTATTTATACAATTATACATTTACATTTTTGTATTTTGCTGTAAGCTGAGCCGTGACGACACCGAAACGGCCCAACGGAAGACCAGCGCTGGTCGTACGACCAGCATTTATGCTGAGTTGGGACCGATTCGTGGCAACTGGCAATCGTTGTTATACCTTCTTGTTTTTTATTGTTGTCATGAATAAATCATTTTTCTTTCTTTCTTTTCTTTTCTAATTGACAAATGAAATTACACAAAAAACGCGATTTTGATTGTATCCAAGGAATAAGTCTTATTCCTTCACAAAATTGGTGGTATAAGGGCTATATTCACGTAACTCGGTTGTTCTCGGAAAGTTACCTGGAATAAAATTTATTCTAGTTTGGTGAAATCGGGCCTAAATGATACAGTTTCGCGTGACATTGCACTGCGCACGCTATCCTGAGACATCACACAGTCTAGTAATAAGATTAGTTGAGTGTGAGATGAGATCATAAAGTCTCATTTACCCAGTAATGTAGTGACATTACTGGGTAAATGAGACTTTATGATCTAGCTAGTGAGGTACAATGCCCTTCAAACAGGAACACAGTAGTGCTTGCATACTACTGCTTGGCAGCAGACTAACTGGCAAAGCGGTGGTACCTACCTAGATGAACTTTACAGAAAAGTCCTACCACCTAGTTCACTATTCTGCAGCATTTACAAGCAAAAAAAAAACATCTAATGTTCAACAAGCACGAACAAGAAAGAAGGTATCTGCGCACCACACACAGACTACTTATTAGTTTTCGATAAGTTACACCATCTTTTGTCTTTCTCGATCGCTTTCAATATTCAAATGTCAAAAAAGGACAAAAGCTGAATTAACTAATCTAAAACTATTACTACGCGTTTATCAATGAGCCTAATACCAGTAAGTTTTTAAGTTGTCCTATGTCGTATCAGGCCCTTTTATTATATAAATTAACAGATTTGGGCTTAATCAAATAATATTGTAATTTTTTGTGGTCTGCATTTTCTTACTGGGCGATGTGGTCGCACAGCGACAAAGCCCATAAAATAAATTAAAAAAAAAAAAAAAAAACCAGTAAGTTTATTACTGTCACAGATTGATTAGGAGTTTATTCCTGCCCACGTAGTGGCGCAGATTACTAATCAGTTAGTTCCGACTACCGCCGTAGCTTAGCTAGCAGTTCGGGTGCTGTATTATCTATAGTACAGTGCTATCGCTGATTGCCGTTAGGTATTTTATAAACAGGTTTGTACGAGTGCAGTGCAAGTTTGTTAGTCTGTGTTACTTTAGAGGTCAAGATTTCACTGTAGTCTTTTTAAAGAGCAATATCTAGTTTTTGATTTCGAATGGTGCACCCCGCAGTTTCATCCATAGATAAAGTATCCTATGTGTTAAACCGGCGTACAAAAAGCTATCTTCGTTCCGGCCCGGTGACGCTGTAAAGGTCGGTACAGACCAACAGCATGAAATATTTTACTGTAGTAATTGAAATGATTTTGTCGTTTTTATCACAATAAATAAATAATAATAAATATACAGAATAAAGAATTTATTGGTTTATTTAAAAATAAGTCTCGACATAAAAAAAATCGTTAACATAATCTTCGAGAATTATTTAGGTGCCACTGGGTGACATTTTTACAAATATTTGCATACAAATATTGCTATAAAACCCGAGTAAGGATATCTTCATTGTATTAAGGTTTAGAAGGTGCGTCACGTTCAAGTGAAGTTAAGTATTCTGTGGCTATTAATAAAACAAATCAACACCGATCGTAATGTTCAAGTTGAACTTTTAATTATTGTTAGTCAATTGTTAGCACAACATCAACGTTTACTAGGTTTACTAGGTGGTAGGACTTTTCTGCAAAGTTCGTCTAGGTACTCGTAAGTACCACCGCTTTACCAGTTATTCTGCCGCCAAGCAGTAGTGTACAAGCACTACTGTGTTCCGGTTTGAAGGGCATTGTAGCTAGTGAAATTACTGGGCAAATGAGACTTTATGATCTGATCACTCAGTCTAGTAGTCACAGTCTGATTACTAGACTGTACGATGTCTCATGATGACGTGCGCAGTGCAGTGCCACGCGAAACTTTATTATTTTAAAGTTCCGAGTGACACTGCAACTTTTATGGGCAGCGGTGTCGCTTACTCAACATCAGGTAAATGCTCGTCACGTCATTCATTCTCATAAAAAAATGTAACGAAAATATTCTAGGTCTGTGCATTTAACAGATTTCCGTCATCTCGGTATCATCAGTAAATATCAGTAGCAAGCGCTGTATCATCATGTTCAAAGATATCTCAGCGAAAAATAAATATGTTTTAAAACGGTTCATCAGAATGCGTAACGCAAGCCTCGACGTGGGGTGGGGGTGGGGGTGGAAGATGAGTGAGCTCGTAAAGTAACGCGGCGGCATGTGACACCGAGAGCGCCCGCGGGCTGACACATAACTCGCTGGTAGTGCAGGAGCTGGAACACAACACTAATTTGTTTTTGGCAAGGACTTAACGTTAATATATCACCATTAGTTGACCCGCCCCGGCTTTGCACGGGTTCATTAGCTTTACGCCTTAACCCGGTTCCCACAGTACAAGCTATGCTTAGTTTGAGGCTAGATGGCGCTGTGTGAAATGTCCACACATATTTATTTATTTTATTATTTTATATTTATGGGTGAGAGTGAAACGAAAGGGAAAAAGATTGCGGAAAAGGATGAATGAATCCATTCATCTTTTTCCCTTCTATCTTCCCTTCGACAGGATGAGTATAAATATTTTTTCAATGTAAGAACCTTCTACGAAGTATTAGATGAATGAAATTAATAAAGCCGTTCTGAAGTTATAGCGTGACCAGGGAAATAGGTATTTATTATATAAATATAGATTATTACGCATTAATAATCAATAGTTTTTGAAAAAGTCTTGGAAAACAATAAATATCCAGCACATTTTCATGTTCGCCAAGACAAAGAAAAACTGTTTATTATATAAGAATGACCGGTAATTCAATTCAATTCAATTCATTTATTAATAAGCGACTCACTTACTGAACTTAATGAGCCGTTATGTTGTCTGTTTCTTTTATTTTTATATTTCGGTGGTATATTTGGACGGATAGTATAATTAGGTAGGTATGGTTAGGTTGTATCTACAACGGAAGCTTAGTTTAGCGTACATTTATGGATTAAGCAAGCATAGCGGTCGCTAATCATTGTGATCACGGACAGTGCTGGCATTGCTCGGCGCTTGCGCAACAACGGAACTTGTGTTACCGTAGATTATTGCAATAGTTATTATGTTACTGATAAATTCAATAAATTTTATTTGATTTAAGTAGCATTGTTTGTCCCGTCCACTACATAAAAAACCCAAAACTTTGGTGCCCTTTATTTTCAATAAAATAAAATTATCAATACATTTTCCTCTTTATAATTTCTATAATCACTGTATGATAAAATTTTACAGCACATAATGCGCACCTGGCTCCTAGACTATAGGGATGGCCCGTGGTGGGCCATAGCTCGGGCGGGCGGGATGAGATTCGATGAACACAACACCGCCCGCTGGGGTCTCTACTGTATGCTTCCCACGTCTCTAGGCAAGAGCTAAACTGCAATGAAAAACAATCGAAAATATCGCCCAAGAAAACCATAAATATGTAAGTTTGGATGATTTAGAAGTTATCATTATCTTCCTGTTCTCATTTTAATGGGGACAGTGCAGTAAGTATTTTATTCCAAAATCATTTATTTATAACGCACAGTTGGTAAAATGACATTTGTGAAGCTGCCAGAATAAATCTTATCAGTCATATTACACATAAACTGTGAAAATAGTCTGGGATTTAAACAATTTTTCGAGTTCGTTTAAGATATTTTGTTGACGGTAGAGATTTCTTCTAGACAAGACAATCTATAAATGGAGTTTTTTTAAACATCTCACACAGCGCCATCTAATAATAATAATAATAACGCAAGGGCGGCTTTGTGGCGAGCCGTCGGTGAGTGGCGACACCGCGTACCCTGATTCCAAGGGGCTAAATGAGACCCCTGACCCCTGGCTTGCCTTAACTGGCTGTCTGGCTTCCTCGGCACCAATATGCGGTAGCCACTATAGGGAGCCCATTTAGTGGGCAAGTCATCACCTGCCTCAAACATTTTGACGTGAGGCAAAATTGGCAGGTGCCGTTTTCTCATTCCATAAACCAAACATCAATCCATCATAAGTTCACCACAATAGCCCAGATTTAGTTTTAACCTTTGTATACAAAATAGTTTATAATATGCCATACCATGCCTTGTAATAGTTGTAGTTAATTTTATACTCAAAGGGGCCTCTTGGTGTTAGCTTAGGCCCCACCAATGCCTCTCAAATGTCCGGGCTAGACCCGAGAATTTAAATGAATAAAGGAAATAATAATAATATAATATTTATTCAAAACATTACATTATGCTAAAATACAATCTAGCCCCAAACTAAGCATAGCTTGTACTATGGGAACAAGATAACTGATAGAAGTACTTAGATACATTTTGTTTGTAAATACATACATAAAATACAATATAACACCCAGACACCGAACAAACATCGATGTTCATCAGACAAATGTTTGTCCTGTATGGAAATCGAACCCACAACCTATAGTTCAGAAGGCAGAGCTAGTACCAACTGAGCTAACAGGCCAGTCAAAGATTACTTTTTGCCATCAAAAATGTATAATTGATACCACTGTCAGCCATTATCTTGTGCTGTTGTTCTAGGCTATATTCTGGAGTTATGATAAAAGTGAGCTTTTAGATAAGTTTCCCCGCCTTTTGGATGGCCCAGCAAGATTCCTGCCGGGAGCGACACACAAGCCGTGCCTGACGCCGACTCCAGCCGGATTGATGGCTGCGGGCCGCGCGGAATACTCCATCTGCTGCTCGCCTTAACATGAACACAGTTTTATTTAAGTGCCTGTGACTAGGGGGCGAGAGTTGACACTTTCTTTTAAAGCTGGCAATTCCTTGAAATAATTTAGTAACAAGTGTGCGTTATGTTACTGTTAAGTAGATAAAATGTTGCTAAAACCATCACCAGTCGGAATACGTCCACTGCTGAACATAGGCCTCCCCCATAAAATAGAATAAAGCGTTTCTTTCTTTCTTTATATAAACTGCCACTTAGGACGCTTATCATTGGGAGGTTTACCATAATCACCACGTTTGGCAGGCGGCTTGGTGGTCGCAGTAGGTTATAATGTAGAATGAGGAGACTTCGGGTGCTCATTCCCTGGATATATTCCCTTAGCTGGCTCTTACGGCACCCACGGGAAGAGGTGGGGTGGTCCTACTTTGAAACCCCGTAAAATGTGCCACGCGGCACAGTTTACGCTGTAAACTGTGAAATATAAGGCTTGGTCTCATCGTCCCCGGTGGCGCTGCCCCGGTACCGGGGACGATGAGACAAATTGTGTCATCCTCCCCGGTAGCCTCAAAAATGCTACTCACCGGGGCCGATGAAACAAAAAAAGTGTCATCTGCCCCGTTATAGTCGGATCGATGAATTCATCTCGGTGACAGCGGGGCCGATAGGGAGTTATAGTCTGATCATCCCCGGTACGGCCAGTGCTGTAGGGTTAGCGCGGCCGGTAGACAAAACTGTCTTTCCTCTGTTTTACTCCAAGCAAGTATGAAAAAAGTGACGTAAAACGGGAAAAGACAATTTTGTCTAACGTCCATGCTAACCCAGCTGGTGCTTTTAACGGGGAGGATTACACAGTTCTAGTTTCATTAAGCCCAGCATGGAAGGTAGGGTGCTATGATAAAGAATTTGCCTAATAATGTAAAAATGAAACGAGTCTGTTTATAATGAATATAAATGTAATAGAGCAATAAAAAAAATACCATGCTTAAAATTAAAATAACGATGATTTAGTAGAGAGACATCGTAAGACACAGAACAAAACGATAACTAAATAGCTTTTATTAAAATAAACGTGTATTTACCTCTTATTTTTATAATTACTAATAATAATTATGTACCTATCTACATTGACCCTTCTTTATTCAACATTGTTTACATTCAATAACACAGATAGTTGTTTTTTGTGGTAGCTGTTAGTAGTAAAAACTCGTATTAACTTTGAAAGTAAGTAGAAAATAGATTTTCTTTATGATATTAGCTATGCTCTGCTAAAAATAATTAGCTCAAACGGAATTTATAATTTGTGGTCAACATATAAAATCTCTTCGGGTGTTTATATTTATACCCGCACTGTACAAAATTTATTATCGGATTAAACAATTATACTGGGTGGCGCAAAAGTACTGGCACTAAAGAAAATACTTTTATTTTTTTTATATGACATTTTCTGTCATTCTGTTGTTGAAAATTGTGTAGTGAACAAATGTAAAATACACTGAAAATAAACATGGACCGTTTTACTCCCCAAGAACGTGGAATAATTGTGTCAATGTTCTTACGGAATAATTCATCAGTGATAAGAACACAACGTGAATTTCGTCGACGATTTCCCCACCGTCCGGCACCGATTGGTCGCACAATTCGACGCTTTGCCACACGCCTTGAAGCAACTGGCTCAACATTGGATAGACCTAAGTCTGGGAGACCAAGAACAGGCCGTTCAGCTGAAAATATCGATGCTGTGCGCGAAGATGTGGAAGAGTGTCCAGAAACATCAACGAGGCGACGTGCCACGCAATTGGGCATTTCCAGACGGACCCTGCAGCGTATTTTGGTGAAAGACTTAAAGATGTTCCCGTATAAAACTCAAATGACTCATCAACTGCTGCCTGCTGACCACCGAGCTCGTCTAGATTACTGCCAGCGCGTCATAAACCTCAACCTTGAAGAGGATGATTTTCCTTCAAAATTGGTTATGAGTGACGAAGCGCATTTCCATCTCTCAGGGCATGTCAATAAGCAGAATACTCGGTTCTGGGGCACTGATAATCCGCGCATTATTCAAGAAACACCTCTACACCCACTAAAAGTTACTGTATGGTGTGGCATCTGTGTTGACAGAGTGATCGGACCCTATTTTTTCGAAGACGCTGGAGGCAATGCGATAACTGTCACTGGAGAACGCTACAGAACCATGTTACGTGAGTTTTTGATACCCAGTTTGGACGAATTGGGGCTGGAGCACATCTGGTTTCAACAAGACGGCGCTACGGCACACACAGCGCGCGACACTATGGACTTAGTGAGGGACGCTTTTCCAAGCCGAGTTATCTCTCGTTTTGGCGATTTGCCTTGGCCTGCAAGATCACCCGATCTGACCAGTCCAGACTTCTTTCTTTGGGGTTTTTTGAAATCTCGGGTGTATGTGAACAAGCCACAGACTCTCGCAGCTCTAAAAGAAAACATTCGTCAAGAAATAACGAACATATCGCAGGAAGTGTTACGGCAAGTTATGCAAAATGTCATAAATAGGGCTCAAATGTGTATCAACTCTGGAGGTCACCATTTAAAAGACATCATCTTTAAATCCTAATGGTACGAAATTTAATGGCACAAATATACATTTAAAAAAACCTAAATCTAGTTTTCTAATTTAGAAAAAATGTTATAGCTGAACCAAATAGGGTCTTTACTTTTGCGCCACCCAGTACCATACGGTTATGTAATAAATGAATGTAAGTATGGTGCTCCTTTGTGTCTCTTGTTGTTCTTTCGTTGTTTCTATAAAAATATATATATGAGTTTTGACTACAGCAGCTGCCACAAAAAACAACTGGCTGTGTTATTGAATGTAAATAATGTTAAATAAAAATGGGTCAATGTAGATAGGTACAAAAAAAGGTAATGTAATAATTAGTTGTAATTGCTTGCTTAATATGTACAATAATTTAATTTTTATTATTTATAAATACGTTATCTAGTTTTGTTTTGACTTGTTATTGTGCTAAAAATAGCCTATTTGCAATAAAGAATTTGAGTTTGAGTTTGAATTACAAAAGTAAGAGGTAAATAACACGTTTATTTTACTAGAAGCTATTTAGTTATAGTTTTGTTCTGTGAACTACGATGTCTGGTTCTATCTACTAAATCATCGTTATTTTAATTTTAACCTTAGTATATTTTTATTGCTCTATTACATTTATATTCCTTATAAACAGACTCATTTCATTTATACATTATTAGGCAAATTCTTTATTATAGCACCCTACCTTCCATGCTGGGCTTGATGAAACTAGATTTGTGTAATCCTCCCCGTTAAAAGCACCAGCATTGGCCGTACCGGGGATGATGAGACTTTAATTCTCATCGGCCCCGCTGTCACCGAGATGAATTCATCGATCCGACTATAACGGGGCAGATGACACTTTTACTGTTTCATCGGCCCCGGTGAGCGCCATTGTTGAGGCTACCGGGGAGGATGACACTTTTTTGTCTCATCGTCCCCGGTACCGGGGCAGCGCCACCGGGGAGGATGAGACCAAGCCAAATATAACTTGCAATTCGCATACCTTTTAAAGTCGGCTAAAACATATTAGTACCAACTTCTTCTAGATAAGCAAAATCAAACTACCTTCAAACCTTTGTCGTAAATATAATTATGGTGGGTTCAGAGCATAACGCCATCAGGACTAATATAAATAAAATATAAAATAATAATAATAAAAAAAGTAATTGTAGTGAACGACAAATAGCACCAACACTACCTTTCTTCTAACTTCTTACAGTTTTAAGGCCCCCTTTGCTAAATAAAGTGATGAAGTAAACGTCTCCTGCCAGACCATTGAACCTTAATTCTCCTAAGTAATCGACTTTAAAAGTGGCTAACTTAAAAATGAGATAATATCCTGCACAATCATCCCCTGCACCCCTCAGGATAAGGTTCCAATAAATGGCTCCGCTTTTAAAAATGCTTTAAAACGTGGATTACCCACGTTTCGCGTCAAGTAGGGTCACGGGAAGAGGGATTCGTAAAAACAGTAGAGACGATCAGAGAGAATGCAGGCTCATCTAACTTTTTTTTAATGAGTAATAGTTTGTTGAAGTTAGTCAGTCAATGTATTATCAATGTGAAGGTAAATCTAGCAAAAATCTGATAATGGATCACAAAGGTTCTAAGTAGAAAATAATTTTCATTTTAGTTTACCTCGAGGCGCACTGATGACTTCCTCTTTGGAAAACTACGTACCGCCCAGAAGAAGAGATTTTATGTTTTTTGAGTGCAGCTTGAACAAATAACGAATGGAACACTTTATCAGCGTCTTTGTTTCCCTATAAGTGTAATCTAGAGATCTTTATCATATTTTCTAGGCAAGCATTTACCATTGTAGACCGCGTCGTCACTTTCCATCAGGTCAGATTGCGATCTAATGCGGTACTACTTGGTTATGAAAAAAGCAGTGTAGGTTAAACGTTTGATAAAATTCAATTCCTCTAATTAATGTATACAGTTTAATTTATGTAAGACCGCGTTAAACGTAAACTATATATAAATAACGATCTAACGAGACATCTTACTGCTATCATTATGTAGTGTGCGAAGGGTCTGAACCTGAACACAGTGAAAAATGGTAAACGGACCCTCGTGGAAATATTCAGGGGAAAGTTTTGGAGTGTTTAACTGCAGGCAAGACTTGTATTAACGGTGAAAAATTGCACTTTTTAAATTATACGTTATCGGACCAATACGTTCCAACTGCTGGGACGTCCGGCCTTCTGTCACATGGTGAAAGTTAGGTCTTAACCCACCATGCTGATCAAGTGCGCATAGGTGGATGGGATTACACATGTTCTCGAATATTTTTGTAATTCTTGAACATGCCGTTTTCCCCGTTGGTCCGTGTCCCAACAGTAGAAATTAAAGTACTGGGTCGGGGACGAGCTTTTCATGGCAAAACTAGTTGGGTTATTTTGCAAGTAAATTGCTTCATCATCATCATCAACAGCCTGAAGACGTCCACTACTGAACACAGGCCTCCCCCAGAGAGCGCCTGCTTGAAGGGCTACTAGCCACCTGCATCCATCGGCTCCCCGCGGTTTTTACCAAATCGTCGGTCCACCTAGTGAGGGGTCGGCCCACGCTGCGTCTTCCAGTTCGGTAGTGAAATTGCTTACACAAGCGTAATCAAGATACTCTTTGTCCTTCAAAACTAACAGCTCAATTTAAATAACTACCTTCCTAAATACCTATGTCATAATAATGATTTAGTATAAATTACGATTATAATGGTAGCGATGAGATACGACAAGGTTATCAGTTAAGATAAGTTGTATATTATATAAGTTTGATAAATCTGTGTCATACATAAGAAGACCGATTTTCGGTGTTATTGACTTCCCTGAAAATACGATATTCCTTACCTAACTATAACCATTTTAGATAGGTTTGCACGTAGCTGCAGGTAAAATTTTGCAATTCACTGAGCCGCATAAAAAAAGTTAATAAGTGATCTTTCATTACAGAGCGACGCAAGCGTGTAAATAGTCACCCATCACAACTTTACAACTCAAACTGAACCTAAAACAGTATAGTAATAAAGACTATTCATCTCTACTGAACACTTGAGGTAAAATGGTAGAGTTAATGGAAAGAAGTGCCATAGGCACTTATCTGCTAAATTACGTATTCGTAGCTTCATTCACTTCCAGAGCCACCCACGCGATGCTACGTCACATGAGTAGTGTACGTAGCAACGGCTACGGCTCGCCAATTTCGCGAAAACGTTCAACGACTCCGTGGCGCAACGGTAGCGCGTCTGACTCCAGATCAGAAGGTTGCGTGTTCAAATCACGTCGGGGTCAATGGCGTTTAACATTTTGTTAATTTTAAAAGTTTTTTTTTGTACTTATCTTATCCAGAGCTACGTCATAAGGAAAATTAAATTACATTCGATAGCGGTGTCAATTGCCTCGCATCTAAAAATAAAATAAATTTGAAAGTATAGCGGTACTCTTCTGAATAATGAGAAAATGAAAAATTTATAGACACTAGACAGAAATAACAAAAAAGTCCAAAGTACGGACGGATGATCAAAAATGCTTTCATTGTGTTACCTACCTAAATAATGACGCAACGATCACATACATAGATCCTGGACCCTAACTAGGATTCCCTGTATCTACGGACCCCGGAACTACGAGGACCATAGTCACACAAAACCTACATACAGAACAAGTATATTTGCGCTTTTTTTCACTGTCGCGGGAATCGAACCCACTGCCTCCGAGACAACCTGCTCTACCACCACACCACAGAAGCTGTTAGAGCTCACATTCCCAAAATCATAAAATATCATATTTCATACAGTTGTACGATGCTTGAGATTAATAAATCCATCGGCAGAGCTACGGCCACAGAGTAAATGATCAGCTACAGACAGGTGTGAACAATGAGTCGGCCGAGTGGGCACACCGCGGCTACCGCGTTCCCACACTCCACGGTCCAGTGAGCCGGCGCCGCCGCCCGGCGCGGCGCGGCCTGCCCGCTAGGCTAGGACTACTAGGTCGATATAGGTCGCTAAGTTGATAGACTATCAGGGGGTCTAGCAAAGATACCATTCTATTCCAAACGATAACTTAAAATGAACACAAACACAACACACAAACAAAACACACACAACATGAATGACATTGCCTGCGGAAAAGTTTTAATGCGCTACTGTCATAACTAATGTCATTCCCATGCATTTTGAGTTATCGATTTCTTGTAAAATTGTTATGAATAGCCTAATTGCAATAAAACACTTTAATTATGATTATTTGATTTTTGATTTTAGTTTGGGGATAGATGGTGTTGTGTGAAAAAAAAACATATAGGTTGAGTCATGAGTTGAGTGTAGTAAAGTTGGCAGCTCATTGGAAGATTTGTTGTACAATGGTGACCGCTTTTACCACCGCAGTTTTATTTGCAACTCATATAAGATAACAATTTATATACCTGTGTCAGAACAGAAATTAATCACTGTTCTATCAGTAGGTACGTTTAGAACCGCCTACTAAAACAAAAAGTGAGTTCTAACCTGCATCCAGCTGCACCTGTCAATAACCCCGGCCCGGGTGTCAGCCGGGAGTTAGCACCACGTCTCGAACGAGCTTCTATTTGCCTTCACTATACGGTTACATCACCCACTAACTGTTGTGTACACTGTGGCTGCAGGTGACTTGTTGGTTGTTTAGGTTTACTTGGTTCATTTCAATGAGAAATAATTTAATGTTTTTTGTAGACATAATTATAGAACAAAATGTATTGAAATGTAACTATATGTACTATAACAAAAGTAGAGACATAACTTTCTTATTACAATTAAATTAAAATTCGCGTTTGAGCAAGTGGTACACGGTTCGTGAGCCAGACAGTTCGCATTGTAAGAATGAACAAAACATAGGTACCATAATGGATGAACACTTAATGTTGAGCCCGTTGGTACCTTCAGATTTCTCAGCTCGTGGCGTTGAGCCAAGTTTGCTGCTTGCTGATTGCTGCCCTACAAAGCCAGAGTGAACCCGCAGGCCACATTAGCATATTACCTGGAGTGTCTTGAGATGCTCCGAGTGCAGGACAATAGGGTGCCAGTGCCACGGAGATGGTAATTCTGGATATAGGTGCTTATGACGATCTGAAAACGTGGGATATTTTAAGATATTTGTTTTTTTTTTAATGTAAATGAATGACGTGACAATCTATTCGTTCGCCTGAAAGCGTCTTTAAAGATTACAGTAGGTATCATTTGGCAGTCAAAATTAATATAGTTTTGCGTGACACTGCACTGCGCACGTCATCCTGAGACATCAGCATCACATAATCTAGTAATAAGATTACTAGACTGAGTGATCACATCATAAAGTCTCATTCGCCCAGTAATTCCACTAGCTACAATGCCCTTTAAACCGGAACACAGTAGTGCTTGCATGCTTGGCGGCAGAATAGCTGGCAAAGCGGTGGTATCTACCTAGACAAACTATGCAGAAAAGTCTTACCACCTAGTAAAATACACCTTTAAATAAAGCTGATTTTTTATTATTTCTGGCTATGAAAAGTAACTTTATTACTCCTATAAATGCCATGAAATAGATTATGATCATGGTATGAAGGTCATGGTATGGTTAAAGTCGTGAAACGTAAACGTCGTCGTATTCTAGAAATAGGATATCTATGAAGATAAAGACCGGGTCAGGTCAAAGATGCTTTGATAAACCTTGCCATAACATAAGTCTATAAATATGACTGCTGTCGGTCGCCATAGCAATACAGTTTTTATTGTTTGGGGAGTCACTTGGCAGTTAATAAATATTAAGCAACGAGATTTATGATTTCTGGTTTATGTCTGTAAGCAGCACTTATTTTAATAAATAAATAAATAATAATAATAATAATAATAAAAAAAAAAAAACCGCTGTCATACAAACGTCTTTGATTTTTCTCTTATTTTATAAAAATATTTACACTGCATAAACCTATTAAAATAGCACACGATATACATTAAATCATCTCCAGCAAACATCATTACATCATGGAAAACGAAAACCTACTTGGAAATCTTGTAAATATACTTTTCACAACAAAAATAGTTGAGCTGTCAAACTGGACAGCTACAAGGAACAATAAAATATCATAATTGCTACGGAATGAAATAGAATAGCATGATAACAAGATCGAGGACGAAACAAGCGGAACAAAGCGCACGCCTGCCACCACCGCCCGTCCCGTCATCTTCGAGTTCGTCGTCGGGGGACGAGTATGGCACTCCCCCCGACACCACCGCGTCGAGTGACGAGGATGGGCCACCGTCGCCTCCGCCGCCGCCACCACCTGCGCGACGTGGGCGACCACCGCTGCCGGCACGCTTGGGGCCTGCGGGGCAACCTGCTCCGCGCCCGGCCCCCGCTACCGGTGGTATAGTGCGCCGCATGCTATGGACTCAGGCCATGAACGAGAACTGCATGCGGGCCTATTATGGGGCTACAGAGGGGGGAAGCAGCCTGACTGCGTACCGTGATCGGATGCTGTCACTGTTTCAGAACCTTGAGCCAGCCGTCGCCGTATCCGCACAACGACTGTCGGATCAGGTGCGGGCTATCCAACGTTGTAAGATGTTGGACCAGTCTACGCTTGATCGGTTGCGCCTGGAGGCGCTGCCTACTCGCGCTACTTCTCCGTCACCGCGGGTCCTGCCTGCCGCGCTACCGGACCCGGGACCATTTACGGGCCCGCCACCGGTGACGCCGCGGGGTGATCCCGCGATCGGTGGGAAGGAAAGTGTGAGTGACAGCGTAAATACCCAGGCGAATGAGCAATTGAGGAGCGCTTTGGAAGACGCGATTTTGCGGTATCGATCCACACCTACCTCTAGGCCGCAATTACCACGTTTGCCTACGAATAGACGAAACCTAGTGCTAATGGGAGCCCTGAACACTTTGCTAGCTCCGTACTTACGGACTAGCGAAGACTTAGTTGATACGCACTCGATCTTGTACTGTGGGGCCATCGCGGCATGTCGCGTGGCTCGTGTCAAGTTTCCGGACACTGACCGAGCACCGCGACCCGCCGATGGTGCCCCCGCGTGGCAGGTACGGATCGAGAAGCGTATCACTACATTCAGGACTCTCATAGCGAAGCTGGTCTGCTTCAGCCTGGGCAATCATCGCCCCCGAGTCATGCGTTTCGTGACCCAGGCCTTTACTGGGACCGGTATCAGGCCCCAGGATTACATGGCCTGTGTCACGGAGCGCATTGACTTCCTGAAGCAGAAAGTCTATGCGTGGGCAAGTCGTATTCGCCGCTACAGAGAACGTGTGGATAGGTACCAGCAAAATCGCCTTTTCCAAAGCGACCAAAGGAAGGTGTACCGGAACTGGGAGAGAACCGGTCAACGTGTGGTCGACGGCCAGCTACCGGATGCAAACGCCATGAGCGAGTTTTGGCGTAGCATCTGGTCGGTGCCCGTCGAGCACACGGAGGGTGATTGGATGCGTATTGTCGAACGTGCGTGTGAGCCAATCGAGTCCATGGGGTCTATTACGATAGACCCCGAAGACATAAGTTGTGCAATCCGGACGGCCCAGAACTGGAAAAGTCCTGGACCGGATGGATTGCACAACTTTTGGATTAAATGGATTCGGTGCTCATACCCATGTTTGGCGATACAATTCCAAGAAGCCCTCGAGGCTGGTTCACTCCCAAGTTTCATGACAACTGGTGTCACCTTTCTGCTCCATAAGTCCGGTAGTACCACGGAAGCAAAAAATTACAGACCCATCACGTGCTTGCCTACGCTGTACAAGCTCCTTACATCCATTCTGAGAACAAAAATTAATTCGCACATTGTTGCGAACAATGTTTTGGCCCCCGCTCAGAATGGATGTAGGGTTGGGTCCCGTGGTATTAAGGAGCTCCTCCTCATTGACACGGCCATCTGCCAACAGATCCAGCGGAACAGAGGGGCTCTCTCTACTGCCTGGATTGACTATAAGAAGGCCTATGATTCGGTGCCTCATTCATGGCTGGAGAGGGTCTTGGAGCTGTATAAAATAGATGCAGCTCTAAGATCCTTTTTAAGTACATGCATGAGGCAGTGGACCACAGTCCTTCGTCAACCAGGTCGAGGAGAGAGCGTCTCTGACCCGCAGGACCTCATAAGGATAGAGCGAGGCATATTCCAGGGTGACAGTCTGAGCCCCTTGTGGTTTTGTCTAGCGTTGAATCCTCTCAGCACTTTGCTGAAGGATTCAGGGCTGGGTTATCGGCTTCGGAGAGGGGGTGAGACCATATCTCATCTACTGTACATGGATGACCTCAAGCTGTTCACACCGCAACGCCCACAATTGATAGAGTTGTTAAAAATCACTGAGAATTTTAGCAACTCTATCAAGATGGAGTTCGGTGTGGATAAGTGTGCGGTTATGCATGTACATGGAGGGAAAGTTGTAAATTCCACGAATTTGCAACTTTCCGAGACTATGACTCTCAGGTCCCTCTCCGAGTCCGAAACCTACAGGTATCTTGGTATGTCAGAGTCGTTGGGTATTTCAGTAGGGGATGTTAAGCGGACGGTGAAGGAGCGCTTCTTCTGCCGTCTGACAAAAGTACTCAACAGTCTTTTGTCGGGTGGCAACAAGGTGCGCGCCTTCAACGGCTGGGTGATGCCCTTACTGATATATTCCTTTGGCATACTAAGATGGACTCAGACCGAGCTGGACGCCCTGGATAGAAAGGTCCGTCAACTGCTTACCTCGCATCGCATGCTGCACCCGCGCTCGTCTGTTATGAGACTGTACATTCCGTGGAAATGGGGGGGTCGAGGCTTTTTAAATGCCAAAACCCTCCATAACCGTGAAGTGTGCAGTCTCCGGGAGTATTTCCTCAACAACGAGTGCGGGATGCATCGCGATGTGGTGGCAGTTGACAAAGGCCTCACGCCGCTCTCCTTGGCAAATGAGAACTGGCGTAAACCGGTGGTACTTAGCACCGAGGACCGCAGGGACGTATGGAAAGGCAAGGAGCTGCACGGGCGGTTCTATCGGGCCTTGACAGGGCCCGATGTGGACCTGCATGCGTCGGTGAACTGGCTGCGATTCGGCGACCTCTTTGGGGAAACCGAGGGTTTTGTCTGTGCAATTGCGGACGAAGTTATCAAGACGAACAACTACCGGAAATATATCATGAAGGACGGTACGGTCGACATCTGTCGGGCATGCCACCATCCCGGAGAATCTCTCCGACATATCATTTCCGGTTGTTCTCATCTTGCTAACGGAGAGTACTTGCACAGACACAACCTAGTGGCCAGGATCATCCATCAGCAACTTGCCCTTCAATACGGCCTTGTCGAATCTGAGGTGCCGTACTACAAGTACACACCGGGGCCGGTTCTCGAAAATGGCCGTGCATTGCTCTATTGGGATCGCTCTATCATCACGGACAGGACTATTGTAGCCAATAAGCCTGATATCGTGCTGGTAGACCGATCCCAACGCCGGGCAGTGCTCGTTGACATCACCATTCCGCATGACGAGAACCTCGTGAAGGCTGAGAAGGACAAACTCAGCAAGTACCTTGACTTGGCTCACGAGGTAACCGCCATGTGGAATGTTGACTCAACGAGCATTGTCCCGATAGTCGTTTCGGCAAACGGCCTTATAGCGAAGAGCCTCGACCAACACCTCGAGAGGCTCTCGCTAGATGGTTGGATCAAGGGTCAGATACAGAAGGCAGTACTCCTTGACACGGCACGTATTGTCAGGAGGTTCCTCACTCTGCAGCCCTAACCACCGGTAGCTTGGGCCCTGCCCCGCTGCCGGCGGCACTCTAGGTTTAGGATTTTTTGATAGTATTTTTGTAATGTATTTTTATAACAATATTGTAAAAAAAACCTAAACCTAAGAAAAATGAATAAATGAGTGAATGAATGAATGAATGAATGAATGAATGAATGAATGAATGATTTATTTGCGATAACTTAGCCTAATGCACTATTTACAACTACTTTAAATCAATAACAAGTACCTTACACTAACAATAGGTACTATACTAATAATAGTCTAATAGTAGGTAGGTAGGTAATAACAGGCAAGTGCTTTAGGGGCGGCTTCCCAGGTCCAGATGAAGGTTATGTCGTATCTAATAGAAATTATAAATTATGCAACTAAAACAACGATATTTTACCTGAACTAAAACAAGAAAAAGCCGTACCCCAGTTTACCAATTTACTCAGTTATGGCATACCTACATAATAAATCAATAATTCAATAGGTTACTAATAATAACGGTAGTATTATGTGTTCGTAATAGTTATAAAAAGTATAGTTACCTACCTACCAAAATTACTTATGTTTCCGTAAAACAGTAGAATGTGGCTTGCCCACTGATAATTTACCCTACCCTCCGAACTAGTTTAAACTGTATCTCGGAAGGTAGTGCTCCTTACCCGCGTTCTCACCAATGCATACTGCATGAGACAGACATAAAACAAGTTTTGTCATCGCTTATTACGAGAGTAGTATACGCAATGATTGAAGACAATTCACCGATTATACAAAATGCAAGAATGTTCGTGTTGTTTAACATGAATGCCGGTTACAAGTAAAGCAATTGCATTAGTCTAGATAATAGAATGATAATAAAATACGTTTAGCGAAAATCTGAATGAATAGCTATTCAGAATTTTAACAAAATAATAGTGTATTTTGAATGACATAAAATATCTTATCCAGTATAGAATTTACATACATAATAATATAATTCTAATATGCTGGTATTAAGTGACAATTTCTTTCTTTCTTTTAAGAAATACAGTGAGAATGAAACAATTTATGTATATATATTTATGTTTGTATACAACTCGTGCCAGATGGCTGAATCCTAACCCTAATCCTATCCTAATCCATTAGAATTAATTCTCATCCATTAGGATTAATCATAATTCTAATAATCTTATTAACATTATAATTATACCTAAATGCGAATGTTTGTGTACGGGGGTGTGTGTGTGTGTATGTGTGTGAATGTTTGGCACCCCTAATCTCCGTAGTTACAGAACCGTTTTTGATGAACTCTGGAATGCAGATAGTTTATGCGCCGGATAACACACAGGACACCTTTTATCCGCAGGTGAAACCGCGGGGCGCAACTAGTAACAACTTAAGCTAAATAATTTATATCATCATAGATGAAAATTTAGTATAGGTCTTGCATTTATACTGCGTATTGTTAGACTTACAATATTTTAGTGATGTAAGTAATAATTATCATATTATCGTTATGTTTTTAGATGTATTATGTACATGTACGACACACGGTCGTTATATATTTATATACCTATCACAGTTATAGATACGGTTACTACTATAGTAATTTACCTTCCAGGATTTATAGTTATTATGAAGGTGAAGCTAGTACATTATTTGGAATTATGGATGGCTTTAAAACAGTCTTTTTAGTGTCTATTCCAACAGTCTAGGTCATTTCAGAGGTCGTATCATTGTTTCAACTTCGTCATAATTTAGTTTTTTCAAGTACTCTGTTATTCGTTTTTTACAAGTGTAGCTATTAAGGTTTCTTAAATCAACGTCTCGACAAACTTTATTATACGTATATGGACCCATAAATTTTGCAAAAGTTTGGGCAAAGGTGGTCCTACAAGTAGGTACTTTATATACTATATCTTTTCTTCTAATTCCTGGCCTTTGGTCTGTGGGGCATCTATGTTGATCAAGTATCAGGTTTTTCAAGTAATATTGTCTGACGGATAGTACCGAAATTGTATTGTAGAGCTCGTTAGTTGGGTATCGGAAAGGTTTAAATGTCATTACTTTTAATACAGCTCGTTGTGCTCGTTCTGTTGTTATTAAGGTAGTTTTAGGACATCCTCCCCAGGAATTGATGCAATATGTAATAATAGATTGACATAAGGCATAGTAAGTAGCAATAATTTGAGTTCTATCACACACCTGTCGAAGAGTTTTGAACACGTAGATTAATCTTCTTACGCGACTTGTAATGGCTTTTATGTGTGTTTTCCAATTAAGATTCCTGTCAAGATTAACACCTAAGTATTTTATTTCGTTAGTAGAGGCCAGCTCAGAGCAAGAGCAAGAAAGAGAGTCGTTATTACAGTAGTGTGCCTTAATATTAACGGTTGAAGGAGGTGGCTGGCTATTACTCCTTATGCTAAAGGTTACATATTTAGTTTTGAGCACGTTTAATGTGAGCAAGTTACCGTCTAGCCAGTTAGTCACAGTTTTAAAGCCTTCTTCAGCATTCAGACTTGTTTCAGGCCAAGAGTTTCCATAGAAGAAAAGAACCGTCTCGTCTGCAAAGGTCACAACGCTACCCTGTTCAAGAATTAAGTTGCACATGTCATTTATGTAAATTAAACATAGGGTTGGCCCTAGTATGCTGCCTTGTGGCACACCATATTCAACGCACGCTTCTTCACTGATATGTTGCTCAATTTGCGTTGATTGCTTCCTATTTGTTAGGTAATCAGCAAAAAGTTTATGCTGTGAGCCTCTAACACCAATGTTATACAGTTTATCTAACAATATGGGGACAGAGACAGTGTCGAAGGCTTTAGCGAGGTCCAGGAATATAGCCAGACACTTTTTATTGCTATCTATTTTATTTACTATCATATCAGTCAGAGTTTTTACCGCGTCAGCCGTTGATTTTTTGTTTCTAAAGCCGAATTGGTTATTTGAGAGCAAATTATTATCTTCTAAGTATTTTTTTAGTCTATTGTTTATAAGTTTTTCGAGAACTTTTGAAAGTGTCGGTAAAAGAGAAATAGGTCTGTAGTTTGATATACTGTCTCTGTCCCCTGATTTGTATATTGGAATGACTAATGACCTTTTCAGTGCATCAGGGAAACAACCTTCTTCAAAGCACATGTTGCAGATTGTAGTTATTGGAGTGACGAGAACATCAATCCCCAGTTTATAAACAATTGATGGTATCTCATCCCAACCTGTACTTGAGCTATTTTTAAGGGTATTTATTGTCCGTTTTACCTCGTTTTCGTCAGTCGGGAGAAGGACAAAAGATTTTAAGTTGGTTGTTGTATTAGTTATATAATTACTTCTGTGCTGTTTGGTTTTATTTTTGTTCCTGCTAATGATTTTATTAGCAAGATTACTGCCTATGCTTGAGAAGTAGTTATTTACTTCGTTAACCGAGTCCATTGGCACACTTTGGATATTTAATAGTTCTTGGTTGGAATCCATTCTCCTATCCATATGACATAGCGTTTTAATACACTCCCATTGTTTTTTAATGTTTAGTTTATATTTGTTCATTTCTGATCTAAAATATGAGTTTTTTAATTTTTTTAAAATATTATTACAGGTATTCCTATAGCGTAGGTAAGTTATTTTAAGTATAACGTTTTCAGGGTATTTTTTTAGCTTTTTATGCAATCTATCCCTATTTTTGATACATTTAATCAATCCCTTAGTCACCCATGGTTTAATATTTCTTTTATTACGAGGTATCGATACAAACTTCGTAAATTTGTTTATAGCACTTCTAATAACAGAGATAAGAGTATTCGTAGCAGTATTTGAGCTTTGACTTTTAAGTAGGTCTATCCAGTCAACTTTATTTAATTCTTTAATCACCGCATCATAATTTACTTTTTTGAAGGTTTTATGCTTTGGTGTGCTCTGAGTATGGCCCCTCATTAACGATAGAATAATCGTTGAGTGATCTGTAACTGTAGTATTACACACTACCGTTGTAATAGGATTTTTGGATTTTACAAAGCAATGGTCCAAGCAATTGCTTCCACGTGTAGGTAGGATATGTGATGGAAAAAGTCCGTAAGAAGCCAATAAGTTAAGGTAGTCAGTTGATCTTTGGTCATTTATTTCATTTTTGATATCAATATTCATGTCGCCTATCATAAAAACTTGTTGAAACTGTTTTAAGTCTTTGAGTACGTTGTCAATTGAATCCAGGAAATTATCAAGATTTGTAAAAGATGGAGGTCTGTATATACAAATAAAGGCATATTCCGTTTTATGCGTGATTACTAAGCAGTTTACTTCTTTAGTAGTCGAAGGCTCGTAAACCTTCACGTGGAGAGCATTTTTAATGTAAGTCACTATGCCATCGTTTTGATTTAAACTTTGTAAAGTACGGTAGGAGCGATAGTTATCAATATTAGGCAGATTCTCAACTTTGGATAGCCAACATTCAGTTAATACAATTATGTCTTCATTTATGTTTAGTCTGTCTAAGAGAATTTGGAAGTCTTCGAGATTGTGATTTATGCTACGAATATTTTGTACAACGACGTTTAGCGTAGCCTCTGAGATCTGAAAATGTTGTCTACAGTGTTCCGGCACCTCCACCAATGCCGATTGACCGACATTGATATTGTTATCTATGTCAACCAGAATTTCCTGTAATTCGGGCATGATATTGGTACACTCTACACACGGATATCCCAAAGTTTGTTGTTTAGACTTAAACAACTACTGAGGAGAAATGCAGGTTCAAAGTAAGGTTCTGAAATTTTATGTGTTTTAATTGTTTGTGTAATATAATTATGATTGCTATGTTTATTTGTACAAGTTATTTGTTTATTAATTACTTTTAATTCTAAAACTATTCAGGCGTTATAAATATTAAATATGATTACCACAGTATTTTAATTAAAGTATGAAAGCAGAAAAAGTTCCAAAAAGAATAAGACAAAACAAAGCAAGGATCGATATTGCCGTCATAACATCAAAACGTCCATCGGGAATGAGACAATATATTATTTAGGAATTATATTCATTTAATTTGAGTGAATAATAATAATAAAAACGCAGGGGCGGCTTTGTGGCGAGCCGTCGGTGAGTGGCGACACCGCGTACCCTGATTCCAAGGGGCTAAATGAGACCCCTGAGAAGCCAGGGGGCTTGCCTTAACTGGCTGTCCGGAGGTGGAAGTCGCAAGAGCTAAAACCTAAGCTCCAGGGTGGAAGTGTTAAAGGGCATAACGCCGCGAGTAGCGTTCAGTGAAAGTGCAGCACACCTCTCGACACCCTAAGCCACCCACACCAATGTTGCTTCCTCGGCACCAATATGCGGTAGCCACTCTAGGGGGCCCATTTAGTGGGTGGCAAGTCATCACCTGCCTCAAACATTTTGATATGAGATAAAATTGGCAGGTGCCGCTATCTCATTCCATAACCCAATGTACATCATCCATCAAAAGTTCACCAAAATAGCCCAGATTTATTTTTTACCTTTACCTACTTATACAAAATAGTTTATCATATGCCATACCATGCCTTGTCAGTTATAATTAGTTTTGTACTCAACAGGGCCTCTTGGTGTTAGCTTCGGCCCCACCAATGCCTTTCAATTGTCCGGGCTAGACCCGAGAATCAAATTAAATAGAAGAATATAATAATAAGCAGATCTTCCAATGTTCTATACCGTACACGTATATAGGTACCGTACTATGCACTTGTAGGTATCTGTCAAGCTTTCGTATTGCGGGGCTGCCGCTGCTGCTATACGAGCTGTAAAAACATAACAAGAGACTCTCGACATGACGAGAAAGTTTCTCGTATAAATCGTCGTAAATTCGTAATATTTCTCATAGCCACTGAAGTTCATCTATAATTAGTTTTTTTTTTGTATATTCTCAACAGTCGCAGGCATCCAAGAAAATGCTAACTGAATGTAAGTATATAGTGTAGGTACCATCCATTATATTTTGTAGGTTCTTTTTAGTTATGTTTATGAATATTTTAATTATGTTTCATCATCATCATCATCATTAACAGCCTGAAGACGTCTACTGCTGAACATAGGCCTCCCCCAGAGAGTGCCACTTTGAGTGGCTGCTCGCCTTCTGCATTCATCAGCTCCCCGCAGCTTTCACCAGGTCGTCGGTCCACCGAGTGGTGGGCTGGACTACGCCTCCCACTCCCACTTACTCCCACTGAATTAGTATTCAAAAACATAATTAAAAATAATCTACAAATAATAGATAAAAAGTTACTCGAGAACAAGAAGAATTTATTTAAATTCCTTCTTCTTTTCAAGATCAGTAAAAATATCAATACATACAATTTTTTTTACCCAAAGTACAAAATTACTGAAACCAGTTGAGTGAGGTGTATCCAGTGCATTATGTGTTGCCTTCTCCGGCGACAAATATGTTGTTGATGCCGGATTCAAACCTGTGTTTTATTTAATCGATGGGCAGCACAGAACGTGTGAACTACGTGATCTGTATACTGAATAGATTGATTAAAATCAACGGGTTCTATTGTATATTCCAAGCGTTGGTAGACAGAGAGCAAGAAAAAAAATAAGCTTCGCAAGCGTCATATTTTTGAATGCACAGAGAGCATGGTACAATACTTATTGTTTTTTTTTTACCCTGACTAGAGCTCCAGTGTCTAGGGAGCCAGGAGCTACGAGGACCAAGGACCAATACTCACAGAAAAAGTATTTGCCTTTTTCCCTGCACAAATATTTATCCTGTCACGGGAATCGAACCCGCAGCCTCCGGGTTATGAGCCGACCTGCTCAACTACCACACCACAGAAGCTGTCAAGCTAAGAGCGAGTACCTGAGTATGTACATGTACTAAAGCAAAGAGAGGTTATTAAAACCAGCCAAAACGATGTCATATTTGTACTGTTCACACCACTCACGTAACGCTACGTCATCAGTGGCGAAGGAAAGACACAAACATATAGTGATTAGCTACGCTTGCGAAAAGTCACGGTACCATTATATTGACTCGAGTCAATCATTGTTTTTTCTACAAATTGTGAGACACATTATAACCCGTGGAAATTCCATGGAGCATGCCAGGTTTTGGCCTAGGTACCCATCCCGCCTGACATAGAAATATTTAAATTAGTAGGATAAACCACCAAAAATGGTACGCATGCAATAGATCCAAGTTTTCCCTTTGCTTTAGTACATTCTCTAAGGCGAGTATGATCAAAGTTGACATTCTTGGTGGCTAGATATGCTTGGTGGCTGGTACATTGGAAACCCTCCATATCGTGCCAACCTTTAGTGAAATAGCGGAGTACTTCGAGTGGATACTGACTACCAGCTTGAAGTGAAAGTTCTCAAGTAAAATATCACTCAAGATCTGACTGCAACACTATTGGAAAATTGGATTTATAATTGAAACATTTCAGAGGTATTCAATAATGTGCATACAGAAAATAAGGTGGGTCTTATCGCGTAGAGGATCCCTTCCAGGTTTTGGGTAAACAGAAATTGGTGGATTTAAAGAGATCGTTAGTTTACAAGAAATAAATACCTATTCATATTTCTAATGTGTATAGAATGTGTACGTCTCTACAGCAGTTTCATTTTAATGAGTAATTAATCAAGGACTTGATTTGGTTTGGTGTCAATAAAAAAAAAAACATTTATTTCAGGCAACGCTGAACTACTTTTAATTTCAAAAATTGCAGGTTGGTTATAATATGAACTTATATTGACTTCCCCATCGTAATATGTGAACGTTTTTCATGCACCTCGTGGGAAAATCCGTGGGAAAACATGGGGTGATTTCGTTTTCAAACAGTAATCAAAAAAGGTCAATAGTACCATGATTATAAATTTAATTCATATAGTACCTAAGTCTGTGAGCCAACGTGTTGAATAATTATATAGCGCGCTCCACGCTAATCAAGCTCCATTCCAAAGTTTATAGCAAGTAGGTTCTGTGAGTGAACTTGTAGTGTGACTGTTACCTAACCTGTGGACTTACGGGTTACTATCGGTTGTCTTCTGTCCAGTATAATATTGGTACGCCTTCGTGGAGTCATTATAACATAATACTAAACCTACTTCGGTCAAACTCTACATGTGAAATGTTCTATGATGATTTCAAATATTGCATTTAAATATTATGAACTCTATTACAAGGTATGTAATGAAAGATGATATTTTCCATGCTGCTGTTTTGTTGAAATTTTTAGTCAGGAACATTCACATTTATATTCAAACGTGTATTACATAAAAACCGGCCAAAAACGAGTAGGACTCGCGCACGAAGGGTTCCGTACCATTATCTATAAAAACGAGCAAAAAAATCAGGTTTGTTGTGTGAGCCTCCTTAAATATTTATTTTATTCTTTTAGTGTTTGTTGTTATAGCGGCAAAACATACATCATCTGTGAAAATTTCAACTGTCTATCACGGGTCATGAGATACAGCCTGGTGACAGACGGACAGACAGGCAGACTGACAGCGGAGCCTTAGTAATAGGATCCATTTTAACCATTGGGTACGGAACCCTAAAAAGGGTCATCATCAACACGTTTTCGGACTGTTGATTACCATAGATTAGGACACACATAAAAAGGCTGTAAGTACATAAGGTAAAAAAGATAAACAACCTTTTCTTCCGTCCATTTCGCCTTTTTCTTTTCGCTGGTGCTTTAACTTGCTTAAGACGAACAATAAAAAGCCATACTACTGTCGTACGAATACCGACTGACTTTGTCGTAGCTTAATAACTGTTGTGTTACGACAACAACCGGACCAACGGCCTATCAACGGTGTCGTGAAGTCACACGCAAATACCATGAACTTGAGTACATAGGCACCCACACGGCCCCCGATTATTGTCAACCCATCGTCACCGCTCAAGACACGTCTTGAGCGACCCGGATAATTTTATAGCAGCCGTTGTATCGGCTGCACTAGGATCAACGGACCAGACTAGGCCTTCTGGCCCAGGTACCGCTTTTGGCACCAGTAGGATACCAGCGTAACAGACACCTCGCCCGCCAGCGATGTCGACGTACCCCCGGAGGTTAGCTAGAACTGTCGCGACTTTCCATAGGGTCCACTCTTCCAGTGGACGTAGCCTTCTCGATCCTCTAATCTCGGCAACGGCCCAAGCTCATTCAAAGTCTCATTTTCCCAGTAATTTCAATACCCTTCAAACCGGATCACAGTAGTGCTTGGGCACTACAGCTTGGCGGCAGAATAACTGGCAAAGCGGTGGTACCTACCTAGACGAACTTTGCGGAAAAGTCCTACCACCACTAATTCATCTGCAAATTGCAAACAAAAGTAAAACGTGTCCAACGTAAGAATATTGGTTCGGTCTGATGCAGTGAGCTCGGCGGCAACCGGTCCTCGATAACAAGCAAAAACTCCCATATAGTTGTACAACCGGTGCCGTGACTCGGCCCGTACCCGTACATGACGTGACGTGTACACAAGCCTCGATTATTTTGTTACCTTGTAAAAGCCATCGATAAAGCTTCAATATTTTATTAGTATAGCTTTATTATTTATTGATTTGGGCAGTTTGATTTTACTGCTCGATGACTAAAACTGGATTTTATTTGTTTCGATAGTTACGTGGAAGTTTCTCAGACCAATTAAAGGCAGTTAGATGGATGTTAACTTTAATTGGAAGGAAGCTTACCATATTTGTAGTTTGATTGTGCTCGTTTAGTTATTCGTTTACATTATTGCGTAGTCGAGTGACCAGTTGTAGGGGAGCTTAGCAGTTCTTTTTATATTGAGCTTGAATTCATATTTCGATACCCAATACTATGAATTCAAAAGTAAATCTGCATCTCTGTTTGTTTTTTACCTTTGTACGATTAAATGGCTGAAATCTTGAATACAAACCAGGAAAAAGATATAGGATACATTCTATAACGATAAATTTTATTGTAGTCCACGCATGCGGGGACGCGTAGATCTGGAACTTGGAAACAATACAATTAGATACATTCATTATAAACAGCCTGAAGACGTCCACTGCAGAACATAGGCCTCCGTCACAGAACACCCATTTGAGCAGCTGCTTGCGTCCTACATACACCGGCTCCCCGCGGTATTCACCAGGTCTTCAGTCCACCTAGTGGGGGGAACAATTAGAAACAATAGCAGTAATAAAATCTGGCTATGTGCTATAGTTTTCTAAATTTAGTTGAATTGAAATAGTGTTTTCAAAATGATAGTACTTAAAATATAGACTTCATGGAATCCTAAGAGGTTCGCTATTATTGTTTGCATGTCTGTCAGGTTAATGATACATAATGGATGTAGTCTGCGACCTGATGGGACCTGGGTGTACTATTATTATTTTAATTTAGACACGAGAGTGGATGTTCCTTTAACTTTTGTGTGAACTCAAACCATATGATAATTATAGGTGTTAGGAGTTTTCTGCAGAGTGCGATAGTTAGGTAGGTACCTATACCACTGCTTCTGCCACCATGTATTAGTGTGCATGCACTACTATGTTTCAATTTGAAAGAACCTTTATTATATTAGACCCATAGTCAATTGTTTTTTTTCTCTAATCTGTGATTAGAACCAATTTTAAAGGCTTTATTTGACAGTTCTTAACTTACTAAAAATATAGCCGTCTTTTACATTGGCGTCTATTTGACAAGAACAGCAACAGTTTTAGATCTGTCAACTAAAGCCTTTAAAATTTGCCCCACTGTAGGTAGTGAAAAATTAAGTCAAATTGTTGTATGATTCCCCAGTATTTACAGTGGGTACTACATAGCTATAAATAGTGGTTTAGACGTGAATAGCCTTTACCCTGTAATTCCTTTTTAGCTGGCTTCTGATTTCTTATGCAAATACTCAATTCGATGCACACAGAATGTGAAATTAGTTTGGCAGGATAAAGGTTTTATAACCAGAGAGAATAATGTTAATGGAAAGGAATTTGAATCGTGCGCAGGATTTGAACCCGCGTCCATTCGCCTCTGTGAGACATTAGCGACCGTGACAAAAGTGATCTCATACAAACGAGCCGTCACGTCATGCCATTTTTTATCCTTTTTCACACACTGGCGTGGTTGATAGTGGCGTCCAGTGTTCGGGATGGGATGAACGCTTGTACACGTAGCCGTACAGTACAGTCATAACCCGGCTAGACCCGGATCAAACGTCTAATCTTATAACACACTGCTCATCTTTTCCGGGGTATATTTGATCGAAGTTCTCCGGTTATATATTATAAGTATAGATGCAATATCTTCACCGCTCTCCGCTAATAAACTGTCCGTGCCAACCCCCTGTCAGATTAGCAACAGTAAGGGGTATTGGCGGGTACTTGTTTATTAAGCCCTGTATAAGGTATGCTGTACTCTGTAGTTGTCGTAAGCTGACTTCTATCTTATTATAGTATTTAGTGTCAGATTTGCACAGTCACGTTTCAATCTGGATTCGTTGTAATCTTGACTTTGAAAAAAAACCAGGGTCGTAGCCCAACTGCTTCGTAAGCCTTCAGTTACGGATGGTCCAGTTTTTTATTTTTACAATGACCGCTTAATGTAGGTGTATATAAGTTAAATCGTAGGAATGTCGGATTAATATTGTTAATTTATTTTTATACAAAACGTCAGCATGTGACACTAACACCTAAAGGTGAAGAACCAGATATAAAACTAAAGAAGAAAATATGTACCAAGAAGTCCAGCTGCTCTACGCCCCACTATCTGGGCCACAGGCCATCGCGAGTCCCCCTCACATTAAAACGTTATTTTTAATCCAAAATTATTTATTTATGTTTTGAAACGAATGCTGAAGTTGTTGGTTTTGACCTTTACAACGTCATCCAAATAGAGATACAAACAACTTTCCAAACTACGAGTAGTATGGTATATAATAAGACGTATATATCTATCTGCAAGATGTACTGGTTCTAAACATGTACATAACATATGCCTTAAATAAAATTTAAGGTAAGTTAAAAAATAAATTATTAAAAAAAAACACTTTCCCTGTCAACGTCAACATAACCATTATCGCCAAGTAATATTAGCAGAGTTAATATTAGTACGACTACGAGACATTAAATAAATTATATTTCAGTAAAATCAATTTTTATCGAGTAATACCCGCCTGCCTCGGCGCGGCGGCGCGGCGCGGGCGTTGCATTACCGGGGATTGCCTCGTGTCGCGTCCCCTTAATTTAGTTCTCTTCACGTTTTTATTGGAACTTAATAACGGTAATCGGACCTAATGTAAAGAGCGGGAAAGTGTTTTTGAGCGGGGTAATTCAAAGGTTTATAAATGAAAATATTTAATACTAATTTTGCCACGTGGTTTCACCCGCGTTGTCAGTTTCTCACAGGAATCGCACAGTTTTACGCATAGGCAAAGGATGCTCTTGCCTGTGGGTGGCTCCAAAAAATATCTATAAAAAACATCGAAATCAATTGTACCGTTGTCAGGTGATCCTATAGTTATTTTGTACAATGTACGTATACTACCTTTTCTATACCGTTTACCACAGACTTTATACAATCTAGAGGCACCTCGCTGTTTCAATTAGAACTTTCCCATTTTCTTTTTCATTGTTGATCTCGGTGTTATAAACAATCCGCGTGCAAAATTTAATCCAAATTGGTTCTGCCGTTTTTTTGAAATACAGACAAAGTTTTCTTTTATATTAGTAGGGATTGGATTGGATAGGATGGGGGATAGGGATTCGTAATGTGTTTCTCTTAACCCGAGGGATATACAAAACCCGCCCGCGGATTTCATTAAGATTGCGCGAGCGCATCGCCTGATGGCCACGCCTTCTCGCAAGCACCTAACTTTACGCATGAGAAAACTTTATCGTTATTGATCGAGCTCAATTATTATTATTAGTAAAACTGAACACTTAAATTACAAAATCAAATACTTAAAGTGCGAAAAAGGAAATATCTTTTTACTGTTTTTAATAGGTACCTACGCGTTGAATTCTTTTTAATAGAAGTTTTTACTTATTCTGTATATTTTTTTGGTAGAGTGCCTTTACGTCTAGGAGACCAGATATTGATTATGTATATCTAAAATGTGTTAAAAACATGTATAAGTATAGGAAAATGCACAACTAAATGATAATTAAAGGCATGCATTTTTATTGTGTAGTTGAAATGGCAATAAGCAGGCCACATCGGCACATCGCTCGTAGAACTGACAACCGATGGGGAAGAAAGGTTCTCGAGTAGCGACCACGAACCGGAAGACGCAGCGTAGGCCCCCCACTCGGTGCACCGACGATCTCGTGAAAACCGCGGGGAGCCGATGGATGTAGGAGGCAAGTAACCACTCAAGATGGCGCTCTCTGGGGGAGACCTATGTTCAGCAGTGGACGTCTTCAGGCTGTTTCAACCATAATTATATTATACAAAATAGCGCCATCATCATCATCATCATCCGCCTTTGTGCGCCCACTGCTGAAAATAGAGCCATTGAAGGGGAGGAGGGTTGCCATAAAAAAAATGAAGACCGAGGAGAATAATGCTGCTGCCCATTTCCTTAGCCGGCTCTTATGGCACTCGCGGATAGAGATGGCACATAAAATGTACTATTATCTACTTTATAATATTTATTAGATATCTATCAATATTATACAATTTTTTATTTATTGTTCGCAAACCAAATCAATCAAGATCTCGTTCAAAATCCATTATAGTAGACTCTACCGCTCTTTATAAACCAACTCTCTGGATCTAAACATGTCACGCTTATAAGCCCTAAAAATGACAACCTTAACTCGTGCTCATAAAGTGTAATTCAGCACGAAATATTCCTTGGAAAATGACCATAAATACTGCAGGTCATAAAGGCGTATCATAAAGCGTGAACAGGTCATAAGGGCCGGTGCACACTGACAGTAAAACAGTTATGGGCACAACACGTGTCACCGTGTGAAGGGACCCTTTATGAGAGAGTGGGAAGTGAATCCAATGGAAGTTGTTTTTTTTTTATTTGTGGTATATTTTTGTTGGTTTTGAATTTAGTAATACCTTGCAAGTAGAAGAACTCAACCACAAAGTCAGACTTTCTTTAAAGCCATATTGCACAAATGAAAGGAAGACAGGGCCAGAGTAAGAGGCCTGGTTTACTGCTCCCAGGTGCTTGTAGTCATCCACGACATATTTATAGTCTAACTCTAAAAAGCCAAGTCATTACTTCAATATGTAAAAGATAGTAAGTAAGTCATTGAGCCAAACATAGTCAATGCCAAGGAAGCTCTAGTTATTAGCATGATACTAACTGGAAGGTTAATAATAAAGTTCCTGCACCAAGGAAGTTGTATGGTATAAATACTGCGCAATCAACACGCTTGGGCTGGTCTATCATGGTCTCAAACAAAGGTCTCAAACGAACTAAAAACAACTAAATTCTCCATGATCATGGTAATCAACGTCACCCATCAGATACATTATATATCTGAATCATACATTAAAAATAGTCATATATTATTCATTGATGTATACTAGTACCTAATAATACCTCAATGAGTTTGAAATGTGGTATTCCCAATGACAAGACTTGGAAACGTACCTCAAGTCATAACTCTACTCTACGCGTTCCTTGACTCACCCTCAACCGCCGCAGATTAAAAAACCGATGTCGCATTGAATATTCCAGTCCACAGGCACGTGAAGGCACGCAGCCACGACCCAGTCCACAGAGCACGGGACCATCCGCCCACGGGCACGCTCGGCTGTACGCAAGACACGTGCTCACCTGACAATAATTGCGTGTTTATGACCCGCGAGTAATATATGGCTATTTGGGTGACTTCACTTGCCAGCCATTTAATTTACATATTTTTATTGGATCAATTTTTCAGAAGAATTGGTCACCATTTGGATGATGTTTTGGGTTTGCTGTCCAAACTTTAACTTAGGTCTCTTTTGCTGCGTAGGAATAGATACCATAATGAAAGATATTCGATCGGCAAGCAATACCTTTTCTCTTGTCTGCTTCTGTTCTGCAGATAAGATATTATTGTCCATTCTCTGACTTTTCTATAAGCAAGTACCAAATAGAAAATACGTTCAACTTCTTTGGCAACTACATATATCACAGAGCATTGAAAAATATGACGGTTCGCGGGGTGAAGCCTATTTTTTTCTGCTATATGACATACACGTATCTGGAACTATCGTGCAAATCTCTATTTTCACCTTTATGTGTGTCTTTAGAAGCCAAGAGACCTTCCAGCTTGTAGATAGATAGCCTTCCGGTTTGTAGTGACTCTTATTATGGCATAGTTAGAGAAATGAATGCCTTAACAGCCTTATGAACTTCTGAAGTAAGTTTTAAGATGCTCCATTATTATTTCCCATATGTACAGCATCTCGGAGATATCTAGGTAATATCTTCTAGGTGATGCTTATGTTTACTGTTAGATCAATCAGTACTAAAGTGAGTACTAGTAATCATAATTACAACTATTACATGGCTAAGTAGCAGGCATGAGCTTCAGCACAGAATAGACTATAGTTACTACGTAGCTTCAGTCAAAAATCTGGACCGGTTATACGAGCTGTGTAAATGCTTTTTAAAATAAAGAATAATTATAGCATCACAAAAACTGCGCAGTAAACACAACTTGAACTTTTTAGTTCACAACTTGGACTGCACAGAACCGGAAACGTTCGAACAAACTTTCTACACATCAAAGTAAATATTCCAAGAATACAGTTTAAAGTAAACAAAGGAGTAAAACGCCGATGGCAAGATACGGTAAACGTTGTCGCATGTAGAGGCAGGTCCCATCGACAGCCGTTGTAGATGGAATTAAGCTAATGATGGATGTAAGCAATTTTAATAATGCAGATTGACTTGTAGGTTTACAGTGATGATTGCGTTATATTTCAGTGGCGTTATTAGACATTTTCGAATCGTCTCAAGATGAGCCTCAGCCGTGGTGTTAGAGCTTGTCTCTGGCGGAGGCTTACCTATACGAATTGCAAGTCTGTGGTCATAATGTTACTCTGCTTTGAGTCGAGCGGGACATTATCGTAAGTAGACCAAAAAATAATCAATAACGCCAGATTATCTATTTTGTGTGTGTTGTCTAACTATGAAGTATTTGACAATCAGATTCCTACAAGCAGTGCAATATTATACGGTACAGAATTACAGATAACAATCATCGTGTCCTACATTATGTTTTGTGGCTTTGTGCCAGGACATAAAGCCCATTATTCGCGGCCACTCACCGCGTCACCGTATTGTGGTACATTGTATTCGGCCAACAGTTAGGTATCATTTTACTAAAGCGTGCCTTTTTTTGTACAATTTACAAATGGCTCGTGCGGACAAGTGTAACTAATCTCGACTTGATGAGTATTCACTATCGGAGTGGAGTATTGCGTTACGTTCTTCAGTTAGATCAGGATTTTGCACACGGAGTGCTTTCGCTGAAAGTAATATTTGCATAATTCTAGGTATATGCCTTCCAGCGCAAATGATGTAAAAGGTAAAAATAAGGAGTAAAACCACGGAGAGGGCGCTTCTTCTATTTTTACTCGACATAATACGTATTATGGTTATTCCAAGGATTGGTCTCCAGCTCTTTGCTTCTATGATGAAGCTAAGCTCCAGAGCTTGGGGTACCGAAGAAAAGTTGCCAGCTTATCGGTATTTTATAGGCTGCATTTTGGAGATTGTGCGATGGAATTACACGAACTAATTCCTTCATCTCCACTCTTTCATCGGACTACAAGGCGCACAGAAACTCGGCATCCTTATATCGTTAATATTCCTACAGCCCGCACCTTCAATCAAATAGCCCGCACTGAGCGTTTCGCATCAAACTTTATAGTGCAAACAGCAAATCAGTGGAATACCTTGCCGTCGTCCTTGTTTCCAGCTAACTATAACCTGGGAGTCTTCAAGTCAAGAGTGAACAGGTATCTGCTAGGCAAACTGAAAAACCGAATAGTTGATTCTCTAAATGTTGATTCAATTTCAGTTGAGTTAACATAAAATGATGTTCTAATAACCATAGTGTGAAGATTGATTTAACAAAAAATAAAATGTTATGATGAAATAGGTTATTTCAACCACAAAAAGGGGTTAATCTAACACAACATTGTATGTTCGGTTAGATCAAGGTTAATTTTACTACTTATTTAGTTAGATCAGCATATTGTCTAAGTCTAATCAACAAAACAACTTAGTCAAATAAACGAAATTGAAGGAACTATTTGTGAGTCATTTAAAACAACCATACCCATTGGTCCTATAGTAACTTATGGTTTCAGTGTTGAATATACAATTTTAAAAATGTGTTGGAACAACCAAAGTAACAATTGTTAAATTAACTTTTTTCAAATAACAATTTTCATTTTGTTGATTCAATAAATCATGTCGGTAGGTATTAACCTAAAATTTAGGTTGAAACAAGGTTGGCACAACTGTTTTGGTTTTTTAGTGCAAGCATGCACCACCGTAGGCCGCGTCATCACTTACCATCAGGTCAAGCAGTGGTCAAATGCTATGCTTATGAGTTAAAAAAAATGAGGGCCAACCATTTTTTTGTCCCCCAGACGCAGCCATTGGATATATTTATTCCAATTGTCTCCAAGTCCCACTAACATGTTGATAGTTTATATAAGTTTCATTTTTTTATTCTACAGAACAATAGTTATGTTGGTTTGATATCGACATTACCGTGAAAGTAAACTTAAAAGAACTTTACAAAAATTATCTCTAGACATTAAAATTCTATATGTAGTAACAAAGAATTATCATAAAAACAACGATTGTTAAACAAAGAAATCTTTACAAAAATAAGAATAAAAATATAAAAAGAAACGTACTGACATGTGACAGGTCACATTAAGCTCTACATGCGTATGCGCACAGTTCCTACATTACCTTTATTTCAGTGTATGACATATCATCACGTGAGATCGTGAGAACTGACCCCAAGTGACATACAGGTCTCCACTCTATTTAGAGATACTATCTCGTGCAGGGGCGTAGTTAGGATATGTTTAGATTTGGAGAGGATGACGTCTTGAAAACTGCTGGGTTTCAGGTCATAGTCATAGTTCTCTAGTCTAGCTAATAGAGACATACTTTTACCCTCATCATTATCATCATCATAATCATCATCAACATCAACATCAACCAGAAGACCTCCACTGCTGAACATAGGCCTCCTCCGTAGAACGGCTACTAGGATTTTGCATAAGCTTTTGTAAGTTTCTTTATGTAAATGCTTGACGTGACGAGCTAGTCGTTAGCCTGATGTTAAGCATCACGTCTGCCCATAACAGATTGCAGTATCACTTGAAACTCTGAACTAATATAGCTTAAGTTTAAGTCTACCGATTTTCAAAAAGGGTATGCTATTGATTCTTTTTTTAAGTTTTTATTCAAGGATTTCACCGAGGCCTTTAATACCGAGTAACGTGTTTCTTTTTTTTATGTAATCAAAAATAACATAATCAAAGTGTTTTATTGCAAATATGCTATTCTTAGCACTTTTAATAGCAGATGTTGTGATGGATTCACTATGAAATTCATTAACTATAATAGAGCAGTACATAGCTTTTGAAACGAACTATGTATAAATTGGATTTTATTCAAATGCAAGAGTAGGGTTTCACCCCCATGCCCCCGTTCCTTGAATACCACCCATGTTCCGGTACGTGCTGTATTTGTACGTTTTGTTCTTAATAATTATAGGGCTGCGTCTTCTTCACATTTTTTGTCGGTTTCTGTCGATTTAATCTTGGTTTTTGTTTCATTTTCTTACAACGTGCAGCCGCTACATCGTCTGCTATTATTTATTTCTCACATGCCTGTAGAAATATGTATTACATGCTTATAACAAGTTTGAATGAGATTTTTCTCGACTTTACATGTTTGATGTAAGTTTTATTCTGATTGTATGTCATGCTGAGCGTTATTCAATTTGTTTTTATTGATTTTCAAATTGAAGTTTAGTTTAAATAACCATTTTAAATTAGGTTTTTCAATAATAACAAGTTTGAAATTTCTGGAAACCGTTCTAATGTACCAATAAAATACAAGCTCGGCATGTGCGGTGAAGTTTTTTAACTCAATGGAAATAAATCTTCTGTATTAGTTAACAAAAATGATCGTCTTAATGCATACATTTATGAAAATTAAAGAATTAAAAAATAAGGCGATTTATAAGCTACGTAAATAAACCACAGAATACATAGTACCTAGTACCCTAAAAAAGGATGCTTATCATACAAAAGGTTGGAAGTACACAGTGGCCTTTTGAAAATAATAATTTCTAAATAGTTTAATACTATTATTTGATCCTAAATGCGCAAGTCTGACATCTCTCCCTTGACTACTAACTAATTCATCGTTCACGCTTCACGTGGCCGCTGATCCGACACTCGGATGACAGTCAGTATAATTAGGAGCACCTTCGTGTACAGTCAGCGGCAAAACTTGCTAACAGAACGTAAAACTCTTGCTTTCTTTTTCTTATAGTGTTGCCAGGCTGGTCATGGTCGTCACAAAGAGAGTTGGCTGGTGTGATTCGCTTCACGATATCTCGTTTGTCGTCGTTCTTGTTTTTGTTTAAACGGGTTACTATACCCCGCAATGACGCTGCAAAAGTCGGTAGAGACCAACAACACTAGCTAGGTTACTGTTAGTCTTTACCGATTTTTATAACGACGCCGGGTGGGCGCATAAGGCGCACAGCTATTAAAAGTGAGCAACTTAGCTCATGGGCATCCTAGGGTGCGAGCCTTGGCTTGGTAGGCAGTTTGCGGGGTGAAGACTTGAAGAGGATCTATTGGACGAGTGGACCCTATAATTCAGATCCTATGGAAAGAGGCCATTTCTATCAACCATAGTGCAGGTAATTCCCGTGCAAGACATCGCCCGCCGCAGATTCGCTTGGTCCCAGTAGTTCCATAGCCTGGTTCCATGATGGAAATAGTGGGAAAAATAAACTCACCTGTTCCATTTAACTGAAAGTAGAATTAGTGGTTCAAAAAAACACAACTGCTTGATCTAGATATTATTAATTTTATTATTCATTTTATTAATTCATTTCCCTGGTCACTCCACTGTAACCTTTATTTATGTTAATTTTGCTTCTAGAACATATCGAGGTAAATTTAGTTCGAAATTGTTATACTACTTGTGTAGCGGACTGTACAAGTGTACACGACTAGATTATAGAAAAAAGAAATTAAGTCATTTTGACATCAAGGCAAGGAGATGTTTTAGGCAATTTCAGGGTTGTGATAATCATCATCTATATATATGTAGAGTTTTGTATTATTTTCTACAAATTGATCGATGTACGTAGTACGATGGACACAAGATACGACCATTTTTCGTGGTACGTTTGATCTAAACCGATAAAGCAGCACTGGTTTTTTTTTAATTTCTAAAAGAGAGTTAAGTAATAAGTTATACACTTAGCTTACAAGGTGTTACTTTTTCATCAGTAATATCGTCACTTATTATTCAATGGTTCAAATAATTTGTTGGCTGTTTAAGACATAAAATAACGCCCATCGATTACATATTTATTACATTGATCCTGGACCCTAACTAGGATTCCTTGTATTTAGGGACCTAGGAGCTACGAGGACCATGCTCCCACAACACACACACACAGAACAAGTATTTGCGCTTTTGTCCTGTGCACAAATACTTGTTCTGTCGCGGGAATCGAACCCACCGCCTCCGGATTATGAGCCGACCTGCTCAACCACCACATCCCAGAGAATGTCTTTTTTATTACCTAATACTAAATATTTTTGATCTATCAGTGGCTTGTTCCAGTGGATCAAACCGGAAAAGACTTAGTAAAAGGCTTTGTTCTGGTTTCTGTGTAACTGAGACAAAGTAAAGAACAGTCCAATCACTGGACTTTGATGAAGAGGTGCGCTAAGTAACGGTGTCTAATGATTAAACCCCAAAGGGGTCAAATATGTACCTAAATAGATGAAGAAACTCAGGTAAAACCGCGGGCCATCCTAGTGTATATTCTAGTGTATGTTCTATACATAACAAACTATAATTATCATCTAGATCACTTAGAAGCTACGCGTACTAATTTCACCTGCAATTTCCAATAAGTAAATCTACACGTTCCTTTATAGAACTACCATTACGAATCCATACCGCCATGTTAGCGTTATCATTAGATCATTACCTAGTGGTAATGGCGTACCACTGCCCGGGCAAGTGCTATTTCTTCTGTTGCCCGGGCAAAAAGAGCAGACGTGAGCAACGCTCGTGAGTACGCGACGTGATGGTATGAGATAGGTACCTACTAATAAAATAACACTCATTGAGAAGTGAGACTTCCTTATAGGACTAGTGAGACTTGGTGACATAGATAAGTGAAAAGAATGACATTTTTAATATATTTTTGATAGTAAGTATACATAGGGGGACCTTTACCGTGATGGAATCATTTTTGAGTTCCCGATATTTCAGTCTACCCGTGAATATGGTGCATATACCTAACTGCGTCGAAATATTGGGAACTGAGAAATAATTCTAATCACGGTAAAGATATCGTAAGTACTATTAAAAATGTAGTGACCTGCCGTGAAAGTTTAAAGCAGCATGTTTTTAAAAGAACAAGTCTGACAAAAAGTCTACTACCTACTACACTAGTTTAATGTAAGCCTATACTTATAATAAGGTGTTTCCACCTCACTAGCTCGGAAAGGTTTTTTTTTAAATTTAATTTTAAGGGCTTTGTCGCAGAGTTCTTTTTGTCATTCAAAATCTGGGCGCAAAAACGCATTTTGATCGCTAGCGTGGAAAGTGTTTTTAAAATTAAACGTTTCTATTCAATAATTCACTCGTCAAGAATTGAGGATTTAATCACAGATCTGCCTGAATTTAACCTTCTTGATATCGCAAGTCCACTGAAAACTCATTAATAACACAGACTACCTCCTAAAAGATACCATCTTTTTCTCGTTCACCAACCTCATTTTTAGAATAATCGCACTGTCCAGCCCAAAGGGTATATAATCAATACGCTATCCAGCACGGCGACTGCATAGAAAATGGATGTAAAACACTTTTTCTCTAATTTTCCATGAATCACGTGACGAGCTAGTCGTAGTCGTTTACCTGATGTTAAGCGTTACCGCCATCCATAGCTAAATTAATAAGCTAAAAACTAATCTTTTCTTAGCCTTTTAGCGGTTTTTCTTGCATTTTCCTCACTGTAGTGAGGTGAAAAGTTGTGTGTTGCACTCGGCAGCAAAGTTTTTCTGCGTCTCGTACCTTTGAAACCTTCGCTACGCTCAGGATTCTTTATTTGAATTCAAGTACTCGCGCCAAAAACCAACTTTGCAGCCTAGTATAACAAATATCTATTAATTATAGTTTATGTTGACTACTAGCATCGTCACGTCGTTCATCATCATCGTCCACCATCATCACAGAGGGCCATCGGCTCCCCGCAGTTTTCACCAGATCGTCGGTCCACCTGGTGGGTTGCCGGCCTACGCTGCGTCTTCCAGTTCGTGGTCGCCACTCGAGAACCTTTCTTCCCCATCGGTTGTCAGTTCTACGAGCGATGTGGCCTGCCCATTGCCATTTCAACTTGCTAATTCTAAGAGCTATATGGATCACTTTACTTCTCCTGCGGATCTCCTCGTTTCAGATCTTATCTGGCAGGGAAACCAAAGACTTCTATGTATACACCGGACAGGACATCTCTAACTTGCACTGTCAACCACTGCAATATAGATGCTAGCATCTTCTCGCTCATACGATGGTCAGCACTCAAAGCGACTGCACGTGCAGCAGTGAATAGCAGTAAAAATTATGATCCTAATGTGCCATTGCACTAGCGCTGCGTGTCGGGATCGTTGGTTAGACGATTTAATCTCGTAAAGCGCTGTAGCGGATTTTAGTTTAATTATAAAAGAAATGGCAACTATTTGTGCTTCGAATAGCTTCTCTAGTACGTAGTACATATACCTCTTTGAAGGAAACACCAATCATAGCTCTCGCCATAGCTCGTGGTCACGTCGTTAGTTTACATAAATCATTATTCTTTTAAAAAAAGGGTTTAATGCGAATTCAATCGGCTAACATACTGACATCTTTGGATTTTTCCAGTTATTTTTATTTCTCACTGATGATGAAGAAGTTTTTATGCCTCAATAAAAGAAAGTAATTTTCCTAATCGATTTATTAATGACGGAGTTTTGAGGTACCTAACAAACCTATAACAAACATAAAAAGGAAATTCGAGTTAAGGAAACGTTTCCTTTTATTTTAAGTTTGCCGAATTAGCTGATTGTATGTATAGTATATAGGCCTACCTATAGGCCATGGTGTTACTACTAATAATACTCGTCTTGAAGCTATAGATCAAATAGAAATGGGCGTGACAAATTTAATTTATTAATTTGTTGGATAATTTATTTTATTACTATCTCAGGTGTGAATCTAACAAAATGTTTGTTTGTCACAACATTCCCATTCTTTTATATGGTAGCATTCATGACGGAGTCTACATCCCACGTATAGAGATAAACCGTTTTGTTTATTACACACAGACAAACATCTACAAGTTGTGTGTCACGGAACGACTGCTAAGCAAAATGACCAAAGGTAAATCGACCAAGTAGCGAAATGTCAAATAGAATATTATGTCTACTGCATTGTGTACAGTAAGTTATTGTTTGTCTCCAAATTTAAATTCGGAGATGATTCAGGGATAGTCGGGAAATATTTATTCTTGTTTGTCCCCGAATTTGAATTCGGTGACAATTGGGGACAGACATGAATTTTTATTCTTATATGTCCCCTCGAGGGGACAGCACGAGGGGACAAAAAGGAACAACCCATTTATTTTTATACTAGCTACATCCAGTGGACACGCGTAGACTAAAGTTTAATGCAGTAGATATAAAGCATCCTACGTCCTTCCCTAGGATTTTTCTCCTACCAAATTTAATCAAAATCGATGAAGCCTTTGGCCGTGAAGCAAAAAATAGAGTTACAGTGGAATTGCCATACAGTTTACCTAAGCCAAAAACCAGATATCTGAACCAAAGACAAAAAAGGAGGCGGTTTTTGTATAGTTTCCGAAGACATGATTGTATTGTAAAAGATGACGTCGCGACGCGACTTGGAGATGACCGGCACCCATACTATGTAAAAATTACAACAGCAAAGCAACAGCAGTACCAAAGCGAGAGCAGTAGCAAAGCGACAGCAAACACTTAGCAATCGGTCGCAAGATGTCACTGGAAATCGTAAGTCGCCCGCCTGTTGCTGAATGCACTTTGCCTTTGATACTAGCGCTACTACCAACCGAACAGCAATAGATGAAAACAAAATAATGCACTTTTTATTTCATCGATTGTCCGACAGACGGTGATCTAGCGCTCGATCGCTTTCTGCTCTGCCAGTTTGATAGCGATGATTGCGAAATTTACGCCTGTTGCAAACTTGTTGCGAATTACGTAATTAGCTAGCGGGAACCATGATCCACACAATATTCAAATTAACTTTCTACCCACAGTACCTACGCGTCAAGCCTTGTAAAAACAAGACTGGACGCGTAAAAACAACAAAAACAAAATGACCTAAATAAAATCTTTAATTAATACATCCTATTTTTACCTTACCACTACCATCTGTCCATACCATCCATCCATAGACCATGGGAACATTCCAAACCCCATGCATTACCAGTTTACCATAGACCAGACAACTCTATCAACACGGATTGGAAGCCATTACTTACCATCCAACACCGACCTATCTATAACTTATGTTTTAAACTCATTATTGTAATCAATGCCTATTTAAACTATTAATGAAGAAAATTAAGAAAATTAACTCTTAATTACATTTGGATACGGTTCTGTATCAAGTAAACTGTACAAGATGGATAGGAAAAAAGTAACCAGAAGTAAAGTACGTGGACCAAACTGAGGCGACTAATTAATACTAGTCTAAGAGAATACCATTAGTTGGACGAGAAAGTGATTATAAATGACTTAGCTTGCGTTGTATTAATAATTTGTATATGTCGTTTTGTGTTATCTTCACAAATAAGACATGTTGTAGGTAGAAAAAAACCTGATGAATAAGTCCGCTGCTGAGCATAGGCCTCCCCATCAGACTTCAGAGAGCCCCCATCAGAGTTCGCCTAAAGGATAAGGAACGACTAGCTCGTCGCGTCATTTATTTACATAAAACCGATCATGCAGGTGATTAGAACCTTGCATTTAATGATCAGCTTGGTGAACATGATGAGTGCTATGAAATAGGATCGCATTTTGGGTAGAAAAAGAGCAGGGCAGAGTGTTTGAATTTTCGAAGGCTTTTTTATTTGATAGCACCTAAACGAATTTAAAAGGCTTAGTACCATTTCTTCGATGGTCGGTAGGTTTAAGGATAGCTCCAAGTTTTACAATCATTTTAGTTCTGTCTGGTTCTGTCTAACACAGCAGTAAAAAAAATAAAACTTTCGGGACAAATAAGTCGGTTTGCACTCCAAACTAAATAATAATTGTCCATACTAATTTAACGACCCAAGTCTCTTAACCAGCTATCTTAATGACCCCCTACTTAACCCAAAGAAACATCGACAGCACTCAGCAAGGTTAAGTAAAAGATATCCTCAACATTAACTACTTAACGATATCCTATTAGCCACAGAGTACGGCCGCCAGGTAGGTTTGGCTATGTTATCTATTCTATGGAAATCAATTTGAGATCACAGAGTAAAAAGGAAGAAGAGGAAACTGGATTGAACCGCCTTTTTGGACAAGCCATCGTCACCTTCAGCATATTGGAAATAGCAATAGGAAATGTATAAATGCTCAAAATAAGTAATACAAACCCATCACAACAATCCTGTAACAACTAATACCTGACCAAGACAACTTTTAATCAAAACATATCAAGTTTAATGCTAACGGTTCAGCTGAAAGATAAGGTTAATGTCATGTCGTACCAAGAGCAGAAAAGGCTCGCAGAAAATAGTGAAGAATGGAAGAAACTCCACAGACACGAGTTTAACTCTTAAATGTCAGAAGACATTTACCATGTTTAAGATACAATGTTAAACTTATCACACCCCTCCGTTTGCGATGGGGGTTAAAAATTAATTTATCATTTTCATAGATCCTAATTTATAAAATTGACACGTTGGCTGAAATATGTTATGTGTATGTGTGTTGTGTTGTGTATGTGTGTTGTGTTGTGTATGTGTGTTGGGTGTATATGTTGTGTGTATGTGTGTTGTGTGTTATGTTATGTTGTGTACCTGATTACAAGTTCAGAAAGACTCAGTATAACATCCTGGTAGATATTCAAATGTCATACCTATGGACCTGAGAGTAACGCAAATATTCTATTAGGTCTGTGGTCATAACCACAAAAAGTAAAAAATAAATCGCTCTTATTTTTTTTAAAGCAGAGAAAGAATTACAACGGATTAATTTCGTAGCAGACGTTAAAACAGGGATTGGTTTATCTATGCATTAGGGAGACCATAACTTTAGACATTTTTATTTAGATCAATTTGAATAATTGAACGTGGTACTGTTTAATTGATGTAATTTGGGATAACTTTGTACTTAATTATTTGGTTTTTGAATGTTAGATTTAAATGTACGGTAAGTACCTACTTCTATTATGTTTTAATTTGCTTTAAGAAACATTGGTAAAATATTATGCTTTGGGTCAGAAGAACTGGAGAGGCTGAAATCAGAAAGACATGAAAGAGATGAGAGATACGGTAGCAGTAGAAAAAGGAACTTCTTATATTAGATAACTCCTTTGTTCATCATCATCATCAACAGCCTGAAGACGTCCACTGCTGAACATAGGCCTCCCCCAGAGCACGCCACCTTGAGCGGCTGCTCGCCTCCTGCATCCATCGGCTCCCCGCGGCTTTCACCAGGTCGTCGGTCCACCGAGTGGGGGGGACTCCTTTGTTACTACTTCAATATTTCAATACTAAGCACTTTTAATTTGAATTATTTCAACGTCTGATTTTCTGGTGTTGTCAAAAGCTATGATTAGATTTTGATTATGCTACTAGAATAAGCAAGTTGAAGTGGCAATGGGCAGCACATCGTCCGCAGAACAGACCACCGATGGCGAAGAAAGGTTCTCGAGTGGCGACCACGAACCGGAAGACGCAGCGTAGACTCACCCTTCACTAGGTGAACCGACGATCTGGTGAAAACCGCGGGGTGCCGATGGATGCAGGAGGCAAGCAGCCGCTCAAAGTGACGCTCTATGGGATGGGGAAGGCCTAATGTTCAGCAGTGGACGTCTTCAGGTTGATGAAAATGATTTGCCTCCCCAGTGTATGTACCAGTTCTACCGAATTGACGGACAAGTAATTAAAATTATTTCAATAATTACGATGGTCGTTCCCCACCGGCCCATTATATCGCTCGCTAACAGTTTAGTGGTCATAACCCGCGTTTGTAATCACGGCTTTTATCCACTAGTTAATTGTGCGCCTCGTAAATAACAACAACAGTATAAACAGTAAGCTAACTTTCACTGGCCTCACAGCTTAGTTGATAGTAGCTCTGCATAATGGTCCGTTAGGTTGTGGGTTCGATTCCCACCTAGAACAAAAAATTATGTGATGAGCATAGATCTTGGATCTAAGTATCTGAGTTTTTTTCTTATTTTTTGGTTTACTATTTATTTACAAAAATGTACTTAGATAAGTATTCCATCAGTCATCTGGTTTCTATTATATAGTTACAAGCTTTGCTCAGTGAGGCTAGATAGAGCTGTATAAAATGTCCACATATATTCACTATTTTGATTGCTAATTTATTAATTTAATAGAAAATGCAACTCAGTCATCTTTCACATACCAGGAAACCACAAAGCCTCGCAACAGTCACAACGGCAATCTAAAAATATTAGGAATTACTACTTTATTAGTTTTTTATATTTGAGGAAAACAAACCTACCAATGTTTGGCTTGAAGCAATCACAGAGTCATAGCATAGCCTTAGACGAGAAATGCATAACCAAAATTATAATAAATACACTTACAATAATTTATGATAAGTTATTTAGCCACCAAAATGGTAGGAGGCCGTTTTTGTGAACATGCGCTACTGCTTATCGTCTGTAGTTGGTAGAAAATAGAAGTCAAGAGTAATCATAAAGCGCCTGCTATAATATAACAATTAGAGAAATACTATAGTTAATTGGTTTTAGCTTTTTAGAGTTCCTTAAGGAACTCTAAAAAGCTAAAAACCGTATATAAACCGTGTATAAAAATCCGTCTTTTTAAGTTATTGTTTTAAAACAATAACGTAAAACGACGGATTTTTATATAACTAGGATCATTTTATCTCTACCTGTCTTGTGTCTGCCTGTATTTTTTTAGATTAACCATACATAAATACTTTATAATCTTTAAAAAAAAATAAGTTTCTAAGTCAATGTAAAAAGTTAAACATTTTGATTTCTGTGCCAACTTCTGGGGAATTTACGCGTCGTTATTTAACATAATATGGAGCAAATACATTTTAAATAGACAACCGGTGGGGAAGAATGGTTCTCGAGTGGCGACCACGGTAAACGCAGCGCGGGCCGGCCCCCCACTAGGTGAACCAACGACCTGGTGAAAACCGCGGGGAGCCGATGGATGCTCGAGGCAAGCAGCTGTTCAAAGTGGTGCCCCTTCGGGGGGGGGAGGGGACTATGGGACTATGTTCAGCAGTGGACGTCTTCAGGCTAATAATAATGATGCCGACTTTTTCAATAAAATTATGTTTTGTGGTGTTAATCGGGTATAGATGTTTCGCAGGCTTGAATTGAACGCGCAGGGTTCGAATTTGACTTGCTTTTCTTTTTTTTCTTTTATTAAAGTAAATGGAATTTTATTATTTTATTTCTGACCTACTATGTTTGAGGTTTAGGTTAGGTTATCATGCGCTGAAATGACTAGACGGATTTTGATAAAATGTAGGTAGAAGTACCATAGAGTATTAAACAATATGACGCTTTTGCGTGTTCTGTGATAATACTATGGAATCTGAAATATTTTCACAAAACTTGTACTAAATTTTCTATCCCGGAAAATAGTATCTGATGCAGTTTGCATATTGATACGTGCGAATTCATTTTTTTTTTTTTATCAACGATAGGCTAACATTTGACCACGGTCTCACCTGATGGTAAGTGACGACGCGGTCGACGATGGAGCATGCTTGCCTAGAACACATTGGACATTGGACAAAAGGTCCAGAATCTAGACTGTAGACCTTAGAGTACCTATCACTATAGTAATTATTTAGGCTCTAGATAATATCTATAAGTGCTGATTGTAGAGTAATTTCTCTCTCTTTTGGTATCGGTTCTCGGTATCTCTTTGATACCGACTTCGTCAAACAGGCGAATAAAAAGCATTTCGAAAATATTATTGTCGGTAAAACTTACACCACTATACAGGTATTTCCCGAACGCCATTAAACCCATAATCGGTTCCTCAGATTAGTGTCCAAAAAAATAAAGATTAAAAAAAACTATACGTGCCCTAACGACAAACTTCACAACAAATTATTTCATAAATAATAAAAAATAAATACCTACAAATATAATGATTTATAGAACTATAAATTAAAGTGACTACAGTAAGCGGATTATGCTCTTGTAAAATCACTTATCACAAAATTGACTATGAAATATTTATGGGTTAGTAAAATTGATTGGTTTTACAAGTTTAAATCATGTGACTACCACACGTTATTATGGGAATTATTTCTATTGGCTCTTCTTATTTATGGGTCGTGTAATTGAAACTCCTGAGCTAGAGCAATAAAATAAATAAAAAACACCCAACGATCGCATACCTACATAGGTCCTGGACCATGACTAGGTTTCCCTGCATCTAGGGACCCAACAACTACAAGGACCCTGATTCCGAAACACCCAGACACAGAACAAGTACTTGCGTTATTTCCCCTGTGCACAAATATTTGTTTCGCGGGAGCCGAACCCGCCGCCTCTAAGCTGGGTTATGAGCCGACCTACTCAAACAATACATCTCAGAGGCTGTCCCAGAGATAAATTCTTCGCATTATCTCTTTAAATCAAATATACTAACTATTCAATATTGAAACGTCACAATTAGATTTAAGGTGGCCTCATAACGATGACATTGTACCTAATTATCTTGTGGCGCCAGTCAGGTGTGAATTGTGATACATACCTCAATGTGTGGTGCGATGGTGGTGCGCATGCGCATGCTAGCTCGGTAGTCTGAGTTTTTTTCTGTGTTGTAAGTAGCGCATTTCTTTGTATTTGCACTACATTGATAAGAATATCGATAACGCGACTGAATATTTTTTTTTGTGATTGGGCTACAACTGCTACAAGTACAACAGTTAATTTAATATTTTTACCAGTCCTTTTAAACGTCTACAATTTTTAAGCATGTTATAAAGACGTCTATGGTGTTAGAAATTAGAATTGTTAAACCTCGGATTAGTAAACGAACTCTTTAAAATTGTAGTAGGATTACCACCGTAAATTCCTTTAATAATCCCGTAAAGCGTAACATTTTACAATCAAATTTAGGGACTCGTATTATTGTTAAATTAAATTACAGTAATATTTTCTGTTCGCTCTCAGACATTAACTTGTATTTAATTCTATTTAAAGTATTATTTTTAGTACGGTTTTAAGAAATTTATTGCTGTATTTTTAATTCTGAACGCAACCGTGTCTATTTGGGTCCGTAATCGCCCGATTTAATATCAACGTAATCCTTAGAAGTGTTTTTAAGATATAAGAAAAAAATTAAAATTTTAAACTGTCATGGTTATTATGCCGATTATATACGGGTTACATTTACTAATGTTATCTGTAAAATGTACTCATTACTAATAATTTCGAAGTTTTAGATGTTTTGGTAGAGTTATGTACCTAGTTATACATACTAGGTAGTGTAGGTAGTATTTAGAAGTGATTATATAATATTTTATAAGCGCAAATTCATACTGGGTAGGTTTTTGAACCGTAGTTAAGGTAGCCAATGTTCAAAAATTCTAAGCAATGATTTTAATTCTATGGAATAACCAATAGTTAAAATTTCTTAGAATTTTTTGTCAATTTTGTCGACGTTTAGACGCTGACAGGACCCAATTAGAGCACGTTTATAACAGCAGTCGAACATGAAACGTATACTGTAATTATATAGGGTCACTTTTTGCGTAGCAAAAATATGGCGATTACGTTGCGACGCGCTTTGAATTTTCCATTTTGCGGTACAAATAATTAGTTATAAAATAAATGCTTATTGTTATAAAAAAAATAAGCCTGTAGATGGGACAAACATAACTTATCACTATGATTTATTTCAGATTTTTTTCTATAGAGAAAACGTGGTTTGATTTCTGCAGATGGAAAGAAGATATGACCATTATTAACATGATTTTTTTTAAATCCTGTAAATGATATACATTTTGAGGCAGTTACGTTCAAGTTAGTCGATTTGGGAGCATTCAGCACCTTAAGTGCGAATCAAAAACCACCATCCACCGTCACCGTCAAAACCGTGTATTTTGCTTAAATTTTGAACTGTCAAGAAAGTTAGATCGACATAGAATTTGAACATTGGATGGCCATTTCATTGAAATTATTCCTAACTGTTTAATATAACCAGTAGAGAGGCAAATTCCATCGTTTCCCAAACTAATATCTCCGTTGATATTCATTGTGCGAATGTTGAGCATCTGTCCCGTGTCGCGACACGCCGCGCCATATTGAAACGCGACGTGACTTGCGGACTGGGCGACTGACGTGTCTTGATAGTTGCTCTGCTGTTTCTTGATGTGCGATACTTTTCATACTGCACGAAAACGTAGCTCAAATCTCGACTATAAAAACATTGGTAATTATGTAATATTCGCTATGATCAGCAGGGTTACTCTTGAATCCAATCCCAATTTCACTCTAATTCTAATCCGAACCAATCTCAATTCCAATGTTAAACAATTTGGTACTCTTGAACAAAATCGAGATCGAAATTGAAATCGGAAATGCAATCGACTTAATATTGTGACCCATAAAAGAACAACACTATGTAAGTGTTGCCATACACACATAATAGAAAATATTAATACCAAAATTTGTGGAAAACATGTAAAAACCTTATTAATAACAGTGATAAAAAATATATTACCATAAAACCTTCACTTTTGATGATATTTAGTCACTTTCAAAGAAATAAAAGCGTTTATTTACCGACGAATAATATTAAGAACGGCTGAATGAATAATGTCATTATTGACATCATGGTTGTCTAGTAAAAAAAACTAGTATCAATGTTCTGTGTGCTCCAGCTGTTGTTTAGCGGTTTTGTTTTCAAGATTTGAAGTATTTGGTTGGAGATATTCGTCCGTTCTAACAGGAAAGATTATGAGTAGGCCAACCTACCAGCAGCTGGAGGCTCTAGCGGATTTCCTTGGGGACAATCCAGGGATAGCAAAAGGTCTGTTGCGGTCCGCCCATGGCAAATACGAGACAAAAAGAAATGGGACGACAGAAATTACCAATTCTGTGATGCTATGTAAGGCAACTATTAAAACAAGCCTACAAGTTCAAAAAGTTGGAGGAGAGAGACTTCTCGTAAAAACACCACGCATGAAAGAACTATCACCTATATTTACAAACCTCGTATCTCGAGGACATGTCACTGCGACGAGTAGGCTTTGCCATCAGAGGCTCTAAATCGCCACATATGACCTCAAAAAGGTCTTTCGTCACTCTGTAACATTTCTTAAACTCGTTGTCGTTCATGGCAAAAGCTTTCTCAGTGTATCGCGCCATTCTTCTTAGGTTTCGACGTTGCCTTAGATCTTCTCTATGTGCATTGTCCAAAATATCAAAAATAAGAGCTAAACGTGCCATTTTACTTCCGAATTGCTTCCGAAACCACTTAACACAACACACTCGAACGCAAAAAAGTTAACTTTTGAAAGGTCTGAAAATTCTATCGCAAACTCTACTTCAAACTCAATTTGCCAATGTCAAATCGCGTCAAGAGTACCGAAAAAGCGGATGGTGTAGAAATGAGTCGATTCCATTTAGTTCCATAAAATTCCACGGACAAAGATTCCAATCGTGCGCTAGTATCGGATTCAAGAGTACCAAATGCTACGATTTCGTTCCAAATCCCAAATTACGATTGAAATCGAGTGTCAAGAGTAACCCTGCAGTATTTAGTACCTATTGTAATGGGCGACTGCTGAGTGGTACTGATGGTATATCTATTAGTATGATGTGTGATATTTCTTGGTACATTAATAATCTTCTGCGACCACCAAGACGCCTGCCAAACGTGGTGATTATGGTAAACCCACTATTGTAACCGTCCAAAATGGCATTTTAAGGGTTCAGCAGCGGACCGGCAGATGATGATGAGCGCTACTTGATGAGTGCCCCGTTATGGAATATAGTAGCTAGTACTACACCTATGGTCATGGTCATAGGTAGTCATTTAGTAATGTGAGAAGCTTTTATTAGAATAGTAAAAGTTCAAAGCCTCTAACTTATTCTATGCAATTATTAAACTTTAGATTTAGCGCACCACCATAACCAATTTGAACAATTTCATAAATATTATTGCTACTTACATACATCCTGCTAAAAATATGAACACCTCTAAACAGATGCCTCTATAGGATCAAGACTGTGTGACCATATTACGTTGCCAAACTTTGACAACACGCTCCGAATTCGAAGTTTCAAATTCAGAACTCGTGCCACCGTTGCCATGACAACGAAACGTCTCCATCTTTGCTTTCCATCACCAATTTACATTTGCAGGTTCGTAAAAGCTATCTTACTAGCAATAAGACTTATATTTGAAAGATTTTGATGAAGATTTTAATTTAATTGGTTGCTGTATCGGTAATCACTGAAGGACTCTGTTTATAAATTCATAGGGTCAGTAAAATGGTAATGCTTGTAGGTTTTTGTGGTGATAAAGCCTTCACGGGTGGCTCTGACTGCCTTCTGCTGATTATAAAAACTGGAAGTTCCATTCTCGATAAGGGAGGCGGGCGAGATGGCGGCTCGTGATAACGAGATATTTGTGTCATAATCACTGGTATTACACGTATAGCTGTGGCTTTTATATTAATTGCTTCAGTAATACAGCAAAACAGCAAAGTATCATTGTCAATTAGTTTTTTGACCAACACTTCAGTAAATAAAATAAATTGACTGTAAACACAATAATGTAACAAATAATTATCATGGATTGATTTTTAAGTGTAAACCACACTTCAGGTATATCTATAAAGATGTATATATCTATATAGATAGTTCTTAAAATTTTAGCAACCAGCGGGATTTGAACCCGCTGGTTGCTAAAATTTTATATTATATTATATTATATATATTATAATATCTTTAACAAATAATTGTTTTCAATTTTGTTGTTGATTGTTGTTGTTGTGTCTTCGCGTGGCCGTGTGGGTGTGTGAATAGGATCACCCCATCTCTTCCCGTGGGTGCCGTAAGAGCCGGCTAAGGGAATATCCAGGGAATGAACAGCATTCTCTTCAGTCTTCATTATAATCTACTGCGATCAGCAAGCCACCTGCCAAGCGTGGTGATTATGGCAAATCCCCCCTATGATAAGCATCCAAAGTGGCGCTTTGGCCTATGTTCAGCAGTGGACGTTTTCCGGCTGATGTGTATGCCTCCTCAGTGTCTTCATGTGAGAGAAAGCCTGTGTCCCAGCAGTGGGAAAGTATTGGGCTGATGACGTCACAGAATTACTTTTTATAGACCTCGCCCATTTGTGCATGCCAGTAGAGACATAGATCAATATGAAATACATAGGTACCTAGAGCATAATAATTTAGCTCTTAAAAATCCTTATTTAGAACGGGGAATGTTGCCTTTAATCTTTAAACTTCAAACTATAATTAATTAATTTATCTAGTTAAAAATGTATACTACATCACAAAACAACAAGTGTAAATTACGTAATCATTACGATGTTACGTAGGTACACAACAATAGGCTAAATCCACTAAAGTTAATGTCCATTGCTAGCACTATTTCTTTTGTATAGTCTGTGTCCATCCTTACTGACTATGACGTAATCTGTATCTCAGACACCGCCTTTTGCGTGTCCCCGCAACGACATTGAATATAAACTAAATAGGTGCTTAGCAGTGCGCGGGTCGACAGTTTGTCTTCAAGCAAATCTGTGGACTTTTGGTACATCGATATAAGATAGGGCGAAGAGTGCTGTTTAAAGTGTTGCCTATGATCAAAAAGAAGAAATTAGCTAAGCATTTTCTATCTTTGACCGCGACGCCACTTCAGGTCATCACAACCATCAGGTGAGACAGAATCGTTAATCTAAGAAAAAGAAATATGATTTTATTTGTCAAACGTATTCCTACAGTGGTTGGACTATACCAAATTTGAAGTAGGTAACCAAATAAATAGAACCCTCCATAGTCCACGGCACACAACAAGTGTGGTATCGATCACGGGCGGGGCCGGGCGCGGCGTGATGTATGGGACTCCGGCGCTGTCACTGCACGATGGATCGCTTGCTAGAGGGGAACTTAATGGTTTCCACGCTAATATACTGATTGGACACTTGACAAGGATTATTGGAATACAATCACCTTGGAATTTCAATGATGAAATGTTTACAACTCCTGTAGGGTTAGCACGGCCGGTAGACAAAACTGCCTTTCCCCTGTTTTACTCCAAGAAAGTATGAAGAAAGTGACGTAAAACGGGGAAAGACAATTTTGTCTACCGTCCATGCTAACCCAGCAGCTGGGTTACCATGAACGGTTGGCAAAATTGTCTTTCCCCTGTTTTACTCCACTTGACAAGTAATAAGCAAGTATAAAAGTGTCATAAAACGGGGAAAGACAATTTTGTTTACCGTCTGTGCTAACCCAGCTGGAATGAGAGCGTTACACGTGGACTAGAAGAACCACAAACCTAGAATATTATCTACTTCTCTGTGTATGAGAAGAACCTTAGATAAAGGTATGTGAAAAGAATAATGGCTAGTCGGAGACGCCAAAGAAAGAGAAAGACCGAGAGAGAACGGGAGAGAGGCAAAGTCCTGACAGAATTCAGATTTTTTTTGTATTCTATGTATGTATTTACAAACAAAAAGTATTCTATCAGTTATCTGGTTCCCATAGTACAAGCTATGCTTAGTTTGGGGCTAGATGGCGCTGTGTGATGTCCACACATATTTTTTTATTTATTTAATTGTTATGCAGAAGCAGCATCACCTCTAGCAGATAAAACCAACGTCATGAACGTCACTTCAATGAAATATAAATGTTTATGTTGTAATTTTTTTTGCATACAACTATTTACATAATATTTCTTCGGCTTTCGGGATTATTTTCATACTAATATAGCTAACCTACCCTGGCTTCATATGGAGTTAGTGTCTGTGTAACCCTGTTAAAGGAAAGAGAAAGGAAAATGATGTATGAAGAAGAACACACAGACGAAACAGGTTTTTTTACACTACTGTTAAGAAGGGTACACCTACTGGAATTAGAGTTTTCAAAAACTATTCAGTTTAGTATCATTTTTACTTTAATGTATAGAATAAAGACAATATTTTACACACTAACATACTTAGTACTATTATTTATTCTGTGGCGTTAAATTGCATTACAATAGGTACCTACATTAAAAAGGCTGGTACATGCTCGCTAAAACCATGATAATGTTGATTACAAATAAAAGCTATTATTACCCACCACAAATTGGTGTTGAAAGATAGAATAATTCTACACGCCATTGCCATAGCGTGCACTCTGTGGTCAAAACCTGACCAAATGAGTTAACCATGTAGATATACATACTTATATATTACGCACTTTTTTATTATAACATAAATTTTGCAACTTTTTTGAGTTTTTTCTCACTAATAAATAAGCAAATGTGGTGTGTGTATTTGTTCCCTCTTCACGCTAGGACGGCTGCACGGATTTGAATTAAATTCGGATAATAATACGCTGGATTAGCATAATTTTTTTAAATAATTTATAGTCATAGCATTTCCACTGTCTCACCTGATGGTAAGTGATGACGCGGCCTACGGTGGTGCATGCTTGCCTAGAAGATACCTGTTTACTCGTGACTTGAAGACACCCAGGTTTTAGTTAGGCATAAAGATAGCGTAATTCCTCTAAGCGTAGAGGATACTTTTATATGTGAGTGAAACCGCGGGGCGCAGCTAGTTGTCAATAAATCACAATAAAATATATCTGACTAACCTTGTTCATTCCTCCAATTTAAAAATCCAAAATCTTAAGACATTACCTGAGAAGGTAACCAATGATTATCATCCACCTTTACGATACCATTTAAAAGCGACGCGTTCCGAATTCAGAACTAGACATTTATATTACCCACCCCCCAAAACAAAGACGCGGTATCGTTGCAGATGACGTCAGCACGTGACAGGCCTGCCAACCTGACGAGGGGCCGCCATAACGGCGGGATTAAGACGCGATCCGATTTAAAAGTTTCCGAAATATCGGTAATGGTAGGATATCGGGATTTCGGAAACGTGAGGTGCGGGTACCGCCTTATCTGGCGGTCTTTCCACCGAGGTTTTAGCGACTGGTCCTTTTCTTTGTACAATATTTTAGTCTTATCTCTTTTTAAGACAAGAAAATGAGGCAATTAAAGGAAAATTGATGTCAATATCAGGCTCTGCATAAAACAGCAGTTATACAGCCTTACTTAAGGCGACGGGTAGAGCAAATAAGGTGTTTTTTGGCACGTTTCCTGGCGTAATTAGAACATGTGGAGCTTTGAATTTAATATATCACGTAACTCATTTCATTAAGTCGTTTGTGATGACTGAAATACAAGATAATAAATATAGCTCTATAGAAAAAAATCGCAAATCTCCCTCAAAATAATTTGAATGTTCCCATTTTACTGAGCTTCTACCGAATTATTTGTACAAAAAATAAATTAGTGTATTCCCAACAAACATTCAGATGTCGTGATGACTTAATAACTTTGAAAAATACTATATAAAAATAAATGTGAATTAAAAACCGTTAAAATCAGTCTTGTTGTGTGTTGTCTTTGTCGTAAGCGCCGCGCTGAAGTACTGACTGAATTGATATTTAAGACTACGACGTTAAGGTTGATTTCTTTGAACGGATTTGGACCTGCTTATCTGGCTCTACCCGTCACCTTAAAATATAAACGTTGTTAAAATACTCTATCTCGCTTTCGCTAATGACATTTCTTGTCAGCGAGAAGGTGACAGAATATTTAAATTACTGCTTTAAATTAACTAGTTAATAAATAAGACCCTGAGTTGTTAAGATGATTACAGAAAAAAAATCAACTGTTGATACTACTTTATGATAGCATTCATATTATTTTCTGGTCGACAAGTACAATTTATTTAGAGACAGGAGGTTTTAATGCTTTGAACAACTCGCATTTTTGATGAACTTTATACGTGTGTTATTTTAGACAATATGTAGTCACTGTGCTCTTAATTCAATGCCGCTATTTAAGCCCTATTCAAACCGGGGCGCGGCGCATTATTCGTACCGATGTGGGTAGCCGTATACGGCGCGAGATTCCGCCCGAGTATGATGTTTAGCTCAAGTTTCGTTCTAGCCGCGGAACTTCAATACAAAATACCGCGCGGGATCCCGCGAAGATTATCTATATTGGGTTAGTGTAGGTGATTGTTGTTAGGTATATGTAATTTTGGATTATATTCATTTCAATTTATTATTATATTCTTATATATTACTTCTCGGAATTATTTATATTCATTTAATTTAATGAATATATTTAAGTATTCTAAGTTAATAGTTAAATACCAGTGTTATAAGTTATTTGTTTAAAATTAATTTTAATCGTTTATATTAGTTTGTTGTCTGTTGGTCTGATTAGGTTTTTACTGGGTTTTTCCTAATCCTGCGCAACGAATGTTGGACCAATTTAGGCGTCCCAGTTTGGATGCAATAAATATTATACATTATAAACTTTTCTTATCATTTTTGTAATACATTTGCCTACAACAATCATTTGCAGCTTCCCCAATATAGATAATCTTATATGATATTTTTAGCGGAATTACACTAGATATACTTTTTTCATTTTGTATTTAAGATGAACTTCCGCGAAGTCACGCCTGAGTCAATCAATTACTATACCTACATCCAATATCAAAAGATTTACGTACAGCCTATTCGACAGGGTATTTCTATTTATCCTCCAAACTTCTAAATCTGTACTCTCAAATCGAACTTCCCTATTACTTTTCTTACTCCTTTTCTAGCTACCCCGAATGTTATTCTATAAATCGTCGTTTGAAGACGTTTATGCGTCGGCCATCCGGTGCGCGGTCGTAACGAGAAAACCCGGGGTATTAGGATAGTTGGCAGTCGGAGCACGGACGGCTGGTGACTTGGCTTGATCTACTTCTTCCTTATTGTTGTTATTGGGGTTGGATTTGAATACCTTTTTATGAATAATTATTTTTGTTTCAGTCGTTTATTCTCATTTTTGCTCATACTATAACAGCTGTAACCAAGGTACAATCTGTGAATGGGAAATAAATTAGGGAATACATTTATTTGGGGATATAATAAGCGTCCAAAGTGGCGTTTTACGCCAGAAGTCTGTGTTCAGCAGTAGACGTCTTCCGGCTGACTGAGAACTACTGAGTCTACGTCTGAATGAGAATTCATTACGCAAAACTAATGCCGTTTTTAATGCCGTTTACTATTGTATATTTTTTGGACTTCTAAGCTGTCTTTTACGCTTGTATCACTAAAAACATAACGGCATAAATCAGACAGATTTTCCATGACCTACAAAGATTTTTTCAGAAATTATAATCAAACGAAACTAAAAAAAACCCAACAGAAAATATGCAAATGCTAGTCCATAAACTACCAAAGCCCATAATGATATTAATGAACATTGAACAACAGCATAATAACAATAACTTACAGGCACACCTTACACAACACAATACCATGTCGTGTCAGAGGCCATAACCGTCGGAACGCACCATAACTGATCTACAATCGCTCAATAGCTGGTAACTTGAATAAAAATTATGATAAAATCAAAGTGAGTCGAATAAAGGCACGTCCATGCCAGCGTTTATAATAAATGAACAGTAGATTTAAGCATGATACAGGCCAAATCAGGAGCCTAGGGGCAGCATAACACTTGCCTACCGAGAAGAAGAAGAAGCATGATGATACGGTTGACCATGCCTCACGAAGGTAAATATAACATGAAAGAGTAGATGATGATGAGAATGATGACGCAGATGATGAAGCACAACTATTTGGTAAGTATGTCCAAGTATGGTGAAAAATATTAGAAACGGAATAAGAGAATAGTAGTTTTTGTTATACAAAATCTGACTCTGTTTAGCTACACCAAACATTTGCAAGGAATTAATAAAAATGCATTTTAAATTTATTCCGGGGATATGTTTAATTTAAATCACTTCCTAAGAAAAAAGATTATGGTCATAAAACAGTCTTTTACAAACGAAACGTATAGCCAATAAACGCTCTTGGTGATCGAGAATCAGTTTATCGATGTTTTATAACGGAATATGGTGGAATTTTGAATGTTGAATGGAATCACAATCGACTGTGACTGTGATCGATTATATTTTTAGTGTTGGAGATGTGAAGAAGGTGTTCAATTTTTTTAAAGCAAGTTGTTACGGTTCGCGTTTAGTTTACCATTTAATTTTAAGACGGAGCTTTAGATGCAACACTGAAATCTTATTATATATTTTCTAGAGATGACGAAGATGTAACAGAGCAAGAGGTTCTTGAAGATGCAACAGAGCAAGCAAGAAGTGAAGTCGATTATGTTGTAGTTCCACATCGAGTAACAAAAATGCAGTAATCGTAAAACATTCAATTTCAATAAATTCCGAGTGAAATTCAAAAAACATGAATTTAAGTAATAAGTAAAGCTCAGATTTAAAAGCTTTTTAATAATGCGCTCCAATCTAACTACATATCCATATGCAGTAGCAGTTAACATTTATGCGCGATAATTGCAGGCAATAAACTCAACGAGAAACAAACTAAATGACTGCCTTTCGCAAATATTTAAATTAAAAATTAATAAATAACATCTGCAGACAAATGTTTGTCGTTAAACTCCCCGTCTGATTGGAGATAAACACTTTTAAATTAATTGTGCGCGCGTCTAATAAAATGAATTCAATGTGGAAAAGGCGCGGTGTTGCTTTTAAGACGGCGGTTAATTAATTGCTTTCCGATAGGCATTTTAAAAGCCTATGACAAAATAGAAACTACAGATAGTAATCGTTAAATTTATAGAAACGATTATTAGGTTGCTATTTAGAAACATATGTTTCTCTCAACACATAAAGATAGAGAGATAGTCATGGGAAAGAAGGCACGTGTTGTAAATAGAAATGTTTTAAAACATTTAGAAACACGAGTGTTAGACACGCCAGATTGAGCGGACGAGCGACAAGCCCACTCATATGCATCGAGACTTGGCGACTTGGAGTCAACCGGTCCCTTCAGATACTCTAATTGACGGACGACAGACATACATGTCGGCCGCAGAACAACGTGACAACTCAAAAACGGGCCATGAGTCAAATGAATTATACTCAAAGATTTTGTAGCATTGAATTCAATTTGCGCTGACCGCGATATCCGCACAGAATTCACCAAAACGTGCGAGTGTGTGCGTTGGAAAAGAAAGCCAGGTGAACCCATTACAGAACACTAAAGCACATTGATCTGTTTTAGTATTGAAATAAAATCCATTTTATTGAGCGATTGATTAACTGTTGTCACGTTTTATATCATTGCAGTACTGAGTTTCGTTTGGAGTGCCACAAGGGAGCATGTTTGATCCGCTATTCAATCCTGTTATGTCTTAATTGGTTCGGGTCGGGGTTCATTGTTACGCACGGTAGGCGTGGCGCTTGCGATGTTTTGTTGTTGTGTATCAGTGCAACAGGCTGGAATGCCCGGTGCATGGAACCTGTCTTTTCACTGAGATAAATGCACTTGAGGTTTGCTTTATAAAATCCATGTCCGAGATTCTTTTGCTCACGCGGTGTTTCTTGTTTATCAGTCATTGCTACCTAAAAAATAAAAATGTATTTCCAGTTGGAATGCAACATATTTTATTCTGTTCAAAGTAAGTTGTGTAAAATATAGCAGAATAATAAGATAAGCCGTAATTTAAAATTGAAGATCATATCTATGTACGTATCGTAATTCAAAAGTTGTAGCGTGGGTGCGTGATTATTTTATTTAATATAGGCACAAGTAGGGACTAAGTACATTATTGTGTCAGTTTATAGAGAAATGGTGGGTTTAGCTTACAAAGGCACATGTTCGCTAAATCATGTTATGTTATGTATGACAGTCAAGACAGCATTTTAAATATTATCTATAGTATATTACTATGGTTGAAAATAAATACAATCTACTAGATTATTAGAACCTTACACAATTTCAACATCAACGGGAATTTACTGACCTTCAATCATACATTTTAATCAGTAATTACCTATGTCAATGCTGTCAATACATTTCTAGATTTCTACAAGAAACTTGGATACACGTGAATATTCTTGCACAATATATCACAAATGAGCACCGCAAAAGGCGTTCAATTATATGGACAAAAATACCGTAAAATTAGTTATACAGTTTACATCGAATTTCTTGTCACGTTTTGTCATCTCCATAAATCATCTGCCACCTCTCGAAGGCCGCTATTTTGTGGTTCGGGCTGTCGACGGTCATCGGTCGCTAACGACCGCAGTGTTGTCATATAAGTTAACGACCGGTCGCGTCGGTTGGCTCTTTATTCACATCTTGAATGGTGAAGGCTGCTACAGCTGGCAAGCGGGATTATAAGGTCAATTTGCGTGGTTTTTATATAGTAGTAGTGTTAAAAGGAACGAAGACACTGATACGTCTGTCCAATAGTGCAAAAAGACATAAATATTCCCTACGCTGGTGCAGCTTGCCTATTTTTGCTGTATAATAATATTAGCATATCTTACAAAACTATAAAGAAAAAGGGATATCATTTTTAAAATTTAGAAAAGTAATATCAAATTAGTAAAAAGCAGTATCCAGGGAATGGGCAGCAGCATTCTCCTCGGTACATTAAAATCTTCTGCGATCACCAAGCCGCCTACAAACCCCCTTATGATAAGCGTCTAAAGTAGCGTTTTATGAGGCAGGCCTGTGTTAAGCAGTGGACGCCTTACGTACGGCTGATGATATGTGTGTACGTGTGAATATGGAAATACGTTTTTATTTTTTTGCCTGAGCCTGAAAATATTTTTAATTCCCTTGGCTCTTATTTCTGAAGCACATCAATTTACACTGCCTTGTTTACGAGTAAACACAATTATGTGCCAGTCTCATTTAATTTTCCAAAACAAAGCGCCTCCTGTCAGTAGCTTACACAACCCGGAAACTGACCTCTGTCCCTCGTGGCCACTTTATTCCATTACTAATTCAACGAGCAAGCCCACTGAATTAAAACTACCTTCCACAACCTACTTCACCTGAACCCTGCACAGAAAAAGGATCTCTATCACCTTCTGTATGGTTGTTATGTAGTCATTTTTCCTGTGCTGCTTTTGGTGGTGTTTGTAGTCTTTTGGAAAGGTTGTAGGGGTATGCAGATGGTTCGCGAAGTGTTTTTTTTAATCCGTAATGGTCGGTGCCGCAGGGTACTGATAACGGGTGGTATGAAATATTGGACTTGGGGAGTTATTTGGGACAAAGCCAGGCTAGTGTGGAATGAGCTTTAGATACAACTTTTCAATACAGAATTTATGTAAACTTTTAATTTAATTTGAGATTGGTTTTCTAAGTGTTTTTTTTTGTATTATTATTTATATTTATCTGTAAGATGCTGTAGATCGGAACCTCATGCCCCGTTAATTTGTTAAGGAGTGTCAAGCTAGTATCAAATAATATAGTAAAATTGATAAGTTTATTTCTGTGATTGGCAACTATAACAAGTCAAGGTTTCAATTCTCACTGGGTGTTGTGAGTAAAGACCTCTTCATAATAATTGCTGCCACCCTGGTACTCTGTTACCAAAATATACCCCATTACTATTACTATTGCTATACTACGCAGATGCTTTTTCGAGAATAAAGAGTCTTCTTATTATTCACAAAAGGGCACTAATCCATGTTTTGTTTGAGTGGACTTTTAAGAATACTTTAGTTAGGGGCTCCTTTCATTGATCCTGTAAAAATTATTTCTCGTTCGAGAATAATATAGTTGTATACCTTAACTTAAAATGTAATGTACTTTACAATAATTAGTGACTTAAGAATAGTATATTTTGGGTTAAGTTTTTGTGTGAAATAAAAGATTTATTTATTTTATTTAATATCTAAAAACATATCTCCAAAATTATTTTACTTGATTATGGAAAGCCTTCTCCACGCCACCACGTCTCGTGAAGCAACCCTGCGTCCAGCAGGCTGTAATTAATAGCATCCGAGCACGGGACGGGACAGGACGGGCGGGGTTGGCACGACCTCTGCACCCGACGCCTGCTGTGTGCTACATCAATATGATGCTTTTAGAAAATACTGATAATATATAATCTAGTTAGTTATAAACGATAACAGTATTGTATTCAATACAAAGAGCAGCCGTTAGATATTCAAGAATTCAGTTTTGCTAGTACTTACTTTGGACATATAGGTATATATATGCCCAATTGGGACGGGCGCCCCCTGTCGGGTAATACTTTAGTTTTATGTACTTCATCGACAGCCTGCAGTCGTGCACTGCTGAATATATGCCTCCCCCATAAAGCGCCACTTTGACCGGCTGTTTCCTCTTGCATCCATCGGCTACCTCGGTCCACCTACGCTGCGGCTTCCGGTTTGTGGTTGCCACTCGAGACCTTTCTTCTCCGTCCGCGGTTGTCGGTTCTGCGAGCGATGTACCTTGCCCATATTGTAAGAACCAGGTATATCGGTGACATTAGTTCATCTGCTGTAATTTTGATATTTAACAATATTTAACTTTAGTTAACAAAATATATTTTGGTGTCTTCCGGGGTGGCTCCGGTAATATCAATTATTCTGTGTAACGGCTTGTTTTTCGCTTCTGTATAAATTTAATTGTGGTTGGATCACAATCACAGTCAATAGTTTTTCTTTAACCTATGGGTTGGCTAAACTGTTTTTTTTTAAATTATAATACATACGAGTGTTACAACTACAAGCTCCAGCCATCATTATTAATATACGAGTGTAGTATTCTTAGATAGTCTGTATCAAGTTACTCTCATACTCTATGGTTTTTATATGTCAAAGATATGTAGTCTGTGTGAGTAATGGAATGAGGCTTTTTATTTTTAAAAAAAATGCTAGTTCCGCTTCTTTTCCAGATGGCGCTGTAAGTACATAGTTTAAACCTTTCAAACCACAGAGTAGTTTAAACATAAGAAAATGCTTAGAGTACCTACAAAGAAATGTCAAATTCAGTTGAGTGGACTACGAGTACATTGTCTGTAGTATCTCCTAAGTAGTCTGTGGTGCATTCTTCTTAAGTAAATTGAAGTACAGCAGAACTGCGAGACAGATAAACAGACAGATAAAAAAATATTATGATCCAAAATTAAGCCGAGCTATCGCGCAACGAAAATAGAATAAACGAAACAGTTTAGAGTTGTCAGTCAGTATCGTGACACATTTCCTATAACCTGTGGTCTATGCTTGAAACAGTGACAGTGACAGATTTTGTTGAAACCACAACTGGCGCCATCTACTGGGTCATACATAAAACACCATTTCTTTTTTTTAAATAAAACTCCTCATTAATATTAATGACTGATTGTGTTTTGATATGCCGATGGAATAATAATATTGTAATGAGAGAGTAAACAACATTATGAGGAATCTACGTGTTTTTATCATCATCTTCATCATCAAGATCAGGACAATAGGTTGGGGAAAATTTTTTTACGCATTATAGTAAGTATGAACTTGTAATAAAATCTTTTTGGCTATACTATTTGTATCTGGCTGGTTTTGGTATCATTTTTTTTTTTTTTTTTTTTCTTATATTTTGGCTCCACACATAGTGTATTTAGCCAGTGTCAAGTATTGTAATTATTCATCGAGTTATGGAATATTTCACGTGTAAAGTCAAGTCTTCAAGTCTTAGTCACAGTCCAGTCTAAGTCAGGTAATCATAGTCCAGTCTAAGTCATACCCCAGTAAAGTGGTGGCGGGCGACTTTACTAGAAGCTTCTATGGAATTTTGGAAGCAACACGAAAAACCACGTTTCACTACATTAAATAACTGTACCGTTACTGGAACCTTATATTGAGAATAGCATTTCCGTTTCCGTCGATTTCCTGCCAGTTTTTCCGTATTTTTATACCTCGTTTCCTGTAAAGTGGCGCCACCTGGCGGAGGCGCAGCATTTTAGTTTACTTGGAAAAGTGCAGCGCCATATTGGATCATTGGCGTTTGAGTTCCCGTCGTAGCAACTTGTGCGCAGCAGCTCTGGCTCTGCGTGAGTTGCAAAGTTATTAAGTGTATTTTCTATATGCTTTACTTCACATTATTATTTAATTATATTATAGTGAAAGTGAATATGTGAGTAAATTGTAAAAGTAAGTGGTACCCACACTTGGTAAGTAAACCAATTATAAACGGCTTTTGCCGTTCGACACTTACAGTTTAAATTTTAAATAGCCAGTGTATATATCTTTCGTAGTGCTTACAGTAGTTTTATTATGGACTTGAAGTTACAGAGCACACGGATCACGAAAGCAGGCTGCCATTCAAGCCCTGCTAAAGAGCGGCACCGAAGCAGATCTAGCTGCAGCAGCAGCGACAGCAGCTCTTCAGGTTTGTCGTCCTCAGGCAACAAACAGAGGCGAAGGTTCCAGCCACAGAATTACAAGCGTTCCAGCCATACGAAGCAGGGGTGAGCTTTATAACAATTTTCTTATTTTCTTACTACAAGTACCTCGGTAGGTTTTATAGATAATGCATGTCATGTCATCTCAAGTTATACTAGAGGATATCGATTTTGAAGATAATTTCGTAATCCTAAGAGTGACAGTCATAGTCATTATGAATTATTTATAATGTTGAATTGTCCCTATGCAAAACGTCAGCATTTGACTACGTAAAAATATTAACCGATCTCAGTGACTGAGTAGTGTTCTTGTTCAAACATCAGTCGAGGAAGTATATAAATATGACACCTTTCGTCACCTAACCTATAATAGTAATAAAATATTAAGAGTTATATCAAAACCAAGATACCATTAAGTCTCTCTGACACTGATCACCATAATAATGGATTGTATAGATGTTTTGGCAGATTGCGTGTTACACTACGGTAGACAGAATTCCACCTTTAGCGACTTTCAATCAAAAGCCTGTCATTCCATCGCATGGAACTGGATATTTGTTACTGCTATAAACAAAATTTGTCATTTATAAATTTACCAATTACGATGAGCCATCCTCGCGGGATGCAATCACATGATATGAGCAAAGTATGCCGTTTTCAATCATGCAATGATCCATCCTCGCGGGATGTTATTACATGCTATGATCAAAGTTTATCTTTTAAAATCCTACAAGGGGCCATCCTCGCAGGATGTTATACATACATGCTATGAACAAAGTTTGTCTTTTAAAACTTACAATGAGCCATCCTCGCAGGATGCTATCACATACTATGAATTAAAGTTTATCTTTCAAAACTTCCACTGAGCCATCCTCGCAGGATGCTATCACATACTGTGAATTGAAGTTTGTCTTTTAAAACTTACAATGAGTCATCCTCGCAGGATGCTATCACATACTATGAATTAAAGTTTATCTTTCAAAACTTCCACTGAGCCATCCTCGCAGGATGCTATCACATACTATGAATTAAAGTTTGTCTTTTAAAACTTACAATGAGCCATCCTCGCAGGATGCTATCACATACTATGAATTAAAGTTTGTCTTTTAAAACTTACAATGAGCCATCCTCGCAGGATGCTATCACATACTGTGAATTAAAGTAAAGTTTGTCTTAAATTGAATAGCCATCCTCACGGGATGTTATCACATGCAATGAACAAAATTTGTCATAACAAACTTACAATAATCTATCCTCGCAGGATATTGTATCACAGGAACTGCCCTCCCTGAGGTCAATCCTCAAATAGCCATTGTAACTGGCACTGGGCTAGGCTCACAACCGGGGCTCGCAGCCCGCTCGTAAAAGTAGCAAAGAGCGTACAAATGCTCAGACACTCTTTCAGAGAGAAGTAATAGCTCAAACATTTCCAATTCAGCCAAGGTATGAAATGAGCAGAATTGTGCAGAATTGTGCAGAAATGAGCACACCTATGAGGTGATCATGGAACTTTGATTGCAATGCAACAAGAGTATTTTAATTCCTAATTTGGAAAATTTCCTTAGTAATTATACACGTAAACCATTTATTGAAACTGTCAAATCCAAACAAATTGGGGTTTCTATAGATTGTAATCAAAGTTTCGTGATCACCTAGCAGGAATGATTTTGAAGTTAAAATTAAAGAGCATCAAATACAATTCTTTGATACACGTGCATATGCATTTAATCCATACATAAATTTATTTTCTCAGAACAACTGTCTGTAATTGTTCATAAAATCTATAAAAATAAAGGGCATTCCAAAAGTAGCAGATAACCTTCTTTAGTTGCCTCTCTTCTCATTTTCAAATAACAAAGTTGGATAGATCAGTCCGTCCGCTATAATTACCTACAACCTTAAAGCGTTAATATAATGGCCGCACCATTTCACCTGATATACATGAATTGTATTCCATACTTCTTGCAACCAAATCAGGACTGGGTGTGAAAGTAAGTTTATGTTGAGCATCCCTTTGAAAATATACAGTTTTATACAGACAGGCCTTTTGCACCTTGTGAACTGTTAGAGGTGACCTTCTTGCCATTGTGTCTGAGCACAGCACCAAAAGAACTTTGATTCTTACAATTGGGTAGCTCAATTATTGCAAGAAAAATGGGACATAGTAGTTTTGCTATTTATCTCGACTATCTATATTTTTTTTCTGAAATGAATACATGAACACTGCGGTTCGTCAGAATAGTAAACATTTTGCGCTGATCCTTGTCAGCAAAGAAATATTACTATAAATAAATAGTAATAAATAGTCGGGTACTTAGAAAAATAAATATTGCCTGTTGTGGTAGGTACCTCGTGTTTTGTTTAACCGTAAATAAACGTTGAGGAACCTTTAACTACCGAAAGATATTCTTAACAATTTGAGTGGTCTATGAACTGCAAGTGAGCAACGCCCTTGCCCCAGTGAGTTGGAAATATAGAGACGTTACAGTCGAACCACACTGCTTTAAAAACTAACTAGAACCCACCTATACATACCTACGTATGTTTATTATGAAGTTTGTGGAGTATGGAGAGTATATACGCCACTGTTGTTAGAAAGAAACAAGAATGCAATTTTCGTTACGACGTTTATCAGCATATTTTTATCAAATTGGTGGCGATGTTGCCGGACACTCGGAGTGCAAGACTGGTAGTGATGACGGCCAGGCAGGGCAAAATAGCTTGAACTCTTCTTGTTAGTTTTGGCGGGCGTACAACATACCTACAGGTAAGATATTATTGCCTTGCCCCGGCCCAGTAAATTCGAGCCAGTTCAGTCTCCAATAAATGCGACAAGCGACAACAAAACTGCTAGGTCGCCCAATAATGGAACTATAGAGATGCTAAATAAACTTTTGCAAGTATTAGATCAGCATCAAATACACTCATGTCATACGTCCATTCATGCTGAATGCAAGTCATGCCGATCATCTATCGCTGCATCGCCATCCTCCAGAGTGGCACCTGCTAATAATACTGGCCAGTGTAGAAATAATGAAATTAAAAACAACGGGTTTGTTTAATTCGGACTAGGTACTGGTAAGTATAGTGCGCCCTAGTATTGTATGGTTATATAGTTATATCTATGGTTGGGAGTTCAGAGCAGCCCGTCTTGTATTAAACTTTCTGACACGAAATGTGAGAACCGATAATCCCTATTTTTGCGTCCCATATCAGTATACGTAGTATCCACTACCTGGTTTGTGAGTATATAATACGTTAGTATCGCTATCTAGTTTCTGTCTTTATCAGTGTTAAATAGAACTATCTACTCACATGGGCGCTTCCATGACCATTTTTCGAGTCCTGACCTGACTCACCAACATCGGCCAAATGACGTGTTTGTGATGCCTTTAAATGCATTTGCATTTAAGATGCATTTTTAAGCCCACAGAGATGTGAAAACTTGGAAATCTCAATGCCCGAGCATTTGAAGCATGGTTGATCTTGAACGACTTATGAATCATAAACAGTTGGAGCATTCAGCTCACGAAATTTGAAAATACGGGGTGGCCCAAAGTGACGGAACCGTAGATTCCTAACTTGAACTAAAAAAAAAATATGGTTTCCTTAAGTTTGTGACGTAAAACCGCATGTCATAGCTCGGAAATTTACATAGCAACTCACTCTTCGCCAGCGTGGTGGATCTTGACCTGCACCCTCTCCTTGACAGGGAAGGCCAGCTTTGGAAGAGTATTGACCGTAATTACGCTAGAACCATTTTTTAATCTGTCGTAGGCATATCGTTTTCACCTTGCATTGTATCTCGAAAGATCCAGTCAGTAAGCTCTCACGCTTTTTTTTAGGCTTATCCAAAAGTCTTGAGGTACTATGATGATGGAATGCCAGCTGATTTATATGGTTGTACCTATTAGACAAAAGCAATTGATTTCAGGCATCGCATCATACTGCAATTACTACTTTGTTCTGAAAATATCAGACAAAGCATGTTGAGAGAAGATTTTAATCATTGTGTAAGGTTGAAGTCTGTCGAATATATAATGTTTATATTTTTACTTTAGATAGGCATGTAAACAGTAAAAATCTTAATGCTTGATTCTGGATAGAAAGCACCAAATATAAAACGTCAGGTTTTATTTCAACAGAGGAAGGTATTGCAAAACCACCTCGCACACAGCAGTATCTGGCTGAGATAATACTCTGTTTGAAGAGGCTGGCATCAAACCACATCTTAAAAGTATCAGCAGTAGTATTAAAATGTTTAGAAAATGTCTCTCTCAATCAAGTTTTGGCACAGGGCAATTAGCAAGCAGCTAAATACATTTCATCAGGTCTACCGACATGAAGTGGTGATAACATATACAATGATTTACAATCTGTAACACAATTCATAATGCTGAATTGACAATCTAAATTGCCTTAGTGTGAATATTATTCACTGCACTTCTTGTAATGTAATATATAATTATATTTGAATGTTCATAATAGAAAACCACACCTATCTACTGTGTTTCACATAAAAGCCACATCACATCACATTGGCGTTATTTTAATAAGGATCTAAATACTTAATTATTTTTAAAGTGGCGTCACCAGGCGATAACAAACACGTCTCAATATAAGGTTCCAGTAACGGTACAGTTATTTAATAGCAGCGTTTTACCTGAAATAAAACGCATATTAAAATACTTACCTTACTGGAACCTTTCACTTAACTTCTGCCTGGTGAAAATTGAGCCAATGATCCAATATGGCGCTGCACTTTTCCAAGTAAACTAAAATGCTGCGCCTCCGCCAGGTGGCGCCACTTTACAGGAAACGAGGTATAAAAATACGGAAAAACTGGCAGGAAATCGACGGAAACGGAAATGCTATTCTCAATATAAGGTTCCAGTAAGGTAAGTATTTTAATATGCGTTTTATTTCAGGTAAAACGCTGCTATTATATCACTTGCCTACACTCATGCTTGTAATTCAGCACTTAATGCGTAAAACACCACCAATTTTTACCATTAACACTGGAAAAAGCACAAGTTTAGAAAAATAATACAATAAAACGACGTGAACTTTTTCGAGTTCCCGCCAAAACTCTTTTGGTATCATTAAAAGTTTAAATTTTAAAGAAGATAGTTCCATATTCAAATTAGGAAAATGTGTGATTTTTATTTGTTTTTCGTACTGTGAACATGAGTGAATCTAATGAAGAAACTCGATATATTTTAAAATTTTACTACAAAAAAAAGTAAAAATGCAACTCAAGCCGCAAAAAAAAAAAAAAATAATAATTGCGATGTTTATGGACCTAGTGCAGTGTCTGTGAGAGTAGCACAAATTTGGTTTAAGCGTTTTCAATCCGGAAATTTTGATGTCAAAGATGCACCTCGCTCTGGTCGCCCTATTACGGATAAAATGAATGCCATTTTTGAAAAAATGGAGCAAGACCGGTATCAGTATCAATATCAGTAGTTACGACGTAGCTGAAGAACTGGGAATTGACCACAAAACAGTTTTGGCGCATTTGAAAAAAACTGGGTACACAAAAAAGCTCGATATTTGGATACCTCACGAGCTCACTGAAAGAAACCTAATGAACCGTGTACTCATATGTGATTCTTTATTACGACGTAATGAAACCGAACCATTTTTGAAGAAACTGATAACTGGTGATGAAAAGTGGATCACGTACGACAAGAACGTGTGAAAAAGGTCGTGGTCAAAGGCCGGTCAGGCTTCACAGACTGTGGCGAAACCCGGGTTAACTCGCAACAAGGTGATGCTGTGTGTGTGGTGGGATTGGAAGGGCATTATTCATTATGAGCTGTTACCACCAGGCAGGACCATCGATTCTGAACTCTACTGCGAACAACTGATGAGATTAAAGCAAGAAGTTGAGAAAAAGCGACCGGAATTAATCAACAGAAGGGGTGTGGTTTTTCATCATGATAACGCTAGACCTCACACATCTTTAGCCACTCAGCAAAAATTAAGAGAGTTTGGCTGGGAGGTGATAATGCATCCGCCGTATAGTCCTGACCTTGCACCTTCAGATTTCCACCTGTTTCGGTCTCTTCAGAATTCTTTAGGCAGTGTCAGATTAACATCACGAGAGGACTGCCAAAACTACTTGTCGCGGTTTTTTGATCAGAAGCCCCAAAATTTATATAGCAATGGGATCATGTCCCTACCTACAAGATGGCAAAAAGTTATCGAACAAAATGGTACCTACATACTTTAGTTAAATGTAAATAAACTATATTAAAAAAATTTTGAATTTTCCTAAAAAATGTGAAAAACCTTTTTCCCAACCTATTATATCGAAAATATCGTACCAAATCCCTGAATTCAGCATTTTTTTAAAGATAACTAACAACTCCTAAACATTCTATTAGAACATTGTATCATCAAGGTGGGGACTGGGGACCCTCAGTCTGATCATATCAGGTAGTTGACTAATTAGTGGCAAGGGGGCTCTGTCTTCAGTCAACAGAGAAGTATATTTATAGTGGAATCACGTGTGGAACGGCTCTAAAATGTCTTTAATGAAAATGACTGTTTTGGACCATAAAGTAAAAAAATATAACGGCTTTTTACTGAAGTGGATAATAATTATCACTACCTCTTCATTATTTCTGTTTTTTAAAGCTAGAATAGTCCTTACTACAGACCTGAAATAATTTTCCGGAACGGAATGGAATTGAATGAACGTTGAATGACTTTACCGGTCAGACCGACCCAACTGGATCATACAATCTTAACATTACCTTCAACAAGAGCATTGTAAGTCTTATCACATTGTATTAAGATTAGAAACTGTTTGTTACAGCATTTTGTAAAATGAAATGTAAAGTTGTTATTACTTTCAGTCCTCTATTAGGGTAAACTACACAGTTTGTGTTTGAAGCACGTCTGTATACGAATCTAATGCAGTCGTTGGAATGGATTTTAGATATTTTGAAATAGTGACTGGTTCTAAAGTGGTTTAACAATTTGAAGACATTCCACGAAAAAAAAACCTTGGAAGCTTTTGTGCAAAATCATAATATTATTATGCTACATAATTATGATAATACTGAAATACCTAGTTTTCGTTTTTTGCGTGTAGGTACAGCTAAGCTGATAGGCATATACTCCGAGGTTCTTGCACTGATTTGTTGCGCAGGGGGTCTCGCAAAGATACCTTTCTATTACCGCTTTTGCCAAACTATAACTCCAAATGTATGAGAATGGCATTACCTGCGGGAAACTTTTACAGCGGTACTAATACGTCGCGGTCTTGTAATACCTTAGGATCTATTTTTAGAGAACGCTATTTGAAAGTTCCTATCGGTTTTTTGATAATTATAAGAAACATTGTGTAACTGTGTCTAGCGTGGTGATGGTAAGCGCCGAAATGCTTACCTCTAACGGAACCGAGCAGTCTGAACGGTTTCCCTAACGATCCTTTGTTAGCGGGCTCTCGCGGTCGCATTTGATAATAGCCACTTACAGCAAGTGGAGCTTACGTGAAAAGCAAATAGGAAAATGGATTTGGAAGAATTCGATACTTTTTCTTTACAAATCGCAGCCAATATTGAGGTCTAAGAAAAATATGGTAAAATGCAAGTCTATCTAATATTTAAACAATATGGTTAACTTTGTCCTCGTTGGTTTTTAGCGGCGACAATAATTAATAGGTAATATTAAAATTATTCACATACTTTATTATTTTAATGATATTTTTCGGTTGTTGAAGTTGACGTGTATTTTTTACTATGACTTTGACTATGACTATTTGACTAAAGGTTGGTTTTTTGATCAGTAGTTAAGGTAACTAATGGTTAAAACCTCTAACAAATTATGACCATTGGTTAGAATTTGTTAGAGTTCTTAACCATTAGTTACTTTAACTACGGATGAAAAAACCCACCCTAAGTCTCGGTAGGAAACATAAACCTAATTAATTACTATAATAACTATTTTAGGTTTGAAACTGATTTTAACGACGAGGATAATATTATTTTTAAACGCGACTTTACCAAAAGGAGCTGTTATCAATTCGATCATCAATTCGAAATTTAAAAAATTATGATCATTGAAGGCTAGAGCGAATAGGCTCCTCATAGGCCAATGTGCTACAGTTGGTCGCACCTATATTTTTTTTAAATTTAATAACCGTAATAGAGGGTCGCACTAGCTAGAGTCTTGGTAGAGTTGTGCCGTGGTAGAGTAATGGCGGATTGTATTCAAATGTATCGGAGACACGGTGTGAGAGTATCGCCAGTCTAAGGGCTCTATCTATAGAATGTAGAGTTGTAAAATTCGATGAGTTCTGAAAGTATACGAGATACGAGTTATACTGGAATAAATATTTTTTTTAGAATGTTCGCCACCTAAATTTGTATATTTACATTTGTTATTTAAAATCTAACCACATATTTAAAAAGTAGTAAGTACCTACTATAATTGTTTCTTATTTGAAAACTTCAAACTTTCTTTACTTTAGTTAGTATGTGATTTTCATTTTTTAGTAGGTAATTAGTGAGTGTGAGTTGCCAGTGATGACTTATGGAACTGAGACCACCGCTCAAAGTGGCGCTCTTTGGGGGAGGCCTATATTCAGCAGTGGACGTTTTAGGCCGTTGATGATGATGAATAATTGAGTGATTTATTCAAGTTTTAATTACTGAAAATTTATTCTTTTTGCAAGAATCGACCAAAGCACAAGTCGACTTTATCTTTTATTATTTGCTATTCCATTTTATTGTCGTCTCTAGAACACTGTGTTTTGTCAACACTAGATTCTCTAAATGGAGTCAGCCACCTTTATTTAACAATAGTAGGCTCCGTCCACACACCGCGGATCGTTTTCCATATGAATGGAGGGCGGCAATCTGCCGGCACACTCTATTGTATCCTATGTCAGATTGGAGGCGCTTGGGAAATGTTGTAGTACGACGAAACTAAATTATTTTCCTTTAGAAACATTTTTGGGGTTTATGTATTGTACGTAGAATATTTGGTTAGAGAGACCAAGAAAAAAACTTATAAAATATCGGAGATTTTTCTCGTTATTAATAAAATAGGATGTCAATGAAATCAAGTACCTAAACAAATGCAATTTAATTAATTATTAAAATTACATGAGTAATAATAAATAGTTGATCCAAAACTTCTTTGAAGCGCCAGAGATATTTATTTTTGTGTTAGAATTATGTAATAATTGATTTATTATACGTTCATGAAAACTGGAATCTAAAATAATGTATTGGTTTTTGTGAGTGTACAATTTTCTTATTTTTTCCGAGATAAATTTTGATTGAAGTCATGTATGCTAAACTATCCCTAGAAGAGTAATAAAGTTCTTGTATTGTAACTTAAAGTTAATTTATTTTTAGTGCAAAAAGAGAAGGTTGTGTGATTTTATTATACAACAGAATATATAAATCACCATTAATGAGCCATGAACACGTTAATGAAATAACTGAACCCATTGCAATGCTAATATAATATTGTTAATTACCAACTCAACATGCACCATCTCCTTGTTTCAGGTGAGGTACCTCCATTACCTAATGAATGTAAAGTGGCAATCTTGCCGGCTCGGCTGCCGCGCGCATGTAAATCCGATCCGATCCGCGCGCCCTGTGTGAACGATGCTTTATATTTATCGGGAGTATATACGGATGGAGTTTGTGAACGGTAAGAAAGCTTTTTTGTGTGTGAAAGGTAATTTAAATAAAACCGGCTAAGTGCGTGTCGGGTTCCGTATTAAAATTTAATTGTAGCGAGTCTAACACGCGTGTAACAGTCTTACTCAGTTATAGTATTTGTTATTAACATCATCAACATCCTGAAGACATCCATCATTATTATTTATTAGAATGCATAATCTGTGAAAATTTTAGCTGGCTACATTTTACGATGCAATAGATACAGCCGTTTATAGGCCGGACAGACAGACGCACAACGGAGGCTTAGCAATAGGATCCCCGGTATGGAACCCTAATAAATGGCTGTGATATAAAGCTACACCGTTAGCAACACTAGACGTACGCGACGGTGGTGTGCAGTCATACTGTCGCATTGACTACACAAAACAACAAAATTGTTCTACCAGCAACCACTATCTCTAAGCTATTAGTATCTAGGGTACGGTGACCTCTTCCCATCAGGCAGGAGGGCCGTACGCTTGTTTGGTACCTCACCATCACCCACAGCCTGAAGAAGTCCACTGCTGAACATAGGCCTCCCCCACAGAGCGCATCATTGAACAGCTGCTCGCCTCCTGCATCTGTCGGCTCCCCGCGTGTGTTTTCTACCTATAACATAAAACATCACACACACAGTTTTGTTGTTTGTTTTTGTTTATCTAACAGAATAGTTTAAAAAAGCGCAAATATTGCACCCAAAACTGTGTGATTCTGTGTGGATCTGAGTGATCCTGTGTGGTTTTGTGTGGTATTTAGTACTATTATGTATTCTGTGGTGGTACTTACCACTCTTACCAGTCAAATATACCTAAGTAATTTTGTTCGTTGTTTTCAGCGGAATCACACTAGATATTTCTGTATCATTTTGTATAAAAAATGGCCATATCCACGTGTCCGCCTGCAGAATGGTCCCGTACAGTTTCAACTATTACTGTATTTGTAGTAGGGGGGTAAGGGCGCGATAATCCGCCGAGATCCACGAGATTTGTGCCTCATTGTGCAGCGGGGAGGCACGGAGCTCAACTCGAAGAATAAGGACCCTTTGGAAGTGAAACAGTGGGCAAATTGCTTCATTGTATCTAAACATGAACTTTATTACATAAAATTTATTTTATCAAACAATAAGCAAAGGTTCAACATTAAAACAAAAACTAACCGGCCAAGTGCGAGTCGGACTCGCGCTCGAAGGGTTCCGTACCATCACACTTCACACTAATATTATAATGGCGAAAGTTGGTATGTGTGCATGTGTGTTTGTGTGTATGTTTGTTACTTCTTCACGCTCAAACGGCTAGACGGATTTGGATGAAACTTGGAATATAGATAGCTTATGTACTGGATTAACACATAGGCTACTTTTTATCTGCGGGTGAAACCGCAGGGCGCAGCTAGTTTTTTATAAAAACGGCAAAAAAATCACGTTTGTTGTGTGGGAGCCTCCTTAAATATTTATTTTATTCTGTTTTTTAGTATTTGTTGTTATAACGGCAACAGAAATACATTATCTGTGAAAATTTCAACTATCTAACTATCACGGTTCATGAGATACAGCCTGGTGACAGACGGACAGACAGACAGACAGCGGAGCCTTAGTAATAGGGTCCGTTTTACCCTTTAGGTACGGAACCCTAATAACTAATGCCCCCTTTTGTAGCGGTCACTCATCCAAGCGATGACTGCAGCAAATCAGCTAAGATCGGATAGTCGAGATTCACTAAAAGTGCTACCACTACTAAAATGAACTACTAAATTTTAAGAATTGAATGGAACAAACATTTCCTTCATCTTTCAAATTGTCTCTTCCATACATTTTACATGGAGATTCGTGAAAGTTATCAATTGGCTGGGATCTGCATTGGAACGTCTCCGCTTTAATGTTACGACCGGGCCTGGCCCGAGGCTTCTCTGCAGGCCTCTTATAGCTAAACACTTATGGCTACGTTGCGGGGACTTAGGCAGTTTGGGGATACTACTTTAGTTTTAGTGTGTTTTTATTGATAGTTGGACTGGCTATTTGTCAGTTTGTTAGTAACGAGTTAAAAACGAATTTTTTACGTACAAACAGGCCAACGTCTTTTTTATAACTAAATAGGCCCGCATTTGACAGTCTCACCTGATGGAAAGTGACGACGCGGTCAACGATGGCCTAGTTTGCCTAGAAGATACCTATTCACTCGCGACTTAAGAGCTCCAGTTCGACCACAACTCACCTGATGTTAGGGGCTATGCACTCGAAAGTGTAGCACGTTGACCTGTTCTTACTCTACATGGGGGTGATAAGTTCTACATTGACGTCCCGCTTGGGGTGAGTCCATTTCCCCCTGCCAGGATCTACCCGAGCCATCCCAGCTCCTTAAAATATCGGAGTGTGGCTCTAGGTTGCTGGCACAGCTGCTCCAGTGGCACTGATGTTGGGTGTTGGAGTGATGATGACGAGGCATTCGAGATTTCTTGGAGAGAATTGTGTGTTGAGCTATCGTTCGACAAATTGTTCTGTTGCGGGAATTAGATGTCGTCGCTTACAATAAAGTAGTATGATGCCGTTGACTTCAAAAACGGGGTCCATATAATCCTATAAAGTTCTATTTCTTCGTGTATATGTAAATAAAAAATTTCGCAGTGATGTTACATCCATATAGCATCGCGCTATGGACAACTTTAACTATTCGGTGCTATGGATTAGTCGCCAGTTCGTCTTCGAGATATTACTATTTTAGTAGAATTTTGATGGACACTGGATGGGTTTTGTCCCATGGAACGTGTAATAGAAAAAGTTCTTATTGCCAAAGCCACATGGAAATTTATAAATCCACAACTCCAGAACTTGGCAATCACACCTTGCCTTCAATTGAATGCAACTTAATATTCAATAGCCTTATACAATAGCCCAATATAAAGTCACTATTATAATATCTCTATATTGTATTGGGATCGCCAATCGGTCCGGTTGTATGCAAATCTTCATGAATATATACCATTAGATAGGCGATGCGCGCGCACGCCTGTTTGCATCCGTGGGAATACACTATGCTGATAGCAGAATACACTGCTGAGTGTTTTGCTTAAAGGTCTACACAGTAGCTAAATAAATAAGTTTGTGAGGGGACAGAACCGTCATTATCATCATCATCATCAACAGCCTGAAGACGTCTACTGCCGAACATATAGGCCTCCTCCATAGAGTGGACTTTGAGCGTCTGCTTGCCTCCTGCATCTATCTGCTCCCGCAGTTTGGACCAGAACGTCGGTGGTCGGTAGTGAGGGGCCGGCCCACGGCCACGGCTTCAGACAGCTAGAGACAGAACGTCGGTGGTCGGTAGTGAGGGGCCAGCCCACGGCCACGGCTTCAGACAGCTAGAGACAGAACGTCGGTGGTCGGTAGTGAGGGGCCGGCCCACGGCCACGGCTTCAGACAGCTAGAGACAGAACGTCGGTGGTCGGTAGTGAGGGGCCGGCCCACGGCCACGGCTTCAGACAGCTAGAGACAGAACGTCGGTGGTCGGTAGTGAGGGGCCGGCCCACGGCCACGGCTTCAGACAGCTAGAGACAGAACGTCGGTGGTCGGTAGTGAGGGGCCGGCCCACGGCCACGGCTTCAGACAGCTAGAGACAGAACGTTGGTGGTCGGTAGTGAGGGGCCGGCCCACGGCCACGGCTTCAGACAGCTAGAGACAGAACGTCGGTGGTCGGTAGTGAGGGGCCGGCCCACGGCCACGGCTTCAGACAGCTAGAGACAGAACGTCGGTGGTCGGTAGTGAGGGGCCGGCCCACGGCCACGGCTTCAGACAGCTAGAGACAGAACATTTCAACATAATTATGAAGCATTTTGGAAGCAGGGTCAGGTTAGGTTAGGTCAGGAATACTTGTACTAACAACTTTTATAATTATGGTTATTCGACTAATTATAAAAAACGCTACTTATTTTCATGACTTGTATAAGTATATAAACTAGTTTTTTTTTATATTAACTAATGACGTAATGAGTTGTACACCTGATGCTAACTGCCATGGCAACACATAGCAGTTGCAATGCCACTCGGAATTTTACATTCTAAAGTTTTACGTGACACACTGCGTACGACACCCTGAGACCAATAAAATTAAAATTTATGGCCTGAGATTAGGTTATAGTCTCATTCGCCCAATAATTTCACATTACCTACTTATTATTAAATGACTTTAAGAATATGGGGTGTAAAACATAATATGCAAAATATGTTTCTTTACATTGCCTCAGACTACCTTTATCAACCCAAGACAGATGGCACATGTTGCTCGCAGAATCAGTGTTAATAAAATAATATAAATAGAAGAAATATTACTGTGATGCTGCTTGAGTGTAACTGTCAGGCTGAACTGTCAAATCAAATGACAGATGACGTGGCATGTAAGCCTCCGCAGTAAACCTGAAACTGCCCACTCACTGTTGTGGGCTTAATCTTACCCTGTAACTTAACTAGATAGGCACACGACCATGTTTAGCTGACATGATGCATGGCGACAGTATTGGGCACGTATCTATGACTTAAAACAAAACTGTAAATCTACGGTGATATCTGTACAGTGTACATAGAAGAGAAAGAGGGTGTAAGGGCGAAAGAAGAGAGAAGAAAGAATAAGGAGGGATAGAGGAACGGATTAGAAAAGAGGAAAAGGGTGCACAAAGAGACAGGGAAAGGTCAAATGAAGTGTAACGGGGCAGGGGAGCAAAGGGAGTTAAGACGTAAAATGACTACGTTGTTTTTTCAACTTGTAAACATTTCCTAGATTTATATCAAAATTTTAATGCGTAAAGGAAATGTGTATTTTATTTAACTCAATATTTTACACAAGCTATTTAATTTAGGGGAAAATGGGGTAATTTAGAACAGTGGGTAAACGTTTTTGGCGTCTGATGTCATCTAGAACTACGATTACCGTCTGATACTCCTAGCTCTGTAAGTTAGCTCTATTTTCAACCTAGATATAGAGCCGTGTAGTTTAAAGACAGACGGCATTGGCGTTAATTGGCTGGTGTCGCTTGTTGCTCCACATTCACGTACCGGCTGATAGAGAGCTGCAATATAGCGTAGATTAGGTTAGGTTCGGCTATTGACTAGCTCTTGTTTGGTAGAGTCGTTACTGGTTTTATCGCTATGACCAAAATGATTTAATTTATTTCGTTTTATGACGAGATTGCGGCTCAATAATGATTCTTACTTCTTGAGACCAAATTTGGCGCTAAAAGATTTGATGTTTGAACTTTCCCTGTGACTTAAAACATTTCCTTACTATTTGTTTGTTTGTACCGCTTTCTCGCCAAAATGGCTGTAACAATTTTGATGATGCCACACAGATTGCTAAGGCTCGTAATACAGACATTTCATTCATAAAACGAAAATTGTATTAAACAATAAATAATTATTGATCTATATACATAATATATAGACAGCGGTATTATTGTAGTACTTAGTTTAAAAAAAAGACAGTTTAAAAAAAATGTGAATGTATTGTCAATACAGGCCAAAGCAAAGCACAGCCAAAGCTGTCTAGCAGATTTCATCCCGGAAAATATATATTTTCAGTAAGTAAACGGGCAAATTATGATAAAAACAAAATAACGCGATAAAAACTGGTAAAGTATGACAACATAGGGCATCACAATATTTATCAGTCCATGTAAAAAAAATGGAGAAAGTCTGAAGGTAGTCTGAAATATTTATAGATAAGCAAGACGACGACGGGTTACTGTCACTGCCACCATTTCTCTTAATAACTTAAAGCTCTTTAATTAAAAATCAAAATGGCATAATTTGATACCACCTCGTCGTTTCCTTTAATCATCTCATCCACTTCATCCCCATTCGCCCTGTATCGCAGTGATCTGCGCCGCCCTAGCTCTCTCTCAGGGCGGGCGGCAGTCGGCGGATCGCCGCCGCGCTGTCTACCCGCCCTAGCTACCGCCCGCCCTAGAATTGCTCGCGTGTTTATTTACGTGACGATGTACTGCGAACTTTTGCAATTGTTAATGAAGTGCACCCTTTTTGATATATTGTATAATAGTGATTAGTATTTTTAATGTGGCTTTAGTTTTGTTGTGCTTTTATTGTAGTTTGTTACTAAAACAAAAGTATTTGCAGATTAGCTTTATCATGTAATCTGTAATATTGGTGAGAGTGTGTTGAACAGATTTTTATTGGACAAAACTCCTATTGAAGATTTTACTGACATTTCCGGAGTCTTCCATAAGTGCCAGATAATTTTTACATGATCTCAGATTGTTTTTTTAATGCTTTGACTATATGACTGAAAAGGTAAGTTTTGAATAATTATTGTTATAATCTAACGGCATTAATTATAAATAATTAAAATATTTTAAAACGTACATTTTTTGTCATTGTGATTAGTCACGCTGACGTAAGTTGTGTCGAATGACTCTACTGAGTACGTCGGTGCACGAGTGCTACGGGAAACAATTATTGTCCGTCTTACTACTTCATAGTACAACTGGATGTAACATGGGCGAACTTTTTGGCTGTAGGTAGGTATCTACACGTGCGAAACCGGTAGTTTATTATAATGAAGGTTTCAAAACCATTTTATAATTTTATGTACCTACAATAAAATTGAATATAATATAAGTATATCTTAGTGAGCATTGATTCCTGTTTTAATCGTTTTATGGTAGTTTTATGGCCTTTGACCTTAGTTTTTACAATCAACTAATGAAAACGTATAACCCCATAAAGAACGATGAAGCTCATCAGTTCATTTATGATGATGATGATACATAATATTATTATACCTAATATAAATCAATAAAACTCATCGACAGATATTAACATAACGCATTAACATAACGGTTTCAAACTTTAAACATTGTAAAAGTGCTAAAAATAGCCTATTTGCAATAACATATTTTAGTTTGACTTTGAAAAATAGAATTACATAATAACCACAAGTTAACGTAATACATCTGCTAGTGATAGTCTATATGAATAAAAATAAACTGCTGTTTGTAATGAAAAGAAAATGAAAAACTTCTTGGAAAATTTACAAAAATCCTTTTTCCCATTATATTTCTAAGGGAAGTTTGGACCGCACAAGGTCTGTCGTTCAGATAAATATTCATATAATTATTATCTCATAATGATTATTAGCTATTTTTTTATATATTTATTTTTATGTATATTATTTATCGTGCCGCAATAAAGAATCGTTTTTTAACCTAAGATAATTTATTAACAAAAATATTGACTGAATCAATGTAACTTCTTTAAAATAAAAAACCAATATAAAAGTCATCCGCAGACCTACAGACCACGGCCGATCACTCAATCCACGCACCGACACAGAATATGTAATAAGTAGTATTAGCCCGATTTGGCAGCCAAAACTCACGATCGCAGATAACACCCGTTCACACTAACGAAGTAACTGTCGCGCTAAGTGCCACTTATCCAGCGACTTGACCAAGCCGCTGGATTTGCACGTCGTGTTTATTTTTCTCGGTATTTTTTATAAGCAATTAAGTAAATGGAGTCAAGATAGTGGAGCCGTCCCTTTAAAGGTTGATAGGCACTGTCAGCGCTGTGGCTTATTTGGTTATGCGCCCGTTAATATAAATTGAAAAAAGGACCTAAGGGTTCGTGTTATGATTCCGCTCCTAAAAGAAACTGATATATTGTGACTTAAGTATCCATTTTACTTAATTAAATTACCTAATGAAAGATAATGTAATGAAATTAACACGAAACTTAGGCCTGTAACTTTTTTTTTTTAATCTATTTTTTTTGTTCGGGACTTTGAGTCGCTTTGCGATTATGTCAGCCCCGTAATGTCTTAAAATTATTACAAACACCGCTTAATTAATCAGGTCAAAAACCATTGTAAAAAGCGTTCTAGCCGCTTCACTCAATGGCATGGATAAAGCGCTTTGAAGCTCACCAATATTTGTAAAATTCAGCCCATTGTAACTTGTTTGTTACCAAATATAAAATAATTATGTTATAAATTATTGTTTTAAACACAGTGTCTAATACGGCTATGCTGTACCTAAAGATCTATACTCTGTCAAAGTAACACAATATTATCATACTTAATTATAATTATTTTAGCTTGAATGGTATCTTTAATGTTATAAGCTCCTTATTTTCGAAAGCTCACTTTGTAAAACATAACTAAACTGTACTCCTATAATACATTATTTACGGTTTCATTCAACCGTGTTTCAATATTTACCCAGCGGTCGGCCGCGGACCGCCAAGCTGCATAACGCACGTTTTGACCGAAATAGCGCACCGGTAACCAGCGCAGTAAACATACGCTAAATCTGTCACGCGCTGAGACACGCACCGTGCTGCGTTGTGTTTCTGCTAGTTTGTGTTCGAGTAGCTTGGTCAAATAGCCTGGTTGAATATTCTGGGGCCAGTGGTTCTTGACATTAATTCGAAAAAACCACAGCGAATAAGTTGTTTCTTTTTAATTTAGGCCTTTTAATTATTTGGTTTTTATCCTTAGAAAATTAAAAACTTAATAATAGCAACCCTTCCTCAAACATCTTCTTGGAAATACTTACAGATAGTGTAGATTGTTAAGTGGATCAGCGGAAATCGAGGAGGTGGTAACAGACCACAATACCTATCGATGTAGCCTACAATACTTATGTATGTGTCCCTCGAATTTACATATTTTCGAAACTGCGTGTGTTTGTTTTTTGTCATTTGCTGTGAATTCCCAGATGTTTTCAAAAAGTAACTGTGGTTTACTGGTGAAATGTCTCAAATATTTAATTTAGGTTTTTATCCTGAAATTAAAAATTACGGAACCACTACTGAAAACAAATGGTAAAGTGCAGAAAAGAGTGCTGAATGAATGATTTTTTCACCTCACTAGCTCGGAAAGGTTCTCTTTGTCATTCAACATCTGGGCGCAAAAACACATTATGATTGCTAGCGTGGAAAGTGTTTTTAAAATTCGAACGTTTCTATTCAATAATTTTCTCGTCAATTTAACCTTCTTTATATCGCCAGTCCACTAAAAACTCATTAATACCACAGACTACCTCCTAAAAGATACCATCTTTTTCTCGTTCACCAACCTCATTTTTAGAATAATCGCACTGTCCACCACCAAAGAGTATAATATAACCAATACGCTATCCAGCACGGCGACTCCATGGAAAATGGATGAAAACACTTTTTCTTTAATTTTCCATGAATCACGTGACGAGCTAGTCGTTTACCTGATGTTAAGCGTTACCGCCACCCTTAGCTAAATTAATAGCTAAAACTAATTTTTTCTTAGCCTTTTAGCTGGTTTTCTTGCATTTTCCTCGCTGTAGTGAGGTGAAAAGTTGTGTGTTGCACTCGGCAGCAAAGTTTTTCTGCGTCTCGTACCTTTGAAACCTTCGCTACGCTCAGGATTCTTCATTTGAAACCTTCGCTTGCTCAGGTTTCAATTCAAGTACTCGCGCAAAAAACCAACTTTGCAGCCTAGTATAACAAGGAATAATTCGGGCTATTTTACGAATTATTTTATTTCTGAATAACGCAAGATTAGCAATCGATATCTATTGCGTATTGGCGAGGTATTGGGCCAAACGAATACACTGGCCACTAACTAGTAACGCTCACGACACGATCACTAGATTTTTTTTACATTCGGGCTATTTTTTCTTTGTTCCTGATGAGACCACATGGCCATAGTAAACTCGCTCACCTACTGGCACTGTGTAAACGCAGCATTGAACACACGTGCTCACCGGACACATGTCGTTAAAATAACTACATATTGACTTGCCACACTGCGGAGAGTAAACGTAACTCGGCAATAAATATTATGCTCACCGATTCGAAGCTCGGCACGTTATTGTACTTTTTTAAGGCCTTATATTTTATCATTGGAGCAGTGTAGGTACTGGTTTAGCTTATTTTATCAACATCATCATCATCGTCATCAACAGCCTGAAGACGTCCACTGCTGAACATAAGCCTGCCCCAGAGAGCCACCTTGAGCAGCTGCTCGCTTCCTGCATCCAACGGCTCCCCGCAGTTTTCATCAGATCGTCGGTCCACCTAGTAGGGGGCTGGCCTACGCTGCGTCTTCCGGTTCGTGGTCGCCACTCGAGAACCTTTCTTCCCCATAGGTTGTCAGTTCTGCGAGCGGAGTGGCCTGCCCATTGCCATTTCAACTTGCTAATTCTAAGATCTATATCGGTCACTTCAGTCCTCCTGCGGATTTCCTCATTCTGGATCTTATCTCGCAGGGAAACACAGAGCATAGATCCATAAATTATAATAAATAACAGATATTATCGCTACAATAAAACGACACGACCTTTTCAATTTTACCATAAACTTTGATTTATCATAATAATCATTTATATTTTGAGCAATATTTCACACTACATTACAAATAAATCGATTAAACCATCGATTCTATAAAAATTATGACAATCGATTAAATGAAACTTGAGTAACATATTTTTGTGGGTATCTCGAAGTAAATCGGACGATCTTATAGAACATAATACAAATGTTAAGTTATTTATTGAATACTTTAATTTAGCTTATCTTGTGTTATGATTGAGAACACCTCACCTGATGGTATGCGACGATGCTCTCGAAATGCTGGCCTTCTTTGATGCCTATTCGAACCCGTGTCAATTATTGATTTAGATGAGTTGTAGTTTTTTTAACAGATGTTTAAGCATTTCACTTTTTGCAAATAAGTAGAACGTTTTGTAAATGAGCCGAATGGCGAATAGTCCAACTGCGAATCAGACCTTTTTGACATCGTGACAATTCATTTTAGAGTTCCGAGTGAAACTGCAACTGTTATAGGCGGCCGTGTCACTTAACATCAGGCGAACGACGAGCACGTCACGTCATTCATTAACTTAAAAAAAAATGAATAGGACCGTTTAGATTATGGTCTATAATTGAATTGTTTTTTTTAACAAAGGAATAGTGATTGAGTGTATCGGTTACCACTCTTCGTGCGAGAGCCTACTGCACAAATACCTACGTCATCGGGTACCCCAATAGGCTATATTTAGATCGTTAAACGACATCTAAATATGTAAAAAAAATCAGCGGGCTTACCGTCTAAGCCGATCGTAATCGATGAATCGGCTTCAATCGGCCATTTCCGCTAAATTGGTACCGCCTATGAACTTCATCCATTGGAATTGAACTCCATTCATCGGGAGTGAACGAAACATGAACAATAGTACTATTTTTGACAGATATTCGTACCGTCTAACTCCGATGACAGTTCATAATGAGAATCGTTCTGGATTTAACTGTCAAATAAAGCTGGCAGCTATTTCGCTATGGGCTTCAAGTATATTTATATGTTTTCGCGAGTTTAACTCCATTTCTTATTCATTTTATGAGTGTAGAATCATGCTTGAGTTTGATTAGATTTATTATAATATTATAGGCATCTTTAAAACTTGAAATTGTGTCTACCTGTTATATTGAACATCGATCGAAGGCTATACGACATTCCTATTTTGTTGCCTGAAACTGGGTTCGTGGGCTATCTATGATAATCGCAGTACCTAAATAAGTGTCCAAGGATATTAAAAAAATGACGAAAAATAGTGAACAACTTGGTGAAAAAACCACAGTTGCTTGTGTGTTAGTGATGTATGGCAGCCTGAAAATAGGGTAAAGTATATAACTTGTTCAATAAAATATAAACCTACACATTTCAACATAGAATTATAGGTAGGTAATCATACCTAGTTGCAAACTCCTACCTCCTAACCAGCCTTTGCACAAGGTAGCTAATACTCAGTGTTATCTTTCAGTTTTTGTAAAACTATTTCTCTGCTAGGTAGGTATACAATGTTTATTAGTAAGGGGGTTGATCTATACTTACCTACCTATTATAGAAACATATGTAAGTGCCAATTTCATCAAAAGCTATTATATTTTAACCTTATTCAAGAGATGGGTGAAAGCTATATAGTATGTGTAGCTTTCTATCAGTGAAAAAATCCATAATATAAAGTCTCTGGGCCTGCAAACATACAGTCTAATCCTGCACTAACCTAAAATCTATAGTTAAACACATCAAAATCTGTTCAACGGTTTGCCACACTGGTGGTAACAAACATACCTACTGTCTATATTGTCCACATAATTATAGTCATACCGTACAAGCCTTTACATTTTCATAATAAAGGCTGGATCATGCAGGATGCCATATCATTTTATTATGTTTCATTACTTACAGTATAATAATATTTGTCAGTAAACAAAAAGCAGAGCTTATAAGTTGCCTATTTATATTAACACTACCTCTTTGAATACTAGTACTAGAATATAGTACTATTTGTTTAAATGTTATGAGTAGCAAAGGGGCAGTCAGACAGCCCACACAATGGTAAGTGGACAGCATTGCTCAGCACCCCTGGTGGCAACATCAGGGGTGCTGAGCAATGCTGTCCACTCCATGCTGTCCATCAGGGGTGCTGATGATACTAATAAATAATATTTTATTTTCCTTGCAAATAGGTTCATAAAAGGATGTTATGTATATAAGTAGTACAGATACTAACTCTACTAATACCTATTCAATATTACTTACTTTACTTACTAGAATACATATGTATTCTAATAAGTAAAGCAAGGATTAGTGCCTGATGTAGGCACCAATCATAAAGTAGTTTTTGATGCCATCACTCTGTGCCTCGGAGAGCACATTAAGGCCTTGGTCCCGGTTGTCATAAGAACATCTATGGTAATTGTACATGTAGTCAGAAGTATGTTAGAATCTGATGCCTGATCTAGCCATCCCCGTTACTGGTTCCTTATGGGTTGCGAGGTCAGATGGCTGTTGCTCGTGTAATTCTGGTAGCTCGCAGCTACATGTTAAATTGGGAGCCAACCCCAATAACAAATGGGAAAAGGCAAAGAGGATGATGATGATGATGTGTTGACAAACCTTGTTAATTAAATATTGCAAAAATAAGATGAAAATTTTTAATATATTCATTTTGTTCTCAGGCATCATACACCTCTACATTATAGTCTACAATCTTGTCTACAGCACAGGGCTGCAGGCACTGGTGTTGACGAAGACATTGATGAGACTAAGCCAAAAAGCCAACACTATACAGCCATAAATCTAATTTTATTAGGTACAATCAACTACCTACCTACATCAAATTTTCTTGTAATGGAATATTATAAGAACTGAAGAAATAAAAGATTAATTAAACAAAGTACTTGTTGTTTCCATACACCATTTTTTATTTATAGGTTTAATTAAATAAAGTAAATTTGGTTACCGTGTCAAATTAGTTATCCTTGTAGGTAAGTTATAAATTCAATTTATACTCAGACTTAATACTAGAATGTTACTGCTTAGATATTTAGAACACCATTTATAGATTTTCATGACTGCTTTACACTGACATCCCAATAGAGGTGCATTATGTATTTCCCTGCAAGCTCAGCAACTTCCTGATTGAACTCGATATGTGACTATAATTATTATATAGAATTCCTGATGCAGTCATACTAATCCATATGTCAAACATCCGTTTAGTATTTTTTCAGATACCTGTAACAAAATATAGTTTATTTAGATTAGCGTAGGCATTTATGAAATAGGAAGAAACTAGGAACATGCATGTAGGTTGGTAGGTACTAACCTCTCCTACAATCAATCATGCAAACCGCACCGTCCGTCATCAGAATGAATATTGGGTTAATTTTAACGAATATGCAGGAGCGAAAAAATATTGCGACTTAGTACAATATTAGTCTATGCACTGCAATCTGCGTGTGCGTTATCATAGCTAAGTTGTGAATTGAAACAAATGCATCCATGCTTGAGTACCTAATATCGAAAAACGGCACCAGCATTATCACATTTTCATTCTTTTTATTTTTAATCACATTTCGTATTTGATATAGGCTGAAAGACGGAAAGTACTCTGTGCTTAAAGAGAATACTTTACTTTATAATCAATATGTAAGAGTAATTAATAAGTTGAAAAAAGTTTGTGAAGATCAACAAAACAAAATGTGCTAGTGTTGCCACGTCAACAAAACAAGAATAGCCAAAGTAGATAATGAGGAATAATTCCACAAAAGATATAAATATCAATGAGGCTTTTTATTTAAAAAAAACACTAGTTCCGCTTCTTTTCTAGATGGCGCTGTAAGTACATAGTTTAAACCTTTTAAACCACAGAGTAGTTTAAACATAAGAAAATGCTTAGACTACCTACAAAGAAATGTCAAATTCAGTTGAGTGGACCATGAGTACATTGTCTGTAGTATCTCCTAAGTAGTCTGTGGTGCATTATTCTTAAGTAAATTGAAGTACAGCAGAACTGCGAGACAGATAAACGTTAATATTATGATCCAAAATTAAGCCGAGCTATCGCGCAACGAAAATAGAACAAACGAAACAGTTTAGAGTTGTCAGTCAGTGTCGTGACACATTTCCTATAACCTGTGGTCTATGCTTGAAACAGTGACAGTGACAGATTTTGGTAAAACCACAACTGGCACCATCTATTGGGTCATACATAAAACACCATTTCTTTTTTTTAAATAAAACTCCTCATTCTGTATACTACATCAATTACAATATAGATATCTGAGTAAATTTCTTTTTAAATTACTCAAATCCATCAAGAAATTACAAAGTTATTACGGTTTTAAAAAGGGAGTGTAATAAATAAGATTGATTCGTTCATGTTGCAGAAAAATCCGTTAGATAGCGTTGACGAGACATGGCGTGAACAATTATCACTACCATGTCGGTGGTTTTGAAGATTTATGCCACAGATTAGAGGAAAAACAACACTGTAATTTATGCGTAGACCATGTGAAAGTGACACTGCGCTATGAAGGAGGGCTAAGCCACCTTGTGAAAAAAAATTGCCATAACCGCCATGTCTCGTCAGCGCAATCTATCTTTGGCTGTAGAACTACATTCCATCCAGCTGTCAGAAAATCCCCTATTATTATAAGAAGAGGTTTTCTGACAGCCAAATTAAATAAAAAACTAGTTCATAAAAATCCGTTAGATGGCGTTGACGAGACATGGCGTGAACAATTATCACTACCATGTTGGTGGTTTTGAAGATTTATGCCACAGATTAGAGGAAAAAACAATACTGTGCCAACCATGTCTCGTCAGTGCCATCTATCTTTGGCTGTAGAACTACGTTCCGTCCAGCTGCCAGAAAATCCCCTATTAATATGAGGGTTGGGAGGAAGGACGTAAGTACTTTTATGTTAGAGAAAAAAAGAATTAAGTTTTGAGGTTATGTATGGAAAAAAATATGTAATATAAAAATGTTCAATGTACTACCACTAACTACTACAGAGGGGTGGGATTGATCTCCCGCCCGAGTTTCTGGCTCCGCGCTTATTATATGTATACCTCTGGGGTAGTTAGTAGTAACAAGGCTAGGTGGGATCGGGCGCTCTGTGTCGTAACCTTAAAATGTTCATAATTTGTGAATTTTATAGCTTACGCCACACTATGGCACGATTTAGGTAAAGAAAGTAGATGTTTATACCTATTGAGTAATTGTTTACTTTCTAAATTTAGCTAAATAAGAGCCTTTTTGGCTATGTTATTCATCCACTGGCAATACACTTTTATATGGAAAGAATTTAGCGTTTCGATACTACCAAAGAGTATATAACCACAGTTGGATACAACTATATTTTGGGATATAAAATGCTGAAGCGCTTTACATAAAAAATATAGACGTATTAACTTACTTTTTCAGCATCCTGAACATTGTTACCAATTTTACATCTCTCTGTTCCACATAATTCGACACTTTTTTTTACGCCCCAATTGGGCCCCTAAATATTTAATTTACTGAAACGAAACGCAAGTTAGGGGCGAATTGGGTTAATTCAGTGTTCAATTCACGTAGATCATTTGAAGTCCATTACGATCCAAATAGTTAGACAATACCTCTTGATCGGTGAGAAACGATGGCAATGAAGTTCATTGAAAATTGACGGGTGAAGTTCATCCGAATTAGACGGTAAGCCCGCAGGTCTGCCAGTTCCGATCCTGCCGGGTCGTGGAAATAATTGAAATTTTTTGACGTGTTTTTTTTGTCAAAATGTACCCGAATGAAAGTTCTGTCAACAGTTAACCATTGATTAATTATGTAAAAAAAAATTGGTCTGCCATTGCGCACCCTGCCGGAAGTACCTGGCAGACTCCTAAGAATGTGCCCTTCACACTCCTATACCACTCTACCTCAGCGAATACCCCGATGAAACCTACGCCTAATAATCGCCAAGGTGACCCTGATAATAGATTAAAAGGTCTGCCAGGTCTAAACTTGGCGAAACTTATTCAAGGCATTTGAAGTTGGTGGAGGTGGATTATTTCCATGACCCGGCAGGATCGGAACTGGCAGACCTATTTTTTTTACATGTTTAACTGTCGGTTAACGATCTACAGATAGCCTATTGGGGTACTCGATCACGTAGGTATTTCTGCAGTGGGCCCTCGCACCATCTGCATTTTCAGAGATTATAAATATCTAGATGTGAAAATATGATGAAATATACTCACTGATAAACTTCATAATTCAAAACCGGAAACATACACCTACCTAAAAAGTGTAAAATGCAAAGTATGCTACCTACTCAAGTACCGCGGGAAACCAGCAAACACGCTATTTTCCGGTAAGTGGTCGGCCATGAAACGGCGCATTCCATCAAGTGCCTGCTACATTTCTTTATGCAAATGCACGAGCGGTCTCTGCCGCCCGCTTCGTAAAGGCGCTAGTGATGGGAAAACGCATGAATCGTCGAAAAACGGGACGGAAAGCTGGGACTGGGATCAATATTAGGGCAGAAAAATAATGACAAAAAAATGAAAATAATGAGCGTCCAGAATTATTTATTATCTTACGCTAGAGTTTTGTCTTATTATAGCTTCATTGATAATGCATATAAATATTGCATATTAGTTGTATAGTACGTAGGTCTGTAATTCTGTAGTATAGGTAGTATAGGTAATATAGGTAATAGTATTATAATAGTGTTGGTAATGATTTAGGTGTAAGTATGTAAGAATGTCTTGGAATCAAAGTATTTTTATTACATAATTAAATTTGAAGCCCAAAACAATTAAATATTATCCTTCGTTTTTACCTTTATCGAGAATAATTTTGATATACTTAATTTTGATATTAAAATGGAATGAAACAAAACTGAAAGTAGTAATATTTATTTAAAACGCCCTTGGCTTGGTGTAAGTAGACCAGGTACTTATTTGGCTATAGGATAATTAAATTCAACAAGATAGCAGTTATTTTATGAATGCCTGAAAACTTCATCACCTATTTATGGTTGAAATTCCATCAACCCGCACTAAGCGTTTTGCTATGCACTTTATAGTGCGAACAGCCAATGAGTGGGAACGCCTTGCCTTGTTGTCCTTGTTTCCAGATAACTAACTATGATCTGAGAGTCTATCTATATAGTATCTTCTAGGCAAGCAGCCACCACCGTAGGCCGCGTAATCACTTTCCATCAGGTGAGACAGTGGTCAAATGTTTTGCCTATAAAGAAAAAAAAAGCCCCGATTAAAATATTCCACAAAACTATATTGTATTTGACATCAAAACTATCTGCCCCACATGGGATCGACATTGACAATCCCAGTTTTTTTAATGCTAAAATGGGCTACCTACTTTTATTCTTTAGCAAAACCGGGACATCCGTTTGAAACGGCAAGTCCCACATGTCAGACCCAACTCTACACTTTCCTGGTAGTTGACTGGAATCCCTCGCCCTCGATATTCTATTAAGATAGCGCCCTCGGGGGGTTTTATTGTGATTCGCGCCATATTTTCGTCATGAGAAAAATCTGTCAACGTAAGATATGGGAGTGTGGGATATAGAAAGGGGTAGACGCGGCAACTGCGGCTGAATATCTGTTACAAATAAATAAAGTTTGAATATTTATCAGTTCCAGACGTGATAAGGTTTGTAATACATATTCCATTAAAACTTTAAAATAATACACTACAAACTTACCAATGACAAAAGTCTGACCTAATTCAATATCAATTCTTAAAACCAAATTAAGTATTAGAAGTGCAGGTGCCAAAGAGCTGCAGTGACTAATATTATTTTGACTTGTAAATGTGCTAAAACTAGCCTGTTTGCAATAAAATTTTTGAGTTTTGGGTTTTTGATAACACCACTATCTACATAATTATTCCCTATCAAAATTACAAAAAAACATGTTTACGCGTCCTGTCTATAAATTACTAACTCTACTAGCGCCCTTGTCATCTCTTACAAAATATGAATATTATTCAAAGTGATTTGTCACAAATTGAAAGGAAAGCAGTTACCCACTACCCCACTCCACTCCCACCGCTGGGCTGATGTGATGTGTGTGATGAGATTTGTTATGAAATGTGTTTTCATAAGTTTACGAAGGCGGCGGATGTAGGTATTTGATATGAATTTTTCATTGGGAACGTTAAAACTAGTAAAATCCATGTTTTTGTGAACAAAATAATGTGATTTCCCGAGGCATCTGAACATAAATAAAACAGGGTAGATAAGAAGCTAGTTTCACGTAAGTGGTCCTTTTAACGTAACGCACACAATTGGCCGTGCGTAGAGTTAGAGCGTCTTGAGCGACAAGAAGAGCTCGTCAGGGCCGGTTTTCAACTAAGTAATGCTGCTTCTTCAAATGAAACAATATTGCTTAGTCAAAAACCGGTAAGGATGAAGTTCATCTTCTCAGTTAATGACTCTACTGTAATTGAGTGTGAAGGTAAAAATGAAAAAAAAAGACTGCCAAGTGCGAGTCGGACTCGCACACGAAGGGTTCCGTACCATTATCTATAAAACGAGCAAAAAAAAATCACGTTTGTTGTATGGAAGCCCCCTTAAATATTTATTTTATTCTGTTTTTTAGTATTTGTTGTTATAGCGGAAACGGATAAGTACATCACCTGTGAAAATTTTAACTGTCTAACTATCACGGTTCATGAGATAGGTACAGTCTGGCGACAGACGGATGGACAGACAGACGGACGGACACGGAGCCTTAGTAATAGGGTCCGTTTTACCCTTTGCGTACGGAACCCTAAAAATACAAAATGTCACCAGCACTAAGATAAATAGATAATGTTGGTATGTCTGTAAGCCAGCATTACATAGCCAAAAGCGGTGGCGCGCTATCTTGTCTTTGGAGCTACCATATAGAAATCTAAATAAAGCATGGTGCATAGTTATGGTATGTGGTTTCTATATGGTAGCTACCATGCCATGCTATACATGATACCCCACTGAAAACTATCCTTAAGTACAGTTGGTTCAATTATATTTAAACGATTGGGCACCTGTTTATGTGCTGCTGGTGGAGCTGCGACCGTGACCGAACCATTATCTCCCGCAATATATTATCTGCAGCCTGCTAGTGTGCTAGGTAGCTTAAACGGTTTAACCGTAAGTCTAAGTGCAAAAATTTTATGATTTATATTGTTAATAAATTTTATTTTATTATAAATAATTTTAATAAAAATAAAATTTGAAAATTTATATATAATTTTTTATAAAAAAAAATTTAATGAAAAAAAATTAGAAATAATGATAAAATTAGTATATAATTTAAAATTTTTTTTTTTTTTTTTTTTTTTAATTTTAAATTAATTAATTAAAAGGAATTTGGCAAATATTTATATTCACTTGTTTAACAAAAACATGTCTTTTTGAAATTCACAGGATTTGCTCTATTTCTTAAATGTGAGAAGCGCCCCGCGGATTCACTCATATTATGGGCTTTCTATATGTTAACATCGAGCACTAAGTGTTAAATTTTCTTTGCTTATAACACACAATAATTATTACCTATTACTAAGTATAATAAAACTGTAACCGGCTTAAATCTGCACATTGAATATTTTTTGAAAATTCATGTTGCGTTACACTTCTTTATAATTATCGATATAGAAGTAGAAACAATGTTTTTTTTTTATTTTTTGTCGGTCTGTCCGTTTGAACACACATCACGCTAGGACTACTGAACGTGTTCCGCTGTAATTTGGTATGGTAATAGCTAATTTTTCAGAATAATATTAAGGGTACTTTATGTTTTCTAAAACGGCCAAGTGCAGTTTGCACGAATCAATAAAGAAAGATTTTTTGTTTGTAATTAAGTATATTTTATTTATTTGTTTATACTCTACCTTTTTAAGGGAAAATGGAAGAGAAAGGGAAAAAGACAGACGACAAGGATGAATGGATGAGACGGTAACAGTAGAGAGGCAGGTGAAGCCTGCCTTCCTTTCGCTTCCCTCTTCCCATTGAACAGGGTTAGGACGTAAAAGTAATATAATTAACCCGTGCGAAGCCGGGGTGCGTCAGCTAGTGTGTTATAAAAATAGCCCATCTGCAATAAATTATTTATCTTTGATTCACTATTTACAGCAAAAAGATACGTCTCTTACTCGCAATTTTAACAATGTTCGTTTCTTTTCCCAGGTAAGCTCAACATTTGTGCAGCGCGACAAGGTAATTAATTCAGGTGGCACTTCCCAGCGTGGATCCCTAATTTATGCGCGGACATGGTTCCGTATACACAAGGATCGAAAGGGTCCGATGGACCCCAGCATCACGGCAGCCTGTCACAACTGACAAGCATGGTGTGAGGATCATTGCTTGTTTTCTCTGTCGCTTTAAAATGAATCCATAATCACAGCGTGTAACAATATGTTATTTTTATTATTACAATTAAATTATTAATTTAAATTAATAATTTAAATAAATAATTCATTATTACATCTAATCTAATGTGTTCAAAATGTACCTATTACTTATTTCATTGATTATTTCATACATTATATTCATTTTACTGTAAACTACTTTGTATAACTTTAAATATAGGCCCACGTTCATCACACACATAAAAGATTTTGAGCAGTATTTTAAAACTGTTATGATTTGTATACGCGTGGTACTACCAGTACCCCTAGTACTACGAGCAATAATATCTCCCGTATTATTACCACTATATTATTATCTGCAGCTTAAGATAATTTTACATTTTGACAAATATTGCCAGATGTCATTTTCACAAATGTCATATTAGACATTTTTATTAATATTTTTCTATGCTATAGGTAGCAGGCAAACATAATATGGAAAGCGGTCACCTTAGCTAATGTGGACTTATGTTTTGTTCAACGTCGTAAACTCAACAGAAAAACCAATAAACCGATAATTGTAATTGAAAAAAATATTATATACATACTCGATATACCTACTAATATAATATACTACTAAAATACTAATACACCTACTACTACTACTACTAATGTATTAGAACCAAATAAAAATGTTTATTACCTCTTATTGTAGAGCCAGCTCCACAACATAACCGGCCAGTGAACATGAACAACTAAACAATTAACCATCGGTTAGCAGCCAGCACGTTAGATATTCGAGATTGGCACGAACATTTCGCTTGCAGGTGGTGGGTCCTAATTGGCAATTTGCCGGACCTTATGCACCTTTCGTTTAATGCTTTGGAAAGTAGATTTTGTAACTAAAGTTGGTACCTACAAAATATGAGTTATAGATTTGTTTTAATGGAAATGAGTTGTTGATGGGTTGTTCCTACAGATCCATAATTTCATTGCAAACGAGATCCACGAAAATTCATTATCTAAAGTCAATATAAACATGGTTTTTAGGATTTTATTCAACACATTTAATATTACATTTTTAGATATTAGACACAAAAAATGGTCTAGATCTGGGAGACAATCAAGATAAATAGAATGAAAAGTGTAAGTGACATTTTCTCAGCACAAGTATATTTACTTTACGTACTACAATTACTCCAGTACCTACATGCCGCAATTTCGTTGTTCTATTTATGGTGTTGGTGTTGTCTGAAAGAGTGGGCTTTCTATGTGTTTGTAACTCAAAAATAAAAAATAATACGAAATTATGATTATAATATCTAATGAATGACGACCATGTGAAAACATGTATATATTGTGCATTTACTCATTAAAAATATTTTTATTTTGAATTTGAATAAAGCCATTTTTATTTTCATTAATTTTTAATTTATAATTTATTAACGATTATAAAAAGGACTAAGGGTGGGGTTTTTGATCCGTAAGTAAGGTAACCAATGGTTAAAAGTTTGAACAAGTTTTGACCGTTGGTTAAAATTATTTGTTAGCATTTTTAACTATTGGTTACCTTAACTATGGATCAAATAACCCACCCTAAGTAGGTACGCAACTACCTAACTACGTACCTACCCTCCGATGGACTACAATGATACAATAAAGTGATCCAAAAAAAAAACAATAAACATCAATCAATACGAAAATAAATTCAATCATTCATTTGCATTATGCAAATAATAAAATCCAATAAAGTACAGTGCGGCGCGTGATAAGGACGCGCGCACACTGGCGGCAAACGCGTGCGACGCGACGTGACGGAGGGACGCGACAGACACAGGCAGAGGGCGACACGGGACACCGTGTTTGATATTTATGTTTGTCTGGGGGAGAAATGTGTGGGATAGGAATTTTTAATATATTTTAGCGTTTGCTGAATGAATTAAATTTTTATATCTATTATTTTAATTAATTTAAAATTCAGGAGAAGTTAGTCTCAATAGTTCATCTGCTAGGCGATCACGTAACTTGATTACAACCGATAGAAACAAAAATGTGTATTGATTTGACAATATTCAATAAGTAGTTTATGTGCATAGTTAGTTATGGAAATAAAACTCCTGTTGCATTAAAATCAAAGTTCGGTGGGCTAATTAGTAACTATAAATATTTCGATGAATATTTCTCGGGAACCTTTCTTTGTCAGTTCTACGAGCGATGTGAGTGCTCATTGCCAAACTAGTAATGAGAGAAAAATAACCTATAAAACAGCCCACTTTAAAAAAGTTTTTGCGTCTATTCAAGGTCAGCTGACTCCATTGCACTCGTGTGCCCGCGCCACGCGTTCGTAGTAAGCTGCCAAATGAATGAACGAGGGGCGCCGGACAGCGGGGTTGATTTTAGTCGTGAGGTGGAGCGAAAGTAGCATGTTTTGATACTTGAGACTTGGGTTTTTTAGATTTGTTTGTAAAGTGTTGACTGGGTGAATTGATATTTTGAACTAGTATACTTTTGTGTTAATTAAAAAATACTTTTTATCCACCAAATAGTATTTTAATATTAAAGCTATAAATTTACAGCGCACACGTAAAATTGGTTAACAAAAATAGTTTCTAAATTAACTCGCATGTTAAACCATGGTTACATAATTAAAAAATAATTAATGTTTGTGTGGAAGTACACATACAATACAACTTATTTAGAAATACATCAGATGTGAATTAACATACAGTTCATCAACAGCCTGAAGACGTCCACTGCTGAACATAGGCCTCCCCCAGAGCACGCCACCTTGAGCGGCTGCTCGCCTCCTGCATCCATCGGCTCCCCGCGGCTTTCACCAGGTCGTCGGTCCACCGAGTGGGGGGGCCGGCCTACGCTGCGTCTTCCGGTTCGTGGTCGCCACTCGAGAACCTTTCTTCCCCATCGGTTGTCAGTTCTACGAGCGATGTGGCCTGCCCATTGCCACTTCAACTTACTAACTCTAAGAGCTATATCGGTCACTTTAGTTCTCCTGCGGATCTCCTCGTTCCGGAGCTTATCTCGCAGGGAAACACCGAGCATAGCTCGCTCCATAGCTCGCTGCGCGACTTTGAGCTTACTAATGAGGCCAACAGTAAGAGACCATGTCTCAGTTCCATAAGTCATCACTGGCAACACACACTGATTGAAAACTTTCGTTTTCAGGCTCTGCGGTATTTTGGACGAAAAGATAGGACGAAGCTTCCCGAACGCTGCCCAGCCGAGTTGGATTCTTCGCGCCACCTCTTTGTCGAAGTTGGACCTACCTAATTGGACAATCTGTCCTAGGTAGACATACTTGTCGACAACTTCGAGAGTATCGTTCCCAACAATTACCGGTATAGGTGGAACATGAGCATTAGACATGATCTTTGTCTTGTCCATATTCATCTTAAGACCAACCTGCTGGGAGACTCTACTGAGGTCGTTGAGCATGGTGCTAAGGTCCTCGAGCGATTCCGCCATTATGACTATATCATCGGCAAAACGAAGGTTAGTGATGTACTCGCCATTTATGTTGATGCCAGATCTTTTCCACTCCAAGAGCTTGAAAACATCCTCCAATGCGTTTGTGAACAGTTTCGGAGAAATAACGTCTCCCTGTCTCACGCCTCTTTGCAATGGAATTTGTTCCGTACTCTGGTCCTGTAGTCGGACTGACATAGTGGCCTTACTGTACAAACACTTCAAAACTTCGATATACCTATAGTCAATTTGGCATCGCTGCAAGGACTGCAGCACCGCCCAAGTCTCGATTGAATCGAAGGCTTTCTCATAGTCCACAAACGCTAGGCATAACGGCCGATTATACTCTTCGGTCTTCTGTATAATCTGGCGCAGCGTATGGATGTGGTCTATGGTGCTAAAGCCTTTTCGGAAACCGGCTTGTTCGGGAGGCTGGAATTCATCAAACCTGCGTGCGAGACGATTCGTAATGACTCTCGAAAACAGCTTATACACATGACTCAAGAGCGAGATGGGCCTATAGTTCTTCAATAAGGTGTTATCGCCTTTTTTGAAGAAGAGCACCACCACGCTCTTGTGCCATGCCTCTGGCGTTATACCTTCAAGGATGACAGAATTAAATAACTTCTGGAGGACTAAAAGTACCGGTCTACCACCCGCTCTCAGAAGTTCGGTCGTAATTCCATCTTCACCTGGTGCCTTGTTGTTTTTAAGCTGTTTGAGGGCCATTCTAATCTCGTACAGGCTGACGTCCGGGATATCTTCGGTATAGTGTCGGACTAACTTGGCTCTGATGTCCTGAGCTGTGTTAGTAGCGGGCTTACGTGTCGAGGTGTATAACTGTCCATAGAAGTTCTCGATCTCTCTCAGAATCTCAGGCTTGGATGAAATGACGCTACCATTTTCGGTCTTCAGTTTTGTCATTTGGTGTTGCCCAATAGACGAATCCTTTGCGAACACTTTAGAGCCTTGGTTCCGCTCAATTGCGGCCTCAATACGTGAAGTACTAAGAGCACGCAAGTCGTGTCGCAAGGAACTCCAGATTCGTCTATTGAGTTCACCGTAGGCTGACATATCAACTGAAGACTGCAGCTTCATTTCGCTCCGGTCGGCCATTAGCTCAAGAGTTTTTTCTGAGAGCTTTTGAGTCTTCTTTCGGCGTTGGGTCTTAAAGAATTTCGATCCAACAGCTTGGACAGTTTCCACCAACCCGTCGTTTAGCTCGTCCACTGTGTTACAGTCGGCTAGGCACTGGAAGCGATTTTGGAGTTCCAGCTGAAAGCCTTCGGGGTTTTGGATTTGGACAGGATTTGGACGGAGCGTAGACTTCACCAGACGTGACCTTTCGAGCTTAACATTGATATTCAATGTGCCTCTAACAATACGGTGATCGCTACCGGTTTTCACCTTGCTGATCACAGAGACATCATCGAACATACAGTTAATATGAAAGTATTACTTGGTTGGGCGGAATGCAAATGCGACAAAGAAGTTGAAGAGAAGAAGACCGTGTTCACACCAAATTAGAAATAGTAGACCAAAGGCTAATGCACTCACCGTTAAGCCAGCTGACTCGTCTTCCAAGCACAGCAGCGTCCAGTGGTTAGGCAGGTGGTGAGGATGGCGTCAACGCACACAGTCAGTCCCACGCGTGGGAATATAGCACTTTCCCAGTCCAATAGGGGTAGCACACACGAGTATATAGGTGGTCTTCTCTTCTTGAAGATCGGTAAGCACTCTGGTGGCAGCGTACCGAGCCAGAGGTAGATAAGCGGGAGAAAAAGCGACTTTTTCAATGTGAAATATATGCGGCGGCGGTTAGCGTTCGAATCATACTGACGACCCATCGGCGATGGTCGGCATCCTTCGGGCGAAGTCGGCGCGTAGCTAGCGCCGCATGCGGCTGTGTTGGTCAACTCATCGACCGACTTAGAGGTTCCTGCATGAGCGCTAGATGGCAATACTATACATATTTGATGTGAACAATAACGGCCTGAACATTACTTATGTCTAGTTTGTCCAGCATAGTAATTTAAAATCCGATAGACTGACAACTGGCAAACTAGCATAACTTTGCATTTTCATAATAGATGAATATTGCTTCACATAAATAGGACATCCTATCTCTTCAAGGATCAAAATTAATAAACCTGCAATGGAGATTTTACGAGGGCTCCCTCAGTGCACGAGGCAAGGTTAGGTTAGTTCGCAACGTGGCCGCCTCGCCGCGCCACCTCCCGCGCCAAATATTCAAAAATCGACCCAACATTTCTAGTTTTTTCTAGATTTTACCGTTTTGGTGATGGCTGTAGATTGTGATATAAAGTGCACTGTGCAGTGTTTGTTCAAGACCTGAGTCATGTAGTGCTAAAAATGTAAATAAACCATGGTTTGCTTAGATAAGTAAACAAAACATTTCTGCATAAAGTTCGTATTGGTTGTGCCTAAAGCAATGTAGTTTCCACAAATAATACCTGCAGTAGACGAGTTAGATACTTAGATAAGAGAACAGATAAGCAATGCAACTTGTTGGTTATGTAATTTTCAGTGAATTTCAATGAGTTTTCAATGAGTTTTAGTCTGAATTCTGTAAAATAATCCCATAAAATATGATCGTGTGTGAGTGCAAGTGTTTACAAACAGCGCTGCATCGATTTCACATAAACAGCGTGGGGCGGTGTGACGGTGACAGGCGGTAGCGGGGGAGGTAGCGGGTGCGGGTGCGGAAGGACACCTGTCATATGAAGTGACCGCGGGGAAAACACACATTAGACATTATTATGTAGTGATCGTCGAATGTATTCCATAGTGTAAACCGCACTTATAATAAATAATTCATTATCTTTGTAGATAATGAATTATTTATTATAATTATTTATTATCGTCTTGTGTTACAGATGTTCATAGGCTACGGTGACCTCTTCCCATCAGGAGGGCCGTATGCTTGTTTGCTACCTACAGCATAAAAAAAAATCATTCGTAAATTCATACTTATGATGATAATGCTAATAAGTGACACATCATGGAGGTACATACTCTTTAGTACAGGATAACTGGTACATATTTTAATTAAGAATGTCAATAAAACCCCAATTCATTATTGAAAAATTATTTAAATAGTAACCCATATAATTATTTCAAATAAATATAAATAAACTGTCAAATCTAAATGTATAAATATAATAAAATTATTAAATCTAATAAAATAGACCAGGAAACGCACCGTAAAAAAAATAAAAAAAAACCTTATCACAAAGTAGGAATCCAAATGTTAAATCAGGCGCTAAACAGTACCCATCACAGCATCCAATCAAAACGTAGGTAATTAAAGGTAACCTTGAGTAATTAATTGTCAAAATTTAAATAATAAACTTTACGTTTTAATGTTTGTTTGACACATAAATGATACTTTCTATACCACAGCTTCACCAAGCCGTGTATCTATGTATAGTAGGTGTCTAGACACCTGAGTCTGACAGCCATCTCCCCGGTTCACTGTGAGCACACCCGCGCACTCACACATGCATGCGCAGACCAGCCGGCGCCTGTGTGAGGACTTTACGGTGACTCACGCACGTCTTGCCGTTAATGAAATAACAGGCGCTTTCTTGGTGAGCTGGAGGTGGAAAAATAAGTTTTTTTTAACCAACAAGCTTTCGACTGTCTTAAATGAATTGAAATTTAAAAAAAAAAACAGATAATTCAAGAGTAGTAAACTAACACCAGGAAATGGATCTATTTCAACTGTTTTCAATGTTAGGTATACATTTATTTATGGATATGGAAAAGAGTAGGAACATTTAACTAAAATATGGTATGACAAGCGCATTCATTATGCGTATTTTTAATTTGCACTCACACAAAACGGCGCAGACTGTCTCTAAAATAGGCACTCGAAATTAGGGGATCGCACCCTTTCTTATCTCACACAAATAAAATTAAACCTTGGTATCTTGATAAACGGTTGATTATTGAATGATGCAGTAATTGTTTCAATCCTCTTGGTTAAAATAAAAAAAAAGAAATAATGAAAAATAGAGTTGCAGTACATTAAGGGTGGGTTTAAACAAATTCTAACCATTGGTCAATTTTTGTTAGAATTTTTGACCATTAGTTAAAACTACGGATAAAAACCCACCTGTATAAGTAATATTTACATTTTATATCCGGGTAACATCTATATACCCCAGAATAAATAGGTATAATAATACTACGGACATATCTATACCTATTACCTACGTCTTCGGTGCAGAGCGTAGTCTAGATATAGGGTTATTTTTAATTTACTAAACATCTTTTAGGGTTTAGCTCACATCATATAAACACACAGTTTTTTCTACCGTTTTTTGCTAATCTTAATATTTTAGTCAATGTAATGGGTTAAAACTTCGCTTAAAAACTGTGATTTCGCCTTTTTTGCATGCTAGGCAGTAATGGTTATATAGCTTTTGAGTGATGACCCGTAGTATGATTAATTTTTAACGCCAAAAATAAAAAAGTAACAAAAAACTATTGCAAAAAAAACTTAAATTTTTAGAAGTTGTAGAACTAAAGTTGTTGGTTACAGTGATGTGAGTTATACCGTAAAAGGTTTTTGGTAAATTCAGAATAACCCTTAGTTACTAAACAATCCTCAAAAATGGCCGGAATGTACTGCAAAAGTTTGTCTGTACCACCATTGTGTGTATACCACCGCTTTGCCAAATACATAGACTTAGTGTAAATAGGGCGAATTCTGTGGCCAAATATTCTGCCACCAATCAGCAGTGAGTAAGCACTACTGTGTTCCGGTATAAAGGGCACTGTAGCTACTTAGCTAGTGAAATGAGTGAGCAAATGAGACTTCATGACTTGACAGTCTAGAAATCTCATTACTAGACTGTGTCATGTCTCAGGATGACGTGTGCAGTACAGTGTCACGTGCAACTTTATAATTTAGGCTTCCGTTCCGAGTGACACTGCAATCTATTATAATTTATACCAATTAGTGCGTCACGTCATTCGTTTACATAAAAAAATACAACCAAATTGAGTACCTCTTCTTTGAAGTCGGTTGAAAAGACGCTTTATGGAGTCATCCCGAGTATTGCTGTAGTGTACGCGCGCCCTTACTTATTTTATAATAACAGGTTCTTAAATTAAGTAAGATAAAAAGTATTTACTTAATTTGGAATTTGTTTTTTTATTTTGTTTTTAGTTTTTTTTTATTCGTAAACGTTTTTAATTATAACATTACCAAACTTGTCTGTTCACTTACTATAAAACCCTTAAACAAAGAACAAACTAATGTGAGTGAAAAGAAGCCATAAATAAGACGTGTTAATTACTATAACTACTAGTGTAGTATTATATTATTATCTGTGCTATAACGAACAGTGAATCGATTATTCAAAAAGTGCCTGTAGATACCTGTGGTTTTTCTCGGCATTCTTTTGCCAATAATAGCTTAATTACTCAACGTGATTACATTAAAACTGATTTAACGTAAAGGAATAGAATGTATCAACAAATCACGATTAAAAGTATCTCCTAGATATCATTGGTTTAGCGACAAATGGCAATAAACAAATTTTGTCTTAGTTTTTCAGTCTATTGCCATTTGTCGCTAAACCAATGATGGTGATACTTTTAATTGTAATTTATTGATACATTTTATTTATTTACGCAAAATTAGTTTTCATGTAATCACGTTGAAACGAAGAACGCAAAAAAATTTGAATTTGCCGCGCTAGTGTAACGTTCCACCTTAACTCGTTACCTATATTTCCATAGCATACTTTAGTAATATTTCTTACAATTCCTAGCTCTATACAAAAAATCCGCAATAAATAAATATATAATTATAAGGCAAGCACATCTAATTGTAAATTACGCCTACCAATAACTAGTAATCAAAATAAGCCCCACGTGCCGATGCTACGCTATAGTGCACTATAAATCACTCCGGGCGATAGGGGTGGTGCGTAGGGGTAGATTGAACGGTGCTGTGCGCTTTTGATAGCTTGTAGGGTGATATTTAAAGAAAATGAAGTTGGAACTGCAGGGGTGTAGTGGTTGATCTTGTGTATGAGCCGGTTCGATTCTTGTTTTGAGAAAATATGAAACTCTGTGCCCATAAAAATGTATTTTTTCGTAGCTATTTTGCAGTTTCTATTCGGGTATGTTTATTGTAGGCAAAAGTCGAAGTCGAGTCGTTTGCTGTTAGTTTTTCGATTAAGTATTTTACAAAAAAAAAACAATAAAAATAATAACAGTAATCTAAGGTGATTCATTTTAATGTAACACAAAAATGTGTATCAAGTACGGGATCGTTTCTATTGCGCTGGTGGTGCTACTATAAATCTTTAGTAATCCCAAACCCGTGATATAATATTGTGCTGTATCACTCTATTGTATAATATTATGCCATGTTATTAATAATTATTATGTAGGCTAGAACTAGCATCAAGAAGTCTCCACGCATTTCTCTGTTCTAACCTAAACGGGCGGGTGAAAGAGACGACAATATTATTGCACTTGTGGGGTTATCTGTGGGTGCAGCAAACACAACACTACACTCTACGGGAATTGATACAATAAATTATGACTATTTTGGGAAATGACGTGAAATAATATGAAATTAGTTTTGGGGAAGATTGTTCACTTTCAGTTTGAAGATTTCGATTACCTACGTTCATTATTTTTACGTTTCTAATTAATGAACATAATTAAAATCTGTAGATTGAAAAATGTAAATACATGTATAATTTTTTAAATTTTAGAGCTACTGGGAACAGCAAGAACTAAAGATATCAATGAACCGAAAGCGAAATACAGTTTGGATTTCGTGCGGATGTTTTCATTGAATCAACAAACCTAGTTGGTTAAAATGACCGTTCAAAGCGTAAGCGGGTACACCAGTTACTGTTAGCACACTGCATAAAGTTTGAAGCTTACATACACTTACGCGCTTCAATTTTAATAAATCGATTCAAATCCCGTAAAAGCAATAGCAGTAACAGTTCTTAACAAAAGAATGTCATTACTTACGTTGAAAAGGCCACCATTGCACTTTTCTTAACTCCCGCCCCTTTCTCCCTTTCTTTACTGCAAGGGGCAACTTCCGTTTTGTATAAGATTTAATCTAAAGGTATTGAATATTTAAAAGCTTGTTTATCATTGAAATTCAAGTACTTAGGATCTATCTATGTACCTAATTATAATTCCAGTTAAAAGAGTTATACATGGTTGAGTAAATTAATCAGCTTACCGAATTGCCGCCCGAGGCTGTTTGTCGGCAGAGAGAACCCTCGCGGGGCGCGGTATGACGAAACGCCTACCGATTGTTTAGACGAGTATTTGAACACACATTTAAATTATGGTGATCAAGTTAATCTGTCTGTCTGTCTGTATGTCCGGCTGTCACCAGGCTGTATCTCATGAACCGTAATAAGTTAGTAAAAGTTTTCACAGATGATGTATTTCTGTTGCCACTATAACAACAAATACTAAAAAACAGAATAAAATAAATATCCCATATAACAAACGTGATTTTTTTGCTCGTTTATAGAGGATGCTGCTTTAAATAGTATTGCTACTCAACATTAGATGGCAAGAATAGATGATGATGATGATGGTACGAAACCCTTTGTGCGCGAGTCCGACTCGCACTTGGCCGGTTTTATTTATATAAAGAATAGGGTAGCCTTTAACTACATTTCACTTGATGTTAAGTGATGTATGGCGAAGGTGCTGGTGCAGTCTGTATTTCCCTAAAACACAATCTTGTTGTCTTCAAATCGATAGTGAACAAAGTACCTATGTATCATATTGTATCTTCCAAGCAAGTGCGTTACATCCTAGATACTTACCATCGTGAGATATTGGTCAAACACAAGCCTATCAAACAATAAAAAAACTATCAAATTATTCCACACTCGGGAGCTGTTTCTTCTTCTTCTTCCTAGACCTTTGTCCTATTTACTCGGGTATCGGGCTTCCTTGTCCTTTGGTTCCAGTTCGCACGCTTTTGTGCCGCGTCACCAGAAGAGCTACTACATGGTCAAAGATGGTCTCTTCGACGAAGTCAAGATAATTAAGATCGAACTTCACTTCAGATAAGTTCGTTCGACCATTCAAATTTTGTCGCGTCTGCATCGAGTTTCGATTCTTTAAGATCTTTTACGACCGTCGTCAACCAAGAGGGTAGTGGAGGGTAAGTGGAGGTGAGGGTTCCAGGCGTCTCTGGACATGTCCAATGCTCATGCCATCGGAGGCGTATTTATTGCACTTTATCTTTTACTGGAGTTACTTTAAAGTCCCCTCTACTAGCTGTTTAGCGTTGAGCTATAACTAATACAGAATTTCCAACTAAAGTTACACATACTTAGTGGCCTCCCAGAAGTAATAACAAACGTTATAAAGTGGCAGGTGGCATCACCAAGTAATACGGCTCGTATACCTAGAACATTATCCACCGTTCCTCCCACTCACCAGAATAATCTCACCATTACCAAGCGCCAAGTTTCATTTCAAGAACAGCATGACGTCAAAATATTCCAAGCAGTTCTTGGATTTCACCTTACGTCCTATAACTTCTCTATAACTGAGGGCGTCGAGATTTATTACTCCACTCACTTGATAGTGTGCACGTAGCATTATAAGTTTGAAATCTTGAGCGTCCTTCTCACATGTCGGGTTTTAGAGTGAGAGGAGTGATACTTGGTGATTCGGAAAACTCTGATCGTGTAATCTGTGGATTTGAAAGGGGAAACTATAATGACGGCATTTCGTGAAGGGTGTCGAGACTCGATAAATTCGTTTGAAATCTCTTCTATTACTTTGAAAATAGGGGTTACTTTCCTTTGATTTATGAGCATCAGGACTTTCGTCAAGCTCTGGATTCAGTTGTCTTGTTGCGTTCAACTGGAGTCTTATTAACATCGATATAAGATCTACAACCCCTTGCTTGATAAAATTTAAGTTTGTAAGAAAGTTGAAGACTATTTTAGCTTTTATCAATCATTGTTCGCGAATTTAATAACATTTTGAAGGATGTTTCCGTTGAGAGGTAGTGAAAGTTTCGTACTTTCAGATATTGGAAGGGGCCAAGCTGTTGCTATGAGTTGTAACCATCAATTTATTCTACAATTTTGCAAATAAACAACTAGAATAAAAGTGTGAGTAATCTAGGATCTAAGCTTACATTAAAATAATCATTAAATAATGTTTAAGCTGATAAAATAAATCAGATGCGGATTTAATGTGAGTAAGCCAGCGAGGTGGATTCAAATATGACTTAAATTACAACACAAGCAATGAATTGAACGCCATTATTATCCCAAGGAAGGAAAAGATGGGCGATATAACCAATAAGTTGCATTACTTATCGAACAAAGCACAGCTTGTTTATTAGTGAAAATACTCAAAAAGAAAAATTACAAAAGTTACAGACAGTGGAAAGTACCTACCTACAACAAACCTCAAGTGTAAAAAATTAGTGAAATATGGTGTAAGATAAAGTAAAACAAGCCAATGCAATGCAATGCAATATTATTTAGGTACTTGTAAGAAGTTAAACAAAACATGAAGGCACAGAGCAAGAATGCCTAACCCTGTCATATATTCATATTCATTTATTTACGCTTCTACAGATTAGCAATAGAAGAAAACAATATACTTAATAAGAAAAATAAAAGAAAGAACATAGAAAATTAGTTAAAATATTGGCCACTGAAAAAAAGATACCAGTGCAAATAAAACCAATTTAAACTACAGTGCTTAGTAAAAATGTCGGACCACTGGTCCTGGCTGACGGGGACGGAGCCGGCGGAGTACACGTACAGCCCCCCGACGCGGCCCAGCCGGCCGCCGCACAGGCCGCTGGTGAAGCTCGCCACCAGCGCTCACCTTCACACCATTGCCAGGTATCCCAGCTTCTTATTCCTTATCATTTTAAAGCAAATATTTTGTACATGAGATAACAAGAATATCTAGCGGTTTTCTGCAAACCCCCTAGCATGCGCACTGCGAGAAAACTTGACGTCGCTGTTAGAGCGAGACACTTAGGCGCTACCATAGCCTCGTCACGGTTTCTCAAGAGAAAAAGTGTCGAGATAATTTTGTTGCCGGGCGCATGCTAGGCCTGGAGGTTGTCGGTCCACCGACACGAAACGAGGAGATCCACAGGAGAACTAAAGTGACCGATATAGCTCTTAGAATTAGCAAGCCGAAATGGCAATGGGCAGGCCACATCGCTCGCAGAACTAACAACCGATGGGGAAGAAAGGTTCCCGAGTGGCGACCACGAACCGGAAGCAGCGCTGGCCGGCCCCCCAATAAGACCGACGACCTGGTGATAATAGCTAGTACCAAATTGTGAATCTGTCACCAAATACTTACTTAGTGTTCCGGAAACCTAATCTACAGTGGCCACGGGAATTGGGTTGAGGTGCAGTTAAAATGTTCAAGCTGATGTTAAAAAGTTAAGGCTATTATGTTATTTAATTTATTTCTAAAAGGACTTTTAAGATGAGACATCCATAATTGAACGTTTTCCAAGAGCCGCCAATGAAACCAAACATGCCGACTGCCGTTGCCGGAATGTTTGGATTCCCAAATTCCCCTGACAAGATTACAAATGGCAACATTTTGCTCGCCCGTGATGATTTCAAATGAATCCACGAATCCGCGTTCTTTATTAACAAGTCTATTTTACAATATTAGTATTCACGACGTTGTTTTCGTGAAAAATGGTCGAATTCCCGAAGGAGTTCATTTCTTTTTCCATCCCACTTTACTCTAGCACTTTGAAAAGAAATTGGCGTATAAACGCAATCTTATTTGTTTGACATAAGATTCATTTCTTTGGTATAATGCTTTTTGGAAGTGTAAGATAACTTGGTAAGAAACCACCTTGTTTTGACTTTTGTTACTCCAAGGTTCTTTACGTCAAATTATATACGTGATACTTTATTTTTATCGGGGCAAAGATCATTTTTCTTTGTCGCGGCTGTAAAGGAAACATAATGATGTTTCAAAGCAAACTTTTCTTTGCGGTTCAGAAGTTTTCTTTTGTATGTGAAACTGAGGTTTTCCACTGCAAACATAAGTTTGCGCAGACTGCAAGACAGGTTGATGGATTATTGCAGTTTCCTTTGTGGATTTCATTATTTTGACGCAAGAAAGAAAAATGCTGTTGGTAGCCTGCCTAGGTATTAGCTTTAGGTACTTACCTGTAGTTTCAAATTATTTAGAGTTTTAATAAACAATTGGGTAAATAAGATAAATTACGTAGGTACCTAGCTATTATAATCTTTAGGAGATTTTAAAGGAAAATGGTGAGAAAAATCTACGACAACACAAACTATTCAATATACAATATAAGACAAAAACCAAAACGAAAATAAGTAAAAGACATATGAGTTGCCAGTTTTACCCATTCGCATCACGTAGTGTTGCCAGGGGCGGCATAAATATTTTCCCGAAAAATCGCGACTCTCCGCTTTATATGCAAATTTTTATATTTTTTCCATCAAATAAAATAGGAATGCATGTTGTTTGGTTTTATTGTTTAGAATAAGGTAAATCCTGAATGCTCAGGTGTCTAGTAAACTTGTATGTACGTGATTGAAATTCAAATGTGATTTTCAGATTATTATGCAAGATGTTGCCAGCTGCTGGGAAATCTTTATTGCAATTGTTTCAAGCTTGAAGATATTTTGGTTTGCATGTAAATTTTGTATAGATTTTAGTATTTTAATTGAACTAGGTAAAAAAAATTCAAGGTGTTCCCAATTACGCTTCGCTTGGTTACGTTTCTCATTTGAACTATTGAATTATAAAATTAATTAAAATTTAACAGTTTTTATTAAGCCAGTTTCATGCCTTTCTTTAATTTTTCACTAGTGGTTGCTCAATGTTTCACTCGCGTACCTACATGTATACCTACCCACTATAGGACCAGAAATATTCTCAAGTCTGACTTTATCTCTAAACATCTGCTAAAAATTTAACAGAAAGTGAAGTTGAATCTTACACAATATTTTTATTTATACATAAGTGATCTTAATACAACATCACTTAATGTAAAGGAAGGCTTAAAGTAAAGTTTTGGTGAGAAAAAAAAGGTGGAAATGAATCAGAAAATTATAATATTAATATTATCATACAGATATTAAGTTATGTACTTATTTAAGGTAATAATTAGTAATTAGGTACACACCCCCATGTTTCTTTTTGAATGAGCTAATGTTGTTGGTCTCTACCGAACTTTACAGCGTCACTGGGCAGGCGGTACCTACGCACCCCATGACAGAGATACAGTATTGTGTGAAAAAAGTACGAAACTCTTATTTCATCACCCACCCCCAGGTGAGACTACGTGGGTCTCCGACCCTCTCATTACCCCCTGACAGATTGTTTCTCCTGCCTGCGGGTGACAGGGAAGATTGATTATCATATTTTTGTTATTTATGAAGAAAATAAATAAATGTAAGCATTTCTCTTTTGAGAATTTCAAACGATTTTTTGTATTTATCCATCAATCAAAAATGTATATTTACCGGAAGTCATACAGTGTGTATATAAATTCTATAAACAGTAGATTTCAATTTGGGAATGATGATGACTGTAATAACAATCTGGCTCCCTCAATACAACCTTTTGATTACCTTAGGGCTAGACGACGCTGTGCGTAGTCCAAAACATATTATATAGGTAATAGAAAAGATAGCCTCTGTAGTGTGGTGGTTGAGTAGGTCTGCTCAAAACCAGGAGGCGGTGGGTTCGATTCCGGCATCAGGATAAGTATTTGTGCATAGGAAAAAATCTAATAAATACTTGTAGTGTGAATGAGTGTTGTGGGATCATTGGTAGTTCTTGTCCCAGGATTAGGGGTATTGGGTGTTGCTTATTATTTTATTTAAACTTTGATTCAAATTACATCCAAATTTCCAATAGGTACCAGCAATATCTTGTACAGGGTGGCGCAAAATTAATTATCCAATTTTAATATAGAAAATTGATTTTGAGTGATGGAAATCTTTATTGGGACCTTTACAATTTAATTGATTGACTCGGGCGTGACTCCGCGCAAGTTCATTTTAAAAACAAAATGAAAATATATATATACATATTGTAATTTCGCTAAAAAATCGGAAAACACGGAATTACACCTCATATACCTACTTTTTTCATTTTGGTTTACAACTTTTTTCTATTAAGTGGAAAAGATGATATCGGTCAAGTGGCTACCTACCGCCAGCGTTGGAGCACATTTGTGCCCGATTTATCGCTTTTCCACGACTTGCCGCAAGATTTCCGGTGATAACTGTTCGCATTTCTCTTGAATATTCTCCCAATATTCTCTTGAAGGGCTGCAATTGTCTGAGGCTTGTTGGCATGGACCCGCGACGTTAAGTAACCTCAAATAAAGATGTCGGGGATGGTTAAATCGGATGACCTTGCTGGCCATGAAACTAATCAAAAAACCGCCAAACCGGGAGATAACGCGACCATGAAACGCTTCCTTCACAATAATTCACAATTATTCCACGCTCTTGTGGAATATAGCGCTACATTGCTTGTTTGTATTCTGCTGCATCTGTCTAGTTCACAAATGCCAAATATGATTGACGTACGACGCCATTTGCAAAAATTACAACGTCTTCCAATTGGATGATTAATTTTGCGCCACCTTGTAGTTAGTATTCATCCCTCGTTACCTATACCACCGGCCCGTTGCGCGCACACTCGTGTCTTGGATCCGATAGATTGCGGACTCTCGGCCTAGGTCCAGCTATAGGTTTAGGTACTCGAGGGTTAGCTCGAACCTATCTGGAGAACATTGCTAAAACACTCACGTATATGAAATGTGACGTGTTTGTGTTAACAGTTTTGTGAACGTTAGGTAGGTACCTAACGTTCACAAAACTGTTATATCCAGATTTTTATAAAATTCTGATTCAGAGCGCAGTAATAGAGCATGGTCGTGTGGTCCCGGTTTTGCGAATAGTACCACCCCAACTCTTCCTGTAGGTGCCGTAAGAGCCGACTAAGGGAATATCCAGGGAATGTGCAGCAGCATTCTCCTCGGTACATTAAAATCTTCTGCGCTCACCAAGCCGCTTGCCAAGCGTGGTGATTGTGGCAAATTCCCCCTATGATAAACGTTCAAAGTGACGTTTATGGGGAGGGAGGGGCTATGTTCAGCAGTAGACGTGTTCTGGCTGATGAAATGAATAGTGTGTACTCCACACGCTCTATTACCGCGCTCTGAATCTCATGTCATAATAATTTAGCTTATGGCTTAAACTTATCGCGTGCAATGAAAAATTCGATTTTAACCTACCTTTAATTAACAATTTTGTCATGATTGTCTATTTTGCCATCTCTACGTTAAGTAGAGATGGCAAAATAGACAATCTAGCTAGATACTATGTCAATTTAAAAATACAAAATGAAATGAAATATTTCTGTATTTGGAACACACAGTTACCTAATTTTTTATTTTCATTATTTTTTTTACATTTTTCTATAATGCTACCCTTACATACTATCTTAAATTGATAACCTGATAACGTTAAACAAAAATCTAAATTAATATCAATAGTAGTTTTAGTAAGTCCTGTTAAATAATAGTATAGCTTAGTCTGGTTTAGTCTAGTACTTCTCCATGACGGCTTCGATCATGGCGACCTCTGGCGCGATGCCCTCGGTCTTGGAGTCTCTCTTGAAGCAGGCTGCCACCTTCACCACTCGGTCACAGTCATCAGATATGTCATCGTACTGCTTCTCACAGTTGTGGATCAGCTCCACCAGCTTGGCTGATAGGATTTGACCTGCAGAATAGTTTTTATGGTGACAAAAGAAAAGTAAAAGGTGATGTCATTGGGTGTAACAAAGATATATCCAAATAAAATAATGAAAATACATTTGTTCAGGACATCACATAACAGCACATTACTATAGAGTGAGATAAACTCAATCGCTCGCTCTCTCTAAGTCTATATACAGGATGATTGGTTCATAGACCGTATCCTTTCAGGGTGTGCTTAAAAGATAGCCCAAGACCTGTTCAAACACAACCTGCGGATACGGTCACGAACCAATCACCCTGTACCTAAATAGATCGTACTAAAATAGATGGTTGAAATGGCCATGAAATTGCAGCCAAAAATGAAGGTTATGCAAATGAATAATGAAGATGTAACAAACAATTTTCAGTTATGGAGACGCCTACGTCCAGCAGTAGACTAATAAAAGCTGACAGTCCTGATTTATAACCTCACCTTAGCATTAATTAAGCTCATTGACATAGATATTGTTACCGACGATGTTACGGTCTTTGATCATCATCCTCTTTGCCTCTTCACATTTGTTATTGGGGTCGGCTCCCAATCTAACCTGTAGCGGCGAGCTACCAGAATTACACGAGCGACTGCCATCTGACCTCGCAACCCATAAGGAACCAGTAACTGGGATGGTTAGATCAGGTGTCAGATTCTATCAGGCGTCTGCCTACCCGTAACGATTGCCATAGATGTTCTTATGACAACCGGGACCGACGGCTTAACGTGCTTTCCGAGGCACGGAGCGATGCCATCGAAAACTGCTCATAACTTACTAGACATTACTAGACTTACTAGAGTAATTGGTGCAGGGCCGAGGATCGAACCCGGTGCCGTAAGATTGCGAAGCGCACTTGCTACCGCTCGGCCACCATCGCTCATGTTACGGTCTTTGATATGTTTTATAAATCCATAAATATGGTGATAGTTATTTTAGCAAATAATTACTATTACCAATAATAAGAACTATATTATGCTTATTAAAAAAACGACCACCTGCGGCGATCAATTATCATTATGTGAACGGTGTGCTCACATGCCCTGAATGTGCAAGGGTCTTCACAAGAAAGATTGGCTATATCAGCCACATGACAGCACATGAAAGAAAAAATCTAAGGAGTTGAACGCAGTCGCCGTGGCCGAAATCGGCTAGGACATCATCATCATTAAAAAAATATGATTGACAAGGGTTGTCTGGAAGAGATTGCTTTAAGTGAAGATCGCCCATTGCGACACTTAGGTAAAAGATTGCCAACTAAATTTTCGTGTAATATGGTGTTTCAATAAAGAGTTTATCTATCTATCTATGATTGGCGACTAGCGAGGGACTAAATTATGTTAGAGGTGTCCCACGATTTCCTAAATTATCTGGAACAAAAAGTTAACTTATCTCGGAACCAAGTTGTTAACAATCTGTATACAAAATGTCAGCTAATTTCTGATTAACTAAACACTAACCATTAGGGAAGCTCTTCACATAATCATGCATGTTGACGTGGTGCATCCTAGAGTCATCCTGCATTAAGTTGAACTTGTTGGACATGCAGATGATGGCACAGCCGAGCTCACGGTGGACCACTTCAAAGTCCTCACGCCAGAAGTGCTGAAACTCCTCCAAGACCTCGGGTGATAGGCCCGACTGTTGGACAAATATAGAATACAAAAGATAGGTTAATAATCACGCCGGAGATCTTGATGTCATGGTCCGAAATTACGTCAAAACGTTTGTGCTTTTAGCTATTGACTTTTGAAATGTGGTGCTGGGGAATAATGCTGCGAATACTGAACTGCACTGCACATCAGACCAACACATCCATATTTAAACAGCACAAGATTCTCTACCATCTTCCTGAAGCGAATTTTGGAGTACTTTGGCCACATTACTAGGAAAGAAAGGGACAATTTAGAAAAACTAATAGTGACCGGCAAAGTGGATGGAAAGCAATCGAGCGGGCGCAGCCCAATGCGCTGGTCCGACCAAATTCGCACTACACTAGAAACTACTCTATACGATGCTCTATAAGTCTACAGTGCACGTTGCTGAGAATAGCAGGAGATAGCGCGCATGACATAAAGAAGGTCATGGAAGGTGGAGGTTACGACATTCGGACGTGAGGAATACGACTCAAAGAGGAGAAGGAGGAAGATAAATATGAAGTTAGGGTCAAAGTAAGATACTTCGATATAAACCTAAGAAATGTACAAAATGTAGTCTAAAGTAACGGTCAGCAAGAAATTTTAAGTAAAGTCCAGATAGTATTGACATTTTTATTAAAGGTTTCCTGTGGTATAATTCTTAATTATCCGGGGAAAAGCATTTTATGCAGGTTTCGGCAGTGTACGCATAACTTTAGAGGTTTTAAAAAGTCTTACCTCGTCTCGACATTCGTTAAGAGCCTTCCCAAAATGAGCTGTGACATGGCTCATCACTTCAGCGGTGCCTACCACCAGACAAACCACTGACAACAGAACTGCTGCTAATAGACAGTACTTCATCTTCACAAGTTTCTACCACTAGTGGCTCTGTTCTGGGGCTTTACCCTATTATATCTTCAGAATTTTTTTTCTGGACATAAATTGCATATCATTAGGATACCATTTGTCGTTTACAGTTTGAACTTCGGTATTGTCTATACATTAAGGTCTTAAACGCTTTAAAAAGGTTTATTAGTTGTGTGGCTCAAACATTTTTGTGTTATTTCTAAGGTCATTCCTTATTTACAAGAGCATAAAGTTGCAAATTCTTTGGTTTATATTAGGTGGTGACAAGCGTAGTGATTTTCAGCCATAAGGTCATGTATACTTACGTAATTATATTACTGTCAAGTCATATTACAAGTAGTGGTTTAGTTAATAGAAGGTTTAATAACTGATCATTTTGTTGCAAAAGTCCAAGGGTTTATGACAACTTTATGGTTGAGCAATTCTTTTACATTTTACTTACTAAGTATGATAGTACATTATTTATTTAGCTGCACACAAATTACTATCATAGCGTCAAATCTTTACGATAGCATAGTAAAATTAAGAAAAACTTAGGGTTTATCTGCATGATAAAAGTTAAATTCTGAATACAGAAGAACTAAAGTCACCCACCAACATAGCTCTTAAAAATAGCAGTTGAAATGGCAATGGGTAGGCTACATTGCTTGTAAAACCGAAAACCAATGAGCAGAAGGTTCTGGAGTGGCAACCAGCCAACCAAGAACTGGAAGACGCAGCGTCAGCCAGGCCTATCGTTTCAAAACCTTAAGGAATTTTGAATGCAAGAGACGCGATTCTTGCGCTCGTTTCTTCCACGAACCTGCAAGATGTGGAACGATCTTCCCCCTGAGGTTTTTCCGCATAACTACAGTATGGGGAGCTTCAAGAAAAGTGTTAAAAGAGTTCTCTCTAAGGGTAGGCAACGCACCGGCAATGCCTTCGGTGTTGCAGATGTCCATAGGCGGCGGTGACCACTTACCAGCAGGTGGGCCGCCTGCTTATTTGCCACTCATCTCATAAAAAAAAAAAAGACAAGTAGCCGTTGCGTAATGGCCGAGGCTAACGGTTACTAGTGGATGTTTTCTAGCTGATGATGATGATGGTAAGAGAAAAGGTACAGTCCTACTCGTCAGAAACACACTTCAATAACATTTTTTTATTGAAAGTGAAGATGAATTACTTTTTTGCATCAGATAGGACAGCGTTTAACCATATTTCGTCTGGAGGGGTGTTCATGTAATTACTTTGATAACAATGCAATGCAAAACAGTTGCAATCAAGCTACAAGATCGTCTAGTTGATGCTAAGTGACAATATACATACGAAGGTGACGAATGAGGATTGCAAATTGTTGCTCAAGCGAGACTGCTAGAACCGACGCTAGATTTTGGACTTTAGGTAATTATTAGCTAACTAGGCGAGCACTAAAAAAGGTTTCATCATGATTAGGGCTTGTTATTCAAATATTGCAAGTATTCGGTCATTTTTACTACTCGAATATCCAGTTTAGGAGTCACCTCGAGAGTAAAGCTGGTCTTGCTTCTAAGAAGCTAGGTGTACTCAACAGAGCCAAGCGGTACTTCACGCTGGGCCAACGGCTTATGCTTTATAAAGCACAAGTCAGGCCGCATATGGAGTACTGCTCTCACTTCTGGAACGGTGCGCCAAAGTACCAGCTTCAGCCCCTTGACTCCTTACAGCGACGAGCCGTTAGACTCACCGATGATCCTGAGCTCACCAAAGATTTAGAACCACTGAGTTTACGCCGAGACATCGGTTCCCTCTGTGTGTTCTACAAAATCTTCAATGGGGAATGCTCTGAAGAGCTGTTCAACCTAATCCCAGCATCGCGGTTAGCGCATAGCTCGTCACCGTCAAAAAGCTCATCCACACCTCGTGGACCCATGGAAGTCTCGCACAGTCCGTTTCACGAGATCATTTCTGCCACATACTTGCAAGATGTGGAATGAGCTACCCTCTGAGGTGTTTCCGTTGAGCTACAACATGGGGCACTTCAAACGTTGGGTAAATAGAGTCTTAAAAGGTAGGCAACGCATCGGCAGGGCCCCTGGTGTTGCAGGTGTCTATAGGCGACGGTAACTGCTTACCATCAGGCGGGCCGTCAGCTTGTTTGTCTGTCGGTGTTATAAAAAAAAAACCAGGGAGGTTAAATTGGATTATTCGAATAATTTTCAGTTAATCTTGAAAGTAAATGGAATATGGAGTAAAAAGCGACAAACAAAAACGGAGAACATCATGATTCACGATGTTCTCCGACACTGAATGGTAAATTTTCCTATTTCCATCAAACAGCACTTCATGTTTTAACCTAGCCATCATCGAGGGCTTGGCATTATTTGATTAATAAATAACGCACAACGATCACATTCATAGATGCTGTAGCGTAACTAGGATTCCCAGGAACTACGAGGAGCATGGTACCTCAACACCCAGACGCAGAACAGGTATATGCTTTTTTCCTGTGCTCAAATACTTGTCCTGTCGCGGGTAACGAACCCACCACCTTCGGGTTATGAGCAGACCTGTTCAACCATTACACCACACAGGCTGTCAAATTATCCTCCAGGTATGCTAAAGAATCACATTGGGTATATTTGTGTCATCGGTCAACATGCACTTGACCCGTTGAATTATTGTCTATACTCTCTTCTTGGAGAGAACAAGTATCCAGCAGTAGAAACGTATTGTGTTGTGATCAATACATCATGTTTACTCATGTTCATGTGTCACATGTGTTGTATTAGTCACTTACATAGTACTAGTAGTATACTAGCTTCAGTAAGTGTGTGCCGTCGACCCACCTCCTGGGAGGCAGTGAGCGGCTTCTCTCAGATAACATTACTTATTTAAAAGATTTAAAAATGTTCATGCTGCCTATTCATAGGAAAACTATAATCAATAGCGAGATGTAGCAGGTGCTACTGCTTTAAACCATAAATAATCACGACAATATCACTGGCTTCACAGAACAAAATTCCTGCCCGACCCATTACCTGCAATAACATAGGGTCACTTACATGCTTATAGGTATTAGGTACCTAATGGTTAGCTGCACAGCTTTACAGAAATATTCCCACAGAGTCCCACTAATACTATAACCAAAACGAACTATTACAACAATAACTAATAATAAAAAGCTATGGCATTGTAAAAGAATTGAGTAAACAATAGAATATGTCTAATTAATCAATCATCTAGTGATGAGATGAGATGATACCAAGCGAGTAGTAAATCGATGAACGACCAAGAACCGGAAGACGCAGCATAGGCCGGTCCTCCACTAGGTGGACCGATGATCTGGTTAAAACCGCGGGGAGCCGGTGGATGCTGGAGGCAAGTAGCCGCTCAAAGTGGCGCTCTGTGGGAGAGGCCTATGTTCAGCAGTAGTTGTTTTCAGGTTGTTGATGATGATGATGACGGTGAGTAAATTGACTATCCGCATAATGTTGGTGAATTTATGATTGATAATTTTATTATGACAATGGCGACCATACCTCTAACCACAGGCAGCAACGAATAAAAAAGAAATAGCCTAATCTTTTCTCGTTTACTGCATTGTATTAATGCCTGAAGTTATGTACTCAATACAACCACCAATTTGCCTACAATTGTTCTATTAACCAGTGTCTACCGTAATTAAATTGCCACGCACACCAATCTACTCATTAGGAGTGAGCATGACAGCACTTCCATAGAAATACTAAAACGCGATGCAGTAAATAATTGATTAGGCAAAGGTAACAATTAAACCGCGCACATATGAAGTGTGAGTTATATATAAATGGTGAGAAACATGATCAGCCATTCTATAGGTAGACATCTACTCGATGTTCATCACCATGGTGAAGCAGAAGAAACTGATATTGATCCTGATTGCCAGTGTGATCTCACAGGTGGAGCTATCACAAGAAGTAATGAAGAACTTGGCAATAAATTTCGCAAAGCCACTGGAAGTTTGCATGAAGGAGGTAAGTTTAAAGCATACCCTGTTTTAAACTTTCACGGTTGTTCACTACGTTTATAATATTACTAACGGGATCTTTACCGTGATTTGAATCATTTCTGAGTTCCCGATATTTCGGCACAGTTACATGCACCATGTTCACGGGTAGACTGAAGATGCGGGTGGATGATAAAATAGTTCGAAATATATTAACAAAACTGTCTACCCTCTTCCTCAGTCTTTTACTATGGGTACCATTGGCATAACTCGATCGTAACTCGCGACAATACACACTCACTGTATCACTGCATATAGTGTTCTTATCACATTTTGGACGCATATTATTTTTTTGGTAAAGATGCCGTTAGTAATATTATAAACGTAGATTGAAGCATGTAATTATTATGGTACTAAATGGATGATTCCTTTTTGATACAAATGTGGTTGTTTTTTTCGCTTGCCTAGAAGATACCTGTTTACTCTCGATTTGAAGACTCCAAGATTGTAGTCATCGGGAAATACAGACGCCGGCAAAGCGTTCCACTCTTTGGCTGTTCGCATGATAAATGTGGAAGCAAATCGCTTTGTTCGCACATGCGGGATGTTAACCATGTAACGATGGTGTTTTTTCATACATCTGGTTGTCCAATGGTGGAATGGTGATGGCGGAATCTGGTTATGCAACTCCAGTGCGCACTCTCCAAAATGCGCTCGATAAAAGACCGTTATATGTATATTTAAACTAGCATTAAAAGTGTAAATCTTTTTCAAAAAGTTTCATTCACTTATTTATATTCATGCGCCAATATCTCTTTCATTTGATATGTATTTCAGTCATTTAATATATTGACTACAGTAACTTTTTTTATTATAACTAGTCAGTGTAGTAAATCAGATTGATTTTACGGATTAAAGTAATACCACGCTTTGACGAATTTACTCACATAAAAATATTACGACCACATTTACATGTTATATCATTAAAATAATACTAAAAAGCAAAATTGTCGTAGATGGACCTTTCAGAAGCGGTGACCAAGGATTTCGCAAACTTCTGGAAAGAGGACTATAAGCTGGCTGACCGCCAAACTGGCTGCGCCATCATGTGTGTGTCAGAGAAGCTAGAGCTTCTGGATCAGGAACTTAAGCTTCACCATGGAAATGCACAAGAGTTCGCCAAGAAACATGGGGCTGGTTTGTTTTTCTTAAGTGTTTGTAATAAGTTTAACATTATCAAAAGTGCCTTCTCTTCCTTGGACCAATCCGTGGTCGCCACTCAAATACCTTCCTCTCCAACGGTGGTTAGTTATACCACCTACTTATATTTCATGGCTCGTTTTAACTTAGTTTTAACAGATCAGAATCTCATAATACTTATGAGTACCTACTTTGCAGACGATGCCATGGCACAGCAGCTTGTTGACATCATCCATGGGTGCGTTGGAAGCACCCCTGCAAACCCCGATCAGTGTGCCAAGACCCTCAGTGTGGCGCAGTGCTTCAAGATGAAGATCCACGAGCTCAACTGGGCTCCCAGCGTGGACCTCATGATGGGAGAAGTCTTAGCTGAAATTTAGGACTTTCTCAGGGCAGCACAATTAACCCTACCCTAACGACCGACTGGAAACGCCAACGGACTGATGAAGATTTTATTTAGATAGATAACGCCCCTTTTATTCAGCTGTCGATTTGATTATGTTCTCGTGTGATAATTAAATATTTGCAAAGCAATTGATTTTATATTTTTTAGAAAATTACTTTTTAGGTATGTAATTAGGAAGAGGACATGTAGACACTTCAATGTTTAAATAAATTAAGAAGTATACTATTGTATAAATCAAATACTAAAGCAAAAAAAACCTACTACGTAACTCTAATTAATTTAACATTACTAGATTTTCATAAAATCAATTATTTAATACACGACTTACTAACGAACAAAGTTAATAAGATTTATCTAAAACATCAAAATAATCGCAGGTGTCGCTGTATAAAAATTATAAATATGATTTTGAAAACAATAATATTGATTGTAATATTTAGGGTGCGGGTGTGTCAGTGCATTGACGAAACGTTGATCATGAATAGGATAAGCAGAACTTTTGGCGATCATGTTTTGGCTTGTCAGGAGCAGGTAAAAAATCTATCTAAAAACTGACCTTATTAATAAACATCGTATAGAAGAGGAATAGTTATTTAATGTTTAGATTCTCTCTATTGATTTTGATATGAGCAAAGTTAAAACAAGATAAAACACCGAGTTGCTATTCTGCTGTACAGTATTTATTCAAGAGGGTTAGTGTATAATATCCACAGTAAGAAATTCGATAAGAGTTATTTAATAGAAATGTAAAAAACATACCTGTTCGTTCTAAAAAAAGTAATTTAGAGATAATTATTTTATTAATCACAGTCGTACCCTAATTGCTAATGAATTAGTTGTGGTAAATGGAAAAAACACTGATAAACCTCTCAAATTATCTTGTTCACAATTCTACAGGATCGTTTTAGTGATGAGATAGTCCATCAGTTCCTCAACTACTGGAACGGTAGCTACTCTCTCAATGACCGTAATATGGGGTGTGTCTTCAACTGCGTCCTGGATCGGTTGAACCTGGCTAAACCTAGCGGTGACTTGGAAGAAGCTAATATTGATGCATTCGTGACCGCTAAAGGATCTGGTACTTTTTCATACACTTACTTGCCTTCCATAATTAGTAGTATTAGTACTGTTGACATTACCGAGGAAGCTCACATAAACCATATTAAAAGTGGCAGGAGTCAATTTATTAGTAAGTATACTGTTATTAGGTACTTACGGTTATTTTATTTGTTTTTTTTTTATCAACGATAGGCTAACATTTGATTTGATCATGGTCTCACCTGATGGTAAGTGATGACGCGGCCGAAAATGGAGCATGCTTGCCTAGAAGCCTTGATAGGTAAAAAATAAACCTTTCACAGTTTTTGCACATAGTCCAACTAACCATTCACAACGTGATCCAATGATCTAAAACCAAATTTTATTTTACACCCACATGTCCCTTTTTCAGATAAATTGTTCAACCAAGCTCTGATACAGCTGGTGAACATGTGCAAGAACATCACAAAAGTCGACGAGACTTGCTTATTTATGCTAGAAGTGGCTAGATGCTTCCGGACAGGGGTACAGCACATGAACTTCGCTCCTGAAATGGATGCTCTAAACGCTGACGATGATTACAATGATTAGAACTATAATAAAGATGTTTAAGTTAAGTTGTGCTTGCATATCTTTCTAAATACCATTATTCTAAGACCAGATTTGTTTATTGTCGATCACATTGTCTTTTAAGGTGAGATAATGGTTAGAAACCACACTTTATAACATAATGACATCAATATGAAAGACCAAGTTGCAGACTGTAACTTGATGCAATGAGAATCAGATCATCTTTATGGGTATTTTTACACAGCAATGGTCCAATATTTGGTATTTGACTTTGCAAAAGTATTCTAAGTTCGTTTTAGAGTTTCAATTTTGAAGAATTCTGATCGTAAAACACTGATTTGATTCCACTCAGAACTCAATTTAAACTAAACATACTGTAAGATGCTTTTTGAATGTTTCCATTTTCAGATGTATCGTACAACTACTTGTAATTAGCCAGATAAATATAGAATAGAATAGAATAGATTAGTATACAAAAGTAGTTTCTGCTGTATAGTTAGGGGCATCGTTCGATAAAAAAATGAAATATAGTAAATAGTCAATGCTAAAATACTAAGCTAATATAACCATACAAATATGAACAATTACTTATTTGATTTTACCTTTTTAAAAGAACTGTAGTTATTCTCTAGACACTCTTGTATACTGTACAGTGTCTTATCCAGTAGTTTAACTTTATTCATAAAGATCGAGTCTTTTGCCTCTGTAAGTTTCTGACCCATAACAAGCGGGAGTCTTTTTGATATGCTAAGTCTGTGATATGTTGGCTACAAATGTACTTTTTGTCGCACAGTCCTTTTAAAATAACATCATTGAGTACGGAAACGTTTAAGCAATACAAACATCCTCATAGACTTATAATTAGCTAAGTAGTTTTAATTACAAACTCTTGTTGAATTCATTGGAAGTCTTGATAATTAAAGTGGTGAGTATACGTATTATAATTACAGCTCCTAGCCATGACTATGCTATAAAATCGGTATAAATTACTTTTTCCACCCTGCCCTTCCATTAGCTCTGAGCTAATGATGGACAGGAAACACGTGTTGTTCGTAGTGATGTTAGTAGGAGTAGCAGTGAGGAGTTCCGGAGCAATAGATGCCATGAAGTTTCTGGCGGTGGGATTCATTAAGGTGTTAGAGGAATGCAAAAAAGAAGTAAGTAAAGTGACATAATTTATAGAATGTAGCGTTTGTGATTTATCAGATAAGGCAATAACGATCCAACTTTTCTAAATTACGTATTGAACAAGAAATTTTCAAAATGTCACACACAGCACAGCGTATTCTATAAATATGTGCTTAAAACTGTGTGAAATCAAATTCAACGTTACAAAGAACACAATTAAGTAGGTACCCATATTAATTATTCATGCCTTCCATTCTAATGGTTTTCAGTTGAACTTGGATGATCACCTCATCGTAGACCTTTATCACTACTGGAAGATGGAGTTCTCCCTTATGCATCGAGATACAGGTTGCGCCATCATCTGCATGAGCAAGAAATTGGAACTGCTTGATGAGAGTGGTAATCTTCATCACGGCAATGCTAAAGAATACGCTATAAAGAATGGAGCTGGTGGGTTTGCTGTGATAACTAAATATTTAAGTGTGGTTAGATAAACTGTTGGCTGTTGTTGGTAGCGGGTATACACCACAATATCAAGCGTAACTCATCAAAAAGAAGAAGAAGCAGCTAGAAGTAGCTTTTGTTATCAACGTTAGAAAATAATACTTGTCACGTCTAACCAATCTTTCTGCTCTGGACCTGGTTAGGCCTGGTTTCTTTACATATTTTTTTTACAATTTCTGAACAGAATTGTAAATTGTTGCACGGGACAAATCCTTTGCAGGGATGATAATTAATAGGATAAAAAGGCGATAAAGTCAAATACAATTTTAAGAGTGTAATTTTAGTACAAAATCTACAAAGTATGTTAAGTTTAACTAGGTACTTTTTGAAGACCCACTCATCAGGCGGGGTTGTTTAATAAACTTTTCAACTTTCAGCCGATGATCTAGCAGGCAAGATGATCACTGTCATTCACGAGTGTGAAGCCAAAACCAAGGACATCGCAGACGACTGCAGCAGGGTTCTGGAGTTGGCCAAGTGCTTCCGGGTCGGCATCCGTGAGCTGAAGTGGGAGCCCCAAGTTGACGTGATTATTAATGAGGTTCTCACGGAGATATAAGCATGGTATTATACCACCAATTTTTTGTTCAATTGAATACCTACTCTACCGTCTCTTTTTAGTGAGGTATTTACCTGCACTATGAGAAATATATAGCGAAAAAAATGGAACTGAACAGATAAATTGTTGGCATTGTTACGTGATGGTTTTTTAGCGAGGGAATTGGCTGATTGATTTGTACCTCTATTTCCTAGAAAATCTATAAAATATACTTTCCTTAGAACTATGTTGTTTGTGATTTTAATGCTATATTGCAAAGTTTTCGTATAAGTAGTAATTGTAAAGCATAATAACTACCTTATTTGACATATTTATCACTGTGCATAAGCGCGCTTGAGGTGATGTCAATCCTTCTGTAGGTAATGGGCTATCTTCCGCTCCGTCTTGAGACCCATGTTTGCTACACAAAAATATAGCATCCAGAAGTCAGAAAATTAAAGGGTCGTTTAAATTTAGTTTCGGTCATCCAATCACTTTGTTATTCTAGTTCCAGTGCTTCCACCTAGCGTTAGACCATTAGATCAATCTAAATCCCATGAAGCTACCAGTTAACTGTTCTCAGTTAATTGTGCCATAACTCAGGAGTACCTATGCGCGGTGGACAGGACAATATAAGTGCTGTGACTCCAGACCCTTAATCGAACTCCGATGTGCCGATAGTGGTCGCCAGCTTCCCGGAATTACGGGTTGACCTATTGTTTGCAGGTTTATGAAGTGTTGGACGATTTAAGATAACAATTCAAGTTCTTAAAATTAATTGAAAAGCAGCTTCGTGTTTTCGATGGTGTTATCTTACTTAATTGTGAGTCTTTAGGGTTTCGTAACCAGTCTGCCTTGTCGTCGGTTTATCTCTGCGCGCAGCTTCTTTTTTTTATATGTTCCTATTGCCATGTTCCGATTATGAACACATAATATGAAGATTTATGGCAGTATCGTTTGCTGAGCGTGATCAATAGATCAATTAGAAAGTAAAGTTCAATCGCGATCTGGATTTGAACCCGTATCCAGCTCCCTAAAGCCGGGCGGAACATGCGTTTGTTATGCCCGCTCGGCTATACGCTAAAAATCTGTTAACGCCTTTCGTCGCATAATTAGGCATATCTATTATTGATATTATATTGCTACTTAACTGTGACAACTGATCACATGTCCAAATTTATCCTTCACCTTTTACAACAGCACCAAGTCATCATCAACAGCCTGAAGACGTCCACTACTGAACATAGGCCTCCCCCACAGAACGCCACCTTGAGCGGCTGCTCACCTCCTGCATTCATCGGCTCCCCACGGTTTTCACCAGATCGTCGGTCCACCTAGTGGGGGGCCGGTCTACGCTGCGTCTTCCGGTTCGTGATCGCCACTCGAGAACCTTTTTCCCTATCGGTTGTCAGTTGACACCAACACCTACAGCACCAAGTACTTTGGTGTTAAATATAGTGTAAATAGTTCTTGCCTTTTATGCCTACTTACGGGGTTGGGAATAGTGTACTGAGAGATCTTTGAGAAACACCCATACCATCATGACCAAAAACATTCTTAAGTTTTGATTATTATAGGTAATGTCTAAGCTAAATCTTGCTATGATGCGGATAACTAAACCAAATTCCTCCATTAAGTCTTACTTGAGGAAAACAGAGAAATTCTCGACTTTGAAATAAATTGTGCGACGTGTAAAGAAAACAAACAATGTAAGCCGTTAAATCTATCTTCAACGTTCACATCCAGCCACCTGAGGCCTCGACGTGGTGATATTTACCTCTATAGTGGTGGACGAACTCAGGGTTGGGCGATGGGGCTAACTAATAAACTCTTTAGAGCTCTGTAGTTAGCTTTTCTGAAATTTACATTTTAGTGCTAAATGAAAAGCAATTTAAGAAAAATATCAAGAGTATTTTAATGAAAAAGACATATTATAGTGTAACTGATTTCCTATCTGACCACAAATACTGGAAATCCCTTGACTTAACACAACAATTATTATTCTGATTTTCAACATATTTTAATACAATATTATAAATTTATTATTTTAAAGACCTTTTTTATTCTTACAATACAATTACTTATTTACATTTCATACTTATTTTTTTTTGTTATTAGAATGACTTTTGCATCTTGTTAGCGTGTTAAATTATTTAAAATTTTTGTGTTTTTGTTAAAAATTACAACTTTTTAGTTTTATGTTTTACAAAATATGTACAACTGTATTTGTTTTATTTAATGTATTATTGTTGTTGTAGTACAAACTATGTATTGTTATAAACTGACTTTCGTAAGTGTACATTGTGCCTATATGACAATAAATGAATTGAATTGAATTGATAGAATATCATATTATGATGAGGATATTCAATTTCAAAAATCTCTAAATTGTTGTTTAGTTTTATAGACCAGCTATTTATTTGTTTTCTGTTCAATCATGTGTCTAGACAGAACACAGAGCATTCTGATATTAAAATAAATTGGCCATCTAGTTCATCAACAACAGGAGTGATTTAAAAAAAACTGGGGAGTAGGTAAGTATTGGACAAACTGTTGATCATTTCTGCACAGAGATCCCTGTCTCGGTCACGCTTGTCAGTAGCTAAAACTACTAAATATTATTATGTTACTACTACTACTAAATTTTCTAAGTATGCGATGGCAGCTATCGAAGTTCACACTGAGATTACAATGGAAATCGCAATACATGGCTATCATGGGAACTAAAACAATGCAAAATTGAAGAAGGATTTTCACAACTAGAACCCGTAATTTTAATAATTTTATCGACAAGGTCTTAAAAAATAATTCTTGAATTAAAATTACCTAATTGCAAATTGAGAGATCAGCAGGAAAACTAAAGTGACCGATATAGCTTTTAGAATTAGCAAGTTGAAATGGCAATGGGCAGGCCACATCGCTCGTAGAACTGACAAGCGATGATGAAGGTGCTCGAGTGGCAACCACGAAGCGGAAGATGAATTATGGCCCGAATAATAATCCTTTGCTCCGCCCCTGGCAACCACCCCGCATGTGCCACTCGCATGGTACTTTTCTATTTATTATCTGTACGGAAATCTGTTTTCGGGGTCCGCGAGCAGGTGTGCTTTATTTTTATTTGTCTTATTTCCAAGCTTTTTTGTGAGAATGGTTTGCGAGTTTCAGCGCTCCATTGTTTTAGGTGACTACTTACAGAAGTGACGAGGGGTCTAAGCCAATATGGGAACAAAGATTATATTACTTTTACTAGATAGATCGAAGTACTTATAAAATCAATAGTATGTTGAAAAAGACCGGAAGACCCGAAGACGCCGCGTAGGCCGGCCCCCCACTCGGTGGACCGACGACCTGGTGAAAGCCGCGGGGAGCCGATGGATGCAGGAGGCGAGCAGCGGCTCAAGGTGGCGCGCTCTGGGGGAGGTCTATGTTTAGCAGTGGACGTCTTCAGGCTGATGATGATGATGATGATGATGAGTATGTTGAATATGTACCTACAACATGATCAACAATCAGTGATTTAGGATTCTACAAGTCGAAAAAGTGACTAAAAGGGTTTTTGATCCGTAGTTAAGGTAACCAATGGTTCAAAATGCCAACAAATTTTTACCATTAGTTAGAATTTGTAAGTTTAATTAACCATTGGTTACCTTGACTCATCATCATCATTAACAGCCTGAAAACGTCCACTGCTGAACATAGGCCTATCCCAGAGCACGCCACCTTGAGCGGCTGCTCGCCTCCTGTATCCATCGGCTTCCCGCGGGTTTCACCAGGTCGTCGGTCCACCGAGTGGCGGCCGGCCTACGCTGCGTCTTCCGGTTCATGATCGCCACTCGAGAACCTTTCTTCCCCATCGGTTGTCAGTTCTACGAGCGATGTGGCCTGCCCATTGCCACTTCAACTTACTAACTCTAAGAGCTATATCGGTCACCTTAGTTCTCCTGCGGATCTCCTCGTTCCGGAGCTTATCTCGCAGGGAAACCGAGCATAGCTCTCTCCATAGCTCGCTGCGCGACTTTGAGCTTACTAATGAGGCCAACAGTAAGAGACCATGTCTCAGTTCCATAAGTCATCACTGGCAACACACACTGATTGAAAACTTTCGTTTCCAGGCTCTGCGGTACTTTGGATGAAAAGACCTTACCTTAGACTTAGAGGTTACCTTGACTACGGGTCGAGAAACCCCACGCCTAATCATAATTACGAACGCAAAATTCATGATACCTTAGAATTCTAATCAGTAGGTACAGTCAGTCAGTTCTAGTCAGTAGGTACTTATACCTACTGATATCATAACGTAGTAAAATACTTTATTTCAAAACCAATAACATATATTTATTTTTCTTTTGACAACTTCTTCCTTGCTAGTCAGAGGACTACACTTTACTTGCACTTTAGGCCTTGAGGAGAGCCTCAAGGCCTAAAGTGCAGTCATGACCTTCCTCCATGACGACCCTCAGAGCCTCAAGGCCTAAAGTGCAGTCATGACCTCCTCCATGACGACCCTCATGGATGGAGCCCACTTGAGGGCATGGATCTTGGTGCGGAAGCACTTGGCCATTTCCAATGCGCGGGCGCAGTGGTCGGTGACCGCTTCGTTCGCCTTCTCGCACTCGTGCACCATCGACACTATTTGCTTTGCGAGGTCGTCATCTGGAATGAAGTTTGAATGATTTCAGTTAGTATATCTACTTAATAGCGTGTCATTTCAGTCATATTGTCAATTAAAACTAGGTGAAAGGTGCCTGTCATCATCATCACCTACCCTTATCCCACTAAATAGGCTTGGTGCAGCATGGTCTTTCAAATAATGCAGCTGAACAGATGTCGCTTTTACAACCAGCCGTGTTCCCGACTATGTAGACCTTTTTGGTAATCCTCATTGGAGGAATAGAACGACCACCACCAGTCCGTTATTTCTATCTACATATTTTGTGTACCCATAATTTATACCTTGGTTGGCTCTTACAGCATCCCTACCTCACAACAATAATTAAACCCTCTCTTACCTGTCTCACATAAAAATGTATAACGAAACAGAGAAAAATTATAATCCACATTAGGGTATTATCATTTTGGTTTTCTATAAGATTTTAAACTTCCATGGTTCATTACTCACATAATATGATCATGGATTTAAGTTGTCGAGTATCTGGAATCCAGTAGTAAATTTATGTAAACACCGAAATGTTTCTGCTCCAAGTACAAACTCTGATATTGTGAGTGGTGTGTGTCGAGTGACGTCGAGTCGTATAGTGAGAATAGGGACAATATCACAATAGTACTGGTGCGACGCGTAGTAAACGTGTGCGAAGGAGGGTAGACCGCTGCGTTTGCCCATAACTTATTATCATCTACCCGCAAGATCTTCAGTTCGTCCGTGATCATGGTGCTTGTAACAGTACCGAAATGTCGGCAACTCGATGCAAATAAATTACATGGTAAATATCCCGTTAATAAACAATATGTGAGTTATTTTAGTTTTCTCTTACCAGCGCCATGAGTCTTAGCAAACTCATGCGCATTTCCATGATGCATCTTCATATCCTCATCGATCAGCTCGAGCTTGGAAGCCATGCACATCATCACGCAGCCCATCTCGCGGTTCACCAGCTGGTACTCCTCATGCCAAAAGTTGTAGAAGTCTTGCATTATGTGGTCGCCGACATTCTCCTGTAAAAGAAAAAGACAGTGATTATAGATACTACCCGCAGCTTTTCTCGCGTAGACATGAAGCAATATTTGTTCCAAAGTACATAAAGATCGGCTCGACCATTAAGTTAAGAAAACATAGCATACAGAAAGAAAGAGAGCCAGCGAGAATTACTTTCACAAAAGTAATATAGATTTAAACAGAACAAAATTATAGTGCTATAGTCGAATAAATATGACACTTGGTAACACTACAGCAAATGACATAAAAATTAGCCCATCATCAGCAGAAATTTCACATGCAAAGGAAAACCCTTAGAAAACTGGTCACATCTGTGAAATTAACTACACGCGTAACTTTTAGCAGGTCAGCATTATATTTAATTTTCTATTATATTCGCCACTATCCTAAATCTCGTTAGAGATATTTCATCATCATTGTCATTTTTGAAATTTATATCACCTGCTTTATAATTACCACCATCATCATATTCGGAGCAGCTGTCAAGGAGTTGGGCTGGCAATGGAAATAATATAATAATAATATACATTTATTTCAGGCGATTTAGCCCATGAAATGTTCAAACCCGCGCAGGACGTTCATGTCAGCGCAGGCCTTTATCGCCCTAAGTTTTCTTACCTGCTTTTTACAGTCTTCCAAAACTACAGCAAAGCCTTTCGATATGTTTTGCAACACTTCCTGCGAACATTTTCCCTTCTCAATCTGAACCAAAAGCACACCAGTAATTGCCAGAATCCGGCAGAACAATCTCCTTCCCTGCATTATGGCGATTGTTCTGTGATGGCCATACCGTGGGCTTATAACTTGTTTTGTATCAATTAGTGATTAATTAACGACTGTGTTTTAATTGTCCCTTTGGGAATGAATTGCGGTTTTTGTTGATCACAGGGTTTGGTGTTTTATTACGGTCGTATCAGTATGACCTTCCTGGGATTATATATGTTCTATAGTAATCGTGGCCTGTTAAATTTCCAAGGCCTTATTACCTGAAGGGAAGTATTTTGTCGATCTAGTCGTTCACCTGATGTTAAGCGTCATCGCTGCCCATAACAGTTGCAGTGCCACTTAAAAAATATATAAATTATAGCTGGGTAGCCAATATAGCTTCCGCCATCACGCTGAAATTTTTTTTGAGGAGGGATATCCCCTAGCACTTCCCTGCCACCACAGGAGTGATGGCAGGGGGTATGAGGGACTTCAACCCACTAAACCCGCCCCCTTAAGGGTGGGTAACGTTACACCTCGGTTACCCACCAGACGTATGGAACCGTGTGAGCGCCGCCGACCCCACTACGGAGGATGGAGAAGGCGCGCGGTACGCCTCCTCCGTCCCCCGGTCCGTCTGCGCTGGACTGGATCAGAGTTGGAATTATCCTCCCTGACCCGCTCCGCAGCCTCCTTCTGTGTCATCACCGCCTCACAGAAGTAGACCGTTGCCTGCCACGTTCTCTCGCTGCCGAGCATGGCGTTTACCACGCTCGGCAACGAGAGGTCCCGGCCGATGACCGCTAAAAGTGTGCGCCGCTCAGAATCCCAGGCAGCGCACACCTCCAGCGTAATCACGCTGACCCAAGACAAGCCGATGTAGCATAGTAAGCAGATCCGCAGCAGATGATTAAGATGACCCATATAGCTTTTAGAATTAGCAAGTTGAAATGGCCATGGGCACTGGGCAGGCCACATCGCTCGTAGAACTGACAACCGATGGGGAAGAAAGGTTCTCGAGTGACGACCGTGAACCGCTGCGTAGGCATCCCACTAGGTGGACTGACGCCCTGGTTAGAACCACGGGGAGCCGATGGATGCAGGAGGCAAGCAGCCGTTCAAAGTGGTGCTCTAGAGGGAGACCTATGCTCAGCAGTGGATGTCTTCAGGCTGTTCATGATGAGTAGACATTACCTTCATAGACGGTAATCTGTAATTCTGATGTATGTATGTATTTACTAATTACACCTATGTACTTCATTACTACCTAGGTACTTTGAATGCGCAATCCTTTGCGTTAAAACTTAACAGATCTGTTTCAATTTCCATTCTCTTAAGCGGTAATACACCATCTAGCACATAATTAATCCTCATAAGCAGGATGTTTGTGAGGCCAGCGTCGACAGTCCATAATGGTCCTTATTGTGGTAACTGTAACGGTGGGTATCGAGTGTTGTTTTAGTTAATTGGGCTCAGTGGAGCGACACGACAATGTGTTTAGCGTGACATTAGCTGTGTGGCGCTGTTTGGAGTGTACGGATTACATTGTTTGAGACGATACGGTAGAACTAAATAATGTGACGTCACAGACTTTATTATTTATTTATGAAATGATTGCGTATGTTGCAATTTGCATGTGTACAAATTATGGCAATATAGATAAGATACCAAATGAAGCTATTGATAAGATACCTTACTACAGACAGTAGATAATGAAAATGTATTATGTGTTAGTGTATAAGGTATTCCAAACACAGCCTAGGCAAAGTAGACCAACAGTGACACTTGAAGTACCTAGAGGATTGTTGATAGAAATGCACGTTGTAAGCGATTGATATATGAAATGATGAAAATGTCCACTACTTGAAACTGAAATTCGAATAATATCGCCGAAAAATAAAAGCATTGAATCTGGAAATTGCAGCAAACATCAACTTGTTGATATCACAGATAGTTGGGTCTAATAATGTCTCCACTGCTAGGATACGTTTCTTTTCTCACAGAAAGAGCGCAGCCATATTTTGTCAAGATGACTTTGAGTATAGGTTAGTGGATGACCCAAGTTTCCAAATTTTGTGGTTTTTTATATATATTGTAGGCGGCCCTTCAATAAAACAAGGTAACGATGTAAGTAAATAAAATCCACAGTCTATATTTCACACGTTTTAAATATAAATAAGATACTGCTGCTGTACAAACTATACTACACGCTATAAACTTGTGCGGTAAAATATCCTAACAACACTAAGCGATGTTGCACGAATGCCGAATCAAACTCCACTACCGAAATAAAATGAAAACCAGCAAAAGTCTTCCTGAGCCGCCATTTTTTTACCGGACACCGATTTCGTCACCAATGGCAGCTCAGCAGGCCTCTCATTGGTTGAATTAATTCGTTCAGAAACCAATACTTCAAAAGTACGTTCAAAAACACGAATCAACAAAACAACATAACGTATACTTAAAACTCGCGCCTGTATTGAGGAGGCGCTAACGTCGCGTCGCCTGCAGTTTTCTACATCAAAAATGAAGCTGGAGTTGCTAGGCGACAACAATATATATTTTTATAGGCCCGCACTTGACCGCAATCTCACCTGATGGAAAGTGACGACGCGGTCCACGATGGTGCATGCTTGCTTAGAAGATACCTATTCACTCGCGACTTGAAGAGCTCCAGATTGTACTTATCGTGAAACAAAGACGCTGGTAAAGTGATACCAACATAACCGTTTCCTCGAGATGTTTTCATTTACCGTTTAAGACTGAGTGCAAATTCAGTTCCTAAAGTACTGAGTCATTGGTCTGATCGAGGTTTGATAGGATAGGTTCTAAGTCACACTTGCATTACGCAAATGTTTGATATCGTACAAAACAACTCAGATGCCGTATCGCAACGGAAACGCACGCACATGTCTGTGTACTGAACGCACGGTGATCTCGCGGATTATTCGCCATTAGAAGTTGCGCGGGACATTTGTCACGCCGATAAGCTGAGTCTACCAGGCACCGGCTCAGCATGACTTCGCTGATGTACCTACCTACATATTATTAATAACAACATACATAAACACTGAGTCATATAGCACAGTACCTACCCCTCATCATCGTCTACAGCCTGAAGACGTCCACTGCTGAACGTAGGCCTGCCCCACTGTGTGCCACTTTGCGCGGCTGCTCGCCACCTATGCATCTATCGGCTTCCCGTGGTTTTTACCAGATCGTCGGTCCACCGAGTGGGGTGCCTACGCTGCGTCTTCCGGTTCGTGGTCGCCCCTCGAGAACCTTTCTCCCCCATCGGTTGTCAGTTCTACGAGCGATGTGGCCATTACCATTTCATTTTGCTAATTCTAAGAGCTATATCGGTCACTTTAGTTCTCTTCATGAAACTATAATAAATTATTATTATTTTTGATTACTATAAATAATAGTATAATGCGTCTTTCGTAGGACCAATCAGTAGGAAATACCTAATACGTTTAGAATGCATTTTTAGTTTATCGATTGTCCGACAGAGGGTGATCGCTAAACGACCGCTTTCTGATCTGGGGGTTTGATCCCTTTCCATTAGCGTTAACGTCAAACGATAACTCAAAATGTATGGGAATGACATTACCTTCGGAAAACTTTTCTGCAGGTAATTTCATAGCTAATCTTTGCTAGACCCCTAGCTGTTGCTAATCTATACATATAATAAAACTGTAGAGATAAAAAAGTCTGTAATTGCAAGATATCAACAAACAAAATACACAGGTTGGCTTAAAATTAGCCGCTGATCACGTTAAGCCACTTTTTAAACACTTTGTCTGTTTGTTTGTTTGTTTGTTTGTTTGTTTGTTATGACTGAACTCCTAAAATACTGAATGGATTTTCATGCGGTTTTTACTAATATGCTTAGAAATAACCGGCGCTTAACATAGGATATATTAAAATTGAAATATCGTTAAAAAAATTGATGACAATTATTAAGATTTCATAACGGAACGAATCGGAGTTGTAAACAACATGGCCGCTTGATGGTTTTTTTTTTGGTTACTTATAGTAAGCATAGAGAAAATAACCGCTTACGCTGAAGAGATGGGACTCCCATAGAGAAAAGAGTTAGTTGTATGAAACGTGCGCTACACGTATAAGTGTAGCGCACGTTTCATACAACTAACTCTCCTCTGTCTATCAATATTTTTAAATGCGTTATTGAATGAATGGGAAGGTTTTAGGTACGTTACTAAGTTAGGTTTTTAGGTAAAGGTTTTAGGTAAGTTTTTTTTAAGTTGGCTACTGTTTCCGCCATAACGGTAAGTTTTAAGCTGCCACATATTGTCACAGATTACAAAAAAAAACAATCGACTACACTCTCTGCCACATGTTTATCTGGAGGCAAAGATTAAAGAAAAAGACTCTGTGAATGGATATGACCAAAGAGTAATATTAGTATCGCTACTCTAAGAGAATCAAAACATTTTATAGGTTTCCTATTTATATTTTTACAGGTTTGTTTAGCATTTTAGAAGTTAAATAGATACATATACCAACAAATATTAATAGTGTGAAAGTAGATGTTTTTTTTTATTTTGGCATTAGACGACATTTGTACTTAGCCAATGATACGAAATATTTTATGAAAAATGTTTTAAAAGGGTACTTACTTAGAGTATAGACTAAAAGCATAGAGATATCCATCAAAACGATATTATATTTGTACTCCTCACACGTATCGCTACGTCAGTGGCGAAGGAAAGAAACAAACATAAAGTAATTAGCTACGCTTGCGAAAAGTCAAACAGAAAAAACAGTTGACTCGAGTCGAAAAAATGGTACGGTGAAATTTCGCAAGTGTAGCTAATTACTATATGTTTGTTTCTTTCCTTCGCCACTGACGTAGCGATACGTGTGAGCAGTACAAATATACTATCGTTTTGATGATCCCTCTTTGCTTTTAGTCTATACTCTAAGGTTTTTCTATACAAATCTGTCAGACTAATTCACATCAAAGTGTCCACTTCTTATAAAAAGCGTCCAAAAAAGTGGTACGCTTGACAGATAATGAAGTTCTCTCTATGCTTTTAGTCTATACTCTAAGGGTACTTAGATATAGGTAAGTATAATTATACTTTATGGTAAGATCCTCGAATTAGCAACATGGCCGTGTAACGTTCGATTTTGATTTCTTCTTCTTCTTTCACGTAAGTAAATGAGTTTTAATAGTTAAAATATTTTAGGTCTGTGGGCTTTTCAATGAACAAACTAAGCAGTTATATTCTATTTGGGACAAACCACAGGTTAGAGTAAAAATTATTGGTTACTCGGTTGCTCCAAGAAGGTTAATTATATCTTTGGGTGTATTTATGCAATCAGAGTTTAAACTTCTTTTTTCTTTTTTGGTGGTAATTGCTTGGCTCTACGGATAAGTTGTAAAGTTTATTAGAATTTGGCAAGAAGAAGAAAGGTCTTTGTAAGTGGACGTCTTCAGGACGTTGTTGTTGATGATGATGATGATGATGATAGCCGTATTTGAATTAATTGATCATAGATATCAATTTCGGCTTAATTTTTTTCGTTATTCCTAAAATAAGTAATGGTCTCGACAGATATTTAGAAAGACAAACAGACGGACAACAAAGTGATCTTACCTCAAATTCATATTCAAATTCAAATTCAATTTATTTTACAGTTTGTAACATAAGAGTACAAAAAAGCGTCTAAGGCGTTACAAATAAAATATTAAAAAAAAAAGTCATTTAATGTATACAATATAAAACAAATAATAAAAAAACAGTATTATCAATGTCATATTATTAATATTATTAGGTAAGTACAGTTACCTATAAGGGTTCCTTTATTTTAAAACTGTTACGGAACCCTAAAAATGGAACATTCTTTGCAAAAGTGAATCTGATTAGAGCTTTGTACACATGTTATTTTCTCACTCCCACCACTATGTTGAAAGTGCAGTGGGAATGAGACAACGTGGTAAATACCGGACATAATATAAATGTCAACTCTTTTTACAGTGGCGTACGTAAATACTTGTGAATTCTAATTAGTATTAACAAAACTAATTACGTACGCAACGTATAGGTTAATGCAATACTCCAGCTGTAAAGTAAGTATTATATAATCTTATTATTGACACTGGCTAAATACTCAATTCGTATGGAGTCAAACTTATGAAAGTAAAAAAAAATATGTGGTGAATGCAACAAAGATACTCTTTGGAAGGGAACCAAAAGCGCGCGGATGTGAAAAACTGACCATGTGTGTTTGTTTTGTATTTTTCTAAACTGCCTAAATAATAGGTAAGTACTTAAGTAGGTATAACTACTACGTAAACAAAATTTACTGGAACCTCTTATCAAGACTTGAACGGTTTTTATGGTGAAAACACAAGAACAATCTGTTGAAGTGAAAATGACAAGGAAAAGATCGAACGTATCACTGGTATGTAGGTATACCATAAAACTTTTATTCGTTAGATGCCTAGATCTACCGTATATTTAAAAAAACTAACGGCTAAGTATAAGGTAGGTCTAAGTAGGTACATACATATGATTTGCAGTTTCTAACTGACTATTTTATCAATGTGTAGGTGATCTGATGACACGTGAAAAGCCATACCTACCTACAACCTAAACAACACTTTTACACGTGTGCTACCTAATCTGCTAATACGTGCTGAGATTCGAAAAAAATTTGTGGATTTTGTGATTTGGTATAGAGGAAATGCATGAACTAAGCTATTATTAGACTACCTAAACGTAGAAATAACATAATACATGCGTGCGAAGCCGCGGGCAAAAGCTAGTACATAATACAATAGTGGCATAGTTCCGCGTTGTTGACGCTGCCGCTTCGCAGACGCGCAGGTGTGGCTGAAGTTATGTTGCGTTACGCATTGCAACCACTAATAGGTCCCTTGTTTTGGTTATATTTTTGTAATTCTAATACGAATCGTTTTATTGTTTCAGGTAAGGCACATGCAATATTCAGAAACGAAGGCTTGTGGTGAAAGTTGGGAACAATTTTGAAGACAAACCACCTTTAAGTGAGTAAAGCGTAATATAACTAAGCAATTTCATCACAGCTCTGACTAATGTCTGAATACGAGCTCCTGCATGCATTGAGTACTAGTTGTTGGTAGAAGTCGGTTTCCTGGATACGTATAGTATCTGATAGCTGAACTACTGACAGTTTTGAGAATAGAATAGAATAGAATAGAATAGAATAGAATAAACTTTATTGTATAAAAACTGTGTACATGCAAAGGTCTTAAACTATAAAAATTGTCACAAACAGTATTATCCATTCCGGACGTACAATAGAAGTGGACCAATACCAATTAGTATTTATAGTAACTAAATGGGTATAAAACCAAGTATTTATTTACAACATGAATAATGCTAGGGAGCATAAAAAATCTCTGTGTAAAATTTGCGTACTTAAAACATTGTCTTTTATTGTTCTACCCACCTAATCACCATCACTATCAAAGAATTCGTTTACATTGTAGTGAGCCTTACCTAACAACCACTCTTTGAGACCATTTTTAAATTGGTTACCATTGAGAGACTTTAAATGTGGAGTTAGATGATTATAAACTCTTACGGCACAGGCGAAAGAGCTTTTGTAAAACATGCTGTTATTACTTTGGGGAATACAAATGTTAAATTTATGTTTATTGCGAAGAATACCCGTACGACTAGATCGTGTAGTGAAGAAAAATTCGGTATTATTTTTGACAAAAGTACAAATTTCTAGAATATAAATTCCTGTAACAGTAAGTAATCGATTTTCTTTAAATATATTGCGAAGAGAATCTGTGTTTTCTAGATTAAAAATACTTCGCAAACAACGCTTTTGCATTATGAATGTTGACTGTACGTTAACAGAATTTCCCCAAAAAATTATGCCATAACTTAACTGAGGATAAACATACCCATAATAAGCGTTTATAGCGATATGTTTAGATGACACACGGCTCAGTATCGACAAGGCATAACAGTATTTGGATATTTTATTATTGATTTTGCTGACATGGGCCTTCCAATTTAAATGTGAATCGAGAGTCACACCTAAAAAATGTATTTCATTTATTTTATTAACTGGTTTACCTTTATTTTTGATATTTAGCTGTAATGATGACATTTTATAATTTTTGAATTGCATCAGTTTAGTTTTTTCAATGTTAACTTTAAGATTAATTTGTTTTAGCCAATTTGTAACAGATTCCAGTGTACTATTTATTTCTAATTCAAGGTTGCACTCATTGTTTTCTTGTGGAATGAAGATAGTAGCATCATCTGCAAACATTACGCAGAGGTGTTTCGTGCTCTGTGGCAGTTCATTGATGTAAACGAGGAACAGGAGTGGCCCAAGAACACTTCCTTGAGGGACTCCTAAACTTACATTTTGATACTCTGATTTTACTTTTTCTACAATTTTTGAGCTTTTATTGTAAACTTCAAGCTGTATTAATTGACTCCTACTATTAAGATATGACTCTATCAAAGTCAGCGCTGTTCCACGTATTCCTATGGTTTCTAATTTGTTTAATAATACTTTGTGGACTACGCAGTCGAATGCTTTCGAGAGGTCAAGAAATAGAGCAACACCGGTTCTTTTGTTATTCAATTCTTCCCAAACCTGCTTTAACATTTTATATATTGCTAGGGATGTATTTTTACCTTTACGAAAGCCGAATTGATTGGCATTAAGTGAATTGCTGGAATCTAAAAACGAAATAATTCTATTGTATATGACTTTTTCGAATATTTTTGAAAAGCTTGGTAAAATTGCTATTGGTCTGTAGTTTCCTATATCTTTTTTACAGCCTTTTTTATATAATGGTGTTACTAATGCTTTTTTAAGATCATTTGGAAAAACCCCCGTTTCAATCGTTAAGTTTATGATATGTACAAGAGGTTCTACAATGTAATCTATGCTGCTTTTAATTACTTGCATAGATATGTCATCATGGCCGGTACTTTTCTTGTTTTTCAATTGTTTTACAATATTCCTAACTTCCTGGACAGTTACAGGGCTCATGAATATAGTCCTACAGTTTTGATTTGCGAATTTCAGTTGTGATACCATATCGTTATCGTTTTTATTTATTTTGTTAAGCTCTATAAAATATTTATTCATGACTGATGCTATGGATGATGGTTCCGTTATATTTTCATCATTAATGTTTATAGATTCTACTGTAGTTTTTATTTTATTATATTGTGATGTATGTTGTTTTATAAGTCCCCATGTAGCTTTACTTTTATTAGTGCTTCTGTTTATATAGCTAATATTAGAAATCCATAAATGGCGAGTACATCACTAACCTTCGTTTTGCCGATGATATAGTCATAATGGCGGAATCGCTCGAGGACCTTAGCACCATGCTCAACGACCTCAGTAGAGTCTCCCAGCAGGTTGGTCTTAAGATGAATATGGACAAGACAAAGATCATGTCTAATGCTCATGTTCCACCTATACCGGTAATTGTTGGGAACGATACTCTCGATGTTGTCGACAAGTATGTCTACCTAGGACAGATTGTCCAATTAGGTAGGTCCAACTTCGACAAAGAGGTGGCGCGAAGAATCCAACTCGGCTGGGCAGCGTTCGGGAAGCTTCGTCCTATCTTTTCGTCCAAAATACCGCAGAGCCTGAAAACGAAAGTTTTCAATCAGTGTGTGTTGCCAGTGATGACTTATGGAACTGAGACATGGTCTCTTACTGTTGGCCTCATTAGTAAGCTCAAAGTCGCGCAGCGAGCTATGGAGCGAGCTATGCTCGGTGTTTCCCTGCGAGATAAGCTCCGGAACGAGGAGATCCGCAGGAGAACTAAAGTGACCGATATAGCTCTTAGAGTTAGTAAGTTGAAGTGGCAATGGGCGGGCCACATCGCTCGTAGAACTGACAACCGATGGGGAAGAAAGGTTCTCGAGTGGCGACCACGAACCGGAAGACGCAGCGTGGGCCGGCCCCCCACTCGGTGGACCGACGACCTGGTGAAAGCCGCGGGGAGCCGATGGATGCAGGAGGCGAGCAGCCGCTCAAGGTGGCGTGCTCTGGGGGAGGCCTATGTTCAGCAGTGGACGTCTTCAGGCTGTTAATGATGATTAGAAATCCTACGTGATGTGCATATCACCTTTTTAAAAGTTTTACAATATTTTTTATATTCGTCATATTTATCTTTGTTTTTTTGTTTCTCTTTTTGAGTTTGTAGATATATTTTACGTTTGTTTTTGCTAGCTATTTTAATACCTGTAGTTTTCCAGTTTGGTCTTTTTTTGAAAGTTATTTTTACTTTTTCGAGAGGAATACATAAAGTAAATATTAAATTGAATAGTTCAATAAATTCTATGTATGCTGTATTTGGTTCATCATGAGTAAACACTGCATTGAAACTTATTTGAGATAAATATTTTAAGAATATGTTTAAATATAAATCTACATTTCTGCGTTCTATAAACCAATATTTTTCTTTAAAGCTTAAATTTGATGCAACAGTGATTATCTGTGCTGTATGGTCGGATATACCTGTATTTAATATTTCAGTTTTGTACCGTTTGATGTTAGTTAGTATATTATCGATGCATGTCTGAGAATGTGCTGTGATTCTAGTGGCATCAGTTATTGTTGGATGTAAGTTGAATAATTGTATTGTGTTAATAAATAATTCAGACTTTTTATTTTTTTCTAGTAAATTTATGTTAAAATCTCCCAGTACTATTAGTTTTCTTTTATTTACTCTTGTTCTTAGTGTAAGTTTTTGCAGTAAATTTTCTAGACATTTCATAAACAAATCTATGTTACTTCCGGGAGTTCTATATATGCATATAACAACGTAATTTAAGTCGGGTACAATTATCCCACAACACTCGAAATGTTTTTCTATGCTTATTTCTGATAACCATTCTAACTTCTTATAAGCAATTCCGTTTTTTACAAAAATAGACACACCACCACGACGTACTTTTTTTCTACAGAAGTGTGCGCCTTGAGTGTAACCCTCTAGTTGTAACACGTCAGTTTCATTATTTCTTAAGAAAGTTTCACTGAAGCAACATATATCAATTCTACGTTCATCATTTAATAGTTCTAATTGGTCTATCTTAGATCTGAGACCTTGAGTATTCATATGGAGGGCGTTGAAATGGTTTGGTTCTTCAGGCAAGAAAAAGCTGGGGTAGATTTTGACAATCACTTATTTTATCAAGTGCTTTTATTTTTTGGAAATAAAATGGAATTGTTCCCGGTTTATGTGTGATATTTGTGTTTGTAGTTCCGTTTGTATTTTGTTCACTTTCTACAGTTAAATCTGCTTTTTTACATTTATTGGTCATATTTTTCTTCATTAAATTGAACAAATATGGTATAGTTCCTTGTTTGGCTGTGGATTTCGTTTGCTTGTTTTGTTTATTCATCTGGGTTATATTTTTGTCTAAGTAGCAAGACTTGTAGTCTTCTGTATTGATAGTGTTGTTTATGATTTTGAATTGATATTTAGCAGATTTAGGCTGAGACTGTATCATTGTTGTTGTATGATTATTTGGAATGACAACAAACTGACAATTTGTTGAGTTATTTACAATGTTTCGTAGTTCTTGGTTAAGTTTATCCTCGTTTAAGTGGCGATTGCATACAATGCTAGTGATGATAATACGTGGTGTGGTAATGTTTTTCAACAAGGCCGATATTTCTATGAAGAATTTTGTTGGGTTTGAATCGTATGACCCAACCGACAGTACTAGCCAGTCATTTTCTTGAAAGTGTATATTATTAATCTTGCAGTTCCGCAGAATATGTTCTGTAGGAGCATCAGGGTAAGAGTAGTTCATAACTCTATAATCTCTTACATTTTTATATTTGCTCCTAAGAGTAATGAGCATAGACGCTAGGTCTCGGCAGCTTTGATCTCCAATTATAACAATTTTTGGCTCCATTTGGTTTGAATTTAATATGATATCAGGATCATCACGAAGTTCTTGAGGTTTTTTACGTAGACTTGTGGTATTTTGACTAGGAATCTGTTCTTGAATTTTAATTCTTGTTCCATGGCAGTTAACAGGAATGGATGTGTCAGGGATTTGCTTTGTTTTTTTTCTTTCTTCAGGTGTATTTTGAATTTGGTAATTTATGGCTTTAGAATTCATAACAGGCTTCTTGGTGCAAATCATATCTTTGGTTTCTCCAATTTCTAGTAACTCAGTAGGTGCTTGTGAAGGTATTGCGTTTTGTAGAGTTTTACTATTTGAAGAAACGTTCAGTACTTTTAAGGTTTTCTTTCTAAATGCTGCGTTTTTCAGTTTTTCGATTTGTAATTTTAAATCCATGTTTTCTATTTGTAATGTATTGATCTCTTCTTTAGCTTTGATTAAATGGTTTGTCATTTCTTCAAGGTCTGCTTTGTATTGGTTGACATCTTTTGCAGATAAATCTAGTGTTTCGCCGGAATTTTGTAAACATGTTGTTTCGTCCAAACTGTCCTCAATTGTGTGACTCAATAAAGATAAATTCTCTAGAGAAATTCGACGTGACGTTTTTTGTTTTCTAAACGTTACATTTTCAGTTGTATCTGCGAGCATAATATTGTAATTATTACGCACAGGAGTGTTTTCATTATTTACTTTTGGTTGCTTTGAAAAGCATGGTGTACACTTCCACGTTCTTCTTTTATTTTCTTCCATAATTTGAAAACACGTAAATGATACATTTGCGCAAAGGAGATCATATGAGCAGTTACAAACATAGCACGTCATATATTGATTATTAGTAATTTTCTGTGGACATCCATTACAATTTATAGGCTTATTATTCTTTATTTTAGAGGCCATTATTACATAGAAACAAAGCTCACTCAGAACTTAAGCGCTTAACATGCAATTAAATATAGCGAACGCTGAACGGCACAGTTGTAGAGTTTACATGCAGCGCTTGCAGCGCTTATTATTATCAAGCAGCAACCGCGTCGCTTTCGCGCCGTTTCCCGAAACAGTAATTTTTGAATTACGATTATAGTAACTGCCGCTGACCACGAATTATTTTTGTAATTTTGTTAGTATAACAATTATGAACTCACACCGTTACAACTTCACCTTGAGTAATGTAGATTGGTTGTCGCGATGCACATAATTTTCGTACCAATACTTCACTTTGAACACTTATAATAATTTATTTGTCGGGAGAATATTACGAACGATACTGATCGATCTTTTTTTTTTTTTTTTTTTTTTTTTTGAGTATCAGTAAGTTTAGTCAAATAATTTCATTGAACTAGTGAGACTGAAATAATCCCAGTATTTCAGTCAATTGAACTACTGAGAATAGACGAACACATCGTGTAATTCTAATTAGTATAATACAGTATGTGTCACATATTTTGCTCACACGACCCACTTAAGGCGTTCATTCTTACCAAGCACTTGCAAGGTGTGGAATAATCTTCTCCTAGAAGTACCTACCTATTTCCGCGATGCTTCAATATGGAGTCCTGTAAAAAGGGGATCAAAACAGCCTTACTGAGCTGGCAACGCGTCGACAACACCCCTAGTGTTGCAGATGCACAGTGCCATCGTACGCTATTACCGCTTTCCATCAGACCGCACGCTAGTTTGAAGCTTATCACATAAAAAAGCCTGTTTCTAATTACACTTCACTTCGTCGGTCCATCAGTCCATCAGTCTATGATCAAGGCCAGTCTATGTTATGAGTCTGTGATTGCTGCTCGACCTTTTTTTCAGTTTGGTACTTTCCCTTTATTGTTTTACAAACGATTTCCATACACGAGAATACAATGTATTCTTCAGTCCAACGTTCAGAAGTTTGAAATCTTCACTATATAATCAAATAACAAATATAGAAGAATCTCCACCATCCTAATCATTAACAGAAGCACATAAGCTCCATAGACTTAACAACGCAACGAGCGTCCACCTGAGATCCCGTAATCCCGGCAATCGTCCCGGATAACGGGACGGTCTAAACGGGACGCGGAAGGGTGCGGGAGGCGGGATAGATGCAGTTATCGCGCTGAGCGATCGCTGAAAATTTGTCCCGCTGACCCTAGCGTCTTAGATGTACAGAGTTTAGAAGGCTGTAGAACTGACGGAGCATGAAGATTCAGATCTGTGATACAAAAAAGGCGATATACAAGCGGCGGGTGGTAACGATAACATGATGGTATCGAATGCCAACTAGAGTGTGACGTCACTGAAATGATAGACTACCATCATCATCATCATCAGTCTGAATACCTCCACTCCTGAAGTTACATACCAAGGCTCGCCCATTGAGCACCACTTTGACCGGCTATTAGCCTCCTGCACCCAACGGATCCCTTTGGTTCTGAGCACGGTCCACCTAGTGGAGGTCCAGTAATAGATACGTATGGTGGTACCCAATATATTGTACCTATAGATTAACATTTTGTACCATGAACATTGTGAGAAGCTATAATGCTTGCGATGATGGTGCTGTCAGAAAAGGTAATAAAACGAACCTAATTCACTGCACTAAAATTTAGTGCAGTGAATTAGGTTAGCATTTAATGCTCTAGACGCCAAACATGATTGTGATGTGTTCGCTGATGAATGGAAGGTTATAGCTATCGGTATGTTTGAGATACTGCGAGACGAATGCATGAATATGTCAAAAGCAAAATATCACTCTGGTACATTTGGAACGAAGGAAGCTTTTTCGAATCCCCCAATAATCTGGAGCTGGTAATAGGTTCCGATGATGACGACTCACACTAAATTAAACTACTTAGGCCCAATTTCACCAAACTAGAATAAATTTTATTCCAGGTATAACTTTCCGAGAACAACTGAGTTACGCGAATATAGCCCTTATATCACCAATTTTGTGAAGGAATAAGACGTATTCCTTGGATACAATCAAAATGGCGTCTTTTTGTGTAATTTCATTTGTCAATTAGCTGTATCCAGGAGTAAGGAATAGCCGTATACTTGGAATAAACGTTGGTGAAATCGGGCCTAAGTAAATAAGTTTTATTAATTTACTAAGCCCAATAAAATGTATGTTCAATATTTTTTAAATCAGTTATAAAACCCTTTCTAACCCTTGCAATGTGAACAGACGCGAAACAAGCGTCGTAAACTGTCCCAAATGTTATCTCCGGGACATTATGAGACCCTCGGCTGGTCCTACAGCGGACATTGTCGGACCTCGGACTGTTTGCGACTCAGGAAGATTAGCCCCCAATCCCAAGACGGGTGTCTTGGGGGTCTTAGGATTTATGGGATTTGAACTAATTTTGTTTGGAAGGTTGCTTTAAAAGAAACAGTTTGGGTCAATGGTACTTACATTGGTTTGTGTTATAAAAGCAAATTTTTATAACTATTTTTATTACTTTTTAACACATTTTTGAGGGCATAGGCATTTTTTTAGTTACTTACTAAAAATATATCCGTCTCTTACATTGCCGTCTATTTGACAAGAACAGCAACAATTTTAGAAGTTTTATAACTGTCAACTTTAAAATTGACCCCAAATATCTCTTACAATAACACATACATATAATATAGTATACAATGTGTAGTGTAATATAATATAATACAGATGAAGGTTTCATACCTTCTTTTATCTGTTTTACCTTTTCATTTGGCCCGTTATTTCTCATCAGGAATAAAAGTCGTAACCATTAGCGACATCTAGCGATAACCTCAGTAAACGCCAACCAATTATTCAATAAAAAAACGTTGACGTCAGTGTTGGTGTAGATGTAGAGTTAACTCCGATGTAAGCTAGATGGCTGTAAAATAAACAAGATCAAGAATACAAACTACAACTATTGGGCTTTGAAAATACTTTCTTTATTCTGTGGGCTTTGAATAATTTTTTGTACCTACTATATTTTGAAAACGACTTGTCTTATAGTTTTCAAGGCGAGCGTGATATATTAGGATTATTTAGATATATCGTCACCCGCATCAGGACATATTTAGTGGTCAAACTTGCGTTTGACCTTTCTAATGTAGGTAACAAACTTATTGTTTGTTGCAGATAAAACCATCTTGGATTTTTGAAGACCTTTTTCACAAACGTAGGTACATTATATCCTATGTTTTTTTTAAATTTACGAATAGGCTATCATTTGCTCTGCAACACAATTGATGTTAAGCGACGATGAGGTATCATGTTGGCCCATGAAACTATCCAAAGACACCTACTTATACTTATACTTATAATATCCAAGTATAATAGTTAAATATTCTGTGAGTTTTTTAGCCTAACTAATACAGTCAGTAGTGCCTTCCTATTTGAACAGCGCACAGGAAAATAACTAAACGCAACGCGCCCTAGTGAACACTAAAAAATTAAAAATAGTCAATTTGGCATTTCTAGTACAAGAGCCGGGAGTCATTTATATTGCGATGTGCGTATCGCGTAGTTAATGTTTATTTAAGATTTTTTGTAGATGTTTTTTTATAGATTTTTTACCTACTTGCCATTTTAATTTTTTTAAATATTATGGTGTAAATCATAGAAAGCGCATTGTTAAAACTATAGCTTTCAACAAGAAAAATGCAAAACACAAGCCCTTCTCTACCTTACCATGCATTACGTGAACAGCGAAGTGGCATTTTATGCATACTTTACTTACGGTAATTTTCGCGTCGCAGCGCACTGCGCAGTACTTATAGGTATCAATTCAATACCAAAGGCGCTGTTGACGCAATGCATGGTATTGCTAATTGAACATTATTAAATTATCTGAAGCTTTGACCGTTATTTACCTAAAAATAGGTAGGTAATATCTCACAAAACATTAATTCGATTTCAAAATGCTTATAACATTTAGGATCTACACCGGAATCTAGTTGTTACAGTATAAAAAATAGGCGGGTGTCATAATGCAGCAGATTGCAGACACAGAACTCGCAGAAGCGTCTTGTCTTGCTTTGCTTCACGTCACGAACTTGCCACAATAAACTCTTAATTTCAACCTTAAGTTCAAGGCTGTAGAGTCTTTGACATCACTGTTGATCTGGTTTGAAAAATTGAAACCTGTCACACTGGTATGCTGACCATATACGTTGAAATACAGCCGCAAATCAAAATGAATCTTAATGTTAACAGGATAGTGTACCTTTTCATTTGCTTTTGTTTTATTTCTATGTTAATGGATTAGCATCCGCAAACCTACTAGGGTAAGGACTAGTTTCGTTTGAGATTATTTAAATGCGGAGACAGGCCCCAGGGTATCGACCGTTGTCTGTCTCCCTCGTTCAGACGCGACCGGGCGCGCGCGGACATACGACGCGCGGTTCACGCTGCTTGCGAAAAATGCCCATGTGCATGACTTTGCCGCGATGTGTTGGCGTGCCGTTTCCAAAATACAGAAGACTGTGTGTGTAGTGATATTGTATTACATAATATACTCAATATTTTCGTTTGCAATCACACCAGATCCACCGGTGACGTTCGTGAGCGACGAATTCCGGATCGGTGACAAGTACATATTGATGTTCCTGGTTGCACCCGCTAAGCCAGTGTTCACGGATTCAGAGGGCGCAGACGTGCTCGCCATTAGAAGATGCGGGAACTGCTTTATCACCAACAACAAAGGCTTTCTCCCAATGACTGAGTACGATGCTATTCTTATCTATGGAAAGAAGAATTTACTATCTGAGGCTGAGGCAGCCATGGAGCCTGGCAAGAGGTACTTAATAGAGTCAACAAACAAGTGCGTTAGTGATAAATTTAGAGGATGCTTGAGAGAACCGAAGATAACATCGTTCAACAGCAAAAAAACATACACGCTATGTAGCCTCTGCGATCACTTGATACAACAAAAACACAAACCTGATCCGTGAGCTGATGGTAACAGGTCCCATGTCTTGTTACCTATTTGCCGAGTAACTAAACCGTGGCCTGCCAAAAATATATAATATTGTATACAGTTTATTGGATTGGCTCCGCGATTTATGCTGAGCGCTTGAGTTTTATAGGTTAAGTAACTAATTTGCGAACAAAACAAGCGCGGTGCATTATTTGGTACATCTAAAAATACTCTTTATAATGTAGAATATTTCTAAGTAGGTAATACATAGATAGATAGGTATTCAAAAGTACCTAGGTATATTATGGTTTAATTTTATTGACCAATTTGGTTTCTGTAAGAAATCATGAATAGGTATAAAACTATCGAATCTTGCATGTTTCATTAATTAATATTGAATTATTATCTCTTAATACCTTCACTATTACTGTAGTGTAGATATCCAATACTAGGTTTTTATTCATATAAGTATTGTATTCCCAATTAATAGTTATTGTTTTAGAATCGTTATCTATTATAATTGTTATTGTTTTATTTGCAAGTTGTCTTACCTAACTACCTACCTACTTATCCAATTAGGTAGGTATTTAGTTAGGTATTGATTGACAAATAACTACCTACGTAGGTATTTTTGACTCACAACATATAACTTGATATAATTAAGTCGGTAGGTAGTAGGTACTAGGTACCTACTCATTAACTTATTTAGTTTTTGGTTTTTTGTATTTATACATCAATATTTTATGTATATATTTCAGTACTTCAATCAAGTCTATATCAGTAACACCATAAAACTAGGTAAGACTGTGTGATGTCATTATAATTATTATTCTAATACTATAGGTACCTATTATTGGTACATTGAATATAATTTATTACTAATAAGTTTACTTTGGAGCTAAGTAATAAGTTCCATACCTACTTATTCTTAATATATTTGCAATCAGGGAGGCCTAAAAGTTTCTCATGCTAAAAATATGTCATGCTTTTATTGTCATTTTCCTGAACCACTTTTTCCCCAGACCTTGTGGTTACGTTGAGACACATACAAATACACATACTTAGGTAACTACACCTATAATACTGCGGCCACAGACTACCGTGATATGCCAGTGAATATGGCCATAACTATTGGCATATTACGGTAGTGTGGCCGCAGTATTCAGTTGGTGCGACTCGTTTGTGTTGCATGTGTCAGCAAACAGCTGGTTCTACATTATCTTACTCAAACTCTAAAGACAAGTAAAAACAAACGTCATATTAATTACTGTTTACATTTAGTATAATTTACGCATCAGTTAAATTATTTTTTGTGTTTTATTTTTTAAGATTTATGTATAATTGATAAATTGATAACTTTCTGTAATCATGGTTACAAACCTATTTTGTGTTCACATAAATTGTACAATACTTACATAATTTAAATTAAACACATTAGCGTTTATTAATAATGGCAAATGTAATTTGGGTAAGTAGGTATTATAATTATTTTTGTAGGTATTGTTTTCCTGTATAACTATGATCGACTTTCTATCTATCTACTGAGTTCAACACTAATGATAACTTTTACATAATATCTTTTATTCGTTTTTTATTACTTATTGAAATCTTTAAATTAATTAGTTCACTGGTTATTAATTATTATAAAAGATTATTGACATGAATACATCACCCAGCTTAGATTAGGTATAAGAGATTCAAAGTTATGTACAAAAATAAAACATGGAGTGCCTGTTATTGTTAATGTTACGCTTATAATTTAAATAGATAGCATGTCACAAAATTAAACTTATTCAAAATAGACAATAAATAGTTAATATTCGCTTTAATGTAGGTATAATTCTCAAAAACTTTTCAACTTCTAAATTCTACTATCTATCAACGTTGATTAATCAACTAATCATTATTTAGCAACAATAATATTATACGCTATTTTATAAATGTATAGTAATTAAAGTAAACATAAAAAATATAAGAGATAATTGAGACAAAACGACTAACTAAATACGACGATAATGTAATTATTACACCAAAATTGTAAGTCTGAAAGTACTCTACTTCATATTGAAATGAGGATGGGTAAATAGTTATTATTAGGTATTAGTTTAGTAGAAATATAAATGTAAAACATCATAATTGTATAACGAGATTATGTTATTTTTATAATTAAATTAAAAAAAAGTACATACTGTGGTGGATACACTCCTGATTTTAAAATAACAGGTAATGTGTCCAACACAATAACATTAAGAATCTTAACAAGAAAATTATATTTATTTGAAATATCTTACAATTATAATGTTTAATAAATAAATAAACATAAGATGAGTAAATAAAACTGAAAGTTAGACTTAACAAAGAAAGTACTACATAATGTAAGTAAATAAAAGCATTAAAAGATAACAAAAAATATTTGCAATGTTATTGTGATTATTGTTTTTCTATTTAACCTTGAATTGCACTTCATTGTTAAACTAGCTACCAATCCAGGAATAAATTATGCAATTTCGTAAGTAATGTGTTTTATTTACAATTTTTCTTCGCTTAGTTTGGGGCTAGATGGCGCTGTATGCGATAATATATTCATCCAATTATTTTTTTGCCACAATAGATTTACATATTGTTCTTAATTATTTATTTGAATATCTACTTTATTCATTTACCCTTCCCTTTACCTTCAAACTGGTTTTTATATTTTAAAATATGTATACAGTAGCTTATTTAATAAAACATGGCGTAAATTGCGATTATTGCGAAAAAACGTTTCACAGGTTTCTCATGTCGCTACATAATGAATACCTAATAAATGCAATGACGTCACCTCAATGTTCCTGCCGCCGTAATGCACAATGGGGCACCTTCGTATAAATAGCCCGATTATAGCACGAATTTAATACTTATTGCTATCGATCGATGACGTCATCGACTCGTTATGTTAAATGCGGAGTTGAGGACGCTAGCTCTCGGACTATAATAATTAACCTACACGTGCACTGTTTCTAAAAGCTCAGGTTTTTTTAAGTGGACGTAGGTATGTAAAGTTGTTTTTAGTTTGGTCACGAATATTTATTTCAGAGCGTGCTGCATTCAGCAACAGGCGGTTGATACTGCGACCGATTGCTAAGTGTTTGCTGTGGCTTCGCTATTGCTGTTGCTTTGCTACTGCTGTTGCTTTGCTACTGCTGTTGCTTTGCTATTGCAAATTATACGTAATTACCCCGCGGGAACTGGAACTGGAACTACAACGAAAACATGTAACACACACATCAGCGCGGGATTAACACATGCCTATAGGATAACACCCGCGGATAAAAAGTATCCTATGTGTTCATCATCATCATCACCATCATCATCAGCCTGAAGACGTCCACTGCTGAACATAGGCCTCCCCCACAGAGCACCACTTGAGCGGCTGCTCGTCTCCTGCATCCATCGGCTCGCGGTTTTGACCAGATTGACGGTACGGGTTACTCCCACAGTACCCCGATCCCCGAGGCCCATGTCCCGGGGAACCACGATTTATTTTTATCGTCATAAACTCAATTGAAAGTCAGTTTAGCTTAAAAGTACCGTCAGCAGACGAAGTGTTAAATAAAATTTATTACTTACTAAAATTATAATACCTACTTAATTTTAAAAATCAGGAAAAAAGATAAAGTCTTGCTTGGTTACGGTAAATAGGTACAATCATTATAGAATAGAGCGTTAGGTATCACAATAGTCTCAATACCGAAATTCAAAAATGGTGTTGAACTGCTGATTAACTTTGAATTACAGCTATGTATTAATCCATAAAAAAGCTTATAAGAAAAGCTATCTGCATTTCGAATTTCATCGAAATGAATTGCATCGGTAATTGCTGAAATATGCAAGGTTAATAGTTTAGCAGCAACATAGGTAACGCGTAATCCCATCAGGAAGTAAAGTGTAATTATTATTTGCACACTTAATTACCTTTATTTACAGTATTATGCACAGGAAAATCTTGTTTGCATTTTATGATCAGCAGAAAAATCCGACTTAAAATACCTAAATCTATTTATAATTGGAAAATATTGAATACTTTTTGTTTTATCGGTTAATCCTATTGCGATACACTTTCAGTGACGCGTCGAATTAATTTATCAAGTCACGAAAACAAAATGACAAAATGAAAAGAAAACACTGCAAAATATTACAAAACAAAACCTTGGCGTTCGTTGGTCGCAGAGAGCAAGAAAATACACTTCGCCTAGGTGCGAAGCGTCATGACTATAGACTGAAAAACTAAAAAGAAAAATAGTTTGTTGCCCTTTGTCGCTAAACCCATGATATCTAGGAGATACTTTTAATCGTAATTTAAAAAATTAGGTTTCATGTAATCACGTTGAGTAATTAAGCTATTATTGGCAAAAGAACGCAAGAAAATTTGAATTTCCCGCGCTAGTGTGTGGAAGGCAGCGCTACTAGCCTAGCAAAAATACGTCTAGGCAACGCTAGTTGCACAGCAACATTATTTCATAAAACTGAAAAAATATAATGACTGTACTTATAACTTCAAAGCGGAAAAGTTCATCTACAAAGTATGAGATGAGCCTTGGCACTTGGCAGCAATCCAACTTCTTTAGAGAAGCTTCTATAAAAGTGTTTTTTGTTTTAACCTATAGCTATTGATCAATGTTTTTTTATGTAAACGAATGACGTGACGAGCTAGTCGTTCGCCTGGTGTTTTAAGCGTTCGCGGCTGCCCATAACAGATTACAGTGTCACTCGGAACTCTAAATTAAAGTTTCGCGTGACACCGCGCACTGCGCACGTCATCCTGAGACATCACACAGTCTAAAAGATTGCTAGACTGTGAGATCAGTTCATAAGTTTGATTTAGTAATTACACTAGCTACAATGCCCTTCAAACCAGAACACAGTAGTGCTTGCACACTACTGATTATATGTGTGTGATACTATATGTGATACCTACCTAGACGAACCTACTACCTAAGTTCAGAAGGCAAGGCTATTATCAACTAAGCTATCAAGCTAGCCATCAAATGGGCTGATTAACTAAAAAAAAAACTTTAAAGACAACGGTTCTTGCGCACAGTACATATATCCTATATTTCCTAACATTTCCTAAGTTGGAAATCAGGATGGCCAGCGCATGTCCGCCGGAGCGTGTGCCTATCGGTTACAGTATTGGGCAAGCAGCCGCCTCATCATGACGCTGATGAAGAGGTGAGGTGATGGTGATGGTGTGTGATGATGAGTGATCGAGTGTTTTTGTGGCGGTGTAGTAGTGCAATTATAGTTTATGGCTGCGAGCATATTAGGGCGTAGGTTGCGTACAAAATATACCAACCTATAACTTCGTAGGTATAATGTGACCTACCTTCGATTATATATCTGAAGTGTTTGATTGACCTTTCTTAGTAGGTAAGTCAAATAATTTCATGCACAAGGATATCTTTGGCCTGTTAGCTCAGTTGGTAGTGGTTCTGGCTTCTGAACTATAGGTTGTGGGTTTCGATTCCCATCCAGGAAAAACATTTGTGTGATGAACATCGATGTTCGTTCTGTGTTTGGGTGTTATATTGTATTCTATTTATGTGTTTACAAACCGAAACGTATTTAAGTATTTCTATCAGTTATCTGGTTCCCATAGTACAAGCTATGCTTAGTTTAGGGCTAGATGGCGCTGTGTGTCTACACATAATTATTATTTTATAGATTCCTACTTTGAATAAAATTAATCATTATTTTTGAGAACTAATGTAACTGCAGACTACATTTTTCAATAATAAATAACCAAGTAATTAATGAAAGAAAATGTACCTACCACTAAGTACTTAAGTATATGTTGGTATCTGTAAGCACAATATCTTAACACATAGTACACCTAACATCGTCTAGACTTGTAAAAGTGCTAAAAATAACCTATTTGCAATAAAAAAAAATATTTTGACTTTGACTTTAATGTAGTGTAGCCCCGTAACACAGAATCACACACAACACTTCACACTAATATTATAAAGGCGAAAGTTTGTATGTGTGTATGTGTGAATGTTTGTTACTCCTTCACGCTCAAACGGCTGGACGGATATGGATGAAATTTGGAATATAGATAGCTTATGTACTGGATTAACACATAGGATACTTTTTATCCGCGGGTGAAACCGCGGGGCGCAGCTAGTAAATAATAGTACAAATAATCGTAGGTGGTATCTGTATCACAGATAATATAATAGGTACTATACTAGTACCTGTATACAACAATTTCAAAGCGATAAAACTCTGGTACCTACATAAGTATACACAAGTGCCGATTGTGAACAATCGATCTTAAAGAATCGAAGTTTAAATGTTTGAAATGTAGGTTAATGTATGCCTACTTGCCTACTCTACTACGCACGAGCAGTGAAATCCTTCGATAAATGCACTATTCAAGTATTCACGTTGGCAACAAAAAAAAAAACAAATGGCGCCCTCGCCCTCATTCACCATTCACTACCCTTGTGAATAGGTACTTTTCTATCAAAAACACTTCAATAATTTCATCATCATCATTATCATCACCAACCCGAAGACGTCCACTGCGGAACATAGGCCTTCCCCAAAGATCGCCACTTTGAGCGGCTGCTTGCCTCCTGCATCCATCAGCCCCCCGCGGTTCTGACCCGGTCGTCGGTCCACCTAGTGGAGGGCCGGCCTACGCTACGTCTTCCGGTTCGTGTTCGCCACTCGAGAACCTTTCTTCCCCATCGGTTGTCAGTTCTACGAGCGATGTGGCCTGCCCACTGCCACTTGAACTTGCTGATTCTTAAAGCTATATCGGTGACTTTAGTTCTCTTGCGGATCTCCTAATTTCTGATCTTATCTCGCAAGGAAACTCCAAGCATAGCTCTCTCCATAGCTCGCTGCGCAACTTTGAGCTTACTCATAAGGCCAACTGTAAGAGCCCACGTCTCAGTTCAATTATTTACTTACAGGCAATTTAAATGCTAAAACATAAAATAGGTAGGTAGGTGGCACGAGGGGAAGGTCGCACATTGGTCTTATTCGTGGGCCTTATTTATAAACGGTGATTATCTTTTAATCATCTTCTTTGATAAGACAATGATTAAAAAATAATCACCATAAGAATTTTGCTTATCAGCAAAATTGCTGATTAGCAAAATTCTTATCTATAAACGTTATTTAAAGTTACGATGCGGCTAAATATGTGATTAATAGCTGTCAAAATTAAACAGCCTCGAGACCATGTTTAGTGTCCTAACTAGCAAGATGACGGTTCCAAATCAGCTGATGTTGCTTGACTTTCCGTATATAAAAAAGTACTCTGTGAGCCGATAGATGCAGGAGGTGAGCAGCCGCTTAAAGTGACGCTTTCTGGGGAAGGCCTATAAAATATATTGTATGCGTTTTTTTTTCACAAATTGTATGCATTGCACCTTTGCACCTAAATTAAGCACAGCACTTTCGAGAAGCTAATCCTATAATTTCTCTCTTTTACATAAATATATATTATGGGAATGTAACATGTGTTTTGGGGTCAGATCAATTCAGAGACCATTCAGAGACTATGAACTTCTAAAGATGTTTCATCTTTCAAACAAACACGTGTGTGTATACGCTTAGGTAAGTGTGCGATTTTATCCTCGACAGCTTTGTAAAAAAATTAACCACCGAACTCTACTCGTAGTACATCATCTTTGTCTCATTATTGTAATGGTTGTGGTATTCCCTAAAGAGCAATAAATTTCAGAGCACCGATGAAAAGCATCAAAAATATTCTCTAAAGACCACCGATCCATTTATATTTCCACATTTCACTAGCATCTTTAAAAATCTAAATCTGATCTAGGAGTTACTTCAGCACGCTCCTTCTCCTACAAATCACGATCTCGTCTGGAGACCTATTTTCAAGAGCCACGAGGACGAAGGCAGACGATCGGGACCTCAGGAACAGCGTCTTTGACTTCATCATCATCGGTGGTGGAACTGCTGGATGTGTGCTGGCGAACAGGCTTTCTGCTGTCTCTGATTGGAAGGTACTATATGTCATGCTACATGATCTATTTAGGAACAAAATGATCCTCTATAGTCGTGAGTTAGTGCTGAATTCAACTTGAGCACCGATTTGACTAAGCATAGGAGCATAGTCTATAATACGGGCCTGTCGCAGGTCGCTTACAGATTCCGATTTGGGTATAGAATAGAACTCATCCTCTTTGTCTTTTCCCATCTGTTATTGGGGTCGGTCCCCAATCTAACCTGTAGCGGCGAGCTACCAAAATTACACGAGCGACTGCCATCTGACCTCGCAACCCATAAGGAACCAGTAACGGGATGGTTAGACGAGGTGTCAGATTCTATCAGGCGTCTGACTACCCGTAACGGTTGCCATAGAATGATGTTCTTATGACAACCGGGACCGACGGCTTAACGTGCTCTCCAGGGCACGGAGAACGACAGACGGTTATAAAATAGCACTATTTTTAAAACATTGTTCATTAACGGGATATTATTATTTACCATCTAATTTATTTGTTGCTGATATTAAAAAAGAAAGTGACCATGACAGTTTAAAATCTAAGAACAGAAAACTACTTCATCTATTCGCGATGTTGTCGATTAAGCAAATATTATGGGTATTATTCTACACCAAATACACAGAAATAACTAACAGGCAACAGAAATAACTAACATAAATAGCGAGTACATCACTAACCTTCGTTTTGCCGATGACATAGTCATAATGGCGGAATCGCTCGAGGACCTTAGCACCATGCTCAACGACCTCAGTAGAGTCTCCCAGCAGGTTGGTCTTAAGATGAATATGGACAAGACAAAGATCATGTCTAATGTTCATGTTCCACCTATACCGGTAATTGTTGGGAACGATACTCTCGAAGTTGTCGACAAGTATGTCTACCTAGGACAGATTGTCCAATTAGGTAGGTCCAACTTCGACAAAGAGGTGGCGCGAAGAATCCAACTCGGCTGGGCAGCGTTCGGGAAGCTTCGTCCTATCTTTTCGTCCAAAATACCGCAGAGCCTGAAAACGAAAGTTTTCAATCAGTGTGTGTTGCCAGTGATGACTTATGGAACTGAGACATGGTCTCTTACTGTTGGCCTCATTAGTAAGCCCAAAGTCGCGCAGCGAGCTATGGAGCGAGCTATGCTCGGTGTTTCCCTGCGAGATAAGCTCCGGAACGAGGAGATCCGCAGGAGAACTAAAGTGACCAATATAGCTCTTAGAGTTAGTAAGTTGAAGTGGCAATGGGCAGGCCACATCGCTCGTAGAGCTGACAACCGATGGGGAAGAAAGGTTCTCGAGTGGCGACCACGAACCGGAAGACGCAGCGTAGGTCGGCCCCCCACTCGGTGGACCGACGACCTGGTGAAAGCCGCGGAGAGCCGATGGATGCAGTAGGCGAGCAGCCGCTCAAGGTGGCGTGCTCTGGGGGAGGCCTATGTTCAGCAGTGGACGTCTTCAGGCTGTTAATGATGATGATGATGATGATGAACTAACAGGCGGCAGTCAAGTCACCATCGACTATCCCTGGTCGTAAAATAATCTTTTCAGCAGCATGATCAGAAAGACCTGATTCACCTAGTGGATAACCATAAAATCTTAGAAAAGGCATGATTTAACGTGATTTAAATATCCAATCCTATCCTTCAGCGACAAACGCTAGATGAATATAAAAAATGGCTATGGCGTCAATAATAATAAAGAATATTAGTACTATTTACCACTATATATTATGGTCATAGCTGAACTCTGCGAGGTCATGCTTCTCACCTCAATCGAATTATTGATAGCAATGTGCGGTCTACAGTTGATAAATAATTTATAATAGTGCCTATGTATCCAGTACGTTGTATACCTACTTACGTGTAGCTGGTGGCTGTTGAATAAACTGAAATTATATTGATCATATTCGTCACCATTTGTGACGAATTAAAACCTGCCAACGCATGAGATTTTGTTTGCACAGTGGGGACAAATCTTAATGGTCATGTTCGGATCAGCGTAATTTCGCAGCTGTTGTCGTCCACTGCTGAACATGGGCATCTTTCACAAAGCGCCACTTTGAGCAGATGCTTGCCTCCTGCATCAATCGGTTCCAGCGGTTTCAACTAGATTATCGTCGGTCCACGTAGTGGAGGGATGGCCTACACTGCGCCTTCCGGTTCGTGGTTGCCACTCGAGAACCTTTCTTCTCCGTCAGTTGTCAGTTCTAAGTGATGTAGCCTGCCCATTGCCATTTCAACTTACATTGCTTATAATAAATCAGAATTCCTCACCTTCAGTTTTTCAGTCGAGTAATTACATGTTTATATACAGCTATTAGCTAGGTACATCCGTTAAATTGTTACTTCCTCAGCTGTGAAATCCTACATTGTTGAGTACTCCAGACACTAATTGGTGGAATGATTTCTATTTCCATCACCTTGTAGTTGTAAGTTGTAACTATTATTTAATCTATATCGGTTTCAGTCTACGTTCACCGGATGTGTTATTTAGATTTCTACGAATTTGCTATTATGATACAAATTGTATAAGTATTTTAAGAGTTCAATATACCTAACAGGTTATTTTACGTTATCGTTGTTGTTATCAGGTTATTATGTTCCAATAACTGCTACTTAAGTAGGTATATAAAACTGGAAACAAATAATAATAGTTTGAGCTAAGCAACGGTCAATATGTGTCTTGGATTACGTAAGAACTATTATATTATATTCTGCGATAATACTTGAACAAAATGATATTAAAACATTATTTGTATTTAGACAATCACGTCACATATCATCAGCCCGATGAACATAGGCCTCCCCCATAAAACGCCACTTTGGACGCTTATCGTAGGGGGGATTTGCCATAATCACTACGCTTAGCAGGCGGCTTGGTGATCACAGAAGATTTTAATATAAGTACCAACGAAATTGCTGCTGCCCATTCCTTGAATATTCCCTTAGCCAGCTCTTACGACAACACCGGAAGATATCGGGTGGTCCTTATAGCAAACCGGGACCACATTGCTAATTTATACAAAACTTGAACCTAATAGTTAGGTACTATTAGGTTACATTACGCCATATTTGCACGTTTAAAAAAATACTGTTCTTCCTATTCTTCATTTAAACTGTTATAAAGCAAGCCGAGACACCGATGCAATTAATTATGTTACTCTGATCCTCCAGGTCCTCGTCTTAGAAGCAGGAGATACCGAGAACATAGACTATGATATCCCAGGAGTTCCGACGCGGGAGTACCGGTCTATTTTGTGGAACTATCGCACGGAGAGGAACGGGTACTCTTGCCTCTCTAGACCTAGTGGAAGCTGCGAGGTCCGCACTGGGAAGGTAGGAAGATGGGAGGTAGACGAGCGGTTACATACTTTATAAGGTGGTGACAAGTTTTAAGTCAATTCACGCATATCATTTTCTTAAAACATAATTTGACTCACCTTGACATTTCAAGCAAGAAATTGGCTGTGGCACAGCAGTTGTTTTCTTTTGGAAGATTGCATGTATTTTGACGCCGTCTCTAAAATGCTATTTTGAGTCATCGCATTGGCACTTGAGTTTAATTTAAGCCTAATCGGCAGGTGACCTGTCGTAATCTCTTGGCAGACTGAATGAATAGACGTCCGCATTCAAAATTAACTAATTAACACCATTGTCTTGTCTTATTTCTTTTCCTCATCAAGTATTTCAAGGTATCTATCTAATAATTCGTTAACGAAGAATTTTAATTCAATCAATAAGACTCTGGAATCAGTAAATTCTTCTTCAACTACTTTGGTATCAAGTTTTGAATTAACATGTCTCGTTCCGTTATGTAGGTCCTAGGAGGATCCAGCGTGACCAATGATATGAAGTACACCAGAGGCTCCAAGTTTGACTACGATGGGTGGCACAGCACGGGGGCTTTAGGCTCCCTGGACTGGAAGTTTGAGAACCTCTTGGAGTACTTCAAACATTCTGAGGATAATGGCGAGTTTATGTTTGTACAAATAATAATAAGAGTAAAGTCATTCAGTATTATTTAGAACCAACCAGGAAACAGAATAAGTTTCGATAAAAAATACTTTTATGTTGGTTATTACTTATTTAAATTAATCAAAAGGTCAGTTCTTATCCTAAAAAAAGCATTCCGATACCATTCTGATAGAATAACGATATCAGTTGCTAAGAAATAGATTTAAAATGCGTTATTAAATTAAACGTTAAATTTTCTTTCAAGGTGATTACGATGTGCTCATGAACTCGCATTACCATGCTCGTGCTGGAGAGATGCACGTACAGAGGTTCAAGCACGTGGACAGGTATATTGAGGTCTTCCAAAACGCCTTCGCAGAGATGGGCCTCCGCACTATGGATATCAACACGAATGTCCCTGAGGCGCTCGTCAACCATCAGTTCACCATCTCCAATAACACCCGCCTCAGCACCAATACCGCTTTCATCAAACCCGTCAAACATCGGAAGAACCTTGTCATTATTACAGGAGCAACCGTCACCAAAATAGTCGTCGATAAACAAGAGAAGACAGTTGAAGGAGTTCTTTATGAAATCGAAAAAGGAAAAGAAAGACCAGCTTATGCGAAAAGAGAGATCATTTTAACAACCGGTGCTATCAACAATGTTAGGTTGTTGCACTTGTCGGGTATAGGACCTAAGGAAGATTTAAAGAAAAGTAACATAACTGCCATTGTGGATTTGCCTGTTGGGCTAAACTATCAAGACCAAGTCACTATAGGTGGTCTATCATTTAGCCTAAATGATGTAGCACCAGTAACAGAAAATCAAGTCATAAGCGATTTTAAAACCTGGTTTGAAAACCGCAATGGACCGTTGGCATCTCGTGGTATTAATCAAATATCTGCTTTCTTACAATTATATGAACATGTAAATGCACCAGATGTGGAACTAGCTTTCGAAGGTAACTTTATTAGAAGTGATAAATTTATGCTCACAAATGTGAGTGTGCATTCAGCAGAAGAAACCAATTTTCCTTTACCGTATTATAACTTAGTAAACATAAACCCTATTTTATTAAGACCTAAAAGCAAAGGTAAAGTAATGCTGAATAAGAGGAATCCGAAATATGGCCGCCCAATAATCCAAGCTAATTTTCTCAAAGAGTCAGAAGATTTGGACACACTTGTGGATAGTATAGACATAGCGTTGCAGTTGCTTGATACAAAAGAAATTAAAAAGAATGAAATAAAATTTGCTCCATTGGATCTTTTTCCTTGCGATAGACTCACGAACAGAGATCAATGGAACTGTATAGCTCGACATTATACTAAAGCTATGAGTAACCCCATAGGTACGTGTCGTATGGGGGAGAACAAAACAGAATCTGTAGTTGATTATCAGTTGAGAGTACATGGCGTTGAAGGTCTTAGAATCATTGATGCTTCAGTGATGCCGACGCATGTCCGTGGAGGTTTGCTGGCACCAACAATGATGATTGCAGAAAAAGGTGCAAAACTGATCACTAAAGACTGGAAAGAAAACAAAGGCCATTACATTTCTAAAAGATGACGGATATTTTCGAACTAAATTAAACAAAATTTTAATACCAAGTTGTTTTAATTTTATCACTGGCCATTTCAGCTATCATTATTACAGGAGCTGCAGTGGAGCCTCTTGTTATTTTTGGCATTATTGATGCGTCTACTACTCTTAAATTTGAGACACCATACACTCTTAAATCATTATCTACAACTGATTCAGGATTTTTTGAATTACCCATCCTACATGTACCAGCATAATTGTGAAGGGGCTCAGAAAAATATTTTATGATGCAAGACCACAGCTCTTCTGATACTTTTTCATGGTCCTTACATTCATTTTTTAATATTGGTCTTGGATCGAATTCATACCCTGCATTTTTAAACACTTCTGTATCAAATATTCTTACCATTTGTTGGATACCTTCAAGTAATTTTTTTTCATCGACAGGATCTTTAAGAAAGTTAGGATATATCAAAGGTTTCCCAAAAGTAGGATCTGTAGCGTTTAGAACTATCTGACCTCTACTCCTAGGAGTAAGCAGTGTAATACACATGTCAATTTTATCGTAATACATGTTTGAGTCATGCCCTTTAAACCTGACTTCAATGTCAGCAGTTTCAAGGATATCTGATAGCTTTGTTTCAAGAAAAGCTATAACTTGAAAATTTGCAGATAAAGGGCCATTTCCTTTAGTGTAGTAACTTGTAATATCCTTTAATTTTTCCGCAAACTTAGTAGTGGTTGGCGTTTTTGTTAGAGTAATAACAGGCAAACATACCGAAAGATGATCTTGAAAGTTAGATCCAACTGGCAAGTCCGAATAGACATTAATATTTAAATATTCTAAATAATCCTTTGGACCTAAACCAGATAACATTAGCAATCTAGGAGAGTTTATCGCTCCAGCGCTTACAATTATTTCTTTAGACGCCCTAACCCTAACTGTTGTACCGTTTTTTAAATAAGAAAGCCCCATGGCTCTTGCCTCACTCCCAGACCCTGATATTCCTATCTTAGTTACTAATGCTTCAGTTAGGATGTGTAAATTAGATCTTAGTTTTCTAATAGGTTCTATAAAAGCTGTGTATGTACTGACTCTTTCACCATAATACGACATAGACTGTAGCCTCATGAAACCTAGCTGACTTCTGCCGTTGATGTCGGTGTAGTTGTAGCCAAGCTCGTTGAGGGCGCTGAGAAGAACATCAACATTGTCATCAACGTACGGGTATCGGCCGACATCGAGAGGTCCTTGAGTAGAATGGAAGAAGCTGTTCTTATTGATATCTTTGTCGTAGTTTCCTTCCGAGTACTTAAAGAAAGGCAGCACTTGAGCGTAGCTCCATCCATCGTTACCATCTAGTGCCCATTCATCGTAGTCTGCGTGACTGCCCCTCACATACGCTAGGTCATTGATGCTAGAGGTGCCTCCGAGGACACGGCCTTGGACAACTTCACAGCCATTTTCAGCTCGATTTTGACAGAATCTGTAAAATAACATCGAGGTGCATTATTGCACCAATTTTACATGTAAAAATAATTTGCTAATAGAAATAAGTAGATAGGTACGTATTGTAGTTTAAATACTAATTGTTGAAAACAACTTACCCTTTCTTGGGTCTCATGGAGTATTGCCAGTCTATCGAAGACCCTTTGAACTCGGTGGTAAGCCCTGGAATAAGAGCCATTTTAGGTTCTTCAGTACCGGCTTCTACTAGCAAAACCTGTAACATTTTGTGAAATACTAGATTTACAAATATTATTATGTAATTAATTAAACAAAACTAACCCAACATTAATTATTAGGTATACTAGGTACGCTGATTTTTTTTTTTTCTCTTTAGTAATGGACAATGCCTTCAAGTTTTGCTGGGTATATATATATATCTACATAAACCAATATTTTAAGGTGAATCCCGATCTGCCCACTACATTCTTTATTAGAGTGTTTAAAATGATTACCTACTCTAATTATTTTGTATTGTTTTCAAGTCTTATATTGTTCAACACGAAAAACATTATAAATGACAAAACTACCTTCCACTTCGCGTTCTCAGACAGCCGGCTCGCTACCACGCAGCCAGCTGTGCCACCACCAACCACAATAAAATCAAACTCCGCTATAAGCTCTTCCTCTTGGAGCTTCTCCACTACTATATTTTGTTTCCTGTACTTTATTGAATCTTCCTTCCTCTTCACCGGTCTGTTCTTCCCGAAGTAGTCCGGTTCAGGGGAGATGAGACCATACAGTGTGTGGACTAGTGAAATGAGAAGAATAGCAGTAGGTGCGCATTCTATTCTGCCGTCACAAATCTTGCACAGCTCGTCCGTTATGTTTCCTGTCATTGCATCTTCTACGTCTATTTTATTATCTTTTACAGATAATTTGGAAGCTTTTTGATTGTTGGCTTCATATTTGTTTCACTGTAACAATATTCATTCACTCACTATACACTATTGTTTTTTTAACATTTTCTCTGTCGTCACATTCAACTGTTTTAAATTGTTCAGTATCTATTTTAGCATGAACAAAAATACATCGCCAAATGTAAGCGCTAATACACAAATATCCGTTTGTTTGTCCGTCGCGACGCCACTACGAATAAGCCGGTGCCTCCGGTCTGTCAGGAATCTAGTTGTTTACGTTGATTGTTTATGTTTTATGTTTGCAGACATTGTTTGGTTCCAAGATGTCGCCGCGCCGCGCCGGAGGGTGGGAGTCATGACATGAACCTACGTTATTGAGCGAGCACTAGAACAATGGGTATAGAAATTAGAATATTCATTTGATGTTTATTTTTGCTACGAAACAATTCCTTTTGTAAACTTATGTTTATTCGTTAGGTGACGTGGATTTAGAATTTCTTCAATGAAATGTCTGGCAATGTTAAATGATGCAAAGCTTGGTAAAACATACCTACCTATTCAGTATTTTTTGAATTGCCTCAAAAACATCTAAGTATAGGTAAAGTAAACATTATTCGCTCGGGTATACGCCCGGTGGGACCTAGTTTAAATATCAGAAAGATTCCTTGACATACAAAAATGATTTCATTTTTGGGAAAACCTCAGCAGTTCACAATGTTGTGATTCACAACATGTAGGTATCGAGATAAGGATAATGTTTTCATAACTATGCGTGTTATCGACGGTATGTCCTGTTTATTATTCTAATCAACTGCATCATCATGTTTCTAGAATTTAGCCATTTTTATTAGTCACGGTTACATATATTACCTAACGCGTCATATTATATGATCCTCCTAAATGCAATATGTGGACTCTGAGAATTGATTTACATTTCATGGTATGAAATGATCGCAATTATTTTACAAATCCTTCAACTGTAGGAAACTAAATAATGATAACGCCTACAATCAAAGCATAGCAGTCCCCTACTGCTATGATCTTAATTGCTAACAGTTTCACATAAGGCGCAAAACTAGCAACAAGCCAACAAGTAAAACTGACTGTTAAAATAAGCTTATAGATAAATCTTAAACTGGGCAAGTAGTAAGTACAATAAATTATTGAATAGCTGCTGCTTTATGTTGTTACAACACGGTGTTGTAAAGTTGTTTTGATTTACTCACAACATTATGTTGCATCGTGCGATCATGAAGTGGTAAGAATGGTAGGTACCTACCTACTAAATTTATGCTTTTAGAAGTGATTCACGATTTAGAACTTTAAATGTTTAATTTTTTGTATCTAGGTATAAATAGCACTAACAAATAGACTTTTTCATTTAGTTTTGTTTCGTTTCATTAGGTAAGTAATCTCTATTCTCTATTATATTCTGTTTATATCTATTTGGTTATTTTGGGATATTTATCAGAACACTACCTATTCAGAATAGGCAGTGTGCTGAGTTCCAGGATATCATGTTCCAGGTTATCATGGTCCTGTGTTGGTGACGACGACTCGGTGTTTCCGATGTAGAAAAAATAAAATAAAGTGCGATATAAAAGGAAGCTTGTATTGCGGCGAAAATAATAAAAATGAAAAATATTTACATAAAAATTAAAGCGACATATTTTTCTCTTGTCAACTTAAAGTCTGTTCATTCTAGACAACTAAAACAAACTAAAATAAAGGAGGTTAAACTCCGACCTCCGTGTCGCTCACAATAAGAATAGGCTAAAAACTAGTGAAAATGTAAGTTAAAATGTTAAGAATACTTAACATTTTAACTTACATTTTCACTAGTTTTCATTCAAATTAGTTCAGTTTGTGACTTGGTGATGAAGAGGGAAACAAATGCACCCAGAAACTAGCATTTATCACATTAGTGTGATAGTTTTTGGTGTGATGTTCAGATTCGGGACACTTCTTTGTCTTATTTGACCCTATGGTCAAATAAGACAAAGAAGTGTCCCGAATCTGAACAAGTTAAAATAGCCGTGAAAAAGTTACACTCGCACCCTACGAGCGTAATGGTTTCCCTGCTCTGTCTAGGCATTTGAGTACCCATAGGTACCCATGACGCTGTCAAACAAAACTCTCTCAGCGAGTGGTTTAAAGGGTAGTTTTGTAGTTATCAATGGAATAGGTAATCCGTGTTTTGTCTTGTTTTTCTTTATCTATTTCGTGCTAGATAGAGAGAAACAAAAGACAAAATAACGAGTTACTCCCTACCTACCCAATCATTGTTTGTTCGAATCGTGGGTAGACTCGATTCAGATTCAGATTCAGATATTTTATTGCTTCCATAGTGTACATAGGTGGAATAAGTATAAAATTAATTAAGTAGGTTCATTATGGACCCCGTCGGGCGCAGCAAGTTTGGAGAGAGGAGGACGACTTCACAAAAGAGTCAATAATGATGTACTTACAAAGAAAGTAATGAACATATCAGTTTGACTATAATAAAATTACTACCAAACTACAATTAATCGAACAGTTGGGTCAACATACATCGATCAATATTATCACCTGTCATGTTACCATTACCTTGATTAAAACGGCTCTATTATGTGACATGATTATAGAGTCATTATAGAGTCATTATAAAATTCCTTTTGCATGCTAAAAGGAGTTTTTCCTTGAAACTCTTGAATGAAACTATTATGTTAAGTGAAAAGTACAAAGACGTATATTCGTAAAGTTTATTGATTACTCTTTATATTAGTAGGTATTAGATTTTCTTCATCATCACCAGCCTGCTAGCACCAGACATCCCCGCTGAGCATAGGCCTCCCCCACAAAACGCCGCAAGCGAAGCGGCTGCTTCCCTCCGAGAGATTTTCTTAGTAGAACCTTATAGATTACTGAGAGAACAGGCTTCCAATTGACGTACCCCCCGTAGGTTAGCTAGACGTAGCCTTCCAGTGGACGTAGCCTTCTCGATCCTCTTATCCCGGCAACGGCCCAAGCCGAGGCTCGCACCCCAGGGGTGCCCTTGAGCTAGTTGCCTCCCACTTCAATCAGCTGGGTGCTTTATGCGCCTGCCCTCCCGCTGATGACGCTGCCTGTAAAGGTCAGTAGAGACCAACAGCATCAGCCCGCTCAAAAAAAGGATGCCCATCGAGTTGTCGAGTTGAGTCAGTGTGACTTACGATTTTCAACCGACTTCAAAATAGGAGAAAGTTTTCAATTAGGTTGTTATTGTTTTAAGTGTCGTCTTGACACGTAAAATGTAACAACAATTGGAAGTAATTCCAAAGGAAATGAACTCACACAAAACGATTATGCAACATGGAGGTATTAGGGAATTATAAGATAAGAGCTCGCCTGCAGATAATATCATAACCACCTACAAAATAATGACAATAATGAGAGAAGGCCATTATGAAAATTACATGGTACTGTTTACCTATTATATTGTTGCAGGAAGTTGATGTTAAATTAGATTTATTTCCGGACAAATTAACTTTTCAGTTTGATTTTTGATGACATAGACAAAGAATATAATCATCATTGATGATGATGATCATCATCAACAGCCTGAAGACGTCCACTGCTGAACATAGGCTTCCCCCAGAGAGCGCCATTTTGAGCGGCTGCTCGCCTGCTGCATCCATCGGCTCCCCGCGGCTTTCACCAGATCGTGCGTCGGTGAGGATATAATAACTAAAATAAATAAATAAATACATTTGGACATCTCACACAGCGCCATCTAGCCCCAAACTAAGCATATCTTGTACTATAGGAACCAGAATTACTGATAGAATACTTTTTGTTTGTAAATACATACGTAGAATACAATATAACACCCAGACAAACACTCAGAACAAACATCGATGTTCATAGCACAAATGTTTGTCCCGGGTGGGAATCGAATCCACAACCTATAGTTCAGAAGGCAGGGCTACTGCCAACTGAGCTAACAGGCCAGTCAAATATAATACTAACGTAGAAAATGACCATTAGATGATATTGATCAGTGATGTGGACGTCTCATACAAGAATAGAAATATGAAACCTACGTGCGACATAAACCTCGAATAAGTTGGTAGGTACCCAATAGGTACCTACCTACTTATTCTTCTTCTTCTTCTTTTCGTGTAGGCAAGTGGTCAGCCCTGATGTCAGAATTTTTGACATCAGGGCTGAGCACTGACTATTGTGTTACGTACGACAACAGCGGGACCGACGGCTTAATGTGCCCTCCGAAGCACGGTAGCGCTCACTTGTAAATACTACTTTTTGCTGTAGAATAGTGACCGCAGCGAATATTGCTTAACTTTACCGATCGGTTAGAAACGGCTAGTCGTGCTGCGCTATGAGCGGTACTACTACCAACTTATTAAAATGTTAGGTTATGTTAGATATTACACTACCTCTACCTAAGTTGTATCCTGTTATAATTTTAATAAAATAGCATAAGTACGTACCTATTTAAAATTAAACTTCAAATAAGTATTCAAATTCATTCTGACATATTTTCATTACTTCAAATTGTTTTAATGCAGGCATTAGCAATAACTGCGCCCGCCGCGCTATGAGACCTAATTCCAATAATAATTAAATGTGCAATAACACCCCCAGTAATTGCCCTAACCCTGCAAATTGCCACAGTGAAACCACCCGAATTGTATTTAGAACCGAGCAAACAATACCAGCAATGGCTAGGGTAGCAAAAACGATCGTCATAAAATTAAAATGTGAATCTACAAAATTAGTTTTAATTCCTGAAAGAGTTATTTAAAATTGCGCCATCTGTCGTTAGGCGTAGAAACTTTTGGTTTAAGTTAGTTCACCTATCGTCCGCTAGCGCTGTAATCGCATCGTAAAAATTTATTGGACAGGTACCAGTTTAGCAAACGCGTGTAAAATGCAAATACACCATGCCCAATGGGATTGGTTTGAAATTTATCACAGCCATCTGCATACAGTTAAATATAAAGGGAATTCCTTTCACAGTTTGTTGAAAAGTTCGTGTTCTAGATAGGTAAAGGCTTTTTACAAATTGCGATCAAAACTGCTTACATAATTATCGACATTCATTGGCGTGTGTCGCTGCTGTTTTGTTTATGTACTAGGTATTTTATAGGTACTAGGTATCCCGATGAGGAAGAAATGTTCTCGAGTGGCGACCACGAACCGGAAGACGCAGCGTAGGCCGGTCCCCACTCGGTGGACCGAGGATCTGGGGGCGTACTGTTAGCTCTTAGCGCGATTCAAAACAGAGCCTATATTGGATCGCTTTGTTTTTTTTGTATGAGGATTTTGACAAGCGATCCCGTATAGGGTCTGTTTTGAATCGCGTTAAGAGCTCACAGTACGCCCCCTGGTCAGAACCACGAGGAGCCGATGGATGCAGGAGGCGAGCAGCTGCTCAAGGTGGCGCTCTCTGGGGGAGGCTCATGTTCAGCAGTGAACGTCTTCAGGCTGTTGATGATGATGATGATGATGACTAGGTATTATATTATCTGTGGTATAGGTAAGTACTAAGTACGCAGTGAGACAAAAAAGTAGTGAGCATCAAAAGATAAGATAAATAACAAAACTCTGGGTTTTAATGATGCGAGATTATAATGTGTAGGTACATATTTAGAAAGATACTTTTTAAGGTAATTGACCCGTGTGAAGCAAGGGCCGGGTTAGCTTATTAGTCTAATATGTAACAACTCTCTCTACCCGTACCAAGTACATACTTAATAGAGTATATTAAATAATCATTTTAAGTCTAACTTAAGTAGACAGGAAAAATATCCCAAGTGTAGGTAGGTACTGAAAAGTTAATGATATGGAAAGCAGTCGCAGACCAGTCTGCATGCACCCGATCCACTTTCTAGTGGATCTCTGTTACGTCGGCGGTAACCGCGGAAACTCACTGTGGTGCGGCTTACACAGTTTCGTTGGACAAATTGTGAGACCAAAAACTAAAAAAATTGTTGACGTAACGTATGAGTGCAACACGGGAAAAAATTCTATCCGCAAATGTATGGGGATTATACTTTTCAAATTGTCGAATTTCCTGTAATCCTTTTTAGGGTTGCCTCTTACCTACTCTACAAAGAACGTTTATAAGTCCCTCATGTCGGTCTGTCCGTCTTAATCCATTGCAGACATCAAAGCAAAGCAAAGCTATAAAAGCAAAAGTATGTTATAAATGAACATGGATGACAACGATAGTATACACAGAGATCTCAATTTTCAAAAACCATAATCCTGTTGTAGGTACTAGGTACTCTATGTTGATCTTGATAGTGCTGCCACTAAGTACAGTAATCACCCAAATTGATTTAGTCTTTGGTAAAAGCTTACACCACGAGACAAACCAACACTTAGGTACAACTTTTTCAGACTGTGAGATGTCTCAGGATGACGTGCGCAGTGCCCAGTGTCACGCGAAACTTTAATTTAGAGTTCCAGTGACACTGCAATCGGTTATGGGCGGCCGTGACGCTTAACACCAGGCGAACGACTAGCTCGTCACGTCATCAATTACATAAAAAAACACGCAAACAATTTATTAAACTTCAGAAGCTCCATGACGTTAATAAAATATTCAAATAATAATAAAATGTCCCAATAGTAATCGTAACCTCTCGTTTAGCCAACAATAATAAAGATTATTTTCTTTAAATTACACTTTCTAATACAATAACCATTACAGATAAGATATTTGTAAAAGTGTTCCAATATTACCATTTAATGCTCGTTTTATTTTAACTTAATCTTTCTATGTAAGTAATACTTTGTCCGCGACGCGAGCGCGGCCGCCCACTGTGCAGCTAATGACGGAAATTAATTAGGTATTTTATTGCTGGACAGTGGTGTGGAACTGGTCTAGGAAACATTATTAGATCAACGTGCTGCGGCCTGCGGGGTAGCTAGTGTAGGAACTGGTTGAGATCTTATTTGTAGTATTACCTCTAGTTTTTATCGTAGTAAAATGCTGCTTGAGCCTTGTACCAAGGAAAAATGTTTTACGATACCTATGCCACATGATCCAAAAATTACTTAGTAATCGATGATGTAATCGTGGCGTGCAGTTGGCCGTGTGGCTAGGTGTAGGAATAGGACAGCCCCATCTCTTGCGAAAAGGCTGATGAAGCGATGTGATGTGATGGTGCAGTCGAAGATGGTCACACACAGCCTTATACTGCATCTTAGATTTTTTATTGAACATTCAAAAGCAAATGAGTATAGCTACATCAGTTTTGTTTAAGCCTGCGTTTGACCATTCTATGTGGTCGACTGTATGGCACGCTCGCTTATTAGAAACTTGTGTAAGATTAAAAACATGGTAACTATTAGGAACTTGACAGCACCAGATCTAAACATTGTCTCACAAAATTATTTTAAAACTTTCTATCCAGTTCCACACAACGGAAAATGAACAAACGAACATAAATCTCCATAGATATGCGTAATGGCGGATAATTCTAGGGTCCCACGGACCCCGGGCGTTGTCCAAATTGGGGTCCGACAGGTAACCGAACTGGTTCAGAGTCTGAACCACGGACGCGGAATTCGGTAACTTTTGGTGGCACAACAGACATTTTTGTTTATGAAATATTAGTTTAATCAGAAGAACAAGTAGATCATGAATCCCTAAAGACTGTCTCCTTCAGGAGCGAGCCGGATTCAACGGTAGCCTCATTCAACTTACAAACTAACGTACCTGGGTTCAAACCTTGTTCGGCCCAACCTGCATCAATGAGTCTTCAAATTATATGTTTAGATTGCACTCGCTAATACAACGGTGAAGAAAAACAACAACTATAAAAGAATAAAAATAAAAACTATTATAATCACCCTAACATTTTAATTATTTTCTTTGTACATATTGATTCTTAAGTGGGGTCGTCCTCCTATTTCTAAATTTGCTGCGCCCGACGGGGTTCATAATGAGCCTACTTAATTAATTTTATAATTCCACCTATATTATGTACACCATGAAAGGAATAAATATCTAAAACTGAAAACATTGAGGAAAACACAGGTTCAAGAATCTAAAATTTGAGAACTTGACGTCGACCAACCCGCACTTGGCGTGTGGAGCGTAGTTGATGATGGCCTACAATTTTGTACGGAGTTGTCCCGTACGTGGCAACTATGAGCTGATGATACTTTATGGATTGTGTCAAATGGGATTGGTCATATATATTATATATAAATTAATTTTCATTGAAGAAACGGTTATGACAACGGTGTCCTGTCTTTTGTGGGGTAAATCACGAGCGGCGACAACCGTGGTGAATCTTTGATCAATGGTTACCAGGTTCACCAGCTATCATTAAAAACTTGCTGCGTAAAACTAAACCCTATTACAATGCACTAAGATAGAATGTTACATAGAACTCTTACGCTGTAGGGCAGTCATTATTGTACAAAATTTGAAAAATATTGAGAGTTGTTGAGAAGTTCCTAATCAGAATGATCCGTGTCTGTAAAATAATGGTAGTTTTAAATTTTATTGTCAGATGGACAAACTAGCTGACTGGTGATGCAAGGTGCCAAAAACATGGATTATTCCCTACGAGCCCCTATTTAAACCAGCTCCATTGGTGATGGTTACTACCTATACCCACCACTGTGGTGACGAGCCCCACTGGGGCTGGTCGGGAAAGAAAAACATATTTTTTTTACTAAAATAGAAAGAGGGAAATTAGACTGTCTGATATTACGCGGGCCAAATTCAAGCATAAGAAAAAAAAAGTAAAACAGAACAATTGATACACCAGCTTCCTTTTAATTTAAATTCGATTTCAGAACACGCATTTCTTAACCGGAAGCTACCCCAATCCTCACACGCAAGCGCATTGCAGAACTGCTAAAGGATGCGCACACGCAAGATTGCTGATAGTATCAGGGATCGAACCTGCACCGCCTAATTAGCAGCCTCGGGATACGCTACTCACCATGTACGCTTTTATTCAGTCGGGATAATGGCCTGGGTGTACAGTGGGGGAATTTATAATAGGATCTTGCAACGGTGTATAAAGACCGACGGCCTCATCTTCGGATAGTTTAGTGATTTAACCCACTAATCCATTGGATGGAACATGAAAGTAACTAGTGACTCTATGAGCTGTAGACTTCGGGAGTCTGCCACTCTATAGGTGCCTTAAAACGAAAAAAAAATTGTAGGGCTCCGTACCGAACGGGTAAGGCAGACCCTATTACTAAGGCTCCGCTGTATGTCTGTCTGTCCGTCTGTCACCAGGCTGTATCTTATGAACCGTGATAGTAAGACAGTTGAAATTTTCACAGATGGTGTATTTCTGTTGCCACTATAACAAAAATTACTACAAAATAGTATAAAATAAATATTTAAGGGGGCTCTCATACAACAAACTTGATTTTTTGCTCGTTTACCAGATGAGTTATAAGATGGCGCTGCTTTAAACAGTACTGCTACTCAACACTTGATGGCAGCGATAGATAATGGTACGGAACCCTCCGTGTGCGAGTCCGTTATTTTGTTTACATTTACGACCTTCATGACTCCGCCATTTTGAAAGGTTTCCAGTGGAAAAAAAATAGGCGAAAATTCCATATAATAATTATCAAACCTGCTCATAAAATTTCACGAGAATTGGTTGAAAAATGTGACTTGTAGAGGAGAACAGCCGCACAGCCGGACAACCGAACATCCGCCGGACAGCCGGACATCCGCCGGACAACCGAACATCCGCTCCGTTTGATTTAAATAATAATATTTTTCTATAATAATTATGGTCACACGATAAATTCCCTCACTGTACCTGTGTACACTTATACATGGTGTGCCTAGCATAGTGATGTAAGATTATTGGGATTAAAGTTTCGTGTTAACTCCTTGCAAATAAAAGATAATTATAAATTATAATGCTCGTGCAGTGCGCAAGAGACAAGGTGGAAAACATTCCACGGTCCTTTTTAGCCTTTTTAAATTATTTGCACTCGATAAGTGCTGGATTTAAATATAAATTGAATGGTTACTTTACTTATGATAGAGAATAATTATCATTTATCAATTGAAGATGTTTTTGATATAAACTATAGCAACTATGGAGAGAGCTATGCTCAGTGTTTTCCTGCGAGATAAGATCCGGAATGAGAAGATCCGCAGGAGAACTAAAGTGACTGATATAGCTCTTAGAATTAGCAATTAGCATGTTAGTTGAAATGGCAATGGGCAGGCCACATCGCTCGTAGAACTGACAACCGATGGGAAGAAAGGTTCTCGAGTGGCGACCACGAACCGGAAGGCGCAGCGTAGGCCGGCCCCCCGCTATATAGGTGGGCTGACGACCTGGTGAAAACCGCGAGAAGCCGATGGATGCAGGAGGCAAGCAGCTGCTCAAGGTGGCGCTCTTTCTACCTAATAACTACCTGTATATTAATTCTACTACTTACCATTTTTTTTGTTTACTTTAAAAATGTCGCATGCATTACACTGAAATCTGTCTTTTCGCGAAACGTCCAACTCCCATCACTCACTCTGAACATTTCCATACGTAATTGAAGAAGCGACACATCCGGCCAATATAGGGTCATTTCTTACGTGTGGTCCCCCATTAATATGCGAAGCGTGATGATATGCTGCAATTGAAACAATTATATGGGTTTTAAATCATAGAGCGCGTCAAATGTGCCTTAAGCAATATATAATTTTACGCAATACATAATTTATTGCGAGCAAAATGCGGCATACAAATTAATCAATACCATCAGATTTAAGCCTCTATAAAATGTTGCAAACTTGCACTTGCTTATGGAACTGAGACATGGTCTCTTACTGTTGGCCTCATTAGTAAGCTCAAAGTCGCACAACGAGCTATGGAGAGAGCTATGCTCGGTGTTTCCCTGTGAGATAAGCTCCGAAATGAGGAGATCCGCAGGAATTTGGACGCTTATCATAGCTATGAAAAGACACCAAAGTGTCGTTTTATTAGAAGGCCTACCTATATAAATATGTTCAGCAATGCACGTCCTCCGGCTGTTGTTGTGTGAATTGATCTAAACCAATGTAGGTTTGAATGTGGGTTCCTTATAATCATAATAATGTTTATATGGAAAATGTAGTACCTAGATATAACCAGAATGAACCGTTTGGTGTTGAGACCCTGGGTTCGTGGGGGCCGGGAGCTCATCGCGTTTTCCAAAATTAATCACAGCGCCTGGTCGATGCGACGCGCGACCAAAATGCTGGCACTTATTTGGCTCAACGAATCAGCATTGCTTTTCAACGAGGCAATGCGGCCAGCATGTCGGGTACGCTACCTACCGGTAGTGGGCTGCAGCATTTGGACTGTCTATAGGCCATCGCGGCTAGTATACAGTCAATATACTCATTGTAGTAGATAGTGTACCTAGTTTATGTTATTGTAGTATATACGTAGTTATATAGTTTAAAGAATACAGACACACTGCCCGTTAAAAAAGAACCAGAATAGAGGTGCTATTTTAAATTACAGTAACATACAAAAAGGTTTATAGTTTTAACTCAATTTTATTTTTATTTGTAACCAAATGAACTTTAAATATTTCTGACCATAAAGATGAGCTCGAGGCACATTGTTCTACAAGCATTGCCGACCCGTATCTCCGCGCCGTATATGGCACACTAGTGCGATAACCATCGGCTATACAGACTTGATTAGCGATTAGTTATCAGTTTACATCGTGACTAACAGGATGGTGTAGGTAAACCTTGTATGGGTAGTTCTTAAAAACGTAGTTATTACTGAATCATGAAATAAAGTGCCCGCAAAGCTTTATTTCGTACTTTATTTCGCAGTTTTTAAATATATATTAATACATTTCTGTCTGTTGCTAACGAATAGTGTGTCGTAATCTCGATCATAAGTTTCGAGCATATCCGATGCTCTTCCTCAGGAGGTGCGCTCGCGCAGCAAGATACACGCTATTAGAGTCACAGTTGAAAATACCCATGTTAATTTGAAATGAATCATACTCGAGAGAAGTTTCATATAATTAAATGTAATTTAATGTCTAGCGTATGCACCTAGATTACTAATTTCTGAACATAACTGGCAAAGCTATGGCACCTACCTTGACGAACTTGCCGAAAAGTTCTACCACCTAGAGTACTTTTTATGCTTCAAAACTAAGATTGCCCGGAGGAAAACTGGTAAACCGAAAGTGTCCCCCTCTTAGTTAGTGTTTTATATGACTAACTTATGTATGTGGTTGTAACTCAAAGTGAAATTATGTAAAATTATAGAGCAGATAAAACTCGTGCACCAGTAGTTTTTTTTGTGGTAGTTGATTATTAATCTCTACAACATCAAGTGTAATATTTAACCACATTCTAATTAGCTTATGGTATTCACATTGTTTAATAAACATAAACAAGTTTCTTGTCAGTTCAAATTAAAGCTCATTCGAGTGCCAGTGCTTTTTATTAAGTCAACATAATCCAGAGTTTAATTACTATTGAACTGCAAATTATAGGTGTCGGATTATACAGTGCAACGAGACGGCATTATAGGAAAAAGCTAATGATTTCTAACGTTTATAAATTAAAGATAATGGTGCAAGGCATGAGAAAATAACCTTTTCAACACATTTGCTCAAAAAATGCATTTACAAAGCCTGTATACATTGTTCGAAAGTTAAACATTACGCACCATACAACGAAGCGTGCGGTAAAATAGGTACTCTCACCTAAGTACCTATTTTACCGCATCCTTCGCTGTATAGCGCCGTGCGTAACCTTTACGGTTTATTTTTAAATTCAACAAAAATTATATAAAAATTTCACCAAGGAGTTTCCCATTACGAGAATAAATAAGCTGAATGATCGAAACTCCTTGGAAGCGATTTTGCTCAATACGTTTGTCTCACTTTAATACTAAAGAGAAAATGAAACTAGAGATGTAGTTCCAATTTTCACCACACGCACGTGGCGCCATTTGCATTGTAAATGCCCGCCATTTTAGGCAATTTTCATATTAGTTAGATAAGGAACGTCAAAGGAGCTACATATTACTGATCTGTGGTCAGAAAAGGTTGTTTGTTGCGACTTTCCCACTAATAAACGAAAGTTTGTTTCTTTACCTATTGTACTGTTTTCTCGCGAATGTGTTGAAAAACGTTGTATGATACACGTGCGGAAATTGGTGTCTACAAACTCGTGACTATGGTAAGCCCTCGACTTCGTCTCGGGCTTACATTCGTCTACTCGTTTGTAAAAACCAACTTCATCATTAACAGCCTGAAGACATCCACTGCTGAACATAGGCCTCCCCCAGAGCACGCCACCTTGAGCGGCTGCTCGCCTCCTGCATCCATCGGCTCCCCGCGGCTTTCACCAGGTCGTCGGTCCACCGAGTGGGGGGCCGGCCCACGCTGCGTCTTCCGGTTCGTGGTCGCCACTCGAGAACCTTTCTTCCCCATCGGTTGTCAGTTCTACGAGCGATGTGGCCTGCCCATTGCCACTTCAACTTACTAACTCTAAGAGCTATATCGGTCACTTTAGTTCTCCTGCGGATCTCCTCGTTCCGGAGCTTATCTCGCAGGGAAACACCGAGCATAGCTCGCTCCATAGCTCGCTGCGCGACTTTGAGCTTACTAATGAGGCCAACAGTAAGAGACCATGTCTCAGTTCCATAAGTCATCACTGGCAACACACACTGATTGAAAACTTTCGTTTTCAGGCTCTGCGGTATTTTGGACGAAAAGATAGGACGAAGCTTCCCGAACGCTGCCCAGCCGAGTTGGATTCTTCGCGCCACCTCTTTGTCGAAGTTGGACCTACCTAATTGGACAATCTGTCCTAGCCTCTGTCCTGTTGGTGTTAAAAACCAACTTACCGCCCTTATATCATAAATAACTATATTTCACGAGTTTTAAATAAAGTGATATTTGCACGTGGAGAGCAAAATTACGTGTCTGTTTGTAAGCTAAGAACCTGTACTGGAGGCTGTATATTGCAGTGCTAAACACAATAAACAAAATACTGCGCGTCGAATTCATGCGTGCTAGCACTGCACTGTGATACAATAGTTACTGTTTTTAGAAAACTAAATAAAACAGACATTGGCAATGGCAAGCCACATCGCTCGTGCAACTGACAACCTATAGGGAAGATAGGTTCTCGAGTGGTGACCACGAACCGGAAGACGTAGCGTAGGCCGGCCTCCCACTCGGTGGACCGACGATCTGGTGAAAGCCGCTATAAGTGGCGCCCTCTGGCGGAGGCGTATATTCAGCAGTGGACGTCTTCAGGCTCTTGATGATGGTGATGATGAAATAAAACAGATTTTTATAAACATTTTGAGTAAATAAATGAACAAATTGAGTTTATGAGGAATTATTATCATTAACGTTTGTTTTAATCTGTAGGTAACGATGTTAAATCGTAAGAGTTAAACACAATAACATATTTACTTATTGGCACACCATAAAGATTTATAACTATTGCTAACTATGAATACCCGGGGCAACTTTTTCCACACCTTACAATTAAATAAGCAATTTAAATTCAACACAAATGAACAGTTACCTCCTTGAGAAGTGGTGGACAGGTATAATACGCCGTCAGCCTATAAATTACGTCGTCACTCCGACTTCTCTAGTTATGTGTAACTAGTTTTTTCCCTTCACAATCATACTCCATCAGCCATTTTCTCCATAGATTGCCAGTTTTATTACATCTAGCCTTCATGTTCTGGGTACCACAGGTCATTGTGTTGGGTACATTGTCAGAACCTGGTTTTTTCTCGTTAAATCCAGTTTTTTACAATTTAAATAGTTGTTACAACTTGTTTTAGAAATATGCGTAAATACATTTTGTTGGAATTCATATTATCATTTTTATTGGTTTTCGCTTGCGAAAGTATTGGAAAGTATTTGCTAACTAGCCGAGGGAAGTGTGTATTTGTTTAATTAATTGTTTTTTTTTCTTTATTTCAGGTACGATCACAATTATCATTCAAGAAAATGTGGTTTAAAATACCAACATACTGGTAATGTAATAACTAAAATTAATTCTATAAAACCTTGATAGTTGATTTTGAGACGTTTTTATCAGTATGGAGGTTTTAATCTTTTTACGGATACAATTCATTGCTTCACGGTAACATAAAGAAACTCCTGGATAAACCCCGCTAGTGTTTACTCTTTGGGCAGTTCGTTTTCTGGCCGGATTAAAAGTTTCACGGTAACAAAACAATCTGCGTCTTAGGGTCAATTCAGACAGAGCTGCAAAATGCTCGAGCAGTTTTTAATAGCTATTGGAATACCAACCTTATTTCATTTAGACAAAGCTGAAAATAGTATGCAACATTTGAATCTTACCTATTTTAATGTTGCATACTATTTTCAGCTTTGTCTCAATAGATTAAGGTTGATATTATATTAGGTTGATAGCATTTTGCTGCTCTGTCTGAACTGAGCCTTATGATAATATCAGTAATGTAGGTATTATTCCCAAAAGTGACCTAATAATAACTACCTAATTGGCGACAATAAATTAGTAAAGGCTAAACTCCAAAGCCTTGAACACCGGCGTAAGGTTGCCAGCCTTTCGGTTTTTTATAAGCTGCACTTCGGAGAGTGTGCGACGGAATTGCACAACTTAATTCCCCCATCCCCTTTTTACCATCGTACATCTAGACGCACGGAAACACGGCATCCGTATATGGTAGAAATTCCTAGAATACGTACAAAGCGTTTTGATTCCTCGTTTATAATTCGGACAGCAAAGGAATAGAACACCTTGCCAGCGTCATTGTTTCCTGAAAAATATAATCTGGGAGTTTTTAAGGCTAGAGTGAACCGGTATCTTCTAGGCAAGCATGCTCCATCGTCGACCGCGTCGTCACTTACCATCAGGTGAGACCGTGGTAAAATGTTAGCCTATCGTTGATAAAAAAAAAACCTCTACATACAATCAATGCTGATGACGATAATAGACAGAAGGTACTCTGTAGCAGTAATGACATAAAAAAATATTTCGTGCGTTACCGTAAAGGCAGTGACCAGTAAACGACGCTAATAGATTCAAATCATCTCTCTGGCTGTCATTACCTACAATTAGGCTGATGCCCACCTACCATCCACGAACATGGGACGGTACGCTTTTTGCTTCTGTAATTCAAGCGCACGCATAGAAATCATTTTAGTAATAGGTTTTAAAGTGGCAGCTTTGGCGGTGACGTCGCCTTGCAATATGTTGGTTATATTATGTTCAACTAGCTACTCCCTGCGGGTTCACCCGCAGATAAAAAGTAGCTTATGTGTTAATCCAGTATACATAAGTTATCTCTCATCCAAATCTCATCCAAATCTGTCCAGCCGTTTGAGCGTGAAGGAGTAACAAACATACACACATACAAACTTTCGCCTTTATAATATTAGTGTGATCCTGGAATGAGTTTGAGATTTCAGTGCAGGATAACTTTTTTTAAATTCTAGAAGAGGCTTGCGTTGGTGGTGAAACTATTTTCCGCTTGCGTAGCTACGTCTCTCTCTGTGGCTGCACAGTTCCGGTAATACTTAAAAGTTACCAATCAAAAGGTAGTATAGTGCCCATTCATCATTAACAGCCTGAAGACGTCCACTGCTGAACATAGGCCTCCCCCAGAGCGCGCCACCTTGAGCGGCTGCTCGCCTCCTGCTTCTATCGGCTCCCCGCGGCTTTCACCAGATCGTCAGTCCACCAAAGTGCCCATTATTGCTTCGTAATATCAAGTAAAAATGATGTTCGAATGCTGCCGTTCTTGAAATAAAACGAACTGTTAACTCTGTTATTAACTTAATCATGAACCAGCAGGTATTTTGTGGAATATATCTAATTTGTCCATAGTCAACGTTTGTATGAAAATCATTTTAAAAAGTTATCTCTGTGAGTGAGCTGTAGATCTCGCGAACTATTTTTTTACGTTTTGGACCACCATGACACTGGCACCGCTATTTTGAAAGATTTCTAAAAACTAAACTGAAAAAAAAACCGGCCAAGTGCGAGTCGGACTCGCGCACGAATGGTTCCGTACCATTATATGAAAACAGCAAAAAATCACGTTTGTTGTACGGGAGCCCTCTTAAATATTTATTTTATTCTGTTTTTTAGTATTTTTTGTTATAGCGGCAACGGAAACACATAATCTGTGAAAATTTCAACTGACTAACTATCACGGTTCATGAGATACAGCCTGGTGACAGACGGACGGATAGACAGACAGACAGACAGCGGAGCCTTAATAATAGGGTTCGTTTTACCCTGTGGTTACGGAACCCTTGAAATCATATAATTACCTAACCTGGTCACAAAATTTCACGAAAGTTGGTTGAGAAACGCGACCTGGCACAGAGAGAAATGTGATATTCGAAATAATTTTTCCCGAGCTGAAACGTAGACGCTTCGCTCGAGCTTCACGCTCGCTTATAACAAATCTTATTCTACGCAGGCGCATCGTACGTTTACCATGCTCGCTCCAAACTATAACGTATTGTGCAGTCATGGCAATCGGCCCTAATCGTTCCTTTATTCCAATTCTTTTGTTGTAAACCGAATCAGATGTTGTGGTTATTGAAATTGAATTGATTGTAGACCACCGCGCCGGTCCCTACTAATGGACTGGAGTTTAATTTAAAAAAAAAACACATACCTATCTACCGCGTGCGATGATGTGGAATATTTTAACTAATTATATTTAATTTATTTTAATCTGAACTGAGAGCTCATCGCGTTTTTCAAAGTTTATCAGAGCGCCTGGTTGCTGTGACGCGTCAATTCAACGAGGCAATGCTGCCAGCATGTTGGGTACGCTACTTACCGGTAGTGGGCTGAAGCATTTGGACTGTTTACAAGCCATCACGGCTAGTAGTATACAATCTAAATGTTCTTTGTAGTAGATAGTGTAGCTAGTTTAATAGTGTTAGTTATTGTAGTAGTTAGTAAGAAAAAAAGGCACATTACCCGTTAAAAAAAATTGAAATCATACTATACGAATATCATAACTTCATTCAGGTAAAATGTGGCCAAACTCTGCACTGTCTGAAAACCAAAATTAATATAAAAAAAATTAAAATCTAGTGCTAAACTTGTGAGCTGCTTGCAGCAACACTACGTGTCGTGCCCTCTCTAAATAGTGTGGAAACAGTAGCAAAAAAAAATGTAATGGTTTTATTTCGTTTATAATGTTTTTTATGTACGCTCTCGCGTCAAAAGCTCAATTGATTTGGATGAACTTTTACACATACATTTCCTACAGAATCAAGAAAAAAACTGCATTCTTTTTCCGGAAAATAATTTTCTTCAAGAAAACCGCAAAGAAACCGCGCCTTTGGTATTTCAATAAACATACATTACAGTATTCTAGAGTCTTCTACAGAAATACCTTCTTGCTTTAGCATCATTTTTTATCAACAGCAAGAACATCATTCACTGATAAGAGCACACATCCTCACGAGTCAACGTTGTTTTGCTACTGACCACTTTGGTATCTTACCGCAATAAATTCCCATGAAATCTCTTTCGCTTCACGAGGTTTTTCCAATTAGTGTTATTGCGAAAAGGTTCTATAATGCTTTTGAATTCTCAGTAAGTAGTTGAAAGTACTAATGGGTAGGAGATGCGAATAAATAGTGGATGCAGTTAAGTAGATAGATACGCAGAAATTGCTAATAAATAATATGTACTCCATCTAGATTTTTTATGCTAAAGTGGGCATACGTTTGACAACAACTCACCTGATGGCAAGTGACCAAGTTGTCTAAGGTGGAGCACGTTTGCCCATGAGATGCCCATTCACTCTTGACTTGAAAAGACCCAGGTTATACCCAGGAGGGAACACTGTTGCTGGAAGAGCATTCCATTCCTTGGCCGTTCGGACTATGAATGACTCAGCAAAACGTTTAGTGCGGACTTGTGGTACACTTACGACGTAAGGATATAAAGAATCGCCAAGCCTTATAGTTCAATGATTGAAAGGGGATGACGGAATGAGCTGATGGAGGACATGCGCACACTCTCCAAAATGTAACCGATAGAATACCGACAGACCGGCGACCTTACGTCTGTGTTCAAGACTTTGAATTCTCCCTTTAACTAGTCTCTCATCGTTGATAAGCTTCTTGGTGTCCAAAGCCGCAATTCGGTACCGGGCGGAGCCATCACACAGGTGGCTACAGTACTCCATGCAGGCCCTGACCTGAGCTTAAAAATAAATCAATATAAGATTTACTTACGAGTTGCTACAAATAGATAGCTTTATCGCTAAAAGAAACCTATTCCAGGCAAGTTTTGCAATGACTATGAACATTATCAATTTATCACAAAACAACACACATAAGTAACATCCCCCCTCTACCCCCCACTCCATCTCCTCACTGACCTTCTCTGACTATACAACATTATTATGACACAAACCGACACTCGAGGCTCTTACACACTATTACTTAATCTATGACATCCAGTTCTAAACCACGGTCAAAATATTATTTTGAAAAGTCCAGCCAGCATTTAATTGTTTCCTGAGGGCATCAGACCGGGCTACGGATGGGCGGGACGGTTCTTGGGGTCCCGTACAAAAATTACTAAAGAAACCTTTATAACGAAATGGTTAGGCGCTTTGGTATCTATAGTTGTGTGTGCCAAACATAAATGTCTAAATGACTGTGCACATGCCCTCTATCAGCTCATTCCGTCATCCTTTTTCCACCACAGAACTACAAGGCTTGGCAATTCTTTACAACCTTACGTCGTCGTAAGTGTACCACCAGTTCGCACTAAGCGTTTTGCTGAGTCATTCATAGTCCGAACGGTCATGGAATGGAATGCTCTTCCAACAACTCCTGGGTATAACCAGCCACCTGCCAAGCGTGGTGATTATGGCAAATCCCCCCTATGATAAGCGTCCAAAGTTGCGTTTTATAGGGGAGGTCTATGTTCATCAGTAGACGTGTTCCGGCTGAAGATGTGTGTGATCAGCAGAAAACACATTCATTGGTGACAGTGTGCAATACACATTATGCTTATTTTGTTCAGCAGCCTCTAATTAAAAACATAAATAAAACCAAAATACTGCTAAGCTAATAGTTTTTATATTAATTTAAGTTTGGGTAGAGTTGATTTTGTAGATCTAAAATCCTTTTTTATTTTAATTCGTTCGAGGTTTGGTAAGAATCTATTTTTTTTCTAGATGCATTGTTAAACCTGCCAATACCATGTCATATTACCATGCTGTCGAGCTGCAGCTAATCAAACTTCCGTTTCACTCTAGCGTATCATACGAGTTATGAGACTCGTTACAGTTCAATGCGTTACCATGTTTCAGAATGAAACTTTCGTAAGGAATGGAATGCTCTTCCAGCAACACTATTTCCTCTTAGGTATGACCTGGGTCTCTTCCAAGTCATGAGCGAATGGGCATCTCATGGGCAAACGTGCTGCACCTTAGACAACTTAACCACTTTCCATCAGATGGGATGTTGTCAAACGTATACCCATTTTAGCATTAAATAAAGTGTACGGGACCCTCTGCGAAAGAGTTCTCGTACTTGACATATTTTTTCATATGCAGGTGATGAAACTAGTCGTGTTATGACTTAGTGGTCGCTATTTGTTAGTTTGTTAAGTGTGCTTTTATGGTACAAGTGGATTAAGTTTTTACACTTAGCCAGTTTAAATTTAAGCTCTTAAGTTGAAGTGGTTTATCTTTCTCTTAAGTGGAGCTTATTTAAATAAAAACTCTACATAAAAGAAACATTAGTTATGTATCTTTAACTTTCATATGGTTTGCTAAGTTTTTTTCAATTTAACTTCAGGTGAAATTGTGATGGAAAGCAGCTATATTAAACAATTTTTTTAGCGTAATTATTCTAGATATACTTTTTTCATTTTGTATTTAAGATGAACTTCTGCGAAGTCACGCCTGAGTCAATCAAATATTTAAAACAAGATCTATTTACTACAATCACCTAGGTAGGTACCTACTGCGAAATGCAACTAGCTACTGCTACCTACTGCACAAAATATTTGAAGTTCGTGTAGGGTAACCAAGTGGCTAGCCCGTGTCAAAATATTTAAGCCAGCCCTAGTCCAGCCAAGTCTAGGCTTCTGATTTGACTAACTTTTTTACGCGCAACAGCCAGGATCGTGTCCTCCGAAGCAAAGTAGTGCTCAGTTTCAATACCTACCACTTTTCTTAGCGGTCACCCATCAATTGATAACCGCAGCAACTGCTTTTTAATCTAAACCATCATTTTTTAACTTTTAAAATCATCATCATCATCATCATTCATCATTAACAGCCTGAAGACGTCCACTGCTGAACATAGGCCTCCCCCAGAGCACGCCACCTTGAGCGGCTACTCGCCTCCTGCATCCATCGGCTCCCCGCGGCTTTCACCAGGTCGTCGGTCCACCGAGTGGGGGGCCGGCCCACGCTGCGTCTTCCGGTTCGTGGTCGCCACTCGAGAACCTTTCTTCCCCATCGGTTGTCAGTTCTACGAGCGATGTGGCCCGCCCATTGCCACTTCAACTTACTAACTCTAAGAGCTATATCGGTCACTTTAGTTCTCCTGCGGATCTCCTCGTTCCGGAGCTTATCTCGCAGGGAAACACCGAGCATAGCTCGCTCCATAGCTCGCTGCGCGACTTTGAGCTTACTAATGAGGCCAACAGTAAGAGACCATGTCTCAGTTCCATAAGTCATCACTGGCAACACACACTGATTGAAAACTTTCGTTTTCAGGCTCTGCGGTATTTTGGACGAAAAGATAGGACGAAGCTTCCCGAACGCTGCCCAGCCGAGTTGGATTCTTCGCGCCACCTCTTTGTCGAAGTTGGACCTACCTAATTGGACAATCTGTCCTAGGTAGACATACTTGTCAACAACTTCGAGAGTATCGTTCCCAACAATTACCGGTATAGGTGGAACATGAGCATTAGACATGATCTTTGTCTTGTCCATATTCATCTTAAGACCAACCTGCTGGGAGACTCTACTGAGGTCGTTGAGCATGGTGCTAAGGTCCTCGAGCGATTCCGCCATTATGACTATATCATCGGCAAAACGAAGGTTAGTGATGTACTCGCCATTTATGTTGATGCCAGATCTTTTCCACTCCAAGAGCTTGAAAACATCCTCCAATGCGTTTGTGAACAGTTTCGGAGAAATAACGTCTCCCTGTCTCACGCCTCTTTGCAATGGAATTTGTTCCGTACTCTGGTCCTGTAGTCGGACTGACATAGTGGCCTTACTGTACAAACACTTCAAAACTTCGATATACCTATAGTCAATTTGGCATCGCTGCAAGGACTGCAGCACCGCCCAAGTCTCGATTGAATCGAAGGCTTTCTCATAGTCCACAAACGCTAGGCATAACGGCCGATTATACTCTTCGGTCTTCTGTATAATCTGGCGCAGCGTATGGATGTGGTCTATGGTGCTAAAGCCTTTTCGGAAACCGGCTTGTTCGGGAGGCTGGAATTCATCAAACCTGCGTGCGAGACGATTCGTAATGACTCTCGAAAACAGCTTATACACATGACTCAAGAGCGAGATGGGCCTATAGTTCTTCAATAAGGTGTTATCGCCTTTTTTGAAGAAGAGCACCACCACGCTCTTGTGCCATGCCTCTGGCGTTGTACCTTCAAGGATGACAGAATTAAATAACTTCTGGAGGACTAAAAGTACCGGTCTACCACCCGCTCTCAGAAGTTCAGTCGTAATTCCATCTTCACCTGGTGCCTTGTTGTTTTTAAGCTGTTTGAGGGCCATTCTAATCTCGTACAGGCTGACGTCCGGGATATCTTCGGTATAGTGTCGGACTAACTTGGCTCTGATGTCCTGAGCTGTGTTAGTAGCGGGCTTACGTGTCGAGGTGTATAACTGTCCATAGAAGTTCTCGATCTCTCTCAGAATCTCAGGCTTGGATGAAATGATGCTACCATTTTCGGTCTTCAGTTTTGTCATTTGGTGTTGCCCAATAGACGAATCCTTTGCGAACACTTTAGAGCCTTGGTTCCGCTCAATTGCGGCCTCAATACGTGAAGTACTAAGAGCACGCAAGTCGTGTCGCAAGGAACTCCAGATTCGTCTATTGAGTTCACCGTAGGCTGACATATCAACTGAAGACTGCAGCTTCATTTCGCTCCGGTCGGCCATTAGCTCAAGAGTTTTTTCTGAGAGCTTTTGAGTCTTCTTTCGGCGTTGGGTCTTAAAGAATTTCGATCCAACAGCTTGGACAGTTTCCACCAACCCGTCGTTTAGCTCGTCCACTGTGTTACAGTCGGCTAGGCACTGGAAGCGATTTTGGAGTTCCAGCTGAAAGCCTTCGGGGTTTTGGATTTGGACAGGATTTGGACGGAGCGTAGACTTCACCAGACGTGACCTTTCGAGCTTAACATTGATATTCAATGTGCCTCTAACAATACGGTGATCGCTACCGGTTTTCACCTTGCTGATCACAGAGACATCATCGAATATGTGCTTCTTGGTCGTCATGATGAAGTCTATCTCATTTTTAGTGGAACCGTTGGGACTTATCCACGTCCACTTCCTGGATGGCCGCTTCTCGTAGAAGGAGTTCATCATAAAGAGTTCCTCCTTCTCCATGAAGTCAGCCAGCCTCTGTCCTCGAGGGTTCCGCTGCCCGTATCCAAATGGCCCCACTCTCAGCTCATCGCTATTCCTTGTGCCCAACTTCGCATTGAAGTCTCCCATCACAACGGTGAAGTATGTTTCGGAAGTATGCATGGCTTCGGATATGTCCTCATACATAGCTTCTACTTCATCGTCTGAGTGTGCCGACGTCGGCGCGTATACCTGTATAACCTTCAACGAATACCGTTTAGTTATTCGGAGTACCAGGTACGCTACCCTGGCCGACACACTGTCGACTTTGACCACGTTGTTGACGAGAGACTTGCGGACGAGAAACCCGACACCTCCTTGGGAGAGTTGGTCTCCCTCCCGGTAGAAGAATAAGTTACCGGAATTTAGGATTATCGTGTCCTGTCCCTGTCTTCGGACTTCAGACAATCCCATTACATCCCAGCGTAACTTACCCATCTCCGCCTCTAGCTCGACCATCCTTTCGTCAGCCTTCAGTGTGCGCACGTTATGTGTTGCCAGGGCCAGGGGTCGTCGTTGGGGTTGGTAGCCGGGCGTCTGCCGGGGATTCTTCGCACCCCTTGCCCTGCCGTTACCGTGGCCGCTACCGTAGCCACGGGATAGCAGAGCTGCCGGGGACTGGGGGCCGTTTTTATTTGTGCTTGTCATTAGGGGGGGGGGGGGGGGGGTTTGCCATAATCACCACGCTTGGCAGGCGGCTTGGTGATCGCAGTAGGTGAAGATTGATTGCCACCAAGACCGAGGGGAACGCTGCGACCCATTCCCTGGATATTCCCTTAGCCGCCTTCTACGGCACCTACGGGAAGAGATGGGGTGGTCCTATTCGTAACCGGGACCACACGGCATCAACTTTTAAAATACTAAGATAATATTATATTGATTAGTCATTTAATGCTGTCGATTCACGCATCATTGACGGCAGTAGAAAGCGCGGCACACCCTCGCCCTTCCAACCTTGAAGGGATTTCCGGAGGGCGATCGGGCCTTCGAGGATTTCGAAAGCAGGAAGACGCAGCCTAATATAAAATTGAGCGTCTGTAAAGATGAAGAAATAAAGTAAACTCAACTATTTTAATTTTTGTAAAACAGCTGCGGACGAGAAGATCCGCAGGAGTACTAAAGTAGTGGCAATGGGCAGGCTATGTCGCTTGTAGAACTGACACCAATGGGGAAGAAAGGTTCTCTAGTGGCGACCGCGAACCGAAAGATGCGCAGCGTAGGCCGGCTCCCCACTCGGTGGACCGAGCCGATGGATGCAGGAGGCAAGCAGCCGCTCAAAGTGGCGCTCTCTGGAGGAGGCCTATATTCAGCAGTGGACGTATTCAGGCTGTTGATGATGATGATGGGAATTTTATTTTATTATTGTTATAGATATCTGATTTACACTGATCATAACTAATCCCTGTTCAAGGTCCATTAATAATCTCAAAGTGAACCTCTAAATCAAACGGTAAAACATTGTTGCCGGAACTTTTCTACTCGCAACAACTACATCGAGTAACAAAACTTAATCGAAATACATAATTCTCAGTTTTAAACCCTATGTCATAGGTACAAGGTACAGTTTAAATTACGTGAAAGGTTGGCAGAAATGATTTTCGAGGTAGCGTTATAAATTCCTAGGTAGATAATTTAAATTGAGCCGTAAATCAAAGGTATTAGAGTGGGAATTCATGATGAGATGATATCGGTGTAGCGTGCGGCGCGTGCGCTTGTGGATGCTACTTTTGGTTCTAGTTGAAATTCGCTGCAGCCGCGACGTTGAATACGCATAATATTCTTTTAAAAAGCGGGTTACTGGGAAATACTTGCATGACATATTTTTCCAGTTATAGTGATTTAAAACTAAAATAAAAATTTAATTTGATGAAGTATTTTTGGCACAAAAACAGTTGTCATTTCAAATAAAAATGATATTTTAAATCGTTTTATAAATTACAGAACTGTGAGGAAACAACAAAAAAAAAAAAATTTCCTCATACGAGGAAAGAAAAAAAAAAAAAAAAACAACAAAAAAAAAACGAATTAAGAGTCTCGCTCATTTATGAAGTGGATTAAAATGGGCCATGTAGCCGTTCAAAGTGTCGTTCTACATTCAGTAGTAGATGTCTTCTGGCCAGTGATGATTGAAGAAAATTTAAGCCGTATTCTTCGAGGGATGGTCGATTATTATGTCAGTTTGTAGTAGTTTTCGTAGAGTTAAAACAAAACTTTCAAAACTACATTATCAGAAGTGTTTCTAACTCTACCATATCTCTCCTCAAATAATAGTTATATATATACCCACGCACACATCTAAATAAACAATTATTGTAAAAAAATCTCGACATAGCGCGCGTTGATGTCTTTTCTACGCGGCTTTTTGAACGACCTCGCAGATAATGAAAATGTTCATAAATCTATCAGTATAAATATACTAGTGGCACCCGACGGTTTTTCTTGGTATCTACCCGTTTCCCTCCAGAAACTCAAGTAATTTTCCGGGAAAAATATTAGTAGATTATTTTTAACGGGCTGTGCCTTTTTTACTAACTACGACAACACACAAAAAGTACAACACAAGTCGAAGTTCGGCTACGTCATCCTTTCACAGTAGAGATTCCGCGAATACGTGTTGAACGATTTTGTTCCACTTTTATAAAAGTACGTACTGCTAAGGAATGGAACTCGTTGCCATCTTCTGTGATTCCTGAAACATAATAATTATAACCTGGGTGTCTTCGAGACCAGAATGAATAGGTACCTACAAACAAAATTTCAAGATTTTGAACGTAGGTAATTTTTAAAATGTAAATTAATGACGTGGTGAGCTAGTCGTTCGCCTGATGTTAAGCGTCACGGCTGCCCATAACAGCTTGCAGTAGCACTCGGAACTCTAAAATAATATAGTTTTGCGTGACACTGCACTGCGCACGTCATCCTGAGACTTCACAAATAAATAATAATAGCTAAAAAAAACGTCTCTCATTCCAAAACCGTCTCTTCGAGTGACCCTAGTATCATCCCAAACCGAGCCATGCTGCTGTTATTACCCTGATTGCATGGTAGCAAATAATACCGGCGCGGGCGCGGGCGGCTGATGAGCTCGGATACAGGATCCAACGTGCCTGCTGCGTTCGTGGAACTTGGACCTTTTTGGTTTTGTACCCACTTCGAAATTTTATAGGTAGATTTGTAGATAAGTCATACCTAGTTTTAGTTTACATGTCGTCACTATCTGTCTTCCTTCCTTATTCCTGTTATTTCTCTATCCCTCTTTTTTATTATTATAAGCTATGTAATGGTTAAAATAAGCTGGATTAAAAAAAAAACCAACAAGGCAGTTTTATAGGAGAGGAAAGAACTTTACTCAGTACCATAGAAGTCAGAAAAGGAAAGATGTTTGGACTCTTGGCACGACATGAAGAACTCAAAAACCATCATGTCAGGAAAAGTAGAAGGAAGGAGAGGAAGGACGAACGAGAAGAACATTGGTCAACTGAAAGAAAAAGCGCATAGCTGAAAATGCTCGCAGAAAATCGTGAAGAATGGAAGGAACTGTACAGTCAAGAGCTAGTTAAATGAAAGAAGTTGAAAATTTGACACGTGAAAATTACTAAGAGGTTTGTTTATTTTGGAAAAAAATATCGTCGTACCCATGAAACTCTCCTTGTATTAAAAAAAACAACGTAAATAAACGAAACCATTGCTTTAATTATGACTATTACAGCATTGACTTGTTAGTAAGTAAGATGATAAATTAGTGTCGTTAATTCGTTGCTATAAATAATAATGTATACAATAATAATGTATATGTAATGTATATGTGTATATATATGTATATATACAATAATAATGTACCACTATAAACTGCTCGTTATATAGATAATGAGCAGTTATAGTGGTACATTATTGTAGTAGTTAGTAGATTAAAGGGACTTGGACCGTTTAAAAAAGCAGTTTTCTCTTTTTTTAGGGTTCCGTACCTAAAACGTAAAACGGACCCTATTACTAAGGCTCCGCTGTCTGTCTGTCTGTCACCAGGCTGTATCTCATGAACCGCGATTGTTAGACAGTTGAAATTTTCACAGATGATGTATTTCTGTTGCCGCTATAACAACAAAGACTAAAAACAGAATAAAAATTAATATTTAAGGGGACTCCCAAACAACAAACGTGATTTTTTTGCTCGTTTACCAGATGAGTCATAAATGGAGCTGCTTTAAATAGTACTGCTACTCACCACTAGATGGCAGGGATAGATAATGGTACGGAACCCTTCGTGCGCGAGTCCGACTCGCACTTGGCCGGTTATTACATACGAATAGGATATGCAACGTTTGGTTGCAACTAACCTGATGTTAAGCGAAAAAATAGCCAATATATTTTATTTTAATTAAGTCATCACAGTTCAGCTGTTTTGACGTGAAACTCGTGAAAGCCAAGTATAACTCAAAAAACGGTCACTTTTATACAAATTAACAATATATCATTCTCTAATAACAGTAATAACATGTTTAACGACAGAATTAGAACTTAATCAAATCATTTCTATCTAAACACTCGAATAAAACCTTAACAGCATCCACTAACATGATAAGTTAATAGCTAGGTAATCTCATTAGAAAGCATGCGCTAACTAACCTCCCGCCCGACAAATCTCTTGACTTGATAATTAAAACTTGAAGTGATTAATTGATTTATTAATGATTAATTTATCTGTTGCATTCACTAGTAATGAAACTAATGACTACCTACTAAGGTATTGAAGATTTGAATTACTGGGCAAACGGCAAATGAAACTTTGTTACCTCACATTTCTAGGCGGTAAGACTTTTCAGCAAAGTTCGTCTCGGTAGGTACCACCGCTTTGCCAGTTAATCTGCCGCCAAGCAGTAGTGCGCAAGCACTACTGTGTTCCGGTTTGAGGGGCATTGTTGCTAGTGACATTACTGGGCAAATGAGACTTTGTGATATGATCTCACGTCTAGTAATCTATTACTAGACTGTGTAATGTCTCAGGATGACGTGCACACTGCGCAGTGTAGTTTATATATTTTTTCAACCGAATTTAAAAAGGGGGTGGTCAATTCAGTTACATTTTTCTTGTCTGTTACCGCATATTTCCGGCATTTATAAAACGACTAGTTTACCCGCCCCGGCTTCGCACGGGTTACTTGGTTTTACGTCCTAACCGTTTAATGGGTAAGAGGGAAGCGAAAGGGAAAAAGATAGGGAAAAAAATGAATGGACGGGACGGCAATAGAAGAAAGGCAGGCCTTCCATCTTCCCTTCGACAGGATGAGTATAAAAAATTATATACAAACAAAAAAATCTTGCATAAAAATTACCTTCCTATTGCTCTGTGCAACCCGCACTTGGCCGTTTTAGAAAACATAAAGTATCTTAAATGTTATTCTGAGAAATGAGCTATAATCATACCAAACAGCAAAATTCGTTCAGTAGTTTCAGCGTGATGCGTGTTCAAAGACAGACAGACAGACAAACAATTAAAAAAAACTTTTCTACTTCTACTGGGTGGCGCAAAAGTAAAGACCCTATTTGGTTCAGCTATAACATTTTTTCTAAATTAGAAAACTAGATTTAGGTTTTTTTAAATGTATATTTGTGCCATTAAATTTCGTACCATTAGGATTTAAAGATGATGTCTTTTAAATGGTGACCTCCAGAGTTGATACACATTTGAGCCCTATTTATGACATTTTGCAAGATGATTTTCCTTCAAAATTGGTTATGAGTGACGAAGCGCATTTCCATCTCTCAGGGCATGTCAATAAGCAGAATACTCGGTTCTGGGGCACTGATAATCCGCGCATTATTCAAGAAACACCTCTACACCCACTAAAAGTTACTGTATGGTGTGGCATCTGTGTTGACAGAGTGATCGGACCCTATTTTTTCGAAGACGCTGGAGGCAATGCGATAACTGTCACTGGAGAACGCTACAGAACCATGTTACGTGAGTTTTTGATACCCAGTTTGGACGAATTGGGGCTGGAGCACATCTGGTTTCAACAAGACGGCGCTACGGCACACACAGCGCGCGACACTATGGACTTAGTGAGGGACGCTTTTCCAAGCCGAGTTATCTCTCGTTTTGGCGATTTGCCTTGGCCTGCAAGATCACCCGATCTGACCAGTCCAGACTTCTTTCTTTGGGGTTTTTTGAAATCTCGGGTGTATGTGAACAAGCCACAGACTCTCGCAGCTCTAAAAGAAAACATTCGTCAAGAAATAACGAACATATCGCAGGAAGTGTTACGGCAAGTTATGCAAAATGTCATAAATAGGGCTCAAATGTGTATCAACTCTGGAGGTCACCATTTAAAAGACATCATCTTTAAATCCTAATGGTACGAAATTTAATGGCACAAATATACATTTAAAAAAACCTAAATCTAGTTTTCTAATTTAGAAAAAATGTTATAGCTGAACCAAATAGGGTCTTTACTTTTGCGCCACCCAGTATATCGATAAAGAAGTGTAATGCAATCAAAATTTTCAAAACTAAACTTGTGCAATGTACAAATTTATCTGTTCAAAAGATATAGGTAGGTTAAAAAAATATAGTGGATAAGATCTATCACCCGTCTTTTTAAATATGAAATCAAGGCGATTAAACTCGATTTAACCCCTTTTGAAAAATATTCCGAGGGACACTGCAACTTTTATGGGCGGCCGTGTTGCTTGACATCAGGTGAACGACTAGCTCGTCACGTCATTCAATGAATGACATAAAAAAAATATTATAGAGCTCCTACTGGCACTGCAACATATTCCCGTCTGCCCTCATTTTTTCATATGTAGGGGTATCGACCCCTACATATGAAAAATGGGGGCAGCAGCCATAAGTGTGACCGTCTACTATCGCGTGGGGGACTTCGTGGGGGCAAACGGGAATAATCCGCTTTTGCAAGACATTTGTGTTAGGTTAGTCAAGTCGCACAGAGATACTGAATCCAACCCCTAAATGGCATCAAGAGTCTTGCCAAAAGCGCATAAATTTAACCACAAAGTCGCATAAAGACCAGTCAACTATAAAACTCTGTTTGACGTATCGATAGCCAGTGGCACAGATTTTTAAACAGCTACTGATAAAGAAGCTGGTTATAAAGTTATAATATGTAGGTTCATAGTAAATTATAATTATAACGGATGTGGATGCGAGATAAATAACCGTGATTAAGTTGGATTTCATTTGAATATTAATTGATAATTAAAATGAAAGTAGAGTAGCAGGTTCGTTTTGCATACCGTCTGCTTTCAGTGCCGTGTGGTTTTTTTAGTCTGTAGTATGGTAGATTGATTGGTTTTTTTATAGTATTTTTTACGGGTTGTTTTAATGCATTTGTAAAGTTTTATTGAGAGCTTTTTTAGATGTTTTTTTTATAAATTAAAACCAAACTACTGAACTAATTATGACGCATTATTTATTTCCGCAATATTTCTGGGAATGATTGATTAGACATACCCAAACTTTTTATCTACGATTTATACAGGGTGATTGGTTCGTAGACTATAAATATCCCTTCAGGGTATCTTTAAACATGTCTAATATTGTCTAATTAGTCTATCTTTTAAGCGTATAACGGTGTTTCATTATTTTAAAATCAATATTGATATTTTTTTTAACGCATTGCATTTTGTATTTGTGGTAAATGTTAGAATTTTATTCCAACGAAAGTGTTTCATAATTAACATCATCATCATCATCACATTTCATCATTTGACAACCGACTGAAGTATACGAAAACTCTTTACCTTATATACCTTTACTCTAGATATAGTGGTGCTGTATGAGGGTGTAGACTTTTTCAAGCTGATGATGATGATGTTGATGACTTTAGTGAAATAACCTGGAACTATGCAAGTTTGTATGGACAAATTCACATTTGTACACAAAGCGGAAATATTTACCTAGAAATATAAACCGCTCAATACGATACGAAAACCAAATAGTATGACCGACCTCCCGACTCAAGTTACATTCTTCAAGTCCCTTCGTATCATAATGTCAATAAAAATACCTAACAAGCTCCTGACGTATACAAAAATCATAAAACAAAACATTCAGTTTTTTTTTTTTTAAACGTAAAAGATTTTTTAATATGTAAGTGTTACTACTCAATACAGAATTATCTTAATGGAAATTTTTATATTAGAATAAATAAATAGTTTAAAAAAAAAAATGAATTTGAACTTGAGATCAAAATAAAGCAACAATATGTATCTTTATATTTACGTCATATTATAATCATGGGAATACAAGGCAACTAATCACGAGAAAGGAAATCATTTCACCGCCGAAATTGGTCTACATTGCGCGGAAACACGCATTTTAGAAGTCCAAGATCAAAGCCGACCCATCAATGTTAATTTAAAACTCATAAAACCTATTTATTACGGAGCCATTACCGAGCTCATTAATCTCGGATCCAGCATTCTTCATCTGCATCAACTTTCTATTTTTAATTAAAACCACGCGCTATTCACAAGTTTTATGACGTTTCGTAATAGTGCAGTGACATTTTGTACGACAACTCGATTATTTCCATTATTTATTATTATGTATGCAAAGTCAACTGTCAAAGGGATGGTTCCTGCTATCTCTCTCTATTGAAAGGAAAATTGTAAGTCTATCTCAAGTTAAGTGGCATCTCACTTGCTCAGCTACTCGCGCGGCAGTAACGCATGCGCGGCCGGTTGAAACGATCGCGTTTGAATTTCGAATGTTTTTCGCGCGTTTATTCTCTGTGATTCAGTGATGGATGCGTTCTGTGATCGAAATTTGAAATTTCTGAATGTGTGATCATAAGGGTGTGGCCACAATGCCGGAGCTACGCTGCTTGCCCGTCGCGGTTCAGTGCGGAAATTGTGCGTTTCTGTGTGCGTAGAAAGTGAAGTGACAAAGGATTACAGTGTTATTGTTTGGAACACGTAAGAGTTTATTGGCAATTAAGGTTAATTATTGGGGGAGCAATTTGCGTATTCGATTTGGGTGGCAATATCAAAAATCTAGAAATATTTTTAAAGTAACGGAATCGAAATTCTGCTACTTGACAACTTTAATGAGATTGCAATAAGGTCTTACGTCATAACGCATGGCACATCACTAAAGTAAACCGTTTTTTACACGATCATTTTAATTTAAATTTTAGCTGTAACATATTTTGAATTAAGAACCTTTTTTAAACTATTAGTAACTATTGTAACAACATAAGACAGTCTAAATCTTCATGTTGATTATAATCTCTTCAATGGAGAAACTTATATTCACTATTTTAATAATGCACTAAAGCCATGAGAAAATGGGTCTGTTAGTTAGATATTAATGGGCTATAATTTTTAAAGTTTTTCTTGTAAACTAATAGTGGGATTACTTACTATAAGTTTACAAGAAAAACTTAAAAAAGGAAAAACGTAGGTATTAATTTACAGCAAAAATATCCGAGCTCTAGCGTTTCCTGAAATCTTTTGAAAACTTTTATCGAAGAGGCGGGTACATAGCTTCAAAACAGGAAATAAGTTTTAGAGTTGTTTATGACCTCATTAAAAACAATCATTATTAAGCTAAACTTTATCCTGAAATCTAGTGTCGACAGAAGTAGAGCCAGTTAGGTATTTGACAACGCCTTTTTTGTAAAAACCGATACCTAGGCGATGGTAGCCGCTTAGACACTATCAGGCAGCTTGTTCCACTTTATCACTTAAAAACATTTTTCTGAGAACATGTGAAATTATAAAACCGGAATATTCCATCGTGCTTCTCTCCAATACCTAAATGGATTTTTACATTTAATTTTTGATCATTTGATTTTAGTGGTAATAAATAAATCGATTTTTAGGGTTCCGTACCCAAAGGGTAAAACGGACCCTATTGCTAAGGCTTCGCTGTCTGTCTGTCTGTCTTTCTGTCTGTTTGTCCGTCTGTCTGTCTGTCTGTCCGTCTATCACCAAGCTGTATCCCATGAACATTTATAGTCAGACAGTTGAAATTTTCACAGATGATGTACTTCTGTTGCCGCTATAACAACAAATACTGAAGAACAGAATAAAATAAATATTTAGGGGAGCTCCCATACGACAAACGTGATTTTGTTGTTCGTTTTTATAGATAATGGTACGGAACCCTTCGTGCGCATGCGCAAGTATAACTCGCACTTGGCCGGTTATTTATATTAAATAATGTGTGTTGTAGGAATATGAGAAATGTAATATTTTTGAAACAAATATTTTTATTAGTTTAAACACGTTTTGACCTTAATTACAGTTTTAAAAAATAGTTAACGGTCATTCCATCGTTAATAACGAACCTGCAGCCACCTGCACCTGCTTTACGTAATAACTACATCTGCATAGTTTTTTTTTAAATTTTTTATGTCCGGATGGAGAGTGACTGGCCGCGACATACCTATCTAAATTATATCTTGCAATGGAACAAGGGGTTAATATCAAACTTAATAGGCAGTAGTACCTTACATACTTAAACGGAATTAGTGTGCGCAATAACCTGTGGTATTAACGTTTTTTTTAGATAGGCTCCATGCGATTAGCGTATTTAGCCAATGGTCACAGAATAAATAAATATAGCGAAATAAAATAAAACAATTCAATAAATAAATATTTGTGGACATTTCGCACAACCCCATCTAGCCTTAAACTAAGCAAAGCTTGTACTATGTAAGCTAGATAACTGATCGAATACTTAGTTATATAATGAAACACCCACACACCGGACAAGCTCCGTGTTCATCACACGTAATTTGTTTGTCCTGAGTGCGAATCGAACCCACAACCTACAGTCCAGAAGGCAGAATTACTACCAACTGAGCTATCAGGCCAGACATAATAGGAAATCATGTTGATTCTGTGTTCATTTCTAGCCACGTCCTAGTCTGGTCTGGTCACTACAGACTGTTCACCGTAAGATAGTAAGATGTCCCCTGATGTACATACTTATATTATTTAAAAATATGAATTACTAGCTGCGCCCCGCGGTTTCACCCGCGGATAAAAAGTAGCCTATGTGTTAATCCAGTACATCAGCTATCTATATTCCAAGTTTCATCCAAATCCGTCGAGCCGTTTGAGCGTGAAGGAGTAACAAACATGCACACATACAAACTTTCAGCTTTATAATATTAGTGTGATGGGTTCGGGTTATAGTGTCATCGTAAATCTAAAGTAATATGTAAGCATTAAAATTAGTTTTATTTGTTTACATAAAAGTACTTATAAAACAGTTTAAACAATTAACAATGTCAAACGCAGTCACAAATCAGATCATAGCATAATTACGTCAAAATTAAAATTAACATTAAAAGCAAGCAATTAATGTAAGCATTATCTAAACTTGTATGTACCCAGTACCCACCACAGATTAATATGTTTTATATGCATATTTTTAAATAATACAGGGGTAGGGTAGGGTAGGGTTACTATAGGATTCTCACTTCTTAATGCATGATGTGGCCATTCTGTAATTAGGCCTACATGTAATTCAAAACCTGTCATGTAAATCATGTAAGCTAAAATTTTTATTACATTTGTAAATCATGTAGTACTGTTGAAGGTCCATAAATAAATAAATAAATAAATAAATAAATATAAGTACATCAGCAGGGTTAGCATGGATGGTAAATAAAATTGTCTTTCCCCGTTTAATGTCACTTTCTTCACACTTGCTTACATGTCAAGTGGAGTATAACAGAGGAAAGACAATTTTGTCTACCGTCCGTGCTAACCCTGCAGGGGACATCTTACGGTGAACGGTCTGTAATCACGGTCAAGTCAAAGTCAAACTCCAGTAAAGCGGTGGATAGTTTAATACTTGTATGAAGTTTGGAAATAAGCACAAAAGCAGGCTCTAAAAGCTGTAGTTTCGTTCGTAAAAAAAATTTCTGTCATGTATATAAAGCTCTACTAGGGAGTATAGAGTAGAGTAGACTCAATCGGCGTAAAAAAGTGCAAGTCAGCATCAAGTCGGGAAAGTGGCTAAGCTGACATTCTGAAGAACTGACGCATGACTACGGAGTATTATAACGTATTCTGTGACATGGCGTTTAACAATTGAAAATAAAAGCTTTTATTTTACTCTATATCTGTTTTTTTTAATGCTAAAATGGGCATACGTTTGACAACAACTCACCTGATGGTAAGTGACGAAGTTGTCTAAGGTGGAGCACGTTTGCCCATGAGATGCCCATTCACTCTTGACTTGAAAAGACCCAGGTTATACCCAGGAGGGAACACTGTTGCTGGAAGAGCATTCCATTCCTTGGCCGTTCGGACTATGAATGACTCAGCAAAACGTTTAGTGCGGACTTGTGGTACACTTACGACGTAAGGATGTAAAGAATCGCCAAGCCTTATAGTTCAATGGTTGAAAGAGGATGACGGAATGAGCTGATGAAGGGCATGCGCACACTCCAAAATGTAACCGATAGAATACCGACAGACCGGCGACCTTACGTCTGTGTTCTAGACTTTGAAATTCTCCTTTAACTAGTCTCTCATCGTTAATTTTTTTTATCACTTCGAAACGGGCAGAAATGTTGCATACAAATTACTGCAGACTCTACCGAGATTAACATAGAGCACTTTTAATGCCGTAAAATAAATAATTCCCGTGAAAAGGTAGGGAAATAGCGAGAGAAACCGCGGGGCGTTAACTACCTGGTAGTGTTATAAGTATAGCTTGAAGAAGCCCCAAAGGTTTTCGTAGCTTTTAGTTGGTTGGTTTGGTCAGTAATAGAGTAGTTGCCATTATGAAAGCTCAACACATACAAACAAACGTGATTATGACAAGGTGTCTATCGTGTTATAGAACTACGCTCATATGTGATCAGTACTCAAGACAAGACTTCAATCGCAAAATGATTATTTTCACCGCGGAAATTTTAAATTTTCCGGAATAAAAGTGTTACTTATATGTTGACTTCAAAACTTCATCTAAATCAGCATGCAGTTCAGCCTCTTAGGCCCGATTATACCAAAGTAGAATAAATTTTATTCCAGGTATATTTTTCGGAGAACAACCGCGTTACACGAATATAGCCCTTATACCACCAATTTTGTGAAGGAATAAGGCTTATTCATTGGATACAATCAAAATACCGTATTTTTTGTGTCATTGCATTTGTCAATCAGCTGCATTCGAGAGTAACGAGTAGCCTCTACTTGGAATAAACCTAATTCTACTTTGGTAAAATCGGGCCTTAATATCATACATTATACCAAAAGCAACAAATAACCTACAAAAAGTCACCTTGCCTTTTCCTAGCGCTTCTGTTTATTTAAACAAACTTGCGTAAGGTCGCAGAGTAAACTGGATTGTAGAATAAACATCTCACTACTTATAACGCTGTACAAATATTCGTATCTTAGGATTGTAGGTACAATAAATATTAAACTAATAAATCAATATTTGCATTGAAACAGGTGTGACTACAGAAGAAGCCTCAGACTAGTAAAATAATAGACTAAGCGCTCAGAACTAAAAAGTGAACCCATAGAATCTATGGGTTCACTTCTATCACTATCTGATAGTCCAATTTATTTATAGAAGAACTATTTGTAATCTTAACATTTTTACGAATAAATTGCTAATATTATTTAGTTTAATATTTACATAAGTAGGTAATAAAAACTACACATTTACCCTCGGTCTTAGCGTTCGGGAAACTTTGACCTATCTTTTCGTCCAAAATACCGCAGAGCCTGAAAACAAAGTTTTTTGACAAGTGTGTGTCAGTGATGACTTATGGAACTACTGTTGGCCTCATCAGTAAGCTCAACGAGCTATGGAGAGAGCTATGCTCGGTGTTTCCCTGCGAGATAAGATTCGTAATGTAAGAACGATCCTACGATTAGGCGAAAACCGCGGGGAGCCGATGGATGCAGGAGACGAGCAGCCGCTCAAAGTGGCGCTCTGCGGGGGAGGCCTATGTTCAGAAGTGGACGTCTTCAGGCTGTTGGTGATGATGATGATTTACCCTACCCTCCAACAAAGATCTGTAAAATAAAATTAAAACAATTTTTGCCACTTTTATTTTTTAAATACCAGTGGTGATATTTATCAGTAAGTCAATGAATAGCCATACATACCTGAGTCCCATATAATAATTCACTCAGATACAATCTAGACTTTTAGATTGTATACTATTTTATGTTTTAAATACCTCTTCATAATTTGTAGTATGCAAGAAACTGATAGCATCTCTGAATACTTTTGACTAGCTATATTAGGTACACGAGAAGTATTCATATAAACAGTTTGTATAATTCGTCAACTCAATACGCTTCTACTGCTATTGGAACTTAATAATTAAACTGTACTGAAATAATATCAGTTTGCCAGTGATGACTTATGGAACTGAGACATGGTCTCTTACTGTTGGCATCATTAGTAAGCTCAAAGTCGCGCAGCGAGCTATGGAGCGAGCTATGCTCGGTGTTTCCCTGCGAGATAAGCTCCGGAACGAGGAGATCCGCAGGAGAACTAAAGTGACCGATATAGCTCTTACAATTAGCAAGTTGAAATGACAACCGATGGGGAAGAAAGGTTCTCGAGTGGCGACCACGAACCGGAAGACGCAGCGTAAGCCGGCCCCCCACTCGATGGACCGGCGATCTAGTGAAAGCCGCGGGGAGTCGATGGATGCAGGAGGCGAGCAGCCGCTCAAGGTGGCGTGCTCTGGGGGAGGCCTATGTTCAGCAGTGGACGTCTTCAGGCTGTTAATGATGATGATGGTGAAATAATATCGAACAATCTCATTAAATATCAATTATGGAAAAACGGAAACCTTATAACGAACGGTAGTCACAGGTGGCCGTAGGCAAAACCAGGAACACAGCAAACATACGACTATCAACTTTATGCCTTGGTATTAGAGCTGGCATTTGCCAATTTTTTTAGATAAACTTTAATAATACTTTTACCCAAAAAAGAACAGATGATAATCTACTTTATGATTTGGAAATATGGTTGAAAGTTATTTAATAAATTTTGTTTTAAAAATGCAGCCGGGGGGCTAGGTCCTGTATAAATTGTAGCCTAAGTCCAAACAGTCCAAATGATGCATGTTTCACTGCTTTGAGATATAATAATGTAGAAAGTAGCAGTTACGATTTGTAATCACGCGATGGTGAAGCTAATAAAACTGTCGAGTCTACGGGAGCTGGTTTTATAGGTACTTACTTACTTGCAATGTTTGACAGTTTTACTCAAAAATAAGCGGTTATATTCTCTTTGCTCTTTGCAAAACCGAAGTAGGCAATATGTTTGTTAACATAATGATGTTGAATTACCGTGGAAAAGATATCAAAGTCTAAAAAGTAAAGTATATTGATAAGTTTAATGATCAAAAGTCTAAACTACTACCACACTAGTACTATAAAATTAACAATATAATACAAAACTACCCTAATAAGCTAAATAATATAAAAACAAAAACCTAATCTAACAAACCACTACCAGTAGGCAACGTGCCCAATATGCTGGCAGCATTGCCACGTTGAATGGCAATTAAATTATATTATATCTATTATCCGTTTAGGAATTTACTTGTTTTTCTATTATCATTGAATTCATCCATACTTCTCTTTTATCGTTGAGTCCATTGACTATAAATCCGGGCTTTATAATCTTTGGTAGATTTCCTATTTCCAACTCTATTTTCAGTGACGTCACCCAAATGTTTAGAGTCTGTGGAAAAAGAGAAGGGTCGTGGTGTTATCGCGAATTAACATTTCTTGTCTTAATTAATGTCCACTCCAACGTGTTAACTTTGGGAGTCACTTCCCAAGATTGATGCTCATGTCAGTTTATATCATGATAATAATGTGTAGTTAAAAAACACATGATTATTCGCCAACGCCACGACCTTTCTCTTTTTACACAAACTCTATCTTCATTTCCATTTAACAAGCCGATTTTAAAATAAAAGCTTAGTATTGCTTCAGTCGGTCAGAAGCTTGTATCTTAAAGCTACCCATTTTATTTATCCCCTATTCCTCACATCCATTTCGCATTATGGTTCTGGTAAGCCACAGTCCATCATTCAATTCCGATTTACGGCTTCAGTTTTTATTGCCACCTCCTGTCAACTGTCCACCATTACTGGAATAAAAAGTGTATTGAATCACAGAAGGAATGCTTCTGATCTCGGATCTAAGGCCACTGGTAGTGAGTGGTAGCGAGACGTTTTTCGCATTCTGACGCTGCGGGCGTCGTAATTTGTTGTTAACGGCTGTACTGGTTTGTAGAACTGAAGTAGTTCTGTGCCTGGATGCGATAGTTTGTCTCAAATGGCCTGATATTTTTACCACGTGCCGTGACGTCACCCAAATATTTATCTTCTACGTTTGTATTAACACTTTCATTTATTATATTGACGTCCCGCTGTATTGTAATATTTTAAATCTTTTTTTATTATCTTGAGTTTAAAATGTGTTTATTGGGTTTGATATTTTCAGAGACATTACTCAAATATTTATCCTGTTACTTTTATATGAATTATTTTTCATTCACTAAACACAATAGTTAAAAAGTTCATAATATAAAAGATATATTTTGATATCTACATCCAAAGATAGCAATAGATCCTCTCACATTTACATTCTATGGGTAGATGTAAAGAGAATAGCCTATCTAGTAGAAGACTTTATCTTTCCCATAATCTTCACCTCGATATAAGTTTATAAGAAGCCAGCCTCGTGCACACCCGTTTAGGGAGTTTCTTCAATAAACACTAAGATGGACAATCTTGTTTTTATTCCCTTTCATTGTTCGTAAGTTATAGGAAATCCTTTTTAGATATTAACAGTACATATTTGTTAGTTACCTCTTTAGGCGAAAACTTTGTTTTTTAGGACAGATACGCTTGCTTACATTTAACCACCATCTCACTCAATTAATGGTAATTAGTAACGATGCGATCGTTGATAGAGCATGCTTGCTTAGAAGATTGGTTCACAAAATCTTGAATAGTACTAGTAGTTCAGAATAGTTCGGAATTCAGAAGACAGTATACTCCTCGACATATCTTGTATTATTATCAGGTACTCACTCCGCAGCCCTAACCACCGGTAACTTGAGCATTGCTTTGCTATCTGCATCAAAAACATCGACTTTTGGTAATTGCAATAAAGTTCTAAGAAAAGTTTTGGTTCCGATAGATTGTTTGTCTCTTTCAAGCCGCTGTCTGTGCTGCAGGCACAGATACCTCACGAAAAGACGGGAATATTCCTTCCTAAATGGTCTAAATATTGAATAGGTATAACAACCGAATAGAGAAAGAGTTTTTGTGATCGTTTCCGGAAACATGATTCTTTACTACTGTAACTGACTATAGCAACGAATAATTCCGTTATTCGATACTCAGTAGAGATATTATAGGTATATTCGAACTGAACGTGATTCAATTCCAAGTCATAATTCAATCATTGCTTTCAATTTCGACGACAATAACCGCAATTGTATTGATATAGGCACCAATATACATCTGATTTTAACTCGTAGATATTACGATATGAACATAAATTTAATAATATTTGATTAGAGATAGGCCTCTTCGACATATTGAAGAAGGAAATGTATGCCTCGTTTGTATGGCTTTCATGCCAATACTGCTATACTGATTTATGTAAAACTAGCAGCGCCCTATGGTGTCACCCGCGTTCCTACAGGAACCGTTTCTATTTTCGGGATAAAAGTAGCCTATATTTTAATCCAGGGTATAAGCTACATCCATACCAAATTTCATCCAAATCCGTCCAGCCGTTAGACTGTGAGAGAGTAACAAACATACACACATAGGTACAAACTTTCGCCTTTATAATATTAGTGTGATATTAGTGTGATGTGATGGCACAGATAGTTTACACTATCGATATAATTGTAGAATACTATATATCTATCGCAAAAAAGTGATTTTGTGAATAAACGGGTAAGTTTCGAGTGAAAGCGCCGATAGTTTAACATAAAATATTTAGCCTGCATTTATATGATATCGATAATAGAGAGCTTTTGTTGACTACCACAAAAGTATAATAGTACAAACTGTACTTAGATTAATACATGTTAATGTTAATTTTAATCTAATAACGTTTTAGCCTAAGTAATTATTAGCATTTTATGAGATTCTTAAATTAAATAAACATTTATATTTCAACAAGCCACTATACCAAGTTCTACTGCATTAAATAATTAAAAATACACCACTATTTTTTACCAACATTAATCTTAAACAAAAGATTCTTTATAAAAACCAAGGCCTCGCCAAATTAAGCTACCGAAAGCCTTCTGTGCCGGTGAGACAATACAAAAATAATTTATTACCATAAAATTGAAGCAACCTTACAAAATATACCCGTCTCTATATTATCACGTTAACGTGTAATGGAGTAAACGAGGCGGCGGTAGTTTGGTATTTTGCATGCGTGTGCGCAAGCTGTACAGGTTAATAAGGTGATTTAATACGATAACGGTAGAACTTGTTGGAATTGTATTTGACATTGTATATGTATACATTTCACTCGTTGATCCGTCACGATTTGGTTTTTAAACGTGTTTGTAGAAATGTCGATGTAGTGCCAACTTTTAATGTTTTTACACTTTTATGTAAATCACAATTTACCAGCTTGTCAAAAAATATTTTTTGGTTAATATGTCAGGAAAAAATAAGATCCATTAGATTATGGCAAACGTGGAATTTAAATTTCGATAGAAAATGGCTATTATGGTAGAAGTTTCAAGGAAATAAAATTACGCGTACTGGCTGAAAGATCGGTAGTCAAAAAAAAACAAAACAACTCCATTTATATTTTAGTTTTTTTCGCATTTGACAACATGCTCAACACGCAGACACGCAATATACTTACCTGGTTATAGGTACTTGCGTGATCTACTTAGATACGATAGGTACGTCTGTCAAGCTATTTTTAAATGTTATTTTTAATTAAGTACAGTGTATAACTTATTAATAATTTATTATCTTTACTTTGTCGAAACATAGAAAAAATCCACAGTAACCACTCCTAATTTGTTAATCAACTCCACCGTCCGATCTGACCTCTCATCAACCCGATGATCAAACCATTGATCAACTGACATCGTTCCCAGAAAGCTAATCCATGACTAATTCGTTACTCCGGTATCGGTATAATAAAGTGATCGGCTACTCTGGTATCGATTAATAAAGTAATCGTTAACAATATCGGTACCGTAATAATCCGGTATATTTACAACTGGATTTTTATTTCCGATATGGTATTATGTTCATTAAAAATGTCGCTTTAAATGTAAAATTAACGGTATGCTAATGTTTTCATTTTCTTATTCTATTTTCATACGATATGCTTAACGTTTGAATACACTGTTTTAAAATTATTCAAATCACGGTAAAGATCCCGTAAGTAATATTATAAACGTAAATTTTGAATGTTTTCAACCGACTTCAAAAAAAGGAGTTTCTCGGTTGAGTTGTGTTTTATTGTACGTTTTGTACCTCAAAACTCAGTCATCTAGTAACTGATTTGGATTTCCTTATTTGCAAAGATTAACTTTCAAATTGGTCCCACAGATCTTCATTTCTTTAGTTTTCGATGAAATGGATATGGAACCAATATATAAGTATATCGTTTCAAATATTAAAAAAAACGAAGCTGTTTATTTATACCTTATAATAATGCAATATATAAAAAATAACATAATTATTTCATATAGGTAAATGTATAAAATAAAACAGGCTAAAATAAAAACACAAACGAATTTCAAACCTCTCCTTCTATGAAGAAAATTAAAAAATTCCGGGTAATCCGGTGAGATCTTCAATGAAGTTCTACTCGTAAATATAAATAAATATGAAAGGACATGCAGTAGTCATTTTAATGTCAATGTAGTAAGTTAGGGCAATTAGTTCATCTCTTATATTATTAGTATTTTGATATATACGTATACTACTTACATATACTTGTCAAACACTAAGAATATGCCTTATAGCATTATTGGATGCACTTTGGCTATAAAACACATGACCCTTGGATATGATGCTCGTATAATATTGACCCTATGACGCTGTAATTAGTGAACATAGCGTGTAATTTATAAATGACTATAACAACTTTATTGATCTACTCAAGCTGCTGAACATCAATTTCTGGTCTTTATATGCAAGTATTATATTATTAGCATGGAACTATAGATAAGGGCTTACTTACTATGGAAGTAGTAATAATCATTGTCATAATCGCCATAAGTCAAGTCAGAGCCCTTTGGGCGGCCTAAAAATTATGATACAAAAAGAATAAGATCATCATCATCATCGTTATCATCATTATCATCATCATCATCAGCCGGAAGACGTCCACTATAATAATATTGATGAAATAAAGAAATAAAAGTTACTATTTTACTTGTGTAGGTACCTATTGTAATCTTTATAGCTAAACAAAAGACGTCTCAGAAACCATTATGTCATAAAAATGGAAAGCAAAATTCTCCATAGCGCAATTAGATGGTAAATCACGTAGCCAGAGGAATGTTAGAGAACATAAATAAAATGAAATAAGATATAACCGCAGAGCTGCGATGGAGTGGTAGCCGGGAAACGCTGTAATGACAGGTAGGCCGGCAGGCTGATGTCTTGGGTACGAGCGCTGAGCTTTGTCCAAGTCTAGATGTGGAGTTTTCAGATTACTGTTTATTTCTATAAAAAAAAAACAATTTTGAAAACTGGTTATCTAGTAGGAAGAAATATTCTTCTTATATTACTGGTTATTTAGTAAGAATCTGTTTTCCCAGTGATCATTTCCTCTTTTTTGTGCGTTTGGAAATAATACAGTGCACCAAGATTATCATTTTGGTTATTGAGTAATAGCGCGTATAATAATTATTTTCGTCTTATTTATTTATCAACTAATCAAATAAAAATTAACAAGAAAAATAAAGTAAAATGTATCTGCGTAAAGTTGTAGAGCTGAAAACCTGTTTACTTTAGTGACATGAGTTATGACTTAAGAAATTTTAGGTGAGTTAAATATAACCTAAGAACACCATAATTTATGCAGCAGCCAACATGTTATGGCTTATGGGCTTACTAATAAGTCATGTTTACAGTTAAATTGATATAAATTGCAATCTCATTAATCACCATCAACATTAGCATTCGTAACACGATCTTCCATAAATTAATCTTAATCTGTGGTAACAGCAAAACAAACCAACAAAATGTCGGCCACGGCGACCCGTCAAGTGAAGGCATCGAACTCTGCAAACATACTCATGTGCAAGCAATGGTGGAAAGTATGCTGGATGTATGGTGACCAGGAAAAATACTACAGACAACTCTACGGGAAACGAAAACTAAACAATATCAACACCAGTTTCCTAAACTTCGACAATACTGACACTAAAAGACCAGGAGCTCAAATAACTGAACTAACAGACGAATTCTTTGAAGACACTAATATTGAACCAGCTCCAGACGAAACTAACTTTCAAACTTTTGGCGTCGAAACAGAACCAATATACGGCTATAATTACCAAAACACGTGGCAAAAAGACCAAAGACGACAACCTATAAAGCAAAACTACGATGAATATATGAATACCACAGATTTAGATAACATTTTACTCAGTACTGATAGCATTAAGAGCATGATTGAAAACGGTCTACCTCTACATAAGGAAGTGATAGATTCTAAGGAAGAGCTGGTGAGAGAAGGTGACACAATCGGCAAAAGCTCTACGTTAGTAAGTAGAACTAAAAAAGGAGCGATAGTGACAGAAAACACAGAGATTTCAACGGATTTTAAGACAAATGCAAATCTAAAGTTTCAAAGGTCAACAGTGAAGACTGGTCCGAACAAGATTAAGGAGGTGTTGCAGCCGTTGAAAGAGGATAAAGTCCTTAGTGAGTGCTTGCGGAGTAAGTGCATGGGAGACCAGCTAACGACCACCACTACGACGCTTGTGACTGTCTCGCAGACTTCAGTGACTTCATGCAATGAGTGAGTAATTAACTGTCTAAGAAATCATGATTGTACTTTCGTATGTAGTGTATTTTATGGGTGTGGTATTACGTATCTCTTGACAGCGGTTTTGGTCGTCAGTCATCACGTGGATTGTGGCTTGATGTGGCTCGCTTCACCATATTTCACAATCTCTCTCTACTTGCTAGTAGTAAATAGAGATGGTGAAATATCGTGTAGTTTAAGGTGGTACTTAATGCAATAATAATTGTTATCATCGTGTTTTTATTACTGCGCAGAGATCCAAGACCTTTACTGTAAACATTTTTGTAATTAGCATTCCAATAACAATTCATCTCAACATGAACGTCAGAAGTATGCACTTAATGCACCATCCAGCATCAGTTCCATTTTGTTTATTATTAGAACAGACGTCGAAGCGGTAGTAAATATGATTTTCTGACAGAATAAAGCAATCTTGAGCGATTTCCTGTCATACAACAAAAGGCTTGCGTCTGCGCTTTAGAGCGAAACACGCGTCGAGCACGGGAATACTGCGTATGGGCCATTGTAACCCGCATTATGATGTTACGAAGAATTTCACAACGTTCGCTGGTGGTTGGATTGGCTGGTGTGGGGTATGAGGGACCAGCGATGTTATTTATATTCATAGATATTTTGGAATATCTTCATACAGAAGTCTTATCCAAAATATCTACGTCAGCGTAAGTAGATATAATCTAAGCGTTTCTTTCAGATGATACAAGCGATGCATCTTATTTAGTCAGAACCTTTGAATTACGAAAAAATACTTTTACTCGACGCAAGTTAAGTAGTTTTAGTGTTTTTGTTTATCATTTATTTACCAGGCTATCGTTCAACCATGATCTTACTTGATGGTAAGCGACGATGCACTTCAAGGTATAGAGCATGTGTTAGTGTGAGTGCTGAGTTAGATATTTAACTTTTTTTAGCTTCAAGTTACAAATAAACAAAAAAAACTCACCGAGTTAACAAACATTAATTTTCTCAATCAATTAATTTACGCTTTGTACTATAAACATAGATAATAGACTATCGGCTGATCGGCAAACAGATAACGTATTCCGTCCCGTTACGTATGTCAATATTGACAGCTACTTTCTTCTTATCAATCGATTTGATGTTGCAATCATTAGAAACAATGAATTTTATTATTGTCCGGTTTATTCTATGGTATTGATTACTTTTTATCTTTTTATAAGCTATCTATCGGCTATACAATTTCAATACAAGAAACTCAATTATTTCAAAAACATGTTTTACGAGTTTAGAATTGATTCTATGCAGATTTTCAGACCATAAATAGTCACGCTGTGACTAATCGGTGTTGCGGTCAAATGCGGTCCTATTTAGTTATAAAAAAATCGCATAAAGTTACCCGGAGTGTCTCGAATTATCTTTTGACGATTAATCAATTGTTCTAAAAATGTAGAAAAAAAGTTAAAAAAAGTTGAAATGATGGCCGTGATGGTTTTGGACTGTTCAATTAACTTTAGTTTAGGATTTTACACCATAAAATTATCTTTAGAATATAAATATAAGCTTTTCCTAATCTATTATGGTCAACCGTGACGCTTAACATCAGGCAAACGACTACCTCGTCACGTCATCAATTAAAAAAAAAACACTGGCATTTAGTACTCATGACACCACTTTAATCAACAAAAATAACGACTGGCCGTCCCGATAGACATAACCAATTATTAAAACAGCTGACACTGATAAACTTCATTGTTGCCAATCAATAAAACGAAGATTATCGTCAACACAGTTTATGGTGCGAGCAACATTAATTCAAAACACTGTGTCCAGCGTACGACTAAACCCAGCCAATTTACAAGGCCTGAGAACTGGGTTTATTTTTCCGCGCCAAAAAAATAAAAAAGTTGTAAAAGCAACATGGCGTCGTGGGCAGAGACAAGATCGTATCTCGTTTATGCTACCGTTTACAGGCATTCGTTGTACAGTATCCACTACCTGGTCTGTGGTACAGAGTATAGTCTCGATTGATCGATCGATGCTTCCTGATTTCATACTTTAAAGTAACCGGTTTTTTGATGCAAGATAACTTTACTGTGTGTGATATTTGCCGCATTGCAAAAAGTTTAGTTGAAGTTTATAAGGTTAGCTTTCGTTACTTACCTACATCTTTCGAAAGTTAGTACCGATGGCTCCCTCCACTTGGATCCATAGCTTACTCCAAGGATACTTTTATTTCCTCTTAAATCCATATGTAGATCCAAGTACATATACTTTTATTTTCTCTTAAATCCACATGTGGATCCAAGGATACTTTTATATTCTCTTAAATCCACGTGTGGATCCAAGGATACTTTTATTTTTATCTTAAATCCACATGTGGATCCAAGGATGCTTTTATTTTCTCTTAAATCCACGTGTGGATCCAAGGATACTTTTATTTTCACTTAAATCCACATGTGGATCCACGGACACTTTTATTCGGTCACAGGCCCGTTCGTTCATCCATAAAAAACTAGCACCGTTCGGTCACACATTCCAAAAAATTAATATATTTTTAAAAGTCGATATCCCGATCAGGCACACTTTTCCATAAGTACCAAACTCATCCCATAAGCTGTTTATTTTTTTGTTATAAGCACTCATTATATAACATCATTTTTCTTGGAGCTTTTTAAACAAGTTATAAACTTAAACTATCTTTTCAAAATTGCTTTCTCGGCTGCCTATCGTCTGGCAAATGAGATATCTATAAGTATTTAGTAATTCGATGCGCGCAGAGATGCAATCTCTTGGATCCAATTTTCTAGTCTAGAGATTATTTCGAGAGCCAATCCAATTTTCATAAAGATTAGTATTTTCCACCTCGACGACGTAATGAATTCCGTGGCACCGATAAAGTTAGGTTAGAAACCCTATAATCCGAATTTACTGGAAACGTACTCTTTATGTTTTTACCGTTTACATGGATTACAATAAGTATAAGAAATGTTATTACAGTTTATGTTAAGTCAATTTTACAGCGTTACGGTGATGACCAATTTGTAAAAAAAAAAGTGTGGCAACATTTATTTGAGATCTATTATGATAATGAGATAAACAGAGAAATAACAAAAACATGCCCTAAAAATGTTTAAAATAAAGTAAAAGTAAAATGTATGTAAGGTAAGTACCTATATTATACCTATATTATTTATGGCCACACCACTGTAGATATGACAAATAGTTGTCATGAAAAGGAACACAAAAGCTACGTCATTTGTTATTTAAATTCATGTTTTTATGCGACATAATAATGAGTAAATCAACGCACTCTCACTGAGCGCCGTGGGGGGCGAATATAACACGCGTTCGTATGGAACGTGCCCACTGATTATTGGTGGAGAAATACCATTATACGTACATTTGAATGGGGATAACTGTCATGTTTGGAGAAAGAGAAATAATAAGAGTTTAGTTATTTCAATGACACGACTAAATTTTAACATAGAATCGTTAGGTACTTCTGTTTATCTAGAAATATTTAACATCATTGGTCGGTGTCAACGATGAAATCGGTGTTTACACTTTTAGTTTCTATTTGTTGTTATGCTATAAAAAGTACATACTTTAATCATATCATAGGTTTGACCCTGTACGTATTACTGTTTTTGAAAAAAAAACCGTTAAAAAACACGTTTTACATGAGTTTTTTTTTCTTGTTTTGTAATTTTTATGATTTTTTAGGTAATCCGCCATAATAATGCATGTTCCACGCATATTCTATGAACATGGCTTCGTATTGCGGTTCAAGAGATACCTATATACAGCTGTTTATAGGTCGGACAGACAGACAGACAGACATAGATCGGAGGCTTGGTAGGGTCCCGTTTTACCCTTTTGGTATGGAACCCTAAAAAGCAGCAATAGGTGATTCTTAAATTAACAACAACATAGGTATTCCAGAGATGGGTTATAGAGCAGAGGCGAAGAAACAGTACTTATTTCAATTACCTACTCATGCATTATTAGGTCACTCTGCGGTAAACCAACGGTATTAGAATTATCAATTTCTTGCTTGGCTACATGTAAACAGTTCCGTTAATGAGACATATATAAAACAAGCTGCATGATGGATCGAGCTAGAGTACTTATTCCAACTAAATTGCTCTACATACTTACGCATTTTATAATTTTAATATCCGCACAACAACGGTTGTTTAGCCGAGTTGAAAGTGCGAGAAATAGTCTATTTGCAATAAAATTTTCGTCTTTGATACTAGCTAGAAACAAGATGGCGCAGAAATATCGGTAACTCAGAAATTCATTTTTGTCGTTGTATTGTATTATTTTTTAAAACTTACGCTTTAAAATTGGTGGCGTTTTACGCATTAAGTGCTGAATTACGAGCATGAGTGTGGGCAAGTGATATAACGTGCTGAAACGTGGTTTGTGTTGCTTCCGAAATTCCATAGAAGCTTCTAGTAAACTTGCCACCACTTTACTGGGGCATGACTTAGACTGGACTATGACTACCTGACTTAGACTGCACTATGACTACCCAGACTGTGACTAAGACTTGAGTTTACGTGAAATATTCTATAACACGATGAAAAATTACAATACTTGACACTGGCTAAATACACTTTACTAATAATTTAAGTTAATGTTACAAGCAAATAAAATTACAAAACCACAATAAATGGCTTTGAAAAAAAAGAAGTTTGCTATCCCACTACTGCTGCAAGCAATCCGGCACAACACAGAAAAGAAAATTCAAATCCAGAGCTTTAATTACACCTGTGAAGAAGAAGCAACAAGACACTTTACAGTGAATATATAAAGAACAAATGTGAAAGTTTAAAACTAATATTAAACACAGGTTAATATCGGTTTATCAACCGTCAGTATTCTTTGTCAATTAGGTTTTTATGAAGCTTATAATAGTAAATTGTCGGCACCCTTTGTAGTATGTACCTATATGGTAGTGCTGCGACCGCAGGCGGATGCTTATCAGCCTTATCTATGAAGACATCTCGGTATCTCTTGGTGATTAGTAAGAAATCTCCTGTCGCGGAAGTTCTGAGCTTAACCTTATTTCAAGGTAGATAAATAAAACTTTTTGTGCTGAAAACCGGCACAGGTTTGACACATAGAAATATAGATTCTATCATGCTTGTCCATTGGACGAGATCTGATAAAAGTAAAAAAAATACACTTTGTACACATTATCATAGGTAATAATGATGACAGAAATAAAATGAAAAGTGGTAGAGCAAGGGATATCTTTGTGTGTAGTGTAGTGAAAAGCAGAGACTCAAGGTGGGGTTTTTGATTCGTAGTTAAGGTAAACATTGGTTAAAAACCCTAAAAAATACCACCATTAGTTACCAAAATTAATGGTTACCATTGGTTGGTAAACAGATCAAAAACCCCACCCTTAGTGAAAGATAATAATTTTTTAATAGTGAATTTGAAAAAAGAAACATTAAAAAATTGCAAACAGACTATTTTTAGCATTTTGAATTTTCAAAATAGGATTACTACTGATAACTATGTTATTGTTTGCTTCGGTAATGCAAAAAAAAATAAGACAAATCTTTCACGGGCACTAACAACTCTCAAATAGTTGTGAATGGGATATTCACCATTTAGTCTATTAATATTTGTTTTTTGTTTATACAAACACCAGTAGACCTACATACAAATAGACATAGCTAGAGAAAGTGGCAGTAATTTTATTGTCGTCATTCAAACTCACACAGCAAGGAATTTCAATCCCTCTTCATTAAACTTCGTCAACTCTTGACGTCATCCTGATGTCTAAATTACTAGCCTCAGGCAAAATTAACTGAATAACTTCACTAATTCCTCCAGACGTCTCTCTTCAATATACTGGCTGCAGTACAGTACACTTTGTATATCAGTAAGGGCTCCATAGATATAACGTCTATGCGAAAACCATCTTAGGGTCAATTCACATAGAGCGGCAAAATGCTCGAGCAGTTTTTAAGTGCTATTGGAATATAAACCTTATTCCATTTTGACAAAGCTGAAAACAGTATGCAACATTAAAATCTTACCTATTTTAATGTTGCATACTATTTTCAGCTTTGTCTAAATACATTAAGGTTGATATTCGTATAGCACTTAAAAACTGCTCGAGCGTTTTGCTGCTCTGTCTGAATTGAGCCTATAGAGGTACTTATACCTAATTATCTAATATAGTTCTGCAGTTAAGATCTTATAGGGTTATTTTGTTCGAGAGGTTAGTGGATCATCATCAACAGTCTGAAGATCATCGGTCCACCGAGTGGGGGGCCAGCCTACGCTGCGTCTTCCGGTTCGTGGTCGCCACTCGAGAACCTGTCTTCCCCATCGGTTGTCAGTTCTACGAGCGATGTGGCCTGCCCATTGCCATTTCAACTTGCTAATTTTAGTGGATAGTTGATTTAATACTTATTGTATGAACCTAAGTAGGTACTAACAAAAGAATAAACGCCTTACCTGACTTTAACTTGCAAATCGTTGATTAAAAATGCTAGTTTGCATTGAATTGGTTAAGTAAAAATAATTTAAGAACAATATAATATGTGTGGACATGTCACACAGCGCCATCTAGCCCCAAACTAAGCATAGCCTGTACTATGAGAACTATAGAGAAAATAACATGGGAACCAGATAACTGATAGAATAGAATACAATATGACATCCAAACACAGAACAAATATCGACGTTCATCACACAAATGTTTGTCACGGGTGGGAATTGAACCCACAATTTATAGTTCAAAAGGCAGAGCTACTACCAACTGAGCTATTAGGCCAGTCAATATCGTGTGACAGTAATTTTTCTAACATTGAAACAGCAAAGCGTTTGCGTAGAGATTCTGCTCCACTCCTGTATTTCGCTCCCGTGCTTTCGAGCTATAAATCTGCTCTTGCGCATGATTAAGCGCCGCGCGCGAGAAAATTGGAAACGCAACGATCGATTAATTGGTTCCCGACATGATAAACCGCTTTAACGTCTTCAATATGCGCACGAGATTAAATTTATTCAAAGTGGCCTTTACCTTACATTTTCTTGGACAGAGCTAGAATGGGAACTGGATCTCAAGCTAAATATGTATTTTTTTTTTATTTTGTCATCATCATCATAATCATCGTCATCGTCAGCGTCGTCATCATCAAAGAGGCCATTTTCAACTCCGAATTTTGAATTTAGTCGGTTCTCTTCGACTTCATTGCCCACGCTCTTGAATACATTCTTAGCCTTTGTATTTAATACCATCCATCTATCTCGTCTCTACGGAATTCAGCCTTCCCTTCTGGTATCAGCACCCCGATTCCCAACCCATCGAAAAAGTTGCGATTCGAAATTTACGCTCTCCGTCTCCGTCTTACATTCAGTATGAAGGAGACCGAGAGTGTAGAATTTGAATCGAAACGTTTTCGATGAGTTGGGAATCGGGGTGCAGCTCTAAGTCTCCACATAGTCAAACAAAAGTGCGAAGTGTTTTTCAGCATGGCGGCAGATTTAGCAATATTACCTTTATCACACACATCATAAGGGCAGTGCCATAATGGCCACGCTTGGCTCGGCGTAGTGATTGGTTATGATGCCTACCAAGGAGAATGCTACTGTAATATAGATGGGCAATTTAAGCCAGCATTGAACTGTACCGCCAGGTTGACTTACGATGCTTTACATGACATATCAGTAGTGAAGTTGTACTTTAAAATCGTGTCCACGAATGTGGAACCCATGACAGTAGACCAGTCGATCCCGTTACCAACATTGATTCTATCCATAAAATTGCGTAATATGAAAATTCTTTGGCACCTCTAGTGTTAATTGATTTTCCATAAGATTGATGGGAGATAGCGGTTACAACACTCGATAGAGGAGTGTGCGCGTTGAATTATGTATGAGAGATGGGACAAAGACGTGGGTCTACTAGATTTTCTTTACTCACTCTCAGATGGTAGAATACAAGCAAAATCGGAAAATGCCAGGTATCAGCTGAGGCACTAATGACTTTTCAAGTTATATTTGGATTTTGCACTCGTTTTTTCAACGGTAAAGCAAAATATCGTGAGGAAATTGGCATGTCCAAGAATCACAAAAGATGTGTCGCCCGGATACCTGACAACATTTGGGGAAGAACATTTCTCTGCTGATAACAACGGTGGATTAAAGAGCAAGAAACCTTCCGTAGGTAGATCAATACCTTTGTTGAAGTATCTACCGAGGGAAGCCATGAATATTGTATTTTTTTTTCACATACATAGAACCTGGACTCTAACTAGGATTCCGTATATCTAGGGACCCAGGCACTACGAGAACCATGGTCCCATAACACCCAGACCCAGAAAAAGTATTTGCGCTTTTGTTTTCTTGTGCACAAAATCTTGTCCTGTCGCGGGAATAGAACCCGCCGTCTCCGGGTTATGAGCCGATCTGCTCAACCACCACACCACCGGTGATGTCTCAGGATGACGTGCGCAGTGCAGTGTCACGCGAAACTTTATTGTTTTAAAGTTCCGGGTGACACTGCAGCTGTTATGGGCGGCCGTGTCACTTAACATCAGGTGAAAAAAAAAAACCACAGAAGCTGAGATAATTAGTTTACAATTAATGGATGGAGATATTGTCTGTCTGTTGATAAATTCAAGACTAATGAAAAATGAATAATCAGAGATCACAGCGTCTCTATAGATACCTATTAGTGGATTGACGACGAATGATTAATCATTACTACTGAAGATGGTCGGCAAGCATCTGTATAGGCACCGAAAAACTATGTAACAACTGTAGAAAAGTACTCTGTGGTGACAACCTTCAGAGAGTTCCATCAACGATCGTAATTTTCAAGAGGTGGCTATCAAACAAAACGATTCCTGTAAGTCGACAAGGTTAGACAACCCACACGTAACAATAATAACGCTATCAAAATACAAGTCAGAAACCAACAATAAGATTGTAACTAGATACCATTTCTTCTCATACATTGTCATCGAGGCACTCTGAGTATTTGTTCACACATTTTTCTGCATCTTCCCTCTTTGTCTATGTCTCCGTGTAGGAAAGAGACAGTGGTGTCTTGTTAAATTTCTCGGTAGCCCGCGAGTTGTTTGAGAAGCTCTCGAGGAGATGCCAGTTTTCTAATTGTTAGTTGGTAAGCAGGTGGATGGTAACTTGATACTTGTCTATTTTACTTATATTTGTGACTTGGCTTTCGTTTATTTTGGCAAAAAACCAATCTAGTCTTGGGACTGGTTTTAAAACTGGCTCAATTTAGAAAGAGCTCGATTTTCATGTTCGTGACTTTTGCTTACAGTGGTTAGTAACTTCTATGGGTTAGTATATAAACACTAGGTAACTATAGCTAAGGACTTTTTGCCAGAGTTCGTCTAGCTCGTTATGTTTATAGAAATGGAGTAAAGTAGTATGGTTGAGTTACGTTCACACCCGGCTTTTAATCGCTCATAAAAACAGAAATAATAGCTATTATAGTAAAAATATCATCAAAATTAGTCTATACCTAGAATCTAAAAATTAGATATCTCAAGCGTCGACCTACATAATTCAACCATAGACTTATTCTAGGTCTGTGAATTCAACGCGAATACCAACTTTATTTTTATCTGAAATATTACTATTATAATTATAATATTTAATCGGCACGGCATCCGTATATGGTAGACATTCCTCGAATATGGTAGAAATTTATAATTTGGACAGCAATTAAGAAATGGAACACCTCGTCGTCATTGTTTCCTGACAAATATAATCTGGGACTTTTAAAGGCTGAACCGGTATCTTCTAGGCAAGCATGCTCCATCGTCGACTGGGTCGTCAATTACCATCAGGTGAGACCGTGGCCAAATGTCAAATGATAAAAACTAAATATTTTAAGTTTTTTTGAAAACTAAAAGATCCGTTTCGATGAAAATAAATTTATAAACAGCTACGAGTAATAATTATCTTAGAGGTAGGTATCTAATTAGCTGCGTACGTGTAAGGGCGTGGATACACTGCCGAAGACACTGCATGCACTGCATGCTCATTACCGGCTAATGAGCACCTACTTTACGTTCTAACTAGGGACACGTAGAAAGTTAGGTCTGTAACCACGGTATCTTTGAAATTGGCACCGCGGCTCACAGAAAATACGTACCACCAGCTGTGAGCGGTTTATTTAATCTGTGACTGTAGATTGGACTAACTGGGCGTACTTCACTGTAAAGTTTCTTGTAGCTTCTTCTTTACAGATGTAATCGAAGCTGCGGATCGGAGTTTTCTATTCTGCATAGGTAGTGTCGGATTGCTTCCATCTGTTGTGGAAAAGAGGACTTCTTTTTTTCAAACTCACATATTGGCTTGCTATATAATATAATGCTACCTGTAATGCCACTTTATATGGCTTAGTATCTACAATAAATTAATTATAATATTTTGAGTATCTAATATCCTAAATAGCTTTGGCCTACCCAATGTCAGAAAAAATCAATGTAATTTTAGCATTAGTTAAGTTTGGGCTAAAAAACCGACAGTAAGTTGTATTTTTAATAGATGTATGTAATAAACTGTACCCTACAGAGCGGCATATTCGCATAAGCGAAAAAGCTCTTTAAATATAGAAAAAAAAAAAAAAAAAAATCCTAAATAGCCTATTTGCAATAAAATTTTTGAGTTTTGACTTTTGTGTGTAATGTCAGATTAAAATCTGATGACTTGAGAATCAGGTGAGTAGAGAAACCGATAAGTTGAGGATCAGCAGGGATAGCATGAGCTGCAGAAATCGACACATTATATCTGCTCTAGAGGAAGCGTTTGCCCAATGAAGATGCAGAAAAAAAATTTCGACGTGATCGTTTATTGGTTGATGTCGATATCTACGGCTCATACTACCTGTGCTGGTTACTTGCTAGTCTAGTGAATTAAGAATATGGTGAGTTGGGGAAGCTTGTGAAGTGCACCGGTGACGCTGTAAAGGTCGATAGAGACCAACAGCATTAGCCCGTAAAAAAATCTTGTGAATTCTTGCCACTTCATGCTCACTTAAATTTGTTACAGCAAGTAGGTCTTCATATACTTTGTTCACCGAATCCAGTGGCATCCGAACACTGGTCACCGTAAGCTAACAGAGAAGCGTGCCGGTTCGTTTATGGAGGTATCGTCCACGCTATAATTAGTCGAGTAAGCTTGTTTGAAAGGGACATACGAGAGAGGATTGTGGACGGAGCGTGTACAACTTAGGGAGGTTTTTTGATCCGTAGTCAAGGTAACCAATGGTTATTCGTTAGTTTTTAACCATTAGTTACCTTCACTACGCATCAAGAAACCCACCCTTAGTTGGCTTATGTCCATACATCTATTCATGACAATTTTGTAATTTATTGTTTTTGAAAGATGGTTCAATTTGCCACAAGCTGGCCATTCCGAACGGCTATTCCACAGAAACCTTGTTTTATAATATCTTCTACTTAGGCCTGATTTTACCAAAGTAGAATAAGGTTTATTATTCCAAGTATAAGGCTGTTCTTTACTCTCGGATACAGCTGATTGACAAATGAAATTACACAAAAAGACGCCATTTTGATTGTATCCAAAGAATGAGTCTTATTCCTTCACAAAGTTGGTGGTATAAGGGCTATATTCGTGTAACTCGGTTGTTCTCAGAAAGTTATACCTGCTGGGTTAGCATGGATGGTAGACAAAATTGTCTTTCCCCGTTTTACGTCATTTTTTTCATACTTGCTTGGAGTAAAACAGAGGAAAGACAGTTTTGTCTACTGGCCGTGCTAACCCTACTGGAATAAAATTTATTCTACTTTGGTAAAATCGGGCCCTAATCCTATAGGTCTTCTTCTTCTTCTCGTGTAGGGAAGTAGTCAGCCCTAGTGTCAGAATTTTTAGGTCACCCAAAGGCGTTCCTATAATAGGTGACAAGAGTTAACTTTTAAAAGGTAAAGTGACCTGCAAGATGCGAAAAGGAGAACAGAACAATCCGCTTCACGATAATCGATAATAGAAAGAAATGCTTTTTTATAATCTACAATCATATAGCACTCGCTCAAAGCACACCTTCGACTGCTCCTACTAATTTACTTGCTATTTAGTATTGGTCTGATATTTTCATCCAGTTTTGATCAGGTAGGTATTGTCATAGGGCTATCAATTTAGCCGCGGAAGAGGTATCTATCTATAGTGGCTACAAAACAGCTGATCAATGTATTTCGACGTGTGTTTTCACCTAAACTATTAACTCAGGGCACTTCTCCGAGCATTCGAAACCCTTATTATTTATTTTTACCTCTCCGAAGTTGGTCGAAAGTGTTCTTGAAACTGGATTCTAAACTTGTTTCTATTTTAAAACGAATAAAAATGTATTCGAATTTTTATAGAACACCGTTGCTTTGAAACACGGTAAGTACATTAATTCAACTTATAGATGCTCACTGTTTAGAGAATTTAGCCACTTAGGTATTTGTTCGTCCTAGGTCTTAGCGTCTAGATGCACAGAAGGGGCGCGTATTGCTTACTATATTCCTTTCGCATGGACAATTATGTGTGTTGCACCTAATTTAACAAGATCCTTTTTATTTACACCCAAGACCACTCTTCTTAAAACTATTCGATAGTGCTAGAGTAATCGAAGCTGGATCCGAATTTTCTATACTACTAGAAGAGGGAAAGAAAAACTTCTTTTTTTTCGAACTCACATATTGTAATAAGCTTGCTATACAATATTGATATTAAGCTCTTTTTAATGTTACCTATAGCTATAATTATAATATAGACAATCTTTAGCATCGGCCACATAGCTGTTAGGCTTATTATAAATACATCGCTCGCAGACAACCGTTGGGTAAGAAAGGTTCTCGAATGATGACCCTTGACCACTAGGTGGACCAACAACCAGGTCAAGCAGGAGGCACGCAGCTGCTCAAAGTGGCGCTCTGGGAGAGGCTTATGTTCAGCAGTGCAAGTTTTCGGGCTGGTAATGCTGACTGGCCAACTTACGCTTCACCGTACTTCATCAAGCTATGTCTTATAGGTGTATTCTAATGTCTCTAATTGAAGTTACACGTTTCGTTACACTAGCTGACCTTTAAAAGTAACCTTTGTTCTTTGGATATGAGACACATGCGTCCACGCGCGTCGTATGCTCGTATTTCCAAATGGAATTCATATATAAAGATAATCCGGTGATATGTGGTGGGTACATAACAATCTGGGTAACACGGTGTACATAAAATCTTGAGACACTTCTAAGCTCTCTGTTGTAAATAAAACCAAGAGCACCTCTTTTATTCTTCATCTATCTATCTATTCTATACACATAATAAAACTGTAATGGGCTAAAAAATATTCAATATAAAAATACATTGAAGCTGACAGCTTCATGAAACACATCATAGAAGGAAAGGTATTAGAAGGGAAGAGAGGAAGAGGCAGACCTAGAAGGCATATACAGATCAAATAAAAGAAAAGTTCGCGGAAGTCAAAGCATTGGCTGAAAATAGAGAAAGATGGCGATTACTCCACCGACAAGAGCAAGCCTCTTAAATAAGAAGAAGATACAATTAATTTTTTTTTAATTTTGCTTTTACACAAATTGTACTACACTTCTCAATCGAAATAGAAATATAAACAATTTTTTTTTGTCTGTCTTTGTGTGTCTTCAGAATAACATAGAGTACTTTACGTTTTCAAACACAGCGAAGTGCGGATTGCACGAAGCAATAAGAAAGTAATTTTATGCAATAATATTTTTTATATATTATTTAAAAAACAGTAAAACACAATTAACAAAGGTAAAATAATTATTTCAATATCTTGAGAAAATACGAGGTTATTCGTATTATTAATGCTTTGCCATAGGCTGAAATAAAACAACCGGCAACGAAGATGAAGCCACTATACTCATCCTGTCGAAAGGAAGAGAGAAGGTAAAAGGAAAAAGGATGATGGGATGGGACGGCGAAGGAAGGCAGGCGAGACACGACGGAACATCCAACTGAATAAAATAATTTAGAAAGAAAGAAAAAACGAATGAAAGAGACGCTTTATTTGCACAAACTGTACACAGTGACAAACAACAATAATAACTATGCTAAGCAACTGGAAACAGAACCTATTTCTAATTTAAATAACTTGCACGTAGCCTCCTACACTTTGCTTACTTCTGTGTGCGAACATTGTTGCTGTGTATTATATACCAGTGATGTACAAAATGGTCTGTGCATGTGCCACTATACAAAAACACACGCATTATACTATATTTTGTCTTTAAATACAAACTTGCAATAATCCTTTCTTTCTTCCACTTATTCTCGTTTATAAAGCGGACTTCAAGGAAAAAGACTAACCGACTAAATATTAAAGACGCTCTTTTAATATGCAAATGATACTAAAGTGTGACCATTTAAAAATGTAATCTGGCTACAAAATGTGAATGGTAAGCGGCGGGGCTGGGTGCTTAGCATAATCTAACACACATTCTCGCCTGTGAAACCTGATATTCCATTTTGTATTAGGTATTTACACCCATTTACTTGCTAAAATAATTATTATTACCTTCATTTGTTCAGCTATAGTTAGACCTACATAGTAACAATCGATAAGATTGTATGCATGTAGGTAGACCACAAGTAAGTCATCATCATCATCATCAACAGCCTGAAGACGTTCACTGCTGAACGTAGGCCTCCCCCAGAGAGCGCCACTTTGAGCGCCTGCTTGCCTTCTGCATTCATCGGCTCCCGCGCGGTTTTCACCAGGTCGTCGGTCCACCGAGTGAGGCGCTACGTCTTCCGGTTCGTGGTTGCCACTCGAGAACCTTTCTTCCCCATCGCTTGTCAGTTCTACGAGCGATGTGGCCTGCCCATTGCCACTTCAACTTGCTAATTCTAAGAGCTATATCGGTCACTTTAGTTCTCCTGCGGATCTCCTCGTTTCAGCGATAGAGTCGCAGAGAGGAGGACCCCTAACAATACGTGCCGTGTCAAGAGAGCCTAGGTAGGTACTCTATACTAGGTAGGTTGGATCTGCAAGTTTTGTGTAGCTTCAACACTATAATAATATTAGAGCGTGCCACCGCCGCCTTTATCGAGATTTTCTCAAATGATAACGAACATGAAACCTCACAAATCATCAACTGGTTTGATTGACCTTGCTCCTCGTTCCGCCGGAGCCAGCGTGACCGACACGGTACCGTTACCACATCATCATCCGTGAAATGATGCTATCTGTTTTACTAGCTTTCCTGTTTTGGTACATTTCGTAGATCCGCGCCGGCGATTTTGAAACCACATTTTTTTTCTATACTTATAATAAAACTGTAACCAAGGAAAAATACGTACCTAGTACCTACATGGAATTACATTTTTTTTTATTTGGACAAGAGAACTTAGAAAAAAAGTAATCATATTGAAGTAAGTACTACAATCCCAAAATACCATTCTTGTATTCTTGTTTGTGTTCTTGTCGGTCGGCCCCCCACCCGGTGGACCGAGGTGAAAACCGCGGGGAGCCGAGGGATGCAGGAGGCAAGCAGCCACTGAAAACGGTGCTCTATGGGAGAGCTCTATGTTCAGCAGTGGGTGTCTTCAGGTCGTTGATGATGATTCTAATGTGTTCTTTGGATTTTTGATCAGGTTCAGGACGTTCGTTTCATCATAATCAATTCATTCAAAAAGGATTTAGAGTACAGTCATTTTTAAACTAGGGCATCCACGCGGATCATATATTATATCGACCAGAAAACGGAGTTGACAACGGAATGTACTGACAACCTATGGGGAAGAATGGTTCTCGAGTGGCGACCACGAACCGGAAGACACACCCCGCTAGGTGGACCGACGATCTGATGGTCAGAACCGCGGGGAGCCAATGGATACAGGAGGGAGCAGCCGGTCAAAGTGGCGCTCTGTGGGGGAGGCCTATGTTCAGCAGTCAACGTCTTCAGGCTGTTGATGATGATAATGACGAATACGGAATTGTTAGGATCTCTCTATAATCTAGACCAGAAATTATGTCCTCGAATTCATATATTTTATCACACAATAAATAATTTATGTTCCTACTAAGTATTTTTATCTCGGAGCATTGTATATCCGCCGTGGGTGGCTAGTGTATCTATGTATCTAACTAATGAATAACAGGTAGTAAATATGCCTAAATGCCTAATAAATACCTAGTTTTATATGAGCTTTCAAACATTGTATTCACATCTGAAATATCGACAAATATCCAAGAATCGACAAGCAATTACGTCTGCGATCAAAATATTCAATAGACTGATAAATAGCCCGATAAATCTACTATTTGTAGTTATTTTAATAAACCCACATTTTTATGTAAATTTGACAAAGAAATATGTGTTCTGGTTAACTTTTCTTGTCGGTGTGTGTTTTTAAACGATTGTACCTATTCTGATTTGTGATAGAAGGTTTTCTTAGAAATAAGTTTTAAAAGCCGATGTGTGTGGAACATAATAAAATTCTATCATGGAATAAGGGGGAGAGGAATGCCAATACACCAAGAAAACAGCGTAGATCAAAAATATGTCTTAAACTAGATGGCGTTGCAAAATGAGGTTATAAGTTGAGCGCAGATCAGAAATATGACAAAAAACCCGTTTTACCCCCCGACCCCGTAAGTTGGTTGTAAAAGTTGAAGGATAAATTCGGACACGAGACCACTTGTCACGGTAGCTTAAGTAAAGCATGTCCCGGCTTTAGGGACGGATGGATGCGGGTTCAAGTCCCGTTCGTGATTCAAATTTTTCCTTTACAAATTAATCCTTTGACTATGTTCCCTTAAAGGTCACCTCAGACACCCAACCAACTAGAAAAATTCAGCATGATTTAATTAATTTTAGAATCTAACCAAAATCTACAATAATAAACTTACTTTAAAAGTGTTAAGAATAGCCTATTTTTTGACTTGGATTATTTTTTTGTTTCAGGTAAGTCGATCAACGTGTCTACAACGTAATAGCCCTAAAACTTTAGACCCACACTTTTGTGTTGGCATAAATAAGAGTGGATTCAAAACCTGTCAGTATTAGTATAATATTAATCAAAAGGAAGTGATGAGGCACTCTGATCACTGTAATCAGCTAAGTGAGCAAGGCTGGTCCTCGTATCGCTTGTCAAAAATTGGCTTTGCGTCTTCTACTCAAACACGTTTTGCTATTTGTTTCTTTCTGCTTTTTGTGCATTTAAAATTGTAGAGTTCTGTGGTTGCAGGGGTGTTATGTCACGAAGTACCATTGATCAGTACCGTTGATAGTACTATTGACACATCATTGCGTCAGATGTACGTACGTCAGAGAGTGACGCAGAATTTTAACGCCATTTTGTGTTTATCTTAACATTAATTTAAATTAGTTTAACTCACAGACTAAGATTATTTTCGTTACTCTCCTAGGTCTATGGTTTAACCTTTAGGTTCAAACTTTAGGTTTAACCTTTAGGTTCAAACTTTAGGTTTCACCCCCGGTTTCTTGTAAGTTTCTCAAACTCATGTCAATATAACACACCAATTACTGTACGCTCATTTGTTTCGTTCGGACAGCGGTCACCATTCTGATTTTGACTTTTAAAAGTGTTAAAAATAGCATAAAATATAATAGCAAAAAAATATTTAAATTGAGCTCTGGTCTCTACCGACCTTCACAGCGCCGCCACCACCAGGTGAACAGAATATGATGGTAGCAAACGGTGAACCGTTTGCTACCATCATATTCTGTTCATATTGTATTAAGTTTCATCTTGGTAATGTTTAACATTCAAACAGGTAGGTACTTACGGTGATTGATGGCTGTTCTTCAATCTTTTAAAAGCGATTTATAACTGTAATGAAACTAAACTTAATTGAAATATTAATGACTACACTAAAAGTTTTTTTAGTTCTTTCTTGGTAGGTTGGCTTCAATTAATTGAAAATTAAATGAATTCTGATGTATAAAAATAAAAACATTTATTTCAATATCTTATTTAAACGAACTGGTCTTTTACTCAGCATGAGGAGCTCGCCTCAACTTGTTTTGTTGGTAAGAGTAGACATACAACCCTTAAGGTTAATGGCCTTAACCAGCAGGAGAATTAATGTGATTTGATTATCATCATCGTCAACAGCCTGAAGACGTCCACTGCTGAACATAGGCCTCATCACAGCGCCACTTTGAGCGGCTGCTCGCCTCCTGCATCCATCGGCTCCCCGCGGTTTTCACCAGAACGTCGGTCCACCTAATGGGGGGCCGGCCTATGGTACGTCTTCCGGTTCGTGGTCGCTACTCGACCTTTCTTCCCCATCGGTTGTCAGTTCTACGAGCGATGTGGCCTGCCCATTGCTATTTCAACTTGCTAATTCTAAGAGCTATATCGGTCACTTTAGTCCTCCTGCGGATCTCCTCATTTCAATGTGGTTTAATGCAAGCTAATAATCTAGTACTTATTTTAAAAACTCAGCTCATTATTGTCTGATTATGAACTCACGAGTTACGATTCACCAAAGTCGTAGAGCAAAAGTTATCAGCGTTTCCTCGTGGTCATGCTGCTAGTTTGTCATACCAGTATGACCATCAGGATATACATGTCCTCATGGTCATACTGTAACATCATAATATTTTATGAAAGAGGGTTTCTTTCCTCCTGTAGATATAAATACCTACTTTTCTGCGTGTTGCCTAATAACTTTAAATATCAACATCCTCTTTGCCTTTTCCCATTTGTTATTGGGGTCGGCTCCTAAGACAAAAAAGATCTAAGTTCGCGAACCTGCTGTACCAACCTCCTTGCCGCAAAGATATTTATAAGAAAAACGTATATAACATGTGTATAACTATTTTTAACAATTTACCTAATGACCTCAAGTCTTTAGAAGGAAATATGTTTAAAAAACATTTAAGTGACTGGCTTTTAAGTAAATGCTTCTATAGTGTTAGGGAATATGTAACATGTAAGTAGTAACAAAAATATTTTTTTAAATATTTGCACGCCTGCTTGCAGGCTGAATGCACGTATCCATTATTTACTCTGTGATCTTGTACCCTTTGTAGTGTATTCTTGCAAATAAATAAATGATTTGATTTGATTTGATTTGATTAATCTAACCTACAGGTTAGATTAGGTAGGGTACAGGGTAGCTCGCCGCTACAGCGGCGAGCTACCAGAATTACACGAGCGACTGCCATCTGACCTCGCAACCCATAAGGGACCAGTAATGGTTAGATCAGGTGTCAGATTCTATCAGGCGTCTGACTATCTGTAACGATTGGCATAGATGTTCTTATAATTTTATATAGTCACGAGAAAATATTCGTAATGATGTGCAGATGGAGCCCCTTTTGGGTTTATACACACGTTTTGATACACCTTGTATAAATATTTAAGTTTTACTAACACCTTTAGAAGTAGGTGGGTATTGATAAAGTTGATGGGGAGGTCAATAAAAAATATCAATAAATCGTGTCGTTTAAATGGGCTGTATCAAATTTCATACTAAACAAAACGTATTAACTACAAAATAGCTGCGCCTACGCATTTATTGATTACAGATCCGACCTTAAAAAAACTATTAGTAAAACTTGTTTTACGTTTTTAATAGATCTGTCTGTGATAAGACTTAACAAAAAAAAATGGACTAGGCAAATGAAAAATCAACATATTGACAAAAAAAGCCATAGCAAATTTTAACGTAGACCTAGATTTACACTTAGAAAATAAATATGTGTGTGGTATAGACCGCAGGAAGACCGACATGCTTCTGTTTTAAATACGTGTCATAGAAAACTTTCAATGACTGGTTACACTAATAATTACACCATTACTCACACATAATTAAAATATACTTAAAGAACTCGTTTCCATTCTTCATTCCGAGTTATCTCGAACATGATCTGTTAACTTAATCTGTCGATTAACCTTGCCGACGCGCGGTAGGCGGTGAAGACCCAGGAGCGCATCAGAGAGATCGGCGATGCGACACTGCGACAGCCGTGAAGATTGAAATCATCATCGGTCGAGTCCTTTTACATTGTGCTACCCGATATCGTTATCGGATCGGAAGCCTTTTGTATATTTCAGAGAAATCCTTTAGAAGAACGCGGAGTCCCGTTTCAACTACCTAAAGATTCAATTTCTCTTATAAAGTCATATTAATTCAAAATAAACTTTGACTCGTCTACCATAAACTTTATAACAATAAGTAATTACAATAATAATAATATTTAAAAAAAAACATTCAGGAGTGCAAATTGAGTTCTGAAATAACTAAACAGAAAACGTATATTCATCACTAGCTTATAACCGCGGCTTCGCCCGCGTGGACTATTCCTCAAGAACCGTTTATTTTTCCGGGATAAAATTACCCCCTCTTTTTTGGGAGCCGTTTTAAAAGCGCGATAACTAAATAGGTTACTTTTAATTCCTATTATTCTTAAGTGGCCTCGTCCGGTAATACGAACGTGACTTTGAAACTTCCTTCCTATTTTCACGCCTTAAAACCAACCCTAGCAAAAAAAATAAAATAGGGGCACGATCATGTTTTAAAAAGTATACATAGATTATTCATTTTTTAAGATATACATATTAATGTGTTTAGTTTTGTTTGAAAACAAATTGTCAATGTTAGTGCTATCTATTTTTAGCTCCTAATAATATATTCAAAATATTAACCGTTAAATGATTTATATTTAGTTTATTAGACGCTCTATCCATAATTTAAAAATACAAAACAAGTATCGTATCACATTTTGTTAAATTAACATGCGAACCGATTCAGCGAACTTCGGTGACAGTCAACTAATTTACAAAAACAGTATTATCAAAAAAAAACCTTAAAGATCCCTACAAATTGAGTTCACACACTGCTTCATTTTAAATGATGTCTTATAAGCAAAATAAGGCTGTCTACAACAAAACGACTTTTTTCCGCGTAAGGATATCATCTGCGTCATTCTGCGGTTCACGTGTAATGGGCCGGATAAAGCCAGAGATACCGTGTAAGCCTTTACGATATGGTTTTATTCGCGACACTAAAACGTTTAATACTCTCGATAATTTTATAAATTAAAGATAAAATTATTATGTGCACTCGGATTTTTATGTCAGCGCTGAGTCCGCTGACCGCATTTTTGCTTTTATCTTTATTGCGAGTCGATCTTTATAGTTTTTTTGCCTTCTTTTTAAATTAAGTTTTGATCCTCGCTACGAATAGATGCGACGAGAAAATTAAATGATAACTTGGTAAGCTATTCTGCTATTAAAATATAGGGAATAAGTTAGAATTAAAGACGGTTAGCCAGTTGTCGATGTCGGTTGGTGGTGATTGCATCTCTTTTTTATGAATTTTGTATTAAACTAACATGCCGCTGTGTAGTTACGTTATTGGAACTATGATTGTAAAACCTTAAACGGGCATTCGTTGATTGCATAAACCTAATAACCACTTCATAAAGTCTACAAATAACTGCGCATACGCAATGAAGTCCGCGGGTCAATGAAACCGCGTGTTTATTGTCGCTGTCAGCTCTCAGTTTCACTATCTATTTTGTTGTAAGGAGCTAAAGAATAAGTAACAATCAAGTTATTATTAGTAGGTAAGGTATACCGTTTTCTTAATTCCACTTTAATGGCGAAGAGGAAAAAATCTCATCGTCTCCACTAAAATCATCATTGGGGATTGAAAATGAAATTACTGGCCAAATGAGACTTTATGACCTGATTACACAGTCTCGTGATCTTATTACTAGACTGGTTAATGTCTCAGGATGGCGTGCGCAGTGCAGTGTCACGCAAAACTTTATTATTTTAAAGTTCTGAGTGACACTGCAACTGTTATGGGCGGCCGTGTCACTTAACATCAGGTGAACGACTAGCTCGTCACGTTATTCATTCTCATTTAAAAAAAAGTGAAAATGTTAACGTCCCCACTAGTAAAAACTTAAAAAGTCCGTCTGGTTTTGAGAATGTACTTACTGTTTTTAGCAAAAAGCGAGGCAGAGAGAAGCTGCTGTGGTTAGCTCAACTGGCTGTAATTGGTCAACCATAGATTAGACAGTAGCCCAATGGTAGCAAATGCATATTTTATGATTGGCAGAAGCCATAGCCTGCTTTATTTAGCATTGTTTTAGTGAATGTTAAGAGGTTTTTGCTGTCAAATAAGCTTACAGTGGTTTAGATAAAACGTTTTCACAATGTTTCGCTGCAATATTATTACAGACATGTGTAAGAATAGAGACTGGTTATCCAACGATCCCACGCCCACTGAGCCTAGGCGGCAGCGTAGGCGGCTTGCACACGCGACTATCTGTCGCACGCGATCGTGACACGACACGACGCGACAGTAACGTGATCCATGTTGCCTGTAGCTGAATGGAGAAATTTGCGGTTTGTACCGCGAAAGTTCTGATGTAAATTATTGAACGCTGTGACTAATAACTTTCCTTTGGTTTCTTTCTGTACCTTGCTTTCAACGGTTCTTGATTTATTTTATGCTATAAGTATAACATTTATGTACCTAACCGAATTATTTCAATCTGGAGAATACATTAATTTTAATCGTACGTACTCTGTTTTAACATTTGATTGCTGTTTGTAAAACTTACAAAATTATTATGAGTGAAAATATTTTACATCACATCAATAGCCCGAAGACTTCACTGCTGAACATAGGCCTCCCATAAAACGCCACTTTGGACGCTTATTATAGGGGGTATGCTATATCACCACGCTTGGCAGGCGGCTTGGTGACCGCAGAAGATTTTAATGTGCCGAGTAGAATGCTGCTGCCCATTCCCTACATATTCCCTTAGCTGGCTTTTACGGCACCCACGGGAAGAGATGGGATGGTGGTATTCCGACACCGAGACCATATGGCCAATGGAAATATTTGCGGCTTATAGCAAGAAGCATACGCTATTTGGATTCAAATAACATATGCTCCTGCATGCGGAGTCGGGGTTATTGCCTGTGGCGTCCTGCTACTCAGAGTCAGTAAATCACTAGATAATATTATTGTAATGTATTAGCATGCCTTCTACCTTTGAGCCACAGACAAAGTAGAAACGTTTACTTTACCACAATCTCACAAGTATCGCTACGTAATACATTATTTACTCTGTGGTACCACGCAAACGATCGTACGATAGTGTCCAGTGTGTACTACACCCCCACTAATACGACACGTTGCTTTATAGGTCCTCTTCAAGTAGATAATCGTAGGTTTTGTAAGCATCCTTATATTTTTTGTTCCGATGTTTTCATATACTGAAATAGGTACAGGGTGTCCGCCGGCAGATTTTATACTTAAAAAAATAAAATGAAATAAAAATATGAATGCAAACAAGTTGTTTATTTATTATATTACATTAAAATGTTGCGGATTTTACTTTTTAAAAATCACTCCACTCAAATGGCGTCCTTCTAGCAGCAAAACATTCTTGCAACCTATCCTTCATATTGGCGAAAACTCGCTTGCAAAGCTCTGGACTGATAGCTGCAATCTCGCGTCAATTTTTCTAAACTTCTGTACCCACGCCCATATCAATTGGTTAGACGGACCATCCTTCAATCGTCGGATATCAAAGTGAGAACAAAACCAACGCCTCGCCACATTGATCGAATTATTGTTCGAAAATACGCCTCAACCGCAAAAGCGCGGTGCGCTCCTGTCCAGTGTCCACTGACTCATAGCTACTAAATAACCCGCAACACTCCCGCTTCGAGTGATACCCCGTTCTCCCCCCTGCAGTCTTCATACGTGCCTTTAGCTCAATTCAAACTGTAAAATCTGCCAGCGAACACCCTGTACTAATATATTTTTTTATAATTGATTGACACAGGCGTGACTTCGCGTAAGTTCATCTTAAATACAAAATGAAACAAGTATATCTAGTGTATTTTTTTTATTCATTTAATTAATATATTTAAGCACTCTAAGTAAATACTACTACTAGTTATAAGTTAAACATCTTATATTAATTTTAATCGTATAACTCAGTTTGTCATTGGTCTGATTAGGTTTTTTACTTAGTTTTCCTAATATACTAAGAGTTAAGGCATCTTCTAGGCAAGCATGCACCATCGTAGACTGTGTCATCACTTACCGTCAGGTGATGGAAAGCTACTCACCTGATGAAAGCGATAATGCAGTCTCCTCATGCCTCACCGTGAGGCAATAGTCCAAAGCTTTGCCTAAATAATGTGAGTTTGTGAGTTTATATGTACGCGCTAATCTCTAGAACTACACATCTGATTCTGAGATATCTTTCACTAATAGAAAGCTACACTATCCCTAAGTGACATAGGCTATGTTTTATTGTAATATAAGCTACCGTCCGTGGACACGCTTGTAAATAATAAATAGGTAAAAGTTGTTGTTAATGCGTTGGCCTCTACCAATTTTTACAGCTTCACCAGGAGAGCAAAAAATGAGCTTTAAGTTTTCCCTTGTATATCTATAAGGGAAAACTTAAAGCTCATTTTCAGGCTAAAAGAAAACTGTACCATACAAATGTGAAAACCCAAATAAAATTAAAAGATCAGGTCGTTGCTAGCCCATCATACTTCTTTCATTTTTTGCGGTAGGTGCCTTGAACATCAAGCCCGGGAGCATTAAAGAAAAAAACCCCCTTAATCGACGACACAAAAGTAAAACCTGATATCCCGGTTCGTAAAAAATCGGTGCATGGATATCATCTTGCATGTTTTACCACAGAATAAATAACAGTAGTTAGCACCGAGCGGAGCGGGATAAAAAATGATATGAATAAAAATGTAGGAATCTGCCACACATATATTGCGGTAACCGTATGTTCGGATTGCGTTTTGAATGAGTGGGAGAGAGATACGGTACCTATACCACCCTTTGTATCAGACTGAATTCAAACACACTACTTATCTTTATAAAGAAGGTGAACTTGATTGTTACCTGTACCTGCATCCACAAAACAGTACGAGTTTATTCGAATGTAGTAGAGTATCGTAAAATATTTACTTACTTATAAGAAATTTCGTTCCGCGCCATTAACGGTGGTAACAGTAGGTATCAATAAAGATTTCACACAAATACTTTACGACTAGCTGAACCACCCCGGCTTTGCACTAGTTAGTTAGTTTTACGCCCTAACCCTGTCCAAAGGAAGAAAGAAGAGGAGATATTATAGGGAAACAGGATAAATGTATGATGTTGAAGAGAAGCAGGTGCGTAACCTGCGTTTCTACACCGTCATTTGTTCATCCTTTTCTCTTGTCTTGCCTAGTACTGGATAAGGAGCAGCTTCATCTTAGTTGCCGACGATGTTTTGTCGTAGCGTCTGGATTACATTACGTAGATACCTATATCTAGTACCTACATAGGTCTGCACTGTGTAAGTTTTCGCTAGTACTATTAGTTATTCTGTAAGTAGAGGTAGAGATTATTTTTTATACAATATAGAGCCCGAATGTTTATAATGATACATGAGTACTTACTTATTGTTTTGTAGTCTATATTTTAGAATCGGCAGTTAATGCAAAATACTAAATATTTACATTTTTTATAAAATTAATACACTAACTTGGTTTGTGTTTTACAAATATTACACATACCATGTGAAGGATAAAATTAAAGCATTAAATAAATGATTATAATTCCCGCTGAATAGGTTAGATTTAACACTGCAAAAACGCGTTTCGTCGCAAGTGCGTGTGGCGGGGCCCTTATTTTCTCGTAATTCTACTGCGGTTATGATAACTCTTAACTAAACCAAATAAGAATGTTTTAAGATACATCAAAGTGACAGTAAACGAGCAAGTTAGGTACGGTTTGAAAGATCCGCTTTCAGATATTGTTGTCTTTTATGGTTGAGATGCTTAGATAAAGGACTGTTAAAGCCTTAATAAGCAGGATTAAGACTTGATGGTTAAAAGCTTCAGAGGTATTTTCATTCAGGTTTTTTGTTACAGTTGGTTTTACATTTAATCGGTTTCCTTATGTAAAAGGCAGCTCAAGCTTAAGAGCTTGTAGAGTTTCAATTAATAGAAGTTATGTTTATTATCTTTACGCTGTAATACCGTGGCGAATATTTTATGTGGCCGCATACATCGCCGCAAAACATCGCGTATAGCCGAGGACGATGTTTTGGCGCGCCAATGCACAACGCGCAATAATTGAGGTAATTTATTATTACACTGAATATAATGGGTATTTTAAAAATCCACTATACATAAGCCCTCCATTATATTTAGTTCAACTACTACACAAAGTTTCATGACCTTATTTAAAGTATTCATTGAATAATCGCGGTTTATTTGTACGGTTTGCAGGTAACTTTGTAATTTTTTTCTATCGAGTAAAGTTTATTAATCCGTATTTTCACTATACATAAGCATTAGCATTAGTCCTGAACTTTACCATATATTAATTTCAAAGTCATTGTTGCATTATTGTTGACAGGACACGGCCTCATGCCATTTTAAGCATTTTGGCGTTGTATACGCTCTCGAGTTTCATCCACACTATACCAGCCCTGCTTTTATAAAAGTAGGTATTTTTGGCGTTCCATCTCTATGTACTAGTCGTATTGTATTATAATGTAGTGTTGGTGATGTTGTGATGAAATATGTTACTTTACTTTTATCTTTTTTAATGACATGCGTAGGTAAACTATACTTGACACATGGTTTGAGGTAGGTACTGACACATCAACCGAGCCTGTCAAAACGTCAGTTGTTATGTTCGAAATTAAAATAGAGTGTTAAATAATTCATCCGTAACACCTCTAACATCACAGTGCGCAGTGCAGTGCCTCTAGAAGGCGCCTTTACGTTTGGTAACGGGGACCACAATTAACAAATCCCAGGGATATTTTGGAGTCAAGAGAGCACCAATCTCTTTCTGTTCTTATGCTTCTTAAGAGGGGGATTAATGGATGGGGATTGTGTCACTTAACATCTGGCGAAATGTGAAAAATAAAACATAAAAGTAAACATAAACTTATTTGATATTTTAAAAATCTCAGTGGGATATTAGAGAGTATTTATATAGGCCAAAGTTTTAGTTATAGTCTAGTTAAATCCCAATTTATAGAGATGGATATAAACCAATCCCAATGGGGATAAACTAATCCCTTATTTTTTTGTGGAGGAATAATATTTTAGTATTTTGTTTCTCTCTATTAAGTTAGACAGCGCAGCGGCAGCGTAGGCTAGCCCCTCACTTGGTGCCGACGATCTGGTGAAAGCCGCGGGGAGCCGATGGATGCAGGAGGCGAGCAGCCGCTCAAGGCGCCGCGCTCTGGGGGAGACCTGTGTTCAGCAGTGGATGTCTTCAGGCTGATGATGATTGAGTTAGAAATGAGCAAAGGTGAAAAAAAAAACTGAATACAACAGCTATTCTGCTGTTATGCAGTGTTTAATACAGCGGCATACCTTTTTCATGTTTTTAATCTGTTCACTTGTGGAACGTCGGCGCTGTGTAACAACAGATTTATGAATGAAAACTAGTGCAGTCGACCCGACACCTCTAAAATCAACACGTTTAAGGCCCGAATTTACCAAAGTAGAATAAATTTTATTCCAAGTATAACTTTCCGAGAACAACCGAGTTACACGAGTATAACCCTTACCTATACCACCAATTTTGAAGGAATCAGAAGCTTATTCCTTGGATACAATCAAAATGGCGTGTTTTCGTGTCATTTCATTTGCCAATCAGCTGTGTCCGAGAGTAACGAGTAGCCTTAGGTATACTTGCAATTTATTTTACTTTGGTAAAATCGGGCCTTAGTTATGTATAAATGACGTTGCCTTGCAGACCGTAAGTTGGTTTGAATCCCGCTGATGCGTATTGTTTGCAAGGTGATACATATCATCTAACGGAAGACGTCCACTGCTAAACACATAGATCTGATAAACATGGACCTTCCCATACAACGCCACTTTGGATGCTTATCATACTATCTGAGTTTGAATTGGTATATTATCCCGAAAGGCAGCAGATTTATCCTGCTTTCCAAGGTAGACGATGTTTCTTCTACGACTTTTCTAAATTAATAGCTTGTCATTGAAGAAATGCCATGTAAAGTTTACGTTCGAAGATAGCCCTAGCGCAGCTGGGTGGTTAAACTTCGTCCTTGACCAAATGCACTTAAATGAGTTTAACGAACTGTGTTTAGAAATGAATTAGTTTATTTATTTTAGTATCTTGTTAACTCTCGTAGCGATCACACGTGCAATTTTATGAGTGGATTTATACTTTAGCATGGAGGTTTGGAAACACGCAGTTTCGAGTAAGGCTCTAATAACTTGTGGGCTATCATGGTCCCAGTGGCCTTTCGGGCCACTGGGACCATGATAAAGGGGGGATATGTTAACCCGAAAGGGGGGCCTTTCGGGTTAACATACCAATTCAAACTCACCTTGTATAGTGTAGGTGCTATTTATTATGAATTTTGTTACTAGCGCATGCTACTTAACTCCGCCCTATAGGGTCAAAATATTAGCCTCTTACAAACAGTGAACTGCGTTTCACTTCCTACATTTCTGTTATCATACATACCCTATCCCAGCCTGCTTCCACGCCTCTCGTATTCTCGCCTGTCTATCCACATTCGTCAGACAATGTCGGTGTCCAAGCATATAGCATTACTCGGTGGCACGCTCTATTTACCACCTTTTGTTTGTGTATACTCGGATCCACTATCTCGCTCGCGCATTGCGACATTATTGAAGACTAGCTTTTGCCCGCGGCTTCGCACGCTTGTATTGTGTTATTTCTACGTTTAGGTACTCTAATAATAGCTCATACATTTTCATGCATTTTCTATATAACAAACAACAAATCCACTAAATCTTTTCGGAGCTGAGCACGTATTAGCACACGTGTAAATTGCATTTACCTATACGATGCGTACATAATTAATTTTGTTAATACTAATTAGAAATTATAAATACTGACTTAAGTACGCCACTGTAAAAGGAGTCGGCATTTATATGTCCACTATTTTCCACGTTGTCTCATTTCACTGCGCTTTCAACATAGTGGTGGGAGTGAGGAAATAACATGTGTACAAAGCTCAAATCAGAATCGCTTATGCAAAGAATGTTTCATTTTTAGGGTTCCGTAACAGTTTTGAAAGAAGCCAAGCAATGGGATCGGTATCGTTTTTGGTATTTACAAAATTAAAATAACTGAATTTACTTACGAAAAATCTGGCTAAACTATGTTCTCGTGAATATCATTACAAATGTTCAGCAAAAATATCATATTAATCCGAACAAGTTTCCATACATCAAAGCAGTAAGTATAGAACGAAAAAAACTTTGATAGGTATTATACTGTTGTATTTATGAAATCTTGTTTGGTTGGATTCATATGATATTTTTGTCGAGCATTTGTAATATTCTAATATTATTCATGAGAACATATTATGTTTAGCCAGACTTTTTGTAAGTAAGCTCAGTTATATCTTTAAAATAGTTGCAAATGCGCGAGCGAGAAAGTGAACTCGCGAGTATAACGGCCGTTGTCTACATGTTAACCTTAATCACCACAAATCAACATGTTATTTGAAATTCACCAGAATTCAAAAATATCTGTCCTAATCTTATTCTGTGGCAGTCAGTTTTTGGTTCTGCGAGCGATGTACTTTTGCCAATTCAACTTGCTCATTTTGAGAGTTATGGCGGCAACATTCATTTCTCCTGCGGATCTTCTCATTCTAAATTATATCACATAAGGAAACCCCGAGCATAGGCCACTCCACAGCTTTTTCTATGAATTATAGAAAAAATAATGAGGAATTCAGTACAAATACAATATTATTATGTTGGTAAAAACGGTACGCAAATTAGATCGCAGAATCTATACTTATAATAACACTCTAACAGGTCCAATTCTGTACATTAAAGATATTTTGAATTGTTTTTTCAGCTAACTATTATCGTGAAGCCAAAACTATATTTTTTTCCATTTTTGTCTGTCTGTCTGTATCTTGGCTGAGCATCACGCCAAAACTTGAATGGATTCAAATGAAACTTAGCATGATTTGAGTTCACATTATGAGGTAGGCTATAGGATACTTTTATTCACGAAATTCAGCACAGTTCCCTTGGGAGAGGGGATGAAAGTAAAAATATGTACTTGGTTATAATTTTCATTAACGCGTGGTCCGAATACATTCACTCTTTTTAGCAAGGGACTTTAAACATTGACCCGTAAATATTACAAGGTTTCGGTTTTGTGGTTCAGAAATTACAAACACCCAACCTTCAGTATTAGATTCAAAGCCTCCTATCCTGTACTATGGTAAAGAGAGAAGGGAAGGGGAAAAATATAAGGGAAAAGGCTGAATGGATGAAGGTGAAAGGCTGGCACACTTGGCTCCATTCGCCGTTTTTTTACCTTTAGACTGAGATAAGGCATAAAACTAATAAACCCGTGCAAAGCCAGTGCGGGTCAGCTAGTTAGTTAAAATATAAAACAAAATTTAAGTAATTTAATTATTATATTAAATGTAAATAGAGCTAAACAGAATAAAATAACTAGAGTTATTATTAAATAAATAAAAGTATATATATAACAATAAATGTAGTAAGGTTTATTTATACAGCTGAGATCTAAACACTGAATTACATTATACCAGCAAAGTCTGCGACCCACCCTGTACCACTATTATTCATGGTAGTATAGAAAACAATTTTGATAAAGTTATCACTGCTCGTGTAGTCAGCTGGTTTTTCAGAACAAAACGATGATACCACGACGCCCTTGCTGTCCACAAGCTGTAAGTAATTCTGATCACAGATCCGTCCTAAATCAAAAACTTCAAAGTGTAATTTTACACGTGTGCCCACCGGCGTTTCTATTTCCCACTCGCAAGTAGATCTCTGTCTATAGACGTTGGGGTACATTGGACTGGTCACCCTACCGAGTACATTTGATACCTTACCACCACAACCGCTACCTTTATCAGTCGTTATAAAATTCATATCAAACGGTATGTGGTTACTGCCTACCACATGACTATGTATTAACATATATCGACCAGTTGTAAATAAGGACATTGCCTGTTCATCTTCATTATTAAATTTAACCAACTTTTTGGAAGACGTGCTGTCACCATCAAATATTTCGAGATAAATAACACCATTCGCATAGCCTGGTTGTACTGTCATAAAATAAGCAGATATGGTGTGATTGTCTGGTGCAATAATTAGCGTATAGCAATCGCGACGTTCAAATGATTCTTCATTAAGCTCATAATACGAGTCCAGCAACCATCTAATCTTACCCTGAGTCCCAGTATAGTTCCTATCACAAACTCCAGTATAAGCAAACTCGATCTCAAAGCCTTTATGAGTTTTCGAATCAGATTCCGCTGAAGTATCTATTGAGATGGATAAGCTTCCAGTTACATATAGATCGGAAGGTTTTGTAGATCCGCAGTATTCCATTCGTTGGGGAAAATTAGCTTCGGCTATGGAAAAATATTCAGTTGGAATAAAAGTTTCCGACGCATGGTTCATAATAAAATCTTTTCCAATCGAAACGTTTCGTGAAATGGGTTTGTTGGATATAACTAGTTTATCTCTATTACATACCTTCACTCCACCTTCGTCGTAAGGCGGTTGTAAATCCAAGTCGACTATTGAAATACGTACATCAAAATAAATATTATCTACCACATCTAAATAATATTCGCAATGTATTCCTCGAGGAATCGCTCCTGTCTCATAGCCTGGTGATTTTATACGCGTCACCTTATTTCCTACTGTAAATAGAGATTGACCACATATAGATTGTTGCACAGTTAATCGAGCTTCGAATCCAGAACTACTTAATTCACCATCAGTTGATAGTCTGACACTCATTTGATTCGCTGAAGAATGAAGTGTTGGCGGAAAGGTGTCACCACAAAAAGTACCCATAACGAAGCTATCCGGATTGAAACCATTTCTAACTTCTACCAAATCACAGTCACATTTATTGAAGCCTATTACTGTTTGATTTACATTTAAACACGACGATATATTAAAAGATGTGAATTCGATTTTGATCATTGTATCTGGGGGTGATGATATAGTCCAGTGACATTCCAAGTAATTTTCGTACACATCTTTACCCATTAGTGGCGATCTAAACGTTTTTGTGGATAATATTGCTAAGTCAATATGGCCACCGCATCCGACAGATTCGCTGTGTGTGAAAAAAACATTGACTTTGAATCCTTTAAAACTGTTGTCGTAATCAGAAACAAACTGCAATAAAGCTTTGTTACCATGACTCTTCAAAACAAAAGAAGAATTTACGCGACCGCACATCAAACCTAATCTCTTGTCGTCACTTATCAACAGATCATCGTAAACTGCTACAAAATCGTAGTTGCAATCATAACCGCTTTCTAAATCAATAAATTGGAATTTTAATACGACTTGTTTATTTTTAGGCGCTTCAATGAACCAAGTACAATTCATGTTGGCATCGTAAACATCACCGTGTTGCGACGACAAGAGCATCGGTTCTTTTACATTTCCGCCGCAGTTGTATATCTGGAAAGACAGTTTAAATCCTTTTCCTTGGATGTATTTGTCTGATTTAAAATGTATAGTCACTTTATTGTAATTACTTATAATAGGTGGCAGTTCCTTTTCACAATAAGTTTTATAGTAGTAATAATACATTGAATCATCTCCCCCGATTATAGTTACGTTATCATACTTGCAGTCTGGGTATGGTCCCTCTAATTCAAATTCTAAAAACTGTATTAAAATCATGTTATCGTTTGGAGCAGTTATTTCATAAGTACAGTCTGAACTTCTAGGGTAATAATTTGGAAACAATGGACTATACAATAATTGTATCTTGTCTGTTGCTACGTAACTTCCTCCACAAATAGGAGTCCATAAAGCTTTAAATCCATCCATATTGGTAGTATTATCTGTACGTAACACTACTTTCATTTTGTTATATGTTGAATTGAATGGAGGTGGTATTTCACGGCCGCATATTTTGGCAATTTGGTCGTATGTATCGTCCTTCCAATCATAAATTATAACGGCATCTTTAGTACAGTTAGGCCACTGTTCAACCGCAAAATGTTCGACAAAACTTAAGGAAATTGTGAAACCCTGTTCAGCTGTAATGAACCAAGAACATTCTTCATTAGGTTTATAGTTTTTGGGGTAATTAGGCGTAGAAAAGACACTCAAAGACGTAGAAATTGATCCACCACACTGACTTTCAACAGTGTTTGCCGTAAGTCTTATACTAGATGCATTTGTAGCTTTTGTATGGTACTGTATGTATATATACCTAAAATTAGTTACTAATGGATCATCTAATATTTTTCCTTTACAGTAGTCTCCTATCAATGGTGCCAGTGGATTTATATCTTGTGATATCTTTACAAATTCATCATCACAATTATATTGGAACGATCCCTCCATTTTAAGTTCCACCCTAGTGTTATACGGCGTTACTACTATCCAAGCACAGTCTAACGTATCGTTGACGTCTTTAGGAATGTCCATAATATTTACTGTGTTTTCTCCTATATTTATGATGCCACCACAAGGCTGCGACTTCCATTCTAAGTTAAAATACAAATCATCATTACTTTGTATCGCTGTTATTTCTATTGTTGATGCTGGTATTCTAAACGTTGATTGAGTTAGACCACAAAGCTCATGAAAAAATATTAAGTCCTGTTGAACTAATTTTGCCGTAACACTTAGTCTTGGATCGCCATAACGACAACGACTTCTTGCTGTAGAAGAATTAACGAACGCTGTCACCGATATAGTATTGTATACAATATTCTCGTTCTCCGTTTGGCTGTTATAGTGCCATTCACATTCATAAGGCCTGTTGATGTTTGGCGATGAAAGTTGTCCACTTATTCCACTTAAACTTCCACCGCATAATGCTTCTTCATCGGAACTAAATTTTGCTTTAAACTTATGTCTTGAATTTGATAAGCTCAGTACAAATACTAACATTTTATTACTTGTTGCTTCATAAACTCGTAGTGATGGAGAATAACTAAAATCAAAATATGACATTGAATGATAAATAACAGATTTAGTTGAATGACCGTTGTATAATGCAATTACATTTTTATCTGGATCTGCATCTATAAGTTCAAGACGTACTCTACGAGTCCTGCCTGGAACTGTGATTTGCCATCTACAAAATGTCGAGAAAATTTCGTTCGGATAGCCTGGGGTAGTAAGATACCCTTCAGATGTTGTGGTTGATCCACCACACATCGGAATTGAAGAATTGAAAGTAAATCGAAAGCCTCGGCTATGAGTTCTATAACTATGCTCACTTGGTTTTCCGACATGCAATTTAATGACAAACTCATTCGTTGAAGACTCTATAGTACTACTACTGGGATCTCCATGACAAAATGCTCGTAATAAAACTGTGGTGTTTATGTCTCGCTCATATTGTTCAACTGTAACATTTGTCACGCAACGGTTCTCTGGTATTGCCAAATCGATATCTTGTGGTGTTATTTTAAAAACAATATCTCGCATTCCTTTAATACGCCATTCGCAGACTGAGCCGATAGGCAATAACATCGTGTTAGGATATCCTGGCGATTTTATTTCACCGTTTTCTGCCATTATTGTGCCTCCGCATATATCAATAGAAACATTTGCTTTGAATCCATTTCTTGGTACAGAAAGTTGTGATAAGTATCTAATGTACAGGGCATTATTTTTAGCTTTAACAGTTCCTGGGCTTTCACTACAGTAACGTCCTAAAATCGGTGACAAATTTGAGGAACCGTCATGTATCTCTATAAATTCAGTTTCGCAACCGTCAACATTGTCCAAATCAAATTTATCAATAAAATCAACTCTTAAAATTTCACCAGGAGGCCCAGTAAATACCCAAATACATTCTGAAAATGAATGTGGAGGAGATGGGTAATTAGGTGAGTTTATAACTTCCCAGTTTTGTGTGTAATCTAATGCTGATGTTGCTCCACATTCGACATTTCTCTCTTCATAACGGATTACAAAGTTTTGAAAACGTAAAGAGCTGTATATGTTGACTCCACTATTATAAGAAATATACAAATAGTTACTAGATGTTGTTAACTTGTCCCTATTTTCATGTGAATACCCGCAGTATCTGCCACTACTCAAAAGTGGTGCCTCCGCTGTGGCACCGTTTTTTATAACAACTGATGTTATACAATTGTCACGTATAGTACTTATATTGAAATGTGAGAAGTGAAAGTCTATAAGCCTACCTGGGCGAACTTTAACTGTCCATTCACAGTTTGTACTATACCCAATGGTAGAACTTATATTAAAATCATTCCAAGTAACTCCAACTTCTCCTGATAGTTCAGTTATGACTCCTCCGCAGATTGAGCTTACCTGGCCTTGAAAACCTTTTCTATTCACTGTTGCATCAGTATTTAATGTTATTTTCATGTATCTAGTTCCATTTAGCACCTGCAATGCGTCTTGGGATTTACAAATATTTTCTTTCAATGGTTTCCATAGTCCAGCAATATCAGTAGAATAAATATTAACATAATCACCTTTACAACGAAGTGTTTGTTCAAGCTTAAATTCTAGAAAATGTAATATCAAATGATGGCCTGTTGTTGCTTGAAATGTCCATTCACAAATTAAATCGTTAGCATAGTTTTCTGGAAAATGTGGCGAGGAAAACATACTGAAGTGACCAGCTGGTATGAGCGTAGTATAATTAGATCCACAATTGGTTTGTTTCTCATCATCTGCATCAACGTCCTTATTCTCCCACTTCAAATGAAATATTGAACCGGAGTTAGATTCATCCAGTGATAACTTTATGTAAGCCATATTGGAAGACGTATGTAAAACTTCAACGGGATGTAACAGCTTTCCACAAAATTCAGACAAAAGTGGTGCTGTGTTGTCGTATCCATCGTAAATAGACAAATAGCTATTGCAAACATTTCCAAACCCAGGGATTTCCAAATTATCAATAATGATGGCAATGTCTTGCAGACCCTTGGAAAGTATTCGCCATGAATATACTGCAGCCCCTTGATACAAGTGTGGATATAAAGGAGACGCAATTTCGCCTTTTTCCATATTGATTAATTCATTTCCATGCAAAAATCCGTAATGCAGTACAAAACCTTTACCACTGTTCCTATCGTTGCTATGAAACCTAATGTATAATTTTGATGCTGTAGTTGTGTTAATAGGGATATCAGTTCCACAATAAACGGCTAATAGTCGACCGACGCCATTATTTTCACGAATTTCTAGGTAATCTTCAGTGCACCCGGCCGAGTACTCTAACTCGAACAGTTCAAAAGCAATATACACTTTATTACCGGGTGATGTGCTTAAAGTCCATTCACAGTTAGATTCTGAAGGATATGCGCGTGGATAATTAGGCGAAGCGATAGCCCCTTCTTCCGAGGAGAGTGTGCCACCACAGGCTTCGTTTAAAGGGGAGTAATGTGCTGCAAAACGGCCTACAGTATGGTTAGTGTAACTGCCCAATAAAACAGTAATAGCACTGCCACGGCTTACTATCATTGGAGGTGCTTTTTTCCCGCAATATTCATTAATCAGAGGTGCGTCAGTATCATCGCCGTCATATACGCGAAGATAAGATGCCTGACAGCTCTTGTTACTACTTATTTCACTAAATATTGGTAAAAATATATGTGTGATGGTTAAAGAGATTTTTTGATCAGGCTGAGCAGCACGTACCGTCCATGTGCAATTATTATTTAAACTGCCAGTGTAATTTTCATTAGATATAATTCCATCTCTCACTGCAGTAATATAAGCCCCACAAGTAATACTAAAATGAAGTTTAAATCCTTTAGCACTTCCTTCTCTATCCGATGAAAACTGTACCTTAATTGTATTGTGTTTGGTTATTATTTGTTTTACAGTGGAGTCAGGACAAATTATAGACGTGTAATTCATGTCCTTTAAATGCTGGTTATCATATATTTTGATGAAATCGCCACAGGTATGTTTATTTTCGGGGTCATTATATGGATATGAATATAAATCGAAATCCATAATATTCAATTCAATGCGATGATTAACAGGAACTGATATAATCCATATGCAGTCTAAATTGCCATCATAGTTTTTAGGATAATTTTTGGAGTACATATAGCCGGAAAGTGAGTGAATGTTTCCGCCACACGTAGATTTTGCTGAAGTAAAATTAGCTGAAAAATAAGCCCCTTTCAGCGTCGAATGCTTTATAAATTTAATAAGCATAAAGTTGGCAGTAGACTGCACAGTGGACATATGACGATGACAAGCTGTTGATAAAAGTGGGCAGTTTACGTCTTGGCCATTATATATTTCTACAACATCTATAGTACAGTTTGGCGTTTCTTTTAAGAAGATTTCCGAAATAGCTAAAGATATACTAGTGCCTGCAGGAGTTTCAATTAGCCATTCGCACTCTAATTCTCCAGGAGAATCTATACTTCTATCAACCGAAATTGAACCCGAGGGCTTTTGGATATGTGCTCCACATCCATAACTAACCCATTCTATACGAAAGCCGGATTTTGAGAAATAATTTCCTGATATAAATTTTATTTGTAATGAATTACTTTTTGTAGAAATCATAGAAGGTGCTTTATTTCCGCAATATTTTTTACCATATTTAGTTTCTGTTATCTCTTTCCATTGCAAAAAGTCTGGGAAGCAAAAAGTTGGGTAACGATCACTAATATGAGAAAAAACCATAATGTCAAAGTGGGTAAATGTAACATTTATTTTATTACCGTTGGTGACGTTTATATTCCACACACAATTTAAATTTTCTGCATAATTATTTGGGAAATCGGGGCTTTCTATAACACCGTATCTACCAGTTAAGTTGTTATTACAGATAGTAAAATAATTAAGTAAAAATCCTCTTCCAGCTTCCGCAAAATCAGAGCGAAATTTAATGAAAGCATAATTACTTCTAGTCTCAATGTTATTTAATGTATTAGACATGGAGCAGTATTTTCCTAAGCTATTAGCATCTGAATCCCTTCCATCGAAGATCTCTAAGAAGTCATATCTACAATTTCGAGTTTGTTCTAGATCTAAATCCGTAAAAGATATACGAATTCTCGACCCATGACTTGTTGAAATTTTATAAAAACATTCTGTGTTTTCATTGTACATATCTGGGTAATTTGGAGATGAAATAGATCCTGTTGAACTAGACAAGGTCCCACCACAGCCCAACACAGAACCATCCCACTGTAATTTAAAGCCTTTGCCGGTAAAATAGTAATTAGAATGAAAACGTATGTATAAATGATTAGTCAAAGATGTTACAAGCTTAGACTGAAATATTCCACAATATTGACCGATCAGTGATGAATTCTTAGTAGGGCCGTTTCTAATCTCCAAAAAATCTACATTTCTGCAGTTATCTTTTCGAAAACTGAGTTCTAAGTCAAACTGAGTAATATTAAGTCTTATTTGTTGGCCAACTGGTACTGTTATAATCCATGTACAGTCTTGATTTATTTCATAATGATGCGGCCAACCGGGAGAATAAATGATACCATGGGTTCTAAAGTAATTTCCGCCACATTGAGATTTTTCGTCCAAAAACCTGTACGAAAGTGAAAACCCGGAATAGCGGAGACTACTGTCTGATTTAAAATTAATCATTAGACGGTTAGAGTAAGTAGTCAATGCAGGGGGGGCTTTAGTTCCACAAAATTTGCCTATGTCGGTGTTATTTGCATTGTTTTCATCAATTTCAACAAGCTCCAAATAATCAGCACTGCAAGCGTACGTTTTTTCTAGTACAAAACTATTCCATGTTAACAGAATGTGCATACCCTCTGGCGCAATTAAAATCCATGTACAAAACTGATTGTTTTTATAAATCTCGGAAATATTGCCTGAAGGATGATCGATTAAACCTTGTGTACTTCGATATATTCCGCCACATTCAGTTGCGATTGTTGTATAGTTTGCATAAAACCCTGTTCCTGATTTGGTGTTATCAGAATGAAATTTTATATACATATAATTAAACGTGGATACCTGAATAGGAGGAGTTGTGCCTCCGCAGTATTTCCCTAAAAGTGTAGAGTTTACATTTGCACCGTCCCTTATTTCAACATAGTCATTCTGGCAATTATAACTACTTTCAATGTTAAAGTCCTGGAAAGTCATTTGCATTGCTTTACCGGGGGTACTGCTTATTACATATTCACATGTTTTCTTTTCGGGGTAGTTAAACGGATACCCAGGTGACTTTATTACTCCGCTATCACCAAAATAACTTAGTTGACAGAGAGCTGTGTAAGATAATATAAAACCTTCCCCAGACTTGCTGACATCGCTGCGAAATCTAATAAAAAGCATATTCGATGAGGAGACATAAAATTTCGGATGTGAAGTTCCACAAAACTTACCCACTAGTGGAGACTCTTCGGATGGACCATCATACATTTTTAAATAATCAAACCTACATCTGATAGAGTGGTCAATATTAAATCGTTTGAAATCTATTCGTATTTTTGTATCAGCACTAGTCTTTATTTTGTATTCGCATAAAACATTGTTCAAATAGGTTCCATTGAACGATGGTGCGGTTAGTTCTCCTGCATCATTTGTAAAGTAACCACCACATCCTGGTACTCCTGGGACAGATACATATGCTATTTGGAAACCAGCACCAGATCCATATGCATCGGAATGAAAATGAATTAACATATCGGAACCAGATGAAATAAGTGGTGGTGGTTGAAGTGAATTGCAGTACTTACTGAGCATTGGATCAATATTTTGCATACCATCATAAATGGCCAGGTAATCATAACTGCAATTGCTATGACTTTCTATATCTAGAGCAAAGAACAGTAATTTAATTTTTTTCCCCAAATTAGTCCTTAAATTCCAGAAACAATCACGATTTGGTGGATAGTTTCCAGGTGAACCTGGTGAACTGATATGACCATGGGTCTTTGCGTCTACTTCACCACCGCAAACAGGATCAATACTAGTCCAATGTAATGCAAACCCATATTTAGCTACAGTACTGTCTGATCTAAACCAAAAATACAGATTATTGTGACTCGATATGATGTTACCACCTTTTGGTAAAGAGTTACCACAAAACCTACCAACCAGCTGACTAGCAGAACTACGACCATCATGAATTTGTAGAAAATCAAATGAACAATCTGTACTCTCTTCTAAACTAAATCTACTAAATGTCACATTCAGAACTTTGCTTTCCAGAGTGTGAATGACCCAAGCGCACCTAGAGTTATGGATGTATGCTGTATTCGTTAAAGGGTATATTATACTACCTTCTTCAGCATCGAGAAGTCCACCACAGGTTTTTAATTGTGTTTGACAAAGAGGTCCAGAGTATTGGGCAGTACACTCGCATCTAAACCTTGTAGTTGTGCTGTCATCTTGTCTACAGGTGCCACCGTTGCGACACGGGTTAACTGAACAGTAATCATTTGGAACACTACAGTGAGAACCGCCATATCCTCTTTGACAAATGCAAGTATATCCGGAGCGAAGTGTGTGACACTGTCCGTGGGTACCGCAAGGGTTGTTCAAGCAACTTTCTGTGAAATTGTTACCAGATGAAATGTAACAACCATGTATTCCGACTCCGTCTCCGTCCATTCCATTAGGGCAAATACACCGTGCCGTTCGTCCGAGTGATAAGTTTTCAACGCATTCTGCAGATGGATGGCACCCGCCGTGATTGATATTGCAAGACCCTTTCCAGGAACAAGTAACACCGTCACCTTCGTAGCCGGGAGGACATGGACCGCATATTCTAGAACCAATAGTATTGTGGCAGGCAACCATTGGGCTGCAACCTCCATTGGGTGTATTTGTGCATTCATCAATATCAGCACATGTATATCCATCACCCTGGTATCCTTGCGGACATTGGCCACATCGAAATGAACCTGGAAGATTAATGCACTCAACTTTGGGGTTCACTGAACAATGAGTATTTTGATGATAATCACATTCGTCTACATCCGTTAAGCATGCAACACCAGTTCCGTTATTAGTCCATCCTTGATGGCATATACACGTGACTCCTTCTCCTGTATCAACCTTCAAACAGGTACCGTGGCCACACATTTCAAAGTCACCTCCGGAACAATCCTTTGCCTTCCTCGTACAATGCAAACCGAACCACCCGGACCTACACAGACATTCGTAGTAGCCCGGTTTGTTGATGCATGTAGCTCCATTCTGGCATCCGAGATCAGTACCGACAAAATTTCGACATTCGTTTACATCTACATCACAATCTGTTCCTTCCCAGTTCTTTGGACATAAACAGTGATATCCATTTAATAAATTTAAACAAGTGCCCCCATGTTGACAAGGAAGGGACTCGCATTCATCTCTTCCGCGACGATAAAGTTGTGCTTGAAGGTTGAGAGCGGCTCTTTGTAGGCTATTAAATTTTCTCCAAAGCATGGAAATATTTACAAACGAATCGTCCGCTGTCGACGCCAGCATTGCTTTACTTTCAAGCTGTTCTAATCTTTGTAATATTCCACTTCGTCCATTCAGCATTTCTTGAATTTTGTTATCTGGTTCATCTCGATTCGCAACAGGATCAAGATTTGTTTGTGAATTGAGAATGCTAACTTCTCCAACAAAAACACTTGATTTAGGACCATTGGGACGCAAAAATATGTTTTTGTCATAAGCCGGTTCCAAAATGAGATCGCCATCAGAAGTCTTGATCTTCGGTCTGTCCAGATATACCTCGCCGTCGAGCCTAGCTAACATAACGGCTATGAAAACGTAGAACACGAGCATTCTGGCCATACTCCATGTGTTGGCAGTTTGCAAAATGACCGAAGACTAATCGTTATACCTAAAATTTGTAGGTGAGTGAAAAAAGGGGCGTCGTGTGAAACGCCCTCTTGATATCATATTACTTTGCAAATATTACAATGACGAATTATGTACCATATGCACTGCAGCTTGATAGATAGCACATACATAAACAAGTGGTTACTACAATTTAAAAAAAAAATTAAGTAGCATTATTTATCTTAATAAATTAATTCATTATAATAATAATAATAATAATTTAGCCCCTTGGAATCAGGGTACGCGGTGTCGCCACCGCGTACCCTGATTCCAAGGGGCTAAATGAGACCCCTGACCCCTGGCTTGCCTTAACTGGCTGTCCGGGGGTGGAAGTCGCAAGAGCTAAAACCTAAGCTCCAGGGTGGAAGTGTTAAAGGGCATAACGCCGGGGGCCCATTTAGTGGGTGGCAAGTCATCACCTGCCTCAAACATTTTGATATGAGACAAAATTGGCAGGTGCCGCTATCTCATTCCATAACCCAATGTACATCATCCATCAAAAGTTCACCACAATAGCCCAGATTTATTTTTTACCTTTACCTACTTATACAAAATAGTTTATCATATGCCATACCATGCCTTGTCAGTTATAATTAGTTTTGTACTCAACAGGGCCTCTTGGTGTTAGCTTCGGCCCCACCAATGCCTCCCAAATGTCCGGGCTAGACCCGAGAATCAAATTAAATAATAATAATAATAATAACGCAGGGGCGGCTTTGTGGCGAGCCGTCGGTGAGTGGCGACACCACGTACCCTGATTCCAAGGGGCTAAATGAGACCCCTGACCCCTGGCTTGCCTTAACTGGCTGTCTGGGGGTGGAAGTCGCAAGAGCTAAAACCTAAGCTCCAGGGTGGAAGTGTTAAAGGGCATAACGCCGCGAGTAGCGTTCAGTGAAAGCGCAGCACACCTCTCGACACCCTAAGCCACCCACACCAATGTTGCTTCCTCGGTACCAATATGCGGTAGCCACTATAGGGAGCCCATTTGGTGGGTGGCAAGTCATCACCTGCCTCAAACATTTTGACGTGAGGCAAAATTGGCAGGTGCCGTTTTCTCATTCCATAAACCAAACATCAATCCATCATAAGTTCACCACAATAGCCCAGAGTTAGTTTTAACCTTTGTATACAAAATAGTTTATAATATGCCATACCATGCCTTGTAATAGTTGTAGTTAATTTTATACTCAAAATGGCCTCTTGGTGTTAGCTTAGGCCCCACCAATGCCTCTCAAATGTCCGGGCTAGACCCGAGAATTTAAATAATAATAATAATAATATGTTTATTTACCAAAAACCGTTACAAGAATTTTTTATACAAAGGTACACAAAGTTAAGAACAGAAATTAAGTATCGTCTTATCTTGAATTTGCAGCGAGGCTCAAACTAGGCGGTAGCCTGTGTCTTCAGACTCAGAGATGCGATTTACCTAAAGTGAGATTACAGTAATTACAATTCCATTCAATCAGTATTTTTAAAATAGTTGTACGAAATGTACCTCTTACTTATTTTTACGTGTGACGTATAATTCTATTTATGAATAAATGAGTATCTGAGTATCAGTACCTACCTAAGTATCATTCGTCGTTATTTGATACGATTAGTTCGAACTGACGAAACATGAAGTTTTTGCAATAGTTTGCCTCGCAGTTGCAACATTACTTTCGCAAATAGTAGGAATCCCCAATATGCAGAATGCATAGCATTGCAAGGGAGCAATATTTAGTTTCTATTAAAAACAATATTTATCGTTGCACTTCCGTTTGCACTTTTCTCGGGAGCAGGGATCAACAGCATAGTTGAATTAGTCTATATGGCGTACCTTGGTAAGTTACTGATCATAGTTAAAAATAAATAATGAGGGATCCTCTGTTTTTTTAATTAGTCTTCAATTTTTACATCTAAGATCTGAGTCAACATAATTTAATCTTTTTGTTCGTGTTTTTGTTTATATATCTATAATATAATGTAGTGAACCTACATTATCTTATAGCAGTTTAAACCAGGATACACATAGTTACAGCAAACGCAATATTTTCCGTGATTATAGTGTTCAATCAGGGTTGTCAGCTGCAATTGTTTGATGCTATTCCACATACGTCACGTTTCCCGGTCACATTGCGGACATTGGGACAGCCCTGGTTCAAGGCATAGGCAACAGCGGCAAAGTAGACATTATTTTTTTAGGTTGTTTCCGTGGCAAGCATCAAACTGATAATAACGTTTCGTTTTTATCTGGTAGAAGGACGCATCAGGCTCGCGTTGTGGCCTCGTGCGCGAGACCATGTTATGTCCACACTTTCAGTCTCTGTACATTCATTTAACTAAGGTTTTTTTTGTAAGCTACATGATGTGTTCATGAGCTAACATGTCCTTGAGTATTTACTGCGGTCAACCACTCACCTAGTATATTAAGTTCCTATTGGTATCGGGATACTACTGAATAAACTATAATTATTATCCTATTACTAGACTGTGATGAATTGATGATGTCTCGGGATAACGTACTGCAGTGCAGTGTCACGTGAAACCTTTGTAGAGTTGCGATTGGCACTGAATCTGCTATGGGCGGCCGTGACGCTTGCAATGTGAACGATAAGCTCATTACCTCATTCATTTACATTTTAAAAAAAAACATAAACAATATCGCCTATAGCTCAACACTTGTACCACAAATAATACTTCAGTAAATCCAGTAGGAAATGACAGTTCACGATGAATAATTGTTGACCACGTTAATCGCTAACGGGTTCTCTAATTATCACATTCGAACGTATTTACGTACGTTTTATTTAATGTACCTACCGTCTAATACCTGTGCTAACCGGTTCAAAGGCGCGCGGGCAATGCGGGTAATGCCCGGGCAATGTCGGTAGTTGTTATGGCAACTTACGTATAATTATCATAATAACTCAATAGTATTCTGGAATGTTATTATGATGTGGGTGATACATAATTTCGCGTATGCGGTATCACTGTGGTCGACCACCGATGAAGTGGACTTGACAAGAAGCGACACCGGCTCAGAGTTTGGGAGAGGCCTATGTCCAGCAGGGGATGAGCACAGGGGATGACTATGTTGCCTAACTGGATTTTGGATTTTTTCTCATGCGAGAAACCATTTTTGTACATGAAAAAAAACTTGAACAATCATTGTTTAATTAACTTTTAGCTTCCAACCGTAAAGCCTCTTTAAATTAAGAGGACCGTCCTGATATATGAAAATTGTATTGCCGTCGCTCTGCTCTCCACACTTATGATAGAGACAGTAGAGCCCATGAGTGAATTTATCTACATTTTAGCGTTTTAGGCGCCAACGGTTTTCACCCGCTAAATCTTAACAAAAACTTTTAATTTTGGTGTCAATCGTTTGGATAGATTATAATCTACGCTTGTACGTCTTGTTACTTTTTTAATATGTTTCGTATTCTAATTACAATTACTATTCTTCGTCATAATTTTGACGCCAAAATGTCGTATCTTTAGGTGGCTATAAATACGAAGATAGGTATTATATAGACATAAAAAGTAAGACGTACGAGCATAGTTTTTTACAGGGTGGACAACCTACACAAAAATCATCAAAATCGGATGGCATTTGGAGGAAGAAAAGCGTGTATACCTACGCTTCTCTTAAATGCAAAATGAAAAAAATATCTCCTACTAATAACTTAAGTAGTTTGATAAAATGCCTTGAACAAGATGGGTTTAAAAGTTAGACTGTGAGTGCATCTTTTGCAAATAACTTAAAAGTCATTAGCGGACCGGAATTCGAACCAGGGGGCGCCGCTTTGCAAGTCGCACGAGCAACCGCTATCCACACTCGCTCAAATAATTAATAGAAGATAATTATAGCTATTTTTATTTCCGGTCTGGCAGGCCCCAAGGTCATTGCCGCCAGAATAGTTATTAACAACATTCGATACAGTCAGCCGAGTTGGTTAATTACCGTCCTCTTAACGCTTAGCGTGGTCAATTTTATGGTAGAGATTTTCTTGATCAATGTCCGTTGTAGCAGTACATTGTTATCCAAGGGATGAGAGTAACTTATTTTGTCCCTCTAACTATTAAAAGAAAAAATGAGTGAATACAAATCTTTGCTATACCTACGCAAGTATAAACAAAACTCTACAACTCGAAAAAACAAATGAAGATCGGATTGTCGCTTTCCCGCCTATTTTGTTTTTTTTTTTCTGTGGCCGGCCAGGTAATCAGATGTTTTCGTCATTTTTTATTTAAAAAAATGGTAAATATTTTCTCCAAATCTATGTTATTTTAAAGATATAGTTGAATCTAAATTATAATAGTCATTTGAAAATATACATTCTTTAAATAATACTTTAACTTAATGTTATTTCAATTTTACATCCGCTACCTACCGGTAGTGGGCTGGAGCATTTGGACTGTCTATAGGCCATCGCAGCTATTAGACAGACCATAAGTGTTATTTGTAGTAGGTAGTGTAGCTAGTTTAGTTTAGTTTAGTTTTTATTATTGTAGTAGTTAGCTTGAGTAATAAAAATTTTACATCGCGCTGTAATTGAGTGGCTGTAGAGAAAGATGAAAATGTGAAAATAGAACTAGTTTTTTTTTAATTTGACAGCTGTTATCCATTCATCCTTTTCCCTTATCGTTTTCCCTCTTCCTTTAGATTGAGAAAAGGCGTAAAACTAATTGACCCATGCGAAGCCGGGCGGGTCAGTTGGTAGAGGCTGCGGTACGACCACCATTCTGGTCTATAGATACTTACTTGAGTATTTAGTTAGTACAGGTATCGTTATGATCAGTATGCGGGGCACAGGCGACCCCCGTCAGTATGTTGCGAGAATGTCCGTACGCAGACGTTGCCTGCAACCACAATACTCTGTCTAAATATTAAATAGTTAGTTATTATTTCGTGTCGCTTTTATGTTCTACACGTGTTTGTTGGATTCTTTTGAGTCCTTAGGCTTCTAATCTGTTGCTTTGGCGGTTTGTATACCTATATTTTTCGGAATCTCTGACGTACTAGGTTACTAGGTGGTAGGACTTTTCTGCAAAGTTCGTCTAGGTAGGGTAGGTAACCGCTTTACCAGTTATTCTACCGCAAAGAAGTAGTGTGCAAGCACTAAGTACTGTGTTTCGGTTTGAAGGGCATTGTCGCTAGTGAAATTACTGGACAAATGAGACTTTGTGATCTGATCACTCAGTCTAGTAATCTTATTACCAGACTGTGTGAAGTCTCAGGATGACGTGTGCAGTGCAGTGTCACGCATAACCAAAAAAATGTTTATTTAGAGTTCTCAGTGATACTGCAATCTGTTATGGGCGGCTGTGACGCTTAACATCAGGCGAACGACAAGCTCGTCACGTCATAAAAAAGTGTATTATTACATACATTATGGATGAAAATAGGATATGTTTTACCCTAATCAATGAGAGTTCAGGGAACGGGCAGCAGCATTCTCCTCGGTAATCTTATGCGATCACCAAACCGCCTGCAAAGCGCGGTGATTATAGCAATCCCTCTATAATAAGTGTCCAAAGCGGCGTTTTATGGGGGAGGCCTGTGTTTAGTAGTGGACTTTGTCCGGCTGTAGGATGTGTGGTTAATTTAATTTGATGTGTGAATCAAGAGAATGAATGAATCTAGCAGCACTGCTGACGGACCTCTGCCGTTCAAGTACTGTCAGCTGAGCGCGGCAGCAGCGCTGCTAGGTTCGCCATAATTAGCGGTTATGTACTCTTTAGCCATAATAGGGCTACATTCAGGCGCGAATATAGAGGAGGGGGGGCGCGCGCCCCCTGCGTCCCCCCTCCCCTGTATTCCCCTTGGCGCTGGCAAGCGCTGTAATTAGTCAATTTACCAGGAAGGTATAGGTGCATGGAATTCATCATTTAAAGAAAAGAGCACAAATTGGTCTTGTATCGTATACTTATGTGTTTTACCACCATATCCCCAAATTCCCCTCTTGGACTCCCCTACTATAATGATTTGTGCGCGCCCCCCCCCCCCCCCTTAAGAAATTTCTGCATCCGCGCTTGAGGCGGAGACAGGCGACTCGATAAACGATAAAAATAAAAAGCTGCTCCCCAAATCAAGAAGCTGGAGAGCTGGTTCCCTTTCCCGAGTAGTTATTTAGAAATCACAGTCAACAGTGCGACACACTGTACACTCGAAAGTAAATGTTTGACCTCAGAACAAATATGGCGGGTGACGAACGTTGAATTATGCATGGGAGTGTGATCATGAAGCTGGTGAGACAACACTCCTAAATACTGGTTAACTGGAAAAAATATAATATTAATAACCATCCAAGTATTTTTCAGTGTGAAGCTGATTTAACTAAGTAGGTTTCACCTTTAGGATATACTCGGTCGGCCTCATCTCTTTCCTACGTGGTGATCTAGTGAAAAACCATTGCAGGATTTTAATCATTATATTAATTGATAATATAGTGTTAAAAAATGTTAGAAATTAGAATACAACGCGCACGAGAGAGCCTTTTTTTTAGAACGGGCTAATGCTGTTGGTCTCTACCGACCTTTACAGCGTCACTGGGCGGGAGGGCAGGCGCTTAAGGCACCCAGCCGTCAAAAGTGGGAGGCAACTAGATCAAGGGCACCCCTGGGGTGTGAGCCTCGGTTTGGGCCGTTGCCGTTATAAGAGGATCGAGAAGGCTACGTCCACTGGAAGAGTGGCCCCTATGGAGAGTCGCGACCGTTCTAGCTAACCTACGGGGGGTACGTCGACCTCGCCGGCGGGGTCGATGTCTGATTGTGTTACGCTGGTATCCTATACTGGTGCCGAAAGCGGTATCTGAGCCAGAAGGGCTAGACTGGTCTGGTGATCCTAGCGCAGCCGACACAAACGGCTGCTATAGGTCCAAAGATTATAAAGCCCGTTGATAGCTCGTGAACATAATTTCTCGTACAAACACGACTCACCTGCGCGGGCAGGGAGCGAGGTAACAAAAGGAGACAAAGCTATACGAAATTACAAAGGGCAGAGCAGGGTGGAACAAAAGACATCAACGGGTTCCCGTGATTTGTATGAAAATAGTAGTTGAAATACACTACTAATTTTCGTATGAGGGGAAGTTGTATCATTGGTCAACTGGATTTATAGTCAATGTATAGGTCATTCGGGTCGCTCAAGACGTGTCTGGGGCGGCGACGACAGGGTGGCGCACGTGAGGGCCATGGATCTGCTCCTGTATACGGAAAGACAGCGATAGTCTTCTACAGAATTTTGAGCGTACAATAATTATCTTAATAAATTCACAAAAAAATATGACTTTTAAATAATTGTTTACTCTTCCTCATTTACATCTTCACCGGTAATAAAATCCACCATTTAATTGGATTTTTGTCGAAAGCATCTTACTTCGACGAATATCAAAAACGCGGGATTTACACCTTTAGGTGAAGCTACTATGAAAGTATAAACATGTCGTAAACCTGTCCACTACTACTATTCACTCGTAGACATCAAGAGCTTTACCTCTTTTATATAAATCGATAGTAAAAGTTGCAGTAAGCAACAAACGGTAAGCTGCTGCAGTAAAGCAAAGTATATAGCAGTACTAGCGGCTCGCCCCGGCTTCGTACGGGTATAATAGTTTTCGCAGCCCACGCGATGTAAAGAATATTTTAGGTAATTTTTTACACCTTGGGTTACATTATTGCAGTTTTAATAAGGATCCCTAATTTTTTTGAAAATATAATATAGCCTATGTCTCCCGGGGATAGTGTAGCTTCCCAACAGTGAAAGAATTTTTCAAATCGGTTCAGTAGTTTCGGAGCTTATGCAATGCAAACAAACAATCAAATCTTTCTTCTTTATAATATTGTTATAGATTATAGATAAGCTAAGCTATAATACTGTAACAAAATAGAATATAGAAAAAAACAGAAGCGTGATCGGGCACAATTGCGGCAACCAAAAGTACCTACCTACACTTAAGTTATTGTAGGTAATGTTTATTCATACTGTAGATTGTGTATCAAAGTTTTAGTTTAAATTGAACTACGGTATTGCAATGGAATTGCAGGGACAAGACAAGAATGCTTAGTCATTTCTTCAAAAGAATAAATAAAAGTACTTGCTAAGAAGTCAGTGGTTCCTTTATTATTTTTGAAGAAAAACTAATGACAATAATGCTTATTAGTTCTACAAAGACACTGCTAAAATGATTACTGCGAACAAACACTGTCTTGTACCAAATGCTGAGATCTCATTTAGAGTGAAAAGATTACCCACCGTTTCACTCTCAATTTGATCACATTATTTGAATACACGGTTATGTGCATTGAGTGACATGCAATTACGATTCAATGTTCTATCTACTCGATTCTAGCATCAATATCGTGACCGTAGAGATATTATTGAAATATCGCTTGAGAGTAATCTATCGATGTCGATTGATATAGCAAGATACGGCGGTGGAACTGTTAGAGACCGCCCGCGGTAGCTGCATCACAGAGTGCCGGGAAAGGGTTAGGAATTACCTTTGATGGAATACCTTGTCGGAGATTGCTGATAACATTTCAGTGCTACATTGATTTGTTGACAAATTACTGCGTTTATTGTAGGTATCTGGGACTTTCTTAGATGATTGTGAGTACTGTAGTTACTTTTGATGATTCCGGATACCCAGAGTGTAAGTACAGTGTGTGCATCCTCTGCTCATCCGAAAAACACGACAAACCGACCAAGTGCGAGTTGGGCTTGCGATAAAGGCTTCAACCATAAATGTTTTTTTTATCCGTTTTAGTTCGAATTTCTGTGTTAATTACGAAAATATTTAGACAATTGCTTCCAAAATCATTTAACTTTTCATTAAAACTCATTTGTTTTCTACTGCAATGTGACAATGTTTATTCTTGCCATAGTTGGTGAAAATAACTTTACTCGTTCGAGTGATAGGGTATCCCCATCACTACCACACTAATGAATTTGTAGATGCTCTTTTAGGAATGAATTTGAGTGTTCTTTTAATCCCCAAAATAGCTGTGGCTCTATTGTTTCGGTGCTCTTTTGGCCATCGCCATAGTGCTCTTTTCAATCTTTCTTGGGACCCTCATCATAACTAACATAGCCAGTATTTAAACACATTGAAAAAGCACACCATCAGTCAAGACATATACTTGTACCTATGTAATGGCAAATCTTAAGAAACCAAAACAAGGGAATACCCAGTCTAGTGTTATTCAATTATGACGGTAAGAAAGAAGTGTGAAGTGTGGATGTGTGGTCAAACGTAAGGCCTGTTTGAAAAATAGAAGTTAAACCCAGCTCCCTTTGAGGTCGAGTGACCAAGCAGCCCAATTAAACCTGAGTGTCGATATATAGGTACGCTGTTTCCTTGAGACATTAATATTTATGGGGTCCATAAACTGAGAAAAAACTGAGTTATGATCTTATGGCAGCAATAGTCGGCCTTGTGATGTAGTTATGTAGTACTGTTATTGATTCTATGGTATAACCCAGGGTCCCGGGACCCGCTATCATCTTATAATGACAAATATAGGGTACAATTAATCGGTAGCTAGATGCCCTAGCCCTACTGGTAGTAACAATAAGACAACCGAAAGAAATGGTAACGCAAACTCATACGTGGACAATAAATCAAAGCGCATAAGTTATGAATCAATCGGCTACAATGACAGAGCCGGTCACGAACTCGAAACCAATGCAAGAGATACGGTATGCGGTGCCGGTGCCGAGTCTTAGTAGGCAGATTGATGAGGGTAATTACTGATGCGGTTTTTTTAAAAGAAATACCATGACGTCGTGTCATTAATTTTATCCAAAAACTTTGCATGTTGTCGTGTTATGTAAAATGGTCGTGTGAGCTCTATCTTACCTGATGATGTTGATAAGGTTGATGATGGAATGAAAGCAAAAAAGGCAAGCTTCAATTTCATAAGGTCATCATATGTCAGGCTCTACGAAGACTTAAACCTAAATCGATGACTTCAGATAATGCGTTGGATGCAAACAAATATGTAGGCAGTAAACGTCGGGCGTATAATACGCGATACATATTTTTAGCTGTAGACGTTTCTAACTATGATACTCATGTTATTGATAAAACTAAACGTTCCATTTCAAACTTGGAAAATCACGATGAGGAATATTTACTTTTCATCGTCACTTGAACCCTTTTATCGTGTATTTTTTATCATCATCGCTGAGTAAGGAAACGCTAAGTTTACCTTTGACTGATAGGGTGATGGCTAGTATCAGTACAATTGCAACTTATGAAATAGAGTCGTTAGGGCCAAGAGCGTGCTAGAGTTAGGATAGAGGGAAAATGCACAAAACACCCCAAACGGGACGTTAGTGCACGCCTTTACCATTCAGAATAAGAAGAGTCTTTCTGACTGGCACTCGTTGCACCATCATCATCTGTTGTTTGGCTGTTGCCTGAAGACGTCCACTGCTGAACATAGGCCTCTTCCAGAAAGCGCCACTTTGAGCAGCTGCTCGCCTCCTGCAGCCATCGGCTCCCCGCGGCTTTCACCGGTCCACCGAGCGGGGAGCCGGCCTACGCTACTACTCGTTGCATATTGCTTTTAAATGTTTCTCTATATTACTACATTTTCAAACGTCCTTCAAGCAAAATATACTCAGTAGATTTGGTAGGTAGGTAGTATTTCCATTGATTGGACACGAGCACCAGTTATCAGTGCTCTCAGCAGGTGACTACTGGCCGTGCCTAATGCGAAGGTTGCTGAACTGTGCGATTGATTGAAAACTAACCGATTTGCCTTACTTTGTTAATGGCTTTTCATGCCTTGCAATTAGTCATTTACTCTATTTATTTAATGGTGTCGACGCTGATGTTGCCTATAATTGTATCTCATGCCGATAGGGCTGCCCTACCTAACTACAGTAGTAGTTTTGAGTTAGTTAATTAATCTAGATTGGCATTATCTATCAATGAGGGTTTTAGTCTTGTCCCTAATCGAGCTCATGTCAAAGTTAAGGTCTATGTAAAATACACGTAATTAATTTAAAATAGATTTAGGAAGTCAGAAAGCTAAAGATAATGTTCTGATGGGGATTTGTGGGCAGAAAGTTCAATAATTTCTAATTCTTCAGCTCTCCTAGGCCATCTAGATGTAAAACCAATCAGGTATTTTTTGGGGAATTTTTAGTTGACTTACATTTTTGTTCTTTTCAGACCAGTCTGCAGAAACTGCGTGGTGTCTCCCACCGGGTCATCGCCGCCGCCCCTCCACGAGCAAGCATCATCTCCGCCACCACCAGCGCCAGCCTCCCCGCGCTCCCCGCGACAATCCCTTCCTTCCCCTCCCACACAGTCACCACAACCCAGCAGGAGCGGGTCTTCAATACCCAGTCAATCAGGATCTCCCCACCCTTACTCATACCAAAACTTTAGAAGAAGTCAGCCTGTTTCTGGACAGAGCTATCCCGAATTCAATCTGCTGCACAGTCATAGCGTATCTCAGCTAAACCAGGGGTCTTACCCCACTGGCTCCTACCCCCAATCTCCTCAGTCTGCGATGTCGTTATCTCCCCATCCAGTGCCCCAGGGGAAGTTCCGGGGGTTTTTGGAGCATGCGGAGAGGCTGATGAAGCCAGCGGATCCTCACCGACACTCGCAGAGTGATGATGATTCAGGGTGTGCGCTGGAGGAGTACACATGGGTGCCACCATGTTTAAGGCCAGAACAGGTATATATAAGCATTGATTATTTTATTTTGTATTTTGCAATTGGTATCCGGTCAGACTGTTAATCTCAATTCGTAAAGTAAATGTCAACTCAATACGTGCATTTGATTGGGTTCAGATGGTCATTCTAAATAATTATTTTGTGGGTAATAAATAAGTATCAATTATCTTCTTCTTCTTCTTCTTCTCGTTTTTTGGGTCGCCCAAAGGCTTCTGACTTGGCTTAACGACTATTATCTTACGATAACAGCCAGGGCCGACGGCTTAACGTGCCCTCCGAAGCACGGTAGCGCTCAGTTGGAAATACCACTTTTTGTTGCTATAGTGGTCACCCATGAAAGCAGTGACCGCAGTGAATGTTGCTTAACTTTACCGATCGGTTAGAAACGGCTAGTCGTGCTTCACTATGAGCGCTACGCTTTGAGTCAATTATAATAAATATAGATGGGATCTGTTGGAAACTACTCCCCCTACCCCCACGGAGAGGGCCTACTCTCACAGAGAGAAAGCCAGAGAATCTAGCAAATTATCCAAGCTGGCCTAGGCACGGGTAAATGACACTAGATGACACAACCATGTGCTCAAACATTGTTTCTTGAACATGCTGGTTTCTTTACGATATTTTCCTTCTACCACGTAGCTGTTTAGAACTATCATAACCTTCCACAACCAATATGCATCGGTACCCGCTCTACAGTCGATTCATTCACGACAATAACACATCCCATTCCCATCTACAATCTTTCACAAAAGCGTTTTTATCCGTAAAATACCTATTTCAGACCTAGGAATAAACATGTCCATCGACATCCTTTGTCTCCACCATTGTGATGGTTTGTTTAGGTAGGGTCTTTTTGTGTGTTTCGGACATTGCGCGTCTGTGGGCTGATGGGAGTGCACAGATCAGTGTTTTTGAAAGGGAAATGCTTTGCCGTTTATTTTTCTTTGTTTGGGGGACAATGCCAGATTAGAATACCTGTATACAAATGGTATGTACTGGACATAGAATAAGAAATTATCGTAAGCACAAATCTATTGCTAAACAGTTTTCTCTGTTTCAAAAACCAACAATTCCGGCCAATCACAACGCCAGATATATTTGACTTTTGCAACTGTCTAATGGTAGAAAGGGGCATTTTCCTCTACCTCTGGTCATGGTGTGAACACAGTTACCTATACAATATGTTATCCGAATGTCTGCACAAAGGCTATTTTTACGTAATGTAAGGCTTCTTGCTGTTCTCTTTTCTCTATTCTTAATTTTTGCTTCATAAGCTTAAAAATTATGATTTTTTTTAACTTCGTAATGACAGGTGTCGGATTACATGTAAGCGATTACAAAACAATCGTTCTGGGTTCATGTTGCAATACCTCGTGCAAAATTTTAGAGGACGTAGCAGTGATACTGAGCTATACTATCGTGGTGGTGAGCTAGCCGTTCGCCCGATGTTACCTGTCACGGTCGCCCATAACAGTTGCAATACCACTGCACCGCTAAACCATCTCTATCGCAGACAAGGAGGAGTAATGTACTACTTACCGCAGAACTCAGCAGAAACCCGCTCTTTGTCTGTCCATATCGCAGCAATTGCGCAGAAAAAGCCATCAAATTAACCGGATTATAAAAAGTATTCTCATCATCAGATCGCATAACCCGGTAATGTGGCCATCTGTCATTAGGGTGTACAGTTCCCTTCTTATTATGTCGTTAGGTCCTCGTAAGTATTATGAGTATATAGTAAGATGTCGCAGGGCAGCGGTAAGCCAGGCTTATGCTTTCTGAGAATTATCGCGAGATACCAAATGCTTGTACAATGGAGGTTGGAGACAATCTTTTTAGGGTTCCATACGTAAAAACGGGACCCTATTACTAAGCTTCCACTGTCTGTCTGTCCGACCTATAAACGGCTGTATCTCTTGCACCCTATAGTAGGTAGCCGGCTGAAATTTTCACAGAATATGTGTTATTGCGGCGGATTACAAAATTAACGAAAGGAAAAATTTGATTTCATTTGAGATATAAACCATCACTGCCATCCATTGGTCCATTGAATAAAATCCCTTTTGTAAACATACAGTGGTTTGCTCTGTCCTCCTGTAAAAATTTAGACACATAAGTATCAGGACAACATAAATATTGGTTAATCTACATTCTACATGATCAACTTTTTATACTAATATACAAGTAACCAGTAGGTGACCACTCACCGCGACGTATCATTATACGACTACAGTAACCGCTACCCTCAGGCAAGGAACAGTAACATTAAATATACTGAATGCCGCTTTGAATACCAAATTCCAAGACGCTGTTTATAATTGCAGTAAAAATAAAGTAAAGCAACACCTGAGCGACTGCGAAGTGAGACCGTATACCGCGCCGTAAGTACTATGCATATATCTATTCAGTGCCGTAAGTCGCGAATATTAATAATATCTAACGATTTCATTCTCGCCATTCATAATTTAACATTATGTAGTCGCACTCCCACGCACCGGCCTTTCATTGTGATTGTGAATCATTTCGTTCGAATAAAACCGTTCATATAATTGTGGTCGAACTTCACTTAGTAAGTTCGTTTGATCATCGATTATTTTGTGTAGCCTCATGTATGGAAATGAGAAAAAGAGGACAGTACCCAGTACGAGTTTGCTCGATAAATTACTGTATACTCGATATCGAATAAAATAGTCGTATGAATTTCTTAGGTACGTATAGTTACCGCTGTGCTGAGATTTCATACAATTTATGGTACTACTTAAAATCGAGTTCAGTAATGTATATATTCGAATAAACGTACTATAGGGGTACAGTTGCGTGATGTAAAAGTTTGGGCGATCATGATGGTAGGTAATAATAAGTTTAAAATCAAGGCTATTTTGGAGCATCATTAAACCTTTGTAGTTGTGTGTAGTTGAAGATGAGTCTTAGACTTATCTTTCAAGTCTTTTCTTTCAGTCATTACTTATCTAGGCATTAATTACCCGTATGACATTTCCACGTCGTCCGTCGTGTCTGTTTAGTTTACGCAAGTGGTTTTTTTTGATAAAGTTTCAGTATTTTAACAAAAAGATAAAAACAAAGTAAACAAAATCATTAAATAAACTTTTGAGTTCGTTTTTGTTGACAATGTTCGTGCATATATTCAGCGAAATCGTAGTTGCAATGCTTGCGTTGGTCTGACTGGGTCAGGCGGAGGGCAGTGAGGCAAAAAATTAGAATAGCCTCCCAAGGGCTCCCTTCTTTTTATAGGGCAAGTTATACGGAATCCGGGACTTCACAGCTTCTAATGGATGGCGGGATTGAGACGTTAAAGAAGTTTGTTTTTAATTACAACCTTGTTGTAAGATTTGTGCATAGGTAATGTATATTTTAATGTATTTTCATAAATGCCCAATGAGCGGCAAATTAATCAGTATCTCTAAACCTTCCGTTCACAATTAATGCCCACCAAGCGCAATAGATCGGGCAATGGCGATTTGTTTTGGGGTTAATATTATTGCTCATCATCAACAGCCTGAAGACGTCCACTGCTGATCAGCCTCCCCCACAGAGCGCCACCTTGAGCGGCAGCTCGCCTCCTGCATCCATCAGCTCCCCACGGTTTTCACCAGGTCATCGGTACACCGAGTCTGGCCAGCCTACGCTGCGTCTTCGGATTCGTGGTCGCCACTCGAGAACCTGTCTTCCCCATCGGCTGGCAGTTCTGCGAGCGGTGTGGCCTGCCCATTGCCATATCAACTTGTTAATTCATCATTGGTCATACATACTTAATATTTATTATTTAAATACCGACAAAATCAATGCACTTTACACCTTTTTCACCTTTTAAAATCAAAATAAATGAAAATGTATCAATAGTTACCTGTTAAACTTTGGACATAATTAAAAATATTCTATGAAGTTAATTAATTTACGTTTTCATAGTAAAGTATTGGAAGTCCAACAGTATCTTCGATACAGGTAAATAAATAGAAGAAGAGAACATGAATACAGCGGCATGCAGCAAACTACTTAAATCAATTTATATTCTGCTAAAGCAGTCACAGACTAACCGCCCAGTATTAAAACAGAACAAGTAATAATGGCGATCATAATGCCTACAGGCTAATGAAATTCGTGCGTGCCTCGCATTCGCATCCCTATGTCAAAGAATAAATTCATTCGGCGCGCCATGATGATATATGCCTAACTTATGATATTTATGTCTTATTTAGGGCTATGGGCTTAATTAAAAATAATTTTATCTAGGCATATTATATTTTATATTCTTCAATAATAATACTACTATAGCGATATTAATAGCTTAGGTATGGGGTTTATTATACTTTGCCCGTCTATAATTTCTAGCGGATGCGATATTTAATTTTTAGGGTTCCGTACCCAAAGGATAAAACGGACCCTATTACTAAGGCTCCACTGTCTATCTGTTTGTCCGTCTGTAATGTATCTCGTGAACCGTAATAGTTTTAGACAGTTGAAATTTTCACAGATGACGCTATAAAACTAATTACTAAAAACAGAGTAAAGTAGATAGAGAGATATTTAAGGGGGCTCCCATACAACAAACGTGTTTTTTTGATCGTTTACCAGATGAGTCATAGACGGCGCTGCTTTAAATAGTACTGCTACTCAACACTAGATGGCAGGGATAGATAATGGTACGGAACCCTTCGTCCTCGAGTCCGACTCGCACTTGGCCGGTTATATATTAAGTATCGATGTTTACTATATAAGTAGCATGTAATGAAAATTTTCACTTCTGCTCGTCTCAATTCAATAGTTGCGATACGTAATATAGGTAGCTCATATCTGTCATAATCATTATTAAGTATTACATGCTTTCCGTAATATGTAATATTAGGAAATCCCGTTATCATTCTTGGCCGGTGTCCAAGCAATATTTCACGAGTTAATCTGCGTTATTAGAAGAAATATTAGGGTCTGTGATGTAGGTATTATTAATAACGGCGACGTGTGGGCCAGACAAATGACTGGCATTATTTATTATCTATGACCACTGGCTTCATGTTGGTGGTTCATAGGTTAGGTGGAAAACTAATTAATTTTGATTTCTAAAGATGCAAAGCTATTTTTCTTCGTTTTTAGGGTTCCGTACCCAAAAGGTAAAACGGACCTTATTACTAAGGCTCCACTGTTTGTCTATCTATCTGTCCGTCTGCCACCAGGCTGTATATCATGACCGTGATAGTTAGACAGTTGAAGTTTTCACAGATGATGTGTTTCTGTTGCCATTATAACAACAAATACTAAAAAACAGAATAAAATAAATATTTTTTTACGGGGGCTCCCATGCAACAAACATGATTTTTTTTCTCGTTCACCAGATGAGTCATAGATGGCGCTGCTTTATATAACTGCTACTCAACACTAGATGGCAGGGAAAGATAATGCTACGGAACCCTTCATGCGCGAGTCCAACTCGTTCTTGGCTGGTTTTTATTTTATCATAAGATTTACGACTGTTATTATTATTTTATCATCAAAACCTAACATTATTTCCAAAAAAATCATTCAAATTATTTTACTGTTAGGGCGGCCTGGACGCTAACACATTTCGCTAACACATCACGCAGCCACCTAACACATTTCTAAAATCTTCTCAGCCATTCTCTGGTATTTGAAACAAATTCTGAAATTCTTAAGTTAACAGAAGGTTCGGGGAAGGGGAACTACAACCTAGAATTACTATCAAAAAAAACTTTTCATGTGTCAACATCCTTTGAAACTTCTGCAAAATGTTAATTGATGAAAAAAATCGCTACCATATCGCTAAACATCAGGCGAACGACTAACTTTTTATAACATTCACTGACATAAGAAATCATGAGCTTTTTCACATTATTTAATAGTAATCTCCATAATTCCAGGTGCACCTGTACTTCTCAGCGTTGCCGGAGGACAAGGTCCCGTACGTGAACAGCGTCGGGGAGAAGTACCGTCTGAAGCAGCTGTTGCAGCAGCTCCCTCCACAGGACAATGAGGTAACTATTGGGAACACACATCATCAGCTGGTAGACGCCCACTGCTGACCACAGACTTCCCCCATAAGGGTCCATTCAGACAGAGCAGCAAAATGCTCGAGCACTTTTTAATTGCTGCTCTGTCTGAATTGACCTTAAAACGTCACTTGGGTCGCGTATCGTGGAAAGGGTTTGCCATAATCACCACGCTTGACAGGCGGCTTAGTTACCTATTAGTAATGCTAATCTAAAATATATGCTATAATAAGTCTTCTAATTGGTCTACTGCATCTTTATCTAGGTCCCCAAGGATCCCCAGGTGGGTAGTACTGATCTTCTTTTGTTTTTTGTTTTATGAGAATGAATGACGTGACGAGCTAGTCGTTCACCTGATGCTAAGCGACACAGCCGCCCATAACAGTTGCAGTGTCACTCGGAAATTGAAATAAGAAAGTTTCGCGTGACACTGCACTGCGCACGTCATCCTGAGACTGTGTGATGACAGTCTAGTAATCAGATTACTAGACTGTGAAATCAGTTCATAAAGTCTCATTTGCCCAGTAATTTCACTAGCTATAAGTCTTTTGAAGGCATGATGTTAATGATGACTTTGGGTGGTTAATTGCTGTGGTAGAATCAATTTTGTGAACATTAGAGTACTTCTTTGGGCTTAGCGAGTTAATAATGTGGTCATGGCTCTCAGTACTGGAGAAAGGAGTCAAGGAGCAGGTTGGCAGGTTGAGTCTCCCAGGTTCTTCAAATAGGCGTTAGTTGCTCGATTGCCATTTCTTTTAAACTAGAGAAATATTTAAATATCATATTCTAGTTCCGTAGCTACTTTATCACTCTACTGCTGGGTTTCAACCTCTAAATACTTAATTACCATTCTTGTTCACAGTCTTCCCTTTTCGATTCCAGGCCCGGTACTGCCATTCCCTGTCAGATGAGGAGAGGAAGGAGCTTCGAGAGTTCAGCATACAGCGGAAGCGAGAGGCTCTCGGGAGGGGGCAAGTGAGGCAGCTGCATGCTCCTGCGCCGTGCCAACGGGTAAGTCGATTAGACCACAGAGTAATAATAAATTTAATTGACTATCTACTATAATAGACTATGTATAAATACATCTGTTAAGACATGCACATTGCACAGAGTGTGGTTAGCTGTTCCTTGGCCTGGGTATAGCAAAGAAGTTTTTCACAGAAGACATCCTAAAGCTGACGTAGATGGAAGAGGCTATGAATGTAAAAATATTGCCAATCGATACTACTAATTGTGTTTATTATAACAGAGGTGAGAAGCTCACGGGAGAGAGCAATTACCTGGTTCTATACGATTTGGTAAATGTGGTAAACCTGACAGTTAGAGGTCTGCTAAAAAAGCCTTTAGTGCTATCTCTAGAGGTTTTGTTATGCGTAATTTAACAATGTCTGGAATTTACAACCTTTGACTATTCAACATAGACAAAAAGAGGGGGTAACTGGTTAATTTACTATCATTATTGGTGTTTTCTTTATTAATTTATTTCACAGTTTTAGTTGCAGATGCTTTTTCGAACTTATTTGTTCCGTCATAAGTATTCAGTGGTCCCTCGTTGCTAATCCACAGGCCTTAGTTTAAGTACTCTAAAGATGTGTTATCTTTATTTCCTTATTCAATTAAAACTGTTCCCTCTGCAGCAAGGCTTCTTATGTTTCTCGTCACGTACGCAACATCTGTATCTCTATCCCTCGGCTACAGGAAACTAATCACAAGAGCTCGAAGAGACGCTCGGATGTTGTTTTGTTTTTCATGTTCTTATTAAAGTAAAGCAACCATTCTTATACGTATGTGAAACTAACGCCATCTGTTATCGCTTTTATGAGAATTATGACCAGCATTCTTTTAACACACGAAGTTATAGACACACTTTACAATAAACTATTGTGATTAATTTAGAAAAAAAAAACATATTTCGTCTACCATCTTTTAACTCCCAAATAAAAAATCCTCTCCATTTGAAATCCCAGGGAAACATTCCTACAATTAAAACTTCTGCCATTACAAATTTGTTTAAACTGAATATTTTAATTACAGTTCGCCCCCTAAATTTAAGTAATTAAGTCTAACAGACCCCTGCCCCGCAGGTCGCGGGTTCGACTCCCGGTCATTGGAGACGTCTCAATTCCTTAAGCCTTGCAGATTTTAATTTTTTCACTTTTTTAACTGCTTTGTTAATCTTAAATTTCCTTATTGGATGGTGCCCTTTTATTTGTTTTTTTTTTAAATAGGAGTGATAAAACATAATGTTTCCAGTTCCAGTGTTTTCACTAGATAGGAGTATTCTGCTAAGTTCGTCTAGGTAGGTACCACCGCTTTGCCAGTTATTCTGCCGCCAAGCAGTAGTGTGCAAGCACTACAGTGATCCAGTTTGAAGGGCATTGTAGCTAGTGTAATTACTGGGCAAATGAGACTTTATGATCTGATCACATTAGTCTAGTAATCTTATACTAGACTTGTTGATGTCTCTTGTGCGCAGTGCAGTGTCACGCGAAACTATATTAATATAGAGTTCCGAGTGATACTGCAATCTGTTATGAGCAGCCGTGATGCTTAACATCAGGCGAACGTCGAGCTCGCCACGTCATTCGTTTACGTAAAAAAAAGCAGTCTGCATCACAGACCTAGAATTTTTTCGTTACGTCTGCATAGTTGGAGGAAACCAAGATTATAATCATGTTATTTGTGTGGACTCGCTCATTTTCAACCGACCTCAAAGAGTTTATTTCGCTTGTACTTTTTACTTTTTTTGTATATTTTTTTTTTTTTTTTTTTTTTTTTTTTTTTTTAATTTATTTATTCGTATCAAATTTTACATGGGCTTACGTACTAGCATCAGTAAACCTCGCAGAGGTTTGTCTTGGCGCTAGGGGTCCTCTAAGAAGCTAAAAAATAAAACGAATAATTATTATTACTTACCTATGCTATTTTACACTCACTTGTGTAAGTGAAGTGTGATTTCTGACCTTACATGCTTCCTCTCCATCATTTCAAACCGATTTGGAAAATCAATTCTTTTAAACATCACCAAAAGTGAACAATGTTTAAAGAGGATGTTTAAAAGTCTCATCACTATGCGGACAGTCGAGAATGGAACTCCAGACTTCTATAACTCATTTAATTCCATGGAAGTATAGTGATGGGGCAATCTCAAAAACATTTTATCGTATTATCGATTGTTGCTTAAAGATATGAAATTCTAGTGAATTTCTGTGTTTTTTTTTTTTTTTTTTTTTATGTGATTGAATGACGTGACGAGCTAGTCGTTCACCTGATGTTAAGTGACACGGCCGCCCATAACAGTTGCAGTGTCACCCGGAACTTTAAAACAATAGTTTCGCGCGACACTGCACTGCGCACGTCATCCTGAGACATCACCCAGTCTAATAATCAAATTACTAGACTGAGTGATCAGATCATAAAGTCTCATTTGCCCAGTAATTTCACTAGCTACAATGCCCTTCAAACCGGAACACAGTAGTGCTTGCACACTACTGCTTGGCGGCAGAATAACTGGCAAAGCGGTGGTACCTACCTAGACGAACTTTGCAGAAAAGTCCTACCACCTAGTAAAACACCTGTGTATTTCGTGTGTCTTCATTATGTATCACTTAGTAAGTATGTTTTGCGTTTGCAACCTCTTTGATGCGTAATTTTCTAAGTTTTTGCTTGGGCTTATTCCATAAATCTAATTCGACAATCCCCTGCGAAGGGGATTTTTGAACATTATTGTTCAGAAACCCCCTTTGCGTCTTCTTTGCATGGCGTGGAAGGCGATCCCAAAATATTACAAAATCTGGGTGAATTAAACTTTTAACTTGTTGTAATAGTAAACCGATTGCAGATAACCAACTTTCATCAAGCACAATACAGAGAATCACTGTGATGTACTTAAGGAAAATATCGATAAAAAATTATTCACACTACGTGCTCTTCCCTATTTCGCCAGACGGTCTGCGGTCCAAACATAATCAAAAACGACGTCCAAGATGGGGAAGCCCCCTAGCTGCAAGATAGATTGCTTTAAGTTTTCCTTTGAGGAAAACTCTTGCTTTAAGTTTAAACTGAAAACGAAAAATTCACGTTAAAAATCAAAAGTCAGACAATGTTGTGTAAATGTTGGTTTATTTCAATAATAAGCGGTAGACGTGTTCTAGCGGAGATTGCGTCTTGGTAAAGTAGTATGAATTATAGGGCGTCCTTCGACTGAGGGCGGGGTTTTTGATCTGTAGTTAAGATAACCAATGGAACACTCAACACACTAACAAAATTTGACCATTGGTCTATGTCCAACAGTGGTCTCAACACACTGCTGGCTGATGATGATGATGAGTGAGAGTAAACTACTGTTGTAGATATCATTTATTACACAGAATGCTCTGTAGTATTCCCCGTAAAATTAATAGCTCTCATGGAAATAAAACCGATAAATAGTGGGAAAAAAGGCACGTCTGTAGTTACCTCTAAAAACCAATAAATAGTGAGGAAAATGGCACATCTCTAGTTGTCTCTAAAACCCCATAAATAGTGGGTAAAACAATACGTCTCTAGTTGTCTCTAAAAACCGATAAATGGTGGGCAAAATGGCACTTATCTAGTTGTCTCTAAAAACCGATAAATAGTGGGTAAAATGGCACGTCTATAAATGTATTTAAAAAGTTATACTGGGCAGAAAGACTCTTCTAAAACCATTTCTGATTTACTGCGTAGCTTTTGAACTCAGTCTTGATGGAAAGCTATAAAAGATATTAAATTTAAAGCACAAAGCGCGAGGTGGCGCTCTCATCGCGGTGTCATTAAAACCACTGTGGCGCGGAGGAGTGACTAGATTCTTTGATGGGTGCTCAGGTTCATTGAATCACGAATGTCTAGATGAGTTCGCTGTGAGTCTACGAGTAGAAGATACAGACAACAATAAACGGAATAACGGAGTTTTTAAGTAGTAGTAGTATGGTAGCATACTACTACTACTTAAAAACAACCATTGTTTAATATCGAGGTGTGGAATAAATTTAAATGGATGTTCGCGTGTTACGTCAGTACGTACGAAACATCCATTTAAATGTATTCCCTCTATGCAAAGATTATAAAGCCCGTTGATAGCTCGTGAACATAATTTCTCGTACAAACACGACTCACCTGCGCGGGCAGGGGACGAGGTAACAAAACGAGACAAAGCTATACGAAATTACAAAGGACAGAGCAGGATGGAACAAAAGACATCAACGGGTTCCCGTGATTTGTATGAAAATAGTAGTTGCAATACACTACTAATTTTCGTATGAGGGGAAGATGTATCATTAGTCAATCAATCAATTATTGTATCATTGGTCAACTGGATTTATAGTCAATGCCTCTATGCTACGTCATCTGGTTAATGTTAATTCAAAATCCAATCTACAACAAAAACAACAAAAATAACAACAACAATCTAACCAACAATCTTGAGATTGTACAAGTACCTAGCTTAGATTTTAGTGAAATAAACCTGTCAAAGAAACGATTATTGTGAATTTGTGACTGTCTTATTGGCATCTAGACGTTGTAACAAATTGGACATTCTGACACTTTTATTCATTTACTAGTGGTCTTTTGTCTAACTTAAAGGTTGTAAATACCACTTTTTTAGCGGTCACCCGTCCAATCCAAGTAGTGACTGCAGGGAACGTTGCCCGATTGGCTAGTCATGCTTCGCTATAAGCGCTACCGTAATGCAAGTGCGTAACAAAATTTTACACACATTATTTTAGTTTCTTTCCTTCCATTTCACGGGTAGCAATGGAAACCCTCGCTACTTATGAAAGAGTGCACCCACAATTGGCGCGAGTGTTTCCACTACGTTAATCGCTAATTGCGTAGGGTGGGGGATGATTTCACGGAGTCGTGATTATGTATACTGAAGATTTTATGAAGGAAGCTGAGGTTTGATCAAAGCTCGCTATTTAGGATAGTTAATGCTGCTCGCCTAATTAATTTTTTAATTTTTAATTTAAGGCGGTGGCCAAGCTCAGTTTTTATCATGAATATGATTTTTAAAGTGTAACCCGCACTTAAAGTATATCTATAAAGATATTAAAGTCCTAAAAGGGCATAATAACTGGGAGGTATTATAGTGTTAAGAACTATAAGGGTGACATACACAATCTTTATGTTTTTAGAGGTTTGTTCAAGTTGAAAATCCCAGTTCATAATGTTAATGTCGCTGCAGTTGATGTCAAACTGGATCTTACGCTTGAAACTGTGTGAAATTGAAATGGAAGTGAAATTGAAATTAAAATTTTAATTTCATTGAGGTTTTCTGGAAAAAAATACTGGTGATAATGTGTAAAATACCATTTGTATAAAAACGTGTGGTGATTGCTGAAAATTTGGAGCGCTACGTTGACAAAGTTTTTTGGAGGTCATTCCACGATATTATTTTTATAAAACAAGACTACTTAGGGTGGGTTTTTAATTCGTAGTTAAGGTAACCAATGTTTAACAATCCTAACAAACTTTGACCATTGGTTAGAATTTGTCAGCATTTTTAACCATTGGTTACCTTAACTAATGGATTAAAAAACCCACCCTTAGTTAAATTGCGCTCAGTCACCTTTCTTCTTCATGTTATTTGCTATTGAGACTATTTGCATGCTTTGGGAGAGGCCTATGTCCAGCAGAGGATAAGAGAGGGCTGATGATGATGATGATGAATTTGTTAGCAAATTCTATAGGTTGTAGCGGTCATTAACAGATTTTCTTCAGAGCTCCACAGACACTAAAATGTAAAAATTGAGTGCATTATAGTATAGTACATCGTTTATCGATGATTATTAAAAAGTGAACAGTGCAAATGAAAAATATGTTTTAATGAAAATTATGAAGATTGCCGCGGCGTCTAAAGTAGTTGGCACGAACGATTTTGATACTTTCAAAAGTTTTTTACCTTATTAAAATATGTCATATTAAAATAAGCAGCATTATTTTAATTTAATTTTGTACTGCAGCAGTTGATTAAAACTATTCCACTTTTTGGAGTTTATCAATACCAAATCGATGCGTTAGATTTTATGATTTTTGGTCCACGCGTGGCCGGTGTCAGGAGTAGGTACCTAGTTTCAAAGGATGGTAAAGAATTCAGTTACACCCAATAGAGCAAAAAAATGTACCTATAGTAAATGTAGAGTCTCGTATAAATGTACAGCCTTTTTATACGCCATCAATTATTACTTGTCTTAATATTTGCCAGTCGAGTAAAGTCTTCAAGGCCTTCCTCGATAATAACTTAAAGAAACAAAAACCAGCCCGTCTTCAACTCCATTATCTTAAATCTCACGTGTGGGGGTAGACGGGGTAGATACAAACCGGTGGCGTACGGGGTTAGTATATATACCTACTTACCTACGTAAGCAACCTCGCACTTAAATCTTTACGATACCTGGATTATTTCATAGCCACACCTTACAATGAAAACTTATATTGATTAGAAACAAAATTTATTCTCTTAGAATGCGTTTTGTCTACCCGAAAATTTCTAAGCTGATTACAGAATTCAACGTCTAATCACAGTCAAACTCAAAGAATTTTATTGTAATAATAGGCTATTTTAGCAGTTTTACAAATCAACATGAGATATGTTAATAAAACTAAGCATATAAAATTGCAAAGTGCATAAGTTAAAATTATATATAACTAACCTATTACAACAATCATTTGTGAGCTTGGAATAAAAGAAGCTTCTTTCGCCTTACATGGTAAACTGTCTATTAACCCACGTAAATTGTTCATAAGTTTTGAGTTTCACTTTCGATACCTAAGTTTTGAGTAGGCAACTCGTATCTTGATTCTAGTAACATTCATCAGCTTTTCGAGATTTTTTTGGTTATATTTTGACTTCACACATAGTGTATTTAGCCAGTATCAAGTATTGTAATTTTTCATCGTGTTATAGAATATTTCACGTAAACTCAAGTCTTAGTCACAGTCTGAGTAGTCATAGTGCAGTCTAACTCATGCCCTAGTAAAGTGGTGGCAACTGTACTAGAAGCTTCTATGATTTTTTTTTTATTTACCACGTTTTACCACATTATATCACTTGCCCACACTCATTATGCTCGTAATTCAGCACGTCCTAATTCGTTAAACGTCGGAAAAAGCACAAATTCTGAAAAATAACACAATGGAACGACGTGAACTTTTCCGCGTTCCCGCCAAATCCAAAATTATTTTTGAATGCATAAGAAAACCGCTTTTAAATTCAAAACCTTTAAAACAATAAGTAAAGCACGTAGTACGTATTCAGTCCATTGTGTCGTACCAGTTTATCAGAGTAATCTAGCGGTGTAACCAGCGTGCGGCTGCATCAGTTAAGTTAATGGTCCATTCAGCCACCGCACAGCAGCGCCGACTTTGTCAACGTAACGTATGGCACACTTAAGGCTAGGTAATGTATTATAACTGTTTATCTATGCTGTCCGTCCGTCTGTCTGTCTGTCGGTCTGTCTGTCTGTCTGTCACCAGGCTATAATATCACATGAACCGTTATACGAGTAGTTAGACAGTTGAAATTTTCACAAATTTCTGTTGCCACTATAATAGCAAATACTAAAGAACAATAAGATAAATAATTAAGGGGCTCCCATACAATAACCGTGATTTTACTGCTCGTTTTTATAGATAATGGTACGGAACCCTTCGTGCGCAAGTCCAACTCGCACTTGGCCGGTTTTATTTTTACTAGGTGGTAGGACTTTTTCTGCAAAGTTCGTCTAGGTAGGTACCACCGCTTTGCCAGTTATTCTGCCGCTAAGCAGTAGTGTGCAAGCACTACTGTGTTCCGGTTTGAAGGGCATTATAGCTAGTCAAATTACTGGGCAAATGAAACTTTATGATCTGATCTCACAGCCTAGTAATATTATTACTAGAGTGTGTGATGTCTCGGGATGACGTGCGCAGTGCAGTGTCACGCGAATCTTTATTATTTAGAGTTCCGAGTGACACTGCATCTGTTATGGGCAGCCGTGACGCTTAACATCAGGTAAACGAGTAGCTCGTCACGTCGTTCCTTAACATTTAAAAAAATGTGGTAGATACAAATGTGGATTTGAACCCGTATCCATCCGTCCCTTTAGCCGGGACATGCTAAAGCATGAGATTTTGGACATGAGATCACTTGTCACGGTAAACCGTGACAAGTGATCTCATGTCCAGAATCACAGATAATATAATACCTTTTACCTTCAACAACCAGTTTACGGGGTTGGTAGCGCCATCTATTGACTAATAGCTTAGTTAATAGGTACGTATAATATTATAATAAGCTTTTTAATAAAGCTACTACGAAAATACTTACTTTATAACATTTTTTATGTAAGTACATAATTATTTTGTTGGACTGTCAGTACCTACCTACAATACAAATACTATTATATTTTTTGATACTTTTCTTATTTAGTTATTTATTTACCTACAGCGTTAGTTTATTTATTTTTCTATCTGCAAGTACCTACTCTATCAGTCTACGGCTGTAGGTATCTTCTTTCTACATGCTTAAAACATTTATGCCCGTCTGCATAAAGTTTTAAAGCTCGTAAGTTCCTACTTATCCCTGTATGACGTACCTAACCTACTGCAATGAATTTGGGACTGGGGACGTCCTAAAGAGATAAGTGACAACTTAACAGCTATCAAACTTTAGTGCAGACGGACATTAGATTTTCTAAATAGTCAATTAAAAAAATATAACATGTTTTGATGTATACGTAAGAATAATTAATCATTAGTCGGTAGTATCATTGACTATCATCAATCAAAGATTATAAAGCCCGTTTATGGCTCGTGAACATATTTTCTCGTACAAACACGACTCACTTGCGCGGGCAGGGGACGAGGTAACAAAACAAGACAAAGCTATACGAAATTACAAAGGACAGAGCAGGATGGAACAATAGACATCAACGGGTTCCCGTGATTTGTATGAAAATAGTAGTTGAAATACACTACTAATTTTCGTATGAGGGGAAGTTGTATCATTGGTCAACTGGATTTATAGTCAATGTTGACTATAGTCGATTTTTTTATTGATGATTTTTTAGAATACTTAATGATAATAAAATGTGTAGTGTTGTGAAGAAAAACAACGTTCATTTTCAATATACCGTAACGTAAGTTAACTTAACGTAGGTGAGCGTTTTTTTACGTCATTTAACTTATTTATTGAGTACCTAACTACACGTACGTAACGAGTATTTTTAAAGTAAGGAATAGGGAAGTAGTTATTTTATCTGCTTATTATGTATTAGAATGGAACAAGTAGGAAAGGAATGCCAATACACCAAGAAAACAGCGTAGATAAAAGTATGCTAAAAACCGTTATAAAACTAGATGGCGCTGCAAAATGAGCGGGCTATACACGGCTAGCTACGGGGCTGGCTAGGTAAAAACGGTTTTTTGGCATATTTCTGATCTACGCTCAACTTATAGCCCGCTCATTTTGCAGCGCCATCTAGTTTTCTATCGGTTTTTGGCATATTTCATATCTACGCTGTTTTCATGGTGCATTGGCATTCCTCTCCTACTTGTTCCATGGTATTAGGCCGGATTTCCACCTGCAAGAAAACTTCTGCAAGAAGTGTCCGACCGTCTATCAGACTGTAGCTTGAACGTGTAAACTATTGTAATTGTAATTTACACTAGTTTAGGTACATTTATAAGCTACAGTCTAATAGACGGTCGGACGCTTCTTGCAGAAGTTTTCTTGCAAGTGGAAACCCGGCCTTAGTAAGCAGCTGGAAGTAATATTGTAGGTATCACAGAAAGCACTTCCGCAACACGTGTCACAGAAATAATAACTAGGCAACCAGTGGCAAAACACATTCATACTTTCACAAAACAATAAAGGCAGCCCTAAAATCGGCACTTTACCACTTACCACCCTTCGCGCCATAAATCTGCGGGATTCCAATAAACAACTCGCAGCGGCATCTGTCGACGACGGACGCTCATTACTTTCCGCGATAAATCACATCCTGTCAAAATAGATGGCGCTGGGAGTAAAGTAATATATCTTTCTGAAAGTTTTCGGAAAAGTTGGCAACGATGGTGTTTACGAGGGTAGGTACAGAAATGAGCGCAGGTGTTCATTTGCAACTGTGACATTTTATTGGAAAAAGTTAAAAAATTTAAATTGAAAAAGTGTGGGTTTTCTGATAATTAACAAGTTAATTAAATATGGTGTAATACCTAGATACTCTTTGATGATTTATTTTAGCCCTTCAACATTTATTAATGTAATGCATGGATGCTATTAGTGGCATCAGATTCATATTTCATAAGACAAGTGTAGGCTAGTAGTAGGTACTGAATATTCTTCCCAACTAAAAATTCTCATATCAAAGTTAATTATAATCCACAGTAGATAAGTGTGGTACCTACCTATTTTTGAGACACATTACAAGCTCACGAAGGCCGTAGCCGTACACACAAAGCAAATACAGAACAAAAGGAAGGTTATAAATTATAATTAAATTATATTATAACCCTCCTTTTTGCTTCGCCGTAGTCGGCTAATAAAAGTTCTATGATTTTGACCGGTATTTCTAATAGTAAACCACTATCCTCGTACGATTCAAATCTATGATTCTAACAAACTCAATCTTAACACCGTCTGTCTATAAATTACTAAAGTATTATCACAGAATACGTCGTACTATTACTATTTATGTATTTTATAAATAAAATATTGTGGACATCTCACACAGCGTCATCTAGCATCAAACTAAGCAATCAGCAATATCAAAAAGTTCAACGAAAGTTTTTAGATGGCGCTGAAGCGCGGTCGCTGAACTTTTAGCTTCGTGCATCACCAAACGTTACCAGCGTTTGCTCACAGATGGCGCTGTTCGTAAAGTTACATACAACACTCACTAGATGTCGCTACTAATCTAAAAATGCTGCCAAGGAAAGTTTTAAAAGTTTTATGAATCCATTATTATTTTACATTCGTAATAAAAGCCTTTGCGGAGAGGTGTGAAAATGATTTTTGTTCTTCTAGTGATGTTTTGCTGGCGTGGGAACGGGCAGGTAGCGAGGGATTACAAAGCCGTAAAATATACTACCTACTTCTACGGTTATTGTGGTGTTAAGTAATTCTTGTACCTACTCAATGTAGGTAATGAAAATCACGAGGAAAGTGTCTAGCTCTACTTCTGAACTTCCAAATACTCCAAAAAACAATTAGTAGGCTAAGTACCTGCACCTACATGTACCTAATATGCCAATCATTGACTGTTGAATATTTAAAGATGCCAATGGTTCGTTCAACGTTACTTAGTACTACAAAAATTACCTAGAAACAAAAACGAAGAACAAAAACACGTAAATCGGCTCTGTAAACCTGAAAATATCGTCAGTTCCTGTACAGACATTTTATTTTCTAAAAAAAATAGTCATCATCATCATGAAGACGTCCACTGCTGAACATAGGCCTCCCCCAAAGAGCACAACTTTGAGCGGCTGCTTGCCTCCCGCATCCATCGGCTCCCCGCGGTTCTGACCTGGGGGCGTACCGTGAGCTCTTAGCGCGATTCAAAACTGAGCCTATATTGGATCGCTTTGTTTATTTTGTATAGGGATTTTGACAAGCGATCCAGTATAGGCTCTGTTTTGAATCGCGCTAAGAGCTCACGGTACGCCCCCAGGTCGTCGGTCAACTGAGTGGGGGCCGGCCTACGCTGCCGCTGCTTCTTCCGGTTTGTGGTCGCCACTCGAGAACCTTTCTTCCCCATCGGTTGTCAGTTCTACGAGCGATGTGGCTTGCCCATTGCCACTAAAAATAAAAATAGTACCTATACAAGAAATAAAAACGTACCTATATAGCGCGAGAAGACAGAACCTTCTCATACCACAGATCCTATACTTTTTTTATAGTATCTGTGTCTCATACCTACCCTTCTTCTAAAAATGCACCCAACATACCTAAATGTATAAATACCGATCAATATATTGATCACAGAAACAATGCAACCATTGAACTTTACTCACAAACAGTCCATTGACAATCCAAACAATAACACCTCTGTATCTGTAAACCTTTGTTGTTCTTCAATGAACGCACGCTTTAATGCAAGTGTTGAAGACTCAGACTAAAAGAAAAATGTAGATGGCACTCACAGAACTAGAAAGTGAAGCTGAAACACGAATATGAAATCGTCATTTGTGTTGTGTAGATATGTATAGTGAGTCTTTTTTAACTACAAAATTGACAAAATTTCATATTTTGGAAGATACCGAAATTCGAAAACAGAAAACTATTTAAAACCTAGTAGTTTAGTAATAGTTAAGTATATAATTTAGTACCTACGATCCGTTAATTTTATTAGGTATTCCTCGAGAATAAAAATATGGTGGAATTTGGTGAATTCCATTTTAACAGTACTTACGACTTCTTTACCGTGATTAGAATCATTGCAGAGTTCCCGATATTTCAGCACAGCTTAAAATGCAAAAAATCAATCGTGGCTATTAAAAATGTACTAGTGAACAACCGTAAAAGTTTAAAACAGTGTTTTCGTAAACTCCTTTTTTCTTTTTACTGTACCTTCCTTATTTCCTTTGTGGAAAGCAATGTATTCCCAATACACTGGTTTCCACAAAAAAAAACACGCTACCGTATACAACCTCCGGATTAGTGCGCGGGCGAAAGGCTCATTTCAATCAGTCTTTAATATTCTTTCTGAGGTTGAAGTTTGAATAAATAAAATGTATTCGTGTTCTATTTGTATCGAGCCGGGTAAGGGCAGTTTACGACCTCACGGATGTCTGCGACCGTGAGAAGATACTAAATCTGTGTAGGTACCTGGTAATTCATAATTACCGTTTCTTTTTATATTTGAACTAGTCTAAGCCCGCGATTTACCAACAATAATTTTTTTGTTTCGATTTTCCGGGAGCCTATAATGTTGATCTTGACAAAATAAGCAAACATTCGTTCAAAGCTTTGCCAGTTATTCTGCCGCCTAGCAGTAGTATGCAAACACTACTGTGTTCCGGTTTGAAGGGCATTGTAGCTAGTGAAATTACTGGGCAAATGAGACTTTATAACCTGATCTCACAGTCTAGAATTTTATTTCTATACACCCTCCCACATTACTCACCTACACAATCACACCTACATACCTACACAGACTATATTACACTCCTAAGTTTTTGATCATGTTCTTCTTTATTTTTTTGTTGTTTTCTAAATTAATCAGTATGGCATAGCTTAAGTAAAATAAATAATGGGAGAAGCCACTGACTCCTGAAACACAGTTCCTCCAACTAGTTCGGGAGTCTATGGGTTCATCATAACTTTGTACCTAACCAGTATGTCAATAAATGATTTGTATTTGTATTTGTTGTGTTGTAGTCTCAAGATGACGCGCGCAGTGCAGTGTCACGTGGGACTATATTAATTTAGAGTTCCGAGTGATACTGCAATCTGTTATGGGCAGCCGTGATGCTTAACATCAGGCGAACGACTGGCTCGCCACGTCATTCATTTACATTAACTATTGTTTTGTATTTTTATAACAAAGCCACATTAATGCAAAAGACGAAAGCCTCCAAATAAATATACTTCTTTTATTCATTTTTTTCCAATAACTTTTAGCGTTTGACTAATTTTAAAATAGTAATAACTTTATGGACTTCATGTATAATAGTACCTAGGAAAGAGATGGATGTTTCGAGCTAATTATCCACTACTCATCTCTTACGTATAAAATTATGTCGAGCGCGCCTAAAATACGATATTTATCTGGAACTAGCGTGCAATCACTATTCAAACATGTAGCGTAATCTAAAAATGAATATTTGAGCAATTTCAGCATGAATGGATGCGTGAGCGCGGATACGCGGATGGTCAATGTGCTCCCGCATTATGAAGCGCTAAATATAGCCGTCCATTCATAACATGCGCCATTTGCCGATGTTGGGCCAAGGTACACCAATATTTGGCACATTGGTATTTATATCGGTGTCAAACGTTTTTAAGAAAGTATTTTAGTTCTAAAGATGTATTCATCATTCATCGCTATTTTTATATTAGTCTTATTAATTTTGTCTGAATGGTATTTGTGCTGAAGTTGTACGTCACTCGTCGATGAGATTTTGGTATGACGGATCTTTCAAAAGTCGATGGTTACTTATAAGGTAATTTTATTGAAAATCTTTTCCAAAGAAGTGGGTAGGTACGGTAGGTATGTAACATACACATTTTTCTGCGCTTTCTGATAATAAAATACATTACGAAGTGGAAAAAATTAATGCATTTAATTGTATCAACAATAGAAATGGAATGTTTACCTAGATATGTAGTTAGGAGATTACTGACATATTTAAGTTTCATCCATTTATGGTTGATATTCCTTCGATTCGCACAAAGCAGTTTGACTCGACAACTATAATCCGAGCAGCGAAGGAATGGAACACTTTACCAGCGTCTTTGTTTCCCGATAAGTACAATCTGGAGCTCTTCAAGTCGCGAGTGAATAGGTATCTTCTAGGCAAGCGTGTACCATCGTAGACCGCGTCGTCACTTCCCATCAGGTGAGATTGCGGTCAAATGCGGGCCTATTTAGTTATAATAAAAAAAACTTAAACTTTTATTAATCTTACAGGCATGTACCCTGCTATTGAAGGTCTAGTCTAGATCTAGTAAGATAATATTGCAACCCTGAATTTATTAATTCAGGCTCGCGACAGACGCTATAATACGATACACACAATGAAATTCAGACTTACGAACTTATCCAGCACTGCCATATGGAATCGTCGACTCAATAAAAAACAATGACTGGTTTAAAACCCCTAAGTTCATAAAAAGGGGCCCGTGTCCTCAGAGAAGTCAAAAAAATCTTCTCAAATTGCGGGGAGGCTTTTTTCCCTCCCGCATCGCACCTGCTTTACCTATACATTGTACCATGATCTAATGATGAACAGTTTTTAAAAATAAATTGAAAAATCAAGTATAATATTATTATTCTGTGACCTAGGGCCTAGGGCTAAAGACTGATCCGACGACGGTCCCAGTGCAGCCGATAATATGCTGGCGGCTGCAGTAAGATCGTCCACGCTCAACTCGACGCGAAATCTTTTTAGTTCAAAAGCGTGCTTTCGTCGTGTTTTTGAACTAAAAAGTTCATAACTCATAAATATTAACCTTTTAAAACCGTTCTGGTTGTAAAGAAATCTACTTTTCCAAAGCAAAGCCGAAACACTTGGCGAGCAAGTTCCACCTACTTACAACTTGCCGATTTTATTTATATCAATAAGAAACTAATTTTTGCCGAACTTAAGCGTAAAACTTAATTTAAAATGTACCTAAAATAAGGAGCTTCAATATCTTACTATTTTGAAAATAATCCCTTTGTCTAGGCTCCTATCCGGGAGGTGATTGGCAATGGACTGTAAAACGCTGATATTTATATGGATATGAACTTTATTCTACGGATGGTAAACACATGTGCGCGAAAACTTATGTGCGGGCAGTGCCATCGAAGGCGCGAGGTGAAGTGAAGAGAACGCGGCACCGCGCGGGCTTGCGGCTGCGGCAACCGGTTCTCGGTCTCGAACATCCTCCCCGGGTTGATAAAATCAAGAGAGAGGAAGCGGGCAGATGTTGTTGAAGGCCCTCAGAATAGTCCCCTTCGTAGTTTTCAGTTGAGCCACCCTGGTGGCACCGTCGCTGCCCGGGAACACACTGACGACGCGTCCTAGGGGCCACAGCATTGGTGGCTGTCCCTTCTCCCTGACAAGTACTAGTGTCCCCTCAGTCAGCTGCCCTGAAGAAGTTGACCATTTGGTTTTATTCTGTAGTAGAGAAACATATTCAAGTTGAAATCGATTCCAAAAGTGTTGTTTAATATGCTCTATTCTGTGGTAGCGCTCCAGTCGGCCAATCTTGACGTCAAGGACCTCAAAGCGGTGCCGCCTCTATTGCCCCGAATTAGGGGTCCGTTTACGTAAATGACAACATCACGTTACTCCGCTTCGATAATTTTCGGAATATCAACATCCCAATACGTTCCCACTGCTGGGACACGGGCCTTCCCACTAAGGAGAGAATGTAAACCATAACCCACTACGCTGGTTAGTGGGTAGGTTATGTTCTCGGATTTCGTGCTTCTTTTTTCACCATTGTAAGACGCAAATCCCAGATATAACTTGAAAAGTCATTGGTGCAGGGAAGAAGAGGTTGAAACCTGGGTACGTCGGTTTGAATTTGAAACTCATCACGAGATACACGAGCACTGAGCTGCAAATGGTAAACTGCGTGAAAGTAACAATATTTGATCGAATTTTACTGATTTTAAGTGAGAGCATAGCCGTGGACGGTAGCTTGTATATGTCACAATAAAACATAGCCTATTATATCACTGAAAAATAGTGTAGCTATCTATTAACGAAAATATTTTTAGAATCGGATCAGTAGTACCAGAGATTAGCGCGTACATGTAAACTCACAAAACATCTTTATTATAAATATTGTGGGTAGGTCCTACCTATAGATATTCTGCGTGAAATTTCCCGTAAGACAAGATGACGTACGCACCACTTGTAGAAAATGTACAAAACTAAAACGTAACCGCAAACAATTCCTAATTTATTGCCGATTTGAAATCCAAATCTGGATGAAATACTACCGCTCGTGCTGCGACAGATGTCCCGTCTGTGCGTTGCCTATATTTTTCAGGGCTGCCAAAACTAAATAAATATTTTCTGTGTGTATATAAAGTTTCCTATATTGGCATTGTGTTCTCTAGCAGTAAATGTGATCGAAATGATTTCAGTATGATGCACATATAAATTTTATAAGCAAAATAATTAAGCATTATACAATAAAATATATAATAATATATAGTTTACTAGCAGCGCCCCGCGGTTCCACCCGCGTTCCTACAGGAACCGTTCCCGTTTTTGGGATAAAAATGTAGTCGTAGTAGTAGCCTATGTTTTAATCCAGGGTCTAACTACCTCCATACCAAATTTCATCCAAATCCGTCCAGCTGTTACAACGTGAAAGAGTAACAAACATACACACATACACACATACGCACAAACTTTCGCCTTTATAATATTAGTGTGATTAACGGGATATTGTGAGTGTTGTGTGTCGAAATCGAGTGTATAGTGAGAGTAAGCACAACACAATAATAGTACTGGTGCGACGCGTAGTGAACGTGTACGAAGGAGACCGCTACGTTTGCCCATAACTTATTATCATCTACCCGCAAGATCTTCAGTTCGTCCGTGATCATGGTGCTTGCAACAGTACCGAAATATCGGCAACTCGAAACAAATACATTACTTATATGGTAAATATCCCATTAATAAACATTATTTTAGTAATATTAGTGACAATAGAAGTTTAAAATCTTATATTATAACTAAGCATACATGCTTTTAACATATACCTACAAATGGAAATAGTTTTAATTATAAATTTTAAGATGTTTATTTGAATTATGTATGTGTTATTTTGTTGTTTTGTGTAGTCTTATTAGCCAATATGATATTCGAGTATGTATAGTGTAAGGATTTATAATCAATAGCAAAATCGCCTAGTAGCGTAATCAATAAAATATTTTTTCCTTTACATTACGAACTAATCTGTGGTTTTGGTGTATTAACATTATTAATTTATTATTGACATCCTTATCGTGCCTTCCTTCCATTCCATATCTACCAGCCTCTATTTAACCTCAAAATGAGCGCACTTTTTGCCCCAAGTTTTTATTTCTACTGCCGTCTACTAATATTATGCTTATGTTACCATTTTTTCCTAATAGTTTATCTCCCTGGGTGTTTGATCACTAAAAAAACTTTTTTCATCTCAACATATGGTGCGGCGCGTGCTATAGCACATTGCGTTAGATTTTTTTCGCATCCGATTCGAAATTCAAATATGGAAGCGCATGTGCGCAGGCGCAGATATCGTTGTTTTTGTTTGTTTTTTTCTTTTATTTCTTGTCGATAAAAGCGGCTCGCTGCCAGTCTGCTTGCCCTAAATGAAAAAGCAATAATCAAATAAAATGCTATTTTTAATGATACATGCACAAATACTTTCTTTTAATCTTTTATGCTTAGTTTGGGGCTAGATGGCGATGGCTGTGTGAAATGTCCACACATTTAAAAAATAAAATCTTACAGATAATACAATGATGCTTCGCTGTTCTTGAAAGCTCAATACGAACTGTAAAATGCTTTTTAATTAATAGTATCTACTAGGTACACTCAACCGACGATCTGGTGAAAGCCGCGGGGAGCCGATGGATGCAGGAGGCGAGCAGTCGCTCAAGGTGGCGCGCTCTGGGGGAGGCCTATGTTCAGCAGTGGACGTCTTAAGGCTGTTGATGATGATCTTCTAGGTATCTTATAAGCAAGCATGCGCCATCGTAAACTGCGTCATCACTTTCCATCATGAGGAGACATTGATCAAATGCTTTGCCTAGGTATAAAAAAAGGGGTTTTGTACCTTAACTATAGATCAAAAACCCACCCTAAATGTCCTATTTTCTATTAAACTTTTCTAGAAAAAAAAACATGATACCAAAGCTACGCTGACTTCACGATATTTTCGAAACGTCTGCCCTCACAAGCCCGTAGGGTAACTGTCCCATTTATAGTCACACAGTTTTTGCCCGCCTTTTTATTTCGACCGTCTGTTACTCTACTTTTTCTATTACAACATTTGGACGGGTGTTTAGAGACATGTTTTATGGCAACCCCAACAAGGGTGTCGATTATATTAAGCACTTTCTTGAAGGGTTTTTTTAATTTGTGGCTTAGCTGGATTAGCACTTTCTAATTTGATAGCTTTAATAACCCGTTGAGTTGAGGGGAAAGTTTATGGTAGAGCAGTCTTTTTTGTAACCCATCTCTCTAAGAATTAATAAATGTATACACCACAAATCTTACCAAAAGGTGCTTCTCTAGATACGGCCCCAGGACAGTACTATTTACCAATTATGAAAATAATCATGCAAATAGGCCTCTGGGACTAAGGAAAAGATTAATGTGGAATGACGCCTGTACAAAAGTAAAATAGCTCCGCTTTTTTTCTTTTTTTTTATAGTTTGGCTCCACACATAGTGTATTTAGCCAGTGTCAAGTATTGTAGTTTTTCGTCGTATTATGAAATATTTCATGTAAAGTCAAGTCTTAGTCACAGTCAGTCAGGGTAGTCATAGTCCAGTCTAAGTCAGGTAGTCATAATCCAGTCTAAGTCATGCCCTAGTAAAGTAGTGGCAACTTTACTAGAGGCTTCTGTGGAATTTTGGAAGCAACACGAAAAACCACGTTTCACTACATTATATCACTTGCCCACACTTATACTCATAATTCAGCACTTAATGCGTAAAATGCCACTAATTTTAAACATTACCACTAGAAAAAGCATAAGTTTTGTGAAATAATACAATGCAACGACGTGAACTTTTTCACGTTCCCGCCAAAACTCCCCGCTTTTTTTCGTTCGAGTTGTCACTCGATTTGACATTTGATTTTTTAATCGATCTCTAAAAGTTACATAAAATCCAGCAAAAATGTAGACATTGATGAAAATACATTTTTAAAGGAAGCGTTTATTAAACTAATTGAAATGTTAATTTATTCACCTCGCTTACTTAGCGGGCTTTTCAAAAAGTTTTTTTTAATACGTTAGATTCAACATGCGGTATTCGATTCAGTGACCAGCCTATTAACACACCACCCTTCGCCGCCAGGGGGCGACACTTATTAGTTCATAATCAATTTAACGCATAAATAAATTATAATAATATAGGTAATTTTATTTGTTTAGTGTCATGGCACCTGTCATGTTATTTCTGAGTTATTATTTCACGCTTATTTAGAAATAATAGCGTTGGGAAATTGAATAAGGTTAATGCATAATTTTAGTATTCACTTTTTTATACATATTATCTAGATGCGTTTAGAATTTGTTATTTATATTTTCTGTTCCAGGAGATTTAAATTTGACAGCCTTTGTGCTGTCTTGGTTGACCAGGTCTGCTCATGACCCGGAAACTGCGGGTTCTATTCCCGCGGCAGGTCCAGTATTTGTGCACAGATTTTTTTATGTTGTCCATAGGCGGTGACCGCTTCCCATCAGATGGGCCGTGTACCTGTTTGCTCCCTTTAACATCACAAAAAGTCTGGAGGTTTTGGAACCATGGTCCTCGTAGTTCCTGGGTCCCTAGATACAGGTAATCCTAGTTAGGGTCCAGGATCTATGTATGTGATCGTTGGGCGTTATAAAAAAATTTGATTGTTATATTTGAGATTTGAGGTTAGATATTAATTAACCCCTAAAATTATTGTTTAATGAAATCCAAAAATTGAAACTAACAATACGTAATATACGATAAAAGCCAACTAGTATGTTTGATAACCTATGTATTAAAATAATTAATTATAATACAAAATGTCTGCTAGATATAAAACGTATCTCGTTTAATTATCTATAAATTATAATCAAACAACATATTCAGGTAATAAAATCGAATCGGATTCGAATGAAGACGTCAATCGATGATCGAACTCCGTCCAAAATTGTCGCGCCCACCCTATGGGTGGGTCGGGTCGTTGAACTTTATGACATAAGATGTCGAATTATCGAATAGTTCTTTTTAGATTATTGAGGATTTATGGGGTATTATCTAAAATATTTAGGTCTTGAAAGATAATCCTGATAAGCCTGGTTCCTAATTGAAAAATAAAACTTACCAACTATAATTATATATTTATGATTTTTATAGCAGTATCGCCTGCTCTGCGTAATCTACAGATTAATTTGTAAAGGAAAAATTTTAATCACGAGCGGGACTTGAACCCGCATCCATCCGTTTCTAAAGCCGACCCCCTAAATTACCTAACTCGCAACAGGTTTGCGACAGGCGTCAATCTCGCGGTGATTGCTGTCATTAGTGGTGTCGAGCATGTATGTTTCGCTACTGCTGTCGCATTGCTGTTGCAAATTTTACGTAATTACCCCGCGGGACATGCTTTACTGACAAGTGGTCTCGTGTCCGAATTTATCCTTCACCTTTTTACAACTAACTTACGGGATTGGCAGCGCCATCTGTTGAGAAATTCTTGAGAAATTCCACTTTGAATTTTTCTTGAGACCATTTGTCACGGTAGCTTAAGTAAAGCATGTCCCGGCTTTACGGACGGATGGATGCAGGTTCAAGTCCCTCTCGTGATTAAAATTTTTCCTTTACAAATTAAACTCAGATTCAGATTCAGATATTTATTGCTTCCATAGTGTACATAGGTGGAATAAGTATAAAATTAATTAAGTAGGCTCATTATGGACCCCGTCGGGCGCAGCTAATTTGGAGAGAGGAGGACGACTTCACGAAAGAGTCAATATGTACTTACGAAGAAAACAATGAACATAATAGTTTGACTATAATTTTACTCCCAATGTTTTAATTGTATTTATTAATTAATTTAATGTCAAGTATATAAAATATATATATAAAAAAATGATTAATTATTATTCAATGTCATTCTTATCGATTCTAAATACCTAATATAATAACTATAATTATGTAGGTGTAGGGGAGAGTAATCTATATTGGATCACTTTAAACATAATGGCACATATTATATCACTGATTCTGATACATCACTGATCACTGAAGATACCTATTCACTCGCGACTTGAAGAGCTCCAGATTGTACTTATCGGGAAACAAAGACGCTGGTAAAGTGTTCCATTCCTTCGCTGCTCGGATGATAAATGCCGAGTCAAACCGCTTTGTGCGAATCTTTCCGCTTTGACTTTACTTCTTTCATTCACGGTGTGCGATGCAAATACCCTACCTATATACCTATTGATAGAAAAAGCAGAAAAACAGGCGGCTAAGTATAATAAATTAGAAAGACCGCTTAGTATTATAATGTGCGAAAACTATTCTAAAATGTACGAAGATTTCGTTCACCCATCGTTGAAATAAATATAAGTAAGTACCCTGTTTGTCCAAATCTTTCCCTAAAAGCCAACGTTACAAAGAAAACTTAATTTTCTTAGGCCCGAATTCACCAAACTAGAATAAATTTTATTCCAGGTATAACTTTCCGAGAACAACCGAGTTACGCGAATATAGCCCTTATACCACCAATTTTGTGAAGGAATAAGACTTATTCCTTGGATACAATCAAAATGGCGTCTTTTTTGTGTAATTTCATTTGTCAATTAGCTGTATCCAAGAGTAACGAATAGCCGTATACTTGGAATAAACGTTGGTGAAATCGGGGTTTAGACATACGTTTCTTACTATTCCGGGATGACCGACAGCTCTCCAAAAATGCTTACATCATTGCTTCCCTCCATCTTCCTTATATACCCACATGGAGCCGGGTTCATTGCCCTACATACAGCTCCATACAATCTCATTGTGTATGAGTACCTACTTACAATACATAACGTTACGTTTGGCAGCCACCCGCCTGACTACTAACACTGGCTGTCTATTTTTTATCTAGCCCTTGTAAATTATTGCTAAAACGGCGTAAGCGATTTCATAGAGATGGGGTGAACTGTTTTGTTGCTATCGATAATTTTAGCGAAAAATTAATTCTTTAGATTGTAAAAACTATCTACTAATTATTTTACTACCTATATTATAGATCTTATTAGAACAACTTGGAAGACAGGATAGGTAAACTATTGAGTATAATATATTAATTAGATGCACCTGTAACTAAGCACAGCCGTGTAAAACTGATACAAATAGGTGTTTAAAAGGTATAGACACTTATACATGGGATATAAGCTCATATATTGTTTACACCTCATGAACACTTATTTCCAGTTGTCATTAAACACTGGAATAAATACGGGGTCTCAAAAATAACAATATTATTATGCTTGATTTAAAAATCAATTCAAGCTTTTTACTATAATATCCCCTCCCCTTCCTTGATTCGTAATCCTCATGTCTGAGGATCGTGACCTCCACCTTCCATGACCTTCTTTCTTTATGATGTCACGCCATCCTATCCTATTTCCAGCGATGTGTATAGCATCGTACAGAGTGGTGTCCAAAGTGGTGCGAATTTGACTATAATATAGTACCCACATAATTATACGCATAAGTACCTAATCTTTGGTCCATGTGTATAGGTTTTAGTACTATTGTTTATTCTGTAGCAGCAGTTCTTTAGCCAGATGTATATACCATTACACTATTACCATTATACTATTACCATGTCTCTGAAGAAAAAATGAAACATCGATAATATCGACGTGTTATCTGGTCTATCACTAGAACTGCATCAGTCGCTTGGAGGCAGCCCAAATGGCCAACGTTACGGACCGCGCTACTGCCTCGGGGCTTCCTTGGCAACGCTTACTATAACCCTAATTAACATAAGACTGTCTGGATTCTGCCTTGCCTTTTTGAATATTTCGGAGACACTCTGAAGAACTACTCGATCTAATACCAGCATCGCTTCTACCATCGCACCACTCACCACGTGAAAAAGCTCACTCACGCATTATTGAGTCATAGAAATTTCATACGACTAAAGAGATATATGTAGGTACTACGTACTAGAATCCTTTGCATACGACTCTGTTTATGCGCACTTTCTTGCCATACCTGTAAAATGATATGGGATGAGCCTCCACCAGCGGTCTTTCCCAAGAGCTACATGATGTAGCATTTTAGAATGAGGCCTTGAGGGTCAAAATAGTATTATCGCAGGGTAAGCAACGCATAAGTGCCACGTCTTGTGTTACACATGCCTAATAGGTTACAGTGACCTCTTCCATCAGGAGGGCGGTATGCTTGTTTGCTTGCTACCTATAGTGTGACCCGCCTGCTGACGCTGCAAAGGTCGGTAGAGACCGACATCAATAGCCCGTATAGAGAAAAGAATAAAAAAATATCCCATGACGACTAATTTTCATTTTATTACGAAGAATCCTACTTTAAAGCGGCATTCTATCCGCAGCGAACAAATCTGACAAAATTCAACGACTATTATACATCTGCTACTTTGAAAACCACAGAAATTGAGTCTGTATTAAAAACAATCTGCAAGGAGCATAAATTAGTAACAGTTAAAAAAAATGTAATACCAAAATTAAACGTGCAATGCGTCTATTATTACCCCAGACGAGTAATCAGGGCGTGCCCGCGTATTTTCGGTCCTCAAGTCCGCCAAGTCTGCTCCCGTCTAGACGTCGCGAGTGACACCCCTGATGGATGCTTCGACACAACGGATTTACGGCCGCTAAGGAAACTTATGGGATTTTAATATGTTTGCCGTTTGAGATTTATATGGCGCTTCCGAATTTAAAGAGCAAAAAATGTGCAATAAATTTATTTTTGGCAGCTAAAAATGTATGCTGGAGTGTGCCAGAAAAACATTTCAAAATGCATTAGTGTCCAGAAGCTATGTCAAAGTCAAAACAGAATAATATTTATACAACTTTCAGCACTTTTACAAGTCGAAGTCCGAATAGGTACATAAAATGCTTCATTTTGTATTTATGATTTGTATAGCAGTATCTCAATATCGTAATCTACAGATTAATTTAAATTATTGTTCTAAGCATCTCAAGATACAAGTGCCTAATGTCAAATATCTAGCACGCTTACTATTAAGTAGGTAGGTATATGAGTTAGAAATAACCGGCCAAGTGCGAGTCAGACTCGCAAACGAAGGGTTCCGTACCATTATCTATAAAAACGAGCAAAAAAAACCACGTTTGTGTATGGGAGCCCCCTTAGATATTTATTTTATTCTATTTTTCAGTATTTGTTGTTATAGTGGAAACAGAAATACATCATCTATCAAAATTTCAACTGTCTATCTATCACGGTTCATGAGATACAGCCTGATGACAGACGGACAGACAGACAGACAGACGCATAGACGGACGGACAGTGGAGCCTTAGTAATAGAGTCCGTTTTACCCTTTGGGTACGGAACCCTGAAAAAGAAGTTTTGTGAGCTATTTGCTGCTATTCTTTTATACTTTGTTTTAATATTCTTTCGCTTAAGGAATTCAAAATATTCCCCTCAGGCAGGGCCAATGTCAATAGTCAAGGTCATTAATATAACATAATGTACACTTGCGCCATTAATTATTTCATAGTGAAGCTCGACTATCCGTTCAACCGATTGAACTACTTGGATGGGTGACTGCTCCGAAAGTGGTATTTATTACTATGCGCTACCGTGCTTCGTTCGCGGCTGTTGCTGTAAAACGTAGTCGTTAAGCCAAATCGGAATTAGCTTTCAGGTGGCCTGAAAATTCTGCCACCGCCTATGTAGGTAGGTCATCATCATCATTCATCATTAACAACCTGAAGACGTCCACTGCTGAACATAGGCCTCCCCCAGAGCACGCCACCTTGAGCGGCTGCTCGCCTCCTGCATCCATCGGCTCCCCGTGGCTTTCACCAGGTCGTCGGTCCACCGAGTGGGGGGCCGGCCTATGCTGCGTCTTCCGGTTCGTGGTCGCCACTCGAGAACCTTTCTTCCCCATCGGTTGTCAGTTCTACGAGCGATGTGGCCTGCCCATTGCCACTTCAACTTACTAACTCTAAGAGCTATATCGGTCACTTTAGTTCTCCTGCGGATCTCCTCGTTCCGGAGCTTATTTCGCAGGGAAACACCGTGCATAGCTCTCTCCATAGCTCGCTGGCGACTTTGAGCTTACTAATGAGGCCAACAGTAAGAGACCATGTCTCAGTTCCATAAGTCATCACTGGCAATAGCAACCTATACGAAAAAGAAAGATTATAAACTAACAATTGGCACAACTAAGACATAAAATTAATTTCTCTTTCAAATCAAGTTATAATCATCCATCAGATACAATCATTACCACCCCTTTAATTACAACCCGAACCGTCATTAAAATTAATAACGCTGGCAACTTTGCAAAAAAACAATTTAACCCTTTCCTCATGGCAACATTATTTATTTTAAATGACGTTTTGATGAAAACTATCCATTATGCGCTGATATCCATCTTTTCACACAATTACGGAGAAATTAATAACGTCGTGCACATTTTGCGTCTGGATTGGTCATGGCAGGAAAATGCATGTTTTGGATATCTACGTTTTATATCTAAGAAGGATTTGAACTTAAATTACCTACTTTACATTAATGATAATTATGTTATTTTTTTTACACGGCAATTTTAGTTAATGTTTGGAAAGAGAAACAAGTGCGGGTAGGAGGTGGATTAGGTGTTTTAAACTATCGATAGTTTTACCATCGATATTTTTTATCTGAAAAAGCCATACTATCAATAGCTCAAAACGACGCAATACTATTGAATGAGTGCAATACTATCGATACTATTGATAGAAACTGTCGATAGTATCGATACTATCAATAGTGTTTCGGTTGGTTGGCTATCGATATATCGACTATTGATCGGCACTAGATTAGACACTCTAGTGATGTGGCCTGAGGACAATATAATTGGAATTTGGAGGATTCGGCAATATGGAATGACTGAGCTGTTCATCAGCTCAATACGTTCCTCTCTCTATCTCAGAGAGAGATACTACGGTATCGATACTTCTGCTGCTACAACAGAAACCTTGGACTCTATTCAGAGACGAGCCAAAAGGCTCATCGGTAACGATGCGTTGGTCGAAGCTAAGCTCCAGAGCTTGGGGCCGGTGCACGTAAAGTTGCCAGCTTATCGGTATTTCATAGGCTGCATTTTGAAGTTTGTGCGAAGGAATTACACGAATTAATTCCTTCATCTCCACTCTTTCATCGGACTACAAGGCGCACAGAAACTCGGCATCCTTATATAGTTAATATGCCTACAGCCCGCACTAAGCGTTTCGCATCAAACTTTATAGTGGTCCCTCGTTCTTCGACTTTTAGCTAATTGTATTTTTTGTAATCATTTATTATTTTAGAGTGTACAAGTGTACAATAAGTTTATTAAGCTACGTTTTTTACTAATATGATTTTATTTTAACCAAGCTAGCTTTATTCTCAACCATGAGTGATCCCCAATTTCCGTCTAGAGTCTAGAAATCGTTTACCCACAGAATATGGTTATAGTACAGGTAGTCCAACGAGTCCCGGTATGCCCGCAAATAAACATCGCCACAGATTTGGTAACAGTTAGTACCGTACGCCCCCCTATAGACTGCCGCACGGTGGGCTAGAAATCTACTGCAACTGGACATTTTTCTTATCATGCTCCTAACTATTTGGTATTTAGTTCTAGAAGCCATAATATGCCAGAATGCGATAAATGCATTTTTTTGTTGTTTTAATCATTGGGTAGTTGTGTAAAGCGTTTTAGTCTCGCCTATCCATAAGATACGCTTAGAATCTTTAATTTAACTAAACTATTACATGCAAATGCAATGTTAACACCGGAAAGATATTCCTTTTCGTGTTTCATTAGAAAAGGTCTAAATAGATACGTAGGTTTGTACGATCACATACATAGATGGACCCTAACTAGGAATCCCTGTATCTAGAGACTCAGGAACTACGAGGACCCTGCTCCCACAACACCTAGACATAGAACAAGTATTTACGTTTTTTTTTCATACTTGTCCTGTCGCGGGAATAGAACCGGGTTATGAGCTGACCTGCTCAACCACCACGCCACAGAGGCTGTCAAAAAGGTAGATATAAATAATTTCAGTGATTACATGGACGGTATCAGAAATCTTTTACTACGTAATCATATTGAAACTACTATAACTTCTGTCTAAAGTTTGGAATCTAAACGACCTCCCTTTCTGAACACAAACAATTCAAAACATTTCCACGAACCGTGTCTATTCCATCTCAACACGCGAGATCAAAGAGGGCAGACGGGATGCGCAGACGCAGTCGTCTCGACGCCCCCCTACCCGCTGGCGCCCCGCGCTCGCCGTTCGTGGCGCCCCAGCGGCTATTTGCATACACGGTCGTTGCAATTGTTATTATGAAAGATTGCAATCGTAAAATGGTATCGCAAGGTATTTTAGGGTATTTTAGGATAATCCATAATTATGTGCTTACTTAAGTGCACTTTTTTATCTTTTGTCATAGAAATAAGTTCTATTTAAGGATCTTTAAGTATTAATTACTAAACTTTTAACATTGATCTATAATACGAATTTGATAAAGCATCATTTGTTTTTAGGTAAGATATAAGTCAATATCTCTTTAGATAAATATTGAATTTCTTATGTCTGCTCTATGACAAGTCTTTGCAAGAACTAAAGTAAAGTAATAAGACAATTACTCTTGTTAGCTTAGCTTTTATAATGAATAGAAGTGATTTGTGACTTCACATAGTTTATTCACCTTTTATAGTTGGTTCGACAATGTTATTTTTAGACAAACAAGGTGTCATTATTTTTCAAAAATAAAAGCAGGGTATTTAAATGAACTGCTCACAACACCCCGCCTTCACGACAAAAAGGAATAATGATAAAAGGAAAGAAAAGTGATGAAAGGAATGATGATATTTGCAATAACTTCAACACCCCCGCGGGGTAATTACGTAAAATTTACAACAACAATGCGACAGCAGTAGCAAAGCAACAGCAGTAGCGGAGCATACATGCTCGATACCACTAATGATGTATGACAGCAATCACCGCGAGATTTACGCCTGTCGCAAACCTGTTGCGAGTTAGGTAATTAGGGGCCGGTTATTTATTTTTGCTTAGAAAGTGATTTCCTAATTCAATACTCTACTCTTCATTTAATTATATTGCGGAAGGGTAACCTTCGTAGGAGGTACTTTGGCTTAGTCGACGTGTTTTTTATTTGCATAAACTTTCGTTTTATTTTTAGGTAACTAAATATGGCAATGACATTTATTATAATAATTACTTACGTCACCTTAGATCTATACTATGCCAATTTTTGAAATAATGACTATAAGAACTACAAGAAGTGCAGTGTACCTACATGATAATATTACAGCATGCTCCAAGTATTTTATTTGTGCTGGCACAAAGTTAGTAACAACTATCATCATCATCATCACATCAGCCGGAAGATGACCACTGCTGAGTTAAGTTACTCGAAATAAACAATTAAATTAATTATAGGCCTTTCTCGTAAAGTGCCACTTTGACCACCTACTTGCCTCCTGCATCCAACGGCTCGCCGTGGTTTCGACCAGATCGTAGGTTCACCTAGTCACTAGTGAGTAGCGAGGGTGCCTACACTGCGTCTAACAATACTGCGTACGTAATAACTACCTATGACTACCTACACTACACACTATACACTGTGTACGTTACCTAAAAACAATAATCATAACTCAATCATTTTTAATAAATGAAACCTTAGAAATATAGAACGCCTTGACCCACAGTAGCATACAACTAATAAATATACATTACATAATAATATATGAGCACACCAACAGTGTCACAATGCAACTGTATTTATTTTCGAAGCTAACTGGATCAGATGAACCGCTACCGCGCACATTGTGGTGGACAAAAAACTGGCGTCTGCTGCAGTGACATCTCGAGTCTCGACTACTGGCGACATCTGGCGTGCCTTGGCGAAATATGCATATGTCTTTTTGGCCAGATGACTTGACGACTAGAACCACTATGCAGCTTCTACCTCACGAAAATGTACCTTATTTCGTTTTGCTACGGTTGACAATTCAATGCTACGGTTTCGGAAATATGTTAGCAAGTTTTCTTTATTGTAAGCTCTGAGCTTTTAAGTTAAGGTTGCGTTTTCAGTGCAGGGTTTTTTGTAAAATTTTTTCGGAAGTAGCATAATTCATATTTTAAGGAGCGTATCAGGTTTCGCGACAGATGCGTACGCGTTTAATTCTGCGCACGCGCCGTGGTGACGTAGAATTTTAAGCTCTACTTAATTTACAGTTTTGTTGACGTTTATGTGTGCGTTTGCTACCACTCACCACTGAGACGGTGCGGATAAATTTTGTGTTTAATACCAATAGATACACTACTTTACATCCTATAGAATTGTTATTCTATAGGTAACAGTTTAGTGGACAAACATGAAACATCACTGTATCCAGTGCTGTTTTGTGTAATCATGTAACACATTATTATACTCTATCACGAACAGTGATACCGGCTGCAGTCACTGCACAAGATAGCACTGGATACAGTGATGTTTCATGTTTTTCCACTAAACTGTTTGGCAGCACAACATGGGAGTGGAACCGAACTACCGTATCATCGTATACAATCAGCCGATAGACATCCACTCACCATCATCATTAACAGCCTGAAAACGTCCCCTGCTGAACATAGGTTTCCCCCAGAGAGCACCACTTTGAGCGGCTGCTCGCCTTTTGCATCCATCGGCTCGGTTGTCACCAGATCGTCGCTGTACGCTGCGCCTTCCGGTTCGAGGTCGCCACTCGAGAACCTTCCTTCCCCGTCGGTTGTCAGTTTTACGGTAGCCTGCCCATGTCATTTCAACTTGCCTATTCTAAGAGCTATATAGTCACTTTAGTTCACACTATGACACACTGCTGAGTACATATTAGAGCGCCACCTTTGAGTGGATACTTGCCTCTTGCATCCAACGGCGCCCTCGCGTATGAACAGATCGTCGTCGGTCCACCTAGAGGGGGAGCCTACGCTGTGTCTTACGGTTCGTGGTCGGACCTTTCTTCCCTTTCCATTGTGGGGTATCAGTTTGCTAAGTGTACCTAAGAACTATATCGGTAACTTGCTTGGTCAACGGTAACTTGGTTGGGTTGGTTGGAGCAAAGTTCTCTCCATAGCTCGTTGCGTGACTATGAGCTTCCAAACTTACATTGCCCATCGTATGAGAGGTTGAGAGTACTCTATTCTATCACCTTGGATGTAAGAAGACCATGCGGTTCAGAGGCTCCTGAATTCATAAAATAACTAAATATTTATGGACATTTCAAACAACGCCATGTAGTCCCAAACGAAGCAAAGCTTGTACTATGGTAACTAGATAACTGATAGAATACTTAGGTATTATACTTTTTAGAATACAATCTAACACCCAGACACAGGACAAACACCTGTGTTCATCAAACAAATATTTTATCCTGAATGGGAATCGAACCCGCAACCTACAGTTCAGAAGGCAGAGCTACTTCTAACTGAGCTATCAGGGCAGTCATGGATTTTTTACTACATACAATATGGCTGAAGGCGGAGTGAGGATTGGAAACTGGCTCTTCAGTAAAGCTGCTTCTGAACTTGAGGGTAGTACTCTTTGTGTTTAGTGGTAGTACCCAGAGGAGCATTAGAAAACGCTCTACCACCCCCAAACTATGGTTCCATCAAGACATTTTCTTTAAATAAAAGCTCAAGTTCATTTCAAGATTCGAACTCACGACTCACGACACACAGATCGCAAGTCAGCCTCACTACCAACTGTCCAACTGAGCTATCATTGCTTCGCTACGCAGGTGCTATAATTATTCCTATTATATTGTCAATATGCCCCATCACGTGCACAACGTTATGATGTTCAATGATACCCCGTGTGAAGTCGTGTGCATACATCAATATGTCAGTGTCACGCGATTTTGACATAATTTGTGCGGAATCCATACAAGCTGTCAGCACGTGTGCATGGCATTAAAAACCGTTCAGCCGATAACGTGCACCGTGCTGCCTTTGCTGGTACTATAACTAATATTGTTGCTTTAAATTTTATAGTCGCGCAGCGAGCTATGGAGCGAGCTATGCTCGGTGTTTCCCTGCGAGATAAGCTCCGGAACGAGGAGATCCGCAGGAGAACTAAAGTGACCGATATAGCTCTTAGAGTTAGTAAGTTGAAGTGGCAATGGGCAGGCCACATCGCTCGTAGAACTGACAACCGATGGGGAAGAAAGGTCCTCGAGTGGCGACCACGAACCGGAAGACGCAGCGTAGGCCGGCCCCCCACTCGGTGGACCGACGACCTGGTGAAAGCCGCGGGGAGCCGATGGATGCAAGAGGCGAGCAGCCGCTCATGGTGGCGTGCTCTGGGGGAGGCCTATGTTCAGCAGTGGACGTCTTCAGGCTGTTAATGATGATGATGATGATGATGAAATTTTATTCATTTAGAAGCAATCAACTATTATTTAATATTTGGCAATATTATAAGACACAGCGTAAGCCAGCCCCCCACGAGGTGGATCGACGATCTGGTGAAAGCCGCGGGGAGCCGATGGATGCAGGAGGTGAGCAGGCGCTCAAAGTGGCGTTCTCTGGGGAGGCCTATGTTCAGCAGTGGATGTCTTCAGACTGTTGATGATGATGATGATGATGATGATGATGATGATGATGAATATTATGAAGCAATATGAGAGTACTTACGTACTTTAGGAAGTATATAATACCTAAGCCAGCCCCCCACTAGGTAGGTAGGTACTCTACTGAAATGCTTGGGTTTGCCTTATTTAATATTAGTGCTTCCTTTAATTTTTATTCACAGCGAACAAAGTGACATATAAACTTCTAATCTTCAGTCCCAAGAAGTAATAGATAATATCTTCAGGGTGTGTGATAAAATTGATAATATAAGTGATCAGACAGAAGCCTAGTTTATGTAAAAAATCTGCTTTCCCGTAAAAAGTGAAATGGGCTAGGTACCTCTTCAGTTTTCTTACCAACTACTTAGATAGGTATTCGTTACGCAACTAGCCAATACAGTCCAATCTGTGTTCAATACAGTAATTCACTTCATCATCCTAATCAACAGCCTGAACACGTCCATGGCCTACGCTGCGTCTTACGGTTCGTGGTTGCCACTCGAGAACCTTTCTTCCCCATTGGTTGTCAGTTCTACGAGCGATGTGGCCTGCCCAAGTGCCCATTGCCATTTCAACTTGCTAATTCTAAGAGCTATATTGGTCACTTTAGTTCTCCTACGGATCTCCTCGTTCCGGAGCTTATCTCGCAGAGACAAACCGAGCATAGCTCTTTGCGCGACTTCGAGCTTACTAAAGAGGCCAACAGTAAGAGACCACGTCACTCACTTCACCCCCTGTATTTTCAAGGAAGGTGGCGCTTGCCTTCTATTTAGCATGAAAACATCTCTTTCCATCAATGTCTAAATAGCTGTCAAATTATAGATGCAAATAAATAAAGATGATACACGCTAACCCCCTTACTAATAAACACTGCATAACAGTAGAATATAGCTACTCGGTGTTTTCTTTTGTTTTGCCTATCTTTGCCCATTTCAAACTCAAGTCTCAACAGAGAAAGACAAAACAATAAATAAGTATTCTTCCGCTACACATGGCTACACATATCTAAAAATTGGGAGCAAAGCGCCTTCGCTTGAAAGAGCACGCATACGCATCTTGACTTGAACAACAAGAAGTGTGACGCTGCGCTAGGACAATTTTGAGTAAATGATGTGAGGACGAGTTTATTTATTACATCTGTGGGGCAAATAGGTTGCCAAGCAACCTTGCTTTGCCAAAATAGCACCATCACGGAGTATCGGTGAAGTATATTGGCACGTGCACCATCTGCAAGACAGCTGCGTATATAACTGTACGGCGCGGCGCCGGCGCCAGGTGTGCCGAGTGCGGAGTGCCGCAAGGCTCGACCCTAGGGCCTGGATCTTTGGGGTACTTAGGTTGCTTAAACCATTTTTTTAGGGGACTGGGTTTTCTATAGACTTATGCTTTGTGTAAGTTAGATCTGGAAATGTCTTTAGCTGCTTGGTAAGATTTTTTTAACGGGTGAAAGAAGTGAACGATGCTTTGATTGCGATGTGATTGTTTCAGCTTGGGCAAACATGATTTCATACGTTGTCTGTCTGGCAGTTGTCGCATTTTTCCACCGATTCTCGTGAAATTTTATAAGCAGGTTCGATAATTTTATACTTACATGGAATTTTTTTGTAAGGTTTTTGAAACTTTTGGAAATGGTGGAGCCGTGGGAGTTGAAAACGAAAAAATATCCAGACTCGCGAGGTCTATAGCTGACAGAGCCAGTTCTTAGTATAAGACTTGCGCATTTGGGGAGTATTTAGGTACCTGGTTTAACCATATTTCCTACAAATGAATCATTTCATTTTTCATTCTATAGAGCTAAACTCTTCGTAGCTTAGCTTTTCCTACTGCTTAATATTTTAAAGAATGAGTTACAGAACTAGGACTTCGGAGAACCGTCTCTATGTTATAAACACAATCATTATTACCTATCTTTAGCTTTTCTTGTTTATTATTGAAACTCACGCAATGTCCGTCAAACTTTAATAAATGTAGATTATTCGCACGTTCCTCCCATTATCCTTGCTTTATTATTTATGTTACGCAACGTTTCACGCTACCTTCCGCCGCAGGCTGTTCTCGTATTTTCTCAGAAATTGTAGAAGATTTATAGATTTACATAAAATGAAATTCAAATCAATCCACTAAATATGTTTACGTGCACACTGATTTGCGCGGCTCTACGTTGCCAGCCACCCTGTAACTTACGTGGTATCCCTACTAATATTTCTTTGTTTGTTTCTTTGGTTGTTTGTGTGGCAGAGCTTAACCGATTGGTAAAGTTTTAAGTAACTTTCGCCTCGTTCACTACATGGATGGGCGACTGCTACAAGTAGTGGTATTTTAGACAACTGATCGCTATCGTGCCTCAAAAGTCACCGTCGTCGCCTCGGCTCCAGCTCTTGTAAACAAACCATCAAGACATCTATGATGGATTAAAGTTTTGATGCGTAAGTAGGTACCTATCAGAGCTAGTGACTTACCTACGCGAGAAGAAAGGAATAAAGATACGTTAACCATATTTAATGTACCTATACATACTAACCACACAACTGTGGACTCCATTTCAAGTCACATAAGTGACCTGAAACATTTATATAATGCTATCTTTGATGTCAAAGTCAATGTTAAATACTTAATTGATTGTGGAATATAGTTGATATGATGGCCCTTACTTTTAACCGTTCCCTCTTTTTTCCTTGGTTTGCGTCTACTCTTTTCTAATTTCACGAACTGACCCTAGAAAATCTTCATCTTCTTCTCATTTAAGAGTCCTGCTCTTGTCAGTGGAGTAATCGCCAACTTTCTGTCCTTAGCTAATGCTTTGACTTCCCCGTACGACATGACATTTATCTTTTCTTTTATTTGATCTGTATACCTAAACCTATGCTCTTCTAGGCCTGCCTCTTCCTCTCTTCCCTTCTATGATGTTTTTATGAAATTGTCATGTCGTATGAGGTGGCCAAACATTTATCCTCTTAGTTTGGGGCTAGATAGCGCTGTGTGAAATGTCCACACATATTTATTTATTATTATTATTATACTTCTATTGTCACTAGTAGTATGTTCCGTTTTTCTTGAACAAGGATAAGTACTCCTGCTTATTCTCTCCATACGGTTCCAGCGCCACATTCCAAATGCTTCCAGCCTTTCCCCGTTCTTTTTGGGTCATCATCCATGTCTCGCTTCCACACAAAGCAATGCCCCAGGTGTATTATTAAAAAAATCTTCATACATATATAAGCTCAAATCAGCACAAGCTACCAATATCTTGTCATATAAGATTCTACGATCTGGAGGCAAACTAACAATTCCAAATCCACGAAACCACCAAGCATCTCGGAGCCTCGCACAATTTGGATAATGACATGATTGGCTCAACTTGTTTTGATCATTTCGAATTAGGAAGCTTGGGTCCGGCAAATTGACTTCCATTTTCGAATATTTATGGATCAAATAATCGCGCGCTCGCGCGCTTATGTTGGTGTTGGCTGAACTGATTCGTTTGATCGATACTCCTTTACGTCAGTTAGATTTGATGTTTTGATGCATTCATAATGCATTGGTTCCTTCCTACGAGCCACAGTTCTTGGTATTCTACCCGGAACTTCCTTGTTCATAAATATTAGGTTTTGTTTTTCTTTATCTGAAAATTGTTCATTTCTAGAAGTTTCGATTCCTAGAACACACGTTACGCAATTTGTCCACACTAGGTAAAGTAAAACATGTGAGTACCTAGGTACTAGGTAGTAATTTAAACAATACTTATATATTCTAATATATTTTCTCGGCTGCAGTTTTTCAAAGTGTGTTCAATTTTCTCCAATAACCTCACTAATTAACTTAACAACTTGTAAAAAGAGGATATTTCGCGTGAAGGTAACGATCGTGGAACGCAGGTGAACAGGCGTACTACCAACCAACCGTGCCGTACAATTACAGGCGCACGCGCCGCATTCTATCTTTGAAATTTGAACTTTGCGTTCGTTAGCCATTGATTATGAGTTTTTTGCGGCCAGTGCAACCTTACTTTTGTTTTTTTTTATGATTGTGGTACAGGTCTAGTGTCAGCGTACAAACCGCTTTGTAATAAGTAGGTTAAACTAGAAACAGATGTTCGTCTTCGTTTTGCTACTGAAGTTTTGTTATTCTTTAGGTGATGTTTACTAGAAGTGCCTATAATAATATGTTATTATTATGTATTCAATTTGCGTCCAGTGTTTTTGAAAATAATACAAAATATCCGATCCCTAAACGACAGACTGACTGACAAGCGAGCTGACAGACTGACAGACTGACTGACAGATAGACTGGCTGAAAGGCTGTAAGTTTACCTCTTGATGATTGGAAAATGTATTCCTTTTATAACGTAGCAGGCGTAGGGGTGTCCTAAGAAGACTTGAAAGTTGAACCCCTAAGGTCTAATGGGATGTTAAACATACGGGTAAAACCGCGGGGTGCTTCTAGTAAAATGTTATTTTAATCGCAGTAGGTAGAATAACTCTGAAGCGTCTTTTTGCAAATATAATCGCCCCTTATTTCAGTTCACTTACAAACTAAAAAGCTAAAAACATAATAAAACAACTCGTGCGCAGCTTTTACAAGAAAATCGTTCACCACAATGGATCAACTTAAACCACATTAAAAGCTGTTGCTCTTAATTTCAAAACCGCATTTAGGGGTCGCGATTGAAAAAAAAAACATATATTTAAGGAGTCGTTGCCCTCAATGCCATATGGAGAACGCGAGTTTTTGAAGTTTAAAAAGTTATTGCATGCACCCCATGGTAACAAACAACCTTACAAACTTAACTTTGCTTTCAAAAGTAATATATCCACTCAAAACTTAACTTTATTCCAACAGTGTAAGTTCTTTGTAATAATTTTATACAGTAAATAATTTTGAAGGGTAGCTTTTAAGCCTTAAGATTTTTGATTAAGACTCTAATGCAAGGTATGTTAAGTCGAAAATAGAGAAGCTTATCGACTGTGGCCAATTATTTGGGTATTAAACGTTCAATTTAGATTATGCTGATAGTAATTTAGTGTTGGAAGTATCTAAATGCCGTTGTGTTTTGAATTCAACCTGTGTTGGTTAGTTTAGTCAAACTCAAGAAGCAAATATTGACCGACTAGCTTTGAAAATCAGCTCAGCAATTCCTAGTTAAATGTTCCATTTAAAAGATTAAGGGTGCAAGTGAGGGGTTGACCTGTAACTAGGCCTCATCGCAAACGTAGTGGCGTGCGCGCGGCGGCATTTGTCAAACGAACGTAATCAAGCTTCGCCGACATATAATAAGAGAGACGAGAATTGGCTTCGTTGAAACACCGCAAATTGTTTTGACAGCTTGACTACAATATGTATCGTCATTTGTTTTCGTAATTATTAATGTGTAATTTTAATACTTCTCTGACATTTCTGTTTTGCAATTTGTTTACTTTTTAATGATGTGATGTTATAAATAATGATGTATAGTTATTAATTAATGTAATTGGCTTCTATAGCCGTATTAAATAAATACATGTCTCAAAATGTGTTTTTCTTAATTTTGTTTTATCTTATGATGGGAAGTGATACCTTTGCCGTTCGCCTCCCTGTATACCACAAACTTAAATAAGTATAATTCTCACTATTGCATTATTATATCATTAAAAACCCCTTTTAAGAAATTATTAATCGTTAGGAGGTGCAGAAAGGATTATAGACCTGTTTGATCTGTAAAGTATTGATTGTTTCATAATAAACAAAGATGCTAAAATCCATACAAAAATCAACTCTGTTACCGGTTGTTTTCATACTTTATTCTCTAAAATTTTCATTTAGCCAAGAGGCCAATGCTGCGCAAACTCATTACACCTTACACTATCAAATAATCTGACTACTTCGCTCATAAATCCACTGAAAGCTGAGCTATAAACTCACCCTATGAGTATAATCATCATTGATCGCAGGTTTTGACAGCCACCCCCTTGCAACCCCTTCTCCACCCCTTGAGTAATGTCATCGATTTCACATAAAAATTGCTGCACGCAACCGATTGTGCCATTAAAAGCTTGTGAGCTTAATCTTTAGAACCGAAACAATTTTGTCACATTACAATCATACATACAGCGCACACGCAAGTGCGTGTAGGGGTAAAGCGTGATTTTTCTATTTTTAGGGTGATTATAGGGTTGATAGGGAATGAGGACAGGCTTATTGACCTTAATTGGGTCTGATTTTGTATACTACAAACTATACTTAACGTCAAATATTTTATCGTGAAATTGATTTAATTGATAAACAGCACGAATCTGATAACTTTCCAACAAAACTCTTGGACGAATCAACAATAGTTGTTTACGACAAACACTCGACTCGCCGTCCATTAGCCAGCCATTCCAAACCCAAAACAACACGAGCTTACGCGGACCCTCGCTCAAATTTGGCAAACCCACTCAAGCCACTGAATCAGCAATGGCTGAACCGGAAAAACATTATACACGTCTAATTCTGTTTATATTTGTGCCTCACGGAAGTCGAGAGCCGAAAGCTGCCACGGTTTTTCTGCGAGCACACCCCTGGCCACGTGTCTCGAGATTGTGAATCTATTCTAAGAGGCCGCTGCAAGCGTAGACCCTTGCGGCACACCTGCCCCCAGACGACAACGCGACCTATTTTCATCAAACTAAAACCACCCTTATTGGTCTCTGATAAGGGTTTACGTAACTGAATAGGTGGATGGTAAGTAGAGAGCACATATTTGGCAGGAAGAGGGAGTACATCGGGTATATTTAGTCGAGAGCCCCCTTATGGTTTATGATTGAACAAACGATAGCGGCAAGGTGTGCGGGACGGGAGCGGGACACGCTTCGGGATGTTTTGATAATATTTCCATTATGAATCTTATCTGTATTTACATGAGGATAACGAGGGTGATGGCTTTGTGTAATTATAGTACTTAATAATTGTAATTTAGTAATAAATTAATAATAAATTTCCATTTCTTTTCACTTCTTGTCAATGTATGTATTCGTTTGCTATAATAATTAATTGATTGACGGTTACCTAAAGCTTGCAAACCTTTGTGAAATTTTGATATGATTATTATTAAGGTTCACATTTACGAACAAATTACACTGGCCCTAAATTTGGAATAGAAAGTTAAAGACATGAAATCACAATAACATGATTTCCCGGCACGAATTTCGTCTGCCCCAAAACCGGTACCTACTGCCGGTGATAGCAACATCTACCACAAAAACTGACACCTGAATTATTTTTACACCGATACGTACTTCCTCTTAAAATTTGACATCTTGCTTTACTATTACTACCGTTACCATCTGTTGGTATCTCCAATATCTTAAAAACTTTGATAACTCTTACGTCCATAGAAATAAGAATTAAAATGAAAAAAGAATCGATTTCAGTGTTAGGGAATTTGAGTATGTAATCGAATGATACAGTTGCTGTTTCCCTTTCAATCGATTTTGCACCTTTTATATCAAAAACCAATTTTATAGATCCACCATCTGGTGGTAGGTGGTCGACCTTTTCTAAACTTGTATTCAATTTATGTTTAATAGTATTTTTTTCTTTTCAGGTAAGTGTTTGCAAGGTTTCGGCAAAAACTTGATGGAGGGTGAGTATCTCAGTAATGCGGTGCACGTGGTGGCTTGAATACCACAGTTAGCACACTGTACAACTTGCAGCCGGTTTAAAATATAGCATTTTACTTAGAGGTTACGTAAATATTATAGTGATTAACCTAAATAATTCTAATTACGACCCTATAATCGGAATTCCTGTTGAAGAAAAAGATACAACAGTACAGAAAACTGAATAGTTTGTGTATGAAAAAGAACCTGTGCGCTGTCTCAGTTTTATAACAGGCAAACAGGATAGTTAGGCAAACAACTATCATTATTCATCTATACATAATAAAACTGTAACTGGGGTTAATCTGTACATAGAATATTTTTTGAAAATTTTGATTGCATCGCTCTTCTTTATCGAAGTGGAAACAATTTTTTTTTTTTTTTTGTCTGTTTGTCTGTTTGTCTGTCTGTCCCTTTGAACACGCATCACGCTGGAACTACTGAACGGATTTCGCTGAAATTTGGTATGGCTTAGCTAATTTTTCAGAATAACATTAAGGATACATTTTGTTTTCTAAAACGGCCAAGTGCGGGTTGCACGAAGAAACATGTAGGTATGTAATTTTTATGCAAGAATTTTTTTGTATTATTTTTTATTTATTTTATTATTTTTCGCTTCCGTCTTACCCATAAACAGAGTTAAGGCGTAAAACTAATTAACCCGTGCGAAGCCGGGGCGGGTCAGCTAGTTAGAAATAAAAAAGAGATAAATTAACCGTATATATCTTCCGCTAAAGTTTCCACTCCCTACCATCGACACTCACCAGCATCAGCCCTTCACCGTGCGGTCACCATCAGCAGACCATGACGAGAGGCAGGTGCAGAGGTCGCAATCACTGACGGCTCCGATAGACTGTGAAATGCAACAAGGGAGGACAAGGTTCTTGAACCTATGTCTTGTTGGAATGTGCTGAGAGTTGTATTTTAATAGAAATGAGGGTCAAAACGGTATTAATTGGGAGGTTCACTGTCGAAACTCATAAAATCGTTTGTCATAATTTTGTTACAAATAAAAATGTTACTTATAATCATCATTTCACATAATGTGATTTATTATACTTTCACTACATCTAATTTTCTTTATTATAAATCAAAATTAATAATAATCCAAATTTATAAGAATGAAACTCATAAGGCGTATATAACATAACAGTACAAATTTATAATGTTCTTTTACCATAACTAACTTTAAGCATAAAACAAAATATCAATAATACTGTAAATTAATGTGACTGGAACTGTTGATTGTTATATATATCCTAATCAGTTATAAAAACGTAGTACGGCAAGCCAATTTGCTCTTCAATCTATGCAGGCACTTCATCCAGTCAAAACAAACAAAATTAACGTGTGGACTGTGGGTAATTGTAAAATAACTTATATTTTCTCATGTTATGTTGATTTTGGTGTTGTTGGTGAACTTTGTGCATTATTTTAATAAATAACTTGAAATGTCTAATAAAAACACGTGTAAAATATTTAAATCAAATAACGGTAACCTGAAACTTAATATAGATGGTTTCTGTAATTTTTTAATATAAGGATAAGTGACTTCTGGCACTTCGCCGGCCGCTGCCGCGGCACGCTCGCTACGCTTCGCTTCGCTCGCTCGGCTCGTGCGTCGTGTGGTCACAGTTAACCTAACGCTCCTCCTCGCTTCGCTCGTCGTCGCACCTATTTATGACTTTGCCTTAGACTAGTATCTTAGTATCTTTAGGGTATACATGCATATGTATATAATGATTTAACTACCTCAAAATTATTATTATGTTAACTAAAAAATATGAAAAAGTCATTATGAACAATACAATTATGAATGCTGATTATTATGAAATTATAAGTAATGAAATTTATAATAAAAAAAAGTATGATAAAAAAATTCTTAACATTAACATTATAACATAATTTTTAATAAATTTAAACATTATTTGAATAAATTGTATAAGAAAAGATCAATATAAAAAGTAACTATTATGAACAAAGTTATTTATAAATAACCACCATTATAAATTTCATCATTATTAAAAATGAGGTATGTGAAATGAAATTATGAATAATGAAATTATTAGTACAGACGGTATCCCTAATTGGGAAGTTGGCGTAATTAAAATTGTAAAAAAATAATGGACCTCCAGGGTTTTTTATGGGAATGAATGACGTGACGAGTTAGTATTTCACCTAAAGTTAAGCGACACGGCCGCCCATAACAGTTGCAGTGTCACTCGGAACTTTAAAATAATAAAGTTTCGCGTGACACTGCACTGCGCACGTCATCCTGAGATATCACACAGTCTAGTAATCAGATTACTAGACTGTGAAATCCGGTCACAATGTCTCGTTTGACCAGTAATTTCACTAGCTACCTACAAAGCCCTTCAAACTGCAACACAGTAGTACTTGCACACTACTGCTTGGTGGCAGAATAACTGGCAAAGTGGTGGTACCTACCTAGACGCTACCTAGGCCTTTGCAGAAAAGTCCTACCACCTAGTAGCTGGCAATTTATGAAATGTTAACAGCTAAGCTTTAAGTTTTTTATCAGCAAATGTATCACGTTTCCATTACCAATCTTTGCCTTGTTAAATTAGCCATAATAGATTTGTGTTTTAAAACCATTCTGATACTATTAAGCTACACCGAAAACGCTAAATTAATACAATACTGGCCTGATTGCTCAGTTGGTTGCAGCTCTGCCTTCTGAACTGTAGGTTGTGGGTTCGATTCCCACCCAGGACAAACATTTGTGTGATGAACATAGGTGTTTGTTCTGTGTCTGGGTGTTATATTGTATTCTATGCATGTATTTACACACAAAAAGTATCTAAGTATTGCATCAGTTATCTGGTTCCCATAGTACAAGCTTTGCATAGTTTGGGGCTAGATGGCGCTGTGTGAAACGTCCACACATTTTTTTATTTACACACATTATTATTAAAAATTCACTTTAATTATTCGAACTGGTTTCCTCTAAATGAACGCGGGTATTTACTGTGCTTTTCTTGTTCTTTCAGTGTAATCTAGAAATACTCGTTAATTGCGTGATAGGAAGTAGCTAATGAGCTTAAATAACTTGAATATTAACCGTATCATTAAACTTTGAAATATGTTACACTGTAAACATTTTGCTAATTGAAGTAACTGCTTCGAGCAATTAATTTTGACAAGTTCTATTTATCTCCGTTCTTATATCTGTTTTTTTAGGCTTTAGGTAGCAAACAAGACCGATATAGCTCTTAGAATTAGCAAGTTGAAATGGCAATAAGCAGGCCACAACGCTCGTAGAATTGTTCACCGAGGGGGAAGAAAGTTTCTCGAGTGACGACCACGAACCGGGAGACGCAGTGTAGGCCCCCCACTAGGTGGGCCGACGATCTGATGGATACCGCGGGGAGCCGATTGATGCAGAGGGCGAGCAGCCGCTCAAAGTAGTGCTCTGTGGGGAGGCCTATGTTTAGCATTGGACGTCTTCAAGCTGTTGATGATGATGATGAGCAAACAAGAATAAACTTCTCGTGATGGGAAGATATCACCGTAGTCTATGGACATCATCATATAAATCGAGTAAAGTGTGTGATTTCCGAACAATACTAAATCCCTATTCAAACCGGCGCGGTATTCGTACCGCAGTGGGTAGCAGCATCCCGCGCGGCATTCCGCCCGGGTATTTTGTATGAAGTTTCGCTCAAGTACCCACCGCGGTACGAATCCCGCGCCGGTTTGAATAGGGCTTAAATGGGATGAGCTTTTTCACGGTGACAAAAGGTACTTATAAGCTTTAGTTATAAAAAACGAAAGCCACCGATGACTCCATGACTAAGCTTTCTGTAAGTCTTGAAATACGCTGACTTACGACATCACAACTTTACAACCACCCTTATCAATTTTATCAATAGTAATTAATTTCTAAATTAATGTAGTTTTCACGTGCCGACAGACATAATGGCGATAAAACTTATTTAGTGGCTGCGATAAAACCGTCTGGCTATATAATAAGGTAGGTAAATGAGACCAGGGGGCAAACGCGAAGGTCGTCGGACCTAGAGCTAGGTCGTCGGGTAATTACTCGCGAGCTAGGTTCTAGGACTTTTAGGCACGCTAGCCAAGCCCGAAATTTATTTACTGGTTAGGCTGCTTACATGCGGGCGACTGACAAACTAAGAATCAGAAGGCGATGAAGCGATCGACAGTTCAGTGGCAGTGCGACAGTCATCTAGCGACCATGACAACTTGTCAAGTTGTCACTGACAAGCAGGCCGTATAAAATGCAAAAAAAGAATAAACGTGTTGCAATTGCAATCGGCCCAATGTAGATATTTTGATCTGACCTGCCCGTACTGGTAACAGCAACCATGCGCATGTCTAGTTCATATTCTATTTAGTATGGTGACTCGTTGTGTTAGTTCCTAACTAGAGCTAGGAAAATTGAGTGAGTAGCCGTATAACTTTCACATAGTATATAAAAGTACTTCAATCTCTGTAGGTTTTTGATCTTACATTTTATGGTTCTAGTGTATCATATAGTGCGACGCAGTGACGACTGGGTTTCCAATAAGTCGCATGAATGTAAGCGGCCTAAATCGTCACGCACAGTTTTAACAGCCTGCCACTGCTCGTTGTTTTTCATTATGGTAGAAGCCTAAATAGCAACTTTGGAAGGCGACGGACGCTGAAAGGATCAAGTAAAAATTATTAATGTGGTAAAATACCTAAGTTATAACGTTCATACTTATTTATGCGTCTACTCGTGTAGGGCCAGAGGTAAGAGTAGGTAGACTTAAATTCTCTGGAAAGTAGTTCACATGGCTATACCGATGGATGACTTTATTTCCGATTGTACATTTGGTATGACAAATGAGTCCCTAAAACTTACGGCCAAAATAAAAATCCCAAAATGTTGACGTAAATTACCGTAAAAAATAACAACCACGTGAATACCACAATTTATTATTATTGTGGATCAATTTAGGGTGTTATTACCAAAACAAACAGAATATCCGTAGTTACGCTGGATTGATAACCAATGTATCTTGCAGCTGTTTTCGTGAATTCTCTACGAAATTGTTCTGCGTGGTCAGTTTTGGAAGTGTCCAGCTAAGTTTGTAGGTCAATATAATGATTCACACACTAAATGGGTCAATCCATTATCTGTACCGATCTGATAAGGCATCGTTATATTATATGGGTGCTTTTTATTTATTTTTTCGAGGATGGCGCATTCCAAGCGATTTTGACGTGGAGGATAGTGAGCACAGTTGATGCACTTCGGACGAGGTATCTAGGTTCTTGAGCTTGCGTTATTTAAATTGGTACTACCTAGTTATCCCTACTAATATAAAAAACTGAAATGGTTTCCTTTTGTTTGTTGTCAAAGCGGCCAAACCGTTTTTGATGACATTTTGCGCATAGATTGTTTACACTACTGACTAAGGATACTTTTATGCCAGAAAATTACAAGTTCTCACAGGAAAATGCAAGTAACATACCTCTAGTTTAAAGCTGTACAACATTGTTATCAATTATTCTCCTATTACCGTACTTTTTAATCACGGCAATAAACTTCTACAGTAATTGGCTCCGACTCATTGCTTAATTAAATAGCGCTTTCTCAAGGTATAAATATCACTTTTGTTCTTAGTGAGCTATAAATAAATACTCAAAGACGATTATTTAAAGTTTTCTTAATGGGATCTCGTAATTACTGCATGCAGTCTTAGCAACAACTAGTATTGATTAAATTATCTTACTGACTTACCATAAGACTCTTAAATTCTAAGTATTCTTGGTAAAATCAAGCATCACAGACTCCCAATTTCACGTACTTAAATAATTCATTAAATATACACAAGGCCGATCTTTCAATGTTGAATTTAAAACAGATAAATCAATAATTTTGAACCTTGGAATAGTGCCTCTACCCTTAGCTTAGTTAACCTAAGGGGTAACTAAACCTAAGCCTAAGGGCTAAATTAACACTATGAGTTAGCAAATGCAAAATTCACAGCGCAGCATAGCTTATTATTACTACGTAGATCGCAGTGTACAATATAACAATATAATAAATAGAACAACGGCTTGTTTTAATTTAAAAAAATTATAAATGTAATTTGCGTTTTTCTTGCCAATTATGCGTAACTTGCCGGCGTCCTTGTTTCCAGCTAACTATGATCTGAGTATCTTCAAGTCGAGAGTGAACAGGTATCTTCTAGGCAAGCATGCACCATCGTAGACTGCGTCATCGCTTTCCACCAGGTGAGACAGTGGTCAAATTCTTTGCCTATAAACAATAAAAAAAAACTTCTAATGGGCAATATTTACCTATACACCAGTGCCACATCCAAAACTGGAGCCTCCATTCCTAGCGCGCGGTAGCAACCTGTTCTGGGAACACAATACATCGGTTCTCGCTTAACACCGAGCACAGAAAAAGGACAAAACATGCATCTAAATGTGGAGGCGCCATATTTACAGATGTAGAGATGCTGGAACAAACATGTTTCGGAATCCACTCCTTTACTTTGTTATATTGACTATACAACAAAGTGAACAAAGCAAAGCGATGATAACTCAGCTTGCAATCTGAGGGTCGTAATTCGAACCCTGCGAAGAGCTTGCGCTTTCGTTGATGTAAAACATCTTGATGAAACTTTAGCATGATTATAGGGCATAATTAGTAGCCGTCTGGCTAGCTACAGGCATAGCGCTTAACTGAGTAGGTTCCTGCGGTACTAGAGCGGTGCGGGAAGGGTGAGTTTTTGTTGACGTGAGATGGCAGTCGGGGACGGCATCGCCACAGGGTACTTTGGGCACCGCTGCCGTCAATACGTGCTATTTGGACTGACCGCTTTACACAAAAAACACACGAGATGTGTATTCGAAGATGAGTCCTCCGATTATAAATAAAAATATTATAAATCTGAAAATATATTAACTCAAAGACCGAGAAGAATGGAGCACTTGAAGAGCTATTTTCTAATTGTTTGTGATATGATTTGGATAGCAGTATCGCCGCTACTGATTAAAAAATTTTCCGTACTTTATAAATCAATCTATTTTCTAATTATGTAGAGAAATGGCAAAAATGTGGCAATAACGTAAAGAAAGTGGAGGAAGAAAACTACAAAAATGACCATCTTAGTGAAATATCGCAAGAAATATTTTCATTAGGTACTATCGATCACGTGTCGAGCGCGACAGTTCTGTTACGTCACAAATGTATCCTGCAATTCCCCCGCATCGCTCTACTACCGCAGGAACCTACTCAGTCGTCCATTGCCGAGCATGGTGATAGTGGGGGGTTACCACTACCACCATGCTCGGCAGTCGGGTTGGTGATTCTATAGTAGATTATAATGCAGGCAGAAGAGGAATGCTGCTGCCTATTCCCTGATATTCCTTTAGCTTCTTACGACACCCGTGGCGATGGGGTATAATAGTTTTTTTTTAATGTACGACGATTTTTGCTTACATTTATCACCAAAACGCTATTTTAATGATGACAGAAATAAATCTTAAAGCTATTTAAACATTGTACTTCATAAAGGCGTACCTAGTTCCAGGAGCCTGACTTGGGAGTCAGTTTTCAATCTGTGTATAAGGGCGCCATCTTTGTCCATATAGTTCAAAACCAAAAAAAGTAAAAAAAAAGTAATCAAAAAAATCAAAGTAAAAAAGGTCAAAGTAATTTGATCAAAAGCTACCCTTTTTTGCTATAAAAACTACCATATAAATAAGTATCTACTATGCTAAATAAGTATGAGTAAAATAACATAAAAGGCAAGAAAGCTAACTCTGTTTTTATTTAGTTTATCTGTACTTACACAAAACTATCTACTTAGTTTATTTCAATTATGTAAAATTGTGTTCATTGAAAAATTGAATCCGTTCAGTTCATCTACCGCCTGCAGCTCGTCAACATCTCCATAATTATTTTAAGTCCACTTCCAGTATCCCAGCATCTCCAATAACCTGCATATATCTCAGGTCGCAGGCGCCGAGCATCCCTTGCCATGGTCACGAAATATATAATAGTACTACATGCCACGGTGGTCACTGGCCAGTTTGGTCAGCCATCTTCCAATAATACACCACCATTTAATCAAGAGATAAAGTGGGCGATAGCGCTAAACGCACTGATTGCATCGCTTTTTTGTTTTTTTTTTTGCCTTGTAAGAAAATCGGGGCTTTTGCGCTCTTGGGAGTAAAACAAAACAATTCTCAAGGAAATTAAAATGGACCTTTAGGCAAAGAGTGGAAAAAAGTGAATGGAAAATTCTGCGTAGTCCAAGCAGTTACTTGAATAGATGTTTCATGAAGACGCGGTTATAACTAGGCAAAGTGGAAGGTATGCCCGAACTGCCGACAACTACGACACAAGAATTAGTTTCTTAGTAGAGCACGAAGCCAACTACAATCTATAGCTTTGTTTTTGGTTTCTGTGGCTTTTATTAATGGCAATTATGTTATGTTACAAACACATTTACAAAACTCAAGTAAATTACCTAAACCACCAATATTTTTTTCTTTCACACCATTTACCACCAATCAAACAACAAATACAGCAAAGCGGAATATTGTCCGCAACAGAACAATTCCTTTTGTGGTCATCACAATGTGTTGAATTATAATTATTAGAACCGACAGCATAGCGACACTAATCGACCATTGTTATTGGAGGTAAATCAAAAATCGTCTACAAGCCGTCTGCATTTCTATTGGTTTTTTTATCTTAGTTCCTAATACTGATATAACTTATAATAAGGTTTCTTGTTATTGTGTTTTGTTATCTTGGTGTCAAATTGTCAATGAAGAGTTTATTTATCTATCTATCTAATATTAAACTAAGGTAATAAGTTCTAACGATCACATACATAGATCCTAGACCCTAACTAAGATTCCCTGTATCTAGGGACCCAGGAACTACGGGGACCATGCTCCCACAACACCCATGGTCCTCGATATCTTCTAGGCAAGCATATACCATCGTAGGTCACGTCGTCACTTTCCATCAGGTAGACTGCGGTCAAATACGGGTCTATTTATTAGTTATAAAAAAAGTTCCTAAACTAAGCATAGCTTGTATACTAAGCATACATTGTACTGTGGGAATCAGATAACTGATACAATATAGATACTTTTTTTCGTTTGTAAATACATAGAATACAATATAACACTCAGACACAGAACAAACACCTTTGTTCATCACACAAATGTTTGTCCTGGGTAGGAATCTAACCCACAACCTACAGTTCAGAAGGAAAGATTATAAAGCCCGTTCATAAGGCAGAGCTACTACCAACTGAGCAATCAGGCCAGTCTGAGTCTGAATGAGACGAGCTAGCCTTTCGCCTGGTTAGCGTCACGGCCAAACAATACGTTGCATGCAGTCTGCAACGTATTGTTCGGCCGTGACGCTAACCAGGCCAATTGCAGTGGCCACTTGAAACTCTAAAATATAACGTGTTCCGTGATACTGCACTGAGTATGTCATCCTGAGACATCAGCAGTATGAATAAGATTGTGAGATCAATTATAAAGTTAATATAAAATTATATTATATTATAAAATTAAATCTTTTATTCAAGGGCCAAAAGGGCCTTAAAATTCATCAATCGAAATGCCACAGAGTGATCCAAATTCCTCTATCAGCCCCCGTTTCAGGTTCGTTAGTAGCCAGTAGCAGCCCTACGAGCGCTGCTACTCCTTCCAAACCGTTTTGGGAGGTTTTGAGCTCGTACAAAAGATTTATTCCGGTTCTAAAACGCATCCCGCGTGGTGCTCGCATTTCGGTTGCTCAATCATTATCATCATCCATTAGGAACGTTATATCTAAAAACACGAAACATGCCTGGGAGCATCTCCTAACTTTTCCGTACCATGTACTTTACGTAAAATTAGACCCTACAAACAAATCTTCCCTTACTAAAAGAGTAAAGGAAAACTGCGTAAGGTACAAAGTACTGGAAGAGCAATGTTTGGATCATGAAATTATTGTTCCGCTTAACAGGCGAAACAATATTATAAATTCAAAACAAAATAACGATTCGGCCACCTTTAAAATCGTAGAGAGCAAAATTAGTGACGGCGACATTAAGGGCGCCGCCCGCGTCCTGTTCTCTAGCGACACAATAGCCCCATATTGTTCTGAAACAATTCAATCACTGCAGGACAAACATCCACCTGCAGCAGCAAATCTCCACCTTCCTGAACCACCCCTACCAAATGACGTCACTGTTGAAGTGACCCCACAGGAAGTAGCTGCAGCCGTTACTTCTTTCCAGAGTGGTTCAGCCGGAGGTCTTGATGGCCTTACCCCTCAAATTCTAAAAGATCTTTTATCGGGCATTTCCGGCGAAATTGGCGAGGCCCTCTTGAGAGACTTAACGGCTTTAGTAAACCTGATGCTGTCAGGGCAAGTCAACAGTGACGTCATCGAAATTTTGTATGGCGCAAACTTGTGTGCCCTTATCAAAAAAGACGGTGGTATCAGACCTATTGCGGTAGGCACCACATACCGCCGTCTCGCTGCCAAGGTCGGCTGTAGGAAAAAGGTTGCTTTTTTAAGCAACCTTTTTCAGCCAATACAGCTGGGCTTTGGTTCGCGGGGTGGCTGTGAGGCCGCTGTTCATTCACTTAGAACCTTTCTCAAACTAAATTGTGGTGAAGTGTTGCTAAAGGTGGATGTTAAAAACGCTTTTAATTCTGTCGACAGAGGCGCTCTTTTGACACAAGTCAAGGATAAAATTCCCGAACTATATAAATTCCTTTATCAATGTTATGGCAATCCAACAAAATTAAATTACCAAAATAACGCGATCCTATCCTCAGTCGGATGTCAACAGGGCGACCCTCTAGGTCCGGCCATTTTTAGCCTTGCCATCCATCCAATTATTCAACGTCTTCAGTCCAAACTTAATGTTTGGTACTTGGATGACGGAACCCTAGGAGGCGACGTGAACACTGTTTTTAATGATCTAGGTATCATTATTAACGAATTTCGCGACATTGGTTTGGATTTAAATTTTTCTAAATGCGAACTTTTTGTTTGCGATACTTGTCCTGATAAAGATTTGGTTTTTGAAAAGTTTAATAGTCTTGCTCCGAATATCAAATTAGTAGACAAGCGTTCTCTTCGCCTTTTGGGTTCGCCGATTCTGGATGAGTCTATCTCACCTTTTGTAGAAGAAAAAATTCAAAAGTTCAATAACGCATCAGACAGGTTACTCAAAATTAACGCCCACATGGCTTTTACAATTATTCGTTTTTGTCTATTTGTCCCTAAATTTACTTATATTTTACGATGTTGTCAACTGTGGAAACACAGTGAGCTCCTTATGGGCTTAGACAGCATTGTAAAAAACACTCTGGTTTCGGTCTTGAATGTTGATATGGATGACAGGACGTGGTCGCAAGCCTCTCTACCTGTGCGCTTAGGAGGTTTAGGGATACGCAAAATTTCGAGTGTTGCATTACCGGCATTTTTGTCCTCTGTACATGGTACACATAAATTAATAGAAAAAATTCTTGCTCCATCTTTAGGTACTTTCGAAGTAGCCCATTTGTCTGAGGCCAAGAATGCCTGGGGGTTGGCTAGTCCAAATTCTGATTTCCCGGTGGTACTTTCCTCACAGAGGCTGTGGGACCGACCGCTCTGCGAACTAGCACGGAAAAATCTTTTAGATACGTGTCCTAGCGTCGCTGATCGTGCTCGGCTTCTCGCAGTCTCTGTGTGGGAGTCAGGACTTTGGTTACAGGCCATGCCTTCTTTCACCACTGGTAACCTTTTAGATCCGACTACTTTTCGTTTAGCTATCAGCTTACGTTTGGGCGCAAGATGCTGTGTGGCCCATCGCTGCCAGTGCGGTACCGCAGTTGACCAGCTCGGTCATCACGGTCTCTCGTGTTCAAAAAGCGCTGGTCGAATTTCGCGCCACGCTAGTCTTAATGACATCATTCGCCGGGCTTTTACCACCGCCAATGCTGCAGCCATTCTCGAACCGAATGGTCTCATGCGTGACGATGGTAAAAGACCCGACGGAATGACTCTGGTTCCCTGGAAGATGGGGCGGCCTTTAGTGTGGGACGCTACTTGCGTCGATACTATGGCGCCGTCACACCTTCCCGAGACACACGTTAGGGCCGGCGCCGCGGCTAATTCTGCTGAGCAGCTAAAACGCCGCAAATATAGTAATCTCGGTAGCGGTTACATATTTGAGCCGTTTGGTGTTGAGACCCTGGGTCCGTGGGGACCGGGAGCTCATCGCGTTTTCCAAAGTCTATCAGAGCGCCTGGTCGATGCGACGCGTGACCAAAATGCTGGCACTTATTTGGCCCAACGCATCAGCATTGCAATTCAACGTGGCAATGCGGCCAGCATGTTGGGTACGCTACCTACCGGTAGTGGGCTGGTGCACTTGGACTGTCTATAGGCCATCGCGGCTATTATACAGTCCATAAGTGTTCTTTGTAATAGGTAGTGTAGCTAGTTTAGTTTAGTTTAGCTTAGTTTAGCTTAGTTTAGTTTAGTTTAGTTTTTATTATTGTAGTAGTTAGCTTGAGTAATAAAGGCAATTTGCCCGTTAAAAAAAAAATTATAAAGTCTCATATGCCTAGTCATTTCACTAGCTACAGTGCCCTTCAAACTGGAACACAGCAGTGCTTGCTCGTTACTGCTTGGTGGCAGAATAACTGTCAAAGCGTTGGGGCTAGACGAACTTTGAAGAAAGTCCTACAATCTTCAAGTGGTGAGCCTGATGACGTCGTCAGTGGTCGTCACCCCGGTCACGCGCGCGGACGTGCCGTGGATCCCGGGGCCCTACCTGTGCTCCACGCATATGGATATTTGCATGGGTTTCCGCTAAACTGAGGAAGCACTACCGGAGATGTGGGCAACGTTGAGCTAAGCAGGATAAGCTGAGCATTATATCTACACAAGGAGATTTGGATATAAGAGAGTTGTCAACTTATATTATATGACTAGCCTACTTTAAAATATTTACATTCATAAGTAGTTTAAGTAGCTAAAGAGTTATGGTGGCCGAGCGGTTCATTTGCGTTTGCAATCTTACGGCACCGGGTTCGATCCTTGGCCCTGCACCAGTGACTTATCTAAGTAAGTTATGTGCAGTTTTCGATGCCATCGCTCCGTGCCTCGTTAAGCCGTCGATCCCGGTTGTCAATAAGAACATCTATGGCGATCGTTATGGGTAGTCAGACGCCTGACAGAATCTGAAGCCTGATCTAACCACATCTCTGTCACTGGTGCCTTATGGGTCAGATGGCAGTCGCTCGTGTAATAATGGTAGCTCGCTGCTACAGGTTAGATTGGGAGCCGACCCCAATAACAAATGGGAAAAGGCAAAGATGATGAGTTTCTTTTAGTTAATGTTTGTGCTATTAGTTAACTAATATTAGGTGGTAGGACTTGTATAAGAGTTCGTCCGCCTTGTCACATATTCCGCAGTCATGAGTAGTGAGTGAGCCAGCACTACACGACGTGTTCCGGTTTTAAGGCCATTAAAGCAAATGCCCTTTTAAGTTATACGTGGAATTTGTTACAACGGTGAAGTAAAACATCGTGAGGAAAAAGGCATGTTCATGAATCTCAGAATTAGAGGACATGTGTCATCTGCCAACCAACCCTGGCTTAAAAGCTCTACAAGCTTCTCATTTAGAATTTTCAGATTTCATACTTATACAGAGCGAGCTGCTCAACATCATACCAGTGTACCAGCATACTCCTTCATTGTAAAGATATATCTAACGCATCTACAAAATAAATAATAATAAATAAATAATAAATAACACCCAACAATCACATACATAGATCCTGGACCCTAACTAGTATCCCCTGTATCTAGGGACCCAGGCACTACGAGGACCATGCTCCCACAACACCCAGGCACAGAACAAGTATTTACGCTTTTTTACATGCACAAATACTTGTTCTGTCTAGGGAATGGAACCCACCGCCTCCGGATTATAAGCCGACCTGCTCAGCCACCACACCACAGAGGCTATCGAATAATTCTTATCCTGCTCTTCCTAAAGCAACATTATTCTTAACAGAATCCTCAATTAGCTTAGTATCATTAGATATCCCGCGGTTCGTATCCAGTACAATCTAGCGAACAGCAACTCGATCGACGTCCTCAGCTGATTCATCCTACCATTATGCCATTCTTATACATACATAGATATACAGAATTAGTAGGTGTATCTACTATGTACCTGTCGGCAGGTCGGCACTTGTTTGCAGGAAGTCGGTCAATTGGCTGGTATCCTATCTATGGAGATGACACTTGGGTTGGGTTGTAGTGTACACACTCTGTATAAGATGTGGTCACATTATATTTAAAGGGAAGGGAATTGTTAACCGACTTCAAAAAAAGAGTAGGTTCTATGTTCGACTGTAGGTATGTATTTTTTATGTAAGTATGTTCACCGATCTCTTCTGAACTAAGTATTTTTATTCTGCAGAATGGTATGAAACAAGTGCCTGTTCTAAAGCTTGATGAAAATAAGGACTTGACGAATGTAAAATTCGATGAAATGGACTTAAGTCTTGGGTTTGATTTGACAAATACTTGACTGTACCTTTGATAAATGAGCAAAAACAGGAAGCTACCACAGGTCTACCTTTAATTGGTCGACGAACCATGTTTCATGATAGTAATTTATAATAGGTAGTAGATACATAATTTTCTAGTCACTTTGGTACAAATATATTAATTTTAACCTGTGTCTAAGCCCTTAACAATCAACAAATAATAACCTATCAATGCCCACACAGTGGTTCCACACACAGTTGTCGCGGACAAAAAATAAAAACGAAAATTAAGGATAATTTTTCTCAAGGCACTTATAATATAAAGCACAGTCACACAAAACCTGTTAAACGGCGCCGAAAAAATAAAATTAATATATTCAAGCCAACCCTTTGGCTGGCCGGGCGTCAATCTTCACTTTATCAGAGAGCATCTCTTACAGAGTACCTTTTTATAAACGCATCTCTCAAGCTGCCGTCAAAGGAATTTTAACCTTAAAGTTTTACAATACAATGTCTCTCTGATCCGATCTGTTCGTTTATTCAGTTATAGTTCCACAGCTACTAATCCGATTTTCATGTGGTTCTCATTAAACTGTAGATCGGTAGACGTACTACGTTATCGAACAGATTTCAAATTAACTTCTGTGATGGATGTTTGAACTACTTATAATAATTTCAGATGTGCCAAAAACATGTTGTAAAACTACAGCTAAGAGCAACGATGGTTTTATAAAGGCGAAAATTCCTTAATCAGTTATTAAAATACTAAAACAAAGTATGACCAAACGTGCTGATTTCACTTAAAATGTTCACACCTGATCGAAATTAAATTTTACGATAATTGTTTCGTTTTCGTGGCATAATTTGCAATATCTCAATTTTAATCATGTAGATGTTCAATGTTTGTTAATAAAATGTCGTAAGATATAATTTAATCAAGTTATTACCATGGTTAATGACACCTGGAGTTTTATCACGTTAGCGTTGGATAGCGTGTTATATAATGTAAATAATCTGCAGGATTATTATCATAATGAAGAGTTTTATTTAAAAAAAAACACTAGTTCCGCTTCTTTTCTAGATGGCGCTGTAAGTACATAGTTTAAACCTTTCAAACCACAGAGCAGTTTAAACATAAGAAAATGCTTAGACTATCTACAAAGAAATGACAAATTCAGTTGGCTGGACCACGAGTACATTGCCTGTAGTATCTCCTAAGTAGTCTGTGGTGCATTCTTATTAAGTAAATTGAAGTAAAGTAGAGCTGCGAGATAAAGTAGAGCTGCGAGATAGATAAACGTTAATATTATGATCCAAACTAAAGGCGAGGTATCCCGCAACGAAACTAAAAAAAACGAAAGAGTTTAGAGTTGTCAGTCAGTATCGTGACACATTTCCTCTAACCTGTGGTCTATGCTTGAAACGGTGACAGCGACAGATTTTAGCAAAAACCACAGCTGGCGCCATCTATTGAGTCATGCATAAAATACAATTTATTTTTTTTAATAAAACGTCTCATTAATAAAATACTACTGACATTGTACAGTCATACTCATCTATCAGTGAGGGATTTAACATCTAACTGTTCTTCGTACATCCTGTGTCCTCTGTGCTTGCTCTTCATAGAAGTAGTGTGTTATTTGTTATTTACTCAATGTTTCAATTCATTTTCAACTCAACTTTTTAGACACTATAACAAAACTTGCAAACAGACCCATTCAAATCGAATACGAGAAAACCCAGCGACAAAATCAAAGTCAAACAAATAATAACGTAACTTTATTCATGAGAAGCCTCAGGCAATTTAAGCAGATAAATGAGATCACACGTGTCAACTTATTAGTTTTTTCAGATAAAATTAGGTGAAACTTGAATATTTCCATCCATTGTGTTTTATACTTTCAAGATTTGTGCTTAAAACTGTTAGCGCTGAATGGACCATTAATTAGAACTCTAAAATAGGTAAATATTAAGTACACGAAGATACATACAGTAACATAATTCAGTAATAATGTGGCAAAGTTTAGCCTTATCAGAAGGTTCTTAATAATGGTATTATCTAGAGCAGATATTTTGAGCAATAAGGTTGCGTGGGTAATTATTATTATCATAATATTTATTTTGGAGTTTATCTGTTTATTAACGGCCGAATTCAATAAACGATATTTGGATAAAAACTGTCATTTCAAATATGTTTTTCTTAGCTATAGTTATTTGTCGATCCAATCATGATATTTGTGTGACATGCCAAATTTTTACCACACGCAAATTAAACCAAATGCAAAAGAAAACAGCATTTATCGTGTCTACAACAGCTTCTGCAGTAAACACCGCCAACCGCCAACGGCTGGTGTTCAACAAACAGTTCGATAAGATTGCTGCGCACGCGCCGCAAGCTGCATACTGGATTAATGTCGTGATTAGAATGACAAATATTGGTGCTACGTATAAAATACAACGTTTTTTTGTTTGGCTGATAAGATGGCAGGTGGGTTTTGGAGGATGATGTTTATGCGTGATTTTCTGTTTTTTATGTATTTTAAACTAGAGCCAGCTCGCGGTATTACCCGCGTTACTTCATATAATATTTAACACCTAATTGACCCTCTTGAGGGTCCCTTTCTTAGTACACTCTGTACACCTCTACGTCATGAAAACACGCATCTAAACAGTCTCTAGATCCAGGGGTTTGAGCTGTAACTTGTCTGTCAGTCAGTTAGTCACAGGACAAAGCTTTTTAACATCGGGATAAAGCCTTATATAAAAAAAAATAGAACATTATCATGTAATGTAAAAAACCAAAATGATAGTATTTTCATACAAATGTTGTGTAGGCATATTTATAGTAGTAGGTACCTACAATAGTGAAGTAACCGATAAGTGTACCTGCGGATTGCACGCACACAATAATTACTCTAACATACAAACTCGTAAAAGAGAAACCTCAATTTGTAGAAATCAATTGAAAAAGTTCAAAAATCTGTTTTTACAAATGTTTTCTTCCCACGTCCATTCGCAACAATATACAATTTCACCTAAACAAATAGAACGGACTTGATCTTACGCCGCCGCACACCGTGGCAAATAATTTAACGGTGTATAAAATTAGTAGTCTCAGGGTCCAGACTCCCCGGTGGGTCGAACGCGCGCGCTCCTCACAAAAACATACAAAACCTATTGTGCTTTTGGCTTATTATTGAATTTACACCTCTAGTGTGGTACCAACAGTAGAATGGTCCGGTGCGTGGACGAATTCGCAAAAAAACCTTTTAAGGAGATAATCGGAACTGTCGGTGTGGGTTTTGTCATCCAGTCTTGAGACGTTGATGAAGTGACGGTTAGTTATTGTGGTAAATTCTAATTGTGGCAGATTGCTATTCAACTTTTTAAACAATATGACAAATAGCTAGAAAGCTTAGAGCAACACCATATAAAAACACGGCAGCTTTTCGAATACTACTTAGTGAAACTGTCACCTTCGATCAATAGCCAAACATAGAGACATGTAGCTACATTTGTAGAGGCATAATAATATCGCTAAATAGGTATTACCAAATAAGATGCTCCAGTTATCTCTTTTGTCCAGATAACGGGCCGTATATTCCACAATGGATCACGTATCTACAAAGGCGGCTCCTCAAATATTAATTTCGTTTAACGCATCGCCTCAACTTGACATAATTACACATAATGTCGCTCGGGGCTATTGAGACGTATCGTCAGAATTTTCTGCCCATTTCACGATAATGGCTGTGCCTAAGTCCCTGACAAACAGTCGTGATGGATGCGATGCGGCGGTCACAAAGACCCATTGATAGCACCTACCTCTAGTCCCAATTATGAGAATCCGAAATATACGATTTTGTCCACCCGCGTTGGCGGTCGGACCACTGTGCTAGCAAAAAATATCGGGATGCGATTTAAAACTGTCCAAGAGTTTAGGATTTATCAATTTTAATAAGTTACAATTTGAAATTACAAAAGACTGTTTTGACATAATTAGTCAACTGATACCTACTAATTGTAAACAAAATTGATCTAAAACTTATTAATATCATTCCGATATAATTTTGTGCTTTTAGGTATTTACAACGAAGCAAGCTAGTATCACCTAAATATAAAGATGTGCGCGAAGCTCACCACCTAACAATCAAGTTTCTTGAATATATCACGTGGTCCAGAGACATCATCCTGCTATTTGAGCAGCGTCAGGCTAGATCTGACATCACTGCTGCCAATGCGATTGCTGCACGACTGCTCGTGCAGCTCGCGACAGTACGCCCGTGTAAACATCTTCCCGCAGTGCTGGCAGGCAAACAAAGCCGCGCGGTTCAACTTGTTGTCGATCACGTGACGGCAGACGCAGCAGTCTCTGTACGACATAGAAAATTAACTAAAAATGATAGCAAAGGGCAAGGTCTAGGGCATTGAAACAAACTAAAACTTTACAAAAACATTACACTCACAGGTCAGTTGATGACGTTACGATAGTCATAGTATGAAAACAACACAGTCATTAGCTATTGATACCAAATGCAGTATTAACATTGTTTAAAGTACCTTGGATTTCCTATATTATGCTGCTGTTGAATATGGTTGCTAAGCTGCGACGGACGGCGGAACGCCATATCGCAGATGTTACACATGTATTCTGGGAGGCCCACGCGGGCTGCTGGACTGCACCCATTTTGCAGACGCGACAAGCACGCCGTATAATCCATGTGAGGCATGTAAGACAGAAACTGTTTCACAGTGTCAGCTGACACCCGGAACAGTGCCAGAAGCCCCAGGGGATCAGTGTTGCCAGCTATCGTCAGTCTGTTATCGTCAACTCTTTTAATCTCTTCAACTACCATCCTTTCCTGTCTTGTCTCACATGCAGAATCCATCAATTGAGAGTTTTCTTTAGTAGGTACATCAATAGTCATTTGAACGGCACATGAACTATCATTCTTTTTTAAGAGTTTTTCTATATCTCTTTTAACTCTATCGCTTTTATTCATTTCTTCGTACAATATTTCATCTATAGTGTTTTGTCGTTTACTTGGACTTCCAAGAAACGTTGAATTGCTTCTTATTTCTTGTTTTGATATTGCGCAAATTATATTTCTTGTCCCACCAAACAAGTCGCTTTTAGCTTTGCTGCACTTTGCTGTACAAATTCGGCCGCATGAAGTCTGAGTGCTCGTTTTATCTACTTCATGTTTTTTTGATCTTAGCTCCATCATAAATGTATTAACAGAGTAAATCAACAAGTCTAATTTGTTCTCTATATTTGCCAATGAACAGCATTTTTTATTACTCGTATGATTTGGTTGTATTACTTTTTGTTTAATTATCTCGACGTTAGTTAAAACTTGATCACATTGAACTTTAATGTTTTCTGCTGCCTTTGTTTTTACATTTTCCTCTGATTTCGTAATGCATTGGCCTAAACATGTTGTGTAATTGTCTTTGGTTTCATTTTGTTGTTTTTGTACCTTTTTGGGTCCATTTACTTGTAAGTTTGTACATGTATTTGTTTGTGTACATTTCGAACACTGAAAATATTTTTTGTATAACTCGCTAGGTCTTTTTCTTTTGTATTCTTTTCTTGCCGATTTTTTTTCTTTGTCTCCTAAAATAGTAACGTCTCGACTATTCCAAGATGGGTGGTACGTGATGTTATAATAACGCTTATTTTTATGTTTTTCGCGATCTGACAGTACGAGACGTGCCTGAGAAGAAATAGGCATACAAAAGCTATTTCTATTATACTTGAAAGGCTTATTAATTGAGGAATAAGGAATGTTTTCTTCTAAACTATGCGCATTAACAGCTCCACGGTAATCTTTTACAAGATTAGATCGTTTTGATATGTATTTGCGATTGAAACGGTCCTTAATTATAACGTCAGAATTCAAGTCTTCTGCTGCGGGTATATTTGGTATTTTACATGGTTCTGAGAAGTAAAATGTATGTTTATTTTTCAATTCGTTTATGTAATTATTCCACGCTTCCATTTGCTTTTCTTTTTCTCGGGCTAGCGCTAACCTTTTCACTAAAACTTGTAGTTTTGTATTTTTCTCCATTGCTTTGTGATCATAATCTTGTTTGTAGATGTTGACAGCGGGACGACAGTAAGTTGTCTTCTCTGCATATGCAGTTTCAGATTCAGATTCAGATTCAGATATTTTATTGCTTCCATAGTGTACATAGGTGGAATAAGTATAAAATTATTTAAGTAGGCTCATTATGGACCCCGTCGGGCGCAGCAAATTTGGAGAGAGAAGGACGACTTCACAAAAGAGTCAATATGTACTTACAAAGAGAATAATAACATATTAGTTTGACTATGATAAAATTTTACTCGCAATGTTTTAATTGTATTTATTAATTAATTTAATGTCAATGGAGTACATAAATATATATATATATATATATATAAAACTGATTAATTATCATTCAATGTCATTCTTATCGATTCTAAATACCTAATATGATATAAATTTTTAATGTCAAATGTTGGTACCTACATACTATTCATTATCTTAAATTTTCATTTGTACATAATATTTTATTTTCGTTTAAATACTCATTTACATTATAATAGGCCTTTTGAGTGAGGAACTGTTTCAAAGTACGAATAAACCTATTATAATTTTCTATGTTCTTTAAATCATCTGATAGCCCATTATAAATTCTTATAGCCATAGGTAATGTACTAGAAGAGTGCATTTTTAATCGGGACTTTGGTATTTGTAGCACTAGACGGTTTTTTTCTTGAATTGTTTCGCTTAAGTTTGTAGGTTTTGTAAATAAAAAGTTTCTTACGAATTTGCATACTTCCAAAATGTATACAGATGGCAGAGTTAAAATTTTGTACTTTTTAAAATAAGGTTTACAACTCTCAATTTGTTCTATATTAGCTAGTATACGAATTAATTTTTTTTGAACTATGAAAAGATCGGATGCAGCGCTGCTATTTCCCCATAAAATTATCCCGTAGCTTAAACTTGAATGTGCATTCGCATAGTATGTCGTGATTGCAGTTTTTAAATCAGTTGTCTTTTTGACTTCCCGGAGTGCGTACGTAAGAGATGAAAGTTTAGATTTGGTTTTCCTAACGTGAGATTGCCAGTTTATATGCGTGTCAATAACAATACCTAACAAAGTGAATTCATTTACATTTTCTATTTTTGTGCCGTGGAAGATGTAGTCGAATTGAAGTGGTGGCTTCTGATACGGATGAAACGTAATAATTTTAGTTTTGGTTAAATTAAGTTCAAGTTTGTGCTCGTACATCCAGTTAGTTGTCTGTTCGAGCATCGCCGTGAGCTTTTGTTCTACACTTGAGCTATTTTTTACAGAGGTAAGTAGGGAAATGTCGTCTGCGAAACAAACACATGGATCTGTTATAACCTTCGGGAGGTCATTTATGTAAATCAAAAACAGGAGACACCCTAGGACGCTTCCCTGGGGAATCGAAGCATTCATAACCGTAGTTTCAGAGCGAACACTTTCTATGGCTTTACTTTTATAATTGTAATAGACGATTTCTACAAGCTGTTCTCTGTTTCTTAGGTATGATTTGAACCACTCGTAAGCTACACCGCGGATACCTATATCATACAATTTATGTAACAAAATCCCGAACTGTACTTTATCGTATGCTTTTGTCATATCGAGCAAAACACCTACCGCGTACTTTTTTTTATCTATTATATTGAGCACTTCCTGCATGTATTTATAGACCGCTAGGGCTGTTGACCTATTTTTACGAAACCCGTTTTGGCACTCATCAAATATTTTATATTTTTCGCAAAAGGAGTAGACCCGGTCGCTCATTGCTTTTTCAAATATCTTAGATGCAGAAGGCAAAAGGGCAATGGGACGATAGTTATTTGTATCAGTTTTCGAGTTTTTTTTATGAATCGGTTTGATTATAGCTTTTTTAAGTTGATCTGGGAAAACTCCATCGCTAAACGATTGATTAATTAAGAGATAGAATGGCAAAGTTAGTTCATAGGCACATTTTTTAAACAGGCTAGGTGGAAGTTCGTCAATTCCATGGCTGGTTTTATTTTTTAAGCTTTTTATGAGTTTGTATGTTTCGTGAGGCGTTACCGGAGATAAAAACATGGTATTTGTAGTAGGCTGACAAACAGGTTTTATATTACTACATGGTTTATTGTGCGAGGCAGAGGGAAGGGTTGTGTTTAAGTGATTTTTGCCTATTGACGAGAAAAAACTATTAAAGTGATTAGCGATTTGTTTTGGTTCTGTTACTACTGTGTTATTAATTTGTAGTTTTATGTTATGCTTGTCTTTTTTAGGGGTTTTATTCGTTCTTTCATTGATTATCTTCCACATTGTTTTGGTTTTATTTGTAGATCTTTTTAACTCTTTTATATATTGTATTTTTTTTGATGTGTTGACTGCTTTTTTTAATACTTTTTCATACGTTTTATAGTATTTTGTTAATATGGACTTTTTTGATCTTAATGTATGTATTTTTAATAGTCTTTTATTTCTGCATGATTTTTTTAAACCAACTGTAAGCCAATGCTTTTTTTTATTTTGTTTTAATTGCAATCGACGTTTAGGTATGCACTCATTCAATGCTTCCGACAATGTTTCTGTAAATATTTGGTAATTATCGTTTATGCTCTTGCAGGTATTTAACTTTTTGGACCAGTTTATTTCACTTAATTTTGCTTTGAAATTATCTGTATTTATGTCATTAAATGACCTTTTTTCTATGAACCAAACAGTTTTTTTCGTTTGTCTAGGCAATGACACACTTACGCTAGTTCCTAAATGATCTGAGAAACCTAAATCCTCTACCGTTGCACATAAGAAAATATCAGAAAAATTTGTAAATATTAAATCTATACAAGTTGAGGACTTATCAGTTGTGCGAGTAGATTTTTTTATGCGTTGTGTAAATTTATAATCTGACATTATATCAAGTAATTCATTGGTTTTCGGACAGTTTTTCAAAAAATTTGTATTGAAGTCTCCCCCAAAAATGATTTTATACTGCTTGTATTTTTTATTAAGGTACTTTAAAATTAATCTTAACTGTTTATAAAATACGCCCTCCTCTCTCCTATTCCAGTAAATAATAACTATTAATGTATTTGCATTTGTCAATTCAACCGAGCATATTTCTAGAACATATTCGATGGACATATCGGTGATATCAGTTCTCTCTATGTAACTTATGTGGTCCTGTAATGCTATGCATACTCCGCCGCCATTTCGCCATTTTCTACAGAAAGATGCAACAGTCTTGTAGCCATGGAGTTGGACTAGATCTAATTGTTCTTTTTTCATCCACGTTTCAGATATACAAATGGCTTTATAAGTTGGATTTTGGTTCGTAAATGCTTCTAATAGATGCTGTTTATTTCCGAGGCTTTGAAAGTTTTGAAAAAGTATTTTAAACTCTTCTTGGTCTGTATTTTCGAAAGGAACTACTGTTCCGAAAGGAATTCCTCTCAATGTTAACATCTTTATCATGATCTTGCGGAGTTCCATTTTTAGTGGCCGAAATCAAAGATGGCTCATTATTTTTATTTTCATTTGTCACATCTTTTATGCTACTTTTACTTCCTTCTATAAACAATTGATTGTCCCTGATCACTGCATATAGGCCTTGTTTTCGCGCAGTTAACATTTTCTCTCGCATAATTCTTCTTTCTTTTCTTCCTTGCTCATCTAAAAATCCTGATATATTTAAGTTGGTTCCTTGAAAGTAAGAGCTATTTTCTAGAATATACTTTGTCATACGCTTACTTATCAATTCAATAACAAGGGGACGCTTCCCCTTATTTATGTTTCGTCCAATTCTATAGGTGTCTTCGATATATCCTACTAGGTCTACATGTATAATGTCTCTGAATATATCAACTATTCTACTGTACAGAATGTGATCTGGTTCTTTGTAGTATTCTTCTAAACCAAACAGTACTATTTTTTTGCTATTGCTTTCAGGGGGGCTATATTTATTATCGATATCTATATCGTTTGTCGTATCATGTATTTTGTATTCTTGTATTTCTTTTTTTAGTATTTGGGTCTGTTTTGTAAGTGTTTCTATCTTCTTGTTAAGTGTTTCTATTTCTATTTTTCGTAAATCATTCTGTTCGTAAAGTATGTCGGTATCTTGTGTTATGTCAGTTTTTACTTGTGATATAGCTTTTTGTATTTCTGCTTCTATTGTATTCTGTAGGTCACGTATAATAGTTTTATTATTCTCTTTCAGTCGTACAATAATTAGATCATTTAAATTTTGTAATGTCAATTCGGTTTCGGTATTTGCAATGGCTTTCCCTGTGTCTGGGACCTGGGTATCTCCAAAAATGCTTAAATCTTCAGAGTCCAAAGTGTCACTGTGCAATGCTGTCTTTTGGGTTCTAAAAGTAACATTCTGATGATCTGGTTGGACATCTTTAAGATCCTTTGCCAATCTCACAGGTGTTTCTAAATTCCCCGATTTTGGGGTATTGCAGTAGCAAGCCGGACATTTCCAAGAATTTTTGTATTCTATTGTCATGGTGCCAAAGCGCGCAACGGATACATTAGCGCATTCCAAATCATATGAATTCTTACATAAATAACAGGTTAGGTGTTGCCTATGAGGAACAGTTTGATTACATCCCGCACATATTGGTGCCATTTTCCACTCAGGGTGTCATAAACCAAAATCTTATAACCAATAAACTCTGTTTTGATTTTGAGGTTATATTATAACGTGAGCAATATTACCTTTTACTCCGGTATTTTCACTTAATTGTACGATATTTTTCACATAATTGTACACGTGTAATAGGTTTTTGTATATAATTAGACACTTTTTTTACTATAATCATAAATAAATTAACGGAGCTGATGCAAACATGAGCACGGTGGCGCCCTCTCCTCATATATTATACCTCTATTCATATATTATGTTATTTTCCTCTTTAGAAGGTACTGTTAAATTGTCTGTATTCATCACAAAAGTGATACGGGTATCTACGGGTGGATGGGATGTTTCTTTTGAGCTAGTTGGTACTTGAGTAGGCTCAGTACTGTTACAACTATTGTATCTGGTGGAACGTGTACTGTTCAGCTTTTCTTTGTATGCCGTTACTGGATCGTATAAGTCAAAACCTTGGAATGATGTCTCTTCAATAGAATCATTTTTGTCTAATGATGTAGTACTACAAATTTTACTGCATATCCTTGTTTTTCTATTGATGGGTATCATTTTGCTATTGCTGCAGGCTAGCACTTTCCCTAATCTCTGTTCAGCATCATGTATCCTCGACATGGTGTTTGTAAACTCTGCGAAATTATTGATATTGTTTGAGTTGATATTAAGCTCTGATTGATGTTCTGCCGTTGAATCCATGTTATTTATTTGCAATTTTATGCAACACAGTAAATTTTTCAGCAACCAAAATAAACTGAATTTGAATTTGGCATTATGAATTTTGACACGGAGTGACATTGTGCTTGAGTAGTTTCTTTTTTTCACATTTTCCCAGGTTCACAGATTAGAGAAAAAAATTTGACTATAATTAATACACAGATAATATAGAAAAAGTGAAGAGATCATCTAACTTTTCTTTGTGAAGTGCAGTAAAAACTACAATTTTAAGCTCTCTTTTTGTGCGTTTGGCAGAGGGCTCTTACCACGCTCATATACCGTGAGCGGTAGAATCGAGCACAAGTACATATTACTATTATCTATTCTGAGAGGCATAAGATAATAACACAGATCTGTATCTGTACCAGGTACAGGTCTGCGAAAATCATTTAGAAAGAAGATGGAAAAAGCTGATGAGCCTAAAAAAGCAGAACAGTTTCTTTATACATACTGTTAGGATACTAATATTGGGTAGTATGTATCTCATACAATATCCAATGGCAATATCGATTCGTACTTCATATGTATTCCTAAGTAGTCTGTGGTTCCGAAAAGAGGTAAACGTCAAGAGGACAGTGACATCTGACACTTGAGAAAACCCGTGTGAAGCTGTCACTGATTATTATATTATTGGTGATATTTTGATAAGCATTGCAATATTATTTTAATAAATCTTAATATGATTAATCCAAGTTACGCTTTCATTTCTGAGATAAGGATAGGATCCTTTTATCTCAGAAGTGGGATAAACAAACAAGCCCACTATCTAGTTTTTTTTTACGAACATTGAATTCGTAATGTATTGTTGTGTACCGTACCGACCGGAATTTTCATGGAAAACCAACAACGAATACGAAACAGACGATTCACAGGCGGACAGCGTAAGACGGAGTTTACAGTCGTCAGCGGAGTCATGTCATGCCAGTGGAAACGGAGAATACATGACCGACGACATTAATACAAAGTTGTTAGCGTCAATGTTGTCAGCATCCAGAAACCGTCGACCTGGGGCTGATTAAGAGGTGACAGTTAACTAGAAGACTGAAGTCAGCACGGTGTGAACTGGGGAGTACTTACATAATCTTATATGATGGTAAAAATAAAATATTTTAAATGTGTGGCATATTGCTTCTGATGTAGCTTCCATTTCGTTTGTTATAGATACAAAGTTGTCTGAAGCAAAGTCTGAGGCGATGTTGTCAGCACCCAGAAGCTGACTAAGAATTGAAGGTTGACTGTAAGAGTACCTAGAAGCTAAGTACCTATGTGGCGTTTGGCGTTAAGTGGTACTACCACAGATAGGTAGTAGTAGTAGGTCCTAGCTGGGTTCAGAGTGAAAATGCTCAATAGAAAAGTAGGTGTTTAATAATTAAGAACATTTCCAATAATCGTTGCACAACCACTCCTTAGCACGCTTAGTATGTCGCACTGGCCTTTGCCTGCCTCAATGGCACGAGTCCACACGGTCTTCATTAGCCTCATAAAGGAGTTGCCAGCGTCAAAGAAGATGGAGACACGTGGCCTGGGCAGCTGCAGAGCCGGCCCGTGGTTGAGGGTGGTGGAGGAATTTGAGGTTCCCAGGGGAAGCTCTCGGAGCATAAATGCCATAGGTAGACACTGATTTTAATCTCAGTTAGTGATTTAGCTCACAGTTACTATAGTAGTACTAGGCTGGTGTCCAGAGTAAGAAGCAAGCAACAAATGGCCTTGCTCCGGCATCGCAGCTATTTATAGTCCGTTGCTACCAACTGCAGTGGTTTACACACCGTAGAACTTTGGCTGGTTATTAATCTGAGTTTTGGCTGGAATAAGTGCAACAGCAGAAGAAGTGCAAAGGCATACATGCAAGCGGTGCGTGGAAGAGACAAACAGATAAAATAGTAGTATGGGTACAAAAATGTTGGTTTCTGTTACTGTTTTGCAGTTTTATTTTGTTAATTGAAATGAACTTACTTAAGATATTAATAACGTCACTCCTAAGCTGACTGTCAGAAGTGACAGTAATCTAGGAGTTAAGTATGCCTTGAGCATAGGCTATGAAGGATCAGTGCAGAATTGAATGATGTTTGGCAACCGATGCAGCACAGATGTTCCTAGATAGCAGACTATGCAAAACTGAGATTGCGTTAAATCTAATACAACGCGAGCATAGGCTATGATAAATCAGTGCAGAAATGAAATTGAATGGTGTTGGGAAACTAATGCCGCACAGATGATAAATAGATCATAGCAGACTATGCAAAATTGAGAATAACTAGATCTGGTTATGAGCAAAGTTTGTTATGAGTGGTCAGTGCAGACAACGAATGGTGTTGGGTAACCAATGCCGCACAGATGATCATAGATCGTAGCAGACTATGCAAGATTGAGAATAACTAAATTAAAGATCTGGTTATGAGCGAAATTTGTTATGAATGATCAGTGCAGACAATGAATGGTGTTGGGTAACCAATGCCGCACAGATGATCATAGATCATAATCAGACTATGCAAGATTGAGAATAACTAAATTAAAGATCTGGTTATGAGCGAAATTTGTTATGAATGATCAGTGCAGACAATGAATGGTGTTGGGTAACCAATGCCGCACAGATGATCGTAGATCATAATCAGACTATGCAAGATTGAGAATAACTATATTAAAGATCTGAATATGAGCGGTCAGAGGCTTACCACCACAAACTTATAAAAATCATGTATCACAACAGTAATTTTTCATGGTTACAATAATAATACTCAGATTCGTACCATGAACTTATAAAGTATTATTATTATTTTATTCCTGCATAATGATAAGAAAGAAAAATGACAATCTATTACTTCTATATGGGAGAACGAGGCATCTTCATTTTTATACAGTGCTATCACTTTTGCATTTGTTGGTGTCAAAATAGCGTCACGGTGTGACATGTAGCAGTCAGGTCTTGAAAACCGGGTTAATTTTCGAACCAGAATCCAGTCGATTTTCAAACTGGTTAACACCTATGTATACAGGGAAACGGTTTGTGAGTTAGGTAACCTTGTTATTGTTACATTTATTTTCCAAGCACTTTCTAAGTAATTATTTTCATATATATTATGACTTTAGAATATGCATAATTTACATTAGTAAATCACCAACCCAGTTTGTCACATTGTACCACATATTTCATCACACTAATTAAAAGCATTTGGTAAAGTTTCATTTACTATAAAGGATGATTAAAAGATTATTTTTGATGTATAAAATGTGAAACTGTAAAAAAAATGGTCTTAAGCTAAATTTAGGTAACAACAGTTTATCCATTAGGGGCATACAATAACTATGCTTAGGTATAAGCTAGTGATGTACCTACCTAAAATTATTATTGAACTAATGATGCTGAATAACTAATGGTAGTTTTTGCTGACGATACAAATGCCATTTTATCAACGAAGTCCACTGCTCAATTACATAACAAAATAAATGAGGCACTGGTGAGTTTTCATATGTGGTTTGAGGTAAACGGTTTGGTGCTTAACACCAGTAAAACAAACCTGATACTATTAAAAACAACAGCAAGAAACAAGGAAACTTTACATATTAAACTAACAGCATGGTGGGTTGTGTGAGCGTGTTCAAGTTTTCAGGAGTGAGTATAGATGAACATCTCAACTGAAAAGACAAAATAAAAGCTATTGAGAGTTCTGTAAGTTCAGCCTGTTATGCCATTCGAAGTTTGCGTGATGTAGTGACTATAGCGCAATTGAAATCTGTGTACTTTTGCCCTGGTAGAATCGAAACTGCGTTACAGTATAATGCCTTGGGGAAACAGTTACAACTATAACACAGAAGCAGCCTTAATAATTCAAAAAGAGCTATAAGGACAATGGTACACATAAAGCAGACAGAATCTTGTAGAGAGCATTTTGAGAGACTGGGTATTTTGACTGTTCCTTATTTGTACATATTGGTAATCTTCACAGAATTTATAAAAAAAAAAATAAAAAAAAATAACCTTGTGGAGACTGATGAAGAACGAAGCTTATGAGAAAGTACTAGGCGAAAAGATTATAAAAAGTAATTTTACTCCACGTTTGCGTATAGCCCAACACAGTGAACTTTCCAAGCTGTGACGCTGTTTAACAGTTTGCCTGGTGAACTTAAAACTATTTACAATAGGTATCAGATTCAAAATAAATTAAAATCGTACTTATTCAGGAAAAATTATTATTCTATAACTGAATACTTGGATGATAGTAACAAGCAAGTATAGACATTTGTTTAATATTATGTAGTGCTTTTAGGTATCGAATATTGAAATTGTATTATTATTACCATATGAGATGACTTATTTTAATGTGTTATTATGTAGGTATGATATTTCGGCACAACTAATAATTATTCTTGAAACAAATGAAATGAAATGAACACAAAACAAGAAAAATAAAACAATACTAAGTAGTAACCAAAAGTATAATAAATTTTATATTATTTTATTATTGATAACACCAAAAATAAAATTAGTTCCTACACAACAAACAACTTGTTTTCTAGTCTATAGGTAATTTCAAAAACCCTTTTGTGGTAATGAAAGTTATCAACCAGTCTTTAAGATGATACTTAAATTTATTATTACCCTCTATACATTTCAAGAGAGGTATTACCTAAGTTATATTATTATAACCCTAACAGCACTATAAAAGTCATGGTGTTATTGATTTGAGGAATACAGCTTGCTTTTTGCTTAGGTATTGCAAAGATTACCAGTGTCGCTAGATTGTACAAAAAAAGAGTTCTTGATTATTTCTGACAAAAAGTACAAACCAAGACATTTATGATCACTAGATTTGACAAAGTTCAATATTACTTGCCATCAAATAGTTCATGGTATGCTTTCAGTGGTATTTAAGTGGTGGTAGGCCCCAAAAAATATAATGGTGTTGGGTAACCAGTGCCGCACAAATGACAGTAGGTCATTTCAGACTGAAAAGATAAGATTGATTGAGATGATATTGATCGATATGAGATTGATAGAGATCGAGATGAGATGAGATCGATATGAGACGGATGTGACATCAACATGAGATCGATATGACATCGATATGATATTGTTGTGAGATCGATATGACATCGATATGAGGTCGATATGAGATCGATATGACATCGACATGACATCGGTATGACATCGATATGACATTGATATGAGATCGATAAGATATCGATATGACATCGATATGAGATTGTTGTGAGATCGATGGAGATCGATATGACATCGATATGAGGTCGATATGAGATCGATATGACATCGATATGAGGTCGATATGACATCGACATGACATCGATATGGCATCGACATGACATCGGTATGACATGGATATGACATCGGTATGACATGGATATGACATCGGTATGACATCGATATGACATCGATATGAGATCGATATGAGATGGATATGAGATCGATGTGACATCAATATGACAGCGATGTGAGATCGTCGAGATCGTCATAAATCAAAAGAGACCGTTATAGATCGAATGAGATCGTTATAGATCATTATAGATCGAAAGAGGAGATCGAGAGACATCGAATGAGATCAGCGGAGATCAGATCAGGAGATCAGATGAGATGAGGTGAGATTAAGATTGAGATTGAGATGAATCAAATGGATCAGATGGATCAGATGGATCAGATGGATCAGAAGGATCAGATGGAGCAGATGGAGCTGATGGAGCTGATGGAGATGACGGAGATGACGGAGATGATTGACTTGTAAAAGTGCTAAAATATCCTATTAGCAATAAAGAATTTGAGTTTGAGTTTGAGTTTGATGACGGTGATGACGGTAATGACGGAGATGACAACAGCGATAAAATGAGATGAGAACGGCAACGAAATGAGATGAGAACGACGATGAAATGAGATGAGAGAACGGCGTTGAAATGAGATGAGAACGGCGATGAAATGAGATGAGAACCACGACGGAATGAGATGAGAACGGCGATGAAAAGAAATAAGGACGGCGATGAAATGAAATTTAATGAAAACGGCGATGAAATGAACGGCAATGGATCGACATGAAAACCACATGAAACGGAAATGAAACGGGAATGAAACAGAAATGAATCGGAAATGAATCAGAAATGAATAGGAAATGAAACGGGAATGAAACGGGAATTTATAGATTGGAAAGAAATGAAAAAAAAAAGCTGGAGATGAAATAGAGATGAAGCTGGAGACGAAGATGTAAATGAACCTGGAGATAAAGATGGAAATGAAGCTGGAGATGAAGATGGAAATGAAGCTGGAGATATAACTGGAGATTAAATATATAGAGAAGATCAGATTAAATTTTGTCAAGGTTGTGAGAGGACTCACCTTTTAGAGGATGGCCGAGCTGTTAGGATACTAATATTGGGTAGTATGTATCTCATACAATATCCAATGGCAATATCGATTCGTACTTCATATGTATTCCTAAGTAGTCTGTGGTTCCGAAAAGAGGTAAACGTCAAGAGGACAGTGACATCTGACACTTGAGAAAACCCGTGTGAAGCTGTCACTGATTATTATATTATTGGTGATATTTTGATAAGCATTGCAATATTATTTTAATAAATCTTAATATGATTAATCCAAGTTACGCTTTCATTTCTGAGATAAGGATAGGATCCTTTTAATACTTAATCTACTTATTAATATCACTTTCGAGCAAGTCACCTTTTATATAAAAAAGAGACATTGAAATCTGTTTGGGAGCTAAGATGCCACCGACGAAAAAATTCATGACACAATATAAATTTATATAGATTTTTGAACCTAAACGTATTTATTAATATTATAAGCCTGATGTGTCCCACTGCAGGGCAAAGGCCTCCCTCCCCTCCTTCCACTTCTGTCGATCTTGGGATAGTGTTTTCCAATCTTCTTGGTGGGCATCGAGGTCGTCTCTCCATCTAAACGTATAACATCCCTTTATTTGGTCAGGGTTTAAAATTAGGACGCATCTAGAATTCTAACCTGACTTCCTAGTGCGCGGCGCTCCACGGCGGCACCTCTACAGTTTTAGTAGGTAACTACTTGTTTTCAAGCAAACATTGGTCATCATCATCTTCAACAGCCTAAAGACGTCCACTGCTGACCATAGGCCTCTCCCACAGAGCACCAACTTGAGTCGCTTTTTACCTCTTGCATTCGTCGGCTCCTCGTGGTTTTCACCAGATTGTCGGCCCACCTAGTGGGGGCCGGCCTACGCCCCCCACATACTTAACATGATATAAGCATAATTGATACGTACCTAAGCCAAAATGGGGGTTGAAGCCACACAGGGTAGTTCTTGAAGTCTAAACAGGACGTTTTCTAAACTAAACAAATATACAATTAAACAGATTTAACTCTTACATTAGAGTTTTAAGAGCTAATGCCAGATATAATAGCCACGGTGATCTTAATCTGAAAAGCAATTAACAATGCTTACGGTAAAGAATGATTGCCGTAAAACCATAAACTATACAAGCCCAAGTAATTGCTGATAATAAACATGCAAAACCAAAAGAGAACCCAATTCACAAACTTAAAACTACATCATGTGTAATCTATACATATAATAAAACTGTAGAGATAAAAAAGTCTGTAATTGCAAGATATCAACAAAAAAATTACACAGGTTGGCTTAAAATTAGCCGCTGATCACGTTAAGCCACTTTTTAAACACTTTGTCTGTTTGTTTGTTTATTTGTTTGTTTGTTTGTTTGTTATGACTGAACTCCTAAAATACTGAACGGATTTTCATGCGGTTTTTACTAATATGCTTAGAAATAACCGGCGCTTAACATAGGATATATTAAAATTGCAATATCGTTAAAAAAAATTGATGACAATTATTAAGATTTCATTACGGAACGAATCGGAGTTTTAAACAACATGGCCGATTGATGGTTTTTTTTGGTTACTTATAGTAAGCAAAGAGGAAATAACCGCTTACGCTGAAGAGATGGGACTCCCATAGAGAAAAGAGTTAGTTGTATGAAACGTGCACTACATGTATAAGTGTAGCGCACGTTTCATACAACTAACTCTTCTCTGTCTATCAATATTTTTAAATGCGTTATTGAATGAATGGGAAGGTTTTAGGTACGTTACTAAGTTAGGTTTTTAGGTAAAGGTTTTAGGTAAGTTTTTTTTAAGTTGGCTACTGTTTCCGCCATAACGCTAAGTTGTAAGCTATGGTTGTAAGTTACCACATATTGTCACAGATTAGAAAAAAAAAACAATCGACTACACTCTGTGCCACATGTTTATCTGGATGCAAAGATTAAAGAAAAAGACTCTGTGAATGGATATGACCAAAGAGTAATAATATTAGTACCGCTACTCTAAGAGAATCAAAACATTTTATAGGTTTCCTATTTATATTTTTACAGATTGTTTAGCATTTTAGAAGTTAATTAAATAGATACATATACCAACAAATATTAATAGTGTGAAAGTAGATGTTTTTTTTTATTTTGGCATTAGACGACATTTGTACTTAGCCAATGATACGAAATATTTTATGAAAAATGTTTTAAAAGGGTACTTACTTAGAGTATAGACTGAAAGCATAGAGATATCCATCAAAACGATATTATATTTGTATTGCTCACACGTATCGCTACGTCAGTGGCGAAGGAAAGAAACAAACATAAAGTAACTAGCTACGCTTGCGAAAAGTCAAACAGAAAAAACAGTTGAATCGAGTCGAAAAAATGGTACGGTGAAATTTCGCAAGTGTAGCTAATATCGTATGTTTGTTTCTTTCCGTCGCCACTGACGTAGCGATACGTGTGATCAGTACAAATATACTATCGTTTTGATGATCCCTCTTTGCTTTTAGTCTATACTCTAAGGTTTTTCTATACAAATCTGTCAGACTCATTCACATCAAAGTGTCCACTTCTTATAAAAAGTGTCCAAAAAAGTGGTACGCTTGACAGATAATGAAGTTCTCTCTATGCTTTTAGTCTATACTCTACGGGTACTTAGATATAGGTAAGTATAATTATACTTTATGGTAAGATCCTCGAATTAGCAACATGGGCGTGTAACGTTCGATTTTGATTTCTTCTTCTTCTTTCACGTAAGTAAATGAGTTTTAATAGTTAAAATATTTTAGGTCTGTGGGCTTCAATGAACAAACTAAGCAGTTATATTCTATTTGGGACAAACCACAGGTTAGAGTAAAAATTATTGGTTACTCGGTTGCTCCAAGAAGGTTAATTATATCTTTGGGTGTATATATCACAGATTAGAGAAAAAAACAATTGACTAAACAGATGGAGCGAAATTTGACTTTTGCGAACACCAATGCGTACCAGGGTCGGTGCAACTTTGCAACATTGCAACCCTACCAAGTGAAGAAATTGCACGAAGTTTTAAGTTGTTTTGTTTCTCCGGTGTCATTTTATTTAGTCGTCTTATGGGCATGCGTAGTTCCTTCAATGATAGAAGCAACTACGCATGCTCGTACAATGACGTTTCAGTTGATGTTACAGAAAACTATGTTTTTTGTGGTTTTCTTATTATATTTTAGTGTTTAGTCAATAAATTTAGCAAATTACTTATTTAAAATAAAGACATTGATGTGTAATGTGTTTGGAATGCATATTCCAATACTCAAGAAGATTTACACAGGACAAATTATTCAGTTTCTATGGTGCAAATACTTTTCGTGTTTACGATATATTTTTGTGTGTAAGTAGATTTGCGTTCACATAAAACATACGTAGAATTTTGTGCAGGATTAGAATTGGGTGATTTGATTGCTGCTATTAAATTAGAATTTGAATTTTGGTACATATCGTAAATCCACAAGAAGGTTATCCAGTTGTTTGCATTTCGAAATTAGAGATGATTTTACAGGTGTCGATGGGTTATCGATAATTTCGATATATGTATTATATGTAGAAAACTATACACTAACCAATAACAGGTAGTACCTACTGGTTCAATCCTTAGAGTATAGACTAAAAGCATAGAGAGAACTTCATTATCTGTCAAGCGTACCACTTTTTTGAACACTTTTTATATGAAGTGGACACTTTGATGTAAATGAGTCTGACAGATTTGTATAGATAAAACAGTTGACTCGAGTCGAAAAAATGGTACAGTGATTTTTGCAAGCGTAGCTAATTACTATATGTTTGTTTCTTTCCTTCGCCACTGACGTAGCGATACGTGTGAGCAGTACAAATATAATATCGTTTTGATTGATCTCTCTATGCTTTTAGTCTATACTCTAAGGTTTAATGAACTCTTTAGATGGGCATATGATTGAAATTTGATATAATGACACAGAACAAATAATAGTAAGTAAAACTACTACTGTTTTAATGAAAAATGTTTTAAATGAGAATTTAAATAAGGTTTTGTTTGTTCACAGATTCTGCCAACCGTCATGACCACCTTTGACAAACCTACTTCAATGAACTTTGTATTTAGGGCAAACCTACTTATATTAATAATTTGTTGTTTACAATAGCTATTTTGAAATAAAACTTTAGTAAAATACATTCTCTTTATTTCTCATTAATTATACTTTTCATTCTGGAATAACGTTACGGCAATAAAGCTTAGGTTAGTACGGAATAATTTCGTTGTTGACCACTATCTTACCTGGCGATAAGTGACGATGCGGTCTACGAGAGCACGCTTACCTATAGAAGATACCTAATCACTCCCGACTTAAACTCACTCAGGGAAAAAAGATCCCAGTTAAAAGCTTTAGAGCGCATAGTAATATTATAATAGGTATTATTTTTCTTTATGTGCTTAATATATGGAATATCAACCATTTAGTGACGTTCAACCGCTAGTCAACCATAAAATGATGATGGAAATGATATATCAACGAAATTATTAGGCTCTATTATTTATTTCTTGAACTAGCTGGGCCATACAGTTATGACGCAAAAGAAGTCGGTTCTAGTTATCAGGGGTCCCTAGTATTTTTTCCTCAAGACAGCGAAGATAATTGAGCTTTCCATCATCCCCCCACAAATTAGAGAAAATTAGCTCTGTTTATTTTAGGTGTCAGGCTTTTATAAAACTCTGTTCAATGAAGTATCGATATCGATAAAATAGCGTCTCATGACTATTTTTCAAAAATAGGTACAAAAATAATACACTGATGTTCCCTCTGGTTACTCTGTGGTATATATGCAGTCAGAAATTAAACTTCTTTTTTCTTTATTAGTGGTAATTGCTTGGCTCTCCGGACAAGTTGTAAAGTTTATTAGAATTTGGCAAGAAGAAGAAAGGTCTTTGAAAGTGGACGTTTTCAGGATGTTGTTGTTGATGATGATGATTATGATGATGATGATGATGATGATGATAGCCGTATTTGAATTAATTGATCATTGATATCAATTTCAGCTTAATTCTTTTCGTTACTCCTAAAATAAGTAATGGTCTCGACAGATATTTAGAAAGACAAACAGACGGACAACAAAGTGATCTTACCTCAAATTCAAATTCAAATTCAATTTATTTCACAGTTTGTAACATAACAGTACAAAAAAGCGTTTAAGGCGTTACAAATAAAATATTTTTAAAAAAAGTCATCATCATCTTATTATTGACACTGGCTAAATACTCAATTCGTATGGAGTCAAACTTATGAAAGTAAAAAAAATATGTGGTAAATAAATGGTAATAAAAAGCGCGCGGATGTGAAAAACTGACCAATGTGTGTTTGTTTTGTGTTTTTCTAAACTGCCTAAATAATAGGTAAGTACTTAAGTAGGTATACCTACTACCTAAACAACATTTACTGGAACCTCTTATCAAGACTTGAACGGTTTTTATGGTGAAAACACAAGAACAATCTGTTGAAGTGAAAATGACAAGGAAAAGATCGAACGTATCACTGGTATGTAGGTATACCATAGAACTTTTATTCGTTAGATGCCTAGATCTACAGTATATTAAAAAAAACTAACGGCTAAGTATAAGGTAGGTCTAAGTAGGTACATACATATGATTTGCAGTTTCTAACCCACTATTTTATCAATGTGTACGTGATCTGATGACACGTGAAAAGCCATACCTACCTATACAACCTAAACAACATTTTTACACGTGTGCTACCTAATCTGGTAATACGTGCTGAGCTTCGAAATTTTTTTGTGGATTTTGTGATTTGGTATAGAGGAAATGCATGAACTAAGCTATTATTAGACTACCTAAACGTAGAAATAACATAATACATGCGTGCGAAGCCGCGGGCAAAAGCTAGTCGGCAATAAACTTATGAATTTAAAGGTGACCAAAAATGTAAATGAAGTCATTTGGGAGGAAATCAAGTGAACAATGTAACGACTAAAGGACTAAAGGGTCCTTTGCGACCTCAGAGGTGTGTGGCCTGATACAATAAGGTAAATTTCATCAAGACCACCCAATATGGAGAAAAATTGTCTTTACTCGAGTTAAGAGTGCAGAAGGCCCCAAGAATCTTAAGTAAATACAGTGGAATCAAGTGGAGTAGATCTCGCTTCTCCACATAAATAGGCAGAGAATAAATTTTTTGTAACCAATGTTTTTGAGAAATAAACTTAATGGTTTTTATAGGTACATGTAGTATAGGTACCTACTTAGCAGGAGAACCGAAGTGACCGATATACCTCTTAGAATTAGCAAGTTGAAATGGCAACGGGCAGGATGTGGCCTGCCCGTTGCCATTGCCCACTCATAGAACTGACAACCGATGGGGAAGAAAGGTTCTCGAGTGGCGACCTCGAACCGGAAGACGCAGCGTAGGCCCCCAACGGGTGGACCGACGATTTGGTGAAAACCGCGGGGAGCCGATGGATGCAGGAGGTTATTGTTGTTGCTGATGATGTGTAGGTATGTAATCTACTATTTAGTGTTACGTACAAATACAGCTGCTAAAATAGGTACCTGCACCTGGTAATGTCTATTAAAAGCTATCTTGGACTGTTAGGAAATTGCTAGGCAAGTTCTAGAAAGTGCCTGTTTTCTAGCTTACCAATTATACTGATGCTGGCTAAGAATGTTTTCAAAGCCCAAGCCCGCTGAAGAAATGGCCGCTAAACGCTGATTCTCCATGAGACTAGTCAAAAGCACTGGGTTTAAGGTGGTTGATGTCTGTTGTCAGATAGTCACACTATCATCGTCGTTTCAAAGGTTTCGACAATTGAATCACACGCTGCGTTGGCAAGAAAATTAACCAACAAAATGTAAAGCCTACCTAAAAAAGTCCGGCTCTACCACAACAGTGACATGATCATAACAGCTTTAGATAACACATCGTCGCGTTTTTATACCTATATTTTTTACCCTGTTTGCATTTTTAGTAGTCACTCTCTAGCGCCACGCCCCGAGCTCGTTCGCAGGTTGTCGAGCGATTATGTTAATGTTTTTTTAATAGAATATGCATTAGGAAAGCCACCCTTATAAGTTAAGGTGCACTCATACTGCAGACGATATAGATTTACGTCATGGACGTATTATTTACCTACTCAATGAATAAAATCATTTTGGAGAGTCAATGGATGCGGCATCGTTGTCTTTAATTTACGATCGACTGAGAGACACATAAATACTCGGATGCGAGTCAATAGTCACTGGCGTAACAATATCAATAGTTTGATAGCCATTCTGAAGGAGACATCAAACTATGGATGTCATCGATGAACTGAAGTTTATGTGCACCATTATTATTATTGCACTGGTATTTATTCTGTGCGTAAGCACAAACGTTGTCTACAGTCCCCAGGCTGCGCTGTTTCTCAATGAAAGTTTATTGAGCTCCTTGGTGTGCATGATCCACCTTAAATTTCGGTCGCTTTATTTAGTCCAAAGCCACAAAAGCTTGGTGTGTTATCTAAGGTTAGGCAGTTTTTCTCGTCTAAGCACCTGCTTAACCTTTACCCACCTCAGGTCAGGGCCTGCATGGAGTACTGTAGCAACTTATGGGATGGCTCAGCCCATTACCAACTTGGGGCTGTGGACACAGTTGAGTGGCGTACCAAGAAGCTTATCAACGATGAAGGACTAGTTGAAAGGAGAATTTAGTCTTGAACACAGACGCAAGGTCGCCAGTCTGCCGACCTTCTATCAGTTCAATTTTGGAGTGTGCGCATGTCCTCCATCAGCTCATTCCGTGATCCCCTTTCCATCATAGAACATGACTTGGTGATTCTTTACATCCTGGCAATCACAGTCCGGAACTAATAACTAATATTATATAGGTATGTTTCTAATCGGTCATGTTGTTGGGATGGTAACGATGTAAAAAGCATATCAATAACTTTGCGAAATTGCAGCAACCCTGATCAAAACATTGAAATCAACTAATTCATTCAATTACGTACCAAAAAACTGCTTTAATACCTTACAAATGATTGAGTCAAGTCAGGACTTGTCAACCGTACTCCCCTAACAGAACCTATACAATAATAATTGGATTGCTCCACTACGCAGCAGAGTAAATAGCTGGCAAATTACAAAGAACGCCCTTCAAAGGGTCACCTACAGGAGTGGCCTCAGAGCGTACCCTAAGAGACACCCCACCGTTAAATTTTCTTACCACAGTAAATAAATATGCCAACCTCTATTTCCTGTTGAATATCCATTGCTTCTTAGATTCTTTTCACATGAAAATAATTTCCTACACAATTTTCAATGTATGTACATAAGAAAATTACAGTCGATAGTATCATAAGCTTTAGCCAGGGCAAACTCTAGACGGTACTATTACACCAAGGTGAAGGTCATATCCTGCTGGGTTCCTATGGGGATGAATACGATAGATTGCCAATCAGAAGGTATTCAGAAGAATAATTTAATAGTAGGTAATGAATAAAGATTTGATCTTAGGTATGACCTACTGTTGTGCCATTTGCTTGAGACTCTAGAACTGTAATCATCTATAGTACTACTTTTTGATTAGTCTGGAAAAAACATCAAGATATCATACATAAAATCTTGTGTGATATAATTAGGTTGGTCTTATTATCTTCGGCATAGAAGTAAAAGTCGTGGTCAAAAACCTCTGCTTGACATTACACATATTTATGACTAGCTGACCCGCCCCGGCTTTGCACGGGTTTATTAGTTATATGTCTTATCTCAGTCTAAAGGAAGAGAGAAGGAAGAGGGAAAAAGATAAGGGAAAAGGACGAATGGATGAAGCGGCGAAAGAAGGCCTTTTCCCTTATCTTTTCCCCCTCCCTTCTCTCTTTCCCATAGTAGAGGATGGGAGTGGCTTTGGACCTAATACTGAAGGTTGGACGTCTGTAATTTCTTAACCACAAAACCGACGACCTTGAAATATTTACGAGACAATATTTAAAGTAAGTACCCCCTTACCCCTACCCAGACAGACAGACAGACAAAAATGAAAAATAAATATATTTTTGGATCCAGCGAATATAACAGGTCGCCCTCCAAAAAAAATCTATATATCTTCAATGTATAGAATTGGACCTGTTACAGTATATTATAACTAATCACAGTAATAGATTAATCTCTGACTTGAATTGAAATTGACCACAGTATTCTTTTCATAGAAGACTGCTGACCCGCATTACCTTTATAATAAACTTCAAACCTGATGATGTCGTCCAAATATCATTTATCTCAAGATCAGTTCTATCACAATCGCAGCCTCTTTAACAACATCATAACGAACTAATTCTTAAGAATGAGATGGAAGAACATTCTCTTTATAAACCTTCGATGTATGAAGGAGAAGGGGATAGTTCATTGTGTTCACATAATAGTTTGTCTACATGCTTGTTCGATTGTGCTTCAGTCGCACGAATGCTTTTTTTATTTTGTTTGATCTTATTATTCATAGGTAAGCATTATTGTGGCTCGACCAGGTTTTGGGCACCGCGGGTTTGAACATTAGGGTTCTGTAAGCGATTAATTTGATCTCATAAAATTAAACTGTTATCTTTAAATCAGAAATTACGTTTACTGCTAAATGAACGTACCTCTACTAATAGAATTAAGCCTGTGACTAATAAAATTGTCTTTTGATGTATCATTATTGTAGGACATTTACATAATATTTTTTCATAAATACCTTTTCAGATGCGTAGGTAGATCGTAATGTTTTTAATAGCGTGGCTTTATTGACCAGACAAAAAAAAGACTACGAACAATACAAATCAAACGATAGCAATAAATGCTGGTATAAGGACGAATAATCTTAATGCCAGTATTTATCGCCAAATTAACCTAAATACAGTTTATTAAGAATCCATATTAAATTTTATGAGCGTTTTTAATCTTTTGTTGTTGGACATGAAATAGTCGAACCATATCGGTCAACGGGGAATTAAAATGGCTTGAGTCAGTCATAAATATTTCTAATAGCTTATCAAACGCTTTGTGTCATCTAATCTTAGATACAATTTGTATGATCGTAATCGTTCACTAGCAACTATACTAATCATAAATTCATAAGAGAGATGAAAATCGTCATTGCTTGTTTCTGTCAATATAAAACTTTACCAGTTATCTTTTTACATATTTGTTATATTACTAATCTTTATATTACTTAAATTATCTCTCTTCAGAAAATCAATCATTAGACGAAGAAAAGTTTAAAGCACAAGTCGCGATAGTTTAATACCATTGTACATACATTTTATATGTACAGAACCCACAAGAACCTACGTCACTCTACTATTTTTTTCACACCACGGTCTTATGTGAGGAATGCGCGTTTCTGGAGATTACGCCGGCGAACGGCGGCGCTATTGTATTGTGGCAGCGTCTTCCATTGATGCATCACCAGCACCATACGGAGAAGGTTTTTGTCATTTGTCTATATTTCGGACGCTTTTAAGATTTTCGACAGTATATAAGTCTAAACTGAGCTAGAAAACTAAAGTCAAAGGAAAAAGGCCCCTCAGATTTTAGTCATGTTTTTTTTTTATGACTAAACTAGCTTTTGAACACAATCTTACCTGATAGGAAGCGACGATGTGGTCTAAAGTGTAGCACGCTTACCTGGTAAATAAAATAACTATTCACTCTTGACTTGAACAACTCTGGGTTGTATTTTTGGTTTGTTACCCGTGGAACACCTAAGTTTTTTAGGGCAGGGCTTTTCACACGTTTGCAGTTCTTATTAAAAAAGTAGAGTCGAAACGGTTAGCGAAAGTTCTTTAAACACCAAAGAAGAAAATCGTCAAAATATTGTCAGTATAATTTAATATTGTCAGATAATATTCATATTATAAATTGCCGTAAGTATAATGATACAAAGATTGCTGTAAGTATACTTAATTTAAATGAAAAATATGAAATTACACACATACATACATACATACATCGTACATGATTCATATCAATAAAAAAAAATTGTATAATATACAAACAGTTTGATTGACCAATGAAAGAACACTTTCAAGTTTATTCAATTCTACAGTCTGAATCATTCTCATTACACCAATTTTAAAGTTTTCAAAAACCTTTCAGTATTATCGCCAAGTTAAACTTAGTGCATTGACTTCAACGCATGTCGTTTTATCTCCTATCCAAACACAATATAATATTGTTTCGGTACGTGTCGTCAGAGCGTGAGAATTAGCAGTAGATTCCGTTACATCTTATCTCTAGTTGATAACTACGTTTGTGAGCCCGGCCTTTTGTTTCGACTCGTGTGCTTATGAAATATGTTTCTAGATTTGAGGGGAATGTTTAGTATTTGTGAAGGAAGCATTCGGATTATTTTAGCCAATTTGATGGTTAAAAATGTTTGGTATTGTTTAATAATTGGCTAGTAGGTTGATTTCAATGTAGATAGAATTTAATATATTCGTTAGTAGATTTTTCGTGGTTCATTATAAATTAATTTGTAATGCGGTCTATGAATAGCAATGGGTCAGCGGTCATATAATTCTTAAAACGTTATTTTAATAAATACTTTTTTACACATCAGAATATTTTATACTAAACATTATTGGATAAGAAAATATAATCCGAATGCATTGCTCTCCGCGTCTTTAGCGCCGGATCATTCCAAAGTTCAACCTACGATACATGTTAGCCCAATTTGATATTGCCAAGTACATTATATTATACTCAAAATGTAACCCTAATGTTTCGTTAGATTCATTAGTTTCTTCTCGCATATCTGATTCATCTTAAAACGTTGCTTATCCAAATAACTCTGCAAGAAAATAAATCAAAACCTTATCGAAACAATTAAAATGCCTTCGCCAAGGACGCATACCCGAAATGCCTTTGGAAATGAATCCGAAATTAAAAATCTCGAACACGGAGAGTGTTTTAGACCGATCGAAAAAGGTAAATAACAAAAAGGTAGACATAATTAAAGGGCTGTTGGTCTGCCACGCCTACCGAGATACCACGGGTAGATTGTGAACGTTTATTTTTGAAAGCCTGTGATATATGCGTCTTTATTTAATTGGGTAAGTAACTTATAAGCCTTTGGTCTGATTAAAATTGAGAGCAAAGATCAGGGTTACAAAATCTATACAAAAATTTAAAAAAATTGTCTATAGTACATAATATTTTGTCATCGACAATTCTGACCTAATACGTAAAGATCATTTAGGATATTGTTTTACTGTGCTAGTGGTACTAGGTCTGATGACCGACAATATAATACAGAAGGTGAATAAAGTTAAAAGTGTTGTTCTTTAACAGAATTTCGATAAAACCGTCTCCAAAAACATACAAGTCCCAAAGTCTATCTTCCCCAATTTTGTCAAAACACTCTGCTGTTCAGTTTCCACACATTTTATCTCAAAAGATAAGACAAAAATAAACAGAAAGGCAATCAATTAGCCAGCGGGTCGAGGTCCAATTGGATTAGATTCCTTCATCACAAAAAATAACCATAAAGAAATAGACTAAATAGAAAAAATGGTATAAAAAGGTGATGGAGCCTCCACTTTTAATTATCGTTTACCAACGTATTGTTTTACAGAAAAAAGTGAAAATAAAAGTTAAGGTCTGTATAAAGTTGTCGAGATACGATAGGAAAGCAATCAATAACTGTGTAGAGCTGCGAAAGCCATTCACACCTTCCGACTACGACCACGATACGTAGGTAAGTATACAATTTTTATTTACGTTTGTATAAAGTTTATCTCGTCACATCTGTTATGGTTGTTTATTTTAAAGTTGACTTCATTCACATTGACGATTGCTCTCCGAGAGATCTGCTGAAACGTTGTACCTACCATTAGTACCATTATTATTAATGATTTCGTACGTTTTATTTTATCATAATGTCAATCTCCATCGTCGATTTCCACATCTGTATTTACAACCTGATTGAAATTCCTACTCTGGTTACCTTACCATCTTCAACATCATCGGCTTTCTAGTAAAAAGATTCACGATTGTTTGTCTTGTCGTAGTAGAATTCTCGACCCTCCAAATCGTATCGGATCCTATGAATGTCTTTTCCATGATAATATTTTTTCGTCCAAACTGGACACGGGTTTCGGCCGGCGCAGCGCGTAGCGAGGTTATGGTGGCGGTAATAGTACAGCCTTAGGGCTAGTGGCGGTGCTATGGTGGTGGAGGGTCGCAGGCGTGATGATTTCACGGCGCGTTGTTCCCACACGCATTGCGGTGCGAGCGTCACTACAGTAGGAACACGTTGAGAATAATGCAGGTTCGACTTTCGGGTCCCGAGTCCCGATTACAGACCTATTTCTCGATCGCCTTTTGGATATTATTTCTGATGTTGTAAGATCGAATATGAATCTTCCCTAACAATAGTTAGTCGTACAACAATAACTAATTGGTATTGACTTTTTTGTGCAAAGTACTAAACTGTTGTATACTTTAGCCATGTCTTCACGGAGAGAGTGTAGCCTTAACCCACCACTCTAGCAAAGTTGGGAGATAACACACAACATGTCGCCGACATTTTGGGATTCTTGAATATCATTAGTTACTATATTTACTTGCTTTTGCTTTCACCGTTTCAAACGCGGGATCAAATTCTGCACATAACTTGAAAAGTCGTTGGTTGTGAGCGGAATTCGTACGAGGATGCACTGGGTTGAAATCACACGATTTATCGCTGCTGTGCCACATTCGCTTTACAGTACTACTACTTGTTAATTTACTCTGTGGTGTAACTAATAGAGGACAGGATAACACAAAATCGCACATCGAGTATTATAAATCAACGTGGTCCCACTGTACCTCTGGACCGCCCGGTCGGGGTTCGATTCCCGTTTACTTTTTACGTCCAGTGACGTCTGTGTTAGTGCAGCGTGATCGATGCCGCTCTCATCGAGAGGAGCACGCAAGATAGAACAATAAAACATAATTTAAATATGATATAATCCAAAAACCGAGAATGTTTAGTGTGGCTTTGAAAAACAGGAACAGTAGAAGTTTGAACTATTAATGATGTCTAAGACTTCGTATAGGCTGTGCTGTAATCTTTTTTTTTTATGTAAATGAATGACGTGCCGAGCTAGTCGTTCACCTGATGTTAAGTGACACGGCTGCCCATAACAGTTGCAGTGTCACCCGGAACTTTAAAACAATAAAGTTTCGCGTGACACTGCACTGCGCACGTCATCCTGAGACATCACCCAGTCTAGTAATCAGATTACTAGACTGAGTGATCAGATCATAAAGTCTCATTTGCCCAGTAATTTCGCAATTTCAAAATCTATACATATAATGCTGTAATATAATTAGTTACGGCAAATAAGGAACAGTAAATTTTCAATAAATAATGGTCTTCTACGTTTTTTTTGGGAGGAATAGGAGTATGCGTAGTGTGGGGGTCCGATGCTATTGTATACTTCTTTCCCCCACCGCATGGAAGGTGGATGGGAGTAGGAGTGAAGGGAAGGTGGGAATGAAGGGAAGGGGAGGGGATATGTTATTAAATCTCGTTAAGATAACTTCTATGGAAGAAGCAATCTAATAAGAGGGTGTAAATTTTACTCTGGCATGTTTTTAGAAGATGGTGGCTACTTGACTTTGGAAACATGCCCGGGTTACGTTGGACAGTGTTGTAATGTAATGCTATATTACAGTAATTATTCCCAAATCTGTGCCCGGGATCCTGGGTCCGGTCGGGTAGAGACGGGAGAGCAAACAGAAGTCCACTAGCCTGCGGCCACTCCCACGCGAGTGAGACGCGGCAAACACGCGGGATGATATTATGCGGGACCAAAACACGCTGCTAATAATCGAAAAAAAAATTTTTTTTACTCAGGATGACGTGCGTTTTGCAGTGTCACGCGTAACTTTATAATTTTATAAAGTTCCGAGTGATACTGCAACTGTTATGGGCGGCCGTGACGCTTAACATCAAGCAAACGACCAGCTAGTCACGTCATTCGTTTACATAAAAAAATATATATCTATATCTTGGGCAAGTTACCCATGCCAACTCAACTCCAGATAGTAGAGAGCACGACTTAGGTTCGGTAATACAGCTGTTGTACAGCTAGAATAAGCGAAATGCCCTAACCTTTTTTTTGTTTTTTGAGGGAGGAAAATGCCCACGCACTCCCCTGCCAACACGGGGGTGGAGGCAGGCGATATGTGGGACTCGAACCCACTAAAAACCTCCCCATGAGCAGTCTACCACCGTGGTGGGGCGTGGTGGGGTCGCGTTCGCAGTCGATCCATCCCGCCCCGCGCGGCGGTAGGCCCTTTTGGGCCTTTTTGCGCCCTTGGATGGGTGATCTTTCTCACCAAGGCCACCCACCAGACTTGTGGGACCTAAGCCAAGCATTGTTATGATGGTTATGATGGCATAATTATTATCTTCACTACAGCACTGACTCTGACCACTGTCTGTCCTGTAGGGTTAGCACGGCCGGTAGACAAAACTGTCTTTACCCTGTTTTGCTCCAAGCAAGTATGAAGAAAGTGACGTAAAACGGGGAAAGACAATTTTGTCTACCGTCCATGCTAACCCAGCAGACAAAATAACCTATAAAATGAGATATAAACTGCGTTTTCATGTTGTAGTGTTAACTCGTAGAATCATGAAAATCGTTAGAAACCAACACAAAAAAGGGGTCCTACAAGGCTGAGCCAGAGTTAATTTCATCTTGTCTTAATGCTGCATAACACCATCGCAGCATAGAAGTTCGGTAAACATTATCAATAACAAAGTGTTTCGGAACAACAAAAATGTTTTTGTGAAATTTTTTCTTACTTGGTTTCCATGACACTTCACTGCTGAACAATGTGCAACGTAGATATTAGAATGTATACAATTTGGACCCTTTAGCTTCTGAGTTAGAATTAGCAAGTTGAAATGGTAATGGGCAGGCCACATCGCTCGCAGAACTTACAACTCAAGGGGAAGAAAGGTTCTCTAGTGGCGACCACGAACCGGAAGATGCAGCGTAGGCCCCCACTTGGTAGACCGACGACATGGTGAAAACCGCGGGGAGCCGATGGATGCGGGGGGCGAGCAGTCACTCAAAGTGGCGCTCGCTGGGGGAAGCCTATGTTCAGCAGTGGACGTCTTCAAGCTGGTGATGATGAGTTTCTGAGCTCTGTGATTTGGACTGAGTTATATCGTCCAAGAAATTTAATTTCGCTTATTCGCTTATTAGCGCTCAAGCGAAGCCAATCTGTTCAATATTAACCAGTAAAATTCAACGTTTTAACCTGATGATAACCGCTACAAAAAGTGCTTATGTACATCTGCTATGGCTTTCAGTTTCCTTTTTTTTTTATGTAGAATGAGCCTGCGTTTGGCTACAGAAGTCTCCAGGCGGCCTCAGAATTCTGACACCAAGAGCCACTTGCCTGAACGAAAAGAAAAGAATAAGAACATGCTCGTCAAAGTATTTCAAACATATAGGAATTCCATTCACTTTCAACAAATATAGAAACCAAGCAATGTAGTAGTAAAAAGCGTAATCTCAGCATACCACAGTGCCGGCGTTAAAATATCTGCCCGGGGGGCCGGCAGGTACCCGACAAAAAGCGCGCTGAAAAACCAAGGCAAGTGCGCGCGTGACCTACGGTGTATTTGGTGTGGGAATCCACTGTTTTTTAATATTTTTTTACATTTTACCAATGGCTGGCAGGTTTAGGAGGTTCCCAGTTTCCAGGCAATGATTCAATGCTTCCCTAAAACTGTTTAGTGTTTACGTCACTGTTCATAACTTTTTGCCAAAGAGTAATTCAAGTTTTTATGTTTTCATCTATTTCTAGCGAATATTCTAAAACAGAGTTGTACTCCACCGCGATTGTGTTAAAAATACCAGATAAGTTGTAGCCACAGATCTCAGAATGTAAAAAATGAGTTCATTTAATTGATTTTATTATGTAGCTACTTACTACTTGCAGTACCATATTACTAAATTAGGATCTTACTTTTCTGGAAGGTCCCACCGCCTCTGACGATTTGCAAACTGTTTATCTATTAAATAACATTAGTTGAACTTGGTTTTCATAATGTTTCTTTAATTCGCCGGCAAGTCAAACACAATGTAGGTGGTCCACCGTCGCCCTGACACCAATATTTGTGCAACCATACTCCACAAATCACCAGAACGTGGCACCTTCTCATTATTTTGCCGAAATCTCCCCCCGTTTTTGCTATTTAATCACCTTTACTACCAAACACGTGAACTTTACCGTCTACATTTTAGAGGATATATTGGATTGATATTGTGTTGATTACGACAGTAGTTGTTAGGTGATTAAGTCGGCGTCTTTTCAAGTTGTAATCGTTTTGAAAACCAAAAGGCGGAGCGAGTTTGTTTGTCGAGTCGCGCCGCTCATATTCTTCGTCAAATTAGCGATGATTTGTTCCTGCCTGGACTATTTATACGAAATGGCTCCGGAGGTTATTGAGATGTTAAACGGCCTTGTTTTTCATGACTTATGGTGTGGTCTGTATCATATCGTTGTTTGTTTTTGAGATGCTTTTACAGACATACATTTTATGGCTCTGATGGTTTTGTGAGTACATATCGGACATTGCGGCGATGACCTCCTGTAATCAGGACGCTGAAGCCGCATTGGTAGCCAAATTGTATGTTAATTTAGAAATTTTCGCGTTTTTCTCCAGATGGTAAGGGACAATGTGGTACACTCGTCTATAAAAACCCGGTTCACGCTCCCCTTGAAAACATCCAGATTAAAGCTATTCGGACACAGAACTGGGCCCTTGGCTCCTTCAGATCATCCTGGGTGGTAGCTAGTCAGACGAGCACCAGTAAATGCTCTACCATCTAAGCCATTGATTTTTTCTAACAAGAAAAAGTTATGGTAGTGAGTGCCGGAACATTATGTCTGAAGTGTCTCATATTTCAATAGCCTATTGGAAGCCGGCCAACTTAATTTCCTCCAAGGACTAGGAATCACCGACACTCACGAGTATATCGTAAATTGAACGCTCTCATGTTGTAAGTATTAGGACAAGTCTCGAATTCAAATTAGGTTTAACTTTGCCAAGAACTTGGTGAATATTACTTTGAACTAAAACCCGCCGTTCAAGTTAATATTATTATTACATATATTATTATTATTGCAATACGTTTTAATTACATTAATTTAGTCCTTAGTAGCTATGATCAACCATTGTGAAAATATAACAAGTGTCTTCAAAAAAAAACGCACCAATATTTACTTTTGAAACTGGTTACCTATGATCGCGAACAGAAGAAAAAATATCATCACCGTTCTCTTTGCCTTTTCCCTTTTTTCCCATTTGTTATTGGGGTCGGCTCCCAATCTAACCTGTAGCGGCGAGCTACCAGAATTACACGAGCTACGAATTTGAATTTGAAGATCAGGCATCAGATTCTAACAGGCGTCTGACTACCCGTAACGACTGCCATGGATATTCTTATGACAACCGGGACCGACGGCTTAACGTGCTCTCCGAGGCACGGAGTGATGGCATCGAAAACTGCACATAACTTACTAGATTAGTAAATCATTGGTGCAGGGCAAGAAAAATATACTCATGCATATCCCCCTCCTTTTGAAAATTGTTTTTATTATGTTAATAAATGACGTGACGAGCTAGTCATTCGCCTGAAGTTAAGCGACATGGCCGCCTATAACAGTTGCAGTGTCACTCGGAACTCTAAATTATAAAGTTTCGCGTGACACTGCACTGCGCACGTCATCCTGAGACAGCATCACAGTCTAGGAATAAAATTTCTAGACTGTGAGATCAGGTCGTAAAGTCTCATTTGCCCAGTAACTTCACTAGCCAGCAATGCCCTTCAAACCGGAACACAGTAGTGCTTGCACACTACTGCTTGGCAGCAGAATAACTGGCAAAGCGGCGGTACCTACCTAGACGAACTTTGTAGAATAGTCCTACCACCTAGTAAATGCTTACAACAGTTTTTTTCCCTCCACCAACTTATTTTAAAATTTATGTTTTAGTTAAGTACCTATAGGTACTAATTTACTTTTTAAGTCCAGTCTAATTTAGTATGTATCTGATTAAGTTTTTAATTTGAATCAATCAAGTTTGAAGTTTTCTTAAATAGCTCCTCATGTGCGTCATTTACCATTAGACGAAGGATATTCGAGCAAAGCCTACGGTAATATATCCCGTGACGTCACCTCCGCTTCCGGCCAGCTGATGTCTGCCTCTCTGTCACGTACTGGCACAATGTCAGTGAAAGTCATAGAGTTAGTCATAATCATAACGAACTGTTGGGAGCTATTGAACCGGGCGCCGGCGGCTGCCATGGCTTCGCGGAGACGGTAGATAGTATTATAAGTAGGATATTCAGGAGTCCTTTTCCTCCAGAATAACATATGCCAAGAACGTTTGTGCGACTTGCCTTATAGCTCAGTTAGTAGTAGCCCTGCCTTCTGAACTGTAGGTTGTGGGTTCGATTCCCACCCAGGACAAACATTTGTGTGATGAACATAGGTATTTGTTCTGTGTCTGGGTGTTTTATTTTATTCTATGTAAGTATTTACAAACAAAAAGTATCTATGTATTCTATCAGTTATCTGGTTCCCATAGTACAAGCTCTGCTTAGTTTGGGGCTTTGGGGCTAGATGGCGCTGTGTGTTCACGAATATTAAAAAAAAAGAGCTTTTTACGTCCCTACACATAGAAATGTAACGAGGTATTCCTATTCCTTTAGGTCCCTACATGATATTAGATGTAATCTATTTATTTATTATATATTTATAAAAAAAAAAAAAAAAATTATAAATTATAAATTATGACTTAAAATGAGAAAGTACTTAGTACTACATATCTACTGAAGTAGCGACAATATTGTAGAGCATTTGCTAAAACATAACAAAATTAAAACATTTTTATATAACACATTTATATGGAATTTCGACTAGGTCATCATCATCATTGACAGCCTGAAGACGTCCACTGCTGAACATAGGCCTCCCCCAGAGCACGCCACCTTGAGCGGCTGCTCGCCTCCTGCATCCATCGGCTCCCCGCGGCTTTCACCAGGTCGTCGGTCCACCGAGTGGGGGGCCGGCCTACGCTGCGTCTTCCGGTTCGTAGTCGCCACTCGAGAACCTTTCTTCCCCATCGGTTGTCAGTTCTACGAGCGATGTGGCCTGCCCATTGCCACTTCAACTTACTAACTCTAACTTTATTTCGACTAGGTAGTAAAGTGCATTTTCCATTATATTTCCTTGAAATATTACCAGAAGGACTTTGAATGACGTCAGAATAACTTGATCAAAGGTTTTCCAGTTAAACTATTCTGTCAATAAGCCACATTATTTAAACATCAAATAGAAAATGCAATTTCCATTGAAACCTTGACTTTCCAGTCATAATAAGGTTAAATAATTTATTAGCCGTTCTGAGTCTCAAATGTCGTTTTATTTAACTTGGCTTTAAAATGACGTGGGTAACTCTGAAGGCACAATTTTCCTCAAGGTGAGGTAGCATAAAATGGATCATTACTGTACTTTCTAACTAGCTATGCCCTTCATCAACATGTCATTTTAGTTTTCAAAAGATTATTAAAATTAATCGTAGATTTTTTCTTTCATGATTTCAAAAACTAGGTGTTCGTTTGAAGATTTTGAAGAGTACCCAAATAACACTACTAGATAGGTCTATCTACTTACTATATCTTCACACTATCTAGGTATTTATGTGTAATGCCGCAATTACATTACACTAAATTCAGTCGCCTAGTTAGGATTCGAGAAAAAAAGCTTTCTAGTTGCCTAATCATAATAAGGAACCGATTTAGGCCCGATTTCACCAACGTTTATTCCAAGTATACGGCTATTCCTTACTCCTGGATACAGCTAATTGACAAATGAAATTACACAAAAAAGACGCCATTTTGATTGTATCCAAGGAATAAGTCTTATTCCTTCACAAAATTGGTGATATAAGGGCTATATTCGCGTAACTCGGTTGTTCTCGGAAAGTTATACCTGAATAAAATTTATTCTAGTTTGGTGAAATTGGGCCTTAGCAAGGTGCAATGGCATTTAGTCATCTTTCACTGCCACTTCATCTTTTCTAAATCGGTTCCTATTTAGGCAACTAACTGGGTAGCAAATAAGCTTCCTTTCCCGAATCTTCGTCGGGAAACCAAGCTTATTTGTCACGTCATTCACTTACATAAAAAAAGCCTATCTTGTTTTGGCTTGTGAAACAACCAAGCTATGTAGATCTTTTTCCCGAAGGTTTTCCATACGAAACTGTTCTCAGTTCTACTTTTTAATCAGGTTCGTATTTTCTGTAAGATGTAAGGGCGGCGAAGTGAATCCTTCCCTTAGATGTGCGTAGAACATGTACCACACGCACCGCGCTTGTAGATTCAACGCACACTCGTTTATTCGGCGACTTCCACATAGTTGCGCGTCTGCGCGGCCAGACGACGCGCTCACTGACTCACTGTTCCGCCGAGGAAATGGACAACTTGGATTTTAATAACTTCATTATTTACTATTTATACGCTATTTAGTTGATTATGATCAATTAAAATGGTCATTTTATAAATAGACTTTAGAAGATACCGCTTTTGGTGCTTCTATTTTAAATTTCGTTTCATAGATTTTAACGCTTTCGCTGATGGCAACACTTAGATTTGAAAATTGGTTTACTCGTAGAGTTCTACATTGTTATAGTATTACTATTAGTGAGCTAGGTGGACCGGCGACCTGGTCAGAACAGCGGGAGCCGTTGCATGCAGGAGGCAAGTAGCCTCTCATAGTGTTGCTCTATGAGGGGGGGGGGGCCTTGTTCAACAGTAGATGTCTTCAGGCTGATGATGATGATGACTTAGTGAAATCGTGTCTTAATACGATCTCACTACGGATTCAAATCAACATCTACTTATCATTCCCATCACCAACTATGGTTTATTTATGATATGAGTGGCAAACAAGCAGGCGGCCCACCTGATGGTAAGTGGTCACCGCCACCTATAGACATCAGACATGGTCAGTAGACTAGGTATTTAGTTGTATTCTAGTACCTGCTACAGCTCTAATGATTTCATATGAAGAAGCATTTCACTTAGAACTACAAATAGCAGCATTATTGTCAACTTTCAACAGCACTTCAACCAGAGTGTAGCTTTTTTTTGTTTATCATCGATAGGCTAACATTTGACCACGACATGTGACGACGCGGTTGACGATGGACATGCTGACCTAGAAGATACCGGTTCACTCTAGCCTTAAAAACTCCCAGATTATATTTATTTATTTATTTCACAAAATCCACAGATCTTAAGGTAAGGTACAATTTCACTTAATACTAGAACTTACATCCAATTACGGATTTACTTTATACTGTAAAATTCCATGTTAAAGATAGAGAGCAGAAAGTACAAACTTAAGTAGGTTACTTGACAAGAAGGAAATATAAGAGATAAGTAATAACCTAATTAACAGAACATAATACAATACACTAACAACACAATAAAGAATCATACTAAAAATATCACTAAGTAGGTAATGTCATGGATACCTACTAGACACAGGTAAGAGAAAAAACAATTTGTTATACTTGAAAAGTTGAACGATTGAAAGACTTGATATACCTACTAAATTATAAAAATGGCGATTATTACATACAGACATTTTCATTTTCAAATATTCAAAAGTTATGATAAATAAAAAATAAAAAAAAGAATCCTATAGGTATTTATCTTACAACAACAGTGAAATAAGTCTGTACATCTGTACATTGTTGTATATTTGTCAGGAAACAATGACGCTGGTAAGGTGTTCCTTTGCTGACCGAATTATAAACGAGGAATCAAAACGCTTTGAACGTATTTTAGGAATTACGGATGCCGTGTTTCCGTGCGTCTAGTCTAGATGTACGATGGTAAAAAGTGTATGGGGGAATGAAGTTGTGTAATTCCGTCGCACACTCAGCTCACTCACTGCACACGCACAGCTTACCATTTAAAGTTGGTTCCAAGACTATCAATAGAGTCAACAACTACTTCTTAAAAACGCGTTTCTTCGAGCCCGTTCACCTCACTGTTTAGTTCTGTTGTTCCCTATAGATCTGAGAGACCGTCGACTATATAAACCTTCCCAGAACCAGCCCCGTACGTGCCTACCCCCGCATTGCCAAGCGTGAGCTTTACGCGAATCACAAGAATGTATACAAAAACTGTCCCTCAGTTATGTTGTTCAATTGTTGAAATAGGATCGGAATTTACGGCTCATACCTACGTTTAATTTATCAAAGACTCATACCGATCTCTTCCGAAAATATTTATATACTGATTCCGAAAGCCCTCCAAGATATTTATTTATTACTTGCACCAGCTACTCTACCACAGAATAAATAAGACTGCCGACACTACCGTAATCAATAGATATTTCATGCGTAAATATTTCCTGAAAAATCTAGGTACAAAACGTTCAAAATTCATTCTTCTAATATTCTTCCTTATATTATAGTGTATGGAGTTGGAATATAATTTCTGGCTGTGCAGAGTAGAGTAAAGACCCCATCTTAATTGATAATTGATATGCTTATTTTATAACAGACAAGGTGCAGTTATTCATTAACCAAAAAATAATGCCAATGACTACTAAAGGTACTCCAGTCATCACGGTGTACCAATCATAGTGTCGGAATAAAAGATAACGATAATTATTGGGAATAGTGCAGCATTCTACCAGTGAAAGATATTTTAGAATCGGTTCTCTCCCACCCCATTCTCCTCTTCTTTCATGTCGCTGTCTTCGCCCAGGGTCTTATGAATCAATACAGGACCAAGGCCCGTATAATGAAATCTAGACTTGAGCACAGATCGATGACTGAGTATCGTTCGCTAGTACGGGCCCTAGTTAAGCATCCTAGGACCCGATACGTGACATTGGCGTATAATCACAGAAAAAGGCTGTTACTAAAAAAAACGGCCAAGTGCAAGTCGGACTCGCGCACGAAAGGTTCCGTACCATTTTCTATAAAAACGAGCAAAAAATCACGTTTTTGGCATGGGAGCCCCCTTAAATATTTATTTTATTGTTTTTTAGTATTTGTTGTTATAGCGGCAACTTAAATACATCATCTATGAAAATTTCTACTATCTAACTATCACGGTTCATGAGATACAGCCTGGTGACAAACGGACAGACCGACAGACAGACGAATGGACGGACAGCGGAGCTTTAGTAATAGGGTTCGTTTTACCCTTGGGGTACGAAACCCTAAAAAGGTAGAAAAAATCCAACATTACCTATTCTATTTCAGACATTGTATTAGCAAATGATCATAGTGTACACAACGGTCCTCACCTACCTAGCTATTCGCTCTCAGTGCGGAGTGCTCCTTATAAGCGGGTGTCGGAATGCATGAATCAGTTCGCTTCTAAAACAAACGATGAAAGGGATTCCTCTGACATGACTCCACCACCTACTGGCTATACACTGATAGATTCTGAAGGTGGAATTGATAAATTAGTAATCTATAAACTCTTTATTGTAGTATAGTCTAAGACCGTTTATTCAAAGCAAATTCTCTTTGCGATAAATTCGTAATACGACAGAAGTTATACAAGGTGAGTTGGAGTTGAGGTATTATCCCGAAAGGGGGTAAATCTACTCCCCAAGGTAGACAATGTTTCTTCTATGACTTTTCTAAATTAATAGTTTGTCATTGAAGAAATGAATTTATAGTATCTTGTTAACTCTCGTAGCGATCGTTTCAAGTAAGACTCTCACAACTTGTGAGCTATCATGGTCCCACTCCCCGCCCCCTTTCGGTATACTACCCCAATTCAAACTTAAGATAGTATGAACAAAAAAAACAAACTTAATTGATGTACCGCTATTTAATGCCACAATCTAAGTAAAACAGTTATTTTCATATATTTTACTGCCATATTGTTTTAGCTATTAGTTATGGCTATCATGAAAGTCAAAAAGTTAGTAAGGAGAGAATTACAGCAGACGATCTCTACCGTGGCTAAACTCTCAAAGGGTCGATCGTTCAATTGCAAAATTAATTAACTCTTTCCTACTCTTTAGTAAAAACTCTGTAACCTTAGAATAAGAACAGGATTTTTGATAAAGCTGCCCTAGGTAGTTACCTCAATATTTTTAGAATAATAATATCATTATAATTATTGATGAAGAACGATGGTGGCCGAGTGGTAGCATGAGCGCTTCGCAATCTTATGGCACCGAGTTCAATCCTCGGCCCTGCACCAATGGCTTATCTAGTAAGTTATGTGCAGTTTTCGATGTCATCGCTCCGTGCCTCGGAGAGCACGTTAAGCCGTCGGTCCCGGTTGTCATAAGAACATCTATGGAAGTCGTTACGGGTAGTGAGACACCTGATAGAATCTAACGCCTGATCTTACTGGTGCCTTATGGTTTGCGTTGCGAAGTCAGGTGGCAGTCGCTCGTGTAATTCTGGTAGCTCGCAGCTACAGGTTAGATTGGGAGCCGACCCCAATAACAAATGGGACAAGGCATAGAGGATGATGATTATATATATCATATCCAGTTCCGCTAAACAAATAGATCTGCATTGAATAATAATTACCTATACGCGTTTCTTTACTCACGCAGACTCATGCTTCTCGTAACCGCATCGATTTCGGGTGAATAACTGCCTCCCACAATAGATTTACCTACATGCTGCGCGTCAACGTATCCAATACTAGTAGATGATTAAGAACCGCTAAAAATGATTGTTGACCCAGATGCTTCATTACGTCATGTTCGTAATCTTGCGAAATCAGAGAGCAACATATTCACGATTCACTTAGAAAATTTAGCCACTATTTTTGTTTGTCAGCGTATTCGTCATCGTGGTGGTTTCGGAAACATTTTCGCTCTGCAACACAAACAGTTGACAAATGCGTTCTAAACTTAGACCCGCTCTAAGTTTAGTCTAAGTTTAGTCTTGGTTTTAGCTTTACTAATACATTCGTCGATATTTCTATCGTCAAGGTCGGGAAGTTCATGTACCTACTTAGTTACCATAAGTATGATATTTATGTTATTAAAGCAAGATGGATTCCATACGATGCTTATGATAACAAATCGACGATGGCTTGTATGTAGGTAGATATTTCTTCAGATTGATATTATGATATTATTTGATTTGAAGAGCAAAAGCATTGAGCTTAAACTTAAATGAAACGTATCCTGCCAAAATGTATCCCTACCTAACCATATTAGTGCCCTTCCTAACTGAGAACAATCGTCGACCTTGCCCGAGGAAGGTCGAGTCCTGGTCTGCTAGAATATTGATCGGGAAGTCAACGCGCCCTGAAGCTATGTAGTGATTAGCAAGAGTTTTATGAATGGATGGAACGCGGATCGCATGCGAAATGTGCCGCTTGGTAATGATGTTCGGCACATAATTGTTGTTGAGGAGGTAGTGGGCTAGTATGGGTTCATTCAATGGTTTAAGTGTCATGACTTTGTAGGTTATAGAAACCGCATTGAGACTATCAGTTCTATTAGTTATTTCCAAGAGGTGTTTAACCTTTGGTATTTTATTGGAATGCATTTTTTATTCTTCATTTTCTTCCCTATTTTTCTTTTACGACATTATACTTACAACCATAATGTCTTTATCTATATTTCCAACAACCTATGTTCAATAACCTCAAATATGATATTTCTAGCAAAAATACCAACGTGAGGCGTTAATAACACCTCACGCTGACTCCCAAACTGTATGGAAATGACATTAGCTTTGACATTAGCTGCGGAAAAGTTTTCCGCAGACAATGTCATTTCCCATACATTTTGGAGTTAGCGTGAGGCGTTAACACCTCTCATTCGATTATCGTTACATTCGATTTCTGCTAAGAAAAACACCGAATAACACTATAGCACATCATCATCATTATCAGCCTGTTTTAGTCCTCTCAGAAGTTCAGCAATAAACCTGATCTTTGGCTCTTCCCATCCAGTTGCAGCCGTACTGCGAAAATTGACGATCTACCAAGTCTGAACCCATACATTGTACCTTGTCTTTTGTCTAATTCTGTCTATTCTTCCACAGTGCGAGGAGTCTATGTCAGCGGGTGACATGTGCGTCGCTGCAGGCCGCGCCGGTCCCGCCGCCAGGTGGCACCCCGGCTGCTTTGTCTGCGCAACCTGCCAGGAGCTGCTGGTAGACCTGGTCTACTTCTGGAAGGATGGACGGCTCTACTGCGGGCGGCATCACGCGGAGACAATGAAGCCGAGGTGTTCAGCTTGTGATGAGGTAATAAAAACACTATATTCTGAAACGGGTTCTTTAATAATAACTAGCTGGTCAGTTTCAAAATTCATTTATTATGTTTTAATAGCCCACCCTTGAGACAAAATCAGGCTGTTTAAATTGAATCTTCTCATTTTATGCTACAATACAATAGTACAATACTATGTCCAAGATAAGTGCGAAAATTTAATTATTTCAGAAATTGGTATGAAATTAAAGTATTGCATTTATCATACCTCAATGATTGTAGTAAATGGAAATCATTATCTTTGAATACTTTTGTTATAATTTCTTTCTTACTTTAACACTGGAATTCATAGTCAAGTTGGGGGCTCCTCTAGCGGATGATTCAGGCGCTGTGTAGCGAATTCTAGTTTTATGCATTTCATAAACAAAAGTAACCACTAATGTGACATTGTCAGGGGCTGGATGCTGATTGTCCGAATTTCGTCAACCAAACGGTCCCCTTGCTTTGATAACGTGCTATTTTTTTATTATTGTGTGAGTGTTGTGTTGTGATTTTCATAAAAATGGAAGTAGATGGTGGCTTGGATCTCATAGATGATGAATGCCCGATGAAGCCTTGCAGGAAATGCGAGTTATATCAGTGCCGAAGCGATATATTCGTAATCATCTTAACCCCACAGAATTCTACAGCGATTTTTATTAAATAATAATTATTATGTAAGATAGTGAGAGTGAATTAAAGTATCAAAATTCAAAAGCCGCGTCAAAATCAAGTCAAAATGATACCCGAGAAAATTTTCATAGACAACATAATCGAAATGCACAGATTAGAGAAAAAATATGTGTTAAACTGCCATTCAGTTAATTCAGTTAGGGGTCTCTCCAGCGATTGTTTATGAAAGTGAAAGAAGAACGATTCAACATTTAACTTCTACGTGAAAGTTGAATGATAGATTTTGAGGGTTTGTTCACCAGTTGACTATGAATACCACTGTAAATAAATTCTCACTTTCAGTTAAAAAAGTAAAGATTACTTTATGGTTAAAATAACATCAAGCATGCATTTTTTTTATGACGTGACGTGCTAGTCATTTACCTGATGTTAAGCGACACAGCCGCCCATAATAGTTGCAGTGTCACTCGGAACTTTAAAATAAAGTTTTACATGGCACTTCACTGCGCACGTCATCCTGAGACATCACACAGTCTAGTAATCAGATTACTGGACTGTGAAATCAGGTCATAGTCTCATAAGCCCAGTAATTTCACTAGCTACAATGCCCTTGAAGGGCATTGTAGCTAGTGAAGATCAGTTCATAAGTCTCATTTGCCTAGTTTCACTAGCTACACCCCTTCAAACCGGAACACAGTAGTGCTTGCACACTACTGCTTGACGGCAGAATAACTGGCAAAGCGGTGGTACCTATCTAGACGAACTTTGCAGAAAAGTCCTACCACCTAGTAAAATACGAGTAGTAGGATTCTGCAGGTCAGACAAGTTTAGCATTTTCAAGAGGGTTCCATCGAATACTCAGGTAGAACCAAGCATCCCACTACAGGACATGAAGAACCCCATCTCGAGTGCGTAAAGACGTTTATAAAAATAGGTCCACCAGAATAGTCGGCGAAACAAAAAGTTACATGCAAAACATGTGCAGAGTCACATAATTGGCATATCAATGGCTTGTTCAGGTTCAACGACCGCCAGTTGGTGGACTCGGCCATAAATCAGCCTGAAGGGGAGACCGGAAACAGGCCCGGGGCCTGAGTCTCGTCAGGGGCTGAGTGGCACAGGCCTCCAAGGGGCACACAGGGGCACACTTATTAAGGCTATCGATATGTAGGTCGAGGGGTGCTTGCTGTGATGCTAATTTAGGGGGTTTGGTTGCAATTATTTACCTACCGATAAGTTCTAATTTTGCAAAATGTTCAATTTGTAGCGCTGAAAAAGTTATCGTTCGTCAACACTGTCCAATTTTAATTATAATAAGGAGTGTAAAGGTAAATCTTGCTTACAGCAAAACTAGAAGGGTTCTCTACTTCAGCTATAAGTATTGGCGTAGAACGTATCAGCTACTTTCAATGTGGTGCACACATTATAACACTCTTTGCTCTCATTAAAATAAAAGAGTATGTGAGTGTGTGTGTGGGTGTGTGTGTGTGAGTATGTGTAGTTTTTTTTTTGTTAGATGCTATGAGTGCATTGTTGCATTGGTGGTTCATAATATTATGCCTCTATGGTAAAGGTAGGTAGGTAGAGCTTCTACTCTACCTCAGCCAAACACTAAATCAGATGCATAGATATTGTAGCAATGTGTAAGATTACCCGACTAGAAGTAAAGAAATGAAAGATGGCCTGCTTTGCGGTTTATATACTTACTTATATATAGTAACTGTCCAGGCGCATCGTCTCGCAATAATTGCTGTAGGACTTTCGACCAAATATTTCACCAAAAGCTAAATATTTTTCAAAAAACATTTTCTGGTTCTGTTCTGTTTTGTACGCTTCATGTTCCATCTGCTATTTCAACCCGTGAAAATACTTCCCAAACGCTATCATATACTGTCATCAAAAATTCGGCAAATTGCACACTATATACGGCAATTATTGCCGACATCCGGTGAATTCCGGACCGGACCGGAACCGTCGATTACATCGGATGTAGAGGGTAGCGATTACGTGGATCGACTCCGGTATACTTCATCATGGTGTCGGAAGGGTGTGAGTGCATGTCAGGATAACGGAAAATATTATTATACGGGTGTTTTTAGGATGGGTAGTGCTTTTTTATATTTGGATGGGCTTCAGTTTGGCATCATCTCACCTGATGGAAAGTGATGATGCTGTCATAGGAGTACGTTTGCCCATGAGGTGCCTATTCACTCTTGATTTTTAGAGACCCAGATTGTAACTTGTATATAGGAAACAAGGAAGCAGAGTGCATTTCACTCCTCTAACGTTTGAATAATGAATTACCTAACTAGCAAAACTATGCTGGGAAAAATGGAGGCCCACATTTCGTCACGCTGATCTAGATGCGGCTTGATGATGACTAATATGACATGTTACTAGGTAGTAGGACTTTTCTGCAAAGTTCGTCTAGGTAGGTACCGCTTTGCCATCAGTTATTCTGCCGCCAAGCAGTAGTGTGCAAGCACCACTGTGTTCCGGTTTGGAGGGCATTGTAGATAGTGAAATTACTGGGCAAATAAGACTTTATGATTTGATCACAGCTAGTAATCTTATTACTAGACTGTGTGATGTCTCAGGATGACGTGCGCAATGCAGTGTCACGCAAAACTATATTAATTTAGAGTTCCGAGTGATACTGCAATCTGTTATGGGCAGCCGTGACGCTTAACATCAGGCGAACGACTTGCTCGGCACGTCATTCATTTACATAATAAAAAATGTTCTCGAATTCGGTGATTCTTAAACATGATGGTGGTTTCCTCAAGATGTTTTTGCAAATTCTAAACATCGCATGGTTGAGCGGGATTCGACCTAGGGCTCACGTTGAAAGTCGCAGTGTTGAGCACCTGGCAGTGCGGCTAGCTCTTTGCTAATACAACCGCGCAAAATTACAGTGGAGATGTTATCGGTGTTCTTACCGCCGCCAACATTGAGCATGTCGATGTTATGATAAAGGCGCTCGAATTTTACGTTGGGGAGTCACGCGACGGATAAAAACACTGATTTCTAATGTTGCATACTATGTACCCCAGGTATTATTTTATTATACTTTTTAAATATCAATATCAACTTAGTTTTTTTTTTATTTAGGCATGGTGCATTTGTTCTTTATATCAACTACTACAACAATAACAAGTAATACTAAATGCAAATTCTAAATGTTACTTATTACACAGTACCTACCTGCCATAGCACCATTTGGACTATATACCTGATTTTGAACTATCATGGTCACTAACACTACTAAAATATTGTTTATTAACGGAATATTTAGCTTGTAATTTGTTTTGAGTTGCAATTTGGTTTGAGTTCATGGCGCCTGCATCAGCATCGAAACATCGGAAACTCAAAACAAATAAGTTACATGGTAAATATCCCGTTATTAAACAATATTTTAGTAGTGTATACCTGATTGCTCCGACCTTTTGGACATTCAAAATTTTTCAGCCCACTACCTGTAAGTAGCGTGTGCCCAACGTGTTCCCGTCGCAAGCCATTAATTAGCTATAATATCAACTTGCAATAATAGATATAAGCAATTATGTACCACTGCGTACATATTTTTATATTAACTACTAGCGGCTCGCCCTGGCTTCGCACGTGTAGTAGTGTTGCCTATGTTACTCAGGGTGAATGTAGCTTTCCAATGGTGAAAGAATTTGTGTAATCGGCACAGTAGTTTTTGAGTTTATTCATTACAAACATACACACAAAAATACAAATCTTTCTTCTTTGTAATAGTGGTGTAGATGGTGTAGACAACTAATAAAATTCTATGTGCAAACCAAGTTTAGAAACTAATACATTTTCTTCTACCTATCTATAAATGTGTTGCTAAATTGAGATTGCTGAGCGTTATCATCAAATATTTCTTCGTTTTTATCGAATCTTTATTCCCATTTATGAAATTGCTTTTCCCTGACAAGAAAACTTTGTAAAGCACTTGAAACTGCCACTAGCTTTTATATTTTATGGTAATATCTAAATAAAGTGCTCTGTTTTTCTAAATAAGGCGGCTTATTATAGTGGCCTTAACATGGTGCAGTTGGCAGCAAACTGGAGTAGTTGACTATGGTTAAATTGGGCAAATGTCAAGGTATCAGCATTGCAGTATTGTAAAACCATGTGGAAACTAGACCTGCATGCCAATAGTTTTGCATAAAGTAAAAACTTTGAGTATTAACGTAGGTAATTGGTTTTATTCTAAATATCTCCCAAAAATACACTCTTTCAATCTACATACTTGTAAATTGGCGCGTGCAGGATGTCAAGAGTCCATGCCCAGAACAGGGGGTCTAGCAAACATCCCTTTCCACTACCGTTAACGCCAAACGATATCTCAAAATTTGTGGGAATGACATTAGCTATGACATTACCTGCGGAAAAGTTTTCCGCCGGCAATGTCATTCGCATACATTTGGGGTTATCGTTTGGCGTTAACGGTAATGGAAAGGTATCTTTGCTAGACCCCCAGTTACGCGATAGGGGGTTGTGTTCGGCCCTTTTTTTTAAGGGGGGGAAATGCCCTCGCTCTTCCCTGCCACCACGGGGGTGATGTGTCCGCCGCCGGGTTGGGGCGAGATAGGGTCGCGCTAGCATCACTATCTTGCCCCGAAGTAGTCGACTAGCATGTTACTATGCGTCGTCACATTTTTTTCCTACTCTCCGTACATATTCGTGGTGTTCAGCCCTGCACCAATGGCTTTTCAAGTTGTGTGAAATTTGCACTCACTTTTACAACTGTGAATGAAAACAACGTGAAGATACAGGAATCACAAAACTCATGCACAAGATTTATGTTAGCAGCAACCCGCACCGCACGTCGCTGATCGTGCTCGGCTTCTCGCAGTCTCTGTGTGGGAGTCAGGACTTTGGTTACAGGCCATGCCTTCTTTCACCACTGGTAACCTTTTAGATCCGACTACTTTTCGTTTAGCTATCAGCTTACGTTTGGGCGCAAGATGCTGTGTGGCCCATCGCTGCCAGTGCGGTACCGCAGTTGACCAGCTCGGTCATCACGGTCTCTCGTGTTCAAAAAGCGCTGGTCGAATTTCGCGCCACGCTAGTCTTAATGACATCATTCGCCAGGCTTTTACCACCGCCAATGCTGCAGCCATTCTCGAACCGAATGGTCTCATGCGTGACGATGGTAAAAGACCCGACGGAATGACTCTGGTTCCCTGGAAGATGGGGCGGCCTTTAGTGTGGGACGCTACTTGCGTCGATACTATGGCGCCGTCACACCTTCCCGAGACACACGTTAGGGCCGGCGCCGCGGCTAATTCTGCTGAGCAGCTAAAACGCCGCAAATATAGTAATCTCGGTAGCGGTTACATATTTGAGCCGTTTGGTGTTGAGACCCTGGGTCCGTGGGGACCGGGAGCTCATCGCGTTTTCCAAAGTCTATCAGAGCGCCTGGTCGATGCGACGCGTGACCAAAATGCTGGCACTTATTTGGCCCAACGCATCAGCATTGCAATTCAACGTGGCAATGCGGCCAGCATGTTGGGTACGCTACCTACCGGTAGTGGGCTGGTGCACTTGGACTGTCTATAGGCCATCGCGGCTATTATACAGTCCATAAGTGTTCTTTGTAATAGGTAGTGTAGCTAGTTTAGTTTAGTTTAGCTTAGTTTAGCTTAGTTTAGTTTAGTTTAGTTTTTATTACCCGCACCTAGTACCTACTATATATTATGTATTCTGTGCCCGCACTTAGGCAATGTGGAAGATCATGGCCTACACCCACTATCTGTGAGAGAAGGACTGTATCCCAGCATAGTGCATACGTATTTGGCTTATGACAACTATCACTTCTTCTTCTTACTAGATGATAGGACTTTTCTCTAAAGTTCGTCTAGGTTGGTACCACCGCTTCGCCAGTTATTCTGCCGCCAAGCAGTAATGCACAAGCACTACTGTGTTCCGGTTTGAAGGGGTGTAGCTAGTGAAACTGGGCAAATGAGACTTATGAACTGATCTCAGAGTCTAGAAATCTTTTTTAGACTGTGCGATGCCTCAGGATGACGTGCGCAGTGCGCGGTGTCACGCGAATTTAGAGTTCCAAGTGACACTGCAATCTGTTATGGACGGCCGTGACGCTTAACGCCAGTGGAACGACTAGCTCGTCACGTCATTCGTTTACATAAAATAAAAACAAAATTTGTCATCTGTGTTTGATTACTAATAATACGAACTTGATTATGTTCAAGATATCCAATAGAATCTGGATTCCAAGCTGGATGACCTTGTTGATCTGTGCGTTACTAAATAATATTATGAAAAAATTAGATAACTAAGGAAACATGTATGTCATGTCATGAGTCACACTCACAAGTATGCCGGTGTCATACGTCCGTGTGAACAGGACTTGATTGTGATGTCACTTACGGTGTTTTCAAAACTCAAACTCAAAAAAACTCAAAATGTTTATTATAGGCTATTTTTTATGTTTTAGAATCATCGGACCAGTCTAGCCCTTCTGGCTCAGGTATAGCTTTCGGTAATACTAGCGTAACACAACACAATCAGACACCGACCCCGCTGGCTAGGTTAGCTGGAAGAATTGCGATTTTCCATAAGGTCTACTCTTCCAGTGGGCGTAGCCTTCTCGAGCCTCTTCTCCCGGCAACGGTCCATCCAATTTGCACTCCAAGGTTGCCTTTGATCTAGTTGCCTCCCACTTTTGACGGCTTATGGGCCCGTCCTCCTACCTGGTGACGCTGTAAAGGTCGGTAGAGACCAACAGCATTAGCCCGTTCAATAACGCAACTAAATTAAGTGAAAAAAATTGTGCGGGCTACCAGCTATACCTACTTTTCTTTAGGTATATAACAGAAGACTTAATTTGTAGAAGACTTAAATAGGAAAAATATTCTGTTTGTTTTTCTTTCAACCGCCGCAACGCTGAATTAATTTGGTTAATAGCACGCAGGTTGCTTGCGTGCACGATCTGGGTAGGATACTTTTAGTTCTGAAAAATAAGCGATCCCGCGGGGAAATTGGTTAAATGCCAGAGACCAGCTAACTTATCAAATGCTACGTATTCGGTGTGATATTATGATGCATGAATGTCTTAACAAATTTAAGAACGACTCTAAAACCTTAATCAAGAAAGATCCGAAGTTCTTCTGGACGTTTGTAAAGTCTCTTAGATCCAATAGCTGTGAAATTCCTGACGAAATGTTTTTAGGAACTAAAAACGTTCAGGGTGGACAAGAAATCAGCGAACTCTTTTTAAAATACTTCAACTCAATCTACCCACACGGACAATCATCAACTTCCACATCTCGACAAGAGCCAAAAAATTATCATTGTTCACTAGGATCAATCCACTTTTCGGAATCGGATATTTTACGGTCATTGCAACAAATAGATACCAATAAAGGACCCGGGCCAGACTCCATTCCTCCAATTTTTCTCAAAACTTGTTCTTCTATGCTTGTAGCACCGCTCCACTTTATATTCAACAAGTCCCTATCATGTGGAATTTTTCCCGCAATATGGAAGAAGGCTTACATAACCCCGATACATAAAAAAGGAGATCAAAGCGACATAGCAAACTATAGGCCCATTTTAATTCTATCCTCTGTGGGAAAATTGTTCGAATCAATGGTACAAAAAAGGATCCATTACCATTTAAAACCTTTACTTGATCCTCATCAACATGGGTTTTTGCCTGGAAGGTCTACCGCATCAAACCTTCTTGGATACGTAAGTGACATACTAGAAGCGATGGATGAAAAATGTGTAGTGCATGCAATATATACCGATTTTTCAAAGGCGTTTGATATTGTTGACCATTGTCTACTCGTTGAGAAGCTGGGACACGCTGGCATATGTGGCTCTCTACTCAGATGGTGTGAATCTTACCTTCGCAATAGATCTCAGTTGGTTATGATTCGGGGTTTTAAATCTACCGCTATGACAGTACCATCCGGAGTGCCACAGGGTTCTCACCTAGGGCCCCTATTCTTTTTAGTTTTTGTTAACGATCTGTGCTCTAATCTAACATCTAAATATGAAATGTTTGCAGATGATCTTAAACTTTATAAAATTATCAGCAATACGGATGACGTACTGTCCTTACAAAAAGATATCGATGCAGTTCACGTATGGTGCTTAAAAAACAAAATGGTACTAAATGCTTCTAAATGCTCTCATATAAAATTCACAAGAAAAGTAAATCCTATGCCTGCCACTTACTATATAAACAACATTGCTGTAAGCGAAGTGTGCAGTATGCGTGACCTTGGTGTCACAGTTGACTCCAGAATGGACTTCCGCGATCATATCGATGTCATTATTAAGAAAGGAGCACGCCTGGCCGGTTTTGTGTAACGGCAAACCAAATTTTTCAAAGATTTCGAATTACCTATAATCCTATTTAACTGCTACGTTAGATCCCTCCTGGAATATTGCAGTCCTATTTGGAGCCCGTCTTATGCAGTACATATTCAAAGACTGGAAAGACTTCAGAAACAGTTTCTCTACCACCTATCGTTTGCCAACAACCTATGCCGTGAACTAAAGTCCTATGACTCTAGGCTCGCGCACTTTAAAATGATTACACTTGAGCAAAGACGGAATACCGCTGATATCGTGTTTTTACACAAATTAATCAACGGAAATATTGATAGTCTTAACTTGCTTCAAAAAATTTATTTACTCATGCCTCGCAAAAGCAGCCGTCTTCAGAACAGAAGAACGTTCGGGCTTCCCTCTTGTCGCACTAACTACGGCCAACACTCGCCGATGTATCGTATGTGGTCTTCATACAATAATATTTGCCATGATCTCGACATATTCAACACATCGACGGCCTCAATTAGAGAGTTTTTATTTAAAAATTGTCAAAATTGTTAATTACTTAATGTTTAATTTTTTATTTATTTTTTCACTCCTTGTTTAACATTGTTTAATTTACCCGTAGTGTACTAACATATAATAATTGATTATTCTATATTGCATGCAGTGTTCACTTCCAGAAGGGTGTACACAAACTCTAAGAAACTAACGCAGATTATATTTACATAAACGTTTCCTTGTGTAACGCCTAGTTTAGTGAACCAACAATAAAAAAAAAAAAAAAAAAAAAAAAAAAAAAAAAAAATGCTAGTTGCTAAATGACTAGTTTTAGAAAGTTGTGTACTTCGTACGTGATTTTTGCCTTAATTACTTAGCGTGATTAAAAATAGTAATGAAAATAACTAACTCCCGGTTTCTCGTCGTTTGTTAGTTAAACTCATGTCAACTTAAAAATACTGAACGCTCATTGGTTGACGGCAGCCGATGATCAACAGGCAACCAATGAGCATTCCGTATTTTTAAATTGACATGAGTTTAACTTTAACAAACGTACGAAAAACCGTTGGTAAGAATGCATTCTATTGAACTTTTTCATACTGTGACAATCGCACGCTCTCACGCAAAACCTCCCAAGTTGCAAAAACATTATTTTTGCATCGCATTTAAATCTGACTGCAAAGTCGACGTAAGCCCTTAACGAGAATAAAATGTGGCATCCGAAGCACAATCAAAGAATGGTAGTTACAATAAGATGCCTAATCTAGGTCTCAGAGTTGCACAAAAGATAATGAGCAGATAACAACCGCTCCCATGCAATTGAAAACTCAGTGGGAGCCAGAATTGAAGCTAGGAAGCGTGGGGTGCTTCTGTGGAACTCCTGGAAACTGGAGCAACATGTCTGGGACAGTCTGCTCTAGACAGCATGATGTGTAACTTGTTAAGTGCCGAATAATATGGAAGGTAGTTTACGTAGCTCTGTGTAGACTTTGGTCAAGCGAATAGAGCATAAAATATTTCGTTTGTGACGAGTACAAGAACCTGTTTATATTGTAAGTTATTCTTCAATCAATGCAAGTCAGACAACGCGCCTTAACGCCTTATCAAAGATAGTTTCAAGTGAAAACTAGAACAATCAAAGCAAAGCGAATGAAATCAAAAAGTCGTGTCACGTCTGCATCAAAAGCACAACTTGACACAAAATACCGTTTTTGAAATATTAATAATGAGCGAACAGTCCACTAATGAACGAACAAAATATAAAGCCGGTGGTCCGTGGGAACGGTTCCCAGGCATTGTGTGGAGCCACTTGCCTGGCTGCGGTCGTCAGCACCGCACCGCGCCCGGCCCATACACCCAGATGAATACACATGCCTAATTAACCCATGTTTATACTGATAATTAATTTAAACGTAACCGGTTGCCAGTCAGTTTACGATGTAATTGGTCCCCTTGGAAGTTAGAAGACGCTACGTCAAAAAACCCATTGCGATTGCGCAGTTTCTGTTATGATTTGTGGTTCTGAGTGTTTTCGTTTATGTAATAGGGTCGAGACAGTTCGATCACGAATCACGATTTGATTTAAATAAATCAATTGAATTCGGCTTTCTCCTTTTAGCCAGCGCAGCGTCTTCCATCCACGATTTGAATTTCCTCATTTCATAAAAGTAACCGAGCTATTTTGTCAACAGATCATCTTGGCAGACGAGTGCACGGAGGCAGAGGGACGAGCATGGCACATGAAGCACTTTGCGTGTGCCGAGTGTTCGCGGCAGCTCGGCGGGCAGCGGTACATAATGCGCGAGGCGCGGCCCTACTGCCTGCCGTGCTTCGACAGCTGCTTCGCGGAGTACTGCGACGCGTGCGGCGAACCCGTCGGCGTGGACCAGGCGCAGATGACGCACGAGGGCCAACACTGGCACGCCACGGAGCGCTGCTTCGCCTGCCACACATGCCGCGTCAGCCTTCTCGGCCGACCCTTCCTGCCGCGCCGCGGTGCCATCTTCTGCTCCATAGCCTGCTCGAAGGGCGAGCCGCCGACGCCGTCCGACTCTTCCGGCCCCGGACCTTCCGGCCTCGGCCGACTGCCCCGTGTCCCGCGACCGAGACGAGTTCCCTCGCCCAAGTCCCCGGTCCGGACGCCGCAGCGAGAGCCCTCCCCGCACGTGGATGCGGACTCGGAGCCGAGCGGCTCCATGTGTCGGGAGTCACCGCCACCACACCCACCGCCGCCGCCGCCGCACGCTTGCCTCAGCCTCGACCGAGCGCTCGCCGACATTCGGCTGGAGCAGTCGATGACCGAACACCAAATACAACCGACCCCAACCTCAGAGAGGACGGACGAGCCGCCGGAGGGCTGGAAGCCGCCGCATCCAGTCGAAGCGCAAGCGGTGGTGACGCCGGGACACTCGACGTCGATGCCGGAGCTGACGCTGGTTGACGGTAAATCCCCGAGGAAAGCACGCGGGGGGAGGACCGTGCGGTTCTGTGGGGACGACAACGAGGCGTTCGAGCCGGACGAGCCTGCGCGTAGGGAGAAGGTGCGCGACGAGGACGCCGGCAGCTACTGTAGCACGTGTTCCTCGTCCTCCTCGTCCGCGGAGTCCTACACGCTGCCGACGCGACGAGCGTACGGCGGCGTCAGGATATCGTACGTTCCCAACGACGCCGTCGCGTGTGCCAAGCGCGAGAGACAGAGAAAGAACCAGCAGCAGGACAAGAACTGTATCATTTCATGATCTTGGGCGCTGTTAGTGCATCGAAACCCTTCCTAGTGACTGCAACCTCCGATTAAAAGACTGACTTTTTGATAGTTTTTGTAGACCCGAAACGCCATAGTATTGTAAGATATGAGTCTAGATCTAGAGTCTTCCTTGTGACCGTTGAGTCTTGCCAGTATTAAGGCTTGCTGCGAAAGCACATTAAATTTTATGAAACCAGGTGAAAGAGCTCAAACGACACGTGTATCGCGGCTGTGTTGTGACGCACACGCGCGTGATAATGGCTATCTATATAAAAGGCTTACGAAATTCAATAGGATTTGGACAAATTTATATCCGAACTTATGATTCGGGATTAATCGATTTTGAATGGGATTCTTCATTCATTGACGGCACCTTTACCAAGCTTAAAAGGGTTGTAATAGATCACCATAACGTTTCTAAATCGAGATTTTTGGACAAAGATTTAAGCAATAAAATGTTCGCTGCATGCGACTTATTTTTATATGAATGGGGCCTAAGAGTTAAATAAATTGTATTTGTAACTCCAGCTTTAAATTATTTGGAAGTTTATAGTAATGCTTATAGGACATATCTAAGCTTTTGTAATGTATTTTTCATAAAATGATTTGTTTATGACATATCCCACTTTGCCACTTAGTTCTAAGACGAGATGAAAATGTAACTATGTTAATTTAAATTAATTAATTGTAAATGCAAATACAAGTACAAATGTATTATTTTGTAATATTGTATCTTTAATATTAAAATTTGTAAATAATTTTGTGACTCATAGTCATTTAAAACTCTTACCCAATTTTGTTCATGTATTTATTTTATTACCTACTTTTTTAACTAAGTTATATTGACATGTTTAAAAATACACCTGTACAAGTAATACAGTTAGAGATTGAGATAAACTTTGTTTTAGTGTAACAGTATTTTGTTGATAAAAATGCTAAAACCCATAAAATAATATCACCTGCATTTGGTCAATTTACATACAAATCCTGTCACACATCACAATATAGTTATCGCTAAAGGTGTGTGTAAACTGGAGCAAATATTTTCACGAAAGTAACTGTAACACCGCATTAGTTTAGTTTGAACAATCCAAACCGTTTGTAATGAAATGTTAGTAATATTAATACGATGCCACGAATATTGTACAAATCGGTTGAATTAAAAATACGTAATGTACCTAGATGTAATGTAAATGAAACTTTTGTAAGTTATTTGTAATGAAAGAGACGAAATAAATATGTTTTGCAATACATTTTGTTTGTTTTTTTTTTTTCAAATCTAACCAGGTAGGTTGCACTTACTAAGTATAGGTATCTCACCTACTTATATATTTAAGTAAATTTAGTGACTAAAAAGAGACAATTAGCAGATACGTGAATTGGCGAAATTACCATGACCAGAACCCATTCCACAGACACAGACTAAGTTTCTGTATGCTGTGGTGACATGAAAAAAGGCAAGAAAAACAATAGATACAAGTACTTAGACAATATTTTAAAAAAAGCATATAAAATCAAAGAGCTTATTTATAATATTTAACAGTAATAAGTATTTTCAATTTGGCTACTTCTAATTATATTAAAAGCCATCAATCAACAAAACTAACGCTTTCTTCAAAGTTATTTTATCACACCACATCTGCATAATCAAACAAAGATAATGATCCTGGTGGTATCAGTGAAAGTGAGGATTGTCTAGATCGATCGACGTGGTGAGGTATGTGGGAAAACGTGGCACAATCATGAATACGTGGCTGTCAGTGTCGACCGAACGGTAGGTATTATTTTTGTAAAAAAGTTACTTGGCTGATTTTGCATCGTGCAGTCGAAATGATAACGGGGGGCTGACCTCAAATGGCACTTAATATCAAAGTACAACTATTATACCTCTGCTTAAGTGTAGCTACCTAACAATCTGTGATTTAGCTATTCGAGTAGGTACAGATACTACAGGAATGAATAATAATAAAAACCTCAAAGACTTCTATGTATACACTGGACAGGACATCTCTAACTTGCACTGTCAACCACTGCAAATATCCAGCATCCTCTCGCTCATACGATGGTCAGCACTCAAAGCGACTGCACGTGCAGCAGTGAATAGCAGTAAAAATTATGATACGAATGTGCCATTGCACTAGCGCTGCGTGTCGGGATCGTTGGTTAGACGATTTAATCTCGTAAAGCGCTGTAGCGGATTTTAATTTAATATATATTATACAAAAAATGACAACTATTTGAGCTTCTCTAGTACGTAGTACATATACCTCTTTGAAAAACCTAAACAATAGTAACCAAATTTCATTAAAGTTAATTCAGCTATTTCAGCGCTGAGAGGGTAAAGAAATTTCATATTAAAGAATTTTTGCATTCATAATCATAATATTAATTGAACGTTTCTTTTTTCATTGTATAGTGATGATGATGAGGTTTAAAAATTACTTAGGTTGGGTATTTTGATCCGTAGTTAAAATAACCAATGGTTAAAATCTCTAACCAACCAATGGTCAAAATTTGTTAGAGAAAACCATTTGTTACTTTAACTATTGGTAAAAAAAAACCCACCCTTAGAATCAAGAAACAGGTGGATAACATTTTCTCTAAAAATAAAGAAAATAGGAAAACGAAGATGCGAGCAAGAAAACTTTGCAGATTGGAACCTACCATAACAATCACGAAGTAAGAAACATAGAATTGATTTCGAATAAACTCACACATTACATTACGAAACAACAGTAAGTATTTTACCGCAGGCACAGTTTATAAAGACAGCTCCTGAAACGTGCAAAAGTTGTACAATAACAGTAGTACAACTTGGGACAATTCGTGCAAACTTGGTCGGATTGTTCGACCGTTAAAACTACATAAAGCTGGGAAACGAGCCAGTGACATTATACAGGTTGTCGTCATTCCCTCAGGACATTGTGCAGTACATTAATAATGAAAGAAAATACAGACAAAGCAATGCAGAGCTGGCGCCCTCTACATTACCTTCGGACATATTCTTCTTATTTTATCAATAAGTTTAATAAAATATAAAAAAATGCAATGCAACTTTTTTTTTTGTAAATAAATGTCGTGACGATCTAATCGTTTGCCTGATGTTAAGCGTCACGGCTGCCCATAACAGATTGCAGTATAACTCGGAACGTAATTAATAGTTTTCCGTGACACTGCACTGCGCACGTCATCCTGAGACTTCACACAGTCTAGTAATAAGATTAGTAAACCGAGAGATCAGATCATAACATCTCATTTGCCCAGTAATTTCACTAGCTACAATGCCCTTCAAACGGAACACAGTAGTGCTTGCACACTACTGCTTTGCGGCAGAATAACTGACAAAGCGTCTGATATTTTTAGAACTGTCAAGTTAAAGTCTTCAAATACCTATCTAATTTAAGTAGATAATTTTTCATGCATATAAAAATTACAAAGTACAAAATATCAAAATATAGCAAGCTATAGAGCTATAGTTAGATTAGAAGAATAGCTGTTCTTTTTCCCACTACTGGTGCAAACAATCCGGCACAATGCAGAAAAAATAACTCCGAGCCACAGCTTCGATTCCACTAACTTGTAAAGAAGAAGCAACTGAAAACTTTACAGTGATGTCAATCAACATTTTTGTAACTTTTTTATTCTAGAGCTATGTAGTTACGTTGCTGACGTATATCAATACTGCTTCTAATAATTATGATGATAGGTAACACGTATACATTTTAACCGTTCCATAAGTTGGAGACCAAACTCTATGCTAACACACCCGCCGGTTTTATTCGTTTGGTCATGGGAACGAAAGTACACATAATAGTTATAGAAATCACCATTTTGTGACGTTAAAAATAGCTTATGCGAGCAGTGAAATTATATTATTTGTTTACTAGCTCACCCGCCCCGGCTTCGCACAGGTTAATTAGTTTTAAGTACGCCTTATCTCAGTGTAAAGGAACAGAGAAGAAAGAGGGAAAAGATAAGGATAAGAGTCAAGTAAATCTTCCGATTAGAGAGCACCCTGTGATAACCACAGTTCTTTTTTTAAACCAAAAATACTAAATCTTTCATGACACAACAACTCCGCTACTGTGCCAAGTTTTCCAACCACTACCACATATTCTGTGGCACCATCTAGACGGCTAGACGTCATTTAGGATGCCTAAAATGGGAAAAAGACTGAACAGTTGGCAATTTCAACAACTTGAGATCAACGTACGGTAATAAAAATAAAATTGCGGCAATAAAAATATTTTATTTAAATAGTATTCGTATTTAATTTAGTTTTATGAAACAATAGGAATGAAATTGCTCTGTCATAAATTATACCTGCGTCGGGCGTAAATATGAAAACTAATTTATGACATTAATTTTATTTACTTTTTGCATAGGTATATGTTATCATTATTCTGGTGATAAATAATGCCAGATTTGAATATTCAGTGTTTGAATTGAAAAGTTTGTTTTTGTATGGTTAAAATATGACGATATGACTCTCTAAGGTTGGGTTTTTTGATCCATAGTTAAGGTAACCAATAGTTAAAAACTTTAACAAATTCTAACCAATGGTCAAAATTTGTTAGAGATTTTAACCATTGGTTACCTTAACTACCGATCAAAAAACCCAACTTTAGTCTCTACTAACTAGCCTTTTACTGTTATGCTACCGTGGGGAGCCGATGGATGCAGAAGGTGAGCAGCCGCTCAAAATGGCGCTCTCTGCCACTTTCAGCAGCTGCTCACTAGATTATGTCACTAGCTACAGTGCTCAGTGGCGAGCACTGTAGCTAGTAACATGTAACTGGACAAATGAGACTTAAGAACTGATCTCACAGTCTAGAAATCTTTTTAGACTGTGTGATGTCTCATGATTTATTTATTATTTACATATTTATTTATTTATTTATTGTGATAAAAACGACAAAATCAATTACGATGACGTGCGGAGTGCGCAGTGTCACGCGAAACTTTAATATAGAGTTCCGAGTGACACTGCAATCTATTATGGGCGGCCGTAACGCTTAACTCCAGACGAACAACTAGCTCGTTACGTCATTTGATTACATAAAAAAAAATAAGGTATTAATAAAATGTTTTACTCTATCTTCTGTGTTGATAAAAAATATGCCACTTTAGCTAGCCCACCACGTTTCTCTCATTTATCAAATACAAAACCGTAAAAATGACACCTGCGCCACAGTTTTGACATTTCTTTAGCTACGGTATTTTGACCCCATCCAATCGACCCTAAACCAAATATCAATTAAAAATTTCAACCCTTTGGGTGCGAAGCCCTTAGGGGTGGTTTCATAACTACCCCATATCACGAGTGGCTATTAAGTCATTAGTTAGAGTTTTATTAGACTGTGATTAATGATGGAATGTGGCAATCTGGCAACCCTGTGCGATAGGGTTGAACCACGCTTGAACTGACTATGAATGTACACAGATTATTAAGTGCTTATAAACAGAAGGTAAATTAAAAATTTTGGGTCATTGTAACGTAGTTAGACATGGCAATGGCAAACAAGTAGATGAAGTATTTTCCGTATGACCACAGAATGTAAATAGTAGGATAGCATACCCAATTGTTGTTCCTCTAATCTGTGGTTAGGTTTTTTGCCTCAAATAGTCTTTTTTTTAATACTTCTAAACGTTCTGAATATTATTTAGATGAGTACTAAATAATCATCATCAACAGTCTGGGGACGTCCACTGATGCGTATAGGCTTATTCCACAGAGTGCCACTTTGAGCGGCTGCTTGCCTCTTGCATCCATTGACTCCCAGCGGTTTGACGTCGTCGGCCCATCTATGGTATGTATTTATTTTCTAATTAGACGGAGTAGTGGAGTAAAATGGCAGTACCTACGAGTGTTTTCACTTTTTCATGAACGGCATATGCCGACCAAAATATACTTGCATACACTTCTAAACATTTCTATGCGTTATTCTTTGATTACGCTTGAAAGGGGTAAAATGAACCCGTGAACTATTAGCCTGTCAACTGCTCTAGTGCATAAGTAACAGCAAAAAGCTCGAGTTTGATTGTTCTTTCAAGGTATCTTGATATAAAGTGGAACAAATGACGAAGGTTTGTTTCATTAACTGTTCCTAATTATACTTAATAACCACTTAAAGTTACTTTTTGACTAAAATCGTTATAGCTTGCCCAATTTACAGGGCACATTCATAAATAAACCTTGACAAATAATCAGTGTTCATTACTAAATCCTTAAATTGTGTACTTTCAGAGATAAACTTGAAAAAAAAACACACAAGCGAGGTCTTTTTTTATGTAGTAAAAATGTGGGTAGATAGAAAGGTTGGTTTTGGTTGACCAGGTTGGCCTCAACGACCTACCCAGTAGCTTCCCGTAAGGGATGCACTGTCATTAAAGCTTTTATAAATTACTGAGAAGGCGCGTTAGATCTTTTTTTTTATCACAGCCCATAACTGTCTCATAGCTAGACAGGCCTTTTACCATTATGTACTATTGTTACTACTTACTGAGGCCTAACTGTATGAGAGTAAATTAAAGCACCAGAAAGTTACGATGGTATATTTATTATTTAAGTGTTAGATATTACAATAATCATCAATCATTTAATCTATGGTAACGACCTGCGACTACCTAACGTGCCGGGGGTTTGACGACTGGTGTAATCTACTCGCGTTATTCATTGCGTTCGCTAGTGTCAGAAATCAATACATATGCAATATGTGTCACTACAGGCTCTTCCTAATTTTTGCGTTCTGTAGCAGTCTATATCCTTGCCATTACGTACGCATCGACTCATCCTCCTCCACTGCCGCGCGCTAGTAAAGTCATACGAGGCGTATCGTATCGCTCGTAGCAAACCCGACTATCATGATCGCTGAGGAAACAGGAAATTGCATTACATCTAAACGTTTAGGAAGCTTAAAATGTATGACACCAATAAACCATGTGCATCACGGCATAACACATTTCTTGCGTTTGGTCAAACGGTTTCTCGAGCAAAGAGGTATATATGTGGTGTATACATAGAAGTCTTTGTTCTCGAGGGAAGACTGAAGAGATAGGTATTTATGTCGATTTTTATAGTTCATACTAGCTCTACAGGACTAGGCCATAATATAGACGGGAAGGGTTTCAACCCAAGAAGAGACCACAACTTGAGCCCAGAACTAAAAATCTCAATAACATATTTTTTTTTACAACGATTGGCTACGGTCCCACCTGATGGTAAGTGACGACGCGGTCGACGATGGAGCATGCTTACCTAGAAGATACCGGTTCACTCTAGCTTAAAAAACTCCCAGATTATATTTGTCAGGAAACAATGACGCTGGTAAGGTGTTCTATTCCTTTGCTGTCCGAATATAAACGCGGAATCAAAACGCTTTGTACGTATTCGAGGAATTTCTACCATATACGGTTGCTGTGTTTCCGTGCGTCTAGTTGTATGATGGTAAAAAGGAACCAGAACCAGAGCAGCAGTAAACAAGTCTACCCACAAAAAGTACCCCAGTAATTCGGCGAGGTTGTCGAATCGATCCCGTCCCGATCAGGTGGGTCCACGGGCCGTGACGCCGTGCACCTGTGCTTCACGCGCCGCGCGCCGCAAATTGCTGAATAATCACGGAGTCTGCCACCGCCACAGACTCCGCCGTCCTACGGTTACGAGGAAGTTGGAAAATCACACTCAGAATAATATTATGAATGCGAAAGCTTGTGTTTTCGTCTGTTCCCTCTTCACGCCGTAAAAACTTAAATAAATAAATATATACTAATCCTTCTACAAAAAAAAAGCAAAATAATATGTGATTTAGACTCTATAGTAAAAATTTACCTAAGCATAAATCACACTAATCACACTAATATTATAAAGGCGAAAGTTTGTGTGTATGTGTGTATGTTTGTTACTCTTTCACACTCTAACAGCTGGACGGATTTGGATGAAATTTGGTATGGAGGTAGCTTATACCCTGGATTAAAACATAGGCTACTTTTTATCCCAATAACGGGATCGCTTCCTGTAGGAACGCGGGTGGAACCGCGGGGCGCTGCTAGTAAAAAATACATCCGTAATTATTTTCTAAGCCTTGAGCGACAAAGTTATGATTTTTCTCTTTATTGACCTTTCAGCAGTTAAAAAACCATTCAGTGGGTGCTAGCGGTGAAACCGTATTTATACGCCGTTATACCTACCACTAACGGCGGTCAACACCGGTCAATAATAATTATTTTAGTACGTAAATGGCTAATAAATAAAACGTCGCCAGTTAGACGCCGATACGCAGTTATAACCAACACACGTCTCGTATCAAAGTGCGTGCGAAGAGGAAACAGAAGACGTATGCAATTGCATGACTTACATGATGTTAACAGTGCAACGAACAAAACTTCATGGAACTTTTAGAGTTTAGACTCTACACTTGAGTACAAACACCTGAAACACCATCCGTTCTTTTTAGACTGTGTGATTTATCTTAGGATGACGTGCGCAGTGCGCAGTGTCACGCCGCACGCGAAACTTTAATTTAGATTTCCGAGTGACACTGCAATCTGTAATGGGCGGCCGTGACGCTTAACACCAGGCGAACGACTAGCTCGTAATTATTTATTTATTTATTATTATTTTGTAATGTTATTCGTTTACATGAAAAAAAACAGGCTGCCGCGTGGTAAATAGGTAGATAACTAAAATATCAAGAAACATGAACCACGCCGACGGGAGCGTATCGTTCCCATGTCATGATACGCAAGGCAAGATCTGAATGTCGATACGCATTTTTGACGTTTCGTCTGAACATTCCAAAATAATGTTTTATGCTCGCTACGGTGGCAGCGATAAGGTCACAGATTTACGATTTGTGTTTTCACGAATCGTTTCTGGTCACGAAAATTTTATGAAATCCTGTATATGTAGATCAAGATTACGCAAGCTTTAGTTTTTTTCAGCAGTTTCAGTAATGGGCCTTTTAATGTTAAGCGTATGTATATAGGTAGGGGTAAGTAAATTATTATTATTATAAGAGTATTTATATTGAATTTAATGACCTCATTAATTTTTATAAGTGGGGTGGTGGGGTCGTATTTTTTGTTAAACAGGTGCTTATTACATAATTTTTTTTAAATCCACACGAGTTTTCTTTGTTTCCGCGGCTAGCTTCTGGTCTGGTCATCGGGTCTTCCTACCGGTCACCATTCTGGGACCATCTCTACTTTAACCTTCTTGTAAAACCCACGTCTTCACATGTTGGGTATGCGATGCACAAAAGAAATGCCAAGTGCCCTATTGATTTATTTTAAAAGAAAAGAAAGAAAGAATGGAAATACTTAAACTTAATTTTGCTGGGTTTTAAATTCATATTCACAACGCAGGATTACTGTAACACCACGCCAGTAGGTCTGTTTTGAAGTTATGAACGCAAGGGCACAACCACAGGGGATCGGGTTACTAAGGGTAATGCCTCTCTCCTGTATCGATTGCTGCTCTTTAATCTACAGCTAGGTTAGTAAGTACTTACTTACATTACAATGTATACCTATATAAGCGCCTAGGTCTTTGGAAATCTGTAGATTCAAAAGAAATAGTTATTTATGATATTAGGGCGGTAAGTTGGTTTTTACAAACGAGTAGACAAATGTAAGCCTGAGACGAAGTCGAGGGCTTACCATAGTCACGAGTTTGTAGAGACCAATTTCCGCACGTGTATCATACAACGTTTTTCAACATATTTGCGAGAAAACAGAACAATAGGTAATGACACAAACTTTTGTTTATTAGTGGGAAAGTCGCAACAAACAATCTTTGATGTTTCTAATGTAATATAAAAATGGGCTAAAATGGCGCGCATTTTTTAAAATACAAATGGCGCCACGTGCGTGTGGTGAAAATTAGAACTACATCTTTAGTTTCATTTTCTCTTTAGTATTAAAGTGAGACAAACGTATTGAGCAATAACGCTTCCAAGGAGTTTCGATCATTCAGCTTATTTATACTCGTAATGTGAAACTCCTTGGTGAAATTCTTATATATTATGTTTTATTGAAATTTAAAAAAAAAACTGTGTATACAGGCTTTGTAAATGCATTTTTTGAGCAAATGTGTTGAAAATTCATATTTTGTTATTGACTCAGGCGCCGCCTAGCCGGTTAAAACTAAGGTACGTACATTATAACCATGATTATACCTTAAGACGTCCACTGTTGAACAAAGGTATAGAGAGCCACATTGAGCGGCTGCTAGCCTCCTGCATCCATCGGCTCCCTACGGTAGTGGAGGTGCGACCTATATAATATACGCTGCGTCTTCAGGGTCGTAATTGCCACTCGAGAACCTTTCTTCTCCTTCGGTTCTGCGAGCGATATGGCTTGCCACTTCAGCTTGCTAATTCTAAGAGCTATTAGATCTCCTGCGGATCTGCTCATTTCGGATCTTATCTCACCCCGAAACTCCGAGCATAACTCTCTCCAAAGCTCGTTGCGTGACTTTGAGCATAGTACTAATGAGGTTAAAGTCTCAGCTCTAAGCACCTAATGTTACTTACTCCTGGATAAATGCTCGAAGACGACACAGGGTACAAATACTACAATACAAAATAAACATGGGGATGGACTTGGTTAGAGGTAGGCAAATGTTGGATCACGGTGAACTCCAGAGTGGTATTTAATCCACTGGTGGATCCAATCAGCCAATCCTAGTGGATTGAGGGTGTAAGTAAGTTGGCCTTACTTACCTAATCATAATGGTAGGTAGGCAGAAAAAATTATGTAGGTCACATTTCAAATTCTTCCAAAGAAATGATCTAATCTTAATCTTCATGCTCACGTTAGCAATTAATACAAATATTTGATCGTGTAAACAACCGCAGAGCCCTGACACGACACACGCAAGGACGTTCGGAAATGACTCAACAAACATCTCGCGGTGCCTGATCGCGGGAAAATTCGCGCCGTTACCGCGAAAACTTTGTGACTCATTTCATTCATCCGCGTCTGTAGTCTGCTCCCAGACGAAGAAGGAGTTTGAATTCATTAGTTACTTACATTTTTTGCGGTAAAATGGGCCATTGGAATTTTTCTTATACGACCTTTGTACCTACCTAAATACAAAACTTGAATCACGGTTAGGAATTCCGGAAAATGACTTCGCGTTGACGCAAAAATTCACCGCAACTTGGAATCATCGTGTCTAACTCGAGTTGAGTAAGTAAAGTAGGCTACCTAAGTTAAAGTATCTACCTATATTGACTGCCATACCTAAATTTACCTATAAGTACAGGTACTTATAACAAGGTACAAAATTAAATACCTAGATAGACCTATTTAGGTATTTAATTGTGTACCTTGTTAGGATTATTATTTAGTCCATTCCTTGGGTTAGAGTTAGTTAAATGGCAAAGATTTATATTTAGATAAATACTTTATACTTTATACACCTAATACTTACTTAGATTTATCACACAAACATAATGGTGGTAAATTCTGTGACGTGCCGTTCCTTTGGGATATTGAGGTAAGGGAGACGGAAACAGATAGGGAACGATGAATGGATGGGACGGTGAAGGGAGGCTGATGGACGCAGCACTCATCCTTTTCCTCTATCTTTTACCCTCTTCCTTTCCTCTTCTACAGGGGAAGGGGCGAAACGAATTAACCCGGGTGGAGCCGGGCTAGTAAATCAAATCTTTAGACTAGAGAGGTGTTATCTTTACGGCCTATATTACAGAGTAGGTATAAGTACATAAGTAAGGTAGGTAGGTATAAGTAGTAAGTATATGGTGATGATGATGATGATATTGTAGTAGGCTTGCTATATAATATTTGACATTAAGGTGGGACGTCACACTAGCGCAGGAAATCAAATTTTCTTGCATTCTTGAATTTCCCGCGCTAGTGTGACGTTCCACTTTAAGCACTTTATAATGTTTAAGCACCTATAATTATGCTTAGTATCTACAATAATTTAATTTTAATAATTTATTTAACTAATATCATCTTGCCTTGTAAAAGTGCTGAAAATAGCGTATTTGTAATAAAAAAATTGACTTTTTACTTTTTGTACTTACAAGTTTACAGCAATTTTGTACAGCACCCTATTACATCCTCTGTGGAACTTATGCGAATGATTTTAGAGTGAATCTTCCACTCATTTATATCCATATTTTCTTCGTTCGCCATACGGCATACGAGTTTTATTGACAAAGAGTAGGCAAATACCTTTAAATCGAAATGGCAAATATAATCGCAGGATCTGCACAGGGCAAGGCGTGCCTACATCTGCCTGTAACGGCACTAGCGCCAGCTAGATGAGGCCTAATTACTGGTCTCTGTTACATGTGCCTCGAACGTACGTCGATTAATTTAGTCATCGAAGTTGGACCTACCTAATTGGACAGTCTGTCCTAGGTAGACATATTTGTCGACAACTTCGAGAGTATCGTTCCCAACAATTACCGGTATAGGTGGAATATGAGCATTTGACATGATCTTCGTCTTTTCCATATTCATCTTAATACCAACCTGCTGGGAGACTCTACTGAGGTCGTTGAGCATGGTGCTAAGGTCCTCGAGCGATTCCGTCATCATGACTATATCATCAGCAAAACGAAGGTTAGTGATGTACTCGCCATTAATAAAATTTATTTAACGAAAGTTTTCAATCAGTGTGTGTTGCCAGTGATGACTTATGGAACTAAGACATGGTCTCTTACTGTTGGCCTCATTAGTAAGCTCAAAGTCGCGCAGCGAGCTATGCAGAGAGCTATGCTCGGTGTTTCCCTGCGAGATAAGCTCCAGAATGAGGAGATCCGCAGGAGAACTAAAGTGACCGATATAGCTCTTAGAATTAGCAAGTTTAAATGGCAATGGGCAGGCCACATCGCCCGTAGAACTGACAACCGATGGGGAAGAAAGGTTCTCAAGTGGCGACCACGAACCGGAAGACGCAGCGTAGGCCGGCCCCCCACTCGGTGGACCGACGACCTGGTCAAAGCCGTGGGGAGCCGATGGATGCAGGAGGCGAGCAGCCGCTCAAGGTGGCGCGCTCTTGGGGAGGCCTATGTTCAGCAGTGGACGTCTTCAGGCTGATGATGATGATGATGATGAATTTAGTCATACATATGTTATTTAGTCGTATATTATGTTTGTCATATTTAGTTTAGTTTAGTTATTAGTTAGTAACGGCTTCGTACGGTTTAATTAGAGATACCTACTCATACTCTATCTAAATTAGAAATCAAATGAGTTCATCACCTTTAACACATCATGACACATACCACATCATCAACAACGGTAGACTTCCTTCCACTACTGAACATAGACCTCCACCCATAAAACGCCACTTTGGACGCATATATCATAGGGGAGGTGTGTAATCACCATGCTTGACAGGCATCTTGGTGATGGCAGATTTGAATATAGGTACCGAGGAGAATGCTGCTCGCTGCTACCCATTCCCACCCTTACATTCCTCACACACACAAACACATATTACATTATAAATATAATCTTACGCCTCTCCCTCCCCTAATCCTTCACATACTATACAGTATGTAATAGGAAACTACATTGCTTAAGTATCCTTGGAAGAGGATTGGCCATCGCAAACTCAGGGAATCTTGCTGCGATGGCCAGTGCTGCAACTAGAGTTTACAGTAATAGGCCTAGCACGAATATTTCAATAAATCGTACGGTTAACGTATCGAGTTTACCGTACACTTACGCAGGGCGACGCTAGGTGGTAGCACTAAGCAAGTTTTACTACTATCGAAATATCATATCGAACAAATTCCAAGTGAGTAAACCTTCGTAAGGTTACGATGACACTACGATAGCCAGCCTTCGAGTTTACGTCAAAGCAATATTCGTGCTCGCGTTTTCATACAAAATGTCTAACGTTAGCGCTACGCGGCGCTACAAAGGCGATACGATAACCCTTCGTGCTACCAAATTTTGATTCGTTTTACGCTGATCAAATGTCATACAAATTAATGGCTTACGTTAACGATACACTTACTTTTACGCAAATATTCGTGCTAGGCCTACTGTATAGGTATTATATGATAAACTGTGTAACTCTATAAAACTGTATACCAATAAAAAAGTTATATCTTATCATTTATAGTTATAAACTCACGTCACGTAATGAAACTGTTCATAGTTCCTACAAGTTTTTATGTGAAAATGGCAGCATAGGATCGCCATGCATTTTGTGACGTCACTATTAGCTACGCTACGTTATATTTAGTAATCTGTGGCTAAACTGAAGCATGACTAGGTGGTAGGTCTTTTCTGCAAAGTTCGTCTAGGTAGGTACCACCGCTTTGCCATTTATTCTGCCGCCAAGCTGTAGTGTGCAAGCACTACTGTGTTCCGGTTTGAAGGGCACTGTAGCTCTAGCTAGTGAAATTACTGGGCAAATGAGACTTTATGATCTGATCACTCAGTCTTGTAATCTGATTGCTAGACTGTGTGATGTCTCAGGATGCCGTACGCAGTGCAGTGTCACGCGAAACTTTATTGTTTTAAAGTTCCACTGCACACTGCAACTGTTATGGGCGGTCGTGACACTTAACATCAGGTGAACGACTAGCTCGTCACGTCATTCAATCGCATAAAAAAGTGATTATGTAAACCAGTACCGGGTACCTACGTATAAAGACTGGAGTTGGTAGTTACCCTGTCCTACCGGCGTACCGTGAGCTCTTAGCACGATTCAAAACAGAGCCTATACTGGATCGCTTGTCAAAATCTCCATACAAAAAAACAAAGCGATCCAATATAGGCTCAGTTTTGAATCGCGCTAAGAGCTCACGGTACGCCCCCTGTTATCACAGCGTTGTGGTCGGGTAAACGTAAAACTCAGCGCAAACAAACATCATCGCAATACTCACTAACTGCGTCACAGTATGACGTATTCCGATACGGCACACAAAGAAATGAGCACTACAAAGGCACTGCAGTTTATTTGGGACCTAAGAATGAAAACTTTTTTAAATCAAACAGAAGATATAAAGCAACTCGAACAGGCACATTTTGCTGCGAGCAAACAGTGTGCAAAATCGCATTTTGCTCACTGCGTGAGAAAAAATGATTTTTTAATATTACGACTTTGCGGTAAGTGTATTTAGCCAGCTTTAAGTTACATTTATATTGAGTTTTGGAGAGAACATGAAAATGTTTTTTATGGTTGTTTTTTTTCTTAGTCATACTTTTGGCGGGAACGCGAAAATGTTTCGTTACTTAGTATTATTATTATTATCTGTCTGTGGTAGTTTAATATTATGTATTTACCACAACTTATGTTACGGTAAAATTTCTTACGTAAGTACTTGTAATTATGATCTCGTTGCTGAGGTGAAAATTCGCATGTGCTACTCGAGAGCAAAGTTTTCTGCATCTCGTGCCTTTGAATCCCTCGCTCGCTCAGGATTAACTTAGAATCATTCGCTTGCTCGGGATTCAACATCAGCACTCGAAGCAAAAATCAACTTTGCTCTCTTGTCATACAAATATCTAACTATTGTCGCTGTGTGACCACATACGGAAACAGGAGATGATAAATAAATGAATACTACTAGGCTACTCCCAATAGCTTAAAGGCTACTAGTTTAAACTAACTGTAATGTAGTAATCTATTTTTAAATAGAGATAACGTCGGGAACATGCTCGGTAGAAAGTATTATGTTCCTTGAACGATGTCGCAACAAGTCTAGCAAAGATCCCTTCCATTAGCGTTAACGCCTCGCACGCTAACACCAAAATGTATGGGAATTACATTAGCTATGACATTAGCTGCGGAAAAGTTTTCCGCAGGCAATGTATACAATTCTCATACATTTTGAGTGGATAACGCTAATGGAAAGGCATCTTTGCTAGACCCGCTAGTCCTACAAAACCGCTTTTCCGTTGACAACATCTGATTTTCCAAGTCTAACACGTAACACTCGGTAACCGGTGCATGACTCAGCCCACTGATAAGGATGTTGTATCAGTGACAGCCACGAGCCAATCATGCAATCAGCCGTAAACGCAATCATACAATCAGTAGCTACTGCGCCACACATGAGCCCACAACATACCTAAGCTTTTGCCATGAGTATGAATATGGACCTTCGAGATCAAAAAGAGGTTGTAATACAATTATGTAATACCATAATACCATTGCCACCAATTGCCACCCACTTATACCCAATACTTCATGCTCTAAGCACGGGCTAAGTAAGGGTGACGCGGACGCCAAAACGTTTCCAATTCCACCGTGATTTGATTTTTTAATAGGCATACTTGATTTTTGTCCCTACTGATAAATTATCAGTAGGTTATCAGTGATAATCCACAGTAATTCATTTAATGGACAAAGGTCATGTTGAGACATAAAAACACACTTCTGATGACTCCCTATACTTAGTTTATTAATTGAATAAATGCATAGCATTAGCATTACATAAATAACAGTCATGCAGGAGTTTAGTAATATTACGTCATGTTATTTTATTATTACACATAGATAGATAAATGTTCGTATAGACACTTGAAAAGCGACGTAGTAAACTCTACATAAATAATATAATTTTTATTCATTACGCTATCTTTTAATAGTAAATAATAAGTAGGCATACTTATTTGCATCAGTCGTGCAGCGACGTCACGGTGACCACAGAATAAAAAATAGTAAACTAAACCACAGATTAGAGAAAAAAACAAATGACAACTAAACACAGTAATTACGTACCTACTTAAATTACTATAATTTTATTGAAAATACACTTTCAGCATGGCGCAATTAAATAAAACTAAATACATTTCATTTCAGTTTATTATTAAGTAGGTAGGAATATGTATAGTAATAATCTTTGAACCACGTAATTTCATGATATGGATTTGGCGTAGATCTACGTGTTTATTTTGTAGCGTGAAATGAGATTTAAGTTTAACCAATGTTTCGGAAGTTTGCTTTTGGTGGGGCTTTATCTAAATACCTACCAATAAGTTGGACATTAACGTCACTTGAGGAAAACTATGGCATGACGCCATGGCGAAGACAAACCAGATAATGATGTTCCGAGCCTTTTCAGGAGGTTATTCACCAGATACTTATATAGAAATCAGTAACCCTACCCAGGAATGCTACCTGCGTTGACACACTGCCGCCTTCCACTCGAATAACTCGGCACGGGCGGCATGCGCGCAGCAGAAGCTGCAGAAAACCTCAAACGGAGGAAATATGAATCCCTAGGTGAGGGATACATATTTGTTCCGTTTGGGGTTAAGACAATGGGTCCCTGGGGCCCACAGGCGCGACTTCTAGTCAGGGAACTGTCGACGTTTGGTCGAGCTGACGCGTGACCAAAGGGCTGGCACATACCTCGGCCAATTAGCCTGGAAACTCAACGAGGTAATGTCGCCAGCTTTTTGGGCACGCTGCCGCAGTAGGTGAGCTAAATTCTGTCTTCTATTTATAACTTCTTATTACTTACTTTATTATGTTTTCTTAGGCTTGTGTCGATATAGGTAATATAATTTGGATGTATGTTTAATTTACCTGTAAATAATAAAATTTTCACTGACCTTTCCCTGTAACCCTATATATTTTTTTCATTTCATATAATTTTCATTTACCTAAAGGCTTCTGTAAAAAAGATTTAATAGATTTACTTTTGACCACCAACTCACCTGATAGTAAGCGACGGTGTGGCTGAAGAACAAGCATTTAAATCTAAAATGTACCTACTTATTCACTCTGGTCTTGAAGACACCCAGGTTATAAGTTTCACAGGAAACACAGAAGATGTCAACGAGTTCCACTCCTTAGCAGTACGCACTATAAAAGTACAGTTACATAGCATTAGTCCACAAGTCATATGTTATGAGATTTAGACAGTAGGTAGACGCAACGTAGGACGGCCCCCTACTAGGTGGACCAAAGACCTGGTGGACACCGCGAGGAGCCGATGGATGCAGAAGACAAGCAGCCGCTCAAAGAGGCGCTCTGTGGGGGTTGCCTATGTTCAGCAGTGGACGTCTTCAAGCTGTTGATGATCAGCCATTTTTTTTTAAACGGGCAAAGTACCTTTATTACTCAAGCTAACTACTACAATACTAAAAACTAAACTAAACTAGCTACACTACCTACTACAAAGAAGACTTATGGACTGTATGATAGCCGCGATGGCCTATAGACAGTCAGCCATTGGTCTTAACGCCATGTTTGGCTACATCGGTATGAATACTGTCATAAATCGAAGTCCTAACTTTAATTATTTTATGCTTATATATTTTGCGTTTCATCATCATCATCAACAGCCTGAATAGGTGTCTCTCATTGACATTACTTATACATATCTCCCCCATAAATCGCCACTTTGAATGCTGCATTTTATGGCTACTTCTTCAAATTACATTGAAAAGCGGTACAAAAAGGATCGGTAAGTATTGATAAAGTAAAACAACAAAGTATTAATAAAAAAAATATTACGCTGGAGACCAGAGGCACTAGTATTTTAAACAAAGACCTTACCCTACTCGTCGAGCATCGGAGAACTGCGTAATAATGGATTTAAGAATAAAAACTGTGCCCCCTTCAGCACTCTAAGATTACAATAGCAACAATACTAAAGCACAAACAAGTAATTTCCAAAACCTTACCATTATGGCGCTTAGATAGCAGTCATAGCATTAATGAGCTTCCATTTACTATTACAGCTAAAGTACCAAACAATAAGATCTCAGTTACTTGATCCACCAAACCGTTAAACCAAAACAGATGTTCAAAAAGAAGGTAACAAAAGCACAGAAGTACACGTGCCGACATAGCTGGACTGGACTCGACTGATTAGTTTAGGACAAAGCCAGGTAACAAACAGGCATTTTAAATATCTGGTTATTATTATATTATTATACTTGGAAATGAGGGCCAGAGGTAAGCCATCAGCGGTGGCGCCAGGCGGCGTTGCTAAATTGGACATTTCAATCTATTTTCATTGTCCTCTACCACGGGTTGATTTTCCAAGAAATATATAGAAACCAGTAGTGACTTAGGGTAGGACTTTACTGCAAAGTTTGTCTAGGCTATAAGCCAGCTATTCTGCCGCTAAGCAGTAGTGTGCCAGCACTATTGTGTTCCGGTTTGAAAGGCAGTGAAATTACCGGTCAAATGAGACTTTATGATATAATCTCGCAGTCTAGAAGTCTTATTACTAGACTGTGTGATGTCTCAGGATGACGTGCGCAGTGCAGTGTCACGCGAAACTTTATTTAGAGTTGCGAGTGACACTGCATCTGTTATGGGCGGCCGTGACGCTTAACACCAGGCGAACGACTAGCTCGTCAAGTCGCCATACGCCACACGATTACATTTAAAAAAAGTGTCGTCGTTACTCGTCTTCGCTTGCTGCATGCTGGCGTGGAGGCTGTTACGAACTTTGTACTTTGTTTTTACCTCTAGGCAATGGTGACCGCCACTTGGCATTATCTACCAAAAGTTGAGGGTAAAAAGAAGCCCTACCAAAACAATCGACATCGAATTGTCAATTGTCACTACGCATGTGTCAATCTAGTGTGAGTATATTACGTTGGTATATATATTATAATTATATTCATTATCTGCTCAGTGCGACACTAATATGACGCATATTTATCTAGGTTACCTCGCGCTGGGTATGCGGCTATCCTTTTGTTTGAACTGGTCATGTTTGTGCCAGGGACTGTCCCAAGATAAGGTGGCATGAACGAATGCCACGTATCGTGAGAAAATTGTAGCTTAGGTGTGTAATGACTGTGTATCTGTAGGTACACATTGGGATTATAGGTACCGTACCTATCTATATGATTTCATTTTATTTGTTGTTTTTTTACTACCAGAAAAATTTATGGTGACCGCGAAAGTAGACGACAGTCCAACAGTCTGTTATGGGCGGCCGTGTCGCTTAACATCAGGTGAACGACTAGCTCGTCACGTCATTCATTCTCATAAAAAAAGGAGACCAAATTAGCACCACTCTCAACTTCAACATCTCTAATGATTCCGCAAAGTTGAAGTGTTATTCCTTACAGCTTATTAAAAAGATATAATATTACTAACCGTATGTGCCGTAGTACCTACTTGTCTTGTATAACATGGAGTTTAATGTAAAATTATATTTACCTACTGGTTAATAGTTTACGTATTCTTTACGTCCTAAGGGAAACAGCGGAATGATCCAAAGTACACACATGGTTTAATATGACATCTACAACACAGTCACAAATACAAGAGATCCGTAATAACCACTATTAAAAAAAATTCAACTTCCTTTTACTAGGTGGTAGGACTTTTCTGCAAAGTTCGTCTAGGCAGGTACCACCGCTTCGCCAGTTATTCTACCGCCAAGCAGTAGTGTGCAAACACTAGTGTGTTCCGGTTTTTAAAGGCATTGTAGCTAGTGACATTACTGGGCAAATGAAACTTTATAACCTGATATCACAGTCTAGAAATCTTAATTTTTACTAGATAATCCTGAAAGCTTCTAACTGAATGCTATAAAATGGTGCCTATTGATGTTTAGAAGGTCTGGAACCCTTAGGTCCTGAACTTCACTTCTTATTTTTTGTGTATAACTGTTAGTATTGTAAACACAACACCCAATAGGTATGGACTATAGACTTTTATCCATGATGAACAGTTTTACCTACGCAAATCAATTTCCCTGAACTGTAAAGAACCTACACTTAATGAAATGGAAACTCACCTTGTTTTACCTACTGAACCCTTGTTCATTTGAAGTTGCCAATTGATTCATTTGTGTTTCTTCGGATAGGTTCAACAAGACTTCATCGATTTTAATTTTTATTAGAAGTACCTACTTAAGTATAAATTAATAATTGAATGATAAATCACCACTCTTTGCAGGCGTTTGGTAAGTGCAGTAGATATATATAACAAAATAAAAATATAGTTTTGTATTATATTGTTAATTTTATAGTTTTAGCTTAGTTTTATAGAATATCTAGTTTTATTGTTGTAGTTTTGCAACGGGTTATCTGTGTTTTGCAAATAGGCTAAATAAAAGAATTGTGTTATATTGTGCAAAAAAAAAAAGACTAAGGAGAATGCTGCTGCCCATTCCCTGGATATTCCCTTAGCCGCCGGCTCTAACAGCACCCACGGGGAGAGATGAGGTATGGTCCTCTTACGCCAAGACCACGCGGCAAAAAATTTGAAAAAAACGGGATGAAACCGATTTACCTGCTATTAAATAAGTCTTCAGGGAGTCTAGCAAAGATCCCTATACATTAGCGTTAATGCCAAACGATAACTCCAAATGTATGGGAATGACATTAGCTATGACATTACCAGCAGAAAAGTTTCCCGCAGGTAATGTCATTCCGATACATTTTGAGTTATCGTTTGGCGTTAACGCTAAAGGAAAGGGATCTTTGCTAGACCCCCTGTTCCTAAACTTACAACCCAAAACCATTAGTTGTATGTACAAAAACCTAGTATCGTACTATTCCATTCATAAAACCTAGAATAGTAAACATAGTAAAACCATTCACAGAGTGTCACAAAACGATTTTACAGACTTACTAATTGTTCGTGATCAATGAAACCAATTTACAATGGACCAGAGTAACGTGCGAAAGTGCACCTCTAAAAATGAACTAAAGGATTTTCAACAATAGATTTTGACACCTGTTTTGAAGCTTGAAGCGTCGCTGTTGGGTAACTCATTGTTGCGGAATTTCAGACGATACGCTGTGCTGTGAATCTTTGTTTATTGCAGTCATCTCTGCAAAACAATGTGAGTTCCTAGTTAAAGGATATCGACATTCCCGTGGGAATGGTTTCATTGTAGTAATTTCAATATCATTCTCTCATTCATTCATTCATTGTAAAATTGGTCCTTGATATGTTTTAAGAGCCATGCCCGCCTGTACTAAAGTTAGGCAGCTACTAAGTTCGCACTATCTCCCTATGACGTAGGCGACCTCTATCTCTCCAATAATTCTTTCCATCCAAAGGTTGACTGGAAGGGATCGCTTTTAGCGATAAGCCCGCCCATTATACAATAGCTCTATGTCATGTCTGGTGTACAATAAAGCATTTTGTATTGTGTATTGTGTGCTTACTACAACTCATTTGAGTACACCCTAAAGAGATAAGTCTGTCAAACACAGTCTCTGTGGTGTGGTGGTTGAGCAGGTCGGCTCATAACACGGAGGCGGCGGGTTCGATTCCCGCGATAGGACAAGTACTTATTTTGTTATGTGCACTTGAAAAAAAAGCGCAAATACTTGTTCTGTGTGTCGGTGTTGTGGGAGCATGGTCCTCATAGTTCCTGGGTCCCTAGATACAGGGAATACTAGTTAGGTTCCAGGATCTATGTATGTGATTGTTAGGTGTTATTTATTATTTATTTATTTATTAAACTTTAGTATAGGTGGACATTAAAACCGTATATTTACGCTTTAAAAAATATGTGTGCATTTCAATTTTTATTCCGTAACGAGAGGAAAATCGACACGATAATCGATACTAGGCCTAACCTCACCGTAATCAACAGTTCACCTTTGAGGCCGCTTGGCCTAGATCGCGTAGGCCTCGCTGGCCGGTCTAGACATGACGCTATGGTGGTAGGTGGCGTTAAGTAGGCTATAAGCCATAGATACTGTATTAAATCTCAATTATTAAATAAAAAACTAAATATTTAAAAATGCTGTGTATTTTTTTTCATCAACTCTGCAGTATTTTTTTTTTCTAATGTATTAGTACCATAGATTAGTTATTTAGATGTAATAAATTTTAAATCTATTACCAAGAAATGCGCTGGACGCAGTGTAGGCCAGCCCCCCACTAGATGGACCAACGATCTAGTGAGAACCTCAGGGGAATCGATGGATGCAGGAGTCGAGCAGCCGCTCAAAGTGGCGCTCTCTGGGGGAGGCTGGCCTACGCTGCGTCTCATGGTTCGAGAACCTTTCTTCCCCATCGGTTGTCAGTTCTACGAGCGATGTGGCCTGCCCATTGCCTGAACAACTTGCTAATTCTAAGAGCTTTATCGGTCAATTTAGTTCTCCTGCGGACACAGGCGTAAGTTTAGACATAAAACATACCTAATACGGAACTGTGAGCCGGTCTGGAAGTTACCCAGATAATCTAGGCACAAACGGTGCGATCTAGCTCCCACTCCATCCTGCTTGTCGAGGAAGTAATGTCATCGAGACCTATGTTCTAAATTCTAAATAATGACGTCGGTTGCTCGAAGGGCACCCCAAAACGTCAAATGATTGATTTTAATGTAAAGGAAAAATTTTTTTTTTTTTTTTTTTTTAACGGGCAAATTGCCTTTATTACTCAAGCTAACTACTACAATAATAAAAACTAAACTAAACTAAACTAAACTAAGCTAAACTAAACTAAACTAGCTACACTACCTACTACAAAGAACACTTTGGACTGTATAATAGCCGCGATGGCCTATAGACAGTCCAAGTGCTCCAGCCCACTACCGGTAGGTAGCGTACCCAACATGCTGGCCGCATTGCCACGTTGAATTGCAATGCTGACGCGTTGGGCCAAATAAGTGAAACGCATTTTGGTCACGCGTCGCATCGACCAGGCGCTCTGATAGACTTTGGAAAACGCGATGAGCTCCCGGTCCCCACGGACCCAGGGTCTCAACACCAAACGGCTCAAATATGTAACCGCTACCGAGATTACTATATTTGCGCCGTTTTAGCTGCTCAGCAGAATTAGCCGCGGCGCCGGCCCTAACGTGTGTCTCGGGAAGGTGTGACGGCGCCATAGTATCGACGCAAGTAGCGTCCCACACTAAAGGCCGCCCCATCTTCCAGGGAACCAGAGTCATTCCGTCGGGTCTTTTACCATCGTCACGCATGAGACCATTCGGTTCGAGAATGGCTGCAACATTGGCGGTGGTAAAAGCCCGGCGAATGATGTCATTAAGACTAGCGTGGCGCGAAATTCGACCAGCGCTTTTTGAACACGAGAGACCGTGATGACCGAGCTGGTCAACTGCGGTACCGCACTGGCAGTGATGGGCCACACAGCATCTTGCGCCCAAACGTAAGCTGATAGCTAAACGAAAAGTAGTCGGATCTAAAAGGTTACCAGTGTTGAAAGAAGGCATGGTCTGTAACCAAAGTCCTGACTCCCACACAGAGACTGCGAGAAGCCGAGCACGATCAGCGACGCTAGGACACGTATCTAAAAGATTTTTCCGTGCTAGTTCGCAGAGCGGTCGGTCCCACAGCCTCTGTGAGGAAAGAACCACCGGGAAATCAGAATTGGGACAAGCCAACCCCCAGGCATTCTTGGCCTCAGACAAATGGGCTACTTCGAAAGTACCTAAAGATGGAGCAAGAATTTTTTCTATTAATTTATGTGTACCATGTACAGAGGACAAAAATGCCGGTAATGCAACACTCGAAATTTTGCGTATCCCTAAACCTCCTAAGCGCACAGGTAGAGAGGCTTGCGACCACGTCCTGTCATCCATATCAACATTCAAGACCGAAACCAGAGTGTTTTTTACAATGTTGTCTAAGCCCATAAGGAGCTCACTGTGTTTCCACAGTTGACAACATCGTAAAATATAAGTAAATTTAGGGACAAATAGACAAAAACGAATAATTGTAAAAGCCATGTGGGCGTTAATTTTGAGTAACCTGTCTGATGCGTTATTGAACTTTTGAATTTTTTCTTCTACAAAAGGTGAGATAGACTCATCCAGAATCGGCGAACCCAAAAGGCGAAGAGAACGCTTGTCTACTAATTTGATATTCGGAGCAAGACTATTAAACTTTTCAAAAACCAAATCTTTATCAGGACAAGTATCGCAAACAAAAAGTTCGCATTTAGAAAAATTTAAATCCAAACCAATGTCGCGAAATTCGTTAATAATGATACCTAGATCATTAAAAACAGTGTTCACGTCGCCTCCTAGGGTTCCGTCATCCAAGTACCAAACATTAAGTTTGGACTGAAGACGTTGAATAATCGGATGGATGGCAAGGCTAAAAATGGCCGGACCTAGAGGGTCGCCCTGTTGACACCCGACTGAGGATAGGATCGCGTTATTTTGGTAATTTAATTTTGTTGGATTGCCATAACATTGATAAAGGAATTTATATAGTTCGGGAATTTTATCCTTGACTTGTGTCAAAAGAGCGCCTCTGTCGACAGAATTAAAAGCGTTTTTAACATCCACCTTTAGCAACACTTCACCACAATTTAGTTTGAGAAAGGTTCTAAGTGAATGAACAGCGGCCTCACAGCCACCCCGCGAACCAAAGCCCAGCTGTATTGGCTGAAAAAGGTTGCTTAAAAAAGCAACCTTTTTCCTACAGCCGACCTTGGCAGCGAGGCGGCGGTATGTGGTGCCTACCGCAATAGGTCTGATACCACCGTCTTTTTTGATAAGGGCACACAAGTTTGCGCCATACAAAATTTCGATGACGTCACTGTTGACTTGCCCTGACAGCATCAGGTTTACTAAAGCCGTTAAGTCTCTCAAGAGGGCCTCGCCAATTTCGCCGGAAATGCCCGATAAAAGATCTTTTAGAATTTGAGGGGTAAGGCCATCAAGACCTCCGGCTGAACCACTCTGGAAAGAAGTAACGGCTGCAGCTACTTCCTGTGGGGTCACTTCAACAGTGACGTCATTTGGTAGGGGTGGTTCAGGAAGGTGGAGATTTGCTGCTGCAGGTGGATGTTTGTCCTGCAGTGATTGAATTGTCTCAGAACAATATGGGGCTATTGTGTCGCTAGAGAACAGGACGCGGGCGGCGCCCTTAATGTCGCCGTCACTAATTTTGCTCTCTACGATTTTAAAAGTGGCCGAATCGTTATTTTGTTTTGAATTTATAATATTGTTTCACCTGTTAAGCGGAACAATAATTTCATGATCCAAACATTGCTCTTCCAGTACTTTGTACCTTACGCAGTTTTCCTTTACTCTTTTAGTAAGGGAAGATTTGTTTGTAGGGTCTAATTTTACGTAAAGTACATGGTACGGAAAAGTTAGGAGATGCTCCCAGGCATGTTTCGTGTTTTTAGATATAACGTTCCTAATGGATGATGATAATGATTGAGCAACCGAAATGCGAGCACCACGCGGGATGCGTTTTAGAACCGGAATAAATCTTTTGTACGAGCTCAAAACCTCCCAAAACGGTTTGGAAGGAGTAGCAGCGCTCGTAGGGCTGCTACTGGCTACTACCGAACCTGAAACGGGGGCTGATAGAGGAATTTGGATCACTCTGTGGCATTTCGATTGATGAATTTTAAGGCCCTTTTGGCCCTTGAATAAACGTACCTGGGGACAGTCGGGACACTGTATCCTGTTTTCCAGCGACACCACGTTGTTTTGGGTACTCATTTTTTCCAAAAGATGCTGTGTTTACAAAGTAAGTAAATAAATAAACTTCTTCTTCTTCTTCGTTTATGGCTTTCTATCGCTTTTTAGCGATAATTCTGCCAATGTCAAGTAAGTAAAAATTTGTACGGTTATGTCACGTCAAAGTCCTATTTTGTCAGTCAAAATGCCAACAGTAAGATGGTGGATATTTTACTGAAGGCTCTAAAAAGCCGTTGAAGAGAAAACGAAAATGCATGGTTATATAAACTTGGAACCATTTGCCAACACTCGTGCACGTTCACGAACACTTAACGAATAATAATCCACCCTTATTACACATTAAAATTCAAAAATACACAGGCTTTGGTAAAAAATTCAAAATTTACAACCGCCATTGTCGGATTTTCTTCAAAGACCCCCCATAAATAAACTTAGGGTCTGTATAGATTTGACGTCCGTCAGGAGCGACGTCGAGGCCCGTCGTGCCGACGCCAGGCGGCGTTGACATGGAAACAAAAATAACAAATTAGCAGTAGACCGTGATAAAATAAGAATATGGAAAATAAGTAGAGACTGTCGCCAGCTCTACAAATAGTACCTCGAGAATCCCGTGTTGTAGACGGCTAGTTGGTGGACAGAAATTGTCCAAAAAGCAGCAAAAAAACCTGAAAAACCCTATCGAAAAATAGGCCGAAAAAAATACGACTTGACAGGGCTTTCAAATTTTGCAAAGGAAAAATTAAACGTGAAGGATAAAATTAGGACTTGTCACATAGTCATGTCCCGCCTACAGGGACGGATAGATCCGGAATCAAATCCCGTTCGTGATTGAAATGTTTCCTTTAGGTAGGTTACATTAAAATTAGAGGCTGTGTACGCAGATCCACTAACTCGCTCGCGCGTTGCGACATTTTTGAAGATATTAAATAACTGAATTTACTTACGCCAAATCTGGCTAATCTATATTATCATGAATAACATTACAAACATTCAACATAAATATCGTATTAATCCAAACTGTAACTGGGCTAAACCTGTACAATTAATATTTTTTCAAAGTTTTGATTTCATTACAATTCTTTATCAATATAGAAATAGAAGAAACAATTGTTTTTTTTTAATTTTTTGTTTATCTGTCTGTCTGTCCCTTTGAACACGTATCACGCTGGCTGGGGCATCACTACGGAACGGATTTCACTGAAATTTGATATTGTTATAGCTAATTTTTCAAGATAACATTTAGGATACTTTTTGTTTCCTAAAACGGCCAAGTGCGGGTTGCACAAAGAAACAAGGTAGTAATTTTTATGCATGTTTTTTGTTTGTATATTAGGCCCAATTTTGAAGGCTTTAGTTGACAGTCTTTAACTTACTAAAAATATATCCGTCTCTTACATTGCCGTCTATTAGACAAGAACAGCAACAGTTTTAAAAGTTTTAGATCTGTCAACTAATACCTTTAAAATTGGCCCCATTATTTTTTTATTTAAGTACTTACCTATTTATTTATACTGTCCCTGTCAAAGGGAAGAGAGAAGGGAAAGATAAAAAGTACGGGAAAAGCATGAATGGATGGGACGGCAATAGAAGTCTGCCTGCCTTCGCTTTCCTCTTGCATCTTTTTCCCCTTTCCCTTCCCTCTTTTCCCCCTTTCCCTTCCCTCTTACCCATAAACAGGGATAGGACGTAAAACCAATTAACACGTCAGAGCAGGCAGGGGCAGGTCAACTCGTCGGAAATAAATCGAGGGCTAAATAAAATTGTGGCTAAAAATACTTATCTAAGTACAATTAAATTAAAACAGGCATGGAGATACCTAACTTTTTTTCCTGGAGTCTAAGCGGCCACATCGCGGCGGGCGACGCGCGTCACTTTTGCTCGGGAAACGCTATTACGACAATTTGTACTAAGCAGGATGCTACCGATTTACCTACGTGTTGTCCAAGACACCGCCGCTGCCGGCAACCATGATTCATCAAATCATCATCACCTACAATTTTTGGCACGAGAACATTCAGGATAAGGTAATTGGATCAAGAATCTTGAAAATGTGTCTGTTTTTGATGAGCAGAATGACAGATGAGATTGCGCGTGAGAGGAAAGAGTGGGTTGCGATTTTGCGAATTGCGCTAACTAACAACCTATTTACTTGTTAAGGCCATTTTAAAGTTTGTCATACAGAAGGAAAACTACAAATGAGACATCGCCTTAAGGTACTCACTCACTTATTTTTGAGCGACGAAGCGGTCGTTGTGCTGAGCGCGTCAATATTAATTCGACATTGTTATATTTACGAAAAAAAACAGAATAAACGATATTCGTGTCATGAATTATTTGAAAACCGACTAAACACCGCCAGTTTGGATATTTAATAAAGCATCAAAGAATCAACCGACTCATAAGCAAACTAAAAAATGTTTTCCCTCACCAACGTAATGCTCGAATCGGTAACATTACTTAGTTTGCGCACTGTAATGTTCGGTTCCCTCACTGATGTAATGCTCGATTCTGTAACTTACATAACAGGCGAATGCTCCATGGGAGTACCTTTAGAGAAATCATCGCAGAAATGTAACAAGAAACAGTTGTTGTGAGTAAAAATTAGTTAAACGTTTAACAACTACGATACATCGACCTCGAATTGTTGCAATTTTCTAAACGAAAATGCTTTTTTGAACAGATCAACGGGCCAACTATCGCTTGGACATTGCTGGTTAGGTAAGTAGGCCTACACATCGTCATCTGGAAGGCCATAGGCGCTATTTTAATCGGCTCCTTCCATCTCTTCTCTCCTGCATCCATCGGCTCCCCGCGGTTAGATCAGGTCTTCGGTCCACCCAGCGAGGGGCCGGCCTATGCTTCTTCTTCCGCTTTGTGGTCTCCACACGACTCAAGACCTTAACGCCATACCCGTCGTTAGACAGTTCTGCGAGTGATTATCTACCTAAGTAATAAAACATCCCAATTCTTTAGATCAACAATCCGCCCTTAGAAAATAAGATACCTACCTACTTGAAAAGTGTCCAATAGCGTATTTAACTTGGGTTAATGAAGAATATACATACTTACGTAAACTGTAATTACTGTAATAGCTCCTCAGACGAAGCACATAACTTCAACAGGGACACGGAAGAACAGTTACAAGACAGTGGCTAAATTCTCAAGTGGATACTTAATTATATCACACCAACAAATTCTTACATCATTCCATCCAGCGTGTACTAATTACCGACAAGATAATTAACACCTACCCGCTCTCCCAAACGTACATATCCAAAAACGTAGAGAAATACCAAAAGCGTGGTTTGACATAAAGCCTACATCCACTACGTCATTGGTCGGTTCAGTTACTGACGTCACCAAGTCATATAGGGCATTGGGCTCCCACGCCATGACAAGCATTAAATTATGGCGAGAAAATGCAAAGGATTTGGAGTACCGGACATGTATATTAGGTTATTAATTTATAGCAGGTGGCTTAGTGACATTGCTGACAAGATGGGCAGGCCACATCGCTCGTAGAACTGCGAACTAATGGGGAAGAAAACTTCTCGGCTGGCGAGTACGAACCGGAAGAGGCAGCGTACGCCGGCCCCCCACTCGGTGGACCGATGGTCTGGTCAGAACTGCAGGGAGCCGATGGATGCAGGAGGCAACTGCTCAAAGTGGAGCTCTTTGGGGGAGGCCTATGTTCAGCAGTGGACGCTTTCAAGCTGTTGATGATCATTTCAGTCGGTGTTCTTAACTACTTTCTATTCCTATATAATAAGTACATAGAATAAAGAATAAATTGTTAGTGTATTATTACCTGCACCTTAATAAAGTGACCCGTTGGAGCGACTTCCAAAATGAGAGCATACTTTTGTTTTCTAACGCGCGCTAAAAAATCAGTGTCCGTAACAAATGAAAATCTACACCTAATCCGAAAATAGAAGTCCTCCCAACTCATCCCAATTAAAATGTCCATAACTCAAGTAACGACGCGCTATGATCTAATCCTGCGGTAATTAAGAATACTTGCCAGACTGCCTGACCCCAGACGTTATACCTACCGAAAGCCTAGATTGGGCAACTCGTTGGTGTCACTTAGCATAATAATCCCATTATCGAATATCAAATGCTATACTAATGACTGCCACATTGATAAGTTAAATTGAAATTAATAGAGCGTGGCGTGAATGTTGAGAGGGACGGTAGACAATTTCGGGAGAATAGAATTTAGGTAAGTAATGAAATAAAGGAGAGGAAATCTACATTATGTCTCCTTCATCTACATTCAGTATGAAAGAGACCCAATCGGTACCTTTCCGATAAAATTAAGTATTTTTTCGATTCTTCGTAAAAAGAAACAAATGACTGTTAAATTTCCTTAAACATTGGATTCTAAAGTATAAGGCTTAGAATAAATAATATGCAGACTTATACCTGCGCCAAATTGATGGCAAATTCTATGGTGACATAATGGCATCAACGGGATTGAAAGCTCGGCATAAGCTTTCATTCGCGTCTTTCTGGAGGCTGGCAAAATGCAGCGTTCAAAAAGCCGACGAAGGAGCCTACGACGCCTACCATATCAAGTAACACCCTGATAGTGTCCCAAAGTTAAATTATATAGGCGACCTAATGGTGGTAATGGTAAGGTGACTGTGTACACTCTTAATCCTTTTTCTTTTAAATGTGAAGTAAATAAATGTATATAAATGTATTCTCTTTTGCACTTTGTACTATTCTTCTATCTTCATCATCATCAGCTAGCACTAGCCCACTGCTGGACAGCACCCTCCAGCACCAGCCAGCTACCTTGCATAATTATATCGTTGTCGTCATGACAACACGGTCTTCGAAGGTCAACACATCTAGCCGCCTATACTTACTTCATCCTTAGGGCCTTCTTTCCCAGATAAATCATAGACCCCAGCTCAAAACCTGTCCCAGTAGTGACCTATGCGTCAGACGCTGACCGTTAGTGTAAACAAACAGCAGAGGTATTTGTTTTCACGCCCAGTGTTTACGCTTGCACATTCACTATTGTTTCGTGAAGTAAACACGGTTTACCCGAGTGAGTGCCTAGGCTACTGTTTAAACCTGAATAGATTCAGAGGAAACTCGCGGCCAGTGGATATAGACCAGATCTGGGAATGATTGAGCACGTTAGTGAGGGTCTACTGTAACTGGATGATCCGATAAATATTTTAACTAATGAAGTCATTTAAGAGCTTAACATACGCCAATGACCTTGAGCGTTGGACACAAAGTTATTAATAAGAGCCACCAGGGGCGCCACACTCGTAGGTTTGACAATGAGCTAGAGTTTGTCAAAGATTAAACCAATTCCAGATGAAACTCCGTGAAAAATATATCTACCTATTATAATAATATGATGGTGCCCGGTTTATTACTTATATAATATATATCTATCTATATTACTTATAATAAAACTGTAACAGGTCCAAATCTGTACATTGAAGATAATGTATTGAATTTTTTTTGAGGGCTCCATTATGATTGCCCTGATAGCTCAGTTTGTAGTAGCTTTGCCTTCTGAACTATAGGTTGTGAGTTCAATTCCCACCTGGGACAAACATTTGTGTGATGTACATCGATGTTTGTTCTATGATGGGTGTTGTATTGTATTCTGTGTATGTATTTACAATCAAAAAAGTATCTAAGTATACATTTTTTCATTTTTGTCAGTCTGTCTGTCCGTTTGTCTGTCTGTATCTTGCCTGAGCATTTCGCCGAAACTACTGAATGGATTCAAATGAAACTTGGCATGATTTTAGTTCATATTACGAAGTAGGTATAGGATATACCTACTTTTAATCCCGAAATTCAGCACGGGTTCCTCGGGAGAGGGGATAAAAGTAAAAATATGAACTTAGTTGTAATTCCTCCTCCTATCCTATACTATGGGAAAGAGAGAAGGAAGGGGGAAAGGTGATAGGTGGCGCACCTGCCACTGGTCAGAACCGCGGGAAGCCGATGGATGCAGGAGGTAAGCAGCCGCTCAAAGTGGCACTTTATGGGGAGCTTATGTTCAGCCATGGACGTCTTCAGGCTGATGATGATGATGATGATGATGGTGGTGGTGGTGATGATGATGATGGTGATGATGATGATGAGGTTAGTCTAAGGTTAGATAGTCCAGCCGACACGACAAATACAAACCGATAAAAAAGAAAATAATAATTGTAACTATGATTAGGTACGACTAGGTATATTATGTCTTGTGATGTAGGTACTAATAATAATAGGTAGCCACGTTACCACTTAACCAGTTGGCGTCCAATATTGCTATTACGCCTAGCTGCTTTACTGATACCCCCCATCTTCGAATCAGATTTTTAATGACACTGATGCACAGATATCTAATATACTACTTAGTCAAGACACGGGTAAATTTGAAAATACCTAAACGCCAATGTGTGACTGGAACAATCATTTTGACCCATCGCCCTAATAAGTGGCGTAGTTCAGTAGCGTTTTTAATGTTTACTTAGGCTGGAACGTGGAAAAAATTTTGAGACGTTTGTGAACGAAAATTTAAGGCCCCCATACACGTTCAATTTTATTGATCAACTAGCTTTTGCCCGCGGCTTCGCACGCATGTATTGTGTTATTTCTACGTTTAGGTAGTCTAATAATAGCTTAGTTCATGCATTTCCTATATAACAAACAAAAGCCCACAGACCTAAAATATTTACCCTAATATCTTACCTTAATGTATAATTATACTTACCTACATCTAAGTACTTTTTTAAAACATTTTTCATAAAATATTTCGTATCATTGGCTAAATAAAAATGTCGTCTAATGCCAAAATAAAAAAAACATCTACTCTCACATTATTTAATATTTGTTGGTATATGTATGTATTTAACTTCTAAAATGCTAAACAACCTGTAAAAATATAAATAAGAAACCTATATATTGTTTTGATTCTCTTAGAGTAGCGGTAGGTACTAATATTACTCTTTGGTCATTGTGGCACAGAGTGTAGTCGATTGTTTTTTTTTCTAATCTGTGACAATATGTGGTAACTTACAACTTACCGTTAGTAGCAAAAAAAAAAAAATCGGCCATGTTGTTTAAAACTCCGATTCGTTTCGTAAAGAAATCTCAATAATTGTCATCATTTTTTTTTAACGATATATCAACTTTAATATATCCTATTTTAAGCGCCGGTTATTTCTAAGCATATTAGTGAAAACCGCATGAAAATCCATTCAGAATTTTAGGAGTTCAGTCATAACAAACAAACAGACAAAGTGTTTAAAAAGTGGCTTAACGTGATCAGCGGCTAATTTTAAGCCAACCTGTGTCATTTTTTTCTTGATATCTTGCAATTATAGACTTTTTTATCTCTACAGTTTTATTATATGTATAGATAAAATTGACGAGACCACTTCCGTCAATGTTTTCTCCATACTGTAAACCGAAAAACATTGACCAATACTAACCTAAACGATCAATAACATTGATCAATCACAAATATTGATCAATAAAATTGAACGTGTATGGGGGGGCCTAACGCTAATTTAGTTCGATTGGAACCCTACCCTGCCAAAAGAGTTTAAAATACCTATACTGACCTTCTACGACTATACGATCTATTATTGTTCCAAATACTTTTACTGACATTAAAGTCACTAAGAACTAATCAAATGGCTCTAAAACCGACTTTTTCGTATAGTCAATACCTATTTATTGGCTGTTTAATTGATAATATTCATGCAAATAAGAAAAACATGTAAAATATTTTATAAAAAACAGCAGCGCGTCCACCCGTTGGCACATGCCGGGGCAGACTGATTCACGCCCCGCCAAAGGCCTCGCCCTTGGCTCGCCGCAAAATAACGCAAAATATTACTAAACAGACTTAATTTTGGCTCTAAAAATAAAATGATTAAATGAGTTTGTTTATTTTTAAATTTCCTATCCGAGGGTGTAAAAATATTTAATGACGCAATCTTCCTTAACGCGGCATTGTACACTTTGTGACTGGAAAGACGTTCTTAAAGTATTTTTTTTATTCATAATGTACCTAGTAATCGAATATTTTGTTCAATTGATAAGTACAGGTGCAGAATGATCTTATTGGTGATAATTTTTTCATGTCTGTAGAATTCATAGATTCTTCAGTATGATTAGTTAAAAAGACGCGTTTGGCCTATGTTAAAGGCTTAAGAGCTTAACATACGCCAATGACCTTGAGCGTTGGACACAAAGTTATTAATAAGAGCCACCTGGAGCGCCACACTCGCAGGTTTGACAATGAGCTAGAGTTTGTCAAAGATAAACAATTCCAGATGAAACTCCGTGAAAAATATATCTACCTATTATAATAATATTATGGTGCCCGGTTTATTACTTATATAATATATCTATCTATATTACTTATAATAAAACTGTAACAGGTCCAAATCTGTACATTGAAGATAAAGTATAGAAATTTTTTTTGAGGGCTCCATTTTGATGGCCTTGATAGCTCAGTTGGTAATGGCTCTGCCTTCTGAACTATAGGTTGTGGGTTCAATTCCCACCTGGGACAAACATTTGTGTGATGAACATAGATGTTTGTTCTGGTGCTGGGTGTTGTATTGTATTCTGTGTATGTATTTACAATCAAAAAAAGTATCTAAGTATACATAAAAAAATATTATTTTGGAGGCTTGCATTAAATAAAATTAAGCAAGATTTAAAATATATTTTACAAAATACAATCAATCGTAACACTTTTTAAACTTTTGTGACTTTAACTCATATTATTAGGTTGGGGAAAAAGTCTTTTCGCATTATAGTAAGTATGAACTTGTAATAAAATTTCTTTGGCTGTACTATTTGTATCTGGCTGGTTTTATCATTAAAAGTTTAAATTTTAAAGAAGATATTTCCATATTCAAATTAGGAAAATGTGTGATTTTTATTTGTTTTTCGTACTGTGAAGATGAGTGAATCTAATGAAGAAACTCCATACATTTTAAAATTTTACTACAAAAAACATGGACCTAATAAAAAAAGAAGGATGGAGTCCCAATTGATCCCGAACCGAGGTACCCTTAGGAAGTCGGAACGCTAATAAGTACAAGCGGACACGCACACACTCACATCATAGGAAGTCTATCGCCTGCCATTACTGCTACGGACGTCGCCCAAGACGCTTAGAAAAAAAATTATAAAATGCTGTCTTGCGTTGCGAAAAGTTGTCGGAATCATAGTAGTTTGATAAAAAAAACTCAAGGGATCACTTTTCACAAGTAAGCTTGTTATTATTCCACTAATTTTTTGCTTTTTCGATAAAATTATTGAGATGCAATCAATACACAAAACCAGCTTAGTGTTGCCAACAATCAAACTTGCAAATTACCCGGAAGTATGGGAGAATGACGAAATTGTGTTCGAATACAAGTTATTCACCTATATTGATCATAATTAGAGAACTGACTATATGCAAATGCATATTTCCATTATGCATATTATGCATGTGTTGGTCTTTTTCAGGTTAATAAATATTTTACCTGTAATGGACCTACTAATCGTGCATATTTGGGCAGGTTTTCTATAACGTAGAAAAAGTAAAGTGTCATGAAATGTATTAATAGATACTTACTTTTACAAATTAAGACGTGTTTTTGACTTTTTTGGTTGGCAAACTGTCAGAAGGGCCATGATTGGTTGATACTTGATAGGTTGGTAGTGTTGGTACCATCAGCCAATCATGGATGGTTCCGCTCGAAGAAAATTGAGTTTGCTGGGGAGTCCAGCCATTACGAAAATGTCGAAAAAGCAGTTAATTCCCGTTGAGCAGCAGTGGCGTCAAGACATATGACACTTACTAGTATTGGAAGTTTGTATAATAAATAACAAATATACATAATGGAAGATGCAAGTTTCATTTCAAAATTAAAGTAGAAAAATACGAGTGATGTGTTCATAAAACATTTTCAGCAAAAGCCTGGCTATAATTCTTTGTGCGAAATAAACAGTTTTATTGACTGACTAACAGACCCGACCCGGTTAGTTAGTTTTACGCCCTAGCCCTATCCAAAGGAAGAAAGAAATGGGAGAGGAAAAGCCTCAATGGACGCAGGTGCGCCTCTGTTTACCATCATACATTCATCCTTTTCCCCTATCTTTTTCGCTCTCCCTTCCTCTCCCCTATAGCATAAAGGATAATATAGAGTGGCGTCAACTTCGTTGCTGACGATGTTTTATTGTAGTGTATGGATTACATCGCGCAGGTATAACTGCAAGGACTGCACTGCCGCAGCTCGCCGTACTATCGTACACCATGAAATTACCGCTAGGATTAAAAATTTAGTAATCTTTTGGCAACATCTGACTCTAAGCCTGTACGATAAATAATGCACACCAGCTCTAGGTCATCGTAAAGTAGGTAGGTATCCTATAAGTTGAATCTAATATGGACAGACAGATACACAACAAAATAATCCTATACGGGTTCCATTTTCATACTGAAACGGAGCAAATATAGCATTAATAGCGTGTAAAAGTATTTATATATTTATGTCGTAATAGTTTTTTACAAATTCAAATAGGACTAACCCTGAGGGATGAAAAATAAAATGACATAAGTTATTAAATTTTGACTACTCTGTTACAAGATCGCGTAGCTTTTTGGTCATACAAAAAGTCACACCAACGTCAGATCTTTTTTTTTTGGCCGGTTTCGGGTAATTTTCTTCACATGGCAATTTTTTAATCCATCACACATGTTTAGGTGTCCGCCAGGGCCCAGAAGTATATGACGTCATTCATGGACAACAAAGATAGTGCTATACGTTCGGTACTAAGCAAAAAAAAGATGAACGCAATATCTTTGGTCCTTGTCACCGTTACCGGGTTTTTATTTGGCTTCGTTTGATCTAAGCCAAACAGGTTAACAATTTTTTTTTAATATTTTGGTTTCTTGTGAAATAATCCAATTGAAATAGTGATTAACGCAATAAATATTTGAGAAATAATGTGTGTGCAGTAGGTGAATGCAGCATTTTATGCAGCAGAAGTCGTACTGAGGCGTAAACATGAAGGAATAATATTTCACAAGTAAGTTTTTTTTTTTTTTTTTTTTTTTTTATGTAATTATATGACGTGACGAGCTAGTCGTTCACCTGAGTAGACATTATTTTGTCTATTTTCCCTTTTAGAAGAGTTTATTGTGAAAAATATAAATACGTTACATTTCATGTAATAACAGGTCCTCAGCTTAACAGAAAAACAGCTAAATGATTAATTCATGAATAAAATAACCAAACATAACCAAAAAATTTCATTGTCAAGGTACTGCCAGTTTATGCTTTTTAATTTCCCATAAAACCAGCTAGGTAGCATGTTGATTTGCAAATAGTTTATAAGTCGGAATAAATCTTATTGTAGGTATAGTAGCTAATTATTTGCTTGATTTCACTTATTTTTTCGATTGTAATTTGTTTTGTGCTTAAATAAATAAATAAAGTAAAATATATCATTTTATATTTAGGGTCAGAGGGGGTAAGTGAAACATACTTGCACATCTGTCCACTTTGTGAATTCTGCTAGGACGCTAATTTTTTACACATAGAAAGCCTTAATCTGAAATGGCAAATGACGGCAATAAATACTTTTCAAGAAAATAATTTCTGAAAATACAATTTGCATGAATGAAACATCACTTTAAAAATGGTTCACGATTTTGACAGAAACGTTCCGATTCAATATTCTGACGGTAGGTTGACATTGGGGTTTGATTATTTTGTAGGTGACTATATTGACAGTTTTGTTTTTATTATCTGTTATCCGCAATTATTATCCTACTTATATAATAATAGCTGCATAGTATCTTTATAGCACTTTATAAGCGCAGAATCTCCATCTCTTTCTGTGGGTGCCGTTAAGAGCAGACTAAGGGGCTATCCAGAGAATGGGCAGTAGCACTCTCTTTGGAACATTATAATCTTCTGCGATGACAAGCCATTTGCCAAGCGAGGTGAATATATGGCAAACCTCTAACCTCTCTATAATCAGCGTCTAAAATGGCGTTTTATGGGCACGCCTGTGTTCAGCACTAGACGTCTTCCAGCTGTTGATGTGAAATACGCGATTTTCGCCCATCGGACATTTGTAATGTAGTAGGTATTTGATTGATTTTATTACCTGTGTCGTCTGTGACTGCAAATACTAACCGCACATTACGCGCCTTTTCATGCATTTTTTTGTGTAAAAATGTACATAAACACTATTAAATTGCTTCATGGCATCAACCGAGCTGTGTTTTGTAAACTTAGAGATTTCTTTTTATTATATGACCTAGCAGAAAGATTGTGTGACGCGTGTGTTAGAGCATTGAAACCATTTCGCCACATAGCATAGAGCTAAACTGCGTGATTTATTGATTACGATAGGGTTTCACTTAGGTACTCCTTCGTTTCACCTACCCCACCTGACCTTGCATTTTAGTTTTTACAATAAATTTGAAACAATGAACACTGGTAAAACATAATTTTTAGGTATCAAAGTAAATTACTCTATAGATAGAGCTAACGCAATCACCCATTATTTACCCAAAATTTTGGGAGACGTTCTTATTCAGGCAGCACCTTGTGTGGGAGCAAGAAACAACTAGGCGGGCACGCGCTGTAAAATTATACTAGTGGGAATTCTGTGGTGTCCGCCATTGCTGTACGTCAGTTCGATGTCAATCAAAACTCACTCCTGTTTTTTTTTAATTCTATGACAAAAAAGGTAAAAATGAAACGCAAGCCGCGAAAAAAAATTGCGATGTTTATGGACCTAGTGCAGTGTCTGTGAGAGTAGCACAAATTTGGTTTAAGCGTTTTCAATCCGGACATTTTGATGTCAAAGATGCACCTCGCTCTGGTCGCCCTATTACGGATAAAATGGATGCCATTTTTAAAAAAAGTGGAGCAAGAGCGGCATATCAGTAGTTACGACGTAGCTGAAGAACAGCATTGCGTAGCATTTGAAAAAAACTGGGTACACAAAAAAGCTCGATATTTGGGTCTCTCACGAGCTCACTGAAAGAAACCTAATGAACCGTGTACTCATCTGTGATTATTTATTACGACGTAATGAAACCGAACCATTTTTGAAGAAGCTGATAACTGGTGATGGTAACACGTTCAATTTTATTGATCAATAAAATTGACGAGACCACTTAAGTCAATGTTTTCTCCATACTGTAAACCGAAAAACATTGACCAATACTAACCCTAAACGATCAATAAAATTGATCAATCCCAAAGATTGATCAATAAAATGTAACGTGTATGGGAGGCCTAACGCTAATTTAGTTCGACTGGAACCCTACCCTGCCAAAAGAGTTTAAAATACCTATACTGACCTTCTGTGTATACGATCTATTATTGTTCCAAATACTTTTACTGACATTAAAGTCACTAAGAACTAATCAAATGGCTCTAAAACTGACTTTTTCGTATAGTCGATACCTATTTATTGGCTGTTTAATTGATAATTTTCTTACAAATAAGAAAAACATTTAAAATATTTTATATAAAACAGCAGCGCGTCCACCCGTTGGCACATGCCGGGGCAGACTAACTCACGCGCCGCCAAGGGCCTCGCCCTTGGCTCGCCGCAAAATAACGCAAAATATTACTAAACAGACTTAATTTTGGCTCTAAAAATAAAATGATCAATTGAGCTTGTATATTTTTAAATTTCCTATCCGAGGGTGTAAAAATATCTAATGACGCAATCTTCCTTTACGCGGCATTGTACACTGTGTGACTGGAAAGGCGTTCTAAAAGTATTTTTTTTATTCATAATGTACCTAGTAATCGAATATTTTGTTCAATTGATAAGTACAGGTGCAGAATGATCTTATTGGTGATATTTTTTTCATGTCTGTAGAATTCATAGGTTCTTCAGTATGATTAGTTAAAAAGACGCGTTTGGCCTATGTTAAAGGCTTAAGTATCAATGAAAACTACAGGCAATTGTATTCTGAAACATATTTTTTAAGTTGTTACGGTCTGAGAAATATAATGAACACATTGCGTGGTGCACATGCATAATTATCTGATCTAGGTACCACTTATTTTGCTCAACAAATTACCAACCATTTAGAACCAATAAATCTTAATTATGTGTGGCAAAAACTAAATCAAATTTACATAGACACCAAAACATCGATAGCAAATAGACGCGTAAGTATTATACTAAGTGCTAAGTTAAGCTATCTAATAAAAACGATTAAGCGAAAGATAAATAAAAAAATATAAAAAATATGTATGGACATTTCACACAGCGCCATCTAGCCCCAAACTAAGCATAGCTTGTACTATGGGAACCAGATAACTGATAGAATACTTAGATTCTTTTTGTTTGTAAATACATACATAGAATACAATATAACACCCAGACACAGAAAAACATCGATGTTCATCACACAAATGTTTGTCCTGGGTAGGAATCGAACCCACAACCTATAGTTCAGAAGGCAGAGCTATACTACCAACTGAGCTAACAGGCCAGTCAAAAGTAAGAACCCAATAACAAAATATTTAAGTGTACCAGCTATGGCTCTGGCAGATTTCATGGGGTTATATCGCAACCGTCACGCAACTACCTACCTATAGAATTATGAGGTTCTTGGAATTAAACCTACCGTAGCGAAACATTCTAGGTCTGTATTACGTGCCTACCTGATATACCGAAAGGTATTTTCGGTTGCCAACATCTTTTGACGACAAGTACGAAGCGACGACTGCTGTTCAGAATCTCGCTCCTATAATGTTACCAAAGTCAAAAATGGTTTGCAGCATCAAAACCAATCAACATTCAGTGACCCTCAACTCAACTCAAATAGATTTAATGATCATTGAGAGTATGTGGGATCAAAAACATTAAAAATAAAGACTGATTCTTAACCAAAAATCCATCTATTAATTATTAGACTCATCCCACATCATCACTTATTAGTAGGTCTTGGTATCAGTAGGTATAATTTAAATACGACAGTACTTAGGTATATCTAAAACTTGATGATGCCCTCAGGAAAGTATACAGCAAGAGACTACAGGAAACCCGATGCATTGGTCTGACCAAATTGGCACAACTGTCAATTCCAACATCTCTGGTTATTGCGTTGCGAAAAGCCGAAGCGAATGGAGAACCGAAACAAGGAGTAGGAATGTGTCTATAGAACAATGACCGGCAAATCAAAAGGACACAAAGCCACCAACGTTGTAAAGCTCGACGTATCTGCGTTATTAAAATTACACGGTAAGAACGAGTGGCCGTCTTCCCTTCCGTCAGCGCACACAATGGCTCCCACGGCCGGGCGCGCTAGAAATGTTACATGTTTTCTAGTGAAATTGTTTTATATTGGCGACGGTATTATACTATTCTGCCATCTGCTTTTAATGCAACTGACAAAGTTACGACAGGTTTGCTGCAGTTGTAGACTGTTGTATAGCGTCAGTGAGTGTAATCTACCTGCCTCCGCTGCAAGCACACAAGTTTGGACAGCAGTCATGTGGAATTCAGATAGATAAATAATAAGGAGAGGGGGATAATGGGTAGGTAGTCTTGCCCTGTTATCGTAGTTGGTTGGTTCTATTAATCAGAAAATAATTAATGCATTTCAAGAGAAAAAAAAAACGGATTTATACTTCTATTTTATTTGTATGCTTTAGATATCGACAAGCATATGATATGGCCCTCCGGTTGGTTACCGTAGCATATGGACAACCGTAACACTAGACGTACCGTACCGTACCACTTTTATTTACACAAAAATTTGCTTAATGTAAAAATGAGGCTGTATGTCACTTACAATCTTTAACTATCTTGAAACTTGAAACAAAAAATGATCACTTATCGCATCCTCTTACAACGCGATTAACCGATAAAGCACTCACTTATAAAATCGATAGGCCACGACAAAGGGACATAACACCCTATCACGACGATCGAAAAGACTTTTCTATTTACTACAATATTAGACCTTGTAGTTAAGGCATACAGCCTATAAAATTTTGTTTTTAAGTAGTTGTCTATACAGCCAGTACTTGCCAAGTTGATACCTTCGATGATGCTCATGGAACAATGCGTGATGAGAGGCAGGTGACACGTGCGTCGATCGGATAGTTTTTTCGCGGCCCACCCTCCTCGCACGCAACTGGCTGTACTTGATTCGCGGGGTAAAGAAGAGTAAGTTCCTTAATTAGTTGAAAGAAGCGACATAGGACAGTAGGTAAGATTGGATAATCTTGGGAGTAATAATTTAAGTCGTGAACGGAATGAATGAGATAATTGTGACAGGTATATATACCAAAAGTAGGAGCGCTGTTAAAGACTATCATACAGGTGCAAGCGGCACAAAAAAAAACAAAAATATGCACTTCGAGCTTTCCTAGGGATAATCTCCTTCTATAGGTAATATTACGTTTGGCTTAATTCAGCGAGGCTAAATTACTGATTCGCTTGACTGATTAGCTCGATTGCAATCTAATTTATCACCATTTCTCTAACGCACTCAATTGGATAGACAGGAGAGTAGATTGTTTCTATCTCAGTTGCAGAAAGACTAATACCCATACGTCGTAGTTGCACAAAGACTATATAAGCAAAACGTCGGAGTAAACAAAATGTCTTAGTTGCAGAATGAATATGTAGGCAAGACGTCGTAGTTTTGCATAAAGCAGGTTGAGGCAACGCTGCGAGCTATACCTAAGCTATTTCATATGATTGTTTCTCTAATCCATATCCTCGAATAGCGCCTGTTTCGTCAGCTGTAAAACAATAATAGTTAGTTACCCCAAAATACACCAAAACCTGTTGCCGATCTCCTCAATGGTAATCTATGGCGACATGACGCGTGCGTTTTTATTGCGCGCGCGCAGGCCGCACGCGCCGCCATCTGTCGCAGGAAGCGGCACTCGGCTGGAAGATGGGCTTCGGACAATATGTTGACGACTCCTTGCCTTGACTGACAACCCTGACAGGCTCAGTGCATTCAGTTCACAGGTGCCTTGATAGTAAAGGTTTATGTTGAAAATAACAGTTTATTAATTTACGGTTAGATAATTAATATACGATGGGTGGAACCAAACATTATAAAACAGGCTTCATAGTCAATGAACGGAACTGCTTCTAGGCTTTAGTTAGACTCATCAAGTCAGTGAGGTAGTTTATGTAGGTATAGGTAGGCACTTGTTCTTTACCGCAGAACTATGAATTCCTATGATGACCGCAATGTAGTGATATAAGTACCTATACCTACCTACTGACCTATTATTTTACTTATAAAATCTGTATTTATTATGACTCACCCAAATATCCTTACTTCTAACTTTCTATTGATTTAGTTGTACTATTTTTACTTGGAAACGTTTGTCTGGCTGTTACGCCAGAACGTCTGAACCAATTCAGATGATATTTTGCACATGAGTTGCTTATATTTCCCGGGGTCAACATAGGTGGAATATTGAGAATTCCGGTGGAAAAACAGGATGTAGATTACCTAACTTCAAGCCTTCAAGGTGACATCACGGGGCATCCTCTAGTACTATGATATACCATGGGAGAAAAGACCCTTGAGTAAAGGGTCATATCTTTCATTGTGGTCAATTCCAAAGCGAAGGTAGAATTTGCCCATATCGCCTGACATTGCAGATTTTGCAAATCCGAAGTCGACTGCCCACAAATATGTTAAATCTATAATTTGCGCCGTATGCGGCTAATAAGGCGTTAATTAGGTACCCACATCGTCGGTTAATGGAGACCACAATGTTATGACCAGTTGATGTGGTCGTGATTAACATATCATATAGTTAGACGCTATAGTTAGATTCTAATATCTTCAAGAAACTTTTAGGACTTTATTCAATAGGTGAAACTTGATTGAGAAATGCAGGGCCTTCCGTGATTTCCTAAAATAGACTAAGTACGTTTAGATTGAAGAATCTTTTTATGGGTGTTTTAGACATAGCATTGAATACAGATCAGGAATTTCATGAAATCCTATTGGTACACGTATAGATACTATCCATAACGTTACCAAAATATGTAGGTAGATAGGTAGGTACCTTTTTGCCCTTATGCACGAATGTATGTTCTGTGCAATCATCTTCTCTTAGCCAAGTATTAGAATGGAAGGAGTTGTTAAAGCAAACAAAACAATAAACCTGCTGCGAGTACCTCGACAACGTTACTTATTTCCCAAAATAAAACCGTCAATTTAGCAAAAAAATCTCGATTATCCGGCACATTGAGGTCCATACATGTCGCAGGGGATTTTCGCGAGTCGAGGTAATGACAAGTGGGATGTAGCACGTAGGCATCTTAATTGGTAGCGGTGACCACCGGCCGACCGACAGCCATAAGCGAACGGGCGTGGGCCGCGAGACGCTGCGTCTATATCCACGACCAGCGGCGAGACCCGCCTGATCACTCCCGGGCCCCTGGGGACACCTGCTGCTCAAACAACCCAGCGCGGCGGGGAAGGTCTAGCTACGCCGGACGTGTACCAAAGCGGAGGCTCGTGGATCTATCCGAAGCATTGTCTCGACGTTTTCATTCACAGTGTTTTGCTGACGTCCGCGTCTCATACTTTCGTTTTGCGATTGTAATGGTTATCCAAACGCTGTCGCCTGCCTGTCGATGATATTCATTAGAGGCTATCGGCTCAGTGTGTCGCTCTCGGGCCGGCTGCCAACTGCACGAGCCATCAGCACGTCTAGTCTAGGTGGAAGTACCATCGCCCACAAACACACGTCTGTAATGCCGTTTCTTGGAAGCTTCTCGGAAGTGGATTTTGGTAGGTAATCACTAATCAGTTATTTACCAATCTCATAATATTATTGGCTCAGTTTCTCGGGGTTGGTACTTTTTATTATTCATTGGGAGTAGGTATATGATTTACGATCATTTTCATTGGAACATTTGATGAATCTTTTACGCAACATTGGTAGGCAGGTACTATAATAAAAGTGGCGCAACTCCTATCATCGATGAATAAGTAAATGAAATCATATCGACTGTATTGGAATTGGAAAATCCCAAACATATCCAGCGACTTCCTCCCCAAAAGATAGACGAGGTTTTGATGCGAGTACCGCCGCCGCCGAAAACGGCACATAATCTAGTGTGAGTGGCATCTATTTCTGTCGGCTGTCCATCCATAGGGAGCGGTGATACGCGGCTATTCCGGGCAGGCAGGTTTTCGGGGAATGTCAACAAACGAACGCAACGGGCACTCATTCAATGAACCCTGCGCGAGCGACGCCGGTGGCGCGGGCAGCCCGACCGGTCCGGGGTATTCATAAAAATTATGCTCCCAGACGCGCTCAATGGAGTGCCCTGCGCACCGCGGCTCCGCCACCACTAGCTCGCTCTGCCGCTTTTATGGCGACGGCGACGCGGCACCGATCCGATCACGTACATTATTTTTTGTCCGATTTCCAAACGTGATGAAACAAAACCTACTTATTTCGGTCTCGTTACCGAGAACGCAAGCTCGGATCTGCGGCGCACACGATACGTTTATGAGTTTTCAATCGCACAATAAAATTAGTCAATTTCACAGCATTTGAATATAGATTGTTTGTAAACTAATCCATTGCAGCAGGTATGCTGAGCGTTGCACAAGTATACGAAGCAACTACGTAGCTGTGGGCGGGCGCTGCGTGACGTCGGCGCGCCGACAGTCCACATTGCACAACTGGTAGTCGCCTAGGTCTGCGGATAATGCCTACCTCACTACGCGCATTATAACTCGCTACCTAACAAAAGTGCGCAGTTTTCGATATCACAAAACTAGTTCAAGATTATATTAATTAGCGGCCGCGGCCAGTTTACTTCTTGGACCGACCTCATTCAATAACAATGAATCCACTTGGGTACCTACGTGCGGGTGAGATCAATGAAAGAAATCGTCTAAGGATTTAGTTTCTTATAATTTTCTTTTAACAAATTATATTATCAATAGAAAACTGTATAATTAACAAGTAGCGTCTTAACAGATACTCAAAATTATTAGGGATGTAGGTACCTAATATTTTACAAATACTTTGGAATGTTTATATAAACAATCTCATAAATGAATCAATGTACAACACGTTTCTGACTGCCACGGTACACGTTGGCAGCCCTATGGAGCGCCAGTGGCGAGGGCGGCAGCGCGGGCGCAGCGACGCAGCTAGTGTCTACAGTCAACGGCTGAAACGCTCGGAGAGTCCAGGATAAAACCGTCCCGGCACCCGCGCCGCCACCCTCGCCGCTCTGATCTCTTTGATCACAGCCTAATAAACATATTTACTATTTTTTTAGCGCCCCTCAACAGTTACAATACGAAGACATCGAAACGACAAAACTACACAGAGAGCGTAACGCAGGCTTAGATCGACGAGTACACCAAATCAAAAACAGTGGTGCCACCATTCATGAAAATGTATTTAATTAGGAAGTTACAATTTTATTGAATGGCAATTATATTTTGACGAATGGCGACACCGCTGCTCGAGTGAAAACATGAATGAAGCAGAAGTACGAGGGCGAGACAAGATGCGAGTGATAGTTGCACTGACGAGGAGCAGACTTTATACACCATCCAATGTTTTCCATTTTTATAAAATAGGTATTAAACGTTATAGAGATTCATAATGAGATTACAATCGAATATACAATACGCGAGGCCATGCTTAGCAGGGTGTAATGAGGGTACAATCGTTAACCGCTTAGTAGGCGCCTGGATGCCGCCACATCCGCATTAACTAAGTAAAGCAGTCAATAAATAAACGATTATAAATATGTAATAAATACCTACTATATTTACAAAAAGAAGCCTTCATCCACATGACGGCACTTACTCAGCCTTTAAACAAATATAATACAGCACTATCCCAGCGGGATAACAGGTAGTATAAATTAAAAATAAAGCTGCCGCTTAAGACTCGTATTACAAAATAATACTGACACCAGTAAAATACTCTATCCGCAAGATGGAATGTGCAGGCACAGGGCCGTAGGAACCGCCTCACCACAACAATTCATCACAATTCTATCGGTTGTATAGAATGGAATATTCAATAATATAATTTACTACAATGATTAAGCACAGTGCAGGCTGCAGGGCCATGAGGCTCCGGAGCACTTGTAACATTACCTATCCTAACAAATAATAACATACAGTGTGTGCAGCTGGCGAGGCAGCCCTGACCACCTACACACACCATCATCCGGTGCTCGAAGAGGCAATCCCAATCTCTCAACACTTTCAACTACAAAATGATCAGATTCAAATTGACTTTTCCAGCGACAGAAGGCGGCTCAGCCCCCGTATCAAGGATACAGCACAAACAACAATATGTATAACATATAACAGCTCTACTAGAAGTGAGTAGCATTAGGTACATGGTTGTTCTTCAATCTCACACATCCAACATCACTGAGCTTCAACCGATCCTGAGGTTAGATTACAATCCACTGAACTAACACTGGGAGACTGAAATTTGACATTCCGAGAGGGAACCGCGGGGTTCGGGACCGTATTTACAAAATAAATTCCTTCTCAATAAATTATGATTCATAAAATAATTATCACATAAAATTTTCACGTTCCATCCACATAACTTACACATAATCTATCCTCTATATGTACACAGTAACAATATAAACAGCTAGCGCGGCAGCTCGAGCGCGGGCGCGGGCGCGGGCGCGAGTCGGACGCCGCCGCGGGGCGCTGCCACCGCCACCAGCTGCACCAGGCCGCGCTCGGCCGCGCTCGGCGCCGCCTTGCCGCCGCGGTGCAGCCGCACCCACGCTCCCAAGCAGACTAGAATGGCGAGGAACACGGCCACGGTCGCGCCGCCCGCGATCGACGCCGTCTCCATCATCAGGTGCCGGCTCTGCAGCACGTACGAGTCGTCCAGGTCCTTGAACTCGCACCGCTGGCCCACGAACCCGCTGCGGCACTCGCAGTTGTATATAGTGCTCTCGGAGATGATCACGGTGAAGCAGGAGCCGCCGTTCAGGCAGTAGTACTCCTGGTAGTGCGGCTCGCACTGGAACGTGGGGAAGGTGACGTTGAGCCGCGGCTGCGGCTGCGGCTGTGCGAGCGGGCGCGCGGGCCGCGCGGGCCGCGCCGGCCGCTTCGAGATGGAGCTCGAGCACGCGCCCGCCAGCGCCCAGGCGGCCGACACCACCGCCCACCAAACTACCAACGATTGCATTTTCCGCACGATCCGGAGGGTCGGCGCTCGCGGTACGTGCACGATTTTGACATTGGACGGTGACTTATGAGAAATCCGAGAGGCGATGACATGACCGCATTCGAATTTCGAACTGGAACCCTTCGCTCGCATCCGCGTCGGCGGTCCGCCCAGACATGTTTCCTGTGTTCACTTTTTTTACGTCGACGATCACTCGCTCATGACGGAGGCGCGGTTTCTACGGGTGTCCGAGATATCGCATCGATCCCTCGCATGTCGGAAGTGAAACGGCACTAGATAAAGTTCCGAACTTTTAATTCGTAGTCCACAATTTATCACGGAGCACAAACACACAATGTCCCGTTCCAAAAGAAACACACAAAATGGTGCTGAGCGAAACGAAAGCACAGTGCGCTCAGTGAGTTGTCTATGCGCGACTGACGGAGAGCGTCTGCATCCGCCATCTGCCGACGAGAATGAAATGCGGGGAAGTCGGGCTCGGCCGGGCGGCCGCGCGCTAGTGTGCGTGTCGCGTTGCGTATGTGTATGGGGAAATTACGCTCGTATGCGTCATGTTTACTTTAGTGTGTGTAAGTACATCTTTTTTTCTTTTTATGGGATTATGAACAAGGTATTTCTTTTTCTCAGCGATCCGATCCTCAAGGTAGGTAGGTTTACCATTATTATTTGCTTTTGAATGAAACCATAGCATTTATTTTATCCTTATAAAGTCTCGCATCATCAATAGGATAGTGCAGGAATTATAAGGGTAGGTAGGTAGGAGCAAAATCTTCAGCCGTAGACAAAGATGAGCTGTCTTCAGCCCAGCCCTTCAGCTATTATTGATACCTATTGCCTGCCTATAGCGGGTTCCACTTGAACAAAATTATCGTTATTTTCGTTTTTTTCGTTCACATTGACTGGAACGATCATATCGTCGATGAAGTACCAATACCTCCTAACTGACATTTTGGTCCAAAATTACTTTCTTAATTCAATAGACATAAAACTCATATTCGCATGGATTGAATTAACTTCTAACCAACATTTCTTTGATTTGATTGGTTAGAAGTTAATTCAATCCATGCGAATATGAGTTTTATGTCTATTGAATTAAGAAAGTAATTTTGGACCAAAATGTCAGTTAGGAGGTATTGGTACTTCATCGACGATATGTGATTTGGCCTTGTCTGGGTAAAAAGTGGCATAATCTTAGTAGGTAATCTGTGCCTCAAGCCTAAGATCCTGCAGGTCGGTAGGGTTAACATAGGTTTAAGATGAAGAATGAGATGATGAGTTTCATTGAGGGATGCGTAGATTGCACGTAGTTTAGAAATAGCAAGGTTGGCAGGACACATTACCACTTTGGTGGTCCATATTTCATAACACGAAATCATTTTATTATTCTTATTTGATGATACTACCACAGAATTACAATAGGTCGATACTATCTCAAGCAGTCAGCCACTAATAAATATAAAATTACTAATGAAAATACGTCCTTACTTTAAATAATAATGTGCACATATGTAATAATCATAATGAGATGGGAGATGCCTAGCTTAGAAATGGCAAAGGGCACGCAGGCTACTTTGGCGGTTTGGCGGCTTACTATCGATTTTGTAAAATTGGTGTATGAAACAGTACTGTTTTGTAAAATATTTATACATTAACATCCCATAATCTATTTATTAAAATCCCTGGGGTAAACCAAAAATTTTTTTTATCTGCACGTGATACAAAATACCCTTGAAAAAGTCCGGTGGAGTACTACGGCGAAAAAAGTCATCCCCTCTTTACAGTATGTAGGGCCTCTATAAGCTTATAATAAGTAGACATGAATGTAAGTAGGTATATATATACATTTTTGCTTGAGAGTAATGATGTCGGTTTCTATTTGTTCATACTTATATCATATGTGTAATAAATACTAATAGTGGGTCAACTCCTTTGTTATATCGAAAAATACCTACAAGATCGTCTCGACGTCTAGTCCCTAAAAATAAGCAAGGGTTGACAGAAAAACATTTTCTTAGATATTAATTTTGTGTTTCGTAATAATTTATTTTTGTTACAGTTGCTCGTACAGCGGCTCTTATCACACCGCTTTTAGGTTCATAATCCAAGATATTACGGACGCGTGCTTTTTACTTCACATTACTGCACTAGTGTGTTATGATGATATTTCGATTCAGTTAAGTTCTCAGTATCTCACTGCAAGTTATACGTAGACTACGTAGTATCATCATCATCATCAGCCTGAAGACGCCCACTGCTGAACATAGGACTCCCCACAGAGCGCCACTTTGAGCGGGTGCTCTCCTGCATCTATCGGCTCCCCGCGGTTTTCACCAGATTCTACGAGCGATGTGGCTTGCCTATTGCCATTTCAACTTGCTAATTCTCTGAGCTATATCGGTCACTTTGGTTCTCATCCTCCTTACGGATATCTTACTTCGCAGGGAAACACCGAGCACAGCGCTCTCCATAGCTCGCTGCGCGACATTTGACACTCTATTGAAAAACGCGCCAAGAAGCTCATAGGCAATAAACTGTTTGAGCCTCGAACATAGACGCAAAGTTGCCAGTTTATCGGTCTTTTATCGAGTGCATTTTGGAGAGTGCGCACTGGAGTTGCATAACCTAATTCCGCCATCACCATTCCACCATCGAACAAGTAGATGTACGAAAAAACGCCATCGCTACATGGTTAACATCCCGCATGTGCGAACAAAGCGTTTTGCTTCCACGTTTATCATGCGAACAGCCAAAGAGTGGAACGCTTTGCCGGCTTCTGTATTTCCCGAGGACTACAATCTTGGAGTCTTCAAATCGAGAGTGAACAGGTATCTTCTAGGCAAGCGCGTTACCCTAGACCGCATCGTCACTTAACATCAGGTGAGATAGTGGTCAAGCGCAAGCCTATCAAACAAAAAAAAAAGACATCGAGCTTAGGTACTAATGAGGCCAATAGTAAGAGACCACGTCTCAGTTCCATAAGTCACACTTGCAACACACACTGATTGAAAACCTTCGTTATATATAATATATACATACCTATATTCGTAGTTTGGACGAAAAGATAGGTCGAAGAATTCTTCTTCTATACATGTAGTACATTCAATATACGTATAATAGAAGAAGAATTCTTAATTTATAGACTCATTTATAAAATCGGTACATAACTACATACACATTTTCTTGAATAAATAAATTGTAGGTAGGTAAGAGGTAGGTGCTTTCTTAGTAAACATTGAATTTTATCAAATTGCAACTTGTTCTGCGTACGCGACACGCCGGATCGGGCGTACCGATACGCAAGCGAAGCCGGTCGGTACTACCGCAGACGTCGAGGGCAAGGGGACCTCCGCTCTCCTTCATACCGCACCCCATTGTTGCTCCGTCTAGCCGCCGAGTGGACTCACTATTAGTATTTATTACACATATGCTTATGTTTTGTTTCATTTGTTTGTGTGTATAGCTTTAATGCCAAAGCGGCTGACCTGATTTTAACGAAATTTATTAATTATAAACCACACAAATTTCGAGTTTTTATTTTTTTATTTTTTTTATTGTAGGTATAATAGTACCTAGACCAATACCTACCTAGTCTAGAAATAATTACAAAATAAATGTTAAAAACCAGATATGCCTACAATAATAAAAGTAGAAGTGCAATATACTAGACCAATAGTCTCCATCTCTATCACATCACACTATCACACTCACACTAATATTATAAAGCTGAAAGTTTGTATGTGTGTATGTGTGTTTGTGTGTTTGTGTGTATGTGTGTATGTTTGTTACTCCTTCACGCTCAAACGGCTGGACGGATTTGAACGAAACTTGGAATATAGATAGCTTATGTGCTCGATTAACACATAAGCTACTTTTTATCCGCGGGTGAAACCGCAGGGCGCAGCTAGTCTAGTATAAATATTGAGATTGAGATTGTTATTTGGTTTTTTAGATTATTATTGTTCTATTTTATAGTGTGTGTGTGTTGAATAAATGTTTTTTCATCCTATCTTTTCTTTCATATAATAATATTCGGTGATTTAAACATAGCATATTGTAGTGGCAAGAATGTAAAAGAAAATGTGAAGAACAGGCGAAAATACCGAAAGCCACCAGCAAAAACACCACAGAAAAAAAAAGAAAAAAAAAACAGGAGCTTATTGTCTATGGCAAATTTTGGTAAAATAGCAATCAATGTCAATTTTTATAATTATCCAAAGCCAATATCAAAAATTAAAATCAATGTCAATTTGTATCATTAATCAACGTCAATGTCAAAAAAGTAACGGAATCCTTGGTTTGCCCACAGAGTACATTTGTTTTTTTCTCAAATCTGTGGGTTTGCCTGAATATACGGCGCGTTCTAGTCGAACTCAATCAGGCAACAAATGTTTATCATTTGTAGTACTTAGTTTGTAACTTTGCGTTGTTTTTGTGCCTTTTCTCAGGAATAAATATTTTCTATTCTATTCTATTCTATTTAAATAGCATAATTTTAAAAAATCATTCACAAACGTTATTCCGCTCACAATAAAAGTGATATAAGCGGTTTTGACAGTTTATTTTCATGTTCCAGTTGAAATAAAAATGTTAAAAACGCCACCGGTTTATGTGTTCCATAATGCTTCTGTGCTTGAAGTTCCTTAGCAACCAGTGTCCTCATGACATCAAATGTAGCCTCAAATAAAGCCTCAGCCAGACCTGCGCGTTTGCAAAGCAGGAGTGTCCACAACGTGAAACTATGCGCTACCTATAGCTGCCTACGGCGATCGCGGCGCGTCCGTTCACGAACACGGGCAGCGAAGGGTAACGAAACTAACGAGTGGAAACGCTCCTGCTTTGCTATCGCAACTTGACGCGCAGGTTTGGCTGAAGCTTAAACGTTACAATCACACTTTGTCATCTTGGGCGTTTCATTTTGGTTTATTTGCTAATGAAGCAAGAATGAGTAGATGTAATCGTTTGCAGTCATCCTGCACATCCTACCTATTTCTTGACAGGTTTAAAAAAGTGACATAAGCTTGTGGAATTATGGCATTTTTAGCATTTTTACCTCGAGTGGAATATAGGAGAAAACTAACGAAAGTGCTCACAGGTATTACTTTCATTTCATTGCAAGATTTGCAAGTGGAACGATACCGATGCCGGCACCGTCCGTTGCGTACGCAAAGAATGACGAAAATAGCGCTATTTTAGTTGCACTGGAACGCGCCCTACTGCCGAGATCTGAGATCTCTGTAGTCTGTGGTGACTGGTGTTATTAATCAAAATTCAAAAAAGAAGAAGTTTGTGTAAACGACAAAAAAATAATTCAATTCAGTTCAAAATAGTTACGATTTTTGTAAGATAAAATCTGTATAATAATACATAATTAATATGTCAGAACCTTCATCTTCCAAGTCGAAGTCGCTAAATTTGAACCCTTCTCCTACTTTACAATGCAAAGATCTTCATGAGTATTTGAAAAGTAGGTCTCCTCAGTTTTTGGAGACATTGTACAACTATCCTACGATATGTTTAGCAGTTTATAGGTAATGCTTATAAATTGAATGTAGTTATAATATTATTATCTAAAACCAAAACTAGTTATTTTAAGGTTATGTTTTGGTCAAAATGTTTTCCATTTATTTTTCAGAGAGCTACCAGAGTTAGCGCGACATTTCGTGATTAGACTATTATTTGTGGAACAGCCTGTGCCACAAGCTGTTGTCACATCTTGGGTCTCGCAAACTTATGCCAAGTAAGTTTCTATATTTTTATGAATTCTTCTTCGATTCTATTTTAATACTGATAATAATGCAATGCAGGGAATATTGGCAAGCAGACACGCTAAATACTAAAAATATTGCTAGGTCTGTTAGTACATTCATAAATCTGTGTATTGCAGAGAGCAATCCAAAGCTTGTGAAGCTCTGTCGGAGCTCTTGGTGTGGCAGGAGGCTCCGATACCTGGTGGCATGCCGGGGTGGATGCTGGCGCAGTCATTCAAGAAGAATCTGAAAGTGGCGTTGCTTGGAGGGTGAGTGTTTGTGATACCAATTTTATCTGATCCTTAATATTAAATTGAGTCCTTAATAACAAAAACTTGAAGTGCTTTGAAAGAGGCTTATTCCCAGGTTATGCTTAATAATGGTTCAATGTAATAATCCACTTCAAGTTCAAAGAGAGATAATAAAAAAAGTGTAAATTATGCTAAAGCTTCAGCCAAACCTGCGCATCAAGTTGCGTCAGGGAAGCGGGAGTGTCTGCCGTCCGGTCCGGTACCCATCGCTGCCCATGTTTGTGCATGACCGCGCTGCGATCACCACGGGCAGTGATGGGTACCGTGTAGTTTCGCTAGTTGATCAATTTTAATGAAAGCACTTAAATAAAAAACATCAATATTCTGAATTTCCTGCTTCAGAGTGGACCTTAAACCTAAACATATCAGAAGAAATATCTAAAAGATATACAGTAGGAAGAGTAAGAACCTTTTTTTTATGCGATTGAATGACGTGACGAGCTAGTCGTTCACCTGATGTTAAGCGACATGGCCGCCCATAACAGTTGCAGTGTCACTCGGACCTTTAAAACAATAAAGTTTGCGTGACACTGCACTGTGCACGCCTGATGGACTGAGTGATCAGATCATAAAGTCTCATTGACCCAGTAATTGCAACCTGTAGTTGAATGATGTCATGATGATGGGTTCCAACTGAAAATCAGTTATTGAGGTCTTATGGCCTTAATTACATGCTGAGTTGGGTCCTATATCATGAGGTCACGCAACATTACATTTTGTATGATACCTTTTATTTTTGTTTTTTATTGTTTTATTTTCATGATGCATGTTAGGAATGTAATGTTGTGTGATGTCCTGAATAAATGTATTTTCTTTCTTATTTTCTTAATAGATGAGTATGCCACATTGTCACTTACATCTGGTGCAACGTGGCCAAACCAAATGTAGCCCAATCTTGTATTAAATAAAGTGCAATATGAGCTGAATTGCAGATTCATTTATTTAAATGTCTTTGTGGAGTACAAACCTGTAATTAAGCCACTGTCTTTTCCAGAGGTCGTCCATGGAGCATGTCCTCGTCATTAGAGCCTGACGGCAAGGCGCGCGACCTGGCGTTCCTTGATGCATATGCACTGGAGCGGTGGGAGTGTGTGTTACATTACATGGTGGGGAGTGCACAGACTGAAGGAATCAGTGCTGATGCCGTCAGGATCTTGTTGCATGCGGGGCTTATGACCAGGTCCGTCTTTTAATATTGCTCAATTGGCCTGTTAGCTCAGTTGGTAGTAGCTCTGCCTTCTGAACTGTGGGCTCGACTCCCATCCAGGACAAACATTTGTGTGATGAACATCAATGTTTGTTCTATGTCTGGGTGTTGTATTATGCATATGTATTTACAAACAAAAAGTATTGTAAGTATTGTATCAGTTATCTGGTTGCCATAGTACCAGCTATGCTTAGTTTGGGGCTAGATGGCGCTGTGTGAAATGTCCACACATATATATTTATTATTTATTTATTAATACACAAACGAAATCAGTCTTCCATACCATAACGCAGCATAGCCGCGGGATGCCTAGTATCACCATGAAAATAATGTGAAATTAAAAAAATGATTCTAGACACACACAATATCCAAAGTCTTTTATAATTGAAATAGTGTAGCTCTAAATGAGAGAAGATTTGTCACTTTATCACTTAACATCAGGAGAAATATTGTGATCAAGTAACCCTATCTGGTTTAAGAAAATTAGAATTGTTCAGTAGTTTGGGAGTTACAAATACAGCAGTGAAATAGCCTATTCCCTCAACGAGTTTTCGCGAGTAATTTCGCTTTTTTTTTTTATGCGATTGAATGACGTGACGAGCTAGTCGTTCACCTGATGTTAAGCAACACGGCCGCCCATAACAGTTGCAGTGTCACTCGGAACTTTAAAACAATAAAGTTTCGCGTGGCACTGCACTGCGCACGTCGTCCTGAGACATCACACAGTCTAGTAATCAGATTACTAGACTGAGTGATCAGATCATAAAGTCTCATTTGCCCAGTAATTTCACTAGCTACAATGCCCTTCAAACCGGAACACAGTAGTGCTTGCACACTACTGCTTGGCGGCAGAATAACTGGCAAAACGGTGGTACCTACCTAGACGAACTTTGCAGTAAAGTCCTACCACCTAGTGATAGCTTATAATACTCTAGATATTTCTGTATCACTTTACACTAGGTGGTAGGACTTTTCTGCAAAGTTCGTCTGGGTAGGTACCACCGCTTTGCCAGTTATTCTGCCGCTAAGCAGTAGTGCCAAATTCTTGTTTAGAATTGAGTACCGAATATTTATCTGTCAAATATTATTAAAAACTGTGTTCCGGTTTGAAGAGCATTGTAGCTAGTGAAATTACTGGGCAAATGAGACTTTATGATCTGATCACTCAGTCTAGTAATCTGATTACTAGACTGGGTGATGTCTCAGGACGACGTGCGCAGTGCAGTGTCACGCGAAACTTTATTGTTTTAAAGTTCCGGGTGACACTGCAACCGTTATGGGCAGCCGTGTCACTTAACATCAGGTGAACGACTAGCTCGTCACGTCATTCATTTACATTTAAAAAAAAAAACATATTTAAGATGAACTTCCGCGAGGTCACACCCGAGTCAATTGAGTTCTTGATGCACTATTTGCAGAGATGCTGAGGACGGCTCCGCAGTCATAACTCGCGCCGGGTTCCAGTTCTTGCTGCTAAGCACCGCCAAACAGGTTGGTTTCCTTCTACTGTAGAACTTTAAATATTAACTAAAATGGAAGAAGTTGTTTTGCCGATTTTGGGTCATCATTTTCTTTTATTTTTTTTACGACTTATTACTAGCTGATCTGAAAGATGTTGCCCTCTCCAAACAACTTGTAGGTATATAATGAACTTGAGTTCAATTTAATTTAATTCATAATACAAAACAACATTGTGTCCTAGATTTGAATATTTTCCAGAAATCTTTTCCAACTTTTCCTAACTGGAACTACATTAAAGAAGATTTTAAAACAAAAATTGTCAACATCTTTTCTATTGTCACCTACAAACAGCATTATTTTTACTTACCTTACTTATTTTTTTTTCATCTCAGAAGGACATCTGTTTCCTAATCCTTAATAGATATAAGAGAAATAGTATAACCTGTTGTCCCCAATATAATATTGTATTCTATGTATGTATTTTACAAACAAAAAGTATCTATGTATTGTATCAGTTATCTGGTTGCCATAGTACAAGCTATGCTTAGTTTGGGGCTAGATGGCGCTGTGTGACATGTCCACACATATATATTTTATTTTGAATAGTATAACCTGGTTGTCGGCAGGTGTGGTTGTTCCTGCAGCATTACTTGCACACGGCGGAGAAGCGCAGCTTGAGCGCGGCCGAGTGTCTCGCCTTCCTGTATCAGCTCAGCTTTAGTACGCTTGGCAAGGTAAGGTAACACACACATTTACACTTCTTATTCTGAGTGGGGGCGATAAAGGCCTGCACTGACATCCCGCTTGGGGTGTATTGTGCATTTCCCCCGGCCAGCTCAGTTACCCTAGCCAACCTAAGTGCAAGCAATCCGGCTGGATAGAAACCTCTAATCTGTAGCTTTGATTACATATGTAAAGAGGAAGCTACAAGAAACTTTACAGTGAAGTCATTTAAAAAAAAAACATGGTTGGTCTTTCATGCGAGGTGAACACTTTTTAGTCATGTGGTCCCGGTTGCAAATAGGACCACCCCATCTCCCGTGGGTGCCGTAAGAGCCGGCTAAGGGAATATACAGGGAATAGGCAGCAGCATTTTCCTTGGTACATTCTTATTCTACATGGGGGTGATAAACCCTGCACTGACGTTCCTCACTTGGAATGTATTGTGCATTTCCCCTGCCAGCATCTACTCCAGCCACCCCAGCTCTTTAAAATAGCGGAGTGTGGCTCTAGGTAGCTGGCCTACACACTGCTCCAGTGGCACTGATGTTGGATGTTGGAGTGATGATGATGAGGCACTTGGGTAGAATGTTGTGTCTGCTTGTGTAAGCATTCCTGATGTGTATCTGGCTTTTTCTGTAGCTGTGCAGTATTGGTACATTATAATCTTTTGCGATCACCAAGCCGCCTACCAAGCGTGGCGATTATGGCAAAAGCCCCTTTATGGCAAAAGCCCCTATGATAGGCGTCCAAAGTGGTGTTTCATGGGGGAGGCTTATGTTCAATTTGACAGCAGAGAAAATCGTTTCCTAGGGATGAAAAGCAGGTACTGCTTTCATCCCTCTGATTATTGATTGTTTTACTATGTACGATTATTGATCGCAGTAAGGGTGGGTTTTTTTGATCCATAGTCAAGGTAACCAATGGTTAAAAACTAAAACTCTAACCAATGGTCGTTTGTTAGAAGTTTTGACCATTGGTTACCTTAACTACGGTTCAAAAAACCAACCCTTAATCTGTTTGTAGGATTACAGTACGGAAGGGATGAGCAACAACATGCTGGTGTTCCTGCAGCACTTGAGGGAGTTCGGGCTGGTCTACCAGAGGAAGGTGACTGACTACCTACATCATATTTATATGAATTGTGGAGTCTCCGTGGATACATAAATCCGAAACATTAGCCATAAAACGCCCAATGGAGTCTTGAGGCTCAGAGTCTTCATCAACAGCCTGAAGACGTCGACTGCTGAACATAGGCCTTCCACAGAGCGCCACTTTGAGTGGCTGCTCGTCGCCTGCATCCATCGGTTTTCACCAGATCGTCGGTCCACCTAGTGGGGGCCCGCCGGCCGGCCTACGCTGCGCCTTCTGCCTCGAGGCTAACATTACTGAAAACTGATAAAAGTAAGATATGATGACTTAAATAAGTTTTGATCAACATAATACCAGTGACGGTAGAACACCAGTGTTAAAACTTAACCGGCCAATATTCTACTGGATAATCTCATTTGTTTGATGAACTATCAGGAGGCACGCTTCGCCTGAGGTTAGGTTGTAAAACTAATTAAACCGTGCGAAGCCGGGGCGGGTCACCTAGTCACGTGCGATATTATTATGTGCAAAGCCTATTACAATACTGTTAGTTTGGAAAAAAAGAAGTTCTCTTTCCCACTACTGCTGCAAGCAACCCGGCAAAATGCAGAACAGAAACATCCGATCCGAAGCTTCGATTACAGCATGAACCCGTTATTCCAGCGTAAAGCAGGTCGGTTCTACCCGACCCGGCTGGCGCTGAACATCGCGTGCGTCCGGTCGGGCTCCGCCCCCGCCCCGCCGGCGCCCGAGGGCGGCGGCGGAGCCCGAGGGTACATCATGGTGGAGACCAACTACCGCGTGTACGCATACACCGCCACCAACCTGCAGGTCGCGCTGCTGGGGCTGTTTACTGAGCTGGTTTACAGGTGGGTTGCATTCGATTATATTCTAAGAAAATAAAAAAATTACTAGCAGCTCCCGCCACTTCACTGGCGTCCCTACAGGAACCGTGTCTGTTTTCGGGACAATAAGTAGCCTATGTTTTTAATCCAGGGTTAATAAGCTACCAAATTTTATCCAAACCCGTCCAGCTGTTAGTGTGAAAGAGTAAACAAAGATACACACATACAAAATTTCGCATTTATAATATTAGTGTGATTTTAATATAATTTAATTGTTTCACACATAAATGGCAGATGTTAATTGTACGAGCTACGTACATGCATTATTACAATAGGAGGTTTTCAGGCAACCAAATAAAAAAAAATTAGTTCCTTAAAATCTGTAAGATGGCGTTGACGAGACATGGCCGCAAATCAGACCTAGACTTTTTTCGTGGCGTGAATAATTATCACTACCATGTCTGTGGTTCTGAAGATTTATGCCACAGATTACAGAAAAAACAATACTGTGATTTGTGCATCGAACATAAACAGCTACTCTCTGCATCTATGTCCACGCTGTGAAGCAAAAGCAGGGAAGGCTGTGACAGTGTGACCATCTGTATAATTGTACATTGCAGTCTGCCCTAAATAGGCTAAAAATCTGCCCACACTTTAAATTCTCCCAGAAATATGCCTGGTCTTGTAAAAGTAATAATACAAGGAAAAAAATAATACATTTTTTCGTGAGTATTTACTTTTATTTATTTTAATATATCAAGGAATTATTAAATAGGAACCCAAAATTCTTGTAGAAATTACAAAAAAGGAGGTAAATTATCATTAATCACCTAATCAACGTTATTTATATTCCTCTTTTTTTCATCATACATAAGATTTTACATTCATATTTTTTCTAATCATGTCTTTACTTGGCGTGAGAGTGCAACCAGCTTGTAATTTGCTAGTAAATTAAATAAACCCTTTAATCATAGAGTTCAACGAATCCCAGAATAAGGGCTAAGGTAAGTAGGTACCTACCTACCTACCTAAGGCTGTGACAGTGTGACCATCTGTATAATTGTACATTGCAGAGTCTGCCCTAAATAGGCTAAAAATCTGCCCACACTTTGAATTCTCCCAGAAATATGCCTGGTCTTGTAAAAGTAATAATACAAGGAAAAAAATAATACATTTTTTCGTGAGTATTTACTTTTATTTATTTTAATATATCAAGGAATTATTAAATAGGAACCCAAAATTCTTGTAGAAATTACAAAAAAGGAGGCAAATTATCATTAATCACCTAATCAACGTTATTTATATTCCTCTTTTTTTCATCATACATAAGATTTTACATTCATATTTTTTCTAATCATGTCTTTACTTGGCGTGAGAGTGCAACCAGCTTGTAATTTGCTAGTAAATTAAATAAACCCTTTAATTATAGAGTTCAACGAATCCCAGAATAAGGGCTAAGGTAAGTAGGTACCTACCTACCAGAGGCCGGCCTTCGCTGCGTCTTCCGGTTCGTGATCGCCACTCGAGAACCTTTCTACCCCATGGGTCGCCAGTTCTATGAGCGATGTGGCCTGCCCATTGCTAATTCTAAGAGCTATAGCGGTCACTTTAGTTCTCCTGCGGATCTTTCTGGTAACAACGATTCCCACCAAATATGAAACAAGATTTCGTAGCTATATGTCTGAAATTTTCCTCGAAATAATAAAAACTCATAAAAAAAAAAAACAAACAAAACAAAAAAAAAAAAACTCAAAATCTGTCAAAACCACACTGTGTGTGTGTAGTCTGTCTGTGTCTGTCTGTGTTTTCTGTCAAAATTTTTAAGTAGCCACTGCACAAAATGGCAGAAATCTGCCACAAATGGTCACACTGGTCAGTGAAGTGATAGTGACATTGCGCTATGACAAAGGGCAAAGCCACCTCACAGAAAAAAAAAACAAGCCATGTCTCGCCAGCGCCATCTACCTTTGGATGTAGAACTACGTGCCTTCCAGCTGTCAGAAAATCCCCTATTATAGGCGGTATCGGAGACGGTAGGTGTTGGTAACGGTCTATGATAATGGCCGGGGCGAAGTAGCTGGGCTGCAAGCTTGACCCCATCTCGCCCCACCATGGCGGAAGAAAGCTCATGGTGTTTTTTTATATGTGGATGACTGCGGATGTTTATGACGGCTATTATTAATTAATGTTGCCTGATGCTAATGACAGCTGGTGTGCTAACGTCTCATGTTGCCGACTGGGCGCAGGTTCCCGAACCTGGTGGTGGGCGTGCTGACGCGGGAATCTGTTCGCGCGGCGCTACGTGGCGGTATTACCGCGGAGCAGATCATACACTACCTCGACCAACACTCGCACCCACAGGTGAGCAGGTCATACACTACCTCGGCCAACACTCGCACCCACAGGTGAGCAGGTCATACACTACCTCGACCAACACTTTCTATGGGAAATATTGCTTCCTGATTTATTTTATTTATACTTTTTGCTATCACTATCTCCTTAATCTTGGAACTGGCTACTTGGCACTGGCTACTGGCAAGTCTATTTATTCAAAACGTTACAAGACCTGTTAATTTTCCCTCCCTTAGATGTTGAAGTCGGAGACGGGCGGTATCCGCAGCAGCTCATCCCTCCCTCCCACGGTGGTGGACCAGGTCAAGTTGTGGCAGAGCGAACGGAACCGGTTCACTTACACCGAGGGCGTGGTTTATAACCAGTTCCTCTCGCAGGTCAGTTACACTCCATCATCTTTATTTATCATCAGCTAGAAGACGTCCACTGCTGAACACTTGAGGTGGGGGGTGGCCGTATACTAGGACGAACTGTTTTTATTACAATTTTTAATAATTTAAACCTTAAAAGCTCGCAGTTAACATTCATAAATCCATTGTTATCAAAGATTGTAAAGCCCGTTGATGGCTCGTGAGCATAATTTCTCGTACAAACACGACTCAATTGCGCGGGCAGGGGGCGAGGTAACAAAACGAGACAAAGCTATATGAAATTACAAAGGACAGAGCAGGGTGGAACAAAAGACATCAACGGGTTCCCGTGATTTATTAGAAATTCATAGTATTTATTAGAAATTCGTAGTTGAAATACACTACTAATTTTCGTATGAGGGGAAGTTGTATCATTGGTCAACTGGATTTATAGTCAACGGTTGTTATCCATGCACTCGCAATAGACTAGTGATTTGATGATGTGGTTTATTATTATGAAATAGGATTTGAAAGTATTTGCCCGAAAAGTTCAGTTACCCCGAAAAATATCTACTAGTTTTCCCGCATATTCCACGGATTTGGAATTTTACAAACAAGAAACACAACAAGAAAAAAGAACACAAACAAGAACAACAAGAAGTTTTTGTTTGTAATTTATGATACAACTCTGTTTCTTTTTGGCTGGACGTAAACTCGGGTGAACCCCCGCAGGCGGACTTCGCGGCGCTCCGCGACCACGCGCGCGCGGGCGGCGTGCTGACGTGGCAGGCCGAGCGCGCGCGCACCATGGTGGTCACGCGCGCCTCGCATGACGACGTCAAGCGCTTCTGGAAGCGCTACTCCAAGACGTCCTAGTGCTTGCCCGGGACAGCTGGGGCTGCTCGTCTGAACGGTGTGGTGAGCACTGTCAAATACACTGTCAAATACACTGTCAAATGGACAGTGGAAAGTGTGGTAGTCAGTGTTAAAAATGTGGGACCCAACGGTCCCCACCGAGGTTGGTTGGCATAACATCTAAGAATTAGTATCAAAGGCACTGCTACTGGGGGCTGTTAGCAGTATAAAGACTGCTAGCTCTAATTTGGTATCCTTGAAGCAACTGTGGCAGGAGAACTAAAGTCACCGATATAGCACTCACAATTAGCAAGTTGAAGTGGCAATAGACGGGCCACATCGCTAGCAAAACCAACAATTGATGGGAAAGAAAATTTTTCGAGTGGCGACCATGAAACTGAAGACGTAGGCCTCCACTAGGTGGACGGACGCTCTGGTCAGAACGGCGGGGAGCCGATGGATGCAGAAGGCAAGCAGCCGCAAGTTGGACTCTTTGGAGGAGGCCTATGTTCAGTGGATTCTTTAGGCTGATGATGATGGTCTTTGTAGATATGCCAAGCGGTTTACACTCGTAAAATAAATATATAATTGTAAACTCTATTTCTTTTCGAATGAGTGTAAATAATAATTTCTTACCGATTGAGGAATATCGAATTGATACCAGCGCTGTGCGTTGATTTGTAATAATAATTAAGCTTATAATATAATTTTCTAATTAAATTTTCTTAATAATGTTTGAAGCCTGTTTCATTTCAGATTTCCTCTTTCTTGCTTTTATTGCATGGATAAAAATCTCAAATAACATTTAGATTGATTTGAGATTTGCATTTATGAAAAATTAAAGATATTCTTTAAATTTTACATATTTCTTTAATATCTTACACAATTTCATAAAACTTATTCTACGACAATATTGTCCATTTATTTACTGTGATCATATCAACCTTTGAGCACAAATGTTAACATAAACCAACTGAACTACCCTTATTTACATTTTGTGCTCTTTAAACACACAAACGTTACTTTATGAATACACTATCAGTCATACACACAGTCAGGATAGTAACACAGTCACATTAACAACTGCATCAAGTGTCACCAGGCATAGCCACTTGAATAGTGTTGTGAATCAAATGGAATAGTGTATCGATAGATACACGATACTATAGATATTATCGTGGTAAACTCTAGCCATGGTAAATAAATACAATATCGATATTATCACACATACAAATACTATCGATAGTTTACAACCCGAATGTCGATAAACATATCGATAAATCCACAACACTAGCCGAGCTGCGAATCTTTGGTGCGTGGTTAGCAACAGCTCATTGTGTTCAGTGGACGTTAAACGGCTGTTGATGATGATGACAGCCTCTCACTTATCACTGGTCACCCACCCAACCGCGTGCTCGTAATCGAGGACCTTCGACTCCTGTCAGGCTGTAGGCGTGGGCGGTTGTTTGACCGGCGCTAGCGCCGAGTACAGCTTGGAGATGGCGGAGTGTACCGCGCGCTCGAAACCTTCGTCTTCTGGGCATATCACCTCCTGGAGATAAGGGTTTGGTGATTTTATTCGTGTTTACAATATCATAGCATAAACGGTATGTTCCCAGTTGCCCCCACATGGATTGCCCCCGGGTGGCAATCAGGAATAAAATTCCCAGATGCCACCGGGTGCCAACTGGGAAGCTATTGCCCCCCATATCAAATCGATGTACTTTGCTGTGTGGATCGCCAACTCCCAACTCAGATTATTCTGCATTGCTGTCTGTCTTACGGCTGCGATGAGGGGGTTGGCGGTCAGATTTTTCTAAAACAAGCTATGTACTGTTATTATACTTATAACGTTCTGGAATCTACTTTATCCATAAAAGATAAATCGGTTCGTTCCCAGTTCTCTTACTAGGAGGACCATTGGGTGTATCCAGTTGTTGATTATCACTTTTACATTTATTTTATAGTATACATACACTGATAATTTTTTTCCTTAGTGGTCTTACCAATAAGCAGACTGGGGTAGTAGTGGTAAGAAAATTCCCAATAGTTCTGCTAGTATAAAGTGACTTAAATTACGTTTTTTAAGGATTCTGATTTTGAATTGTAAAAGTATTAAAATTTGCTATTTACAATAAAGTCTATGGTCTTGATTTTAGTACTTTCTGAAGTACTAATCGTCACCACACCATGATAGTAAATATTCTGATGATGTTATGATGATGATGATGAAGGTAGCAGTAATCCTCACCATATTGAGCAAGTCAATGTCTGCCCGCTTGTTGTCGACAGTAACGTACAGCTTTTCTCCTTTGAACATCTTCGGTACAGAATCCTCACCGTACATTTCTTGCAGCATTTCTATCACACACTCCTGTTAAAGGTATAATAATAATTTTATAATCATTAATAGACACACCACACACATCACATCATTAGCCTGTAGACATCCACTGCTGCACACGGGCCTCCCTCATAAAACGCCACTTTGGACGCTTATCATAATTATAATCATAATCATTTATTCATAATACTTTTCATTAGTGGTGTAGGAACTTATGTATATCTACTACACATAGGTAAGTATTATACTATTAGAACTAGGCAGGTGTACATTCAATATACTCAACATTCACATTCAACATTCATGATATATAAATGTCAACATACAAATCAGTCAAAATTAAAAAATTAATAAATCACAATTGTTATAATAGTTAGGTACCTACGTAGGTACATTCTGTTACTGAGATTAGACAATGTAGGCCCAATAATAGCAATGTCAAATATACATTTTACTTAAATTGTAAAAACTCATCAAAGCTGTAGAACATTTGTTCCAGCCAGTACTTCAGCCGTTTCTTAAAACAACTGAGGTTGGGCGACGCTATTACATGTTCAGGCAGCTTATTGTAGACGGTCGGCCCGATAACATGATGATGATTATCATACCATAATCACCACGCTTGGCAGGCGGCTTGGTGATTGTAGAAGATTTTTAATGTACCAAGGAGAATACTGCTGCTCATTCTCTGGCTATTACATAAAAGTATGAGTTCATTATTATTTTAAATGTCACATAACTCTAACTGTATTAACATAGAAACGACTGCAGAGAAGCTTAGATTTTGTTATTGGGGAAACGCAAATCATAATATATTTAGATTAAAAATTTGAGAAGACTGCATGGGAATGAAACCGCTGGGTAGATCGTTGCTACAGGCGCAAGTTATAGCGGTGACAGTAGTACCAACCTTGTAGTGCATGCGGTCCAGCTTGGGTGCGAGGGGCAGGTGGCGACAGTAGTACCAACCTTGTAGTGCATGCGGTCCAGCTTGGGTGCGAGGGGCAGGTGGCGACAGTAGTACCAACCTTGTAGTGCATGCGGTCCAGCTTGGGTGCGAGGGGCAGGTGGCGACAGTAGTACCAACCTTGTAGTGCATGCGGTCCAGCTTGGGTGCGAGGGGCAGGTGGCGACAGTAGTACCAACCTTGTAGTGCATGCGGTCCAGCTTGGGTGCGAGGGGCAGGTGGCGACAGTAGTACCAACCTTGTAGTGCATGCGGTCCAGCTTGGGTGCGAGGGGCAGGTGGCGACAGTAGTACCAACCTTGTAGTGCATGCGGTCCAGCTTGGGTGCGAGGGGCAGGTGGCGACAGTAGTACCAACCTTGTAGTGCATGCGGTCCAGCTTGGGTGCGAGGGGCAGGTGGCGACAGTAGTACCAACCTTGTAGTGCATGCGGTCCAGCTTGGGCGCGAGGGGCAGGTGGCGCGGCGCGGGGAGGGAGGAGGCGGACAGGATGCCGGCCACCAGCGCGTCCGCGAACATGTCCGACACGGGCTGCGCTGTCCACTACAACATGCCTCGCCGTAAGGGAGGGGGACACCTCGCTTGCACCACCACACTACTCGCGAAGGCAACTTCGACGAGCTCGTCGAGTTGACTTCGCGAGTAGTGTGGTGGTGGAGGCTTTAATAATGATAATAAGAACGGCAACAGATATTACATTTATTACAGGCAATGTCAAGCATGCGTGATATAAACATTTTAAAAATAAATTAATTAAATTAAAGCAGGAAGAAATATAGTAATTTCAATAACCAATTATAAAATAACTACAATGAATATAACGAAATAAAATAAAATCAGTTTCTTAGATTGCTATATATTTTCATAAATTAAAATTAAAACGGAGGTCGAGGAATTTTGGACATTCCCCTTTGCGTAATGCAGTGTTTATTAGATGGTAGTGCATGGTTACCTCCAGCGTGATGCAAGTGCCGTCGACGCTGAGGTCCACGCAGCCGTAGACCCGCCACCTGGTCTCGGACAGGAAGGTGATGTTCCCGGCGAGCTGCATGACGACATGCCGCAGCAGCGGGAGCGAGCCGCCGTAGTGGATCGACTGCCGCTGCGTCACCTCGCATGACGTCAGCTCCGTGTACGCTGTACAACGTCACGTTACTTTAAAGAGCGAGTCTGGTTCAACGTCACGTTAATTTAGAGCGCGGGTGTGGTTCAACGTCACATTACTTTAGAAAGCGAGTGTGGTTCAACGCCACGTTACTTTAGAGAGCGAGTGTGGTTCATTGTCACATTACTTTAGAGAACGAGTGTGGTTCAACGCCACGTTACTTTAGAGAGCGAGTGTGGTTCAACGCCACGTTACTTTAGAGAGCGAGTGTGGTTCTCACGCCACGTTACTTTAGAGAGCGAGTGTGGTTCAACGGCACGTTACTTTCGAGAGCCAGTGTGCTTCAACGCCACCTTTATAGAGCGAGTGTGATTTTAACGCTGCGTTACTTTAGAAAGGGAGTGTGGTTCTAACGCCACGTTACTTTAGAGAACGAGTGTGGTTCTAACGCCACGTTACTTTAGAGAGCGAGTGTGGTTCTAACGCCACGTTACTTTAGAGAGCGAGTGTGGTTCAACGCCACCTTTAGAGAGCGAGTGTGGTTCTAACGCCACGTTACTTTAGAGTGCGAGTGTGGTACCAACGCCACGTTACTTTAGAGAGCGAGTGTGGTTCAACGCCACCTATAGAGAGCGAGTGTGGTTCTAACGCCACGTTACTTTAGAGAGCGAGTGTGGGTCTAACGCCACGTTACTTTACAGAGCGAGTGTGGTTCAACGCCACTTTTAGAGAGCGAGTGTGGTTCAACGTGCTATGAAAGACCAGCGCCGGTTCGCATGAACTAGCACCAAGCGGATGATTTGTGACAGATTATTTCAGACGTCGTTCTTTTGTACCATATCTCAATCTTTCTGTGTTGAAATTCAATACAGTCATTTTCTATCTTTCTTTCTTTTGACGGTAAATCGTGCGACTTTCAAACCGACCGACGCGTGTTTAAACCCAATGTGGTTTAAACATGCGTCGGTCGGTTTGAAAAGAATTTCTTTTTGTGAAAATAATATTATACATTAACTATTATCTTCTGTCCATTAAATCCGTGTATCATCAATATATATGTAAAGTAAACTGACTGTTGAGATCGGAAGGCGCCAGGATGTGGTAGTTGAAGTTCCGCTTGACGAGGATCCCCTGCAGGTGCATGCCGGCTGTCGGCGGCTCCATCGCCAGGGAACCCATCACCTGGAACGTTACACTCATCATCATCATCATCATAGCGAAGCATAGCACCTTACCTTGGGACAGTCCCTGGCACAAACACGACCAGTTCAATTCCCTATCAATCAATTGGATAGCCATGTGGCTATCCAATTGATTGATTGTCATCATTCAATGGATTCATGCTAGCTGTTCATATTCATATTCATTTATTCTGTTTCCACATGTGCATATTAATCTTATAGATATAAGTCCTAATTATATTATAAAATATTCCTATCCTTATCTCAGAAATGAAAGCGTAACTCGTATTTTTATCGGCAAAAAAATTCTTGCAAAGAATAGTAAGCATTTCTTAACGAGATGTAACTTCAATTGGCAAAAAAAGGCACATTCGCTTTGTATTTCTTTTAGACGTAGCGGAATATTAATCATATTGGTGTTATGTTATGTGCATTCAAATCTATAAAGATCTTTATAGATTTGAATGCACATAACATATAACACCACTATAACAACACCATGTAGCCAGCATGAGGTGCCCTAGAGATATCGTGTCTTAGGGCGGGTTTTATGATCGGTAGTTAAGGTAACCAATAGTTAAAAATGCTAACAAATTTTAACCAATGGTCTAAATTTGTATGAAGTTTTAACCATTGGTTACCTACGGATCAAAAAACCCACCCTAGTGTTGTAGCGCTCATAGTGAAGCACGATTAGCCGTTTCTAAGCGATCGGTAAAGTTAAGCAATGTTCGCTGCGGTCACTACTCTGGTGGGTGACCGATACAAAATGGTATTTACAACTGAGCGCTACCGTGCCTCGGAGGGTACGTTAAGCTCGGTCCCGACTGTTGTAAAATAATATAGACGTTAAGCCAAGTCAGAAGCCTTTGGGCAACCTAAAAATTCTGACACCAGGGCTGACCACTTGCATTTTTTTTTTTTTTTTTTTAAATGTGATTGAATGACGTGACGAGCTAGACGTTCACCTGGTGTTAAGCGACACCGCTGCCCATAACAGTTGCAGTGTCACTCGGAATTTTAAAACAATAAAGTTTCGCGTAACACTGCACTGCGCACGTCATCCTGAGACATCACACAGTCAAGTAATCAGATTACTAGACTGAGTGATCAGATCATAAAGTCTCATTTGCCCAGTAATTTCACTAGCTACAATGCCCTTCAAACCGGAACACAGTAGTGCTTGCACACTACTGCTTGGCGGTAGAATAACTGGCAAAGCGGTGGTACCTACCTAGACGAACTTTGCAGAAAAGTCCTACCACCTAGTAGTACCTACAGAAGATGATAATTATCATCATCATCATCATCATGATCATCAGAATTTTGCGTCCACTGCTGAACATAGTCCATAATCAACACGTTCGTCCGGCGTCTTGGTGATTGCAGTAGATTACAATGTAGTCCGAAGAGAATGGCGAACGGGGCCCATTCTCTGGATATTCCTTTAGCCAGCTCTTATGTTTTACGCATCTATGGCCGAACTGTTCACTCTATTGTACTAACTAATATTACTTATTTATAGGACCTACTTCTTTATAGTTTTTGTAATAAATAATTGTTTAATTTACGTATATAAAATAACCGGCCAAGTGTGAGTCGGACTCGCGCACGAAGGGTTCCGCAACATAAAAACGAGCAAAAAAATCACGTTTGTTGTATGGGAGCCCCCATAAATATTTATATTATTGTGTTTTTTAGTATCTTTTGTTATAGCGGCAGCAGAAATACATCATCTGTGAAAATTTCAACTGTCTAGCTATCCCGGTTCATGAGATACAGCCTGGTGACAGACAGACAGACAGCGGAGCCTTAGTAATAGGGTCCGTTTTACCCTTTGGGTACGGAACCCTAAAAAATAGAAAACTACAGCCATAGTCATCATCTTACGCACTGCCATATCCACCACGCAGCCAAGTGCAGGTTAGCAGATGAGACAAATTACTGTTCTCAAACTTTGGTAACTCAACATACCGGTTTCTGCACTTGGTCAGGAATCGAGGAAGGACGTGGATGAGACCGGAAATAATGGTATCATAAAGATACGTATGTCTAGCAGTGGGTAGATGCAGGCTGAAGTGATGATGAGTACATATCTTAGTTGAAATAGCAATGGGCAGGCTACATCGCTCGTAGAGCTGACAACCGATGGGGAAGAAAGGTTCTCGAGTGGCGACCACGAACCGGAAGACACAGCGTAAGCTACCCACTAGGTGGACCGACAATCTGGTGAAAACCGCGGGGAGCTGATGGATGCAGGAGGCGAGCAGTCGCTCAAGGTGGCGCTCTCTGGGGGAGACCTATGTTCAGCAGTGGACGTCTTCAGGCTGTTGATGATGATGAGTACATACCTTGGCAGTCTTATCCCCGCGGAAGGTAAGCGCCAGCAGCTGCGTGTTGCGTGGCGTGTGTATGGCGATCTTGCCCCGATGTTCCCGTTGTAGCGCCGCCTTCAGCCGAGACATCTCGTTCTGTTCGCCGTGCACCAGCACCTGCGGACATTACGCTGCTGTATCGGCTAGCTTGTACACTTGGGCCTTACCATCACTCTTAGTGCGAGTGAAGCGGTAGTGTGCAAGTATTGTGTTCCGGTTTGAAAGGTACTGTAGCTAGAAAAATTACTGAGCAAATGAGACTTTATGACCTGATCTCACAGCCTAGTAATCTTATTGCAAGACTGTGTTGATGTCTCGGTATGACCTGCGCAGTGTCACGCAAAACATTAAATTTTAGAGCTGAGATGAGAGTTGATGACGAGTGAAGTCTAGCTAAGGTCTCCATTTAGCTTCACAAAACCTAATTTTACAAAACTGCTACTTATTTTAAATAGTACATTAAAACGTAATAAAAAATAAGTAGGTACCTACTTATGTGTTTTTCAACGAACTTTTAAATTTATCTTTTAATTGTGTTTGTAATTCTATAATAATAATTATTATTATTAGATAATAATAAGAATAGTAAGAGCCTCGACCAACACCTCGAGAGGCTCTCGCTAGACGGTTGGATCAAGGGTCAGATTCAGAAGGCAGCACTCCTTGACACGGCACGTATTGTCAGGAGGTTCCTCACTCTGCAGCCCTAACCACCGGTAGCTTGGGTCCTGCCCCGCTGCCGGCGGCACTCTAGGCTTAGGTTTTTTTATAGTATTTTTGTAATTTATTTTTATATGAATATTGTAACAGAACCTAAATCTAAGAAAATGTAATAAATGAGAGAATAGTAATAAAATTGTGTTTGATATTGATATCATATTATGGAACTTGATCTGAAATAAATTAGAATTCAAAAAATAGTTTGATTTGAATTTGAGTAAATCAAATAAAAATCGTAAGTAAACAGTTCTAAATATTGTCCAATTGAATCGCGCTAAGATATTTTGTTAGCAGTTATAGATTTGTTTCTTCAATGTTCCATCGTCGACCTCATCGTCACCTACCATCAGGTGAGACCGTTGTCAAATGCAAGCCTATCAAAGGTTAAGAAAGACCACCAATTCGCCTGATGGTAAGCGACGCCGAAAGTGTGGCCGAAGATATCAAGGCCCCAAGTATCGGGTTGTTCCTGCTGTCCCCCACGTTTTCGGCTCCATGGGGAATAACAGGAAGTATCACGGATCGTTGTGAACTCACGACATGCGGCGGCTTCAGTATGTTGATGAATTCGCTGGTCTGCTGGTAGTCTGTGTGCGCGGAGAAGGAGATGTAGTCTACCGACATCTTCAGCGGCAACTTCTGGCCCGACATCGATGTGATCTCGTCGGGCTCCGACAGGATCGTCTTGGCTAGCGTGCCTTCCACGCAGTAACCTGGGAACGTCTAGCTATATTAACTATGACAGGATCGTCTAGGCTAGCGTGCCTTCCACGCAGTAACCTGGGAACGTCTAGCTATATTAACTACTGACAGGATCGTCTTGGCTAGCGTGCCTTCCACGCAGTAACCTGGGAACGTCTAGCTATATTAACTATGACAGGATCGTCTAGGCTAGCGTGCCTTCCACGCAGTAACCTGCATGATGGGAACATGCCATTGTTTTTAGCATTTGAGCCTATATTTTATTTTACAATTTTAAGGGTCGTAAATTCCTGGATCTTCTCTATTTCGCTCGCGCATTGCGACGTATATGGTAGCATTTACTTACGAAAAATATGTCCATAGAAAAACCTTAAAAATAACATCACAAACGACATAACAACATACATAATGACAAAGCTTTCTTGGTTCTGTTCTGTTTTCATGCATGAAAACTTGTTTGGATTAATGTGATTTTTTGTTTAACATTTGTGATGTGATATTTTTAAGGTTTTTCTTCGGACAGGTTTTTCGTAAGAGAATTCTACCATTTAACGCCTTCAAAAATATGGAAAAGGTATAAAGGCTTCAAAGATAGGGGATCCAGGAACAAAACTAACAGCTAAACGTATCAAATACATAACAAAATACGATAAAAGAAAATTGAACGTTTTCGCAATGATAGATAATGTCGCAAATGTTTTTGTTTTCAATTCAATAGGCGATTTTATCTTCATTGCAAAACGTGACTGTATAGGTTACCTGCAATAATGACGCCGTTCTTAGGATCAGTGCACCACGACTCGAACAGCTCGCGCGACAACCCCGACTGCATCATCCCGGGAGACGCCATGATCACGCACGGACCGATGTCTTCGAAGTGGTCGATGCCCTGCCACCATGGAACAACCACTTGGGACTGATGCTGTTGCTCTCTGGACTTACACCGTCACCTTCGCAAAACTACACTCTTGGAGTCTTCAGATCGAGAGTGAACAGGTATCTTCTAGGCAAGCGCGTTACATCCTAGACCGCATCGTCACTTACCATCAGGTGAGATAGTGATCAAGCGCAAGCCTAGCAAACAATAAAAAGTACAACTAAGAAAAGAGAAGATCTAGCAGTGGACTAGCTGATGATGATGTTGATAGAACATAATGCTGTACTTTCCTCCACCAACTGGCTTTGCTTTCCACCACGTATCATCACCAACATCATCAACAGCCTGAAGACGTGCACTGCTGAACATAGGCCACCCCCAGAGAGCACCACTTTGAGCGGCTGCTCACCTCGTGCATCCATCGACGACCACCACCACCACCATGTATAAAAATCGGAATTTATAAAAGAAAGCCTATATCTTGTTTAACAAGTAATAAATAAAAGATTATCCAATATTTATCATATTGAACACGTGCGCCGCATAGCAACTCTAGCAAAATGATAAGTTCAATTCAACAATCGCATTTTGGTAGACTTTACTTCATCGATATAGAACTGAAAATGGCCTGGCAGTTTAACCAATTTAGGATGATATCATTGTGATGGTTGCAAGGTCACCGACCATTTTAGAGGGAAGCGATTGGTGTTTGGAAACCTATAAGCATACAAATATTTTGTAGGAACAAAAGAGATGTACAATTTTAAAGAAGTATGTTTATGATAATATCAGTGTTTAAATTAACGTTTTGTGTGATTTTATGAATCAGAAGTGATAAGATTGCGTTTGTGTTTATTATCTGGTGTACAGGTGTCTATTGGAAGCCGGTCGGTGACTGTGGACGCCGGTGGATAAGGCTGCAGGTAATAGGAATTCCAATTATAATTACAAGATAATTAAATGTTTAATTTAGTTTTAAGGCGCGTTTGCTGTGTGTTTCAATTAACTTTCAATGTAGTTTTTAGGTTAGATATCCAAACAAAATGTAAACAAGGTTATGACAGTTTCGTTTGTGGGTAAGCAATGGGTGTTTTTTTAATACAAAATAATGAAATGAACCATGGCCCGGCTTTATGGACGGATGCATGATATTCAAATCCCGTCCTTGAATCAAATTTTTCTTTTACATTAAAATTGTTCTGTTGATTACGCTAAGCAGGCGAATGATGGATAAAAATATCTTAAAAATAATTAAGTACTTTAAAGAATATTTTAAACAATCTTGAAAACGAATGTTAGGTTAATTTAGAATTTAAATAACATCTATTTTCACCACAGCCATGATACCAGAGTTCGTAAAAGACGGTGTGATCACATGGTTAGAAGACCACCGGTCGCTAGTGGTGGCGGTCTTCTGCCTGCCTGCCAGCTTCGCATTCACAGTGCTGCTGAGGATACGAGCCTGGCTGCGGAAGAGGAACCCACGCTCTCATGAGGACTCCGTTAGGGAGATACAGGCTAGGGTATGTAGAACTAAAGAAGGCAACAACTGGAAGCTTGGCCTGCTTTCACTAGGTTGTAGGGCTTTCTGCAAGAGGGCGTCCACCACCGCTTTGCCAGTTATTCTGCCGCCAACCAGTAGTGTGCAAGCACTACTGTGTTCCGGTTTGAAGGGAACTACTGGGTAAATGAGTCTTTATGATCTGATCCATAAAGTCTACAAATGTTATTACTAACCTTTTTAGTAAGTAAGTAAGTTGAAGGCCACAGAAACAAACTAACACATTGACATATTACTTGGTATCGGAATTCTCTACACAAGCTTCAGAAGTGAAATTACTGGGAAAATGAGACTTTATCATCTGATCACTCAGTCTAGTAATCTTATTACTTGACTGTGTGATGTCTCAGAATGACGTGTGCAGTGCAGTGTCACGCGAAACTTTATTGTTTTAAAGTTCCGAGTAACAATGCAACTGTTATGGGCGGCCGTGTCACTTAACATCAGGTGAACGACTAGCTCGTCATGTCATTCGATCGCATACAAAAAAAAGCATGGTTTATTGAAGATGAAGAACTATACAAGACACTCTTTCTTATGTAGATTAAAAAAACGTTCTCTACTATCAACCATTCTTCTGCACCCAAAGAACATCATAAAAACAGACAACCAAAAAAACATCATTATGTATAATTCCAGGTACAACAATGGAACAAGCTCCCTGCAGAAGGCCGGCGCCTCCTCTGCACTTCACGACCGAACTGGCTATCCCTATCTACCACGTTCTTTCAGAAGCATCTCCATCATCAGGTCCCTATACCGCTGTACGACATCCTGGAGCTAGATGAAGAAGCTATGACGGTTAGGGTGGAGCCGATGGCGACCATCGGAGATATCACAGAGTATCTGATACCTAGGGGGTACTCGCTCGCCGTTTGTATTGAGCTGACTGATGCTACTTTAGGAGGTAAGATTGTTTTGAGGATTTTTCTGCTAATATTTGCGATTTCTGGTACACCATTTAGACATTAGGCGTACTTAAAGCGTAAAAAAATAGACAGATTTCTGAGCTCTCCTACCTTTCCTTCTCCAGTGGAATGTTAGCCCTATGCTACACGTTTAAACTTAAAACCCTATAAAGACATTACATTTTTAGGTTTAGCTTTCGGCACAGGAATGTCGACCCACTCGCACAAAGCCGGCCTCTACCACGAAACGATCACAAGCTACGAAGTGGTCCTAAGCGACGGCTCCCTGGTAACGGCCACTGCTGACAATGAGCACGCCGACCTTTTCAAAGCCCTACCCTGGTGCCACGGCAGCCTAGGTTTTCTAGTCGCTCTGACACTCAAAATCGTCAAAATAAAACCCTACATAAAAATCAAGTACCTACCAGTAAAAGGACAGAAAAACTACTGCAATGTGATCAGAGAAGTTTCAGGGACTTACGAAGCGGAGCCTAAAGAGTTTCCAGACTATGTCGAAGGCACGATTTTCAGCAAAGACGAAGCGGTTATCATGACCGGAGATTATTCAGATTACGATCCGACAATCACCGTGAATCATTGCTCGAGATGGTACAAACCCTGGTTTTACAAGCACGTTGAAACATTCCTGACAAAAGGGAACTCCGTGGAACTGATTCCTTTAAGAGACTATCTGCTGAGACATAATCGAGCCATTTTCTGGGTTGTCGAAGATATGTTAACCTTTGGCAACGATACGTTATTCAGATACTTCTTCGGATGGTTGCTACCTCCCAAACCTGCGTTTCTTAAGTTCACAACTACGCCAGGAGTTCGCGCTTACACTTTCACGAAACAAGTGTTCCAAGACATCGTCTTACCTATCTTAGAACTGGAGAAACAAATCGAAATAGCCAGCGAACTGTTCGAGAAGTTTCCTCTCCTAGTCTACCCATGTAAGATCATCGATCACGGTCCATCGTCTGGTCAGTTGAAGAGACCGGACGCGAAATACCTAGTACCAGGAACTGACTACGCAATGTATAATGATCTAGGCGTTTATGGCGTCCCAGGAAGAGTGAAAGAGAAGAAACCGTATAACCCAGTTTCCGCTATGAGGAAAATGGAGGAGTTTACAAGAGATGTAGGAGGTTATTCTTTCCTGTACGCGGATATATTTATGACCCGCGAGGAGTTTGAGGTTATGTTCGATCTGACGTTGTATGAAGTTGTGAGGAAGAAGTATAAGGCGGAAGGTGCCTTCCCACATTTGTATGATAAGGTCAAGCCTGAGTTAGACGTTTTTGCTGTTGGTGAACAGCATTCCATAGAGTAAACGTATTTTGTATGTGTAGGAAGTTATAAAATAAACTTTGTAAGTTTAATTTTGTTGTTACTTTTTGTGTAATAAATTTGACAATACCTAGTTTACATTTCATTTTAGACATCAGATGGCGCTTGTAGTTTATTATTATGCTAAGTTAAGATTTAAGTAATTCTGGATGGATCCACATGTGGAGCCGAGCTGTGGATCCATGGGGATGGAGGAGGGAGCCGAAAGAAAGCATAATAATATATAATACAATCAAATAAAATCATATGAAGGACAAGAATTTATCGTAACGCACATATTTACCCTTTTTCAAGTTGTTACAATTTTGGGTAAGAGGTGGCGCTGCGTAGTGTAAGTTATTTTAAAGTCACAGATAATAAAATTCGATCATTGCCATAATACGTGCTCTATTTTACACAGGTTACCAATAGATGGCGGATTTAAAATTGGGTTTACGCTGGCTAACAAAATGGTTATCGACCACAATTTGCCGTCAGATTTGATTACATTTTTTAGACATCATTGCCTAAAATGCACTTAGTTCGCAATATTTACCAACAGATGGTGCTGTTACAAAACAAATCATCTTCAAAATAAAAATGGTCACCAGTAAAGATCAATTATTCAAAATTTCAGGTTTTATACAACATCATAGTAAAAATGCACTTACTTCGCAAGTTCGCACTATTAACCAACAGATGGCGGTATTACAAAATCTAGTTTACCTTTAAATTAGAAATGTGCCGGAACACGAAAGGGTTGTTGACGGCGATCTGCCGCCGAATGCGGTCGTTCATCGCGTTGACGTATGTTTGGTACACCGCCATACATTTCTTGGCGAGCGACGACGCGTAGTAGATCGGTATGTCTTGGAGTTCAGGGTGGAGGGACCAGAACTCATCTGTTAAAAGAAAATATATGGTCAGTATTACCGTGTGTCCTCGGTTTGCGAATACTATCACCCCATCTCTTCCTGTGGGTGCCGTGAGGGCCGGCTAATGGAGTATCTAGGGTATGGGCAGGCAGCTGGATTCGCGTTGGTCTTCATTATATAATTTACTGCGACCACCAAGCCACCCGCCAAGTGTGGTGATTATGGCAAACCCTCCCCATGATAAGCGTCCAAAGTGGCGTTTTATGGGAGAGGCCTATGTTCAGCAGTGGAAGTCTTCCGGCTGATGTGTTTAGTTAGATATTAGAGGGTTCAAAGAAGATGGTAGGAATTTAATTGACGATACCACGAGATGCGGGTTTATATTTTTATATGGCCTAGCGAATACAGGTATGAGGCAGTCATACATACCGAGTATGAGCAGCAGTTCCTGCGCCCTGCCCAACGCGAACACAGGTATGAGGCAGTCACACATACCGAGTATGAGCAGCAGTTCCTGCACCCTGCCTAACGCGAACACAGGTATGAGGCAGTCATACATACCGAGTATGAGCAGCAGTTCCTGCGCTGCCCAACGCGAACACAGGTATGAGGCAGTCATACATACCGAGTATGAGCAGCAGTTCCTGCGCCCTGCCCAACGCGAACACAGGTATGAGGCAGTCATACATACCGACTATGAGCAGCAGTTCCTGCGCTCTGCCCAACGCGAACACAGGTATGAGGCAGTCATACATACCGAGTATGAGCAGCAGTTCCTGCGCCCTGCCTAACGCGAACACAGGTATGAGGCAGTCATACATACCGAGTATGAGCAGCAGTTCCTGCGCCCTGCCCAACGCGAACACAGGTATGAGGCAGCGACCACCACGCTGTACTATCTCGGAGACGAGGCCGGTGAACCGAGCTTCTCGTTCCTCGCGCTTCTCATGGATGTGAGTGCCGTATGTCGACTCCTGCATAAAACCACATCCCGATAACGGAAACATACACAAAATAATATCCTTTTCCAATTATACCTTCGTTGAGGAAGTCAAGACAGATTCATTTTCATTTTTATATTATGTTACTTTGCAAAAAGGGGTTCCACCGACTTCAATCGCCTACTGAGAAATACTTGGATGATATTGTGATGTATATATTTCTCCAGTAGTTTTGATTTAAAAACCAAACTACAAACTGATTAAAAAATTTATGGGACTTAGAAAATAATTTTTAAATCAGTTTATAACTGATGGAAATCTGAGGTAAAAGTCTACCAAACTGAGAGCCTCACTTAAAGGATGCATACATGAGTGAACCAATCCAACAATGCTGCGTTTCAGCATTTGGTATTCACCCTTATGACATTTGCAAAATGAATATAAGCTAAAATATACAATGAAAATGGATAACACTTTTTCACTTTTTTTTAAATAATAAGTGTAATTGGCGTATTGCCGTTCTTATTATAATAAATAAATACAAATACAACACTTACAGTGATAAGGACATCAGGGTTCACGGTTGGTATTTCTGCAGCCATTAAATGCCTGTCCTCTTGCCTTGAGAAGTCACCGGTATACAAAACCTGCAAGTAACACAAAACCATATAACATTTATTCTCTTATCCATAAACACTACAAATTAATCATTGCCACAGAAATAAGTAATAGTGCTTCAAAATAGTATGTTGGCTTATGATATGTCACATGAAAGGACAACAATTTATTAACCTGTATTATTTGAAAACTGTTGTTCTTTTTAAATAACTAAATAATAAATAAATGCACATCATCATCATCATCAACAGCCTGAAGACGTCCACTGCTGAACATAGGCCTCCCCCAGAGCACGCCACCTTGAGCGGCTGCTCGCCTCCTGCATCCATCGGCTCCCCGCGGCTTTCACCAGGTCGTCGGTCCACCGAGTGGGGGGCCGGCCTACGCTGCGTCTTCCGGTTCGTGGTCGCCACTCGAGAACCTTTCTTCCCCATCGGTTGTCAGTTCTACGAGCGATGTGGCCTGCCCATTGCCACTTCAACTTAAAATGCACATTACACAGCTATTACATTTTTATATTGTAGAAAATATTATATAATGGTAGAAAAGATAAAGATAAAATACAATAATCCCTTCTTACTTGTGCAGGAGAGTGAAAAAAAAAAACAATATTTTTGCAGATATTCTTATAATAATAGGCAGAAATTGGTTAAGTTGGTGGAGTATTTTATTGGTTGGTTGGTTGGTTGGTGGAGTATTTTATTTTTATTTTATTACCTATAAAATTATCATGGAATGGTTTTTTTAAGTGTAATAGTGTAGTGTATCTACAAATCTACAAAGATATTATAGTTCCTATAAATAAAAATTATAAAACCATAGAACAATAAATACTATTCTCACCTTAACACCAGCAATCTCAATCATAAACATGGCAGCCCCGAGCACATGGCCAGCGTTGTATGCCCAGAAGCGAACTCCCCGGACATCTTTCTCCTCATGGAAGTTTATGGTCTCAATACGGTCCATTGAACCTTCTAAATCCGATTCCGTGTATAGCATCTGTTCTGTTGATATGTTGCTGTGGATATCATTCATTTTAATAAAGAGAAAGATAAGATTGTGATAATTATTGTTATAGTACTTCAAAGTGGTTCTGATGCAAGCTGTTTGGTGAGTAGGAGTGTGACGGCAAATAAAATGTGAGCTTATCAAAACTATGAGAGCATCATTACAGGAAAGTTAATCTGCTGAGATAAAAGATAAAAGGTGAAGCCAGAAAGAGCTGGTGCCTGCTATTAGCTTAGGTTAAGACATAATCTCGGCTTTTTGGATTCATCAGTTGCAAGTTATCCACTTTCTTTCACACATGTGGTTTTTCTGCCAACTCTTTTAAACCAATTAGGACATTTTGCATACAGATTGCTTATAATTGAAATACTAGAAAAGGGTTCCAAAAAAAAAACAGACCTTGTTGACCCTCTTAGTTTATTCATGTAACTATCAAAGTTACAAAACCTCACCTGACTTTGATGTAATCAGAGACAAGCCATCTGTATATAGCTTTAGTGGCATGTGTCATAAACACTCGGCCCTTGAAAGAGGTCTTAGTCAGAAACCAGGGCAGGGCTCCACTGTGGTCCAGGTGGAAACTGTAACATATAAATAATGGTGAGGGCATAAATCACATCATCACCTCTTAGCACAGTTCATTTGAAGACCTAAAGTGAATTGCTATGGTGACTGTGGGGAATATAGAGTATGGTAAGACCCCAGATGCATGATGTGATGAGCTAGTTGTTCACAGCTAAGTGTCACGGCTGGCCATAACAGGTTGCAGTATCACTCAGAACTTTACATTAATATAGTTTTGTTTGACACTGCACTGAGACACACAGTATAGTAATAAGATTATTAGACTGTATGATCAGATCATAAAGTCTCATTTGCCAAGTAATTTCACTAGCTACAATGCCCTTCAAACCGGAACACAGTAGTACTTGCACACTACTGCATAGCCTGATATGAGATGAACATATTGCTTAACTGAATGCATTCTTCTGTTCCTGTTGTTGGAATTCAGGTTTTCAATTAGTTGATTGTTAACCTAGCGAGGTAAAATAGAACAATAAGTACATTTATTGGCACATCATAGCTGTACTAAGATTTTTACTTTTTATCTTATGGCTGGCTTACCTCCTTTGGCTTGCTAACAATAATACAACATGCCATGCCATTACTTGGGTGTTGATTTAACGATTTAATTGGTTATTTTTGGCATTGATTGAATTGGGCAGGCCTGTAATGATAGTTGTAATTAGAATAAATAATAATTTTAATAGGTACTGCATACTTACTGCGATATAAGCAGAAGGTCCACTTCATCAGCCTCAATCAAATCCACAAAAGGCAGAGCATCCATTCCAGATAACCCAGGATGTATGCCACAATCCAACTAGAAAACAAAATATTTCCAAGCAATATCAGTGGAAATTGAATGCATACCGATTACACAATTTTGAAGTTGTATCTATAATATTAATTCAGCTTACCATGATTTTCTTCCCCTTGAATTCTAACATAATACATGATCGACCCACTTCTTGCCCAGCACCTCTGTAACAAAACAACACAGCCATAGAATCCAACAATGTATATTTTTTTGACAAGAAAAATAGGCCTAAAACATACATTAGTTCTTATGAATAGGTAGGTAGACAAGCATACGATTTTAACTTATTTTTTGTTCAGCATTAACTCTCTCGATGATGATCAAGTTGCTAAATATTTACTTACAATGGCCTGATCGTGAGTTGATCACTTTCCTCCATAGGAACCGGGTCGGTTCCTTTTCTAGGATTAGTAGTCATGTTGAGATAACTTTTAGATCATTGATTTTAAAATTATTCTGATTATCTTTAACGATTTTTATAAATCAAAATCCAAGATAAAAACAAATAAGATGAACACAACCGGTTACTTTTTTGAGGTTAGGTCACAGACCAAAGAAGAGAAAGTTTACTCCACAGAGTAAATTTGGTTTACTCTTACAGGTCTGTGTTCAGTTTAGTCCGTCTTATCACATTGTTTTTTCTCTAATCTGTGCTCCAGGTTAGTAACTTCAACTTCAACTCTTGGTTAATGGCCTCTATGGTGTTGAAGGTAGTATTATAACTTCATGATTTTTGGCTGACAAAATAGGACTTTGACATGACACTTGACATTGGCAGAATTATCAGAAAGCCATAAATAAACGAAGAAGAAGAAGAGAACATCACAGAACTGAGAACATGTGTTTTTGGTTTTTGATGAAATTTTGCTGAAATAATTTGGTTATTAAATTTTCATAATTAAAATGCCTAAACAGACACTTTTCGACGACGATTCTGAAGAGGAAGTCGCCATAAAAACTGAAAATGCATATGCCAAGAAATACGACACATGGCGGGAGAAAGAAGAGATTCATAAACGTAAGCTTTACTAACGCAAACAGTTATTTGATTCAATTGTTATTTGTACCAACTTCACTTGTGTGCTGCTGCAAAGTATTCTTTCACTTCCTGGTCAGCTCTGGTGTCTGAATTATCAAGCTTCCCGAAGACTTCAAACTTGGCAACAACTGGTGATAAGACAACAGCCGGGACCGACGGCTTATCGTGCTTTCCGAAGCACGGTAGCGCTCAGTTATAAAATAAATACTACTTTTTGTAGCGATCACCCATCGAAGTCCAAGTAGAAACTGCAGTGAACATTGCTCAACTTTACTAATTGGCTAATTGAGCTTCGCTATGAGCACTTCTACCAAAGAAGTCTTTGACTTCTAGTGACTGTTTCGCTGTTAAACCTAATAAAAATATCTACTTTCTTGCAATATTCCAGTGGAGCAGAAATATGGACCTAAAGATTTGAACTCTGATGCTTCAATATCGTCTGACAGTGAAGACGAAAGTGATGAACCACCCGAGATCCCAGATGAAGTTGAGGAGCAGTTTCTAAAAACACTATCGCTGTTGAAGACCAAGGACCCTCGGATATATGACTCAAGTTACAAATTCTTTGATGAAAAACAGACGGAGGAAGGTGAGTACTTGATTAGATACATAATATATTGATAATGTAATTGAGATTTTTATTAAACACTCCATTGCTAGCAGAAGTGCTGTGGTAGGTGCTTCTAAGTGAAAAGTAATGCACAAGATACCTCCTTGTTTGGTGCAGATGAATAACACCATCTATCTATAACACCTTAACACTCCTATAGGTATCCCTAGGTATTGATTTTTTTTTAAATATTTTCGAAACTAGTTGCGCCTCGCAGTTTCACCCGCGGATAAAAGTATCCTATGTGTCAATCAAGTGTATAAGCTATCTGCATTCCAAATTTCATCAAAATCGGTTTAGTAGTTGCCGAGATAGAAGGTAACAAACATTCACACACACAAACTTTCCCATTTATAATATTATTAGTTTAGTAGGATTATGAAGGATATTAGGATAGGATTAGGATACACCTCTATGGCATAAAAATGGTACCGAAGTGAAGAAAAGAGAAAGAAACAATTTTAAAGATAGCAGTATGAAATAGTTGCAAATCTGCACCAGAATTGCACAGGACACAATGCAATGGAAAGGGTTGGAGGAGGCCTTTGTCGAAGGGTGCACAGCTCAGAGTACCAATGAAGAAACCAAACATTAACACTAATGAAACAATAATTTTTTTTATTGTAGCTAGTGAAATTACTGGGCAATGAGGCTTTATGACTGGCCTGATAGCTCAGTTTGTAGTAACCCTGCCTTCTGATCTGTAGGTTGTGGGTTTGATTCCCACTCGGGACAAACATTTGTGTGATGAACATCGATGTTTGTTCTGTGTCTGGGTGTTATATTGTATTCTATGTATGTATTTACAAACAAAAAGTATCTAAGTATTGTATCAGTTATCTGGTTTCCATAGTACAAGCTATGCTTAGTTTGGGGCTAGATGGCGCTGTGTGAAATGTCCACACATATTTATTTATTTATATTATTTATTTTATGATAGCTTTATGATATGACTGTGTGAAGTCTCAGGATGACGCACGCAGTGCAGTGTCACGCAAAACTATATTAATTTAGAGTTCCGAGTGATACTGCAATCTGTTATGGGTAGCCGTGACGCTTAACATCAGGTGAACGACTAGCTCGTCACGTCATTCATTTACATTAAAAAAAATATGACTTGAGCACCAATATACGACTGTTGTTCTGGGGTCTTTAATTTATCTTGATTGCTGATTATTACAGACAGTTCTTTAGAATTAGACATCAAACAGCAATTTCTATTTCCAGTAAAAGTGGAGAAGAAAAAAACACTTACCTTTGCGGATAGTGATGATGATGATGATGATGATGGCAACATATTCAGCATTGAAAAGAAGGCAGAGATTGTTGATGATAAGAAAACATTTGAGAAAATTGAAGGCAGTTCTAATAAAATTGGCAAGGTGAGTTTAGACCTACTAAGCTTTGATTGAAACTAATTGAAACTTTTTGTATGGAACTGATAGTTTCAAATTTCAATACATAAGCTATGAACAAATGTTTTTTTTTCTTTCGCTCCTAGGTGGGTACTACGAAAAATATAAGAAAACAATTTCATCAAAAACTTCTTTTTTTTATTGTAATAGTAGTGTAAACTATTTGTGAGCAAAGTTTCACCCAAAGTGCTTTCCCCATTTGGCATGAAAGCCACAAAAACATGTATGACTTATACAATACACCTATGAATACATATATTATATCTTTTTCCAGGATGGCGAGCTAAAAGATTACCTCATAGGTAAAGTAGATCACATAGATCACCCAGTTGAGAAAGACTTGGCGCCGTTGAAGGCTCTCTGGTCAGACCCCAAGCTTAATGAGGGTGAAGCTTTCCTAAGGGACTATATTTTGAACAAGAGGTAAAATTATTGTATTTGTAAAGCAGAACAGGCTAGCTCACTTTGCGCTTTAGAGACGAAGGACTCATCCAAGCGCAGGTTAGACTGGCGTGGGAAATTCAAATTTTCTTGCGTTCTTTTGCCAATAATAGCTTAATCACCTACTCAATGTGATTAAATGAAAATAATTTATTTAATAATTTTGCGGAAATAAACAGAATGTATCAACAAATTACGATTAAAAGTATCTCCTAGATATCATTGGTTTAGCGACAAATGGCAATAAACAATTTTCTTCTTAGTTTTTCAGTCTATTGCCATTTGTCGCTAAACCAATGATAAGTAGGTGATACTTTTAATTGTCATTTATTGATAAATTATATTTATTTGCGCAAAATTAGTTTTCATGTAATCATGTTGAGTAATTAAGCTATTATTGGCAAAAGAATGCAAGAAAATTTTAATTTCCCGCGCTAGTGTAACTTTCCACCTTAAGCTTGCTGCGTCAGAAGAGCAGCGCTATAGCGATAGAACGAGAGGCAACTGTTTAGGGTAGGCTTGTAGCGCTGTTCAAGCTGAACTATACCTTATTGCGTTGTAGCAAGAGGCGCTATTAAAAGAAGAAAAAAAAAAGAAAAAAGGTATTTATTTGTTCTGTTTAAGGTAAACAACTTGTGTGTCACTGGCTCCCACGGTAGGATACCCTGAGTCTGTGGGAGCTAGTTCTCTTCTAGGTTCATCTATTATAATATTAAACTAGACTATATATATAAAATTTATACAGCTTAATACCTATACTTACATATATATCGTGTGTGTGTGTGTGTGTGTGTTTGTGTAGATGGCGTGGGAGGAGTAGGGAAGAGGAAGGGTGTGATTGGTGTAGGGTTGTGTAGGGAAGGGTAAGGTGTGTGTGGGTAAGGGTGAGTGTGGTTAAGTGTATGACTGTGTAGTTTAGACCTGTATTTTGAGTAAATTTTCCGTGCTTCTGTAGTCAACGCTCACTAGTGCCGTTCAGAAATACTGCACAATTTACAATTAAGATAATCAAAGTGCTACCACCTATTGCTCATAAAAACCAGTTAAAATCTTCAAAACGTACTTATCAACATAAAACAGACAAAAGCAAACTTTAAGAGTTAAAAATAGATATTCGAGTGTTTTTCGATGTTTGGGATCAGAATTCAAACATAAGAACAGAAACCCAAAAAAAAATTTTTTTTTTGTAGACCGGTGTTATTAGACTGGGTGATGTCTCAGGATGACGATGACGTGCGCAGTGCAGTGTCGCGCGAAACTATTGTTTTAAAGTTCCGGGTGACACTGCAACTGTTATGGGCGGCCGTGTCACTTAACATCAGGTGAACGACTAGCTCGTCACGTCATTCAATCACATAAAAAAAAAAAAAAAAAAAAAAGTCAAGCGTCAGAAGGTATTCCTTTATTTTGTTCCTACATATCCATTTAGTGTCTTTAACTAGATTTAGTGTACTGTTAAGTTGATTATATAAATAACATCCTGAGAAGTTGTAGCACCTCTGTCCTGTCCTTGTTTTTGTGGTATGTGACTTCCACATATACTTACGGCTAGATTTACTGGGGTTAGCTGATAGGAGTGAAGTTTTATGAAAACGTAGAGTACATCCTATTACAAAGTTTTGCCGTACTGTAAGTTCTTTGGTGTCTTTGTAAAGTTGTTGAGTTGGGTATCTGTAGGGCTTTCAGTAGTGCACGCTGTGCACGTTCTGCTTTTATTAAATATGTACCCAAGGCATTCCCCCATGAAGTTATGCAGTAGCTAATGATAGATGCACAAAGTGTTGTGTCCACCGTTTTTACCGTTCTCAGATCTGCTACTGCCCTTAGTTTTTTAAAAATGTAATAGTTATTTATGATATTAGGGCGGTAAGTTGGTTTTTACAAACGAGTAGACAAATGTAAGCCCGAGACGAAGTCGAGGGCTTACCATAGTCACGATTTTGTAGAAACCAATTTCCGCACGTGTATCATACATTGTTTTTCAACACATTTGCGAGAAAACAGTACAATAGGTAATCAAACAAACTTTCGTCACAACAAACAACCTTTGACGTTTCTTATCTAACTAATATGAAAATGGCCTAAAATGGCGCGCATTTACAATGCAAATGGCGCCATGTGCGTGTGGTGAAAATTAGAACTACATCTCTAGTTTCATTTTCTCTTTAGTATTAAAGTGAGACAAACGTATTGAGCAAAATCGCTTGTGGGACTCCAAAGAGCACTTCTTGGTAATCACTAAAGTGCTCACCCACTTTTACACGCTGTCTTCGGTTCGTGAGGTATGATCGGAACCACTCAAGCGCTATACCGCGGATACCCAAGTCTTCTAGCTTCCTTAGGAGTATGGGTCGCGAAACGGTGTCGAACGCTTTTGCCAGGTCAAGGAAGACGCCAATGCATCTCAGTAGGGTTAGCACGGCTGGTAGACAAAACTGTCTTTCCCCTGTTTTACTCCAAGCAAGTATGAAGAAAGTGACGTAAAACGGGAAAAGACAATTTTGTCTACCGTCCATGCTAACCCAGCTGGCCCTTGTCTAACGTGTCGGACACAAAGTCTACCAATGATGCAACGGCGTCCTCCGTTGACCTGTTTGAACGGAATCCAAATTGGTTGGGAGAGAGAATATTTTCTTTCTCTAAGAAAATCATCAAACGTTTATTGACGACTCTCTCCAAAATCTTGGAGACACTGGTCAACAAGGATATTGGTCGATAGTTAGTGGGCTGCTCTGTATCTCCAGATTTATGAATTGGACATGCGTTAGCGTCCTTTAAGGCGTTAGGGAAACTGCCTGTTTCCAAACTTAAGTTACATAAGAACGCTATAGGGGCAGCTAAGATGTCTTTGCAGGCTTTTAGTAACTGATTGGAAATATTATCACTACCTGGGGCTGAGTTGGGCTTTAGTGATGAAATTTATTATAATTTATTTAGTATTTATTTCAGTAACTTGAGGAGTGAATGTTCTGTACCTGTAGTATTAAGTATTCTGTGCAGTTTCATTTCGTTCAGTGACACCGTTCGAGATTGGTGTATGCGAGATTATGAGTCTGAGAGACAGTTGATACGAATCTCGTTCATCGCGCGGAGCGGCAAGGCACGGAGATCACTGAGTTCGGCTGAGTTGAACTATGAACTGATAGGAACTATAGGAAAACACTCTTAGGGGGTGAACTAGTTCCTTTCGTTAATTTCAAGGGAGCAGTTCTTTTAAACTGCTAAATCACACCTCTATCTGACTTTCAGGTATCTAGAACAGGGTGATGCAGGTGAAGCCGAGGACAAGATCCGAGATGACGATGACCTGGAGGCTGATGAGAAGATGGTGGAGGAGCAGGGCAAGTTCGAGAGGGCATACAACTTCAGGTTTGAGGAGCCTGACCAGGAATATGTAAGGATTTAATGTTGATTAGGCTTATTAGGTCACTGGAGTAAATCCTGCTTGAAATACATTTTAATTTAACAATTCTAAAAATGTAGCCATGACTTTCATATTGCTACCACGACTTTTAATGTGGTTCATGACTTGACAGCTAACTAATGTCAAAATAAGAAACAATGTGGCCACACCTAGAACAATAGTGGTGGCTACAGTTCAGAATAACATGTGAAATGTGTGTCAATCACTCAAAATGTACCCATTTAGTATGCTAGTATGAGGCAATAGTTAACGAGGCCCAGAAGTTTCTACGCTAACGAATGATGATCAAAGTAGCATAGCATTAAATGTGAATGAGTGATTCATTAGATCACTCATTTGAATGAACTGTATCAGCGTCTCATTATTCACACCACTATTTTTTCTTCGGAAGTTAGCATCTACCTAGGTAACTAACTTCGTGGATCGAATTTAAATTCCTAGTATAGATAGCTCCAGATACCTGTATATGATAGTAAAAATTTGTAACATCGCGTTGGAAATTCTGTAATGATACTACAATTCTGTTTATGAATAAAAAAAGGCAACATTTTTAAAATTGTTTAATAAAATTTAGTTTAATTTTTTGCATAAAACAAGACAACAATCTCCTTTGTATTTTCCAGCTAAAACGTTTCCCGCGCACAATGAGCTCGATCCGTCCTAAAGACGACAAGCGTTCGCGAAAGCGCGCGGAGTTGCGCGACCGGAAGGAAGAGGAAAAGAGACGCAAAATGGAAGAGATTGCCCGACTTAAAGCGCTCAAGTTGAAGGAGATTAAAGAAAAGATTAGCAGGATTAAAGAGGTGACGGGGAATGATGAGCTGGCTTTCAAGGTGAGTGTAGTTATGAAAAACTGACTTCTACATCACTACACCATACCGCAACGGCAAAATACGGGGGCACAGTATTTGAATGAGACAACCGTCAATATTTCGTCTAATATGGCCAGATATAATATAGGCAGAAAGTTATGCAGGCCGTATTATGGTAGGCAGTTCCATTCGTCCGATAAAGTGTGTGAGTATTACTAACCGAAAGCGTGATTTTTGTAAAAGCATTACTGACTTTCTGGACCCTATAGGGCTTGTATGGTTTGCACCCTACACCCTTTTAATTGTTAAATAGTTTTAGTTAAAATAAGTTTACGAATTCTTGTTCTTCGTTTATTGTTATTGAGTACAAAATAGTTATAGTTAGATGAGTGTTGATGGTTCGGAGGCGATATGTGTACTGACTTAAAAAAAATATAAAATCGTTGCTGTGGAGTTAAAACGCTGACACGCGGGAACATGTACTTGTAAGCTTTATTGTGCGGTACAGGGCTCTTAGCGCCATTTATCCAAGACTAACGACTGGAGACTGGATTAGTAATAAATATTAATATAAGAATAGGCTCATGTCCTGCTATTTTTTTATAGCATAAATCAATAAAAAAAAAACAGTTGTGAAAACAAAAATTAAATATATCAAAAAATGACAAAGCTTTGTGCTAGACTATGGTTTTAGTATGAAAAGTAGTGTTGCTCCTCAACATCATCAACAGCCTGAAGACGTCCACTGCTGGTCATAGGTCTCCCCCACAGAGCGGCAGTTTGACTGGCTGCTCGCCTCCTGCATCCATCGGCTCCCCGCGGTTTTCACCGGATCATCGAGCAATAGTCCTAATGCTGCTATAGACCGCATCACCACTTTACGGAGGTGATCACGGGACATAACTTTGCACATACACTGCGTGTTGAAACTGTCAAATTCATACATTTTTGTGTTTGTATTGGTTGCAATTAAGTTACATGATCGTCTAGCAGGTGGATTGTTGTCAAACGTGGCTTAATTGTAATAAAACATGTATATAATTATTAGTCTTTAAGGTATTTACAATATGAGCGTGTTGTTTATAAGCTTCACCCGCGGATACAAAATAGCCTGGGTGTCAATCCAGTACACAAGCTATCTCTATCCCAAATTTCATCCAAATCCGTCCAGCCGTTTGAGCGTGAAGGAGTAACAGACATACACACACACAAACCTTCGCCTTTATAATATTAGTGTGATAATATTAGTGTTAATACATAATTTATTTATTTTAATAAAGTCCATGTATGTTTCAGGAAGAGGACATAGAAAGAGACTTCGATCCGGCGGAGCACGATCGCCGGATGAAGGCGATATTCGATGAGGAGTACTACGGAACTGCTGATGATGAGAAGCCGGTCTTCCCGGACCTGGACGAGGAACTAGAAATTGGTGAGGATGCTATATATTACTTCGGGGAAAAGTTTGTACGTAGTTTGTTCCAGAGATCTATAGAATGGAAGGGGCTAACCACATTTGGACTGGCCTGATAGCTCAGTTGGTAGTAGCTCTGCCTTCTGTACTATAGGTTGTGGGTTCGATTCCCACCCGGGACAAACATTTGTGTGATGAACATCGATGTTTGTTCTGTGTCTGGGTGTTATATTGCATTCTATGTATGTATTTACATACAAAAAGTATCTAAGTAGTACATCAGTAAGCTTTTTCTATATTTGTTTGTTCTTGCATTAATTTGTGTAATTGGCTTTCGCCGTCTAATCAATTATAAATAAAAATAATATAAATAAATAAAAAAATCAGTTATCTGGTTCCCATAGTACAAACTATGCTTAGTTGGGGGTAGATGGCGCTGTGTGAAATGTAAAAAAAATTGATGTTAAATATTTCCGCTACCCTGTATTCATCATCATCAACAGCCGGAGAACGTCCACTGCTGAACACAGGTGTACCCTATAAAACGCCACTTTGAATGCTTATCATAGAAGGAGGGGATTTGCCTTAATCACCACACTTGGCAGGCAGCTCGAATTTGAATGTACCGAGGAGAATGCTGCAGGAAGGACTGGGTAGTCCTATTGTCACACATCCAATACCCTGTATTTATATAATATAAAAAGAAATGTGACTATGGGATGACTTATGGAACTGAGACATGGTCTCTTACTGTTGGCCTCATTAGTAAGCTCAAAGTCGCGCAGCGAGCTATGGAGCGAGCTATGCTCGGTGTTTCCCTGCGAGATAAGCTCCGGAACGAGGAGATCCGCAGGAGAACTAAAGTGACCGATATAGCTCTTAGAGTTAGTAAGTTGAAGTGGCAATGGGCAGGCCACATCGCTCGTAGAACTGACAACCGATGGGGAAGAAAGGTTCTCGAGTGGCGACCACGAACCGGAAGACGCAGCGTGGGCCGGCCCCCCACTCGGTGGACCGACGACCTGGTGAAAGCCGCGGGGAGCCGATGGATGCAGGAGGCGAGCAGCCGCTCAAGGTGGCGTGCTCTGGGGGAGGCCTATGTTCAGCAGTGGACGTCTTCAGGCTGTTGATGATGATGATGAAAAAGAAATATGAATATTATTAATAAATTGGAATAAATAGTATTGTATATTGTATTTCAGAGAACTGGGACAATTATGACCCTCAAGCTGCTGACGTGGAACAAGGCGATGCCGAAGAACCGCATTGTGAAGATGCACAGTTTAACGTAAGTTTAAAGAAGAATACTTCGGGTGGGGTACAAATAGGCTATTGTCCTGCTATTGTTTTATTTCATAAATTAATAAAATACCTCAAAAAATAAACAGACGCGAAAACAAAAATTAAATATCTCAAAAAATAACAAAGCTACAAGCAGTTTAAAATACAGGAATAGAACGAGACAGCTCAAATATGCAGCGACGTCACTCTTGCTCCTTCATAGTATCTCATTAGTAAGCTGTGGTAGCTTTACATACAATCTCTTTGGCATGTGACTTCACAACGTGCGTTTTCATAGTAACTGTGGGGAATCTCCTGTTTTGCGAGAAAGGGACAGGCGATGCCCCCTTCAGAAGCTTTAAAAGCTTTATACTCCGTGATCCATTTACCGATTTTACATATTTTTTCATTTTTAACCTACTTTATGTAAATAATATTTATACTTGTTAATTTTTAATAGCAGGCAACTATCCTATTCTGACACTAGAAGCCCAATTCAAAATTATTCTGAATAATCTCTGGACATAATATTCTCAATACATACAGCCTGCAGAGTAGCGCTTGACAAAATATTTATTTAAATAATAGTTAAACAATCTGTTTGTTTTTTGTATTGTACAAAACAATATCAAACTTTTACAGAAAAATCTTATTTTAAATATATAACATTCTGCCAGACTGCTGAGCATTTTGTCGGCAGACACAGACTCTAAACTCAACCAAGCCCATGTACTTCCCAGATGGACGCAGACTACGACCCAAAGCAAGCTCGCGCGAATTTACTCCAACAAATACAATGTACACTCGGCAAAAAGCGTCGGAACCGCAAAAAGAAGTCCAAACTGGCCAAACTCCTTGCCAAGGAGAAGCCAGTTTTCATCCCACAAACGGAGAAGACTTACGATGAATATATGGAGGAGTATTATAAGATGGACTGTGAAGATGTTATTGGAGGTGATCTGCCTACGAGGTTCAAGTACAGAGAGGTCGTGCCAAACGATTATGGACTTACTGTTGAGGAGGTGAGAATGCTTTTGATAATTTTGTTAGTATAGAAATGCATAGACAATTTAATTTCTTGGTTCTTGGTGGTGGTGAATAGATGTGCGGAACGCGGATAGTATATTTCATTTACTCTTGGGCTTTTCGTATCTTCTATCACAGACTGGCGAAACTCGCAGCTAGACTGAGTTATAACCGATGTTTATTACTGATGAGTATTTGATAATATGTTTTAATTGCAAATGCGTTCATATTATTACAAATAAATAACAATAAATAAATAAAGTGCTTAAAATTTCCTATTTCCAATTTTTTTAAATTATATACATTTTACGGCAACATAGAGGAAATACATAGCAATCTATTATCGTAAAGACAAAGTCAATTAATTTGTTGCAGGCAATTTTTTTCAATAAACGATCTTTAAATTGCGCCTGAAGTTGTGGACCTATAATGAAAATAAAGCAGCATGGGCCCCCTACTAGGTGGACCGACGATCTTTTTAAACTGCGGCGAGCCGATGGATGCAGGATGAGAGCAGCCGCTCAAAGTGGCGTTTGCTGGGTGAGGCCTATGTTCATCAGTGGACATCTGCAGGCTGATGATGAATAAAAATAAATAGCAAAGAACCAAATAGTCTAGGATAGCCACTGACAGCCTCCGTGGTGTGGTGGTTGAGCAGGTCGGCCCATAGCCCGGAGGCGGCGGGTTTGATTATTCCCGCGACAGAACAATTATTCCCAAGTATTTGTGCACAGAAAATAAAGCTCAAATACTTGTTTTGTGTGTGGGTGTTGCGGGAGCATGGTCCTCGTAGTTCCTGGGTCCCTAGGTACAGGGAATCTTAGTTCGGGTCCAGGATCCATGTATGTGATCGTTGGCCGTTATTATTATTATCCACTCATTTATTCATTTTTCTTAGGTTTAGGTTTTTTTTACAATATTGTTATAGTTTTTTTTTACAATATTGTTATAGTTTTTTTTACAATATTGTTATAGTTTTTTTTACAATATTGTTATTATTTATTATTATAGGTCGATATGATAAAATAAGTACAAAAAAAAATTTATCAAGCATTCACAATGCTTAAAATTCTGCCTCTGTAGTGTGGTGGTTGAGCACGGCGGCTCATAGCCCGGAGGGTTCGATTCTCGCGACAGCACAAATATAGTGCACAGGAATAAAGCTCAAACCCCTGTTCTGTGTATGGTTGTTGTGGGAACTTGGTCCGTGGTTCCTGGGTCCCTACATACAGGGCATCCTAGTAAGGGGTCATGGTCTATGTATGTATGGGATTTATTTTGTTTTTATGTTCTAGATCCTTCTAGCAGATGACAAAGAGCTAACCCAGTGGGTGCCTCTCAAGCGGTTGGTCCGTCATAAGCCAGAGAGTGCACAGAAGAGCGAGGTGGCAGCTTTTAGGCAGAAGGCGGCAGATCTAGGTCTAAAGCGACGAGTACTGCCTAGCTTGTTCAAGGAATTACCTGAGTAAGTGGGAACTATTATAGTTTTTACAAGCTTTTTAATATCCTAGGATAGATTATCTCATTGAAATCCAGTTGACCAATGATACAACTTCCCTCCCCTCTTACGAAAATTAGTGGTCTTCAACCACTAATTTCTAATAAATACTATGAATTTCTAATAAATCACAGGAACCCGTTGATATATTTTGTTCCATCCTGCTCTGTTCTTTGTAATTTCGTATGACTTTGTCCCGTTTTGTTACCTCGCCCCCTGTCCGCGCAGGTGAGTCGTGTTTGTACGAGATATTATTTTAACGAGCTATCAACGAGCTGTATAATCTTTGGATTATCTATAGCCGGAGCCTTCGCTGTCTGGGTTAGCCTGCGGTGGATATCATATACTCTATGATACTACTCGTATAAGATGGCTACTTATACTTACCAATAAAATCAGTAAGAATTTGGGAAAAACGTGTGATATAAACTCGACGAAAATACTACAAGTGTTTTAATGAATAATATATGTAATGCAATGTATGTTCGGCTGTCGTATTATGTAAAAGTTGCAGTAGCAAAGCAACAGCAGTAGCAAAGCGACAGCAAACACTTAGCAATAGGTCGCAAGATGTCACTGGAAATCGTAAGTCGCCTGTCGCTGAATGCACTTTGGCCTTTGATTCTAGCGCCACTAGCAACAGAACAGCAATAGAAGGAAACAAAATAATGCACTTTTTAGTTCATCGATTGTCCGACAGATGGTGATCTGGCGCTCGATCACTTTCTGCTCTGCCAAAGTGATGTTTGACAGCAATGATTGCGAAGTTTAGGCTTGTTGCAAACTTGTTCATAATTAGCCAGATCAAATCTTGCATCTGGAGATGGAGCAGTTATAAATAAATGAGTTATCCTCAACCGATTGACATCATATTTTGCATACACGTTTTGATTTGGATGACTGAAGCTTTTAAATCCAATATGGTGGACGGTCCAAGATGGCGGATTAGTTTTTTTTGCCCGCCCGTAATATGCGTGTCAAAAATAATAATGAATGTCTTTGCTAAGCAGAAAACAAAAAGCTTGTTTAAAAAATGTTTTTTTATTATTCATTTATTTTAAGGTAATGTTGACTCAGATCTTATTGATGTCTCAGGATGGCAAGCTCAGTGCAGTGTCATACGAGACTTCCATATTTTTGAATTCAGGGTGGCACTGCAACTCCTATTATACTATACAACTATGTACCCACTGTGACAGATGGGCACACACATGTAGCATGACTATACCGCATTTTTTAATTTTTTGTAAATAATTCCAGGGAGCCGGAATTGGTCGTGCCAAAGGAAACCAAGAAGAAAAAGAAAAAGAAGAACAAAAACAAATCAGAAAATAAAGAGGAAACCACAGAGGAAAATGAACCTATTGTCAATGATACAAGTAAACAGAATGACGAAGCAACAAACGAAGTCAAAGATAAAAAGAAGAAGAAAGATGTAAACGAAAAAGTAGAACATGAAAATGCGACAGAAGTAAATGGACTCGATAATCTTGAAAATAATGAAACAGTTGACGATACAGCGAAAAGGAAAAAGAAAAGCAAAAATATTGAAGGAAATGCTAAACCAGAAAAAAACGTTCCGAAAGAGGTTGAAACTAAAACTGAAAATGAAGATTTTAATTACGAACAAAACAGCAATGTTAGTAAAGTTAAAAAGAATAAGAAAACTAAGAATACAGGCTTCGAAGTAGAAAATGTCTTGAATGTAACCCCTAGTCAAGAAAGTATAAGCCCTGCTGTTAATTTGAAAAGGAAAGTAGACAATCAAAATCACGATTCGCAAATTCCAAGTAAAAAAAAGAAGAAGCATAACAAAATGCAAGGAAAGAAGAATAAAGATTCCAAGAAGAATGTTAACAAAAAAGATAAGTTTAAAAGTATACAAAACAACGATAAATCTTCAGATAATCCTCTGAGTAAGCTATCTGATGAAAGGTTAAAGGCGTATGGGTTAAATCCCAAGAAGTATAGGAGTTTCTTGAAGTATAAAAAGTTTTAGTAGAAAAGTTTGTAGATAGTGTAAAGATATGAAATGAAAAATTATATAAATATTTTTAATAACTTTTATTTTATTGATTACTTACCTGAAAGAGAGTTTAACTCCATCGTATGTCGATGTACTAGGCTTGAAAGTATATTAAAAAGCATGAAGAATCCCTGTACTAGGTTTTAGGTTCTTGTTCTAAGAGTGCATGGTTATTTAAGGTTTGGCTCCAGCCTCCAGTCAGTGGAGCACAAACACTTGAACGCGTTTATGAGAATCTGCTTGAACGCAACATTATTTTTGCTATGATGTTGGTATTAACATGAACCTCTATTTTTTTCTCTAATCTGTGCATTCACCTTGTTTTTTTATAAATTGCATTTTTCTCTAATCTGTGATACCTTACATTACAAAATATGAAGTCACTGTCAGTGACTTTGACAGAGGACCAACAAAACTGTCAATTTGACATTTATTATAAAATCATTCATTCTTTTGCGACAAATTTCTTTTTTCGGTGAGCCGTGTTCACGCAAAGGTAAAATTGATTTTGTTTATTTTTGGAATATTTTATTGAAATATTTGGTAAAACAAGTGTAAAACTACATCTGAAATTCCTTTTCTAAAGTTTTGGTAGGCTTATATTAATGATTTTGGTGATATGATTCGATTTTTTCCATCATAACCTTTAATTTGCCTTCTAGTAGATCAGCCGCTGTCTTATTAATGTAGCGGTTTGAGTGGACAGCAAGGCTATAGTAGTGCCACGAGCATAGATTCCCAGATGTATTATCGTCCGCATACTGCGTCTGCAACTGTTTGTGGCGACAGCTCTACTAAAAGCTTCCCTCCACGCTGAGTGGCTAGAGCCGGTCAGGTTTTGAAACTATTTTCCGTGCTACAGCTCACCAAGATGGTGAACAACCGAGTGCCGTCGGTGTTTTCGAAGACGTACGTGACGCCGCGGCGTCCGTTCGAGAAGGCGCGTCTCGACCAGGAGTTGAAGATCATCGGAGAGTACGGTCTCCGCAACAAACGTGAAGTGTGGCGCGTCAAGTACACGCTCGCGAGGATCCGTAAGGCTGCCCGTGAACTGCTCACGCTTGAAGAGAAGGACCCTAAAAGGTTATTTGAAGGTAAACACGAGTATTTAATTGACAAGTTCACAATCACATGTTAATGTACTTAACCTAACCTCTGATGGACTCTGAACATGACATGTTTTCATTGATAGTTACTTACCTAGAAACCAAGATTTAGCAGACAGCTTAGTGATGATAATATTCTAATATCTGACACCTCTTGTCAGACTAAAACAATGGTGATTTTACTTATTCTGATCAAATCCAGCATCCACCACTAACATTCACGCTTGAAACATGTCTAATGCAAGTCTGTCATCTTCAGGTAATGCCCTCCTTCGTCGTCTTGTGAGGATCGGAGTGCTGGATGAGAAACAAATGAAGCTTGATTATGTGCTCGGTTTAAAGATTGAAGACTTCTTGGAGCGTCGTCTGCAGACACAGGTGTTCAAGGCTGGTCTCGCCAAGTCCATCCATCATGCCCGTATCTTGATCAGACAGAGGCATATCCGGTAAGGGACTTACTTGATAACCAATATGTAATTACTGTAATATTTCTGAGCTGAGCTGAACTTGTTTGAGCATTAGGTAAACTTTATTTTAGAAACCATAGACTTTACCACAAAAAGTATTTATATGGCTCTATTAATAATCACACATTCACTATTTGTAAGATTTTTTGATATAACTTGTATTTGACAATAAATTAAATGCAGGTGATGACTGCACACAGCGGTGACAGCAGCTTCCTCTGGCTTTGAATTGTTTTCTAAAAGACCACTTGATCCTCCATGTTGAGGTCAATGTCTTGAAATGTAAATGCTCTTTGAGCTAACATGAGGTAAGGTATTTGTTTGTCTAGTCACATAATGATGGAAATGTTGCTATGCAAGCTTTACCCATCCACACAGAAATCAGCACAATAACTTGAAAGATATTCTACAGCCAGAATAATTGAAATGTTTTGTGCTGACTGCAGGATTTCTAGACAATTTTGTCGATATACTTGAGAAGATGCTCTGCAAACAATCATTCATCATTTCCCAATTTATCTCTAAGCCAGCGAAGCTAAGATGGCGTAATAGAGCCCTCTGATGCAGTCTTATAATAGCATTGATAGAGCCCCTGATAATAGATATTTATAGAGCTACTGTTAGTGTGATTTAAACTCAATGGCATCTGTGAAGTCAGCAAAAATTTGCATTGGTATAGGTAAATGCTTGCAGGGGGTTTGAAGCACTCTTGAGTTTGCATCACACTCTGCTACTCTAGTGCTTCAATTGTCTGTTACTACTTCAGACCTACAATATCCTTTTGTATTCCAGTGTCCGCAAGCAAGTAGTGAACATCCCATCGTTCATTGTCCGACTGGACTCTGGCAAGCACATCGACTTCTCCCTCAAGTCACCCTTCGGTGGCGGCCGCCCAGGACGCGTCAAGAGGAAGAACCTGCGCAAGGGACAGGGTGGTGGTGCGGCCAATGATGAGGAGGAAGATTAGACTAAAATAAATTGACCATTTAAAACATGCTGGGTTTTATTGTTGAGGATTTCCTCTTAGGATGGGTACTTGGCATTACATTTTTTTTTCTGGTTTTGGTATAGTGGGTGATGGCACATATTGCTGGGATTATTTCCTACATTTTGACTTTACCATTTTGATTGATGAGGTCAAGGTTAAGAAAAAATTGTGTATGTACTATAAGTAGATATAATTTTAAATATCAAAGTCAACAATAACTTAATAATAAGTTATAATACATTTTTTAAATATGTAGGTATGTTAAGAATACACAAGGCGACCAAGGGTAGGCCTTTGGTTTACTCAGTAATAAATGCGTCTATTCTCAGTAGTTCAATTGATTGAACTACTGAGATTTTTAATTCACACTAGTTCAATGAAATATTTTGAACTACTGGTACTTATCTATTCACAGTAGTTCAAATAAAGTTGATTGAACTACTGAGCCTTAGTTCAATTAAAAAAAATCATTGAACTAAAGGCTCAGTAGTTCAATTGCGAGAATTTTCAATTTTTGATTGACATCATTGCCTTTCTATGTCTCTTTTATTTACTTAATTACTCCCAGTACTTACTAAATTTTTACCAGCCCAAGATAGTTTTACATTTTGACAAATGTCAGTTTGTCAAATGTCGTTTTGACAATTGTCATTTTGACAGATGTCAACTGTCAAAATTTAAAACTATCTTGAGCTGGTAAAAAATTAGTAGTAGAAGTACTGGTAGTAAGGTAGTGATTACAATCAAAAATTAAATTCTCGCAATTGAACTACTGAGCCTTGTTAGTCTCCTTAATTCAATGCTTTTTTTTAATTGAACTAAGGAGAATAACAAGGCTCAGTTGTTCAATCAATTGAACTGTTAACTGAACTACTGTGAACAGATAAGTACCAGTAGTTCAATCAAAATATTTCATTGAACTAGTGTGAATAAAAAATCTCAGTAGTTCAATCAATTGAACTACTGAGAATAAACGAATAAATGGATGTCCCCTTTCTCCCTACTAGTGGGGAGAAAGTGAAAAATAAAAATGTATTGCCTTTCTCCCCACTAAGTAACATATTTGACATGGGAGATTTAACTGAATTGAAAAGTAATCTCTCCCCACTATGTGGGCAAAAGGAAGTAGCCAAATTCACTATGCTGAGCAAGGCTTTGCTAATACTAATAAGTACTATGTGATATACTCGAAACTTAATCTTTCTAAAAACTTGCTCCCTGCCGTTTTACTAGCACATAAGTTTTACGAAGCACCAACTGATAATAAATATACCTAACCTACCATATATTTACGGTAAGTCCGAATACTTTGCGTAATACCACGCCCTATTAATTCTTTAATAGGGCGTGGGCAATAGAATAGAAATGCCCACTTGTTTCTACAAGTGGGCATTTCTATTCTATTGCTGTCTGCCACCCAATACATTCAAAGCATACTAATAATGGTGGGAATAGGGAATCTTGTTGTCAGAATCGCTTTTCCAATGGCGAAAGAGATGGATGTAAATATAAAATTATCAGACTCCATCCAAATTGAAGCATGCAATTAGTCTGTATCATCTTCATTAAAATGATTTAAATGTACATCCTTTAACTTCTCGGTGACTTCTTTAGACTGTTCCACCTCAATAATCTGTTCAAGACATAGGTCCAGGATCTTCTCGAGACCTCTAGCTGTCTCTGTGGAGGAATATATGTGCGAGTCGGGCACATGAACAAACAGTGTGCGAGTGTTGTCTACACTGAGAGATGTGTAGTAGATGTATTCACATAGGTATCTGGAAGAAAAAGCAGTAGTATTTTATTAGGCCGCCATAGTACAAGCTTTGCTTAGTTTTTCGCTAGATGGCACTGTGTGACATGTCCAATAAAAATACATATCAAAATAAGTTTGCTTATTTGTTCTAGAGTTCACACAAAAACTACTGGACTGATTTGGATGAAATTTTGCAAATGGGTTACTTATATTACCAGGTTCAATATAAAATACTTTTTACCCTGCAAGATATACATCGGGTAGGTACACCCAGACCTACGATATTTTAGTGGTACACCTACCTCTACCACGGTATCTCTACTGGTACAGATATGTGGAAAAAAACCACTAAGATCTACCAGTTGTCATACATAGGTGCCAGGTGGTAACCATAAGTACACTTATCCCTACTATAAAAATGCAGATAGTATACCTTAAACATAATAATGTTTAAGGTATACTATTATAAGCATTGTATAGGTACAGTACAGACCTATACCCATTGACATTCATGTCAGTACCTATACCTGATTGTAAGTGAAGAGGATGAAGAGAATAGAAGAAGAAATAATAGCCCATCTGACTGTAAATGAGCAACAGAAAGCTGCTCTTATTAGTTGATAGCAAAACCGTTGCAAATAAAAGGTATTGCCTTTGTCCATTTGATAAGATTATCAAATCCCTTTGTCTCTTCAAGTTCATACAAAGTGGTAGGTACATTGATTGTTTATTTTACAATGATGCATACACAATCTAAGTATATAATATAGGCTTAGCCTAGTTTGGGGCCCGTTGTCATGCCTATCATATAGCATTATTTAACCTTTTATTCAAAATTACCTTATGATTAATTGTAATGTTTCTGGAAAATAAATTTTCTTTTTCTTATTCTAATAAAACCTTTGCCATTGCTACAGATTGTTTTGCCTGAAATTATGAAAAACAATTTTAATCACCTGCCAGCATCTTTGGATGACACAGCTTTCATTTTCTCCTGAATTTCAAAACTGTGATTGAATTCGCTGCATATTCTTTCAACATTTAACTTTGTGTGCATCCTGACTGCACCTTCTTGAGGGCAGGTGTAGTCTACGGGGCATTTGTCGAAGTAGTCCAGCCGCTGGTAGCCTTTCCTGTGAGCTTGCATCTCTAGAGTGAAATGCTCTGCCAGTCTTGATACTCCAACATGGATTGTCAGCTAAAAATAATAAATGTATAATACCAAATAATCTCATACATACCAACATCCTGAACCATTAATAGTTTAAGATGAAGTATGTACCACAGACCAAGTAGGGGATACTACTGGTATGTACAAAACCCTATAAACTCCAGGGTCCAGGCTAGATGTCAGTCAGTGCAGCTAAGCCTTCGTTCACTGTGTTTGGAATAAGAATACTTGCTTCTCAGGTTCCGCCCTCACAAACATTACCTTTGGTTCGTGAGTTTCCCACAATGCCGGCACAAACTCATCCACGTTTTCATAGGTAACAGGTATCTCCAGTAACACAAGCTCAATGTTATGCTTCTTCTCGATTTCCTCTTTATTCATTAGCTTTACTCCTTCCCAGCTTGCGTTCGTCGGGTGCCCGCTAAATGGACCAAATCCGGTTACCAGCACTATGGGCTTGAACATGAAGTCTATGTCAGACATGCTTAATTACAGGTACAACTTCGATAACACAGTAAAAGGCGGTGATTTGTTGAGACGGCAATGCCTAGAAAAATCACTTGTAAATGCAATACAAAAGTAAAATTGCGAAATACATCAAGAGCTACATTATTTACTTTTCAAATAAATTATTTGTTGACTATTTTTGACGTTAGTCAGCTGATTTTTCTTTTCTTCATTCTTAGGTTGGCAGCAGTGAATCAGTGATGTTGTGCACTCTATTTTCGATCCATGAGCGTTTCAACTTTCAATATTGTATGGGGGCCACCGTTTTTTGTTCAGGGGCCCCATTTTTGTATTTCTCTGTAAACGTGTTAGGGTTTTTTTTATGCGATTGAATGACGTTACAAGCTAGTCGTTCACTAGATGTTAAGCGACATGGCCGCCCACGCCGCCCATAACAGTTGTAGTGTCACTCGGAACTTTAAAAAAATAAAGTTTCACGTGACACTGCACTGCGCACGTCATCCTGAGACATCACACAGTCAAGTAATCAGATTACTAGACTAAGTGATCAGATCATTAAGTCTCATTTGCCCAGTAATTTCACTAGCTACAATGCCCTTCAAACCGGAACACAGTAGTGCTTGCACACTACTGCTTGGCGGCAGAATAACTGGCAAAGCGGTGGTACCTATCTAGACGAACTTTGCAGAAAAGTCCTACCACCTAGTAAAACTTTTTTTATACATCGGACTTATCTAGCATTTGACCACGCTCTCACCTGATGGAAAGTGACGATGCGATCGAAGGTGTAGCATGCTAGCCACTTAGAAACTTACCGCAGCCACGGCAGCGTAGGCGCACCCCGTCTTAATACCCCGCGTAACTGTGGTTACGCAGAGTTTTTTTATAATTTTATATCGGCAAAAATTTAAAAATGGTGCTTTTTTTCTGCTAAATTGAGGTGTACGTCGTAGTAGAAATATATTTCCTACGCCTAGCAACCCCAAAATAGCCACCACCCATGCAATTTTAAAAGAAAAAAAAAAGTTTAAAGTCAGTTGACATTTTTTTTTTGTTCGGCCGTAATATTTGTAATAAGCCGGTCATAAGCCGGCAAATACGATGGCGTCTCTCAGATAGACATTACCATTTTCAAAAACTATCAGGGAAGCCTCACGAAAGGTTAACTAAGCAGGGAACTGTTCAAAATAGAAATATTTATACTTACATGTTGTACCTATGCAATTTGTGAGATAGGTAAGTAGGTACCTATTGTGCATTTTTGTTGGGTGGAGTTAAGAGTTAGGTATGCACAAGTAGAACGTACTGGACTGATGATACTACATGTTTAGTGTACAATACATACCTATAACAGAAACATAACAGAGAGAAAATTATAGCACAAAGGTTATTAACCTACCATCATATTACATGTTCATTGCAAATTCATTTGAGTATCTACTTATCAACTTATTATGATTAAGTGTTACTTAAACTTTTCCTGACTTTTAAGTTTTAGTTTAATTGCATTATCTGAGCATGAATCAAGCGGATAATTACAAACAGATTATTTCAATGAGTGCTGACTGATTTTTCTCTTGTATAAGTAAATATCATATGTTTGGATTAGGGATGCCTGCCGATAATAAAACATTTTAATGGCATTCGTTTTACACTTTGAGCAGTTTATTACATTAGAGAGTATCTATTGAAGTTCATTAGTAGAATACAGTCAGGTACATAAAGTACAGTTGGCAAAAACATTTTCTTATAAAAAAGTGAAAACTTTTTGAAACTTTATACTATTTTCAATTGACATTTGATATATTAAAAAATTCTTTTGAACTTTTCAAATTACACTGCTTTATTAATGCGTATTAATACTAGTTTACTATCAATAGGAAAATTGTTTTCAAGAATATCTATATGTACACATCGGGGTGACATCCGAGTGGACCAATGACTATAAATAAACATCATCTAATTTCTTATGAGACTTAATCCGACATATACGTCTATGTTCATACGTGTAACTAAAGGTTAAAGTAATTATTGTCAAATGTTATGAAGGTAAACACTGTACTTCCAGGTGGACATGGAATCGGTACTCATAGCTAGATTACAAGATATTATTTCCCGCATTGGAAATCTTACTGTTCAATGTAAACAATTACTCTCAAAGGGAGAAATAAATGACGATGAGAAAAAAGAAGCTGAAATAATATGTGTTAACGCGGCAGCTAAGCTTTATAGCTGAGCACGTCTCCAAAAATGCGGGGGTAGGATAGCTGGTGAACTATGAGAATTTAAGATGACTAACCTGGTCTCCTACTGGCACAACACTTGACAAGCTACGATCACCTCAGTGCGGGCTCCGATCCTGTAGCTTGTATCCAGCAGAGAGGTCCAGCCTTGCAGTACTGCGGCTTCTTCAGGTACGTCACTCAAGCGGCCTTCAATATCCGAATGGTACGGAAGTGGACTATAACGCGGCGCGGTGGAACTGTTAGTGCACAGCTCCTTCAGCTGATTAGCCCAAAGGATGGACAACCAGGATACACTCCGAGTTCAGAGCGATTAGCGGCAGCCGCGATGAACGAGGGTCGATCGCAGACTGCTTGTGCAATGACAAGCAAATTGTCTCGTGCATTCGCGGCGTGGGTGACAGAGATAGTCATCGGAAAGTATAAATATTATGAGGGCAGGAAAATAATAAGCGCAGTTACGACTGGCGCAAACATTGCCCCCGGCCTAAAAACCGTTGGTTTTTAAAAGAGAGAGTGGAAAAAATATTATTAAAAAATTGCGGGTTGATATATAAAGTGGTGGGTTGTTAGCGGGGTGGCCGGGTAGCAAGCGGTTACCTTATTGCGTAGGTAAAACGCATAACCGAACGACTGGTCTTTTGTAGACACCAGTCGCGGTTTTTATAGAGGCGACTCTACAAATGCCATCGTTGCCAGGATAAGTGGCAATAACGACACCGAGAGGCCAAGAAAGCGGTGGAATATTATCAGTGATGATAAGAACGATAGAGCCTACCGTGATGGGATTCGAAGGTGTATTCCATTTTGCCCTAGATTGAAGCAGGTGAAGATACTCCAACTTCCATCGTTTAGAACATGACTGAATCATTTGATCCAGTAAAGCGTAGCGTTTTAACAAGTGTGCGGGTTCATCAGAGACCACGCACGCAGGTAAGTGCTTAAGCGGTGCAGTCATTAAAAAATGCGCGGGAGTTAATGCAGTGGGCTCAGAAGGATCCTCACTCAATAACGTTAGCGGTCGTGAATTGATCACACTTTCAATTTGCGTGAGCACGGTTAACATCTCCTCGTAGGTGAGTAACTGTGAACCGAGCGATTTATGTAGATGCCCTTTAAACGCTTTTACAAATATTTCGTAGTTCCCCCCGAAGTGAGGACTTCGCGGTGGATTGAATTTCCAAAGAATGCGGTTTGCTGATAATTCATCTGAGAGAGACTTATTAAATTCAGCAGAATTTGTAAGAGTATAAACATCCGATAAAGCGTTTTTCGCGCCTAGGAACGTCCTTGCGTTGTCTGAATACATAACGGAAACGGAACCACGGCGTGCGAGAAATCGTTTAAACGCGGAAAGAAATGAGCTTGTACTCAGATCTGTGGTTAGTTCGACGTGCACTGCGCGTACCACCATACATACAAAAATGCAGAGATAAGCCTTTATAGAACGTACTCCACGTTTTCTGAATGGAATTATGGAAATTGGCCCAGCATAGTCGACCGAAGTATGGACGAACGCGCTAGCTTCGTTTACGCGGCAAGCGGGTAAATCACCCATTAAAGGGAAGCTAGGTTTAGGTTTAGCTTTAAAACAAAAGTTACACTTATGTATAACCGAGCGGACAATGTTTCGGCAGGAAAGTATCCAGTACCTTTGTCTAAGAATTGACATTAGGGCGAGCGGGCCGGTATGTAAGTTTTTGCGGTGATAATAAGAAATTATCATCTCGACTATGCGGTCCTTACGCGGTAATAAAATGGGATGCTGTTGGCTATAAGACAGATCCGCATTTCTAAGTCGACCTCCGACTCGTATGAGTCCATCGGCGTCTTGAAACGGCACGAGCCGTTGTACTGCACGTGAACAGCGGTCATTAGATTTTAAATTTTTTATTATGTCGGGAAAATAAAAATTCTGTAAGGCTTTAAGAATTTGTATTTCTGCGAAATTAAGGTCATCAGCGGTAAAATAATTAGAGCGCGGTAGTCTTTTGATAAAACGATAAATTAAAACAGCTGTGCGCAAGAGCAGTAGCCAGGAAGAAACGCGGGCGGAAAGGTCTAACAGCGGGTTAGAAACCTCGTTATTTGTGTGCGTGGCGGGAAGAGACGAAATAACCTTTTTAGCCTCTGGTAAGTCAGCGTCCGCTTTAGCGGGAACAACTGACGTAACCGGCCATTCATTGGGTTCTTGACATAGCCAAGCGGGACCAGTGAACCACAGCGGGTGGTTCAATAGTTGAGCGGGTGACAGTCCGCGGGATAAGCAGTCGCTGGGATTCTGAGATCCAGAAACATGGCGGAAGCTGTCAGCGGGGATAGCGGAAACGATTTTTGTTATGCGCGTAGCAATAAATGTTTTAAATCTATGTGGGGAAGCGGTAATCCATTGTAAGGCTACCATGGAATCAGTAAAGCAGTATACTTGGTCAACAGTATGACGCTTACCGTACGTATCGATTACGCGGCGAACTAGTTTTGCCATAAGCAAACACGCGCACAGTTCTAGTCTGGCAATAGAGACAGTTTTAAGCGGGGCTACTTTTGATTTAGCACAAACTAAGCGGGTGACAGGAGAAGAGGCTGGGTTGGTCTGAGTGCGAATGTAAACTACCGAACCGTATCCTCGTTCGCTTGCGTCAGCGAACGACACGATGGAAATTTTTGAAGTTTCTTCCACGCCTAAGTGACGTGGAAAGCGAAGTTGTTGAAGACAAGGTAGTTCGCGAGTATAGTTTTGCCAAATATGAGTTATATCTGACGGCGGTTGCTCATCCCAGTCGAGCTTCAATACGTGAAGTTTTTGTAAAATCAATTTAGCATAAAATATAACCGGCGCGATTAATCCAAGAATGTCAAATTGACGCGCGATTAAGGAAAGAATATTGCGTTTAGTAACTGGACGATCTTCGATGTTCACGGTGAACATGAATTCATCGCAAGCGGGTGACCACTGCAGGCCTAGAACCTTCAACTTTGTGTCAGGCTCTTCGAAGTTTATATTAGCGGTATGACGATCAGAAACCGGCAGAGACTCGACTAGCGCGGGCACGTTGCTAGCCCACTTGACGAGCTCAAAGCCCCCGGCCTTGAGGAGCTCGCAGAGATCATCTCTGAGTTGTAGGCAGCCAGACAACAATGGCATGGAGTAGCATACGTCATCCATGAAAGTATTGTTCTTTATTACTTCTGCTACTAGCGGAAAGCGGGCGCGCTCATCAGCGCACAGCTGCCGTAGCACTCTCATAGCAAGAAAGGGGCTGCTACGCAGACCAAAACAAACGCGGTTGAATTGGTAGGTATCGAGCGGTGCAGCGGGATCGAATCGATATAAAAACTTTTGAAAGTTACGGTCGCCTTTATTGACTAATATCTGAAGATACATCTGCTTGATGTCAGACGTAAAGGCGATTGCGTACAGGCGGAAATCCAAGAGGATTATGAAAAGGTCATTTTGTAAATTATCACCCGCATATAAAATGTCACTAAGTGACAGAGACTCATTTTGAGCATTTATAGTTTGGGCACTAGCGTCCATGACCATACGCCAACGGGTGGTTGTCTTATCCAACCTGGCGATTGCATGGTGCGGTATGTAAAATCCAGTTAAATGATCAGCATTGTCAACTAGTGAAATATACCCCTTCTGTATGTACTCTTTTATTATAGCATCGTACTCCACTCGCAGGGGAGGTGAAGCGACGAGCTTGCGTTCGAGATACATGAAGCGGTTTTTAGCGGTGGTAAAAGAATTACCAAGAGCGGTTGCGGGATCGCGGGAGAAAGGTAACGCTACAGAATAGCGACCCGTAGAATCGCGTGAGACATTATTTGTGAAAATACGTTCATTTTCGAGAGCGGCTGGGCTCAAGGTCGGCGTGCACTGCACCTCCTCGAGTTGCCAGAATTTTTGGACAATATTATCCAAGCGCGGTTCTTCAGTAAAGGTACAGAGCGAAATATGAGAGCGGGAATTATTATCGATAGCGGCTGTATCGATATAAGCGGTAGCGGTGTGAATATGAGCGGGTGCAACGGGTGCGGTCCCTATTACAATATATCCGAAAATAGTTTCGAAAGCGGTAGGTGTTCCAGGCGGACCAGCGGCGCGGCCTGATAACAATATATCAGCAAAGAGCGGTGCCCCGATAAGAATATCTATCTCGGAAGGCGCGGAGAAACTATCGTCTGCCAGAGGCAGGCAGTTTAGGTATGACAAACAGGTTATGTCAACTTGCACAGAAGGCAAGTTGTCCGTAATACGGTCGATAACAAAGGCGTCAATCGAAATAAAATTATTATTAAGTCGCGAAGATAAAATAGTAGAAGTTGCACCCTTAATCGGATTAGATGCGGAACCTATACCCTTAACCACTGTGTTCGAAACCTTGTTGCATTTTAAGTTTAACTTTTCGCAACAGTTCGAAGTTAAGAAATTACTTTGAGAAGCAGAATCGATCAATGCGCGTACTACATGATGGCGACCATTTAAATCGGTAGCATAAACTTGCACCGTTCCCAGTAAACACGTCATATCCGTAGACTGAGATATAGGACGTACATTGCATAACGATACGTTCTGTTGTGCGGGCTGATAAGCGGCAGTGGTAGGTATATCTGTCAGCTGACCGCAGGCGACAGCAGAGCGCGAGCTATAGTGCGGCGGCTGAGCCGAAAGTGGTGCCAGCACAGAGGGTGCGACGGGGGCGCCGGCGGCGGCGGCGTGGCCAGACGGCGCGCGCGGAGGCTGCGCGGGAGCACGCGGCGCGGTGCGCGGGAGCGAGCGGGAGTCTTCGCGGGGGGAAGACACTGTCTTGCGACACAATAATGAGTGATGTTTACACCCACAATAACGGCAATTAAATTTAGAATTGCAAGCGGTATTAGTATGTGTAACACTTAAACAATTAGTGCAACCTTTGTTACGTTTTATAAAAGAAAACCTGTCATCAATTAAAAGTTTATTAAATGCAGGGCATTTATATAAATAGGAATGATCAGTTTGTTTACATAGCGGACACTGAGATACACATGATGCAGCGAAAGAATGCGTAGATTTCGCGGTAACCATAACCGGTTTGTTATTATCATACACCCGGCCATGGGAGGCAGGCGTAGTGCGTTCCAATATTTTACTCTGTTCACGAACGAACTTCACAAATTCATTATAGGTAGGCATAGATTTACCTCGCATGTGCATTTCGAACGAACGTGCGGTGCTCGAGTCTACCTTCTTTAATGCAAGTTGTAACAGAATAAAATCTGGCAAGTTTTCAAGCTTGAGTGAGTTCAAACTTGACACTGCCGTGCAGAATTTATCGAGAAATGATTCTAAGTTCTTATTCGTCGCGGTATTAAAAGATTTAAATTCAAGCACTTGGTCCAGATATGCGGAGGCAAGATTACGCTTGTCATCGAATTTTTCGACGAGCGTCTGCCATATAATGCGGTAGTTATCACCGTTTGGAGTTATTCCGGAACAAGCAGAAAGCGCCCGGCCTGACAGTTTATTTATTAAATATTGAACGCGGTCGTGATCTGTGAGATCAGGATTTTCGTGAATTGTCCGTTTAAAAGACTCATAAAAAATCCTCCAAGACATAGGATCTCCGTTAAAATTCATCAAATCAAGCTCAGGGAGTCGAATAGATTTGCGTGGCGGTGCAACATGTGAAACAGCGGTTTCAACTATTGTCGCGGGCGGATTGAGTTTATCGTAAACAAACTTACAGCGGCAGTACATATCTTCGAATACGTTTACAGACTGATAATTAACGGTATACGAAGGGTTGATAGTCAACTCGACGACATTAATTTTGTTCAAAATTTCAGAAAAATCCAAACGTAAGCGGTCTAAGGACATCATTCCATATAGAAATAAATCTCTCTCAGTATCATCAGTAAAAGCTTTTAAAGAGCGGTTATAAATTTGTTGTAATCGGGCGAATATTGCGTCACGTTGACCAATTAAAGTCAAACGCTGGACTTCCAAAGTACCGAGAGCTTTTGGTTTCTCGACTACTTCCTGGTCATGAGACCGAGTACTAGTCATTTTGTCGGAATATTAAATAATTTAGACAAATTAACAAATGACCAATTTTGTCGTAATATGCCTGCAACACTCAATAGGCGTGGTCAAGTAAGAATGACGCGATAACTATTGTACGGACACGAAGTCGCAAGAATACCTTCACTATACAAATAAAAATATTATTCTAGGAAAATCTTATTTTATGCAATTTAGGATAGCGGAATACACGAAGTATATATACAAGAGCGTATAGGTAACTCAGAGGTACTAAATACGCGGTAATATAGCGGGCGGGAACACAATATTTATGAGAAATATTGATTTAAAAAATGTGCGGTAGCTCACGGCAGAACACAAGAAATGAACTAAACCGGAGAATCTACGTAAATTACATAGATTTTAGTGATCACAAGAAATGATCGACTGTGGAGAATCACAAGAAATGATCCGGCGGTGGAGGACCACAAGAAATGTTAACGCGGCAGCTAAGCTTTATAGCTGAGCACGTCTCCAAAAATGCGGGGGTAGGATAGCTGGTGAACTATGAGAATTTAAGATGACTAACCTGGTCTCCTACTGGCACAACACTTGACAAGCTACGATCACCTCAGTGCGGGCTCCGATCCTGTAGCTTGTATCCAGCAGAGAGGTCCAGCCTTGCAGTACTGCGGCTTCTTCAGGTACGTCACTCAAGCGGCCTTCAATATCCGAATGGTACGGAAGTGGACTATAACGCGGCGCGGTGGAACTGTTAGTGCACAGCTCCTTCAGCTGATTAGCCCAAAGGATGGACAACCAGGATACACTCCGAGTTCAGAGCGATTAGCGGCAGCCGCGATGAACGAGGGTCGATCGCAGACTGCTTGTGCAATGACAAGCAAATTGTCTCGTGCATTCGCGGCGTGGGTGACAGAGATAGTCATCGGAAAGTATAAATATTATGAGGGCAGGAAAATAATAAGCGCAGTTACGACTGGCGCAAACAATATGCAAAAAATTAGAAACCTTCCATTCTCGATTCTCGACAGAACTAAATCAGTACTTTCGTATGAGCACGGAACCATCTGCTGATGACATATCTAGGTTCAGCACTATCCAATTAGAGTCTGAAGAAGTCCTCACGGAACTGATCTATAAAATTAAAAACTGTAAAAGAACCTCGGAAAATTCTAACAATGCAATATCGAGTAAGCTGCCTAAGCTGAGCTTACCTGAATATGGAGGAAATATACTAGGGTGGCAAGAGTTTTGGGACCATTTTGCATCAAATATTGACAGCCGCAGCTTGCCTGACGTCGATAAATTATTATATTTAAAAGCGTCACTAACTGGAGAGGCAAAGAAGCTTATAGAAGGTTTCGAAACTACAAATAAAAACTACGGAATAGCAGTAAGGACACTTAAAGAACGTTATGGAAAAGAAAGCCATAAAGTCGATGCTCATTATGCAGCTTTGTATAAAGTGAAGGCTGCTGACAAGACCGCCGAGGATTGTCGCAGAACACTCAATGAAATAGAGAGACATATCAGAGTGCTTAATTCACTAGGACAAGACACCAACCACCACCATTTAAGATTTATAATTATAGAAAAATTCCCTTCAGAAGTAATTTATGAAATGAAAATGGCTTTAAAAACAGATTCGGTTGAAGACATGAGGAAACAGCTAGAAATCATTGTTTCTGCAAAGGAAGATGCAAGTAGAATTGCACAAGAAAACCAAACTAACGACACCAGTCGATTTACAACTGAGACACTCCACGTGACACAAGAAAATAAAGGGCAAAAAATACAACCAAGTAAAAGGTTTAATGAAAGGAAATTTAAAAGGAACGATTATACACCCACATATAAAGGAGCGACAAAATTCTCTAACAAAAGGAAATTTGAATTTAAACATGAAAGGACCAATAAAAACAACAATGCTGAAGAAGATTCAAGAAAGAAAAGACAAAAACTTTCTTGCATTTTCTGCGATGGCAATCACTATAATGACCGATGTGACAAATTCAAAACTTTAAAAGAAAGAAAGTTTAAATTGAAGAAACGCTGTTTTGTATGCTTCCGGGAAGGACACAACTTCAAGAGTTGTACCAAAGGACACACATGTGTATATTGTAAAAGCCAAGGGCAACATAACAGAGCTTTATGTCCCAAAAGGGTTCCGGGAGAAGCTACATTAACTGTATCAAATGAAAGAGGATGTACTATATTACAAACAGCAGTTGTAACAGCGACCAAAGAAGGAGGTACGAAACAAGAAAGTTGTCGTTTGTTACTGGATTCGGGTTCACAAAGATCCTACATATGTAAAAGACTTGCGAAAAAATTATGCTTACCAATTATAGAAGAAAATTTGCTTACCATTTTGACATTTGGTGCGAAAACCCCCCAAGAAATAGAAAGTCCTTTGGTAAAACTTCAATTAAAGACACGAACGAAAGAAAATGTTACACTCTATGCAAACTGTGTGGAATCAATAACAAATGGAATATCATTCCATAAACTAAACCAAGAGATTCCGGACCATGACTTCATTATAGCTGATGATGGGTCGTTAAATGATCAAGTAGACATACTTATCGGAAACGATTATTATTGCTCATTGATCTCTGATGAAAAGAAGAAAATAGGGCAGAAACTATACCTAGTGAAGTCTAAATTTGGATGGATTCTAAGTGGTCAATTGGATTCTAAACCGGCCCAACAAGGAGAACTATCGGTTGTAACATATTTTCAAACCAGTTTGAATATTGGATTAAGTCAACCCGACTATGCGACTTACCTTTAGACTATGGAAACATAAAGAGTCTATGGGAATTAGAGTCCATTGGCATCGTCGACTCTCCAAAGGTCACTAAAGAGGAACAAGCAATCCACAGCTTCAATGAGACTACCAAGTACATAAATGGTAGATACACTGTAAACTGGCCATGGAAAGAATATCCACCTAATCTACCGAGTAATTTTGGATTAGCCTATGGGCGCTTGGTGAGTTTGATGAAACGATTAGATCCAGAAATTTTAATCTCATATGACCAAACAATAAAACAGCAAATAAACTGTGAAATCGTTGAACACGTACCTAACACTAAGGAAACCTCAAAGGTAGTACATTATTTACCTCATCATGGTATTCAACATTCGGACAAACCCATACGAATTGTGTATGATGCAAGTGCCAAGACAAAAGAAAATAAAAGTTTGAATGAATGTCTGTACTGTGGACCACTTTTACTAGAAGACCTAACTGGACTACTTATAAAGTTTAGAACTCATAAAATCGGGGTAACAGCTGATATTGAGAAAGCGTTCCTACAAATCGCTTTGCACACTACTGATCGTGACGTCACCAGATTTTTATGGTTGAAAGACATAAATAAACCAGTGACGATGGATAATCTCCTACACTTGAGATTCTGCAGAGTTCCATTCGGAGTAATCTCAAGTCCATTTTTGTTAAGTGCAACAATAAAACATCACCTTTCAAAGGCAGAAAAACCTGAAATCAAGAACTTAGCTGATGCTATATACGTGGACAATCTTGTCACTGGAGTAGAATCTGATTCTAAAGCGTTAGAACTACATAAAGATTCCAAAGAAACATTTCAAGAGATATCCATGAATTTAAGGGCATGGAGTTCCAACAGCGCAAAGGTCATGCAACACATACAGGATGCCTGTAAGGATGAAGTAGTAAAGGTCCTAGGTCTAGACTGGAACATAAAAGAGGACACTCTTCAACTGAGATTCAAAAACGTGAACACCAACGTAACCACCAAACGAGACGTTCTTAGAGTAATCGCGTCCGTATATGATCTATGCTCATATGCAGCACCTTACTTACTATCAGCAAAATTATTTTTACAAGAACTTTGGAAAAGTAAGATTAAATGGGATACAACCTTACCCCAAGAGATGATTGAAAAATGGTCACAATCAGTAAGCAAAGACTTGAGCAATGTGAAAAATATATCTTTGAGCAGACGCTACATAAAGACCTCAACCAGGAGTGAATATACCCTACATTGTTTTTGTGATGCTTCTTTGAAGGCATATGCTGCGGCAGTATATGTCGTTCAAGGGAACGAGAAGAATTTCATCATAGGAAAGTCACGATTAGTACCTGTAAAAGATCAAGACAGTCTAAAAATTCCACGCTTAGAGCTTTTAGCTGTACTCATCGGAAGCAGACTAATTAAATTTGTTGTCAAAAACCTGCAATTAGAAATTGTTCAAACGATATTGTGGACTGATAGTCAGATTGTTATTGAATGGATAAAGTCAGATAAACTGCTACCACCGTTTGTAGCTAGAAGAATAAAGGAAATAAAATCAATTAAAAATGTAATCATAAAACATGTTCCTTCTGAACAAAATCCTGCAGATGTAGCAACTAAACCTACCAACTCGACAGAAGAAAAGATGAGATGGCTTTCTGGACCAGACTTTATTACAGAAGATCCTGAGTCATGGCCACCGGACGTTAGGCCCGACAACGTCGGTTCTCTCTTGACTCGGGAGGGTCTATCGAAGGAAGATCATATAGAGTCTATGATGGAAATAGAACAATATTCTAATGAGAATACTGAACACAATAATCGCGAAGATCAACGAGAAGGACAAACGTTAAATAAATTTGAAGAAATCAAACGTTTACAAGCTCAATATTTTACCCTGGAGGTTCAAGGAAAGGATACAGATTTGAGTCGAAATTTAAGATTATTTAAAGATACTGATGGAATATTGCGTTGTAAAGGACGACTAGGGAATGCAGATTGGTCGTTTGATAAACGTTACCCAATTCTCATCCCAAAGGACTGTGACTTCACCAACAACATAATAATAAAGACTCACGAGCGCAATTACCATGTTGGTGCAAATCATACACTGAGCTTGATCCGAAACCTCTACTGGATACCTCAAGGGAAGAGTCAAGTGCAGAAACTTCTGAAACGATGTCCTAAATGCAAGAAGCATGGTGGGGGTCCATTTAAGGCACCTCCCACGCCAGCACTGCCTCCGGAGAGAGTTAATTTCAGCTCCACGTTCAATTTTGTCGGAGTTGACCTGATGGGTCCGCTATTAGTTGACAACGGTAATGGAGCTGTCAAACGTTTGATATGTATCTATACCTGCCTAGCTGTCAGAGCTTTACATCTTGAGGTTGTCCAGGATTTAACAGCACAAGAAGGATTACTTGCCCTGCGTAGAATGATGTCTAGCAGAGGAGTGCCAACACTCATTACTTCAGATAATGCACTTTATTTTAAATTGATGGCAGAAATACTGTCAAGTCAGTATTGCATAGACAACAAAATAAAATGGCGATTCATTCCGCAACTGGCACCCTGGTTCGGCGGATTTTATGAAAGACTCGTTGGGATTGTAAAAAACTTATGAAAAGAACTTTACAGAAACATCTCTTGAAGGACACTCAACTGGCTACAGTTGTAAAGGAATTAGAAGCTGTCATAAATACGAGACCACTTACTTGTGTAGACTCAGAGCTGGATCACATCCTAAAACCGTCAGATTTTCTCACAATGGGAAAATGTATCACGACAAATGCTTCCCAAGGAAAATCTGTATGTACTGGTGCTGTAACTAAAACAGAACTCGTCAAAAGCTGGAAAAGAGCACTGATCATCCTACAAGAGTTCAAAGACATGTTCACAAATAGATACTTAACAAGCCTTAGAGAAAGGTATCAGCACTCACCTAAAGAACCTAGAGTAACTTCGAAAATTGAACCAGAAGTAGGGCAAATTGTGCAAATAAGAGGAGATTCAAAAAACCGTGAAGACTGGAGGGTGGGAAAAATTATCTCACTAGTGAAGGGAGTCGATGGTTTGTGTAGAGTAGCCAAAGTAAAGGTTGGTGATAAAGAATTCACAAGATCAATAACACACCTTTACCCTCTTGAAATTGATGAGGAAGAAAACCTGCCCTATCCTAGACCTGTGGCGACTAGTAGATACCATCCTCCGGAGCTTGAAACAAGATCCATTACTATAAATCCAATACCTGCCCGTGAAGTAACCAGTATTAAAGAAAATGTTCCTAACACTACGGATGAAATTCCTGTTAATGCTGACGAAGAAGTACTGAGTGAGAAAGAGCCTGAAAGGTCAAGTTTAGAAGAGAATGAGGAAGGTCAAAAAGAAATTGCTAACAATGACATTGAAACAAGACATAAGAGAGGCGCGGCCATTAAAGCCCTAGAGAAGATAAGGGAATGGACGCTCAACTTAGTATCACTTCTTTAAGCCTTTTCGGCGGGGTGTGTCGCGACGAAGGGTCGCGAAGGCACCATAAACTATTCTTAATAATGGCAACTCCAAGACTCCGCGCATAGACCATCAACTCTATGATTTTATATACTCTGAGGTAAGTTTTTTCATGGAGCGTCTTTTCAAAACGATGTTGTTTTGTTTTCTCAAGTTTAATACAAAGTTTTAATCCAAGTAAAAAGCTAAAGTGCTACGAGTAACGAAAGCTAAGTATTCCTAAGAATTTTAAAGTATCTTAAGTGTTCTAAGTATATGCTGAGTATTTACTGTATCTTCAAAATACACGCGTGATAACGCTTTTACATTTCACCAGATATCTTAAGTAAGTCATGCCGGCTAGTATACAGATCAACTAGGGTTGATCTGGATATGGCGGTGAATAAACAAATAGACAAGTTTCGAGCTCACGTATCACGTCGTGAATGGATCGAACTGGTCAGTACCTATGAGCAACAGAGAAGCCTCGTAGTAATATCTAGCGTAACGCGATATTGACTGCAGGTCGTTACCGCATAGAAGTGGTAACGCAACAACATGTACATGTAATTAAACCAAGTCCTGGAGGTAACATCTAGCGCAATGCGGTGTAGACCCAGGCGGATGAGCCGTTGCAGCCGCTAAGGTGCAACGGAGTCTAACTAATATGGCGCATGGTATGGTGCGGTTCCATAATACTAATTGATCTTCTTTCTCAATAGATAACTGGTGAGGTGACTAATTAACGAGAGGGCTACGTTGTGTGTGTGACACAACGGAGCCCTATGTGCGATGGCACCGAGTAGACAGTCGGTGTCATCGTACCATAAACTCCACAGATGAAGAACGTTGACCTAGAGTGACACTTACATACACAAAGGCGAAGCAAATCAACCACAAGGGAGAGGGAAGGTGAAGGATACGAGAACCCACACACAAATATTAAGTTAAGGTATGAGAGGCACACATTTATACTCATTACTTGCATATGTTTCTCTGCACCCTCCATATACTATACATCCCAAAGCAATCTATGAGGAGATGCTATCAACAAATATAACACTAAGTAAATAATATACCATATAAATGGGGGGTGTAACGATAAGTCTAATATCAACTTTACATTCCTAAAGTTCGATTCTGCGTTTAGGTGGAACTATAATCAGGCGCGGATACAGGGGTGGGGGCGCAGGGGGCGCGCGCCCCCCTCTTTGGCGCAGGCAGTCCAGCACCAAGCGCGGTAATTATCCAATTTACCAGGAAGATATAGGTGCATGGAATTCATCATTTAAAGAAAAGAGCACAAATTGTTGTTGTATCGTATACTTATGTGTTTCACCAACACATCCCCAAATTCCCCCCTTGGACTCCCGTACTATAATGATTTGTGCGCCCCCCAGTGCCGTAAATAGGGCGGTGCCACCGGTGCCCAGGCACAGGGTGTAGACTCTGGGGGGCGCAAGAATGACCAGACCAGTTATTTTTTCGATTTGCTCCTGACAAGTTCGCGCTGTGCCCCTAGTGCTCGATTCCAAGTTTCCAACACATACGTACCTAGTAGGTACTTGTACTACATACATCAGTGCCAGTATCATCAAAAATTAGACAAAATATCGCGCTCATTTTTTTGCCAGCGTACGAGCGTATTTGTGTTTAGTGTTTATCGGAGCCAAGCGGCCGCCCGGCTACCGCTTAGTCTCCGACCGACCGCAGTGACCCAAACATGAAATCTTGAAAATGAAAATCTTTGAATTCATGATTGAATTGCCATACGCGTTTTTTGAAATACAATCCGACAAAATATATAAAAATTTTCGCGCTCGCTTCGCTCGCGTATTTAATGTTTTTCCTGTATTTTGTTAGCAAGCGCGTTTGTACTGACTGACATGTAATTCATGTTTGAATCACCATACGCGTTTTTTGAAATACACTTCGGCAAATATAAAAATTTTCGCGCTCGCTTTGCTCTCGTATTTAATGTACTTTTTAAACACCTATATAAGTGTGTTCTAGATTTCTGCAGTGGAATAAATGAAGCACAAAATAAACTAGCACTGTTTCTTTAATTTACGTTCTGCATTTTCAGGATACGACAAAGATACCAAGGCATGACAACTTCAGAGAACAAACTACTAACGATAATAGAATATAGAGCAGTGTTACCATAGACTAATACTTTTAGTTGATGTATAAAGTGAATCCCTGGCTACGGCCCTGTCAACGGTACCTATAATGTCAAAAAAACAAGGGCGCAGTTATAGAAGCTCGCACAGGGCGCAGAAAAGGTTATTTACGGCACTGCGCCCCCCCTTGCGAAATTTCTGTATCCGCGCCTGCAAATTGAGTATGATTTTTTTGTTTTGTTCGAGTTTTGGCGGGAACGCGTTGTTGTATTATTTTCCAAAACTTGTGCCTTTTCCAGTGTTAATGCTTAAAATTAGTAGCGTTTTACGCATTTTATGTGCTGAATTACGAGCATGAGTGTGAGCATGGTGATATAATGTGGTGAAACGTGGGTCAGACGATACGAAACGGGGCACTATGAAAATTAGGACTTAGATTTTTTTTACCAAAAAACAACGCCAAAACATACATTCGGGACTCGGTAGGATGTGGAAGTATTAGGGTGCGGAACATGCACACGGGTTTTTGGGAGGCCATTGACTTAGACCTTCAAGGTCAAGGTCAAAATTTTGTCCTTGACCTTGAGAGCATTTCCCTCGAGGTCAAAAATTTGACGAGGTATCGAAGTTATTGATTTAACCTTGCCCTCGAGTTAAAAAGATTACCTTGAACTCAAATTCATTGACCTTGACGTTGAACTCGAGGCCAAAAAAGCCACCTTGACCTCAAGGTTAAAACACTACGATATGTAATTTTTTATATAAGCACAAGTTCATCGTGTGATCACTGTTCACCTAACGCTCCTCCTCACTTCACTCGTCGTCACACCTATTTATGACTTTTGCCCTAGACTTGTGTCCTAGTATCTTTAGGGTACATGCTACATGCATTAATAAAAAGCTACTTTTGCCTTCTAATTTGAATCATTTACATCACCTATCAAATGGCACTATAAAAAGTGGGGTCATACTAACTTAAAAACGATCGATATTTTTCTGTCTTTTTTCCTCAGTGCCACGTTTGCTACAGTCCAACCCATGATTTTGACGGGACTATGACGAATGTATTTTAACCCAAACTGTGACTAAGACTTGACTTTACGTGAAATATTCTATAACATGATGAAAATTAAATACGAGACACTGGCTAAATACATTATGTGTGGAGCCAAATAATATAAAAAAAAAATGTTTTGTTAATTCGTTCAGTTCATTCTTAAATCTTAAATGTCACCGTCAATCTGGGAAAGTGAAAGTGAGTGAAATGAAAATGAGAAAATGACATTTGTGGTTTCTCCATGGCGCGTTTTAGTTTCTAGTTTTCGTGTCTAGTTTATTATTCTATTGTTTTCGTTTACCGTAACTTCTCAATTAAGTTTCCTAGTCGTTTTGCCGATTGCTAGGAACATTCGAAACCTAGAGTAGTCAGAAGTGTTTTCCTGGTGTATAGGTTATGTTCTATCTTGGTACATATTTTATTAGTTAGTGTTCATTTAAAATGACTGAGGGAGATTCCAGTAGCAATACTCGTATCGTTGCGATACCATGGCCCTCCTTGAAAAGAAAAGTGGAGTGTGCGGGCGCGGCATTTCTAAGATATCACAATATCAAATGTCACGGGGGAGATACCTCGTTCCAAGAATCAGAGTCCAATGAGAAAACGGAAGAGGTCATATTTGAAGATGATGTAGAGTACCTCCGAAGTCTTGACCCAAAAGACTGGAAGAATCAAGATCATTATGCTGTGTTAGGTATGAAGAATCTACGTTACAAGGCCACAGATGACGATATAAAACGTGCATACCGTCAGAAGGTGCTCAAACACCATCCCGATAAGCGCAAAGCTCAAGGCGAAGAGATTCGAAGTGACGACGACTACTTCACGTGCATAACAAAAGCTTATGAGATCCTCGGAACACCTGCCAAGCGAAGATCTTATGATTCAGTCGATCCAACAGTAGATGACAATATACCTACACAGAACGAGATTAAAAAAGATTTCTACAAGGCATTCACTAAATTGTTTGAGATAAATGCCCGTTGGTCAGAAAAGAAACATGTGCCTTTATTAGGTGACGATAAAAGTTCTAGAGATCAGGTAGAGAGATTCTATGCCTTTTGGTATGAGTTTGATTCGTGGAGGGAGTTTTCTTACTTAGATGAAGAGGAGAAAGAGAGGGGAGCTGATAGGGAGGAGAGAAGATGGATCGAGAAACAGAACAAGGCAGCGAGGGCCAAGCTAAAAAAGGAGGAGATGGCTCGTGTGCGTAGCTTGGTGGATTTGGCCTATGCTAATGATCCGAGGATCCAGCGTTTCAAACAAGAGGATAAAGATAAGAAGTTGGCTGCTAAAAGAGCGAAACAGGTAATAGATATGACTTTTTACTTATGTTCTGAATGCACAATTAAGTCTCAGCTTAAATAATTAAACAATATTACCTCTAACAAACTTTATTCAAATGTGATGGGATATGTATTGTTATAGTAGGAGTCATCATTTCACCAGTTAAATAAGAATAAGAGTCAGTAAAGTAATAACTTCATTTTTAATACCTATTTAATATTTTCAGGATGCAGTACAAGCCAAGAAAGCAGAAGAAGACAGGCTGGTTAAGGAAGCATTGCTAGCAAAACAGAAGGCAGATGAAGCTGAAAAGGCCCGCATTGAAGCTGCAAGAGCTGAAAGAGAACAACAAAAGAAATACCTGAGGAAAGAGAGGAAAGCACTCCGAGACATGTGCAAGACAAACAACTATTATGCACAAAATGATGATGAAAACGTGGCACACATGGCTGCCGTGGAAAAATTATGTGAATTGATGAAAGTAGTTGAATTACAGGACTTTATTAAAGACTTGGAATTGAACGGCAGGAATGCATTCGTAAAGACAGTTAAAGAAACAGAAGACAAGTTGGAAGAGGAGAGAAAAGCTCTGTTCGACAACAAGAGGACTGAGGAACAGAAAGCAAAGAAAGATTCCTCTTTCAAAGCCCCCATCGAGTGGACCGCAGAAATGACACAGATGCTCATAAAAGCTGTCAATTTGTTCCCAGCTGGTACAAATCAAAGATGGGATGTAGTTGCCAACTTCTTAAACCAGCATTGTACTTTCACAGATGAAAAACGCTTTGCAGCAAAAGAAGTTTTGAACAAAGCTAAAGACCTTCAGAGCTCAGACTTCTCCAAGAGCACTCTCAAGAAAGCAGCAAATGAAGAAGCTTTCGATCAATTTGAAAAGGAAAAGAAGAAGATTACCAATCATGTAGATGACACTGGAATTTCGAAAAGTGATCCGAAACCCGCTAAGCTTACAAACGGTACAGCTACGCCTAAAGAAGAAAAATTAGAAGAGAAACCATGGACAAAAACGGAGCAAGAGTTACTTGAGCAAGCCATAAAGACGTTCCCAGTTAGCACTGCTGAAAGATGGGACAAAATAGCCGATTGCATACCCAACCGTAGTAAAAAAGAGTGTATGAAAAGATATAAAGAGCTTGTGGAACTAGTGAAAGCGAAGAAGCAGGCGGCGAACCTCGCTAAATAGCATTTGATGATAACTAGACCATTAACAAATTGTTGCGGATCTACCAGTTGACATATGGAATGATGGAAAACATAGCTTCCTTGCAAAAAATTGTCTCACAGTAAAAATTTGTACATGTATTAAAGACATGATAATTGTGGTGTAACTGCCGCAGAAATCAAATAAGACTTTAGACTTTAAGACTTGATCATCAGCACTAAAGCATCATCAGAATTTTGAAAGTTAAAGTTATCCATTGTTTCATATTAAACACAAAACACCTTTCAGCCAATTACCATTTGACCAAAACTAAACTTTAAATATAACCTTAATTTTTCATGCAGTAACTTGTAAGTTTTTCTTTGTAATGTACAGAAGTAATTGATATTAGCAAAATTTATATATGTATGTAATCAGATATACCATCCTTTGAAACCGTAAGTACATGAATAAATGATGTAGAATTCTGTAGATTATTGATTTGATGTTTAAGTTTGCTGGCAATACTGGACGATTTAATTTCAGCCCACTACCAGTTGTAAAATTTTACCAATGCAACCTTGCAAATACCTACAACACAAAAAAAAAAACTAATAAACTAGAAAAGATACTAATCTAAGTGTTACTGTGTGGCTGAAATAAAGTTGTAAGTATGTATTGAAAGCCTTCCTTCTCCCAAGACATGACGATCCCATGTCATATTTTTATATTTATTTTTGTTTATTATGATGAAAATAGTCAATTTGAAATTGTTATGGTTTTTATTTTTAGACCCATTTGATACAAAACCTAGATGCCTTTAACAATTTAGTTATATAATACCTAGTAGTTTTAACAGCCTCTATGGTGTGGTGGTTGTGCAGGTCGGCTCATAGCCCGGAGGCGGCGGGTTCGATTCCCGCGACCAGACGAGTATTTGTGCACAGAAAAAATAGCGCAAATATTTGTTCTGTGTCTGGGTGTTGTGGGACCATGGTTCTCGTAGTGCCTGGGTCCCTAGATATAGGGAATTCTAGTTAGGTTCCAGGATCTATGTATGTGATCGTTGAGCGTTATTTATTATTATTTATATTTATAATAATAATAAATAACACCCAAGTAAGAAAGTTAAGGAAAGAAAAAAGAAAGAAAGTAAATTAAGCACTGAAACATTAGATTTGATACAAGAAAAAGGAGATCTAGAAATGGGTTCCGAAGAATATAGAAAAATTGACAAAAAGGTAAAGCGTCAAATTCGAGGCGATATTAGGCAGCTAAATTGCCATTTAGTTGAAGCAGTCCTAGAAAAATATATTCCACTCAGTCAAAAGGGAAATATTGGATCAACAGCCTGCAAGATGCAAGTGGTGTAAAACATAACAGCAGAAACAAACTGATAGAAATTAGTACACAGTTCTATAAAAACCTATATTCCGACAACACAGAAATAGCATATTCCTGCCCTGATACAATCCAGCGCGTTACTGGTTCAGAAGTCCACACTGCACTAAAAACCATGAAATATAATAAAAGTCCAGGAGAAGATGGCATCACAACGGAAGCTCTTAGAATTGGTTCACCTAACTTAATTCCACATCTTACAAATCTTTTCAACACTATTTTACACAGGGGTTTTAGCGAAAGAGATGTGCCACTCAAACATAGTCCTATTACACAAAAAGGGAGATAAAACTAATATTAGTAACACCGACCAATCAGCGTAGTGTCACATCTCTATATAAAACATTTATCAAAATTATTCAAAACCGTGTAGACGGAAAACTAGATATGCACCAACCGCCAGAGCAAGCTGGATTCCGTCCCAGCTTCTCCACTACCGACCACATCCACACGGTAAAAGCCTTCGACAGTATCAAACACTCTGCCATTTTTACAGCACTACAAAATCAACAATTATAAAAAACCTACATAGACCTAATAAAAATGATTTATGATAACAGCACAGCTTCTATGAAACTACAAGCTTCACCCACATTTCAAAGTAGAAAAAGGTGTAAAACAGGGTGATCCGCTGTCTCCCAAACTATTCACCAGCACCATGGAGGAAATTTTTAGAAAGCTAGCAGACTCCTGGGAAGCAAGGGGCATTGTAGTAGGCGACACTAAGCTTACAAACTTACGTTTTGCTGACGATATCATCCTTTTTGCACCCACAGCACCCGACTTGCAACAAATGCTCGAAGATCTGAGCCTGGCAAGCCTTGAGGTTGGACTTAAAATGAATAGGTCAAAGACTCAGATCATGACCAATAGCACGAAACGTAGGGTAGAGGTAGACGGGCAAGTACTACACTATGTTGATGAGTATACCTACTTGGGCCAGATAGTCTCCTTCAAGAACAGGCTAGACAAAGAGATCGGTCGTCGTATTGAAAACGCCTGGAGGAGCTACTGGTCCATGAAGACGCTAATGAAGGGTGACCTTCCTCTGTCACTAAAGCGCACTCTTATCGACACGTGTATTCTGCCCGTCCTAATTAACCTACGGTGCACAGACTTGGTCACTGACAGAGGCACAAAAGTCCAAACTCAAGGTTTGCCAAAGAGCCAATGGAGCGGAGCATACTCTGTGTAAAGAGAACTGACCGCATTCGAAACACCATACTCCGCTCAAAAACCGGCATAACCGATGCAGGATATAAAAGCGCCAAACTGAAATAGGACTGGGCGGGGCACATAGCTCGAATGCATCCAGCAAGGTGGGCTCACATTGTCACTCAATAGACTACAGATGGGCGGCGACATCGTGGGCGCCCCCGCAAAAGGTGGCGGGATGACTTATGTGCACATCAGCCCAATTGGTCAAATGTGGCTCCAGATAGAGACGCGTGGAAGGAAATGGGGGAGACTTTTGCCCAGAAGTGGGACACTAATGGTAAAAAAAAACGAATATTTGAAAATTGTGTTCTATATGTATGCTTACTAAAAAATACGTAGATAATAGTTCAATCAGCGCTTAATGGATCACAGACCACAGTTAGAGCAGAGCTATAGTAATTGTAATAGTATTATATTATCTGTGGTAATAGTTCATTAATAGTCCTAGGCAAGCATGGTCCATCGTCGCCACTTACAAATCGGCCCTATTTCACAAAACTGTATTAAACTGTGGCTTGCCCATTGCCATCAACTTGCTATATCGGTCACTAGTTCTTCTGCGGATCTCCTCATTTCTCATTTCGCTCGTAGAACTGACAATGACAATCGATGAGGAAGAATGGTTCTCAAGTGGCGACTACGAACTGGAAGACGCAGCGTAGGCTGGCCCCCCACTCGGTGGACCGAACGATCTGGTGAAACCCGTGGGGATCTGATGGATGGATGCAGGAAAAGTGGCGCTCTCTGGGGGATCCCTATTTATTTATTTTATGTTCAGCAGTGGACGTCTTCAGGCTATTGATGATGATGATATTAGATTGACTACGTCAGTGCAAATTCAGCACATCACTTAGGGTGGGTATTTTCACCAATAAAGTCACCAATGGTTAAAAGCTAACAAATTCTAACCAAAGTTCAAAATTTGTTCGAGTTTTTAATCATTGGTTACCTTAACTATTAGTGAAAAAACCCACCCTTAGTAATTGGCGTACGGCCGAACGGGATTTGAAGCTGTGTGCTTCGGTTTGAATGGTGCGCGGGCTGCCGCTGTGCCACTCGCTCTGTTTACATGTATTGGTAATTTGTCCAAACCAATCAATCCATTAGGTGTATTTTATTCAATTTTACGTTAGTTATGATTTAAAGAATAGTTTATGGTAGGTATATAGGTACGGTACGGGTGATAGATAACGTAATGTAGGTATATAATATACCTACGATACGCGTTATCTATCAAATAAATAAACAACCTAAACCAACGGGATCGTCCTTTAATCATGTGAGTTTCAAAAGGGGGTTCAGAAAAAGTCACGAACCATCACCAGGGGGAGGGGAAGGGGGAGTAGGCTAGTCTTGTTTGTCCCCTCGAAGGGACAGGGACAGGGACAGGGACAGGCAGGAACAACCAGAGACATCATGTGTATTACTTTAGAAAAAAAAAGTTGTACTATAAACACACGTTTTTTCTAATTCTTTATAGCCATAGCATTTGACCACTGTCGCACCTGATGGAAAGTGCTGACGCAGTCTACGATGGTGCATGCGTGATTTTGGATAGGGGAGGGGGGTTTGTTTAAAACCTCACTACGTATCACCAGGGGGAAGTGCTGATGCGTGTTTTTTTTAAATATCTGTCTGCATATTTTCGATGTCGTCGTTTGATTGGAATATTAGATCCACCACCCGGTTATTATTAGTTAATAATATCATTTATATTAATTTTATGCAGCAAACATGTTTCCTAGTCCGCCATTATTTGTCAGAGCATTCGACCATTTCTACCATAGAGCCTTCAAATGCGTTTGCCATTTGCCATCCACGCAGTTAAACTTGAAAAGGCCTGTGCAAAAGTCGTTCAATAATGCACAGTGCGTGGATAGTGTTTCTATTGAGCTTTTACTCGTGTTCCGCGGTTATTTACCATTTAAATGGTAAGTAGTTAAAAATGGCAATAATGATTTTACAAAACTTATTGAAAAAAAGTAAAAGTCGTAAAAAACTAAAATATACAGATACATTTATATTTCGATAGGTACCTACCTAATTCAAAGAATTTCAGTTATGGGTCACAGAGAGGTTTCGGGGATTCCTATTTATTTTTATCTGCTAGAAATGTATGTCGAAATATATTTTCAGTAATTTAACTATACGGTGTCATATTAAAATCTTTTTATTTAATTCTTATAGGTAACTTATTTAGTAGGAAGGGACCTAGGTAGTATTGTAGTGTGCGTGCTTATTCGCTTAGGTACCTACTTATACGCAGGTACCTACTACTAATATTTTGTTTGGTTAATTTACTAAATGTGATGTTATTATACGTAACTTATAAAAAGATTTCAGGAATTTTTATTATGAAAGAACTCATCCAAATATTGAAAGAACCGCCCTAGGTAGTAGAATTTTATTGTAAACTATAGCTGCCCGGCGGAAGTGTTGAAGAGGTCAACATTACAGACCTTGTTGAGCATGTCGAAGCAGCTGCTTGCTCTTGTATAGGAGTTTTCCTGTAGTTAGTTCGCACACGCGGTACATGTATGCAGATCGCAGAGCCTCCGTGTCGAAGCACAAGGTACCTACCTACACGCAGACCAATGCGCTCTAGTAATTCAAGACAGCCTACCGAGCCATTAATTTGCTAGGTACTTAAAATATGTAGCAGTGGGGTAAGGTGGGCAAAGTTATACATAGGTAAGCAAAGTATCTACCTCACGTTTAAAAGTAGGAACTTACCTAAAAAAGTAAGTGAGTAGGTACTATTTTATAGGTTGCAAACGAGCAGAATATGGCCTTCCTACCTGATAGTACTTGTAAAAAACCTATCTAAAAATCCATCAGAAATCTGATACCCAACCTAAGTAGGTATATTATGTCCGTCTGTAGGTACTAAAGTTTGGCACCTCTAATGTTCACACTTATCTCTCTGTGATGTACCTAAGTACTGCAACGTATTTGCGTGCTTCCTAAAGAGATAAGGGTGAACTTAAGAGCTGTCAAACTTAGAGCATTAGTATTCTAAATAAGTAGGTAACTGGGTATTACCTAAGCTAATATAGGACTCAGCTGAAAATCAGCACCGCGTGTCATGCACACCGGCACAATGCTGAGCTGAGTTGACACCATCACCCTTTTTGACACCATCACCAACACCACTATTTATTTTTCTTATTATTTAAGGTTTTTTCTTTTTTTTATCTAATCAGATATTCTTATATGTGCTTACATACCTAAACTACCTACCTACTTTTTAATGTAAGTGTTGAATACAGGTATTTTCTTTCTTTGTTTCTTTATATACGTACCTACTTTACTAAGCTGGGCTACCTTTGCATAATTTTGAACGTTTCTTATTAAATCTCATTCTTCCGTCTTAACACTGGTTCCATTCCCGCCTAACGCAACGCATCACCACAATTTTCGGAGAGCCCAAAAGCTTCTGACACCTGCATAGCAAGTTTATAGCTGTAACATTCCCCCCAGACACGGAGTATTCTCGGATGCCCGCCTTGTACGGGCTAGATGACTATGGAAACTGCCTCGTGCCAGCCAATGGTACATTCTGTCTGGCCCGCCTCGACCTCTCTGGGGAAACCGACGGAGGTCTCATCAGGCTGATACATGTGAGTAGATGGGGTAAATCAGGGGTAACAGGTGAAACAGTCCACTTCCTCCTTGCCAGAGATCACAACCTTTTTTTTAATAATCTCTTATAAACTACCTATTTAGTTTTACTAGGTACCTACCTACTTGATTATGTTTTAAATTATTTGGGTGTACCTACCTCTTAACGTCTTGAGTAGTATTATTGAATGTTTGAAAACATGTTTATTTCTAACAAAATATGGACCTTACCAGATGACTTTTTATTAAACGAATGTTTTCTCTAGTTCTCTATGCAAAAGGTTTTGGTATGTTACCGATTTCTATGTCTAACCACATGATCAGTAGTTCTCCAAACAGTATACCTCGCTAGGACACATTCTTTTTTGTAACTGGTTGGTTTTTTAGAGTAGGTAGGTACTTGCTACATACCGAATATTCCTGCCAAATGTTATCAAAATTGGCCATTAAGTGGTACGTCCCAACTCAGACCTCGCAATCTCTATATCCTGACAACCTCTTGATGACCAATTCTGCTCATATATTATAGATAGTTTTGCAAGAACTGTGAACAAACAAACAAAAAAAAAAATGATAGGTGTTCGGAAATCTTTAGTTAATCAATACCAATTATTTATACTAAAATAAATAATAAAATGATAGACATAAATATGAACACACCAAATACGAAAAATAAAAATCTGACGACTATGTTTACCTACTTACCACAAACTCCGATTTTTAACGTATTTTTTAAATTAGATTTGCGACTTGCTTCCACGTTCATCATGCGAACAGCCAAAGAGTGGAACGCTTTGCCGGCTTCTGTGTTTCCCGAGAACTACAACCTTGGGACCTTCAAATCGAGAGTGAACAGGTATCTTCTAGGCAAGCGTGTTACATCCTAGACCGCATCGTGACTTCCCATCAGTTGAGATAGTGGTCAAACGCAAGCCTATCAATCAATAAAAAAAAAGACTTTATTATGAAGGAATTCGACTCATATCAGAAAGAAGCAATTCGACACGTTAATTTTATCTATAAAACAGTTTTGTAGACTTAACCATGTAGATTATTACGGCGATCGTTTCACTTACCCCGTATATGGGTTAAGTGAAACAAAACCGTCATCTGTGATTTCATGGCTAAACCCACTACTAGTATGGACTTACAAACTCATGTCATAGATAGCTGATTTCAAGAAGAATAGTTCGCACCAGTCGCTATTATAAATACGAGTCTTATCACTGTCCTAGAGCCGTTTACATAAAATCAAAAGTAAAGTATGTTTCACTTACCCCACTGGACCGGACCTTGCGTAAAAAAAAGTGCAAACAAAAAATTCAGAAAATGCAATTAAATTATTCCAAGGTTTGGTAACCAAGATTCTCAGCAGCTGATAATAATTTAAATTGTTAAAGATAAGACCATGCTAGGCTCAGTGAGTTGAAATAAAAATATATGGAAAATATATAAATAGAGGTAAAATATGATATTTTAGAGATGACATTTTAAAGACGAACTTAACTAGCCTAGCCGCTAGGGTAGTTCACTTCATCAGCTATCTACACTTACCATAAGGTGAGATGTGGCAAAACGCTGACCCGTTAGCAATAAAAAAAAATCCCTGATATATTGTTATGCCGGTCCAGGGTATAAATCTACATCGGGTTAGACAGGTTTGTGCAGTTCGTAATGCGACTTGCTCGCAAGTCTCACAACGCCAACAGGTATCTATATAGGCATGCCTAAGTATACTTTTATTTGCAACTCTTCGTCCAGTCGATGACCTTGGGTGTGTGGGCGGTTGGAGCTGGAATCATTCAAAGACTTCTATGTGTACTGTACCTCTTTGGGATAATTACGAGACTGGGTAGTGTAAAATATACCTAGTAATCACGTTTTATGTGTGGGGCGTTATACGTAGGGTAGCATCTAGCTAGCCGTAACGTAATTCATCAGGGCAATGATCTTGTAGAGACAGTTGAATGACTCAGTGTTTTCACTCCATTTCCATTTGCTTGTTTGAAATTCAACGGAGAGAGACAAATCGCAAAGTAACTATTCTAATATTCTTCCATTATTCGATGTTTATTAGTAAGGTTATTACATGTATACTTTACACGGTCATTACCTAGGCCCGATTTAGAAGGCTTTAGTTGACAGTCCTTAAAATACTAAAAATATATCCGTCTCTTACATTGCCGTCTATTTGACAAGGACAGCAACAGTTTTAGAAGTTTTAGATCTGTCAACTAAAGCCTTTAAAATTGGCCCCATACCTACCTTAACACGCCACAAACGGGAAACGTGAACATAAGGCGGAATTTTGCGCGGAATCAATCCTTAGATATACCTAATTTGTGATCTACTGTTTCGACGCCAACAAGAGTTCACCATTCCAGCCAAATGCTTTTCTCAGACGCTCTCCATGCAGGTTAAATAATAATAATCATTATTAACAGCCTGAAGGGGTTCTGTTAAATAATGATAGTGACAAAATACACCCCTGGCTTCTACGTTCGGTTTCTTCTTGGACATTGGACTTCTGTTATGGACAGCCGTGACGCTTAACATCTTCACAGACATTTTCTTCATTTTACGTATCTTTTCGCGCAACATAATTTTACATTTTTTGTTCAATAAAAGCCTTTCAGTAGAGTCTAACTGCACGTTACCGTGTTTAACTTGTAGAGAGTTATAATTATGTTGAAGTTCACCTAATTTTATTTGCAATGGCTGAATTCCACGCAAAGTTTCATTTTTATACGTTTCTCTTTCTTTAGTCAAAACTAGAATTTTTTCTTCAAACTCTAGTATTTCTTTCATTAAAACAGATGTTTCTGTTAGTTGTATTATATAGCATCTAGTAACTTTTTTGTTAGTTATAGGCAAGTAACTAGATAATAATTAGCTCACACGTCACAGATCGACTCTCCATTAAAATGTAGAGAACATGGAGCCGGTGATTGGTTCTGGGTCTGGACCAGCCCAAGGAGGGACCGGCCCACCGGGAAAAGTCCCTGTTTGCCCTGAGGCCAGAACAACCCTGCTTTTATTTTATATAGCCACAATACCCTGCGACTAAAAACATTTGGACTGTATGCTGGCTGCGCTGACCTATCCATAATATACCATACCTGACAGGTCAAAATGCTGCAGCCCAATTAGGTAGCGTACCCAATATGCTGGCAGCATTGCTCCGTTGAATTGCAATGCTAGTACGTTGTGCCAAATAAGTGCCAGTATTTTGGTAACTCGTCGCATGGAAAACGCGATGAGCTTCCGGTCCTCCAGGGTCTCAAGTCTTAACAACAAACGGCTCAAATATGTATTCTAACCATTATGATCATTATGATCATAATAACATGATCTTAAGTGTCACGACTGCCCATAACAGATTGCAGTATCACTCGGAACTCTAAATTAATATAGTTTTGCGTGACACTGCACTGCGCACGTCATCCTGAGACTTTACACAGTCTAGTAATAAGATTACTACACTGTGTGATCAGATCATAATGTCTCATTTGCCCAATAATTTCACTAACAACAATGCCGTTCAAAAACACAGTAGTGCTTGCACACTACTGCCTGGCGGCAGAATAACTGGCAAATCGGCTGCCTGTATAGGTATTACTGTTATTCAAATTTTGCACGCATAAGCCACTAAAAATAATAGTTATGAGCTTATGAGTTGCTCACCTTCGTATGTCAAAGCTAAGCGCATATAGATAACTATTATTTATTCTATGGCACACTATACAGGTGTCCCAGACACCGACGTCAAGCCAAATAAAGTGATAGACCAAGCCTGCCTTCCTTCACCTGCCCACCTATTCATCCTTTTCCCCTATCTTTTTCCTTTTCGCATCCCTCTTCATGAACGGGGCTAGAACGTTAAAATATTTAGCGAAGCCGGGCGTGTCAAAACGGTTTAAAATGTTTCAAAAATGTATTCGTAAAAAATTTAGTTTTTTTAAATATTTTTTTCTGATAAGTATTAACGCTTGGTTTATCGCAGCGAATGTATTCAAGGTCTTTGGGTCTATCAATTATTTCCTTTTATTTTATCGGTTTCTGAGACACCCTGTATATGCCGTATGGGTATGGCACGAGTCCAGTTTGGGTCGAACACAGATTATCTACAGGTCTGTGGGGTCGAATATATTAACATATGATTTATGGACGTTGATACAATAATAAGGAAATGTTTAATTTATTTCATTTATAGGCCTTACCCCTCAAATTCTAAAAGATCTTTTATCGGGCATTTCCGGCAAAATTGGCGAGGCCCTCTTGAGAGACTTAATGGCTTTAGTAAACCTGATGCTGTCTATACGCATCCAAAGTCTTATAGACCTATAGGTCTACTCTCGGTTCTTGGTAAGATTGTTGAAAAACTCCTAGTGGGCCGACTTCAGTGGCACTTTCTCCCTACCCTAAACTCCCAACAATATGGGTTCATGCCGCAGCGCGGAACCGAGGACGCCCTCTACGATTTGCTCGAGCACATACGGTCAGAAGTCAAGTCTAAAAAACTTGTCCTTCTAGTATCGCTCGATATAGAGGGAGCTTTCGATAATGCGTGGTGGCCAGCCTTAAAACTCCAAATGATCAAGAAGAAATGCCCAAAGAACCTGTACACCCTTGTAGCTTCATATCTCAGAGACCGGAAAGTAGTAGTCAACTACGCCAGATCGTCTAGTTCAAAGGGAACTACGAAAGGATGCGTCCAGGGCTCCATTGGTGGACCAACTTTCTGGAACCTAATACTAGATTCACTCCTTCAAGAAATGGCGCGTCTAGGGGTGCACTGCCAGGCCTTTGCAGACGATGTAGTTCTAGTGTTCTCTGACCACGCAGTCCGCACCCTGCAACAAGAAGCCGATAACACCTTGAAAGCTGTACATGAGTGGGGAGTCCAAAATAAGCTTAGCTTTGCCACGCATAAAACAAATGCGATGGTAATAACAAAGAAGCTCAAGTATGACTCCCCTGAAATCCACATGTGCGGCACTCGGTTAAATCTCGTTCAAGAGATAAAGCTGCTGGGTCTTGTTATAGACTGCAAACTCACCTTCAACGCGCATGTTGCTGCGACCTGCAAAAAGGCAGCGGATATCTACAAGCAACTGGCTTGCGCAGCCAAGGTGACGTGGGGCCTAAACAGGGAAATCATTAGGACTATTTACGTGTCAGTGATAGAGCCAATCGTGTTGTATGCAGCAAGTGCGTGGTCTCCAGCAGCTGGGAAACTGATGGTAAGAAATCAGTTAGACTCACTGCAAAGAGGCTTCGCCCAAAAAATTTGCAAAGCATATCGGACGGTGTCTCTTACTTCGGCACTGGTGCTGGCAGGTCAGTTGCCCCTGGATCTCCGGATCCATGAAGCTGCAACTCTCTTTAAGATCAAGAAAGGGTACTCTGAAGACTTTTTGCCACCAGGCAGAGAAGTGGAATGCAAAGTGGGATATCTCCAACAACTCCATCCGTCTCTACTCATAACAACCGAGTATGAGTGCCTAGACAACTTGGACTACGAAACCCTAGAAGGAAACCAGGTAGTCGGTCCCCAGATCTACACCGATGGCAGCAAGATCGAGGGAAAGGTCGGAGCTGCCCTCACTTGGTGGAACGAGGGTAGAGAGTCCAAGTATTCCACTTTTCGCCTAGAACCACATAACACTGTTTTTCAATCAGAGCTGTATGCGCTCTATCGAGCAGTCAAGATGGTGAGAGGGTCGAAAACAATCTCAGCTAACATCATGAGCGACTCAAGATCTGCGCTCGATCTTCTGAGAAGTCCATCGGTTACTCATCCCTTGGCTCTTGAGGCAAAGAGTATAATACGCGAGATACGTGAAACAGGCAGAGTTGTGAGATTTTTCTGGCTGAGAGCACATGTAGGTACCCCTGGAAACGAAAGGGCGGACGAGTTGGCCAAAAAAGCGGCACTCACAAAAAAGACAGCTCCAGACTATGACAAAGTTCCCATATCGTTTATCAAAGGGCACATACGCAAGGAAACTGTAAGAAAGTGGCAGAAGCGCTATGAAACATCCTCCACAGGATCGGTCACGAAGGTATTTCTCCCTAATGTCATGATGGCGAGACGAGTACTGAAGGACATGACGTTAACACCTGTTCATGTCCAAATCTTGACCGGTCATGGGGGATTCGCAGCTTATCTCCACCGATTCCATATAAAAGACAGTTCCTCGTGTGTATGCGACGCTGATAAAGAAGAAACGATATGGCATGTGCTCCTAGAATGTCCAAGGTTTGGTCTGGAGAGGATGGAACTGGAAATTCAAATCGAAACCAAGTTGGAACAGTCCACTCTTCCTAACATCATGGAGAACCGGACCAGCAGAACACCATTCTTGGCCTTTGCGAGCAAAGCTGCTCAAATCGCTGCTATAAGAAACGGCTCAACTTCTGCTATGGCCACTGCTGCAAGAGCCCAAACCAATTCAACGCCCCCGGAATCAGACTCACCCCAAACACCTCAAATTGAACCCGCTGTACCACCTGATGCCGTAAATACTGACTCCCGACAATCTGAAGCTCAACTTACGTCCACAGAACTGTTCACCACGCATGGAGCAAACGGAGTGCCGGGAGTCAAGATTCGAAGTGTAGCCCTTTTCATGGACAACGACGATGAAAAACTTGGCTTGAGTTTCTGCCGTGCTAGGACCCCGGACCACATAGCAATATCACCAGGCCTAGCCTCTCTGTTATACGGGAGCACCTCTAAAACGAGCATGGAACGCAATAAGTTCAAAGCGCTACCAGAGTTGAAAGTGGCAGACTGTTCCTGTCGACTGGTGCAATCTCAAAACAAGATGATCGCGCTATTCGAGTGGGGAGCGGAAACGCCTTTCGTTCAGGCATGCTCAGTGTTATCCCGATTGAGAGAGACGGCTGAAGGCCGTAAGATCAGCGTAGACGCAATGGTGATTGAGTCAGAAAGAGGTGAAGTCGCAGATAGGTACGGATGCCTGGAAGCCTCAAAAACGCATGAGGTCATCGTGTACGAAGACAGGGGGGAAGACTTGAGCTTCCTTAGAGTTCCAAAACACGGTGAGGTTACAGCGACTATTCAACCCACCGCGAGCTCAGCTATGCAAAGTGGATCGGAGACCATACAGCGAAGGCAAGAAGCCAAGGAAGTTGCAGCCAAGCAAGACAAATTCGGAAGTCCAAAAGAGAAAGCTGAGTCAAAGAAACGCCTGGAAGTATTTGCGGGAGCCCTCAAGGCTTTGTTACCAAGTCCACCTTTGGCAAGACAGCTGGTAGCTGTGGCGGAGTTCTTCAGGAAGTCTCCTGAAAACCCAAAGCAATTGCCGGCCGTCCGAACGAGAGCCGACAAAGGGCAAGTTAGTCCACCATGTCTCAAACCAGCGTCTGGACCCAGAGACCACATGAGGAATGCATTCCTTGAGTTTCAAGCGGCTGTACGAGCGACCATCGAAGTCAATCTGATAACTTGCAAGAACATCGTGCAATCTTTTCGGCTGGACAACGAGAAGCTTCTCAGCGTGAGACTCGAGGAAGCAGATGCTGCTGTGTACAACAATGACACATCCCAGGTCATCAAGGGAACCATGTCTGGTCAGTACATGGCGGCATACAACGCAACGTGTGGATTTGTGGTTCTGGACGAGGGAGAGACACAACGGACTGGTCAACTGAAGTTCGCGACTCCAAAAGAAGACCCCATCGTAGTCACCGCCCGATGTACGAAGATTATGCTTGATAGCAGAATCCTAGAGATGGCAGAAACCATTTCAGGGAACTCTGAGTCTTCATGGCAAAATTGGGCGGTACCGCAATTCAGATGGGTTAATGGTGTTCCCGGATGCGGCAAAACAACACATATTGTGAGGAATTTCGACGAAAGCAGGGAGGTGGTAGTCACCACTACAATCGAGGCAGCCAAAGATCTAAGAAGCAAGCTCGCGCACCGGATAAGAGGAAAGGAAACATCCAAGGTGCGTACTATGGCTTCAGTGTTAGTAAATGGTTTCAGAGAGTCAGAATGTGACCGCTTGACGGTTGATGAGGCTCTCATGAACCATTTTGGAGCCATAGTGATGGCTGCTCGATTGTCAGCCGCTAGTGAAGTTATCCTCATTGGGGATTGGAACCAGCTGCCTTACTTCGACAGAGATAACCTCTTCGAATTAAGGTATGCTCGTCCAAACCTGGCATTCTCCATCAGCCAAGAGTTGTTTTGCACTCATAGGAATCCCATGGACGTCGCGTACGCCCTGAGTGAGGTCTACGCCAGCATGTACTCATCAAAATCCAAGGTACACTCCCTGAAGCTCGATAGGTATACAGGTGCGCAAATACCCAACACCCTCCCGAATACCCTGTACCTGGTTCATACCCAGGCGGAAAAGGAATCCCTAAGCAGTCAGGGATACGGGTCAGGCACAGGGTCGCGCATCCTAACTATACACGAAGCTCAGGGACAGACCTACGAGTCGGTGATCGTACTCCAGACGAAGTCAAAGAAGATCAAGCTTCACGACAGCGTCCCACATGCAGTAGTTGCGGTGTCGCGACATACCGGCAGCTGCGTGTATTACACGAACAACTGTGAGGACGCGATCGGCAGGTTTGTGATGCGAGCGATGGGAGCAGCAACAAACAAAATTGTTGAGCATAATCTCAAGATGGCCATGAAGAATCGAGATGAGGCCGTCATTGGGAGTATGCTCAAGATAAAAAGCGGCATGGTTTTCGGAGCTGATAAATTCAATTAATATTATAAATAATTGTAATCCAATTTGTGGATCGGGAGTGTGTGAAGCTAGAAAATAGCTCCTCGCAGTCTGGATTCGCAAATTGGAAAAATTAAAATTGTAGAAAATTAGAATAAGGGTAGGTAACATAGAATTTATTTTGTATCTAGGTACACCCGGAGCATTCACGCTCACTAAGAGGCTCCTTTTTGCGGCGGCGTCGTGTGTCGGGTCGTCCTCTTCCCTCTAAAATGGTTGAGGAGGGCGATGGCTGGCACATGCGTCAAGCTCGTGAACGGGCGCTGCTTGCGGGGGCTGGTGTGCTCATGGTGTACACACAATCAGAAGAAAAAAAAAAAAAAAAAAAGAACTTAATTATAAACAAAAAAGTCGGATGTCATTTGAGCACCGCAACATCTCGAAAATAGTAAAATAAAATGTAATTTAAAAATGGTACGGACGTTATGTCTGTAGAGAATAAAGAAAAGGGAGGGAGGTTTAGTCCGTAGGTCGCCATGGCGGAATTGGCGGAGTCGGACATACCCGCGAGCCCGTGCTCTGTGGGATCCATGAGGATTCCTTCACACCCTCGGTAGAAAAAAAAAAAAAAAAACCTGATGCTGTCAGGGCAAGTCAACAGTGACGTCATCGAAATTTTGTATGGCGCAAACTTGTGTGCCCTTATCAAAAAAGACGGTGGTATCAGACCTATTGCGGTAGGCACCACATACCGCCGCCTCGCTGCTAAGGTCGGCTGTAGGAAAAGGCTTTTTTAAGCAACCTTTTTCAGCCAATACAGCTGGGCTTTGGTTCGCGGGGTGGCTGTGAGGCCGCTGTTCATTCACTTAGAACCTTTCTCAAACAAAATTGTGGTGAAGTGCTGCTAAAGGTGGATGTAAAAAACGCTTTTAATTCTGTCGACAGAGGCGCTCTTTTGACACAAGTCAAGGATAAAATTCCCGAACTATATAAATTCCTTTATCAATGTTATGGCAATCCAATAAAATTAAATTACCAAAATAACGCGATCCTATCCTCAGTCGGGTGTCAACAGGGCGACCCTCTAGGTCCGGCCATTTTAGCCTTGCCATCCATCCAATTATTCAACGTCTTCAGTCCAAACTTAATGTTTGGTACTTGGATGACGGAACCCTAGGAGGCGACGTGAACACTGTTTTTAATGATCTAGGTATCATTATTAACGAATTTCGCGACATTGGTTTGGATTTAATTTTTTCTAAATGCGAACTTTTTGTTTGCGATACTTGTCCTGATAAAGATTTTGTTTTTGAAAAGTCTTGCTCCGAATATCAAATTAGTAGACAAGCGTTCTCTTCGCCTTTTGGGTTCGCCGATTCTGGATGAGTCTATCTCACCTTTCGTAGAAGAAAAAATTCAAAAGTTCAATAACGCATCAGACAGGTTACTCAAAATTAACGCCCACATGGCACAATTATTCGTTTTTGTCTATTTGTCCCTAAATTTACTTATATTTTACGACTAGCTTTTGCCCGCGGCTTCGCACGCTTGTATTGTGTTATTTCTACGTTTAGGTAGTCTAATAATAGCTTAGTTCATGCATTTCCTATATACCAAACAACAAAATCCACTAAATCTTTTCGGAGCTCAGCACGTATTGTCAGATTAGGTAGCACACGTGTAAAAATGTTGTTTGGGTAGTAGGTAAGTATGGCTTTTCACGTGTCATCAGATCACCTACACCTTGATAAAATAAGTCAGAAGTCCGAAGACAGGGACAGGACACGATAATCCTAAATTCCGGTAACTTATTCTTCTACCGGGAGGGAGACCAACTCTCCCAAGGGGGTGTCGGGTTTCTCGTCCGCAAGTCTCTCGTCAACAACGTGGTCAAAGTCGACAGTGTGTCGGCCAGGGTAGCGTACCTGGTACTCCGAATAACCAAACGGTATTCGTTGAAGGTTATACAGGTATACGCGCCGACGTCGGCACACTCAGACGATGAAGTAGAAGCTATGTATGAGGACATATCCGAAGCCATGCATACTTCCGAAACATACTTCACCGTTGTGATGGGAGACTTCAATGCGAAGTTGGGCACAAGGAATAGCGATGAGCTGAGAGTGGGGCCATTTGGATACGGGCAGCGGAACCCTCGAGGACAGAGGCTGGCTGACTTCATGGAGAAGGAGGAACTCTTTATGATGAACTCCTTCTACGAGAAGCGGCCATCCAGGAAGTGGACGTGGATAAGTCCCGACGGTTCCACTAAAAATGAGATAGACTTCATCATGACGACCAAGAAGCACATATTCGATGATGTCTCTGTGATCAGCAAGGTGAAAACCGGTAGCGATCACCGTATTGTTAGAGGCACATTGAATATCAATGTTAAGCTCGAAAGGTCACGTCTGGTGAAGTCTACGCTCCGTCCAAATCCTGTCCAAATCCAAAACCCCGAAGGCTTTCAGCTGGAACTCCAAAATCGCTTCCAGTGCCTAGCCGACTGTAACACAGTGGACGAGCTAAACGACGGGTTGGTGGAAACTGTCCAAGCTGTTGGATCGAAATTCTTTAAGACCCAACGCCGAAAGAAGACTCAAAAGCTCTCAGAAAAAACTCTTGAGCTAATGGCCGACCGGAGCGAAATGAAGCTGCAGTCTTCAGTTGATATGTCAGCCTACGGTGAACTCAATAGACGAATCTGGAGTTCCTTGCGACACGACTTGCGTGCTCTTAGTACTTCACGTATTGAGGCCGCAATTGAGCGGAACCAAGGCTCTAAAGTGTTCGCAAAGGATTCGTCTATTGGGCAACACCAAATGACAAAACTGAAGACCGAAAATGGTAGCGTCATTTCATCCAAGCCTGAGATTCTGAGAGAGATCGAGAACTTCTATGGACAGTTATACACCTCGACACGTAAGCCCGCTACTAACACAGCTCAGGACATCAGAGCCAAGTTAGTCCGACACTATACCGAAGATATCCCGGACGTCAGCCTGTACGAGATTAGAATGGCCCTCAAACAGCTTAAAAACAACAAGGCACCAGGTGAAGATGGAATTACGACCGAACTTCTGAGAGCGGGTGGTAGACCGGTACTTTTAGTCCTCCAGAAGTTATTTAATTCTGTCATCCTTGAAGGTATAACGCCAGAGGCATGGCACAAGAGCGTGGTGGTGCTCTTCTTCAAAAAAGGCGATAACACCTTATTGAAGAACTATAGGCCCATCTCGCTCTTGAGTCATGTGTATAAGCTGTTTTCGAGAGTCATTACGAATCGTCTCGCACGCAGGTTTGATGAATTCCAGCCTCCCGAACAAGCCGGTTTCCGAAAAGGCTTTAGCACCATAGACCACATCCATACGCTGCGCCAGATTATACAGAAGACCGAAGAGTATAATCGGCCGTTATGCCTAGCGTTTGTGGACTATGAGAAAGCCTTCGATTCAATCGAGACTTGGGCGGTGCTGCAGTCCTTGCAGCGATGCCAAATTGACTATAGGTATATCGAAGTTTTGAAGTGTTTGTACAGTAAGGCCACTATGTCAGTCCGACTACAGGACCAGAGTACGGAACAAATTCCATTGCAAAGAGGCGTGAGACAGGGAGACGTTATTTCTCCGAAACTGTTCACAAACGCATTGGAGGATGTTTTCTAGCTCTTGGAGTGGAAAAGATCTGGCATCAACATAAATGGTGAGTACATCACTAACCTTCGTTTTGCCGATGATATAGTCATAATGGCGGAATCGCTCGAGGACCTTAGCACCATGCTCAACGACCTCAGTAGAGTCTCCCAGCAGGTTGGTCTTAAGATGAATATGGACAAGACAAAGATCATGTCTAATGCTCATGTTCCACCTATACCGGTAATTGTTGGGAACGATACTCTCGAAGTTGTCGACAAGTATGTCTACCTAGGACAGATTGTCCAATTAGGTAGGTCCAACTTCGACAAAGAGGTGGCGCGAAGAATCCAACTCGGCTGGGCAGCGTTCGGGAAGCTTCGTCCTATCTTTTCGTCCAAAATACCGCAGAGCCTGAAAACGAAAGTTTTCAATCAGTGTGTGTTGCCAGTGATGACTTATGGAACTGAGACATGGTCTCTTACTGTTGGCCTCATTAGTAAGCTCAAAGTCGCGCAGCGAGCTATGGAGCGAGCTATGCTCGGTGTTTCCCTGCGAGATAAGCTCCGGAACGAGGAGATCCGCAGGAGAACTAAAGTGACCGATATAGCTCTTAGAGTTAGTAAGTTGAAGTGGCAATGGGCAGGCCACATCGCTCGTAGAACTGACAACCGATGGGGAAGAAAGGTTCTCGAGTGGCGACCACGAACCGGAAGACGCAGCGTAGGCCGGCCCCCCACTCGGTGGACCGACGACCTGGTGAAAGCCGCGGGGAGCCGATGGATGCAGGAGGCGAGCAGCCGCTCAAGGTGGCGTGCTCTGGGGGAGGCCTATGTTCAGCAGTGGACGTCTTCAGGCTGTTGATGATGATGATGATGAATATGGTATACCTACATACCAGTGATACGGGCGATCTTTTCCTTGTCATTTTAACTTCAACAGATGTTCTTGTGTATTCACCATAAAAACCGTTCAAGTCTTCATAAGAGGTTCCAGTGAATTTTGTTTAGGTAGTAGGTATACCTACATAAGTACCATACCTATTATTTAGGCAGTTTAGAAAAATACAAAACAAACACACATTGGTCAGTTTTTATATCCGCGCGCTTTTCGTTCTCAAAGAGTATCTTTGTTGCATTCAACACATTTTTTTTTACGTTCTTAAGTTTGGTCCATACGAATTGAGTATTTAGCTAGTGTCAACAATAAGTTTATAAAATACATACTTTATAGCTGGAGTATTGTATTTACCTATACGATGCGTACATAATTAATTTTGTTAATACTAATTAGAAATCACAAATACTTACGTACGCCACTGTAAAAAGAGTCGACATTTATATTACGGCCGCTATTTTTCATTTTCAGGTTGTCTCATTCCCACTGCACTTTCAACATAGTGGTGAGAGTGAGAAAATAACATGTGTACAAAGCTCTAATCAGATTCGCTTTTGCAAAGAACGTTTCATTTTTAGGATTCCGTAACAGTTTTGAAATAAAGGAACACTTATAGGTAAGATCACTTTGTTGTCCGTGTGTTTGTCTTTCTAAGAATCTGTCGAGACCATTACTTATTTTAGAAATAACGGAAAGAATTAAGCTGAAATTGTTATCTATGATAAATTAACTCAAATACAGCTATAATCATCATCAACAACGACATCCTGAAGACGCCCACTTTCAAAGACCTTTTAATAATTAACCTTCTTGGAGCAATCGAGTAACCAATAATATTTTGCTCTAACCTGTAGTTTGTCCTAAAGAGAATATAACCGCTCAGTTTGTTCATTGAGAAGCCCACAGACCTAAAATATTTTAACTACTAAAACCTTTAAAAATCATTTACCTACGTAAAAGAAGAAGAAGAAATCAAAACTGAACGTTACACGGCCATGTTGCTAATACGAGGATCTTACCTATCCTATATATTGTCCTATCCTAATGTATAGTTATACTTACCTACATCTAAGTACCCTTTTAAAACATTTTTCATAAAATATTTCGTATCATTGGCTAAATACAAATGTCGTCTAATGCCAAAATAAAAAAAAATCTGCTTTCACACTATTTAATATTTGTTGGTATATGTATCTATTTAACTTGTGACAGGTTGATAGAACGTAAATTGTTATGTAAGCAAAACAGGTGACGTCATACAAAACATTAAACATTTCTATTTTGTGGGGAAAATTTAATGCTAATGTTTAAGAAAAATTACTAAAAGTAACAGTAAAATATACAAGAAATGGAATGAAGGCAATTAGTTCGCTTTTAACTCACTTTTCAATAAAAAAGATATAAATAAAATATTAAATTCGTTCCTTGCAAAATTACGTTCTACTGTTGAATAATGACACTTGACCATAGGGGCGGGACATCAACGATAACTACAATCGAAGAATAATCGAAAACAAAATGATAAATCGTTTGGATTACTTTTATTGCTAAATAGCGTGGGCACAAAATACGGTGTTGCCAACCATAATAAAAATATTCGGCAAAAATTACCTAAAAAATCGGTTTTTAAAAGAAAAATCGATAGTTTGAAATAAAAAAAGATACCGTGAGATCGAATTTCCGCAAATAAGCACTCATCCATTGCTAGTCTGGTTTCAACTCGCAGCTTTGGCTTTCGTCTGTCCGGAATTGGATGTACGACTCGCGTACAGGTCATAGTTTTCAGCGAATCTTGACGATACTTGATACACAATTCCGATGACAATACGTCAAGGGTTTGATTTCCTCAATAAATTCTTATCATCTAAATCGACACCTACGTTTTATACCCCACCCACGTGTACTTGTGTTTACTCTAATTTCAACAATGGGAATAATATATTATTTACCACGCACTCTTAGGTAGGTAGGTCTACCTAAGATAGATATCATGATTATATGATATGTGTCTAAAAATAATCGTTAATCGGTATTATGTATCTAAAATAATCGTTAATTATCGAACCGAATATTGGCCTACACATCACTAAAATTGTTTTTTGACATGTGACAATTGACATTACATAAGCTTCACAGGTGCCTTCCAGTGTGGGAATTCTGTGTTGAAAACAATTAAAAAAATCAATCGGCCATGTTGTTTAAAACTCCGATTCGTTTCGTAATGAAATCTCAATAATTGTCATCAATTTTTTTGACGATATATCAATTTTAATATATCCTATGTTAAGCGCCGGTTATTTCTAAGCATATTAGTGAAAACCGCATGAAAATCCATTCAGTATTTTAGGAGTTCAGTCATAACAAACAAACAAACAAACAAACAGACAAAGTGTTTAAAAAGTGGCTCAACGTGATCAGCGGCTAATTTTAAGCCAACCTGTGTCATTTTTTTCTTGATATCTTGCAATTACAGATTTTTATATCTCTACAGTTTTATTATATGTATAGATACAGTTTTATTATATGTATAGATATAGATAGATGTTGTCAACTGTGGAAACACAGTGAGCTCCTTATGAGCTTAGACAGCATTGTAAAAAACACTCTGGTTTCGGTCTTGAATGTTGCTGTGGATGACAGGACGTGGTCGCAAGCCTCTCTACCTGTGCGCTTAGGAGGTTTAGGGATACGCAAAATTTCGAGTGTTGCATTACCGGCATTTTTGTCCTCTGTACATGGTACACATAAATTATTAGAAAAAATTCTTGCTCCATCTTTAGGTACTTTCGAAGTAGCCCATTTGTCTGAGGCCAAGAATGCCTGGGGGTTGGCTTGTCCAAATTCTGATTTCCCGGTGGTTCTTTCCTCAAAGAGGCTGTGGGACCGACCGCTCTGCGAACTAGCACGGAAAAATCTTTTAGATACGTGGTGCTCGGCTTCTCGCAGTCTCTGTGTGGGAGTCAGGACTTTGGTTACAGGCCATGCCTTCTTTCAACACTGGTAACCTTTTAGATCCGACTACTTTTCGTTTAGCTATCAGCTTACGTTTGGGCGCAAGATGCTGTGTGGCGGCCCATCGCTGCCAGTGCGGTACTGCAGTTGCCCAGCTCGGTCATCACGGTCTCTCGTGTTCAAAAAGCGCTGGTCAAATTTCGCGCCACGCTAGTTTTAATGACATCATTCGCCGGGCTTTTACCACCGCCAATGTTGCAGCCATTCTCGAACCGAATGGTCTCATGCGTGACGATAGTAAAAGACCCGACGGAATGACTCTGGTTCCCTGGAAGATGGGGCGGCCTTTAGTGTGGGACGCTACTTGCGTCGATACTATGGCACTGTCACACCTTCCCGACACACTTTAGGGCCGGCAATTTGCCCGTTAAAAAAAAAAAAATTTCATGTTTGTTTCAGTGTAAAATGTGCTGCCTGATTGTTTTATTTTATTTGTGCACTTTATCATATTAATTTAAATTGAATAATTGACATTGCCTGATTTTAATGTGAACCATTTGACATTCACTATGAATATTTGTATGCTATTATAGCAAAAAACATGCATGTACTATTTTTATTACATACCGAAGACCTGCTGTTATTATGTATTTAACCATGTTTTTATGCAAATAAACGCTTTGATTTGATTTGCTTTGATTTTATGTTGAATTTATAACATTTTAGTTTTTTATGTATATAATCATAGTTAAATGCGTCGAAACATTTATAATCCTTCCTTGCATCTTGTTTATATACTTACATGTGCGATTATGAGTGTCAGAATATTCTAAGCTGAGATACCTAAAGCAAACCAACAGTAAACTAATACTTGTAATAAAACTGTAACAGGTCCAATTCTGTACATTGAAGATATTATGAAATTTTTTTTGGAGGGCTTGTTATCAATTCTGAAGCCAAAACTATAATTTTTTCCATTTTTGTCTGTCTGTCTGTCTGTATCTTGGCTGAGCATCACGCCGAAACTACTGAATGGATTCAAATGAAACTTGGCATAATATGAGTTCATATTACGAGGTACGCTATACGATACTTTTACTCCGAAATTCAGCACAGTTCCCTCGGGAGAGAGGATGTAATTAAAAATATGTACTTAGTTGTAATTCATTAACGCGTGGTCCGATTCCATTCATTCTTTTTTTGTCAGAAAGGGGGTACTTTATACATTGTCCCGTAAATATATCAAGGTCGTTAGTTTTGTGGTTCAGAAATTACAGACATCCAACCTTCAGTGCTAGGTACAAAGCCACTCCTAACCTGCCTGTACTATGGGAAAGAGAAATTAGGGGGAAAAGATAAGGGGAATGGATGAATGGAGGATGGTGAAAGGAGGCAGGTGTGCTAGCCACGTGCGGAGTCGGGGCGGGTCAGCTAGATATAAACATAAATCAATCCATTAGAAGATCTTATTTATATTTAACCTGTTTTGATTTGACACGGGGCGATAAATCAAAAATAATAAGTATGTATTATTTATTTTTTAAATGACTGACGAAAAAGCCTGTATTGCACTCGACTGTAGGTATGTAGTTTTTTGTGTATGTTATACGATAGCTCTGGGCAATACTTAGTTATGGTCATAGTTAAGAAAACACTTTATGTCCGTTTGCACTAAAGTTTGATAGCTTTGAGGGCTAGACAGATAAGTTCGTACTTAGGTACGAAAAATCTAGCTAAACATGTACTCATGAATATAATCTCAAAAACTGTGGTATTTATAAAACCTGGTTTGGATTAATATGTCATTTTTGTTGAAGATTTGTAATGTTATTCACAAGGACATAGTTTAGCCCACAGACCTAGAATTTTTTCGTTACTCTCAAAAGACTCACGAAGCGTGGGATCGAGAAGAGTACAAATCAAGTACACACTGCTCGAGAGGAAAAGAGATAGTGAAATAATGGCGGAAGTGTCAGAGTACTAGCACAAACAGAGCCCATAACCCCATAAGAGCCCAATCTGTTTCACGACGAAGAGCATATTGATCATGTAGGTACCATAATTCCGTTATCAAAGTTCACATTACTATATTTGCGGCTTTCAAATCATATTCCGTAAGTAAATGTCATACTAACCCGAACAAATCCATGTATCACAGCAATTTAATACAAACTGTATTGCATTATAATTTGTTAATTTTGGTGTGGTGTCTGGATGTAAAACCTGTTTATTTTGTAGATTAAGCATGCTCCTTCAGATATATCGCAATATTTCAGTGTTTCAGTATTTTATTTTTTAGCAAATTTTACTCCAAAGATTGAAGTATCTCAGTAAATAAAATGCCTGCTATTTATTTTGAACTATGGGGCCTTTATGTAGGTTCAATATTTAGTAATCACTACAGTTAACAGTTAAATATTCAAGATCTTAATCATAACAACAGTTCTTCACACACAGAATTTCTTAAATTTCATGTCCCATTTTCAAACTGTCTTTGTTGGTCTTGTACATCTTATGTCTATGGTATAGCCAGATTTTTCGTATTTTGATATAAGTATTCAAAATATCGCATAATGCGCAATAATAGCGAAATAAAGAACCTCAATTTGTAAGCAGCTTATTTATCGTAATAAATTTATTGTACCTACTGAGACTGAGATCACAGTAAAATAGCTATGTGTGGTATTCATCATCATCATCATCATCATCATCATCATCATCATCATCTGCCTGAAGACGTCCACTGCTGAACATAGGCCTTCCCCAAAGAGCGCTACTTTGAGCGGCTGCTTGCCTCCTGCATCCATCGGCTCCCCGCGGTTCTGACCAGAATGTCAGTCCACCTAGTGGGGGGCCGGCCTACGCTGCGTCTTCCGGTTTGTGATCGAGAACCTTTCTTCCCCATCGGTTGTCAGTTCTACGAGCGATGTGGTCTGCCCACTGCCACTTCTATTTGGTAATTCTCAAAGCTATATCGGTGACTTTAGTTCTCTTGCGGATCTCCTCATTTCGGATCCTATCTCGCAAGGAAACTCCGAGCATAGCCGTCCATAGCTCGCTGCGCGACTTTGAGCTTATTCACCAACACCCAACAACAGTAAGAGACCATGTCTCAGTCTCAGTGCCATAAGTTATCACTGGCAACACACACTGGTTGAAAACTTTAGTTTTCAGGCTCTGCAGTATCTACCTAATTATTGGATAATCTGTCTTAGGTAGACATATTTGTTATTCATATTCTGTCAATCAGACCATTATTATGTTTTAAAGATACCATACAACACTACCTACATCAGTCTAGAAGTCACGTTTGGCCTAAACTTATATACCTTGCTGGAAGGATTGGCAAGAGAAATCTTCTGACCGCGACTGTCACTATTTGGATCCCATGCATTTGTTAGGTACACTTTTCTCAACAAGATTTTTTTGTATTACAGGAATACTCTGAAAACAGTGTAAAACACTACAACCATACCTATATCCAAAGAGGCGTGTGCGTCACCGGCACCTGCAAGGAACATATAAAAAACAATAGTATATATACAATGGAGGGCCTAACCGAGATCCTTGAGGCATGCATGAACGAAACAATTCATAAAGAGTACGGATTACAAGCAGAGTTGACAAAACTTTACTACTGCGAGAGAAAAGGACAACACATGGACATAGACATCGTAGATTGGATAGTTTTGGGTGTTTATATTGCTATTATCATGATCAACCTTGCCGGAACCATCTACGATGCCATCATCAGAAGAAGTGGGTCGGCTGTTAAAGGTCTGTAGGTATTTACAATCCAACATAATTTTTCACAATATAAGTCTCAAGAAGTAGAACTGCGCCAGCCACATCTGTCGCATGTCAGATGAATTGTGGGCTAAGACGACAACCGGGCGCCAAGGCGCCGTGGTTGACCCAGAAAAAGGTGGCGAGATGAGCTTGATTTCCACTGCCCGGATTGGACCATAAAAGCTCTTAATAGAGAAGACTGGAAACAGGGAAAGGAGGCCTTTGCCCAGCAGTGGGACGATCATGGCTAATCATCATTAACAGCCTGAAGACGTCCACTGCTGAACATAGGCCTCCCCCAGAGCACGCCACCTTGAGCGGCTGCTCGCCTCCTGCATCCATCGGCTCCCCGCGGCTTTCACCAGGTCGTCGGTCCACCGAGTGGGGGGCCGGCCTACGCTGCGTCTTCCGGTTCGTGGTCGCCACTCGAGAACCTTTCTTCCCCATCGGTTGTCAGTTCTACGAGCGATGTGGCCTGCCCATTGCCACTTCAACTTACTAACTCTAAGAGCTATATCGGTCACTTTAGTTCTCCTGCGGATCTCCTCGTTCCGGAGCTTATCTCGCAGGGAAACACCGAGCATAGCTCGCTCCATAGCTCGCTGCGCGACTTTGAGCTTACTAATGAGGCCAACAGTAAGAGACCATGTCTCAGTTCCATAAGTCATCACTGGCAACACACACTGATTGAAAACTTTCGTTTTCAGGCTCTGCGGTATTTTGGACGAAAAGATAGGACGAAGCTTCCCGAACGCTGCCCAGCCGAGTTGGATTCTTCGCGCCACCTCTTTGTCGAAGTTGGACCTACCTAATTGGACAATCTGTCCTAGGTAGACATACTTGTCGACAACTTCGAGAGTATCATTCCCAACAATTACCGGTATAGGTGGAACATGAGCATTAGACATGATCTTTGTCTTGTCCATATTCATCTTAAGACCAACCTGCTGGGAGACTCTACTGAGGTCGTTGAGCATGGTGCTAAGGTCCTCGAGCGATTCCGCCATTATGACTATATCATCGGCAAAACGAAGGTTAGTGATGTACTCGCCATTTATGTTGATGCCAGATCTTTTCCACTCCAAGAGCTTGAAAACATCCTCCAATGCGTTTGTGAACAGTTTCGGAGAAATAACGTCTCCCTGTCTCACGCCTCTTTGCAATGGAATTTGTTCCATCATGGCTAATAATAATTAATAATTAATAATGTCTCAATAAGTAAGTGGAGCAAAATGAATAAAACTTGTTAATTGTTTTAGGAAATAAATACATATTGAGTTTTTCATTAATACAAAACTGGAATAGGTTGGTGTCAGCAGAACTGGAAGAAGTTCGTAAGAGGAGACTCACTGGACTTCATGGTATAAGGTACCAACTACGTCTATTATTATTATTTCTGTCGGCACCATACCAACTATCTACGCCCGCAGATAACATAAATGATTAAGAATTCAAAATTATGTAAGGGGATTTTCCTTATTGCCTTTTTCTTAACTTTTTTGTCTAGTAAGTATAATTATTATTATCTGCGTTTTTTTTTGTTGCAAATTTATTTGATTATATGTTTTAATTTCAGGGTTCTCACAATATTTCTCATGTTTACATCTCACGTCATGTGGGTCAATTCTATGGGCTTCGTTGACAACATTCATGAATTTGAAGAGGTGGGTACAAGCATGTTAAAATGCAAACATGCAGTGACGTCAGTTCTTGCTCCTTCATAGTACCTCATTACTAAGCTGTGGCAGCTTTACATACAGATCTCTTTGGCATGTGCTGTCACAACGTGCATTTTCATAGTAACTGTGGCGAAGCTCTGTTTTGCGAGAAAAGGGAAGGCGATGCTCCCTCCAGAAACTTTAAAAGCTTATAACTTCGTGATTTATTTACCGGTTTTACTATTTTTTTCAATTCTTGCATTCATTTTTAACCTACTTTACGAAAATAATATTAACTTATTAATTTTTAATAGCAGGCAACTAGCCTATTCTAAACCAAATTACATTCTATTCCAGGCCTACGATAACCCATATTACCAGATGATCTTCAACGGGTTAGTGATCGTCCAGGTGTTCTTTCTGATCTCCGGCTTTCTCCTTGTCTATAACCTGGAGATCTACGCGGAGAAGCACACCATCTCCTGGGGCTTGGCTGCGAAGGTCTGGGTTATGAGATGGTGGAGGTTAGTAGTTATCTGCCTCATCCCTGTCCCTAATCTTTACACATATATCAGCATCATTGTTTCCTGACAAAAATAATCTGGAAGTTTTTAAGGCTAGAGTACACCGGTATCTTCTAGGTAAGCATGCTCCATCGTCGACCGCATCGTCACTTACTATCAGGTGAGACCGTGGTCAAATATTAGCCTATCGATGATAAAAAAAGTAATTACACAAACAGACAATTTGTCTGTTTTTCTTTTTGTTTTCGTTGCAGTTGTTGTTTCGTTGTCATTCAGATATCATGTACTGCAGGGCAGCCGTGCATCAGGCGAAACGCGAGCTGATGACGTCTTTCATTTAAGTACTTAAAAAAAGATTCGGAACTACAAAAACCAAGCTACACATTTTGGTGTAATCGGTACAATCAATTCATTTTTTATTGGCACCAGTAATTATTGCTTATTTAATCTACTGTCAGCTATGAAAAGGAATTCACCGTCATCCATCAGGGTAGTGTTGTCCCAACGCCATTAACTAAAAATAATTTATCGAGTCCTTTTTCAATGAACAGATTTTGACTAATCAAACACAAAGCATCATGCTAAGGGTTAAAATATAATTTACTATAGCAAAATTGCATCAAAATCCATTGAGTATACTTAGTAAATTATTGTGTGAATTTTCATAATACTGGGTGTAGTTGAATCCATTATCATCATTTCAAACTAGAGACTTAGTCATGAATAGTAAGGTCTCGTATGTTCCCGATATTTTTCTAAAATTTTTGCTACCCGGGAATTCCCACTAAGGAATGGAATGCTTTTCCAGCATCAGTATTTCCTCCTGGGTATAGCCTGGGTCTCTTCAAGTGGAGACAGAATGGGCATCGCATGGGCAAACGTGCTCCACCTTAGTCAACACGTCACTTCCCATCAGATGAGATGTTGCCAAACGTATGACCATCATCACATCAATAGCCTGAATACGTCAACTATTGAACGTAGCCCCCACAGAGCGCCGCCACTTTGTGCAGCCGCTTGTGACTTGTATCCATCGGCTCCCCGAGGTTTTTAACAGATTGTTGGTCTACCTAGTTGGGTCGTGGGCCCATTTTAGCATGAAAAACTAAATTTTGTCAGACTGACTCCATCGTACGCCGTAGTGCTTGCCTTCATGACGACCTGGCTGCGACACCTCGGCTCCGGCCCGCTGTGGAGGCTGTTCGTGGCAGACAGCGTCGTGGGGGATTGTCGGCGGTACTGGTGGGCTCATCTCTTGTACATCAACAATTACATCCCTGATGGACACTACTGCGCTTTACATACTTGGTAAGTTGCCATTATGATTCCATTATCTAATAGAGCGCATGACAAGACCTTTTGAAACAGTAGGTACTACAGTAATTTTTGGTTTTGAATTTTCCACTAAAGTAAATATTTCTAACAAAATTGTTTTTATTAAGTATGGTATTTTTATTTTTCAGGCACCTAGCAACTGACACACAGCTATTTTGCATAGGGCTGTTACTATACCTGGTGACACGGCATGGAGGCCGGTACTTCGCGCTTGGAACCCTGATAATGCTGGGCGTCATCCTGCCAGCTGTCCACGTGTGGGCGTGGGACTTGGACGGACTGGTGATTTTCTATCCTGAGTGAGTGGATTACAATTCTCATTGCTAATCCCTAATTCTTAATCCTCAATACCTAATCTCTAATTCCTAGTCCCTAACCCCTACTCTCTAATCGCTAATAGCTTAAAATCTCTAATAACGAATCCTAGTTCCTAATACCTAATCCTTAATGATATCGAATCCCTAATCCGTAATCCCTAATCCGTACACCCTATTCTTAACGCTCATCCCTAAAGAACAGCAGCAACGCATTGGCAGCGCCTCTAGTGTTGCAGGTGTCTATAAGTGACAGTAACGTAAAGTTCTTATATTTACTGCTGCGCTATACATTCCAGATTTTTCCGTGCGTTCATAAACGACACGTTCCTCTACATGCACGTGTATGGCCACAACAACATCGTGTGCTACGCTACCGGAATGCTCACCGGGTATCTTGTGTACCGGATGCAGAAAGCAGGCGTCGACATAGCTGATAGCAAGGTAACAGTTTACCTCACTTCTCACCAGCCGGTAGACATCCATCGCTGGACATAGGTCTGCCCCAGGGGGCTTAATCAATTTGTCCTCCTCAACCTTACCCAACATAATAACGCCTGATGTAATTCGTTTCAAGGAGAGCGCGCGTTGAAATCTTTTGTTTTAGAAATTGAACATTACGTTATTAATTATTATGATAGCGCCTGCTTTCACTTCATTTCGTCTGTTGAGTGCACGCGTTGATGTCTTTTGTTCTAGAAATAGAACATTGAACTAAGTGATGAATGTGGCCAGTCATTTTTCTGGCTATTTGACAGAAGGAATCCTTTGGATCGTGGTGCTGCTGATGCCGCGCGCGATCGGAGCGCGATGAACGGGTGGATGGTCTGGTGTGGACACGGCTCGATACTCTTATCTAATTCTTGAAAAACCGTGATTTAGTGCTTAAATTTGCGAAATTTGTTTTCATCTGTTCAGAGGTATTATATTGGTACATACTCATGCACAACTACAAAAAAAAATCTTGACAATAAAAATTAAAAACTCGGTGCACAGGTCCTTTAATTTCATAGAAATTTTTTGAATGGAGATGTTTACCACAGAAAGGGGAGAAGTTTGCTACGGTGCTATTACCGGCTGATTTTGGTAATACTTAGCAGAAATATCTGGTGCTCCTAAACAGGTACCTATGGTCTACTGTTCGCAGTTAGTACAATAGTAGTAGGTACCTACCGCCACACGGAGGAGTTATAGCTAAACGCAATCTCTTCCAGTTAACCTTTGAATCACGATGTATAGTAATAAAATGACGTACCCCTCCACAGGTGTGCATCGTGCTGGCCTGGCTGATAATCCCAGTTATCGTGGGTCTGTTCTACTCGGGCTCTATTTTCTACGCGGACGGCGCGCGGTCGCCGCTGGCATTGCGGATGGTATATGCGGCGTTGCAACGGGTGGTTATAGGTGTGGCCGTCGCTTTTGGGGTCGTGATACTGGCTATGAAGCTTAACAGTGAGTTTTATCATTATCACAAGTTGTTATAAGGTTTTCTTCTAGACATTTTGCCTTGCGCATTCATTTAAGCTACCCACCTTTTTTGTTTTTTGAGTAGGGGAAATGCCCTCGCACTTCCCTGCCACCACGGCAGGTGATGGCAGGGGGTATGTGGGACTCGAACCTACTAAAACCCCACCCTGATCTGTCCGCGGCCAGGATGGGGCGAGATGGGGTCGCGTTAGCATTTCCACTTAATCACATCACACTAATATTATAAAGACGTAAGTTTGTGTGTATGTTTGTTGCACCTTCACGTTCGAACGGCTGGACAGATTTGGATGAAATTTAGAATAGAGATAGCTCATATACTGGATTAAAACATCTCGGAAAGATAACCCGTTCTTGTAGGAAAGCCCTATAAACTCAACTTCGTAAATAATCAATGAATTTAAGTGAACTAAAGACTGTATCATGTACTAACGGCCAAAAATATTATCCTGGAAATATAGAAAGATCCTGTGGGATTAGTTTCGACATAACGCAATTAAAATGATCAAAATTCAGGTAAATTAGAGGCCGCAGCATTTGGTACTAAAAATGAAATACTTTCCAGTCTGGATAAATACATGGTTCCTGTAAGATAGCATTATCACTTAAATTTCCTGTGGTAAAAGTTGGTGTTTTTTTTTCGAGAGTGCTCTGTTCGCTTCCGCAAGAGTGAGTTTGTAGCGAAGGTGGCCTGTGATAAAAGTCGGTGTTTTTTCTTCGAGGGTGCTCTGTTCGCTGGGCCGCAAGCGGCCCGCGAGAGTGAGTCTGTAGCAAAGGTGGCCGGCCCTGTGGTAAAAGTTATCGTTTTATTTTTTCGAAGTTGCTCTATTCGCTGGGCCGCAAGCGGCCCGCGAGAGTGAGTTTGTAGCCAAGGTGACCTGTGGTAAAAGTTGGCGTTTTTTTTTCGAGGGTACTCTGTTCGCTGGGCCGCAAGTGGCCCGCGAGAGTGAGTTTGTAGCGAAGATGCCCTGTGGTAAAAGTTGGCGTTTCTTTTCGAGGGTGCTCTGTTTGCTGGGCCGCAAGCGGCCAGCGAGTATGAGTTTGTAGCGAAAGTAACCTGTGGTAAAAGCTAAAAGTTTGTATATGTGTATGTGTGTGTATGTTTGTTACTCCTTCACGCTCAAACCGCTGGACGGATTTGGATGAAACTAGAAGTATAGATAGCTTAGGTACTGGATTAACACATAGGCTACTTTTTATTCGCGGGTGAAACCGCGGGGCGCAGCTAGTTATTATTATATTTCCAAAAAATGAGAACCACTTGAACTCGAAGAGACATTGGTTCTCTTTGCATTTCTACCGTCTGTTTTTTGGGGAATGCTCGGAGAAGCTTTTTGATGTTATTATAACCCTTCGGTCTTCTTTCACTGTACGTCATGCTACCGTTAAAGCTCATTCACATATTTTGAAATCTGTCACGACCCGCTTCATGCGTTCATTCTTTCCACGATTTGTACCACGCATTTGCATGATGTGGAGTAATCTTCTCCGCAAGTATAGGAATACTAATACATTGAGCGCCACTTTGAGCGGCTGTTTGCCTCCTGTATCCATTGGCTTCCCGCGGTTTTAACCAGATCCGTCTAGTGGAGGGCCGACCTACGCTGCATCTTCCGGTTTGCGGTCGCCACTCGAGAACCTTATTCTTCCCCATCGATTGTCTGTTCTGTGAGCGAAATGAGAAATAAGGAGATCCGCAGGAGAACTAAAGTCGCTGATAATATGGCTATTACAAGCGATGGTGCGTGATTAACAGTTTCGTCATTAAATTTTATCGTCGTTAAATTTTATCGTCATCAAGTTTTATCGTCGTTAAATTGTATCGTCGTTAAATGGTCTTGTCGTTTAGTTGTATCGTCATCCCCCAGCGATCCTTCGGTCGATATTCGAGTCCCGCGTGTGGGTGGTCCCGAGCCGGCTGTCGTACAGCGTGTACCTGCTGCACCTGCTCCTCATCCACGCACACCTCGGCCTCAAGCGGCAGCTGGGACACGCCTCCGCATTCAACATGGTATGGCCTATTCACACGACACATTATCGTCATCATCATCAACAGCCTGAACATGTCCACTGCTGAACATAAGCCTCCCCAACAGAGTGCTACTTTGAGCAGCTGCTCGCCTCCTGTATCCATCGGCTCCCCGCAGTTTTCGCCAGATCGTCGGCCCACCGATCGTCGGTCGGCTTGGTGACCGCAAAAGATTTTAATGTGCTGGGGAGAATAGCTGACTCACACGGCACCCACGGCAAGAGATGGCCTTCCCACACTTCCCGGGACCGCACGGTTGTGTACGGTTTATGATTAATATGCCATATCTACGGAGAGTATAAACAAACATGTTACAAAGTCGCGAAATAATTACTGTGTGTTATTATTTTAATATGGCGCAATCTGTAGGATACTAAATTTATTATCCTACCATCTATTAGTGCATCTATCTATCGGTTTATATTCTAGACGCTGTTCCACTTTGGCGTGATGGTGCTAACATTCTCGGTGGCGCTGCCGTTCTGCTTGCTCGTGGAGGCGCCACTCATGAGGCTCATGAAGGTCACCACTCTCAAGCCGGAGAACGAGCAGACCAAGTTCTGATGCAGAATATCTATTAGCCGGGATCCACACGGCATATTTAAACTTCGCATTTATTAAACTAGCTGCCCGCCCTGGCTTTGCATAGGTTAATTAGTTTTACGACCTAACCTTGTCGAAGGAAGAGAGAGGGGAGTAACTGGAGTAATTTATCCAGAACTACATCCCTCTAATGTACATAAAGACGTTCGGTATTATTGCTTTTGTAAATAGCCATTATAAATTCTACCTATATGTTAATAATACGAAGAAATAATGTAGTAATAGTAATTATAAGATAATGTAACTGGTATTTATTAAGGTAATAAATTATTTATAACTAGCTTTTGCCCGCGGCTTCTCACGCATATATTATGTTATTTCTACGTTTAGGTAGTCTAATAATAGCTTAGTTCATGCATTTCCTCTATACCAAATCACAAAATCCACAAAAAAATTTCGAAGCTCAGCACGTATTAGCAGATTAGGTAGCACACGTGTAAAAGTGTTGTTTAGGTTGTAGGTAGGTATGGCTTTTCACGTGTCATCAGATCACCTACACATTGATAAAATAGTCAGTTAGAAACTGCAAATCATATGTATGTACCTACTTAGACCTACCTTATACTTAGCCGTTAGTTTTTTTAAATATACGGTAGATCTAGGCATCTAACGAATAAAAGTTCTATGGTATACCTACATACCAGTGATACGTTCGATCTTTTCCTTGTCATGTTCACTTCAACAGATTGTTCTTGTGTTTTCACCATAAAAACCGTTCAAGTCTTGATAAGAGGTTCCAGTAAATTTTGTTTAGGTAGTAGTTATACCTACTTAAGTACTTACCTATTATTTAGGCAGTTTAGAAAAATAAAAAACAAACACACATTGGTCAGTTTTTCACATCCGCGCACTTTTCGTTCTCTTCCCAAAGAGTATCTTTGTTGCATTCACCACATATTTTTTTTACTTTCATAAGTTTGACTCCATACGAATTGAGTATTTAGCCAGTGTCAATAATAAGATTATATAATATTTACTTTACAGCTGGAGTATTGCATTAAACTATACGTTGCGTACGTAATTAGTTTTGTTAATACTAATTAGAAACCACAAGTATTTACGTACGCCACTGTAAAAAGAGTTGACATTTATATTATGTCCGGTATTTACCACGTTGTCTCATTCCCACTGCACTTTCAACATAGTGGTGGGAGTGAGAAAATAACATGTGTAACAAAACTCTAATCAGATTCACTTTTGCAAAGAATGTTTCATTTTTAGGGTTCCGTAACAGTTTTAAAATAAAGGAACCCTTATAGGTAACTGTACTTACCTAATAATATTAATAATATGACATTGATAATACTGTTTTTTTTATTATTTGTTTATATATTGTATACATTAAATGACTTTTTTTAAAATATTTTATTTGTAACGCCTTAGACGCTTTTTTGTACTGTTATGTTACAAACTGTGAAATAAATTGAATTTGAATTTGAATAAGAATTTGAGATAAGATCACTTTGTTGTCCGTCTGTTTGTCTTTCTAAATATCTGTCGAGACCATTACTTATTTTAGGAATAACGGAAAGAATTAAGCTGAAATTGATATCTATGATCAATTAATTCAAATACGGCTATCATCATCATCATGTTCAACTCCTAGGTATGGTTACTAATAACACAGTGTTCATAGATATTTAATTATGTAGTAATATAACCAACTTAGGTAAATAATGTTTATGTGTATATTTGGAAATAAATAAATTTTATTTATTTTATTTATTTAATGTTGAAAATTTAATTTATTAGGTAAATATGTGAAATAATTTAATACAATACAATACAATACAATAATACTTTATTGAACACCAATAAACAAAAATGCATATAAAAATTTATATAAGAATGGCAGAACAACGGGCGGCCTTATCGCATTAAGCGATTTCTTCCAGGCTACCTTAGGATGGACAGGAATGAAAGATACAAAAATTACGGTTGGTGTTATTACAGTTACAACTTACATACTAAGAACAACAATAATACAAAAAAGTATAATTACTTAAAAAAATAAAAACAATACATATAATATATACTAAATACTAATACCATACACTTAAAACCATAAATATAATAATCTAACATAGCATGATACATATATTATGTATATATGAATATATATCAACATAATATGAAATACCTAATATAAATATAAATACATACTATAACATAAAAATAAGTAAATAATTGATAGTTCTAGTGACATATTCTAGACAAAGTACTTAACTACGATTGTTCCAATAGATAGTGATTCCTCACCATGTCTTTAAAGATGGCGATAGACTTGGCGTGACGAATATTTACGGGTAGCTCATTCCATAAACGGACAGCTTGCACAGTGAAAGAGTGGTCATACCCAACTGAAGCATGAACTGGCATTTGCAATTGCAAAGTGTTGGTGGAACGAAGGGAGCGAGCATGGCTAAGGTGGAGAAATACAAATCGTTCTTTGAGATAATGTGGAGTTGAGGGGAAAAACAGTACACTATATAGTAGAGAGAGAATATGAGCATCCCGGCGACGGCGGATCGGTAACCAATTGAGCTTGTTGCGAAATTCGGATATATGGTCATACTTGCGCAAACCAAATATGAACCGGATGCAAAAATTTTGTAAGCGCTCAAGCTTATTAAGCTGTTCTTGCGTCAGCGTAGTCAAGAATAGGGAGAAGAAGAGACTGATGAGCAAGAGCAGTTTTGGTGGTAATCGGCAGAAAGTTTCGCAGCCTACGAAGTGACGCTGCAGACGCAAATACTTTTCGGCTGACCTCGCCCAGCTGAGGTCCCCACGATAGCTTCCTATCGAAGATCACACCCAAGTTCTTGACCGTTTCACTAATCTTAATGCAGGTGCCATCAAACAAGACTTGTGGGAGGCGAAACCAGTCCAAATTTAAAAATTCGTTTATTATTGATTTTCAAAATGTGACCCTTGGTTTCTAATACATTTTCGGGCCTTATTTTGCACTTCAGTGGTTGTTATTGTTAATGATATCTCTGTTTTTATTGTTTGAAAGATTTGAACAATTTTTTCCACTAAATGCTTCCGTGACGTTATTTCTTCCGTATAAACTGGCACCTTGGCTCGACCCCAGACAAATAAATCTAAGAGGGTCAAATCAGGCGACTGAGCAGGCCAAGGTATCAGCTCTGCTCTTCCAATCCGTTTGTTAGGGAAACAATTATCAAGATGTTTCCTAACAGTGACACGGTAGTTTGCTGGGAGGGCATCAGGGCGGGTTGGTAATTTGTCCAAACCAACCAATCCATCAGGTGTATTTTATTCAATTTTACGTTACTTATGATTTACAGAATAATTTATGGTAGGTATATACGGTACGGGCGATAGGTAACGTAGGTAGGTATATAATATACCTACGATACGCGTTATCTATCAAATAAATAAACAACAACCTAAACCAACGTGATCGTCTTTAATCACGTGAGTTTCAAAAGGGAGTTCAGAAAAAGTCACGAAACATCACCAGTAGGGTTAGCACGGCCGGTAGACAATATTGTCTTTCCCTTGTGTTACTCCAAGCAAGTATGCAGAAAGTGACGTAAAACGGGGAAAGACAATTTTGTCTACCGTCCATGCTAACCCAGGAGGAGAGGGGGGAGTAGGTTATTCTTGTTCGTCCCCACGAGGGAACAGGACGCGGGGACACGCAGGAACAACTCGAGATATCACGCGTATTATTTTAAAAAAAAATTGTAAAAGACGCCGACAAGGATGATACGTGGTGACACGTGATTTTGGATACTGGAGGGGTTTGTTTAAAAGTGAGGGGAAGTGGGAGGGCAGAAAAAACATCACGAGACTAATGGACGACCTCTAAGGGGGAAGTGCTGATGCGTTTTTTTGAAAATACCTGTCTCCATGTTTTCGATGTCGTAGTTTGATTGGAATATTAGATCCACCACCCGGTTATTATTAGTTAATAATATAATTTACATGGGCGTACCCAGGGGCCGGGGGGCAGGGGGGGGCAGCTGCCCCCCCCTGGAATCCGAATGCTTACCTACCAATGTCGAAAAACATTATAAAAAAAGTAAAAAACAATATATCAAGAAGAAAAATTAAATTTTGATGACCCTTTTGATATGCACTTACGTTGTTAATGTAGTCAGCCAAGTCAGCAGCGTTGCCTCTAATTTTTTATGGGTAACAAAAATTAAGCAGCTCAGATAAAAGTGGTGATTTTTCGCGCTCGTTTTGCTTGTGCCGAGATAATTTTGATGATGAGAGTAGGATTTTTAGAGTAGTTAGTTGTAGATAGAGTTGATAGGATAGGTTGAGTAGGATTAAAATTACTAAAAAATGTTTTAAATAATTTAAGCAAATAAAACTAATAGGTGCTTCTTTTTTTATTTGATTGATAGGTTATAAAATTGCTGAATTTACTTTAGCACTCCGTTCGTGCTTTACTGGTATTTGATTTATGATAGTTAGACAAGACCGAGTTAGTGTATCGACTACATTGCAACTATAGCCACTTTTTGCTTAGTTCATTCGAGGCTGCTTTGGAATATCCAGAGACATGGGAGAAAAAAGCTTCAATGCAAGTTTTGCGCTTTAATTGCATACTGTGGAATCAATTGCTCAAGTGGCCATCCTATACGTATTTTCTAAAATAGGTGACAAAAAAACGATTTTTTTTTTTACTTCGCTTCGCTCGCGCTATTAATATTGATGCTTTATTTTAATACATGACTAGCACGCTTGAACGTACGCTGCACGTATTTTCTGAAATATAAAATGTGGCAAATACAGAATATTTTTCGCGCTCGCTCCGCTCGCGCTATTGATGTTTATGCTTTGTTTTCCTACATGACCAGCACGCTTGAACGCACGTTGCACGTATTTTCTGAAATATAAAATGTGGCAACTACAGAAAAATTTTCGCGCTCGCTTCGCTCGCGCTTTTCATGTTTTTCTAAGTTCTTCATTTTAGTAAAGAATAATTTAGCGCTCGCTTTAGTCGCGCTATCACTAATTGTATTTACTTTATTTTAATTTATAAACAGCACGCTTGTACTGACATAATAAGAGACAAAATCTACTCCAGCTTCACGTTTCCAAGATATGCTTTCAAATTTACATTGGTGGCGCCGCCGCCAGGGTTGATTTGAAGTTATGACTTGGCTTTAGGTCTCCTTAGTGGTATTAAAAAAATCGTGGGAACCCAGCCTAAGAAATTGCGGGTTTGCCCCCCCAAACTAAAAGCTGGGTACGCCCATGATCATTTATATTAATTTTATGCAGCAAACATGTTTCCTAGTCCGCCATTATTTGTCAGAGCATTCGACCATTTCTACCGTAGAGCCTTCAAATGCGTTTGCCATTTGCCATCCACGCAGTTAAACTTGAAAAGGCCTGTGCAAAAGTCGTTCGATAATGCACAGTGCGTGGATAGTGTTTCTATTGAGCTTTTACTCGTGTTCTGCAGTTATTTACCATTTAAATGGTAAGTAGTTAAAAATGGAAATTTTGATTTCATAAAATATATTGAAAAAATAAAAGTACTTAAAAGTAGTAGAAAATTAAAGTAGTTATATGGATACATTTATATTTTGATAGGTAGGTACCTACCTAAGTCAAAAAATTTTTGCTATAGGTCCCAGAGAAGTATCGGGGATTACCTATTTATTTTTATCTGCTAAAAATGTACCTATATCGAAATAAATTTTCAGTAATTTAACTATAAGGTGTCATATTAAAATCTTTTTATTTAAGTCTTATAGGAAACTTATTTAGTAGGAAGGAACCTAGGTAGTGTCGTAGTGTGTGCTCTTTCGCCTAGGTACCTACTTCTAATATTTTATTTGGTTAATTTACAAAATGTGATGTTATTCGTGATACCTAACTTATAAAAAGATTTCAGGAATTTTTATTATGAGAGAACTCGTGCAATTATTGAAAGAACCGCCCTAGGTAGGAGAATTTTATTGTAAGCTATAGCTGCCCGGCGGAAGTGTTGAAGAGGTCAACATTACAGACCTTGTTGAGCATGTCGAAGCAGCTGCTTGCTCTTAGTAGGTAGGAGTTTTCCTGTAGTTAGTTCGCACACGCGGTACATGTATGATCGCAGAGCCTTCGTGTCGAAGCATAAGGTACCTACACGCAGATCAATGCGCTCTAGTATCGGGACAGTCTACCGAGCCATTTGCTAGGTACTTAAAATATGCAGCAGTAGGGTAAGGTGAGCGAAGTTATACATTGTTAGTATTAGGTAAGCAAAGTATCTATTTAACTTCTAAAGTAGGAACTTACCTAAAAAAATGAGTATGTTATTTTTTTAGGTAGGTACCTATGTTATAGGTTGTAAACGAGCAAAATATGGCCTTCCTACCTGATAATACTTATAAAAAACCTATCTAAAAATCCATCTGAAATCTTATAGGTACCCAACCTAAGTATGTATATTATGTCCGTTTGTAGGTACTAAAGATTGGCACCCCTAATATTCACCTATCTCTCTATGACGTACCTACCTAGGTACTGCAACGCATTTGAGTACTTCCTAAAGAGATAAGGGTGGACTTAAGAGCTATCAAACTTTGGGCATTAGTATTCTAAATAGGTATAGGTATAGGTAACTGGGTATTACCTAAGCTAATATAGTCATCATCATCATCAACAGCCTGAAGACGTCCACTGCTGAACATAGGCCTCCCCCAGAGCACGCCACCTTGAGCGGCTGCTCGCCTCCTGCATCCATCGGCTCCCCGCGGCTTTCACCAGGTCGTCGGTCCACCGAGTGGGGGGCCGGCCTACGCTGCGCTGCTGTGCTAATATAGTATTCAGCTGAAAATCAGAGTCGCGTGTCATGCACACCAGCACAATGCTGAGCTGAGCCCTTTTTGACACCATCACCAGCACCAATATTTATTTTTCTTATTATTTAAGGTTTTTTTTCTTATTTGTATCTAATCAGATATTCTTATATGAGCTTACCTACTTAAATTACCTACTTAAATTACCTACCTACTTTATAATGTGAGTGTTGAATACGGGTATTTTCTTTCTTTGTTTCATTATATACGTACTGTACTAAGCTGGGCTTTGCATAATTTTGAACGTTTCTTATTGAATCTCATTCTTCCGTTTTAAAACTGTTCCATTCCCGCCTAACGCAACGCATCACCACAATTTTCGGAGAGCGCAACAGCCTCTGACACCTCCATAACAAGTTTATAGTTGCAACATTCCTCCCAGACACGGAGTACGCTCGGATGCCCGCCTTGTACGGGCTAGATGACTATGGAAACTGCCTCGTGCCAGCCAATGGAACATTCTGCCTGGCCCGCCTCGACCTCTCTGGGGAAACCGACGGAGACCTCATCAGGGTGATACATGTGAGTAGATGGGGTAAATCAGGGGTAAATGATAAAATTACTGCAGCCTCGGTCTGAGCCGCCTCATCATCATTCAAACATCCAAAACCAGTGCCACAGGAGCAGCTGTATCAGCAGCCTAGAGCCATACTCGGTTACATCGAGGTGCTGGGATGGCGGGGAAATACATAAATAAGGTGGGGTCAGTGAAACGGAAGGATAAGTGAAACAACCTGCCATAACTAGTAAACTATGCAGTTTAGCCACAGAATTCCCACTAGTAGAAATCTATTTCGCGTGACCGCCTAGTTGTTTCTTGCTCCCACACGAGGTGCTGCCTGAATAAGAACGTCTCCCAAAATTTTGGGAAGATAATGGGCGATTTCGTTAGCTCTATCTATACAGTAATTTACCTTGATACCTAGAATCTATGTTTTACCAGTGTTCACTGCTTCTTTATTGTAAAAACTAAAATGTAAGGTCAGGTGGGGTAAGTGAAACGAAGGAATACCTAAGTGAAACCCTATCGTAATCAATAAATCACGCAGTTTAGCTCTATGCTATGTGGCGAAATGGTTTCAATGCCCAACACACGCGTCACACAATCTTTCTGCTAGGTCATAAAATAAAAAGAAATCAGCTATCTTTAAGTTTACAAAACACAAGTCGGCTGATGCCATGAAGCAATTTAATAGTGTTTATGTACATTTTTACACGAAAATAATTCATGAAACGGCGCGTAATGTGGGGTTAGTATTTGCAGTCACAGACGACACAGGTAATAAAATCAATCAAATACCTACTACATTACAAATGTCATTGTAAATGTCCCATGGGCGAAAATCACGTATTTCACATCAACAGCTGGAAAACGTCTAGTGCTGAACACAGGCATGCCCATAAAACGCCATTTTAGACGCTGATTATAGGGAGGTTTGCCATAATCACCTCGCTTAGCAAGTAGCTTGTCATCGTAGAAGATTATAATGTACCAAGGAGAATGCTACTGCCCATTCTCTGGATAGTCCCTTAGTCTGCTCTTATACGGCACCCAAAGAAAGAGATGGAGATTCTGCGCTAATAAACTGATACCTGGCAGCTATTTGTATATAAGTAGGTACCTAATACTGGGTGGCGCAAAAGTAAAGACCCTATTTGGTTCAGCTATAACATTTTTTCTAAATTAGAAAACTAGATTTAGGTTTTTTTAAATGTATATTTGTGCCATTAAATTTCGTACCATTAGGATTTAAAGATGATGTCTTTTAAATGGTGACCTCCAGAGTTGATACACATTTGAGCCCTATTTATGACATTTTGCAAGATGATTTTCCTTCAAAATTGGTTATGAGTGACGAAGCGCATTTCCATCTCTCAGGGCATGTCAATAAGCAGAATACTCGGTTCTGGGGCACTGATAATCCGCGCATTATTCAAGAAACACCTCTACACCCACTAAAAGTTACTGTATGGTGTGGCATCTGTGTTGACAGAGTGATCGGACCCTATTTTTTCGAAGACGCTGGAGGCAATGCGATAACTGTCACTGGAGAACGCTACAGAACCATGTTACGTGAGTTTTTGATACCCAGTTTGGACGAATTGGGGCTGGAGCACATCTGGTTTCAACAAGACGGCGCTACGGCACACACAGCGCGCGACACTATGGACTTAGTGAGGGACGCTTTTCCAAGCCGAGTTATCTCTCGTTTTGGCGATTTGCCTTGGCCTGCAAGATCACCCGATCTGACCAGTCCAGACTTCTTTCTTTGGGGTTTTTTGAAATCTCGGGTGTATGTGAACAAGCCACAGACTCTCGCAGCTCTAAAAGAAAACATTCGTCAAGAAATAACGAACATATCGCAGGAAGTGTTACGGCAAGTTATGCAAAATGTCATAAATAGGGCTCAAATGTGTATCAACTCTGGAGGTCACCATTTAAAAGACATCATCTTTAAATCCTAATGGTACGAAATTTAATGGCACAAATATACATTTAAAAAAACCTAAATCTAGTTTTCTAATTTAGAAAAAATGTTATAGCTGAACCAAATAGGGTCTTTACTTTTGCGCCACCCAGTATAATGACTGCGGGTAACAGATAATAAAAACAAAACTGTCAATATAGTCAACTGCAAAATAGTCAAAACGCCAATGTCAACCTACCGTCAGAATATTGAATCGGAACGTTTCTGTCAAAACCGTGAACCATTTTTGAAGTGATGTTTCATAAATCATCTTGGTCTGCAGCATTCGGGTTGAGTCTCCTTCATCTCCACCGATCATATTCTTAATATTAGCATCATCTCCAAAAGTTCATGACACTAGCATGAAATGGACATTGGCAGAATTGTGACAACTAGCCACAGATGCCATAAGCCAAGAAGTCAAGTCAAGTGATGTTTCGTTCACGCAAATTGAATTTTCAAAAATATTTTCTTGAAAAGTATTTATTGCCGTCATTTGCCATTTCAGATTTAGGCTTTCTATGTGTAAAAAAAAATTAGCGTCCTAGCAGAATTGACAGAGTGGATAGATGTGCAAGTATGTTTTACCTACCCCACCTGACCTTAAATATAAAATGATATATTTTACTAAGTTAAATCAAGCAAATAATTAGCTAATATACCTACAAAAGAATTTTTAACGACTTATAAACATTTGCAAATCAACATGGTACCTATCTGGTTTTATGGGAAATTAAAAATCATAAACTGGCAGTACCTTGACAATGAAATTTTTTGGTTAGGTATGGTAATTTTATCCAGTAATTAATCATTTAGCTGTTTTTCTGTTTACCTGAGGACTTGTAATTACATGAAATGTAACGCTGTATTTATATTTTTCACAATAAACACTTCTAAAAAGGGAAAATAGACAAAACAATGGCTACTTACTTGTGAAATGTTATTCCTTCATATTTACGCCTCAGTGCGACTTCTGTTGCTTAAAATGCTGCAACCACCCACTGCACACACATTATTTCTCAAATATTTATTGCCTAGATCACCATTTAAATAGCATTATTTCACAAAAAACAACAATTTCAAAAAATTGTTAACCTGTTTGGCTTAGATCAAATGAAGCCAAATAAAAAAACCCGGTAACGGTGACAAGGACCAAAGATATTACGTTCGTCTTTTTTTTGCTTAGTACCGAATGTATAGCGCTCTCCTTGTTGTCCATGAATCACGTCATATACTACGGTTCTACTCGTACATATTCAAAGAGTTTAGCTTTATGGTGCTCGGTAAAACAGGATCGACGAATAGGTTTCAATGCTCTAGCACAGATGTCGCTAGGATCATTCTACAAGGTATTATTTAAAAAATTAATTAGCCATCTTAGAATTTTCAAAACACGAGTTGGACTTGGTAAATCTTTACGCTGAGCTTATAGCAATTTAACTGTTCTGTAATGTTATGTTTTACGATAAATATTAATAAATAAATAAATGTCATAGATAGCTGATTTCAGGAAGAATAGTTCGCACCAGCCGCTATTATAAATGCGAGTCTTGTTACTGTGCTAGAGCCGTTTACGTAAAATCAAAAGTAAAATATGTTTCACTTACCCCACTGGACCTTCGGTAAAAAAAGTGCTAACAAGAACTTCAGAAAATGCAATTAAACTATTCCAAGTTTTGGTAACCAAGATTCAGCAGCTGATAATTATTTAAATTGTTAAAGATAAGACCATGCTAGGCTCAGTGAGTTGAAATAAAAATGTATGGAAAATATATAAATAGAGGTAAAATATGATATTTTAGAGATGACATTTTAAAGATGAACTTAACTAGGCTAGCCGCTAGGGTAGTTCAGTTCATCAGCTATCTACACTTACCATAAGGTGAGATGTGGCAAAACGCTGACCCGTTAGCAATAAAAAAAATCCCTGATATATTGTTATGCCGGTCCAGGGTATAAATCTACATCGGGCTAATTACGAGACCGGGTAGTGTAAAATGTACCTAGTAATCACGTTTTATGTGTGGGGCGTTATACGTAGGGGTAGTATCTAGCTAGCCGTAACGTAATTCATCAGGGCAATGATCTTGTAGAGATTAAAGGCCTTACCTAAATAAACATTGCTTAACAGTTGAATAGATAGGTACTCAGTGTTTTCACTCCTTTTTTTATGAGAATGAATGACGTGACGAGCTAGTCGTTCACCTGATGTTAAGTGACACGGCCACCCTAACAGTAACAGTGTCACTCGGAACTTTAAAACAATAAAGTTTCGCGTGACACTGCACTGCGCACGTCATCCAGAGGCTTCACACGGTATAGTAGGATAAGATTACTAGACTGTGTGATCAGATCATAAAGTTTAATTTGCCCAGTAATTGCACTAGCTACAATGCCCTTCCAAACGGAACACAGTAGGTAATGCTTGCACACTACTTCTTGGCGGCAGAATAACTGGTAAAGCGGTGGTACCTACTTAGACGAACTTCACAGAAAAGTCCTAACACCTAGTAGTTCTTTGCCTGTGTGAAATTCAATGCAGAGAGAGACAAAACACAACTATTCTTCGATATATAGGCGCAAATATAGTAACCTAGACAACGGTTTTATTTTTGCGCCTTTTGGGGTCGAGACTCTCGGGTCATGGGGATGGGGGGATTTTGTGTGCACTTGCACACAAAATCTTTAAAGAACTTTGTAAGCGTCTGGTTGAAGCAACGCGTGACCAAAATGCTGGCCTCTATTTGGGCCAAAGCATTGCTATTCAACGTGGCAATGCTGCCAGCATTTTGGGCACTTTGCCCACTGGTAGTGGTTTGTTAGATTAGTTTTGTATTATATTGTTAATTTTATATTTTTAGTTTAGTTTTATAGAATACCTAGTTTCTTCGATTATTCGATGTTTATTAGTAAGGGGTACATGTATACTTTACACGGTCATTGTTACCTTAACACGCCACAAACGGGAAACGTGAACATAAGGCGGAATTTTGCGCGGAATCAACCCTTAGATATACCTAATTTGTGATCTACTGTTTCGACGCCAACAAGAGTTCACCATTCCAGCCAAATACTTTTCTCAGACGCTCTCCTTGCAGGTTAAATAATAATAATCATTATTAACAGCCTGAAGGGGTTCTGTTAAATAATGATAGTGACAAAATACACCCCTGGCTTCTACGTTCGGTTTCTTCTTGGACATTGGACTTCTGTTATGGACAGCCGTGACGCTTAAAATCAGGCGAACGACTAGCTCGTCACGTCATTCATATTCATAAATAAAATATTTTGGTTTTCCGTTTTCATAAAGCTTAGTGCCATCTAGATTACACTTCTTCTTCTTTTTCTTCTCGTGTAGGCAATTGGTCAGCCCTGGTGTTAGAATTTTTAAGGCCGCCCAAAGGCTTCTGACTTGGCTTAACGACTGTTATCTTACGACAATAGCCGGGACCGATGGCTTAACGTGCCCTCCGAAGCACGGTAGCGCTCAGTTGTAAATACCACTTTTTGCTGTAGCGGTCACCCATCAAAGTAGTGACCGCATCACCGCAGCGAACATTGCTTACCTTTACCGACCGGTTAGAAACGGCTAGTCGTGCTTCGTTATGAGGATAAAAATTACACAAATTACAGATTACACTAAAACATGCATGCTGGTTTGCCATAGAACGCAGTCAAACGCCTTTTGAGTCCTTAGAGCGGTGTTTATGTTTATTAAATTCATGACATTTATCGACAAGAATGCGGATATTCAGAATAATTATACCCCCGAATCTTAGTTGCGACGTTGCGAGAGATATATACTTATAAGCAAGAGGGTTCGTGCAGTTTTCACACCTTTTGTGGAACTGTTTTTATGAAGTGGGACAACTCTGGTTCAATCTTCAGGACATTGACCTGTTTTCCAGATGGATGATTTTTGTCCTTTTAAGAACCTGATATCTACAGAATCCGGATCAAATGCTTTATGCTTTTAGGATTATCGTGTCCTGTCCCTATCTTCGGACTTCACGGATCCCAGCGTAACTTATTCATCACCTCCTCCAATTCGACCATCATTTCGTCAACCCTCAGTGTTCTGACGTTGTATGTACCGAATATTCAATAAATAATTAAAAAAAATATAGGCTAAGTACTTATACAATAGTTTCATGAATGTACTGTAACGATCCAGGCTGTCTCGTGACGTCACAAATATTATAAATGTTATCTAAACTATAAAAATACTGAAATAATTTCATTGAAGCATTTTATGCACAAAGAATAGTCCAAAAATAAAGGAAATAGTCGTTGGCATCGCATTAACTGATAGAGAAAATGTAGAGATAGGTGTAAAAGTGGTTATCCGTGGTAAAATAAGGTAACAGTAAAAGAAATCAAACCTTCTTTAAAGTGGTTTTGATATATAATAGGATTTTTGAGATCTGTCAAGCTGTCAAACGCGGTCAGAAAAAAAACGATTCACGGGATGCGCAAGTGGAAACCTGGTAAAAAAATGCACATGAAATTTTCGGTTAAATTCTTAGTTAAATTCGCCCTCTCAAGTAATTCTGGATCTGGGGGGAAGTATGCCTCGGGTCCAGGAACTCAGTAAGAGATAAGTTGAAACATTGCAACGAAGCTTGTCTTCCCTTATTTTGCTTAGGGCATGCAGTTCGCGTGTTATGTGGAGACCTGCACCAGATTTTGCCTCCGTTATAGGATCTGGATCCACCTTTTTGGTTTGGTTTGCATTCTGGCTGAAAGGAGGGCTAAAAAGATTAACTGTCCCGTCTTCGTGTATACGATACCCGGATCTTAAATGCAAATTAAGCTGAACTGTCCCAAGTGATAGAGTTTTGTCTTGTATGCTGCCCATGGACTCCGGTCCCGCATACAAGATAAAAATTAGGTGGCAATAGGTTTTAGCTTTGGAGAGCTTTTGTCACAGCTCGTTCTCTCATAGGGTTAGATCAGGTATGTTCTCGTTGCACACACCGAGAACAGACATGCACGTTTAGAAGTAAATGAGAGATTTGTAGCAATCTCCAGTGTTACTGTGTGTGTGTACTGTTATGGGCGGCCGTATCACTTAACATCAGGTGAACGACTTGCTCGTCACGTCATTCAATCACATAAAAAATAAAAAAATCTCCAGTGTTTGGGGGTACACACTAATGTATAGGGAAAAGCTATAAGTCGAGGAATACACACGTAGGAGGGGAAAGTTAGGGATAAAATATTGAAATTCGCGGAAAAATAATAATTTCAGGGAAATGGATAAAATTCAATAAATAAATAAATAAATTTAAAGCGGTATAAAATACATTTAAAGATAAATTCAGTATGATAAAATACTAATAAATAAAAGTGCAAATAAATACAATACGTAAGTTATCAAAATTATAAAAATATAATCCAAGTTTTCTCGAAGGTTGAAGCTGTGGGTGTTTATTGTAGGGCTAGTTTGTCGTGGACCTTGCTTTTGACGGAAAGCTGGGTGATCACAGAAGGTTTTAATGTACAGAGAACAATACGTAATTGTATAAATCTATTTTGTGGTAAGAGAACGTTGTACTATATATCTATTCTGTGGTATAGGAAGGTATTTCTTTAGCTGGTTTTGCGCTGTTCTACGGAGGATATGGGAAGGTTATATTCCTACGCGGTGATAGTAAACGCTGATACAAATTTCGCATAAACAAGTCATGACACTACTGAGAAAATATTATTCCGTGCCTAATTCTGATGTATAAATTCAGCATAAATAGATAGGTATTTTCCTAGCGGATTCTAGGCGGAATTTTACTTAGGAGGAGTTGGAAGGATCATATTCCTGCAAGGAAACGAACGTTTTGTAATCTAGTTGCAAAATAGGTAATGCTTGAACGATAGTTAAGTAACTACCGGGAATTAGTAACGACTGGGAATTTATTCCTTTTACTTAAATAACTATTGGGAATTTATTCTCTGTTTGGAATCATTCGCGAGTAACTTAAATAAAATCGTAATTGAGTTTCGCTCTAGGATCGAAATACGTAATGCTTGTGCAATAGTTAAATAACTACCGGGAATTTATTCATAGTTTAGGGTTGTTCGTGTTTGTTTCAAATAAATGATCATAGATCAATTTAGTGGAATTCAGGTTTGGGTTCGTTTGATTGAATTTTCAAAAGAATTTTACCTTTTAATCTATAAAAACATTTAAAGTACTATTGATAAGAAATTGTCCTTCGTGTCTTGGGTCAAGCACAGCAGTACCTGTTAGTGATCTCCTTACCAAACGGATAGGGGTAGCTAATTTAAAGATTCGAATGAGAATATCTTGTTGTTAGGTAATAGCATCAATAATCTATAATATTATTTGAAGGAAACATGTCCTTATCGTATTTCATAATGGTGAAATATAATGCCTAAATTATATAAACGGGTTTTAGATTACTTTTCAATACAAGTTCTGGAAAATAGAGACAACCTGAATATCACTAACAGATCATTGAATTCGAATAAATATTTATAGTTAAATGAATACTACTATTTAGTCCACTGCATGCTGTTGATATAGAATCTACGATAATATCGATAATCTTTAGACGGAAGTTAGGAGATTTTAAAAGTTTGAGCTAATTTTAGAGTCTGTCATATACTGAATGTAGTACGTATTAGATAGACTCACAATTAACTAAGGTGATGTCTATTTTGTTAGGATTTGGAAAAAATAATGTCCTCTTGTCCCTTGCATCTTTTTGGAGTCCAAACTAGATAAGGAGATAAGAATAGGTAGGGGTACCTGACGTACTGACTTGGGATAAATAGAACAAAATTTAGTAAAATCATGAATGAAATGTATTGTTTATGACTAGGAACTATAATGTTCAATTTTTTGCAGGAAAAAATTATTCATTCCTACAATTGAAACCTTTCGAAAATATAGTAGGAAATATATTGATCGGTGCATAATATGATTTTATGTGGAAATTTCAGTTCGGTTACTCAGAGTATAGGAATACTGTTCATCAGGGGATTAAATAGCAATTATTTGTAGGAAGATGGATATTTTAAATTAATTTAATATTATTGAATAGGTTAGATGTTAGTTAGGTATTGTCTCATTACTTTAAAAGGATTTGGATTACTACATTATCACAACGTACGGTTCTACCATTTGTAGGAGACGATTCACAAGGCCATAAACATTAAAATAGGTAGTCAAAAATATTCAACAAACTTTGATACCCTTTTAGCGTCTTATGATAGTTTAGAATATGCGGTGATTTGAGGAATAATTTATTATTATTATTCATGTATTATAATTAGGTTAATAGAGGGTTCTTTCACAGTACCAAGTCAAGGAACTTCAATAGTATCAAACCACACTATCACATCACACTAATATTATAAAGACGTAAGTTTGTGTCCTATCTTTCCCCCACTCGGTGGACCGACGACCTGGTGAAAGCCGCGGGGAGCCGATGGATGCAGGAGGCGAGCAGCCGCTCAAGGTGGCGTGCTCTGTAGGAGGCCTATGCTCAGCAGTGGACGTCTTCAGGCTGTTAATGATGATGATGATGTTGTAAGTTTGTGTGTATGTTTGTTGCACCTCCACGCTCAAACGGCTGGACAGGTTTGGACGAAAATCAAAAATAGAAATAGCTTATATATACTGAATTAACACATTACTTTTTACCCCGGAAAATGAACCCGTAAATGCTCAACAAAATTTTGACCAAATGAAGTAATAGAAGTATAGAGTATAGGAGGCTGTAGTAGGTATGTACTAAAGAAAAAATATCAATTCCGGAAAGTTAATAGTTCCTGTGGGAAAGCTATCACTTATAACTTTGTAATTACTCAACTTAATTGGATGCCTGTAGCGAAGATGAGACCTATGGTAGAAAATGGCATTTTTTTTCGAGGCTGCTTTGTTTGCTCGGCCGCAAGCGGCCCGCGAAAGTGAGTCTGTAGCGAAGGTGACCTGTGATAAAAGTTATTGTTTTTTTTCTTCAAGATTGCTCTGATTACTGGGCTTCAAGTGGCCCGTGAGGGTAAGGTTGTAGTGATGGTGACCTGTGTTAGAAGTTGGCGTTTTTTTTTCGAGGTTGCTGTGTTCTGTTTCACTTGTGTTTTTGTGAAAAATATGCCATCATCTACCCACCGTACCGACGCTGGGTAGATTATGGTATATTACACATAACATACAACAACACACAACATTTTCCTGGTATTTTTTTGGGTCCCAGACCGATGGGGCCCAAAAAAATACCAGGGAAATGTTTCAAAATGCGGCCCACACTACTTTTTATTTGTGATATGTTTTGGTTATTTTAGAACATTCAAATGATGGGATGGGTTTTCAACAAAGCAAACTAAATGAATGAATGAATACCTATAAATGCGAAAAATTATTGAGGTCATTTTCGTCCAACATGAACGGTGCTGACCTAAACTTGAGCCGAATTTTGAACTTATTAAAAAATTGTTTAAAACCCTGAATTAGGTACTTGCTTTAGTACAAGATGTTTCTGTTACTTGTAAAATATAACATCTGGGGGCGTACTGTGAGCTCTTAGCGCGATTCAAAACAGAGCCTATACTGGCTCGCTTGTCAAAATCCTCATACGAAAAAAACAAAGCATTCCAATATAGGCTCTGTTTTGAATCGCGTTAAGAGCTCACAGTACGCCCCCTGGTAACTTTTTTGTTAGTTATAGGCGAGTAATTGGATAATAATTAGCAGAATAACTGGCAAAGCGGTGGCTGGACATTACTGTTATTCAAATTTTTGCATGCATAAACCACTAAAAATAATAGTAATGAGCTTATGAGTGGTTCACCTTCGTATGTCAAAGCTAAGCGCATATAGATGACTATTATTTGTTCTATGGCACAACTATAAATACAGGGTGTCCCAGACGCCGAAGTCAAGTCAAAAAAAGTGATAGACTAAGTCATAATGCCTGCCTTCCTTGTCCTGCCCACCCACTCAACCTTTTCCCCTATCTTTTTCCTTTTCGCTTCCCTCTTCATGAACTGGGTTAGAACGTAAAACTAATTAGCGAAGTCGGGGCGGGTCAAAACGGTTTAAAATGTAAATAGTTTGAAAAATGTATCCGTAAAAAATGTTGTTTTACTAAATGTTTTTCCCATAACTATTAACAATTGGTATATCGCAACGAAAATATTCTAGGTCTATCAATTATTTCCGGTTTGACGTCAGCTTCTGGGACACGCTGTATATGCCGTATGGCACGAGTCCAGTTTGGGTCGAACACAGATCGGTACCTACAGGTCGGTGGGGTCGAATATATAATAACATTTTGATTTATTGACGTTGATACCAATAAGGAAATGTTGACTAATATAACATTTTTTTTAATGTATTTAATTTAATCATAGTTAAATGCGTCGAAACATTTATAATCCTTCCTTGCATCTTGTTTATATACATACATGGGCGAATATGAGTATCAGAGTATTCAAAGCCGCTTGAAGGATTCTGACAAGATACCTAAAGCAAGATTATCTACTTTTACATATAATCAAACTGTGACAGGTCCAATTCTGTACATTGAAGATTTAATAAAATTTTTTTTGGAGGGCTCCTTGGTGTCGATAGTGAAGCCAAAACTATAATATTTTTAATTTTTGTCTGTCTGGCTGGTGTGTCTGTATCTCAGGCGCGGATACGGGGGGGGGGGGGGGGGGGGCGCAGGGGCGCCTTCCCGTGGCGCAGGCAGTCCAGCACCAAGCACGGTAATTATCCAATTTACCAGGAGGACATAGGTGCATGGAATTCATCATTTAAAGAAAAGAGCACAAATTGGTCTTGAATCGTATACTTATTATTGTGTTTCACCACCACATCTCCAAATTCCCCTCTTGGACTCGGGAGTCTGTTGGCTGAGCATCACGCCAAAACTACTGAATGGATTCAGTTGAAACATTCTTCTTCATTGAAACTTTGAAATTGAGTTCATATTACGAAGTAGGCTATATGATACTTTTAATTCCAAAATTCAGCACAGTTCCCTCGGGAGAGGGGATGAAGTTAAAAATATGTAGTTAGTTGTAATTCATTAACGCGTGGTCCGATTTCATTCATTCTTTTTTTGTTACTTTAACATTGTCCCGTAAATATTTCAAGGACGTCGGTATTGTGGTTCAGAAATTACAGACATCCAACCTTCAGTGCTAGGTACAAAGCCACTCCCTAACCTGTAATATGGGAAAGAGAAGGGAGGGAGGAAAAGATAAGGGAAAAGGATGAATGGATGAAGGTGAAAGGAGGCAGGTGCGCTAGCTCCGTGCGAAGCCAGGGTGGGTCAGCTAGTACAAAATATTATATACATAAATCAATCCTTTGGAGAATCTTATTTATATTTAACCTCTTTTGATTTGACATGGGGCTGTACCTAATAAAAAAAATAAAAAATGTAATTACTTATTTTTTAAATGACTGACGAAAAAAGCCTGTATCGCACTCGACTCTAGGTATGTAGTTTTTTTTGTGTATGTTATACGATAGCTGTGCCATTTTTATCCACAATAGTTATGGTCATAATTAAGACAACACTTTATCTCCATTTGCACTAAAGTTTGGTAGCTCCGGGGGCTAGACAGATAAGTTCGCAACTTACGAAAAATCTGGCTAAACATGTTTTCATGAATATAATCTCAAAAACTGTGGTACCTATTTATAAAACCTGGTTTGGATTAATATGTCATTTTTGTTGAAGATTTGTAATGTTATTCACAAGGACATAGTTTAGCCCACAGACCTAGAATTTTTTCGTTACTCTCAAAAGACTCACGAAGCGTGGGAGCGAGAAGTACTAATCAAGTACCTACACACTGCCCGAGAGGACAAGAGATAGTGAAATAATGCATGTGTCAGAGTACTAGCACGTACAAGAAGAGCCTTGGTTTTTTTTATGAGTGGTTCACCTTCGTATGTCAAAGCTAAGCGCATATAAATGACTATTATTTGTTCTATGGCACAACTATAAATACAGGGTGTCCCAGACGCCGAAGTCAAGTCAAAAAAAGTGATAGACTAAGTCATAATGCCTGCCTTCCTTGTCCTGCCCACCCACTCAACCTTTTCCCCTATCTTTTTCCTTTTCGCTTCCCTCTTCATGAACTGGGTTAGAACGTAAAACTAATTAGCGAAGTCGGGGCGGGTCAAAACGGTTTAAAATGTAAATAGTTTGAAAAATGTATCCGTAAAAAATGTTGTTTTACTAAATGTTTTTCCCATAACTATTAACAATTGGTATATCGCAACGAAAATATTCTAGGTCTATCAATTATTTCCGGTTTGACGTCAGCTTCTGGGACACGCTGTATATGCCGTATGGCACGAGTCCAGTTTGGGTCGAACACAGATCGGTACCTACAGGTCGGTGGGGTCGAATATATAATAACATTTTGATTTATTGACGTTGATACCAATAAGGAAATGTTGACTAATATAACATTTTTTTTAATGTATTTAATTTAATCATAGTTAAATGCGTCGAAACATTTATAATCCTTCCTTGCATCTTGTTTATATACATACATGGGCGAATATGAGTATCAGAATATTCAAAGCCGCTTGAAGGATTCTGACAAGATACCTAAAGCAAGATTATCTACTTTTACATATAATCAAACTGTGACAGGTCCAATTCTGTACATTGAAGATTTAATAAAATTTTTTTTGGAGGGCTCCTTGGTGTCGATAGTGAAGCCAAAACTATAATATTTTTAATTTTTGTCTGTCTGGCTGGTGTGTCTGTATCTCAGGCGCGGATACGGGGGGGGGGGGGGGGGGCGCAGGGGCGCCTTCCTGTGGCGCAGGCAGTCCAGCACCAAGCACGGTAATTATCCAATTTACCAGGAGGACATAGGTGCATGGAATTCATCATTTAAAGAAAAGAGCACAAATTGGTCTTGAATCGTATACTTATTATTGTGTTTCACCACCACATCTCCAAATTCCCCTCTTGGACTCGGGAGTCTGTTGGCTGAGCATCACGCCAAAACTACTGAATGGATTCAGTTGAAACATTCTTCTTCATTGAAACTTTGAAATTGAGTTCATATTACGAAGTAGGCTATATGATACTTTTAATTCCAAAATTCAGCACAGTTCCCTCGGGAGAGGGGATGAAGTTAAAAATATGTAGTTAGTTGTAATTCATTAACGCGTGGTCCGATTTCATTCATTCTTTTTTTGTTACTTTAACATTGTCCCGTAAATATTTCAAGGACGTCGGTTTTGTGGTTCAGAAATTACAGACATCCAACCTTCAGTGCTAGGTACAAAGCCACTCCCTAACCTGTAATATGGGAAAGAGAAGGGAGGGAGGAAAAGATAAGGGAAAAGGATGAATGGATGAAGGTGAAAGGAGGCAGGTGCGCTAGCTCCGTGCGAAGCCAGGGTGGGTCAGCTAGTACAAAATATTATATACATAAATCAATCCTTTGGAGAATCTTATTTATATTTAACCTCTTTTGATTTGACATGGGGCTGTACCTAATAAAAAAAATAAAAAATGTAATTACTTATTTTTTAAATGACTGACGAAAAAAGCCTGTATCGCACTCGACTCTAGGTATGTAGTTTTTTTTGTGTATGTTATACGATAGCTGTGCCATTTTTATCCACAATAGTTATGGTCATAATTAAGACAACACTTTATCTCCATTTGCACTAAAGTTTGGTAGCTCCGGGGGCTAGACAGATAAGTTCGCAACTTACGAAAAATCTGGCTAAACATGTTTTCATGAATATAATCTCAAAAACTGTGGTACCTATTTATAAAACCTGGTTTGGATTAATATGTCATTTTTGTTGAAGATTTGTAATGTTATTCACAAGGACATAGTTTAGCCCACAGACCTAGAATTTTTTCGTTACTCTCAAAAGACTCACGAAGCGTGGGAGCGAGAAGTACTAATCAAGTACCTACACACTGCCCGAGAGGACAAGAGATAGTGAAATAATGCATGTGTCAGAGTACTAGCACGTACAAGAAGAGCCTTGGTTTTTTTTATGAGTGGTTCACCTTCGTATGTCAAAGCTAAGCGCATATAGATGACTATTATTTGTTCTATGGCACAACTATAAATACAGGGTGTCCCAGACGCCGAAGTCAAGTCAAAAAAAGTGATAGACTAAGTCATAATGCCTGCCTTCCTTGTCCTGCCCACCCACTCAACCTTTTCCCCTATCTTTTTCCTTTTCGCTTCCCTCTTCATGAACTGGGTTAGAACGTAAAACTAATTAGCGAAGTCGGGGCGGGTCAAAACGGTTTAAAATGTAAATAGTTTGAAAAATGTATCCGTAAAAAATGTTGTTTTACTAAATGTTTTTCCCATAACTATAAACAATTGGTATATCGCAACGAAAATATTCTAGGTCTATCAATTATTTCCGGTTTGACGTCAGCTTCTGGGACACGCTGTATATGCCGTATGGCACGAGTCCAGTTTGGGTCGAACACAGATCGGTACCTACAGGTCGGTGGGGTCGAATATATAATAACATTTTGATTTATTGACGTTGATACCAATAAGGAAATGTTGACTAATATAACATTTTTTTTAATGTATTTAATTTAATCATAGTTAAATGCGTCGAAACATTTATAATCCTTCCTTGCATCTTGTTTATATACATACATGGGCGAATATGAGTATCAGAATATTCAAAGCCGCTTGAAGGATTCTGACAAGATACCTAAAGCAAGATTATCTACTTTTACATATAATCAAACTGTGACAGGTCCAATTCTGTACATTGAAGATTTAATAAAATTTTTTTTGGAGGGCTCCTTGGTGTCGATAGTGAAGCCAAAACTATAATATTTTTAATTTTTGTCTGTCTGGCTGGTGTGTCTGTATCTCAGGCGCGGATACGGGGGGGGGGGGGGGGGCGCAGGGGCGCCTTCCCGTGGCGCAGGCAGTCCAGCACCAAGCACGGTAATTATCCAATTTACCAGGAAGACATAGGTGCATGGAATTCATCATTTAAAGAAAAGAGCACAAATTGGTCTTGAATCGTATACTTATTATTGTGTTTCACCACCACATCTCCAAATTCCCCTCTTGGACTCGGGAGTCTGGGGGCGCACAAATCATTATAGTACGGGTACTATAATGATTTGTGCGCCCCCCCCAGTGCCGTAAATACGGCGGTGCCACCAGTGCCCAGGCACAGGGCGTAGACTGGGGGGCGCAAGAATGGCCAGACCAGGCAGGACTATTATTTTTTCGGTTTGCTCCTGATAAGTTCCCGCTGCGCCCCTAGTGCTCGATTCCAACACAAACACATACGTACCTACATGCCAGTATCATCAAAAATTAGACAAAACATCGCGCTCTTAGTTTTGCCAGCGTACGAGCGTATTTGTGTTTAGTGTTTATAGGAGTCAAGCGGCCGTCCGGCTACCGCTTAGTCTCCGACCGACCGCAGTGGCCCAAAAATGAAATCTGAAGAGTCTATACAACGCTAAGCATGAGGCCGCGTCCTCATTGTACTGACTAACATGTAATTCACGTTTGAATTGCTATACGCGTTTTCTGAAATACAATACAGCAAATATAAAATATTTCGCGCTCGCTTCGCTCGCGTATTTAATATTTTTACTGTATTTTATTTTATAACAAGCGCGTTTGTACTGACTGCCATGCATTTTATGTTTGAATTGTTTGAATTGAATTGAATTGAATTGCCATACGCGTTTTCTGAAAACAATACGGCAAATATAAAAATTTCGCGCTTGCTTTGCTGGCGTATGTAATGTGGCTACTGTATTTTGTTTTATAGCAAGCGCGTTTGTACTGACTGACATGTAATTCATGTTTGAATCGCCATACGTATTTTTTGAAATACAATTCGGCAAATAAAATATAACAATTTTGGCGCTCGCTTCGCTCGCGTATTTAATGTACTTTTTAGTAGATGTATACAAACAATCTTACTGCACAAGCGCTGCGAAAGATTTCATAAAGAGATAGTAGTCAAGATGAAACACCCCCCCTGCAGAAAAAGGTTATATTTATTTACGGCACTGCGCCCCCCCCCTTGAGAAATTTCTGTATCCGCGCCTGCTGTATCTTGGCTGAGCATCACGCCAAAACTACTGAATGGATTCAGTTGAAACATTCTTCTTCATTGAAACTTTGAAATTGAGTTCATATTACGAAGTAGGCTATATGATACTTTTAATTCCAAAATTCAGCACAGTTCCCTCGGGAGAGGGGATGAAGTTAAAAATATGTAGTTAGTTGTAATTCATTAACGCGTGGTCCGATTTCATTCATTCTTTTTTTGTTACTTTAACATTGTCCCGTAAATATTTCAAGGACGTCGGTTTTGTGGTTCAGAAATTACAGACATCCAACCTTCAGTGCTAGGTACAAAGCCACTCCCTAACCTGTAATATGGGAAAGAGAAGGGAGGGAGGAAAAGATAAGGGAAAAGGATGAATGGATGAAGGTGAAAGGAGGCAGGTGCGCTAGCTCCGTGCGAAGCCAGGGTGGGTCAGCTAGTACAAAATATTATATACATAAATCAATCCTTTGGAGAATCTTATTTATATTTAACCTCTTTTGATTTGACATGGGGCTGTACCTAATAAAAAAAATAAAAAATGTAATTACTTATTTTTTAAATGACTGACGAAAAAAGCCTGTATCGCACTCGACTCTAGGTATGTAGTTTTTTTTGTGTATGTTATACGATAGCTGTGCCATTTTTATCCACAATAGTTATGGTCATAATTAAGACAACACTTTATCTCCATTTGCACTAAAGTTTGGTAGCTCCGGGGGCTAGACAGATAAGTTCGCAACTTACGAAAAATCTGGCTAAACATGTTTTCATGAATATAATCTCAAAAACTGTGGTACCTATTTATAAAACCTGGTTTGGATTAATATGTCATTTTTGTTGAAGATTTGTAATGTTATTCACAAGGACATAGTTTAGCCCACAGACCTAGAATTTTTTCGTTACTCTCAAAAGACTCACGAAGCGTGGGAGCGAGAAGTACTAATCAAGTACCTACACACTGCCCGAGAGGACAAGAGATAGTGAAATAATGCATGTGTCAGAGTACTAGCACGTACAAGAAGAGCCTTGGTTTTTTTTTGGCGGGAACGCGGAAAAGTTCACGTCGTTGCATTGTATTATTTTTCAAAACTTGTGCTTTTTCTAGTGTTAATGTTTAAAATTGGTGGCATTTTACGCATTAAGTGCTGAACTACGAGCATGAGTGTGGGCAAGTGATATAATGTGGTGAAACGTGGTTTTTCCTGTTGCTTCCAAAACTCGATAGAAGCTTCTAGTAAAGTTGCCACCACTTTACTGGGGCATGACAGACTGGACTGACTACCTGACTTAGACTCGACTATGACTGTGACTAAGACTTGACGTTACATGAAATATTCTATAGCACGATGAAAATTACAATACTTGACACTGGCTAAATACACTATGTGTGGAGCCAAAATACAAAGAAAAAAAATAAGAGCCAATAAGGGCCCAATCTGTTTCACGACGAAGAGCGTATTAATGATGTATCATAATTCCGTTATCAAAGTTCAAATTACTATTTTTGCGGGTTTTAAATCTTATTCCGTAAGTGAATGTGATGTTACAAAACATACTAACCCGAACAAATACACGTGTCACAGCAAATTTATCACAAATTTGATTGCATTATTAAAAGTCATATTTTGTTAAATTTGGTGTGGTATCTAGATGTAAAACCTGTTTATTTTGTAGATTAAGAATGCTCCTTCCGCTAGATCACAATACTTCAGTATTTCAGTTTTTAATTTTTTAGCAATTTACTCTATGGTTCGGGGTTCAAACCCCCCCGAAATATTCAAATTGACCGAGCGAGCGCGAAGCTCGAGCGAATCATCTCCGTTTCAGCTTGGGCAAAAATGATTGCCCGGCTGTTCTCCTAGTATATTTAAATATTATATTGAAATAAGGAAAGTCATTAAATTCCTCGCGATCACTAAGCCACCTGCCAAGCGTCTAAAGTGGCGTTTTATGGGAGACGCCTATGTTCCGTAGTGGACGTCTTCAGGCTGATAATGTGAAGTAAAGGAGAGGAGTTTTAATTACTACTTACTAGCCATCATTGTAGCTTCGTATGTTTGCAGAACTCACATTCGTTGCCCTGAGATTTCGACTGTGCTATTCGTTGTAGCTCATCATCATCAGCCTAAAGACGTCCACTGCTGAACACGGGCCTCCCCCAAAGAGCGCCATTTTGAGTGGCTGCTTGCCTCCTCCATCCATCGGTTCCCCGCGACTCTGACCAGGTCATCGGTCCACCTAGTGGGGGGCCGGCCTACGCTGCGTCTTTCGGTTCGTGGTCCCCACTGAAAAACCTTTCTTCCCCATTGGTTGTCAGTTCTACAGCGATGTGGCCTGCCCACTGCCACTTCAACTTGCTAATTCTCAAAGCTATATCGGTGAATTTAGTTCTCTTGCGGATCTCCTCATTTCGGCTCTTGTCTCGCAAGGAAATTTCGAGCATAGCTCTCTCCATAGCTCGCTGCGCGACTTTGAGCTTATTCATGTAAGGCCAACGTCTCAGTGCCATAAGTCATCACTGGCAACACACACTGGTTGAAAACTTTCATTTTCAGGCTCTGCAGTATTTTGGACGAAAAGATAGGTTAGAGCTTTCCGAACGCTGACCAGCCGAGTTGGATTCTTCGTGCGATCTCTTTGTCGTAGTTAGACCTATCTAATTATTGGATAATCTGTCCTAGGTAGATATATTATTTGGTATTCATATTCTGTCAATCCGACCATTATTATGCTTTAAAGATACCATACAAAACTACCTACATCAATACTGATGTAGGTAGTTTTGTATGGTATCTTTAAAGCGTACGAACTTATATACCTTGCCGGAAGGATTGGCAAGAGAAATCTTCTGACCGCGACTGTCACTATTTGGATCACATGAATTTATTGGGTAAACTTTTCTCAACAAGATTTTTTTGTATTACAGGAATACTCTGAAAACAGTGTAAAACACTACAACCATACCTATATCGAAAGAGGCGTGTGCGTCACCGGCACCTGCAAGGAACATATAAAAAACAATAGTATATATACAACGGAGGGCCTAACCGAGGTCCTTGAGGCATGCATGAACGAAACAATTCATAAAGAGTACGGATTACAAGCAGAGTTGACAAAACTTTACTACTGCGAGAGAAAAGGACAACACATGGACATAGACATCGTAGATTGGATAGTTTTGGGTGTTTATATTGCTATTATCATGATCAACCTTGTCGGAACCATCTACGATGCCATCATTAGCAGAAGCGGGTCAGCTGTTAAAGGTCTGTAGGTATTTACAATCCAACATAATATTTCTTAATATAAGTCTCAAGAAGTGGAACTGAGCCGGCCACATCTACCGCATGTAAGATGAATTGTGGGCTAAGACGACAACGATGTGGACGCCGCAGAACATCAGAAGACGCCGCGGTCGACCCAGAAAAAGGTGGCGAGATGAGCTTGATTCCCACTGCCCGGATTGGACCATAAAAGCTCTTAATAGAGAAGACTGGAGGGAGGGAAGGGAGGCTTTTGCCCAGCAGTGGGACGATCATGGCTAATATTAATTAATAATGTCTCAATAAGTAAGTGGAGCAAAATGAATAAAACTTGTTTATTGTTTTAGGAAATAAATACATATTGAGCTTTTCAATAATACAAAACTGGAATAGGTTGGTGTCAGCAGAACCGGAAGAAGTTCGTAAGAGGAGACTCACTGGACTTCATGGTATAAGGTACCAACTACGTCTATTATTATTATTTCTGTCGGCACCATACCAACTATCTACGCCTGATAACTTAATAATTAAGAATTCAAAATTGTGTCTTATTCCGCCGTCTCCATTCCACCACAGGACCACACGGCGAGGAGAGAGTTCCCTTCCCTACGTTGTTGATTTATCTTTTGCACGTACGAAACGCTTTGACAGATTCCTTTATTGTGCGTGCGGCTAGGGAATGGAACTCACTCCCGGCGTCGGTATTTCCATCCACTTACAACTTAAGTGTCTTCAAATCAAAAGTAAATAGGTTAATTCTGGGTAGGCGTGCTCCACCTTCGACCTTATCATCACTTACCATCAGGTGAGATGTAGTCAAACGCTAACCCATTGTAAGTAAAAAAAAATAGGTAAGGGGATTTTCCTTATTGCCTTTTTCTTAACTTTTTTGTCTAGTAAGTATAATTGTTGTAAGTATATGCCGTGTGGTCCCGGTTACGAATAGGACCACCCCATCTCTTCCCGTGGGTGCCGTAGAAGGCGGCTAAGGGAATATCCAGGGAATGGGTCGCAGCGTTCCCCTCGGTCTTGGTGGCAATCAATCTTCACCTACTGCGATCACCAAGCCGCCTGCCAAGCGTGGTGATTATGGCAAACCCCCCCCCCCCCCAATGACAAGCACAAATAAAAACGGCCCCCAGTCCCCGGCAGCTCTGCTATCCCGTGGCTACGGTAGCGGCCACGGTAACGGCAGGGCAAGGGGTGCGAAGAATCCCCGGCAGACGCCCGGCTACCAACCCCAACGACGACCCCTGGCCCTGGCAACACATAACGTGCGCACACTGAAGGCTGACGAAAGGATGGTCGAGCTAGAGGCGGAGATGGGTAAGTTACGCTGGGATGTAATGGGATTGTCTGAAGTCCGAAGACAGGGACAGGACACGATAATCCTAAATTCCGGTAACTTATTCTTCTACCGGGAGGGAGACCAACTCTCCCAAGGGGGTGTCGGGTTTCTCGTCCGCAAGTCTCTCGTCAACAACGTGGTCAAAGTCGACAGTGTGTCGGCCAGGGTAGCGTACCTGGTACTCCGAATAACCAAACGGTATTCGTTGAAGGTTATACAGGTATACGCGCCGACGTCGGCACACTCAGACGATGAAGTAGAAGCTATGTATGAGGACATATCCGAAGCCATGCATACTTCCGAAACATACTTCACCGTTGTGATGGGAGACTTCAATGCGAAGTTGGGCACAAGGAATAGCGATGAGCTGAGAGTGGGGCCATTTGGATACGGGCAGCGGAACCCTCGAGGACAGAGGCTGGCTGACTTCATGGAGAAGGAGGAACTCTTTATGATGAACTCCTTCTACGAGAAGCGGCCATCCAGGAAGTGGACGTGGATAAGTCCCGACGGTTCCACTAAAAATGAGATAGACTTCATCATGACGACCAAGAAGCACATATTCGATGATGTCTCTGTGATCAGCAAGGTGAAAACCGGTAGCGATCACCGTATTGTTAGAGGCACATTGAATATCAATGTTAAGCTCGAAAGGTCACGTCTGGTGAAGTCTACGCTCCGTCCAAATCCTGTCCAAATCCAAAACCCCGAAGGCTTTCAGCTGGAACTCCAAAATCGCTTCCAGTGCCTAGCCGACTGTAACACAGTGGACGAGCTAAACGACGGGTTGGTGGAAACTGTCCAAGCTGTTGGATCGAAATTCTTTAAGACCCAACGCCGAAAGAAGACTCAAAAGCTCTCAGAAAAAACTCTTGAGCTAATGGCCGACCGGAGCGAAATGAAGCTGCAGTCTTCAGTTGATATGTCAGCCTACGGTGAACTCAATAGACGAATCTGGAGTTCCTTGCGACACGACTTGCGTGCTCTTAGTACTTCACGTATTGAGGCCGCAATTGAGCGGAACCAAGGCTCTAAAGTGTTCGCAAAGGATTCGTCTATTGGGCAACACCAAATGACAAAACTGAAGACCGAAAATGGTAGCATCATTTCATCCAAGCCTGAGATTCTGAGAGAGATCGAGAACTTCTATGGACAGTTATACACCTCGACACGTAAGCCCGCTACTAACACAGCTCAGGACATCAGAGCCAAGTTAGTCCGACACTATACCGAAGATATCCCGGACGTCAGCCTGTACGAGATTAGAATGGCCCTCAAACAGCTTAAAAACAACAAGGCACCAGGTGAAGATGGAATTACGACCGAACTTCTGAGAGCGGGTGGTAGACCGGTACTTTTAGTCCTCCAGAAGTTATTTAATTCTGTCATCCTTGAAGGTACAACGCCAGAGGCATGGCACAAGAGCGTGGTGGTGCTCTTCTTCAAAAAAGGCGATAACACCTTATTGAAGAACTATAGGCCCATCTCGCTCTTGAGTCATGTGTATAAGCTGTTTTCGAGAGTCATTACGAATCGTCTCGCACGCAGGTTTGATGAATTCCAGCCTCCCGAACAAGCCGGTTTCCGAAAAGGCTTTAGCACCATAGACCACATCCATACGCTGCGCCAGATTATACAGAAGACCGAAGAGTATAATCGGCCGTTATGCCTAGCGTTTGTGGACTATGAGAAAGCCTTCGATTCAATCGAGACTTGGGCGGTGCTGCAGTCCTTGCAGCGATGCCAAATTGACTATAGGTATATCGAAGTTTTGAAGTGTTTGTACAGTAAGGCCACTATGTCAGTCCGACTACAGGACCAGAGTACGGAACAAATTCCATTGCAAAGAGGCGTGAGACAGGGAGACGTTATTTCTCCGAAACTGTTCACAAACGCATTGGAGGATGTTTTCTAGCTCTTGGAGTGGAAAAGATCTGGCATCAACATAAATGGTGAGTACATCACTAACCTTCGTTTTGCCGATGATATAGTCATAATGGCGGAATCGCTCGAGGACCTTAGCACCATGCTCAACGACCTCAGTAGAGTCTCCCAGCAGGTTGGTCTTAAGATGAATATGGACAAGACAAAGATCATGTCTAATGCTCATGTTCCACCTATACCGGTAATTGTTGGGAACGATACTCTCGAAGTTGTCGACAAGTATGTCTACCTAGGACAGATTGTCCAATTAGGTAGGTCCAACTTCGACAAAGAGGTGGCGCGAAGAATCCAACTCGGCTGGGCAGCGTTCGGGAAGCTTCGTCCTATCTTTTCGTCCAAAATACCGCAGAGCCTGAAAACGAAAGTTTTCAATCAGTGTGTGTTGCCAGTGATGACTTATGGAACTGAGACATGGTCTCTTACTGTTGGCCTCATTAATAAGCTCAAAGTCGCGCAGCGAGCTATGGAGCGAGCTATGCTCGGTGTTTCCCTGCGAGATAAGCTCCGGAACGAGGAGATCCGCAGGAGAACTAAAGTGACCGATATAGCTCTTAGAGTTAGTAAGTTGAAGTGGCAATGGGCAGGCCACATGGCTCGTAGAACTGACAACCGATGGGGAAGAAAGGTTCTCGAGTGGCGACCACGAACCGGAAGACGCAGCGTGGGCCGGCCCCCCACTCGGTGGACCGACGACCTGGTGAAAGCCGCGGGGAGCCGATGGATGCAGGAGGCGAGCAGCCGCTCAAGGTGGCGTGCTCTGGGGGAGGCCTATGTTCAGCAGTGGACGTCTTCAGGCTGTTAATGATGATGATGATGAAGTATAATTATTATTATCTGCGTTTTTTATATTGCAAATTTATTTGATTTTGTGTTTTAATTTCAGGGTATTCACAATATTCCTCATGTTTACAGCCCACGTCATGTGGGTCAATTCCATGGGCTTCGTTGACAACATTCATGAATTTGAAGAGGTGGGTAATCTGAATTCTTTTAATCTACTTCTAAGACGCCCACTGCTGAACATAGAGCCCCCAATGAGCGCCACTTTGAGCGGCTGCTTGCCTCGTGCATCCATTGGCTCCCCACGGTGCTGATCAGGTCGTCGGTTCACCTAGTAGGCCGGCTACTACTACTACGCTGCGTCTTCCGGTTCGGTTTTTAACGTCGACGTATACTAATCCTACCTACTATATAAAATCACATATAACTACAGTAACTCTGTAATCATTTATTGACACCAGTAATAATAATTCTCATGAGATAATTGGCTTGGAAAAGTGTCGTCTCTGTCGCTCACACGGAGATAGTCGGCTTCGTAGAGTGTTGTCTCTTTCTAGCTATATGTACATTATTTATAAATAGTGCATGTCATCCGTTATTGACAGAATAGGCTAGTGTCCTGCTATTTTTTTATTACACACAAAAAAACAAAAACTAAATATCTCAAAAAATGACAAAATTACAAGCATGTTAAAATACAAGAATAGAAAGAGACAGTTCAAATATGCAGTGACGTCAGTTCTTGCTCCTTCATAGTACCTCATTACTAAGCTGTGGTAGCTTTACACACAAATCCTTTTGGCATGTGTTGTCACAACGTGCGTTTTCATAGTAACTGTGGGGAGTTTTGCGAGATAAGGAAAGGCGACGCCCGCTCCAGAAACTTTAAAAGCTATTTACCGGTTTTTATATTTGCTTCAATTCTTGCATTCATTTTTAACCTACTTCATGAAAATAATATTAACTTATTAATTTTTAATAGCAGGCAACTAGCCTATTCTAAACCAAATTACATTCTATTCCAGGCCTACGATAACCCATATTACCAGATGATCTTCAACGGGTTAGTGATCGTCCAGGTGTTCTTCGTGATCTCCGGCTTTCTCCTTGTCTATAACCTAGAGATCTACGCAGAGACGCACACCATCTCCTGGGGCTTGGCTGCCAAGGTCTGGGTTTGTAACGTTGTGGATACCATGATTACTAAATTAACCTACTATCTAGCCTAAAACATATAAAATACCTAAAATAAAAACTAAACTTAAAAATAATGCTAATTGAATAAAAAACCTCTTACTTTTAATCTTTTATTACATAAATAAATACTTAAATAACATATTATACTACAAAAACTATTATTTTAACTATGGAACACTTGGTTCTATCAAAAACATATGAAAGGTTCCCTTCTATACTGGCGCGCGTACACGGAACGCTAACAAACATAAAATCTCCGACTACTCTTTCGTAAGCTGTGGCGCGGCATCGGCGACGGCCGGCATTCGGTTCAAGCTCCTCAGAGAACGCTTTGAGCTCTATAAATGAGAACACGTACTGCTCGTGTATCTAAAAATATAATAAAAATACGCTAAAAAAGACTACCACTTGAAGATCCCTCTAGGGATCTTCCTTATCGTCATCTTCCTTATCGTCATCTTCCTTATCGTCATCTTCCTTATCTTCATCGTCCTCTGCTTCTTCTTCACACCTTCTGCAAGGGTACCTAACACTAAACGGTCGGACTTAGAAGGGACGCTATTTTCCGGGTGGAAGGACCGAGTTACTGGAGGCTGGAACCAGGAATATTCCGGCTACCAAGAGCGATCCCGGGACTCCAGGAAGCGCCCGTTCAGGCCAGTGACTTAGTGCTAATTTGTGATGAGAAGTGGACTTATAGTGAGGTTGTGCAAGGAGCAATTATAGTACCTAAATACAGCTTCGGTACTTGATTGATCAGGTTGTATTATTACCCATCCCTGGGACTACCCTACCTGCGGGCAGTGGGTCCGCTACTGGACCCAACGCCGCAGTGGCGCCCTCTAACGTGGTTCTTGCACAACCTTAACGTAATTTCGCATCTTAGTAAAATTATAGTCGTGCAGTCTTCTCTAATTGTAAGGAACAGCTAAAAGAAATATTTTATCTACCTACCTACATTTTTCAGCTCAGCCGTATGTTGCAATACTACAGAATGTCAACGTATTGGTATTGGTGTTCAATCTAATCTATCAATTATTTACCATAGTTAATTAATATTCATAAAATAATAATAATAATGTATAATTTTGTATCTATCTAGTCTTGAATCTAATTTTGTTTTTGTGTAAAAATGGGAACTCACTCTACTAAAATTCTACTACAAAATTACTTGAGCTTCTATAATGAGTTTCATGTACTTATTGACGGTGTAAACCCGGCTCTTACGATATTAATATTATGACGTTAAACTTATGATCTAATAATTTATAATTGCTTACTTAATAATCAACAAAATAAAAACAGCATGAAAATCTGAATAAAATAGTACCTACAATAAAACATTAAATAATTAATAAAAAAAAAATACTAAATAAAAATAATTAAATATTTAAAAATAAAAATAACATAACTATCTATAAACAATAGTACTAAATACCTACTACGTACACTAACTAAATTTAAATACTTAATTTCATACAGTTTCTTAAATAGACCTACTGTCCCTAAATAAAAACTTAATAAAAATAAAATGAACTAAATATCTAAATAAAATAAACTAAACTAGGAACTAACTTAGTTATTATACCGTACCTACCTACGTGTATATTCATTCTCAGCTGCAACTCGGAGACAATTGTCTGCCCAACAGGAAATAATCTACAATTATTACTGTTACTCGGAGATGTCTGCCCTTCAGTTAGGAATTATCTGCTACTATGCAGAATAATAGGCGATATATTGTACCTACCTACATATATTGACCTTTCTAAATAAATAAAAAAGAGCGGTTCTAGTGGACTCTGAAATCAAGCCTAAAACACTAAATAAACTTACTAATTTAGTCATGTCTATCTAAAAATTAACAATTACTAGATTATAAATAAATAACTAAAATACTAAACAACAAGACGACATATAGTACCTACCTATATTATTTAGTCGTATTAAAAAAAAAAAAACAATTACTACTAAAGATATTAAACTCACAAACTATAAAGAATAATACAACTGCCCATCATTAAAATTAAACAATCTTCTATAATGTTCTGACTACCAGTTCGCTGTGTGGTCTCGGCCTAATACTAGGATCACTCCATGTCATCCCGTGGGTGCCGTGAAAACCGGCTGAGGGAGAATCTAGCTAGATAATCACCACTATCGCACTCTAGCCAATAAGTACCGATCCTATATACTGCGTCTATAAGTATATACTGATCCTATTATACTGTACCTATCCTAAACCTTATATATATCTATTCTTAACCTATCTACCTAAATCCATACTCGATAATTGTATATACCTATAACTACGTATTTATATCCTACATATAATATACAAACATACTAAATTAATTATCAATATCAATTACCTACACCTTTAAATATCGTACAATTTCTAAAACTGATCCTGACCCTTTCATGAAAACTTGTGCTTAAGCAAGCGTGGCGGAATAGATAAAATGATTTAAGTCCTATCAATTTATATCTTCAATATAAATGCTTACAACACTCAATTATTAATATTTTTCTCAACAATACTTAATTTAAACTTATAAATACATAAATGACTTAACTAAATTAACTTAAGCGTATCTTCAATGTTAGTATTACTCCATTTTTTTACATAAATAAGGCTAAACTCTATTATAAAATTATTCTACTGAACTACCAACATAAACTACGTAAAGATATCTTAAGACTCAACCACCCGATCGACAGAGCGGTCGATTGAGCAAATATCGACTATCGTAATTATCATGCTGCGTTAATTACCGAGAAGTCCTAGGTACTTACTACTCAGTACCACTCATATTTTCTGTTCAATGGTTATTATCGGCTGCGTTAATTACCCTTGATTAGTATGAATTTGGTGCTGAACTATAAATCTACTTAAGAAAATGACATCATGTACCTACCTACATGCGGTGTCTGTCTTAAAATTAATATATAGTGCCTACTACTTAAAATATTAATGATTCTAAAATTTTCTAATAGCAATTTTGTTACAGTATTACATTATAATCCTACCTAACTAATATTATAACAACCAACTACCTAATACGTGAGTGACGGTTACTACGATACCTATCATCTCTTGCCTAACTGTGTTAGAGTGTGGATGTTCTACAAACATACACACTCACGTGTGATAAAGTCTAAGTCAGACCTAAAATGACGTAGACATTATGAAAGAATGAATTAGTGAATGAAGTATGAAAGAATGAAAGGGGAGTTATTGAATGAATGGAGACGTATGAATAAAGTCTGTCAGGATACACAATAGGTAACTTAGTGTAGCAAGTCGGATTTTTATAAGAAAAATCCTGCGTTTTTTGGCGGGTACTGTAACGTTGTGGATACCATGATTACTAAATTAACCTACTATCTAGCCTAAAACATATAAAATACCTAAAATAAAAACTAAACTTAAAAATAATGCTAATTGAATAAAAAACCTCTTACTTTTAATCTTTTATTACATAAATAAATACTTAAATAACATATTATACTACAAAAACTATTATTTTAACTATGGAACACTTGGTTCTATCAAAAACATATGAAAGGTTCCCTTCTATACTGGCGCGCGTACACGGAACGCTAACAAACATAAAATCTCCGACTACTCTTTCGTAAGCTGTGGCGCGGCATCGGCGACGGCCGGCATTCGGTTCAAGCTCCTCAGAGAACGCTTTGAGCTCTATAAATGAGAACACGTACTGCTCGTGTATCTAAAAATATAATAAAAATACGCTAAAAAAGACTACCACTTGAAGATCCCTCTAGGGATCTTCCTTATCGTCATCTTCCTTATCGTCATCTTCCTTATCGTCATCTTCCTTATCTTCATCGTCCTCTGCTTCTTCTTCACACCTTCTGCAAGGGTACCTAACACTAAACGGTCGGACTTAGAAGGGACGCTATTTTCCGGGTGGAAGGACCGAGTTACTGGAGGCTGGAACCAGGAATATTCCGGCTACCAAGAGCGATCCCGGGACTCCAGGAAGCGCCCGTTCAGGCCAGTGACTTAGTGCTAATTTGTGATGAGAAGTGGACTTATAGTGAGGTTGTGCAAGGAGCAATTATAGTACCTAAATACAGCTTCGGTACTTGATTGATCAGGTTGTATTATTACCCATCCCTGGGACTACCCTACCTGCGGGCAGTGGGTCCGCTACTGGACCCAACGCCGCAGGTTATGAGATGGTGGAGGTTAGTAGTTACTTGCCTCATCTATGTCCCTGATCTTTACACATATACACCTAACCAGCGTCATTTTTTCCTGACAAACATAATCTGGGAGTTTTTAAGGCTAGAGTGAACCAGCATCTTCTAGGCAAGCATGCTCCATCGTCGACTGCGTCGTCACGTACTAACAGGTGACATCGTGGTCAAATGTTAGCCTAGATTCCTATCACTATCATATATACTGATGGGCAGCCGTGACGCTTAACATCAGGCGATACGCTAGCTCATGAAGGCTTTCATTTAAGCACTTAAAGTAAAGATTCAGATCTACAAAAACCAAACAATCAATTCATTTATTACTGGCACCAGTAATTATTATTTAATCTGCTGTCGGCTGTCAAATTCAAATTCAAATTCAAATTAATTTATTTGTTAGAATATTGTGCTTAAGATGAAAAGGAAAAGGAATTCTCCGTCATCCACCAGAGTAGTGCTGTCCCAGCGCCATTAACTAAAAATATTTTCCACTCCTTTTTGAATGTAAACACAAGATCATGTTAAGGACTAAATACTCCAAAGAATTCATTATAGCAAAAAGGCATCAAAATCCATTGAGCAGGTACCTGGTCTAGTTAGTTACTGTGTGAATTTTCATAATACTGGGCGTAATTGAATTCATTAGCATTCTTTGACACTGGATACCTACCAGACTAGGGATTCTGAAATTTTTGGCTACCCGGAAATTTCCGCCAAGGAATGGAATGTTCGTTGAGCATCAGTATTTCTTCCTGGGTATAACCTGTATCTCTTCAAGTCGAGACCGAATGGGCATCGCATGGGCAAACGTGGAGCACCTTAGACACCACGCAGTGACGTATGTCATCTGATGGGAAGTTTCCCATCAGTCCCATCAGATGAGATGTTGTCAAACCTATGACCATCATTAACAGCTTGAATAAGTCAACTCTTGAACATAGGCCTCCCCAATAGAGCGCCACTTTATGTAGCTGCTTGCCTGTTATATCCATCGACTCCCCCAAGGTCTTCAACAGACTGTCGGTCTACCTAGTTGGGGTGGATCGTGGGCCCATTTAAGCATAAAAATAGGTGCTAAATTTTGTCAGACTGACTCCATCGTACGCCGTAGTGCTTGCCTTCATGACGACCTGGCTGCGACACCTCGGCTCCGGCCCGCTGTGGAGGCTGTTCGTGGCAGACAGCGTCGTGGGGGATTGTCGGCGGTACTGGTGGGCTCATCTCTTGTACATCAACAATTACATCCCTGATGGACACTACTGCGCTATACATACTTGGTAAGTTGCCATTAAGATTCCATTATCTAATAGAGCGCATGACAAGACCTTTTGAAACAGTAGGTATAACTACAGTAGTTTTTGATTTTTTGAATTTTCCACTAAATTAAATATTTCTAACAAAATTGTTTTTATTATGTTACTAGCTGACCCGCCCGGCTTCGCACGGGTTAATTAGTTTTACGCCTTATCTTAGTCTAAAGGAAAAGAGAAGAAAGAGGGAAAAAGATAAGGGAAAAGAATGAATGCATGAAACGGTGAATCTTTTCCCTTATCTTTTCCCCCCTCCCTTCTCTCTTTCCCATAGTACATGCAGGATAGGAGTGGCTTTGGACCTAATACTGAAGGTTGAGTGTCTGTAATTTCTGAACCACAAAACCAACGACCTTAAAATATTTACGGAACAATATTTAAAACACCCCTTTTCAACAAAAAAAGAATGAAATCGGACCACGCGTTAATGAATCACAAATAAGTACATATTTTTACTTCCATCTCCTCTCCCGCGGGAACCGTGCTGAATTTCGGGATTAAAAGTATCCTATAGCCTACCTCGTAATATGAACTCAAATCATGCCAAGTTTCATTTGAATCCATTTAGTAGTTTCGGCGTGATGCTCAGCCAAGATACAGAAAAAAATGAAAAAAAATATAGTTTTGGCTTCAGTATCAATTATAGAGAGACATCCAACAATTTTTTTTTAAATATCTTTAATGTACAGAATTGACCCGGTTACAGTTTTATTATAAGTATAGATTTTAATTTTAATTTTTCAAGGACCCTAGCAGCTGACACACAGCTATTTTGCATAGGGCTGTTCCTATACCTGGTGACACGGCATGGAGGCCGGTACTTCACGCTCGGAACCCTGATAGCGCTGGGCGTCATCCTGCCGGCTGTCCACGTGTGGGCGTGGGACTTGGATGGACTGGTGCTTATGAAACCTGAGTGAGTGGATTAAAATTCTCATTGCTAATCTCTAATCCTTAATACCTAATCTCTAATTCCTAGTCCCTAATCCCTACACTCTAATCCCTAATAGCTTAATATCTCTAATAACGAGTCCTAGTTCCTAATACCTAATCCTTAATGATATCGAATCCCTAATCCGTAATCCCTAATCCGTACACCCTATTCTTAACGCTCATCCCTAAAGAACAGCAGCAACGCATCGGCAGCGCCTCTAGTGTTGCAGGTGTCTATAAGTAACAGTAACGTAAAGTTCTTATATTTACTGCTGCGCTATACATTCCAGATTTTTCCGTGCGTTCATAAACGACACGTTCCTCTACATGCACGTGTATGGCCACAACAACATCGTGTGCTACGCTACCGGAATGCTCACCGGGTATCTTGTGTACCGGATGCAGAAAGCAGGCGTCGACATAGCTGATAGCAAGGTAACAGTTTACCTTACTTCTCATCAGCCGGTAGACATCCATCGCTGGACATAGGTCTGCCCCAGGGGGCTTAATCAATTTGTCCTCCTCAACCTTACCCAACATAATAACGCCTGATGTAATTCGTTTCAAGGAAAGCGCGCGTTGAAATCTTTTGTTTTAGAAATTGAACATTACGTTATTAATTATTATGATAGCGCCTGCTTTCATTTCATTTCGTCTGTTGAGTGCACGCGTTGATGTCTTTTGTTCTAGAAATAGAACATTGAACTAAGTGATGAATGTGGCCAGTCATTTTTCTGGCTATTTGACAGAAGGAATCCTTTGGATCGTGGTGCTGCTGATGCCGCGCGCGATCGGAGCGCGATGAACGGGTGGATGGTCCGGTGTGGACACGGCTCGATACTCTTATTTGATTCTTGAAAAACCGTGATTTAGTGCTTAAATTTGCGAAATTTGTTTTCATCTGTTCAGAGGTATTATATTGGTACATACTCATACACAACTACAAAAAAAAATCTTGACAATAAAAATTAAAAACTCGGTGCACAGGTTCTTTAATTTCATAGAAATTTTTTGAATGGAGATGTTTACCACAGAAAGGGGAGAAGTTTGCTACGGTGCTATTACCGGCTGATTTTGGTAATACTTATCAGAAATATCTGGTGCTCCTAAACAGGTACCTATGGTCTACTGTTCGCAGTTAGTACAATAGTAGTAGGTACCTACCGCCACACGGAGGAGTTATAGCTAAACGCAATCTCTTCCAGTTAACCTTTGAATCACGATGTATAGTAATAAAATGACGTACCCCTCCACAGGTGTGCATCGTGCTGGCCTGGCTGATAATCCCAGTTATCGTGGGTCTGTTCTACTCGGGCTCTATTTTCTACGCGGACGGCGCGCGGTCGCCGCTGGCATTGCGGATGGTATATGCGGCGTTGCAACGGGTGGTTATAGGTGTGGCCGTCGCTTTTGGGGTCGTGATACTGGCTATGAAGCTTAACAGTGAGTTTTATCATTATCACAAGTTGTTATAAGGTTTTCTTCTAGACATTTTGCCTTGCGCATTCATTTAAGCTACCCACCTTTTTTGTTTTTTGAGTAGGGGAAATGCCCTCGCACTTCCCTGCCACCACGGCAGGTGATGGCAGGGGGTATGTGGGACTCGAACCTACTAAAACCCCACCCTGATCCGTCCGCGGCCGGGATGGGGCGAGATGGGGTCGCGTTAGCATTTCCACTTAATCACATCACACTAATATTATAAAGACGTAAGTTTGTGTGTATGTTTGTTGCACCTTCACGTTCGAACGGCTGGACAGATTTGGATGAAATTTAGAATAGAGATAGCTCATATACTGGATTAAAACATCTCGGAAAGATAACCCGTTCTTGTAGGAAAGCCCTATAAACTCAACTTCGTAAATAATCAATGAATTTAAGTGAACTAAAGACTGTATCATGTACTAACGGCCAAAAATATTATCCTGGAAATATAGAAAGATCCTGTGGGATTAGTTTCGACATAACGCAATTAAAATGATCAAAATTCAGGTAAATTATAGACCGCAGCATTTGGTACTAAAAATGAAATACTTTCCAGTCTGGATAAATACATGGTTCCTTTAAGATAGCATTATCACTTAAATTTCCTGTGGTAAAAGTTGGCGTTTTTTTTTCGAGAGTGCTCTGTTCGCTTCCGCAAGAGTGAGTTTGTAGCGAAGGTGGCCTGTGATAAAAGTTGGCGTTTTTTTTTCGAGGGTGCTCTGTTCGCTGGGCCGCAAGCGGCCCGCGAGAGTGAGTTTGTAGCCAAGGTGACCTGTGGTAAAAGTTGGCGTTTTTTTTTCGAGGGTACTCTGTTCGCTGGGCCGCAAGTGGCCCGCTAGAGTGAGTTTGTAGCGAAGATGCCCTGTGGTAAAAGTTGGCGTTTCTTTTCGAGGGTGCTCTGTTTGCTGGGCCGCAAGCGGCCAGCGAGTATGAGTTTGTAGCGAAAGTAACCTGTGGTAAAAGCTAAAAGTTTGTATATGTGTATGTGTGTGTATGTTTGTTACTCCTTCACGCTCAAACCGCTGGACGGATTTGGATGAAACTAGAAGTATAGATAGCTTAGGTACTGGATTAACACATAGGCTACTTTTTATCCGCGGGTGAAACCGTGGGGCGCAGCTAGTTATTATTATATTTCCAAAAAATGAGAACCACTTGAACTCGAAGAGACATTGGTTCTCTTTGCATTTCTACCGTCTGTTTTTTGGGGAATGCTCGGAGAAGCTTTGTGATGTTATTATAACCCTTCGGTCTTCTTTCACTGTACGTCATGCTACCGTTAAAGCTCATTCACATATTTTGAAATCTGTCACGACCCGCTTCATGCGTTCATTCTTTCCACGATTTGTACCACGCATTTGCATGATGTGGAGTAATCTTCTCCGCAAGTATAGGAATACTAATAAATTGAGCGCCACTTTGAGCAGCTGTTTGCCTCCTGTATCCATTGGCTTCCCGCGGTTTTAACCAGATCGTTGGCCTGTCTAGTGGAGGGCCGACCTACGCTGCATCTTCCGGTTCGCGGTCGCCACTCGAGAACCTTATTCTTCCCCATCGGTTGTCTGTTCTGTGAGCAAAATGAGAAATAAGGAGATCCGCAGGAGAACTAAAGTCGCTGATAATATGGCTATTACAAGCGATGGTGCGTGATTGACAGTTTCGTCATTAAATTTTATCGTCGTTAAATTTTATCGTCATCAAGTTTTATCGTCGTTAAATTGTATCGTCGTTAAATGGTCTTGTCGTTTAGTTGTATCGTCATCCCCCAGCGATCCTTCGGTCGATATTCGAGTCCCGCGTGTGGGTGGTCCCGAGCCGGCTGTCGTACAGCGTGTACCTGCTGCACCTGCTCCTCATCCACGCACACCTCGGCCTCAAGCGGCAGCTGGGACACGCCTCCGCATTCAACATGGTATGGCCTATTCACACGACACATTATCGTCATCATCATCAACAGCCTGAACATGTCCACTGCTGAACATAAGCCTCCCCAACAGAGTGCTACTTTGAGCAGCTGCTCGCCTCCTGTATCCATCGGCTCCCCGCAGTTTTCGCCAGATCGTCGGCCCACCGATCGTCGGTCGGCTTGGTGACCGCAGAAGATTTTAATGTGCTGGGGAGAATAGCTGACTCATACGGCACCCACGGCATGAGATGGCCTTCCCACACTACCCGGGACCGCACGGTTGTGTACGGTTTATGATTAATATGCCATATCTACGGAGAGTATAAACAAACATGTTACAAAGTCACGAAATAATTACTGTGTGTTACTATTTTAATATGGCGCAATCTGTAGGATACTAGATTTATTATCCTACCATCTATTAGTGCATCTATCTATCGGTTTATATTCTAGACGCTGTTCCACTTTGGCGTGATGGTGCTAACATTCTCGGTGGCGCTGCCGTTCTGCTTGCTCGTGGAGGCGCCACTCATGAGGCTCATGAAGGTCACCACTCTCAAGCCGGAGAACGAGCAGACCAAGTTCTGATGCAGAATATCTATTAGCCGGGATCCACACGGCATATTTAAACTTCGCATTTATTAAACTAGCTGCCCGCCCTGGCTTTGCATAGGTTAATTAGTTTTACGACCTAACCTTGTCGAAGGAAGAGAGAGGGGAGTAACTGGAGTAATTTATCCAGAACTACAACCCTCTAATGTACATAAAGACGTTCGGTATTATTGATTTTGTAAATAGCCATTATAAATTCTACCTATATGTTAATAATACGAAGTAATAATGTAGTAATAGTAATTATAAGATAATGTAACTGGTATTTATTAAGGTAATAAATTATTTATTACTAGCTTTTGCCCGCGGCTTCTCACGCATATATTATGTTATTTCTACGTTTAGGTAGTCTAATAATAGCTTAGTTCATGCATTTCCTCTATACCAAATCACAAAATCCACAAAAAAATTTCGAAGCTCAGCACGTATTAGCAGATTAGGTAGCACACGTGTAAAAGTGTTGTTTAGGTTGTAGGTAGGTATGGCTTTTCACGTGTCATCAGATCACCTACGCATTGATAAAATAGTCAGTTAGAAACTGCAAATCATATGTATGTACCTACTTAGACCTACCTTATACTTAGCCGTTAGTTTTTTTAAATATACGGTAGATCTAGGCATCTAACGAATAAAAGTTCTATGGTATACCTACATACCAGTGATACGTTCGATCTTTTCCTTGTCATTTTCACTTCAACAGATTGTTCTTGTGTTTTCACCATAAAAACCGTTCAAGTCTTGATAAGAGGTTCCAGTAAATTATGTTTAGGTAGTAGTTATACCTACTTAAGTACTTACCTATTCAAAAAAAAAAAAATTCAAATTCTGTTTATTGTAACATGAACGGCATACCTACCAATTATACATATTACACAATAATAGATCAACACATTATTACAATTAATTATAAGAAATAAATAATAATAATAATAAAAATAATATATTAATTATTTAGGCAGTTTAGAAAAATAAAAAACAAACACACATTGGTCAGTTTTTCACATCCGCGCGCTTTTCGTTCTCTTCCCAAAGAGTATCTTTGTTGCATTCACCACATATTTTTTTTACTTTCATAAGTTGGACTCCATACGAATTGAGTATTTAGCCAGTGTCAATAATAAGATTATATAATACTTACTTTACAGCTGGAGTATTGCATTAAACTATACGTTGCGTACGTAATTAGTTTTGTTAATACTAATTAGAAACCACAAGTATTTACGTACGCCACTGTAAAAAGAGTTGACATTTATATTATGTCCGGTATTTACCACGTTGTCTCATTCCCACTGCACTTTCAACATAGTGGTGGGAGTGAGAAAATAACAAACATGTGTAACAAAGCTCTAATCAGATTCACTTTTGCAAAGAATGTTCCATTTTTAGGGTTCCGTAACAGTTTTAAAATAAAGGAACCCTTATAGGTAACTGTACTTACCTAATAATATTAATAATATGACATTGATAATACTGTTTTTTTATTATTTGTTTTTATATTGTATACATTAAATGACTTTTTTAAAAATATTTTATTTGTAACGCCTTAGACGCTTTTTTGTACTGTTATGTTACAAACTGTGAAATAAATTGAATTTGAATTTGAATATGAATTTGAGGTAAGATCACTTTGTTGTCCGTCTGTTTGTCTTTCTAAATATCTGTCGAGACCATTACTTATTTTAGGAATAACGGAAAGAATTAAGCTGAAATTGATATCTATGATCAATTAATTCAAATACGGCTATCATCATCATCATGTTCAACTCCTAGGTATGGTTACTAATAACACAGTGTTCATAGATATTTAATTATGTTGTAATATATCCAACTTAGGTAAATAATGTTTATGTGTATATTTGGAAAAATATAAATTTTATTTATTTTATTTATTTAATGTTGAAAATTTAATTTATTAGGTAAATATGTGAAATAATTTAATACAATACAATACAATACAATACAATAATACTTTATTGAACACCAATAAACAAAAATGCATATAAAAATTTATATAAGAATGGCAGAACAACGGGCGGCCTTATCGCATTAAGCGATTTCTTCCAGGCTACCTTAGGATGGACAGGAATGAAAGATACAAAAATTACGGTTGGTGTTATTACAGTTACAACTTACATACTAAGAACAACAATAATACAAAAAAGTATAATTACTTAAAAAAATAAAAACAATACATATAATATATACTAAATACTAATACCATACACTTAAAACCATAAATATAATAATCTAACATAGCATGATAAATATAAATATAATAGCATATAAAAGAGGTGTAAAACAAGGGGACCCTATCTCACCGAAAATGTTTACAGCCATCCTAGAGTCGATGTTCCGAAAACTTGACTGGTCAACTTATGGTCTCAACATTAACGGAGAGCGACTAACACATCTTCGTTTCGCGGATGATATCGTTATAGTGGCAGAAAAGCACAAAGATTTACAGCGCATGCTCAACACTCTAGACATGGAAAGTAGAAAAGTAGGACTCTGCATGAACCTCACAAAAACGAAAGTTATGACAAATGGAGATCCTATACCTATTAAACTAGGCGACAATAGTGTAGAGTATGTTAGCGAATACATATATCTAGGCCAATTGATAACGATGCGAGACTCTACTGCTAAAGAGATAGATCGCAGGATAGCTACAGCATGGAAAAAATACTGGGCTAATAAAGACGTATTTAAAAGCAGAATCCCAATACATCTTAAAAAAAGATTAATGGACAACACCATTCTGCCATCTCTACTATATGGCTGTCAGACTTGGGCACTGACGAAGAGGCTAGCCAAAAAAATAGCCACGTTCCAGCGAGCAGCGGAGCGTTCGATGCTGGGTCTCAGACTCAGTGATAGGGTCAGAAATACTGATATAAGACACAAGACGAAAGTTATAGACGCAGTATCAATGCTCAGCAGGCTAAAATGGAAGTGGGCAGGACACCTTGCCCGAGCCACAGACGGCAGGTGGAGTGAGCGTATTGTTCACTGGTACCCGAGGGACGGCATACGGACGAGAGGTCATCAAAAGAAAAGATGGCGAGACGACATCGTTGAGGTGGCAGGCGTGGCATGGACCGGAATAGCACGAGGTCGACAGGAATGGCATTGCATGGAGGAGGCCTATATCCATACTTGGGTGCCCACATAAAATTAATTTATAGTATTAGTTGTTAAAAAGAGATATTTTACTTATAATTATATTCTATTAAATTGTATTACGTGTAAATTTATGTATTAAGGGCAATAAAGGCTATTTTATTTTATTTTATTTTATTTTATTTTAACATAGCATGATACATATATTATGTATATATGTATATATACCTACATAATATGAAATACCAAATATAAATATAAATAAATACTATAACATAAAAATAAGTAAATAATTGATAGTTCTAGTGACATATTCTAGACAAAGTACTTAACTACGATTGTTCCAATAGGTAGTGTTTCCTCACCATGTCTTTAAAGATGGCGATAGACTTGGCGTGACGAATATTTACGGGTAGCTCATTCCATAAACGGACAGCTTGCACAGTGAAAGAGTGGTCATACCCAACTGAAGCATGAACTGGCATTTGCAATTGCAAAGTGTTGGTGGAACGAAGGGAGCGAGCATGGCTAAGGTGGAGAAATACAAATCGTTCTTTGAGATAATGTGGAGTTGAGGGGAAAAACAGTACACTATATAGTAGAGAGAGAATATGAGCATCCCGGCGACGGCGGATCGGTAACCAATTGAGCTTGTTGCGAAATTCGGATATATGGTCATACTTGCGCAAACCAAATATGAACCGGATGCAAAAATTTTGTAAGCGCTCAAGCTTATTAAGCTGTTCTTGGGTTAAATCCAGATAGCAGGCGTCAGCGTAGTCAAGAATAGGGAGAAGAAGAGACTGATGAGCAAGAGCAGTTTTGGTGGTAATCGGCAGAAAGTTTCGCAGCCTACGAAGTGACGCTGCAGACGCAAATACTTTTCGGCTGACCTCGCCCAGCTGAGGTCCCCACGATAGCTTCCTATCGAAGATCACACCCAAGTTCTTGACCGTTTCACTAATCTTAATGCAGGTGCCATCAAACAAGACTTGTGGGAGGCGAAACCAGTCCAAATTTAAAAATTCGTTTATTATTGATTTTCAAAATGTGACCCTTGGTTTCTAATACATTTTCGGGCCTTATTTTGCACTTCAGTGGTTGTTATTGTTAATGATATCTCTGTTTTTATTGTTTGAAAGATTTGAACAATTTTTTCCACTAAATGCTTCCGTGACGTTATTTCTTCCGTATAAACTGGCACCTTGGCTCGACCCCAGACATATAAATCTAAGAGGGTCAAATCAGGCGACTGAGCAGGCCAAGGTATCAGCTCTGCTCTTCTAATCCGTTTGTTAGGGAAACAATTATCAAGATGTTCCCTAACAGTGACACGGTAGTGTGCTGGGCAGCCATTAGGGCCGATTGGCATCAGGGCGGGTTGGTAATTTGTCCAAACCAACTAATCCGTCAGGTGTATTTTATTCAATTTTACGTTACTTATGATTAACAGAATAATTTATGGTAGGTATATACGGTACGGGCGATAGGTAACGTAGGTAGGTATATAATATACCTACGATACGCGTTATCTATCAAATAAATAAACAACAACCTAAACCAACGTGATCGTCTTTAATCACGTGAGTTTCAAAAGGGAGTTCAGAAAAAGTCACGAAACATCATCACGGCCGGTAGACAATACTGTCTTTCCCTTGTGTTACTCCAAGCAAGTATGCAGAAAGTGACGTAAAACGGGGAAAGATAATTTTGTCTACCGTCCATGCTAACCCAGCAGGGGGAGGAGAGGGGGGAGTAGGTTATTCTTGTTCGTCCCCACGAGGGGACAGGACGCGGGGACACGCAGGAACAACTCGAGATATCACGCGTATTATTTAAAAAAAAAATTGTAAAGGACGCCGACAAGGATGATACGTGGTGACACGTGATTTTGAATACTGGAGGGGTTTGTTTAAAAGTGAGGGGAAGTGGGAGGGCAGAAAAAACATCACGAGACTAATGGACGACCTCTAAGGGGGAAGTGCTGATGCGTTTTTTTTGAAAATACCTGTCTCCATAAATAAAAATAAATAAATAAATAAATATGTGCGGACGTTACACACAGCGCCATCTAGCCCCAAACTAAGCAAAGCTTGTACTATGGGAACCAGATAACTGACACAATACTTAAATACTTTTTGTTTGTAAATACACACATAGAATACAATATAACACCCAGACACAGAACAAACACCTGTGTTCATCACACATATGTTTGTCCTGGGTAGGAATCGAACCCACAACCTACAGTTCAGAAGGCAGAGCAACTACCAACTGAGCTATCAGGCCAGTCAGGCCATGTTTTCGATGTCGTAGTTTGATTGGAATATTAGATCCACCACCCGGTTATTATTAGTTAATAATATCATTTACATGGGCGTACCCAGGGGGGGGGGGGCAGGGGGGGGGGCAGCTGCCCCCCCCTGGAATCCGAATGCTTACCTACCAATGTCGAAAAAAATTATAAAAAAAGTAAAAAACAATATATCAAGAAGAAAAATTAAATTTTGATGACCCTTTTGATATGCACTTACGTTGTTAATGTAGTCAGCCAAGTCAGCAGCGTTGCCTCTAATTTTTTATGGGTAACAAAAATTAAGCAGCTCAGATAAAAGTGGTGATTTTTCGCGCTCGTTTTGCTTGTGCCGAGATAATTTTGATGATGAGAGTAGGATTTTTAGAGTAGTTAGTTGTAGATAGAGTTGATAGGATAGGTTGAGTAGGATTAAAATTACTAAAAAATGTTTTAAATAATTTAAGCAAATAAAACTAATAGGTGCTTCTTTTTTTATTTGATTGATAGGTTATAAAATTGCTGAATTTACTTTAGCACTCCGTTCGTGCTTTACTGGTATTTGATTTATGATAGTTAGACAAGACCGAGTTAGTGTATCGACTACATTGCAACTATAGCCACTTTTTGCTTAGTTCATTCGAGGCTGCTTTGGAATATCCAGAGACATGGGAGAAAAAAGCTTCAATGCAAGTTTTGCGCTTTAATTGCATACTGTGGAATCAATTGCTCAAGTGGCCATCCTATACGTATTTTCTAAAATAGGTGACAAAAAAAACGATTTTTTTTTTTACTTCGCTTCGCTCGCGCTATTAATATTGATGCTTTATTTTAATACATGACTAGCACGCTTGAACGTACGCTGCACGTATTTTCTAAAATATAAAATGTGGCAAATACAGAATATTTTTCGCGCTCGCTCCGCTCGCGCTATTGATGTTTATGCTTTGTTTTCCTACATGACCAGCACGCTTGAACGCACGTTGCACGTATTTTCTGAAATATAAAATGTGGCAACTACAGAAAAATTTTCGCGCTCGCTTTGCTCGCGCTTTTCATGTTTTTGTAAGTTCTTCATTTTAGTAAAGAATAATTTAGCGCTCGCTTTAGTCGCGCTATCACTAATTGTATTTACTTTATTTTAATTTATAAACAGCACGCTTCTACTGACATAACAAGAGACAAAATCTACTCCAGCTTCACGTTTCCAAGATATGCTTTCAAATTTACATTGGTGGCGCCGCCGCCAGAGGGTTGATTTGAAGTTATGACTTGGCTTTAGGTCTCCTTAGTGGTATTAAAAAAATCGTGGGAACCCGGCCTAAAGAAATTTCGGGTTTGCCCCCCCCCTGGACTAAAAGCTGGGTACGCCCATGATCATTTATATTAGTTTTATGCAGCAAACATGTTTCCTAGTCCGCCATTATTTGTCAGAGCATTCGACCATTTCTACCATAGAGCCTTCAAATGCGTTTGCCATTTGCCATCCACGCAGTTAAACTTGAAAAGGCCTGTGCAAAAGTCGTTCGATAATGCAGAGTGCGTGGATAGTGTTTCTATTGAGCTTTTACTCGTGTTCTGCAGTTATTTACCATTTAAATGGTAAGTAGTTAAAAATGGAAATTTTGATTTCATAAAATATATTGAAAAAATAAAAGTACTTAAAAGTAGTAGAAAATTAAAGTAGTTATATGGATACATTTATATTTTGATAGGTAGGTACCTACCTAAGTCAAAGAATTTTTGCTATAGGTCCCAGAGAAGTATCGGGGATTACCTATTTATTTTTATCTGCTAAAAATGTACCTATATCGAAATAAATTTTCAGTAATTTAACTATAAGGTGTCATATTAAAATCTTTTTATTTAAGTCTTATAGGAAACTTATTTAGTAGGAAGGAACCTAGGTAGTGTCGTAGTGTGTGCTCTTTCGCCTAGGTACCTACTTCTAATATTTTATTTGGTTAATTTACAAAATGTGATGTTATTCGTGATACCTAACTTCTAAAAAGATTTTAGGAATTTTTATTATGAGAGAACTCTTGCAATTATTGAAAGAACCGCCCTAGGTAGGAGAATTTTATTGTAAGCTATAGCTGCCCGGCGGAAGTGTTGAAGAGGTCAACATTACAGACCTTGTTGAGCATGTCGAAGCAGCTGCTTGCTCTTAGTAGGTAGGAGTTTTCCTGTAGTTAGTTCGCACACGCGGTACATGTATGATCGCAGAGCCTTCGTGTCGAAGCATAAGGTACCTACACGCAGATCAATGCGCTCTAGTATCGGGACAGTCTACCGAGCCATTGCTAGGTACTTAAAATATGCAGAGTTGGGTAAGGTGAGCGAAGTTATACATTGTTAGTATTAGGCCCGATGCGTTGGTCCGACCAAATTCGCACCACTTTGGACACCACTCTGTACGATGCTATACACATCGCTGGAAATAGGATGGGATGGCGTGACATCATAAGGAAGGTCATGGAAGGTGGAGGTCACGACCCTCAGACATGAGGATTACGAATCAAGGAGGAGGGGAGTATTAGGTAAGCAAAGTATCTATTTAACTTCTAAAGTAGGAACTTACCTAAAAAAATGAGTATGTTATTTTTTTAGGTAGGTACCTATGTTATAGGTTGTAAACGAGCAGAATATGGCCTTCGTACCTGATAATACTTATAAAAAACCTATCTAAAAATCCATCTGAAATCTTATAGGTACCCAACCTAAGTATGTATATTATGTCCGTTTGTAGGTACTAAAGATTGGCACCCCTAATATTCACCTATCTCTCTATGACGTACCTACCTAGGTACTGCAACGCATTTGAGTACTTCCTAAAGAGATAAGGGTGGACTTAAGAGCTATCAAACTTTGGGCATTAGTATTCATAATAGGTATAGGTATAGGTAACTGGGTATTACCTAAGCTAATATAGGATTCAGCTGAAAATCAGAGTCGCGTGTCATGCACACCAGCACAATGCTGAGCTGAGCCCTTTTTGACACCATCACCAGCACCAATATTTATTTTTCTTATTATTTAAGGTTTTTTTTCTTATTTGTATCTAATCAGATATTCTTATATGAGCTTACCTACTTAAATTACCTACCTACTTTATAATGTGAGTGTTGAATACGGGTATTTTCTTTCTTTGTTTCATTATATACGTACTGTACTAAGCTGGGCTACCTTTGCATAATTTTGAACGTTTCTTATTGAATCTCATTCTTCCGTTTTAAAACTGTTCCATTCCCGCCTAACGCAACGCATCACCACAATTTTCGGAGAGCGCAACAGCCTCTGACACCTCCATAACAAGTTTATAGTTGTAACATTCCTCCCAGACACGGAGTACGCTCGGATGCCCGCCTTGTACGGGCTAGATGACTATGGAAAGTGCCTGGTGCCAGCCAATGGAACATTCTGCCTGGCCCGCCTCGACCTCTCTGGGGAAACCGACGGAGACCTCATTAGGGTGATACATGTGAGTAGATGGGGTAAATCAGGGGTAAATGATAAAATTACTGCAGCCTCGGTCTGAGCTGATTGGTGACTTAACCGGCCATGTTGGCCCATGATACAAGTTTTTATGCGTTCGCACCTATAGTACTTATGTACCTAAGTATTAGGTATAATCTCAAATGCCTCATCATCATTCAAACATCCAAAACCAGTGCCACAGGAGCAGCTGTATCAGCAGCCTAGAGCCATACTCGGTTACATCGAGGTGCTGGGATGGCGGGGAAATACATAAATAAGGTTCAGTGGGGTCAGTGAAACGGAAGGATAAGTGAAACAACCTGCCATAACTAGTAAACTATGCAGTTTAGCTTTATGGTGCTCGGTAAAACAGGATCGACGAATAGGTTTCAATGCTCTAGCACAGATGTCGCTAGGATCATTCTACAAGGTATTATTTAAAAAATTAATTAGCCATCTTAGAATTTTCAAAACACGAGTTGGACTTGGTAAATCTTTACGCTGAGCTTATAGCAATTTAACTGTTCTGTAATGTTATGTTTTACGATAAATATTTATAAATAAATAAATGTCATAGATAGCTGATTTCAGGAAGAATAGTTCGCACCAGCCGCTATTATAAATGCGAGTCTTGTTACTGTGCTAGAGCCGTTTACGTAAAATCAAAAGTAAAGTATGTTTCACTTACCCCACTGGACCTTCGGTAAAAAAAGTGCTAACAAAAACTTCAGAAAATGCAATTAAACTATTCCAAGTTTTGGTAACCAAGATTCAGCAGCTGATAATTATTTAAATTGTTAAAGATAAGACCATGCTAGGCTCAGTGAGTTGAAATAAAAATGTATGGAAAATATATAAATAGAGGTAAAATATGATATTTTAGAGATGACATTTTAAAGATGAACTTAACTAGCCTAGCCGCTAGGGTAGTTCAGTTCATCAGCTATCTACACTTACCATAAGGTGAGATGTGGCAAAACGCTGACCCGTTAGCAATAAAAAAAATCCTTGTTAACGCCTGCGTTAATTGCAAGAGACGCGCCTCGTCGCGTCATCCGTCTCAATACTTTTTTCTGTGATTTGTTTTTTTTTCACCCACTTCGAGTTTAACTTCTGTAGCAGAAACATTGTTCCGCGTTCCCTATCCAAAAACGCTGTATAAAAAGGACAATATACGCCTAAAACCATATCGGGAGTTTTCATTGATGCCGAGGTGCATCATAAGTTTGGCGACCGTAACCGAACCAGGAATCTTCGAAGAAAATCAAGAAAACAATCATCGCTTGGACGGTGAAGCCGTGTGACCTACATTCGCACCGAAGTCAGCTGCCGTCCCGATTACAAAACAACAACCACGGGATACCTGAAGATCTATCCATTGCAGCCACCGCCGGTCATCGATCAGCTGAGAGCATCGAACCGCAGCACAGGCCAATGCAGATAAGTTTCCTTCCTATAAATACACCCGTAAATTCATACCTACAAATCCAAAATTCCTGATCATTTTTTACCTACTTTCCAGCGTATGTTGAACTACTACTTGTGCTAATTATCTTTATACAGTGCTAAAATACGTTAATCAAACATTATAATCAGTTTAAATCCATTAGAAAACAATATTTTGTTGTAAAATTCCAATTAGTTATTTTTCTACCTACATTACAAACATAATTTCTATCAATGAAACCGAAGTTCTATTTTTAGATTTAAGTTCTCATTGATAAAATAACAATAATTAATTGTTTCAATTTAGTACCTACGACGTATTTATACGTGCCATACTATAGGTACGGTCTATTTTGTCAATCATAACTATTTAAATGCTTGGAAAATATTACGCGATCGTTACGATAATAAGCGTCAATTGATTAATCACCATTTAAATTCTTTGTTGAATATCCAACAAGCCGGCCGCGAATCCCATGGATCGTTAAGATTTATGGTGGATCACCTTACTAAAAACCTGCGCGCTCTTTCTAGCCTCGGGCTTCCTACGAATAAATGGGATGTCCTGATAATACATATTATGAGTGCCAAGCTGGACACCCACACTCTTTTGAAATGGGAAGAATGCCGTGGCGCGTGTGATGATATTCCTACTTTACAACAATTTTATAAATTTTTAATCAATCGTGCTGACGTCCTTGAATCAATAAATCGGAACTCGACCAAATCAATTCAATCCACACCCAAGGCCACTACGGCCTCTAATAACCGAGCTCATACTAAAACTTTTGCATGCGCCAGCGATGAAAGTGCAGGTTCGTCTCAGCACATAACTTGCGTCGTCTGTCAGGAAGGACACCGCATCTATGACTGTCCCACTTTTATTGCCAAGAGCGTAGATGAGCGTTTAGCCGAAGTCTATAGGTTGAAGTTATGTACCAATTGTTTAAGGCTCGGTCATAAAGTACAAACTTGCCGTCTCGGCCCATGTCTAAAATGTAAGGGGTAAATCAGGGGTAAATGATAAAATTACTGCAGCCTCGGTCTGAGCTGATTGGTGACTTAACCGGCCATGTTGGCCCATGATACAAGTTTTTATGCGTTCGCACCTATAGTACTTATGTACCTAAGTATTAGGTATAATCTCAAATGCCTCATCATCATTCAAACATCCAAAACCAGTGCCACAGGAGCAGCTGTATCAGCAGCCTAGAGCCATACTCGGTTACATCGAGGTGCTGGGATGGCGGGGAAATACATAAATAAGGTTCAGTGGGGTCAGTGAAACGGAAGGATAAGTGAAACAACCTGCCATAACTAGTAAACTATGCAGTTTAGCTTTATGGTGCTCGGTAAAACAGGATCGACGAATAGGTTTCAATGCTCTAGCACAGATGTCGCTAGGATCATTCTACAAGGTATTATTTAAAAAATTCATTCGCCATCTTAGAATTTTCAAAACACGAGTGGGACTTGGTAAATCTTTACGCTGAGTTTATAGCAATTTAACTGTTCTGTAATGTTATGTTTTACGATAAATATTAATAAATAAATAAATGTCATAGATAGCTGATTTCAGGAAGAATAGTTCGCACCAGCCGCTATTATAAATGCGAGTCTTGTTACTGTGCTAGAGCCGTTTACGTAAAATCAAAAGTAAAGTATGTTTCACTTACCCCACTGGACCTTAGGTAAAAAAAGTGCTAACAAAAACTTCAGAAAATGCAATTAAACTGTTCCAAGTTTTGGTAACCGAGATTCAGCAGCTGATAATTATTTAAATTGTTAAAGATAAGACCATGCTAGGCTCAGTGAGTTGAAATAAAAATATATGTTTTAATTTTAATTTTAATATTTCTTTGACATCTCTGTTTTGTAATTTGTATATTTTTTATTGACGTGATGTATAAATAATGATGTATAGTTATTAATTAATGTAATTGGCTTCTATAGCCGTTTTAATTAAATAAATAAATAAATATAAATAAATATGGAAAATATATAAATAGAGGTAAAATATGATATTTTAGAGATGACATTTTAAAGATGAACTTAACTAGCCTAGCCGCTAGGGTAGTTCAGTTCATCAGCTATCTACACTTACCATAAGGTGAGATGTGGCAAAACGCTGACCCGTTAGCAATAAAAAAAATCCCTGATATATTGTTATGCCGGTCCAGGGTATAAATCTACATCGGGCTAATTACGAGACCGGGTAGTGTAAAATGTACCTAGTAATCACGTTTTATGTGTGGGGCGTTATACGTAGGGTAGTATCTAGCTAGCCGTAACGTAATTCATCAGGGCAATGATCTTGTAGAAATTAAAGGCCTTACCTAAATAAACATTGCAACAGTTGAATAGCTCAGTTGAGGTACTCAGTGTTTTCACTCCTTTTTTTATGAGAATGAATGACGTGACGAGCTAGTCGTCCACCTGATGTTAAGTGACACGACCACCCTAACAGTCACAGTGTCACTCGGAACTTTAAAATAATAAAGTTTCGCGTGACACTGCACTGCGCACGTCATCCTGAGGCTTCACACAGTATAGTAGGATAAGATTACTAGACTGTGTGATCAGATCATAAAGTTTAATTTGCCCAGTAATTGCACTAGCTACAACGCCCTTCAAAACGGAACACAGTAGGTAGTGCTTGCACACTACTGCTTGGCGGCAGAATAACTGGTAAAGCGGTGGTACCTACTTAGACGAACTTCGCAGAAAAATCCTAACACTAGTTCTTTGCCTGTGTGAAATTCAATGCAGAGAGAGACAAAACACAACTATTCTTCGATTATTCGATGTTTATTAGTAAGGGGGTACATGTATACTTTACACGGTCATTGTTACCTTAACACGCCACAAACGGGAAACGTGAACATAAGGCGGAATTTTGCGCGGAATCAACCCTTAGATATACCTAATTTGTGATCTACTGTTTCGACGCCAACAAGAGTTCACCATTCCAGCCAAATGCTTTTCTCAGACGCTCTCCATGCAGGTTAAATAATAATAATCATTATTAACAGCCTGAAGGGGTTCTGTTAAATAATGATAGTGACAAAATACACCCCTGGCTTCTACGTTCGGTTTCTTCTTGGACATTGGACTTCTGTTATGGACAGCCGTGACGCTTAACATCAGGCGAACGACTAGCTCGTCACGTCATTCATATACATTAAAAAAATATTTTGGTTTTCCGTTTTCATAAAGCTTAGTGCCATCCAGATTACACTTCTTCTTCTTTTTCTTCTCGTGTAGGCAATTGGTCAGCCCTGGTGTTAGAATTTTTAAGGCCGCCCAAAGGCTTCTGACTTGGCTTAACGACTGTTATCTTACGACAACAGCCGGGACCGACAGCTTAACGTGCCCTCCGAAGCATGGTAGCGCTCAGTTGTAAATACCACTTTTTGCTGTAGCGGTCACCCATCAAAGTAGTGACCGCATCACCGCAGCGAACATTGCTTACCTTTACCGACCGGTTAGAAACGGCTAGTCGTGCTTCGTTATGAGCACTACAAATTACACAAATTACAGATTACACTAAAACATGCATGCTGGTTTGCCATAGAACGCAGTCAAACGCCTTTTGAGTCCTTAGAGCGGTGTTTATGTTTATTAAATTCATGACATTTATCGACAAGAATGCGGATATTCAGAATAATTATACCCCCGAATCTTAGTTGCGAGAGATATATACTTATAAGCAAGAGGGTTCGTGCAGTTTTCACACCTTTTGTGGAACTGTTTTTATGAAGTGGGACCACTCTGGTTCAATCTTCAGGACATTGACCTGTTTTCCAGATGGATGATTTTTGTCCTTTTAAGAACCAAGATCCGCATTGCTATTGATATCTACAGAATCCGGATCAAATGCTTTATGCTTTTAGGATTATCGTGTCCTGTCCCTATCTTCGGACTTCACGGATCCCAGCGTAACTTACTCATCACCTCCTCCAATTCGACCATCATTTCGTCAACCCTCAGTGTTCTGACGTTGTATGTACCGAATATTCAATAAATAATTAAAAAAAATATAGGCTAAGTACTTATACAATAGTTTCGTGAATGTACCAAGTCATTATCAAGGAACTTCAATAGTATCAAACCACACTATCACATCACACTAATATTATAAAGACGTAAGTTTGTGTGTATGTTTGTTGCACCTCCACGCTCAAACGGCTGGACAGGTTTGGACAAAAATCGAAAAAGCTTATATATACTGAATTAACACATTACTTTTTACCCCGGAAAATGAACCCTTATCCGTGGGAAAACAATCGGCTCAGCTTAGTAAATGCTCAACAAAATTTTGACCAAATGAAGTAATAGAAGTATAGAGTATAGGAGGCTGTAGTAGGTAAGTACTAAAGAAAAAATATAAATTCCGGAAAGTTAATAGTTCCTGTGGGAAAGCTATCACTTATAACTTTGTAATTCACACTGCTGTGTTCCGGTTTGAAGGGCATTGTAGCTAGTGAAATTACTGGGCAAATGAGACTTTATGATCTGATCACTCAGTCTAGTAATCTGATTACTAGACTGGGTGATGTCTCAGGATGACGTGCGCAGTGCAGTGTCACGCGAAACTTTATTGTTTTAAAGTTCCGGGTGACACTGCAACTGTTATGGGCGGCCGTGTCACTTAACATCAGGTGAACGACTTGCTCGTCACGTCATTCAATCACATAAAAAAAAAAAAAAAAACTCAACTAAATTGGATGCCTGTAGCGAAGATGAGACCTATGGTAGAAAATGGCATTTTTTTTCGAGGCTACTTTGTTTGCTCGGCCGCAAGCGGCCCGCGAAAGTGAGTCTGTAGCGAAGGTGACCTGTGATAAAAGTTATTGTTTTTTTTCTTCAAGATTGCTCTGTTTACTGGGCTTCAAGCGGCCCGTGAGGGTAAGGTTGTAGTGATGGTGACCTGTGTTAGAAGTTGGCGTTATTTTTTCGAGGTTGCTCTGTTCTGTTTCACTTGTGTTTTTGTGAAAAATATGCCATCATCTACCCACCGTACCGACGCTGGGTAGATTATGGTATATTACACATAACATACAACAACACACAACATTTTCCTGGTATTTTTTTGGGTCCCAGACCGATGGGACCCAAAAAAATACCAGGGAAATGTTTCAAAATGCGGCCCACACTACCTTTTATTTGTGACTAGCTTTTGCCCGCGGCTTCGCACGCATGTATTATGTTATTTCTACGTTTAGGTAGTCTAATAATAGCTTAGTTCATGCATTTCCTCTATACCAAATCACAAAATCCACAAATTTTTTTCGAAGCTCAGCACGTATTAGCAGATTAGGTAGCACACGTGTAAAAGTGTTGCTTAGGTTGTGGGCAGCGTTCGGGAAGCTTCGTCCTATCTTTTCGTCCAAAATACCGCAGAGCCTGAAAACGAAAGTTTTCAATCAGTGTGTGTTGCCAGTGATGACTTATGGAACTGAGACATGGTCTCTTACTGTTGGCCTCATTAGTAAGCTCAAAGTCGCGCAGCGAGCTATGGAGCGAGCTATGCTCGGTGTTTCCCTGCGAGATAAGCTCCGGAACGAGGAGATCCGCAGGAGAACTAGAGTGACCGATATAGCTCTTAGAGTTAGTAAGTTGAAGTGGCAATGGGCAGGCCACATCGCTCGTAGAACTGGCAACCGATGGGGAAGAAAGGTTCTCGAGTGGCGACCACGAACCGGAAGACGCAGCGTGGGCCGGCCCCCCACTCGGTGGACCGACGACCTGGTGAAAGCCGCGGGGAGCCGATGGATGCAGGAGGCGAGCAGCCGCTCAAGGTGGCGTGCTCTGGGGGAGGCCTATGTTCAGCAGTGGACGTCTTCAGGCTGTTAATGATGATGATGAGGTTGTAGGTAGGTATGGCTTTTCACGTGTCATCAGATCACCTACACATTGATAAAATAGTCAGTTAGAAACTGCAAATCATATGTATGTACCTACTTAGACCTCTACCTTACACTTAATAACAAAATGAAAAAAGTATATCTAGTGTAATTCCGCTAAAAGATCATATAAGATTATCTATATTGGGGAAGCTGCAAATGACTGTTGTAGGCAAATGTACCTTACACCTACCCCCCCCCCCCCCCCCCCCCCCCCCCCTACCTACCTTTTCTTTCGTCAGAGTTAGGATAATAATTTCATTCGTTTTATTTCTTTCAAAGTCAAATCCAGATAAAGTTTATCATAAGTAAAAGGATCATCGTCCCTTGTTCATTTGTCCGAGATAATGAAAGTCCATTTTATTTTTTTCCTTTTCAAGCGTCAATCGTTGACGTTTATACGTCGTCACTCCGACACTGACAGACAGACTGCCAGTGTCAGACTGTCAGTCGAATACCTTTATTTACATTTACATATTTACACACAAAAAAAAACTTTATAAAAAAACATTGTGATATGTATTGTAATAATAAAATTATCAGCTATATCTTATTCTAAATCTCCTTTACAGTACATAATATAAATTTATACAAATAGGTAAAGGCAGAGGCATTTTCAAGCAACTCCTGAATGCACCGCGGGACCAGTTCAGGTTTATCATAGATTTGTAGAAGTTCATCTATCAACACAAGGCGCTGAATGCTGAACGATGAACACTCAAAGAAAATGTGATCTAAGGATTGGATATTCGAGGACTGGCAATAGTCACAATATGGGGAATTCACCATTCGAAGGCGATGAAGATGAAAGTTCAAACGACAGTGACCAAAACGCATACGACAAACAGTTGAATAAAACTTTCTGTTTAAAAAGGTACTGGCCTTGCAGAACCATGGCTTTGAATTTATCTGAACATCTAAAGCGGCATACCAAGAACCTTTGTTTTCAACTTGTGTACAATGGTACGAATGTTTCCCCCATAGTTGAATCATCCTTTGTTTTAGAAGGCTTACAACATCTGTGTATGGCAATGAAACATCTGCATCATTGGCATACCTGGAAATAACATCTGAAAATTTAACTATAGTGCTGGCTAAATAGTCAGCTTTTTCGTTGCCATCAACACCTATGTGTGAAGGTACCCACGCAAAACTAACTTGTATATTTGAATCAGATAATTCCACCCATAACTGTTTTATAAAGTAAATAATGTAATTAGTGTGAGCATGTAATTTGTTATTTGCTAAGTTTTTCAAAACACTCATGCTATCACTAACAACAACCCATTTTGTGTGTCCCTGATTTTTGTTTTTAATGTGCTTCAAAGCACTCAAAATAGCAACAGCTTCAGCAGTAAAAATGCTAGCATGTTTATCAATTTTGTATCCCACAGCAATGTTCAATGAGGGTTCAAATATTGCGTAAGACACAGCATTATCATTTTTCGACCCATCTGTGTAAACAAATTTGTGACCTGTCCACTCTGCCAACATTGTATATACTTCTTCTTTTATTGACAGTTTTTTGTTTATGACTATATTCATTGCTGGAAATTTGCTAATAAAAGATCCCTCATAACAAGGCAAAATATGATTTGATTGATAGATGTTTAAATTTTGAAGAAAATCTAAAAGACATTGATATCCCTGTAGCATATAAAACGGTTTAACAGTGGATTGGGTTAATGTATTAGACAGATTAGTTATAAGACTATTGTTAGAGACACTGTAGAGTTTAAGGAGAAATCTTTCTTTAAGATACCTAAAACGAATAGTCATTGGGGGAAGACTGCATTCAATCTGCATTGCATTTATAGGTGTGCTTCTGAATGCCCCTGTTATTACACGCATGCATTTGTTTTGAAAAACATCTAGACTATTTACAATTTTAACATCTGCAGCAAAGCATAAAAAACCATATTCAAAATGACTACGAACTAATGATTTGTACAATAATAGTAGAATTTGTGGGTCTGCACCCCAGTATGTACCAGACAAAGATTTTAATACATTAAAAGCTTTGTTAGCTTTGTTTATTAAATTTTTCAAATAATTGTTCCAGAATAAATTGTGGGAGAATAATACTCCCAAGAATTTAACATCAAGTGAAACAGGTAAAGAAGAACCTTTATAATGAACAGCAGGCATATTGGGACACTTTTCCCCAAAGAGAACAACTTTTGACTTTGAAGGATTAACATCAAGTTCAAGGTAAGAAAAATAGTTATTAAGATTTGCCAATGCATCATTAACAAATTCAACCACTTGATTTATATTATTTCCCGATGCATAGACAACTAGGTCATCTGCAAACTGCAAATTTTTCACTTTTGAGCCTAATATTAAATTTAAACGACGTATGTACAGTATGAAAATTAATGGCGATAAAATGCCACCTTGACAAACTCCTTTTGTTGAAAGTCTAGGACCATATAAATGCCTATTATATTTAACAAAGACTTCTCGGCTACTTAAAAAATTTTTAATCCAGTGTATAATCTTTCCTGGTATTCCTGTTAATAACAATTCCTGACAAAGTATATCAATATTCACACTATTAAAGGCCCCTGTGATGTCGAAGAAAACAGCAAGGAGATGATTATTTGCATCTGAAGCATTATGGATATCAAGTTGTAACTGGCAGATACTATCCCTAGCTGAACGATTTCTACGGAAACCAAATTGGTTTGAAGGTAAAATTTGATTTTGTTCTATATAGAACTCCAAACGCTGCTTTAACAATTGTTCAAATATTTTTCCAACACATGAAGTAAGCGCTATAGGGCGATAGGAATCAGGACACAATTTTGGTTTGTTAGGTTTTAAAATTGGTACCAGACAATCTACTTTCCAATCGTGGGGTATATTATTGTTTTCCCAGAGTAAGTTCAGTATTTTTAGGAAGATTTCCATACTCTTACTGCTGAAATTTTTAAAAAAAGAATATGGTATACCATCAAGACCAAAGGCAGTATCTCTTCTAGATGTGACAGCAGATATTAATTCATTGATAGAAAATGGACTAAGGAAGTAACTATTGCTGGAGTTTATATTGCCAATGCTACTATATGATGTGTTGAGACCATTTGATACAAAATCCGGGGTATACATCTGTAGAAAATCTAAAATCCAGGAATCATCTGCATTATTGCTAGAAACATATGTTTTATTAAATTTACGCATAAATTTCCATATAATGGACATAGGAGTACAACGATTAAAAGTTTCGCAGAGAGATTTCCAACTGTTCTGTCTTTCTATTTTTATAATAAGTTTTTTGAGAGCTCGAAGTCTTTTAAATTCCAAGTAGTTGGCTTCTGTTGGGTTGTACTTAAACTTCAGATATGCTTCTTTGAATTTTAGAACAGCTTCTGAGCACTTTTGGTTCCACCATGGAAGGTGAGGTTTTTTACCGAGATTCCTATGACAGGATTGATTAATGTTGTTAGAACAACTACTATTTAAATTCGAAGCGGATTTTGCTGCTGATTGTAATATTTTACAAAATAGCAAATATGCGTCCTGAGGACTCCAAAGATTCAATTCAAAATCATTCAATAATGCATCTACACAGCTACTAAACACTTTCCAATCTACCTGTTTATAATTTGGGTAGATGGGCAAGTGTTTGCCATTACAGTAGTTTCCATCTGAATTTACATTATTATTACTAAGCAATACTTTTATGATTACAGGAAGGTGGTAACTAGTACCAAGAGGAGTATCAAGAACGGACCATTCACAATGAAGAGCCAGTGATGGGGAAACCAACGACAAATCAAGTGCGTTTGGACGCCACGTTAATGAACCAACTGTTGTTGCTTGACCATCATTAAGCAAGACTAAATTGTTATCATCGATGACTTCCAACACCTCCCTTCCACGGGGAGAGTCAGAACCGCAACCCCAAGAAGTGTGATGGGCATTGAAATCCCCTGCAAATATGAATGGACTAGGAATCGATTTTACCAGTGTATCAAATTTAGCTTTATTAAAAGCTGGGTTACAATTAGTAGGACTATAAAAACTGACAATACATAAATCCTGTTTGTTTACTGTGATTTTGACACAGATATTTTGTAATGAATCATCAAAATATGTGTTAATATTTGAATATGTGATATTTTTATGAATGATTATGGCCACTCCATTATGGCTATTTCCACAATCATTATGTTCAATATTGTAATTTTTAATTTTAAAATTTTGGTTAGCTTTAAACCATGTTTCTGAAATGATTGCAATATGTATATTATTTGTGTAGAGGTAGTTAATAAATATATGCTTGTTACTATTTAGACTTTGTGCGTTCCACTGTATAATATTTAACTGATCCATTATGAGGAAGTAGGAGGTAATTTATTACTGAGGGTTTTTTTAAGAGTCTCTCGAATAGACCCTGAGTTTATAGGTACATCTTTGTTACTAATAATTTTGGTAATTGTTTCAATTAGAATGTTAATAAATGTTTCTGATTTCATAAGGTTGTTTACTTGAACATCAAGTGTTCGTGCTGCTAGTGCTGGAAATGACTTTGAATCAAACAAATCTGAGAAGGTAGCATTTCGGGACTTAATCTTGTTTTCTTCAACTTTTTGTTTTTTCATAGGGCATGCTGGTGAAATGGCTATGTGATTACCTTTGCAATTGACACACTTAGCATTTTTGGAGTCAACTTGGCATGTTTTGAAGTTGTGGTTTTCTGAGCACACTGAGCATACCTCAGTGTTCCTACAGAATTTGGCTATGTGGCCGTAAGACATACATTTTAAACACTGTTTTACGGGAGGTATGTACATTTTCACCTCATGACGCCATGAGTCAAGATAAACATACTCGGGAAGGTTGGTGGATGCAAATGTAACTGCGACTGCCTGCGTGGGTACGAAGGACGCGCCAGCAGCGCCACCATCAACTCTAACTCTGCGCATAAAGCGCCTGACCTGTATGACATTCTTAGAGCTTCCGATTAGTGAGAATATCTGCTTATTAGACATGTCGATCGGCACCGAGGTGAGTACACCCGTCACTTCGGTGTCTCCAGCCGGTATAGTTGCCTTCAGGGACAGTTGGTCACGAAAAATATACAAATAAACAGTAATTTTGGAATTTTAAAAAATATTAGTTGAATAAGCGCGCCTTTTCACTTCCCGGGTTCCCGCCCTCAGTTTTTCACATCCGCGCGCTTTTGGTTCCCTTCCAAAGAGTATCTTTGTTGCATTCACCACATATTTTTTTTTACTTTCATAAGTTTGACTCCATACGAATTGAGTATTTAGCCAGTGTCAATAATAAGATTATATAATACTTACTTTACAGCTGGAGTATTGCATTAACCTATACGTTGCGTACGTAATTAGTTTTGTTAATACTAATTACAGAAATCACAAGTATTTACGTACGCCACTGTAAAAAGAGTTGACATTTATATTATGTCCGGTATTTACCACGTTGTCTCATTCCCACTGCACTTTCAACATAGTGAGGGGAAAGAGAAAATAACATGTGTACAAAGCTCTAATCAGATTCACTTTTGCAAAGAATGTTCCATTGTTAGGGTTCCGTAACAGTTTTAAAATAAAGGAACCCTTATAGGTAACTGTACTTACCTAATAATATTAATAATATGACATTGATAATACTGTTTTTTTATTATTTGTTTTTATATTGTATACATTAAATGACTTTTTTTAAAAATATTTTATTTGTAACGCCTTAGACGCTTTTTTGTACTCTTATGTTACAAACTGTGAAATAAATTGAATTTGAATTTGAATTTGAATATGAATTTGAGGTAAGATCACTTTGTTGTCCGTCTGTTTGTCTTTCTAAATATCTGTCGAGACCATTACTTATTTTAGGAATAACGGAAAGAATTAAGCTGAAATTGATATCTATGATCAATTAATTCAAATACGGCTATCATCATCATCATCATCATCATCAACAACAACGTCCTGAAGACGTCCACATTCAAAGAGCTTTCTTCTTCTTGCCAAATTCTAATAAACTTTACAACTTATCCGTAGAGCCAAGCAATTACCACCAAAAAAGGAAAAAGAAGTTTACATTCTGATTGCATAAATACACCCAAAGATATAATTAACCTTCTTGGAGCAACCGAGTAACCAATAATTTTTACTCTAACCTGTGGTTTGTCCCAAATAGAATATAACTGCTTAGTTTGTTCGTTGAAAAGCCCACAGACCTAAAATATTTTAACTATTAAAACTCATTTACTTACGTGAAAGAAGAAGAAGAAATCAAAATCGAACGTTACACGGCCATGTTGCTAATTCGAGGATCTTACCATAAAGTATAATTATACTTACCTATATCTAAGTACCCTTAGAGTATAGACTAAAAGCATAGAGAGAACTTCATTCTCTGTCAAGCGTACCACTTTTTTGGACACTTTTTATAAGAAGTGGAAACTTTGATGTGAATGAGTCTGACAGATTTGTATAGAAAAATCTTAAAGTATAGACTAAAAGCAAAGAGGGATCATCAAAACGATAGTATATTTGTACTGCTCACACGTATCGTTACGTCAGTGGCGAAGGAAAGAAACAAACATATGGTAATTAGCTACACTTGCGAAATTTCACCGTACCATTTTTTCGACTCGAGTCAACTGTTTTTCTGTTTGACTTTTCGCAAGCGTAGCTAATTACTTTATGTTTGTTTCTTTCCTTCGCCACTGACGTAGCGATACGTGTGAGGAGTACAAATATAATATCGTTTTGATGGATATCTCTATGCTTTTAGTCTATACTCTAAGTAAGTACCCTTTTAAAACATTTTTCATAAAATATTTCGTATCATTGGCTAAGTACAAATGTCGTCTAATGCCAAAATAAAAAAAAACATCTACTTTCACACTATTAATATTTGTTGGTATATGTATCTATTTAACTTCTAAAATGCTAAACAAACCTGTAAAAATATAAATAGGAAACCTATAAAATGTTTTGATTCTCTTAGAGTAGCGATACTAATATTACTCTTTGGTCATATCCATTCACAGAGTCTTTTTCTTTAATCTTTGCCTCCAGATAAGCATGTGGCACAGAGTGTAGTCGATTGTTTTTTTTTTGTAATCTGTGACAATATGTGGCAGCTTACAACTTACCGTTATGGCAGAAACAGTAGCCAACTTAAAAAAAACTTACCTAAAACCTTTACCTAAAAACCTAACTTAGTAACGTACCTAAAACCTTCCCATTCATTCAATAACGCATTTAAAAATATTGATAGACACAGGAGAGTTAGTTGTATGAAACGTGCGCTACACTTATACGTGTAGCGCACGTTTCATACAACTAACTCTTTTCTCTATGGGAGTCCCATCTCTTCAGCGTAAGCGGTTATTTTCTCTATGCTTACTATAAGTAACCAAAAAAAAAACCATCAAGCGGCCATGTTGTTTACAACTCCGATTCGTTCCGTTATGAAATCTTAATAATTGTCATCAAATTTTTTTAACGATATTTCAATTTTAATATATCCTATGTTAAGCGCCGGTTATTTCTAAGCATATTAGTAAAAACCGCATGAAAATCCATTCAGTATTTTAGGAGTTCAGTCATAACAAACAAACAAACAAACAAACAGACAAAGTGTTTAAAAAGTGGCTTAACGTGATCAGCGGCTAATTTTGCTTACATTAACTGCATACATTTCATACTCTGTATATAGATCCTGTATTGATGTTTCAATGTCCTCTACTTCTTCTGGTTTTTCATCTGCTGTACTTTCTTCCAGTTTGTATGTTTTGCTTAGCCTTTCATTCTTCTTGCAAACCTTGAAAATATGACCCTGTTGCCCACATTCCGAGCAAAATTTCTTAATCAACCGGCAATCTTTTTTCAAATGATTATTGTTTCCACAGCAGTAACATAACATCTGTTTTTTTTGTTGATAGTTTTTACGTTGTTTTTGGTCTGTAGTACTGTAGGTCTTTTTCTGCAAAAATATATCTACCTCTGGTTCTTGCTTTGGCTTGTTGGTACTTGTAGTGTGTATCAATGCAGCTTCAACCGTTCTAGCCAACATTACTATTTGTTCCAAATTAATTTCTGCGCCACTTTTGAATAATTCAAATTTTATTAATTTGGAATGCACTCCATCTATGAACTTTTCTTTAATTTGGTCATCCAGATCTTTGAAATTGCATTTTCCAGCCAATTTCCTTAATTCTAGTAGATATTCTTCAATTGTTTCTTGTTCCTGCTGGTTTCTATTCCTGAAAGTGGCCCGATCCAAAATAGTTGATGTAGGTTTTGTGTACTTTTGTCTTAACTTTTTACATAGTTGTACAAATGACAGAGTAATAGGTTTCTCTGGTACACACAATGACGATAATGTTTCGAATACTTTCGGTGTTATTTTTGTGAGTAAGAGTAGTACCTTTTTCTGGTCTGCCACTTCGTTTAGCATTATAATGCAGTCCAACTGCTGCTCAAAAGCCTCCCAATTAGTACCATCAAAGAGTTGCAAGTTGTAATTTGACATGTTTCCTGAAGCTTTTACTGGAACCGCCGTAGTTTTTGTTGCTTCTTTCTCGCGACTTTGTTCGCAATAATTTCGTAGCAATTTTCGCAAGTCATCCACAGTTTGTGTCGCGGTATGCGGTATTTTAAACTCTATGAGTTTTAAGAGTAATTCTTCCTTGTTTAAACGGTATATCCAGGATTTTTCTTCTGGCATTGATAGTTAGGCAATGGCCGCCGGCCGGGCCCTCAATTATAACGCGTGGCGTGCTACCTTGATGCTTTTTTATTTTCATCAGATTACTATTTAGATATAATAGTTTAATTTCACTATTTCACTGGCTTTCACGCTATCGTCGCCACTGTGATATATCAATTAAAGGCTAGTTAATTAGTAGCATTTATTTAGATCACTCTCTTAATACTATCATAGCCACACACAAGCACTCGCAGAGCATATAGTTTCACAGACTAACTAGAGACCGTACCGGACCACAGAGTACAATGCATACCTCACACACTCCTTTTTGAATGTAAACACAAGATCATGTTAAGGGCTAAATACTCCAAAGAATTCATTATAGCAAAAAGGCATCAAAATCCATTGGACAGGTACCTGGTCTAGTTAGTTACTGTGTGAATTTTCATAATACTGGGTGTAATTGAATTCATTAGCATTCTTTGAAACTGCATACCTACCCGACTAGGGATTCTGAAATTTTTGGCTACCCGGAAATTTCCGCCAAGGAATGGAATGTTCGTTGAGCATCAGTATTTCTTCCTGGGTATAACCTGGATCTCTTCAAGTCCAGACCGAATGGGCATCGCATGGGCAAACGTGGAGCACCTTAGACACCACGCAGTGACGTATGTCATCTGATTGGAAGTTTTCCATTAGTCCCATCAGATGAGATGTTGTCAAACCTATGACCGTCATCAACAGCTTGAATACGTCAACTCTTGAACATAGGCCTCCCCAATAGAGCGCCACTTTATGTAGCTGCTTGCCTGTTATATCCATCGACTCCCCCAAGGTCTTCAACAGACTGTCGGTCTACCTAGTTGGGGTGGATCGTGGGCCCATTTAAGCATAAAAATAGGTGCTAAATTTTGTCAGACTGACTCCATCGTACGCCGTAGTGCTTGCCTTCATGACGACCTGGCTGCGACACCTCGGCTCCGGCCCGCTGTGGAGGCTGTTCGTGGCAGACAGCGTCGTGGGGGACTGTCGGCGGTACTGGTGGGCTCATCTCTTGTACATCAACAATTACATCCCTGATGGACACTACTGCGCTATACATACTTGGTAAGTTGCCATTAAGATTCCATTATATAATAGAGCGCATGACAAGACCTTTTGAAACAGTAGGTACTACAGTAGTTTTTGATTTTTTGAATTTTCCACTAAATTAAATATTTCTAACAAAATTGTTTTTATTATGTTACTAGCTGACCCGCCCGGCTTCGCACGGGTTAATTAGTTTTACGCCTTATCTCAGTCTAAAGGAAAAGAGAAGAAAGAGGGAAAAAGATAAGGGAAAAGAATGAATGCATGAAACGGTGAATCTTTTCCCTTATCTTTTCCCCCCTCCCTTCTCTCTTTCCCATAGTACATGCAGGATAGGAGTGGCTTTGGACCTAATACTGAAGGTTTAGTGTCTGTAATTTCTGAACCACAAAACCGACGACCTTCAAATATTTACGGAACAATATTTAAAACACCCCCTTTTCAACAAAAAAAAAAAAAGAATGAAATCGGACCACGCGTTAATGAATCACAAATAAGTACATATTTTTACTTCCATCTCCTCTCCCGCGGCAACCATGCTGAATTCCGGGATAAAAAGTATCCTATGTTTTAATCCAGTATATAAGCATTCTCTATTCTAAATTTCATCCAAATCTGTCCAGCCGTTCGAGCGTGAAGGAGTAACAAACATACACACAAACTTTCGCCTTTATAATATTAATAATAATAATAATAATAATAATAATATAGTGTGAAGTGTGATGTGATTAAGTGGAAATGCTAACGCGACCCCATCTCGCCCCATCCCGGCCGCGGACGGATTAGGGTGGGGTTTTAGTAGGTTTTAGGTCCCGGAAGAACCCGTTCCCGTAAGAAAGCCCTATAAACTCAAGTTCGTAAATAGTCAATGAATTTAAGTGAAGTAAAGACGATGTACTAACGGCCAAAAATATTATCCTGGAAACATAGAATGATCCTGTGGGATAACGTTCTCTCTTAGTTTCGACATAACGCAATTAAAATGGTCAAAATTCAGGTAAATCAGAGGCCGCAGCATTTGGTACTAAAAATGAAATACTTTCCATTCTGGATAAATACATGGTTCCTGTAGGATAACATTATCAGTTAAAATCCAATTCTTATACTAATTTCGATGATAATAGGGGCAATATACGATCTAAAAAACAAAACACTTTCTATTCCAGAAAGAAAACGTTTCTTGTGGGATACCATTATTAGGTACTAAGCGTCCCGCAAGAGCAAGTATGTCTCAAAGGTGGCATGTGGTAGAAGTTGACGTTTTTTTCGATGGTGTTCTGTTCGCTGGGCCGCAAGCGGCCCGCGAGAGTGAGTTTGTAGCGAAGGTGCCCTGTGGAAAAAGTTGGCGTTTTTTTTTCGAGGGTACTCTGTTCGCTGGGCCGCAAGCGTCCCGCGAGTGTGAGTTTGTAGCAAAGGTGACCTGTGGTAAAAGTTGGCGTTTCTTTTCGAGGGTGCTCTGTTCGCTGGGCCGCAAGCGGCCAGCGAGAGTGAGTTTGTAGCAAAGGTGGCCCTGTGGTAAAAGTTATCGTTTTATTTTTCCGAAGTTGCTCTATTCGCTGGGCCGCAAGTGGCCCGTGAGAGTGAGTTTGTAGCGAAGATGCCCTGTGGTAAAAGTTGGCATTTCTTTTCGAGGGTGCTCGGTTCGCTGGGCCGCAAGCGGCCCACGAGTGTGAGTTTGTAGCAAAAGTGACCTGTGATAAAAACTGAAAGTTTGTATGTGTGTATGTGTGTGTATGTTTGTTACTCCTTCACGCTCAAACCGCTGGACGGATTTGGATGAAACTAGGAGTATAGATAGCTTATGTACTGGATTAACACATAGGCTACTTTTTATCCACAGGTGAAACCGCGGGGCGTTTCCAAAAAATGAGAACCACTTGAACTCGAAGAGACATTGGTATTGGTTTTTGATGTTATTATAACGCTTCGGTCTTCTTTCACCGTTGCTACCGTTAAAGCTCATTCACATATTTTGAAATCTGTCACGACCCGCTTCATGCGTTCATTCTTTCCACGATTTGTACCACGCATTTGCAAGATGTGGAATAATCTTCTCCGCAAGTATAGGAATACTAATACATTGAGCGCCACTTTTAGCGGCTGTTTGCCTCCTGTATCCATTAGCTTCCCGCGGTTTTAACCAGATCGTTGGCCCGTCTAGTGGAGGGCCGACCTACGCTGCATCTTCCGGTTCGCGGTCGCCACTCGAGAACCTCAGGCTCTTCAGGCTGTTAATGATGATGATGATGATGATGACTCGAGAACCTTATTCTTCCCCATCGGTTGTCAGTTCTGCGAGCGAAATGAGAAATAAGGAGATCCGCAGGAGAACTAAAGTCGCTGATAATATGGCTATTACAAGCGATGGTGCGTGATTAACAGTTTCGTCATTAAATTTTATCGTCATCAAGTTTTATCGTCGTTAAATTGTATCGTCATCCCCCAGCGATCCTTCGGTCGATATTCGAGTCCCGCGTGTGGGTGGTCCCGAGCCGGCTGTCGTACAGCGTGTACCTGCTGCACCTGCTCCTCATCCACACACACCTCGGCCTCAAGCGGCAGCTGGGACACGTCTCCGTATTCAACATGGTATGGCCCATTCACACGACACATTATCGTCATCATCATCAACAGCCTGAACATGTCCACTGCTGAACATAAGCCTCCCCAACAGAGTGCTACTTTGAGCAGCTGCTCGCCTCCTGTATCCATCGGCTCCCCGCAGTTTTCGCCAGATCGTCGGTCCACCGATCGTCGGTCGGCTTGGTGACCGCAGAAGATTTTAATGTGCTGGGGAGAATAGCTGACTCACACGGCACCCACGGCAAGAGATGGCCTTCCCACACTACCCGGGACCGCACGGTTGTGTACGGTTTATGATTATTATGCCATATCTACGGAGAGTATAAACAAACATGTTACAAAGTCACGAAATAATTACTGTGTGTTACTATTTTAATATGGCGCAATCTGTAGGATACTAAATTTATTATCCTACCATCTATTAGTGCATCTATCTATCGGTTTATATTCTAGACGCTGTTCCACTTTGGCGTGATGGTGCTAACATTCTCGGTGGCGCTGCCGTTCTGCTTGCTCGTGGAGGCGCCACTCATGAGGCTCATGAAGGTCACCACTCTCAAGCCGGAGAACGAGCAGACCAAGTTCTGATGCAGAATATCTATTAGCCGGGATCCACACGGCATATTTAAACTTCGCATTTATTAAACTAGCTGCCCGCCCCGGCTTTGCATAGGTTAATTAGTTTTACGACCTAACCTTGTCAAAGGAAGAGAGAGGGGAGTAACTGGAGTAAATTATCCAGAACTACAACCCTTTAATGTATATAAAGACGTTAGGTATTATTGGTTTTGTAAATAGCCATTATAAATTCTACCTATATGTTAACAACACGAAGTAATAATGTAGTACTAGTAATATAAGATGATGTAACTGGTATTTATTAAGGTAATAAATTATTTATAATTAAATCCTTTTAATTTACATTAGTGCGGGGCTCAATGGGATAAATACCACCAGTGAAAAATTAGTAAAAAATTGTGGTTGTTTTGCTTGCTTGGTACTTTTGTGTTCTCTTATGCTTGTCGGTTAAGCTTGCTACATAGGCAATCCTCTCGATAACTACCCATACATAGCTGTATATATATATGTAGATGGTTTTGAGGTACATACTGAGAATCAAAATGAAATGAATTCATCATCATCATCATTAACAGCCTGAAGACGTCCACTGCTGAACATAGGCCTCCCCCAGAGCACGCCGCCTTGAGCGGCTGCTCGCCTCCTGCATCCATCGGCTCCCCGCGGCTTTCACCAGGTCGTCGGTCCACCGAGTGGGGGGCCGGCCCACGCTGCGTCTTCCGGTTCGTGGTCGCCACTCGAGAACCTTTCTTCCCCATCGGTTGTCAGTTCTACGAGCGATGTGGCCTGCCCATTGCCACTTCAACTTACTAACTCTAAGAGCTATATCGGTCACTTTAGTTCTCCTGCGGATCTCCTCGTTCCGGAGCTTATCTCGCAGGGAAACACCGAGCATAGCTCGCTCCATAGCTCGCTGCGCGACTTTGAGCTTACTAATGAGGCCAACAGTAAGAGACCATGTCTCAGTTCCATAAGTCATCACTGGCAACACACACTGATTGAAAACTTTCGTTTTCAGGCTCTGCGGTATTTTGGACGAAAAGATAGGCCGAAGCTTCCCGAACGCTGCCCAGCCGAGTTGGATTCTTCGCGCCACCTCTTTGTCGAAGTTGGACCTACCTAATTGGACAATCTGTCCTAGGTAGACATACTTGTCGACAACTTCGAGAGTATCGTTCCCAACAATTACCGGTATAGGTGGAACATGAGCATTAGACATGATCTTTGTCTTGTCCATATTCATCTTAAGACCAACCTGCTGGGAGACTCTACTGAGGTCGTTGAGCATGGTGCTAAGGTCCTCGAGCGATTCCGCCATTATGACTATATCATCGGCAAAACGAAGGTTAGTGATGTACTCGCCATTTATGTTGATGCCAGATCTTTTCCACTCCAAGAGCTTGAAAACATCCTCCAATGCGTTTGTGAACAGTTTCGGAGAAATAACGTCTCCCTGTCTCACGCCTCTTTGCAATGGAATTTGTTCCGTACTCTGGTCCTGTAGTCGGACTGCCATAGTGGCCTTACTGTACAAACACTTCAAAACTTCGATATACCTATAGTCAATTTGGCATCGCTGCAAGGACTGCAGCACCGCCCAAGTCTCGATTGAATCGAAGGCTTTCTCATAGTCCACAAACGCTAGGCATAACGGCCGATTATACTCTTCGGTCTTCTGTATAATCTGGCGCAGCGTATGGATGTGGTCTATGGTGCTAAAGCCTTTTCGGAAACCGGCTTGTTCGGGAGGCTGGAATTCATCAAACCTGCGTGCGAGACGATTCGTAATGACTCTCGAAAATTACTTGAAATGAATTACTTGATAAAAATTAATTTAATACTGTTATTAAAAATTACATCTAAATATTCATCACTGGTTAAGCATAACATATCAAAAAATAGTTTTTTACAATTCGGGTAAAATATATTCTTAAAATCATATTCAAAAACTTAATTCTATGACCACACACACACACACACACCGCGTTCTCTTTGTTCGCTAATTTATACTTAATTCAATATTTTAATTTAAGATTTAGACCACTTAAATTAATAGGCTAGTGTCCTGCTATTAAAAATTAACAGCTTAATATTATTTTCGTAAAGTAGGTTACAAATGAATGCAATAATTGAAAAAAATAGTAAAATCGGTGAATAAATCTCGTAGTAATAAGCTTTTAAAGTTTCTGGAGATCGCCTGTCCCTTTCTCGCAAAACAGAGCTTCCCTACAGTTACTATGAAAACGCACGTTGTGAAGTCTAATGCCAAAGTGATTAGCTTAGTAATGAAGTACTACGAAGGAGAACGAACTGACGTCACTGCACACTTTCTATTCCTGTATTTTAAAATGATTGTGTAACTTAGTAATTTTCTGAGATATTTAATTTTCTTTTCACGACTGTTTTTTTTTAAGGAATATAATTAATTTGTGTAATAAAAAAATAGCGCGACACAAGCCTATTGTATCCACTGTTTGTTCACTCGTGGCCTAAACTCATGGCATGCGATGATACGACCATTCGATTCAACCACCGTCATTGTTAAAAAAATCAACCAAAAAAGCATATAATTCTTTTATATACACGTACTCGAATGACGTGACGAGCTCGTCGGTCGCTTGATGTTAAACGTCACGGATGCCCATAAACTACAGTGTCATTCTACATCACAATTTATATGACACCCCACCTGACGAAGTCGTCAACAACGCCGTTCAGTCGCTCGGGGAACAGGCTGCCAGTCTTCTGGATGGAGAAGTCTGACAGCTCCAGGCTCTCGTCAACCTTCGGGGCGTTCTCAGCCTCCACCGTGACAATGGGGAGCGTAAACACCGCCACCGCCAACCCGAATGGAAGTTTCTGGAAAAGAGACAATATAGTCTTTAAGTTAGTCGCAGCAACAGCCGGGACATAATAGGCTAGTGTCCTGATATTTTATTTTAATTACACAAATTAATAATATTTCTCAAAAAAAACAAAAACAAAAATTAAATATCTCAAAATTGCTGGTTCGGGTGATACTCAAGAGTCTCTGAATAGATGGCGCTCCCAACCTCGTAAGTTGTTGTACAAAATTGAATACATGAATGAGATTAGTAGCTTGTCACGAACCAATATTCCAGCTTAGGGGCGGGGTACAAATCAAGATCATGATTCAAGTTTTCTTTACAATAAAACGAATCCATGAAAACAGACGATAATCCTACCTGTCTCATCATATAGAGATTTATAAAAAATACAGGATATGTCATTTGGAAATTCGGGGTATGTCATTTGGTATTCAGAATACCAAATGATACCCCGATTATTTTTCAAATTCATTTGTTGTTATAGGCGTGCTGTATTTGACCTTAAGCACTTTTTTTATTATGTATGTTCGAATTTTGACTTGTAAAGGTGCTAAAAATAGCCTTTTATCATCAGCTGGAAAACGCTGCACCTAGGCCTCCCCCACAAAACGCCACGTTGGACGCATATCATCAGGGGGATTTGCCATAACCACCACGCTTGGCAAGCGGCTTGGTGATCGCAGATGATTGTAATGTACCGAGGAAAATGATGCTGCCCATTCCCTAGATATTCCCTTAGGTGGCTCTTATGGCACCCACGGGAAGGATGGGGTGGTCCTACATTCGCAAACTGGAACCACACAAAAAATAGCCTGATTGCAATAAATTATTTGGCTTTGACTTCAAGGAAACATGACCTCTAAAGGGGTATGCAACACTTTAAATCTTCCACTTATATGTATTAAACTCACCTCCCTGAGCTCAAACTCGAAGTCTTCCCTGGAGTACTTCTCATCAGGGTTAACGTCGAGCCTAGTGAGCGCAGCTCGGAGCTGCTCGTAGTAGTGGTCGACGAGCCGCTGGTAGTACTGCGCGCGGAACTGAGCGTCCGTGCCCGTGAAGATGAAGTACAGGAGGTCGACTACTGGGCAGCCTCCGCGCAAGGTCTGGTAGTCCACAGCGATCACCTCCATGGTTCCATCCTGGAAGAAAAGAGAATGAGGAGGCTCAATCAAGGAATTCGCTCTTGGATATATTTAGCCACTTGATTCAGCATAACAAAGTTAAGAATTTATAACCCGAAGATAACTGTTGAGCAAGATGGTGCACAGTTTAGTATATATTAAAATTATCCGGTTTCCAGAAGAGAAAATTTGAAGAATTTGACGTAGGTACGATTAGTATAACAAATAGCCTCCCCCAAAGAGCGCCACAAAGCGGCTGCTTGCCTTCTGCATCCATCGGCTCCCCGCGGTTCTTACAAGGTCGTCGGCCTACGCTGCGTCTTCCGGTACGTGGTCGCTACTCGAGAACCTTTCTTCCGCATCGGTTGTCAGTTCTAAGAGAGATGTGGCCTGCCCGCCCACTGCCACTTCAACTTGCTAATTCTCAAAGTAATATCGGTGACTTTAGTTCTCTTGCGGATCTTCTCATTTCGGATCTTATCTCGCAATGAAACGCCGAGCATAGCCATATTTTATATTTTGCGTAATGTTCAATTTGTGTGTCGTGCTCATTTTGAGTATTGTACATTTTGATCCGAAGCGTAAAATCGTACCTAAGCCTACGTCAAGTCTTTTGTTACTGTAAAATGAGTTGCACGAACGTTGTTCAAGGACATTGATGTTAATCATATTAATAACTTTACATGCCTTTTATAGATTATCCTCTACTTGCATTCTAAATTCAGTAACAGTTGAACAACACAATCATATGTACCTACTTTATAAAATGTAAAACCGTATTTGGCTGTAAGCTTTATTCAGAAGATTTGTTTGTTTAAATTTAAGAGCTGTGGTTTTTGTAAAGTAAAAAAAATAAAAAATAAAATAAAATAAAATAATAAAACATGACAATTGGATTGAGCGTCAGTTAGCATGCATATAGGTAATTTGGGTTTTTAAAGGGATGATTAGCTTTAGGTACAGTAAATTCTGAACAGTATATATTCGTAAAAACGAACCAATTTCTATTTTGACCAAGTTTTCTAGGACAATCTGGACAATCACTTTTCATCCAGGGGTGTTAGACAGCACCGTAGTAAATTAGGTCAACACTGTACTCCGTCAGTCCAGCAACAAGCGCGGTAATTATCCAATTTACCAGGAAGATATAGGTGCATGGAATTCATCATTTAAAGAAAAGAGCACAAATTGGTCTTGTACCGTATACTTATGTGTTTTACCACCATATCCCAAAGACTTCTATTCCCTTCTTGGACTCCCCTACTATAATGATTTGTGCGCCCCCCCCCCCTTAAGAAATTTCTGTAGTCTAGTCGACATCCTCTCGTCTGTACCTTGGAAGCTTCAAAAGTTCTGTATTGATATGAATTAATTAGTCTTTTATCGTATCTTAATTAAGTTTATCGTTACGAATTAAACGCTGTCATCCCTTTTCTGAGATCATTGCTACAAATAATTGAGATGTTTAGTTAGCGCCATTTGAGGCCATAGATCTTTTATTTCTATCAAGTCTATTAGCATGTTGCTCGGCGACAATTTTCTAATGTTTTGCGCGCGTACTCTGCTTCAAGGCGGCTGTTACAAAATGATGCGTAGTTGCAAAGTTTTCGTCGTCAATATTTGATGCATAACTTTAATGTCTATTATTAGCCATTATATGAAAAATACCCTTCATTTCATCTTCTTCGATAATGACAGAGCGAATTTTCGGTAACTTACCTATTTATTTAGTAATCATCATTCTCTTGGTGTTCGTTTTGGCAAAAACACACAGAGACCCGATTTGAGAGCTCTAATTTGCAAATTCTGTGTAACGTAAGTCTCCAAACTAAATTATACTCCACTAAATACATCCCATACTTCTATAATGACAGAAAAGATTTTTGATTTTTGCTTTTAAAGTAATTAAAATAATATTCAATTAAATTTGATTTTTATTAAAAAAGGCTTCAATAAAAGGTTAAATATCTCCGGAGTTTTATATTACATCGACAAAATATTGTTACCAAGATAAAGTTTATAACTTTTCTAAACTACTACAAATTACTTCATAATTTTAAATAATGCTCTTATTTATATATAAATAAATAATAATAATAAATAAATATGTGTGGACGTTACACACAGCGCCATCTAGCCCCAAACTAAATAAATGAAACTAGATAATATATTTGGTCAAACCGACGGACGCGGCGAGCTCGATACCGCGCGCGCGGTGCTGAGCTCGCCAAAATATAATAGCCACCTTATGGCCCGCTTAAATTACATGCAACTAGTATTACTTTTAACCAGTTGTATATTTTTACCGTGTGTGACCTAAGTTACCACGTTGTAAATTAAATCTTGGCTTCAAACAACAAAGGCCATACGTACAGAGCACTACACACCAAAAACTATTATTGAATGTTATGTAAGTACTTATAACGCGTGTCATTAAGCGCTTATGCTAGGCCAATCCAAAGCCACAGAATAGATATATGGTACTAGGCTAAATCGGGAATGAGTCAGGGGGCCGAGCGGCAGGGGCGGTCTACTAGAATGGTTCCAACGCGCAATAATTTAGGTAATTTATTATAACACTGAATATATTGGGTATTTTAAAAATCCACTATACATAAGCTCTCCATTATATTTAGTTCTACCACGTCACAAAGTTTCATGACTTTATTTAAAGTATTCATTGAATAATCGCGGTTTATTTGTACGGTTTGGAGGTACCTAACTTTGTAATTATTTTCTATCGAGAAAAGTTTATTATATCGTGTTTTCTTTATACATAAGCATTAGTCCTGAACTTCACCATATATTATTTCAAAGTCATTGTTGCAATATTGTTGACAGGACACAGCCTCATGCTAAGCCATTTTAAGCATTTTGGCGTTCTATAGGCTCCACAGAATTTGTTTTTTTCTCTAATCTGTGATAGGCTCTTAAAGAAACGAATCTGACAGAATCGAGAAACTATTGTTTTCCCTCTTCCGCTATTGTGTTTAAGTGCAGAGGGAGTGGAAACGCAATAGAAATGTTTGCTCTTGTCAGTTCTTTTCTTTATTGAATCGCGTTATACCTATTATTTTGTTGTTGTCCAGTCATAATGAATTATACTAATTTCAACACGTGTGGTGCTGATATTATAAATTGCGGTTTTAACATGACATTCTATAAAATGTATAATCAGTAATCATAATTGTATATACTAGCCCAAAAATAATCTTGTTTACGACAATACTAAACAAGAACGAGTACGATAGCCCACGTATGGCTTAATCGTTGATAACTTTGCCGCGTGTACGATAAACATGTCAACTGGCTAACCAATATAATCTCCAGAAATATAATTATATCATGTAGTAGGCGTTTGTTTTACTGTAATACGATACGATAAATAATGTAAAATAAAATGGAAATAAATTATTCTTAAACACAATAAAATAACAAAAGAATACCTAGTTTTATTGTTGTAGTTTTGTTATTATATTGTGTTTAAAAATAAAATTATATATTGCTAGAATATTGTGGGACTAGACTGAAAAGGAACTGGGTAGATCTATTTAGGACATTCTCGTACGTTTGTTAAAGTTAAACTCATGTCAACTCAAAAATACGGAACGTTTATTCGTTTCCTGTTGATCATCGGCTGTCTTCAACCAATAAGCGCTCAGTTTTTTAGGTTGACATGAGTTTAACTTTAACTAATGTACGAGAAACCGGGGTCTCTTCGAAGTATTTAACGGGTTGTAGGCTAGCCGCAGAAGATCGTCAACGAATCGATCAATTCTGTCACTTAGGTCTGGTGGAGATGACATAGATTAAACTATAATACTCCCAGGATAGACTGCTAAAATTTTTAAACCAGCGTTCCCAGTTCTATAAAATATTAACAAACTTACGTCTCTCGCCTTGTGCATAAGGTTGCTTGGTCTGAAGTCGCCGTGTGCAAGCACTGGATATCTCGAGTCAGTAACGCACCTGCTGTACTCCTGAGCATCCCAAGATTTCATTCCCTCCAATAACTTCTCCTTGTTCTCTTCCTTGACTACTGCTAATGAGTTGCTTATAGAACCCTCAAATATTGCCTTTGCAGCCTCGCTATTCATATCTGGCATTTCGTATTTCGCGAGTAGTTCTTTAAACTTTTCCGGGTTTTCGTCTTGATAGGCCATAGACAGAGCATGTAGTTTAGCAAGCTCAGTGACGGCAGCTGCAGCGTACTCCCAGGTTACAGACATAAATCGGTCATGCGAACCGAATCCTCTCTTAACCAAGTTTTCTAGTACGAGCACTTCATGAAGATAAGTGGTGTTCGCACCGTAGTAGGTCGGTACCTTGAGTCTTTGTTCTGTGGACAGTCCGTTCTTCTCCTCTATTTGTTTGTATGCTTTAAGCAAGTCGTTGTAAACAAAATGTTCCGTATCATAAATTTCCATGGGAAATTGTTCACGTATTTTAGCCCCCATTGCCGCTGCCTTGGCGAACAGATGAATGTCATCGTGGTCTACTTCAGATATTGTTGCCAAAAAAAGGTGGGACATGTAGTTAGCACCACCAGAGGTTATGGCTTTTATGTCTATGTTTGGATTGTTATATTCTTGTTCCTTGGCTATTTTTTCTAATGTTTCTCGTAATATATTTACATAAGCCATAATGGCAGCTAACAAAACGACTTGCAATATGTGGTCTGAATATCAAATTACTCACATTTGTATGCGGACTTCATAATATACGAATATAACAACTTGATAACCAAATTGGTCGTGACTGATAACGACAACAATAAAATTCTTTAATTGTCTATAATCTATTCTATCTATTCTTAAAGTTCTTAAAACAATTCTTTAGTTATCAATATACAGTTCTATCATTTCAAATTAGTTGTAAAGTGCTGTTTGGTATTCAGTTTAATTTAATGACATAATAACAAATAACAATACAGCGTGTGCCAAAAGTTATGATGTAAACAACAGAGGAAGGCCTAATTATAAAATACTATACGACAATATGGCACTCTTTACTGGTTGATCACAGAAGGTAGTTTCTAAGTCAGCTGGACTACCGTGATACCCAGTAAATCATAGTCTTGCATAGGAAAAAATCACAATTCTATAGGAATTGTGATCAATATGAATCCATATTGTTGGATAATATAATAACAAATGTATTATAATTGTTAAAACAAATAAAAATATCCTCTCATCTTAGCGATATATATCGATGACTTTTACAATAGTACAATTTATTTTGCTGAGATTTAGAGTTTCATGCAGATTTTGAATAATATTTGTAAGTTAGTAGGTAATATTTACTCACATTTCTTCTGCAGTGCATCAGGTTGCTTGGGCGATAGTCACCGTGCAAGAGAACTTCGAGTTTCAGAGGGTTGTACAGGTCCCAGAAGTTGGCCAAGTTCATGAAATCTAAGAAACTTTTTAGATTTTGCTGGTTTTCATCTCGAACCACATTCAATGCTGACTGTTTATTACCCTCCCAAAATATGTTCATGCCTTCGCTATTAGTGTCACCATCAAATTCAAAGAACTTCTTATCTTTGGCGAACCTTTCTGGATCTTCTTGCTCGTAAGCCATTGATAGCGCGTGTAATTTAGCTAGTTCAGTAACGGCTGCCTCAGCATACTCCCAGTCTACTGATTTCATCCTGTCGTGTACCGCGAACCCTCTGCTCGATAGGTTCTCTAGCACGATCATCTCTTCCATTTGAATGGTACTTGCGCCGTAGTACTTAGACATTCCGAGCCGGTCTCTCCCAGTTACACCGTGCTTTTGCTCCAATTTCCTGAATACATTCATCAGTTCTGTGTAAATAAATTTTTCCACGTTGTATATTTTCAATGCAATATCACTACGTATCTTTTCGCTCATGGCAGCCACCTTGACGAAGAGATGGAGGTCATCCTTGTTCTTGGCAGATAAGACGGCACTGTACAGAACTGATGTGTAGTTGGCTCCTCCACTGGAGATTGGTTCCAATTTAATGTCGTAATTCTGGAGGTTTTGTTCAGCAGCTATGGTGTGTAAGAACGCAATAGTTTTAGCGTCTTTTTCAGCCATGATGTCTTCAGTACAAAGTTTAGGAAAATGTAGCACTTATTGCCTGCCAGAACTGTTTTATGTAGACACTGAATGAGTGTGCTCATTCAATTACTCAGCTAAAATAAAATTATCAACAACTGTGATAAGAATGCCTTATCATTCAAGATTAACTTCCGTTTGCTTTCAACACAAGAATAGCATTTTCATATTTCGTTATAATATTATTTATTTATTGTGATAAAAACGACAAAATCAATTAAAGGTAGACAGTATCGCAATTAACGTTTACTGATTTACTGATGATTATATGATTGGTGATGATGATATTATTATCATCATCACCAATCATATTTATTTCAACTCACTGATCATCACTTAAAAACACTACTACTAAGTGTAGTAGTAGTGTAACCATGAACTTTTTAAAATAGCCTATGGAACTCCTCAATGAAAAGTAGCCTACTGCCTGTCGATCTTCTATCGGTTACATTTTGGAGTGTGCGCATGCCCTTCATCAGCTCATTCCGTCATCCCCTTTCCATCATAGAACTACAAGGCTTGGTGATTCTTTACATCTTACGTCGTAAGTGTACCACCAGTCCGCACTAAGCGTTTTGCTGAGTCATTCATAGTCCGAACGGCCAAGGAATGAAATGCTCTTCCAGCAACAGTATTTCCTCCTGGGTATAATAACCTGGGTCTTTTCAAGTCAGAAGTGAATGGGCATCTCATGGGCAAACGTGCTCCACCTTAGACATCTTCGTCACTTACCATCAGGTGAGATGTTGTCAAACGTATGCCCATTTTAGCATTAAAAAAAGTAGCTCATATATCAGAATTAATATATTGCTGTTTGAAATCATACAGGCCATAATTTTCAACTTGGCAGTTGTCAGTTGATGAAACCATGCTAAGGCCTTAAAGATGCCCAACGGAACCCCTCAACAACGAACAGCTCGTGTGGCACAATAAAGATCTTGAATTGGAGATTACAGGATACGTATAGGAAGCGAAAAGGGTAAGGAAGGGGAAGGGGGGTAAGGTCAAGGATAAATTCGGACATGAGACCAGTTGTCACGGTAGCTTAAGTAAAAGCATGTCCCGCATGGATGCGGGTTCAAGTCCTGTTCGTGATTCAAATTTTTCCTTTACAAATTAATCTGTAGGTATAGCTGTTAAGGCCAACTTGTCAGTTGAGCAAATCATGAGCTTTGGAGATATTTGAGTTCATAGTTCATGGTTCATAGTTATTTATATCACATTATCAGCTGGAAGACGTCTACTGCTGGATATAGGACTCCCTCATAAAACGCCACTTAGGACGATTATCATAGGGAGAAAATTACCATAATTACCACGCTTGGCAGGCGCTTGGTGATCGTAGAAGATTAGATTGCAGACCGAGGGGAATGCTGCGGCCAACTCCCTGGATACTCCTTTAGCCGGCTCTTACTGCACCCACGGGAAGAGATGGGATGGTCTTATTTGCAAAGTGGACCATACGAAGACACGGCAAAGTAAAGTTATTTATAATGGAACTCTACAACCATACACAGATTATGTCTCGTAATTACGTTATAGATAGAGGTCACGTAAATCCGTTTTTTCAAACCTACTTTACAACGATAAGCAAGTTGTTCTGCCTGCGATTTGAAAAACATTATTGTCATATTTCTTGTAGTCGTTTATCTGCATAGAATCATGTAGATAATTTAAGTATAAGTACAAGGTCTCCCTCTATATAGAGTCTATTGTAGCCGCTGACTAGTGCTTCATAATGATTTCCTTATTTGCATATGATTATACCACGTCTATAAATACCTGGACCCATATTTGTAAAGCATTAATACATTGCATCATATAATATTTATTATATTGAGACCTACAATATTTTAGTTACATCCTAGATCTATGATCTATACAATTGTATTATTATGACTAGCTTCTGCCCACGGCTTCGCCCGCGTGGACTATCCCTCAGAAACCGTTTATTTTTTCAGGATAAAATTTACTTACTAGGTGGTAGGACTTTTCTGCAAAGTTCGTCTAGGTAGGTACCACCGCTTTGCCAGTTATTCTGCCGCCAAGCAGTAGTGTGCAAGCACTACTGTGTTCCGGTTTGAAGGGCATTGTAGCTAGTGAAATTACTGGGCAAATGAGACTTTATGATCTGATCACTCAGTCTAGTAATCTGATTATTAGACTGGGTGATGTCTCAGGATGACGTGCGCAGTGCAGTGTCGCGCGAAACTATTGTTTTAAAGTTCCGGGTGACACTGCAACTGTTATGGGCGGCCGTGTCACTTAACATCAGGTGAACGACTAGCTCGTCACGTCATTCAATCACCTAAAAAAAAAAAAAAAAAACTTAAACTTCCTATTTTGGGAGCCGTTTAAAAAGCGTCATATATAAAGAGGTTACTTATTCATCTTTTTAATCTTTTTAAAGTGGCCTCATGCAGTGACCTCTCATGGTGACATTGTAGCAAGAGGTAGGAAAAAAATAAGTTATTTTAGATCTCTGGCAATAACTGTTTTATGTATACTTTGACATTAACACGGAAAAAATGTTCAAATGCCCGTGATAATCTACAGACCATTCACCGTAACATGTCCCCTGATGTATTTATATTATTTAAAAATATGCAAGTATTATCGTAAATGTAAAGTAATATGTAAGCATTGTCTAAACTTGTATGTACCCACGACAGATTAATATGTTTTACTTGCATATGTTTAAATAAGTACATCAGGGGACATCTTACGGTAAAAGATCAATAACATATTAAAAAAAAAAGTTTTCAACCCCTTAATAATTTCATAACGTTATTTTTACTTTAAATCATGCAGGTGCCTAATAATAACTGGTTTAACAAACGTGACTTTGAAATTAAAGAACTTTGAAAATAAAGAACTTTGAACTTCACTTCAACTTCACTTTGAACCTTCCTCCACATTTTCACCCCTTCAAATCAACCCTGGCAAAAATTTTGACATTTTTGGATGTGATTGACTGATATACAAATACCAATTTTCATAATTACAAATTCAAAAACAAAGAACTAATTATATGCACACTAATACCTACTGCTGCGTCTATGCAGAAAGTGTCAACCCTTCATATGTCATCCTTGGCCGTGTGATCCCGCTTTGCTAATAGGACCACCACTATCTCTTCCCGTGGGTGCCGTAAAAGCCGGCAAAAGGAATATCCAGGGAATGGGCTCTCTTCTCCTCGGTACATTAAAAGTTTCTGCGATTCTCACCAAGCCGCCTGCTAAGCGTGGTGATTATGGCAAATCTCCCCCTATGATAAGCGTCCAAAGTGAGGTTTTATGGATTCCTGTGTTCAGCAGTGGACGTCTTCCGGCTGATGTGTGATGTCATCCCTGGCAAAAAATATTGTTAGTGTCATTTTTTACTTTGAATGAACTATCCGATGGAATACTTAATATCATATTTTTTATTTATTTGACACACAAACTTTAACTACTTATTTAACCCCTTTAAAGCTTTAATTTCAAAAAAGCTATAAGATAGCATTTAATTTATTTTATACTTGTTTGTATGTGCCAAGTTTCAAAGCGTACGAAATGTAAGTTTATCATACAAATACTTTTTACCCGTTCATCCCATTTGGGGTTCTATTTTCAAAAACTCTTTCGTAATACAACCCTACGTCATAGAATCAATGTATCTTCGAATTTGAAGATTATAGCTATAGCGGTTTTGCCTGTGCAAACGTCTTACGACGGGACCTTTTTCTGTATTTTTACCCTCTTAAGGGATGAAATTCGAAAATTCCCGAGACCCGTATCTATTTATTTTGTATGTTCTTTACACATTCCAAATTTCAATATGATACGGTTATTTTTTTTGAAATTTTGATACAAACTTCAATCATTTTTTTAACCCCTTAAGGTGTTGAATTTCGAAAAAATAAAAGGTACCATTTCTTTTATTTTTATACTTGTTTGTATGTGTGTCAAAACCGTGAGGGGGGGGGGGGGGGTAGGTCACCTCGTTAGGTATCTATCTAGGCTAGATTACCTTAGTCCAATGTCGTCGAATTCCTAGTTAAAATCTACTATTAGTAGTAAAAATCTACTATTCACAATCCCTCTACTATATTTAGTTCAACTACTATACAAAGTTTAATGATCTTATCTAAAGTATTCATTGAATAAACGCTGTTTATTTGTACGGTTTGGCGGTAACTTTGTAATTTTTTTCTATCGAGAAAAGTCTATTAATTCGTGTTTTCACTATACATTTGTTGTAGCATTAGTCCTGAAATTTACCATATATTAATTTCAAAGTCATTGTTGCAATATTGTTGACAGGACACTGCCTCATACTAAGCCATTTAAAGCATTTTGGCGTTCTATAGACTCTTAAGTGGTAATAGTGCTACCACAAATCTTTTTCTGTGCAAGCCGTCATGCTCTGGAATGAGCTCCCAGTGCCTATCAGGCAAGCAAAATCATTGTCAGTTTTCAAGACTATAAATTTAGTTATCTTTATATGTAGATACGTATATGTAGGTACCTATATCTGTAATAGTATATATGTATTATATATTATTAATGTAGTGTGTATGTTTATGTATGTATGTCATATTATATGTATTTTAGCAGTTTTAGGATTTAGTTTTCATATCTAATTTTGTATTTACTGTACATCGCCAACCTCCCTAATTCATAATCTGTTTCTGTCCATCCAAAGGCTGTCTGGAAGAGATCGCTTTAAGCGATAAGACCACCCATTGTACTACCTTTTGTCAAATAATTCATATTGTCATGTATCTTTGTGTATGTTTTGGTGTGCAATAAAGCATTCTTCTATTCTATTCTATTCTGTTCTATAGTGCGGCGTCATTGCTTAAAATATCTGTACCTACCTAATGCCTTTTTGATGAACGTATTTTGATAGATAAAAGTATAAATTACAGCAAACAGAATTCAAAACCATCATCAAACCGGAATAGCCCAAATTATTTATTTTGAATTCTTTTAATAGACAGACAAATAACGATTCTATATAAAAACAGTATATTTCCCAGTCCAGCCGTTTAGGAGGAGTTCAATGACATATATACGTATGTATAGAAGAATCAATATTATAATTAAAACAATTAATCATGTCATTACGCAGCCGAAATTAATTTCTAACTTGACGATTTCATAACTTGTGTGGCTTTTATCTTTGTTTTTTGTTTCGTTAATAAACTTGGAGTTTATCTGTTCGCAAATAATGTACTCTGTGTAATGTAGCGATTAAACACGAGTGGTTATCGCATAAACGTTTAAAGTAGGTATTGAGTTTAGTTTCTTACCTCTCGTACTCTGTGCATCAAATTGCTAGGCCGGTAGTCACCGTGCCCGATGACAGCAATCGTTACAGGATCGAAGAATTTCAAAAAAGCCTTCCTATCGAGAAGTCCTTTTTCAAAAAACTTCTTCAATCTATCCTTATTTTCTTCCCTGGTCGCCTGCAATGTTCTTTGCCAGACATTATCCCAAAAGGGCTTCATTTGTTCCTCATTGTCAGGTAGTTTGAATTTAAGATCTGCGAGGACTCTTTCTGATTCTTCAGGGTCGTTGACTTGGTAAGCGATAGATAGCGCGTGATATTTAGCCAGCTCTGTAATCGACGTTGCCGCATAATTCCAATCTACTGATTTAAATCGGTCGTACATTTGGTACCCTTTAGCTGTAAGGTTTTCAAGCACAATCGTTTCTTCGTACAACTTGTCACAGTAGCCGTAAAATTCGGGAACCTTGACTCTGTATTCGCTGGGAACGTTATTCTTGTCTTCTAGCTCACGGTAGATGACCGCTAGTTTCGTGTAGAAGAATCTTTCAGTTTCGTAAATGTTAATGGGAAATTGAGCGCGCAACTTCTCGCCGATAGCTGCTACTTTGGCAAAGATGTTTAAATTTCGGTTTCCCTCGGAGATTGTAGCCAGAAAGAGATGGGAGGTGTAGTTTGCCCCACCGGTGCTTATAGGGTTCACTTTAAGGTCATAGCTTGTGAACTTTTGTTCCGTGGCGATGTTTTGAAGGAGACCACGAATGACCTGATCTGCGTCAGCGTGTGCCATGGTTCGCGACGCGGCGCAACTGCCCTCCCCTACCGCATGTCGGTGAATCTGACACAGACACGAGATGCGGTTACGAGTCTAGTCGGTATTTACCTAATAAACGTGAGCTCAGAAGTGATAGATGCGGTCGATGTTGGATACGACATATTAATTATTAGAATCACAGACTACCTGATTAGAAGTAGAGGCAGCCATTGTGGTGCGGTGGTTGAGCATGTCAGCTTAATAGCCTGACGGCGGCGCGGCGGGTTCGATTCTCGCGACCGGACAAGTATTTCTGCACGGAACAAAGCGCAAATACTAGTTCCGTGGCTGGGTGTCGTGGGGACCATGGTCCTCGTAGTTCCTGACTTCCTATAGGTACAGGAAATCCTGTGAGGGTCCAGGATCTATTGTATGTGATCGTTGAAAGTTATTATTATTGTTGTAGTTAGCTCCATGTAATGGTCAGCTGGTAGAAATACTTCACCCGGAATTCCTTATCAGTGCCGAGAAAGATTAAGTACAGGAGATTGATGGCTAGAGTGCCAGGTTGAAGAGTCTGATAGCCTACCACCACGATGTCTTGGCTGCCATCTTGAAAGCAATAAAAAATTAGAGGCTATTTTAAAAAATATAAATTTTTGAAGTCGTGTTTTGAACGAGTAGGTCTATCCTGTTAGTCCCATCGTGTTGTCCCGTGTTGGGAAAACTGCTCCAGCTGCTCCAGAGCTCCAAACTATTAGCTTTTCTAAAACATATATACCCAAATCCTCCAACGTTCCCATCGATTCCCTAGTGCAGTGCCAAAGACATTTTTAAGTTCATTATAGAGTCAAATTAATCTCTGTTTTTATATTTATTTCCTTTAATTTAAGCTAGGAACCCTCTCAGGGCCAACATAGTCTGATTGGTAATGTGGTGAAACACCTCTCCCAGTCATTTCATTACACTGCTTTATGTTAGCGAATAACGGATGAGCTTATGTCATTTATTTGCTTGATGGCGTCACGGCCCCTAATAACAGTTGCTGTACCACTCGGAACTCTAAAGTATAAATTACTAGCGGCTCGCCCCGGCTTCGCACGTGTAGTGGTGTATGTTACTCAGGGTGAATGTAGCTTTCCAATGGTGAAAGAATTTTTGAAATCGGCACAGAAGTTTTTGAGTTTATTCATTACAAACATACACAGAAAAATACAAATCTTTCCTCTTTATAATAGTGGTGTAGATAAAACATAAAAGCGTCACTCTATAAAAAATAACAGAGATATCATTAATTACGAAGTAAATAGTAGGTAACTCTATCGCGGTATCTCTATTTGTAAAAATACTATGTATAACTGACCTTGAATTTGTCAATTATTGTGTTTCTAGGTATGTAGGTAAGGTAGCTATGTGTGAGCCGTGGTAGAGTGGTGACAGGACGCTTTACTTGTTTATTTTATTGCAAAAATATTTTTCAGCTTTTCCGCCATAAGCGGCACAATGTTTGGCCAATATTTGACACAATTTGTAGTTTGGAAGAATTGCAATATGAATAGTAATAATTATTACATGATTAGTAAGCACTGTTAATTAAGTTGATGGGAGGGGGTATTCCCTAAATGGATGGATATGAGCGTCGCTGTGCCGGGACGAATTATTCAAATTGGTACTTATTCAATGGCACCGTCATCACCGAGTGTTCATTCGATGTTTAGAAATGAACAAATTGGTTGATTGCCGTTGATTAATTAAGGCGTTATACTTTGGTTAATAAGCATAGACATAATTATATTACTTTGAGTTAGTGTATAGCAATGTGATAGGGCGGCTAATAAACCTTTGCCATGAGATTTCGTTCAGGACTAATACAGCTTAACCGATTTGACTGAAATTTTGTGCACAGATTCCTGACACTGCTGTAGGGTTAGCACGGCCGGTAGACAAAACTGTCTTTCCCCTGTTTTACTCCAAGCAAGTATGAAGAAAGTGACGTATAACGGGGAAAGACAATTTTGTCTACCGTCCATGCTAACCTAGCTGAAGTCAATAGTGGGGAAGTCAAACGTAACCGATATTGCTCGTAGAGTTAGCAAGTTGAAATGGCAATGGGCTCGCAGAAATTACAACCGATGGGGACGGGAAGAAAGGTTGTCGAGTGACGACCATGAACTCACTGGCCGTCCTACGCTGCGTCTTCCACGCAGCGTAGGACGGCCAGTGGACTGACGATCTGCGGGGTGATCATGTAACTTTGATAGCAATGCAACAGGAGAAATTTCATTCCAAATTTGAAAATTTCCATAGTAACTTTGTATATAAACTGCGTACTGAAACTGTCAAATCCATACATTTTTGTGTTTCTATCAGTTGCAAACAAGTTACATGATCGCCTAGCTGGTGAAAGCCGCGGAGAACCGATGGATTCAGGAGGCGAGCAGCTGCTCAAAGTGGCGCTTTCTGGGGGAGGCCTATATTCAGCAGTGAACGTCTTCAGGCTGTTGTTGATAAACCGGTTATCAAACTTGGTATTCTTGTGATGGACCCCAAATATACCTACAATAATCCACAGTCTCCGTGCTCCAGCTCACTGCCCGCGCTTGCCTTCTGATCGACATATCGCTTTCCCAGTCCAGGGGGTAACCCTGCACCGCGCCCAAGAGCTGTAGGCAGCAGATGGGCTCAGGATGCGGAACGCACCGCGTTCACCAAACGTCACACCCGCGTGTTCATGATGATGATGATGATGATACTTCCATTTCTGTCCCGTGTCTTTGTTACCTTCAGCCAAATATTATAAAGCCCGCTGATAGCTCGTGAACATAATTTCTCGAACAAACACGACTCACCTGCGCGGGCAGGGGGCGAGGTAACAAAACGAGACAAAGTCATACGAAATTACAAAGAACAGTGCAGGATGGAACAAAACACATCAACGGTCAAGTGCAGGTTGCAATATAAGCGATTTATAATCACGATGTCGAGGAAGAGAGATGGGATAGGGGAAAAGATAGAGGAAATGGATGAATGGATGGGACGGTAAGAGATGGGAGGTAGGCGAAGCCCATCCATTCTTCCTGTTCCCTTTTCCCTTTTACCATCTCTCTTCCCATGAACTGGGTTATAGGACGTAAAACTAATTAACCCGTGCGAAGCCGGGCGGGTCAACTAGTCATAAATAAATCAACTGTTAGGTACGTTACGCACAGAGCTCTTCTAGTGCTCACGCACGTCTTAATAACGACATCATTATTTTGAGCATGGAACAAGTAGGAGAGGAATGCCAATACACCAAGAAAACAGCGTAGATTAGAAATATGCCAAAAACCGATAGAAAACTAGATGGCGCTGCAAAATGAGCGGGCTATAAGTTGAGCGTAGATCAGAAATATGCCAAGAACCCATTTTAAACCTAGCCCGCCGTAGCTAGCCGTATAGCTCGCTCATTTTGCAGTGCCATCTAGGTTTAAAACGGTTTTTTGGCACATTTCTGATCTACGCTCAACATATAGCCCGCTCATATTGCAGCGCCATCTAGTTTTATAACGGATTTTAGCATATTTTTGATCTACGCCGTTTTCTTGGTGTATTGGCATTCCTCTTCTACTTGTTCCATGTTTTGAGTAACCAGAAAATAATATCAAAAGTTTATTGGCACTGTCATGCGCTATTTTATTTCATCTACAGCCAACCTCCAACCAACGCCCTCGCCGAGTCTTGGAGCTCTTGCACAATAGTATCATTTATAATTTAATTTAATTTAGAAATCTATAATGATTTAGCGGGGCGTTTAGTTGAATCGGCACGTGACCATAATGCTGGCGTCTACTTTGGTCAAAGGATCAGCCTCGCTATACAGCGGGGTAACGCTGCCAGCATTATGGGAACGTTGCCAGATTCCACGGATTGCTTGAACTATCTATAGACCTTTGCCGGTCTATAGATAGTTCAAGATTCCTTTAGATTGTTATTTTTAGTTTTATATCTTAGTTTTAAAGTTTTTAGGTATAGTTTAGTTTTTAGGTCTAGTTTAGTTTAGTATACTTATTATTATATGTTACTTAAGTTTTGAAATAAAACACATTTAATTTAGTTGGAAAACATACGACATAAAACTAAAATCCTTTTGATTACTAATCTATAAACATTTTATGATTACAATTATAATTTTACTAGCAAAGTTTCTGAATAGGCAATTTATGATTTTTTGTTATTTCTTTTTGAGGAATTATATTAAGTTGGAACGTTTCACTCAGCGCGGCAAATTCAATTTTTTTTGCGTTTTTTGCCAATAATAGCTTAATTACAAAACGTGATTACATAAAAACTAATTTGACGTAAATAAATAGAATGTATCAACAAATTACGATTAAAAATCAAATCAAATCAAATCAAATCATTTATTTGTAACATTCTCTTAGGTAAGAAAGCACAAGTGAAATATAAATTAGATAATTATCATGCAACAACAAATCAGCAGCAATACTTTCATAAAAAGTGATAAGCCTCAGAACCCTATGCTAAGCTAAAAGCCTGTGTTATAGGGTTCTGTGCTCCCCAGATGATGACTCAATATAAATTACAGTTTGGTCACGTTATAGATAATGAAATTATACTTGCAACAGTTTGTGCTTTAGAAATTTAAGTACAGTCGCCTGCACTAATAAGTATACATTTCATAATTTTCAAAATATTGTCACAGTATTGAATTACTTAAATTTATGTAACCATCAATTTGTAGGGTAACATGTATACCTATATTCACTAATAAAATGTAAACGAGACTATTAGTAAGTAAAATAAAACTGTGCCAATATTTTGAAAATTATGAATTGTATACTTATTAGTGCAGGCGACTGTACATATTTAGAAAAATTACCCGGCAAAGTGTTTCATTTCATCAATTTAAGAAAATAATTATATCTAAATCCTATACCATATATTATAAATACCTTTTATAAATATGAGTGATAAATACCTACTGTATATGTACATATGATCTGTATACAAATTCTAATTGTAGGGACCTATGTGTAAAGTGTGCAAATTATGCATAGTTGTTCTATAGGTATATAAATATAATATAAATATTTGTATATTTATTATAGTTTATATATATTTTGTTGTATTTATTATATTTTATTTTTTTTATTTTTCAGTGTATTTTTTTAACTGATTTAGGTAATCGTGCCAGGTAGGGTGGGGTTTTTTTACTTGTTATATAATTTCTGTGCTAGGTCTGAACCGTGATGAGTCGAGATCAAGGTCATACCTACATCAAGTAATTTTTGACCGACCGAACGAAGTGAGTCTCTGCTTCTTCTTTTGTCTTTGCGATTTTTGCTTTCGTCTGTCCAGATGTACGTACTCGCATACAGGTCACATTTTTCAACGAATCTTGGCAAAACTTGGTATACATGTTCAACAAGTTCAGGGAATTTTTTGTCGTCGTATTTTGAATATTGGAGTAGTTTCCCCAAAAATGGGGAATTTTGCAGCGGCGCCATTTACCGGGCTATTTTGATAATATTTGGCAGAAACATTGGGTACTTTTCAATATGAGCAAAATCGGTAAAAAGGCTGTCGAGGTATAAGTAAGGTCGTGAGGTCTGAGTTCAGAACCTAGGTACTCAGTACACCATCATGATGCGTGATTGCAAAAAAATGTTTGTGCTTGCGAGGTCTACAGTTCGCAACTACTAGTACTAAATAGCCTAGATTCTGGAGTAACCTGCATTTGCTTCAGCAAAGGACTGAAGCCCTCAGCTACGAAGTTCACGTGGGCTGTGCAGTAACGCCCACCAGGGTTGCTGAGACATTTCTCGAATGGGTCCAAGTGAATGATTGGTGGCATCAGCTCGTACTCTTCATCTGCAAGATTAAGGGCACAGGTTTCTGATAAGCAGTGTACGTATGAAAACGGTGATTGAAGTGCGTTTGCGGTTAAATCAAATCAATGAAATCAAATATTTATTTGCTAGAACACAATTTACAGAGATCTTAAAATAACATAGTTAGGAACAATCAATAATCACCAAACTCAAAACTAAGTGTCACAATGGGCGGTCTTATCGCTTAAAGCGATCTCTTCCAGACAACCTTGTTACTTGTATATAGCTGAATATAGACATTTTGTGTTCAACCTGCACGCAAATGTTAAAAAATATTATTGATACAGTACCTATATTTGAACTTTGAAATTCCTTAATACCCTAAAATATGTGTTCTAACAACCAGTCATACAATGCTTTCTTGAATAGATTGCCTGTTAACATTTTTATGTAATTTGTGACAGTTATATATTGATATGCTCATATTATTGTAGATGTTTTGTATATTCGATATAGCCAATTCCTTTTTTTCCATAAACGTATTGAATTAAGATTATAATTATGTACTTATATTAATATATTAATATATTTACGACAAGGAGTTTGATGCAGTAGGTTGAACTTTGGCTCGTTTCTGTCGTTAATAATTTTACTGCGTTTATGGAAAAAAAAAAGAATTGACGATGGGCTTATAGGGTTAGGTATTCCGGATCCCCACAAATATATCGATTTGACAGTTTCGATACATAGTTTATGTGCATAATTATTATTACTGTGGGCGTTTTGAAATTAGGAATAAAATTCCTCCATTTGCATTGCAAAGTTCCTTGATCACCACAGAGTAAGTACTCTAGTATTTACTATTGATCACCCCACTGATGTCAGCTACTTGGTTATGTTATACTTCCTTTCAGCAACGGCCACCTCTACTGTTTGTTCCTTTATTGTGACACTGTATATTAATTCATCATCAACAGCCTGAAGACGTCCACTGCTGAACATAAGCCTCCCCCAGAGAGCGCCACTTTGAGCAGCTGCTCGCCTCCTGTATCCATCAGCTCCCCGCGGCTTTCACTAGATATTATAATTATGTTATGGGTATTGTAAATAGTACTTACTGTTTAATTTATAATTGGCTGCATAACTCAGTTCAATGTAGGTTAACAGAACCAAATACACGCGTGGATTCATTGTAATTTTTTTAAATTATTTTGGATACATAAATCAGTAGCTCCTTTATTTCATTTCTTCCGCTAAAATAAGTCAAACAGAAACTGTCATTACGTTTATTTTCAAAGAGATAGGTACTGTTTATTTTTGACTGTTTTTGTTTTCAGTTCAAATCAAGTGCTTTTGACTAGTTAAGAGTTTTGACTGTAACATTAAAATATTATGTAGGTAGGTAACATTTATAGCTCCAGAGGCGCGACGAACGGCTGCGTGGGTATTAACGTCACAATAATTGTAGGTACCTACTTTATACCTATTACTTGTAGGTAGGTATAAGGCCCCCCCACACACGTTCAACTTTATTGATCAATCTTTGTGATTGATCAATTTTACAAATCGTGTAGGGTTAGAATTGGTGAATGTTTTTCGGTTTACTGTACCTACCTATGGAGAAAACCGAAAAAATTTGACCAATACAAACCCTACACGATCAATAAAATTGATGAATCACAAATATTGATCAATAAATTTCGATCGTGTAGGGGGGGCCTAAGAATGGAATTGACAGGAAGTAACGCAATTTTTTAAGGTGGAACGTTTCACTCAGCACGGCAAATTCAAATTTTCTTGCGTTTTTTGCAAATCATAGCTTAATTACTCAACGTGATTTATTGTTATTTACGTGATTATTTACGTGAAAACTAATTTTGCGCAAATAAATAGAATGTATCAATAAACTTTAGCATAGAATATATAATAGTTAGTTGAAGTATTGTATTCAAATATTGAACATTAAAAATAATCTCACAGTCAGAAATTATCAAAAAGACCCTTGGTGTAGGGGAATGTTCCCAGAACGCTGGCTGCATTGCCACGCTGTATGGCAATGCTGATTTTTGTGCAAAATAAGAGCCAGCCTTCTGGTCACTGGTCGCCTCCACCAAAAGTTTTGCCAAGTCCCTATATATTTCAAAAGCACCTGGTCCCCACGGTCCCATGGTTTCTACCCCAAACGGCACAAACATGTATCCTCTCTCAAGGCTTCCATATTTGCGCCGTTTGAGGTTTTCAGCTTTAGCAGCAGCGCTACCAGCCTGATTTTTAGTTTCGGGAAGATGGGACGGTGCCATAGTATCGACGCAAGTTGCATCCCATACTAATGGCCGTCCCATCTTCCAAGGTATTAAAGTCATTCCATCAATAAATTACAATTAAAAGTATCACCTACATAATATCATCAGTTTAGCGACAAATGGCAATAGACTGAAAAACTAACACGAAATTTGTTTATTGCTATTTGTCGCTAAACCAATGATATCTAGGAGATACTTTTAATCGTAATCTGTTGATACATTCTACTTTTTTACGTTAAATCAGTTTTAATGTAATCACGTTTAGTAATTAGGCTATTATTGGCAAAAGAACGCAAGAAAATTTGAATTTGCCGCGCTAGTAAAACGTTCCAACTTAACTTTTAGACTTTTAGGGTCTTACTTATAAAAACCTCGCTATGTAGTACTTAGCCACCTCTCAACTAATCAGTTCATAAACTCCTAAGCCATGATTATCATTTCCTTACCTATAAACGTTACTTAGCTTTTGCTTAGATAAGAGACGTATAAACGACTGTCGCCACAGAGAACAACCAAAATAATCGACTAAAATACGAAATAGAACGAATATTTGTTCTCAAAATTCGATTTTGCATCTGTGACAAGGTCGTGAATGTCATTTTACCATAAGATGTATGAAATTTATGCCTTCGACAGTAACCTCATGTCCTAGAAACTCGATATTCGATTGTACAAATGCACACTTCGATAAATTAATTGTAATGCCAAAATCATCCAGACGTCTGAACAAGACTTCCAAGTGCTGTTCATGACGTAATCTCGATTCGCTGGCCACAATGACGTCATCGATATAGCAGAATATGAACTCTGAACTAGGTTCAAAGGTTCCGTCCTCTCGTTCGATTCCTAGTCCCTGTAAAACAGTGTTGTTCATGAAGCGTTGAAAGGACTGTGCAGCGTTACGCAACCCGAACGACATTCGCGGGAATTCAAATAATCCAAACGGCGTAATAATCGCAGTCTTTTCAACATCTTCCGGAGCAACGGGAATACAGTGGTAAGCTCTGTTTACGTCGATTTTACTAAACACACTCTTGCCCGACAAGATATAAGTAAAATCATGTAAACGGGGAATCGGGTATCTGTCGGGCTTCGTAACCGCGTTCAGTTGCCTGTAATCTCCACAAGGACGGATTTCTCCATTCTTTTTCGGAACAACGTGCAACGGACTGGACCATGGACTCTTCGATGGCCGACAAATTCCCAGTTCCTGCATAGTACGGAATTCTTCACTAACCTTTTTATACCTATCGGGAGGCAGTGGGCGGGCGCGTGCGTGCACGGGCGGCCCAGACGTCTCTATATGATGAAACACCGTATGCTTAGGAGTATCCTTGAAAGAAACAGGTTTCGTTATATCAGGGTATCTAGATAAAAGGTTATAATATGGATGAGTCTCGTCCAAAGTACTTAAAGTAGGTTCGGTACACGACACAATGGAACCTATAATATTTATATTGGTCACGGCATCTACTAATCTACGATTACTTAGGTCAACTAAAAGTCTGTGGTGTAATAAAAAGTCTGCACCTAAAATTGGCTGGTTCACTGCTGCTAGCACGAACGTCCAACGGTACGGTCTACGCATTCTCAAGTCCAAAACAAGAGTCTTTATACCGAACGTGCTTATTTCCGTTCCGTTGGCAGCGTAAAGTTTATAACCGGCACTATTACTTACATAAGTTGACCTACGCGCGGGGAGCACCGAAACGTTAGCTCCGGTATCTACCAAAAATCGAAGTCCGGTAGTACGATCCGTGACACACAGACGGTTATTACTGACCGCGTCCGCACAGGAGCCCGTCATTACCTGTACCGCACTTAGTTTCCCGCGTCCGACTTCCAGCTGCATGGAGAAATGCACTTATGCGCCTTCACTCCATAGCGGAAATGGTAAAAACATTTCCAATCCGGCCTCCGCGATCTCCTTGTCGCGCTGGTATCAGCTGGGGTACTGCTCCGGCCCCGGCTGCAATCCCTGGACCGTGGCTGGTGAGAACGGGAAACACGCGTATTCTGCAGGTTGTCAATTCTCCTATTAATCTTGCGAATCTCCGAAATGATTAAGTCAGTGGAGCTGGTAGGGGAGACGGCTGATGATCCCACAACCCTCACTTCCTCCACGTGTGGGGGTGCGGCAGTCTCCATCACCTTGTCCGCTATCCGGGCTAGGACGTCCAACTCACTCGCTTCCGTAACCGCGATGATGCCACGGACCGACGGGGGGAGGTGGCCCTGCCACAGTATCTTCAGCGTCTCGTCCGGCACCTTTGACCTGGCCAGGTCCCTCATTCGCCTCAGCAAGTGGGAAGGCCGCTGGTCACCCAGTTCCATCTCGCCAATTAATTTTTGAAGCTGGCGCGTCTCGGATTCTTCGTAGATTGCAAGGAGTCGACTCTTCAAGACGTCGTATTTCTGTGATTGCGGTGGAGAGATGAGCACGTCTGTTACCTGCTGTATGGCTTCCTTTGACAACTTGGTGACGACGAGGTTGTACTTCGCCTCGTCAGTAAGTTTCTGCGGCGCTAGGACGGCCTCCGTCTGAAGAAACCAGAGCCTCGGGTGATCAGTCCAAAACTCAGGAACCCTAGACGTGACCGAAATAGCGGCCATCTCCGCTAACCTCTCTTCCTTCACCTGGCCTGCGAGGGCGGGCGCTGGGCCAGCCAAAGACGCGGGCGCCGCGCCAGGCATCGGGGCGGGCGCTGGGCTAGATAACGGCCCGAGCGCTGGGCCCTGTCCCGGTAGAGGCGTGGGCAGCATATTAGATATTAAATGTCCAAACGTCACTAAAAGTCACAGCAGTTTACAATAAATCACCTTTCAGTCCACACAATTAAATTCACTACACAATAGTTTGTGCAAAATTTAGTTTATAATGTCCGCCGAACAAAATACGATCGGTAATATTTCCCGAGGCACGATAGGAGGTCGTTAACAAAGGTGAGCCGCCACCCGAAAAATGCGGGGTCACCAATTTACCATAAAATGTATGTAATATACTACCTGATGCCTAACTACTGCGTGAGAGGAAATCAGAGCACCAGATAGTTATTATGGTATTGTTTAATATTCACCACAAATTACTATGTTAACAACCTACGACTACCTAACGTGCCGGGGGGGTGACGACTGATGTGCTCTACTCGCATCATGCATTACGTTCGCTAGTGTCAGCAGAAATCAATGCATGTGCAATATGTGTCGCTACATCATGATTAGGACGAAATTGACAGTTAACGTTGAATTTTTTTATTTCAAAAATTTCATGTTGTCTGGCAAATTAGTTCTATTAATCCCGAAGGTCGTCAAAGTCCATTATAATCACTGAGCAAGAATTATTTTGATATTTATTGAAATATTCAACAAGGTGGTGAGCGATGGTGGCCGTGCGGTAACATGTGCGCTTCGCAATCTTACGGCACCGGGTTCGAACCTCGGCCCTGCACCAATGACTTATCTAGTAAGTTATGTGCAGTTTGTGATGCCATCGCTCCGTGCCTCGGAGAGCACGTTAAGCTGTCGGTCCCGGTTGTCATGAGAGCATATATGGCAATCGTTACGGGTAGTTTGAAGAGAACAGACGAGTCAGACGCCTGATAGAATCTGACGCCTGATCTAACCATCAACCCTGTTACGTCCCTTATGGGTTGCGAGGTCAGATGGCAGTCGCTCGTGTAATTCTGGTAGCTCGCCGCTACATATTAGCTTGGGAGTCGATCACCAATAACAAATGGGAAAAGGCAAAGAGGATGATAATGATTGAAATATTCAACAAGGAGAGACTTAATAACAGTAACCTCAAAGCACACCACCTTTTTGATTTTGACAACAACGTTCGCCGTCAAACAGCTGTTTTTAACTCGCCATCTTGGCTCTTAGCAGGCCTAAACTAGGTCATGGCGGTGGTTAATTTTGACAGCTATTTAGGAATTACTTAGCAACCTCTTAGCACTAAATCGCGTTTATAGGTAAGATTTTTGTTAATCTGTTGCTTAGCAATTGACTAAAAGATAAGAGTTTATGAGTAACAGTGTTAGTTATGATGACAAATGACAATACAATCGAATTAATCGAATGTATCTCGTCTTATTAAACCTAACCTAACCTAACTTTAAAAATGATTGTCCGAAATAAGTTTTTTCTTCCACGCTAGAAAAATTACCCAATTTACTATTTATATTTAAATCAATTGAATGTACACTTTCGATACGTACACGTATAATTCAGCCACACGGCTTCTTTTTGCAGTGTCTGCTAGGCTCAAAATACATAGGATCTGCCATTCTTCTTTATCCTTTACCTTTTTACAACCAATCTATAAAAATAAAAATTATCCCTCATTATTGAACTGTGGACTATCAACTAAAGCCTTCACAATTGAGCCTAATTACTGATTACTGGGCAAATGAGGCTTAATAACTGATTCACAGTCTAGAAATCTTTTTTAGACTGTGTGATGTCTCAGGATGACGAGCGCAGTGCGCAGTGTGACGCGAAACTTTAATTTAGAGTTCCGAGTGACTCTGCAATCTGTAATGGGCGGCTGTGACGCTTAACACCAGGCGAACGACTAGCTCGTCACGTCATTCGTTTACATAAAAAAAATACCTATGTATCTACAGCTTTGTGGGCATGGGTGTTTTCCCATCTTTGACTTTGTACAGTGCAGGGAGGAAGTAGGTGCCTATATTTATATTCATCAAATCGTACCACTATAATTTATTCGAAGAGGTGTATAAATTCCTCGTCATTGCCGAATTACTTTGGCCTCGAGATATAATCCAAAAATAGTTCCCTACAAATACCCAATTAAAACCATGTCATTATTTAACCAGTTGGATCAATGTTTATTTTCAATTTTATGGTAAAGGTAATAAACCTAATTATAGATTTAATGAACATCACACAAACCAACCGTCAGTAGCTATTCAAATTCAAATGATTAATTGCAAATATACTAATTTTAGCACTTTAATAAGTCAAAATCTGAATAGGTACCTAGTTATTTGTTCTAACTAAGCATATAAAATTACAAAGTGCTAACCCCTTACTAATAAACATTGTCTAGCGGAGGAATAGTTATTACGTTATTTGTTTCTCTCTATCAACTTTGAGTTGAGCAAAGATAAAACAAGATGTAACACTTAGTTAGCTACTTCACTGTTATGCAGTAGGTATTTATTAGTAAGGTCAAATACAATATGTATCATAATTGCAGATGACGTTGGCGTTGTTGCGGTGCGGCGCAGGGATCCTCGAGTTGGGTGTGGGTGGAGAGCAATGAAAAGAACATACGGTACACTGCGATGTAAGGAGTGACTTTTAATTGTCGACTTGCGCAAACAGTGTTGTCTACTTGGAAGCTCGTCAAAGACTAAATAATAAACTAAAACTAACTTTACATTACACAGAGACATGGCCAGTACGAACAAAATGGGCTACCGCTTTACGTCGAACAAAGAACGCCTTTGGTATGTAAGGGTACCTACTTCTTTTGCCTGGGGCGGGGTATTGAAATTCCTAAGAACTATATAGATCATAAAATCAAACCTACCTACGCATATAACACCACACCTAATTATATTATATGTGTAGCATGCATGAAGCTCGTGGTGCCTCCGTAACAATAATAATGTTATATTTTACTCTCAAAGTTGTCGACTTCACCTAGGACAGTCTGTCCAATTAGGTAGGTCCAACTTCGACAAAGAGGTCGCACGAAGAATCCAACTCGGCTGGGCAGCGTTTGGGAATCTTTGACCTATCTTTTCGTCAAGATTCGATAAAAAAATACGACCTATGGCCGTACCGTGAGCTCTTAGCGCGATTCAAAACTGAGCCTATATTGGATAGCTTTGTTTTTTTTGTATGGAGATTTTGACAAGCGATCCAGTATAGGCTCTGTTTTGAATCGCGCTAAGAGCTCACGGTACGCCCCCTGTATGCGAGTAGTCGAGTATGTACATCCGGACAGACGAAAGCATAAATCCCGAGTTGAAGTAGAGACTTTCGCTCACTTCGTTCGCTTGGTCAATTTATATTAGTGAACATCATACAAAATTATTTCTAATATTTATACATCGAAGAAAAAGCAGGAACTTTGATGAAATCTATCATACTTTGTAGCCTGTAGCCTGCTGGTCCTGGGGTCTTCCAATTTCTCACATGAAGCTTTGACTTCACATGTCGATAAAATTACTTAGTTCAGAATAGTTATTTGTTTTACAAGGCTGCAAAGTTTGTTTTTGGCACTTTCCACGCTAGCGATTAAAATGCGTTTTTGCGCCCAGATTTTGAATGACAAAGAGAATCTTTCCGAGCTAGTGAGGTGAAAATAATTTTACCAAGTTATCAAGGCAATAATATCTTTCCTTAGATAAGGGAGTAATTAGGATGCCAAACAAAGTTATCTATACAAAATATGTTATAGTTATGTGGTCAGCTTCGTTAAAGAAGGTACAAAAATAGGTGTTTCATTTTAGAAAATACTATTTTGAATGTGCTAAAAAGAGACAAGTATTTCGTTTTAGCTTTCGTTTTTGGTAATATTGTGTTGCTGACGTCACTTGAGACCGCCTTGCGGCACAACCGCCATGTTGTGCTTATATGGCGAGCACCAAAGAGTACATACTAAGGTTTTCTTTTTTTTTTCTCTCATATTTTGGCTCCACACATAGTGTATTTAGCCAGTGGCAAGTATTGTAATTTTTCATAATGATATAATATTTCACGTAAAGTCAAGTCTTAGTCACAGTCTGCGTAGTCATAGTCCAGTCTAAGTCAGGTAGTCTCAGTCCAGTCTAAGTCATGCCCTAGTAAAGTGGTGGCAACTTTACTAGAAGCTTCTATGGAATTTTGGAAGCAACACGAAAAACCACGTTTCACCACATTATATCACTTGCCTACACTCATGCTCGTAATTCAGCACTTGATGGGTAAAACGCCACCGATTTTAAACATTAACACTGGAAAAAGCACGAGTTTTGAAAAATAATACAATGCAACGACGCGAACTTTTCCGCGTTCCCGCCAAAACTCCGCATACTAAGGTATCTCGTTGTTTTAGTGTAATCAAGTTGAGGTTTGTATGCATAGTGGGCGGTACCGCCGCCATATTGTGGTGACAAAGTGCCGCAAGTCACGTGACATGTTTCTTTTCCTTATTACTCGCTTATCGAAGTATCTTTTACATATATTTTACACTTGTGTCATTGACAAGTAATTATTCAGTGACGATCTTCTTATCGCCACCTTCGAGGTCCGCTCCCGTTATTGTCATTTTAATTTCATCTGCAAACACAATTAATGTTAAATTATATCATTTTAATTAAGCGTAAGTATTTTCAAATGTAATCACAATGGTATTACAAACTGTGGTTTTAAAATTCATTATTTATAAATAAATGTTGATGTACTAATTAGGCATATTATACTGAACACGAATCAACAAAAGAATCATAACCAATTTTTTGTAGGTATCTAGATTAAATTGCATTGCGTTCGAATGCGCGGCCATCTTGCTCGGCACGCTCATTAACCTACCGGCTGACACCCGCACCCGTATTATGTAAACATTGTAACAGCAATGCAACAGCAGTAGCAAAGCAACAGCAGTAGCAAAGCGACAGGAAACATTTAGCAGTCGGTTGCAGTCGCTCGCCTGTTGCTCCTACTTTTGTTTATTCTGAAACTAGAGGTTTTACATGAAAAAATCAATGCAATTACTGCATTATGCAATTACTATTTACTCTAATTTTTTAAGTATGGTTAAGCAATTGTCTTTAACTAAAACTTACAGCATGATAAGTATTGAAGCTGTTTATAACCACACCTTGTATTATGTGAAGCATATACCTACTTAGATAGCTTAGGTATATATAGCGCTAAGTCGGTAGGTAACAGGTATGCCTATTAGCACCAAACAACGCTTTTTGTTAAAACATAAAATAAGTTTTCCTTTTTGGATTATCTCTCTAAGTTAATGAATAATAAATAAAAGAATCTAGACTGTAAATGGTTAAGATTCATACAAGAGCTATGCTCTTGAATGAGTGAGCGATGACATATGTAGCCATGGAAACTGCCAGCAACAGGAGAAGTAGCCCAAAACCGAAAGCAGTGGTGGGACTTGGGAGAGACATGTCCAGCTGTGGTATAAGCTGATAAGATAATGGAGTACGATGATATTCAATAAAAATCCTGCACCAAAACCTGTTTAGTAAATATACATAGCCATAAATCCATAAACAGACAGACATCGAGTTCCGCCTCATACCTAACATTGTCGATAGAAAGGTTTTAAAAATGACTTCCGAAATATTACTATGGTGCCGATGACCAGGAGTGACACAACCAATTTGTCTTACTAGCAGTATCAGCAGGATCCATTTTCTTAGGTGCTGCGAGGAACAGCTTCATAAGCTGCCCGAGCGGCTGCTCAACGAACATCCAGCACGGAACAGCTACCAGGTATGATACCAGCACCGTATGGACAATATGCTCGGACTGAAAACACAGCATAGGTAATATAGACACAGAACAACTAACAGTATCTACTAGCGCAGGGTTGGCCAAACATTTGGAGCATGCGGTCTACATTGTAATTCTAAAGAGCCCAAAAGGTCTACCGCCCCAGCAAAAATAAAAAAAACGAAGATAAAGAAGTACTTAAAACTCGCGTTCTGAGGGTTCCGATACTTCTAATATCTATTTTCTAAGCATTTTCATAGCCTCAATTCGACAAAACTCTTGCAGTTTTTTTTTCAAACAGGTTATATGAAAATATCGCCCATCAGGACCCTAATTCTGTATGACCACTTTACGATTCCTTACTTCGAAACCACGCGAATTTCTTGTCTTATATAAGAAATCTGCAAAAATCTATTCTCTATGAAATGGAAACAAAACCGCGCGAAAAGAATTTGGAAATGACGCGATTTGAACTGTCAAAAATCATAATGTTCCACTGAGACACGTTCCGAAACATCAACACGTCAAAAGTTACCACCACTTAATATATCAATATTTATTCAAATTAAAAATAACATAATGTAAAGAGAAGGTATTTCTAATGCTGTGACACGATTTGAACAAGACACGATAACGACGTGGTTTCGTATCGTGTGGAATCTGAGTTTTCATACAGAATTAGGGCCCTGGTTAAGTTTGTTTTGTGATAATTTCACATGGCAATCATGCATTAACAAGTTCATGGGTTTTTTGGGCTCTGTGCTTTCACGTAGTGCAAAGAAATGTATAATTTGACCACGAGGAAGAACCCGAGAATGGTGTGAGTAGATAATTGACAATGGCACTTTTTGGTCATATCATAACGCAGCGCAGGTTACATAGCGGGGGGGTAGTTCCCACCTGTTCTAGTATTTGTTCTACCAGTAGAAAAAGTAGCGGGCTACCGTAAATGCTTCCGCGGTCGACCGGTCGCCCGCGATCGACGCTTTGGCCACCCCCCTGCTAGCGTAACCCATCAAAATAGTGACCGCAGTGAACGTTGCTTAACTTTACCGATCGGTCAGAAATGGCTAGTCGTGCTTCGCTACGAGCGCTAATCATTGAATCAGTGGTTAAATGCATGCCTATATAGATAAAATAGGTAACTTCACTTACTATGCCCAGAATGGTGGCGTGTGTAATGACCTCCTCCTGCCCCACACACAATCTGATGATAGTGTTGTGAACCAAGTAGGCACAGTACGTGAGTCGACTCAGAGGTGTCCAACCGTGCCACTCCGCTATCCCGCGCAGGAAATCTAAAAAATTAGAGTAGAATAGAATAGAGTAGAGGTAGAGTAGTAGTAGAGTAGTATTAGGTCACGCCCAAGTTCCAGCATTGAGGTATATATAATAAAAAATATATATTGTAATTATTATGACTTAATTTGAAAACGAATAATTACTTAATCTTGTTTTCCATGTTTTTATTCTTTCCAATTACCAGTACCAATTTTTCGTGTTTACGAATGATGAAATGTATAAAAAATGAATATACTACATAATCATCAGGTTTTTTAACAACAACCACATATGCTAATAGTTTTTTGGCGTATATTGTATTCATTAGGCCGACTGATATATTATTATAGGTAATTAAAATCCTTTTAATACTCACTCTCAAATTTAAATACGGTACCCATAATCGCAATCCCCATAAAAAGACCCCAAACCAGTTTTTGATAGGCTGCGAAAAACATTCTCACTGGCAAGGACGGTCTACTACCCTCGCGGAAGAAGATTGTACCAGTCATCATCATTGCGCAGCTGAGAGGCACCATGGAGTAATACAACAAACGGTATTTCTGTAATAAAAAAGTCATCACTGTAGTGAATTTCTGGCTTTCGTGCATGCCACAATAGCACATTATGATACAAGTGTGCGAATTTGATCATTACACACGCACGTCATACGATGCTAATCATCACAGTTGCGAGGAAAAAACAGAGATGTATTGTTAATTAAAACAGACTGGAACTGGAACTAGAACGAATCGAAATGGAACGAAACGATGAAAATGTGCGTATAACTTGCAGTGAGTCAAACTTAACTAAATCGGGTTATCATATTATAACGTGTGTGGTGATTTAGATTAAAAAGCACACGTCTGAAATTTGTTGGATTTGGTTCTAAAAGCGGTGACAGAAGACCCACTTTATGAGCAACTGTGATGAAAAGGCATATTCATATGTATAGAATTTAAGATTTCTACTGGGAAAAAGAATCTTACCCTACTCGATAAACAGTAGGCAACGAAACATGTTTGTTCCCACTAGATAACCTGAAGACCAACTCTCGTAGTTTAATCGTTCGAACCCTTCTAATACAAAATGTTTCAATTTATAAAAGTCACACATTTGTGTATACTTTGCTAGTGTTAGTAGTTTATTTACTCAACGTAATATTTATTTAACAGGATCTTTGTTTCAAGTTTATGACCAGAATTATCTTACCCTGAGCCCCTGGACGTCATAGTTGACCTTCTGACCATGGTAAACCAGGAAACCCACAGTCAACCCCACCAGATAGTTGAACATGTTGGTGTGCCCTCGCTTGTATAACTGATTGAATGTCTTGTTAGTTGTCATAAAGTGGTAAAAGTCCCTGAAAAATGTAGAATTGTGTATTAATTTTCAATGTGAATATACTTCACAATTTATTATGGTCGCCACCACAGAGCACGAAAACAAATTCGCTGCACCGTCATATTTTTTAATGCTTTTTTTTTTTTTTCTTTATATTTTGGCTCCACACATAGTGTATTTAGCCAGTGTCAAGTTTTGTAATTTTTCATCGTATTATGGAAATTTTCACTTAAAGTCAAGTCATAGTCACAGGCAGAGTAGTCATAGTCTAGTCTAAGTCATAATCCAGTCTAAGGCATGCCCTAGTAAAGTGGTGGCAACTTTACTAGAGGCTTCTATGGAATTTTGGAAGCAACACGAAAAACCACGTTTCACTACATTATATCACTTGCCCATACTCATGCTCGTAATTCAGCACTTAATGCGTAAAACACCACCAATTTTAAACATTAACACTGGAAAAAGCATAAGTTTTGTAAAATAATACAATGCACCGACGTGAACTTTTCCGCGTTCCCGCCAAAACTCTTTTTAATGCTTTGTGGTCGCCACCATCCAGATACATAAACAATAGGTGCACGAATAAGGTTAGCCTAGTTAGGTTATTAATCCCACTCCTGGAAAATGGACCTTCTCTCGAAGAGACAGAGTATAGTATACGCCATATTATATCCACCACGTGTCTCAAGTGACATAACTATTCTTTAATTTTTTTGTGATTCATGAACATTACGATCTCACGTTTCAGCACCTATGCAACTAAACTTCCTTTCATTTCTTCAAAGAAAACTTTTGGGGATCCCATAAGTATTTGTGTTTTGTGTATTTTTGTTTTTTAGTGAGTATTTTAAATTTTTGATACTCAGGATTTTTGTTACTTACTCAGGAGTTACAACCACAGTTCCATCCAAGTCTTGCCAATAGGTGTGCACAACTGGGATAACAATGGCAGCCAGCATTAGGATTGATAGGACTACCTTCCGGGAGACGGAAGTCCTGCAAACGATGAAGATGACCAGGCCGAAACAGTACAGCTGAGTATCTGAAGCAAGATACCTGAGGAGTAACACAACATTATTATTTAACGATAAGTCAAGGAAGACTGGAAAGTGGTCGAAAGTTGAATGCTGAATACATTTTGGATAACTATTATTTATCGCGCACGAAGGGTTCCGTGCCATCACACTTCATCACACTAATATTATAAATGCGAAAGTTTGTATGTGTGTATGTGTGTTTGTGTGTATGTGTGTATGTTTGTTACTCCTTCACGCTCAAACGGCTGGACGGATTTGGATGAAATTTAGAATATAGATGGCTTATGTACTGGATTAACACATAGGCTACTTTTATCCGCGGGTGAAACCGCGGGGCGCAGCTAGTTATCTATAAAAACGAGCAAAAAAATCACGTTTATTGTATGGGAGCCACATTAAATATTTATTTTATTCTATTTTTTAGTATTTGTTGTTATAGCGGCAACAGAAATAAATCATCTGTGAAAATTTCAACTATCTAACTATCACGATTAATGAATACAGCCTGGTGACAGACGGACAGACAGACAGACAGACAGACAGATGGACGAACGGATAGTGTGGAGCCTTAGTAATAGGGTCCGTTTTACCCTTTGGGTACGGAACTCTAAAAAGCTAGACAGATTTGGCTTTTGTGGTTTTAAAATGTTTTTAATAGTCTGTTACTGGGTTAATAAGGAATAGTTATTTTCACCTCACTAGCTCGGAAAGATTCTCTTTGTCATTCAAAATCTGGGCACAAAAACGCATTTTAATCGCTAGCGTGGAAAGTGTTTTAAAAAAAAAGAAAGTTTCTATTCAATAATTTTCTCGTCAAGAATGAGGCTTTTTATTTAAAAAAAAAACGCTAGTTCCGCTTCTTTTCTAGATGGCGCTGTAAGTACATAGTTTAAACCTTTCAAACCACATAGTAGTTTAAATTAAACATAAGAAATTGCTTAGACTACCTACAAAGAAATGTCAAATTCAGTTGAGTGGATCACGAGTACATTGTCTGTAGTATCTCCTAAGTAGTCTGTGGTGCATTCTTCTTAAGTAAATTGAAGTACAGCAGAACTGCGAGACAGATAAACGTTAATATTATGATCCAAAATAAAGCCAAGCTATCGCGCAACGAAAATAAAACAAACGAAACAGTTTATAGTTGTCAGTCAGTATCGTGACACATTTCCTATAACCTGTGGTCTATGCTTGAAACAGTGACAGTGACAGATTTTGGTAAAACCACAACTGGCGCCATCTTTTGGGTCATATATAAAACACCATTTCTTTTTTTAAAATAAAACTCCTCATTGAGGATTTAACCACAGATCTGCCCGAATTTAACCTTCTTGATATTGCCTGTCCACTGAAAACTCATTAATACCTTAATACCACAGACTACCTACTAAAAGGTACCATCTTTTTCTCGTTCACCAACCTCATTTTTAGAATAATCGCACTGTCCAGCACCAAAGAGTATACAACCAATACGCTATCCAGCACGGCGACTGCATGAAAAATGGATGAAAAACACTTTTTCTTTAATTTTCCATGAATCACGTGACGAGCTAGTCGTTTACCTGATGTTAAGCCTTACCGCCACCCATAACTAAATTAATAAGCTAAAAACCAATCTTTTCTTGGCTTTTCAGCTGTTTTCTTGCATTTTCCTCGCTGTAGTGAGGTGAAAAGTTGTGTGTTGCACTCGGCAGCAAAGTTTTTCTGCGTCTCGTACTTGAGTCCTGGGCCTCGTTTTATAAAGCTACAAGTCTTGTACTTGTAGCGAAAAACTGGCAACACAGCCAAAAAAAAGTGAAATAATGCGTTTTATAAAGCTACAAGATAACAAGTTACAAGCTAAATCCCCCGATATATTGATTTACTCTATGAAATACAAGCACTTGTTCTTAGACCATAGACAATCCATAGTGTTTTTTCATTTTTAAAATGTAAAATCGAACAATTGTTTTGGTCATTACAAGTGTACGGAACTACAACTTGTAAAGATTTTTACCTGACTAAAGAGCTAGGTAAAATGAAGTACAAGTTTAGATAAATTTATTGAAAGTGTATTGTATTGGTCGCGTCACGTATTAACTAATGTTCAATTAGTTAAATTAAGTAAATATGAACTGATTATGTTTAAATAATGAGAAATTCAGCTTGAGCGAAGCCCATGAAAAATGAGCATAGCTGTATATTACAAAACCTATTATGAGAATAGTGACTTAGACCCAACTTTATTTACTTAAATAGCTTTACTTAAAAATAGAGACGCCCCGCGATTTCACCCGAGACTTGCATATTTTTCCGCGGGATTTCATGAATTTCCGAAAAAAACCGCATCTATCCTGGTAATATAAGTTCATCTAAAAAAGGTCATCCAATTTGGCATGAAAGTCACAACAAACAAATAGATAATGTTTTTAATTTCTATATTAAGTAGGGATTTAATGTAAAATTCACACCGGCTAAATTCACTAATGAATAGGAGCCAAACTAAAAAAAAGCTATTGACCGTGACGTTCATTCATAGTGATGTGCAACTTGTAATATCATAATCTACACTTTATCCTCTACTTAGTCTGTGGTCCCCGCCGTGAGGCCTCAGTAACGTTCATAGTGATGTGCATTATACTTGTAATTTACACTTGTAATCGATAATTGTTGTTTATAAAACGCCGTAACTAGTAACTTGTAGTTACTTGTTCTTGTAGCTGCTACAATTGTTAGCTTGTACTTGTAGCTTTATAAAACGAGGCCCTGAGCGTACTCGCGCCAAAAACCAACTTTGCAGCCATGCATAACAATAGTTATTTGTTATACAAGGCTGCAAAGTTGGTTTTTGGCGTGAGTACTTGAATTGAAACCTGAGCAAGCGAAGGATTCTAGGATTGAACCACGAGCGTAGCGAGTGGTTCAAATGAAGAATCCTGAGCGTAGCGAAGGTTTCAAAGGTACGAGACGCAGAATAACTTTGCTGCCGAGCGAAACACACAACTTTTCACCTCACTACAGCGAGGAAAATGCAAGAAAAACAGCTTAAAAAGCTAAGAAAATATTCGTTTTTAGCTTATTCATTTAGTTATGGGTGGCGGTAACGCTTAACATCATTCATTGAACATTTAAAAAAAAGTGTTTTCATCATTTTTCATGCAGTCGCCGTGCTGGATAGCCTAGTGGGAGTTCTGTGTGGATAGCGTATTGGTTATATACTCTTTGGTGCTGGACAGTGTCATTATTCTAAAAGTGAGGTTGGCAACCGGAGAAAAAGAAGAAGTATTAGTGGTATCTTTTAGTAGGTAGTCTGTGGTATTAATGAATTTTCAGTGGACTGGAAATATCAAGAAGGTTAAATTCGGGCAGATCTGTGGTTAAATCTTAGGGTTAAATCCTTGTTAAATCTTCAATTCTTGACAAGAAAATTATTAAATAGAAAGGTTCGAATTTTAAAAACACTTTCCACGCTAGCGATTAAAATGCGGTTTTGCGCCCAGATTTCGAATGATAATGAGAACTACATACTCTTTGAAGAGAACCTTAAGGATTTTTTTTATTTATTAGTATCTACCAGGTATCCCGAAGGCTTTCAGCTGGAACTCCAAAATCGCTTCCAGTGCCTAGCTGACTGTAACACAGTGGACGAGCTAAACGACGGGTTGGTGGAAACTGTCCAAGCTGTTGGATCGAAATTCTTTAAGACCCAACGCCGAAAGAAAGACTCAAAAGCTCTCAGAAAAAACTCTTGAGCTAATGGCCGACCGGAGCGAAATGAAGCTGCAGTCTTCAGTTGATATGTCAGCCTACGGTGAACTCAATAGACGAATCTGGAGTTCCTTGCGACACGACTTGCGTGCTCTTAGTACTTCACGTATTGAGGCCGCAATTGAGCGGAACCAAGGCTCTAAAGTGTTCGCAAAGAATTCGTCTATTGGGCAACACCACATGACAAAATTGAAGACCGAAAATGGTAGCGTCATTTCATCCAAGCCTGAGATTCTGAGAGAGATCGAGAACTTCTATGGACAGTTATACACATCGACACGTAAGCCCGCTACTAATACAGCTCAGGACATCAGAGCCAAGTTAGTCCGACACTATACCGAAGATATCCCGGACGTCAGCCTGTACGAGATTAGAATGGCCCTCAAACAGCTTAAAAACAACAAGGCACCAGGTGAAGATGGAATTACGACCGAACTTCTGACTTCTGACTTCTGAGCGGGTGGTAGACCGGTACTTTTAGTCCTCCAGAAGTTATTTAATTCTGTCATCCTTGAAGGTACAACGCCAGAGGCATGGCACAAGAGCGTGGTGGGGCTCTTCTTCAAAAAAGGCGATAACACCTTATTGAAGAACTATAGGCCCATCTCGCTCTTGAGTCATGTGTATAAGCTGTTTTCGAGAGTCATTACGAATCGTCTCGCACGCAGGTTTGATGAATTCCAGCCTCCCGAACAAGCCGGTTTCCGAAAAGGCTTTAGCACCATAGACCACATTCATACGCTGCGCCAGATTATACAGAAGACCGAAGAGTATAATCGGCCGTTATGCCTAGCGTTTGTGGACTATGAGAAAGCCTTCGATTCAATCGAGACTTGGGCGGTGCTGCAGTCCTTGCAGCGATGCCAAATTGACTATAGGTATATCGAAGTTTTGAAGTGTTTGTACAGTAAGGCCACTATGTCAGTCCGACTACAGGACCAGAGTACGGAACAAATTCCATTGCAAAGAGGCGTGAGACAGGGAGACGTTATTTCTCCGAAACTGTTCACAAACGCATTGGAGGATGTTTTCAAGCTCTTGGAGTGGAAAAGATCTGGCATCAACATAAATGGCGAGTACATCACTAACCTTCGTTTTGCCGATGATATAGTCATAATGGCGGAATCGCTCGAGGACCTTAGCACCATGCTCAACGACCTCAGTAGAGTCTCCCAGCAGGTTGGTCTTAAGATGAATATGGACAAGACAAAGATCATGTCTAATGCTCATGTTCCACCTATACCGGTAATTGTTGGGAACGATACTCTCGAAGTTGTCGACAAGTATGTCTACCTAGGACAGATTGTCCAATTAGGTAGGTCCAACTTCGACAAAGAGGTGGCGCGAAGAATCCAACTCGGCTGGGCAGCGTTCGGGAAGCTTCGTCCTATCTTTTCGTCCAAAATACCGCAGAGCCTGAAAACGAAAGTTTTCAATCAGTGTGTGTTGCCAGTGATGACTTATGGAACTGAGACATGGTCTCTTACTGTTGGCCTCATTAGTAAGCTCAAAGTCGCGCAGCGAGCTATGGAGCGAGCTATGCTCGGTGTTTCCCTGCGAGATAAGCTCCGGAACGAGGAGATCCGCAGGAGAACTAAAGTGACCGATATAGCTCTTAGAGTTAGTAAGTTGAAGTGGCAATGGGCAGGCCACATCGCTCGTAGAACTGACAATCAATGGGGAAGAAAGGTTCTCGAGTGGCGACCACGAACCGGAAGACGCAGCGTAGGCCGGCCCCCCACTCGGTGGACCAACGACCTGGTGAAAGCCGCGGGGAGCCGATGGATGCAGGAGGCGAGCAGCCGCTCAAGGTGGCGTGCTCTGGGGGAAGCCTATGTTCAGCAGTGGACGTTTTCAGGCTGTTAATGATGACCGTTGTTCTATTCATAATTCATACAGTTACTTAGTTGTTGTAGGTTTTGTACCTGTTTAGTGATTATCGTTTTAGCTTATAAAAGGATAAATTAATAAAATGTAAATCCGTCATTGGCTGTAAGTGTTATTGTAATTTTCATATGTAATCGTTTTAAGAGCTGTGGATTTTGTAAATATATAAATAAATAACCTTTCTGAGCTAGTGAGGTGAAAAGAATATTGAAAAGTTTTCCGGATAATTTGGAAATGAACGGTACGAGCTTTTTTCTGTTTAGAATAAGACAGCGTTTGTTAGCGTGTATTGTATTTATGTGGTAGTTACCAAGAGTGTATCATGCATGAGGACAGGTCGTTGTAATTATTGATGTACAGCAAATGTCGCCACCAGTGCTGCTTGCAGTCCTCAACCTCGCTCATGCCTGCCATCTAAATACATTACATTTTAGTTCAAAAACAATTTTATTATTAGTTGTGTCGAAAAATCAGTAACTTAGAGTATAGGTACACAACTTGCTTAGCTTATGTATACTTTAAGCTATAGGCACATTACTTTTACATATTTTATTGGAATGGAATTAATCACTTCACAACTTGATCCATTACCACCTGCTTTATGCATTTCAAGGTTTGTGAACAATTCGTTTTTTTTTTTTTTTTTTTATGTGATTGAATGACGTGACGAGCTAGTCGTTCACCTGATGTTAAGTGACACGGCCGCCCATAACAGTTGCAGTGTCACCCGGAACTTTAAAACAATAGTTTCGCGCGACACTGCACTGCGCACGTCATCCTGAGACATCACCCAGTCTAATAATCAGATTACTAGACTGAGTGATCAGATCATAAAGTCTCATTTGCCCAGTAATTTCACTAGCTACAATGCCCTTCAAACCGGAACACAGTAGTGCTTGCACACTACTGCTTGGCGGCAGAATAACTGGCAAAGCGGTGGTACCTACCTAGACGAACTTTGCAGAAAAGTCCTACCACCTAGTAAGTAGTTACATGAATACTTAGGGCTTAGAATAAATAAAATAAATAAATATGTGTGGACATTTCACACAGCGCCATCTAGCCTCAAACTAAGCATAGCTTGTATTATGGGAACCAGGTAACTGATAGAATAGATTGATACTTTTTTGTTTGTAAATACATACATAGAATACAATATAACACCTATTTTCATCCATACAAATGTTTGTCCTGAGTGGGAATCGAACCTATAGTAGGTACAGAAGGCAAAGCTACCACCAACTGAGCTAACAGGCTAGTCAAATTGATAAAGACTTGAAGCAAATAGATTGACATAAGTAAAGATAATTATGTAAAACTAACACTACTTCTGTAGCTGTAGGTACTTCAAGACCAATTCATTATTATCCTCTTTGCCTTTTCCCATTTTGTTATTGGGGTCGGCTCCCAATCTAACCTGTAGCGGCGAGCTACCAGAATTACACGAGCGACTGCCATCTGACCTCGCAATCCATAAGGAACCAGTAACAAGGATGGTTAGGCCAGGCGTCAGATTCTATGGCTTCTGGCTACCCGTAACGATTGCCATAGATGTTATTATGACAACCGGGACCGACGGCTTAACGTGCTCTCCGAGGCACCGAGCGATGGCATCGAAAACTGCACATAACTTAATAGAGAAGTCATTGGTGCAGGGCCGAGGATCGAACCTGGTGCCGTAAGATTGTGAAGCGCACATGCTACCACTCGGCCACCATCGCGCGTACTTTAAGACCTATAGAAATTTTCAAAATTCATGCCGAGACACACTTTTGTTATTGGTATTGCACGGTCACGATATCGAGAAGACGCAGGCCACTCGGGGAAAGTAATTTTCTACTATACCAACATTATTGTATTGTGTGTTCTATTACTCCAGGCTTACATACAACTTCATGTTTTCTACATGAAAATGTAATTAAGCATGGAGTAAAAAAATTTAAACTTAAAAACTTAAACTTTAAGTATCTCGTTGTCATATAATATCATCGCCACCTACTGCTGAACATAGGCCCCGCGTATAACAGCGACACATCGAACAGCCGCTTTCCTCTTGCACTCAACGGCTCTTTGCGGATTAATAAGGTCATCTCGGTCCATCTGGGGGGTTAGAATGTCTACTTACATGCCATAAAGGGCCTGTAATCAGGTACTTGTTGCATGTTACTGTGAAAAACAGTATTAGCGCGTAAGCGGGCGTTAACCTGGAAAATTAAAAAATAAATCATATAGGTAATAATTTCCCGTACTCAAAATTTTGAGCATATCGAAATTAGGATTAATTGATTTGATCGATTTCTTTAAAGCCAAGTTGGAATAAATATTTTCAGGGTATATAATTGCTGGGAAAGTGAATGCATTTATTGATAACTAGTATTGATAGCTTATCCCAATGGAGAAGTGGCGATGTTGAACCTTATCCACCGTAGGATGATGCCTTTTGGAAGCAGCAGCCAATTCACCGTGAAGTTCTTCCTCTCTCTCAACAGCTCTAAGTTATACGCAAGCAGGAACCCTGACACGATAAAGAAAGTCTGCACCACAATGGAGCCGTTCAGAAACAGTTGGATGCCAGTGCTGGAATACAACTGAAATGACATAAGAATTAAAAAATACCAAGGATCATGGGCGTATGGGTAGTGGGGGGCAGCTACGCCCTCGGTTCTAGGCTCCAGTACTGGAGGGGGGGGGGGGGGGGCAACAGCCCCCTCCTAAGTTTAGGGCCTAGATCCTACAAAGTACATAATAATATACATTTCATTAAGAACTACTGAATTTTTTGAGCTGGCTTCGCATGCGTTTTCATTTTATTGGCGTTTTGTTCACAACTCTACCGGCTTTCTACATCTAATTACGAACTAATGACGTGTTTGCGCTGGCTTTGCATGCTTTTTCATGTCAGTCATTAAGATTGGGAGCTCTAGTAGGTATTGAAAATAGTTGAAGTTTTACGTGTTTTATCTGAATTTACTTATACACGTGCAAAATTTTTGATGTGGTTTTGGTTGAAATTTCTGTGATGTGACACAGTTTTATCATGATCACAGCTGTGCTAACACCTGTATGTAATGTATAATAATGGTTGCAATAAATTATTGAGTATTGAGTATTGAGTATTGCTATTTATATCTTAGCTGTCTTCTCCCCCCCTAAACCAAAACCTGGCTACGCCCATGCCCAGGATCCCAAAGTCTGATTTCTGTGATCTGTAATAAGCCAACACAAAAATGAATAATTTCAATATTAACAACTTACATCTTCCACATACTTAGTGTTGTCGACAGCATATACTGAAACAGCCATTGCGTGAGCTGATATTACGAAAAAAGTTGTACCACACCTAGAAAAGTTGAAGATGATTAAAGTTATTCACTGTAAATATACAGAAAATAAAAAATGAATATCATTTTACGATATCATGCTTTGCTTATAAGGATTACTGAAACTAAAAAAAAACACTGAAAGAAAAAATACTTTAAAAAGGAGAGCCCCTTGAGTCTTTTTAGTCGCAATTCTGGCCCGTCAAACGCTGGCGCCACGAGTTTCCTCCAATTGCGGCGGATCGCGAAGTACAAAAAGATAGTACTACCTGAAACGTTATAAGAACATATCAAAACTTTGGTACATTATGCTTAGCTCTCGGATATCAGAAGCATACTTTATATCATTAGTACATACTCTCTGAGTTTGAATTGGTATATTACCTGAAAGTAAGAAAGATAGAAATACTTTATTTATACAAACTGTACACAGACACAAACAACAATAATAATTATGCTATACTAAAAATAAAAAAGAACCTATAACTAACTAAACAAATAAAACTACGCCTATTTTTTACCTTTCTGTGTACGAACGTTGTAGCTGTGTGTGTACAGTGATGTACAAAATGGTCAAAGCTCAGCATGTGCCATGGACGAATCCACGGCGCTGATTTTCAGCCCAGACCTTGAGTGACGACGATACTAATAATAATGAAATAGTAATAACAGGTGCTGTTAATAAAAAAAAAATCAGAAGATCACTAAAAAAACACTTTTTCAGAATGATAAGGTGAGTTGCAAAAGGAGAAAAAAAAAATAAAAAAATTATATAGTACTAGCAGTATTAACTATCTTAAAATACCTGTTGAGACGATAAAACCACGAAATTGAAAAATTATAATAAATAAATAAGCCCACACGGCCGGCATAATATTATTATGAGGGGGTTAATTGTCTTTATTAGAGCTACGATAAATCTTAAAAATAAACTAAAAACGTTGACTATCTATCTCAAAAGGGGGTAAATCTACTCCCCAAGGTAGACAATGTTACTTTAACGACTTTTCTAAATTAATCGTTTTTCATTGAATAAATGCCATGTAAAGTTTACGTTCGAAGATAGCCCTAGAGTAGCTGGGTGGTTGATATTCGTCCTTGACCGAATGCACCGAATGAGTTTAACGACCTGTTTAGAAATAAATTTATAGTATCTTGTTAACTCTCGTAGCGATCGCACGTGCAGTTTTGTGAGTGTATTTATTTTTTAGTGTGGAGGTTTGGAAACATGTAGTTTCAAGTAAGGCTCTCACAACTTGTGGGCTATCATGGACCCAGTCCCCCTTTCGGGATAACATACCAATTCAAACTCACCTAGTATAGTTGAGTTTACCTAATGAAATTAAAATGCACTGTCATACCTGTCCCTTTTTGTCCATCTGTACAAATGAAATCATACAAACTTCCGACAATGTTAAGCACCAAAATACCGGCTAACAGGGCAAACATACAATAATCGGCTGCTTCTGTTTCTGGCCTTTCATTTGCTTTTTTACAATGAAAATTATTTAGTAGTACTCTCGTTTTGAGTCCGTAACGATCTTGAAAGGTTTCATTGAGGCATGCCTCAAGGTTCTCTTCTAGACCCATAGTTATGTTGTTGTTGTATTCATTGCAGATATTTGTAACACATAAGTTGTATCTTAGAAGTGAATGGTTATAATGGGTAATCTTATGTGCTGAATATCGCTGAAATGAACTATGATTTAGCTTTGGTCCTAAATAATAACTAAATTGATAGTGTCTTCATACTCCATAGTATCAGATATTATAAATTCGAAAGTAAGTTTGCCGCTCTGTCTGTTTGCTACGCTTACGACTAAGGGTAGGTATATGATTTTTGATTCGTAGTTAAGGTAACCAATGGTTAAAAACTATTGGAAATTTTGACCATTGGCTAGAATTTGTTAGAGTCACGATAGCTTAGTACCGCGTGTCATTGAAAAAAACGGTTGTGATAAAAGTAAGTAAATATTGTTTTCGCACTTCCACTTCATGTACCTTTAGTGCAGTGGGAATGAGACAGCCGTATGTCTGTTCTCTTTAGTAACTCTAGTACGAGTTTACATCAGATTAAAATCACAGAATAATACTAACAGGGGTAGGTAGGTACTAATTCTTTCTTTATTGAAACGCGTTACCTATACTTTTTATCTTGGGAAATGTGTGCAAGCTTTTTGAACTGGGAATGAAATCAGTAGGTACCTGTATGACATCAAAGAGTGGACTGTGGACATCCGACACGAGAAGCAGTTCCGTTGAACAGTATACCCCTTCAGGGTCGTCCATGCATTCCTGATAGGGGTCTATGCGGAAGATTGGTGGCAGCTTCTTATATTCTGTCTCTAGATCATGAAATAAAAATGTATTAGGTACCTACAGTTATAATTAATTTTAAACCACCAAAGCCAGCTTAAAGCATATAGCCGTTACATTTGTTTTATCGGATCATCATCATTATCATCAACAGCCTGAAGACGTCCACTGCTGAACATAGGCCTCCCCAGAGAGCGCCACTTTGAGCGGCTGCTTGCCTCCTGCATCCATCGGCTACTAGTAGGGAAGAGGCGGCCTACGCTGCGTTTTATGGGATAGGTATTTTATTGAGATTGTTTCTCTGGTCTACAGTAATATACCCTGTTCCTGAATCTTAGATATTTTGTGTAAACAAAGGGGATAACAGTGCAAAAAATATCTTTTATAATGGTAGGTTATCATAGCTATACGTACTATATTTGATCAAAAAAATATTAAATATTATTTTCTAGTCATAATTTGCTTAATTATAAAATAAAAATCATTTTGTACTATCTATTTTAACGTTATATCTGATATACCTATAACATTTTATGATAAAGATCGATTTTCAAAAAAATCGATCGAGAAAATATTTTATTATACTGGTAAGACTGTAGAGGATCTTTAACATTTTTTCGTTTTCGTTCTGGGATTTATATGATGGTATCATACCATTATATGCCATACTTTCTTCAAAGACACATGGTGTTATTTTCATGCATTTTTTGAGATATGATGAAAAGTGTGTAAAATATTAAAAACAGGCCAAACTGAATACCTATTTATAGATCAAATATGAATAGATCTCTCGATATAAAAATTATAGAATGTGTGTCAGAATTGACAGAATAATTTATAAGGTTTCTGGTCATTTAAAAAACTTAAGTAATCTAATTATGATAATGTTTTATTTACGTCTTCTTAAAATTTTAACTTTATAACTTTGGAATTGTTAAATCCTACATCATATCCTACTAATATTTTGTATGCAAAGTTTTGCTTGTTAATCAGTAAGATTGATACTCTTAAACTCCATTTAATAAAAATATTTTTCACAAGTAAAAAATGTTTTGGGCTACTGGCATGTCACTTTGACAGTGACTTTTCGTGACATTACTTTGTTTACATAAAATATCTAAGATTCAGGAACAGGGTTTAGGTAGGTAATTATGTGCAAAATAAATATTTGCACAGTTGCTGTTGCTCGAATTTATTGTTGGTAAACACCTAACCTACTTTTTTTTCAAAAATAACATAAAAATAATAAAGCACACAGTTAAGTATATTGTAAGATACCATCCATGGGCGTAGCCAGGATTTGGTTTAGGGGGGGGGCAGCCAAGAGAAAAATACCTGCATGCATTTTGCAAACTTATACTACACGTGCAAAAATTTTGCACGTGTAGTGTAATTCAGAGAAAATGCGTAAAATGTTAACTATTTTCAGAATTAGAGCTCCCAATTTTAATGACTGACATGGAAACGCATGCGAAACGAGCGTAAAAACGTCAGTAGCTGGTAATTAGATGTAGGAATCCGACTACAAAGAATGGAAGAGTTGTGAACAAAGAACGAGCGAAGCGAGCGCCGAAATTTTTCAGTTTTTAAGTAAATCTTGATAAAACACGTAACAACTATTTTCAAAATATGAGTTCCCAATCTTAATGACTGACATGAAAACGCATGCGAAGCCAGTGCAAAAACTTCAATAAATCATAATGAAATGTTAAACCCGATTACGACGAACGGTGTAGTGGACAATAATGCGCGAGCGAAGCGAGCGCCAAAAGTTTGGCACATTTATATGAAAATTGAAATAAATCACGTCAAATTCCAGCTATTTTGGTTCATAACTAAATTATAATGAATTCTATTATGACGACAGGCCCCGTCGATAACAATGTGCGAGTATAGCGTGTGTGTTTTCACTATACATAAGTATTAGCATTAACACAGATTATTGAATATGTTACTGACATTGCTGGCATTACAATATAATTATTAATTTCAAAGTCATGGTTGCAATATTGTTGACATGACACGGCCTCATGCTAAGCCATTTTAAGCATTTTGCCAGTCAGCTGGGCAGCTGACTTCCTGCCTTCCTATAGTTAATAGACCTATATTTTCTCCTAAAAACTTACCGTTTAACTTATAAATAACTGACGAACACGATTGTGATTTAAAAACAACTAGAAATAAAAGTAGTTTTGTAAAACAACTCGCTGACTCGATCATTTTTATCACGAACCACCTACTTCTTTTAGGTAGGTATATATACAAGAGCCACGTCCGGATCGAACTATTTATCTTGTCTTAAAGTTTAACCTGAGATTTGCATTATGACAATACAATATTTCTTTATTAGGTAGGTAACTAATTATGAATAATTAGTTCGAAAAAAAATCACGATCAGGTATGATGAGGTTTATTTTTCTACATTATAAAAATTATCATATAATGATCTACTTACGTCATGGGAGTTGAGTTGTGAGGCATAGAATATACTGTGGAACTGCCTTCGCTGTGAGAAAATAATAGTTATTATGTTAACCGATCAAATGCCTCATTTTCGCTGTTTCCTCGTGGTCCTACTAATTTGTCATACCAGTAGGACCATGAGGATATAGCGTAGACGTAGTTACCTATAGGTCTCTTCTTCTTCTTTTTTAAAAGGCCTGTTCTTGTCGGTGGAGAGCCATGTCTATCTATTTTCAGCTAATGCTTTGATTTTCCCGTACGACATGACATTTATCTTTTCTTTTATTTGATCTGTGTAAGCCCTTCTAGGTCTTCTTCTTCTTCTCTTCCCTTCTACCTTTCCTTCTATGATGTTTTTCATGAAGCTGTCATGTCGTACAAGGTGGCCAAACATTTTTCCTCTTCTTGACTATATTGTCGCTAGTATGTTCCGCTTTTCTTGAACAAGGATCAGTACTTCTTCGTTCGTTTTTCGCTCAGTCCAACTTATTCTCTCCATACCCCTCCAGCACCACATTTCAAATGCTTCCAACCTTTCCCGGTCTTTTTGGGTCATCGTCCATGTCTCGCTTCCATACAAAGCTATGCTCCAGACATATGTTTTTATTAAACGTTAAAGCTTTTGAAATTTTAGACTTAAAAAGGTGTTTTTTGTTGTTGAATGAAAAGGTGCTTTTTGCCATTGATATTCGAGCTTTAATATCTGCTTTAGGGTTATCTGCGAATAAGGTTTCCTAGATACTTGAAAAATGTTACCTGTTCAATTGAGATATTGTTTAATTTAATTTGATTTGTTGTGGGTAAATCTCTGGTTATTGTCATGGTTTTGGTTTTCTTTACATTGATTTTTAGTCCTATTTCTTGAAATGTTGTCCATTTGTTTTACACGTTTTTCTAATTCTCTCTGATTTTCAGTGCTGCTATGTCATCTGCGTAACGTATGAGGATGCGTTCTCCGTTAACTTTAACTCCGTCGTTTTCTGACTCTATTAGTTTACTGATCGCGTTTTTTTTTATTAATAGGTTGAATATTGTTGGTGAAAGTGGGCATCCTTGTCTTACTCCTTGTTTTATTCTTGCTTTTGTTGTTTCTTTTCCTATTTCTACAACAGTTTCCTGGGTTTTGTACAGTTTGTAAATGATTTTTCTATCTCTGTAATCTATTCCTATTCTTTTCAGTTTTTTCATCATTTTCATCCATTTTACTTTATTGAAGGCTTTTTCATGATCTATAAATGCAATGTGTGTTTCAAGGCCTGTATTTATTCTTCTGCTACTAATTAATCTAAGTGCTAGAATAGCTTCACGTGTTCCTTTTCCGCTTCTAAATCCGTAATTATCGTCGCTAATATTGCGTTCTGCTATTGGTCTTATTCTGTTGTGTAGGTATTAATTGAATTAAAATTTTGGATACATGAGAAATAAGACTGAGTGTTCTGTGTTTTTCGCATTTATGAGTATACAGCTTTTTAGGTAGCATGACTGTTTTTGTGGTTTGATAGTCAATAGGTACGTTTCCAGTGATATATTATGGATTAGTTTAAAATATTTCGTCTAGTAGTGGATCACACACTGCGTATTTAATTAATTCTATGTTAACACGGTCCTGTCCAACTGCTTTTCCGTTTTGTATATTTTGCAGAGCCTTATCAAATTCTTGTCGTAGTATGGGTGGGCCCAGGTTATCACTATCTATTAAACTTTCATCCGCTAGGTCATCTTTGTTAAGTCCATCTCCATCGTATAAAGCTTCAATGTACGTTTTCCATTTATGCATGATATTTTTTTCATCTACTAGCATTTTTCCCCTTTCGTCTAGAATAGCTGTGCTTTTTGACTTATGTTTTTTGTCTAATTGTTTTATTATATTGTATGCACGAGCGTCGATACCTAGTAGGTACTCACAGATCCTATAAAAAATGTATTCCTTGGATTAAAAGAGGAAAAATTACCACCACACCATGGTGAACTTTGGGCTATTCCAAGAGTTTTTCAAGAAGATTCAAAAAAATGTATGTGAGGTAAAATATTTCAATTTCAATTTCATTAGGTATTTCAGGTATACCAGATAGAATCACATAGAAAACTTCGTGACATCAGAAGCACAGAATAATACTAAGTACCAGAAGTAGATCTAAGATTGTCCCAGCCATAACAGGGTTAGCTAAGGTATGAAGCAAGTCTTTCTTTGTAGCTCAATACCTAATAGGTTTAATTCAGTTAATTTCTGACTAACTCATCATCATCATCATCATCATTAACAGCCTGAAGACGTCCACTGCTGAACATAGGCCTCCCCCAGAGCACGCCACCTTGAGCGGCTGCTCGCCTCCTGCATCCATCGGCTCCCCGCGGCTTTCACCAGGTCGTCGGTCCACCGAGTGGGGGGCCGGCCTACGCTGCGTCTTCCGGTTCGTGGTCGCCACTCGAGAACCTTTCTTCCCCATCGGTTGTCAGTTCTACGAGCGATGTGGCCTGCCCATTGCCACTTCAACTTACTAACTCTAAGAGCTATATCGGTCACTTTAGTTCTCCTGCGGATCTGCTCGTTCCGGAGCTTATCTCGCAGGGAAACACCGAGCATAGCTCGCTCCATAGCTCGCTGCGCGACTTTGAGCTTACTAATGAGGCCAACAGTAAGAGACCATGTCTCAGTTCCATAAGTCATCACTGGCAACACACACTGATTGAAAACTTTCGTTTTCAGGCTCTGCGGTATTTTGGACGAAAAAATAGGACGAAGCTTCCCGAACGCTGCCCAGCCGAGTTGGATTCTTCGCGCCACCTCTTTGTCGAAGTTGGACCTACCTAATTGGACAATCTGTCCTAGGTAGACATACTTGTCGACAACTTCGAGAGTATCGTTCCCAACAATTACCGGTATAGGTGGAACATGAGCATTAGACATGATCTTTGTCTTGTCCATATTCATCTTAAGACCAACCTGCTGGGAGACTCTACTGAGGTCGTTGAGCATGGTGCTAAGGTCCTCAAGCGATCCGCCATTATGACTATATCATCGGCAAAACGAAGGTTAGTGATGTACTCGCCATTTATGTTGATGCCAGATCTTTTCCACTTCAAGAGCTTGAAAACATCCTCCAATGCGTTTGTGAACAGTTTCGGAGAAATAACGTCTCCCTGTCTCACGCCTCTTTGCAATGGAATTTGTTCCGTACTCTGGTCCTGTAGTCGGACTGACATAGTGGCCTTACTGTACAAACACTTCAAAACTTCGATATACCTATAGTCAATTTGGCATCGCTGCAAGAACTGCAGCACCGCCCAAGTCTCGATTGAATCGAAGGCTTTCTCATAGTCCACAAACGCTAGGCATAACGGCCGATTATACTCTTCGGTCTTCTGTATAATCTGGCGCAGCGTATGGATGTGGTCTTGGTGCTAAAGCCTTTTCCGAATTTCTCCGAATAACCAAACGGTATTCGTTGAAGGTTATACAGGTATACGCGCCGACGTCGGCACACTCAGACGATGAAGTAGAAGCTATATATGAGGACATATCCGAAGCCATGCATACTTCCGAAACATACTTCACCGTTGTGATGGGAGACTTCAATGCGAAGTTGGGCACAAGGAATAGCGATGAGCTGAGAGTGAGGCCATTTGGATACGGGCGGCGGAACCCTCGAGGACAGAGGCTGGCTGACTTCATGGAGAAGGAGGAACTCTTTATGATGAACTCCTTCTACGAGAAGCGGCCATCCAGGAAGTGGACGTGGATAAGTCCCGACGGTTCCACTAAAAATGAGATAGACTTCATCATGACGACCAAGAAGCACATATTCGATGATGTCTCTGTGACCAGCAAGGTGAAAACCGGTAGCGATCACCGTATTGTTAGAGGCACATTGAATATCAATGTTAAGCTCGAAAGGTCACGTGTGGTGAAGTCTACGCTCCGTCCAAATCCTGTCCAAATCCAAAACCCCGAAGGCTTTCAGCTGGAACTCCAAAATCGCTTCCAGTGCCTAGCCGACTGTAACACAGTGGACGAGCTAAACGACGGGTTGGTGGAAACTGTCCAAGCTGTTGGATCGAAATTCTTTAAGACCCAACGCCGAAAGAAGACTCAAAAGCTCTCAGAAAAAACTCTTGAGCTAATGGCCGACCGGAGCGAAATAAAGCTGCAGTCTTCAGTTGATATGTCAGCCTACGGTGAACTCAATAGACGAATATGGAATGCCTTGCGACACGACTTGCGTGCTCTTAGTACTTCACGTATTGAGGCCGCAATTGAGCGGAACCAAGGCTCTAAAGTGTTCGCATTCAGGATCGCATTCATGCAGGATTCGTCTATTGGGTAACACCAAATGACAAAAATGAAGACCGAAAATGCCGACCGTCAAAAAAAAAACCGAAATGATGACCGTCATTTCTTTTTTTTTTCTTATGTGATTGAATGACGTGACGAGCTAGTCGTTCACCTGATGTAAAGTGACACAGCCGCCCATAACAGTTGCAGTGTCACCCGGAACTTTACAACAATAAAGTTTCGCGTGACACTGCACTGCGCACGTCATCCTGAGACATCACCCAGTTTAGTAATCAGAATACTAGACCGAGAGATCCGATCATAAAGTCTCATTTGTTCAGTAATTTCACTAGCTACAATGCCCAATTTCATCCAAGCCTGAGATTCTGAGAGAGATCGAGAACTTCTATGGACAGTTATACACCTCGACACGTAAGCCCGCTACTAACGCAGCTCAGGACATCAGAGCCAAGTTAGTCCGACACTATACCGAAGATATCCCGGACGTCAGCCTGTACGAGATTAGAATGGCCCTCAAACAGCTTAAAAACAACAAGGCACCAGGTGAAGATGGAATTACGACCGAACTTCTGAGAGCGGGTGGTAGACCGGTACTTTTAGTCCTCCAGAAGTTATTTAATTCTGTCATCCTTGAAGGTACAACGCCAGAAGCATGGCACAAGAGCGTGGTGATGCTCTTCTTCAAAAAGGCGATAACACCTTATTGAAGAGCTATAGGCCCATCTCGCTCTTGAGTCATGTGTATAAGCTGTTTTCGAGAGTCATTACGAATCGTCTCGCACGCAGGTTTGATGAATTCCAGCCTCCCGAATAAGCTGGTTTCTGACTAACTATTACAGATTAATTCGTAAAGCCGCTAACAAAAAGCCCCAGTATTATTTTGTGCCCATCGCTGTGGAGACCACGGGCAGTTGGGGAGTGGAAGCAAAGAACTTGGTGGCAGAGCTAGGGCGTAGGATGGCCGAAAGGTCGGGTGACTCCCGCTCCGGCGCGTTCCTGGTGCAAAGGTTGGCCATTGCCATCCAACGTGGCAACACAGCAAGCGTTATGGGCACCTTTGCACCGGGAACAATAAGGGGTGGGTTATTGGAGTGACCTAGTATTTTAAAATAGGACTAGGAATATTTTAGGTGTATATTAATATTAATGTATTTTTATTTAAATTTAATTCTTAGTTAATAATCTAATTTATTTGAATGTTTTTTTTTTAATTTATTCATTTTCTGATACTATCAAAATGATATAAATATGATTATTATAATGTATTTGTAAAGGAAAAACTTGAATCACAAACGGGACATGAACCCGCATCCATCCGTCCCTAAAGCCGGGACATGCTTTACTTAAGCTACCGTGACAAGTGGTCTCATGTCCGAATTTGTCCTTCACCTTTTTACAACCAAATTACGGGGTTGGTAGCGCCATCTACATTTTTGAGTGTGCGCATGCCCTTCATCAGCTCATTCCGTCATCCCCTTTCCATCATAGAACTACAAGGCTTGGTGATTCTTCACATCCTACGTCGTTAGTGTACTACAAGTCCGCACTAAGCGTTTTGCTGAGTCATTCATAGTCAGAACGCCCAAGGAATGAGATGCTCTTCCAGCAACAGTGTTTCCTCCTGGGTCTTTTCAAGTCAAGAGTGAATGGGCATCTAATGTGCAAACGTGCTCCACCGGAGACAACTTCGTCACTTACCATCAGGTGAGTTATTTTCAAACGCATGCCCATTTTAGCATTAATAAAAACTATTGAGAAATTCTTGAGAATCATCCCAACCAGTTAATTCTGAAATTAACTGAAACTAATAAGTAGGTAAAACTACTTACCTACGCTACCTACGCAAGATTTATTTTATTCCTGCATATTGTATATTTCATTGGTGGGATAATAAAAAGTGATCTATCTAGATCAATAGTGGCTAGTGGTGGTTAAAAAAGCGCAAAGCGTCCAAAGTAGGTCCGCTTTTAGCCACAACGTACAACGCCCGCTTTCTGGCTCTCACTTGGCGCTTTGTATATCGCACCACCTAGACTTAGAGCGTTGTGTATCGCACGTTAGTCGGATCTGTGTTAGCCACTAGTAGTGGCTCCGATTACATGTGGAATATATATCAATTATCAGTCACTACATCAGTCAGGGACTGACCAGGAGGGTTACCGTGAGCTCTTAGCGCGATTCAAAACAGAGCCTATATTGGATCGCTTTGTTTTTTTTGTATTTGGATTTTGACAAGCGATCCAGTATAGGCTCTGTTTTGATTCGCGCTAAGAGCTCACGGTACGCTCCCTGGTAGCTCAAGTTGGTAGTAGCTCTGTCTTCTGGACTATAGGTTGTGGGTTTGATTCCTACCCAGGACAAACATTTGTGTGATGAACATCGATGGTTATTCTTTAGATGGCGCTGTGTGAAATGTCCCCACACAGCGCCATCTAAACACCTCATACATTTTATTTATTTATTTACAAAAAAGAAAGACTAAAAATGTTAGGTAAATTGTATCAATGCATCTTGCTAGTATGAGTCCGTAGTTTACGATACCTCATGCCCGGAAGGTTTTAAAAATTATAACAATAATGCTAATGATCAAAGTACCATAATGATGATGATGATGATGATTAGTCCTAGCCGTTATCGGCTATGGCAACCTATTCTGTTCTTCAGCTACATTGCTAAGTCTTCACATGGATATAATGTAGGTAACCAATTTTAGCTGTAAACGTCTCATAACATTAAATCTCACTCATTTTGAATGAACTTATAACAGCATCTCATTTTTTCACAGCACTATTTATTTTTCTTCAAAAGTTGGCAATTGTACTTATATAATTAAATATACTTATGTATGTATTACATTACATAGGTATAGGTAGAACATTAACTCATGAAAAATACATTTGCATTTAAATATTATCTCAAGGCAACATGTACCTAAAACGGCAAACAATGATTATATTTCAATTGGCTTCATGGATACCTTCCGCACTGTCGATTGCAAGTCAAACAATATGTATTTTTTAGGTATAAATAGATAGACAGATAGATGGAAATTTATTTATATTCGCTTTGCTCGCGCATATTATTATGTATACAGTGTGAATATTTTTTAAGTGGCCGTGGTAGGCAAAACCTGAAACTATGAGGATTAACGAAAAACAAAAACCTGAGAATTAGACAATTTGTTGATATAATTAGGTAGGTCCCTTAGAAGTCTTACAGCCCGTTGCACAAAACTCTTCATTATCACTTCATTAGCTAATGGCGGCATTGGTGCTAATGAAGTCCTTAAACTAATGACGTTGTACAAAAGTTCTGTGACCAATATTAGTTTTCTTAAAGCTCCATTAGATAATGACGACATTAAATAATGAACGAATGAAATTAGTGAACATTTTGTGATTTGGTATTGCGCTTTTACCAGTTTACCATTGATTTTGCATATAAACATAACGCACATTATGCCATTATCGTCATTTCCCGTGTCAAATTGAATAAAGTAAAAATCTATACATATAATAAAACTGTAATTGGGCTAAATCTGTACATTGAATATTATTTGAAAATATTGATTGCATTACACTTCTTTATCGATATAGTAGTAGAACCAGTTTTTTTTGTCTGTTCGTCTGTTTGCCTGTCCCTTTGAACACGCATCACGCTGGAACTACTTTGGTATGGTTAGAATAACATATAAGAAACATTTCGTTTTCTAAAACGGCAAAGTGCGGGTTGCACGAAGCAACAAGTATGTAATTTTATGCAAGTATTTTTTGTTTGTACGTATATTTATACTAAGTATATTATATTTTTTATTTATACTTATTCTGTCGAAAGGAAGAGAGAAGGGCCGGGGAAGGGGCTTCACCTGCCTCCCTTCCATTGCCGTCCTATCCATTCATCTTTTACCCCTTTCACTTCCCTCTTACCCATAAATAGGGTTAGGACGTAAAACTAATTAACCCGTGCGAAGCCGGGGTGGGTCAACTAGTTTAAAATAAACTTGAAGTCCTGCTCTCGTCTTGTTTATTATGGAGTGTTTAAAGTTGATTAAGTTTTATTTAATATCCCTACATTATAATAATATACAGGGTAGAAGTATTGAAGTTTTACTCAAAGGAACATACTTTATTTTTAAAAAAATTAAAGAAGAGTATGCCGGGAAACATCTTTGATATAAAACAATGATAAAAGTCTTGATAGAGACATATTTTAATCGCAGAAATGTATTCAAAACACTTTGAAAATAATTAAATGCAGTTATAATGGAGGCTTTTCGGCCCATTAAAAATTTCTACCTTTAAACTGTCAACTAATGCCTCATTAGTGTTAATGGCGCTTTGTGCAACGTAAAACACCATTTAATGAATAATCTGACGTTTCATTAGATAAACTTAAAGGAGCATTAAAATCGGATAAAATTTTGTTTTGTGCAACAGTTTAATGACAGATTAAGGTTTAATGTCGACTTTAAAAGTTAATGTTCGTTTCTGCAACTGGGTGTTAGAGTATAGACTAAAAGCATAGAGATAACTTCATTATCTGTCAAGCGTATAGGTCTACCAGAATCTCATGGCACAAATTTAAAAAAAAGAAAATGGATTTTCATACGGCAATACCAAATTGTCACCTTTCAAATCGAGTTTTTTTGGCGGGAACGCGAAAAAGTTCACGTCGTTGCATTGTATTATTTTTCAATACTCGTGTTTTATCCAGTGTTAATGTTTAAATTTGGTGGTGTTTTACGCATTAAGTGCTGAATTACGACCATGAAAGTGGGCAAGTGATATAATGTGGTGAAACGTGGTTTTTCGTGTTGCTTCCAAAACTCCATAGAAGCCTCTAGTAAAGTTGCCACCACTTTACTGGGGCATGACTTTGACTGGACTATGACTACCTGACTTGGACTGGACTACGACTGTGACTATGACTAAGTGAAATATAATAGATGATCAAACGAACTTCTCAAGCGAAGGTCGATCATTATTATATGAATAGCTCCATCTGAAGATATAGTTATAAATTAGTTATAATTTACTAGGTAGTAACTTAGATCATACAGGTAGATTCGCATGCGTTTAGATTTGTATCGATAAAAATTAAAAATCGATTCTCTGGTCGGTCTCCTCACTACCGTCACAGCCCTTCCCTATAACGCCATTCTTTTAGAGATATTATCCAAAAACTTTTGTTTATGTATGGGGTAGTGGAGGGAAGGGTTCCTATATCTTCAGATGGAGCTATTCATATAATAATGATCGAACTTCGCTTGAGAAGTTCGTTTGATCATCTATTATATATTCATAGCTCCATCTTTCAGATATAGTTATAAATTAGTTATAATTTACTAGGTAGATGTTCAGAGACAAATAGTTTTTGGTAAATAAGCAAGTATTCTTTTATGTTAATGAGTGTCGTCTGCAAAATGTAAGTGCCACGGCACCAATAATAGTATTTCAAAATATATGTATATTACAAATGAAACGAAGATATTTCATGTATAAATAATCAATTTCAAATATTTTAGAATGTTATAAAAAAGAAAGTACATAATGTATAATCATCTGTCACAAATAGCACATTATTATAAGTTTTAGTAAGCTATAGGTGATTTGATGATTAATGGCCTAGTAATATTTCGACAATGATTGCACCACTATAAAACTTACTGGCTAATAGCTTGTAAGTTTGGTGTCCAACCAGCTAGCTACTTTATGGGTAGAATTTACAGGAATGCCATGATTATGTTTTCGCGACCGTTGAGCGACTCCCACGTGTGGGCAGTGGGCACTGATGAATGTAATTACGTCGATCCTACTCGCTGCTAAAACGTCTTTTATTTATCGGCTAATGGCTTGTTCCTTGGCATATTCTGTGAGGGCGTTTATGAGTTAGGCTGTCAAATTTATAAGCCTGTACCGAAAAGTAGGTGATGTTCCAAGCATTTGGCTGCTCAAATATTAGGTTTTTCATGAAATAATAGCAGAATCGGTTGCTTATGACCTGGTGCTGACATTTTTAATAAGGTATGATAATTTTAGTATTAAAATTCTCATGAGCGTGATTCATTTTAAATAAATATGTATGTATATATGTCACCGCCGCGATCTCGCTGCGTGAACTGACCTCCTGATGAAGAGCATCGGATATGCTCGAAACCTGGTCGAGGAATCGACACACTATTCGTGAGTAACAGTCGGTTACATTTATTTAAGGTATAATAATTATACAAATATTTATAGTTTATATTAAGATTTTGCGAAGTCACAATCATATTATTGTCATTAACCTTTAACAGAGAAAGGGTTTGTACACATGGTGAGCAATGCCCAAATCAATGAAGATGACAAGTTTTGTAATTTTGTCCAAGAACAAATTATTACTGCGTGGATAATAACTATAAATAAATAATAACATGAAATAGAGGCCAAAGGCTGTTTGAGGGATCCGTCTATGTGAGTGATGCTTGGTCTATTTCTAAATGCTCTTTAGCAAGCGCGATACTCATCGGCGCTGATTTTCTTGCCCATTAATAAAGAAGTAGTCGGGCGATGGATATTTAAAAAGTTATATTACGATGCTCCTTATTTGCAATTTTCCATTAAAACCAAAAATAAAAAACTGAAGTGCTCTCAGAATCTTAAGAAATTACAACTATTGCTTAAACAGTATTTCCAGCATAATTGAGCAAATCATGGTTGCAAAGAATGGAGAACTAAAATTCAAGCTGATTGCACGAATTTTTTTTTTTTTTTTTGAAACTCATAAGTATCAATGGGAATGGAGAAAGCCAATTAAAATAGTAATAGTGCCAATGTATCGTAAACACATCAACGGTATTTTTTTTTCTAATAAATAACGATAGACTAGATCTAGATCCGGTCTCTATCGTGAGATGCAAAAGGATTTATGGATTTATACTAGATTGTCCGAACTTTGTTACCAACGATCATTTGAAATACTCGTGCGCAAGGCGCTTAATTCAGTACCTTTAGGGGTTGACCATCTTGATTTTTCATTATTTTTTACAAATTCGTTAAAATATAAGTTGACAGCCTCGCTCAGGTTAATTAGTTCTACGTCCTAACTCTGCTTAACGGTTAGGATCATCTCTCTTCTCTTCAATAGTGTAAACAGTGGCTTGATCTTCGTTGCAGGCAATTTTTATTGCAGTGTATGGTGTAATTAATAAAATGATAAGTACACTATGTACACAACAAAATAACTCACTATTAATAAATTTTCAAGTTAGTACAGTACCATCAACTTAACGACTAAGAGATCAGTTGTTTTTTCTGTAATCTGTGGACACAGAAATAACAAAAACGAAATAAGGTTGTAATTCATCCATCTCCCACAATAATACCCGTGTCCATTGCACGACACCTTGAGTATTTTAAGCGCGTACAACGCCATCTAGTTTCATTCGGGGTAAAATTGTTTCAGAACAACAAACAACAAAGCACACTATCATGCACAAAGATTATATCATATAAGTTCACACTTTTTCAAGATATTGAAATATTTCTTTACGATATTTAATGGTTTTTAGATTATTTTAAAAATACCTATACGAAAAAAAAAAATATTTGCAAAATACATAAACATTGCTTCCTTGTTGCTTTCTGCAACCTGTACTTGGCTGTTCATTAAAACATCAGGTAAGCATAACTTGGCAGATTTCATTGAAATTCGTCTAGTAATTGCAGCTTCATGTGCTTTCAAAGGGACATGTTACATTGACCTGTAAGATGGTGGCGGTAAAGTTTTGACTTAGGGATTTTGTTTTGTATGTTTTATATGAAGTACTTTAATTATTACATTTTACGCCAAATTATTAATTAGGAATGTATAATTATAATAATATAAGACTCGATATAAGTATCGATTTAAAATTTAATATTAATCTTTAGGCAATAGGCGTGAACTGTGGAACCTTGAGGGCGTAATCCATTGGCATTCCGCCATTTCACATTGTTCGGCTTGCGCTGTTACATCTAGTTGCAGCTTTTCGCCGCTGGAAAATTATCCAATTTTTAGCTTTATGCTTCGCCTTTAGCTTTTAGCTTAGATAAAATTGATTAGGCGATACTAAAGTATCACAACGTGGTGTATTAGTAACCTATTGTAAGCAGATATAGCCAATATTCTCGAGTAGATTATAACTGTAAGTTTTATGTAGCTTTTCTCGCTCTGAGAAGGAAAGAAATATGTGTAGGCGGTATGCCTTCATTGGTACGTCAGTTATAATAATATATATTATACGGTATCCATTTAGTATAAAGTTATTTTTAGTGATGGTTTGAAATAGTGTAACCTGCCTTGCCTGCAGGTATCAGTATGAAATACCTCTGCATTTGGCTGTCTGCTTTGACCTTTGACGCTTGTGGAGGAGGGTAAATAGTTCTGACGACGCATACTTTCTTAAAATTTCTACTAGCTCTTAGGGCGTAGGTCTCTTTCTGTTAGGATTATACATTCCTGCCTCCCACATTCAGAGACTAGGGGTATCGAGGGGGAGGACTGGTCCAGTCCTATTATTAATGGTTGAGGCACGCTTGGGTTCTACAGCCCTTACACAGAGATTTGATAGCTTCGACCTTATTCCAGTCACTGCTGAGTGTCGACATACCTATCGTTACAAATGGCTGATATGCTTGGCTTTGCCTCACTTCGATCTCGTTATTTCTAGTTCGAATTTCCTGCGAGACCGCTGCAGTGCCTTTAAAAGACTACAATTGTATCTTCTGGGTACTTCTTTCATGAAGCGTTTTCAAAAACGGAAACCAACGTTGGTCTATATGTAGAATAGAATAGAATAGAATAGAATAGAAGATCATTTATTCAACTTCACAATACTTACACAATGTCGATTTGATATTAAGATTGTCACTAAAAATTCAGACGTCAAGACTCTTAGCGTTAAACATAAGTAGGTACTTATTTCCGAATCAAATTCTGAACTTGTATCAGCCGTTGCACGACAGCGCTATTTGACGTCAATGCATAGGGGTTACTCTCTGTAGATTCATACACACTTATATGCATTATATATTATGCAAGGGGTATTATATCCAATTATTGTCTACCGACTCGACATGAATTGGGGATTTAATTTCTAAATATAGGTAGGTAGTACCTATGCGGGTAAAGTGATTTATATTTCAGAAAAAAAAATGTGGGTGGGGAAATAAATTATTATCAAGTAATGTAGAAAAATATCGTAATAAACTCGCTTGAACTAAGCCAGATATAGCCTTCTATGCTCATTTTTTGTTACAACCTTCGTGTATGACTCGCAGTCAACCTCCAGGTTTTTTAGCCTTCGTGATTAACCCACAGTTAATCCTCCCGGCAGACTTAAAGGTGCTTATATGAGTTTAGGATAGGAATACTTATGAAAATGACAAGGTGAGAAGGTATATTATACTCTTTTTATTACAACCTTCGTGTGTGACTCGCAGTCAACCTCCAGGTTTTTTAGCCTTCGTGATTAACCCGCAGTTAATCCTCCCGGCAGACTTAAAGATGCTTATATGAGTTTAGGAATACTTATGAAGATGACAAGGTAAGAAGGTATTATTATACTCTTTTTATTACAACCTTCGTGTATGACTCGCAGTCAACCTCCAGGTTTTTTAGCCTTCGTGATTAACTCGCAGTTAATCCTCCCGGCAGATTTAAAGATGCTTATATGAGTTTAGGAATACTTATGAAAATGACAAGGTAAGTAAGTGTATTATAGTCTTTTTATTATAACCGTCGCGTATGACCCGCAGTCAACCGCCAGGTATTTTAGCATCCTGTCTGGCTTTCGTGATAACCCGCAGTTAATCCTCCACGCAGACTTACGAGATGCTTATATGAGTTTAGGAATACTTATGAAAATGACAAGATATGTAGGTACTGACCTTCATTTTTTTCGATCTCAGTTCCTGATTTGAATCGGAGTAGGTATACCTACTGACGACGCGACGCCACAACGACAATACTGATTTTTTCGTTTTTTCAAGTTTTTCTTGATTTTTTCCTTTCTTCGTTTCGACATGATAAAATAATTTGCGACGAAATATTTTGAGACGCGTGCGTCTTCTACCTCGCATGAAAAAAGAATGGCGTTATAGGGAAGGGCTGTGACGGTAGTGAGGAGACCGACCAGAGAATCGATTTTTAATTTTTATCGATACAAATCTAAACGCATGCGAATCTACCTGTATGATCTAAGTTACTACCTAGTAAATTATAACTAATTTATAACTATATCTGAAAGATGGAGCTATGAATATATAATATATATAATGCAGACTATGATATTGCGACTGAAGGACTTCGTATCCAGGTCAAGACCTAATTCTAAAAAAAAGAAAAAAAAAACCTTTCAAATCAATTTGACAACTGACCACGTTGTTTTGATACTTTCGCTTTTTTATTCCGTAGACCAAGTAGAGGCTACTTTTTTTTTATGTAAATGAATGACGTCACGAGCTAGTCGTTCACCTGATGTTAAGCGTTACGGCTGCCCAAAACCGATTGCACTATCACTCGAAACTCTAAATTATTATAGCTTTGCCTGACACTGCACTGCGCATGTCATCCTGAGACTTCACAGAGTAGGTATAGTAATAAGATTACTACACTGTGTGATCAGATCATAAAGTCTCATTTGCCCAGTTATTTCACTAGCTACAAACTACTACGTAGTGATCTTTTGAATTCTCGCACTTAAATTGTGACTTCTTTTTCTTTAAAGACGTTTTAGTACCTACCACTTTATGGCTGAATTAAAGGTAAAGGCACGTCATAAAATGGTGTGTTTTTATCTACCTCTGTGAAAGAGGAATGGGTGAAGAAGAAAATCAACTTAGACGGATTAATGAGGAGTTTTATTTAAAAAAAAGAAATGGTGTTTTATGTATGACCCAATAGATGGTGCCAGTTGTGGTTTTACCAAAATCTGTCACTGTTTCAAGCATAGACCACAGGTTATAGGAAATGTGTCACGATACTGACTGACAACTCTAAACTGTTTCGTTTGTTCTATTTTCGTTGCGCGATAGCTCGGCTTAATTTTGGATCATAATATTAACGTTTATCTGTCTCGCAGTTCTGCTGTACTTCAATTTACTTAAGAATAATGCACCACAGACTACTTAGGAGATACTACAGACAATGTACTCGTGGTCCACTCAACTGAATTTGACATTTCTTTGTAGGTAGTCTAAGCATTTTCTTATGTTTAAACTACTCTGTGGTTTGAAAGGTTTAAACTATGTACTTACAGCGCCATCTAGAAAAGAAGCGGAACTAGTGTTTTTTTTTAAATAAAAAGCCTCATTGAAATGTTACAGAAGAGTTATGTAGTATAAATACCTCTTTAAATCTTCATCATCATCTGATGAAACCAAATAATTTTCGAGTTCAGAAATAAAGAAAAATAAAAAAAAGAAAAAAAAAGAAGAAAAGTTAAAGTAGGTACTTACATTCATGATGGTTTTATTTTTACTTGTAGGTCATAATAAAAACTTTACCTATATTGTTTCTGTAACATGACGTGCGCAGCGCAGTGTCACGCAAAACCATAGACTTAGGATGTACAAGACCAACAATGACAATTGAAATTTGCTGTGACACGTGTATTTGTTCGGGTTAGTAGGTTTTTAACATCACATTCACTTACGGAATAAGATTTAAAAGCCGCAAAAACAGTATTTTGCACTTTGATATTGAATAATTATGGTGGTACATAATCAATATGCTCTTTGTCGTGAAAATGATTCAAGCCAATATGAGCTCTTTTTGTGCTAGTATTCTGACACATCCGCCATTATTTCACGATCTCTTTTCCTCTTGGGCAGTGTGATTTGTACTTTTCTCTCCCACCCTTCGTGAGACTTTCGAGAGTAACGAAAAAATTCTAGGTCTGTGGGCAAAACTATGAATTTTTAAGTTTCAAGTGGAGTTTTGGCGGGAACGCGGAAAAGTTCACGTCGTTTCATTGTATTATTTTTCAAAACTCGTGCTTTTTCCAGTGTTAATGTTTAAAGTCGGTGGCGTTTTACGCATTATGTGCTGAATTACGAGCATGAGTGTGGGCAAGTGATATAATGTGGTGAAACGTGGTTTTTCGTGTTGCTTCCAAAATTCTATAGAAGCTTCTAGTAAAGTTGCCACCACTTTACTAGGGCATGACTTAGACTGGACTGAGACTACCTGACTTAGACTGGACTATGACTACGCAGACTGTGACTAAGACTTGACTTTACGTGAAATATTCTATCACTATGAAAAATTACAATACTTGATACTGGCTAAATACACTATGTGTGGAGCCAAAATATAAGAGAAAAAAAAAAGTTTCAAGTGATACTGCAATATGTTACGGCCAGCTGTGACGCTTAATATCAGGCGAACGACTAGCTCGTCACGTCATGCATTTCTATAAAAACAAGTAAACCTCCTATACTCATAATAATAATGTTTATAAAATTTACTTTTATTATCACTGCCTTTTGTTTTGATCCAATGAATAACAGAAAAATATGACTTAAAAGTTGATAAAGTTGCGAAACTTAGTTGCCAAGACGGCTGGAAGTGAAGGAAGTATTAAGACATATTAATCCATTTACATCCGGTGCTGCCTACTACAAATTTTATTTTCCCTATTTGCTATCAGATTCTGGCCTGGATCTATACCACTTTTTTGGACACTTTTTATATGAAGTGGACACTTTGATGTGAATGAGTCTGACAGATTTGTACAGAAAAAACAGTTGACTCAAGTCGAAAAAATGGTACGGTGATTTTTCGCAAGCGTAGCTAATTACTATATGTTTGTTTCTTTTCTTCGCCACTGACGTAGCGATACGTGTGAGCAGTACAAATACAATATCGTTTTCATGATCTTTCTTATACTTTAAGTCTATACTCTAAGCTACAGATAGACATTACAACACAAATCACAGAATCCCCCAGGAAACATAATCATCAACAACTTCATTGAGCCTCTTCGGATACTGTGGCCCCATTTTCTGGACCACGAAGTTGGACATGGTCAGTTTACCGTCATCAAGAGACGGCGCATGGTCTTCGGGAACCGTTAAGGTGGGCAAGATGATCACTGATACAAGCAGACCAGCGTACAGTTTCTGTGGAACAATAAGCTCAAAATCTTTGGAAATAAGCAGTGTTTCTAAGACTAGCAAGAACCTACAGATCTAGGTAATTAAAAAACTGGTGAAATGGTTGCAGGAAATAAGCAAAGAAGCTATCAGCTCAAGGTAATCCAACTGCAACAATTCCTAAAAAAGCTATTTTACTGCATTACTGCTGCTATTTAGTTAGGTACCTCTTTCATGTCAAATTCAAAGTCGTCCCTAGGATATTCTTCTTCGGCCCTCAAGCCGAGTCTGGTAAGAGCGGCACTCAGCTCCGAGTAGTAATGGTCTACCATCTGCTGGTAATACTTCGCACGGAACTGTCCGTCTGTCGCCGTGAAGATGAAGTACAGCAGGTCGAGGACGGGACACCCGCCTTGGACGGTCTGGTAGTCTACAGGTATCACCTCCGTTGTACCATCCTGTGAAGAATCACAAAATCTTATGGCTAGTTCAAAAATAATTTTTAATGCTTAAAAAGTATTTGATTTAAAAATTAATCACTGGGTTATGTTGTGGGCGGCAGTGACGCTTAATATCAGCCGGAGGGCTGGCTTGCTTTTAAATGTAAACCTTGCCGTAATGGTTTACATCACAGACCATTAAGGGTGGGTATTTTGATCAATAGTTAAGGTAACCCATGGTTAAAAATGCTAACAAATTCTAACCAATGGTCAAAATTTGTTAGGATTTTTAACCATTGGTTATCTTGACTAAAGATCAAAAAACCCGCCCTAAGAGATGCTATGTTTACATTTTAAAAAATGGTTGTGTAAGTGTATTTTGTGTCTCGGAGACGTGTAACAGATTTGAATGCAAGCGAGTGCAAACCGTAATGATAAACGCGGGCGGCATAATGCATTTTAAAAATATAAATTGTGTACTAACCTCTTTAACTCGGTGCAGCATATTGTTCGGTCTAAAATCTAAATGGCCAATCACTTGCCGCCTCAAGGCCTGGAACGAGTCACCGTACGAAAGCACGTTATATCGAGCTAAAAATGATTTTAATCTCTCCTTGTTCTCTTCGCGTACAGCTTCAAGCGCTGATTTGACCGATCCATTGAAGAATGTTTGGGTGTCCTCGTTATCCGTGAACATTCCTGACGTGAACTTTGATAATGTTTTCTCGAAGTTGCTCGGACGTTCGTGTTGGTAGGCGATGGAGAGCGCGTGGAACTTGGCGCACTCCGCGATCGCGGCAGCTGCGTACTCCCAGTCCACGGACTCGAACCGGTTGGCTGGCCCGAACCCTTTACTCGTGAGGTTTTCAAGCACCAGCGTCTCTTGCCACTGCGTCGCGTCAGAGCCGTAGTATTTGGGAAACTTCAGCCTGTGCTCCTCAGTGACGCCGTGATTCTCTTCCAGCTCTCTGTAGACCTTCAGCAGCTCATTGTACACGAGACGCTCTGTATTGTAAGGCTCCATCTTCACTTGTCCACGCAATGTTTCACTGGGACAGGCGACTTTAGCAAATAATCTGAGATCTTTTTCTTCATCGCTTATTTTTATGTGGTACAATTTTGAGCTGTAGTTGGCGCCGCCCGAAGATATCGGCTTGATTTGTATGTTATCGGTTGAGTAACGTTGTTCGATCGCGATTTTCTTCATTAATCCCATGAGGTGGTCTCCGTCCATGGCTTCAGCTGAATATTTTCGACTAACGAATTCAATGTTGGTTAAATGAATGGACTTGGAGTAGTCTCGTGGCTTATATTGTCAAGGCAATCTCTTGAATGACTTTGTATTTATTACGTAGCAAGATAAGATAAGTAAATGACTGTTATGTTATTAAGTAGTTAGTATTGTAGGTACAGTGTTGTATAACTAAAGAATAATTAGCTCTACTTATACAATCTGAGTTTGAATTGGGGTATTATCCCGAAAGGGGGGACTGGGACCATGATAGCCCACAAGTTGTAAGAGCCTTACTTGAAACTGCGTGTTTCCAAACCTCCATACTAAACAATAAATCCACTCAACTATGAACTCATTTCTAAAGACAGGTCGTTACACTCATGTAAACGCAGTCGGACGGTCGCGATGAATAGGGCTATCTTCGAATGTAAACTTTACATGGCATTTCGTCAATGAAAAACTATTAATTTTAAAAAAAAGTCATAGAAGAAACATTGTCAACCTTGGGGAGTAGATTTACCCCCTTTCGGGATAATACCCCAATTAAAACTCACCTTGTATAGCTTCGTATTAATACAGCTCTTAAACTAATGTAGGTACTAGGTACTATGCTATAAAATGATATGCCATATGATGCCCATATGATAACTTCTCGCTAACGGGAAATCCCACGCGTCAAAGCGAGACAAAAACGTTTGCAAGTTTAATAGCTTATCGAGCGATTATGAATATTGGGGAAGTATCATATTCCTTAGTTTTAACGCCTGTCTATTTTACATCGTTCTAACTTATTACTAGGTAACTGTAGGCGTTAGCATTATCATTAATATTTAATAGGTACCTATAGGTAGTTGTTACGCAATAATTTCATGTGGTGAGGTTCAATGCCCTAACCTCCTGTTTAGTTCTGGTCTCCTGTTATTTCATCATGCTTAAGAATAAAATACAGCTGCATAGAAAGGCTGGTTAATGGTGGCTTTTGCCACAACTTTTTAATGTTCTAAGGGTAGGTTATTTGATCCATAGTTAAGGTAACCTATGGTTAAAAATTCTAACTGAGCATTGGTTAGTATTAAGCAAGTACTTACTTAGGGTGGATTTTTTTATCTGTAGTTAAGGTAACCAATGGTCAAAATTTGTTAGTGTTTTAACCATTGGTTACCTTAACTGCGGATCAAAAGCCCCACCCTTGGCATTGGGAGTCGTTTAGGTGGGACCGGTTAGAGATAACAATAAAAAATATGCAGTCCTACTTCCCGCACCTTGAAAATAAAATTGCTACCATCACGTACCTATACCTACCTATCTCTATGACAGATAAGTTAGCTGTCTTCAATATGAACCGTCATGAAACCTTGCAGTTGAGTTTTGGCGGGAACGCGGAAAAGTTCACGTCGGTGCATTGTATTATTTTACAAAACTTATGCTTTTTTCCAGTGTTAATGTTTAAAATTGGTGGTGTTTTACGCATTAATTGCTGAATTACGAGCATGAGTGAAGCGTGGTTTTTCGTATTGCTTCCAAAATTCCATAGAAGCCTCTAGTAAAGTTGCCACCACTTTACTAGGGCATGCCTTAGACTGGATTATGACTTAGACTAGACTATGACTACTCTGACTGTGACTATGACTTGACTTTAAGTGAAAATTTCCATAATACGATGAAAAATTACAAAACTTGACACTGGCTAAATACACTATGTGTTGAGCCAAAATTTAAAAAAAAAAAAAACCTTGCAGTTTGTGTCTGTCAAAGACGCCATTAAAAGTTGGTGTAGATTAGGTAGCCGAACACTTAATTAGAGCTATTCTTACTACCATTGGTAACTGGCCAAGTGCGAGTCGGCCTCGCGCACGAAGGGTTCCGCACCATTATCTATAAAAACGAGCAACAAAATCACGTTTGTGGTATGGGAGCCCCCTATATTAATTTTAATGTTTTTTAGTATTTGTTGTTATAGCGGCAACAGAAATAATACATCATCTGTGAAAATTTCAACTGTCTCTATCACGGTTCATGTGATACAGCTTGGTGACAGACGGACAGACAGCGGCAGCGGAGCCTTAGTATTAGGGTCCGTTTTACCCTTTGGGTACGGAACCTTAATAAGCCTATATCCAACATTAATGAAAAAAGCATTACGTACTCAACTGCAGCACCACTTTTTTAGGGTTCCGTGGCGCTCTGTGGGGGAGGGCTATGTTCAGTAATGGAGGTGTTCAGGCTGTTGAGATAGGTACTACTTATATGTATTAGGTACCTCCAAATGTAGGTATATCTACTAACTCAAATATTCTAGTCATTATGACTACACTACTTACTCAAATATCTAGTCATTATGACTACACTACTTACTCAAATATTCTAGTCATTATGACTACACTACTTACTCAAATATTCTAGTCATTATGACTACACTACTTACTCAAATATCTAGTCATTATGACTACACTACTTACTCAAATATTCTAGTCATTATGACTACACTACTAACTCAAATATTCTAGTCATTATGACTACACTACTAACTCAAATATTCTAGTCATTATGACTACACTACTTACTCAAATATTGTAGTCATTATGACTACACTACTAACTCAAATATTCTAGTCATTATGACTACACTTCTTACTCAAATATTCTAGTCATTATGACTACAGACCAGCAGACAGATTAAATAGACAACAGGCCCTACTAATCTAAGCGATGTGTTATTGTTATCTTACAATTCATATTTTTCTTCAATTGTAATCTGTTTTGTGCATAAATAAATAAATTACTTAGGTAACAGAAATCTAATAGTAGTGTTTATTTCGCAAATAATAATTGATAATCAAGTAGTTGGTATTACCTATATGATCTACTGCTAGGCGGTCATGTAACTTGATTGCAACCGATAGAAACATAATCAATATAAGTACTACTTATAGGTACTAGAGATACTTAAATAGGTATTTGCGATAACACTAACAACTGCATAGTGACATTCCAAGAAGACTGCATAATATAGGTACTATCTCGACTTGAATTGGTATATTATCCCGAAAGGGGGTAAATCTACTCCCCAATGTAAACAATGTTTCTTCTACGATTTAGTTTTTCATTGAAGTAATGCTATGTAAAGTTTACGTTCGAAGATAGCCCTAGCGCAGCTGGGTGGTTAAACTTCGTCTTTGACCGAATGCACTTAAATGAGTTTGACGACCTGTGTTTAGAAATGAATTTATTTATTTATTTTAGTATCTTAACTCTCGTAGCGATTGCACGAGCAATTATGTGAGTTATATTTTTTAGAAACACGCAGTTTTAAGTAAGGCTCTCAGAACTTGTGGGCTATCATGGTCCCAGTCCCCCACTTTCGGGATAACATACCAATTCAAATTCACCTTGTAGATATAGCAGGCATAATTATCTTGTTTAGTATACCGTAGGTAGGTATCTACCTAATGCATGGGTAATGCATATCAAGCTAGAGAGATACCTAATCGGCTAGTTTCAGCATCCTAGAGCATCGTCTCTGTCACACGGAGCATTAGGGTCAATTCAGACAAAGCAGCAAAATGCTCGAGTACTTTTTAAGTGCTATTGGAGTTTTACCCTTTATTTCATTTAGACAAAGCTGAAAATAGTATGTAACAATAAAATCTTACCTATTTTAATGTTGCATACTATTTTCAGCTTTGTCTAAATGGATTAAGGTTGATATTCCAATAGCACAAAAGTGCTCGAGCATTTTGTTGCTCTGTCTGAATTGACCCTTAGAGCGACCAAACTTCATAGGTATATATAACGTACTTACAACTAAGGATGGGTTTTTTGATTGGTAGTTCCAATGGTTAAAACCTCTAACAAATTCTAACCAATGATCAAAATTAGTTGAGTTTTAAACCCTTAGTATTTAGCAGATTAGGTAGGTAGTACAAGCAAGCACATAACATACTTTTTTTTAATTGATATATTTTACAATAGCCTTGTTTATTACTTCAGGAGGCCCCAAGCCACATAGTCATCAACGACTTCATTCATCCTCTGAGTATACAACGATCCAGCGGGCAGGTCTCCCATGCTGGCCATGTCGAGGTCCTCGCCCAGCTTAGGAGCGACGTTCTCTTCCACCAGCAGGATTGGAAGCATCAGCACCGACACCAGCAAACCGTATGGCAACCTCTGTGGATGAAAGCTTAGATTAACCAAGAAGTGAACTCAATACGACATGGCTAAAGTACTAGAATCCAGTCTTAAAGAAAAGCTGTGCAATTGTGCATCCAGCAGAGCGCCCCTAGTGGTGACTGGCGACTGCACTACAGAATAGATATAAGTACCCACTACGTACATAAGGTTCACTCCACAAAAACAAAATGAATAGCTACCTTTTTCATACACAATAAACTGCAATTGCAGAGCTACAGCTGTATCCTTAGGTAAGCGCCGCCGGCCGAACATATATATTACCTAAGCTACGGAGTGAGACCCCCTAGGGGTCTAGCAAAGATCCCTGTCCAACGATAACTCCAAATGTATAGGAATGACATTACCTGCGGGAAAGCCATTTCTCCCTGACTCTTGACTATTCGTAACTAAGGATTTCATACAAATATTTTACGACACCTAAGTATACATACTCGATAGCATGTAGGCACATTCAAATAAGCTCGTATTTACTAGGGGTAATTATACGATTCGATTTTTATACAGCGCGATTTCTTACCTCTTTTAGTTCGAAGTCAAAGTCCTCTCTGGAGTACGTATCCTCCACATCCAGCCCGAGCCTGGCGAGTGCAGCGCCAAGCTCCGAATGATAGTAGTCGACTAATTGTTCATAGTGCCGTGACCTGAACTGGCCATCTGTGGCCGTGAAGATGAAGAACAGCAGGTCTATGACGGGACACTCGCCTTGCAACGTTTGGTAGTCCACCACGATCACCTCTACTGTGCCATCCTGTAAGACATGCAAGGGTAACCACAGGATTTGTATGTGATGAGAGTTGTGCATTATATGCAAGTGCAGGGTAATAAGCTTAGGTAGTTTATGCAAGCTGCTATAACTGTCAGTGGATGCAAATGAGGGAATCATACCATGCTGTTTTTTACTTAAATTTCTCAACTTATGCAACATATTACTCGGTCTGAAGTCAGCATGTATAAGCACAGGACGTCTAACGGCTCCGTACATACTGCTGAACTGACTCAGGTTTCTTCCTTCCAGGAATGTCTTAAACTTCTCTTTGTTCTTCTCGTGGACTACTGCGAGCGCTGATTTTACTGAGTTTTTATTGAACAACTGGTTTCCTTCATGATCTGTAAACATTCCTTGCCTAAAGGTTTTCCCTATAAGCTCATTGAAACCGCTAGGGTTGTGGTGTTGGTAGGCCAGAGAGAGCGCAAGGAATTTGGCGAGCTCCGTAAGTGCTGCGGAGGCGTACTGCCAGGATACTGGTTCCAGCCGATTATGGAGCACGAATCCTCTACTCGCCAGGTCTTCCAGCACTATTATCTCTTGCAGATGGGTTGCATCGGCACCGTAGTACTTAGGAAGCCGCAGTTTTTGCTCCTCAGAAAGTCGTCGAGTTTCTTCCAGCTCTCTGAATACTTTCAGAAGTACAGTGTACAAAAATCATTCGTTGTCGTAAAACTGCAGATTAGATTGCTCGCGCATTTTCTCGGTGACAGCGGTTTAGATCGACTCTGCCATCACTCGCGATTCGGACGCGATACAACTGGGAGCTGAAGTTAGCACCGCCAGTACATATACGGGCGCTACTTTCAGGTCACAGTTCTGGTAATTTTGGGAGGCTGCTATTTTCTTCAGCAAGGTCACAAGGTTTTCGTTGGCGACGGACATTGTGCGCGCGCTCATACAAGTATCTGTCTTCTGTTTTACGTAGGTACTTTTATCTATGCTTTAGACTACAGCGACAAGACAATATTACGAGCCGATTGTCTTCTAGCAAGGCCTCAACGTGAATAAGTGATTTTATTTTAAAATGTATCTTATAATCATCTTATCTACGTGCGACTTGAACAATATTACCTATTATCTGTGGGAGTTTTCTACACGATAATGGCGATTGGCGATACGGAATATATTCAGCGCTCGCACTCTCTGGAAAAGTTAGAAGCAAAAAAACACATGAACAACAAGCAAGGAAGCATAAATTCCATGATTAGAATCCATATAATAATTTACTCCATCTTATAAACACTACTAATTAACATTTAGGTTAAGCAAATCAGAATGATAAAGACGTAATATATTATTACTTACGTAAACGTGCTTGAATCAATTCCCATGTGTTCACTAAAATGTATTTATATCCTCCAAAATTTTAGAGGCCCAATTGTTGATGATTTTCTTGAAGGTTGTCATTGTGCCATATTTCTCTATACGTATACCACCATTATAAAACTGTACCAGAGCCAAATTATGTATGTATCTACCTACCTACATTTTAAATAATTCTATGTGCACGAGCTTTCAGGTGATTGATAACAGGCTAGTGTCCTGATATTTTTTTATTGCATTAATTAATATTCTTAAAAAAATAAACAGTCGTGAAAGCAAAAATTAAAAATTTCAAAAAATTACAGTTACAAGCGACTCAAACATGCGGTGACGTCACTCTTGCTCCTTCATACTTTACAGTCTCTTTGCCATGTGACGTCACAACGTGCGTTTTCATAGTAACTGTGGGGAATCTCCTGGGACAGGCGATGCCCCCTCCAGAAACATTAAAAGCTTATTACTCCTTGATTTATTTACCGATTTTACTTTTTTCTTTTTATTTATTGCATTCATTTTAAACCTACTTTAAGGAAATAATATTTACTTGTTAATTTTTAATAGCAGGTAACTACCCTATTATATTACTATTCAGTTTCATATTTTCAAGTACCTATAATAAAACAACAAGATATGTTTTATAATATTTTCCTTTTTATTATTTCAGGAATTGTTTGTTTTCATACGAATATAATATCATAGTTTCGTTACAGCGATTATTTATATGTGAGCGGGTAATGACGCATGCACGCGGTACCAGACCCTAAAAAAGTCACATAAATTAACTAAAAATTAAATAAACACAATAAATAACTAATTAATGTTACGATAAAATATATATTAACACCCGCTTGCCCGACTCGGGTGCCTCCTTACACCGAAACGTTCTTTAATGGCCGCGAGCAAAAATGACTTCTATAGCTAGTTAACATAGCACTAACATTGTTTCGTAGAAATGTATAACAATAGGTAGTATTAGTGCATCTACCGCCTACAGTAGTCACAACATAGCAACCCCAGCTTCCCCAGATACATTGGTCGTACACGCTATATTAGTACCAACAACTTTCACCCAATATTTAATAATAACATACAATTACGATTACCTAAAACGAATTTCCCTAATTTTAATAGAACGATGTGCATTGTAAACAGTTTCATAATTCAATATATTTTTTCATTATACATTTTTAAAAAGCATTTAAATATATTCCTAACATTTTAAGGTAGGTAAAAACTAATGTTTTTCGAATAAAAATTGCAGTCATCGGTTTACATTTAACGCGATATAAAACAAATGTATTGTGCTAATTAATAAGCGATATGTAAATCCATTTACCGAACAATGAATAAAATATTGGAAAGCGAAAATGACCGATTGCAAGTAATATACATCTTAAACAGTATACGCTAGAATGCTGAACTTTTCTATACACGTAAGGCTCAATTCACATAGAGCGGCAAAATGCTCAAGCAGTTTTAAGTGCTATTGGAATATAAACCTTATTCCATTTATACAAAGCTGAAAACAGTATGCAACATTAAAATCTTACCTATTTTAATGTTGCATACATTTTCAGCTTTGTCTAAATAGATTAAGGTTGATATTCATACACCACTTAAAAACTGCTCGAGCATTTTGCTGCTCTGTCTGAATTGGGCCTAACACGTCTAATGTAATCGGTCATTTTCAAAATTTTCATCCGTAACTATCATACTAATAAATAACATGGTCGTATAGTAAAGATATAGAGTAACCAGTATCTATTTACATTTGTATGCATCACGCTGCACTATATAGAAATCTAAGCTGCTAAATCACAAGGCTGGTTCCTGAACATTAATAACATATTATTGTACTGTTTTACATAACGATAAACATTTTAACAGGAAGAAAAACTATGATATGAGTCTCAATTGTACTTTAAAATTAACAGATTTTCCAACTCACGTTATTCTAATATGGTCATGACGTTAAAAAACTGAATACCGGTGCATAATCAATTTCATCTAACGCTAGTTTTAAAATGAAGTCGATTACAGATATTACAGTACTATAATGCCACCGATTTAAAATAAACAGAGAATATAAAATAACAACACTGTTTCACGGAAACAAGATAAAGTTATCAATATAGAAATGTCTTAATTTTCGTTGCACACAAAAAGCTTCGAATAAGAAATGCTAAAACAACTGCTAATAACGGAAACGCTATCTTACGCCGAAACGTTATTTTTAATGATATAATAGTTACAACAACAATGGGATCGATCAGTGGGATGTGATAAACACGCTACTCCACCACACAATAGGGATCCTTTCCATCTATTCTACACCTAATTCGTACTATTCTCCGAAATAACAATCTCTAGCCCCCCCCCCCCCCCCCCCAATGTCGTACCAATTCTTTCCTAGATGTGCATTAGAAAGGCAGATGAATGCTGTTTTTTAATTTATAGAAAATCCTTTCTTAGTTCTCGAAAATTTTACTAAACTAAAAGCTAAGGCGCGCGGTCCTACTAATACTGATGCTTTGACCAATCACATTTGTACACGATTCCCGAAATAAACGACATTTTATATTAATTTATGCTAAACCATGCAAAAATTATTGAATAACGTAATTTGTATATTTTTGACGTAACCTTTAAGCAATGTTTTTTATTAAATATTTTTTTTATCTAAGGGTGTTGGTACATAGTTCCGCGCACCGTCACTACCTACTTATGATTACAATTAAACATATTAATTTTAGCCTTTATTTTAAATACACATATACACGTCAACGTAGAGGGTTAAAGTTCGTCTATCACTGCATTTACATACAATATCCTATATTCGATAACAGGTCGGGTCGAGCGGACCGCGCGGATATCATAAAATACATTTTTTGCAATAAGTCAACAATTTTATTACTATTCTGTTGGAATATGCAAACGGCTAAATAAACACGATGTCGCGTTTTAAATATTAATTAACATTGGAATGATTTAGCTAGTCTACAGATAATAATAAAGTATAAATATTTATTGCGATGGTTTGATGTGCACGTAATTTAGGTCATGTCATATTTATACATTTTATATCGATATAATTATGTTATGCAATTCCACGCGCACCGTCGAGCCTCGTACAACAGCGCCTAAGAAAGAGTTAACAACTGGATAATATACAGTAAACACACTGATTTAAGTTATAGTTACACTTTTAAGTTTACATTAATATTACTCACCTACCTGCTAACGACAGCTTGCGGAGACATTTCATTGGTAACACCGAAGTGTTGCTATACCGAAAAATATCTGTCTCGGCAAGCGATACTAGAAATAGTTATTGTACGGGATACTGCGTGAAGACGCGGCGCGCGCAAGCAATCGCCTCTACGCGACATGTTACCATTGCAAGCTAAGTAGAAAATCTACCATTATAGTAGAAATTTAACACTTACAACGATTATCGATATATCCCGCGAAATCGTTTTACATTAACTGGAATACTGAACCAGTGTTGTAAATATCAGCTTCAGCTTGAAAATTATTTGAAGCATAGTTAACGTACAGCGATAGAAAGGCACTACTGAAGACATTACTGAACACCTACACCAGAAGTTATAAACAAAAATTAAATAATAACATTTATACATCTTTTATTGAGCATTCGGTGGTTACATAAATATATAAATACACGTCTGCCTTCTTTCTTTGGATGCTTCGGAGTTAGTTATATTTTACTTTGATTATATACGAGATTTACAAAGTTTGGGGTAGTATTAACATCCCGTTACTACTAAACAACTTGTTAAATACTGGAAACAAAGAAAACTTAATAATTTAGACGCGCTTAACTTTAAAAACGGTTGATATATTACCCCGGGACGAAACAAGATTTATTCTAACACTCTGCCAACATAATTAACTAGTACTTAGTACTTAGTTAGTACTTAGTAATTAGTTGTATCATGGAACAAGTAGGAGAGGAATGCCAATACACCAAGAAAACAGCGTAGATCAAAAATATTCTAAAAACCTCATAAAACTAGATGGCGCTGCAAAATGAGCGGGCTATACGGCTAGCTACGGCGGTAAGTTTAAAACAGTTTATTAGCATATTTCTGATCTACGCTCAACTTATAGCCCGCTCATTTTGCAGCGCCATCTAGTTTTCTATCGGTTTTTGCCATATTTCTGATCTACGCTGTTTTCTTGTAGTATTGGCATTCCTCTCCTACTTGTTCCATGGTTGTAGTTATAATTAACTATTTCAAAGCAACAACGATACCATGCGTTCTAAAACATACACTCAATAAGTTGTACTTTGACAGACACTCTATCAATTTATACACGCGAACATAATTACAATATAAATTATATAAATGTTTCTGAAACTCTGATAACAACTGTGTTGCAGATGTATAAAAAATGCAAATGCTGCTCTATTTTATTTATCATCAGATCTACCGCTTTTGTATAACCAAAAGTTGTAAATGCAAGCCTGCAAGTTAGTTCCTGGATAAAAATGTAATGAAAAAAAAATTACGAGTTTCAGAAAAAACATGTTATTTACAAAAAACAGTAACATATTCTATTAGGTACATTACAAGAAACACGAACGCTGCCGCATTCATCTACCTACAAGATTGTAAGGAATATCGAGGCAAGCAGCGACGTGTGACACGCTAGTATTAATATTAAATGAGGACTCTATTGTATGCTAGATAACATTCTGTCAACTTCTCGCAGACGAGAAGGATCCCGCGTGTAAGCGGGACAAATAATATTTGCAATGATTTTAGCGTTTATGAGTAAGAGAGGTAGTGTATGCGCTCACTTCGGATAGTGTATGCACAAACTTCGGATAGGGTATGCGCTTACTTCGTATGATGTATGCGCTCACTTCGGATAGTGTATGCACAAACTTCGGATAGGGTATGCGCTCACTTCGTATGATGTATGCGCTCACTTCGTATAATGTATGCGCTCACTTCGGATAGTATATGTGCTGACTTCGGATCGTGTTTTTGTAATACATAAATATCCAACAAATTTTTAATACTCCGTTGACCCAGGCCCAATCATCTTGATTGAAATGTCATACACGATTTAACTAATTTGCTTTCATCCAAACAGGTTAAATTAAATAAATAAATGTAGCAAGAATATGAATACTGAAGTGTCACGCGCATGTTGCTACAGGCTACACTACTATAATAATTATCAAGACAACTAATAATCTGGGATTTTAGCCCCATTTTTTATATTACAACGAGATCGTATTTATTTGAAGTACATCTAATAAATACGATTTAATTATCGCTTCTGAACGAAAAAATATTATTATCGTAGTGTAGCCCTAACCTTGAGATATTTTCAGAGTATATAATTATTATGTATATACACCATAATTAATAATAGATTCAAAACGATACACAACAGTAAATAGTTATAAAATCAATACATTAAAGCCAAGTTTTTATTTACAACATCATATATTTAGCTATGTGGGCGCAGCACAGTGGCTTTAACATATTCATAAGAAAGTTTAGTACCTGGCAAGTTTAATGGCACCTATTATAGTTATGGAAGAAAAATGCTACAAGTTTTTATAGCGCTTTTAATTTTAGCTTTTGTTGAATTGAAAAAAAACCGCTAACCGAATAATTCAATGTTTTGTACGTCCCTAGATATATACTAAAGAGGGAAGGTTAGGCTACCTTTTTGAACGTAGTCCGTTTCAATTAGAGGCAACACACACAATTTGGAGATATCAAAATCTTTACCGACAAGTAGAGCGAAACGCAGAGCCAGTTTTTGACAAACGATACAAGGTCGTACAACCCTTCGGCTCGTGTGTCATTGCCGCGGTTGGCAGATATTTGAAATTTATGAACGATTATTATTATTATCTTTTTCTTCCCCATAAATTATGTCATTGCAAAAAGCAAGAAAACAACACAAAAAAAATATGTCAATTTTAATGTCATAATTGACGAGGACAAATCTTTTCGCATTCCGAGCCGAAGGGCAGAACCTTTTCTTTAAATCTATGCCAGTTCTATTCCTATTGTCATTCGGGTCCCTATGATACAGGGAATCCTGGTTAAGGTTTAGGATCTCTCTATGTATGTGAATCATTGGGCATTTATTTATTTGTCATGTGGAGAGATGATATGCTAAAGCTATTGCCTACGAGCAGTAAAGACATCTTTATTGTGAAAATAAGTTTTACGAAGTTGCGTAATTTATTTACGATTCATGATATTAGTTTGTTTATTTATACGTAAGCGAGTGTTTTTATTGGTTATTACACTTTCATGTGAATAAGTCTAACAGATTTGTATAGAAAAAACAGTTGACTCGAGTCGAATAAATGGTACGGTGACTTTTCGCAAGCGTAGCTAATTACTATATGTTCGTTTCTTTCCTTCGCCACTGATGTAGCGATATGTGTGAGCAGTACAAATATAATATCGTTCTGATGATCCCTCTTTGCTTTTAGTCTATACTCTAAGGGTCAATTCAGACAGAGCAGCAAAATGCTCGAGCACTTTTTGAGTGCTATTGGAATATCAACCTTAATCCATTTAGACAAAGCTGAAAATAGTATGCAACAGTAAAATCTTACCAATTTTAATGTTGCATACTATTTTCAGCTGTCTAAATGGATTAAGGTTGATATTCCAATAGCACTTAAAAAGTGCTCGAGCATCTTGCTGCTCTGTCTGAATTGAGCCTAAGGGTTGAAACCCATCATGATTGGCTGTACTGTTCCGTCCAATCAAGATAACTAAATTTTAAACTCACTACAAAATAATAGGTCCGTTGTGACAGTTGTCATTATGCCATAATTAGGGATGCTAAGCAAAAAATCAGTAGCCTGAAAATTCAATTATCACGATAAATCGATTCCGAATTATACGAACCTGTAATCGTATTGTATTTTTATTTCTTTTTACTTTAATTTTTCTAAAAAGTGAGCTGTCAAAACGGGCCTCTTATTTTGTAGTGAGTTTAGTTCATTTATTGTTTCTTTTATTGAAACAACCTTTATAAAAATAAATAAATCAATAAATATAAAAGGGAATTATATGTAAGGGAATTTAAAAAAAATAGATGCCAGTACATTAATATTTTTATATTAATCAGCCCGCCTAGAACGCGCACCGCTAGCTAATCTTGTCGTCGCTGTAGAGTAGGGCACACGCTACCATAGTCTTGTCACGGTGTTACGAGATAAAGTGTCGAGAACATTTTGTCGCGGTGCGCTTTCTACCGGGGCAGACTGGAGCTAAAGCCGGGAACCCACGCGTAAAATACTCATTGCCATCACATACCATTATGTAGGTCGCGACTGAAACTCAGTTATTGAGGTCCTGCGACATTAATTGCATGCTGAGTCGGGACCATGACGTCACGCAACATTATATTTTTAGTGCCTTTATTTTTGTTGCGATTTGTCTTGTTTTAATGCCTACTTGTAAAAATGTAATATTGTGTGATGCCCTGAATAAACGTATTTTCTTTCTTTCTTATACAAATACAGTTACAAACTGAACTTCAGGTATTTATCAATACAAAACATAAATTAAAAACTCTCGAAAAAAGTTGTGTGATAAAAACAGAAAACTGCTTTTATTTGCATTCCGTTCATTGTACAAAAAATAACAATTTATTTTCATTATTTTCAACCGCGCTATATTTTGCGTATTAATGGATTTTTTTTGCCAGCACATAAAAATATTCTAACAGACTATACAAGTAGTAAAGAAGCTATTAGGCCTCAATATGCGATAACAATATATCATTATATTACACTTTTACATTACATTTATTATAACAATATTACTTTTCCGACATTTCGGTAATCAGCTATTTCGGTAAATGACCAGAATATAAGAATTTAAACTCTGTATTACTGTAATTAAATTATATAAAAGCGTCGTGTGATAACAAGAATATACATAGAATCACAACGCGGATGCCGGTCAGTTCCCGAATCAACTGGTTGCCCGTAATGAGGGTGACACGGTATTTACACGTCCAGACTGGTGCCGTAAGAGCCGCCGGATTACGACAATCTTCAAATTGACTAGTCTAATCTAATAATAATAACGGCGTGATACGCGACCTAAGACTTTGCGGTTAGTTTTTTCTTCGAATTACATTTTATTTGATATAATAATATCAAACAACAATCACAGCACAAAATAAATAATGTATTAAAACACGTTCGCTTTCGATAACTGAACAAACAAATCACCAAAAAAGATTTTTCAATCAACTGATATTGAAAAAGCGTTGAACCTGGATTTCACTACAAGTTTTTGCTGAACCAAAACGGTTCGTTCAGGAATCGAAACCGAGCATTTGCAGACGATCGATGCCAAGACACACACCCACACAAACCTATCTTTCAGCGAACATTTCAATAATATCACGGTTCTGGAATGCAGGAACATGATATTTCACTAAACAAAACCGCATCGAGTCACTCGACGCGAGCTCCGCGAGAACGGATGGACGAATCACAAGAAATGCACATTTCCACGTCACCGGTCGACCCAAGGCGAAACCGACTTTACGTAAAGGAGATAAGTTCACTTTTCCTGCCGCGAGATGGCCAAGGCTAGCTGCAATTCGGCGTCTTCCTGCCGTCTTCTTTTCTCAGCCTCGTCCTGAATCCGCTTGGATTCAGCGGCCGCCCACGCCCACTGCTGCTCTTCAGTGGGCAAAAACTCACCGCTCTTCGACTCGAGCTGAGCCTTGGCCTTCTTCTGTTTCGTCCGCCCGATACCACCTATCGTGTGGACGAGAGATTTCGCGTACTTCACGGGCTTGGGCGACTTTTCCTTTTTCGCCGGCAACGTCGTAGCGGGCCACGACTCGTTCAAGTTCTTGTTCTTGTCGGAGCTCCAGTCGGCGGCCCAGTTGTCCGCCTTGGACCAGTTGTCCGGCTTGCTCGACCACGTGTCGGATTTGTTCGCCCAGTTGTCGGTTTTCGTGTCGGCGGTTACCGCGTTCGTGTTTTTAGTGGATGGCCAAGCGTCGACGGCGAGGTTCGGTTGGTCCCAGGCGTCGTCGGCGGCCCAGTTGTCGGCGGGCCAGGCGGGCGTGGCCGCCGCGGCGCGGGGCGCCGACGCCGGCGGGGCGGAGACGCGGCCGCTGCGCCGCTCGTGCTGCTTGACCCCGTTGACCGTCGCGGAGGAAGCGAAGAAGTCATCGATCTCGAAGCCGGCGACCGAAGTCGGCCGGCCGGCCTTCGATCTCGCATCCGTGACGTCAGCGAACGGATCCTCTATATTAAACGGATCCTCGTATCGGTAGTCCTTGAAGGGATCGTCCGCGAAGTCCATGGCGGCGCGCGTCTGGACGCAACAAAGTGTGTGTGAGTGAGAGGGGTGTATGCGCGGGTGTGGCGGGTGGGAGAGGGATGGATACGCACGTGTCAGCCCCGCCGCGCCGCGTCCGCTTAGCGCTGCAAGTGGGGACAAGCACACGAGCAGTGGTTAGCATGTTAGTGGTGGTGGTACCATGGACGATATGATTCTACGCGTACTAATAATGACTGAATCGAGACAGAAACGTAAAAAAAGTGTTTTCACAGCAATGTTATCAAATTGCCAGTGAAAAAAATATTAAATATAAATAGGTAATTTATTTTCAGTCATTATAAGTAGCTATAGATAGAGAAAATTTTAAATATGTACAAGTGTAGTTATTGTTGTTAAAGAAGTAGAAATAATAAATAAATAAGGTGGGTATAAATAAATAAAAATGAATATAAAAGGAGTGGGACCTATTCATTCCGAGCGTTCATTACTCATGCACGAAAACTTGGCTCGATTTATAATACGCAAGCTAAATTAAATGCTGAACAATATTTATATTTACAAGTGCAGAAGTGGGTGCAAAAAAACTATGGAAATTCTCAAAGAGACGAAGCAAACTAACGGAACTGTAGCTGGAAGCTAAATAAATCATAACGAAGCACTACTATTAAAACGAATTTAGGCTCTCTTCTAAAACAGCGTTTGCGTACTTTTTAGAATCTAGGCAGATTTTGACCATTATATGCGACTATGAAATATTATCGATTGATAACTAGCGACGCATCCGCAACATGAGGCTCGTACATTCCTGGCTCTTCTGTCTCGCTCACGCATTGCGATATTTTTGAAAGGTAAGAAATGGTAGAACTTACTTACAGAAAAACCAAACGTCACAAAAGTTCAACAAAAAATCACATTAAGGTGGAACGTTACACTAGCGCGGCAAATTCAAATTTATGTTCTTTTGCCAATAATAGCTTAATTACTCAACGTGATTACATGAAAACAAATTTTGCGCAAATAAATAGAATGTATCAATAAATTACAATTAAAAGTATCACCTACATATTATTGGTTTAGCGACAAATGGCAATAGACTGAAAAAACTAAAACGAAATTGGTTTATTGCCATTTGTCGCTAAACCAATGATATCTAGAAGATATTTTTAAAATTTGTTGATACATTCCATTTCTTTACGTTAAATCAGTTTTAATGTCATCACGTTTAGTAATTAAGCTATTATTGACAAAAGAACACAAGAAAATTTCAATTTGCCGCGCTAGTCAAACGTTCCACCTTAATCCAATCAAGTTTTCATGAATAAAAATATTGCAATGGTGCGTATAATTATGTTTAGTATGTACAACAATTTAATTTTAACAATTTTAAATAGCAAATCTAATTTTGACTTGTAAAAGTGCTAAAAGTAGCCTATTTGCAAAAAAAAAACATTGAATTTTGAATCAAAAACAGAATCAAAGGTCTTTTCGTTCTAACCTGTTCGATTCTTTTTTGATGTATGAAAACTTATTTGGATCAACGTGATTTTTGTCGCAATGTGCGAGCGAGATAGGGGCTCCAGGAATAAACGAGGCCCAGCCGTTTTCCCGTTGAATATCTAAATATTCCAGAATGAAGATGAGCGCATGCAATCTGTCTAAAATTCACTTTTTATGTTAAAGGGTGCGAGCATACGGCCTATCTGGAAGCAGTCACCGTAGCCTAGGAGCATCTGTAACACTGTAGGTGCGCTGCTGACCCTGTAGGACACTTTTAACCCTCCTTTTAAGTGCTCTATATTGTAGCTCTGTGAAAAGACAGATGGCGGGAGCTCATTCCAAATTTTTCAAACGAGTTCAATGGTTATAGCGTGAGAGCCATACACACAAACAAACAAACATCCATTATAAGTATATTAGTACCGATACGGAAAATTCAAAACAGAATACATACGTGATTATGGTCGGGTACACTGAACGCAACGTTGTTATACAGCCTATTTACAAGTTAGCCTATCGTTGATAAAAAAAAATATCACATTTCCGATCTAAGCTAAAAGAGTATTTAGATTATGCAATACATAACAAATATAACATGCAAATAAATAGAATGAATGGTGTAACAATGAAACCCAATGAGAAACAATAACAAGCGACATGCAGCGGCGGCGAGGCGTGACGTGGCAAATAAACAACTAACCCGGTCTAAAAATCCCACAGACGAAAACAGTTTCAAACGTTCCAAGCGATCTGAAGATGTTTTATAACCAACTTTAAAAAAAGAGATACTCAATTAGGTTGTATGGTTTTATTGGTTTTTTTTTTGTTCCCTCATACCTCTGTCTCTGTCTGATTATGTGATCAATTCAAAGGAAATACAAGTTCATTTTTAAGAGACAAGAGTTAAAAATAGAAGATTTTTTGGAATCTTATGTGTGTACGGTTGAACGTTAGAAACGGTTCCTGTTTGAAGAGTCTCTAATGCGGCTCATACACAAGCTATTTTCTGCCCCGTTGTATATTCCCTTCTCGCTCTGTTGTATCGAGAAGATTGAGAAAAGTATATGTTGTCAAATAGATTGCTGCAAAAATGCACGTGTATGAGTAGCATTATTTGAGAATGGCATTCTACAGAACAGAGAAAGTAAAATATATGTTCAACCATAATTTGGATTCATTTGATTAGATTGAATTTTTCATTCGATTGCTGCATTCTTTAAGGAATGTCATTTAAATTGTTGTATTGATATTGACATTTCGAAGGACCAAAGGTTCGAAGAATCAAAATTATGGTCCTTCAAGCAATGAAAAAGTTTTGAGTAGTTATTGTATTCAATGTATGTTACAAACAAACAAAAAGTATTTAAGTATTGTATCAGTTATCTGGTTGCCATAGTACAAGCTATGCTTAGTTTGGGGCTAGATGGCGCTGTGTGAAATGTCCACACATATTTATTTATTTATTTATTTAAAGCTATTATACACTACCACACTGCAGTGGTAGCAAATATATGTTAAGCTTTTTGTAAATCAAATGAAAATGTTTGCAAAATTAATCGTAATAAAAAAATACGCGAGACTGACATTTTATACAAGACTAAAACAAAAAATAAAATGCCATTCTCAAAATCAAAACAAAAACGTGCGTCGACTATGTTTACGTACATTTTACTTTCTCTGCGGCATTCGAAAACAAAATAATACATTTATTTAGCTGTTTTACTGAACTCCGGCGATCACCTCATGCGTACTAAAGGGGGGTGGGAGGTAAAAAAATGGGGTAAACATAATCTGGAATAAAAATTAGTTTCGAAATCAAATTAAAATGTTTTAATCGTTGCTAACTATATTAAGGTAGTTTCAATTGGTAGGCTAGTATTTAAAAAAAAATGTAATATCCAAAATAAAATTTTAGTATTGAAATTTTAAACGAATTAAAAAAAACATTTATTTAGTCAAACAAAACCAATTCATAGTTTATTCATCATCATCATCATCATCATCATCATCATCATCATCATCATCATCATCATCATCATCATCATCATCATCAACACAATCATGGCAAAGTATATTCCTTATATCGGGTAATAATTGATATTATCACAAATTATTCATCAATTCATTGAATTTTTTTTTTTAACATTATAAATTCAATGTTAGCGTGATATCAAAGAAAATTTGCCGCTCTAAACTTACGCCTGCGCATGCACAATCTTATGTTTTTACAACTGCATGGAAAAATGGTATTGCAATTGCATAATACAAAACGTTACTGCGTAGGCAACAGCGGCGAAGTTTCCTCGATACCACTGTACAGACGATTCTCGCCTACTGCCTGTGGTGTATCATTGGTAATATATGCAAAACAAGTTAAAGGAAAAACAACCGTATTAACAGTGAACATAAGGTATAAGATAGTCGTACTTTATGCGGCGGATTGGGTCTGGGCGGCGCGGGGCGCGGCGGCGGCGTCTTGTGGCTCTTCGGTGGTAAGGCGGGCCCGCTCCCGCTACCGCTCCCGCTCCCGCTACCGCCTGTGGGGTTGGCGCGGGTCGGCGCGTGGAGTACCGCGAACGGATCGTTCTCCCATTGACTCTGTAACGTTGATAACATTTTTTTTATTCTCGTGTCGAAAATAAATAACAAGACATTATAAATTATCGATTGTTAATAAACGACCAAGTTTTTTGTTTAACTTACTGAAGATAATTTAGTCGTCAGTGTTAGATGAGGTCGTCTTTAGTATGTACTGTAAACAGATTTTTTTTATCGTGGCTATATACAGTCTTGCACAAATGGTGCACAAAATTGACGACCGAATTACTTCAGAAAATGATTTCTCCCCCAATATTCTATAACATTTAAAAGTCACTAAACAAAGAGCGTGTTTATGGCATATCTGAAAAACTGGCGGGAAAAATATCCGAAGCATTTAAAAAAATGCTATAGTTAGAACTCCTTCTTTAAGAAATTGAACAGACTACACAGAACATGCGGGCATTCCGCTCATTCATCCCACTCAGTGGTCTATCGTTGCTGGATACATTTCAATACCAAAGCTAATCGCAATCCTCAAATTCCCAATGAGGCGTTTTATTATAAAAAAGAAAATTGTATTTTATGTATGACCCAATAGATGGCGCCAGTTGTGATTTTACCAAAATTTGTCACTGTCACTGTTTCAAGCAAATACCACAGGTTAGAGGAAATGTGTCACGATACTGACTGACAACTCTAAACTCTTTCGTTTTTTTTATTTCCGTTGTGCGATAGCTCGGCTTTATTTTGGATCATAATATTAACGTTTATTCTATCTCGCAGTTTTACTGTACTTCAATTTACTTAAGAAGATTGCACCACAGACTACATAGGAGATACTACAGACAACGTACTCGTGGTCCACAAAATTGAATTTGATATTTCTTTGTAGGTAGTCTAAGCATTTTTTTTATGTTTAAACTACTCGGTGGTTTGAAAGGTTAAAACTATGTACCTACTGCGCCATCTAGTAAAAGAAGCGGAGCCAGTTTTTTTTTTTAATAAAACGCCTCCTATCAGGAGTCAAAGGGTAATGCTGCGCTCTCTGTGAAGTTATTTTTTGTATCAACGATAGACTAATGTTTGACCGCAGCCGTACCTGATGGTATATGCCGCCGTGCCAAACAATATACAAGTACTCACATCATCAGTCCCCTTGTTGTTGTTCTCGTGCGCGAGGAATGTCCCCCCGGCGAAAGGGTCCCCGGTCCCCGCGAAGGGGTCCCCGGCGAGCGCGGCCTGGGGACCGAACTGTAGCGGTACTCCACGGAGGCAAGCGACTTATGCTTATGGTAACTATTTACGCGGTAGGACTTTTCTGCAAAGTTCGTCTAGGTAGGTACCGCTTTGCCAGTTATTCTGCCGCCAAGCAGTAGTGTGCAAGCACTACTGTCTTCCGGTTTGAAGGGCATTGTAGCTGAGTGCCTAGTAATTTCTAATTAAAATTTAAATGAGCTAATTAATATGAAAGAATCTACAAAGTTTCAATTTCAGACACCATCACAATAAGAAGCAGTAATTTTTCTATGCAGACAAGACAGAGTAACAAAACTGCCTACTATGAAGTTTAAATTATACTTGATTAGCTTTCGTAGCGGCTTTTGAGCGATTAATTTTAATGGCAAATGTTGACTGCTACATAACATAAATTTTGATCATAAAACAGCGAACAATATAACTAGACAAAAATATAAATTGAATTTTAGGAATGAGGAAAATGTAAATGAAAAATAAACACTTTTATTTTTAAATAAATATTTAGGAAGTCTTAAAAACAACTGCGAAAAACTCATGGCGATATCTTAAAAACTGTTTTTTTTTTTTTTAATAAATCAGTTTCCGGCCTCACGAAATCTTGAGCCGTCCGAGTAATCGCTGTGACGTCACATCGCCGGTACAATATATTTTTGTCTAGCTCCAATAATAGCCAAGAACACTATAACACAAGCTTAATACAGGTAACTTTCATGTGGCGTGGTAGGCCAAATCCGAACCTATGAGGAATTTACCGAAAAATAGTCAAAGTAGTCACGGACCCGATTTTGATGCAAACACTACTTCCCAGAATTCTATCCTTATTAATGACACTAGCAAATGATATAAATAAATATGTATGGACATTTCACACAGCGCCATCTAGCCCCAAACTAAGCATAGCTTGTACTATGGGAACCAGATAACTGATAAAATTGGGCTCGTGACTCCTTTAAGGTGATGAGTAGAGCCAGATGAGCAGGTCCAAATCCGTTCAAAGAAACATCAACCTTAACGTCGTAGTCTTAAATATCAATTCAGTCTGCACTTCAGCGCGGCGCTTACGACAAAGACAACGCATGAAATGACTGATTTTGCCGGTTTTTAATTAATATCTATTTTTATATAGAATTTTTCAGAGCTATATTCATTAATCTTGTATTTGAAATGAATTACATGATATATTAAATTCAAATCTCCACGTGTTGTAATTACGACAGGAAACGTATCAAAAAACACCTTGTTTAGTCTACCCGCCGCCTTAAGTGGTTTTCGCTATTCCTCAGTTTCGGATTTGGCCTACAACGCCCTGAAAAATTCACCCTGTATAATTAGTAGACACAAAGTATACCTGCGAGTGAACACTCCCGTGTGGAGCGAAGGGATCGTGTGTGGCGGGCGGAGTGAAGGCGGCCTCCTGGAACGGGTCGGACTCGAACCCGGGCCCACCGTTGGAGAACCCGTTACTCTGGGGGAATGCCTCGTCTTCCTGATAACAACGGTGACGGGATGTTCAAACGTTACGTTCTGATAAGGTTTCGGAATACTGAAAATATTTAAAGGCAAAATTCTATAAACAAAGGCTCCTATTAAACGTGGTTGTAACAGGAGCATAAAAGGGGATGTACGGGGGAACAGCCTACCATTCGCATGAAGTCCACTATCACTTAGAAAAAGGGGGATACTACCAGAGCATCGTTAATGACATCTAAATGAAGATGGATATAAGGTGGCATTACCAGCGCATCAGTAAGCGTGGCGCCCCGCACCTAGCAAAGGGGAGTATAGTGTACAGTACGAGGCAACATTACCAGCGCATCACTAGGCGTGGCGCCCCGCACCTAGTAAAGCGGAGTATAGTGTACAGTACGCGGCAACATTACCAGCGCATCACTAGGCGTGGCGCCCCGCACCTAGCAAAGGGGAGTACAGTGTACAGTACGCGGCAACATTACCAGCGCATCACTAGGCGTGGCGCCCCACACCTAGTAAAGGAGAGTATAGTGTACAGTACGCGGCAACATTACCAGCGCATCACTAGGCGTGGCGCCCCGCACCTAGCAAAGGGGAGTACAGTGTACAGTACGCGGCAACATTACCAGCGCATCACTAGGCGTGGCGCCCCACACCTAGTAAAGGGGAGTATAGTGTACAGTACGCGGCAACATTACCAGCGCATCACTAGGCGTGGCGCCTCGCACCTAGTAAAGGGGAGTATAGTGTACAGTACGCGGCAACATTACCAGCGCATCACTAGGCGTGGCGCCCCGCACCTAGCAAAGGGGAGTATAGTGTACAGTACGAGGCAACATTACCAGCGCATCACTAGGCATGGCGCCCCACACCTAGTAAAGGGGAGTATAGTGTACAGTACGCGGCAACATTACCAGCGCATCACTAGGCGTGGCGCCCCGCACCTAGCAAAGGGGAGTATAGTGTACAGTACGCGGCAACATTACCAGCGCATCACTAGGCGTGGCGCCCCGCACCTAGCAAAGGGGAGTATAGTGTACAGTACGAGGCAACATTACCAGCGCATCACTAGGCATGGCGCCCCACACCTAGTAAAGGGGAGTATAGTGTACAGTACGCGGCAACATTACCAGCGCATCACTAGGCGTGGCGCCCCGCACCTAGCAAAGGGGAGTATAGTGTACAGTACGCGGCAACATTACCAGCGCATCACTAGGCGTGGCGCCCCACACCTAGTAAAGGGGAGTATAGTGTACAGTACGCGGCAACATTACCAGCGCATCACTAGGCGTGGCGCCCCGCACCTAGCAAAGGGGAGTATAGTGTACAGTACGCGGCAACATTACCAGCGCATCACTAGGCGTGGCGCCCCGCACCTAGCAAAGGGGAGTATAGTGTACAGTACGCGGCAACATTACCAGCGCATCACTAGGCGTGGCGCCCCACACCTAGTAAAGGGGAGTATAGTGTACAGTACGCGGCAACATTACCAGCGCATCACTAGGCGTGGCGCCTCGCACCTAGTAAAGGGGAGTATAGTGTACAGTACGAGGCAACATTACCAGCGCATCACTAGGTGTGGCGCCCCGCACCGCCCGCTGCAGGTCGGCGGCGGAGAAGTGCGGCGCGAGGGCCAAGTGCGGGTGCGCCGCCGCGCCCGAGCACAGCGCCTCCGTCGCTTCCGTCATCAGCCGGACCTGCTCCTCCAGGTGCGAGATCTTTATGTTCGCCTGGATTAGAAAACGTTTACTTATACAAAAACTAAACAATCGCCCCCTAATTACCTAACTCGCAACAGGTTTGCGACAGGCGTAAATCTCGCGGTGATTGCTGTCATACATCATTAGCGGTGTCAAGAATGTATGCTTCGCTACTGCTGTCGCATTGCTACAGCTGTCGCATTGCTGTTGCAACTTTTACGTAATTACCCCGCCGGCCAAATGCCCGCCGGCCAATTGTGAAATCTAAGTTAACATCGTTATGACCTGGAATTATCGACCACCAATCAAAAAAACTAGTTTGATAGAATCTTATGAAATTACGTAATTTTGCTGGATTGTCCTTCTGCGCCATAATTCTGTATGAAAACACAGATTCCACACGATAAAGAAACCACGTCGTTATCGTGTCTTGTTCAAATCGTGTCACAGCAAGGAATCGTCAATTTTTGTATTCTGTATGGCCCGGACAAATTGTCTATGACAGGTTTGGCATCCCTCGAGTGCGTTCCGAATTAGACTAAAGGATTTCTCATCCCAATCATCATCATCATCATCATCATCCACAACCTTTGTCATCCCACTGCTGTTTATAGGCCAGCAGTGGGATGAACATCTCATCCCAAAACTGGTAAAAATTGAAATAAAGGAAAGGCTTACATTTATGTTGTGATATAACGAAGCTATGGGTAATTATTAAAAATTAAAAATTGACAGAAAACCTTTAGAAATTACCTTTCCATTCCATTGTCATCTCTCACTTCCACTTGACAAGTGATAGTGAATGCAAGAGCCGACCTTATCGCATCTACTATCACCTCTCGCTCTAACTGCAAGTAAACCTCACTCCTACTTCCACTATCACTGCTAACATTTATTATATCTCGCTTCCAGTCACCTTTCACTCCCGTTTCCACTGTCACCTCTTACTTCCAGTGTCACCTTTAACTTCCAGTGTCACCTCTAACTTCCAAATACCTCTCACTTCTTCTGTCACTCTTCCACCTTCACCTACCACTCTCACTTCCAGTCACCTTTCGCTTCCACTGTCATCTCTTACTTCCACCGTCACCTCTTACTTCCACTGTCACCTCTCGGTTCCAGTCACTTCTCGCTTCCACTACCTGTTCCATCTACATTTTCATTTTCTGCCACCTCTCACTCCCGCTTCCACTGTCAACCTCTCAGTTCCACTGACCTGACTAACTGCAAGCACAGTCCGCCTGTGCTGCGCAGTAAGAGCCTCAGCTTCAGCCTCCGCGGCCGCAGCTTCCTCCTGAAGCGCTCGTTCCTTCTCCTTGAGAGATAGTACCGCCGCCCGCCTGGCCGCCACTTCCGCTTCCGTCTCCGCCGCCGCCGCCTCCTGTGCTGACACTTGTGATCGGAGCTTTTCCACCTGGATTTAAAAAATATTAAGTTAAGACTTATATGACGTGCGAGTCTTTATTTAAACTTTAAATATCAAATAGTTTATAAATAACAATTTCAAATGAGAACATTTTCTTATTTCATACTTTTTAAAACGTGATTTTTCAGTAATAGGTTTTTGAACTTACTTTTAATATAAATTAAATGTATTATTACCTGTGCTTTGAGATCATTTAACCTTTTCCCCGCCTCGCCTTTTTGGTTTTCTAACTGTTTTAACGTCGCAGACAACGTGTCCAGTTCGCTCTGCAAACAGATAAAACAACTTTAAATGCATATTTTATGAACAAGATCATCAGTAAGGATTTAATTAGTCTGACAGACGGGCGCAGTGGCCAATGCATCCACAATCCACCTACGTGCTATCTCTTTCACTCGACTCTATATCCACAGTATACATATCTCACTCTATAGAGTGGAGTCTACACACAGTACCTGTAACCATCTGCCTCGCTGGAACCACATACCAGTTATCGCTCCTTTAGCTATCTCTGTCTCCAGTGCCACCTATTCCCTGGCCAATGCATCTACTTCCCGTGCTATCTCTTTCACTCTACCCTATACCCACAGTATAACTGTATCCTGTCTCACTCTATCGTACCTGCAATCCATCCGCTTCACTGGAACCAGCTGCCAGTTCTCGTTCCTTAGATGCGATCTCTGCCTCCAAAGCGACCCGTTCCCTAGCCAATGCGTCCACTTCCCGCGCTATCGCCTCCATTTCCGGTGTGGGTTGCGGCCCGAGTGTCGGCGCAGGCGCTAGTTCCGGTTGTGGTAGCTGGAGAAAAGAACAGTATTGTTATCATCAACGGAAAACATCTCGTTTCATTCATTTGGAAAGCATAATAAATCACATTCCCGCAGTTAACTTAGAAACGGTTTCTTTCAGCATACCCAAAAATAATAAAAAAGTATTATTTAACCATGAACTTTTTACTTTTGACTGGCCTTTTTCAATCAAAAATCCTCTGTCAGAAACATTAACATGAAAAAGCAAAGTCAAAGTCAAACAGCAAAACCATGAAATTTTTATTTGTTTTCATTTTAATTCAATTCTACACAAAGGCCATAGAAGTAAAAGAACATATTGTAACAAATACCACAAACCGTACAACCTATAGCTTGCCACATCAAGTTGTTCAAGATGTATGGATGTCTGAAAGTGGGCCGTTAAGAATACTTGCGGTATATGAAGGTGCTGTAGCTAGGATTTACTGTCGTTTAGCTGGAGAGAATGTGACATGGCTGTATGCTGAGGTAAACATATTTTGAAGCGAGGTCAAAGGTTCAGACCCTTAATGAACTAATGCCCATATGAAGTCTATTAAAATACAACTTAGCTTAGCAACATCTTCCCCCCAGTGCTTGTATGCTTGTTAAATTTGTGTCAACTTGGCACACTGAATACTGAACGCTCATTGGTTGCCTATTAATCATTGGCTGTCTTCAGCCAATGAGAAGGGGTTTACTGAAGGAAACAAAATCGATGAAATCATAAGTGTTGAGGCATTCAGAGTGGTTGCGATGCTAACTACCACCTAAACTTGGAGTCACCGGTTATATGTTCAAATAGATTGCATTTAACACATATGCATAATGAATTTAATACCTATGCATAATTTTTCAGTCCATTAAAAACCACACATTTACGAAAATCCAACAAAAGGGTAGAACAGTGATACAAAACAGAAGTATAAGTATATACCGGGCTGCAGAAGCCGATGCCGGAGCGTACAGATGCCAAAATGGTGACAAGCTTGACTATTTGACAATCCTGGAAGTTGTAGACGATGATGCTTATACTGTGGTGAGAATACCACATATTTCAGATAGTGTTTTAAGGGTTCATTTATCTTATTCCAAACGCGAACAGTACAAAGCCAAATACAACAATTCCTTTGAATAGTTGTATTTGGCTTCGTTCTGTTCGCGTCGTTTGGTCTTTACCTAACCGAAGAAATATTGGAACATCGGGGTACAATTTTTCAAAAAAAGAAAAGTAAAACGGTATCCTTGTCGGATTGTTACCCATCTCTTCTCGTGGATGCCGTAAAAGGGAATATGCAGAGAATGGGCCGCAGCATTCTCCTCACTCTTCAGTGTAATCAAGTGCGATCGCCAAACCGCTACCCAAACGTGGCGATTATAGAAAAACTTCCTATTATGAGCGTCCCAAGTGGCATTTGTTCAGCAGTGGACGTCTTCCGGCTGTTGACGTACGTGATCCTTGTCCGTCCCTCTTCGCCTGAAAAGGACGAAACGATAATAATATCCGGAACAATGTACAAACTCTCAATGATTTTGGCAGGTAAACAATTCCATAGAAGCGCTACAAAACTCCTCCCAGGCTGTAGGCCAAGAGCTATCGGTCTTCAGTGTATGGTCACAATGGAGCGAGTGCAGCGCGTGTGGCAAGGCGGGGAGACGACGACGATTTGGAATGTGTTATGTTAAACATCATAATTCGTCTCGCGTAAGTGATATCCTTCTTCTATAGGTACGTAGTCATTGGATTCACACTGTCCTATTGAGACAATGACCTTCTCTCACAGGGAGAGTGCAGATCATAACCCACCACGCTAAACCAATGCGGTTGGTAGATGAAACAATCTAATTTTGTGATCCTTGAGCATGCCACCTCACGTTGTTTTCTTTGACGATTATAAGAGCAAATGTACAGGATTAATTTTAGTCTAATAAAGCGAAGTATGCGGTCGGCTTACAACCATTCGTGGCGCCCAATGACGGAAACCAGAGTTTAGCAGTAGAGGTCTTCCATCTAAACATGCACACAGAACCCTATGTACTTGATTTTTGGGCGCTGTTAGATCACACATCATAAGTTGGAAATGACAGCCAAAAGGGTTTTATAATGAGAACGACATACGAACAGATAGCCCGTCTGATGATAAGCGACAACTGTCATCTATGAGCACTTGTATCACTAGAAGCATGTCAACGTTGCCAAATCAGTTAACGAAATAATCGAATAGCCTAACTAAACCATCTAAGCTTACCATTGTTATATTTTATGAAGAAAAGAATAAAGTTAACACTTTAAATTCATTCAAGCAATACTTCAAGGCGACATGATAAACACAAATAAGAAACTAAAGTGTAGACTGTACGATTACATAATTCCAAAACAAGACCATGTGAAACTAGTGATCGCCCGCCACTTCTCACATTCTTTTTTTTTGTATATGGCTCATTTAACTTTTTTACAGCTACCTACAGTTAAAGCATTTGACCACAGTCTGACCTCGTGTTAACTGATGACGCGGTCGACGATGGAGCATGCTTGCCTAGAAGATACCGGTTCACTCTAGCCTTAAAAACTTCCAGATTATATTTGTCTGGAAACAATGACGCTGGTAAGGTATTCCATTACTTTGCAGTCCGAATTATAAACGCGGAATTTAAACGCTTTGTACGTATCCGAGAAATTTCTACCATATACGGATGCCGAGTTTCCGTGTGTCTAGTTGTATGATGGTAAAACGGGGATGGGGGAATTAAGTTCCCATTTAAGCTCAGCGCGTTTGTTTGTCAGTGTGGAAATAGCGTAAGGTTTATATATTAGGACATTTAATATAGGCACAGTAATCGATTACACTCCGGTACATTAGCTACGTGTATTTCTATACGTACCTACATACATTAATGTAGGTTATCTTTAAACGTTTTCAAAATGGTTTCTTTAAGTACATAATTTTATGCAATTGCTTTCTCTTATCTGTAGAATGTTTTAAATATCTTTGTTTGTCACAGTACTTGCTTTTCATGGAGTATTATTTTGTAATAATAAAGAAAAAAGCTTTCAAGGTATTCGTACCTTATAATGAACTTGTGATGAGAAATGTAAGCAAATTGGTTTATATAACGTCTTGTTATTTACAAAAACGATACATTATTTATATTTATCTTGTTTTACTGACGATGCTGAACTATCCCTAAAGTACTTGTTGAGTCTTTTTCATGAATGTAATGGGGTAAGCCCCACTCTACTTTTTTTTATACAACCACCATATTTGACACCTTAGGAGTTGATAGACCATAAAAAACATGTTTCTGGGCACAGCGGTTTAGACTCTACGTTGATTATGACAACCAGTCAGTTCATCAATACAAAAAGGCGTAAATAACAAAGTTTTTCTAGTTCACGGCGTTCCCGGAAGGTATACCATGTCGCTCACGACACCTACCTGACCAGATTCGGAACGCCTCGACCGTGCGACTCAGGAATAACGAAATTATGATAGAGGCGTGCAAGGTATTTTGTAGTTTTTTTCTATATTGTTCAACATTTTAGGTCTTTTTGTACATGAAATAGGGTGGCTTTTGATCATACAGGGGATGTTAACTAACGATATGGCTGAAGGAAACACCACGCGACTCTTGCAACGGGAACTAGCTCTAAATGAAGGCGATCTCTATAAAATTATTTACCTTATATCTCCCTACCATACTTAGAAGCCTGAGATGTCGCAATGTGACTGATAAATAATATTGCTAAAATGTAATTTTTAGGTACAATGCAAAGAAGAAATCTTCGAGCTGCGTTCTTCCTCCGGCGTTCTACTAGAGACAGCCAACAATACAGCGGGAATCTACTCGCTAGCGCAAGAGTTGCCGCCACAACCACTGCCCCTGGCGCAGAACATAATGTTCGTGGGGAAGGGTCAAAGTATAGTGGTGAAATGTCCCGGGTAAGTTCTTGAAAAATATTTAGCATAAATGTTATTTGTTGGATTGTCTTCCTTTAACGCAGAAAACAGCGTAGATCAAAAATATGCCTAAAACTAGATGGCGTTGCAAAATGAGCGGGTTGGGTTATAAGTTGAGCGCAGATCAGAAATGTGACAAAAACCGTTTTAATCCTAGCCCGCCGTAGCTACCCGTATAGCCCGCTCATTTCGCAGTGCCATCTAGGCTTAAAACGGTATTTTTGTCATATATCTGATCTGCGCTCAACTTATAACCCGCTCATTTTGCAACGCCATCTAGTTTAGGTATATTTCTGATCTACACTGTTTTCTTGGTGTATTGGCATTCCTTTCCTCCTTGTTCCATGTTAATGTTAAGATGCTGGCTGGACTGCAAGCCAACAAACCACGTTTCCAGAGTTGAATTGTTCCTTCTATCCAGAATGCTTGTTTAACAATCATAATTTCCAGAGCCCTGCAGTGGAATGACCAAGGCGGGATAATAACAACAATAACTTCCAGTACAACACTACGCGATGTGTGTGTAAGCTGGCGCGCGGGAAGCGAGCCTGTGCAGCCGGCAGTCGCGGAGGACGCGCGGGGCCGCCTCGCCGTCACTTATGTGATGTACGAACACGACAACTTATACAGGTAAACGTAGTTTGCCAAGTTTTTTGATCTTCAGCTTTCTTATAAACCAATTGAACATTTTTTTTGTTTATTTATCGTGTCGAGTCTAGCCTCAAAGCGAAGCATTTTTCGGTCGTACTCATGTACATTTGCCACAAACCGTGTGGCCTCGGTCTGAGAATAGGATCACCCCATCTCTTCCCGCTAGTGTCGTAAGAGCCGGCCAAAGAAATGGGGTCACAGCATTACCCTTTTCCGCGATCACCACGATGCTTGCCAAACGTGGTGATTATGGCATGCATACCCCTATGATAAGTTCCAGAAGGTCTGTGTTCAGCAGTGGATGTGTTCCGGCTGATGATAAGACTTATTTGGGTCCAAAAAGGGTCCAAAAATAGCACGAAAATGGATGAAGTGTATTCCAGTTGCTGGGAGCGCGACAACCTAGCCGGTACAGTGAAGCTAGCAGTATGGGCGGGCGGACAGCCGCAGTGGAACCATCACACCGTGCTTGTCGCGATGCTGATCGTTGGAGTTGTGCTACTGCGGTTTGCTCAACGTATGTTGTAGAAGCATAAATGGTTTTTTAATTACAAGCTTTTATTATAGTTCACGACGATTTTATTTATTTGTTATTCCACTATGTGAGAATGGATGGATCACTAATTGCCTGTCACATTTTTTAGATAAAATGGACCTAATAGTTGTAACATTTCCAATAGGACTTATCAACCTAAGTTTAGATGCAGATATGTGTTAGCATCGTAATTTCTGTGTTTTATTTTGTTTGTGGTTAGAAAGCATAATATAATTTTTGTGGGTTTGGACTTAGTTTTTTTTAATTGGTTTACTAAACTAGGCGTTACACATGGAAACTGTGTGTAAATCTGTGTTAGTTTCTTAGAGTTTGTGTACACGCTTCTGAATGCGAACACTGCATGCAATATAGAATAATCGTCTTATATGTTAGTACACTACGGGTAAATTAAATAATTTTAAAAAAGAAGTGTTGTCAATTTTTGAATAAAACTTCCCTAATCGTCGGGTGTCGATGTATTGAATATGTCGAGATCATGGCAAACATTATTGTATGAAGACCACGTACGATACGTCGGCGAGTGTTGCCCGTAGTTAGTGCGACAAGAGGGAAGCCCGAACGTTCTTTCGTTTTGAAGACAGCTGCTTTTGCGAGGCACGAGTAAATAAATTTTTTGAAGCAAGTTAGGACTGTCAATATTTCCGTTGATTAATTGAACAATGAATTTCATTTTAAATAGTTTTCGAATAAAACTTCAATTTGTTTATCTGTTGTACATTATTTTACTATTGCATTACCTATAACCGCTACGGGTTGGTCCCCAGCCGGCGAGTGTAACATACCGGGAGGTCGGGCGGCGGCAGCATGTCGGGTGCGAGGGCGGGCGGGAGCGGCTCCCCGCGCGCCGCCCGCCGCAGCAGCCAGCCGGCGAGCGCGAACTGGTGCAGCGACAGCTTGCCGCCGTGGGACACGTCGCACAGGGCCCTGCCGTACGTGCCACATATACACTCTGCCACAGTATACACAATATAATACGCTAGTTGCATGCTATTCAACATTAACAAGTAAATACTATTTTCATAAAGTAAGTTAAAAATAATTGAAAAAAAATAAGTAAAATCGGTAAATAAATCAAGGAATAATAAGCTTTTAAATTTTCTGGCGAGGGCGAGATTCCCCACAGTTACTGTGAAAACGCACGTTGTGAAGTCACATGCCAAAGAGATTGTATTTAAAGATACCACAGCTTAGTAACGAGGTACTATGAAGGAGCAAGTGACGTCACTGCATGTTGGCGCTGTCTCTTTCTATTCCCATATTTTAAAATTCTTGTAACTTTGTAATTTTTTTAAATATTTAATTTTGGTTTTAACGACTGTTTATTTTTTGGAATAAGCATTATTAATCCATGCTATCTTCAGCTTCATCTGCACTTAACATCAGGCGAGATGTGGCCAGGCGTACTCAAAAAAATAGCTTCAGTTGTTTAACTTAAAAATATCAGAGCATTTGAGCTTCGTGACAAAGTCACCCTAACCACACCCAACCCACATAACGACAAGGCACCCAACCCACATAACGACAAGGCACCCGACCCACATAACGATAAGACACCCAACCCACATAATGACAAGGCACCCAACCCACATAATGACAAGGCACCCAACCCACATAATGACAAGGCACCCAACCCACATAATGACAAGACATCCAACCCACATAATGACAAGGCACCCAACCCACATAATGACAAGGCACCCAACCCACATAATGACAAGACATCCAACCCACATAATGACAAGGCACCCAACCCACATAATGACAAGACATCCAACCCACATAATGACAAGGCACCCAATCCATATAATGACAAGGCACCCAACCCACATAATGACAAGGCACCCAACCCACATAATGACAAGACATCCAACCCACATAATGACAAGACATCCAACCCACATAATGACAAGGCACCCAACCCACATAATGACAAGACATCCAACCCACATAATGACAAGACATCCAACCCACATAATGACAAGGCACCCAACCCACATAATGACAAGACATCCAACCCACATAATGACAAGACATCCAACCCACATAATGACAAGACATCCAACCCACATAATGACAAGGCACCCGATGTCCCAACTTACATATGCCAAGGAGCCTTGCCATCACCTCTTACCGCGACTCAATGAAAATGTGTTTGATCTCAATAAAGAGACGAACCCGTCGCGGTCCGCATCCGCCGCAAACTACTGAAGTGGGATTTAGACCAGAGATACAATACTCACCATAATATGAGCGAGGGTACATTGGGGTAGTTCACTCTCAAGGAAGATGTGTTTGATCGCACAGACCACCGCAGAGACCACTCAAGAGGGAGTGCAAGGGAGATCGGAGAATACTCACCATATGTGAGCGAGGGTGTGTTGGGGCAGTCCGCTCTCAAGGAAGATGTGTTTGATCTCGGCACCGGAGACGAACCCGTCGCGGTCTGCGTCTGCCGCCAGGAACGCGGCTCTAGCCTCTGCCACCTCATCCGCTGAGACCACCCACTGGTGGGGGACGTGGGGGACTGGGGGACCCGAGGGGGGGACCGGAGACACCGGCTGGGGGGACAAGTATACAACGTTATTTGTTTACACAGAACTTAATACGCTAAAAACTGTTGAATCAATAGGGGACTATCTTGACCAATTTGAATAAAATATTTCTATTTTTTTTTTATATTGTTTTTTTTATTTTCGCGGAATTTAGTATATGTTCATATAAACGATGACAAAAATGCCCAAAATGAAGCGCCTTCAATGTATAAACATCGATATGCAGTCCAGTGTACTAGTATATTGAAACGTTGAACAACTCGTAAACGGAAAATTTGTATCGGCGGCTCATTCGGCAGAGAAACGTTTGTCGGAGGTAAGTTTCAGAATCATATAATAGAGGTGGGTGATTACAAGTACTCACACTAGAGAAGTCCAGCAGCGTCTCGAGCAGGGCCGCGTTGGTCTGCGGGGGCGGGGCGGGGCGCGGGGGCGCGGCGCGCGGGGAGGGGGGGCGCGAGGGGGGGCGCGAGGGGGGGCGCGAGGGGGGGCGCCCGGCGCGCGCGCGGAGCTCCGCCGGCAGGGCGGTCGGGATCGCGTGCTTCTCCAGGGCTTTGTATACTAGGTGCATGGCCTGGGATTGTACAAACGGCGCGTTTTATGTGGGTAGGTTCCTTGGTCAACCTTCAGATCTTTAAGTTGAGAGTGAACAGAGGCTAGCGCGTGTCACACCTAGGCCGCATCGTCACTTACCATCAGGTGAAACAGCGGTCAAGCGCAAGCCTATCTAACTATAAAAAAGATACAATTTATCTATTCATATATTAATTTTGAAACATACTGAACTAGCTTTATTAGTTACTATCCTACTAGAGATAGCCCATTGTTTCATCCGTGCTTTTTTATAGTCTTTAAGACCCATTAGACCCTCTTAGGGAATAAATCTTCAAAAACCCTTTTTGTGGTACTTAAAAATGGCTTTTTTTTAAATTCAATCCCTAAAATATCAATTCAATCAACGTGCCGTTAGGAGTTTTGGCGGGAACGTGAAAAAGTTCACGTCGTTGCATTGTATTATTTCACAAAACTTATGCTTTTTCTAGTGTTAATGTTTAAAATTAGTGGCATTTTACGCATTAAGTGCTGAATTATGAGTATAAGTGTGGGCAAGTGATATAATGTAGTGAAACGTGGTTTTTCGTGTTGCTTCCAAAATTCCATAGAAGCCTCTAGTAAAGTTGCCACTACTTTACTAGGGCATGACTTAGACTGGATTATGACTACCTGACTTAGACTGGACTATGACTACCCTGACTGACTGTGACTAAGACTTGACTTTACATGAAATATTTCATAATACGACGAAAAACTACAATACTTGACACTGGCTAAATACACTGTGTGGAGCCAAACTATAAGAAAAAAAAAAAAAACGTGCCATTATTTTGACAACCTTCTTTGGGCAAAGTCGACGTTGCTGTGCTATTCAGATTCAGATATTTTATTGCTTCCATAGTGTACATAGGTGGAATAAGTATAAAATTAATTAAGTAGGCTCATTATGGACCTCGTCGGGCGCAGCACATTTGGAGAGAGGAGGACGACTTCACGAAAGAGTCAATAATTATGTACTCACAAAGAAAATAATGAAAATGTTAGTTTGATTATAATAACATTTTAATCCCAATTTTTTTAATTGTAATCATTACAAAAAGGTGCCAGCTAAGTTGTATGTCAAAAGTGTTTATGCCAAAATAAGAAACGTGTATTTCTCACACTGACCGCTCGAAACTGTAGTGCAAGTAAGAAAAACCAAAACCACTGTCCGAATTTTGGACATCTTACTTTTGTGTAGTACTTACCACCATAAACTCGTGTCGATCGAGCATGCCATCCTTGTCCTGATCGGCGAGGTCCCAGATCTTACCGAGCGTCTCCATCGGGAGCTTTGACTCCATCAGCACGCCTTTTACCTGAAAGTGAAGATTAAAACATGTCTGTCAAAAAAACTTAAAAAAAAAATCAATTATTTCTGTTGTAAGTCAACCAGTAATTAGTCTGTAAACAGTTATTTTAATATAACTACATCCAACACAATAAACAGTTAATTAGCTTTGGATGGTCCAACAAACTGCAAAATAAGCAAAATGGTGATCAATTTTCCATAGAAGCCATGTTAAATTCACAAGTGTAATTTAGTGACAGTATCAAAGATTGATCCATGCACTGAGTTGATCTTTCACAGAGCACTCATGCCAGTTCTGTGACTGCAGCCCATGTCACTTCAATTTGGCATTTCTGTGGACATTGCTGCCATTCAATGCAAAGATGAATATAGGAAATAGAAGTCTGTTATATCTGTTGCAGGTAAAAGCCGAGGTGTGGTTACCCCTAGTTTTAACCGGCTAGAACTAGGTGCAGCCGGTCACAGGTGGTTAAACTTAGATGTACCCTACTTATCTTCAGTTAGAACTAGAGGTGTAGCCAGTGATCTGTGTTAACATTCTTTTAAGCGCTTTGCCTATTCATACATAACAAAACTAAAGAATGAAGTAGGATAGATCTAAGTTTAACCACCTGTGACCGGCTGCACCAAGTCTCAGCTGGCTAAAACTAGGTGTAACCGCACTTCCGCTTTTAGCCATAACACATACATACATACATACACACCGGTCAAAAACTCTCCGTTTTAAACCGGGTAAAAACGACAAATACCTTATTCCCAGCAATAAGTCCGTTACTGGGCTGCAGCGAGTCGAACAGCTGGTTGTACTTGTCCCGCTCGGCCGGCTTCACGCTCCAGTCGCCCGGGGGCGCCGGCGAGGGCGCCGGCGAGGGCGCGGCGGGCCGCCCGGGCGCCGGCGAGGGCGCCGGGGAGGGCGCGGCGGGGCGCCCCGGCCCGGGGGGGACCTTCGGCAACTCGCCCTGGGAACCAACACTACACATGTAAACCAATGACGTGACGACAAATCTTCTCGGTACTTTATCTCGTGAGAGACCGTGACTAGACTATGGTGGCGCCGAAGTGTGTCTCACCCTAACAGCTACGACAAGTTTTCTGAGCGCATGCTAGGCCATATAGTGTTTGAAAATGTTATTGCCGTCGCTCTGCTCTCCACACGTATGATAGAGACAATAGAGCCCATGAGTGAATTTACCTACATTTTAACGTTTCGGGCGAAAACTATTTTGACCCTTTAAATCTGGACAATTTTGTCTTTTGATTTTGGTGTCAATCTTTTGGATAGATTATAATCTATGCTTACTACGTCTTGATTTTTTTTTAAACATGTTTCGTGTTCTATTTCCGATTACTTTTCTTCGTCATAATTTTGACGCCAAACATTCGTAACTTTAGGTGGCTATAAATACGCAGATATTGTTAAAACTTAAATACGCTTCTCTTAACAGATGTCTCCAGTTACCTAAGCTAAATATTTTCTGCCTCACTAGACCTGAGCAACTAAGCAACACTTGTGATAAAGACAACTGGACCTGAGGCTATGAAATCATAAAAATTGAGATTTCATATTCCCCACTTTCCTCCTCCAAATACGAACTTTTAGCCAGGATAACAATAAAATGGTACAAAATTATACTTGTTTTTAAGAAATAAATTGACATCTTTACAATAGAAATCAGTTTGTAGCTGTTTATACTGGCGTTTTTTCACTTTTGGAAAACTTTAGGTACTACAAAGAGTAATTAAATAGAAAAATCAAAATGTAAATTTAAATTATTGCTGTAATATCGTGATCCAGGTAGCAAACAAGGAAATATTCATTTGTTTGAAAAAAAAACGCAGTTTTCAACAACTTATGACTACAGGCCCCAAAGAAATCTTCTAAATGCAGTTTCACAAAATGACTTTTCGATCTTGCACTTACCAAGACATGCATCGAATAATCTTAACCTCTTTTGAACTCAGGTGAATTGTAATTTGGAAAAGTTAACAATGTAACTTTAAACAATAGCCATTGTCACTTGTCTATCAAACCGAAAACTATTGGCACACAGATAACCCCCAATAGATACCGCATTACGGGATTTTTGTTCGGATCCTAAGCTCACCAAAACTGGCGGAAGGCGCGGGTTACGGGGACTGGAGCCAATGCGCTGTTATTGGCTGTTTCGAGTGACGCCCTAATAATGAACTCTAATAATTGGTCGAAACTAAGGCCGTGCTGCGAAGCGGCGATTTATATAGAACCATTTACGCCAATGCGTGGTGCGCGGTCGTCGTCTTTCATGCGGTATCTATTGGGGGTTATCTGTGTATTGGCACAACACAAATAGGTTTATTTTGAATGTCTAAGCAATAATAAAAAAATACATTAACCTGTAGATTACACTTGTGATAATCAAGAATTTAAACAATATTTAACCAATTAACATTATTAGGGTTTTTATTAGATTAATAAAAACATAGATTGAATGATTTGTAACACAATGTTTTGGTCATAAACTGATATTGATTCGCCAATATTGCATGTCACGTAATTGCGTTATCAAATAAACGTTCCACCGTATCAAAGCTTCGACGTAGTAACATATTTAGTAAGCTGTGGCTTCGATAACGGGTTGTTCAACCCGATGTTAAAGTTAATTCAAGACCGAGATTATCACTCAATATTAACAATATTGATCTAATAAATATTATATTCAGTAAGTAAATAAGTAAGGCTGTTAGAGTCCAATAAAACACGCATAAACCACGACTTAGTCCGATTCACGACTTGACAGCCGCTCAAAGTGGCGCCATTTGGGGGGAGGCCTATGTTCAGCAGTGGACGTCTTCAGGCTGTTGATAATGATGATGACAGATACTGGGATGCCAACTTTTGGAGGAAATAAAATAGTGATGTGAAAAAATTAAACTTTTAAACATTTAATTCAAATGAGTCATCAGCTGATAAACAACTCATTCAGATTTATTGTTATAAACCTTTCATCCTTTAGCATCATTGCTATAATGGAAAACCTTCCGGGAATCTTAGCCTACGGTATCATTTGTCATTTTGTGAGACGTCAACTAAATACTAGGATAGGATAGAACCTTAAAGGTCCTGTTAAGAGAAATCATTCAAGCAAGCACCACCCAATCTAGGCTACCTAAGTGTAAGCAGGTAGGCTAGACCTCCTAGATACTACGTACCTGTGGTAGCGCCGCCTCACGGTAAACGCTACACATCCTAGCATGATACATTGATATACTTTGAGTGATTGATACACATTTCACATGTAAATCCGGAACTGTTAAGGGGGAACGTTACCTCAGCGCGGCAAATTCAAATTTTCTTGCGTTCTTTTGCCAATAATAGCTTAATTACTCAACTTGATTACATGAAAACTAATTTTGCGGAAATAAATAGAATGTATTACAATTGAAAGTATCACCTACTTATGATTGGTTTAGCGACAAATGGCAATAAACAATTTTCTTCTTAGTTTTTCAGTCTACTGCCATTTGTCGCTAAACCAATCATAAGTAGGTGATACTTTCAATTGTAATTTATTGATACATTATATTTATTTGCGCAAAATTAGTTTTTATGTAATCACGTACAGTAATTAAGCTGTAATTGGCAAAAAATTCAAGAAAATTTGAATTTGCCGCGCTAGTGTAACGTTCCACCTTAAGTAGCCAAGCCAACACTAATAGTCTAGACATAATTCGTGTTTTGACATGTGTTAGCTGTCAAGTCATGAATCGAATTATCGATTATCGATTTTTTTTATCGATTTGTGGTATGATCTACAAAATAAAATCAGTAGCAGTTTAGTAAATAACTGACCACTTTAGGAGGGGGTGTTTCCGAGTGTATATTGCTCATGTTGATGTCCTTGCCGGCCTGCGCCAGGGCTACCAGCTTCAAGGCGACGAACAGCCCCGCCTGGAACAAATAAACCGTAATAACTATTACTTGCGCTTGTTTCACTTCACATTACAAATGGCGTGTAAAAAGTGGGAGACAAAATGTTCTGGTTTCCGCAGCCTTCGAGCGTAGTGCGGCAGCTCCAAAAATAAAAAATAAATAACTCCAAAAATAATTATTTGTTTTTGCTTTTTGTCAAATAAATGCATCAGTGGCATGTCTAGTGTTACAGATGTCCACAAGGTACGGTGACCTCTTCCCATCAGGTGGGCCGTATGTATGCTTGTTTGCTACTGATAGCATTAAAAAATTGTTTTAATTTTTTTTTTGGTTTTTTGTTGATTTTTATGTACAATGTAAACGGGTAGACCAGTATAGAAAATACCACAAATAATTACAGCTTTAAAAAGCAATTTTAATATGGTATCTATACATATAATAAAACTGTAGAGATAAAAAAATCTGTAATTGCAAGATATCAAGAAAAAAATGACACAGGTTGGCTTAAAATTAGCCGCTGATCACGTTAAGCCACTTTTTAAACACTTTGTCTGTTTGTTTGTTTGTTTGTTTGTTTGTTATGACTGAACTCCTAAAATACTGAATGGATTTTCATGCGGTTTTCACTAATATGCTTAGAAATAACCGGCGCTTATATTAAAATTGATATATCGTTAAAAAAAATTGATGACAATTATTGAGATTTCATTACGAAACGAATCGGAGTTTTAAACAACATGGCCGATTGATTTTTTTAATTGTTTTCAAACTGGAAGGCACCTGTGAAGCTTATGTAATGTCATCTGTCACATGTCAAAAAACAATTTTAGTGATGTGTAGGCCAATATTCGGTTCGATAATTAACGATTATTTTAGATACATAATACCGATTAACGATTATTTTTAGACACATATCATATAATCATGATATCTATCTTAGGTAGACCTACCTACCTTAGAGTGCGTGGTAAATAATATATTATTCCCATTGTTGAAATTAGAGGAAACACAAGTACACTTGGGTGGGGTATAAAACGTAGGTGTCGATTTAGATGATAAGAATAAATAAATAAATAAATAAATAAATACGTGTGGACAATTCACACAGCGCCATCTAGCCCCAAACTAAGCATAGCTTGTACTATGGCAACCAGATAACTGATACAATACTTAGATACTTTTTGTTTGTAAATACATACATATAATACAATATAACACCCAGACACAGAACAAACATCGATGTTCATCACACAAATGTTTGTCCTGGGTAGGAATCGAACCCACAACCTATAGTTCAGAAGGCAGAGCTACTACCAACTGAGCTAACAGGCCAGTCAGGAATTTATTGAGGAAATCAAACCCTTGACGTATTGTCATCGGAATTGTGTATCGAGTATCGTCAAGATTCGCTGAAAACTATGACATGTACGCGAGTCGTACATCCAATTCCGGACAGAAGAAAGCAAAAGTTGCGAGTTGAAACCAGACTAGCAATGGATGAGTGCTTATTTGTGGAAATTCGATCTCACGATATCTTTTTTTAATTTCAAACCATCGATTTTTCTTTTAAAAACCGATTTTTCAAGTAATTTTTGCCGAATATTTTTATTACGGTTGGCAACACCGTATTTTGTGCCCACGCTATTTAGCAATAAAAGTAATCCAAACGATTTATCATTTTGTTTTCGATTATTATCGTTGATGTCCCGCCCCTATGGTCAAGTGTCATTATTCAACAGTAGAACGTAATTTTTAATTTTTACTAGGTGGTAGGACTTTTCTGCAAAGTTCGTCTAGGTAGGTACCACCGCTTTGCCAGTTATTCTGCCGCCAAGCAGTAGTGTGCAAGCACTACTGTGTTCCGGTTTGAAGGGCATTGTAGCTAGTGAAATTACTGGGCAAATGAGACTTTATGATCTGATCACTCAGTCTAGTAATCTGATTATTAGACTGGGTGATGTCTCAGGATGACGTGCGCAGTGCAGTGTCGCGCGAAACTATTGTTTTAAAGTTCCGGGTGACACTGCAACTGTTATGGGCGGCCGTGTCACTTAACATCAGGTGAACGACTAGCTCGTCACGTCATTCAATCACATAAAAAAAAAAAAAAAAAAATTTGCAAGCAACGAATTTAATATTTTATTTATATCTTTTATTTATTGAAAAGTGAGTTAAAAGCGAATTAATTGCCTTCATTCCATTTCTTGTATATTTTACTGTTCCTTTTAGTAATTTTTCTTAAACATTAGCATTAAATTTTCCCCACAAAATAGAAATGTTTAATGTTTTGTATGACGTCACCTGTTTTGCTTACATAACAATTTACGTTCTATCAACCTGTCACAAGTTAAATAGATACATATAGCAACAAATATTAAATAGTGTGAAAGCAGATTTTTTTTATTTTGGCGTTAGATGACATTTGTATTTAGCCAATGATACGAAATATTTTATGAAAAATGTTTTAAAAGGGTACTTAGATGTAGGTAAGTATAACTATACATTAGGATAGGACAATATATAGGATAGGTAAGATCCTCGAATTAGCAACATGGCCGTGTAACGTTCAGTTTTGATTTCTTCTTCTTCTTTTACGTAGGTAAATGATTTTTAAAGGTTTTAATCACTGACCTCTATAATACAAGTACGCTGGACTAAATATTCTCTAGGAAATGACAGTTCTTTTTTGTGCCGATTCAAAGCGCCCCTCTTGAGGGTCTCGGGTACTAAAATTGACATTTTTCATAGTGGATGTTGGTAAGTTTGCTGCGTCTCTGATGAAAAATCGTAAAATAAGATGATAAAACGCTACTTTTTGTGTTTGGTGTTTGATTACGGTACATGTATGTGATGAAGTTATGCGTATTTTGTACAAATCGCTACCGAAAAGGCAGCGGAATAACCTTCGACAAGTAAGTGAACCTCACGATAAAAAAATGCTACATTATGTTTATTGTATGTTTGAAGGTTTTTAATACTATTTTATACTTAGTTTATTTAGTTTCATCACATTTTAATGTAAGTAGGATTTAGTTATTCAATGATTTCATACTATTGAAATAGGTACATGGGTTGTGAATGTTTCATATCGATAATGTGTCGATAATGTTCTTCGGTAGTGAGTAACTAGCAGAATTTCGGCAATGCTCAATAATGTACGTAGGTACAGAATAATCTACGATGAATATCTGGCTCCAGATTTTTTTTTCATTAATATAAACGAAATATTTAACTCGCTAGTACTAAAATGTTGTTTTGTATATTTTATTAAGTTTTACTTTGTGCTTTTAGGTTTCCCACTGACACTCTTACTAAGCAGCTATTATGGGTGGAAAATATGAAAAAGGATTGCTGTGTTCACTGGGCCGCAAGCGGCCCGCGACTGTGTAGTGAAGGTGACATGTGGTAGAAGTTGGCGTTTTTATTTCGAGGTCCCTGTGTTCGCTGAGTCGCAAGCGTCCCGCAACTGTGTAGCGAAGGTGACCTGTGGTAGAAATTAACGATTTTTTTTCGAGGTTGCTTTGTTCGCTGGGTTGCAAGCGGTGACTGTGTAGCGAAAGTGACCTGTGGGACCTCCATAATTAGATCTATTCACACACGCTTTGAGTTCTGTAAAAACCATACTACTCTCATCCCAGAGGTTTTTTACGGAAAATTTCATATTATTGCATTATTTGGGATATTGTCAGTTTGTATAATATATCGAGAGAGAGTGGAGCATTTATAATGTTTGTTTCTGCAGAAAAATATGCCATTCATTTCCTATTGGCCACACGGGCGAAGCCGCGGGCAAAAGCTAGTGTAAAATATAAATGTTATGTTATTATCTGCGTTTTTTATTTTATTACCCAGTACCCTACCCCTACTAGTACTGAATCAACAGGAACAAGGAAAACTGGCTTTATGAAATCGGACTATCAATCTAATATTTTAAAGAAGTTGTGTGCACATCACGTACTTCTTCACGCTGAAACGGCTGGACTGATTATGATGGAATTCGGAAATTGAGAATACCTAAAACGCTAGACACATAGGCACATAGACACATATTATGCTGGATTAACGCGGAGTGCAGCTAGTTAACAATAATTAAGTAGATTTCTTAAACGCATACATTAAAAAAAAGCTTATTTATTTTACTGGGTATGTATAGTATGTTTTTTTTGTCTCAGTACCCGTATGTGCACATGGAATTAAATAACTGCCTGAATCTGTAGTGATATCGATATCGTATTTTCATCGAAAGTTATGTCTCATACCTAATATTAGTACCCTCACACTGCTATCAGCGCCAAAATGGCGAAAATCAAATGGCTTCTCATAACATCCGAGAGTATGAAGTCCAGCGTACTTGTATTATAGAGGTCAGTGGTTTTAATAGTTAAAATATTTTAGGTCTGTGGGCTTCTCAATGAACAAACTGAGCGGTTATATTCTCTTTAGGACAAACTACAGATTAGAGCAAAATATTATTGGTTACTCGATTGCTCCAAGAAGGTTAATTATTAAAAGGTCTTTGAAAGTGGGCGTCTTCAGGATGTCGTTGTTGATGATGATGATGATAGCCGTATTTGAGTTAATTGATTATAGATATCAATTTCAGCTTAATTCTTTCCGTTTTTTCTAAAATAAGTAATGGTCTCGACAGGTTCTTAGAAAGACCAACACACGGACAACAAAGTGATCTTACCTATAAGTGTTCCTTTATTTCAAAACTGTTACGGAACCCTAAAAATGAAACGTTCTTTGCAAAAGCGAATCTGATTAGAGCTTTGTACACATGTTATTTTCTCACTCTCACCACTATGTTGAAAGTGCAGTGGGAATGAGACAACCTGAAAATGAAAAATAGCGGCCGTAATATAAATGTCGACTCTTTTTACAGTGGCGTACGTATTTGTGATTTCTAATTAGTATTAACAAAATTAATTATGTACGCATCGTATAGGTAAATACAATACTCCAGCTATAAAGTATGTATTTTATAAACTTATTGTTGACACTAGCTAAATACTCAATTCGTATGGACCAAACTTAAGAAAGTAAAAAAAATGTGGTGAATGCAACAAAGATACTCTTTGAGAACGAAAAGCGCGCGGATATAAAAAATGACCAATGTGTGTTTGTTTTGTATTTTTCTAAACTGCCTAAATAATAGGTATGGTACTTATGTAGGTATACCTACTACCTAAACAAAATTCACTGGAACCTCTTATGAAGACTTGAACGGTTTTTATGGTGAATACACAAGAACATCTGTTGAAGTGAAAATGACAAGGAAAAGATCGCCCGTATCACTGGTATGTAGGTATACCATATTATAGAACCTTTATTAGTTAGATGCCTAGACCTATCTAGTATATTTAAAAAAACTAACGTCTAAGTATAAGGTAGGTCCAAGTAGGTACATATTTAATTAAATATTGTACCTATGATTTGCAGTTTCTAACCCACTATTTTATCAATGTGTAGGTGATCTGATGACACGTGAAAAGCCATACTTACCTACTACCCAAACAACATTTATACACGTGTGCTACCTAATCTGACAATACGTGCTGAGCTCCGAAAAGATTTAGTGCATTTTGTTGTTTGGTATATAGGAAATGCATGAAATAAGCTATTATTAGACTACCTAAACGTAGAAATAACACAATACAAGCGTGCGAAGCCGCGGGCAAAAGCTAGTCACTAATAAAACCACAAGTATCCAAATTCAAGTGATTGTCATCAATACGTGCCCACAGCTGGCACACGGGCCTTCTCTCACATGGAGAGTTTAAGCCATAATTCCACCTCTCAAGTGCGTGTTGATGATGGTGCATAACACTAGTTCTCGATGCTTCAAAGATTCTTGAAGTTGTCGATTTTCTCACGTTTTTATTCACTGTTGTAAGAGCGAGCGCATATTCCGCACATAACTTGAAATGTTACTGGTGCAAGAGCCACCGGGATTTGAACCAGGGTGCATCGGTTTTGATGTTAAGAAATCCAGGTGATCGGCCCATCGGCCTCTAGTAGAGGGTACCTCAAGGCTGCACAAAACTAGGGCAATAATCTTATTTTTCCCCGTTTTACGTACAACGAACGGTAAACTTGACCTTTGTAAATCAGGGCATTGTCACGTTGGGGGCAGTGGAGGTGAAGAGGCGATCGTTAGGTAGCGCAAAAAGTGAAGTGAGAGTGAGGCCACTGTTCAGTTGGTATGTTGTTAGTAGAGATGTGCCAAATACTCGGTAATTATTAGTATGCGGCATTTTCGGCAATAGTTTTGTGCATTTTCAGTATTCGGCCGAATATTCGGTTGAAGTGCCGAATATTTTGTTAAATCTGGTGTTCGAGCCACCCGTAATATACTACTCTTAATTTCCGTTAAATACTTCAAATTGCACGATATTTTATGGGACTCATTCTAAAATGATCAAATCACTCGGTATGTTTGGCGCATCTCTAGACTAACAACTACGACTTTAATTGAAAACGCGTCAGTTGCTTCTTAAATTCTAGTAGACATTTTCACAGATTCAGTGAATGTAAGTTAGATTACGACGAAAATCTAATAAGTACCTGACTCGACTACTGATATCTTCGACGGAAGTTTAGACACGTCAGGGACTTGGGAATTATTAAACTTCGCTTAGACAGTTTGAGCGCTTAAGAAAGGTGGGACTTCACCAAAATTAATCCACTGTACATACTTATAAATGAATGAACGTTACTTGGATAAAACAATTCTTTTGTGTAAAATGATATGTACCTATCGCAGCGGGATTAAAATGATGATGAAGTTTAGTATAATATACAGAATGCAATTTAATTCATTAGCATAAATTGAGTACATGATAGTACATAATTTATTGATGATTATTAAAGAGTAAAGAGTAAGACTGCGTCTCCACCAGAGATGTGCGAGGATGTGTAGCGAGGGATGTGTTTGTCAAGAACCAATAGAATCACTTAATTTACCTAGCCTCGCTCAGCGCATGTCTAGTGGAAACGGCCCAGCGGAGCGAGGTTTTTGTACATACAAAACAAGAGAAAAACGTGAGCTACGGATGTGTTGCGAGGGATGTGTGCGAGCAGAGGCGCGCGCGCTCCGCTCTCACCACACGTCACACCGCGCACGTCAGAAACGAGACCGCTACACATCCTTGCACCGCTCAGTGGCCTAGCACTTCTCCGGTGGCGCTCGCACCGTTTCACAGCCTCGCTACGCATCCTCGCACCACCCAGCTGCCTCACAACATCTTTGGTGGAAACGCAGCCTAAGACTAAATAACTGCACGACTCTGTTTACTGTACTAAGCGGTAAATATCTAGCAATGTTACCCCGCCCTTTACACGCCAAGTGAGCCATAAAACGCAAAGGTTAGCCAATGTGAACTATTGATGCTGCTTATCGGTAAAGGTAAGGTTGCAAAAAGGTGACATTTAACTGTTTATTTAAAACCTAGCTAACCCGCCCGACTTCACGGGGTCAAATAATTTTACGCCCTAAAAACGTAGATAAATCCTTTTTTGAGGAAACAAATAGTATAACATATTCAGGGCCCTTTAAGTAATAAATATGCATACGGAGAGAAGAATTACAAAAAAAATATCACTCTCATAGTTTCACTCACAAATAATGGATCTTTTGCCAACTCAAAACTACGTGACCCGCAATTACTTACCACTAATACGCACCGCAGTAGTTTGTCACAACCTTCCGCCCCCACAATCCAACTTAGCACCAAACACACACAGAAATTCTCAACCAATTTTATTGCCAGTGATTTATCGACAAAATCTAACTCTACAGAAATTCAATCAAAATTCCCCAATTTTACAGAAATCCGATCACAACTCATAACTCAGCCTCCCACATTTGGCTAATTGTCACCAGCTACGTATGACGACTGCGCTGGTCCGATAACACTATCATTACACTCGTAATTAAACACATCCTCCGCAGCGCAGTCAATATTTAATTAGTAAAAAATGTTTACTATTTGTCTAGGGAGTTGCACGTGCGATAAAAAAAGGGAGTGTCGTCAGTGTCACCGGCTATCGCGGCATGGGGTACCTACTGATTTGATGAGGGAATGGCTTTCCCACTCAACCATTAGTGGCGGGCTATGCCAACAGTCGCTTCGCTTAGCCAACGTGTTCAAAGTGAACAAAGTGGTTTGAAGCGTGGTAGATGCGTGATAGCGACACAAATTTTGACCGATAAAAATATCAGTGAGTTTTTTAAGAGAATCACAGGCAGTTAGGAAATACAACGGGGGTAGCCGATGGGTGCAGAAAGCAAGCAGCTGGTCAAAGTGGCGCTTTGTGGGGGGGGGGGGGGCTATAGTTCAGCAGTGGACGTCTTCAGGCTGATTATGAGGAAATACAACGAAATTGTATGCCAGGTACAAGGAACCCTTAAAGTACGTCAAACTTACGCCTCTAAAGTACAAAAATATGTAGAAGTGTCAAACAACATGAACTTGTTATGATGGCATTCTTATAATAATAATTGTGTAAATCCAGACAAGTCGTATTACATACATCAGTACGCCTAAATGGGTAGGCCGTGCCAAGTCTGGGGACTTATCGATTTGCAAATCAAGTTTGCAGGCTGGATTTGGTGACATAATTACATTTTGTAAAGGGTGAGTTGACATGGAAGTAAATAGATGAACCATTATTGTAGAAATGGGCGCAGTTTGAGATATTGTCGTGAAGTTGCATCATCGAAACTAAATTCTGCTTGGCAAACCCTGGCTTGCGCGTGATTGGACGAGTGTTGGTCAGACGGTTGAGTAAGAAAATCTCTGTGGAAAGATGATTCTCGAACACACAGCACGCTCTAACGATCTTTTATTTTAGAAGATCTGTGGGGTGATGCAACAGATGAAATTTCATTCGTAACTTGAAAATTTTCTTAGTAACTATGCACATAAACTACGCATTGAAACTGTCAAATTCATACTGTGTTTCTATCAGATGCAATCAAGTTAAGTGATCGCTTAGCTGGAGGGCTAGCATCAGCTTTAAAAATCGACATACCTCTTATTTCGAGAAAGCGATTGACCAATCAAAACGCAAGAAATGTTGTATGTCGTGATCCGCGCGATCATTCATTGGTAAAGCTTTCTCGAGAGAAGAGAATAAATATGTCAATTTTATAACTCATACTAGAGCCCTGCTGTTATAACTCGCAATGTCAATCTTTTTTATTCAGACTAGATTATCACTCGACCACAATCTTATACGTTTTTTTTTTTTTTTTTTTTTTTTTTGAGGGGGGAAATGCCCTCGCATTTCCCTGCCACCACGGGGGTGATGGCAGGGGGTATGTGGGACTCGAACCCACTAAAACCCCCCCGTGATCCGTCCGCCGCCGGGATGGGGCGAGATAGGGTCGCGTTAGCATTCACCATCTCGCCCCAGCGGTAGGCCCTTTCGGGCCTCTGCGCCAGTGGGTGGGTAACCTTGCACCTCGGTTACCCACCAGACGTGTGGGGCCGTGTGAGCACGGCGGAGAGTCCCCCGACTCTCCGCCGCCGACCCCACTACGGAGGATGGAGAAGGCGCGCGAAACGCCTCCTCCGTCCTCCGGAATCTTATACGTCCCCCAACTCAATTCAACCACGATTTTTATAGATGATTGGGGCAATATTGTGTGCTTGTCTAATGAAAACTCCTTCACAGGTAACACTGCGCCCGAACTTCTGTACTAATGAAGATGTATCTCGTAAACCTATCAGATTTTAGACTAGCTTGTATATATCAGTGATTCTTGTGTATATGAGACAGAAGAAGCCATACCTAGAATTGATACCATAAGAGATATTGTTATGTAGTGCCTGTCTAGTCTACACAGATATAAGACGCAATAATGTATTATTGAGAAATTCTGTAGAGATAACAGAACTCGTATCAATTTGATTGACGGATTTATGTAACTCCATATAAAATCAGATGCATCTAGAATACTGAAATCTATTTTAGACACAATCTGAGTTTATATTTCGCTGATATATAGACAATAGGTCGCAGTCAGTAGCTCGGTTTGGGAGTAACGGGAATCCAAATACGTCAATGCTAGTCTAATTCTTACAGGCATTGATCATGTAGGTACATTTATTGGTATCAAAGCATTTGGCGAGTTGGCAAGGCTTTGGCGCTTTAGATCCAAATTCCTAATAACACATCTTCCATAATCTGGCGATCCTTAACCTTATGGTGTGGCTACACTATTGCGCGAATATTCGTGTCGCGTTGTCACGATAACCCGAATATTTGGCGAAGCCCGCTAATGTAGCCACAGCAATCCAACGAAGTATTCGGCTTCACTTCCCGCGATGACGCGAATAATCGCCGACGCCCGATAGTGTAGCCACACCATTACTTGTTTTGTTTTGTTTGCAATATTTAACAATCTCGGAATAACTTTGATTACAACTCACTTTGTCCAAATACCCCTTGCCGGTGGGATCTGAGAGGTCCCATATCTTGCTGAGCACCACATCGCTGAGCCGGGACTTTTTGAGGAAACGCGCCGCGTCCAGCGCTTGTACCATTCCCGAGCCATTTGGGTCCACCTGCAATTAAATAATGATAACTTACTATAGACAGAAAATTTTGTATTATTTTGTAATACCTATAGATATAACAGTTTTGTAAATTGCCCAGTACTGAAATTAGCAAGTAACAAATATAAAACAGCAAAAGTTTGCAGAGTAGGCTGGCCCCCTACTAAGTGAACCGGTGGTCTGGTCAAAACTGCATTTTATGTGACTATTTGTGGTGGTCAAAGTAAATTTATACTTTGTATCAATATGGTCTCTACAACGCTCAGTCGTGACTTTCATCCTCAAGTCCAGATTTCATTTTTAAGTCTCATTCATTTACTCAATTCCACTTGAGCACCGATTTAACAACTAAGCCTCAATCTGCAACAAGGACCTAAATCTCATAGCTTCTGTAGCTGTTCACACTACTAATTTAAGATACAAGTAGATAGATAAGTATCTATATTCATTCAAGATTCAAAATTCCTCTGCTTTACACGGTCAGGGGGGGTCTCACTCTGCAGTTTAGGTTTGTTCAGGCACCGCAATAGGTTAGATAAGATAAGAGTGATGCAATAGAAAGAGAAGCGACTTCTAGGTGAACATTAAAGATAGGTCAGTAGCGGTTTGCAACCTGAATTGCACTTTATTGTGTTGGAGCCAGAGTCGCTATTTATATAAATGATTTTGAGGAGTAGTGCTAAGTACTATAATTCTGTGACATGGTTAGTATTTTTATTTTACGTTGATAGACAAGAATCTTCAGCTTAAATTGGATATATTAAAATCAAGATACCTTTCCTGCCCGGTTAGCATGGATGGTAGACAAAATTCTCTTTCCCCTGTTTTACTCCACTTAACAAGAAAACAAGTATGAAGAAAGTGACATTAAACGGGGAAAGACAATTGTCTACCATCCGTGCTAACCAGGCAGGATGACATTGACTGGCTCCACTAAAGTGTGACAAACCATTACCAAGCAACAAATTCCTTATGTTGTAGTTATCCATAGTCTGAATTAACCGTAACTTTAATAGTAAAACCATATATTTCCTTCAGTTTATATAACTTGCCTTTAAGTAAAATAAATAGAATTTTGCATAAATCCTCTCCCGAGTTATCATTTATTAGTCAATTAAATGTGAGTTATGTTGTGATTAAACATACTATGTATACAACACATGTTTGATTGGTAGCCGTTAGTATATTCTAACATACTTTAAATGAGACATATTATTATAACTATCATCATTCAACCATCATCTTAAAGCTAAAACTTTGTTCCCTTCTTTCACTTCACAAAACTTACTGCTTTTTTCTTATATCAAATGCTTGCTTGCTTCTCCAGTCACCAATAATCTGACACTCCTAACTTAGCTTGTCTTAACTACATTTGTTACCTTTGACTGTAATAATTGAAGTATTTTACCTTACAGCATGAGAAGTAGTTGGGCTCAGATATAAATACTCCTAACTAAAGTTGCTCCTTACCCCTCCTTCCATATACCCTCTTCTACTGACATCATAAAAAAGTGGGCTAATTGTATCAACAGTTTTTGATTAAATAATTACTAAGGCTTATATTTTTTGCATTGCATTACTTATGGTCCAACCAAGTGACCTCTATTAGGCTCAAAGATAGTAGGGCTTAGCTCCATTACTAAACATAATAGTATTGAACAATGAACATGTCATCAGTTACTACAATATAAATAAATGTAAGGCATCATGATACAAACTGCATCTTCAGAAGCTTGTCATGAAGAATGGCTGGCTTGATTTGGTAAATTTTTGTTCTATGTTTGTATGTATAGACTTATGTAAATAAGGCAAATTCTGTGTGTGTATTTAAGAAAAGAAAAACCGTCATTTTGCAGATTATGGTGATGCCGGAGCCCGAGCTTGCTACTACGCCAACGAAGTCGCGGGCAACAGCTATTAATCAATATTTTCTGATTATTTAGTCAATCGATTACGAATTACGTTACGAGGTCGTCTAATGACTTCCATTGAAAAAATATGTAGGTACCACTCACCTGATGATAATATGCTTCGTATATAGAACCGTGGGTACCTGCCACCTGTAACGGTTCAAGCCACATTTTCAGAACTTGTGTCTCTTGCTCTCGAAATTACAAACGTATACTGAATCGAGATGGGTGTGACATTTCAATACAATTTCACGACGGATAGCAATAGCGCAAATTCATATTACAAGGTCAAATCAACGTATATAAAAAAACTATTAACAGACACTACAATAAAGAACTACACTTATAATTTATATCCTAAGCACAGCTACAGTAATTACAAGTTATCACCAGAGAAATTGATTATAATTCGAACAAATCAACCCATCCACGGTACACCGAACTTTATACACTGTAGTTCGTTAAATGATATTGTTTTTCACCACAATGAACGAGAGACTGATAACTGTTTTTCTAATTATATGGAAGCCTTGATTATGCCACAATTTCTACATAATTCGCAATATTTCTACCTGAGTAGGAGAAGGCAAGGCAGCCATTTTTCACATCTCCTCGTCGACCAATCAATACGCGCAAGAAAGAACAAGAAATACTGGAAATGTTTTGACATTGTTGCTTGTTTACATGTATGTCAATGTCAAATTAAATCTATGGTTTATTTTATTTTTTTCTAAGCTCGACGCAGTTTAAATCTAGGCAAAGCATATCGAGTCTATCATAATTATTATGTAAAGTTACATTAGCAGTAGCAAAGCAACAGCAATAGCAAAGCGACAGCAAACACTTAGCAATCGGTCGCAAGATGTCACTGGAAATCGTATTATGGAAGCCAGTCGCCCACCTGTTACTTGCCTGTTGCTGAATGAAATTATAAAAAATATTATTATTCTTGATTACTTTAAATTATTATATGATTATACTCACTATCGTATTGCTGTCGTATTGTGTCAATGAGGCTTCCGTAATACCAATCAGTAGGAAATAATTCTGAGAATTATTTCCTCGGTGAGACCCTGGGGATACTGACTAACAAAGTACTGTGACACTGACTTCTACTATACCTACTCACTGATCTGTATCTAGTACGCTGGACGCTGGACCTCATAATGACCAATATTACTGAAGGCATTTGATTTTCACCATTTTGGCGCTGATTGCTAAAAGTAACATCGTGAGCATCTTCGGAACTAATTGAACCAACTAATCAACGCATAGGATTCTCAAATTATAGATCTCAGGACTCTCGGAGTCACGGAGTAGATGGCACTTCAAATCGGCACAAGAATATTTCAATTTTAGTACGATATCGTCTATCCAGCGTACTAGGTATAATAGGTAGTATAATAGAGCAGTGATGACAATTAATGCGGTTTCGTATAACATGCGAATTCATGAATTTTAGCATGTAAGTACATTAATTGCTATTGCCATGCTATTTGCTAATATGACGAAAATTTCTAATATAATAATAAGTATCATTGTAATAAGTAACTTTCGGCACAATGCGACGCACGCCACGCACGTGCCTTTAGATTCGCCCAAATGCTAATTAAACCACCACTATAATGGAGATCAGTTTGGCGGGACTACAGCCACACAATTGCTATTTTTTATTATTAACTAATGTTTTCGCCAAATGGGGCACCGATTGCTTGAAGTCGGTTCAAAATAAAACATTAATTCCAAAATAACATTGTAGTTTTTTTATGCACCATACAAATAATCAGCATCTTGTAATATTCAATTTGTTTTGTCAAAAGCAGGACCATATTTTTGTATAAAAAATCGCAAGCGCTCCACGCCACGCCTGTTAATTTCGAAGCAATCCATGCTTTCCATATTATCCATCCATTCTTTTGTTTTAACGTGTCTCTCTAGTGGTGGGAATATGACACCCAATGAACTCAAGGTCGTCGCACAACAAATGTCACAGAGCTGCATCTGAAACATATATATTAAGTACAAATATTATTACAGTAGGTAAGTCAAAAACTCAAATAAATCACAAGTCTCGTTACCTTGGCCCCTGCTAGCCACTTGTGCCGTATAAGGTGAAGTTCTAAATAATCAATCGCAGCATACCATTGCTCAACTTTGTTGTTATCAGCAGGCCATTTCCCATCAAAATACTCACACTGTAATGAAAAAAAAATGAAATAAATTAGAAAATTTGTTTTGATTTCTTATTTTTTGTAATTTTTTTTTTATTTGATTTTTATTTCATGAATGTGTTATGGTATTCGATCAAAAAGCATACAAACGGTAGCATGGGCATAAATGCGGGGTGCAGCTAGTACCTACTATCATAGATAATAATTATTACGTACCAAAATAGCACTGTCAATAGGAAACAAAGTAGTAGCGTTAAAAAAAATCATTTGGTCCACTTTTGCTCGCAACATGCTATCTTTTGAGTACAAGTCCTTGCTGTTAGTTTTCCTGCAGATATAGAAAGCGATTGCATGGCTGTCGCATATGATTTCTTTGCCAATTGATAAAGCAGGAACTTTTTGGAGAGGGTTTATCTGAAACGTGAAAATTAAACTATTATTTCTACAAGTGAGTTCGACAAACGTCGAAAAGTAAACCTCGTGAGCACAAACGTTTTTGCAGTCGGTGCATAATCACATCAACAGCTGGAAAACGTCCACTGCTGAACCCTACCGGCCTACACTGCGTCTTCCGATTCGTGGTCGCCACTCAAGAACCTTTCTTCCAAATCGGTTTTCAATTCTACGGACGATTTGGCGTGCCCATTGCTATTTCAACTTGCTGATTTTATATTAAGAGCTATATCGGTCACTTTAGCAACACCGAGCATAGCTCTCTCCATAGCTCGTTGTCGTTGTTGTTGTTGAGTATGTACTTACGGCCTTATATTTAGACAACCTCTTGACCGATTTTGTTCAAATTTGTCTTTTATCTATCTCACTTATCTTATTAAACCATTTATATCAGGCGACAAACTTATAAAATATACTAATGTAACAAATACCGTGTCAAAATGTTTAGGTCTGTATTACCGTTTTGTAGAATTCAGTTTTGTTCTCCCCTTTGAATAAATCAACATGATAAAAATCAAATTCAAAGCCGAGGAGCGTAGATGTTATCATTGCGAAACGCACAGGAGGAGAAACTTCGTCTCCGAATATGACAGGTTTCCTAGACATCCTTGCGCCCTTGAGCTTTCTACAAAAATAGAATCAGAATAAACAACATGACTGTTACTCAAGATAAATAATGTCAACATATTGAACAGTGAACAAATAAATGCAATAACGATACTTGATAATAAAAATAGTTTTAATCAAATAAACAACTGTAATGGACTAACTTACCGGATAAAGTCAAAAGTGCGGTGATTAGCCTTTTGAAAGTACAAGCTGTGTACGCCTGCTCGAAAGGCTAACATAGGACTCAAATAACAAAAAGTAAGTATTGCTTTAAACACAACTGTCGTGCACCGTACCCGGTTTCATACTGCTCATATTAAAGTGTTCCTGCTTGCCTGATGTGACCGGTACAAATTTTATAAAAAACTACAATGTGATGCAGAAACAAAAGCATGTTAGCACCCAGCACAGGAAAATGGACTCTATCTGACAATCTATAGGCAGCCGTTGATGTCTGCCCACCTAACTACTTTACATTAAAATATGAACCCCGGTATTATAATTGATTTGAGTTTCATTTCTCCTTCTGATAAAATCTAGCTACATTATTACTGACCTGTGCTACAATGAGCAGTGTTTTTAACATGGATAAAGGATCTTTTCCAATAGAAAAGGTATTACATAAGGTATAAAGGAAAGAACTAACGTACGTTTACCTCTACCAGAACAGAATAAAATAATAGCACAAGTAGGTACTACCGGCTCAAACGAGCAACTTTTAAGTGCAAGCTAGCTCGTTTGATTTTTTCATATTTATTCAATGATATGTTGTATAACCATAATTATGTGTAAGTAGAGCTGAAGATGTAGGTAAGCATAAAATAGATAATACTCTGATAAGGATAGCAATTACACAATATACCTGCTGACCTAAGCAGAAATGGACAGAGCACCATATTACTGTCATGCATGACCATTTGCAAGATAAGTAGAACCAGGAATATTTTTCTCACTTGTTCTCTTAGGAGTACAAACAATGATAACTTACCCGAGTCCTACGACTAAATATAAGTACCTAATAATTATTTAATAAAATAGACTTTGGATCAACAAGGTTTATAAAAACAACTGCAGAACACTAAATTAGTTTTTAAAACTTTGGCAAGTGCTTACAATGTTTACATTGCTTGTATCACTTGTATGTACATTGTATATCCCCCCATTGTACCTACCTATACTACCTACCTTAGTAGGTATAAATCTCGGAACTGAATTTAAAAGCAGAAGCAGTTTATATTATTTTATTGTAAGTAGATTACGGTGTAAACATAGTTTATGAATAAATGAGTATGAGTATGAGTATGAGTATAATTTGATTTTGTGCTTTACCCGATTACCTACATAGGACCACAGAATTTGCTCTATCTAAGTTAAGGTCTACACGAATATTTTTAGATTCACGTCGCGAGTCGTGTCGTCACCCTCGCCTGCGCCTCGTCACTTTTTTGTTTATATATTATAATTTTACGTTATTTTTTGATTTTTGCTTAGGATTTTTGTATATATCGTCGCTCATGGCTCATGGACTTTTCTTGGTTTTTTTTAACCTCCTTGGAACCAAAAAATGTAACATGTCACATGTCACAATAATGTAACTTCAGCTCTTAGAAAAAATTCCAACCCAACACTAAATTCTTCAATGATGTAATATTTAAACTTAAATTAAAATCCAGCAAACCCAGTAATAATTAACAGTAACAACATGAAACAAACGAATTAAATTTCTAGCAAAGTTATGAAAAGTTTGTAAATAATATAAATTAAAATTCCGAGAATAATAATGGGAACGAGCGGAAGTAAATCAGCATTATTTACCAGTCTTAAGTTAGTACCTGCTTCTTCTATGGGAACTAATTACAAAACCTATCAATTTGTTGGCCCAACCACACTCAGTCTAATCCGTTGGGATTAGACTGAGTGTGGTTGGTCCAACAAATTCGCACAACGAGGCTGAATGGGTCATGTCATGGGTAGATCTAGATAGTGATGGGGACAGAGGGAAAACAATAGAGGGATAAATGGATAGACAGGACTGGAGGAGGTGGGGGCAGGGAAGGGTAGACGGCGTAAATGTAACTAACCCGTGCAAAGTCAGGGCACGTCAGCTAGTCTATTTGATATTGTATGAGTTGTATCACATTGTCCTTTCAGATATTGTACGCTATGGAAAGCAGACCGTAGCCCTGCCTGCAGAGCTGTGATGATGGCCTTGGACGCCATGGATCTGAGTATCACGGAAGTCGATGTGAACATGGATCAATGTGAACACAAATGTCCAGAAATCTCAAAGGTGTAGTTTCAAACTGTATTTATAATACTGTTTGAAATAAATAGATGTCTTACCACTCTTTTTGTCTGATAACTCTGTCTTTTCTAGATGAATCCTTTGCAGACATTGCCAATTTTACAAGATCGAGAAATGATACTACATGATAGGTACCTACATAATTTAATTCATAAATGTTTGTCTCATCATCAGCCGTAAGATGCTTAATTAGGCCTATTTACAATAATATCTTTCAGTCATGCCATTTGTGCATACATCGCGTCCCGGTACTGCGCCGCTGGGGCGTCTTCCCGTTTGTACCCGATGGACCCGGGCGGCCGAGCACTAGTCAATCAGCAGATGTGCTATAACTCTGGCGTGCTGTACCCTCGCTATCGAGCTGCAGCGGTAAATACTTACACTAGCCTATAATCAAGATTGATTTTTTTAGTAAAGCTCTTGCCTACTTACGTAAACTCTAATAATGATAAGTCACCTCATTAGAACAAAACATTTCTGTGTTTAGCAAATATCTATGTGGAACACAGAAAGAGATAAAAATGTACACTTACTTTATAAAAAATGTTTTAGGCGGGTGGGCACCTTTATCTTATTAATTGGGCTATGTCACACTACTTTGATATTTTTTTCCAGGACCCAATTTTATACGAAAACTGTAACTTCGTGATGCCACAGCAAATATGTGACATAGAATGCGCATATGCGGACTTGGAAAAATTGCTGGGGAAGAGAGACTGGTTCGGAGGCAGCTGGCCCACTCTCGGTGACATCACAATCGGAGCTACACTCAGCACGTTACACTGTCTTGTGCCGATCGATGAGCAAAGGTTAATTCTTTGTTTGTTTTGTTGAATACAAACAATTTTGAAGAATTTAGACATTCAATTCAATGTTTTAGGTACCCTCGTCTGTCCACATGGCTTTGCCGGTTCTCCGAACAGTTCTTTTACATAACAGCCAATAAAAAAGGACTCGGCGAGTTCGTCCAAAGAATAGGCGAGTTATCCCAAATTAAACAAACATAAAGTTATTTTTATCAAGATATAATTAATTATGTTTACTGAAAATATTTTTGGACTAGATTGCTCCGGCGATATATCTGAAAATGGATTCAAATGCCCACGAAGTTCTGAGAGAAGAAGATGTCTAGCAATCCCGAACAAATAGTGAAAAGTCTAAGTGAAAATTGCATGCAATTATATGAGTGCATCTACTACGGATAAGAGTTTTAATAAAACGAATAGAACCATAGTTTATATGTAATTTATAACTGAACAGTACCAACAGGCAAATTAGTTGATAGGTAGGTATTATCAGGGGCATCAGGATATAAAATATTTGCTAGAGTTCTCGGTTCAGAGTGGGACATCAGCCATCAGCAGGAAATTCAAAATATACACATCTGTGAACCGCGGGCGTAATAACTAACTCGCAATAGGTTTGCAACAGGCGTAAATTGCGCGATGATTGCTGTCATACATCATTACAGTGCGACAAGGCTCTATTGGCGCGTGGCAAAAATTGGAACTACCACTGTCATCTTGTCAAAGTGTCATTGTTGACAAATCGCTCTAAGCTGCCCGTCCTGTCATTTTTGCGTAAAATTTATTTAATTTCATGGCGAAATTAATACAAAGTGGTGTTAGAGACGTAGTGCTGAAAGCTCAAGAGTTTTTTAAGGAAAAAGAACATACCTAGCGCACCGTTAATTCTCTTCGAAAGGAGAAATAAGCGAGTTGCATAGATGTATGCTCAAATGAAGAAAGCAGTGACAGTGATGAAGATTTTGATGATGATAATTGTTATGAAAATTCTGTCGATATACAATTTCAACCATTTGATATGGTTCCTGCAGAACACAATTAATATATAAAAATCTGAAGTTTTAGTGTTTTCTTGAATAGGACCTCTCAGTAGCACGCTATTTCCCAATATTATTCCTTTTATCAACTTGCTAATTCTCAAAGCTATATCGATGACTTTAGTTCTCTTGCGGATCTCCTCATTTTGGATCTTATCTCGCAAGGAAACTCCGAGCATGCCTGGTGGCAGTGGGCAGGCCACATCGCTCATAGAACTGACAACCGATGGGGAAGAAAGGTGCTCGAGTGGCGACCACGAACCAGAAGACGCAGCGTAGGCCAACCCCCCAGGTGGGCCGACGACCTGGTCAGAACCACGGGGAGCCGATGGATGCAGGAAGCAAGCAGCCACTCAAAGTGGCGCTCTTTGAGGGAGGCCTATGTTCAGCAGTGGACGTCTTCAGGCTGATGAAGATGTTGATTCCTTTAATTTATTATTTTCTGTTAAAGTAGGTATTACAAATTATTCATGTAAATCAAAGACGTTAAAATCAGACAAAACAATCGATCTTGTTAATCGTAATGTTTCCGTAAAAACAAGGACATTTTATTAACTGGTAGCCCTGAAAGCGCACCCACGCCCTTCTGTCAATGTCATCCACGCGCCAAGAGAGCCTTGTAGCCACAGAATTCCCACTAGTAGAAATCTATTTCGCGTGGCCGCCTAGTTGTTTCTTGCTCCCACACGAGGTGCTGCCTGAATAAGAACGTCTCCCAAAATTTTGGGTAGAAAATGGGTGATTTCGTTAGCTCTATCTATAGAGTAATTTACCTCGATACCTAGAATTTATGTTTTACCAGTGTTTACTGCTTGTTTATTGTAAAAACTAAAATGTAAGGTCAGGTGGGGTAAGTGAAACGAAGGAGTACCTAAGTGAAACCCTATCGTAATCAATAAAACACGCAGTTTAGCTCTATGCTATGTGGCCAAATGGTTTCAATGCTCTAGCACACGCGTCGCACAATCTTTCTGCTAGGTCATAAAATAAAAAGAAATCAGCTATCTTTAAGTTTACAAAACACATGTCGGCTGATGCCATGAAGCAATTTAATAGTGTTTATGTACATTTTTACACGAAAATAATGCATGAAACGGCGCGTAATGTGGGGTTAGTATTTGCAGTCACAAACGATGCAGGTAATAAAATCAATCAAACACCTACTACATTACAAATGTCATTGTAAATGTCCCATGGGCGAAAATCACGTATTTCACATCAACAGCTGGAAAACGTCTAGTGCTGAACACAGGCATGCCCATAAAACGCCATTTTAGACGCTAATTATAGGGAGGTTTGCCATAATCACCTCGCTTAGCAAGTAGCTTGTCATCGCAGAAGATTATAATGTACCAAGGAGAATGCTACTGCCCATTCTCTGGATAGTCTCTTAGTCTGCTCTTATACGGCACCCAAAGAAAGAGATGGAGATTCTGCGCTAATAAAGTGATACCTGGCAGCTATTATTATATAAGTAGGTACCTAATATAATGACTGCGGGTAACAGATAATAAAAACAAAACTGTCAATATAGTTAACTGCAAAATAGTCAAACGCCAATGTCAACCTACCGTCAGAATATTGAATCGGAACGTTTCTGTCAAAACCGTGAACCATTTTTGAAGTGATGTGTGTGTGTGTGTGGGTGTGTGTGTGTGTGTGTGTGCGCGTGTTTCGTTTCATTAACGCAAATTGAGTTTTCGAAAATTATTTTACAAAACAACACACACAGAAAAAAAAAAAAAACAAAAGGATACAACAAAAGTACAAAAGGACAAAAGACAGTACAAAGCAAATATAGTACAAAAGGATTTTTTCCGACTTATAAACATTTGCAAATCAACATGGTACCTAGCTGGTTTTATGGGAAATTAAAAATCATAAACTGGCAGTACCTTGACAATGAAATTTTTTGGTTAGGTATGGTTATTTTATCCATTAATTAATCATTTAGCTGTTTTCTGTTTAGCTGAGGACTTGTTATTACATGAAATGTAACGCTGTATTTATATTTTTCACAATAAACACTTCTAAAAAGGGAAAATAGACAAAATAATGGCTACTTACTTATGAAATGTTATTCCTTCATATTTACGCCTCAGTGCGACTTCTGTTGCTTAAAATGCTGCAACCATCCACTGCACACACATTATTTCTCAAATATTTATTGCGTAGATCACCATTTAAATAGGACTATTTCACAAAAAACAACAATTTCAAAAAATTGTTAACCTGTTTGGCTTAGATCAAACGAAGCCAAATAAAAAAACCCGGTAACGGTGACAAGGACCAAAGATATTACGTTCGTCTTTTTTTGGCTTAGTACCGAATGTATAGCGCTCTCCTTGTTGTCCACGAATGACGTCATATACTACGGTTCTACTCGTACATATTCAAAGCTTGTAGCACTATAGTAATGTCGAGAGCGAGCATGTATGCTTCGCTACTGCTATTGCTATGCTACTGCTGTTGCATTGCTGTTGCAAATTTTAAGTAATTACCCCGCCGGTTCTTATAAAATAAGCACCCTAGAAAGTTATGGATTTCTCTGTTAGTAGCCAATAACAAACTCTTTTTAAATAATTTCGAGTAAAATGTGGGTAGGTACCTACTTATATATAAACTTTTATGTTACCTATGTTGAAAAAATATAAAGTTTATTTCACTATTTATCAAACAGTCACGTTTTTCATTAATTTATTGTAAGTAAAGCTGAATGACTGTTTCTGTGTGTTCGGGAACCTTTTGGCCGACATGCTCTTGACAATTTTTTACTCTAATAGCTCAGAATAAGGTACATAACGAGAGTAGCGAAGATATTCTAGGTAGGTTCAGTACATAGGTAACATTTTGACTGGCCTGATAGCTCATTTCTTAGTAGCTCTGCCTTCTGAACTGTTCGTTGTGGGATTCGATTCCTACCCAGGACAAACATTTGTGTAATGAACATAGGTGTTTGTTATGTGTCTGGGTGTTACATTGTATTCTACTGGGTGGCGCAAAAGTAAAGACCCTATTTGGTTCAGCTATAACATTTTTTCTAAATTAGAAAACTAGATTTAGGTTTTTTTAAATGTATATTTGTGCCATTAAATTTCGTACCATTAGGATTTAAAGATGATGTCTTTTAAATGGTGACCTCCAGAGTTGATACACATTTGAGCCCTATTTATGACATTTTGCAAGATGATTTTCCTTCAAAATTGGTTATGAGTGACGAAGCGCATTTCCATCTCTCAGGGCATGTCAATAAGCAGAATACTCGGTTCTGGGGCACTGATAATCCGCGCATTATTCAAGAAACACCTCTACACCCACTAAAAGTTACTGTATGGTGTGGCATCTGTGTTGACAGAGTGATCGGACCCTATTTTTTCGAAGACGCTGGAGGCAATGCGATAACTGTCACTGGAGAACGCTACAGAACCATGTTACGTGAGTTTTTGATACCCAGTTTGGACGAATTGGGGCTGGAGCACATCTGGTTTCAACAAGACGGCGCTACGGCACACACAGCGCGCGACACTATGGACTTAGTGAGGGACGCTTTTCCAAGCCGAGTTATCTCTCGTTTTGGCGATTTGCCTTGGCCTGCAAGATCACCCGATCTGACCAGTCCAGACTTCTTTCTTTGGGGTTTTTTGAAATCTCGGGTGTATGTGAACAAGCCACAGACTCTCGCAGCTCTAAAAGAAAACATTCGTCAAGAAATAACGAACATATCGCAGGAAGTGTTACGGCAAGTTATGCAAAATGTCATAAATAGGGCTCAAATGTGTATCAACTCTGGAGGTCACCATTTAAAAGACATCATCTTTAAATCCTAATGGTACGAAATTTAATGGCACAAATATACATTTAAAAAAACCTAAATCTAGTTTTCTAATTTAGAAAAAATGTTATAGCTGAACCAAATAGGGTCTTTACTTTTGCGCCACCCAGTATATATGTATTTACGTGGTATTTACACACAAAAAGTATTTAAGTATTGTATCAGTTATCTGGTTCCCATAGTAAAAGCTTCGCTTACAAAATGGTTTGGGGCTAGATGGCGCTGTGTGAAACGTTCGCACATATTTATTCATTTATTTACTGTGTTTATAACATAATAAAGCTTCTACCCATTTACTGAAAAATCATGTTTTTATTGTACGTGTCATATTATATTAAAACACATTTTATTCACAGTACAATCGATCTAACAAAGTCATCAACATTGTCTATTGCTTTGAACAAAACAATCTGTGAGTATAGTAGATATCTGTGGTATGGACATCACCACGAACTTTGAATATGTACGAGTAGAAGCGTAGTATATGACGTCATTCATGGACAACAAGGAGAGCGCTATACATTCGGTACTAAGCAAAAAAAAGACGAACGTAATATCTTTGGTCCTTGTCACCGTTACCGGGTTTTTTTTATTTGGCTTCGTTTGATCTAAGCCAAACAGGTTAACAATTTTTTGAAATTGTTGGTTTTTGTGAAATAATCCTATTTAAATGGTGATCTAGGCAATAAATATTTGAGAAATAATGTGTGTGCAGTGGGTGTTTGCAGCATTTTAAGCAACAGAAGTCGCACTGAGGCGTAAATATGAAGGAATAACATTTCACAAGTAAGTAGCCATTATTTTGTCTATTTTCCCTTTTTAGAAGTATTTATTGTGAAAAATATAAATACAGCGTTACATTTCATGTAATAACAAGTCCTCAGCTAAACAGAAAAACAGTTAAATGATTAATTAATGGATAAAATAACCATACCTAACCAAAAAATTTCTTTTTTTTTTTTTTTTTTTTTTAATGGCCTGGATACTGGTCCTTTTGGCCATGTCAATTTTAAGTTAATATCATTGCTATTGTCTTGTTTTAACTCTCACACCAATTTTAACTTCATATTTCACGTAACACGTTTTCACGTTTTTTGTTTTTCACAAAATGTCACAAATCACAACACATGAACACTTTCAACACAATTTATAATTTTTCTACTGTATTCAGTACATATTTATAGATTGCTCTGAATAATTTAGGATTAGCTAATAAATCTTGAAGCCGGCGGGGCACTTCTTTCTCAACTTCAAGTATATCAGAAATCATAATTAATCTCTGAATATTGAATGCAGGACATTCCTGGATAATGTGTTCCAGGTTGGCGTTCTCTCCATCACAGTGAGAGCAGGACATACTGTTTGTGATTTTAAACTTATGTAAGTGTGCTGGTGTTAAACAATGGCCAAACCTCATTCTGTTTATTACAGATGTGAACCTCCTCCCATAATCATCCTGATGTATTGGACTATTGTACCATGGTGTGGCTTTTAAGTCTTTCTGGATATTGGCATACCAATTACCCTTACTTTGGTTTATGTGTAACCAATATTTCTTCCAAATTTCTCTTTTAATATCTGTTATAACATTGAACATGTCTGTGAAAGGTATCTGCATGGTTTCTGAATGGTCTTCATCCCACTTCCCACATGCTGCTTGATCTGCTTTTTCATTCCCAGTAATTCCCTGATGAGATGGAACCCATTTAAATTGTACATTTAAATTACAATTCTTAAGCCTATTTAACAAATCTTTTATTTTCAGTACTAAATAATTTTGTTTGTAAGACAAGTTGGTATTTTGTAAAGCAGTCAGAACACTTAAAGAGTCTGATACAATGATAAACTGATTATAATTTGATACATTTTGTATATAGATAAGAGATAAATAAATAGCATATGCTTCAGCTGTAAAGATGCTACACTTATCATGTACTTTGAAACACCTTGAAGTACTCTTTTGTGGATCATGCATAGCTGCATGAACCCCATTGCTAGACTTAGATCCATCAGTATATATCCTGTATGCTTGAATATCAGCCATATGTTCCCGAAAATCATAAACAGTTTCTATTTTTCTAGTATCTAATTGAATATTATTCAATAAGAGTGAATCAAATGTATACATATACACTGGCCAACTTTCACTCTGGAACATATTTTTACATATAATTTTGGATTGAGCCATAATAGTACACATTTCAGGCAGTCTTCTTGAAGAAACTTCTGATGGAGTAATTTCAAAATTGGGCAAAGCATTGTCTAATTCAATTGGTAAGTTTAGACTATTTGACACAATTGAATTATCTGTAGTTAAAGCTTTAATACAATGTTTAATAGCTGTTCCTAACCTTCTTATTACTAATGGTTCTGTACATGTTTCCACTTCCATTGAATTGATTGGGGTAGTACGCATTGCTCCAGATATTATTCGCAAAGCCCTATTTTGAATTCCATCTAATTTCTTAAGAGTATTAGGATTTGCATTAATATAAGCCAAACAGCTGTAGTCAAAATGACTTCTGACAATACTTTTGTATAGTAAACTTAATATTTTCGGATCTGATCCCCAAAAGGTACCTGTTATAGATCTCAAAATATTTAAACCTTTTAAAGCATTTTTACTAATGTAATTAATGTGACTATTAAAATTTAATTTTTTATCCAGTAATACTCCTAAAAATTTTTTCTCTTTTACTTTAGGTATATTTTCATTATTATATGATACTTGAATTTCCAATTCACCATTACCAATTACCAAGCAAGAACTCTTTTCACTATTAATATTTAGCTTTAGGACATTAAAATAATAATTATACATTTGCTTAAGAGCATTATTCAACTTTTGGTTTATCAGATTAACATTTCTGTTATTGTAGTACAGTAAAGTATCATCAGCAAATTGTAATATTTTTACATCTGAATTTACATACTTTAATATCTGTGAAGTATATAAATTGTACAGGATTGGTGAGAGAGATGAACCCTGCATCAAGCCTTTACTAACCATTTCTGGTCCATGTAGTATGTTATTATATCTAACAAATAATGTACGTTTATAAAGAAAATTAAATATCCATTTTATCAATTTTCCAGGTAATTCCAACTCGGACAGTATAAGAGCAAGTTGCTGGATATCAACATTATCATATGCTCCTTGAACATCAAGGAAGACACATGCAGCAGAACTTCGGGACAACTGACATTTTTTCAAATCAGAAATGAGTGACACAAAACTCTCCGCAGCACTTTTACCTTTACAGAATCCAAACTGAAATCGAGGTAAGATACATTTCTGTTCAATGTAATAATCTAATCGGACCTTGATCATCTGTTCCAATAATTTTCCAATGCATGAGGTTAACGAAATTGGTCTGTATGAGTTACAATTATCTGTTGGTTTATCAGGTTTTAAAATTGGAATCACACATTGAGTTTTCCATGACTCTGGTATAATTTGTTTTGACCATAGCTCATTAAGGATTAATAACAATATCTCTTTTGCTGATTGATGTAATTTTTTTAAAATTATATAAGGAAAATCATCTAATCCTGGAGTAGTGTCTTTTCTTGAATCAAGTGAAAAGTTAAACTCATTCCATTCAAATGGTTTCAATATAAAGGTAGCAACTTCAGTATTATTATTTAATTCAAAAATACTTTTCAAGTCTGTATTTTGAGACATAGATGACTGTGATAGTTTTTTTAAAAACCCAGGAATAAATTCATCATTCATAACAGGCGGTTTAATGGGAATACGTTTAAACTTCCTTATATAATTCCAAATTTTTGAAATAGGAGTATATCTATTGAATGATTCACAAAGAATTTCCCAACTACTTTTCCTTGTAATTCTTAAACAGAGTTTTTTGGCAGCATTTAATTTTTTATATTCTATGTAAGATTTTATTGTATATTCTATTCTATATTTTACAAGAGCTTCTTTTGCCCTTTTTACAGCCTCTACACATTCATCATTCCACCAAGGAGCTGGTGGCCTGATCAGATGATTGCAACTATTTCCTGTGAAGAGTGGAATACATTCAGATTTTAAATTACATAAAACTTCACAGAAGGTATTGTATGACTCTAAAGGATTTGATTTTGTTACAAATGTTTCAAAAAGTTCTTTAGATTTTAAATAATATTTAGACCAATCTGCTTTTTTATATAAATATTTTTTAATATTATTGTTACAATTGTACATTAATGGTGAAACACTTATGTCAATGAAGGTAGGATAGTGATCACTACCTAATGAGTCCTCACCAACATACCACTCACACAGTGGGGCTATAGTTGGACTGGCACATGATACATCTATGGCTGATGCACTCCTGTTTGGATTCTGTATTGTAGTGGGACTTCCTGTATTCAATATGCATAAATCCAACTCATCAAAAATTTCATATAGCTCATTACCCCTTGATTTGGTTGTATCACAACCAAAAGCTATGTGATGTGCATTAAAATCACCCGAAACCAGACATGGCTTAGGTAAATTGTTTAAAATATTTTTTAATTTGTTAAGACGTATTCTACTGCTTTTAGGTGGACAATAAACACAAGCTACTGAAAGAGGGCCAGCTGTAGTTTCGACAGACACTGCAAGCACCTGTATGTTTTCATAAAATGAACAGTCAAGAATCTTATACTTATATTTATTTTTTATTAAAATACCTACACCACCATGCTCATTTTTTGCATTTTTATTTATAAAATTATATCCTTGAAATTTTATTGGATTACTAGATGATTTTAGCCAAGTTTCATTAATAAGGTAGATATCTATATTTTTCTCTAACAAAAATAAATGTAATAAGGGTTTTTTATTATTTAGGCTTTGAATATTATGCTGAACTATTCTGATAAAATGTTGTTCTATGTTGACACTTTTAAGTTTTTTAGAAGAATTTCTTTTATTGTTGCTGTGTTTTTGGGAACATCTTCAGTCATGTTTCCCAAAACAACTAACGTTTTCACAATTGCGTTAATAATATTATCATCAATAACTATGTTACTGTTGGTCTGTTGTTGAAGTTGTTTTTTATTTTTTAATATTTGGTCGGAGGTTTGAGGCAACTGATTTGTCCTTGGGCTTACAGCCCCAGGCTGCTTTTGAGATGGTTTTTGTAATTCTGGGAAATTCTTTGTATAGTCATTTTTTGCCACATTCGAATATGTAATTGTCTGTTTTTGTTTATTTATTCTTTCCATCTTTACCGGGCATGTCCTAGAAATGGCTAGATGCGCACCACCACAATTACTGCACTTAATATCTTCTGATGTATTTTTGTTGCAGTCCTTGTAGGAGTGTTCACCCGCACATACTGAGCATACCTGTGAGTTTTTACACACTTTTGCAGAGTGGTTAAATTTCATACATTTATAGCATTGCATGACAGGGGGTATATATGGATTTACTGGTATTCTCCAGTGATCCATATATACATGCTGGGGTAAAACCCCAGTGACAAACGTCACTGAAACAGTCTTTAAGGGTTCCATTGTATTATCAACTTTCTTGCAAAATCTACGCACAGCTACAATTTCAAATTCGCCTGAGAGTTTCCGGTATAGATCTTCATTGCTTAATTCAGTTGATACATGTTGTATGACTCCTATTTTTTCCACAAAGGATGATGGTATGTATACTCTTATGTTGTGACGGCTTAGGGAGGGTTCATTGCATAAGAAGTCATTCGCATCCGTAGATTGTTTGAATGTAACTTTAAGTTTCTGAGCATTGACCCGGCTCATTTCGTACTGCCCTTTTATGTAGTGTCCTAATATTTTTTGTATGGACATGGGGTCTTTGTTTCCTAATTTATCATCAGCGGTGCTCTCAAGGAACACTGAAAATTCAGAGTGGTTTGATTTGTCTGGGTATAGTCTTTTATAGTTCGGCTTGAAAAATGGCTTAAACTTAGCTGAATTTCCAGAATCGCTGCCACAGCTACCAGCAGAGGCCGACGCGTCGCTCTTGTCCCCGCTCTCACTTTGGATTTTTCTTTTCTTAACCACTTTCTTGGTAACAGTAGTGAATCCAGTATCATCTCCATCACTTTCCGACTCCATCCTGCCAATAACACTCGTAATCTTTTCAAAAATTAATTAAAATTTGTTTTTTGTTTCGAAAAACGCGCGTCTCCAGTTCCCGCCAAACCGAGAGCCAAAAAATTTCATTGTCAAGGTACTGCCAGCTTATGATTTTTAATTTCCCATAAAACCAGCTAGGTACAATGTTGATTTGCAAATGTTTATAAGTTGGAAAAAACCTTTTGTAGGTAAATTAGCTAATTATTTGCTTGATTTAACTTAGTAAAATATATCATTTTATATTTAAGGTCAGGTGGGGTAAGTGAAACATACTTGCACATCTATCCACTTTGTGAATTCTGCTAGGACGCTAATTTTTTTTTACACATAGAAAGCCTAAATCTGACATGGCAAATGACGGCAATAAATACTTGTCAAGAAAATAATTTTTGAAAACTCAATTTGGGTGAATGAATCATCACTTCAAAAATGGTTCACGGTTTTGACAGAAACGTTCCGATTCAATATTCTGACGGTAGGTTGACATTGGCGTTTGACTATTTAGCAGTTGACTATATTGACAGTTTTGTTTTTATTATCTGTTACCCGCTGTCATTATATTAGGTACCTACTTATATAATAATAGCTGCCAGGTATCACTTTATTAGCGCAGAAATCTGAGAATCTCCATCTCTTTCTTTGGGTGCCGTATAAGAGCAGACTAAGGGACTATCCAGAGAATGGGCAGTAGCATTCTCCCTGGTACATTATAATCTTCTGCGATGACAAGCTACTTGCTAAGCGAGGTGGTTATGGCAAAGCTCCCTATAATCAGCATCTAAAATGGCGTTTTATGGGCATGCCTGTGTTCAGCACTAGATGTTTTCCAGCTGTTGATGTGAAATACGTGATTTTCGCCCATGGGACATTTACAATGACATTTGTTATGTAGTAGGTATTTGATTGATTTTATTACCTGTGTCGTCTGTGACTGCAAATACTAACCCCACATTACGCGCCGTTTCATGAATTATTTTCGTGTAAAAATGTACATAAACATTATTAAATTGCTTCATGGCATCAGCCGACATGTGTTTTGTAAACTTAAAGATAACTGATTGCTTTTTATTTTATGACCTAGCAGAAAGATTGTGTGACGCGTGTGCTAGAGCATTGAAACCATTTTGCCACATAGCATAGAGCTAAACTGCGTGATTTATTGATTACGATAGGGTTTCACTTAGGTACTCTTTCGTTTCACTTACCCCATCTGACCTTACATTTTAGTTTTTACAATAAAGAAGCAGTGAACACTGGTAAAACATAAATTCTAGGTATCAAGGTAAATTACTCTATAGATAGAGCTAATGAAATCGCCCATTTTCTACCCAAAATTTTGGGTGACATTCTTATTCAGGCAGCACCTCGTGTGGGAGCAAGAAACAACTAGGCGGCCACGCGAAATAGATTTCTACTAGTGGGAATTCTGTGACCACGAAAGAATTTCCTTTCTGTCAAAAATGAAATGTCAAACTAATTGTCTGTCAAGCAAAATTACAAAATATCGCAATCATGCGTGTCGATCTGTCACTATTTTTATTTTAATTTTGTTCATTAATTTGTGTTGTGTGGAGGAGGGATATACGGACAGGCAATGCGTCGCTATTAATTATGTAGATTATCAAACATTGCTTTGCATTGTTCTCGCGGAGTTCACGAGGGAAACGTAAAAAATCCATCGGACGGATCTTCTCACGGAACGCGAAGAAAGTCTTTTGTGTTGTGTTGTGAATGAAACTGAGTGCTCTCGACGTCGTAAGCACTAAGTCGTTATGGCCGCATCTCGTGCTAAGAAGCTATAAAGTAGTATTACGTCGCGCCCCGTAATTTGGTGTTTATTTGGGTGTGAAGAATCTGGGACTTAACGTCGCGGTCCGATGGCCGGGTCCCAGGCGAGCGACACGATGCCCAAGCTCGGGCGCGTGACGGACCTGCGCGAGCAGTGGCTAGTGCGGGCGGACGGCGCGCTGGCGCATCGCTTACAAGACCGTGAGATCTCGTCGCACCTTTGTGAGAATCGGTTTCGAAATCAGCAAATTCGCGAGGACTTCCCCGTGGCGCTGAGCGAGCAGCGTGGGATTGACCACGAGGCGCGCCTGAAAGAGCTCCAGCGGAGGCGACAGGCCGAGATCGACGCGGACATAGCTAGGGAATTGGCTGAGATTAATCTGCGCAGACAGAGGCGTCAACACTCATCTGATATGCTGCTGCAACCAAGCTCGTCGCGGGCCGCTGCTCCTCTGCCCCTGCCTCCTGTGCCATTACCACCTCTACCTGCACCATCTACTGTGGATGTCAATCCTGAAGAGCTAGGATTATCCCCGACTGAACTAGAAGAGATCAAAAAACGAATGGAGCAGGAAGAAAGGGATGCTCGACTAGCAAGAGAGCTGATGAATGAGGTACAGGATCATGATATTTTGCTAGCTGATATGAGGTGTGCTGTTGAAGCCCAAGACAATGAGCTAGCTAGATTGTTACAGGAAAGAGAATACAAAAAATTGCAAAGAGCAAAAGAAAAAGCAAGACAGAAAGCTCTGCTCAAAAAGCAGCAACGCCTGGCAGCCCAGCAACTGCAAGAAAGACAGGAAAATGAGTTTCCATCCCCGCAAGCTACGCTTTGTGATGCTTACAGCAACCCTCGTGACATCATTCGCGAGAACCATCTCCGTTTGTGTAAGTCTGTTGATTCTGATTTAAATTATGTAGAACCATTTGAGAAAGAAAGTATCCAGTCTAAAGCCAGTGCCTTGCAGTCCTTGGAGTCATCAAAAGAGTATTATTCTCAGCAGTCAGAAGCTGGAACATCTAATTCAAACATTTCGCATGCACATTCTCGGTCATTTGAGTCTGATCAGCATAATTCAAACCCTATGCAGCATAGACAGCCACCTCCTCCACCAGCAACAAACAAGAAGCCTCGGTTCCCCGATCCTGTGAGCATACGCCCAGCATCTCACTATCCTACCGATGCCAATGAGAATGCTACCTCAAGTGCTCTACCTCACAGTTACAGTGAAAACAACAATTTGTATAATTCTACTTTCCCCCCTGGTAGTCCACCAAGCCACATGAGAATTGATCGCATAATTGATCCATCTAAAAGGCTTTCTGTTGTATCTGATATAACCGCTGAAGGTTTAGCTAAGAAAAAGAGTAAGCAAGAGATGAAGAAACGGAAGGGATGCAAAATACAATAACTTGTGTCATAAATGTATAATTTTGGAGTGGAATTGATTTGCTCAACTTGAGTATTGACTACTAATCCGTCTCTTTACTAACATTATAATTATTATGGCATATTATGCCTCGGATTCCAAAGAAGTTGGGACCAGTTTATCTGATTTAACTCGAATTTCATATTATCATAGCTACAATGATTATTTATTCTCTATTAACTTACTTGGGCCCAATAATCTCATTCTTGGTTTCATAGATTTCAAGTTCAAATGTGTTTAATTGTCAAAAGTATGTTTAATCACATAGTAGTATTGAATATTTACCGAGTTCCCACATCTGATTGAAACGGAAATCCTGTGACCTCCAAAGCTTGTTATCAAAACTACATTTTTGTTTAATACTTTAAATATTTTTCATTTATTGTTTTGAAAATACGGGAAAAATGCAGCTGTACCTGCAGACTAACCAATGAGCCATTTTGTATAATTTAGACACATAATGTGCCTTATTATCTTATTAATTAGGTTGTAAGTTAAATTAGACATTCCAATAAGTAAATCACTATTTTCCCATACTTTGGGACTACTATGAAAATATATTATCTCTATAATTTTCTCATTATACTGAGTAATAGATAAGATAAACCTCAGGTAGCTTGAGAATCCAAATATCTGATATTACTTATACAAAGTTTTTCTCAAGTGAGTGAGTGACTTTTAAAAACAATTTTTTTTCTGTTTCTGTAATTAATTTGAAATGCAACTGATTCTTTATAATTATGTCTGTCGTAAATTTGAAGACTGATTTTATGTTTATATCTTTTTTTGCTGCCAAAAGTGGTGCTTTTTATGTTTAATTTTTTTTCTCTAAGATTTTACTTATATATTATTATATTATAATATGTCGTATTAATTTGCTGATTATTGATTATTGTAATTTTTTATTCATTGAAGTGTATACTAATGACTGATGTGTGAACCAGCTCAATTTATAACTGACACTAGCTCTCTTAATCTGCGTATTTGGTCGTTTAGAAAACACGTCATGAGTAGTGCTCATTTTGCGATTTATTATGTGAAAGAAAGAAAGAAAAAAAATAGTCAATTAGGTACTACTCAAATTTGAGCCATAATTTACTACAAATTACTAAAAACTATAAAAGTACCTATTTAAAAAAATATTTTTATGACTAACATGTCAAATACATTGGCTAATAGAAACTCTGGGACAAAATTTTTTTTTTCTTTGAATTATAGTAATACAACACCAATTACGAAAAAATATCTTTGACAAAAATCACATTTTGTCATAATTAGTAAAGGTATACGGCTAATTCTTTAAATACTTTCTATTCACAATTAGCTTTCACACTACCGTCACTAACGCGCCGCTATAATGGTTATATCATAGATCAAGTGCGAAATCTCACGAGCAGTCTACAATTTTATTGTTGTTTGAGAATTCGCGATTCGTTTACGTAATAGAAACCGTCTGTTTGAACCACAGAATTCGCCCTATTTTCATAGATACTAAAGTCTTTGGTTTGAACTCGTACTTATCAAAACCGCGACAAATTCGACTGAAACCCAAACGATGCTCAGTCGTCAATCAATGCTTATATATACTAGGTGGCAGGCCATTTCTGCAACGTTCTTCTAGGTAGGTATCACTGCTTTGCCCCGATGTTCCGAATGTTCCGATTTGAAGGGCATTGTAGCTAGTGAAATTACTGGGCAAATGAGACTTAATGACCTGATTTCATAGTCTAGTAATCTGATTACTGGACTGTGTGATGGATGACGTGCACAGTGCAGTGTCACGCGAAACTATTATTTTAAAGTTCCGAGTGACACTGCAACTGTTATGGGCGGCCGTGTCGCTTAACATACAGTGAACGACTAGCTCGTCACGCCGTTCATTGTCATAAAAAAAAGATTTCATTCACAAATTGATTATTTTTGTGAATGCAATCTTATTTACTGTTTGGATTTTTCAGTCTCAGTGTGATTGCAATATAGTGTATATAGCTAGTGTAGTCATTATTTTTTCGTCTTTTCTAGATACGTAAATTGTTTGCTTTTTATTAGGGAAGTTGCCAGCCCTGACGCTGGAGTTTTGAAATCTTTACAAGGGTTCCATGATCTATTTTTGTGTCACCATAACTGGAATCAGCGTTGTTGGAACGTGTTTTTGAAAACATGGAAGTGTTAATCATTACTATTAAGCACGGTCTTCATTCAGCTCTCATTCTCAGCTAATTAGTGCAGCCCCTTTGTAATACCCTGCACCGCTACAATTTTTTCTGCCACATCCATCAGGTTGACCGGTAGAGACTTCCTAAGTCGTCCTCCTACTTTATTTAGTGCTAAAGTATAAATAAATAAAACCAAGAAGTCGCGGGCCCGTGCCTGCGGGATCCACGAGGATTACTCCCAACCCTCGGTAGAAAAAAAGACCCAACAACCACAAACGTGATTATAAAAATCTCATTTTAAAAATTCCTCTGTAATTATCATTATTATATTTTCCTTCTGGTGTAGGCCGATACACCGGGCATCAATATTATTGCATTATTTTTTTGCTCAAATATTTTTTGTACTTAACGAATTTCATAAATGTACTTAATTTTCTAAATAGTTTTATTTCTAGCGTTTAATATTTAATTAGTATTATAATTAAATTTTCTTTGTACGTCATACTCTAGTGTTTAATAATCGTAATAAATAAGCTTTAATTGCAATTGTTGGCCTTTATCGTGCCTTAACGGAAACCGAACCAAACTCGAATAATTTATAATTAAAATGATATGTTTAAAATCCCTTTATCTCTGCATATTTTCAACTGACAATCAATGCTGCAAACTTGGTTTAAAAACTGAAAATTAACATTTTGTTAGTTTAAAATATGCAATTATTTACTTAATATATATTATATATTATTAACTGTAATTAATAATATAAGTACTGAATATTCATAGAAAGGGGCGAATAAGATGGTCTTCGCCAGTCACCACTTATTACAGCAAAATTCAAAATCGTGTACTACTAAGCAGGGTCCTAAGCAGGGCTACTAAAGGGTCTAGCCCCTTTCCATCAGCGTTAACGCCAAACGGTAACTCCAAAATGTATGGGAATGACATTAGCTGTGATGACGCTTTTGCGCAGGTAATGTCATTCCCATACATTTGGAGTTATCGTTTGGCGTTAACGCTAATGGAAAGGGGTCTTTGCTAGACCCCCTGGCCACTTGATGCCTCGCCGGAGCTTAGTTGTTTTATTTGCCCCTAGCCCCTAGTGAGGGGCAAACAAATGATCACTGGTGTATCATATGTGACGTTATATTATGTACACAGCTGAGTGTATTTGATATATTATTCAGCGTCTGAACTTGCTTCAAAGTCAACATTTATGAAAACTTGTAACTGCTGGCTTCTCATTGACCCATTTTAATAAGCGAACCCGGACAACTAAATCCTCCATTTCGTACCTACTATATCATGTTAAATTGTATTTATACCTAAAGTGCTGCGGCAGATACATACTTACATCATAATAAAATTAATTGATGCTGATTTGGCATTTATATAATAAGTCTTTGTAAATTTCTACTTCATTCAGTGATTATTTTGAGCAAACGTGTAAGTCCACTCTACTACATAGTTAATTAAGGTGTAGTTAATTGTAATAAAAGAGTTGTTTATGAGACAACATTGTATTTTTCATTCCGGATATCCTGTGTTCTGTGGTTACTGATAGCCTAGCAGTGTTACTAAATTGTTACTCTAGTTTTAGCTAAAATAATCGGCGAATATTGTGGTATTTTTTCTTAATATTTATCTTTTGTAAACGAATGACGTTACCGAGTGTCGATCGCACGGCCGCCCGTAGGTATTACCTACTTTACGGGGGATCCCACAATACCAGTCCCATATATAATACTTATTTCTTTCTACTGATCCCACAAAATATTATTTTGAATACCCATAATATCCCAATCAAAATACTGATGATTTGTATGACAGATAGATATATAGGTACCTGCTAGGTTAGCACGGCCGCTAGACTAAATTGTCTTTCCCCGGTTTTACTCCACTTGACAAGTAAGCAAGTATGAAGAAAATGACATAAAACGGGGAAAGACAATTCTGTCTACCGTCCGTGCTAACCCAGCTGCTCTACTTTAATCTGTGCATCTTGTCCTCAATAGCGAGTGCGCTATCGTTTACAAACTATCAAAGGTTTACACGCATAGAGTAGTATAAGTATAGGGGTTTACAAGACCCATTATCTAGGTAATGTGAAATTAAAACTTGCTTTTATCCCTCTCTATCATTTACTTAAACTCACTAGAGTAAACCGGAAAGATGCTGTTGAAACCACGCGTTTAAACCGCAACTCAATTTTCTGGGGTGAAAAAAAACCACCTATCTTATGTTGATTCCGGTAATATGTAAGTAAGCAATCCTGAGAAAAATTTCTACAAATCGGTGTGAATGTTTTGGCCTGAAAGCTACACAAACGAAATTACTTACGAGCCATTACGAACAATCAGACGTTTATTTGTATTAGCACAGATAATACAATTGTATAATACCTAGTAGTATTAGGGAAGGGTAGAGGGTTATTGAGCCATCCAGCCCCCCAGTGTGCCCTTTAAAGTTTATCCGTGATTTTCATAATTATAGAAATCAATTCATTGGTCAGATACTTGCTTAAGCGACTGCTTAATTTGTAAAGGAATTTGAATCACAAATGGTATTCGAACCCGCATCCAACCGTTCCTAAAGCATGCTTTACGATACCGCTGTCTTTATCCCTCACCTTTTCACAAATAACTTACGGAGTTGGTTTGGTAGCGTGATTTGATTATAAAAGGCAATAAAAATAACATTTTTGTACAAAGTTCATTTATTCACACCGTATTTCTATCCTCCCTAGATTCACCACCGTCTCTTTGTTTTTCTCGTTTCCCTCCACCCTGGATAGCTTTTATCACTCCCGCGATCGGCGCCTCGACTAGAAGCCAGAGGATTGCTGCGCAAATGTACGTCAAGAAGATCGTTGCGCAGAGAATGATCGTCTGTGAAGAGAAGTATTTTTTACCAAGGAGCTCCATCAATCGCATTAATTTGGCAGAAAATGTAGGGGGTTTCTACGTAGGTATGGCAACAAGCAGCTTTGGTTACCCAGCAGGCGTGCCGCAAGCTTATTCCTACATATTACTGATCTGTGGCTTATTCATATCGTTCGACAACTTTTTACTATACTTACACAAATTTAATAGGTACAGTATGACATTTCGAGGGATACCAAGCTAGAGATTTTTTCCCTAAATTTTGAGGTAAAAGAGGAATGGGGGTTCTTAGGGGATTAAAAATAATAATAATAATAAATTGATGGCAAGATTGCTTAACGTTTTTTTGCTGCAGAAATCTTCGCACTTTAAGATTATTCATCTCATGAGAAGGAAAAAAGTCTATTTATTAAAAATTATCCGTGCGATCAGGCGATGCAACCGATGTATATCACCTAATATACATCTGTTGTTCATGCTGTGGTCAACGAATTGTTTTTTACATGAATATTATATAACTATAAGTGTTAACATGTTTTAATGATGACGCATGAAGCAGTACGCATTCAAGAATAAGAAAAGATAAAGGTACTAATTTAAAAATTTATGTATTTCTCAAATCAGTTTATAAATGAGGAAGTAACGTAAAGAATATAAAAACTATAACCATATAGAGAAAATCTTTCATTTTTATTTCATGTTACAAATGTTCCTATAGCATAAGGATTTGAGGTCGCCGTGTCACGACTATTGCGTTTTAGATATTATTAAGAAACATTGTATAATTATTGCTTTATTTTATGAGCTTCAAATACTTATATACCTGCAACATACAATGAATATGCTAGGAATACAAAAAAAGCTTAGGGGTTTTTAGGGGATTTAAGTTATCTAAGGAAAAAAATCTTTAGGAACTGGCAGCACTTTTATTCTAACAATAGTGATGCGACTATTACACATTCGATTAATCGGTGAAATTTTCGTATAAGGTAATTAATCGAACCAAATCTTTGGGCGAGCATAATTCAGTGATATAATCTTGTGCAGTTCGCTAATTATCTACTTTGAAAGGGTGATTTTAATTATAATAATTATATAGTATACAATCCTAAAGCTCCAGGGTGGAAATGTTAAAGGGCATAACGCCGCGAGTAGCGTTCAATGAAAGTGCAGCACACCTTTCCACACCCTAAGCCGCCCCACACCGATGTTGCTTCCTCGGTAGCCAGTAGCCCCTACGGGTGCCCCATTTATAGTGTGGCAAGTCATCACCTCCCTCAAAAATTTGATATGATGAGACAAATTTTATCTCATTTCATAAACCAGATCATAATAATCCATCAAAAGTTCACCACAATAGCCCAGATATTTTTACCTTCATTTATTAAACAAAATAGTTATGAATAGGTATGCCAACATGTAAGAAATAAATAGTACAACTCGGTCACTTTGTCTAGCTGTCCTCGCTGAAATGCAAGCCATTGACGTCAAGTATAGGAATAGTGTGACCGTGTTATCTTTTGTATTCAAAAAGGCCTCTTGGTGTTATGGCGCGGCCAGACATGCGGAGCAACAGCGAATCTTCGCTGTTGAACGCTCATGTGGCCGCGTACAGCGATGCATCGCAGCATCGATGGGCGCAGAAGGCTATCGCGTGAAAGTGAAAGCCTTTATTTTCGCAACACTCTTATTCGCAACAATCATTAGTTCTCTTACTGAGATCATATCATATGAAAAAACTAAACGATTATTGAATAAATATGTAGAATCAGTATCCTTTACTCTTTAAAATCGGGTTTATCCGATATCGATTATTTAGTTCACATCTCTAGACCAGTTAATCTGACAGTGTCAATCACTAATCATGTCAACTTCATAGTGGACTTCTTAAATTTGATAAGGTATAGGTGGTAGGACTTTTCTGCAAAGTTCGTCTAGGTACCACCGGTCTGCCAGTTATTCTGCCGCCAAGCAGTGGTGCGCACACTACTGTGTTCCGGTTTGAAGGGCATTGTAGCTAGTGAAATTACTGGGCGAATGAGACTTTATGGACTTATCGTAGTCTTGTTACCAGACTGTGTGATGTCTCAGGTTGACGTGCGCGGTGCAGTATCACACAAAACTATTTATTTATAGTTCCGAGTGATACAAAGGAATACTAGTAGCGATACTGCAATCTGTTATGGGCAGCCGTGACGCATAACATCAGGCGAACGACTAGCGCGTCAAGTCATTCATTTACATTTTAAAAAAACCCGTGCCCCTGTGAAGGCATACCTAGTTTTAATCGCCTCTTTTCAGTAAGTATTGCATATACCTACTTATAATATGATAGCAATACTTACTATACATAAAAATATCATATTGAGATTTCTTGAATGTAATTTACCTGTTCTGATGTTTTACAAACTAAGCGTATAGGTTTTCATTGGTTAGTTATGCTTTCTAAAATGTTTTCTAAGTTATCTACCCTTTTTATAAATAAGAATTGGTAAGTTACTCTATTATAAAACTACCAGGCGTTAGGCTAAGCGCCGCCCTCTTGCTCGAAATATCTTCAATAGTACGTAAGTATACTAACCGTTTCGACTCTACGTTTTGATAAGAACTGCGAAGGTGTGGCATGCCCTGCCATGGTCGGTGTTCCAGAAAAAATATAACAACAACAACATCCCGGGGTAGGTAGTTCAAGTCAAGAGTATAATATAGAAATAGAGAATATAGGTACCTAATTCTAGGCAACCGTGCTAAACCTTCGACCACATCGTCGCTACTGGATTCCCATCAAGTGAGATTGTGGACAAACGTTACTCTTATAAAGGTGTCTCAGTAAGAATGCACTTTTTCATTATAAAATAAAAACACGTATTTTTTTGAGATAGTTGGGATTTTTTCATTGGATTGTAAAGAAGACTGTTGTGTGTGTTGTTCACTGTTCAATGTTCGGCCCCCTAATTAGCTAACTCGCAACAGGTTTGCGACAGGCGTAAATCTCGCGGTGATTGCTGTCACACATCATTAGTGGTGTCGAGAATGTATGCTTCGCTACTGCTGTCGCATTGCTACTGCTGTCGCATTGCTGTTGCAAATTTTACGTAATTACCCCGCCGATCAGATTAAGTAGGGAATAAAATATTCGTCAAATGACCCCCGCGGCTCTGATGACAGGCCATTCTCAATAACTATCTCAAAAAGTACGTGTTTTTATTTTAAAATGGAAAAGTGCATTCATACTGAGACACCCTATATTTAAAAAGTATGGAGGCTAGGTAATGGGTAGGTAGGTATATATTCATACCACGAAGTAGTCGGACATGTATATCGGCGCGGTATACGAGCCCACCAGCGCCCGTTGGAACAGCGTGTGTAGCAGGAACGCGCTGTACGAGACGCGGCCGGTCCACGTGAACCCGCGCCACTCCACTATGCTGCGGTATAACGCTGGAAAAAAGATCTTATCCGTGAGCAGAGATAATCATCAACAGCCTGAAGACGTCCACTGCTGAACAATAAGACTTCCTCATAGAGCGCCACTTTGAGCAGCTGCTGCTTCCTGCATTTATCGGCTCCCGGTGGTTTTGACTCGTTGGTCCACCTAGTGGGGAAAAGCAGCAGAGATGACTAAAACACACATAAGCCATACATTTAGAACAACGAGGCAACTTATTTTTGTTTTTTTTTTTTGAACAAAGATATGTACATACAAATCTTTGTTTTTGAATACATTTGAGTGCGACACGTAGCTGGTACATTGGTGTAATCAATATTGGAGACAAATTACCTACTAATAATTTTCTTTATGTGTCTGGACCCGCAGGCCCAACACAACAAAAACCTTGTCACCCAAGCGAATGTATTGATCGTAAGGCTTTGGGACCCACATCAGCTTGGCCTGCGCTGCGGGTTGAAAGTAAGTGAATTCAACCGACAATTTTTTTTAAACATGGATGGACAAACAAGCAGAAGGCCTGCTTGGTGGGAACCGGTTCACGTAGCATGGACACCTGCAGCACCAGGGGCGCTACCGATACGTTGCTTACCCTATAAGACTATTTTTATAATCCCAGACTCACTTTCAAACTTGAACACGCAGCCAATAATGAAAGCCACCATCAGGAGCTGGAAGACGGGTTTGTAAAAGGTGGCGTACAGGACCCTCAAGGCCGTGGATGGAGGCTCTCCATCATTGTAAAACAGGCCACCGGAAAGAATCACCGCCACCCCCAGGGGGAAAATCAACCAGAACGCCCAGCGGTGGTTCTGGAAGAAAAAAATAAGCGAAAATGTTTAAAATAGGTAAGCCGTTACCTACCTACAGTTTCCGCATCTTTTCTAGATACTAAAAGTGACCCGCGTCAGTCTCAATTAGTTAATCTGTTTTTGGCGAATTTGTTAATTTCCGGAGGAAAAGGATGTCAATTTCGGTACCTACCTAATGTAAACACTATGTGTGGCAAATTTCATCCAAATTGTTTTTTTCCGTTTGGCCGTTTTATCATGAATGGCAAACAAACAGATCATTTTCCACTTAAATATAATTTTATGTATCTACCAAAGTATGTAATTCAAAAGGAGCAGATGATCGAGCCCTACCACTTTTTCGCCCTCACAATCCTCACATAAGGTAAAAAAAAACTGGATCTGCGTCGTCTTCTTGTCGTTCAAAACCATTTACTTTCGCACAAATTGTGAGCATTGCACATTGCACCTAATTGAAGCGAAAATTTTTAGAGAAATCATTAACCCATCTTCTGGTAAGGGTTTTATTTAAAAACAATCTCTAATACCCTCAGTTTCGTTAAATCTTTCTTCCCAGTCTGCCAGTGGTATGTAAGGAAGCCGCCAGCCAGGCCCAGGGTGTATGTGGACAAGTTGGTGTGTCCTCGGATGTACAGGAGCCGGAAGGTGTCCTCGTTTTTGTAAAGGCTGCGGTAGGACCTGGAAAAGTTGATGTGAAAATATAGATGCATGTAAAGTTTGAACGTGCATATTTAGGCGGTATAATATAATATGGGCCGGTTATATGTTAATTTTATAAGCTTGTTGCCTGAAATAAATAAATGGCTAAATTAAAATATTCGAAGCTTTCAACATCATCAAGCATAGGCACACACACTTCTGATGAGCATTATAGCTGTAACAATAACACTCTTGAATGTCAACAGGCTCTAGTGGAAATCTTAGGTAAAACGCTACTCACTCAGGAGCCTGTATGACCACGGCGTCCAAGTCCTGGAAGTATGTGTGTGCTGCAGCAATGGCCAGCGCGATCACAAACATGGCCACCAACGCTACGGCTCTAGTCCGAGGCTTCTTCACCACCACACACACCAGGAGACCGATACAGAACAGCTGCGTGTCTGCTGCCAGGTACCTGGGTATATTTAAATTCCATATGTTGCGTATTGTAGCTGCATGTAGGTAGAGATTGTAAGTGATTTGATGGTTTTGACCTTACTACGAAATTTTAGCAAACGATATAGGTACTAGGTAGGTACATTATTTTATTATAACACACAGTCGTAATTCAGATAAGGTCTCAAAAAATTCAGCCACAATCAACTTAGAAACTTGTCAAGAAAAAAATAGTAAATCTGTAAAGTTTGAATTAAAATAATATTGGAAACGCCTAAAAAGTAGCCGTGTCTATTATTCTATTGTAAGAAAAGCGTTCCAGTGGCGTAGAAGAAATATAGGTGAAATCGTGACGACCAGAGAATGCCGATCCCTCCATTGCGTTTGTTCCAACCCAGATTACTATATAGCCGATTTGATGCTTGGTGAGGTAGACCAACCTCAATAGCTTAACGGTACGGTAAAGTTATCTTTACGTTTCACTCACCAAGTCTGTGGTGCGCAGAAAGCATCGTCGTACACGTAGTTGTTGATATAGAAGATGTGCGCCCACCAGTATTGCCTGCAGGCGATGGCCTCACTGGTCACCACGAAGTCCCACAGCGGACCGGAGCTGGCGTACCGCATCCACGTGCAGATGGTGGCCAGCACGAGGGCGTAAGTGGGGGTTAGTCTACAAGATGAAACACATCTAATTATCACATTCGTGTCTTTTCTATTACACAACCAGCTGCACCTACCTGTAACCTATAGAAAGATTTTGCCCAACATGTATCTACCATTTATGTCATTAAAATAACATTTCATTTCTTCTGCTTTCTTTTGTAGTTTCCTACAAGTTTAGAAGTTCTGTACCTTAATTATGATTCTTACCTCAACCATCGCATAAGTACACCCTTCGGCCATTGCACCCAGTTCACGGTGTGCTTCTCAGCGTACAATGATAAATTGTATGCCATTAGGAAGCTGGACATCACGAAAAATGTGTGAGTCACTAAACTGCCGTTAAAGAGGATCTGCTTCATCGGATCTTCGTATGACTGCAACAGAAAAGCTTAGTAAATAACGAAAATAGGTAATATGGTAGATGCATGAATTCGCTTTCATCGCAAACTCTTCCATCAATAATATAAATAATAATATTGGTAAGTATGTAAAAAGCTTTCGAGAGATAGTCACTTTACCTTTTCAATGTACACTGGATTATCAACATAACCAGTCGCCATTATGAGCACTGTATGAGAGAAGAACACGCAAATCATCGTGATTGTCCTTAAAACAAAAGAAAAATCTATAATTTTTTACCATTTTTTGTTACTCATTGAACGTAAGTAGGTATTTCAGTTTAATTTATAATAATATATTTTATTTTACCTTAACCCATGAAACAATTTCAGTCTTTCAAGTCTTGGCTCCTTTTGTGTATCAACTGTAGCTACTAATCTATCCCAGTTACGGTGTACAGAAAAAGCTAGCAAGTATGGATTTCCTGAAAAAGAAATCTATCCTATACATCAAAAAAAGCGATAACATATTCCGTATACGCAGTCTGGTGTTTGGGCAAAAGTAAAAATAATAGACTTATACCTGGTTTGTTATCTTTCAATATTAAGACATCATAGAGGCTTCCGACAACGTTGAGCATAATTAAAACTATGTATACCACAGCCACAGCTACATCACTAGTATCTATAACAACTCTTTCATTTTCTTTCTTACAATAATGTAAATCGTCTATCTTTCCTTGTATTTGGTAGTTGTTCCACAGAGAATCGTTCAGGCATATCTCGAGGGTCTCGCTTAGGTCCAACTCTTTATTTGTGCTGTTTTTGTCTAAAAATGACCTGCATGTGTTGGTGACACACACACCTCTGTGTATTTGTGTATGATTAAAATGCTTCATAGTGTGTGCTGAATAACCCTAAAAATACAAAACAGATTACAGAATGATAAAAGTCAAAATAAAATTAGTAGAATTAATTAAGTTATAATTAAATTAACGGAGCATAATCATTGATCACGGATAAAATAATACTTAAATTAAATATTCATACAGATTAATAAGAATAGGTATATAAAAATACCTTAGAGTATAGACTAAAGCATAGAGAGATCATGAAAACGATATTATATTTGTACTGCTCACACGTATCGCTACGTCAGTGGCGAAGGAAAGAAACAAACGTAATTAGTAATTAGCTACGCTTGCGGTAAGCACCGTACCATTTTTTCCGACTCGAGTCAACTCTTTTTTCTATACAAATCTGTCAGACTCATTCACATAAAAGTGTCCATAGAAGGTCCGTCTCATATAAAATTTTTCAAAAAAAGTGGTACGCTTGACACATAATCACGTTCTCTCTATGCGTTAGTCTATCTATAGGTACTTTAAGAAAAATACAGTCGTAAAAGGCACTGTCAGCAGATATTCTGTTACCAACAGCTGTCCTGAGTGACAACTGACTTGTGTAGATAGGTAGGTAGGTATTGTTAAAATTAAAGAATCGAATGCGGCCGAATGCTGGCGTTTTGTAACAATTAAAAGCTGTGCGGGCATGCGTACACGCAGACATTCCTTGGATTAAATAAGTAAAACATTTGCAAAGACGAGAACCTTGATCTTGTAACAAGTAATTATTTAATAACATCAAAATAATTAGCTTTGATCCTTGATCTCCAGTTATTGAGAAGCCGGTGTCACTGTCAACTATTAATTTTATTACCTAGCGTATGACTAGCCTAGGTCTTAATTATTGTTTCAACGTGTTATTAACAATTAACCTGGATTTTTCTGATTTGTTATATTTGTTATAAGGTTACCTATAATTATTATTAATGCATAAATATGTAGGTAGGTACCTACTTACTATTATGTTAAGTTTTGTTCTTTTAGTTTTTATAGTTTTTGATGGAGGGTCTCAGTATTTAATTGTAAATAGCACTTTTTGTAGTGGTCACTCAACCATGTGATGACAGCAGCGATCGTTTAAATGACAGTATTAGTTGAGGTGCTCTATGAGCAGTATGACCATCACAAATGTTCAAAAAAAATTACATTCAACCAAACAAGTTTTCATACGTAAAAACAGACTCGACAGTACAAAACGAAAAAGCTTTTGATTCTGTTTTCATGTGTGAAAACTGGTTTGGATGAATGTGATTTTTTTATTGGATATTTATGAAGTTTTTTTTTTAAGGTTTTTCTATGGAAACGTTTATTTTGTCGTAAGAAAATTATACCATTAGACTTTCAAAAATATCGCAATGCGCGACCGAGATAAAGGATCAAGGAATATACGAGCCTTAATAGACGTTAGGTTTAAAAGTTCACTTATTGTAGGCACTACTTTAGCGTCGGATGTAATAACTGAGAATCTTCCGATTTAGGTACCTTTAAGATTTTATTATTATCTAGGTCTACTTGCTCTCTGCTTGTTTGCGTGACTTTCATTTCATTGCATGTTAAGATAACTAACCTGATTCATGTGAAATGCACGCTGGTTCCTTACACTATGATTCATCCAAGCTTATACTACTACCATGCGGTTTAACCTGTATTTACGTAGGTAATTTGTGTAACAGATGTTCTACCTTAATACGATCCAGTGTTTACACATGTGACTGCCTCAGTTCTACTCGTGAGAACCTGTAATTGGCTTTGTATGGCTACATTGACGAATAATTTTGTTAAAATAAGCTGTTGGTTTTCCAATAAATAAATAAATAAATAAATAAACTTTCCAAATAAAAAATAGCATGTGAATCCTGTGATGATTTCAGTAGTAGGCATAAGCTTGGACGAATCATAGGGACCCAGCGAGCATTTCATCAGTTTAGTTGGTATCTTTAGTAAGATTCTCACATAACTATTGCTGTGGTTTAAGATACGTACCTACATATAATTATTGGCAGTAACTAGTTTTTCCAAGTAATATTGCGTCTGAAGCATATAGGTAGGTAAGGTATTTCCACGTACGTCGCATACAATAATACCCAGGACAGGAAATGCCGTGGTAGTTGTCATTTTAATGATTGTAATTTTAACAAGGAATGTATGCATACTAATTTTAATGAATACCCCTCCCCCCACAGGTAATAAATGATGGTGGCTCGTTTGTACGAGGACCATTGTCGGCCGCTGGACGAACGGATGACTCTTACAACGCGATACATTGCGTGTTCAAAAAGAGTAAGGCTTTAGACGTTCACAGTTTGACAGAAATGTATATTTATGGTATTGCAGACAAGGTGTGGCTATATTTTAGGGTTGAAAACCAGCGCCACGTTATGAGGTTATGTTAATACATAACCTCATAACGTGGCGCCGGTGTGTTATAATTAACACACCGGCATAAATACTGAGTTAAGCCATTTTCAACACCATTAGTGTTATCTATATTTCTACTCTTTTATTTAATTTTTCATACTACCGTACCTATTTAATTATATGCAACATTCTTATGATGCATTTTTATCGACATCATTTCTGTCAATAAACCGAAGTTTGGTTCACTACAAACATAAATGTCGAATGTGGAATATGACTGAACACACATTCGTTCGGCAGGTCCCGCAATCGAAACGGCCCCAATGGAAGACCTGGGGGTCTAGCAAAGATCCCATTTCATCAGCGTTAACGCCAAACGATAGCTCCAAAATGTATGGAAATGACAGTACCTGTGGATATCGCTTTTCCGCAGGGAATGTCAATCCCATTCCCATACATTTTGCGTTAGCGCTTGGCGTTTACGCTAATGGAAAGGGATCTTTGCTAGACCCCCTGTGTGCTGGTTGTGTGACAGCACTAAAGTATGGATAGAGTTGGGACCGATTCGTGGCACTGCCAATCATATTGCAACGTACCTGCCTATCATGTTTTATCTTGTTAAAATACCTTTTGCCATGAACAAACTCGCCATATTTAGGACGAAAATGTAAACCAAAGGTCCGTAGAGATAACCAGTGTTATCCTGTTAAAAAAATATGCAATGTTAGGTACCTGTATGACCCTCATCAGCTCAGACTGCGTGTTAGAGTAGAGATGTACGTCCACCACACAGTAGATGCCTCCTGGCTCCGCGAGACACGAGTCAAACGGGTCCAGGTGGAAAAGGGCTGGCATCCGGTTGTATTCGCTCTCTGAAAACAAAGGTTGACTTTACCTATAAAAATATGTATGGACATTTCACACAGCGCCATCTACCCCCAAACTAAGCATAACTTGTACTATGGGAACCAGATAACTGAAATAATGCTTATATGCCTTTTTGGTTGTACATACATACAATACAATATAACACCCAGACACTGAACAAACACCTATGTTCGTGACACAAATTTTTGCCCTGGGTAGGAATCGAACCCACAACTTACAGATCAGAAGGCAGGGCCACTACCAACTGAGCAATCAGGCCAGTCTATATTGACACTTAGCTTTTTTAAATACTTTATAGGCAAAGCATGTGGCCACTGCCTCACCTGGTGGTGCATGCTTACGTCTACGTATATTATTATAATTTAATTACTCAACCTTAAATTGGTGTTTGCTATGATGGTGTTCAAGTAAATAAATAAATAAAAACACAGGAAATTATTAAATGGTATCGGAACCGTCAAGGCTTACGCGGTTCACGTCTTCTTTTCGCCATTGCTTCTCTTGCATTTATATGTAACTACTTAACTAGCGGCTCTCCCCGGCTTCGCACGTGTAGTAGTGTAGCTTATGTTACTCAGGGTGAATGTAGCTTTCCAATGGTGAAAGAATTTTTGAAATCGGCACAGTAGTTTTTGAGTTTATTCATCACAAACATACACACAAAAATACAAATCTTTCCTCTTTATAATAGTGGTGTAGAGGTGTAGATAGAGCTCTAGCTCCTTTACAAAAAAAAGTGGTTTTTATTTCCTCTGAAAGTTATTGGGAAAATGATATCGCGTACTAGCTCAAGAGTGAGTGCAGTTAAATTAATTTGCTACTGTTTATCTTTTGCAATGAACACCCTCTATGTTATAAATGCATTATTAATGTTTATGGTAAAGATGGTGTACAGTAATAAATATTCATAACTCCTTGTAAATTTACGTGTAAGAAAAAAATCAAATTCAAATTATGTTTATTGTAACATGAATGGCATACCTACCAATTATACATATTACACAATACACACATATTCTATTACATATATAGACATTGTGTATCTAAGCTGCGTTGTACTGCCACATAAAAATGTCCACGTTACACCCAGGTTAAATGGAAGATAATGCTCTCTAGCATTAAATTCGCCTATGTACCTACATTTGTTGTTTGTGCAATAAAGCATTATCTATCTATCTATGTTAATTATCTGAAAAACTAACAACGCGAACGTTTACAAACAATTATACAGTTTTCTGACAAGAGCTCCATTTATTTCCATTTATTATCGCGTAATTTCGCACAAACCACAATTGTTTATTTCCTCAATGACCACATATTAAACTTGAACTCAGGTTCATTGTCATTACTACCATTACGTGGACACTTTAGAACTACGTCACAATTATAGTAGAATCAACATCATCAACAGCCTGAAGACGTCCACTGCTGAACTTAGGCCTCCCCCAGAGAGCGTCACTTTGAGCGGCTGTTTGCCTCCTGCATCCTACACATAGTATCATACACTCATCATCATCATCAGCCTGAAGACGTCCACTGCCTAACATAGGCCTCCCCCAAAGAGCGCCACTTTGAGCGGCTGATTGCCTCTTGCATCCATCGACTCCCCGCTCAAGTAGACACACACACACCACCGTATCATACACTAACCTTTTTGAAAAAATGGGTTAAACCGAGTTCAATCGTCATAATTTCATACTTAGGGTGGGTTTTTTGATTCATAGTTAAGGTAACCAATGGTTAAAAATGCTAACTTTTGTTTTACTGTTTAATTGGCTGTAAGTTTTCCTATTATGAATAAATAAAAAATAAATAAATAAATAACAAATTCTAACCAATGGTCAAACTTTGTTAGCATTTTTAACCATTAGTTACCTTAATTACAGATCAAAAAACCCGCCCTTAGAAGTACTTGGATGACATATTTTTCCAGTTTTTTTTATGTAAGTACTTATTAAATTAACTATCGAACCAATTTTGTTGTTTCTGAGACCCATCTGAAAGTACACCGATTTAACTACTAACTTAAATAAATAAAAACTCCAAATCGTTACATAAATGACGCATGACGGAGTAATATAGGTAACAAACATGAAAAAATACAACTGACATAAGAACCTCCTGTTTTGAAGTTGGTACATAAACTCTCTGATTGTGATATTTTTAATTCATCCTTTTTTAAGTTTAAATCTCAATTCATAATTTCAGTAAGTAAGTCTAAGGATAGTTTATTTGGTTTATTTTTCGCTATACCTATATATTATATTGTTTTGTAACTATGAGATGTATTAACATTGTCACGTAGGCTTATTATCTAAGTTAACTTTGTATTGAGTACCGTTTTTTACTTTATTTATATTGTTTGTATTAGTGGCAACTTTATTGGTGTATGTATTTCCAGATAAAAATGTATTGTATATGCCCCCCACTCGGTGGACCGACGACCTGGTGAAAGCCGCGGGGAGCCGATGGATGCAGGAGGCGAGCAGCCGCTCAAGGTGGCGTGCTCTGGGGGAGGCCTATGTTCAGCAGTGGACGTCTTCAGGCTGTTAATGATGATGTATATGTAAACTGTTTGTGCCTTAAAAAAAAAAGAAACAATCATTTTTAAAGAAAGAAAGAAAGAAGAAAGAAAATGATTTATTCATGACAACAACAATTAATAAACTGTAAAACATCTAAAAAACGAATAGGTATAACAACGATTGCCAGTTGTCACGAATCGGTCCCAACTCAGCATAAATACTAGCCGTAAGACCAGCGCTGGTCTTCCGTTGGGCCGTTTCGGTGTCGTCACGGCTCAGCTTTCAGCAAAATACAAAAATGTAAATGTGTAATTGTATAAATAAAACATGAAAGACGAATAAAATAAAATAACATAATATGTAAGTAAACAGTAACAAAATAAGTGTGAAAATACAAGGAAGTAGTTACATACAAGAAAAAAGTTGAGGTAACCAAAAGAAGCATTGGGTAAGTAGCAACCATAATAGCATTGGAACTAAAAATTAACAGTGGCCGAAAATTCATACAGTAACTTTGTACACAGTAGTAAAGTATATATAGGTCATCCAGCACAAAAGGAAAAGTAAAACAACTAAAGAAATGTAACCAACAATAATTTTTTTTAGTATTCATTAGTCGACAAATGTGAAATATTTGTGTAAGAGAAGATGGGGGGTTGCATGTGCATTATGCGTATTATGCATGGGGGTGTTCTATGATTTTTTAGATAATGGTAATGGTAATTAGATGGCACTAGTGTCAAGCCTTAGAGCTTCCTTCGCTTTTTGATGTTCAAATAAAAAAATCTTCAATTTGAATCTAATACTTACAATACTTTGCAGGTTCCTTATGGGTGGTGGAATGTTATTCCAACACTTTGTAGCTGAGTAGCGGAAACTCCCTCTCTATGACGTTAAACGCAACCGATCTATGACGTTGCGTCATGACTTGTGCGGCGCACTGCCGCTTACCTAGTGATCTTCGACTAGCCATCCAGGACAACTTATCAAATAGATATCGCGGTTTTTCGTGTTTAATAACGCCAAAAAGAAGGCAAGCCAGATGAAGCTTACGACATTTCATTTTTGACAAGGCGTGTTTGTTCAAGTATGGCGTCACATGGGCCCTCAACGGAATATCGAAACAGAAACGAGCACATGCGTTCTGAACTCGCTGTACTAGCTTTTGGGCTTTAGCTAGTAGACGTGGGCCAACAACTGCATCTACATAATTTAACTTCGATAGTATAAGAGACTCTACTAGCTTAATCCGCAAGCTCTCTTTTATATATGGTTTTTGACCCAAATATATTTGGAGCTAATGTAACACAACAAGGTTTTGGCAGGGTGCGCGTTGATGTCTTTTGCACCGTATATGGACATATCAGCCGTTTATATGCGATGCAGCTATTGTTGTGTCCTTCGCGTGGAAAGGTATCGTTCGCATAGATTTACATGTAGGATGTGTTGGCGTTCACGTACACTTGCCAAATTCTTGGCAAGTGTGTATGGTTTTATATTAGAAAAGTAGCTTTTTGCGCGACGTCTTATTCTTCGTCTCTGTTACTTTTTGTTAGCGACGCACGCTGAACGAATCTGGATTTTAAACCTTAGTGAGGTTGACAATGAGTAGTAATACATATTCTTAGTATTGCAGTTTCCACAGGAAAATGGAAGGTTTTTTTAAGATGAGTTTTAGTTGACGTAAATAAAAGGCTTCGTACTTACTGCTGTGTTTTTGTTTGTCTGTTACAAACATTACTTTTTAATAGCTACCAAACTAAAACTATAAAATTAACAATATATAACAAAACTAATATAACAAACCACTACCAGTAGGCAAAGAGCCCAAAATGCTGGCAGCATGCCACGTTGAATGGCAATGCCCAACCGTTAGCCTTTTTTATATTTCTATGCAAATGGTGAAAATGATCACATGAAATCCTTTCCTTCCTTCCTTTCATTCATCCTTTTTGCGTCCACTGCTGAACATAGGCCTCCCCAATTGAGGGTTGCTATAATTACCACCCTTGGATGAAAATATAGTTAAAGAAAAAAGCCTTTTACGTAAGTTGGTTATAAGTTACCTTACTAAATATATAGCCGTCTTTTACATTGCCGTCTATCTGACAAGAATAATAACAGTTTTAGGAGTTCTAGATCTGTTAACTAAAGCCTTTATTAAAATTGGCCCCACTATCCACTACCAACTTATTATTTAATCGTAGGTGTTCACCACAAAAAACTTAATGATAATACAATACAGGTCATCACAATATTAAGATAATCACTGCAACTAATAAACCAAAATACTTCCATTAGGTACTTCTTGGCTTTGGTTTTTGATTATTCGGATGTTGAGAACCTCATAGACAGTCATGTTTGAATGTAATCCTTAGTAAATAAGTATTCTGTGCATGGATTTCCAAAATGCAAAGATGTAGACTACAAATCTAACTTGTACTTCTTTCCTTCATAGTAAAGACATGTGGCCAACCCTGGTATCAGTACCTTGAACCAGTGTTCCATGCTAAATTAACCAAATCTCTTGGAATTAAGGATACCCCCTTCAGAAGCCGGTTATAAAATATTACTTACCGTTCAAGCTGTATATGACAGCAGAGCATCTTGACACCAGGAGCAATAGCACAATGGCACTGTACATCATTTAGAAGTTTCACAAACTTAGTTACTTTATAAGACAAATATATGATTGTACCTCTCGGAAAGTATACTCCCGGATATGGCTACAAGAACTGCCCCAAGGTATACTGAGTTATACCTATTTTGGCAAGACAATATCACGGTTTAAAAAACAATTTCTAGTCACAGCTTCAAACCCATTAGCTGAAGGAACGGTTTGAAACTGCGGTTTTATAGTTGAATTTGCATCATGTAGAGAGTCGTAAACGGATTAGCAATCTAAAACGTCCTCAAACTGTGATTTAGTATGCCATCACCCCAGACTTCCGCACTGTCTCACTTTCATATTCATATTCATATTCATTTATTCTGTTTCCACATGTGCATATTGATCTTACATTAGAAATAAGTCCTAATTATAATATAAGGTAACAACATGGACCCTGCTGGGCACTACAGATTGTATTGTGAGGGTAGGATTACTAAAATTAAGTATAGCTTAAGATTTAGATACATACCTAATAATTTTACAATTCAGCTGATCGAAAGGTTTACGTTTTATTCTTGTCGTCAAAAAATTCTTGCAAAGAATAGTAGCATTTCTTAACGAGATATAACTTCAATTGGCCAAAAAAGGCACATTCGCTTTGTATTTCTTTTAGACGTAGGGGGACTTTTACCGACAAACACTAAGTACAATAATTTGCAATAATTGTCACTGACACCGGTGATGTAGGTACGCTTCCTCCAGCGACCTGGTTTTCAATGAGATGGTATGTGACAGTTAAACTGGTGTTTATCCGAGCAGCCTATCCTCATCTGATCTAGTTTGGCCTCAGTACGTAGTTATATTATACCTACAGCCATTAAAAGGATCTTTGTCATTGTCCTGTGGCTTTATGTGGCCAAGCGAGGCGGCTGGTGATGCGAGACGGAGCTCTATGTGTGACGTTAAAGTTTACCCGACTACTGCAAAAAGGAGGGTTATGAGTTTGACTGTCTTTGTATGTATGTACCTATGTTCATATGTTCCCTGCATTGACTATAATCTTTGGTTCCCTTAAATCTCCTAAGCTACTTATCCTATTTCAATCAACAAAGTGTCATATACCCGACTACTGCAAAAAGGAGGTTTATGAGTTTGACTGTATACTATCTGAGTTTGAATTGGTATATTATCCCGAAAAGGGGTTAATCTACTCCCCAAGGTAGACAATAATTCTTTTACGACTTTTCTAAATTAATAGTTTTTCATTAAAGAAATGCCATGTAAAGTTTACGTTCGAAGATAGCCCTAGCGCAGCTGAGTGGTTAAACTTCGTCCTTGACCGAGTGCACTTAAATGAGTTTGACGACTTGTGTTTAGAAAAGATTTTTTTATGTATTTTAGTATCTTGTTAACTCTCGTAGCGATCGCAAGTGCAATTTTGTAAGTGGATTTATTTTCTAATATGAAGTTTTGGAAACACGCAGTTTCAAGTAAGCCTCTCACCACTTGCGGGCTATCATGGTCCCAGTCCCCCCTTTTCAGGATAACATACCAATTCAAACTCACCTTGTATGTATGTATGTATGTTCATATGTTCCCTTGAATATCTTAAACTACTTATACTATTTCAATCAACAAGGTGTCAATCGAAAGACCTTAACACTCTGCGTGTCATAGGTTGTATTATAAAGTTACATTAAATTCAATATGGCGGATTCATATAAAAAAATTCGCGCATAAAAAAAATATTATTTCAATAAATATGTCATGCTTGGTATCAAAAGAAAGGTACGTATATAAGTACGTTTCGAATATGTATAATTTTCATATCTAAGTATAAATACGCTCCATTTTACATTCATAGACTATACACATTTATACTTAGCGAGCGCGAAAAATTTTTAAGGTAATTTTCCTCAAACTTGAATGGTGTTGATCTAAACTTGAGCCTAATTTTGAACTTTTAAAAACACTGTTTAAAACCCTGAATTATTCTTTATTATTAGATATTTCTGTTAGTTGTAAAATACAACATCTGCTAACTTTTTTTGTTAGTTGTAGGCAAGATCTATACATATAATAAAACTGTAGAGATAAAAAAGTCTGTAATTGCAAGATATCAACAAAAAAATTACACAGGTTGGCTTAAAATTAGCCGCTGATCACGTTAAGCCACTTTTTAAACACTTTGTCTGTTTGTTTGTTTGTTTGTTTGTTTGTTTGTTTGTTATGACTGAACTCCTAAAATACTGAATGGATTTTCATGCGGTTTTTACTAAAATGCTTAGAAATAACCGGCGCTTAACATAGGATATATTAAAATTGAAATATCGTTTAAAAAAATTTGATGACAATTATTAAGATTTCATTACGGAACGAATCGGAGTTTTAAACAACATGGCCGCTTGATGGTTTTTTTTTTTTGTTACTTATAGTAAGCATAGAGAAAATAACCGCTTACGCTGAAGAGATGGGACTCCCTTATAGAAAAAAGTTAGTTGTATGAAACGTGCGCTACACGTATAAGTGTAGCGCACGTTTCATACAACTAACTCTTCTCTGTCTATCAATATTTTTAAATGCGTTATTGAATGAATGGGAAGGTTTTAGGTACGTTACTAAGTTAGGTTTTTAGGTAAAGGTTTTAGGTAAGTTTTTTTTTAAGTTGGCTACTGTTTCCGCCATACCTAACGGTAAGTTGTAAGCTGTGGTTGTAAGTTACCACATATTGTCACAGATTAGAAAAAAAGACAATCGACTACACTCTGTGCCACATGTTTATCTGGAGGCAAAGATTAAAGAAAAAGACTCTGTGAATGGATATGACCAAAGAGTAATATTAGTACCGCTACTCTAAGAGAATCAAAACATTTTAAAGGTTCCCTATTTATATTTTTACAGGTTTGTTTAGCATTTTAGAAGTTAAATAGATACATATACCAACAAATATTAATAGTGTGAAAGTAGATGTTTTTTTATTTTGGCATTAGACGACATTTGTACTTAGCCAATGATACGAAATATTTTATGAAAAATGTTTTAAAAGGGTACTTACTTAGAGTATAGACTAAAAGCACAGAGATATCCATCAAAACGATATTATATTTGTACTCCTCACACGTATCGCTACGTCAGTGGCGAAGGAAAGAAACAAACATAAAGTAATTAGCTACGCTTGCGAAAAGTCAATCAGAAAAAACAGTTGACTCGAGTCGAAAAAATGGTACGGTGAAATTTCGCAAGTGTAGCTAATTACTATATGTTTGTTTCTTTCCTTCGCCACTGACGTAGCGATACGTGTGAGCAGTACAAATATACTATCGTTTTGATGATCCCTCTTTGCTTTTAGTCTATACTCTAAGGTTTTTCTATACAAATCTGTCAGACTCATTCACATCAAAGTGTCCACTTCTTATAAAAAGTGTCCAAAAAAGTGGTACGCTTGACAGATAATGAAGTTCTCTCTATGCTTTTAGTCTATACTCTAAGGGTACTTAGATATAGGTAAGTATAATTATACTTTATGGTAAGATCCTCGAATTAGCAACATGGCCGTGTAACGTTCGATTTTGATTTCTTCTTCTTCTTTCACGTAAGTAAATGAGTTTTAATAGTTAAAATATTTTAGGTCTGTGGGCTTTTCAATGAACAAACTAAGCAGTTATATTCTATTTGGGACAAACCACAGGTTAGAGTAAAAATTATTGGTTACTCGGTTGCTCCAAGAAGGTTAATTATATCTTTTTGGGTGTATTTATGCAATCAGAATTTAAACTTCTTTTTTCTTTTTTGGTGGTAATTGCTTGGCTCTACGGACAAGTTGTAAAGTTTATTAGAATTTGGCAAGAAGAAGAAAGGTCTTTGAAAGTGGACGTCTTCAGGACGTTGTTGTTAATGATGATGATTATGATGATGATGATGATGTTGATAGCCGTATTTGAATTAATTGATCATATATATCAATTTCAGCTTAATTCTTTCCGTTATTCCTAAAATAAGTAATGGTCTCGACAGATATTTAGAAAGACAAACAGACGGACAACAAAGTGATCTTACCTCAAATTCATATTCAAATTCAAATTCAATTTATTTTACAGTTTGTAACATAACAGTACAAAAAAGCGTCTAAGGCGTTACAAATAAAATATTAAAAAAAATAATTGAATTAATGTATACAATATAAAAACAAATAATAAAAAAACAGTATTATCAATGTCATATTATTAATATTATTAGGTAAGTACAGTTACCTATAAGGGTTCCTTTATTTTAAAACTGTTACGGAACCCTAAAAATGGAACATTCTTTGCAAAAGTGAATCTGATTAGAGCTTTGTACACATGTTATTTTCTCGCTCCCACCACTATGTTGAAAGTGCAGTGGGAATGAGACAACGTGGTAAATACCGGACATAATATAAATGTCAACTCTTTTTACAGTGGTGTACGTAAATACTTGTGATTTCTAATTAGTATTAACAAAACTAATTAAGTACGCATCGTATAGGTTAATGCAATACTCCAGCTGTAAAGTAAGTATTATATAATCTTATTATTGACACTGGCTAAATACTTAATTCGTATGGAGTCAAACTTATGAAAGTAAAAAAAAATATGTGGTGAATGCAACAAAGATACTCTTTGGAACGAAAAGCGCGCGGATGTGAAAAACTGACCAATGTGTGTTTGTTTTGTATTTTTCTAAACTGCCTAAATAATAGGTAAGTACTTAAGTAGGTATACCTACTACCTAAACAAAATTTACTGGAACCTCTTATCAAGACTTGAACGGTTTTTATGGTGAAAACACAAGAACAATCTGTTGAAGTGAAAATGACAAGGAAAAGATCGAACGTATCACTGGTATGTAGGTATACCATAGAACTTTTATTCGTTAGATGCCTAGATCTACCGTATATTTAAAAAAATTAACGGCTAAGTGTAAGGTAGGTCTAAGTAGGTACATACATATGATTTGCAGTTTCTAACTGACTATTTTATCAATGTGTAGGTGATCTGATGACACGTGAAAAGCCATACCTACCTACAACCTAAACAACATTTTTACACGTGTGCTACCTAATCTGCTAATACGTGCTGAGCTTCGAAAAAGTTTTGTGGATTTTGTGATTTGGTATAGAGAAAATGCATGAACTAAGCTATTATTAGACTACCTAAACGTAGAAATAACATAATACATGCGTGCGAAGCCGCGGGCAAACACTAGTATACAATAAAGTAATGGATAATGAATTAGCTCAGGCCTCAGTCATCAGTCATTACGGCTCGGCTCTCATTAAAATATAGGAAATAAATATTAAAATAAAGTAAGCTTTAAAAATGTATACGTAAGAAGTTTGTCAATAACACGTTTCATATGATTAAGAAAATTGCATTGATTGTATACTAGTTCCTCAGTACCCAGACCTCGGTGTACTTACGCGCAGATCCGTAGCGCTAGTAGAGCTGTGGCATAGGCGATAGTATAGGCACAGATAATATAATACCTAGTAATATAGGTATCTACTGTCATCATCATCCTCTTTGCCTTATCCTATTTATTGGGGTCGGCTCCCAATCTAACCTGTAGCGGCGAGCTACCAGAACTACACGAGCGACTGCCATCTGACCTCGCAACCCATACGGGACCGGTAACAAGGATGATTAGACCAGCGGGCGTATTACCTAACTCGCAACAGGTTTGCAACAGGCGTAAATTGCGTGATGATTGTTGTCATACATCATTAGTTGTGTCGAGCAAGTATGGTTCGCCACTGCTGTTGCTTTGCTACTGCTGTTGCATTGCTGTTGCTTATTTTACGTAAATTCACCCCAGGACCCCTATTCTCACGAATCGAGATGCAATGTCATCTCATAATAAATCTCGAGACTCGAGTTGTCTCTACTCCCAAGCTTAAAATTCATGATATTCTCGATTGACTAGCGCACGAGATGGCTCGTAGGGAATCGAGACGCAATTGTCATCTCACAATAAATCTCGAAATTCGAGACTCAAGCTTCAAATTTGTGATATTCTCGATTGCTAGCGCACGAGATGTCTCGTGTGGTCGGAGGCAGTCGAGACCACCATGAGACGCGCTTTTGCCTTTACTTTTAGGCTCATTTGTTGCCATTTTATTGACATTGAAGCTAATGGCATGGCAACTTTTCTTCTTCTTTTCGTTTTTTCTTTCTTTTCTTTTTCTTCTTGTCTTTTCTCGTCTTCTTACTTTTTTCTTCTTTTCTTTACTTTTTTCTTCGTTGGTTAGTTTGTCTGGGCGACAGAAGTTATAGTTATACTTTTTGCCATGCCAAGCGTTATTAGGGATGTTCCGATACCACCAAAGTATCGATACCTACTCATATGAGTAGTACTCAAATCATGATTCGATAGGTACTACTCATATGAATACCCTAAAAGTATCGATACCCACTCATATCGATACCTTTTTTTTTATTTATCAATACGGAAAAAATAAACAAATTTTACCTTATTGCAGCAAAGTTTTGTTGTTTCTATGACTGATCTACATTTTCAAGTGTTTTGGCGCGAAGAATCGGACATTTGAACACTAAGGATATGTTATTTGACGATATTTGATAAAAGTACTCTTTCCGATACAAATTCTTTCTTTCCGATACCAAATAGGTATCGCGAGAATGGTTTGTTTTTATTTTATTTTATTATTTTAATTAAGTATAACAACTACCTTAACTGTACTATTTGTGTGTATTAACTGTATTCAACGCTTTGAATTACAATTAAATTAAGTTAAATCCTACTCACATTCTACCTTTACATGTATTTTTACCTTTACACTAATTTTCTACTACATTGAATCCTACTTAAATTAAAAATAGGTTTGTTTTAACCCTAAGTGTACATTAAAATATCACATTTTTATTCTACTTGACTTAAAGTTAGGCCATACTATGTTTCTTTAAGGAAAAAAATATTATAGCGAAATAAAGCTGCTTGGCATTGAATTTTTATCCTGTGGTTCTATCCTGTTTTGACTTAGCAGCATTGATTCGATTCGCTATTAGTACTTTCTTTCCGATAACAAGTAAGTATCGAAAGAATGATTCGATGGTAAAAAGTACTTGGTATTGAAAGAAAAGTATCAAGTACATACTCGTATTCACTAGTATCGGAACATCCCTAAGTGTTATATACTCTTTGCTCCGTGCCTATCAAATCAAACGAAGTTGCTCATTCATATCCGCTCGTACTTATTAGCGTTCCAACTTCCTATGGGTACCTCGGTTCGGGATCAATTGGGACTCTGTCCTTCTTTTTTTAGTAGGTCCATGACCTCAACTCAACTTACTTTTATATTCTATAGTTTGATTCATGTTCCAGTGTCAATTTTCAAGTTCTTGATTCTGAGCATAGACTTTGTGGCCGCTGTCTTACATATAGCGTTATCTCGTTCTGATCTCTCGACTGCCTCCGATCCACAGACTACTATACGCTAATGCTTCCATCACTCGAGTCATCTCGTGCGCTAGCAATCGAGATAAATTGCATGAGAATACCGAAAACTCGAGTCTCGAGATTTATTCCCAGACGAGATTTCTTCTCGATTCGTGAGAATAGGGGTCCAGGTGTCAGATCTATCAAGCGTCTGACTACCCGTAACGTTTGCCATAGATGTTCTTATGACAACCGGGACCAACGGCTTAACGTGCTCTCCGAGGCACGGAGCGATGGCATCGAAAACTGCACATAACTTAAGGGACACTACACACACTGGATTATTTAAACGCCTAAAAATACTACTTATCAATTTGATTACTACTCCTCGGCGTATTAATAAAATTGCTGATATTTTTTAACGCCTTGCAATTTGTTACCGTCTTTCTAAGCACAGCCACCAACGTTAAAGTGGAACGTTACACTAGCGCGGCAAATTCAAATTTTCTTGCGTTCTTTTGCCAATAATAGCTTAATTACTCAACGTGGTTACATGAAAAGTATATTTAGTTCAACTACTACACAAAGTTTCATGACCCTATTTAAAGTATTCATTGAATAATCGCGGTTTATTTGTACGGTTGATAGGTAACTTTGTAATTTTTTCTATCTAGAAAAGTTTATTAATTCGTGTTTTCTTTATACATAAGCATTAGTCCTGAACTTTACCATATATTAATTTCACAGTCATTGTTGCAATATTGTTGACAGGACACGGCTTCATGTTAAGCCATTTTAAGCAATTTGGCGTTGTATAGGCTCTTAACACTTACATGATTACAATGATGGAATTGAGCCGTACGTTTTTATGAATGATGTAATTGATTGACGCTGAACGAGCGTGTAATGGAGGCCTATCTAGCCGTAAGTAATTTTTTCATAGGAGTTTTGATGAAGGCCATTGATTTCTTTATAAAAGTGTATTTTACCTTTAAGTAGGTACCTAAATCACGTACAGAATATTTCTTTGAATAATCTTGGTCAAGGGTATAACGCGATTCAATAAAGAAAAGAACTGAAAAGAGCAAACATTTGTACTGCTCTCTCACTCCCTCTGCGATTAAACACAATAGTGGATGTGGGAAGATAATAGTTTATTGTTTGCCTCAGATTAGTTTCTTTAATGACACGCGTTATATCATACGTAAATATAAAGTACATAATAAACCTACATAAGAATAGCTGGTACCTACTGACTATACGGGGGGGGGGGCGATTCTTGGAAGCGAGAGCCTTAGATAATGTATAAAAATTGCATCGCAAACTTTTTGTCTCTCTATCTGCAACTCTCTCTCTCTCTTTTTTTTTTCTGAAGATACAGCCAAAATGTATACCTAATGAGATCGTGTGTTACCCAGCCATTAAATGTTTAATTACACTAATAACCACTGTTTAACTATTTATGTGCACACTTATTGCATTTTAATCTGAAAGTGCCAACAATCGTGTTCCTATTATCAGATAGTCGTGTTTAATCGAATAACAATAAACAATAGTGTTTGCCTTTGTACCGTTCAACCGTGACTGAAGACCCATTTCCACAATCTGCCGTCGCGTTGTCAACTTGCATTGACACCTCGAAGCACGCATTCACTAACACCTACCATCTGATCCATGATTTAAATGCATAAAACTATTTGATAGCCACAAAATACCTACGATTTACAGCTACGAGCTAATCTGTGGAGATCCGGCGTCTTTGTAGAGTCAATTTGGCTGCGACCTAGTTTAGTTAGACAGCTGTTTGTGCGCGAGATCTGATTGTTGTTAATCAGTGAGCGACTGGTCGTCGGTCATGGTGGACGCGGAAGCTGTGGTCCGGCGGTTGATGGCGCGAGTGGTCGCCGAGCGAGGCCTCCCGCTACCCGTGGAGGTCCGCGCTCTCAGCAGCGGCGGCGGCAACTACACCTCCGCGCTGTTCGCGGCCTCAGCCGGCGACTTTAAAGTGTTCGCAAAGGTGGCGATCATCGGCGAAAAAATGCGTAAAGCTATGAACGCTGATATGCTCTTCAAGACAGAGCAAATCGTGTACTTTGAGCTGGTGAACACCTACAACGGCTTAATGGGAAAACACGCAATCTCTACCCTATTCCGGTTCCCTAACATATACGCGAGCTTGCCGGATTTGGGATCCGAGTCGCTGTTGATGGAAGACTTATCGGCCCAGGGTTACCAAGTGCCATCACGTCATGAACCTATCAGCTGGCGGTTTGCTTCAGCAGCCGTCACCAAGCTGGCCGCATTCCACGCACTATCCTTCGCGTATGAAAAGGAGAATCCTGAAGAATTTGCAGCAATGGCATGTACACTGAAGTATCAGCCTCATAATCAGAAGCCGGAGAACGAGGAGGTGATGAAAGCCACGTGGGGAGCGATGATAAAAGGTGCGGTTGAGGTGGTGAAGGATGAGCATCGGCCGAAGCTGCAGAAACTCCTCGAGGATATAGATGGGTTCACCAAGTTCAAGACGCCGATCAGCAAGACCGTCCTCGCGCATGGAGATTACCGAGCCAGCAACTTGATGTTCAAGGAACAAGTGAGTACTCAGTACCCTATAACCCAGATGGTAGGACTATTCTGCAAAATTCGTCTAGGTAGGTACCACCGCTTTGCCAGTTATTCTGCCGCCAAGCAGTGGTGTGCAAGCACTACTGTGTTCCGGTTTGAAGGGCATTGTAGCTAGTGAAATTACTGGGCAAATGAGACCTTACGATCTGATCTCACGGTCTAGAAATCCTTTTTAGACTGTGTGATGTTTCTGGATGACGTGCGCAGTGCGCAGTGTCACGCGAAACTTTAATTTAGATTTCCGAGTGACACTGCAATCTGTTATGGGCGGCCGTGACGCTTAACACCAGGCGAACGACTAGCTCGTCACGTCATTCGTTTACATTAAAAAAAAATAACTTAAAATTCTGCACTGACTTTTAACATTCGCAGACATTCGCAATGATATACTTGGGGTCTTATAAATGCATTTTGTACTGGGCAACATTTTTTCAGCATTGGTTGTATGTAGGTGTAGGTATAGCATGGATGTACGTATTATATACGTTAAAATTAACATCGGGGAAAAAAATAAGTATGACCATGATCGTAAATCCGTATATACTTATGCCGCGCGTCATCAAAACCTATTAGGTAGGCTACTTCCCGTTGGCCAGAACCTTGAAATTTGGCATAAATTAAATGTATGTATACTATGTTCAGCAGTGGGCGTCTTCAGACTGTTGATGATGATGAAGCTACCTCCATAGTCCATACCAAATTACATCCAAATCTAATTAGGGCTTTTAGTGTCGTGCAAATAATGCTCACGCACGCGGGATCGCTTTGCATGCGTAGCATCCGCACATAACTTTTTCATGGGTATTTTTATTGTAAAATGACATATGCGCATACGGGATACGCAAAATAAAAGAACACATTTTGAAAAAAATAGAGCGTACCTAAGTTCAAACATACACACGTCATATTACATCACACAAACTTTTGGATTTATTAAGTGTGAAGTGTAATTACTTATTTGTTGTTTTATCGTTTAGTAAACGTTCAATCAAACCTGCTTATAGAATAAGCTTGAATTTTTACGTTGGTATTTTTAGTGATGTCGCGACCAAAATGAATCACGTTGGTAATTTAATGTCGCGAAACTAATAATAATAGGCCTTTGAACCCCAAATCCCCCCCCCCCCCCCCCCCATGCCTACGGCATATTCCGCTTATGTCGATTTGTATCGTTCATCCTAGTCCCGCTGGATCGGCCGATCTACTTTTTTAAGCTCTAGGTACTTTATGTGGGTAAGTTTATCGCTACACAGTCAGACACAGAACAGGTGTTTTGATAATAAGGTATGTTGAATTTCAGTCATTTTGAGAGTAAAACAATAGCGATTTATGGTGGGTTTTTTGATCTGTAGTTAAGGTAACCAATGGTTAAAATTTGTTAGAGTTTTTAACCATTGGTTACTTTAACTACGGATAAAACCCACCCTTAGTCTCGGCGTGTCAGGTATCTTGAGATTAGGGTCTAACGAACCGGACGCAAAATATAATAGTGTAGGTACCACAGACTTTAAATCCCGTAGATACAGGTTAGGTTCATTCTGTTCCTTGATGAGGTTAGTTTTTGTTGCCAACTCCCGATCTATTAACCAAAGGAATTTAACTCTTATCTGTAAGTGCGAACGTATTGAGACATCAAGTTTAGTATAGTTAGTCGTTATTGGCCTTGACTCTATGACCTCCTTGGCAGGTCAGCTGCGGCGGATTGGAGTACATAGCGTTTGTAATGTTGTAAAATATGAGCTCAGTCGTGCGAACCGACGCACGCTGGTTTGAATCCTACTCGGCCCGCACTAATGAATTTTCAAATTATGTGACGTATGCACCAGTTACCACAGAATAAAGTACCTACTGACAACATGGTCATATATGTGTATCACATATGACACGGTATTGGAAAACATCGTGAAGAAACCGGTATGTTCAAGAACGACAAAATTGGAGGGCATGGTGTCAAGTCGCCCATGCTGTGGTGGATTATGGACATGGAGTCATGTTGCCCATGCCGTGTTGGATTATGGACATGGAGTCATGTTGCCCATGCCGTGTTGGATTATAGACATAGAGTCATGTCGCCCAAACTGTGGTGACTTATGGGCACGGAGTCGTGTCGCCCAAACCGTGGTGGATTATGGACATAGAGTCATGTCGCCCAAACCGTAGTGGATTATGGACACCGAGTCATGTCGCCCGTACCGTGGTGGATTATGGACATTATGGACATGGAGTCATGTCGCCCATACATTGGTGGATTATGGACCTTATGGACATGGAGTCATGTCACCCATACCGTGGTGGATTATGGATTACATTCTCCTAGCAGTGCGAACAATGAACTATTAGCTTTATGCTTTATTTCAACGCGCGACCAAAATGCTGGCCAAAGGTTGAGCCATTCAACGTGGCAATGCTGCCAGCATTTTGGGCACTTTGCCCTTTGGTAGTGGTTTGTTAGATTAGTATTGTATTATATTGTTAATTTTATTAGTCATTTAAACTGTAATTTTCTGGATTTGACAGCTTCATTCCGCAGTTTATGTAATTGTAGAAAGTTACCTAATATGGAAAATTTTAAAACCAATAAGAGGGCCACGAAAATACACCCTTGCATTAAGGTCACCTATCAGATGAGAGAGCAACTCTACAAGTAATTATGCGACATGTTTCTCGCAATCAAACAACTCTAATGCTGTCGAGTTTTAGCAAAATGTAGGTAGGTAGGTATATAATTATCAAACTGTAACTCGTTAATTATTATGGCGCTTGGTTATATTGAGATAAGAAGATAGATAATGAGCAGAAAAGACAATAAACGATGTTTACATTCATTGACTAATTACCTTGTATAAGTACCAAATTATACTTACAATTTAAATTGACGCTGAAAATGTGGTGGTTATAGATACCGATATATTCACCATATTTTCAGAGTTAATTTAAATCTAAGCATATGATAGGTGTATACTATACCCCCGCTACCTACCTATGAACTCTATCATACCTTAGATTCTAAAGCGTTATAGTAGGTCATCATCGTCATCACCAGCCTGAAGTCGTCCACTGCTGAACATATGCCTCCCCCATAGAGCGCTATTTGAGCGGCTGTTTGTCTCCTGTATCCATCGGTTCCCCCCGTACTTACTAAATTCATCATCTTTTTATCTTTTTCCTATTTTATTATTGGGGTAGGCTCCCAGTCTAACCTGTAGCCGCAAGCTACTAGAACTACACGAGCGACTGTCATCTGACCTCGCAACCCATAAGGAACCAGTAACAGATGGTTAGACCAGGCGTCAGATTCTATCAGGCTTCTGACTACTCGTAACGATTGCCATAGATGTTCTTATGACAACCGGGACCGACGGTTTAACGTGCTCTCCGAGGCACGTAGATACTACTTACTATATGAATCATACTTAAGAGAACATTAGACAGTAATAAACCATATAACAAATTTATGGTGTAGGTTTGTAGAAAGGTCATTTCCTTAAATACACGCAACACGGTCATCAAATCATGCTATTCTACTAATGTTATAATTTTATAATGTGAAAGTTTATGTGAATGTTTGATACCATCTACCTCAGTTACCACTAAACTAATTTTGATGAAATTACGAATGCATATAGCATAGATCATAGGATACTTTTTACCCAGGGGTGATCCGCGGGGAGCAACTATTAGTGATCAATGCAACATTATACAGAATCCAAAACACTAATCCCAAAAAGGAAATTAGGTAAATAAGATGACGAGGTACATGGAAATAGTTACCACATGATTTTTAGTGTCTGGACCATCCTTAGGACCACAAGTTGCTATGAAAAATAAATAATTGCCATGTTTGTTATATTTCGTTCACGTCAATAATCTAACCTTGTACTTTACTCCAAGGTGGCAATCACAAAAACCAGGGTCGAACATGATGACTGTTTGTTTGATTCATGAGTATGAAATCACAACCATAATATTGCTATAATCAGTATCTAAATAACATTACATTGTTTAAGTCAATACAATTTTTTTTTAACGGGCAAATTGCCTTTTTTACTCAAGCTAACTACTACAATAATTAAAACTAAACTAAACTAAACTAAACTAGCTACACTACCTACTACAAAGAACACTTATGGACTGTATAATAGCCGCGATGGCCTATAGACAGTCCAAGTGCTCCAGCCCACTACCGGTAGGTAGCGTACCCAACATGCTGGCCGCATTGCCACGTTGAATTGCAATGCTGATGCGTTGGGCCAAATAAGTGCCAGCATTTTGGTCGCGCGTCGAATCGACCAGGCGCTCTGATAGACTTTGGAAAACGAACTTCTTTAAGTTAATTCCATGTGAACAGCTGTTTTTCACTATACATATAGCTAGCTATGGGCCTCACGATTACACAAGCGTAATACAATTTTCCAGAAAAAGTAAGTATAGTAAGTATCGTCGGTGCGCCTGCCAAAACCGTTATGTGTATTTTTTTGACATTTTTTTTTCCGCTAGGTTGTTTTAAAATTGAATTTTGCATCGACTACAAAAACAACTATTTGTTATTTCCTTCTAGAAATCGATAATACATGATATTTTGCCACCATACTGCATTTTTAATTAATTGATAAGTATTTCAATCATTAACTAAACTAGTTTTTTGTCTCGCCTGAAAACTTCACTAAACACACATAGAGGTTTTGCCAAGCGCAACGACGTATGTGTCTTCGTGTTCCAAGACAAGAGTTCATATGCTCTTAGGTCTTGGAACACGAAGGGTCTTTATATCTTACTTGCTTTAAAGCAAGTATTATTATAATAAATTACCTACTTTTTTTTTAACGGGCAAATTGCCTTTATTACTCAAGCTAACTACTACAATAATTAAAACTAAACTAAACTAAGCTAAACTAAACTAGCTACACTACCTACTACAAAGAACACTTATGGACTGTAGACAGTCCTTATTAATTAATTACCTACTTATATGTGTAGGGTATGTAGTAAGGGTATATATTGATAGCCTCTGTGGTGTGGTGGTTGAGCAGGTCGGCTCATAACCCGGAGGCTGTGGGTTCGATTCCCACGACAGGACAAGTATTTGAGCACATGAAAAAAATTCGTAATTACTTGTTCTGTGTCTGGGTGTTGTGGGAGCATGGTCCTCGTAGTTCCTGGGTCCCTAGATACAGGTAGTCTAGTCAGGGTTCAGGATCTATGTATGTGATCTTTGGGCGTTATTTATTTTGTCTTCAGCACACTGGTTCTCGAGTGGCGACCACGAACCGGAAGAGCTAGGTGGACCGATGAACTGGTGAAACCCGTGGGGAGCCGGTGGGTGCAGGTGGCGAGCAGCCGCTCAAAGTGGCGCTCTATGGGGGAGGCCTATGTTCAGCAGTGGACGTCTTCAGGCTGTTGATGATGATAATGATGACTCTGAATACTTGGCTAAAGTCTCTAACTAACAACAAAAGCAATCAGCGGCAGTAGCTTGAATAAAATCAACTAAAATAATGTTCCCAGGATGACTCAATGGACGTTATGGTGGTGGACTACCAAACGGTACACGCTGGCTCGCCCGTCTCCGACCTCTTGTACTTCATCTTCCTCGGCACGGACCAGGAGTTTAGGCGGACGAGTTACCAGGATCTCCTGGTGGTTTACCATCGAGAGCTGAGCGTGGCTCTCGACAGCCTGGGCCTGGATGTCGAGGAGGTATACCCTGAAGAGGTCTTTAAAAAGGAAGTTAAGCAGGTATGGAATCTTTTTGTGATGGAGTAGGTTATTCAAGAGATGAGCGAATAGGTAGTTAGGTGCTTACTTAGCTAGCATGCGTCACCTTTCCATCAGGAGATTGTGGTCCAATGCTAGAAAGTTCGATGTATAATATAACACCCTATTGTTGTCATGATCACCACGCTTGGCAGGCGTCTTGGTGATCGCAGTAGAATGCTGAGCGAGGAGAATGTTGCTGCCATTCCCTCGATATTCCCTTAGCCGGCTCTTACGGCACCCTCAGGAAGAGATGGGGTGGTTCTATTTTTATACATAGCGACCATACGCAGTAGTTATTATAACCTTTGGTTGTTAAGAACCCGTTCGCCAGTCTCGCTGGCCTATCATTAGGTTCAAGGTACAAGGTATAGCTAACATCTGCCAAACAAGCATCTACTATGGTCACGCAAGCCTACCTACGCCTTCTTTTAACTATCTAGGATTCTGTGGCTTCGGTCCCAAAGTCCCAAAAGACTTAAGGCTGCTGTATACGCAGGTCCACTATCTCGCTCGCGCATTGCGACATTTTTGAAGATATTAAATAACTGAATTTACTTACGCAATATCTGGCTAAACTATGTTATCATCAATAACATTACAACTGTTCAACAAAAATATCATATTAATCCAAACAAGATTTCACAAACACAACGGTAACAAAGTTTTTTTATTCGTAACCGTTTTTATGTAAATGAAAACTTATTTTGATTAATATGATATTTTTGCTAAACATTTGGGGTCTTATTTATAAAAATCTCGTTAATCACCAGTTAGCATGTATTTAAGTAAAATGCTGTTTAGTTTCTAATGGATGCTTAACCTGGACCTGCGTATACAGCAGTCTCAAGGCACGTGTGATGCAACACGGAACATTCCGAAAATCGTGTCAGTTGTATAGAATATACGTTCTACTTCCTTGCACCGGCTACCTAATTCCATTGTCCAACCCTTCTTGCCCGGCTATGCTGCCTGAATTTGAAATAATTATTGTTTTCATAAATTGTAAAATACAGTTGATAAGTACGATTTGATAATCTTGTAACATTCAAGTTATTTTAATACACACACTCGATTGAAAGTCAACTAACAGTTTTTGCTTCCCGATAACTACAATCTGGAGCTCTTCAAGTCGCGCGTGAATAGGTATCTTCTAGGCAAGCATGTACTATCGTAGACCACGTCGTCACCTTTTTTTTATAACTAAATAGGCCCCTATTTAGTTAGAAAAAAAAACTACTTTCGTCTTATTTATTTCAAATACATACATTAAAGCACTTTTTGTGTCCACCGTACAAGTTGAAAACCATAGAAAAAAGAAAATGAAATCTAATCAAATTAACCGTATTCGTGGTCCTCCGCGACGGGGGCCTCGGGGATCGGGGTACTCGGGGAGTAATCTTTGATGTAGGTAGTCTTAATTTCCGAATCGGTATTGGTAGCTTTTGACCACATTTCAACTGATTTGGTGCCACGTTATGCCTAATACGTTCTTCCCTGCCACCAGCACGGGGGTGACATGTGAGAACATAACTGACCTTATACTGGGCTTCTACTGGATAAGACACTGTACAGTATACAGGAGTATCTAGAGAATAACTACAGTTCTTTTAACAAAGTAAAATCAATTAAGTAATTGTTTATATTTGTATGGTTAGGGCGAGTATTTTAGCGCTAACTATTTACTACATTACTTCCTTTTTTTCTTTTTTTATCTAACGATGCCTCTATACAGCAGAAACTACTTTTTCACCTCACTAGCTCAGAAAGGTTCTCTTTGTCGTTCGAAATCTGGGCGCAAAAACGCATTTTAATCGCTAGCGTGGAAAGTGTTTTCAAAATTCGAACGTTTCTATTCAATAATTTTCTCGTCAAGAATTGAGGATTTCATCACAGATCTGCCCGAATTTAACCTTCTTGATATCGCCAGTCCACTGAAAATATATTAATACCACAGACTACCTCCTAAAAGATACCATCTTTTTCTCGTTCACCAACCTCATTTTTAGAATAATCGCACTGTCCAGCACCAAAGTGTATATAACCAATACGCTATCCAGCACGGCGACTGCATGGAAAATGGATAAAAAACACTTTTTCTTTAATTTTCCATGAATCACGTGACGAGCTAGTCGTTTACCTGATGTTAAGCGCTACCGCCACCCATAGCTAAATTAATAAACTAAAAACTGATCTTTTCTTAGCCTTTTAGCTGTTTTTCTTGCCTTTTCTTGCCTCGCTGTAGTGAGGTGAAAAGTTGTGTGTTGCACTCGGCAGCAAAGTTTTTCTGCGTCTCGTACCTTTGAAACCTTCGCTACGCTCAGGATTCTTCATTTGAACCACTCGGTACGCTCGTGGTTCAATCCTAGGAGCCTTCGCTTGCTCAGGTTTCATTTCAAGTACTCGCGCCAAAAACCAACTTTGCAGCCTAGTATAACAAATAACTATTGTATACCTAATGTTTAATCTTTTAAATGTTAAAGTTTATTTAACATACTTTAATCATATTTTAAACAATATGAATTAAATAACTTATTAATAATAATTTGACAAGACACAGTGTATCTACATTAATTTGGCATTTTATTTTTACAATAATTTAGTGTCTTCTCTGTGACAATAAATTAATTCTATTCTATTCTATTCTATTCTATAGAGTACCTACTAGATCCGCTGAAATAACCACAATGTCAACCTCTGGACTCAAATGTCTCCGACTAATGCTTATACAGTTAGTTGTTGTTTAAATTTGCCTACCGTTTTCCCTCCAGGTCCTGCCCTACGCTCTCCAAATGTCCGTAGTACTGCTTCCCATCGTTATGGTGGATGAAGCCGCCGCGCCGCAGGTGTCCGGAGACGCGGACCTCGAAAGGTTTGCTCTCAAACCAAACGAACTCTTCGCAGAAAGGTTCTCAGCGCTTGTTGAAGACTGCGTTACTTGGGGCGTTATTTAAATTTGATACAATATGTTTGTATATGTCTGTTTTTGTTATTTATGAGTTGATAAAGTTATGAGTAAACGATTGTTTAGTTTAAATGCAAATAGGCTTTTTTAGCACTTTGACTAAAAATTCAAATAAATCATTGTTGTATATAATATCATTGTCCGTATTGTTCTATTATTGCTATAAAATATCAGTAGAGAGTATATAACCAATACGCTATCCAGCACGGCGACTGCATGGAAAATGGATAAAAAAACACTTTTTCTTTAATTTTCCATGAATCACGTGACGAGCTAGTCGTTTACCTGATGTTAAGCGCTACCGCCACCCATAGCTAAATTAATAAACTAAAAACTGATCTTTTCTTAGCCTTTTAGCTGTTTTTCTTGCCTTTTCTTGCCTCGCTGTAGTGAGGTGAAAAGTTGTGTGTTGCACTCGGCAGCAAAGTTTTTCTGCGTCTCGTACCTTTGAAACCTTCGCTACGCTCAGGATTCTTCATTTGAACCACTCGGTACGCTCGTGGTTCAATCCTAGGATCCTTCGCTTGCTCAGGTTTCAATTCAAGTACTCGCGCTAAAAACCAACTATAACAAATAACTATTAGATAGATAGATAGATCAACTCTTTATTGTACACCGTAAAATAACAAAAATTTACAAATAGAAAAAACTTAATTAACTTACACTAGTACAATAGGCGGTCTTATCGCTTAGAGCGATCTCTTCCAGACAACCTTTGCATAGGAAGGATATCAGTACTTAAAGTTACTATTGTCTGGCACCGCACGTGTCTGGTACGCGTGATGTCTGTAAACGAACCCTTTTATATTGATACTAATATATGCCTATCTAATGTGCCTGGGTCTTTATACTGTGGAATTGTACATCGAGTATAATTAAAATCAAATGAAAACTATAGTTCGCACACAAACATCGACCTTGCATCATTGAGGTATTTATTTGTAAGCTTCATTGTCACAGATTCCATGGCAAGGTGAATTACTAGGCTGTAGTGTATAATTTATGTTTTAGACTGCATGTAATTGGGAGTTGGGAATCTATTACAAAAAAAAGAAGCCATAATAATATATAAACAGGAAATTGTATATTATTATTTTTTTACTCTTAGGTACGTTTGTTAAGTTCTAAATACACTTCGGTGTTACGAGTTAGGTACTTAAAAAACTGACAAACCTAAATTTACGACTTAAAAAGCTTCCTTCTAAAATTAACTTAAAAATTATCTTAAAAAATTATATAATAATTTTTGTAATTTTTACAAGGTTTATTAATCACTAGCTGACCTCCCCCGGCTTCGCACAAGTTAATTAGTTTTACCTACGCCTTATCTCAGTCTAAGGAAATACCCGTAGTAGGTACAGGATAGGAGTGGCTTTGGACCTAATACTGAAGGTTGGATGTCTGTAATTTCTGAACCACACAACCGATGACCTTGAAATATTTACGGGACAATATTTAAGGTACCCCCTTTCTAACAAAAAAGAGTGAATGTACATATTTTTAATTTCATCCCCTCTCCCGAGAGAACCGTGCTGAATTATGGGATCAAAAGTATCCTATAGCTTACCTCGTAATATGAACTCAAATCAAGGCAAGTTTCATTTGAATCCATTCAGTAGTTTCGGCGTGATGCTCAGCCAAGATACAGACAGACAGACAAAAGTGAAAAAAATTATAGTTTTGGCTTTAGCATCGACAATAGGGAAAAAATGTTCAAAATATCTTCAATGTACAGACTTGGGCCTGTTACAGTTTTATTATAACTATATAGATAACCACATTTTTAGAATAACACCAAGAACAATAATTTCTACACAATATGCTCATATTAACGCTCTTATTACATTTATATATGATCTGTGAACAATTGACTGTACACACTATCTGCTGAATTCACGCATTAGGTGGTTTGTAAAACTTACTGGAAAACACACAGCATGTGAAAAATCTTAAACCCCAGCAGGCAATGTCCTACTGCCTACTCACATCATGCTTCATTCGCTAGGAATCGTCCATAAATCACGTGAGGTTCGAAAGGGGGGAGGAGGTATGGAAAAAAACATGAAACATCACAAAGGGGGAGGGGTTTAAAACCAAACTATATACTTAACCGATTTTGATGTGGGGGTGGGGGTGTGTGTGTGTGTGTGAGCCGAGTATAATAAGCATAGCATAGCTTGCGTATGTATACTCTAAGATGTGACCAGGGGGTCTAACAAAAATCCCTTTTCATTAGCGTTAACGCCAAACGATAACTCCAAAATGTATGGGAATGACATTACCTTTCCGCAGTAATGCCATTCCCATACATTTTGGAGCTATCGTTTGGCGTTAGCGCTGATGGAAAGGAATCTTTGCTAGACCCCCTGTTACCTCATTCTGTGTTATTATTTGTGTCTACAGTTACATTAAATTGTTTGTTTAATTATTACTTTATTTATTTATGTAACCATTCTGAAAATACTATCTAATACAAAAACAACAAATTGCTTTATAAATAAGGGGATATGAGATAACAAACATAATTATAAAAATGTAAAAAAACACATGAATTGAGAATGTCGTCCTTTTTTTAAAGTCGGTTTAGAATTTGGACAGAAAACCACAGATTTTACAAAACTATTTATTTATTTTTATAATATTTATCATAAAACATAACATCACAGAACAGTCCAATATACGTTTAAAATCTATACTAATTCCAACCGCCTTCTCACAGTAGACAACAAATCGAACGGTTTGACGTCACCAGCCAGGGCTGGCACTGGCGCGGGGGTAGGGGCGGCGGCAGCGGGGGCGCGGGGTGCGTCCGCCCCCGTCACGGCCTTCCACAGCTGTACCGCGGGGAGCTCCACTAGCAGGCAGAGAGGGATGGCTGCTAGGTACGAGAGGGATGACGATGTTATGAGGAGGGATATCTGTAAACATGTGATATGTGGTTAGCCGATTTAGTATTTTTTTTATGTTAATGTACGACGTGACGAGCTAGTCATTCGCTTGAAGTTAAGCAACACGGCCGCCTATAACAGTTGCAGGGTCATTATAAAGTTTCGCGTGACACTGCACTGCGCACGTCATGCTGAGACATCAACAATTCAGCACAGTCTAGGAATAAGATTTCTAGACTGTGAGATTAGTTCATAAAGTCTCATTTGTTCAGTAATTTCACTAGCTACAATGCCCTTCAGACCGGAGCACCGTATTGTTTTAGGATCAAACATTACTCTGCAAAGGACAAAATTACAGCAGTTGTAATACAGAAGACTCTCTGGCAGGTGTGCCATGATAGCGCTGGTGGAATCGCTATAAACGTCGGGTGAGAGTTGCGCTGCGCCATAATTCTCTGTGAAAACACAGATTCCACACGATACGAAACCACGACGTTATCGTGACTTGTTCAAATCGTGTCACAGCATTAGAATTACCTTCTCCTTACATCAAAGTTATTTTTATTTTGAATAAATATTGACATAAAGTGTGCTAACTTTAGACGTGCTGATGTTTCGGAACGCGTCTCAGTGGAACATTATGATTTTGACAGGTCAAATCTCAATTCTTAATTCATTTCATGTTTTGGCGGGAACGCGGAAAAGTTCACGTCGGTGCATTGTATTATTTTACAAAACTTATGCTTTTTCCAGTGTTAATGTTTAAAATTGGTGGTGTTTTACGCATTAAGTGCTGAATTACGAGCATGAGTGTGAGCAAGTGATATAATGTAGTGAATCGTGGTTTTTCGTATTGCTTCCAAAATCCCATAGAAGCCTCTAGTAAAGTGGCCACCACTTTACTAGGGCATGCCTTAGACTGGAATATGACTTAGACTAGACTATGACTACTCTGACTGTGACTATGACTTGACTTTAAGTGAAAATTTCCATAATACGATGAAAAATTACAAAACTTGACACTGGCTAAATACACTATGTGTGGAGCCAAAATATAAAAAAAAAATCATTTCACGCGGTTTCGTTTTCATTTCATAGGTAATAAGATTATTGCAGATTTCTTATGTAAAACAAGGAATTCGCGTGATTTCGAAGTAAGGAATCGTAAAGTGGTCATACAGAATTAAGACCCTGGAGGAGCCAGCTCTGTAAGTGGTCCTGGTTCTGGTGGTTATGAGTGAAAGAGGTGGTGGGTAGCTCTGCTGCTATATATTTGAGACATCTACATGTTGCTTGGACGAATTATAATTCGTCCAAGACATGTTGGCAGGTGTGAGCATATACTGAAAGGTTGTGTTTGGACATACGTCCACTTCCATGGTTCGGGCGTTATTTTTGTCGCATGTGTTGGCGACACTGACCTACTAGTAAGCTGGATAGAGGATATCGTACAAAAAATTGTCAATTTCTGTGCCACTTAGAAACGCCACTCCGAATGTACTGAGACCTGTAATTTGTAAATCCATCGAGTCGATTGGTAGGTTATTAATTAGTTCCGAGGACGCTCACGATGTCACTCTTAGCAATCAGCGTTGAAATGGCGAAAATCAAACAAAGAGGTATATGTACTACGTACTAGAGAAGCTATTCAAAGCACAAATAGTTGTCATTTTTTGTATAATTAAACTAAAATCCGCTACAGCGCTTTACGAGATTAAATCGTCTAACCAACGCTCACAACACGCAGCGCTAGTGCCATGGCACATGGCGGATCATAATTTTTACTGCTATTCACTGCTGCACGTGCAGTCGCTTTGAGAGCTGAGCATCGTATGAGCGAGAAGATGCTCATTGGCATATTTGCAGTGGTTGACAGTGCAAGTTAGAGATGTCCTGTCTGGTGTATACATAGAAGTCTTTGAAATCAAATGCCTTCAGTCAATATTGGTAATAATGAAATCCGGCGTACTAGAGGTCAGTGGTTGGCGAAGATAAGTGGGTGTATTTGTGTTTACTCACGAATTGCAGTCCAGTCTTCTTTCCTCCGTGGCTGCGCGGTAAAACATCACGTGCTCCTAGGATTGGGGATAATAAAGTGTATACTTACAAATGCCAGTACGGAAGCGTGGTTGAGCTGCGTGTTGGAGGCGAGCGTGAGCCGCAGCACGATGAAGTGTATGAGGAACACGCAGTAGGAGAGCCGCCCGAGCGCGTGCCACCCGCGCCACTCTAGCGCCGACCGGAACAACGCTGCAGGTATACCGGGGACATGTTTATTATAGTTTTAGTTCAATAATAGTTATTGAGACATAAAACATACATACAAATCATAAAAGCTAAACAATTAGGTACTGAATTAGTACCTTATGATACACAAAGTGTGCTATGTGGATCGTTACATTCGATGTGGTAGCGATAAGGGAGTCAATAGTGTAATGATCAATCGAATAAAGCTCATTCATTTCATACGTTTTTCATCACACTTGCGAGGAAAAACCAACTTGTATTGTTATTAAATATTGTGGAAAATCGCAAGCAGGCTTCTTTATTCGCGCGCCACGTGTTTTAATTTCTTTAAACATTCGCAAACTTACGCATTCATTTTAACGTCCCAAATTTTTTTTCTTTTATGTGTATTCCATTCCATTTACAACTTGTAGTTTAAGTCCTACTTGTAACTTAACTTAGAGGAACAGGGGTAGTAAATATAGTTGGTACTCACATTTACACCTAGTAAAGCACCCGAGTAGGAAGACGTTGAAGCAGACAGCCACAAGCGTGCGGTCGACCGCGGCGTACAGCGCGGCCGCCCACGTGGGCGGGCGGCCGTCAGACAGGAACACGGCGCCAGTGAACACCACGCATCCGCCCAGCGTCAGGGATAGGTGGAAGATTACGTTGAACCACTACGGATACATCAAAATACATACATTTTTTATTGTATACACACTCACAGAACAGCAAAACCAAGTGGAGAGCGGGATATCATGCAATGGTTTCATTGGCGATGTTCACTGAATGCTCTTTCTTATTCTACGTGGTTCTTCGTCATTTTCCATCAGTAGAGAGCGTGGTCAAGCGCTAGATAAGTTTTACTAGGTGGTAGGACTTTTCTGCAAAGTTCGTCTAGGTAGGTACCTACCACCGCTTTGCCAGTTGTTCTGCCGCCAAGTAGTAGTGTGCAAGCACTACTGTATTCCGGTTTGAAGGGCATTGTAGCTAGTGAAATTATTGGGCAAATGAGACTTTGTGATTTGATCACATAGTCTAGTAATCTTATTACTATACTGTGTGAAGTTTCAGGATGACGTGCGCAGTGCAGTGTCACGCGAAACTATATTAGTTTAGAGTTTCGAGTGATACTGCAATCTGTTATGGGCAGCCGTGACGTTTAACATCGAGTGAACGACTGGCTCGTCACGTCATTCATTTACATTTAAAAAAAGTCTGATATAAAAAAAGTGTGGTTGATTTAATACTGACATCCAACTTAGGGCGTATTGTACATTTCTCGCCAGCATCTACCCGAGCCACCCCAGCTCCTTCAAGTAACGGAGTGTGGCCATTACAGGCTGCTGGCACGTATGCTTATTATTGACGGAAAGACTCACGAATCGCAAATCAACGTCACTTCACTACCAACCGAGATATAAAAATTTCAAAGCACTCTGAACATATCTTTTTAGGTAAGCCAGAATTACTGCTAATCTTCAATCAATAATTTTATAATGTAACAGTAGAACAGGGATTAATACCCTAAACCTTACCTTGACCTGATGCAGCTTGACCACCCCTTCCTCCTGGATGTGGTGCAGCAGGAAGGCAGTGGCGAGCCCCCCGGCGTACCCCGGCAGGTTCATCCACATCGGCAGGTACAGCCTCGCCAGGATGTCGGACCCAGCGAACCATGTGCGGAGGACCCTGATCATTGGAATATGGACTTTTTAGATAGGCGCCATTGTGTGGGAATAGGTCATCATCATCATCAGCCTGAAGACGTCCACTGCTGAACATAGGGAATAGGTAGCTGCTGGCAAGTCGCCTTGCAGAACTGACAGACGATGCATAAGAAAGATTCTCGAGTGGTGACCACGAATTGGGCGATGCAGCGTAGCCCCACTAGGTGGACCAATGACCTGGTTAGGACCGCGGAAAGCCGATCGATGCAAGAGAAAAGCAACCACTTGAGCCACTTGAAATGGCACTTTTTTTTTATAACGCGGTCAGATAAACAAGCTGACAGCCCGCCTGATGGTAAGCCGTTACCGTCGCCTATAGACACCTGCAACACCAGGGACGTTGCCGATTCGTTGCCTACCTCTTAAGAATCTATTTACCCGTCGTTTGAAGTGGCCCATGTTGTAGCTCAGCGGAAACACCTCAGAGGTAGCTCATTCCACATCTTGCAAGTATGTGGCAGAAATGACCTCGTGAAACGAACTATAATAAGGCACTCTGTGGTGAGGTCTAACGTTCAGCTGTAGAAGCCTTCTGGCTGATGATGAGGTGCCTACTCAAGGTATGCGAATAAAGAATTATTTTACAGAGTATGTTGAAAAACCTTTATTAAAGTTACCACAAACTGGCGCGGCCTGTGACAGCCTGCGGGCGGCTGATCCCGCACATGCCGCGGTTGGCGCGGTTTGTCGGAAACATAACTAATTTAATAAGCTAGTGTCCTGCTATTAAAAATTAATAAGTTAATATTATTTTCATAAACCAGGTTAAAAATGAATGCAATAATTGAAAACTTTAGTTAAATCAGTAAATTAATCACGGAGTAATAAGCTTTTAAAGTTTCTGGAGGGGGCATCGCCTGTCCTTTTCTCGCAAAACAGAGCTTCCCCACAGTTACTATGAAAACGCACGTTCGTGACGTCACATGCCAAAGAGATTGTACGTAAAGCTACCACAGCTTAGTAATGAGGTACTATGAAGGAGCAAGAACTGACGTCACTGCACGTTTGAACTAACTCTTTATAGTTTGCATTTTAAAATGCATGTAAATTTGTCATTTTTTGAGATATTTAATCTTTGTTTTCACGGCTGTTTATTTATTAAGAAATATTATTCATTTATGCAATAAAAAAGTGCAGGACATTGCACTAGCCTATTATGACAACCAGTCTTCTTATTCTAGTGATGATCAACTCTAACAGATGTATATGTATATGTATATGTATGATCTACTTGGTCTACTCACTCCGGTGATTGGCCAGTGATGATCGGCGACAGGTCATTCCAGTAGACCACGAGACCGGCCGCCAGCGCAGACCCCGTCACCAACACCACAAGCACGGGGGCTGCGGCGCTCCGGTACTTCATCAGGACGTACATTAAGAATAAGCCGAATATGTGGAGCTGCATGTCTGCTGCTAAATACCTGGGGAAATAACTATTTAATCAACAAGTGAAGGTATTCTATAAAACTAAACTAAGACTATATAATTAACAATATAATACAAAACTAATCTAACAAACCACTACCAGTGGGCAAAGTGCCGAAAATGCTGGCAGCATTGCCACGTTGAATGGCAATGCTCAACCTTTGGCCCAAGTAGAGGCCAGCATTTTGGTTACGCGTTGCTTCAACCAGACGTTTACAAAGTTCTTTGAAAATTTGGTGTGCACTTGGTCCCCACGGCCCAAGAGTCTGGACCCCAAAAGGCGCAAATATAACACCGCTATCTAGGTTACTATATTTGCGCCTTTTCAGTTTCTCTGCGGAAAAGAAGGTATATTCGTGGAAATTAGTTTTGATAAAAAAATGTTCCTTAATATTTAAGGAAAATAGTTAAAACACAGTATAAATTTAAAGTCAAGTTATCGCGCCGTCATCGTTATGAAAATTTGACTAAGGGTAGTAGTTACAAGATAATTATGCTTAAAATTAACTTATCATAGTTTTGATAATAATTATAGGTGAATACCTAGGTATTTAAGTAATATAACTACGGTATTATTCTCAAAGAAACTTGTTTGAAATCTGCCATAATCAATACAATACAAGTTTAGTCTTCCCATACAAAAGACATCAACGCGCTCAAGAAATGTAAAATTATATATGTATTTTTTATTGGCTTTAATTTTCTTATTTTTGTTGCCGTTTTATTAAAGCAATCTTAAAAAAAATTGTAACCAAGTTAACATTTTTACATAAAAGATAACTTTTTATGAGTGTATTTTAAAGTAACAGAATCCAAAATGTATTTTTTTAATTTTGTCTGTCTATATGAAAATTAATCACGCACAAACTACTAGATGGATTTTGATGCTGTTTACTGTTATGGATTCTTTAAAGTTCTACAAAAGTTTTTACATTTGTTTTATCAAAATCGGTCGATTCAAAAAGGAGTATAAGCAATTTTTAGATAAAGACCTCCGCACCGTCCACCACTGGATGGACGACCGGAGGGTTAATTCATAATTGGATATTTGAAAAAGGGAAGGGAAGAAGTAAGAAAAGAGTGTTTGAAAAAGGGAAGAGAAGAAGATAGTACAGAGAGAAGGGAGAAGAGGTGAAAACCGAAGGGACCCGATGGATGCAGAAGGCGAGCAGCCGCTCAAAGTTGCGCTCTCTGGGAGAGGCCTATGTCCAGCAGTGGACTTCTTCAGGCTGTTGATGAGCTAGAACTAAATCAAGGGTAACTCACCAAGTATGCCCCATGCAGAACTTGCCCAGCGGCAGATGGTTGTGGACGTAGAGGGCATGGTACCACCACCGCTCGGAGCAGTCGGCCGCCTCTCTAGTCACCAGCCACGCCCACTGCGGGCCTGAGCCCAGCAGTGGGAACCATGCGATCGTGAACCACAGGGCGAACACTGCTAGTGGGGTCAGTCTAAGATGGGAAATAATAATAAATAAATATGTGCGGACATTTCACATAGCGCCATCTAGCCCCAAACTCTCTATAGAGAAGAGGGCTAGAAGAATGGTTAATGATGAGAAACTGCTTGGAAAGAGGATGCAAAGTCTGGAACACAGAAGAAAAGTAGCTTGTCTGTCCGTCTTTTACCGGTTGCATTTTGGAGAGTGTTCTCAGGAGCTCCATAATCTCATCCCACCCTCTCCTTTCCGTCATAGAACAACTAGACGTGGTGAAGCCTTCCATCCTTATGATGTTAACGTGCACCATGTTCGCACAAATCACTTCGGAAGTTCGTTTATAATCCGTACATCTAAGGAATGGAACTTACTTCCCGCAACGGTATTTCCTTCCACATACAATCTAGGCGTATTCAAGAGCAGAGTGAATAGGTATCTTCTGGGTAAGCGTGTCCCACCTTAGGTTTCATCTTCACTTACCATCAGGTGCGATGTGGCCAAACGCTGACCCATTAACAAAAAAAAAAAAATAAGCATTGCTTGTAAAATGGGAACCAGATAACTAATAGAATACCTTAGATACTTTTTGTTTGTATACATATACGTAGATTACAATATAACACCCAGACACAGAACAAACATCGATGCTCATCACAGAAATGTTTGTCCAGGGTGGGAATCGAACCCACAACTTATAAGGCAGAGCTGCTACCATCTGAGCTAACAGGCCAATCATAATAGTTTAATATTTATGTTTATATAATGATAAAAATGAACAATGTTAAATAACGCAATTAACGCCTTGTTTTGTTCACCCTCAAGATAATGAAATAAAAATTAGTTGGCTGTGAAAATAAGTACAGCATAAATAATGATTTTCCACCATCAGTAATCCAAACAAGTATTTGTACGTTAAAGGCCTATTTATACCGGCACGTTATTCACTAACGCTGTGGGTAGCGGTATACCACGCGGGATTCCGCCCGGGTATTTTATATGAAGTTTCGCTCTAGGCGCGGAACTTCATACAAAATACCGCGCGGGATCCCACGCGATGTACCGCTACTCACAGCGAATAACGCGACGGTTTGAATAGGGCTTAACGTAAGTACGTTTAAATCCCTCTCTCTCTCTCTCTCTCTCTCTCTCTCTCTCTCTCTCTCTCCCTCTCTTACACTCTCTCTCTTCTCCGGTGACGCTGTAAAAGTCGGTAGAGACCAGGGGGTTTAGCAAAGATGCCTTTTTTAGTTAGCGTGAGCCGTTAACGCCTCACGCTAACTAAAAATATATGGGAATGACATTGCCTGCGGAAACTTTTGCGCAGGTAATGTCTTAGCTAATGTCATTCCCATACATTTTGGAGTTGGCGTGAGGCGTTAACGCTAGCGGAAAGGCATCTTTGCTAGACCCCCAGAAGCGTTAGCCGCCTCAAAAAATCACATGTTACTCCATCCTGTCCTAAGTACCTGATCCACCGAGTGACGACTGCCGCGGCGCACTTGTATAACGTGACGGGACTCCGCGCCGAGCTGATGAGGATGGTGTATGCTGTCAGGAACCCGGAGAGGGAGAAGAACGCTTGCAACCAGACTGGAGAGTTGAGGACCGCCTTCCAACCGAACTGGTCGTACATCTAGCAATGAATACATATAATCTATAATATACATATAATGAAACTGTAACTGGGCTAAATCTGTACAATGAATATTTTAAATTTTTATTGTATTACAATTCTCAATCGGTATAGAAATAAAAACAATATTATTTTTAATTTTTTGTGCGTCTGTTGGGTGTCTGTCTGTCTGTCCCTTTGAACACGCACCACGCTGGAACTACTAAACGGGTTTCGTTAAAATTTGGTATGGTTATATCTATTTTTTTACAACTAAATAAAAAAGTACTTATGTCTAAAGTCTGAGACTAGATTAGGACATTACAAGCAAGATAAACTAAGAACTTACATTCTCAATAAAGTGGGGGTTGTCCACGTATGAGTAGATGTAGATCAGCATCACGTGAGAGAAAATTACACACTGCATGCCCAGGAACCTTGAAATAGTACGTACAAGTTACATCAGACCAAGCTCCAGAATGAGAAGATCCGCAGGAGAACTAAAGTGACCAATATAGTTCTTAGAATTAGCAAGTTGAAATGGCAATGGGCAGGCCACATCGCTCGTAGAACTGTCAGCCGATGGGGAAGAAAGGTTCTTGAGTGGTGACCACGAACCGGAAGACGCAGCGTAGGCCGGCCCCCCCCACTCGGTGGACCGACGATCTGGTGAAACCCACGGGGAGCCGATGGATGCAGGAGGTGAGCAGCCACTCAAAGTGGCGCTCTCTGGGGGAGGCCTACATATTCAGCAGTGGACGTCTTTAGGATGAGGATGACATCAGACCAAATCAGTCGAAAAATATTAAGTAGGTGGGCTTATATTTTAGTCATCACCGACATTCTCTCAAAGGAAAATGAGCTTTTATTTAAATAATTTTTTGAGTTATACTACGGTCAAAAATGGGTCGAAACGTTTCGCAAAGATAACATATTGGCTGACGTAACTTTCTTCTTTTTCAAACAGTGTATTTCTAGAAATGAAAAAGCTTCAGTAATGTTCTTCTGTATTATTGTTCTTTATCATACCTGATGCCCTCTATGCAAGCGATGTCTTTCATTCTGTCGTCGGATCTCGGTTTGGATCTGTCATAGGTCAGGATTTCCCAGTTGCGCTTCAATGAGAACGCCAGGAGGTATTTGTTAACTGAAATTATGATACTTTCATCAATGACTTACATATTACATTATTATTTAATCAGTGCATTAGTTTCATGTAAAAAAGAGAAGATATTAAGGAACTGTAAAATCAAAAGCTAAAAAGCTTAATCGTCACCTACTAAACAATAACCTACGTTGTTGACGATAAAGAAAAGTCCTGAAAGAGCGGACATTTGTATTGCTGTTTCACTTCAACTACACTTTCGACACGGTGCTGAGAGTATAAGAAACCGGTATTTTGTAACTTTAGTCAAATCCGCTATACAACGCATCACATGAACAGTCAATATTAAGTAGCATGCATGCGTCTGGTCCATTGTGTCATCTCAAGAAGATACAACATCTCTTGCCAACACTCCTACACCAGCGCCTCATCATCCCTTACCGTCTGGTCGTCCACAGCGCACTCCGAGCACGTGTAACGCAGTGGCGAGGCAGGCGAGTGCGCCAAGCAACGTGCAGAAGGCAGCCAGAGCTCGCGCTGGGCCACTGCTTCGTGGAGACTCGTCTTTGGATGAGCAGTACCCTACTGATTGGACGGAAGCCTGGAATGGGAAATAATACTTAAAGCAAGAAAAAGTCAAGAATCCTCAAGCAAAATCAAATCTCTGTAGTTGTAGACGGGCAAATTAACTAGGTGGTGGTGGTGGTGGTTAATTTACTAGGTGGCAGGACTTTTCTGCAAAGTTCGCCTAGGTAGGTACCACCGCTTTGCCAGTTATTCTGCCGCCAAGCAGTAGTGTGCAAGCACTACTGTGTTCCGGTTTGAAGGACATTGTAGCTAGTGAAATTACTGGGCAAATGAGACTTTATGATCTGATTACTCAGTCTAGTAATCTGATTACTAGACTGTGCGATGTCTCAGGATGACGTGCGCAGGGCAGGTTCACGCGAAACTTTATTGTTTTAAAGTTCCGAGTGACACTGCAACTGTTATGGGCGGCCATGTCGCTTAACATCAGGTGAATGACTAGCTCGTCACGTCATTCAATAGCATAAAAAAAAAAAGTACAACCTTGACCAATTTTCTTAGAGTCAATGTTGAGATGACGACGATTAAAGATATACTGCATCGATATGAGGATAGGCGGATATCGATACACAGACAAGGTATGCGCGAAATTGCAATAGTTTTTAACAACGGTAAAGGAAATCATCGTGAGAAATCGGCATGATAGGCTTGCATTTGGCCACGTTTCTCATGATGTAAAGAGACGATGTGGCCACCTTTATTCATTTTACAAGCAATGTGCCTTTATTCTTTAAACTACTACAATAATATAAACTAGCTATACTACCTACTACAAAGAACATTTGGACTGTATACTAGCCTCGATGGCCTATAGACAGTCCAAATGCTCCAGCCCACTACCGGTAGGTAGCGTACCCAACATGCTGGCAGCATTGCAATGCTGATTCGTTGAGCCAAATAAGTGCCAGCATTTTGGTCACGCGTTGCATCAACCAGGCGCTCTGAACCACCTTTATAGGATAAGTAGACAGACAGTATATATCCTGACCTGTAGGCCGTACTTCATGAGCGTGATGTCGACGCACCGCTGAGCCGCCAGTTCCCAGCTGCCATCCTCCTCGGTGCCGCACCGTGAGACGCACACCCCGCGGTGGATCACCGACCTATTGTAATGCTTTAGGGTCTGCTTCGAGTACTCCTGCAATAAACAGTCAGGGATTGATTTAACTATTTACGAAAAAACAATTATCATTTATTGACACCATGGACGTATCGACACAAACAAATACAGCAGTTAACGTAGTGAAGGAATCTTAGGGTGGGTTTTTGACCCTTAGTTAAGGTAACCGATGGTTAAAAACTCTAACAAAATTTAACCAAAAAAAAACCATTGGTTAGAGTTTGCGTTGTTAACCATTGGTTGCATAACTTCGGATCAAAAAACCCACCCTTAGTGCTTACTGTGTTTCAGGAGTCTACTTCTCCTAATTTGACAGTAAATATGATCTTTGTGTGCAGTGCAAACCAAAAAAAAAAAAAAGTTAAACCAATTAAGACACTTTGCCCGTTAAAATAAGCAGGACTAAAGTTTTACATGTTAATTGAAGCGGTAATGTTACATTTTTTGCATGTTATGTTATTTTACTCATCATCATCAGCCTGAAGACCTGCACGGGCCATAGGTATTATTTTGCTCATTTGCTCTCAATCATTATCTCCATCACCAACCTGAAGACGTCCACTGCTGAACATAGACCATAGAGTGCCAGGTCGTCGGTTCACCGAGTGGGGGGCCGGCCTACGCTAAGTCTTCCGGTTCGTGGTCGCCACTCGAGTACCTTTCTTCCCCATCGGTTGTCAGTTCTACAAGCGATGTGGCCTGCCATATTGCCGTATTGCCATTTCAACTTGCTAATTCTCAAAGCGATATCGGTGACCTTAGTTCTCTTGCTTGCCTGCTCTCAATAGTTCTATAAAAAAAAATTGACGGACTTTTCCCACTATTCCATTAACTCACACTTCTGCGAATTTATTCTCAGTTTCGCACAACAATTTGTTTTACAAGGACCGAGAGGAAATTTTATAGATAGGTACTAAAGTTACCTATATTGTGATACACAGTAGTTCTCGTCATATAAGACTGCTTTTACAGAATTATGCGTAGTTGAAAGGTTTTCGTCTTGCAGGCAAGCAAAGGTGATGTTTCCATCCTTAAATAGGAAACTCACAAACAATTTGCTGAAATTACGAGGCAAGACCTCCGTCTTATGGTAGGTATCATCACAGGTCGCTGTAACCTCAATTATCACCTGCACAAGATTGGTGCTACGGTGACAGTGGAGCACGTGCTGCTATATTGCACAGCCACAAAAGAGGCAAGAGAAACGACGCATCTACTAAACGAACAAGAACAACGACCACGAGATCGACTGCAATCGGTCTCCAGACCACCATTTAATGTAACTTCACTGGAACAGTTGTGCCAGCGGCCCAAAGCCGTGCTCCGATACATAAAGGAGCTGGGCTGGCTTGGGTAAATGCTGGCAGGGGGAAATGCACAATACACCCCATGCGGGACTTCAGTGCAGGCCTTACCGCCCCCAAATAGAATAAGAATAAGAAGAAGGTTTTCGTCGTCAATATTTGATGCATAGCTTTAATTAAAAGACCTGATTTGAGAGCTCTAATTTGCAAATTCTGTGTAACTTACGTCTCCAAACTAAATTATACCCAGTCAATACATTCCGTACTTTAATAATGTCTCAACAGATTTTCGATGTTTACCTTTAGAGCAGTTAAAAAAAATGAATTTGATTTTTATTAAAAAGGCTTCAACAAAAGTTTGAATATCTCCGGAGTTTTATATTACATCGATCGACAAACTATTGTCACCAACATGAAGATCATCATTTTTCTAAACTACTACAAGTTCATTCATAATTTTAAATTAATGCCCTTATTTATTTACTAGCTGACCCGCCCCGGCTTCGCACGGGTTAATTAGTTTTACGCCTTATCTCAGTCTAAAGGAAGAGAGAAGGAAGAGGGAAAAAAATAAGGGAAAAGGATGATTGGTGAAACGGTGAATCCAATCATCCTTTTTCCCTCATTCATTCATCCATTCATCCTTTCCCCTTATCTTCCCCCCCCCCCCCCCCCCCCCCCCTCCCTCCCTTCTCTCTTTCCCATAGTACAGGATAGGAGTGGCTTTGGACCTAATACTGAAGGTTGAATATCTGTAATTTCTGAACCACAAAACCGACGACCTTGAAATATTTACGGGACAACACTAAAACACCCCCTTTTCAACAACAAAATAATGAATGAAATCGGACCACGCGTTAATGAATTACAAATAAGTACATATTTTTACTTTCATTCCCTCTCCCGTGCTGAATTTCGGGATTAAAAGTATTCTATAGCCTACCTCGCAATATGAACTAAAATCATGCCAAGTTTCATTTGAATCCATTCAGTAGTTTCGGCGTGATGCTCAGCCAAGATACAGACAGACAGAGAGACAGACAGACAAAAATGAAAAAAAATTATAGTTTTGGCTTTAGTATCGATTACAGAGAGGCCCACTAACAAAAATTTTCAAAATATCTTGAATGTACAAAATTGACCCTGTTACAGTTTTATTATAAGTATAGATCAGTAAATGAAACTAGATATATTTGGTCAAACTGACGGATGCTGCGAGTTCTGTACCGCGCGCGCGGCACTGGACTCGCCAAAATGTAAAAGCCCCTTAAAATAAATGGGTAGATAGATAAGTTGGAATTACAACATTTAGACCTTGTATCACGGCCAAGTTACTCGTGCCAGGAGAAGCTGATGCTGCAGCTGCTTCAATATTCTGTTAATAGAACCGGTTGGGAAGGACGTTACGTTAACGAAATTATTTTAAGTAATGCAATTTCGTAATCGTTTTTATAAGTTGATTGCATCATTTGATTGGTAGGTAATTTGTTATTTTGGTTTTGTTTTTTATCAAATTTTTCTTTTAGCTACATAGATTATAATTTATATTGTAGGTTGATACACACACGCACATCACACACCCTCACCCTCCCACACACACCCTTACGCTTTTGTAATATACTAGTGGCACCCCCCGGTTTCGGCCGCGGATAAAATGTATCCTATGTGTTAACCTTTTAACACAATCATAACCTATCTACATTCCAAATTTCATCGGAATCGGTTTAGCATTTACGGAGATTAATGGTAACGAACATTCAAACTCGCATTTATGATGTTATATAGTAGGATGGACAGAATATATCACCCCTACGGTCATCATTAACAGCCTGAAGACGTCCACTGCTGAACATAGGCCTCCCCCAGAGCACGCCATCTTAAGCGGCTGCTCGCCTCCTGCATCCATCGGCTCCCCGCGGCTTTCACCAGGTCGTCGGTCCACCGAGTGGGGGGCCGGCCTACGCTGCGTCTTCCGGTTCGTGGTCGTCGTTGGGGTTGGTAGCCGGGCGTCTGCCGGGGATTCTTCGCACCCCTTGCCCTGCCGTTACCGTGGCTGCTACCATGGCCACGGGATAGCAGAGCTGCCGGGGACTGGGGGCCGTTTTTATTTGTGCTTGTCATTAGGGGGGGGGGGGGGGGGGTTTGCCATAATCACCACGCTTGGCAGGCGGCTTGGTGATCGCAGTAGGTGAAGATTGATTATCACCAAGACCGAGGGGAACGCTGCGACCCATTCCCTGGATATTCCCTTAGCCGCCTTCTACGGCACCCACGGGAAGAGATGGGGTGGTCCTATTCGTAACCGGGACCACACGGCTTACGACCCCTACGGTACCTATACCTAATACTTACCAGCATAAAGGTTGTTTTGTTATATTACAAAAGATGTAATTAGTAATACAACCGATGGGTAAACAATGCATGTCTTGCTACCGATAGGTCATGTTTATTCTGCACAACACTTGGTACTAGATATTTTCCATAATCAATCAATGATGTCAACGTAATAGAATGTTATTTTTACATTATTCTAGTTACACTTAGAACAACTAATAATAACAATTTAAATACATCGCGGAAACTATGGTATTATGGAGATGATACCTTCCTAGGACATATTAATCTGATCCCCTTGAATTTCGTCTGTGAAACTATTGGTGAAAAAACCCACCCTAGTCTTTATGGGTGTTTACTAGATGGTAGCTAAGACTTTTCTGCAAAGTTCGTCTAGTCTGGTACCACCGCTTTGCCAGCAAGGGCATTGTAGCTAGTGAAATGACTGGGCAAATGAGACTTTATGATCTGATCTCGCATAGTCTATAAATCTTATTACTATACTGTGTGATGTCTCGGGATGACGACGTGCGCAGTGCAGTGTCACTCGAAACTTTACTTTAAAGTTCCTAGTGGCACTGCTGGTATGGGCCACCGTGACGCTTAACACCAGGTCAACGACCAAAACGTCACGCCATTTGTTTACATTTAAAAATACATTTTAGGATTATAATATATAAAAACACAATTAGAGATTTAGTCGTGATTGGCGTAGTCTAACGAACTGGACGTGCTAAACACTTTCATAGTACCTACCGACCTACTGACACCCCTACGGCATATATAAAATAAAGACACCCTCCGAATATAAATGTCTCTCTCTAAAGGTCTAGCGGTTTGGGCTTTACGGTGTCTGTCAGGCTGTCAGTTGCAAAGCCCTAGCAATAACAACCGATCGGGAAGGATATTTCTCGAGTGGCGACCACGAACCGGAAGGCGCAGCGTAGGCCAGCCCTTACTAGGTGGACTGACGATCTGGTTAAAACCGCGGGGAGCCAATGGATGTAGGATGCAAGCAGCCGCTCAAAGTGGTGCTCTGTCGGGGAGGCCTGTGTTCGGCAGTGGACGTTTAAGACTGTTGATGATTAACAATAACAATATTAGAATATTAGATGTAGGACGGAGGTAGTGTTTGAGTATATTTACCTATTTGTACCCGTATACCAGCGATCCTTGATCGCAATTGCATTGCAAACGCATTAGAATGCAATCAGCGTATGTGGCGTCGTGCCAGGTAGGGTTACTTTATCGTATAGTAATACGATGCGACTGCAATCATTTGTTCTACGTACATTTTATTTCCTTATTATTATTGATTTAAATAACCTTTTTATCTTAGGTAAGTAGGTACTAAAGTAACACGTGTAACTATGTGTAGTGTAATAGCCGTTTGTTAAACATAACGATGCAATAATATTTGTGACCGTTTTAGCTCTGCAATCAATAAGACAAATAGACTTTACGTGTTATTGTGGCCAGTCCTTTGAAATCTCTCCTTGACTTAGATTTGAATGCCAGCACTTTGTTCGGACGGCCGGTCGCCAGTGTGTTAGCCATTAAATTAGATAGGTATGAGATATATTTAAGACAGTCATCAAAACTAATTGTAGATGAAGGTCGACCGTGAATGTTTATGATATAATAAGTAATTAAATAGATAAAGGTTTAGGATTATTGGTAGTAATAAATACCTGACCTCGCAATGCATAGCTTAACTACGCACCTACCTCATATGCAAAACATGGGATGGGACCACTCGTCACATATATCAGCTATCAACGTCCAACTGTTTGATTTCCAATTCAATTCAATGGTAGATAATTATATGTATTCCACAATGCTATAATGATATGATGTTCATTAAATTTAACGTTCATCATAGACCCCACGGGTATTTAGAAGGGTTAAATAAATCATCTTTTTTAATGGTTGCCCTCGCCGGTGAAGTTTGTTTCTGACTGTGTTACGCTGGTATGTTATACCGGTGGAAAAAATACTTTACTTAGTATCTGAAGCTAGAAAGGGTAGGATGATCAAATGATCTTAGCGCAGCCGGCTGCGGTAGTACCTTCCGGTCACCTTTGAGTTTTAATTTAAAATTACCTGCAGCAGCGTCAAGGCAGTCGAAGGTTTCTCAGAGACCAGCGCAGCATCCACCATGCAGTAAACATCTCCTGAGCCTTGGCATTCAGACCACGCGTCCAGGGCGTACAGAGGAGGCAAGGTGTTGAATGTAGTCTCTGAAAGGAGATGGACTCAACTGGTTATTAAAAATGCTCCAGGCTAAAGAACAATATAGACCCAGCGCTTAAAATTAGAAGCTGAAGCCAATGTCCATTTAAAAAAAGGGTCATCGCTACCTATTTTGTCTTTCCTATGGCAATTTCCAATATTCCCCAATTAACTAACTCCCGCTGCATTTGCTGTCATCCATTGAAGAGTTTACCGTATTTACCTCGTAAACTATCATCAAATCCTCGGCAACTTTATTGGGACCACCCTGGAAATATGTAATGTAGTCTACCTATAAAATGAAAAATGAATTGAATATCTAAATAGGTCAACAGTAATTAGCGGAGATATCGTATACTTAGCATACCTCCTACCTACAATAAACAAACATACACAAGACGATACCTCCTGCATACCTGCATTCCATATGTGGAAGTCACTTAAATTAAATTTAAACTGCAATATTAATATACCTACGAATATTATAATATCATCATCATCATCCTCTTTGCCTTTTCCCATTTGTTATGGGGGTCGGCTCCCAATCCAACCTGTAGCGGCGAGCTACCAGAATTACACGAGCGACTGCCATCTGACCTCGCAACCCATAAGGAACCAGTAATAGGGATGGTTAGATCAGGCGTCAGATACTATCAAGCTTCTGACAAACTATTGCCATAGATGTACTTATGACAACCGGGACCGACGGCTTAACGTGCTCTCCGAGGCACGGAGCGCTAGCATTGAAAACTGCAACTTAACTTACTAGATAATATGTCATTTGTGCAGGGCCGAGCATCGAACGCGTGCCGTAAAATTGGGAAGTGCACATGCTACCGCTTGGCCACCATCGCTCAATACAAATATTATAATATAAACTTTTAATAACCAAATCTACACAGGTAAGTTCTTTGATAGCCACTGTGGCGTAGAGTTTCAGCGGGTTGCAGCATGCGAAGTTCAGTTCTCGCTATGTAAACATTTTATAAAACTGGATTGATTTATTGTGTAACTCAAATAAACTTACCGTTTATTTTCACGATGCTCCCGTGAATAGGTTTCCAAATTAATAACAACACAGCCACTGTAGATAACTCCATTATTAGCGTCTAAACGTTACTTTGAATAATAAAAATTAAAACATTATCAATAACAATTAATCTCTACATTTACATTTCATTCCTAATATGATAAAAACTTTGAGCCACTCTGACTAGACTTTTTAAAGTTAAAATTATTTGTATTTTTTCCTAATTTCTTCCATAAAACTTGAATAAACGATTACTTTTTTATCATTTATTTTTGTCCATTTATTTGTTTAGTGTTAATTACGACAAAACGCAAGCCCGTGCGTTGTAAAACTGCATACATTGGGCTGGTTGTCGCGTTCTTGCACCATCGCCCTTCTCTCGGTCTGTCGACAGATTCGCTGGTCAAGTGCGGGTTGCTTGCCACACTGTCGTGACGTGAGATGCGTGATCATCTGCCGCTGTGAAATTATTGTGTGAATTTTGTGAACTTTACTTATGCTGATCTATTGATTCTTTACAATGTGTCAGCTATGGGTGTCAGTCAGTAAATGTTACATGAAAGTAGACGACTAGAATTATTTTTTAGTTTTGACTAGATTTAATTTCAATGGCTTAACCACAGAGCATTAAAATGACGCTTCGATTTGAACGTATTTTCTTTCTTGCTCTGTGGGCTTAACCTACTATGTTTCACTTATATATAATTTAATTTAGCACATTCGTATTATTAATTATTTTTTATTTCCAAAAGATGTACAACCGGCGCGTAATAACTATTTATAATGGGTTCCTAATTAATATTTATGTGGCATATTTAAAAGAAAAACTTATATCAATCAATAAACTTTTTTATTTTCATATTTGTTTTCCAATTTCAATAAACCTATTTACACGATACGATGTTTATAATAATCTTATAACAAAAATATCGTTGTGTTCAACAACATACTTGTTCATTAAAACTAATACAATTATAATAAGAATAATTAATTATAAATAATAATAACTTCAGTGACAGTGTTGTGATCCGTTAAGAGCCGATAAAATTAAATAAATCACCAATATATTAAAATAAATGGTAGATATTTTAGTTACAGCTTGATTGCCGAAATGTTAAAATGAATATAGGGCAGGCATTTATATATAGATACCTAGCTAGGTACATAATTTTATAATCTACAAAAATAGATCCTTGCCATCTTTTGTATACCATCCCTAATAATAAAGTGACTGTGTATGCATTTTCCAGTAAGCATAATATAAATCCGAACTACATTGGTTAGCGTTAGCATAGATCACTAGATTATGAACTCATTTCTCTCTGAGTTAAGAGCTAAGATAGAGGGAATATAATCGGATGATGACGATAACAGATACCGTAACCAGTTTAAATAACAGTATTGCGAATATCAAGTTACATGCGTGTGTCAAGGCCAAGTTCAAAAGAAAAAGGCAAGAGTGTTTCATTTCTTAAACTCGCATCGCTTTTACCGAAGTTACTGCTAAATGTACAAAATCACTATAAAACCAAAAGTCAATGATCGCTGATCACTAATCATCATCATCATTATAAACGTCGACTAATCAATTAAGATACATCTACTGGATGAATCATACAACTCGACTAATCATCATCAACATAATAAATATCATCACGAATCTCGACTAATCATCAACGGATCACAGCACAATCATCACGGTGGAGCATACAGCACAGCACTAGCGTCGCATGGACCTGTCAAAACTGGTACACTTATGAAACCGTGCGGCGACCAACATCCTTGGAGCTTTGCGAAACTTTATGTTGTAAGCTTGAGTTCTACTGAAGGGGCGTATGTGCAATTGGTGTTTATTAACTACATTATAATGCAATAGTCAATACGACAATACTTGACGTTCTGAAATTGATGTTATTATTTTTGTTATTCAATTGGCTATCGCCCGTTAAACGTTGATGGCTTACCAACGCAGTGATGGGTTTGGCGGGAACGCTGAAAAGTTCGCGTCATTACATTGTATTATTTTTCAAAACTTGTGCTTTTTGCAGTTTTAATGTTTAAAATTGGTGGCGTTTTACGCATTAGTGCTGTATTACGAGCATAAGTGTAGGCAAGTGACATAATGTGGTGAAACGTGATTTTTCGTGTTGCTTCCAAAACTCCATAGAAGCTCCTAGTAAGGTTGCCGTCGCTTTACTAGGGCATGACTTAGACTGGACTATGACTGACCCATACTGTGACTGACACTTGACTTTACGTGAAATATTCTAAACACGATGAAAAATTACAATACTTGACACTGTCTAAATATACAATGTGTGGAGCCAAAACAAAAGAAAAAGAAACGCAGTAAGTTCACCATAAATGATCGGTATGAATGATGTGACTGATCTAAATCTAACGTCGTATCATCATTGAATCAAGACTGCTGACAATCTATCGTTACATCACCCTCACTACAATTTCAACAATAGTGGTGGGAATGAGAAAACTATATAGGTCAGTTTTCTGAAAAACATATTTGTCCGCTTAAAAAGACTACTCGAATAATAAAGCGGAATGAAGAACTCATTTTAAAATAATTTCGTTTGCATATTGTGAAAAAAGTTGCGTTAACTGGACCGGAGAATAATAAGTAATGTAAATGAGTGTAAATGTAATGTAATGTACTTTTTTCTATGTCTGTCTTTTTGTTTAATATTATTTTGACCTCGAAATACACGCGGTTTCAGGAACGTGTAACCAAAAATGTTTTTAGTAATACCAATTCAATATTTGCCAACCACAATACCACGAAGGTCGTATTTTTAATTGATCGCCACATTATTGTTACATAATCATACCAACAATGAAATAATTAAAAAAAACGCTTCTATAAAACGTTGGTTTAATCAATGTTTAAAACGGTCAACTTCCCGCTGACGTATGTCACGGGCGAAAAAGAGGCAACGCATTTAGGCGTTGACTAAATTTACCTTACGCTTAAAAGCAAGGCCTGCTGGCTTATTACGTAACTCGCAACAAGTTTGCAACAGGCGTAAATTTCGCAATCATTGCTGTCAAGTATCACTTTGGCAGAGCAGAAAGCGATCGAGCGCTAGATCACCGTCTGTCGGGCAATCGATGAACTAACACTGGCAGTGTTTTGTTTCCATCTATTGCTGTTGTTGCTAGTGGCGATAGTATCAAAGGCCAAAGTGCATTCACCGACAGGCGAGCAACAGGCGGGCGACTTACGAATTCCAGTGACATCTTGCGACCGATTGCTATTGCGGTTGCTGTTGCAACTTTTACATAATACGACAGGCGTGTTGTTTTGACAGGTAAATGCAACATTCGTGGCGCCGTCTCTTGCAATCAACACGTCCTTAGAGTATAGACTAAAAGCATAGAGAGAACGTCGTTGTCTGTCAAGCGTACCCCTTTTTTGGACACTTTTTATATGTAGTGGGCACTTTCATGTGAATGAGTCTGACAGATTTGTATAGAAAAAACAGTTGACTCGAGTCGAAAAAATGGTACGGTGACATTTCGCAAGTGTAGCTAATTACTATATGTTTGTTTCTTTCCTTCGCCACTGACGTAGCGATACGTGTGAGCAGTACAAATATAATGTCGTTTTGATGATCTCCCTTTGCTTTTAGTCCATACTCTAAGAACACGTCCATATCGTCGTTGCAAAATCAAAACCTCTTATGTGACATTTTTGGTAAAAATGACTTTTTCAAATATTTGGATTGCCAATTGAGTGGGCTATCGCCTGCAAAGACTCCTATGTTAATATCTTATTATTTAAAGAAGTTATGCTGCAATGTTAATTTCTCTTAAATGACCGCTAACATTTTATTGTCATCAAAAATCTCTTTATGTGCGCATTATACCTACACACAAGAGACATTGCGGATAAACAGAGAACAGTGCAATTTCAGCTTATAGCCAAATATCTTTTTTAATAAATATAAATATTTTAATATCTATATGTTTTCTTGAAAGTAAAACCAGTAGGAGGTTTTTATTGTTGTTCTCGGAAAGTAACTTTTTACACATAGGAGGTATTCAATTTGCAACGACGATATATACATTGAACGCTGTGATTACACTGAGGTATGCCATTCAATACAATGTAATATACTTAAATGATGGAATAATTGCATAATTTCGAGCGCACTCGTGTTTATAATACCAGCCGGTGGAAAGGGCACTTAATTACGATACTTCATTGCTTTTCTAGTATTTAAGAGTTACTTTTGCTGTAATATAAATGCAGTAGCCCTAATAATTGCCCAGGAGAGTATACACTAGTAATTGCTAAGCTTTGTCAAAATCGCAGCTTGTTTTTTTTATTATGCGCGTACGCATATTTACAGTAAGGGACCTCTCTTTTTAACTATAAATTTTAAATCTAATGACTTATATTATAAACACAACTGAACCCATTAATAACTATAATGTATATAGCTAAGAATAATTAAAAATATTAAGTATTCATCAATAAAATCTAACTTATAAACTTTAAATAACATAAATAAATACAGGGTGTAAACAATTGCCGTCCAATATCGTCAACGAAAACGCCACGCCCCATTTCATGGAACGTCCTGTATATAAATTTAATTTACACTTTACTTTTTTATAGCAATTTTTTACACCTTATACACAATATTTACAATGTGTGCTGAATATGAAAATATTTTATGTAATACAACTAAGCGAAAAGCGAATAACGGTTACCTAATTAGGACGCAAATTAATTAAGTTAAAATCTAAACACCCTGACAAAGGCCCTCAGGCCACTAAGACTTTACAACCTAGTAATTGAACGAGTCTGACGCGAGGCAACCCTACATTTTGTTTACTTCCGTAGCATTCCTTCGCCTTGTCAGGGTTATCACTTCGATAAAATACAAGGTGAGTTGGAATTGGTATGTTATCCTGAAAGGGGGCTGGGACCGTGATAGCCCACATGTTGTAAGAGCCTTACTTGAAACTGCGTGTTTCCAAACCTCCACACTAAAAAATAAATCCATTCACAAAATTGCACGTGCGATCGCTACGAGAGTTAACAAGATACTATAAATTCATTTCTAAACACAGGTCGTTAAACTCATTTAAGTGCATTCGGTCAAGGACGAAGTTCAACCAACCAGCTGCGGTAGGGCTGTCTTCGAACGTCAACTTTACATGGCATTTCTTCAATGAAAATTATTAATTTAGAAAAGTCAGAAGAAACCTTGTCTACCTTGGGGAGTAGATTTACCCCCTTTCGGGATAATATACCAATTCAAACTCAGATAGTATACAATAATACGTGGAATAAATAAAGTCAACAACGTTCGACAGAAAACTTAATTCTATTGCACGAAATTTTTTATGATTAAAGTATATTTAGATTTATGGCCGAAGTGTAAAGCTTAAAGTAAATAAGAGTTAGGTAAAGTATAATATGTATGCGTGTATTTGCCAACTGCAGCACCTCGATCTACGTCTCTTTCATCTTGAATGTAGATGAAGGAGATAGATGCATTTCCTATCGAAACCTTTCCGTTGAGCTGTAAATTGGGCTGCAGAAAAAGTAGTCTAGCCTATGACTATGAAATAGAACCATCTAGATTTGGAGTGTGATTCAAACTTAATGGCGACTGTAAAGTCCGCTGCAAGCCCCCCGCACGCTGCGCTCATAGCTTACCTCTGCCCACGCACATTTTTGCTACTGCGCAGCGTGTCGCGCCGACTTGACAGCCGCCATTAAGTTTGGATCGCACTATACCTAGTTTAAACTAGGCCTCAATTAACATCCCATAATTTTTGAAGGAGCCGCTTTGGGATTAAACAATTTTTGTTTCCGCCATTTATATGTATAATCAAACTCGCTTTTAATTTGTTTAACAAAAAGTAGACGAAGTTTGTATTATGTTATATGTATATATGGTTAAGATGTATATTTTCGGATTGTCTGTTACATTTGTATAAGTATACATAATAATAACTTTAGTATTTCAGGCCAAACATATAACAAAAAACAAAGTACTATTTAGAATTGAACAGTATTTTTCATAAGATGACATTTTGGACGTTGTTTTTAATTTTACTAGTACCGCTGTACTAAACTTAAGTACCACGGTACTCATAAACCTACGAGTCTAATGCCTGTCTACACTAAAGTTCCGCTCTTAAGATTGTCCTATCTTGCCAAGACATTTGGGTATGTCCTAGAGATAGGGCAATCTACTGCGTACCTACTGCAAGACAGTCTTGCAGTAGGTACGTCATAGAAGAATAAGTGCCAACCTTAGGAGCTGTCAAACTTTCGTGCAGACGGGCGTTATTGATCTAACAATGTACTCATTATATGAGAAAATCTTTGTTTGTTCTGCGAGTATTCAATAACTAAACCGAGCTCTACATTAAGTTATTGATGAATATTGAATGTATAATTTGCCTATATTGAATGTACAATTTGTTTATATTTAACGTATAATTTGTTTATATTTCATGTATAATTTGTTTATATATAAATTGTTTTAACATAACGTGATTTGATGGTTTGAGAAGGGTCTACACATAAACCGGGTTTTTGGCAACAATATTTAAAAAATAATGTATATAATTTTTTTCTGTATTGTTTTATTATAATATTTATGCCATAAACGATCGTTAGACATCTGTAAAAAGACACATATTTTAAATTTCAATTTTCAATTTTGTCTTAACCAAATACAAAGAAACTCATAATAAAAGCGCTAGAAGACCGTATAACTCGATATTTACAATACTATATTATAGGCACTCATGTTTAGAATACTATGTTAGAGGATACATAGGATAGGAGACACTTTTATAGTAAGATTAAACACTATAAATTTTAATGTTTAGTTTATAGATAAGCTAACGTTTAGGATATAATTATAATCATAGATTACATTTAAAGGGGCTTTTTGTCGTTAATAATATATCATATTATAACTGATCTGTGCTAAAACATCTGTCAACTTCTTGCTAACGAGCAATGTTACGCGTGAAAGCGAGACGATAGATATAAATATCTGTGGACATTCCACACAGCGCCATCTAGTCCCGAACTAAGCAAAGCTTGTACTATAGACATTAGATTTAGAAGCCTTTCTTTTGTTTGTATATACTGGGTGTAATTGAATTCATTAGCATCCTTTGAAACTAGGTACCCACTCCTGACACCGGTCACGTGTGGACCAAAATCTATGAAATCTAACGCTAACGATTTCGTACTGATAATAATTACAAAAAATGGGATAACTTACTAAATCAACTGCTACAGTACAAAATAAAATAACTAAGTACTGTTTTTAATTATTACATACAAGGTGAACCACATTTAAAAGTATCAAAATCATTCGTGCCAACTACGTTACGCGCCGCGGCAATCTTGATAACTTTCAATAAAAAACATTTTCATTGGCACTCTTTACTGATCATCAATAAATGATGTACTCAATTTATGCTATTGAATTCAATTGCACCCTGTATACATACATAGAATACAGTACAAAACAAACATCAATGTCCATCACACAAATGTTTGTCCTGGGTCGGAATCGAACCCACAACTTATAGTACCGAAGACCGGGCTACTATTAGCTGACTAGCTTACCAAACGTTTGTAAAAAGGAAATTGTACCACGTGATACTAACATTTGACGTCACTACACACGTACATGATAGTACATCATTTATTGTAAAGAGTGCAAAAGAAAATACTTTTTGTTTAAAATTCTGAAGATTGACGCTGCGCCTAACGTAGTTGGAACGTACGATTTTTGATACATTTAAAAGTTTTTTTTTTACCTTGTATGTAATAATTAAAAACAATACTTAATTATTTTAATTTAACTTTTGTGCTGTAGCAGTTGCTTAAGTAAGTTATCTCATTTTTGGAGTTATTATCAATACCAAATCGATGCGTTAGATTATAAAAATTTTGATCTACACGTGACCGGTGTCAGGAGTAGGTATCTAGTTCCGAAGGATGCTAATGAATTCAATTACTCCCAGTATACTAACACCTGACTAATAAACATTGAGTAGCGGAGGAATAGTTATTTTATGTTTTGTTTCTCATTATCAGGTTTGAAATGAACAAAGATAAAGCAAGACAAAACACTGAAGTAGCTAAACCATTGTTATGCAATGTTTATTATATAATGGGGTTAGCGTGTTCTAGTTTAAATGACTTCGCGATTAAAATATGAACCGACTAATGATAATGAGCCTTAAATACTGAGCGTACACCCTTTTTCTTATAACATCTGAGAAACGAATTTTTACTCTGTGACTGTCTATTATACTTTATATTTAGTGGGACCGTCTGAACAGTATCTTAAAAAGCCTGTAGCTTCTAAACTATTTGAAATCGCGGGACATTGGCAGTCGTGACGCTTAACGCCAGGCAACGACTGGCTCGTCACGTCATTCGTTTACATAAAAAAAGTATATACATATGATGACTCGGATCCAGAAGATGCTCCACTTCTGGAGTTCTATTTAATCCTAATTCCTGGGACATTCTGTACATGTATTCTGTTTTTATACTTTGAACAAGTCGTTGTCAAGGTTGATTCAAATGTTCGTCTTTTACGCTTGCAATTAATATCAATAAGGAAAAATAATTAATAAGGCAACGAATTCTGTCCCCAGATGCCTAATCTGACTCATAAACATTCAAGATATTTACATAATCCCAGCTAAAACCCATCTATGTATAATTTAAACTAATTTAGGTAAATTGCTTTTCTCGCGTATCTAACTCTAAACAATCTAGATTTGTATAATAACTAATTACGCTAGATTATTTAGAATAGATAAATTTCACACGCCTTATTTATATAAAATTTAGATGAATCATTACTTTCAATTAATCGTTGTTTTAGTAATTGTCCACACAATAAATGTGCCTTGTTCAAATGTTCATATTATATAGAAACGCTGACGTTATTCGCTGTATGCATTGATATTTAGCAGCATTTTTTGCATTTACTTCCTTACTCATAAGCATTGTCCCCCTTACTAATAAACATTGTCTCCCCTTACTAATAAACATTGTCCCCCTTACTAATAAACAATGTCCCCCTTACTAATAAACATTGTATAGCCTATGAAGAGTTAATTAATGTTTTGTTTCTCTCTATCAAGTTTGAAATAGGCAAAGAACCAGAGAAAACACTGTTACGGAGTATTTATTAGTAAGGGAGTGTGTGTGCAGCGGAGGAATAGTTATTTACCCCCTTACCAATAAACACTGCACAACAACTGAATAGCTACTCAGTGTTTTCTCTTGTTTTATCTTTGCCCATTTCAAACTCAACAGAGAAAGACAAAACACTAAATAACTATTCTTCCGCTATACAACGTTTCTAAATAAGGGGGTCCTTACTAATAAACGTTGTATAGCGGAAGAATAGCTATAGTGTTTTGTTTCATTCCGTTGAGTTTGAAATAAATAATGATAAAACAAGATACAACACTGAGTAGCTATTCAGTTGTTGTGCAGTGTTTATTGGTAAGGGGTTATTCTATTGTCTATGTACAATTGTACACACCTTTATAATTACAATCCGAAAAATGACTGCCGCTTCTTATTTTAATAATTGCAATCTCAATTTTAAATCACCATCTTTTTTGTACAGTATGGCGAAATGTAAATGGCGCGCGTCGACACAATTTAACTAAGAAAATCATTTTATCTTTTCAAGCTTTTTTTTCAATAATAATTAGTGGAATATATCTCAAACGCACTGCAAATAGAGAATAGTGAAGTAAAAATATTTCTTACTAGCCCACCTAGCATGTACCCCCCCAGAAAATTTGTCGTAGCTGTTAGAGTGAGACACACTTAGGCGCTACCATATTCTTGTCACGGTCTCTCACGAGAAAAATTGTCGAGATAATTTTGTCACAGTGCGCTTGCTAGGCGGCAGGTATACCTAGGCGTTTATTTCATAAAAGCACCCAATATAATTGCAGATAAGTTACGAGTATTGGAGAAGTAATTATTGATATATTGGAGAAGGAATGTAATCTTTTTCAATCAAAATTATAATCAATAGGCCTATTTAGTATTGCAATTTAATATTGTATGGCAAATATAGATAGATAAATAATCTCTTACCCCAAACATTCACGATTTTTAAGATCCAAGTTAGGTTCCTCAAAGGATGCATGAATACCTACTTTGTTTTGTCTGTGGAGTTAGACGAGGGTAGCCAGAAGTGGCTATCTTCTAAAATATATGGCAAATGGCATATGCATTGACGAATAAATATTTTTATGTGTGTCAGCTAGGGCCCCGGTTCTCCGCCATTTGACTTGGCGTCTTTTTCGTTCATATGGATTTTAGAATGTGCAAAAAGGATGGAAGAGAATTTGGGCTTGTACAAATCCTGAAATTGTAGTGTCATAAACGCTTAAAAAATGTCACCCTGTCTAACGGAAATTAGGGTAGTAAATTAGGGTAAGTGTGTTTTATTGCGACCAAATAAGAATGAATCATTAGAAAAAATTACAACGTTCTATCATGGTCTCACTCACACTACAGTTTTGGTACATATGAGAGTGAGAAAACAATATTGGTCACTTTCGTCAGAAACGCTTGTTACCCCCGGTTTCTCGTACGTTTGTTAAAGTCATGTCAACTTAAAAATACTGAACGCTCATTGGTTGAAGGCAGCCGATGATCAACTGGCAACCAATGAGCATTCCGTATTTTTAAGTTGACATGAGTTTAACTATTAACATAATGGTGGTAAATAATAATGTCACCCCGTGCTGTAATACGTAAGGGTGGTTGTATAAGGGTTGTGTTCAGTCGACGCCAGCGAATCCCTGCGAGCCTTCGATCGCCTTGATCAGTTTTTCCCGAAGCTGCTGGTAGCTATCGTATGGAGGCAGATCGATCCGGTTGAAACTGGATACAGAAAAATATATATTATATCACGTTTAACAGACTGAAAACTATATCAAACTACAGTCTGTTTTTTATTAGACGGAGTAAACTGATCGAAATGTCACTTGTGAAAATAATGCTGGCACCTTCTAAATCACAGTGATGATCTAATTCAGCTCCTACAGTTCAAAAGAGCGGAACTATAATTTGCTACTATAACAATGCCACTTCTTTCAGTTCAAAATACTATGGCCAACAAATGTTTGGTTTGGTGCTAAACAATGGAGACGATTATTCCCATACTGAATGAAATATTAAGTAATAAAAATGATAACTTGTATTTTTCGTTAATTTCGCATTAATGTAGTTTTTCACAGGCCGCTAGATAACGTAAATCATAATCAGACAGGAAATACGATTTTCAGGAAATGTTTAGAATATAAATGAACGGAAGATCACTTAACTGAAATGAATCACTAAACTGTATCTTTTTTTCCCACCACTATTTATTTTTCATGAAAAAGTGGCAACACTCGTAATGTCAGTTTACTCCATCTAATTTAAAAATGAGGTATAGAAAGAACCCCCGCGATTACACTCGCCATTACCAGTCTCGGGTGTTCTTTAATTTCATGGTGTAAACGTACACTATTATCATTTCGGTAGGTTAAGTAATCTTTATGCAAAAATTTATCGAAATTCGTTCACCTGTTGCGGTCTAAAAGTCACACAAGCCGTGACATGCTTTACTTAGCTACCGTGACAAGCGATATCAATGACCTTTAATGTTTTTCTTCACATAAATAACGATAACTTAAGGGAACTATTGCCGTTATAAAAAATATGTGTGTGGACATTTCACACAGCGTCGTCTAACCCCAAACTGAGCATAGCTAGTACTATGGGAATCAGATAGCTGATACAATACTTATGCCTGTTTTCACCAAAGATCCCTAAATTTTAAGGGACCCTTAAAAATATTTAAGTGACATCTGACAGTAATTTTGTTTTCACCGGCGATTAAGGGACACCTAAAGCTTAAGGGATCTCCTAAGTTTAGGGGGCCGAAGCTCGACCCCTTAGCGTTAAGTGGCAGGTTAAATTATCAAAACGCCAGTTTTTTTTTCAATTGTATTTGGCTACTGTTTCTACCCGCATAACGCCAGAAAATGTATTTGTTTTATTTTTTTCTGATGGATAATATATTCAAAAATCTACTTAATGCTAATATCAATAAAGCATGTTGCTTGTATTTTTGACGATTATTCTCTAAAATACTTGTATAAATGAAATAAAGAAAATCGGCAACGTACGGTTTTTGGAAACCGTAGAAAAGAATAAACTGTCACTTTACAATTTAAGTGTCACTCAGCGCTGTGAAAACGAATTTAGATAAGGGTCAAATCTATGGGGCCCTTAGCCAAAGGGATTCCTAGTTAGGGTGTAGTTTAAGGATCTTTGGTGAAAATGGGCATAAGTATTGTATCAGTTATCTGATTAGATACTTATTTTTGTTTGTAAATACATACATAGAATACAATATAACACCCAGACAGAACAAACACCTATGTATAGATGTTATAGATTTACGTTTGACCACCAACTCCCCTGATGGTAAGCGACGTTGTGGCCGATGCTGGAGCACGTACATCTACAAGGTACCTACTGACCCCGGCCTTGAAGACGCCCGGGTTATAAGTTAAACTCACCAAGTATGAGCCCTGGGATAGTTATCGGGCGCGCCCCACTTCTCTATAGTGAAGAGTTGCGGCCCGTTCGATCCGTACAGCTCCTTGAACCCGTTCATCGGCACCCGAGATGTGCCCGTCACGAACTGCAGCAGCCGCGACCGCATCTCGTTGGAGAATGACAGGACCACCTGATGCAAATAAATCAATAAATTAATGGGAAAAAAGCCTGTTTATTTCTTAATTAATTGTAAAATACCTTAAACGTAACCCTACTTCATTATTTATCCACTTATTTGATAGTTTTGCACAAAAGGTGTACACGGATGAACTTAATGCTAATTATAGCAAATAATTTAAATCAAATCAAATCAAATCAAATCAAATCAAATCAAATATTTATTCGCTAGAACACAATTTACAGAGAAGATCTTAACATAACATAATAAGGCATTTTGCGTTCAACCTGCATGCAAGCGTGCAAACGTTTAAATAGTGTTTTTGTTACAATACAATTGAAATTCTTTAACACTATAAAATGTGTGTTGTAACAACCGCGGGGTAATTACGTAAAATTTGCAATAGCAATGCGACAGCAGTAGCAATGCGACAGCAGTAGCGAAGCATACATTCTCGATACCACTAATGATGTATGACAGCAATCACCGCTAGATTTACGCCTGTCGCAAACCTGTTGCGAGTTAGGTAATTAGGGGGCGGGTCATGCAATGTTTTTTTGAATATATTGCCTGTTAGCATTTTTATATAAACAGGTATACTGTTATATATTGATATGCACATAAGAACTATGAACCATATATAACTCCAGTATATATTTCATCTGACTACCACATCTTTACTAATAAACGTTGTGTAGCATACAAGTATTTTTTCTCTCTCTAGTGACTAAAGAGAAAAAAATACTTGTTTGCTACACAACGTTTATCAGTAAAGATGTTTTACATCTCTCATATTCGGTAAGTAGGTCCTTATTACCCCCAAATGGGGCTTGTAGGTAACCAATAAGCGCTCTAGGGTAATAATGTAGATAGAAAAGCCCTAGGGCGGTAAGTAACTAAAAAAAAAACTCTTCACTCTTTCAAAAAGTTCGCGTACATGTAACCATCATACTGGAGAGTTTTGGCGGGATCGCGAAAAAGTTCACGTCGTTGCATTGTATTATTTTTCAAAACTCGTGCTTTTTCCAGTATTAATGTTTAAAATTGGTGGCGTTTTACGCATTAAGTGCTGAATTACAAGCATGAGTGTGGGCAAGTGATATAATGTAGTGAAACGTGGTTTTTCGTGTTGCTTCCAAAATTCCATAGAAGCCTCTAGTAAAGTTGCCACCACTACTAGGGCATGACTTAGACTGGATTATGACTGCCTGACTTGGACTGGACTATGACTACCCTGACTGACTGTGACTAAGACTGAACTTTACGTGAAACATTTCATAATACGGTGAAAAATTACAATACTTGACACTGGCTAAATACACTATGTGTGGAGCCAAAATATAAAGAAAAAAAAAACCATCATACTGGCAATAGACATCATGCATTCAGCCCAATGACAAAAGAGGTCGCTTCGCTATTCAGCCTTGTCTTGTATGAGTATAATAGTCATCAATTTTAAATACCGAACGCCGAAGTTCAACTTCGTTCTTGAAAAAAAAAAAAAAAAAAAAAGATGAAAAAAGGCGTGAATAGAAAACTTTTACTTTATTCTTGTAATGCCGGTTTTTTTCTACTTACCTCACAATCGAGATGTAAAGCATAGTAGTTAGCTCGGGTGTAAGCATCAATTGCACCCTCGAACTATAGGCTAAATATCTCGGGCTGCAATTGATGCCTTACAGCCCTTGGCTACTAATCTACTATTAATACAAGTTAACTCTTGAAGTACATTACACGTTGGCAATAATATATTATACTATACATTTTTCTGTAATCGTATTTCAGGAAGCCACTATGAGGAGTTCATATACAACGAATGTGTTTACCATCTACTGCGCCGACGCAATTTGGATAAATCGATAAACTCATTCAAGAAACGCACTCGAAACATGCGGCGCACGGTTTAGATTTTTATGTCGCACGAGGTGAGACTCGCTCGATCTTATCTATTAATAAAATATGAAAAACCCCACCAACTTACCCTCCAAAACCACTGCACCACAATATGGTTGGCGTGGTAGTCTCCCTTATACAGGGTGTTAGCTCTCCAATCCCTAACGTCGATATGCTGGATGCCGCACAGCAGCAGCTCCAGCTCGTTCTCGTCGAAGATCTTCAGGAGAGGGAGAGGAACCAACGCCCCGAGACCTTCGAGGAAGGCCACCATCTGCTCCTGCACTCGGGAGACGAAACGCCACTGGATGACTAGCCTAAGGAATGGAGGATAGCGGTTAACAATATAATAAAGTGATTAATCCTTATTAAAATCGATCGAAATTGCGCGAAAAATATCAAATAGTTTTTTCCTCATCGGATGGCTCGAAAATAACCCACACATTTTATAACAGTGGAAGTCTTACACTATCCGCTTTATGGTTTCTTTTCTGCCTCGAACTTGTATGGCACGACCACCCATCTTCACTCGCCTTCGTCTTTCCGCAGGGTCACAACATTGGCTCCTTGAATAAGGGTATCAAAGTTCAGCTACGTATTATTAGCAGTTTAAAATCTTAGATTGCTTACCATTAGGTGGGCCATTTTCGTTTAGCCACCTGAAAACAAGTCACCAACGACTCGGTTTATACACACTTTCTAACCGTACATCTGCAAGATGTGGAATGAGCTTCCACCAGCGGTCTTTCCCCAGAGCTACAACATGCAGCAGTTTAAAAGGAGGGTCAAAAGAGTATTATCACGGCAAGCAACGCATCAGCGGTACGTCTAGTGTTACAGATGTCCATAGGCTACGGTGACCTCTTCCCATCAGGAGGGTTGTATGCGTGTTTGCTACATATAGCATAAAAAATATAAAAGACACAATAAACAAAGTATGCGTTAATGATATTACTCACTTGATGTACTCATCCTTGTTATCCTGGTCGACACTGACGGAGGCCCCGCCCGGCTTCAGGTCCCGCTGTATGGTGGCGCCGAGCTGTTCCTCGTCCACAGAGAACGTCAGGTACAACTCCGAAGGGTCGTTCTCCTGGAGACGAAGTATTCTTGTAGTAAAACGAGGGTCACGTTGTAATTTGGGTTGATGGTAAACTAGTCTATGGCATAGCTCCATGCCCGTATTAATACTATTTGCATTTCTTGTTTAAGTAACTGAACATCCGTTTTGTAACATTTAACAACATACACACGTACGTGCATACATTCATACATACATTACACATTATACATTTTATTAGCAGATGAAAAATGTTGGAGATACAGCGGTTTTAGTGAACAAAAACAAAACCACGTAGTCGATCGTAGAGTATTAAATGAACTATGAATCGCGATTGTAGACTGTGGCGATGAGACTTAGACCAAAGAAGACTTGGACATAATGAGAGTAGAACTAAAGCCTTGGTGAAAATGAAATATTCAGCATGTAGACTGATAGTGCTCGATAGAGATATTGATAGAGTGCAGAAGTGTGGCCAGTTACCTTGATCCACATGAGAGAGTTATAGTACTCGAGGTCGACGGACTCCATGTCGTTCAACTCGATCGTCTTCCCGAGCATCATCTTGTAGAACGGACGGATGAAGAATGCTGGAACAATGGACGCACAATATCAGCCCAACAGTTTATTGTAAATATGCTACTTTGGCAAGGCCACATCACTCGTAGAACTGACAACCGATGGAGAAGAAAGGTTCTAGAGTGGCGACCACGAACCAGAAGACGCGGCGTAGGCTTCCCACTCGGTGGACCGACGATCTGGTGTAAACCGCGGGGAGCCGATGGATGCAGTGATGCTCTCTGGGGGCCTATGTCTAGCAGTGGACGTCTTCAGGCTCTTGATGATGATGATGATGATGCTATTTTAGGTACTATAACCTACTCTACTGAACAAAAAATCTATATTTCGTCATAAAAATCGTAATTCGGTCCAGAAATCACGAACAAATCGGTGAACATACATTTAAATAATTACATTTTAAAAAAGGGAATCTACTTCAATCACCTCAATTTCATACTGAAAATACTTGGATGAATGATACCCTCATCTTATTTTTTCCAGTTATTTTGATTTTTAACCAAAGTACTGAACCAATTTTATTAAAACTTCAATGTGATCAATCTGAAAATATCACATTTTAAACTATTATGGTCACTAACACTAATAAAATATTGTAAAAAAAAAAAAACCGAATGAAAATTAAAAAAATGAAGAACGATGATGGTGTATTGTTGAAAATATTCAAATGAAAAATGATTTTGCAAATCAGTTTCATATGGACGTAAAGCCATTAAAAAACCGAATGGAGAATTAGCTGGTTATAAGAATAAAAGCACTTTACCGTTAAAAATATACACCGTGGAATTTAATTCGATATTTTCCTGAAATGTAAGTACTCAGTCCATGCTTTAGAATGTTTATTTAGAGCTAAACACAAAAATACATATAATGTAAAACGTAAAACTAGGTACTATAAAATCAGTGCAAACTCAAATTCTTAACAACCTGTTACAACCGACCTGCCGGGCTAGGATGCGCGCCGTGAGATAATTTTGTCGTCTCTTTATGTCGTGAAAAATAGAGATATCTCTTTATGTCTACCTGTGCTAACATGGCAGCGCAAGCAACTCATCTCGTTCTGTCAAATGAAGAGATAACGCAAATGTTTATCTATCTGTGGAAATTTTGTCGAGTTTTGTCGACAACCGCTAACATGCACACCATAGTCTGAGCTTTATTTGACACATTGGCGCGAGTATTATCTCGTCGTAATTTTTAAGGACGAGATACGCAGAGAAGGCTTAATCCAAAGGTAAAGTGGTATTTTGATATACAGTAGTTACGTAAAAAAATTGAAATACATAAGAGATCGTAAATATGGCGGTATCTCACATTACTGTTTCATTTTATAAAGGTATTTACCATAGACTTTTAGGGCGAATTCGGTGGTATTTACCCTATCAATGAATGGCACAAATAATGGACAAAATCAGAAAGGGGGCAAACGGCGAACAGACCGTGTTGAAACTCACCTGTTACGTGATTAAAATGTATTTTACATTAAATATAAGGATCAAGCTCAAGCTAGATGGTAGGACTTTCAGGATTTTCATTAATATGTAGGTACATACGTAGGTATACCTACAATATACTTATCTATTAAAAATGCTTATTTTATTTAGATCGCGTTTAATAGCTTATAATTTATAATTCTTATGGGTACATATTAAGGCTTCCGTTTTGTGTAACAATATTTTGGTATCAATTGTAGGTATTACAGTGTTCTAAATGAACAAATAAAGTAATAAACTAAGCAATATTGTTAGGTACTGATGTGTACGGGCACCTTGTGGCAAACAATATTCCCCTGTGGTACTATTATATATTCTGTGCCAGCGGAAAACTCTGGATGTTGAGCCATATAATATATTGATAATAGTATTTTCATCTGCTTCTGTGTACTTATTCTGAAACAATAATGCAGCTAATTAAGTACCTACAAGTTATACATGCAACAATAACATAATATTATGCCGTCTAGTATCCGACTGTAGTCTTGAATAGAAGGTTTGTACTTGTATCCAGCTAGTTACAAGTGTTCCTCATGCCTCATAATTATGATGAAATAATAGGACTAATAATTGTATCATTACGACAGAAAGGAATGTTCCGTGGTGACAAAGAAACTAACTCAATATTCGAGTGCAAACACACAGACCCGCTAGTCTCGATATTTAGGCTTAATGAAACTTTACTTACGTTTATATGCTTGCAACTTGCATTTTCAATGTAAATCCAAATTTTCAGAGAAAGTAATGAAATTTTTTTCACTGTTTTCATTTTACAACTGACGGATTCTGTCAAAGAGTATATTTATATAACAATACTCTTTTACGAAAGACAGAAACAGCTATATGTAACTATTTCTGTCTTTCATCAAAGAGTATATTTTCAGTGTCTGTATTAAGGTCGCGTTCATGTAAAAAACCTTAAAATTGAATGAACGAAACCGATGTTGCTACATTAAAATATAGTAGGAGTCATGAAAGGGCAATATTGGTTTGTCTACGCGACATAAAACGACAAACTTCTCTGTCGCGGCGTGCATGTTAGAGTAAACGAGAAACTTGTCTACATCGAGGAAATTTGTCGTCTCGTGCGTGACATATCTCGCGGTGCGCATCCTAGCCCGGCTGGCCTACGACATGTAATAATTTGGCAGTCCGGCGGGGTAATTACGTAAAATTTGCAACAGCAATGCGACAGCAGTAGCGAAGCATACATTCTCGACACCACTAATGATGTATGACAGCAATCACCGCGAGATTTACGCCTGTCGCAAACCTGTTGCGAGTTAGGTAATTAGGGGGCGGGACAGCGGGGAGGGTGCAGAGGTGTTTTAGCTACTACGTAACATTTGCCCGCAGCATGTAGTGTAAAATAGACATTTCGGCTAACGGTGAATTATTTTTTGAGCCATTTATTTTATTTTTATTTTTAATTTAACGCTTTAATATTGTTCTATAGCATGGGAGTGAGTACATACATTTCAGGAAAATACCGAGTTCAATTGCACGGTGTATAATATAAAAACCGAATAGAGAATTGGTATTTATTTTTCAACTAACTTCAAAGAGGAGGTCTTAGAAGTCAGTTGAAAAATACAGTTCAACCTCCTACTTTTTTTTAAATTGGTTAAAAAGACGTAACACTGTGTGCAAACAGCAATCATATTCCACCCAGCATACTACAAAGTGTTAATTTCTCACCATCCAATAGTTTCCCATGGTAGACCGCCATGCCAGCCACCCTGCCAATAAACCGGAAGTAGTTGAGATGCTCCTCGTTACACACCCCGCTGTTGGGGTTGATCTGCAGCGTGTAGTTGTCCATGGCGCTGTACTCGAACAGGCCGTAGTAAGGGTTGAACATTTCCTTCGATAGAAGGAAGAACCATTCGCGCGCTAACCCACCGTAGTCTGGGGAACACAACAAATACAATTATTAAAAATTTGAAGCCAACCTGTGTGATTTTTTTCGCATACCTTGCAATGACAGACTTTTTATCTCTACAGTTTTATTATATGTTCGTAGGCGGGGTTTTTAAACCATCATCATCATCCTCTTTGCTTTTCCCCATTTTGTTATTGCGGTTGGCTCCCAATCTAACCTGTAGCGGCGAGCTACCAGAATCACACGAGCGACTGTCATCTGACCTCGCAACCTATCAGGAACCAGTAACAGGGATGGCTAGATCAGGCTTCAGATTCTATCAGGCGTCTGACTACCCGTAACGATTGCCATAGATGTTCTTATGACAACCGGGACCGACGGCTTAACGTGCTCTCCGAGGCACGGAGCGATGGCGTCGAACACTGCGGGGTTTTTAAATAATCAAACAAAAGTTATTCCCCATGGGTCGGCCCCTGGATATTTCCTAATATCCAATGAATGGGCAGCCGCATTCTCTTCGATCTGCAATATAGACTCAATATAGTCTACTGCGATCACCAAGCCGCCTGCCAAGCGTGGAGATTATGGTAAACTCCCCGAGGTAAGCGTTCAAATTGGCGTTTTATGGGTGAGGTCTATGTTCAGCAGTGGACGTCTTTCGGTTGATGATAATGACGATGATGATGATGATGACGGTAAGTTATTTATCGGATAAAACAATACACATTACACAGTGAAATTATAAGTGCTTTTTGTAAACCGAATACTGAGAGAATACGGGATCCTAAGTGCTGGGCATGGCCCGACATGCTGTTGACAAGTTATTTTTAAAAAGGGCTGTTTTTCCTGTTACTTATTGACATGCCTCATTGGCTAGATGCAGCGAACTAAACCACGACTCCATCGCAATGCTAAATTCAGTTTTTCGGAAGCACAAATTCGATTGTTTTCGACAAAAATCAAACAATCGATTATTAGAATCAAATAATCGTTTTCGAATGAATCGCTCATCGCTAATGTCGAGGCAAACTCGCGTAGCTGATGGTGATACTTTGATTTTTTAGTTTTATTTATTTATCAGGAATGAATAGCTGTACATTATAATTTAAGTAGCGTGATGTACAAAGTGGTCATTATTAAATACACAGCCGACAAAACCTAGTTTTTTTAACATTACGTTGATCATAGTGCCAAAGAACAATTAGAATTCGAATCTGAGTGTTCAACATTTGTGTGATGATGATGATGAACTCACCCAACCCGACTTCCGATTCGAACTCAACCCAGAGCTTGGTCTTGAGCAAGTCGAGGCGGCTGACGGAGCTGATGATGCGGTACGAGTCTTCCAGGATGCTGTTACGTCGGACCTTGATCTCGAACTTATTCGGGACGTTGCTCTGGAATAGGACATTAACATCGTAAAAAAAAGGCATCGGACATTGAGACAAGATAAAAGACATTGTACATCAGACGGGAGACGTCTACACACTGCTGAACATAGGCCTCTCCCATAGAGCGCCACTTTGATCGCTGCCTCTGAGCTTCTGATGTGACAATGACTGGCCTGTTAGCTCAGTTGGTAGTAGCTCTGCCTTCTGAACTATTATCTGATTATATCTGATTGTGGGATCGATTGCTATCCAGGACAAACATATGTGTGATGGATATCGATGTTTGTTCTGTTTCTGGGTGTTATATTGTATTCTATCATGAAACAAGTAGAAGAGGAATGCCAATACACGAAGAAAACAGCGTAGATCAGAAATATGGCCAAAAACCGTTATAAAATTAGATGGCGCTGCAAAATGAGTGGGCTATAATTTGAGCGTAGATCAGAAATATGCAAAAAAAAACATTTTAAACCTAGCCCCGCCGTAGCTAGCAGTATAGCCCGCTCATTTTGCAGTGTCATCTAGGTTTAAAACGGTTTTGTGGCATATTTCTGATCTATGCTCAACTTATAGCCCGCTCATTTTGCAGCGCCATCTAGTTTTATAACGGTTCTTGTCATATTTCTGATCTAGACTGTTTTCTTCGTGTATTGGCATTCCTCTTCTATTTGTTCCATGAAACAAATAAAGTATTTTAGTATTTCTATTAGTTATCTGCTAGGCGATCATGTAACTTGTCGGCAACCGATAGAAACACAAAATGTATGGATTTGACAGTTGCAGTACGCAGCTTATGTACAGAGTTACTATGGAAATTTTCAAATTTGGATTTAAATTTCTTTTGTTGCATTGCTATCAAAGTTACATGATCACCCCGCTGATATGCTTAGTTTGGGGCTAGATGGCCGGGGCGAGGTAGTGAATGCTAGCGCGACCCTATCTCGCCCCATCCTAGCGGCGGACATACCCCCTGCCGTCAGCCCCGTGGTGGCAGGGAAGTGGCGGGCATTTCCCTCACTCATAAAAGGGGGCTAGATGGCGCTGCGTGAGACATGGGACGGCACGGTGGCACAGTACGTACCGGCTTGCGCAGCTGGCTCTTGAGGTACTCGTACTTGCGCTTGTAGTCCCGGGAGTAGGGCACGGCGGGGCCGGCTATCCTCGGGTTGGACAGGCGCGGGTCCTCCCACTGCGTCGTGCGCGTGTCTGCGGGGTTACTACGGTACACGTCTGCTCGTGTCGCGGAGGTATGGGGTAGCAAATGTAACACCTATTTGATATGTAACGATACGTTTTATTATGTAAATGAATAACGCGACGAGCCAGTGGTTCTCCTGATGCTAAACGTCACGGCTGCCCATAACAGATTGCAGTATCACTCGAAACTCAAAATTAATATAGTTTTGCGTGACACTGCACTGCGCACGTCATCCTGAGACATCATCATCAATAAGATTACTAGACTGTGTGATCAGATCGTAAAGTCTCATTTGCCCAGTAATTTTGACTAGCTACAATGCCTTCAAACCGGAACACGTAGTGCTTGCACACTACTGCTTGGTGGCAGAATAACTGGCAAAGCGGTGGTACCTACCTAGACGAACTTTGCAGAAAAATCCCACCGCTACCTATGTCGTTACTTCGTAGAATTCGAACCTTATTAGCCACTATCGAATGGTATAATAACGCAACCTCTATTTTTTTTTAATTCAACATAATATTCTATTCCTGGCTGGAAATATCGGTTTTTCATAAACCCAATGATGCAGTTTTAGTTTTCATCAAAATCGGGACGGAGACTCCTGAGTAGTTTTCGCTACTTCTCATAGTTTCAGATTTGGCGTATCACGTCCAGCACTTGGTAAATTCAGCCTGTATAAAAGAGCTAACTGACATAAAGTAGAGCACGAGCCTAAGAGCCAACTCACTGTGATCGATAAAGAAGATCCTGCCGTCGGAGTGCACGCGCTCCTCCCAGCCCTCGGGCAGCGCGGCCAGCTCGTCCGCCTGCGCGCCCGCCGCCGCCGGCAGCGTCGACGCGCTCCCTGCCGACAGGATGCCTCGGGTTAAGGCAAAACGGGACCTATTACTACCAGATGCAACTGTCACGGTCGCCTGTGGGGATTATTTCAACCTGCGTGGTTTGCGATTCGGCAGTTAGTAATATTCACAAGGGTAATATTGATCTGCCGAAACAATCCCAAAACACGACACCTGCGGTTAAGGCAAACCGGGACCTGTTACTACACGGTGCAAGGGTTATATTTGCCTGTGGGGGTAATCGTGGAACGTGATGCTTACGGTTAAAGCAAAACGAGAGCTGTTACTACACGGTGCAAGAGTTATATCCGCCTGTGGGGGTAATCGTAAAACACGATGCCTGCGGTTACGATAGAATGCCTCGAATTAAGGCAAAATGGGACCTGTTACTGCTAGATAACAGAGTTATATTGGCTTGTCGGGGTAATCGTGGAACGTGATGCCTGTGGTTAGGGCAAAACGGATCATGTTACTTCTACACGGTGGAAAGGTTGTAATAGCCTGCGTGGGTTGTAAAACGGGACCTGCACAGCAAGGTGCAAGGGTTATATTCGCCTGTGTAGGTTGCTAAACGGGACCTATTACTACCTACACGATGCAAGCAAGGGTTATATTGGCTTGTAGGGATAATGGTAAAACATGATGCCTTCGGTTAAGGTAAAACGGGCCCTATTCATAGAAGATACAAGGGTTACATTTACCTGAGCGAATTGCAAAATTTAAATATTCAGAAAATATGTTTCTAAAATTATCAGGTTCTCAAAAATAAAAACGGTTGACATCAAAGATAGAACGAATATGGATGTGAATAAGTCTTTAAAGTTAGTTACCTGTTCTCGGATCTATCCACGTGGTGGTCTTCTGGTTGTGATCGATGTAGAATATCCTCCCGTTGGGAGCTCTTTGCATACTCCAGCCGGGGGGTAAACCTGTCACAAATATACACAAAATTATAAGCCTAAATAGTCATGTAGATCTTCTCACATTCTCTCTTTCTACTCATCTCCCTATATCTCTTTCTTACCCCCTTTTCCTCGTTTCTCTTTCCCTTGATTCCTTCTTCTCCCTTTCGCAATAGAACATATCGAAGTTCGGCAAAATGTCATCCTTTTACAGTTGACATTCCGCCAATTCATACCAAGCGATTTGGTTCCACTTTTATAGTGCGTACTGCTAAGGAATATAACTCATCGCCATCTGTTTCCTGAAAATTATAACCCAGGTGTCTTCAAGGCCAGTGTGAATTAGTACCTTCTAGATGTACGTAATCCATCTTCGGCCACAATATCGCTTACGATCAGACGAGTTGATGGTCAAACGTAAATCTACGAGTAAAAAAAATACATACTGAGTTATACTAACCGTCACTATTCGGCAAATTTTGGCTCTGAGTGCTGCTGGCGCTGCTACTGCGAGTGCTCTCCGTTGAGCCGCCATCCGTATCGTCCTGCCAACGTAATCCACACCACTATAGCACTTATACACTCCTATTAAAAACCAGATTGCCATGAACTTTTGCCAAGATGAGAACTAAACCAACCAAGGACGCACCGAATTTATAGCCTTTGTACGAAAGTGATAAGCTCCAATTTGCCTCGAGCAAGTCCAAATAAACAGATGTAGAAGATTTTAGCTCTAATACACTAGTCCTAAAAGCCTGTTTCCCCTAGCACCAACCGTGCAGTTTTTAATGGCGATACCAATGTGGCTCCTAATCCCTCGTGATAGACTTGCATTTACACTGTCTAGATTCAAGCCCAAGTAAATCATAGCTCTTATTCGCTCAGTCATGAATCAACAACAAGTGCAGAGAAAACCTCTATGTAGCAATGTAGATCTTATTCCCTGCTGATAGGATCGTATTTGTGCTGAGTAGCCCTAAGCGTGAATCAAAAAGCTTGAAAAATGCTAAGGACCAATTTAGTTCTCATGTATTAGTAAGAGCGCTGACATTGATCTCAATTCTGTTGTGCAAAAAAACCCTAAACTTAACCTAAATTTGACAGTTCTAAAACTATTGCGGTCTTTTTCATTTAGACCTTTATGAAAGGGACAGCAACATTTTCCGAACTACTGTCAAATTAAATTTAGTGTAGAATGTTGCGCAATAAAAGCGCTATCATTTACTTACTTCATGGCGGATAAAATAGTAGAAAAAAAGTATTATAACTGGCAATCTGGTAGCATCCAATCAGCCAGAATTCACGAATAAGTCTTACAAATTAATAATTTTCTACTATAGCACTTAACTGTAATCTACTAATAAAAACGTAACTACCATACGTTTAACTACAAACGTAACAAACTACAAGCGTAAAGAAAACCCGTAAACCAAACTACAGTACATAATACTTTACACAAAATCAAGCACAAGCGCGACAGCACAAGCGTTACAGAATGATAGATGACATATGTCACTCGTATGTCAGTGTTAGCTGTCAATTTCAACTGTCAGACAGTGAGATTGTGAACCGGAAACGTATTTTAAAAACTGAACAAATCAAAGCAAATTGTTATTTCCTATATCAAACTTTTATTTAAACATTTCGAAAAGTATATTATTTCTACTATAAAAGAAAGTCAGTGTCGCATACTCTTCCCATAATCGTATCACGTCCGTAGCTATAGTTGTACCCCCTTACTAATAAACGTTGAGCAGCGGAAGAATAGTTATTTAGTGATTTGTCTTTCTCTGTTGAGTTCGAAATGGGCAAAGAGAAAAGAAGACAAAACACCGCGTAGCTATTCCTCTGTTATGCAATGTTTATTGGTAAAGGAGTTGATGTTTAAAATTTGCAACAAAATGATTTAGTCACAAAGATAGTGAAAATTGTTGATCTCTTTCTTTTTTGAGATAATCGGCAAACGCCAATCTCGTTCTCGTGACTTTTTTTTAAGAATTATGGATTATTGTTGCATGAAAAACTTAGTATAGCTGACACACAGTAAGGTGCAATTCCACTCGCACTTAAAATTATACTAAAATAGTAATCAACTCTCTTTCTAACTCATATTTCTTATTATCTCTGATGTGTTACATTTAATTTATTTATTGCTAAGAAGTATAATACGTTATCAAATTATATCTCGCTATTAAACCCAATTTTGAAGGCTGTTGACAAGGAATGTCAACAACTTACTAAAAATATATCCGTCTCTTACATTCCCATGTATTTGACAAGAACAGCAACAGTTTTAGGAGTTTTAGATCTGTCACCTAAAGCCTTTAAAGTTGGCCCCATTGTAGCTCTACAGTTCACAACCTCAAACATACATGTGTGAGTTAGACCACGTCGACAGCACCACGTGTACATGTGTGTGTTAGTGGCGACAGACAAACGCAATATGTCGTCAGTGCTATATGAAATGAGACTCTCTCCTCTAACGGTAAGGTAGAGTTTCGTATGGATGGTTAGTGACGAAAGCACGGGCAATAGACATCACACAGCGTGTCCTCATAGACAATATAATACCCCGGCATCGGGACGCGGAATATAAACAACTTCAAATACTAATTACATTATTTTGGGGTCAGTATTTCAAAATGTATTATTAGGAATACCAGCACCCCTAGTACGGACTGGGGACAAAAACTTCTATCACTTGTCTTTATCTTATCATCTTTCGCAGGACAAAAATTGGAAAAATAGGGGATAAAATGTTGTCCCCTTTCCGTGCTAGGCGCGCAGCACGTCATAATTTTAGCTGTCAAATTTTCTTACATTTTATAAGATGTTTAAGGCTAAGGTTATGTGGCGAAGTAAATATATAAAACACGTCTAAAATTATAATGTGCATCTCGATTGTATTTATTATACAGTGTCTACTAAACCTAAATAATTTAATCCCTACAAAGAATTCAGTTAAAATTACAGCTGAATATCAATGGCAGAATGAAACAGATTACTTCAAAACTACTCTCAAACCAGTATATACACTTTACACATTTACATTTCGCGTCACCGCCGTTGTCTTACCTCGGAGTCTTCCATCGAGCTGGTGGTAGTCCTGCGTCTTCTAGAAGTTGGTGACGTCACGGGGCTCACGCCCCCTGTTGGCGTACTGAAGTGATTCTCATCGAAAGTGAGTGAATCTATCTGTTCTTCTTCTGACACCTCTGTTGTGTTAGCTTCATTCTCAATCCCAGCTTCGTTCCTAACGGGTTCGTTCTGATTGAGTTCATTATCGGTCTGGGGTTCATTATCGGTCTGGGGTTCATTCTCAGTCAGTGCTTCATTCCGCGTAACATCATTCTGAATGATGTCATTCCGCGTAACGTCATTCTGAATGGTGTCATTCCGACTGGAATCAGCCACGTCATTATTGTCTACGTCTTGACTAGTACTCGCATCACAATCTTGAGCATTACGGCGCTCGTTGGCGCACACAACATCGTCCTCCTCTTGGTTACCACTTAAATTATTATCACAGTCGTTTTCACTTATACTAGTCCCGGCATTTTCTGCCGCATTGTCTTCACCGTTCACGGTAATTGTATCACCGTCTCGCCTCTCGTTCTCGTCTTCGACGTTTCCATTGCTTTGTCTCTCTTCTTTTAAGGCACTTTCTTCTTCGCTGTGTTCAGTAACTACTCTGTCACTATCAGCAGCTTCGTTTTGACTTTCTTGAGCATTTTGTGAATCGTTCGAGTCTTCGCTGCTTCCGATGTTAGCTCTTTCAAGTTGCGGCGACCGTATGGGGGTCGAGAATGGCGTGGCTTCCGTGGAGTTGGACTCTCCGCTCCTATTGCTTACATCCTCCTGCCAGAGAGTTACACATCGCTGTTACAGACGAACAAACTAGCACGTGCATTCTACTTTATGTCACTCGTGTTAATGGTTAATTTCCCGTGCACGTGTGAGTTTGGAGTCCGTTAAATAAAAACATCCCAATGGCAATGGTCTATGTGCCGCAGATTGTCTATGACAGTGAGGACAACACAATGGATGTCTATGGTACACCCGAAACGTGAACACAGATAAATTAGTAGTTTCTATAATGAAAGTGTTGATTTCTGGTTTTTTCCACATACACCTTAGTTGTTTTAGAATCGTATCACTGTCAGTATGTCGGTTCGTTACCTCTAGTTAATTATCTAAATCAAGGCGCCGTTGTAAGCATGGTGATTATTTTTATTATTATGTATAAAATGTAATGACATGTCGGTTAGTTAGAGATATATCGCTAAGCCCATGCTGCTAGAAAAATATTTAACGTAAAAAACAAAACCGGAATTATAAATACCTATACTACGCCTTACGTAACATATGCAAGAGTATATTGGCAAAATTGGTGGTAAAATTATAAGAAAAATGCAAATATGTATAGACATTGCTGCAACATTATTATCATGCATTGTTTAATTATTATATTATTATTAATCTACATAATTGCATTCATTATCTACTTAACACTCCTTCTATAGCCCAAGCATTGTTTACCACTTTTTTAATTACCTATACTTTATTTTTACTGTTTTGTGGAAAAGGAGCCTTATAAATAATTTCATTTAATTACTCCAAACCACAGAAAACTTTAAAATTGTTTTTCGCACCTGCAAAAGTAATCAAAGATGTTATAATATACTTCTACATATTAATGATCATGTTTCACGGCTGGAATGCATCTTATCAACATTCAAAAAGATTTTGAGTGATTCTAAACTCTAATAAAAGTAATAATATATGTCTAACAACTTTTTTGCAATCAAAGTAAAGTAGATTTCCATGCCACGGAAAAGCGATTCTGACGAAAGCTACAAAATACTGTTTTCTCACTCCCACCGTTACGTAAAAATGTAATAGAAGTGAGACAAGAAGAGAGAGTGAGTGTGTGTGAATATAGCATTTTTAGAACATTTCTCTAATGGCATTTGTAATTTTTTATCATAGAGTATATTTAAAACACACGCACTAATATCAACCGCACAGTATCAGTACATTTATTTTTGTACCCCTAAGCAAATAAATTGTTTAAAATTAATTTACATAAGACAAGTGCGAAAAACAACCCGACCAACATCATGCAATGATTTTTAAAGAGTTTTTTTTTATATATTACTATAAAATGCACACATTAATATCAATCTGAAGCCCTTTTAATTAATGCTTGATATACTTTTAAATAAATATGCAAAAAACCATATTAAAGGCATAAAAAAATGATTAATTGCCAAAAATTAGCCTCAATTTTTAAGCAATTTTTACAATGAAATGGAACGTGAATAGGAAACACTAAGAAATATTTTTAATATCTACAATCCCCCTGGAAAAATTATCCAATTCACACGATAGGACTATTTATTATATGCCACTCACTAAACATTAAAAATATTTTGTAAAAGAAAACATGTCTACTAAAATCGTTAATTGAAAAATAAGTTCTATTCCTTAACGTTAAAGTTTTAAATCATCCCTATAACTGTAGTCTAATCTAATTTATTATAAAAACAGACCTTATTCGTATTTAATTCGGTTAAAAATTAGGTTAATATTTCTAAAATAAGTTCAAACATCATGCTCTAATAAGGCGTTTAAAAAAGGTTTCTACGTCGTTATTGTAAAGGTTCAAAATCCTTTCCACTACTATTACTATTTAAACCCATTGTCAATATAAAAACAAACCTTATTATTCCCAAGAAGACAAGTGTAAATAGGCTCTATACAGGACATAATGAGGTTGAAATCGTGTTTAATAATAAGGTTACCTGATGGTTCTGGTTGTTTTGCTCGGTGTCCGCAGAGATGTGGAACCGTCGCTGGAACTCCGTTGCGGCAGTCTCCATGCGCTCGGCCTGCGATTCGGTGCTTTGAGCTCGCCTAGGAATACATTGGAAAGGTGAAATTTTTTCTGTTGTTGTGTATAGATGTACCTTAACTGCATTTAAATTAGGTCTATTCTAAACTAAGTGGTAGAAATTTTCTGCAAATTTCGTCTAGGTAGTTACCACCGCTTTGCCAGTTATTCTGCCGCCAAGCAGTAGTGTGCAAGCACTACTGTGTTCCGGATTGAAGGGCACTATAGCTAGTGAAATTACTGGGCAAGTGAGACTTTATGATCTGATTTCACAGTCTAGTTAACCCTATTACTAGACTGTGCTATTGTCTCAGGATGACTTGCGCAGTGTCACGCAAAACTATATTTTAGAGATCCGAGTGTCACCGCAATTGTTATAGGCGGTCACGACGCTTAACATCAGGCAAACGACTGGGTCGTCACGTCATTCATTCACATAAGCCGGAAGACGTCCACTACTTAACGTAGGCTTCCTCCATAAAAACGCCTCTTTGGACGCTTATCATAGGGGGGGGATTTGCCATAATCACCACGCAAGGCAGGCGTCTTGGTGATCGTAGACTTTAATATACGGAGGAAAAATCTGCTGCCCATTCCCTAGATAGCAACTACGAACCGGAAGACGCAGCATAGGCCGGCTCCCCACTCGGTGGACCGACGATCTGGTGAAACCCGCGGGAGCCTATGGATGCAGGAGGCGATCAGCCACTCAGTGGCACTCTCTGGTGGAGGAGGACTATGTTCAGCAGTGGACATCTTCAGGCTGTTGATGATGATGATGATTCCCTGGATATTCTCTTAGCCGGCTCTTACAGAACCCACGGGAACAGATGGGTCATCATTATCATAAGTAATATAACTCACATAAAAGTAGGTCGCTCCCACTGCGTGGACCGCTCGATGTGGTTGACGTAGTACGTCCTGCCGTTAGCGTCCTGCCGCTCTTCCCACCCCGGCGGCAGCGGGTCCCCGCCTATAGTCTGCAACAATGGACACCTTTATATTTACTCCTTGCTCACACACTTCATAAGCGCATGTGATGCACATGATTGCTCTCAGTGTAAGAATAGTACCACCCAATCCCTTCCCGTGGGTACCGGCTAAGGCAATATCCAGAGAATCATCATCATCATCATCATCAACAACAGCCTGAAGACGTCTACTGCTGAACATAGGCCTCCCCCACAGAGCGCCACTTCCAGAATCCATCAAGAGAATGGGCAGCACCATTCTCCTCGGTACACTAAAATCTTCTGCGATCATCAAGACACCTACCAAGCGTGGTGATTATGGCCAACCCTTATGAAAAGCATCCGAAAGTGGCATTTTATGAGGGAGGGATATATTCAGCAGTGGACGTCTTCCGGCTGATGATACCGATTTATTGGAGCCATTATTGCAGAATTTTACTTTCATTTTATGACCTATTCTTAAATCGAAAATAAGTCTTCCATTTCCATATTTGAAGGCTTATTCACACAAGACGGTTTCGACACAGTCCGGTACCGAAATATACCGGGGGGCACCATCTCTAGCGCCAGCTCCTTGTGTACCGCTGCATAGTGATCGACACAACACTGGTGGCTGGATACAAACCGGACCGTGTTGAAACCTTCTCGTGTGTATAGATAGGCCCTAAGGCATATTTTACTCAATCTGGTTATAGGATTCGAAACCACGACGGTAAGCGGATCTCAAGTTGGCTTCACAACCAATGAGCCATCACCGCTTCGAATATCATTCTATGATCTCATAGGCAGTATTGACGGAATACTGTTGCGCATAGAAATAAGAAAAGAAACGCGACTAATACCAGACAAACACGAAGCGTTAACAAACATGCACGCAAGCACAACCAACCAGAGAAAGGAAGTAAGTAAGCCAAGACATTTCTCACGCCAATAATAAAACGATCTGGACAAACAGAAAAACTTTTTTCTCACTCTCACTGTTGTCGAAAATGCCGTATCGAAAAATAGCAAGGCAAATTAACAAAAAAACGCGAGCATTAGTACCGCTCACAGAATTGAAAGTCCACTCTTCGTCTTTACGATAGCAGATCATGGGAAAAGTGACTTTCATCCTATTCATCAGCCCATTCTTGTCCACAGCTGGACATAGGCTTCTTCCAAAACACGATCTTTCAGCTCTACTTTTCATTCATTGGCCAGCCACGATATCGTTACTCTTTCGAGTCGCAGGGCATCTACCGCTACACCGTTTGCCGATTCGCGGTCTCCACTCTTTAAATATGTCTCGTCTGCCCGACCGATTGTCGATTCTGCAGCAAATATGATGTGACCAGCTCGCTTCCACTTGAGCCTGCTAATGTACGCTGAGCTAGTGAACAATTATTTTAGTTTGTTTATAGGCAAAGCGTCCAAACCCTATCTAACTTTATGGTCCAACGCAGACTATGATTGTCCACTTGCGCTTGCCTAGAAGAGACCCGTTCACTTCTGACTTGAAGACTCATAAATTATAGTTAGCTGGAAACGAGGATGCCGACGAAGTGTTTTACTCATTGACCGTTCGCACTATAAAACTTGGAGCGGAACGCTTAACGCGGGTTGGAAGAATGTAAATTCCGCCTCATCTCTTCACGAGTCCTGTAAGAGCCAGCTAAGGGAAAATCCCGAGAAGCAGCAGCATTCTCTTCGGTACATTAAAATATTCTGCGATCAGCAAGCCGCCTGCCAAGTGTGGTGATTATGGCAAAACCCTTCTACGATAAGCATCCAAAGTTACGTATTATGGCAGCAGTTCACCAGTAGACATCTTCCAGCTGAAGATGTGTGACGTGTATCTTATTTGAATAAGTGCGAGTGAGAAAACAACAGATCAGCTTCATCCAGATGTTTTACTGGCGTGCAAGAGGAGTGAATAAAAGTGACGTACAACGTGAGCCACCTCGGCCCGATCGATGAGCTCCCAGTCCTCCCCGTGGCTCGCGGGCGCAGTCTCCCGCACCTGCCGTACACGCTGTTTCAGAGCATTCCTTGCCCGCGGTATAACCGACCTTATACCAATACTAATACGGGACACGGGTACTACTAAGCACTACCACAGAATATTTAATAGTACACGTACAGAAGATCCACACTTAAATAGCGACTCTAGCTACAACGCAATAAAGTGTAGTTCAGCTCACACAGCGCTACAAGTCCACCCTAAACAGATGCCTCTTATTCCAGCGCTGCTGTTCTGAAGTGTTACGCATAACGGACCGAACCGGTAAGTCAGGCTGATCCCATGTACTTGCAGATTGGTACCTAAAGCGCGGGAGCTAACACCGGTACCAGTAATACGGGTTCTAGTACTACTAGGCACTACTGGGAACTTATTGCCAGCTACCTGCTATTCTCGTTAGAACGCCGCGTACTAGATGACGTCGCATGTGAAATAACGCCCATACAAAATTATGGTCTTCAGTCGCGATTTAACGTCATTTCGTACGCTTCCAAGTTTCATACTATTTCTTTGTTAAGCCTGCGTATACAAATATTTATAAGCACATGTAAATTAAAATACGAAAAAGCAAACTGCAGTTTACAAGCAAAAGTAAAAAATGACTTAGCATATACTTGCCCTAACTAGCAAGTTGGAACAGTTCAATTTGCGGATTGAGTAAACTTATTTCAATTAATTTTCTATACTAGTTGTGCAGCCGATTCCCAAACCATCGGAAAAGTACTGATTCTAAATCTGCACTCACCATCTCCAGTCTCCATCATCCTGCTGCCCTAGCACGGACAATAGTCAAAATTGTGTTTACCCTGTTTTACTCCACTTGACAAGTAAGGAAGTATGAAAAGTGACATAAAAAGGAGAAAGACAATTTTCTCTACTAGGCAGGCTGAATGGAGACGAGTGTAGATTTAAAATAAGAGTTTTTCCGGGGCTAAGTCGGGGCGCTGAACGTGTCGGATACTGGGATCGGGGTCGGAGACCGTTTAGTCCAAGTCTCATTTCGTTCAACTGCAAAAAATTGTGCACGGTTAAAAGGTCATGTGGGGTAAGACTTACCGGCTGCACAGTCCCGACCTGCTGCGTCGGTTCGACCATCTCCCAGTCCTCACTGACGGTGGGAGTCTCCACGGCTCCGGATTCCCCCACTCGACCCACTAGAGCGTGGTACACTTCGATGTAGCCACGGACGCGGGACCGGGCGCTGAAATTATACCGACACTTGGTTTCTAAGGTTATTATTGGGGAAGAAAGGTTCTGGAGTGGTGACCACGAACTGGAAGACGCAGCTTAGGCTACCCACTATGGAAATCGACGATCTGGTCAGGACCGCGGGGCGCCGATCGATGCAAGAGGCAGCTGGTCAAAGTGACGCTCTATGGGAAAGGCCTATGTTCAGCAGTGGACGTCTTCCGGCTTATGATTATTCTACCGTAGTACAGAGATCAAACAAGCAAAGATGTCATTAAAAGACCCCGTTTATTGGATTAAGGAAAGCCCTCAAGTAGCTCACTCAAAAACCCTGTGTCTCACTCTACTTGTCGGTAGCGAAAGAAAGAGATAGGAATACGTGTCTTGACATATTGCTATCTCTTTCTTTCTCACGGTCATCATTTATCTTTTTTATTTCTTCTATTACATCTATGAAAATAATTTAATGATTATTATATTGACAATAATGATATACTGCACAAAATAAACCAATGGCGCTCAACGCTTATTTTTGCTTCATCATCATCATCATCATCATCATCAGCCTGCGTTGGTACTCTTCTTAACATAGGCATCTCCCAAGGTACGCCGTTGAGCCCGGTCTTCGGCTCACTCCTTTACCATTGCATAAGCAAACAATAATGGGAGGAACTCTTTATGATGAACTCCTTCTACGAGAAGCGGCCATCCAGGAAGTGGACGTGGATAAGTCCCGACGGTTCCACTAAAAATGAGATAGACTTCATCATGACGACCAAGAAGCACATATTCGATGATGTCTCTGTGATCAGCAAGGTGAAAACCGGTAGCGATCACCGTATTGTTAGAGGCACATTGAATATCAATGTTAAGCTCGAAAGGTCACGTCTGGTGAAGTCTACGCTCCGTCCAAATCCTGTCCAAATCCAAAACCCCGAAGGCTTTCAGCTGGAACTCCAAAATCGCTTCCAGTGCCTAGCCGACTGTAACACAGTGGACGAGCTAAACGACGGGTTGGTGGAAACTGTCCAAGCTGTTGGATCGAAATTCTTTAAGACCCAACGCCGAAAGAAGACTCAAAAGCTCTCAGAAAAAACTCTTGAGCTAATGGCCGACCGGAGCGAAATGAAGCTGCAGTCTTCAGTTGATATGTCAGCCTACGGTGAACTCAATAGACGAATCTGGAGTTCCTTGCGACACGACTTGCGTGCTCTTAGTACTTCACGTATTGAGGCCGCAATTGAGCGGAACCAAGGCTCTAAAGTGTTCGCAAAGGATTCGTCTATTGGGCAACACCAAATGACAAAACTGAAGACCGAAAATGGTAGCATCATTTCATCCAAGCCTGAGATTCTGAGAGAGATCGAGAACTTCTATGGACAGTTATACACCTCGACACGTAAGCCCGCTACTAACACAGCTCAGGACATCAGAGCCAAGTTAGTCCGACACTATACCGAAGATATCCCGGACGTCAGCCTGTACGAGATTAGAATGGCCCTCAAACAGCTTAAAAACAACAAGGCACCAGGTGAAGATGGAATTACGACTGAACTTCTGAGAGCGGGTGGTAGACCGGTACTTTTAGTCCTCCAGAAGTTATTTAATTCTGTCATCCTTGAAGGTACAACGCCAGAGGCATGGCACAAGAGCGTGGTGGTGCTCTTCTTCAAAAAAGGCGATAACACCTTATTGAAGAACTATAGGCCCATCTCGCTCTTGAGTCATGTGTATAAGCTGTTTTCGAGAGTCATTACGAATCGTCTCGCACGCAGGTTTGATGAATTCCAGCCTCCCGAACAAGCCGGTTTCCGAAAAGGCTTTAGCACCATAGACCACATCCATACGCTGCGCCAGATTATACAGAAGACCGAAGAGTATAATCGGCCGTTATGCCTAGCGTTTGTGGACTATGAGAAAGCCTTCGATTCAATCGAGACTTGGGCGGTGCTGCAGTCCTTGCAGCGATGCCAAATTGACTATAGGTATATCGAAGTTTTGAAGTGTTTGTACAGTAAGGCCACTATGTCAGTCCGACTACAGGACCAGAGTACGGAACAAATTCCATTGCAAAGAGGCGTGAGACAGGGAGACGTTATTTCTCCGAAACTGTTCACAAACGCATTGGAGGATGTTTTCAAGCTCTTGGAGTGGAAAAGATCTGGCATCAACATAAATGGCGAGTACATCACTAACCTTCGTTTTGCCGATGATATAGTCATAATGGCGGAATCGCTCGAGGACCTTAGCACCATGCTCAACGACCTCAGTAGAGTCTCCCAGCAGGTTGGTCTTAAGATGAATATGGACAAGACAAAGATCATGTCTAATGCTCATGTTCCACCTATACCGGTAATTGTTGGGAACGATACTCTCGAAGTTGTCGACAAGTATGTCTACCTAGGACAGATTGTCCAATTAGGTAGGTCCAACTTCGACAAAGAGGTGGCGCGAAGAATCCAACTCGGCTGGGCAGCGTTCGGGAAGCTTCGTCCTATCTTTTCGTCCAAAATACCGCAGAGCCTGAAAACGAAAGTTTTCAATCAGTGTGTGTTGCCAGTGATGACTTATGGAACTGAGACATGGTCTCTTACTGTTGGCCTCATTAGTAAGCTCAAAGTCGCGCAGCGAGCTATGGAGCGAGCTATGCTCGGTGTTTCCCTGCGAGATAAGCTCCGGAACGAGGAGATCCGCAGGAGAACTAAAGTGACCGATATAGCTCTTAGAGTTAGTAAGTTGAAGTGGCAATGGGCAGGCCACATCGCTCGTAGAACTGACAACCGATGGGGAAGAAAGGTTCTCGAGTGGCGACCACGAACCGGAAGACGCAGCGTGGGCCGGCCCCCCACTCGGTGGACCGACGACCTGGTGAAAGCCGCGGGGAGCCGATGGATGCAGGAGGCGAGCAGCCGCTCAAGGTGGCGTGCTCTGGGGGAGGCCTATGTTCAGCAGTGGACGTCTTCAGGCTGTTAATGATGAAGCAAACAATATAAAAAAATAAAAAGCAAAGACTCTGACTTAGTAGCGAGCTTGCGACACGTTTGTTAAGCGTCCATTCCCTTTAATTTAGTTGAGATTGTACAAAGACCTTGGGTAATTGTAGATTTTTGCCCACGCTTTGCCTAAAACCTAGAAAACTAAAATTACTCTTTGTTACAGCATTACTTGACCTAACTATGTGACTCAGAATAATAACTATGTATTGTGGCTTGTCTATGCACCTCTTTAGTGTTTTTATTTTATTTTTTTCTTATATTTTAGCTCCACACATAGTGCATTTAGCCAGTTCCAAGTATTGTAATTTTTCATCGTAATAGAATGTTATTTTCACTTAAAGTCCAGTCTTAGCCATAATTTGGGTAGTCATACTCCAGTCTAAAGTTATGCCCTAGTAAAGTAGTGGCAACTTTACCAGAAGCTTCTATGGAATTTTGGAAGCAACACGAAAAACCACGTTTCACCACATTATATCACTTGCCCATTCATGCTCGTAATTCAGCACTTAATGCGTAAAACGGCACCGATTTTCAACATTAAAACAGGAAAAAGCATAAGTTTTGAAATACAATAAAATGCAACGACGTGAACTTTTCCGCGTTCCCGCCAAAACCCAAGTGTAGTAACAAATACACTCAAAGCACACACACACACACACACACTACTAAATAAAGGACATTGACAGGATCCGGTCCAAATACTGCCCAGTGATGAGAGTGCCTACATTACGTTCCTTACATCCATTTATAACTACACGTCAAATATTTTCGAAATCTGACCATGGGTTTTCTTTTTAAATTAATTTTTAATATTGAATTTGGTACTATGGGACCTTACCCGACACTTAAGTATAGGGATAATAAACATTCATCTCATCATCATCATCATTATCATATTTGGTGTGAATTAATCGTTTTCCCGTAAAAAATATATGGGATATTTTTTTCGCGATTTCTGTCATTTCTAGTACTCATACCTAAAATGGTCCTATACAATATTTTGATCCCTAAATGAAATAGGATCGATTGGCGTAAAAAAATGTTTTTTGTGTATTTTTGCATATTTATCGCTGACTGTACATTTTTTCCAAAATCAGTTAATGCAGTTCAGAGTATCTCAAAACTTCATGTTTAGTCTTCTTGGCACGTTTTCCAGTAGCTACAGCGGTTAAGGTAACTGCCCTTGCTGACCCGTTTCAAAAATCCATCCTGTATAAACCTAACTTTTTTTTACTCCATGGGCAGATTTTGAAAATATTTTGTGTACAAGTATTTATTTATGTCAGGAGTTTAAAAATGATACTCGTTTCTCTGGGCAGTATTTGGACCAAAACCCATACTAAGACTGTCAATGTCCTTTCACACTTCAAACTAGAAAACCACTACATGCGGACCGTATTAACGGGGGGGCTCATAAATGATGATTAAATTTAATAGACGCTTTTAATCCTCTATCCAGTTTTCACTTGACACATTTCACGTCGGCGAGAAGTCGACTGGACATTTTAAGCATAAATTAAATGAACTATCATGGAAATGTTTTTTTTAAGTGTACCACACTTAACGTATATAAATAAAGATGTTATAGTCCTTAAAATTTTAGCAAACGGCGGGATTGGAACCCGCGCCCTCCAACTGACCGGATTAGACGCTCTGCCAACTGAGCTATGGTCACATGACCGCTGACTGCGAAAATCTTTAGGACTATGTGTTTACCGACACAAAAATAACTATCAGCAGCTAAGCAGAAATTAACTATCGTTTATATGTAAGGCTGTGAAATACTAGCATACTTAAACCACACTTCTAAACATTATACAAAACATAGCATTATCTATAGGTAGATACATAAATTAAGTAGGTACATACATTATGTAAGGTAAATAACACTAAACAGGGATAAAACTGATAAATAAGGAATGGAACACCTTACCAGAGTCATTGTTTCCTGACAAACATCATCTGGGAGTTTTTAAGGCCAGAGTGAACGGCTAGCTTATTACGTAAAGTTTGCAAACGTCACTTTGGCAGAGCAGAAAGCGATCGAGGCCTATCACCGACTGTCGGACAATCGATGAACTAAAAAGTGCGTCCTTTTTTTTATTGTTTGATAGGCTTGCGTTTGACCACGGTCTTAAAAGATGGTAAGTGACGATGCGGTCGAGGATGCAACACGCTTGCCTAGGAGATACCTGTTCAATCGATTTGAAGACTCCCAAGAAATTTTTGTTGACTGTTGTTGTTATACTGGGACAATAGCAGGAACAAGCTCACACTACACCTAAAAAAAAAAAAAAAAACAGCAAGCACGCATCGTGCAGGCATGCGGTATAACACTTACACAGACCTGCGCGGGCGCAGCGTGTACTTAACGAGGTTGGGGCGAGCTGCGGCCGCCGTCTCGGCCGGCACCGTCGCTAGAGGCACCTCAACCATGCCGAGGAAGTCGTCGCGAGTGAGGCGGTTCTCGTCGAACACTTGGATCAGCAGCTTGTGCTCTTGTGGCTTCACCTGGAGGTTATACGGTATGTCAGACGTCCATTGCTGAACATAAGCTTCTAAGAGAGAGGTTGCTAGAGGTACAATCACCACGCTTGGCAGGCGGCTTGCTGAGCACAGTAGATTAACATCGTTACCACATCATTGACAGCCTCTCAGGTGTGTATCAGGTGTGGTGGTTGAGCAAGTCGGCTCATAACCCGGAGGCGGCGGGTTCGATTCCCGCGACAGGATAAGTATTTGTGAAAAAAGCGCAAATACTTGTTGTGTGTCTGGGTGTTGTGAAAGCATGGTCTTTGTAGTTCCTGGGTAACTTTCTAGATACAGGGAATCCAAGTTAGGGTCCAGGATCTATGTATGTGATCGTTGGGCGTTATTTATTTATCATCAGCCGGAAGACGTCCAATGCTGACCCACAGGCCTCCCCAGAGAGCGCCACTTTGAGCGGCTGCCTCTTGCATCCGTCCCCCTTCCCTTTCAACAAAAACCTTTTCAATTAATGTCAATTTCTTTTTGTACTACTTCTATACTTACTCTGAATACAAACTCCTGATTCCATACTGGATTTAATGTCTGGAAAAGAACAAACAAAAATAGGTTACAAATAACGTTAATGATTCATTTGTTGATTATAATTTCATTATGTATTGTGTGTATTGCAGGAGGACTAAAGTGACCTATATAACTCGTACAATTAGCAAGTTGAAATGGCAATGGGCAGGCCACATCGCTCGCAGCACTGACAACCGACGGGGCAGAAAGGTTCTCGAGTGGCGACCACGAACCGGAAGACGCAGAGTAGGCCGACCCCCCACTCGGTGCACCGACGATCTGGTGAAACCCGCGGGGAGCCGATGGATGCAGGAGGCGAGCAGCCGCTCATGGTTGCGCTCTCCTGGGAGAGGCCTATGTTCAGCAGTAGACGTCTTCAGGCTATTGACGATGAATATGTTGTGTGCTATTCTTTAAGTAAATAAAAACTTTAAGTACGTCATTAAATCAGATTAATTCAGTACATGAATTTACCCGTCGTGTTTGTTGCAGTTATTTACCTCAATTCTGACCACAATTATAATTATAGTCTGAAACTAAAATATTGTTACTAATAAACACATTGACGAGTTATTTGGCCTTTATGACAGTCCCGCTTCCCGTATAAACTCCACCCTGTGACGCTGTAAAGGTCGATAAAGACCAACAATATCATCATCAGCCCACTCTAGTCCACTGCTGGACTATCCCGTCTCCCAATCCCATACAAGTCACATGAGCAAGTTCGGGTTGCCGGCTCCCTCACGGTGTTTTCTTTGTGCGAACTTCGCACATAACTTAGAAAGCCATTGGTATGACTGAGCATGATTCGAAACATTCCGGCAACCACGATAAAAAATGACACTTGAGGTCTTATAAATTGGATTTAAAGTTTGAGCTGAAAACTAAATAAACTTGTAATAAATCTGACCTTTTTCTTGGTTTTGGTGAGAAATGTCTCGATGGTGACGTCACCGTCAACTTTTTGCAGCTCCACGCGGACATATGGGTCGCTGGAATAGAAACAAAACTTGTTTGTAACAACTGATTTCTTGAATTGAATTGAATCTTAGTTAGTGGCTTCTGCCACTAACTAAGATTCAATTTCCCCCCAATTTCGCCAAACTGATTTCTTATAACAAACACAGACTAATTATGATTACGATGATGACAGCCTGGAACAGATAAAATATTAGGTATACCGTATACTAAACTTATACTATATTAGGTACTTTATTCCACAATGTACACACAATGTACTAGGTGGTAGGACTTTTCTGCTAAGTTCGTCTAGGTAGGTACCACCGCTTTGCCATTTATTCTGCCGCCAAACAGTAGTGTGCAAGCACTACTGTGTTCCGGTTTGAAGGGTATTGTAGCTAGTGAAATTACTGGGCAAATGAGACCTTATGATCTGAGTAGTAATTTCATTACTATACTATGTGAAGTCTCCGGATGACGTGCGCAGTGCAGTGTCACGCAAAACTGTATTAATTTGCAGTGATACTGCAATGTGTTATGGGCAGCCGTGACGCTTAAGATCAGGTGAACGACTAGCTCGTCACGTCATTCATTTACATTAAAAAAATGTTGTTTACAAGCACAGATCCTATAAAAGAAGTCAAGATATTCGTTTTCTTAAACTATAGCGCTCTTATCAATAAACGCTGCACAACAGTGGAATAGCTACTCAGTGTTTTCTCTCGATTTCTCTTTGCCCATCTCAAACTCAACAGAGAAAGACAAAACACTAAATAACTATTCGTACCGCTACACAACGTTTATTAGTAAGGGGGTATGTGTGGGGATAACACGTCAAGTCGTCGGCCCTATACGTTCCCATTGCAGACACGGGTATTCACAGGGTATCTCTCTGTGTAAGCCATAATTTCTGACAGCCTCTGTGGTGTTGTGGTTGAGCGGGCCGGCTCATAACCCGGAGGCAACGGGTTCGTTTCCCGCGACAGGACAAGGATTTGTGCACATGAAAAAAAAGTGCAAATACTTGTTCTGTGCCTGGGTGTTGTGGGAGCATGGTCCTAGTAGTTCCTGGGTCCCTAGATACAGGGGATCCTAGTTAGGGTCCAGGATCTGTGTGTGATCGTTGGGTGTTGATTCACCACGCTGGCCAAGTGCGGGTTGGTGGATGACATGCCAGTTTCCTCACGATGTTTTTCTTCAGTGTTGCAAGAACGAGTGCATATTTCGCACATAGCTTGGAAAGTCTTTGTTGCAGGGACGAGCAGGACTTGAATCTGAATGCGTCAATTACAAAGTCGCACGGGCAACCACTGAACTACACTCGCTCTCTAGCGATAATATGTACTTCACTTTCTGTGTCTAAGTTTGTTTTCACAAACCGGTTCTTCTTTTTCCTAGGTCCTTTTCTGTACGATAAACTTAATAAGGCATTATCTATCTATGACCTCAACTATTTTAGTACTAAATTATTACTGTATAAGCATTTACAAGGTCTGACCTATGATCAGACCGAATTACTGTTACACATTGATAAATAAGTAAATTAGTTATTTTTTCCTTTTGTTGAATTCTAATATACTCTGCTTAAGTAATTGATAAGTAAATTATGGTAAATATATTTTTAGATAATACTTTTGTTTGTTAAATAATTATTGTATGCTTGTCTATAAATAGAGGTTTAGTTTTAATGTAAAATATTGTTAATAATTTAATTTTTCACGTATATATACTCGTATTGCTGAATGCTAGCACTTATGCCGCCTGTGACACAGGTTTATCCTAGTACAGGCACCGTGCTTTGTTAGACGTATGTATAGTTCCTAAGATTCATATTGTATTGTGTTTTAGCTTAATGTAATTTTTAAATAAATATAATTTATTTATTATTTATTTATTTATTTATGTGAGCTATTTATTTCTTAGGTATTGTAAAATGAATCCACGCATATTTCCCGGTGGTAATTAGGTGGACCGGCGATCTGGTAAAAGCCGCGAGGAGCCGATGCCGATGGATGCAGGAGCTGCCGCTCAAAGTCGCGCTTTCTGGAGGAGTCCTATGTTCAGCAGTAGACGTCTTCAGGCTGATGATGATTTAATACGAGAACAATATCTATGATGACAACAATGATTTCTAATGTCAGTGTTATGCAAAAAAATGTTTTTCTTGTGTTAGTACCATCACGCTCCACTATTTTTACCAACTTCCAAGAAATATGATTCAAAATAAATATTTCAAAATGTATCAGGGTATATTTCGTCACGATTGAAAGTCCGTACTACCCGATATAACCGATATAACCTTTGCAATGGCAATTGGCAAACCAAAAGTACCGCAAAGAAGTCTTTCCACATGACACAAACAAAAGCCATGGGGACTCGCAGCAGACGGCCTTGGCGTTAATTATAATGCATTATGTCACGCTGTCCATTCTCACGGATACGGCCACCAAGTTCACTGTCAGGGAGCTTACTAGATAATGTACTGCTTAGCTACTTCACTTTAAGTGGCCTTACTTATTTATTTATTTATTTATTTATATATACTTTGCAACTTTGGATGCCTGTCCACACCTCTCGATTTTATGACAAATCATTCACTGTGGAAACTACTCGACTCTGGAATGCTCTTCCAGAAGATATAAGACGTGCCAAGTCCTTGCACATTTTCAAAAACATGATAAAACAACATTACCTGTCCAATTGTACTTAACGTTGCTTTATAAATATTTATTAATATGCCTAAATGTATGTATTTATGTGCTATATATTCCCGAATTCTTATAAGCTTATAATATTATATAAGTAAGGTTTTTATTGTATTTATAATACCTATTTATTTATTTATTAATGTGTATGTGTATCTATATTATAATATCATACCTACTACTTATCTGTAAAAGTTATTGTCTACAGAGAGCTAGTTTGTTTAATTTTAGTTAAATGTTTAAGTCTTTTTGTTTATATTGCGCACCGCTGACTACTCCTTATGCCTGTGATACTATCCATCCAAAGGTTGCCTGGAAGAGATCACTTTTAGTGATAAGGCCGCCCAATGTACCCCAACCTACTTTATAATTTCTAATGTTTTTAGTTTCTATTCTATTCTATTCTATTCTACAGGTACACAAAACAAATTACAATCAATGACTTATTCTTACTGTGTCGATCAAAGCTTCCTCTTTCTGTATCTTCCAAAAAGTAGAGGGTGGCTCACAGACTATTTAAAACGTCTATCTAAATGGTTGATTATCACTAACAGTTACGGCTTAGTTTCATGTTTCATCATTAGACAGAAGTTCACAGAAGCCTCCTCCATGGAGCACCACTTTGTTCGGCTGCTGGAATCTAACGGCTCCCCGCGGGTTTTGTCGTCGGTCCACCTAGTGGGGGGACGGCCTACGCTACGCCACCACTTTGCCATATATTCTCACGCAAAGCAGTAGTGCGCCAATACTGTTTCGGTTTGAAAGACATGGTACTGGTAGCTATTGAAATTACTGGGAACTGGGCATAATATGAGACTATCTAACTTAAAATCATTTTATTACAATGTGCTGATGTCTCAGGATGACGTGCGCAGTGCACAAAACGCATAAGTTTATAATTTAAAGTTCCGAGTGGCACTGCAATGCAAACGTTTTGTTTTTGGGCGACGATCGAAGCTCGTTTGTTATAATACAACACTAGGACACTGAACACCCAATATTTTTTTATGTTAATGAATAACGTGACGAGCTAGTCGTTCGCCTGATGTTAAGCGTCACGGCTGTCCATAACAGAAATGGTATGACGATATGGTATCTTAAAATGGTATGACTCATAAACACAAATGAAGTTCGGGAATGGCGACTTAATCTTCCAACTAATGTGTCATAGGAAACCACGGGTTACGGCACTTCTTTAAATACGAATAAAAGAAAATAAAATACGAAATAAGTTCCAGTTCACTAGATCCGAGAAAAAAAACTAAAGCATGAGACAAGTAACACACACATGCATATGCGTGAATGAGACAGACATAACTACTCGTAGTAGATAAAAATTCGTATAAAAAAAATTGACTTCTGTTATTTTATTACAAAGGTGATAAGTTGATAACCTCATTGAGTCATACACGTACGAAAATCACAATTCATGATGTTCAAATTAAATTCAATCAGCGGCAATAAGTGCTTGTATGGATATCATTATTGCTAGGACAAGCTAGGTACACTGCGCACTTTAGGCACAGAATATCCGGAGCTGCAAGCACAGAATAGATATACAGTACTACAAGTACATCGCCGTCGGGTCCGGCGAGCGTAGGTCCTCTTCAAACGCGTCAGAAGAGATAAGAGATATGCGTCAGAAAGAGAGGCGACTGAATACATTTTAGCGTTGCGCATGTTTGCACTTTATTCCGCCCAAAGACAAAAATATAAATACATTTGCGTCAAAAATAAATTAAAAAAAGTGCCCGTGAAATCTTTTGATAATATCCACATATAACAATCATATTTAATGTAGAAAGAGAAGAAAATATGGGTGAAGTAACTATGACTGAATCACTGATGGATGATTCATTACAAAATTCTTAGAAAAATATCTTAGGGTTCATTGAATTTATCTGTATAACATGAGTAACTAAAAACCACCATAAAAAAATAGCCAACAATTTGGTATATTTTTTCTTGGATATTAGTAAAAATAGTGCAGCATGGTGGTGCTAACACAAGAAAAATAATTAATAATTAATATTATATAAAGGCGAAAGTTTGTATGTGTGTTTGTGTGTATGTTTGTTACTCCTTCACGCTCAAACGGCTGGACGAATTTGGATGAAATTTGGATTATAGATAGCTTATACACTGGATTAACATAGGCTACTTTCTATCCGCGGGTGAAACCGCGGGGCGCAGCTAGTTTTTTTTTGTATAACACTAACATTAGAAATCATTCTTCTCATCATAGATATTGTTCTGCTGAACATATGCCTACCCCATAGAGCACCACTTTGAGTGGCTGCTTGGTTCTTGCATCCAAAGGCTGCTGAAATCATTGTCTTAGGTAACCCTTCTATTATAATTTTACTCTACTATAATTATTTTTTTGACTGATTTTCAATTTATAGTCAAAAATTGTGCAACTTTACTTTTTTTTTTTAAATTATGCTGGGTAAAAAGTATCATAATAGTGATCTTGGTTGTGTAAGCTACTTGTGTGCAAAGATTCATCCAAATCACTATTATGTAATTTCGGAGTGAAACAAATACAGTCAACATTTCACTTTCATATGTACATATATCAGTAGGTATTTCTATTTATATTCCTATTAGATTCTAAAAAGAACACAAGAAGAAAGTGTTTTCTTCTTAATAGAGACACTAGAAATGTGTTGTTGGAAACTTTGTTAGGGTTAAATTAAAATTACTTATTAGCCAAATAGATAGCTTGATATTAATAGAGTATTTAATTAATCATAGGCAGTAGCTAGGCACCCTGGGGATAGAAAAAGTAGGGATTAACATGGAGTTTCAACTTCAAAATGCTAAATCAGCATTATTGCAGTGACTTTGTAGAAAAATCGAAAGGAATCTTCAGGGAATGGGCAGCGGCATTCTCCTTGGTACATTAAAATCTTCTGGGATTACCAAGTCACCTGCCAAGCATGATGATTATGGCAAATCCCCCTCCCCGTATGGGTGAGGCCTATGTTCTGCAGGGGACATCTTCTGGCTGGTAATGTGGTGTGTAGAACTATCTTGACTTTCTTACCTAGCTCCAAATATATCTTTCTTTGCCAATGAGTATGCTCCAACAATCCGCAAGCGAAGTAGGAAGCTGTTCTCATCAGTCTGAAAACAAAGGCATTCTATTTATTAAGGTATACTACTTGCTGCAGTTCAGGTTATTGCATTATGAATAAGTGCAAGTAAAAAAACAACAATGAACGATTTTTACTAGGTGGTAGGACTTTTCTGCAAAGTTTGCCTAGGTAGGTACCACCGCTTTGCCAGTTATTCTGCTGCCAAGCAGTAGTGTGCAAGCACTACTGTGTTCCGTTTTGAAGGGCATTGTAGCTAGTGAAACTACTGGGCAAATGAGACTTTTTTTTTAATTTATTTGGGTTCACTTCAATCGTACATTAATAACATGGGTGTATAATTAATAACTATGTTATTACCAAAAATAACAAGTTGCATGCAAGATTAAAACAATATCATTAATACTTAATCCGGATTACTTTATGATCTGATTACTCAGTCTAGTAATCTGATTACTAGACTGTGCCATGTCTCAGGATGACGTGTGCAGTGCAGTGCCGAGTGACACTGCAACTGTTATGGGCAGCCGTGTTGCTTAACATCAGGTGAAATCACAATCTGCCCGACTAGCATGCACGCTGCAACAAAATTTTCTCAACACTATTTTGTGAGAGACTGTGACTATGGTAGCACCTAAGTGTGTCTCACTCTAACAGCAACAGCAAGTTTCCTCGCAGTGTGCATGATAGGCCATCTAGAGGTCTTTAAGTCAAGAGTAGGTATCTTCAGGGCAAGAATGTGCTGTCATAGACCACATATTAATTATTCACTGGGTGAGACAGTAGTCAAGCGCTGGCCTGGGGCCTTATTGTGTAAGTCTGGTGGCGACAGTGATTGTGTGCTTTCTTGCTCACACTCACGGACTTGTAAATTGGTGCATGCAGGATGGTAAGCAATGTCCATTACCAGAAAGTTACGAGGTAGGTGTGCTTTTCCGTAATAAACAAAATTATTTATTACAATATTACTTATGTTTATGCTAAACCATTCCAGTCAGTCTAGTCTATTTGACCTCAAAACTGTTTTTGTAATAGGTTAACACATTAGTTGTTGTGGTCTTAAAAGTATAATTTATAAAAATAAGTGTGCTAGCAAAGAAAATAACAATGTGAAAAAAACTAATTGGTTTTATTTAAGTGTCGCTAATACCAATACTATTAATTTTATTTATTCTGAAGTTTTGATGGTTTTTTTTTTGTTTTATCATTATCATCAGCTTGAAGAAGTCTGCTGCTGAACTCTCCCATAGAGTGTCACTGTGAATGGCTGCTTGCATCCTGCATCCAGCGGCACCCCACAATTTTGAGCAGCAACACTACATCATAACCATTCTGGTAATGGACATCGCCTGCCATCCTGCTCATTCCCATTTACAAGTCTGTAAGTGTGAGCAAGAAAGCTCACAATCACCATCACCACCAGACTTGCACAATAAGGCCCCAGGTTGTTGATCCACCTAGACTAGACCCAGCCTATGCTGCATCTGCTGGGTCTTTTTTTATTTCATATAATTTGTGTTACTGTATTGTGATGTGACATCAAGTTCTCTATGGATATTATTACAAAACTAACTTTTGCATTGTTCTTAAATATGAGCTTAATACAATATGTTAGAAGTTGTTATTGTTTGTGTAGTGGCCTCAATGTACTAACACCCAAAACAAAATATGAGAAACCACCAAATTAATTGATGGGATGATCAGAGCTACCTATTGGCCTTATTTCTATAATCTTATAAGATAGTTAAGCTTGTCACTCGCCCTAAACTGAACCTGTGGCAAATCCCATTAGGGGTTAACTCCAGTACACCCACTCCCACACATTTCTGACCAGAACTCATACCTCTATGTTAAATTTATTGTTCCAAAACTCGAGCGCATAAATTATTACACAGACGCTCGTTCCGGAATATAAAACGCATTTAAATGTTAATCGTTCACAAGGCCGTGCACTTACAAAGGCGAAAATTTTACATTTATGAGCATGGAGTTTAGATGATGTTTCTCTTACGTACACGCGTATCCGACTGCCAAGCCATCACCCATGTGAAAATTCACTATTTGATGAAACAATGAGCAACAATCCACATTCCTTTTGGCGACGTATTAAACGAAAACAACTGTTTGTAAAAAAAAGTTATGACACGTTTTGCAAGTATTGTTCGGCGCGACCTTATAACTTGCCGCAAGGTTTGTGAACATCAGCAACAACTGTTATTACCGGCATTAAAAAAATCTAATCATGAACACTACGCGAAATGGCTAGAAATACTTGAAACAAATAAAAAATAAAATGCAATGCAGGACAATTCGCTGTGTGACAAATTAATTTGACAGCACATCCAGTGTGACCATCTGTAAATTGCAGAAATGCAGGATTTCAGAATCTGCCCTAAATAGGCTAGAAATCTGCCGAAATCGACCCAAACTGAAATCTGCCAGAAATATCAGTCAGTTTTTGAGTCTTATTTTTTATAATTAATGGGAGATGAGATATAATAAAATATTTATTTCGCGAGTATTTTCTTATTCATTCATATAAAAAAATCAAGGAATCATTTATTAATTATATTATTTATATCCGTATACATGAGCCCTCCATTATTTTTAGTTCAAATACTACACAACGTTTTATGATCTTAATGCTAAGATGTCAATATTAAAATGAAATTAAAAATTAAAATATTAAAAAATACAGAACCATACATTAACGTTTATATATTTCGCAGTTCTACTGTACTTCAATTGACTTAAGAAGAATGCACCACAGACTACTTAGGGGGTACTACAGGCAATGTACTCGTGGCCCACTCAACTGAATTTGACATTTCTTTGTAGGTAGTCTAAGCATTTTCTTATATTTAAACTACTCTGTGGTTTGAAAGGTTTAAACTATGTACTTACTGCGCCATCTAGAAAATAAGTGAAACTAGTTTTATTTTAAATAAAACGCCTCATTGTAATTTAATTTGTTAGACATTAAATGTACATAGGAATTATTAAATAGGAACCCAAAATCCGGTGTAGACGTGATGAAATAAAAACGAGGAAAATGTTAATTTATGTATCAACGTTAGATTCATAATCCACATGTTTTTTTATCACTGTACATGGATTTTACGTTCACATTAATTCAAAGATTTTATTTATTTATATTTATTATAGTTTTGACAGCCTCCGTGGTGTGGTGGGTGGTGGTTGAGTAGGTCGGCTCATGACCGGCTCCCTAATTTAGAGGTCTGAGTGATACAGCAAACTGTTATGGGTAGCCGTGACGCTTAACATCAAGTGAATGACTAGCTCGTCACATCATTCAATTACACTAAAAAAATATCAACCCATTTAGATTTGTAACAATATTGTCGATTTTTACTTTAATCAATATATTATATTAAAATATTTCAGGATCAGCCAAAATGGCAGAACTCCACCACAAATGGTCAAACTGCAGCACACAGCAAATAATGACAACATCAACTTCAATTTTTTGTTAATCGCCTTTGTGGATAGATAACCACAATTTTGCCAATGTCACGTCTAACAAATGAACTCTGAAATTTTTGTCTTTTTTAAACAAAATTTGTTATAATAACTTCTAGTTACAAATAACATAAATTAAATTCAAAGATCCAATTGCTCTAATTTCGTTAGGAAACGTGTCAAAAAACCTCTTTGTTTGCTGTACCCTTTGCCACATATTATCTATTAGGTACAAAGCCTATACTTACTGGGTTAATTTTAGCCGTGTAAGCCTAAATCCAAAACTAGGTGAGGCATACCGAAAAGTACCTACTCAAAAGAATCTTGGGCCCAATTTTGATAGAAACTAAAACTGGAACATTGGGTTTTTGAAAAATCAATAGTTCTAGCCAGAATTCGAACACACTGATTATGAAAAAATGGAAAAAAATACACATTCTGTAGGTATTATCACCATTCGGTAGTTATCGCTTAAGGATTGAATTCGGGGAAGTAGGTAGTAATGAGATACGACATGTAGGTAGGTACCTTACCTCGTACTGTAATGAGAATCGAGGCTCATGTCGCGCTAGGCCATTCTGGCGGTACCTGGAGGTCCAGGACGACGACCGACTCCGTTGAGGGATGTGCCCTCCAGGGTGATCAAACTGCCTTACATTTGGCATCATGGAGTCTCATCTAGCATTTCGCGTAAACAATTTCACACTAAACATTTCACCATCACTTTCAGCTGCATTGAAATATCACTGAATCCGGGAATATTTACAAGAAATCACGCAATAAAATGCAAAGTTATCCACTTAGATGGCGTTGCTGAGACATATGACACTCTAATCTTATCAGGACAAGAAATGGGCACGATAAAAGAAGTATGCGTTTACAATTAGCATCGTACTGATAACACACTTGGCTGTGTCATGCGAACCAAGTAGGTAGGTATACGTAAGCCCAATTAATGTCTTTATTTCATTATTATACGATGACGGTAGGAACAAAGTACCTATAGACCTACTAGCTATCTTAGAGATGACCATGTTTTTTACAGTTTACAGTTTGTGTGTCGAAGGCTTCTTGCTCCAAATAGTTATTTCAGTTCTAGGTCATACGTATGCGGTTGTTAAAGGCAGGGTGCTTACTACGATTGTGAGCTGTTTTCACGTACCTACCTGTCATTATTATAAGATCAAATATTTCAAGTTGCAGTCGCAGCCGTTCAAAGCTGGCTGGCTGGGTCTGTGGGGGAGGCCTATTTATTATTTGTTTATTCATAATTCGTCGCTTGTTTGACTAACACTGGAATTCATAATCAAGTTGGGGGCTCATCCTCTAGGGGATGATTCAGGCGCTGTGTAGCGATTTCTAGTTTTATGCATTTCATAAACAAAAGTAACCCCTAATTTGACATTGTCAGGGGCTGGATGCTGATTGTCCGAATTTCATCAACCAAACGGTCCCCTTGCTTTGATAACGTGCTATTTTTTATTATTGTTTGAGTGTTGTGTTGTGATTTTCATAAATATGGAAGTAGATGGTGACTTGGATCTCATAAATGATGAATGGCCGATGAATTCTTGAATGAAATGCGAATCTGACGAAGTGACGTATCTGACATTTTTTCTACAAATAAGTTGATTAGACAGTTCGCGTCTTTGAAAATAGATAAAAGCCACATTTAAAATTTCAGATACGTAAAAATGTCAGATACGTCACTTAGTCAAACAAGCGACGAATTAGTTAGAGGGCCGTAGCCAATTACACCAATTAGGTAAAGCAAGAACAAACAAATTTAGTAAAAAAAATGCTTGTCTTAGTTATTATGCTATGTTATCACATTAGTAAAACAATAATAATTATTAAAAATATTTAATATAGAATGTCATTATTAGTTGAAATTACATATGAAATTAAAATGATTGTACTTTATTAGATATGAATTAAAATTAGATATAGATACCGTCAATAAACATCAAAAAATATAAAAATTAATAATGTTCAGCAGTGGGCGTCTTCCGCTGTTGATGGTGATGAAGTACTAGCTTTTCTACCTACGTTAACAAGCATGGGCGTACCCAGCTTTCATCTTAAATCAACCCTCTGGCGGCAGCGCCACCAATGTAAATTTGAAAGCATATCTTGGAAACGTGATGTCGGAGTAGATTTTGTCTCATATTATGTCAGTACAAGCGTGCTGTTTATAAATTAAAATAAAGTAAATACAATTAGTGATAGCGCGACTAAAGCGAGCGCTAAATTATTCTTTACCAAAATAAAGAACATACACAAACATGAAAAGCGCGAGCGAAGCGAGCGCGAAAATTTTTATTGTTTTTTTACCTTTTTTATAATTTTTTTCGACATCGATAGGTAAACATTCGGATTCCAGGGGGAAGCCTGCCCTCGCCCTGGGTACGCCCATGTTAACAAGCATTACCTAAGTTGGTACAATCCTTTGTCTTCACCTGTGGTCTTCACTAACAAAGATAAGAAAATTGGTAGGTATCCTAGGTTTTTTACAATATAGCAGGCACTGCCTATAGGTACGGTATGTGTAGATTGTGTAGTCTATTTGAGCCCTCAAGTACCTACATTTATGGCGCGAGTGGCTGCGAGAGAGCTGACTCCAGCAACTAAGTTAAAATAGGTTGAAACTATGTAAATTAACTAGAAGAAGTACTAGCCAACTAGAGAAAGTGTCGGCGACCTCTCTATGAGAATCTCCACATTTTGTAAAGATAAGGAGTGTGTATAATTTTTTTAATCAAAATATAAGTATACCTAATTTTGAGACCGACCCACATTGTTTGAACCAGGTTTTGAACCAAAGATTACAAAGCCCATTGATAGCTCGTGGACATAATTTCTCGTACAAACACGACTCACCTGCGCGGGCAGGGGGCGAGGTAACAAAACGAGACAAAGGCATACGAAATTACAAAGAGCAGAGCAGGATGGAACAAAAAACATCAACGAGTTCCCGCGATTTGTATAGAAATTAGTAGTTGAAATACACTACTAACTTTCGTATGAGGGGAAGTTGTATAATTGGTCAACTGGATTTATAGTCAATGTTTTGAACCAAACATGCGAAAGTAAATGTGTAGGTTTTTGCAGAGCGAGAAAGTGTAGGACTGTAGGTGCACTGCTCACACGCAGGTACAGAGTATTCTAAAATTTTGACTGCATGTTTACAATGTATTGCCTTATCGTTTCTGCACTGCCCAATATTCTTTTTTATTAAAAAATATTAAAAGTTTGGGCAGATTGCGGCAGATTTTCAGGTCAGAATCTGCAATTTACAGATGGTAACACTGGTTGTAACAAACGTCAAAAAAAGTGTTTGTGTACATTGCGGACGTCGATCTATTATATTTTTTTGCTATTTTTCTTTGAGGCTGCATTATTAAACTGTATTAAAATCTTTAAAATGTCACAGCAATTAATCAGTGAGAATAGTAAATACATTTTAGAGTAAGTACTGCAAAAACTTAATTCATAACCTGTATTAGTTGACGCGTCTAATTATTATTGTACTAATAGTACGCTAATTATTTATATTACAGTTTATTTTCGGAACAGACAATTGAAGCGCAGAGCTTAGAATCAATAAGCATACAAGTCCAGAAGAAATTTCCAAAATCTGAGCATTTCAATCGTAAGTACAATTAAAAAGTTTGGAGTTTCGGAGTTTTAGGTGTTTAATTTCAACCAATAACAAAAGCCAATACCAACTTTCAGTATGCCTCCTCATAGCGTCACTGATCACAGCTGGAGACCTGTCCCTCCCCGGGCAGAGAGTGGTTGCTCTTGCGATTCTGTTTGATCTGTACAAGACGGAGAATCCATTCAACACACTATTTCTTCACCTGTTGGAGGCCAAGCAAGGGCTGCAGCCGCTGGCTCCACAGGAGAGGCTGTTTATAGGACAGATGCTTGGACTGATGTCAACTCCAGCTAGAGATGTGAGCAACATTTCAGGTTCTATAAGCATTTACCCTAAAAATATGAGCTAAAGGTTAACAATGCTAGGCAGACCTGCAATAAATAGGATTAATGTGCATGCAATATTCAAAAAAGGTAACTTGCTAACATAAATAAATGGACAAACACAACATGATCAATAATAATAATAATCAGGTTTTTTATAGTATTTTTGTAACAATATATAGTAAAAAACACAAACCTAAAAAAAATGAGTGAATAATAATCAATAATTATTTATATAACTGTTGAATGCTGAAGCTATTCATAACAATTGAATAACCATTCAGAGATGTTTAGGTTTCCATAGTCCATACATACATCATTCCTTGGATTAATAACACAGGTCTGCAATTTTTTTTTGGAATGTTTTTTTGTTAAATGGTTAATATTTGTTTTAATTGTCATTAAAAGTAATAGATTACGGTATTCATATGATATATACCATGTCACATTTATCAGATTTAGATGATATATAGTATTTGAATATGAAAAAGAACAAAACAAAAATGTAATAAAAAAAAAATAAAAAAAAAAAATATGTGTGGACATTTCACACAGCGCCATCTAGCCCCAAACTAAGCATAGCTTGTACTATGGAAACCAGATAACTGATACAATACTTATATACTTTTGTTTGTAAATACATACATAGAATACAATATGACACCCAGACACAGAACAAACACCTATGTTCAACACACAAATCTTTGTCCCGGGTGGGAATCGAACCCACAGCCTACAGTTCAGAAGGCAGAGCTACTACCAACTGAGCTATCAGGCCAGTCAAAAAAAAAAAAAAATAAAAAAAAAAAATAAAAAAAAAAAAAAAAAATAAAAAAAATCAATAAAATCAATGAAAATCATTTGAGAATATTTTGTAAAGCTTTATTGAGTCTTTAGCTATTAAAATACAACATTAAGGTATACATGAAGAAAACAATCAATAATAATGTTTTCTTTTTGAAAAAAGCTGCGTTTTGTTGTTTTTGTTTAATTTTTTATTTCATCTCATCTATCATCCAGCAATAGTCCACCATCATATTAACGTCTCATTACAAAGTCTGTTATTTTTAATCTTTGTTTAACTATTGTATATTGTTCGCAAATATTGCAAAATACATTTGGATTGTTTTTGCAACTCCGAGGAGCCATAGCTACAGATTTAATAAAACAATCTTGTATTACACTTTTTTTTTTGGCGGTTTAAACTTCCTTGGTCTGAGGGTTTAAACCACTATGATTAGTCGTAGTGTACATAAAACTTTTTTTGTTACTTTTTCTCACAGGGGAAAGGCAGGTTAGTAACATTAGATAATAGGATGGTTGGTCATAGAGTATAGAATGGATCGATATAGAATCAATTTTGTAAATAAAAACAAATAAACTTACCTATCTAACAAAACTATAAAGCCCTATTCAAACCGGCGCGGTATTCGTACCGCGGTGGGTAGCGGTAAATACCGCGTGGGATCTCGCGCGGTATTTTGTACTGAAGTTCCGCGGCTAGCGCGAAACTTGAGCGAAACTTCATACAAAATACCCGGGCAGAATCCCCCCTTTCCACCGCGGTACGAACACCGCGCCGGTTTGAATAGGACTTTATATATTTATCTATATGCAAAAAGAATGTGACGTTATAAGGGAAAAGGATGAACGCCTCCTTTCACCGTTTCATGCATTCATCCTTTTCCCTTATCTTATTCCCTCTTCCTTTTCTCTTCCTTTAGACTGAGATAAGGCGTAAAACTAATTAACCCGTGTGAAGCCGGGGCGGGTCAGCTAATAAATAAAATAACAATAAAAACAAGCTTGAAGTGGCGAATTGGAATAGCTGTACCCCACTTGCTTTTAATTGAATAACTTTGTTTCCCAGGTGTTAAAAAAGTCAGCAAAGCAGGTGATGCTAACGGAAGTGTCTGCCAAAGACCTGGAGTATGACCTAACCCCGCTGCAGAACCTCGTGGCGGATCGCTTAGCAGATATTACTTCCATGGCGAGGGCTACTGCACCAGCTCTCATACCACTTGGAGATGGGTAACTCTATGTTTCATGACCTTAAATAAACAGTCTTTTAGTCTCAAATGGTTTTTAAAGCAGCAGGTTTCTGTTCAACAAAAATACCTACCACAAAATTGTTTCACACATTTTACTTGTTATTGTGTGGTCCTGGTTTATGAATAGGATCACCCCTACCACTTCCCGTGGGTGCTGTAAAAGCTGGCAAAGGAAATACCCAGGGAATGGTCTGCAGCATTCTGCCAAGCGTAGTGATTATGGCGAATCCTTCTTATGATAAGCGTCCAAAGTAACGTTTTATGGGGAAGGCCTGAGTTCAACAGTGGACATCTACTGGCTGATAATGACTTTCTGATAGCAAGTATACATTTTTAGATTTGGGAGTTGGTATCTGTACAGCATGTAACTTAACCATTCAGGTTGGTGTGATTCTCAGGAATCTCAATAGATGACGCTGCCAGCCCCGTAAATTGCTTTGGTGCGAGAGCCCACTGCACAAATACCTACGTCATCGGGTATCCCAATAAGCTATCTTTAGATCGTTAACCGACACCTAAATATGTAAAAAAAACAGGTCTGCCAGTGCCGATCCTGCCGGGTCATGGTAATAATTGAAATTTTTTGACGTATTTTTTTTGTCAAAATTACGTCATACCCGAATGAAAGTGCTGGCAACAGTTAACCATTGATTAATAATGTAAAAAAAAAAAATTGGTCTGCCATTGCGCACCCTGCTGGAAGTACCTGGCAGACTCCTAAGACTGTGCCGTTCACACCCTTTACCTACCTCAGCGAATACCCCAATGAAATCTACGCCCAATAATAGCCAAAATGCCCCTGATAATAGATTAAAAGGTCTGCCAGGTTTAAACTTGGCCAAACTTAGTATTCAAGGCATTTGTGGAGGTGGATTATTTCCATGACCTGGCAGGATCGGAACTGCCAGACTTGTTTTTTTACATGTTTAAGTGTCGGTTAACGATCTAAAGATATTGGGGTACCCGATGATGTAGGTATTTTTGCAGTGGGCTCTCGCACCACTTGGAAAAGGTCCTTGAACATGAGATCACTTGTCACAGAAAAGCTTTCCGGCTTCATGAATGTATAGATGCAGGTTCAAAAGGTTCAAATCCCATTCAGAATTGTAATTATTCATTTACTTTATAAATGTATATGCTTGTTTTGTCCTTGTAGAAGTCCACCCAACCGCCTCGCGATGAAGGAGCTGCTGGAGGCGCTGATGGCGCAGGAGTACCTGCCGCTGCACCGCACGCTGACGGTGGCGGGGCCCCTGCCCGCGCCCGGCTTCCTGCTGGACGCGCCGGCCGCGCCGCTGGCTGAGGAGGTCGGGCCCGTGCCACCATCTGGAACTATGGACTCATTTCTACGAGAAACCATTGTCGGATGCTAGTTGCACGGATGATTCTTTTAAAATGCGATACATTGCTAGTTATAGAGGTTATCTAGCTTTACTCTACCCACCCAATTTTTCAGAGTAACCTCCGGTTTCTGGTACGTTTATTATAGTTAAGCTCATGTCAACTTAAAAATACGGAATGCTCATTGGTTGCCTGTTGATCATCCGCTGTCTTCAACCAATGAGCGTTCAGTATTTTTAAGTTGACATGAGCTTAACTTTACCAAACGTACGAGAATTCGGGGAATCATCATCATTATCAACAGCCTGAAGTCGTCCACTGCTGAACATAGGCCTCCCCGAGAGAGCGCCACTTTGAGCGGCTACTCGCCTCCTGCATCCATCTGTTCCCCGCGGCTTTGACCAGATCGTCGGCGGACCGACCGGATCTTCCGGTTCGTGGTCGCCACTCGAGAACCTTTCTTCCCCATCGGTTGTCAGTTCTACGAGCGATGTGGCCCGCCCATTGCCATTTCAACTTGCTAATTCTAAGAGCTTCATCGGGGGATAGTCCTTGTTTATTTTACGCATTGTTATACGAGAAGAAGAAGCTTGTTATATTGGGGTAGGCGAACTAAACTGTAATGCTCACACGGGAATGTATTCTCAAAAGAAAAAACCATACTATGTGAGCAGATACTGTTATGTCTCAGGCAGTGTGGAAGAACTTGATAAACCGCGGCGCCTACGTGCCGATGTTCGACTCGGAATGCGAGGGGCTCACAGGGCTCCGCCCCGACCGCGCCGCCGCCCGCGCCCTTCATCACAAGCCTAAGGTACACCATCATCATTCTATTTCATTTAATGATGATCAAAAGTTTACACAGCCTGGCACTAAAAAATGTTTTTGCCGTCGCTCTGCTATGTGCGCGTATGATACAGACAATAGAGCCTGTGAGTGAATTTACACTTTAGCGTTTCGGGGGAAAATGCGTTTTTATTTCTACCCTCTAAGATTCGAGTTAAGTTTTTTTTTTAAATAATGTTGTTTTTTAATTACAACTACTTTTCATTTTTATAATTTAGACGCCAAAAATTCGTCTCCTTAGGTGGCTATAACTGCGAGCATATTACGAAAACTTAAATAAAAAAGACGCGTGAGCATAGTTTTTCGACTGGGTAGACAACATACATATAAAAAACGAAATCCCAATAACATTTCTAGGTAGAAAATGGTTAGCGCTTTTTGTGTGGACAAGAGGGGGGGGGGGGGGGGTATGGATTTTTAACTTTTAACTAACAACAAATTACGATTAAAAGTATTACCTAAATATCATTGGTTTAGCAACAAATGGCAATAAACCAATTTCGTGTTGGCTTTACAGTCTATTGCCATTTGTCGCTAATCTAATGATATCTAGGTGATACTTTTAATTGTAATTTATTGATACATTCTATTTATTTGCGCAAAATTACCTTTCATGTAATCACGTTGAGTAATTAAGCTATTATTGGCAAAAACGCAAGAAAATTTGAATTTGCCGCGCTGAGTGACACGTTCCATACTAACAGCCAGAAGTTTACAATAAACGATCTCCCTGATTACAAATTCCAGGAAGAGAAAAAAGAGAAGACGGAAGACAAGAAGTCCGAAGAGAAAGACCTTGGGGCAGCCATCACCGAGGCCAAGGAACTGACAGCGCTCGCCTTGAAGGGGGTCCTCTCCGGGCACAACGTGTCTCGGCTGCGGGCGCTCTTGGATATGGACCCGAGTGTCGTTTACGAGATCGGTGTCACTCCTAGCCAGGTAACTTAGTAAGGTGACCGATATAGCTCTTAGAATTAGCAAGTTAAAATGGCAATGGGCAGGCCACATCGCTCGTAGAACTGACAACCGATGGCGAAGAAAGGTTCTCGAGTGGCGACCACGAACCGGAAGACGCAGCGTAGGCCGGCCCCCCACTCGGTGGACCGACGACCTGGTGAAAGCCGCGGGGAGCCGATGGATGCAGGAGGCGAGCAGCCGCTCAAGGTGGCGTGCTCTGGGGGAGGCCTATGTTCAGCAGTGGACGTCTTCAGGCTGTTGATGATGACTCACTACCCAAACTAGGTGGACCGACTACCTGGTCAATACCGCGGGGAGCCGATGAACGTTGAAAAAAATGCCGATGAAATTGACGCAGCTGGTCAAAGTGGAGCTCCATGAAGGAGGCCTATATTCAGCAGTGGATATGTTCCCGATGATGATAAAAATGATAATAAATTCCCCAGTTACCAGAGCTGGTGGAGAACAACCCCCTGGTCGCGATCAGCGTGCTCCTCAAGCTGATCCACTCGAGGGACATCACCGAGTACTTCAGTGTGCTCGTCAACATGGAGATATCTCTGCACTCCATGGAGGTCGTCAACAGGTACCGTGCGCCTTGATGCTTCATCATCATCATCATCACCAGCCTGAAGACTTCCGCTGCTGACCATAGGCCTACCCCATGGAGCGCCACTAATAAGAAATATAGCTACTCATATTTAGGAAGAAGGGTTCTCGAGTGGCGATAACGAACCGGAAGACGCAGCGTAGGCTCCCCAGTAGGTGGATCGACGATCTGGTGAAAGCCGCGGGAAGCCGATGGATGCAGGAGGCAAGCAGCCGCTCAAAGTGGCACTCTGTAGGAGGCCTATGTTCAGCAGTGGACGTCTTCAGGCTGATGATGATGAAATTTTGGAAACAATGGCCCATACTATTATAGAACGATGCACAGTCACCGATCGGTGCTCAAGTCGAGATTACATTTGTAACTCCTGGTTTCATCTTCTGTGCGCGGAGTATCCAGGAGTGAGCAGCAGCATTCTCCTCGGTACACCAAGCTGCCTGCCAAGCGTGGTGATTTTGACAAACCCCTCTATGATAAGCGTCCAAAGTGTCGTTTTATGGGGGAGGCCTGTATTCAGCAGTGGACGTCTTCCACCTGCTGATGGTGCATCACGAAGCAGTGATCAACGTAACTATAAGCACCTTAATTTTGTCTCCTTATAGGCTAACGATATCGGTAGACCTGCCGGTGGAATTCGTGCATCTATACATCAGTAACTGCATATCGACGTGTGAGACCATCCGCGACCGATACATGCAGAACCGGCTCGTTCGGTTAGTCTGTGTGTTTCTGCAGTCGTTGATACGGAACAAGATCATCAATGTGAAGGTATGTGCTCACCAGAATGATGGAAATGGAGTCCACATCCACATTCCTAATACTAACTATCGCTGTTTCACTCTCTGGTGCTTCCAAAAGTGCGTCGATTTTAAAACATGGAGCACCAAAACAAAAGTGGATCGGTGCTCTTTTGGAAATAAAAAGGTACATTCAAAATTCATAAAAGATCACATACAGTCCATAGTACAATCTCTTACAACAGATAGTTATTATTTGTATGTAGTTGTGTTTTTCTTTAGCAATAAATAACATTTAAAATAAAATAAACAAGTGTGGATGTTTCACACAGCGCCATCTAGCCTCAAACTAAGCATAGCCACAGAATAAATAATAATAATAATAATAATGACATCACCATTCCACATGACGAGAACCTCGTGAAGGCTGAGAAGGACAAACTCAGCAAGTACCTTGACTTGGCTCACGAGGTAACCGCCATGTGGAATGTTGACTCAACGAGCATTGTCCCGATAGTCGTTTCGGCGAACGGCCTTATAGCGAAGAGCCTCGACCAACACCTCGAGAGGCTCTCGCTAGACGGTTGGATCAAGGGTCAGATTCAGAAGACAGTACTCCTTGACACGGCACGTATTGTCAGGAGGTTCCTCACTCTGCAGCCCTAACCACCGGTAGCTTGGGTCCTGCCCCGCTGCCGGCGGCACTCTAGGTTTAGGTTTTTTATAATGTTTTTGTAAATTCCTTTTTATAGAGATATTGTAAAAATATACTATATATATGCCGTGTGGTCCCGGTTACGAATAGGACCACCCCATCTCTTCCCGTGGGTGCCGTAGAAGGCGGCTAAGGGAATATCCAGGGAATGGGTCGCAGCGTTCCCCTCGGTCTTGGTGGCAATCAATCTTCACCTACTGCGATCACCAAGCCGCCTGCCAAGCGTGGTGATTATGGCAAACCCCCCCCCCTAATGACAAGCACAAATAAAAACGGCCCCCAGTCCCCGGCAGCTCTGCTATCCCGTGGCTACGGTAGCGGCCACGGTAACGGCAGGGCAAGGGGTGCGAAGAATCCCCGGCAGACGCCCGGCTACCAACCCCAACGACGACCCCTGGCCCTGGCAACACATAACGTGCGCACACTGAAGGCTGACGAAAGGATGGTCGAGCTAGAGGCGGAGATGGGTAAGTTACGCTGGGATGTAATGGGATTGTCTGAAGTCCGAAGACAGGGACAGGACACGATAATCCTAAATTCCGGTAACTTATTCTTCTACCGGGAGGGAGACCAACTCTCCCAAGGAGGTGTCGGGTTTCTCGTCCGCAAGTCTCTCGTCAACAACGTGGTCAAAGTCGACAGTGTGTCGGCCAGGGTAGCGTACCTGGTACTCCGAATAACCAAACGGTATTCGTTGAAGGTTATACAGGTATACGCGCCGACGTCGGCACACTCAGACGATGAAGTAGAAGCTATGTATGAGGACATATCCGAAGCCATGCATACTTCCGAAACATACTTCACCGTTGTGATGGGAGACTTCAATGCGAAGTTGGGCACAAGGAATAGCGATGAGCTGAGAGTGGGGCCATTTGGATACGGGCAGCGGAACCCTCGAGGACAGAGGCTGGCTGACTTCATGGAGAAGGAGGAACTCTTTATGATGAACTCCTTCTACGAGAAGCGGCCATCCAGGAAGTGGACGTGGATAAGTCCCGACGGTTCCACTAAAAATGAGATAGACTTCATCATGACGACCAAGAAGCACATATTCGATGATGTCTCTGTGATCAGCAAGGTGAAAACCGGTAGCGATCACCGTATTGTTAGAGGCACATTGAATATCAATGTTAAGCTCGAAAGGTCACGTCTGGTGAAGTCTACGCTCCGTCCAAATCCTGTCCAAATCCAAAACCCCGAAGGCTTTCAGCTGGAACTCCAAAATCGCTTCCAGTGCCTAGCCGACTGTAACACAGTGGACGAGCTAAACGACGGGTTGGTGGAAACTGTCCAAGCTGTTGGATCGAAATTCTTTAAGACCCAACGCCGAAAGAAGACTCAAAAGCTCTCAGAAAAAACTCTTGAGCTAATGGCCGACCGGAGCGAAATGAAGCTGCAGTCTTCAGTTGATATGTCAGCCTACGGTGAACTCAATAGACGAATCTGGAGTTCCTTGCGACACGACTTGCGTGCTCTTAGTACTTCACGTATTGAGGCCGCAATTGAGCGGAACCAAGGCTCTAAAGTGTTCGCAAAGGATTCGTCTATTGGGCAACACCAAATGACAAAACTGAAGACCGAAAATGGTAGCATCATTTCATCCAAGCCTGAGATTCTGAGAGAGATCGAGAACTTCTATGGACAGTTATACACCTCGACACGTAAGCCCGCTACTAACACAGCTCAGGACATCAGAGCCAAGTTAGTCCGACACTATACCGAAGATATCCCGGACGTCAGCCTGTACGAGATTAGAATGGCCCTCAAACAGCTTAAAAACAACAAGGCACCAGGTGAAGATGGAATTACGACTGAACTTCTGAGAGCGGGTGGTAGACCGGTACTTTTAGTCCTCCAGAAGTTATTTAATTCTGTCATCCTTGAAGGTACAACGCCAGAGGCATGGCACAAGAGCGTGGTGGTGCTCTTCTTCAAAAAAGGCGATAACACCTTATTGAAGAACTATAGGCCCATCTCGCTCTTGAGTCATGTGTATAAGCTGTTTTCGAGAGTCATTACGAATCGTCTCGCACGCAGGTTTGATGAATTCCAGCCTCCCGAACAAGCCGGTTTCCGAAAAGGCTTTAGCACCATAGACCACATCCATACGCTGCGCCAGATTATACAGAAGACCGAAGAGTATAATCGGCCGTTATGCCTAGCGTTTGTGGACTATGAGAAAGCCTTCGATTCAATCGAGACTTGGGCGGTGCTGCAGTCCTTGCAGCGATGCCAAATTGGCTATAGGTATATCGAAGTTTTGAAGTGTTTGTACAGTAAGGCCACTATGTCAGTCCGACTACAGGACCAGAGTACGGAACAAATTCCATTGCAAAGAGGCGTGAGACAGGGAGACGTTATTTCTCCGAAACTGTTCACAAACGCATTGGAGGATGTTTTCAAGCTCTTGGAGTGGAAAAGATCTGGCATCAACATAAATGGCGAGTACATCACTAACCTTCGTTTTGCCGATGATATAGTCATAATGGCGGAATCGCTCGAGGACCTTAGCACCATGCTCAACGACCTCAGTAGAGTCTCCCAGCAGGTTGGTCTTAAGATGAATATGGACAAGACAAAGATCATGTCTAATGCTCATGTTCCACCTATACCGGTAATTGTTGGGAACGATACTCTCGAAGTTGTCGACAAGTATGTCTACCTAGGACAGATTGTCCAATTAGGTAGGTCCAACTTCGACAAAGAGGTGGCGCGAAGAATCCAACTCGGCTGGGCAGCGTTCGGGAAGCTTCGTCCTATCTTTTCGTCCAAAATACCGCAGAGCCTGAAAACGAAAGTTTTCAATCAGTGTGTGTTGCCAGTGATGACTTATGGAACTGAGACATGGTCTCTTACTGTTGGCCTCATTAGTAAGCTCAAAGTCGCGCAGCGAGCTATGGAGCGAGCTATGCTCGGTGTTTCCCTGCGAGATAAGCTCCGGAACGAGGAGATCCGCAGGAGAACTAAAGTGACCGATATAGCTCTTAGAGTTAGTAAGTTGAAGTGGCAATGGGCAGGCCACATCGCTCGTAGAACTGACAACCGATGGGGAAGAAAGGTTCTCGAGTGGCGACCACGAACCGGAAGACGCAGCGTGGGCCGGCCCCCCACTCGGTGGACCGACGACCTGGTGAAAGCCGCGGGGAGCCGATGGATGCAGGAGGCGAGCAGCCGCTCAAGGTGGCGTGCTCTGGGGGAGGCCTATGTTCAGCAGTGGACGTCTTCAGGCTGTTAATGATGATGATGATGATTGTAAAAAACTTAGGCTTAAGAATTGTAAATAAATGAGTGAATAATAATAAATAACGCCCAACGATCACATACATAGATCCTGGACCCTAACTAGGATTCCCTGTATCTAGGGCCCAGGAACTATGAGGACCATGCTCACACAACACCCAGACACAGAACAAGTATTTGTGGTTTTTTTTTTCATGCGCACAAATACTTGTCCTGTCGCGGGAATCGAACCCGCAGCCTCCACGTTATGAGCCGACCTGCTCAACCACCACACCACAGAGGCTGTCCAGGCAGTGGCAGAATAGATAATAATAGTACTACGCACAAGACTCACTCCGCGAATTCACTTAAATATATAGCAACTCTTGCTGCAACGGTATAGAGTGTAGTTCAGCTCGCACAGCGCTACAAGCTATCCTTAAACAGTTGCCTCTCGTTCTATCGCTATATCGCTGCTCTTCTGACGCGTTACGCGTAACGGACCGATCCGTCTAGACGCCCGGCCCCATGTACTTGTAGCTTCATACCTAAAGCGTGGAGTGAGACAGGCCTGGCATAGCTTGTACTATGGGAACCAGATAACTAATACGATACTTACATACATAGAATACAATATAACACCCAGACACAGAACAAACACCTAAGTTCATCGCACAAATGTTTGTCCTGGGTGGGAATCAAACCCACAACTAATCAGAAGGCAGAGCTACTACCAATTGAGCTAACAGGCCAGTCAAATTTATTCACATTGTCTTTCCTATGCCTATGTTAAAGAACATCAACTATAGACCACGTTAGAAAGAGAGGAGGGCATCAGAGAGTGAAAAATTGATGCTAAAGAAAAACCAATTATTAATTACCCAGGAACTATTCATCGAGGTGGAAGCTTTCTGCGTGGAGTTCAGTCGCATCAGGGAAGCGGCCGCGTTGTTCCGGCTGCTCAAACAACTTGACTCGGGGGATGCACATAAAGATACTAAGGAAAACTAGTCGAACAGTAATTCGAATAAGGTTTTTATGGAAAAATATTTTTAATAATATTTGAATTCGGGAAAAGTGAGCTGATCTTTTTTGTGGGGTTTGTATGGACAGAACAGAACAATATGATATATCAATAAACGAAAAAGAAACCCTAAGTAAATGAATGTCCTAAGACTCTTGAAAGTGTGGACACAGCGCGGCCTAGCGGTCGCGAGTTCATCCAACCTTCAGTATTAGGTTCAAAGCCACTCCTATCCTGTACTATGGGAAAGAGAGAAGCGAGGGGTGAAAAAATAAGGGAAAAGGATGAATGGATGAAGGTGAATGTCGCCGTTTCATCCATTCATCCCTTTCCCTCTTCCTTTAGACTGAGATAAGCCGTAAAACTAATCAACCCGTGCGAAGCCGGGGCGGGTCAGCTAGTTGTAAATAATTTAGTAAATCTACTTAAATGTATTGGGGGTAAAACTTAATATTGCTGTATTGTCAACGTCCCTCTCGCGGCATTATGTAAATAAAGAAAAGAAACGGTAAATAGGTTTGTATACTATTGATCCATTGGGTTAACGTTCTCTGTGGCTGCCACCTTTAATAATCTATGTTATTGCAGGTCAATTTTAATATAGGTCAGGCAGCCAGTTGTTAAATTTAAAGTGGCTATGTATTTTTAAATTCCTTGGTATTTATGCAACTTTAATAAGTAGGTACTTGGAGGAATTATATCTTTACGGGCGGTACTGTTAGGATGACTGGTTTTCTTCGAGTCCTATTTATTAATCTACAGAACTTGCACGCTCAGTCGTTATCTGCTATAGCAGCAACTATCCTAAGATTACCTTGTGTTGTATATTTTTCTTGAAGACGTTCCCAGTGAAAGTACTGGGTTCGCCGCGTAAATACGCTGTGTGCAGCATGTTACGTTAGTTCTATTTCTTTCGAGGACGTTCCGGTCCGTCGTTGCCCTCGGCTGTCCGAGGGACTTTGCACGCGGTACTTTGTGTCCCTCATATGGGTTATGCGGCACAGTTCTAAGCAATCTATTTTTATTAAATTAAATACCTCCACAACAACTGTGGGCCGTTGGGAAGAAAGAGTTGTGCTAACCACCCTCAGTGGGGGCCATTTACACAACTTTTTAATGTCGGCGGAACCACCTCCACTGGTGGTTGTTTAGACAAACCCTTAATTTTTGTGCCAACCACCCCCAGTAAGAGCTGTTTTTTTTTTATTAGGTGGGGGTTGTTGGGAACAATCCCTAAGAAGTACCCAGATGCCTGTCCCTCGTCTGATCATGTTATACTTTCTGTCATGCATAAAGTATTCAAATCATTTTGTACATAATAGAAGTGTTTTTATTTCTCAGTGTGTTAGTTGAAGAATTTTAAGTTATGTAATAATCTGAGATTATGGTGTTCCAGATTACATTTTCATAAGTACTTGTAGATATTTTAGAATATTGGTTGTATTATTTTTAGTGACATAAATTTTGTTTAGTTATGTACATATTGATTCTCCCTTGTATTTCTTCCTGAGATGTATTTTTAGTTATTAAGGACTAAAAGGTTTAATTTTGTATAATAAGTTCATACACCTATCTATTTACTGTAAGGAGTTTTTCTACAGAAATGTTTGCTAATAAACAATAGTGGCCCATTTTACTTTCTTATTAAAATACATTGTTGAAATACAATTTGTTAGTTACAGATATTTAATAATGTGAAAATGGGTCATAAAAGTAAATATTACTTTTCAAGTTTTATTTCAATTTCTACAAATAGATATAGTAACCCAATGCTAATTCTAACTAAAACTGGTGCAAACTCTTAAACTACTTAGCACCTTCCAGAACCTTCCTGATTTCATCACTCTCAGCTAAATCTAAAGGAGTCTTTCCATCATCATCTTCCAATAGTGTTGCTCCAGCATTTATGAGAACTTTGGTAGCATCAATATGTCCACAAGTCACAGCATAATGCAGAGCCGTCTGACCAGAATCATCTTTTACATCTACTGGACAGCCACCATCTAAAGCTGCTTTTAGTGACTTAACGGCATCTCTGTCTGCTGCCCAGTGCAGTGCTGTCAATCCGTCCTCATCTCTATCATACTTCAAGTCAGGGTTTTGTTGGAGTAGTTGTGTGACACGTTCTGCACAGTCATCTCTTGCAGCATCTATCAAAGACAGCTCATTGTGAACAAGATCAGATTCCTCAGAGTGGCGCAATGTTGATACAGCAACCCAGTTTTCCTTCTCACCATCACCTGTACTAGGTGATGTAGGATTGGACCAATTAGGATCATATTTCTGTACTAGGACAACATACTTTTCTTTAGCATTGTCATTTGACATTTCTCCTATGTTTCTCCAGGCTTCCCATTTTTTCCTACCTCGTGCATCAAACCAGCCTGGCTTTGGTGTATCACATCTACCCTCTGTCCCTTGTTTGTATAAGCCATAGAGTTCTAAAAGTTGGTTGCTGTCTAGACTGCTAGTGATTTTCCTGACATGGTTAGCAGCCTGGTTGAAGGATATGTCTAAAGGTGAAAGATCATCATCAGAAAAGTCCGAGTCAGGGTATTGTGGCAGTGCTTCAGCCATTATATATACTATCTAAAAAAGCCCAAGAAACTAATTATTCTGAACCTGGACAGTCAAGTTGAGACCTTCCAAGGTGTGGGTTTGCTTGTTGGTAGCTTCAGCAGCATCCGCAGCACTTGTAAACTCTATGAAACCATAGCCTTTGCTGAGTCCAGTGGAACGGTCAAATACTACTCGAGCACTCTGCACAGGCCCAAACTGAGAAAAATATTCCCGGAGCTGGCGATGGCCTACAGTCCAGGAGAGGTTGCCTACATACAGGCGAGCTGCTCTAGCTGCGCTGGCCATACCCTAAACTGCTACTATTTCAAGTAAATGCAATGACTTCTCGCCACTTAGCGCCCTGTAGTCAATCCCGGAGCTCTCACTTAGAGAATCCAAGTCCAGCAGTGTTCCTTTTAGTCCCCACTTCTTCAGTAGAGCTTCAATGGACCAGTCTGCGCTGCGTTCCTGGTAAGAACACAAAAATCGTCCATCAGTGCCATCCAACAGATAAGCAACAGTCGAGAGGACCTCCTCAAACTGCGACGGCTCGTAAAAGCAATCTGATGCTAGGATTAAATCTACGGGACGCAAGTTGTGAACGTCAGCTAGGAAGAGTCCCCAAGCGAGGCCTAGGATTTGGACGTCACGATTGGGGACAAGGCCGTTGGCTTCGCAGCAAGCGGACAGGTGGCGGAGCGAGCGCGGCAGCGCGACGCTGTCCGAGAGCGTCACGCGCGCGCCGCACTTGGCGGCAAGGATGCCGGGCAGGCCGGTGCCACAGCCAAGCTCCAGTACGCGCAGGCCGCGCACGTGCCTCCGCTGCGTCCACAGGTACCAAGCCAGCAGCGGCGCAGAAGCCCACGTGTAAAACGAGTAGCCTGCGGTTCGCAGCTCCGGGATAACAACTTCTAAATAATCACCTCGAGTGTCACCGTTGCTGGTAGCCTTTCCGCGAAACACAAACTTCTTCAACTGACCGGTCATAGGTCTACCATCGCTCATTGCATAAGCATTTTCATGAAAATGTAATGAATTTACTTTTCGTTTTCAGTAAGATTGCAATCAGCCAATCACTCACGTTGACGCGGTTGACGTTTCCGTAACCCGTATCACAGATATCTACTATACTAGTCAAAGACAGATAGGACAGCTCTATATCATCGACAATTAGTTCCAGTGTCTGCCCAAAACGCTGGTGTCGCCATAGTGATGTACCTAGCTCCATATTCAAATATCGATATCGATACCATAGTGACGCGCCACGCCAAACAAATATCGACATGGAAGTTACATAGGAAGTTATTATTATTATTTTAACCTATTACATTTTAATACTACAGGAAGATGAAGCACCCGCTAATAAGGATTAAATGAAACAAATGAGACTGAAATAGCTTTTATTTATTTTTATTTCTTAGCCTAAGCTTTGTATTTTTACTGCCATTTTTAGGCCATTTTTTGGGTTGAAACCATTTTTATTTTAATTATTTATTTTTGCTATTCAAATTGAGTTTACTCACCAGATAAGCTCAAAGGAATCCCGTGCAACACTTCATTTGCAGTGAACAAGGATATCCATGCAGAAGACGGTTACCCATCTCATCAAATTGGGGGTATATCAAAGTGATTTTGGCGAACACGTTTGTTCACTAAGACAGGCCACTGAGCTCAGTATTTGTAGGAATCAGAAAAGACAACCATGATTCTCGTAATTTATCGTCCCTTGGGATACTTAACAGGCGATGAGTTTTATTAGTTGCAAGCTTCAACATGACATTTTCGCGTCGCCATAGTGTTGATCAATAACCATAGTCACTGCCCATGCTCAACTGATTAAGATAATTGGTATATAATTTGAAGTTAGAGCGATGGTACCAGAGCAGTAACATGTGCACTTCGCAATCTTACGGCGCCAGGTTCGATCCTCGGCCTTGCACCGATGATTTATCTAGTAAGTTATGTGCAGTTTTCGATGCCATCCGTGCCTCCGAGAGCCGTCGGTCCCGGTTGTCATAAGACCATCTATGGCAATCGTTACGGGTAGTCAGACGCCTGATAGAATCTGATACCAGGTCTAACCATCCTTGTTACTGGTTTCTTATGGGTTGTGAGATCAGATGGCAGTCGCTCAGGGCCAGATCTTGTATAAGGGCAATTTGAGCTTCAGCCCAGCGCGCCGTGAAGATAAAGGGCCCCCAGCCCCCACTGAAATTTAACGGGTCTTATCTAGATTTACTTATAAATGTGCGAAACCTGAAACTATCAGGATTAACGAAAAACAAGAACAGCTGAGAATTAGGCAAACTCACGGTCCGATCCTGTAGTCGCTCGTGTAATTCTGGTAGCTTGCCGCTACAGATTAGACTGGGAGCTTGGGAGCCGACCCCAATAACAAATGCGAAATGGGAAAAGGGCAAAGAAGATGATGATAATGATATATTAATTTGAAATTATACACAAAAAGCCAGAAAAACTACGAATTATACCGATTAATTAGGTTGTGTTATGTACATAATTTCCATGACAACAACACAATTGACTTTTGACATTATAGAAGTCACTTGATGCAAAGAAAATGTCGGAATGCGTGTGACACGAGCGTTTCGTGGAGACATCGGTACTAAAGCTGACCCGGGCCTGACCCGTATCAGTATCACAGAGTACCTTGTTATATAGGGAAAATCTGTATATAAAAAAAGTACTCTGTCCTGTTGTTGCCAACACTGATTCGCCAGGATTCGCCAAAGGGAGCTAAAGTGTCCCAAAAAATTAGTTAAAATTATCAGAAAAAAGGAGCTAAACCAAGGAAATACCAATTTCTGTTACTATGAAAACGGTTCTTCAGCTTTAACATGATTTTTACACTCAATAATTCAATAAATCAGCCCTCTCGGGCCATAACTCACAGCGATAATAACCACAGTAGGTATGCTTGGAGCTTTTCATTAATAACTTTCAACCAATCCTGAAAAGGCGCCTCTGAAGGCCATTCATCATGGATTTTTTGACTAAAGCACATTATTTTGACTAATATATCTACAGCACCACAACTCAGGTCTCAAGTAATAAAAAAAATATTTAAATTTTTTTAAGAAAATTCCCTATGTGGAACGTTACACTAGCGCCGGAAATTTAAATTTTCTTGCGTTCTTTTGCCAATAATAGCTAAATACTCAACGTGATTACATGAAAACTAATTATGCGGAAATAAATAGAATGTATCAACAAATTACGATGAAAAGTATCTCCTAGATATCATTGGTTTAGTGACAAATGGCTATAAAAAAATTTCTTCTTAGTGTGCATTCTCCCCATCGTCACATACGGATCTCAAACTTGGTCTTTGACGGAACAGCAAAGGTCTACGCTTGAGGTTTGCCAACGAGCGATGGAGCGCAGTATTCTGGGAGTCAAATTAATGACGCTCAAAGACCCAAATCGCAGACGTCACCCAAAAAGCCACCAAGGTCAAGTGGGACTGGGCAGGGCACGTTTGTCGAATGCCAAAAGACTTATGAGCAAAATCTAGCACTGACTGGGTTCCCTCGGGAGTTAAGCGGCCGCAAGGCCGGCCAGCCTAGGCGGCGCACAGTGGACGAGAAATCGAGGTTCCCTTTAATAGGATTTTCGAAAAAAAAAAGTAGTGATTTTGAGTGTTTTTAGTATGCAGTTTTGTTGAGAGCACCAAAATATTAAATAAATTTATGCCTACAAGCTTTTTTTTTTTCGAGTATTCATTGTAAAATGCCAGTTTGAATATTTCCATTGTATGAAACCAGAGTTTGTTTTCCTCATAACTTTTTTTTTTACCGTACGGTTAGGCTGGAACTGTAAGTGAACCCCTTTGCCGAGTCTAAGACAAAGCCACATGACCTATGCCCTTGACCTCGGACGGCCATGTTTAGAAAATATGAACGAATGAAAAATGCATGCTCTGACATTATTGTTCTACGGGTGATGTGCTTTCAGTAATCATTTTTTTGACTATTATTTTTACCAAATCGATGAAACTAAATCTCTTTTATCTATTGACCTTGAAAATGCGTGTTTTTTTTTATCAAAAACTACCTATCTTTTTGGATTTTTTCGCACATTTTTTTTTTAAATGCTCCTAATTTTAAGTCCTCTCCTTATTATTCACTTCGAAGTATACAATTATGTTAAAAACTGCAAAATGTTGGATAAGTGCATACACTTACTGGTTACCTAGTTTTTTCGAGTATTCATCATAAAATACCAGTTTGAACATTTTCAATGTACCAACCAGAATTAATTTCCTCATAACTTTTTGTTTTACTGTACGGTAAAGCTAGAACTGTTAGTCCCCCTTGCCGAGTCTAAGACGAAGCCACATGACTTTTGACCTTGACCTTGGACTGTCCCGTTTAGAAAATATGAATGAACTAAAAATGCATGTTTTGACAATATTGTTCTACGGGTGATTTGCTTCCAGAAATCAGTTTTTTTATCCATTATTATTAGCAAATCGATAAAACCTAATCTCGATTATCTATTGACCTTGAAAATGAGCGTTTTTTATTAATATATATTATATTGAAATGATAATTGTTTCTCCTCTTAGAATATATAAAATATTCTAAGTCAAAATATTTAAAGTTAGAATATTTAAAATATTCTATGTTTCTGCTCATAATACTACTAATAATTTCCATATAGCAACCCTATTCATTATCACAGATTGTATATATACATTCAATTTTCTTTTAACTGTCACCGTCATTCAGACTGCTGTCAGCCGTCAGCCAACGCGCCAGTGATGCCATCTCATTCAATCACTCGCTCTTCCTTCTTTTCTTCATTTCATTCAGCAACTTTATGTCGATAGAGGAAGACGGAAGTTGTGAACTATTTTATTTACCTGTAAACTTTTGTAACTAATTTTAATTATCTATCAAGTTTATACCTTGATAACCAAACCATGGCTGCGGCATGCAAAGGTAAGCGATTCCAAAAAGTTTTTTAGTTTGTACTGTACATTTTTTACGTCCATTCAGTTCAATATCATTTTCTGGGGTCAAATTCCATCTCCATAAAAAAGTTAAAATTAGTGAAGTAAACTCAAAGTGAAGTTCATAAATGGAGTAAAATGGATAATGGACCTACTTACTATTAGTATTTAGTACCCACCAGTAGCGTAGCGTTATGTTGTACTCTTTGCTGTGTAGCAAAGTTATCAATGAAATGAAACATGAATGCATATGAATGAAAGCTTTCGATATTCGAAATAACAAGTTAAGGTACCTACAAAGATGTATCATCATTGATAAATCTTTACTATATAGATAGATTTACTTTGTATTCAAGTTCAACGACTAGGCTAGGCTAGGTTGCGACTATACCGACAAAATAATAAAAAAAAAACCGTAACTAGGCTATAATTATAACCTAAACTTATCACACTAATATTATAAAGCCGAAAGTTTGTATGTGTGTTTGTGTGTATGTTTGTTACTCCTTCACGCTCAAACGGCTGGACGGATTTGGATGAAACTTGGAGCATCGATAGCTTATGTACTGGATTAACACATAGGCTACTTTTTATCCACGGATGAAACTGCGGGGGTGCAGCTAGTTACATATATACCTACATCGAGTTTTTTTTATTACCGAATGCCAATACAAGGAGCGTTCGGATTGGGATCAGTATCGTTTCTGGCATTAGCAAACTTAGCGTTGTTGTAAACCGTTTGGTTTGAGAATTTCGCCAATTATGCCACTTTTACTCACTACCCAAAACGAACGCAATATAACCAATTGCGGTTTGTTATCTGAAGTGTCAAAAACAAATTGGCGGAATTTTACATTACACACGTTTTTACATACTATTTACGTCTTCCTTCTCACTTCTCCGTGCTATATCATTACGATGGCTACAACTTTCACAATAAAAATCAGTAATTTTTACATAAACGCGCCAAAAAATATACGTCAATCTCTAATGCCAGAAAACGATCACTTTTAACCCACCTCCGCAGGTGGGTCAAAATTGGCAGTTCATGAGTTCACGATGGCATTTTAACTGTTTTTGAGCTATCCGAACGGTGAACGAAAACAGTTAAAAATGCAACTTTTGCTCACACATTCCCAAAACGAATGGTGCATGTGACCATTTTTGTCGTTGTCTGTTAATTTTGCCACCAGTAGGCTATCCGAACGCAGGTAATGTATACACAATACACAGTACATAATAAATACCTCTTTGGTCTATCTGTCCCTTTGAACACGCATCATGTTGGAACCACTAGACAAAGAGGTATATGTACTACGTACGTGTATACATAGAAGTCTTTGCCATTAGACGGATTTTTATGAAACTTGGTATGTTTATGCTAATTTTTCAGAATAACATTAATTAGTATAGGTACCTACTTGATGGTTTCCAAAACGGCCAAGTGCGGGGTGCACAAAGAAATAAGGAAGTAATTTTTATGAATGATTTTTTTATTTGTACTTAACTAACTTAGGTACACACAGGTATACCAGGGTACAGGGGTACCTATCTTCTTTTTTTTTTCCTTTGTTCTCGAAAAAAAGCGACAAGATCGCTATGAATCGCTTCACTGTCGTTTACGCGTCTACCGCGTTTCGTGGTACAAGGAAGTGTGCGACTGTGCAAGCAATCAACGGCGCTAAACCTGTTTTGACATATTTCAATGTCGAGTTTCTCAGAGGATTTGATAATATAAAGCGACCCACCAAAAAAATAGGTTGAGAGTCGCTGCAGTCCGCTCAAAGGTCAATGTACGAGTTTCTCAGGGGATTTGAAACATACTAAGATAAGTGTAATACCTATAATGGCGAATACCTGAAATACCAAATACCCACCCCACCTTATCACAGTATCGCATAATAAACTATGATAACTTGATAAGCTATAACTCCCCGCATTGTTTGATAATAACTTTGTTACCTATTTTTTGATGTGTGAAGCTCAAGAGCAATAAATTAAAATAATAAATATCGTAGATAGCGAGGGCAAAGTCTACCAACGTACCAGAAACATAATAATGCGCCAAATGACGTGTCATAGCCAACTCGCAATCTATTACAGGCACAAGTTCACGATATGACTTTGAACGGACCTGTCTATCTACTTGAAACTAATAACGATATGGCCGAAAGTGATGCCACGAATTTGCTTCGGATTCTCGAGTGAGACTTCCGGAGTGCTTGGCGGCTGATTCTTCACTTGAGACCTTTTTGAGGGTGACGGTATGGTTAATGAGCTAGCTAGTTAGATGAGCGTTAGAAGGTTGCCAAATCAATAAGCAAAAATAGTCACACTGGAAATCCTGGAATCAAAAGACCTAGGTCATGTCAGAATATGACCTCACAGTCATCAAGACTCAATGAATCAGAAACGACCTAGGGTATTAAGACCCCAGTCATATAACCGAAGCAGTCGGCACGTTAACTCATAGTCATAGGTACAAAATGATGTAGAAATATTTAGAGTATGTAGTAAGTAATAAAAAAATGAATATAAAAATGCAACGCTGCGCGCAGCGGAATTAATTACTCTAGCTAGATAAGTATAATATTTCTATGTATAATTTTTCGTCGGGGTCACCACTTTGCCTATTACCTATCCGTGTTTCTATAGGTAGGTAATGAGAGCCTAGTGATGACCATAAATAATAATCATTAATTAGCACATTATTACGTGTAATAGATTTTAAAGAAAAGACAATACGCGCGCGAACCGACGACTGAGAAACTGATAGTTTTTTTTTTTTTTTAATTCTTTATTTAATGAGCTTAATCACACATGCGATTATGTCGCTCAGTAGCCAGAGCATCACAAAAACTTAAATAGGTACACAATATTCAATCTCTTAACATCTATTAACCTTAGCTTACGACTATGACGTTGGGCTCATGCCCATTTTGTACAACTTATATACTAACTTAGCTTCTTTTGATAGCGGGCAGGCTAGAATACTGTTGTATTCACCTACATTCTATTGTCTGTCAAAAACACTTCGAAAAGCTTCGTTCCGACTGCACTCCATAAGGATGTGGTACAAGTCCTCTGGGACTCCACAATTGAGACAGTTGGGAGACTCGACTTTACGCATAAGAAAGGCAAACTTTCTTGAGGGTATATGACCAGAGCGAAGTCTTAAGGCAACAACCATGTCAGTCCCATTCAATTTGTCATTATCTATCCAGGGTCTCTTAGGGGTAAGTGGTTGGATCGTCTTATACCAGATTCCCTTCTCTTTGGAACGTTCGTCAAAATATTCATGCCATAAGTCATAACATTGATTTTTAATTGTATAGATGCAGTCTGAAAAAAAGGGAGAATATCATATGGTACACCATCATCACAGGCTTCTTTTGCAAGTGTATTGATGATAGAATCATCGTATATGGAAAGTGCATTCGTAAGCACAGTAACTTCAGTCACGCCTCGGTCTGAGTCAATCGAATTACTTTGACCCATTTCTCTGTCCGCAGGTATTTTCATCGTAGGCGCCAAGCGCACGCCATTCGGCACATTCGGTGGGGTGTTCAAGAACACGTCCGCCACCGAGCTGCAAACCCTCGCGGCCACGGCGGCGCTGAAGGAGGCCGGCGTGGCGCCTGAACAGGTCGACTCGGTCATCGTCGGACAGGTCATTTCGGTAAGTCTTTTACATTCACAATTCACACGGAACTGTTATCAGTCAAAAAAGGTCTCAACAAGGTGCTCACTTGGCCAGAGTGGTCGATTATGGTATGCACTCTCTCCTGCGAAAGATGGCCTGTGTACCAGACTGGTGCTACCAGCAGTGGATCGTGAATGGGAATGTGTTGGGCTGATCATAATGTGACGGTTTAAGGCTGCTTTTACAAAATTATGCGTAGTTTTCAAGGTTTATGCAAGGTTTTCGTCGTCAATATTTGATGCATAGCTTTAATGTCTATACATAAAGTCGTAGTATTGTCGTTATTTTAAGTAAAAATAAATACATATTTAAAAAGACAAAGAATACAAACAATAGATAAACAAAAAATAGATACCTACACAGCAGCACAGACAACGCATTTTGGATGGACCATTGTTATAATACATTTCATCACCTAATTATTCTATGACTTTTAGCTTAAAATCATTTGATTTAGCTTACTATTTACTATCCACACCATTGTCATCCAGGCTTCTCAAACCGACGGCATCTACACCCCCCGCCATGCCGCGCTCAAGGCTGGCATCCCCAAGGAGACGCCAGTTCTTGGCATCAACAGGCTCTGCGGCTCTGGATTCCAGTCCATCGTCAACAGTGCTCAGGTAACGTTTACTCATCGTGTTAATTGGATAAATTCATTATTAGTATTGTTGGAACACCTGTGTAAGCAATAGTTAAGCGTGCTTTGATTAAATTGATCAGCAGATGGTTTATTAGAATAACCTTTTTTTTTTTCGCATTTTTGTTTATTGGTATTTTAACGATACATTTACGAGTTAGAGATGAATAACAATAATAGACAAGATGGCTTCGTAAAAAATCTTTTAGATTATGGCTATTACCCAATTGACTCACTGGCGTGACTTCGCGAGGGAATTCTGTAGATATCTTTCTGTATTTATGGTCGTCCCCAATGTTCTTATTTCTATAGACATATTATCTACTCTCATTTTGTCATAAACGTGTTCTAATGCCCTTCTGCACTAAAGTTTGACAGCTTCTAAGTTAGCACTTATCTCCCTAGCCCCCTCGACGTTTGTCAAACTCGTGTCAAGTCGACACACCAAGTAGAGTTGATGACAGCCGATGATAAGCAGGCAACCAATGAGCGTTCAGTATTTGGTGTACAAGATGACACAAGTACGAGAACTCGGGGGAAGTGTTGCTTAGCTAAGTTGTATTTTAATAGACTTTTTATCACAGTTGCTCGTAAAGTGGCTCTTCAGCCAGCGCCTGTAGAACCAAAATCCAACAAACAGACGTGTGCTTTTTACTCTAAATTACCAAATACGTTATAAATATAATAATGATAACCCCATTCAGTGAAGTTTGTATCTCACTGCAAGTTATACGTACATTTTCATCGTTTCGTTTTGGTCGATGTCGATTCTGTTCGCGCCATCAACACGGGTTTCTCTGACGACGCGGAAAAATAAAAAGGGTGCACTACATTTTTCACAAGCTTAACTAACAATACAACTCTGTTTTTTCCTCGCAACTGTGATGAAAAACGTCGCCATATTACCGCCTCGATTGCAATGATCAACTTTGCACACTTGTATCATAATTTACTATTAGGGCATAATATATTCGCGATACGTGATCACACCTCGGACGAACCTCTCCATTGTTACGCGCCATACGCTGGATTAATTTATTATCCGAGGGAGTCGAACTTTGTGGAAGTAGCTTTACGGTATATAGAAAACAATAGTATATCTTAACTATAAATACCTATCGCATTCGTATATTTATTATAAGTTGTAACATCGCATTGGAAATTCTGTAATGATGCTGCAATTCTGTTTACGAATAAATTAAAAATTCATATATTTCCGTTTCCCTAGGACATCCTAACGGGTGCAGCTAAGATCTCCCTGGCTGGCGGAGTAGAGAACATGTCCCAAGCTCCGTTCGCGGTGCGTAACGTCCGGTTCGGCACAACCCTCGGCGCCAGCTACGCGTTCGAGGACACCCTGTGGGCCGGCCTGTCCGACTCCTACTGCGGCCTCCCCATGGGCATGACCGCCGAGAAACTTGGCGCACAGTTCGGGATCACCAGGGACGAGGTCGACAACTACGCGCTCAAGTCTCAGCAGAAGTGGAAGACTTGTGAGTTTTTATCTTTTAGTTTGTTTAATTTACAGCTTTTGAACAAGATTTGAACTGACAACCGATGGGGAAGAAAGGTTCTCGAGTGGCGGACGAACCGGAAGACGCAGCGTAGGCCCCACACTAGGTGGACCGACGATCTTAAGAAAACAAATAAACAAAGAAATAACCTGTATTTGGCTTAAGAGTGTTTATTATCCTGTTTCTTATATAATTTAGTAAGAAAGCTGTTGGTTGTCCAAATAAAATAAAATAAAAGCGCGGGGAGCCGATGGATGCAGGACGCGGTTAGCCGCTCAAATTGGCGCTCTCTGGGGGAGGCCTATGTTCAGCAGTGGACGTTTTCAGGCTGTTGATGATGAACAAAATTTAAAATTATATGCTAGGAACCGTTATTCTAGACCTATAGAGTGAGAAAGCATCATTCCGGATATGACGACACGACCTCGTCCGTCCCCCTCCCGCATGGCTCCGCCCCTTTTTAGCCGGGGAGGGGGTGAGCTTGCCTTGCCCGGGAGGCCAGGCGCACTTGCTCGTCACATTGGCATCGATTTTCGGTGTGAACACACCTCTTCTAGAACGGGTAACAGCGTTGCTGTTGGTAAGTTTTATAATTGTAAAACAACTTACTTATTTTATTAATATTTTCGTTTTTTCGTTATTGTTCTAGTAGCAATAATGGCAGATACTTTAAAGGCTGTTAAAGAGGGTGAACGGAGTCGCCCGTCTCCACCACGTTTACCACAGCCGTCTTCTTCATCATCATCGTCGTCGTCGAGCAGCAGCCCCGCCCCACGTCGCCGTCGCCGTCATCGGGAGTGCAACGAGAACGAGGAGACAAATGGTCGCAGGTTAGATTTGCTAACCAATCAAGTGAGTGACATTTTAAACTACTTGAAAAATAACGATCAGGCCAAATTTTCAAACACACAGGCACAGCCAGATTCGGATTCCGATATTTCCCTGCATACATCGGAAAGTTTGAGGGTTTCACTTGTCGATAAAAAACCTCTTTTTTAACAAGCCTAAAGCTTAGTTAGTTTGCAGTATCAACAAACTTAAAAGAGCCTGTAGGTAGTAGCCACTGAGGGTAGACTGCTTGTTCTAAGCAAAATGAACTGTTGAAAAGCAACTTTCAACAGATCATTGAATGGGCTCATTCTCCGAAGAGCACATTTAATGCCGATACACTTTATGAAAAGATAAATAGCCTGTTTTCGGATAAACCACCTTACATGAAAGTATCTGAAGATCTCTTGTAATTAGCTTGTGGCAGACGAGCTGACATGATTCAGAGGTGCCGCGATTGCATATTATCCGGCGTCCGAGACAGGTTTGTCAAAGAGGACTTGCAAAAGATCCCTCCGACACAAAGTAACCTTTTCAATCCACAGGAATTAACCTCTTTCTTGCAGCAAGCCGGGGCACGAGTAAATTATTCTCGATACAAAAACGCTCTGCGGAAGAGCCTCATTGTATGTCTATGCAGAATAGACAGGATGCTCCCCCCGCTAAAAGACCACGGAAGTCATTTAATGGCGTTAACACTGAGCTTGAGGCCCGGCCTTCCACAAAGTTTTCAAGCCTCTTCAGCTGGCAAAGGTAAGACCCAAAGACCTGCAAATAATAAATCCGGTACGAGACGCAATGATAACAAAAAGTGCCCTTTCGGCGACCGTAAATTCAGAAGTAACTATCTAGTAGACTTTTTATGGCGGGTGGTTAGTAAATTATATAAAAATTTAGTAGAATTTCGGCACTCCAATACACATTTTAAAAATAATAGGAGGTTACCGAATTCCATTTATCAAAGTACTCCCGCTTCAAAATCCAAATCTGTTTAAACGGTTCCAAACTCCAACCAGCTTGTTGATGTCAGAACATATAAAGATTTTAAAACACAAAGTCAAAGTTTTGTACAAAACCTTGTTTCGGTTGATTGTTGCGTACCGGATTTCTTGCAGAGAAACGACTGGGTTATAAAAATAGACCTCTCAGGTCTATTTCCATTTGCGAGTCTCGGAGGCTCATCAACCGTACCTGCGAGTGCTATATGCACCGAGAGCAAATACAAACCCAGAGTTGCTTCAGCTCTTTTGTCTGCCGTTCGGGCTGTCATCTGCACCCAGGGCATTTGCGACAGTGATAAATTGGGTCGCGCATCTGTTACGTGACCGAGGCATGCGCATAATCGTGTACTTGAACGATTTTTTGATTGCCAATCAATGTTGTCATGCTCTAACGGACAAAGCTGCGGAAGCTGTTCATGTCCTTACTTGTCTGTGATGGGTGATAAATCAACAGAAATCCATTTTGACTCTAAACAAAGTCATAGACTACCTCGGCAGTATTTAGAATCTCAGCCTGAATTCTAAATATTTACCCGAGAGCAAGGTCTTGCAAATCTTCCGTTTGATACGCTGCATTCTAAGAGCAATTCAATGGAGTCTGGAAGAAGCTTGCTTTGTGAGCTTGTCAATGCTTTGTAAGCATGCTAAACTTTGCGGCCTTCTATGTTCCCAGAGGTCGGCTTCACTGCAATTAGCTTGCAAGCTAGTTCCAGAACACCAAGCCTATGTAAAACGACCGATTGATCCAAAAGCGTCTACAATATTGCTATGGTGGTTACAAGCTCTACTCTATCGACCAAAACTGCGATTCACTGAGATCCTGCAACGCATTTTTTGACGACCGATGAATCGGCCAAAGGTTGGGGGTGCCATCATGGACAATACTTCCCTAAGCGGAATATGGTCCGCGCAACAACACATTGTCACAGTAATCTGAAAGAGATGTGGGCTGTCATACAAACCCTATTAGCTCATCAGCAATCGTTACAAAGGTCGGCTGTGCTAGTGTCCAATCGGACCACCCAAGTGTCGTGAGTCGTGAACTACATACGGAACAAGGGAAGACTCCGATCACAGAGCCTGTACAGACTAACATGTACCTTGTTCGAGATACTGGATCACAACCACATTCAATCGGTCCCACAGTACATACCAGGTCTGTTCAATACAGATACCGATCTGCTCTCAAGGCTCAAACAACCTGGAGAGTCCACTCTCCAGGTTGTTTGAGCGCTAATGAAAGAGGCGTGTCAAGAAGTATTTCAAAACTTCGGAATGCCTGACATCGATATATTTGCCTCAGAGAGCGCACACGTGCTTGCGAGATAAGTCTCCCAGGACTGTAAAGTCTCGAACGCAGAGTTTCACGACGCCTTCAGCAGAAGATGGTCGTACCGGGAGCGTGGATGTTCCCTCCACCACACCTAGCTCATTCCACGAGTACGCTAGTACTCCAGCCATCACCTAATCCTATGCAGCGGCAGTTACATATTAGTGGTTCCACGTTGGTCGAAGGTGTTTGGGCGCCCAGACCAAAAGAAAAGAGCGGTGTGAGCACCATTTCAAATACGCAATCTTCATCAACGATTGCAAGACACGGGAATTCACCTTCCTCCGATGCAGGTAGACCTGATTCACCTAGGAGCATGGCTAGTGACGGGTGTTGTCAAAGTTTAACTGGTTGGTCTCAAAATGAAATTCGAGTTATTAAATTCCAGTTGGCGACCATCTACTAAAAAGGTGTACTCCGGTATTTGGGGAGAAATGGCTTAGGCCCGATTTCACTAAAGTTTATTCCAAGTATACGGCTATTCGTTACTCTTGGATACAGCTAATTGACAAATGAAATTACATAAAAAAGACGCCATTTTGATTGTATCCAAGGAATAAGTCTTATTCCTTCACAAAATTGGTGGTATAAGGGCTATATTCACGTAACTCGGTTGTTCTCGGAAAGTTATACCTGGAATAAACCTTATTCTAGTTTGGTAAAATCGAGCCTTAGCTGGTGTACTCATCACCGACTTAACCATACGAATCCCACTGGTACGCAGCTAGCAAAATAGCTCGCTTACTTGCATTTAAATCTTAATCTTTCGTACAAAACTATTTTGGTCTGCAAATCTGCAATTGCCACCTTAGCATGTTCTAATAGTCAAACTTTGAGTGGCGATCCGCTTATTCACAGGATGGTAAAAGCCACCTCTCTCGGCAACGTAGATTCACGTGCTAAGGCCGTAATTTGGGACGCAAGTGTCGTAGTTGACTGGCTAAGCTTAAACCAGATCCCTGATAATAAGGCTAAATAAATTATAGATTATAAGGCTATATCAAGCATCACGTCGCACAGCACATATTTTGCTTCTAGCGTCTAGGCGTCAAGTACACAATCTTACTCTGCTAGTCTGCTACGTATTGATAGATCACAATTTGAGGATAGTTCCGATCATATTATTTACATCCTTCGTTCGGTTCCAAGACTGATAGCTATGCTCACAGATAGTCTACATGGAAACTACATACCCATATATTCATATTCATATTATAAATAAATCAGTTTGTCCTGTTTGGTGGCTGCGAAAGCTAGTGGGCATTTCATCATCTCGCGGAGAAAGTAGTGAAATTAACATTTTGTTTATACCTGCCAACGGCAGAGTCCCCCCAGCTTCTCGAGCTATGATAGGCGATTTGGTAAAGACAATTCTTAGAGGCAGAAATTGACGGCCTGTCCAGGCAGTACCCGAAGCGCCTCGGCATCATTAAATTGGCTTGAGAGTTGCAATACTGATGAAATCATGTCAACAGGAGACTGGTGTGTCCCTAACACATTTGCGCGTTTCTATTCAGCTGAGATGGTTCAGCCTCAGAACTACAATAGTTTGTCACAATCAAGCTATTTAGATTTTGTTATAATTTTGGTAACCTGATTATTTGATCCTGCTTATTTTATTGTTAATTGCTTAAATTATTACAGAAGTTCCCATCTTATAATTTATTTTTGCAAATACTCTTAGTGTTTGTGATAAAAACACTCTACAACAACAACAACAACTGATTACTTTATTAATTTTTAACAGAACAATCTAATTAATATTATACTAAAAAGATCATATTCACACATTGGCATCTTTATTTACTAGCTTGCCACCAGGCGATAATAAACACATCTCACTCTATAGGTCTAGAATAACGGTTCCTAGCATATAATATAATGTTTTACCTGAAAATAAAACAGTTATTATATGCGAAACCTTATTCTAGACCTAATTTTAATTCTGCCTGGTGAACTCATATTCTGTCCACAGAAAGTGAGATACAATGTGACGAGCAAGTGCGCCTGGCCTCCCGGGCAAGGCAAGCTCACCCCCTCCCCGGCTAAAAAGGGGCGGAGCCATGCGGGAGGGGGACGGACGAGGTCGTGTCGTCATATCCGGAATGATGCTTTCTCACTCTATAGGTCTAGAATAAGGTTTCGCATATAATAACTGTTTTATTTTCAGGTAAAACATTATATTATTGTGGTAAAAAAGTTAGGGGCGCACCCTTAGTCGGGCCGACACATTCGGTTTGGCAAACGCCAAGGCCGAGGAGTGTAGCGCTCTGGTTTATTACTAATAATATTATTTGTTATCTGTGATTTATTTATTTATTGATAATTATTACGTCGTGATCGTGAGTGTTTTGATTTCGTTCTTTTTGCCTTTTTAATGGGTTTAGGTCCATAATTTAAATCTACAGCGTCTAACGTTTCTAGCACAGTATTGCTTTTTCAAACAATTTTATCGGCTGTTCAAAAATATTTTTTATAATACTTAAATAGTTTTTTATTCTCAAAATGTCCACAGAGCTATTAAGATGCCTATCAGGCTCAATGTTACAATCAACGTAATCAATGCATGCAGCGCATCTATTACATTTAATAGGTCTTTATTAACTTTGTTATTTATCTAACCTTGAATAAAATTCACTTGTTATGTTTTTGTGACTGACTGATTATAAAATGTTGTAAAAGAGGGGCTACGTACACTTAACGCTGCGATAAGATATTACACAATCATCATCATAAAATAGTAGATATGTACCAACTCAGTAACTTTAGTTTTATATCAGTCGAAGTATATGTATACCTGAAAATAAAAGCGCAAATACTTGTTCTGTGCCTGGGTGTTGTGGGAGCATGGTCCTCGTAGTTCCTGGGTCCCTAGATACAGGGAATCCTAGTTAGGGTCCAGGATCTATGTATGTGATCGTTGGCCGTTATTATTATTGTATATCTATTGTTAAGTACAAGGAAAATTACATCGATAAAGTATTTTTAATATCTAAACTTAAATATTTAATTCTCCTTTTTTCTAAAATCTTTATTATTAAATTGGATTTCTCATTTAAATTCAATCCTTTCGCTTAACCCATGGAAAAAATACATATTTACCTAGACCTATCTATTTATAACAAAATATTCCGTCAAAATCAACAACACTATTCTGCACTAGGGAACGACGTCGACAACTTCCAGACCGAAAAATCGGTCTTTTCGGTTAAGTCTTCACACAAACCGAATATTCGGCAAAACTTATTTATTGCAGGCTATTTTTTTTTGTTATACATTTGAAGGCCTACTCAAACCGGCACGTTATACGCTACCGCCTGCGGTAAGTTCCGCGCAGGATCCTTTATTCGCTACCGGCAGCGGGTAGCGAATAACGCGCCGCGCCGGTTTGAATAGGGCTTAAAGTAGGTACCTATTTAGTATGTTTAGGTCAGGGCTTGTTAACGTTACCAAGTAACATAAAAAATAACGTTACGTAACGTTAATTCCAAAGCGATACCTTACTAACGTTATTAATATTTAACGTTAATGAGTAACTTAACATTATTATAACGTTAGGCAGCTAACGATATTTTTTAACGGTAATTTTGGCAATATCAATTCGGTGCCATGCTACGTTGCCGTTCCGTGCTGTCCGCGGCTCCGCGCGCGTTCGATTTGGTTGGTTATGCGGCGCTTTGCTTGGAATGATTATATTCACTCATCTTGGTAGCTGTGTGGGTGGATCCTCACAAAAGTAGACAAAATCAGATGAAAAAAAAATACTGAAAATTTCGTTGCATAATTGATAAAATTATAGTGGAACAGTATGCAAGGTGAGTTTGAATTGGTATGGTATCCCGAAAGGGGGGGGACTAGGACCATGATAGCCCACAAGTTGTGAGAGCCTTACTTTTAAACTACATGTTACAAACCTCCATACTAAAAAATAAATCCACTAACGAAATTGCATGTACGACCGCTACGCGAGTTAACAGGCAGGTCCGTAGCCAGAAATTCTCTTCAGGGTTGTGGGGGGGGGGGGGGGGGGGGGGGGGGGTCAGCTTGATTACTATAATTATATAATCTTTTCATCACAGTTGCTCATAAAGTGGCTCTTATCCCACCGCTTTTAGGATCATAATCTAAGAAACCCGTGACCCGTGCTTTTTACTTTACACCACACACGTCACGTTATAATAAATCTGATAACCCGATTCAATTCAGTTTGTATCTCGCTGCAAGTTATACGTACATTTTCGTCATTTCGTTTCGTTTCGGTTCCTGTTTCGGTTCCGGCTCCGGCTTCGGCTCCGGTTTCGGTTTCAGTATCGGTTTCTGTTTGTGTTTCGGCTCCGGCTGCGGTTTCGGTTTCGTGGTTTCGGTTTTGGCTCTGGCTCCAGTTTTGGTTTCGGTTTCGGTTTCGGCTCCAGCTCTGGTTTTGGTTTCGGTTTCGGTTTCGGCTTCGGTTTAGGTTTCTGTTTCGGCTCCGGGCCTGGTTTCAGTTTCGACTCCAGCCCCGGTTTCGGCTCCGGTTTCGGTTTCGGTTTCGGTTTCTTTTGCGGTTCCGGCTCCGGCTCCGGTTTCGGCTTCGGCTCCGGTTTCGGTTTAGGTTTCTGTTTCGGTTTCGGTTCCGCCTCCCCAGTTTCGGTTTCGGCGCCAGGCCCGGTTTCGGTTTAGGTTTCTGTTTTGGTTTTAGCTCCGCCTCCGGTTTCGGTTTCGGCTCCGGGCCCGGTATCGGTTTCAGTTCCAGCTCCGGTTTCGGCTTAGGCTCCGGTTTCGGTTTAGGTTTCTGTTTCGGTTCCGCCTCCAGTTTCGGTTTCGGCTCCTGGCCCGTTTTCGGTTTCGGTTTTGGTTTCGACTCCAGTTACGGTTTCTTTTTCGGTTTCGGCTCCGGCACCGGCTCCGGTTTTTGCTTTGGTTTCGGTTTCTGCTCCAGTTTCAGTTTCGGCTCCGGTTTCGGTTTTGGTTTCGGCTCCGGTTTTGGTTTCTTTTTCGGTTTCGGATCCGGCACCGGCTCCGGTTTCGGCTTCGGTTTTAGTTTCGGTTTCTTTTTCGGTTTCGGTTTCGGCTCCGGTTTCAATTTTGCTTTTTGTTTCGGTTTCGGTTTCACCTCCAATTTCGGTTTCGGTTTCAGCTCCGGCTCCGGCTCCGGTTTCAGTTTCTGTTTCTGTTTCGGCTTCGGCTCCGGTTTCGGTTTCTGTTTCTGTTTCGGTTTCGGTTTCAGCTCCGGCTCCGGCTCCGGTTTCGGTTTCTGTTTCTGTTTCTGTTTCGGTTTTGGCTCCGGTTTCGGCTTCGGTGTCGGTTTCTGTTTCTGTTTCTGTTTCGGTTTCGGTGTCGGTTTCTGTTTCAATTTCAGTTTCGGTTCCGGGTCCGGTTTCGGTCATCAACACGGTTTTTCTCTAACGGCGCGTGAAAATAAGAAGCCTGGACGACATTTTTCACTATTTATAATGCAACTCTGGGGTTTTCCTCGCAACTGTGATGAAAAACGTTGTATAACAAGCGTGCTTATCTATTGTATCAGCTCTACATACATATAAGTACCTAAGTGTAAACAAAATACACTAAAAATACTAAATACGTGAGCGAAGCGAGCGAGAACATATTTACATTGTTTTTCAGGAAACACGTATGGTAGTTCAAACATGAATTACATGTCAGTCAGTACAAATGCGCGTGCCATAAAACCAAATACAGCAAAAGCACTAAATACGCGAGCGAAGCGAGCGCGAACATTTTTATATTTGCCGCATTGTATTCCAAAAACACGTATGGTAGTTCAAGCCTGAATTATATGTCAGTCAGTACAAATGCGTGCTAAAAAACTAAATACTGTAAAAATATTAAATACGCGAGCGAACAAGCCGGTTTCCGAAAAGGCTTTAGCACCATAGAACACATCCATACGGTACGCCAGATTATACAGAAGAAGAGTATAATCGGCCGTTATGCCTAGCGTTTGCGGACTATGAGAAAGCCTTAGATTCAATCGAGACTTGGCTTGGGCGGTGCTGTATTACAAAAGTAGAGTATGTTTAGATGTATGAGAAGTTGAGATATAGCATCCGATGTTGGGGTAGTAGCTACGACTATAATATCAAAAGGGCGTTTATTTTACAGAAGCGTGCCATTCGTACTATGGTGGGCATACCACCGTGGGAGTCCTGCAGAGATAAGTTTAGAGAACTGCAAATCCTGACGGTCCCTAGTTTGTATGTTATATGGTCTTGCTCACAGATGTTATTAAGTTTAGACATAAATATGAGACAGCGGAACAGAAAAACATTAGATTAGAAACACGAAGAAAAGACCTAAAATGTGCTCTTTTGCCAAAATTGAATATTGCTAAACACTGTTCCAGGTACCAGGCTGTCAAGTTATTTAATTGTTTGCCCATGGAGATGAAATCAATCGATAGTCTCTCTATTTTTCGAGTAAGACTGAAAAGACTTTTGTTGGAAGAGTAAACACTCTCTTACTCCGTACAGGATTTTATTGACAAGAACGGCTATGTTTGATTATCGTTTTCTGTTATTTGTAGGTACATATTAACTGGAATTAGGAAATCATTCTTTAAATATTGAATTATACTGTTGATTTATATTTAATTATAGGTGATTAGAGTTTTAGGTGAATTTCAAACACAATGTAAAAATTGTTATTGAATAAATAAATTATGAATTATTATGAATTATGAAATGGTTCTAAATTCTGATATACCTATCATTCCTATTTAGTCAAAACTCTTCAATACGTGAATTTGTCCATTTTTCTGTCTTGGCTCAGCACCACAGAGTACTTTTTTATATAGAGCTCAGCACTATTCACGTCATGACGACGGCAATGAAAAGCCGCGGGGCTCCACCACTTACACCTCACAGGTTTACCCGTTTACCCATTTTAAAGTAACGATAAAATTAACGGTAATTTGCAAATAACGTTATTAAAGGTTACCGGTATAACGTAGCATAAATAACGTTATATTTTTTACCGATATTTTTTACTTAACGGTAACGACATCTTTTGGAGGTAACGTTACGAATGTGTTACCGGTATTTAAAGCCCTGGTTTAGGTACTTAAAACTAATGGAGTATAAAATAAATCATAGCATTTCATTCGGCAAATACTTTGACTAGCAAACGACGCTGGCGTATTCAAGGCGGAGATCGAGCCAGTGACGCTCACCATCAAGAGGAAGCCGGTGACGGTGGGAACCGACGAGCACCCTCGCCCGCAGACCACCCTTGAAGGGCTCAAGAAACTGTCGCCTGTCTTCAAGAAAGACGGCCTTGTCACTGCTGGCAGCGCATCTGTGAGTAAATAATTACTTAGGTACCTACAAACAAAAATTACCTAAAAAATGTCTTACACCCTTTCCTCGTTAGAGAAGGCCCGTCGTGTCCCAGCATTTGGAACATAGGTATTAACTAGATGGTATGACTTCGATGCAAACTTTGTCTAGGTAGTTACCACCGCTTTGCCTGTTATTCTGCCGCCAAGCAGTAGTGTACAAGCGCTATTTTGTTCCGGTTTGAAGGGAATTGTAGCTAGTGAAATTACTGGGCGAATGAGACTTTATGATCTAATCTCGCAGTTTAGAAATCTTACCTTAACTTTAATTTAGAGTTGAGAGTGACGTTGCATCTGTAATGGGCGGCCGTGACGCTTAACAACAGGCGAACGACTAGCTCGTCACGTCATTCGTTATATAAAATAAAAAGAATTGTGCTAATACCGCCGAGGATTCCCCCACCAGGGTATAAGCGACGGCGCCGGAGCCCTGGTGCTGGCGAGCGAGGAAGCGGCGCGCGGCCTGAAGCCGCTGGCGCGCCTGGTGGGCTGGGCCTACGTGGGCGTGGACCCCAGCATCATGGGCATCGGGCCCGTGCCTGCTATCGAGAACCTGCTTAAAGCCACCAAGATGACGCTCAACGATGTAGACCTCATCGAGGTTTGTTGGATTTTGATTTTATCGTTGTGTTAAGTAGGTCGAGCTCAAGGAATGTTATTCCTACGACAGTCGTACGTGTTTAATTGCTCATCTATTGTTAATCTTTGACTCTAAGCATCATTATTTGAATCCCGCATTTGTATTTGATGTCCTGCTCCGAGCTCATACAATGGAGAAAACACATCACTAGACAAGGAAAGCAGCATTTTGAAGAAGTAAAAACTTGGGAAATTTTTGTCATCAACTTGCAACTGTTCAACGTCACCACGTTAACCAACTACGGTCCACAATGGTGGTTCTATCCCTGTGAGAGAATTCCCCTGATGTCCAACAGTGGAATCGTAATGAGTTGATGATGCCAATATTTTTCTTTGCACCGCCGAAAACTATAAAAATGTGTGACAGACTGGGAGCAGAAAAATCTATGTTATGTATAAGTAGGTACCGAAACAGTGGGTAAATGAAAGGGGCTCAAAAATTGAAAAAATATGCCATGTTATTATAATAGCTAGTGTTAATCCTGCGACCCCCACAGATCAACGAAGCCTTCGTAGCGCAGACGCTATCGTGCGCTAAAGCTCTGAAGCTAGACATGGAGAAGTTGAATGTAAACGGTGGCGCCACCGCGCTCGGACACCCGCTCGGCGCCTCCGGCAGCCGCATCACCGCGCATCTCGTGCATGAGCTCAGGTAACATCGCGCAACACCGCGCATCTCGTGCATGAGCTCAGGTAACATCACGCATCACCGCGCATCTCGTGCATGAGCTCAGGTAACATCACGCATCACTGCGCATCTCGTGCATGAACTCAGGTAACATCACGCATCACCGCGCATCTCGTGCATGTACTCAGGTAACATCACGCATCACCCCGCATCTCGTGCATGAACTCAGGTAACATCACGCATCACCCCGCATCTCGTGCATGAACTCAGGTAACATCACGCATCACCGCGCATCTCGTGCATGAGCTCAGGTAACATCACGCATCACCGCGCATCTCGTGCATGTACTCAGGTAACTTCACGCATCACCGCGCATCTCGTGCATGAACTCGGGTAACATCACGCATCTCGTGCATGAACTCAGGTATCACCACGCATCACCGTCCATCTCGTGCATGAACTGAAGTAACATCACGCATCACCGCGCATCTCATGCATGAGCTCAGGTAACATCACGCATCATATACCTACATTTACGCGTAGGAAAATACAGACACGAGAAAAAATTACATTATAGAGAAAAACCTCAAGCAGAATCGGCTGAATGTTTATTTTAGACTTTCGGCCAAACTTGCCGAAAGCAGTACCTATTGCCACTATCAAATAACGAGTTCCACGGCATTCATTGATATGGACAGGCTTCGATTATTCGCTGTATAATTTTTTGCCTACCTATGCTTAATTTTTTTTTGTGTGCACAGACGCAAAGGATTAAAGCGCGCCATCGGCTCCGCTTGCATCGGAGGCGGCCAGGGCATCGCCATCATGATCGAAGCTGTCTAATTAAACAAATAGCTTAGTTTTATATGATTAATCAATTTACAGGGTGTCTACGTTAGTTTGGTACTGTTGGAAGAACTGAGTTATCTGACTATTCTATTCCAAGAAGTAAAAGTTCAAAAAAAAGTCAACGAAAAGTATCTAGGCATGGACCATTTCACAAAGAACATGTGAAAATCATATGATTTTAATAAGTCACACCTGCTACTTTTAGTCACACACTGCTACAAATCACAGTAAAGGATCATGGCTTCAGATTTCGTATACAAGAGTAACATCAGCAGTGAATATCAAAATATGATTATTTTGTTTATGTTCAGTAACAAACTAGCCTGTAAACTATACTAATAAAAATTCAGTGCCTGTGATGTAGCGGTGAACCTTGATTTTGTTTAATTAAAGATCTGAGAGTAGCATTAGATTTCTTTTTAATCATTAGTAGCAGGTCGAAACTTCACTAAGTTGCGCCTAAATCACACCTCTGTTCCATTTCATAATAGCACCACCAGTCACCATTGATCTAATTCATTAAACAAATGCAAAATCACAGATGAAATCACTGTGACAAAAATAAATCATATGATCAAATGACAATGAATTAATAGTGGCAATCATTTCCACGCCTAACGAAAAGTAAACCAAAATCTTAGAGTAGGTAATAATGTTGCAAAACTATTTTAGCAAAATGGCGTTTTGTTTGTTCTTAGTAATATTGTACCATTATTATGTTGTACCAAGCTAAAGTAGATTGTTCTGATACGAATGGAAGAGAAAAGTTTAGTATGTAAGCAAGTATTTTTATGAAATAATCATATCAATCAGGTTTTCATACCGAATTGCTGAATATCTGTAAATACCTTTAATTATCATCAAGTCATTATACTTACCTATATTTTAAAGTGGAAGGTGCACTACCTACATTATTATTATTGTAGTAGGTGTAAATATCCGCGGCATAATGTGAATTTGATCAATTTCATTTTTATAGTAATTGGTTTTATAATTGGGTCCAAAGCTATTGAGATTTTGTAAAAATATTATAGGTAAGTATTAGTTTATACTTTTGTTAAATTATTGTAGGTAAGTATTAAACAATTAAATAAAAATATTATGTTCATGAACACAGTCAATTATATTTTTATATAACTTACATAGTTTGTTCAGTAGTTACAATAAAAGTATATTTTGAGAAATATATGTATCAAACATTATTTTAATAAAACGTTTTTAAATGTTTTTCTGCGTTTATTTTGATTATAATTTAAGTAGATATACCACAATGCAACTTGTATTTTCCTATTGGAAAATTAATCGAGCAGCGAACTGTACATAACTGAAAAGTAACAATAAGTTAGTGTCCCGTAAGGAACGTGTCCAATTCAAGAAAGTGTCGAATCTAGGAAGGTGGTGAGTTAACAAAATTAGCCAAGTCGCCTCAATTCTGGACTCCTTAAAACGTCCAGTTTGATATAGAAACTTATCTCAAAATATCCCAAAACTCTTAGCCAGGGTAGAACGGGCTTCGGAGGAAAATAATCTTTTCCTTGGGGAGCTTAGTGGACGGAAAGGTTTTACTCTGATTAGGTATTTCCACAGATAATATAATACTATACCAACCGGCGCCTCCAAATAGAGTGACTCGACTTGTAGCGGGACTATATTAAATTCTGTGCTAGGGGGCAGGTGGGGTCAACATGCGTGTTGAAAAGATAGGCTTTGTTTTGCGACCGAACGCTTGGGGGAATCTTCCTTGATGGAAGGCCGCCACCTGTCTTATTTCTGGGAGCTTGTTTGTCATAGTTTAATTTTCCCCTTAGTCGGTTCTTCGTGGTCGTTCTAGACATGAATTGAGCGACCCCTATGGCTGCGATAGGGTCGTCCGTCAAACCAGGTTAGCTCTTCTGACTCAGGTAGGTAGGTACTGTTTTTGGCACTGGTAGAATCGGCGAAGTCGGTGCTTGAATGTGTTACGCAGACACCGTCTTCGCCGATGAGGTTGGCGTACTCCTTGTTGGTTAGCTGGAACCATTAACTATAAATCCGGGCTTTATAATCTTTGGCTGGAACGATCGCGTCACGCGTCGTCCGCGTCGTGAATGGCGAACCCCACGGGACCCTTGACCTATTTTTCACCCACTTGACGGCTAGGTGCCTCCTATCCGGTGGCGCTGTAAAATTCTGTAGCGACAACCTGTTCAAAAATAGCCACGAGTAAATATAGAGGCAGTCCTATAACCCTGAATCTGACATAGGTACATACCGTAGTGTAGGGGATAGGCAGGTACCTATATACCTGCCTAAAAATTATTTCTAAAGAAGCCTTAATATAGAAATAGATAAATTTAATCCTACATGCAGATAACCACACCCGAATCAGGTAAAAACTACTCTACGTATCAAACGTTCGTGATAAAGTTATCAAGTCACTCACTAGCAAGCGAGACCGGTCGGTGGGCTGACGCTTGTTTACGTCGACTAAGTACTTACTTGTGTGAAAACGGACTTTGGAATCCCTGAACATGGCTGTGGCAATTAATAAAGGTAAGAGATTGTTTCTAGCTGAACTGAACGTACCCAGGTAGGTAGATCTGCTTTCCTTTGGATTTGCGGAAAAATATTTCATAAAGCAAAGCTGTTGTCTGGTACCTATGTAAGCATCTAAGTACTTTATATTGTTTATGATTTTAATCATCGGTCAATGTGGGGGAGAGAAGTCAATGAACTTTTAGCACGCAAGGTCGCGTGTAATATACCTACTGCCCATAGAATCTAGTCATAACAAATGACCGTGAATCTGCTAGTCTAGTTATGTTATAAATAATAGAAATGTGGTCACCCAAAAAGACTACTTACGTTTCGCTAACGTTTTTGTGTATACCTACCTACTGTGTGGATCCGCGCTGTATAGTGTCTACCCAACCATAGTAAGTATAGCGCATGAATAAATTATGTACCTCTATTCAAGTGTAGACTACAAAATATAACGTAGAGCAAATAAAATGAAACTACAAACCAGTCACTTTCCCCTGCATGCCGTATTGGGGAGCAGAGCAGTACCTGCCTATATACTATTTATAGGTATTTTTTTAAGGTTCCGTACCCAAACGGTAAAACGCACCCTATTACTAAGGCTCCGCTGTCTGTCTGTCTGTCCGTCTGTCACCTGGTATCTCATGAACCGTGATAGTTAGTTGAAATTTTCACAGATGATGTATTTCTGTTGCCGCTATAAAAACAATTACTAAAAAACAGAATAAAATAAATATTTAAGGGGGCTCCCATACAACAAACGTGATTTTTTTGCTCGTTTACCAGATGAGTCATAGATGGCGCTGCTTTAAGTAGTACTGCTACTCATCACTAGATGGCAGGGATAGATAACGGAACCCTTCGTGCGCGAGTCTGACTCGCACTTGGCCGGTTATTTATTTATCAGTTTGTACCTATTACTTGGATGTTTTGGAACTTACCTATATCACTTTTAGTTGTTGGAGTTGCATAGGTATGAGATGGATGAATGGAACAGAACACAGACATGCCTGAATCTACCAGTGGCACGGTGCGTGCGGCGGCCTATGTAGTTTTGGTGATAATTATATCATAATCTATTTGACAGCTTTTCTCACGATATGAAATGTTTTCACACACGATAAGTACAACTTATGTGTTGTTAATATATGTTACTGATTACTTTTGAAAGGAGATCCAGTAGTAATGAATAAGTACATACATAATAATAAATTCATTGCTATAGGTAGGTATTCGGTATTTCACTGATCTTCAAAGCGCCGGGTAGGGCCAGATAAGCAGGTCAAAATCCGTTCAAAGAAACATCGATCTTAACAACTTAGAGTGAAATAGCAATTCAGTCTGAACTTCAGTGAGGTGCTTACGACAAAGACAACGCATGCAATGACTGATTTTGACGGTTATTAATTAGTATCTATGTTTATATAGTATTTTTCATAATTATGAAGTCATCACAACATCTGAATGATTCTTGGGAATACTCTCAATTTTTTTTTAAATATATTCGGTAGAAACTGAGTAAAATTAGTACGTTCAAAATTTTCGAGGGAGGTTTGCGATTTTTTGATATACTTATAGCTAAAGTTATTTATCTTGTATTTGTGGACATCACGGTATACTTAAAGATATGAATTACATGTTATCAAATTCAAAGCTCCACATGCTCTAATTTCGCCAGGAAACGTGGCTAAAAACACCTTGTTTCCCTACCCAGAGCAATTATCTGTTTTAACCGTTTTAGAACAAGGTTCTATTCTATGCATATACTTAGTATCAAATAAACAAGGGTCAATTAGGTAGGTACTTTAGCCACCTGATAATATCACCCCCAATTTGCTAAAGTGGTCTTTAAAGCGATAACAATACAGTTTGGAAATCATGATAATAGATGACGGTACTATGATTGTTACACGCTTCGCTGAGTTCAATGTCCAAGAATGCTTGTAAACTGTTCTGATAATGACATGAACTGACTTATCTTAAATCTAAAATACCTTACCGTAAATATATTCATTACGAGTGGTACTATAGTACTTAGTCAAGTTACTCGTAATAAATAGATTTACCTCAAATAAGGTTAGGTAGTTAGGTACATACTTAATGTCCTTATTTAGTTATTTCTCTGCTGGCGTATCTATGTTTTTCGATAACGTTTGGGCTCCATCTTAGTCTTTTTAAGTACCTATACGTACCAACCAATGACGTGGGATTATGTGTAGGTACAAATCATGGCAATATCAAACTAAAAATGCACAACGTCTAGATTTCAATTTTCGACCACTAACTTGACTTGGTCTTGGTTACCAGGTATTTTCATAGTGGCGGCGAAGCGGACACCCTTCGGCAAAATGGGTGGTATGCTGCGCGACATTCATCCTTCAGACCTCCTCGCCGCCGCAGCCAAGGACGCCTTCAAGGCTGGCAACGTGTCGCCGGCTCTCGTCGACACGGCCAATATTGGGCAGGTGTACACGGTGCGAGAATGCAACATATCCGCGCTATCGGCTGAAACGAGGGCATCTTACATCCCTCCCTATCCTTGCTAATATACGTTAACCCTCGTACCAAAAAACACTGCGCATGCGCAACAGTGGAATAGCTACTCAGTGTTTTCTCTTGTTTTATTGTTGCCCATTTCAAACTATGCAGAGAAAGACAAAACACTTAAATAACTATTCATCTGCTACACAATGTTTATTTACCTAACTGTATTAAACTGAAACGTTCTGTTTGTTTGTTTGTGTGGCGTTCACGTCAAACGGCTGAATCAAATTGGATGAAATTTTGCACACAGCTTGCTTACATACCGAGGTTAACATAGAGGATACAACGAGGATACTCTTTATCCTGGAAAGTTGAAAGTACTCGCTGGAAAACGATTAAATTGCGCCTCTAATATAGTTATAAATAAAGTACCTACCCTTCGGCTTCGTTAACATTCAGCTCTCGCTGCGGGAGTGAGCAGGAAAGTGAGCTAAAAATAAGGCAGTATGTAAACGGGTGGGGTCCCAAACATTACATATGTGTACATTTTTTACGTATAATAGGCCTGCAATTGACCACTTTCTCACCTGATGGTAAATGACGACGCGGTCGACGATGGCGCATGCTTGCCAAGAAGATAGGTACCGGTTCACTCTTCACTTACCCGGACAAGTCGCGCTGCCCTTAACCTGGCTCACTGCCAGAAGTGAGCTGAATATAAATGAGGCATGAGAGATAAATGTAGATCGCGGGAGAGATTTTAATTCGCAATTCCCAAACGTCAACAACATTTTCGAAAAGTACTCCACTCTTCTTGTTCTTGATAAACAAATGGTTCTGGTCTTGTTCCAGTTAAGTGTGTCATCCGACGGAGGCTTGTCTCCTCGCCACGCAGCGCTGAAGTCAGGAGTGCCGCAGGAAAAGCCAGTTCTTGGAGTAAACCGGCTGTGCGGATCTGGATTCCAAGCTGTCGTGAACAGCGCACAGGTGTGACTTCTGTTGTTTCTAGCATTGTATTGTCCAGTGTTGTCGCAACTTATTCTTCTTAAGAAGGTGCTTGTATAAACTTTAAAGGAGTATTTTTTCAGGACATCATCACAGGAACAGCTCAGGTTTCCCTTGCTGGTGGTACGGAAAACATGTCAGCTGTTCCATTCCTGGTGCGAAATGTGCGCTACGGGGTGAACCTCGGAGTTAACACTCCTTTCGAGGACTCCTTGACAGCAGCCTCCCTGGACACCTACTGCAACTTCACCATGCCACAGACTGCTGAGAATTTAGCGGAGAAGTACGAGTTGAAAAGGGGAGAGGTTGATCAATTTGCTTTGCAATCACAGCAGAGGTGGAAGGCTGGTGAGGCTGAGACTCTATTTTCATTTCACTAAGCGATACCGATTTAGACTATGCCGCATAGTTCCCGACCAACAACAGGGCTAAGCTAACCTATCACGTCCCATAATGAGGGTAGTAGAGGCAACTAAGACAGTATTGAGATCCACGCAGGCACACACCGCACCCTTCAGTTTAGCAATGGGAGGTGGCGTCAGGCGGCTTACTTCAATCCTAAAACCTTTTGCGGTAATGTTATTAGGTACGAGGACCCCAAATAAAATGGGATCAGGCCAGGAAGATGATGATATCAGTTTAGCCTAGAACACCAATGACTATCATTGGCGTCTTACGACTATATTGAGTGTCTTCAAATCTCAGAAGTCGAAAATGTTGGACATTCAATTGCCCTAAAAACTTTTTCAACCTTCTAGCTCAAGACAGCGGCGTATTCAAAGAAGAACTGACTCCTATTACTGTGAAAGTGAAGAAGGGCGAAGTCGTCGTAGATAAAGATGAACATCCAAGGCCTGAGACCAGCCCTGAAGCCCTAAACAAACTGCCAGCTCTCTTTAGGAAGGGCGGTGTCGTTACTGCTGGAAATTCCTCCGTAAGTAACTCCATTACATTTAGTGAAGTATTTTCATCCATGTTCTTCAAGTCTTTAGAATTGTTGTTTTATTTAGAAGAACACGATTCATTACGATATTGTTTTTGTTATTTCTATGTATTTGTATTTTGCGGTTTTGGTAAAATCATATTTTTCCCCAGGGAGTCAACGACGGTGCTGGAGCCGTGATCTTGGCCAGCGAGGAAGCTGTAAAGCAAAATGGCCTGAAGCCTCTCGTCAGGCTTTTGGGCTGGTCCTTCACCGGAGTAGACCCCAGCATCATGGGCATCGGACCCGTGCCGGCTATCCAGAACCTGCTGAAGGTTACTGGGCTGAAGCTTGATGATATCGATCTTGTGGAGGTAAGGAATCTTTATGAACGCAATTCAAGCCCATAAGATGAAGAAAAGTATTCTGTAAAGTAGTTCTGCGAAGTAGTTTTAGATTAGTTACTTCAGCTTATGTCCTTTTTTGACATTTGAATATTGAAAGCGATCGAAAATGACAAAAGATGGTGTAACTAATCTAAAGCTACAACGTGTTTATTACTGAGGATGTTAACGCATTCGAGTTTTTCCCCCGTTCATAGAGCTCATACCCCATGCCGCCACACATTTCACCAGACCCGAGCGCGCGGGCTCCTTGGTATACGCCAGAGTGAGCCCACGAGGAGGGTTTGCGGAATATAGTATGTGCTCGTAATATAAAATACTCTTTTACGCGCAAATACAACGTAAATGTGTGTCATTATAAAGATGATACTTTGCCAAAAGTTCTGAAAAAAAATTATTATAGTGTATTTACGATGAAAACCATATTTTTAATATGGACCCTCCAGGTGGGTCCACGCGCCGCGAATGCGGAAAAGGTGAACCCTCCAGGGTCCCCGGCACTGAATGGGTTCATGTTTATGGGAACGTCAAACAAAAAGAACAGACCAACATTAGGTAACATGGAAGACTATATGCTGAGAAATAACATTTGACTACTAAAATTATCTTTTCTTTCAGATAAACGAAGCTTTCTCAGCGCAGACCCTAGCATGCATCAAGGAGCTCGGTCTAGACCAGAGCAAGTTGAACGTGAATGGAGGGGCCATCGCGATGGGACACCCTGTAGGAGCTTCTGGAGCCAGGATCACGGCGCATTTGGCTCATGAGCTCAGGTACCTATACGCTTAAATCTAATATATTTCGGTAGAATGATAGAGAACCTGGAATGTAATTTGCCTTACATTGATGAGATAAAGTAAGTAATATAAAGATGTGTATAGTTACGACGGATAAAAATTGCACTTAGTCCAAGAGAGACCTAGTCAAGATGAAGCTGGTATTGCTGTATTGTTCGAATTCCACTAGCCTTTCAATTCAAAGTTATTTTATTGTTACAGGCGGCGAGGCTTGAAGAGGGGCATCGGCTCTGCTTGTATCGGCGGAGGACAAGGCATCGCGTTATTACTAGAGACCGTTTGAACCATACCTAAGCATGATGCATGGCATTTGCTTGCTTCTATACATACCAAAATGTAAATACTGTTAATTGTTAAGTATTATTATTTGCTCAATAAAATATTTTTCTACAATTTTCTAAACTCATTTCAACAACAAAAGGGAAATACTTATGGCAGTAGTCTTGCGCTGGTTAAGTGGAGAATGGATAGAGTAAAATGTTGGATTTCTTGGACACATTCACCAAAGTGTGTCCATAGGGCATAAAAGCACGCTGCTCGACAGCTATTTATATCAGTATATATACTGACTGCACGGAATCAAATGCAGTTTGGTTGGCAGTCACTGTACTTGCGTACTTGCGGGTGTATGTCCCAATATCCACCAACCACCAACTAACTAACCAACCTTTTACATGGGACAACATAGATAAAGTTATTGAAGTGAAAATCTTACTTAACAACTTTTCAAATTCATCGAAACTAGCTTATTTTTTAGTTGGTTTTCTGTTCTCCTCTTTCTATAATAGAGAGAAATGAATAATTTGTAAAGGAAAAATTTGAAACACGAGGGGGACTTGAACCCGCATCCATCCGTCCCTAAAGTCGGGACATGCTTTACTTAAGCTACCGTGACAAGTTTTTCCTTTACTTACAAATTAATCTGTGGATTACGCTGAGCAGGCGATACTGCTATAAAAATCATAAATAGAGAGAAGTGAATAGAGATGGTACTGGTAGATGGATATGGAAACTATTGGGAGACATTTTAGGTTCGGTTCAGAGTACGAATACCTGCAGCCCCTACAGGGTCATTAATGAGGTCATGTATTAGATACCTAGGGCCCTTGTCAAATCTAAGGGATGCAGAAAAGCTTACCGATAGCTTACCTACAAACTTTGATGGTAGCACACTACACATTAAGTTAACATAGTCACGACTCACGAGTTACTTTGGTTTTCAGCTGTGACTTGACTTGGTCTTAAGCTGTGACATTCCAGCTATCAAAATAAATGCCATTGAAATAAGTACCTAGGTTCCTAGGTTTGCTTTAGAAAACTGGTAAATATACCTAAATAAGTAGGTTAGGTTAACTACTTTAATAATGAGTGTTTAAACAACGACCATAATCACCACTACACGTAAGAGATGGAATGATGAAGCAGAATGACCTCGTCACAAATTAAGATTGGAAGTGATTTGTATTTCTACTGATTTGCGTTTCTAAAGTGATTTGCAATTTGAATAAAAATACTCCACATAAAGGCTAGTATCAACAAATACTTTATTTACCTTGATAAAAGAGCGCATATCTGAAAGTTAGTGTGAGGTTATATCTTCACGACAAAACACGTTTTGTTTGAATATCATTTTATTGTGGAGTGTCACTGAAGCGATATGGCGAGCAAAGGTTAGTATTTTATCTTAGATTTTAAGCCCTAGCAGATAAAGCATTATGGATTATTTTGTTATGTTCCTGAATAAAAAGACTTATCACACAAACCGATGTTTCGTTTAACAATCGCTACACGAATTTAATTTGTTTGTGAATCAGCTGGAGCCGGCAACAACACGCCCGCATGACGTTCTAAAAATAACCTTCAAAATAAATATTATAACAGTTTAGGTAGATAGGTAGGTATTGTTATGTAAGAACCTATTTACATTGTAATTGTTACCTATCTAAGCCAGTGCCTATTTTTATTCCCGAGTTCTAAATACAATCAAAGTATTTTTTCTTATTCAAATTTGTTATTGCAAATTATAAATTTAAATAATACCCTAGGTAAGATAAATGTATAATAATTATAATGCCGTTTTAATTATAAAATGAGATACTTAGGTAAGTAAAAATAAATAAGACACTTTATTCATAACGATTATTTTAAATTAATTAATGAAGGATAACGATTTATGTCAAGAATATTTACATGCAATTTAGGTATCTTCATAATTGGCGCGAAACGGACGCCATTTTGTAATTATGGCGGACCACTACGAGAGTTGCCAGCGTGCCATGCTTTCGCTGCAGCGGCGAAAGACGCAATCTATTCTGCCAAAGTAGATCCAACCCTCGTGGACCAGACTGTCGTAGGAAATGTGCTTTATGTAAGTATGAACTGAACTGTGCCAACGTGGTGCCAACCATACCACGTACCATTCTCTCACTTTCTCTCTCTCTTTTTCTCTCTCTCCAAGTAAAATCTTTACCGAGATGCCACAGTCACAACTTAAGACCAAGTGGACAGACTAATCTCAACAGTAAATTAATAAGTAAAATCTGTAACTTACTTTTAACAAGTATGCCTAATGGTATTGTTAACTTGTTACGTGCGATCTAAGTATTTGAAGCATGGAATTCGTTTCTTTGGAAGCCTTTTAAGGCGCAACTGATCAGCGATTCAGCACTATATGTTTGGATTCCCAAGAAATTGTAACTTATTACAACAACATAAAAACTCTATTTGCAGCTAAGCCAATGTGATGGCGGGAAAACTCCAAGATACTGCGGTATCTACTCGCAAGTTCCCATAGAGAAACCAGCACTAGGCGTCAACAAAGCTTGCGGCACCGGCATTCAGGCTATCATTACTGGAGCTGTGGTAAGACTCAAACACCAACCTTATATGTAGTTATCTATTACGACAGATCACTTAAATATACTCCATGATGCAATGATCGTAAAAAGTCCGTGATAAATTCTGCTTCTAGGACATTCTAGTTGGAACCTCAAACATTATCCTGGCTGGTGGAACTGAAATCATGTCATCTCTGCCCATGCTTGTTAGAAACACTCGCTTCGGATCCACTCTTGGATCTCTTAATAACTTGGAAGACCACATTCAAGGCGGATTTGAAGACAGTCAAAGCGGGGTGAGCCTTGCGAGTATAGCAGAAGAAACAGCGAAGAAATACCAGATCAAAAGAGAAGACGTTGATGAGTTTGCGTTGAGGAGTCTATTGAAGTGGAAAGCAGGTAATATATTTTCTTATTATGAAACGAGGACCATAATAATTGTGACTACATTGAAAATTGATATATAAACTGGTTCCTTTTCAGCCGAAGCTTCCGGTGCCTTTACCGACGAGATCACAAGCTTAACTGTAACTCAAAAGAAAAAACAAATACTTATAGAGAAAGACCAGCTGTCGCAAGTCAACTTGGACATAGATCATCTCAAACAGCTACCAGCTCTAGCAGAAGATGGAACTGTGGTCACCAGCGGAAATTCTTCTGTAAGTGTCAGATGACATCCACGTGCTACCACTGTCATTATACGGCTTCTTGTTTCAATATGAATTCCAAAGTTAGCAGATGATGGATTCTTTTAGGTCCCAGCAGACGGAGCAGCAGCTTTACTGCTGGCAAGCGAAGAGGCAATCAGAAGCCAAGACCTTAAGCCATTAGCCAAGGTAGCAGGGTGGTCTTGCGTTGGAGTCGACCCTGTCAACACTGGAATGGGAGCAGTGGTAGCGATAAGGAAGCTGCTGGCTCGCCAAGAAATCAGGGTGGAGGATGTGGATTTATTTGAGGTAAATAATTCATGATTCTATTTTATAATCCACCATTTCTGCATGGATGTAAACAGAATAGAACGTAAAGAAGTTGGTGAACGAGATAGCTCCTAGCCCTACCAAAACCTTGTAAAAAGTTTCCGATTCTGCAGCGTTTCCGCCATAAGAAACCCATAGAGAATTTTCAAAGGATCATCATTTTTACAGATAAACGAGACCTTCGGAGCTCAAGTCCTGGCTACAACAAAGGAGCTGAACATAGATCTTAGTAACGTGAACGTAAATGGAGGAGCGTTGGCTATGGGTAATCCGATTGCCGCAACCGGAGTTAGGATGGCTACCAGCCTAATTTATGAAATGAGGTAAATAGGGGATAAATTGTATCATGAAAATGAATAATGTGTCAACAGCTGGGATAGTAAATCTACTGCTGGCAGCTTTGATCCCTCTTAATGAGCCTTCGGAAGGTCAAGGAATGTAGATGACAAGTTTAATCTGAGAATGACGCGGTGAAATCAAACTTATTGCCCATAGAATGACTGTTTTCAACGTGATGGACAGTCATTTTCATTTACGAGTCACATTCACATCATGAACCTTTGCATGTCAGAGCAAATGAGCTCGGATCTGTAAGTCATCTAAAGTTAACTAATCATACTTATTTCATATTTTTTATTGATTAAAATACTCGTAGGTATACGTGGTTTTGTAATTAAGTTATCTTTACTTTTGAAAAGCGATGAGTACGATGATTTGATAATCTCTGAGCTCTTTTCGACTAAATTGAATCTCTTATGACTCGCTGAACCAAACACTGCAGTGAGCACGGTGTTACCTTTATGCCTCATTTACATCCACAGATCCACAGAAAACATTTACATCATACCTGTAGTAGGTACTATTATGTATTCTGTGCATTAGCTATGCTCTGTCGCCGATCTTGATTTAATTATCAAATTGACCAATTTGTGAATGGACTCTCGACTTAAGCACCGATCGACGACTGAGTATCGTTCTGCGATGCGGACTTTAGATTCAACTCCCATGGCAGTGAGCGGGAGAACGGGCACGTCGAGTATATTACGTATTGTAAATGGGACACCACCCTTACATACTCGCGCAGCCCTATTTCCTGCTCACTTTCCTGCACTCTCACAGCAGTAAATGCAAATGTTGTCATCATCAAATTAATATTACCCTACATTATAATGAGATTTGGAAAAAATGAGTACCCAAAACAACGTGGTGTCGCTGGAAAACAGGATACAGTGTCCCGACTGTCCCCAGGTACGTTTATTCAAGGGCCAAAAGAGCCTTAAAATTCATCAATCGAAATGCCACAGAGTGATCCAAATTCCTCTATCAGCCCCCGTTTCAGGTTCGGTAGTAGCCAGTAGCAGCCCTACGAGCGCTGCTACTCCTTCCAAACCGTTTTGGGAGGTTTTGAGCTCGTACAAAAGATTTATTCAGGTTCTAAAACGCATCCCGCGTGGTGCTCGCATTTCGGTTGCTCAATCATTATCATCATCCATTAGGAACGTTATATCTAAAAACACGAAACATGCCTGGGAGCATCTCCTAACTTTTCCGTACCATGTACTTTACGTAAAATTAGACCCTACAAACAAATCTTCCCTTACTAAAAGAGTAAAGGAAAACTGCGTAAGGTACAAAGTACTGGAAGAGCAATGTTTGGATCATGAAATTATTGTTCCGCTTAACAGGCGAAACAATATTATAAATTCAAAACAAAATAACGATTCGGCCACTTTTAAAATCGTAGAGAGCAAAATTAGTGACGGCGACATTAAGGGCGCCGCCCGCGTCCTGTTCTCTAGCGACACAATAGCCCCATATTGTTCTGAGACAATTCAATCACTGCAGGACAAACATCCACCTGCAGCAGCAAATCTCCACCTTCCTGAACCACCCCTACCAAATGACGTCACTGTTGAAGTGACCCCACAGGAAGTAGCTGCAGCCGTTACTTCTTTCCAGAGTGGTTCAGCCGGAGGTCTTGATGGCCATACCCCTCAAATTCTAAAAGATCTTTTATCGGGCATTTCCGGCGAAATTGGCGAGGCCCTCTTGAGAGACTTAACGGCTTTAGTAAACCTGATGCTGTCAGGGCAAGTCAACAGTGACGTCATCGAAATTTTGTATGGCGCAAACTTGTGTGCCCTTATCAAAAAAGACGGTGGTATCAGACCTATTGCGGTAGGCACCACATACCGCCGCCTCGCTGCCAAGGTCGGCTGTAGGAAAAAGGTTGCTTTTTTAAGCAACCTTTTTCAGCCAATACAGCTGGGCTTTGGTTCGCGGGGTGGCTGTGAGGCCGCTGTTCATTCACTTAGAACCTTTCTCAAACTAAATTGTGGTGAAGTGTTGCTAAAGGTGGATGTTAAAAACGCTTTTAATTCTGTCGACAGAGGCGCTCTTTTGACACAAGTCAAGGATAAAATTCCCGAACTATATAAGTTCCTTTATCAATGTTATGGCAATCCAACAAAATTACATTACCAAAATAACGCGATCCTATCCTCAGTCGGGTGTCAACAGGGCGACCCTCTAGGTCCGGCCATTTTTAGCCTTGCCATCCATCCGATTATTCAACGTCTTCAGTCCAAACTTAATGTTTGGTACTTGGATGACGGAACCCTAGGAGGCGACGTGAACACTGTTTTTAATGATCTAGGTATCATTATTAACGAATTTCGCGACATTGGTTTGGATTTAAATTTTTCTAAATGCGAACTTTTTGTTTGCGATACTTGTCCTGATAAAGATTTGGTTTTTGAAAAGTTTAATAGTCTTGCTCCGAATATCAAATTAGTAGACAAGCGTTCTCTTCGCCTTTTGGGTTCGCCGATTCTGGATGAGTCTATCTCACCTTTTGTAGAAGAAAAAATTCAAAAGTTCAATAACGCATCAGACAGGTTACTCAAAATTAACGCCCACATGGCTTTTACAATTATTCGTTTTTGTCTATTTGTCCCTAAATTTACTTATATTTTACGATGTTGTCAACTGTGGAAACACAGTGAGCTCCTTATGGGCTTAGACAACATTGTAAAAAACACTCTGGTTTCGGTCTTGAATGTTGATATGGATGACAGGACGTGGTCGCAAGCCTCTCTACCTGTGGCACTAAGGAGGTTTAGGGATACGCAAAATTTCGAGTGTTGCATTACCGGCATTTTTGTCCTCTGTACATGGTACACATAAATTAATAGAAAAAATTCTTGCTCCATCTTTAGGTACTTTCGAAGTAGCCCATTTGTCTGAGGCCAAGAATGCCTGGGGGTTGGCTTGTCCAAATTCTGATTTCCCGGTGGTTCTTTCCTCACAGAGGCTGTGGGACCGACCGCTCTGCGAACTAGCACGGAAAAATCTTTTAGATACGTGTCCTAGCGTCGCTGATCGTGCTCGGCTTCTCGCAGTCTCTGTGTGGGAGTCAGGACTTTGGTTACAGGCCATGCCTTCTTTCAACACTGGTAACCTTTTAGATCCGACTACTTTTCGTTTAGCTATCAGCTTACGTTTGGGCGCAAGATGCTGTGTGGCCCATCACTGCCAGTGCGGTACCGCAGTTGACCAGCTCGGTCATCACGGTCTCTCGTGTTCAAAAAGCGCTGGTCGAATTTCGCGCCACGCTAGTCTTAATGACATCATTCGCCGGGCTTTTACCACCGCCAATGTTGCAGCCATTCTCGAACCGAATGGTCTCATGCGTGACGATGGTAAAAGACCCGACGGAATGACTCTGGTTCCCTGGAAGATGGGGCGGCCTTTAGTGTGGGACGCTACTTGCGTCGATACTATGGCGCCGTCACACCTTCCCGAGACACACGTTAGGGCCGGCGCCGCGGCTAATTCTGCTGAGCAGCTAAAACGGCGCAAATATAGTAATCTCGGTAGCGGTTACATATTTGAGCCGTTTGGTGTTGAGACCCTGGGTCCGTGGGGACCGGGAGCTCATCGCGTTTTCCAAAGTCTATCAGAGCGCCTGGTCGATGCGACGCGTGACCAAAATGCTGGCACTTATTTGGCCCAACGCATCAGCATTGCAATTCAACGTGGCAATGCGGCCAGCATGTTGGGTACGCTACCTACCGGTAGTGGGCTGGAGCACTTGGACTGTCTGTGTTGTTGGCCATCGCGGCTATTATACAGTCCATAAGTGTTCTTTGTAGTAGGTAGTGTAGCTAGTTTAGTTTAGTTTAGCTAAGTTTAGTTTAGTTTAGCTTAGTTTAGTTTAGTTTAGTTTAGTTTTTATTATTGTAGTAGTTAGCTTGAGTAATAAAGGCAATTTGCCCATTATAAAAAAAAAAATGAGATTTGTACAAATCAGCAAGTGATAATATTAATTAATTAAGTTTTTTTTTTCAGAAGACGTAATGCAAAACGGGCGATAGCAGCTTCAAGTTGCGGTGGAGGGCAGGGAGTTGCTATTTTGTTAGAAAAATTATAATCTACACCTAGAGATTTTGTAATAATCATCATCATCAACAGCCTGAAAACGTCCACTGCTGAACATAGGCGCCCCCAGAGAACGCCACTTTGAGCAGCTGCTCGTCTCCTGCATCCATCGGCTCCCCGCGGGTTTGTTATAATAGTTATGGTAATACGCGCTGTAGATCAGGAAAAGAACGCGTCGCCAACCACACCGAAACGAGAGTTGTTTTTGATTCATGCAGTAGGTACTATTGATTCTTTCAACTACTGTTTTACTTTCATCTCCAAAGAACGATCTTTAGTACCCAAACTACTTATGCACGTACGTAAAAAAAATAGAAATAAAAATAAAAGAAAATAAAGAAGGTACGAATACGAATGCAAAAACGTATAAAATACGTCCAAAGTATTTCATAAAACGGAGAGTGTGGAGCATTCAATAAAACACAGAGTGAGCAGGTATTTCTAGACAAGCATGCGCCACCGTGGGCCGCGTCGTCACTTGCCCATCAGGTGAGACAGTGGTCAAATGCTAAAAAAAACTCTTTATAAACCCCTTCAACACGGGTAGCATGAGCTGTACATATCAAGATATCACTTCTCCCTAGAAAACGTTTGACCAATCAACGATCACGTCATAAACTCGAGACTAGAAGTAGACAGGACCTTTTAAGCATTGATTAAATTTAACTAACGTTTTTTGTAAGTTTTTGTTACCTATATATTCTGTTATAATATAAAATATAAACACTTTTAGCTTTAAGATGTTATATTATGTTTTTATGTATAAAATTGATCTATTCTATCCTAAATGCAAAGACATATCATATACACATTTAAAGTTTTGGCAGTAACACAGAATTGAAAATAAATCTTAATATATAAATATTTACTTACATTATTACATAAACCTACATTATATTATCCCACCCATACATTATCGTTTTGGTTATTGTGCAATCATACTTTCATGTACCAACCTATGAAAAATAAAGCATGGCCAGTTTCAAACACTGTGAACACATCACTTTAGAAACAAAAACAACTAGAAACCTAATCTAGGTGTCACCACATAACATTACAAATCATTTATGCTATTGAGTGGCAGGTATATACTATAATACCTATACTTATACAATAGAATTAAATTGCTTTATGATCTATATCAACCTTGCAAAACTCAACTGGATAACTTGTCACAGAGCCAAATGTGAATAACAAGTAAATATGTGAACTTCTGAAGTTGGTACTAAAGAAGTGACTCCTTTTTCGCGCAACATTGCACTGCTTGTGTTTACATGTTTATCATTTTACTTGTGTTGTTATTGTGTGTATTAGGGTATTGTAATGTCATGTAGTGTAATGTTGTGTTGTGTGTCATGAATAAATGTATTTTCTTTCTTTCTTTCTTTCTTTTTTAAAGTAGATGCAGTGTAGTCTACCTTAAAAATATCTTCTAGCCATGCCTTTACTTACAACTACCATGTAATAATGAACAATATTACAATGACCACAACTTACTGGAATAAGATTTCCTATAAACGGAAAGTCATAGAAGAATTTATAAATAATTATATTGACTCGATGATAGTTGTTTTCTTTATGTAAGAGTTTCACCTTTTGTAACCTGAAAAGAAGATTATTATATGATTATGAGATTTATTATTGGAAGACTGTCAAAACATGTGAATTGGTTACTTTGTCGTCATCATCATCATCATCATCACCAGCCTAAACACGTCCACTGCTGAAAATAGGCCTCCCCCAAAGAGTGCCACTTTGAGTGGCTGCTTGCCTCCTGAATCCATCGGCTCCCCGCGGTTCTGACTATGGTGTTGGTGACCTAATGGGGGGCCAGCCCACACCACATCTTCTAGTTTGTGGTTGCCACTCAAGAACCTTTCTTCCCCATCGGTTGTCAGTTCTACGAGCAATGTGGCCTGCCCACTGCCACTTCTTATTCTTATTCCGAGTGGGGGCGATAAAGGCCTGCACTGACGTCCCGCTTGGGGTGTATTGTGCATTTCCCCCTGCCAGCTCAGTTACCCTAGCCAACCTAACTCCTTGAAATATCGGAGCACAGCCTTGGGTCGCTGACATAACTGTTCCAGTGATGATGATGGTGGTGATAATGACAAAGCAGTCAATACGGATGAGCCCAAGCATGCCGATGATGATGAGCGACCCACTTCAACTTGCGTATTCTCAAAGCTATATTGGTGACCTTAGTTCTCTTGCGGATCTCTTCATTTCGGATCTTATCTCACAAGGAAACCCCGAGTGTAGCTCTCTCCATAGCATGCTGCGCGACTTTGAGCTTACTCATAAGGCCAACAGTAAGAGACCACATCTTAGTGCCATAATTCATCACTGGCAACACACACTGGTTGAAAACTTTCGTTACTTTGTAACAATTATAATTTAAAATATTTTCATTGCATTGATATAGTCTGACCACTCTTGGAAGAGCTACTAATCCATGAAGACAATACAAAATGTGCCCTCAACATTGCACAGGCTTGAATACGACTGATGCACAAAAATTCAAACTCCAAAGCCATGGCAAATTAGCTAGGTATAAGAGGATATATAAAAAATGTGAATGACTTGAATGAAATTACTCACACATGCTTCCAGATAATCAATTTTCCTTTCCAGTGATGTGAGTTTCTCATTCAGAGTGGCAAGGCGTGACCGGCAGGACATGTCTGTAATTTAATTTAAGTTATTTTACGAGATTTATAAGTTTTGGTACCTACTAAATTAGTGAATCACCACTGGGCAGGTAGCTGCAGCTTTAGCATTGGTGAACGTGTGATACAACTCCAATGTATAGGCAACAACAACTACTGTAGGTTTATTATTCAACTGTGTAAAACATAACTTTCAGTTTCATGTACTCACCAAAGGAATTGAGAAAATCGGTGATCTTTTTGATGCTTCCTGTGATTACTTCGATGTATTCCCTGTTGGCCCAATCCTGCTGGATCTGCTTTTGAATGGTCTCTCGGGGTGGTGTCGACATATCGAGGGCTGAGAAATTGGTTTTATAGGTTCTTCTACTTCTATCGCTTTATTTTTAATAGCACGGAAATAAATAATCTACTTGAGAAAGAAACTTATTTTTTTAATTTGATATGCTTTTTTCTTTTTTTATTGAGATTTGACAATGATATTGACAAATTCAAAAGTTTTGAATTTTGCCAATGTCATTCCTATAAGGCCAATCAGCTGATTGGCTGTCATCTTGTCAAACAACAGAGATGGGCGATTGTAAAAAAAATTAACAATCGAATGGTCCGAATGATTTCGAAATTAGGAATCAAATGATGGTTTAATCGAATGTTTTTTTAAATCTATTGAATGATTTTGCATTTGAACGAATCTTCCATTGTTTGAAGTACGAAACGAAATAATATTTCGAATGATTCTTTCGAAATATCAATCAAATTGTTTGGCCCTTGGGTCTGAAATGTTGATTAAAGTTATATTTAATATATTTTTGCTTTATTCATGAAAACACTATTACTTTTGTCAACCATTTTCAGAGATACACCGTCCTAGACATCACACTAACTTGGAACTTAAGGCAAAACGAACGCTTTTAATATTTTCTATTACATTACAGAAAAGGGTGTGCTGAATAAATCGACTTTCTTCTTATATTATCATTCGAACTATTCGAAAAGACTGTTTTAAAATCGAATATTTTGAATAGCGTTCTATTCGAACGATCATTCGCATGATTCATTCACATTCATTCGCCCATCTCTACTGAACACTTGACTGAACAGTGAACAAGCGTTAGCGTATAGTAGTCTGTGGTGAACACTGAACAGCTGTTTTGCATTTGTGCTTTTGTGGAGTTCTCTTCTAATTTTTAAAGTTTTTGTTTAAAATGGACGAAATTGAATACAAATTAAACACTAACAACAGCGTCCTCGTCGTTAACGCTATCGATAAGTTGATATCGACAATCAAATCAAAATTTAAGCCTGCAGAGCGCCAGCGGTTTTTGCTGGAGAATGAGGAGTTGAAGCTTTTGAGGGACAAATGCTCTTCGAAGGAGGTGATCGTGAGTCTCACAGCTTGCCAAGGACTCCTGGCACTGGTGGAGCTAGGCGTGCTAGAGATAGCTCACACCATGTCCACGGTTGTCACGTTACTTCCAAGCTCACAGTAAGTTCTTGATATATATATTAAAAACATTTTAATAGGTAGCTTCTTATTATAAACACTGGCAAATAATGTAGCAACCAAAACTAACATAGTCTGATTAGATTTTCATTCATAAAAAATGTAATGTTGTGGTTCTTATACACAGGCCTGTTCCTAGCTTAGCTTCACAACTTGTTATAGTTTTATAGTGTAGTACTAATTTTCTAACCAACAGCAACTACTCAGCAATAATCTCGACAATGAGCGGCCTGCTCATCCTAGACCTGAAGTCTCGGCTCACACCGGGCCAGCCATACAGATGCCAGTTCACACTCAAGTCTCCACAGCATCCATTTATTACAGTGCTGGAAAGAAATAAAGGAGCTGAGGATGATGTGTTTGCTCAGATGCAGGCATTGTGTAATCATCCGGATTACACGTAAGTATCTGACAATAGTTAAAACTATATGCATTTTCTATTGAAACCTTTAGTGGTAAACATATTTCATTTCAAATTACTGGAGATTTTAAATCAATATATTACCAACTGTTACGCACAAATAGTGTGTCAAATTCTCAACCAGGTTTCAAGCATATCCTTTACGCTTTCTCAGGAAGTGAGTTTACACAGAGAGATTATGGTGCTGTCTGCATTTGATGGCCTGGTAAAATATGTATATCTATAATAAATCACAGTTATGAGAAGTTTTTTTCTAAATTATTGGGGATTATTATCTTTCTATTGTGTCCAACAAAATGAAGAGAGTTCTTTATGTCCCTGTTTAAATAGCAATTTCAATCCTAAAAAAACATTTGCAGAGTATCCTCAAACAGCCTGGAGCTGCTGCGCCCAGTGTTCCTCTACTTGACATGCAATCCTCAGCGGGAAGGCAGCCTGCGACCATGGCAACTGCTGCTCAGCCTGGCGAAGACTGATGCCCAATGCACCTTGTTGCTGGCCTGCTTGAGTTGTCAGCAAGTAAGATAAAGTCAAAACTAACACTGATTATAGCACCATAGTGCCCAATATAGCCCTTAGCTTAGAATTCATCATTAACAGCCTGAAGACGTCCACTGCTGAACATAGGCCTCCCCCAGAGCACGCCACCTTGAGCGGCTGCTCGCCTCCTGCATCCATCGGCTCCCCGCGGCTTTCACCAGGTCGTCGGTCCACCGAGTGGGGGGCCGGCCCACGCTGCGTCTTCCGGTTCGTGGTCGCCACTCGAGAACCTTTCTTCCCCATCGGTTGTCAGTTCTACGAGCGATGTGGCCTGCCCATTGCCACTTCAACTTACTAACTCTAAGAGCTATATCGGTCACTTTAGTTCTCCTGCGGATCTCCTCGTTCCGGAGCTTATCTCGCAGGGAAACACCGAGCATAGCTCGCTCCATAGCTCGCTGCGCGACTTTGAGCTTACTAATGAGGCCAACAGTAAGAGACCATGTCTCAGTTCCATAAGTCATCACTGGCAACACACACTGATTGAAAACTTTCGTTTTCAGGCTCTGCGGTATTTTGGACGAAAAGATAGGACGAAGCTTCCCGAACGCTGCCCAGCCGAGTTGGATTCTTCGCGCCACCTCTTTGTCGAAGTTGGACCTACCTAATTGGACAATCTGTCCTAGGTAGACATACTTGTCGACAACTTCGAGAGTATCGTTCCCAACAATTACCGGTATAGGTGGAACATGAGCATTAGACATGATCTTTGTCTTGTCCATATTCATCTTAAGACCAACCTGCTGGGAGACTCTACTGAGGTCGTTGAGCATGGTGCTAAGGTCCTCGAGCGATTCCGCCATTATGACTATATCATCGGCAAAACGAAGGTTAGTGATGTACTCGCCATTTATGTTGATGCCAGATCTTTTCCACTCCAAGAGCTTGAAAACATCCTCCAATGCGTTTGTGAACAGTTTCGGAGAAATAACGTCTCCCTGTCTCACGCCTCTTTGCAATGGAATTTGTTCCGTACTCTGGTCCTGTAGTCGGACTGACATAGTGGCCTTACTGTACAAACACTTCAAAACTTCGATATACCTATAGTCAATTTGGCATCGCTGCAAGGACTGCAGCACCGCCCAAGTCTCGATTGAATCGAAGGCTTTCTCATAGTCCACAAACGCTAGGCATAACGGCCGATTATACTCTTCGGTCTTCTGTATAATCTGGCGCAGCGTATGGATGTGGTCTATGGTGCTAAAGCCCTTTAAAGCTTAGAATTAGCAAGTTGAAATGGCAACGGGCAGGCCACATCGCTCATAGAACTGACAACCGATTGGGAAGAAAGGTTCTTGAGTGGCAACTGACGATCTGGTGAAAGCCGTGGAAAGCCGAATGGATGTAGGAGGCGAGCAGCCGCTCAAAATGGCGCTCTCTGGGGGAGGCCTATGTTTAGCAGTGGACATCTTCAGACTGTTGATGATGAAGTTAAAGTCAGTAGTAAATAGTAAAGGAATATGCAGGGAATGGGCGGTAGCATTCTCGTTGGTCTCCTGCTATCACCAACCTGGCTGCCAAGTGTGGTGACTATAACAAACCCCCAGCTAATGAGGGAAGCGTATGCGCAGTTGTGGGTATTTGGCTGATGATATGATGTGAAGATAAAGTCTAAGGATTGTAAATATAACCAGAAACACCTATTAAACCTCTGTTTATTCTTCATGAGGTGTTTTATTAAAAAAAAGAAATGGTGTTTAATGTATGACCCAATAGATGGCGCCAGTTGTGGCTTTTGCTAAAATCTGTCACTTTCACTGTTTCAAGCATAGACCACAGGTTAAAGGAAATGTGTCACGATACTGACTGACAACTCTAAACTCTTTCGTTTTTTTTTAGTTTCATTGCGGAATACCATGGCTTTATTTTGGACCATAATATTAACGTTTATCTATCTCGCAGATCTACTGTACATCAATTTACTTAATAAGAATGCACCACAGACTACTTAGGAGATACTACAGACCCCTACAAACAATGTACTCATGGTCCACTCAACTGAATTTGACATTTCTTTGTAGGTAGTCTAAGCATTTTCTTATGTTTAAACTACTCTGTGGTTTGAAATGTTTAAACTATGTACTTACAGCGCCATCTAGTAAAGAAGCGGAACTAGTGTTTTTTTTTAAATAAAATGCCTCATTCTTCAATATTAATCGCAGCTTTTCGCTAGTAAACCAAAGACTAAGAATGATAGTTTTTTCTAGCTCAACCACCCAATCAGAAATCACAATTCATCCAATTTTATGTCGAAAAATATGATCATATTAATAAATTCACGCCAGAAGCTTCCTTCTCTTCTACGCCTAGTGCATGCGATCCGGCACAAAATTTTTAGAAATTAGACTGTCTGATCAGGATGCCATAAAAGGTCTGGAGTTTCAATATCACCCATCTAGAAGAAGATAAGAATTTTTTTCTCAAACATGCTTGGAAATTTTAGCATTATTTTGTCAACCTTCTTTGAGATAAATCGAAATTGCTGTACTGGCGAGGAGCCGGCAAAAGTTGTGTGAAAATCCATATCTGCCGTGGTTTAGCGGCCAAATAATTTACATACAGAACGCAGATTAGAGAAAAATACAATTGACGATACAAAACTCATATCTGTCGTGTAATTTAAAAATGGAACTATCTTTTACTCCGAAACATGGCAACCAAGGAGGTAACTTATCGAAGGTTTTATTTAAATTTCGAACTGGTCTGCAAACAGAAAGCTGTTTATTGGAAAAAAAAAAATATCACTTTAACATGGGAAAAAATATTTTCAAATAAAAAGTTCTGCCTAAGTACTAGTTAGTTTTAATTTCCGCGCATTATTAGAGAAAAGTACTATACATGTAAGTGTAAGCCTTGGCCAAAACTAGGCATTGATGCACTTATGTTTACACGTTCGTCCATCAATGCCTCTGTTGCTGGCCGCTGCAGTAATGTATTATTTCCATTCCTTATAGATCTGCAACCCTAGCATGATAGAGCGTGCGTTCAGCGCATACTCCGCGGTGAGTGACGCCATGATCTACCAGAGAGATGAACAGTATGTCACTGCATTACTGCCGATGTTGGCCAGGATATCCAACGAGCTGGTCAGGCATGGGTGAGTCAACATTTACACCTGTTTCCTAAAACAAAACCTTCTAACTGCAAAAGAAAAGGTACTTCTAAAGGTTCCCCGAGGGTGGTCAATCGTGATTGATCGTTTCGAATAAATCTTCAACTAAAGATGATTGAAGGCGTATCATTCGCGCATGTTTCAGTCGTTTGTTGGACAATCATTCCGAAAGTCGTGTTGCTCTTTGACAGCGCGAACAAGAATAAAGAAAGCGATTGTCATTTGCTATCATTGGCCGTCAATCAACCATCAATTTGCTTTCAATAAAATTTTTCATCATTTGCCGTCAATACCAGACAATCGCTCCAATTACCAAAGTAAACGATCAGTTTTTGCAACAAAGAGTATCAATCACGCAAACATTGCCAATCTGAATGAGGCATTTTATTTAAAAAAAAAACACTTGTTTCGCTTCTTTTCTAGATGGCGCTGTAAGTACATAGTTTAAACCTTTCAGACCACAGAGTAGTTTAAACATAAGAAAATGCTTAGACTACCTACAAAGAAATGTCAAATTCAGTTGAGTGGATCACGAGTACATTGTCTGTAGGGGTCTCCTAAGTAGTCTGTGGTGCATTCTTATTAAGTAAATTGATGTACAGTAGATCTGCGAGATAGATAAACGTTAATATTATGATCCAAAATAAAGCCAAGGTATCCCGCAATGAAACTAAAAAAACGAAAGAGTTTAAGAGTTGTCAGTCAGTATCGTGACACATTTCCTTTAACCTGTGGTCTATGCTTGAAACAGTGACAGTGACAGATTTCAGCAAAAGCCACAACTGGCGCCATCTATTGAGTCATGCATAAAATACAATTTCTTTTTTTTAATAAAACACCTCATTGGACGTCTCGGGGACCCTTTTGTTTCTTTTTTTGTTGACAGCCATTCACACAAAGTAGGCTTCACACGTCGTTTATCATTTAGCCTCATTTCGTTTTTTAACATAATCATCATCATCAGCCTGAAGACGTTCACTGCTGAACACAAGCCTCCCCAGAGAGCGCAACCTTGAGCGGCTGTTCGCCTCCTGCATCCATCGGCTCCCCGCGATTTTCACCAGATCGTCGGTCTGCCTAGTGGGGGGCTAACGCTGCGTCTTCCGGTTCGTAGTCGTCACCCGAGAACCTTTCGTCCCCGTCGGTTCATTCAGTTCATTTTTAGTAGTAGTCAATAGCCTATAGCTTAGCACTTAGTTACGAATCTCCAAGCTCGGGTCCTATAGCTTAGCCCTTAGTTAGGAATCTCCGAGCTCGGCGGAGTAATTACGTAAAATTTGCAACAGCAATGCGACAGCAGTAGCAATGCGACAGCAGTAGCGAAGCATACATTCTCGACACCACTAATGATGTATGACAGCAATCACCGCGAGATTTACGCCTGTCGCAAACCTGTTGCGAGTTAGGTAATTAGGGGGCCGGTCCTATAGCTTAGTCCTTAGTTAGGAATCTCCGAGCTCGGGTCCTATAACTTAGCCCTTAGTTAGGAATCTCCGAGCTCGGGTCCTATAGCTTAGCCCTTAGTTAGGAATCTCCGAGCTCGGGTCCTATAGCTTAGCCCTTAGTTAGGAATCTCCGAGCTCGGGTCCTATAACTTAGCCCTTAGTTAGGAATCTCCGAGCTCGGGTCCTATAGCTTAGCCCTTAGTTAGGAATCTCCGAGCTCGGGTCCTATAGCTTAGCCCTTAGTTAGGAATCTCCGAGCTCGGGTCCTATAGCTTCGCGCCTTAGTTAGGAATCTCCGAGCTTGGGTCCTATAGCTTAGCCCTTAGTTAGGAATCTCCGAGCTCGGGTCCTATAGCTTAGCCCTTAGTTAGGAATCTCCGAGCTCGGGTACAACAGTCCCCCCCCGCAGCCGCGACCCCCGGCCCTGCTACCACGTGCTGGAGCGATGCTTCTCGCTGGAGGCGGGCAGGTTGCGCGCCGCCGCCGGCGTCACCCTGCACCTGCTCGCCGACAACCTTTCCAAGACGTCCGCACTATATCTGCATGATACCTTCAATTTGTGTGAGTTTTGCGGTTGTTTGAATATCATAATCATCAACATCTTAAATTGTCCACTGCCGAACATTACCAAAACAATAACAATATTGTCTTATCTATAAACAATATCAAAAAACATAGATATGATAATGCATGATTTGTTTAAAGAACCAGTAGAACTAGAAGCAGAAATAAATATAACCACGAACAAAGTAAGCCTCCTCCATAGGGCGCCACTTTGAGCGGCTTGACGCAAGATAAAACTTATAAAAATGCACTATAGTAACTACTGCCTGATGGCCTGATAGCTCAGTTGGTAGTGGCTCTGCCTTCTGTACTATAGGTTGTGGGTTCGATTCCCACCCGAGACAAACATTTGTGTAATGAATATCGATGTTTGTCTGTTTCTATAGGACTGTTCCCAACAACCCCCACCTAAATGGCCCCCACTGGGGGTGGTTGGCACAACAATTAACGATTTGTCTCAACGGCCCCCAGTGGAGGTTGCAGCTTACCTCGCCATTGTTTTAAAATGAGTTACACTGTCAGTAAAATTTTTCTGACCGTCTATAATCAACAATAACAACAACATGACCGTATGCAGGGGGGCTGGGGGATTCAATGAGTTTGCTTGTTATACACGCAGGATTAGTAGGTATAAAATATATTTTACCGCTGGAGTGCTGCAAGCACGCATATAGAATAGATATAGCAAGCAATAAGAAGCAAATTTTCTTTTTGTGACCCATGTATATAATTATAATAATCGAGCTGAACCCCCAGAGTGAACTCCTGGCTACAGCCCTGAACAAAAATAACTCCTCAGTTTTATTCACAGGTCTGAATATAATCTCAAAATACGAATGTCCCTCGATATCACTAAACGCATTCGTCGCACAATCGCTACAATGGCTGCATCTACCATCCTACCTCACAACATCTGCGCTCAAAGTTGCTGCAAAAATACTTGACACATACCGAGAGAAAACCAAAGAAGATACGACCTTAAACATACCTAACTTAAAGTCCAACAAGATTTTCCAATCTTTATTATACACAGACAGTCGCCTATCTGTCGTAGTACAGATACACTCAGTGTGGGAGCGTTTGAGAGACGATGAAAGCAAATTAACATCTTGGTTCAACGGAATCGAATCGATCGATAATTCGGTCAAAATTGATCTCCTGTCTTTCTTCTACGGTATAATAATGGAAAGGGATAGATGTAGAGAAGGAATTGTGTTGAAAGTGCTAAGGTTGGTCGTTAATTTGGTGGATTATAAGAAAGATCTGGCTGTGGGATTGTTGCCCATTTTGGTTTATAAGATAGCTAATGATGTGTCGCCAGCCGTGAGATTGGAGTGCTTGAAAGCTATGCCGCTTATGGCCAAGACTAAGGTACGTTTAACTATTTGTTTTTATATTAAAATAGATCGCGCATATCTTTCATTTAGAGGTTTTTTTTATGTAAACGAATGACGCGACGAGCTAGTCGTTCGCCTGGTGTTAAGCGACACGGCCGCCCATAACAGAATGCAGTGTCACTCGGAACTCTAAATTAAAGTTTCGTGTGACACTGCGTACTGCGCACGTCATCCTGAGACATCACACAGTCTAAAAAAGTTTTCTAGACTGTGAGATCAATTCGTAAAGTCTCATTTGCCCAGTAATTTCACTAGCTACAATGCCCTTCAAACCGGAACACAGTAGTGCTTGCACACTACTACTCGGCGGCAGAATATGGCAAAGCGGTGGTACCTACCTAGACGAACTTTGCAGAAAAGTCCTACCACCTAGTAATTACCTACACTATCACGCGTTGGAACCATTCTAACTAAGACCCCCCCACTCATCCCCGCTTTGGCCTAGTACTATATATCTATTCTGTGGCTTTGGCTTGGATTCGCGCTGGCCTAAAGCCTACAAGCCGTAAAGCAAAGCAAATATAAAGTTTGTATTTCAGGAGAATGTGCCTACAATAGTATCAATCCTCAACAAGCTGAAGGCTAACAAGGGAGTGCCGACATCTGTGCTGATAATGCTGTACACCAGCTTAGCTGAAACACAGGTAGGTTATAAATAAATTTATAATGTTGCCAATGCATTTTCCGTTGTTTTTATTTATTTTTAGTAATAATTTATAACCCATATTGAGTAGTACTTGAAATTAAAGAGTACCGTTGTCAATCTCCGAAGATCTTGCACCGCGCAAGGCATACATAAAAAAAATCAGTTACAATTGAACATAGAAAATCGTCTCTTTGTTAAGTCAGTTAAAAAAACACTCATTGCTGAAACACTGAGAAAATTTTAGTGCAGATTATTTACGCCCTTTTTAAAAATTGGATAAAAAGTATCATTTATTTATTTAAATAAAAAAAATTTTTTTTATTATTCACTCATTTATTCATTTTTCTTAGGTTTAGGTTTTTTTTTTAATTTATTCATTTTTTTTGTTATTTTTTTATCATCTACATCAACAGCCTGACGACGTCCACTGCTGAACATAGGCCTCTCCCAGAGCGCGCCACCTTAAGCGGCTGCTCGCCTCCTGCATCCATCGGCTCCTCGCGGCTTTCACCAGGTCGTCGGTCCACAATAAATATACCCCATATTTATTTATTTGTATTAGTCAAAATTACAACGCGATTAAACATATTCCTTACATAAGTGCGGATACAGAAATTACTCAAGGGGGGGGCGCACAAATCATTATATTAGGGGAGTCCAAGAGGGGAATTTGGGGATATGGTGGTATCCGCGCCTGTCTTACGTATATTTTTCGCATCCAGGTGCGATGTTTCCCTTACCTGCAAGAGATGTTGGTAGACCCAGGAGTTGGGAGACCAGACGACCTGAAGTGGGAGGTGGAAATAGCCAGGATACTGGCTGTCAAGAGGATGTGCGAACTTAGGTGAGGATACCATTTTTCTTTTCATTTATTAGCAGCTAGGCCCCATCTTTTTTCTCTTTCACTTTTTTCCTTTTGACAGGACAAGCACTGTCTTCATGTTCATTAAATGTCTATAACGTATCTACTATAAATGATCTGAGGCTCTGGTCCGTCCACAGCGTATTTTTTTTATGTAAATGAATGACGTGACGAGATAGTCGTTCACCTGACGTTAAGCGTCACGGCTGCCCATAACACTGCAGTATCACTCGCAAATAAAGAAATACAAAAGTAAAAATAGAGAATAAAAGTAGTAAATAGTGGACAGTGGACTCAGGGATCAGCAAAATTTTATTAAATCATTTTTATTCATTGTTGTATGTAAGTATTTTTGTCAGTTTTTTAATTACTAGCTGATCTGACAGACATTGTGCTGTCCAAATGATTTATGGTTTTGAAATCATGAGAACACCCATACAAAAAAAGAATGTGCAAGTTTTCCCTGAAATTTCCAATTGTTTAAGGCAAAATTTGGATTATTACGAACAAAATGAAAAAAGTATATCTAGTGTATGAATTCCTGAGGATGCCTCGTGAAGAGGCGAAACAGTTTATCTATATCTATACATATAATAAAACTGTAGAGATAAAAAAGTCTGTAATTGCAAGATATCAACAAAAAAATTACACAGGTTGGCTTAAAATTAGCCGCTGATCACGTTAAGCCACTTTTTAAACACTTTGTCTGTTTGTTTGTTTGTTTGTTTATTTGTTTGTTTGTTTGTTATGACTGAACTCCTAAAATACTGAATGGATTTTCATGCGGTTTTTACTAATATGCTTAGAAATAACCGGCGCTTAACATAGGATATATTAAAATTGCAATATCGTTAAAAAAATTTGATGACAATTATTAAGATTTCATTACGGAACGAATCGGAGTTTTAAACAACATGGCCGATTGATGGTTTCTTTTTTTGGTTACTTATAGTAAGCAAAGAGAAAATAACCGCTTACGCTAAAGAGATGGGACTCCCATAGAGAAAAGAGTTAGTTGTATGAAACGTGCGCTACATGTATAAGTGTAGCACACGTTTCATACAACTAACTCTTCTCTGTCTATCAATATTTTTAAATGCGTTATTGAATGAATGGGAAGGTTTTAGGTACGTTACTAAGTTAGGTTTTTAGGTAAAGGTTTTAGGTAAGTTTTTTTTAAGTTGGCTACTGTTTCCGCCATAACGGTAAGTTGTAAGCTGTGGTTGTAAGTTACCACATTAGAAATAAAACAATCGACTACACTCTGTGCCACATATTTATCTGGAGGCAAAGATTAAAGAAAAAGACTCTGTGAATGGATATGACCAAAGAGTATTATTAGTACCGCTACTCTAAGAGAATCAAAACATTTTATAGGTTTCCTATTTATATTTTTACAGGTTGTTTAGCATTTTAGAAGTTAATTAAATAGATACATATACCAACAAATATTAATAGTGTGAAAGTAGATGTTTTTTTTTATTTTGGCATTAGACGACATTTGTACTTAGCCAATGATACGAAATATTTTATGAAAAATGTTTTAAAAGGGTACTTACTTAGAGTATAGACTAAAAGCATAGAGATATCCATCAAAACGATATTATATTTGTGTTTTTGTTTGTGTATTATATTTGTTTGTTTTTTTTTTTGTTGAATGGTACGGTGAAATTTCGCAAGTGTAGCTAATATCGTATGTTTGTTTTTTTCCTTCGCCACTGACGTAGTGGTACGTGTGAGCAGTACAAATATACTATCGTTTTGATGATCCCTCTTTGCTTTTAGTCTATACTCTAAGGTTTTTCTATACAAATCTGTCAGACTCATTCACATCAGTGTCCGCTTCTTATAAAAAGTGTCCAAAAAAGTGGGACGCTTGACAGATAATGAAGTTCTCTCTATGCTTTTAGTCTATACTCTAAGGGTACTTAGATATAGGTAAGTATAATTATACTTTATGGTATGATCCTCGAATTAGCAACATGGCCGTGTAACGTTCGATTTTGATTTCTTCTTCTTCTTTCACGTAAGTAAATGAGTTTTAATAGTTAAAATATTTTAGGTCTGTGGGCTTTTCAATTAACAAACTAAGCAGATATATTCTATTTGGGACAAACCACAGGTTAGAGTAAAAATTATTGGTTACTCGGTTGCTCCAAGAAGGTTAATTATATCTTTGGGTGTATATATACAATCAGAAATTAAACTTCTTTTTTCTTTTTTGGTGGTAATTGCTTGGCTCTACGGACAAGTTGTAAAGTTTATTAGAATTTGGCAAGAAGAAGAAAGGTCTTTGAAAGTGGACGTCTTCAGGATGTTGTTGTTGATGATGATGATTATGATGATGATGATGATGATGATAGCCGTATTTGAATTAATTGATTATAGATATCAATTTCAGCTTAATTCTTTCCGTTATTCCTAAAATAAGTAATGGTCTCGACAGATATTTATAAAGACAAACAGACGGACAATAAAGTGATCTTACCTCAAATTCAAATTCAATTTATTTCACAGTTTGTAACATAACAGTACAAAAAAGCGTCTAAGGCGTTACAAATAAAATATTTAAAAAAAAAGTCATCATCATCTTATTATTGACACTGGTTAAATACTCAATTCGTATGGAGTCAAACTTATGAAAGTAAAAAAAAATATGTGGTAAATAAATGGTAATAAAAAGCGCGCGGATGTGAAAAACTGACCAATGTGTGTTTGTTTTGTATTTTTCTAAACTGCCTAAATAATAGGTAAGTACTTAAGTAGGTATACCTACAACCTAAACAAAATTTACTGGAACCTCTTATCAAGACTTGAACGGTTTTTATGGTGAAAACACAAGAACAATCTGTTGAAGTGAAAATGACAAGGAAAAGATCGAACGTATCACTGGTATGTAGGTATACCATAGAACTTTTATTCGTTAGATGCCTAGATCTACCGTATATTTAAAAAAACTAACGGCTAAGTGTAAGGTAGGTCTAAGTAGGTACATACATATGATTTGCAGTTTCTAACCCACTATTTTATCAATGTGTAGGTGATCTGATGACACGCATGTGTAGGTGATATGATGAAAAGCCATACCTACCTACAACCTAAACAACATTTTTACACGTGTGCTACCTAATCTGCTAATACGTGCTGAGCTACGAAGTTTTTTTGTGGATTTTGTGATTTGGTATAGAGGAAATCCATGAACTAAGCTATTATTAGACTACCTAAACGTAGAAATAACATAATACATGCGTGCGAAGCCGCGGGCAAAAGCTAGTATTTCAATAAAAATATCATGTTTACCTTATACTTTTCTTGTCATTTTTCCGTACCTACAACAATCCTTTACAGCTTCCCCAATATAGATAATTAATCTTATAGTTATTTTGAACGGAATTACACTAGATATACTTGTTTCATTCTGTATTTAAGATGAACTTCTGCGAAGTCATGCCTGAGACAATCAATTATTACGAACATTTTAAAATAAATGATAATAATCATTATCATCATCATCAACAGCCCTGAAGACGTCCACCACTGAACATAGGCCTCATTGCCGTTTTTTTTAAAATAAATAATAGTCAAATAGGTCTAGTTCTCAAGTGCGCTTACGACGAACAGCATTTTACTTTTATTATTTAAATGGACGAAATACTTTTAAACTATATTTATTACAGAGCATCATCGCACGGCCTCGAACTGGTGCCCATAATATCATCGACTTTGAACCGCAACACCGACCGCAGCGGCGCGGTCGCTGCCTGCCTCGCTCTACAGGGCATCGCGTTACTGTGGCGGCAATCCGCGCTGGCGCCGCACTCCGCCTGGCTTGCTCTGGAACCCAAGCTGGCGAGGGATAACAGACCTAGTGTGCAGATACAGTAAGGACACATTTAGCTTGATGTAGGAACCAGGTGAGGGATAATAGACCCAGTGTGCAGATACAGTAAGGACACATTTAGCTTGATGCAGGAATCTGGCGAGGGATAACAGACCTAGTGTGCAGATACAGTAAGGACACATTTAGCTTGATGCAGGAATCTGGCGAGGGATAACAGACCTAGTGTGCAGATACAGTAAGGACACATTTAGCTTGATGCAGGAACCTGGCGAGGGATAATAGACCCAGTGTGCAGATACAGTAAGGACACATTTAGCTTGACGCAGGAATCTGGCGAGGGGTAATAGGCCTAGTGTGCAGATACAGTAGGGGTACATTTTGCTTGACGCAGGAACCTGGCGAGGGGTAATAGACCTAGTGTGCAGATACAGTAAGGGTGTATTTAGCCTGACACAGGAACTTGGTGTGTTCTTATTCTAGATGCTGTGACGATAACATCTCCCAAATCATGGCAGTGGAGAACGTCGTTCAGCCAACGTGAATAGATAATTAAACACCAAATGCTATTTGGTCATACCACACTATTGTTTCCAAAACTGTCACCAATGCCTTCTAGAGATAAATAATGCTAGGTATAATGACATTAGGAAAACTGCTCATTTTATTATGATTTGTCGCCTTAGGGTCAATTCAGACAGAGCAGCAAAGTGCTCGAGCACTTTTTAAGTGCTATTGGAATATCAACCTTATTTAATTTAGACAAAGCTGAAAATAGTATGCAACATTAAAATCTTACCTATTTTAAAGTTGCATACTATTTTCACCTTTGTCTAAATGAAATAAGGTTGATATTCCAATAGCACTTAAAAAGTGCTCGAGCATTTTGCTGCTCTGTCTGAATTAGCCCTTATGAAGCGGGCCTGGCTGCAGCTGATTTGTTTACGACTTTGGTTATGATATTCCAATATCCTCTCCCCCCGCAGCGTATGCAAGCTACTAAGCGAGCTGCCCCCCCTGCTCCCCCCCTCCCCTGAAGGGCGCGCCCTGGCGGGGGGGGCGAGCCGCCGGCTCTGGCTGTATATAGCGGGGGGAACTCCCCCTGTAGTGGGCGCCGCGTGTCGGGCACTAGCCAGGTTCAGCACGGAACATTATGTGCTCAAGGATATACCTGAGGTTAGTTTTATCTCTTAAGCTAGTACCCATTTAAAATGATAAAAAATACCTGTGCTGCTTTTTTAGTATTTAATCGCCGAAATTATAATCTGGTGTTTTATTTGAAATGGCAGTGGGCAAAGCAAAGCCGCATTTCATAAAGCGACATATCATTGTAAAACTACAAATGTCAGTCGAATACGCCAAACCTGCGAATACGTGACTGATGATTGTCAGTCATATTGATTGACAATTGTAGTTTTATTATGATTTGCCGCTTTATGAAATAAGACCCAGGCCACATCGCTCGTAGAACTGACAACCGATGGGGAAGAAAGGTTCTCGAGTGGCGACCACGAACCGGAAGATGCAGCGTAGGCCCCCCACTCGGTGGACTGATGGATGCAGGAGACAGCGATGAAAGTGGCGCTCTGGGGAGGCCTATGTTCAGCAGTGGACGTCTTCAGGCTGTTGATGAATTGTTATTTGAGAATTTTAGAATGATAAAGGCTCGGGCGCTATTACTCCTATTTACCGCAATAACTATTATTAAAAAATAACGTTGGATGAAGACTGGACTATGACTACCCAGACTGTGACTAAGACTTGACTTTACGTGAAATATTCCATAACATGATGAAAATTACAACACTTGACACTGGCTAAATACACTATGTGTGGAGCCAAAATATAAGAAAAAAAACTAAGCTTTTCGAGCCTGCCTGCCATAGTCTTTTTTATTGTAATATTTTACAGATTTACAGAAAGACAGTGAAACTGCCGGCGTCGTTCTGCAAGACGCCAGCGGACGCGGCGCGGAAACCTGAAGACGTGTTAGATTACGTACCGAGTAAGTTTGCGCCAGGCTTCTGAAATACAACTGTGTACTTACGCAGGGAGTTCAATGTATTCTCGGTATCGAGGTAGTATACTAATGATGAGGGTAATTAAATTATCTCATTAGTTTCTGACACTCATTGAGGGCATAAATACAAAATTTTATTTGATTGTTGCCATTAGTATTCAGAATATCATTTCGGAAAGGCAACCACGATGACTGATACGACAATGTTGAAATAAATCGAGCATCGCGCTGTGATAAAATTCCTCACAAAACAAGGAAAGACTCAAAAAGTAATTCACGAAGAAATGATGGCTGTTTACCAAGATTCTGCCCCTTCATTATCTACAATTCAGAAGTGGTCAAGTGAATTTAAAATTTTATATTTGGCGTATTGTATTTCAGAAAACGCGTATGGTACTTCAAATATGAATTACATGTCAATCATTACAAACGCGCTTGTTATAAAACAAAATTAGTATAAATAATAAAGGCGCGAGCGTAGCGACCGGAAAATGGTTATAATCGCCGTATTGTATTTCAATAAATACGTATGAATGGTTTGAATCCCCAAAACCCTCCCCTACCTGCGGCCATGGTTCTATTCCTTTGCTGTCCGACTTCCGACTCCAACGCTTTGTACGTATTCGAGGAATTTCTACCATCTATGGTTGCCGTGCTTCCGTGCGTCTAGTTGTACGATGGTAGAAAAAAGGAGGGGGGAATTAAGTTGTGCTGTTTCACTCCAATCCAACCGTTTTACCCGTTTCTTTAGGTGAAGTTTGGCCAGAGGTGTTCAAATACACGAACCAAGCAGCCCTGGCGGGGGTGGTGCTGCTGCTGCGCACGCTGCTGGCGCGGGAGGTGGCGGGGCACCGCGGCGGGGCGCACCGCGCGGGGGGGGGGGAGCCCGCCTCCCTCGCGCACCTGCCCGCGCACAGCGTGGTTAGGGGAGTTGTGGATTACTTTAGGAAGCAGGTAGGTGGTACACTAGAAGCTTATTTATTACTGGCCTGTTAGCTCGGTTGGTAGTAGCTCTGCCTTCTGAATTGTAGGTTGTGGGTTCGATTCCCACCCAGGACAAACATTTGTGTGAACATCGATGTTTGTTCTGTGTCTGGGTGTTGCATTGTATTCTATGTATGTATTTACAAACAAAAAGTATCTAAGTATTGTATCAGTTATCTGGTTCCCATAGTACAAGCTGTGCTTAGTTTGGGGCTATATGGGGGTGTGTGAAATGTCCACAAATAGTTATTTATTTATAACACTGGAGAATGCATTGCGACAACGGTTTAAAGCATGGAAATGTGGCCTTGAATGACGTTTCTTGTTTTTTCTTTAGGGCCCGTAACAAATATAATACCATACATATACATACCTGCAACAGTCGGTTGCAATGGGGACTGTCCAAGACTCCTCGACCTCCATTTTTATTTTAGGTTATAATAATATAGAGCATTCTAAGAAAAACTAATCAATTTTTTTTCGTTATATTTATTGTAGTTATTTTATAATTAATTATTGATATCTGGAAACGGTGGGGGAGGTGACGGTGGATCTTCATTGATATGTTTTCGAGATCCATCATGGCAAGGGCCATCGAAATATGCAATTTATTTATGTCGGTCTGACGATACTGATGGAGCCACAAATGACTGGTTTGTCTGAGAGGACTAGGCGGAATTTGGCAACGGTCGCACGTGGTGGTAGGAATAGTTTAACCAGGCATGCCAAACACGCGGCCCGTACGCATTTGTTTGCGGCCCGATACAATTTTAAGATCAACCACCCTTTAGGAAAATACAAGTATCCCTTTCAAATAACAAGTACTTATACTTAGAAAATTATCATTTTCATCATTTTTATTATTATTTTTTTTATTTTTATATTGTTACTCTTTTTTTGTTTTTCTTTTCTTTATTAGACTTCAGGCAGAATTGGAAATGCGTTTTCAAGATTTCAAGCTCCATGATAATTTTTCGTTGTTTGCGGGTCTTTTTTCTATCGATAACGATTGAGTTCCCACTCGCTTGGATATCATAGAAATTAAAAGTGATATAAAAAATATTTATGGGTGGGTTTTGCGGCCCACTGATCATTCTACGTACTGTCCTTGTGCATTTGGCCTCCAGTTTGACATGCATTCTATTCTTTATTTTAAATTATTTGCATGTGTATTCCAGGCCACATCCCCCTCGTACGAGTGTTCAGAGGAAGCGACCCTCGCCATGCTGGAGGCCCTCGCAGCCCCGCGGGCGCGGCCCCTCCCTCCGTTGGACATGTACTTCCTCACGGAGGGGGGCGCGCGGGGAGCCCCCTGGCGGCGCGCGGCGACTGCTCTCGCGGCCAACCAGGCGAAGGTAACTACAGTAACTACAGGCATAGCGCTTTACTCACTAGGTTCCTGCGCTTAGAGTATAGACTAAAGCTTAGACAGAACTTTATTATCTGTAAGTGTACCACTTTTGTGGACACTTTCATGTGAATGAGTCTGACAGATTTCTATAGAAAAACAGTTGACTCGAGTCGAAAAAATGGTACGGTGCTTATCGCAAGCGTAGCTAATATGGGTGTTTCTCTCCTTCGTCACTGACGTAGCGATACGTGTGAGCAGTACAAATATAATATCGTTTTGATGATCTCTCTGCGGGAGGGGTGAGTTTTTGATGACGTGAGACTTCAGTCGGGCGACGGCATCGCTGCCGTCAACACGTGCTGTTGAACGGCTGCTTTACACAAAACACACAATGTATATCCGAAAATGAGTCCTCCGATCATATATAAATATTATAAATCTGAAAATATATTAACTCAAAGGCCGAGAAGAATCGAGCACTTGAAGAACTATTGAAGAAATGATTTTTATAGCAGTATCGCCGCTTGAGATTCAAATTTTACCAAAAGTTAATCTATTTTCTAATTATTCAGTAGAGAAATTGCAAAAATGTGACAATCACGCAAAGAAAGTAAAGGAAGAATCCTACAAAAAATGACCATCTTAGCAGAATATCGTGAAAAATATTTCCATTAAAAAAAATTACTATCTCACCCGCGTAGTGTGACAGTACTGTGACGTCACATGTAACCCCCTCCCGCACCGTTCCACTACCGCAGGAAGCTACACAGTGAAGCGCTATCAATGCCTGTAGCCTCTCTGTATAGTATGTTTCAAATCCCCTGAGAAACTCTTGCATTGCTCCTCCGGTATTATGTTAGCCCCGAAAAAAGCGACACTATCGCTTTCCATACAATAGGGAATTTTCTGACAGCTAGACGGAACGTAGTTCTACAGCCAAAGATAGATGGCGCTGACGAGACATGGTTGGCACCGTATTGTTTCTTTCTCTAATCTGTAGCATAAATCTTCAGAACCACAGACATGGTAGTGATAATTGTTCACGTTATGTCTCGTCAACGCCATTTAATGGATTTTTATGAACTATTTTTTTTTAATTTAGCTGTCAGAGTACCACCTATTATGCATCGCTTCACTGTCGTTTACGCGTCTGCCGTGTTTCGTGGTACGAGGAAGTGTGCGAGACGAATTCAATCAGCGGCGCTAAACTTTGACATGTTTCAATGTACGAGTTTCGGGATGTGAAAATATAAAGCGACCCACCGAAAAATAGGTTGAGAGTCGCTGCAGTCCGCTCAAAGGTCAATGTACGAGTTTCTCAGGGGATTTGAAACACTATAATCATGTTGGCCTTGCATTAATCTAGTATTTGTTCTGTGTCTGGGTGTTGTGGGAGCATGGTCTTCGTAGTTCCTGAGTCCCTAGATACAGGGAGTTCTAGTTAGGATCTGTATGTGGTCGTTGGGCATTATTGATTTACCGTCTTCGCCTACGGTGCTCAGACATGGTCGCTAGCAGTCTTAAAAGTCAAAACAAGTAAACAAAGTAATTTTTACATTCACTGAAAACTGAAGCAAAGACCTCTCTGTACCGCTCTCTGAATGCTCTTCCAGCATCAGTGTTTCCTCCTGGGTATAACCTGGGTTTTAATGGGCATCTCATGGGCAAACGTGCTCCACCTTAGACAACTTCGTCACTTACCATCAGGCAAGTTGTTGTCAAACGTATGCCCATTTTAGCATTAAAAAAAGTAGTCTAACATATTAGATAGAATCTACGTTAATGTTACGAATCTATCTCATATATTAGATAGGTAGAAATTAATAACAATTTTCTATTAAATTTATAGGTATCACCATCTGCTAAAGAAATTATCGAAAATTGGGTGCTTGGTATACAAAAAGGGAATGCCGATGTAAGTATAAAAATCTCGCACACACACCCATACACACACACCCACAGTATATTTGCCGTTAACGGGATATTGACCAATGACCATGTAATTTAATTGGTTTGACTGATAGCTCAGTTGATTGTAGTAGCTCTGCTTTCTAACTGTAGGTTGTGGGTTCGATTCCCACCTTGGGCAAACATTTGTGTGATGAACATATTTCATGTGTTTGTTCTGTGTCTGGGTGTTATATTGTATTCTATGTATGTATTTACAAACAAGAGTATATAAGTATTGTATCAGTTATCTGGTTTCCATAGTACAAGCTATGCTTAGTTTGGGGCTAGATGGCGCTGTGTGAAATGTCCATACTTTACATATATTATATATTTAATTTATTTGTTTCGAGTTGCCGATATTTCGGTACTGTTGCAAGCACCATGATCACGGACGAACTGAAGATCTTGCGGGTAGATGATAATAAGTTATGGGCAAACGTAGCGGTCTACCCTCCTTCGCATACTGTTATTATGCTTTGCACCAGTACTATTGTTGTGAAATGATGTGACTATAACAGTTTCGCATCAGCCGGAAGATGTCCACTGCTGAACACAGGCCTACCCCGTAAAACGCCACTCTGGACGCTTATCATAGGGGGAATTAGCCTTGATCACCACGCTTAGCAGGCGGCTTGGTGATCGCAGAGAATTTTAATCTACTGAAGATAATGTTTCTGTCCGTTCCCTGAATATTCCCTAAGCCGGATCTTACGGCACCCACAGGAAGACATGGTGGTATTTTCGCAATCCCGGACCACACGGCACATAGTACAGTTTACAAGACAGTTTAAAATTTGATTAATCTTTTATTTCAGGAATCGGATATTATCCTCTTTTACGAGCTCCTTCCTATTTTAACCCGTAACCTCCCTCCAAACACCCTTCGAGGCCCTCTCGAGCGGACTCTCACTGACGCATTCGCTCTCATATCCCGAACCAAAGCCAAACAGGACTACGCCAAAACACTTTTGGATCAAACCCTTGCGAACCTCTCTCCAAAAACCACGCTTTCGAACGAATCTCCCACGCTCTCAATTGAGGACCCATTAGAGTCTGAAGCCCCCTCGAGAGAGTCCCACCCTCTCTTGGAAGACGACAGCCTGTTCGAGAAACAAATGAAGCTGATAAAGATATGCCTCGATTGTGATAACATACACGATGCGAATAGAACGCTGCTGTCTCAGTTGGTGGAACAGTACTTCTCTCTCATCAGCGATGATAATGTTGTATGTATATTTTACTTTTTTATTCGTAAATATAGATTTATTATAGCTAGTTTTAAAGCTAGATCACTTATCTTCTTTTGGAAGGTGTGAGAGAGATACCGCTATCCCGTAGTATTCTTGTTGTGTGTACGACATAGCTTTTGCCCAGCCAAAAAACACGGTTGCAGTGGAACGATTTTAAAAGACTCGCGGAAACACGCTCCTACCTTATGCTCTTAAATAACTTTGCCATTATTGAAGATATCAACAAGAAATATTATTAGTATTTATTTAAATTTTTAGAGAATCTTTTTGTAAACATAAAATATCGGGCACCTTCATTTTTTTTATGGAAACGAATGACGTGTCGAGCTAGTCGTTCGCCTGGTGTTAAGCGACACGGCCGCCCATAACAGATTGCAGTGTCACTCGGAACTCCAAAATAAGGTTTCGCGTGACCCGCGCACGCCATCCTGAGACAACACACAGTCTAAAAAGGATTTCTAGACTGTGAGATCAGTTCTTAAGTCTCATTTGCCCAGTAATTTCACTAGCTACAATGCCCTTCAAACTGGAACACAGTAGTGCTTGCACACTACTGCTTGGCGGCAGCATACTGGCAAAGCGGTGGTACCTACCTAGACGAACTTTGCAGAAAAGTCCTACCACCTAGTAAAACCCTCCCTCGACTCTTGAATTTGTTTTAGGACTCTAAGCAGTTATTGACTTCTGTATCTAACATTGAAAAGGAAGTCAATATCTGCTGCAGGCGTGGCCGACATACGTATAAACATGCCGGTCGTTATTCTCCAAGCACCTGGACCGCACTGACTCCTGAACTTGTTGGAACTACGTTTCGGTAGTCACGTCATTATTGCTAGGCGGCTCGTTCTACTATAGCCCGTACAGTGCGCGGTATAAGAGTCGGTTCCCCGTGCAGGCGTGGGCGACGTACGTGGCGACGTGCCGGGCGCTGGGCTGCAAGCACCTGGAGCGCATGACGTCGCCGAGCGGCTGGTGGGAGGTGCCGGGCCGGCTGCTGCGCAAGGCGGGCGCCGTGCGCTGCGCGCTGGCCGCCGCGCAACACTGCAGCGCGCCGCTGCTGTGGCTCACCGAGCTCATCGATGCGCAGGCGCAGGAGCCCACGTGAGTGCGCACTGCACTAGCGCGCGGTCACTTCGCGCGGTGGTGTTAGGGTGGAACTACACCTAGGTACAAGACCGACGATGACGGTTTGAAGGCGGGACAAGAAATCATAAGAAAAATAGTGTGTGAAAAACTGTTGTTATGGTTTTGGATCTTGAATATTTGCGACAAGCTAATATAGCTTTTACTAAATATCGAGTCAACCTATAGGCCTCCATAATTATTAAAATAAAATAACAGGTATTTTATTTGCCGAGATCCTTCAACATTTATAAGTAAAATTGCTGAATGATAAAAAACTGAGACACTGTAATATTGCGATATATCGAAAGGAATATTCCCAATTTAGAAAATAAACAGGTTTTTAGCCAGATACCCCACCAAAATTAACAAAATATGATTACTAAATAATTTAATAAAAGCTCGTGATCGTGAAAAGTGATTCGTGTATTAGTGACATTAAGCACTGTGTAGGTTTGTTTAATTATGCTTACAGAATGTACAATAATTTAATTTTTATTACTTTTTTTTTTTTTTTTTAACACATTACACTTTTAAATACATTATCTAGTTTTGACTTGTAAAAGTGCTAAAAATAACCTATTTGCAATAAAAAATGTTGATTTTGATTTTGATCGAGTTCGGGTTAGTATGTTTTGTAACGTCACATTCACTCACGGAATAAGATTTTTTTTTAATGTAAATGAATGACGTGACGAGCTAGTCGTTCGCCTGGTGTTAAGCGACACGGCTGCCCATAATAGCTGCAGTGTCGGAGCTCTAAATTATATACAGTTTCGCATGACATTGCACTGCGCACGTCATCCTGAGACATCACACAGTCTAAAAAGTTTTCTAGACTGTGAGATCAATTCGTAGTCTCATTTGCCCAGTAATTTCACTAGCTACAGTACCCTTCAAACCGGAACACAATAGTGCTTGCACACTACTGCTTGGCGGCAGAATAACTGGCAAAGCGGTGGTACTTACCTAGACGAACTCTGCAGAAAAGTCCTACCACCTAGTGAATACTGCAAAAGTAGTATTTTGCACTTTGATAACGGAATCATGGTACATGATCACAAAATGCTCTTCGTCGTGAAACAGATTGTGGTGATATGTGCTAATACTCGCCCAAAATAATGACACAGTCGCCACCTACCAACTTTAGGTACATAAACTGAGTAAAATTAAAAGTAAAATATTCTATCATCCGGTTCCCACTTCATAGTACAAGCATCGTTTAGTTTGGGGCCAGATGGCGCTGGGTGAGTGGTCCACCGTGGCGTTTTGAGAATGGGAATAACTGCGAATGGGCCCTTTTGCGATACCGTGACTATTTGCAAATGTCAAAATAAAAGTGCAAAATGAAATGTTAGCCTATCATTGAGACCAAATGCGAGTAAAGCATGTCCTATAAATTTGTAAAGTGTAATGTTTCAGCGAACAAGAGACGTCGCTCCGGCACATGTTCCCGGCGCTGCTGGCCGCCGACGCCGGCGCGGACAGCACGCGCGAGTGGTTCTTGCAGCTGATGGCGCGGACGCAGGTGGCGTTTAATGAGTGAGTGTTGCTGTGAACGTGGATGGGTGACCGTTAGTGTCGTGCATCTGATATGTGCTTCGAAGTAGGGTTAGAGTTTTTTTTTTCAAAACGAGTTTCTTCGAGCACAAAAAATTATCAAAACACAATTTCGTTAATTTAGTTGTTATAGTACGACATTACAGTTTTTTAATGCAAAAATGGACTTTATTTTAGGCAGCCTAAGTTCTGACATATAAAAAGGCGTCTTTACAAATGAATTAAGTATAAATAAGAACTTTTATTCTATAAATGATCTCTTGAATCCTAAACATTAATAATTTAATAATAATAGATTCTGAAGAAATGACATAAGAAATAATACGACTATTGTATGCTTATTCAAGTTGAATGTGACGAAACTAAAAAATTTATATTGTACCACAAATTTACCATGGGACGTTTCTAGACATTGTGGTTTGCAATCTATACAAATAAAAATAGATTGGTCTTTGTTGGTAAGCGCATCGCTTGAGAACGGTTGGACTGACATGCAATTTTAGGCTGCGTTAAAATTAAAAAACGTTTGTAAAAAAAATATTACGCAAATTAAAAGAAAAATTGGAAAAGAGGGTTATAGTGAGGCTGAAGGCAAAGCTCGCTACTGCGCAAATGAAGTAGAAAGGATTCATATTTTACAATAGTTACCTTAATGTTTTTAACAATAGACAGGTGTTTTTTTTTTAATATTTTACCAAGGTTAGGAATATGTTTACCAACTAAAGATGCAGTATGATATAATGTATTATTAAGGTTAAATGTCAGGTGTTGCTAAGCACCAAAATCCGCGCGATGGCGCTGTTTCCCCGAAAACATGTTTTTATATATTTTACGATAAATAACAAGAAATAAACTCATTTTAAGTTATTTTGCGGGTTTTTGATTGTGTTCTTAGCATATATTAGACATAGTTGAACCTAGTAATACCTACACTTTTGAGTGTAAGTCAATCAAAATCCAATTCCTGTATAATGTAATCGAATAACGCACACATAAGCACAAAGTAAAACTGAAGTTAGTGTATTGTGAAATTGTCCACATTGTCATGCTTCTAAATGGCGCAGTTGTAACATTGGTAGATTTGCAATCGTGTAACTCGAGTTCGAATCTCAATACTCGTAGTTTTATTTTGCTATAACTTTTAAACATTATATATTGGCTATCTATTGCGCTGAGTAATAATATCAATAATTGCTATTATTAGGTAAAAATTTAGCTTAGTATACGCAACGTACTGCACTAGATTGAAAAGTAAAATAAAAGTCCAGATTACATTCAAAAAGATTTATTTTCAGTTATTATAAATCTATACATTTAGCATTTATTTTTTACTCTTCTCAGTAAGATTTTTGGCAGCACGCACTTTTTATAAAATGATGATTTCTGGACCATCTTCTCAATAAAATCTTCGTCTCTTGGTATTTCTAACACAGTGATTGGTTGCACTGGTGAAATGAAGCACACAAAGTAATATTTCTGCATTTTTGTCACCCTTAGCCTGGCCTTGTACCTGTAATCCAAAGAATATGAATATTTATTTCAAACACATAAGATTTTATGCATTACCATAAGCTAGAACATAGGAAATGTTTCGCCACCAAGTCTTTATTTTTACCCAGCTACGCAAGGAGGTTTATATTTTCCGAGTACATATTTCTTTCGTATTACCACTTCTCATTTCTATAGCCGCATAATGTCTTGAGTAGGTATATAACAATTGACAAAACATTATATTACATTATGACATGTTTTTACTTATTATTTATTATATAGAGGTACTGCACTTTTTTGCCAACACCATCAACATTTTCTTTCATCATCATCATCAGCCTGAAGACGTCCACCGATGAACATAGGCCTCCCCCAAAGAGCGCCACTTTGAGCAGCCGCTTGCCTCCTGCATCTATCGGCTCCCCGCGATTCTGACCACTTCGTCGGTCCACCTTGTGGGGCCGACCTAAGCTGCGTCTTCCGGTTCATGGTTGCCACTCAAGAACCTTTCTTCCTCATCGGTTGTCAGTTCTACAAACGATGTGGCCTGCCCACTGCCACTTCAACTTGCTGATTCTCAAAGCTATATAAAATAAAATAAAATAAATAAATATGTGTGGGACATGTCACGCAGCGCCACCTAGCCCCAATCTAAGCATAGCTTGTACTATGGGAACCAGATAACTGATACAATACTTAGATACTTTTTTGTTTGTAAATACATACATAGAATACAATATAACAACCAGACACAGAACAAACATCGATGTTCATCACACAAATGTTTGTCCTGGGTAGGAATCGAACCTACAACCTATAGTTCAGAAGGCAGAGCTACTACCAACTGAGCTAACAGGCCAGTCAAAAAATTGATTATATTTTCTGTACTAACGTAATATTATCCATTTGTATTCACACTGCATATCCAAATATCCACATCCACATACCTGGTAATAATAATTGTGATTTTCATTCATTTTCAGTCTTCCATCTATGAATATAAGTGGAAAAACGTTTTTTTCCTTGGCAACCTGAAACACTACTGAATTTCTAACCTCTAACTAGGTACCTAGGTAACTAGGTACCTGTCCCGTGTGGTCCCGGTTACGAATAGGACCACCCCATCTCTTCCCGTGGGTGCCGTAGAAGGCGGCTAAGGGAATATCCAGGGAATGGGTCGCAGCGTTCCCCTCGGTCTTGGTGGCAATCAATCTTCACCTACTGCGATCACCAAGCCGCCTGCCAAGCGTGGTGATTATGGCAAACCCCCCCCCCCCTAATGACAAGCACAAATAAAAACGGCCCCCAGTCCCCGGCAGCTCTGCTATCCCGTGGCTACGGTAGCGGCCACGGTAACGGCAGGGCAAGGGGTGCGAAGAATCCCCGGCAGACGCCCGGCTACCAACCCCAACGACGACCCCTGGCCCTGGCAACACATAACGTGCGCACACTGAAGGCTGACGAAAGGATGGTCGAGCTAGAGGCGGAGATGGGTAAGTTACGCTGGGATGTAATGGGATTGTCAGAAGTCCGAAGACAGGGACAGGACACGATAATCCTAAATTCCGGTAACTTATTCTTCTACCGGGAGGGAGACCAACTCTCCCAAGGGGGTGTCGGGTTTCTCGTCCGCAAGTCTCTCGTCAACAACGTGGTCAAAGTCGACAGTGTGTCGGCCAGGGTAGCGTACCTGGTACTCCGAATAACCAAACGGTATTCGTTGAAGGTTATACAGGTATACGCGCCGACATCGGCACACTCAGACGATGAAGTAGAAGCTATGTATGAGGACATATCCGAAGCCATGCATACTTCCGAAACATACTTCACCGTTGTGATGGGAGACTTCAATGCGAAGTTGGGCACAAGGAATAGCGATGAGCTGAGAGTGGGGCCATTTGGATACGGGCAGCGGAACCCTCGAGGACAGAGGCTGGCTGACTTCATGGAGAAGGAGGGACTCTTTATGATGAACTCCTTCTACGAGAAGCGGCCATCCAGGAAGTGGACGTGGATAAGTCCCGACGGTTCCACTAAAAATGAGATAGACTTCATCATGACGACCAAGAAGCACATATTCGATGATGTCTCTGTGATCAGCAAGGTGAAAACCGGTAGCGATCACCGTATTGTTAGAGGCACATTGAATATCAATGTTAAGCTCGAAAGGTCACGTCTGGTGAAGTCTACGCTCCGTCCAAATCCTGTCCAAATCCAAAACCCCGAAGGCTTTCAGCTGGAACTCCAAAATCGCTTCCAGTGCCTAGCCGACTGTAACACAGTGGACGAGCTAAACGACGGGTTGGTGGAAACTGTCCAAGCTGTTGGATCGAAATTCTTTAAGACCCAACGCCGAAAGAAGACTCAAAAGCTCTCAGAAAAAACTCTTGAGCTAATGGCCGACCGGAGCGAAATGAAGCTGCAGTCTTCAGTTGATATGTCAGCCTACGGTGAACTCAATAGACGAATCTGGAGTTCCTTGCGACACGACTTGCGTGCTCTTAGTACTTCACGTATTGAGGCCGCAATTGAGCGGAACCAAGGCTCTAAAGTGTTCGCAAAGGATTCGTCTATTGGGCAACACCAAATGACAAAACTGAAGACCGAAAATGGTAGCGTCATTTCATCCAAGCCTGAGATTCTGAGAGAGATCGAGAACTTCTATGGACAGTTATACACCTCGACACGTAAGCCCGCTACTAACACAGCTCAGGACATCAGAGCCAAGTTAGTCCGATACTATACCGAAGATATCCCGGACGTCAGCCTGTACGAGATTAGAATGGCCCTCAAACAGCTTAAAAACAACAAGGCACCAGGTGAAGATGGAATTACGACCGAACTTCTGAGAGCGGGTGGTAGACCGGTACTTTTAGTCCTCCAGAAGTTATTTAATTCTGTCATCCTTGAAGGTATAACGCCAGAAGCATGGCACAAGAGCGTGGTGGTGCTCTTCTTCAAAAAAGGCGATAACACCTTATTGAAGAACTATAGGCCCATCTCGCTCTTGAGTCATGTGTATAAGCTGTTTTCGAGAGTCATTACGAATCGTCTCGCACGCAGGTTTGATGAATTCCAGCCTCCCGAACAAGCCGGTTTCCGAAAAGGCTTTAGCACCATAGACCACATCCATACGCTGCGCCAGATTATACAGAAGACCGAATAGTATAATCGGCCGTTATGCCTAGCGTTTGTGGACTATGAGAAAGCCTTCGATTCAATCGAGACTTGGGCGGTGCTGCAGTCCTTGCAGCGATGCCAAATTGACTATAGGTATATCGAAGTTTTGAAGTGTTTGTACAGTAAGGCCACTATGTCAGTCCGACTACAGGACCAGAGTACGGAACAAATTCCATTGCAAAGAGGCGTGAGACAGGGAGACGTTATTTCTCCGAAACTGTTCACAAACGCATTGGAGGATGTTTTCAAGCTCTTGGAGTGGAAAAGATCTGGCATCAACATAAATGGCGAGTACATCACTAACCTTCGTTTTGCCGATGATATAGTCATAATGGCGGAATCGCTCGAGGACCTTAGCACCATGCTCAACGACCTCAGTAGAGTCTCCCAGCAGGTTGGTCTTAAGATGAATATGGACAAGACAAAGATCATGTCTAATGCTCATGTTCCACTTATACCGGTAATTGTTGGGAACGATACTCTCGAAGGTGTCGACAAGTATGTCTACCTAGGACAGATTGTCCAATTAGGTAGGTCCAACTTCGACAAAGAGGTGGCGCGAAGAATCCAACTCGGCTGGGCAGCGTTCGGGAAGCTTCGTCCTATCTTTTCGTCCAAAATACCGCAGAGCCTGAAAACGAAAGTTTTCAATCAGTGTGTGTTGCCAGTGATGACTTATGGAACTGAGACATGGTCTCTTACTGTTGGCCTCATTAGTAAGCTCAAAGTCGCGCAGCGAGCTATGGAGCGAGCTATGCTCGGTGTTTCCCTGCGAGATAAGCTCCGGAACGAGGAGATCCGCAGGAGAACTAAAGTGACCGATATAGCTCTTAGAGTTAGTAAGTTGAAGTGGCAATGGGCAGGCCACATCGCTCGTAGAACTGACAACCGATGGGGAAGAAAGGTTCTCGAGTGGCGACCACGAACCGGAAGACGCAGCGTAGGCCGGCCCCCCACTCGGTGGACCGACGACCTGGTGAAAGCCGCGGGGAGCCGATGGATGCAGGAGGCGAGCAGCCGCTCAAGGTGGCGTGCTCTGGGGGAGGCCTATGTTCAGCAGTGGACGTCTTCAGGCTGTTGATGATGATGATGATGAACTAGGTACCTATGGTAGGCTTAGATTTTTTGCAATGCATCTGCCCGTCTGTAAAAAAAGAAATAAGTAAGTAGGGACGAAGCACTCGGAATCTAGGATAGTCTTTGTACTAAAAAAAATAGTTCTATTTATGTGTATAGGTTCAACACTTACGAAACATCTTCGCCATGGAAACGCTTGAGCTGAGCATGAACCCGTTTTCGGTTACTTTTAGGCGCAGAATATCCGTGAGTTTTATACTCGATTGTGATAAGTTAGGTGTATTCATTTTTCTGTTCAGCAAACTTACAAAATACAAACAGTATACCTAACCTAAAACAGACGACAGACTCTGAATCTGTGTTGCCAGTGCACAGCGGTCAAAAAGTTTCTTGGATCTTGTATTTGCCTTTCCTGATAAAAGTGATACAGCTTGCAAAACACTTTTCTTTACTGATATGAATGACATTTTCAAAGGAAACGCGTCTACAATAGAAATTATACGTAATCTCTATGAAAATTTCCAATAGTATACAATCAGATAAATAGCGGGGGTGTAACGGTATAATTATCATAAGTAACTCAAAATGTACACTTGGAAAGTTCTGGCAGCACTGAGTTGAATACCTCACAGTTTGAATTATTTTGTTATTACGATTTTGTGTTACACGGACACGGATCGGCAACGTCGCGCGCTGCGACATAGCGCCGCTCTGCTCTCGCAAAGTTATGTGTACTTGCTTACACCATGCACAAACTGACAACGTCGCACGCACAATGCACCACTACAAATGTAAAATTTGTCGAATTTACTAGGCTAAAATAATATACTTCCTAGCTATTATACAATAATGTTATTGATTTTGCGGCTACACAAGCCTAAATAAGGGCTATGTTAAGTTATGGCGACTTTTAAATCACACCAGGAACTGAATCTAAGTCAAGCAAAGTTTGTATGGGAAACGTTTAACCTTAAACTAAAAATACTAATCTCCCCTCCACAGAACGGAGGATGCATCCGCCAAGCTGTACCTGTTCACGGTGTTCGTGACAGCGGTGGTAGTGTTGAGCGGGCACTGGGCGCTCGCAGCCGACCTGCCCGCCCTGCTGACCCGCCGCGGCGGGTACTCCGGCCTGCCCGCCGCCGCGGGGAGCCTGCCCGCCCGCCGGGGCGCCACGCGCGAGGTACAGTAGTGTGCGGCGGTACTCCGGCCTGCCCGCCGCCGCGGGGAGCCTGCCCGCCCGCCGGGGCGCCACGCGCGAGGTACAGTAGTGTGCGGCGGTACTCCGGCCTGCCCGCCGCCGCGGGGAGCCTGCCCGCCCGCCGGGGCGCCACGCGCGAGGTACAGTAGTGTGCGGCGGTACTCCGGCCTGCCCGCCGCCGCGGGGAGCCTGCCCGCCCGCCGGGGCGCCACGCGCGAGGTACAGTAGTGTGCGGCGGTACTCCGGCCTGCCCGCCGCCGCGGGGAGCCTGCCCGCCCGCCGGGGCGCCACGCGCGAGGTACAGTAGTGTGCGGCGGTACTCCGGCCTGCCCGCCGCCGCGGGGAGCCTGCCCGCCCGCCGGGGCGCCACGCGCGAGGTACAGTAGTGTGCGGCGGTACTCCGGCCTGCCCGCCGCCGCGGGGAGCCTGCCCGCCCGCCGGGGCGCCACGCGCGAGGTACAGTAGTGTGCGGGGGTACTCCGGCCTGCCCGCCGCCGCGGGGAGCCTGCCCGCCCGCCGGGGCGCCACGCGCGAGGTACAGTAGTGTGCGGCGGTACTCCGGCCTGCCCGCCGCCGCGGGGAGCCTGCCCGCCCGCCGGGGCGCCACGCGCGAGGTACAGTAGTGTGCGGCGGTACTCCGGCCTGCCCGCCGCCGCGGGGAGCCTGCCCGCCCGCCGGGGCGCCACGCGCGAGGTACAGTAGTGTGCGGCGGTACTCCGGCCTGCCCGCCGCCGCGGGGAGCCTGCCCGCCCGCCGGGGCGCCACGCGCGAGGTACAGTAGTGTGCGGCGGTACTCCGGCCTGCCCGCCGCCGCGGGGAGCCTGCCCGCCCGCCGGGGCGCCACGCGCGAGGTACAGTAGTGTGCGGCGGTACTCCGGCCTGCCCGCCGCCGCGGGGAGCCTGCCCGCCCGCCGGGGCGCCACGCGCGAGGTACAGTAGTGTGCGGCGGTACTCCGGCCTGCCCGCCGCCGCGGGGAGCCTGCCCGCCCGCCGGGGCGCCACGCGCGAGGTACAGTAGTGTGCGGCGGTACTCCGGCCTGCCCGCCGCCGCGGGGAGCCTGCCCGCCCGCCGGGGCGCCACGCGCGAGGTACAACATTTCAAACATTCCACTTTGTCCCACCAATCTGCCTTGACAACTTGGTGAGGCAGAGTGGAAAATAAATTCGCATCTATTTAACAGCTGGAACGTCGGCGCGTTGCGTAACTATGGATTTATGAATGAAAACTGAACCCAACTCGTCCCGAGTTAAGAACGTCTTACTATTTTGAGTCAGTTTAAATATAAAAGTGCACTAAATGCAATCAACCCCCTTCCGAATAAACATTTCGTAACGGAAAATTGGTTATTTCGTTATTTACAAGCACGACCGTATCTTTTCAATGTGGGAACACGGTGGTCCTATCCGCACACCGCCGGGACCACACGGCTTTTTATCAGTATCAAAAGGGCAAATTAATAACATTTTATATTATGTGAGTAATATAGCAATGCACTCCCCAGCTGCTAGAATGGCTGTGCCACTCCCGCGCCTGCCTGCCGGCGCTGGAGGCGGCGTGCTGCCAGCGCACTCTGCTGGCGCTGCGGCACACCGACCACTTCACTGAACACAACATATGGACCAGGCTGTAAGTGCACCACTACCCTTTACAAGGCACATAAGGTTTTACAGCGGAGACAGATCCCTACTACCAGTAACATAAAGGTTTTTACATAACTAAATAACCGGCCAAGTGTGAGTCGGACTCTCGCACGTAAGGTTCCGTACCATTATCTATAAAAACGAGCAAAATAGTCACGTTTGTTGTATGGAAGCACCCTTAAATATTTATTTTATTTTGTTTTTAGTATCTGTTGTTATAGCGGCAACAGAAATACATAATGTGAAAATTTCAACTATCATGGTTCATGAAGTACAGTCTGGTGACAGACTGACAGAGAGACAGACAGACGGACAGTGGAGCCTTAGTAATAGTCCGTTTTACCCTTTGGGTATGAAACCCTAAAAATCAAACATAAAAGCTTGTTTGCTTCTCACAGCGATAGCCAAGTTGTTTTTTCAAATATATGATATTTTTGATTTTAATTGAACCTAAGACTCATCGTGAAATATTGACTGTCTGGCTTTCACTCGCAATTGGATGAACAGAGTTAGATAAAATTTTGCACACAGATTACCTTTTCTCTGAGAATTCTTCGAATTTTGACGATGATTAGTAATGTTCTACTAGGTGGTAGGACTTTTCTGCAAAGTTCGTCTAGGTAGGTACCACCGCTTTGCCAGTTATTCTGCCGCCAAGCAGTAGTGTGCAAGCACTACTGTGTTCCGGTTTGGAGGGCATTGTAGCTAGTGAAATTACTGGGCAAATGAGACTTTATGATCTGATCACTCAGTCTAGTAATCTGATTATTAGACTGGGTGATGTCTCAGGATGACGTGCGCAGTGCAGTGTCGCGCGAAACTATTGTTTTAAAGTTCCGGGTGACACTGCAACTGTTATGGGCGGCCGTGTCACTTAACATCAGGTGAACGACTAGCTCGTCACGTCATTCAATCACATTAAAAAAAAAAAAAAAAAAAAATGTTCTACACTTGTTTGACTAGACCATAGTATACAAAAATCTATTGTTTTAACATTTTTGTTACAGGGAAAGCCACTTCGGCAAAGAAGTTATCGAAGAAGCGTAACAAATCTCTGCGCAACATTTTGTATTCTAGTCTTATTTAAGAACTTCAGCAAATCGTGACTAAACTAAGGCTTTGAGCTTCAAGTTTATGAAATAAAATCGATGTAACTTGGAAGATGTTTTATTTACAATTATTCATACTTTAAATGTATTACATAAGATACAAGATGCCTAGGTATAATTTTAAAAGGATTACAATGAATGGCAAGAAGTGTAACAATGGGTGACATTATCGCTGAACGCGATATCTTCCAGGCAACCTTTGGCTAATTAATAAGCTAATTCTATTACACACAAGAGTGGTTATCTATCAAATAGATATTTAGAGGATACAAAAAAATTACTAGCACGCATATTTGGGGACTATATAGCTACAAAATAATCTCACCTAACTAGACTTGAAATAGTAGATATACAGTTAAATGAGTAACTAATTCTGCCTTTCTTTTTAAATACATAGCAGTTAATTAAATATTTTAGATGTTACAAATCTTTTAGTCAAGATTTTATTGTGGCCTACCCACCTAACATTCATTATCCACTCACGTGCCACGCGCCAGTAAACTGGCGGATCCTGCAAAACCTTATGTGCCACGGACCATAAAACTGGTCGGTCGGTCGGGCCTACCTAAAAACCGTAAAATATAACGGATTTGGCTCTATGGTATGAAAATATTGACCTTGACAGCTAGGTCTTGAAATTTGCTACAGTATAAACGCCTGGTACCAGCTTTTCTTGGTACTCTGTGAATAATCTATCGAAGTTTGCAAGATCTGTGCTCAAAGAGAATAAAATTGTTGTTCCGTGATTGTGTCAACGTAGTGCGTGCAGCAGAAATATTAACTGTGAGTAGATTTGGTCCATATTTTCTAATGTAATTATACATCATTTTGTTCGTAATTTAATGTTCTTTCGAATGGTATAATTTTTTGATGAGTAAGTATATAATAAGTTGGATGTATCAAGTAAAAAGACTTGTAGGAAAAAAATTCAATGCGGCTCTAGTTGTCTTCATTTAAATACTACTTCATAAATTATTAGTTTAAAGAATTTATGATTAGATATCTATCTAGAGTGTTTATTTACGAACAAATTGATACCAAAAACATGTATCCTATGGTGTAAGATCACGGAAAGGGGTTTATTTGAACATTACTTGGTGACGGCAGTACGACTGAAGTTGCGCGGAACGGGTCTTTTTACGAAATAGGCTCGCAACAGACGCCAAAAATGATGTTAATAATGAATGTGCATATTAGTCTTGTTTTTGCTTTTCTCCAAGAAATTATAATTTGTAAAACTTTAAGTTTCTATAATATATTTTTTTGTGCTCACAAAAAAAAACTTAAACATTTTTCAGTTTTTGTATGGATATAATTTATATAGGTAGGCTTTGCTTTAGTGGTGCTAAGTGAGTGTTATATAAAGTTTAGGGGGGGGGGATGGGAGAGGGGAGTGGAACCTTCCTTTACAAAAAGGGGGGAGGGGGTGGCGGTTACGTGATTTTCGCAAAAAATTAAGTATTAGGTTAATAATTTGAATAAATAAGTATTTAACTTTTTTCATTTTTTTTGTGTGTTCGGGTTAGGTGAGCAATTAAATAAAGCATGCGCTTTCTACTAACTTTATAAAATGGTTTTAGCAAATATGGAAGAGCGTGGTGCCGGACATGGTGCACGGCGAAGCCAAGCCCGTGGTAGATGACGTGGCTGAGGACAAGGGCAGTCCCTGTCTACGCAGTCCGAGGAGTAGGCGTTTTGCTTTTTTAAAGGTTTATTTTAGCTGGTGTAGGTACATGTATCATCAAAATTAATTATTTTGTGTATATTTTTTAGTTCTATACACAGCAGATACAGCCAGTGGCCTTGAGAGAGCCAGTGCTTTCAACAAGTGACGGCACTTGAGGGATTTTGTATGTATAATAATGTATGTATTAAATAATGGTTACGTTACATTGGTACTTTTTCATTTTGTTAACTATGTAACTATGTATGAAATTACTTTTGTAGACAATCAATAAAGCTGCACAAACTAAATAAAAACATAACAAAGGCAGTAAATGAACAGTTATAATTTCATCATAATTGGCTCAGTAATTTAGATTTTCAAAAAAAAAAAACACTAGAAAAAAAATTGTCATCTAAGTTTTTCTCAGTATGTAATTTAGCGGATTAAAGTCAGTTTTTAAAAGGATATTATTATTTTTAAATTCGGTCAGTTAAAATATTATTTCATCTAGCACTTAATTAATTCATCAATAATTAAGTAAAGTCATTGTTTAATTATTGATAAATTTAACTATGGTAAATATTTACTAATTTTATTATAATAATGGTGTAACTGTACTGGTAGTAGTGGTGGTAGTGGTGGTAGTACTGGTTTTATTATAACTATTAATTATCTGTGATTAGTGTAGCATAATGTCGACTATTAATATAAAAGTATTAAAATTATAATTTCTGAAATTTGTGTTCGTTTTTTTAATACCTCTCTCGTCTAATTTGCATAATCGGAATCGAATTCGGAACTGGAATTTAATGGAATAAAATTAACGTTTGTAAACGGCCTAAAATGCTCGATGAATTCCCGCCAACTGAGCGTGTTCGAACATGCGTCCGGCACAATATAGTTACGATTGCCGTTAAATTTTTTTCTAGGACATGATTAAATATTTTGGTGTCATTTTAAAGCTATTGAATTAAACTTTATTTTGAATATGAAAAAAAGTAGTGTTGTCACTTTAGATTTCAAAATAAAACCTATTTAACTTTTTAACTATTTATTGAAAAATAATGACATCACCTAGAATAATCAACTTAATTACAATTTAAAGCCTGGTTTGTACACTTGAGACAGCAGTCATTCAATAGGTAAATAGTCATTAGGTGTCTTAGTTAGAACCGATTAGTTTACCACTTGACGCCCTGCCGCGCATTACTAAATCTCAGGTGGCACACAAGGGTTAGCGGCGCGCGGAGCGTGGCACGTGAGTGGTTATATCAAACCCATAACTTACACTATGTCCAGTCCTCATTATTTACTATATTCACTTGCCCACTGTCACTATGACTAAGACCATTCTCGATATCTTTCACTATGATCAATGATCATCCCTGCCAACATTCACTCTTTACTGTCGCTGTTCTACCCCCCAACTTTCACTTTGTCCAACCACTACAGTCACTTTGTCCGAACCTCTACTGCCACTTTGTCCAAACCCCAGCTTTCACTTTATCCAACCCCCAACTTTCACTTTGTCCTACCTCTACTGTCACTTTGTCCAATCCCCAACTTTCACTTTGTCCAACCCTAACATTCAATGTCCATGGATGATCCTCCATCCAATGTCCATCCTACCGCACACACTACAAAGTGTGCGCGGAGCGAGCTCAGACAGCTGTCTCGTCTGCAGGTGGAGGTTTGGCCTCAGTGGGGCTCTTTATGGGCACACGGATCACTTCGTCTTCCAGCTTTGGCTCCACTGGCATGTTCTGGAAACAAAATATATTATTGTAGATCTTCATCAATTTAAATTCCCTGGGGGACTCATGGGGCTTATTACTATTATTATTTTGATGATAATCATGCAGTATGACTGCTGGTATCTATATCCACAGTGTTGGAAAGTCACTCAACAATGGTAATTGTTATATATTAATTTGATTAGTTTGTGCCCTATTGTCTTGTTTATTTTTGAAGGCATTCACAGAGGTTGCAGCAGACATCTTGCGGTAGTCTGTTCCAGTTGTGAACTCTATTACTTAGGAAGTTCCTTGTTTCCTACAAATTACAATCTGGGTCTCTTCAAATCAAAAGTGAATAGGCACCTCATAGGCAAACATGCTCCAACATAGACCGCATCATCACTTTCCATCAGGTGAGATGTTGTCAAACGTGAGTCCATTCAAGCCTAAAAAAAAGTGTACAGTTGGTCTTAGATGGTGCATGTGTTTTTGCTGGTGCCATCGCAAGGATTTGCCTTTTTTCATAATATAAAATTTATGTTATAACGAAGACATGTTTTGGCGATGGTGGCCGAGCGGTAGCATGTGCGCTTCACAATCTTAAGGCACCGGGGTTCGATCTTCGGGCCTGCACCAATGGCTCATCTAGTAAGTTTGTGCAGTTTTCGATGCCATCGCTCTGTGCCACGTTAAGCTGTTGGTCTCGGGTGTCATAAGAACATATATGGCAATCGTTACGGGTAGTGAGACGCCTGATAGAATCTGACGCCAGCTGGGTTAGCACGGACGGTAGACATAATTGTCTTTCCCCGTTTTACGTCACTTTCTTCATACTTGCTTGGAGTAAAACAGGGTAAAGACAGTTTTGTCTACCGGCCGCGCTAACCCTACTGATCTAACCATCCCTGTTACTGGTCCCTTATGGGTTGCGAGGTCAGATGGCAGTCGCTCGTGTAATTCTGGTAGCTCGCCGCTACAGGTTAAATTGGGAGCCGACCCCAATAACAAATGGGATAAGGCAAAGAGGATGATGAAAGAAGACATGTTTTCTTCAATAGGGATAGATTTGTTTAATCTCTGCACTCACCTCTAGTGCAGTATACCGCTTGTGCAGCGCCGTGGGCAGCTTGTTGGAGGGGCGGAGCCTCGCCGCGTCCAGCAGGCGCGCTGCGGGGCGCCGCGCCGGGCTCAGGCGGGGGGAGCCCCCGCGGCAGGTGCCCACAGACTTTAGGAGGCGGGCCCTGATTACAATTTTTGTAAAAACAATAGACTAGTGGCCTGCTATTAAAAATTAACAACTTAATATTATTTTCATAAAGTAAGTTAAAAAAGAATACAATAATTGAAAAAAATAGTAAAATCGGTAAATAAATCAATGAGTAATCTAGATATCTATTAATGGAGAATCTAGATTTTTAAGGTTTTTTTATGATATCAGTGTTTAGAACGGTTCTCGAGTGGCGATCACGAACCGGAAGACGCAGCGTAGGCCGGCTCCCCACGCGGTGTACCGACGATCTGGTGAAAGCCGCGGGGAGCCACTGGATGCAGGAGGCGAGCAGCCGCTCAAAGTGGCGATCTCGGGGGGAGGCCTATGTTCACCAGTCGACGTCTACAGGCTGTTGATGATGTGTTTGGAACGACCTGTATATCACATGACACTTACGCATCCAACAGTTTCAGCAGCAACCGGCTATATGCCTGGTATTCATCTTCTCCAAACTCTCCGGGATGATGCCTAGCATACTCGTAAGTATCACAGAACTGGTGCACTAGCTTCTGACCACGGCCGTCCAGTGGGGCTGCGAGAGAGGACAGGAGGAATGCCCGGAGGGACTCGCGCGGGTGCCGGTTGAGACCAGGGTCTTGGCGTGCTATTTCTTCCTCTGTGATGGAATACAATAACAAATTTATTAACAAATCTTTTACTAAAGAAAATGGTTCTGGAAATGATCTATTGTTATTTAATTTAAAGCATTTTTTGATTGCTTTACACTTCTTAATCGATATATAAAAACAATTTTATTTTTATTTTTTGCCTTTTGTTCTATCCCTTTGAACATGCATCACGCTGGAACTACTGAACCCATTTTGCTGAAACTTGGTGTGGTTATTTATACTTAGCTAATTTTGCAGAATAACATTTATGATACTTTTTGTTTCCTAAAACGGCCAAGTGCGGATTGCACGAAGAAACAGGAATGTAATATTTATGCAAGAATTTTTTTCTTTGTGGATTTTTTTCTATACTCATCCTCACTGTCAACCGATGGGGAAGAAATGTTCTCGAGTGGCGACCACAAACCGGAAGACGCAGCATAGGCAGGCCCTCCACTAGGTGGACCAACAATCTGGTAAAGCCGCGGGGAGCTGATGGATGCAGGAGGCGAGCAGCTGCTCATAGTGGCGCTCTTTGGGGGAGGCCTATGTTCAGCAGTGGATGTCTTCAGGCTGTTGATGATGATACTCATCCTGTCAAACGGAAGAGAGGAGGGAAATGGCAAAGATAGGGGAAAAGGATGAATGGATGGGACGGCAATAGAAAAGAGCCCATCCATTCATCCTTTTCCCTTTCGCTTCCCTCTTCCCATGGATAGGGTTAGAATGTAAAATTAATTCACTCATGTGAAGCCAGGGTGAGTCAACTAGTAAATAGCTAAATAAGCAAAAATGCTCATAAATTAAACTTCTAAATTCAATATTATTATTACAGCTGTATTTTTAATCTTAGCACAATCATCTGAATTTTATGATACTAATATAAAATGGGTATTGAAGAAATTGTGACAAATAGCAACAAAAGCCATAAGTAAAAAATTAGAGTAGATAGGTTAATAGGCAACCTTTGGATGGAGAGGATTTATCAAAGTGGTAAAAGATGGTTGGTTGATAGAAAGAAGTTATAGCCTTACCAAGAGTTTTCACATCATCAACAGCACGGAACCGGTAGTGATATGGCTGCTGCGGCTCTAGGATATAATGTGAGGGCTCCGTGCTGAGAAGTCTGGGCTCATACATAATGCGCGGGACTGCTTCTATACGTCGTTCTATCTCTTTCTTTAAGCACTGGAATATTACATCAATATTAAATAATAACAATAAATATGTGTGGACATTTCACACAGCGCCATCTAGCCCCAAACTAAGCAGAGCTTTTACTATGAAAACCAGGGGGTCCGACCCAGATCTCTTTCCATTAGTGTTAACGCCAAATGATAACTCAACATGTATGGGTATGACATTACCTGCGGAAATCGCTTCTCGGCAGGTAATGTTTTTCCCATATATTTGGAGTTATTGTTTGGCGACAACGCTAATGGAAAGGTATCTTTGCTAGACCCCCAGATAAGAGAACTGATAGAATACTAATTTTTGTTTTGTAAATAAGTAAATACATACACAGAACAAACACCTACGTTCATCGCACAAGTAAAATGTTTGTCCTGGGCGGAGTGGGTAGGAATCGATCCTACAATCTACAGTTCAGAAGGCAGGGCTACTAATCTATCAGAGTGATTTATCAGGCCAGTCGAAATACTCACTTTTTTAGCATCAGCGCCGATAGGAACGTGGGGGCCTCTCCTAGAACGAAGGGCGAAGCGTGTAATCTGCCTCTTGGCAAATATGAACAGGATTACAAACGTCAATACCCCAGCGGCGATGATAAATATTATGTTAAGGATGCTCGTGAAGTCCTGCATGATTCTTGACTACCATCTACTTTTTCTGACGGGACGTAGTATTATTTATTCATGTACAATATGTAACTATATTTTATTTCTATTGATTTGTTTTGATAAAATGGTAAAAAAGCATCGAATTGATTCCAAATCACAACAAGCATAGAGTAACTTTTTACACTGGAGGTAGAGTCATCATTTAAAGATATGCGCATGTAGCGACATCTCTTGCTTTGTACCGCAAATAAACAGCAACCTATATACATACCTATAGGATAGTTTCATAAAAGAATTATTTCGGAAAGTCCTGTTGTTTGAATGTTGATGTAGGAATTGATAAATTAATAATATAATTCTACCAAAAGCTACATCAACATTCAAACAACAGGACATATAGAAATGGGAACAAAATATTAACACAATCAAGTTTATATATTTAATTTATTTATTGAACACCAACTTAATATACATTATTATATTAAGAATGCAAACATTACATATTTTACCTATATAATGCTTTTTTCATTATTGTTGCTATGAAAGCATTCTTTCTCTTTTTGAGAATCAAACAAATTGTTATAGAATTCTATTATTTCAGCTGTACTTCACATTGAAGATTCTTTTGGAAGTACTCCTATGCCTGAAAACAAACAAATTCATAATGTATTTATACTTAATGCTGTGTGGCCTAGTATGCAAATAGGAGCACTTCATCTCTTCTTGTGGGTGCCGTCAGCCGGCTAAGGGAATATCCATTATTTGTATAATTTCTGTTTTCTGGAAGAGATACCATCCATTATGACAGTTATAAGATTTTTGATTACCAACTGTTCCTGTAATATGGTGTTTTCAATAATAAATTTATCTATATAAAATGCTACATCCTCTGTATATTATAATTTTATGCAAACACCAAGCCACCTGCCAAGTGTGGTGATTATGGCAAATTCCCCCTATGATAAGCATACAAATTGGCATTTTATGGGGGAGGACTGAGTTCAATGTTGACTTCTTTCTGCCGATCATGTGTATTTTAATAATTGTAATAGCTACATAGAATGGTTATTATTATTTATTAATTATAATTTATAAAATTTTTGGCAGTCACAACAGTACAACTCGTAAAAATAACACAGGCTATATTTCTATGCCAGAACATGAGTGGTTCTTGTGAGATAGTGATTATTGTCTATATGGGTGATATTAACGATTTCCATCCCAGTACCTCGATAAGTGCACATGCGCTTATTGAGGAACTCTTCATCATTTAGGTGCACTTAATAACAGTGACAAAAAGAGTATTTTCATAGAGGGGGATGAAAAACCGAGTGTACCACAATTATTTAAACTCAAGCAACATAGACTTTGAATCCTTTGCTAAACTTACGGTTCTACTCTAGAATCATTATCACCCTAATTACATTATTTCGGTCCCTTGTGACACAATCTACTATTGTGGTTACAAAGCATTACCTTGCAAGTGGAGCGTAGGTACTGCAGCTGGAATAAGCATTTTGCTATGAATGTGGTATTGCAGCTCAAAGAGAGAGTGGCAGACTCTTTGACACTCTCATATAGATGTCTAACAAGTATAATGTGACCTCCTATTGCATTTTCCACCAAATAAATCTGTCAGTTTTTATCTGGATTGGGAAATAAACGCAGAATAGTGGCCTCTTCACTTGTAATAAAATATATGGGTACTATTTATTAAATACATCGCAGGATAGATAATATACAACAACAAACAACAATAAGGGGGGTTATGGAATATAAAAGTGTAGGTTTTACTCATAGTCATGCACTTAAGTTTTTAGGTTAGGTCAACTATATAGCTAAAACTTAACTTACGCATTTCGTTGCAGTTCGGAACACACCATTTCTTAGAAGAGATGGTAATAATCCATACAAAACACGAAACCAAATCAATTTGCAGGGGGTCGATCAGTGTATAGTCGCACCCATCGAAATCCAGTTTTGGCGGGTCAGAGGCAGGCACGGATGTACATACTAGTCACAGGGAATCGTTAATGTTATCGTAACTAGCATAGCCATTATTAAAATCTTTAATTTTTGAAAAACAAAATAATAATATTTTATTTTCCAGGAACCAGTGTTGCCAGCCCAAAAAAACTTTTCCCCTAAGATAATTTTAAAATCCCCTAAAAACCCCTAAATTTTTTCTGTTTAAATTTTTCCTTTACAAAATCTGTTGTCTATAATCTATAACAATATTATAAAAAGGAAAGACTTGATTGTTTGTTTGTTTGCATTGAATAGGCTCCGAAACTACTGAACCGATTTGAAAAATTCTCTTTGTTGGGAAGTTACACTATCCCCGGGTGACATAGGCTATATTATATTTTCAAAAAATTAGGGATCTTTACTAAAACTGCAAGGTGTAAAAAAATTACCTAAAATATTCTTCACATCGCGTGGGCTGCAAAAACTATTGATGATAGAATAAACAAATGTACTACGACTTTGCAGAACACATCATGAGCAGGCCCCTCTTTCCCACTGGGCACTCTGGGCACTTGCCCAGGGCTCCGCGATCGATAGGGCCCTGCCAGATCAGTAACGATTACCGAAAACGATCATTATTTCAAAAAAAGAATGAATGACTACAACTGACCTGCTGGTTTATTAGCTTTTGCATGCGCGAAGTTACTTTACTTTCGCCAGAAAATAAAATTTTCCTATTTCAGTATGTTAAGATCGCTGTTTCCTCGTGGCTAATGAAATTTTTGCACTAACATCACATGCGTTTTCATATCAGTCATTTCATTATGATTGGGAGCTCTAATTTTAATATAACTAAACTATATCGCGTTTTATCTAGATGAACTTGTAAACTTGCAAATTTTTGGCGCTCGCTTCACTCGCGTATTTCAATCGCTTCCCTGTATATAAACTACTGAAGCTTCTGCACTAACTTCGCATGCGTTTTCATATCAGTTATTTCATATTGGGGTCTCTAATTTTAAATGTAACTAAATTATATCGTGTTTTATCTAGACGTCTTTGTAAACGTGCAAAGTTTCAGCGCTCGCTTCGCTCGCGTGTTGGATGGATAAAATAGAGCTCTGTCCAGGTCATACTATCCAGGGGCCCCACTATCTCAAGTGCCCAGGGCCTCCAATAGGTTAAAGACGGCCCTGATCATGAGGCCTATGTTCAGCAAGTTGTTTGGTGGGACAGAGCAACTGCATTCGAAAATATATCAACAGGTGCAAATTGGCACCATTAAGAAATAAAAGACTGTTTTAATATACTTTAACCCTAATAAATTCTCCCCAAAAAAATACTCCTAAAGAAATCATGCCCCTAAACTTCCTCTTTCAACGCTTCTTCCCCCTAAATTTAGGAGAAAATCCCCAAGTTGGCAACACTGCCACGAACGAAAACTTTAAACAGTGACCATTTGTAAAATTCAAATTCTGCCCTAAATAGAAATAGAAATCTGTCCAAATCAATTTGAAATCTGCCAGAAATATGCCCCGAACATGCACATGCGCATGATGCGTTTTCATAATCGGTATTCTATAGTTTTTTTTATGGAATCGAATAACATGACGAGCTAGTCGTAGGTAAAAAAAAAACGGTTGTACTTACTCACAGATTGGAAATATGATTGTAAGAAAGAGATGGTGTGATACGCTAGGATATATGAATGAAAAGGATACATCATGTTATTTTTTTGTCTATCTGCGTAACTACATTTTTTGGCGACCCAGGGTCAAAATCGGAGACTATCTGGGTCAAATACAGTCAAACAGTATTGGGCTCATCTTTCCAATATGTGAGTTTTGTTAGGAGGCTAAATTTTTTTCCATAGGCAGGTATGTACACACAGAAAAATCACATTGACTCACTGCTCGATGACTGAGTGACACAATAAATTGATCTCAGCTCCCAGAAATGATGGGTCAAACCCAATTATGAGGGTGTATAGGAATGGGTCACGTGACCCCCAGAATAGTAGATATTACCAGAGTCGTCGCCATGATTGAGTAGGTACCCCAACGAGTCTCAGAAACGACAAGCGATATGGAAGTAACGCTTTAAAAATTTGGAGTTTAAGGGCCTCCTTTTTTTACCTCTGAAAACATTTCTAAACAAAAACGGTGGCCCCTATACAAAATTGAATTGCTCATAAATCAGAAACGGTAAAAGGTACGTGGGTCTGGGTAGTGTTCGAACAAGTGCCATAGATGACGATAGGGGCTGTCCGATGGTGGTTATGAAAATCCAAGATGGTGGATCCAAAATGGCAGCGATTTATAAAAGTTGGTCCAATCGGGGTGATTTTTTGGGGGGTCTACAGGGCCGCAAAATCATTATTTGAATTTTTTTAAATCGCCCTTTTTAAATATAACACCCACGGAATGGAGGAAATATTGAATACTTTTATTGACATTCGTATTATGTGCAAGGTTTCTTCAAAAAATTCATGAAGTAATCTTGGTCATAACCTTTCGTCACTCAACCAGTAAACGGCCATGCTAATCCATACAAGATAGGTCATGAGCGTTTTAAGAAATGTTGTAGCAAACCCTAGGACAATTTTAGAGAAAAAAAAATTAAAAATGCGGAAAAATATCCGCCATAAAAATTTTAACCGCAAATGATAGCAAAACTATGACAGTTTAGTATTAAGAGCTCAATATGGTATGGAAGGACAAATAGATTTCAAAATATTTTTTTTTAAATGGTGAAAATTTCGGTCGCGGCGAGAAAACCAGTTTCACTGATCCAGATCAAAATCGATATCTGAGGGTCCCCAAAGATGTTGATGACCATTCTAAAATCTGTAACGATGGATTTAAGTATAATAAAGTTAAAAAAAATTATTCACACCTCCAAAATATTTATATTTGGCTTCAAATAAAACGAAAAATATTTAATGCTTGCAACTCTGGAGTTGGCAAATTGAATGTTTTACATTACTACAGATAAAGCAGAAATGCACAACCAAAGTATTGCACAGCCCGTATTGTATGACCAGTAGGAATGTATGGCCCATAACTGGTGTGTATGGCTTCCAAATATAAATAACGCCCAACGTCACACACATAGATCCTGGAACCTAACTAGGATTCCCTGTATCTAGGGACCCAGGAACTATGAGGACCATGGTCCTACAAACACCCAGACACAGAACAAGTATTTGCGGTTTTTTTTGTGGACAAATACTTGCCCTGTCGCGGGAATCGAACCCGCCGCCTCCGGGTTATGAGCTGACCTGTTCAACCACCACACCACAGAAGCTGTCAAATAAAATATCGGGCTGTACAATACGGATGGTACAATGTCTTATTCTTAATATTGCATGTGCAAGATTGCTACAGGCAGTAATGCACGACTCGGAATTAACAGCAGGAATCCGTGTACATAGCTTTGAAATACTGGATACGTGCATTATTTGGTCATGCATTCCTGGCTGTACAAAGCAGTGATTGTGATTTATGTTTGTCAATGTCAAGTATCTTCTGTGGTTTTTAAACTCGTATTACATTTCTATTGACACAGTAAAATAATTAGTGTTCTGATATTGCAAATCTACATCTCAGGTTTTAAAAAAATCAAAATCGTTACCGTGTAACTTTATAAATAACCCTGTATCAATTCATAACCTTATCATTTTGATTAATTGCAACTTATTTAACACCCACTTATAACCCTCTCCTTTAGACATGCAGTGTTTTTCAATAGGGCCACCACACAAAGGTACTTTTATCGAAATATGAACTTTCTTTTTTGCGCCTTCAATATGAAGTCTTAGAAAAGTCTTTACCTCCCACTTCGTCTCTCAAATCTGCCAAATTTTTTAAAACATTTTTACTATCTGTGACAGGGTATTTGAGGGCCAAATGTGCCAAAATGGCAGAAATCTGCAACAAATGGTCACACTGTTTTAAACATATGCAAAGCATTTAGTGGCGGGCGTACCGTAATCGATTGTTATCAGTATAATTGCAATCACGAGAAGAAGAAGATTATAATGATTGATGGTGGTTTTTAAGATCGATCATAAAAACTGATCAAGTAATAAGCCATAAAAGTAATAAAAGTATGTAAGAACCATTTATTTGCAATCTATGGTGCAAGTAGTGGTTTCGAGGCTGCAGATTCCAGCTTACAATATTCTTTTTTTGGATTCCACCATTTTTAAAGATGGGCGCTATACACTTCTTTTTGCGTTTTCGATCAATTGTCTCTCGAAACTTGGCATTTTTTAATATTTTTTTCAACTTTCGTAAGGTGTCATCAAAAAACTCAGGACCAGGGAGGTGCCGTGAGCTCTTAGCGCGATTCAAAACAGAGCCTACACTGGATAGCTTGTCAAAATCCCCATACAAAAAACAAAGCAATCCAATATAGGCTCTGTTTTGAATCACGCTAAGAGCTCACAGTACGCCCCCTGGTCTTCTAACCTTCCATCACTCGGACAGTCAACGGCCTGGCTAAACCATACGAGATGCGAGATAGGTCTTACGCGTTGTAAGGAATGTAATGTAATCAACAAATCAAACCCTAACTAGGATTCCCTGTATTAACGATAAAACTGTTAACAGGAAAGATACTACGATAGTGGACTGTAAAACTATTTAAAATGACGAATTATGCAAACTATGGAAAAAGAAGCTAAACTGAACAAGAACTGAATTTAAACTGGCTAGGTATATATAGACTAGTTGCTGGACTTCTAAGGCTTGCAAGTGAAACGACTGAAGATTAAAACAAAACTGACCATTTATTCCTAAGACACCTTGTATTTATATGGACAATACGGGCTCACCATTGGCTGACTGGCTAGGTTGAGTGGAATTTTCCTACGAGATCGGGCCTTCGAAAAGATTCCCACGGTTGGGCTCAAGGTTTTCCTCATGCTATCTCTCTCTAACTTTTTCGTAATGGTTTATTCCACTCGAACCGTTCAAATTTATTGTACTATATGATTCTATATAATATTAGGGTATCTTATGATATCATGACTCGTCGATGTAGAGGGTTGGTTGCTCGGCGTCCGCAACACCCTGCATCTAGGTACCCAGGAACTACGAGGACCATGGTCCCACAACATCCAGGCACAGAAAAAGTTTTGCATATTTTTTTTCAGGAATCGAACCCGCCACCTACGTGTTATGAGCTGACCTATCAACCACCACACCACAGTGGCTGTCCAAACGTTTTAATCAGGGCGGTAAATTAAAAAACGCAAGAAAATTTGAATTTGCTGCGCTGAGTAATATAAAATATATAAAACTGTAACAAAAACCACCATGATTAATTATCCCTACTTTTTTAAAATGATTCACGACTACATTTGTGCTATACTTTATTAATCAATTTTCACAATTCAATGCGTGACACGCTTATCTATGTACTTAAACATGTTTTACATCTCAGTTTTTCTATTTTCTAAGACTGGTCGTAGTAATCGATTTATCGGTTGCTTCCAAGGGTGAATATCGATTATGAAATTAATCTGGACATGGACATCACTTATGGCGATTTGTTATTTTGTTTGTCTATGTCACAGACTACTAACGGATACTATGTTCACAGACTAGACTACACAACGTATTTGATGAAAAAAAAGCACACTTTAATATAAAATGAAATAATTTTAGCTAATTTTTAGTTTTTTTTTTGGAATTATTTTATAGGTACATATTATTATTAGGTAGGCAAATAATTATTTTTTATATAAAACAGCAATTTAAAATAGTGCCATCTCTTGATTTGTGCAGGGAATAATTGAATATTCAAACACTTGTTCTGAATTATAACACCATGACAACAAGTGTCACATCACAACCAGATATTAGTCACAGACAGGACAGCTCTATATGATTGACAATTAGTTCCCGTGTCTGCGCTAAGCGCTGGTGTCGCCATAGTGATGCACCTAGCTCCATATTCAAATATCGATATCGACAGCATAGTGACGCGTCACGGCAAAAAAATTGACATGAAAGTTACGTAGGAAGTTATTATTATTATTTTAACCTATTACATTTTAATACTACAGGAAGATGAAGCACCCGCTAATAAGGATTAAATGAGACAAATGAGACTGAAATAGCTTTTATTTATTTTTATTTCTTAGCCTAAGAGCTTTGTATTTTTACTGCCATTTTTTGGGGTGAAACCATTTTTATTTTAATTATTTTTTTGCTATTCAAATTGAGTTTACTCACCAGATAAGCTCAAGGGAATGCCGTGCAACACTTCATTTGCAGTGAACTAGGATATCCATGCAGAAGACGGTTACCCATCCTATCAAACTGGGGGTATATGAAAGTGATTTTGGCGAACACGTTTAACTAAGACAGACCACTGAGCTCAGTATTTGTTGGAATCAGAAAAGACAACCATGATTCTCGTAATTTATCGTCCCTTGGGATACTTAACAGGCGACGAGTTTTATTAGTTGCAAGCTTCAACATGACATTTTCGCGTCGCCATAGTGTTGATCAATACAATAGTTAATTGGTATATAATTTGAAATTAGAGCGATGGTGGCAGAGCGGTAACATGAGCACTTCGCAATCTTATGGCACCAGGTTCGATCCTCGGCCTTGCACCGATGATTTATTAGTAAGTTATGTGCAGCTTTCGATGCCATCCGTGCCTCGGAGAGCCGTCGGTCCCGGTTGTCATAAGACCATCTATGGCAATCGTTACGGGTAGTCAGACGCCTGATAGAATCTGACACCTGGTCTAACCATCCTTGTTACTGGTTCCTTATGGGTTGCGAGATCAGATGGCAGTCGCTCAGGGCCAGATCTTGTATTAGGCCAATTTGAACTTCAACCCAGCGCGCCGTGGAGACAAAGGGCCCCCAGCCCCCACTGAAATTTAACGGGTCTTATCTAGATTTACTTATAAATGTGCGAAACCTGAAACTATCAGGATTAACGAAAAACAAGAATAGCTGAGAATTAGGCCATTTGTTGATATAATTAGGTAGGCCCCGTAGAAGTATTAGCCCAGGCCCAGGGTAAAACTCACGGTCCGATCCTGCAGTCGCTCGTGTAATTCTGGTAGCTTGCCGCTACAGATTAGACTGGAGCTTGGGAGCCGACCCCAATAACAAATGGAAAATGGGAAAAAGGCGAAGAGGATGAAAAAATACGAATTATACCGGGTAATTAGGTTATGTTATGTACCTACATCGTCTCCATGACAACAACACAATTGACTTTTGACATTATGGAAGTCACGTGATGCAAATAAAATGTCGGAATGCGTGCGACACAAGCGCTTCAGGGAGACATCGGTACTAAAGCTGACCCGGGTCACAACAAAAAACTATCACAGGTCCACCCACCAGCCACCACCCACAGAGTACCTTATCAAAATACTATGCTCATCACATGCTCATGCTGTTCTAATCAAAGAGAATATAAGTTCTAATATTCTTTGATCGAATTAGGGATGTTCCGATACTAGTAAATACGAGTAAGTAAGTACTCGGTATCGGAATGAAAGTACTAGTATCGAATCAAAACAGGCGCTGCCAAGTCAAAACAGGATAGCCGCCTTAAAATCAATGCCACACAGCCTTAATTCACCATAATATATTTTTATTTAGCGCAAATATATCGCCTAATTTTAAGTCAGGTAGCCTAAAAAGGTGGTTTTTTTAATGTATACTTAGGCCTAACACTTTTAATTTTAGCAGGATTAAATTAAATGCAAAGTTATTTCTAAGCGTTGAATATACTTATACTTAATTAAACAAATTCAAAATAAATAATTCTCGTGGTACGTACTCGGTATAGGAAATAAAGTACTTGTACCTGATAGAAAATACTTTTATAGGAAATAAAGTACTTGTATCTAATACTAGCTGCACCCGGCGGATAAAAAGTAGCCTATGTGTTAATCCAGTACATATAAGCTATCTATACTTCAAGTTTCATGCAAATCCGTCCAGCTATTTGAGTGTGAAGGAGTAACAAACGTACACACATACAAACTTTCAGCTTTATAATATAAGTGTGATAATGTCAACATAATAATAATGATGTCAAATATAATAGCCTGAAAGCATCCTAGTGCTCGAATGTCTGATTCTTCGCGCCACTACATTTGGAAATGTAGTTCAGTCAAAGAAACAAAATTTTACTGCAATAAGGTAAAAGTTCATTTTTTTCAGTTTTAATTTATAATAACAAAAATTTATCGATTATGTGTAGGTATCGATAATTTTAGGGTATTTATATGAGTAGTATCGAATAATGATTTAAGAAGTTCTACCCATATGGATAGGTATCGATACTTTGGTGGTATCGGAACATCCCTAGCTTTGATCAAATTAGGGATGTTCCGATACTAGTAAATACGAGTAAGTACTCGATACCTACCTTTTGATATCAAGTACTTTAAGCATTGAACAATTTCTTTCGATACCTACTCGGTATCGGAATGAAGGTACGTACTAGTATCGAATCAAATCAGCGCTGCCAAGTAAAACAGGATAGAGTTGCCAAAAATGGAATGCCAAGCAGCATTATGGTCATCATCATCACCACCATCAACAGCCTACAGACGTCCACTACTTAACACAGGTCTCCCCCATAGAGCTCCACTTTGAGCGGCTGCTTGCCTCCTGCATCCATTGGCTCCTCTGTGACTGCGAGTGCCAACCACGAACCGGAACACGCAGCGTAGGCCAACCCCCACTAGATTTACCGACGGCGACGATCTGGTTAAAACCACCGGTAGCTGATTATGGTCATCAATTGGATTTATTCCGTACATAGGTAGGTACATACAATACTTCCTTCAGTCACTATTTATTTATTGAACTAGAACTACTATCCCAATGTTTTTCGCTATCACTTGCTGTAAGTGTAGATATTATAAATCGGTCCATTTTTCGCCCTTCATTTCTACAACATTCATCTTCTAATATAGGGGAGATGGGAAATAATAAAAAATATTTTTACACCACCATCTCCCAACAAATTGCAAAAAGCTACTAATGGTCATACTGCCGATGCCGATCTGTAAAAATTAGTTCCACTTATTGCCGCGGGACTCCTTTCGTGAGACGTCCCTATCCTTGCCAAGGTGGAACGTTTCACTCAGCGCGGCAAATTCAAATTTTCTTGCGTTTTTGCCAATAATAGCTTACCTACTCAACGTGACGTGAATACGTGGAAACTAATTTTGCGCAAATATGTGGAATGTATTAATAAATTATAATTAAAAATATCAAATAGATACCATTGGTTTAGCGCCAAATGGCAATATAGTCTGAAAAACCAAGACGAAATTATTTTATTGCCATTTGTTGCTAAACCAATTAATATGTATAAGGTGATACTTTTAGTCGTAATTTGTTGATGCATTCTATTTATTTACGTTAAGGTGGAACTATTCACTAGCGCGGCAAAATCAAATTTTCTTGCGTTCTTTTGCCAATAATAGCTTAATTACCACTTAAACTGAAATAATTTTATGAGCACCTTTTTCTTTTTTATTTCAAAAACGTCGACCCCGCATCTCCGCGACACTCCGCGCCGACCGACACCGACGCCCGCTGAAAACATTACCTACCTAAAGCCATAAAAGACGCATACTTTAGAACCACGGCGTTATACCTAGAATCATAATAAATATTCATCGTTTATCATACGTCTCCACATACTTCGAACATAAATTCCTTCATCATGATTCTTTCTATCGAGCCACTGGGCGCGGCACGAATGTCTTTGGCGGGAAACGCGGGTAGCATACTAATTCTAAAACGGCGGCGACGTGCGATGACCAATGACGGTGTTCAATTATGGAAACTGAATGGTGATTGTGAATCGGTGCCTCCTGTAACCACAATGGGTGCTTGGACATATATAGGCTTGTATTATTTCACCTCTGTAATTTTAATTCAATGCACATGAAGCGTTACTCGGTAGGCAGGTACTTGGAAAATATAGTTTCCTAACTCTGCTTTGATAAAAAAATGTGCAACCTCAGTTTACGAGGTTAAATATTTGGATACATTTTATTGTGGAATACTTATAAGTAGAGATAATAAATACCACATAAGTAGGTTCCTACGTGAGGATGGGATTATTATCCGTAGTTAAGATAACCAACGGGCAAAAATTCTAACAAATTCTAAACATTGGTAGTACGGTTTATTGGATGTAAAAACTTAAATAACATGTATATACTAAATAGTTCCATGCGGGCCCGCCGCCATGGAAACCGGGACTTGGCCAAACGTTTGGTGGAGGCATCAGGTGACCAGAATGCCGGCTTTTATTTTGCACAAATGGTAAGCATTGCCATTCAGCGTGGTAATGCTGCCAGCATTCTGGGCACTTTTCCCTCCACCAACGGTTTATTTTAAGTTTTATATTTTAGTTTTAAAGTTTTTAGGTATAGTTTAGTTTTTAGGTCAAGTTTAGTTTGGTAGTACTAAGTATGTGCCTAACGATTCTGTGCCATTGGTCAAAATTTTTTAGGATTTTTAACCATTGGTTACCTTAACTAGGGATCAAAAAACCCACTCTTAAGTACACGGTCAACTAAAAGTTCTACAATGGTCCATGTTGCAACAGGAACCATTCATAGAGCTATGAAACTAGGTGGTAGAACTTTTCTGCAAAGTTCGTCTGGGTAGGTACCACCGCTTTGCCAGTTATTCTGCTGCCAAGCAGTAGTGTGCAAGCACTACTGTGTTCCGGTTTGAAGGGCATTGTAGCTAGTGAAATTACTGGGCAAATGAGACTTTAGGATCTGATCACTCAGTCTAGTAATCTGATTACTAGACTGGGTGATGTCTCAGGATGACGTGCGCAGTGCAGTGTCACGCGAAACTTTATTGTTTTAAAGTTCCGGGTGACACTGCAACTGTTATGGGCGGCCATGTTACTTAACATCAGGTGAACGACTAGCTCGTCACGTCATTCAATCACATAAAAAAAAATGAAAGACCATAGTACAGATACTATTTTGTGGTACAGACCTATCCTATGGTCTGTACCTATGGCTTTTCATAGCTTTATGTAGGTACCTGTTTCACTTCGTTCAGGTCCTCGATTGTCTGAAGAAAACCTTATAGACTTGAGCGAATGTAAGAAGTTAACTACTTTGACACTTATTTTGGTGAATAAATCGAATTTCGACACCTTTCTCACTGAAAATCATACAATTATCACGTTCATCGTGACCTTAAGTTTAGCGGCAGGACACCACTTAATGACGCGGCTCTCTGTTTGACATGTTGCTGCTAAAATCACTGACCTTGGTACATTGAGGCTGTTACGAAACATCTGTGATCCAGTTGTCAGTAACTCCATTATATACTTAGCTATAAAATAAATAGACACAGAATAGGCTAAGATCTCTGGCAGAACTCTTCAACGAGAAACTGTAGCATGCGTCATGGATAGGCACACACACGTAGCCCATGCTAGGCCCTTACAAAACACAACTTGATTTCATTTCGGTATGTCTGCATCCTAATCCGTAACACTTAGGTCCACTGACCTGGCCAGGTGACCTAACCCAGGTCATGTGAACCACACCTGGCTTGTTCACGTCTTACAAATTTGTCTTTGGTATTAAGGACCTACATATCGAATAAACTCGGTATATTTTCAGCATACCTATGCTATACACACAGTGAATTTCACTACGCAACGTAAACCTTTTTTAAGTTTTCGCAATACTTAAATCCACTACGGGTGTCGGTAGCACCGCGCGTCGACGTGATTGAAACACACAGCGGTTAATTTTGAACAAATAAGTACTTTGTTGATATTAGCACTGTTTGCGTGCTCTGTAAAATAACGCATCAATATTACAAGCAATTTCTTTCAGGATTAGAATATACTTATGTGTAAAAAATATTCTAAGCTTTTAGGCAGAAACTATACGTTTATACCTACCCTAAGGGTACACCCTTAGTTTGTCGTAACAGGGCATCCCCAGCCCGGTTTATACCAACCCGGGGGTGCAAGAGGGAAACGACATACGAGGCAGCACGCAGGAGCTGCTCAGGAGCATAGCTCAGGAGCACCTCACCGCCAAACCCACCTGCGCACCGTTTGAAGGTAGATGCCGAGACATCGCAAGCACGCAACATTGAATATATGAATTATTATAATATTCATAAAATATCTTTCAAAATGAAACTGCGTAGGGAGCGGTTGCAATATCTCTCCGTGTAATCCACCTCCAACATGCGTGTACGCATTCAAACCGCGTTCGCAACCACAATGGCGGCGGCACGCGAAAATATGCGCACGTGTCGCTTCCAGCGTTTTGCAACGACAAATCGAATGTAACATAATTATTTATTGGCGTACTAGAAAGCTCCTTTTCCTTTTCAGTCGTAGGTATAATGTTTGTAGGAACTGTTACAGTACCTACATATTCAGTCAGAGTAAAGACGTGTCATCACTCAAGTTATAGATAATGTTTGACGTGTAAGTGAAACACGGTGGGTATGAAAGAGCCACGCGGAAAATTCATTGTCTTGCTGTATATGATTCCTGCAGCAATCCCGGGTCCATCTTCAGGACGCGTAGGTATAGTTAATACTAGTGGGAATCCAAGATTAGGTGCCTTCATTTATCGTAGGTATGTATCGTATTGTATCTACCTATGTAACATACTATATATTTTAGTCTACCATACATTACGTGACGCTACTTCGAGCATTCTTCAAACAAGCTTGGTACCACAGGGGATCTTCTTCTGTCGTCACCTGAAGCAGCTAAGGACAGCTCATGAAGCTGTCTCTGAGACCAGCAGCTGCAAAGTGCTAGGGGCCTTTACGTTTCTCTGGAGACGGGAAGGTTTTTAGTGGGCGAAAATCCCACGTAACACTGTAGGTACCCCATAAGGTTTCGCCCTCAAAAATATGGTAGGTACCACAGGCTGTTTTGTACAAACTTTTGGACTAGAGGTTGGGAGATTTGGAACCCAATTTGAGCCCGCTTGGGAATAAGCCATTTCATCAGTGGATTACTACTAGTTTTTTTTTATTTTTTTTATGTAAACGAATGACGTGACGAGCTAGTCGTCCGCCTGGTGTTAAGCGACACGGCCACCCATAACAGATTGCAGTGTCACTCGGAACTCTAAATTAAAGTTTCGCGTGGCACTGCACACTGCGCACACCATCCTGAGACATCACACAGTCTAAAAAAGATTTTTAGAATCTAAAAATCTAAAGATTTCTAAAAATCTTTTTCAGACTGTGAGATCAGTTCGTAAAGTCTCATTTGCCCAGTAATTTCACTAGCTACAATGCCCTTCAAACCGGAACACAGTAGTGATTGCATATTACCGCTTGGCGGCAGAATAACTGGCAAAGCGGTGGTACCTACCTAGACGAATTTTGCAGAAAAGTCCTACCATACCCACTACTCGTATACCAATACGACCACACCACAAAGTTAAATGATCCAGTGTTTATTTTTCTTAGAAGAAATGACTATTGCTAATGAAATATCTTATAATACCTTCCTAGAATTTATACAGTTTGTGAGCTTGTGACTTTTTATGTAGGCGCTAATCTTTAAAATTACTGATCCGATTATAAAAATTCGCTCTTCACTGATAGATTCTATTAGATAGCTTCCAACAGCTCTTTTTTCTTTTGATGACGAGGGGGAAATCATTCAGACACCCGCCTGCAATGGGGCTGTAGCCGGGTTATGTGAGCTTTCCACTCACTAAAACGCCCCCAATGGTCTTCCTCGGTGCATGGCAGAGGGCTCCGGGATCTCCTATGGAACGCACCGGTGCGCTCCTCGAACTTGCCAAAGCACATCCCGTGGGTGACTGGAAGCTACACTATCCCTACTTGCTACGTTTTATTGTGATACAAGCTTATCTATCCGCGGCTACGCTATTTTGACGTGCGATGCATATTTAGCTCAGTCACCTAGTACAAAATAAATAATTTCATTTTCTAGTTACATACAGAATGCTAATTTCATTGGGGTACCTATCTGTTTTTGGAAAATAGAACCCATCTCATGGTCACTTTTATTGTCAAGAACTTCGGTACCGTCTGGCTCGGCAACTGGGCTGCGACAGCGCGGGGAGCGAATGCCCTCGCGCCCCTCACTCCCGCTTAGGGTCAATTCAGACAGAGCAGCAAAATGCTCAGTGCTATTGGAATATCAACCTTAATCCATACATTATAGCATACTATTTTCAGCTTTGCCTAAATGGATTAAGGTTGATATTCCAATAGCACTTAAAAAGTGCTCGAGCATTTTGCTGCTGTCTGAGTTAACCTTTACGCGGACAGTACTTATATATTCATCAAACACTATAACTTGCCTAACTTCGTATCAAAAAACCTACCCTAAGTCGAATTTGCTAGGTAAGTGGGTAAGTACCAAAATACTAAGATCCATCACCACCACATACTACTTGCCGTCTTCTTTTGAAACATTGCGCATCATTATTAAACTTTTTTCGCCTTTAAATTAAAGCTTTACTACCTACAACAAAAGAACATCTGTGCTCTGTTAGTGGGTGTTCAACTAATGAATGAGGTAATGATGTAACTGTACCCTGCTTTGGGTATGACTGTACCTATGTATTAAGCTATTATTGTAAGGTACGGTAGTATAAGGTATACTATTATTTATTCTGCGGTATATGATAGGACAACCATATAATAGTTTTTTTGTTCGTTTAAGGGTGGGTTTTTTGATTCTTAGTTAAAGTAATCAATGATTAAAATCTCTAACTTTTGACCGTTGATTAGAATTTGTTAAAGTTTTTAACCATTTGTTACCTTAACTACGGAACAAAAAACCCACCCTTAGTAATACTGACTTTTGAGTGTCAGTCAGTATGTTGAATGTTTTTTTTTTAATTGAACTAATGAGATTAACAGGCTCAGTAGTTCTACCAGTTGAACTGTTAATTGAACTACTGTGAATAGATGAGTACCAGTAGTCCAATCAAAATATTTCATTGAACTAGTGAGAATAAAAAACTCAGTAGTTCAAGCAATTGAACTGATTGAACTACTGAGAATAGACGACTAGACGACACACCATTGGGGTACAGAACTGCCAGTGGTGAATCACATAAAATATTTGTGTTTTGTGATTCTTGAACATGTTGGTTTCCTTACGATTTTTACTTTCGCCGTTGGAATCTAAGAACTATTTCTGCACGTCATAGCATTACAGGACCCTAATTCTATATGACCACTTTACGATTCCTTACTTCGAAACCACGCGAATTCCTTGTCTTATATAAGAAATCTGCAAAAATCTATTTTTTTTTTTTCTTTTATTTTGGCTCCACACTTAGTGTATTTAGCCAGTGTCAAGTTTTGTAACTTTTCATCGTATTATGGAAATTTTCACTTAAAGTCAAGTCATAGTCACAGTCAGTGTAATCAAAGTCTAGTCTAAGTCATAATCCAGTCTAAGTCATGCCCTAGTAAAGTAGTGGCAACTTTACTAGAGGCTTCTATGGAATTTTGGAAGCAACACGAAAAACCACGTTTCACTACATTATATCACTTGCCCACACTTATACTCATAATTCAGCACTTAATGCGTAAAATGCCACTAATTTTAAACATTAACACTAGAAAAAGCATAAGTTTTGTGAAATAATACAATGCAACGACGTGAACTTTTTCACGTTCCCGCCAAAACTCCAAAATCTATTTTCTATGAAATGGAAACAAAACCGCGCGAAATGAATTTGGAAATGACGCGATTTGAACTGTCAAAAATCATAACGTTCCACTGAGACACGTTCCGAAACATCAACACGTCAAAAGTTACCACCACTTAATATATCAATATTTATTCAAAATAAAAATAACATAATGTAAAGTGAAGGTATTTCTTATGCCGTGACATGTGCGAAGACACGATAACGACGTGGTTTCGTATCGTGTGGAATCTGAGTTTTCATACAGAATTAGGACCCAGGTTGTGAGCGCGGGCCGGACCGGATTCCAACCTTGTTATCGCTTCACACCAGCTGCAATTGTCTTTCGTTTTATGTCACTTTCTTCATACTTGCTTACTTGTCAAGTGGAGTAAAATAGAGGACGGACAATTATGTCTACCGTCCATGCTAGGGCAGCAGGCGAACGACTAGTAGATAAATTATATAGTCCTTGCGAACGAGTAGCTCGTCACGTCAAACAATTACATAAAAAAAATACAAAAAACTTAAGTGTATATTTTCTATCTATGTACCTAAGTAAGTAAGTAAAAAAGTCTATCTACGTGCATAGATTAAGTAATAATGAACTACCACAGGGAACTACCTACTTAGTACGAAAGAAAATCATAATATTTTGACGTTTTTAGTAACTAAGTAGGTCGTACTTGTCCTAGTTCTAATAATTTTGTCAGTGGATTTAGGTGCGTTGGAAGCTTTACAGGCATAATAAGTACCTAATACGACATTTTATGAAACTTTTGTCAGAGAACCCTAAAAAATGAAACGTGTCTTCTCTTGTCCTAATAGTATACCACTAAATGGCGTTCCTACACATGACTAATGGCACTAATAGTGTAATTACGCCTTCTATGTAATACTAATGAACTTAGCTTCTAACAGTGAGTTTTGCGCGTACGCGTCGTATCGTACCTAATAGGTAAGTAGGTACCTACTTATTACCCAATGGTATAAAAACAGTAGGTAGGTAGGTACAGATTTCACGGGTTATAGGTACTCCTCGAGTACCCCGATCCCGGAGGCCCCCGTGCCGGAGGATACCCGCGGACATTGTTATCTAATGTATAGGATAGGTACTAGGTACTATCTACTTAGCTAAGTAGTTACTAATCTGCATAGGAGAATGTAGGTAGTTTGGGTTTTCTTAACCGTTCCTAATCCTAAGCATTCGACGCTAAGAAGTTTACCCTATCCCTATCCTCAGTATCAGTAACACTTGCCACACAGCAATGTAGATTATAAGTTTTTTTTTAACGGGCAAATTGCCTTTATTACTCAAGCTAACTACTACAATAATAAAAACTAAACTAAACTAGCTACACTACCTACTACAAAGAACACTTATGGACTGTATAATAGCCGCGATGGCCTATAGACAGTCCAAGTGCTCCAGCCCACTACCGGTAGGTAGCGTACCCAACATGCTGGCCGCAATGCCACGTTGAATTGCAATGCTGATGCGTTGGGCCAAATAAGTGCCAGCATTTTGATCACGCGTCGCATCGACCAGGCGCTCTGATAGACTTTGGAAAACGCGATGAGCTCCCGGTCCCCACGGACCCAGGGTCTCAACACCAAACGGCTTAAATATGTAACCGCTACCGAGATTACCAAGTGATTATAAGTACATAGATACTAGTGGGTGCTAGGTACTTATCTACCTACCTACCTATCTACAAAGGAAGCACCTTTCGCCTTTCTCGATTGAGGAAGCGAAACACACAAACTTATATGTGAATCACGATCTCGAAACACCAACCCAACGGAAACAGGCCCGGATATCCTCTCTCCATAAGGCTAGTCGTCTCTTCTGCATCCAGACGGGGGCTATAAATCCATTCCTGGACAAACGGTTGAACAAAATGGCGGTGGTAGCGGCCATTTTGTAGTACAAGCGCGTACGCAGTTTCCTGTCTCGAAAAGAACCTACCTATCCATTGTTTCTATGGAGGGGATGATTGTGACATGCATAACAAATAAGTTTTAACTGTCGAATCAAAAAACTGAACCCTACAAAGGTTCAGTAAATCGCTTTGTATCCCAGACACAGTATTAGATAAAAATCAAGGTATGTATTTTGGAGAGTTTTATTGGGAATTTTACAAAAAGTAACGGCCTCACATCTATAGGTTTATCTAGCCTGAGTATAAGTTACATTGGTATTATACCTAGGTATACCATATTTACCTTCGTGCAGCCGCGCGTCGTATCGTTAGCGCTATACCACTTGGGTTCTAAGTCTTAGAAGATAGGTAACCATTTTGCTTAGGTACAGTTTTCTGCACTGGCTATAAGACACAATTAGACATTGACCTCATCAGTGAGGTCGACTCACCCCGTATCGTATAGGTTAGCTAGAATCAGCTAGAATATACGCGACTGTTCATAGGATTTCAGTCTCCCCTTGGACGTATACTAGTCTTCTCTTTCGTCTTCCCCCGGCAACATTCCAAGCCCAGACTTGAACCCCAGGGGCCGGGGGAGCCCTTGAGCGTAGAATTATTCAACTTCTGCTGATAGGTTGCCTGCGCAGTGCATCCCAGGCGTCTTCTTCTTCTCGTGTAGACAATTGATCAGCCCTGGGGGCGTACTGTGAGCTCTTAACGCGATTTAAAACAAAGCCTACACTGGATCGCTTGTCAAAATCCCCATACAAAAAAAAACAAAGCGATCCAATATAGGCTCAGTTTTGAATCGCGCTAAGAGCTCATAGTACGCCCCCCGGTGTCAAATTTTTAGGCTGCCCAAAAGCTTCAGACTTGGCTTAACGACTATTGTCTTAAGACAACCGTTGGAACCGACGGTTTAACGTGCCACAGCCGGGACCGTCGGCTTAATGTGCCCATTCCAGGCATATTGCACCTATAGGTATTTATACCTGCTATTCAGCAAAGGACGTCTATCGGATGGTTGGTGATGGGCAAGTGATGCCTGATGCTGATAACTACCTACATACTATTTGGATTAATCTGTGATTACAATCTAAACAAACTTATATCTCAGTATGCGTTGATTTACACTACAGGTAGCTTTTATGAATGAGACATGGTCTAACATTAAAATTTCATGTTTACTCATTCGTATCTTAGGCCCGAGATAGGATTGTTGACAGTGGATTTTTGGTGTCGCTTATCTCACGATGATCTTGTATAACAGTTTTAAAAAGCAGAGTACCTACTCACTTGTTATATTTTCACGAATCTATTACCTAGGTACCTAGCTACTTAATTACTTGCTAAAACTCGAAATATTTCATTCAACGGAAACAGTTTATTGATTAAGTTGGAATCTGGCAAAGACTTATATGTATACACGTAGTACATATACCTCTTTGGAATCAGGTGGGGTAGGAGGGTAGGTACCTACTCCTAGCCAGCTATTCCAGCAAGATATATTTATGAAGACTATACCACTTAAAGATCTAGGTTTAAAAAATACTAATGATATTCTATAATTACCTCTATTGTAACTTCTTATATATATAACTAATTACTTACCTCCTGACACAAGACTCAACTTTACTAGGAGCTGTAGCTAACCATTAACAGAAGGCTAGCATGAATGTAAGCTGCACTAACTTACGTACCTATATACTAAATAATTCATGTTTTCCGTAAGTAGTCTACAGTAGAACAGTGTGTATGTAGAAGGTAGGTACACCTAAGCAGGGTCACATTCTGACCCGGTTTGTCATCACACTGCGTAGGAGATGGGGACGGGACGACCGATGCCCCCACGCAGCCGTTTTGTCTCAGGTAAGAAAACGTTACCAAAAAACATGTTTATTTTTCAATTACTAAACTTGTAACCATATTCAACCCTCGATGCTATGCTAGTGGAAGTTTTAGTGAGGCTTGCTCGCATAACCGGCAAGTAGGTACCTACAATGTCTAATTAGTATTCATCTAGGCGCGTGTAGTCCTCTTCGCGGTGGGGACGGGTTATTAGCCGGCGCCGCCTCCGCGCCCAGGCATATTGTTCCGAGGTCTGCCCACCGAGCGCCGCACGCTCGTCCGCTGAACGTTAATTCACTTTGTCAATATTTGAACCGCAGCAACGCACGGATGATTTCACCACCAGAAGAAACCGAGCCGGTGGCTGGGAAGGCAAGAAGTCGGCATAGCTGTTTGAATGTGATATACGGCTGTGTCACTTCGAGCCAGCTCAATCCACCGGCTATCTGCAATCGAAGAATGAAGATTCGCGGAACGCTCCCGTGAAGATCGGAGAAATTGGATCGCTTCCCTAACTTTTCCGCCGGGAGAGGGCGCATCTCTGGATTTGACAGCTGTCATGTCATCCTGTCATCCGCTTTCTCGGGCACGGGCTAGTCGTGGGTGGAAAATCTTTATTTTTATCACAACGACGATGTTCCCGTAGAGTGCGACCGGCTGTGAACGTGAGTGACGATAGAAAACGATACGAAAACACGACGTCAGGATGGCGAACGAGGAGGTGTTGGGTCCGCGAAAGACGATGTTCGTACTAGTGATTGTTGTGGGGTGTTTCGCGGTGCTGTGGCCCAGGATCCTTGCTCCGTTGCTGCTGGGCCACCAGCGGAACCAGCTCCAGCCCAACCAGTTCGACCGGGACGCAGGTAACGTCGGTATTTATAACACAAGCTCAATGTCAATACCGCTGGACTAGACGAAATCCGCGCGTTTCGCTCCGTTTGTGATGGTTTTAATCTAATTATATGCCTGTTACCGCTGCTAAATTATCAACGTGCAGTAATTAGATGTGCGAGATGTAATATTTTAGGGGTTTACCCACATTTTAAAGGCTTAAATCGCGTCGTAAAGTCGTCGGTCTGTTATGTGCGGTATATTTGCTATTCTCAAGTACGAGATATTACTTTGCAAATACGTCTTGGTCCAGTTGTTGACTTTGAGCATGTTTACTGAAGATCTGATTGGAATGTTGTATAGACTGGTGCGAGTCTACACAGCAAGGATAATTGCATATTAATTGTTGCTATGAAGCTATGAATAGAAACTTTGCTGTCATCAGTTAGGAAACAATATACCTATAATTTTTAGTTTGATCTACGTTGGTTGATTGATTCTAATTTTAAGTCAATAAAAGCAGTTTTTTTATGTACTAGGAATTAGAATTCTCCATTAGGTACTTATGTATAACGCAAACAGCTATTGAAAAGAATTATTGTATTTTAATTGCACTACAAATACAAAAGTAGGTTAAACTGAATTTTTATAGCATGTGATTTAACAAAACTGTTGTTTAATTATGTAGATGGGAAACTGAAATCTATGTCTACGCCATAATTTATAATATTTATAAAAAATCCTTGGAAAGAATATTCTTCCTACTCTTAAATTATTTTCAAAGGAATAGTAAAAAAATTAAATTTCTAGCGTTATTGTATAATAAACAATGCAAGCTAACACAATAATAAAATTATAGTTTATCCAGTTATTTATATTTCTATAATTTTGTTCTGATAATAGGGTTTTCCTTGTATAATCATGAAGGTGAGTGGTAATGAAATTGATAAAACTGCCATAAATAAATTACAATTTTATTATAAAATAATGAACAGGAAATCCTTCTAGTAATCTAATATTAAAAAAAATCTTATCTCTATCAGTCCAGTAATTTGTTTGCCATTATGTACAAATAAAAGAATTAATTTATGTAAGAAAATAGAATACCTATCAAAGTCCATTTTAAAATTCCATTCACACATATTCATCATGCTTATAAGCTCAGCAAGTCTCCACAGTGATATGTATGTGTACGGACATCATAATACACCTACATGGAGTAATGCTCCGTAACTATTCACTGGTCTCCAGGATGCTGCGATGTGATGTTCGGCACAGAGTTGACAGTACTTCAGCTGATCAACGAAGTATGCAGCTCAGCAGTACATGTCAACGGGAAGCTGTCACCTATAGCTGCGGCAGAATGTAGAAAAGCTGTCAATGAAACTTGCGGAGTTGATATAGCAGTGTTTCTGAAGAGTTCGGACAATATTGGAAAGTCTTCGAGGATGCTGGTGCAGACGATGCAGAGCAGCAACAGCTCTTGCTTGAAGGAGCATTTTGGAGTGCCCTTCGTCAGTCTTGGGCCCCATCCTGCCATCAACTCCTGGACTCTGCAAGACAGTTAGTAGGATTTTTTAAATTTAAGTCCTAACAGCATGGAAGAAGGATTAATATAGTCTTGTTGTAATTGTAAGGCTAGCAGCATACTTGGTAAAATGCTGTGCAACTAATTTGATGTACAAAAGAAAGATAGATAGTGTGTAGATAATTTTTGTAATGTTGTAGGTACTCGTTTTTTCTTGCTGTCAATCAAAGTTTGCTTAAATATAATGGTAGCAGCAAGTTATCATACAATCCTGGTTTTGGAGTTAAACTGATTTTTTTATGTATCCTACAGCGTGTGTTACCCAAGTACCTATATGACGATTAAATAAATAAATAACGCCCACTACACCCTAACTAGGAGTCCCTGTATCTAGGGACCCAGAAACTATGAGGACCATGGTCCCACAACACTTAGCCACAGAAAAAGTATCTGAGCTTTTGTTTTCATGTACACAAATACTTGTACTGTTATGGGAATCGAACCCGCCGCCTCCGGGTAATGAGCCGACCTGCTCAACCACCACACCACAGAAGTGATCAAAACATATTTAATATATTGTATTGTTATTCGTTGTCGTTTTGCGCGTTCACACCATTGGAAAAGCGATTCTGATGAAATCTAGAGAACATTGTTTTCCCATTTACACCATTAATAATATTAAAAGTCTTGTGGGAGTGCTTGGTACGAAATAGCAATATTGATGTATCGAATAAATCAGGTCCTTTCTTTGATGGCGCGAGTTATAATAGGTACAGCATCTTGTCAGTTTATGTTTCTTATTTTATGGACTAACAGCAATAATTTAACAAGCATGGCGTCGATGAAGTACCAATACCTCCTAACTGACATTTTGGTCCAAAATTACTTTCTTAATTCAATAGACATAAAACTCATATTCGCATGGATTGAATTAACTTCTAACCAACATTTCTTTGATTTGATTGGTTAGAAGTTAATTCAATCCATGCGAATATGAGTTTTATGTCTATTGAATTAAGAAAGTAATTTTGGACCAAAATGTCAGTTAGGAGGTATTGGTACTTCATCGACGATGGAATGTATTGTATGTAATTCTGTATAATTCCAGCTAATTTTCATAACATAAGCAGGTAGAACAGTTACGTTTTGGCAAAAAATTTCATAACATAAGCAGGTGGAACAGTTACGTTTTGGTAAAAAAAATCATAACATAAGCGGGTAGAACAGTTACGTTTTGGCAAAAAAATAACATAAATTTTGAATTAAATGAATTCAATTGTTTAGTACCTATAACTGTGTGTTAGTCAGTTGAGGGACTAAGCTTAACCAATGTGCCCACCCCATTCACAATCTTTGGATAATAATATGTGATTAATATGGATGTGATTGGTGCTTTGAAGCTACTGCAACCACGATTTTGCAACGCATGCTGACGTCATAAGTAGAACAATCTATGACGTGGGTAGCTGCTCTACATGTACGTCTTTACCATTCCCAATTTCTGAAGTGTGAGAACTGTGTGCTTCATATTATTTTTATCTATACACGCTAACGCTGCCCGCGCATTTACATCTCCATTCTCCGTCATAGCTGAGAAATGACAAAACAAAGTGCTCTTTGAAGCCCATATCTTACTGATCATACATGTACGTAATTACTTATCATTATTACCACTTAACGCCAAAATTACTGGATCATTGGCATTATGCACGGTAGTGTGGCCGTAGTATTAGTAGTGGATTTTGATTGTTGATGTCACAGAATTACAGCGTTAGCTATATGTATATAATCCTATGGTTTATATGTATAGGTAAAAATACTGGAATAAAGTAGGATAGTTTATATCCTGAAAATTCCACTCGGCTAAAATCAAGACGGCGACGTGCCATTAGCATATTCATCATCATCATTATCATTAACAGCCTGAAGACGTCCACTGCTGAACATAGGCTTCCTCCAGAGAGCGCAACCTTGAGCGGCTGCTCGCCTCCTGCATCCATCGGCTCCCCGCGGTTTTCACCATGTCGTCGGTCCACCGAGTGGGGGGCCGGCCTACGCTGCATATTATTAGCATATTACAGCTCATCAAAAAATCATCATACGGATGTCCTTAAAACTCCTGAAAGGTAACGATTGAAGAGAGGAGTCCTGTCTTCAATCGTCTACCTTTTGTTGGCGATGACGTGCATCGTTACCATTCAATCGGAACCCCGTCCGGTGTCGGCCGCCGATGTCAATCAAGATACGAAAGTAGTGCCTACTTTACGTAGACGTCTATATTTAGAACCGTTTGATACCGATAGTCTAGACGTAGAGCGGTTTCGAGTAAACCAAATGATACGCTTTTCATACATTAGGTGTCAGGCGATTGGTATTGCTGTAAAGCCACACGTTCGTTCTAGCTTAGGTAACCTTTACCAAACAGGAAAAATGGGATTGGTCATTTTGACGTTACGGGAGTAATCAACTCATCATCTGCCTTCTCCTGTCCCTCTATGAGTCCATTTCTTCTATTCGTCTCGGAGTAGTTTTATTTATTTGTGTGCACCGATGTTTTTGTTAAATTAAGATGTAAGTAATTTTATTTTATTATATATTGTCAGCCTCACGTAGCTATAATATTTTTGAAATATTTTGAGTGCGTTTTGATCAAACTGGCCAAGTGTGGGAAAGGACGATGGATGGTGTAAGTCTGCTGTTGCGACGAGGATGCACATTGCGGATGTCCGTGTCGAATAGAAAGTACACGAAACTGGACCCTGGCGCCCAGAGAATAGGCCTGGGTTCTTTTTTTTACCTATGATTAGCTTGCATTTGGCTACTGTATCACTTGTTGGTAAGTGACGACGGAACAGCCTCCTTGCCTAGAAGATACAGTTCACTCACCAGTTTTGCCTTGAAAACTCCTAGATTATTATTTTTCAGGAAACAAAGACGCTGGTAAAGTAATATGTTCCATTCCTTTACTGTTCATAATGAGATACTACGAAAACAGTGGTGCTTGAAAAGATAGAACATTTGGCAGAAGTACAATAAGTAGGTACTGCTACCAACAACGACGAGGTTTTACTATCTTCCCAAACGAATGAGATTTGAGAACTTCAGTCGTATTAAATAAAAGCAAGGCACTGTTCTGGACAAAAACATACCTACATAACTTTGATGTTGGGCTCGTTACTAAAATCGTGCTATTCTTATTGTTCTGTCAAGCCTACTTCCGACTTGCCTAAAGCCGCTAAAGCTCAAGCTGGTTTAAAATTATTATGTTCTGTCATCATTTTAGCTACCTCACCCATGTACTTAAATATTCTGGGTCTGTGGCCTCACTTTTCCTCCAGGTTAAAAAGCTTTGACACCGAAGCTAACCACTTGACACTAGTGCGAAGAAAAGATAGGATACCTCTTCAGAGTCGTCACCAAGGACATGAAACTGGAAGACGATATGGAAGTCGCGAATAAATTGTGAAAGTTCACTTTATTGCATTGTTGACTGCATTCGTAGAGGCAGAGCAGGTTGGATTAATATTGAAATTGTTCCTTAGCCTTTATGTTAATTTAATTTATATATATTTCGTCATGGCAGTAATTGTATATCGGAGACGTAAAAGGCGATACTCCATAGAGTAAAGCCCTAAGTAGAAATATTATGAACAACAGATTATTTATGAAGAGCGTTTATTATCTGTAGTGTCAGTGTTAATTGAATACTTGCTAAGTATTAATGTAATATTTAATTATGGAGTATAGGGTGAGGCTTGGGTAGGGCATTATTACAAATGAATAAAGAGGTTTCCAACGCATCGTCATAAATAGTCAAGGCAGTATTTATGGGTGGTCACGAGCTATTGGCAATCTTTGCTGTTTAGAAATTGATGCGTTGACCCTAATTTGATGAATTGGCAAATATGTATTGATTGAATACCGAAGTATTGATTGGTTTCTTAGCTCGTTAGTTATTAATGCCGTTAATTGAATTTGAATTAATAAGTAAAATATGGCGAAAACAAGCGAACCTACTACTAGGTGCTTACCTAGTAGATGCTAGGTGTTTTTGCTGCTTTTTACTAGGTGGTAGGACTTCTGCAAAGTTCGTCTAGGTAGGTACCACCGCTTTGCCAGTTTTTCTGCCGCCAAGCAGTAGTGTTCAAGTACTACTGTGTTCCGGTTTGAAGGGCACTGTAGCTAGTGAAATTACTGGGCAAATGAGACTTAAGAACTGATCTCAGTCTAGAAATCGTTTTTAGACTGTGTGATGTCTCAGGAATCAGGATAACGTGCGCAGTGCGCAGTGTCACGCGAAAATTTAATTTAGATTTCCGAGTGACACTGCAATCTTTAGGTAATGGGCGGCCGTGACGCTTAACACCAGGCGAACGACTACTAACTAGCTCGTCACGTCATTCTTTACATAAAAAAACCTTTTAGAGACACGAACATCGTTATAAACATTATAAATTATCTTCTTGATGTCTGCCATTCGATCCCGGACAGTGTCGGTTATTTAAACTTGTGAACTCCCATAATTTGGACCCGGTGCCTTTCTGGATATTGGGAAGTCGTGGTTGTGATAAACTAGAAGTTTGTTTAGAACTGGTTTATTATTTCTAGCCTTTCAGCAGGTTACTCCCGAGTGACCTTATGTAATAAAGTCATAAATATTTTAGCAATGTATTGTCGTCAGTTTATTGAGTGTGAAATTTGAAAGTGTCAGCTAGGCGAAGTGAGAGTGTGAAATGAAAATGCTACGAGAGCCCTCGTGGATTTGACACAGTAGATTTAATAGTATCAGGTAGGAGCTGGTAGTAGTGGTGAGGTCGATAGTCAGGTTTGTGGGACTAGCATCGTAGCTACCACAAATAGAGAAACAAATTTTGATTTTTTGTTGGAAATTAACTTGATCGAGACGTAATGAGGGGTTATAGTTTGCGTTAGCCGGAGTATTTTTAAATTTTATTTCTAAGGGTTCTTGTGTTACGCGTGAGTAATGAAATTTACGAGCCAATAAATTGCAAGATAATATTTGTATACCTTCTAATTCATTGTGCAAAACCCGTCAATGTTTAGTATCCATTATCTAACAGAGTTGTTTATCTCAACAAACAGAAAATGTACCCTCTGGTAATAGGTACCTCATCCGTTCATCTTATCTTGGCTCATCGCGCTCACAAAAGAACTTAAAAATTCATTTGTTCAACGACTTCAGCCAAGAAACAAGAATGTAAGCTTCTAGAATCCTGTCACAATATATTTAGCAAAATTCCAATGTCGCGTTAAATGCATTTCGGAATATATTTGGTGCGACAAAGTAGTTGCTCTGGCTTTCACAACACGAGGTAGAAGTCGACGATTCAAGTAATTCTTGTTTGAAAGAGGCCTCAGTGTCGCTCCGACAAGAACAAAAGTTTTAACGCTTATTGTCACATATGTAAGGTCATATGACCGGGTGTAAGGCTGCGGTGAAGGTGTAAGAGCGGAGCGACAGAGGTTTTGGAAAGGCACCCTGCTTTACAATCGATTGGAAACGTTGACTCGAAATCTCTCTCTCTCTGTATCTCTTCCATCTACATTCACGATGAAGGGGACAGAGTGTAGATTTTGATACGGAACCGGGGTGCAGTTTCTACTATATCAAAATAACAGGTATGGGAATCAATGTACTATGTATGAGATATAGGTAGGGATACAAATCTGTCGCAGAAAACCTAAGATATTTCAATTACCGAGACTCAATCACAATCTTTGTACCTACGTTTGAACGTCTTTTGCTATCTAAATGCTGACTAATGCATGACTAAGACACTGCAACTGTTATGGGCGGCCGTGTCACTTAACATCAGGTGAACGACTTGCTCGTCACGTCATTCAATCACATAAAAAAAGCCCATTTCTCGCTACATCACCCGCTATTGCTTATTCACACGTCCTCAGCCTTAGCACAGAGCGGTCAGTAACGGATGGTTTACTCAAGAGTTAGAATGAGTTAAAAGCAGACTTGATAATTGATACATTCGCGGTTGCGAGCTGGCATATTGGCTGGCCGTGGCTACTGGCCACATGATTGCAAGTGCTCCGTTGTCATTCTAACACGATGGCCACGACCACAAGTAAAAACGACCGTGTGACGCTTCTAACTTCGATCTGCACCTGCATTCTACTTTATTTTTTTGTTTTCTTTATCAACATGTGCTCTCTAGGATTAGGTGTTTGGTTGCTGCAGCATATTTTTATATTCGAATTTTAGCCGCTATCTGCCCTCAGCTAGCTCTCAGAACACGCACAATTCAAGAGAACGACTAAAGCAGTACGATAAAACAGCTATCTACAGCTGCGAAACCCGCTGCGTGATATTTTTAGTTTGTCTAGCAAATGAATCGGAAGTCGCAAACCATGGTTAGCTAGGATCGACTTGGATAGTACTAGTGTCCTCAGGGTTTTGATGGAATCCTAGCACCTAGCAAACATGAAAGCCAACGAATCCTTCGATTGTTTGCATTAAAAATAAAAATAAAGTTTCGACGTTGACTGTGAGCAACAATGAAAAAAAAGTATGAAGAAAACGATGAGTAAACTATGATAATGTCAACCTCGTACTTTCATATTTCATAACCATATCCTAGTACTTTCGTACGAAGCTTACTCCTACGAGTCCACTCGATCCGAGGAGACTGATCGTGTCACACCGGCTAAAGCCGGCCTAGCCTTTATGGACAGTTTGCATAACGATGTGCATACGGTCTGCTAAGTGATGTTACGTGTTACGTAGCTGCTAAAGAATGAAAAAGTCGTTAAAAACTCTTGACTAAATCTAAAAACTCGGTTGACCCTAGGGCCTTGATTAAACGTGTTACATATGGTTTGTTTCGCCAAGTGACTTAAACATGGCGCCTGCGTTTCTAAACATGTGCCGTACGCCTGGCCAATGTTTATCTATCTTACATAACGCTGTCAAACAGTAATTTAACGTAAACGGTTAGGACTCTGTCTAGGTATATATCTTGGAGTGTTGAAACTGAGAGTGAATCAAATGATCACGATTCGAACGAACGAACGATCGATCGATCTCGATTCATGCGTCCTTTCTTGCCGTACACCTGCAAAATGTGGAGTGAGCTCCCGCCAACTGTCTTTCCGCAGAGAACATGGAGCACTTTACAAGGAGAGTTAAGAGTCCTACAGGGTAAGCAATGCATTGGTGACGCCTCCGGTGTTACAGAGGCTACTGTGACCGCTTCCCGTCAGCCGTATGATTGTTTACTATAAAAAAAAAATAGGTATCTTCTAGGCAAGCGCGTTACATCCTAGATCGCATAGTCACTTACCATCAGGTGAGACCGTGCTCAAGCGCAAGCCTATCAAACATCAAAAGACATACTTTATGAAGTTGAAGACATTGCCTTTGGAGCGTCTCGTTGGTGTTCCTGGGATGCTACACCTTGGGTCTTGATTTGACACACATCACTAACGCTACCGCGAGATTTTAGTTTCATGTTCTTATTCTCCCGAAGTCAAATAAAAGCGTTGCGTATAAAGGATCCTACTGCATCTGCTGTAATATCTATGGACGCCGCCACCAACACCGTGTCCGAATAGGATGTTTTATGTATCTGACCTAACTAACTATTACCATAGGAATTATTCAAAAGTTTACGTATAGTGGCGCTGTGTTGAATTTCATTCCATAGAGTTAGGATGTACATTGTACATGAAAATGTTCTAGCTCTGTGTTTCATCATTATCTACCTACTCGACACTCTCGATAGCGAGTAGGTAGGTACCTGCCTACATGCCTATAGTAATATACATTTGAATGAAGTCGTAATAGAGATCCAGTACTATAGTATTCTGAGTTTTTCAGCTATATTACATAAGCTAACGAACATCGTCATCATCATCCGAGCTTCCACCATCGAGACAGTTATGTATTTCTCCATCGAAACCAGAGCTCAGACTAGCGAAGGGCATTCTGCGATTTCAAATTGTCCAATGTGGGTTGATAGAGGTGAACAATTAAATATCTACAGACCGTTCAACGTAAGATGTACCTAAATTATTTAATGTACTACCTGATGTACTATGTTATATTTATACTCTTACGATGTACGGTCCACCAGCGAATGGACACCACAGACGATAAAAGAACCTTTACAACTGATAAATGAACTGTATTTTTACTGCGATAGGGTGCTAAATGTTTTTACAATTTTTGTAGTTGATTCCATTAGCTCATGTCAGAGTAGCCTTGGCTTCACGTCACATATGGGTTTTAAACAAATTAGGTAGTGTACGAATTGGGACTCGGTCCGTCAAATTGAACGCCTTGTAGTGGCGGAAGGCATAAGCGATAGCGGTTTTTATGTGGTCATAATTTGACTCATGTCTTTGCATTGTAGTCTTTGTTGTTACTTTTTACAGTAGTTAAACTATAAGTGTAAATTTTATTTCTACCGATATGTTTGAAAGAAACAAAATTTGTTGACAAAACGGTCTTTTTGCGGTGGTATTTTCTTTCCAATAAGTACAATTGTAGTAAAAGTACAAACGTTATGGACAAACGTGGCTCTTCTCTTAACATCAGTTACCAATGAAATGGTCGTCTCCAGTTGCCTAGTCATCTATTTATCGATTCCACTCTTTGACTACCTATTCAACCTAATTCCACTACTTTGAAGTCTTAACAGTGTGTCAGTAGATTTTAATAAATATCATAAATAAATTATTATTTTCACGCAATTTTTTATAACGCATACAATGAAGTGGATATTATACAACGCTGCCCAGTATAATTGTGACGCGGAACATTATGAAGTTGTCAATCAAATAAGGCTGCATGATTCACAATTCACAAGCTAGGTGGAATGCGCTAAATTAGGAAATGACCAGTTTATGACTAGTTTTCACGCTGCAATAGCATCACCAGTAAGTGCTACTAATAGGCTAAACATCATGCGTATAAGTTACATTGATATACTGAAATTCAATTCAATTCAATTCAATTCATTTATTCATGTAGGTACACAACACATTATGTAGGTACACTTATGAGAGTCAGATGATTACAGTAATTTGCTTATAATAATTGTTTACGCATATATAAGTATACATTTCCCAATATAAATAAATTAACATGTCAATCAAATTCAAATAACATTACAGAGGTATAGTTTTCCATGATCTTTTGTCCGCAAGGAATTCGTCAATTTTATAATAAGCTTTACGCAAAAGAATATTCTTAACATTATTTTTAAAAGCAGTTTCGTTCAAATTTTTAATGTCATTAGGTAAAATGTTGTAAAACCTTGCGCAATTTGTGACGAAAGATTTGTTGACTTTTGTTAGTCTAGTAGTTGGTACAATGAGCATATCTCTATTTCTGGTATTATAATTATGGGAATCCCCACTGGTCTTAAACATTTTTAAATTTTTCCTTGCGAACATAATGTTCATGTAGATATAGAGACAAGGCATGGTTAAAATCTTAATTTCTTTAAAAATTTCTCTTAGGGAGACTCTGGGCCCGAGACAGTATATAGCTCTAACAGCTCGTTTCTGCAGAACAAAAATGCTACTAGCATCTGCTGCATTTCCCCACAATAACAGCCCATATGACATCAGCGAATGAAAATAACTGTAATAAACAATACGAGCTGTCTTAACATCAGAACACTCGCGAATTTTTCTAACGGCGTATGCAGCTGAGCCGAGTTTGCCAGCGAGTTCAGTTACGTGAGAACCCCACTGAAGCTTAGAGTCTAACTTAATTCCGAGAAATTTAGTTTCATTTATAATGTCAATAGCTTTATTATTAATATGAATGTCAGGTGATGTCAAGTGATTATTTGCTAACGAAAATTTTATACATTTAGTTTTATCAGGATTTAACATTAAATTATTAACACTAAACCAATTATGAACAACAGAAAGTATACTATTAATGTCAACTGAATTACATAAATTTCTTTTAATTTTAAACAACAATGATGTGTCATCGGCAAACAAGATGATGCTGGTACTTTTCTCTACAATAAACGGTAAGTCATTTATATAAACTAAAAATAGGAACGGGCCAAGGATAGAGCCCTGTGGGACTCCAATAGTCACTTTACGAGCCTTCGAAAGTACACCGTTAATACTGACCGATTGTTCTCTTCCGTCTAGGTAAGATTTCATCAATATGAGTGCATTTCCACGTACACCATAGTGAAATAATTTACTTAAAAGAATATCGTGGTTCACGCAATCGAATGCTTTGGAAAGATCGCAAAATATGCCCAACGCATCCATCGATTTTTCCCAGGCATCATAGACGTTCTCAACCAAATCAACTACTGCGTCTATCGTAGAACATCCTTTTGAAAAGCCATATTGCTTTCGGAAAAGAAGGTTCTTGCAATTGAAGTGTGCCAATAACTGAGACAGAATAATTTTTTCAAAAATCTTGCTTAAACATGGCAGAATAGAAACAGGTCTAAAATTACCAAGGTCTTTGCTACTTCCACTTTTATGTAGGGGCATAACTTTGCTTTTTTTCATGAGGTCTGGGAAAACATTATTATTTATGCACATGTTAAATATATGCGACAAAAATGGTGCTATAAAGTTTATTATATTATCTATAAATAGAGCTAGTACATGCATGGAGTACTGCTCTCATCTCTGGAGTGGGGCACCGAAGTATTTACTGCAACCACTTGACTCCCTACAGCGAAGAGCCGTTAGAATTGTGAACGATCCCAAGCTCACCGACAAGCTAGAGCCTTTAAGTCTACGACGAGATATCGGTTCTCTGAGTCTCTTCTGCCGCTATCATCATGGGGAATGCTCTGAAGAAATCTTTAATCTCATCCCATCTTCTCGATTTTATTATCGAACTTCTCGGCAACGGGAAAAAGCGCATCCACATATTGTAGACACGTGGAAATCTCATACGACGCGATTCTTGCGCTCGTTTCTTCCACGAACCTGCAAGATGTGGAACGATCTTCCCCCTGAGGTTTTTCCGCATAACTACAGTATGGGGAGCTTCAAGAAAAGTGTTAAAAGAGTCCTCTCTAAGGGTAGGCAACGCACCGGCAATGCCTTCGGTGTTGCAGATGTCCATAGGCGGCGGTGACCACTTACCAGCAGGTGGGCCGCCTGCTTGTTTGCCAATCATCTCATAAAAAAAAAAAAAAGTACAAATAAACTTTAATGCCGTTATTCATCAAAAAGTTAAGCGTTTCGAACCATCTTATGTATTTTGTTTTGGCAAAATAGTGGATATTAAGATCATTTGATTAGGGATCAACTGGGACCACGAGATTTTTTTAAATATGGGAAAAATTAAAATAGTGCAATGAGGAATGGAGAGCTATGCTATAATTTGTATAGATTTTATGGGCGGCCGTGTTGCTTAACATCAGGGGAACGACTAGCTCGTCACGTCATTCAATCGCATAAAAAAAAAGATGTATGTGCTATGTGTGTTTTCTATTTCTCTTCGTGCAATAAGGTATAGAACTTAAAAGCGATGGCTCTGGGTGATAACAGTGGTCGTTATTGAGTTTAATTTCTTTTCAAATTGCTTTACTCGGGTATTTCGTAATCTACCGCAAACTATGTTCGATAAGAATTAAGACTGTGTCTAGGAGCATCCTTTAAAGTCACTCAGCTAGCTAAATATTGTAGTAAAGAAGCTACCATAAATTAAATCATCAAGCTAAACCCCTTTGGAATAGGCAGATAGGAACTTTAACCAACCTATTGAGAAAAGAAACTAATAGTTTTTAAGATATTTTACGATTGTGTAGTAATAGGTTGTAAAGAATGTAATGAATAAACATAACTATACTGTCCGCGTATTCGTTATACCTAATCGCATGTGACCGAGTGCTGTAATGGAGTTTGTAACAAATAATTTTACCATGTTGACTAATTATGTGTTATCGTTGTAGAGCTGTGCAATTAACATTGTGAATATGTGAACATATTTATTTTATAACTAACGCTTTGGAGTTTCTTTGTAGAATTTATAACAGATGCTGTTTATACAAATTTTGCTATGTGTAGAATATACACCTTAACCTTATTAATGTTTATAAAGAGAGACAGGTTTGATCGCTAATTATCGTAACTGGGTTGGACTGCGAGCTGAGTAAAATGAGATTAAGTGCGTAAGCTTCACTTCAATGTGACGTAAATCATAATGCCCTATCATATTGTTACTCTGATATTACTTAGTCTTTTGGGAGTATTCTACGTTTAAACATGATACGAGGTCTCAACCCTAAACAGAAAACAAAAATGTCTTATATTGTCTTGTTAGAATAATTTATTTTACCAAGATCTATACCATGACTTCACAGCTTATAGCGAATCAGTTGAAACCACTAAGGTGAAATAAAAAAAATATCATTTTTTGAAACTTACTAAATCAAGTAAGGTTTACTAAATCCCTTACGTCATTATGGTTACAAAACTAGCGTTCATCCAGTTATTTGCTCATTAAATGCGATAAGTACTGTCTCTCATCAAAGTTTTATCAAATTCTAGAGAGCTAATTATATTTCAACAGCGATAAAGCAAGAGCGTCCACCAATCCGAGGCGCCGGTCCGCACCCTGCTCTGCTTGAAAGAGGTCGTGCCATACCAGCTGGAGCACCCACAGCCTCCCAGGTCCACATCCAGATGCCCGCTAACGTCCGGGTACGCAACTCACCCCTGCAAGGGTACTTTGAACTGGATATCAAGGTCAGTCCGTGACGGTGTGATGGAGAGAGGCTTTGGCGGAGGTAGGTTGGGGGTTTCCAATGTTGGTTTTGTAACCAAGATTTTAAAAAGGTTTTAGTTTCATTCTAATATGACAGAAGTTTTGAAATATACGTGGTGAATGTGCCCTGATAAGGATAATAATCTTGTAAAGGAGGATTAAATGTCTTTTGAATGTTGGTAAGGCTAGAAGGAGACAGTAAAGAGTAGTTTTGGGAAAGATGATAATGCAAGGCTAACAAAAGTAAGGAAATGACAGCTGAAAGGAAAGATGTGTGATTGCTCAGATCTTTAGTGAAAGGGAACAAAATGGTTGGAATTTTACGAAACATCATTTCTTTGCCTTCACACAAATACTTCTATATACCTACGGTGATTGTAAATTAAAACATCAATAAATATTACAATTGCGTGCCTTTACTGTATTGGCTTCTCTGACGCAAGGTTTATTCACTCATGGGTACATACAATTACATTTCCAGTAATTTGTTTTATTTATGCACTAGTTAATACAGACTGATTAATGGCTTAAAATCTATACATTAAATCAAACATGAATACCGTGTTAAGAGTTTATAGTTTTTTATCACGCAAATGAAACACATAAGAAAATGTTATTGATTAATAGTAAAAACAATTACTTATTAGGTTTATGTACCCTAGAAACTGCTGGCGGTAGATTCGCAGTTCGCGCGCATTGACCAGTTTATCGCGACAACAAGTATTAAGTATCCTTGTGTCAAGCTATCTCAACATACCTACTAAATTTCATCAAGATTGGTTCAGCGGCTTAGTCATGAAAAGGTAACAAACAGGGTAGATATGAAACATGGCTTGCCTTTGACCGTTGTGACTAGTGTGCTGGCTGAAGCTACGTTGATGATGCGTTTGTGAACTGGTCGTGTAGGTAGTCAAAACTATGATAAATTACAGCTTTTGAGAGTTATCTAGTCCCAAGGTTTGGTTGATTAACGTCAAGTGTAATTTGTTAGTTATAGTAGGTGCACTTATACAAGTTTCAATCAACTACTGGTACTGGTGCGACGCGTAATTAACGTGTACGAGGGAGGGTAGACCGCTACGTTTGCCCATAACGTATTATCATCTACCCGCAAGTTCTTCAGTCCGTCCGTGATCATGGTGCTTGCAACAGCATTGAAATATCGGCAACTCAAAACAAATAATTTACATGGTAAATATCCCGTTAATAAACATAATTTTAGTAGTTTAGTCAACTTTAAATAAAATGAGTACTTATCAACTTTTTATTGCCTCTTAGGAATAGGTAACCATTGGAAACTCCCACTGTCTTAATACCTAGTACAGCTTCGCCTATGAACTGCTGGATCATCTAACCCGTAAGTAGATATAAACATTAGTAGTAGTTAGCCTAACATGTGTGTATTACCATGACTGTGCTAAGAACGTCACTATGAAGAATTGCGTGTAACTATAGCTTTATCGAACACGGAAAAGTCCATGTGGGATTTGAATTCTCCTATTTGAACTACCAGTGAGCCTCAAATCGGTAAAAGAAAAGTGACATTATGTTGTACTGTCCAAGTAGCTTAAACACTATGCATTCCATGGTTTCTGAAATCGCTGTCGCTTTTTAAGGTGCTCTAAAGCCTATTTATTTAGTACTAAATAATAAAAGAAAGTTTGTTCTTAAAAACTATCTATCTAAAGATTTTCCTAGATATTCTTGTATATTGATTCTTGTATTTGAGTTAAATCATTTTAGGTTTACATAAGATACGACAGTCTTCATGATTTCACATAGAATATTGCTCTCTAAGTAAATAGCGAAGCCGGTCTGCTGTTTAGCTAGAATCAGCAGTATTCACAGCTCACACAGCGAATGAGGCAACGTAGTTGGACGCAAAGTACTAAACTAAACATGCATTGTCCTACTTGACGTCCGTGCGTGTGCGTTGCCATGAACGGTTCTGGTGGTTTGAGTTAGAAGCTGCAAGCGACGAGTATTTAAAAAAAAAACTAATAATGAAGAATTTATTATACACTAAAACATTGTTTTCATCAAACAGATTTTTTTATGCTCGTCAGTCGATTTCGACCATCATTCGGATTCTGAAATCATCGATGCAATAACTGATTAAAAACTAACACAAATGCATAAATGATTGACAGGCTTATTAAATTCATCGCAGGGCAAATGGTTAAAAAAACTTTCCACATACCTTATATTGGCTGATTTAAAAAAAAAACATACAATAGGTAACAAAGCATACGATACGATTCTCCTGATTGCAATAAAAAGTCTTTACAATGAGGTGTTTTATTAAAAAAAAGAAATTGTATTTTATGCATGACTCAATAGATGGCGATAGTTGTGGCTTTTGCTAAAATCTGTCACTGTCACTGTTTCAAGCATAGACCACAGGTTAAAGGAAATGTGTCACGATACTGACTGACAACTCTAAACTCTTTCGTTTTTTTTAGTTTCATTGCGGGATACCTTGGCTTTATTTTGGATCATAATATTAACGTTTATCTATCTCGCAGATCTAGTTTACATCAATTTACTTAATAAGAATGCACCACAGACTGCTTAGGAGATACTACAGACCACCACTCAACTGGTCCACTCAACTGAATTTGTCATTTCTTTGTAGGTAGTCTAAGCATTTTCTTATGTTTAAACTACTCTGTGGTTTGAAAGGTTTAAACTATGTACTTACAGCGCCATCTAGAAAAGAAGCGGAACTAGTGTTTTTTTAAAATAAAATGCCTCATTAAAGAACGTACGACCAGTTACTATTGAAGAGAAATGAATACGCGTCTCAATTTACATTATTGCAAGTTATTATTAAATTAGAAAGTTAAAAATAATTAGATAAAAAGATTTTGGTGAATAACTACTGCTTCCGCAACACACGGCGTTGTCAAAATTTTACAAACTATGTATCTACAGCGTGAAACTCGCTCGCCGCTCGTGGCTTGCACTCGCCATTTAGAAAGAAGCCCACTGTTCCACAATGATGTCATTCTCATTATTTTTGGACGTTTTGATCTTGTACTAGTTTGTGCCGCACATGTCCAATGTTATGGCACTTATGGTAACAAGGTACGGTTCAAAACTTGCCCATTTTCGTTGGTCTTGAATTATTTGTAGTAAAATATAGATGGGTAGATGGAAAATACTTTATTGCACAAACAACAGGCTGTAGGTATAGGAATAGGCTAGTGTCCTGCTGTTTTTTTCCTCAAAAATGACGAAGTTACAAGCATTTCAAAATCAGGAATAAAAAGAGACAGTTCGAAGATGCAATGACGTCAGTTCTGTTTTGTGCGTCACTTCATGCTCCTTCATAGTACAGTATTATATTTTCTGTGCTATTACTAAGCTGTGGTAGCTTTACATACAATCTCTTTGGCACGTGACGTCACAACGTGCGTTTTCGTAGTAACTGTGGGGAAGCTCCACACGATCTCCGTTTAGCGAGAAAGGGACAGACGATGCCCCCTCCAGAAACTTTAGAAGCTTATTACTCCGTGATTTATTTACCGATTTTACTTATTTTTCAATGATTGCATTCATTTTTAAAACCTACTTTATGAAAATAATATTTACTTGTTCAGTTTTAATAGCAGGCTTCTAGCCTATTATTTTTGAGTTAACGTGGGCGGTATATAAAAAAAAACCTAATGATGGTTTGGTGAATATTTTGGCACAGATTTGATCAGAGGAATTTAAAGGATCAATGCATCTAGTTCATTTTCTAGTTGAAATACGACCCTTCTTTATGTCAGGTCAGGTCACAGAAGCCTTTGGGTGCAGCTGCACTCGTGCACTAGCTCCAGGGCTGGTCACTTGCCTAATACGAGAAGAAAAGAAAATTGAAGTACCCAAGTTAGTTTCCAAATAAAAACACAACCTGAGGGGTAATAAATCTTTGCAACATTCCGTTATGTATTAGCTCTGAAGTCTAGAGTTTAGAATTTAGATCCCTCCGGTCAGTTTGGGGCACTTCTTACCACGGACTAACTATAAATAGACTATTCATTAAATACCAATTTCACTAGGTGGTAGGACTTTTCTGCAAAGTTCGTCTAGGTAGGTACCACCGCTTTGCCAGTTATTCTGCCGCCAAGCAGTAGTGTGCAAGCACTGCTGTGTTCCGGTTTGAAGGGCATTGTAGCTAGTGAAATTACTGGGCAAATGAGACTTTATGATCTGATCACTCGGTCTAGTAATCTGATTACTAGACTTGGTGATGTCTCAGGATGACGTGCGCAGTGCAGTGTCACGCGAAACTTTATTGTTTTAAAGTTCCGGGTGACACTGCAACTGTTATGGGCGGCCGTATCACTTAACATCAGGTGAACGACTTGCTCGTCACGTCATTCAATCACATAAAAAAAAAAAAAAAAAAAAAAAAACGTAAAAAGCTTCCCGAAGAAAAATTAATCAAAATAAATCTTCGGAACATTTCGCTATGTGTTAGCTGTAGACCACGGAATATCTTAAACTAGACTATATACTAGATAGGTAGACAGACCGGAGCGATGCGCGCGAGTGTCACTGCTATCTATTTCTGCTGTGTGTCTAGGCCAGCTGCGATGTAGGCCGGTCCAATGTCAGGCCGCGACAAATGTACCGTCAGCGAAGAAAACTGTACAACGTTTCCAAAGTTCTTTTTTTCATCGGTACATAATTTGTGGATTCACGTGGTCAGAACATAGTTACTCCTACTTCCCGAGTGAGTTCGTTAAAGTTATAACCGTCTTAAAAAAATGGTTGTTCTCGATTCGGTGCCACTATTCCAATAGGCTAGGGTCCTACTATTAAAAATTAACAACTTAATATTATTTTCGTAAAGTAGGTGAAAAATGAATGCAATCATTGAAAAAATTAGTAAAATCGGTAAATAAATCACGGAGTAATAAGCTTTTAAAGTTTCTCGAGCGGGCATCGCCTGTCCCTATCTCGCAAAACAGAGCTTCCCCACAGTTACTATGAAAACGCACGACTTGAAAAGTCACATGCCAAAGAGATTGTATGTAAAGCTACCACAGCTTAGTAGCGAGGTACTATTAAGGAGAAGGTACTGACGTCACTGCACGTTTGAACTGTCCCTTTCTATTCCTGTATTTTAAAATGCTTGTAACTTTGTCATTTTTTGAGACATTTAATTTTCGTTTTCACGACTGTTTATTAGTAGGATAATATTGGGCATTCTATCCCACCCTGCTCGTTACACTCGCACCGCTCGTTCCACTCGCTTGGTGGGATAGCATACCCAATATTATTTTATTTTATTGTCGTTGATGAAGTAATTCTACTTCGCTTTCGAAATCCTGTTATGGCGAGAAAATTTAGTGTTCAAGCTTTGATGGTGACTCGTATATAACGACCATAACAACGAAAAAATTATCATTGCATGGAAAACATCCCTAACATTGATACATAAAAATGAAGTTTATTAAACAAGCGGAATCATTGAGTTTTAACAAAATATATGAAGATTGTAAAAAAAACATCTTTCGACATGGAAAATTACTTCCAAACACAATGCGCTGTTTGATTATCGGACCATCTAATTGTGGAAAAACAAACTTAATGGTTGGTCTCCTTTTACATGAAAAAGGATTACGTTACCGTAATATATATGTATATTCTAAAACTTTGTATCAACCGAAATATATATTTCTAGAAAAAGTCCTGGAAATGGTTCCTAATATTTGTTTCACCAAATATCAAGCTAATGAAGACGTTATTAGTCCACAGGACGCCAAACCTAATTCAATAATAATATTTGATGATGTTGCATGTGAAAACCAGTCGAACATGCGAGATTATTTCGCTATGGGTAGACATAAACACATTGATTGTTTTTATTTAAATCAAACTTATAGTAAAATACCTAAACAGTTGGTGAGAGATAATGCAAATTTAATTATACTCTTTAAACAAGATGATGTAAACATGAGACATATTTATGATGAACATGTAACTACAGACATGACATGGTTGGAGTTCAGAGAAATGTGTTCAAGGATTTGGAGCAAACCGTATAACTACCTGGTGATTAACAAAGATTGTGAAAAAAACAGAGGTGCCTACAGAAAAAACTTTGACACATTTGTCAAGTTTAATTAGTACTTATAAATAAAAGTTTCATACATAGGACTTCATTATACACTAAGCAGTACAAAGATAAGTACATATTATTTTCAAAATAATAAATATGGAAAAAGATCTAAAAAGACAAATAGTAAATGCTGCAGAAGCCGTTAAAAAGAAAATACGTCAAATGAAAGATATAGAGAATGAAAATGATCAAGTGATCAGAAACGTTTTTAAACCGATAATTAACCCACTTAATCAAATTATGAAAAATGAGAATACAAATGCACATAATAATAAGCTCAACACATCCATTGAGTCAAAAGACTTTGATAAAACTCTTATTAAGAGGCAGTCTGATATCACACTTTTTGGCAATGCAACAAAATATGAAGACACTGATTCAGAAGATAAAATGGATAATTCAGATCAGTATCAGGAGAGTGAGGAAGAAGATGAAAGCGATGCTAAAGATACAAGCAATGTATCTTTTAAGACAGTTGGATCTAGTGAAAGTAATGAAGATTATAATATATCTTCTTGGTCTCTGTCTCCAGACGTTTTGAGCAACATTCCATTTGGTGTAAGGAATGAACGCGGAAAGCTAATGATGGGGTCATCTCGTGTTACTGTTACTGATGACTACGTACAAGTCAGTGGACGTAAATACAAAAAAACCCCTGGAATATACGAGCTGTTATTTAGAAAGATCCCAGATTTAGCTGCGGTCACGGATGAAGATACTATGCACTATAAGTCAATGCTGTTAGATACTAATGCTCACAGAAGAGATTATGATCCACACAAGCCAATGAAAAGCAACAGAGGACGAAAGTACTTAGCTATTATAAAACCATTATTTAAATTACGAAAAGTTTCTGCAAGTACTGAAGGCAGTAATCAAGATTTACGACAAGGTTCCGGATTACCACTGTTAAAAAAATGGAAGAGAACTACTGATTATGTATATTGGGACGATCCAAATGAATTGATTGAGCGATTAAAATTATTAATCGCTTCACGTGATGCTGGTAACACAGGAGTAGATAACGAAATAATATCAATCATCGAAGAATTGCGTGAAAGTGGTGTAATAAATAAATAAATAAATACAATGAAGTTTTCAAAATTAACTCATTTCCATTTCATAACTTAAACATTGCGGTTCACCTGATGCAATGAATACAGATAAATTTGGTAACCATATACATAAACGCTTACGATTGACAGAATTACTAGGTGTATTTGACAATACTTTAACAAAAACGGAAAACGAAGAATTCGATTTACAACAGACAAGATTGACAGGGGTGAGAACTCCTTCGGCGGATAGTGATGCTGTTAACAAGGATTATGTGGACAGGATTAAACAAAATTATTATAGTAAACAAGAAGTCCAACATTTACTTCATGCTATTAAAAACGACATACTGATTTCAGTCGGTAAACTTCAAGAAAATTATTGTACTAAAGCTGAGTTAGAAAATGTTTTAAAATTAAACTTAAAATGAGTAAGGAAGAAGTAGTAAATGAAATTCACAAAACAGCAAGAAAAAATTTCCCAAGGCGACCTGTGGTTTTAAAGGGAATCGATGACTTATGGCAAGCAGATCTTATTGATATACAGAATTTAAAGCGATACAATAATGGATTTGGATTCATTTTAGTTATAATAGATTGCTTCTCAAAACTTTGCTTAACTGTTCCAGTCAAGACAAAATCAAAAACAGAAGTATCAAATGCATTCGAACACATTTTAAAAATCACTAATCGCTCTCCAATAAGCTTACAAACAGACATGGGAAAAGAGTTTTACAATGAAAACTTTAAGAAACTCATGCTTTTGTATAATATCAATCATTATTCTACATATTCAGTAAAAAAAGCTTCGATTGTTGAAAGGTTAATTAAAACATTGAAAAACAAATTATACAAATACTTTAGTCTAAACGGTAGTTACAAATGGATTGGCAAGCCCTTAGAAAGTGTTGTGAAATGCTACAACAACACAGAGCACCGCATTACCAAACATAAACCAGTAGACGTAAATAAAGAGAATGAAAACATTGTCAGATATAATATTCGAAAATCACAGATATTTATGTTGAAAAGAAATAAATTTAGCATTGGGGATTATGTGAGGATAAGCAAATACAAAGGCAGTTTCGAAAAGGGCTATACCCCCAACTGGTCGACAGAACTGTTCGTGATTAAAAAAATTAATAAAACATTCCCTATAACTTACTTAGTAGTAGATATTAAAAAGCAACCAATTTTGGGAAGTTTTTATGAGCACGAACTGCAAAGAACTAACTGTCCAAGTATTTATCTAATTGAAAAAGTTATAAGAAGAAAAGGCAACAAACTATTTGTAAAATGGTTAGGTTTGCCTAATAGTGAAAACAGTTGGATTGATAGACGAGCTATTGTATAAAAATCAGGATACAACGAGTTGGAGGACATTATAATGTCAGTTACGCGAGGTAGAGGACTTATTAACAGTGTAATAAATAATTTACCATTTGAACTACATTTACCTGGATATAATTATTGCGGACCGGGCACGAAACTGAAGGAAAGATTACAGCGAGGTGATAAAGGAATAAATAAATTGGATGAAGCTTGTATGAAACACGACATCGCATACTCGGCTAACAATAGTTTAGAAGATCGTCATAGAGCGGATTCGGAGTTGTTAAATATGGCAAAACAGAGAATAAAATCTAAAGATGCTGGCAAAGGAGAAAAGCTAGCCTCCTGGCTAGTAAGTAAAGTAATGAAAACTAAATTAAAGCATGGAGCTGGAGTGAAATCTTTCAAAAAATTGGTTTCTTCAATTCGCTCCAGTTTGAAGAAAAGAAAACCAAAAAATAACACGACGGCTATTAAACTAGCATATAAAGCAGCGAAAAAACTTATTAATTCCAAAAATAAAGGAATGAGTCTGCCACGCATTATACCAGTGCCAAAAACAGGCGGTATTTTACCTTTAATACCCATTTTCGCTGGATTATCTGCATTGGGCGCTGCGGCAGGTGGTGCAGCAGGAATCGCTAAAACTGTAAACGATTATAAGTCAGCTCAACGCAACTTGGAGGAAGCTCAGCGTCATAATAAAGTGATGGAAGCTATAGCCTTAGGAAAGGGCTTGTATATGAAACCTTATAAAAAGGGTAATGGATTGTTTGTTAAATCAAAAAACTAATGAAACGGCTACCTAATCGTCCACTCACAAACATAGACATCCTAGAATATGCTGTCCATCGCATACCTTACTTCAGAGGTGTTTATATGAGAGATACGCTACCAAAACATCCTAGAAAAGTTGAATGTGCCGTCGTTAATTTGGATAGTATGGCGAACGAAGGAACTCATTGGGTAGCCTACGTTAAGTTTTTAGATTATTGTGAATATTTTGATAGTTTCGGTGACTTAAAGCCACCCTATGAATTGATTAATTATTTAAAACAAGATGTAACATACAGTTATAGCAAATATCAAAGCTTTAACTCTTTTAATTGTGGACACCTGTGTATAAAATATCTTGTAAATTTTTGGAAAAACCCTACTATTGTGTTGAGTAAATATTTAGAAAACATTAATAAAGATGTATAAAATATAAAGTACTGTTTTAATTTATGTCATTACTACAATGTCTTTCACACTGTCCATAACTGGTAGTACATCACTTTTATCAACAAGTTATTCGCCTGCATTACAGCTTGACGACGAATACGAGTGTGCTTTATTGTATTTGTCTACTTTTAATTCAATTCCAAATATTGATATTACAAATAATAAATTCTATTACGATGATAATGAAATCATAGTAATACCCGAAGGAGCGTATGAACTTCAAGATATTTGTGACTACTTGAAAACCAAAATGAAAAATGCAAATCTTAAATTGTACTGCAACAACAATACATTAAAAACATTTATATATTGCACTAAAGACATACATTTTGAGAAAGAAAGTTCTCTTGGAATGTTGTTAGGTTTCGGCAAACAGGTATTAAAAGCTAATATAATACATGAGTCGCAGCTTCCAGTGAACATTTTATCAACGACTGTGGTAAGGATCGAATGTGATATAGTAAGCGGATCATATATTAACGGAAAATCAAGTCATATTATTCATGAATTTGCGCCAAATGTACCTCCTGGATATAGAATCATAGAAATACCTAAAAACATCATTTATTTTCCTGTCAATCAACATAATATCAGTTCTATTAATATTAGAGTATTGGACGTAAACGATAATTTGGTTAATCTAAGAGGTGAGGAAATACAGCTCTATCTACATCTTAAAAGGAAATGATTGACTACAATAAATACGTGAATCCTGTATCAAGAGCAATCAGTGTTAATTGCACAATTCGCAAAGACACATCTAAACGGAAAATAAAAATAAGTAAAGAAAATAAAAAATATTTGAAATTTATTGGGCTTCTAAAATGAGCATTTTAGATATAACAAGTACACCTGTCTGCGACAACACAATCGACGGCATCGAATTCCATTCATACAAGCCTTATGTGACAAGTTTTAACAGGAAGGATGAAATTCGTATTCCTATTAATCAGCAAGATTTATACGTGCTACCGTCAGCCAGTACTTTGTATTTAGAAGGAACTGTGAATATTTTAAAAAAAGATATAAAACAGAAGGTTGATCACGTTGAATATACAAACAATCCTCTGCTTTACTTGTTTCAAGATATTAGGTATGAGCTTAACGGAGTGGAAATAGATAAGATCAAAAATGCTGGTATATCAACTACTATGAAATCTTTGATATCTATGAGTTTAGATGACTCTAGAGTAGCAAAAGCTTGGGGATGGGACATTCATGGAACAAGACAAGGAGTGAACTTTTCAGCATCAATACCGCTCAGAAATATTCTCGGATTCGCAGAAGATTATAAAAAAATTATCATTAACTGTAAACACGAATTGGTTCTTCTACGTAGCAATACAGACTTAAATGCTGTAAAACTGAATAATGGAGAAACTATAGAAAATATAGAAATTCATAAAATAATTTGGCGCATGCCACATGTTAAAGTATCCGACAAGGAAAAAATTAATTTACTGAAAATTTTGGAAAAGGATCGACCGATTATGCTCGCTTTTAGAAACTGGGATCTATATGAGTATCCTTTATTACCTCAAAGTACAAAACACACGTGGTCTATTAAAACGTCATCTCAAATAGAAAAACCCAGATATGTAATTGTTGGTCTTCAAACAAATAGAAAAAATCAATGGGATAAAGATATGTCACAGTTTGATCATTGTAATTTACGCGATTTGAAAGTGTACCTCAATTCTACGTATTTTCCTTACGAAAGCCTTAATGTTAATTTTACCGATCACAAATATGCTATATTATACGAGCAGTATGTCAGATTTCAACAGTCTTATTACGGTAGTGGGACCGTGCCCTTGTTAAGTATAACCAATTTTAAGGAAATAGCTCCACTTTTCGTTATTGATTGCTCTAGACAGTGTGACAATATAAAATCAGGACCTGTGGTAAACGTACGCGTGGAGTTTGAAAGCAACACAGAGATTCCTGCTAATACTTCGGCATACTGTCTTATTCTTAACGACTGTATTGTGGAATACAAGCCTCTAAGCAACTACACTAGCGTAGCGTAGTTCACTCCTTGTCTTGTTCCATGAATGTCCCATCCCCAAGCTTTTGCTACTCTAGAGTCATCTAAACTCATAGATATCAAAGATTTCATAGTAGTTGATATACCAGCATTTTTGATCTTATCTATTTCCACTCCGTTAAGCTCATACCTAATATCTTGAAACAAGTAAAGCAGAGGATTGTTTGTATATTCAACGTGATCAACCTTCTGTTTTATATCTTTTTTTAAAATATTCACAGTTCCTTCTAAATACAAAGTACTGGCTGACGGTAGCACGTATAAATCTTGCTGATTAATAGGAATACGAATTTCATCCTTCCTGTTAAAACTTGTCACATAAGGCTTGTATGAATGGAATTCGATGCCGTCGATTGTGTTGTCGCAGACAGGTGTACTTGTTATATCTAAAATGCTCATTTTAGAAGCCCAATAAATTTCAAATATTTTTTATTTTCTTTACTTATTTTTATTTTCCGTTTAGATGTGTCTTTGCGAATTGTGCAATTAACACTGATTGCTCTTGATACAGGATTCACGTATTTATTGTAGTCAATCATTTCCTTTTAAGATGTAGATAGAGCTGTATTTCCTCACCTCTTAGATTAACCAAATTATCGTTTACGTCCAATACTCTAATATTAATAGAACTGATATTATGTTGATTGACAGGAAAATAAATGATGTTTTTAGGTATTTCTATGATTCTATATCCAGGAGGTACATTTGGCGCAAATTCATGAATAATATGACTTGATTTTCCGTTAATATATGATCCGCTTACTATATCACATTCGATCCTTACCACAGTCGTTGATAAAATGTTCACTGGAAGCTGCGACTCATGTATTATATTAGCTTTTAATACCTGTTTGCCGAAACCTAACAACATTCCAAGAGAACTTTCTTTCTCAAAATGTATGTCTTTAGTGCAATATATAAATGTTTTTAATGTATTGTTGTTGCAGTACAATTTAAGATTTGCATTTTTCATTTTGGTTTTCAAGTAGTCACAAATATCTTGAAGTTCATACGCTCCTTCGGGTATTACTATGATTTCATTATCATCGTAATAGAATTTATTATTTGTAATATCAATATTTGGAATTGAATTAAAAGTAGACAAATACAATAAAGCACACTCGTATTCGTCGTCAAGCTGTAATGCAGGCGAATAACTTGTTGATAAAAGTGATGTACTACCAGTTATGGACAGTGTGAAAGACATTGTAGTAATGACATAAATTAAAACAGTACTTTATATTTTATACATCTTTATTAATGTTTTCTAAATATTTACTCAACACAATAGTAGGGTTTTTCCAAAAATTTACAAGATATTTTATACACAGGTGTCCACAATTAAAAGAGTTAAAGCTTTGATATTTGCTATAACTGTATGTTACATCTTGTTTTAAATAATTAATCAATTCATAGGGTGGCTTTAAGTCACCGAAACTATCAAAATATTCACAATAATCTAAAAACTTAACGTAGGCTACCCAATGAGTTCCTTCGTTCGCCATACTATCCAAATTAACGACGGCACATTCAACTTTTCTAGGATGTTTTGGTAGCGTATCTCTCATATAAACACCTCTGAAGTAAGGTATGCGATGGACAGCATATTCTAGGATGTCTATGTTTGTGAGTGGACGATTAGGTAGCCGTTTCATTAGTTTTTTGATTTAACAAACAATCCATTACCCTTTTTATAAGGTTTCATATACAAGCCCTTTCCTAAGGCTATAGCTTCCATCACTTTATTATGACGCTGAGCTTCCTCCAAGTTGCGTTGAGCTGACTTATAATCGTTTACAGTTTTAGCGATTCCTGCTGCACCACCTGCCGCAGCGCCCAATGCAGATAATCCAGCGAAAATGGGTATTAAAGGTAAAATACCGCCTGTTTTTGGCACTGGTATAATGCGTGGCAGACTCATTCCTTTATTTTTGGAATTAATAAGTTTTTTCGCTGCTTTATATGCTAGTTTAATAGCCGTCGTGTTATTTTTTGGTTTTCTTTTCTTCAAACTGGAGCGAATTGAAGAAACCAATTTTTTGAAAGATTTCACTCCAGCTCCATGCTTTAATTTAGTTTTCATTACTTTACTTACTAGCCAGGAGGCTAGCTTTTCTCCTTTGCCAGCATCTTTAGATTTTATTCTCTGTTTTGCCATATTTAACAACTCCGAATCCGCTCTATGACGATCTTCTAAACTATTGTTAGCCGAGTATGCGATGTCGTGTTTCATACAAGCTTCATCCAATTTATTTATTCCTTTATCACCTCTCTGTAATCTTTCCTTCAGTTTCGTGCCCGGTCCGCAATAATTATATCCAGGTAAATGTAGTTCAAATGGTAAATTATTTATTACACTGTTAATAAGTCCTCTACCTCGCGTAACTGACATTATAATGTCCTCCAACTCGTTGTATCCTGATTTTTATACAATAGCTCGTCTATCAATCCAACTGTTTTCACTATTAGGCAAACCTAACCATTTTACAAATAGTTTGTTGCCTTTTCTTCTTATAACTTTTTCAATTAGATAAATACTTGGACAGTTAGTTCTTTGCAGTTCGTGCTCATAAAAACTTCCCAAAATTGGTTGCTTTTTAATATCTACTACTAAGTAAGTTATAGGGAATGTTTTATTAATTTTTTTAATCACGAACAGTTCTGTCGACCAGTTGGGGGTATAGCCCTTTTCGAAACTGCCTTTGTATTTGCTTATCCTCACATAATCCCCAATGCTAAATTTATTTCTTTTCAACATAAATATCTGTGATTTTCGAATATTATATCTGACAATGTTTTCATTCTCTTTATTTACGTCTACTGGTTTATGTTTGGTAATGCGGTGCTCTGTGTTGTTGTAGCATTTCACAACACTTTCTAAGGGCTTGCCAATCCATTTGTAACTACCGTTTAGACTAAAGTATTTGTATAATTTGTTTTTCAATGTTTTAATTAACCTTTCAACAATCGAAGCTTTTTTTACTGAATATGTAGAATAATGATTGATATTATACAAAAGCATGGGTTTCTTAAAGTTTTCATTGTAAAACTCTTTTCCCATGTCTGTTTGTAAGCTTATTGGAGAGCGATTAGTGATTTTTAAAATGTGTTCGAATGCATTTGATACTTCTGTTTTTGATTTTGTCTTGACTGGAACAGTTAAGCAAAGTTTTGAGAAGCAATCTATTATAACTAAAATGAATCCAAATCCATTATTGTATCGCTTTAAATTCTGTATATCAATAAGATCTGCTTGCCATAAGTCATCGATTCCCTTTAAAACCACAGGTCGCCTTGGGAAATTTCTTCTTGCTGTTTTGTGAATTTCATTTACTACTTCTTCCTTACTCATTTTAAGTTTAATTTTAAAATATTTTCTAACTCAGCTTTAGTACAATAATTTTCTTCAAGTTTACCGACTGAAATCAGTATGTCGTTTTTAATAGCATGAAGTAAATGTTGGACTTCTTGTTTACTGTAATAATTTTGTTTAATCCTGTCCACATAATCCTTGTTAACAGCATCACTATCCGCCGAAGGAGTTCTCACCCCTGTCAATCTTGTCTGTTGTAAATCGAATTCTTCGTTTTCCGTTTTTGTTAAAGTATTGTCAAATATACCTAGTAATTCTGCCAACCGTAAGCGTTTATGTATATGGTTACCAAATTTATCTGTATTCATTGCATCAGGTGAACCGCAATGTTTAAGTTATGAAATGGAAATGAGTTAATTTTGAAAATTTCAATGTATTTATTTATTTATTTATTACACCACTTTCACGCAATTCTTCGATGATTGATATTATTTCGTTATCTACTCCTGTGTTACCAGCATCACGTGAAGCAATTAATAATTTTAATCGTTCAATCAATTCATTTGGATCGTCCCAATATACATAATCAGTAGTTCTCTTCCATTTTTTTAACAGTGGCAATCCGGAACCTTGTCTTAAATCTTGATTACTGCCTTCAGTACTTGCAGAAACTTTTCGTAATTTAAATAATGGTTTTATAATGGCTAAGTACTTTCGTCCTCTGTTGCTTTTCATTGGCTTGTTTGGATCATAATCTCTTCTGTGAGCATTAGTATCTAACAGCATTGACTTATAGTGCATAGTATCTTCATCCGTGACCGCAGCTAAATCTGGGATATTTCTAAATAACAGCTCGTATATTCCAGGGGTTTTTTTGTATTTACGTCCACTAACTTGTACGTAGTCATCAGTAACAGTAACACGAGATGACCCCATCATTAGCTTTCCGCGTTCATTCCTTACACCAAATGGAATGTTGCTCAAAACGTCTGGAGACAGAGACCAAGAAGATATATTATAATCTTCATTACTTTCACTAGATCCAACTGTCTTAAAAGATACATTGCTTGTATCTTTAGCATCACTTTCATCTTCTTCCTCACTCTCCTGATACTGATCTGAATTATCCGTTTTATCTTCTGAATCAGTGTCTTCATATTTTGTTGTATTGCCAACTGTGATATCAGACTGCCTCTTAATAAGAGTTTTATCAAAGTCTTTTGACTCAATGGATGTGTTGAGCTTATTATTATCTGCACTTGTATTCTCATTTTTCATAATTTGATTAAGTGGGTTAATTATTGGTTTAAAAACGTTTCTGATCACTTGATCATTTTCATTCTCTATATCTTTCATTTGACGTATTTTCTTTTTAACGGCTTCTGCAGATTTACTATTTGTCTTTTTAGATCTTTTTCCATATTTATTATTTTGAAAATAATATGTACTTATCTTTGTACTGTTTAGTGTATAATGAAGTCCTATGTATGAAACTTTTATTTATAAGTACTAATTAAACTTGACAAATGTGTCAAAGTTTTTTCTGTAGGCACCTTTGTTTTTTTCACAATCTTTGTTAATCACTAGGTAGTTGTACGGTTTGCTCCAAATCCTTGAACACATTTCTCTGAACTCTAACCATGTCATGTCTGTAGTTACATGTTCATCATAAATATGTCTCATGTTTACATCATCTTGTTTAAAGAGTATAATTAAATTTGCATTATCTCTCACCAACTGTTTAGGTATTTTACTATAAGTTTGATTTAAATAAAAACAATCAATGTGTTTATGTCTACCCATAGCGAAATAATCTCGCATGTTCGACTGGTTTTCACATGCAACATCATCAAATATTATTATTGAATTAGGTTTGGCGTCCTGTGGACTAATAACGTCTTCATTAGCTTGATATTTGGTGAAACAAATATTAGGAACCATTTCCAGGACTTTTTCTAGAAATATATATTTCGGTTGATACAAAGTTTTAGAATATACATATATATTACGGTAACGTAATCCTTTTTCATGTAAAAGGAGACCAACCATTAAGTTTGTTTTTCCACAATTAGATGGTCCGATAATCAAACAGCGCATTGTGTTTGGAAGTAATTTTCCATGTCGAAAGATGTTTTTTTTACAATCTTCATATATTTTGTTAAAACTCAATGATTCCGCTTGTTTAATAAACTTCATTTTTATGTATCAATGTTAGGGATGTTTTCCATGCAATGATAATTTTTTCGTTGTTATGGTCGTTATATACGAGTCACCATCAAAGCTTGAACACTAAATTTTCTCGCCATAACAGGATTTCGAAAGCGAAGTAGAATTACTTCATCAACGACAATAAAATAAAATAATATTGGGTATGCTATCCCACCAAGCGAGTGGAACGAGCGGTGCGAGTGTAACGAGCAGGGTGGGATAGAATGCCCAATATTATCCTACTTTTATTTTTTGAGGTATTTTATTAATTTGTGAGTTAAAAAATAGCGCGACACAAGCCTATTCTCCGAGATACGATAAACGGATTAAATTCTTATACGATTTCTCGTAAAGGTCCCATTATATTTTTATATTACTGTGCATATAGGTAGAGTAGTTTCTAAGAAAAAAAAATACTAAGAGTTTAATATTGTTAGATCAATGAATATTTTTAACACAAGAACTTTTGTAGCTGACTGTACTCTTACTGTACTCTTACTGTTTGCTGAAGTTTCCAATCACCGTATGATGCCAGTATGCCTTTGTTGACTTGACATGGTGTATGATTTGGAAACTAGGTGGACCGACGACTTGGTCAAAATCGCAGGGAGCCGATGAATGCAAGAGACAAGCAGCCGCTCAAAGTGGCGCTCTATGGGCAGGCCTATGTTCAGCGATGAATATCTTCCGGCTGATGATGATGAAGAGACGCTTAAAAAACGCTGTAGCAAAAAAATATGTGACTGTTTTTGCACAGGTTTTATTGGGTTTAATTTTAATATTGAGAGCGAGCGACAAAGTTTTTTTAATATCACTGTACGCGTTGCGCTACCAATTAACAGCATAATATTTAATCTGTGCTGACAGTATCATCCAAGTGTATAAGAAGAAGAGAAGAAAGCCAAGGAAGAGCACCGGTGGACCAGTGCTGGCTGCAGACGAACTGTTGGGGGCCTGCACTAAAGTTTCACAACTCTTAAGTTCGCACCTATAAATACCTCTATCCTCTATCTGAGGTACCGAAACAATATTTATTCGCATTAGGTACCTATTACTTTATCAACGTGAGTAATATCATGGAACAAGGAGGAGAGAAATGCCAATACACCAAGAAAACAGCGTAGATCAGAAATATGCCTTAAACTAGATGGCGTTGCAAAATGAGCGGGTTATAAGTTGAGCGCAGATCAGAAATATGCCAAAAAACCCGTTTAAACCTGGATGGCGCTGCAAAATGAGCGTCCACTGTTGAACATAGGCCTCCCCCATAGAGCGCCACCTTAAGCGACTGCTTGCCTCCTGCATCCATCGGCACCCTGCGTTTCTGACCAGGTCGTCGGTCCACCGAGTGGGGGGCCGTCCTACGCTGCGACTTCCGGTTCGTGGTCGCCACTCCCCACCTACCTTTCTTCCCCATCGGTTGTCAGTTGTACGAGCGATGTGGCCTACCCACTGCCACTACAACTTGCTAATTCTAAAAGCTATATCGGTGACTTTAGTTCTCTTGCGGATCGCCTCATTTCAGATCTTATCTCGCAAGGAAACTCCGAGCATTAGCTCTCCCCATAGCTCGCTGCGCGACTTTGAGCTTACTCATAAGGCCAACAGTAAGAGACCATGTCTCAGTGCTATAAGTCATCACTGGCAACACACACTGGTTGAAAAGTTTCGTTTTCAAGCTATGCGGTATTTTAGACGAAAAGATTACTCTTACTCTAATGCATTTAGGTACCTTCTAAAGGAAGTTAAGGGCTATCAAACTTTAGTGAAGACGGGCATAAGGTTCTGTTTTCTTAACCTGAATAAAGAAAAGAAAGAAAATACATTTATACAAGACATCACACAACATTACATTTTTGCAAGTAGGCACTCGATATTTTATTTGCATTTTATTGGCAAGGCGGAGCGCTGCGCGGCCCATGTGCCAGTAACACCATGTAATTCTTGGAAATCTACAGATTTGTAGGAACCTGTCGCTCAGTGTGTTAGTTCTAATCTAGGATGGTAGGTAGAAAGTGAGAGATATTCTCAACATCAACAGATTCTGGTGAAAAACAAGTGGATCAGGGAACGTATTTCAAATATAAATTATAGTAATTGACACTTTTTTTAAACTTTTTTATTATCTTACGAAGCTAATGCTCTTTTACAAAAAATATCGATGTAATTTTTTCACGTACTATTTTGTGTTATCCCAAACATAATATTTTAATTATAACATCTTTATGAACCGCGCGATCACCTCGTAAATCTTATATTATTATAAAATTTGCATAAATATACCAAATTACGCAGATCCGTACAAAAACAGAGGACGCATGGACGCTATCGGCGTAAGATCGAACGCACACTTGCGACTGACGTACATGTCGCGCTACAAGTTTGTTCCACTATGATCTAAGATAATTTAACCACTGTACCTATGTTTAGTTACACTGTGGCAAATGAAGATCTAGTCGTCATTTTTTGATTGGGTGAACGATAAATTTGAAAACAGTTATCGGTTGCTATTTGCGATTTTACGGCAGTCAAAAGAACTCGGATTTAAAATAAATTAAATAAATAAAAAACTAAGTAAGTATATGTAAGTAAGTAATAAATTATTATTTAAGTATGTCTATTGTAAAGATTTCAGACACGCATATCCATGTCCTGCAGAGTAATTCACAGATTTGACATTAACGTAGATTACCTACCTATTATGCTGTGGAATAGTCATTGCGTTCTCAAAAACCAAAAAGGTGGCATCTTTGTCGCTCACTCCTGGTTTGAAAGGTGAATGCCTTCGATAACCATATCAGCTGGGTTAGCATGGACGGTAGACAAAATTGTCTTTCCCCGTTTTACGTCACTTTCTTCATACTTGCTTGGCCGTGCTAACCCTACAGATGGCACTATATATTTAAATGCTCTTGGGAGCGGTGCTCTGTGGGAAGCCTACGTCCAGCAGTAGATGTCTTTAGGCTGTTGATTATGACGACTGCGGATTATAATTATCAAGTAGTTGTATGATTAGTCGCAAACAGTCGCAAGTGCGCGCTTTGCCTAAACCGATCAAACGCCGGAAACCATCAGGCGGCCGCTTGTCGTAAAACGGATCTGCCCAGTGTTTACACACCACATCCAGTTTAATCTGCGACGTTGCGGAAAGCACTATCCTTACTAAAGTCAGCACTGTACCAGTGCTTAGCGGGAAGCACCAACAAACAGTGCATACAGTGCTTCTGTCGATTGTGTACGTCGTGCCTTCGGTGTAGTGGTTACGTAGTACCTACTATTTATTCTGTGACGTAACTCTTTACACGCTTGCGGCACGGCTTGGAAACAACGCGGTCTCAATTGTTTTTTTTTTACTTTTTCATTTATTGATGGTAATCAGAACAAATAAATTGAGTGACTACTTATTGCTAAATATATATTACTAAATTGTACCGCATTTGGCGGACACATTACCCAAAAAAAAGTTACTCCGTAGTATAAGTATGAAAGCTTCAGGGATGAAAACTCCGCAAAAGGTGAGTTGTGGTGTTACGGTGGTCGACTTTCGTAAATATGTGAGGACTTACAAAATAAACTAAAGCAACTAACCATCCAATGTTAATTTCTGACAAATACTATTACATTATTAAAGCTTTTGATTTTTTTATTACTAATTGTACAAATGGTTTTAATACTAACTAGATAAGATAATGTTTCTGTCACATATTCTATCTATCATCATTATCAGCCATCATTAATCCACTGCTGGACTTAGGCCTCCCCCAAGGAATGCCATTGAGCCCGGTCTTCGGCTCTTCTCATCCCACTCTATCCATACTTTAGATAGATAATACATCTATCAAGTAATAACACTATTTTTCTTTATAAAACAGTTACAACCATGAACAACTAATAGAAGAATGATTTAAAGGAGAATGGTTAAAATCAACAAGCCATTTGGACAGCTTTGATTCGGGCCCACACCGGCGCGTCTGCGTCAGCTACGCGAAACTATTCGGTACCCATCGCTGCTCGTGGGGATCGCGGCGCGGCTGTCTACGAACACGGACAGTGATGGGTGCTGAATGGCCAATTTCGACGCCTCACTGACGCCACTTGACGCGCCGGTGTGGAGGTTGAAATTGTCATGAGTTTATTAGCTGCATTTGGTCTTGCTATCAACACACTTTAGACGTGTTTCAATAATAAACTGTTTAAGAAATGGGGTGTTTGAATAATTTAGTTTTCTTGTACCATTAAATTGTATTCCTTATAACATAGCCAGTTGTCAAAACAAAAATTAAATATCTCAAAAAATGACCAAGTTACAGATTAGAAAGAGACAGGTCAAACACGCAGTGACGTCACTAATTATAAATATCCGTAAGGGCAGATTTCCACCTGCAATAAAACTTCTGCAAGAAGTGTCCGACCGTCTATCAGACTGCAAGCTTGAAAGTGTAAACTATATTGTAGTTTACACTAGCTTACACGTGCAAAGCTACAGTCTGATAGGCGGTCGGATACTTCTCGCAGAAGTTCTATTGCAGGTGGAAACCCGGCCTTATAGACAGCGAGTTTCTCATACTGACGTCACAGATAGTATAAATACTACTCCTGACGTCTGTTCTAATAATCACATCATCAGCCGGAAGACGTCCACTGCTGAACATATGCCTCCCCCATAAAACGCCACATTCGCTTATCATACCCCTATGATAAACGTCCAAAGTAGCGTTTTATGGGGACGGGGTTTGCCATAATCACTACGCTTAACAGGCGTCTTTGTGGTTGCAGAAGATTTTTAATGTACAGAGGAGAGTGCTGCTGCCCATTCCCTTGTTCCTCTGTTCCAATACTGACGTCTATTATCCCTTGCTGACGTCTATCTGCCCTTGCTGACGTCTATCTTCCCTTGCTGACGTCTATTTTTCCTTAGTGATGTCTAGCTAAGCTTCCCTTAATGACGAATAGCTTCCGAAACTGAAATTGTAATTGTGGATGTTCCACAGCCTCCGCCGATTCCTGGCATGCGCCCGCCGTTGGGCTCGGCTGGTGGGCCGGTGCCGGCACCGAAGACTTCCATGGGATTCGTGATGCCGATCTACACTATCTGCATCATGGTGTTCTTCGTGTATACTATTTGTAAGGTGGGTTAACGAATAATTCATCATCATCATCATCATCATCAACAGCCTGAAGACGTCTACTGCTGAATATAGGCCTCCTCCAGAGAGCGGCACTCTGAGCGGTTGCTCGCCTCATGCATCCATCGGCTTTCCCCAGATCGTCGGTCCACCGAATGGGGGCCCGGCCTACGCTGCGACTTCCGGTTTGTGGTCGCCACTCGAGAATCTTTCTTCCCCATTGGTTGTCAGTTCTACGAGCGATGTGGCCTGTCCATTGCCATTTCAACTTGCTAATTCTAAGAGCTATATCGGTCACTTTAGTTCTCCTGCGGATCTCTTCGTTCCGGAGCTTATCTCGCAGGAAAACGCCGAGCATAGCTCTCTCCATAGCTCACAATAAATAATTATATTGTCCGACATCTGTTCTCTTAGTTCTAACTTTCCACCGTTGCAATCGACAGCTGTTCTTCAAGCGGGCGACGATTCCGTACGAGCCTGTGACTCCCGACCCTCAGTTCCGAAAGAGGGTGTTCAGGGATGACTCAAGACCCTCGCCTGATAAGCTTGGTAAGTTGGATACTTAGCGAAGTATGCATAGGCGAACGAACATTTATTGTGAGACGGTGCAAAATATTTTTATAAAAGATGATAAAATATCAGTTTTATAAGAAGTGTTGATATTATAAGAGATGAGCTAAAGTTAATCTGCAAAGTTAAGGTTAGAACTGTTATGATTATAACAATTTTAACCTATAGGGCTGATCAGTTAATTGTATCACACACATCCTATTGCAGTTAAGGTAACTAAATCCATTTAGTTAAGTTCTGCATTGTTAATGAAATCTTTTAAGAGTATCATATTATAATTTAACAAGTATTTTTAGACATTGGAAATTACTAACATCTGATTTTATCTTACACGCGCAGGCCACAAAGAAAGAGACACGAGTAAGTATTTTTAACTTGTTTGTAGTTTTGGGTACTTATTCGTTTTTTTTATAGGAATATGTAGGTAAATTGTACCAATCTGTTATTCTAGGTGATATTTCATTGAGTTTTTTCGTATGCGGCTAAAACTATACGGATAAATAATATGTTAAAGGACTCTTGAAATTGACTGCTGCACTGCGTATTTTATTTTAACCAAATTTATCTAGATCTGTAACCACAATTTGCAAAGTGTCTCATATAGAAATAGTAACAGTAAAGAATCAAAAAGCTATTCAGAAATGATACCTAATCGAACAGGGAATAACAATAAACATAATTACTGCAACAGTTTGATAACTAACCAAGAAAATCAATGATGTGCTAGCAGTTACTACTAAAAACTCTACCTCAATAAGAATGAGTTTTGATGGAGCTAAATGAAACGTCTAACCAAATCGACAAGCGGGAAGTTTTAATATAGTTGACAACAGCTATAACTCCAGGTATAATTGAAATTTTTGCTGTTACAAAATTAGCCCTTATTGCTCAGGGGACATCGAGCTGGAAGCCCTAAAGGCTCGCCTGGCAGAGACCGAGCGTGCGATGCAAAGGATCGTGGGCCAACTGGCGAGCCGCGACGAAGTACTATTCTATGTTAATGAGAAGATGATGAACTGGCTTCAGGGACTATTTTGAATGACGTCATCATTAGCCTGTATCTGAAAGATATGAATAGTGTAGATGTGTTTTACGATAAGTGTCTTGTATAACTTGAATTGGTTTATTGCTGCACAACTTTGTTGTCCTAATTTTTGTTCAGTTCATATATTGATGTTGACCAGATATCAAAAAGATGGATCGTATTTACATATTATACTTAAACAAATTAAAAAGTCATATAAAGAGGTATATACCCAGTTCGCCACCGGGTGGCAATCGGGAATTAAATTCCTAGTTGCCACCCGGTGGGAAACTGGGGCGAAAGAAGTGAATCGTATTCATAATAAAGGTTCCAAATTAAATAACTTTGTTATAATAATATGTTGAAGGCGCACTTAAATGAAATTTGCTTTTTACTATTGAAATACTATCCTTAGCGAAATCTCGAGATCAATTTGCCACAAGTCTCATGCACGCACGATGCGCAGCGAAGATTTATCTGTTCTGGCAAAGTTACAAATGCTGTAAAGTCTAGCGCCGTGATCCATTTACGTTGTTTATAAGTCAACGTTAAGAGCCTTTATTGACTATATATATATCTTTTCCTTTAACTCAACTTAACATACATAACTAATTCAGCTATGAACAGTTATTTGGTTTCTTTAAATGATGACGAAAATGCATGAAAAATTTACCTGAAGACAAGAAGTCATCCAGATAACAAAAGAACAAGAAGTTTAGTTACGAGTTACGAGTATCGAAATAATTAGATTATCGAAAGCCAGTTCATCGTAACTTCCGTACTTTTTCCTACAATTATTGCGTGGTTCCTTAGTTGTTTCCTTAGTAGCTTGAGGCATGGTGACGGTTATGCCCTTTTGTATTACATTTTTAGTCAAAGCTACTTGCTAGAAGGCACGAGATGCATCCAAGCGATTGTGGACTTTAAAATATAGGTTAAATAGTGATTGTATGTTTTTTACATTTATAGAGTGGATTTTTGTTACTATTAGATGGTTTAGATTGTAAACTTGTGTCTTTTATATCACTGTGCCTAAAACTTTGTGTTGATTGTTATTTATTGTTATTCTTGTCTCTAAAATACATACCATTTTATGTTGTGTGCATCCAAGCCAGTAAATACTTATTGGCCGTTTTTACATTGTCTTCTGTTTTTTGTAAATTATTCTGAAAATGTACGGGTAGGTTTTCCAGATATAATACATTTTTTTAACGGAACATTTTAAAGTTTACTGTTTTGTAAGGCAAATATTCACTTTATAAATCGTAATTCCTATAATGTGTTAGATAACTAGTATACTACCGTAACTAACCATCTCTTGGCCCCCGTCCAGGCGGGAGCATGCCCAATCGCACGATGCATCCAGACTATTTTGGTCTCTGCGTCCTTCATTATTTGTTTTGGTTGTGTATCTATTTTTGTTTGGTTTCATTTTCGTTTGATTTCCATCCTTTATTTTTTTACAATAATGAATGAACCAGCTATAATGTCTTAAATTAAAATAATATAAATAAAAATGATCATGATGATGATGATGATGATGATGATGAAGTTTAAATAATTTGACAATCATCAATACGAAAACAGTGACATTCCAAGTACGACAGTAATCGATCTAACTTTGGTATTGAATTGACTTTAACGTAGAGATACATAAACTTTTATTTTATACATTTTTTGAAAATGTCCACAATGTTGGAAGTTACTAACAAACAGCAATTGCAAAAAAAGCTGCTGCTAAAAAAGCAGATGCTGAAGCTGATGCTGTAAAAGAAACATCTAATCTATAAGAATACCTAACCGTAACAACTAAATGTTGTAACTATAACAATAGTCTCCAACTGTTACAATTCGTTAAACGTTAAGATAAACGTTACTGAAGCTAGAAACACCTAGGACTGTAAATGCTTCGAATTAGAAACTAACTGTGGAATTATCGCGCAGTTGTCACGGCCATATCAGGGCTGGTAGCGGAAGTGCAGCAGCAGATGGAGGCGGGCTACGCTCAGAACCAGCAGTGCCAGGTCTTTGCATGCTGCTATTAGGAATGCCTCCTTATTTACCACCAGTTTCTTGTTTTGCTTTTCCTCTTATTCCTATACTTTTACGTTTTATATTTTTATACATTGGCCTCTGTTGAATCTGTTTCGCATCTTCATTTTATTTTCTATCCTGTTTATGTCTTACAATCGTTTGTTTTCAGCATTACTTGTTTTATGTTTTGTATAATATCTCAGTCTTGTATTTTCACATTTGTTTGCGCGGTGTTAGTCATTTCATTTTGCCTACGTTTTGTAATTTTTAACCTTCATCCAACATTGACTTTAATTTCGTAATAATTTTATTGATATAGATTTAAGAATATTTAGAACACTTGTTTTAGTTCTAATAATATTGATAAACAGATAAACACATTTATTGATAATTGATTAAAATATAAGTCCATAATATTGAATGTAGGTTTCATAAAACAGGTAGGTACCTACACGTTTTACTTGTTTGTCTTTTAGTTCAATGGCTAGAACTATCACATTAAAATGTACTCTTTTCGTCTTCACAATTGACAGGAAATACCTTTGCATCATAATTTTCATCGCCATTCTTCTTATAAATTGCATTTGAACAATAGTCTCTTTGTTCCGATTTTGTCTACTGTGTTGGCATTAAACACCCAACTTCGATCCTTATTAGCATTCTGCTTGTGTACTAAGTACGTATTTGGCACACTAAATGAAATATCTTTTAAAGCACCACCCGAAATATCTTTGGCACCTTTACTCAAATTGAATTGCAGATTTAAGCTATTTAGTATTTTAAATCATATTTAAATTCGTCTGGAATTTAAACTTTCTCTTACTACGTAGTGTGTATTACAGCAAGACTATAAGATGTTTGTGTTTCAATTTTTCTTTGTCATTAAATCCCAACTAGTTTTCGAAAGAAGAAAAATAGCGCTCAACTTCTTAAGTTAAGCTAAGCTAAGCTAAGCTTAGCTTAACTTAAGTACTAGTGCTAAGCTTAGTGCTTAAGTTTTGTAACAAAAATATTCATCATCATCCTCTTTGCCTTTTCCCATTTGTTAGTGGGGTCGGCTCCCAATCTAACCTGTAGCGGCTAGCTACCAGAATTACACGAGCGACTGCCATCTGACCTCGCAACCTATAAGGAACCAGTAACAGGGATGGTTAGACCAGGTGTCAGATTCTATCAGGCGTCTGACTACCCTTAACGATTGCCATAGATGTTTTTATAACAACCGGGACCGACGGCTTAACGTGCTCTCCGAGGCACGGAGCGATGGCATCACAAACTGCACATAACTTACTAGATAAGTCATTGGTGCAGGGCCGAGGATCGAACCCGGTGCCGTAAGATTGCGAAGCGCACATGCTACCGCTCGGCCTCCATCGCTCCAATCCGCTCAAAAATATTAACTTTAGGAAAATTAATGAGGTTTTTTCACTGGATTATGCTGTATTTAGTGACCAAGCGCACTTTTAATGCAATTATCGATAGTTAGGCTGTCCTTTTTAATTACTCATCTTCACATAAATCTACGAGTAATCGCGCTGTCGATATTATATTAGGACTATCGTATGCCAAAAGATCGTGACAGATATTATTTTCATATCACTATTAATAGGGATTGTTGGTTCATTGTTCGTTGTTTTAATAGCTCATCGTCGATTCTGGTGTTTTATGATGTGTTTTTCATTATTTAGTTGATTATTATCTCCATTTATTTCCGCATTATCTGGTAATGAGTCAAATAATACTAAGATTCTGTCTGTGTTTTGATGTATATTTTCATTGCTTGTCTTTCGCCTTTATCTGCTCTGCACCTGATTAATAAATTCATTATGTCGTCACTCAAATAACTACATAATTTACGTTAAAAACTAAACTGTACCCCTTTAAAAATTTAAACTGAATTACCTACATTCCGAACTAAGTAAATGATTTAGAATATCTAGTGTTCAAACCTATTAATTTAACAATTTTTGCTTTGATTTTGTAAATAGTATTAATTTTAGTGGTTGCTTCAATGTTTTTCTCAAGTAGCTACTACAGAACGACTATTTCAGTTTGACAAAGCTGTTCAATAAATATTTCCTTATCTCTTTGCGCTAAAGTATGTGCGCCTTATGACTTAATCGTAAGAGCCATTGCTGTTTCTTGAATTTGCCGCAAGCTAAAATGGTCGGATAACACTTGGGCTGTGATTGAGTGCGTGATAAAAGTCTTACAGTATTTACTTTAATCTTAACTTTGTTATTGATCCACAGGTTTAATAGATTATTTAAAATACTTAGACTGAATGCTTGGCAGCTTTCTTTTATACAAATTGTTGTATTTCCCCATATATCCTAAAAGCATTTGAATGTATTTTTAGCTGTTTTCTCGTAGATTGATTTAACTTTATTAACCTTTAGAGTATGCGTTATCTATTACAAGTAGCTCGAAACATTCAAAAATTAAAAACCACCCTATTTATTGTAAACAAAAAACGAAAAATTTAATATCTTCCAAAATGTTTTAATAAAGTACTAAGTATATCCATTATCTTTGATAGTTATTTCACAAATAACGCATGCTCGCCCAATAATGTCCACAGTAATACACCCGTTCCCTCAATCTTTCAGGATGTGCAGGATAACCACACCCGCCCGTATACCAACGGTACAATCATTCACAACAGCGGTCCCGTCCACATCATAGCTAGCGAGTACCAAGAGTCTAAAGACAAGACCCCTGAGGCTAAAGAACCTTTATCTGTTAAGGAATCCTCCCCTGACCCTAATAACCCTAAAGCAGCGTTAGAAGAAGTTAGTGAGGAACCTGAGGTAGATAATGATAATGTTGATGAAAATATTGTGGAAGAAACAGATAGTGTCCCCGAAAAAGATTCTCTTGAAGATAAGCTTGAAGACAAAGCAGAAAAACTTACAAAAGAAATCCAAGACGCAGAAGAAAAAGACGTTGAGGAATCTAAAGAAAGAACAGATATTAAGGAATCCACTCCAGATAAAGAAGATGACAACGAGTTGAACGATCTAGTTAATTTAACAGAGCCCGTAGATATCAAGAGTAATGGTGATATTCAAACTAAAGTTGAGGATTTCTTAAGAGAAGAAATTAAGTCTGTTGAAAGGATTGAAGATGAGGAGGCGAAGGAACTTCTGGATGAGGCCATTGAGGAAGATGAGAGCAAAGACGAAGAGGAGGATATTGAGCAGGAGAAATCTAGTGTGAAGGTGAGTGCTATGTTTAGATGATATAGCTTTTTAGTAAAAATGTTAAGCGACGAACTAACGATTGCATAATACATCAGGGGGTCTAGCAAAGATCCCTTTCCATTGGCGTTAACGCCAAACGATAACTCCAAAATGTATAGGAACGACATTACCTGCGGGAAAGCGACACCCACAGGTAATGTCGTTTCTGTATATTTTGGAGTTATCGTTTGGCGTTAACGCTGATGGAAAAGGATCTTTGCTACACCCCCTGATCAACCCCCGCACCACAAGGCTGTCAGGGATCCTGGTTTTATTTTCAAAACTATTCTCATTGTGGTCCAGGTGGTAGGCATGGAGCTGACGGCACACAGCGCGGACGGTGGCGCGTCACCACCTGCGCCCGCGCCGCCCGCGCCTGCGCCCCGCGTCCCGGTGAGACCACACTGCACCGTGCATATCGTGCAGACGTTGTATTAACTTTATAACATACTTAATATAATATCATAATAGGCTATTTGACAACTGTTGATTTTTAGAATGGACGTTACCTATCTTTTAGTACTGTGTATTACAAACATAAAATGTGCTATCCTATTTCTTTGCTTTTGATGTTTGTTGTTGTTGTTTTTTTTAGTTTTATGGAATTTTGCATGTTTTTTACACTCCGTAGTGTAATTACTGTAATAGCTCAGAAAGTAGTATTTTACTAATAATTTGGTTTAGGTCTCAGAAAACCATATATCATTTAATCTTTGTCACAAAAAGACACAATAGTTTATAAAGATTTTACACAATTGAATTAATTTCATTTACCTACACATTAAATTTGTGATTGAAATGTTTAAAACACAAATAACAAATTACTCTATAAAATCATGAGGGTATTATAATATTATTTTAATAAGTATAAATCTCTTTGGCACTATTAATTTGCATTTTGTTTTCAATTAATAAACTTTTTGTTACACTTAATAATAGGCATTTTATTTAGCACTAATTATTTCTCCATTTGACTAACAAAATAAAGTTTATAATACAGTTTGGTGTAAAGGTAAGATTTTAATGTTTACTCGCATACACATTTATTATTTTTCTTATTTAAGTAGTAAAATAAATTCAAGTGCATTAGATACAAATGTGCATAAAATTATTTAAATACCAATTGTTTTCTGCTTTGGAATTATATTTTTCTATGTAACTTTGATAGCCTTATGTTTTTGTTTATTTCTTCTAAAGTTTTATGAAGGTAGTTACACATTTTAAAAAGTACTTCCAATTAGCACGGCAGATGGCGCTGACTCAACATTAAATGTCCAGGGTGGAAGTGTTAAAGGGCCCCCACATTAATGTTGCTTTGTCAGCACGAATATGCGGTAGCCACTATTATAGGGGGCCCATTTAGTGGGTGGCAAGTCATCACCTGCCTCAAACATTTTGGTATGAGACAAAATTGACAGGTGCCGCTATCTCATTCCATAACCCAATGTACATCATCAATCCAAAAGTTCACCACAGAAGCCCAGATTTATTTGTAACCTTTATACAAAATAGTTTATATTATGGCATACTATGCCTGTCAGTTATTATTAATTTTACATTCAACAGGGCCCTCTTGATGTTATCTTCGGGCCCACCATTGCCTCTCAAATGTCCGGGCTAGACCCGAGAATCAAATTAGATTGACTATAAATCCAGTTGACCAATGATGAAACTTCCCCTCATACGAAAATTAGTAGTAATTAATTTCTAATATATACTATGAATTTCTAATAAATCGCGGGAACCCGTTGATGTCTTTTGTTTTATCCTGCTCTGTTCTTTGTAATTTCGTATGACTGTCTCGTTTTGTTACCTCGCCCCCTGCCCGCGTAGGTGAGTCGAGTACAAGAAATTATGTTCACGAGCTATCAACGGGCTTTATAATCTTTGAACTGAACTGACGTCTGTCGACTTTTATGGGTAATGGTAGCTGGTGCCCTAGGTTGCAGTGTAGCTAACCCTCGCTTGTACGCAGCACGAGGCGTCCGACGTGAAGTCCATCTACCTGGAGACATCCATCCCGCAGCAGGCGCGCGTGCTGGTCGCGGACTTCGGGGAACACTCCGGCGACACGCCCGACACCAAACATGCTCCCGTGAGTGCCACACCCAATACCAAATCCATGCGTTGGATTTCATAAATGTTAATTTGTAAAGGAAAAATTTGAATCACGAACGGCACTTGAACCCGCATCCATCCGTCCCTAAAGCCGGGACATGCTGGTTGGGATGATTCTCAAGAATTTCTCGATACATGGCGCGGCCAACCCCGCAAGTTGGTTGTAAAAAGTGAAGGATAAATTCGGACACGAGACCACTTGTCACGGTAGCTTAAGTAAAGCATGTCCTGGCTTTAGGGACGGATGGATGCGGGTTCAAGTCCCGTTCGTAATTCTAATTTTTTCCTTTACAAATTAATCTGTAGATTACGCTAAGCAGGCGATTCTGCTATAAAAATCATAAATATATTTTTTTATTAATGTAAACGAATGACGTAACGAGCTAGTCGTTCGCCTGGTGAAATTAAAATTTCACGTGACACCGCGCACTGCGCACGTCATCCTGAGACATCACACAGAAAAGTTTTCTAGGCTGTGAGATCAGTTCGTAAAGTCTGATTTGCCCAGTAATTTCACTAGCTACAATGCCCTTCAAACCGGAACACAGTAGTGCTTGCACACTACTGCTCGGCGGCAGAATAACTGGCAAAGCGGTGGTACCTACCTAGACGAACTTTGCAGAAAAGTCTTACCACCTGGTAAAAATATTCATGAATGTTGGCCCACACGTGACCGGTGTCAGGAGTAGGTACCTAGTTTCAAAGGATGGTAATGAGTTCAATTACACCCAGTATAAAACCACAGACCTAGAATTTTTTCGTTATTCTCAAAAGATTCACGAAGCGTGGGAGCGAGAAGTACAAATTAAGTACACACTGCCCGAGAGGAAAAGAGATAGTGAAATAATGGCGGTAGTGTCGAGTACTAGCACAAGAAGAGCGCATATCGGCACAATCTATTTCACGACGAAGAGCTTATTGATCATGTACCACCATAATTCCGTTATTAAAGTGCAAATTACTATTTTTGCGACTTTTAAATCTTATTCCGTAAGTGAATGTGATGTTACAAAACATACTAACCCGAACAAATACACGTGTCACAGCAAATTTATCACAAATTTGATTGCATTATTAAGAGTCATATTTGCTGTGTGGATTTAAAACCTGTTTATTTTGTAGATTGGGAATGCTCCTTCCGATATATCGCAATATTTAAGTGTTTCAGTACAGTTAACTTGTCGCAAATATTCAAGATTATAATCATAACAACAGTTTTTCACACATACAATTTCTTAAATTTCTTGTCCCATTTTCAAACTGTCATTGTTGGTCTTGTACATTCTAAGTATTTAAAACACTGGAGGACGCTCTATAAACGCTTTGAAGCAAGTAATTGTGGGGAAATGTGGGCTTGAATCTCGTTTCTTATACTTAGGTAACATGTCACTCTAAATAAAAAAACAAGATTGAAACGCTGGCTTATCGAGCAAGCGTTCTATAGTTTCGATAAATTTATGAAATTTTGGCAGGCTGCTGTTTTATGTTTCTGGAAAAACGTTATGTAACAGATTAATATCAATTAATCAATAGCAGTAGTGTGCAAGCACTACTGTGTTCCGGTTTGAAGGGCATTGTAGCTAGTGAAATTACTGGGCAAATGAGCCTTTACGAACTGATCTCACAGTCTAGAAAACTTTTTTAGACTGTGTGATGTTTCAGGACGACGTGCGTAGTGCGCGGTGTCACGCGAAACTTTAATTTAGAGTTCCGAGTGACACTGCAATCTGGTATGGGCGGCCGTGTCGCTTAACACCAGGCGAACGACTAGCTCGTCACGTCATTGATTTACATTTAAAAAAAAATATGATAGACCTTTTTACCTTTCATCCATCCGTCCCCTAAGTTGGGACATGTCAGCCAAAATCCTTCACGTTTTTACCCTTGTAGTTATTTCTACTTGGCGTGTTCCGATGGATAGAATGTGTGCCAATATTCTTACTGAATGTTCCAGATGGTGGTGAGCGGCAAGATGACGCTGTCGCTGATACAGGATGCTCCGAGAGACACGCCGGAGAGAGATCTCGGTGAGTGATTTCACGGCTGAAGGAATGACCCACCGTAAACTCCGGCCGTCCTATTCTCGTGTGTAACTTGTGTAAGTAAGAGATTGTAATAGAACAAAGTGGGATCTATAACCTGTAATGGGTGAAGAAGTCCTCGGGTTGGGCCGCCATGTAATGACATGATAGCGCTGGTAGAATCGCTATGTCTGGTGAGCTGGGCTGGAGGAGCCAACTCTAAAGGTGGTCCAGGTTCTGGTGGTGGTGATGAATGAAAGCATTCGGACGCATGTTACGGGTGTTAATAGGATGTAGCGGTGCAAGTCCGAATTCACACACTACACACCATTTTTAATCCTGCGGGGTACCTACACACGGGTACCCCACGGGGTGGAAAACTTCACCAGCGTCTTTGTTTCCCGATAAGTACAATCTGGAGCTCTTCAAGTCGCGAGTGAATAGGTATCTTCTAGGCAAGCATGTACCATCGTAGACCGCGTCGTCACTTCCCATCAGGTGAGATTGCGGTCAAATGGGGGCCTATTTAGTTGTAAAAAAAAACTAGTCTCCTACTTTCAAATGCGATAAGACACACCTTAAATTCGTATATTAAAACTATAGCATAGCGTTATAGATAATCTTATAGTCAAAAATTATAAAATTATCAATTATACAGGGATTTGGCAATACTTTTGGTGGAGGCGACCAGAAGGCTGGCTCTTATTTTGCAAATCAGCATTGCCATACAGCGTGGCAATGCAGCCAGCGTTCTGGGAACATTCCCCTCCACCAAGGGTCTTTTTCATAATTTTTGACCATAAGATTATATATAACGCTATGCCATAGTTTTAATAAACACTATTAAATATTTTTTCGTATAAATGACAATAGAACAGCGGGTTTTAAAGTGGCTTTTTAAACAATGCAGGATCCCGCGCATTCCCGCGGTTGGTGAGAATACTGCAATCCCTAAATATAAGTTGTTTTTTTTAAATTTATTATTACAGAATCGACAGTGGATGACTTCACGACTGCCAGTGCTCTCACACAGCCCGCAGAGGTAAATAATTCATTATACTTTAGGAAAAAAGATTAATTTATTATCCCTACATTATACTATACTGACCAGATACCTCAGTTGGTAGTAGTTCTGAACTATAGGTTGTGGATTCGATTCCCACCCGGGACAAACATTTGTGTGATGAACATAGGTGTTTATTGTGTCTGGGTGTTATATTGTATTCTATGTATGTATTTACAAACAAAAAGTATCGAAATATTCTATCAGTTCCAGATAACTGACAGAATTTTTCTTTTTGGTTCCCATAGTACAAGCTATGCTTAGTTTGGGGCTAGATGGCGCTGTGTGAAATATCCACACGTATATTATTTATACATATATTTTAATATTGTTAGAGTTTTTGTTATTAACAATCAATGTACTCAATCATGTGTTGTTGTCGTCAATGTATTCTAACACAAAATTAATGCGTTACAGAAAGAAGGCAGCGCATCTGAAGACGAGGTTGAGGATGAAGAAATTGAGATCGAAGAGATAGAAGAAGAAGTAGAAGAAGAAGAGGTTGAGGAAGAGGAAGAGGAACCGGAAGTGAAACCAGGGCCAAAGTCAGATAAAGCCGTGAAGGGAACAGAGTAACGAACTGATAGGGTAACTGGGGTTTCTATAATTCGTATATCATTAGATGCCTACGTTTTATTAACTGTGATTTTAATTTTGAACTCTTTAACACGTTTTTAAGGTTTAGAATAGAATCCATTGCATAGAAGTGCAATAAGTAAATACACTGTCTTCCTAACTGAAGGGGGTAATCTTGATATGTGAATTGTAGGAGCGCCATCTAGATTGAGTAGTCGTAACTAAACATATTTAGATTAATTATCCGTGTCATTGTAATCAATAAATAATCATGTAACTTTCCTGTAGCTAATTTTAACTATACACAGTATTCTGTGTGTATTTTATTTTACTTTTACGTGTTTTGTTTGTTAAAATTGAGAGTTTTTACATTTTATATGGAGGATAGTTTTTAAGAAAGGGTAATTAAAGGGTAGAGTAAAATGAAATGTGGTAGGTAACAATGTTGATATTCGTAGCTCAATTTTTGACATACAATTCGTTTTGTAATTCCTGTTCTGTTAAAGATGTAAATTTTATTCAAGTTGGTTTTTTTTTCATGCTTTTATTAATTAAACCCGAATTTAAATTTTAACATTCGTGTTCATGTTTTGTGCCAAACGTTTCTTCCAGCTCTACGATATATTTTCATTCTCTTGCAGCCAAGGTATATTCAGTAACAATTAACGTATTAAGCTCATCATCATCATTTCATCATTAACAGCCTGAAGACGTCCACTGCTGAACATAGGTCTCCCCCAGAGCACGCCGCCTTGAGCGGCTGCTCGCCTCCTGCATCCATCGGCTCCCCGCGGCTTTCACCAGATCGTCGGTCCACCGAGTGGAGGGCCGGCCTACGCTGCGTCTTCCGGTTCGTGGTCGCCACTCGAGAACCTTTCTTCCCCATCGGTTGTCAGTTCTACGAGCGATGTGGCCTGCCCATTGCCACTTCAACTTACTAACTCTAAGAGCTATATCGGTCACTTTAGTTCTCCTGCGGATCTCCTCGTTCCGGAGCTTATCTCGCAGGGAAACACCGAGCATAGCTCGCTCCATAGCTCGCTGCGCGACTTTGAGCTTACTAATGAGGCCAACAGTAAGAGACCATGTCTCAGTTCCATAAGTCATCACTGGCAACACACACTGATTGAAAACTTTCGTTAAGCTATAACCATTTTAAATGTCTGTTTATTTACAGACTTCTAAGCAAAAAAAAAAGTCATCGATTATTGAATAGATAGTAAATAAATACATTAATACACACCTAGACGAACAAAATCCGAATAAAATTGAAATAAAACTATAAAATGCAAGGTAAACTTCCGCTACCAGACAACATGCCCAAAATGCTGGCGGCGTTACCCCGTCGAATGGCAATGCTTACTTAGCCTTTGGGCTAAACAGAGATCAGCATTTTGGTTATGTGTTGTAACCAGACATTCAGACAGGACTGAAAATTTCATGCGCCCAGGCCCCTGTGTCTGCACCAAAATGTAACCACTATCTAGGGTATCATATTTGCGCCTTTTCAACGGTAAATTAGATTTCCAAGCCGATAATATTTTATGTCCATTTATTATAATTGTATGCAATTTTTTCTATTGTTTATAATGTTTAATTTAATGTTATATGTTTCTAATGTTTATGCAAATTTTAATACTGTGTACCAAATATGATGGTAGAATTTTATGTAACTTAATGTTGCACTGTGTGATTTGTTAGTTAATTTCATGCATTTAAGAAACTTGATGTAATATTATTGTTACTAAAACTGTAAAGAAATGAGAATTGGATAGCTATTAATCATTTTAAACAAAGCAATAGGAAAAGAGTATGTACCTAAACGGTTCAACAGATGGTCTAATGGCAGACATTCCTATTCTCATTTAAATTTAAAGAAAATAATATATTTTTGTTGCCAATATGTATTTATTGTGATCATTAAAATATTAAAATTAGATTTGATCATTATTTTTTTTGCATTTTTGTTTATGCTTACACATTTTCGTTTTATACTAAGTACTTATTAAAATTGAAGTAAAAGTAATTTTGCGTTTTATTTGCTGAATAAAAACTAGTAATATTTATAGTCTAATTAAATTAAAATAAAATTTGCAATGCACTTGGTTTGGTGTTTGTTTGAAAGCATTGCTATCTACATACAAATGCTTAATTTGTACATGCTCTGCTCATCAAAATTTTAATCTACCATAAAAACCATGTGTGGAATAAAGTGGTTTTTCTTCCAAGGGATGGCCAAGTATCTCTAAGTAATCTGCGGGGCTACCATCTAAGCCAATCGTAATAATGGGCTTCATTTCATCATTTCTGGCAAGTTGGCAGTGTTTAACATCTCCATGCATTAGTATTTTCTCACTACTTTGCATTATTATAGTTAACAATGTTTTGCTTATTCAGTTCTCCGCCTAAGGAACCATAATACCGATGGATGAGGATTTTACACAACTGGAAATCACCAAATGAAGCCCATTCATGGATTACGATTGAGTTACACAATACGAGGGCTGGTATGGATCAGTTCAAACATCCATTTTGGATGTAGTTAAATATGTCAATGACCAAGGCACAGCATAATGTATCTGTCCCAGGTCTGTGAGTTGTCCAGTTGAGTTGCTTTCCTGCACTCTCAAACTGCCAGCTTTAAGCTGTGGCTTGTATGAAATCAGTTGTCTTCTGGTATTTTACAAAAAGCAAAATAACATTCACAGCTTCATACTCAACTTTAGCTTTTATTTATAACACTTACAAATGAAATTAAATTACAAACTGATCATATTTACAATCTACTGAGTGATCTCCCGAGTGGTCATAATAGTTTATGAAGACCCTGAAAAAAGAAAATGAATCAATTATCTAGGTTTATTAGGGTTGGACAAATATTGTAACTATTTGGAAAATTGGATGAGCTAGTTGAAACACCTCTATACCACAGAGCATAATAATATTGTCATACAGAATATACTAAAACTATGGTAGGTTGTACTGGTACTATTCAACTTTAGAGAATTTTACTACTGTTCCAGTTTGTTTCAGCATTTAACTGTACACTGTAGTTTTCAACAGTCAGTTCTTCCACGGGTAGTAAAAATAGAGAAAACTAGCATTTTTTTTAGCATAAATAAATTGTTGCAAAAAATAATTTAGTTGCTATTATATAAACTAACCTGTGGTCCAGGTCTTCAACTGCTCAATGTCCTGAGCTTTAGTCCAGTCGTGTCTCACAGAAATAGCTGTTTTGGTCATCTGTGGTATCTCAGGGAAGAATGTGTGTCCAGCATCGACGGCGGTCTTTTTCACCATCGCAGCTGCGCCGAGGATCATCATAGCAGGCACAGCCAATACCGGCGCTCGTTGCCAAGCGCTGTAGATAGACCCAGCCACTGCACCTCCCAGGAAATAGTTCAACTTACCATCCTTCCCTCGGTAATTCCTTGCTACATTAGAGGTAACTGTAAACGCCGTCGCCATGCCCACAAGAGGCCCAATAAAGTAAGCATAGCGCCCTATAGTATTCACGAAGCCTGTAGGACGGGTGTACATGAGAACGTCGTAAGAACCCATGACAAGACCCGTTACGGCGGCATATTTGGAGGTCGCCAGTGTTTTAAGGAAAATGTCCTGGCCCTCAGGCGAGTCGTAATATTTGTAGGTCAATAATTTATCCATTGTTTTTAGAGATTTCGTTTCTTTGAAATTATTACACAACACTACCTGGCAGGGTCAAACAAACCTGTCAAATGTATCTGTCACACTGCGTTCGGATACTGGTGGCAAAATTAAAAGTTAAAAACGACAAAAACGATGCATGTGACTGTTCGTTTTGGGAATGTGTGAATGTGTGCAAAAGTTGCGTTTTTGACTGTTTTCGTTCATATTCATATTCATATTCATTTATTGTGCTCACATATAATACAGACTAGATGTACATGTCAGGTTGTCTTCAGAATCAATATATGTGCCCTGTAAGGGCGCTGCACATTTACATTTTGAGTGGTTTTTACAATTATATAAGTTTATTGGTACATGTCAATGCTGTTATTATTTAATTCTAATTTTATTATTTACGTCAACTCTAATTACTACTATTATTATAATTAAATTCTTATTAGTCAGGAGATTACAAAGCATTCAGAATTCACCGTTCGGATAGCTCAAAAACAGTTAAAAATGCCAGCAGGAACTGCCAATTTTGACCCACCTACAGAGGTGGGTTAAAAGTGATTGTTTCCTGACAAGAGATTGAAGTAGAATTTTTGGCGTGGTTATGTAAAAGCTATTGATTTTCATTGTGAAAATTGTAGTTATCGTAATGATATAGCACGGAGAAGTGAGAAGGAAGACATAAGTTTATGTGTGTAATGTAAAATTCCGCCAATTTGTTTTTTGACATTTGAGAAAACAAACCGCATTTGGTTATTTTGCTTTCGTTTTGGGTAGTGAGTAAACGTGGTAAAAGTGGCATTATTGGTGAAATTCTCAAACCGAACACCTTACAACAACGCTAATTTTGCAAACGCCAAAAACGATACTGATCCCAATCCGAACGCCCCTAATGAAGAACAAAAAAAATGTAACTGTCAATATCACTTTGTTGATGTTGATGAGTTTGCGGGAATAGCTTTTACCTTAGAGTATAGACTAAAAGCAGTTTTTACTTTAGAAACATTTACGCAGAGGCCATAATCAACAAGTATCCGTAGTAAGTACTCAACATGTTGAACATGTTGAGCCAATAAAAATATTGAAACATTTTTGGTTAAATAGTTGCATTGAAAATCACTTATTGAGTGGGAAGAAGGAAGTTTTATTATACCAGTAATCAATTTCGTTGGTCTCGCCTCTCTATCTTTTATTGAGTGAATATATCAAAAGTAGTCATCAAAATCTTGATCACAGCTTATTATATCTCAATAAATTACTAAACATCATAATAACTAAGTACACTAATGAGGTGTTTTATTAAAAAAAAAACTAGTTCCGCTTCATTTACTAGATGGCGCAGTGAGTACATAGTTTAACCCTTTCAAACCACAGAGTACTTTAAACAAGAAAATAAATGCTTAGACTACCTACAAAGAAATGTCAAATTCAGTTGAGTGGACCACGAGTAGATTGTCTGTAGTATCTCCTAAGTAGTCTGTGGTGCATTCTTTTTAAGTAAATTGAAGTGCAGTAGAAGTGCGAGATAGATAAACGTAAATATTATGATCCAAAATAAAGCCGAGCTATCGTACAACGAAAACAAAACAAACGAAGGTGTTTAGAGTTATCAAGGAGTTATCAGTCAGTATCGTGACACATTTCCTCTAACCTGTGGTCTGTGACAGTGACAAATTTTGGTAAAACCACAACTGTCGCCATCTATTGGTCATAAACAAAATCACCATAATATACAATATCTTTTTTTTTAATAGAACGCCTATTGACAAGTTTAAATATGACTGCGCTTACAGTAAAAAGTATTTACATTTTTTTGTTCTATCATTAATTCATTACAAACCCACAAAATTCGTCCAATTTCAAACCTTAGTTCATTGGTATTAGTTGGTAAATAACTGTGGCACGTATATCATCTAAGTTTCAAAGCTTATTGTAGAGTATCTATAATTAAGACTTAGATTTTATCACAGATTAGAGAAAACAGAATTGTCTTCAACTGAACGCGACTATTGGTGACAAAAGTTTCTGCCCGTTCAATCTGTCATTCCATTCATTAGTGTCAAAAGTATCAAAAATGGCGGCGGACGGTGACGAAGTGATCAGTGATCAAGAAAAAGTTAGAATCGTTTCAGATTTCATTTTACATTCGCCCCCGGGTGAATTCAACGAAGTGTTCAACGATGTGAGGGTGTTGTTGAACAATGACACCTTGTTGAAGGAAGGCGCGAGCGGTGCGTTCGCACAGTACAACAAGGACCAACTAACGCCCGTACGCCTCGAAGGATCGGAGCTTCACACGCTCATCACTGACCACAACGAGCTCGGCGGTGGACGCTTCTTCGACCCGCGCTCCAAGCGCTCCTTCAAGTATGACCACTTGCGCAAGGAGGCCTCGGAGTACGAGCCGTACGAGCCGGAGCGCGCCGCCGAGCCATGGCGCGCCGCGCTGGACGAGGAGCTGACGGCGTACGTGGCTGCGCACTACAAGCACGGTGCCAGCCTTGTGGTGGGTCGTGCTCTAGACTCGGGCTCCGTGCAGCTAGTTGCCTGCATCGAGGACCATCAGTTCCAGCCCAAGAACTACTGGAACGGGCGGTGGCGCTCCGTTTGGTCGCTGACGGTGGGCGGGCCGGCGGCTGAGCTGCGCGGCATGCTGCGCGTGCAAGTGCACTACTACGAGGATGGTAACGTGCAGCTCGTGAGCTCCAAAGAAGTGCGTGCGCCGCTGGTGGGGGCGGCAGAGACGGCTACGGCCAAGGAGTTTGTGCGGCTGGTGTGTGATGCGGAGAATGCGTACCAGACCGCCATCTCGGACAACTACAAGACCATGAGTGACACCACGTTCAAGGCGCTGCGGCGACAGCTGCCCGTCACGCGCAGTAAGATCGACTGGGCGCGCCTCGTGTCCTACACGATCGGCAAGGAGCTGAAGAGCCAATGATGTCCCGCCGCTGCGCTCTGAGCCGCAGCGGGCGCTCCATGCCTCTGTACATATTTCGCGTAAGAGTAAATCTTGTTCAAATGTTTACGGGCTCCGGGGGCGCCGCGGCGCGCTCTCGGCGCATATTTATCTATGAATATATAGAGAAAATGCTATCGTAACTGTTAAATTTTATTGCATTTTGTTACTCTCAGCATGGAGCGATTACTATTGAATAGAGTCTGATGTAATGGATGGTTCGCTCTTGCTTGTGGAAAGCAGTTGATTCAACGAGTTTTGTCCATTTTTTTGCGGGTAGCAGTGAAATTATACAAAGTACATGTACTTAGGTGTGGACGGGAGGATGATAGAGTTCTCAGTAGACATTCTGCGACTGATGGAGACGGTTCTGTATCAGCTTTCCCAAATAAGGTTGTTGTGTGAGCAATATATTGAACTATTCATTTATTTGCCCAATCATATAACTATACAATGCATGTCAATTACCAGAACAAAAGATATTCTATCAAAGTGCTATCTCACTGATAAAAAATACACTGCAGATTGTGCATGAAAGTTGAAACTCATCCATCCAGTATGATTGCCCTGCTTCCCAGTATTATTTTTGAATATTGCTTGCATAACAGAGTATTAGTGATGTATGGGATAGGAAGGATATGAGGAAAGCTCTCAATGGTGCATTTAATTGTAGTTAATTTAACAAATTGTCCACTTAGCTTTAAACGCTATGTTTATGAGCAAAGAGCACAATATTATTCAATATTTTTCAATTTACAAAACATAAATGTGTGTTGCTCAATTGTATGATACTAATACAGTGAAGGGAAGGAAAAATATTAGAAGAATTATATTGTCCATAAGATATGGCTTCGAGAGTGCGAATGAAAGCGTAACTTTTTTTTAATAATGTGTAATAACTATTATAACGCCGATTAAGGTTTATTTTGTAATTATTATAATTATTTTAATAAAAAAAACATACATTATAAATGCGAGTATTCAGTAATGTATGATTGAATTCATTTGAATAAAAATATATATTAAAATGTTGCTAAGTTCTGTTTTTATTTTATTTATAACTGTTGCCTAGTTGTTATTGGCATGGTGCTCTGTCTAAAAATATGTAAAGCAGTGAATACACTGTATGTAGTTATAGATATGACAGCTAAATGCCGAGTCGAGTAGGTTGGTGACTCATCGTCGCTAATGGGCTAGCCCGCGTGACGAACGACGTGAGGTGCTTTCCAATACTGAAACCTGCTGTGAACTTGACCTACTAAATTATTTATGTTTTGACAGGCTAGACTGGATACCATGGGTTCAGACTTGTACCCAATTTTATTAAGAAGTCTGCGAAATCAATGAAAAAAAATGTGGCATTTATGGGTGCATCATCACTTGTTCAGCCAAATAATTATATTGTGTACTATGCTGGACCCTTCTCGCACGTGAAGTGAGTGCCTACTCTCTTCACATGCGAGAAGGGACCCTGTTCCAGGGGGTTTTAGGAGGGTGTTGTGGGGTGGTTTGTGGCTTCATAATCCACCCCGCTGATCAAGTGCGTGTTGGTGGAAGGTCGGACATGTTTTCGAATTTATTCCTTACAATTATTTCCTTCATCGTTGTAAGAGGGATGGAGGCAAACTCCGCATGACATGGAAAGTCATTGGTGCGGGATCGAGCAGGATTTGAACCAAGTTGCGTCGATTAGAAAGTCGCACGTGCTACCGATGAGTCACAGTTGCTCATATTATCCAACAATATTTTTTCATCCCAGCAAAAACCTAAACAAAATGATTTGTGTGGTGAACTAACTTGATGAGTAGGAAGTTGTAATGTGTTCATAGGAAGTAGGCAACTGATAACATAATCCTATGATGATGACATTGTCTCTGATAATTCAGTACACACAAGCTATCACAGACATTGTGATGTGATAAAAAAAAAATGTGTGGACATTTCACACAGCGCCATCTAGCCCCAAACTAAGAATAGCTTGTACTATGGGAACCAGATAACTGATACAATACTAAGATACTTTTTGTTTGTAAATACATACATAGAACATACAATATAACACCCAGTCATAGAACAAACATTGGGTAGGAATCAAACCCACAACCTATAGTTCAGAAGGCAGAGCTATAAACTACCTACAGTTTATCAAATCTAATAGGTACAGTATGACATTTCGAGGGATACCAAGCTAGAGATTTTTTCCCTAAATTTTGAGGTAAAAGAGGAATGGGGGTTCTTAGGGGATTAAAAATAATAATAATAATAATAAATTGATGGCAAGATTGCTTAACGTTTTTTTGCTGCAGAAATCTTCGCACTTTAAGATTATTCATCTCATGAGAAGGAAAAAAGTCTATTTATCAAAATTTATCCGTGCGATCAGGCGATGCAACCGATGTATATCACCTAATATACATCTGTTGTTCATGCTGTGGTCAACGAATTGTTTTTTACATGAATATATAACTATAAGTGTTAACATGTTTTAATGATGACGCATGAAGCAGTACGCATTCAAGAATAAGAAAAGATAAAGGTACTAATTTAAAAATGTATGTATTTCTCAAATCAGTTTATAAATGAGGAAGTAACGTAAATAATATAAAAACTATAACCATATAGAGAAAATCTTTCATTTTTATTTCATGTTACAAATGTTCCTATAGCATAAGGATTCGAGGTCGCCGTGTCACGACTATTGCGTTTTAGATATTATTAAGAAACATTGTTTAATTATTGCTTTATTTTATGAGCTTCAAATACTTATATACCTGCAACATACAATGAATTTGCTAGGAATACAAAAAAAGCTTAGGGGTTTTTAGGGGATTTAAGTTATCTAGGGAAAAAATTCTTTAGGAACTGGCAGCACTTTTGTTCTAACAATAGTGATGCGACTATTACACATTCGATTAATCGGTGACATTTTCGTATAAGGTAATTAATCGGATCAAATCTTTGGGCGAGCATAATTCAGTGATATAATCTTGTGCAGTTCGTTAATTATCTACTTTGAAAGGGTGATTTTAATTATAATAATTATATAGTATACAATCCTAAAGCTCCAGGGTGGAAATGTTAAAGGGCATAACGCCGCGAGTAGCGTTCAATGAAAGTGCAGCACACCTTTCCACACCCTAAGCCGCCTCACACCGATGTTGCTTCCTCGGTAGCCAGTAGTCCCTACGGGTGCCCCATTTATAGTGTGGCAAGTCATCACCTCCCTCAAAAATTTGATATGATGAGACAAATTTTATCTCATTCCATAAACCAGATCATAATAATCCATCAAAAGTTCACCACAATAGCCCAGATATTTTTACCTTCATTTATTAAACAAAATAGTTATGAATAGGTATGCCAACATGTAAGAAATAAATAGTACAACTCGGTCACTTTGTCTAGCTGTCCTCGCTGAAATGCAAGCCATTGACGTCAAGTATAGGAATAGTGTGACCGTGTTATCTTTTGTATTCAAAAAGGCCTCTTGGTGTTATGGCGCGGCCAGACATGCGGAGCAACAGCGAATCTTCGCTGTTGAACGCTCATGTGGCCGCGTACCGCGATGCATCGCAGCATCTATGGGCGCAGAAAGCTATCGCGTGAAAGTGAAATCCTTTATTTTCGCAACACTCTTATTCGCAACAATCATTAGTTCTCTTACTGAGATCATATCATATGAAAAAACTAAACGATTATTGAATAAATATGTAGAATCAGTATCCTTTACTCTTTAAAATCGGGTTTATCCGATATCGATTATTTAGTTCACATCTCTAGACCAGTTAATCTGACAGTGTCAATCACTAATCATGTCAACTTCATAGTGGACTTCTTAGATTTGATAACATTATTTCAGAATCACAGACCTACAATATTGATAAACAAGTCTATAGGCTAGATCGAGAGTTCAATTTTATCTTATCGAGTCAAGAAAATCTGTTCCAACATTTGAAGATCATCATCATCAGCCATTTTCTAGTTGACAGAGTTTGCAGTTGGTGTTGATAAAATAAAACAGCATTTTTCGTTTATTTCTATTTATCTTTTTCTATATTCACAGCCTTAATAAATAATATTGTTCATTAAGGGGGAACGTCACACTCGCGCGGCAAATTCAAATTTTCTTGCATTCTTTTGCCAACAATAGCTTAATTACTCAACGTGATTACATAAAAACTAATTTTGCGCAAATAAATAGAATGTAGCAATAAATTACAATTAAAAGTATCACCTATTTATCATTGGTTTAGCGACAAATGGCAATAGACTAAAAAACCAAGAAGAAAATTGTTTATTGCCATTTGTCGCTAAACCAATGATATCTAGGAGATGCTTTTAATCGTAATTTGTTGATACATTCTATTTATTTGCGCAAAATTAGTTTTCATGTAATCGTGTTGAGTAATTAAGCTATTATTGGCAAAAGAATGCAAAAAAATTTGAATTTGCCGCGCGAGTGTGACGTTCCCCCTTAACATAACATGTTAAATTACTTGTCTAACTAATGCACGGAACTTTTATCATAAAATGATATTGTGACGCATACTTACTACCTAAGTACGATACTGAAGTATTCGTGTCGCGATGTGAAGACGCAGCTTACCAAATGCTAGGCAGCATTTGGTAAGCTTCTAGCTAGATTGGCTTCTTTTAAGTTGTTGTTACCTAGTCATTAGGCATTTGTCCTAGGTAGACATATTCTCAAACAACTTGATGTGTAGCTGTTGTTTACCATTGTCATATTTATTCTAAAGTAGCTGCACCCCGCGGTTCCACCCGCGAATAAAAAGGAGCCTATGTGTTAATCCAGTACATAAGCTATCTATATTCCAAGTTTCATCCAAATCCGTCCAGCCGTTTGAGCGTGAAGGAGTAACAAACATACACACATACACACATACAAACTTTCAGCTTTATAATATTAGTGTGATTATTTCCTACCTATGCCTAGTAGATACATAGATATTTATAAAGTTTCGATTATATGAGACAAAGGGAAACTTATTGGGTAGGTAGTAGGTACAGGAAGTTACATCTATTTTAAGAATACAATGCAACAGATGCGAGCGTCTTTTTTAGGGTTCCATACCCAAGGCATGGGGTCTCATCAGGAACAAAGAAAAAATAACCCGAATGTAAAAAAAATCTAGTAATCGTGTCGTGAGCGTTACTAGTTAGTGGCCAGTGTATTCGTTTGGCCCAATACCTCGCCAATACGCAATAGATGTCGTTCGCTAATCTTGCGTTATGCAGAAATAAAATAATTCGTAAAATAGCCCGAGCTATTCCTTTCTATGGGATGAGGTATCTGTATTAGTATATTATATAATCAGTGCCCAAAGGGTAAAGGTAAAACGGACCCTATTAGGTACTAAGGTTTCGCTGTCCGTCCGTCTGTCTGTCTGTCCGTCTGTCACCAGGCCGTATCTCATGTGATAGACAGTTGAAATTTTCACAGATGATGTATTTCTGTTGCCGCTATAAGAACACATACTAAAAAACAGAATAAAATAAATATTTAAGGGGCTCCCATATGAAAAACGTGTTTTTTTTGCTTGTTTTTATAGATAATGGTACGGAACCCTTCGTGCGCGAGTCCATCTCGCACTTGGCTGGTTATTTTATGATATGAGACTAGGATTACAATACAATAGAGTTCCGACCGACGAGTGGCACTGCCAGACTGCCTCTCTTATGGGCGGCCGTGGCACTTTACATCAAGTCAACGACTAGCTCGTCTTGCCATTCAAAAGTTAACACTGAAGTTACTTAGTTAATACTTTTACAAGTAGGCCCCTATTAACTAATATTAAATTAAGTAGGTACCTCCTTACCTGGGCATAATTTAAAAAGGTACCTAGGTATATGTCTAAGTTTACACGTAAACTTCATTCATATCTATTAAATGCATTTCGTTTCATAAATCTAACCTTATTTTAAAACAAACACCTTAAAAAGACACTTGTCCAAATAAACGGCATCGAAAACGGCGTTAATAAAATATATCAGGCAATCTTTTTGCTTCATACACTTTAGATTTTTTTTGGTTGTATGGCGAGGCTCTCATAATTCCAGCAGCTTCGATGCCCACTCTTCTAGAATAGTTTCGAATCTTATTAGTTTTACTTTGACTAGATTCTAACCGCGGGTCTTCATTCAACGAAACATTTTTCAGTGGCGCCGGAACAAATTGCGGTTGCTGAAATCGAGGCACAAAAGTCTTCTTCCTTAGGAAGTAAGGCACAAAATGGCGTGGCGTAGTTTCGTAAAGTTCCTCTGTCGGTGAATAGGGTAGATACGGCGGTGCAAAGTTGAGAGGTGGTAACGCTATAACTGGGATTGGTCCTTCGATCCCGGATGGCACTTCTAGATCTTTATCTGTGTCTATAACGTGGAAATCGGTTAAGGAAGGGTTATCTACTTTTGGAGTGGTTTCATGCTCGTCTCTGATCTCTACTCTGTGGTTGGATTTTGTGATTTCAGTGTTTGATTTGAAAACATCAGTGCTTTTTGTTGTAGTTTGTTCTGGTGTTAACATTTGTTTTTCAATGTTGATATCCGTGATATTGGTTGCTTTATATTTCTCTGCCTTTTCTTCATCTGGGTTCATGTCGTCATTTGTCTTAAGTTGTTTAGGGATGTCGGTATTTCTTGTGGTAGTTTCGATCACTTCATTCGTCTTTAAGCCATTGTGGTTGTTGATTTCGAAAATATTACTATCGGGTCTGTGTTCTAAATTCAATTTGTCATCAATGACTGTTCTATGTGAATTGTCTTTTATATTTTCAGGGACACGAGAAACATTGTTTAAAAATACACTATTTATATCAACAGTTTGATTACCAGGCATTTTATTGTGCGTAGCATCAAATGTTATGCTAATATTAGCATTGTTGCCTTTGCTCAGATCAGATTTCTCTTTATCTCTTCTTGTGAGATTATCATAAAGCGGGTCTTCAATAGGGATTCCTTCAGGTATGTCTTCGAAGGTATATTCGTGATTGATAAGTATTTCTCCGCTATCTGTCAATGATCTGGCTTTATTGTAAATATTATCAGATGTCAGTTCTTGATTGAATTCATGGGCGACGCGAGATGGGCAGTCCTCTGGGATTGTGTAGAACTAGAAAGAATGAATGTCATGTTAAATGATGTACGGAAGTTAACGAGCAGTAAATGGTTGTGTTGTTGTAGGTGTGTAAGTACTTAGTTTTTGTAATAAATAATTAAATAATAGCAATAACAACTTGAATGGTGAGGACCTGAAAAAAATTAAACGATTTATATGATGCGCAGTAAATAGTGAAGATTAGTCATCATCATCATCGGCCTGAAGACGTCCACTGCTGAACATAGGCCTCCCCCACAGAGCGTCCCATTGAGCGGCTGCATGCTTCGTGCATCCATATTTTTTTTTTTTTTTTTTTTTTGAACGGGCTAATGCTGTTCGTCTCTACCGACCTTTACAGCGTCACCGGGCGGGAGGGCAGGCGCTTAAGGCGCCCAACCGTCAAAAGTGGGAGGCAACTAGCACAAGGGCACCCCTGGGGTGCGAGCCTCGGCTTGGGCCGTTGCCGGGATAAGAGGATCGAGAAGGCTACGTCCACTGGAAGAGTGGACCCTATGGAAAGTGCTTCCTGCATCCATCGACTCCCCGGGGTTTTAACCAGATCGTCGGTCGACCTAGGGGGGGGGGGGCAGCCTACGATGCGTCTTCCGGATCATGGTCGCCACTCGAGAACCATTTCTTCCCCATCAGTTCTACGAGCGATGTGGCCTGCCCACTGCCACTCAACTAATTGTTAATTCTAAAAGCTATATCGGTCACTTTAGTTCTACGGATCTAGAAAAAAAAAATAAGGGGAGAACATTATATTTCCTGATCTTGTCCCGATACAGGTGTAGCGTGGCCTCAACTGCGTGTCACGCTGTGCGGGGCTGTAGTAGTCGGCGAGCGTGTCGTGCGCGGGCGCGCGGATCAGCCGCGTGCGCGCGGTAGTGTCCCGGGACAGGTGGAGCCTCACCTGCGTGTCACGCTGCGCGTGGTTGCGCGCGGTAGTGTCCCGGGACAGGTGGAGCCTCACCTGCGTGTCACGCTGCGCGTGGTTGCGCGCGTGTAGTGTCCCGGGACAGGTGGAGCCTCACCTGCGTGTCACGCTGCGCGTGGTTGCGCGCGTGTAGTGTCCCGGGACAGGTGGAGCCTCACCTGCGTGTCACGCTGCGCGTGGTTTCGCGCGTGTAGTGTCCCGGGACAGGTGGAGCCTCACCTGCGTGTCACGCTGCGCGTGGTTGCGCGCGTGTAGTGTCCCGGGACAGGTGGAGCCTCACCTGCGTGTCACGCTGCGCGTGGTTGCGCGCGTGTAGTGTCCCGGGACAGGTGTAGCCTCACCTGCGTGTCACGCTGCGCGTGGTTCGCGCGTGTAGTGTCCCGGGACAGGTAGAGCCTCACCTGCGTGTCACGCTGCGCGTGGTTGCGCGCGTGTAGTGTCCGGGACAGGTGGAGCCTCACCTGCGTGTCACGCTGCGCGTGGTTCGCGCGTGTAGTGTCCCGGGACAGGTAGAGCCTCACCTGCGTGTCACGCTGCGCGTGGTTGCGCGCGTGTAGTGTCCGGGACAGGTGGAGCCTCACCTGCGTGTCACGCTTCGCGTGGTTCGCGCGTGTAGTGTCCCGGGACAGGTAGAGCCTCACCTGCGTGTCACGCTGCGCGTGGTTGCGCGCGTGTAGTGTCCGGGACAGGTGGAGCCTCACCTGCGTGTCACGCTGCGCGTGGTTCGCGCGTGTAGTGTCCCGGGACAGGTAGAGCCTCACCTGCGTGTCACGCTGCGCGTGGTTGCGCGCGTGTAGTGTCCGGGACAGGTGGAGCCTCACCTGCGTGTCACGCTGCGCGTGGTTCGCGCGTGTAGTGTCCGGGACAGGTGGAGCCTCACCTGCGTGTCACGCTGCGCGTGGTTCGCGCGTGTAGTGTCCCGGGACAGGTAGAGCCTCACCTGCGTGTCACGCTGCGCGTGGTTGCGCGCGTGTAGTGTCCGGGACAGGTGGAGCCTCACCTGCGTGTCACGCTTCGCGTGGTTCGCGCGTGTAGTGTCCCGGGACAGGTAGAGCCTCACCTGCGTGTCACGCTGCGCGTGGTTGCGCGCGTGTAGTGTCCGGGACAGGTGGAGCCTCACCTGCGTGTCACGCTTCGCGTGGTTCGCGTGTGTAGTGTCCCGGGACAGGTAGAGCCTCACCTGCGTGTCACGCTGCGCGTGGTTGCGCGCGTGTAGTGTCCGGGACAGGTGGAGCCTCACCTGCGTGTCACGCTTCGCGTGGTTCGCGCGTGTAGTGTCCCGGGACAGGTAAAGCCTCACCTGCGTGTCACGCTGCGCGTGGTTGCGCGCGTGTAGTGTCCGGGACAGGTGGAGCCTCACCTGCGTGTCACGCTTCGCGTGGTTCGCGCGTGTAGTGTCCCGGGACAGGTAGAGCCTCACCTGCGTGTCACGCTGCGCGTGGTTGCGCGCGTGTAGTGTCCGGGACAGGTAGAGCCTCACCTGCGTGTCACGCTGCGCGTGGTTGCGCGCGTGTAGTGTCCGGGACAGGTGGAGCCTCACCCGCGTGTCACGCTTCGCGTGGTTCGCGTGTGTAGTGTCCCGGGACAGGTAGAACCTCACCTGCGTGTCACGCTGCGCGTGGTTGCGCGCGTGTAGTGTCCGGGACAGGTGGAGCCTCACCTGCGTGTCACGCTGCGCGTGGTTCGCGCGTGTAGTGTCCCGGGACAGGTAGAGCCTCACCTGCGTGTCACGCTGCGCGTGGTTGCGCGCGTGTAGTGTCCGGGACAGGTGGAGCCTCACCTGCGTGTCACGCTTCGCGTGGTTCGCGCGTGTAGTGTCCCGGGACAGGTAAAGCCTCACCTGCGTGTCACGCTGCGCGTGGTTGCGCGCGTGTAGTGTCCGGGACAGGTGGAGCCTCACCTGCGTGTCACGCTTCGCGTGGTTCGCGCGTGTAGTGTCCCGGGACAGGTAGAGCCTCACCTGCGTGTCACGCTGCGCGTGGTTGCGCGCGTGTAGTGTCCCGGGACAGGTAGAGCCTCACCTGCGTGTCACGCTGCGCGTGGTTGCGCGCGTGTAGTGTCCCGGGACAGGTAGAGCCTCACCTGCGTGTCACGCTGCGCGTGGTTGCGCGCGTGTAGTGTCCAGGACAGGTGGAGCCTCACCTGCGTGTCACGCTGCGCGGGGCTGTAGTAGTCGGCGAGCGTGACGTGCGCGGGCGCGGCGCGGGCGCGCGGGCCGGCCGCGTGCGCGCGGTAGCACGCGTGCGCGTGTGTGCGTGCGTGTAGCGAGTCCCCGGACAGGTACAGTGTGGCGCGAGACCTGCTTGGGGTCAGCTCTATGCGACGGAGTACTGGAGGTGGAAATATTACATGGTGGTGTAAAAATAACATAACATCAGTTTTTTTTCATCCATTGCTGAACATAGCATAAATGAACAAAGCTAGTACTAATTTTTATTTTTATTTTATTTTAATTTGAATACTAGCTTAATTCTAAACTATAGTATACAGGAAAGCTAATACTATTTATTTTGTAACCGAAGGGAGTACGTGATCTTTTTCTCCCCTCGGTTGCAATGTTATGGTTATGCGTACGAGTTGGTAGGTTTTCTCCCGAATGATAACGAAAACAAGGTAACCAACTAAAATCTTTATAAAACTGAGTGCATTTTTTTATAATATAATTGCCAAAAAAGACGACTGTCTGAAATCATTTCGCTAGATTATTGTATTATTCTATTATATTCTCTTCTTCATTATTCACCTCATTTTCTAAAACGTGAGTCAGTGCTTTCTCTGGATAATAAGTACAGAATCGGACCTAGTACACTCCCTTGTGATACGCCAGCTTTTATTGACTGTTAAGTTCTGAATAGACGACTTTTTGTTTTACCCTGAGCATTATTCGTGTTAGATAAGACTCTAAGCTATCGGTAAACCATTGCAGAAGCATATTTACGAATTTGTATGTGAGACTTTCATGATCAACCTTATGAAATGCTTATGCTAAATCCAAAAAGTACAACGAATTTACCTCTATAAACTGAAAAAACAAAACAAAGAAAAGGTACAAAGGAACTAGGAAAGTACTTACAAGAGTCGGATTGATGTAGTTGCGAATATAGTCTAGAGGCATCTGCACCGTAGCCACCGGGAAGTGAGATCTCCAATAACGCCATCTCTGGGAAGGACCCGCTCCAAACTACACAAGCCTGAGATATCAAAGTTTTTGTATAAACTTGTGGTTGTAGTGAAATAAAAAACTGAATCATCAAAGCATTCATAAGACAGGCGGACTATAAAATGCCAAAGTTAAATGAAGCAGGGATATAAAAGTGGACTGTAAGTTGGACTGACAGTTACGAATGCATCGTTATTGATGGTAATATTTGTTTCAGTGTAAAAGTCATCATACTATAGCCAATTTTTTAAATTACCGTACAATCTCTTTCGTTTGACGGTCTATCCTAGTATACGACATGGCGAAATTGTGGTGAAGTTGCTGCAGAAGCCACTAACTAAGATTCAATTCAATTCAAGGTACAAGAACAAGTAGTAGTTAAGATTTTTGTTAGAATACACGAAACAAGTAGTAATAAGGTTTGGTAGGTATTTTGAGACCAGTTGTTTACAGACATTTTAGGATTACTTATTTTGGGTTTTGACCTTCAGCTATTTCGAGAAAAAAGACGTTTTGGGATTCGGCACGTGTATAAAGTTCTATCTAACCAATTGGACGCCTCAATAACAGTCCAGTAGCAATTGGTGTCCGGTTAAGGAGGTTTTATCGCTGACGAAATTTAGTTCTACCAGTCAGACTGTTAGCTGGACTGATAGACCAATCGAGACTACGTTCCCTATAGATACTGGTGACATTACTGTAGCAAGTGATGATACCTCAATAACAGCAGCGCAGTAGCAGTTAGTACCAGTCTTATCGCAGTCGAAGGTACCATCAGTTTGGACTGTCACTTGGACGGAAAGTCGGGATTGCGTCGTTACTCCAGTGGCTGAAGATGGTGTGTTGTAGCTTCGAGTGGCTTGGACTAATGCGCAGCCGGTGCCTAGAATACAAATGAGTTATTTTTAATGTAATTGAATGACGTTACGAGCTAGTCGTTCGCCTGGTGTTAAGCGTCACGGCCGCCCATAACAGATTGCAGTGTCACTCGGAACTCTAAAGTTTCGCGTGATACCGCGCACTGCGCACGTCATCCTGAGCCATCCCACAGTCTAAAATAGGTTTCTAGGCTGTGAGATCAGTTCATTTGCTCAGTAATTTCACTAGCTACAATGCCCTTCAAACCGGAACACAGTAGTGCTTGCACACTACTGCTTGGCGGCAGAATAACTGGCAAAGTGCTGGTACCTTTACCTAGACGAACTTCGCAAAAAAGTCCTACCACCTAGAAACCTACTATTTAGAAATTCATCTAGATTTTAGATCAAAAAAGTGTAGTTTTTTAATTTAGGTCGTAATTCCTCAGCCGAGAGTCGTCACATGCCAAATGTTAGCAAACATTCTATTAGCGTTGTCTTTATACGTAAGCTCAGGTCGGTATCTTCATCATTATATTTATTTCTTTCTTCTAGTTTTCAAGGGGAAATTTAAGAGACAGTTCAATACGGTAAGGTCAGAAACAAATGAAAGGTTTGTTGTGGAATGACATCATAAGCAGTCGAAGAATGGCTAGTATACTCCATAAAATTATAGTTTACCTTCAACAGCAATATCTAGCTTATCTCCCACCCCCATCTTCATCACCTCAGGTATCAGGATTTCAGGTCGGAGGGAGGCATTCTTGGAGGCCGTTCCACTGCTAGCTGATACTGTGAGGTTAGATGGTGAGGAGTGAAGGGATGACCAGGCTGTTAGAGCTTCTAGAGCTACAAGGGTATCCTAGAATTAAAGATATAAAATTATGACAGTTTTAGAAGGGTGTAAGTAAGTCCTAGGTGGTCGTAAGCTTATACAAACAATGTCAATCGTCAAAAATACCAATCTATACCTATTTATTGTTTAGGTTCTATATTCGAACCTTTATTTCAGCAAACTGAGTGCAGTAATAGGTATTTAAATACAAATATATTATTATGACTTACTAGGTTGTATTGTACCTGTGTAGAAACGAAGCCACCCGAAAGACCTCTGTGTGAAGCGAGCCATCTCACGGCGCCGGTGCCCATTGAGTGCAAGACTTCGGAGCTGTAGGTTAGCGCTAGGAGTGCGTAGCTAGTAGCCTCTATTGAGGTTGATAGGCTGCCTGAAATACAATCATAATCGTAATTAGTAACATCTTAATTACGTAGATTTTTTGCAACCAAAAATTAATTAATGAGTTAGTAACGATATTATAAGCAAGGTTTCTGGGACAAATCATGGACTAAATGGAAACTAAAGACATGCAGCATTTTAAAAGACATCAGTGGCACGTCTATAGTGTTACAGATGTCCATAGCCCACGGTAAACTGTCCCTTCATTTAGTCATTTCCGGTTGTGTAAAATCCTCATATATAGCGCGCTGTTCCCGTTAGGAGAGCTACACGCTTGTTTGGCACCTATATAGCTTTAACTAGTATTTTGCCCCGTGTGCGGGGGCCGCAAGGGGCCCGCGAGTACGGTATTGTTGCCACTTTTTTCAGTAATAATGGCAATACACGTAGTTAAACTTGTATAGGTATAGCATTAATAATAATGAAAATGTATTTTTAAGATGGAGCAATGATTCGCTCCTCGGTCTTCATTAATCTACTGCGATCAAAAAGCCCCCTATCAAGCGTGGTGATTATGTCAAATCCCCCCTTTTAACCCCTTATGATAAGCGTACAAAATCGCGTTTTTACTACTATACTGTTCTACTGTATGTCTCGTAGTGTACGTCTTTCGGGTGTTGTAAAAATGTCGATTCTGTTAAAATCTTAAGACTGAAATCTTTATAACATTGTTTCTTTATAATGCATTTTCATCAGGTAAGTAATTTCTCACCTGTATCCCACCACAAATAATCTCCTTCCCGTTTAGCCATTTTGACCAGTTCCATAACTTCCACCAGCCCTTCGTTTTTCTTCAGGCCTCCTTTCTCTAGCCAGCTGGACTCTTCGCTACTTTGAAGGTTGCCATGCTTAGGTTTGGTGATTCTTCGAAGATCGTCGTGTTTGGCTTCATTGGTTCTAGAGGATTAAAACAGTTTAAAAGATCTTCTAATTGAAACGACTTGAGAAGGAATACTTATCAAATGTTTTTAAATTAAGTAACTCTAATTAATGATATATTATTGATAACTATCGATTATATGCTTTGAAAATACTTTAATGACATTAACTTTAGTCTCACCTTTGTTTACCTACAGGTCTTTCAGAGTTTTAACTTTAAAAACAATCATACCGAGCACTGCACACTGTACCGAAATATCAGGCTTATCACCATTAAAAATATTCAAGTAACACTATTATAAACTTACCTCCTAAGCTCCTGTTCATATTTCTCCATCCTCACAAAAGCGTACGTGAGCAGCGCGCTAGCGTACACCCTCCCCGTGACGTGAGTGGGAGGGGGGAGCGCGCGGAGACACGAGAGGGAGTCGCGGAGGGTGCGGGAGGGGAGGGGGGAGAGGGAGGACATGAGGGAGGTGATGACGTAGGCGGTGAGGGCTACTGAGGCTATCTCGCCTTCTTCACTGAGACCTCCCTGGAAGAAGATTTTGATTTTGGAATTAACTCAACCAAAATCATGTCTGCCTTTGAGTAGGAAGCGTACCATGAGCTGGGTTGACCAAGTGAGAAAATAAAATAATCAACTATTTGTCAGAACAGGATTTTGAAGACGTGGAGACGAGGTTGTGAAGAATTTTGGCTTCAAGATTAGTTTTATTCGAGTAGTAAGTATAATTGTTAGAAATGAGTAGTTGTAAGATAATGTTCGGCTGTATTTGTGTACAGAGCAGTCCATTTTTTTTTAAATTTTAGCTGTGTTTGACTAATACGTCTTTACTCTACAGTACTAACAATTAAAACTTTTCATGGTCCATTTCTGGTTATGTACTCTAAAATCAGATAACGGGTCCAGGTTTACCAGTATTCCATACCGAATCATTAGGTACTACGATAAAAATTATCTACCAACACTACCTATCCGCCAGTTTCATTACCCATCCAAAACGAGGGTAACATCGTAATCGTAAGGTTATCTTTCAATTTCCTTATTCCCGGGTTTCCTTACCCTCAGTTCCCTGTGGAACACCTGGCCTTCATTCCTGAAGCATCCGTTCTCCATCTGCTGGCGGAGGAGCCAACGCTCAGCTTTTTCAATAGCTGGTGGGATTGGCTGATTCGGCCAGAGAAGCTGAAGAGTAAAGACATAATGTGTATGATAAACGTTATCTTTTGAAAAGTCCGTCAAAATTATATTTTTAACATATAAAATTTCCATGAGAATCCCTAAGCATGGGCGGTAAACAAAACTGACTTTGCGGGTTATGCCTGCTTTAGACCAAATATCTTCCCCTTGTTTTACTTCCTGTAAAGTAAGGGAAAAATAATGTTGCCTACTGCAAGTGCCTGTGCTAGTGGAAGCTTTTGATCGCAATCAGTACTTATAGATGTTAACCGATGACGATTTAGTTGGTGCAGCTGAACCTCAAGGGTATATTAAAGAAGGTGAAGGAACGTGACAAATTCCATCCAATATAGTGGAAAAAGATGATACTTCTCTTAAAACACTAGGGACGTAAAACAGTTCCCATTAAATATTAAAGAGATGATGCTACTTCCAGAACACTGTATGCGTCATTGGATGCAAATTTTCAAAAGGTTACAATGCTAGCTAAGGCTTCTAATCTCTCTAATGTATTGAAAACCAAGTTACCTTGTGAGCTCCCCTCAAGTATCTAAGGGAGAAAGCCGTCAGCCATGTTGAGGAAGTAGCATCTGATGCTCCAAACGCACTGAACCCACCCGACGGATGGATGTATTGCAGCTGACGAGTAAACCCTGGGAACGAATACGTAGGTATTATAAACGGGTATAACAAAAAAGATTAGGTAACACTCAGCATCATTTAAATGTTTGGAACCAGAAACTAATTAGATAATGGTGGAGTACATTGAAACAAGATGGAACATAGACAATAAACAAATTATGGGTTTCATGCCGACAACACTAAGGACGTTTAACAAATATATGCATTTTCATGGCAACAGAACTCAGACCCTTACAAAGTCTTTAGAACTCAATAAAACCATAATAAAAAAAATCATAGCTCATAAAAGTAAAAGAACCAACAACATTGAATAAAATACGAATAGATTATACTATAGGATAAAATAAAGAAACGTAAGTTAGACCATAATTTAGATCCGTTTACCTCTGGCAACGTGTTCTCTCGCCACGATAGCTGCATGTGTATCAGGGTGCAGTTGGGAGAGAGCCAACAAGTTGGTGGCGAGTCGTGCCATGTTCTGTTCCCCACAGCCCCGGGGTAAAAGGACTAGGGAATCGGCATCCTGAACAATACATGATAAGAATAGAAAAGTAACGTAAATTTAATTTCCATAGTGTTTATCAAAAACCGATTTTTAAACAAAACTACAAATTATTCAACTAAGTACCAACTCTGGTCTCTGAAGCTTCTTCGAAAGAATAAAAGGAATATTTAAACGACTGGTAGAGGTATCGGGTGACCAAAATGCTGGGTTTAATTTTGTACAAAAATATGCATTGCCATTCAACGTGGTAATGCTGCCAGCATTCTGGGCACTTTTCCCTCCACCAACGCGCTATTTTAAGCTTTATATTTTAGTTTTATCTGTTAAGTTTTTAGTAATAATTTAGTTTTTAGGTCTTGTTTAGTTTAGAATACTTATATCTGTGTGTTTAGGTTTGATGAATAAAAATATTTGAGTTTACTTTTTACTCGATATGGTTATTAGCCACAACGCATTCATCAGGTCTATGGATCTTAAATACCGGCTCTTCTTTTCTTATAACACTCACGGCTAGCAAGGGTCCAACAATGTCTCCAGCCGCCCACACCACCAAGGTTTCTGTACCAGGAACCATTGCAGCAGGAGACCAGGTCCAGGATACTCGAGATTTACTGGAAATGGTGTTGCCTGAAAGAAAGAAAACTCACATGTTCAAATTTAATACTGAAAAATGTCTGTGTTCCAAATATTATACCATTTCCGGTGTACAAAATTATTGTGATAACGTTTTAAATAACGGTAACATTTAATTTTTACAACTTTTTTATTTTTGCTTTACTGTAAAATGACTGTACCTTTTCCACATAGCAGCGTAGATTTCTGTTCTTGTACTGGTAGACCTTCAGGTTCGATTGTTATTTTCATGATGACTTCGTCACTAAAACCAAAAAATAAAGTTAAAAAATATTTGGAATATTCATTTCCTGATATTTTTAAGAAACGTGATACCGGATTATGAACAATCTAAAAGCGGTTTCGTATTCGACATGAAAGCCTTTCATCTCTTTCAGATAATGAGAAATCGACAAAGACACCGCTATGTTAACTACCAATATCAACGTTGCATAAACAGCTTCCCTCCATTTTACCTTCACTGACCTTTTTGTAAGGAATCAATACATGGTTTTTCCTTAATACCTATATTCAATGTTTTTTTCTTAGCATGCTACTCGTCAACATTCTTTAACGCAATCTGTCTTCCTTTATCTCAGCTTTCTTCCTTCACATACCTTACTCCTCTCCTATTAGTACTGTTCTTACAGGTCCCATCGCTAACAGCCTTGGCGCGGATCACAACCCTGGAGTCTCCAACTCCTCGAGCGATGAGGGATGCGCGCCGCGGGCTGGAGGCCCTGGGGGGAACGCAGACGGACTCCACGGATACTCGGGGGGCTTGGAGTAGGGAGTCAGTTATGATCTGAATCTGGACCTGGAAGATTAGATGTTTGGTGGGTATCGTTACCCATTTTGAGAATTGGTTTATTGGAAGAGCTTGTGAGAGATTGTGTGTTAGGCGTCTTAAATATTACTATTATTAGTATGCACTGAAGTTTTTCAGCTCCTAAGCACTTATCTCTCTAGCCCCCGGTTTCTCGTACGTTTGCCAAACTCGTGTCAAGTCAATGCACCAAACACTGTACACTCATTGGTTGAAGACAGCCGATGATCAGCAGGCAACCAATGAGTGTTCATTATTTAGTGATCCAAGTTGACACGAACTCAACAAACGTACGAGAACCCAGGGGAAAGTGTTGCTTGGCTAAGTTGTATTTTAATAAAGCCGATGACTTTAGTGCAAACGAGCGTTAGATGTTTATTTGGGTGCCATTTTAAGAAATAAGCCAGACAGTTTAGTGCCGCATAGAATATAAGGGTTCGACGTCGCCATGGCATTTCGGTGAGTTAGAGCTCTAACCTCCTACATGCGTGTCTTTTTTATAATAAGAGCCCTAACTCACCGAGATGCCATGGCAACGTCGCCGGCTACGTATCCAAACAATTAATATTGAAATGTATGTTGCCAAACTGTTTCCGTGAGTCAACTGCCATACATTTCAATATGAATTGTTTGGATACTTACGTATGCCGGCGACGTCACCATGGCGTCTCGGTGAGTTAGGGCTCTTAATGTTATGTCATTAAGTTTTGTGAGTAACAAAACAACCTCATGATCCCATGGCTTATCATAAACCACAGGTCAACTAGGTATGCATCATCAGAATACTTACGCTGAGAGGTTCATAAAGATAGTTGAAAAGTCGATATCTCACGATGGTGGTGTCACCACGTCGCAGCCTCCTCGGGCTGTCAGCATGGATAAAAAAATCTCGGAACACCTGCAAGTCACAAACATCAAATAAGTACCTACCTAATCTAGTTTACACCAGTAAAAAGGGACCGAAAAATGTAGCTTAATACGTAATAATATTCAGCAAAAAGTTAGTGTTGCTATTTGTTTAGAATGTTTAGTGTCATTCACAGATTTGTTTCGTCTAGTGGACGAACTAGAAGTAAGATGTTTTTCTTCAACGTTGTTAGACCGATGTGATATCTGCACAAAGCTTGGAACGTCATTAGCACTCTAAGCACGTTAACCCCTCTAGCAATTAGTTAGGGATGCTTGTCTGGTGGAAAACCTAGAAGGAACGGAATCAAGATTCGAACCATGGTGCGGATCAAAAGGAATACGAGCTACCGATGAGCTACACAGTCATTTCCAACTATGCTAGAAGATAAATATTCTAAAAGTAGTATTGTTTACCTGTAAAATAGCAGGGGGTGACACCGCCACTCCGGTTTTGGAAAGGCAGACGGCGTTTGCTTCGTATTTAGTTATAGAATCTGGAGCTGTAGCTGTGGTCGTTGTCGTGTTGTTACCATTTACGGTCACTAGACGCCACAGCCAGGCCTGGAATTGAAATAAAAGTACTCGACATCAAACCGGTAACAATGGAGTACAGGTGTTCTTAAGGTCAAATGTATCTACAGTTTGTCAAAATTTTAACTAACACCATTACTCTGGCAAATAGAAAAGGTAGTATTATAAAGAAGGAATCTAGGTACCTCTGAAAAATCACTCCTAGGAATCGTTCCCTCATCGATCAGAAAGGCTGGAGTATCACAGTCAGCCTTCACAGTGATGTCTCCAATGGTCCTGACTCCAGCAGCAGCCAGCCATGTGGCTGTCAGGTCGTAGCTGTTTGATGGCAGATGAGGAACTTCAGCACCTGATGGGAAGACAGAACAGTGAGGAGTTTCTTTTCAAGGCAATGAGACCTGCAGTTGCAAACTTCTAAGGGTGTATCCAGTAAAAGCGGAGAGCCGATGGATGCAGGAACAGGAGGCGAGCAGCTGCTCAAACTGGCACTCTCTGGGAGGCCTATGTTCAGCAGTGGACGTCATCAGGCTGTTGATGATGATGATGATCCAGTAAGAGACCTTTGATTCATATGGTGTATAATATTATCCATAGACCTAGAATTTTTTCTCTATGATATTATCAGATGCTTAAAATAAATTTGGCATCATCATGTTGATAAAGTGAAAGAAGTACGTAAATATAGAATGAAATGGCGTCCCTTTCTCTCTGCCTACATAGAATAAAGCTTCTTAAGTTTGATTAATTTAGAAGACCATGGTTATTTATGAGACTTGTCGTGATTATAGAAATAGTAGGTAGCCACCTACCTAGTAGTGGCATCATCATCATTTCTTCTCGTCAAATTATTTGATTCTGTTATCTGTCTGTCGACAGATGGGTTAGATTAGAAACTTTTCGAATGTGTTACATCTTAGACTTACCATCAGGTGAGATAGTGGTCAAACGCAACTCTATCAAACAACAAAAAAAAAACTGATTCAACAGTAACTTATTAGTTTGAATTTTTTGAACTTGGCTCATACTTTACGATATCGTATTTCGGGATAGATGATGATGATTGTATGAGTAGAGCAGTGTAAAATCTTAAAGGAATACAGACTGCAAATGACTCAAAATTAAATAAACTAACTAAAACAATAAAAACAACATCTTACTAAGAAAACACTCCCCAGCCGCATCATACTCCGTTAGGTTCCTGTGTCCATCCACCATCCTCCTCAGCCCCTCCATGAGTGCATCCCTGACGGGGTTGGTGGTCCGCTTGGCCGCGCTGTCGAGGGCGGCGAGCGCACAGAGCGCCGGGCCCGGGGTGGACAGCTGGAGGGTGGCCGGGGCGCCCGGGAGGGCTTGTCGGGTTAGGAAGGTCGCTTCTACCTGGAAGATTGGTTCTTGTATTATCTAAATTTTATTTGGGTGTTGTGGGAGCATGGCCCTCGTAGTTCCTGGGTCCCTAAATACAAGGAATCCTAGTTAGGGTTCGGGATCTATGTATGTGATCGTTGGGCGTTTATTTGTTTGGTTGTTCTTTTAAATTTTGTCAATTTTCAGTGACTATTGTAGACAGAGTAGAGAGTATTGTCAATGAGTGATACTTTATACTCAGGTGTTTTGTATTTGAAGCTGAGTTTTCTTCAGCTAGGTACTGTTTTAGATACTAGTCATGAAATCAAAACTACAACAAAACCATGACCACACACTTTTTTAATTATGTACCTATATTTTTGTAAAGTGACTTTGTAGAAAATAGGTCTAAGTATTTATTACTTTAGAGGTACTGTGAAGTCACTTTTTACACTCAAATATTATTTTAACTAGTTCAATCGGGCCAGATTGAAACCCTATTAAGATAAATTGCTCACAGTAAATAGTCATAAAAATTACCTTATTGACAAAACAGTCATCCATTTCGAAATGCTTGCTTGCACTGACAAACTCTCCATTGTAGTAAAAGTACGCTATCAAGTGACTATCAGGGCACATCTGCTGAGTCACTTTTATAGGCAGCATCACTCTAAGCAGGTGTCTATTTAGTAGAGCATCAGAGGCATTCACCTCATTTTGTATACTGTTCCCATTATCAACCTTAACAACTACGTTAGGTCTGATATTTACAGCACTGAATCTGTCAAATATAGTGTGATTTTTGTCATTTTCGATGTTTCTGTTTATATAGTTATTTTTATCATTTTGGTTCATGTTTCTGATTATGTATCCACTGGTTTTGTCAAGAGTAGGGTTGCCGAATTCATTGGTGTTAGCGTTATAGCTTCGACTGTATTTGTTACTGTCGTAACCATATCTGTTGATGCTGTTTTTATCATATTGATCTTTGTACTGGTCATATTGACTTTTGCTTTGATCGTATCCAGATATTTCATCTTTGTTTCTGGAGTTGGCTTCTTCGTATTGCGGCATGGGGTCGTTACATTTGCTGTTTCTTGCAGCGGTTTGGATTTGAGTGGCTGTGCTTGCGATGGGACATTGGGTAGTTGCTCCCCAACGATAAATGATACCACCTCTTGTTATTACCTGTGGAAAGATAATTTGAAAAGAGTCAGCTTTGGTTATTGAACAAGAAGCAGGTATTTTTAAAAGAGTTTTTCGGTTACATTTGTAAAATTTTCAGAACTCTAAGTCCATCCCACAGAAGACTTACTTAAAATACTTAAAACTCATCACTGGAATGCTCACATTCTCTACTATCTTTAGTCCTCCGTAATGTACTTATTCATCATCACGAAACATAGCTAGACAGCCGGTTGGCTAACAGAATTTGCATGAGAAGAGCCTAAGACTGAACTGGGTAGCTACTTTCAGAGAATCGTATATCGTGATGGTGATCGATAGGTTCAGTATTTTGAAGACTGTAGAAACTATTCTAAATCATCGCTTTTCTTAAAGCCACTTACCACAAAGTGCACAGTAACAGGTGTAGTCACGTTCAGCAGACTGAGGTAGAGCGGCACGAAGGTCCGCGCCCCGCGGGGGTCGGGCCGCAGCGGGCCGAGCGCCGCCTGCGTGGCGGAGCGCCGCGTGCCGAGCGTCAGGGGCCCGCTTGTGGTGCTCGAGTCGTTGGCTAGGTGAGCCTGGAAAATTATTATTTAGTTTATTTTTACGAAAAGTTGCAGTCGCTTTGAAACGGAGATTTTTCAACAATATGCGGCAAAATAAGAAACGCAATAAAAGCTAAAATTTGATTACACTCTAATGATATAATCCTATAGTAGCCAATGGGTTTAGAATTTAAAGTACCTATACTAACTACTGTAAGGTTTGGAATCATAGAGGTTTTAAACTAAAAAGAGCCTGAATTGACGATGAAATCTGCCATATTTATCTGGCTTGTGCTGCCACCTGCTAATCTTTGACCAAGACAGTCCATGCTTTAGAATCGTGATATCACTATTAGTCATCACTGCAACAAACATAATCATCACAAACATCTTAGATATATTTGTTTTACCTAGAGAATTAAAACTCGACAGTAAAGACGCGAGACTTACCTCGAACCGGTAGAAAGGTATGCCATCATCATCAGCGGCGAACATAACTCTTGCGACTCCGCTACTATCTGTGTCACCACTGATGCAAGTAGGACTGGAAGTGTTTGTATAAGTATCACGTTCACCAAAGCTTGCGAAGCGACAGATGCGAACTCGCGTGTTTTGAGCTGGCTTGTCATCCCAACGGGTTGCTTTTACCTAAAGAAGTATTATGAGAGAAATATTGAAAACTACGGGATTACACAAGATATAAAACTTGGATAATAAAATGGAGTACTACTATCCTATGTTTTAAAAGGTACGGGAGCTCTTAGCTCTCATAATATGCAGTCTATCTAATGCTCCAATGCACTTTGGAAAATTACATTTGACCTTTTCATAGTTTTTATGAAATTACTGTTTAACTGCTATGCATAGTGACTTAGTAACAAATGAATTGTATGGAATGTTAATAATAATTAAGAGTTTTTCTAGGAGATAACAATATCATTGAAATAACTAAGACAAAGGTCAAGTTTAGGAGATAGTAACGTTAAGTGTCTCGAGAGTTTTATCGCTACCAGAATAATTGTTTCGGTCATTTACTATAGTTAAAAGCTTTAGCCATTAAAGTGAAATTTTGGCTAAACAAGTAAACATTGATAAATATTTCTCATCATATCTAAAAAAACTCTTTTACCTTAAGTTTGTATGGTAGACCTGGCGAGATAATAGTTCGACGTTTGGTAAGAAACTCTAGAAACACCGGTTTGTCTACCACCTGGGATACAACCGTTGTGTTCTGCCACACTCTGGTCCCTTCTTCCTGTAAATGTAAAAAGGTTTTTTTTGAAAAATGTGTAGGGCAAAACAATTGATGTTGACAGAAGAAGAATGTAGAAGGTACCCCACAAAGGTAACGTCACAAAGAAACAAAATCCAAACAATAGTGTTATGTTGATGCATTTGCTAGACAAACGGTTATTCTTCTCCACTGAGCTGAAAGTGGAAATCAAAGACTTCACACCAAACTCGACAAACGTCATACTGACGCAACACAAATGTGGCAGTAAGTTAGTCTTCAGGTTGGCATTTGCTATCATTGATCGCGTCGTTATTTTTGCAACACAATCTGCAAGTTGATTCCCCACTGACCTGGAAGGAGAAGTCGGCGAGCACCACATCAGGCGGGTCGAGCCCCCCGAGCCCCACGCGCGTGGCGGCGGCGGCGTGGCGGTGGCAGGCGCGCGGCGCACGGAGCCGCACGGCGGTTCGGATCCCGCTGCTGTCGCTACCGGCGCCGCGCAGCCGGATCACTAACATGCCTTCCACTGCCTCCGTCCATGGGTATCTGGTGGGACAGCTTTTGGATCACGTTTTGTCTTCGACGAATCCAAACCTTTCAACGGTTGGAAGACTGCTGAACACAGGTCTCCCACATAAAACGCCACTTAGAACGCTTAACATAGGAGGGGAGGAGGTTGCCATAATTACCACGCTTGACAGGCGGCTTGAAGAAGATTTTCAATGTACCGAGGAAAATGCTGCTGTCCATTCTCTGGATATTCCCTTACCCGGCTCTTAAGACACCCGCGGGAAGAGATGAGGTGATCCTATTATCACATTGCTGCGATCACACGGTCAATAGTTTTGACCAAACTGATTGAGGGAATGTAATATTTAAATGTAGGTCAAGCTTGCTTCGCTGAAGACTTCATAGAAAGAAAGAAAAGAAACTGCTATTTGCTGTGAGCTATTTTGGTAGACTAAATTCTCTGTCGGATCACCTCATTCCTGAAAAGATTTTATCACAGCTATCTTAAAATTGAGTTCTGCGTTGAGTCCTTCCTGATTTGCTTGAAATACGTGGTAACTGTGGTAAGACTTACCTAACACAGACAGTCCACACGAGTCTCTCGCTGGTCCTCAACACTCTGGGCGCGTGGCGAACGGTCAGTTGGAATGGTGGGAGCTCGTAGTTTCCCACCCAGAATACTGCAGAACCCTGGAATATAAACCAATTTTCTTTTGCTGCCAATAAACGCCATTGATACGAGCCATTACGATTAATAAACTAGCTTTTGGTACCTATGATGAACTTGCTGAAAGACTCTATATAAATGGGCTGTGACGATGTTGGCAATATTATTCTAAACCCAGTATATTTATTAACGACGTGAAAAGAGTGATGGAAAGTTTCTTAGTTCTCAGGGTTGTACAGCAACGTTCAATCGTGAACCAGTGCTAAGTGGAGACTTATAGAATGCATCGAAAACTGCGTTTTTAGTTTATATCAGGTGAGACCATGGTGAGACAGTGGTCAAACGATTTGCCTATAAACTATTTAAAAAAAAATCGTCGATATGTAATGCATATAGAATGATCATTTTATGAAAGTCTCTACTTGAGCACAGCCTGACCACTGAGCGTCATTCTATTTATTATACGAACCTCAGATAATTTTACCCATTCACAAAAAAACTCACGCCCTGGCACAGAATACATAATAGTACTACATCCCTGATGAGAGTGATAAGTAGCCAACTTTTTTTAAAAATCATCTAATGAGAAACGCTTTTCTGAATGAGCTCCAGTCCATAAAAATGTATGAAAACGTATTAATTGAACTAAGACTAACCTATTTCATTGAATACAGTAAGTGTAGGTACTTACCTGACTTCCATCACCAAGCCTCGCCCTCACGGCCCACCTCCCAGGTGGAGCCAGTTCATCAATATCATGCTGCACCTGTGCTAAGCCCATCTTACTCCGGACCTTGGTCCATTGCGCTACTCGGCTCCCTTCCCAAGCACCTGGTGGACCTTCTATCCAGATTTCATCAATCTGGAATGGGTGTAAGCCTAATGACAATCCTCGTTTGAAAATCCACACGGATTTGAACTTCACACATTATGTGAACGGGTAATTAGGTATATCAAAGAGCCTAATAAATATCTTCGTTAGTGCTCCACTTATTACCTTCATGGTGAAAGAAAGGATCATGTAAGAAATAAAGATATCGAGGAAATAATAAAGGTTACTTTCATAAAATCACTGCACTGGTTCACTGGACCCCAGAACAATATTACTCTTCCGGACTGGACTCTTCACAAAGCTGAAGAGTCCAGTCAGCTTGCAGACACTCTTTGGGCAAGACCGACCACCGTTATTAATATTTATGTTTATTGAATAAACCATTTCTGCCCTAATAAAGGCGAAATAACCAAGTGATCTAAGTTGTTACCTAGGCTTCTACTATAATTACTTATGGCGTTGTGGAAATGCAGGGCCTCGCTAAAATGGCTTTCAACTCGATATAGGTACCTATACGCAACCCAACCTCATAATTATACTAAGGTACTTGCCGTTGTTGTGAACAAATACATAGGTAATGATTATAAATGCGTATTAAAACGATGACTTGCAGAATTCCCAGGTAAAATAACTGCAATACTTTGTATACTAAGGCTTTAAAATCCAACACCGTCATGTCAAATACACCTAACGGTACCGAAGTAACACGGAAACGGTTTCGCAAATCACGTAAAACGGTACATTTTAATTAGGTTCGCAAATTAAAAGTTCTTTGCTCAGCAGCCGGCATTCTGGCCCACTGACCTGATAAGTGTTTAATGGGAATTGAGTGCAGTGAAATTAATTGTTTATGAGCGAGGTTCTTTCACGAATTTGAGTTGTGAAGGGAGTGCAATGATCAAATATATGCCTTCAAGTTAAAACAGAATAGGTTCTTATTATAAGTTATTGTTCTAAGCATATTTTATTTTTATGGGCTACTAGTTGCGCCCCGCGTTTTCATCCGTGGATAAAAAGTATCCCGTGTTAATCTAGCGTATAAGCTATCTGCATTCCAAGTGTCATCAAAATCGGTTTAGTAGTTACAGAGATATAAGGTAACAAACATTCACACACACAAACTTTCGCATTTATTAGTAGGAAGTAGGATAGGATTGTTCTAACCATACTTTACTCCATCTTATAGAATCCGGAAAACAGGCTAATATAAAAATCTGAAACGAATTATTTAAGTAGTAAGTATATACATAATTTTTAAATGGAATTGTTTCTGATGAAGTAGGTACTAGAGAGAACCTGCTAAATTTTGATTTTCAGCTGATGTGCTGTATTTAATCAACTCAAATTTATCCTGGAATTTGAACGTTTTCCAGCGTTTCACAACATACCGCGCCTACGCTGCCTTGCGTCGAAATGCATCGCCATAAATCAAATAGGCTAAAATGTTTTGTCCATGTCCCGTATTGAAAAAGACTACCACCGTGATTAGTTTACTCGTAAACTTGGATCACATATTGAGGCCGCAATTGAGCGGAACCAAGGCTCTAAAGTGTTCGCAAAGGATTCGTCTATTGGGCAACACCAAATGACAAAACTGAAGACCGAAAATGGTAGCGTCATTTCATCCAAGCCTGAGATTCTGAGAGAGAGCGAGAACTTCTATGGACAGTTATACACCTCGACACGTAAGCCCGCTACTAACACAGCTCAGGACATCAGAGCCAAGTTAGTCCGACACTATACCGAAGGTATCCCGGACGTCAGCCTGTACGAGATTAGAATGGGTCTCAAACAGCTTAAAAACAACAAGACACCAGGTGAAGATGGAATTACGACCGAACTTCTGAGAGCGGGTGGTAGACCGGTACTTTTAGTCCTCCAGAAGTTATTTAATTCTGTCATCCTTGAAGGTACAACGCCAGAGGCATGGCACAAGAGCGTGGTGGTGCTCTTCTTCAAAGGCGATAACACCTTATTGAAGAACTATAGGCCCATCTCGCTCTTGAGTGATGTGTATAAGCTGTTTTCGAGAGTCATTACGAATCGTCTCGCACGCAGGTTTGATGAATTCCAGCCTCCCAAACAAGCCGGTTTCCGAAAAGGCTTTAGCACCATAGACCACATCCATACGCTGCGCCAGATTGTCAGTCCGACTACAGGACCAGAGTACGGAACAAATTCCATTGCAAAGAGGCGTGAGATAGGGAGACGTTATTTCTCCGAAACTGTTCACAAACGCATTGGAGGATGTTTTCAAGCTCTTGGAGTGGAAAAGATCTGGCATCAACATAAATGGCGAGTACATCACTAACCTTCGTTTTGCCAATGATATAGTCATAGTGCCGGTATCGCTGGAGGACCTTAGCACCATGCTCAACGACCTCAGTAGAGTCTCCCAGCAGGTTGGTCTTAAGATGAATATGGACAAGACAAAGATCATGTCTAATGCTCATGTTCCACCTATACCGGTAATTGTTGGGAACGATACTCTCGAAGTTGTCGACAAGTATGTCTACCTAGGACAGATTGTCCAATTAGGTAGGTCCAACTTCGACAAAGAGGTGGCGCGAAGAATCCAACTCTGCTGGGCAGCGTTCGGGAAGCTTCGTCCTATCTTTTCGTCCAAAATACCGCAGAGCCTGAAAACGAAAGTTTTCAATCAGTGTGTGTTGCCAGTGATGACTTATGGAACTGAGACATGGTCTCTTACTGTTGGCCTCATTAGTAAGCTCAAAGTCGCGCAGCGAGCTATGGAGCGAGCTATGCTCGGTGTTTCCCTGCGAGATAAACTCCGGAACGAGGAGATCCGCAGGAGAACTAAAGTGACCGATATAGCTCTTAGAGTTAGTAAGTTGAAGTGGCAATGGGCAGGCCATATCGCTCGTAGAACTGACAACCGATGGGGAAGAAAGGTTCTCGAGTGGCGACCACGAACCGGAAGACGCAGCGTAGGCCGGCCCCCCACTCGGTGGACCGACGACTTGGTGAAAGCCGCGGGGAGCCGATGGATGCAGGAGGCGAGCAGCTGCTCAAGGTGGCGTGCTCTGGGGGAGGCCTATGTTCAGCAGTGGACGTCTTCAGGCTGTTGATGATGATGATGATGATGAAACTTGGTTACCTAATAAAATAAGGTTTTATAGAATAGAATAGAATAGAATAAATATTTATTCATGACAAAAGGCACAAAACAATCGGCAGTAGCATAATACTAGGAGTAATACAAAAACATTTTGTTTGCCTGTTGCCACAAATCGGTCCCAACTCAGCATATTGCTGGTCATACAACCAGCGCTGGTCTTCCGTTGGGGCCGTTTCGGTGTCGCCACGGCACGATTTACAATTACCTAAACTGATAATAAGCTAAGTCGCGGCCCCCCAATAATCAGATAAAAAATATTTCTTCACTAGTTAAAACAAAAAATTAAAATAAAACGTAGCACAGCGAAAGTATGAAATGACATGAAAACGGTTTTTTTTGTTTGTCGTTTTATAATTAATTTAACTATAAGACTTTTTTATATTATAAGATATATACCATGTAAATTATTGTCAGTGACCGACAGTTTAATATCTTATAATAAGTTGTGTGTTCGTGTGTTTTTGTGTGTAACGTGTTTGTGGTATACCTACTTGTTTCAGATGACTTTCCGCGAAGTCATGCCTAAGTCAATCAAGATGACCATGGTAGGGTTCCTTAGGGTTTCTTAAAGTTAATAATACGAGCCGTATGAAGACCAAAGAGTATATAATTTACTACGTAAGGTAAGATAAAGACGTTGAATGCCACTGTAGGACCGGTCGCTGTCACCGCTGATTTATGATACTGATGGAAGACGAGTTAACGGTGAATATAATTAGCTGATTGTTGAAAGATTTATGGAAGGAAGTATATTTTGTAATTTTATTGGTTTATGAAACTTTAATAAAATGACAGGTATTCTTGGGGACAAGCTAGCAAGGTAGCATGAATTCATTTGAATAGGTAATATCGGTTTTGTGAAAGAAGTAATAAACCTAAAGTAGAAGTAAAGTCCTGTGTTAGCAAAAGATGTCGTCAGGCTGATGATGAAGTAGAAATGGTTATTATTCAACTGTTGATGCGGTTTCGTCGCCAATACGCCTTCATTTTAAAATCTTCTTTCTTATTACTTGAACTCTTAAATTTAATCATCATCATCATCAACAGCCTGAAGACGTCCACTGCTGAACAATAGGCCTCCCTAACAGAGCGCTTCTTTCAGCGGCAGCTCGGCTCCTGCAACCATCGGCTCCCCGCGGTTTTCACCAGATCGTTGGTCCACCTAGTGGGGGACCGGCCTACGCTGCGTCTTCCAGTTCGTGGTCGCCACTCGAGAACCTTTCTTCTCGAGAATTTCATTTTTCATTTCGGTGAGGTTGTAGAAGGAAGAACCAGGCCTTTTTTTCGGTTCACAAGCACTTCTTCAACGTGATTAGAACTATTTTATTTACAGTACTATGCACTCAGGATGTTTTGTTTTCTTCTTGAAATAAAAGTAACTCTACATTTTCAATAGTGGTAACTACTTACGGGATCTTTATCAAAATTGTAATCGTTTTCGAGTTCCCAATATTTCGGCACAGTTATATGCAGATGCACCATGGCTAGACAAAAACGATCCCCTAAAATGTAATGGACCACCCCGTGAAAGCTTAGTACAATAACTCTCCGCATCACATAGACAGATTACATGCTGGGTGTTGTGGGAGCATGGTCCTTGTAGTTCCTGGGTCCCCAGATACAGGGAACCCAGGATTAGTGTCCAGGATCTATGTATGTGGTCGTTGGGCGTCATTTATTATTTACTAGCTGCGCCCCGCGGTTTCACCCGCAGATAAAAAGTAGCCTATGTGTTAATCCAGTACATAAGCTATCTATATTCCAAGTTTCATCCAAATCCGTCCAGCCGTTTGAGCGTGAAGAAGTAACAAACATACACACATACACACAAACACACATACACTCATACAAACTTTTTGCCTTTATAATATTAGTGTGATGTGATGATTAATTATTATAGGAGAGGACAATGTGACCACTTGTTGATATAGGAAGGTACTAAACGTTTTGCATACATGGCTCATCTCGATCTGTGTCAGTGTTACGCTCATTGCGCACGTTATGAGTTCAGCACCGGTTTGAGCAGGTTTTTGCGAATACACAGGATACACGGATGGATTAGTCGAAATGAACAGTTAAATGCTTATGTATTTATCGCTTTGAACATTATCTATCATTATGTTTTTCCCTTACTTTTTGCCTGAGGAATCAGTGTGAAAATTTAGTTTAACACAATAAGCGGGCATTTTTTTAACTGTAGGTTTTATTTAATGCAACATTTGTTTCGAGGCTTTTACCACATGGTACGATAGCCCCAATTTTAGGTTCACAAAACTGGAAATACACAAGTTAACTTAAAATAATACATTAGGCACATGCAAACGTGTACGTCCTTCTAAATGAAAACGCAGCACGCTTAAAATAATTTCGCGTCCTCTTGAAAGCATTTCTTAAAACTCTGTTGATTTCAGAACTCAATTGGGCTGCGCTGCCAGCAACTTCTTCACCAACTAATACAGCATGCACTGAGTATTCCCTGAACAGGCAGTAAGGCTAAAACATTTTGTCCGTCTATAATAGTGCAGAAATAGTTATAAGACAATTCTGTTTGGTTAGTCAGTTGGAAGGCGTCCATGCTGATCCTCCGTCACTAGCGACGTAGTGACTGACCGAGCATCATCGCGGAGCTGCTTCATGAGACAAATGCACCGGATGAGGCACGTACCTACTGACTGATTGACCATTTGCCTCACGAGGTACATAGTACGCAGCTACTGAATTCTACAATGAAAGGTTACCATTTTGTTTGCCTTGAATGACTTCTCGTGATTACAGTCATCTAGATGGGACGTTAAGGTTTTTCGCGTCGTCTTCCAAGTTCCCCTTTATGTCGGCTAGTCGACCAAAGAAAGAAGGTCCTAACGGTTGCAATGAGCAGTAAAGTTTATGTTTTTTTATAACTCCATAGGCCCGCATTTGACCGCAATCTCACCTGATGGAAAGTGACGACGCGGTCTACGATGGTACATGCTTGCCTAGAAGATACCTATTCACTCGCGACTTGAAGAGCTCCAGATTGTACTTATCGGGAAACAAAGACACTGGTAAAGTGTTCTATTCCTTCGCTGCTCGGACATGTACATTGTCAGTTTTTCCTTTATGTACTAGCACTTTGTTACACTAGATACCTACCTACATACAACTAAAAATCTTTTTAATGCATTAACTGTGTACTAAAGTAAAGTCATATGTTCACACCTGACACCTTTCAAATTCATTGGTATCATACATTTTGTTCAATGAATAGCACATTGATTCACAAGAAGACCAAGTTAAATGGAAAATGACATCTATTTACTCTAATAGCAAACATTTAAAATTCAAAATGCCTTGCAGGTCAGACCTGATAAGAGAGTTACTGGAAAGCTGTAGAACTACTCGCAAGCAGGTTGCAAAGCCAATTTCATACAACGTAATAAATAAGCTTCGACTCGGTCTTGAAATGAGGCTAACCGGGTCTCGTTAATATCGGACGTTAAATGTCTTCATTTTGTTGTACTACTTTAAAATCTGTCACATAATGGAACAGGTGATTTTATAAACATTATAGAACAGGTTCGCGAAATAGTTGTTGTTTCTAATTAGATCAGAGCAATTTTTAATCTATAATACGACGTCGCCACAGACAACCTACACTACTACACTAATAGAGGCATTTTAAACAATAAATGTGAATCAAATACATAGCTGAAATAAAATAAACAACACAGCTACATTTTTTTATGTTACACAGGTATAAACCAAGTATATATAATATTCGCAACAACTTAAAAAAAAGACATAAAGTAACTAAACTAGGCCTAAAAACTAAACTATATAATAAATTAAACTAAACTGATAATACGGATGAAAAGGAATGAGTATAATTACACAAAAGTTCATACTCACCAGTTCTAGGTAGGATAGGAAAGTAGAAGATCAAGTTATTTTTGTGAACCTATATTTATCAGCGTTCCTTAATAAAGCCCAATAAATATAGGGCAAATTTTGTCAGTAGATAATAATAGTTTTTGGTATCCACTTCCTGTTTGATTATGTCATCGTTCAAACGAACTATGCCATATTCTTGTTTGTTAGGTCATCCTTTACTAAAACCATCTTAATTATTATAATTTTCTTTTTTTTTGGCATGTGTTTATATCCCATACTATGTGATTACTTCACATGCTCGTCTCTTACATTACCACGGTATTTTCAAATTACCAGGATATGGTTCAAAGCTATAATTTAAACGCAAAGACCGTGTGAGTGTTTAGAAGAGCCTAGTTCAGGTGTAATTAAAAGTGCAATGACTTCTTCCAACTGCGAAGTAATCTGTGACACAGTTAATTGCAGAGCTTCTATTTTTAACCGGCAACTTGATTCTTGCTGTGGGGTGATTTATTCTGCTATGTACAGTTTGTTTGTTTATCAGTATAAACATAACGGTGAATTTGTCATTAAAAAAATTGCATATTTTGACTATTAAATATATCAATTAATATAACAGTTTCAGTGAATCAATCCGTACAAATTAATTTGATCCAACCTTTTGATTCGCTGGCTACTCCAAGTCCACGACTATGTCAGTGACATAAGTACCTACCCATGGTGACAAATGTATAAACAAAAGATAATATAATACATCTGGTCATTCGCATAATCCTTGTCTGCATGATTGAAATGCCTTTAGGAGCAAATGAGAAAAACAGCTTGAATGGCACTGCTTCGAAAACAACTAGGTATTTGAGATGTTGCAATGAGAAACTCAATTGATTGATATATTTGTTGGATGTTCAGTAGTATCTTACCGCTGTTGATATTCTGGCACACCGAAATAAATTGATAATCAATGCAAAATCTTTAAAATAAAAAAAGTACCGCGCAAATTGTATGGATAAAACTATACAGTGATTTGGAACAAGGCATCGGCTACTTCCAGTACGTTCCATTTCAAGATTAGTTATAGGTACAAACAATTCAAACAACAAATGACAATACTACAGAGTCATTTGCGAAAAGGCATCGGGTACTTCCAGTAGGTACTTTCTACTTCGAGATTTAGACTAATGCTTCAAAATACAATGGTGGGTTTTATAGAGTTAAAATACTTACGTTTCCAGGTGCAGAAGTCAAATCAGCTTTCAGAGCGAAGACCCTGGCTCTTAAAGTCTCTCCAGGTCTATACCGAGCCCTCTCTGTATGAACTACTACTACTCTGCCACTGGCTATGCGTACAGTCATCCGTCTCTCCCAGGCGCATTTAGCATCTGGATACCTGGAAACATTTAGAGATGTGAGGATACCTGGCGAAGCCGCTTTGGGAAGGTAATATGGACATTATTCCAAAATAGTCAAAATATTGTCGCATTTCTTGCAAGCAGCAAACCTATTATCCAATTCTAATTATTGCCGTGTCATCATGATTGATTCAGCTGTTTAGTCGAGGAAAGCAAACAAACAGACATGAAGGCCAGAGTTATTTTCTAGTATGCAATGACATTAAGCTGAAATTCGCTTGCAAGTCTCTTGAAAATATATGTCAGTCTTTCAGAATAACTGCATATGATATTTACCGAATACTACTTAGTTTCATAGTGCATATAGGTGGTTAAGCTTACCAGATATTGATGACCAGATCAGCCTTCGTATTTGGAAGCAATGGCACTGATATATCAAGGCACCCTCCATCACCTGAAAAGCAGAGTCATTAGAATTAATCCTTGATATCATAATCATGTTATTCTAATTATTTTAGTTAAAGGCGTTCGAAACAATGTTTGTTGCCACCAACTGCCATTTTTTTGGCGTTGATTTGCTCTAGGTGCAACTTACGTTCATAATCAGTTATAAGTAAAATCATTCTCTTATTTAAGCAAAACATGGAGTTATCCTGTTGTCACAAAGTTTACTAGGTGACAATCAAAGACCACACACTTACCAACCTACACGATGTTAAAATCACATATAAATACTACGTAGTTAATGCTGGTGAGATGATGGCTAATATGTTTGCATAGATCCTTTCAGACAAATGTTACCTGGGACAAGTTCTCTAGACGCTGTGGTCGTCTTCTTGTCTTCAGCGATGAGGGAGAGGAGCATCCTGGCTGGACCGTAGGGGTAGAACCTGGATATGCATGCCCTGTTGGTGCCCCCAGCTGTCAACACTCCTGGTGCCAGGAAAAAGTGGTTCTTGTCTGTGCATGGTGTGCTGAAAGAGAAATTGACATTGAAATTGACATGATATGTGTGAATGTAAGCTACAAGATAAGCGTGCTACACGTTTGACCACATCAGCGCTTCTCATCAGCTGACAACGTGGTAATATCCGTTTAAAAAAATGTATCTGGGTAAAGGACGAAAACCAAAATTTGCGAGGGATTCTGAGTGCAATAGTACTGAAACAGAAAATATATGAAATGAAATGAAATTTATTATTTGTGTCAAACACCAATACAATTACAACAATTTTTTGTTTGCCACAACCTGGCTACAACACAGCAAAATGCTAGTTGTAAGCAACCAGCGCTGATCTTCCGTTGGCACCGGCAAGTGACATCACGCACGCTTTCAACAAAATGGTGTTCAGTTACTAAAATGCATGTGCACACAAGTAAAAAAAATAATAAAAATATAACAATCGGCATCGTAATTTAAAAAGCATGACTGGCTCATAATAATTATTTTCTCACTGCCATGATTTGAAGCTTACGAGAGAAACACTCTTTGAAAACGAAATCAGAACTGACCACGAGGAAAGGTTGATGAACATTGATGAAAGCTAAAAAGAATGAAAGTGCCATTTTTTCCTTTTTGCTTAATCATAAGAACATTTAAGATGATGATGACAGTAATTGTTTTTGCCACACTGTTTTGTTAGTTCAGTTAGTTGTCACACGATATTATGCTGTTAGTGGCGCATCTAAACAATTTCGAGGTAAACTAGCGACTTTTAAGATAACCATAATATGTAAAACTACGTTAGCACATAGCTCACATTCTGACTTCTAATCATCATTAAAAATCAATTAACATTTTCAAAAATGGCACCTATTTATTAGTTTTAACAAATAAGTAAGTAAGATATTTGTTTGATCGTGACAAGCATGACTACTAATATGAGGAAGAAGCTCCTAATGAATGTTAACTTGTAAAGTACGTGCGTAAAGTTATTGGATAGTGGACACAAAATGAATAATGGGAGATGAGTATTTCTACTCCTTTGCAAAGATAACACTCTGGCCACGAAACCCTAAACATATATTATACTAAGGTGAAACTAATACTTCTTTAGCGCGCCATAGCATCATCATAATCAAGTGAAGGCATGCACTGACGAACAAGCATTTCGTCTAAGACCGAGGGTTATAAATTCACCACCAGAGTTAACCACTTGCAGAACTTACAGAACCTATATTTAAATTAACATCAACATTAACATTTCTGTTTTGATAGTATTGATGAAATTGAAAAATATTCGTGATTGAAATGTAATTTAATTGCCGATGTGGACGAATTTTATAGGTAGGTTAGGTACCCACATTATTGTGTTAGGTCTTTTCTAGAGCCGATTATGAGGTACTTCTTTTTGTATCTGACTGTACGTCATGGCTATTGAGATGCGGCCTTTTTATACCAAACCAATTAAAGGGCATCTAATTGCTTCCAGAAGTCACGAAGGGAGTAAAAACATAAGCGATTGCGATCGAACAATCGCTTCCTTGTACGGATGCTCATAAAACTCAAGGTTGCCATTATGGCCTTTATTAGAACTGATTATAATAAAATGTAAGCTTTATGGGCTTTTAAATTGTTTATCGATTATCCCACGTGAAAAGAACTATTAGGTGTTACCGAAAATCCTTTGTTATCGTTAATTCCCATAAATATTTTCAAGTATGAACTAGGTCCCAGCATGAATAGATCAGTTGGAATACATAACATTTTTTTTGCATCAATACCTTAATTTGTTAAAGCATTTTGGTTAAAATAATATGTTGGATTGGTTGGCATAAAAGTAAACACGAAAACATAATCTTGCAGGACCAACATATTATTAATAATATGTGAAGTTTTAGGGTAATAAAAATACTGATTTCGGATGAAAAAAAGTACAGCTAATAATTTGATAGATATAGAATATAAGAATATTTAGATATAGGCTCTGTCCAGAGAATATAACAAATGAACATGGTCTATGTATCAGATTATTTTTCATGTGCGTTAAACTAATCTCCTTCGTTGAGGAAGTTGGATATATATAATTATAAATATTCCTAGTTAGATATATATATTCCTAAGCAGCAGCAGTGTAGTTGCTATTATTTAATCTGTGGCAGCAGTAACATGCACTTGCTCTTCTGAGTGCAATGATCTCAGTAGCAACATCTGGGATGTCTGGTAATTTGATATGGAATGTATCTTTAACGAATTATAACGTGGCTTGGTTTTGCTCAGTATCTTATAAACAACTTTGCTTGTTGTTGCTTGCAGATGGAACATCATGTTTTGGATTAAGGCGGTGGGTAGACCAAACAAAGTGTTTTTTGGGACGTTTCCTGGCGTAATTACAGCACGTGGCGCTTTGAATTTAATTTATCATGTAATTCATTTCATTAACTCGTTTGTAATGACCGCAAATACAAGACTAATAGATATAGCTCTATAGAAAAAAATCGCAAAACTCCCTCGAAAAATTTGAATGTTCCCATTTTGCTAAGCTTCTACCGAATATATTTTTACAAAAAATAAATTAGTGTATTCACAGTAAACAATCAGATGTCGTGATAACTTATTAACATTGAAAAATACGATAGGTACACAAAATAGATATTAATTAAAAACCGTTAAAATCAGTAATTTCGTGCGTTGTCTTTGTCTTAAGCGCCGCGCTGAAGTGCAGACTGAATTGATACTTAAAACTACGAAGTTAAGGTTGATGTTTCTTTAAACGGATTTGAACCTGCTCATCTGGCTCTACTCGTCACCTTAAGATCTTTCTAAAATTTAGCATTATTAGAAAAGGTTAAAACTCGATGGGAGAATAGTTTTACTGCTTTCGTGATGGGCTTTTGAATAGTTGAATTTGTGTGAACTTTAATAAGACTTCAAATTAGTTTCTAATTATTGGAAGGAAGGTTAAAGGATTTCTGTATGACAACTGTACGAAAAAGTTACCATATTTGAAGTTACTAAATGATAAGCGGTTACCACTAGCTATGGACTGCAGCATCCATCCAATGTACTGATTAGATTGCCTAAATTTTAGCTCGTTCTTCCTTGCCAAATGCCTTCTTGTTGAAGTGTTCTTGAAAACAAAGCGTACCTAGGTAGATATAGGTTTTTGTAGGAAACCAGCATATGCCCGACAGGCCCTGTACGAGATGAGGTCAACGTAACCCATCGTCTTTATGTAATGTAATACTGAAAATCAATAAGCTATTCTGCGTAAGTTCCATCTACACATGCAGCAAGATTTGATTTGAATTCCAACATCATTGTTGAATCTAAATATTTTGCCTTTGAATACAATAATGATGGATGACAAAAATATCTTTATCGTTTGTTTACTTTTATACCAAGTGCTGTGCGTTGAATCACAATAGGTAGAACAAAGCATGCCGATAGCGTTCTATGAGTAAAATATTAGTAAGAGATCATATTATATTTAGGAACCTTTTGTCGGAATCGTAGGTGCATAAGGTTATGAAAATCTACAAGTTTTTCAAAATGTTTCGTTAAGTTACAAAGAGATTTGTAAAATAAAATGTACTTAAGTAAGGGTCTCGAGTGGCGACTGCGAACTGGAAGACGCAACGTAGGTTGGCTCCCCATTAGGTAGACCGACGATCTGTTCAAAAGCACGAGGAGCAGATGGATGCAAGAAGCAAGCAGCCGCTCTTAATGGAGCTCTATGTGAGCATATTCAATCCTTCTACTTTTTTAGGAACCTGTGTTTAGCACGCATTTTTGGATGTTTCTATACATGGATGGTCATGGGCATTTAGACATTTTTAAGCTCTCGGAGATTTTTATTTTTTGACATTAGTTGTGTAAATCTTTTTTCAACACGGCCTCAATCATCATCATCATCAGTCATCCGTCGTCCACTGCTGAATATATGCCTCTCCCATACAGAACGCGACACTGAGCGGATACTACTTGCCTCTTGCATCCAACGGCACCCAGCGGTTTTGACAACGTCGTCAGTCCACCTACTGGGGTGACCTTCGCTACGTCTTCAGGTCGCCACTTGAAACCTTTCTTACAATTTCAGCTTGTAGACAAATCAAAGCCAAAATAAAAAAAAGTCTGTTGTTTTTTAATTTTTGAAATTTGCAGAGCGCATATTCTTTTCCACAATGTTTATGGAGTATACGGTAAACAAAAGACGGAAGACGCAGTATAGGCCGGCCTCCCACTCGGTGGACCGACGATCTGGTGAAAGCCCCACGGCACCCACGTGCAGGAGGCGAGCAGCTGCTCAAGGTGGCGCACTCTGGGAGAGGCCTTTGTTCAGCAGTGGAAATCTTCAGGCTGTTGATAATAACTGTTATTAAATCTATGATCATTGACCAGTTACGAAAATGTTCTAGGTATGTGACTATAATATTCACCTCTTGCATTTTCTAAAATAATCTCTATCACCATTTTAATAGAATTTCTTTTCTTTAGTCTAATATAGGTAGTATGTGAACGTGAAATTTGATTTCATCGCCTTTTGTTTTCCATTAATATACCTACCCATGTTATAAGAGTGCTTGTTTTCTCAAAACACGCCATGATGTTTGCAAATATAAATACCTATGCGTCGTTTGTCTTTTCTTTGCAATTGTAACTCATACCTACTAGTTTTAAAACTTCTAGGATTACTACAAATTTCTTATTACTAAGAATTGTTATAATAGCTAGCTTTATGATCAGCTGATTTATATTCAGGGAATGGGCAGCAGTATTTTCCTCGGTAAATTATTAATCTTCTGCGATCACCAAGCCACCTGCCAAGCTTGGTGATTATGGCTAATCCTCCCTACGATAATCGTCTTTAGAGGCGTTCTTTGGGCTGATGATATGAGAGTGATGCTTAGCCATTATGACTCCAGTTAGGAACATGTCCGTCTTTTGAGATCTCAGGTCTCACAAGACGAGATTTGAAATGACAAGATCGCGGAACGACAATATCTCAAAATGACGAGATTTGAAATGACAAGATCGCAGAACGACAAGATATCAAAATTTTGAGATTTGAAATGACAAGATCGCAGAACGAGAAGGTCTCAAAATGACGAGATCTGAAATGACAAGATCACAGAACGACAAGATCTCAAAATGACGAGATTTGATATGACAAGATCGCAGAACGACAAGATCTCAAAATGTCGAGATCTGAAATGACGAGATCGCAAAACGACAAGGTCTCAAAATGACGAGATCTGAAATGACAAGATCGCAGAACGACAAGATCTCATAATGTCGAGATTTCAGAACAGAACGATGACATTTCAGATGTTTATTCTCTCATGATCTGAATAGAACTTGGTAAGTATTTTTATATCCTGCAAAATCTATCTCAGACTGGGTTTTCCAGACACGGTTGTTAGTATTCAAATAAAGAATATTCATACATACCTAATGAGGTTTTCAGGCGTTCCAGTAGAGTTGGCGTAATGCGAGTGCACTGGCACAAAAACTAGAATTAGATAAATCCACCTCATTGTTAGTTTCAAGTTCTCACGCCTTTGATAAAATCTTGCTTTACATCGTTCTGCGATTTATTTAAGTGTTTAATGAAAATGTAATTTTTTTTTAAATTACTTCCTTGTTTTACGATAAACTACTAAATTGCACAGTATAAAACGGAATCACTTAAGTATTTAAAAACATAAAACACTTTTAAATTATACATCCTCAAGAAATATATACAGCTCAAATAAGACGCGTCCGCTCTTCAATTGTTTTTGCGTAAATATTTACTGCCTGGTTTTGGCGGGAATTTTTCTGTTTTTATCGTGTTTGGCTACTGACGTGATCGGTATACAGCCGGCATGAGGCGCGCGCGCAGACGCACTGTAGCGATTCCGCTGACCGTAAAGAAAGGTCGTTTCGTCGCGAATCCGCGCAGATGCCGGCTGTTTTTGCAGATGTCTTCATTCTTGTCGTGTTCCATTTTTGAATGTGCTTTGCGGGGAAAATTAGAAATGTTGTTTTCTTTTGCTTGCTGCTTGACGGGTTTTTGTTTTTGATGTTAATAAAACGTAAATCAGAGTGATAATTAAATAACGTTTATAATGGGAGAAGTACTTTACTCACCTACTGTTAACGGCGTTGGGTAGAGCTTATATTACAGAAAAAAATGGTCGAAGAATGAAATGAAAAAATTCACTGCTATAATACTACCGTCCTTATGAAAAATGCAATAAGTAGGTAAAACATGTTTCTAGAAAAACGCGAAAACAAAAGTGGCGAGTAGTCGACAGTAGTCGAGTTGCTGCATTCTTACTTCCTGAGTTTTTGGGTTCCTGGTGGAATTTTGATACGTGAGAAAAAACAGAATATTTTTTTTTTGGCTGTTCCGAATTATGTATCTAATTCAATTTTGCCATAAACGTTAGTTACTGCGTTCTTCACTATAGAACAGAATATGTACCTACCTAATTTTATTATTAAGTCCGATAAAGCACCTGCTTTAATCAGACTTTAGGTACCTACTTAGATACAAATAATATAGCAGTACAATTGTAAATAAGCTTATAATATCCTCTACTGACATAGATAGATAGATATATCAACTCTTTATTGTACACCGTAAAATAACAAAAATTTACAAATAGAAAAAAAACTTAATTAACTTATACTAGTACAATAGGCGGTCTTATCGCTTTGAGCGATCTCTTCCAGACAACCTTTGCATAGGAAGGATATCAGTACTTAAAGTTATGGGCTTCGGTATACAGGTAAATCAAAACAACATAAAAGTAAATAATAGAATGATACATGGAAATACTATTACAAAAGTTTTATTCTACTTAGAATATAAAGCAAAAAATATATACAAATAATAAACATACATACAAATATACATACTATATGAAATAAAGTAAATATATACCAACCAATAAACATACTTATAGTATAGATACCTACTTTATTTACTACCTAATATATTAGCCTAAATATATTAACCTTGACATAGGTAGACAGAAAAAATGCAAAAAGGTTGTCTACCTCTGCCTAGGTTAATAGGTCGAGCGTCGACCGTTTGAATGGAGCTACAATACAACTCTTAACTCTTTTGATTATTTATTTAATCATACCTCATTTGAATCAGTTGTATATAAGTAGGTAGTTTTTTATCTGAATGAAAACAGTTATATAATTTCTACTACTCTTCCCCTGATACCATGGGGAAGAAAGGTTCTCGAGTAGCGACCACGAACCGGAAGACGCAGCGTAGGCCGGCCCCCCACTTTGAGAACCGACGACCTGGTGAAAACCGCGGGGACGTGATGGATGCAGGAGGCAAGCAGCTGCTCAAAGTGGCGCACTGTGGGTGAGGCCTATGTTCAACACTGGACGTCTTCAGGCTCTTGATAATGACGATGATAATGATGACACGTGACTATTATCCCGGACGAGCATCAGTCTTTATGATACAGACGTTTTGCTTACATAGTCTTTCTGCAATCCAGACCTTGTGCAACTACGACGTTTTGCCTGCTTAGTCACTCTGAAACTAAGATATTTTGTATACACATACTTTTTACAATCCAAGCGATATTACCCTAACCCAGCTACATTAACTGTAATCATTCAATGTTGTCTGGAAGAGATCACTCATAAGAAACTAGTTAATTAGAGTGTCTTTGTACTTATAATATTTTTTTTTAAGTGTAACTATAATAGAGTTTAGTAAATACTCTAAGTTTTATCTATCTGTCATTTGTGTAGACACACAGGCATACCCTTACCTTATGCTTAGGTATATATTTATGTTATCTTACACAATGGACAGGTAGGTAGGTACACTACATACTTACCTAATTCACAAGTACGTATAGCCACAAATACACAGATAATTAATAGGTAGAGCTAAGAATTTAAGGTAATAGAGCCATTTAGGTGTATAAATTTATGGTATAGTAGAGTCATTGTATAGAGCAGAAAATTGCATATAATTAAAAAAATAACCCAAGGGGTTGGCTATTTGAGCATGAGCAAGCTAAGTAACTGCTGTGTGCTGAATTATATAAAAGAAATGTGTTTGTTAATGCAATGAATGTATATAATAAATTACCAAATGTTTGCAAGGACTTACCCTCACCAATATTTAAACGGAAACTAACACAGTGGCTGGCCGAAAAAATTTTTTATGGCATTAAAGAATTTATGACATCTCGCAATTAAATATTGGTAATAATTGACAATAATGATATTATAATAGAAACCATTGACTATATGAAACAATTTGTAATCATAATAATAGCTTAATTCAATTTATAAAATTCCAATAGATATGACCGTAATTTAGAAAGTGACACTTATTATTATTATTATTGAAATGTTGTTATTTAGATGAACCATGCTCATTGACTGCATGGAGATTTGCACACCATTTGTAATGGTAGAATGTACACGGCTCTCCTAATAATCTGATCACCATACTTTTGTAAACCTACATTCTTGCAAATAAAATATTTTACTTTACTGTGTAATCTGGGTTTTATAGTTTCTATATATATAAATTGTTCAATAATGACATCTTGACTATCTCGCTGATATTAACTGAGTTAACTTTAATAATGCCTACTAACAATGTTCACGACCTTCCCAGTAGCTAACGTAGTTAACCCTGTGATACATAGATGGCGCTAGACTTAACTAAGAACAGAGAAAAAATTACTTCAAAGTATTTAGAGGTTTGTGTAAAGTAGGACAAAATAGATTCTGAAATGAGGTTGTAATCGAAGCTCCGGATCGGAGTTTTCTTTTGTGTTGCACCGTGGTTGCACCAGTATTGTAGAAAACAGAAAATTGACCTTGTTATTTTTGACAAAGCGCTTTGTAATTTTTTAATTATTTTTATTAGTATAAATTAGTATTCCGATTTTTACTTGTAAAAGTGGTGAAAGAAGGCTATATCAATCAATTTCACTTTGAACGCCTAGAAAGAGGTTCATGGTTCTGAACACAAAAAGCGTATAACGTAATTTAACGTATTAAGTATTCAGTAATTAAGCTATTAGTTATTGGCAAAAGAACGCAAGAAAATTTGAATTTGCCAATTCTAAATCATTACGACGAGTAGTTTGACACAGGTCTGTGTTTTTAAACAATATCGCAACAAAAAAAAAAGCGCACGTTGTATTCATCACGAAACAAAAGCGACGCGGTCAAAGTCTTTTGACCTTTCTTTCTTTCAAAAAGCTCTTCCGCAGAGTTCATCCCTCAACAACATAATCCATTGAATCAGTATTTCGACCCCATAAACCTTTAATAGCCTTTATTAAAACGGTTCCTCTACGGTTTGGGTTCGCGTTCGAACCTTTTATTGCGAACCGCAATTGAATTCCATTTCGGTTTATACTTTTTTTTAATAATTGAACGGGGTTTTGTGTATTGGTTGGATTATGTGATATTTTATTACAGACATCACGTCATCACCTATATAGGTACGTTCTCACTGTTGTGACACGGACCTTCTCTCACAGGGGGAGGAGAGTGTAAGCCAATAGGCATATTACTTACTGCCCTCCTAGCCATAACCAACGCAATCGCATCGCAGCAAGTTTTAAGAAAAACGCGCCTAAAGTCTTTTTCTTCTTTTTGCTGTCACGCCTAAACTAATTTCATAATTAGTTTAGGCGTGACAGCAAAAATAACGCATTGACTATATCATTATAGTCAATGCGAGTTGGATTACATAGCGACTGGAGGTGATGGGCTAAGGCGATGGCCTTAGCGCCGACCCCCTAAATAAAAAGGTGATGACAAACCACAGATAACCCCCAATAGATACCGCATTATGGGGGTTTGTTCAGATCCTAGCTCACCAAAACTGGCGGAAGGCGCGGGTTGCGGGGACTGGAGCCAATGCGCTATTATTGGCTGTTTCGAGTGACGCCCTAATAATGAACTCTAATATAGGTAGCGGCAGGTAAGTTTAGCGCTGAGTGAAATGTGGATGGGATAGCTGCGCATGGGTACAGTCGCGAACATAATACAATTATAATTTTAATTAATATAACCAAAATAATTTTAAGAATATATTTAAATAAATAGTAAGTCTATCACTGAGCAAAATGTGGAGGATATTAGGTACTGTCGCGGGCGCAAACATTAATAAATAGTTAATGTTAAAGTTTTGCAAAGCTTGTAACAGGATATTTTACTATTCGTTGCTTCATCAATCTCACTTTTTATTTGCTTTAAAGAATCAATCAATTCATTGGTTTCTCTTTTAACAAAACAATGCACGTCATACACCATGTTTCGTGCCTGTCTTTTCAAAACAGTATTTCTTCTAGGCATATTCACTATCTACTAAAATCACACTAATAGAAAAACCAACAATAACAAACGAACTCAAATATAAAAAAAAAAACAATAACAATGAACGACAACAACAATACACTTTAGAGCGCGACTGTATAGACAGAAGTCCGCGGGCGTCGTATCGGGGCGAGGGACGGAATACGACTGGCTAGCCAACCGGCGCTACGCACGCGCACCCTTCGTCCCTCTAGCCTCCCTGTGATTACCTAATTTTTGACTTCTGCGCAATAACGGTCAGCGCTAGAGTTACATGCCGGTACTTATACTTGCTCAAAACTAAGGCCATGCTGCGAAGCGGCGATTTATATAGAACCATATACGCCAATGCGTGGTGCGCGGTCGTCGTCTTTCATGCGGTATCTATTGGGGTTTATCTGTGTGACAAACGTACTGGCTATTATATTGAAGTTATCGCTGTGGTCAAAGAACCTAAAAGGCTGGATGTGTTCTGATGGAGTTGGACTACCTCTGCCTAGAGGCCGCAATTCTTTTTATTGACGAGAGTATAAGTACCTACATACATTGGTTTGTGATATGATAGTAGTCCACCACGCTAGCAAAGCGCGGGTAGGTTGGTATCTAACAAGCCGATGTTGTCTAAAAAATAATAAGAAAAAGGTTGGAATTTGTGATAGGTTTTTGTTCATAGCAAAATAAATGAACTATTTTGTCCTTACAGGCTTATATTAGTAGAGTCACTATAGTATACCTATCGATATACTTGCTTGTAGGTAAGTACCGTTGTTTTTTATTCTGTCCATCCCTACCACAATACCACAGATTAGAGAAAAAACAATTGACTCATAATACCAACTGTGAGAAAACCTCATAGGTATTTAAAAAAATTACGCTCGCGTTCGTCATTTTCTTCCCAGTTCTGTGGCTCCGTAACGAACTTATTTAATAATACCACTTATATTACACCTTGTTACTCTAAATTCTAATGTACAGCTGTTTGTCGTTCCTAATATATAAATAAATAAATTATCTTGTGGTTTCTAAACTCTCTTAAATATTTTAACTAAGGGTGGGTATTCTGTAGTCAAGGTAACCAATGGTCAAAGTTTGTTAGACATTTTAACCATTGGTTCACGTTACCTTACCTACGGATAAAAAAACCCACCCTAAGTAAAGCAAGAAAGAAAGTGGCGTTCCATTAGTTTAGTATCACGCGGGTACAGTGCCCGCTTTGCACGAATATTGAAAACCAAAAATGAATAACGTAATTTTTATTTTGGCGCGAGCTGCAAACGAGATGTCCAACGTTCAACGCTTGGAGTGTTGCCAGACACGATATCCGGGAATCATTTTTAATTGAGGCAACATTTTAGGACAGAAAACTCAATCCGTGTGAACTGAGCTGATTTTGTACCTAATTCGTCTCGACAACAATTTTCTTTATTCATTATGACTCGAGCAATGATAAACACTGGTGTCACAAAATGACTGTTACTTTTAATCTAACCGCTTCGTTTTAAGTAAATGTTTAATATCTATCCTTACCTATTTTGTTAAAGTGAAATTTTGCCTACAAACCGTTCACCGTAAGATGTACCCTGATGTACTCATATCATTTAAAAATATGCAAGTATTATCGTAAATGTAAAGTAATATGTAAGAATTGTCTGAACTTGTAGTACCACAGATAAATATGTTTTACTTGCATATTTTTAAATAATATAAGTACCTCAGGGGACATCTTAGATGAACGGTCTGTAAATTCACGGCTTGCCTTCAAAAAAGAAATACAGGCAGTCATTAAATGAATGTGTGTGTGTGTGTGTCAGACGGCACAAACACATGAAAAAAAGTCTCGATTCTCACATTAATTCTTCACCAATACACCGAATACCGCTAGCCCGATATTCGTTAACCCGCCCCCTAATTACCTAACTCGCAACAGGTTTGCGACAGGCGTAAATCTCGCGGTGATTGCTGTCATACATCATTAGTGGTGTCGAGAATGTATGCTTCGCTACTGCTGTCGCATTGCTGTTGCAAATTTTACGTAATTACCCCGCCGGCCTCAGTATGCTGATTGTTAACGCTTCGACGAACAACTTAATAAAGTTATGCCGTTGCCTTTTCAGGACTCATTAAAACAGTTCACGGGTGAAAATGTACTGTAATTAATTTTGAATGTATTTATTTCGCGGAAATGTAATTTCGGTAGTAAAGCAACTGTGAAATTCACTTACACACATCACGAGAAAAGTCTCGACAAGCGTCAAACCATTAGGTATTATGTGTTACCTATATCACCCAAATTCAAGATGCAATGTTTACTAACATAGCACTGACAGTAGAATCTCTCTGGTAGCAGGAATTGCAAACATTTTTGACTGTGGCGTACTCTCGCATGAAAAAGTTTTCATACCAGCTTCACAGAGAACCTCTTGGTTGCTAGGGGCGACGGATCATAGTCAAAAAGTAACCAATTGTTTCCTACCCAGGACGTCAAAACTGAGATTCATTATGGTTGGCACTGATAAATTTCTGGTGATTTAAATCTTCGTTTTTGATCACCTAATGAAGATTTCTAACATCAATTAGTCCGATTTTTCATAGCATTGACGTAACTATTGAGAATTGTGACAAATCTGAAAGAATTTATAGGTAAAATCATCGTAATTCTGATATCGCTCAACAATTTCGAGGGGACAACCCTAAAATCAGCTGATTCAACTGTCAGAGAAATGTTAGTAAATATTGCATCTTGGATTTGGGGCTAGTTTAGACGTTTACTTGTCATTTGTAGTGAGGGACTGTGGTGCTACACAGTTTGCCTTTGCCTAGTTATCGGGAACAAAATTTAACTTTATTTTCATTAGAAAGCTCGCAAAGAGAGACCATCAGAGACTATTTGCCAAACAAATGTGTGTAGCTCGAATGCCGATAATTCGTTTTATTAACTTTCGCTGAAAATACAGGGTGATTGGTTCGTGGACCTTATCCTTTTAGGATGTGTGTAAACAGGCATTGGGCCATATTTTCATTTTTGAATTAATTAAATTATTTTTTTTTGTTTTGTTTTTATGTAAGTTGTCTTAAAAAACATACCCTTTTCAACGGCTTTCTAATGAGATACTATTTATCGCAAAATATTGATGGGTTCCAAAGATCCTCAATACTCACAACCAAGTATGTCTACCCTCCTGATCAAGTGGGTATTGATGTGGTAATAAAGACTAGTTTAGGTTTGTTCAAACGTTTGTATCCTAATGCAGCCTAATCATATCAGTATGATTGTACAATCACTAATCAGCCTCACTCACTTGCCTTAATAATTATCGAAAATGAACTCGACGGGGTTATATAGATGTCAGTTTTCCTTGGCTCTTATTCAACTGTGTCGATATTTCAGTAAACGTCCTTTTAGATACAGAGAGCTATCACTTTTAATAACTTTCATGCAGCTAATGGGGTTAAATTAAAACTTTATCCTGGTTGAAGTTAGTGCACTATAAATTTCCAGTGGTTCTTTCGAGACTTTCGTAGCCCAAGAGTCTACAATAGGCCAAGCTCATTAAAAAAAATTACTACGATTTTCAGACATTACATTCGAGTCAAGAGTATACCTAACTTACAAATACAAGAGCTCAACGAAAAAAACGCCAAAAAATCCTAATAAAATTAAAAAGAAATTAAAACTCCAGGGTTCCATATTAATACTTCTAAAAACATTAAAAAATAAAAGAATCCAGTCCACGTTAAAATCTCTCATTTTACTAAAACCTCGCTTGGCAAACAGCAATTTCTAAAAGCTTGTATGTGTTTGTAAGGCATTTGTGAACAAAGTATGGAGGTAACGCTTGTGTGCTTGAAATGAAACTATTTTAAAATACAACTGAGGAAATACTATTTCAACGCTAATTTGCAAATACTAAAACGGCGCAAATATGCGCAGGTCAGCGCTAATCACGAATTTGTTGCGCTGGCCGGAGAAACCCTAGGCCCGTGGTCGTCCGACATGAAAAATTTCTGTAAGCAAATTTCCACTAGGTTGGTCCTCGCCTCAGGAGATCCCAGAGCTGGCACATACTTCGCTCAGAAGCTAAGCCTTCTCATTCAGCGAGGTAATGCTGCCAGTATTCTGGGAACCTTACCACGCGGTGGTGAGTTGGATGGCGTATTTATGTTGTAAATTTTGTAAATAATGTTTCTAGCTGTAGTTTTTTTTTTGTTTTTTCAAGTTTTTGTATGCTATTCTTGTAAATACTAAGCACACAAAATCACAAAGTGCGCAATGTCAAATATTATATTTCAACGCTATAAACGACTCGTGATATTATGTTCCGTGCGAATTTGGTAGCATCCGTGGATAAAGAAGCACGGCGCATGGAGGCAGAAAGGACGTAGTAGGTATAAACACATATTTTCCATCTGGCTGGTGGACGCACCTGCAGCGAGCCGATACCGCAGGGTTGTCACGGCTTTATTTGCCGTTTACATCATCATCCTCTTTGCCTTTTCACATTTGCTACTGGTGTCGGCTCCCAATCTAACCTGTAGCGGCGAGCTACCAAAATTACACAAGCGACTGCCATCTGACCTCGCAACCCATAAGGAACCAGTAACAGCATGGAACAAGAAGGAGCGGAATGCCAATACACCAAGAAAACAGCGCAGATCAGAAATATGCCATAAAACCGTTTTAAACCTAGCCCGCTGTAGCTACCCGTATAGCCCGCTCATTTTGCAGCGCCAGCCAGGTTTAAAACGGTTTTCTAAATCAGTGTTCATTCCATTATGCTAGCGACCCTAGTTTCGGATATAGGATTAGGATTTCTGCTTGCAAGTGTAGGTATATGATCGCACAATATCATAAAGTTCATAGCTCATAATATAGGCCTCCTCTCTCACTCACGCTCTCTGGGATTGAAATTATTGAGTTTCAATTCCAGAAGGAGTAATTAGAAATGATATCTTTAAAGTTAAAATAGTATCTTACAGAACTTACCATAATCAGTGTAAAAAATCCATAAATAAATAAATTATTCTTCCAAAAGTACTGCGGAAACTGGCAGCCCTATGGTTTTCACTGAAGCCACTGCATTGGCTCGGAGCATAGTTCAAATTCAGTATCCTCTATATCCTCTATATAGCCTCTACTATACATACTCTACCGTTCGGAAGGCATCCATTTTACGGTTTTCAGATGTGACCTTATAACCGTTATAGAGTATCGAGTAATTTAATGTTATATATTCATAGCTCCATCTTTCAGATATAGTTATAAAACCAGGTAGTCCTTCAATCATACAGGTAGATTCACTCACACGCTTTCAGATCTGTATCGATTAAAAATATCGATACTCGGAACGGTCTCCTCACTACTGTCACAGCGCCTCCCTATAATGACAATCTTTTAGAGAAATTATCCAAAAACTTTTGTAAATGCATAGGGTAGTGGTGGGACCGCAAGGTTGGTTGCGAGGAACGTGGGAGGTACGAGGAAGTGACCTACATATACATCAAAGTAGATAATTACGTAACAACTTAATAAAGTCAGCCATAAAGCTCTTTTATAATAAGAGTTACCTCCAATGGACGTTGTACGCGGGATACTACGGAAATCCCTACTAATATATAAAAGTTAAATGTTGTCTATGTTTCATACAAAATTGACTGAACCGTTTTGCTTGAAATTTAACATACAGGTTGCTGATATTTAAGTTAGGGTGGGTTTTTTGGTCTATACTTAAGGTTAACCAATGGTTAAAAACTTTTTACGTTTTGTTAGTGTTTTTAACCATTGGTTAAATTTGGTTACTTTAACTACGGGTCAAAAAACCCACGCCTAGTATTCATGTTCAACGTAGGTACTTCTGCAGTGGCATCTTACATATTAGGAAATAAGTTCAAAACCGCTTTTGTACAGGAAAGTTAAGAGTTTTCACGGAAAAACGGGTAAATACAATAATCTTCTAATGATTTATTAAAACTAGTCGCTATATCTACCTGAAATCGGCGTTACATTCGAAGTCAATGGCCTGATTATCTTCCTTTAAAAGTATGCTTTAACATCGATGGGCTTAGGTGTTACGTCACCATAACCAAAAACTCGTTACAATTAATGTCGTTGTAATCGAAATCCACTGTATCTAACTGATGATGATGAACTATCAGTTAAACCATAGTGTACACTTTTCACTCTTCTTATTATGATTTACCTTTTAAAAGTATTAAAATAACCTATTTGCATTACTTTTGACCATGTACTTAAAATATAAGAAAGCGATGGTGGCCGAGCGGTAGCATGTGCGCTTCGCAAACTTACGGCACCGGGTTCGATCCTCGGCCCTCCACCAATGACTTATCTAGTAAGTTATGTGCAGTTTGTGATGCCATCGCTCCGTGCCTCGGAGAGCACGTTAAGCCGTCGGCCCCGGTTGTCATAAGAACATCTATGGCAATCGTTACGGGTAGTCAGACGCCTGATCTAACCATCCCTGTTACTGGTTCCTTATTATGGGTTGCGAGGTCAGATGGCAGTCGCTCGTGTAATTCTGGTAGCTCGCCGCTACAGGTTAGATTGGGAGCCGACCCCAATAACAAATGGGAAAAGGCAAAGAGGATGATGATGTACTTAAAATCAAACTATATTTATATGATCCATTATTTTATATTATTTCAACGCAACGTAGGTAAGAGCTAAAGAGAGATAAGAGATAAAGAGAGCTTCTAACGCTAAAAAGATTCAAGATCTTACAGTCCCACGTTGGGCGCCAAAATCATAAAATGATAGTTTGGTGCCCAACGCGGAACTGAATATCCTTGGGCGTCAAACTTTCATCGTAAAGGTTTGGTGCTCAAGGTATTAAAATGAATAAAGTTACAGTTTAGTTACTTAATTTCCATTCGTTCTTTGTTTTATTAACAGCTACTCGTATTTACTGCAGTGAATAATTAGCAAAAAATTTAGCAAAATGTGACAAAAATAAATAAAACTACAAAGCAACCTCCCTGCAAATTACAAGAAGAGTATAAGCTAATTTCATGCAGTAGATGTTTCGGCAGTTTACATTACATAGACTTTTCTATAAGTACCTATTTACCCATTTATTCATTTTTTGTTGTTTTTGTTGTCTTTTCATGCACATTGTACTATTAAAACTAATCAACATAATTCGAATAAAGATGCTATAAATATAAAAAAATCTGATACTCAAATTGCGAGATGCTCATAAAAACTCTTAATTATACGCTATTATTCTTACTGCCGCTGACCTCCACTAAAATATTCTTTTATCAAAGCGCAAGAGGCTCAAAGGCCTCGAGAACACCCGAGCTCTGACGAATAATGCGAAATATGGACTCATCATAAATGCATTCTCAATCGCCGACTACATTTTTAAAACATGAATGACGTCATAGCGTGTCTCGGCTCTCCGCTCCAATTCATATCTCTTGACCGGGAAGCCAGGAAACATCTTCTCTACCCGTCTGTTTCTTTCATAAGTAAGTATACTATCACTTGTCTCTTTTCCTCTTGTATTACACGATAACGTTCAGCTTTTAAATTTAGATGTCGGAGATTGTGTTTGGATAGTAAATTATAAACGTTTGCGATTTGTAATATGTTAAATTGTTAAAATTGGCATCAGAAAAATGGTAATTTCTGAAAACTCTTTGGAGTAATCTACAGATAGCTTTAATGTTACTATTATAATAAGTTTAATTATTACTACCTATACTAGAACTTTTATTCACGACATGACAGTTATTGGGATGCAACAAAGAATTGTGAAAAAATTTGACACTGATGATAGTTCATCCAATTGAGTGACCTGTAGGGTTAGCGCGGCCAGTAGATAAAACTGTCTTTCTCCTGTTTTACTCCAAGCAAGTATGAAGAAAGTGACGTAAAACGGGGAAAGACAGTTTTGTCTACCATCCATGCTAACCCAGCTGCTGGGTTAGCGCGGACGGTAGACAAAATTGTTTATTTTTTTATTTTTTTATCAACGATAGGCTAACATTTGACCACGGTCTCACCTGATGGTAAGTGACGACGCGGTCGACGATGGAGCATGCTTGCCTAGAAGATACCGGTTCAATTGTCTCTCCCCGTTTTATGTCACTCTTCATACTTGCTTACTTGTCAAGTGGAGTAAAACTGGAGAAAGACAATATTGTCTACCGTCCTTGATAACCCTGCTGATTACTCATTGAGATTTATAAATGTAAGGATATCAAACATCCTTTAACATCGCATTTTGTTTTTCATCATTAGTTCAATATGTACCCACTGCTGGGACATGGAACTTCTCTCGCATAGAGAGTGTAGGCCTTAATTCACCACGCTGGACAGGAGCGAGTTGGTGATAACTATAAAACAATACCACGAACCGGAAGACGCAGCGTGGGCTGGTCCCCGACTAGGTGGACCGATGATCTGATGAAAGCCGCGGGGAGCCGATAGATGCAGGAGGTAAACAGCCGCTCAAGGTGGTGCTCTGTGGGGGAGGCCTATCTTCAGCAGTGGACGTCTTCAGGCTGTTGATGATGATGATGATGATAACTTAATACACCATCGATTTAATGCCCATCCGTTATTCAGTAAACATTCATCGATAGTTCATCATGATGGTCATACATTCGGTTCTGTTTACACCAACGACCACAAATCAGTGTTGCCAGCGCGTAACGGACGCCACTCCCGAATATGCCAATATTTTCGCCGGCGCTATAAATAACAGCTGTGTTGCCATATTTTTTGTATCCACAAACAATTTTCACGGTTTGATCCGTTTGTGAACCGATTTTTGTATGTCAGGGATTTTTACGCTTTGGTAATGGGAAGATTTACATTCCTAATAACGTTCTAGTGTATTTTCCATTCACTCTCTTTATGTTCGTTCAGGGCAGTCGCTTTCTTTTCAGTTAGCGGCTAGAGGGATGAATTTAATCCCATATTTAATAAATTAAGAAGTTTCTATCACCATCATCATCATCATCAGCAGGCTGAAAACATCCACTGCTGAATATGGCTCCCCATAGAGCTCCACATGGAGCGGCTGCTTGCCTCCTGCATCCATCGGCTCCCCGCGGTTCTGACCAGGTCGTCGGTCCACGTAGGGCCGGCCTACACTGCGTCTTCCGATTCGCGGTCGCCACTCGAGAACCTTTCTTCCCCATCGGTTGCCAGTTCCACGTACGATTTGGCCTGCCCACTGCCACTTCAACGTTTCTAAAAGCTATATTGGTGACTTTAGTTCTTTTGTGAATCTCCTCATTTCGGAGCTGCGCGACTTTGAGCTTACTCATAAAGCCAACAGTAAGAGACTACATCTCAGTGCCATAAGTTATCACTGGCAACACACACTGATTGAATACTTTCGTGCTTTCGTTTTCGTTTCGCTTTTTTTGCTTCACTTTCTTTAAAGTATTGAGGGAATTGTTCTATGTAATCTCATATCACTTGTCCATCTACATAATCAGGCCCTAGGGAAGGAATAGTACATTACTGCAGCGGCCAGCAATAGAGGCATTGATGGACGAACGTGTAAATGTGGGCCGAGGCGAAGCCCAGGCACACATACGTAAGTCCATGAATGCCTAGTTGTGGCCAAGACTGGTACCTATAGTACTTTTCTCAAATAATGCGCGGAAAATAAAACTAAGTAGAACCTAGGAACTTTAATTTGAAAATATTTATTCCCATAAAGTGTAATTTTTTTTCAACAAACAGCTTTCTATTTGCACGCCAGTTCGAAATTTTAACAACACCTTTGATTTGATGTTTTGATTGAGACCTCCTTGGTTGCCATGTTTCGGAGTAAAAGATCGTTCCATTTTTAAATTACACGACAGATATGAGTTTACTATTAATATGGCCGCTAAACCACGACAGGTAGGGTTTTCATACAACTTTTGCCGGCCGCTGCTCGCCAGTACAGCAATTTCGATTCATCTCACTATAATTTCCAAGCATGTTTGAGAAAACACTTTTCTTGTCGTTCATAATCAAAAAGACGACAGCGTTTATCGTTTGTTTCGCATCCAAACATTATGATTGGGATCCGACGGGACGTAAAATAATATTTTGAAGTATCAGTTGCTGTTGTTGGGATCCGTTGGGACCTACTCGACGGATTAGATGCGAATTCAAATCACGTTCGTAATTGAAATTATATCTTTACAATAAAATTAATTTGTGATTACGCTAAACAGGTACCACCGCTTTGCCAGTTATTCTGCCGCCAAGCAGTCACGCGAAACTTACTTGTTTTAAAGTTCCGGGTGACACTGCAACTGTTATGGGCGGCCGTGTCATTTAACATCAGGTGAACGACTTGCTCGTCACGTCATTCAATCACATAAAAAAAAAAAAAACTTTGGTGGATAGTCAATGGATACCTACTACATAAACTTCTAGAAATATAAACTAAACCCCAAAATTGTATGTATATAGTTTTAAATTAAATCATTTACCTTCAAAAGTTTATTAGAGCGTAACTCACTGTCGGTTTAAAGTTTGTAGTGTAGTCGTCAGTTTACGACGAGTAGGTAATTAATTTGGCTGGTTTCGTCGCTAGTTAAATACATTGTTTATTTACCAGTGAAACGTGATAGTTAGCAACTTTGTCAATACAAACAAGCTTTGTAAATTAACGATGATTACAAAGGCAATACAAAGAGTGACTACTAAAAGCTGAAAAAATTGTGTCAATAAGTGTCCTAACATGGACTAGGATACATAATGAAATAGCTTTATTTGCACTCTCAATAAATGATGTGCTATCTACACGTATGTAATCAATATGTACTCAATTTATACTAATGAATTAAATTGCACCCAGTAATTGCACCCCTGTATCTGCAAGCGACTGAAAACTTCATCGATGTCGATACAGAAAAGACCCGAAAACAACAAAAATGTATCTCCTTGGAGATCTCAACCTCTGCCTGAGTTCTTCTCATTTTGTCGGTTATACTTGTTATTTGACGTTGGGACACTTGGTTTTCCTAAAGGATACTGTTCTTTTATATGGATCGGACTGGAAATAAATGCATTGAGGACCGCGTGCGGCTCGTGGGCCCCAAGTTTGACATGCCTGCACTAAGATATACTTGTTTCATTTTGATAACCAAAATGTACTTACATATGTTGCAATAAACTATTGAGTATTGTATTTAAGATGAATTTCAGAGAAGTCACGTCTGAGTCAATCAATTATGGACTACAAGATAAATAGTGGCATGTTTTACTAGGTGGTAGAACTTTTCTGCAAAGTTCGTCTAGGTAGGTGACGCTTAACACTAGGCGAACGACTAGTTCGTCACGTCATTCGTTTACTTAAATGTACAGGAATATATTTAAAGGAGAATATTTGATTTATGACCACCCCACCCCTGTCGCAAGCCACAAGGTCACGACCCGGGAGTCGAACCCGCTACATTAAACGACAAATCAACTCCGAACTGGCTCCAATCAGCACCGGGTCTAATTGCCGAAACCGATCTCACCGCGGTGCTACGTGATGGTTCGCCGTAGTGATGGGCGAGGGGCTGGTGAATTCGGGTTATATTATTGTGGAGCTAATAGAGGATGAATCAGATATTATGGCTCCCTTTGAGATCAGACAAATATGTTCCCAATGAGAACATCTTCAAAAAGGCAATAGGTAGCTAAAATAAATGTAAAAATGTACACTTTACAGAAATAAGATTGGATAACGCAGCATATAGATGGCGGCCCTTCTATAGGTGGACGGACGACCAGACCCCTAGTATGCGCACAGCGACAAAATTTTCTCGACACTATCTTGTGAGAGACCGTGAAAACACTGGTAGCGCCTAAGTGTGTCTCACTCTAACAGCAACGACAAGTTTTCTCGCGGTGCGCATGCTAGGGTAGGGGGACTGGTCAAAAACACGAGAAGCCGTTGGATGCAAGAGCCAAGTAGCCGGTGCCGGTCAAAGTGGTGGAAGTGGTGGTGGTGGAGTGGTGGTGGAGTGGTGGTGGTGGTGGTGGAAAGCCTATTCTCATTCCATTCCACATGGGGAGTGATTAGTCCTGCACTGACGTCCTGCTTGGGATGTATTGTGCAATTCCCCTGCCAGCATCTAGAGCCCAAGCCATCCCCTGTAGCTTCTTAAAATAGCGGAGTGTGATTCTACGCTGCTGGCACAGCCGCTCCAGTCAGTTCAGGGAAAGCCTATGTTCAGCATTAAACGTCTTCCAGCTGACGATGATGATGATGCATGGACGTAATGTGATGATGCCTTGATGTATGTGCCATCACTGTTCCTGAAAAACGTTGATTCATTAAGCTTGGAAGTGGTTTGATATTGGTGCTAATGGTGTTTTTGTTGACTGATGTAAAATATGTCATCATTATTATGTCGAAAATCTGAACCGATGTAAGAAAGAAGAGGTTCTGAATTACGCATTTAGTTAATGTTGTACGTTTCTGATCTGATTTTTGTGATATGCAAAAGGCTTTCGAGATGAAGGTAGACTCACCATCACACCATTTAGATTCAACCAAAATTTCACGTTTATCAATGATAGCTCTGTGCACTGTGAGATCAGTTAGTAAAGTCTCATTTGCCCAGTTATTTCACTAGCTACATTGCCCTTCAAACTGGAACACAGTAGTGCTTGCACACTACTGCTTCGTGGCAGCATAACTGGCAAAGCGGTGGTAAACTTGCTGAAATTTCCGGATTATCAACTATAGCCTATCTGTAATCAAAGTATTTTACGGATTCCAAACGCAACACTACTGGTCACTGATTAGCAGGACCGCTGAGAACTGGGTCGGCTTGTGTTTTACCAACTAGAGATGTAAGGGTCAAACGAAGTGGATATTTGGACCGAGCTCGATTACACCTACTTTCAGACTGCATGTACTGCAAATAGTGACGCAGAAACAGAAGCAATCCTTACTCTTCCCTATGTAAAAGTCAAACTTTAAAGAGTTAAATGAATTGTTAATTGTATAGTTACCTAAATAAGCGTACGTACCTATGCTGTGAGTTTTTATTGTAAATGGCTCGTTCGATTCCCGCGACAGGTCTAGGTATTGTGGGAGCATGTCATCCTAGTTCCTGGATCCCTATAGAATCTATAGGGATTCAGGAACTATGAAGATATACCTTAACTAGTATTCGCTGTATTTAGTCATCAACATCATCCTCTTTGCCTTTTTCCATTTGTTATTGGGGTCGGCTCCCAATCTAACCTGTAGCGGCAAGCTACCAGAATTACACGAGCGACTGCCATCTGACCTTGCACCCATAAGGAACCAGTAACAGGGATTGTTAGATCAGGCGTCAGATTCTATCAGGCGTCTGACTTCCCGTAATGATTGCCATAGATAATCTTATGACAACCGGGACCGACAGCTTAACGTGCTCTCCGAGGCACGGAGCGATGGCATCGAAAACTGCACATAACTTAATTGGTGCAGGACCAAGGACCGAACCTGGTGCCGTAAGGTTGCGAAACGCACATGCTACCCCTCGGCTTCCATCGCTCAGTATTTATATCTATAGGAATAGATATAAATATAATACTAGAATAATAGTGAGGGTCTAGGATCTATGTACCTATTTAATTGTTGGGAGTTATTATTAGTATGAGAACTGATAAAAACTTCGTACGTTTTTAAAGAGAATAATGAACTTAAAAGTTATATACATTGCTTAACATTTTCAGGAAGTATACATATCATATTATGCCTCGGTTTGATTCTGCAACCGTGAGTAGGTATTATCATAACGCGAACCATATTTTCCGTATTCGCAATAGCAGCGAGTTTGTTTACACTGGTCCAGCAGTTGATCAAGCTGGGTTTGTACTCTCTAGATTTCATAAATAAATAAATAAAATAAATAAATATGTGTGGACATTTCACACAGCGCCATCTAGCCCCAAACTAAGCATAGCTTGTACTATGGGAACCAGATAACTGATGTAATACTTAGATACTTTTTGTTTGTAAATACATACATAGAATACAATATAACACCCAGACACAGAACAAACATCGATGTTCATCACACAAATGTTTGTCCCGAGTGGGAATCGAACCCACAACCTACAGATCAGAAGGCAGGGTTACTACCAACTGAGCTATCAGGCCAGTCATGGCACACTATTCCATGACTGTTATCTTTTAGATTATTCTAAAACATTAAAAAAAGGGCTCAGTATAAAATAATTTAAATGCTAAGAAGTAGCTTAAGAACATCAGCCGGAAGACGTCCACAGGCTTCCCCTATAAAACGTCACTTTGAATGGTTATCATAGGGAGGGATTTGCTATAATCACTACGTTTGGCAGGTGGCTTGGTTATTGCAGAAGATTTTAATGTAGGTACGGAGGAGAATGCTGCTGCCCATTCCCGGCTTTCTTTTACGGCACCTTCGGGAAGAGATGGAGGGGCGGGGGGGAAGTAGCTTGTATATGTAAATGTAATTTATATGAGTAGCCGTTTCTTGGATTCGTGTAGGCACCTATCGGTAAAATATCTTTCTGTACAGTAAGTATAATATTCCCTAAAAAGATAAAGTATATTGAATGTCCTAAACTCATAAATTTAGACTACATTCCAGTGAATGGATCGATGTAAACAACCAACGGTGCGCACCGCATCAAACACGCTTGCAAAAAACTGATGATTATGATGAATGGCGGTTTATCTCATCCATCAACCCCCGGGATGCTTCCAATGTGCTGCCGAGCGGGGGTTTGTAATATCTCTCCCATTGAGAAATGTTAAGAGATGCAGAATACATACAAAAAGCTATTTAAATTAAAATGCCCCATGAAATAAAAACAACACTTCATCAGAATTATAAATTGCAATTTATTACCAAAAATTCAAAGAAAAAGCCAGTCTTGTTCCTGGTTCGACAGTTTTTTTTTTGAGTTGCATGGATGTAGTTCTTCAGAGATAAAGTGTGCCAATGCTGCCAGATTTAAAGTAGTAGTACGCAGGTAGATATTCTATGAGATGCCTGTACCTGCCCTTAAGTACAATTTCTCCCAAATTATGATCATGAGATATCTAATCAAATTTGCCATAAATATAGGCAATCTTCCATTCACATGGCAACCCTACTTCCGGGGGTAGAAAGCGGCCAATTATTACCCGGCACTCCGCAAATTACGTGTAGAGTAGCGAGCGATCCCACGAGAAATTGTAACAATGAATTTATAATTTAATTTTTTATAGGATTTGCAACTCGACTGATGAGTTCCATTTTGGTTTTGTGGTAATCAGAGTGTATCAATGATGGTATGTAATAGGGTGCCACCTGCATCCAATTGGTAGGTGCAGGGGGTAGGTTAGTAGTATGTAGATATTGACAGCAATTTTCGGTCATTTTGTCATAAAGTCAGAGAAGCGTATACCCCCCTCTTGTCCATACAAAAAGTGCCAACGCTTTTACACCTCTAAATTTTATTCGATTTTGATGATTTTTTTATATGTTATCTACCCAATAAACATCTATGCTCGTGCGTCTTTTTTTTCAAGTTTTTACAATATCTTCATATTTATAGCCACCTTAAGGAACGAATTTCTGGCGTCAAAATTATGACGAAGAAAGGTAGTTGTAACTAGAACACGAAACAAATTTTTAGAAAAATTAAGACGTACAAGCATAGATTATAATCTATCCTAACGATTGACACCGAAAACAAAAGTTTTTATTAGGTTTTGGAGAGTGAAAACCGATGGCGCCCAAAACGCTAAAATGTAGGTTATGTAGGTTAGTTCACTCATGGGCTCTATTGTCTCTATCATACGTGTGGACAGCAGAGTGACGGCAATAAAATTTTCAAATACCAGGACGCTTAGAATGCAATGATACTCTTATCATTATAATATCATTGTTAGAAGGGGATCTTTTCAATCTTCTGGCCTATGAATATCAGCAGCAAAACTTGCATTTACAACGACAGTTTATCTAACCCAACCTTTTTCATTAAAACCTTACTAAATTATCAACAACCATAAAATTAAAAGAACATTACGCCTTAATAACAGCATTTATCACCCGTTATATTATAGAAATGGTGGCGATATCGGCCGATGGAATTGAAATGCTTTTTCAATTCTCGCTTCGAGTTTAATGTCGCTCGCGGTCCTTCGCTTAATTTATGATTATTTCAATTACACGAGCGTTCTGAACGCGGGTTACACTTGGCCGTTTTAAAATGCTACTTTTCATTAAGGATTTAATTTCAAATGGGACTCCTCGATGTCTCGTTAAATATTTTGATTTTCTAAAGCGATCATATTGCTACCGATTGACACTAAAAGTACGGATTTGACAGATTCAATACACAGTTTATGTGCATAGTTACTTTATTAAATTTACTTGTGGAGTATCGGAAAACTACATTAAATACCTACCTAACAAATGGATACGTATACCTTCGTGCGATACGTGCAATAGTGCAAAGCAATGCGCCCGATATACGGCAAGGATTAAATACACTTGAAGAAACCTTATAACGATCATCATCATCGTCATCAGCCACTGTGCCCATCTTTGACCTTATAATATGCACTGCAAAACGAAATCCACAAACAACAATATTTGCAGAGCTGCAAATTCTTATCGCACCAGCAACCCCAGCAGCCATTCTCTCAGAACACAACAGCATCCAAAACTGACGACAAAGGAATATTTCTCAAGATTTTATCGGGGTTTTATAGTGCAGCTCTAAGCGGAGCGCGCCTCGTTTGTCGACCATCTTAAAATTGGATTCGTTTTCACGTCTTTTTCGCCCTCTTTGTGAACGAAATTTAGTATTGATACTAGATGTCCGGGTCGTTAGCACAGACGGACTTGCAGGAACAGTACGTAAGCTTGTTGAATGCCACAACGTATCAATAACTACCTACCTACAGTATAAACATTGATTTGAGATTGATTTTCTCTTCTCTACAGTCTATAGCTCATACCCTGCTGCGAGCTCAGTACCGCGCGCGCGGTACTAAGCTAGCAGCGTCCGTCGGTTGACCAAATGTATCTAGTTTCATTTATTGATATATAAATAAGAGCATTATTTAAAATTATGAAATAATTTTTAGTAGTTCAGAAAAATATGAAATTTATTTTGGTAACAATATGTTTTGTCGATGTAATACAAAACTCCGGAGACATTTGACCTTTTGTTGAAGCCTTTTTTAATCAAAATAAAATTTAATTTAGTATTTTTTTACTTACTTCAAAGCTATAAATCAAAAATCTGTTCTATCTTTATGAAAGTACGGGATGTAGGTATTTAGTGGAGTATAATTTAGTTTGGAGACTTACGTTACACAGAATTTGCAAATTAGAGCTCTCAAATCGGGTCTCTGTGTGTTTTTTCAAAACGAACACAGAAGGAGAATGATTATTACTAAATAAATAAGTAAGTTAACTAAAATTCGCTTTGTCATTATCGAAGAAGATGAAATGAAGGATATTTTTCATATAATGGCTAAGTATAGACATTAAAACTGTGCATCAAATATTGACGACGAAAACCTTGCAACTAAGCAATAATTTTGTAACAGCCCCCTTATGATAGTACCGTATCTTTTAATTTATCAAAGCTTTTAAACTACCTTGATCACTGTATAACAGTGTCGTTAGTATTACAATGGAATACCCGTTAATACCCACTTCCGGAATATGATTGGGTTCGAGTATACAATTCGAAATTAGATCCTAGCTTTTTGTGCGGTGATCGTGAAGGGAAACGATTTGTGGAGGCTTTTAATTTGTTATGATATTATTTCTACTCTGGGTTGTTGAAATAAGCGTTTTAATTTAGAAACCTACTTAAGTTTTGACGCTATAAATTGGGTATGTATGTTCATTTACTATTTTAGTTGGTGATCCGCGGTAACTCAGCTATTTAAAGAGTGAATAGCTATTGCTCTGCTTGTATTGAGGTCGAGTCCTAAATGAAATCCTATTTATCTTATAGAAGTCTTTGTAATTGATGTTAACCTGATACCATGCACAATTTTAAAGGTATTAGCTACTATCACTACGCTTTTATTTTTTATTTTCAAAATGTTGCTCTTAATTCGATATATTCAACTAGGTATATCTATTCTTAACCAATCGGCAACGTTTGTTGTGGTCATGACTTGGATGAGTGACCAGTACAAAAGTGGTATTTCCAACTGACCACTTCCATGCTTCGGAGGGCACGTAAACCCTCGGGCTCGGTTGCTGTCATGGCGAAAGAAAGGAAGGATTTTCAAAATTGCACCGTTCCGTTTTTGTATTATTACATTTATTACCTACTGCTATTTTAAAGTTTTGATTCCATTTCTTTCAGTGGTATTAAACTTTGCGTTACTTTGAAAATTATAATCCAGTTACGAAGGTGCTACTGCAAAAGTTCATAAAACGTCTGTCAATTGTTTCTTTTTTTCTTTTATTTTGACTCCACACTCCACACATGTGTATTTAGCCAGTGTCAAGTATTGTTTTTTTTTATCGTGCTAAAGAATATTTCACGTAAAGTCAAGATTTAGTCATAGTCCAGTCGCATGACTTAGACTGGACTAAGTACGTAAAGTGGAGGCAACTTTACTGGAAGCTTCTATGGAATTTTGGCAGCAACACGAAAAACCACGTTTGACCACATCATAATAATATATTATGTATATCACTTGCCCACTCATGCTCGTAATTAAGCATTTAATGCGTAAAACGTCACCAATTTAAAACATTACAACGACGACGCGACGTGAACTTTTCCGCGTTCCCGCCAAAAAAACCACTTGTTTCTTTCAGCAAGAACGAAAATAAGTGAAAAATGCCAAGCATTCAAAGGCAAGCAACTTCCGGGCAGTATATCAAGAAGCTATACCTAATATAGTGTTTGCTAAAGCAATTAGCGTCCGCTTGAGACACTGTCCAGACTCCAAAGGGCGCTAATGACGTCACCCCTAATGACGTACGTAATGACATCACCGCTTGTAACATGGAGGGTTGAGACGGAGAATATTTGATTGGATCTTGGTACTGAGTTAAAAATAATAATAATAACGCCCAACGATCACATACATAGATCCTGGACCCTAACTAGGATTCCCTGTATCTAGGGACCCAGGAACTACGAGGACCATGCTCACACAACACCCAGCCGCAGAACAAGTATTCGCGCTTTTTTTCCTGTGCGTATAAATACTCGTCCTGTCACAGGAATCGAACCCGCCGCCTCCGGGTTATGAGCTAACCTGAAGTCTAGCAAAGATGCGATGAAAGTGCGAGGTCAGATTGCAGTCGCTCGTGTAATTCTGTTAGCTCACCGCTACAAGTTAGATTGGGAGCCGACCACAATAACAAATGGGCAAAGGCTAAGAGGATGATGATTACCTTTTTTACTTGGATATTCTATATGCATAAAATAGAATTCAATGTAAATATAGAATGAAGCCGCTAAATAAATTACCATTTCATGAAAGTACAGAGAGTAGGTGTAGAGCTACTTTGCCAAACTTGCATACAAACCTCAAATAAACTAAAACATTAAATACAGGATAAACTAGATTTAGAATATTAAGTACAGCTTGAAAACACGAAAATGGCTTCGCTAGTCTTGCACCAAAACTTATAGCGCAAGCTCTGTAGGTATACTAGATGTTGTCTCGGTAGGTGTAGGTTCACCACTAGCCGCCAGCTACAATGATTTACGGGGTAACAACCAAAGGCTTCTATGTATACACTAGACAGCACATCTCTAACTTGCACTGTCGACAAATGGAAATAGGCCGGTCAGCGTCTTCTCGCTCATACGAAGCTCGGCACTCAAAGTGACTGCACGTGTATTGTAATAAAAATTGTAATCAGAAAATGCCATCGTGCGTGCTGAGATACTACAAAAACCAGTCGGGTAAAACAAACAAACGCGACGGAATCACTTGTAAACAATAAGTTTAAAATTTGGAACAGAATACACTTAAATATTTTTTTTTTTTCCATAAACTGCTTTGTATTCGCAAGCCAGTTCGGAATTTAAATAAAACTTTTGTGAAGTTACCTCCGTAGTTGCCAAGTTTCAGAGTAAAAGATCGATCCATTTTTAAATTACACGACAGATTATGAGTTTTGTATACAATGTTATTTATTTGGCCGCTACACCACGACAGATATGGATTTTCATACAACGTTTGCCAGCCCCTGCTCGTCAGTACTGCAATTTCGATTTACCTCGAAGAAGGTTGTTAAATAATGCTCAAATTTCCAAGCATGTTTGAGAAAGGCCCTTCTTCAAAGAGTTAGGCCTCTTGGGATCCGCAAAAATCTAAGACACAGAGACCCACATTTGACCAGCAAACTCGTTTTGTATTATCCCTTCAAAAGAGTTAATTTCTGTAACGGGGACATGGCTAACTTAAATGACCAAAGTTTAATTGCTTCGAATGGAGCAGTCGGAAAAAATTGGGAATCTCATTTTCGTAATGATGTTTCGTTTTTTATCGAGTAAAGTTTTTTTTTGATGACAGGTGCAATTTTTGTGAAATACGTCTATTTCGGAGATGCCTATTCGGAGTGAGTTGGTAAGTTTGAGTGCCGGGAGTTTGATAATTACGAGTGAAGTTAGTAACGAATGCCGGTGTTGTTGCCACAGTCGTTTAGAATCAGTGTGCCAGCGCACTCAAGTTTTGGGTGTGTAAAACTGGGACTATAAACTTCGCCGTCGCGTCGTAGAAATACTTAACTGGGTTTTTAGAGATTTTAACCATTAGTTACTACGGATCAAAAACCCGTCAAAAAACGTCTTTTTGCTCCTCATTTTTTTATTTATTTATGAAAAAAACTTATTCATAGAGAATAGAATAGGTATTCTCACACAAATTGGTTACCTATGCAGTTTTGATTCCAGCGTTTCTCTAAGAGTTATCAATTTTCCTATTTCTAGTATTGTCCACTGAAAGTTACGTATAAATAAACAATTTTACACACAGACAACGTCTCATTTTTATAATTAAGTATATTAATAGATATATAAACCTATAATATCTACTACAATCATCATGAGAACGGAATTACAAAGCGTCTTAACTGTAAACCTAAGACCGTCTTAATCCGTCTATTGATGTAGATCGTTTCATAATTTAACTACCGGTATAATCCTTTCGCTCAATTTACCAGTCTCTAAGCCAGTTACGAGATTATTCAAAAGGTGACTTGAATTATTAATATTGTTTGAGAAATCAATAGTTACAGTAGTCTACTTTACAGTCAGCAACGCGGCGACGACGTTGACTTATTGTAGGTTTTTTGGGCTTGTGGTAGGCCAGCGCAAATACAAGCCAAAGCCACAGAATATATATATATAGTACTAGACCAAAGCGGGGATGAGTCGGGGGGCCGAGCGGCAGGAGCAGTGTAAGTTAGAATGGTTTCAACGCTTGATAATGTAGGTAATATATTATTACAGTGAATATAATGGGTATTTTTAAAATCCACCATACATAGGACCTCTATTATATTTAGTTACAAAGTTTAATGACCTTATTTAAAGTATTCATTGAATAACCGCGGTTTATTTGTACGGTTTGGAGGCAACTTTGTAATTTTTATCTATCGAGAAAAGGTTATTAGTTCGTGTTTTCATTATACACAAGACTTGGTATTAGTCCTTAACTTTACTAAATATTAATTTCAAAGTCATTGTTGCGATATTGTTGACAAGACACGGGATCATACTAAGCCTTTTTAAGCATTTTGGCGTTCAGTAGGCTCTTAAGGTAACCACTGCGGTTATAAATTCTAACAAATTTTGACTCATTGGTTACCTTACCTATAGATCAAAAAGCCCGCCTTAACTCTCTTGATGTATAATTTTTAGGTTATGGTGGGTATGCATCCTGATGGCAATCTAAAAAGTGATTTATTTATTTATTTATAAAAACGATAGTAAGCTTACAGTCAAACACCAAAACGCTACCTATCTTAAACAATGCGTATAAAATAACTTAAACTCGCAGATAATTTTTGCATTGCATTGCATTGAATATGTCGACATTCTGGAACTTGTGCGTAAATAGATTAAGCATAAACAACGCTCTATTTGTTGGCATGGCAAGTGCGTAGCACGGGACATGAGAACACCAGGGCCTCGTTTTATAAAACTACAAGTCTTGTACTTGTAGCGAAAAACTGGCAACACAGCCAAAATAAAGTGAAATAATGCGTTTTATAAAGCTACAGGACAACAAGTTACAAGCTACATCCCCCGATATATTGCTTTACTCTATTAATTACAAGCACTTGTTCTTAGACCATAGACAATCCATAGTGTGTTTTCATTTTTTAAATGTAAAATCGAACAATTGTTTTGGTCATTACAAGTGTACGGAACTACAATTTGTAAAGTTATTTACCTGACTAAAGAGCTAGGTAAAATGAAGTACAAGTTTAGATAATTTTATTGAAAGTGTATTGTATTGGTCGTGTCACGTATTAATTAATGTTCAATTAGTTAAATTAAGTAAATATGAACTGATTATGTTTAAATAATGAGAAATTCAGCTTGAGCGAAGCCCATGAAAAATGAGCATAGCTGTACATTACAAACCCTATTATGAGAATAGTGACTTAGACCCAACATTATTTACTTAAATAGCTTTACTTAAAAATAGAGACGCCCCGCGACTTCACCCAAAACTTGCATAATATTCCGCGGGATTTCAAGTATTTTCGAAAAAACAGCATCTATCCCGGTAATATAAGTTCATCTAAAAAAGGTCATCCAATTTGGCATGAAAGCCACAGCAAACAAATAGATAATGTTTTTAATTTCTATATTATGTAGGGATTTAATGTAAAATTCACACCGGCTAAATTCACTCAAGAATGGGAGCCAAACTAAAAAAAGCTATTGACCGTGACGTTCATTCATAGTGATGTGCAACTTGTAATATCATAATCTACACTTTATCCTCTACTTAGTCTGTGGTCCCCGCCGTGAGGCCTCAGTGACGTTCATAGTGATGTGCATTATACTTGTAATTTACACTTGTAATCGATAATTGTTGTTTATAAAACGCCGTAACTAGTAACTTGTAGTTACTTATTCTTGTAGCTGCTACAATTGTTAGCTTGTACTGGTAGCTTTATAAAACGAGGCCCTGGTGCCGGCGACGGCTCCCGGCACGAGTGTAATTATTGGGTACAAATAAAGTCAGAGCAGCCAACACCGTCGGATTGTTAACCCTGTTGCGAAGGATCTGACAATAGTGGATAACCAGCAACAGTTTCCGTCTTAACTCTAATGTACGTCTACTCCGATCATACCTGATACAAATAAAGATGGAAAAAGACAAGGGTGTGGGATTTGTGAATGTATCCGAGCGAGTTCGAATGGCACTGATTTGTTTTATGTGAGCATGTATCCGGACGACTGAATGAATGAAAGGAAGGAAAGGGACAAGGAGCGAGAGGGACGGAAGACAGATTGAGTTTAGATCAGCCATGACGAGGAAGCGCACGATTGTTAAAATTATAGTTAATAAATTTAAGAAGAAACAAAATAAAAAGCAGTGAACTTATGAAGATATCGTTTATTATTGAAGTCCTGGACTCCACAAGGGTAATAACCGTACATACGTTTGTACACATACCTAGCAAATTTGCGCTGTGATGGTAGGCTTACCTTTGCTGCAGCGTTCGTGCGCAGAAACTTTCGCTGCGGTCACTACTTGGATGGGTGACCACTACAAAGTTGGTATTTACGCGCCACTGTGATTCGGAGGGCACGGGCAGGCTGTTGTAAGACAACTAAAGGTGGCGTTGTTGATCCTCAGGTAACCAAATATTCTAATGGTCAAATATTCTAATAAATTTACTGAATGTTTGACCAATGGTTAGAATTCATCAGTGAGAGATCATTAATTTATTTGAGAGCGATGGTGGCCAAACGGTATTATGTGCAGTTCTCAATCTTACGGCACCAGGTTCAATCCACCCAATGACTTATCTAGTAAGTTATGTGCAGTTTTCGATGCCTTCGCTCCGTGCCTCAGAGAGCACGTTAAGCCGTCGGTCCTGGTTCTCATAAGAACATCTAGGGCAATCGTTACGAGTAGTCAGACACCTGATAGAATCTGACATCTGATCTACCCATTCCTGTTACTGGTTCCTTATGGGTTGCGAGGTCAGATGGTAGTTGCTCGTGTAATTCTGGTAGCTCGCCGCTACAGGTTAGATTGGGAGCCGACCCCAATACAAATAGGAAACGGCAAAGAGAGGACGGTTAGAATTTATCAGACGTTTTTACCAATGGTTACCGAATGGTAACCATTGGTAAAAACTGAATGGTAACCGAATGGTTACCGGATGGTAACCATTCGGTTCATTGAAACGGTATCGGTAGGCTACCATCGTTACCATCGGTAACCATTCGGTGTTGGTGGATGGTAATGGCTACAGATCAAAAAACCCCCCTCACTCTAAGCGGTGCACGATTCTAATCCAGACGAACTTCGAGTTTAACTAGTAGGTATTACTACAAGCTAGACAAAGTTGTGCGACTTTAGATGGCCCACGGCTCCCGATACCGTTTCAATCTAACAGCCACAGGAACAAAGTTTACCTTGGACTACTCTGTCCGCAATAAGGTTACGGTGAAGTTATCCGGGCTATCTAGAACAATGAAAATATGCAGCTGATGCTCTGGCTATAAAATTGAAGTAAACTAGATTTATTTTATGGTCTACATAACGGATATAAACATATTTTTCATGTTTGGACCTCGTTTCTATAAAAGAAAAAAGTAATGTTTTTTACAGTTGTCGATCGGATTCATTAAATTAATGTCATAGAGAGATAAAATATGATGGTTTTGGCGGGAACGCGAAATAGTTCACGTCGTTGCATGCAAGACTCACTATTTCCATTCCTCCATCAGAGGGATTGTTACGGCTTCAGCTGGACCAACCCTTTGATTATTTTCTTATATTTTGGCTCCACACATAGTGTATTTAGCCAGTGTCAAGTATTGTAATTTTTCATCGAGTTTAGAATATTTCGCTTAAAGTCAAGTCTTAGTCTCCAGTGTAAGTCATGCCCTAGTAAAGTGGCAACTTTACTAGAAGCTTCTATGGAATTTTGGAAGCAACACGAAAAACCACGTTCCACCACAATCACTATCCTACTTGCGCACACACATGCTCGTAATTCAGCACCTACTGAGTAAAATGCTACCAATTTTAAACATTAACACTGGAAAAAGCACAAGTTTTGAAAAATAATACAATGCAACGACGTGAACTTTTCCGCGTTCCCGGCAAAACTTCCGAAATAAATATCAATTATAACAAGAATTCTAAACATCATTATTAAATTCTACACAACCAACATAATTACGGCCTATTTATGTTCTGAGTGATATGTTTTATAAAGAACACTTACTTAGGTAGTACTTACATTTAATTTTATTCTTGCACAAAATGCAATAATCGCAGCGAAATGTTATTTACACCCGAAAAAATATTTTTCTTAAACTACTTCCGAGTCTACCTGCTTGGAAACAACGCCTTCTTCAACACGCCCGGATACCCGGGTATAATATGCCCGTGAACACCCGGGTATGCATATTTCAACCTTACGCCGGCGTCTCGTAATAATGCAGTTAAAATAGAAACAGGGTCTGTATATAGCTACGCTTTCATCCCCTTATTAATTTTTCATGTGTCAACTGTCGCCAGGGACGGCGGCAGGCTGGAAGAAATAGGGTATAGAACACACTCGACCTCGTTAAAAAATAAAGTTCCAAGGTTGAACAATTTAAAACTAGATATTTCTAGCATCCCACATACCATTCAATAAAAATGTAAAAGAATAATTTTATGTTTCTGTCAGTTTATAATAATCTCGAACTTATCGTAAAAGATTTAAGATATGTAGTCACTTAAGCTTAGTACCTATTTAACTGCTCACATAGAATCTTTGAACTTTTGACAATAACCAAAACCAATCTAGCCGTTGTTCCATCGTGAAAGTAGCTTGAAGCATCGAAATCGCGCAGCATGAAATTAGAGGCTGCGCAACAGATTAAAGAAAAAAGTCTACTATTCAATACGGCACGTGTCAAAAAACGGTCAAAATGCATTGCTAAAAAGAATATTCAAAACTGGTCCACAGTTGTATGTACATACAAAATATGTATGAAGTAGACGAATAAAAACCTCTCTTTTTTGAAGTCAGTTATAACGTTTATTGAAATAAATACTTAAATAATTGCTATAACAGCTTCAGCTTTCGTTGGTGTAAACTTTTGTAGCTATGGAAATTGGACTGCCTTTAGAATTTTTATTTAGCCCCCTTAATTCACTCCCTACCTCCGGCCCTGTGTCTCGTAGAGAGCAGGTAAATACGCAGCTGGTGGAGTTGAACAACGAATGTTTGACGATCTACATGTGTATGTAGTATAGCCAATTTGTAGACATTTCAGAAAATTAACAGACGTACCTGCCTATGTAAGGTGGGCATAAATTATGAAGTTCAGAACCTAATAAATAAATCTTTTTCTCGAGAACTCTTAGTTTTCGGAATAAAAAGGTATTCAATATCAATCTTGGAAACACACCTACACAAACCTATGTGAAAAAATTCACCCAAATCCGTTAATCCACTAAGGCCCGATTTCACCAACGTTTATTCCAAGTATACGGCTATTCGCTACTCTTGGATACAGCTAATTGACAAATGAAATTACACAAAAAGACGCCATTTTGATTGTATGCAAGGAATAAGTCTTATTCCTTCACAAAACTGGTGGTATAAGGGTTATATTCGCGTAACTCGGTTGTTCTCGGAAAGTTATACCTGGAATAAAATTTATTCTAGTTTGGTGAAATCGGGCCTAAGAATGGGTTTTTGATCCGTAGTTAAGGTAACCAATGGTTAAAAATGCTAACAAATTCTAACCAATGGTCAAATTTGTTAGAGGTTTTAACCATTGGTAACCTTAACTACGGATCAAAAAACCCACCCTTAGTAAATGTCAAATAAACAAACAAACAGACAATGTTTTACTTTTATAGTTAATAGGGATATCTACTACAAAGAACATTTGGACTGTATACTAGCCGCGATGGCCTATAGACAATCCAATCGCTCCGGGCCACTACCGGTAGGTAGCGTACCCAACATGCTGGCAGCATTCCCTCGTTGGATTGCAATGCTGATTCGTTGCGCCAAATAAGTGCCAGCATTTTGGTCACGTGTCGCATCGACCAGGCGCTCTGATAGACTTTGGAAAACGCGATGAGCTCCCGGTGCCCACGGACCCAGGGTCTCAACACCAAATGGCTTTTAATATGTAACCGCTACCGAGATTACTATATTTGCGCCGGTTCAGCTGCTCAGCCGAACTAGCCGCGGCAGCCTCAACTTGTGTCTCGGGAAGATGTGACGGCGCCATAGTATGTTGTTAAAAGTAACAATCACTTGAAACCACCGCGACGATTTCAGTCTGCCATTTTAATCAGCAAAATACTATTTCCTATAATAAGTATCCGTGGGCGTATATTTCGTTACACTTGAACAAAGCAATTTTTATCTTATTGACTCAACTTGAGTACTGAAATTGCTTCAATGAGACTAAGCAAGTAACTGTATTTCTAGATTAAATATTGACTTGACTTTGAAAAGGTTATGTTAGCTTATTAATTTGTGTTCACCAAAGCTATGCCTGATGGATGAACCCAATTAAGTTAAGGTTATCTAACCAATATGTTTACTGAAACATGTCATAATTATATCGGGGTAATTCTGTGAAGTCAACTGTGATCACCAATGTAACAATCAGTTGGATGGGTGTAATATTTATCTACAGCTGGGCGCTACCGTGCTTCGAAGGGCACGTTAAGGCTGCTGTATTCGGGGGTACACTATCTCGCTATACTATAAATAAAACGGTATTAAAGTGTAAAAACACCTTCCTACTACACCGCTTTTACGTATGAAATCTTGCTTGGATTAATAATTATGATACTTTTGTTAAACATTTGTAATGTTACTCATGAGACCATAGTTTAGCCAGATTTTAAGTAAGTAAATTGAGTTATTTAATATCTTTAAAAATCCCGCTAAACTATAAATACAACGGTATCTAAGTTTTTTCTTTCTATACTGTTTTTATGTATGAAAACTCCCTTGAATTGATGTGATATTTTTGTTGAGCATTTGTATTGTTATTCATGAGAACATAGTTTGGCCAGATTTTTTGTAAGTGAATTCAGTTATTTAATATCTTCAAAACGCAATGCGCGAGCAAGATAGTTGTGGATACGCATATATAGCAGCCTTAAGCCGTCGGTCCCGGCTGTCGTCATTAGGGCAACAGTTGTTAAACCAAGAAAGAAACCTTCGCGCGGCCTGAAAATTCTGACACCAAGGCTGACCACTTGCCTACACGAAAAGAGACGGAGGAAGAAATATTCCAATAGCCAGAACCTCATTGCTTTGCCCATTTTTAATGACCCAAATTAATCAAAGATTACAAATAAATTCAACTTATCGTCTTACGCCACGACGTCACGACGTCACATACGCCGATAACAGCTGCAGTGCTACGTTAACGTATCCATGGAAGTTCCATAGTACATGTATGGAACTACCTTGTACGTATCGTTTAGTAATCTGTGAAACTACTTACAACTCTTCACATTTATAGCCTTGACACTGCACTGCAGTGTAGGTACATGTCATACTGAGACATCGGCACAGATTTCTAAACCAAACCAAACCAATACCAAACCCGGAACCAAATTGCCTGAAGCATTGACTGATTGACACAAAGTAAATAGTTGCTTTTTTACTTACGGGATCTTTACTTACTAGAACCATTTCTGGGTTAACAATATTTCGGCAAAAATGCACCATGTTCACGGGGACACTAATAATTGCCCCTGAGTGCTTCTTAGACCTCGCAAGTTAGACGGGACTATTATGTTAGACATTAAAATTTTATCTTCAATCAAAGGTACATAAACAATGGCAACCCTTTACCAAAACCATGCCCTTTAAATCCGATATATTTTTCAAAAACGGATTACTATCCCTGAAACCAGGAATAATTTTAAAGTGATTACGGACCCTCCGGCCGGACGGTCCAATGTTTTACCCGATGGCCGGCGATAACCGGCTCTGGGCTGGTTTGAGCCAGCTCCAACCGGTTCGTATCCGGATCAATGCGGATGATTTAGCGGATCACACCCGGGAACTTTGCTCGATTAATAGAAATTCAATAAAATTTATGACGCTTTGCGTCGGCGGTGGGAGACATGAGATATAGTAGACATTAAAATATGTTCCATGCAAACTTCATATCAATTAAACTACTTGAGCTTGTCCGGAAACCGACTTGGAATTGCGCATTTCAAAAATAAAACATCTGTCAAAATGTAATATTATATTGGCCTGAGTAATACTGAGCCTGTCGATAGTACCACGGTCTAGAATTATGACTCCTACCACTGTGATCCACAGCTCCGATCTACACTTCAGATTGTGGATTCAAGTTTTAAACAACGCAATGGTGACGCCTTCTCCGGTGTTACAGATGTCCATAGGCTACGGTGACCGCTTCGTATCAGGTAGGCCATATGCTTGTTTGCTCCCTTTAACATAAAAAAAAATAAAAAAGTGGTGTTTACTAAAGTAGTGTTTATTCTTGAATCCACTCAGTGTGGCTTTAAGAGGAGATACAAATATCCGCAGTGATGACTTATGAAACTGAGACATGGTCTCTTACTGTTAACCTCATTAGTAAGCTCAAAGTCGCTCAACTAGCTATGGAGAGCTATACTCGGCGTTTCCCTGCGAGATAAGCTCCGGAACGAGGAGATCCGCAGGAGAACTAAAGTGACCGATATAGCTCTTAGAATTGGCAAGTTGAAATGGCAATGGGCAGGCCACATCGCTCGTAAAACTGACAACCGATGGGGAAGAAAGGTAATCGAGTGGCGACCACGAACCGGAAGACGCAGCGTAGGCCGGCTACCCACTCGGTGGACCAACGATCTGGTGAAAGCCGCGGGGAGCCGATGGATGCAGGAGGCGAGCAGCTGCTCAAGGTGGCGCGCTCTGGGGGAGAACTATGTTCAGCAGTGGACGTCTTCAGGCTGTTAATGATGATGATGAAAAATATCCGCAGATCCAATTTGTGGATCCATGTGGATGGAACCGGTTGTGTCCTGCCGGGGCCGATGGGAATAAAGTGCCATTGGGCTTAGTAACTATAGTAATAATAAAAGAATAACACAAAAGTGGATGCTTCACCTTGACATTATGTACCTTTGATACAAAATGCTTCACACTCACACCACTCACACGTCACCCTCACCTTTATACGATAAAACCGCGCATTGCGACTCTTAGATTTTATCATTTTGACGATTGTTTTCGATAAAATATTACAGTATTTTATCTTCTGTAAAAGTCTAACAATTTTTTTATAATTCTGATTTATTTACGTACCTACCTGTACCTATGTTATGTTTTGTTATGTTAAGTCGATGGAAAAGCGCGCAAACACTACATTAAATTTGTTTGTTCATAACCCAATAAAACCTTAAAGTATTACACGAACATTCTTCACCTAAATCGTTTAATAAGCCGACCTTTTTAACCCAAATCGCCTTGAGCTTTCCCCTGGGCTCTCCCCAAATGTCCCTAGAAACAGCCAAATGGACGTTCGTCGTCGCCGGGACCGGACTAATCGAATGATGTGGTCTTTACGCCATGATTTTCCTTTATACTGCTTATTTTTGAATTTGAGGGTCAATAGAGGCCTGGATAATTTTGTTTACGATAATTTAGATGCTGGTTCAATTTTCGCTGGATTTTTTTTATACATTATCTTACTAATATGTCTTTGATTGCATAATTACGGGTGTAGGTACATACTTATTTTCCTGTATATTTCAAGGTTCAACTGGCCTGATAGCTCAGTTGGTAGGAGCTCTGCCTTCTGAACTGTAGGTTGTGGGTTCGATTCCTACCCAGGACATACATTTGTGTGATGAACATAGGTGTTTGTTCTGTGTCTGGGTGTTATATTGTATTCTATGTATATATGTACAAACAAAAAGTATCTAAGTATTGTATCAGTTATCAGGTTCCCATCCCATAGCACACGCTTTGCTTAGTTCGGGGCTAGATGGCGCTGTGTGAAACGTCCGCATTTATTATTATTTATTATTTCAAGGTTGCCTGGAAGAGATCACTTTACGCGATAAGATCGCATATTATCCTAGCATGTGTACAATAAAGTGTTAATTAGAGCGCTAACAAAAACGACAAATTACAAAAACAATCAACCAACAACATAGACTGACCCACCACTATAAAAAGAAGAAGACCACAAGAAGAGCTTTAATAAGAATATAAGCCTGACTAATAAAACATCGGCCGTAAGTATTTTATTCACCTGTAATTGGTAGTAATTTACCAGTGTTATACCAAATTAAACACCCTCAATGTAAATTTGCATCCATGATACGTTCAATATTTGTCAGGGATGCATTAGGGATCATCGCAACGTAATCAAAGTTCTGCCAATCAGCGGCCGGGCCTCGGATGTTTGGTTGCCCTAATTACACGTCGCATAATAATTGCGGGATAAATTTAGTCTGATAATAATTTGATATTTGACAGCCTCTGTGGTGCGGTGGCGGCGGGTTCGATTCCCGCAACAGGACAAGTATTTGTGTAGGAAAAACAGTGCAAATACTTGTTCTGGGTGTTGTGGGACCATGATTCTCGTAGTTCCTGGGTCCCTAGATACAGGGAATCCTAGTTAGAGCATAGAATAGATACTATAGTGGTTAGGGTCTAGGTTCTATGTATGTGATCGTTGGGCGTTATTATTATAATAAAAGATTAAAATCATTTTTGGCTTCTTTTTTTAGGAATCGGTTAATGGTGTTTGCCATCTGATAATCAGAAATAAATAGAACGGGTTTTGCTTTTTTTGTGGGTATTGAAACTTATCTATCTATCTATATTCTATACATACAATAAAAGTGATGTAGCTGGGCTAAACCTGTACAACGACTATTTTTTGAAAATGTAATCACAATTTCGAAAAATAGTCCAAAAAAATAATACAAATATATGTAAGCATTAATTTGTCTGTCTGTCCGTCCGTCAGTCTGTCTGTTCCCTTGAACTCACATCACGCTAAAATTATTAAGTTACGTTGACCATTCGTCACATTAGCTATTTCGTCACTATCCCTAATAGGTCACATTTATGAACAGATAGTAGCCTTAGTTTTTTCGTAAACAGTGAAGTGCTTGTTGCACAAAGCAACACAAGGAAGTAGTTAGATGCCTGCCCGTGAGACCACTGGTTCTAGTACCATCACAGAGCATAAATAAAAACACGCTACGCCTGCAAAGCGTCATTGTTTAACGCTCTGTGAGTAACAAAATAAGATATAGGTAAGGCTTCCAAAAATCTTCTACCCATGCAGCAGGTGATACCGCAGTGTGCATGCAGTTGAGAATTTCAGTTCAAAACATGATTTTAACGAGGCGCTAACGATCCAGACGATCAACTGTCAGTCAACCATCGATGACTTCCTCCACACCCAACCAAAAGTTCCACTACATCACAAGCAACATAAGCTACACCTATAAACACTCTCACTAAATACCCCCTCATGCATAAAAGGTCAGGTCGGGTAGCATCGCAGACTGTATTCAGTGCATGAAAGGCGCGAATCAAAGCGCTTCCATTCGCGTGGTATCTTGTACAGTATAATACACACGTTTGAGATCGTGTTTGCTGAGCCGCTGATGTGTCCCCGGCTTAATGAGACACGACGAGACTTGTGGTGCAACGCGGACTCAGGACTCAGAGACTTCAACGGGCCCCTTTTAATCTTGGAACAATTAGAGTTGATTATGAATAGGCTTTGATGGCCCATTACGTTTTGAGCCTTAAATGTCAGATCATAAACAGCCTGAAGACGTCTACTGCTGAACATAGGCCACCTTCATAGAGCGCCTGCTTTGCTGCTTTGAGGCTTGCTTGCCTATTGCTTCCATTGGCTCCCCGTGGTTTTGACCAGGTTATCGGTCAAATACCTATCAGATAAATAGATTATAAAAAAGGTAAATGCCATTGGTATGTTTCGCAATTGGTAGGCTATAACGTGCTGGCCTTAACCGAAATGGCACAACAAGTATTTACATAGTAACTTATGTTTATACTGTTTTTATTTCAATGGGGCCCTTTAAATCTAAGGCCCCACTGGTCCAGATGCCCCAGTACATCCTTGGATACTTATCTCCGGATTTCATCATCGTGTGAAAGGGCTTTTTTATGTTGAGCTAAGGGCGTGTGCAGTCCATGCTGAATGGGGGTGTGGGACTTAATTAAGGGTTGTTATTTGTATGAATATAAATTCTGTGGGAATAATGTCAGAATGAGATGGCCTGATTATTTGGTTAGGGTTTCATTCCGGTTATGATAAGGTAAAATGAATGTGTGAATGTTATATGCTTTTTGTTTTGTAGATGAGTTTGCATTTCATTACTGTAATATTGTACTAACAAAAAATAATTACGTACGTATGTATTCTATCTGTAGGTATGTAGGTATTCTATCCACGAACCTAGTAGTCTAGGTAGGTACCGCCGCTTTGCCAGTTATTCTCCTGCTTAGCAGTAGTGCGCAAGCATTACTGTGTTCCGGTTTGAAGGGCATTGTAGCTAGTGAAATTACTGGGCCAGGTCTCAGGATGACGTGCGCAGTGCAGTGTCACGCAAAACTATATTAATTTAGAGTTCCGAGTGATACTGCAATCTGTTATAGGCAGCCGTGACGCTTAACATCAGGTGAACGACTAGCTCCTCACGTCATTCATTTACATATTAAAAAAATTACATATCTACTTGAGAGCGAGCTAGGCCTGCCAGCGGCATTGGTCCGAAAATTTGTCAAATCTTTTTCTGTCCACTTGTTCCCAATTTCTCTCCGCTTGTTCCCAATTTCTGTTCACTGGTTCCCAATTTTCATCCCTCCTTTCTGGACCCCGATATGAACTTGTCTAATTAATAATACTCAGCGGGTGGTAATGACATTTAAATTAAAGCAGCCTATTATAGGTAGATATTCTGCTCCGGGTGACGCGACAGCGACAAAACGATCACCGACAGTGGCTTTTTTGAACGAGACAACAAAATCACACATCCAACAATGATCCTGAAACTTTTATCAACCAGCAATGAGTTTGGTCTTTTCAACACGCTTAGACACTACCATAGACTTGTCACGGTCTCTCACGAGAAAAAACGTCGAGAATATTTTGTCGTGGTGCACATGCTAGCCGAGCTGGCATAGAATGCCAAGCCTTCCAAGTGAGATGCAACAAACACAGCGGCAAAGAGGGAGCATATTAAAGGAGCCCCACCACTACCACTACCACATCACTACCACATACATTTTCAATTTGGATGACAATGCATGATCTAAGTATTATATTATCTGTTGTAGGATATTATATTATCTATGGCATGGTTTATAGCTAATTGACGTCATTCGAAATCTAATACGAGCTATGGAGAGAGTTATGCTTGGTGTTTCCCTGCGGGATAAGATCTGAAATAAGGAGATCCGCAGGAGAAGTAAAGTGACCGATATAGAATAATAATTAGCAAGTTGAAATGGTAATGGGCAGGCCACATCGCTCGTAGAACTGACAAACGATGGGGATGAAAGGTTCTCGAGTGGCGACCACGAACCGGAAGACGCAGCGTCGGCCGGCCCCGACTATAGGTGCACCGACAATCTGGTGAAAACCGCAGGGAGTCGACGGATGCAGGAGGCAAGCAGCCGCTCAAAGTAACGCTCTGTGAGGGAAGCCTATGTTCAGCAGTGCACGTATTCAGGCTGTTGATGAAGATGAAATTTAATATAGTGGACTATTTATTTTTTGTTCACACTCATGATCATGGAAAAAAATGAAATACAAGGGGTTGTTGAATTTAAAGCATTAAAACTATGTTTTTAAGAATGTTTTCAAATATTTTAACTTAGTATGATACATATTTGGGCATGGTTGTGTTTGTATATACATTTTTTTTATGTAACCGAATGACGTGACGAGCTAGTCGTTCACCTGGAATAATTACAAGGATTTCACGTCGACCAATTGGCAGTACGTCGCTGTCAATATGTGCTTGCGTATCGTGGTATGTTTGCGAGTGTGTGATAAAGTGAAGTGCAACATTTCGAAAAATAACATAATGATGTCGTCCCACTCGGAAATCTACCTTTACCAAATGGCTTTGTGTTTCGTTCTACATACTCGTTCAGCGTTTTATTAATACTGGCTTTTGTCCACGACTTCACCTGCACTCTTTATTGTTTGTTATTGAATAGGAAGTTATAAGAACTATTGTTTTCTCGGGATTTCAACAATGGCGGAGGTCTTTGTGTGTTTATGAAAATGCTTATATACCTAGCTAAATCAGGTTGCAAGGAAACAAAGTTTTTGAGACTATTTTTGTTTACTTTAATAGGCAAGTACTCATTTTGCACTATCTTTTTGTGTGTGATTTTTATTTCATTTTTGAAAAAAGAAAAGAAAGCAGTGTGTGAACTAAATCGTCCTATTTTCCATGTCCACTCTTTTCTACGATTTTCTTGTCTATATTCTAATCAGACAATCGTATTCCAAAAGTTTTCGACGAGTTAGTATCTTGGGTAGATTTTTGAATTTTTGCTGAACTTAATGTCGGAAAGTGTTCAAATTCAACTAGCCTATGGCCATCAGAATTATAATAAAGCAATCAGATGGCAATTTAATAAATGTCAGAGAAACTTTTGTCACTGTTTTCCTACAATTTCTCTCACTTCATAAATTATTCTAATTTTTATTCAAGTTAAAAGGTAAATCTAAAAATAATTAAAAACTCATTCGGCCGTTTCCAATTTCACCCAAAAATTCCCGCCCTACGCACGCGATCCGCCCGAAATAAAAAGACAAATAATACAGCATGTTATTACGCGGACATGCGAAGGGCGAAGCACTCATTGTACGTAATAGCAGGGGCTTAAATTAATTACTGTACCTCCCAAACAATGCTCGACGGATGGTGAGCATAAATAGCAAGAAGAACAGTGACATATAATAATATTATTATATACAATACAATACAAAAATGGAAGAGCAATGTTTGGATCATGAAATTATTGTTCCGCTTAACAGGCGAAACAATATTATAAATTCAAAACAAAATAACGATTCGGCCACTTTTAAAATCGTAGAGAGCAAAATTAGTGACGGCGACATTAAGGGCGCCGCCCGCGTCCTGTTCTCTAGCGACACAATAGCCCCATATTGTTCTGAGACAATTCAATCACTGCAGGACAAACATCCACCTGCAGCAGCAAATCTCCACCTTCCTGAACCACCCCTACCAAATGACGTCACTGTTGAAGTGACCCCACAGGAAGTAGCTGCAGCCGTTACTTCTTTCCAGAGTGGTTCAGCCGGAGGTCTTGATGGCCTTACCCCTCAAATTCTAAAAGATCTTTTATCGGGCATTTCCGGCGAAATTGGCGAGGCCCTCTTGAGAGACTTAACGGCTTTAGTAAACCTGATGCTGTCAGGGCAAGTCAACAGTGACGTCATCGAAATTTTGTATGGCGCAAACTTGTGTGCCCTTATCAAAAAAGACGGTGGTATCAGACCTATTGCGGTAGGCACCACATACCGCCGCCTCGCTGCCAAGGTCGGCTGTAGGAAAAAGGTTGCTTTTTTAAGCAACCTTTTTCAGCCAATACAGCTGGGCTTTGGTTCGCGGGGTGGCTGTGAGGCCGCTGTTCATTCACTTAGAACCTTTCTCAAACTAAATTGTGGTGAAGTGTTGCTAAAGGTGGATGTTAAAAACGCTTTTAATTCTGTCGACAGAGGCGCTCTTTTGACACAAGTCAAGGATAAAATTCCCGAACTATATAAGTTCCTTTATCAATGTTATGGCAATCCAACAAAATTAAATTACCAAAATAACGCGATCCTATCCTCAGTCGGGTGTCAACAGGGCGACCCTCTAGGTCCGGCCATTTTTAGCCTTGCCATCCATCCGATTATTCAACGTCTTCAGTCCAAACTTAATGTTTGGTACTTCGATGACGGAACCCTAGGAGGCGACGTGAACACTGTTTTTAATGATCTAGGTATCATTATTAACGAATTTCGCGACATTGGTTTGGATTTAAATTTTTCTAAATGCGAACTTTTTGTTTGCGATACTTGTCCTGATAAAGATTTGGTTTTTGAAAAGTTTAATAGTCTTGCTCCGAATATCAAATTAGTAGACAAGCGTTCTCTTCGCCTTTTGGGTTCGCCGATTCTGGATGAGTCTATCTCACCTTTTGTAGAAGAAAAAATTCAAAAGTTCAATAACGCATCAGACAGGCTACTCAAAATTAACGCCCACATGGCTTTTACAATTATTCGTTTTTGTCTATTTGTCCCTAAATTTACTTATATTTTACGATGTTGTCAACTGTGGAAACACAGTGAGCTCCTTATGGGCTTAGACAACATTGTAAAAAACACTCTGGTTTCGGTCTTGAATGTTGATATGGATGACAGGACGTGGTCGCAAGCCTCTCTACCTGTGCGCTTAGGAGGTTTAGGGATACGCAAAATTTCGAGTGTTGCATTACCGGCATTTTTGTCCTCTGTACATGGTACACATAAATTAATAGAAAAAATTCTTGCTCCATCTTTAGGTACTTTCGAAGTAGCCCATTTGTCTGAGGCCAAGAATGCCTGGGGGTTGGCTTGTCCAAATTCTGATTTCCCGGTGGTTCTTTCCTCACAGAGGCTGTGGGACCGACCGCTCTGCGAACTAGCACGGAAAAATCTTTTAGATACGTGTCCTAGCGTCGCTGATCGTGCTCGGCTTCTCGCAGTCTCTGTGTGGGAGTCAGGACTTTGGTTACAGGCCATGCCTTCTTTCAACACTGGTAACCTTTTAGATCCGACTACTTTTCGTTTAGCTATCAGCTTACGTTTGGGCGCAAGATGCTGTGTGGCCCATCACTGCCAGTGCGGTACCGCAGTTGACCAGCTCGGTCATCACGGTCTCTCGTGTTCAAAAAGCGCTGGTCGAATTTCGCGCCACGCTAGTCTTAATGACATCATTCGCCGGGCTTTTACCACCGCCAATGTTGCAGCCATTCTCGAACCGAATGGTCTCATGCGTGACGATGGTAAAAGACCCGACGGAATGACTCTGGTTCCCTGGAAGATGGGGCGGCCTTTAGTGTGGGACGCTACTTGCGTCGATACTATGGCGCCGTCACACCTTCCCGAGACACACGTTAGGGCCGGCGCCGCGACTAATTCTGCTGAGCAGCTAAAACGGCGCAAATATAGTAATCTCGGTAGCGGTTACATATTTGAGCCGTTTGGTGCTGAGACCCTGGGTCCGTGGGGACCGGGAGCTCATCGCGTTTTCCAAAGTCTATCAGAGCGCCTGGTCGATGCGACGCGTGACCAAAATGCTGGCACTTATTTGGCCCAACGCATCAGCATTGCAATTCAACGTGGCAATGCGGCCAGCATGTTGGGTACGCTACCTACCGGTAGTGGGCTGGAGCACTTGGACTGTCTATAGGCCATCGCGGCTATTATACAGTCCATAAGTGTTCTTTGTAGTAGGTAGTGTAGCTAGTTTAGTTTAGTTTAGCTTAGTTTAGTTTAGTTTAGTTTAGTTTAGTTTTTATTATTGTAGTAGTTAGCTTGAGTAATAAAGGCAATTTGCCCGTTAAAAAAAAAATACAAAAATACTTTATTGAACACCAAAGTACGACAATGCACATAACACAAGACAAATAATGGTGGAACATCGGACGGCCTTATCATATTAATACCTATATTACATTAGTGGCAGCTTTAGCTAATAAAGCCTCGAGCACAGGCGTAGAGTTGCTAGTCTGTCCATTTTCTATCGGCTGCATTTTGGGGAATGTGCGCAGGATCTCCATCAACTAATCCCATCATCCCCTTTTAACCATCGAACTTCAAGACGTGGCGAGTCATTGCATCCTTTTGTTGTGAACATCCCTCGAACCCGTACTAAGCGTTTTGCTAGTTCTTTTATTATTCGCGCGGCTGAGGAGTGGAATGCGCTTCCTGCTTCTTTGTTTCCTACAAATTATAATATGGGTCTCTTCAAATCAAGAGTGAATAGGCATCTCATGGGCAAACGTGCTCCAACATAGACCGCATCATCGCTTTCCATCAGGTGAGATGTTGTCAAACGTGAGCCCATTCAAGCATAAAAAAAAAAACAATAAGCAATCTTGCAGCTTTTGAAGAAGCAAACAATCGTTATGAAACCACCACTTGATAACTTATGTTTTTTTTTCTCGGGCCCGATTTTAATGAACACTAATACCTTAAATCCTTGGATTTTTGAAAAATTAATAGTCCATGGAATCGGTTCAATTCCTTGAACATGCTGAATTAGGTATTATACCATTCGATAGTGTCGCTAATAATGATTAAATTCTGGGAAGTAATGACATACTGCAAACTTATGGTAAGTATTACTAACTACTAAACTCAAGAACATTTCACTTTATTTTATCAATGGCACGTCCGAGTGCGATATAAGCTTTTTGACTGAAACACATGTAAACTCAAATCAAACCCTGCTAAAGTGAATTGTAATAACAGAATCAGCAAATTTTATTTTTCCATCTAAAACGATGTTGGGTTTCCAAAACACAGCCGCTACAATTTTCCGATAACTAAACAAGCCCCGTTCTAACGGGTCTATACGAATAAAAGTGCTGTGTAAACATATATAACCCATTTTGATATCGGCTTGCTTTTCGAACCCGACGATAGCGTTGGACTATTAGATAGAACCAGAACATGTAACTGGCATTTTAGAAAAAAAAACCGTTGAGTTTGCTCCTACACTATGTAGGAATTATAAGTACCTATTTTGGAACGTATTGTGAGATAAAAGGAAGACCGGAAGGATGCTTAAAGAGTGAAAGAGATAGCGGAATGAGAACGATTGAATGATGTTAGGGCAGACAAAGTTTTGTTTGACAAAATAAATCCAAGTTGTGCAGCGAAATCAGTGTTTTCTACACACCGTACAATCTGCCACACAATTTGTCAACTCAATCAGTCACAATATATCGTGTGGAGGCGTGTTGCTGCTCCCATACAGCAATTTGCATCGTGTACGGCGTGTTGCGGCTCCCATCCAGCAAATTGCATTGTGTGAAGGCGTGTGCGTCTCCCATCTAGCAAATTGCGTCGTGTGGAGGCGTGTTGCGTCGTTCATCTAGCAAAATGCATCGTGTGGATGCATGTTGCGCCTCCCATCCAGCAAATTGCATCGCGTGAATGCGTGTTGCTTCTCCCATCCAGCAAATTGCATCGTGTGGATGCGTGTTTGGTCTCCCATCTAGCAAATTGCATAGTGTGGAAGAGTGTTGCGGCTTCTATCGAGCAGATTGAGGCGACAAACAGTACAAGTAGAGGGTGAAGAATGAATGCCTATGATATAGCCATATTACACCATTAAGATCTCAGATGGTCAAAATAAAATGTTATTTATTTCCAGATGTACGATGTTGATTTTAAGAAACTAATGACTTATATTGTTATTAGGATTTGGTGGTACAGAGGCCTTATTCAATTTTACTAGATTAACTAGCATCTTATTTAGTTTTCTTTTAAAGAGCTCCAGTGAGCTATTTATGTTGTTATAAGTTGTTTGTGATTTGAATCTTGCATATACTCCATTTCAGCGCATCCCAATCAGATGCCGCGAATTTTATTCAGACCACTGTGTGTCGATTGCGTGGCTTCATATTTGCTTACGTTTTGTTCCTGCAAAATTCAATATTGTGTATAAATCAACATGGTATAAGGCTGGAATTTTGGTCCGTAGTTAAGGTAACCAATGCTTAAAAACTCTTAACGGATCAAAAAATCCACCCTAAGTACAGTCAACTGCAACTTAACTTTACATGAAATCTTACTAAGTACCTATATATAAAAGTGAAAGGTTGTCTGTTTGTTTGTCTGTTTATTCGTGTGGCTTTCACACCGTTTTAGCTGAAATTTATACATATTGTTGACACTATCAAGATCACCGTAGAATAATTTTGGACCTACCTAATGTAAGCTTCGCCCGATTTTTTCGTCCTAAATACCGCAGAGCCTGAAAACGAAGGTTTTTCAATCAGTGTGTGCTGCCAGTGATGACTTATGGAACTGAGACGTGGTCTCTTACTTCATTAGTAAGCTCAAGGTCGGCTTCATTAGTAAGCTCAAGGTCTCGTGGAGGGAGCTATGCTCGGTGTTGCCCTGCGAGATAAGCTCCGGAATGAGGAGGTTCGCAAGAGAACTAAAGTAACCGATATAGCTCTTCGAACTAGCAAGTTGAAATGGCAACGGGCAGGCCACATCGCTTGTAGCACTGACAACGTATGGGCAAAAAAGGCTCTCGAGTGGCGCTCACGAACTGGAAGACGGAGTGTATAGGCCGGTGCCCTACTAGGTGGACCAAAGATCTGGTTAAAACCGTGGGGAGTCAATGTATGCAGCAGGCGAGCAGCCGCTCAAAGTGAAGTTCTGTGAGGTAGGCTTATGTTTAGCAGTGGATGTCTTCAGGCTGTTGATGATAAAAGTAATTTTTGTCTCGCAAAATTAAAAGTTTCCGTAAAACTGACAAACACCAGAATCGGCTCAATAAGGTCACGAGGTCTTTTATCTTTGCGTATGGAATCCCGAAAAAACTACACGATACCTTGATTATCTATCTACTATGCCAACTAATAAACACTGCATAGCAGTGGAGTAGCTACGCAGTGTTGTTACTTCTTTTATCTGTGCTCATTTAAAACTCAATCAAGAAGGAAACAAAATACTAAAAACTATTTCTTTTCTACACAAGATAAGGTCTCATATAATTATAGTAATCAACATTGATAGCCTACACTTTCGCATAGGTACTGAAGTGTCCCGACACTTAGGACCCCTAGTTATCCTAGACTAATGCAATTTTGATTACCTTTGAGTGCATAATGACTGCGTTATCGTGATGTAGCATGTGTGGTAATGAGCACCGACTGAGTGGTTTCGTAACAAGTTATAAGAAAAATATTACTATTTACTAGGTGATAGGACTTATCTGCAGAGTTCGTCTAGGTAGGTATCACGGGAACCCATGCAACGTTATGTAAAACCACGCAAATATACCTTCAAGAACCTAGCACGAAAACTAATTAACGAAGGATACAAACGTTTTAAAAATATACCTGCTGATTGACAACTTCTTCTGTTAGTCATCATCAGACATTCCCTCGTCATATCTGTTAGTACCTAAGCTAAATAAAAACCCACATTTTGATGTGTAATGTTTGCTTCTATAGGTTTTTCGTCACATTTCCCTCAAAAGCTAATGTCAGAAGTTCGTGAATCAGGCCATAAGCTAAGCGAATCCATTAAGTTGAGTTTAAGGCACGTATTACAGAACTATGATCAGTCGTCGATTGATGCTCATATCACTTCATTCACTACCATCTTCATCATCGTCATCAGCCTGAAGACGTCCAATGCTGAACATAGATGCGGAGATCCGCAAGAGAACTAAAGTCACCGATATAGCTTTGATAATTAGCAAGTTGAAGTGGCAGTGGGCAGGCACATCGCTCGTAGAACTGGCAACCGATGGGGAGGAAAGGTTCACGAGTGGTGACCACGAACTGGAAAACGCAGCGTAGGCTGGCCCTCCACTCGGTGAACCGACGACCGGGTAAGAACCACGGGGAGCCGATGGATGCAGGAGGCAAATGGCCGCTCATTCACTATATTTTGATCATTTTGTGAATAAAATCTCGTCTTAAGTGGAGAATCGTAGTTCTAAAACACGGGCCTATATACAAATTAAGTAAAGTTAATCAGCAACCATCTATAACTTACGCTACAAGGACTAGCATGTTGAAAATCATGAGTTATCCCGGTTATATCCATACAGCCCGATAGAGATCTACCGTGAACACTCATTGTTCGAATGGCATCTACCTAAAATTGATGATACCTGACGAAGCTCACGTATTTTTCTAACAGAATTTTATTGGGAAAACTTACTACGTAAGTCTATTTTCAGTCGACATATCTGAATTAGGTTGTATGTTTTTTATTTATTTTATTTAATGAGGCGTTTTATTTTAAAATAAAACTAGTTCCACTTCTTTTACTAGATGGCGCAGAAAGTACATAGTTTAAACCTTTTAAACTATACAGAGTAGTTTAAACATAATAATAATGCTTAGACTACCAACAAAGAAATGTCAAATTCAGTTGAGTGGACCACGAGTACATTGTCCTTAGTATCTTCTAAGTAGTCTGTGGTGCATTCTTCTTAAGTAAATTAAAGTACAGTAAAACTGCGAGATAGATAAACGTTAAATTATGATCCAAAATAAAACCGAGCTATCGCGAATCGAAAATAGCGCACTGCCGCCATTAAAATGTTCTCGGAATAATCTGTTATTCCACCAAAAATGGTAGTATAGTAATGGTTCTCGAATAGGCTTCCTCTTCTTAGAATAAAATTGTAAGATGGTAAAATGTGAAATTGATTTACTCTCGGATAACTAGTGTGATTTATTCTAAGAATTACCTTTACTCTCGTTAGGTCGAATCCACCCTTACTATAATATAATAATAGGATACATACATAGGGTTAGGATTAAAACGGGTTATTGTCCTACTCACATTAAACGTTGGCTCTTACAAAAGTTTTTAGCAACAAGCTTTCCGTTTTGTTTGTGGTATTTTTTCAAGTTTTAATTCCGTGAATGTGGCTGAAACACAGTTTTTACCCCTTTAGGGTTCTATTTGGGAAATGAAAGCTAGGTCACGTTGAGTTGGAGGTTGGTAGGACAATTTTTGTTAAAAATTTTCGTTTTATGTTTAATAGGAGTGGTACAGGTATAATGCGTAGAGGGCTTACGTATTACTTTAATATAAAATGACGCAGGCAAAGCTAATCCTAACCTAATAGAGCGAAGTCTCGGCGCCAGATTGCGAAATGCTTTCATCTATTCGGATGTTGGTACTCGCATACAGATTGTATTTTTCAATGAATCTTGCCGGAACTTTTGCTATACAGGCTCTATGAATTCATAGAAATTTTGGAGCCGGCGATTTTTGATTGTAGGTGTGTTTTTCCCCTAAAGGGGGGAAATTTGTTACGGCGCCATTTACCGGCTGTTTTATATGTATTATATTCGGCAAAAAACATTTGATACTGAATTCTAAACGCGTACCTATTTCAAATATTATGAGCAAAATCGATAAAGAGGTCGTCAAGATATAAAAAGGTCGAGATGTCTACGTTGCACAAAAGTTACCGGGAACACAAGTTGGTGCTTGCGAGCTTACGTTGGCAGGAATACTAGTATTTACCTAAATATTTAACAGAAAAACGAAATTAAAGTTTACTATCTTATAATAACTATGACAAGACGTCTTTCTAGATATCGGTCAAAAAGCTTTTAAAAAATCTAAGCTATCGAGATAGTTTTTTAGATAAAATTCTCTTTATTTACATATAAACAGGAGAATCTCGATTCTAGTCTCTTCGCTAAGCAGGACTAAAGTGCACATACCTTAAGAGCTAGCATCATTTTTAAGTAAGGTACTTGAGGAGAGTAGGCAATGTTTGGCCTTTGGACGGCCTAGAATTTTTCTTTAATACAACTTTAATATTTTTATATAAGTGGAAGTGGTAATCTATTTTAGGTTAATGTAGGTAATCTATTTTAGGTAAATGTTTATACATTTAGCTAAAATAGATTACCACTTTCAAAATACCTACTATAAGAAATATCAAACGGTAACCTGTCTGAACTAAGAACACTGCTAACTTATCGCTAAACTTATTTTTTTTAATTGCTATTAATATAATAATTGAAAGTAACCATATAATATGAGAAATGCCGCTTTAAAAAAATAATAGTTATCATTAAAATGCACCAAACATTTCTCAAATGCTAGCTCTTAGCCTATAAGTACAGTCCTAGTCTAGGCACCCTGTCATGTCTAGATTAAACGAGTCGAAGCTGCAATTTCATTACAGCACTGGAATGAGATTTGCATTCGATGTAAGACTTGCGAGTTGGATACTACAAAATAATAAAAATAATAATAGTTTATGTCAGATAACTTAAGAAAACCGTGAAAATGTTATTCTAACACCCATATTTCTAAATACCAAACAAACACTATCAAAGATTTAGAAATACCTTGTCAAGAGCACGCCGGCCATGCCAGTACAGTAGGTCCCGTAGAGGCACAAGTTACGTCACGTCATCAGCAGCCTAATTTACGTTCCCATTACTGGGACACGAGACTTCTATCACATGCAGAGAATGTGGGACATAACCCACCACGCTGAGCAAGTGCGGGTTGGTGATTGACACTTATGTCCCTAAAATTTGAAAGTCTCATGTTAAGTTATGACCATTTTATTTCATCCATTTTATTTTACACTTCATATTTGAAATAAATCGTCTATATTCGACGTTTCGTTGGGTTTGGTTTAAATTTATCTAGGTAGGTACCGCTTTGCCAGTTATTCTGCCGCCAAGCAGTAGTGTGCAAGCACTACTGTGGGCATTGTAGCTAATGAAATCACTGGGCAAATGACACGAACTGATCTCACAGTCTAGAAATTTTTTAGGCTGTGTGATGTCTCAGGATGACGTGTGCAGTGCGTGGTATGGTATCACGTGAAACTTTATTTACAGTTCCGAGTGATACTGCAATTTCTTATGGGCAACCGTGACGCTTAACAACAGTTGACCGATTAGCTCGTCACGCCATTCATCTACATAAAAAAAGTTTTAATTGACCTTTTAACCCAACTTTTATTTTTGGTAAAGTTGCACTAGCTATCCCAGCTTCACGTGCATTGTTATTACTGTGCACCTAAATATAACGAGACTCACTGTATTTAGACTCATTGCCCTCGTATTGTATTAAAACGCCTCACATTCGCCGACATCAACCGGCAGTCATCCAGCGCAACTGTATCTAACATACAATAAAAGCTCAGTTCTTAGAGAACCCCTCAGAATGCAAAGCACCAATTGTGCGGTACAAAGACGCGCTCTTACAAAATAACCAAATATCTTTGTACTTCGCCACAATTGTGTTTTAATGTCGCGGGAATTTTTTGTCCAATCTTATTTCGCCAAAACTTTATGTTTAACGAGCGGCTCGCCCCGGCTTCGCACGTGTAGTGGTGTAGCCTATGTTACTCAGGGTGATTGTAGCTTTCCAATGGTGAAAGAATTTTTGAAATCGGCACATTAGTTTTTGAGTTTATTCACTACAAACATACACACAAAAATACAAATCTGTGGTGTAGATGGTATAGATGTGACGGGTATTTTTACCGCATATCTTATTTAGTCATAATTGTATGTTTTGATAAGACGGGAATGTATAATGGTTTAATGGTAAAATGGAAGAAACGAGCACACTAGATTAATGTGTCTGCTCTGTGACCGATGGCAGTGATGTAGGAAGAAGAAGGCATAATAATAAGGAATAGATGTGGTACTTCCATAATGTCCTCAGCCTATATGCCATTATTATTTACCTCAACGTCAAGGAGGACGAGGCTGGTTTGCGTCCGGTTCGTACACTAATCACATAGTTCATAATTTTTTCGTTACAATTTCTAACAAAACGTAATATTTTTCTTTGGATTCCTACCATCAACAGCCTGAAGATGTCTACTGCTGAACATAGGCCTCCCCCACAGAGCGCCGCGGCTGCTCGCTTCAGAATTCATCGGCTCCCCGCGGTTTTTACTAGATCGTCGGTCCACCTAGTGAGGGGCGGCCTACGCTGCGTCTTCCAGTTTGTGGTCGCCACTCGAGAACCGAAAATCAGATTGTCAATTCTGTTTTTAATGTCAGATATAGTATACACTCACACATCACATCAACAGTTCGAACTGTACACAAGCCTCACTCAAAAAACGCCACTTTGGACGCTTATCATAGCTCCTTAGAGGTTTGTCATAATTAACACGCTTGGCAGGTGGCTTGTATGATCAGAAAAGATTTTAATGAATTGTTTATTTAAGTACCTATCCACTCCATCCTTCTAAACTCCTTACAGAAGCAGCTTGAGAGATTTGTATGGCGAATCTAAATAAACAGCGGTTTGGTTATTATAATACAAGTTCTAAATTCAGAGAGAATAATACAATGATACATTTAGGATTCAGGGTTTTTGGGTCTGCAGTGATGGCCGTTAAAATTAGAGAGGAGCCTTTTCAAACAATGTACGGTCCCGATCCAAACTCAAGTCATAATTTTGGGTAACAATTGAGTAAAACTACATATCGAGGGCGTAGAAGGGAAATTAGATAACTAACAAAACTATTATCGCGAGAAAACAACGATTTAGTGTTTTTTTTCGACAAATTTAGCAATATTTTTTTTTGTATGAGCAAAATTACCGTGGGTGTTTTTATATGTTATGTAATGGCTCAGTATACAACTTTTGAGTTCATCATGGATGCCGCAGCTCTTTACTTAATTTTTTTTTTTAATCTGGAGAACCTAATCCATTTTTGCCTCACCGAGACAAAAATGGATTAGTGGTTAGTTATTATGAGGTAAAACTGAATTACGAGCTTTATACATTTTATGTGACGACAAAATGGTAATACTGTGAAATTATACATTATTTGGTCAGTTATTCACTTCTTCCTTTTACAACTATTATTGAAGGTTCATTTCTGTTACAAAAATTCCTTGTTTGGAATAATTTTGGCACCGAATAATATATTCGAGCTAGAGTAAGACCAAAAAATGCGTCGTGATTTGGGCTTTATCGTCATGCCAAAAAGTCGATTTCGCAAAAAGTGTTAGTTATCTAATTTCCCCACTACGCCCTCGATAGACTGTTTTCTAGAAAAGTTCTACCACCTAGTAATTTACACGATAACTGTTATAAGACCATTAGATTAGGCGATTTATTTAGTGGTAAGTGAAAGAAAGCTCAAGCAAATAATTAAAAAAAAATCATTAGCTTAAACTGCTCATTCTAAACGATTCTATTCTACCAGGGTAAAATGTCATATGACATGCATTTTTGTTTTTTAATAGTGGTTAGGATTTTCACATTTTTATTGTTCTGCTCCAAAAAAAAAACACCATAATGCTTCTAATAATTTGTGTCTCAAAAACTTGCGGGTTGAATGGATTTTGGGAGGCTGCGCTGCTCTGAGAGAAATGGAACTCATGTTTGATGCATGTTATCGACATTGAAATATATTTGATGTGAACTGCGAATTCTGTAAAGTCTAGACATTTGATAGATAGTCTATTCGCATAGAATAATGGGTAAACTTGGAACTGCACCTTGACTTCTTAAATTTTTCTGGTGTAACTCGAAGTCTGCATACATTTATCTACATTTAACTGCTTGAAGCTTTCGATATTGATCTAAAAAACCCTTAAAAAGGGGTTCATACTCATTTTGAAAAATAACCAAGCTCATTTTTTTTCCTATGCGATTGTATGACGTGACGAGCTAGTCGTTCACCTGATTGCAGTGTCACTCGGAGCTTTAAAACAATAAAGTTTCGAGTGACACTGAACCGCGCACGTCATCCTGAGACATCACACAGTCTAGTAATTAGATTACTAGACTGAGTGATCAGATCATAAAGTCTCATTTGCCCAGTAATTTCACTAGCTACTAATATTATTTTATATTACATTGTGTGTTTGATATTGTATGTTTCATTTTTTATGTATTATTTTATGGTGTATTGTAATGTAGCGTTGTGTGGTGTCCTGAATAAATGTATTTTCTTTGTTTTCTTTCTTTCTTCTTTACTATCAAGTATTTATTTTGTGCTAGAAGATAGAAAGCAAAGGTGATTTGGTTGTAGGTATACAGAGTCATATTCAATGAAGCCGATAGAATTCACTTAAATTCGGCGCAAGTGCCGACATCGAATGAGAGAGCAAAATTAATTAATAGCCAAATGAATGTGGGGCTCGCTTTGGGACCGGCTGGAATTTATGCGGGTCATAGTACACATACACTGCTTTACTATAAAATATTTTTATATGCAGGCTGGCTGGTTCAACCGTATTAGTTATAAAGGACACGATTATTCATAGTTACACGTAACGAATAAAAAAAATACATACATATCAATAAAACACGAAGAAAATCTTAATAAATGAATGTGCAGACTCGGAAAGTGTGGACACAACGCGGCCTCACTCGCGGTGACTATGACGTGAGCGAATGCTCTGAATGAACTGTGGCACAAGTGACTGTTCCAGTGACAGCCTCTGTGGTGTGGTAACCACCACCAACCGAGCAGGTCGGCTCATAACCCGGAGACGGCGGATTCGAATCCCGCGAAGGACAAGTATTTGTGCACTTGAAAATAAAAGCGCAAATACTTGTTCTGTCTGGGTGTTGTGGGAGCTGGGTCCCTAGATACAGGGAATCCTAGTTAGGGTCCAGGATCTATGTCTGTGATCGTTGGGTGGCATTATTATTAATACGCACAGCGATAATGACCACGCTTATTTTTAGCGTATATTGACCACACTTATACGCAAACAAGCTATTTTTTGGCGGTTATTAAATCTTGGGACTTAACCATTAGAGTAGTAATTTTTACAGAAAATATAAGTACGGTTCTTGTAAGATATAGTTAGTAAATATAATAAAGAAAATAAAGGAAGGTATTAAAAATCTAGATCTATCAAAACATATATTGGTTTGAGTAGCGCTGCCATCAGATAGCCTTTATGTCAGTACCATTTGACTAGTACCATTCATGGTGCAAGTGACACAACTTTCTATAATTAAAGAAAAGTATATTCACCGTGTTTGTAACCGATAATAATTCGGCTATCGTTCGCCGCTAGACAGATACTGGTTTCCAGTTTTTTCAACGACAAAACACCTCTCTATTGCACCAGAAATAAAATAGGTACTATGAACCATAGCATATAAAAAGCACCCACTTCAAAACAAATATACCAAAATGGCACGAATAGAACGAGCACCGTAACTACTCGAACGAATCGAAAGCGCCAAGTGGAATGGACCCACTCACAGCAAGTGGAATTGCTCATTGAGTGGTTTGCAGTGCTAATAAGTGATCACTGGTTAATTAAATAATTATTAGCGTAGGTATGATTAATGTAACCATTGAAGCCATTTACGGCTCTATTTGGTGGCAACGTTGACCTATCTTTTCATCTAGAAAAAGAATACCGCAATACATGAAAACGAAAGTTTTCAATCAGTGTGTGTTGCCAGGAATGACTTATGGCACTGAGACGTGGTCTCTAACTGTTGGCCTTATGAGTAAGCTCAAAGTCGCGCAGCGAGCTATGGAGAGAACTATGCTCGGAGTTTCCTTGGGAGGTAAGATACGTAATGAGGGGATCCGCAAGAGAACTAAAGTCACCGATATAGCTTATAGAATTAGCAAGTTGAAGTGGCAGTGGGCAGGCCACATCGCTTGTAGAACTGACAACCGCCGGGGAAGAAAGGTTCTCGAGTGGCGACCACGAACTGGAAGACACAGCGCAGGCCGGCCCCCCACTAGGTGGACCGACGACCTTGGTCAGACTGACGGGGAGCCGATGGATGCAGGAGGCGAGCGGCTGCTCAAAGTGGCGCTCTATGGGGGAGGTGTATGTTCAGCAGTAGACGTCATCAGGCTGTTAATGATGACTTTGTATTGATGATGGTGATGATTATGATGGTTGACTTGTGAGAAATAGATCTTAGAATCGAATCCTGCAATGAGCTTGAAGTTTTGGCGAAGGAAAAACATCATTGCCTACTTGTAAAAATGTAATGTTGTGTGATGTCCTGTTAAATGTATTTTCATTCTTTCTATCTTTCTTTGTTTATGTAAATGGATGACGTGACAAGCAAACATTCACCTGATGTTAAGCGTCAACGCCACTCATAGCAGTTACAGTCACAACTCTAAATTATAAAGTTTCGCAAGACACTGCACTACGCAAGTCAACCTGAGACATCAGCACAGTCATGAGATTTTTAGACTGTGTTGTTGTTAGATCAGATCGTACCTTTCATTCGCCCAATAATTTCACTACCCTTTAAACCGGGACACAGTTAGTGCTTGCACACTAATACTTGGCGGGAATATCTGGCGAAGCGTTTTTGTCTACCTGATGCCCATCCGAAGGAAGGACATACCAAGTTTGCCCAAGATTTTTTTGTAAAATATTACGAACCAACAAGCCCGCTTGGTCCTTAATTGAGTGGATAAACAGTTTCAGCTTTACATGAGATCACTTTCATCTTCATACTCTACCCAGGAATGGCATTGTCCCTCCACCGAATGATCTAGCTCTTTGGCAAGTAATATAAAATTGAATAGAACATTCTGGCATCATTTTTCTTACACAAACACAAATAGGTGCAAAATGTTTTCTCCCGCAATAATTACCGTCGGAGGTACCTAATTGGTGTAGAGGAGCGCTCTGCCGGAAACCGGTGATAAGCGAATGCGATGTAATAGACTAGCCAGTAAACAAACTTCAGATATTTTTTCTATTAATAAATACAGTTTATCGAAATAAACTAACCATTGTGGGCAGGCCCAAAAGGCGAAAGAAGAAGAGGCAGGCCTCAATAAGATGGGCTGACGCGGTTGCTAAAGTGGTTAGCTAAAAATGGCATACAGTACTTAGCAGATAGAAAAACGTGGCTTGAATTGGAGGCGACGTGACGTTTTTTTTCATTTTACACAGGACCACCTAGCCCCAAACTATGAATAGCTTATACCATGGCAACCAAATAACTGATAGATTTATAAGTACATACATAGAATACAACATAACACCTATATACAATCCAACATATTGATGTTCATCACACAAATGTTTGCCCGGGGTGGGAATTGACCCCACACAGGCGGTCTACGCTGCGTCTTCCGGTTTGTGGTCGCCACTCGAGAGCCTATCTTCCCCATCCCCATCGGTTGCCAATTCTACGAGCGATGTGGCCTGACTATTGCCATTTCAACTTGCTAATTCTAAGAGCATTAGCGGTCACGTTAGTTCTCCTGCGGATCTCCTCAATATGGATCTTATCTCGCAGGGAAACACCGAGCGTAGCTCTCTCCTCCATAGCTCGTTGCGCGACTTTCAGCTTACTAATGAGGCCAACAGTAAGAGACCACGTCCCAGTTCCATAAGTCATCACTGGCAACACACACTGATTGAAAACTCGCATATCGTATTTTGGACGAAAATATAGGTCAAAGCTTCTCGAACGCACCCCTCCGTTCCCGTAGTTGTCAGATAGTCTAAATATACCAAAATAAACTCTAATGTACCGAAAATCAGCGACCATACCACTGTTTTGATGTACATTGTGCACCCGAGACGGGCCAGTGGAAGCGACCGCATTTGGGAAGTAATGTAGTGTGTATTTATAATCCGATTATTAAAATTATAAAGGTGTGAGCTAGATACGGGTTTTTATATATCTTTATTCTTTCTTGGTTCGTTCAACACAGTCAATGAAACTAACCCTTCATCGTGAGAAAGCCTATCTTGGTGGTGGTAAAGTTTTTATTAAGCATTCGATCACTGTCTCACCTGATGGAAAGTGATGACGCAGTCTACGATGGTGCATGCTAGCCTAGAAAACACCTGTTTTCTCTCGACTTGAAGACACGCAGATGAAATGAAATGAAATTTATTTCGGGAATAAGTATAGATCAAAGTACTTACTCTTATACCATTAGTTTTTGAATTATTAGTGTGATTGTTGGTTAAGACTGATGAATCTACTTCCTAGTAGGTCAACTCGGAATTTTGGAATGAAATCCGGGATACGTGAACCGAATTTATTTGCGCGGGAAAACTCTTTACATAAGTATGACTCCGTACGGGGAGGCGAGGTGACTGAGGCGCGCACGTCGCGAGCGGGGTGTCCATGCTAAAACTGCATGCCTTGCATTTGCCTGCGACGCGCGCCCCCACAATCATCCCCCTCTTACAAAAAAATGAAAATCACATCCTAAAACATTACAATATTATAAGTGCCTAACAAAAGCGCACAAGGCACACAGGAATGTGCCGCGTTGCAGAAAGGGTTGCCTACCTAGGTACATTGTTGCTCGCAGGCATGGATAACGCAATACCTACGCGACCATCTATTATCGAGCTATCACGTTACATCGTTTCCATTGTAACAAAGTTGAATCTTAAAATGAAATTATGAGATTACGAATGATTTCAGTTAAGTTCCCTTATACAATTAACTGTAAATTAATGTGTATTTTGTCACCACAATATGTCAATTCACGTTTACATTGTTCCATAAATTCTGATACACTTACTAATTATTAATCTGTTTGTTTTAGTTACATCCGCGCTATATTATACCTAAATACCTTCCTAATTAATCCCTATTATATCCCCAATTAAACATTAATACACGTTATCTGACGCACTAATTTATCATTCTTATCTACGGCACTATTTTAATCGAACACACTATTTTATTATTCTAACGCCATTATGCAAAATCACTAGTTTAACTAACACTGATAAATCCTAACACGGATTTTGAAAAACGGTCGCGGGGGGAGTAGTAGCTGCAGCCGCTCCCGCGGGTACCGGACACACCGACGCTAGTTCCTTACGGAACCACTTCTTGGTACCTCTGCGGCAATGTTTACTGAAAACACAACATAACAAAATCAGCAGGCATGCGGTCACTGCAATAACCACCATGCCGACAGTTTCCAGCTTCTTCTCCATATCTCCTACTCTATCAACATTGTTAGCACCTTGTTGAGCTATGATTATTTCTTCGTTCTTGGAACCGTTGATACCCATGATTGGCATAAAATGTGTTAAAACTTTTCAATTATTATTATTAATATTTACAAATAGGTAAGTACTTTTGAGTGTGTCTGCAAATAGAATGAATTGAATTTACCAAAATTGACAAACATATTAACAGTGATTTTGCAATAATGTTTACAGTTTCATATTCTACGTAGCTTAATTATGTTATACCTATACCAAAAATCGCACTGGTGGCTTAACTTGCCTGCCGCTACGCGTAGTGCGGGTTAAATTCATTGGTGCCGTTAACAGTATGGGCACTTTGGCACTTTCCCTATCAGGTTCATTACGTGTTATATTCTCTGTGCTTTTGTCAGCCTCCTGTAACATATAGGCCGGTTTTAGCCTATCTATAGACACATAAATTTCTCTGTCTGGTAAACTTATTCTAAAAATCTTATCCTGCCTACCTAAGACGCGGTAGGGGCCATCGTAGGTAGGACATAGCGATTTTTTCAATGTATCATTCCGAATAAACACGTGCGTACACGACCTTAAATCTTTACTTACAAATATTTTTTTCGAATCGCTTAGCGCTCGTGATTGCGGTCGAAGCTTACCTATTGTTTGACGTAGTTGTTTTATGAAAACATGCTGGTCGCTACTCTGTATACTCTCTGTATGAAAGAAATCACCTGGTAGTCTAATCGTTTCTCCATAAATCATTTCAGCCGCACATAGCCCCGTATCTGTCCTGGATGAAGCTCTTAACCCTAACATGACCGCTGGTAACTCGTCTACCCAGTCCTTACTGCCTATTAATCGAGCTGTTAACGCATTTTTCATCGAGCGATGCCACCTTTCAATTAAACCATTACTTTGTGGGTGGTATGCTGTGGTTCGAATCCTTTGTACGCCTAATAACTTCATTAATTCGTTAAAAAGATCGCTTTCAAATTGTCTACCTTGGTCTGTTGTTATTCTACTAGGACATCCAAATCTACAAATCCAATCGTTAAAAATTAATCTGGAAACCGTATCAGCTGATATATCTGAGACTGGAATAGCTTCTGGCCAACGCGTGAAACGGTCCATAATAGTTACTATGTATCGATGTCCATGTCGTGACGTGGGCAAAGGTCCTACTATGTCTGTATGTATGTGCTCGAATCTGGTACACGGGGGAAAACTAGATAGATCTGAAATTGTGTGTCGATTGACCTTTGTTTTTTGGCATGCTATGCAGCTCCTAGTCCATGTGCTGACGTCTTTGTTCATTCCTGGCCAAAAAAATCTTTGTGTAACCATCTTCCGCATAGTGCGGGTACCTGGATGACTAATGTTATGTATACTGTTAAAAGCTATTTTCCTGAACTTTTCCGGTAAAAATGGTCTGGCGTTACCTGTAGAAACTTCGCAAAATATTCGCTTATTAGTGTTAGGTAAAACAATGTGTTTGAATACCAACCTACTGTTCGAGTCCGGTGTAACCTGATGCTCGGCTTCCTGCGCTTGCGCCATTTCGTCGTAATCTATTGCTGAGGGACACATAATAGACTCAACGCGCGATAACGCGTCTGCCACTGTGTTATCTGAGCCGTTGATGTGTTGTATGTCGCTAGTAAATTCGCTGATGTACAACAGTTGACGGGTCCTCCTGGAAATCTCTTTGTCCGTACCTATCTTTGTAAATGCATAGATTAATGGTTTGTGGTCTGTAAAAATTGTTAATTGTCTCCCTTCAATCATGTTCCTAAAATGTATCATAGCCATGTATATTGCAGTTAATTCCTTATCGTATGTACTATATTTTTGCTGAGAATCAGATAATTTTTTAGAAAAATATCCTAATGGTAACCATTTTCCATCCAATTTCTGCTGCAGGACGGCGCCGACGCACGTGTCCGACGCGTCAGTCATGAGAGCTAAAACAGCGTCTACGCTAGGGTGAGACAATGTAGCGGCGCTATTAAGGCTTACCTTACACTGCTCAAAAGCTTCGATGCTTTTCTCGTTCCAGCATATCTGCGTTTTGTCCTTCTTTTTGGAGTTATGCAAGTACCTGTTAAGTTCTTCCTGGTATGTCACGGCGTGTGGGAGATGAGACCTGTAAAAGTTAATCATTCCCAAAAAACGTCGTAGTTGTTCTACTGTTTCTGGCCTCGGATAGTCTGTAATAGCCTTTACTTTTTCTGGTAACGGTGTAATACCTTGTTCTGATACTAAATAGCCTAAAAATTCTATTTCTGTCTGACCAAAAGCACACTTGCTGATATTGATAGTAATACCTAACTCGTCAAATCTTTTACACAGTTTTCTTACATGTTCTCTATGCAAAGTTTCATTTTGGGAAGCTATTAAAATATCATCGATATAGCAAAAGAGTGAAGATTCACCGTTGACGCTGTCTATACGCTCGAGACCTTTTAATACGTGGTGGTCCATGAATCTTTGGAATGTTTGCGCTGCATTACGTAATCCGAAACTCATCCGTGGAAATTCGAATAAACGAAAAGGTGTAGCAATACCTGTCTTTTCAATATCCTCTGGTGCGACGGCTATATTGTGATAAGCCCTATTTAAATCTAGTCGTGAGTAACACTTCCGGTTTGGTAAAATGTAGGTAAAATCCTGCAACCTTGGTATGGGGTACCTATCTGGTTTCGTTATAGCATTAAGTGCTCTATAATCTCCACAAGGTCGTAATTGTCCGTCTTTCTTGGGTACCGCATGGAGTGGACTAGCCCATTCACCCTGACCTGGCCTACAAATGCCCAGTTCTTGCATTTTCTGAAATTCATCATTAACTTTAATATACCGATCCGGTGGTAGTGGCCTTGGACGCGCACATACCGGTGGACCGGTGGTAATTATGTGGTGATACACAGAATGATCCGTCGTTTCCCTAAACGCAATCGGTTTAGTAATTTCTGAAAATTCTTCTAAGATCTCGCGATACGGATTATTACTTTGTATGCTCTTAATAGAAGCTCCGTCGTACCGTATGATAGACCCATCCGCGCGCAAATTCGTTATGCTATCTATAAGCCTCTTATTGTATAAATCTACTACTAACTTATAATGTTGTATAAAATCGGCACCTAAAATGGCCTGTTTCACATCGCATACTATAAAGGTCCATTTTAACGATCTGCGTAATCCTAAATTTAATTCTAGAGTTCTGACACCGTAAGTTTTAATTTCAGTATTGTTTGCTGTGAAAAGTTTATAATCACTGACAGCACACTCACATTTAAAATGACTCACCGGAAGTACCGAAACATTAGCACCTGTATCTACCAGGAAACGGGTCCTGGTCCTCTGATCCGTCACGCACAAACGATGGTTTTCGGCCGTATCCATGCAGTATCCCACCGTAGCTGACTGCACGGCATTTAGTTTCCCTGGTTGCCTGCATACCCTGGCGTACCTGAGCTTCCCGTGGCACCCTGCTGCTTGCCCGGCTGCTTCCAATTACACGGTGCTTCACACGACCTCGCACTGTTTCTGTATCGGTAGTGGAATCTGCAGAGCCAGTTCGGACTATTTGGGGTCCTACGTGGTCCTCTAGATTGTGATCTTGAGTACGATCTCGCACGGTCTGTGTTCCAGGTATTACGCTCTCTGCTGCGTCCTCGTATCTCATTAATCTCTTGGCGTAATGTTCGAAGTTGTAGGGTCATCTCCGTGAGCTGTCCTGCTAGATCGGTAACTGGTGGCGTTGATGTAACTGCTGCAACCTCATTAGGATGGAGGTTCTCCATAATCTTGTCCGCTAACTCGGCTAAAGCCTCGAGCTTGGTATCCTGTGCCACTGATAAGACGGCTTTTACAGCACCTGGTAGGCGTGATATCCATAGGCGTCTTAGCGCGTCCGTGGAGACTTGAGTGTTGGTGGCCAACTCTGACATCCTTCGTAGTAACTGTGATGGACGCTGTGACCCTAAGTCCATTTCCGATACTAATTTATGGAATTGTTTTTCTGCGCTCTCCTCGAAGGCCGTGATCAATCGGCTTTTTATTTTTTCGTATCGGCCTTCTGTTGGTGGCGTCATGATGAGGTCACATACCTGCTGCAAGGCATCCTTAGTCAACTTCGCAATCACCATATTGAATTTGGCTACATCGCCTTGTTTTTGTGGTTCCATGACTGATTCGAATTGTGCGAACCATAACCTCGGCATATCAGCCCAAAATTCGGGTATCCTAGCGGATACGCTGATCGTGGCGAGCTCACTTCCAGCTTGAGGTGTAGCAGTTGCGGGCGGCGCACCTAGCGGCGGTGGTGCTGGTTGTGCTGTTGTTTGCATCGTAGGATTCATTTTGCAATATATAGTCACTAATACTCGTATAAAATGTTCAAAAGTCTTAGCCTAACCCACCAAGCACGGACCCAATAATGGTCGGTGGGGAATCACCTCGCAGTCATTGAATATTCAGTCCAAGCACTTTAAGTTCATCTCCTTTTGCTGGTTGAGTTCTTAGATCTTTCACTGCACTTGTGTTCAAAAATCGTCCGTGGTCACCACTGTTGGTTAAGACTGATGAATCTACTTCCTAGTAGGTCAACTCGGAATTTTGGAATGAAATCCGGGATACGTGAACCGAATTTATTTGCGCGGGAAAACTCTTTACATAAGTATGACTCCGTACGGGGAGGCGAGGTGACTGAGGCGCGCACGTCGCGAGCGGGGTGTCCATGCTAAAACTGCATGCCTTGCATTTGCCTGCGACGCGCGCCCCCACAGTGATAAAAAAATGAAAATATTGAAAGAAATAAATAAGAATATTACAGTGGTATAACTAAAACAAAAAAGTCCTGCTGTTTTTCTATCGCTAAAAAAACAAATGCTATAAAACAAAAAATATTATTCAAAACTGTAGCTTTTCTGCGCTACATTTCTGAGACATCCCTCAAAATTTGATAAGACAGACAAATAAAATTAACCGCTCTCTCAGTCTGGGGAAAATATATTTTTATCACCGTCATTGAGCAGCCGTTTCATTACCCGTCAGAATAAGATAACAGTGGATTAAAGGTCAAGACAGTAGAAGCTTTAGGAGTCTTGACCTTTGGCAAAAAACAACAGATTTTGGATGGAAAATAGAGACGTGGTGGTTCTGGATAATTTGCAAAGAAAACGCATAATTCAGTTGTTATTTTTTAGAGATAAATCAGAGTCCTTAAAATTTTTGCAACTAGCGGGATTTGAACCAGTGCCTTCCCACTCACTGGATTAGACGCTCTCCCAACTGAGCTATGGTCACATGACCACTGCCTGCGAAAATTTTTTAGACAAGTGAACTACACACAGCTCTTATCATATTTTGTTTTAAAGAAAGAAAGAAAGAAAAGAAAGAAAATACATTTATTCAGGACATCACACATCATTACGTTCCTAACATACAACATGAAAATAAAACAATAAAAAACCAAAATAAAAGGTATCGTACAAAATGTAATGTTGCGTGACGTCATGATATAGGTTCCGACTCAGCATGTAATCAAGGTCATAAGACCTCAATAACTAATTTTCAATCGGAACCCATAATCATGACATCCCGAACTTCAGGACAAACAATAAATAAATAAATTAATACATTACATACATAAAACATACAAGAAAAACTATTATAAGAGAAAAACATTTTAGATACGCTGTGTCTTTTTTACCAGACCACGGACACTGTGAGAACTGGTGACCCTGTGTCACTGTCAATGTCATGATCACAGAACTCAGGCAGCCATTTTTAGGCAGTATAGCGTTTGAACTCGACACCCTGATGTTTAAATATCGCAGATTAGGAATGTGTAGCAAGTTTCGTCAAGATTAGTTGAAAAATACGACCTGTAAATGGTTATATTGTATATACCATACTAATACTATATACCAACATCTTAATAAGCAAGCTTATGTAGGTATAATCTAAGACGAACATACATCTAGACTGATGAAAGTAAGTTTCGCGAGTTGAAGCAGACTATAGGTATGGACGAATTGGGACTGACTTTTTATTTATTTAAGTAAAGCTGCCAGATGAGGGTGGTAGTTAGCCAGATCCTTTATTCAGTTGCTGAATCGTAGATAAGGAACACTCTCGATAAAGTCACATTTCAAACGTAAAAAACACACGTTGCTACAGACATACACAAACTTACAGATACTAAGACAACACCTCTCTGGTCACTGGGTTAAAAATGATTTCAATAAATAAAAGCTGAATAAAATAAAAACTAAGTATAGATTTTTTTAATATCTTCGAGTCTCTTTACACTACGGGAATCATCATCATCATCATCATCATCATCAACAGTCTGAAGACGTCCACTGCTGAACATAAGCCTCCCCCACAGAGCGCCACTTTAAATGGCTTCTCACTTCCTGCAGCCATCGGCTCCCTAGTATACTGCGTCACTCGGTTCATGGTCGCCACTCGAGAACCTTTCTTCCCCATCTGTTGTCAGTTCTACGAGCAATGTGGCCAATGTGGTGGGAATCATCATTTAAAAGTTAAGTATTTGCCAAAATAATCAGATCTTTCCATCAGATGAAACTGTGATCAAATGCTTTGCCTATAAACAATAAAAAAAAAATTAACTATCAATAGGTGTACCCTCATGACACTTCATATACCTGAGGTTTAGTTGACGTCGAGTCTTCTGAACCCGAGCACTTTCACGACGAGTTCCTTCCACGTCGAATTCCCGCTACGTCGACTGCTTGCCTGTCGATGGCGCTTTAAAGTCTGTTTTGTTGTTTGCCCTTGAAGTCGACTCTCATATCGGCGAGTGTCGACTTCAAGGTATTCTAAAGGTATATTATTATGTCGCGCCTATTACGTAGACTCAATTTTTACAACAACCATTTCCATTTTCGGTATACCGGTGGATAATATAAGGGACTAAGGAATTAAAATTGGCAATTATAGCATCAATCGACTTTATTAAACTGCCGTAACACAATTGCGGCTGACGGCAAAGGGGCCCATACTAATGCATCTTCACTCATGGCTTATTAAGCCGATACGAGAGCCACATCCACATTATCCTATCCAGACCTACTATAATGCACCAAAAAACTTTTAAAATAAATATCATTTAAGCGTTTTATGCCCCAACCGTTCAGACCTAACAAAGTGCTGGCTTTCCCCCGAAAAGTGTTTATCCTAACAAGATCCTATCTATGTATTTAAAATAAAAGTGACTACCTAACATGACCATTACAAACTCAGTTAGATAATAAAGCAGACGAAAATATAAGCTATCCCTGTTGACTTAAAGACTAAATTAAGTGTTTAGAAAAGTTGGCAACTGCTTAGTGGATAGTGCAAACTTAGTTGTGGAGTAAAAACAGAAGAGGGCGGTTTTGATGAAATTTTGCATCTGTGAAATTGGCGTTCCTTTTAATAGATAGAATAGATCGATAGAGAACTTTTTATTACTTACCTATTAAAACATACATGCAGGAATAAATAAACCTTGCAGACTGGTGTAACAAGGGTGTACAATGGGCGGCCTTATCTCTTACAGTGATCTCTCTTATTATCTCTGACTGTGATCTCTTCAAGGCGACCTCTGGACGGGCAGTATCAGTAGAAAAATAATATAAAAGAACACCGCTTGGTGTAATTTTAATAGAAACTGGAAGTCATTAATTTGAAATGTTGCCTTTCCTTCAGTTGACATTAGAGCAGTACGTTCAACAAGCGCTCAACAGTGAGTTTTCCTCTGCCGCCAATATTGGATCACAGATTAGAGTAAAAACAATTTACTCTGCGTCAGACGTAGAAAAGTTTCATATCCTGAGCGTGACCTCCCGGAAGTTTATGTTAAATCATTGACGATTGTATTATTTAATACAAAATTATCTGGTGTAACCGACTGTGCCGCAATATCGGGAACTCAAAAATGATTCTAATCACGGTAAAGATCCCGTAGGTACTATTAAAGATGTAGACAATATAATAGAGACATTCTTGTACCTATAATTTTATATATGTAGGTTTTGTATATAAATGTGGTAGTAAGCTCAAAGTCGCGCAACGAGCTATGGAGAGAGACATGCTCGGCGTTTCCTTGCAAAATAAGCTCCGGAATGAGGAGATCCGCAGAAGAACTAAAGTGGCCGATATAGCTCTTAGAATTAGCAAGTAGAAATGAACAAGCCACATCGCTCGTAGAACTGACAACCGATGGAGAAGAAAGGTTCTCGAGTGGCGACCCTTAACCGGAAGGCGTAGCGTGGGCCGGCCCCCTACTCGGTGAACCGACGATCTGGTGAAAGCCGCGGGGAGCCATGGATGCAGGAGGCGAGCTGCCACTCAAAGTGGCGCTCTATGGGGGAGGCCTATGTTCAGCAATGGACGTCATCAGGCTGTTGATAATGATGATGATGAGGTTTTGTTGACGCATGAAAACCGCTTTCAGCTTATAACATGGTCCATATTCACGAACAGAGGCAGATTCGTTCACGCGAGCGCCTCCACTCACAATCCATTAGACGGGACACGACGAGCGAGTGGACTAAAACGATTTCGAGGAGCGCCGCTGCAAAAATAGAGGACGCTCTAGTTGAGCGCATTAACTGTAGTGTGAAGACGGTGTCTGACAACCGGCCGGACTTTTGTCTCGGCCTTTCTATAAAGATTTGCATGGATAAGAGTCTTACATATTATGAAGGGGGTGTTTTCTTTTATCATACGGATATAAATTTAAATGTGTCACAGCGCCATCTAGCGCCAAACTAAGCATAGCTTGTACTATGGTATTTATTTATTTATTTTATTTATTTATATAACACCCAGACACAGAGCAAACACCTGTGTTCATCACACAAATGTTTGTCCCGGGTGGGAATCGGTCCCACAACCCATGTTTCAGAAGGCAAAGCTACTACCAACTGAGCTATCAGGCCAGTCAAAAGGCCAATCTTTTGACCCCTTTTATCTCGCTATGGTATATAAATTGAAATAGATCTGAGAGTTATATGGTCACATGGCTTTCAAAAATGAATCAATCATAGAAGAGATGTATGTTTTTACCTTTCATGTATATGACATTATTTTATTTTGACCTTATAAGCACCAAACTTGCCCTTAGCTGTGATGAATATGAACTCGAGGATAAAATCCCAAGTTAACATGCTCTCCGTGAACAACGCCAAAGTTTCTAGGAAAAAGTTAAATGCAATTGAATGAGGCATTTTATTTAAAAAAAAACACTAGTTCCGCTTCTTTTCTAGATGGCGCTGTAAGTACATAGTTTAAACCTTTCAAACCACAGAGTAGTTTAAACATAAGAAAATGCTTAGACTACCTACAAAGAAATGTCAAATTCAGTTGAGTGGACCACGAGTACATTGTCTGTAGGGGTCTCCTAAGTAGTCTGTGGTGCATTCTTATTAAGTAAATTGATGTACAGTAGATCTGCGAGATAGATAAACGTTAATATTATGATCCAAAATAAAGCCAAGGTATCCCACAATGAAACTAAAAAAAACGAAAGAGTTTAGAGTTGTCAGTCAGTATCGTGACACATTTCCTTTAACCTGTGGTCTATGCTTGAAACAGTGACAGTGACAGATTTTAGCAAAAGCCACAACTGGCGCCATCTATTGGGTCATACATAAAACACCATTTCTTTTTTTTAATAAAACACCTCATTCAAAGATGTCTTCACATTCAGTAGATTACCAAGCAAGAGTGCTTTATATACCGTTCCAAATAGCAGCAGCATACAGAGCAGTCTGAACACGGAAATGATCCGTCTTGTCTCAGCTCTTAACTACAATCCGAGAGATCTTGCCAAATGGCTGCCGTTGGACTTCCATTTAAATCCTACATTAAACGAATACACTGACGGAGTGACCCAATTTTTCTTTGAAATAACGAAGAGGGTTTCGTTGCTTTTTCTGTGATTTGCATTTGCTGTATAATTTCTTATTGGCTTAGAGTTCAAGTCATTGGAGTATTTAATTGTAGTGTTAAGGGTTGATTTTTCAATGGTTATTCGACGAATAAATTATAAACCAGCTAAAACAAAAACATTTCAATTTTCAGTATTCCACTTACAAAATTCGCTTTTTAGTTTTATTGTTTTGTTTTATCTAATGAATAACTTTTATCTGATTATTGAAAAATCACGCCTTAAATGAATAACTAAAATCAAGTTTTGCATTTTAATTGTTTTCAAAATCTTATCTTCTATAATTAGCAAGTTGAAATGGCAGGCCATGCACATCGCTCGTAGAACTGACAACCGATGTGGAAGAAAGGTTCTCGAGTAGCGACCACGAACCGGAAGACGCAGCGTAGGCCGGCCCCCCACTCGGTGGGCCGACGACCTCGGGGAACCGATGGATACAGGAGGCAAACAGCCGCTTAAAGTGGCGCTTTGTGGGGGAGGCCTACGTTCAGCAGTGGACGTCTTCGGGCTGTTGATGATGATGATGATGATGATCTTGTTATCACGTGTTAATATGTTTAATAAACAAAGTGTTGATTGTAGATTTGTTGTGAAACATTTTTTCCCTGGAAGTTTTTCCGTTATGTTTATGAAACGAACAACATCCTAGAATTCCCAATCCCAATTCTAAGAGAAGTGATCTTTTCACCAATACTTTTAATATTAGTGCTGTTTTATAAATACAATCATTACTACTGATCAATTACTAATGATTTTTTGGTCAAATTATAGTGGCGAACAATCTACCCTTACCCAAATTTAAAACCTTAATTTCTCGAGATGTACATCTTCAATGTTTCGGACATTCGCCTCGGATCTAACGTTTTACTGCGTGACATTTCATTTTTATCCCCGGACTTCGGTTTGAAAGCTGGTCCAGAGTTGGAGCGATGACGAAATAAATAATAATGTTGTATGGTTTTACTGGTTTTTGTTGGTTCTAGCCTTTGATAAATTTAGAATTCTACAATTAAAATAGAGAAAGCTAACCAAAAACGAAGCAAATTTTTTAAGACACTGAAACAAAGCATTGTAAAATAAGCAAAACAAGTTTGATTTTGGAATTCCCTTCCCTTCCCTACATACGTCTTACACAATTTCTGTCTGACACTGAGAGACTGGGGGCAAACCCGAATAAAAATTCTATTCTATCTCCCTGTATGTCCCTGTTTGTCAATTTTTGTATATTATATTATCACTAAACATTTTTAAGTATATAAGATTTTGGTAGTAATGGGACTCGAATAATCTAAGCCCTACCTTGGTACCTTAGTTCTTAGTATGTAAGATACCTATTTGTTTTGCAATTAATTGTCTCTACTTATAAAAAACCCTTATCTATTCTATACTTATAATAAAACTGTAACAGGGTCAATTCTGTACATTAAAGATATTTTGAATAATGTGAGGACGGGTGTTTTGGGAGACAAGTGAAACTACTGAGATCTGGTTAAATACTGGCTATATTGGATATGAAAATAATAAATGTTACAATTAGATATTAATATAGGTATAACATGTATTGTAGAACTAAGTATATGCTACATCTCATCTTCACCGCAATTGAAAAATAAAATATATGTTAATATATTTTATTTTTAAGCTAAAGTTTCCTACCTTTTTTTTTTTTTTATCGTTGAATAATAATAATAATAATAGGTACTAATTGATTACATAATGGTTGCGCACGCATAGGTTTTTTTTTACATCCTAATAATAGTTTAGATAGAAAGTAAGCTATATTTTTTATTACAAGATCATAATATACTACGTTCCATTCTTAATGTACATACGTAAGTAATATTATTTTAATTAGGTATTCAATATTCTATTATTTATGATTTCTAATACTAATTATAAAGAAACAGGTGGCATATACATTTTAGTCCTGTTCTTATGCACTAAATAGCTTTTGTTATTTTTTATGATTTCGACATTCGGAGAACATTCTCTGATTACAGTGTAAGGACCTGAGTAGATGCATTGGAATTTATTACCGGTTTCGTTTTTTAGTAAAATTAAATCATTCGATTTGTATGACACCAGGTTGATATTACGGTCGTATTTGATTTTCCTGTTTATTTTACTGGAGATCAAGTTATCTCGTGCTTCTTTTTGTGTAGTTTGTATTCTAAATTTTAATTCTGCGGGATAATTGTCGAAGTTGTACAGAGGATCAACTTGACCAGAATTGAAATTCGACGGTAAAGTGCATTTTTTGCCAAAAACAAGCTCATATGGGGTGAATTTTGTCGCAGTGTGTACTGATGTATTGTACGAAAAACACCAGAAAGGTAGCCATGTGCTCCACGCTTCTGCATGGTTTTCGGTTTGTAACCTTAAATAATTACCCAAGTGTTTATGTGAGTTCTCCAATGCACCGATGCTCTGATGATGATACGCTGTCGACTGTAATTGTTTTATATGCAAAAGCTCACATACCTCTTTCATTGTTGCTGACAGAAATTCTGTACCCATGTCGTGTGCTATAGCCCGTGGGATTCCATACCTGAGAATAAAATTATTAACAAAATTTCTAGCTACTTCACTGGAACTCTTACAAATTAATGGATATGCTTCCGCATACTTACTCAGTTCACATTGTACGGTCAAGATATATGTATAGTTACTGTAATCTCTATCCAAAGGTCCTACCAAATCTAAATAAACTTTTTCGAATGCTGATGTTGCCGTAGTGGTTATGACCATTGGTTCTTTTGTATGGTGCGAGGAATGTTTTTGTCTCTGACATTTATCGCATCTTTTAACAAATTCTGTGACATCCACTTCTAGACCAGCCCAAAAATAATATTTTTTGATATTATTTAGCATTCGTCGTATGCCCGCGTGACCACTGGTGGGCAAAAGATGAAAGTCATTTATAATAACACGTTGGTCGTCTTTTCTATCTACTCTCTCTACATCTTTTAGTACACACAATCGTGGTCCTGACCACATGCGTATTTTCTGTACCTCATTTATTACCTTTCCTATAAAATCACTATTATTGTTACTCTTTATAAAATATATTTCTTCTAATTCACATTTTCTGCAAAATTTTTCCAACTCTCTCACAAATTCGCCTGGCGATAGTTGCGATCGAGACGCTGGATTTATAAAAATTGTATTTATCGATGGCACAAAACAAAAACAGTCGTTTTCATATTTTATTCTATTCGTGTTACGATAATGCTTCAATTCATTATTGTTTATAAAACGTAATTCAACTAAATGTTTAGGTTTATTTTGAATTTCTACGATTTTCAGATTATCAGGCTGATCAGCGTGAGAAGTAATAACACCTTGTGCTTGTTGCCGTGCCTTTTGACCTCGTGTCATTACATTTATACTAGTAACACTATTATTCATCTCTTTCAAATCCTCTGACGTTATATGCAAGCGCGACAATGCATCAGCTGCTGCATTATTTTTCCCTTTCAAATACTCCACTATAAAATCATATTCTTCCAAAATCAATCTAAACTTCATCAATCTACTCGAAGGATCTCGCATTCCAAATAAAGCTATGAGAGGTTTGTGGTCCGTTTGAACTGTAAACCTTCGCCCATATAAATAAGGTCTAAAATGTTTAACTGACCAAACAATTGCCAGTAACTCTTTCTCTATAGTTGGATATCTTTTCTCTGCTTTATTCAAACTCCTGCTTGCATATGCCACTGGCCTACCATTACCATTATATAATACTGAACCAATGGAGTACCCGGATGCGTCAGTTTGTAAAATAAACTGATTAGTCTCGGAAAAATCAGGATACTGTAATACTGGGTGTGAAATTACGCTTTGCTTCAGTAAATCAAATGATTTTTGACATTCTTCGTTCCAATTAAACAATACATTCTTCCTACACATACTATTTAGAGGAAAAGCTTTCTCTGCAAAATTAGGAATAAATTTCCTGTAATAATTTACGAAAGCTACGAATCGCTTAACTTCGTCTGTACTTGTGGGAACTGGATAATTCTTCACAACATTTATTTTACTGGGATCGGGAATGACACCTTCTGAAGTAACAACATGCCCCAAAAAGAGCAATTCCTTTTGCAAGAAATCACATTTCTGAGCGTTTAATTTCAAGTTGACTTTTCGCAATCGTTCGAAAATATCCTGTAAGTTCCTAATGTGCGATGGTAAATCACGGCTGAAGCAGACCAGATCGTCTTGGTATACTAGGCACTTTTCATAAGTCAAACCTGTCATTGCCATTGTCATCATCCTAGAAAAAGAACTGGGACTGGTTTTAAGTCCCTGTGGAAGTCGGGTCATTTGATACCTTCCCGAATCAAACGCTGTATACTTGCGGCTGTCTGGTTCTAAACTGACATTATAATAACCTTGGTGTAAATCTAGATGTGAAAAATACATACATCCAGATAACGAGTCTAATATTTCCGTAATATTGGGAAGAGGGAATTTGTCATCGTGTATAACGTTGTTGAGTTTCCTATAGTCTATCACTAAGCGCCATTTCTTGTTCCCATTACCGTCCGATTTCTTTGGTACGAGTAAAATAGGACTTGACCATTCACTTTGACATGGTTCTATAATTTCGTCCTTCAACATTGAGTCGATTTGACTTTTAATTTCATTTTTCAAAGAATGAGGTAATCTGTATGGTTTAGAATAGATTGGTTGGGTATCTTGCTTTATTGTAATTGAGTGTTTATAAATATCTGTGGTTGATAAATTGTCGCCGTCCAAATAAAATATATCTGAATATTTTGCGCATAAACTTTCGATGCTGATTTTCTCTTCCCTATTTAAATGTTTTAAATTCAATTTACAGAACAACTGCTTTACTCGTTCTGCATTTTTCGCATTTCTGTCAAAAATACAAACATCGTATTCTTTGGAACTCTGTATGTCGAGATTTAATTCTGATATTGTGACGTCATTAGTGGTTGTATTTAAAACTCTTATTGGTATTCTACCTTTCACAGGACTCGCTAATGTACTAGCTACGTATATTCCCTCACATATTTCCTTAGCGCATACCACACACTCATCCGTCAAGTTCGTACTTATGTATTGTATAGACTCTGTCCTGGCAGGTAAAGTCATTAAATAATCCTTCGAGTTAAATAGTTGTAAAACAATCTCTTTCTCGTTGCACCATAATGACAAAAGATTGTTGTTAAAGTCAATAACCGATCTATATTTGCTTAGAAAGTCTTGTCCCAGAATTCCATGCGCCTTACATGGAAGCGAATCAAACACATAACATTTATGGACAATGTTTTGTTCATGTGTCGATAATTGTAAATTTACGTATCCTATTGCATGGACTTTGCCTCCTATTCCATTTATGACTATGTCCTCTTTACAGATTGGGATATTGAACTCTTGCACATATTTATACTTTACGGCTGATATGGATGCGCCTGTATCGATTAGCCAATTTAATGTTTGGCAGTCACCTACTAATAATTCTATGCAATAACTACTATCACATGCTAATATACTACAACTTTTAGGCCCGAAAAAACTCACTTTCGCATTCTTCTGCTGAATAATCCCGTGTTGTGGCACTTGTTTGCGGTTGCGGATCATCACTCTCAGTTAGTACACGAACATGTCCATGGGAATTATTTCCCCTATAGGTACTATTAGAAAGGTTACCTCGATAATGGCCTCTACTCTGAGGCTGCTGGAACTCCGGTGTAGCGCCTGCGCTCGTCTGCCACCCTCGGCCGCGCGCTGGGTATCCGTGGTTGTAGCCACGCTGCTGAAATGCACCTCTGTACGCACCTCTACTGCGGCTTCTCTGGTTGTAATAATACGTTGGCTGCCTGAAATTGTTATTATAGTTCGTGTTATTATTACTATTTCGTCTCATCGATAGAATTTCAGCTGTGGAGTTTGACAATGTAGTGTCTTCATCGACCGCAGTCTGTACAGCGTCCTTTAAAGACCCAAATTTTTGTGCAGCAATAATAGTGCTGATCCTACGATTGCGCAATCCATCACTAAATTGTCTGATAGCTTGTTTTTCATTGACTGTTTTTAATATATCGTATTTTTTTGAGTCACCTTCGGATTGTGTTATCGTAAGGTCAACAAATATTTCGGAAAGTTTTTTCCCAAATTCATCTATAGTCAAATCATTCTGCCTAAAATTGAGCAATTGTTTTTGCAATGCACTCGCCGATTTTTGTGGCAGTAAAATTTGTTTCATGGCAGTCAAAAGCATCTCGACAGTATCATATTCTGATGCTAATTTTAATTTAGCACCCTGTGACAACCTACTTTTCAATACAAAATTAATCAATTTTCTGTGTGAAGTAGTGTCAAGAACCGAACCGTAGTAGTCAATACCATCTATTAATTGTCTCGTATTAGAGATTTCGTCCGTCATCACCGGTAATAAGCTCAAAGCAACTTTGAGGTCAAACGCCATGTTTAATATACAACTTATAGTCTCTTTTTGCTGACACAAGCTACTTATCTCTGCAAATATTTTTTTAATATTCTCACAAGATTCTGCTATATCCCTTTCTTCTTCTACGCTTCTTTTAATTTTACTTATGTTTTCTAAATAATTATTATACCGTCCAATAATAATTTGAGCCTCTTTTAACTTTTTATCTAATACAGCACCTTGCCTCCGAGAGGGGCCAATTTTAATCAAGTAAGTTCTAACTTCTGATAGTTCAGTATAAAATTCTTTTAAATATTCTGCCATTCATTAATAAAACTATTAAATCTGGTTGGCTTACAATATAATGAGTGTATAAATAAAACTTATATGTACCTGGAATATTGGTTACCAATCATTATCTTATATAAATTGTTTTCCATTGTCCATTGTTCCATTAAGTACCGCCCCGTAGGTAAATCTCTTCTTACTTGTAAAAAAAAAACACATTTCTTATAATATCACCAATACACAAACATTCACTTCATATAAGTAGATCTTCGCCTTATACTCTGGTGTCGTCAATCTTCAAATCGGGATAAATCTGACGTCGTCGAAGAAATTATCCTCTACTTGCGTTATTCGCAAACTCTTGCCTGACCCAACGCAGGTGACATTTCCGATACATTCGGAACGCAACGTAAAACACCGCCAGCACCGCCAAAATGGTAATAATTAACATCAAAATATTTGTTGTGGATCACAATTAAATTGCACATGATCACAGCTAGATTAAATGCACGAGCTCGCTGAATGTTTATAAAGCACTCCCTTATTTGGTAGATATCAAATTCGCGCGTCACTGGCAGGGTCGCCATGTGAGGACGGGTGTTTTGGGAGACAAGTGAAACTACTGAGATCTGGTTAAATACTGGCTATATTGGATATGAAAATAATAAATGTTACAATTAGATATTAATATAGGTATAACATGTATTGTAGAACTAAGTATATGCTACATCTCAATAAGTTTGTTGAAGGGCTCTCTATAATCGATTCTTAAGCCAAAATTATAATTTTTTTCATTTTTGTCTGTCTGTCTCTATTTTGGCTGAGCATCACGCCGAAACTACTGGATTCAAATGAAACTTGGCAAGATTGCTATAGGATACTTTTAATCCCGAAGTTTAGCACGGTTCCCGCGGGAGAGGGGGTGAAAGCAAAAATATGTACTTATTTGTAATTCATTAACGCGTGGTCAGATTTCATGCATTCTTTTTTTGTTGAAAAGGGGTTGTTTTAAATATTGTCCCGTAAATATTTCAAGGTCATCGGTTTTGTGGTTCGGAAATTACAGACATTAAACACTGTTTTAAACTTTCACGGTTGTTCACTACGTTAATACTATTACTTACGGGATCTTTCACGGTAAAGATCCCGTAAGTAATAGTATTAACGTAGACATTAAATCTTTAGTATTAGGTCCAAAGCCACTCCTATCCTGTACTATGGGACGGTGAAAGGAGGCACATTTCCTTTTCCACCTTCATCCATTCATCTTTTTCCTTTATCTTTTTCCCTCTTCCTTCTCTCTTCCTTTAGGCTGAGATAAGACGTAAAACTAATTAACCCGTGCGAAGCAGGGGCGGTTGAGCTAGTATAGGTATATCAAGATTTGATACACTGATGTAACCTCATGAGTGGCCTAAAAATTCAGTTCCTACAGCTAAACAAATGCTTATAGTTACAGGAAAAAAGACCACGCTTTTAAACAGATCACCAACAAAAGCAAAATTAAAGATAATACAATGTGAAGGCGAGAAAGCACGAACCAATCAAACGAAACGATGCCAAAGATACCCATCTCTTTTGCCTTAAGGCTGACACCACACGATAATTTCTGGATCTCTGAAAGTACGTAATGCGAGCCGTTCCTTAAATTGGATTGATGTAATTCCTGCGTTATTTCTCTTTTTTGTTCACTCGTATACGAACGTCGTACTTCGCAGTTAAGAAGGTCACGCGATTTCTCATCATAAAATCTGCCGTACGATTAGTCAAGTCAATCAGTCAAATCGCATCGAATAGAGGCATGTTGACTGTGTGTTGTTGTGTGACGGCGTTTCCAGCAGATCGCGTGGCAGATTGCATGACTGGATGGCAGATTAGCTTAAAGATGGCTCTAACCCACACCATACATAAGTAGACATCTTTTTATTCGATTGAGTTGTCTCAATGCCTACTTATGTTTAGCAGTGAACGTCTTCCAGGACGTCTGAACATAGGCCTCCCCCACAGAGCGCCACCTTGAGCGGCTGCTTGCCTCTTGCATCCATCGGCTCTTCGCGGTTCTCACCACACACGCCACACGTACCCAATCAGCAGTAAATATAACATTTTTCCATCAAAACAAACTTTACCTACTTTACCGTGGATTTTGATATCGAGTGTGGTGCAGATTTGGTCAGATCAAGTACTTATGATTATGATTAGACATCTAAAGCATCAGCATTTATGTATGGATTTTTTTGATCGAGTGTAGATCAGCGAAGCCCGTGCAGCTCTCGAATTGACGCACCCTGGTTCTAAACCCGCTGGCCCTACCAATGACTCTTCAAGTTATATATGCGGAATTTCCACTCGCTATTAGAGCGGTGATGGAACATTTTGTGACGAAACGGGCATATTCAAGAATCACAGAAATTTGAAAATATCCAGAACCCGCCCTTGTCCGAAATGGTGGATTATGGCACAGACTCTCTCCCTGTGATAGAAAGTTCGTGACCCATCAGATAGAACGTATTGGGCTGGTGACGATTTTTTTTATGTAAACGAATGACCTGACGAGCTAGTCGTTCGCGTCATGGTTGCCCATAACAGTTGCAGTATCACTCGGAACTCTAACTTATAAAGTTTCGCGTGCGTGTAAACTGCGCACGCCTTTCTGGGACATCACAGTCTAGAAATAAGATTACTAGACTTTGAGATCAGATCATAAAGTCTCATTTGTCCAGTAATTTCACTAGCTACAATGCCCCTCAAACCGGAACAGAGTAGTGCTTGTACACTACTGTTTGGCGGCAGAATAATTGGCAAAGCGGTGGGGATGACTGGCCTACGCACACCGGGACGGCATGGCAGAAGATTTTGCCACCGGCCAGCGTACACTGACATCCCGTTGCATAGTTCGGCATCCCGTCGCGGGATCTGCTAGCTCGCTTTCCAATACCGTTCAAAAAATCCCTTTCGATGCAACGGAATAAATTTAAAACATTGGAATGTATATCGTATTCCTACTAGATAAGAATGTCCTTAGGTAAAAATTTAAATCCTTTGCCATTCCGTCCCGGTGCGTGGAGGCCATTGACTATAAATCCAGTTGACCAATGATACAACTTCCCTTCATACGAAAATTGGTGGTGTATTTTAACCACTAATTTCTAATAAATACTATGAATTTCTAATAAATCACGGGGACCCGTTGATGTCTTTTGTTCCACCCTGCTCTGTTCTTTGTAATTTCGTATGACTTTGTCTCGTTTTGTTACCTCGCCCCCTGCCCGCGCAGGTGAGTGAGTCGTGTTTGTACGAGAAATTATGTTCAAGAGCTATCAACGGGCTTTATAATCTTTGGTGGAGGCCGAGCTTATGCATTTCGTGTGACTGTTTGAAACTGTTTCAATCTTAATCTCTGTCTCTATACATAGTGGTCCGGTCATTTGATATGATGGATGTTTCGTTGGCAAACATAAGCTAAGAGTTCCATCTCGTTATTTCTAGTGCTTGTTTTACTTTCTTTATCTAAGAAGGCTTTTTGGGATTCGATGTAACATTATTTTCAGTTTGTATATAATAATGTTTTTAGGACGTTAGACTTTGTTCTTGTTTATTTTCTTTCACAATGACATTGGCAAAACAAAACAAGCTAAATCATTCATATTTAGGACTTAATTTTAGTATAAGCATTATTTATTTATTTTTTATGGGCTGTCGCTATTTTTTTCTTTAAAGTCATCTACAGGGGTGCCTTAAAAGAAAAAGAGAGCGCACAAAAAAAATTGAGTTTTAGCGAGCCTAACGAACAGAAATTGTTTTTATGTATAAAAGACGATATGAATAAAAAAAATCATAGTCCCGTAGTAGTTCTCCTCATCTCTTCCTGTACCGTAAGAGCCAGCTTAGAGAATATCCAAGGAATCGGCAGCAGTATTTCTCTTCGGTCTGCATTACAGTCTACTGCAATCACCAAAACGTCTGCCAAGCATGGTGATTTTGGCAAACCGTTTTTTATGCTATAACGGGCATACGTTTGGCAACAACTCACCTGGATGGTAAGTGACGAAGTTGACTGAGGTGGAGCACGTTTGCCCATGGGATGCCCATTCTCTCTTGACTTGAACAGACCCAGGAGGAAACACTGTTGCTGGAAAAGCATTCCATTCCTTGGCCGTTCGGACTATGAATGACACAGAAAAACGCTTAGTGCGGACTTGTAGTACACTCACGACGTAAGGATGTGAAGAATCACCAAGCCTTGTAGTTCTATGATGGAAAGGAGAACTTAATTAACTTACGCTCGATTTCAATAAACTTATTATAGTTAAAAAGTTAAACTATAGGTTGTGGGTTCGATTCCCACCTGGGACAAACATTTGTGTGATGAACATCGATGTTTGTTCTGTGTCTGGGTGTTATATTGTATTCTATGTATGTATTTACAAACAAAAAGTATCTAAGTATTGTATCAGTTATCTAGTTCCCATAGTACAAGCTATGCTTAGTTTGGGGCTAGATGGCGCTGTGTGAAATGTCCACACATATTAACATATTTATTTATTTATTTATTTATTAGTTTGTATATTTTGGAAGGAGACTTTATTAATGAAGTTTTCTATACACTACAATACTTAGGTATTCTAGATCCAAGAGTGAAGTTATGAAACAAAAGTACCCACTAAACTTTCCGAAAATCCCCAGCAACTAAAGCAACCGTTCCGTGGTTTAACCATCATATTTTTTACGTTATAACCACCCAATTCCGCAAACCGTGAAAACGGTACGTTTACGGTCCACAGCGTACTTCACATTGTTTTTACTGGCTATAAAGTAGTTGTTTGTCCGCCTTGCCTCGGCTTTACTACCCCGAAGTTGGTTATGAAAAGCGAGGCAGATGGTTTGAAAACGTTTTGTGTGTGAAATTATAATGGTTTTGTTTTTTTCCGAAGTTGTCATGAGGAAAATGAAGTTTGGTTTTGGCGGGAACGCGGAAAAGTTCACGTCGGTGCATTGTATTATTTTACAAAACTTATGCTTCTTCCAGTGTTAATGTTTAAAATTGGTGGTGTTTTACGCATTAAGTGCTGAATTACGAGCATGAGTGTGGGCAAGTGATATAATGTGGTGAAACGTGGTTTTTCGTGTTGCTTCCAAAATTCCATAGAAGCCTCTAGTAAAGTTGCCACCACTTTACTAGGGCATGCCTTAGACTGGATTATGACTTAGACTAGACTATGACTACTCTGACTGTGACTATGACTTGACTTTAAGTGAAAATTTCCATAATACGATGAAAAATTACAAAACTTGACACTGGCTAAATACACTATGTGTGGAGCCAAAATATAAAGAAAAAAAAAATGAAGTTTGGTGATGTACCAACCTCCTTGCCGCAAAGACATTTATTAGAAAAACGTATAATAACATGTGTATAACTATTTTTAACAATTTACCTAATGAACTCAAATCTTTAGAAGGAAATATGTTTAAAAAACATTTAAGTGACTGGTTTTTAATTAAATGCTTCTATAGTGTCAGGGAATATGTAACATGTAAGTAGTAACAAAAATATTTTTTAATATTTGCACGCCTGCTTGCAGGCTGAATGCACGTATCCATTATTTACTCTGTGATCTTGTACCCTTTGTAGTGTATTCTTGCAAATAAAAAAATGATTTGATTTGATTTGTACTCAGTAGTTCTGAAAACAACAGGGCCCTGAATGAAACAGGGCCCTAATTTTCTATAAAAACATAGATTCCACATAATACGAAACCACGTCGTTATCGTGACTTGTTCAAATCGTGTCACAGCATTAGAAATACCTTCACTTCCCATTAAAGTTGTTTTCCCACCACCTTACTATGTCAATTTTTTTTATGGTAATGAATGACGTGACGAGCCAGTCGTTCGACTGGTGTTAAGCGTCACGGCCGCCCATAACGGATTGCAGTGTCACTTGGAAATCTAAATAAAAGTTTCGCGTGACACTGTACACTGAGCACGTCATCCTGAGACATCACACAGGCTAAAAAAGAAAATTGAAAGAAAAAAAAATAGTATTAATTTTTTGTATTGTATAAATTGTAATTGGATTTTGAATAAATATCGACATAATTTAAGTGGTGGTAACTTTTGATGTGTTGATGTTTCGGAAAGCGTCTCAGTGGATATATGATTTTTGACAGTTCAAATCGCGCCAATTTTACATTCATTTCGCGCGGTTTTGTTTTCTTTTTATACAGAATTTTCAGATTTCTTATGTAAGACAAGGAATTCGCGTGGTTTCAAAGTAAGGAATCGTAAAGTGGTCATATAGAAATAGGGCTCAGTCTATTTGTCACATCAACATTCGATGCCAACTGACAACTTTCACTAAGTGGTACAAAAAGGTTAAGTTGTATAGGACTATTCTGCAAAGTTCATCTAGGTAGGTAGCATCGCTTTACCAGTTATTCTGCCGCCAAGCAGTAGTTTACAAGCACTACTGTGTTCCGGATTTAAGTGCATTGTAGCTAGTGAAATTACTGGGCAAATGAGACTGTGACCTGATTTCACAATCTAGTAAAATTATTACTAGATTGTGTGATGTCTGAGGTTGACGTGCGCACTGCGCAGTGCAGTGTCACGCGAAACATTACTATTTTAAAGTTCCGTGTGACACTGCAACTGGTATGGGTGGCCGTGTCGCTTAGCGTCAAGTGAACGACTCGCTCGTCATGTCATTCATTTTTTTTTTTTTTTTATATGGTTTATAGGCAAAGCATTTGACCACTGTCTCACCTGGTGGAAAGCGATGACGCGGTCTACGATGGAACATGCTTGCCTAGAAGATACCTGTTCACTCTCGTCTTGAAGACACCCAGATCATAGTTAGCTGGAAACAAGGACGCCGGCAAGGTGTTCCACTCATTGGCTGTTCGCACTATAAAGTGCATAGCAAAACGCTTAGTGCGGGTTGATGGAATTTCAACCATATCATTCTCATAAAAAAAATATCTTTGTCCACTATGAAATACAAGTGGATGAAATTTAATATATTATACAAGTGACCAGTCTCTTAACATTTAAATAATTTTCTGAAAGTAATATGGCGGGGAGCTGATGGATGCAGAAGTAGAGCAGCCGCTCAAAGTGGCGCTCTCTGGGGGAGGCCTATGTTCAGCAGTGGATGTCTTCAGGCTGATGATGATAATGAATATGGCTGACGACTTGGCTAAAGAAGAGAAGAGAATGACTTTAACGTTGCAGCGTGAAAGATAGTCATTCTCTAGTCAAATTAATATTATATTCTCTCAAGTAATTGGTATTCTATCATGCAGCTTCCAGATTAATGCTATACGCACTGTTCAACCATCGACTGGCCTGATAGCTTAGTTGATAGTAGATCTGCCTTCTGAGCGATAGGTTGTGGGTTCGATTCTCACCCGGAACAAACATTTGTGTGATGAACATTGACGTTTGTTCTGTGTCTGGGTGTTATATTGTATTCTATGTATATAATTATTTACAAAACAAAAAGTATCCAAGTATTATATCAGTTATCTGGTTCCCACAGTACAAGCTATGCTTAGTTTGGGGCTAGATGGCGCTGTGTGTCCACACATATTTATTTATTTGTTTCTTCGAGTCCTTTCTTCTCGTGTTGCCCTAAAGTTAGTCCACAGAGTACTGTTTTATGGGTTAGCCTTGGTATCGGCATGTCTAGGCACCCGAAGTCTTCTGACAGCTACTGCGCTTCGGACGCAAAACCCAAACCTAAAATAAAAAAATGTAAATAAAAAGAAAAAAAATTAAAACAATAAATGAAAAAAAATGAACGAATAACGAATTATGTAATGAATGGAATGTACATATATACTAATTTGGAACTTCCTTGGTACCTTGTTTTTACTCTTCAATTAAGTAAGCTCTAAACAGAATAAAAATTGTTACCGCAAAGAAAACGGGAAACGGAAGTGTCAGAAACAATTACTCAATTGAAATTGGCAATTAATATACTCACAACAACAACTGAAACTTAGTTTGATTGCTCTTTATTTAAGTTTGATTATGACCTATCACATTCGTTATTATCGCCTGTGGGTGTCATGATATCGCGCCATGTATACAGCATGATCCACTTTTTTATTGGGCTGGCAACTCTGGCATAGTATGGTTATGTTTAGAGCGAGTGTTAGCTCAGCGGTTATCCGTGCGACAAACTAACGCCTCAGGTTCAAATCCCGTTTGTTAAAGATTTATCTGCGGTTTTTACCTTTAGAACGGTGAAGGAAAAGTTCGTGAGGTAACCAGTATGTTTAAGAAAAATCTATATGTCATCACAATCATCATCATCAACCTGAAGACATCCACTGCTAAACATAGGCCTCCCCCACAGAGCGCCACTTTGAGCGGCCTGAGCTGCTGGTTAGTGATCAGTTAAGGTACATAATTATGTCATCATGTAACAATGCACAATCGCATAAGATAGTATCGCCCAAAATGCGACGTGATGTCATTATGTCCAGGACATCTGCTAAGATTCTAGCCATCCAAATCTTCAGACACGTATTAAAAATGTCATTTGCCGTGTGCCAAAGTAACGGAGTTTACTTTTGAAAGAAACTTTGGGATTACACCTGTTATTATCGTCATGGGTCAAGTTATAATGGACATTGTAAAAAAGTAAGTAAGTATGCAATTTTGTATAATTTTTTATTTTTTTGCAAATATTATTATGAAATGCTCTTCAGCACTTTGAAACTGTAAAACACGCTGTATAAGGACTGAATTCATTTCATTTTATTTGTATACACTTGATGATGAAGCGTAGTGGTATTAGCTATTAATTTAATAGCATACGAACAGTTACCACAGTAGTTCCCAGTTGGCTTTGTGATACGCATAAGCGTGTTTGTGTGTCTGATATAAACTAACAACACAATCTACATGTTTCGACTCCATTCTAAAAAAAAATCATTGGCTTTCTCTCTAGATCTTTAGTATTCGATAAACAGACTTCTTTAATAACTTTTTTAAACGAATTTGGCTTTAAAGACTTTCTTGCCCTCTTTACACTTATGTTATCATTATCAATTTTGTATTTTTGTTATGATTTCTACTGCCAAATCCTTATAAAGTTCATAACAAAATACCAACCTACAATTTTGTTTGAATTATATTTTGTCCAAAATATTTTTCCAATCAATGTCTATCAAAATCAAAGTAGGAAGCAAAAGGATCCAAGACACTTTCTACACCCTAACCCCAATAAACTGGGTACTACGGATCTTCATACTCAGCAATGTGAAAAGAAAAGAGAACACACTGATCCAGTGTTGGAGCTTGACAGAAAACCTGATCGTATGCTGCGTAATGTTGATCATAAACATATTCTTCTTGAAGAACAAAATCCAGACTTTTGAAGGCCACAACGGGACCGATATGATAAAGTTCACTGATACCATCCAGCTGACTTTCCTATTAGCTTACACAGAGTATATAATGGACGTGATCAACGTATACAAGACAAGACATACCAGCTTGAAATATCTCCAGTTTTACTCCACTATCGATAAAATACTCGGCATTCCAAACTTTTCTCGTATCAGGACAAATAATATGATTGCAATTGCATCGCTTATTACCAGCTTCATGGTATCTTCTTCCATTGATTACTTCTGCTGGTTTTTGGGCTACGGGTGGATCCCTCCAACTTTATACTCGTTAGATTATTTTTACCTCTTCCTTAACTCTTTAACTGTACTAGATGTGGTTTCAAATGTAGTGCAAATTGAGTATAGATTAAAGGTTATGATCAATCTTTTAGAAGAATGCTACGCCACGTCTACTTCTCTAACAGGGAGTGAAGTTGAAGGTTGGGTATTTTTCACTTCTAACAGGATGCCAGCTGATAACAAGTTAAGAGTAGACGGATTGAGGACTGTAACGTATAATAAATACTTTGAGATTCTATCGCTGAGCAAATACTATGTGCTGTTGATTGAACAGGTTGCTTACATTAACAAGGCTTATGGTATTCGGGTAAGTACTTTAAGTTCTCGCTGATCATTTCATACTTTATTTTGCTTGTTCCATTGTTTTAGTTTGGAACTTTACTTTCCCATTTACGGAGGAGGGCTTTGACATCTGCGACACAGTCTCGTGCTTCTGAGGTTGTCATTGATCTTCATTTATTTCTATGTTAAAATGTTATGGTTTCTAATAAAAGATTATTATTAAAAAAAAGCATCTTACAAGGAGAATGAAACATTTAAAAAGAGTAAAAGATTTATGATTGATAGCAGTATCGCCTGCTTAGATGAATCAACAGATTCATTTTAATGTAATGGAAAGATTTGAATCACGAAGGGGGTTTGAAACCGTATCCATCAGTTTAAAAATCCGGGACATGCGTTTTTTAAGCTATCGTTTTGGCTAACTACATAGTGTAATAGTTGCTTTTTTGTGTTTAAGGCTCAATTCAGACAGAGCAGCAAAATTCTCGAGCAGTTTTTAAGTGCTATATGAATATCAACTTCAATCTATTTAGACAAAGCTGAAAATAGTATGCAACATTAAAACAGGTAAGATTTTAAAGTTGCATACTATTTTCAGCTTTGTCTAAATGAAATAAGGTTGATATTCCAATAGCACTTAAAAACTGCTCGAGCATTTTGCAGCTCTGTCTGAATTGACCCTAAGTGTCTAAAAAATACTAACTTCTGTTTTCAGCTCGGCGCATTTTGCTTGAACATTTTGATATATGCAATTCATCTTATCAACGTCATAATACGGATATCGCTGGATCAATTTGTGAGTGCTCACTTAATTGAGTTTGTAAAAATGAAGTTTTAATCAATGCGTCTATGGGCTGGGCTGTATGAATGAATATTCCGGCATTGAGCTGATACAATTATTTTTGTTACAAGGTACCGTTATATTCAAACTACCATCTGCCAGCGGTCTCCTCAACGATCCGGATCATCAACTATGCAGCTGTGTTCCTCATCATGCTGTACCACTGTGAAGAGACGTACAAGCAGAGCGATGGCATCGTCAGGCTCATTGACCTGATTGTAGTCAATAAGAAGATCCGTAAGTCATCATTAACATCCTTTGTTGGGAGCATCTACTACTTACCCATAGGAGTCTGAATTAGCCTTCGTTTTTAGAAATGAAAAGAACGTCTGTGTTAATCTTGTGTCAAAACATCACACCCTTAAGTGTTAAATTCAATTCAAGTAAGTGAAAATTTACGAGATCCGGTTTGTCGTCGAGTGTAAATATGTGTCAGCTTTTAGCTTGATTTGTTCTTGGTGAACGGCTCAAATTGCACTTCATCTGATGCAAGAATGACGTAGTGTTACAGCTGTGGTTTACAGAGAATGATTGACTGTCTGTTTCAAAAAAGGTTGATGAATTGTATTCTACATAGACCAGAGCAAAAAAGGGGCACGTTTATAGTCAATTGTTTTTTTCTCTAACCTGTCGTTTATGGCCCTGTTCTGTGGTAAGTATTCTTGTATTCTAGAATGACTAACTACATCGGAAATCGGTACAATGCTTTTTTAAATTGTTATATAATTGCAGATATAGCCTAGAACGGAACCCACTTATTAAAAATTACATTACTAAAATCTTTTTTAAAAATATTTTATTAGTTTAAGATATAATAATTGTATGAAATCCTTAGTTACCTACGTATAGTTGCCACTAATACTACTCTCATAACATGAAGAACGCAGTAAGTAACGTTTTTGGCAAAATTGAGTTAGTCACATATTCGGAATCGGCAAAAAAAACTACATTCTGTCCTTTCTCAAATATCAAAATTCCACCTGCATCCCAAAAACTCAGGAAGTAAAAATGCAGCAACTCGACTACTCTCGCCTACTTACAACTTTTGTGTTCGCGTTTTTCTCGAAAACATGTTTTACCTACTTACTGCATTTCATAAGGACGGCAAAATATGTTATGTTGGGGTCCTTTTTTTTTCTTTTTTTTATCAACGATAGGCTAACATTTGACCACGGTCTCATCTGATGGTAAGTGACGATGAGGTCGACGATGGAGCATGCTTGCCTAGATACCAGTTCACTCTAGCCTTAAAAACTCCCAGATTATATTTGTCAGGAAACAGTGACGCTGGTAAGGTGTTCCATTCCTTTGCTGTCCGAATTATAAACGAGGAATCAAAACGTTTTGTACGTATTTTAGGAATTTCTACCATATACGGATGCCATGTTTCCGTGCGTCTAGTCTAGATGTACGATGGTAAAAAGGGGATGGGGGAATTAAGTTGTGCAATTTCATCGCACACTCTCCGAAGTGTAGCTTATAAAAAATCGATAGGCTGGCAACCTTACGCTGGTGTTCAAGGCTTTGGAGTTTAGCCTTCACTAATTTATTGTCGCCAATGAGCTTTATAGCCCGTTTTTGTATTGAGTCAAGGGCTTCAAGCTGATACATAGCCGAACCATCCCAGGGATGGCTGCAGTATTCCACACATGACCGGACTTGTGCCTGATAAAGATCTAAGATCTGTCCCGATGTGAAATACTGTCTAACCTTCCCAAGGATGCCCAGCTTCTGTGCAGCCAATTTAGCCCTTCCCTCGATGTACGAGCCAAAGTTAAGATTCGATGTTAGAGATACACCTAACAGCTCTAGGTGATTAGTTACCGGTACTGCTACACCCCGGAAAGTAGGAGAGAACGGAAATGGACTCCGTTTTGCGGTGAATATACACGCCTGTGTTTTAGAGGCATTGAATTTAACAAGATTGGCCTCGCCCCAATCTGAGACTGCCTGTAAAGCCAAATTCATGCGCTCAATTATGTCTTCCCTGAGAGAATGGACATCCGGACCCCCAGCTCGTGCATCAGATACATATCTCTCTACAACGGTGCTATCGTCTGCATACCCAAAGATTCCGGGTATAAGCAGATCATTTATATGCAGCAGAAAAAGCGTTGCAGAGAGAACCGATCCCTGAGGGAGGGACCCCAGCATTAATTGCCAACTGATCTGACGAGCAGTCATCAATGACCACCCGTATTGATCGGTCCCTCAAAAAATCCGATACCCATACACAAAAACCGGATGGTAAGCCGTATGACGGAAGCTTGCCGATTAGGCTGTCATGCCAAACCCTGTCAAAGGTCTTTGAGACATCCAGAGAAACGGCGAGTGCTTCACCGTATCTCCCAATGGTCACCTAATAGTCACCAGATGTCCTTATAGCTAGTCAACATCCTTAAAGTCTGGGCCCCCTCCACACACTCTACTACCTTTTCTGAACACTTGGTGAATGGATTACGGATAAAGTACTGAAGTAAAAATCTGCTTTCTATTCCAGCGAATGATCTGAAGAACGCCCTCACGGAGCTCCGCACCCTGGTGCTGTCTCGACCGATAAAGTTCCACGGTGCCAACTTCTTCACTCTGGACTACCCTCTACTCGTGTCAATGACTTCTGTCTGCGTTACGTACACTATTATTTTACTGCAGAGTGTACATTAATATCCAGTTGTAAGGTGTTGTATATTCAGCATGACGCGCAGGCTATCAGATGGAGGGAAGTAGAGATAGATATGAATCATAATCTACCATGCTTGTTTAATATTCTAATGCTGTTTTTTGGCTGTTTACTATTGTGTTCCGGTTTGAAGGGCATTGTGTTTGTTGATTTTTGATTTATAGCATTTTCGCCTGCTTAGAGTAATCAGCAAATTCTAAATACAATGTAAACATCTAATATTATTCTGCTCTTTTGTATTTTTTCCCTGGCTCTTTTCATTTTTTTTTTCATATATCACACTACAAGTTTTTGAATTTTTATATTCAAATAAAAATACTTACCCCAACATTTTTCAATTCTTTCGTAGTTTATAAATTAAGTAGGTACACAGATTAGAGCTCATCATAAAACTGCTAACAATAAAGGGTAACCGCCACTCACAATCATAACACGCGCCGTCGCACTCGCTTAGGTACGCTTTAACGGCTAACGGCCACTCGGAGAAAAGTTATGTATTTTCTTACGTCTTCGCTGTTAAGGCGGGATGCACACTGGATGCCACTTCAAAATATTTAGAATAGAATAGAATAGAAAATAATTATACCTGACATATCGCTACATCATGTAATTTGTTTGTATTGAGTTTACTTTAGTTGACTGAAGTGTTAGTAACGCAATAAATGATTCTGCTTCTGCTCCTGATTCTGCTCCTATTTTTGCTCCAGCTTCTGATCTTGATCTTGATCTTACTCCTGCTCCTGATCCTGCTTCTGCTCGTGATCCTGATCCCACTTCTACACTTGCTTCCTGATTTTGATCCTTATCCTGCTTCTGGTTTAGATCCTGATCCTGACCCTGCGCCTGCTACTGATCTCGATCCTAATCTCACTCATGCTCCTGCTCCTGGTCTTGATTCTGATCCTAACCCTAACTATGCCTCTGCTTCTGCTCCTGATCCTGACCTTGATCCGATCCTGATTCCGATTCAACCAGTGCATCCTATCTGTTATTATGATACATGTTAAAAGTCCAATGATTTGCCACTCATAGATCTATCCTTCATATCCTACTAATATTATAATTTGTGTGTGTGTGAAAGTTTGTTACCATCATGATCAAAGAAAACAAGGTCTGCTACTCCGGGAGTGACACATGCTTCGTCATACATACGTCACTGTCGAGTTGCCACTTTATAGTAACAAAACAAATAATGTAGGAAAGATCTTACCGTAACATATTCCAAAAATATTATTTAAACATTATAATGGCCGTTTGTTTGTATTAATAAACAAAACTGGTCAAATTAAACTTAAATGAACAGATTATTTAATTTAACACTCACGGTTTTATCGGATTCATACAGGTAACCTACGGGATTCGGGAAGTTTGATTACACACTACCGGCAACACTGAAGCGGACTGAGCGGCGATGACGTAGGCTTGTGTCACCCACGTGACTGTTGTGTCTCAGAGTGCCATACCTGTATTGTTATACCATGGTTACCATTAATCTCCATAAGTACAGAACCGATTTTAATGAAATTTGAAATGCAGATAGCTTATACGCTAGATTAACACATAGGGTACTTTTTATCCGCGGGTGAACCCGTGGAGCGCAACTAGTATTAAATAAATGAATATGTCTGGAATTGGAGTTTTTTATAAAAGAAGATCTGCATAATCTGTTGTTGATATATAACTACCCTAACAGCTTTATCAGCATTTTCTGGTTTGGCTGCGTCACGATAATTACCGGGTTTCATGAATAATTACGTTTCTAGGTTGATACTTGTCCAGAGATTTGAATTAATGCCAAGTACCAAATACCTGGTAAGTGTTATTCAGGTATTCATAAAAGAAATTAATTTAGTTTATTTACCATAAAATTAACACAGACTGCTATGTACTAATAGATAGACTGGTGACTTTTGAAAGACTCTCATTAATATTCATTCTGAAAAAACCGTAAGAGATTGTAGTTTACTAGATATTGAAGTCACCATCAAAAGTAAAACAGCTCGCTCTAAAATTCAAGTAGTTAATGTTGATTTTCTAATGAAATGTGACTATTTATTAGGAGTGGAAGGAGGCCTACACCAGGCGGAAAAAAAATCAATACTGTAGCCTCAACCAAGATAAGAATTTAGAATTTAGATAGGTTAAATATCTAATTAAGAATTTAGATAGCTTAAATATCCAAGAATTTAGATAGGTTAAATACCCAAGAATAAAGATAGGTTAAATATCTAAGAATAAAGATAGGAGTTAGTAAGTTGAAGTGGCAATGGGCAGGCCACATCGCTCGTAGAACTGACTACTGATGGGGAAGAAAGGTTCTCGAGTGGCGACCACGAACCGGAGGACGCAGCGTAGGCCGGCCCCCCACTCGGTGGACCGACGACCTGGTGAAAGCCGCGGGGAGCCGATGGATGCAGGAGGCGAGCAGCCGCTCAAGGTGGCGTGCTCTGGGGGAGGCCTATGTTCAGCAGTGGACGTCTTCAGGCTGTTAATGATGAATGATGATGATGAAAGATAGGTTAAATACCTTGCCTTAATTTCTATGAATTTTAGGAAGGAAATGGCTTAACTGAACTAGCATGTTTATTTATTTGAGTAATTTAATTCAGCGCTCCGACAGCTCGTAAGCTTACAAAAGTCACAGTACAACATTTAAACGAATAGGTATATTTCTCGCGGGGAGCCGATAGATGCAGGAGGCCAGCAGCCGCTTAAAGTGCTCATCTGTGGGGGAGGCCTACGGTCAGCAATGGATGTATTCAGGCTGATGATGATGATGATGAACTACTTGCCTACACAAGAAGAGAGTTTGATTTTGTTTGCATTGCTTCTTTTTTAAGCTTAGCGGGATCTTTTATTTCAATAAATTGAAAGCCCTCTTTGTAAATTAGATTATTTCGTAAATAGGGCGTTCATTCTCTGGATTATTTACTGGACAAGTTCAGATTCTGTATCACCGACCGCTCGCTTTGGGTCTTTTCATCTCTTATTTTAACCCTTTGTAAATAAATAATACTCGACGCGAATTAAGGTTGGTGGCACCGAGTTAAACAGGAATCTGATTGTACTGATTTCATTATAGCTGTCAAATAATTTAAAATTAGGGTTAGTAGGTAAACATGTTTTTAACATATTGTTAAAGGAGTTTTTAACCCTTTTTGGACTTATTTGTTGTCTGTCTGTCTGTCAAAAAAAATCACGTTTATTGTATAGAAATCCCTTAAATATTTATATTATTCTATTTTTTAGTTTTTGTTGTTATAGCGGCAACAGAAATACATCATCTGTGAAAATTTCAACTGACTAACTATAAAGGTTCATGAGATAAAGCCTGGTGACAGACGGATAGACAGACAGACAGACAGCAAAGCCTTAGTAATAGGGTCCGTTTTACCTTTTGGGTACGGAACCCTAAAAAATTCTTGCTTCTACATAAAAAAATTGTTTTAAAAAATCTCGGCTTTTGTTCCAATTTGTTTGTATTTCACGTTCAATCAACAATCAACCTTTTGGACATTTTCACTTATTTTAAATATTATGGTTTTTAATAATAGTCGTTTGACAAAGAGGTAATAAACATAATTATATATTTATTTTAAACGGGCAGCAATGTGCTTTTATTCTATAAACTAACTACTACAACAATAAATACAAGTAAACTAGCTACACTATCTACTACAAAGAACATTTGGACTGTATACTAGCCGCGATGGCCTATAGACAGTCCAAATCCCACTACCGGTTAGCAAACCCCACATGCTGGCAGCATTGCCTCGTTGAATTGCAATGCTGATTCGTTGAGCCAAATAAGTGCCAGCTTTTTTATAATAATATTCCAAACATATTTTTTTACATATAGCAACCAATTTTTTTATAAATAGTATCAAATCCGCTGCTCCACGTGTATCTTTAATTAATTAGTAAACCCTTTAATTATCGTCAATCATCCCCCCACGTTGTAATTTAATGAACACGACTCATTATAACTGGATTTATTATGAGATTTGCGTCGGCGCTAATTACTGAGTTGAGTGCTTGTTAATCATTTTATTAAATTCATGTCAAATAATTTAGGGACGATACGGATAAGGTTTATAGTAAGTTTAAACGGGGTTTTGTAACGGTCGAACGCTACCGCTACGCTGCGGCTACGCTCTGGCTACGCTCCACTATGCTCACACTACTCTAGCACTACGCTTAAAATGAGGTACTTAAGTATCATTCTACCAATTATTAAAATCTTTTAAAATGTATTTGAAGTAATTTATAAAACGGTACTCTTTTATAAATTACTTACATACACCCGTTGCCAATAATAGCTCTATACGATATTTACCGGACAAGGAGACAACTTACCGACATAGAAACTATTAAACAATCTGTGGCGGACGTAGAGCCCGCTTGGCACCGATCCAAGCCAACGGGTAACAATGTAACGACATGGCAACACTGAAATTGGTTGCCGGCGTTGCTAGAAATATATATAGTACATGTATTATAGAAGATTTTTGTCTACAACACAATAATTTTTTCTTTAGAGACTTTTTAATCTAATATATAAAAGGCTTTGTCCTGACTGACTGATAGACAAAGCACAGCCCAAACCGCTGGACGTATAGATTTGAAATTTGGAGGGTGGCTTCCTTTTATAACGTAACCACGTGCTAAGAAAGGATTTTTGATTATTCAACCCCTAAGTGGGTGATAAGGGTAAAAAACGTTTGTATGAAAAACCTACATTTCGTGACGTATCGTTTTGAAACATAACACATTCAAACAAGTATAAAAATAAAAGAAATTGTACTTTTTAGTTTTTCAAAATTCTACACATAAAAGGGTTACAAAAATTGTTGAAATTTATATAAAAATTTCAAAAAAAAAATTTGTATCATACTGAAATTTGGAACCTGTAAAGAACATACAAAATAAACAGATACGGGTCTCAGGAATTTTTGAATTTCATCCCCTGAGGGGTTAAAAAATACAGGATAAGGTCCCATCGTAAGACTCTCGCATGGCCTAAGCGCTGAAGCTAAAATCTTGAAATTTTGAATACGTTCATTACATAGGAGTGCAATGAAATGAAATTCATGAAAATTCAGCCCTTAAGGGGTTGGAAAGGGTTAAAAGTCTTTGTATGAAAAAACCTTTATTTCTTACTCTACTTATCGTTTTTAAACTTGAACCATACAAGCGTGTTAAAACGAAATGGGTTTTCTTTGTTTCTTGGAGTTCAACCCCAAAATCATTGGTTGAGCTTTGTAAATAAAAAAAAATTGTTATGTATTCGAACTTGGATAGTTCCTTTGATTTAAAAAATGTTGCTTTAAATTTGTTTTGAGAGGAATCACTTACGTGGTTGACATAAGGGACGACGAAACTTTGTATTTTCAATTATAGCGATGGAAATTGGCATTGTGCTACAGTAATACTTTTTGCCAGGGTTGATTTGAAGGGGTAAAAAGGGAAGGAAAGTTTTGTTTCTTCATTTTCAAAGTCACGTTAAACCTGTTATTATTAGGTAGGTGGGTTGAAGAGGAACAAAAATGGGTGGTGTATTTATCATTCTTCGCTTTAGTGTCAAACTATACCTAAATAAAATATTGATTTCAATTACTACCCGATATCTCAAAAATTATATTTCGTCCCTGCCTCTCAAAATGCCACCATGAAAAATCACTGCACCAGGCCACTTAAGATTAAAAGGATTTTAAAGTAACGTTTTTAGTTAGGTACCTATAGGACTTTTTAAACGCCTCCTAAAATGGTTAGTTATAAGGTAATTTTATCCCGGAAATATAAACGGTTCCTGAGAGATAAGTAGTCCACGCGGGCGAAGCCGCGGGGTAGAAGCTAGTTTTAGTATGTAAAGTTTTAAACTTAATAATAGCTGGTCTGAATGGCGCTTAACCTGGCTCCGGCTTAATCTTAACTGCTACAGTGTAATTTATCATATTAATATGTAGTTTAAGTCAGTTTCGTCGACATAAGACAAGTGGTCAGCCCTGGTGTCAGAATTTTTAGGCCTCTCAAAGACTTCTGACTTGGGTTAACGATCTACAGCCGGGACTGACGGCTTAACGTGCCTTCTGAAGCACGGTAGCGTTCAGTTGTAAATAACACTTTTTGTAGCGGTCACCTATCAAAGTAGTGACCGCAGCGAACGTTGCTTAACTTTATCGATCGGTTAGGAACGGCTCGTCACGCTATTGCTATGGGCGCTACGCTACGCTACGTCTTTTTTGACTTGCGTAATTAAATGATTACCCATTTATTTAAAAGAAAAACAATATCAGGTTACCACACGTAGCTTCCCCTTTTATTAATTTATAAAATAAAATAAATATGCGTGGACATTTCACACAGCGCCATCTAGCCCCAAACTAAGCATAGCTTGTACTATGAGAACCAGATAACTGATAAAATGCTTAGATACTTTTTGTCTGTAAATACATACATATAATACAATATAATACCCAGACACAGAACAAACACCTATGTTCATCACACAAATGTTTGTCCCAGGTGAGAATCGAACCCACAGTCTACAGTTCTGAAGGTAGAGCTACTACCAACTGTGCTATCTATCAGGCCCGTCAATCTATTCTAAAGGCCATTATAATAGTTCAGATAGAAGATATACAGGTACTGTTGACATAGAAGGTTGAAGCAAATAACCTCTTGTCTGTCCTAAGCAAGCTCCAATATCTACGGCCCAATATCGCGGTAAGACGCACAAACTGAGCGGCTTTGATCTATAGAATCAGATGGCTGCCGATCGTGTTTTAGGATTCGTACTAAATGTTTGGAGTCAAGACGTATTTTGTGCTTTGTTGGAGAAGCTTGTACGAGCCAGAATAGCCTTTATTTATAGCTTACTAGCAGTGCCCCGTGGTTTCACGGCGTTTCTATAGGAACCGTTCCCGTTTTTTGGATAAAAATGAGCATAATTATATTTTAACCTACGTAAGTAAGCTATTTCCATACCATGTTTCATCCAAATCCTTCCAGATGTTATAACGTGAAAGAGTAACAAACATACACACATACACAGAAATACAAACTGTTTCGTTTATAATATTATTAGTGGGATTAGTGCATTTTACTAAATCTGTCTGAACAAAACTTACCAATATTTCACAGGAACCGCTGAATTAGATTTTTTTGGACGCAGCATTTCCTCGGTCAGCATCATAATCTACTGCGATCACCAAGATACCTGCCGTGGTGGTTATAGCAAGCCCCCCCCTGATAAGTGTCCAAAGTGCCGTGTTATGACTTATGGTCCCCCACAACGGCACGGTGGCACGGGTTGCGATCAGGAGCGGACGTCTTGCAGCTGTTAAGTGTGGTAATTTTATTTCTTCTGTTTGAAATAATAATCAAATTTTTTAAAGTATACTGTCGTCTTGCTCTAACATATACCTATACCTGTTATGTATCTATCAAATGCTACAAAGAGTTTTAGAATTTTTGAACTCCTAATTTAACGGCGAAATATAAGTAAAATGTGTTAAGTCCACAGTTTCAAACGAGTCAAATATCTCAACGCATTTATGACCAACGTTCCTGTAGATTCCATTACAGCTTCCGCGAAGTTCATAAATAATTATTTGAAGTTGTACCCCTTTTATCTGCGAGAACGGGTTTACTGTTGCTATCTGTGTTTTGTCCGCAAAGTCCACTGGCAAGAAAATTCTTGGAGGAAATAACATTTGTCTTGAAATTATCTTGTCTACTGGAGAGTTTATCCTAAAGCAACCCCAAAAAACTGGTAATCAATAATTTAGGATAATTTCGTTACCACTTACCACCACCTCATACATTTTCTTCGTCACGCAATTGGAAGGAAACTTCTATTATAGCCAAAAGTTATATATAACGCCAAAATTTGATTTGTTTATTTGGAAAAAATTGTTTTTTTGGGATTGGATTAATTGGAAGACGTAGCGTAGGCCAGCCCCTGACTAGGTGGACCGATGACCTGGTGAACCGTGGGGAGCCGATGGATGCAGGAAGCAAGCAGCCGCTCAAAGTGGCGCTCTTTGGGGGAGGCCAATGTTCAGCAGTGGACGTCTTCAGGCTGATGATGATTATGATGATTAATAAGGATTAATCATATAAGGCTTGGACCTTAACATTACAATCTTCTTAACTTTATATATTCCAGGAGCGCGTCCCAATTTTTTACATAAATACCTCCTTACATTTTATTTCTTTTAAAAGTAAATATTACCCATAGACTTAGAAATAGGGTGAATTCTGGGATATTACCTACACTACTCTTTTATGCTGAACTTGTGTCGGCCGATGTTCCGGACAAATTTTATAGTTACTCAGAAATCATTTTACGATATCACCCGCTTATGAATTTGCGGATTTCGACTGTCGTCATCGGAGTAAAAGCAATGCTATAGTCAATAAATTTGAATTGACATTAGTACCCCGGCCATACCGCGAAATGGCTTGGTTACATCCACCCCGGTGGCCAAAGATTATAAAGCCCGTTGATAGCTCGTGAACATAATTTCTCGTACAAACACGACTCACCTGCGCGGGCAGGGGACGAGGTAACAAAACGAGACAAAGCTATATGAAATTACAAAGGACAGAGCAGGATGGAACAAATGACTTCAACGGGTTCTCGTGATTTGTATGAAAATAGTAGTTGAAATACACCACTAATTTTCGTATGAGGGGAAGTTGTATCATTGCTCAACTGGATTTATAGTCAATGCCGGTGGCGCTGCCCACCGCCGGCCATGTTAACAGGCTATATAATTATTATAATTGGTATTTTAAAGATTTTTTTATCTAGCAACTTTTGTTAACTATGAGAGTTCGTATTACTTTTTCTACTTATTATTTATTGACACCCGTATTATGAACGAAAATTTAGACAAACGCTTTCATTCTGCAACCATTACTGGCTTGATAGCTCAGTTGGTAGTAACCCTACCTTCTGATCTGTAGGTTGTGGATTCTATTCCCATCCAGGACAATACAGTTGTGTAATAAACATCGATGTTTGTTCTGTGTCTATGTTATATTGTATTCTGTGTATGTATAATTACAAAAAGAAAGTATCTAAGGTACTCTATCAGTAACTATCTGGTTCCCATAGTACAAGCTTTGCTTAGTTTGAAGCTAGATGGCGCTGTGTGAAATTTCCACAAATATTTATTATTTATTTATTACGTAATGAACATTTCATTTCCAAAGACGATTGTGTGTTCATTTAAATACAGTTCCAGAGATATCATTATATAGAATGAAAGGGTTTCGTTTAATTGAGATCTTTAATTTACTATCGTACAATACGTACTCTAATTTGCGTCGGGGCCTAGACGAAGCAACATTCTGAAAACATCACAGAGCACGAAATAAAAACGCTCCGCTGTGAAGCGTCATATATTTTAATGCTCTGTGGAAAACATCCACCAAAACCTTTTTTTTTTTTATGAGATTGAATAACGTGACGAGCTAGTCGTTCACCTGATGTTATGTGACACTGCCGCTCATAACAGTTGCAGTGTCACCCGGAACTTTAAAACAATAAAGTTTCGCGTGACACTGCACTGCGCACGTCATCCTGAGACATCACCCAGTCTAGTAATCAGATTACTAGACTGAGTGATCAGATCATAAAGTCTCATTTGCCCAGTAATTTCACTACACTAGCTACTAGCTACAATGCCCTTCAAACCGGAACACAGTAGTGCTTGCACACTACTGCTTGGCGGCAGAATAACTGGCAAAGCGGTGGTACCTACCTAGACGAACTTTGCAGAAAAGTCCTACCACCTAGTAAGATGACCTGTGATCAAAGCAGAAACTACAAAAATAAAACCCTAATTCGTAATGACTTTAGACTATAGACTTGCAGTATCAGTTGCAAGAAATAATAGGTGGGATCCGTTTCGTGGGATCCATTGGGACCTACCCGCAAAAAATAACAATTTTTATATTTGCGGCCCTTTTAGTTACTTATTATCACCAATCTAATAAAACTAAAAAAAAACTAATACCATTATTAGCACTTTTACAAGTCAAAATTAGAAATAATTAAATACTTTAAAATAAATTAATGTACATACCTACTAAGCACGCATATAATATTTATAGGCAACATTACAGAGTGCATAACGTCAAAATGTTATACAGCAAGCCTATTACAATCATCATCATCAACAGCCTGAAGACGTCCACTGCTGAACATAGGCCTCCCCCAGAGCACGCCATTACAATACGAGTTTGCAAAAAAGAAGAAGTTCTCCTTCCCACAACAAAACACACAACAACACAACAAACAGGTGCAAGCAATGCGGCACAAAGCAGAATAGAAAACTCCGATCAGTAGCTTCGATACGAATATGGTAATTATAAATACGTTATGGTATGGTAGGTCCATCATCAACAGCCTGAAGACGTTCACTGGTGAACATAGGCCTCCCCCAGAGAGCGCCACTTTGAGCGGCTGCTCGCCTCCTGTATCTATCGGCTCCCCGCAATTTCCACCAGATCGTCACAGATCGAATTTATAACACTAAAAATGTAATGTATGCATGAAAAGTATTGATTATGTTACGTTTAAAAAAATATGACGCTTCGCTCGGGGGGCGAGACGTATTTTTTTTCGTGTTCTGTGAGATAGACTATGAAACGGCTTTTCTCCAAGCCACATCTTTTATTACTCGCAGTTTTTTGTCTTCGCTCCATCGGATATTTTTGCAACCCTCTCCAAGCCTCAAGGGGGCGCTTCATTACCCTTCAGCTTGTTAAGGGGGATTTTTGTGGAGATCTTGCCGGATGAATTATGCTAATGGCCAATAGTCTGGCCTTCGGAATCGCAGATGCTGAGGAAATGTTAGGAGTTTTTAGATTTGCTCTTCTTATATGTTGCGAAGTCGGAACTGAATGTGAATTTATTAAATAAAATAACTATGTAAAATATTAAGTATACATCCACTAAAGAGGTAAATAGATTCATCGTAATCATCAACAGCCTGAAGACGTCCACTGCTGAACATAGGCCTCCCCCAGAGCGCGCCACCTTGAGCGGCTGCTCGCCTTCTGCATCCATCGGCTCCCCACGGCTTTCACCAGATCGTCGGTCCACCGAGTGGGGGGCCGGCCTACGCTGCGTCTTCCGATTCATGGTCGCCACTCGAGAACTTTTCCTCCCCATCGGTTGTCAGTTCTACGAGTGATGTGGCTGGCCCATTGCTATTTCAACTTGCTAAGAGTTATATCGGTCACTTTAGTTCTCCTGCGGATCTCCGGACCTACATGTATACTGCAAGATAATCAGTTACAAATCATGTGATGAACACTTCATCACATGATTTGTAACTGAGTAATATTTAGCAACACTTGCTAAATATTACTCACTAGCTGACCCGCCTTGGCTTTGCACGGATTAATTAGTTTTACGCCTTATGTCAGTCTAAAGGAAGAAGAGGAGAGAAAAAGATAAGAGAGAAGGATGAATAGATGAACGGCTTTCACCTTCATCCATTCATCTTTTTTCTTTATATTTTACCCCTTCCCTTCCCTTTTTCCCATAGTAGAGGATAGGATTCGCTTTGGACCTAATACTGAAGGTTGGATGTCTGAAATTCCTGAACCACAAAACCGACGATCTTGAAATATTTACGGGACAATAATTATATAAAGTACCCTTTTCTGTAAAAAAAAAGAATGAAAATGGACCACGCGTTAATGAATCACAACTAAGTACATATTTTTACTTTCGTCCCCTCTCCCGGGGGAACCGTGCTGAATTACGGGATTAAAAGTATCCCATAGTATGCCTTGTAATATGAACTCAAATCGTGCCAAGTTTCATTTGAATTCATTCAGTAGTTCGGCGTGATGCTCAGCCAAGATACAGGACAGACAGACAAAAATAAAAAATATAGTTTTGGCTTCAGCATCGTAATAGGGAGCCCATCAAAAATTTTCAAAATATCTTCAATGTACAGAATTGAACCTGTTACAGTTTTATTATAAGTAGATATCATTTGTAATCTCTAGCACTGTTTTCCACTACGTGTTATTTGCATCATACACGCGTTAACCGATTCAAAGGGACCACAGCTCGATGATACCGGCTGGAATCAGTTCAAAACTCGAATAAACCGGATTAAACGCGGGACGCCCGCGAAATTTACTGATAATTGTGTTAGGCTGTCGCCACCTCGCGAATCCTTAATTATATATTTGCTATTCATTTTCTTTATTTTCGTTTCTTTATTCACTAGCTATGCCCCACGGTCCTACCCGCATCATATATATATATCAATCCTTCTGCACAATTTTCGGGACAAAAGTGTCCTACATGTCATTCCGGCACCTAAAGAATCTACATAAAAATGCTTTCGACTGTTTTATTTCGATGCTGAGTGATACCACCGTCCATAATGTATTCCTGCGTTATTCCTTTCCGTGGATGGTTGTCTGGAAGAGATCGCTCTGAGCGATAAGGCTGCTTATTGCTACACTTTGGTTGTTTGTTCACATAGCTGTTAATTATTTGTGATGTAGTGTTTCAATAAAGAGTCAAACCTAATTTGGTGTAATCGGTGTTCTTAAACAAGTTTCAATATTTAAAAGATTTAAATAAATTTAAAAAAATCTATACAAATAAACAAATATGCATTATGTAAGTAGCTAGACACATATTAGGAAAGGTTAGGAAATAGGCTTAGTATAAGATAGGAAGTATTAGGCTGTGAGGTAAGAAAGATAATAAAATTACCTACATAGGATAAGAAGTAAAATAAGAATTTATTAGTGACAACTTCTAATTGACCTTCTGTAATTTATTTATTTACCTGTAGGTACTGTTACCTAACTGCTATCTTATCAAAAATTGAAAAATAAAATATAATAAAGATATAGCAAGTGCGTAAGGTAAGACCTGTTTATATGTCGAAAACTGTAACAGGCTCAGATACTTAGAACTTTCAATATTAAGCAAATAAAGCCAAGGGAAGTTTGTTTCAAAGCGTCTACCAATATTAACATATTCAGTCAATTTCTGTTGCGTTGTGGTATTGGATAAACGATCATATCTAATAGATTAATATAAATAAAAGCAAGAAGATAAGGCACTACATTCTCGAAAGTGGTGAAAATTAGGCTTAACGCACACAGGTTTTCATATGAAAAAAACACAGAGTCATTTTACCTACCTAAATTATCATCCTCCTAACCATCATTCTAAAGAAGATAGGCAGCTGTAAGACTAAGACGGCCGCGTGGATCACATCACATGCCGTACCTGTGTTACAACCTCTATGAGAATATAGATCCATTTTATGACTAAGCGTTCAAAGAAATAATTATAATTCTGGTTCTGAAGCAAACACCTTACGGTTTGCTGACAAATATAATCTGGGAGTTTTTAAGGCTGAAGTGAACAGGTATCTTCTAGGCAAGCATGCTCCATCGTCGACTGCGTCGTCACTTACCATCATGTAAGACCGTGGTCAAATGTTAGCCTATCGTTGATAAAAAAGGTCCTTCACCTTTCTATCCGGGTCCGAAAGCAATCACAGTAAAACTGCGGACAGCCAGAAGATTAAAAGCGGTCCTTAAAATACTCCATGTTGGCTAAATGGCTTCCAAATAAGGGATAGATAATCAAAGAAGGGGCAATCAAAGCCGTTTAGCGGCCGATGGGGAGCCATTGAGCTGGATCCAATTTAATGGAAATTGGGGAATGTGCCCTATCCACACTCATCAGGTCGGTAGCCTTTAATGTGTGTTTATTGATGCTAATATTGACTAAAACGCTACGCCTTATTGGCGGTTTCATGTGAAACGATTAGAGCGCTCGAAATATAAGCTTGGTGATAGAATATACTATGGAACTTCCTTGGTGTTTTTGATTGGCTGCTACGAACATTTCAACCAATATCATTGTCTGAATGTAGTTTGTTTTGGGTAGTAGTTTCATGGAAGTTCGTTCACCGGTGGCAATAAGTTGGCACTAATGTAGGTAAGGCCAATAACCAAGAGTTGAAGTCGGAAGTTCATTTTTGACAGCAAATGGTATATTGGCTTCTGTTGAATTAGAAATCAGTAAACATAAGATTCTGTTAAAACGAAAATCTGTAGAAATGTGAGTCAAGATATGGGAATTTGTAGACATGGGGGTCTGTAGACATGAGAGTCTGTAGACATGGGAATCTGTAGGAATGGAAGTCTGTAGACATGGGAATCAGTAGGCGTGAGAATCTGTAGAAATGGGAGTCTGTAGACATGAAAGTCTGTAGACATGGGAATCTGTAGAATCCTCTACTGGTATATCTTGGGTTTACATGGTTACAAAATGTAATTTCCCTAAGATAGCGCTGATAGCAAAGCTCTACTCTCCATTCTCAAGTTATCGGCAAAGTTAAGCAACGCGGTCGCTGACATTATAATTTCATAACTAAAAAATACATAGATGACATATTTTTTCTAATTATTTCGATTTAAGAACAAAACTACTGAATCGATTTTGATGAAATATCTATGAGACCAATCTTTAGTCCTCACTTGGGTGGGATTTATGATCTGTAATTATGGACCAATGCTTAAAAATGCTAGCAAATTCTAACCAATGGTCAAATTTTTGTTTGAAATTTTGACCATTAGTTACCTTAACTACGGATCAAAAAACCAACCCTTAGCCAGGATTATGGCTTATTCCCTCCTTATTCATAGATGAGGTCTAAAGATAAGAATGAATGCAAAGACTTACTTTATAGTTATGCAGAGACATTCAAATACAGTTTTACGAGGAATGAAAGAAGTGACCTTTTTATATTTTAATATTATCAACCTTTCTGGTTCAACAGTCTAAAAACGCTCATTCATCGGTCGTATCTTTCATTCAGCTAATTAATAAAAACCCTTTCAAGCTACGATAGCTTTCGGGATTATGAAATTAATTACCAAGGCTTTCTATAGATTTTCTTGGAAGCTTCGAAAAAATATTTTTTTACACTTTAAAAATGATGTATTTAAGGCGGACACCAATTAATGAAAAGGGTAAACTGATTAATTAGGTGCGGCTATATTTAAATTTTTTTATTTTTGATTTCACTTGATTTGACCTAATTATCTCGTAAAAATAATAGGTAAGTGTGGTCACGCCGCGCGCGTGTAAACATCAGGCACGATGTCGCGCTGTGTCCACACTTTCAGAGTCTTAGAACATTCATTAAGTTAAGGTTTTTTTTTGTATTTTATTGGTTTACGAAGTAACATATTCAGTAATCTGTGGTATTGTCTTGATTTATTCTATAATACGTTACATATGACCACGAGTGATGAACTTCTAGTGTTTTTAACTGAAATACTAATAAACCTCGTAAAATTATCATCCTTTGCCTCTTTTTCCCTTTCGCTTCCCTCTTCCCATGAACACAGGGTTAGAACGTAAAACTAGCGAAGCTGAGGCGGATGAACTAGTACAGCAAAAAAAAATAATTAAAAGAGAATGAACCACAGATTAGAGAAAAAAACAATTGTTACTCTGTGGAGTGAACGCAGAAAATATGTAAACGTAAGCTTTTCAGAACGTAGAACTTCAATCAACAGACCGATTTCCTGCCTCGATTCCGTTGAACTTTTCAATAAACCGGATGACTTTAAATACGTTTCGATAATTGTATGAAAATTTAATTATGTTTTTATTACAGTAATTACGAGATCTTTACCGTGATTGGAATTATTTCTGAGTTTCTGAGTTTGAAAATGTAGTAAGTACCCAGTAAGGGGGATAAAGCAGGGGTCGGAGGTTGGGAGTGGGCTATACTATCCAAACCTATGATACGTTCTACCTTACTTCCTAATCCGATCCTATTTCTTATCCTACTTCCTATCTTGCTCCGTATCCTGCTTCCTATCCTAATTTTTATCTTTATTACCACTAAGCACTGAAATATCTGAATAGAATGTAGATTCTTAATTTCCCATTTCCCATAATATATGGTTACAGAGATGTTTTATTCCAGAAACTTGTGTCAGTGTCATCATTATGCCAGTATTCATGTCGGTTAAACAGCTAGTTAATTATAATAAATGGCCACAGTCTACTATTATTTATACTGACATGGCTACAGAATAAATATACCTGCTTACTACAGAAATCTACGTGTATTGTGAGCACCGTCTTCCTACAAATTACTCTAGTTTAGTCAAACGTTAGCTTCAGTTAGTAATCAACTATTTAGTAAACAGTTGGACTATTTAGTTGCTAAATAGTCTAACTGTTTATTAAATACCATTACCGCTTAATTTTGGCAGCCTCCAAAGGATCCACTCTTTGAGTAATTGCTTGAATTATTCATGCACAGACTTCTAGGTATTATGTCAATTTATGCTTCCTTCAGTAGTTTTGATAATATAATTGGAGAATAGCTTTAATCAATGTGTTCTTGACCATATCACATCACATCAACAGCCGAAGACGTCCACTGCTGAACACCTCCCCCATAAAAGGCCACTTTTGACGCTTATTACAGGGGTTGCAATAATCACCATGCTTGGCAGGTGGCTTGGTGTTCACAGAAGAACTACAGGGGGTTTACAATAGTCACAATGCTTGGCAGGTGGCTTGGAGATTGCAGCAGAACTACAGGGGTTTTGCCATAATCACCATGCTTGGCAGGTGGCTTGGTGATCGCAGAAGAACTACAGGGGTCTGAGGGGGTTTGCATTAATCACCATGCTTGGCAGGTGGCTTGGTGATCGCAGAAGAATTAATGTACCGAGGGGAAAATTTTAATGTTACCAGTCTGTACCCGCCATTATATAGACGTTCTAAGTAGTGCCTGTGTGCTGCAAAAGATCTGTCTCGTTTGCAGTCTAAATAAACAAAAACCGATAGAAACCCCAAAATATATAAATTTGACAGTTTTAATAAGCAGTTTATGTGCATAGTTTCTATGTAAATTTTCTAATTCGGAATGAAACTTCGCCTATTGCATTGCAATCAAACTTCCGTGATCTCTGAAACAGTAACACAATCTCTTTCTTTCCAACTTGCTTGGCACATAACAAAGCAGGTTTTATTAAGGTATCCTTTTCAGAAACTGCCTGGCGCTTTGGTTAACTAAAGTAAGTATAAGCCTCTTTTGTAAACACCATCCCGCTTATTCAGATTTCTGCAGCAAACCGAGTTGGAACTTTAAGCGCTTCTTTAATAATAGTTCCGACCAAGTTTCCTTGGGAAGTGGTTAAGATGACATCGCAGTTTGGCGTCCATTGCAAGCGATGGGTATTAAATAGGCATGGATGAAATCACAAGGAGCAGGTGAAAAAATCATATGATTTTATATTTCATAAATCACTCTGCTACTTTTTGTAAGACACTCTGCTACAAATCACAGTGTGATAATCACACTTAATTGAATCGTGGATTCGGATTTCATAATACGAGAGTATCATGAGCGGTGAATATCAAATCATAATTTTTTTATGCATCAGTAAACAAACAGACCCAAAAAGTATAATTTTATAAACATTGTGGTGTAGCGGTGAACTTTGATCTTGTTTAACTTAAGAGAGTAGCGTTAGATTACTTGTAATCATTTGTAGCAGGTCGCAACTTTAAATTCATTAAGCATATGACAAACTCACAGGCTGTGCAAAATCACAGGTAAAATCACAGTGACTAAAATAAATCATATGATGAAATGACAATGATTTTTAAGTAGCAATCATTTCCATGCCTAGTATTAAAACTCTTTGCTTAATATGGAACTTTACAGGTGGTAGTCAAGTGGTGGCCGGAGCTTAGCGTTATAAAAATATACTAGCTGACCCACCTTGGCTTCGCTCCAGTTAATTAGTTTTTAACCTTATCTCAGTCTAAATGAAGAGAGAAGAAAGAGGGGAAAAGATAAGGGAAAAGGATGAATGGATGAATTGGCAAATGGAGGCGAATGGAGGCTTCTTTCACTTTCATCCATCCATCCTTTTCCCTTATGGTCCTCCCCCCTCCCTTCTCTCTTTCCCATAGTACAGGATAGGAGTGGCTTTGGACCTAATACTGAAGGTTGGATGTCTGTAATTTTTGAACCACAAAACCGACGACCTTGAAATATTTACAGGACAATATTCAAAGAATCGTCAAACAAAAAAAAGAATGAATAAAATCGGACCACGCGTTAATGAATTACAACTAAGTACATATTTTTACGATCATCCCCTCTTCCGCGGGAACCGTGCTGAATTTCGGGATTAAAAGTATCCTATAGCCTACCTCGTAATATGAACTCAAATCATGCCAAGTTTCATTTGAACCCATTCAGTAGTTTTGGCGTGATGCTCAGCTAAGATACAGACAGACAGACAGATAGACAGACGAGCAGACAGACAAAAATGGAAAAATTAAAATTTTACCTTCAGCATCGATAATAGGGAGCACTCCAAAAATTTTTTCAAAATATCATCAATGTAATAAATTGGACTTGTTACAGTTTTATTAAAAGTATATATTGAAAGTAGATACTAACTTGAGAAGGTGGTTAGTCATTTCGTTATTATAGGTAGTCTAATTATATTTTAATTTTCTTTTATCTTTTTATTAAAAAAAAATTGTCTACTTCCGATTTGAATTAATCCGAAGGGGGCATAACAATTGACATCATTTCAAATTGACTCCCCGTTTATATTGGTTAGGGACCTATATTGAAGGTTTCGAAATTTGTTACATTGCAGATTATGAAACGTAATCCATTTTGGGTGATACCCATAAATTCCAAAGCTATCCAAAATTATTATTCTAATCACGCGTGACGACAGGCTTTCGTTTTTTAAAACGTTAGCTGCATATTTCAAACTTCTAAGCCTCAGAAACTTAGTATTCGTTCTCTATTTAAACTAGATTTATGAAAAACTCTCCATCATTTTGATACGCAGTAGTTTCGCAGTTCCGCGCACTTAGCTCCGAACTTTGCGAGCGGAGAACTTTGGTATAGGTATCTGTTTATTATTTACATAATATTGATATGAATTTGCTCTTCAAGCTGTTGATTAAAGTATCGTTTGTAGCGCTTACAGCGACACAGAACTGTAGTGCTGTTATTACTTTATTAGAGGAACTAGTTGACCCGCCCCGGCTTCGCACGGGTTAATTAGTTTTACGTTCTAACCCTGTTTATGGGCAAGAGGTAAGCGAAAGGGAAAAAATAGGGAAAAGGATGAATGCAAGTGCCGGCGAAGAAAGACAGGGTTTGCCTGCCTCCCTTCTGTTGCCGTCCTTTCCCTTCCATCTTCCTTTTGACAGGATGAGTATAAATAAAAAATAACATACAAACTAAAATATCTAGCATAAAAATTACATTCTTATTGCTTTGTGCAACCTGCACTTGGCCGTTTTAGAAAACATAAAGTATCTTAAATGATATTTTGAAAAATTAACTATAACCATACCAAATTTCAGCGAAATCCGTTCAGTAGTTTCAGCGTTATGCATGTTCAAAGGGACAGACAGACAGACAGACAAAAAATTCAAAAAAAAAATGTTTTTACTTTTATATCGAAGTGTAATGCAATCCAAATTAAAAAAAAAGTCAATGTTTAGATTTATCCCAGTTAAAGTTTTATTTTATGTTGGTATAGATAGATATACCTGTATAGATATACCTGACTCACCTGTTTTCCCGGGAAATTTAACACATCAGTCCAATACGTTTCTACTGCTAGGACACGTGTCTTCGATGAATGGATGGATTAGATGGAGAGAGTGGAAGCCATAATCCACCACGCTGGACAAGTGCGGGCTGGTGGATGTCACAATCATGCTCTCAAATTTCACACATAACTTGATAAATCATTGGTGCTGTAGGGTTAGCACGGCCGGTAGACAAAACTGTCTTTCCCTTGTTTTACTCCAAGCAAGTATGAAGAAAGTGACGTAAAACGGGGAAAGACAATTTTGTCTACCGTCCATGCTAACCCAGCAGGGCTGAGTGGGTTTTAAACCTGGGTGACGCGTTGGTTCGCAAGGTACAGCTGAGCCGCGCTCACATATATGTTTTTTTTATATGATGAGCTCTTTAGAAGATAACCTCAAAATGGACTTCAAATTCTGGTACCTTGCAATAAACTAAGTGTTGTCCAGTAGCTCTTTTTCCAGGACAAAAAAAGGAGCGTGGCAGCTTGATTCAGGCGTACCTAAATAAACAAACAAACGAAAGTCATCATCAACAGCCTGAAGATATCTACCTACTGCTGAAGATACGTCTCCCCCACAGGGTGACACTTTGAACAGCTGCTTGCCTCTTACATCCAGCTCAACACGGTTCTGACCAGATCATCGGTTAACGTAGTGTGAGGCCGGCTACGTCTTCCGGTTCGTGGTCCTCACTCGAGAACCTTTCTTCCCCAGTTCTTTTTAGTACCTATATAAAGTTACCCATTCGCAAAACTCAGACTTTAGTAGTAATTTCACAGCCCATCAGATCGGTCCTAGCACTAATATCTCGCAGATTTCATTTCAATTCGAGCGTGAGCACGACTCGGCGCGGGCAATTATGGTTTGAATAATTTGTTTGGTACTCGTGAATATGGTAGTAAGTATTTAGAAGCATTTCTTTTGATGGAATATATAGAAATGTGGTCAAACCCAAGCTTATCTAGCATAAAAAAAGAATCATCATCGGAAAATTCATTGAAAAGATTCCTTTTTTTTTAAATCTATTTTTTTTTAATAGGAGTTTAGTCATTGTTGACTATGTCACTCCCGTAAGTCCGTCAACGCATTAGGAGATTAGCAATCGGTCAAACTCCGCATAAAAGAGAAATATAATTCCATCAGTATCTCGGCTTCCTCAGAAGCTGGCGAAGCCAAGATACTGTTGCAACCACCCACGTCATTTCCATTGTGTAGGACTTCTTGGCGTTGGGCTTCGTTCCGCGCACATTCCGTCAACACGTGGTGTACATCCTCTGCAATGCCTATAACCCATTAGAATTACGCAAACACTGTACCAAATTCCTGAACTGTAAATATGAACACTTTTATAAAATATTCACCGAAAAGATTCTGTAAATACCTTATTGAACGCCTCAACGAATATTAGTCATTTTCGTTTGTCAAAATAACGATTTTTTTTTTAAGATTACGAGTAAAGGTGAACATCGTTTTTTTTTTAAATTTGTTCAACAGTTAGTAGCGTCGTGATCATCATTACTAGATTATGATCATTGTTACTACATCGTGATCGTTATCGATAGACTGTGATTATCGTCACTATGTTGTGATCATCATCACTTGGCTGTGATCGTCGTAACTAATAGACCAAAATCATCAACTTTTTTATAAACCAATGACGTGACGAGATATTCGGTCACCTGATGTTAAGCATCACGGCCACTCATAATTATAATCACTAATAGGTTTTCATTATCGTTACTGGATAGTGAAGATCATCAGTTCATAGATCAGTTGATCACCTTGATCAGTGATACAAAAAATAGGTACAATCCCGATAAGTACAATCTGGAGCTCTTCAAGTCTTAAGTGATCTTCTAGGTAATGATGTGATCGTAGACCGCGTCGTCACTTCGTCGTCAAATGCGGGCTTATTTAGTGATAAAAAAAATATCGCATACCTAACCCAAGAGCTCCATTTATTTATTCTTCATTTTAGCTTTTCACTGGTAAACCCCAAAACTACGACACTTAAGGGTTTTCCAAACATAAGTACTAAAGATTTTAGATCCTCAACCAGTTTATAGCTATTCCAATTTTAACACGTTTTATTCGAAAAGTTCATGATAATATATGAGCCAGTTACAGTAGACCCAGGGGTGTAGTGTTTCACATTAGATAGTCCACTTATCTGATTTCACGGCAACTGGGTAGTTTAACCTATTTATGATCTACTAGAGTTCATCTGGATTTTTTTTGGGCCCTTTTATACCATGTACTAATTCCACTGATATAATTGGAGTACATGCGTGGTGTCTCATGAGCGTGATGTCACTATAGCGTGATGTTGCATTGCAGTAGCGTGATCTAAAGTTCTATTTGTCAGCATTTTTGATTTTAAAAGTATTGCCTAACAACGCTAATAAAATTGGATGTTATTTGATTTTGTTTGGTTTAAAGTTGGCAAATAATATTAGTTCACATTAATTCAGTCTGTTGTTTTGAAATTATGCTCGCATTAAAACTTGAATATTTAGGAATTTTGTATTTTCAATGCAAATTTCTTCTGTTTTAACAATAATTAATTTATACCACGTTTTTTTTATTTGTTCACGTTATGATTTTAGGGACCTGGATTACTAAGAAGTGTTAAACTATGGCTCGTGAATAGCTTTTTATTATAAATGAAAATATTGTATTACCAGTGAGGTCAGACAATAGGTACCTATGTGATTTTAAGCCGTGGACTTACTGCGCGATTTTGTGGGGAGCTAAATTTAAAATGCAGCTTGATATGCAGTTGTTTCCCAGATTTAAGAGAAAAAAATTGACTCGGTGAGCTGCTTGCTTATGGCCTGGAGCGATGGTGGCCGAGCGGTAACATGTGCGCTTCGCAATCTTACGGCACCGGGTTCGATCTTCGGCTCTGCACCAATGACTTACTTATCTAGTAATGTATGGCAGTCGCTCTTTTAATTCTAGTAGCTCGCCGCTACTGGTTGGATTAGGAGTCCACCCCAATAACAAACGGGAAAAGGCATAGAGGGTGAGTTGTTTATAGCCAGGCTTCACAGCTCACCAGTTGGTAGTAGTGCTACCTTCTTCGTCGTACCTTACATACGGGTCTGATTCCTACCACAGAAGAAACATTTTTTTTGTCCTGTATTTTTTTATATATACCTAGTGCACTTCCCACGTAAGATACAAACACAGACAAACAAAGCTACATGTATGTACGTCTGTGGGCCCGGCCTGTTGGGCCCATCCTTGTTAAGCATGACGCGTCAGAGAGAGATAAGAGAGTGCGTTAGAAAGAGATGCGACTATTAGATTAGTAGTGTAATAAAATGTAAGGTGTGCATGGGTGTGAGCTGAATTGCACTTTATTGGCTTGTAGCAAGGGTAGCTATTCATTTGGACGTCTTTGTTGAGTGAACCTTCTGTAATTGTGTTGCGTAGTTAAGTCCTTCACATCAAAGGTTTCAGAGCCTGATGTTCTCAAAGCGTCAGTAAAACTGAAATGTGATATTATATTACAACGATATCAGAATTTGATTTACTGAAATACATTTATTTCAGTTCCCTATTCGTTAGTAATTAACCTTAATCAAAGAGGATGTATACAAAATATCCTAACACAATTTTAAGGAAATTTGAAACTGTTAAATAGATAAAGTGAAAGGGATATGGGTCTCGGGATACCTAACTACCAAACCTATTTTAGTAATTGCTGATATTACAATTTATTTTGTAACGAAATAGGTATAAAAATAATTAATTGTTCAAGAACATTTTGAATAATAAAAGTTTTAATTAATCATATTTTACATAAATGTTAAATACGAGTAAAATCATAAACTACCTACATACTTACTAATAAGAAAGAAAAAAATACATATTTGTATGCCTACCTTTTTTATGAGAATGGATGAAGTGACGAGCTAGTCGTTCACCTGATGTTAAGCGGCACGGCCGCCCATAACAGGAGCAGTGTCACTCGAACTTTAAAATAATAAAGCTTCACGTGACACTGCACTGCGCACGTCATCCTGAGACATCACACAGTCTAGTAATCAGATTACTAGACTGTGAAATGAGGTCATAAAGTCTCATTTGCCCAGTAATTTCACTAGCTACAATGCCCTTCAAACAGGAACACAGTAGTGCTTGCACACTACTGCTTGGCGGCAGAATAACTGGCAAAGCGGTGGCACCTATCTAGACGAACTTTGCAGAAAGGCCTACCACCTAGTCAATTGTAAATTAAATATCAAAGATCAAAAAGACCTTTGGTGGATGGAAAAGTGCCCAGAACGCTAAATTAAATTAAATAACAATAGTAATTGCTTGAAAATGTTTGATATTCCCATGCTTACTACATTATATTTATTTGTTTGTATAGGTTTAAACCGCGCTAAAATGAAAGAACGAGACACACAACACAGTCATAGGTACATCGTAATTTTTTATGTTATGGAATCAGGTGTCGGCACAGATTAGAGAAAAAAACAATTGACTGTGCTCGGCACATAACATTCGAAATGCCATGAAACTCTAAAATATATTGCCTTGTGTGACACTGCTTTGCGCAGGTCATACTAATACATCAACACAGTCTACAAATGTGATTTCTCGACTGTGAGATCGGTCACAATGTCTGATAATTATTCTAGGTCTGTGGTATGCCCAGTAATTTGACTAGCGCCTTTTCCCTTCAAACCGGAATATAGCATGCAAATGCACTATTGTTTGGTAGCAGAAGATCTTTAAAAGCTGTGCACTACTTAAACGGACTCTGGCAAAAAAGTGCTACCAGCTATGTGACAAATAAAATCTTTAATCAAATCAATCCTACAACTCCTCTCACATTAATTTATTAACAACTGATAAATTTAAGCGTACCTAAGTTAATTCTACGGCATAAATTAGCAGATATCAAACGTCACTCCGTCCGTATATTCGTCATTACTTTGTCTTGCCAATACCTGTTGTTGCACCATTACGCACCATTACTCAGTATTGTGAAGCGTATGTAAGTAATGTTAACACGGTTTCACCATTATTGCAGTGTATACCCTACGTATTTAAGGATGCTACAACATTCTTTTATTCTCAGTGTACTAGAAGTAAAAAAAATGCGTCTCTTACATAATCCTAGTAATTTTATAGATATATTTTTCGAATATTACAAACTTACAACAGTTTCCAAACTCAATACCTAAATACACACTAATTAAAGAATTTCTCCTTGAAGTTTATAGCGAACGCTCCCAGCCATTAGTGGTGTTTTTCTGGCCGGTTCGAAAGGAAACTGACCGGCTTTCCAACAAAATGTTTTTACTAGAACAAAGAATATAGAAAACAGTACCTTATCTTTAAAAAAGAAAGATTAACCATAAATATAGTCTGTCTCTTAGTCTGTTAAACAGTATAACAATGTAGATTAGTGTAGTATTTTAGTATTCATTTTATTTCTAAGTGTGAAGACTTTTTAATGACTTTATTGTTACCTAATTTCATTTTATACTGTAGTTTAGAATAGTCGATAGTTTTCGGAAACGTGATAAATAAATAAATAAATCTTTAAAAATGTCGCAATGCGTGAGCGAGATAGTAGATCCGCGTATACAGCAGCCTTATAACGCGTTGCTACGCTCGATGTCTTTATTACTTGTTTAGGATGATCAAGAGCGTTTCGCATCCACATTTACAATTAGTATATTATGATCAATAATCACACTGTGGGTGTAAGCGATGGTGGCCGAGCGTTAGCATGTACGCTTCGCAATCTTACTGCACCGGGTTCGATCCTCGGCCCTGCACCAATGACATATCTAGGTTATGTGCAGTTTTCGATGCCATCGCTCCGTGCCTCGGAGAGCACGTTAAGCCGTCGGTCCGGGTTGTTATAAGAACACCTATGGCAATCGTTACGGGTAGTCAGAAGCCTGATAGAATCTGACGCCTGGTCTAACAATCCCTGTTACTGGTTCCTTATGGGTTGCGAGGTCAGATGCCAGTCGCTTGTGTAATTCTGGTAGCTCGCCGCTACAGGTTAGATTGGGAGCTGGCCCCAATAACAAATGGGAAAAGGCAAAGAGGATGATGATGAACCACACTTTAGGTGTAGGTTATTTGCTATCATGCATAGTGTAATCGTAAAATAAACGCAATGTTACGTTATTTTGAGCGAAATCGTAACTTTAGCGTAGCTTTACTTTATTGAGTTGTTACCAAGTGAAAGACAATGAAAATTATCTTGTATTTTAACTTTTTTAAAGCTTGAGCTTTGATACCGAATACTCTGACTAGTCTGTGGTCGCTAATTATCTTCTAAGATCCTACCAGATACGGCAGATGGTGGGGCGAGAAACTTTGAAATAAATCGTGTTTTTGTTTTTGATGTTTTATGAATTTCTTTTAAAAATTCGATGGGTTTTGACACTTAAGACACGGACAAGACGGATTTGGTTTGTGTATAATTTATATAATGAAGTGTTTTTAGGGTGCCGTACCAAAAGGGTAAAACGGATCCTATTACTAAGGCTCCAGATCCGTCCGTCTGTTTATCTGTCTGTCTGTCTATCCGTCTGTCACCAGGCTGCATCTCATGAACCGTGTTAGTTAGACAGTTGAAATAAATAAATTCATTCCCACTCAGGACAAACATTATTTGTGTGATGAACATAGGTGTTTGTTCCGTGTCTGGGTGTTATATTGTATTCTATGTATGTATTTACAAACCAAAAAGTATCTAAATATTGTATCAGTTATCTGGTTCCCATAGTACAAGCTATGCTTAGTTTGGGGCTAGGTGGCGCTGTGTGAAATGTCCACACATATTTTTTTTTATCTGTTATACAACTCTCTCGTTCGACTTTCCCCAATAATGAAAAGGCTGCATATCCAAATTCGAAAAACGTAATACAAATCCGGACTGGCCACATTCAATCACAAAGTATTTTGCCAAGCGATTTACTTTGAATGGGCGTGAACACTTCGTCAAATAGTTTGAAAATAAACGAAATGCGTATGAATGTGAATTTTACAATACTTAATTACGAATAAATAATTAAATATGTCTAAAAATTGCAATAGCTCCAAACTAAGGAAACTATGGGAACCAGGTCATTTTTTTTGCGTCCACCGATCACATACATAGGTCCTAGACCCTAACTAGGATTCTCTGTATTTAGGGACCTGGGAACTACGAGGACCATGCTCCCCCAACACCCAGACACAAAACAAGTATATGTGCTTTTTTCCATGTGCACAAATATTTGTCCTGTCGCGGGAATCGAACCCACCACCTCCGGCTTTTGACCTGACCTGCTCCACCACCACACCACACAGGCTGTCATTGACCCCATTCTGGGTTTCTTTTATGTGGACATTGGCTTCACGAAACTTCAGAAAAGCTAATAGGGCCGCAGATCACTTGCTAGAATACGTACTTAAATTTTTGTTTGTAAATACATACATAGAATACAATATGTAACACCCAGACACAGAAGAAACATCAATGTTCATCACACAAATGTTTGTCCTGGGTAGGAATCGAAACCACAACCTATAGTTCAGAAGGCAGAGCTACTGCCATCTGAGCTAACATAGACCAGTCAATAATATAGAATAATATAGACGTACTGCTCAGAACAAAAGAAACAAGCTAACAAGGAATATGAAATCATAAATTTTTTATCATTCCACCCAGTAGATATTTTTTTGTTTCACCTGGTTTATTTTCGACCAGTGACCAGGAACAACCTGCGCCTAAAAGCGCGTTATATAATTATATATTGTATATTATATCTGTATTCGTCTATAAATGTAGTAGACCCTTTCATTTCCAAGTAGTTTCAAACAAATGTTTTTTTTTTGTAATATCGCAACTGTTTGTGTAAACTTGGTTTAGTCTTCATAGAGTCACGTCCTAATATCATTTCAATCGCATGCTCGACATTTTTGTCGAAAATTTAGGTAATTGTCTTTTTAACAGAATACCAATACTTTTCTTTGAAAGAATACACATTGTACCTACAGTGTAGAGTTAGTGTGTTTGCAATGTGTAAACTCTGTTTTAAATGCGGCCAGAAATGTAAATTAGTTTCCAAATTGATATCCCCTGTATTGTTTTACATTTTTGGTTCTGAGCGTAGTCTTTATTGTTTTATTTTAAGACCGAGCCCATTTTCCACTTTTCTCCCAAAGCTGTCTAGAATTGAAAGAAAGGCTAAAGGGGCAGACCCTAAAGTTGCGAACTCGCTCCGAAAGTATTTGTAGCGCTTTTGTTCTAAAAATGTCGCAGAAGGGATACAACTTGTAATAACATCTTCCAGCGAAGCTTGAAGCTGAGGAAAATAGCTCAAAACTGTTATTATTTTTGCTCGTAATATTATACTTTTATCACAGAATAGTTTGCTAATTTAGGCATCTTTCAATCCCGATATATCAAAATAAGTTATAAGCCTTCCTGATTGACTTCATTGAACTTTAATTGTGTTGTATTGTATTATTGTGTTTGTGTGTAGTTATTGTGTTATGTTGTTTTATTGTATTGTTGTGTTGCATGAATTGTTCTATGAAGGGTTGACTGGAAGAAATCGCTTTTAGCGATAAGTCCGCCCACTGTACTATATAGCTCTAAGTATGTAACTTTCTGTACTTACATCTATTTCATATCGGGTGTACGTAGGTACACCCGATATGAAATAAAAAAATACAATACAATATTATACAAAATTGTTTATTGTAGAATAAACAATTTTGTATGATATTGTATTGTATTTTTCGATCAACCTACAAAAGTATAGTATATTAATTATTATGGATTATATATTATTTTTAAGCTCCCGACCAAACAGAGGTGTGTGTCTGTGTCTGTCTGTCGTATTGTAGCTCCCAAACCAATGGAATGTACCTATTCCAATTCTTCTTTTCTCGTTTGAAAGGTGGTTTCGGAAGGTGATCGAGATTGCTCTTTCTCCTCCTAATCCGGTCTAGCTATATGATTATAAAAAAGTAAAAGTAAGGCAAAGTTTTTATTGCAAGTAGGCTATTTTTAGCACTTTTACAAGTCAAAATGAAATTAAGTACTTAAAATATTAAAATTAAATTATTGTAGATACAAAGGTTAAAATTATAGGTAACAATATAAAGTGCATAAAGTGCTTAATGTCAAATATTATATAGCAAGCCTATTACAATATAAGAGTTAAAAAAAAACGTAAAATTCTCTTTCCTACTACTGGTGCAAGCTATCCGGCATAATGCAGAATAGAAAACTTTGATCCGTAGCTTCGAAGTATGATTATTACCTACATACTAGTTGCGCCCGTGGTTTCATGCGCGGATAAAAAGTATACTATGTGTCATTCAGCGCACACGCTATCTGCATTTGAAGTTTCACCAAAACTGGTTCAGTAGTTACGGAGATTAATGGTAACAAACATTCACACAGACTTTCGCATTTATAATGTTATAGTAGGTGCCTACAATCGTAGCGTTATATCATAGAGAATTTTCATAGATTAATATCAACATTACGTATAAAACTTGACAGAAGTTAAACAACAGTTGAACAAGAGGTTTTACCGAGGTCGCAGTAGGTACTTATAATGCAAAGTTTATTTCAATGACAAATTTGAGTTTCAGAGTTAGGGCGCTGACGCACCTGGCTTAGACTAATTGAAAACGAAAGGAAAGAAGGAAAGCAGAGTACACTACTTTACTAGGTGGTATGATTGGTTGAATCAGCCAGTTTTGCCAATCAAAGTAGTATTTTTGAAAGTTATATAGGATAGTCAATATCATCCCTTTTCAGGTCAAAAGGTGAACAAATTAATAAGTTCACGACATTTTTTTTATAACTAAATAGGCCCGCATTAGACCGCAATCTCACTTGATGGGAAGTGAGGTGACGACGCGGTCTACGATGGTACATGCTTGCCTAGAAGATACATATTCACTCGCGACTTGAAGAGCTCCAGATTGTACTTATCGGGAAACAAAGGCGCTGGTAAAGTGTTCCGTTCCTTCGCTGCTCTGAGTATAAACGTTGAATCAAACCGCTTTGTGCAAATCGAAGGAATATCAACCATAAATGTTTGGCATGTAGCTGTTCGTCTTGTCATCCGATGGTGATGATGATGACATTGTGACAAACAACCGTTTAAAACCAAAGAGAACGACGACGACGTACTACGTACTAGAGAAGCTATTCAAAGCACAAATAGTTGTCATTTTTTGTATAATTAAACTAAAATCCGCTACAGCGCTTTACGAGATTAAATCGTCTAACCAACGATCACAACACGCAGCGCTAGTGCCATGGCACATTCGGATCATAATTTTTACTGCTATTCACTGCTGCACGTGCAGTCGCTTTGAGAGCTGAGCATCGTATGAGCGAGAAGATGCTCATTGGCATATTTACAGTGGTTGACAATGCAAGTTAGAGATGTCCTGTCTGGTGTATACATAGAAGTCTTTGTTTAAAACAAAATTCTATTGGAACGGCATAATTATAACTACAACTAGTAAACGGCTAGCACTTGCGTTGCGTTAGTCGAATAACTCGACCGGTGTTCAGGCAATAAAGATGCCCATCTTCATGGAGTATGCGCGGCCACGGCGGCGGCTCTGCGCTTATTCGACTAAAATTACGTGAGTGCTAGCCGTTTACTAGTTGTAGTTATGAATACTACTCACGTTAGTTTCTATAATATTATAAAGTCTATGCTTCAACTTATAATAATAGTAAGTATGTTCTCGATCATAGATCATAACTAGTGTTTAAAAGCTTGTTTGAGCCAGCAGTCGCTCGTTAGATCGGTATGCTGGGCATTTTACTGATAAATTCAAATTAATGTGTAGTAAACACGAAACTATTATTATTAACTGTGGCTTAGGGTATTTTAATGAGAATGTATAAATTGGAATTGTTTTCATTGTTGAATGAGATTATGGGTACAAGCTATGCCTAGTTGGGCCTTGTAATTTAAAAATGTATTAATTATGTCATAGTGTACCTATAATTTAACAGCTATAGAAAAAATGTTTAATTGAAAAATGGTAAATTTCTTTTGGATAAATAAATAATCTATTATGTTATGTAGATATAGGTATTTATTGCATTACAAAATAGTAATAGGTACAGTATTTTCCATAATCCTTGTCTTTAACACATCGTAAACACAGAAACAAAAATTAACTAAAATTATAGGGAGATTACCAGTACCTATGTAGGAATTCTATAGGTGTTCCTATCATTAATATTATAGAAACTAACGTGAGTAGTATTCATAACTACAACTAGTAAACGGCTAGCACTCACGTAACATTAGTCGAACAACTCGACCGGTGTTCAGGCAATAAAGATGCCCATCTTCATGGAGTATGCGCGGCCACGGCGGCGGCTCTGCGCTTATTCGACTAAAATTACGTGAGTGCTAGCCGTTTACTAGGTGTAGTTATGAATACTACTCACGTTAGTTTCTATAATATTACGGCATAATTATATTCAGCAGTGGACGTCTTCTGGCTGATAATGCGAAGAATCTCAGCCCGAGCACCAATTCGTCAGTGAACGACAACGTCGTTTTAGACGTTTGTTTCACTTAGTCTTTCTAGTCCATTAATAGTGCGATGATCTAACTGTTTTCAATGTTCTAATTTGTTATACTGGGTAGTATTTTTTTCTTATATTTTGGCTCCACATACAGTGTATTTAGCCAGTGTGAAGTTTTGTAATTTTCCATCGTGTTATAGAATATTTCAGGTAAAGTCAAGTCTTAGTCACAGTCTGGGTAGTCATAGTCCAGTCTAAGTCATGCCCTAGTAAAGTGGTGGCAACTTTACTAGTAGCTTTTATGGAATTTTGGAAGCAACACCAAAAACGACGTTTCACCACATTATATCACTTGCCCACACTCGTGCTCGTAATTCAGCACTTGATGCGTAAAACCCTACCAATTTTAAACATTAACACTGGAAAGAGCACAAGTTTTGAAAAATAATACAATGCAACATCGAACTTTTCCGCGTTCCCGCCAATGGATACTGGACAGCTTGTTGCAGGTTTTATTCCATTTTGATCTACAAGTAATACGGTTCTCAGTATGCTTGCTTAGTGGGTCCACACCTTTATTGTAATTTCCTGGAAAACAATTATCAGTATTCTAAAGTAAAGCTTCGGAAGTAATTATTTTGTACTTCTTGTTTGGAGCTCGCTTGTAATACTAACTCATATTGCACGATGCTATATATTGTTTTGGTAGACGCAGCTGTCTTTATAAACTCCTTTTATATAATTATCAAAGGTTGAAACCACAGATTAGAGAAAAAAAATATGTTACTCTGCGGTTGAAGCGAACTAGCCTACGACACCGATTTTGACAATTTCACGCAGTTGGATGAGAAAATAAATAAATAAATAAATATGTGTGGACATTTCACACATCGCCATCTAGCCCCACACTAACCATAGCTAAGCATAGCAATGGGAACCAGATAACTTATACAATACTTAGATACTTTTTTTGTTCGTAAATACATACATAGAATACAATATGTAACACCCAGACACAGAATAAACATCGATGTTCATCACACAAATATTTGTCCTGGGAATCGAAGCCCACAACCTACCTACTACCAACTGAGCTAACAGGCCAGTCAAAAATTGGAAAAATTTACTTTCCAAATTTAGCTTTCCATGCACCTTTCCACTGGGTCCGCACCACAGGTTAGAGAAAAAAACAATTGACTATAGTCTGCACTCTTCCAGTAGGCGTAACGTCTCTATCGTCTTCTCCCAGCAATGGCCTGCGCCGGCCAGGCTTGCACCCATTATAATCTTTGCTTGCACCCCATGAGCTAGCTATTGTCTCCTTTTGATGGCTGGGCGCATTCTTTAGCAGAAGTTGTGTTATAGGAATTAAACACACAATATTTTTGAATGAAATTTCAAAAAACAGGAACAGTTATGTCATGGGGTTATTTTTTTTGAAGTATGTACATACCAAGGAATTTGGACGTATATACTATACAACAGAACTAATTTAGTACATACTTATTGCACCTTAGAGTATGTACTAAGGCAAAGAGAGAGCTTGAATCTATTGCATTGCGTACCATTTTTAGTGGTTGTCCTACCAATTTAAATTGTTTTATGTCAGGCGGGATGGGTAGGTAAAATCTGGTTGTTGCATGCTCCATGGAATTTCAGCGGGTTATATGTGCCTGACAGATTTGTATGGAAAAAACAGTTGAATCGAGTCGAAAAAATAAAAATGGTACAGTGACTTTTCGCAAGCGTAGCTAATCACTATGATGTTTGTTTCTTTCCTTTGCCACTGACGTAACGTATACGTCTGAACAGTGCAAATATAATATCGTTTTGACTGGTTTTAATAATCTTTCTTTGCTTTAGTACATACTCTAAGTATTGCACAACTAGTTGTGCCCAAAGTAGTTGTTGGTCCACGGGTACCCATTATGCGGCCCATTCCTTCTGAGAATTCTTTATAGCACCAATATTTTTTTTTATTTTTTAGATCTACTTTATTGGAAAGTTTCCTGCATTGTAATGTACTGTTGGAGCAATTTTTTATTCAGAAATAACATGGTTAAAGCCTAATAAGCTTATGTTGCGTACGAAGTTACAAAACAAAATAGTAGGACTTATTTCAAAGGCAAAAAATATTGTGACTGAAATAAATATAAAAAAAATCTCATATCTGGCACAGAAATCAATTAGTTACGTCATAATAAAAACGTATATGAACCTTCATAAATCATACTTTCGTAACTAAAATATACAATTCGTAATATTTTATTCCTGAAACTTGCTGCGGTGCTGTGATTTCCCGAGGGGTGGCCTCGTTATTACAACATCACGTAAATGGGGTGGTATTATGGGCTTCGTTTTGGGGTAATTTATTTAAGTCTGACAACAGGTAGGTAACTTTTGTAGAAAGTATTTTTATTTATATTTGTTTACTTCATGGGAAGTAATCAAATTGTAAGAACATAGGAATAAGGAGGATAATGTACTAGATTGTCCACCTAAATTAGGTGCAACCATTGAGGTAGGCATTTTTTAGCGAGACAAGATCCGAAATGAGGAGATCCGCAAGAGAACTAAAGTCACCAATATAGCTTTGAGAATTAGCAAGTTGAAATGGCAATGGGCAGGCCACACCACTCGTAGAACTGACAACCGATGGGGGAAGATAGGTTCTCGAGTGGCGACCACGAACCGGGAGACGAAGCGTAGGTCGGCCCCACTAGGTGGACCGACGTCCTGGTCATGGAGCCGATGGATGCAGGAGGCAAGTGGCCGCTCAAAGCGGCGCTCTTTGGGGGAGGCCTATGTTCAGCAGTGGACGTTTTCAGGTTGTTGATGATGATGATGATTGAGGTAGGATACAAAAACGCAACAATTTTACGCGTGAAATAACGAGAGTAATGCGCTTCTTGAGCCAAAAAATAGAGCGAGATCTTAGATGATCGATTTCGCAGCAAACGGTACTTGTCCTAGATCTTTTTAAGATCAAGGTTTTCATGCTATAGGTAGCAAACAAGCATACAGCTTTCGATAGGAAGAGGTCACTGTAGCCTATGGACATTTGTAACACTAGACGTGGACATTGTCAACCTGGACCAAACTCCCATGGAAATCATTATAAGAAAAAACCAGCCAAGTGCGAGTCAGGCTCACGTACGAAGGGTTCCGTACCATTATCTCTGCCATCTAATGTTGAGTAGCAGTACTATTTAAAGCAGCGCCATCTATGACTAATATGGACAACGAGAAACAAACGCTTGTTGTATGGGAGCCCCCTTAAATATTTATTTTATTCTGTTTTTTAGTATTTGTTGTTATAGCGGCAACAGAAATACATCACCTGTGAAAATTTCAACTGTCTAACTGTCACGGTTCATGAGATGCAGCCTGGTGACAGAAGGACAGACAGACAGACAGACGGACAGTGGAGCCTTAGTATAGGGCCCGTTTAACCCTTTGGGTACGGAACCCTAAAAAGGCACTAATGTGTTGCAGTAAAAGTATAAAGGCTTATGATTATAGCAGTATCGCCTGCTTATCGTAATCAACAGATTAGTTTTAGGGACGGATGGATGCGGGTCCTTGAACCCCAGGTTATGAAATTTGGACGGTTTTTACTATTTGGTGTAAAAAATTGTATGGCACTGGTCCCGGATTTTTTCGGATCCGGGTGCGGGGCGTGCGCGCAGATTTTTCGATACCCTTGACGCGGCAAAAAGTTGTATGTTTGCTCGCCTCCCGAAAAAAACGACTTTTTGCCCTAAATTCCTGTTTGAATAACTAATTCATGCTTTTTTGTTTCAGGAGCAGATAGGGGGCGTGGAGACGCGCCTTTTGATGTATCACACTCGTATATTGGGTAAGCACTTTGAAATTACACTTTTTCAGTTTTTGCTGCACCGGTTAGGTGAATTTTTCCCTATACATGTAGTACTAGAGATTTTTCGATGTCTCATTTTTGTACTTTTTTGCAGCGCACGCAAAAGCACTGTTGCTGGAACAGCATTCCATTCCTCGGCCGTTCCAACTATCAATGACTCAGATAAACGCTTCAAATAAAAGTAAAAATCTGGCAAAAACTGAAAATGAAATTGACATTTGACATTCTTAAAGGTTACTCCTTAAACCAATAATTCGAATTTCAATATTAAAGTATACTTACCTAATAAGCATCGTAATTATTATTTATCCACAAGGAAAAAGTAAAAGAATTTCCTTATGTTTGTTGCGACTACATATTTGCGAAATGGAAATTGAAATAGGAAAGCGATTTTGTAATGGAGATTACGTTGTAGGAAAGTAACTTTTAATGTGGCTATTCAAACCGCGATTTGAAATTATTATTGCTGATATCCATTTTATACTACAAACTAAATTATTCTACAAAACTAAAACTACAACTAAACTGAAACTATAAATCTAACAAAATAATGAATACAAAATTAATCTAACAAACCACTACCAGTGGGTAAAGCGCCCAAAATGCTGGCAGAATGCTGCTAGAATTTTGGGCGCTTTGGCCTAAGTAGAGGCTTTTGGTCATCCGTTGCTTCGCCCAGACGTTAACAGAGATCTTTACAAAAAAAATAAAATCTTTAAATCTTTTATTGCTTAAGTTTTAGCTATAATTAGAATAGGAAAGAACAGTAGCAATAAAATTAAAGTCATTATCATCATCATCAGCCTGAAGACGTCCACGACTGAGTATAAGCTTCCCCCACAGAGCGCCACTTTGAGCGGCGGCGGCGGCTTGCCTCCTGTAATAGCTCCCCGAGATCTTCAAACGTCGGTCCACCTAGTGGGGGGCTGGCCTACGCTGCGTCTGCCGGTTCGTGGTCGCCACCCGAGAACCTTTCTTCTCAATCGGTTGTCAGTTCAACGAGCAATGTGGGTTAGGTGGATGTAGGTGTACCTACCTACTTTCCATCCAAGTAGGTGGGTAGGTACTATACCATTTATCAGCATGAAGATGTTTGATTTATATCGCTTATTCAACAGCTCCACACGAGTTATGCAAAGCAAGCATGATTTTATCTCGCTTTTATATGAACTGGCAGCCGGCCGAGCGTTCTAGGCCATTGCAACTATCCGGTCTATAACATAGTTAAATAAACAGTGCCTCTAGCTATAATAATAATACATACTTTAAATTACTGGATGGATGAGACTTTATGACCCAATCTCGTCTTAAAATCCTATTATTACTAGGCGTGCTGATGTCTCAGGATGACATGTAGTTCCAACCAAAGCTTTATAATTTAGAGTTTAGAGTGGTGCTGTAATTGTTATGCGCAGCCATGAAGCTTCATCATCAACAGCCTGAACATAGGTCTTCCCCACTGAGCGCCACTTTAAGTAGTTGCTCGCCTCCTTCATCCATCTGCTCCCCGCGGTTTTCACCAGACCATCAGTCGGTTCGTGGTCGTTGTTGTATATGTACTTACATAATACTAATGTTATAATTTTAAGGGAAAAATTTTTGCATTATCGTACTATAACAAATACTTCATTAGCCAGACGACGTCACTGTACACAGGCCTCCCTCATAAACCGTCACTTTGGACGCTTATCAAAGGCAGGGCCAATTGCCATGATCACCACACTTGGCAGGTGGCTTCGTGATCGGTATAATATACCGAGGAGAATGCTGCTGCCCATTCTCTAGATATTCCCTTAGCCGTCTCTTACAGTACCTGTGGGAAGAGATCGGGAGTTGCCTACTATTCTCACAACGGGACGACACGGCAAAATCAATACAAATAAGTGAAAATTGTTTTTCATAATTATTTGATGTTGCCTGACCAGACAGCGCAGTTGTAAGTATAGGTTGTGGGTTCGATTCCCACCCAGGAGACATACTGTGAGCTCTTAGCGCGATTCAAAACTGAGCCTATATTGGATCGCTTTGTTTTTTTTGTATGATGATTTTGACCAGCGAGCCAGTATAGGCTCTGTTTTGAATCGCGCTAAGAGCTCACAGCACTCACGCAGAACAAACATTTGTGTGATGAACATAGGTGTTTGTTTTGTATCTGGGTGTTATATTGTACTCTATGTATGTATTTACAAAACATAAAAGTATTCTATCAGTAAGCTATGCTTAGTTCGGGATAGATGATGTTGTGTGAAATGTCCACAGATGTTTATTCTTATATTTATTTGATTTGATTATTAACATATTATCTTAAAATATCTGTAAAACAGATTTAAAGTCTAATCTCCATGAACAATAATAGATAGGATCTAATTGTAAAGTTTTTCAAACACCAATATTATTTTAGTTCGAAACACCTTACTGAGCTTACAAAACTTTTCAGGATTATTTCAGCTCCACACAGATAAAAACGCTTTGTCTCGGGAACAATGGGACGCCAAAGTTCATAAAGAACGTTGGCTGCGGCACGCTTGCGACATTTTTTATAATATGTATTAGCTGGCCCAGCAAACGTTGCTTAGACTGGCCTGATAGCTCAGTTGGTAGTAGCTCTGCTTTCTGAACTGTAGGCTGTGGGCTCGATTCCCACCCGGGACAAACATTTGTGTGATGAACATAGGTGTTTGTTCTGTGTCTGGGTGTTATATTGTATTCTATGTATGTGTTTACAAGCAAAAAGTATCTATGTATTCTATCAGTTATCTGGTTCCCATAGTACAAGCTATATGCTGAGTTCGGGGCTATATGTGGCGCTGTGTGAAATGTCCACATATATTTATTTATGGTGACAAAATTTTATAAATATTTTAATAAATATTCCGGGAAAACATTGTATATTTATTTTTAAGACATATTACAAAATACACCGTCTTAAAAGGTAGGGAACGCACCAGCAGCGTCCCTGGTGTTGTAGGAGTCTCTAGGTGACGGTAAGGGCTTATAGGGCCGTCAGAGTTTATCTGTCTGTGTTATGAGAAAAAGAATTTCGCAGCTTCATCATCATCACCATCAACAGCTTTAAGACGTTCACTGCTGAGCATAGGCATCCCCAAAGAGCGCCACTTTGAGCGGCCACTCGCCTCCTGCATCCATCGGCTTCCCGCGGTTGTAACCAGGTCATCGGTCAACCTAGTGGGGGCCGGCCTACGCTGCGTCTTCCGGTTCGTGGTCGCCACTCGAGCACCTTTCTTCTTCATCGGTTGTCAGTTCTACGAGTGATGCGGCTGGCCCATTGCCATTTAAACTTGCGAACTCGAACAGCTATATCGATGACTCTAAAAATCACATCACTATAAAGGTGAAAGTTTGTGTGTAAGTGTGTTTGTTCCCTCTTCACGTCGCAACGGCTGCATGGATTTAAATGATATTTGTAATTGAGATAGCTTATAATGTAGATTACCTATACACACATACATTTTATCCTCGGGAGAGACCGCGGGGCGTAGCTAGTATTAAGTAAGTCGGTTAAGAATTATGGTAGAATCACCGATAATCGTTTCAAAAAATCTCAAGTGTGCGTGGAGCCTTGAGCCGGTTCAAGGTCAAGGCAGCAGAGATTTGAGATAAAAGTTGGATGCTGGCATCAAGATTATAGATTTATGGACTGCGAAAATGTCCCTCCACTTTGTATGGAGATTTGTGGAGTGAGATGCACAGACCAGCAGAGGATACTACGAAGTGAAAAGTTTACTTTGGGTAAAAGAACTAACGAATGATCGAATCCTTTCTTTACTAATCTAGACCATAATTCTAGTTAACTAGGCTAAATTTGTCCATTGTTTTTCTTTTTAAATTTTGAATACATTATTGGTACTTCTTTATCAATGTAGGAGCATTTTTTTAAATTTTTTGTCTGTCAGTCTTTCTTCTTTGTTGTCTAGGCATAGCAGTTCTGGTGTCAAAATATGTAAGGCACCCGAAGGCTTCTGACTTGGCTTAACGTAACACAAGGGACAGGCTGCAAAACATACCTTTCGAAGCACGTAGCGCTCAGTTGTAAATGCCACTTTTTGTTAGGTCACCCATCTAAGTAGGTAATGACCGCAGAGAACGTTGCTTAATTTTACCGATCGGTTAAGAACAGCTAGTCGAGCTGCGCTATGAGCGCTGAAAAAGAATTTGGATAAAACTTTGCACGCAGATTGCTTACTTACATAAGTTACCTTACCGCTTAAAATCCACTTATATCATTTTTATGCCAGAAAACTAAAAAAAAACAAAGAAATCGCGTGGTGCATGCTGTAGCACTAATAGGAACCCTAAAATATAAAGATTAGTGACACTGTGCGCACATCATCCTAAGACATCAACACGGTAATAAGATTACGAGATGTGAGATCAGGTCATAAAGTCTCATTTGCCCAGTAACTTCAATAGATACAATGCCCTTTGCCAGAATACAGAGTTTTAGCGGAAGAATAACTAGTAAGGTGGTGGTACTACCTAGCCTAATAGACCAACTCTGCAGACCTGAAGGCAGAATCAAGCTTCCTAATTATGATCACAGTGTAAACCGAGCTTAATACCCTGTTGTTGACGTTTACTCTGCAAAAGTAAAGCTTTTGCAGAGTTTTTAACTAAAATCTCGTAAAATTAAAACAAACTCCCGTCTGGAAGTTTGAAGCGGGAGATGAAAGGATTACCGCTTGTAACAGGCTTAAGCTGGATAATAATATTAATAGAAAAACTTAAATCTAGTTTTATTCTTACGTGTTTTATGAACCCAAAGATAATAAAGCCCGTTGATAGGTCGTGAACATAATTTCTCGTACAAACACGACTCACGGGGCGAGGTAACAAAACGTCACAAACTCATACGAAATTACAAAGAACAGGGGGCGTACCGTGAGATCTTAGCGGAATTCAAAACTGAGCCTATATTGGACCGCTTTGTTTTTTTTGTATGGGGATTTTGACAAGCGATCCAGCGTAGGCTCTGTTTTGAATCGCGCTAAGAGCTCACAGTACGCCCCCAGAGCAGGATGGAACAAAAGACATCAACAGGTCGGGGGGAGGGGGAAGTTGTATCATTGGTCAACTGGATTTGTAGTCAATGGATGAAGCCGTGGATTTTTAAAGTTTCAGGACAATAAGAACATGGTAAAGTTTTTTAAACAGGCTTATTGCCTTTATTATTTAATCTGGTTCCTACAAGAATACCTTCTACTAGTAAATACTACTAACTGCATCTACTACAACAAACATTGTGACATCACACAGCCTGAAGACGTCCACTGCTGAACATAGGCCTCCCCCAAAGAGCGCCACCTTGAGCGGCTGCTCGCCTCCTGCATCCATCGGCCCTCCGCGGTTCTGACCAGGTCGTCGGTCCACCTAGTGGGGGACCTGCCTACGCTGCGTCTTCCGGTTCGTGGTCGCCACTCGAGAACCTTTCTTCCCCACCCGCCGCGCTGACTAGACAGTCCAAAAGCCCACTACTAGTTAAATAGATAGCGTATAACCCAACATGCTGGATCTAAAGGATCTTATTTAGATTTCAAAGCAAACAGATTTCCTTAACATTTTATTTATTAGTAAAGGTGAAAATCTCAACGTCTATTTAAACAAAATGAGGAAACTTCCTTTGACAAGAAGAAAACTGCGAGTCGTTAAGAATAAGGAACTGTTGAAATTGTACATAGAAGAATATTAATCTAGAAGTGGCAAGTGTGGGCTGAATTGAGGCGACCAAAGAACGTTAAGGGTTTAGGATATTTAATTAGAGAGTCGATTATTTTAAATCCCATTAAATAGGCCAGTGTCCTGCTAGTAAAAGTTAACAACTTTATATTATTTTCACAAAGTAGGTTAAACATGAATGCAATAATTGAAAAATAATAAAATCGGTAAATAAATCACGGAGTAAAAAGCTTTTAAAGTTCCTGGAGCGGGCATCACCTGTCCATTTCTCGCAAAACAGAGCTTCCCACAGTTACTATGAAAACGCACGTTAGTAACGTAACATGCCAATGAGATTGTATGTAAAGTTACCACAGCTTAGTAATGAGGTACTATGAAGGAGCAAGAACTGACGTCACTGCACGTTTGAACTGTCTTTTTCTATTCCTGTATTTTAAAATTCTTGTTGTAACCTTTTCATTTTTTGACATATATAATTTTATTTCACGACTGTATATTTTTTGAGAAATATTATTAATTTGTGCAATAAAAAAAAATAACACGATGCAAGCTTATTCTTGAATATTTGCAGAATTCTAGCAAGCTTTTATCACTACGTAGAGACTTTGTAACTTTACATAAATTTAATAGAAGACGATAAATACAAAAGAGGGATCACATGTCTGGTGAAAAGAGAGGCAAGTGCGGTATTCGTCTGATAATTGGCCTCAATGCGCGCCATGCAACTATGATTGAACATTCCATCTAGCCTTTTCTAACTTTGACACTAAGGAAGTATCAAAAGCATTACATTTATGGTTTATTTCCGACAAAAACTTTCAAAAAATTCATAAAGGCCATTGTTTGTTGTTTTATTAAATCTTTATTAAATTATAGAGGGTTTGATCAGACATGATCATGCCGCCCCATAGGCAAGTGCCGCTCCCCCTCGCTCCCTCGCTTGCTCGCTGAAGTCAGCTCCCCGCTTATCTACGCTTGATGGCTAGTTCTACAAGTTTATATTTATCATTCTGGCTTCATTTGATTGAGGATACGCCAGGATGCTGTTACATTTACCGAATTCTTGTAAGTCAATACCTGTTTCGTAATATAACATTGTTCTTTCAGCCTCTTTCCGGGTACACTCCACTAAAATATGATATACATCTTCCAGAACGTTACACTTAGTGCAATTTGGTGAAGCTGACTTACCCATCAAGAAGGCAAGACTGTTCAGTGGGACCCAGTCTAAGAGCAACCACAATTTCAGATCTGGATAGGTATAGTAATTGTTTATTGTTCAGTAACTATAAAGATGTTAGCGCATGATGTCTTGGATTGGCATGGGCCACAACAGCAGAGAATTTCCGCTAATATCTGGAATAGCTCCTTGCATGAAGCTGGTACCGAATGGATGTGGTACCTATTTATCTGTTATTGTAAAACCGTGGACATTTTTAATCTGTCAGATTGTAATAAAACCTGTTACATTATAATTATAGGCAAATAGCGCCTTACTTGATAATGTTACCAAATGGGTACTAATACCTTTCAAGGTATAGTCGTGAACACTGTTAAAATATAATCAAATCATTACATTATATCCAACCTGTTAAATTATTATTAACCTGTCAGCTTATAATCAAACCTGTTAAATTATTATCAATTCTATAAAATTATAGGCAAACCTGCCAGACTATAAAAGACGCAGCGTAGGCCAGCCCCCAACTATGTGGACCAAAGACTTGGTGAAAACCGTGGCGAGGCATATTTTCAGCAATAAATGTCTAAGCTAATAAAGACTCGCACTCGCACAAAGTCACGTGGGTCGATAATAGTGCACGCGAGTTCATTGTTATAGGATTGATAATAATTAAACAGGTTTGATTATAATCTAACAGGTTAATAATAACTTAATAGGTTGGATTGTAATAAAATGAAATGATTCTTATTTTAAGTGCACCATTATCTTGTCAATCGACCGGAAAAACACTGAAAGTATCTCGCATCCATTTGTAATTCGTAATTATTCATCCCGTGCCTTCGACTAGGCGAGGGGCAGTATCCGTGCGATGCGACGTGGTCGCGCGTTAATCAAACCGGTATTGATTAATTAGGGACCACCGCATCAGGTTATGTATGCGCCAACCTTTATAATTCTACGTCTAGAGTAAAAGAGCACCGAAAGAAAAAAATGGGTTAGGTGCTTTTTTGGTATGAGGTGCTCTTTTTTGTTATATTATTAAAACTCCGGCTAGGTTAATCCACTTCCTAGTTAAACCAATCTGCAAATAAAAAAAAAAAATCGTGATAGTCTTTTTTAAGTATTTTATCTTAGAGATTAGAGTATGATAGTACATTATGTGACATCACAACTCACAGACTATAATTATAAATGTAGTTTAATATTCCAAAGTTATGTAGGTCGCGTCACCAGCCACATGCTCATTTGGTCATGCGATACCAAAACCTTGTCTGTCTCTTATTTTCCACAGTAATTTTCCATCTCGTCCTGTCTCGGGCTTCATGCTTGACTTCAAACCATGCCTTGCTAATGCTTTTGGCTTCCACCAGCGGATACCCCAAAAAAAAACTGAGCTGGTCTCTGATCTCCGAGTTAACAGCCCCATCGTTAGATTAGGATGCAGTGGGCATCACAGAAAACGATTTATCATTAACAGCCTGAAGACGTTCACTGCTGAACATAAGACCTGCCCCACAGAGCACCACTTTGAGCTGCTCGCTTCCTGCATCCATTGGCTTCCCGTGGTTTTCATGAGATCGTCGGTCCACCTAGTGGGGAGCCTACGCTTCGTCTTCCGGTTCGTGGTCGCCCCTCGAACACCTTTCTTCCCCATCGGTTGTCAGTTCTACGAGCGATGTGACCTGCCCATCGCCATTGGCACTGACACTGAAAACGATTAAAGAAACTAAAACAGAGTTAAACTGGCCCGACGTTTAACATTTAGCGTAATCACAGATCACTAAAACTGGTGGAAACTAGCGTAACGGTAACCTACATCCGATAATTCTTGAATTTATAATTGGCTCTAAAACCATTGCTCATTTAGGAAAACCACAACTACTAAATTTCATCCAGAAGCCAACGTCAAATGGATTGACTAAAAAGGTAACTTATTGTTTGTCTATCCTCATTCCACAAAGTGAGTCGAGGAATATCATTCTCCTTCACTCTCCGCTGTCACTGGTCTTCTAAATATTATTTCACTTCAGGCCTAAGGGAACAGGAATGTACGTTTAGAACTAGTAATTAGAAGATTATGAAAATACTAGAGGTGTCCTGCGATTCCACCCACATCTTTTATATTGTTGGTTGCCTAATACATATAATACGGCCTACCTGATTGCCTAACCTGAAACCTGTTAAATACCCATACCCGGAATTCACTAGTTTTCCCATGGGAATTCTTAGTTTACCGGAATAAATGGTAGAAAGGTTCATCTCAGTGATTTAACAGTCTCATTTTACATGTCTCAGTTTTTATCTTCACTTTATTTTTCTTAAAAATCATGACGAAGAAAAGTATTTGTAACTAGAACACGAATCATATTTTCAAGACGTACAAGCATACATTATAATCTATCCAAACGATTGATTCCAAAATCAAAATGCTTTTGTTAAGTTTTAGAGGGTGAAAACCGTCGGCGCACGAAACGCTAAAAATTCACTCATGGCTCTATTGTCTCTAATATCATACGTGTGAAGAGTACAGCGACAACATTTACAAAACCCAGAATGGTCGACTTAAATCCAAACCATAAAATGTAACCAAGTTTTTTTTACTTTCCCAGCAATCATTACTGCAATCCACCGCGCTGGTCTGTTCATGGCTTTACATAGCCCGTGGGCAGTGCGACTAATGATGCGGGTTACAAAGGTGATCAAGCGCTTTGTATAATGGTTTATTGATGGATCGGACCTGTAATTAGCTAACCATTTTCGGATTAGACGGGTTGGGCTGTGGCTTTACTTGGTTTTGTTTAAATAAAGTATGTATGTAGGCAATATTATTAAAATCATGTGAAATGTGATCAAATGAGAATACTTCCTTCTAGCTCCCCGCTTTGCCCCGAAGCTCTGTGCCAAGGGGATTATAGCCTTTAATTCAGAAAGGGGGTCGCGTTTTTATCCTTTGGGTACGGCACCCAGAGTCAAAGTCAAAGTCAACATTTTAATGCAAATAGGCTATTTTCAGCACTTTTAGCATGAGCGTGTGACTTTTAGCAGTAAAAGTAACTCACATGCTGCTTGTGTGCTTCTATAATTCTTCTAAAATATATATAAAAGTGCATAGACACAGACGATCCAGAACAACTTTCTTTTTAGACCTGTTTAAGTATACCTACTTGATTTTATATTTTTGGAAAATAAACGGCTTAGAAAAAAACTATTTTAGCAATTAACTAGTTTCAATATACCTACAGTAAGCGCAGACACATTAAGCCTAATAAGAATTAAACAACTAAGTCGGCGCCATGAGCTCAAGTTAGTTTTAAGTTTGATACACACTTCTGTTGGGTTTGGAAAACCGTGCTACAAATATGCAACAGTTTGTAACAATAGGTAGTCCACTATCAGTAGTCAATCTATCTATATAAAAGTATATATACGTATGAATTGTCAAAGCTAGTTCAAGGGCACCTTTGGAGTGTAAGCCTCGGCTTGGGCCGTTGCCGGGACAAAAGCATCGATAAGTCAACGTCCTCTGGAAGAGCGGCCTCTATGAAAAGTTGCGACTGTTCTGCTGGAAACGGTACCTCAGTCAGAAGGGTTAGACTGGTCCGACAATCCTAGCGCAGCTGATAAAATGGCTACAATAGGATTGTCTGGGTTCTTACAACTCGCAGTATCATAATATATGAGCATAGTTAATTTCAATTGTTTATTTACATTCCACAATATTGTTTTCAGATGTTCGTTCACTTAAATAGTTTACACAAACTCACAATTAGAAGAAAGGAGGATAGATCACTATTTCACATAGAATTGAAACCCACCCACCCCCACTCCCCCCCTCTACTAGCCTAATTAATTAATTTTATACTTATTCCACCTATGTACACTATGTAAGCTATAAAATATCTGAATCTGAATCTGAAAATACCTACAAAGTTTAAAACCATTTGTTACTTTCTTTTATCCTTGTATTAAGGTTAATGTGATATTGTGTGTAAGGAATAAAGTTTGTTTCATTTCAATATTAGTTTGTGTTTATTAGTTTACATTTTAGGACCTGCGCCTGTATAATTGTATATAAAATGCCTACTCGAAGGTGCGGCATTCATTGAAATAAATAAATCGAAACATTGCTGTCCGCCAAACTAGCCACCCGTGTGACACAGTCGTAAATTTATTCGTGCAGTCAGTGAGACAGATCTATTGTTGCACGCTCCGTAGTACATTCCTGTTGTACTAGTAGTATTTTTAGAATAACACATGGTTCCATCCTTGTTTTTGTATCGCTGATTTACGCGCTTGGTAGTAAGTAGTTTATACAGGTGGCTTTTGTCATATTTGGTAGAAGTTAAACAAAAGAAATGTAATCTACATTTTTTTTATAATAAAATTGGTGTTCTTTCAGTTTTTTTGGTTTTATCTGTGGTTAAAATGGGACGATTCTCTAACATCGACTGAAAAAGTATAGTATGTGTGGTATTCCGTACCGACGGATAATAAAAACTTTGACAGGAGGCGCCCTCTGGAGCTCGCATTGCCTTGGCAACCACAGAGTACTTTTTTATTTGGCAACCCTCGAACTGAGCGGACGTGTCGGGGTCAGTGCAAATATATACAGTGGTTTTATTTTCAACTAGCAGCCTGCCCCGGCTTCGCACGGGTATATAATAGTTTTCGCAATGTAAGTAATCTAAATATAGCCTATGTTACTCAGGGTGAATGTAGCTTCCAATGGTGAAATAATTTTTGAAATCGGCGCAGTAGTTTTTCAGTTTATTCATTACAAACATACACACAAAAATAAAAATCTTTCCTGTTTATAATGGTTACTAGTATTTTGCTCCGTGCGCGGGCCGCGGGCGGCCCGCGTCGCTGTTATCGTCGCTGTTGTATTTATAAAAAAGTTATACTTATGTTTAAACTTGTAATTTTTGCAAGAATTTGTACAAAACAGCTTTATTTTTCAAAGAAAATGATTTTTCGTTTGACTTTGCATGGCGGCCATCTTGAGAAATGCTGTCAGTCAAGAAAAATGTCAACATTTGTAGTCAGCGTCCCAAAAAACCCCCATTTTAATGTAATTGGATCCACAAATATATTGTCATCGTTTAAAACAGCTTCTGATACATCCCTTGTTGCGTATTTTATTTCATTCTATCTATATTCGAAACCGGAAGACGTAGCATAGGCCGGCCCCTCACTAGGTGTGGACCGACGACCTGGTCAGAACCGCGGGGAGCCGATGGATGCAAGAGGCAAGCAGCCGCTCAAAGTGGCGCTCATTGGGGGAGCCCTATATTCAGCAGTGGACGTCTTCAGGCTGATGATGATGATGATGATGATGATATTCGAAAAGAGGCTAAAAGTTCCTCCATAAGTGCACCTAATAATGTAACAGTGACAATAGTTATTTGTTATACTAGGCTGCAAAGTTGGTTTTTGGCGCGAGTACTTGAATTGAAAAAGGTCATTCATCATAGTCATATAAAAAAAGGTACGAGACGCAGAAAAACTTTGCTGCCGAGTGCAACACACAACTTTTCACCTCACTACAGCGAGGAAAATGTAAGAAAAACAGCTAAAAGGCTAAGAAAAGATTAGTTTTTAGCTTATTCATTTAGTTATAGGTGGCGGTAACGCTTGACATCAGGTAAAAGACTAGCTCGTCACGTGATTCATGGAAAATTAAAGAAAAAGTGTTTTTCATCCATTTTTCATGCAGTCGCCGTGCTGGATAGCGTATTGGTTTTATACTCTTTGGTGCTGGACAGTGCGATTATTCTGAAAATGAGGTTGGTGAACGAGAAAAAGATGGTATCTTTTAGGAGGTCGTCTGTGGTATTAATGAGTTTTCAGTGGACTGGCGATATCAAGAAGATTAAATTCGGGCAGATCTGTGATTAAATCCTCAATTCTTGACGAGAAAATTATTGAATAGAAACGTTCGAATTTTAAAAACACTTTCCACGCTAGCGAGCAAAATGCGTTTTTGCGCCCAGATTTTGAATGACAAAGAGAACCTTTCCGAGCTAGTGAGGTGAAAAATTACTTTTCTCATAGAGGGGGATGAAAAGCAGAGTGTGCCACATGGTATCAAATAATTTAACCTCGAGCGACGTACTTTGAATCCCTCGCTACGCTTAGGATTCTACCCTAGAACCTTTCGCTTTGATTAGGATTCCAACAATCACTCTCGCCTTAAAAATACATTATTTTAGTCCCTTGTGACAATATCTACTATTTCACCGAGTGCCAAGGTTGCTTACTAACCATCATACTCTTATTTTGATCCATAGTTAAGGTAACCAATGGTTAAAAACCCTAACAAATTTTGACCAATGGTTAGTTAGTATTTCTATGGCAATCGTTACGGGTAGTCAGACGCCTGATATAATCTGATGCCTGATCTAACCATCCCCTTTACTGGTTCCTTACGGGTTGTGAGGTCAGATGGCAGTCGCTCGTGTAATTCTGGTAACTCGTCGCTACAGGTTAGATTGGGAACTGACCCCAATAACAAATGGGAAAAGGCAAAGAGGTTTTTTTTTATGTAAATGAATGACGTGACGAGCTAGTCGTTCACCTGATGTTAAGTGACACTGCTGCCCATAACAGTTGCAGTGTCACCCGGAACTTTAAAACAATAAAGTATCGCGTGACACTGCACTGCCGCGCACGTCGTCCTGAGACATCACCCACTATAGTAATCAGATTACTAGACTGAGTGATCAGATCACAAAGTCTCATTTGCCCAGTAATTTCACTACAATGCCCTGGATGATGATGGTTAGTATTTGTTAGAGTTTATAACCATTGGTTACCTTAACTACGTATAAAAAAACCTACCATTAGTAAATCTTTAGGCTTTTACAAAATTAACACACCACTATATACATAAGTAAACTCTTCCAAGCTTCCTAAGATGAAATAACCGCAAACATCTCAGACACCCTCTGACGTCATCAATCAGTCTGAGCGGGTTAGGACGGATATCATTTTATTACGAGCTGGCGTGTAATAGACTCATCATAGGACTGGCATTGTTGGTATAATCCGTGCCAGTAAGGAAACTGGCCGCTATGTTGGGTTATTGTACATTTTCCACAAAGTAAGTACGTCATATTTCTGAACACTCCATACGGAGTTTTGGCGGGAACGCGGAAAAGTTAACGTCGGTGCATTGTATTATTTTACAAAACTTATGCTTTTTCCAGTGTTAATGTTTAATATTGGTGGTGTTTTACGCATTAAGTGCTGAATTATGAGCATGAGCGTGGGCAAGTGATATAATGTAGTGAAACGTGGTTTTTCGTGTTGCTTCCAAAATTCCATAGAAGCCTCTAGTAAAGTTGCCACCACTTTACTAGGGCATGCCTTAGACTGGATTATGACTTAGACTAGACTATGACTACTCTGACTGTGACTATGACTTGACTTTAAGTGAAAATTTTCATAATACGATGAAAAATTACAAAACTTGACACTGGCTAAATACACTATGTGTGGAGCCAAAATATAAGGAAAAAAAAACACTCCATACATTGAAAGTAAGTTCGTCACATGCATTAAAAAATATGTGTAAATTCGTCACAGGTAAATAAGTTATTGTAAAGTCACAAAATCTCATTTTTGCGTAAAGTAGGGTTAGCAAGTGAAGTTAAAAAATATGGTGTTTAGCAAACAGTATAGTCAATTGTTTTTCTCTAATCTGTGGCAGACAGTAAAGCAGTTTTTTTTTTAAGTTTGGCTCGATGTGGTTTGCGTATTTAGTCAGTGTCAAGTGAACATTAAATTCAACTCTAGGTTTTGCCTTTATGGAGAGGTACGTAACCACAATTTCGTCAATGTCACGTAGGATGATATCTTTCAAGTTAATTTAAATGTAGGTAGTATTAAAATTCTCATGAGTATAATATTGTATAAGTGTATCTAAGTATATAATATTTTATGTGACTGTTTGTGAGTGAGAGTCAGAAATATTAGTTTAAATTATCAAAGTCTCTTCCAAGTGACGTTAAAGTCTAGTCTAGTTATGATCGAGTCAAATTCCATCTCCAGCGAAGCGGTAGATACTTTACCACAGAATAGATAATAGTACTACGTACAGAAAACTCACTCCGCGAAGTCAATTAAATAAATAGCCACTCTTGCTGGAACGCTATAAAGTGTAGTCAGCTCGCACGTTACAAGCTTTCTTTAAACAGTTGCCTCTCGTTCTATCGTTCGCTGCTCTTCTGACGCGTTACGCGTAACGGACCGACCCGTCTAGACGTTCGATCTCAAGTACTTGTAGCTTCATACCTAAAGCGCGGAGTGAGACAGGCCTGAAACTTTCCATAGGGTCCACTCTTCCAGTGGACGTAGCCTTCTCGATCCTCTTATCCCGGCAACGGCCCAAGCCGAGGCTCGCACCCCAGGGGTGCCCTTGTGCTAGTTGCCTCCCATTTTTGACGGTTGGGCGCCTTAAGCGCCTGCCCTCCCGCCCGGTGACGCTGTAAAGGTCGATAGAGACCAACAGCATCAGCCCGTTCAAAAAAAAAAAGTAGTTCAGCTCGCACGTTACAAGCTTTCTTTAAACCGTTGCCTCTCGTTCTATAGTTCGCTGCTCTTCTGACGCGTTACGCGTAATGGACCGACCCGTCTAGACGCCCGATCTCAAGTACTTGTAGCTTCATACCTAAAGCGCGGAGTGAGACAGGCCTGATACTGAAATGCTTAATGGAGTTTTGGAAAAAAGTACTAGTGTCCACATATGACTTAGATACTGTTTTACTTTTTTCTCCTGGCTCCGTGCTAATTGCTAACAGATGAGCTTGTGTAAATAATGCCTATTTTGTATTATCCACATTTTTGGAGCTATTGAGCAACGAAATTTCTGATGGTAAAAGCTAGTAGCAATAAAGCGCTACGACTTAATTCTTTACAACAACGCTCTCTAAAAATGTTAGTGTCGTATTTTATTATCCTGGCTCTACGATCTACATGCCTCCGCAGACTTCCTTTTATTCAGCTATTGAACTTAACCATTTCAAGTCAACTTAATCTTTTAACATAAAATTTTATGGTGACTCTCACGGACACATCTCGTATCTTCCATAAACTGAAGTAACAACGAATATAGTGATGTGCTAAATACTGTTTTAGCCGAATTTTATAAATAGAGGTGCAACTAATGCTACCACACTAGGCCATGAGTGAAACTAACCTATCGACTTCGAACTGGAAGTTTTATAGGACGTAAATATACGATGCAAGTTTAGGTTTTTGTCACCTTCGTAAGCTAATAATTATTTATTAGTACGTAAAAATTAAACACTTTATTTGAATGTATAGAAAGTATATCAATCACGAGTGGTTATCTGTTTACTTGGATTGTTTGTTAATTTGTTTTACATACCTTTCACGCTAAAATTTAACAGCTAAACGAAGGCTAGGCACCTCTAGTGTTTTACATCGACTTAGCTGCGTAAAATAAAAAAAAAAGTTTTATTTTATTCATTTAACAAAAACCACTGCTCTTAAAACAAACATAGGCATATAACATATTTTAACATATCTTTTAAATAAATAAAGTATTTGGCTGTAATTTTATTTCTTATTTAAAATTACAGCCAAATACTTTAAATACTTTTAATTAACTGAAACTGAAACTGGAAGCCATAGAACTTCCGGACATTCCGGACAAAACATTTTCCGGAAAACCTAGGCCACCCCATCACTACTTACCACCGCATGTCTTAGTACAAAAATATCTGTTGTTTTCCCAAGGGCCGTAAATCTGGCGTGTACTAATAAAGCGGACAGACAGACAAATGCCCGCTATATATAAAGTAACAATTTACATTCCTCGAGCAAGTCTCAGATGGACGCCACATTTTTGTACTATTCTTGTACTTCTGGAGTTTCTTGGAAGATGTAGATTTATGGTCAAAAATAAGGGAAAATTCTATATAAGTACGAGCGATAGTGATTATTATATTTGAGGATGGAAAGAGCATTGTTGACGCCATGACAGGTAGTAGGACTTTTCCGAAAAAGTTCATCTAAGAAATACCAACCACTTTTCCAGATATTCTGCCAGAAGCAGTAGTATGCAGACACCTGCACACTACTGCTTCTGGCAGAATATCTGGCAAAGTGGTTGGTGCTTCTTAAACCGGAACATAGTAGTGTTACTGTGTTCCAGTTTAAGAGGCAATGTATTACGAATCTGTCCAACACCGAACAATCAGTGGCCCGTATAGACTGATGTCTTAGGATAAAGTGCGCAGTGCAGTAACACTAATATGAGCATAAAAAGCAATATTAATGAAAGTACTATCATTCTAAAAGAATGCGGCTGTAATAGTATCATTATCATCATCATCATCAACAGCCTGAAGACGTCCACTGCTGAACACAGGCCTCCCCCACAGAGCGCCACTTCAATCGGCTGTATGCTGGTTTACGGATATTGCATTCCTTATTTTGGCATCAATTTTTAATTCTTATCGCCTTGTCTGCAAGCTGATCTTGTGGTCTGCACTTTCTACGAAATGCAGTAAGTTCCTCCGCACCGGACGCTAAAGTTTAGTGTCCAAACTAATTATGTGAACTCGGCTGCCAGTTGGCGACCGAAATTCGTAGTTAACAAAGCGCCTATAGCGTTTCGTACAGCTTCATTCAGCAGTCTTTGCTGTTTAGCCTTGGTATTTAAAGTCCAGACCTATAGTGTTTTCGTTGAACATCCTAAGTCTACGGTTTGAAGCATATGGGCTTAGTGGGACCCGCACACAGACTTAGAATTTTTTCGTTTTATGGACCCACAGATAAACCATAAACCAATTAAAACTAAATAAATAACGCCCAACAATTACATACATAGACCCTGGACCTTAACTAGGATCCCCTGTACCTTCGGACCCAGGAACTACGAAGACCATGGCCCCGCAACACCCAGACACAGAACAAGTATTTGCACTTTTTTTTCATGTGCACAAATACTTATCCTGTCGCGGGAATCGAATCTGCTGCCTCCGGGTTATGAGCCGATCTGCTCAACCACCACACTACGGAAGCTGTCAATTATAACCTGGGTTTTTTAAGACTAGAGTGAATAGGTGCCTCTTGAATGCTACACCTTCGGCTGCATCGTCGCTTACCATCAGGTGAGATGTAGTCAAACGCAGGCTCATTTAACATGGAAAAAAATATCTACCTACCTACAATAGACATTTGTATTAAAAAATTAACATGCTGGTGCCGGGTCATTAACCTTAAATTCATAATACCTAAGTAATTAGTGTCTCTGTCAGTTTTAAACTGACTGCGTCAAAAGAACTTTGTTTTGATTTAAAATTAAATGAATAAATTACAATTTAAATTAACAACACTTGAACGTAAAAGTTAAAATCATCTCAACTAGTTATAAAATGAATACTTACTAATAAAAATAAGTTACGTAGGTACCTAGAATATTTATTTCACACTTTACCAGGTGTCTGACTCGTTTTAAAACACGTAGATAGGTACCTATGGTCAAAATGAAAAACGATCATTAAATTCGGATTTTCCCGCCAATTATTTTCGCGCCACCATTTTGCCGGGCGCCATATTGTGCGTGGTTATCGATGATTATTAACTTTTACGATCGTCATGGGTGTCTATGGGACGTTCACATGGAGTTTATTTAATTAGAAAGATTTTTTTTTTATAATCTTTATTTTATTTAGGGACTTATATCCATTAGGGTATGCCAGTCATGGGACTGGCATACCCTAATGGATAACCTAAGCCTATGTACCCATACTACTTAAATATAATTAGTTAAAAGGTGGTTCATTGTTGCCTAAACATGTCATATATCATCTTGGCTGCTTCCGATGCTGGTTCTGATAAGATATGGGTGAAAACACCCATATCATATTGGTTAAAAAGAATACATATAACTCATTTTATTATTTATCTTGAAATTAATTATTTATTAGTTGTTGATAACAATAAGTAGGTCCCCGCTCCGTCACTCAATATTTTTCCACCTCTCAATCCAAAAGTCGTCTGAACAGAATGATTATCCATAGAGCTCCCAAACTTTATTTTTTACAGTGCTACCAACTTATCAGTTTAGTTGAACCTTGTTTTGGTATGGTCAATAATTATCTGCACTATTAGAAAGATATGGCATATAAAATAACCGGCCAAGTGCTAGTCGGACTCACGCACGAAGGGTTCCGCACCATTATTTATAAAAACGAGCAAAAAATCACGTTTGTTGTATGGGAGCCCCTTAAATATTTAGTTTATTCTGTTTTTTGGTATTTGTTGTTATAGCGGCAACAGAAATACTTCATTAAAATTTCAACCCTCTAACTTTTACGGTTCATAAGATACAGCCTGGTGACAGACGGACAGACATACAGACAGACAGCGGAGCCTTAGTAACAGGGTCCGTTTTACCCTTTGGGTATGGAATCCTAAAAATCGACGAAGGTAAAGTTTTAAGTAAGAATCTCATTCTAAAACCTTTTTCTTAACTTTTATTCGTTTTAAAGCTTAGACAGATGACTCCATCGAAAAAGGCTTATGTTACTTGGCTTTACAAATCCGTGTGTGTCAGGAATTTGGGATAATCCACTTGAACATAATCCAGGCATCATATCTGTGGTTTCAGTTTAAAGTCCCGACTTTTCAACTGAAATACTTTTTGCCGCCACTGATGAAGCTTAAGTGTAGAAAACTCTTTGCTAGAGACTTTTTTTTGGTAAACGGTGTGTTTTCGTATTAGTGAACAAATCCTTTATGGAGTTTGCGGATCCTTTTGTTTTACTCATATTGTTTTTTATACAAATGAAAAAAAATTTTTAGAAAAAAAATTAAATTAAAGCCGCTTTAAGCTTACATTTAACAATTTCATAATTATACAGAATGCACTGTAATAATGGTATTATTTTATTTAAATGAAGTTAATGATTTCAAATATAAAAAGTATCCCATCCCATAGTATGTTATCCCATCCACATTTTAGGTGCAAAGAAAATATTATTTACTAGTTGGCCCGCCCCGGCTTTGCACGGGTTTATTAGTTTTACGTCCTAACTCTGTTCATGGGAAGAGAGAAAGGAAAGGGGAAAAGATAGGGGAAGAGGATGAATGGATGGGACGGCAACAGAAAGGAGGTAAAAATGTTATTCTGAAAAATTACCTGTATTCAGCGAAATCCATTTAGTAGTTTCAGCGTGATGCGTGTTCAAAGAGACAGACAGACAGACAAAATATAAAAAAAAATGTTTCTACTTCTATATCGTTAAAAATTAATAAAGAAGTGCAATGCAATCAAAATATTCAAAAACTAATTACTGTACAGATTTAGTTTTATTTTAATAGAAGAATAATAGAAGATAGTAAGTACTTCAAACAATTCCCCAGAAAATTCTGTAAACGTGATTACATACCCATGTAAAACCACCATTAAACCTGCCATACGCGAATTAATTTTAATATCACGGCATAAAGCGTCCGAATTGTCGACCATTTAAATGCATTCGATTTTTAAAAACTGCGTAGATCTGCGTGCTGATATCGATTCATTCCAAATGGAACTGGCTTTTTACAATATTGAATTCACTTTTAGTTGTAAAAGTCGCGTTTTGCCAGTACTATTTTGGCTGTAAAGATACCCGGCATTTATATTTAGAATTTTGGCTGGCTTAACAAGTCTAATATTCTAAATTCTAATATTAATAATATTATTGTTAACTTTTGTTTTATTAAGGTAAAAAATGTTTTTTTTTATGTTAAAATTAATTTTTGAATAATATTTCTAACAAATCCTAACCAATGGTCAACATTTGTTAGAATTTAACCATTGGTTACTTTAACTGGTACTGATAGAAACACCCAGCCTTATAGAGTATTTTTCAAGATAATAGAGAACCTGTGATAGTGAAAATATACACCACTAAATTTACTAGAAAAAAAAAACAGTGGCGTCTGTTGCTGTTGTAAATACAAGGTCTTGCCTCCTCTGCATTGCCCAATTTTTTATTTTTGGTAATTAAAACTTAGTGGTGTATAGAGTTCTGTTAATATTTGCTAGAACATTTTTTATTCTTAATAATAATAAAAATTATCGTATAAACATCATTTATCAGATCAAAATTGATAGCTTATATTTATTTGTGTTAGCGGAGTTGCATTCAATTACATTCGGCATTCTTGTAAATATATACTTAATAAGTGTTAGAGATAAATCTTAAAAGCGTTCATCATCATCCTTTTTGCCTTTTCCCATTGGAGTAGGCTCCCAATCTAACCTGTAGCGGCGAGCTACCAGAATTACACGAGCGACTGTCATCTGACCTCGCAACCCATAAGGTACCACTATCAGGGGTGTTTAGAACAGGTGTCAGATTCTATCAGGCTGACTACCCGTAACGATCGCCATAGATGTTCTTATGACAACCGGGACCGACGGCTTAACGTGCTCTCCGTGGCACGGGGCGATGGCATCGAAAACTGCACATTACTTAATAAACGGCCCCGTACCTACCCCTGTACCCCTGAACCTGGTACGGCCTTATCGAATGAGGATGAAACCCAGTGCCGTAAGATTGCGAAGCGCACATGCTACCGCTCGACCACCGTCGCTGTCTATAAATCTTATAAATATACAATACAATACAATACAATACAATAACTCTTTATTGACACCAAAATAATAATAACATAGAAATAAGAATCGCATAATAAGATAGGTTCAATGGGCGGTATCTTAAACATATAAAAACTTTAAACACAAAACAAAACATAAGCAGTTATAAATGCAAAAGATGCAAATCCGTAAAAAGTAGGTAGAGGTACAAGCATGACAAAACCAACTCACAAAATGTTACATGTATACAAAATTACACAAGTAGGTTCCTAAATAGGTAGGGATTATTTTAACGACAACAAAAGCACCCGATTGCACCCTCTCACACCCCAATAGGTCATAACATAAACGACACTTTTACACCCCATTCTAAAGCAGGTTAAACCTTCCCTCTAAATCTCGTTTCTTAATTAACGTTTTGTATTAACGTTCCGATTTTATTAACATGACATTTCTGTTATGCTATCCTTTGAATATAAACCTTGTGTCTTCGAAAACAAGGTTAAAATTTAAAGAATGGTTGAGCATACCTATACCATTGAAAGTAGGTACTTTGTCAGAAAGACAAATGTGATGCATATACTTCGAGTTGGTGGTATTGTGAAGATGGTTAATCGAGAATATAGATGGGACACGGAGTGCAAACAAAGGTTTTCAACCAGTGCTTAGGGTTTCCTTGCGAGATAAAATCTGAAATCCGCAGGTTAAAGTTGCGACATAGCTCTTAGAATTAGTAAGTTGAAATAGCGATGGGCAGGCGCTGAACCGACAACCGATAGGAAAGAAAGGTTCTCGAGTGGTGACCACGAACCGGAAGAAGCAACGTAGGCCAGCCCCCCCCACTAGGTGGTTTGACGATCTGGTTAAAATAACTAAGAGCCGGCGCATGCAAGAGGCAAGTTGCCTACTGTTTTGTCAGCTACTTGCCTCGCTTTATAGGAAGGTCTAAATTGAGAAGACAGTCCTGGGGGTCTAGCAAAGATCCCAGCGGTAGGCGCTAACGCCTCCAAAATGTATGGGAATGACAGTTCCTGTGCGGATAACTTTTCCGCAGCTAATGTCATTCCCATACGTTTTGGAGTTAGCGTGAGGCGATAGCGGCTCACGCTGTCATCTTTGCTAGACCCCCTGGTATCTGAAAATGTTATTGCCGTCGCTCTGCTCTCCATAAGTGTGATAGAGACAATAGAGCCCATGAGTGAATTTACTTACATTTGAGCGTTACTTCTATTCGTCATAATTTTGACGCCAAAACATTTGAAACTTTATATGGCTACTAATACGAATTAATTGTAAATAATAAAAAAAGAAGACGTACGCGACGGTAAGATGGAGTCTTTTACTGGGTAGATAACATATTAATAAAAAAAATCATCAAAATTGGATGATATTTAGAGGTTTTTTTTATAACATGGACAGACAAACAAGCTGACGGCCCGCCTGATGGTAAGCAGTTACCGTTGCCTATAGACACCTGCAACACTAGGGCTGTTGCCGATGCGTTGCCTACCTTTTAAGACCCTATTTACCCGCCGTAGGTGGAAAAGCATTGGCACTTTTTATATGGACAAGATGAGGGTATACGCTTCTCTTAATGGGTAATATAACAGATCCTTGTGGACCTTCTGTAATTACCTAATCTTTGTCCTTCACTTCACTCCCTTGACAGTTGACGGCGACGCGATGTGAGATGAAAATTAAATTGCCACATAATTGACAGGAAAGTCTTCATTTCAAGTGTGTTCTTCACTTGCACGTACTCGGTGTCACAATCTGTCGGTTAAATGTTATCTGGCAGTTATGCAGATGTAATTAAAAATCCTTTTAAATAAGGGTTAAATTAAACTGACTTTAATCGTCCCAATTTTATATTGAGAATTTCTATACTACTTAGATGACATATTTTTGGAGAACTGATTTTGATTAAACTGTGGAACCAATCTGAAAGAATTTTCCAAATCGTTTTATAATATAAAATAACTGAGTTCAGTGGTAATAAACATACACATAAAAAATTGCAAACTGTGCAAATGAGCAAGGAATGGAATGGTCTTCCAGCAGCAGTGTTTCCTCCTGGGTATAACCTGGGTCTTTTCAAGTCAAGAGTGAATGGGTATCTCATGGGCAAACGTGCTCCACCTTAGACAACTGCGTCACTTACCATCAGTTGAGATGTTGTCAAATGTATGCCCATTTTAGAATTAAAAAGCTTTTTCAACAAGATTCTTTGCAATTATTTGTTTTTTAATGTCATGTTTATGAATGCATCTATATTTTTTTTGTATGAACTAATGTTTTTATTAGGTAAGTTACCGTGAAACATAGTTTCATGTCCAAAATTATTATCCTTCTCCTTCTACAACCACCTTATAGGGCACGGGGGAGTGGGTTCATTAATTAAATCAAAGCCTAAGTCAGAAATGTGAAGTGTATACTAATTAATATTTTGTATCTATTGAGCCTATACTATTTTAAGTTAAAGATAAGTACATAGAAATTATAAGTATGGAATAACCCACACCCAAACCCATGGACCCATGGATAATGGAAGGACCTTAGATAGTAGATTTTAATAGAAATGTTTAACAAAGAGTTGTGAAACAGAACCACGCCTTTAATAATAATACAGAACATCATCTTTCTAAGTATAATTGAAGGAAACTGTTTGATATGCGAAGTATGGAGTGGAATGAATGTGTCACCCTGATACATTTATTAAGTTCAAATTCATGACATCGTTTCTTGTTATATGAAACAAATTGGTGATAATAATAAGTTTAGCGTAAGTACCTAGACATTTTTAACGGCGACATCTAGGCCCAAACTGTTAGAACACAGACATAAACTCCGACAGTCTCTTCACACCTCGACTCGATCACATGAATATAATTAGATATCAAAAGAACAAAACCATTTGAGTTAGTGTAGTGTTACAGTGTAACGCAATAGATATATGTGCAGTGCAGTGCAAGTGCTACATAGAAAGGCCAAATGGATAAAGTAGCTTCGCCTTAATGGAAACAATAAGATTAGTGTTAATGGACACAGTCTTAGAAAATTAGGTTCTTAGAAGATTATGTCAAATTAAAATTGCGTGTTATAGTTAAATGTCTATGGCTAGATTGTAATATTATTAGTACGCCTATTAAATACTCTAGGAAATGAAAAAAACGTAACGGATGTTGTCAACGTATGCCCATTTAAGCATAAAAACTCTCTATATCGTTCAGAGCTGATAATTATGATCTCCAAGCACTGAACTTCTAAACATCTCTAATTATCTAAGTGTGTGTTCAATAACACTTATCTTATTGTCTCTATTAAGGCAAACACACTTGAATCTTGTGTTCTTTTTGGGTAGATAGCACTTTGCACTGCACTACATTACACTATAGCACTAAATACTCTATGAGACTACAGTAGGTAACTCAAATGGTTTAGTTCTTTTCTATCTTCGTACTATATCCGTGTGATAGAGCAGCTGGATTGCTTCGACGTTCACGTGATGGTAAGTCTTTGATGATGACTTTCTGCGTACTTCTGAATAACTTTGGTGCCTGAACTGATTTTTTTGAATGACAGCTAAGAACCACCTCTATCCAACCAACACCAAAGCCACGTTTCAATTAAAAAAAACTCAGCAAAATCGGCGCATCCGTTTGGGAGTTACAGCGCCACAGAGACACCCAGACACATCCTTACACACATTACATTCAAACACCTGTTTGGTTGGAGGATAAAAATAAAAGCATGAAACTTCAAGTATTTTAACAAGCCAGTGGTTTTATAGCTATTACTGCCCAAAATAACATAATTTAGAGGCGAAAACAAATAAAGTCAAGAATGACGAGTGGGCACCATAAATAAGGTGCGTGCGTCAGTGGGTGCGACGATATTATATTGCCTGAGAAAGGGAATGTTCAAATGGTTATTTTGACTATTGCTTTGGTAGTTTGGGAAATGTCTGATGATTAGTAAAAATGATTATTTCATTGCAAATGGGCTTTTTTTAGGACACAACAAAATCAGTGTACTTATTATACTAAAAATAATATAAATTACTTTATGTTCTTAGCATGATAAAATTACTACTGAGTGCATTTTTTTTTATGTGATTGAATGACGTGACGAGCTAGTCGTTCACCTGATGTTAAGTGACACGGCCGCCCATAACAGTTGCAGTGTCACCCGGAACTTTACAACAATAAAGTTTCGCGTGACACTGCACTGCGCGTCATCCTGAGACATCACCTAGTTTAGTAATCAGATTACTTGACTGAGTGATCAGATCATAAAATCTTATTTGCCTAGTAATTTCACTAGCTACAATGCCCTTCAAACCGGAACACAGTAGTGCTTGCACACTACTGCTTGGCGGCAGAATAACTGGCAAAGCGGTGGTACCTACCTAGACGAACTTTGCAGAAAAGTCCTACCACCTAGTAAACATTGACAAAATACAGCAAATATTAAGTGTTAAAAAATAGTTTTCTTTTCCACTACTCGTGGATGCAATCCGGCACAACGTAGAAATGAAAACTCCAATCGCGCCCTGATTCCCAACCCGTCGAAAACGTTTCGATTTGAAGTCTTCACTCTCCGTCTCCTTTATCCTGAATGTAGATGAAGGAGACGGATAGCATATATAACGTCTCGGTGCTTCGATTATAATAATTGTAAAGAAGTGTGTGGACTAGATATAAGAAAATCATCGAATTTGGATAATATTTAGGCTGCGATGAAATATAGGGTAGATCCATGGTCGCCGCCTCGAAAACGACACCGTTGCCAAAAACAAGGCATAGGAGTTGTTTTTGCTCTAAGTCACGTGTGACCGCGCTTAATGAAAGTGATGTGACTTACATATTATTTTTATAACGCTATTTTATTATTAAAATTAAACAAGCGCTTGTGGACCTATATTAACTCGAAAGGTATAACAGTGGGAGGGGGGGGGGGGGGGGGGGGTGTAGGTGGGGTGGGGGGGTTATCTGTATAAGTAAGTATTGGCGCGGGAAGACTTTTTAGATTTGATTTTCATAGAGACTGTGTACCTATAGAAGGTATTAGGAAGGATGTAGGTATTTATGGGTTGAAAAAAGTTGGTGCTTTTTGCAAGGATAAAAAGGTGGTATGCTCTCGTCTTAAGTGCTGGGCTACAGATTTAAACACTATAAAACAGAGCAAGAACAAAAATACGCTTATATTTTTAATGCTCTGTGCTATCTAACAAAATTGATTGATTTAATAAAAAAAAGCATTCCCTTGAAACTCAGCCAAAAAAAGAACTGCTAACGACGTGGGAACCTCCCAATTCTCTTTGATGTTGGTTAAAACTAACATTATAAACGAGGAGTGGGCGCTACACAAATGTAAGGTCTTTTCCTGACGGTGTGCGTGCTACGATATTTATAGTTCTGGTTTGATTGATTGTTCTGTTTACGGAATTTTTACGGTTTTTGGTTGTTCATTTAACCGCTTAATTTATGAATGGGGTTAATTAGGGAATGCTAATTAGAGCCAATAATAAGGACAAATATTTTGTAGCATACTAGCGGTGAACAGCGGCTGCGCTTGCATTTCTTTTCTAGGCGTGTTTGAGTTAGTAACCTAGTACCAGAATTTTTGAGCCATTCGATGATTTTTAGTCCACACAGCCGCCCAATTGTTGTTTGGAGACAACAACAAGAACTGAGGTCTTCATCATCACCATCATTAAGTATAAATCATCGGCCCACCGATGATGTCTTTAAAACAACCTGACTTCTTTCAAAACGGCTCAGTCCCCACTCAGCCCGGTTCTGCTCGGCCTGAATAATAATATCAAATATTCCTCAACAATTTATTGTTTGACAAGCTTAAAGAAGTCGATGTGCAGTCCGAGGTAAAGTTGGCTTATGTTTGAATTACCGCTAGATATAGTAAACGATCACCAAAAAATAAGTAAACTTCAACCAATATTTTAATTTGCACTGGATCTATGAATGTTTTCCAAAATAAATATATTTGTGTTTATAAAAAAAAATAACCACGAAGACAAAAAGCGGGAGCTTGCTTCGCTTCGCTTCCGCCTTCTAAAAGTCTATCACAGCCAACTGACTGTAAATTTTTGAATTTGCTCCATAAGATCTGGTTATATACTGGGTGGCGCAAAAGTAAAGACCCTATTTGGTTCAGCTATAACATTTTTTCTAAATTAGAAAACTAGATTTAGGTTTTTTTAAATGTATATTTGTGCCATTAAATTTCGTACCATTAGGATTTAAAGATGATGTCTTTTAAATGGTGACCTCCAGAGTTGATACACATTTGAGCCCTATTTATGACATTTTGCATAACTTGCCGTAACACTTCCTGCGATATGTTCGTTATTTCTTGACGAATGTTTTCTTTTAGAGCTGCGAGAGTCTGTGGCTTGTTCACATACACCCGAGATTTCAAAAAACCCCAAAGAAAGAAGTCTGGACTGGTCAGATCGGGTGATCTTGCAGGCCAAGGCAAATCGCCAAAACGAGAGATAACTCGGCTTGGAAAAGCGTCCCTCACTAAGTCCATAGTGTCGCGCGCTGTGTGTGCCGTAGCGCCGTCTTGTTGAAACCAGATGTGCTCCAGCCCCAATTCGTCCAAACTGGGTATCAAAAACTCACGTAACATGGTTCTGTAGCGTTCTCCAGTGACAGTTATCGCATTGCCTCCAGCGTCTTCGAAAAAATAGGGTCCGATCACTCTGTCAACACAGATGCCACACCATACAGTAACTTTTAGTGGGTGTAGAGGTGTTTCTTGAATAATGCGCGGATTATCAGTGCCCCAGAACCGAGTATTCTGCTTATTGACATGCCCTGAGAGATGGAAATGCGCTTCGTCACTCATAACCAATTTTGAAGGAAAATCATCTTGCAAAATGTCATAAATAGGGCTCAAATGTGTATCAACTCTGGAGGTCACCATTTAAAAGACATCATCTTTAAATCCTAATGGTACGAAATTTAATGGCACAAATATACATTTAAAAAAACCTAAATCTAGTTTTCTAATTTAGAAAAAATGTTATAGCTGAACCAAATAGGGTCTTTACTTTTGCGCCACCCAGTATAAAGATTACTTATAAGTTTTTTGCCTGACTACAAATCGTACTAATCGGTAGTAGAATATTTGATAATATTATTCGGGTTGAGTGGAACCAGGTCGAGTGGGGACTGAGCTTTCTAAATACGGTATATAGCGCTAATTCGTAAATACCTATACAACTTCTTTTCAGCGGTGTATTCGCAGCGAACGTTGCCAAGTTTTAGCGATCACTTATAAACGCCCTAGAACTGCTTGACCATTGACTATTGACCAACTCAGTTGTAAAAATTAAGAGTAGTGTGATGCAGCCGCACATTTTTACTAACCTATCTGGAATGAGTAGATGAGTTCTGACTTCATCATCATCATCAACAGCCTGAAGACGTCCACTGCTGAACATAGGCCTCCCCCAGAGCACGCCACCTCGCCTCCTGCATCCATCGGCTCCCCGCGGCTTTCGCCAGGTCGTCGGTTCACCGAGTGGGGGGTCGGCCTACGCTGCGTCTTCTGGCTCGTGGTCGTTACTCGAGAACCTTTCTTCCCCACCGGTTGTCAGTTCTACGAGCGATGTGGCCTGCTCATTGTCATTTCAACTTGCTAATTCTAAGAGCTATATTGATCGCTTTAGTTCACCTGCGGCTCTCCTCGTTCCGAAACTTATATCGTAGGATTCGCAGGGAAACATGGAGCAAAGATAGCTCTCTCCATAGCTCGTTGCGCGACTTTGAACTTACTAATGAGGCCAACAGTAAGAGATCATGTCGTTGTTGGGGTTGGTAGCCGGGCCAAGGAGAATGCAGCTACCCATTCTCTGGATATTCTCTAAGCTGACTTCTACGAAACCCACGGGAAGAAATGGGGTGGTCCTATTCTACAGCCCGTGTCCACACGGCGACAGTGACAGAGGACATGAAGTTAAAATCATACACAACCAGAACACCTTACTTAGTGCAAATACAAAAAAATATTAATTATCAAAATTAGTATTTCACCATAAAAAATACTGGGGCGTATTTACTTTTAGGATTTAAATATTTTCACACTTATTGCTAGTGTGACAAGGTCCTAAAACGTTGATACGCGCCGAACCAAATAAAGTCAGTAAGTTAATATATCAACGTCAAGGCAAGTTGGGCATCGTGTGATGGATTGTATGAAATCGTTCATTCTATAAACAAAACTTGAAAAAGAATTAATTTGTTAATCTAGAAAATTATTTTTTCAATTTTTTTTTAACTGTAGGCCGCCCACATTTGACTGCAATCTCACCTGATGTAAAGTGATGACGCGGTCTGCGATGGTACATCATCATCAACAGCCTGAAGACGTCCACTGCTGAACATAGGCTTCCCCCTGAGCGCGCCACCTTGAGCAGCTGCTCGCCTCCTGCATCCATCGGCTCCCCGCGATGGTACGTGCTTGCCTAAAAATCAACTATTATTTTCATCACGTATTATTTATTGTGATTTTAATTATTATGAGAAACTAGTTGACATGCCCCGGCTTCACGCGGGTTGATTAGTTTTACGCCTTAACCCTGTTTATGGGTATGGTGCGAGAGCCCGCTGAAAAAATACCTACGACATCGGGTACCCAAATAGGCTATCTTTAGATCGTTATCCGACACTTAAACATGTAAAAAAAACAGGTCTGCCAGTTCCGATCCTGCCGGGTCATGGAAATAATCCACCTCCACCAACTTCAAATGCCTTGAATACTAAGTTTCGACAAGTTTAGACCTGGCAGACCTTTTAATCTATTGTCAGGGTCACCTTGGCTATTATTAGGCGTAGGTTTCATTGGGGTATTCGCTGAGGTAGGTAAAGGGTGTGAAGGGCACATTCTTAGGGGTCTGCCAGGTACTTCCGGAAGGGTGCGCAATGGAAGACCAATTTTTTTTAATCAATGGTTAACTGTTGCCAGAACTTTCATTCGGGAAAATCTTGACAAAAAAAATACGTCAAAAAATTTCAATTATCTCAATGACCCGGCAGGATCGGAACTGGCAGACCTGATTTTTTTTACATATTTAGATTTCGGTTAACGATCTAAAGATAGCCTATTGGGGTACCCGATGACGTAGGTATTTGTGCAGTGGGCTCTCGCACCATTAAGAGGGAAGCGAAACTTCAACAGAATGAGCATAAATATTTTTTTTAACGCAAGAACCTTCTGCGAAGGGTTAGAAAACGTTGAAAAAAGATTAATGAAATCGGTATAGGCGTCTCAAGTTATAACGTGGTTCATTTTTATATATTTATAAAGATTATGTTTTTCAACACTGCTATAAATGTAGTTAACTGAAAATAAATAGCATTAAGTAACTTTTTTTACAGGAACAGAGTACGGAACAAATTCCATTGCAAAGGGGCGTGAGACAGGGAGACGTTATTTCTCCGAAACTGTTCACAAGCGCATTGGAGGATGTTTTCAAGCTCTTGGAGTGGAAAAGATCTGGCATCAACATAAATGGCGAGTACATCACTAACCTTCGTTTTGCCGATGATGTAGTCATAATGGCGGAATCGCTCGAGGACCTTAGCACCATGCTCAACGAGCTCAGTAGAGTCTCCCAGCAGGTTGGTCTTAAGATGAATATGGACAAGACAAAGATCATGTCTAATGCTCATGTTCCACCTATACCGGTAATTGTTGGGAACGATACTATCGAAGTTGTCGACAAGTATGTCTACCTAGGACAGATTGTCCAATTAGGTAGGTCCAACATCGACAAAGAGGTGGCGCGAAGAATCCAACTCGGCTGGGCAGCGTTCGGGACGCTTCGTCCTATCTTTTTCGTCTAAAATACCGCAGAGCCTGAAAATGAAAGTTTTCAATCAGTGTGTGTTGCCAGTGATGTCTTATGGAACTGAGACATGGTCTCTTACTGTTGGCCTCATTAGTAAGCTCAAAGTCGCGCAGCGAGCTATGGAGCGAGCTATGCTCGGTGTTTCCCTGCGAGATAAGCTCCGGAACGAGGAGATCCGCAGGAGAACTAAACCGTGACCGATATAGCTCTTAGGGTTAGTAAGTTGAAGTGGCAATGGGCAGGCCACATCGCTCGTAGAACTGACAACCGATGGGGAAGAAAGGTTCTCGAGTGGCGACCATGAACCGGAAGACGCAGCGTAGGCCGGCCCCCCACTCGGTAGACCGACGACCTGGTGAAAGCCGCGGGGAGCCGATGGATGCAGGAGGCGAGCAGCCGCTCATGGTGGCGTGCTCTGGGGGAGGCCTATGTTCAGCAGTGGACGTCTTCAGGCTGTTAATGATGAAATCCAAACCAATGTCGCGAAATTCGTTAATAATGATACCTAGATCATTAAAAACAGTGTTCACGTCGCCTCCTAGAGTTCCGTCATCCAAGTACCAAACATTAGGTTTGGACTGAAGACGTTGAATAATTGGATGGATGAGAAATAAATATGTGTGAACATATCATACAGCGCCATCTAGTCCCAAACAAAGAATAGCTTGTACTATGGGAACCAAATAGCAGATAGAATAATTAGATTCTTTTTTGTTTGTTAATACTTACATAGAATACAATATAACTCCCAGACACAGAACAAAATCGATTTTCATCACACAAATGTTTGTCTGGGGTGGGAATCGAACCCACAACCTATAGTTGAAAAGGCAGAGCTACTACCAACTGAGCTATCAGGCCAGTACAGTCTATAAGAGTTGGCCGCTGTAAATAATTATATGAGTATAGCATCATTTGTTTCTCTCTTACCAGCCAATAACCAATAACAACACAGAATAATAATAGTCTTCTTCTTATTCTTCTTCTTTTTCTCGTGTAGGCACGTTGTCATAGTCATAGTCTACTAATCAACCGTTTCAAAAGTTGGTGAAGTTCACCCTAAACCGACAAGTCTGGGAACGGTGATAGCTAATTTATCGTCATCAGTGACTCGTTGCGCAGCCGCATGTGCTGTCGCATACAACGCGTCTTATTTATGGCGGTAATTATTCTTAATGCAGTCATTTTATTTTGGCTTTTTATCAAGTGTTTTTTTGTTTGTGCCAAGACTTTGTTTAGCGCCAGACATAATTAATTTTGATTAATTTGTGCTATGTAGGTGTAATATTATGGCCTTTTTTATGTAAATGAATCATGTGACGAGCTAGCCGCTCGCTTGGTGTTAAGTGTCACGGCTTTTGGGTGCTATTCCGCTTGCCTGCTACAGTTAGCTTTATTGAAAAAAAACAACGGTATCAATAGAGCCCATAACTTAACGTTGCTTAATTTAACCGATCGGTGTGAAACGGAGAGGTTACTCCCCGAATACCCCGATCCCCGAGGCCCCCGTCCCAGAGGACCCCGAATACGATAACGTCACAATTTGCTTTGAGCGCTACAATGCTTACCTAATTATCCCCGAAGCCGCCGTCCCGGAGGACCCCGAATACTATAACGTCACACTTTGCTTTGAGCGCTACAATACTTACCTAATTATCCCCGAGGCCCTGTCCCGGAGGACCCCGAATACGATAAGGTCACGCTTTGCTTTGAGCGCTACAATACTTACCTAATTATCCCCAAGGCCCTCGTCTCGAAGGACCCCGAATACGATAACGTCACACCTTGCTTTGAGCGCTACAATACCTACCTAATTAGATAGATAAACTCTTTATTAAAACACCTCATCACAAAAACTAAGTGAAGAAACGTAAGAAAATTGGAACAAAGGGCGGTCTTATCGCACAAAATGATTGATTGTGGCTAATCTACGGGTTAGAGTGGTAATTATTAGGTGGTTTTAGATCAATCAACATTTAGTGCCATTTAAGTGTCACCTGTCAGTACAATTTCGCGCCGTCAACAGGGCAATTTGTGCGCCATGTTTAGTTGCCAACATAGTAATAATTATCGCCGGTGTTGCCACTTGACGCCGTCTAATAATCGACAAAGGTTGTATTATTAACGCGTTTGGTTAACAGTACCATAGAATAGATGATCAAACGAACTTCTCAAGCGAAGTTCGATCATTATTATATGAATAGCTCCATCTGAAGATATAGTTATAAATTAGTTATAAATTAGTTATAATTTACTAGGTAGTAACTTAGATCATACAGGTAGATTCGCATGCGTTTAGATTTGTATCGATAAAAATTAAAAATCGATTCTCTGGTCGGTCTCCTCACTACCGTCACAGCCCTTCCCTATAACGCCATTCTTTTAGAGATATTATCCAAAAACTTTTGTTTATGTATGGGGTAGTGGAGGGAAGGGTTCCTATATCTTCAGATGGAGCTATTCATATAATAATGATCGAACTTCGCTTGAGAAGTTCGTTTGATCATCTATTATATATTCATAGCTCCATCTTTCAGATATAGTTATAAATTAGTTATAATTTACTAGGTAGATGTTCAGAGACAAATAGTTTTTGGTAAATAAGCAAGTATTCTTTTATGTTAATGAGTGTCGTCTGCAAAATGTAAGTGCCACGGCACCAATAATAGTATTTCAAAATATATGTATATTACAAATGAAACGAAGATATTTCATGTATAAATAATCAATTTCAAATATTTTAGAATGTTATAAAAAAGAAAGTACATAATGTATAATCATCTGTCACAAATAGCACATTATTATAAGTTTTAGTAAGCTATAGGTTTTAGTAATGGCCTAGTAATATTTCGACAATGATTGCACCACTATAAAACTTACTGGCTAATAAGCTTGTAAGTTTGGTGTCCAACCAGCTAGCTACTTTATGGGTAGAATTTACAGGAATGCCATGATTATGTTTTCGCGACCGTTGAGCGACTCCCACGTGTGGGCAGTGGGCACTGATGAATGTAATCACGTCGATCCTACTCGCTGCTAAAACGTCTTTTATTTATCGGCTAATGGCTTGTTCCTTGGCATATTCTGTGAGGGCGTTTATGAGTTAGGCTGTCAAATTTATAAGCCTGTACCGAAAAGTAGGTGATGTTCCAAGCATTTGGCTGCTCAAATATTAGGTTTTTCATGAAATAATAGCAGTGGTAAATCTAAAACTAATGCGCGTATTGGAACGCAACCTTTTTCGTTGTAATATTTCTATTGAGGGTACCCCACATATCCTACCCACATCATCCAAACATTTTCCCCAAAAAACTACCGACGGCTGACAGCGCCAAGTACAAGGAGTGTGTGCGCGTTACCGTCGGCCATTGCGCATCTAACTACGGTACCCAACAAAGCTCTCGGCCGATCTGCGTGCGGTTCCAGATTTTGGCTGCATGCTTCGCCGCTAGAGAGCCAACGTGTTCCGTGTTTAACTAAAAATCCGTCAAATTAGCGTAATAACCAAATAGTGTGTGCCCGCGAACGGCGACAGTCTGCCGAGCAACACGCGGCCATCAAAACGGGTCGACCCGCCGCGAAATCGCGCGTCACGGCTCCATCACCTGCACGCGAAAAGCCAGCATCATCATCATTGTTGGGAAGGAGGCAGCTGGCTCACCCCGAAACCAGCGCATGCTCAACTATCGAAGAATTCTGGTGAGTCAGCCTCGGTTACATCGTCCCATTTTTCCCCCTTTTTCCCAACATTTCCTGGTCCTTCCACCCGAATAAATACTTCTACGGGTCGGATTTCTTATAATCCGATCGATTTTCAATAAGATTTGCATTCCTTAACCTATTTTCAAATTTCAATTCAAAAATCGTAATTTCGTCATATATTTCTGGCCGCCATATTTCCATGTTCATATTTTGTGTTAGCGGCATTTTTCAAGATTTCAACTATAGTTTCTTTACTCTGTGTCATTTTACTTGTTCGTTCATTCAAGTCGATCAATTTCATTCAAGTCTATATTATGTCAAATTGTCTATGGTAAAATGTTCGAATCGTAAAAATCGATAAATTAAGTTCAGTGTGTAGTGCGCCTTATTTCAACTAAGATTATATGCTCTTTGATTTTAACGAAGTTCTATCTGTGATCTGTCAAGTTGTTTACGTTTTTGTTCTCCAGTTTTTCATTTCGTAAACAAAACAAGTTGCAAGCGTTTTTCAAAGTGTTTTATCGGTATAACAGTTTGAAAAAGCATACAAAATGACGGACCCAAAAGTAAGTAATGTCACATTCGAATACTGTGCGCGTTTTATTGAGCAATTGTACCAATTAGCTACGAAATTATCCTCGCAAATAGCAAACATAACTCCTGGTGATCAAACGATATTTCTCGTTAGGTATCGCGATCTGGAAAGGCATTGGCATCAATTGGAAACCGCTTATGCCGTAGTTATGGCAGATCTCAAGGATGACGCGCAACGTGTGGTGATAGAAAATAAATTGATGAAGTGCTCAGATATGGCCTATTCTATCCAAGCACTACATAGTCAGTTCAGTTTTCAAAACGAGTCCAAGACTCAAGGCCCGCAAGTAAGTGGTGAGTTTCACCTACCTAAAATCACATTAAGCCGTTTTAATGGAATCAATGTTGAGTGGCCCAATTTCATTAACATTTTCAACAGCTTAATTCATAATAATGAACATTTGAGCTCTGTGACAAAAATGCATTATTTATTAAGTGTTCTGGACAAAGATCCTCTGGCGATGGTTAAGCATCTACCCTTATCAAACGAAAATTATTTAGTAGCCTACGATATATTACGACAACGTTATGAAAACCAGAGAATCATCGCGGATAGGTATGTAGATGCTATACTCAGCTTACCAAGCATTAATCAATTTAATTTAAAAAATCTAAGCAAGTTTATCAACACAATCAAAGAAAATACACAAGCGCTACAAGCCATGAAATTTGATGTCCAGTCTTGGAGCTTTCTGTTACTCCACATAATCCTTAAAAAGTTACCTGTGGAGCTTCGTACAAAGTTTGAGGCTTCTTTAGACTTATCAAACTTGCCTACTTTTAGGCAACTGTTAGACTTTTTAGAAAATCAACTTAGGATTTTAGAAAATGTTGGTGGTTCTTCTTCAAGAACACCTGCAGGCAGTAGCACTTTTAATGTCATTGACAATGATAAACCACAACACAAATCAAACAATTTTGTGTGTCCTTGTTGCAAGGAGCATCATGCCATTTATCGATGCTCAAGGTTTGATAACATGTCTCCTTCACAACGGAAAAATTTTGTGATTCAAAATAAATTGTGTTTCAATTGTCTGCGGCCCCACCAAGTTTCTAAATGTTCATCAGCAAGTGTGTGTCAGGTATGTCGTGGACGGCACCATACCAAACTTCACACTTCAGACAATACAACAGAAAATCAACATTCGAACCCAACTCCTGTGCCAATACATTCTGAGTCTGCTGTGTCGACTCACGGATCCACAGTCCAGCCTCAGAATTTGCATGGTGTCGATGGTGCATCCACCATGATTTTAGGTACAGCATTTGTCAGCGTACAGGATGTTGACGGTCACTTTCATTCTGCTCGTGCATTGATTGATAGTGGGTCTCAAGTTTCAATAATGACTGAGAACTTGGCCCAACGTTTGAGGCTACCTCGTACTAAGTCAGGTGGCTTGTGCGGACTAGGTGCTTCGTCTGTTCAAGACACCCGAGGCATGGTCCGTTGCAATGTCAAATCAACAAGAGACAACTCTCAAATATTAAGGTCGGATTTTTTGGTTTTAAAGAAAATAACAGGACACTTGCCTTCTGTTATGGTTGAACCAAAGGTTTTTCAACTTTGTAAAAATTTAATATTAGCTGATACTAGTTTCACCATACCAGGTCAAGTTGATTTACTTCTTGGTATAGAGTTTTATGATCAAATCCTAGATGGTAGGAAGTTCAGTCTAGGTGACAACATGCCTACTGCGCACTCATCCATCTTTGGTTGGATCATTATGGGTAAAGCACCCGCAGCATCGCAGTACGCTCATACTGCTACTTCGATGGCCTGCACCTTGGATCTCAATCTTGCTCTTAGCCGGTTTTGGGAGGTTGAGGAGCCCCCTAAATTGCGGATTCAGGATCCTGAGGACATTCAATGTGAGAAGCATTTCACAGAAACTTATGCTCGGGATAGTGATGGTCGCTTTGAAGTTTCTTTACCTTTCAAGGTTAACCACAAACCTTTAGGTGATACACATCTTGCTGCTTTAAAACGGTTCCATAATTTGGAACGCAAGCTGCTCAGGGAGCCTCGACTGCGTGAACTGTATATTGCTTTCATGCAGGACTACATTGAAGCCGGACACATGCGTGAAGTATCATGTCCAAATTCTACTGAGCGGTACTTCATACCACACCATGGCATTCTCAAGGAGCATAGCACGAGTACTAAGTGCCGTGCGGTGTTCGACGCCTCAGCCCCTAGTTCAAACGGTGTCGCGCTGAATCAAGTTCTCATGTCGGGTCCCAAGCTTCAACAGAACATTGAAGACATTATCTTGCGTTTCAGGTTGCATGGCGTAGTATTCACCTGTGACATTAAACAAATGTACAGACAGGTTCGCATGAATGATCGTGACTGCAGATATCAAACTATCCTCTGGCGCGAATCTCCTGACGATCAAATCAAGACTTTTGAATTGACTACCGTTACCTACGGCGTTTCGAGTTCGGCGTTCCAGGCTATTCGCGTGCTGCATGAGTTAGCTTACCTCAATGCTGACAAGCATCCTGACGTTTCTAGGACGTTGTTGGAAGACACTTTTGTCGATGACGTTGTCAGCGGAGCCCGCGATATTGACTCTGCCAAAATTCTTGCTCAACACACAGCTGATGTTCTCGCTCAAGGAGGTTTTCTTTTGCGCAAATGGTCCAGCAATTCCAAAGAGTTTTTGGAAGGTTTTCCTGTCGACCACCGTGAATCTCCTTACCGGTTTGTAGAGGACGGCGAAAACATTTTTAAGGTTTTGGGCATCGAGTGGAATGCGAACAATGACTGCTTCGTCTATCACGTCTCCGAAATGAGCAAGGTCCTCACCAAGCGTGGCGTCCTTTCCAACATTGCTAGGCTGTACGACCCATGTGGTTTTTTATCCCCCGTAACGTTCTTCGCGAAGTTATTCATGCAAAAGCTTTGGTCTATTGAATCAGGTTGGGACGATCCCCTACCTTCGGATATCAGCAAGATGTGGATTGATTTCATGTCCGACTTTCAAAATTTAAATCTAATTTCCATTCCACGGTGCGTGGTCACTGATCAACTGGTGTCCAGTCATTTGCTCGGTTTCAGTGACGCCTCGGAGCGTGGGTACGCTGCTTGCGTCTACCTGCGCGCTCAAAGTGCTTGCGGTCGCGTTTTAGTCCAGCTGCTTCTGGCTAAATCACGCGTGGCGCCGCTCAAGCAAAAGTTAACTGTCCCCAAGCTCGAGCTAAACGGAGCGTTGCTTTTGGCTCGCTTGTTGGAACATGTGCTCAACCTATTAAACGGAAAACTTTCGTTAGATTGCACGATGGCGTGGTCTGATTCCACCATCGTGCTATCCTGGCTCAAAAATTCGCCTCATAAGCTTCAAACATACGAGGGTAATCGCGTGTCACAGATTCAATCATTGATACCCAATGTTGTCTGGCGACACGTATCATCTGCCCAAAATCCAGCCGATTCTGCAAGTCGCGGTCTCTCTCCTTCAGAATTGGTCAACCATACGCTGTGGTGGTCACCAGCATGGCTCGAAGGTGATCCTTCGTCATGGCCTGGTGATTTCCAACCCATTGACGATGAGGAATTACCGGGACTCAAACCCACGACTTCAAGCTCTCGCTCTCACACCGTTCAACTGACGGAAGCATCCTCTGTTACGGAGGGACAGACTTCTGACGAGGCTCAAGTCGCCGAAGATTTGCTTACCAAATTCAGCTCGTTTCCCAAGTTACAGGCAACTGTAGCTTGGTGCAAACGATTCGCTCACAACGCACGCAATCCAACTCAAAGGCGTACTGGATCGCTGTCGGTTGTCGAACTCAACGATAGCGTTTGCACAATCGTCAAGCTGGTACAGTCTACTGCTTTTGCTGAAACGTTCACGTTATTGCGTGCCAACAAGGTAGCAAAGGGAAGCTTGATGCGCTTGAATCCTTTCCTCGATTCAGAAGGTCTAGTGAGAGTCGGAGGCAGACTTGTCAAGTCAGACCTAGAGTATGACAGCAAACACCCATTGCTGCTCCCCAAGTCTCATCACGTCACACATCTTATTGTGGATTATTACCATCGGATGTTTCTTCATCCTGGTCTAAACCTACTTTTAAATTTGCTTCAACGCAAATTTTGGATCTTGTCTGCGCGTAGAGTCATTCGAAGTCGTATTTTTCAATGTCAGCGCTGCTATCGGTTGCGGCCAAAATCTATTGAGCCTTTCATGGCTGATCTACCGGCAAATCGTGTCACGTCTTGTCGACCATTCCAGCGGGTCGGTGTCGATTTCGCTGGGGCATTCATGCTGAAAACATCCCGCACGCGCAATGCTAAAAGCTCCAAGGCGTACTTGTGCATCTTTGTATGTTTCACCACCAAGTGCTGTCACTTGGAGATAGTCTCTGAACTGTCGACGGACGCTTTTCTAGCTAGCTTTGATAGATTCGTATCCCGCAGAGGACTGCCTACTGACGTCTACAGTGACTGCGGCACGAATTTTATAGGTGCGCGGAACTACTTGAAGGAGATCACCAAATTTCTAAATGAATCCCAGACCGACATTCAGAAGTCTCTGGCCGGGCATCAAATAACATGGCATTTCAATCCCCCTGCAAGCCCACACATGGGTGGCTTGTGGGAAAGCGCAGTCAGATCCACGAAACTTATATTGACTAGAATCATCGGCGATCGTTCTCTCGTTTTCGAAGAACTCGCTACAATTTTTTCAAAAATTGAAGCCGCGTTGAACTCTCGGCCGTTGTGCCCGATTAGTAATGATCCCAACGATCTCGAGAGCTTAACGCCCGGCCACTTTCTAATAGGACAACCTCTTCTAGCTCTACCTGAGCAGAATTTGTGCCACGACAGCATAAGCCCATTGAAGCGATGGCATCTTGTTCGTCAAATTACTCAACATTTCTGGAGGCGTTGGCAAACAGAATATTTGCACACCCTTCAGCAGCGCCCGAAATGGCTTTTGAAATCCGAAAATTTAAAAACCGGGGATCTAGTGCTCATCAAGGAACCAAATCTTCCACCGCTCCGATGGCGCAAAGGTCGTGTCATTCGAATCTGCCCAGGCACCGACGGTGCTGTAAGAGTCGTTGAACTTAAAACATCATCCGGCACTCTTCTTAGGCCAACAGTAAAGCTGTGTCCTTTGATGCCATGTGCCGATCCTGTAGCCTAATCATCAAACTTAACTCTACCAACTCTATATTACAATATTTTTCATCCTTTTTTTTCAATTTTTCAACTTAACTTTCGACTTTGCAATTCGATTTTTACCATGGATATTAGCTTCAGTTTCAAATTTATTTAATTTTTTGAAAGAGCTAGGTAGCTCTTTGGGAGGCGGTATGGTAAATCTAAAACTAATGCGCGTATTGGAACGCAACCTTTTTCGTTGTAATATTTCTATTGAGGGTACCCCACATATCCTACCCACATCATCCAAACATTTTCCCCAAAAAACTACCGACGGCTGACAGCGCCAAGTACAAGGAGTGTGTGCGCGTTACCGTCGGCCATTGCGCATCTAACTACGGTACCCAACAAAGCTCTCGGCCGATCTGCGTGCGGTTCCAGATTTTGGCTGCATGCTTCGCCGCTAGAGAGCCAACGTGTTCCGTGTTTAACTAAAAATCCGTCAAATTAGCGTAATAACCAAATAGTGTGTGCCCGCGAACGGCGACAGTCTGCCGAGCAACACGCGGCCATCAAAACGGGTCGACCCGCCGCGAAATCGCGCGTCACGGCTCCATCACCTGCACACGAAAAGCCAGCATCATCATCATTGTTGGGAAGGAGGCAGCTGGCTCACCCCGAAACCAGCGCATGCTCAACTATCGAAGAATTCTGGTGAGTCAGCCTCGGTTACATCGTCCCATTTTTCCCCCTTTTTCCCAACAAGCAGAATCGGTTGCTTATGACCTGGTGCTGACATTTTTAATAAGGTATGATAATTTTAGTATTAAAATTCTCATGAGCGTGATTCATTTTAAATAAATATGTATGTATATATGTCACCGCCGCGATCTCGCTGCGTGAACTGACCTCCTGATGAAGAGCATCGGATATGCTCGAAACCTGGTTGAGGAATCGACACACTATTCGTGAGTAACAGTCGGTTACATTTATTTAAGGTATAATAATTATACAAATATTTATAGTTTATATTAAGATTTTGCGAAGTCACAATCATATTATTGTCATTAACCTTTAACAGAGAAAGGGTTTGTACACATGGTGAGCAATGCCCAAATCAATGAAGATGACAAGTTTTGTAATTTTGTCCAAGAACAAATTATTACTGCGTGGATAATAACTATAAATAAATAATAACATGAAATAGAGGCCAAAGGCTGTTTGAGGGATCCGTCTATGTGAGTGATGCTTGGTCTATTTCTAAATGCTCTTTAGCAAGCGCGATACTCATCGGCGCTGATTTTCTTGCCCATTAATAAAGAAGTAGTCGGGCGATGGATATTTAAAAAGTTATATTACGATGCTCCTTATTTGCAATTTTCCATTAAAACCAAAAATAAAAAACTGAAGTGCTCTCAGAATCTTAAGAAATTACAACTATTGCTTAAACAGTATTTCCAGCATAATTGAGCAAATCATGGTTGCAAAGAATGGAGAACTAAAATTCAAGCTGATTGCACGAATTTTTTTTTTTTTTTTGAAACTCATAAGTATCAATGGGAATGGAGAAAGCCAATTAAAATAGTAATAGTGCCAATGTATCGTAAACACATCAACGGTATTTTTTTTTCTAATAAATAACGATAGACTAGATCTAGATCCGGTCTCTATCGTGAGATGCAAAAGGATTTATGGATTTATACTAGATTGTCCGAACTTTGTTACCAACGATCATTTGAAATACTCGTGCGCAAGGCGCTTAATTCAGTACCTTTAGGGGTTGACCATCTTGATTTTTCATTATTTTTTACAAATTCGTTAAAATATAAGTTGACAGCCTCGCTCAGGTTAATTAGTTCTACGTCCTAACTCTGCCTAACGGTTAGGATCATCTCTCTTCTCTTCAATAGTGTAAACAGTGGCTTGATCTTCGTTGCAGGCAATTTTTATTGCAGTGTATGGTGTAATTAATAAAATGATAAGTACACTATGTACACAACAAAATAACTCACTATTAATACATTTTCAAGTTAGTACAGTACCATCAACTTAACGACTAAGAGATCAGTTGTTTTTTCTGTAATCTGTGGACACAGAAATAACAAAAACGAAATAAGGTTGTAATTCATCCATCTCCCACAATAATACCCGTGTCCATTGCACGACACCTTGAGTATTTTAAGCGCGTACAACGCCATCTAGTTTCATTCGGGGTAAAATTGTTTCAGAACAACAAACAACAAAGCACACTATCATGCACAAAGATTATATCATATAAGTTCACACTTTTTCAAGATATTGAAATATTTCTTTACGATATTTAATGGTTTTTAGATTATTTTAAAAATACCGATACGAAAAAAAAAATATTCGCAAAATACATAAACATTGCTTCCTTGTTGCTTTCTGCAACCTGTACTTGGCTGTTCATTAAAACATCAGGTAAGCATAACTTGGCAGATTTCATTGAAATTCGTCTAGTAATTGCAGCTTCATGTGCTTTCAAAGGGACATGTTACATTGACCTGTAAGATGGTGGCGGTAAAGTTTTGACTTAGGGATTTTGTTTTGTATGTTTTATATGAAGTACTTTAATTATTACATTTTACGCCAAATTATTAATTAGGAATGTATAATTACTTTACTACTTTACTACTACTATTACTATAAAATTGGATACCCATGAGTGACTGACTGACTGATGATTGACATAATTGATCTCAGCTCTCAGAAGTGGTCAGGCAAAACTGAGTATGAGGCTGTATAGTGATGGGTCATGTCACCCCAGGAAAAATCTGACATTACCAGAAAATCGTCTCTGAGATGGAACAGGTCAACGGATCTCGAAAACGACAAGAGATATGGGGGTCCAGTTTTAACTAATGTTGGAGTAGACCCTGGGATGTTTCCAGAGAAATGAAAAAAATGGGGGCCCCCGAACAAAAAACGGTGGCCCCCATACAAAATTGAAACGCTCATAATTCGGCAACGGTAAGAGGTATGTGGGTGGTGCTCGACCAAATGTCATAGAGGATGACGGGGGCTGTCAGATGGTTGTCATGAAAATCCAAGATGGCGGATTCAAAATGGCGGCCATTTTGAAAGTTGGTCCGATCGGGGTGATTTTTTGCATTGGGGGGTTTTCGGGGCCGCAGATTCGATATTTCAAAAAAAATTTTGGATTCCGCCATTTTTAAAGATGGCTGCCATACAAATTTTTTTTTTCATTTTTGACGCATTGTTTCTCGACACCTATGGAAAATTTTGAATGTCTTTGTTGTGTTTTGTGTCCAGATGATCAAGGTGTCTTCAAAAAAATTCGCGACCTGGTCTTCCGAACTTCGGTCACTCGGACGGTCAACGGCCTGGCCAAACCATAAAAGATAGATCATGTGCGTTTTAAGGAATGTCATAGCAAACCCTGGGACGATTTTGGAGATGTCAAAAAAAATTCAAAATGGCGGAAAAAAAAATCCGCCATACAAATTTTAACCATAAATGACGGCGAAACTATGACACTTTAGTATAAAGAGCTCGAACTAATATTAGTTGGAGGTCAGAGGGGAAGATTGCGAAAAATTTTTTTTTTCAAAATGGCGGAAATTTTGGCCGCGGCGGAAAAAAAAGTTTCACCGATCCGGATGAAAATCGATATCTGGGGGTCCCCAAGGATGATGATCAACATTCTGTAATCAAATTTTGACATGTGTCAGCTTTCAATGGGGCTGCCATACAAAGGTGCTTTTATTGAAATATCAACTTTGCTTTTTTGCGCCTCCGTTGCGAGTGATTTAGAAAAGTCGTTCCTGGGGATAAAGTATAGATGTTATAAGGGTAAGAATGCAATATCAGTGAAATCAATTTTTTTCAAGATGGCGGCTGTAGACGTACCGACTCATAGTAAAAGTTGTCCGATCCGAATGAAAATCGATATCTGAAAATCCCACGGTACACTTGGTAGGAATGTGTAAAAACTTTTTTGATTCCGCCATTTTGAAATATTGCGAACATGCAATTTCACTTTTTTAGGATTTTTAATTCGCAAATAACACCGAAACTGTGAGACTTTTGTAGGGAGGGTTTGTTCTAATATTGTACAGTTTTGAGAGGGGCATACAGTAAAAAAGAATGTTTTTCAAAATGGCGGTCCATTGGTCCGCGTCCGAAAATAAAGAAGCTCCGATCAGGATGTAAATCGATATCTGGGGGCCCCAAAGGATGCTGATCAACATGGTTTGGTCAAATTTTGACATCTGTCATTTTTTAATATGGCCGCCGTATATACTATTATCAAAATTGCTGTTTTCCGTTTTATTGCCTATGGTACTACAGTTTCGGAAGGAGATAGTTGTAATTTTGACAGATGTCAGTGTGACAGATGTCAAACGTCAAAATTTTGACAGATGTCAAATTTTTTGATAGATGTCAAATGTCAATTTTTTTCCAACCTACCAAATGCAACGACGAGCGAAGCAAGCACCAAGTATACTGTAGTTTGGTATAAGTGGACGGTCACGACCAACACTTGCACCTGCACACTTGCACCGTGTGCGGGCCGCGTGCGGCCCGCGCACGGTGCAAGTGTGCCGCTTGCGACCTGCGCACTGTTCTAATACCGCTGTCAAGTGTAGACAGATGTCAGTTTGATTGATTTTAAATGTCAAACTTTTGACAGATGTCAATTGTCAAATTTTTTGACAGATGTCAAATTTATTGACAAATATCAAATGTCAATTTTTTGGACAGATGTCAAATGTCAATTTTTTTTCCAACCTACCAAATGCGGCGATGAGTGAGTTAGTTTATTGTCTCTCATTGGTATAATTGGACAGTCACAACTAACACTTGCACCTGCACACTTGCACCGTGTGCGGGCCGCGTGCGGCCCGCGCACGGTGAAAGTGTGCCGCTTGCAACCTGCGCACTGTTCTAATACCGCTGTCAAGTGTAAACAGATGTCAGTTTGATTGATGTCAAATGTCAAACTTTTGACAGATGTCAAATGCCAAATTTGATGACAGATGTCAAATTTATTGCCAATGTCAAATGTCAATTTTTTGGACAGATGTCAAACGTCAATTTTTTTTTCCAACCTACCAAATGCGGCGATGAGTGAGTTAGTTTATTGTCTCTCATTGGTATAATTGGACAGTCACAACTAACACTTGCACACTTGCACCGTGCGCGGGCCGCACGCGGCCCGCACACAAGTGCAAGTGTGCCGCTTGCAACCTGCGCACTGTTCTAATACCGCTGTCAAGTGTAGACAGATGTCAGTTTGATTGATGTCAAATGTCAAACTTATGACAGATGTCAATTGTCAAATTTTTTGACAGATGTCAAATTTATTGACAAATATCAAATGTCAATTTTTTTGACAGATGTCAAATGTCAATTTTTAGGACAGTTGTCAAATGTCAATTTTTGACAGGTGTCAAACGTCAAATTTTTTCCGACATACCCAATGCGACGACGAGCGAAGCGAGTTAGTTTACTGTAGTTTGGTATAAGTGGACGGTCACGATCAGCACTTGCACCGCGCACGGTGCATGTGTGCCGGTTGCATCCTACTCATGGTGCAAATGACGCTGTCAAGTCAAACAAAATGGCCGCCATGCAAAGTCACGCGCATTATCATTTTCTTTGATAAATACGGCAATTTTGTACAAGTACTTGCAAAATTTAAAGTTTAGCTCCAAGTATAGCGTTTTGAACAAATGGAACGCCACGAAAACACACACGCGGGCCGCTCGCGGCCCGCGCACGGGGCAAAATACTAGTTATAATAATATAAGACTCGATATAAGTATCGATTTAAAATTTAATATTAATCTTTAGGCAATAGGCGTGAACTGTGGAACCTTGAGGGCGTAATCCATTGGCATTCCGCCATTTCACATTGTTCGGCTTGCGCTGTTACATCTAGTTGCAGTTTTTCGCCGCTGGAAAATTATCCAATTTTTAGCTTTATGCTTCGCCTTTAGCTTTTAGCTTAGATAAAATTGATTAGGCGATACTAAAGTATCACAACGTGGTGTATTAGTAACCTATTGTAAGCAGATATAGCCAATATTCTCGAGTAGATTATAACTGTAAGTTTTATGTAGCTTTTCTCGCTCTGAGAAGGAAAGAAATATGTGTAGGCGGTATGCCTTCATTGGTACGTCAGTTATAATAATATATATTATACGGTATCCATTTAGTATAAAGTTATTTTTAGTGATGGTTTGAAATAGTGTAACCTGCCTTGCCTGCAGGTATCAGTATGAAATACCTCTGCATTTGGCTGTCTGCTTTGACCTTTGACGCTTGTGGAGGAGGGTAAATAGTTCTGACGACGCATACTTTCTTAAAATTTCTACTAGCTCTTAGGGCGTAGGTCTCTTTCTGTTAGGATTATACATTCCTGCCTCCCACATTCAGAGACTAGGGGTATCGAGGGGGAGGACTGGTCCAGTCCTATTATTAATGGTTGAGGCACGCTTGGGTTCTACAGCCCTTACACAGAGATTTGATAGCTTCGACCTTATTCCAGTCACTGCTGAGTGTCGACATACCTATCGTTACAAATGGCTGATATGCTTGGCTTTGCCTCACTTCGATCTCGTTATTTCTAGTTCGAATTTCCTGCGAGACCGCTGCAGTGCCTTTAAAAGACTACAATTGTATCTTCTGGGTACTTCTTTCATGAAGCGTTTTCAAAAACGGAAACCAACGTTGGTCTATATGTAGAATAGAATAGAATAGAATAGAATAGAAGATCATTTATTCAACTTCACAATACTTACACAATGTCGATTTGATATTAAGATTGTCACTAAAAATTCAGACGTCAAGACTCTTAGCGTTAAACATAAGTAGGTACTTATTTCCGAATCAAATTCTGAACTTGTATCAGCCGTTGCACGACAGCGCTATTTGACGTCAATACATAGGGGTTACTCTCTGTAGATTCATACACACTTATATGCATTATATATTATGCAAGGGGTATTATATCCAATTATTGTCTACCGACTCGACATGAATTGGGGATTTAATTTCTAAATATAGGTAGGTAGTACCTATGCGGGTAAAGTGATTTATATTTCAGAAAAAAAAATGTGGGTGGGTAATAAATTATTATCAAGTAATGTAGAAAAATATCGTAATAAACTCGCTTGAACTAAGCCAGATATAGCCTTCTATGCTCATTTTTTGTTACAACCTTCGTGTATGACTCGCAGTCAACCTCCAGGTTTTTTAGCCTTCGTGATTAACCCACAGTTAATCCTCCCGGCAGACTTAAAGGTGCTTATATGAGTTTAGGATAGGAATACTTATGAAAATGACAAGGTGAGAAGGTATATTATACTCTTTTTATTACAACCTTCGTGTGTGACTCGCAGTCAACCTCCAGGTTTTTTAGCCTTCGTGATTAACCCGCAGTTAATCCTCCCGGCAGACTTAAAGATGCTTATATGAGTTTAGGAATACTTATGAAGATGACAAGGTAAGAAGGTATTATTATACTCTTTTTATTACAACCTTCGTGTATGACTCGCAGTCAACCTCCAGGTTTTTTAGCCTTCGTGATTAACTCGCAGTTAATCCTCCCGGCAGATTTAAAGATGCTTATATGAGTTTAGGAATACTTATGAAAATGACAAGGTAAGTAAGTGTATTATAGTCTTTTTATTATAACCGTCGCGTATGACCCGCAGTCAACCGCCAGGTTTTTTAGCATCCTGTCTGGCTTTCGTGATAACCCGCAGTTAATCCTCCACGCAGACTTACGAGATGCTTATATGAGTTTAGGAATACTTATGAAAATGACAAGGTATGTAGGTACTGACCTTCATTTTTTTCGATCTCAGTTCCTGATTTGAATCGGAGTAGGTATACCTACTGACGACGCGACGCCACAACGACAATACTGATTTTTTCGTTTTTTCAAGTTTGTCTTGATTTTTTCCTTTCTTCGTTTCGACATGATAAAATAATTTGCGACGAAATATTTTGAGACGCGTGAGTCTTCTACCTCGCATGAAAAAAGAATGGCGTTATAGGGAAGGGCTGTGACGGTAGTGAGGAGACCGACCAGAGAATCGATTTTTAATTTTTATCGATACAAATCTAAACGCATGCGAATCTACCTGTATGATCTAAGTTACTACCTAGTAAATTATAACTAATTTATAACTATATCTGAAAGATGGAGCTATGAATATATAATAAATAATAGTACATACATGCAAAGGCATTTAGCTTTGTAATTAAGTATTCAATCCAAGGTACTTTAATTTATTTAGGAACGTACCAATTTGATTGGTTACAACACAGACACATTGGTGACAGCTTCCGTGGTGTGGTGGTTGAGCAGGTCGGCTCATAACCCGGAGGCGGCGGGTTCGATTCCCGCGACAGGACAAGTATGTGTGCACAGAAAAAAAAGTGCAATTACTAGTTTTGTGTCTGGGTATTGTGGGACCATCGTCTTCGTAGTTCCTGGGTCCCTAGATACAGGGAATCTTAGTTAGGGTCCAGGATCTATGTATGTGATCGTAGAGTATTGAGAGAGTATTGTGGTTATTATCCAAATGTTAAAATAGTAGGAATAAAATAAAAATCTACCAAAACGCAGTCTATTAACTCTACAAATCCAAAGTCGTAGTTGGCACTTCTTTTTTTTTATGTGATTGAATGACGTGACGAGCTAGTCGTTCACCTGATGTTAAGTAACACGGCCGCCCATAACAGTTGCACTGGAGTAAGGATCTCCTTGTAACTCATACTTACATGGTACCTACTTCATCATCAAAGATTACACATCACACATTCCCACTACTGAGCTGAGATAGTATTGGCCTTCTATCATAATAATGGCAGTACCAGAACAGAACACCGAATCAAACGGGTACCTACGTTTCAAAGCGTTTTACTTTACGATGTTTAATTTTTTTATTATTAAAAATTACTATAGGTACAGACAATGTTCCTATCACTCGCTGTTTACGTACCTAAGTGAAAGAGACAGAGCAAAATGAATTTCAAATAAGTATTTCAAATTTCATAGTCAGGTCCTGTACGAGAAATGATAATTTGTGACATTCGAAATACAAACCACTTTGCCTCACTCAGTGCAATATCCGATTTTACTCACTCATTTCTCGTAGCAAAATGTTACCTGTTCAGCTACTGAGCTCTTCTTCTAGTGACGACCTGAAATTAATACACCCACTACACAAATTTTGACAACTTTTACATAGCTCATCAAAGCGGGCCGCTTCCACCAAACTATTAATAAACGATTAATCCGAGGCCTCGCGGTTGCTAAAACTCTGCGAATTCCTCGATACAGCGAATGTTGGAGTACCCTCGAGGGATTATCTGAAACACGCGCCCGCACCCGCATTCCGTGTAAAATAGGCGCATTAAGCCTACTCTTTGCAGACGAGCCACAAAAAGTTGACGAGACCCGAATTAATTTTTACATTGAATTTACAAAGGTAACTTGAGACATTATTTATGAGTTTTTTTTTAAATGGGAAAGTGCTTTTATTTTTAGACTAGGCTACAATAATACTAACTACTAGTGACTAGTTAACGCTATTAGCTGCTTACAATAAAACACCTTTAGATTGTAATATTTATAATGATCATACTGGTTGCACTGACCTATAAGACACATTTGATAAATAATTAATTTCGTGAATTTCCGGTATTATTTTGGCATTTCCTACCAAGGCAGCAATAAGTTTAGAAATCATGACATGAAGGTACCTAGTTATATCGTTCACACGAATAGAACTTGTACACGGAAGTTATATTATAATAGTTTTTAAACAACACCATAAGTTGATTATTATAAGCTGATTATAATATCTACTGAAAAAATACTGTTTCTAATATGACCCAAGAATAAATATAATAAATATATATAATGTACTTACTTTAACTTTATTTCATTCCAAACACGAAGATTGTTCCAGATCGAACCTTCACTTGCATTACTGTTTTTCATCACATGATGATGACGATGATGTAAAGAAGGATTTATAATAAATTACACTTTTAAAATTTTAATAATAATTTTAATTTTAATTTGTTAAGTCAAGTTGATTTTCTTCGTCTCCCATTGCTCTTTTTCACAGGGGTAGAAAACTCGTCATCCTTTGATGTTCCTCCACCTTTAATTCAGCCATAAAGTAATACTGAAAACGTTTGTAAAGAAGTCACAATTGAAGTGCGAGAATTTAAAAGATATGCAGGTAGTATCATTGGTCTATAGAACAAAAAACCAAAAGTATCAAAATACGTGGTCGATTGTCAATTTGATTTAAAAGGTGACAATTTAGTAATGCAGTATGATAATAAATATTGTTTCTTATTTTTTGTGCCATGACATTCTCGGTTAATAGCTTCACTATCCTTCCACCATTAAAATATTTAGCAAAAACGTTCTAAAATTCACCACGCCTATAATAAATGTTATCATATTATCATCAATCGCTCAACTGTCGCAGAAGGTATCGTACCAATGTTGCACGTCTGCCCCGCCCCGCTGGCTTAGAACGGCATGCCCTTGTCATAGAGCTGTCAACGTTGATAATCGCAGCCCCTGAGGGCACATTCACACAGGGATACATTCATTAACTTGTCTGTTGTCAGTGAAGATATCAGCTGTTAGCGCAGTAGGTGTATAAACAGTGTAGATGCAATCTTATAAGGTGAAATTAATTTTATTTTAGATCTAGCTAGATCTAAAATAATAATAATTTGATTTTGATTAAGTCATAAAGGCCAGATCTAAAAAAAAAATCAGTATTTTTTTCTTTTATTATAATTTATAGCCATAGCATTTGATCACTGTCTCACCTGACGGTAAGTGATGACGCGGCCTACGGTGGTCCATGCTTACCTAGAAGATACCTGTTCACTCTTGACTTGAAGACACCCAGGTTATAGTTAGATGGAAGCTGGAAACAAGGACGACGGCAAAGTATTCCACTCATTTGCTGGACGCACTATAAAGTTTGATGCGAAACGCTTAGTGCGGGCTAGGAATATTAATGATATAAGGATGCCGAGTATCTGTGCGCCTTGTAGTCTGATGAAAGAATGGAGGTGAAGGAATGAATTCATGTAATTCCATCGCACAATCTCCAAAATGCAGCGGCTCCTTACTTCCTGCATGCTCCCCGTGGTTTTAACCATGCAGATCGTTAGTTCATGGGGCTCAGCTATATGCTACGTTTTTCGGTTCGTGGTCGCCATTCGTGAACCATTCTACCCATCGGCTGTCAGTTCTACGAACAATATGGCCTACCCATTGCCATTTCAACTTGCTAGTTCTAAGAGCTATATCGGTCACCTTAGTTCTCCTGCGGATCTCTTCATTTCAGATCGTATCTCACAAAGAAATACATAGCTCTCTTCATAGCTCATTGCGCGACTTTGAGCTTACTCATAAGGCCTACAGTAAGAGACGACATCTTAGTGCCATAAATCATCACTGGCAACACATACTGATTGAAAGCTCTTGTTTTAGGCTCTGTGGAATTTGGGACTACTTATAGATAAAGAAGCTTCACTCCGCAAAGGTGCTTAAATGAAAAGCGACTCTTGCCACAACGCAATAAAGGGCTGTTCTGCTCGCACAGCGCTACGAACCTACCCTAAACAGTCTGGTCTCTTTCTAGCCAAAACAACTCCCTGTTAATAATTGAGTTTGGTAGGTACATTTATTTTAAGGCGATCATTTTCCAATATCACATTATACTCAACATATTTTCATGCATTCTGTCCTTTATAAAAACCCTTTTAACCATTCCATATTTTTTAATATCTGATACGCAAAGATTTTAATATTTATAAACCAGAACATTTTTAACATCAGTCCCAAATATTTAAATTGGTTTTGCAATATAATAATGATGTGGGGATTTCAGCTATTATACCCCAGAATGATATTCAGTATTTTATAAATCTTATTTTATATGGTTTATTTAATACATTTTAATTTGTATATAGCTCGCTATCTCGACATAAGTATAGAATGGTACTCTTTGAATTAGCAAATTGAAATGGCAATGGGCAGGCCACATCGCTCGTAGAACTGACAACCGATGGGGAAGAAAGGTTTTCGAGTGGTGACCATGAACCAGAATACGCAGCGTAGACCAGCCCCCCACTAGTTGGACCAACGATCTGGTCAAAACCACGCGGAGCCGATGGATGCAGGAGGCAAGCAGCCACTAAAAGTGGAGCTCTACGTAGGTGGCCTATGTTCAGCAGTAGACGTCTTCAGGCTTCTAATTTTTTATTTTTTTATTTCAATTACACAAAAAGCTTACAGTATAAAACCAAACGCTTCAGGGTCATAACACCGGAGTGGATTATAAAGTATTGTTACAAATAGGCATGTTATTATTACTTTACAGAAGCGACTTGTAAAAATATTAGGTACTTAAAAACTGGATACACATACTGACAAATAATTTTATATTGGTGTGAAATATGTCCAACTCCGGCTGGTGCGCAACCAAGGCGTTGAGCATAGTGAGTGCGTGCGACGTCGGGGCATACCGGCCGGCGCGAGCAGCCGGTGCGCGCGCGCTCGGAGGTAGTTGTCGGGGACGTATAGCGAGCATTGTGATAATGCGGTGGAGTTATCTCTTTTGTTATTTAATAGTAGGTAATGAGGCATTTTATTTAAAAAAAAACACTAGTTCCGCTTCTTTTCTAGATGGCGCTGTAAGTACATAGGTTAAACCTTTCAAACCACAGAGTAGTTTAAACATAAGAAAATGCTTAGACTACCTACAAAGAAATGTCAAATTCAGTTGAGTGGACCACGAGAACATTGTCTGTAGGGGTCTCTAGTATCTCCTAACTAGTCTGTGGTGCATTCTTATTAAGTAAATTGAAGTACAGTATACCTGCGAGATAGATAAACGTTAATATTATGATCCTAAATAAAGCCGAGGTATCCCGCAACGAAACTAAAAAAAAACGAAAGAGTTTAGAGTTGTCAGTCAATATCGTGACACATTTCCTCTAACGTGGTCTATGCTTGAAACGGTGACAGTGACAGATTTTAGCAAAAACCACAACTGGCGCCATCTATTGGGTCATGCATAAAATACAATTTCTTTTTTTTAATAAAACGTCTCATAGTGTAAAATGAGCGCGCATTTTCGCCTAAGTTAGTGTGTAAACGGCGGACCGTGCGCACGCTCACCGCATACTTGCTCCCCGCAGTTAACCATCTTCCCGCGGTTCTCAAACTTTTTTGTGTTCATACACATCATCTGTTAATTATATTTTTCTTTCGGAAGTAGCTCGGTTCATACTGTGTAGTAGAATGGCGTTTAAGTGCAAGCGGTGTGATGCCGGATTTAGGGATGGAGTCCAGTGCACTGCCTGCCAAGGTCACTACGACTTTCCTTGCGCCGGAATAACGGAAGCTGGGTATAGGAAGTTGGGTGACAGAAAGAACACCTGGAAGTGCATCACATGTAAAAATGCGGGAGCCACCAGTCCTCTCAACCCTTCGACAGCGAAAACGGGTACCGCTAAGTCGCCCACCCCCGTTAGCATGGAGAGTATTGCGCTGGATCTGAAGGCTCTATCTACCCAGGTTTCCACGTTACCTACACTAATAGCAAGTGTAAAGGCCATTCAATCAGATATTGCAGACCTTAAGACTATGAAGGCTGATATTGCCGATCTCAAACTATTGAAACCGGATGTGGCTGACATGAAAACTTCCATTGATTTCATTCAGCACTCAGTAGAAACGCTAGCGGGCAGGATTTCTGACGTCAGTCAAGAAGTCCAGGGACTTCTTAAAACGAAGGATGAAGTACATCTTCTGCGGCAGCGCTATGAACAGCTGGAGGGTATAATGCGAGAATGCGAGCAAAGATCTCGCATAAATAATATAGAGATAAAGGGAGTTCCAGTAACCCAATCGGAAAACCTGTTTGAATTAGTAGCTAAAATTGGAGATCTTATCAGCTGCACAATTCCAAAGGAGCAGATTAACTACGTCGCAAGAATACCCATGCGTAATGATAACCTGAATAAGACCATCATTGTCTCAGTACATAATAGGTACTTGAAGGAAGAATTCGTGGCCGCAGCGAAGAAGCTTACTATTGTCCCAGCAGACCTGAGCCTTCGTGGCGATAGCAGGATCTTTGTTAACGATCATCTCACCCTAGAGAATAAGATGCTGCTTAATAAGGCAAAAACTATGGCGAAAGAGCGGGGGTTTGCTTACGTATGGGTAAAGGGGTGCAAAATATTCGCCCGAAAAAACCCGACATCACATGTGCTGACAATAAGATGCGAATCAGACTTAAAGAAGATATCTTAAATTATAAATTATTACATTTGCTTTCATGTGTTAGAATGTTATGTTTACGCTCCCATCATAGCACTAAATGTTTGAGAAACACTTGCTCAGCAGCATTCTGGTATGTCCGCTCCATTTGCGCACGCTTCCCTTTCTATGCAACGCTTGCTGAATCACTTCGTCTCGCTTGCACTCGGCCGGCCATTTGCCAATGTTATCTGCTCAATAACTTCATTGTGTCTTTTGTTACTGCTAATTATTTTACGAACTTCCTTTGTTTGCTTAACTGTTTTTATGGTCTACGCAGGTGTTTATGTTATCTTGGTTTACTGGATGTAGTCTTTATGCCCTCTGCCTATTATTTAATATTTTTCAAACCTATCCAGATGCTATCTTTTACTGTTAAAAATGCTTGTTAAAATATATTATCAGAATGCCCGCGGCTTACGAACTAAAACATCGGCTTTTTATAGAAATATTAGTATGAGCACGTACGACATAATATGCTTGACAGAAACATGGTTAATTGATGGTGTATGTGACGGTGAATTGTTCGATGATCGTTATATTGTGTGGAGGCGGGATCGGGATTATGTTAAAACAAATCAAAAATTTGGGGGTGGAGTTTTAATTGCTATTCGACGTGAGCTTAATGCCGAAACTCGCAGTAACTGGTGCTCAAACGCCGAAGATTTATGGGTTACTATAACGTTAAATTGCTTGAAACCTAAGGTAGTATATAAGCTACATATATGTACAGTGTATATTTGTAACCAGAGTGCTACGGGCAGCTCATTGGCAGCTCAATTGACTAACTTCTCTGAACGTTTTGCCGATATTGTTTTAGATAATCCGTGTGACAAATTTTTAATCGTTGGGGATTTCAATATGCCTAATTTGACTTGGAGAGTATCAGATGAGGGAGGTTTTTATAGTGCAAGTAATATTCAAGGTTCTAATCAGCTCGATCTATTTGATAGTATTAATTTGTGTAATTTATCACAGTATAGCTTTATTCATAATCAAAATAACCGAATTTTAGACTTAGTTTTCTCGAATAGTGAGGTGTCAGTTACAAGATGTCATTGTCCCATAATACCAGAAGATTCCCATCACCCGGCTCTTTGTATTTCCGCCGATTTCGTTCAAATTCATTCTTTAGCCAGCCGTCCTTATGTTAAGTACTTATATCAATCGGGCGATTATGATTCAATTACTCGGGAACTTGACGATATTAATTGGCAACAAGTGCTTTATCATAAACCAATTGAATCGGCCGTATCCTACTTTTATGTCACATTAGAAAATTTGCGGGATACCTATATACCTATTAAGCTAGTTACACCTACGCGGAAATATCCAATCTGGTTTAAAAAACCTCTTCTTAAAATATTAAAAGAAAAATATAAATTCCACTCTAAATATAAAACCTACGGTAATAGATCTGACCTCCAATCATTTATCACGCTACGAGACCGCGCTAAAAAAATAGAAAAAGAAATGTTTGATATCTACATAACTAGCGTCGAAAAAAATATCTCCACCAATCCCAAAGCTTTTTGGTCTTATATTAAATCTAAAAATAAGAATAATACTTATCCTGCCGTACTGCGTTTTGGCCAGCGCTCTTCGGACAGTGGGGCAGAAATATCCAACATGTTTAGTGAATACTTCCACTCAACATTCTTAAACAGCACCCACGCAGATGATTCATTTATTGTTGCTGAGAACAGCTTAGCAGTGGCGGACATAGGGGATGTGGAAGTTGTCACAGAAGATATTTGTAAGTTATTGGAGTCCCTTGACCTAAATAAATCGGCAGGACCAGACAATATTCCTGCAATCTTTATCGTTAGATGCGCCAAAAGCCTGTCGATTCCCATATCAGTATTGTTTAAGCGTTCTTTATTGGAGGGTGTGGTGCCCGGTATTTGGAAATCAGCGTATATTACTCCGGTACATAAAAAAGGGCCTAAAAAAATGGTCGAAAATTACAGACCGATTTCCAAACTATGCCTGTTTGCAAAAGTGTTGGAAAAGGTTGTCTATAAGCAGGTATATGCTTCTTTAAAACAAACACTCAGCTTAGAGCAGCATGGTTTTTTAAAAGGCAGATCCACCACATCAAACCTTGTATTATGTAGTGATTTCCTGTCACAGCACATGTCACAACCTTCGCAAGTAGATGTAGTCTACACAGACTACAGTAAGTGTTTTGACAGAATTGATCACGTACTGTTACTTCGTAAGCTGCAAGCGGTCGGTATAAGGGGTAACCTATACAGATGGTTTACGTCCTATGTTCAGAATAGGTGTCAGACAGTTGTGCTTAATGGATATACGTCTTCAGCAATGCTAATTCCATCAGGTGTGCCTCAAGGATCGTTATTAGGGCCATTGCTTTTTAATATTTTTATTAATGACATTACTGCGTCTTTTATTAGTTCTAAAATAATTTTATATGCCGATGACATGAAGATCCTCTGTCCTGTTGACTCACTAGAAAGCGCGCAGCGTCTGCAGGACGATCTTGATAGATTCGAAAACTACTGTTCAGTCAATAAATTGGATCTAAATGTTTCGAAATGTTTTATTAGTTCCTATACCCGTAAACCTGATCCGATAATGTTTACATACAAGCTCAAAAGCGTAGATATCACTAGGGTAAATTCAATTCGCGATCTTGGAATAATTTTTGATAGTAAATTACTTTTCGACGATCATATTAATAACATTATTAGTAAAGCATCTAGATCACTTGGCTTTATATTGCGTATGTCATCAGATTTTGTCTCAATTAAAACGTTTAAAATTTTGTATTGCGCCTTCGTTCGGAGTCACTTGGAATATGCGTCACAGGTATGGAATCCTGTTTATAATATATACACAACGCGCATTGAACGAATCCAAAAGCGTTTCTTGCGCTATCTTCAATTTAGAATCAAGACTTATCTCCCAGACTATACAAAAAGATGTAAAAAATTCCATATATTACCGCTGTATGAGAGAAGGCGCATAGCTGATATTGTGTACTTGATCAACATAGCAAATGGCACGGTTGACTGTCCTGAGTTGTTGGGGAGCATAGGCCTGCGGGTCCCATTTGCATCACTGAGGAGGCCTTGCACATTGCATGTTGCCGAAGGTAGAACCAATTACAGAAGGAATTCTTATCTAATGAGAGCTAGCAAGTGTTTCAATGACTTGACCGGGACACATGATATTGACCTTTTTAATACCACTGCTAATCAGCTGAAGAAGCTGATGAGTAGTGTTTTTTTTGGTAGTTAAGATGGTCCTTAATGGTGTGTTTGTATTTTTATTTGTATTTTATTTTTTGGTAGGTATCTTCAATACCTACTTACATAATTACATAATTAAGTTTGTTTTTTTAGGTTTGTGCGTCCGTCTTTTTAAGTTCACCCTTTATTATTTTTATTACCTATCTACGGAAACTTGTAATTGGCCTTCTTTATATGTTCATTTCTCTATACTTGTACCTAGCTGTAAGTTTTCTTAAAATCTCAAAATAAAATAAAATAAAATAAATAAATAAGCTCCAGCGTGTCAATTCCTACCATACCATTTACAAATAACGACGGATATAGGAATGGATAGTAACCATGCATTTTTTTGTACAAATGTCGAGCGAATTTTTTTTGTATTCGTTCTAACATAACTGTGTATTTAGCCTCGTGTGGGTCCCATATTATCGCATTAAACTCTAATTTGCTACGGACAAATGCATAAAAAGAGACAGAATGGCTTGCCTGTCTGTAAATCGAGCCGTCTGCCTCATTACAAATCCTAAAGATTTATTAGCTCGCTTACACAGCTCAGTAATATGCGTATTAAAAGTGAGTCCTACGTCAAGAGTGATACTAGTCCCGTATGTCCGTGACGCGCTCCAGCGCAACTCCAGACAGGTTGTAGTTGTGAACGTGCGGCGAGCGGGATCTGGTGAACGTGATGGTTTTACACTTGGATGTATTCAATTCTAACTTGTTATGCTCGCCCCATACCACAACACTATCTATATCGCGCTGAAGCGCCTGACAGTCTGTCAGGTCGTCAACAGCCAAGAACAACTTAAGATCGTCCGCGAACATAAGGCATTTAGCCGTCCCAACAACATTCGGCAGGTCATTAATCATGAACAAGAACTGGGTGATGATGACTTTGTTGATGAGCGATGCATTTATATAAGGAAACTGGATAGCCTCATCATTAATATAGGTTTCTTCCTATATTTTGAACATCGTATGCAAACTTTTTGAAAAAGTTGAAAAAAGTCTATTTGCAATATCATTTGATTTCCATTTTAATGTAGAGGCAAATTTTTAATCACAAGCAAAAATCCTTTGTAAATATTAATCTGTCGATTACGCTAAGCTTTTGAAACTGCTACAAATAATGAACGTTCAAAATTTAGCAAAGTAAAATGGAATATGGATACAAAAATATATATATACGGAATATTACGGATTCTAGGAAAAGTTTAACCAAGACTGAAAGGTAAGGCGAAGTTCAACAATTCACTTCCGCTTAAAACAACTTCCGGGAGATTCTTGGAAAACTTGATACCACATCGTACTTAGAAATATTCAGGCTAAGGAGAACAGTTGGTGTTTTTTGGGAAAATGGTGAATTTTTCCTAAATGGAAATCGGTTGTTTTTTACCAACGCCCCTAATAGGTAAAATTTTACAAAATTTTACCTCGGAAACATAAACTTTTCAGGAAACTGAGAAATGGCGGGTGCAACTGTGGAATCTCTAAAAGTGTTTACTTACCTTTATAATAGGTCATCATCATCATCATCATCATCTTAAATCACAAGTCCGACCTCATGTGGAGAACTGCTCTCACCTCTAGAACGGAGCACCCAAGTAAGTATAATGGGGAATGTTCTGAAGAGCTATTCAAACTGATTCCGGCATCGCGTTTCTATCATCGCACCTTTCGCCACCGCAAAAAAGCTCATCCACATATTATTGAGTAGTGGAAATCTCATACGACTCGATTCATGCATTCTTTCTTGCCGTCTACTTGCAAAATGTGGAATGAGCTCCCGCCAGCGGTCTCTCCGCAGAGTTATAACATGGAGTACTTTAAAAGGAAGGTTAAAAGAATCCTACAGGGTAAGCAACGCATTGGTGACGCCTCCTTCGGTGTTACAGATGTCCATAGGCTACGGTGACCACTTCCCATCAGGTGGGCCGTATGCTTGTTTGCTCCTTTTAACATAAAAAAAAACTACATCTACATTATCATCTACCAGTTAAACTGAAGAGATTGTGTACTAAACACTAAGGGTGGGTTTTTTGATCATGGTTAAGGTAAGCAATGATTAAAATTGCTAACAAATTCTAACCAATAGTCAAAATTTGTTACTAGCATTTTTAACCATTGGTTACCTTAGCTACGAATCAAAAAACCCAACCTAAGAGCTTTGTAATAATCGTGCTAATTATGTTATAATTAGAAGCGCCCGTGGTTTTTCCCGCAATTTACTCGGTAACGGAAGACTGAGCTCAGTGGCGTATAGGTACCTTATTGAGAACGGCCATGTCCAGTCGGTGGACTAACACACTGGGTAATGATGAAAACCATCTAAATGATGTGAAAGCTACTCGTTCACATCATGTTAGGTGTCACGGCATAAGTTACAACGCTTCTTGCATTACTGCCCGTCTGCACTTAAGTTTTACGGTTCTTAAGTTCTAACTTATGCCTTTAGGGCGTACCTACTGAAATTAAACTTCTTCTTGCATCTTCCATTATGTATATTTGTTGCCTTTTATACAAACTTCAAATATTAGTAAGTGTTATATCATATGTCTTGACGCTGCTGCTGCTGCTGCTCAACGAGAATTAACTGCTTTTTCGACCTTTTCGTAATGGCTGGATTCAATATTTTTCAAGCGGAACCATCCATGATTGGCTGATAGTACCAACACTACCAACCTACCGACCAATCATGGCCCTTCTGACAGTTTGCCGACCTAAATAGTATGTTTGAACATTCTACCAAAGAAGGTAGAACGTTACACTAGCGCGGCAAATTAAATTTTTTTTGCGTTCTTTTGCCAATAATAGCTTAATTACTTAACGTGATTACATGAAAACTAATTTTGCGGAAATGAATGTATCAACAAATTACGATTAAAACTATCTCCTAGATATCAGTGGTTTAGCGACAAATGGCAATAAACAATTTTCTTTTTAGTTTTTCAGTCTATTGCCATTTGTCGCTAAACCAATGATAAATAGGTGATACTTTTAATCGTAATTTATTGATACATTTTATTTATTTGCGCAAAATTAGTTTTCATGTAATCACGTACTAAGTTAGAATCAATTAATTCACGACATGACTATTTGGACACATCCTACAAACCGTAGCTTGTGATAAAACAATAAAAAAGAGTCAAACCACATCGTCATGTGAATAAAAATCTTAGTAAAACACACAGATATTATCCATTAGACTACAGTTTCACCTGTTTTTATTGGTGGCAAGAGACCGAGAGGTATTCAACTGAAACCCTACAAAGTTTCACTATAAACAAATTTAAAGGCACCTTTCAGAATTGCTTACGTGTCGGTGTGACTGCGGCCAGTCATAAAACGAAAGTTCCCGTTTTAGACCAATAGATGGCAGTGACGGAGCTTAAGACAAGATGGAAACAGTCAAACGACAAGCAATAAGTAACATAAATAATAATTATTAATAATAATGTTATTATTTATTATCAATTTAAAACGTTTTAATCTCATTTCAATTCTCAATTTCATTCAAGTTGTTACAACCAACTTACAGCAACGAAATAGCAATTTAATTTTTTACTAATATTATAAACTACTTGCGCCCCGCAGTTTTACCTGCGGATAAAAAGTATGCTATGTGTAATCCAGTGTATAAGCTATATTCATTCCAAATTTTATCAAAATTGGTGCAGTAGTTACGGAGGTAGATGGTAATAAACACTCACACACAAACATTCGCATTTATAATATTCGTATGTGAAATTCGGGATGTCAATGTCTGTGTGTTTGAATGGCTTTTACCATTTACCTCCGTAACTGCTGAACGAATTTTGATGAAATTTGGAATGGACATAGTTTATACGTTGGATTAACACAAATGATATTTTAAATTGCGGGTGAAATCGCGGGCGCAGCTATTAAATAATTATTTTTTTTTATGAGTAGGTATCTAATCTGTAATGATAGAAACTCAGTCAGAAAAACATGTCTACCTAATTAATGTTCACATAATAAAGATGGCAAAAATGTATTTAAATATTAAAACGTTTGACTTTCGATACTGTGTGCATCTATATTATGCGCCAGTATTCTGCAAAGACTTTATACGGCTTTGGTTGATTCCAGAAAGTCTTTCAATTGCAACCTACTTCGTTTCAATGTTATTTTCAAGTTTATACTTTTGCATATTTTCACTGAATTTGTATTAAAATTTGAATGTTTTTGCAAGAAAGTGAAAATAGATACCTACATTATTTTCAAAGGCAGAGAAACATTTGAGTCCCCATGGTCCTATTTATATTCTAAACGTTGAATACAAAAGCTGTGGTTTAATATCTAATCTTCAGACATTAATTTACTGTTAAAATATGTACTGTATCCTTTTTTATTCAGCTTCTTTTACTGTTTTATTTGACCACAAACCGGAAGACGCAGCGTAGGCCGGCCCCTCACTCGGTGGACCGACGATCTGGTGAAAGCCGCGGGGAGCCGATGGATGCGGGAGGCGAGCAGCCGCTCAAGGTGGCGCTCTCTGGTGGAGGCCTAAGTTCAGCAGTGGACATCTTCAGGCTGTTGATCATGATGATGACTGTTTTATTTTATTGACATTTCACCATTCAATGTTATTTTTTTTTCTTTTTTAATATAAGCTGTAATAATAAAGACTTAACAAAAAATACAGACTTAACAAAAAAATACTTTCTACGTCATTTTAAAATTTCGTTTAAAAACTGATTGTTCATGTAGGTACCTACTCGCTCGCACAATAGGTACCTACCCGCCTGTTCACAAAGATAAACTGAGTTCCCAGCGTCCATTTACCCCCTATATATTACTCTCAGACTAAAATAATAAGGTAGATGGCACATTTATTACGTAAAGCCAGAAAATAAAGTCATCCAAAATGGTTGAGTGATAAATTGATAATCCGATCGCAGTTTGTTCGAGCAATGGGAGGCGTGGAGGAAATCAAATTCCGAATTTAAAGATTTCCATAATTAAAATTTACATAAGAATAGAATAGAATAGAAGAATGCTTTATTGCACACTAAAACATACTCAAAGATACATGACAATATGAATTATTTGACAAAAGGTAGTACAATGGGCGGTCTTATCGCTTAAAGCGATCTCTTCCAGACAACCTTTGGATGGACAGAAACAGATTATGAATTAGGGAGGTTGGCGATGTACAGTAAATACAAAATTAGATATGAATACTAAATCCTAAAACTACTAAAATACATATAATACGACATATATACATAAACATACACACTACATTAATAAGCTACTACTAGGCTGCTTTTACTAGGTGGTAGGACTTTTCTGCAAAGTTCGTCTAGGTAGGTACCACCGCTTTGCCAGTTATTCTGCCGCCAAGCAGTAGTGTGCAAGCACTACTGTGTTCCGGTTTGAAGGGCACTGTAGCTAGTGAAATTACTGGGCATATGAGACTTTATGATCTGATCACTCAGTCTAGTAATCTGATTACTAGACTGTGTGATGTCTCAGGATGACGTGTGCAGTGCAGTGTCACGCGAAACTTTATTGTTTTAAAGATCCGAGTGATACTGCAACTGTTATGGGCGGCCGTGTTGCTTAACATCAGGTGAACGACTAGCTCGTCACGCCATTCAAACCGCATAAAAAAATTAATAAGCTACGGATTAGAACTATCAATTTCATACAAATGTTTAGCTTCAATCGATTGCAATTAAATAACTTGATCCCTTATTAGGTAGGTACTTAAAACCCTTCGGTACCTTAAGGTTATCAAAAATAACACTTGAGCCGGTATTCATTACTCATTGTCGAACAATTTAGGTACTTACCATTTTAAGATGTCAATATTTTCTTATAGAGGAGTTTCGAATTAGATAAATTAAAAAGTAATTTTTATTACGAAGCTGCCAAAATGTACACCTGTGTATACCTGCACAAAATACTGGCACCTATAACAAAACTCATAGACTGATTTTCAAGCTAAGTTTGTATGGCACATCAATAGTAAAACGGATACCGACCGTCAACTAGCGGAGGAACGCAGCGAGCCGGCAAAATAAAGTTAAAATTAAACGTAAATTATTAAGATTATATCAATTAATTAATCTATATAAAAAGTCCTTTACAGGTGATTTGAGGATACCAAATTAATAATTTCAATGGAGTGAACACTGATCACCTGGGTGATTATATTCCCAGGTGATCTCACCCAGGCGGTCATAGTGTAATAGACCAAACTTTTGTTTGGCAATTATTTTTATTTTCGTTATTAATTAAAAAACAGCCTAATTAAACAAAAAAAAAATAGTTTTTTATTGATTAGTAAAACTGTCCCAATATTAAACGCAATTTATCGTGGTATTACTTTCGGTGGTTTCATTTATTTTACTCTCGCTATCTACCGTATTCTTTCAGTCTGACCACCTATATTTCATTGTAGCAGACTTACAAAAGAATCCTGCAAACAGTGTTACCGTGTTCCCGTGTTATTTTAACTGTATAGTTGCAAAAATATGTTGGAAGGTTCATAATCACCTACACACACCTACTTGCAGTTTCACCAAAGCAAAATAAAATTAATAAAAATTATGGCACTTATTTGGCCCAACGCATCAGCATTGCAATTCAACGTGGCAATGCGGCCAGCATGTTGGGTACGCTACCTACCGGTAGTGGGCTGGTGCACTTGGATTGTCTATAGGCCATCGCGGCTATTATACAGTCCATAAGTGTTCTTTGTAGTAGGTAGTGTAGCTAGTTTAGTTTAGTTTAGTTTTTATTATTGTAGTAATTAGCTTGAGTAATAAAAGCACATTGCCCGTTAAAAAAAAAAAAAAGTCAAGAGTGAATGGGCACCTCATGGGCAAACGTGCTCCACCTTAGACAACTTCGTCACTTACCATCAGGTGAGATGTTGTCAAACGTATACCCATTTTAGCATAAAACAAATGATCTCCAAAATTTTTTTTTACAATTTTGATAGTTACTGATGAATGTTGTGCTTTTTTACCCTTTTTCTTTTTTTTGTTCAAAAAAAGTAATCGAAAAGTGGTCGAGTGGTTATCAATTCGTCGGAATCTTTTTTTTAATTTATCCGATTACTCGAATGTGCCTGGATCGATTTGAAAAATTGCCACTCGGTACTTGTAACATAATTAGGTAGGTACAGGATAAAGTTTCAAGTGACACTATCGTGACAAGTCTAATTTACCCAGTAATCTCACTAACTACAATACCCTTCCAACCGAAACACAGTAGTGCTTGTACCATAGAATTATATATAGCTAAGCCACAGATTATATAATATACTAATACAGATACCTCATCCCATAGAAAGGAATAATTCGGGCTATTTTACGAATTATTTTATATCTGCATAACGCAAGATTAGCGACCGATATCTATTGCGTATTGGCGAGGTATTGAGCCAAATGAATACACTGGCCACTAACTAGTAACGCTCACGACACGATCACTACATTTTTTTTTTACATTCGGTCAATTTTTTCTTTGTTCCTGATGAGACCCCATGGCTAAGCTTACTGCTTGGCTGCAGAATAATTTTCAAAGTGGTGGTACTTATAGACGAATTCTTGGAGAAAAGTCCTACCCTTTTTTGAGGGGGGCACTGCCCTCAACTTTGCTGTCGCCACGGGGTAGGTATGTGGGATTCAAACCCACTAAAACCTCCGTGATCCGTCCGCCGAGTCAACCTAAACCAACATATCCCATATTAACCCTACAACGCAAAATATTGGCTGGTCATTAATCAAGCAGGTCACAGATTTTAAACTATAGACCCTGTGTCCGACAGGTCCGAGTTGACGCGGGCCATAATTCACCCGGACAACTTGACCCGACGGCACCGGCCGGTAATGGCGGCTGGGTACTCGCTCGGCAATTTTCACTCTGTGTTGTACCTATTACAAACGTGCTACGTACAACGTATGTGAAATAACCAGCAAAGTGCGAGTCGGGCTCGCACACGAAGGGTTCCGTACCATTATCTATAAAAATGAAAAAAAAAACGTTTGTTGTATGGGAGCACCCTTAAATATCTATTTTATTCTGTTTTTTGGTATTTTTTGTTATAGTAGCAACAGCCTATCACGGTTCATGAGATACAGCCTGGTGACAGACAGACAGACAGACAGATAGACAGACAGTGGAGCCTTAGTAATAGGGTCCGTTTTACCCTTTGGGTACGGAATCCTAAAAACTGTCATCTTTGTTTTTGTACCTTTATAGGGTTCCTTACTGTGGGAGAAAAATGGAACCCTTATTTTTCATTTTTCAACCGAGTTCAAAATAGAAGAAAGTTGTCAATTCAGTTATATTTTTTTTGTCTTAGAACTCTGTCGTGTATAATACCGACTTAGAAAGTTGATTTGAAAGGACAACTTTCCAAATACATGATGGAGTTTCGAGGTAGATTGGAAAGGATATACCAAATATACACATATTTGAAAGGATATACTTTTAGTTTGTGCCATAGAAATGTCATCGAAATTGGTACAGGTAGCTTGGTTTTAAAACCAAAATATCTGAAAAATTATGTAGTTATTATACATTATACAATTTTTGTGTAAAACTATGTATGAAATCAAGGCAAATAAAGTCAATTTAACCCCATTAAAAAAGATATTATTTATGCTAATTAGCAAATAAGTACACAGGATGACCAAACAACCAATACCAACATAACCAATAGAACCAATAAAACGTTGGCATAACCAATAGAACTCCAAATTGATTTGTCACATAATATTATGATATTCACTATAATTTGTCGCTTTGTTTAAAATGGAGAAAGTACCTACCTATAGTAATAAAAATGCTTGGTAAAAGGTACAGAACCCCCAAGGCGCAGGGTTGGTTCCCACTTAATTGATCAGAGCAGCTTTTAATTTCCCGTTGAATCAGACAAGAGTTGACTTGGATGAGTGACGGATCACATTTCACCCGGGTAGATAACTTAACCTGACATCTGACATTGTTTGTTCATAATAAACTTTATTAATATGAGCTTATTGTACCTTATGACGAATTTCCCTAAGGTGGAACGTTACAATCGCGCGGCAAATTTAAATTTTCTTGCGTTCTTTTGACAATAATAGACTAATTACTCAACGTGATTACATGAAAACTGATTTTGCGGAAATAAATAGAATCTACCAATAAATTACAATTAAAAGTACCTCCTAGATATCACTGATATAGCGAAAAATGGCAATAAACAATTCTCTTCTTAGTTTTTCAGTCTATTGCCATTTATCGCTAAACCAATGATAAGTAGGTGATACTTTTAATTGTAATTTATTGATACATTAAATTTATTTGCGCAAAATTAGTTTTCATGTAATCACGTAGAGTAATTAAGCAATTATTGGCAAAAAAACGCAAGAAAATTTGAATTTGCCGCGCGAGTGTAACGGTCCCCTTAATATGAGCTTACTGTACCATATGACGAATTTCCTTAAATGTTATTTCTTTTTTTTTCTTTTCTTTCTTTTGTTAACAATATGGGATTATTTACGCATTACACACACAAAATGTAACAGAATTGCTATAGTCAGTCAAATTATTTACTGTATTTATCATCAAAAACGAATATCAATAATAGTTGAGAAATTGACTTGTGAAAGTTCTGTGGAACGCCGCTTGGTGGCGTTGTTGTAGACTATCATGGAGGTTTGGAAAATCAGTCATCCGTGTCGGTCGCTGTCGCCCTTAAAAAGGCAGGGCTTCGCTCGGAAAGCTCAGTTTCTCTTGGGTAGCGGAGTGGATACCACAGAACGTCCACAGACAGGGTGAGTTCTTGCCTCAAGATAATTGTGTTCTATTTAACTGCTTGTATTTCAAATTAAATAAATTATGTTAATATATCAGTCTTGGACTTGCGTAAAATAAAAATTGGTGGTAAATATAAAAGTAAACTAACCAGTTGTTTTCTTGAGAATAAATCCAATGTGAATTATGAAGTGATGTTTTCTTATAATATTCTATCCTGAAATATATCTGAGTTGTTTGTCAATGGAGCTTTAAATGGCTATTTTGTTTACACTTTAAAGGGGGTAAATCTACTCCTCAAGGTACACAATGTTTCCTCTATGACTTTTCTAAATTAATAGATTTTCATGGAAGAAATGCCATGTAAAGTTTACGTTTGAAGATAGCTCTAGCACAGCTGGGTGTTTGAACTTGAAATCATTGCAGTTTACATTTGACTACTAATGAATAGATTACCTGTCTTAAACAGGTTCTATAGATGTCGCCACGACTGATTAGTCGGTGAACACATAGTCCAGTCAGCGGTCATGCGACCATAGCTTAATTGGTGGAGCGTCTAATCCAGTGCGTTGTAAGGCGCGGGTTCAAATCCCGCTGGTTGCTTAAATTTTAAGAACTATAATATCTTCTTAACTATAAAACTGATAGCATCAAAAATGTATTCCACACTTACATTCAGACAAAAATGAATATTCACAAGGTATTATAATCTATCCGTTAATGCTGAAATTACGGGATGGTGCGAGCCGCAATATCGCACTACCGCAGACTGCTGGACGTACGCCCTGAATTATGGACTAGAGCTGCGATGCCAGAATCCGTAATATCGGGTTAATGCGTTAAAAAAGCAGAGAAATATATGCGAATGTTCCGAATTCCTAAAGTTTGCTGATTCAATGTCAGAAATATTAATGAGTGACCACTAGACTTAGGCCGCTTGTCCACCGCACCGTCACCGAGCCGTCACCCGAGAAGGAGATGTCGTCATCGAAGTACATTGCCAGTAATGTACGTATCGCCGAAGTAGCCAGACATACATTACTAGCAATGTATATCTCTCTCCCATCTCGTTACCGTTGTCGGGTTAGTATCGGCGGGCGGTGGACAAGCAGCCTTACTTAAACCGGTAGGTACGTAACGTAGCCCCTCACTGACTGGACTAACAACCTATGGTCAATCCGCGCAAAGCCATTCGATACAAGAGACAAGTGCAACAAGTACAAGACTTTTAAAAACGTATGTGGGAGACTTATATTCAGAAGTGTATGTACGCGTTTTCTGGTTTATCTTCTTCTCGTATAGGTAAATTGGCAGCCCTCCTGGGTTAGCATGGATCATAGACAATATTGTCTTTCCCCGCTTTATGCCACTTTCTTCATACTTGCTTACTTGTCAAGTGGAGTAAAACAGGGGAAAGACAATTTTGTCCACCGTCCGTGCTAACCCAGCGGGCTGACCATTGATCTACACGAGAAGAAGATAAACCGGAACACAGCTGGTGTTGTGTATTGAATATAGGTTTTATATGAGTTTACAAATAATAATAATAATAATAATAATAAATACCTTTATTTGACCTAATAAGTAACACAATTTTAATGAAGCCCTGTCTCCTGGAAAAGCGTTAGCTGTGGCCCAGAAGGCAGTTAACCCCCAATATAAAGTGTAAAACAAAGTTCGTTTAACTAAAAATCTTAAAAATGTTATAAAGGTAATTTTAAATAATTATTGTAATTTACCACTTTTACAAACAACCTCTTTTTGTATTGTTTTATTCTTCTTTCTTTTCTATTGTTATTTGATTGTCATTTGTTTTTCAGTGTATTTGTTTGTCTTGCTCCTTAGCTCAATAAACATGGCTTACTAAAGTTAAGGTGGAACGTTTCACTGCGCGGCAAATTCAAATTATCTTGCGTTCTTCTGTAATAATAGCTTAATTACTAAACGTGATTACATTAAAACTAATTTTGCGCAAATAAATAGAATGTATCAATAAATTATAATTAAAAGTATCACCTACATATCATTGCTTTAGCGACAAATGGCAATAGACTGAAAAACTAAGACAAAATTTGTTTATTGTCATTTAATTTTGTTGCCAAACCAATGATATCTAGGAGATACTTTTAATCGTAATTTGTTGATACATTCTATTTTTTTACGTTAAATCAGTTTTAATGTAATCACGTTTAGTAATTAAACTATTATTGGCAAAAGAATGCAAGAAAATTTGAATTTGCCGCACTAGTGAAACATTCCACCTCAAACAAAAGGTAAATAAGGTCAAGGTAATAAGGTTTTAAAGGTAAGCAACGCATCGGCAACGAACCTGGTGTTGCACGTGTCTATAGGCGACGGTAACTGCTTACCATCAGGCGGGCCGTCAGCTTGTTTGTCTGTCCGTGTTATAAAAAAAAAACAGATGGTGTCAGATTTTTTAGGCTGCCCAAAGGCTTCTGAGATGGCTTAACGACTATTGTTTTATGACATCAGTCGGGACCGGCAGCTGTTGGTATTATAATAAAAATGAAAAGAATGAAAATACTCCAACTTACAAAAGCCAGATTTAGTCTCCACTGCCACAGTACAACTCTAATTATTTAGCCACGTCGATGTCCGAATACTAATGTCCTGTTCCGAAGCGTTAACCTAGTGTGTATCTTGATGTAGTTATTGCACTAAATTAGCATGTACATTGCGCGGTGTTCCATTTACATAACATCAACGGTTACATGTTCCGTTTTATGTTATTAAAAGCAGGTACGCAGAAGTAGTTAAAGCAAAATTCTACCTTAAAAAAGGTTTGCATATATTTTTCTAATAGTTCTGCAAATGGGTCCTCGCGACCACAAATTTATTTAATGGACCTTATTTGGTCATGCTCTTGGCTGGTTTTACTCATATTTGAATTACTTGTTTGGAATTAAATAGGTAGGCACTGGATGTTTCTGCGTAATAGGTATCACCGAAATTGGCAGGTAAAAAACGCCGCAGAAAACTTCCTCCTTTTTGGTAGAAATACCCCTCCATTACAAAATCGCAGACGGAAGAATTTTTAGATATTAGATTATTCAAAATCATCAAGACCAAGTATTTTGAACAAGAAAAAACAATGCAAAGGCATAACATGGTGCTTCAAATGAAGTTGGAATGGCAATGGGCAGGTCACATCGCTCGTAGAACTGACAACCGATGGGGAAGAAAGGTTGTCAAATGGCGACCACGAGCCGGAAGACGCAGCGTAGGCTGACCCCCCACTAGGTGGACCGACGATCTAGTGAACACCGCGGGGAGTCGATGGTCAGCAGTGGACGTCTTCAGGCTGTTGATGATGAACATAGACCTTCCTATATGTCCAGTTCTGTTCAGGTCCACAGTCCAGTTACAATCCGTTACAAGGCCACACAACAGGAGTTACATGTCGTTAATCTACCGTCAAGCTATATTACACCATCATCAATAACCCCTATTTACATGTTGACCGGAGAATATATCAAACGGACCATAAGCAGCATCTGAGACGGTAATCTGTCACTGCACAACTGCACTGTACGTTGTATTAATGTGCACATTACGGTTCGGCAGCTAAGTGGTTCACCACGTTTGATTATTTATTTATTATTTATTTATTCATTTATTATTCAGTTTATAATAGTTAGCTTACAGTATTACCAAAACGCTAACTATTGCAATGGTGACAGGTATAAATCATAAAGTTATTACATATGGTTCGTAAATTATCGTGAAATACATCAACATGCTGGCACTCGTGAGTAAATGCATTTAGTAAGGCTAGTGCCCGCAACGTGGGTGAATTATTGCAGTGGTGCGTCCGCGGAACTGGACAAGCGAACAACTGGTGCCGACGACGCCCAGTTCGCAAATAGTTGTTAGGAACGTATAAATTTATAGAAGCTAGTATATCCGGGTTATTAATTGTAGCATGCAATATCGAGAAATAGTGGATCACAAGAAGTAGTTTACGCCTGGATTCCAATGTATCTAGTCCAATAATTCCTGACACAAATAAAGATGGGTAGAGGTAAGGTTGATATATTTTCTTCAATTGATAGTCTGTAAATTGTCACTTTAAATAAAGAAAACAAAACATATATAATTTGAGATGACAAGGCCCTATAAAGCTGCAAAATAATTAAGTAAAGTTCGTCTCACGAAAGAAGTCCTGCAATAAGTGGAACTAATTGTCAATACATATAATTTTTCTGTATGTATCTGTGTGTTTTCTGTGTGTTAATATAAGTGTAATTATGTTTCGTTAAATTTACTAAATAAAATCGATATTCATCAATTATTTTATATTGAAATTTTGGGGATTCTAAAATAGTAAAGCAACATTTCGTCGCGCGACTGTGGCGACGCGTCTTCGGGTCATGTTTCGCGAGATGGTCTCTAACATTGATTTTATCCAATTGTCCCTTGTCTTCTTATGGGAATAAACAAATGAATACTGAATACTGAATACTGAATGATATTCTGTAACACTAACTGACTGTATGACTACACTCACTGCTTGTTGTATTAACGTATTTTAACTTTCAAAAGTGCTAAAACTTGTCTGTTTGCAACATATTATATGAGGATTTTATCGCAGAGTAAAGATTTTTCTGTAAGAAAAAACAGAGTATGTACGGTGTGTTGCAGCATTTAGGCTCTTGTTACTGACATCAAACACGCATTCAAAACAAACACGAATTGATTCACCGAATGTGTCCGGATTCAAGCTGGGGTTTGGCTGAGCTAGGCTGGAGTATTCCACAGCATAAAGGGTTTATAATTTAGTGTATTTGTTCTTAAATTGACTTATTTATTTATTTATTTATTTATTTATTTAATTGCTTACACAAACTTAGTATACAACTTAAAGTAACTATTTAGAAATATTAAACAATATAAAAAACAAATATTACTCTGTAGGATATGTATGCTGTATGTGAGTAGGTATATAATGCTATTATTTGTAACAATATTTAAATATTATTGCCCTTCATCTATAATTATACCTAAATAGGGCAAGCATAAAATAAAAAAAACACTACAGTTTTTATAATAATATTGTATGTACCTGTTATTTGCGTCTTTTCATAGTTAAGTTTTTTAAATGTGAATGAATGAGTGACGAGCTAGTCGTTTACCTGATGTTAAGCGGCCACTCATAACAGTTGCAGTGTCACTTGGAACTCTAAATTATAAAGTTTCACGTGACACTGCACTGTGCACGTTATCCTGAGACATCATCACAGTCTAGGAATAAGATTTCTACACTGTGAGATCAAGTCATAGAGTCTCATTTTGCCCAGTAGTTTAGTAGCTACAGTGCCCAATGTGGCTTTCTGGCCAATTCTTTAATAATTTTACTCTGATGATAGTACAGCCCTGAACCAGTGAGTTAGTTGAAATCGGATTAGCGTTGTTGTACCACAAAAGGGTTGAAACATGTTTAAGTCTATTCATAACACTTTATGTCGAGATAATTTTAAAGCTATTACGAGTTTTGGGTGTAGAATTAAATTACGTGTTTGTGATTCAAATACTTTAAAGTTTGTAAGTTTTGTTGTTGAAAATTTAAGAATCAACACAGCTTCGGTTTCGTTTTTTGCAGAAAAGCTTTTTTACTGATGAAAAGTATATGCTGAAGGTAAAATATTAATGATAATGCGGTCGAGGATGCAGCACGCCTGCCTAGAAAAAACTGCTCTCACTCTATTTTTTTAAATAGTTTATAGGGAAAGCATTTGATCACTGTCTCGCCTGAAGGAAAGTGATAACACAGTCTACGATGGTACATGCTTGCCTAGAAGATACCTGTTCACTCTCGACTTGAAGACACCCAGATCATAGTTGGAAACAAGGACGCCGGAAAGGTGTACCGCTCATTAGCTGTTCTATAAAGTGCATAGCAAAACGCTTAGTGCAGGTTGATGGAATTTGAACCATATAGAGGTGCCGTGTTTTTGTGCGCCTTGATGTCCGGTGAAAGAAGAGAGATGGAGGAATAAGGTCGTGTAATTCCTTATTTCTGTCTCTTTCACTGTGTTTTAGCTGAAGACGCGTGATTCGCTTCTATTCTGGAAATTGGGGCCAGTCAGCTCCAAAACATGATACGTGCGTCCACCTCCTTTCGTCACGACATCTATTTGAAGACCCACTTTCTGTCAAATACTAGAACTGCCATATTTCTACGATAAATAAATATAGACACTTACCTCCCCCCATTTACTCGTAAATTATAACCGTCTCAAGAGGGACGTAATACGTGGAGGCCGACATAGAGGTAACTAAATTGATTGCCGGTCCTGTTTACAAGAGACGAGATTCTGGACAAATTGTCCGGTTTTTCCGGACACTTCCTCTTCTACAATAATATATACTTTCTATTCAATAATTAATAATAAAGAAGCGTTTAAAAAAAAAATGGCATCAGTTGCATGCCGTTGGGAGCTACCTGATTATCGTAATTAGCTTAATTTTTTTGTGGTATAAACTTGGGAGAAATCGCCAAAATAAGAATTAAGGGCAGTATAATTATCATCGATAACTTAATTTAAATTGATTCAATACTTCACACTTATGTTTTTACAAAACAACCTGGTTAAGGAGATTTTGAGGTCGTAGAAGTCTATATGATTTAAAATCCTGCTGCCTACAATTTGTGTTCCGTTCCTCCCACACCGTCTAGTTATAGGGATGCATCAAGAAAGCAACGCGTTTCAACTGATACTGTGGAATCCGTCCACAACTACTCGGTACGTTCACACACAGAAACACAGAAACATTACGATATCCATATATGGTGGAAATTTCTTCAATTATCTGATTTCTTCTTTTTTTCCTTTTTTTTTCTTCGCCGTACAGCTGCGATGTGTGGAACAACTTGCCGGCACCCCTGTGTCCAGTTAACTTATAACCTGGGAGGTTTCTAGTCATCGGTAACATCGGTACATTTTGTATCTTCTAGGCAACCATGAGAGCATCGTAGTCGAGCACTTAAAATCAATTAAAAATCTCTATACTGACTTGAAGTGGTATTTTATCCGACCAAACAGCTGTAGGGTGCATCTCTATTTATAAAGGATTCTCGCAGCTAGTTCACGGCCAGGATCCATCCTCTAGAGTGACACGGTACATAAATCAACGTCTCCAACTTTCCCAGTACACGCGTGTGAGAGAAAATCTGTCGCTGGATATAAATAGCAAAATGATAGAATCATGTTGGGAATTGTCCTTTAAAAGTTTACAATTATTTTAGGTTGAAACTAAAATACTGGTACTGATAATATTATATTGTAATTTTTTGGGTACGGATACCCAAACTGCGAAAGCCACGGGGAGCCGATGGATGCAGGAGGCGAGCAACCGCTCAAGTTGGCGCTCTCTGGGGGTGGCCTATGTTCAGCAGTGGACGTCTTCAGGCTGTTAATGATGATGATGAAACTTGAGATAAATACGCCAAAAATTGCAATCAACTACAAAAACAAATTAAAAAATTACTATCAATATTAATATTTAGTATTATATTATTTTAAATTACTATGTGTTTAAATCGCGAGAATTTAAGAAATACAATTGTAATCAACTTTTCAAGTTTAGTTACTGTTCATCTTTCAGCGCCAAGGCACAATGAACGCTAAAACTTACAGTAACTTTACAGTCAAACCTTTTTCAATTAAGATCAATAAAACTTGTGACAAATGCGCCAGTTTTCAGTAAAATAATTTTAAGTTCTAGCTAACGCCTGCAACACACAGTCAACACTAAAACTTACAGTAACTTTACAGTCAAATCTTTCAATTAACGTCAACCGTGAGACTAGTACAGTGAAACTTGCAGTCACTTCTCATTCAAACCATTTCAATTATAGTCGACAGCCTCGACGTTTCTTCGTACAGAATTAATTCCTGGCGCCCGCTTGTAAAATTAACATGTTAACCATAGATGTGAAAATATACCAGATGGTATGTTTAATCATAAACACATGAATAATAACCGGCCTAGTGCGAGTCAGACTCGCGCGCGAAGGGTTCCGTTACCTATCCCTGCCATCTAGTGTTGAGTAGCAGAGTATTTATAGCAGCGCCATCTATGACTCATTTGGTAAACGAGCAAAAAATCCAAACGTGAGTCTATGGGAGCCCCCCTTAAATATGTATTTTATTTTATTTTTTAGTATTTGTTGTTATAGTGGCAACAGAAATACATCATCTGTGAAAATTTCAACTGTCTAACTATCACAGTTCATGAGATACAGCCTGGTGACAAACGGACAGACAGACAGACAAACAGACAGTGGAGCTTTAGTAATATCCGGTCCTAATAGGATAATAGGGTCCGTTTTACCCTTTGGGTACGGAACCCTAAGAATGAGAATAATTAATATATATTGCCAAAGAAAAAGATAAAGAACTACATAGGTACAGATATACAACCATTTTTAAAACATTACTTTAGCTGGCAACAAGAGTAGGCTCAGCAATGTGCTGCGAATAGACCTAGGATATCTAACAAAAATAATCTAGGTCTGTGGTGCTGCGTAAAAAAAAGCTCACGTGTCACGACCCATACCGCAGTTTATTAATTAAAATGTTTCAATAAAGCCTCGATTGAGTGTAGAAAATAGCGCTCATAGCGAAGCTCAACCAGCCATTTTTCAACCATTGGATTAAGCAATGTTCGCTTTGGTCAATAGTAGGATGGGTGACCGCAAAAAATGTACGCTTGTACGATGGTGAAATGGAGATAGTGGAATTAAATTGTGTAGCTTCGCAGCACACTCACCGAAATGTAATCTGTAGAACACTGATAGACTGGCAACTTCATGACGGTGCTCTAAGCTCTGGAGCCTAGGCTTAGCCCTCACCATTGTATCGTCACCTATGAGCATGTAAAGCCGTTGGTCCCGGCTGCTGCACCAGGTTTTTTTTACCACCTTCCTGCACGAGAAGGAAGTATGCGAAATAGTTTTTTTATAATTTGGTATATTTAAGGCTTTATAATATTCGATTGAATAAATGGCTATTCAACTGCAGACTAAATGAAAATGCCAATTTAAAATGAAGTATAGTCACATTGTACATGGAGTGATAATTACATTAAAACGCAAATAACTGACAAGAATTCCTAGTGACATCTAGTTTGTAAGTTCGACAACGCGGTACTGTCGAGCTACTCTCCAACAGTGTGATATTAATAAAATAATAAATAAATAGTAATCTCGGTAGCGGTTACATATTTGAGCCGTTTGGTGTTGAGACCCTGGGTCCGTGGGGACCGGGAGCTCATCGCGTTTTCCAAAGTCTATCAGAGCGCCTGGTCGATGCGACGCGTGACCAAAATGCTGGCACTTATTTGGCCCAACGCATCAGCATTGCAATTCAACGTGGCAATGCGGCCAGCATGTTGGGTACGCTACCTACCGGTAGTGGGCTGCAGCACTTGGACTGTCTATAGGCCATCGGCCATCTACTGGGTGGCGCAAAAGTAAAGACCCTATTTGGTTCAGCTATAACATTTTTTCTAAATTAGAAAACTAGATTTAGGTTTTTTTAAATGTATATTTGTGCCATTAAATTTCGTACCATTAGGATTTAAAGATGATGTCTTTTAAATGGTGACCTCCAGAGTTGATACACATTTGAGCCCTATTTATGACATTTTGCATAACTTGCCGTAACACTTCCTGCGATATGTTCGTTATTTCTTGACGAATGTTTTCTTTTAGAGCTGCGAGAGTCTGTGGCTTGTTCACATACACCCGAGATTTCAAAAAACCCCAAAGAAAGAAGTCTGGACTGGTCAGATCGGGTGATCTTGCAGGCCAAGGCAAATCGCCAAAACGAGAGATAACTCGGCTTGGAAAAGCGTCCCTCACTAAGTCCATAGTGTCGCGCGCTGTGTGTGCCGTAGCGCCGTCTTGTTGAAACCAGATGTGCTCCAGCCCCAATTCGTCCAAACTGGGTATCAAAAACTCACGTAACATGGTTCTGTAGCGTTCTCCAGTGACAGTTATCGCATTGCCTCCAGCGTCTTCGAAAAAATAGGGTCCGATCACTCTGTCAACACAGATGCCACACCATACAGTAACTTTTAGTGGGTGTAGAGGTGTTTCTTGAATAATGCGCGGATTATCAGTGCCCCAGAACCGAGTATTCTGCTTATTGACATGCCCTGAGAGATGGAAATGCGCTTCGTCACTCATAACCAATTTTGAAGGAAAATCATCTTGCAAAATGTCATAAATAGGGCTCAAATGTGTATCAACTCTGGAGGTCACCATTTAAAAGACATCATCTTTAAATCCTAATGGTACGAAATTTAATGGCACAAATATACATTTAAAAAAACCTAAATCTAGTTTTCTAATTTAGAAAAAATGTTATAGCTGAACCAAATAGGGTCTTTACTTTTGCGCCACCCAGTATTATACAGTCCATAAGTGTTCTTTGTAGTAGGTAGTGTAGCTAGTTTAGTTTAGTTTAGCTTAATTTAGTTTAGTTTAGTTTTTATTATTGTAGTAGTTAGCTTGAGTTATAAAGGCACATTGACCGTTAAAAAAAAATATGTGTGGACATTTCACACAGCGCCATCTAGCCCCAAACTAAACATAGCTTGTACTATGGGAACCAGATAACTGACACAATACTTAGATACTTTTTTGTTTGGTTGTAAATACATAGATAGAATACAACACCCAGACACAGAACAAACATCGATGATCGATCGATCATCACACAACTGTATATTTTTGATGGGAATCGAACCCACAACCTATTACAGAAGGCAGAGCTACTACCAACTGAGCTAACAGGCCCCTCAAATTAGTTATGGCTGCCTCAGTTCTTCCCGTTTTTGGTGTCTCGTTCATCACTTCTGGTTTGTCCATAAATCTATGCTGTCACAAGAGGAACTTCGTTAGAAACTTTGTTTTGCTCTTGGGTTAAGGATGTTGCATATTATATGAGACAGTGAATAACATACAAGTTTATACTAAAAAGTGCAGTAAGTAGGTACTACCAATTTCTTCCTAAAAATTGAACCTATCAAAATTATAGAATTATTTTTATGGTACTGGGTCATAAATGAGCGCGGACGATATGGTGTTTTAGTGTCTAATGTAAAATTGTTAATGTTGTTATTTATGTTTGCGATGTTGTCAACAGCAGTCATTTCGCAAAAGTTCATGAACAGAAAGTTCGCAAACTTTAAATAAAACACTCACTTTTTTTCAAATAAGTTTTACCTTAATAAAAAAGAATCACCTAGTCAATTCATGTAAAATCACATCATCATCATCATTAACAGCCTGAAGACGTCCACTGCTGAACATAGGCCTCCCCCAGAGCACGCCACCTTGAGCGGCTGCTCGCCTCCTGCATCCATCGGCTCCCCGCGGCTTTCACCAGGTCGTCGGTCCACCGAGTGGGGGGCCGGCCTACGCTGCGTCTTCCGGTTCGTGGTCGCCACTCGAGAACCTTTCTTCCCCATCGGTTGTCAGTTCTACGAGCGATGTGGCCTGCCCATTGCCACTTCAACTTACTAACTCTAAGAGCTATAAAATCACATAAAATACTCCATATTGGAAACCAACCTATTAAAAATTGGTTTGGGGTTTTGGCGAGCTCAGTACCGCTCGTGTAGTACCGAGCTTGGACTCCGGAGATATTAGAACTTTAGTTGTGAAGCCTTTTTGACTAAAAATCAAATTTAATTTTGTATTTTTTTATATGCTTGAAAGGTAAAAATCAAAAAGTACGGGATGTATTTAGTGGAGTATAATTTAGTTTGGAGACTTACGTTACACAGAATTTGCAAATTAGAGCTCTAAAATCGGGTCTCTGTGTGTTTTTGCCAAAACAAACACCAGGAGAATGATGATTACTAAATAAATAGGTAAATTACCTAAAACTCGCCCTGTCATTATCGAAGAAGATGAAATGAAGGGTATTTTTCATACAATGGCTAAGTATAGACATTAAAGCTATACATCAAATATAGACGACAAAAACCTTGCAACTACGCATAATTTTGTAAAAGCACCCTTAAATTTAATAGAACAAAGTTCTAACTACAAGCACATTCTTACGTTCTCTTTATCTGTACGGTGGTATATTACTTACTTAAGTCTTTTAAGTGTTAAATTTAACGTCTGTAACTTCTATTAAAACTTCGTGCTTTGAATATTCAATTTTAACTTAATTTCAATTTTAAACTCCAGCTGCCCTAGCACAGACTGTAGTCAGAATTGTCTTTCCCCTGTTTTACTCTACTTGACAAATAAGCAAGTATGAAGAAAGTGACATAAAACGGGGAACGACAATTTTGTCCACCGTACGCGCAGCAGCGTTGTACAACGAGCAGCAATCTGGGTACGTTCGTCCGTCTGTCTGTGTGTTTGTTTGAACCCCCGCATTTTGCATCTAACGGTCGGTTTTTCGTTGATCGTCAGTCTACCGGCTGCCCTATGCTACGTCTTTTGCTTTGTAGTCGTCACTCGAGAAGCTATTTTTTTTTCTCTTTGACAGCCCAACGCGACTCCATTTTTGGCGGGATCTCGGGCCGCCCTGCTCACCGCTTTCGGATAATATCCAGAGGATCAGGGAGTATCGATAAGAAATCTTTTTGCAAAGTTTGTCTAGGTAGGTACCACCACTTTGCCAGTTATTCTGCTGCCAAGCAGTAAAGTAACACTAGCAAGCACTACTGTGTTCCGGTTTGAAGGGCATTGTAGCTGGTGAAATTGCTGGGTAAATGAGACTAGTCTAGTGATCTTATTACTAGACTGTGTGATGTCTCAGGATGACGTGCGCAGTGCAGCGTCACGCGAAACTTTATTATTTTAAAATTCCGAGTGACACTGCAACTGTTATGGGCGGCCGTGTCGCTTAACATCAGGTGAACGACTAGCTCATCAAGTCATTCATTCTCATTAAAAAAATGCTGTATACCTAATCAAGAATTAAAATGCTTACACTTTCTCTGAATGCAAATACTTGCTCGTTGACTATGAATATTGCTTCATAACATTCAAAGCAAGATAACCAGAGTTTACTCGCTGTTTAATACACTCACCAAGATAATCACCTTTTACCGCTTTTCGTACAAATTCACCCCTCACGTTTAATGCTAGATAAAATGTTTGTTTTCCACTGGAGCGACGACCGGGTGAAATCATAGACTTGAAACCTGATAGAATGCTGTAAGACTGTAAAACTGTGTATGAGCATTAAATGGCACATTATACAGCTTGAATTCCTCGGTGATATTTCGTTACGTTCGTTTTGTTATGTTCGTTTACTGTTTTTATCCACTCATTTATTTTGCAATATATTATATGAAATAGTAAATTACAAAAATTACTCTTATTATGTACATCATTATTGTCATCATCATCATCATCAGCCTACTCTAGTGCACTGCTAGACATAGGCCTCTCCCAAAGCACGCCACTGAGCACGATCTTCAGCTCTTCTTTTCCAGTCATTACCAGCCACCTTACGTATATCGTCGCTCCATCGAGTCGCAGGACGCCCCACATTACGCTTACCGATTCGTGGTCAACACTCCAATACTCGTTTGCCCCATCGGTTGTCGGTTCTGCGGCAGATATGACCAGCCCACTGCCACTTCAGCCGGCTAATCCGCTGAGCTACGTCGGTGACTTTCGTTCTTTGGTGAATTACTTCGTTCCGGATACGATCCCGCAAAGAAACACCGAGCATAGCTCTTTCCATAGCCCTCTGAGCGACTTTAAGACGGTGGACTAGTCCTATAGTAAGAGACCACGTCTCGGCTCCGTACGTCATTACAGGTAGGACGCACTGGTTGTACACTTTTGTCTTTAAGCACTGCAACAATTTATGTATTTATTTTAAGTAGAATATAAATCCGATAGTAAAATAATTCGACAGTAATTTTGAATTTAAACAGTAGTATTTAAAATCAAATTCAATAAATTACTTATATCTTAAATAACGCATGATATAATTAGTTTACAATGTAATTTAACCTGCATTGTGTAACATGCGATGTTATATGGCTAATAAATAATTCTATTCTATTCTATTCGTTTTTTTTTATGTAAATGAATGACGTGACGAGCTAGTCGTTCGCCTGATGTTAAACGTCACGGCTGCCCATAACAGATTGCAGTATAACTGGGAACTCTAAATTAATATAGTTTTGCGTGACACTGCCTCATTTACCCAGTAATATACTAGGTGCAATGCCCTTCAAACCGGAACACAGTAGTGTTTTTGTTCCGTATTCTGTTCTTTTTGGAAATAAACTTAAACTTAAAATAAACTTTTTGTATTGTTAGTTTAAAAATGTAAGTTAGGATAATAATATTTTTTTGATCTTGCATGACACTAGTTCAACCTATTAGCGAAAACTGTTTTGGCTATTCCAATATCTAAAGTAATATATTTATTAGTATGTAAGCAGCTGTTTGTTTTCCTTGTAAAATAAAATAAAATAAAATAAAATAAAATAAAATAAAATAAAATAAATTAAATTAAATTAAATTAAATTAAATTAAATTAAATTAAATTAAATTAAATTAAATTAAATTAAATTAAATTAAATTAAATTAAATTAAATTAAATTAAATTAAATTAAATTAAATTAAATTAAATTAAATTAAATTAAATTAAATTAAATTAAATTAAATTAAATTAAATTAAATTAAATTAAATTAAATTAAATTAAATTAAATTAAATTAAATTAAATTAAATTAAATTAAATTAAATTAAATTAAATTAAATTAAATTAAATTAAATTAAATTAAATTAAATTAAATTAAATTAAATTAAATTAAATTAAATTAAATTAAATTAAATTAAATTAAATTAAATTAAATTAAATTAAATTAAATTAAATTAAATTAAATTAAATTAAATTAAATTAAATTAAATTAAATTAAATTAAATTAAATTATTATTTGTAGCTTAAAATCACTCTTTAGTGATTTCTATATTCCATAATCCAGGTGCAAATACTTAACCATCACTATTTCTTCTTTGGTGGTGTAAGATTATTCTTACTCCAACTAAGTGTGGACTCCATTTTTACTAACAACTTCATGGCTATCCTCAAATACGTTTTATTTGTACAACTTCATGTATACAGTTTCTTTTATTTTTTTGAAACGACACAGACGACGACGACGAATTACAGAATTCACACATTTAAATTTATTATAATAGTAGATTAGGAACTTGCTTTCAAATGATATCTCACTTTCTCATCGATTTAAGGTAAAAAATGCTTGCTGCATAAGTATGCATAAGTTTGGTCAAAAATGCTTGCTGCATAGAAGTCTACACAGCAAGCATTTTTGACCATAAATCGAACATATTATTGAATAATGATGGCTCTAAGTGAAGACGCAGTGAGAAAGTAAGAGAGAAAGACATGTATTAAGTATAGGAGTAGTTTTAAAATAGAGAATTTTCTTAACACTTTTCCACCTTGTTTCCACGGTTGGGACGAAATGAACTTTAAACTGATAAAGCACGCCGGTTCGCTAAGCGCACTTACGTAGTTGCAAATATTCCTGCTTTTGTTACTTTTAGACTAATGACCAAGATAATTGCTAGTGGAATGTGAAGCGAAATTCGGTAACTATTTTGGAACTAAAGGGTCTTCTGTTTGCTAAGGCTTGGGGACTTGGTAGACATTTTATAATAATATGGGGCATTAATTGATGGGCAGGACACATCTCTCATAGAACTGACAACCGATGGGGAAAAAAGGTTCTCGAGTGGCGACCACGAACCGGAAGGCGCAGCGTAGGCCGGCCCGCACTAAGACGACCGACGATCTGGTTAAAACCGTGGGGAGCCGTTGGATGCAGGAGCCGAACAGTGGCTTAAAAAGTGGCGATCAGTGGGATAAGCCTATGTTCAGCATACTCGTTAATTCCCTTTGGAAGTTTTTGAGATAGAGTCAACCGGTATTTTTTAGGTAAGCATGCTCTATCGTCGACCGCGTCGTCACTTACCATCAGGTGAGAATCTAAGATAAGAAAGCTAACTACACTGCTTATGCTTGAATGACCTGATAGCTCAGTTGGTAGTAGCTCTACCTTCAAAACTATAGGTTGTGGGTTCGATTCCCACCTGGAACAAACATTTGTGTGATAAACATCGATGTTTGTTCTGGGTTTGGGTGTTATATTGCATTCTATGTATTTACAAAATCTTATTATCTGCGGGGCTACCGTCTAAGCCAATCGTAAAATGGGCTTCATTTCGTCATTTCCGGCAAGTTGGCATTGTGTAACATCTCCATGCATTAGTATTATCTCACTATTTTGCATTATTATAGTTAATCAATGTTTTGTCTATTCAGTTCTCCGCCTAAGGAACCATAATACCGATGGATTAGGATTTTACACAACCGGAAATGACCAAGTGAAGCCCATTCATCGATTACGATTGAATTACATAATACGGGGGCTGGTTCCCATGGTACAAGCTATGCTTAGTTTGGGGATAGATGGCGCTGTGTGAAATGTCCACAAATATTTATTTCTTATTTTTTATGGTTGTTTGTTTTAAAATTTTCGTGGATGAGTACGTGTCTTAGCAGTGGGAGCGTAATGGCAAATAATAAGTTATAAATATATTTTTTATAATTTAATGATAAAAAAAACAGACATCATTTTAACGAGCCTGAAATAAATAAACAGTCCCCAACAATGTCCCAGCTAATTTAAAACTCTCAAAACAACAAAACAGTCTCAAACTAACATCACAGAATAATAAATGCCCATACCTGTCGGTCATGGACGTTAGAAAAAGTCAGATGGCTTGTTTGGTCATGGTTGCAAGTTTCGCGGTGAAGCCATATTTATTGAAACATCCTATAAATGCCCATCCGAAATGCGATCCCACATGCTTCTTTCTCAAAGCTCAGCAACATTTCAACACTTCACTAAACGTCACAAAACGTAGTTTTAATAAAATCCACCCGTAACGTAATTCACCAAAAAAGTTAAGGTGACTTTACTATGAATACCTACAATTTCCACCCTATGATGGAACGCTATAAAACGTATATCCGCTTTAGCATTTAAAAGAGGTTACATCTGAGCTCATAGCAAAGCTCGCCTAAAAGCTATGCAACTTTCGCTACGGTCATTGCTTGGATGGACCACATCTACCAAAAATAGTTACAACTGAGCGTCACCGTGCTTCATGGGCAAGCAATCGGTAAGGAATATTTTGGTTGCTAAAAATGACAGAGCTTGAAAGTTTTTTATATTTAATTTTCTTCCATGGCCTTTCGCTACTCTCTACCTAGACTGAAAACTGGCGCCGCGTGTGCTGAACGCTATAACTATTTTGCACAATTTCTTTTCTATTTTTAAGCTTGTGTTTAAATTATTTCTATTGTCATCTATATCGGAATAGTTTTAGTAGCCTCAGCATAATCTTCATGGACTACTTCTGGTTTATTTTTAACTTTAGGCTGTTGATGTAACAATAGAACAAAATTAAATTATTTATTTAAAGCACAGTGCCGTAACGTGGGATTCAATGGAGACGGAACAATACCCTGTGGCTATGTCCTCGGGCTTCATATTTGAACTCACCAGGTGTTTGTTTTACCACAGAAGATTTAATAAGTACAGGTACAGAAGCTCTCTTCTACAAAGTCACTTAAACAAATACAGACTTTTGCGACAATGAAATAAAGTGTAGTTTAGCGCGCACAGGATGCCTCTTTTTCTATTGCTATAGTTCTGCTCTTTTGACGCGTTACGCGTTATGGATGTGCATTTCATGATTTTTTTCCCGGGGAAGCGGTGTATTGTGACGATATCATCCTCCTTCATCATCATTCCAGCTATCCACCTGCTTTTGTAGTTTTTTCATGAAACATTGGCCATTCACAATTTCGATTCGAATTCAAGTTTTGAACAATAGTCGCATTCTTTGCATAAGTCCCTATTTTCAGTGAAATTTAAGTGGGAAATATGTTTTGTTTGTAGGTATTAAGTATTTCTGTCTAGGATTATTTATGATGAATAGCCTAAGGTATTTTAATTTTCTTTGATATTGTCCCTCCCCATAGCTTAGTTTACCTATAGTTTAGCTTATAATTTTCTAGTGATGTGTACCTATTTTTGTTGTTCGAATGGTGGTATTTAATAGAGAATATGTATGATTTATTATTATTTATTTATTATTTCCCACACATTTTTGGCATTCTACCGATAGACGCCAAGGCGTAAAGTACTTCCCTCGCGGTTGCTAACACCAAATTTTTCGGACCTCCGGGACATGGAGTATAGGTACAGCCAGTCCCACGTACCTTTTTTTTGTGCGATTGAATGACGTGACGAGCTAGTCGTTCACCTGATGTTAAGCAACACGGCCACCCATAACAGTTGTAGTGTCACTCGGAACTTTAAACTAATAAAGTTTCGCGTGACACTGCACTGCGCACGTCATCCTGAGACATCACACAGTCTAGTAATCAGATCACTAGACTGAGTGATCAGACCATAATTTGCCCAGTTATTTCACTAGCTACAATGCCCTGCAAACCGGAACACAGTAGTGCTTGCACACTACTGCTTGGCGGCAGAATAACTGGCAAAGCGGTGGTACCTACCTATAGACGAACTTTGCAGAAAAGTCCTACCACCTAAGTACTTGTAGATTCGTACCTAAAGTGCATCGTAAGCCGTGAACTGACTGACTGAGCAGCCTCGCAAGGCTACCTCATGAGGCAAATGATCGGTCGGCAATACGTACGTGTGGTGCGAGAGCCCACCGCAAAAAAACTTACGTCATCGGGTACCCTAATAGGCTATCTTTAGAGTTTTAACCGACACTTAAACATGTAAAAAAAAAACAGGTCTGCCAGTTCCGATCCTGCCAGGTCATAGAAATAATCCACCTCCACCAACTTCAAATGACTTGAACACTATGTTTCGCTAAGTTTAGAGCTAGCAGACCTTTTAATCTATTATCAGGGTCACCTTGGCTATTATTAGGCGTCGGCTTCATCGGGGTATTCGCTGAGAAAGGTAAAGGGTGTGAACGACACATTCTTAGGGGTCTGCCAGGTACTTCCGGTAGGGTGCGTAATGGCAGACCAATTTTTTTACATCATCAATCAAAGGTTAACTGTTGCCAGAACTTCAGTTCGGGTAAATTTAGACAAAAAAAAAAGTCAAAAAATTTCAATTATTTCCATGACCCGGCAGGATCGGAACTGGCAGACCTGATTTTTTTGCATATTTAGATGCCGGTTAACGATCTAAAGATAGCCTATTAGGGTACCCGATGACGTAAGTTTTTTTGCAGTGGGCTCTCGCACCAGTGCCTCGTTCATTGCAAACGCAGCGGACAGCACTTTTGACCAACCAAGCATTTGCCTCGCGAGGCGGCCTGCTTAGCCAGTACACGACTCTTTTGTTTATTTTGTGGACTAAACTAATGACATCATCATGAAATACTAAATATTTTAGTAGTGTGTATTTTTGATACTAATAATTACAAGCTTGTCTTCCAAACGAGGGTAAACGACATTCGAAACAACAGTTACCACTAATTATCTTACTGCCTATATCAAGCGTCGTGTCGTGACACCTAACCAAACTTTTCCATTAGCCTAACCATACACCCTTCAAACTACCCGATTTTGTACCAACACTGTAAGTACACTGTATTAAACAATTTTCATCTCTATCCCACCAAAATACAGTTGAATTATGAACGAACTACTGTATCCAATTTTGTCATTTTAAAATTCAATTTCTGGTCAGCGCTAATTCTATTACGCAATCAAAGGAAAATCATCTTTGCATAAACCAGTTAGAGTCGAAAATTGATTAGATTTAGAGCACACAACTAATGATTCTCTTTGTATAAAAGCAACCTTGTAAATTGTTCGAAGATTTTAAATTAGATTTATTTGGGTTATGAGCATCATAATACTTAGGACAAAAAAATACAGTAAGGGCAATTACTCCTCAGTACGAATATTAAAAAGAAAACCCCCCTTAAAATTGAGGAGACAAGTAAACTGAAATTTTTAACTTTATTCTAATCAACCCTTTGTAATTTTTGTATCTGAATCTGTAGATACAATTGGGTATGAACATTAAGGTGGCTATTACATTTTGGCGAGCTCAGTACCGCGTGCGCGGTACCGAGCTCGCAGCGCCCATCGGTTTGACCAAATATATCTAGTTTCATTTATTGATATATCAATAAGAGCATTATTTAAAATTATGAAATAATAATAGTTTAGAAAAATGATGAACTTTATTTTGGTAACAATATTTTGTCAATGTAATATAAAACTCCGGAGATATTTGACCTTTTGTTGAAGTCTTTTTTAATAATAATCAAATTTAATTTAATATATTTTTTTATTACTTGAAAGGCAAAAATCAAAAGTCTGTTCTGTCATTATGGAAGTACAGGATGTATTTACTGGAGTATAATTTATTTTGGAGACTTACGTTACACAGAATTTGCAAATTAGAGCTCTCAAATTGAGTCTCGTGTGTTTTTGCCAAAACGAACACCAGGAGAATGATGATTACTAAATAAATAGGTAAGTTATCTAAAATTCGCTCTGTCATTATCGAAGAAGATGAAATGAAGGGTATTTTTCATGTAATGGCTAAGTATAGACATTAAAGCTATGCATCGTATTGACGACGAAAACCTTGCGATTACGCATAATTTTGTAACAGCAGCCTTAACCGCCAAATATGCCATAGAAAATAAATTATTAAAGTGACCTTTGACTGCTAAAAACATATTTTTGGAAGATTGAAACGAAGCTTTATTATAGGTACATATACAATATTTAAAATGCTTTTTAATTTTTTTCTTTTGCTTTTCAGTCGCACATGTGTTCATGCATCAGCTACACCGTTTTTATGAAATGTTCATTTAGGAAACTACATAATTTTTTTTGTTTAATAAGAATTTTGATGTGTTGAAAGTGGGCATGCCAAATATAACGTACTATGTTATAAGACCGACTCGGTGGACCGACGACCTGGTGAAAGCCGCGGGGAGCCGATGGATGCAGGAGGCGAGCAGCCGCTCAAGGTGGCGTGCTCTGGGGAAGGCCTATGTTCAGCAGTGGACGTCTTCAGGCTGTTAATGATGATGATGATGATGATGTTATAAGATGGTGAATTATAAATAAATACACGTTTTTGAATTTCAACATTAAATTAAAATTCTATTAACAACTTAACCATAACTTTAAAAGGCAATCATCATTCTTGAGCATATAAAACTTTAAAATGAAAAAAAGTGGATTAAATGAATCTATCACCCCTATAACAAAGCCTTACATAAATTAAGTCTGTACAAAGCCCATACTGACATTACAGTGCTTAAATAGGTAGCCGTTTTATAACCGGCGAGATTTAACGAGTTGATTATACCTAAAAGCTTTTGAGAAAATGGCCTACTCATTTTAGGATACCTATTACAGAGACATTTGAAGCACAGTGAAGGATAGCCTAGATCACCTTGGTGTCTGAGGCTTTGAATAAAGTTGCCTAGAATTGTAATCTTGGAATAAATCTCTCAAGTACCTACTCAAATATATCGTCAGTTTTATTGATGATCAAAGCATCAAAATGGTCTGTTAAGATTTAGATCAATAGTAGAGTACCTAATCTAGTTTGAGGCTGCCATTTTTACGTCGTAGAAGAAGAATAACATTTATATAAATTACTTGCAGACATGTAGTTAGATTATCCATCCAATATAAAAAAAAATCTTTGAAAATTTTTAAGCACTTCAAAATTCACAGAGAAGTACATCAACATAGCTTTCAAAGTTATCATGCTGAAATGGGCAGGTCACATCCTTTGCCCCGAACCTCTTGAAAGGTTCTGGAGTGGCGACCACGAAGCGGAAGTCGCAGCGTAGGTGGCCCTCAACCAAGTGGACCGACGTATGGTCAAAACCGTTGGGAGCCGTTGGATGCAAGATTCAAGCAGCTACTCAAAGTTGCACTCTATCGGCGAGGCCTTTATTCAGCCATGGACGTCTTCAGGCTGTTGATGGTGAAGTAACTAAAACAAAAAATCAACGCAGAAAAATATCATTGACCATCTAACGGTCCAAACTTAGCCGCTCCGTGGCGCTCTACAGAAGATGTTTAGCAGTGGCCTTCTTACGGCTAATAAATATGTTGATGATGATGATGATGATGAAAATGATGATGATAGGGGTGCTATCAGAAAGATGTAAAAAAAATTGTGAAATAATGTTGAATTAATTCTACATACACTATCACTACACATACATCGTTCGTATGTTTCAGACCCGAGTAAAATATGATTAACTAGTTGCGCCCCGCGGTGTTACTTGTGGTTGAAAAGTATCCTATATGTTAATCCAGCGTATAAGCTACCTGCATTCCAAATTTCATCGAAATTGGGGTAGCAGTTACGGAGATATAACGTAACAAACATTCACACACACGAATTTTGCATTTATAATATTAGTAGGATTGATTTAAAATTCCGATTACCACCAAGTCTAAATTTATCTTTTAATTCTTTCTGACACTTCAAGTCGATTCCTGGGTCCTGTTTAAACACAATCTCCGGAGCAATTTAATTTTACTCCCCGTTTCCCGTGTAATTACATTAGACGGAAGTGATTGTTGTTTGGTTGGCAGCTCTAGAAGGAATCAGATTTGCAAAATCTGAAAGAAAATTTGAAATTTATGCTTTACTATCTGTGATGATGATTGTACTCGCTCGCGATTATACCCATAATTTACCATCATTTATTGATGATAATTAAAAGGTAAAGAGTGCAAATGAAAATGTTTTGTTGAAAATTATGACTATTGCCGCGGCGCCTAACGTAGTTGACACGAATGATTTTGATACTGGTAAAACTATTTGTACATTGTATGCCATATTTTAAAACAGTTCTTGTTTTCATTTAATTGCACTGTAGTAGTTTTTTAGGGTTCCGTACCCAAAGGGTAAAACGTACCCTATTAATAAGGCGCCACTGTCCATCTGTCACCAGGCTGTATCTCATGAATCGTGATAGTTAGACAGTTGAAATTTTCACAGAAGATGTATTTCTGTTGCCACTATAACAAAAAATACTAAAAAACAGAATAAAATAAATATGTAAGGGGACTCCCATACAGCAAACTTGTTTTTTTTGCTCGTTTTTATAGATAATGGTACGGAATCCTTCCTGCGTGAGTCCGTCTCAAACTTGGCCGGTAATTTATAGTCATTATCAATGCCAAAACGATGCGTTAGATTTCATAAATTTTACCTATTTTCTAAGGATGCTAATTCAATTACACCCAGTATAGTGAAAATTGTATTTAAAGTCAAGAAAACACCATCCAACTTTACAAACTGCTCGGCTCGAATAAATTGCATGAAACTTTAAGTTCGGAACAAATAGTAACATTTGTCGAGTCGCGAATCGGCATCAACTTGAAGCGAGTGACGTAAATTTAATTTCCTCCAACTGAAGTTAAGAAAAGATGACTTTCGTAGAATAGTCGCGGGGCTGGTGCCAATTTTGATTACGGGAGTTATACAGAAACAGTTTGAGAATGTGTGAAAGGAAAGGCGTCCCCTCCACACAATTGTTGATGATTCAAGTGGCTCTCTATGGTTACATCTGTTTCCACGCAGAATGTTTTAAATAAACAAATAAATATGTGTGGACATTTCACACAGCATCATCTAGCCCCAAACTAAGCATAGCTTGTACTATGGGAACCAGATAACTGATACAATACATAAATACATTTTTTGTTTGTAAATACACACATAATAAAACACCCAGACACAGAGCAAACATCGATAATCATCACACAATTGACCCGGGTGGGAATCAAACCCACAACCTATAGTTCAGAAGGCAGAGATACTACCAACTGAGCTATCAGGCCAGTCAATTTTTTGCAAAAGGGTTTTAGTTTTACAATCGATTGCAGTATCACTCAGTTGCAGTAACACTGCACTCCGCACGTCATCCTGAGACTTCACGCAGAATAGTAATAATATTACTAGGCTATATGATTACACAATAAAGTCTCATTTTCCCAGTAATTTCACTAGCTACAATGCCCTTCAAACCGGAACACATACTGCACTGTGCTTGCACACTACTGCTTGGCGGCAGAATAACTATCAAATTAATAGATTCTACACATTATTTTGTTATTTGGTGTGTACTATAGAGAGTTTATCTATCTATATCTATATCATCTATCTAAGCAACAACATTGTTAACCTTTGCGAACTAGTGATCAAATTATCCAGCAGCTCCTCACCTATACTTACTTCCTATTTTGTGTCTATTTGTAAAACACCGAACTACTCTTCACCGTGCAATTATTATCTATAAGCTACGTAGTTATCACATGAGATTATTCTAGGAATATTAAATTCATCCGTAGGTATATTTGAAGAAGGTTAATTTATAAAAACTTCTAATTTATAGTAAAGTAATAAAGAAATAAGAGACAAAAAAGGCGTAATTGCTTATTATTTGTTACATGCTTTCATACATGTCATTACTGAGTATTCTGCGAATGGTTCTTACTCCCAAATATTTCTTTGTAGCCTTGTAGTACTTATCTTCTTAAATTATTGTTCTATAGTTAAAATTTGAGACAACCGATAGTTATAAGACTGCTAAGATTTTTCGTTAACATTTTTACCTAAACTAAACATTAAAAAGTATGCTTAACATCAGGTAAACGACAAGCTCGCCCAACAAACTTCTCATTAAAAAAAACTGTTTACCATCATCATCCTCTTTGCCTCTTTCCCATTTATTAGTGGGGTCGGCTCCCAATCTAACCTGTAGTGGCAAGCTACCATAATTACACGAGCGACTGCCATCTGTCCTCGCAACCCATAAGGAACCAGTCACAGGGATGGTTAGACCACGCGTCAGATTCTATCAGGCTTCTGACTACCCGTAACGATTCTCATAGATGTTCTTATGACAACCGGGACCGACGACTTAACGTGCTCTTCGAGACACGGAGCGATGATATAAAAAAAACTGTTTATATAATAGTTTAACTAACTATTCGTTTCTACCTTCAAAAGCACTTTGCAATAGTTCACCGCTTTCAAAAAGCGTTTTATCCCAGTCACCATCCTAAACTAAGGTAACGTACCTTTCAGAGTGAATTGAATGGAAAACCGCAACCAATAGAGGCTTTGAAATTATTTCGATACATAAACCGTGAACGTGAAACGGCGTATACTGCGCTTGTTTTTATTAGAATTGTAGAACAAAATACCGGCAACGTATAATAAAATAAACAAATTTGAAAGTTGACAGCCCTTAACTTACCAAAAATATGCCCATCTCTTATATCCCCGTCTATTTGACAAGAACAGCAACAGTTTTAAGAGTTTTAGATCTGTCAACTAAAGCCGTAAAAATTTGTCCTAATATCATTTTAAAAAGGTGTAGGGTTCGCTTTGGCATTATCATCCTTTCAACCTCTTTGTATTTCATATAACCTCGTTAAGCTTTAATTATGTACTGGATGTACTCGACACTTTTTATCTTTCGAACTCCATATGGCAGGACCAGCTTTTGGTTCTTTTGGCTAGGAAGTCAGTCTCGTAGTATCCTCTTTTTGGTCTGTGGTCAGTCTTGAGAAAGTCTTTGAAGATTTTTTTTTTATTAGTTGGAGTGGTCCTAGTCGCAAACCGGGACCACACGGTATCAACTTCAATATCCTTAATTTCATACTTAGAACTACTTAGATTACAATAAATCATCTATATATTTTTCACCTCAGCAGCTCAAACAGAAGACACACATTTTACTGCGAGAAAACTATGTGCAAAATCGCATTTATTTAGGTACGTCCTTGTTGGTACTAGAGAGGTACCTAAGTGCGAAGTTAAAAGCTCACACTTATCTCACTATGACGTACCTAAAAGGTTATAAGAGCTCTTAAACTTTAGTGCAGTGTAAGTGTTTTTATAATAATGTGATCAAAATTAAAACCAACTACCAGGAGAGCAGGAGGTGAAAAGGTTTAGCATCTTACTTTAAAGTAAAGTTAAAAATATATACAGATACTTCTTTTTGTTTCTTCTTCAATCGGTATAGAAAGTGCATTTTGAATAGAAAACAACGTCCAATTCACACATAAAATACGAATATGTAGGGTATTACCTACGACGGAGTTGTTACGTCATTGCAACTGCAATCATAAATCACTAATCACTGTATTTCAATCAAGTTCATCATAGATTATCAAATAGAAACCGATGCGGAGCTTCAATTACACCCGTAAAGAAGAAGCTCCAAGAAACTTCACGGTGATAATTATTATTCATTTTATCATTAACGATTTCACTCAAATAATAATAATGACTATCACGATTTCTACGACTTGTGTTCACGTCCAGAGTCGAACGACGAATGCCCCGAGTGCTTTTTTTTTTTTTTTTTTTTTTTGAACGGGCTAATGCTGTTGGTCTCTACCGACCTTTACAGCGTCACCGGGCAGGAGGGCAGGCGCTTAAGGCGCCCAACCGTTAAAAGTGGGAGACAACTAGCACAAGGGCACCCCTGGGGTGCGAGCCTCGGCTTGGGCCGTTGCCGGGATAAGAGGATCGAGAAGGCTACGTCCACTGGAAGAGTGGACCCTATGGAAAGTAATGCCCCGAGTGCCGGTCGACCACTCCTTTTATACTTGTTCAGTGGCGGGGCGTTGCAGGTAGAATGTGACGCAATACCCGATTGCGACCAGTTTTGATGTTGCTTTTGCTGCTCATACCACGATGTTGCTATTCCGCTTATATCCCGACAAATACATTAAAAATATTGTACATAAATACAATAAAATCATAATCTACTTTGTTATTCGTTTTAAATTTCACCAATAACATAAAAGCATTTCTCAATACCTGTGTTATAGCCCGTTTCTATTGAATAATAAACGGTTTCTGTTGAATATATTCAGTTAAAATTCTTTACTATTTTCATGAAAAATCAATAAGTTTAGTATGAGAGCTTGTTGCAGTGTTTTTTCACTTATCTTGGTTTACTTGATTCAAGGATAGAAGCAAATACCTAAAAAAAAGAAAAAGCTAATAGCTGCTGAGGCTAATAGTTGTAAGCGCTTTCTCTCTCTCTCTCTCTCTCTCTCTCTCGCTCTCTCTATTTCTCTAAATTGTATAGAAGTGAAAGTAATTATTATTGTTGTAAATCTTTCGAGAAAGTACAAAATAATTAGTTTTTTTTATGTAAACGAATGACGTGACGAGCTAGTCAATCGCCTGGTGTTAAGCGTCACGGCCACCCATTACAGATTGCAGTGTCACTCTAAAATAAATATTAAAGTTTCGCGTGACACTGCGCACTGCGCACATCATCCTGAGACATCACACAGTCCAAAAAAGATTTCTAGACTGTGAGATCAGTTCTTAAGTCTCATTTGCCCAGTAATTTAATAGTGTAAAGATTAAACTGTCAAACAAATGAAATTAAGATCCCAATTAAAAAAAAACACTAATAAAAAAGCACCGACGAAAAAAGCAGCGCAACAAAAAAACTCATTTGGGAATAATGTGAAACATTTCAATTAAATACCGAAAGAGCATTGATAGTAATTTGATATATTATTATTGTTATAAAATGTGTATAATTTTGATAATGGAGTACTAGGGTAGAGTAAGTCCTACTCAGGCGCCATTTAGTACACACGTAAAGAGTGGCTAGCTTTGGCTTCTTGGAGTTGGTATAATAGCCAAAAAATACATTCCACCGGTGAATTCGCTTCGTTTGACCGTTTATTGACAGTCATCGAGTCGAATCTCATTTGTATCAATTTTTTTTTCTTATGTTTTGGCTCCATAAAATTGTACTTAGCCAGCGTAAAAAACCGCCAACGTAAAAAACGTCACGTAAAATCAAGTCTTAGTCACAGTCTGGGTCAAATACTCTGGTCATAGTTCAGTCAAAGTCATGCCCTAGTAAAGTGGTGGCAACTTTACTAGAAGCTTCTATGGAATCTTGGAAGCAACACGAAAAACCATGTTTCACCACATTAGTTGCCTACATTCATGCTCATAATTCAGCACTTAATGCGAAAAACGCCACCAATTTTAAACATTAACACTGGAAAAAGCACAAGATTTGAAAAATAATACAATGCAACGAACGTTAACTTTTTCGCGTTCCCGTCGAAACTCCTGTATCGATTTTAAAAAAACAAGAATTCTATGGAAAACGGATGCCACATTTTTTCTTAGTTTTAAACGATTGAACGATCTTTTAAAGTAATATTTATACTTCATCCTTAACTGACAGTATTTAAGTTCAACTATTCAATTTAAAAGTTCACCTTAAACTATTCAACTTAAAATACAAATGATCGCAAAATTAAAAAAAAATATAGCATAATCATTGAGTAATATTTTCTTTTTAGCCGTAGGTTGGTGAAAAATCTTTGTATTGTGATCTCGAACTAAGGGGGCTGGGTGACTGAGGGATTATACCTTTGAAATAAATTTGGGTTGAAAAGAGTTTTCCAACCGGAAAAATACTCTCCTGTATACGATACTTTTGATCATATTTTATTTTCCGTTTGAATTTATCAGATATTACCGTCCAGGGATCTTTCCAGTAGATCAAACCGGAATAGACTGTGGTAACAGTAATTTCACAACCAATTATCGCTATCCCATTAGTTTAAAGCTGAACTTATTTAAATGAAATCTTGTACACTATAATACCAAGAAGACTCATTTTGGAAAATAAGAACCTCCCACAGGAAATGAACTGACAACCGATGGGGAAGAAAAGTCTCGAGTTGCGACCGGAAGACGCAGCGTAGGCCGGCCACCTGGTCAGGACCGTGGGGAGCCGACAGATGCAGGAGGCAAGCAGCCGCTCAAGGTGACACTTTATGGGGGAGGCCTATGTTCAGCAGTGGACATCTTCAGGCTGAAGCTGACGATGACAGGAAATGAGGAAATTTTGGGGAAAACCCATTTTATGCATCAAGCATTAAAAAAACGCAATTTCCATAGTATTTCAAACCTTAAAATTGTTTAAAATTCCACCATTTCTGAATTTACTCGTGACCCAATCTACAAGTATGAACGTCCTCTACATAAAGTTGTAACGTACATACTATATACCTACACAATATTATGTATGTATATTGTATCAGGTCTATAAGCCGGCGGTTTCGGCACAATGCCGGCCCAGTGTTCCGTGAAACAGTGATCCCTATCTATAGGATATCACGTAAATAAGCTTGGGAATACGTGGTTTGGCGTTAAATACGTAAATTTATCTAGGGTCTACCAATGACTCTTATTTTAATACATTTAAGGTTGCAAATAAGATCAAGAAATCGCGTAGGCTTTTGGTCAAACTAAAATTGTCTAACACTAAGGGTGGATTTTTTAATCGCAGTTAAGGTAAACTCATTCTAACCATGGTCAAAATTTGACTACTAATCTTAAAACCCCACCCTATGCCCATTTTCACCAAAGATCCCTAAACTACACCCTAACTAGGAATCCCTTTGGCTAAGGGACCTTTACCTAAATTCGTTTTCACAGCGCTGAGTGACACTTAAACTGTAAAGTGACAGTTTTTTTATTAGGTCCATGGTGACAGTTTATTCCATTCTATGGTTTCCGAAAACCGTGCTGCCGATTTTCGTTATTTTATTTATATATTTTAGAGAATAATCGTCTAAAATACAAGCAACTCCATCATCTCATAGGTAACACCCACATTTTATATACATCTGATACCAATATATATTACTGGACCAACGTGACAAGTTAAAACCATCTCTCCTCTTGTCAAAAAAACTTGGCTTAGAATGTGTATATTGATTTTCAAATTCTGAAGCCACTCTTAACTACCATCGTAACGTATTATAGCCATAAGCGGTTCCCTTTGAACCGATTACACATCCAAACTAAAGTCGTTTAGCCTGTCTCCTGTCTAGCCATTAACTTAGGTAACTTAGTTTAAACACACTTTACAAGGAAAGTGACCTCTGTATGCTGGAAGTTGTGACCTTACCAAAGTTCATAAAAAAATATTCTTACAACTTTTCACTGCATTCAATTTTCACTAAATGGGTAATATTTATTCAGCGTCAACTGTATATTCGAAAAAACTTTTTGGCAAAAAAAAATTAACTTAAAGCTTTTACCCCTGTTTAATATTCTGGTTTCGTAGCATCTACATATTTTTTTATTAAATACCAGTTATCAGCTAAATAGTTGGTAGGTAAATCATCTCTGTAGCTTGGGCTGCAAGAATATGGCTACGGTATTCACTATCGGTCGTAAAAGGCAACTAAAAGGTGCCAAAAATGAGTCAGATAAATGAGCCCGGGGTGGACGGCAGATAGAAATGTATCTTCTTCTGTCTCCAGGACTAGCAGTGGCAAATACTTTGCTACGAGAGTTATATATCTATGTTAAGCATCAAAGCAGGACACGGGTGGTTTGTCACATAACCCGATTGTACTCCAAAGCGCTCAACGATGCGATTTTCTAACTGACACTCCCATGTTCAAATTCCACTCGACCCGTAAGTTTTTCAAGCTATCTGTGGAATTAGCATGTGCTCTTACACACGGTGAAGGAACGTGAGTAATCTGGCATCTTCAAGTAACACCAATTTGAGAACTCACGCCATCCACCAACCCGATCTTGTCCAGCGTGGTGGATTATGGTCTACACTCTTCACGCGAGAGGAGACCCGTGACCCAGCTGTGGGAACGTATTGGATTGATGATGTGATGACGTTACGTTTACCATCATGCAAATAACCAGCTCGTCACTTTAGTCATACTTATGCAAAAGTGCAATATCTCAACTTAGCACACTCGTAATATAAAAAATAATAGCGGAGTTGTCTATAGGGCTCATATTGAAACACGACTAGCCGTTCCTAACCGTTTGGTAAAGTTAAGCAACGTTCGCTGCAGCCACTACTTTGATGGGTGACCGCTACAGCAAAAAGTGGTATTTACAACTGAGCGCTACCGTGCTTCGGAGGGCATGTTAAGCCGTTGGTCCTGGCTGTTGTCGTAAGACAATAGTCGTTAAGCCAAGTCAGAAGCCTTTAGGCGGCGTAAAAATTCTGACCCCACTCTACACTTTATTTTCGTGTTTTACTATTATTTAATATTAAGTTTTCTGTAAATAGCCTGTTATTTTAAACAGTTTTGTTACTTATTAAAAATAACGGACAAGAAAGTGTTTTGCAATCTCGCTTCGAGGCAGTCTGCGCTATGACAGCCTTCAGCATTTACATTTTGCCTAAACTGCTTTTAAGTTTTAAGTTTTACACTGAAAATGTTTTCTTTATGGTCTTCGTTCATTATACTATTATTTCTCAAAATTTGATTAATATTTTTAGTAATTATACTGACGACCGTTATATTTTTGCAAACGGTGACACACTTTAGCCGGAAAACACTAACACGAATATATAATTTAAACAAGCTGAAACAAATAAACATGATTGGGACTAACACAAAAAAGTTGCGGAATCAGTTGAAATGAATCAAATGAATGAATGAATGAATGAAATTAATTTATTCCAGACACACACACAATATCACACAGTTATACAAGAATTTATAGGTGCAGCAGAAATAAAATGCAAAGGTCATAAAAATAGTATGTGACATTGTGCAATATCAGGAATGGGTCCCGGCGCAGCATACAACTAAGGTGCACACAGCATCCTCAGTTACTGATTTTCAGCCCATGACATCACGGACGCAATACAAAAAGAACAGGAACATAAAATAACACAATATAAAGTAAACAAACACAAATAAAAAGAACAAAAACAAAACAGTAGCAAACATAACAACCGAACCACCTGGCAACTCAGAACGGCTGACAATTAGTTCAGTTCAGTCCATTTCCAATAAACATCATTTAATTTTTATTTAATAGAAAGAAAAGAAAAGAAGAAAAAAAAAAGAAAATACATTTATTCCGAAAACACACACAAATTATATACTACTAAACAAATTATATATGTAATTAAAAATAAAAATAAAAAAACAACAGACACTGTATGAGGCCAGGAATAGGCTCCGACTCAGCATACAACTGAGGCTGCAAGATACAACCTTAGTTACTGGTTTTCAGTCGGGGCCTACCGACATGACATCACGGACGCATATACAAATATTATTCACTAAAAGTACAACAACAGTTAATTAAAAATAGAAAATAATAACGAGCATAAGAGAAACAAATCAATCTAAAAATACACCATATAAGTAAAAAAGAAACATAAAGGAACAAAATATTCATTAAAATACCCAGATACTAACTACTACATATTACCAAGTACCTATAAGTAATACATAAACGTTTTAATTATTATATTATATAATTATTTATAATTTATGTTTTAGCCCAAAATGAGATTAACAGTTTGATAACAAAAATAGAACAGAATTTCTGACTTAAAATTTATTTGTATAAGTAACTACAATCTGGGGCTCTTCGAGTCGCGAGTGAATTGGTATCTTCTAGGCAAGCATGTACCGTCGTAGACCGCGTCGTCACTTTCTATCAGGTGAGATTGCGGTCCACTGCGGGTCTATTTGGTTATAAAAAAAAAATACAAGATTTTGATTGTTAAGTCAAGATCATTTTTTAAAATTTAGGTTACTTATTAGGTAACTTGTATTTCACAAGAAATGCAGAACAACGTTTGGTAATATTTCATGAATATTACGGTCCGGAATGATATGATGTGAATAATAATTACCGAAATGATAATTATTATTCATTGCTTATTATTGTGAGATATTAATAATAATAATGCCCAACGGTCACATACATAGATCGTGGACCCTAACTAGGATTCCCAGTATCACGACTCAGGAACTACGAGGACCATGGTCCCGCAACACCCAGACACAGAACAAGTATTTAGTTTTAAGAAGTGTTGTATTTTGTATTTATTTATATTTTACGTATTTTTGTAACTTTCTTAAGGTAATTTTTTGAGATATTATTAATTACCATTAACTTTCTACCATGTTTTAATTCAGTACAGTGCACACCTACCCCTAAGAGCATTTTGGTTAACACGGTTAGTATAGCAGTCAGTATTATATGTGACGTAGCTATATCCCGATAAAAGTTGCAAAGAGGCGTTAGCAGTTTGAAGGGTGTTTGTGGAAGAAATTGTTGAGAATCTCAGAGAAGTGCTGTTGTTTTACGAAGGCTACAAACTTAGATGAGAAACTTTGAGCATCTCTGTGTACTCCGTTATTTATCTAAGTTAGGTAATTACTCAAACGAAAAATATGGAGCTTCACAGGGTTTCATTTTGCAAGCTTTTTTGGCCATGTGTAAATTAATATTTTTTTATTTCAATTAATATTTGTGATCATTACTATGTATTCCCAAAATAAGCAAAGCTTATGAGAACCAGATAACTGATTTAATGTTTGTTTATTTTTTGCGTGTGAATATATACCTACTTATGAATAATGAATAATAAATAAATAAAAATCATTTAATTGAGGCAATAGACCCATAAAACATATAAAACATAAACACGCAGAACAATAGAAACAACAAAAAAAAAAAGAAAATGAATTTAGGTAAAAGTTAAAATTAATTTAAGTGGGTAGGCACGCAAACATACTAAAAAAAATACGAAGATGGCTACGCAATGTCTTGCTGCGTCATTTTTTGTTTTTGTTCATGTGCACAGATATCCAATGAGTAAATATCGGATTTCGGATATTCTCAGAGACAGCCTCGACTACTCTGTTACCAGAGCGGCGCAATCGGCTCCAGAATGAAGCCACACGCGACCTAACTAGCGCGAAAAAGTCAGGAACCACATTAATTAATTATATAACACCCAGACGCAGTGTCCTAAGTGGGAATCAAACCCACAACAGTTAGAAGGTAGACCTACTAACTACTCAGTGAAGCCAGACAGACAAAAAAGAGCAATAAATGAATAAAAAAAACATCTCATTTCCCAGTCTTTGAATTGTAATTCAACAGCCTCTTCCTAGAATTTTGTGGATTTCCAGGTATTCATAAAAATATGTTGCGACTTGCCAAAATCGTAACAACTACTTACATAAGAATCTCACTCTTGTACTTCATAAAATGGTGAGGAATTGCAAAATTACACCCCTAAACCCCTAAAGCTAATTTTGAATTCCCGCGGAAGCCTTTTCTTTATTTTTCATCCCCTTGTCCTCTCTCATCAGCAAAGCAATTTATAAACTGCTGACTTCAAAAATGTCCAGCAAAAAGTGTAATGCATTTCAGTAACGAGACAACAGACTAGACACCTAGAGACTAGACACTTGACACTTGACGGGAGACTTGTGAGGCTCATTTTACTTGACAAATTGCACTTTGCGATTCGTGTTGGGAGTATTATAGCCGGGAAAGTTGGGGCAATATGTTGCTTGCATATAAAATATCGGACACCGTGCTTAAATCAAATATATTATAGATACATAGTCTCTATGAAAATCAAACCTCAAAAGTGTCCCCACGCCAATGCTTGTTTACACAGATATATACCTCTCCAGCTAATATAAAATAGTCCACAAGCGGTTGTTTCATTTTAATAATGAACCATAGGACCTTGTAATAGCGTTGTAAAACAATAATATGTGAGTTACATAACTTTCATTAGGCGCAGTTACACACAACTGAGAAAAAACAAGGCATATGCCTTGTTTAAACGGTGCCGTTTTCAAGGCAGCGATCGTGGACGAACCCTATATTTTATCGCTGGCCCCGGTGTGCGAATAGAACCACCCCATCTCTTCCCGTGGGTGCCGTAAGAGCCGGCTAAGGGAATATCCAGGAAATGAGCAGCAGCATTCTCTTTTGTCTTCTTTATCATCTACTGCGATCACCAAGCCGCCTGCCAAGCGTGGTGATTATGGTAATCCCCCAATGTTAAGCGTCCAAAGTGGCGTTTTATTGGGAGGCCTGTGTTTAGCAGTGGACGTCTTCCAGCTGTTGATATGTGTGTGATATGAAATATGAATTTGATGTGATTTTCAAACCGCATCAATCTCGCTTGGGCCTGCACCAAAAACTTTGTTATATGCAGACTTTGGAGTCGCTCTTATCATAATCATGCTGGTGGGGTGTGGACGTGGGGTGGGGATGTTCCAGAATCACAAAACCGGAGGACATTTGTGTCAACCTAACCTACACACTTGTGCCTATATGACAAAAATGAATTGAAAAAAATGAATTGAATTACACATGAAAACGCTAAGCCTGAACGTAATTTTTCCCAACCTGCATAATCTCTACCTGCAAATATTATACGAATGATACCCTGTTTGGCTTTGACGTCGCAGTGGATACACCAATCTGAATGAAGTTTTGCACATATCCGAAATCAACGAACGACATTTTTTTTCTTTTTTTATGTAAATGGATGACAGATTGCAGTATCACTCGGAACTCTAAATTAATACAGTTTTGCGTGACACTGCACTGCGCACGTCATCCTGAGACTTCACAAAGTCTAATATTTAGATTACTAGAATGTGTGATCAGATCATAAAGTCTCATTTTCCCAGTAATTTCACTAGCTACAATGCCTTTCAAACCGGAATACAGTAGTACTTGCACACAACTGCTTGGCGTTAGAATAACTGGCAAAGCGAAGATTCTACCTAGACGAACTTTGCAGAAAAGTCCTGCCGCCTGGTAAACTACTAACCTGAATAGTTTCAAAATAAGTTAGGTGAAATCACCGGAGGTTCAATAGTCATCAAACCGTTCAGAGAGACTCCACACTAATAAAAATTCAATACTTTCCTTCCAACAGTAGGTACAGCAGATCTATTTCGGGATAAACTGTAACTAATGTCCCTATATTACACCATTCCAAGCTTTACCTCATACATTAGCATTCTACGCACGTTTTCTAACACTCAACACTTTTATTCCTTACGCAATAACTACACTATTTTGTTTGTTAAACCACTCCAACATTCGTTGATTTTTAAACTACAACATCCATTGACAATTTTGTATAACACTGCATAAATAGTGCCGTAGAAAACCAGCAGTAGTGAATAGACAACGCGGTAAAGTAAACTTTTAAGTAAACATACGAAGCACGTACGAGAGATCGAGTCGAGTTCATTTTATACATACGCTTTTATGAGCATTTGTTGGGCTTGGAATGTTTATTAAAATGTTAGTATAGATTGAACGGTGCCTTTGTTATTAATTGAGTAACCGTGTTACAGAGCCTTTACCTGCAGAATACTACAGCAAAGTCGGGAGCATGTACATTGTACGTGATATGTTTAAGAGGTCTTCGAACGTCGGCTGATTTAATTCAATGGTTTTCCCGGTACCTGTATTTAATCGGTGTGTAATTTCAACAACCAATAAATGAAAAACGATTTGAATTTGAATTTCTTTGGATATAAATTTGAGCCAATATTGTATTTATGTAAATTATTTATCAACTCTTAGACTCTTAGGAAACTCTTTCTATTAGCTCTTAGAATTAGCAAGTTGAAATGGCAATAGGCAGACCACATCGCTCGTAGAACTGCCAACCGATGGGGAAGAAAGGTTCTCGAGTGGGGGCCACGAACCGGAAGACGCAGCGTAGGCCGGCCCCACTCGGTGGACCGACAATCTGGTGAAAACTGCGTGGAGCCGATGGATGCAGGAGGCGAGCAGCCGCTCAAGGTGGCGCGCTCTGAGGGAGGCCTATGTTCAGCAGAGGACGTCTTCAAGCTGTAATAAGGCTCAACACTTTATACCTATTAAGTATCAATGGATTTGCTAGGAGCAATCCTAATAGGTGCACCTAATAGGCGCTACAACTTTGTAAATACTACAACCAAGTGCCCATTTTAGGTAACTATTTACTATCCACCTTTTGACCCCAATAGATCAGCAAAGTAAAATTACAACTTCTGATTTATAAGTGCCCACTTCCGCCCTTTTTTGTCAAAGGGTTGCAAAATAACAACTTCTATTTGCTACATAGTAATAGTAACGCAACGTCATCATTAATTTGAGTCACGTAAAGGACTGAATACTTTGCAATAAAAGCGGTATATCGGTAAAAGGTCGTCGTTATGCCCAATACATGCCCACTGCTGGGACTTAGGGCCCGCCTTATCTCATATCAAGAAAGTATAGGCTATAACCCACGACGCTGGCTAATTGCAGGTTGGTGAATGTTCATATGTTCTCGAATTTTTTGATTTTCGATCATGCCGGTTTCGATATCCAAAGCCGGATCAGAGATTTTCTCAACCTAAATAATTGTGTTTATTTAATTAAATTAATTTACATAAACATTTTTGTTTCCATTAAATGTTAGTAAAGGTGAAAGAAAATTACAAGTACTAATAACCGGCCAAGTGCAAGTCGGACTCAGGCACGATGGGTTCCGTACCATTATCTACCCCTGTCGCCTAGTGTTGAGTAGCAGTACTATTTAAAGCAGCGCCATCTACGACTCATCTGGTAAACGAGCAAAAAAAAACCCGTTTATTGTGTGGGAGCCCCCTTAAATATTTATTTTATTCTGTTTTTAGTATTTTTTTATTAAAGCTGCAACAGAAATACATCATCTGTGAAAATTTCAACTGTCTATCACGGTCCATGAGATACAGCCTGGTGACAGACGGACAGACAGACAGTGGAGCCTCAGTAATAGGGTCCGTTTTACCCTTTGGATACGGAACCCTGAAAAAGGCCATCATTAGTCCAATAATTGGCCGCTAATAGTTGTACATAAACAAAAATCTCGCAAATCCTAAAAAAATGTACAACTATTAAACTAAGAAGTTCAGTAATTACTTTTATATTAACATCGAATAAAACCGGTTCTATAAGTTATTTTTTTTTAAGTTATACAATCCTTGATAATAACTACCCAGCCACAAAGACTACGTAGCGCTACAAAAGTGCTACGTAAGTTTACGTAGCAGCCCTACGCTCCTAGCAACTCTACGCCTCTAGCGACGCGTTTGCAAACCAAATGAACAGTAAAACTCTTATTAACATTTCTAAATTGTAATTAAAGTGGTTGCTATAGAAATTGGTATTTTGATTATAATTAAAGAGTTCATGTGAAGTGTAATTAGAAGAGGCGACGGAGTCGACGACTCACTTCTTCTAGTTAGTTAAGGAATTATTTATGAGCTGGCATGTAATTGTAGACGTATTTAGAAGTTGAATATACAGGGTGATTCGTTCGTAGACCGTATCCTTTCAGGGTGTGTTTAAGCAGGCCTTGGGCTATCTTTTAAGCGTAACATTAGTTCAGCGGTTTTTTTTTATTTGTGAGTTATTCAAAATTTTGTGAAAATAGGAAAATTCCCCATTTTTGACATTAAATCACTGATTTCTGAAAGCACCGCTTTTAATTATTAAGTTTTTGATTTTAATTACATAAAAGAGACCTTAATAACTCTACTGACACTTAAATTTAATAATAATTAACCATAGTTTTTAAAAACATTGCTTAAAAGGGAAACAATTTTTTCTTGAAAATGATGATTCTGGCAAAAAAGTTGATTTATCTCAAAAAGTTCTTAGTAGTAGTATCTTAGGGAAAGATGATTAAAAACTCCCAAACCCGTAAAACATGTATTTCAGGTTAAAGTTCAAGCACGGAACCTTAAAAATGTGCATGAAAATCTACAATTTACTGGATTTTATAATAATATTACAGCCGTTTTGAGTTATTAAACAAAAGAATAAGCAAACTTTCATTTTTATTGTCATCAACATTATTAAGTGTAATTTACCCGGGATTTTGTCCAATTTCAACTCGTACGGTGGGCTCTTTGTATCATGAGAGGCCATCGACACATAAAAATAAGTTTATCACTGCTTGGTTGCCCTAACTCTCGCTATTTATGGCCTAACGTTAATCGTGATACCAAGTATTTACATGGATGATTTCGTGTGTCGATGAGGGGGTAGACATCTTTGGTTGTGAGTACCTTTGGAACCCATCAATATTTTTTGATAAATCGTATCTCATTAGAAAGCCGTTGAAAAGGACATGTTTTTAAATTAATTTACAGAAAAAAAACTTCAGTCAACTTTTTGAGATATATCAACTTTTTTGCCAGAATCATCATTTTCAAGAAAAAAATTGTTTCCCTTTTAAGCACTGTTTTTAAAAACTATGGTTAATTATTATTAAATTTAAGTGTCAGTAGAGTTATTAAGGTATCTTTTATGTAATTAAAATCAAAAACTTAATAATTAAAAGCTGTGCTTTCAGAAATCAGTGATTTAATGTCAAAAACTCGTTTTTGACATTAAATTGACATAACTAATTTTCCAATTTTCACAAAATTTTGAATAACTCGAAAATAAAAAAAATCGCTGAACTAATGTTACGCTTAAAAGATAGCCCAAGGCCTGCTTAAACACACCTTGAAAGGATACGGTCTACGAACGAATCACCCTGTATATATAAGATATAGCCGTTGATATTTATTAGAAATATAATAAAATAGTAGTAGTAATAGCAGTTCAACAAGTTCAATCAAATGGCGTTAAAACTTCAAAAATCAAAGTTTTTGTATATCATTGGTTAGTATTAAATCAAGGTGCGATCATGCATTTAGTTACCACTAGTTGCGCCCCGCGGTGTTATCCGCGGATAAAAAGTGCGTATGTGTTAATCCAGCATAAAAGCTGTCTGCATTCCAAATTTCATCAAAATCGGTTCAGTAGTTACGGAGATACAAGGTAACAAACATTTTTACACACACACACACACACACACACTTTCGCATTAATAATATTAGTAGGATACTATAGTCTCATTACGACGTCGTCTTTCACTTTTCTATTCTATTCTAAAACCTCAAGGATTCAATCCCAAGACCTACAAGTCGATGATTGACGTCACCACCATCTTAGCTTACTTAGAATTCAACACAAAATGAAAAAGTATATCTAGAGTAATTCCGCTAAAAATAACTAAGATTATCTATATTGGGAAAGTTGCAAAGGATTGTTGTAGGCAAATGTATAACAAAAATGATAAGGAAAGTATAATGTATACTATTTTTATTGAAATCAAACTGGGACGCCTAAATTGGTCCAACATTCGCTGCGCAGGATTAGGAAAAACCCAGAAAAAATATAATCAGACCAATGACAGACTAATTATAAATAATTAAAATTAATTTAAAATACACAACTAACACACTATAATACTGGTATTTAACTATTTGCTTAGAAAACTTAAATATATTAATTAAATTAAATGAATAAAAAATTTTTCGTGAAGTAATTTAAATATTACTATACTACTATACTATATTACTTTTTATTATTTTATTTTTGTATATTTTCATTTTTATTTTTTAATTTTTTTTAGGTGTCCCAGTTTGATTTCAATAAAAATAGTATACATTATACTTTCCTTATTATTTTTGTTATACATTTGCCTACATACTTGTTATACTTTTACCGGTGTTGCATTAGAAGCTCACGACTGCCAGAAGCGGCGTGCCTGAAAGTTTTTTTTAGCTGCAATGTATTCATTATCCATTGCGTTATTAGAACTCAACGTTCGAGAAGTCGTTAGCAAAGAGCGAGCATTGGAATCTGCTTACATATACATACAACACTATGTAAGCAGATTCCAATGCTCGCTCTTTATTAAATGTGTTCTGGTTTTGAGCATATTGCTGTGACAACGGCCCCGCCCCCTTATCATTTAATAAATAATAATAATAAATACGTGTGGAAATTTCACACAGCGCCATCTAGCCCCAAACTAAGCATAGCTTGCACTATAGGAGCCAGATAACTGATAGAATACTTAGATACTTTTTGTTTGTAAATACATACATAGTATACAATATAACACCCAGGCACAGAACAAGCATCGATGTTTATCACACAAATGTTTGTCCTGAGTGAGAATCGAACGCACAAGCTATATAGTTCAGAAGGAGCTACTACCAACTGAGCAAACAGGCCAGTCTCTTTAGTTTCTGAGATCTATCGTCCTAACCGTGTGGCTCTACCAAAATTGTGTACGGTTAAAGGTTACTGGAGAAGAAAATTCATAGGTCTATAAAACTTAAACGTTTCCACTAAAAACATGCAATAAAGGTTGCAAGATCCCACCATCAAGTGAGACAATAGTCAATGCTATGCGCATGCGATATAGCATGCTTGCTTAGAAGAAACCGGTTCACGCTCCTCTTGTAAACCTTCTTGAAGCTGAAAAAAAAAAAAAAAAAACACACGGCTATATTACTAATTCTATAGACACGGAGTACCCTATTCTCTCTAACAGGGTTCAGGTCCTATGTCTGCGGTTGAGGGTTGCTATCGTCTAAGATTGAATGGTCGGCAAGTGCGAGTGCATTCGCTTGAAGATCTCAGTACTCAATAGGCAGAGTGGAGTTTCGGAACGAGCGAATAAATTGTTTATGCGTTATTGTGCAAAATGAAAGATGAGATAACTGAGAAAGTCGCTCATCCAACTGGAGTTTTGAAGCGAGCGTTTTGATTGGTAAGTCACATGGAAAAAAAACAATTCAAAATCAATATTGTTTCACTTGTTCTAAATGAAAGGATGACAACTGTGAAAGGTGCTGTCACGTTTGTTTTTGCTCTTCTTACATGCCTACCTAATATCTACGCATTATCTTTATGCTGGTTGAAGACCTACCTACCTAGGTCTAGGCTATAGCTAACGACGCCATGGCTAGCTCATAAGACTCTTTCAGGGGGGTGGGTTCAGCCTCGTGTCTCTAAATCAAGCCGTGAAATCAAGGGAAACTAAGAGGGGGCCCTCGACAAACCAAACAAACAGAATACCAAGAAACTTTTTAATTTACCATCAAACCTTAAATGCTAAGATAAAACTAGCCCGTCGCCACCGAGTGTCTCACCCAGTTTCTCTCTCAAAACGCCTGGTATCACCACTGTCGCCTCACAGCGTCCAATAGCTTTGTTTTGTTTTGCAATCAGCCAATGCGGTTGTGCTTGCAGCTAGCCAACTTTCTGGCTTAAGATCTAAGTACGCCAATCACCGCAGGAGTGCCATGTTCGGTCTCTAATACACGCACACTGCTGCCAAATGCACAACCTTTTACTGTCGCCCACAGATAGCGATTCACCTCGACTCAGGGATGCGGATGCGTTCCAGGCTTCTCTGTCTATAGTTTCAAGGCTTAACACGGGTGCGTTCCCACATTGTTACAATGATAGAGCTGGCGGCGGTCCCAGCAGACAAGATCTTCTGAACGCGAGTGTGAGTCTTCTGAGCGCAGACGAGAAAATGTCATAAAATTAAATGGTATACAACAGCGCTCATCTAAACTACTATTAAATATCAGCAATTAGTATAAAGTTTTGAGGTACACCACGTCTTGAGCTACTTATACCAACGAAAACTTAGCTTAAAATAACAAGTAATGTAATCATTATTCATGCGACCCACTGCACCAAGAAAACGGTAATATTTCACACAATATCAATTTCGTTAGCACTTTGGCATTGTCCTCGAGTATATATTGCCAAATCGTCTGTTTAATGGCTCCGTTCGCTGATTTTGTCGAGATGTGATATGTTTTGGAGATAAAGGCGGTGTCCGGCATCTTTTTAAATGTCATATTGTAAGCCGGACAATGACTTTCATGTAATGTGCTGATTACAATGAATTTTCGAGCAATGTGCGTTGGCAGTCGCTATTACAACGGTAAGAGAAAACACCGTTCAAACCGACACGTTTAAATACTATAAACATTTGAGGACATTTATCGCCTATCCAGCATTGTGCATTATGGTTTATACTTTCTCTCTGAGAAAGAAGGTCGTTGGTCCAGAAGTAGGAGAACGTATTAGTTTGTGATATTTTTTATGCCGGTATCTTCAAAATTAAAGGGACATGTTTGCAATATCTGTCTTTGTTCATAGAGATAGGGCATCATAGCTTTCGACGTTTCACGGGCATCAATTAAGGATATGGATGATGTAAGCGTCATGATGCGCCTGGATTAGGTGTTTTGATGCGCCTGAATTGAAATTTTCTTAAACTTACATAGCTCGCTTTCTACTCTATCTTTATATAAAAGCTCATAGCTAAATATGTTTTCTCAAACATGCTTGGAAATGTGAGTATTATTTTGACAACCTTCTTCGGGATAAATCGAAATTGCTGTGCTGGCGAGCAGCGGCCGGCAAAATTTGTATGAAAATCCATATCTGTCGTGGTTTAGCGGCCAAATAAATTACATACAAAACTCATATCTGTCGTGTAATTTAAAAATGGAACGATCTTTTACTCAGAAACATGACAACCAAGGAGGCAACTTATCAAAGGTTTTATTTAAATTTCCAACTGGCTTACAAATAGTAAGCTGTTTATTGGAAAAAGTAACACTTTATGGTGGGAAAAATGGTTGTCAACTAAAAAAATATTTGTTTTAATTTTCACGCATTATTTGAGAAAAGTATATACAAGCCTTGGCCACAACAAGGCCCTGGTGGACTTACGTATCTGTGCCTCGGCTTCGCCTCGGCCCACATTTACACGTTCGTCCTTCAAAGCCTCTGTTCCTGGACGCTGCACTAATGAACTATAACTAGCCGCTTTAAGTTTTGTGAATTCCCAAATTTATCCGGCATTTACTGTAAATCACATCCCTAATATCGACATATCTGTAAATTACGGTTCCGATTCGACCTATACTACTTTGATAAGAAGGGAATACGTGTTCAGATTTGAGCGACAGGTATTCCTTGAAGTTCTTGAAGCCTAAATCCCGCCTTACAATTTGCCGGCTCTTGTCGGAAATTCCTGGATAATGGGTACCTATGACTTGAACTGAGGAATTACGTGAAATTCAAGCAAAACCTTGTTCGTGTTGAGATTGCAAATATTATATGGCAGACCTTAGACATTTGAATATTAGTGTGATAATGAAATGTCAAAATTATGTTTTTCATAAATATCTATAATTTAACTTCTTTTTACGACTATTAACACATACACCCTTTATACATAGTACATATGTATATTATGTAGCGGTCATAGCGAAGCACGACTAGTCGTTTCTAACCGATCGGTAAAGTTAAGGAAGGTTCGCTGCGGTCACTACTCTGATGGGTGACCGCTACAGCAAAAAGTGGTATTTACAACTGAGCGCTACCGTGCTTCGGAGGGCACGTTACGCCGTCGGTTTCGGTTGTTGTCTTAAGACAATAGTCGTTAAGCCAAGTCAGAAAGCCTTTGGGCGGCCTATAAATTCTGACACCAGGGCTGACCACTTGCCTACACGAAAAAAAGAAGAAGAAGAAGTACATAATAATATAATTACAGTTCTTTGTAAATCGCTACTTTCCCACCCTTATACCTTCTCTACTCCTATTTCATTTCTTCTCCATGTTCTTTCTGTAGTCTTCTATCCTTTCCTATACTTATTCCTTATATAATCCTCCATCCTTTCCTATGCTTATTCTTTCTTTCGTTCCTATCCTTATTCCATATCTACTCCTGTATTTACGATACTCGATAGCGTAAACATTTGTATAAACTGATAATAAAAGTCCTGAACAAACAACCATTAACGTTTTCAATTTTCAGATCACTAAATTCTTAAGTGTTGTTACGTAATAAAAAATGAGCTACAAGAGTAAGTCGTTTAGTGCACCTGAGCGCTATTTTACTTTCAAGTTAGCTATAAGCTATAATATCTTGATATTATGATGTTTTTGTACTTTTATTACAAGATAGATAGATAGATAGATAACTCTTTATTGAAAACACCATATTACACGAACATTTAGAGGGAAATCTTAAGCGATCTCTTCCAGACAACCCAGAAGTATAGAGAGACAATGCACAACAAGGACGGTGGCTTTCAATTTACAAAAATTTATAGTACAACGAAAGAACTTAATATAATAATAAATAAATAAATAGATAAACCAAATCATAATATAATATACATATATAAACATACTTTATATATATATCTACCCAATACATATACAAACTTACTTAAACCTATAGATCTAGGTACATAAAAATAAATACATATTATATTATATGTGATACTTACATAAAATGATTACAATAGAATATTAAACATATAGTAGCTATTTCGCGAGATAGAAAGCTTTAACTCGAACTCAAGATTATCGTTATAAATTAAAATGGAAAGCTGTTCTTGATGAGAAGCTATATTGCTGAGCGCATCTGGACTGATTTAGCTATGTTCCGTGTCAAAATATTGGTAATAGTCTTATGAGAGAATTAATTGACGAAGATTATTAATTAATAAAGGAATAATTAATTTTATACCTACTATAAGATTATGATGATTTTTATTACTTTCTTCCAATATTGCAGCACCTCCTTTAAATTTAATGGGTGAAATTATATAAATTAATAGAATAATAAGATGAAGTTATTTATCTATTTTAGGAGTACTAAAAAGAACAGGACGAATACCGCGGCACGCCGACTTGAACGATATCCGTCGGGCTTTAGTTAGTGCCGGTGTCCCATCAGTCCTAGAACCTAATGGACTGATGCGAGACGACGGCAGAAGACCCGACGGGATGACCCTCATACCCTGGAAGATGGGACGGCCCCTAGTTTGGGATGCCACATGTGCTGACACTTTGGCTCTGTCCCATCTTTCTTTAACAACAGCTCAAGCCGGCGCAGCCGCCATCAAAGCCGAAAACCTCAAACGGCACAAATATGCACTCTTTGATAGGGCCTACATATTTGAGCCGCTTGGGGTGGAGACAATGGGTCCATGGGGGCCCGCCGCCATGGAAACGTACCGGGACTTGGCCAAACGTTTGGTGGAGGCATCCGGTGACCAGAATGCTGGCTTTTATTTTGCACAAAAGATAAGCATTGCCATCCAGCGTGGTAATGCTGCCAGCATTCTGGGGTATAGTTGAGTTTTTAGGTCTAGTTTAGTTTAGTATATACATGTTATTTATGTTTTTACATCCAATAAATACCATCTATTTTAATACTAATATTAATTTCTTTCTTTAGAGCTGGTTATAGATTGAATTTATCAAAATTAGGTTTTACCAAGAATTTTATTTACAAGGTTTTACGGCAAGAAATATTCGTAAAAGAATGTTATATAAAGAGGAAGTGCTGAAGTTAAGTTGCTGGAAAATAGCTACTGTAAAATAAAATTGAATAAAATAGGCACCAAATGGGCAAGCATGCTCCAAAATAGGCCGCATCATCACTTTCCATCAGGTGAGGATTTCAAACGCGAGCCCTTTCAAGCATAAAAAATTAACCCAGCACATAATATATTAAACAGATACAGACATATATTGATAAAATAGTATTTGATTGTAAAGTTAGAATGATCTTTATTTATATTTTTATTTATTTTTGAAATGTGCAATGTGCCTTTATTCTTTAAACTAACTACTACAATAATAAAAACCAATAAACTAGCTACACTACCTATCTACTACAAAGAACATTTGGACTGTATAATAGCCGCGATGGCTTATAGACAGCCCAAGTGCTCCAGCCCACTACCGGTAGGTAGCGTACCCAACATGCCGGCAGCATTGCCTCGTTGAATTGCAATCCCTACTGTTTCGCTGAGCCAAATAAGTGCCAGCATTTTGCTCACTCTAAAAATATGTCATGTGAGAAAACTATTATATATATAGGCCATTTAAAATATCTTGAACAAATTGAAAAAAAAAACAAAAAAAACAATTCAAATAATTTTATCAGGAATGTTAAAGGAGTTGTCAATCTATGCAATATGGACTCAAATGAATGAAAGTGATTGATTTCATGATTTATGATTAATTGCTATTTTGAACAGCCGTTGAAACTTAGCCAATACAAATATAAGCGCCTAATATTAAAAGGTTAAGATAACTTTAATAATTAATTTCGGGTCTTATACATACCAATCAATTAACATTTTCTTCTCAGATGTTTGATTACCCATCAAACTGGAGTAAAGCCGTGATTCGACTGTTTTATGTTTTATAGGCTGTCAAGTTTTTACATAAAAAAGTTATGGGCAAGAGTAGCAAGCTCTTTGTTGAAACCTTAGAGTATAGACTAAAGCATAGAGATAACTTGATTATGTGTCAAGTGTACCACTTTTTTGACACTTTTTATATGATGTGGACACTGATGTGAATGAGTCTGACAGATTTGTATAGAAAAAACAGTTGACTCGAGTCAAAAAAATGTTACGGTGCTTATCGCAAGCGAAGCTAATTACTATATGTTTGTTTCTTTCCGTCGCCACTGACGTAGCGATACGTGTGAGCAGTGTTGGAAATGTAAACCTAAAGCAATGTGTGTGCTACTGTGTGCAGTCTGTGGTTTTTACTTATTTTTCTCTCTTTGGTTTGAATGGCGGCTAGGCGTGATGTGTCCAAGTGTACTGCTGTGTATTTGAATATAAATCCTAGATTAAACAATAATCGTTTCCTCTTTTTTGCCCATAACCCATCAGGTTATGGGTCCAGGAACGCTCACCGCGGTCTGAAACGTAAATATTTATCATTTTCAAACATACATAAAAGTGAAACTAGCCGGCCGGCGCCATTACCGCGTGCTCGATATTTTACACAACCATGGCTACATCAAATTCAAGCGGAATAGTGATCGAAAAACTAAAAGGCATCGAAGATTACAACAACTGGAAATTTCTGTTGAAAATGATGCTGATGCACGAAGACCTATATGAGTGCATATTGTCGGAAGAAGGCTCGAAAGATGACAAGAAGAATCAGAAGGCTCTTGCCAAAATTTGCCTTTCTGTAGGGTCATCTGCGCTGGCACACGTCAGGAACGCGACTACTCCTCACCAGGCATGGTCGAGCTTACAACGAGCTTATGAAGACAAGGGATTGAGCAGAAGGCTAGGATTGCTACGGTCACTATTTGGTGTGAAACTGAGCACGGAAGGAATGCAGAGCTATTTGTCAAGGATAACGGAACTTGGACAGCAGCTATCCGACATAGGTTCTCCTCTTGCAGATGAATTTATAGCAGTCATAATGCTAAGCGGATTGCCATCTAATTATGACCCGCTTATAATGGCTCTAGAAAACTCAAGCGCTGTACTAACCAGTGAGAATGTTAAATCAAAACTATTACAGGAACAGATTCGGCGAGATGACAAATCTGATCGTTCTGATTTAAACGCTTTAGCTGTGAAGAAAACTTTCAAGTGCTTCCGATGCAAGAAATCTGGACATATGAAGAGGGATTGTCCTCAGAACCAGAACTACAATGGCAAGAATTCAAAGGTGGACAACAAGAATAATAGTATCCTGACTCCTAAAGATAATAAATCGTTGCTGGCAGCATTATCAGTCGATATGCGCAATGATTCATGGTACATAGACTCCGGCGCAACAAACCATATGTGTAATAATAAGCAGCTGATGCATGATTTCCAATGTGGCAAACCATTGGATGTGAATGTTGCAAATGGTGAGAAGCTGACAACTGGAGGACAGGGTAAAGTACAAGTGAATTTACAAGGTGGTTTAAAGACAATAAGTAATGTTTACTACATACCTAAACTTTCTGGCAATCTACTATCAGTTAGTGAAATGTGTAGAAAAGGTTTTAATGTTAAATTCAATGATAAAAGGTGTCTAATTCTTGATGGTAACAAAGTCATAGCTACAGGTACATATGTAAATGGAATTTATCAACTTGACATTGTAAATGTACAGGGTAGTGAGGTAGGGTCAGGGGTTGCCATGAACTCGGTCTGTAGGGAGTCTGCAGCAGGTGAATGCAGTGAAGCTGCATTGGTGTCTGCAGAGGCTGCTTCACAGGAGCTGTGGCACAAACGGCTCGGTCACCTCAACCTAAGGAGCATGAAATTAATGAAGAACGGACTTGTTACAGGTATGCATTATCAAGATAATACATTCAGCCCTTGTACTTCATGCGTAGAAGGGAAACAGTCAAAACTACCTTTCCCTGCTAAGAGTAACAGTAGGTCAAAAGAACTTTTAGGGTTAATACACACAGATGTGTGTGGGCCTATGCAGTCAGTGTCAATAAATGGGGCTCGCTATTTTTTGACATTTATCGATGATTTCTCTAGGAAAACTTTTATCTTTTTCTTAAAGACAAAAGATGAAGTATTTGAAAAATTTAAAATTTTCAAAGCTGTGGTTGAGAAGGAGATTGGTAGGGAAATTAAAATAATCCGAAGTGACAATGGTGGAGAATATATAAATACTGGTTTACAGAATTACCTGCAGAGCTGCGGGATTAAACACCAAACTACAATCCCCCACTGCAGTGAACAAAATGGCGTTGCAGAGAGAGCGAACCGGACAATCATGGATAAGGCTCGCTGCATGTTACAAGATGCTGGATTGGACAAAGAGTATTGGGCTGAGGCTGCTAACACGGCTGTCTACCTTAAGAATCATTCTCCAACAAAAGCTGTAATGGGTGCAACTCCGGAGGAGAAATGGACATCTAAAAAGGTAAATGTATCTCACCTACGTACATTTGGATGTTTGGCATATGCTATGGTGGATAATGTGAGAAAACTGGATGCTAGAAGCAGGAAATATATATTTGTTGGTTACTGTGAGAACAGCAAAGGTTACAGGCTTATAGATCCCGTTTATCCAAAGAAATGTGTCAAAGCAAGGCATGTTACATTCTTTGAAAATTTATATTGGAATAAAGGTGTGTCACATGATGAAAATAGAGAAAGCACAGTAGTGACATTAGAAAATTCATCTAGTTTGAAAAATGATATTGGTAGTAATACACAACTAAATACCAATACACCCAACAGTGTGCAATCATCGCCGCTGTCAGACTCTTTCTTAGGTGACATATCACAATCTGATGACACAAATCTTCGCAGACAAACTATGTTTGATCTGAATTCCACACAGGAATCAAGTAACACAGATAATTCGTCGGATTGTATATATATTCCAGGTCCTGATGACATAGACTCTGAGGACTCGAGTCGCATGATATTTGAAGATGCTCACGAGTCGGAGTATGCTGGGCTGGCGGAGGTAATGAGTGAAGAGGACATCCCTAAAACAGTGGAGGAGGCGATGCTTAGCAGTGAAGCAGAACAATGGAAAGAAGCTATACTGGATGAGTATAATTCTTTTATAACTAATGAATGTTGGACATTAGTAGATCTTCCTAAGGGACAGAAGCCAATAAAATGTAAATGGGTATTTAGCAAAAAGAGAGGCCTGAGTGGTGAGTTGCTTAAATACAAAGCTCGCTTAGTAGCGAAGGGCTATACCCAAAAATATGGTATTGATTATCATGATACATTTTCACCTGTTGTACGTTATTCAACTATCAGAATATTACTGGCATTGGCAGCTCAGTATGACATGTTAGTTGAACATCTTGATGTTAAGACGGCGTTTTTGAATGGTAATCTAGAGGAAACCGTATTTATGGAGCAGCCAGAAGGTTTTATTGTGGAAAACAATGAAAACAGAGTTTATAAGCTGAACAAAGCAATTTATGGCCTAAAACAATCTGCAAAGTCATGGTATGAGAAAATAAATGATGTATTAACAAATAAATTAAAATTTAAACGTCTCTCTTCAGAACCATGTGTTTACATATATAATAATGATGACGAGATGATAATTATCTCATTGTATGTTGATGATATTATGTTATTTTCATCAAAAACATCCCAGAAAAAGGATGTAATCAAGAAACAGCTGATGGGTGAGTTTCAGATGAAGGATCTGGGTCAAGCAAACCATATTCTTGGTATGAGAATCACAAGAACAGATGATGGAAATTATACATTAGATCAGGCAAATTATATAAAGAAAATTCTGGATAGATTCCATATGTCAGATTGCAAACCAGCAAAGACTCCAATGGAAGTTGGCTTAAAATTGCAGAAAGAAGAAACTATTAATTGCAATTTAGATTATAGAAGTCTTATTGGTTATCTAATGTACTTGACTGTATGTTCCAGACCTGACATCGCTCATAGTGTGAGCTACCTCAGCCAGTTTAACAACTGCTACTCCGAGGCCCACTGGAAAGCAGCAAAAAGGGTACTACGGTATCTGAAAGGTACCTTGGACTACCGTTTAGTGTTTAGCAGAGGTGATATGGAGGTAACAGCATTTGTGGATGCAGACTGGGGAGGAGACCAGCTCAATCGCAGATCATTCACAGGGTATGTATTTAAAATTGGCGATTCCATAGTATCTTGGGAGAGCCGCAAGCAGCGGACCGTGGCGCTATCCTCAACTGAGGCCGAGTACATGTCAATCTCGGACTCATGTAAAGAAGCTATGTTTCTAAGAACATTTGTTCATGAATGTACTGGTATTATATGCAAGGTCAAGTTGTATAATGATAATCAGTCAGCTCAGAAACTTTGTAGTAACTCTATTTGGCATTCGAGAACAAAACACATAGACATTAGACAACACTTTATTAGAGACTTAATAAATAGAAAGATAGTTATTATAAGCTATGTTCCTACACAAGAAATGTTAGCGGATGTAATGACAAAATCATTACCTAAAGAAAAACATTGTACATTTGTATCTATGATATTCAAAATTTAATATGTTTTGTTATGGTATGTTGTGGCATAAATTAAGAATGAAACCATAGGTACTACCAAAAACGTATGGTACTGCATTGCATGTAAGTAAATTAGTGAAATTACCTATAGTAGATATATGGTTATTGTATTTATGCTTTATTGTTTCACAGTACCTATTGCATTACTGGTTTAACTAAAATGTATGGATTGATACTGTGTAATTCAGTATATTACTAAAGAATAGTTGCTCTTGGTCACATAATATTGATTGTTTTGTGTAGAATGTCTATTATTATGGACCTATGTACTAAATAGCTTAATGGTGGAGTCTAAGCTAATTGAGCAACTCATTGTCTTAGTTTAAGGCCTAGTGTTGGAAATGTAAACCTAAAGCAATGTGTGTGCTACTGTGTGCAGTCTGTGGTTTTTACTTATTTTTCTCTCTTTGGTTTGAATGGCGGCTAGGCGTGATGTGTCCAAGTGTACTGCTGTGTATTTGAATATAAATCCTAGATTAAACAATAATCGTTTCCTCTTTTTTGCCCATAACCCATCAAGCAGTACAAATATAATATCATATTTAATGATCTCTCTATGCTTTAGTCTATACCCTAAGGTTGAAACGATTGTGTTATAAAATTCAAGTGTCAAAAGTCAAAAATGCAAATAGGTTATTTTTAGCACCTTTACAAGTCAATAATAAAACAGTCTTATAAGTAACCTTGTTTATATGTATTTAATATTTCGGGGTCAATAAACCACAGAATTTCAATTACCGCTTCCCAAAGCCCGACTAACTACAATATTCTTTGAACCGGGCCTAGTGGTAATATATGGAGACGGAGCATAATGGCCGAGAAAATTAAATTTGCTCCAGCCTGTGCTTCATAAAGACTATGTGTTGAAATATTAGGGGTCGGGTTCAATGACCTATTTAACACACGGCGGGGGAAAAGCGGGCTGTGAGGATTACGGTTTTGATGAAGGAACAGTTGAAATATGCCTTTACATAGGTCGATACTACCCTAAATTCCATATTTACTTAACGTCAGGTGTGTTTATTATAGCCGCGGGAAGCCGATGCATGCAGGAGGCGAGCAATCGCTCAAAGTGGCGGTCTCTGGGGGAGGCCTATGTTCAGCAGTGGATGCCTTTAGGCTGCTGATGATGATGAGATTATTATAAAGTTTGGTGAACTTTGAGAATCCTTGGTATACGAGACCACAGAAAAGCGAAGAACGAAGTAAAAGGTTGTCTAGCGAAGCAAAAAAATCCAAAAAAAATAAATATACATAACAAAAAAATAATAAAAAAAAACAAAACAGAATAACTTGGAACAGACACAAAAACAAAAAAAATAGAAATAACAAAACAAACAAAAACACAAAGACACACACACACAAAATGTTACAAAGTGGTAATTGATAATCCACGACCTTGAAAGATCCGTTTCAATAATTTAACAAATGTGCCTTTCTCCACTGAGGTAGACGGGACAAATAGTCGGATCGGTGGCTGAAAGGAAGAGAATTTATCAAACAAAATGAATTGGTTCCAAGCGAGAATTGAATACCAATTGGCCGTGGTTATGTAATCGTCACTTTTGTCTAGGTCACATTTTAGGCGAACAATTTTAGGAGCTTTCAAACCGAAAATTTGAATAGTCATGAAAACAGGCTGCTGGAAGATTTAGCAATTAAATGAAATGGAAAATAGTCTCTAGTGTCAGTAGTCCAGTTGGTACAAACCACCAAACTATAGGTTAAAGTAAAACTAAATTCAATTTCAAATTCAAATGTTTATTGCATTACACAATGTTACAAAAGGTGACGGTATATATAAGGATTAAGATCATTATGGACCCAGTTGGGCACAACAATATTATGTTAGAGGAGAGGAGGACATTAATAAGTATTTAACTAAATCTAAAATTATTAACATTAATCATTATCAAAATATTCGGCATAATTATAATTATTCGTCATTAACTCATCTAATTTAATTCAACTATAAACTGTATAATATTTATCAAATTTAAAATTATAATTATAAGAATAATAATTATTGTATTTTATAGTATTTTTGTAATTTAGTTTTATATAAATATTGTAACAAAACCTAAATCTAAGAAAATGTAATAAATGAGTGAATAATTATTGTTAATAAAATTAATATGTCATATTATATACATAAAAAATGCAAGCTATTCAAATAACTCACCCCTAAAAAAAACCGGTGCAAAGGTGCCCATTACAGTGCCTGCGAGTGGAGTGTGTGGCAGGTGCGAGCCGGAGCGATAGTCATGAGTTTTTTGGCCAAATTCTTCGCCTTATCTCACTCACCAGACCCTTGGCCTCAGTGCCCAAACAACCTATGGTTTAGTTACTGTGTGTTAAACACAAAAATAATAATATATAACAGACTACTACCACTAAGCAACGTGCCAAAACTGCTTGCCAGCTGTTCTGCCAATGCTCAACCTTTGGCCCAGGTAAAGACCTGCGTGTTGGTCACATGTTTCTTCGACCAAACGCAAAATATCTTTCTGATTTAACAAGTTAAAGTTAAATCTTGTCAATTAAAGTGGAGATGAGTAAGAGACTTAGCTGGTTAAAGTGATAGAAGGTAGAGTAGGTCCATAACTGAATGATGGCTACGCGAACAGACAAGCAGTCGTTACAGGACATACAGGACGGATATATAGAGTTGCTCAAAAAAGGGAAGAATGCAGAGAGGTATAAAGGTTTATGCTCGCAGTAAGTAGAATAAGCTGCTAGTGATGATGATGATGATGATGATACCAATTTATCCTAATTGATCTTGAACAGTGATCGGTAACAACGTCTTATATCCTTACTGTATATCTAGTCTATGGGCAACAGGGTTTATTTATTTTATTTTTTATTTATTTATTTATTTTTCGATCAACGGCTGGGATCATACATCATAAATCATAAAACATAAATATAACATAAATGGGTTAGTAGCGCTTAACCTATATTAGTATACATTACATCCACACAAACTTGACGCTTTGTTAGTCAGCACCTGAATCCTGCAACAGTGATTCAAGTACTGACAGTCAAATCTTCCTGCAAATGCCCTCAGGATGCAGTTGTGGCTGGCCCACACCCTGCGCACCAGGGAAGAGCACCGTTTCCGCATGGTTGTATAAAAACAATCCACCCGGGCTTCCGCAAACATCCCTGATGCACTACAAAACCGTGGCAGCCCCATCAACACCCTGAAGGCATTATTATATTGAATGCGTAAAGCGTTGTACTGTTTAAGCGTATGGCTTGCCCACAGACTACTCGTGTACACGGACGTACAAAATGATCTAAACAGTGTGATTTTGACGTCCCTGGAACATCGAGAAAATCTGCGTGCAACCATATTTGCTCTTACAGACAACGCTCTACGCTCCCTCTCTATATCTGCATTGTCCTTCAGGTCAGAGGTTATTATGTGTCCAAGATATTTGAATTGTTCAACCCTTTTCAGAGGAGTTCCATTCAGTTTTACCGACGGGAAGTTGTTTTCACTTTTTCCTTTGACCTGAAAGACCATGCATTCACTTTTCTTACCATTATAAAGTAAGCCGTGGCTGAGAGCATACCGTTCACAAATGTTTATCAGCTTCGTCAACCCACAGACCGACGCACTGAGAAGAACCATATCGTCCGCGTAGCTGATATTGTTCACGCACACATCATCGATATGGCAACCAAGATGAGTGGTACTAAGTTCTTCTAAAAGTGCATTCACATACAGGTTGAAGAGCTTTGGCGAAGTCAACCCTCCCTGCCTCACCCCGCACTCCAACCCGTATGATACCGAGTACTCACTCGCCCATCGAACGACATTTACCTGGTTGTGGTACCAATATTTGAAAATATGTATAAGTTCCTGTGGCATAGAGATATTGTTAAGTTTTTGCCATAAGATATCATAATGAACCAGGTCAAATGCCCTCGACAGGTCGAGGAAGCACGCAAATACGGGTGTCTGCCGATCGGTGTAATACTTGACGGTCTGCTTCAAGCACAAAATAGCTGTCTCAGTAGAAAGTCCAGCTTTAAAGCCAAATTGGTTTTCATGCACTTTTAGGTATGTATCAAGCTGAGTGTTAAGCAAACCGTCAAGCACTTTCGCCAGAATCGTGGCCAGTGATATCGGTCTGTAGTTGTTTTTATCACTTATGTCACCGGTCTTATTTTTCACTATTTACACTCTCTATCACATGCTACAGGATAAATAATGAATGGTATGATTTTGTGAAATGATGTTATTCACTTCACTTCCTTTTTGACTATTCAACTTTAGTCAAAGACTTCCTAGTTTGGAGTACCGTTTATAATTGTGCTAAATTGCATCATCACATAATCAGCTGATAGAAGTCCACTGCTGAACATAGGCCTCCCCAATAAAACGTCAGTTTGGGCGCTTATCATAGGAGGGGTTTGCCACGCTATAATCACCACGCTTGGGATGTGGCTTGGTGATTGCAGAAGATTTTAATGTACCGAGGAAAATGCTGCTGCCCGTTCCATGTGCATGGGAAGAGATGAGATGATCCTATTTGCAAACCGGGACCGCGGCAGTTTAAGTGGGGCAATAGAGTTTAATAAGCTGCTAATAATAATGATGATGAAGATGATGATGATGATGATGATGATGATGATACCAATTTATCCTTATTTATCTCGAGAAATGAAAAAATATGTAGTATATGTACTACACGGTTCTACAATATCAACCAAAAAAAAAAAAAAAAAAGTCAAATCAAATTGCTATGAAAATTCATTTTGTAACGTCTTTGCAAATTTCAGCAATGTACTTCTCATTACCACATTTTCACCCCCAACAAAACTTAAAACTACCCTTGCAAAGCTTGTCAAACTGGCAACTAATTAAATGCATTTTGGGGGTTGATTGCTTAACTTTGATTAACCCGGTGTCGGTCTGTCTGTTAGCCTCCGTCTGAGCTAAATTGTAATACGGCATCGGGCATCTATTCATATTAAATTGAAGTCGGTTTGCTTGTGGATTGCTTGATTGAGACTGCAGTGCTTACTGTGAAGTCAATGTTGGTTTGATAGGGCTAATTTATTGGAGTTTCTGGATTAATATTATGGGGCCTTTATGTCGAATTAAAATTATATTATTAAGTTATTCAGTGTGTGCATTACAATGAACTCCGGTTTAGAGTCCCTCGTCCTGGCAGTAAATTAAAACGAAGAAATACTTTTCATGTGTCCACATGTAGAACCAATATGTTGGATCACTCCCCGGTACACCGCATGTGCAACAGCTATAATGACGCAAGGATTCAGGATTCGTTTGATATTTTCAACAAGGGTTCGTTGTCCTCAATTAAGTACGCAATCACCAAGATAGTTTGATTTTCATTATGAAGTATTATAGGTAGACAACATTTTTTTTGTGTTTTGGAAATATTAGTAGTAATAGGTTTTATGTTTTGTAATTTATAATTATAAATTTTTTATTTATGTTATTATTTTGGGCCATTTGTGATAGTCTGGTTGTTTAACAGTTTAGCAGTTTTTAAGGCAGATATGATGTGTAAGTTAGGTTCACATTTGTAAGGCGTTATGTAAAATAGTAATAGTTTATAAGTATGATTTGTTCGTGATGTTTATACATAAAGCTGTTTTGTGAACTTTCAATAAAAAAATTAAAAAAAAACTACAAATGTGGAGAGGATGCAAAACAATACCCTGCATAGTTTAATTTCATGTCAGTCCCATCGCATTCGCGACAAGTAGTCAGATAGGTAGATATAGATCTCTGGTACCTACTCTTTATAGTACACAACCAAATAATAAAATTTACAAGGAATACAAAGATTTACTAGACGTGTAATAATGGGTGACCTTATCGCTATCGATCTCTTCCAGGCAACCTTTGGATGGAGAAGATTTATCGAAGTGGCAAGTAGTAAAATCTAAGTTTTCACAATTTGGGAGGTCACTTCAAGTGACTCAAAAATCTGAACAGCTTGTTTGCTGTCTGAAGTTGGATTAGTCGTTGACCACATCGAACTTTTATTGATTGAATTCAGTTTTTGTTTAAAGGAAAATTTAATGGCAATGTAGTAAAAAGGATGTATTGAAAACGTTTAATAAAAGATGTGTAAAATGCAAACATGGTTCAACATTGTCTGAAACGTAACATTTACCGTCTACGTCTAGACTTCGTGCTGTCATAAAAATATGTAAGTAATTTTATACTGGCGTGGAAATGATACATGCCTGTGTAACGTACCTATAGAATTGAGAAAAATACAGCGAATCTTCCTGAATATTTCGTTTATTAAAGCACAGAGTACATAATCTACGTAGTTCAAGTACCAAACTCTTTTACTGTAATTTAATCTGACCATGACTGTACGGAGTTGGTAGACTTTTTGCGGCGTTAAGTGTTTTTTTTACGATGAAGTCATTACGGGTCTAGGCGTTTTAATGTTGTGGTAATTTTAAGAACTAGTACTAGGAACAAAATAATAGTCATTTTGAGATTTTGTCTCTCGGCGATGAAGTTAACCTACGATGTAGTCGTTACGCGATTTGGTAATTTTGCGATCTAGTTATTCTAACACTAACCCCTGGAGAGGACCTTTTTGGTTTTTGAACATGTTATTGCCGTCGCTCTGCTATCTGCACGTGTGATAGAGACAATAGAGCCCCTGACTGAAAAAGAGTGTACATAAACATAGCTTGTTTATGTAGACACCAAGATTATATTACTTTCTTTTAAACATTTTTTTTTCCATTTATATTACAACTACTTTTCTTCGTTATAATTTGGACGCAAATTTTTTTGTGCTGTGTAGACAACAGATAAAAGAAATCATCGAAATCAGATAACATATAAAGGTAGAAAAACTTTGACGCTTTTTGTATGGACAAGAAAGGGAGAAGGTATGTTCTCTTCTTAACTCTCCTAGGTACCTCTTCTTCTCCACCCAACTCCATTCTATACCCTGTTCTCCTTTTGCTCATCCTTTCCTCTTTTCTTTTTCTCTTTTTGTGCTTATTGTTTTTTGGAAGCCCAACCAAATAATTCCAACAAAACAACCGACAAAACCAACGTAATAATGTGTTTGAAAAGATACTGTGATCCACCTAACTCACATACAAAGATCAAAGAAGAAAAACTTACCTAAACTCACGGCAAAAATTCAATCAAATAATTATATTGGCCCAACCCCTCTAGCTATAAAACTATCGGCACAGTGCGCCGCCCCAGCCCAAACGGTGGTCATAAAAATATCGTAATATTAGCATGATATCAGAGAATTTAGTGAACGTTTCAACACATAAACATTACGCTCCTTATCTCTTGTTTGTGTATTTGTATGCGTCCAGCGTGCTTACATTAATGTTCCTGTGGGGCCATAGAATGAGCGGATAGAAATACCACAAAGAAATGACATTTCCATTTTTCGTTGACAATAATTTATCGACGAAGTGAATGCAGAGTGAATAAATATCTTCTGGGTAAGCGTGTCCCACCTTAGGTTTCATCTACACTTACCATCAGGTGAGATGTGGCCAAACACTGATCCATTAACAATAAAAAAAAACAATTGAAATTTTATAACATTTGCATTTTCATGTAAGCGAATGACGTGACGCTTGTCGTTCGACTGTTGTTATGCAGGTTGGCTACTCATATCAGTTGAAGTGCCACTTGGAACTTGAGATTATAAAGGTTTGCGTTGACCCTGCAGTCAAGATTCAGTAGATTTGGTATACCCACTAGATCTAATAGTTTCTCTATTGTGTCACCAATTATAAAAAGACCCGGAAATAAATGAGCATCATTAATGTAAACTGAAGACTTTACCTACATGGAAATGTTGGTATTTCTAAAGTATTTTGTCCTTAGACCACATCTAAACTTTAACTAACTATAGGTTAAACACAAACATGTTTCTAACCATCTGTTACTTTTCCAAATAAAATTAAATAACCCTATTTATTGATCTACATCCATTTTTTTTTGGAAGGGGGTAATGCCCTCGCCCTTCCGTGCCACCACGAGGGTGATGGCAGGGGTATGTGGGACTTGAACCCACTAAAACCCCCCCGTGATCCATCCGCCGCCGGGATGGGGCGAGATAGGGTCGCGCTAGCATTCACTATCTCGCCCCGACGGTAGGCCCTTTCGGGCCTCTGCGCCAGTGGGTGGGCAACCTTACACCTCGGTTACCCACCAGACATGTGGGGCCGTGTGGTTGAGGCAGAGAGTCCCCCGACTATCCGCCACCGACCCCACTACGGAGGATGGAGAAGGCGAGCAAAACGCCTCCTCCATCCCCCGGTCCGTCTGTGCCGGAGCCGGTCAGAGTTGGGATCATCCTCCCTGACCCGCTCCGCGGTCTCCTTCTGCGTCATCAGCGCCTCGCAGAAGGAGACCAAGGCCTGCCACGCTCTCTCGCTGCCGAGCATGGCGTTCACCACGCTCGGCAACGAGAGATCCCGGCCAACGACCGCTGAAAGTGTGCGCCGCTCAGAATCCCAAGCAGCGCACACCTCTAGCTTGTGGGGCGCTGTATCCTCCAGCGCCCCACATTCGTGGCAGGCCGGGCATTGATCTACACCCGCCTCAATCTATTATCAGAGAAGGGTGAAGATTTTGCAGCAGTTTTGTTCAATTTTTTCCTCACTGTTTTCTGGTAATTTTGTGGCCCAACCAGCTCTCTCACCTTCCCCTCGAGCCAAGGATAATCGTTGATTTATAGCTAATATCGCACATGATTTACCAGTTTTTTTCTTTTTGAATATATTTTCGCACCGTCGCACCACTGTGCAAGCGTGAATTGAATTAAATTACGACTCCATATTTTTTTAATATCCGTGGAAAACTGGAGATGCAATTTTCATCTTTTTCATGTAAGTAGGTATTTCTGGAATAAATTTATCAAAAATTATAAAGTTTCTATTTGCTGCATATCTAAATTGTATATGAAAATGAAACGTTATTTGCTTGTTCGTATCCTATCCTACTTTCCTACTATCACACTAGTCACACTAGTATTATCACACTTCACACTAGTATTATAAAGCTGAAAGTTTGTATGTGTGTATGTGTGTATGTGTGTTTGTTTGTTACTCCTTCACGGTCTAACGGCTGGACGGATTTGGATGAAATTTGGAATATAGATTAGCTTATGTACTGGATTAACACATAGGATACTTTTTATCCCGGAACATGAACCCGTTCCCATAGGAAAGCTTTGTAAGCTCAACTTCGTAAATAGGCAATGAATTTAAATGAATTAGACTGTAGCATGTACTAACGGCCAAAAAATATTATCCTAGAAACATAAATAGATCCTGTGGGATAACGTTCTTTCTTAGCTTCGACATTACGCAACTAAAATGGTCAAAATTTAGGAAAATCGGAGGCCGCAGTATGCAGGTACCTACTAATAATGAAATACTTTCCATTCCGGATAGATAAATGATTCCTGTAGGATAGCATTATCACTCAACATCCAATTCGATGATATGAAGGGCAATATACGCTCTAGCACATACTAAAAAACAAAATACTTTCTATCACGAAAAAAAAATGTTTCATGTGGGATACCACTAATAGGTAGGTACTAAGCGTCCCGCGAGACCAAGTATGTAGCAAAGGTGACCTGTAGTAGAAACAGGTTTTTTTCGAAGCTGCTCTGTTCGCTGGGCCGCAAGCGGCTTGCGAGAGTGGGTTTGTAGCGATAATGACCTGTGGTAAAAGTAGGCGTTTTTTTTTTCGAGGTTGCTCTGTTCGCTGGGCCGCAAGCGGCCCGCGAGAATGGGTTTGTAGCAAAGGTGAGTTATAGTAGAAGTAGGCGTTTTTTTCGTGGCTGCTCTGTTCTATCAGCGACTATTATTTCCTAAGATCAAAGCAGGTGAAAGCGCGGATAATCCTAATAATATATAAATTCAAAAGTTGTCGCGTAAGTATGTTCCCGTTTGCTTGACAGTGCAAACACATTCAAATGAAATTTTGAATAGAAATAATATATACGATGAGTTAACACATAGACTTCTTTTTATCCGCGGGTGAAACCGCGGGGCGCAGCTAGTATATAATATTATAAATGCGAAAGTTCGTGTGTGTGAATGTTTGTTACCTTATATTTCCGTGACTACTGAACCGATTTCGATGAAATTTAGATTCCAGATAGCTTATACGCTGGATTAACATATAGGGTACTTTTTATCCACGGGTAATACCACGGGGCGCAACTAGTGTTTAATAATTGTTTGTCTCAGCCTTCATGCCAAGACTGCTTGTCTTTTTGCACACAGTTTACTTATATACTACAAGGGTTAACATAGGACAAGGATTAACATTTTTCCCGTAAAATTGGAAGTTCATACGGGAAAAGGTTGAGATGCAGAAGAAACCGCGGGCCACCGTAATTAAAAAGTTATAAATAAATTCTGTAAAGAACATCGTGCTAAGTCCCTAACCATATTTAAAAGTATGGTGCATAAATATTATCTGTCATTGTAATTGCTGCTATATATTTATTTACTGTTACTAATCCATCCTCCTTTTTTTTATGTATTAGTTTATTATATTATAATGTATATACGTATTAGGATGTAGGTATATTTATTAGGTACTTAGGTAAGTTAGGTATAATCTTTCCTTTTTATAATCTTTTGTTTTTTAATTTATTTATCTGTATTTACTTTATCTATTAAATTGTTTTGCACCGCCGTTTATAATCTCTCTACTGATTACTGTCCATACTGTCCATCCAAAGGTTGTCTGGATGAGATTGCTGTCAGCGATAAGACCGCCCATTGTTACACTAGCTCGTAAGATTTGTATTCCTGTTTGTTTATTTTATTGGTGAAACAATAAAGAGTTCTCTATCTCTATCTATCTATCGTGTTCTCTGTGTGCCTACATTTATTTAAAAACATAGTTAAGGCTTGGCCCGTGCTTTACCAATTTTACTTGCTAATGTGACATTAAGAATTTTTTTTTAATGGGCAAATTGCCTTTATTACTCAAGCTAACTACTACAATAATAAAAACTAAACTAAACTAAACTAAGCTAAACTAAACTAGCTACACTACCCACTACAAAGAACACTCATGGACTGTATTAAGAATTTTGTAAAAAATGTTGTTGTTAGGTATTGCTGTTTTATTGTTTTGTATTTTGTTTAGTTTTAACTTTTTTTTTCTTTTTTTTACGATAATTACTTCAATATTAAGTTTTACTTGTAAAAGTGATAGCCTATTTGCAATACATTTATTGACTATGAATTAAAAAATAGAGTTTTAGATTATCGTAACAAATGATAAAGTCTATTACGAAACAGCGTGTATTATATTATAGACGACCTATATAAATAAAAGCACAATATTATAGAAAGGAATGGTATTAAAACGAAATTATTGCGACGATATTTCATGGCAAAGCTCATACGACATACGCAGCTTACATGGCGGAAATATTTATATATGAAGTGCAATTCTATAATATGAACATGCAACACGGAGCATATGCTGGGAAGTGTTGCCCTATCGACGGTAGAAACAAAGATTATAATAATATGACTACTATGTGTAGAAAGCTTAGAGTATAGACTAAAGCATAGAGAGAACTTGATTGTGTCAAGTGTACCACTCTATTGGACACTTTTTATATGATGACACTTTGATGTGAATGAGTCTGACAGATTTGTATAGAAAAAACAGTCTACTCAAGTCGAAAAAAATGGTATGGTGCTTATCGCAAGCGTAGCTAATTACTATATGTTTGTTTCTTTCCTTCGCCACTGACGTAGCGATACGTGTAAGCAGTACAAATATAATATCGTTTTGATGATCTCTCTATGTTTTAGTCTATGCTCTAAGGTAGAAAGCCAAGTGAGCACTCGGACCATCTAGTCGTCGCTTGTCATTTAGTCCAGCGTGAAGTTGTACAGTACTGATTGGAGCGAAGTCGCTGCGTAAATGACGCCAGATACAAATCCGTTACAAAAATCTTGACTTTTTTAATTGTTTCATCTTTATCACTTTAAAGATGAAAGGAGAGATTCTCAGACAAGTTGCTAACACTATCTTTTTCTATTCTATTCCTATTTATTATAGGTATAAAAGATAAAGAACCATCGCCAGTTTATCTATTTGTGTGACATTGACTCCATGGTTGAACTGATTTAGATGACCTTTGCATAAAATATTGCTTATTTTATAAATAAAATTTGTTATTTTATCCCGGATTATTTAGAGTTTCCAAGGACGAACAGGACACTGAGGCACTCAAATAATTTCATTAACTTCCAACAATAATTTTGTTTTATAATAACTGAAGCTATGTATGTGATCGTTGGGCGTTATTCATTATTAAAAAATGCCACCAAGGGTGGGTTTATTGAACCGTAGTTAAAGTAATTAATGGTTAAAACCTCTTACAAATTTTGACTATTGGTTAGAATTAGTTAGCATTTTTAACCATTGGTTAACTTAACTACACATCAAATACCCACCCTTAGTTATAAAAAATAACTAATTTATTCTTAACTTTAACATGTGTAATGCCTTTCATCAAAATATAAGTTTAGGTTTTGCTTCCACTCGTGTGGAGCCAATAGGTGCGAGGCAAATAACCGCTTAAAAGTGGCGCTCTTTGGGGGAGACCTGCTTAGCAGTGGACGTCTTCAGGCTGATGACGGTGACGATGGAATAAAGAGTAACCTGCGAGTTACTGCTCTCCTAGTACCTATGCATAAGGGAATTAAAGGCACTAACTGTTATTCATTACATTAATCATATCAACAAAGTATTTTCTCAAAGCGATTGTAGTTGGTTTAGCTTTTTTTTTTAATATTATTCGAGCCATGTAAATAATGGTAGCTAGGCTCAGGCATAACTCAAGTATTCTGAAGGTATTTTGCCTCGGAGGGCTCACGTAACTCGCTGAGGCGAAATTCAGTCTACGTACGAAGTGTTGTTATGGTAACTCGATTCGGCAGTACACTATAATACAATATAACTTTTTAAAATAACATTGTGTTAAGGGGTTAAACTGATTTCGATTGGGTAATGGGGCGTTTCACACCGCGTTTGGTTCACACCACGGTGTGAATCGCCCAAGTGCTCTAAATGAATAGGCTCTTTCGGACCGCGGTGTGAATAATCCTCTGCTATTATAACACTTGGGCGATTCGCACTGCGGTGTGAACCACCCATGTATTTGTTCGCCGTAATGCCATACTAAGAACTAATTGAATCATATTGTCACATATTTTTTTTCCAGTTTTTTGTATCGATTTTGATGAAAGTTATTGGGACAAATCTCGATATCGAGTATATCGATTAAATGAACTTTCTTTTTTTTTAATCGGTTGATAAACGACCATTGCGACGTGCATACACACATACTTACACAAGAATAGAATAGAATATAACAAACACGTTACACTAGGCAAGTGAAATTATATGCAATGTGTTAAAATTAATTAAAAGAATGTAAACAGCAGTAAATACGCAAAATGATTAAACATTTTAATGAAACATAAATGGAATCATTATAACAATTAGATAGTAAATGTCTTAAAAAATAATTAAAAGAGTAAACAGGCAGCACAATTATAATAATAAAACAATAATAATATAATACTTAAACATTTAGTATATACAAACAATACTTACATCGTTTTATAATCCGCGTACAAGAATGTGTCGTCTTTATAATGAGTTGGCATTAAAGAACAAAATCAAAGACAGATTCAAGGGTCAAATAACCCCAATCTTGGGAGGTTTGTCAAGTGTATTAGGGCAACACAGTTTTCTGATCTGAATGTAAATCATACTTAACAATTTTATTAGCATTTTTTTTTTCTTCACTGTATGTACCTATGTATACATATTTATTTTAAATGGAACAAGAAAATCACAGATTTCCTGTTAAAATAATATAAAACTACTTAGTGCTGTTGTATTCACATAATTTAGGGTTACAATCTAGCTCCGAACTATTTGTAAGTATAAAACTATTGTTGTGATAAGTGTTTGTAATCTGCTTTGTTATTAATAAAATATAATAAAAAAAAATAAAACAAAAATTTGATTGACAAATAGAATCACGGTAACAATTAGATAGTAAATGATTTAAAAATTAATTAGAAGAATGTAAGAAAAGCTGGATACGCAAAATAATTAGTGTGATGCTGATGAAAGTTATTGTGCAAATTTGGCTTCATACGTCAATACCTCATAATATTCCAGTTTTTTATTTCATCATTATCAGCCTGAAAACGTCCACTGCTAAACATAGGCCTCCCCCAAAGAACGCTACTTTGAGCGGCCACTTGCCTCCTGCATCCATCGGCTCCCCGCGGTTCTGACCAGGTCGCCGCTCCACCTAGTGTGGGGGGCCTAAGCTTCATCTTCCGGTTCGTAGTCGCCACTCGAGAACCTTTCTTCCCCATCGGTTGTCAGTTCTACGAGCGATGTGGCCTGTCCAATGCCACTTCAACTTGATAATTCTCAAAGCTGCGCAATGGAGTAATTTAAATCATAGACACCTAGACCTAAATCAGGTTATAAGTAGAAAATTTCACAAGCACGTAGTCAAAGGCTGCAACAGTAATAACCAATAAAAGATGGAATCATCTTCAAAGCAATTTACTTAGCTTGCAGCTTACTTCTAATTAAGCTGATATCTTATGAAAGAGATTTATGTAACAGTAGTGGCACGTTTACACGAGATAGTTTACGTGACTCGTTTGGAAAGAGGCAAGTAAAGTGTTTAGAGACGATGACGTGTAGAGAAGTCAATGAAAAATAAACTATTTTGAGACAGCAATGTTGCCACATCAAAAAACATTCTTTTAGGCTTTTGACCCTATATAAGAGAATTCAACCACTATTTTTGGAACCTGTGGCCAGACTTTACGGTCACATAACCCAAATTCAACATAAAATAAGTGAGTTTGCTTAACCTAATCGATCCTACCACTACGGTCAACAATTGGCTTAACATCCCACGAAGCAAGTAACCAAGGAGTATTATAGGTATGGTCTAGACTGAACACTTACTCTAGGTTCTAGAGTGTTCAGTTGGAATACGTATTGACCAATTTAAAAATAAGGTTGCTAGTTATTTGCAGTAGAATGTGCTGCTTTGATTGGTCAGTGCACTGAGATTTTATTAGATGATGAATAGCATATTATATTTATAGCATCAGGCTCCGTCTGATGGAATCGATAACCCACATAAAACTATTAATCTAATGTACATGAGTTAAAAAAAGAAGTCGTCTTTTCTATTACTGGAGCAAGCAATTTAGAAGCCTTTTTGAAACCATATTCATAAACTTTTTGAGTCCATATTAATAAGCATTACGAGAATATTTCTGGGGTAGGGTCTATCTTGCAGATGCGTGGTAAAAATGAAGGGATAAAGCGGGTCATGTGTAAGCTTTTACTAACCAATTAAACACAAAGTACAGAAAGTGTTGCTTAATACCCTAAAAGTAGCGTATTTTTATGATAGAGCGGTAGCTTCATAAGCAGTCCAGCGAGTTTTTAGTCCATGGTTCTACCGTGCGCCTATTAGCCCCGTGTAAACCCGGCTTAAGATACGTGACCTCAGACTGTATTTTTAGGCTAAGGTCAAGACCGGAGTAAAGATTATTCTATTTGAGATAAGAAATAAACTTTAATCGTAAAATCAAATAAAGATTCACAATATATCTTTTATTTTTTGACAGGTAAAATTGGCCTGAGGAATATTATATTCAGCATAATATAAGTTGACGTATATTTTTTACAAAATTTAATACTTCAATATTAAGAAAGTTGCAATTGAATCGGGAGCACAGTTTTCACCACAGATAATAATAATACTTTACTAGTTTTCAACCATAATCCACTGCCATGTACAGACCGTTCACCGTAAGATGTCCCTGATGTATTCATTTTTATTTAAAAATACGCAAGTATTATCGTAAATGTAAAGTAATATGTAAGCATTATCTAAACTTGTATGTACTCACCATAGATTAGTATGTTTTACTTGCATATTTTTAAATAATATAAGTGCTGGTGTTTGTGGTAGGTTGGTATATAATATTATGTTTGTTTGTTTACTTGTAAATGTAATGTCATTATTGGTAACCTACCTATGCAGGCAATATACCTATTATTAAGGTATTGTGATATGATATCATGTAGTGTAATAGTGTGTATGTCACGAATAAATGTTTTTTTTTTATGTGAACGAATGACGTGCTAGTCGTTCGCCTGGTGTTAAGCGACACGGCCGCCCATAACAGATTACAGTGTCACTCGGAACTCTAAATTAAAGTTTCGCGTGACACTGCGCACTGTGCACGTCATCCTGAGACATCACACAGTCTAAATTTGCCCAGTAATTTCACTAGCTACAGTGCCCTTCAAACCGGAACACAGTAGTGCTTGCACACTACTGCCTGGCGGCAGAATAACAGGCAAAGCGGTGGTACCTACCTAGACAAACTTTGCAGAAAAGTCCTACCACCTAGTAAATTGTATTTACTTTCTTTCTTTCTTTACGTCAGGGAACTTCTTACTGTGAACAGTCTGTAGTGCGCCGAGAGTAATACTAGTAGCGAACGAACACGATCATGACGAATTACAACTAGCCGTTCCCGACCAATCGGTAAAGTTAAGCTATGTTCTGCGGGCACTACTTTGATGGGTGACCGCTACAAAAAGTGGTACTTACAACTGAACGCTACTGCGGTTTGGAGGGCATGTTAGGCCATCGGTCCCGGCTGTTGTCTAAGACAATAGTCGTTAAGCCTAGGCCGAAACCTTTGCATGGAAAACTACCTGCTAGAAGCCCAAAATCTAAATAAAACTAGTAAAAACATAATGGTTGTGCAAAAGTTATTGATAAGTTATAAGCCGGCTAAAACAAACAATATTATTTCTTCAGTATTCGGTTTACAGAACTAACATTTTATTTTCACAGTGTTTTGTTTTATCCAATGACAATGGGGTTAAAAACTGAAAGCTAATCGTAGGTGGCGCCACTGCTGAGTGATCCTAATCGCCGCTATATTGCGTTTTTGATTCTTTGTGCTTACCAGCGAATTCGATCCTAATACTACAAAAATGTATTCAACATGGAGTGTTAGGCAGTTAAAAAAAACAGTTGCGGAATAGAAAAGCATCTACTACTGGAAAAAAGCACATAACCTTGAATATTTAGTTGGCTTCCAATTTTTTCTCGTAAAGCTTTTATGCATTGTTTTCTCCATTTGATATCTTTAGGGAATACATGGACTCTCGTCTTTTTGCAATACAAAGCTGAACACAACGTCATATTAATGAAAGAAATTGAGTTATTTTTATTTTTTTACAAAATTATTATGGTGGATGACAGATATTTGTCAGATTTAGGGAACACTCAACAGCGCTGCCATCTGAAGTGAGCAAAAGTCAGTTTTTTACCCCATTAAAAGATTACAATACAATATATATAAATATATGACTATAAAAAGGTACTAATTTAACTGCCACATTTTTAAATCTGCCAAACAAATATAACCTTTAAACAAATGTGATAGGCGTATAAAGTGACCTAACTTTGACAAAACCTCACACAATCAGAGCTGGAGTTTGGCCGGTAATTAATGTACGGTAAAGTTATAATGACCCTCCTATTAGAGGGGCCATGAGAAGGGGGAAAGAGGGGGGCATTAAGACTGGCTATGCCTTTGTCCGAGCGTGAAAGGGTTATATTGACTAATTCCTAGAACGGTATTATTATGTATGAAGACCTATATTTTGTACTTGGCTCTTGTTATAGCATAGAATAATGAATAGTTAGTATAGTTAGGCAGTAAGTATATTGACTGCTTTCCAGGAGCGGCTGATAGAGATTCGTTGCATAGAACTGAAGGCGTTCAGTAGATGGTTGTTGGGGCTTGGAAAATTCAATGAATATAGTCAAATTATTGTGGACAGACCACGTCTAATAGTGGCAAAGATTATAAAGCCCGTTGATAGAATAAGAATAAGAATAAGATAGCTCGTGAACATAATTTCTCGTACAAACACGACTCACCACGGCACGGGACGAGGTCACAAAACGAGCTAAAGCTATACGAAATTACAAAGGACAGAGCAGGATGGAACAAAAGACGTCAACGGGTTCCCGTGATTTGTGAAAATAGTGGTTGAAATACACTACTAATTTTCGTATGAGGGGAAATTGTATCATTGGTCAACTGGATTTATAGTCAATGAATAGTGGTCAAGGATAAGTTGATGATGATGATGATGATGATGATGATATGATAATGGGTGGGCATTAAATACGCATAGCCATCACTTATAAATAGATATTCCTAGGTTTAGTCGATATTGGCCATATTCCCAAAACGGCTTAGGTACATTATGTTTATATACATTTATTATATACATTACATCTTATGCGATCACGAAGCCACCTGCCAAGCGTCGTGATTATGGCAAATTTTCCCTGTATGATAAGCGTCCAAAGTGGCGTTTTATGGAGGAGGCTTATGTTCAGCAGTTGACGCAATTTGGGCTGATGATTATGATGATGAGTAATATCCAAACATATTCGATTTAAAATTCATACGTACCTACAAAATATCATAACAATTTTCCCTGACCTACAATACATATATAGAGTTGTTCCCAAAGTTTCGTCCCACTTTTTTCTTGACTACCCGCAGCGCTAACCGTTTACCGCAAAAGTAATATTGTACGTGATTCCGTAGCGTGTTTGCGTTATCGCTCGCGGCTGCTGCGCGATAACATCTCGCGAATTGCCGTGTGTAAGAAGCTTTAATAATGGCGGAAAGCGGAATAATAAATGGTGAAGTCCGGTATCTAGACGTGAGATGTGACAAATGGTATATTTGGAAACGTTTTGGTGGCATCTAGGTATTCTAGATCTTGGTGCTCTATTTCATATTTTGGTTAGTATTTTTTTTTGTAAGGATGTAGTTCTGTGATTTTATGTTTAGGTACTGTGGTCCGTATTTCAGAAAGACGCTCAAGCGTTGATGGGTGCTCGAGCTGAGATTTAATTAATAAAAATTATCATTTTAGCACTAATTTACGTTATTTTTTTTTATACTAACGAATGACGTGACGCGCTAGTCGTGCGCCTGAGCGGGTCCTCAACAGTTGCAGTGTCATTCAGAACTCCAAAATATAATCGCGTGACACATAATGCGCACGTCCTGAGACATTAGCACAGACTAGTAATAAGATTACTATAGACTACGAACAGTCATAAAGTCTCATTTGCCCAGTCATATAAATAGCAATGCCCTTCACACCGGATTAAGTACTTGCACGTTATTGCTTTGCGGCAGAATAACTGTCAAAGTGGTGATACTTACCAGGACTAACTTTGCAGAAAAGTCCTACGATTTAGTGACACTTATTCCCGTCTGCACTTAAGCTTGAAAACTATTTAGCTGGCACTTATCTCTCTAGAACGTACCTATCCAAATGAGTTACAATAGGAACGTCACAGAGGGATAAATGCAAACTTAGAAACTTTCGAACTTTAGTGCAGTCGGCGATTCGTCTTGCTTGTTCTTGTAACACGAGCCCTAGAGGTAACATCGCTCTAAGATCAATTCACTCAATAAAACTTCATCTCATGGCTTATTGTTCTGGAAACGCGATCTTCCAGTGTTCTATTGACAGAAATTAGCAGGTACTCCTGCGGACCAGCTGACCCAATTCATTGAGGTGCATTGTTGTGCTGGACGGAGAGTCTAGGAGACTGGATGTGGCTTACTAGAGGACGAAGTGACCAATGAATTGATAAATTATATTGTTTATTGTTGAGGGAGTCTTTAAGTCGAGAGTAAACAAGTACCTTCTAGGCAAGCGTGCACCATCGTAGACTGCGTCATCACTTTCCATCAGGTGAGACAGGGGTCAAATGCCTATAAACTATAAAAAAACAGCCGGTTAACGTTTTCTGGTGAACACAAGCCTCCCCTCTTTCAGGGAAGGTGGTTTTTCATAATCACCACGCTTGGCAAGCGTCTTGGTGACCATAGTTACAATGCAAACCCAAGGGAACTTAGAGTATAGACTAAAAGCAAAGAAGGATCATCAAAACGATAGTATATTTGTACTGCTCACACGTATCGCTACGTCAGTGGCGAAGGAAAGAAACAAACATATAGTAATTAGCTACGCTTGCGAAATGTCGTACCATTTTTTCGGCTCGAGTCAACTGTTTTTTCTATACAAGTCTGTTAGACTCATTAATATAAAAGTGACCACTTCATATAAAAAGTGTCCAAAAAAGTGGTACGCTTGACAGATAATGACGTTCTCTCTATGCTTTTAGTCTATACTCTAAGCAAGGGGACGCTGTTGTCTATTTCCTGGATTCTGTTAGTCGGCTTTTATGGCATCTACAGGAAGAGATGGAACAGTCCAATTAACTTACACCTGGACCACGCGGCTTGGCAATTAAGTGGGCTGGGCTAACAGAGTCTTGGTAATAGGGTCCGTTTCACCCTTTGGGTACGGAACCCTAAAAATTGCCCGTGGCACACCCAGGTGAACTAAGGTGGACCACGGGAAAAAAATCACCCAGGTGAACTGAGCAGGTGGACCAGGGGCAATACCCGAACGCTAACTTTCGACGTCAAATATTCGTCGTGTTTGTCACTGAGCCAAGCAGTTCGATTGCGAACAACGAGCATGCGAGTGCACTTCATCCAACTGTCGGTTCTATGTGAATCCCTTTGAATCTTCAAGAACGTTCGACTGTCATGACGAATATTTGTCAAACGAGCGTTATATACTCTTTGGTGCTCACATTGAGCAAACGCTTATATAAATTGAAATCTTAAAAAGCAAACAGATTAACTACAATACAAATTATTTTCAATAACAATCGCTAACCAACCTTTCGTGAAATTCTTAACTTAGAACACAATTTCCTTTTTCTAATTCCTTCTAGTAAATTTATATCTGCGATATACTATAGTGCAATCTTCAGAAACACGCGCATAGATTGGAATCAAACAATTCTACCGAACACAATACCTGCAACCGCAACTCTATGCCAACGTCATAAGAACTGTTTCACAATAAACGGCAAAACTATAACGCTTCTCCGTCAATTTGGATGTAGGTTTCTCGAAGAAATCTAGTGCAAGATTCTTGGGAACTTATTACTAAGTGCCTGAGTCAAATTAAAATGACGTTGCAGTTCTTTTTATAGTTAAAATAATAGTAAATCTTAAATATAACATACGGGCGAATTGAGAATCATCTTAATTTTATTATGACGCATAAATAATAGTTGTTCAAGGATTTGACCAGCAGTTTGTTGAAATAGCAAATATACAAAGTGGTACACAAGCAAGCACACGGTCAAATTTGTCACAGGTCAAAGTGGGTGTCCCGCAGGGATCAATACTAGGGCCAATATTTTTTCATAATTTTTACGAATGATTTAATAAACTACATGCAAAGTACCGCGCGCGCGGTATACTGAGCTCGCCAAAATGTAAACAAAATACGTGTGTAAGTAATATAGCTGTCAATATGATGTTGTCTTCATTACATCAGCTAGGTATAATTATTAACCCAGTGTTTACAATTAATTAAAATGGATTTACTTTACATATTATAATAATAATGTTACATAACAAACAAATTGATCAAATAAACAAAACGGTCGTGTGACTCCCCATTCGACGAATCGATGGAGCCAACAGTGAGCTCAGATTAAACGGAGGATCTGTTTGCCACTTGCTCAATTTCTGATTTTGTCTAATATTTCTATTAGTTTGAGCCTACAGACTATAAATTTTCACCCCCTTAGTATTCTAAAATATGATTTACCTTAGTTTTGTGATAGATTCAAACGCTTTTAGCATTTTAGTTCGTCTAGGTATTAGGGACCTACATGTACAACCGCTTTGCCAGTTATTTTGTCGACAAGCAGTAGTGTATATTCCGGTTTGAAAAACACCGTAAGCTAGTAATATTACTGGGCAAATGAGACTGTATAACCTGATTTATTATGTCTCAGGATGGCGTGCGCAGTGCATCCAGTGTCACGCAAAACTTAATTTTTTTAGAAGTCTGAGGGACAATGTACGTTCGTGTCGCTTAACATCATGTGAACGACTAGCTCTTCAAGTATTATTATTATAAGTATTATTATGAAATTAATGACAATATTTTTATGATTCATCATCATAAAAATCTTATCATTCATTTCTAAATGATTAGCCGTTGACTCTCAGATATAAATTGAATTTAGAAGGTAGTGGTTTGATGGATTAGGTTTTGTTTTTATATTATACAGCTTATTATAAATTTATTCTTTGCATACACTTCATTTATTTAAGTTTATATTTAACTTAGTTTTAGTCTATAATTTGTTGTTAAGTAAAAAAAGTTAGAGAAAAACAAAAAGGTTTCATTAAATAAATTCGTATCCCACGCTCATTACTCTTCTGTAACAATAATCATCTCGTCATAAAGCCCGAAATAAAAATTCTCAGAAACAAAAAAAAAATAACAATCTTTCAAACGGCCTGCCTCATTTTCCGTTCGTGTTAATTGAAAGTAATAAAAAGGCCTTCGTTATAAAAAGCGATGACGTCATTCCGTCTGCGACAGTGACCTGTCACAAATTAAATTTAGAGTGGCAGAAACATCAGCAGTCCACGTTTCACAGCAATCAGCAATTCAATTTTTACAAGGAGTCAGATTGCAAGAAACATTTGGAATTATTGAATCTTTTTTCTTGGTTGCCTTATTTGTGGATATCAATTTTTTGATGATTTTTAGGGTTCCGTACCCAAAGGGTAAAACGGACCCTATTATTAAGGCTCCTTTGTCTATCTGTCTGTCTGTCTGTCCGGCTCTCACCAGGCTGTATCTCATGAGCCGTGATAGTTAGACAGTTGAAATAATCACAGATGATGTATTTCTGTTGCCGCTATAACAACAAATACTAAACAACAGAATAAAATAAATATTTAAGGGTGCTCCCACACAACAAACTTTTTTCTCTCGTTTTTATAAATAATGGTACGGAACCCTTCGTGCGCGACTCCGACTCGCACTTGGCCGGTTATTTAGTAATAATTAGCCCATGCTACTAATATTTTCAAATGTCGTGTTTTGTATCACTGTAAACTAACTACTACAATCAACTACTACTTAATGCAATATTTATATGCCTGTATGGGCACTATAACTAGTGAAATTACTGGGCAAATGAGACTCACCTCACAGTAATCTTATTGCTATAGTGCTTGCGCGAAATTTTGTATTATAGAGTTGTGAGTGGCATTATAACTATAACTGTTATAGGCAGTCATGGCGCTTAACATCAGGTGAACGGCAAGCTCGCCACGTCACTCAGTTATATAAAAGAAGCGTATGATGATATTATACTTTTCCAGTTCTTTGGATTTACAAATCAAACCACTTTACCGATTTTGATGAAATTTATATGGCACCATGTGTAAGGATCCTGCATCCATTGACTCTCACGGTTTGTTACGTCATTCATTAACATAAAAATTAACTTGTAATAACACATAAATATTCATCATCATCAGCCTGAAGACGTCCACTGCTGAACATAGACCTCCCCTAAAGAGCGCCACTTTGAGCGGCTGCTTGCCTCCTGCATCCATCGGCTGCCCGCGGTTCTGACCAGGTCATCGGTCCACCTAGTGGGGAGCCGGCCTACGCTGCGTCTTCCGGTTCGTGGTCGCCACTCGAGAACCTTTCTTCCCCATCGGTTGTCGGTGCTACGAGCGATGTAGCCTGCCCACTGCCACTTCAACTTGCTAATTCTCAAAGCTATATCGGTGACTTTAGTTCTCTTGCGGATCTCTTCATTCGAGGTTTCCTTGCGATATAAGATCCGGACATAAACATTATTTGTAGACAATGCTTCTTTTTATCCCAAAATATTGGAGGTTTAAGCGTGAAAACTTGGGCGTCGGCATTTCCTCTTTTATCCTGGAACATTGAAGGCTTGTGAGTTAAAACGCGGCAGCTAATTTACAAAAGGAAATAATATAACCATATTAACTTTTCCTAAAACAAAATCCGTCAAACATCAACTTCGGGTTAACGTCGATAACCATTCGCCTACGGCATGTAGGCGCAAGTGGGTTGCGGAAAACTGGTACAAATGACGTTTCTCTTCAGATTTCCGGCCTCCGCAAGCTTTCTTTCCACGTGCCAAGGAACCAAAATATATAGGACAGAAGGTCAACTTTACAATATCTTATAATAATAATATTTTTATAAAGGGTTAAACTGACTTCAATCGCCAATTACTAGGTGGTAGGACTTTTCTGCAAAGTTTGTCTAGGTGGGTACCAACGCTTTGCCAGTTATTCTGCCGCCAAGCAGTAGTGTGCAAGCACTACTGTGTTCCGGTTTAAAGGGCACTGTAGCTAGTGAAATTACTGGGCAAATGAGACTTTATGACCTGATCACACAGTCTAGTAATCTTATTACTATACTGTGTGAAGTCTCAGGATGACGTGCACAGTGCAGTGTCACGCAAAACTATATGAATTGAGAGTTCCGAGTGAAACTGCAATCTGTTATGGGCAGCGGTGACGCTTAATATCAGGCGAACGTCTAGGTCGCCACGTCACTTAACTACATAAAAATAGATGTGATTATATTTTACTTTTCCAGTTATTTAGATTTACAAATCAAACCACACTACGGATTTTGATGAAATTTATATGGCACAATCTGTAAATATCCTGCTTCCATTGCCTCCCATGGTTTTGATCAGATAGTCAGTCCACCTAGTGCCACCATAGAGGGCCACTTTGATTGGCTACTTGCCCTACACTATGTCTTTTGGATCGTGGTCGCCACTCGAGAACCTTTCTTCCCCATCAGACGTCGGTCAAGCGATGTGCATTGCCCTTGCCAGGCGTCAAGTAGCCTGTCAAAATGGCGCTCTTTGCGGGGGAGGTCTATGTTCAGCAATGGACGTCTTCCAGGTGATGATGATGATGATGATGATGATCTGAAAGCATAATACAGAATAGTTATTATAGAATAAAAATTAAGCTAAAGACCATATGAACGCGTAGAAAACTATTGCTTTTATAAGTTTATCATATAGTTACTCTAAAGTTTCAAAAGGCAAAGTTAGATTAATCACGCAGCGCTCTCAAGCTATGAGATTTTACTTGGATTATAAAAAAAAAATTAGTTTAGACGAGCGTATGCATAAACATCTTTTTAGAAAAGGGGTTATCCACTTCAATCGCCTTAATTTCATACTGAGAACTTACTTGGATAATACCAATGTTTTTAAATTTTTCTATTATTTTGAGACCACACAATTGAACTAATTTTGATGAAAATTGTATGGGACTCTCAAAGTCACTCAAAGTCACGCAACGAGCTAGGTATGGAGAGAGCTTCGCGCGGTGTTTCCCTAAATGGGGAGATCCGTAGGAGAACTAAAGTGACCGATATAGCTTTTAGCATTAGCAAGTTCCAACGGTAATGGGCAGGCCACATCGCTCGTAGAACTGGCAACCGATGGGGAAGAAAGGTTCTCGAGTGGCGACCACGAACCGGATGACGCTGCGTAGGCCGGCCCCCCAGTAGGTGTACCAAACATCACTTTAGCAGAGTGGAAAGCGATCGAGCGCTATATCACTGTCTGTCGAATAATCGATGAATTAAAAAGTGCGTTGTTTTGTTTGCATCTATTGCTGTTTTGTTGCTAGTGGCGCTAGCATCAAAGGCCAAAGTGCATTCAGTGAAAGGACCGCTAAGTGTTTGCTGTCACTTTGCTATTGCTGTTGTACCTTTTACATAATACTATTCATTTTTAAACATTGGTAGGCGTTTTAACAGCAATTATGTTGTACGTAAGGTTTTACAAAAAAAACTTAAAACTTAATTTTATGATTAGGCCAACTTCACCTGAAAGGGGCACACCCTTTCTGGTGAAGTTGGCCTACTGTGTATTGTTTGTATTGTAATGACATATAATTTGTAAAAATGGTACCTATGCCAATCTGTTTGATATGTCAATACTGCCGATGTACCTACTTAGAGTTTCGTGGGCGCAGTTGACGTAAAACGCTTACTTAATCGTTTATTATATCTTATTCCTCGTGATGTTCATCTAATAGACTGTTGGACAAATAATCTAACAAAATAGTAACTAGGCGAAACGGTAATTTGACAAGTTTTTGCCATCAGACTACACGAATTAAAGAAACAGGTAGACTAAACCAAACGGCCACTTGATGTAACAGGTTTATTGGTTCTAAAAATGGATTACATTTCTTACAAATCGTTTCAATTTTACTTTCAAATGTTTTTCCATTGAAATTGTTACTGTAATCGATACAGCTAAGTTTAAAAAACACCTGTATGATGTATTTTAGTTTCAATCTTTAAAACACACCAACTACCACTAAGCTACCATTATCAGCACCCAAAGCGCCCAACGACTTAAATCTCGAGCTCCGAAGTCGTAAGAAAGTACGGCCGGGTGCGGCGATCGCAGCGCCGCCCGCCCAAACTGACAGTCCCGCCGCGATACCGCCTAGGACGCACGTACCGCCCGCCCTATTTCACGTCGCACGCAAAAAAAAACAGATCGATTTTTTCAGTGCACATCTGTGTTTGTGTGTGAACTGTGTGTGTGTTGTGATAGTGCAAATATTATTGGATGAACACTATGTGAGTTTTTAATCAATGTTGATTTAGTTAGCAATTTTTGCAGGATGTAATTTGGGGTCGTAGTTTTCTACGATTTTACGGCATGTGCAGATTAGAGTTATCAAAAGTTTTTGTAGCCGGTCTTGTGTTTATTTATTTATTTTTAATTTCAGGAATCAGTGATGAGAAAATATGTATGGTTTACTTATAGGTGTTGATATATTGGTGGACCACGGCATTCTTCTTTAGTGTTTAATAATAAAATTGAATAATTATGATTATATTTGCACAGGAATGAAACAAGAATTATGAGAATTTACTGATAATTATTATTCTCTTATAGGTATAATTATTTAAATGCAAAATTTTGCTGACGCTTAATCGGATATAAAGTGGTGGCGTTAGGATTGCTATTTAGGATTTTTAAGTGCACGTAATAAAGTTTTTTTTTATTGTTTGATAGGCTTGCATTTTACGCTATCCCACTGATGGTAAGTGACGATGAGATCTAGGATGTAACACGCTTTCGTAGAAGACACCAGAAATTATAAGTTAAATAGCTTGAAACTGCTACTACTATGACATGTAATTTTACTAGGTGGTAGGACTTTTCTGCAAAGTTCGTCTAGGTACATCGCCAAGCAGTAGTGTGCAAGGACTACTGTATTCCGGTTTGAAGGGCACTGTAGCTAGTGAAATTGAGACTTATGAGCTGATCTCACAGTCTAGTAATCTGATTACTAGACTGTGTTATGTCTCAGAATGACGTGCGCAGTGCAGTGTCACGCGAAATTATATTATTTTAAAGTTCCGAGTGACACTGCAAATGTTATGGGCGGCCGTGTGAACGACTAGCTTGTCACGTCATTTACTATCGTAAAAAAATATTTAAAAATGTACAGATGTTCTTATGACAACCGGGACCGACGGCTTAACGTACTCTCCGAGGCGCGGAGCAATGCCATCGAAAACTGCACATAACTTACTGGATAAGGCATTGGTGTAAGGCCGAGGATAGAACCCGGTGCCGTAATATTGCGAAGCGCACTGCGTTACCGCTCAGCTAACATCGCTCGAATAATTTTAACTACGTGTAACAGTGACTATTTTTACAAGTAATTTTATGGCAATATTTACGTTGGATGCAAGAAGCAAGCAGCCGTGCAAAGTGGCTTTATGAAGGAGGCGTATGTTCAGCAGTGTACATCTTCAGTCTGATAAAGCTAGTCCGAAAACAGTAAAGAATTACTTTTAATTTTCATTCGTTTTAAACAAAATAAACATTACGTAATAAAATTAGCATTGAAAGGTAGAATTAAAACGGGTTACATCTGAAATGAATTTCGCCACGTGTGAAGTCTCACGACTCGAACGAACATGTTAAATGAATAATAAACATTGATAAGGGTTCTTTCGTGTACCTACACTCATCTTAAAAGTTTAACAAAAATGAGATGATTTTGGGTGAAGATACGTATCTTTATTCATTTGAAATACTTCATAAAACCTGCCAGCCCTAGTGGGGCAAATACAACCAAAATTATATACGAGTGTTATTTTCTATTAGTGGGCAAACGTTGCATTCAAAACCTTCAACATTGCTAATCCAATCTCAAATTTCCAGCACTAGTGGGGCAAATACAACCAAAATTATATACGAGTGTTATTTTCTATTAGTGGGCAAACGTTGCATTCAAAACCTTCAACATTGCTAATCCAATCTCAAATTTCCAGCACTAGTGGGGCAAATACAACCAAAATTATATACGAGTGTTATTTTCTATTAGTGGGCAAACGTTGCATTCAAAACCTTCAACATTGCTAATCCAATCTCAAATTTCCAGCACTAGTGGGGCAAATACAACCAAAATTATATACGAGTGTTATTTTCTATTAGTGGGCAAACGTTGCATTCAAAACCTTCAACATTGCTAATCCAATCTCAAATTTCCAGCACTAGTGGGGCAAATACAACCAAAATTATATACGAGTGTTATTTTCTATTAGTGGGCAAACGTTGCATTCAAAACCTTCAACATTGCTAATCCAATCTCAAATTTCCAGCACTAGTGGGGCAAATACAACCAAAATTATATACGAGTGTTATTTTCTATTAGTGGGCAAACGTTGCATTCAAAACCTTCAACATTGCTAATCCAATCTCAAATTTCCAGCATTAGTGGGGCAAACGCAACCAAAATATTATACACTAGCGGCTCGCCCCGACTTCGCACGGGTATAATTGTTTTCACAGCACACGCGATGTAAAGAATATTTTAGGTGTTTTTTTACACTTTGGGTTACAGTATTGGAATTTTAGTAAGGATTCCTAATTATTTTTTAAAATATGAAATAGATCATCCGAGAATAGTGTAGCTTCCCAACAATGAAAGAATTTTTTAAATCGGTGCAGTAGTTTCGGAGCCTATTCAATGCAAACAAACAAACAAACAAATAAACAATCAAATTTTCCCTCTTTATAATATTGTTATAGATTATAGATGTTATAATGTCAAATTTTCCCCATTAAAATGCTCTTAACGGGTCAAGGTTACTTTAATTTTTTTTTTTGAACCAATTGAAATAAAGTTCACATAGTCTTATCATCATCATTAGCCTGAAGACGTCCACTGCTGAACATAAGCCTCCCCCGCAGAGCGCCACTTTGAGCGGCTGCTTGATTCTTGAGGGCCTACACTGCGTCTTTCGGTTCGTGGTTACCCCTCAAAAACCTTTCTTCATCATCGATTGTGAATTCTAAGAGTGATGTGGCCTGGCCATTGCCACACAAGTATTCGTGCACAGGAAAAAAAGCGCAAGTACTTGCTCTGCGTCTGGGTGTTGTGGGACCATATTCTCGTTGTTCCTGGGTCCCTAGATACAGGGAAGCCTAGTTAAGGCCCAGGATCTATGTATGCGATTGTTGGGAGTTATTTATTTATTTTATTTATATCTATACCTTTAATATTTATAATTGAGATCTTTTTGTAAGAAGCTTGTAACTTTAATTAACGTTCTTTAGCTGTAAAACGCTTGTCTAATAGCCCAACAGTTATTACTACCATAATTAAATCGATATTTTAAGGTTATCCTTACACTAACTTGAGTATTTTGAAACTATAAGCTGAGGTAGAGTCAAGTCTAAGTTAATAATGTAATAATTATGGAAATTCTGTTTAGAATACGTTAAGCCATCGGTTGGCTTTGCTGCCCTAAAACAAACAGTTCTTCATAAACAAAATATTGTTCTTCGAACTTCGGAAATCGAAAATCGAACCCACAACCTACAGTTCAGAAGGTGGAGCTACTACCCACAGAGCTGTGAGGCCAGTGATATTGTTGCTATGTTATCGCAAGCCTGAGATGTATATGTCACCGTCTTTTTGTAAGAACCGATTCATTATAAATAATCGCGGTTATTTAAAAACTGTCGAACTATTACAAACGGGCAATGTGTCTCACAATAAAACGGTCGATTTTTCGGTTATTTATGATTAATCAGTATCACTTCGTTATATTGTACTGTGTACTTCTAGTGTAGTCAAAACTAACCTAACACTCCTCCTCGCTTCGCTCGTCATCGTAACCTACTGGTTAGCCACTAGTGACTTTAAAAAATAATAAACTACATCGAAAATTAGTACATTAATACGGGTTTGTTCACAATTAAACGCTACTGAAATCGTTTGTTTACAAACTCACCGCTAGGCAACGACTAATTATAAATAATGGAAATATCATCCGTTTTATTGCAAGACAAATTGTCCGTTTACAATAATTCGACGGTTTATAAATAACAGCGATTTTTTATAAACAATCGGTTTATACAAAAAGGCGGTGATATATAGAATAGAATAAATTATATTCTATTGTATACACCAATAAGAATAATATTATGATTGGTATTATTTCCTGATTCATTTTTAGTGTTTTAACTTTATAATATGATCGGTAATGTGGGTTTTCTGTAACTAGTATATTATGATGAATTTTTCTTCTACCACAACTTCCTACGAACCTTTGGTTTCATACGCGGCCGAAGGGTTTTAATCATATTTTAGCTGAAAATTGCGATTACCCGGTTTTCATTAACACCACAAAAGAAATGAGCAGAAAACATTCTCTATAATTCATTAAAATGCCTAAAAGTGTGTTTTGAATCGGTATTCCTACTCCATTACTAGAATAAAGAAAGTACTGAAAAGGCTAAGATTTTTTACATGCGAATCTTGGGTGCCCTTATTTCGAATTTATGTACTGAATCTTTCTTGTTAGCCACACAACCCAACCTTTTTTGCCCCATTTTGCCCCAGGTGCTATTATATTGTAAGTTCATGACTTGAACTGGTTTGCCCCGCTTTTTACCCCAGTTTACCCCGGGTAGACAATCCCGGGAAACCACGTCGTTAGTAAGGGACCTAAATTGGTTTAGGTTCTGTCGTCAGCCTATACCTACGTCTGTGAAGGCCTTTTTCAGTGGGCTCGTATCGTACATAGATGGGAGACATGCCGACATGTCGGTATTACATCTTCGGTTGCGTAGAGAATTTTATTTGTAACAGTTTTTTAGATTGGTTTCACGCGTTTAGCTTATTTAGCCAGTAGGTGCCAAGTAACATTTGTTGGCTAATATGATAATATCTGTGTTTTATTTGAGGCACAATTTAAATTAAATTAATGAATAATATAACGTTTTTGCGTTTCCGCCAAAAACTCTCTTTTTTACAGTTCTAAAGTCTAAAATGAATAGAGATTACGGATGGTAGGAATTTTCTGCAAAATTTGTCGAAGTAGATACCACCGCCTTGCTAGTTATTCTATCGCCAAGCAGTAGCATGCAAGTAGTATTAAATACAAATACAAATACAAATGGTTTATTGTAAAACAGTAATTAGGTACATAAAAAAAGTGAGCTCTGCCTTTCGCTTTAGTTATTCAACTGTGTTGCAAAAGGCAGGTCTTCCCATAATTGATCTAGAACTAGTTGTTTTACAATAGTGGACCGTATTATACCTATAAATCAAAACTCAAAAATTTATATCATAAACCTTATAGCCTAAATTTAAAAATATTGTGTTCAGATTTGAAGGGCTTTGTATACCTAGTGAAATTACTGGGAAAATGAGACTTTATGGTCTGATCTCGCAGTCTAGAAATGTTATATATACTGTGTGATGTTTCAAGAAGACGTGCGCAGTGCCGTGTCACGTGCAACTTTAATTTTGAGTTCCGAGTGACAAGCATCTGTTATGGGCAGCCCAGGCGAAACATAAGCTCGTCACGTCAAAAGAAAATAATTGTGTAGGATTTTTAAAGCCAACCAAAGGCTTTCTGACATAACGTATTGAGACAACAACTGGGAACAGCGACTTAAGGTGCCCTCTGAAGCACGGTGTCGCTTAATAGTAACCGCTATCACTTAGCGGGCACCCATCCAAATACTAACATAAAAGATTTAAAAAAAAATGTTTTTAGAAAGAGTTTACCCGATTTCAATCGCCTATATCGATGGTAAGTGATGATGAGGTCGAAAATGGAGCACGCCTACCCAGCAATAACCTATTTACACTTGATTTGAAGACACTTAAGTTGTAAGTGAATACGACTTATGACGGGAGTGAGTTCCATTACCTAGCCGCACGCACAATAAAGGTATCTGCAAAGCGTTTCGTACGTGCAAAAGGTAAATCAACAACGTAGGGATGGAAACTCTCCTCGCCGTACCTCCTCTTTTTTAAGGTCGATTTAAAAGAAGTTGGATTTACACCTATCATGCCATTCACAGACGCACTTCCACTAATTACACATAAATACGCGTGAAACAAATCGAGGAGCATAACGAATTCATCGCCTTCTAAAAGATTAATTCAGATTAGCTGGCCCGCCGAGCAATGGATTGTGCGACATTTATTATTAATCACTCTCCTGCGAGACACCTCCTGCTCCTGGGAAATAATGGATATTTGCTTTCCTTTTTCTGTATTTCGGAGCTCCGGTCATTTTTTCGTTTAATGAGCGGTGTGCTGCAGGGAGAGTCCAAGTTTTTGGGTATGCGGTGTTTAATAGGCGTCTATTTATTTATTTTATGTAGGTATATAAAACAAATTGCAATCAATGACTTATTCAACATAGACATACTAATAAATTAAATTAAATTATGACCTGGATTGTAATAAAGCCGTCAGTCCCGTAATAGGCTCATGTCGCGCTACTTTTTTCTTGCACAAATTAATAGAATAGAATAGAATAGAATTATTTATTAGCCTTATAACTGTGTTTGTTACACTTGGCACGTCAATTTTACAATTAATTTTATAAAAGAAAGTATAAAAAAAGATACAATGTCATAATGATTAGGTAATTAATAGAATTATACATTATACACACTTGCTAACTTTGATTCTCATACCTGAATGAAGATTCTGTGAGACGCATTTCCATGAATTCATTTAATTTATTTAAAATTTCAATTTAATAATATTCCTCAAAAAATAAACAGTCGTGAAAACAAAAATTAAATATCTCAGAAAATGACAAACTTATAAGGATTTTAAAATACAGGAACAGAAAGAGACAGTTCAAACGTGCGTGCTCCTGCAGCCATCGACTCCAAGTGGAAGGCCGGCCTACGCTGCGCCTTCCGGTTCGTGGTCGCCACTCGAGAACCGTTCTTCCCAATCAGTTGTCATTCACGTTTCCCATCGGTTGGCATAATTTGCTTAATTAAAACTAAGTAGGTACCTTTTTATGGTAATGAATGACACGCTCTTGACAAGTTATTTTTTAATCAAAATGTTAATGTTGTGATAACAGAAGTGAAAGTTTTGAAACATTCCACAAATTATGTTTTACCCACCTCAAATTAATTAAATTGGCTAAACTCTCCAAGGGTTCTGTACCTAAAAAAATATTGCCAGTCGTCAACGCTACCATGGAAAGAAATACAAAAACAATTCCCCTAAAAGGCGAGGCATGGTAAAATAAATGTCAACAGTAGGTTCTTTACAAACCGCGAAACATTTCGGGCTTTCGCGAAACGGAAATTCATCTTTTATTTATGAAAATAGAAAACTTTTCTCGAATAGAAATTATTTCAGTGTACCTCCCGACAATGTGTTTATTTTTGTTCGACAAGGTAAATAAATAAATAAGTAAATATTTGTGCATATTTTGCACAGAGCCATCTAGCCCAAAACTAAGCATAGCTTGTACTATGGGAACCAGATAACTGATAGAATACTTACATCCTTTTGTTTTAATAAATACAAGAATACAACTCATTACAGGACAAAGACAGAACATCTCTTACGAGCACTGTCGACCACATCGAGTAGCCAGCATACATTCACTCATACAAAGCTCGGCACTCAAAGCGACTGCACGTGTTTTGCAATAAAAATTATCATCCAAAAATGTCGTCGTGCGTGTTCAGATAGTCGAGAAAACAAACACAAGCGTCTCCTTGAGTGTGCGGCTTCGTATGAGCGAAAATATTTTTTTAACGGTCTAATGCTGTTGGTCTCTACTGACCTTTACAGCGTCACCGGGCAAGAAGGCAGGTGCTTAAGGTACCCAGCCGTCAAAGGTGGATGGCAACTAGCACAAGGGCACTCCTGGGGTGTGAGGCTCGGCATGGGCCGTTGCCGGGATAAGAGGATCTAGAAGGCTACGTCCTGGAAGTGAACTGGAAGTGGAACCCTATGGAAAGTCGCAACCATTCTAGCTAACCTACGGGGGTAAATCGACCTGACCGGCGGGGTTGGTGTCTGTGTTACGCTGATATCCTATACCGGTGCCGAAAGCGGTACCTGAGCCAGAAGGGCTAGACTGATCCGGTGACCCTAGCGCAGCCAAAATCGGCTGTTATGGGATCATCTGGGTAGCTCAAGACGTGAGGGCCTTCTTTCACATGGAGAAAGTGCGAAGTGTGTGGAGTCCCAGCAGTGGGACCGTAATAATCTGAGGTCAACCATTTTTTATAGCATAGTTATTCTTGTCTAATTTTAATTATCAATGGCATTTATATGCAAATAATTAAAGTAAATAAATGAATAATTACGCTAAGTACCAGCAACAATTTAATCAACTTACGTTATACTTGTTTCGTTTTAATTAAAGCAAGCTTTTTGTAAGGAACCGCCTAATAAGTAATAACTCACCGGCTCACCGCCTCTCCGACTATAATCAATCACGGCCTGATGATGTAACATCACGCAACTGAAACATTGGTCGGTTATAACACGATGACATTACATGTTAACCTGTATTTATGACTATATTTATATTAATTGAATTGTTATTTCCATAGTTATTTGTCCTATTAATAAAGAACTTTGATAAGAAAACTCTGAAGATTTAATATTGTTGAACTGGTTTCGTATAAGGACGCAAAAATTGTATGATCGCAACTGGTTAAGAAGCTCCGGTTTCGTAGACGGCCGAAGCGTATTTATTTCTGAAAACTTTAATAAACTAACAAAGCCATCACTTATTTTAAATGTCATCGACGGCTGAAAGACATCCACTGCTGAACATAGGCCTCCTACATAACAGATACTAACACTTGGATGGATGACCGCTACAAAAATACCGAGCGAAGTTTACAGAGGCCTTCAAGCGGCTTATAAATTCTGACAATTGGGCTCACCCAAGTGGTGAGCCCAATTGTCAGAATTTATAAGCCGTCTTCTACGTACTTCGTCTATCTACGCGAGAAGATAGAAAGAAGAAAGTAGAATGGATTTTTTTTTACCTGTTCACAATAACAATATTTCTTTCATAAAAATGTAATGTACCTACAATTTGAGTACTAACCTTGAGGTTATACGAAGACTATTTTAGTTAATGACAAAAATACATAACAATTACAGATTATAGAGGGTGCAATTGAATTAATTAACATAAATATTAAGTACTTACATGATAGTACATCATCTATGAATGATTATTAAAGAGTAAAGAGCGCAAACAAAAATACTTATGTCAACCACAAAACATCATTAGTTTGATTATCACTGACTTTTATTATTGCTTCACTTTGGTTATTTTGACAGATCTATTGTAAGGTATAGTTTCAGATTATAAATATAGGATACCTATTTACCTATTGTGTTCTCTAATTGACGTAGAATATTATGTTTCATATTGTTGACTTCGTGGAAAGCAAAATATTATTATGAATAATAGAGTATTTTCCAAAATGTAATAAAGGAATAGACGTACGTAATTGCTTTTTTCTCATAATTGTATGATTTTCTTTTATATGTCTTTTGTGTCTTTGATGTATATTGGGACATCATCATCATCATCATCATTAACAGCCTGAAGACGTCCACTGCTGAACATAGGCCTCCCCCAGAGCACGCCACCTTGAGCGGCTGCTCGCCTCCTGCATCCATCGGCTCCCCGCGGCTTTCACCAGGTCGTCGGTCCACCGAGTGGGGGGCCGGCCCACGCTGCGTCTTCCGGTTCGTGGTCGCCACTCGAGAACCTTTCTTCCCCATCGGTTGTCAGTTCTACGAGCGATGTGGCCTGCCCATTGCCACTTCAACTTACTAACTCTAAGAGCTATATCGGTCACTTTAGTTCTCCTGCGGATCTCCTCGTTCCGGAGCTTATCTCGCAGGGAAACACCAAGCATAGCTCGCTCCATAGCTCGCTGCGCGACTTTGAGCTTACTAATGAGGCCAACAGTAAGAGACCATGTCTCAGTTCCATAAGTCATCACTGGCAACACACACTGATTGAAAACTTTCGTTTTCAGGCTCTGCGGTATTTTGGACGAAAAGATAGGACGAAGCTTCCCGAACGCTGCCCAGCCGAGTTGGATTCTTCGCGCCACCTCTTTGTCGAAGTTGGACCTACCTAATTGGACAATCTGTCCTAGGTAGACATACTTGTCGACAACTTCGAGAGTATCGTTCCCAACAATTACCGGTATAGGTGGAACATGAGCATTAGACATGATCTTTGTCTTGTCCATATTCATCTTAAGACCAACCTGCTGGGAGACTCTACTGAGGTCGTTGAGCATGGTGCTAAGGTCCTCGAGCGATTCCGCCATTATGACTATATCATCGGCAAAACGAAGGTTAGTGATGTACTCGCCATTTATGTTGATGCCAGATCTTTTCCACTCCAAGAGCTTGAAAACATCCTCCAATGCGTTTGTGAACAGTTTCGGAGAAATAACGTCTCCCTGTCTCACGCCTCTTTGCAATGGAATTTGTTCCGTACTCTGGTCCTGTAGTCGGACTGACATAGTGGCCTTACTGTACAAACACTATTGGGACATATTTCATAGAAAATTATTGTTGTGAAGAAGCATTCTCTTTAATAATACATTTGTGTGGTAAGCATCAGTATTTTGTTCTGTGTCTAGGTGCTATATTATACAGGATGCAATTTAATTCATCAGCATAAATTGAGTACATGATAGTACATCATTTATTGATGACTAGCTGCGCCTCGTGGTTTCACCCACTGACAAAGAGTAGCCTATATGTTAATCTAGTATATAAGCTATTTACATTCCAAATTTCATCCAAATCCGTTCAGCCGTTTGAATGTGAAGGAGTAACAAAAATACACACATACAAAATTTCGACTTTATAATATTAATAATGTAATTATTAAAGGGTAAAGAGTGCAAAATTAAATGAAAACATTTTTTATTGTAAATTATCAAGATTGCCGGGGCACCTTACTTAGTTGGCACGAATAATTCAGATACTGTTAAAAGTTTTTTACCTTCTACCAAATCGGTAGAAGGTATTCGGGTTTGATTCTCACGACAGGACAAGTATTTGTGCATATGAAAAAAGCGCAAGTTCTTTAGTCCCTAGATACAGGGAATTCTAGTTAGGCTCCAGGATCTATGTCTATGATCGTTGCGCGTTATTTTGTTATTTTTATCAATATCCCTCAAAAAGTCTTGCGAATATACTCTGGAACTACCTTGAGTCGTGCAGAGGTCTTAGTATTGTCTCTGATTTCCATAGCAAAAGGTTTGCTTAGTTTGGTGATAGGTGGCGCTGTATTAAATAAATATTTACAAATATTTATTTAACGTTTTGATGATCGATGATTGCAGCCAAATTTTTGTATTTGCATCATTATTTTCTAAGCTTAATAATTATTAATGGAAAAAAAACCCGCTGAAAGTTGGTTCAACTCAACAATAACTTCAGTTATTAATATGAACACAACAAATATAGGATGGCATAAGTACACTCCAAAAACACCCCTGTCACGGAGAATCTGCCAAATAATACGCATCATCCACTTTATTGGGTCAGACAGACTGTATGAACATCTTTGTATGTACACAACAATAGGCTGGCCATGACTAGACCCTTTTTGAAGCACACTTTATGTATAATCCGACACGTCATCGCGTGCCTATCAAAAAGAAGTGAGTTTCATAAAAGTTGGAGTAATTTGATCGTTTTTCTGTATAATTTAGTTTGACTTGTCCTTTTAGGGGTCCAAAAAATAAAAAAGCTCGCACTAAAAGTGTCTGTCAACAGTTTTTACACTATTTTCATATTTTTCACGATAAAGAAGGTTTTCTTGTAAAGACCTTTAAACGTGCGGACATGAAGAGCCACTAATTATTTACGTAAATAAATAGATAAATATTTACGGAGTATGTCCGACATACGCCACTAATTATTTACGTAAATAAATAAATAAATATTTACGGAGTATGTCCGACATAGTCTGTACATAGTTCTCCGCCGCTGCGCTCTTCAGCTTGATCCAACGCATGAGTGCACACTGCGCAATCCAAGTGGAGGGAGCCGATTGAAAAGGAATAAAAATATCTACCGAGTCACCTGGTGGATCGAAGAGGAAAAAGTATCCATGGTTCCACATGTGAATTTGAGAGGAGATAAAGGTATCCTTGGATCCACATGTGGGGTTAAGAGGAGATAAAGTTAGAATAGAATAGAATTTTTTTATTGGTCTTATAACAAACACGTTACACTAGGCAAGTCAAATATACAATGTTTTAAAAATTAATTAAAAGAATCAAGCAAATGAATTCGCAAAATAATTCAACATTTGATTGATAAATAAATATATTAAGTAAAAAACTAAAAAGTTATCCTTGGATCCACATGTGGGTCTAAGAGGAGATAAAGGTATCCGTGGATCAACATGTGAGTTGAAGAGGAGATAAAGGTATCAGTGGATACACAGCTCCGCTCCACGTCTTTTATACGTTGATTTTCGTACAGGCCCCTGGTGTTAGAATATTTCGACTATCCCTTTACGACCACAGCCGGTACCGAACGCTTAGCGTGCTTTTCAAAGCAGTAGCACTCAGTTTATAAATACTTTTTATAGCCGTCACTCATCCAAGTATACAGTGACCACATCATCATCATCATCATCAACAGCCTGAAGACGTCCACTGCTGAACATAGGCCACCCCCAGAGCGCGCCACCTTGTGCGGCTGCTCGCCTCCTGCATTCATCGGCTCCCGCGGCTTTCACCAGATCGTCTGTCCACCGAGTGGGGGGCCGGCCTACGCTGCGTCTTCCGGTTCGTGGTCACTACTCGAGAACCTTCCTTCCGCATCGGTTGTCAGTTCTACGAGCGATGTGGCCTGCCCACTGCCATTTCAACTTCCTAATTCTAAGAGCTATATCGGTCACTTACGGTTGAGCTTTGCTATATGTGCGCTACTAGTGAAGCTTTGTTGTGAGTGCTACTAGACCAGGTTTGCTATGAGCACTATTTGGTTTGGGTTTTTTGATACGACTGGTTAAAAATGCTAATAAACTCTAACCATTGGTCAAACTTTGTTAGAATTTAAAATAATATTTTAGAGATTTTAACCATTGGTTACCATAACTACGGATCAAAAATCCCACCCTTATGGCCACGCAGAACCAAAGTAAACACTGTAAACGGAAAACATAGCCCAAGGATCCCAAAATCATAAGTTCCAAAGCCATAATCCACAGATAACAGAACTACAAACAGTCTCACCACGTCATACAATATACATGAGTATAAACCAGAGTTTGTCGCGGGACGGTCAATCTAATTTCCTACCGTTCGGGAAGTAGGTCGCAGTTTTACTTCGTTAACTGTCAGCTTACGAAACCAGTGCTGAGGATACGTTTTCCTGTTTATGGAGTTCGTGATGTTTACGTTACTGGTGGTGAGAGTGGCTCATGTGGCTTTCAAAACGACGCACGCTGGTTTGAATCCGACGCACGCTGGTTTGAATCCCGCGCAGCCTTGCACACATAACTTAAAAAGTTACTCGCTTTTTTATGTAATCGAATGACGTGACGAGCTCACAGGTCACCCATAACAGATTGCATGTATACTCTAAGGAACCACTACGTTGCCAGTTATTCTGCCGCCAAGCAGTAGCGTGAAAGCACCACTGTGTTCCGCTTTGAAGGGCATTGTAGCTAGTGAAATTACTGGGCAAATAAGACTGATTTGATCACACAGTCTAGTAATCTTATTCAATCAATCAATCAAAATATTTTTATTGACATAATTTTAGGTACAAAAATTATTTAGATGAAGCCTCCAGTCCCCGAACTAGTTGGAAACTCTGTTTCGGGGTCCGGCGCCTTCTCCTATCTATCGTTATTACTATAGACTGTGTGAAGTCTCAGGATGACGTGCGCAGTGCAGTGTCAAGCAAAACTATACGAGTGATACTGCAATCTGTTATGGGCAGCCGTGACGCTTACCATCAGCTGAACGACTAGCTTGTCATTCATTTACACTAAAAAAAACAAATGCCATAGGACGTTCCAGAGCTTGTCATAATAACGGATTTAAAAAAGAAACAGGTTCTCCATGCATTAAGTTCGCCATGTACCTAAATTTTTTGTAAGTTCATATTCTTTTTTAATAATCCAAAAAAAAACCTTATAAATCATTTTCTATCTTAATAATTGTTCTTAAAGTTTAGTTGCTACCATAAAGGTACCTTTTCAAAAGACGATGTAGTTTTATCACACAATTGAATGCAGTGCTCAGTACGAGCCAAGGCAGACCGATCTACAAACATTACCGTTAATGCAGCTCTACTTGGCAACGGCTAAAGTGAGACAAAGCTATATGGAAATATATACAGTGACTGAACTACAGGGAAAAAAGCCGACTGCCTTAATTGGTATTTTCTTCCTTCAAATGCGACATTATTTGGCCACGAAATTTGATATTGTATAGGCATGAATAATTGAATTGAAAATATCTAGGTATACTATTTAATGTATATTACAATATAATATCTATAATATATAGTATACCTAGGTATTTTAATTTAAAATACTTTTTGATAGAATCGTACAATTCATGTTTGTACAAGGTATTGTTTTTACTGTAGGTTAGGAATTAGATGAAAACATTCTAAAATTTACGATTTCACGCATTTACCTACTTTTTCTCAAATAAAGTATGACACACGAGCTGGTCACTTACTCGATGGTAAGCGTATCAATCTCAGTGCCACTCGGAACTCTAAATTATGAAGTTAGGTACGCGTAATTCTGCACTGCGCTCGTCAGTGTCATCCTGAAACATCATACTCTAGTATAAAATTTCTGAGATGTATTTTATGCCTTTTCTCAAAGTATTTAGCAAGTAGTAAAGTACCTATTTAAGTTTAGGTACTGTCTGCCCATTTCCACGAACCACACATTCGCCAAGTTAATAGTCTGACTGCACCGGAAACAACCCCCGTGCAGCTCCGGTGGCCAAAAAATAAGACTCGCAATTTGTTTGAACTACCCTCACAACTACCAATCTATCTATTTGATCTTTAACGGATGCTACGATACCTTTAAGTGTCGCTGAACTTTGAGGCTAAAAGACAAAGCCAGATTTTGTATAGAAGGTGGCTTTAATTTTAACAGCCTGTATACATACATACATAATATATACTACATAAATACATACCGGTCATCATAACCCTCCTTTTTGCTTCGTTAGTTAGGTATTTTCAAACTGTCATTGTTGGTCTTGTACATCCTAAGTCCATGGTGATACACGTTTTCTGGTTTTCCTATCTCGTAATTAGGCGACGTTACTTTACCCATCATGTGTGCGAATACTCTGAGTGGTGTGTTCGTACCAATTTTAATCTAATCAAATACTGTTGACATTTCTTTCAACTTAGTTTTTAAGACCTGTTTACTTTTCGTAGACTAAAATCATTTCACTTCTTGTTAGAGGATAACAATTATTCAAAGTACTTAGTTGTTGATTAAGTTCTTCGTTCGTTGTTGGTTGTAGATATTTAGTTACCGTTACGGATATTATCATAGAAATCTTTCAGTTAACGAATTTCCTTGAATTAATTAATGAAACTATTGTATCGGATCAATCTTGAAATGTTATTCAAACTATGAGAATTTGATATATTGTGGGAAATTCGAGATCCAGGAAATAACTTATAGCTAGTTTATGCTATGTATTATGCTATGTGTGTTTTGTTTTGTTAGCTAATTTTTCAGTGCAACATTTTAGATACCTACCTTATATTTTCAAAAGCGGTCAAGTGCGGGTTGCACATAGCAATAAATTAAGAAGTGATTTTTATGTAATAATATTATTATTCAAAAGACATTAAAAACAGTGAACAATGGTAAAATAATTATTTAAATATCTTGAAAGATGACGATGTTATTAAAATTAATCCTTGCTTCATTTTTTATGGTGTAAGAAGATAAATGACCGACCTCCACAGTACAGAGCTGTATATATATATAGGATATTACGTGACGTTATCCATACTCTGCGATAGGTAAAGGTTAGCCGGCAAAGGGAAAAAGATAGGGGAAAAGGAGGAACGGCCAGGACGGCAATAGAAATGAGGCAGGCAAAGCCTGGTTTCCTTCGCCGGCCCATTATCTTTTTCTCTTTCGCTTCCCTCTTCCCATGAACAGGGTAACGGCATAAAACTAATTCACCCGTGCGAAGTCGGGGCTGGTCAGCTAGTAATAAAATGTATACTTACGGTATGTTTTTGATGTAAAAGATAAATTCATAACAGTATTTTTAAGCCGTGGATTCTAAACTGTTTCTTGCTTTAAAACTCGACGAAAGCCTCGAGAGACTGTTTCAAAGTGAAAATTCTTACCGTTTACAAAATATAAAACAAAAACTAACAATGTCTGGAAGAGAGTGATATTAAATTTCCTTCAAGATTGGAAGTTTTAGTTTAGCAATATTGTAGACCAGGTGTGCCTTTCCAGGGAACTGGACCCTACCTAGAGCATAACTATACGTACCTTTGATTCCATTTTAAGACGCAACCTTTGTTATTTTGGGTTCTTTGGAAACTTCCAAATAAAAAAAAATACAAAAGGTGTACCTATTACCAAACTGGTTGGCTACTATTTACATATTACAACACGTAAATGAAAAGGGCATAGTAGATAAGGTCACAGAACATCAAAACATACAAAAAGAAATATTATGTTTTCGGTGCGATGAGCCCGATTCGCACTTGGTCTGTTTTAGAATTACCTATGTTTTAATTTTCAAGGCCCTTTGGTCCTCGTATTAGCAAATCTTTAGTATTCGTTTGGTGATTATTTTGAATAACATTTTTATCTTCAAAAGAGCATCGAGCTATTAGTTAATAGCTACGCATCGAGCATCGAGCTATTAGCAAATACGGGCTCGACTGTTAGTGGCACCACAGTCCTGCACTTTTCATTGTGTATCTATTATTAATCAAATGAATGGCATCCAAATGCTTTTTACATAGGTGATCTGTGAATGTGTGATTATGCGTGTGGCCCGCTCTTATTATCCGAGCTTTCAAAATTGTTGCTCTTTTGGGATAAATTTTAGTTTTACGGTGCAGTATACGCCTCGCTGCAGCGTAGGGTAATATGTAACTAAGGATTTCATGCAAATATTTCTCCACTAGTTGACCCGCCCGGCTTCGCACGGGTTAGTTAGTTTCACGTTCTAACCCTTATCATAGGAAGAGAGAAGGGAAAGCCCATCCATTCATCCTTTTCCCTATCTTTTCCTTTCGCTTCCTTCTTTCCTTCGACAGGATTACTGAGCATAAATACTAAATAGGTAAATAAAAAATAATATACAAACAAAAATCTTGTATATAAATTACATCCTTGTTTCTTCGCTCCAACCTGCACTTGGCCATTTTAGAAAACATAAAGTATCCTAAATGTTAATTTGTTTTTTGTAGTTCCAGCGTGATGCCTGTTCAATTGGACAGACATAGTACACGCCGACAGATAAAAAATATAATAAAATGTTCCTACTTCTATATTCTATATCGATGATAAAAAAGTGTAATGGAATCAAAATTTTCAAAAAATATTCTTTGCACAGATTTAGCCCAGTTGCAGTTTAATATTTATTATGGTAATAGAATGACCTAGTAAATACTTAGAACAAAAACGCATTAACCACATGTAGAACTTACGAACACGAATGAATGCTATTCTAATGTCTCCAAAATTAGCTGATATTTCAACAAATTAAATTGCAAAAACAAAGAGTATTTTTAAATTTGCATGACAGTATAATACCAAGGTACACATTGCTGTTTTTATTCAATAAAAATCAGACTAAACAAATAGTGCCGCAGCAAACGATGCCATGATTCGTCACAAAATAAACTCGAATAGCATTGAATCCGAGATTTTATTGAAATAAACGCAGTTCAAATAGCGAGAGATTTTTGGCCAAATGCCCAATGACCGCGCCTCTTGAAATTTCATAGTTGTTCGGTTCGTATGACAACTACACTAGGTACAGTAGAGATAGGTATTGGGATGGGTTAGTGATGTGCTAAATGAGTCATGCTTGAGTGACTCGATTTGAACTGAGGATGATTTAATTATGTCAAGTCGGTCTTCCGCTGACTCGTCATGGTTTGCAGACAAAAGTTACGTCGACCAAAAACCTTCCCTTAGTAGGTACCTTCTTAGCTATCATGTCGGTAAGCCTCGGCCTGAGTAACTTAGCTTGTTTTGCTAGTTTGGTAGTAAAACAACTGGCAAATTTCATGGACAATACAATACAAAAATACTTTATTGAACACCAAAACACAACAATCCACATAATACAAAACAAAGAATGGTATAGAATAACGGACGGCCTTATACAATGGCGGAATAACAATGACATCATAATATATATTCTGCCTTCTGAACTGTAGGCTGTGGGTTCGATTCCCACCCGGGACAAAGATTTGTGTGATGAACATAGGTGTTTGTTCTGTGTCTGGGTGTCATATTGTATTCTATGTATGTATTTACAAACAAAAGTATATAAGTATTGTATCAGTTATCTGGTTTCCATAGTACAAGCTATAATGCTTAGTTTGGGGCTAGATGGCGCTGTGTGAAATGTCCACACATATTTATATTTATTATTTATTTATTTATATATGAGATATTTAACATAAAATATTACAAATAGCAAACTATACGCTTATATACAATACATACAAACATACATATTAATATCATAACATATATTATTTTTTTTTATTGTTCGATAGGCTTGCGCTTGACCACTATCTCACCTGATGTTAAGTGTCGATGCGGTCTAGGATGTAACGATATATAAATAAATATCAATACCACACATATACCTAAAAAAAACAACTAAACGGCAGTAACATTGGAATCAGTCACTTTCAACCCAATTTTTCCACCAATAGTACAAAAACTTTTAACTAGATTTGGGTATACCTAGTTAAAAGTTATAATACTATTTCCAACAGACTTCGAAAACTTGCCCGTTATTTTTTTTACGTTTGTTACCTCAGACCTCAGTCATTATAACAGATAAGGTTTTTTTTTTATTTGAAAGGATTACTATTAGATTGGTCCTATAGAAATTTTTATCAAAATTTATTGAGTGATTTAGTTTATAACTACTACTAATTATCTGAAAAAAAAAACATAATAATATCATCCAAATATACTTTCTGAGTATGTCAACTTAACCTGCTCTTTTCTCCTTCTCCTCTCAATTTTGATTGAGCTAAAAAGTTTATCAATTTATAAGCAAACGTGAGTTAGACCGTTCAACGGTTTACTTATTTATTGAACACCAACACAATGTACATTATTACTATTAAATGTGACTAAATACTAAGAGTAACATGGTTAATGCCATCGCAATTATAGGCGCAGACTGCTTACACAACTATCGTATCTATGGCGAGTCTCAGATGATATTAGAAAACATCTGAGAAGTGAGTACTAAAAGTTAAAAATAAAATATTAAAAAAAAAAAACAGTATAGAACAATATAACGCATGCAGAAATATTGTGATTACAAAATAACGTTAGAGAATTAATTCTGAATACAATTTACACTTCAGAATACGTAATCATAAAAATTTAAGACTAAATAATAATAATAAATAAATAAATAAATATGTGAGGGCCCAAACTAGCCCCAAACTAAGCATAGCTTGTACTATGGGAACCAGATAACTGATACAATACTTAGATGCTTTTTTGTTTGTAAATACATACATAGAGTACAATATAACACCCAGACACAGAACAAACATCGATGTTCATCACACAAATGTTTGTCCTGGGTAAGAATCAAACCCACAACCTTTAGTTCAGAAGGCAGAGCTACTACCAACTGAGCTAACTAAAATAACAATCCGTGGACATATAAATGTAAAAAAAGTGATTAATATAACATAAGTTTAATGTAAGTAGGTAGGTACTACCTACTCTACTGCAAATAAAACAATTCATTGATACATTTCCCAACTACAAACATAAAGTAAAACGATAAAGAAAACCAAAAAAAACCCATGCACAGTTTGGATATGTAGTTTGCATAGGTATACTTAGTTTTTCCAGGAGACCCAATTAGCTCGGGTGGCTCGAGCGAATAAATGTGCCTTGTCTCATCTCTAGGATGAAAATGTCTCTGGCGGCTCTTTTAAGCGTATTATAGAGAGCTCTTAGAAATACTAAGAAATTCACTAGGTGTCAGGACTTTTCTGCAAAGTTCGTCTAGATAGGTTACCTGCGCTTTGCCAGTTATTCTACCGCCAAGCAGTAGTGTGCAAGCACTACCGTGTTCCAGTTTTAAGGGCGCTGTACCTAGTGAAATTACTGGGTTTTGATAAGACTTTATGATCTGATCTCGCAGTCTATTTACTAGACTATTTGCGATGTCTCCGGATGACGTGCGCAAGACAGTTCCAAGTGATACGCAATCTGTTGTGGGCAGCCATGACGCTTAACATCAGGTGAACGACTAGCTCCTCATGTCATTCTTTTACATAGAAAAAATACTTTTAAAAGCTGCGTAACTAGAATTTTTGGAGTGATATTTCGGCTACACGGAAAAATGTGTCAATGTTACAAAACTCTTCTTTTTGGCTTTTTTATCACTGTTAAGCGATAAAAAAAGCCAAACTAATCAACCAATGTCAAGTAAGTAAAAATTTGTGAGGTTAGTTGTCATATCAACACACTATTTTGTCAGTCAAAATCCCACAGTAAAATGGTGGATATTTTATTGAAGGCTCTAAAAAGCTGTTAAAAAGAAAATGAAAATGCATGGTTTTATGAACTTGGAACTATCTGCCAACACTCGTGCACGTTCACGAACACTTAACCGATAATAATACACCCTTATTACACATCATAACTACACAGGTTTTGGAAAAAATGAAAATTCACAACCGACATTTTCAAATTATTTTCAAAGATTCCACAGGACCATTCTCGTTCAAAAGTTGTAGAGAGCTGCACCTACTGCACGTGTTCTCGTTCCTAGAGCTGCCAAACTGCAAACGTGCAATAAGTTTGTCAAATATCAATAATTTGACAAGATAAAAATCAAACAACGTTGATCCGAGTAAATTTGAACTTTGTTGTCTAACATTTAGACATAATTTTCTATGCAATAGTGTGTTCTGGTGATTTAGTTTAAAAAGGTAACATGTGCTCGCCATCAATTAGTAAACTGACAGACCTTTCAATCATTCTTCAGGTATATAGGTACTAACTTGTAGCTTCGTACCTATACATAGGTATACGGCCCTACACACGTAGTAGTTTGAGATAAATTACTTTAGCTTTTGTTCTTTTTTGACATTTCAATATTGAAAGCGATCGAAAAAGACAAAAGACGGTGTAACTAATCAAAAACTACAACGCGTTTGTTAATAAGGACGATAAAGTTCGAAGTTGGGAGTTTTGGCGGGAACGTGAAAAAGTTCACGTCGTTGCATTGTATTATTTCACAAAACTTATGCTTTTTCTAGTGTTAATGATTAAAATTAGTGGTATTTTACGCATTAAGTGCTGAATTACGAGTATAAGTGTTGGCAAGTGATATAATGTAGTGAAACGTGGTTTTTCGTGTTGCTTCCAAAAATTCCATAGAAGCCTCTAGTAAAGTTGCCACTACTTTACTAGGACATGACTTAGACTGGATTATGACTACCTGACTTAGACTGGACTATGACTACCCTGACTGACTGTGACTAAGACTTGACTTTACATGAAATATTTCATAATACGATGAAGAACTACAATACTTGACACTGGCTAAATACACTATGTGTGGAGCCAAAATATAAGAAAAAAGAAAAAAAAAGTGCGAAGTTACTGGTATGGGCAGCCGTGTCGCTTAACATCAGGTGAACGACTAGCTAGTCACGTCATTCATTCTCATAAAAAAAGTATGCCAAGCCTGTTTATATTACTAGGTACTTACAGATTATGCCACAATTTTTTTATTTCGATAATACGAAAGCCAAATAAATAGACGTATTTTCCGCTTACGCAAAGGTAGACTTGTTAGAAATAAAATAAAACGTGCCAAGCTTCGGGTTTAAGCGATTGGGACCAGATTTTGCCTTCGGATCGGTCCAATGATGGAGTTATAGCGCGCTGCCGAGGCCTGCCTCCATTAGCATTTAGGAGATTTGCACGTCTACCGGCCTTGGAACTTCAAAGGAAATTTCTTTGGAAAATAAAGAAATTAAAAGGGAAATCGAAGAACCTAATGCCGAATTAAAGGAAAACTGTTGGAATAGTATTTTTAGAAATTATTTTTTTAATAATAATATTGGTTTATTTTGGTAAGTGGACCGACGATCTGGTGATAACCGCGGGGAGCCAATGGATGCAGGAGGCGAGCAGAATTCTTTTGACACAAATTGTATGAAAAAAAAAACGCAAAGTTTTTGCGAGTAACTAGTTCCCTATAAGGATAGAATGATAGATAAACACACCAAATGTTTTTTTTATGCTAATAAATGGTGTGACGAGCTAATCGTTTAACTGATGTTAAGCGATACGGCCGCCCATAACAGTTGCAGTGTCACTCGGAACTCTAAAATTTAAAGTTTCGCGTGTCACTGCACTGTGCACGTCATTAGCACAGTCTAATAATTACTGTGAGATAAGGGCTTAATGTCTCATTTGCCCGGTAATTTCACTAACTACAATGCCCTTCAAACTGGAACACAGTACAGAACACAGAACACAGTACACAGCTTGCACACTACTGCTTGGCGGCAGAATAAGTGGCACAGCGGTGGTACCTACCTAGATGAACTTTGCAGATAAGTCCTACCACCTAGTCATTAACAAATAAATGACGCCCAACGATCACAAACATGATCCTGGACCCTAGGTCCTTAAACTAGGATTCCCAGTATCTAGGAACCCAGGACCATGCTCCCACAACACCCACACACAGAACAAGTAGTTACATATTTGCGCTTTGTTACATGTGCACAAATACCTGTCCTGTTGCGGGAATTGAATCTACCACCTTTGGATTATGAGCTGACCTGCTCAACCACCATGCCAGAGAGGCTGTTTTAATAAAAAGGGACATAGTTGTGTTGGGACATAGTTTGTGTAAAGATACTTTTCTTGCCTTTGAAAGCGTATTGTTTCATATACCCCGACTACAACCCCTATACTACACCCATCAAAAAAAAATTGAACCTTGACATCAAATTTTCTCAATAGAAAAGGATATTTTATTCTGATCAAAATAAAACTGAACCGAATTTACTCACGTAATAAAGCCGGCGCCTCGGTCGCTCGTAAAACAGGAGCAGGTTTGTATATCTTTCGTTTTGTCGCCAAAATCCCTGGAACTCATAGTGGAACAAATAAACTGAGAACAAAGCACGGTTTATTATAATTTCTACGAGTCGTTAGCGATGGGAATTGTAGGTGATCTCACCACACAAAAGCCGTTATGTCAAGTCAAAAGGGTGGCTTTAAAATTACTTTAATAGATTTAAACCATATTACTACACGATAAAGAAGTAATTAAAATACCTATGTATGAAAGCACTAAAACAATAATTACATACTTACTAACTACCCATGCCGGACCCCGGATACTGGAAGACGCAGCGTAGGCCAGCCCCCACTAGGTGGATCGATAACCTGGTGAAAACCGCAGGGAGCCGATGGATGCAGCAGGCAAGCAGCTGCTCAAAATGGCGCTCTGTAGGAGGACTATGTTCAACAGTAGACGTCTTCAGGCTGTTGATGAATTACCCATGAGATAACACATTTCCGTTCATCTGCATTAAATAATACGACCTCTGCATTAAATCGATTACAAAAATATATTATGCATAAACACCGCTTATTTACGCTGTTTACAGAATCGCGCTTGGGACGACAATTGCGTGGAAATAATTGGTCTGGACTGAGGTTTAATAACGGAAGTTGACACATTACGTTAAGCAGTAAGTAAAAGATCCACAAGAGAACTAAAGTGACAAATATAGCTCTTAGAATTAGAAAGTTGAAGTGGCAATAGGCAGGCCACATCGCTCGTAGAACTGACAACCGATGGGGAAGAAAGGTTCTCGAGTGGCGACCACGAACCGGAAGACGCAGCGTAGGCTGGCCCCCCACTCGGTGGATCAGTGTTTTAGGAACTGCAAAAATATAGTTTTATAGTCAAGAGTGTGATTTACGCTTAGAAATCCATTTTTAGGTAAGACAAAGGTATGCCGTAGTCAAATTAAAAAGTCAACCTTTAATATATTTTAGGTTTCATCGCAGTCATAAAAAAGTGCTCGCGATATGAAAATGAGCAAAACATAACTTTATGAGTTTTACGCAATGAATTAGGAAAATATTAAAGCATAAATTAATTCATTGCTATGAGATTTATTGTAATAAAGGTTTGCTCATACTGCTATAACGTTTGTATGTCAATAAAATCCAATAACGCTGTTTATGGTCATACAAATTCGCATTGTTTGTGATACACCTAATTATGTGAACAAGCACTTCGAAATTCGTTTCGATTCGGTAATTGTTTGTCAACTGCTAGTTTGCACTGTGGGACGAATCGTGTATTCATGTAGCCAATCAGTGCCAACTGATTATTGAATATTTAAATTTTTTGGTTTGTAAATAATGTCAGCGGCTAGTATAAATTTCAAATGTTTTTGTAGTATAAGTATAGGAGCTTATAGTGGACGTCTTCAGGCTGTTGATGAGGATGATGATGATATTCCCGTCTACCTTTTGTAAAAGTGTCTACGGTCTAAAATTATCAAAAAATATTTATTTTGGGTGAATAGAAATATATAGAGGATGAGGAATATTTAGTATTATAAAAAATAGAATATTTTTTTATAATATTAAATATTCCTCATCCTCTATATATTTCTATTCACCCAAAATCAATATTTTTTGATATTTTTTGACCATAATCACTTTTACAAAAGGTAGACGGGAATATCATCATCATCCTCATCAACAGCCTGAAGACGTCCACTGCTGAACATGGGCCTCCCCAAGAGAGCGCCACTTAGAACAGCTGCTTGCCTCCTGCATGCATCCATCGGCTCCCAGCGGTTTTCACCAGGTCGTCGGTCTACCTAGTGGGGGGCCAGCCTACGCTGCATCTTTCGGTTTTTGATCGCCACTCGAGAACCTTTCTTCCCCATCGGTTGTCAGTTCTACGAGCGATGTGGCCTGCCCAGTGCCCATTGCCATTTCAACTTGCTAATTTTAAGAGCTATATATCGGTCATTTTAGTTCTCCTGCGGATCTCCTCACTTCGGATATTATCTCGCAGGGAAACACCGAGCATAGCTCTCTCCATATCTCATTGCGCGACGGGAATATAAATGGCAACATTATTAATAAAAAAATATACAAGAAGTAGCGAACAAACATAGGGTGCTTCTGATGGGGAAAAGTCACCGTAACCTTAAGGGTCGTTCATTAATCACTAGACGTGCTATTACATGCTATTATATGCTTTGATATTTAATCGCACTATCATCATTTCACACTAATATTATAAAGGCGAATGTGTGTATGTTTGTTACTCCTTCACGCCAAAACGGCTGGACAGATTTGGATGAAGTTTGCAATAGAGATAGCTTATATACTGGATAAACACATAGGCTACTTTTTATCCGCAGGTGAAACCGCGGGGCGCAGCCAGCTTGTTATAGTTACTTTCGTAGTAAAAAGAAGAAATGTATACAATTAACTATTTTTACTTTACCAGAACAATGTTATTTCTATATTATTATTCATGTTATGTTTTTCTAAACGGTAAAAGCTGAAATGTTATTATTCATACGCTTATAATGTTCAACGTTTCAGATTTATAAATAACCCTTATTTTTTTAGTAAGTTAAACATTCAGATACTAAAACGTATCTTATGAATATTTTAACAAACATTTATTCCTCAAAAAATTACCGAAACCATTTTAAAATAAGAACAAGCGTTCCTAAATCATAACTGACGCGGAAGAGCGGAAAGCATTCAAAAAACATTCGAAAAAAAAAAACATTATTCGTCAGCGAATAAAGCAATACCGTTAAAAAGCGGAAAAAGTTCTTGCTCGAAAAACACCATCGCATCGCTATGGTGTTTTTGTCGTCACAAAAACGGCCTATTACGTCAGAGCTAGGGTAGCCATTTTTCCTCTTTTTCCGGTCTTTTTTAAGCTGGCTGGATTCTGGGGAGATTAAACGTAACGCACTTTAATGTCTGTTATTTGTGAGATTTTAGTTTCGAGAGTGAAAATAAGGAAGGAGATATTGCAATTATGAGACAAAATACTCTATAATAACAAAGAAATTCGTACCTAAACAAAATTACTGGTTTAAAAAAACTTTAGATTTTTTAGGGTTCCGTACCCAAAGGGTAAAACGCACGCGATTACTAAGGCTCCGCTGTCCGACCGTCTATCTGTCTGTCTGTCTGTTCATCTATACCAGGCTGTATTTTATGAACCGTGATAGTTAGACAGTTGAAATTTTCACAGATTATGTATTTCTGTTGCCGCTATAACAACAAATACAAAAAAAAAAACAAAATCAAATAAACATTTAAAGAGGCTCCCATACAACAAACGTGATTTTTTTGCTCGATTACCAGATGAATCATAGATGGGCGCTGCTTTAAATAGTACTGCTACTCAACACTAGATGGCAGGGATAGATAATGGTACGGAACCCTTGGTGCGCGAGTCCGACTCGCACTTGACCGGCTTTTTATGTTATGATCGACAAACCAGAATGCAACCCGCCTGATGGAAAGCGGTACCCGCAGCCTACATACATAGATAATATTATGTCTATAGGCTGCAATACCAGGGGCGTTGTCGATGCGCTGCCAGCTCAGTAAAACTTTTTTGAACTAAAATATTATCTTCGTAAATATAGGAAAGATGTTAACTGTGACTTATCCTTTAAATCTTTAAGAAGTTTTGTTTCAGTTGTTCGGTAAAAATCTTAGCGAATTTAGCTACACTCGTTTGAAACTTTAGAACTAAAATGGAGATAGAAATCTCTTTGACTTGAAATTCTGTCGCTTTTTTAGCTGTGATGTTTATATTTAGAGATTAAAGATTGATTTATTATTCTTTACATCAGTGATATCAACTCGGCACAATGTCAATACAACACAGAAATAAAATACTTAATAAAAAAAAGTCTCAACTCGACACGATTACGTGAATGTGCAGTTAGAACCAAAACTGTTCAAAAAATGTTTAGGGAACTTGCAAAAAAACTTATAATTCAATTTAGATAGTGGAATTGTCCAAACCACACAGACATCACGTAATTTGATCAAATTGCTTTCTGAGTTTACATTAGTCGTATTTCATATAACAAATGGTTTGCTGTGTGTGCAAATCAGTAGATTTTTTTTTTTATTGTTCGATAGGCTTGCGTTTGACCACTATCTCACCTGATGTTAAGTGTCGATGCGGTCTAGGATGTAACGCGCTTGCCTAGAAGATACCTGTTCACTCTCGATTTGAAGACTCCAAGATTGTAGTTCTCGGGAAATACAGACGCCGGCAAAGCGTTCCACTCTTTGGCTGTTCGCATGATAAATGATTTGCGAAAGCTTCACCATATTTGTTTTAAGAATAGACAACCAAAAGGTTTACCCCGAATTTAAATTTTAAGACGATACGGGGACAGTCTGGAAATATTTATTTATGTTTATTTAAATTCGAGGACACACACAAATTATGTTCATTTGTCTGAAATTTTGCAAACAGGTTAATGACACTACTGAGAGCAACATAATACAGTACCTACTTTTTATCCCGGAAAACTAAAAAATCCCTCGGAAATAAAGCGAGGCGCATCTCGCTTATGCTCACACAAAAAATTGTGTATGTGTGTTTGTGCCTCTTCCGCCGCAATGTTTTTCAATGAAATTTTCAATGGAGATTAAGCTTTATGTACGCTGTATTACCGTATAGGATATATTTTATTTGTGGCTAAAATCGCGAGACGCAGCTAGTATGAGAATATGGACAACCTTGATACTATAGGAATTATGTAACAGACTTCAAATACATAAAAATACATCTAATAATAAATATAAACTCTTACAAACTAATATGTATCTGGCTGTCAGACATAAATATATTTGGGGCAAAGAAGAACAAAAGCTAGGATGCGGATGCAACCGTGGGGCGCAGCTAGTATACGAATATAGTTAACCTTGATACTATATAAATTATGTAACAGAGCTTAAGTACATAACAATAATAATCTCATGATAAATGTAAGCTTTTACAAACTAAAGACACATTGCCAAAGACCATATTTGGGGTAAAGAAGAACAAAAGCTATATATACGAATATAATTAACCTTGATACTATATAAATTATGTAACAGAGCTCAAATATATATACCAATAATAATCTCATGATAAATGTAAGCTTTTACAAACTAAAGACACATTGCCGAAGACCTGACAGTATTTGGGGTAAAGAAGAACAAAAGCTAGGGACTAGGCGTCCTATATCTGTAATGGATTCTTGAAGCTTAGTGCTTATCGTCTTTTGGCTAATCTTGGGAAATTGCTTTTTGCCATTTATTTGTGCGTGCGACTTGCCTTGTTAAGTAATCAAAGTTAGTTTGGGTATGTTGGATGGTTTTCGAATAGTTTATTAGTATGGATATCACTAAGCGAAGTTACAGTTATTTTAATGGACGTTTATGTTGTTAAGTTGTTAATTATTATTTTGTTAAGTTGCAGTTTATGTATGTTAGAATTACTGAAAATCAGCGCCAGGTGTTGAGTACACCGGCCTGAATGCTGAGTGAAGCCCTTTTCAACACCACTTTATCTATGTATATAATATCTACACTTCTTATTATTCTTCTCACAACTACTGTTCTTAATTATTTGTGTATTATACTTGTACTTATCTAATTTTTGTGAGTGTGTAATAAATATTTTTTCTTTCTTCTTTCTAGAGTGAACGAAAGAAAAAACAATGTATTTGAAAGTAGATCGTTCATCTTATTCGTCATAAATCATTTAGTAATTTTAAGTACCTACTTGAAGGTGTATTGTAGTCTGGAAGCCCGAATTTCGAGCGTTTTTGATGATTCATTAAAAAGCAATTTTATTGATATTTTTATCATATTTTTTATGGCTTATTTATTCGTATTTCAAGAGTACATAAAAAAAATCAGTAGGTTATGCGTCGTTGAAGTAGACGGGGGACAAAAAAGCCGTGTCATATCTACCCTCCGGGCCACCTTTTTTGATCAGTATAAATGCCAGTATCGTCTGAACCAGAAAAAGTGAAAAAAAATAATTAAAATAACATTACTAAGCTGTGGTACTTTTACATACAATCTCTTTGACATGTGACGTCACAACGTGTGTTTTCTCAGTAACTGTGGGGAAGCTCCACGTGCTCTCTGTTTTGCGAGAAAGGAACAGACGATGCCCCCTCCAGCGACTTTAAAAGCTTATTACTCGTGATTCATTTACTGATTTTACTTATTTCGTCAATTATTACATTCATTTTTCAGCTTCTTTATGAAAATAATATTTACTTGTTCTTTTGTAATAACAGGCAACTGCCCTATTATGATGGCGTTTAAAAAAATGTAGCCAACAAAGAATCTATTTACACCTCATTCATCAAAATAGAACGAGAAGGTTAGGCACAATGGTAAAACAAATACGTAAATACAAACGTACATCATCATCATAAACATAAACCTATTTTAGTCCACTGCTAGACATTATAGACCGTTCACCGTAAGGCCGGCCCTACGTGTTCAATTTTATTGAGTCCATTTCCAATGTTATCTACATACTGTAAACTGAAAAACATTGTGCAATACTAACCCTACACGATCAATATTACTGATCAATCACAAAGATTGATCAATAAAATTGATCATGTATGGGCCGCCTAAGTTGTCCCCTGATGTACTTATATTATTTAAAAATATGGAAGTAAAATATATTAATCTGTGGTGAGTACATACAAGTTTACATAATGGTTACATACTTCTTTACATAACGCTTACATATCACTTTACATTTACGATAATACTTGCATATTTAAAAAAAATATAAATACATCAGAGGACATATTACGGTGAACGGTCTGTAGGCTTTTTTTTTAAATTGGCTACTGTTTCCGCCAAATGCGGCACAATTTTGCCACATAGTCAAACATACATAGACGGTTAAAATCATAACCTTTTTTGCCTTTGACGTAGTCAAACTTAGAGTATGGACTAATAGTCAAACAATTGAAATCATAACTTTGTTTTTCTTTTGCCGTAGTCGGGTAAAACATATGAAATAAAAGGCATTCAATATACATACTGACTAATTGAATTTTCACTGTTGTTTCCTGTTACACTCTGGTTAGCTAAATCAAAATCGCGGTCAATTTTAATTAGTATTACCTAATTAAACATTACATAATTAGCAAAGTTACACGGAGTTTAATCAATTTTCATTATAGTCTAAAGTAACCTTGTTTGGCGCAATTTTAACTGTGGCAACCCTAACCAAACGGCACATTTGGGAACTTTTGTAATATTCTCCCAAATTGAACGTTTCTTTTGCAAAACAGAAAGTAATGACAACGGAGGGGAATTCAGTAACTAATTTTTGAGGAAGTAAGTTTATAGCTTTCATATATCACGAGCATTTGCAATATAGCGCCACTTTTATGAAAATATACGAATGTGTTTTGTTTGTATCGTGAGGTTCGTGAGTAAAGGTCATTTTGTAAAGTTCGTATGCCATTATGTCTGTAAAAAGTTGCGACGTGAGTTACGGTTGATGGCAGTTCTTTTTCCATCATTTTGGGTTTGCGATTCAATTTCCGTGATATTTGTGGGGGTGTGTGTGTGTGTGTGAAACGAGCCTTAACGATATTAGTACGTTTATGAAGTCCTTTGGGCCCGAATCTTGACGTTGGCACAAACAGAATATTTTTTCGTATCTATAGGCTTTTAGACCCACAGATTATATAAGTAGTTACCTACGAACCGGAAGATGCAACGTAGGCCGGCCCCTCACCAGATGGACCGACGATATGATTAAAGCCGCGGGGAGCCGATGGATGCAGAAGGCGAGCAGCCGCTCTAAGTGGTGCTCTCTGGGGGAGGCCTATGTTCAGCAGTGGACGTCTTCAGGCTGTTGATGATAATGACCTCCTCATTTTACGTGTTAAATCGCGGGCTCTTTTGTCTTCTTAATATTCTAGTTTACCTACTAAAGGTACCTACGGTGTGTATATGTCAATAACTACGAGGTGAAATTTAATTTTTTTTTTGTTTGCGTTCGAGGTCTTGTGATGGTTTAGACAACTCGTTCGAAACCGGGAGAGTCAGCTAGTTATTATAATGATGACTTACGAAACACACGTTTCCATACAAAGATAACTCAGTTTCCCGTATTTTTATAGATTTAGATTTCCAAGTTGTCCTTAAAAACACGCTATCCTTAAAAAACACGCTGCCCTTAAAAAACATCCTGTCTAAACTCTCCCGTCACCCTATAACGGTCTTATCTCGTATCACAAAATCGTCGGCATCGAGTACCGTTAACGAACCGGCTTCATAACGACGACGTTCCGTTTATAGGAAGCGATCGTAATCGGATTATCATTACCTTACCATTACCGTTTATTCAGGTGAGGGGTACTATGGGACCTTGAATTTTTAAAAGTAACAAATGAAGTTACCTATAGAGCGCCTGGCTAATTACGTAACTCGCAATAAGTTTGCAGCAGCCGTAAATTTCACAAACATTGCTGTCAACCATCACTTTGGCAGAGCAGAAAGCGATCAAGCGCTAATTCACCGTCTGTCGGACAATAGATGAAATAAAAAGTGCATTATTTTGTTTCCATCTATTACTGTTCTGTTGCTAGTGGCGCTAGTATCAAAGGCCAAAGGTCATTCAGCAACAGGCGAGCAACATGCCGGTGACTTACGATTTCCAGTGGCATCTTGCGACCGATTGCTAAGTGTTTGCTTTCGCTTTGCTACTGCTGTTGCTTTGCTACTGCTATTGCAACTTTTACATGATACGACAGCGAGTTTTCTGTCTTTATGCAAAGGCTTTATCTTGGTGACTGATTGACAGACAGCGACAACGGACAGACAACGAGACAGCTCAAACCGCTGGACCTTGAGACTTTACCATTACCCTTTTATTTGGTGAGGGGTACTATGAGACCTTCGATTTTAAAATAAACCTTTGATTTCACTGGCATGATTTAGCTGTTGTTATTTACTAAAATGAATAATAAACCCATAAAAATATAGAGGCGGGTGTCTTATCCACGTCTTTGGACTATATACATCAGGAAAAACACTTTGCTCAACACTTCGCTCTGAGCATCTTTATTATTCTTCGCACTAATCAAGCACAAATCAAATATATAGGTACTATTGATTTGACAGCTACAGCTTCTGTGTGTGATGGTTGAGCCCGGAGGTGACGGGTTTGATTGTCTCGACAGGACAAGTATCTACCTATATTTTGTGCAAAGGAAAAAGTTCAAATAAGTGTTATAGATTGTATGAAGAAACTCTAGGGAGTTGACTCTAGTTCTCTACAAATAACAATATTTTTGACTTTGCTCAGGCTCGTTAATTTTAATGTATGAATCCTCCCCTACTTCCTCCATCGCCCGCTCCGACTGTCGCTTTGCAGTAGTAATAATAACTATTCTCTGTTTGCACTAGTATCTTACGACGATGAAGGAAAGACATGGCGTGTTATCCATCAACCCGCACTTAGCCATCGTGGCACTCACTCCATGTGACAGATGACCCATGTCCCAGCAGTGGGGATGATAAATAAGCTAGAACTTTTTAACCATTGTAAGATTAAGAGATTTAACAATTGTTCTATTTTTTTCTACAAGTGAGGACGTGTTGTACATTTTACATACATGTCATAGGTAGGTTAGAGATTCAAGCTACTAACGCGTGTCAAAGACTTCTTTTGTTCACGCGATCCTCAAAGAGACGTACAAAGATGTAGGATGGCACTTCGAAACGTGTGTTAGATTTTGAATTTTTTATAAGGTATGAAAAGGATTTGTTAGCCTAAGCAAGGCATATTCATTTATCTTTTTAAGCGTAGTTTATCAGTGTACGTAATACATACATTATTGTAATATCGTGTTCTTAAAGCCACCCCATAGAGTTTACTTTAAAAACCCTAATATTAAATTAAATCCCGTATTCCAAAATACAGATAACGTTTATCCTACTAATATTATAAATGCGAAAGTTTTAAATTTTGAATGTAGATGGCTTAAATGCTAGATTAACATACATTGAACTTTTTAAAAGCAGGTGAAACTTCGGTGTGCAAATATTTCAGACGTAAAATTAGGCTAGATAATATTAAAACAATAAACTATCCATAAATAACAATAAAAATCATACCTTTTTATCACCCTCTTATTCTTTTTTTATCAACTTTAACAAAACACTATCCTACCGATTTCCCCAACAATTCTCTAAGGAAAATTTTGTCTCTAACAACTGTTATAAAGGCGTGAAGAGCTCCCTAAGCAATCGAAATGATTTCATGGTAGTTCCCCTTTAACCCTGCAAGGGTCATTACCAGCGGCCTTCGAAAAACGCCGACTTTTTCCGGCCATTTGCGGGTCACTAAATGTAACCTTTTATATTTTATCTCCTTATTCACGTAGAACGTCGTTATCACCTAGATTTGGGAAAAGATGTCACTTTCTGGTAAATGGGAATCAAAGGGGAATATCCACTGAAAGAAACATTGACAGGCTGTTTTACTTGCTTTTTATATCTCAGGCAAGTACGTATTAACGTAACAGCCTGAAGACGTCCACTGCTGAACATAGGCCATAGAGCGCCACTTTCAGCGGCTACTCGCCTCCTGCATCCATTGGCTCCCGTCGTCGGTCTACATAGTGGGAAGGCCAGCCCACGCTGCGTCTTCCGGTTAGTGGTCGCTACTTGAGAACCTTTCTTCGCCATCGGCTGTCAGTTCTACGAGCGGCAAGCACGTATTTTTTTGTTGATTGACCACCGATAAATCTTTGGGTGGAGCTAGTGTATAGTAGGGCACTCGTAAGGCTCTGGGTTACGAAAACAAAAATAAAGAATTCACGGATAATCATTTTTGCCGTAAACATACAATAGGACGAAAAGGCTTACGTTTCAAACACGTTGTAAATTACATACATTTATGTATTCAGGTAAAAATAAACAATGTGTACGGAACAACGCAGAACAAAGGAAATCAAAGTACTTTCACCGGAAGCTTATGTGTTAACCTTTATGTACTGTGAAGACAGTACTTAAGATCTATGGTTTGATCAACACACGCATACAGACCACAGAACACAATCTCTTAGACACAGACAATATAGTATTATATATGTACTTAAATATAGGTCTCCTCGCGTAGGCAAGTGGTTAGTCCTAGTGTCAGAATTTTTATTAACTGTTTAACCCTCCCGAAGGCTTCTGGCTTGGCTTGGCTTAAGGACTGTTTCTGAGTATACAGCCAGTATACATATAAGGTATAAATATTTTTTGTAGTAGGTAGTGTAGCTAGTTAGCATTTAGTAGTACTTAGTTATTATTTGAAAAAATGTGTGTGGACATTTCAGATAGCGCCGTCTAGCCTCAAACTAAGCTTAGGTTGTACTATGAGAACCAGATAACTGATACAATACTTAGTTACCTTTTTTGTTTGTAAATACAATATAACACCCAGACACAGAACAAACATTGATGTTCATCACACAAAATTGTTTGTCCTGGATGGGAATTGAACTCACAACCTATAGTTCAGAAGGCAGAGCTACTACCAACTGAGCTAACAGGCCAGTCAGTCATTATTACAGTAATAAGATTAAAGACTAGCACTTAGTTACATTATATGAAACATTATGTACTGTCTATATCACTATGATGACATACTTACAGCCGCAAGATGTCAAGTCAAGGGAATGACAGGGAATGACGATGACAAAAGTGTCAGGAAATTGCCGGAAGCATGTCAGGAGAATGACAGGATTCACGTCAAACCGTGTTACTGGGCGCTTACAATACGCCATTTTATTTTATTGCTTTGCATGTTTGTCGGAAAATCATTACGTTAAAAGGAAAAAAGTAATGTATGCTTCTTAGAAATGTGATAAATGTTTATTTTTGTTTCAGTAAACATATATTTATGATGGTTTATGCTTTGGTTTGAATCATCAAACGTAGCTTTTCAATGTATTAGACAAGCTTTTATACGATTTCAATAAGTATCTGTAAATCGAGTGGCGCGGAGCTTTCAGTATTTGATTATGTTTGTGGAGATGTGTAATTTTTTTCTGTTATTTCTAGTTATCTACGACTTATATTAAGTATTACATCATATTATTATAAGTTATAGCAGATTATATTGTAAGTTGCACATAATTTATATTATTATTCTAATAGAATATCTATAAAATTCGTCTATTCTTATTAGTTCAATTAACAGTTCAATTGATTTAACTACTGAGATTTTGGTTTAGACTAGTTCAATGAAATATTTTGATTGAACTACTGGTACTTATTTATTCACAGTAGTTCAATTAACAGTTCAATTGATTGAACTGCTGAGTTAGCTTGAGTTGTTAGTTGCAGAAGATTTTAACGCACCGAGAAAAATGCTGCTGCCCATTCCTTAGATATTCCCTCAGCCGACTATTACGACACCCCCGGAAAGAGATGGGGTGGTCCTATTCGCAAACTGGGACCACACAAGAATCAAACCAATATAACTTTATAATTTAGAGTTCTTTGTGACATTGTACTTACTGATAACAATCCTTATGGGCAGCCGTGATTTTTATTGTGAATAATTAGAAATACACCCACCAATGTACTTTTAATCTGCAATATTTATTTATCATTGACTATTCAACATATATCCATAAATCATAAAACTTTATATAAGTAAATGTAATATGTAAGATATTGTATGTATTATATTGTATTATTATTTAAAACCTTATAATATCTAAACTATTAATGTTATCTGCCTCTTATTATTTTTTTATTTTGGGTAATCTTTTCTTTTTCTTTTTTCAACCAGCACTACCACTCGTTCCACACTACACAAAGGTTAACTGGAAGAAAATGCTACTTAGCATTAAGTTCGCCTATGTACTTGATTATCTTGTGCAATAAAGCATTTTCTATCTATCTATCTATCCAAAGCAGTAACGCCCACAGCCTCTATATTCTCAACTTATATATCACTACAGCTTTTAATTAAAAGCTGCAATCAAAAGGAGTTATGGTTTGTAAGCTTTCATTGAATAATTCATTATTACAGTTTTAAACAGTAATAACTCTGATCTGACTAATAAATTTCAATAGATGGAGAATCAACTTGCGCTAAGTGGCTGGCAGTATTTGGATGTCAAAAGTAGATCAACTCATATGATTATGAAAATCAACATGGTACATTCGTGTGGTAACCATGGTACCTCTAGTCGTACCACCATTCGTACCATAGTTACTTTTCCTATATTACCCCAGCCTACTACCAGTGGTACTACAGTTACTTTTCCTAATGGTACCCCAGTCTACCACCAGTGGTACAACAGTAACTTTTTCCTGACCGTGGTACCAGTGATGCTACAGTTACTTTTCCTAACCTTGGTACCCCAGTCTACCAACAGTGGTACTACATTTACTTTTTCCTAACTGTGGTAAGTACCCCAGTCTACCACCAGTGATGCTACAGTTACTTTTCCTAACCTTGGTACCCCAGTCTACCAACAGTGGTACTACATTTACTTTTCCTAACTGTGGTAAGTACCCCAGTCTACCACCAGTGATGCTACAGTTACTTTTCCTAACCTTGGTACCCCAGTCTACCAACAGTGGTACTACATTTACTTTTTCCTAACCATGGTAAGTACCCCAGTCTACCAACAGTGGTACTACATTTACTTTTTCCTAACCATGGTAAGTACCCCAGTCTACCAACAGTGGTACTACATTTACTTTTTCCTAACCATGGTAAGTACCCCAGTCTACCAACAGTGGTACTACATTTACTTTTTCCTAACCATGGTAAGTACCCCAGTCTACCAACAGTGGTACTACATTTACTTTTTCCTAACCATGGTAAGTACCCCAGTCTACCACCAGTGGTACAATAGTTACTTTTCCTCTTTGCACAAATGTCAGTAATCCCAAATTCATTCAGCCGTTTTGGCAAACGAATATACAACATTTCATTTAAATTTAGTTTATTATTAGGGATGGTGAGAAACTTGTAAAATACACACAACGCTAATAAAGATTACAATAAAAAAGTGGCCTTTCGGTATTTGTTCAAAAGGTCTTCATTTCATATCCAAAAATTGCAAGATAAAACGTTTTAGAAACATAATTAGGTTGTTAACCCAGTTTTACACTCAGAGGGTGATAAGTAGGCACCCTCTTTATGCTTAGGGGTAAGAGAAAAGCCGTTTGAAATTTTGTGACCGTTGGTCAAGAGGTTTCACAAATAATGCTAAAGGTTTTTTCCTTGTACCTTAATGCTTAGGAATGAAGGATCAAATTACGATGTGTTGGATTATGCTGCTTAGAGGATTGCGTATTTCATGGACTTGAGCTGTGGAAGACTGATTAAATATACGTAGGTATATTTAGAAAACTTTATATTTGGTTCATTGGTTACATAAAACGTGGTTTACAATCGTTAATATACCTACTGAAATAGGCCCCTGCATGCTTTTACTTGTTTTCCCACAAGAACTGTTTTTCGGTAATGGCAGCAATTTTTACATGGCAACTGTAATCCATTTTATGGAATTCAGTCAATTGCTCCCTGAATACCTACATTAAATGAAAGTACCTACCTATTTACAACACAACTATATAAAAAAATACCTTAGAACCTTGAATTCATACAAATTAACCCAGCTCCTTTATATACCATAGCACGGCTTTGGGTTCGATGGTGCCTATACACGTACCACTAAGACAGCTTTAGTGTAGTCTCCTTTTTTAGGGATCCGTACCCAAAGGGTAAAACGGACCCTATTACTGAAGCTTCGCTGTCTGTCTGTCTGTCTGTCTGTCACCAGGCTGTATCTCATGAACCGTGATATTTAGACAATTGAAATTTTCACAAATGATAAAATCTGTTGCCACTATAACAAAAGATACTAAAAAAAGAACAAAATCAATATTTAAGGGGGCTTCCATACAAAAAACGTGTTATTTTTTGGTCATTTTTATAATTAATGGTACGGAACCCATTGTGCGCGAGTCCGACTCGTACATGGCTTGTTATTTACATTGCTTGGCTTGTTTTGTACGTATATAATAATTCCGTACACCTAAAAGTATAATGAAAGCCATGGCATTCCAATTTTCGATCTACCATCGGACCGCCCACGGGAATCCGTATAATGAAGAGAAGGGTGACCGACCTGAATTGTAATCATCCAAGTGAGAATCCAGCACCTCTCAATAATTACTTGGATTTAATGAACCGAGAAAAATAGTTGTGAGTAGGTATGTCTACAAAATTTCTTGCTATCGTAGATTTGGAAAATCTCAAAAAATTAAGGACCAATTATCTTACAATTTTGAAAGGGTATAAGAAAGTATCTGTAGAACCACTGGTAGTACAACTGGGGGCACCACAGTTAGAAAAAAGTTACTGTAGCACCACTGGTGGTAGACTGGGGTACCACGGTTAGGAAAAGGTAACTGTAGCACCACTGGTGGTAGACTGGGGTACCATTATTCCTTCGATTCGCACAATACGGTATGACTCGACATTTATAATCCGAGCAGCGAAGGAACGGAACACTTTACCAGCGTCTTTGTTTCCCGATAAGTACAATCTGGAGCTTTCAAGCTGCGAGTGAATAGGTATCTTCTATGCAAGCATGTAGACCGCGTCGTTGCTTTCCATCAGATGAGACTGCGGATCTAGTTATAAAATAAAAAAACACCTGGATCAAACGCTGGCATTTAAGGCTGCTGCAACACACTATCTCCCGGATCCTCATAAGTTTGACAAACTCATGTTAACTTACCAAACTCTTTGGTTGATATTGTTGGCTGATAGCCGATGATCGACAGGCAGCCAATGAGCGTTCAGTATTTTTAAGTTGACATGAGTTTAACTTTAACAAACGTTCCAGAAACTGGGGGTGAGTGTTTTGCGACAGATTAAACTAATTTAGTATGAAAATTTCAAATTCTCATAAGTATGATTCACGAGTAACCCCAGAAACAATCTTTTGTCCAAATAGTAATTACGTTTGCGTACACACGTCTCATATCAAACGGAAATCCAAATACAAAGTCCGGGATCGATCCCAATAATCCCGCATTCCGGGAAAAAATCATTCGTGGCAACATTAATTTCCCGCATAAAGGTGTGTTTACACCGGCGTAATAAAGGCGCGGAGCGTTCTGGTTTAATTCAGTCGTTTGATAAATACGCGGGAGTGAGCCGCGAGAGCGGGTAAAGGTACCTATTACTGAATAAAACTCGTATAGTGTATAAGGCGCTTTTGTGTGTATGAATATTTTTAATGGTGATATAGCTTTTTTATTTTTATCTCTTTTTTGGTACGTATAATATTTGACTACTACTAAAAATAAACGAGCAAATATTATTTTCTTAAAATAGGTTAATAAATAATGTAATAAGTGAAAAAAAATAAGTAAAATCGGTTAATGTTTCTGGAAGGGGTATAGCCTGTCCCTTTCTAGCAAAACGGAGACCACACGCCTTGTATGGCGCTGTTGTAAGGAGATTGTATGTAGATTGTAGAGCTACCATAGAGACACCATAGCTTAGTAATCCGCATCATCATCATCCTCTTTGCCTTTTCCCATATGTTATTGGGGTCGGCTCCCAATCTAACCTGTAGCGGCAAGCTACCAGAATTACACGAGTGACTGCCATCTGACCTCGCAACCCATAAGGTACCAGTAACAGGAATGGTTAGATCAGGTGTCAGATTCTATCAGGCGTTTGACTACCCCTAACGATTGCCATAGATGTTCTTATGACAACCGGGATCGACGGCTTAACGTGCTCGCCGAGGCACGGAGCGATGGCATCGAAAGCTGCACATAGCTTACTAAATAAGTCATTGGTGCAGGGCCGAGGATCGATCCCGGTGCCATAAGATTGTGAAGCGCACATGCTACCGCTCGGCCACCATCGCTCTAAGAAGTAATGAGATACTATGAAGTAACAATGTCTTACGTCACATCGTATTTCAATTGTCTAATTCTATTCAAGTATTTTAGAATGCTTGTAACTTTGCTATTTTTTGACATATTTAAACGTATGTTTTCTTCATCATCGTCATCATCATCATAAATCAAACTAAAAACTTGACAATTAATGTTCCTACGTGCAATTAATGGTTTTAATAATAATAGATTGAAGTTCCCACAAATGACTAAAGGCCACGTAATATTAATTTAATTTAACGTAAATGAATTTTCAATTATTTTTGTCTGCATAAACAGGCTGACGAAATATCCATCGATACCTTAAATCGCTTGTCCATTCTATATTAGAATTCGATTCGATAAACATGTTTTTAATCTTGTTCAATTGAACAACAAAACTCGATAAACATATTCGTAAACTGTTCAACTGAACAATAACAGTTGTTCAATAAATCAACAATAACAGAATCGTAAAACAGATTTACGATAGTGATACAACGATTATGTTCAGAATAACGATGGAAAAAGTGTGAAAGACAATTATGAGGAAGGTTGTTTTATTCCGGAGTTCATAGCAAACTTGACCTAATAATATAACTTAAGGTGAAGGGTAGGGAAAACAAGGTATTTTCTGGCATGTCACCTGGTGTAATTAGATCATGCAAAGCTTTGAATTTAATATATCATGTAATTCATTTCATTAAGTCGTTTGTGATGTCCGCAAATACAAGATTAATAAAATTAGCTCCATAGAAAAAAATCGCAAACCTCCCTCAAAAAATTTGAGTGTGCCAATTTTACTGAGTTTCTATCGAATATATTTTTACAAAAAATAAATTAATGTATTCCCAACAAACATTCAGATGTTGTGATGACTTAATAATTTTCAAAAATACTATATTAAGATAGACATTAATTAAAAACCGTCAAAATCAGTCATTTTGTGCGTTGTCTTTCTCATAAGCGCCGCGCTGAAGTTTTCAGACTGAATTGATATTTAAGACTACGACTTTAAGGTCGATGTTCCTTTGAACAGATTTTGACCTGCTTATCTGGGTGTACCCATCGCCTTAAGGGGGTATTACATTTGGCTGGATTTAGACAGGCAGGCTAGATCAATATACATTGCTGGCTTGGTGTTACTTCCATCCAATACCCTTAGTCCAACCAGCAATGTATATTGCTGTCATCAGTGTCATCAGTGTATCAGTCACTTGGCCTTGCTGAACTTCAGCCAAATGTAAATGTAAAATGTATGTAATCTCCAATAAATGAAGTAAAATACCAGACCACATAAAACATCAGAAATAGTGAATATCAACCCTCGCAGTAATGCACATCTTCATACCTGACGGGACCCAAACCCTAGAGCATTAAATTGAGTCTAACAACGGCTACAGTACCTACTCCATACAGACACCACAGACAGACAAACTCGTTACAAATTCACGACAAATTACTCGATTTATTTATATAATCAATTATTACTGTAAAAAAATCCACAGCTCTTAAAAACAAATACATAATAAATATTAAACTTAAAATAGAAGTCAAAGCCAGATTGACTTGTTACAATTATTGTTCTATTTTTTTACTTATAAAGATATAAATTATTTTTCAACACATTTGCTCCAAAAATAAATTTACAAAGCCTGTATACATTGTTCGAAAGTTAAACATTACGCACCATACAACAGAACGTGCGGTAAAATAGGTACTGTACTGTACCTATTTTACCGCATCTTCCGTTGTATAGTGCGTATTCTTTACGGTTTTTTTTAATTTCCATAAAAATATAGATTTTTCCACCAAGGAGTTTCACATTACGAGAATAAATAAGCTGAATGACCGAAACTCCTTGGAAGCGTTTCTCTCAATCAATACGTTTGTCTCACTTGAATACTACAGAGAAAATGAAACTAAAGATGTAGTTCTAATTTTCACCACACGCACGTTTTCTTTTTTTATTATTTTAGCCCATTTTCATATAAGATTAGAAACGTCAAAGATCGTTGCGACTTTCCCACTAATAAAAGTTTGTTTCATTACCTATTGTACTGTTTTCTCGTAATTGTGTTGAAAAACGTACAATTTGAATACAAACATTTTTGAGTTGGCCTCATAGAAATTATATCAAAATTGGTGAAATAGTTTGGTTTTTAAATCAACATATCTGAAAAAAAAGGAACATGATAATTATATTATCATCCTTGTATTTCTCAGTTTGAAGTGGCTTCAACCCTCTTATTAGAATGGAAATTATTATGCTAATTGGTTAAAGAGTAATAATTACACTGAGGGATGGAAAAAGGGGTCTAGACAAAAAGTTAATTTCCCTCCCGTTCCAGTCTCTGAAATTAATAGGTACCTAATACCAATAGGTACCTGGGCTAATACTAGATGGTAGAACTTTTAGACTAGAGTTGTCTATTAGGTAGGTACCACCGCTTTGCCAGATACCTACTCTGCCACCTGCAAAATGTGAAATGATCTTCCTCCTGAGGTTTTCCCGCATAACTACAGCTTCAAGAAAAGTGTTAAAAGAGTCCGCTCTAAGGGTAGGCAATGCACCGGCAATGCCTTTGGTGTTGCAGATGTCCATAGGCGGCGGTGACTTGGTACCATCAGGTGGGCCGCCTGCTTTTTTGCCACTCATCTCATAAAAAAACAGCAGAATGTGCAAGCACTATTGAGTTCCAATTTGTAAGGGTACTGCAGCTATTGAAAGTAATAGACAAATAAGACGGACTGTTGTCACGTTTTGTTACCTTATTACTAGATTGTGACTGTGTTATACAAGGTGAGTTTGAGTTGGGGTATTATCCCGAGAGGGGTAAATCTACTCCCCAAGGTACACAATATTTCTTCTACGAATTTTCTAAATTAATAGTTTTTCATTGAAAAAATGTCATGTAATGTTTACATTCGAAGATAGCTCTAGCGCAGCTGGGTGGTTGAACTTCGTCCTTGACCGAATGCGTTTAAATGAGTTTAACGACCTGTCTTTAGAAATGAATTTATAGTATCTTGTTAACTCTCGTAGCGATCATACGTGCAATTTTGTGAGTGGATTTAGTTTTTAGTATATGGAGGTTTGGAAACACGCAGTTTCAAGTAAGGCTCTCACAACTTGTGGGCTATCATGGTCTCAGTCCCCCCCCCCCTTTCAGGATAATACCCCAATTCAAACTCATATTGTATTATTACGTAAATAATAAATAACTCCCATCAATCACAGACATAGATCCCGGACCCTAACTAGGATGCCCTGTATAGGGCATCCTAGTTAGGGAAACCCAGGAAATGTTAGAAACTAAAGAGAGATAATAAGGGGCAGAGCCGGTGTCGCAGCAATATGCTCAAAACCAGAATACATTTAATGGTTAAAAGTATGATGTGGCCGCACGGCAGTCACGATATTGTATGTAAGTTTTTTTTTTCAACGGGCATATTGCCTTTATTACTCAAGCTAACTACTACAATAATAAAAACTAAACTAAACCAAACTAAACTAAACTAAGCTAAACTAAACTAAACTAGCTACACTACCTACTACAAAGAACACTTATGGACTGTATAATAGCCGCGATGGCCTATAGACAGTCCAAGTGCTCTCAAGTGTATGTAAGTAGTTTACAATGCTCGCTCTTTACTAACGACTATTTGAACGTTAAGTTCTAATAACGCAATGGATAATGAATACATTGAAGCTAACAGGACATTCAATCACGTCGCTGCTCGCAGTCGTGAGCTTCTAATACGAGACCGGTTCGTACAGCGCACGGGACTGGCATCTCTCTAGCTAGATCTTTATGGGTGTTGTGGCCCAGGCACAAAACAAGTGTTTGTGAATTTATTTCATGTGCACAAATACTTGCCCTGTCGAATCAAACCCGTTGCGTCCGGGTATGAGCCGACCTGTTCAACCGCCATACCACAGAGGCTGTCTAAATTAATAAAATACACTTTAAACTTGATGCAGAGCTAACAAAACATTATTTTGTTGCAGGTAAGTTATAGCAGTTCCTGAATTACTGACAGCTGATTTTCAACATTTGACGCAGGTACTAATTTATTAAAAAAATATATATAATTTTTGATTTATGTGATAACGTAATGTCGATGGATTTCTAAAGGGGTCCACCAGTAACAGGTTGACACTTTCCTTCATTGGCTACTTTAATTAGTTGCTACTCTCGCTAATACGACTTTCCTGGAGACAAAACAAATTGCATTATGGTTCCATCTTTCATCTTCAATCATTTAATTAAAACTACTGTTTTTATCCCCCCACTCGGTGGACCGACGACCTGGTGAAAGCCGCGGGGAGCCGATGGATGCAGGAGGCGAGCAGCCGCTCAAGGTGGCGTGCTCTGGGGGAGACCTATGTTCAGCAGTGGACGTCTTCAGGCTGTTAATGAGGAGGAATGTTTTTATAAAAGATTTGTATAAATAAAATGATCAATAAGCTTTCAGAGGTTATTTCTCAATATTGTACTTGTTAACCCATGTTGAATCCTGCCTCTAGGATATGTTTGGGTTACCTACCCTTACTTACGTTAACAATAACAGGAATACATTTTATACCCGAAATATTATAAGAAAAGTTTTATAACGGACTAGCGGTCCGCCCCAGCTTCGCACGGGTATAATACATAGTTTTCGCAGCGCACGCAATGTAAAGAATATTTTAGGTAACATTTTTATACCTTGGGTCACATTATTGCAGTTTTAGTAAGGATCCCTAATTTTTTTGAAAATATAATATAGCCTATGTCACCCGGGAATAGTACAGCTTCCCAACAGTGAAAGGATTTTTTAAATTAGTTCAGTAGTTTCGGAGCCTTTTCAATGCAAACAAACAAACAATCAAATCTTTCCTCTTTATAATAATGGTAGGTATATATATGAGAAAACTATGGCTAAATCCGTAGAGCGAAGTATAAATAGATATAATAATCTTGTATAGAGATCAAAATCATTCTAAATTTAGATATGATGTAGCAGAATTGTATCTATTTGAGTCAATTCATCCAATGATACTATCTATAGAAATACCTACTACAGAGCGTTAAAAATTTACGCTTTGCACCAGATGAAGCGTACTTTTTTTGTGCTCTATGGTACCTATAAATATTATACTGGGATGTCTACTCCTGAAACTGGTCACGTGTAGACCAGTATTTATGAAGTTTAATCACGTGCTACGATACAAAATTAAATAAAAATAACTAGATACTGTTTTTAATTACTAAATACAAGGTAATTGGACAGTCTAGGTAGATATTTGTCGACAACTTGTATCGTTCCCAACAATTACCGGTATAGGTGGAACATGGACATTGTACATAAACCCGAATAGGTTAATTACTAAAAAACTTACACTTAGATTTGCTTCCACGTTTATTATGCGAACGGCCAAAGAGTGGAACGCTTAGCTACATTTCTCCGAAACCTCACCTTGGAGTCTTTAAATTGAGAGTGAACCGATGGCCGGTGTTGTTGATTACACTTTTTAGACAAGCATGTTATCCTAAACCACATCGTTACTCACCATAAGAAGAAATATTGGCTACGTCAAATGCAAGCTTTCTAATAAAAAAAACAATAATCTAACCTTTTTACATATTTATGATTTTTATAGCAGTATCGCCTGCTCAGCGTAATCTACAGATTATTTTTTAAGCAAAAATTTGAATCACGAGCGGGACTTGAACCCGCATCCATCCGTCCCTAAAGCCGGGACATGCTTTACTTGCTACCGTGACAAGTGGTCTCATGTCCGAATTTATCCTTCACCTTTTACAACCAACTTATGGGGTTGGTAGCGCCATCTATTGAGAAATTCTTAAGAATTATCCCAACCAGCACGGTCAAGTTACATCAACACAAATGCTGTAAAGATAACGCCTCCCAAATCAATATTTATGATTTTTATAGCAGTATCGCCTAGTTCAAGTTCCGCTCGTGATTCAAATTTTTCCTTTACAAATTAATCTGTAACTTTTTTACCTCTCTAAAACCAAAGAGCCGCTAAAAAAGTAATTTAAACACTAAAAAGAAAATATTACCGTTAGCGGAAAATAAATATTACAGCATATTACAGGTACGTTACAGAGCCCGATTGTACAAACACGAATTCCATCAAAAAATGCTTTTAAACCTAATTTTGTAAAGCAAATAGAAGGAGAAATATCAAATAGGCGGGCGTATTTTTCCTGAAATGCCGATTACGAAGTTTACATTGAAATGAAATTATGGTAATGGTAATGGAATAAAATAGGAATGTGTTACCATTTTTTTTGTATAGCTGCTTTTGGGTTTTTGTATTTTGAAATTTATTGCTTTTGGTCTTAACATTTATCCGTATAGGTACTTTATCATGGCAAGAAACGGGTTAAAATTTTTTTTAAATCTGATTTTTTTCAATGTTGTGATGTTCTTATAAAAAAAGCCTGACGTCTGTTGGGTGAAGCTATTTTATCATATCATTTATTTAAGATATTGCTATGGAAAATAGTAACTGTTTTGTACAATTGAAGACTTTTTGTACTGTAGTGATTCATTTAAAATAATATCAGTACATTAAAAAAAAAAGTTTTAAAAATCCGTTAGATGGAATTGACGAGACATGGCGTGAATAATTATCACTACAATGTCTGTGGTCCTGAAGATTTATGCCACGGATTAGAGAAAAAAACAATAATGTTATTTATGCGTAGAACATGTGAAAGTGGCACTGCGCTGTGAAAGACGGCAAAGCCACCTTGTGAACCCAGCTGTCAGAAGCTCCCTTATTGAAAGACTCTTTCTTTTTTGTTTGCGTTTGACTACGAGAATGGCAAACTCGACCACCCAATTTACAATTTCACCGTATTCTGAACATAGCTCCACTTTCAATAGTTCTGCGTTCAATTCCAATAATCGATCTCGTGTTTTAGTTATTCTCAGAAAACCAATCTCGCTTAGAATAAACTAATGGTCTCCAGCGATCTAATCGTATCGGACGGCACCTAAATCAACCAGCCAAGGGAATCACCGAATATCTGTACAAATAAAATACTCAGTTATCCTTGTTTTCTTATAAATATACATGGAAACAAGGTCCGGAAACGTAGAACAGTAACTAAGCTCTATTAGAAGTTGTTGCTGGTTTTTTTTATGTTAAAGAGAGCAAACTAACATACGGCCCAGTTGATGGGAAGTGGTCACCGTAGCCTATAGACATCTGTAACACCGGAAGAGGCGTCACCAATGCGTTGCTTACCCTGTAGGACTCTTTTAACCCTCCTTTTAAAGTACCCCATGTTATAACTCTGCGGAAAGACCGCTTGGGCAGCTCATTCCACATTTTGCAAGTGTACGGCATGAAAGAACGCATGAATCGAGTCGTATGAGATTTCCACGACTCAATAATATGTGGATGAGCTTAAGTGAGTGTGTGCTTGAGTGGTAATATTTATTTTATTTTGGCTGAAAAGTGTGCCAGTCACACCTACTGCCAGTGGACATTCTTTATTTCTTGGCGCGACAGGTTTAGAAATTAAAGCCGAGTAGGTATTAGAAATGCCACTAAACTTGATGAGTTTCATCTACAAATATAGCGCTTTTATTTGATGTTTTTAGATAGATAGAAAACACTTTATTGTCCCACCAATTAAATATAAAAAGTACAAAGGAAACCTTATGATCTAGTGTTACAATGGGCGGTCTTATCGCTGACAGCGATCTCTTCCAGACAACCTTTGGATGGACAGTATCACACGCAAAAGAGTTTTTCTTCACTGAAACCTAAACTTTTATTACGATCCATATAAGATTCAAACATATGAACTGTGAAAAAATTGCCACAAACATCATGGCTATAATATGTATAGTCACATAGTGTGATTCAAACTTAATGGCGGCTTTGAAGTGCGCTAAGCTGTAAGCATACTGCGCTCACCGCTTTCCGCTGTCCGCACTTTTTGCTACTGTGCTGCGTTTAATGCCGACTTCACAGCTGCCATCAAGTTCAAGCTTGAATCAGTCTATCTAAAAATGGATTAAAAATTAAGTTTGTATTATAATTTTTTTTTCGAGTTTAGATACTGTATCGGATATTACTTCAGCCACTAGCTTAGACAATTTGCCATGAGATTTATCGGTACCCTTTTAGCTCCAAATACAGTGGCGATTGGGTGCTATTTAATTTTATTATCTTCTCTTTGTTCTGTTGAGATTTTTTCCCGAGGATTTGTTGCTAATTTAGCTGTTTCAATTGTTCTTTATTTCTACTTATTGAGTTTTCTTGTTTAGGAAAAGTGGTTATTTATTTATGAGCTTCGTTTGTTTTTGTTTGACGATATTAATGAAATGAGTGGTTTTAGGATTTTAGAAATATAACGCCGATTTTATGCGTAACGAGACGTTATTATATAATAAAAAAATATCCAAACAAGACTGCGTATGTTTATTTTTTTTTACTTATTATAAACTACAAAGATATTTATATGAATATGTGTGGACATTTCACACAGGGACATCTAGCCCCAAACTAAGCATAGCTTCTTGTACTATGGGAACCAGATAACTGATACAATACTTAGATACTTTTTGTTTGTAAATACATACATAGAATACAATATAACACCCAGACATAGAACAAACATCGATGTTCATCACACAGATGTTTGTCCCGTGTGGGAATAGAACCCACAACCTATAGTTCAGAAGGCAGAGCTACTACCAACTGAGCTAACAGGCCAGTCAAATATGTGGTAGTTCTTGAAATATTTTTGATACCTTTCTTTCCAGTTTAGTCTAAACCAGTTTGTTATAAAAAAATATAATCGAAACCTTTACGTAAATAATACTTTGCCGGTACACTTTTAAATACCATTTTATGCTTCGTCAAAAATAATATTTCAGTTAAAACTGGTACTAAAATTTAAGTATAAGTCTAAACGTAATTAGGGCTCTACCAAAGTAGAGCTGACATTTACAAGCCTTTAAATAGCTCAAGGGAAAGTTGGTAGAGTAAATACTTTCATGCGGGCGACCGTCCCTCGGTTTTACAATCAGATATAACGGGGTGTTACGCAGACTTTACTTTATAATTTTAGTTTGAAAATAGAATAAAATTCTATCTTTTAAACCTTATTTTTCCCTAATATACTGTCAAATATTTTACTCTTATAAAATAGCTGCCTCTACAATGTAGAGTGCCTATGACGTAACGTCGAGTTGGTAGAGACGCCGTTTTTTGTACCCATATACAGATTGACGTCACATGTTTCGCTTTCTGAGAAAATGTGGATGTTTTTTAAGCCTTGATTTTGTTTTTTAACGAAGTTCTGAAAGGTAGACTTTTTGTAAGAGCTTTGAAAATAGATTTCATTTTTTTTTTTGTTTTGACTCTAGTATTAGCAGAAAAGGATTAAGTTTTATATTAAACCGTAAATATTTGAGCTTTAAGCCTCTACACCTAAGCCGCAGACGTCACTACTGCCACGCTACTGCTGAATGCAGAACTCCCCTATAGAGCGCCATTTTCAATGGCTGCTGGCATCTTGCAACGATCCGCATAACATCGGTGCGCGTATGCACAACGCTAGCCAAGTGCAGGCTGGGACAGTCATATTCTGGGACAGCCTCCGTGGTGTGATGGTTGAGCAGGTCGGCACACAACCTGGAGGCGGCGGGTTCAATTCTCGCGACAGGACAAGTATTTGTGCACAAAAAAGCGCAAATACTTGTTCTGTGTCTGGGTGTTGTGGGACCATGGTCTTGTAGTTCCTGGGTCCCTAGATACAGAGAATCCTAGTTAGGGTCCAGGATCTATGTATGTGATCGTTGGCCGTTATTTATTTATTCTCGAATTTCATAATTCTTGGATCTATCTGTTCGATATTTTTGCTCACCATCGAAAGCAAAAAAAAACTCTCAGATTTTTCCCAAACCGTAAATAAATCTAAATAAATCCAGAGCGTTCAATATAAAAACGATCAATAATGAAAAAACCAATCTTTACGTTGTATCAGACAATAAGCTCCCGAATAAGATCCAATCGGATCAGCTCGGCAGTAAACGGGGGGAGGCAATGGGAGCTGTAAAATTCACAGATATGGTTAAAGCGCACTCGGTATGTGAATGTTTTCTTGTTCTATAAAATACTAGTGGTCCGCCCCGGCTTCACACAGGTAACACCTGTATTGTACATATAATCATTCCTCTTGAATCACTCTATCTATTAAAAAAAACCGCATCAAAATCCGTTGCGTAGTTTTAAAGATCTAAGCATACATAAGGACAGACAGACTTTCCTTTATACTATGTAGAAAAGAGAAGACACAATAAAAATAAAATAAAATTGGGTAACTCCCAACAGATACCACAAAACGGATCCCATTTTTCAAAACTTGCCATGCAATCCCTAATGTAAATTTATCAGTCCCATCGGATACCACGTCAAATCTGATAGCACCATCATAGACAAAATGGTTTTCTAAAGAATGAAGTGCCAGGAGACAAGAAATATGGAGAACGTTAGGAATAAATAAGGAGAGGAGTTAACCGAATGGTGAAATCATAAACTGGTTGATGAGCAGCTATGCGTGCAAGCCACGTGGTCCTCGCGTAAGAATACCCAGTGATACACGGGGAATACACAGGGAATGGGCAGCAGCATTCTCTTAGTTCTTCCGATGGGGAAAAAAGGTTTTCGAGTGGAGACCACGAACCGGAAGACGCAGCGTAAGCCAGCCCCCCACTCGATGGACCGGCGATCTGGTGAAAGCCGCGGGAGCCGATGGATGCAGGAGGCGAGCAGCCGCTCAAAGCGGCTGCTCTGATGCCAATCAATGCATAATTTCATATTTATGTGACAATACAAAATCACTTTCCATTAAGCCATATTGCGTTACAACCCTTCCGCAATTGATGGCCACACCCGATATGGAACTACGTTTTTCTTTCTAGTAAATGGGGTTGGTGTAAAAACCCCCTATCTGAAAGTTTATGGTTTGCGCACGAGATGAATCCGGACGAGATGGGATGGTAGATGCAAAACTCTGGATATATTTTTTTTTTTTTTTTTTTTTTTATTATTCGATAGGCTTGCGCTTGACCACTATTTTTTGTCTTTAAACACGCTTGGGGCTTTATTGGCTGTTCAAATGTTCTGTATTTGTGAGTTAACATGTACTTCACCAGGCCCAACTATAGCTCTTAAATATATAGAAATGATTTTACTTATATACATTGCAAGACGCAGCGTAGGCCGGACCCTACTAGGTGGACCATCGAACTGGTGAAAACCGCGGAGAGCCGATGGATGCAAGAAGCGAGCTGAGCCTCAAGATGGCGCTCTATGGGAGAGGCATATGTTCAGTAGTGGACGGCTTCAGGCTGTTGATGATGATAATTATATTCTGAAGAAAATTTTATATATTAGAAGATGCGATAAAAAAGGGTGCGGACCTTGTGCGGACTTAATGTCTGCAGGGACTAAAAACAGGAGGGAGGAGCTTTAGTCCGTAGGCTATCATAGCGGAATTGGGGGAGTCGGACATACTGGGGGGCCCGGACCCTGCGGGACCCATGACGATACCTCCACATCCTCGGAAGAAAAAAAAACAAACAAGCAATTCACTTAAGTGTATAATAGCATTTTTTGTTAGAAAAACCTTGCGTGGTGGTCCCATTTAAATTTGGTGAAGATCTGAGAAGATTTGATGAAGATCTTCGGAAATAAATAACAGACTCATAAAATCATTATAACTCGAAAAAATGAAATTAGGCGATTTAATTCAGTTTACCCCCTTTTAAAAAAAGATATTATTACTTAGGTTATCAATTTTTGCAAGTTGCACGATGACATCTATTAATAAACATAGTTTATTGGAAGAATAGCTACTTTGTGTTTTGTTTCTGTCTATCAAGTTAGAAATAGACAAAGGTAAAACGAGAGAAAACACTGAGTAGCTACTCCACCGTTATGCAGTGTTAAGAGGCTAGTGTGGAATGACTTAATTCTATGTTAAAAATAGAATGACTGCAGAGCGTGCTCGTTTGTCACGGGGTCTGTTAGAAATGTAGAAAACCTTTTGTCGTAAAACTGTTCGAATTGATGGATTTCAGTTGATGTGTTTCTATTTCGTGTTGGACTCGTAAAAATAGACCGTGGATGTAAACACGTCGGCGTTTTGTATTCAGGAAATTGTATCTATGATACCTACGTGGGCAATTACAATTACCTATTCCTTCCTATGAGAGCCGGTTAAGGGAATATCCAGAGAATGGACAGCAGCATTTTTCTCGGTACATTAAAATCATTTGCAATCACCAAGCCGCCTGCCTAGCGTGCTGATTATGACCAACGATAAGATATGATGAGCGTCCAAAGTGGCGTGTTATGGGGGACGCCTGTGCAGACGACTTCCGGCTGTTCATCTGACTTGGTTGAATGTGACTGAGCAATAGCCTGTTTGACTTCCAAACCGAAGCAGCCAGGTACAAATCTCACTAAGCCCTGCATTTTACTCGAATATTGTTTATTAACGGGATATATACCATGTAATTTATTAGTTTCGAGTTGCCGATATTTCGGTGCTGTTGCAAGCACCATGATCACGGACGTACTGTAGATCTTGCGGGTAGATGATAATAAGTTATGGGCAAACGTAACGGTATACCCTCCTTCGCACACGTTTACTACGCGTCGCACCAGTACTATTGTTCCTATTCTCACTATACACTCGATCTCGACACACAACAATAGGAACAATAGTACTGGTGCGACGCGTAGTAAACGTGTGCGAAGGAGGGTATACCGTTACGTTTGCCCATAACTTATTATCATCTACCCGCAAGATTTTCAGTACGTCCGTGGCTATAGCCTACACTCTTTCCATGCGACAAGGCCAATGCCCCAGCAGTGGACACGTATGGGGCTGATGACGTAACAATTCGTTTCCTTTTGCGTCCGTTGCGTGTACAGATTTTTTCGCAGCTACGTAACAGTTGGTTCCTTCTGTATGAAAACACAGATTCCACACGATATGAAACCACGTAACTTATCGTGTCTTGTTCAAATCGTGTCACAGCATTAGAAATACTTTCACTTTACATTAAAGTTGTTTTTATTTTGACGTAAGTGGTGGTAACTTTTGACGTGTTGATGTTTCGGAATGCGTTTCAGGGTTTCAGTGGAACATTATGATTGTTGACAGTTTAAATCGCGCCAATTTCTCATTCATTTCGCGTGGTTTCGTTTTCATTTCATAGAGAACAGGTTTTTGTAAATTTCTTATGTAAGACAAGGAATTCGCGTGGTTTTGAAGTAAGAAACCGTAAAGTGGTCATACAGAATTAGGGCCCAGTTGATATTAACTCTACATTCTGTGCCATAGATCATGGGTTTAATTCCATTTCAATTCCCACTCAGGACAACGTAATTTTTTTTAACACATTTGCTCAAAAAATGCATTTACATTGTTCGAAAGTTAAACATTACGCACTATACAACAGAACGTGCGGTAAAATACATACTCTCACCTAAGTACCTATTTTACCGCATCGTACCTTGTATAGCGCCGTGCGTAACCTTTACGGTTTTTTTTTAATTTCCATAAAAAATATATAAGAATTCCACCTAAGAGTTTCACATAACGAGAATACATAAGCTGAATGATCGAAACTCCTTGGAAGCGCTTTTGCTCAATACGTTTGTCTCTTAATACTAAAGAGAAAATGAAACTAAAGATGTAGTTCTAATTTTCACCACACGCACGTGGCGCCATTTGAATTGTAAATGCGCGCCATTTTAGCCCATTTTCATATTAGATTAGAAACGAAAAAAAGATTGTTTGTTGCGACTTTCCCACTAATAAATAAAAGTTTGTTTCATTATCTATTGTACTGTTTTCTCGCAAATATGTTGAAAAACGTTGTATGAAACACGCGCGGAAATTGGTATCTACAAACTCATGACTATGGTAAGCCCTCGACTTCGTCTCGGGCTTACATTTGTCTACTCTTTTGTAAAAACCAACTTACCGCCCTGATATCATAAATAACTAGTATGATGAATATTGAGTCTCCAAAATTGTTTTTATATTTTTCTAACTAGGTGTATCTGGGTCATTCAACATAAAAATAAAATCTTCTTTTCTGTAGTACATAAGGTTGTATTTTACGTTTGCCGGAGATGAAATTCCATGTTCCAAACTTTGGTAATGGAATTCAGTGATTTCTTTGATTTTTACTTTTAATAGTCAAAGTTTGAATGGTAGCAATTGTGATTTGAAGTGGGAGACAGAAACGGGCTCTACTGTTTATACATTAAAATAATTTTTGTTATTAAATGTGGCATATTCATTTATGTTACCAGCCAGCATGTTGGGTAAAACGCTTATCATTCTTTAATAATTAAACTAAATTAATTTGATCAAAATTAACAATTTTATTTTTTATTTCTATTTATACAAAGCTAGCTGTGTCTAAGCGTGTCTCACTTTAACATCGACGACAAGTTGTCTCGCGGCGCATTGCTAGGGGGAGTCTGGGTCTCTCACGAGAAGAAGTGGTGAGATAATTTTGTCGCGGTGCGCATGCTAGGCCTGCTGGTGGAGTATATATAAGCTAAGCAATTTGTGCTTATTTATACTCTTAGGCAGGCATGTCAAACTTGCGGCCCGCGGCCCGCATGCGGCCTCTTAATGCATTTGTTTGCGGCCCGACCGAACTTGGTTTTCCTGTAATGAGGCTATTTTTAAAATTGTTTAAGAATAGCCTCCTTTCAGGAAAACCAAGTTAGTGTCTCAATTTAAAATAACAAGTGTATACTGATAAAATTAGAAGCCTTCAGGCAGAATTTGAAATGCGTTTTGAAGATTTTAAGCTCTTAGGAGAGAATTTTTCGCTTTTTACGGGTATTTTCTCTATCGAAATCGATGGAGTTCTCACTCGCTAGCAGATAGATGTTTTAGAAAAAAAAAAACCTAAAACAAAAAATATTTTTGGGTTTTGCGGCTCATTGTCTCTACGGTCCATTAAGCATGCAGCCCATCAATGACTTTCAGTTTGACATCATGCTTCAAGGGTTCCGCACTTACTGTTTGACGTAAGAATATCTAGCAAACGGTGGTACCTACCCACGTCAAACTTTTTCAGAAATATCGTAACACAACACGTTCTGTATTTCAGTCGTTCTGCATTTTAATCGTTCTTAATCATAGTTGTTCTGCATTTTAGACGTTCTTAATTCTAATCGCATTTTAAACGGGTTAGGATCATATCGTCTGGGCTTTAAAAAGTCTGTGTAAACAAAACGTCTTAGTTGCATAATGACCATGTAGGCAAAACGTCGAGCTTGCACAAAGCCTGGATGAAAGACTAGGTAAGCAAAACGTCTGAGTAAACAAAATGTCTTAGTTGCAGAATGACTATGTTGCACGTAATGGATCTGAATTTTTATTTTTGCGTTTTAGTCGTTCTGCTCTCCTAGTCTCTTTGCTTTGTCGGCAGTCTGATCATAAATGAGGACTATACCTAACTTTATTATACTGCCTTTATTAATACTCCGTAGGCAAAATTGAGTTACAGTTCGAGTAACATCAACTCAAAGTAGGACGTTAGTTAAACAAGACGGGGGTAGATGGCGCAAATTGTAAACAATTACCTCACTTCCTAACTACTGCTATTTATCCCTATCTAAGTTTACAGAGATAAATACTAAGAAGTAACGGGTAAGATCTTAAATTAGATATAGATATGATATAGACTTCGAGTTTTCTTTAATACAGTTAAAATCAAAAATGTATTAGTTAATACCCGTACTTTCAGAAATCAGTGATTTTCGGTCGAAAACAGGGATTTTTTTAATTCTTCACAAAATTTTGTAAAACTTGAAAATAAAAACGTTGAACCTATGTTACGAAAAAACACGTGCTTAAGCACACCCTGAAATAATACGGTCTACGAACCAATCACCCTGTATATAATATAATTATAATAGATAGACAACCCTTTATTGAAAACACCATATTACAGGAACAGTGGGTAATCAGAATCTTACTACCCAAGTGTCACAATGGACGGGCTTTTCGCTTAAAGCGATCTCGTATTCCACACGTGCAAAGTGGACATTAACTAGGTACCCTGTATAACTTTCCTTGTTTGAAAGTATATTTTTTTACTTTAATTGAACTGTAGATTACTACAGACTGTAGATTACTACATTTAATTTTAAGTATCAGTATAGTTCAATCAAATTATTTTATTGAACTAGTGAGACTACTCTCAGTAGTTCAGTACATTGAAGTGTTTATTGAACTACTGAGAATAGACGTGCATTTGACCACTGCACATTGTCTCATCTGATGGTGACGACGCAGTCGACGAAAGAACATGCTTGCCATATAAAGGTACCAGTTCACTCTTGCCTTGAAAACTCCCAAATTATATATTTCAGGAAACAAAATATCATTACTTTTTAATGTAATCGAATGACGTGACGAGCTAGTCGTTCACCTGATGTTTCAGTCTGTTGTCATATGTCGCTAAACCCATGATATGTAGGTGATACTTTTAATTGTAATTTATTGTTACATTCTATTTATTTGCGCAATATTAGTTTTCATGTAATCACGTTGAGTAATGAATAGCTTAACTATTGGCAAAAAACGTAAGTACATGTGAATTTGCCGCGCTAGTGAAACGTTCCACTTTAAGTGACACGGCCGCCCATAAAAGATTGCTGTCACTCGGATCTATATAGGTACATTTAATTTACCGCATGAAACAGTACTGCGCATGTCATCCTGAGACATTCTACCCCACAGCCTAGTAATAAGATTTTTAGACTGTGAGATCAGATCAAAACGTCTCATTCGCCCAGTAATTTTACTAGCTACAATGCCTTATAAATCGGAACACAGTAGTGCTTGCACACTACTGCTTGGCGGTAGAATAACTGGCAAAGCGGTAGTACCTACCTAGACGAACTTTGCAGAAAAGTCCTACCACCTAGTAAAACACCAAATCATCTAACAACCCAAGCAAGTAATTTATAACAACCCAAAAGACTTACGCAGCAAAACTTCCTCTTGTTCAAACTAAACTCAAATGAAACGGGAATAAAGTATTGAATCAGATCCGACCTACGGGCAGATTTGTTTATTCCACTGACATAGACTTAAAAAAGGTATAGACGGAGCGGCGCCCTTACACACACATCACATCATCAGCCGGAAGACGTCTACTGCTGAACATAGGCGTGCCCTATAAAACGACACTTTGGACGCTTATCATAGGGGGGATTTGCCATCACCACTAGGCATAGATCATTTCACAGGGAGCAGGTGAAAAATCATATGATTTTATTTTACATAAATCACTCTGCTTCTTTTTGTTACACAATCTGCTACTAATCACACTGTGATAATCACACTTAATGAATTGTGGCTTCGGATTTCATAATACGAGAGTAGCATCAGCGGTGAATATCAAAACATAGGTATAATTTTGTTTATGCTTCAGTAAACAAACTGAGACCTAATGAGTATAATTTTATTAACATTGTGCCTGTGGTGTAGCGGTGAAATTTGAACTTGTTTAACTTAAGAGAGTGGCGTTAGATTACTTAATAATCATTTGTAGCAAGTCGCAACTTCACTAGGTTCCTTTTAAATCACATCTCTGTTCCATTTCATAAAGCACAGCCAATCGCCATTGATCATAAATTCATTAAGCATATAAAAAATCACAGGCTGTGAAAAATGACAAGTGAAATCACAGTGACAAAAATCAATCATATGATGAAAAAACAATGATTTTAAAGTAGCAGGACTAACATTTGTGAGATGAACATAGGTGTTTGTTCTGTGTCTAGATGATCTATTCTATTGTATACTATGTATGCATTTACAAACAAGTATGGTATTCTATCAATTACCTGTGGTTAGTATAAGCTTTGCTTAGTTACGGCTAGATAACGCTCTGTGAAATGTCCCATAAAATTCATTTATTATTTTATTTTTAGTTGCAATATTCCAACACTCCATTGAAAGAGATAGCGTCGAGTGCGTAGTTCCAGTGTGACTCAGTGGTTACCCGCGTGACTTTCAAACTGACGTACCCAGGTTCAAATCCGACTAGGCCCTGCACAAATGACTTTTCATTATGTGCCGCATTTGCACTCTTTTTGACAACGGTGAAGGAAACATTTTGAGAAAAACCGGCATGTGTATAAATCACGAAATTTGACATTTTGTGTCATCCGGCAACGCGCACTTGGCCAGCATGGTGGATTATGGCCTTCATTCTTTCCATGTGAAAGAAGCCTAGGTCAGTGTCCGGCAATGGGAACGTATTGGGACAATATGGACGAAAGTGTTCACGCGCAGACTATTGAATGCAGTTGAATGATAAGAAAGTCTTGAACAACAGTGACAGGTAAATTAAAAAACTGGCCAAGTGCGAGTCAGACTCACGCACGCAGGGTTTTATAACATTATCTATACCTGTTATCTAATGTTGAGTAGCAGTACTATTTAAAGCAGCGCCATCTATGACTCATCTCGTAAACGAGCAAAAAAATTACGCTTGTTGTGGACAGACAGTGGAGCCTTAGTAATAAGGTCCGTTTTACCGTTTGGGTACGGAACCCTAAAAACCATGATCTACCAATTTATTTCTTGATTTCTTTTGTATAGAGTACCTACTGCGATAGGAATTAAATAATAATAGCATTGACATGTACGAACAAACTTATATAATTGTAGAAACCACTCGAAATGTAAATGTGCAGCGCCCTTACAGGGGGCGTACCGTGAGCTCTTAGCGCGTTTCAAAACAGAGCCTATATTGGATCGCTTTCTTTTTTTTTGTATGGGTATTTTGACAAGCGATGCAGTATAGGCTCTGTTTTGAATTTAGAGCACATATGTTGATCCTTAAGACAACCTGATATGTACATCTATAGTCTGTAGGTATTATATGTGAGCACAATAAATGAATATGAATATGAATATGAATGTAATGGCATTTCAATTTAGTATTACTTTACGAAGCTTCACCTTAGTTCTACGCACATCCATCTAACTCCTGTAGTCTTTGGTCCCCAAAGAATTACCCCTAAGAAAACTTTGGTCACGAACTTTAATTACCAGACGAGAAACTTTAGCAGGCATCCCGATTTATTCTCGGAGGCTTTACCTCACTTTTCTTATACTACTACTTATATAGGTATAAGCTTAGATTAGATAAAATAGTCTTCTAATGTAAAGAAAAGTCATAACGAAAAGACGTTTATACAGACATCGACTCTATTATGTCCTCGCAATAAAGTTCTACTTATCTCGTACAGCGCTGCAAGGCTAAAATTTGAATTGTCTCTCTTTATGTGACATATATTTTTCCCCTTTCTGTATCTCTTCGCACGCCTTATACAAGGTGAGTTTGAATTGGTATGTTATCCCGAAAGGGGAGGACTGGGACCATGATAGCTCACAAGTTGCGAGAGCCTTAATATTTAAAAACTGCGTGTTTCCAAACCTCCATACTAAAAAATAAAACCACTCACAAAACTGCACGTGCGATCGCTACGAGAGTTAACAAGATACTATAAATTCATTTCTAAACACAGGTCGTTAAACTCATCTAAGTGCATTCGGTCAAGGACGAAGTTTAACCACCCAGCTGCGCTAGGGCTATCTTGGAACGTAAACTTTAAATGGCATTTCTTCAATGAAAATCTATTATTTTGAAAAGTCGTAGAAGAAACATTGTTTACCTTGGGGAGTAGATTTAACCCCTTTCGGGATAATATACCAACTCAAACTCAGATGGTATAACCAGATGGTGCACGTAAGGACATGGGACCTGCCCGACTTCTGGGCCGACCCGTTACGCGTAACGCATCATCATCATCATCATCAACAGCCTGAAGACGTCCACTGCTGAACATAGGCCTCCCCCAGAGCACGCCACCTTGAGCGGCTGCTCGCCTCCTGCATCCATCGGCTCCCCGCGGCTTTCACCAGGTCGTCGGTCCACCGAGTGGGGGGCCGGCCTACGCTGCGTCTTCCGGTTCGTGGTCGCCACTCGAGAACCTTTCTTCCCCATCGGTTGTCAGTTCTACGAGCGATGTGGCCTGCCCATTGCCACTTCAACTTACTAACTCTAAGAGCTATATCGGTCACTTTAGTTCTCCTGCGGATCTCCTCGTTCCGGAGCTTATCTCGCAGGGAAACACCGAGCATAGCTCGCTCCATAGCTCGCTGCGCGACTTTGAGCTTACTAATGAGGCCAACAGTAAGAGACCATGTCTCAGTTCCATAAGTCATCACTGGCAACACACACTGATTGAAAACTTTCGTTTTCAGGCTCTGCGGTATTTTGGACGAAAAGATAGGACGAAGCTTCCCGAACGCTGCCCAGCCGAGTTGGATTCTTCGCGCCACCTCTTTGTCGAAGTTGGACCTACCTAATTGGACAATCTGTCCTAGGTAGACATACTTGTCGACAACTTCGAGAGTATCGTTCCCAACAATTACCGGTATAGGTGGAACATGAGCATTAGACATGATCTTTGTCTTGTCCATATTCATCTTAAGACCAACCTGCTGGGAGACTCTACTGAGGTCGTTGAGCATGGTGCTAAGGTCCTCGAGCGATTCCGCCATTATGACTATATCATCGGCAAAACGAAGGTTAGTGATGTACTCGCCATTTATGTTGATGCCAGATCTTTTCCACTCCAAGAGCTTGAAAACATCCTCCAATGCGTTTGTGAACAGTTTCGGAGAAATAACGTCTCCCTGTCTCACGCCTCTTTGCAATGGAATTTGTTCCGTACTCTGGTCCTGTAGTCGGACTGACATAGTGGCCTTACTGTACAAACACTTCAAAACTTCGATATACCTATAGTCAATTTGGCATCGCTGCAAGGACTGCAGCACCGCCCAAGTCTCGATTGAATCGAAGGCTTTCTCATAGTCCACAAACGCTAGGCATAACGGCCGATTATACTCTTCGGTCTTCTGTATAATCTGGCGCAGCGTATGGATGTGGTCTATGGTGCTAAAGCCTTTTCGGAAACCGGCTTGTTCGGGAGGCTGGAATTCATCAAACCTGCGTGCGAGACGATTCGTAATGACTCTCGAAAACAGCTTATACACATGACTCAAGAGCGAGATGGGCCTATAGTTCTTCAATAAGGTGTTATCGCCTTTTTTGAAGAAGAGCACCACCACGCTCTTGTGCCATGCCTCTGGCGTTATACCTTCAAGGATGACAGAATTAAATAACTTCTGGAGGACTAAAAGTACCGGTCTACCACCCGCTCTCAGAAGTTCGGTCGTAATTCCATCTTCACCTGGTGCCTTGTTGTTTTTAAGCTGTTTGAGGGCCATTCTAATCTCGTACAGGCTGACGTCCGGGATATCTTCGGTATAGTGTCGGACTAACTTGGCTCTGATGTCCTGAGCTGTGTTAGTAGCGGGCTTACGTGTCGAGGTGTATAACTGTCCATAGAAGTTCTCGATCTCTCTCAGAATCTCAGGCTTGGATGAAATGACGCTACCATTTTCGGTCTTCAGTTTTGTCATTTGGTGTTGCCCAATAGACGAATCCTTTGCGAACACTTTAGAGCCTTGGTTCCGCTCAATTGCGGCCTCAATACGTGAAGTACTAAGAGCACGCAAGTCGTGTCGCAAGGAACTCCAGATTCGTCTATTGAGTTCACCGTAGGCTGACATATCAACTGAAGACTGCAGCTTCATTTCGCTCCGGTCGGCCATTAGCTCAAGAGTTTTTTCTGAGAGCTTTTGAGTCTTCTTTCGGCGTTGGGTCTTAAAGAATTTCGATCCAACAGCTTGGACAGTTTCCACCAACCCGTCGTTTAGCTCGTCCACTGTGTTACAGTCGGCTAGGCACTGGAAGCGATTTTGGAGTTCCAGCTGAAAGCCTTCGGGGTTTTGGATTTGGACAGGATTTGGACGGAGCGTAGACTTCACCAGACGTGACCTTTCGAGCTTAACATTGATATTCAATGTGCCTCTAACAATACGGTGATCGCTACCGGTTTTCACCTTGCTGATCACAGAGACATCATCGAATATGTGCTTCTTGGTCGTCATGATGAAGTCTATCTCATTTTTAGTGGAACCGTCGGGACTTATCCACGTCCACTTCCTGGATGGCCGCTTCTCGTAGAAGGAGTTCATCATAAAGAGTCCCTCCTTCTCCATGAAGTCAGCCAGCCTCTGTCCTCGAGGGTTCCGCTGCCCGTATCCAAATGGCCCCACTCTCAGCTCATCGCTATTCCTTGTGCCCAACTTCGCATTGAAGTCTCCCATCACAACGGTGAAGTATGTTTCGGAAGTATGCATGGCTTCGGATATGTCCTCATACATAGCTTCTACTTCATCGTCTGAGTGTGCCGATGTCGGCGCGTATACCTGTATAACCTTCAACGAATACCGTTTGGTTATTCGGAGTACCAGGTACGCTACCCTGGCCGACACACTGTCGACTTTGACCACGTTGTTGACGAGAGACTTGCGGACGAGAAACCCGACACCCCCTTGGGAGAGTTGGTCTCCCTCCCGGTAGAAGAATAAGTTACCGGAATTTAGGATTATCGTGTCCTGTCCCTGTCTTCGGACTTCTGACAATCCCATTACATCCCAGCGTAACTTACCCATCTCCGCCTCTAGCTCGACCATCCTTTCGTCAGCCTTCAGTGTGCGCACGTTATGTGTTGCCAGGGCCAGGGGTCGTCGTTGGGGTTGGTAGCCGGGCGTCTGCCGGGGATTCTTCGCACCCCTTGCCCTGCCGTTACCGTGGCCGCTACCGTAGCCACGGGATAGCAGAGCTGCCGGGGACTGGGGGCCGTTTTTATTTGTGCTTGTCATTAGGGGGGGGGGTTTGCCATAATCACCACGCTTGGCAGGCGGCTTGGTGATCGCAGTAGGTGAAGATTGATTGCCACCAAGACCGAGGGGAACGCTGCGACCCATTCCCTGGATATTCCCTTAGCCGCCTTCTACGGCACCCACGGGAAGAGATGGGGTGGTCCTATTCGTAACCGGGACCACACGGGGCGTAACGCATCAGAAAAGCATAAAATACAATACAAAAACTTATCAGAAACAATACAATGAACAAAGAATGGCAGGACAACAAGCGGCCTTAGCGTATCAAGTGATTTCTTCCAGGCTGTTTTAATAGCATTTTTTCAAGCGTGGAAATCGAAAGCCAAGAAAATTATCAAGCAATTTCAAACAACTGCAGCCATACACCGCTGGCTATGTCAAAGGAATTCCCATTTCGAAATTATGCTCTACCAAGAATTTGCATAAAAATATGTCAGTACATCAGGGAACGGCGCTTTCGTATATTGGCTCGTACGTTTTACAGCGGCTATATAACGCTTTATGACTTCACTCACATGTACTCATTTAGGAGAAAAAAGATTGGGATTTAGAGATTCTTGGTTAGAAATGACCTTGTTTTTTTGACCGGATACCAGGCGCGGATACAGAAATTAGGTACGATACGGGGTACTGTTATCATTGTATTACATTTTTGTTTTTTTTTAAACGAATGACATGACGAGCTAGTCGTTCACCTGGTGTTAAGCATCACGGCCGCCCATAACAGATTACAGTGTCACTCGGAAATCTAAATTAAAGTTTCGCGTGGCACTGCGCACTGCGCACGTCATTTTGAGACATCACACAGACTGTGAGAACGGTTCATAAGTCTCATTTGCCCAGTAGTTTCACTAGCTACAACGCTCTTCAAACGTGAACACAGTAGTGCTTGCACACTACTGCTTCGCGGCAGAATAACTGGAAAAGCGGTGGTACCTACTTATACAAACTTTGCAGAATAGTCCTACCATCACCAGTTTAAAAAAAGTTCATCATTGAAGCATTGTCAAATTGTCATCTAGTTCTAAACTATATTTAAAGTTTTAAATCGACTTGAAGATCATTTTGAAAAGATTAAAACTGTTTTTAACGTTGCTTTGCTTTGGTTTGCTCACTACTTTTTTCTTCAGGATGGAACTGATCTCACAGTCTAATAATCTTATTAATAAACTTTGCAAATGTTTCAGGATGACGTATGTAGCGCAGTGTCACGTGAAACTTTATATTTTAGAATTTAGAGCACTGCAATTTTTATAAGTGGTCGTGACGCTTAAGAGCCTATACAACGCCATAATGCTTAAAATGGCTTAGCGTTAGTGTCCTGTCAACAACATTGCAACAATGGCTTTGAAATTAAGGGCTTGTGCAAGGCCAGCGCAAATTCACGTCAAAGCCACAGAATAGATGTATAGTACTAGGCCAAAGCGGGGATGAGCCAGGGGCCGAGCGGCAGGGGCGGTCTAAGTTAAACTGGTTCCAACGCGCAATAGTTTAGGTAATTTATTATTACACTGAATATAAAGGGTATTTTAAAAATCCGCTATACATAAGCCCTCCATTATATTTAATTCAACTACTACACAAAGTTTCATGATGTTATTTAAAGTATTCATTGAATAATCGCTGTTTATTTGTACGGTTTGGAGGTAACTTTGTAATTTTTTTCTATCGAGAAAATTTTATTAATTCGTGTTTTCACTATACATTTGCAGTAGCATTAGTCCTGAACTCTACCATATATTAATTTCAAAGTCATTGTTGCAATATTGTTGACAGGATACTGCTTCAAGCTAAGCCGTTTTAAGCAATTTGGCGTTGTATTGGCTCTTAATGTATGATAATGAATGATATGAAATTAATATATTTCAGGACTAATGCTAAGTCTTGTATAGTGAAGACACGAATTAATAAACTTTACTTGATAGAAAAAAAATTACAAAGTTACCTCCAAACCGTACAAATAAACTGCGATTATTCAATTAATACTGTAAATTAGGTCATGAAACTTTGTGTAGTAGTTGGACTAAATATAATGGAAGGCTTATGTATAGTGGATTTTTAAAATACCCATTATATTCAGTGTAATAATGAATTACCGAAATGATTGCGCGTTGGAACCATTCTAACTTAGACCGCTCCTGCCGCTCGGCCCCTGGCTCACACCCGCATTGGCCTAGTACTATATATCTATTCTGTGGCTTTGGCTTGGCCTAGCATAAGCCTTTAAAATCAGGCAAACGAGGAAATTGACACGTCTTTTATTATGTTACCAAAAATATTGTAAATACTAATCGCCTAGCTCTAATTAATATTTTCCTTTGTTTTGGTTAAAAAAGACACTCTTGTAACAAATTGATTAAATATTTTACAGGAAGCCGGAGAGTTTCCGGACCGCTTCATCTCTAATTCATATTGTTTGGCTTACGTCTTTGCGGATGTAAAAGTTCAAGCTTGTTTGCGACAATGTATGAACACGTCGGCATATTGAAAAAGGTCACGCAGAAAATATGAAGGAATTATTCATGGAACCCAACCAACCAAACAGTGGAATAAATGTTGCCGTTACATTGTAAAATATTAACATTCAATAGTTTTTATTTACTTTTTGTAAACTTTTAAAAATATGTGGTTATATTATCATTAAGGTTAAGTACCTTTCTATCTATATAATCCTTATATAACATCATGGAAAATCTAAAAAAATATCGTTATTTCTTTTACTGAAAGTGTATTGCACCTACATATTATTCAATTTATTATCTTTTTTCTTAATTTATATTAATAAAAATTTTTGTGTTTTGGCAGTAGTTACTTATAGCAATCTGATTGAAAAAAATAACACTAATAAGTTCAGCCATTTTGGTGTAAAAGCAACAAACACAAACATACAAACAACAAACAACAACATGTTAATATATTGTATATTTTTCTTGTGTGTGTTGCTTAGTTTCTTATATTATATTAGTAGTGGCTAGACATGAACGCTTATAAGATTCATCATCATCATCATCCACAGCCTGAAGACGTCCACTGCTGAATAAAGGCCTCTCCCACAGAGCGCCACTCGGCCACTAGTGGGGACTGGCCCACGCTGCATCTGTCTGAATTGACCATAAGTGAACGTCACCAATGGATACCCATAGGTACCTTCTTTTCTCTGTATGACAGGTACCTATCTTGTGTCCAAACTGTGGGTAAGTAATGGGCTATTTATAATTAATCGCTAGGCAAGTACTAAACAAATCCGCCTGATTGCTAATATCATTAACCCCAGTTTAAAGGGTAATTAAAATAATCCATTAGCCATCCTAAGACTTAAGCAGAGAGTTAGTGAGCTCATCCAAGCCATATAGCTTTTACGACTTGTCTCCACCATTAACATGGTCTCAGGGTAGCTACTTATCCAGTAGGTTCACTGCACTAATCGTAACATCAGCCTGAAGATATCCACTGCTGCACATAAGCCTCTCCCATAGAGCGCCATTTTGAGCGGCTGCTTGCCTCTAACATCCAACGGCTCCTCGCAGTTTCATCAATTGTGAGTGAGATGGCGCTGTTTTAAATGTCCGCAAATATATTTTTATTTCATCATTATCATCAACAGCCTGAAGACGTTCACTGCTGAATACAGGCCTCCCCCAAAGAGCGCCACTTTGAGCGGCTGTTTGCCTCCTGCATCTAGCGGCTCCATCCCCGCGGTTTTCATCACCAGGCCGTCGGTCCACCGAGTAGAGGGTCTACGCTACGTCTTCCGGTTGGTGGTCGCCACTTAAGAACCTTTCTTCCCCATCGGTTGTCAGTTCTACGAGCGATGTGCCCTGCCCATTATTATTTTAACTTGCTAATTCTATGAGCTATATCGGTCTTTCTCCTGTGGATCATATCATATTTTTATTTACATACTTATTTATTTTATTATCCCTTCGAGGTAACTTCTAATATGTCCTCAAGTGTAACACGTGTGCACTAACACATGACAATAGTTTGCCTTCTGCAAAAGCTATAACGTACACTGTGACATCCACATAAAGCTAGCAAGTAGCACAAAGGTCTGAGAGCCATTACTCGCTTCCGGTGGCGAACAAAATGGCGGACATCACTTCCGATGCGTTGGATGAAAAGTCGTTGGTGGTGTGTGCATACAACGTATGAATGCATGGATGTAATTTCGGTTATGTATCAGGAAGTGTGGCTTTACTATGTAGTTGTAAAGATATATAGGGTTGTAAAACATACATTTTTACAGTTATGTTGAGTTATGAGTTACGCCGCCAGCCGCGTTGATTGCGTCACAGATCATGCACGTAGTATTGTTACCTTAATTCTGGTTTAGCCTAAGCTTTTCAACGATGTTTTACCTTGCTTAAGATTGCTTTAATAATGTATACAGTAATCTTTTTTTTATATAACTAAATAGGCCCGCACTTGACTGCAATCTCATCTGTTAAGACTAAAGAAGAAGAAAGAAGAGTTCCAGATATTTCAATACAGTTACATGCACCATGTTCACAGGCAAACTGGAAATGCGGGTGGATGGTAAAAAAACAAGTTACTCCCGCCCAAAAATAACAAGAAAACAATAGACACAAACACAAAATTAATGAGAATGAAGATACTACCACCTAAAAGGTCACTAAGGTCACATAACACTACCATCTACCCTTGTTTATGACCACGGACAAAGCTGTGCGTCATTAAATCGTCATGAGCTTGACACAGCTGTTAACTAACAAACCACCCGCCCTTGCGTGCTGACGTCACTTAAACTTCACTTGCTTATAACGCTCTGATGGGCAGGAAGCATTAAAGCAATGCTTTTTGTGTCGTGTAGCGTAGTTTTACAGTATATTCAAGCATTTATGAAAAGGCTTTTAGCATTGCCGATATCCCTTTCATCATTCTGATGACAGGCCTGGTAGCCCAGTTGGTACTGGCTCTGCCTTCTGAACTATAGGTTGTGGGTTCGATTCCCACCCGGGACAAACATTTCTGTGATGAACATCGATGTTTGTTCTGTGTCTGGGTGTTATATTGTATTCTATGTGTGTATTTACGTATGTGTTTAAGTATTATTTATCAGTTATCTAGTTCCCATAGTACAAGCTATGCTTAGTTTGAGGCTCGATGGCGCTGTGTGAAATATCTACACTTAATTATTTATTCATTCTTCTTGTGAAGACCACATGAGTGGTTGGCTTAAGTCTCAGAACCATTGAGCCACCTGAGGGATTTCGACAAAGCTTGGTAATGATATTTTTTTTATACGGGCAAATTGCCTTTATTACTCAAGCTAACTACTACAATAATAAAAACTAAACTAAACTAGCTACACTACTTACTACAAAGAACACTTATGGACTGTATAATAGCCGTAATGATATTAGTTGTCGGTATAGTGTTGATAAATATTGTTTAACTGTACTCGGCTTCGAAATAGTGTCTTTCGATATGTTGGTATTTGAACTGACGACCTATATAAAAAGTTTTCCGCAATGAGCCTGCCTGCGGCCTGCTCTATCTACACCACACTACAGAGGCAGTCTATTATATGCTGCTGGAACATTCTGTAGCATTATAAAGAAATCTGAACGCTCGGAACGCTCTGCTATACTCGTAGGATGGAAGCAGTCAACTTGTACAGTGTCTTAATTATATCCTATAAAAAAGGGGTATAACAGACTTTAATTACCTTAATTTTATACTGAAAATTACCTACTTGGATTATTATTATCACCTATAATTATATTTTTACAGTTATTTGGATTTAAAAACCTAACTACAAAACTGATTTTCATTAAATTTCTATAGGAGCAATCTGAACGTAAGTATATTTTATCCTTTCAAATAAAAAAATAACTTTTCATATCGATTTATAAATGACGGACTTATGACGTAAAAACATAAAAATAATATTACCAGCCAAGCGCGAGTCGGACTCGCGCACGAAGGGTTCCGTACCCATTATCTATAAAACCAAGCAAAAAATTACGTTTTTTACATGGGAGCCCCCTTAAATATTTATTTTACTATGCTTTTTAGTATTTGTTGTTATAGCGGCAACAGAAACACATCATCTGTGAAAATTTCAACTGTCAACTATCACGGTTCATGAGATACAGCCTGGTGACAGACGGACAGACATACAGACAGACAGCGGAGCCTTAGTAATAGGGTCCGTTTTACCCTTTGGGTACGCCACTATAAAAATAGAACCTTTTAGAATTCGAGTTGAAAAAAATGATCTGAAACGGCAAACACATTTCTAACAAGTATTTATTACAATAGAGTTAAACGACCATTTCAAGTCCCACTGAAAAAGCTACGCTTTATTTGTCAGCTGACAAAGGGTTCCTGCGAAATGGAAATCTCGTGATCACGTCTCCCGTGTCACACCTGAGATCACCAGTCGACCGAGCTACTTATCATATCCTCCAAAGCCTTTGAAGAATCGCCGAATTGCCTACCCGCGTTTCCTATTCCATTCACGGTGCGATACCTTTCTGGAAAAGCAAAATTGAATCGATCACACGTTGCCTTGTAGAGTTGCCATCGTTTAGGGTAAATGGGGGAGGCCTGATTGATATGTTTCAATTTAGAGGACCCTAGCTAAAACTTTCTGTTGGACGAATGAATTTTGTTTCGACAGTGAATGGATTGGTAACAATTTTAGTACAGATCTGTTGAATCCAGATACAACCTTTTGGATTTAATAATTATATTGCATGTTGCTTATGGTTTGAAAATCAGAGTTCAGATACAAATCATAAACGATTACGATAATTACCAGTATTGGGTTTTGCTATGGTGTTAAAATATAAAATGACAAAATTAAGAAGATAAAAGTAAAAACAAGAATTCAAGAATGAAAGTTTGCAGAACTATCAGACTGGCGACAAAAGAGCTTTTCAGAAAAGGTAGATTTTCACTAAAAACATGTAGGTATAACAAAAGGTCTGTTTACCACAAAAGAAAATGGTACACTGTACACACACCGTAGCCCACGTAGCTATGTTGTACGAAAGGCCTACCGCGGCGTAAATTCAAAGGACACAGCACCGCAATATATTTTGTTTTGAAAAATCGCTAACAATAAAGGTATCTAGATGGACCGGGCGGCGGGACAAACGACAAATGTTAGAATGGTACCCTACATTTGTCATTTGGTAAAAAGTAGTTCTATGAATGATAACATCTTTGGGCTTTTGCATTTTTATGTGATACCACGTAAGTATGGTTTTGTGACTACTTCACCCGCGCCTTGGAATAATTCATTTGGCAAACAGGTTTTTTTTAAGAATAAGTCATTTGGCGAATAGGTCTTAATTTTAAGGGTATATACCTAACCCATTCTGCGAATAGTTCCAATGCGACCAGACACAATATAACTGGTAATCCTTATTTTTTATCGATAAAATATTTTTTATCAATAAATGGTAGTCAATGGTAATCTCGATAGAGTTAGGCATTAGTATAGAGCAATTTTGGCATGAAACCTTACAAAGAAATTGTCGCAAATATTCAAGATCATAATCATAAAAACAGTTTTTCACACACACAATTTTTTGTGATTTCTTGTCTCATTTTCAAACTGTCATTAAAGGTCTTGTACATCCTAAATATATGGGCAAACCGGTAAAAATATTGTGTAAAAATGCCTTAGTTGATGAATTACTACGCAGGCAAAAGGTCGTAATTGCAAAAAGTACCGAACGACTATGTAAGCAAAACGCCTGGGTAAACAAAATGTCTTGCATAATAGAGCAAATTAATGAAAAAAAGCTGTGTTAAAGACACTGAAATTATCCAGAAACCAGGTTAAGCTGAGCTTCATTTTACTGTGACGCTCGTAATTGCGGTGCATGATTGAATTATCAAAAAAAAAAAATGCCTATAGCTTTCCCTAGTAGATGAAATTACATCTTGTGTCGAAGTCTCGACGGCCGCGCACCCACATTCCACACACACCACGTCAAACTTCAAGCTAGCTTGACCAATGGGAGGACGGTGAGTGGCTTCAACGGCTGCAAAGATCAATCCCGAGCGCTCCACATCACGCGATGGCCAGCTCGCCCCTCTGAGAAAGCCTACTCGCGACTACATCAATACCTAGTTTTATTTGTATCGCAGCACCGTATTGTAGTAAAATTGTCCAAAAGCACATTAAAATATGGTAAACTATTAATTGTATACTCTTTTGTTCACTAATTTCCCGAACACCTTACATTTCAAAATTTAGGCAAGAGGTTACATAGAAATACTCAAACAATACACACGTACTTATAAATATACACATAATTAAACAGTCGAGTAAAAATATACAAGTCACGCACTTATTTATAGTAGGTACAAGTTTAGTGTGTTTACATTTCTGTAATAAAGAACTCGCCATTCATATTTAAAAACCTGACCGACGATGGAAACACTTGATGGAAATATTTTATTTCACGCCAGAGAACAATATAAACGGCAATTATTAAAATAGCTCGTTTCCTCGCTTTCGTTAAAAGAAATAAAGTGGTCTAACATAACAACGGCTACATTTCAAACTGGTCGACCAATCCGACTGTCAGACTCTATTTTCTAGTCTATACTATCTTTTTTTATAAAAGAGTATAATGTCAGTATGGACGTTCTAAAAAACAAACTTGTTAATCCGTCACGTCAAATGAAAAAATGAAAAGATGTTTTTCTGTTTTTTTAGTATTTGCTGTTATAGCGGCAACAGAAATACAACATCTGTGAAAATTTCGACTGTCTAACTATCACGGTTCATGAGATAGAGCCTGGTGCCAAACGGACAGACAGACAGTGGAGCCTTAGTAATAGCGTTTAACCCTTTGGGTACGGAACACTAACGAAATAGAATATTTTCCGGTAACAGTAAATAAGTGAAGCCACAAGGCAGTTAGTTATAATACTAGTCTGTGGAGTTCACGCAAGATAAGTCTGCGTGCGGTCAATATTGAAACTAAATGCAGTATCTATTGCTGAATTGTAGTAACATCGACAAATAGTATTTTTTCTGATAATTTTCATTTTAGTTCTATAATTTAAAAATAAAATAAACAAAAATCTGCTTCATTTTACCATCGAACACTTCACTTCATTGTTGATACTTAACACGACGGCAGCGCTCTCAGTTATTGCACGCAGACTTATCATATGAGGACTCTACGTGTGAGTTTACGGACAGAAAATTGGAACTTGTGAACTTCTCTTACTGTTCGCATGTTTTAAACAGATTTCGATTGAAGGATTTGGTAACGACGAAATGTAGGCGGATACCCTTTTGTGAAAAACTTTCTTGTTTAGAATTGAACGTGTAATAGGATTTGATATCTGAGCTCCTTTTACTGAAGACAAAGTTGTTGGTCTTTCGTATTATATTTCTAGAGTTTATCAAAATGAAAACTATACTTTTATTTCTTTACCAGGCTTTTACAGCACAAAACAAACTATCTATCGTTAGTGCTAATCTTAATTTGACCTACTATTCATATATATTATGTACCTGCTAAATTCTATTAAAATACAACATAGCTCTACTTTTACTTTTACTAGGCGGTATGACTTTTCTGCAAAGTTCGTCTAGGTAGGTACCACCGCTTTACCAGTATATTCTGCCGCCAAGCAGTAGTGTGCAAGCAGTACTGTATTCCGGCTTGAAGGGCATTGTAGCTAGTTAAATTATTGAGCAATTGAGACTTTATGACCTGATCACACAGTCTAGTAATCTTATTACTATTCTAGTAATCTTATTACTAGACTGTGTAAAGATTCAGGATGACGTGTGCAGTGTTACACATAAATATATTAATTTAGAGTTCCGAGTGATACTGCAAGCTGTTATGGGCAGCCGTGACGCTTAACATCAGGCGAACGACTAGCTCGTCACGTCATTCATTTACATAAAAAAGCAACACCTTCCACCGGGTTCTCATAAGTTTGCAACTTGGCACACCAAATACTGAACGCTCATTGGTGGCCTGGTTAATCATCGGTTACCTTCAACCAATGAGAGTTTGCCGTGATGACCTGACACGAGTTTGAGAAATGTACAAGAAACTGGGGGCTAGAGAGATAAGTACTAACTTAGGTGCTGGCAAACTTTAGCACTGACGGGCATTAGACAAGCAACAGCAAACAACCAACCTCTACAAAACGGTCAATCTCATAGCGCTTGCTTTCATTCGGTCAACGACAAAAGCCGCTTTATAAAGAGGCTAAATAAATAGCCAGTCAATGACTTGGCATGAATTTTCTAAAAGACTACGTGAAACCGTTTACTTCGATAAGTAAACTTCCAGACTCGTTACCTTCAATCACCTTGTCAAAGCGAGCCTAAAAGTAGATGCTGTAATTCTAAACCGTAAATAAGATATCAAATCACAGATTTAAAAACACGCTGAATAAAACCGTTTCACATAGCGCCGAGAGTACACTTCATTACCATCCGTCAACGCGAAAATACACAATATTTTTCGCTCATTTCGCTCCGCTCATTCTGCTTGCCGTATAAATGTAAAGAAGATGAAATGTAATCCACATGTTTTAACATACATTAAAATGGTTAGAGGAAAATCGGATGCAGAAACTTGATTTTACCGTGTTTTTTTTGGAATGCAATAGTTAAAGTTGTGAATGGTTTATAAATCGTTATTTTCATAATCAATATAAGAGAGTAAAAGTAAGCTCAAAGTCACGCAACGAGCTACGGAGAGAGCTATTATGTTCGGTCATTCCCTGCGAGATAAGATCCGAAATGAAGATATCCGCAAGAGAACTAAATTCACCGATATAGCTTATAGAATTAGCAAGCTGAAATGACAATGGGCAGGCCACATCACTCGTAGAATTGACAACCGATGGGATAAAAGGTTCTCGATTGGCGACCACGAATCGTAAGACGCAGCGTAGGCTGGCGGCGATGGGACTAGGTGGACTGACGACCCGGTCAGAGCCGCGGGAAGCATCAGCATCCCGCGGCTCCCCGCCGGCTGCTTGCTTCTTACATCCATCAGGATGCAAGAAGCAAGCAGCCGCTCAAAGTGGCGCTCTTTGAGGGAGGCCTATGTTCAGCAGTAGACGTCTTCAGACCGATGATGATGATGATGATTTGCATAAATGTGAAATAATTTGCTTTTCCTGAAACAAAATTTGGAATTGTTCAGAACCTCTGAAACCAATCATAAAATATGTCTACTGTGACTGAAGGGTAACAATAGTTTAAAAAAAGCGGATCACACTGAATTTTTTGTTGAGTTTTGTTGGCTTTCTGTGTACCCCTAAAACTATCTAAAAGTAGATATGTTTCCCTTGTGGTCTTTGTTGGTGAATACGGCCGCCCCATCTCTTCCCGTGTGTGCCGTAAGACCTGGCTAAGGGAATATCCAGGGAATGGGCAGCAGAATTTTTCTAGGTGACATTATCTTCTGCGATGCCACTGCCAAGAGTAGAGATTATTGCAAATCCCTGTGATAATCGTCCAAAGTGGCGTTTTATGGGAGAGGCCTATGTTCAGCAGTAGACTTCTTTCGGCTCATGATGTGATGTGATTCAGTATAAGCATGACCATCCTCTTTGCCTTTTACCATTTGTTATTGGAGTCGGCTCTCAATCTAAGCGGTGAGCTACAACAATTACACGAGCGACTGCCACCTGACCTCGCAACCCATAAAGGACCAGTGATGGTTAGATCAGGCTTCAGATTCTATCAGGCGTCTTACTACCCGTAACGATTGCACTTGTTATATACGGGGTATATAGGCAGTGCATTAAATAATATTTTCAATAAAAAGATGTTGCTGCTTCTAGGTGTATATTAGTAGTCAAGATAAACAACGAATGTCAATACAAAAATAAACTATTATAAAAGTGCCAGTAACATAGATTACCTAAAGAGGCTTCTCACAACACGCGCCCTTAATCTATATTACTTACTTACTTTTACAGTAACATTTTGTAAACATAAGTCGTTTAAAAAATATCGCATCTTAGGTCCATGCAGACACTTTGTTAATATGTCTGCAACCATTTCATTTGTTGGCATGTACTCAATTTTAACCTGATCATTCTCTATCGCCTGACGAATGAAGTGATACCTAATATCGATATGCTTCGTCCTGTTATGGTTCACTTTGTTGCAAGCTATCATGTGTGACGATTGGTTGTCGTTGTAAATAGTGACACGTTCATTCACAACATTCACTTCTCTCAAACTAGCAAGCAAACTACGTAAATATACTGCTTCTTTCGCTGCTTGAGAAAGCCCAACGTATTCAGATTCACAGGAAGAAAGCGAAACGCACTGTTGTTTCTTACTCTCCCAGCAGATCACACTATCACCTAGCTTAAACAACATTCCAGTGTAAGACTTTCTATCATATGAACTTCCCCAGCTTGCATCTACGAATCCTCGCAATCTCATATGATCAGTCTTTCTGAAACATAAGCCTAAATCGAGCGTATACTTTAAATAACGTAACACACGTTTCGCATGACTAAAATGCTCCGTAGTGTAGCACGAGTTAAACTGTGATAACACGCTTACCACATGTGCTATGTCGGGCCTAGTACAATTGGCTAGATAGTTCAACCCCCCCACTAAACTCTGATAGGGTATATCGCTACAACTATCTGAGTTACCTTTCGCCAATTGAAGTCCTACTTCCATCGGAGTTGTCACAGGCTTACAGTCCGACATTCCAAACTCTTGTTACAGTTTCAGAATGTATTGTTTCTGGTCTAACACAATTAAACCTTTATCTCTGCGCATCCTCATACCTAGAACGTGCCTAGCTGGACCAAGGTCTTTTATCTTAAATTTCGCAGATAAACCAACCCTACATCTATCCATCTGTTCTCTACAATTCGAAAAAACAAAAATATCGTCAACGTAAATTAGTACTACGATACGTTTATCGCGTTCGAATTTTGAAAACATGCACGGTTCTATTACAGATTGCTCTAAGCCTAACTCAATAAGTTCTTTGTTCAACTCATTGAACCAAGCTAGTGAAGCTTGTTTTAGGCCGTAAAGAGATTTTTGCAGTTTGCAAACCTTGTGCTCTTGACCTTTTACAACCGCACCTTCTGGTTGTAACATAAAAATGTCTTCTTTCAATCTCCCGTATAAAAATGCCGTTGTCACATCCCAGTGATCAACATGCCAATCATACTGAGCAGCTAACGAAAGCAGCAAGCGTAAAGTTGAGCTTCGTACAACCGGCGCGAAAGTTTCATTATAATCTACACCACATACCTGTGTAAAGCCTTTCGCGACCAGACGTGCCTTATATTTTGTCACCTTGCCATCGCTGTCTCGTTTGATTCTAAAAACCCACTTACTCCGTATTGGCTTTTTATTACGCGGAGGGTCAACAAGAATCCATGTTTGATTTTCTTTCAATGATTCTAACTCGTCATTCATCGCGGCTAACCATAAATCGCGATCTGGTCGGGTCATGACCTCAGTCAATGTCAAAGGGTCACTCTCTGAAATCAAATCAATAGTTAGACAATTGTAAAATTCTGTTTGTTTCCTATCTCGACGAGGATAACGCCTTTCGTCATTACGCTGTTCAGCCGAGCTCTCTGCAACAACAGACTCGCGATCCAACCCTGCAGATTCGCACACATCTGTCACAGAAATACGCTCGTTCATGGTCGCAGGCAGACTGTCAGAGACACACTCTGTCACCACCGCAGGTACACGCTCTGATATACGCACACCTACATCACCTGCGCCACCAGCATCAGACACACATTCTTCCCATTCATCGTCACTTTCACAAAAACAGGACAATAAATTAATAGGAAAAAAGTTACAAATCTTATCGCTATTTACATTATCCCCAGGAAAAACATTCTCTAAAAATTGTACATTTCTACCAACAATGATTTCGCCCGTCTTAGAATCCATTAATCGATACCCCTTACTATCTTCAGGATATCCAACAAAAATCATTGGTTTTGCCTTTGCATCCAATTTTTGTCGTTTTTGTTTCGGGACTAGATTGTACGCTGCACATCCAAATGTTCGCAAATGACTAACGTCTACTGGCTTTCCCGACCATTTTTGTATAGGTACGCAGTCTTTAACTGCTTTAGTTGGGCTACGGTTTTTTAAGTAAACAACCGTGTTCACAGCCTCGGCCCAGTATTTTTTGCTCAAATTCGCTTCGATGAGTAAAGTTCGCGCTTTTTCGATAATAGTCCTATTCGCTCTTTCTGCTACACCGTTCTGCTCGGATGTATCGGGCACCGTCGTCTGGTGTTGAATACCATTCGACTTCAGAAAATCATCAAAAGCCTTGTTACAGTACTCCTTACCACAGTCCGATCTCAGACATTTGATTGACCTGTCGGTTTCTTTCTCGACTCGAACTTTATACTTTTGAAATTTCGTAAAAGTTTCACTCTTGTGTTTAAGAAAATAAACGTGCGTCATCCGACTGTAATCGTCAATAAATAATAACATGTACCTTGATCCGCTGAATGAAGCAATTTCCATCGGGCCACACAAATCTGTATGAACGATTTCCAGGATATCGTTCGCCCTCGTACCAGTTTTCGGAAACGGTAGCTTGCTCATTTTACCACCAATGCATGGCACACACGATACATCCGTTGTTGTCTCCATGTTTTCGAGACCAGTCGCAATATTCTTTAAAATTCGCATATAATCTGAATTCATATGTCCCAATCTTCTATGCCAATCTTGTTTTGACAATGTCAGATTGCATGTCGGTGACTTGTCATTTTCTTTTAATTTGTAAATCCCGTTGACGTTACGACCAGTTGCCACGATGTTGTTCAACGAGTTTTTAATACTGCAACCTTCTTTGGTAAAATTAACAGAAAATCCCTTATCAACAAGTTTGCTCACCGATAACAAATTCATGGTTAATTCCGGAATATGCAGAACATTGCTCAACGAGCATTCTATGCTTTCATTGCTTTTCAGATGTATTGTTCCTTTGCCTCGTACCGGTAACTCTTCTCCATTGGCGATTTTTACCTTTAAACCACTTCTGTCGGTTTTATAATCTTCCAATGCCTTCGAATTATTGGTCATATGGTTTGAGCAACAGCTATCAACGTACCAGCCGTCATTTGTCTTTTCTAACTCTTGTGCTCCACAACATATGTTAGCTTGGACCTTTTTCTTACATTCTGAGGCCTTATGCCCCAATTTATGGCATTTAAAGCACTTCAATACCTTCTCTTTCTTTTCGGTATTCTTTTTAACTACAAGTGCATTTTCAGAACTTGCTCCTTCGTAATCACGTCGGCGATTACTTTCTTGAAGAAGTTTAGCTTTGATCTGCTCAAGCTTCATTACCTGTCCGCTGTTGTCGATTGCCATGATCATCGGACCATATTCGGCAGTCAGTCCGCTTAGCAATATGGAGATTATCCAGTCTTCTGATACCTTTGCGTCAATATCAGCAAGCTGCTGCGATAAAAACATAATTTTAGCTATGTATCTCTCCATAGACTCAAAATTTTCAAGCTTACATTGCCAAAGCATGCGTTGTAATGAAATCCTTCTTCCCCAGCCCTTGTCTTCATATGCCTTCTGTAAATTAGTCCAAGTCTCCTTCGCTGTCTTTGCACCATATACGTGCGTAAAGCACTCAGCTTCCAGCAACAAGCAGATTGTGGTTCTAGCTTTACGATCGATGTCCTCATTTCTCGCTATCACATTGTCATCATTGCAGTCAATGACTCGCCACCAATTTCTGTTTTCTAATAAATTTCTTACTTGAAATTTCCAATCTGGGTAGTCGGACGTACCTTTCAATTTTCTTATACCGCTGAGTCCACACAGGTCTTCAGCCATTGTGCATACGTCCCGTTATTTCGGCTCCCGATCAAAGAAAATACGAAATCCCACAATCGCTATTTATCGTGAAAATTATAGTTTCACACTACCTAAAATCAATAAAACTTAATTTTCTATCGATATCCCAAAAAGCCCATAACCACTTGTTATATACGGGGTATATAGGGAGTGCATTAAATAATATTTTCAATAAAAAGATGTTGCTGCTTCTAGGTGTATATTAGTAGTCAAGATAAACAACGAATGTCAATACAAAAATAAACTATTATAAAAGTGCCAGTAACATAGATTACCTAAAGAGGCTTCTCACAACAATTGCCATATATGTTCTTATGACAACCGGGACCGACGGCTTAACGTGCTCTCCGAGGCACGGAGCGATGTCATCGAAAACTGCACATAACTTACTAGACAAGTCAGGTACAGGGCCGAGGATCGAACCCGGTGCCGTAAGATTGAGAACTGCACATGCTAGCCACCATCGCGATTCAGTATTGCCATGCTTATGGTTACAAAATAGTTCATAAATTTAATATTATACAATCTTATGTAAATAACGTAGCTCCCTGAATTTCAAGCACCTGCGCTTTGTATGCGCGAGTTCCACGACAACTATTTACTTATGTTAATTAGTTGTTAATTGCATGATATTGTTTAACTGTGTATTGTTTTGTGTATTTGTTTTGTATTCTGTTTGTCTTGAAATAATTTTGGAATTAAATAGACCTTGATTGTGTCTTGTGTATACGTATACGTATACACGCATTGTACCTACATTTAAAAAGTCTTATTCTATTATACGTAACACAAGGGGGTCCAGAGAAAAAAGTAATTAAAAATGTAATTAAATATGTAAGAAATTAAAAATTTAATTAATATATAATTCAATATGTTCGTTTTGTAATAAATACTTAGTTACGGGTATAAAATCTCCTTTTTAGGGTTCCCAAAGGGTAAAACGGACCCTATTACTAAGGCTCCGCTGTCTGTTTGTCTGTCTCTCTGTCTGTCCGTCTGTTACCAGGCTGTATCTCATGAACCGTGATAATTATACAGTTTAAATTTTCACAGACGATGCATTTCTGTTGCCGCTATAATTAAAATAATAAAATACTGAAAAACAGAATAAAATAAATATTTAAGGGGGTTCTCATACAACAAACGTGATTTTATTACTCCTTTTTATAGATAATGATACGTAACCCTATGTCCACGAGTCCTCGCACTTGGCCGGTTATTGTATTACGGAACTTGTATTGAACATAATCGTGCAGATATAGCGGAACGTTTTATAGAGTAAGGGTGCGGTTTTTTGATCTTTTGTTAAGTTAGGTGGTAGAACTTTTCTGCAAAGTTCGTCTAGGTAGGTACCACCGCTTTGCCAGTTATTCTGCCGCCAAGCAGTAGTGTACAAGCACTACTGTGTCCAGTTTAAAGGGCATTGTAGCTAGTTAAATTACTGGGCAAATGAGACTTTACGAACTGATCTCACAGTCTAGAAAACTTTTTAGACTGTGTGATGTCTCAGGATGACGTGCGCAGTGTCACGCGAAACTTTATTGTTTTAAAGTTCCGGGTGACACTGCAACTGCTATGGGCGGCCGTGTTACTTAACATCAGGTGAACGACTAGCTCGTCACGTCATTCGATCACATAAAAAGAAAAGAAAAAAGGTAACCAATTGTTAAAAGTTCTTACAACTTTTGATATTAGTTTTAGAATTTTGGTTTTGGTTTTGTAGGTTGGGATTTTTAACTATTGGTTAATGTAACTACGGGTCAAAATCCACCCTTAGCCAACATCGAAACATTTCCGAAGCACGTTGTAGCGTTATTTTTAAAAACACTAAGTGTGCCCTTTTACAGTGAACATTGCTTGATTGTAATAACGTCTAGTCAAGCTACGCTTCAAGCGCTATTTATGTAGCTAGTATAAAAAATATATTTTATTATTATATTTCAATGCTAAAGCGTTAAAAGCACGCTTAACGTTTATGCTAAATTATTTTCGTCCAATTGTGAACTCTAATGCATTCTGGAATTAACTGCTTTACATGCTGATATTCAAATGCAAATGGGGTGCGATCCGGTTTTTGCATTTTTGGAATAATGTAAACAAAGCTTAACCATTATGGAAATCATAAAAGAGGAGTTAGTCTCATGTAGGAAAAACTCCATTAAAACATAAATGTCTAAAAAATCTTAAAAAAAGACACGGAAATACTTGTTCTGTCTGGGTGTTGTGGGACCACGGTTCTCGTAGTTCCTGGGTCCCTAGATATAGGGATTTTTAGGTAGGGTCCAGGATCTATGTGCTTACCTATAATAGAAGTATTATTAAAATAAAACTTAGCGAGGCAACACTTTCCCCTGAGTTAAATTCATGTCAACTTGTAACACCAATTAAAACTGAACGCAAAAAAATATTTTCTATCAAAAATTGCTCTCTTTATCATAACATTCTATAAAACAGATGTTACGGTAAAATAGCAGAGGGCGATTCACACCGCGGTGCGAAAGAGCCTATTCATTTAGAGTACTTGGGCGATCCACACCGCGGTGTAAACCAGGCGCGGTGTGAAACGCCCCATTACTCAAATAAATAGTACAAAACAATTATTTTTAACACATTTGCTTAAAAATGCATTTACAAAGCCTGTATACATTGTTCGAAAGTTAAACATTACGCACCATACAAAGGAGCGTGCGGTAAAATAGGTACTCTCACCTAGTACCTATTTTACCGCATCCTCCGTTGTATAGCGCCGTGCGTAACCTTTACGGTTTTTTTAATTTCCATAATAGTTATTTATGATATTAGGGCGGTAAGTTGGTTTTTACAAACGAGTAGACAAATGTAATCCCGAGACGAAGTCGAGGGCTTACCGTAGTCACGAGATTGTAGAAACCAATTTCCGCACGTGTATCATACACCGTTTTTCAACACATTTGCGAGAAAACAGTACAATAGGTAATTAAACAAACTCTTGTTTATTAGTGGGAAAGTCGCAACAAACAATCTTTGACGTTTCTAATCTAATATGAAAATGGACTAAAATGGCGCGCATTTACAATGCAAATGGCGCCACGTGCGTGTGGTGAAAATTAGAACTACATCTCTAGTCTCATTTTCTCTTCAGTATTAAAGTGAGACAAACGTATTGAGCAAAAACGCTTCCAAGGAGTTTCGATCATTCAGCTTATGTGTTCTCGTAATGTGAAACTCCTTGGTGAAATTCTTATTTAATTATGTTTATTGAAATTAAAAAGAAACCGTAAAGGTTACGCACGGCGCTATACAAGGAACGATGCGGTAAAATAGGTACTTAGATGAGAGTTACCTATTTTACCGCACGCTCCGTTGTATGGTGCGTAATGTTTAACTTTCGAACAATGTACACAGACTTTGTAAATTTATGCATTTTTTGAGCAAATGTGTTGAAAAAAATATTATATATAAGAATTCCACCAAAGAGTTTCACATAACGAGAATAAATAAGCTGAATGATCGAAACTCCTTGGAAGGGTTTTTGCTCAATATGTTTGGCTCACTTTGATATTAAAGAGAAAATGAAACTAAAGATGTAGTTCTAATTTTCACCACACGCAAGTGGCGCCATTTGAATTGTAAATGCGCGTCGTTTTAGCCCATTTTCATATTAGATTAAAAACATCAAAGATTGTTAGTTGCGTCTTTCCCACTAATAAGCAAAAGTTTGTTTAATTACCTATAGTACTGTTTCGCAAATGTGTTGAAAAACGTTGTATGATACGCGTGCTGAAGTTGGTTTCTACAAACTCGTGACTATGGTAAGCTTACATTTGTCTACTCGTTTGTAAAAACCAACTTACCGCCCTAATATCATAAATAACTACTATTTTATAATCGATCAGGTTATGACTAGTAAAAAATAATTGAATATAAATAAATACCTAATGCTATTATGATAAGTAATTGATTTTTATATACGCATTCCATGCATGAAAATGGGCATCTATACCTATAGCCTGAACACCAGTCGAGTTATTCGACTAACATTTCGTGAGCATTCACAGAGTCGTTTAGTAGTTGTAATTTAGTAGAATATTAATATTTTGGTCAAATAAACTAAGCTACCATTTTAAAAGATATTTGTTGCAGTGTTATCTCCTTTGTTTACATAAAATATGATTATGAAATAAAGTATAGTTTGGAGCAAGATGGCACTGGGTAAAATATCCAATATTTTTAAAACGTTCTTCGTTAATTCAATAAGAGCTGTTCTCGCGCAAAAACGCGTCATCAGTGTTCCTTTTATCTCAACAAAACCCGTACAATTTCCTTATTCTTTTCCATAAACAGCGAGGCAGAGGCGCCTTATGAAAATTCCTCTAAAACAATCCTTTTATTCCTAAGCATGGTATTCAAAGAAATTGACAAAGGCTGACTGAGCTCTTGATGTTAATTGCATGAATGCGAGAGTCCCCCGATGGTGGCAGCATTAGCATAGACCTTTGATCTCCGTTCTTCTGACACGGAGTATGGGCTTTGTCTTATTATGATCTGGTAGTATGATGTTGTGGTAAAACGGAAGGGGTCAACAGTAATTGATTTTTGAAAGGAACAGAGGAAGTTTGTAATACTTCGTAATACTTCAATTGAATAGTATGTTTTAACACTGAGGCGTCTATTGTTCTCTGGAAGTACCTGCTAGGTATAATCAATACTATACTTTAGAGCTATGCTATGCTCGGGTCTTCCGAGATAAGATCCGAAATGAGGAGATCCGTAAGATAACTAAAGTCACAGATATAGCTTTGAGAATTAGCATGTTGAAGTGGCCGTGGGCAGGCTACGTCCCTCGTAGAACTGACAACCAATGGGGAAGGGAAAAAAACGAAAAAAAATGAATATGATTTATTTGCTGCATAAAAAACTTATAAAGTAAACATGCTTACACGCTGTTTCCCGGTTTCTCAGGATTTACGCAGTAAGATTTGTCTTCGGATACACAAAGTTATCTAATGATCCCCACACTAGGCTCAGCCTGTATCGTGGGGACCTGGGTACGAATTAACAAGAAGATTACACCTCATCTAACAACTAATACGACACAAATATATAAAATAAAAATAATTATATAACCACTCTAATTTTGTTTTAAAATTTGTTAATTTTGTTTAGAAAGGTTCTCGAGTGGCAACCACAAACCGGAAGACGCAGCGAAGGCCGGCCCCCCACTAGGTAGACCGACGACCTGGTCAGAACCGCGGGAAGCCGATGGATGCAGGAGGCAAGCAGCGGCTCAAAGTAGCGCTCTTTAGGGGATACCTATGTTCAGAAGTGGACATTTTTTTTTTTTTTTTTATGTGATTGAATGACGTGACGAGCTAGTCGTTCACCTGATGTTAAGTGACACGGCCGCCCATAACAGTTGCAGTGTCACCCGGAACTTTAAAACAATAGTTTCGCGCGACACTGCACTGCGCACGTCATCCTGAGACATCACCCAGTCTAATAATCAGATTACTAGACTGAGTGATCAGATCATAAAGTCGGACGTCTTTAGGCTGATGATGATGATGATGATGATACTTTAGAGTTCCGAGTGACACTGCAATCTTTGACGGGCAGCCGTGAAACTTAACAGGTGAACGGGTACCTAAAAAAATCATCATCATCATCATCAACAGCCTGATGACGTCCACTGCTGAACATAGGCCTCTTCCACAGAGCGCCACTTTGAGCGGCTGCATGCCTCTTGCATCCATCTCCGTGGTTTTCACCAGGTCGTCGGCCCACCGAGTGGGGGGCCGGCCGACGTTGCGTCTTCGGGTTTGTGGTCACCACTCGAGAACCTTTCTTCCCCATCAGTTGCCAGTTCTACGAGTGATGTGGCCTGCCCATTGCCATTTCAACTAGCTAATTCAATGTATAAAATGTCGACCGCTAAATAAAATTAGCTACCTTAGTAGCCATAATAATACTAAGCATTAATAAACATACATTAGGTTAAATTTAATTAATGCTTCCTAACTTGGCCAGTCTAAAGTGTTCGCAAAGGATTCGTCTATTGGGCAACACCAAATGACAAAACTGAAGACCGAAAATGGTAGCGTCATTTAAATAAAATAAATAATAAATAAATATGTGTGGACATTTCACACAGCGCCATCTAGCCCCAAACTAAGCATTATAGCTTGTACTATGGAAACCAGATAACTGATACAATACTTATATACTTTTGTTTTGTAAATACATACATAGAATACAATATAACACCCAGACACAGAACAAACACCTATGTTCATCACACAAATCTTTGTCCCGGGTGGGAATCGAACCCACAGCCTACAGTTCAGAAGGCAGAGCTACTACCAACTGAGCTATCAGGCCAGTCCAATCAGTTGGATTTCATCCAAGCCTGAGATTCTGAGAGAGATCGAGAACTTCTATGGACAGTTATACACCTCCACACGTAAGCCTGCTACTAACACAGCTCAGGACATCAGAGCCAAGTTAGTCCGACACTATACCGAAGATATCCCGGACGTCAGCCTGTACGAGATTAGAATGGCCCTCAAACAGCTTAAAAACAACAAGGCACCAGGTGAAGATGGAATTACGACCGAACTTATGAGAGCGGGTGGTAGACCGGTGCTTTTAGTCCTCCAGAACTAAAGTGACCGATATAGCTCTTAGAGTTAGTAAGTTGAAGTGGCAATGGGCAGGCCACATCGCTCGTAGAACTGACAACCGATGGGGAAGAAAGGTTCTCGAGTGGCGACCACGAACCGGAAGACGCAGCGTAGGCCGGCCCCCCACTCGGTGGACCGACGACCTGGTGAAAGCCGCGGGGAGCCGATGGATGTAGGAGGCGGGCAGCCGCTCAAGGTGGCGTGCTCTGGCGTGGGGGGGGGAGGCCTATGTTCAGCAGTGGACGTCTTCAGGCTGTTAATGATGATGATGATGATGATGATGATGAACTTGGCCAGTTATTTATTATTGTTGAAAACCGACATTTATGTTTCTTTTTTTTGTTTCAGGTTTCAGAAGAGGTTTCCATAGTTATGAGCCTTGTAAGTACTTGGAGCTTAGATCCAGCATTTTACTTTCCCTTCACTCCCATTCCGAAGAAACTGTAAAGAATAATGCCCACTTGAGATAAAGTTTCATGTGCCTCAGCCTATTAAATATAGACCCTATCTTAAAAGAATACAGTCGTTTATACTTTTCTCTATGAGAAAGTGATAAAATCTTTACTTTTTTAACGGAAAAGTCTGGGCCATTTTGCGAAATGACTAGCGTTTTCCTTAAATTTATTTGGTTTACGTTGTTTAATTTCCATCTGGTATAGCTTCGACGAGAACCATTACGATGTAATTATTCAAATAATATTTTTCGACGAATTGCTATTTAATGGTTATGAAAATGAAAGGGGAAATTCAGAGGCTTAATTAAGTTTTTCTGATGGACGAAATTTTGATACTCATATAAATGGCCGCCGGTACAAAAATAGCAATAACGTTAGTCGGCAGTGCTTACGTTGATAATAAACATAAACATAATTTTATTCACAATAATAATACAATCACAACTATATGTCATAACCAAGCTATAGCTTAATAATATATGGTAGGAGCGCAAGACCTTGAAGAATTTGGAAATCACACTTCTCTTTCTCTCTATTCGGAAAATCTTATCTTATCTTATCTCTTATCTTTCGGTTAGGAAGAGAAATAAAGAAACATAGGAAGGCGAGAGAGAAGGAGCAGGCGTAAGAGTGTCTAAAGAGTGTAAGAGTGTTTTATTAATCTAACTAGCCTATACCTTAAAAATATCGTGACTATTTAAAAAAAATAACCGGCCAAGTGCGAGTCGGACTCGCTCACGCAGGTTCCGTACCATTATCTATACAAACGAGCAAAAAAAATCATGTTTGTTGTATGAAAGCCCCCTTGAATATTTATTTTATTCTGTTTTTTAGTATTTGTTGTTATAGCAACAGAAAGTAATCATCTGTGAAAATTTCCACTGTCTAACTATCATGGTTCATGAGATACAGCTTGGCGACAGACGGACAGACAGACAACGGAGCCTTAGTAATAGGGTCTGTTTTACCCTTTGGGTACGGAGCCCTAAAAAAAGGAAATTCACAGATTGCAGCAAACTACCCCCCAAAAAGGATAACTCAACAGCTTACTAAACATTTCATTAGCAAAACAACCTTCTTCCCTAAAATCGTTTTTCCGAACAAACTGTACATTTAATTAAATCCTTAGCTAAAATATTACGCCGTATTGTCTCAAACTAGGCCCAGGTTAGAGAACTAAGAACGAACCAGAAGTAGCTGACGCCACTCGAACTGAGGCACCTAAAACTACACTTCAAATAATAATTGAAGTCTTGCTTGATGCAGTTTGGTTTTTAATGACTCAGTAGACTTTGAATCTGATAGTTTTAATTTTAATTTAATTTTACTGTCATAGTGCCATTTTGACCTTGTAGAACTCTTAGTTTAAAACAAAATAAGCATATGGAATCGCATTTTAGGTCGAAAGCAAGAAGCATATGTGTTTTATATATCTTTAGTCGAAAGCTTCTTTCCAATCGAGACTGAATCTTTTATGTAAAAAAAAAAACTGATGATCGCGAGTGAAAAAAGCCATCTCACTCGTTCGTCCTCCTAAATCCCTAAGCACCTCAAGTTTATTAGCAGTAAATAGTTCATACTATGTGGTGTCAGTGGCTATCGTGCATTTACAATAAAACGCTCCCTCTGGTTTATTCCACTCTCATGGATGTGGCCCAGGCGACAAATATAGAGTGGCCGAACAATAAATTTTAATCAAAGCCCGGGATTGCTTCGCCAATCGTTCGGTTCTTTGTTTTTCCTACCCTCCATTAGTCTTGGGGATTCGTAACACAATTTCGGAGTGAATTTTAATATCTCACTGTGCAGTCCTTAATTAAAAGTGCCCTGTCAGCGTCCCTTTTCGTGATATCATATTTATTTGAGGCTTTTGTTTGACTTACCCGAGGTTACCCTGGCATTTTTTTGGGTGTTACTAACCTCTATTCAATGATTTGTTATCACAAACGTTGGCTGTATGAAAAAAGCCTATTACACCATAAATGATTATTTGTCAGACAAAAAAGCTTGACCTGCTAGGCGATCATGTAACTTGTTGGCAACCGATAGAAACACAAAAATGTATGTATGGATTTGACAGCTGTCAAATCCATACATTTTTGTGTTTCTATCGGTTGCCAACAAGTTACATGATCGCCTAGCAGGATTGCCCCAAGCTCAATGTTATGTAATCTTAGGTACCTACCTACAAGGTAGCGATAGACACTGTACCTACAGTGTCTATCGCTTGGCTATACCTATAATTTTTATTTTCTACATGTATTTTTTATGTTAAGATCATTCTAATATTCCTCTTACACTGGTGTGAAATAGGTACCTACCTACTTCGTAGTATGTTTCATTATGTTGTCTCAATTGTAACAAATTATAAATGTTGTTAACAAATTTAAAAAATGAAACAAAAAATGATACTGTAAAGTTTCTTGTAGCTTCTTCTTTACAGATGTAATCGAAGCTACGGTTCGGAGTTTTCTATTCTACATTGTGCCGGAATGCTTGCACCTGATGTGAGAAAGAGAACTTTTTTTTCTTCAAACTCGTAATGCAATTGGCTTGTTATAATTTTAACATTTATTTTGACATTTTTGACATTAAGCACTGTGATTTTGTTTAATTATGCTTGCTTAATATGTGCAATAATTTAATTTTTGTTATTCATAAATACATTATCTAGTTTTGACTTGTAAAAGTGCTAAAAATAGCCAATTTGCAATAAAGAATTTGAGTTTGAGTTTGAGTTTGAGTATGATTATTCGTAATGGTGATATTTCGTTGTTACTTTTTAGTGGACGTATTCAGGTTGATGATGATGATTAAAAACTTAATTTTAACGCAAAATCCAGTTCAATTACAGAATAAGCGCTTTACCTCTAATCAACCGCCACAAAATGAATACTCGCGGTGGTTTAAATTAACCGCATTTACCAACTCCCACTGTTAACCAACCGTGTGGTTAACTGGGAGTTAGAAAACAGCTGCGGGTTAAATCAAAGCCGTTGAGAGCCCGGTTTAAAAAGTAACTAACAAGCTTTGTTGATTGCTCGCCTTTGTACGTGATACCGTATCATTATAAATTTTGTAACATGGAAGCCTTAGCAAGGTATATAAATAGTTAAGCGTATAAATTTTTCAAAGCTTTGTTAGAAACTAAAAAATAACAGATAAAATTGTTGCTTTTAAACTGTTTTAAAAAAAAGGCATCATGATCTTTTTTATCTCAGAACAGAATTAAAAAAATTCTTTTGGAGGCTTTTGAAGAAAATCCGCCAATGGCGGTTGTGAATTTTGAATTGTTTATCAAATCCTGTGTATTTTTGAGTTTTAATGTGTAATAAGGGTGGATTATTGTTTCTTAAGGTGGAATGTTTCACTAGCGCGACAAATTCAAATTTTCTTGCGTTTTTTTAATGTTGGGTGAAAAGTCGCTAGTTTTCTTTTACCAAAATCGGTTGAATAGTTAGATTTTAAATTAAAATAGCTAGTAAAAATCCAAGTACTACTCAGTAAGTATGACGATTCAATTATATTGGATGTTATATTGTATTTTATGTATTTACAAAACAAAAAGTATCTAAGTATTGTATCAGTTATCTGGTTTCCATAGTACAAGCTATGCTTAGTTTAGGCTAGATGGCGCTGTGTGAAATTTCCACACATATTTATACATTAGATATTTATTTTATTCAAGTCGATAGTCGAGCTACATTTTCTTAAAGACTCAATTTTCTTTAAAACATATTCATTCTAATAACGAAATGGTTTAGAAAGACGTTTTTATCCTAAAATTCAACAAAAGGACCTCCATTATTGTATTTGTTTACATCAACAAATTACCTATTGTTCGGTACAAACGAGAGTTCAGTGTTAGAAAAAATATCATTGTGTAGAATTTCCTGGTCCATTCTTTGTCTGCCTGATGGAATCTTTCAGGAAAACCCTTACAAAGATTCTTTTAAATTTTTAGAAGATTAAAATGTGACCACTTAACTGTAATTGATGCTTTCCTTCAATAGAACCGGAAGTATTGTTGTTTACTTACAGCTTTTACTAATGTTGAAAGGAAAAAGGTGGGTTAATTACTTATGTACCTAATCATGATCATTTCCTTGCTTTACCATCACCTCTTAGCACGATTCAAATGACGACTTGAACCGCAACAGCACAAATTGTATTGTGTCGATGCAGACGAAGACTTAAGTCTTCATTTGAATCGCCATAAAACGTGTAGCTAAGACTCTCAGTCTCATTTTATGTGGGATCGGTGCAGTATTTCTATTTCTTTCACTCTTCTCTGTCAGCCGTCATCGTTTCATTAATTTCTTTTCATCACAGTTGCTCGTGAAGTGGCTTTTCTGCCACCGCTTTTAGAACCAAAATCCAACAAACAGACGCTGTGCTTTTTACTCTAAATTACCACACACGCTATAATATGATAACCCGATTCAGTTAAGTTTGAATCTCACTGCAGGTTATACGAACATTTTCGTCGTTTCGTTTCGTTTCGTTTTGGTCGATGTCGATTTTGCTCGCGCCATCAACACGGTTTCTCTGACGGCGCGTGACAATAAGAAGCCAGCTCGACATTTTTCACAAAGTTAATTAACAATACAACTTTGTTTTGTCATATCCTACTGTGTATGATTAATTCCAAAATAACATAGCTTGCATGAAGATAAAACCAACTTGATCTGAAACTATCAACTCCAAACAAATTACTCTAACATAGTCATACATAAAAATCTATAGCCAAGAAAAAGAAAAAATCACCAAGCATTTTAGCCAGCTAAACGTATTTTACCCGGCTTAAAGTAGATACCATCAGAGAAAAGTACGTTTTTCCCCAAGCTTGTAAACTCAGAAACGCCGCATTTCCGGGTGCGATAGTACAGTCGAACAGAATTGCTTCATTCGTACTGTCGCGGGGAAAAGCTAAAGTCGTGACGCGGTGTTTGCCTTCAATAAGCGCTCCACGCGTGACTTGAATATGGAGCTTATTACGGTGCTGATTATGCCGTAGAATGGAATCGACGGTAGATTTTTTTTTGTACAATTGCGACTTCACTTCACACACAATTAAGTACTAGAAATTGTCATCATCATCAACAGCCTCAAAGCAGAAACAGTGGACACTGTTGAATATAGTGCTCCCCCCAATAGAGCTCAACGTTGACTGGCTGTTTGCCTCTTAGCATTCAACGGCTCCCAGCAGTTAGACCAGGTCGTCGTACACCTATGTCTTCCAGATCATGATCGTCACTCAAGAACCTTTCTTCCCCATCCATTGTCGGTTCTGCGGGTTCATGTGGCCTGCCTACGACAATTCAATTTATTCGAAGAGCTATATCAGTGACTTTGGTTCTCCTGCGGATCTCCCAACACACACACATTACATACACATACATAAGACCTTTAAGTTATTGACTTGTGTAGGATTTGACCAATCAAGTATTTGTTGAGTGTCTGTCCAATCTCGTATTCTATCAGTGTGCAACAACCCCTGACTCATCATCATCAGCCTGAACACGTCTAATAGGCTTCCTCTAGAGAGCGCCACTTTGAGCGGCTGCTCGCCTCCTGCCTTCATCGGCTCTCCACGGCTTTCACCAGATCGTCAGTCCACTAAGTGGGGGGCTGCGGCCTACGCTGCGTCTTTCGGTTCGTGGTCGCCACTCTAAAACTTTCTTCCCCACCCCCTAACTGCAGTGGTTTACCGAGAGCTCTTCAGTAAACCACAGCCTGAATTTTTAAGGTTTGAAGCCCATACTTACCACAAAACCATCAAAATTCTACTCATTTGCGGCACTTTCCCATTACTATTCTGTGGTCGCCGCAAAGTCAAGCCGTAAGGTCTTAACGGATTAGCACTGACGCTGTTATTGACATCATTGGGGCACTGCGGATGTGACTGGAAAAGCGAATTTATTAACTATCTTTCTCAGTGTTGGCTTATGCCCAAACTAGGGTGTTTCTATTTTGTCATTTTATGGGGTCAATGTTCGATTGTACCAAAACTATTCGACATAGGTTTGACCTGTGTTTAATTATCTTTTTGGTGACCAATAAAGAGTTTATCTAGCAATCTACTTTCAAAACTAATTACTTCGTCATCATCAACAGCCCGAAGACGTCTACTGCTGAACATAGGCCTCCCCCACAGAGCGCCACTTTGAGCAGCTGCTTGCCTCCTGCATCCATCGGCTCCCCGCGGTTTTCACCAGGTTGTCGGTCCACCAAGTGGGGGGCCGCCCTACGCTGCGTCTTTCGGTTCGTGGTCGCCACTCGAGAACCTTTCTTCCCCATCGGTTATCAGTTCTACAAACGATGTGGCCTGCCCATCGCCATTTCAACTAATTACTCATGTTATGTTAGTTAATTTATTATGTTTCTAATATTTAGTTTTAGGTTGAGTGGCTTTTACAATTTATATTGTGGTTTATTCCAACTGGGTGATTTGACCAATTCTAAAATGGTGGAGGAGTCAACTCACCTATAAAATCTAATCCGTTGCGTGAAAAACTCGTTTCAAATTTAAAAAGTAGACCATGAGGGGAAAACGCTACAAATTTGGAATTAAAAAAAATAGCTGGGAGATTTTTTATTGTAGATGGGTTTCAGCCACTTTCACGCTACAACAGTTGAACCAATTTGTATGTTATTATGCACACAGATTGCCTATTTTATCAAAACAAACATACAATATTTAAAACTCAAAATATTTACGCAAAAATCCGATAAATTGCAAGTGAAAGAGCAGAACGCCTCTAGTTTTTAATAAACATCCATCCCATTTCAACTTCCTAGTAATTTAAGTCATAATAATAAATATATGAGCAAACAAAATAGCTCTAATGATGCTTAACGGTATAAAAATAAACTGAAGAAGTGCTTCGCAATGAATACCAAACGACGCGAAATGAAAACAACTCAGGTAATTCCGGTAAATTATGTGCTGTTTCAAAAGGCAACGATGCTACAAGGACAGTAAGGAAACCTGTACGGTTATTGAATAAAATCTATTTTATATTTATGATTTTATCACAGACATCGAATACTACTGTATTATAATCTATACAATCATACAATAAAACTGTATAAGCTAAATAATACTATAGTAAGCAGACTTAACATAAGAGAAACATTGCGTGTCAATTTTTACGCACGCACACAGTCAGATTTGCATGTTGTAGCATATCAAATCTTACTGGTGCAAAGAAAATTCGGGTGTATTCCTATATGGAACGTTGCCTCACAACGATATGTTTCCATGGTAACATGATTGAGTTTTGGGCACGCGTCTCTTTTTGTCCATGGGTGCGTAAGTGGTTGTAACAGCAAAAACGAAAGAAAGTTATCAAATTTTAATAAGAGCGAAAGTAATGGATATGTCATTTTACTCTCGTTTATGTAGTACGTAGTGAAGATAATGTTAGGTCTGCTTACTGTATAGTATTAAATGTCTGTGGATTTTATAGCAATATCACCTGCTCAGCGTAATCTAAATATTAATTTGTATAGAACAAATTTGAATCACGTACGGAATTTGACGGTATGATTCTCAAGAATTTCTCAATAGATGGTGCTACCGATCCTGTAAGTTAGTTGTAAAAAGGTGAAGGATGAATTTGGACACGAGATCACTTGTCACGGTAGCTTAGGTTAAGCCCAAGTCCCAGCTAAAGGGACGGATGGATGCGGGTTCAAATCCCGTTCGTGATTCTTCACTATAAAATTAAATTTAATGCATTCACTAGCATAAATTGAGTGCATAATAGTATAGCATTTATTAATGATTATTAAAGAGTGCAAATGAAAATATTTTTTATTGAAAATTATGAAGATTGCTCGGCGCCTAACGTAGTTACATTTAAAAGTTTTTTTTATGTAATAATTAAACAGTTAAACACAGTAGTTAGTTATTTTCATTTATTTTGTACTGTAGCAGTTGATTAACTTATACTATTTTTACAGTTATTATCAATACCAAATCAATGCGTTAGATTTAAAAAAATTGTAGGTTCTCATTGTGACAGGTGTCAGGAGTAGGTATCTAGTTTCAAAGGATGTTATTAATGAATTTAACTACACCACGTATAAGCAGGCGATACTACTATAAAAATCATAAATATCCGGTAAATTGCAATTGAAAGACGGGACGCCTCTAGTTCTTAATAAACATCCATTTCATTTCAGCTTCCTGGTAATTTAAATCACAGTAATAAATGTATAGAGCAAACAAAATAGCTCTAATGATACTCAACAGTATATAAAAAAAAACTGGAAAAGTGCTTCGCAATGAATACCAACCGACGTGAAATGAAAACAACTCAGGTAATACCGGTAAATTATGTGCTGTTTCAAAGAGCATAATGCTATAATAACAGTATGGAGACTTTTACGTTTCATTAAAGTTTTAGCTTGATATAAAGCCCGCGATTTAACCTACTTTTCTACATGAAAATTTAACACCTCATTTGATTCACTTAAGGGTATGTCAGTCAGTTAGTCAATTAGTCAATCAGCCAGTCAGTCAGGCAGTCACTCAGTCAGTCCATTCTTGTCTTATACACAGTCTTGACTAATAAATACTCATTAAATCAACCAGTTTTTGATCTGCTTTGTTTCTTGCTAACTATAGCTCATAGCTCATTGCATGGTTCGTGGGGATAACTAGAAGATAAAATTGATATAAATGCCTATTAGACATTTTTTCTTTTTTTTTCTTCCGATCCCATTAGGACCTCCATCCACGGCAGGGATCCATCCTTGGGTTTATGAAATATACCGTAGGCACCTTACTGCTTTTATGTTGCTGTCATGCTAAAGTGTACGTTTTCAGACGTTTCAAATGACTCTCATAATATTTTACAGTGAAACATCCAATTTTACGGATGATTCGGTTTACATTTTCGTTAATATTGATACCTAAAACCTTATTTTTTTTTTTTTAATAATTGTTTGGTAGTAAATAGAATTAAAGCCGTAAAATCTGTTCATTTTGGTGGATTTTACTTTTATATGATTGACTTGACGATCTGGGCGATCATTTGATGGTAAGCGTCACGGTCGCTCATTATTTAGCTTAGGTGGGTGGCCGATTACGCTACCTACAGTAATTTTTTTGAAATGTTTTATTTCAGCATTACTTATATACTTGCTGAGTTGCTTGCTAGCATTTTATTAATTAAAAAAAATAGCCCAGACCTATTTATGGGGACAGTTACCTAGTTGTCCTAGACCGCGACGTCACTTTCCATCAGGGCCATAATTCTGTATGAAAACACAGATTCCACACGATATAGAAACCCCGTCGTTATCGTGTCTTGTTCAAATCGTGTCACAGCAAGGAATCGACAATTTTTGTATTCTGTATAATCTAGACAAATTATCGATGACAGGACCCTAATTCTGTATAACCAATTTACGATTCCTTGCTTCGAAACATAGATAATTTGTCTTAAATTATACAGAATACAAAAATTGTCGATTCCTTGCTGTGACACGATTTGAACAAGACACGATAACGACTCGTATGGAATCTGTGTTTTCATACAGAATTATGGCCCAGGTGATATTGCGGTCAAATGCGGGGGGCCATTTAGCTATAAAAAAAAAGCTGGTGTCTTTATTTTAGCCACTATCACCATTGCCCCGTCTCACTAATGGGGGAAATTAATATATAAGAAAGAGTAATTTTAACTCAAAGGTTTGATTTGCTTAATTAAATAACCAATTTTCTTAATGGAGTTTCCCCATTCCGTGACTTGAGTTCTGAAAACTCGGTGTTTTACGGAAAAATGAGAATTGATAATAATGATTTGACAGCCTCAGCTATAATAATAATAATTAAACTAACTTAATCAATTATGACTATATATTTTTTTATAGGCTAGATGATGACTATTTTTTTATTGCATAAATTAACAATATTCCTCAAAAAATAAACAAATTATCCACTTTTAGCGTATATACCTCAATAGCTTTATGCTCCAACTTTAGGGGTAGAATTAGAATGGCTCTAACCCCCAAATCACCACTTCCCTGTGTAGACACGGACTCCCCAATAATAATAATTAAGCTAACTTAACCAATTAATTATTTTGTGCCCATCGCTGTGGAGACCATGGGCAGTTGGGGAGCAGAAGCAAAGAACTTGGTGTCAGAGCTAGGGCGTAGGATGGCTGAAAGGCCGGGTGACTCCCGCTCCGGTGCGTTTCTGGTGCAAAGGTTGGCCATTGCCATCCAAAGTGGCAACGCAGCAAGCGTTATGGGCACCTTTGCACCGGGAACAATAAGGGGTGGGTTATTGGAGTGACCTATTGTTAAATTAATATGACTTATAATACCTAAATAAATATATACAGCAAACATAAAAAAAAAACTTAACCAATAATTCCTATATATATTTTTTATAGGCTAGATGATTATTATTTTTTTATTGCATAAATTAACAATATTCCTCAAAAAATAAACACTCACAAAAATTAAATATCTCAAAAAATGACAAAGTTATACACAAGCATTTTGAAATACAGGAGTAGAAAGAGATAGCTCAAACATGCAGTTATGTCAGTGTATGGTTCTTCATAGTAGTTCATTACTAAGCTGTGGTAGCTTTACATACAATCTCTTTGACATGTGACGTCACAATCACGTGTTTTCATAGTAACTGTGAGGAAGTTTTGTTTTGCGAGAAAGTGTCACTTACCATCAGGTGAGACCGTGGTCAAATGTAAGCCACTCGTTGATAAAAAAAAAACAACGTACCAAAAGAATTACGCAAACACGTCATCGCCATTACTAAAACAGACAGTACCGGATTCAGGCACTAAGAAGCTTACGCTTAAGCTTTTACGTGTTTTCCACCGATGTTTATGGTTAAACTGATTTAAAAAAATATTTTTTTAAAGGATAGGTATAAATGACTTTCAGTAAGGTCTCATAGAAGTTTTATCAAAATTGGTTAAGTAGTTCGGTTTTTAACACCTGTGTTTAGCTTCTCCCAAACCAAAATCGTGGATCCGACACTAATTCGCCACTGAACAGCTCTATAGTACTATCAGCTACTTAATTAGCCAAATCCAAACAGTCTCCCAATCTTCGAAGATCACCCTCTGACTACAAAACGATTATCAAGACTTCAATAGCTCCAATCTTCGTTCTAACGGTTCAAATGAAGTCGTCCAACGTCCAATAATAAAATTAAAAACCTCAGACTAAGAGAAGAATGTAGACCCGTTAGAAAGCTGTACAAAAATTGAGTTTTAAACATTTTTAGTGTTGACCGTTGCGATTCAGAAGATTATAAACATTTTCATAAAATCTAATAAAAATCTGCTACTTACCTACTATATAAAAAGTAGTTATTTGCGTTTATTGATTTAGCACAACAGTTTAGTTTAATAACAAAATACAACGGTATTTTGTTATTAAACTAAATGAAAATATATATACAAGAAAAATGTTTACAATATCACAGCATTGTAATTATAATGAAACTAGGTATACTTCGGGTGTTTTGTGTTGTAGTGGGTATTTGGTATGGTTGTTCAGACATAACTCTTGTTACTACAGAATAAAATTTGAATTGCATATGTGTAGCATTATGTTGTGTATTGCAAGGCAACTTGCAATACACAACATAATGTTGAAATACCTACTCCAATATCGCAGCCGTCCGTGCTGGGCGCATGTCTGTGTCCTCACGGCTGCTGGGTTGGCATGAACGGTGGACAGGGTTGTCTTCCCCGTTTTACGTCACTTTCTTCATACTTGCTTTGGGTGAAACAGGAGAAGGACAGTTTTGTCTGCCGGCCGTGCTACCCTACAGGCCTTGTACTTATTTCCACGCACTTTTATTTCGGCTTACCCCAAACAGTATTTCGTAGTGTATGGTTGCTGGAAATATTTTTAGAATCTCTTGAGCAAATAATTCATGTTTTTTTTTTGTTGAATTGACATCTTTAATGGCCATTGAAATATTTTTTTTTTTGGGTAGGGGCTTATTTGTTAATTTTTGTTTATTCCTGTACTGTTACTACTCAGGAGGAAGATATTGGCAGCTGTAACACAGGTACGACCTAGCACGGCTGCTAATGTTCCTCATGGGCTATACCTACTTATATTTGTTAGATTAATAAGATTTTGCAAAATAGGTATAAACTTTAATGTGTATTCTTTGGTAATAAACATAATTTTCATTTTCATTTTCATATGTGCATATCAATATATAACTGTATACCTAATTATATAAAAATGCTAACTGGCAATATATTAAAAAAAACATTGCATGACTGGTTGTTACAACACACATTTTATAGTGTTAAAGAATTTCAATTGTATTTTAACAAAAACACTATTTAATATTTGCACGCTTGCATGCAGGTTGAACGCAAATTGCCTTATTTTGTTATTTTAAGATCTTCTCTGTAAATTGTGTTCTAGCAAATAAATAATTGATTTGATTTGATTTGATTTGATTTGACGCGGTCGGAACAAGAAATTATAACAAAAAAAATCAATACGAATTCTTAAAATGATTTTATTCTACCTATGTTTTCGGATGTATTCAAGAATCATGTTGGTTGATTTGAACCGCAGATCAATCTCCTCATCCGAAGCGTATTGCTAATCATTATACTAGAAATTATAAAGAGACCGTATAAATATTGCTCCCGATCCGAGAATACTGCGGGCTGCAACTTCGTATTCCTTTATTGTTTTCATTTTCTAGTTCTGTGGGCACCATCTATATAGTTCTTTTAGTCTACGTTACAGAGCTGCTCATTAAGTAGGTACTGCTACTCAGTAAAACCATCAAATCTACATATTCAACGACGGCCCTTACTTTTAAGTACCATTGAAGCTCTCAGAGATCTTTCCTGTGGCACAAAACAGATACCTAATACCTACGTAGTAACGAAACTGTGGTAAGGTTTTTATTTTATACAGAGCAGCATTTGACTATAAGAACATAGTGCTCATCTGTGCAAGTATGGCACTGAGACGTGGTGGAGACCGTTGGCCTCATTAGTAAGTTCAAAGTCGCGCAACGAGCTATGGAGAGAGCTATGCTCAGTGTTTCCCTGGTAGGTAAGATCCAAAATGATGAACTAAAGTCACCGATAGCTCTTAGAGAAACAGCCAGTTAAAATGGCAATAGGCAGGCCATATTGCATACACGCAGAACCGACAACCGATGGAAAAGAATGGTTATCGAGTGGCGACCATGAACTGAAAGACGCAGCATAGGCCGGTCCCTTCCACGTGGATTGAACTGGTCTTAAAACCGCGGGGAGTTGTTGCATGTGTAGCGACACACATTGCACATGTATTGATTTCTGCTGACACTAGCGAAGGTAATGCATGATGCGAGTAGAGCGCATCAGTCATCACCCCCCCGGCACGTTAGGTAGTCGTAGGTCGTTAGTATAGCTTTATTAGTTTTACTAGGTGGTAGGACTTTTCTGCAAAGTTCGTCTAGGTAGGTACCACCGCTTTGCCAGTTATTCTGCCGCCAAGCAGTAGTGTGCAAGCACTGCTGTGTTCCGGTTTGAAGGGCATTGTAGCTAGTGAAATTACTGGGCAAATGAGACTTTATGATCTGATCACTCAGTCTAGTAATCTGATTACTGGACTGGGTGATGTCTCAGGATGACGTGCGCAGTGCAGTGTCACGCGAAACTTTATTGTTTTAAAGTTCCGGGTGACACTGCAACTGTTATGGGCGGCCGTGTCACTTAACATCAGGTGAACGACTTGCTCGTCACGTCATTTAATCACATATAAAAAAAAAAAAAAATATTGTAACATCTACAGTAAATATAAAAAATGACATCGTAACTATCTGGTGCTTTGACTTCCTCTCACACGGTTAGGCAATATTTATTATATAATAGTAAAGATGCAAGAGGTAAGCAGCCGCTCAAAGTAGTGCTTAATGGAGGAGGCCTATGTTCAGCAGTGGACGTCTTCAGGCTGATGATGATGATCATGGCTCTAATGAGCTTGCACGGACTTACTGTAATGTTGCTCAGCAATTGATTGTTTACTGAGGCGTGGCAGTTAGACGATCAATAGAAAGTGGGTATAGGTACCATGGTTTTCCTTTATCGCGATATTTTCCTTCATTCTTTGTATTCCGTCCTCTTTCTTCTGTAAGCAAGTGCTTAATGAGGGTTCTTTTTTAATTCAGGGAGTGTCGAGTCCCGGAAATTATAATCATTAAGTGCGGATGCTGTTACGACCGCGTTGGGACCGGGCAGATGTCCGGTCGTTTCGCATAACAGCTGTAAACAGGAAAGTCGTGAGAAAGTGCATGCTCATTAGCTTATTTATCTGTCTTTGTGACATAGAACATGAGTTAAAAAAAAAAATTCTCACCTCGACACAATCCTACATTTCAGTGCACAATTTAAGTTATTTATTTTTTCAAAAGTCAAACATGGAATGCCCCCAGGAAGCACGGTAGCGTTTAGTTGTAAATAATACTTTTTAGAGTGGTTACCCATCCAAATAGTGACCACAGCAAACTTTATCGGCTAGGACTTGCTATAATCAAGCTTCGATGAGCGCTTACATTCTCTAAAAAGAGAAAAAATGAAGAACCATGTTTATTACGAAAACGTTTGAAGACGCCGTTCTCATTTGAAATTAAAATTTCCGTCCCTTTCTTGCCAGTGTTAAAAATGCAAAGATTTATAGTCACCGTACGTTTTAATAAAAAGCTACTTCTCTGCGTCTCTCCCAGAATACCTAAGTGGCAAAGGAAATTATGTCGTTTAGTTCATGACGATGAGAAAAGGGGAGTCTCTGGTAATTTCGACAAAACAACTCACTATTAGCATAAAACCATGATAATTATCCTTTTTGCTTTTTTAGGATAGGCTAATATGCACCCTATTGCCAATATATAGGTTTCATATAATGCAGATCATATGGAGAGCGATGGTGGCCAAGCGGTAGCATGTGCGCTTCGCAATCTTACGGCACCGGGTTCGATCCTCGGCCCTGCACCAATGACTTATCTAGTAAGTTATGTGCAGTTTGCGATGCCATCGCTACGTGTCTCGGAGAGCACGTTAAGCTGTCGGTCCCGGTTGTCGTAAGAACATCTATGGCAATCGTTACGGGTAGTCAGACGCCAGAATCTGATACCTTATTTATTTATTCATAATTTATAGGCATTATTATTATTAGGCATTTATTTATTAGGCGTTTTTATTATTAGGCATTTATAGCATTTGACCACTGTCTCACCTGATGGTGAGTGATGACGCGGCCTACAGTGGTGCATGCTTGCTTAGAAGATACTTGTTCACTCTTGACTTGAAGACTCCCAGGTTATAGTTAGCTGGAAACAAGGACGACGGCAAGGTATTCCACTCATTTGCTGTACGCACTATAAAGTTTGATGCGAAATGCTTAGTGCGGGCTGTAGGAATATTAATGATATAAGGATGCCGAGTTTCTATGCGCCTTGTAGCCCAATGAAAGAATGGAGATGAAGGAATTAGTTCGTGGTCACCTGGTCTAACCATCCCTGTTAATGGTTCCTTATGGGTTGCGAGGTCAGATGGCAGTCGCTCGTGTAATTCTGGTAGCTCGCCGCTACAGGTTAGATTGGGAGCTGACCCCAATAACAAATGGGAAAAGGCAAAGAGGATCATTATCCTCCATAATGCAGATCCTATCGTATGATGTCTATTGAACGATAAGTATTGATGATTGGGTCGCAAACTCGTTGGATGGCATCGATGTAATGTAAACACCTCTCTAATCAATGCTAGCCTGGTACTCCGATACGCTTTACTCTGAATTCAATACAAACCTAGAATAATGAAATTCAAATATATCACACACCATCATCAGCTAGAAGACATCCACTACTGAACATCATAGGCAATGGAGTTCACAATGAATTATATTATTTTTACTCCCTAATTTTTCACAAATCCCTGTCCCTGATCCCCTGTCTTTGCAGTAACAGTGATTTTTTTGGGAACTCAACAAAACCACTCAAAAACACAATTTATCCATCTTTCTGTTAAATAGATCGATTGGTGATTTTGGCAGATATTTCTGCCAAAATTACCAATCCAGACACAAAATGAAAAAAAAACTATTACAGTACTTATTCTTTTGTTTTCAGCGCTAAAAAAAGAAAGAATGAATGAAAATACATTTATTCAGGACAGCAGATTATAGCAGAGTTCATCGACCCAACCACAACGCGTAACTATCATATATGGTAATTTAAGTTATACAAAATTAATATTGTTTATCTTCGCTATAGTGGAGTACTTACCAAAGAAATTGCATTCTCTATGTATTCTTCTAACGCCCGGTCATTTCGCATAACATCTGGTGCATGGAGTAATAATAAAAATGCGGTTATTTACGATATTTTGATGCTGTTTAGCATTAAGGCTGCGTTTTATATTTTTTTGGAAAGATTGTTCAAATTATCTCCGGCGGGATTTATTATTATTATTCATAAATTATCCGAGATGAAAAACATATTATAACTGTGTACAAACAAAAACTTCTTACTTGATGTAGCCTTAAGCTTTGAAACTAAGTACCATCTACGACAACAACGTTTTCCGGAAATTTTCCTATTTCACCGTAATTACACAGTTGTTCTAGCGACGTGTATACAAAAGAACTGGTACTCGAGAACTGTTTTGGAAGTCAACAAATAAAGTACCAATTATGTTGAAGGCCTGAAATAATGTGCTTTTTGTTTTCTTATAGGTACATTGTAGTGTAGTGTAACCGAGTTCGTAATAATTTCGAGGTACATTTTTACTATACAGAACATACTGCGTATGTATGCCTAGCATACTAATAGGCGTCGCTAACTCAATATCTCGAACGCCAGCGTCAGTAGCATTCAGAGTTTCAGAGCGGGTAGAGAACCTGCTAAATTTTGGTTGTTCAAGCATGCCAAGCAAGCTAAATACCAGCTTCAGGCCTTGGACTTAATTGAAAGGCGAGCAAAAAAACTCATAGGTTACGATACAATAGTGAGGGCTAGGCTCCAGAGCTTAGAGCACCGTCGTAAAGTTGCCAGCCTGTCAGTATTCCACAGTTCTACAGGTTACATTTCAGTGAGTGTGCTGCGGAGCTACACAATCTAATTCCATCTCCATTTCACCATCGGACAAAATGACAAATCTACTTACCTTGAAAGTTTTTTTTAGAATTAATGACGAGACGAGGTAGTCGTTCACCTGATGTTAAGTGACACAGCCGCCCATAACAGTTGCAGTGTCACTCGGAACTTTAACATTAAAGTTTCGTGTGACACTGCACTGCGCACGTCATCCTGAGACATCACAAAGTCTAGTAATCTGATTACTAGACCGTGACCTGTTGTTGTCTCAGGTCATAAAGTCTCATTTGCCCAGTAATTTCACTAGATACGTTGCCCTTCAAACCGGAACACAGTAGTGCTTGCACACTACTGCTTGGCGGCAGAATAATTGGCAAAGCGGTGGTACCTACCTAGACGAACTTTGCAGAAAAGTTTTGCCACCTAGTTAACTAAATCAACTGAAATTTTCTCCAGGTAGCTGCCGATCCTTAAGGACCATTATTTTCTTTTACAATCATGTGAAATCGTGACTGTATAGACAAGTATGAGAACTTCAATACACGAAGTATCCACAAGAGCTCTTTGAACGTTTTAACAAGAAGCAAAGCTTTTAGTAAAATTGGTTTAACCAATTGTTTGCTACGGAAAAGTATGTGATGAAATCTCATGATTGTGGAAAGGATTTTTTTGAACTTGAATGGGCAAATACACAAGTTACAACAACTTAATAAAAACAATATATAGCTAAACTAGGTCTAAAAACTAAACTATACCTAAAAACTTAAAATGCCTATTTAAAACTAAAATAGAGAACTTAAAATAGCCCGCTGGTGATGGAAAAGTGCCCTGAATGCTGGCAGCATTACCACGTTGAATGGCAATGCTTATTTTTGTGCAAAATGAAAGCCAGCATTCTGGTCACCTGATGCCTCCACCAATCGTTTGGCTAAGTCTCTGAGTGTTCATAGTAGCCGGCCCCCACGGACCCATTGTCTCCACCCCAAATGGCACAAGTAATTTAAATTTAAGGGAAAAAGCTAAATAGTTTTTTACCTTTGTTCTGTTCCCGATCCAAATGGATCAGGAACAGAATTTCGATGAATTCCGTCTTTCAAGCCGGGTGGGCATGCTTTTCTTAAAATGTTGTGATTTGTGATTACTGATTACTATTTTCAAATTCCTTCATCTCTTGCAAATAAAATAACAATTTTAAAAACTTTATTAGTCAGTATTAACATCCTTTTAATCCGACTTCATTCGCCTTAATTTCATACTGAGAACACACTTGGATGACATTATAACATGTAGATTTTCCAGTTATTTAGATTTAAAGACTAAACTACTAAACCTTCTTATAAAGTTTCTATGGAGTTAACCTGAAAACATATCGATAAAATTTCGAAATCAGTTTATAAATGACGGAGGTACGAGCTACAAAACATAAAAAAGAAAAAAGCCATATAACCGAATTGAGAACCTCACCTTTCTTGAAGTTGGCTAAAAGTAAGAAACAATGCTGACATAAATGTGAAACTAACCTACATTTACACGAATCCTAAGCACTTGTCCTTTGCAAAGTCGTGTAAGAAAGGCGTTTCACACAAACGATCCCATTAGGAGGGCGAACTTTCACAGTTCTTACCTAAAACAGTCATATAAATTCCCCACAACCTTTTATATCATTCATGGTCTCTGCAGGAAGGGACGTGAAGAATTAAATCTCTATATGTAGACGTTATTTCATCCCGTGACCTCCTTAAAGCTAGGGCTATGGTACAGTACTATCAGTAAGGGAAGTAGTGAGATACCACTTTACATCTTCAATAGATAGCGAACTTTTTATGTCAAATAGCTTACGTCTGAAAATGTAGTCGATGATGTAGCACGCTCGCTTAGAAGAAACCTGGCTGTTATCCTGTTGAAAATTTCCTAACTATTACTACCTATTTGTATAATTTTTGAATAGTCTTTCAATCATACATAAAAAGCAGTTAAATATCTCCTAATATTTGAACTTTTATTTAACAATTTGGAACATTGATAGTGAATTGAAACACATGCTAGTAAAAAAATGGCAAATGTAACGTCGCAACGCGAGTAAAATTCCAAATCAGTTGAATTATGTATAAAAATAAGCTGGCTTCAATTTTCCAATAGCTGTACTACGTTTTTGCCTAAGTAAGCTGTATAGCAAGATCGATTACTCATGCAAAGACATCGTCAATATCAACGCTCGTTTTGAAATTTTCTTCAGTACCCATCACAGATTAAATAAGGTATACCCATACTGTTTAAACTGTGTAAACTTTAACGGACACAAAATGACGGGTCAAAATGGCGAAATGGCACGTATGCGAGATACGAAAATCATGTAAATTTAGTAAGGACATCTTACGACCTTGTTTCGTGCGTGGTGTAAAGATATGCTTTGTTTCATTTTTTTACTCCACCGCGTATCTTGCATGTGTCTGTCATTATAATTATGTCATCCTTTAACTTTTTGCCAATTAATTTGGGTAAGCAATTGGTTCGACTGAATCTAGTTTTTCCAAAACATATCGATCACATCAAAAACTAATTTCTCTGCCATGGGCAGTTGGCCACATACCTATAGATATTAATACTAATATTATAGGGGTTGTTTGTTTGTAAAGAAAGTCTGCTGAGAAGTTCAGAGTCACGCAGAGAGGAACATGCTTTAGTAGCACCCTACGCGACAATACATTTAAAAGGGAAAAGACCAAGGAAGGACGTAATGGTGACAATTGTAAAGAAAAAGTGGCATGGGCCCCTGCCCATGCCACAAGTATGGACACACGTCGTTGGACGAGAAGATTCGAGTCCTTGAATGGAGACCCAGGGCCGATCGATACGATAGGGCAAGACTGACCACCAGAGATTGGTGGATGACATCAGGCGACACGGAGGCGATGCCTGGTTACACCGAGCTCAAGACCGCCGGAAATGCAGACAGAGGGAAGAGGCCTACACCTAAGATTGGATAACCAAGCAGGCCTCCACGATGATGATGAGTATGGGGTAGTTGGACCAAAATAAATATGATCATGTTGTTTATAATTCCGACAACGATAGTGGCCGAGTGGTAGCATGTGCGCTTCGCAATCTTACGGCACCGGGTTTGATCCTCGGCCCTCGCCAATGACTTATTTATTAAGTTATATGCAGTTTCCGACGTCACCACTCCATGCCTCGAAGAACACGTTAAGCGTTGGTCCCGGTTGTCATAAGAACATTTATGGCAATGCCCACACATTTATGGCAATCGTTAAGGGTAAGTAGAAGCCTGACAGAATCTGACTGGTATAACCATTCCTGTTACTGGTTCCTTATGGGTTGCGAGGTAAGATGGCAGTCGCTCGTGTAATTCTGGTAGCTCGCCGCTACAGGTTACATTGGAAAGCCGACTCCTATAAAAAATGGGAAAAGGCAAAGAGGATGATGATGTTGTTTATAATTCCTCTTACCTAAACCAAACTCAAATCCGTGCGTCATAAAAGTATTAATGATTACGACCGTGTATGAAATAAGCGAAGGCTAACAAGTAAATAAAGCTGTTAAAAGCGTAACGTAAAGGCAGAAATACGAGTAAGTAGATAAAAAAATAATTCATATAAGATGGGAAATACTTTGATCCAGAATCGAGGATATTTTGGCGAAGCGTAAAACACGTGTCAAAGGATCTGTCGTCAATCCTGACAGACTGTTGGATGTTGGTCAGAGAATTTATCGAAAGAAGTTGATGAATTTGATGTGTTTAGCAATTTTGTTAGGAGAGAGATATTTGGCTGACCAAGTTTCATACTTTGTAGAACATAAGGTAAGTGGATTTAAGTTAAGAATAAGGTTAAATAGTGTTACAGGTATCTTTATTACTAGGTATGACAAGTTAACGTTTCGAGTTTTGTGATAAGATTGTATCGAGTTGGGAATGAGTAGAGTTGCTAAATCCAAACTCGACACAATATGTCAAGTTGTTCCTTACAAAAGAAACACGTAATTTTGGTCTATTCCGGTGTGAGCCCCTGAAACGATCCCTTGAGGGATCAAAAATATTTAACAATTATTTTTTATTCCGGTTTGATGTACCACTAAGGGATCATTACAAAATTAAAATATTTTATTATCTTACTATTCCGGGGGGATCCCCTCAGGGTTTTTAACATTTTTTGGTACTACTTGCATAAATAATAAAAAGTAAGTAAATAAATTCTTAAAAAGTAATTAATAACAAAGCAGCCGATATAGAAAAAAACAGAATAAAGAAATAGAAATAAGGCATTTTCCTATAGTAAAAGCTTTGTTTATTTTAAAGCTAGATGGCGCTGTGTCAAAGATTCCACAAAAAAAAATTGTATCTAAAAAGGCGAGATAAAACTCAAAATAAAAGTCTCCTAACTTGCACCAACGTCCTGAGTTAACATCGAGTCAGCAAAAACACGGTGTCGTATCTCAAACCCGAGTTGTCCGTCGGAATCCCTTGAAATAATAAGAACACTGAAGGTTGCTGGCGTTAGAGTGAAACCGGAAAAGGCAGATTTCGTTTATCGACAAAAAATGTATGACAAAATAATTATGTGACAGTTTTAAAATCGATTTGTTATAATCTTATGTACCTACTTATTTAAATACGCTCTATATTATAATACTCATTAAAAAAAATTACACAAAAAGTTGATTAAATTAAAGGTAATACTATGAATAGAATATAATAAAATAATAATTTTATTCCACACCAAAAGATACATAACAATAGGAAAAATAGCTGAAAAGGTAGTACAAGTCTAGTGCGACACCACACTAATGTGACACTTTTTTCTTTTTTTTATGTAAACGAATGACGTGACGAGCCAGTGCTGGTGTTAAGCGACACGGCCGCCCATAACTACGATACTTACCCCCAGTTTCTGGTACGTTTATCAAACTTTTGCTAACTCAATATAGCAAATAGTACACGCTTATTGGTTGAAGACAGCCGACGATCACCAGGCAACCAATGAGCGTTCAGTATTTTTAAGTTGACACGAGTTTAACTTTAAAAACGAGAAACCGAGCGTTAATTTCTTGACACAGAACAATTGTTAGCGTTTACTTTGTTTGCTTTACATATAAGACTTGTATCTCAAATTCGTCATTTTTCATTACTGGTTTCAACCGAAATCTACCTTATCGACCCGCGCCTGCCGTCGCGAGTTTTTCTACATTATTCATGATAGTAAATTGATGCTCGACGCGATTTTTCGGGTACAGATAAGGCTTGTTGGAATAACGGCCCGGCTTTGGACCCTGTTTCTATTTAAATACCGCTCTAAATGAAGGACAAGGAGCTTATTTTTTTAGGTACCTACCGTTTTACGTGGAGGAGTAAAGGGATGTTTATACATAGATTAATTACTATCTGCCAATTATAGTCAAGTATATGTCTGCATTTTAGTGCGTTTTATTAATCACTAGCGGCTCGCCCCAACAGCGCCACTTTGAGCGGCTACTTGCCTCCTGCATCCCTCGGCTCCCCACGGTTTTCACCAGATCATCGGTCCACCAAGTGGGGGGCCGGCCTACGCTGCGTCTTCCGGTTCGTGGTCGCCACTCGAGAACCTTTCTTCCCCATCGGTTGTCAGTTCTACGAGTGATGTGGCCTGGCCATTGCCATTTCAACTTGTTAATTCTAAGAGCTATATCGGTCACTTTAGTTCTCCTGCGGATCTCCTCATTCCAGAGCTTATCTCGCAGAGAAACGCTGACCGTAGCTCTCTCCATACCTTGTTGCGCGACTTTGAGCTTAATAATGAAGGCCAACAGTAAGATACCATAATATTATGTCTCAGTTCCATATATCATCACTGGCTGGCAACACACATACCTAGATTAAAAACCTTCGTTTTAAGGGTCTGCGGTATTTTGGATGAAAAAGCTAGTTGGATGATAGGCTAATCGAAAAGCACTATTAACCTAACGACTAAAAATCTGTTTGACAAGCATATAAAAACACCGTGAAACACCTATTTTAGCCTAAAAGAACATTCTTTGAGGCTAGGCTCGTGAAGTAATCCGATAGAGCTAAAGTAGTCGACGTAATGGCCGGCGTCTAGCTATATTTCCCGGAGAATCAATAGCCGCTGGTAGGATGAGTTATTGAGTAGGTGCATAGCCAAACTTAGTAGCTATATTTGTAAGGCAGATTATCTAATGTACTTATTTGGCACCATTCTAATAGATATTATGCTCGGTAAAGTTAAGCAACGTTCACAAGGGTCTACCCAGATGGGTGACTGCTAAAAGTAGTATTTACAACTGAACGCTACTGTGCTTTGAAGAGACGCTAAGCCGTCTGTTCCGGCTGTTATTGCTTGACAATTGCCATAAGACAAGTTAGAAGATATTGCTTTGGGCGGCCTAAAGCATCCGGCACCAGTGCTGACTCCTTGACTACACAAGAAGAAGGAAAAGCGGATGTTTTAAAAGTTATTGTTAGTCGCACTCACACTTTTCTGAGTCATCGGCCCCGGTGAGTACCGTTGTTGAGACCGGGGCCAATGGCACTTTTTTCCCATCTGCCTCAGCACCGAGGTAGTGCTGCTGGTGAGATCAAGTCATAATTTGAACTGTCATTCTTGAATTCGGTAATCTGTGCTATACTTAAATAATACCTTTGATATAGGTATGACTGTAATATCATTATCCTAATATCTTTCCGTTTTTAAGTAGACGAAATATTGTTTCAGCACATAGAATACGTTACGGAGGTATTCCATTAAAGAAGTTAGGCTACTGAAATGATGGAAAAAATGAAAATGGAAAAGGAAAGCTCACCGATACTTGTGGCACAGTAGAAGACATCCGCCATCCTGCTGAAGGAATATGTTCGGAACAAAAGCCAAAGGGATGCATTGAGAACCAATACGATATAGGTGTTTTCATCCTTATCTTTTTAGAACCAGCATCGGAAGCTGCAAGTTGATACTTATAAAATGTACCACTTTTTTTCAATGAAATAATTATATTTAAGTAGTATTATGACATAGGCTTAGGTTATGATTAGACTGACACACCCTAATGGATAAAAGTTCCTATATTAAATAAAAAAATATCATAATACTTACCGTTCCCTTTTTGTTACAGGTATCTAGAAAATCGACTTCAATGCCGTAACAAGTAAGCAAATAACTAAGTACCCTAAATTTACCTTCTATATAGCAATTGTTTTTTTCTTTAATCTATGACCTCACTTATTCTTATCCTTGCCTATCCTTATCCCAATAACTGGAGAACGGTGCAGCATGTCTTCCTTTCTGTTCTTCCCTGTCAGTTGTTTTTGAAATATTTAATTCCTCTCATCTCCATATACAATTATTTACTGTTGTGCTTCACTTTACGGTACATGACGGTAAAGACACTGAACGAAGGCGGTGGTACTGAATAAAAACAGTCAAATATCTTCGACCCTGTATACGTCATCAGCCGGAAGACGTCCACTGCTGAATATAGGCCTCCCTCATAAAACGTCACTTTGGACGCTTATCATAGGGGGGGATTTGCCATAATCACTACGCTTGGCAGGCGGCTTGGTGGTCGCAGAAGATTATGTACCGAGGAAAATGCTGCTGCTCATTCTATGGGCATTCTATGGGGATCCTATTCGCAAACCGGGACCATAGGGCCTACGGCTTTTAGCCCTGAACCAATACATTTTTTTAAATATGTGTAGACATTGCACACATCGCTATTTAACTGCCAAATTTAATTTTATGGCACACTCCAATACAATAAATTAAACATAATACCTACCTATACCTTTTAATACAAGTCTGTACATAGCTACGTTATCTAAGAATATGAATGGTAAGTACTGAGCTAAAACATACTATGTATTTGAAATAAAAATTACCCCTAGTAGGAGAGTAGGGATGGGATAATGCTAGCCTATTTAAGATAAACGGACGGACGTCAGCCTGTACGAGATTAGAATGGCCCTCAAACAGCTTAAAAACAACAAGGCACCAGGTGAAGATGGAATTACGACTGAACTTCTGAGAGCGGGTGGTAGACCGGTACTTTTAGTCCTCCAGAAGTTATTTAATTCTGTCATCCTTGAAGGTACAACGCCAGAGGCATGGCACAAGAGCGTGGTGGTGCTCTTCTTCAAAAAAGGCGATAACACCTTATTGAAGAACTATAGGCCCATCTCGCTCTTGAGTCATGTGTATAAGCTGTTTTCGAGAGTCATTACGAATCGTCTCGCACGCAGGTTTGATGAATTCCAGCCTCCCGAACAAGCCGGTTTCCGAAAAGGCTTTAGCACCATAGACCACATCCATACGCTGCGCCAGATTATACAGAAGACCGAAGAGTATAATCGGCCGTTATGCCTAGCGTTTGTGGACTATGAGAAAGCCTTCGATTCAATCGAGACTTGGGCGGTGCTGCAGTCCTTGCAGCGATGCCAAATTGACTATAGGTATATCGAAGTTTTGAAGTGTTTGTACAGTAAGGCCACTATGTCAGTCCGACTACAGGACCAGAGTACGGAACAAATTCCATTGCAAAGAGGCGTGAGACAGGGAGACGTTATTTCTCCGAAACTGTTCACAAACGCATTGGAGGATGTTTTCAAGCTCTTGGAGTGGAAAAGATCTGGCATCAACATAAATGGCGAGTACATCACTAACCTTCGTTTTGCCGATGATATAGTCATAATGGCGGAATCGCTCGAGGACCTTAGCACCATGCTCAACGACCTCAGTAGAGTCTCCCAGCAGGTTGGTCTTAAGATGAATATGGACAAGACAAAGATCATGTCTAATGCTCATGTTCCACCTATACCGGTAATTGTTGGGAACGATACTCTCGAAGTTGTCGACAAGTATGTCTACCTAGGACAGATTGTCCAATTAGGTAGGTCCAACTTCGACAAAGAGGTGGCGCGAAGAATCCAACTCGGCTGGGCAGCGTTCGGGAAGCTTCGTCCTATCTTTTCGTCCAAAATACCGCAGAGCCTGAAAACGAAAGTTTTCAATCAGTGTGTGTTGCCAGTGATGACTTATGGAACTGAGACATGGTCTCTTACTGTTGGCCTCATTAGTAAGCTCAAAGTCGCGCAGCGAGCTATGGAGCGAGCTATGCTCGGTGTTTCCCTGCGAGATAAGCTCCGGAACGAGGAGATCCGCAGGAGAACTAAAGTGACCGATATAGCTCTTAGAGTTAGTAAGTTGAAGTGGCAATGGGCAGGCCACATCGCTCGTAGAACTGACAACCGATGGGGAAGAAAGGTTCTCGAGTGGCGACCACGAACCGGAAGACGCAGCGTGGGCCGGCCCCCCACTCGGTGGACCGACGACCTGGTGAAAGCCGCGGGGAGCCGATGGATGCAGGAGGCGAGCAGCCGCTCAAGGTGGCGTGCTCTGGGGGAGGCCTATGTTCAGCAGTGGACGTCTTCAGGCTGTTAATGATGATGATTTAAGATAAAAAATAAAAATAAAATAAATATTTGTGGACATTTCACACAGAGCCATCTAGCCCCAAACTAAGCATATCTTGTACTGTGGGAACCAGATAACTGATAAACATACTTAGATACTTTTTGTGTGTAAATACATACATAGCATACAATATCACACCCAGACACAGAACAAACACCTATGTTCACCACACAAATGTTTGTCCTGGGTAGGAATCGAACCCACAACCTCAGCAGTTCAGAAGGCAGGTCCACTACCAACTGAGCTATCAGGCCAGTCAAAGTGATGGTCGGGAAGGTATTGTATGATAGTTATTGCCTACACGCCACTCTGAGCGCAAGGATCAAGTTACTAGCCCTTTCTAAGGATTTAAGGTTGAAAAAAGTGTAATTATATATAATCTGAGCTCTAGGTTACCTGTAACGCTAGACTTTTGGAAAATAATACATTATTCTATATCCGTTTGAGCGTAGGTTTCACAGAGAATAATAGTACACATTCGTTATATCCTAAATTGATAATCGTTTGGTAGATTTCGTAATTAAATTCAAACTCAAGTTTCAATTTGGACAAGATAAATTTAAAAGTCCCTGTTGAAATTGCAGGAAAATGAATCTCTATCAAATTAATCATTAATCAAAAAGCCTCATAATCTTCGTTCCTTTTTTATTCATTTTAATTAATATGAAGGTGACACCTTGTCTGTTTGTTTGTATGTTTTGTTGTCTCGTTAAAACAGCTGAACCGATTCACCGGTTTGGAATTGTTAATACTAACGAGTTAAACAAACGATATATTCCGGATAGTTAAGAGTTCCCGCGGGAAAAGGAGTTATCCGAGTACTTAACCACTCTCACAATTTTCTTAATATTATATTAACTTAATTTTCTTTTTTTTCTTCTAAAAGGCGGCCAGTGAATGTCTGTTTTTTTTTTAAATCTTGATTTGTTTTGGGGCTTTTACCCATTCTGTATGCCAGCCTTATCGTACCATAACCTAGTTTACAAAAAAAAACACGGGACTCCATTTAGATGAATTGAAAATGTTGACTTCGTGTATTCCGACGCATTCAAGTTGCAAGCGCTTCTTTGTATGAAATTTACCTTTCCGATCAAAGCCATCCACTTTTTATTTTTATCCCAGTTTAGCCTAACTTATGTAAATCTTGTTTGTGTCTACGAAACCTTTGTCGGTTATATTTTGTATTTACGTCACTTTACTCAGGGTTCTTTTAGGGTTCTAGACAAATGAAGCAATCAGTTTTACTTTGAGCAAAATATAATTTAGCTAAGGGATGAGGCTTTGTTTTTGTAATCATAAGGGGTGGTTGCTTGTCTTCTCTTAGAGAAATTAAGGGTGGCTTGTCAAACTTCAAACTTGTTTATAATATACATGTTACCGACAATCTGTATAGACTCCGGTATTTTATAGAATAGCTGGGCATTCTATAAAATGCCAAAAATGATCAAGCAAAGTATCAAATACAATGAAAAAAGTCATAAGAAATAAGCAGTGTTTATTCTGTGTCAATGAGACAAAATAAGTCTAAAATGTAACATCTTAACGCACAAGAGTGATGTCGAACTTCTTGTCGCACTAGCGTGTTTCGCACTGGCGTGATATCGAAGTAACGAGTCGCACAGCAGTGCTATCGCACAATAGTGAATTGCACGTCCGTGTTTCGTGCCAGCGTAGTACACTTAATTTTATGTGAGTTATTTATCATCATGGAAGACGTCCACTACTTAACACAAGCCTCCCACCTCCTCCATAAAACGCCACTTTGGACGCTTTTCACAGGGGGTTTGCCATAATCACCATGCTAGGCGGTTTGGTGAGCGCAGAAGTTGATGTTGCCGAAATTCAATAATGCGAATAACGTATCCCCGAATGTTTAAAGCAACGAAAAACGAACGCACCGAAGCAGAATACTGCTGTCGATTCTTTACATATTCCCTTAGCCGGCTCTTACGGCAGCCGCGGGAAGAGATGGGTTGGTTCTATTGCCACACCGCCGGGACCATACTCCAAAAAATAGTTTTAAATCCCCATATTTGATTTAAGGCCATAAAGGTTGCATTTTAGGGCCTTTTTTATGAGGCATTCATTTTTATACGGTGTTCGGTAGTAACCCGCGCCCTTTATGCCTCTTGGAGGGCAATGGGCGTAACGCAATACGCCGTGTTAATGGTTCGCGAAATAAGTTTACGTATGATTGCCTTTCTTTTTCAGTTTTCCCCTTGGACTAGCTTTAAGCGGAGTATGATGTGTTGCACGCACCTTTATTGGTTAGACAGTATAAGACTAATGTAAAACCCACAGCGACTGAAGACTCTGCTGAACATAAGCCCCCCAGAGCGCCATTTTGAGCGGCTGCTTGCCACCTGCATCAATCGGCTCGCCACGGTTCTGACCAAGTCTCCGTAGTGTAAATCATAATATGAATGACCCCCAATAGCCCAAAACATTTTACGACTACTTTTAAACTTACTGAAGAGAAGTTTTCAGGTAACTTTTAATTTTGTAGGCGGCCAAAGAGCTTTTAGAAGCATTAGTTAGAATTTTCTAGAAACACAAGTTATAGACAAAGTCGGTAAACTCCATAAAATGATTTTACAATCTCCGGTCGGCAGCCCCAAGATATTGAAATTATGTTTTTTTTTCTGGGCTGGAACTTGAATCAAGTTATATTCATTTTGCTATTAGAAGGTAGAGGGAAGTGCCGCTTACAATAATTATTTTAAAACGATTTTAAAACTTTATAAATTTATACTTTATTTAATCAATAAACTTTAACACCATTCTAATTATTGTTTTCAAATCGAATAGGTTTATTTTTGGCACATCAAAAAACCTGTTTTTAATATGGATAGGTATTCTATTTCTACTCTTCTGATTTACTGCAAATTTTTGTACTCTCTCACTCACTCTCTCCCTACCCCCTCCCTCGCCCTGCCCCCTCTCTATCTCTTACTCTCTTTATAGTAATGCATAGAAAGGCCTTATGACAAAATAATAAGCATGACTCACATGGATGTTCTCGTAAATAGAATACGAAGAATACTGACAGGAACTTTTACTTGAAAATTCCCAAAATCTCTTCCAGTTAAAATTGAAAATCCAGGTAGGAAAATGGAAAATCATTGAAAATTCTTATCTGGTGAAGATCAAGCCTTCTTTATATACAAAGAAAAGAAGGAGGGATAAGAGAACTTTGAAAATTACAAAAATCCACACCGAGCCTCTCTACTATTACTATTTTTATTTATCAAGGTCTGGGTTTAGCATTTTTCAGGAATTCCTATTCTGAAAATTCAAATAATTTCAAAGTAAGAATACCGGTAACCACTTGTAGCTTTTTAAGGTGCACGTGGTGTCAGGTAGACATTTAGGTAAGTCTTGATTCACACCAACATGCACCAGGATCAGTCACGCACGCCGTTCTATCTTGATCAAGCCTGTGGCGTAGCAATTTATAACAATAGAGGCAGCACCGTCTACTGTCATGGCTAATGCTGATGAATTGTGCGGTTTTCTACCGGGTCCATCTCTGTATTGATTCTGCGGTCTGTTGTCTTGGTCGCTTTGGATACAAGGAAAGGCGTTAGTGGTTAAGAGCGGATGAAGTTTGTCGCAAATACCTCACTATGTATGTATCAAACTATTTTTTATTGTTTTATTAAACTCAGTCTTAAAGTACATATATCAACGACTATTTGGAGAAGACACCAAATAAATCTACCTACCTACTTAAATTAATTTTGAAAATAAAGTGGTAAAACGCGCAAAAGTTACGTCTCGAAGTTTCTTTTGGATAGAAGTTCATGGTTTTAGATTTGCCAAAATCACCACGGTTGGGGGTCTTGATGATCGCAGAAAATTTTAAGGGTAAGAAGAATGTTGCCCACTCCCTGGATATTCCCTTAGCCGGATCTTATGGCACCCACGAAAAGAGATAGAGTGGTCTAGTTCTCATACCGGGACCATAAATAACTTAATTATGCTATACATTTATGCCAGAATGTTGTAATTATTAATTTAAGTAACTTTTACGATCCTTTAGGATGACGCGCAGAATACGAACAAGTTGCCTTAAAAATTTTAAATAGTAGCTTTTACCTACTACTTGCTCTTAGAGTTAGTAAGTTGAAGTGGCAATGGGCAGGCCACATCGCTCGTAGAACTGACAACCGATGGGGAAGAAAGGTTCTCGAGTGGCGACTACGAACCGGAAGACGCAGCGTAGGCCGGCCCCCCACTCGGTGGACCGACGACCTGGTGAAAGCCGCGGGGAGCCGATGGATGCAGGAGACGAGCAGCCGCTCAAGGTGGCGTGCTCTGGGGGAGGCCTATGTTCAGCAGTGGACGTCTTCAGGCTGTTAATTATGATAATGACTACTTGCTCTAAGATTAAAAATTGCATTTTGCAACACAATAATGAGGCCGTGTACGTTTGATATTTGATATCTAAAGCACTTTATGGATTTGTAGTGTGAACAATCAGTGTATATCGTCCTTCGTTTTCAGCCATTGCTGAGAAAAAAAGCTGGTCTGCACAGACTTTCAGATCTTTTTTCTCAGCTATAGACAGGCAGGTAGACAAAGTGTACCCATAACGGTTTCGTTTTCCTATAACGGGTACGGGACCCTGAAAAGTAACTGAAACCATTAAAAAAAACCCTATCCACTGCCCCATGATAAATACAAAATGATATTATTACAACCGGAAACGAATAATAGCTTATTACTTCCGGAAGCGAATTGCTTTTGAAATACGTTTTACCTTTTGTGATTGCTGTCAAAACCGGTTTCGTTTTACTGATGATTGTTTCTTTAATAATATTTAATGCGGTCCATTTTGTGAAGAATATCTTAAATACTTTTTGTAATATCGATGTTTCAAGTAAATTAACTACTACGAAATACAATAATCTGGCAGGGACTTGTCAATATTTTTATTAGAGGCGACAGATGCCCAAAGGGTGAGCTTGTATTTCGCCCAAAAAATCAGCATTGCCATACAGCGTAGCATTGCTAATGCAGTCAGTGTTCTGCTATGCGATCATGTAACTTGTTTGCAATCGATAGAAACATAAAAATCTATGAATTTGACAGTTTTAGTACGCAGTTTATGTACAGAGTTACTATGGAAATGTTCAAATTTGGAATGAAATTTCTCCTGTTGCATTGCCATCAAAGATACATGATTACCATGCTGGGCAAACCCCCAGCCCCCTTAATCAAAGGTCTTTTTCAATTCTCGAATCGAATGTATCGTTTTCGAATGTATGCAGATAAATAGACAACTCCTTATTGTCTCACCAATGATATATACAAGTATAAAAAACTTTACAAACTAGTGTTGCAATGGGCAGTCTTATCGTTGACAGCAATCGCTTCAAGACAACTTTTTCTTTATTATTATTAAGAGTTATTATAGTTCAATAGGCTAGTGTCCTGCTATTAAAATTTACAAGTTAGTATTATTTTCATAAAATAGGTTAAAAAAATGCAATAATTGAAAAAAATATAATAGTAAAATCGGTAAATAAATCACGGAGTCTCAAGCTTTTAAAGTTTCTGGAGGGGGCATCGCCTGTCCCTTTCTCACAAAACAGATCTTCCCCACAGTTACCATGACAACGCACGTTAGTGACGTCACATGCCAAAAAGATTGAACGTGAAGCTCCCATAGCTTAGTAATGAGGTGCTATGAAGGAGCAAGAACTGACGTCACTGCACGTTTAAACTGTCTCATTCTATTCCTGTATTTTAAAATACTTATAACTTTGGACTTTTTTTGAGATATTTAACTTTTATTTTCACTACTGTTTTTTTATGAATACTAGCCTGTTGTTTATCAAATTTAGTCAGTAAATATGTAAAAATGTAAATAGAAATAATTAAATCACAACCAAAAGACGGTTTATAAATAACAATGAACAGCAGTATACATTTTCTAAAACACTAAAAGATTTCTGCATAAAACTTTAGCGTGCACTAAATGGTCATTCATAATTATTATTAAGCTCCGAGGACCGTCTTGCATTCGTAATGTTCAAAAGAAAGAAAACTTCTCTCGTCTAAGAAACTTAAAGAAATAATTAGAAAAATAATCCAGTCATTTATATGCCAACTAAAGGAAAGTTAGGGACTCGTGTGTTGAGAACGAAACTTCATTAAAACTTACTAAGATAGCGTTACTTCAGCAAACGCAAGAGAAATAAGTTCGATGAGTAATTTTATTGAGGTTTTACGAAAAGCTTTTCAGCAATATTTTGCGTCAGGTGCAAGGCACACAATTGCTATACAATATGAAAAAAGCTAGCAATGTGAAAGAGATTGGAGCATCTAGAGCGCAAAATAATTAGAGGTAGGTGTTTTTAACCAAAGGAACGTCGACACTTTTTATGGTTTTAAAGTGTGTGAATTCGGACTTGCACCGCTACATCCTATCAATACCCGCAAAGACCATTCATGTGTATAAGACCCACAATGCCCGTACCGTAAATCGTACGCCGCAAAAAGCTAATCCGGTATTATTACTAGATGGCGCTGGCCAATAGCCTTGGAGTTTTGTTTCGACTCTTGAAGGCGGTTTTGAATTATTGCCATGATACTTACCCCCGGTTTCTGGCGCGTTTGTTAAAGTTAAACTCTTGTCAACTTTGAAATACTGAACGCTCATTGGTTGACGATTAACAAATTTGATACATTTTGCGGCATCTAGCGTACTAGAAGGTACCGGCATACGATTTACTGTATGGGCATTGCACGTCTTATACTTATTAATGATCTTTGACACCCGTAACATGCGTCCGAACCACTTGTAAGGATGACCCAACAGTATAAGATCACGCCTTCCACCATGTAGACGCCTCAATACACTCCAGTACTACCGACCACCTCTTTCTTTCATCACACCGTGAGAACCTGGACCAACTTCAAAGCTAGCTCCTCCCGCCCAGCTCAGACATATACCTATAGATAACTAATACCACTAGCGCTATCAAGTCAACACATGGGAACTCGCCACAGCTTTTCCCATTACAAATTTGTGAATGAAAACAATGCACTCACTTCGATTTAAAAAGGGGTAGATGTGGAACGACTTTCTTAGAAAAAGTTCATGTCCCAGTAGTTTCCACTGTTGGGACACGAACGTCTGTTATTTTATTGTGCGGACAATAACATTTGTTACCGCGTCTAGTATTATAGTATCTACTAACCTACCGCTCATTGTAATTTTCTATCAGAGCTTGAAAGCCACATTATTTTGCTAAATTATTACTAAAACAAAACGGCACCTAAACCCTTCCAAGGAAGTGCCTAAGGGTGTGTACAGATCTGGCGAATGCACCATGAATGCGCCGCTCACGTGCCGCGCGCGAACTGGGCGCATGCTGCACGCGTGCTACTAGGTACTGCAACTCTTTGTGCGCCTCTCGCCTGCCACTCGCATGCTGCTCGCATGCTGCTCACACGAGGCACGCGAACTACACGTGAACCTCGCACGCACCATTCATGTGCATGCACGTTAGTTCGCTGCTATTTTTCTCTTAGTTTGTTAGTTGCGCACACGCCGTTTGCGCGCGCTGCATAGCTTGCGCGCGACGGTGCGCAGACGGCGCAGGAGCGGCGCGTGATCATGTAATATACAGCGATGCATTCGCCAGATCTGTACGCACCCAAAAGCTGATCGTCCACCGCCAGCTAAACTTTAGTTTAGATAGTTGAGTCAGTTTTTCATACATGTGCGTCCACCGCAAACTATGTCAGATGTATGAAAAACTGACTCAACTATCTAAACTAACTTAGTTTAGCTGGCGGTGGACGAACGGCTTTAAGGCATCGGGTTCATAAGTGGTCAGTGGTCAGCCTTGGTGTAACAGTTTTGATTCGTCAAAGACTTGTGACTTTTGTTATATATTTATAGCAGCCGGGACCGACGGAAGTACAGAAGTAAATACCGCTTTTACTGGTCACCCATCCAAATATTGAGCACAGAAACATTACTTTACCAATCGGCTGAGTAGGTACATAATATATCTAAGTTGATAGTAAAATAATAGTGAGGTTAGCAATAACGTCTCTTTTCTACAAAACCCAATCGTCCTAATATAAGGCAGGAATTTTATTTATTTATACCAATCATCACGCTCCAAATATACCTATCAAACACATCAATGAAAACCTATTTTCCTAAAAAATACTTGACATTTCACGAGTCTTTGACTGCTCAGTCGTTAAAAGCAACCATGCGTGTAAGCCTTCGTCTTTAAGGTTTTAGTAAATGTATAAAAAAATGTTTAATGTTTACATACTTCAGAACTATTTGGGAACTCTAGAAATTGGTTGAAAATTATATTTTCCTTAATCTGTGTTGAAACCAAATTGAAACCATAGACGTAACAAAAATACTCTAGGTCTGTGGTAGAAACTTTTCCTTTCTACAGGTAGTAACATCTATGACTCGATTGTTCAATTTAGGGCAGGGCAGTTTCTGGTTAGGGCAGAGTCTGTTTAAGGCAGATTCGATTTATAGCAGATAGATTCAGTTTAAGGCAGTGTCTGTACAGTTGAGTTCTTAAATTATTAAAACGATAGACGTATTAAGACACTGACAATACACAATGCGAGCACGTATATTACAGCAGTCACACATAGAACGTATTCTGTATATAGGGCTGCTATTCCACTGTTATGCACTGCAGTGTTTATTGGCAAGAGGCATAAAGATCTAGAGAGATGCCACTCGCGTGCGTTCAGAAACCGGCGTCGCATTAGAAGCTCACGACTGCAAGCAGCGGCGCGACTGAATGTTCTGTTAGTTTCAGTGTATTCATTGTCCATTGCGTTATTATAACTTGACATTCGGCTAGTCGTTAGCAAAGAGCGAGTATTGTAAACTGCTTACATACAATATTACGACTGCCGTGGCTCCCTTTAGTTTCTGAGATCTGTAAAGATTTAAAGATCTCCTAAACACCGCTGAGACCTACGTTAGGTATTCCTTCCACGTCTCCCTAAAAACGTGACCATCGTTAGCTCCTAATTTATCGCACCACCTCTAAAAAGGGCCAAGGGGTCCAAACTAGGTCCCCAGTACAGATGTTACGCAGGTTTTGGTAGGCTGCCTTCAACTTGACACATATTAATGTATTTTGGTTTAAGTTTGACCAAGATGGAATTTGAATTATTGACGTCTAGTAAAGTATACCTATTGCTGAGTTATAGATCGGCCCATAAGTTCCCACTGCAGGCTTAGTAATGTGCCATAAAATAATAGTTTAAAATCAGCACTCATCATTAGTACGGAGGCCAAAAAAACGTCTATAATTGGTACGACGTCAGTTTGTCTAACTTCGCGAGTAGACGCAAGCACTCTCCCGATCTTAGATAAAACATGATACGGGCGTGGTTGCTTGTATAGTTTTAAGAACTTGTGTTTATGTCATGAACTTTTATTTACACTATTAATTTACTTATCTTTCATGAAGCTTGACTCTATAAGGGATTATTATAGTTAGTTATAAATAATTAAGTCTAACTATAAACAAAGGTAGCGTTGGCCACTGCTCTTTACTAAGTGAAACGACGATCATCTGTTCTTAGGATTCCGTACCCAAAGAGTAAAACAGACCCTATTAGTAAGGCGTCGATGTCTGCCTGTCTCTCTGTCTGTCTCATGAACCGTGATAGTTAAACAGTTGAAATTTTCACAGATGATGTATTTCTGTTGCCGCTATAACATCAAATACTAAAAAACAGAATAAAATAAATATTTAATGGGACTTTCATATAACAAACGTATTTTTTTTTGTTTGTTTACCAGATGAGTCATAGATGGCGCTGCTTTAAATAGTACTGCTACTCATTACTAGATTAGCAGGGATAGATAATGGTACAGAACCCTTCGTGCGCGAGTCTGACTCGCACTTGGCCGGTTATCACTATAAGGCCAGTCGTGGGAAGCCGTTAGATGCAAGAAGCAATTAACCATTGTACCTATAGAATTATGGGGAGGCCTATGTTCAGCCTATGTCCGCTTAACATAAGGTGAAAAAATAGCTCGTCGCGTCATTTGTTTACATAAAAAAGCAGAGAGTATCATCCGGTTGATGATTATTAACTTTAACTTTACTTACTGTAAATTATCATTCGACCAATACTGGGAGAGCTTGCCAGCAAGTCAAAAGTGATTAAGCTATATTTCTTGGCAGGCGGCCCATGTTCAAACTATAAATGCTATAAAATATATTGAACCTTGACTGAATTTATGGGAAGCCTTTGGAAGTAATGACACTAAAAGTCATCTTTCAGATGGAGATTAAAATTAGGGTTGCTTACTAAAGAACGATAAAAAAGAAATACAAAAAAAAAACTACAAAAAATAAAATAAAAATATTAGAATTTTTTTTAGAAAAAAATTTCGAGGTTTTTCAAAGCTTGTAACATAAGTTTGTATTAATGGATTTAGGGCAACCACCACACAACAGTAACATTTTTAATGTAACTCGAATAAAAAAAATATAGGGCAAGGAAAACTTTAGTTTTTAATTGAACGGGCTAATACTGTTGGTCTCTACCAACCTTTACAGCGTCACTGGGCGGGAAGTGAGCCTTTACCATTTTTACTGTTATCGGACAGGTAAACAATGTAAACAATTTTTATGAATAAATTACTATTGACTATTAAATAAAATCACACTTATATAATATTATAAAGGCGAAAGTTTGTGTGTATGTGTGTATGTTTGTTACTCTTTCACGCTCTAACAGCTGGACGGATTTGGATGAAATTTGGTATGGAGGTAGCTTATACCCTGGATTAAAACATAGGCTACATTTTATCCCAATAACGGGAACGGTTCCTGTAGGAACGCGGGTGGAACCGCGGGGCGCTGCTAGTATCTAATAATTATTAGCAACCGTTCTTTATACACTCTAAAAATCTTATTCGAAGCAAAAACAAATCATTGCATATTTCTTTTATTTTTCTTGAGTTTTTATAAATAAAATAAATAAATACATGTGGACATTTCACACAGAGCCATCTAGACCCAAACTAAGGATAGTTTGTACTATGGGGAACCAGATCACTGATACAATACTTAGACACTTTTATGTTTGTAAATACATACATAGAATACAATACTGCCGTCTTTATGAAAAAAACAGTGAGTAGGTAAAACATGTTTTCGAGAAAAATGCGAAAACAAAAGTTGCGAGTAGTCGAGAGTAGTCGAGTTGCTGCAGTCTTACTTCCTGAGTTTTTGGGTTCCAGATGGAATTTTGATACGTGAGAAAGAACAGAATATAGATTTTTTTTTGGCGATCCCGAATGTGTATCTTGCTCAATTTTGCCAAAAACGTTGGTTACTGCGTTTTTCACTATGAGGGCATTTTTATTTACATATTTGCAACAGCATAAATTATGTACCAAAAAACGGATGTTACGATCCCGCAAAGTTTGAGTCAATCGTATCGTATTATTATAATTTTAACAAAACCAATAATTTACATAAAAAAAACTATCGTACATTTCTGAATTGATAATATAACCTGGAACAATAAATATGGACGCACAAGCTATCGACAGAATGAGTGTGATAAATGAACGCAATTACGAATTCTAAACACGTACCGCACTGATACGGTATTGTTCAGTGCTGCAGTGTTACCCGCATAATAATGTGCCTACGATTTGTGCAATTTTTTTATGTCTTTCATAAACATGGCAACATTTCAATTTACTGTATAAAAAACTACTCATGATTTTGATCTAGTTATCTCTATTATATAAAAGGCTTTGTCCTGACTGACAACGTACAGCCCAAACCGCTAAACGTAAAGACTTGAAACTTGGAGGGTGCCTTCCTTTTATGACGCAAGCGCGTGCTAAGGAAGGATTTTTGAAAATTCAATCCTTAAAGCGATGAAAAGAGAAAAAACGTTTCTATGAAAACCCTACATTTTGTAACGTATCGTTTTGAAACTTTGTACATACAAACAAGTATAGAAATAAATGAAATGTTACTTCTAAGTTTTTTGAAGACTAAACCGCCGAAGCTAAAATTTAAAAATTTCGATGATATTTCATTACAAAATTTTAACATAATATACCTATTTAGTTGTAACGATTTTTAAATGGCTCTCGAAAAGGAGGGTTCAGGTAATTTTGTCCCGGAAAAATAAACGGTATAAAGGGATAGTCCACGCGGGCGAAGCCGCGGGCATATGCTAGTTTACTTATAAGAAAGAAAGCAATACATACACATTTAAAAAAAAAATTTGGAACATCACACAATACGTCCACGTCCCTCTCTCTCTTTCATTTCCTCATATTCCTTATCTATTATAATTAAAATGAAGTTACACAATAGTACTTATTCTTATAATACAGCTTCCTTTGATCTAAACGAGAGAACAATAGGAACGCCCATTTATGCAATGTTGTTTTAGGATTTTACGACTCAAAGGAAATAAAATGAGTTTTATATCTCTTTCTATTTGATTAGGACATTGTAAAAGTCAGGAAACAATATTTTGTAAGTCAAGAAACAATATTTTTGTAACATAGTCTGTTTCTGTGAGGTGTAAGTAGTTTATTATTTCTTAAACTTTCCGATTTGAATACCTAGGTATTTGTTTACACAGGCCCGTCTGCACCAAAGTTTGACCGCTCTTAAGTTCATACTTATCTCTCTAGGAGGTCGGTATCCAAATGCGTCGCAGTAGATTGATCAATAGAAAGATATAACACATCATATTGATCACACAGCCTAGTAATCTTATTGCTAGACTGTGTGAAGACTCAGGATGACGTGCGCAGTGTAGTGTCACGCAAAACGATATTAATTTAGAGTTCTGAGTGATACTGCAATCCGTTATGGGCAGCTGGGACGCTTAACATCAGGCAAACAACTAGATCGTCACGTCATACATTTACATTAAAAAAATATAGGTGTGAACTTAGGGGCTATCTAACTTTAGTGCAGACGGGCATTAATTGCGCTAAAACATAAATATGTTTATTTACCTCGATGTTTCAATCAAGTTGCATTGGCTATGGTTAGGCTACATACAAATCTACTGTCTACTTGTAAAAAAATAACTGCGTAAAACTAGCTAAATAAGAGTCTTGGTAAATTATTAAAATGTAATTTAGAGCTCGTGAATCTGACAGGCTAATTAACTTAGCTATAAGATAATTGGTTTGTCTTAATAAAGGTAAATAAATACTATTACTAAGTGAAGAAGCTATGCTTAAACTCCTCGCCAACTAACGGCGCCCGCAGTGTAACTCTATTTAGCAGTGATTTTTCAATGACTGGATAAAGTTTATTTGACTAATAAAATACAAACCGACTAAAACAAAATGACATTATTTTTTCAATGTTCCTTTAACAAAACTAACTTTTTATTTTCACTGTAATTGTGTTGTATCCAATGAATAACTTTTCTGGTTATTAAAAAATCACCCCTAAGTCAGCTAAATTTTGCCGTTTACCGCTCGCGATTTCACCTGCGATTTCCATTTTTTGTGAAAACTCTTAATATCCTCTCGAGTGTTCTCCGAGGCACGGAGCGATGGAATCGAAAACTGCTCATAACTTACTAGGTAAGTCATTAGTGCAGTCAAGTATATCAATGTGTAAGCAAATTTACTTCATAAAGTTACAATTGGCAACAAAATATATGAACGACCTAAAGTTACAACGAACTCCCGAGAGTCCTTGAAAAGGCTTAGCCTCCTTAACCGCCGCTTGATCAAAATTGACAAGATGTTCCCATACACTCCAAAGTTATGGGAAACATTGGTATAAGCACTTGTGTATTTAATTTAACCGTACTTGTAATAATTAAGAGGTTTTCGAACATTGGGAATGTTATAAAAAACAGAGGTTTTACTAGGTGGTAGGACTTTTCTGAAGTTCGTATAGGTAGGTAAGGTACCTACCACCGCTTTGCCAGTTATTCTGCCACTAAGCAGTAGTGTCCAAGTACTACTCTGTTACTGTTTGAAGGGCATTGTAGCTAGTGAAATTACGGGGCAAATGAGGCTTTATGATCCGATCACACAGTCTAGTAATCTTACACACAGTCTAGATCTCACAGTGCAGTGTCAAGCAAAACTATGCTAATCTAGAGTTCTGAGTGATTCTGCAATCTGTTATAGGCAGCCGTGACGCTTAACATCAGGTGAACGACTAGCTCGTCATGTCATTCATTTACATAAAAAAATAGAGGTGGATTCTTCTATGAAACAAATTCATATTGATTTTGACCGGCCGGAATTTGATTCTCCATCAATTGTCGCTCTTTTAATCGGTTGGTTATTAGAGGATATAGCTTAGACAATAGTTTTATTATGCTATTGTGCCCCTTACTAATAAAAACTTCAAAACAGTGGAAAAGCTACTCAGTCTTTTTTCATGTATTATCTTTGTCCATTTCAAGCTCGATAGGGAGAAACACAACCCTATTTTCTGCTCCACAATGTTTATTAACAAAAGAGAGAGATAAGAGACAAAATCCGTAATGAGGAGATCCGCAGAAGAACTAAAGTGACCGATATAGATAGCTCATTTTTTTCGGCCAATATGCCTTTATTACTCAACATTCTCAACTCGGCATTGCCTCGTTGAACTGCAAAAGCAAATACATCTCTTAAAATTAGCAAGTTGAAATGCCAATGGGCAGGCCACATCGCTCGTTGAACTGATAACGATGGGGAAGAAAGTTTCTCGAGTGGTGACCACAAACCGGATGACGCAGCGTAGGCTGGCTCTCCCCTAGGTGGACCAACGATCTGATGAAAACCGCGGGATGCAGGAAGCGAGTAGCTGCTTAAAGTGGTGCTCTGTGGGGGAGGCCTATGTTCAGCAGTGGACTTCTTCAAGCTGAAAGGGGTTTATTTGTGAAAAGTATAGAAGCATTCCGGTATTCACATGGTTTTGTATGTTTTTTTTTGTTTTTTTTTTTCATGCGATTGAATGACGTGACGGGCTAGTCGTTCACCAGATATTAAGCGACACGGCTGCCTATAACAGTTGCAGTGTCACTTGGAACTTTAAAACAATAAAGATTCGCGTGACACTGCACTGCGCACGTCATCCTGAGACATCACACAGTCAAGTTATCAGATTACTAGACTGAGTGATCAGATCATACAGTCTCATTTGCCCAGTAATTTCACTAGCTACAATGCCCTTCAAACCGGAACACAGTAGTGTATGCACACTACTTGCTTGGCGGCAGAATAACTGGCAAAGCGGTATATGGTATAATGTAATATACCATACACAAATCGAAGCTACGGTTCGGAGTTTTCTATTCTACATTGTCCCGGATTGCTTGCACCTGATGAGGGGAAGAGAACTTTTTTTTTCAAACTCTTATTATAATGGGCTTGTTATAATTATAATATTTTGACATTAAGCACTGTGTAAGTTTGTTTAATTATGCTTAGAATGTACAATAATTTAATTTTTATTATTTTTAAATACATTATCTAGTTTTGACTTGTAAAAGTGCTAAAAATAGCATATTTGCAATAAAAAATTTTGATTTTGATTTTGTTTTTCAAGTGAATGAATGCAAGTATACACTTGACAGCCTATTCATGTGCAAGACAGCTTTGTAATTGAATGAAGTCGGTTGAAGATTAGTCAGGTGCAGTCTCGAGTTATATAGTTCCATTGCACGCTGTATTTGGAGGACTTGACATCGGGTTAGTCTAAACAATGATGCACACGATTTTAGTGAAATCCGTATTGACGGGAAATGTCACAGCAAAGTTACAGATCCCAAGTTATATATACGGGCATCGCCAATCATGCTTATTTGGTTCGTGCTGCGAACAAAGGTCATGTCATTTCCAGTCTTATTTAGTGGAGCTGGAGGTACATCAAGATTCATGATGTAATCAGGCATCATCATACCGTTTTACAATTTATTAATGATATTTATAAAAGAAACGGACTTTTGGTGAGAACGCGAAAAAGTTCACGTCGTTGCATTGTATTATTTTTTTAAACTTGTCCTTTTTTCAGTGTTAATGTTTAAAATTGGTGACGTTTTATGCATTAAGTGCTGAATTACAAGCATGACTGGTATAATGTGGTTTTTCGTGTTGCTTCCAAAATTCTATGGAAGCTTCTGGTATAAAGTTGCCACACCACTCTACTAGGGCATGACTTAGACTGGATTATGACTACCCAGACTGTGACTAAGATTTGAATTTACGTGAAATATTTTTAAACACGATGAAAAATTACAATACTTGGCACTGCCTAAATACAGTGTGGAGCAAAAATATAAAAAAAAACATATTATAATTATCTACATTTCTTCTTCCTGCTACAATCCTATTAATCAAAACTACATACATAACATACCAATCTCAAGCCTAAACTCAAATTCAAGATTAAAATTCAACGTTCATTAACATTTTGAAATCATTAAAATTTAATATCGCAATTTGAATAGGAAGGTAACAGTGTTCCATCAAAGAGACAACTCGGCTTGAAACAGAACTTCTGATCCATTTGAATTTTATAGCTTCATTAAAATTTCAATAGTTACTTTGGGAAGATTCACGATGATGTTTTTGTTTGTTTTATGACTTGTTAGTGTTAATTCGGAATTGTATTTCGGAGGGTAATTTGAATTCAATATCTGGGTTGTTTTGTTTAACTTGGTCTGTTAGGTCAAACGTTCTTTGTTGTTATTTCATGCTATTGGAAATTGTTATATTGAATCACTCATTTCTTTTTTAAATTATGAATAATTTACATAATTGACTGGCCTGTTAGCTCAGTTGGTAGTTGTGGGTTCGATTCCTACTCATAGGACAAACATTTGTGTTACAACATAGGTGTTTGTTCTGTATCTGGGTGTTATATTGTATTCTATGTATGTATGTTACGAAGAAAAAAGTGTCTAGTGTTCTATCAGTTATCTGGTTCCCATAGTACAGCTATGTTTAGTTTGGGGCTAGATGGCGCTGTGTGCAATCTCGACACAACATATTGATTTATTTATTATTATTTATATATTAGGATTCTCTACAGTAATGTACACCTACGCTAAACATGTAATGACTTTTTCAATAAAAAAAAAATATTTATTGTAATAAACTAACAGACTCATGCCACGAGTGGTGAATTTCCTCCTTTTTGGGTTAGTGGTCCAATTCTAACCGTACCGTGAACAAAAAAAAAATCGATAGAGCTGATCCTTTGCCGAAATTGGTAGGGACTATAGTCAATTAGTAACGTTCTTCTTGGCTATGATAGCATATTTATCTAACCCTTCGTTACGATTGCAAAGTAAGAAACAATTTTTCATCAAAATTATTTTCACAGTACTGTGAAATCCTTCAAATAGAAGATTAAATTAAAATAGCTTCAAAGAGAAATAAACCCGGAGATAGACCGCATTGTAAAATGTTCGCGATGTTTTATTTTACATAGCAAAGTATACATAAGTCTGATTTACAAAGAGTAGTACTAGAATTTCCGCAATGGTTTATGAAGAATTGTAATTAAATACTATTAACTACGCAAGAGACCTAAAGTCACTGATATAGCTTTGAGAATGAGCTAGTTGAAGTGGCAGTGGATAGGCCACATCGCTCGTAGAACTGACAACCGATGGGGAAGAAAGGTTCTCGAGTGGCGACCTACCGGAAGACGCAGCGTAGGCCAGCCGCCCACTATGTGGACCGACGACCTAGTCAGCACCGCGGGGAGCCGATTGATTCAGGAGGCAAGCAGCCACTCAAAGTGGCGCTCCTTGGGGGAGACCTATGTTCAACAGTCTTCAAGCTGATGATGATGATTATGATGAACTACGCCATACGATTACGATACAGGTAAGAACAAACATTTTCATTTTGTATTTTCTAACTGAAAAATATAAAGATAAAACTGAAATGAAGAGTTTTACTTTTTAAAATTTTGCGACGAGCTATAATTATAAAATTACAAAAACCCTTAGCAACTTGCTTGAGATGTCGAGGTATGATAAATTTATGTGCACAAATATACTGATGAATCGTATTTCGCTCTTGAACTAAAAACTCAATGAAATTAAGTCTCACAGTGTCTATCTCGCTCTTGAAAAATCTCAATGCACAGTCCGATTAAGGCGCACTGCGTTTAGGTAAGCAGCGAGCAAACGATTATGATGATGATAAGAGGTGACAATCTAAAGGTACCTAAAGTAGTAGGAAAGTTTGAAAACCAAGTTACATAAGTGTTCTACTTAATCACAAGCTCTTTGAACTATTTGTCATCGCGTACAAACAAGCCTACCTATTGCTAACACAACATAAGTTTGCCAGACTCCAAACTGTTTATCTACAAAGTTCATAATTACAACGTCTTGGTACACAGTGGATGTTTATGTTATACTTACACATAAGGTAGGCGTGGACGTTCTTGAAATGCATGAACTTGGGGTAAATAGAAACCCGTAGATAATAATATGCGGGCAGAAGATCAGATACTAGTTTGTTGAGCATGGGTTTTAGAGTGGATGGAAATAAATGGATTAACCTTGCCTTCAGGCCTTGGACTCAAATGAAAGACAAGCAAAAAAGCTCATAGATATCGATACAATGGTGAGGGCTAGGCTCCAGAGCTTAGAGTACCATAAAGTTGCCAGCCTATCAGTGTTCTACAAGTTACATTTCGGTGAGCGTGCTGCGGAGCTACACACACAATGTAATTCCAACATCTCCATTTCACCATCGGATGACAAGACGTCCAGCTGCACGCCATCCATTTATGGTTGATATTCTTTAGATTCGCATAAAGCGGTTTGACTCGACATTTATAATCCAAGCAGCGAAGAAATGGAACACTTTACCAACGTCTTTGTTCCCCGATAAGTACAATCTAAAGCTCTTCAAAACACGAGTGAATAGGTATTCTCTAGGCAAGCGTGTAGCGTAGACTGCGTCGTCACTTTCCGTCAGTTGAGATTGCGGTCAAATCTGGGCCTTTATAGTTGTAAAAAAAAACCTAACTTGCAAAACAATAAAGACAAGCTTCCCCCGTTATGTTTGATATATTCACCACGCTTGGCAAGCGGCTTGGTGATCGCAGTAGATCATAATGCAGACCGAAAGAATCATCAACAAATCAAATCAAATCAAATCTTCTTTGAGAGGTCGCTTGCCTCTGCACGTCCATCGGCTGCCTGTGGTTTAAGCTATATCGTAGGTCCACCTAAAGGCGAGCCTACGGTGTGTCTTCCGGTTCGGGGAGACTTCCACGAGTTATCGCCTTAGGCCCGATTTCACCAAACTAGAATAAATTTTATTCCAGGTACAACTTTCCGAGAACAACCGAGTTACGCGAATATAGCCCTTATACCACCAGTTTTGTGAAGGAATAAGACTTATTCCTTGGATACAATCAAAATGGCGTCTTTTTTGTGTAATTTCATTTGTCAATTAGCTGTATCCAAGAGTAACGAATAGCCGTATACTTGGAATAAACTTTGGCGAAATCGGGCCTTAGTCAAAGAAAATTCTCCTACATTTTGATACAATTCTGGTTTTTGGAGGTTTTTATTACAGAAAAAAAACATCATCATCATCATCATTATTAATAGCCTGAAGACGTCCACTGCTGAACGTAGGCCTCCCCGCGAGAGTGCCACTTTGAGCGGTTGTTCGCCTCCGGCATCCATCGGCTCCCGCAGAAAACAATAATCACTAATAATTGTGTACTTATTTTATTTTGGCATAAGAAATTTTTCTTATGCCATGAAAAAAATCCGTAAGAAAAATCGGACAACCGAAATCAAGATTTTCCTTCGTTTAAGTATAGGTAAGTGAGTATTAATTACTACATAGTTTTTTTTTAATTTGTAGTAAAAATTGAGTTACTACAGCTAAAATATAAACAGTTCGCAAATATACTTTGTTAAGCAAATTTCGCTCAGCGTACCTAATGCTGAAGTAAAACAAAGAAAATAATGATAACCTTTGTATAATGTATTAACATTGGTGAAATACCTTTCAAAAGCTTTCCTTGAAGGTAAGAAATTAAATTTTAATTAACGACTGTTCTCTTCTTTAAAACGCTTTGTGCGGAGGTTTCATTACTTCAAGACAATCTTTAAAGTAGTAATAAATATTTAAAACTCGACCTTACAAAAAATATACTTACATCAGTACGGAATCGAGTAAGTATAGGTACCTACGCGTTTACCAGAATGAAGTGGTAATATTTTCGTTACAAATCCTAGGCCTATGGGTAATCCTCCCTTTCTGCCTACTACAAAAAGAACCAAAATAATAATGAGGAATAATCGCTTTGACATTCCAATACCTGGTGCTGCAGCATTGCGCGTCGTACATTATTTACTGAGCATGGTTGACGACCGTCCTGGTAGGTATTTGAACATGTTATTGCCGACGCTCTGCTCTCTACACGTATGATAGAGACAATAGAGCCCATGAGTGAATTTGCCTACATTTTAGCATTTCGAGCGCCAACGGTTTTCACCCTTAAAACTTAACAAACACTTTTTATTTCGGTGCCAATCGCTTGGATAGATTACAATGTATGCTGCCATAAATAGTACATTATTGCAGAGGCATTGATGGACGAACGTGTAAATGTGAGCCGAGGCGAACTCGAGGCACACATACGTAAGTCCATCAATGCCTAGTTGCGGCCAAGGCTTGTATAGTACTATCCTCAAATATTGCGCGGAAATTAAAACTAAAATATAATTTTTCCCACCATAAATAGTACATTATTGCAGCGGCCAGCAACAGACGTATTGATGGACAAACGTGTAAATGTGAGCCGAGGCGAAGTCGGGGCACACATACTTAAGTCCATCAATGCCTAGTTGTGGCCAAGGCTTGTATAGTACTTTTCGGCGACAGCAGAAACACATCGTGTGAACATTTCAACTGTCTAACTCATTGTTTTTTCCCAAAAACACAAAATTCATACCTAACGGAGTGTTATTAAAGATCAAATTAGGAAACCGCCACCGAACTGTCTACTTGTCTACAAAAGGGAAGAAACGTGCTTCTCACGTGAATTTGTAACACGAAAACCCTGTTTTCATCTTGGAACCCTATTTCAGCTGGAAGTCTCAAACAGATCGATCAGTTTACGTCAACATCTTCCCCACGTATTGGGTGAGTGTTGGTAAATGGATGTGTTGGGAAACAAAGGTTTCTTTTCAGTGCTTTTTATAAGTCTTGTCTTAAATGGAGCTTTCTTAGTGTACGGAGAAATGCTAATTTAAAAGGTCAAGCTTACTTTGCTTATTTTTAGTTCTAAATATTCATAATTATATCAAGTGTAATCCAACCTGGAATGACGAGATCCGCAGGAGAACTAAAGTGACCGATATAGCTCTTAGAATTAGAAAGTTGAAATGGCAATGGGCAGGCCACATCACTCGTAGAACAGACAACCGATAGGAAAGAAAGGTTCTTGAGTCGCGACCACGAACTGGAAGACGCAGCCTAGGACGGCCCCCCACTCGGTGGACCGACGATCTGATGAAGCCGCTGGGAGTCGATGGATGTAGGTGAGCAGCCGCTTAAAGTGGCGCTCTCTGCGGGAGGCCTATGTTTAGCAGTGGACGTCTTCAGGCTGTTGATGATGATGATGATGAATCCAAACAAATCTCCTATTTATTAGTAAAGACACAGATAATATAATACTGTACTAGGTAAAGGTGATCATTGCATACTTTAGCTACAGATTTTTTAATGCTTCACTTAAAATAAACCCAATTATAAAACTGTATCAGGTGGCTGCTGACCGTAAAAATGTAACATAAATCTTTCTAATATTAATAGAATAGAGGCTTTGTGAAACACGTTAGTGGAAGCAGCTGCGTTTGGATCCAATTTATTGGCTTTATATATTTTGTGTAAAACATAATTTATCAGCCCATACATTTTCCCACTATTGGGATACGGGCGTTCTCTCACGAAGAGAGAGTATGTAGGTAGACTATAATAATCCACCACGCTTGATAAGTGTTTGGTGGATGCGGTGGGGTGCCGTAAGTATGTTCCTACTTACGGTCGGAGTTGTCCAAATGAAAAATCAAATTTCACAGTAGAAATGTAGCACGGTTTATTGCACAAATCCACACAGTTTATATACAAAGAAGGATAGTCAGAAAGTTAAGAGTCACAAGCACAAATAGTTTATCAGGCACAAGATAGAAGAGAAAGCGAAGACTAGCAAAAACACTGAATAGAAACGTATAAGATGGCGATAGATCGCGGGCGATATCGGGGCGTCGAGATACATGTGCTTCGCAGCCAAAGGTGGTATCTCGACTGGCGGGCGGCGGCTAGGTAGGCTCCGGCCGCGGGCCGTGCGCGCGCGCTGCGTATATCTATCTATACTTAGATATACTGCCCAGCGCATACTACGGGTATCGCCCGACTATGCTCGCCGATTTAATATTAATTAATGTTTAGTGTGATGAATGTATGAAGTATGAATGTTATGTGTGTTAGTATGTTTTATAATATACTTAAATAGTAATAATGAATAAGTGTTGTGTATTTGGTGTAGTGTACTATAAATATATTAAATAAATTGTAAATTATGTAGGTCGGCTACAAGTGCGTTTTGATACTTGTATTAGTATAGTTAGTGACCTGGCGGCGTACCGTGAGCTCTTAGTGCGATTCAAAACAGAGCCTATACTGGATCGCTTGTCAAAATCGCCATACAAAAAAAACAAAGCGATCCAATATAGGCTCTGTTTTGAATCGCGCTAAGAGCTCAAGGTACGCCCCCTGATCTCAGTACTAAATATCAGAAGTTTGGGATAGCAGAAGCTGATTGAAGGGAGGCGAAATGATTGAGACACGTTGCGAGCAGGGGAGAAATGCCAAACTGCCTATCTTGCATTTGCTCGCAACATATCCTCTATTCTATAGGTTGTAAGAGCCTGGTATACTAGGTAGTAGGACTTCTTCTCTTTCTTTCTTCTGCAAAGCTTATCTATGTAGGTACCACCGCTTTGCCAGTAATTCTGCCGCCAAACAGTAGAGCGCAAGCACTACAGTGTGTTCTGGTTTGAAGGGCATTGTAGATAGCAAATACATATCTACATAGAATACAATATAACACCCAGACACAGAACACACACCAATGTCCATCCCACAAATGGTTATCCTGAGTAGGAATCGAACCCACAACCCATATTTCAGAAGACAGAGGTACTACCAAATAAGCTAACAGGCCAGTCAAAGGTAATCTGAAAAGTCTGGTCGAGCGGGATTTCAACCAGACGCGTCGGTTTGTAAGCCGCATAAGCTACCTGCTAATCCACCCTGGGTCTATAATTAGACACTTACATTTAGTTTGCTCAGTAATAATGTTTTCGAAGTAAATAATGTTCTAAAATACATGTTTAGCAAAGCTTTGCAAATACCTCTACAATTTACTACTAAAGTGACTACTGAGAGGGTAATTCTATTTCTTTTTTCGTATTATACGTAAGCTTGGAGATTAGGATTACTATAGGATTTACGTATTTTTAAGAATGATTTTTCTATTATAATCGTTATAAAATACATCGTAAGTTTGATTGGATATTATAATCCTTTTTAAACTACGTTCTCTAAACTAGCTGCAGTTTTTACAATAATAACAACCTTAACTACCACTAAATATACTTACATGCCTATATTATTACTACTCATTCACCATCATCATTCATCAACAGCCTGAAGACGTCCACTACTGAACATAGGACTCCCCCAGAGAGCGCCACCTTGAGCGGCTACTTGCCTCTCTGCATCCATTGGCTTTCCGCGGTTTTCATCAGATCGTCGGACCACCTAGTGGCACCTACGCTGCGTCTTTCGGTTCGTGGTCGCCACTCGAGAACCTTTCTTCCCCATCGGTTGTCAATTCTGCGAGCGATATGGCCTACCCATTGCCATTTCAACTTGCTAATTCTAAGAGCAGATGGATGCAGGAGGCGAGCAGCCGCTCAAGGTGGCGTGCTCTGGGGGAGGCCTATGTTCAGCAGTGGACGTCTTCAGGCTGTTGATGATGATGATGATGATGAATTCTAAGAGCTATATCGAAAATTAGATTTGATTTCAACATTTTGTTATTGTACCAATATTTTTTCTGCTCCCATTTTTATACCGTAATAGTTTGGTGTTGCTAGTGTAGCATCCAAAATCAGCATCTTTTTTACAATTAAATGAATATTAATATTTCTGACCTACAAAATAATTTAGTAGGTATAAAAATGTAATAAATCTGTCCTGACATTTCCAATTAACCTATAACCCAAACACCGTAGCACTCACCATAATACTCCTTGCTATCACAGTTAGGAGCCACGTACGGTGCCCTGAAAGGTCGTGAGGCATTGAAGTTAAATGGGTTTATGCAAAACCTTGCCAGATGGCGCCCTGGTGGAGCATTACATGAAGAATTCAATGGTACACGCTAGAGATGGATCAAAGATGTTTAAAGCTCAGGATTTTCAAAACCCGGTAAAAATTTTGGTCGAATTCAAGCCATATAAATTTCAGTTAAGGCAAAGAAGGCTTGGAGGTGCTGTTGCTCCTCAAATAAATAAACTTTTGTAGTTTCTTTCAGCCATAAAACCAATTAAGAAATGATATAATGAGTGGAATACCTTGCCAGCATCCTTGTTTCCAGCTAGCTATAACCTGGAAGTCTTCAAGTCACGAGTGAACAGGTATCTTCTAGGCAAGCATGCATCATCGTAGGCTGCGTCATCACTTACCATCAGGTGAGACAGTGGTCAAATGCTATAGCTATAAATTGTAGCTCTATCAAGTCAAAAGTGGAATAAAATGTTCTCGCATTACAAAAACACACAGGCATTTTGCTAAAAAATAAGCCAATGTAATTAAAAACAAGCCACTATTCTTTGGCTTACTCTAAACAATTATATCATAAAACGAGATTTAATCAGTAGTCTATAAATACTTCACAATAAAGTTGGAAAAAAAATGCACACAAAAATATTGTACAGCATACTCTCACTATAAAATAAGTGATATCCAAATACTATCCGGCCTAAATTTATTCGGCACTTGGCCAAGTATCTTTAGACGTCTCTACTACAAAAGCGTGGGTTTAGCAATCCGTTTGTATTGCCTAATAAATAACATGGAATAAAGGTGTACCTGCAAATATCTCAACTGTTTTGCAGAAGGATGTGCAACTCTAAATTAACATTGCCGTTTTAGGCCATAAAGAAAATGTACGAGTACCTAATTTAATTGATTGATTAAAATTATAAGCATGAAACAAGATACAAGGAACTTATTGAGCTTAACAATTACTTTCATTTCATTTTAAATAAATTATGAATCCCGTTACAAATTAAGAAACACCATTGTTATCGCTTTAATACCATTACTTACTTCCTTAAAGACACTTTTTAAGTTCTTTCCGTCTTTACTGCTAAAGTTTTCATATTACAAAGAACATCTACTTTAGTCGAACTCTCGTTTAGGAGGGATGTCCTTACGAATTGAACTTTTTATTCTTTGCACTCACAAAACAACTGAGGCCGCGATCTTATTCAATATTAAACTAAAGTACAACCCTGAAAAGTGCCATTAATTTGAGATTAATGTAAAACAATACATCATAATTTTAAGGTCAGAAACTTCAGATCTTTAGAACAATGACGTCGTCGTTTGGAAGTGGGTTGTCTTACCGCTCTATATTATGCTTTGTGACTTTAAATTGAAAGCAATTAAAGAAAAGTTAAGCTATGAATATGCAAGGAGAAATTAAGAAGTTCTTGAAAAGTAGTTTTGCTATAAATTTGCAAATTCTAAGGAAAGTACATTTTTTGTGGTAGTTTTTTCAGTGAATTCTCTTAATGTGGTTGCAAAAATAGCTTTAGACTTAGTAAATCATCATTATCACTTGGATGATAAGGCACTCCCTATTATAAAGGCACAACGTTGGGTTGCTAGCTCATAATAGTACCATACCTGAATACTTTACTACTATAATGGACCATTTTTATGGACCATATACGGATACGGCAACATTTATGAAAAGGTTTATCAAATTATTAGGTACTGATGACAAACAAACTTTAGAACAAATCGAGATTTATATTACACAATTGGTTAGACATTTGGTTGGTGGATTGGTTGATGGTTGGGTTATTTGGTTAGATTTTATTCATTTTATCAAGACATTACGGGAAAATCTGGCCTAAATTTCTTATTCAAATATCAAAATTCAATTCGATTTATTCAAAAGAATCCCAAAGATATTTCGCGGAGTTTAAATGACTCCACCATTCAGAATGTCTTTGGGAAAACATAAAGGATTCACCCAAACTGACCTTTAGGGAGGCCTTCCATGATTTTAAGATGGTTGTAACAATAAGTTTTCACTTTTTATGACAGTGGAAATACCTATAGAGTAACCAAGAGCTAACAATAAATAAAACTGAAAAAATAAGTAAAGCTTTAATTCGTTGCTGCTATCGGTTGTGTTTTTTCTGCCTCGGACTTACTAACATGTGGAGAACCTGATATAGGTACTTGGTTTTAAAGAGTTACAGACATAAATTGTGGAGAATCTGCCATGCTTGGTTATAAACAATTACAGACAGACATAATCACAATGATTAAAACATAAACAAAACCTGTTTGAAAAATAGAAAAAAGTATAAAGACTAAACCTAAACACAGTGAAATACACTTATGTTAATTATAATTTCAGTAAACATGTATACATTTTTATCTCAACGTACCACAAAAACATTTTCCGTGATATTTGCCAATCATCCCATCTAATGCGTCTCATAATGTCACCATACCTATCTGTCGATATTCGGGCCATTTCACCCTAATACCTACCCTGCCATCCCTTCGGTCAGTCTAAATTTCAGAAATATTATGCGAACAGTCCCCTGCTAGAGCCTTACACACTCCATTAGGGACTGATTTATTGCAACCCACTAAAAGGGTCCCACAAGGATCGCTCCTTGGTCCCTCTTTGTATATCATTCGCATTAGCCGTATGGAAATTTAGTTCAGATACACTATTCGCTTGGAACGTATTTTGCTTTTGCGATGTTCTGATATCTTTTTCCACTGATATATTTATGTGAATGGTCGAGTTTCGTGTAATGAAAATAAAAATAAAGATAAATAAATGTCGGAAAAAGTGGGGGATATTAATTTAGCCCCGTAAACAATCTTGCTGCTTTTACTGTCACTACAAATCCTGAATGAAGGGGAATAATAAAATGAGGGTTCCGGTTGGCTTGATATTGTGTTCTTGACATTCTTCGTCTATTATAATGATTGTATTTACTGTTATATTTTTTCTTGCATGTACGTTTCTATAATATATTATCTTTTTTTACTGGTACGTATTGCAACTAAGACGTTTTTGATTAATAGTGTTTAACAATCTATGTATGATTGAATTTAAGTTTTTCAATAGAGTGGTTTATTTTTAGTTACAACACTACACGGGTATACAGTAGAAAAACTTACGACCTACATTAAAATCACCAAAACTGATCCCAAAGCAATAAATACTATCTAAACTTACACGACGTAATTAGCAAACTTCTCCAAAATTTATTCACATCGCAAAACTATATCAAATATAGTCGCTCAAGAACGACTGATGAATACGACTAACAAAAGTTCGAATGGAGCGACAAATGAATACGAAACTAGCGGAACTGGAAAGTTCTCAAATGCAATTAAAGTCAGGCGTATTCGTCTCAATGTGATTTACTTTGCGTTGAAAAGAGACTTACACTTCCAGATTGGCATGAATCATTGTAGTACTGTGAAAGTTGCATATCAGCTAAAACGTTGTTAAATAATGCTTAAACATCCGTCCGTCTCTAAATCAGCGTCAATTCAGTTGATCTTGTTTTATTTCAACTGCTATAATCACTTTAGTTCTCCTGCGGATCTCCTCATTCCGGAGCTTATCCTGCAGGGAAACACCAAGCATAGCTCTCTCCATAGCTCGTTGCGCGACTTTGAGGATACTAATGATGCCAACAGTAAGAGACAATGACTGTTCCATAACTCATCTAGTAGTAAGTAATAGTCTCTTTATCTAGTAATATAAATTGTTAGATAGGTTCTCGAGTGGTGAACACGAACCAGAAAACGCAGCGTAGGTCAGCCTCCTACTATAGGTGGACCAACGATCTGGTCAAAACCGTGGGAGCCGATAGATGCAAGAGGCAAACAGCCACTCAAAGTGGTGCTCAATGAAGGAGGTCTATGTTCAGCTGTGGATGTTTTCAAGCTGATAACGCTGATATTGAAAAAAATAATAACAAAACAAATACAAATTATTTATTGACATATTGGTTAGGTACAAAGTTATGTTGAACCCATATACTCCCAAACTAGTTGAAACTGTGTTTCAGGAGTCAGTGTCTTTTCCCATTATTAATTTTACTTTAGATATGTCATACTGATTAATTTAGAAAACAACAAAAAAAGCAAAATCGAAATAGAATATAGAATTAAAAGAACATGATCAAAAACTTAGGAGTGTAATATAGTCTGTGTATTTATGTATGTAGGTGTGATTGTGTAGGATTGTGTAGGATTAGGCAACTAATAACATCTAAACAAATTAAATGTCCTTAAAATAGGTGTCTTTTCAGTTGTATTAGTACCAAATATTCCGTCTGACGTAATTACGATTCCAAAAAATCCATGACTATTTCAAAATAAAATTCCCATTTCAGGAATTTCTGTACCTATCGGAAAAATCTTCAATAATAATTGTTATGAGTTAGCTTCCAATTAAAACCTGATAGGATAGGATGAAGGGAAGCGAGATAACTTTCCTTGATACTGTGTTGTAATTACTGGTAGATAATTAAATTATTGGTAATCAATGAAGCCGAAGCTAGGCTTTTAATTAACATTAGAGTCGGTAATATAGCGTTAGAACTATAATAACCTCTTCCGGATTGAATGAGCGCTTCGAAATAAATAGATTTCAAGCTATTGAAAAAGAAAACAGAATAATAAACAGAATTAGCAAGCTGCTAGAACTGCTGCTGTTGAAGTGGGCTGTGGGCTGGTTATGTTGGCTGCAGAACTATAGAATTTTATAAGCCGCAGAACCCATAACTTTCGGGAAAGACGTACCTATCTTTTAGTAGAGACTGTGACACGGCAAACGTGTAAGATACTAACTAGGTGGAGTGACGATAATACGCAGTCACTGGATAAGAAAAGCCAGAGATTATGATCAATTACGTGCATTAGAAAGTCCAGCAGTGGACTAGTACAGGCTGATTATGATGTTTATGATGATTGGAAAGGCTTTGGCTATCACTGCCACAGAATCATTTTATTTTCCTGAAAACTTACGAAGTAGGTACGTACGTACTATAGATTAATTTTAAGAATAATTAAAATCCTTAATATATAAAAGTGTATATATAAAAGTGTATATAAAAAAGGTTGGTACCTACTATTATTATAATTGAAAAAGTTTGTGTGTGTACCATAAATCTCCGTAACTACCGTACTTTGAGTCATCGAGATTTTTATAAAAATTTGGAATGGGTAAGTAATACGCTGGAGTTTTGGCGGGAACGTGAAAAAGTTCACGTCGTTGCATTGTATTATTTCACAAAACTTATGCTTTTTCTAGTGTTAATGTTTAAAATTAGTGGCATTTTACGCATTAAGTGCTGAATTATTAGTATAAGTGTGGGCAAGTGATATAATGTAGTGAAACGTGGTTTTTCGTGTTGCTTCCAAAATTCCATAGAAGCCTCTAGTAAAGTTGCCACTACTTTACTAGGGCATGACTTAGACTGGATTATGACTACTTGACTTAGACTGGACTATGACTACCCTGACTGACTGTGACTAAGACTTGACTTTACATGAAATATTTCATAATACGACGAAAAACTACAATACTTGACACTGGCTAAATACACTATGTGTGGAGCCAAACTATAAGAAAAAAAAAAAGTAATACGCTGGATTAACAATTAGGATACTTTTATCCACGGGTGAAACTGCACGGTACAAATATTATTTAGTAAATCTTATAAAGCATAAAGGTGCATTCTATTGAACGTAATTTTGGGAACAACTGAATGATGATTCCATAAGCATTATAACTATTCTTTAGATAAGCGAATTTTATGGACATAAAAATATCGTCGCGAAAAAGATCGCTCAAAATCATTTTTAGCAATAATATTATGTGGAATCTAAAGTATAACAATATAAGCAGTTAAAACTTAGTGTTACTTTTATTTAACTTTCATCAAGTAGAGCTCTTCAGACTCATGACGCCTTGTTGAGGCAAAAGTATGAAGAATTTTTAGAAGGTTGGTATTATAAAATATTATTTGGTTTTCCCCTCAGACATTATAAATCTAGTAAATGGGTACTTGAAGTAAAGTTAAATGGATGTTTAAATATTCTAGGAAATACTAGTAAAAATCAAGTTATGTCTTGAAAAAAAGACTAAAAAGTAAAAGTAGTAGCAGTAGTAGTAGTAGTGTAGTAGTAGTAGTAGTAAAGTAGTAGTAGTATTAGTAAAATATACCCTACTTTTTAGGGTTCCATGCCCGAAGGGTACCTAAAACGGACCTTATTACTAAGACTACGCCGTCCATCCGTGTCTATCTATCTGTCCGTCTGTCACCAGACTGTATCTCATGAACCGTGATAGTTAGACAGTTGAAATTTTCACAGATAATGTATTTCTGTTGCCGCTATAACAACAAATACTAAAAAAACAGAATAAAATAAATATTTAAGGAGGCTCCCATACAACAAACGTGACTTTTTGCTCGTTTTTATAGATAATGGTACGGAACCTTTCGTGCGCGAGTCTGATTCGCACTTGATCGTTTTTTTTAAATGCCCTCTATATATGAGACAAATGTATGAAATGGAAATGTATGACTAAATTAGAATCAATGAGGAATAAAAAAGGTGTAAAAGTGAAGTCATTAGCTCGGTCTTAGAAAACAGAATGACATTTTTTGCCAATTATTTTGATGTAAATACCAAAATATTAGGTATACCAATTTTTAATATAACTTCTATGGGACCAATATTAATTTTTTTCCAAATCAGTTTTTTTTTTATGCGAATGAATGACGTGACGATCTAGTCGTTCACCTGATGTTAAGCGACACGGCCGCCCATAACAGTTGCAGTGTCACTCGAAACTTTAAAATAATAAACCGCGTGACACTTCACTGCGCACGTCATCCTGAGACATCACACAGTCCAGTAATCAAATTACTAGACTGTGTGATCAGATCATATAGTCTCATTTGCCCAGTAATTTCACTAGCTACAGTGCCCTTCAAACCGGAACACAGTAGTGCTTGCACACTACTGCTTGGGGGCAGAATAACTGGCAAAGCGGTGGTACCTACCTAGACGAACTTTGCAGAAAAGTCCTACCACCTAGTAAAAGTTAATTCAGTACTGAGGTAACAATCCTATAAAAATACAACTGCATGAAAAACATACTCCTTTTTTAAATTCGATTAAAATGAAAGGAAATGGCTCATATTTGAGATTCACTTTACCGAATCTGTTATCCTGAAAAATTTAAGTTCCAGTAGGATAAACGAAAAGCTGGTTAAGCCATGGGGTGCCTCTTAGTATAAGCCCATTGATAACACATAAATCGCTGCTCAAAGGCGTGGCCCCATTCACTTTTATTTTATGTTCCACACAAATTACTCAACCCAAAAAATTGCTGGTTTATATACCTACCGGTCCCGAATGGCTCTGAAGATACATCACCGTTATGACGTCATCATCATTTGTAGCTAGCGCCGCTAAATTATTGTAGTTGAGGGAATTGGCCTTTTTGCCGACGTTTACTTGGACGATTTACTTTATTGCCTATTTAGAAATACTATGGTGCTTTAGGCTGGGCTTTTGAATCTATTACAATATTTTAGTTATATATATCTATTAGTGTTAGTTATTTGCCTGATATTAATTTAGAAATTTCTCGCTAAGGTTAAATAATTGTAAAATAAATATTAATGGACCTTTTACACGTCATCTATCTCCAAAATAAGTAAATAAGATTTACCAACTCTTTATGGTAAAGCCCGAAATGAACTCCGATTATGGTTGTTTTCAAAGTTGTATCAGCTTTCACTCGGTAGAATTTATATATCAGCGATATGACAAAATATAGAGCTTTATATTTCTGTGCCTCTAAAAGATAACCTCAAAGACTTAATGCCCGTCTGCACTAAAGTTTGACAGCTCTTAAGTTCGCACTTATCTCTTTATGATATACTTTCTAAATCGTTGATGTACCTACAAAAGGAGATATAGATGTGGGTTCGAATCTCGTTCGTAATTCAAGTTTTTCCTTTACATTAAAAATTAATTTTCCAACTCATATTGTTAAATCTGCATAATATTAATAGTCATCATCATCATCATCATCCTCTTTGCCTTATCCCATTTGTTATGGGGGTCGGCCCCCAATCTAACCTGTAGTGGCGAGCTACCAGAATTACACGAGCGACTGCCATCTGACCTCGTAACCGTAACAGGGATGGTTAGACCAGGCGTCAGATTCTATCAAGCTTCTGACTAGCCTTAATGATGGCCATAGATGTTCTTATGACAACCGGGACCGACGGCTTAACGTACTCTCCGAAGCATGGAGTGATGGCATTGAAAACTGCACATAACATAGGTAATAGATAAGTCTTTGGTGCAGGGTTGAGGATCGAACCCGGTGCCGTAAGATTGCGAAGTGCACGTGCTACCGCTCGGCCACCATCGCTGTCCCGCGTAAAATTATTAGTAAAACCTAGAATTTTCAAATGATTTTTACAAGCTTCTACAATAACATAAATATTCAAAGGCGATATTTATGTGCGAAAAGACAGCTAATAAATTTTAAACCTATAAACAAAAGAAGGTAATAAAAACCGTAAATGTATTGGGTAGAAAATAAAGCTCTCAAAAAGGTTATTTGGAATAGAAAGAATGGCAAAAGAAAAGCCTTCTCAGAATGGTCATGCTGATTACCATTCGTAAACGTTCAGATAAATAGTCGTTATAGAAAGTTGAGAGGTTTTTTGAACTTGGATACATAAGTATTTTGTTTAATAGTGGTTGTATGAATATTATTTTTACTAGGTGGTAGGACTTTTTTGCCAAGTTCGTCTAGGTAGGAAGCGGTGGTCCGCTTTGCCAGTTATTCTGCCGCCAAGCAGTAGTGTGCAAGCACTACTGTATTCCAGTTTGAAGACTACTACTACGTCCCACATCGTCTCCTGCATTTTACCAATTTTCCCTCTTAATTTGGGATGAAAAGTAGCTACTAGGTACAGCGTTAATCTTGGTATATATATAAGAAAGAAAGAAAGAAAATACATTTATTCCTACACAACACACACAATATCATTAAACAACTAAAACGAATTATGTATACTTATGTAATAAAAAGACAAACAAATAACAGATATTGTATGAGGTCAGGAACAGGCCCCGACTCAGCATACAACTGAGTCTGTAAACTACAGCCTCAGTTACTGGTTTTCAGTCGGGGCCTACCGACAATGACATCACGGACGCATATAGGTAACAAAAAAAAAGTAATAATTAAGGAAGGTACAGCAATAGTTAATCAACAGTGAGTGCAAATAAGCCATTTTGAGTAAGTACATAAAACAGAGTAAGCAGAAACCATACAAATAGGAACAAAATATTCATTAAAAATGCCCATACAAATATTATTAATACTCATTATAAAAGTTTTGAGGAAAAAATAATAATAACAGTAATAATAATTTGATAACAAAAAAGAGGAGAATTTCTGACTAAAAATAAATTTTGCCAGGTTAAGTTTGTATGCATATAATATAAAGCTTTCTATATGCAAGATTTTACCGAGATAATAATGATGTATAGAACCGATTGGGGTAGATGTGTTCTGGAGTAGATACCGTGATTTGGCAGAAATAGTATAGATCGCCCTACGATGAGAATGGACCAGACATACCCGAGGCAGCAACTGGAAGAATACTTTCAGCCAAAGCAAAGCACGGCACTGAGCCCACTGGCTGGTTGGTGCTTTGGTAGAGGCTTGTGTTCACCAGTGAACTAGTATAAGCTGATGATGATGATGATGATAATAAAAACCAGAGTTGAATCTTCATAAAACTTTGTCTGGTTTATAGTATTATATTATCTGTGGTCTGGTTACTTTTGTAGTTGGCCTAAATTGGCGTTTAAAAACGGTCAAGTAACGACAATATAAGTAATACTTGGCTTTGGTTTGTTTTGACTGGCCTTATAGCTCAGTTGGTAGTAGCCCTGCCTTCTGAACTGTAGGTTGTGGGTTTCCACCCAGGACAAACACTTGTGTGACAAACATAGGTGTTTGTTCTGTCTGGGTGTTTTATTGTATTCTACGTATGTATTTACAAACAAAAAGTATCTAAGTATTCTATCAGTTATCTGCTTCCCTTATTACAAGCTCTGTTTAGTTTCGGGCTAGGTAGCGTTGTGTAAAATGTCCACAATTATTTATTTATTTATTATTTATTTAATATAATGAGACGAACCAGAAGGATGGTGTTCTTGTAAAGTGAGTTTTAAATTAAAATCTTGAAGGAGTACCTAGTTTTTGTGTTAGCCAAAGCAATTAAATTTCAACTCCCACACCCAAAAATCCGAGTTTAAAACAGCCCGTTTTCTCTCCAGAGAAACTTTTAAATTATGGACAGAAAATGCAATTTGAATACCGCCTAAAATATTGTGTGGAAAATATGCACCGAACTTCTTGGCCATAAAATATTTTTATAGAGCATGTGCTGGGAGTTACTCTATTACCAGAGCGAAAATTTTGAATCTGGACTGTATTATTCTAGGTAGAAATTTTATTATATTCGTTATAATAATTTACGTCATGGACTATAAAAGCAATGGTTCATAAGGAAAAGAAGAAAACAAACTACCATTCCTTATCAAAGATAATAATAATAATAGACAATAACACAGCAAAGCTTGTACCATGGGATATATATACAGTGATATTGTTCAAATCTACACTTTCCCCCCACACGTAAGTTAAAAGCTATCAACAATATTACGAGAAACGTTATAGAATTGATTTTTATTTTTATTAAGCTAGAAACCATTTATAAATAAATAATTAAACGTCACCAGAACTAGATGGCAATCAAAGATTGCAATCTTTGATTGGCCGTCTTTTTCCGGCGTAAGAGCCCTAACTCACCGAGATACCATGGCGTCGTCGCCGGCTACGTAGCCTGGGCTAGCTCTGACTACCTTCGGTTGCCAAGTGGAATAGCCAGTGGCTAAACTTTCTGTATCAAAACTCATTTTTACCACAAAACACGTGTGCGCTTTGCATCCTCCTTGGCGACTGGTTGGCCAGAGCGAGTGACACGCAGCTTGCTCGTATACATTTTATTGGCGTAGGAACAGCCATCTCTTTCCGTGGGTGCCGTTGGTAAGAGCCAGCTAAGGGAATATTCAGAATAGAATAGAATAGAATAGAATATTTATTTATTTATGCAAAAATAATACATTTTGTTTACAATTAATTAATTATATAAATACATGTCACAAATTATTCACATAATTACGCTGTTCAGCACAGTAGGATTCCCTGTGTTGTGCTGAACAGTACTCTTCCGATGATACATTACAATTACAATACACCTATAATAATATCTATCGATGGGATACCACTAATTAAATAAACAATATTATTACTACGTACTGATAATACAATAATATATACTGATAATTAATAATAATAATAATAAAATCATTTATTGACTGAAACAAATCTTTGCCGCAGTTACAATTTTAACTATAGGTACAATAAGTTTTAGTAGACTTTAAAAATTGCAGTTTAGACTAATGACATCTGAACTAGTAATGAAACTGTGTTTCAGATATCATTGCCCTCCGTATTTTAAAGGTGTTGTTCGTTATGTAGTCTAGTATGAATAATTGTTTCTGTGTAATTTAATGATTTTATTAATTTGATGTATTCTGTAACAAAGTGATACATGCACAAGCACATGCATGCAATAAGAGTGTGATGTATGAAGGTATGTGTATAAAAAATGTATGTTTGTGTAGGTATAGATAATGTAATTTGTATGTGGGTGTGTTTGTGTATGAAGGTGAGAGTGTTTGGGTATGTGTACAGGTGGTTGTTTTGTGTTTGTGGTTGTAAACGATGAGCTTCTTTCAAGAGCAATTATAAAGAAAACATTTTATATGAATAAGAATTTGACCCCAATTATAATATTATATCTGTATGTTGTACCTACGCGTAAGTTCTGACCGACAACAGAGGAATCATGGTCGGTTGTGTGAATGTTTCCGTATTGTATTTCCTTGCAAATGTAAAAGAGTTTGTACTGGTGCGTTTAATGTTTGTAGGATCATTGGTATTGCCTACAGTAGTGTGAATGGTTAATTGCGTAATGATAATCTAGTATTTAGAGTAGCTTCCTATATAATTGGTTTAAGTTTAAGCTGTTTATGTCCTATTTTATATTTATATTGTATAGTGTACCTACCTAATGTCTATTTATGAATTTAGTTTTAACCTATATTATACGTATTATATACCTACTTACTAATAAACAACACGTAATATCTCTTCAGTGGCTTTGTAACTCAATCCAGATAGGTAATTAATAACTTTACGTTTGCAGACTTGCTTAGTGTCATTTCGTATTCCAAGTATTTTATTTAGTTTTCCGTACATGTAATATCCGAGAAAGCGGTAACACTTTTGTCCAAAACGTGTTCTAATTTTTGGAGCACGCCAGTTGTAATTGCGCTTAGATCTAATAGCCTCGTCAAAATCAGAGTAGCCACCTATGCAGTTTTCTAATGCTGTCTTGTGGAAACGCAGAGCAGATGATAAAATAAAGATTTGTCTGACTCTAAGGTGTTTAGTGTCTTGGTATAGAGTTGGTCTGTCGGGTATCTATATGGTTTCCCAAATGCAACTTTTAAAACAGCACGCTGCGCTCGTTCAATTTTCATAAGAAGGCTGCTGCCGGCTGCTCCCCAAGACGTTGCACAGTAATATAGTAAAGATTGGCAGAGTGATGTATAAACCATGTTTATTATTCTATGACTAGCAATAGTTCGAAGTCTTTTGAAAACAAACATTAACTTTCTGAGGCGACCACTGAGAACCTGGATTTGTTTGTTGATTCAGGGAATGTGCACTCACATTCTACTTGGTCTGCATTATCGACTGCGACCACAAAAACACCTGCCAGGTGTCGTGGTTGGCAACCTAATGAAGTAAGCCTGTTTTCAGCAGTAGACACTTAAATCAAATATACTAAGTATAGATACAGTCTTTATGAAAATCAAACCTCAAAAGTGTCCCCGCGCCAATGCTTACTTACACAGATATATACCTCTCCAGCTAATATAAAATAGTCCACAAGCAGTTCTTTCATTTTCATCATTAACAGCCTGAAGACGTCCACCTCCCAGAGCACGCCACCTTGAGCGGCTGCTCGCCTCCTGCATCCATCGGCTCCCCGCGGCTTTCACCAGGTCGTCGGTCTACCGAGTGGGGGGCTGGCCTACGCTGCGTCTTCCGGTTCGTGGTCACCACTCGAGAACCTTTCTTCCCCATCGGTTGTCAGTTCTACGAGCCTGCCCATTGCCACTTCAACTTACTAACTCTAAGAGCTATATCGATCACTTTAGTTCTCCTGCGGATCTCCTCTCTCTCTCTCTCTCTTTCATTTTAATAAAACAATAATAATGTGAGTTACATCACTTTCATTAGGTGCGGTCACTTGCGACTGAGAGCAAAAACAAGGCATATGTCTTGTTTAAACGGTGCCGTTTCCAAGTCGGCGATCGTGGATTTACCCTATAGGTACCCTATATTTCATCGTAGGATAGACACAAAAAACGGCTGACCAAGTTAGATTTCCATAGTAAATAGTGACAAGTATGCCTGAAAAAGCAACGTATTTTTAATTGAAGGACAGGTAATATACGAAGTCATTGATTTTCTTTTCATTGCTTAGCTTACCCTAGCATCGAGTAACTTTATAGGTAGGTACAAGGTTATCCCGCGGACGTTTGATTCGACTTTACAGAATAACGAGCGACTCTTGCCAGAGTTATTGGATTTATTGTGCTGGCTTGTTGACATTGCCTTGCAGGCTATTTTTAGTTTGGATCTAAGGTCCTTGACTTGAATACGTCGTTTAAAGGTAGTTGTTAACTTGAAGATATCTGTCACATTATCAGCCGTATATGATGTCCACTGCTGAACATAGACTTCCAGCATAGAACGCCACTTTGGACGCTTATCATTTGGGTTTGCCAAATTCCCGTAATCACCCGCTTGGCAGGGAACTTGGTGATCGCGGAAGATTTAAATGTACCGAGGCGAGTGCTGCTAGTACTCTATGGATATCCCCTTTGCCGACTCCTATATGGCACCTACGGGAAGAAATGGGGTGGTCCAACTCTACGCCACCGGGACCACATGGCAAAGAGGCTTGAACTTTAACACAAAAGATTACGTGCTGGGTTTTTGTTTATTTATGTTCTTTTTTATGTGATGAATGACGTGACGAGCAAGTCGATCACCTGATGTTAAGTTAAATGTCTTTTTAGTCTCATTATTCTTGCCAACCAAAACTTTGTTCAGGTCCCCTTATCCAATCCAGCAGTGCAATATCTAAGGGTGGGTTTTTGTCGTAGTTAAGGTAACCAATGGTTAAAAATGCTAACAAATTTTAACCAATAGTCAAAATTTGTTAGTTTAACAAACTAACAAACTTACAACAACAACACCACACAACAACAACAACACAACAACAACACAACAACAAACAAAAACAACAACAACACAAAAATAACAACAACAACAACTTTTAACAACTTTTTTGTTAGTTTTTGTTGTTTATTTGTTAGTTCGTTTGTTTGTTTTGTTTGTTGTTTTTTGTTTGTTTTGTTTAATTGTTATTATGTGAAACTACCACAACATTATTTGACTATGTTTTAAAGAACAACATAATTTATAAGCTATAGTAGTTTTGAAGAATCATCCCCCAAGCGATGTTTGAACCAAATACGATAAACAAAAGGTCCCGAAGGGTATACCCTCATTTAATTAACTCTGTACTTTTATTAAGTTTTACCTAAAGTTTAGCGAGAGGAAGGCCACGAGGTAAAATTGGGTTTGTGTTATAAACAATCTGCGACTAATTTCATTCCATGTTTTTAGTTTTTTCTCTTTTCTATTTTATTTTCGCTTGTAGATCTGACAACCGATAGGGAAGTATGCTTCTCGCAGACGCAGCGTATCCCCACTATGTGGACCGGCAACCTGCGGGGGCTACCGTCTAAGCCAATCGTAATCGATGAATGGGCTTCATTTCATCATTTTCGGCAAGTTGGCATTGTGTAACATCTACATCGATTAGTATTTTCTCACTATTTCTCATTATTATAGTTAATCAATGTTTTGTCTATTCAGTTCTCCGCCTAAGGGACCATAATACCGATGGATGAGGATTTTACACAACCGGAAATGACCAAATGAAGCCCATTCATCGATTACGATTGAGTTACACAATACGGGGGCTGGTCAATATCGCGGGCAACCGATAGATGCAGGAGGCAAGCAGCCGCTCAGGGCACAAAGTACAAGTTAATAAAAATTAGTATTTTGTGGTCAGGGTGGCGCCCCTTGGGGAAGGTCTATGTTCAGCAGCGGACTAATAATACTTTAACATCATCATCATCATCATTAACAACCTGAAGACGTCCACTGCTGAACATAGGCCTCCCCCAGAGCACGCCACCTTGAGCGGCTGCTCGCCTCCTGCATCCATCGGCTCCCCGTGGCTTTCACCAGGTCGTCGGTCCACCGAGTGGGGGACCGGCCTACGCTGCGTCTTCCGGTTCGTGGTCGCCACTCGAGAACCTTTCTTCCCCATCGGTTGTCAGTTCTACGAGCGATGTGGCCTGCCCATTGCCACTTCAACTTACTAACTCTAAGAGCTATATCGGTCACTTTAGTTCTCCTGCGGATCTCCTCGTTCCGGAGCTTATCTCGCAGGGAAACACCAGGCAGGGAAATACTTTAACACCATTTTAAAATTTGTTCCAAATAACAGTCCAATTTGGACACAATATGCAAACCAAATCAATCAAACCTATTTCTACAAACTACAAGTCCAGCGCCAGTTTTTTATGATCAGATTTTTAAAAGGGTAAAAACACGTTGACCCGTCGCTCTGATCCTTTTAATTTGTATAACAATAGATTCACAATTTAAAATCATCAATTGATTTGAGTTTACTAAGAGAGCTCAATTATAATTATTTGAGTTACCTAATTAATCCGAATTACTTCCAACATCGAACAGTTCATGGCACTGTCCCTACCTTCATAAATTTTCCCAAAATAAAACCAAATAAACTCTCTAAGACCCAAATGACCTAATATTTAATGCCTAAAACCGTGCTTCCAATCCCAAACCAAGTACCAACGAACTAGATCATGATGTAAAACTTGCATAATTCGTTCCGACACCCCAAAATTATGATGCCGTAAAAGCCTATAGCGAGCCGAAAAGATTAATGCCCTACCAACGAGTCGGTCTAGATTAACGTCACTATACATAAAAATGCTCAGTAAGGACACTACCAACGTAGAAAGTGCTAAGGAGATAAATAAGCTGTGCCTGCGTGTGCGAGTTTTAAACGTTGGATTCGATTTTCAAAAATGTGTACTAAATTTAAATGTGGTAAGTCTTGCGAAAGTGGTTGAATGATTGATAATTTATATCCCCAACAGCTTGCCTAGTAAAGGTGGTAGACAAGATTGTCTTTCCCCGTTTTATGTCACTTTCTTCATACTTGTTTCCTTCTCAAGTGGAGTAAAACAGGGGAAAGACAATTTTGTCTACCGTCCGTGCTAGGACAGCAGTTTCACTAACCTATACTTCACTAGTGAGGATGTTGTTTGAGTTGTTATTCAATTTTGGCTTCTAAAAATATAATGAAATGATAACAGTGATGATAATTATTTTGCTCTTCGGTTTTGTAGGAGATCCGCAGGAGAACTATAGTGACCGATATAGCTCTTAGAATTAGCATGTTGAAATGGCATTGGGCAGTTCACAACGCGCATAAAACTGACAACCGATGGGGAAGAAAATTTCTTGAGTTCGAACACAAACCGGAAGATGCAGTTTCGGCGCTTCACTATACCGACGATCTGGTTAAAACTGCGTGGAGCTGATGGATGCTGGAGGCAAGTAGTCGCTCAAAATGGCGCTCTATAGGGGAGGCCTATGTTTACCAGTAGACGTCTTCAGGCTGTTGATGATGATGATGATGATGATGATGATGATGATAATGACGACGATGATGATGACGATGATGATGATCATTAGCTTTGTAAGGATATGTATAACTGTTGCTACAGGAATCAATTATAAAATCGCCAATTTGTCATTGTTGGTCAACTAGTAAAAAATAAGTTAATTTCCGCTACTTGCTTTACTATCACAAACTATCATAATAATATAATACCATTCACGTTGGTCAAGAAAAAAAAATAGTTCCCATTTACTGAGCATACATCTCAAATATACCGTGAGTAATGTGAATGTCTAGCTAGAATATAAATCCGATGTTTAGCGGTTGTATAGTGTCTGTATACGACTCTTGTATATATATTCCCCGTGATATATTCGCGGGTCGGGCGGGAGTTGTAATCGTTATGAATGGAGTTGAGATACTGTAACTTGGATTAGGGTTGTCTGGAATATGTCCGCTTTTCGTGACCTTTTAGATCTTCGCTTTTTAGGGTAAAGGATTATTTAACACTTCTATTAGAGATCGTGAAGGTGGATTTAAACCTATATTTTAGTCTTTTTTATGTAAACGAATGACGTGACAAGCTAGTCGTTCGCCTGGTGTTAAGCGACACGGCTGCTCATATAACAGATTGCAGTATCACTCGGAACTCTAAATTAAAGTTTCGCGTGATACTGCGCACTGCGCACGTCATCCTGAGACATCACACAGTCTAAAAAGTTTTCTAGACTGTGAGATCAGTTCATAAAGTATCATTTGCCCCGTAATTTAACTAGCTACAATGCCCTTCAAACCGGAAAACAGTAGTGCTTGCACATTACTGCTTGGTAGCAGAATAACTGGCAAAGCGGTGGTACCTACCTGGACGTAGGCCGTAGCTTCTTCTTTACAGATGTAATCGAAGCTACGGTTCGGAGTTTTCTATTCTACATTGTGCCGGATTGCTTGCACCTGATGTGGGGAAGAGAACTTTTTTTTTTAAACTCGTATTGTAATGGGCTTGTAATTATAATATTTAGACATTTTTGACATTAAGCACTGTGTAAGTTTGATAATTATGCTTGCATAGAATGTACAATAATTTAATTTTTATTATTTTTAAATACATTATCTAGTTTTGACTTGTAAAAGTGCTAAAAATAGCCTATTTGCAATAAAAAAAATATGATTTTGATTTTGATTTTGACGAATTTTGCAACAAAGTCCTACCACATAGTAAAAAAAATTATTAGTCATAAATTAGTCTAAATAAATAAAAGAAACAATAAGACGACTTGCACTTTTAAGTTTCAGTTGGACATAATTTTACTGAGTCAATGCAAAGCTTTTCCAGAAAACGTGAAACCCTAGTAAAACTAAATTTTTGGTGCACTAATCTATACATCTATAACAATATTATAAAGAAGAAAGATTTGTTTGTTTGTTTGTTTGCATTGAATAGACTCCGAAACTTCTGAACCGTTTTAAACATTCTTTCACTGTCGGGAAGCTACACTATCCTTGGAACACATGGGAAATATTATATTTTCAAAAAATTAGGGATCTTTACTAAAATTCCAATAATGTATACCTACCAATGTGTACAAAAGTTACCTAAAATATTCTTACATCGCGTGCGCTGCGAAAACTATTATACCCGTGCGAAGCCGGGGCGGACCGCTAGTATTTAATCATCCTATACAGCTCACTTCAAAACAAATGACTAGCTCCATAAATCCAATCAAACAATAGGGAACCAGCTTCAAAATTATTACGGACATCTAAATTATAATGCTAAATCGAACAAAGTTTATAATGTGAAAGAGAACGACATCCATTCACTAAGTAATTTGAAACCGGAAGTTCGGATAAAATAATGAGGAAAGTCGGGTTAGGGGGTTGTCACGAAACGAGTATAATCAAAATCAATTACTTTGTCATGAAGTAGTAGAGCTTGGTCAAAAAAATATGCCAAAAAGTATAGTTATTAAATTACAATAAAATAGTAGGGGTTATTGTACATTTAGGAATGATGGTCAACCTTCATTCATTCAACAAGTCATTAGTGCAGGCCGAGCAACATTTGAACCCGATGGGTGCACCGATTTGGAAGTCGCACGGGCAATCACTAAGCCATTCTCGCTCTAGTATTTTATTAAATCAAATTTTGTCTGTAAATTTTTGTCTAAGTCAGTTCAGCTTTTTTGACGTAAAAGCAAAAAAGCAGACATCTTTTCAATATCATCATCATTATCATCAACAGCCTGAAGTCTTCCACTGCTGAACATAGGCCTCCCCTACAGAGCGCCACTTTGAGCAGCTGCTTATCCGCTGCATCCATCGCGGTTTTCACCAGGTCGTCGGTCCACCGTGTGGAGGGCTGGCCTACGCTGCGTCGTTCGTGGTTGCCACTCGAGAACCTTTCTTCCCCATCGGCTGTCAGTTCCACGAGCGATGTGGCCTGCCCTTTGCTATTTCTACGCTTGCTGATTCTAAGAGCCAGCGTTTCACTTTTATGTAACTTGAGAGAAGTTCCTCTATGAATTGCTGTAAAGGAACTAAAAGGGGTAAGGGGGAGTAGGTGACTCCAAAAAAATTGCGTTTTCGATTCAAAGAACACTCCGTTTGATCCAGGCGGCAGCGATGTGAAAATAGGACCACCCCATCTCTTCCCGTAGATGCCGTTAGAGCCGGTTAAGCAAATACCCAGAGTATGGGGTAGCAGTATTCTGCTCGGTACATTAAAATCTTCTGCGATCACCAAGCCGCCTGCCAGGCGTGAGGAATATGGTAAATCCCCCCCTATGTAAGCGTCCAAAGTGGCGTTTTATAGTGGAGACCTATGTTCAGTAGTGGACGTCTTCCGGCTGGTTGTTATGTGTGAGAACAGGATAAGGACTGAAGTGAATGATAAAAATTCCCAATGTCTTCTAGTTCTGGTTTGAGCTAGATATTGTATTGTTAACATGTCGACGAGTTATTTGCAAGTTTGTTATATGACTAGAGAAATAAACATTCTGCTTATTTCACGACCCTTTTTGGTGCGAGATCCCACTGGAAAAAAACCTACGTCATCGAGTACCCCAATAAGCTATCTTTAGATCGTTAACCGACACTTAAAAATGTAAAAAAAACTGGTCTGCCAGTTCCGATCCTGCCGGGTCATGGAAATAATCCACCTCCACCAACTTCAAATGCCTTGAATACTACGTTTCGCCAAGTTTAGACCTGGCAGACCTTTTAATCTATTATCAGGGTCACCTTAGCTATTATTTTTGTTTCATTAGGGTATTCGCTGAGATAGGTAAAGGGTGTGAAGGTCACATTCTTAGGGGTCTGCCAGGTACTTCCGGCAGGGTGCGCAATGGCAGACCAATTTTTGATTACATAACTAATCAATGGTTAACTGTTGCCAGAACTTTTATTCGGGTAAATTTTGACAAAAAAATACGTCAAAAAATTTCAATTATTTTCTTGACCCGGCAGGATCGGAACTGGCAGACCTGATTTTTTTACATATTTAGATGTCAGTACAGACCGGTAGGTGTCAGAGGTGTATCTACAGATAGCCTATTGGGGTACTTGATGACGTGGGTATTTGTGCAGTGGGCTCTCGCACCATTTGTTAAATTTATAGATCGATCCAACTTTTTTGTGTTCGTGAGACGCACAGGTTGTTGACCCCTTGTTTCTACGTTTTTACTGCCTTGATATAAAAGTTTCCTTTCGACTATATTTCGATTAGTTATTTATTTTATTGTATGAAATATTAGAAAAAAAAACAGTTTAAGATAACGATAAAAATAATTGGCAGTTATCCTTCTCATGGTTATGATTATGTTTGGAGAAAGTATGAATTACTTTGGTAACGACATTTTAACTGAATTTGTATTAAATAGGTACTCCCAGAATTTGAAACATGATAATAAAAACTTGGCATCACCATTTAAAATTAGTGAGTTGGAAGACGTCCACTGTTGAACATAGAAATAAAATAATATAACCATACTTAGCAGGTTTTCCGGTCGTCTTGGTTATTGCAGTACATTATAATGAAAAGCAAAAAGAATACTGCTGCCTATTCCCTGGATATTACCTTAGCAGGCTTTTACGGCACCAGCGGGAAGAGATTGGGTGATCCTATTCTTACGCAGGGACTACATGGCAAGATACTACGCTATAATTACTTATGAGACTGTATCATCATTATCATCATCAGCATCATTAACCTGAAAATGTCCCCTGCTGAATATGGACTCAATATGCACTTATTTGCTCACTTCATAATATTACTGATGAGAAGTACCATCAATATACCAATCATCAATAATATTGATGATTCTCAGGGTTTAATTGGTACACCGATGGTACTTCACGTCAGTGATAATAATTATGAAGTGAGTAAATAAGCACATAATTATAGAATCTAATTTAACCAGTTGCCCGTGATACTGATTCAGAACTTGGATTCTATATGAAAAGAGAAACATGCTCATAAATATAAATAAAAGGCTTGCATTGACAAGCTTGAGTTTTGGCAAGCCGTAACCCTAACGTGATATATCGGAACAAACAAGCCGAAACTTAGACGTGGTCGTACAGATGCGTGGACAATATCAGTCGAGATTAAATTCTTTTATAATGTTTTTGATATTATAAATTTGTCCACCCGGTTGATGCTGCAGTAAAGGTCGGTAAAGTAGAGACCAACAATATAAACCTGTTTAAAAACCCGATGAGTTCTCTCAAACGAAGTTGACAGAGCAACAATGTTTTTACAAAACAGTTTGTCAACGAGAAAACCCGAAGCTGGATCTACACATATCAACAAAGTCTAGGGATACGTTATTTTGAAATCAAACATAATTTTATTGTTTAAAACCTATGTAGTTTCCTTAAAAAGTTTATAAACAGATTGAAATCTTGTTTATTCCTTTTTCGAAATTTAAAAATTGAAATGAGAAACAAATCAAAGCGCAATCTTCTTAGTACCTTAGTTGGAGAATGAAATGTTCAATATTCCTAGACTGTGTTGATGTGTGTAATTGTGTATGTCCCAATACTCCCAATGCGTTGAGAGAATATCTATCTCCAGCTGTGAACGAACACAAACTGATTTAATTTACTAAACTGGATTTAAACCAAAGAGGTATATGTACTACGTACTAGAGAAGTTATTCGAAGCACAAATAGTTGCCATTTTTTGTATGATTAAACTAAAATCCGCTACAGCGCTTTACGAGATTAAATCGTCTAACCAACGATCCTAACACGCAGCGCTAGTGCAATGGCATATTCGGATCATAATTTTTACTGCTATTTACTGCTGCACGTGAAGTCGCTTTGAGTGGTAAGCATCGTATGAGCGAGAAGATGCCGGCTGGCATATTTGCAGTGGTTGACAGTGCAAGTTGGAGATGTCCTGTCTAGTGTATACATCATCATCAGCGGCCTTCCAGTCTATTACAGACTATTTAAGAAGTGTGTTGGAAATTTGGAAGACACTTCTTTTGGTGGCTGTATAAGCCAATACGAGAGAGGCACATGCGTCCACACCTTGCGCAGGCATGTGTTGCGACAGATGGAGTAATGTCGCAGTCATGCCGTTTTGCTCTCTTTTCAGCAAGCCTGTCGAACCAGGCTCTATCGTGCAACTTTTGGCCTTCTCTAATGCAGGTTCTCCAGCGATTCCTATCCTCCGCGAGCTTCTCCAAATATATGTATACATAGAAGTCTTTGATTTAAATAGTGAAATCAGTTCTGCGCTCGCCAGTCCGCAATCTACAAAATGGGGGACAACAACAAACAGCGAATGAATCCAAGCCGCCATTGTCTGTCGCTTTCATTGTTGTATTATCTATGGGGTTAGGGATGTAAGATCACTTAAAGTTATATGAAATAGCATCGAGGTCAAATAAAAGAGTTGCTGAAACTTTATAGAGTAATATCAGATAATGTCCAAATTACACTATGCATGGAAGTCAGTGGTGAACTTTTCATTACCTTATCACAGTAGAGAGTTATATAGCGCTCATAGCTAAGCACGACTAGTTGTTTCTAACCGATCGGTGGAACGTTACACTCGCGCGGGAAATTCAAATTTTCTTGCGTTCTTTTGGCAATAATAGCTTAATTACTCAAGGTGATTACCTGAAAACTAATTTTGCGCAAATAAATATAATATAATGTATCAATAAATTACAATTAAAAGTATCACCTAGATATCATTGGTTTAGCAACAAAATTTAATGGCAATAGACTGAAAAACTAAGAAGAAAACTGTATACTGCCATTTGTCGCTAAACCAATGATATCTAGGAGATACTTTTAATCGTAATTTGTTGATACATTCTATTTATTTCCACAAAATTAGTTTTCATGTAATCACGTTGAGTAATTAAGCTATTATTGGCAAAAAAACGCAAGAAAATTTGAATTTCCCGCGCGAATGTAAAGTTCAATATTCGTGCAATATTCGCTGTGGTCACTTTGATGGGTGACCGCTACAGCAAAATGTGGTATTTACAATTGAGCGCTACCGTGCTTCGGAGGTCACGTTAAGCAGTCGGTCCCGGCTGTTGTCGTAAGATAGTCATTAAGCCAAGTCAGAAGCCTTTGAACGGCCTAAAAATTCTGACACCAAGGCTGACCACTTGCCTACACGATAAGAAGAAGAAGTAGAGAATTATCATAATGTCAAAATTACACTATGCAAGGAAGTCAGTGGTCAAAATTACACTACGCATAGAAGTCAGTGGTAACCTTTTCATCATCTTATCAAAGTAGAGTAATATTAGATAATGTCAAAATTACACTATGCATGGAAGTCAGTGGTGAATTTTTCATCACTTTATCACAGTAGCCTATGGATGACGTTTAAATCCCGTTTGTGATACAAATTTTAACTTCCTATTAATACGCTAAACAGGCTATAAATCATAACTCATTGTTGTGTTTATTTTATTGCTTATTGGAGAGAGTATTAAACTTTTCTTGGCAATATGCAACTTCCATACAACACACAGTACACAACACAGTAACAGTAATGTAACTTTAATTTTTTATGTAATCTTTATAAAGTTTAAATATTTTCCTATTGTATTCGAAATCCCAAATGTCGTAAGTCTGGCCAATACATTCCGAATTTCACCTTAATCCAAAGCATGCCAAGGTACAAAACCTTCAGTTGTTCCTCTAATAAAGGATCTAAAATAAGAGAAATTCCTCTACTTTTTCATTGGAGCAGGACAATGCTGTGACATTCCTGGCAGACCCGTGCCATCCCGTGCTCAAACTTACTTCACAATCTTCACATACCGGATAAACCCTGGCTACCGTTTTATTATACTGCCGGACTTTTATGTTTATTTGTACATTTGGAACGGTATTTTGGATTTCCTTATCTATTTATTATTATAGGAGCAAACGGTCTCCCCTGTATAAATTCCTTCGGTTAAGGTAAATACATTACATAGAATACAGTTTAACACCCGTTTTTATTACATATTTGCAACAGCATAAATTATTTACCAAAAAACGGATGTTACGATCCGCTAAGCTTGAGTTAAGGTGGAACGTCACTCTAGCGCGGGAAATTCAAATTTTCTTGCATTCTTTTGCCAATAATAGCTTTATTAGTCAACGTGATTATATGAAAACTAATTTTGCGCAAATAAATATAATGTATCAATAAATGACAATTAAAAGTATCTCCAAGTGTAGGAGGCCCTTAAATAAAACAAGGTAATGATGTAAGTAAATAAAATCCACAGTCTATATTTCACACGTTTTAAATATAAATAAGATACTGCTGCTGTACAAACTATACTACACGCTATAAACTTGTGCGGTAAAATATCCTAACACTAAGCGATGTTGCACGAATGCCGAATCAAACTCAACTGCCGAATAAAAATGAAAAACCAGCAAACGTTCCTCCTGAGCCGCCATTTTTACCGGACATCAATTCGGTCACCAATGGCAGCTCAGCAGGCCTCTCATTGGTTGAATTAATTCGTTCAGAAACCAAAACTTCAAAAGTACGTTCAAAAACACGAATTAACAAACCAACTTAACGTATACTTAAAACTCGCGTCTGTATTGTGGAGGCGCTAGCGTCGCCTGCAGTTTTATACATCAAAAAATAAAGCTGAAGTTGCCAGGCGACAACATCCGGCCCTCCTGCGCACGCAGCCGACCACGGCTAGCGTTCATGTCTGGTGCAATTGCTGAGAACAAACATGTTAACATTAGAACCATAACAACTGCTTTCAACATTTTCTACTGTATTTCAATTCACCACATGTCATTATACTTGTGTAACAGGGGATTTTGTACGTAAACCTGTTGTTCCATCAGCGGTCAACAGATAACGCAGGTGCAAAGTCATCAATCATTATTGGTATTCTCTATGGCATTGACTGTCCCATCGGCGGTCAGTACACAAGAAAGACAAGTGGCTTTCTCTAGGCGATGCCTCAGGTCAACCCTAGATACAATTCACCACATGTACCTACTTTCAAATGAAAGACAAGAAGCTTTCTCTAGGCGATGCCTTAGGCCAACCCTAGATACAATTCACCACATGTACTTTCAAATAAACGACAAGTGGCTTTCTCTAGGCGATGCCTTAGGCCAACCCTAGATACCATTCACCACATGTACTTACTTTCACATTGTAATGTAATGGTTTCACAAGCCCACTGTCATGACAGCCATTACATCACATTTGCATTGCCTAAATACCAATAATTGATCGAAGCAAATTGCACTTGACAGTAATAAATAGAAAAAAGATAACAGCTCCACAATATAAACCATACACAAAAGTACCTAATCAACCAAAAATGTTCAAATTCAATACTGCACATTAAATACCTGACAACATCCGTGTCATTCTTCTTTTGATTTAATACATACTACCTCCATTCCTCAAAATCTGTTAGATTTATCCATGGTTTTCATATTTTCAGTGCAAGATTTACCTTCACATTGTTTTAAAGTACTCTCATCACCTGGCAAGTACAGCACGACTTTGTACCGATCGTGTCCCAACACTTCTGCTATCTGGAATGGTCCTTTAAATACTGGCATTAGTTTGGTTCTTTGTCACCACTAAATCACTTGTCATAATCGCATGCTTACTTATGCGCTAAATCAACAGCATGTTTTTGTTTATTTGCCTTAATTTGTGTTCGACTACTTCACGGCAAAACGACCTAAATTAACGTAATTTGCCCTGGCTACCTTTCGACTACAACATATTGCTTTGAGACTAAACATCATCGTCTGCCATATTATAATATATCGTTTTATTTTAGACTTTTTTTTTATGGTGCTCGGCAACTCCTGACTAATTATCTCTGACACAAATACTTGGACCTTGTAACTGGACAGTCTCTCTTGGCTATTTAATATACATTACGCTTTCATAACATACGGGAAAAAGAATAATAGCTAAATTCTTGTGTTAATAAAACCCATCAACATAACTATTCGCAAGTTTATATCTTGTTACAAGGATTCTGTTCACCAGAAGAATACATTATACCACGTAGGTACAATTCAGATTTGAAAAGCATAACAAATACTATTTGTAATAATTTAAATGATAAATGTAAATAATGTACATAACGAATTGTAATGATTAAAATTTTTATTAATCACTATAGTTTTATCTAGACAATTATTTATACTTAATCGGCGTTGTACTGCCACACAAAAATTTTTACGTTACACTTAGGTGAAATGGAAGATAATGCTGTCTAGCATTCAGTTTGTCTATGTACCTACATTTGTTATCTGTAAAACTAAGCATTTTCTATCTATCTATCTACTGACATGATAGTGTAATTTATTTAACAACTATTTTAATAATCTGACTAAAATCTTTAATACATTTGATTGTTTTATTGATTCCATTAAATTATTGTTTTAAATTTTGTTTAATTTACAATTTTAATTTTTTTTTTAATGGTGTATATAATATGGGTTTTCTAACTGAAATAAATAAATAATAATAATAACTAACGTTAAACGGCACTAGTATCCCAAAAACATTTTTTTTTTTAATCTGTGTATTGTAGTGAAATTAATGATAGTAAAATTGGTGGTTTTGGAGAAATTGCCAGTAAGTTTTGCACCATCTGCATAATGTCCTACTTGCACACATCATAAATTTATAACCTTCGGAAGCGTTCCCAGAACAGCTATTTATTAATTAACACAATAAGGGGGAAAATATGTCCGATCCAAATAACTACCGTCCCATAGCCTAGCTAAGAGCAATGCTTATTAGATGGAATCATGGAACTCTTTCTTGACATTGTTTATACTAAAGATAAAGTTTGATGAGCCAGACACCTACAAATTCCTTGGAATTAACAGGAACAGTCATTTGAATTGGAGAAACCATGTTTACTAAAAGGTTGAAATGTCATGTTTTTGTTCTGAAGAAACTCAGGCAAACTGTCAATTGAAGCAGCATCACAGCTTGCCATGGACAATCAAATGGTTCCTCTATTCTCAGTTATTATTTGATAAAGTAGGGCAACTCAGTTGAAGTAGATATAATGGTGTTTAAGAAACAGCTAAGTGACTGGAAGCAAAATGTTTCTAGAGCTGTTATTCAATACAGTAACAGTAGCAGTTCAGTTATTGTTCAGTCCAATAATTTATGTTAGATATCTACTTATTTAACCATCTGACATAAGATTGTTCTGTAATGTAACAATAATAAACTGTTAAAAATTAAATTTAACCACTATCACAGTATCTGTACACCGGAAACGGTAGAATATTTGGAACACAAAAAGTGTATTATCCACACAACACAAAATCCTAATAAATACATTATAATAGACTTTTTTTCCATTTGAGTTTGTAACATGTGGTAAGAAAAATATTTGTTTCTTGCACACCTGCTTACAGACTGAATACACGTATTCACTTACTATAAAATTTTGTATGCATTAGTGTAGTAAACCTTTTTAATTTAAAAAACTGTAACCACTTCGTCACATTCTAAAATGTTTTATCACCAATAGAAACTAAAATGTCTGATAATATAATCTCTTGTTGATCAAAAGATAACCTCAATCTGTCGTTAATGCAAACTTTCTGTTGAAAGTAAAATTCATTAAACTCATAAAGCATTTGATTTTCACTAGGCTTAACATGCCTCTGTTCTTTTATCATGTAGTACATCATTATGATTCATTTTAGAAAGTATCTATCAAAGTATTTCGCCACTACTTCAACATCCACGTGGTCCAACGAGCGTTATTTTGTTTTAAAACGCAACGTACTGTATTTACCAATGATGCGCAATATTTAAAAAGAATATTTGAAAAGCTTGACACTTAATCACAAGATGGGTCGTTGACCATTGACCATCCAAATGTATGGGCGTCACAGCCTCGAGTACATTAATCCACATTTGTATAACGTATAAATTAAGAAGTCAATACGAAAGTTTTACATTTTGACTTATTGCGGGTAATGTGTATCGCTTACGTCTCACTTTCCTGCGTCGTTTGTCTTCGCTGCTAAACGGCGCTGAGGAGGACAACCTTATGGTGACAGGATAAAACTTGGCATCTGTGGCTTCCTGGCAAGGCGTGGGATAGATCGCACTTCTGATGTAGGAGGCCCTTAAATAAAACAAGGTAATGATGTAAGTAAATAAAATCCACAGTCTATATTTCACACGTTTTAAATATAAATAAGATACTGCTGCTGTACAAACTATACTACACGCTATAAACTTGTGCGGTAAAATATCCTAACAACACTAAGCGATGTTGCACGAATGCCGAATCAAACTCAACTGCCGAATAAAAATGAAAAACCAGCAAACGTTCCTCCTGAGCCGCCATTTTTACCGGACATCAATTCGGTCACCAATGGCAGCTCAGCAGGCCTCTCATTGGTTGAATTAATTCGTTCAGAAACCAAAACTTCAAAAGTACGTTCAAAAACACGAATTAACAAACCAACTTAACGTATACTTAAAACTCGCGTCTGTATTGTGGAGGCGCTAGCGTCGCCTGCAGTTTTATACATCAAAAAATAAAGCTGAAGTTGCCAGGCGACAACACAAGATATCATTGGTTTCACGACAAATGGCAATAGACTGAAAAATTAAGAAGAAAATTGTTTATTGCCATTTGTCGCTAAACCAATGATATCTAGGAGATATTTTTAATCGCAATTTGTTGATACATTCTATTTATTTCCGCAAAATTAGTTTTCATGTTTTCACGTTGAGTAATAAAGCTATTATTGGCAAAAGAACGCAAGAAAATTTGAATGTCCCGCGCTAGTGTAACGTCCCACCTTAAGGAGTATACGCGGATCCACTATCTCGCTCGCACATTGCTACATTTTTGAAGATATTAAATAATTGAATTTACTTACGAAAAATCTGGCTAAACTATGTTCTCACGAATAACATTACATATATTTAACAAAAATATCATATTAATCCAAACAAGATTTCATAAATACAACGGTATCATAGTTTTTTTCATTCGTAACCATTTTTATGTATGAAAACTTGTTTGGATTAATATGATATTTTTGTTGAACAATTGTAATGTTATTCATGAAAATATAGTTTAGCCAGATTTTGTGGAAGTAAATTCAGTTATTTAATATCTTCAAAAATGTCGCAATGCGCGAGCGAGATAGTGGATCTGCGTATACAGCAGCCTTAAGAGCCAATACAACGCCAAATTGCTTAAAACGGCTTAGCTTGAGGCAGTATCCTGTCAACAATATTGCAACAATGACTTTGAAATTAATATATGGTAAAGTTCAGGACTAATGCTACTGCAAATGTATAGTGAAAACACGAATTAATAAAATTTTCTCGATAGAAAAAAATTACAAAGTTACCTCCAAACCGTACAAATAAACAGCGATTATTCAATGAATGCTTTAAATAAGATCATGAAACTTTGTGTAGTAGTTGAACTAAATATAATGGAGGGCTTACGTATAGCGGATTTTTAAAATACCCTTTATATTCAGTGTAATAATAAATTACCTAAACTATTGCGCGTTGAAACCAGTTTAACTTAGACCGCCCCTGCCGCTCGGCCCCTGGCTCATCCCCGCTTTGGCCTAGTACTATACATCTATTCTGTGGCTTTGACTTGAATTCGCGCTGGCCTTGCACAAGCCCTTAACATGAAAATTGTCAAAGTTGTCAAATATGTTATAGCAAGGTGAAGGATTCCGTTCATATAAGTTGGATTGAACTTTTTATATGCTATATCTATTAAATAATTTATATTGGCAGGAAAATGTAAGTATGCGTTTTTCACACTCTCTCACACTTTTTTGTGCTTGCGGCATGTTTTCACGGACTACTTTTTCAACCTCTAGAACAACCATTTTCTCAATTTGCTAGCGTTTCCAAACAAAGACTTGGTATATTTACCTACTCAATAAGCTTACATACGTGTACCCTTTTTGTTATAACCTTCAAGCGGCCCTTGTATAACATTCCGTCCCTTAGGGTTCCGCTAAAGCGTTTTGGTTGAGCAAATACTGTACCCTAATTTAGTCACTTTAGTATAAAGTGGAGGAAGTACAGTCAAGTTCTATTATACATTTTGGTATATTTTATAATTGCTTTTAGTTACACTCGCTTGTAAAGGGTAGAAGCAGGGCAGTAAGAAGGCACTTTTTCATTTTAAAATAAAAACACCTATTTTTTTAGATAGTTGTGTTTTTTTTATTGGATTGTAAAGAAGTCATGTTCCGATTAAGTATGGAATAAAGTATCCGTCAAATGTCCCAAACGGCTCTGATGACAGCCATTACTCTTTTCATGAAATTTTCCATGACATTTTCACACAGATGTGGCTGTATCTTACCGATGACGCGTTGGACCTCGGATTTGAACTCAGGAATCGTTTCTGGTTTATAAACCCGAAATTTCAATACTCAATACTCAATACTCAATAATTTATTGCAACCATTATTATACATTATATACTATTTCACAAAACTTCAAACAAAAATGCGAATAAACCAGAAACAATTCCTGAGCTCAAATCCGAGATCCAACGCGTCATCAGTGAGATACAGCCACATCTCTGTAAAAAAAGTCATGGAAAATTTCATGAAAAGAGTAACGGCCTGTCATAAGAGTCGTGGGGGTCATTTGACGGATATTTTATTCCGTACTTAATCGGAACATGTCTTCTTTACAATCCAATACAAAAATCACAACTATCTCAAAAAAAGTGTCATTCTTACTGAGACACCCTTTAGTAAACGGTTGATCAACGAAAGGTCGATATCAGCCATATCACAAAGCGTTAGTGTAATCAACTGAAGTGTCAATCAATTGAATGACTTTTATGTGTGTAAGTTTGTATATTGTAGAGGAATCTTAATCACTGGCTACACCGCACTTATTTTTAGTTAGGTCGTTCCAGTGATGTACGGTTATGGATCTTGGTATACTTTTGGACACTGTATAACCCTACAAGCCTCTTGAGTTCATGTAGTTAAAATACTTAGCTATTCAGAAACATTTAGATGGAGTGAATGTCTAACTGCCGGTTTAAAGGACAGAATTAAGTTGTTTGTTCTCATTTGAATATGACTTTCGTTTTACTGCAAATAGAATGTAAAAGGTTTATGATCTTTTGAGACTCATGGACTAGCTTTTTTGTTCCTAGAGCTATTTTTTGTGGTTTCAGTGTCTCTTTTGTAAGGGCAGAGAGACAATAAAGTAATTAGAATAAAAGCTACAGTTTTTTAATCAATGAACGTGTGACTGCTTCCTTAAGTTCGCGAAAATAAAACCATAGTGCCACTAAAAGAAGCAAAGACACATTATCAGATGACTCACATGACCAGATAGCTCAGTTGGTAGTAACTCTGCCTTCTGAACTATAAGTTGTGGGTTCGATTCCTACCCACAAACATTTGTGTGTTGAACATACGTGTTTAATCTGTGTTTAGGTGTTATTATTGTGTTCTATGTATGTATTTATAAAACAAAAAGTATCTAAGTATTATTATCAGTTATCTGGTTCCCATAGTACAAGCTATGCTTAGTTTGGGGATGGGGTTGTGTGAAATGTCCACACACATATATATCTTAATATAAATGACAAGGAAACACTCACTGCGCGCCCACGTATTTCCACACAAACACACGTAAACTAGGTACATAAAGCAATAATAATCTAAGAAAAGGTCCAAGAAAATATATATAATCAAAAGAACACTTTGTCCTAACAATACCTTGAACATAGTCCGTAATTTTAATACGCTACATATTGGCAATAAACTCTTACCGAGCAGTTTTGATTGATTTATAAAACTTTTCCTTGCATGCCAAACTTCTATCCAATTCCTTACTCAGACTGAGAACAACAGGCACGTAACAAAGTTCAGTACATACGTGTTGTTGAATAGGTATACAAAACGCAAGTATATCGTGAGAGCCGTGAACCCAATTCCTTGACATCAAAGACTCGTGTCAAAGAAAATTCAGTACACAGTAGCAAGTGTAGCAACTGATAAATTGGAGCGAGGCACGTATAGCAACTTTAGCGAAGGAATATGAGTCGATGAAGTTATGAAACTCATTACAGAATACTGAATGAAGATGGATCGTGTATCGATCATACTGGGTGACAGGTGGCGAGTAGTAAGTAATAATGGTTCCTTTGTTTTTTTACGAGGTGTGTTTTTAGTATCTAGTGTTTTATCGCCTGGATGATGCGACGCGTGAAATGCTGGCACTTATTTGGCTCAACGAATCAGCATTGCTATTCAACGAGGCAATGCTACCAGCCTATTGGGTACGCTACCTACGCTACCTACCGGCAGTGGGCTGGAGCATTTAGACCGTATAGAGGCCATCGCGGCTAGTATACAGTAGGCATGGAAATGATTGCTACTTTAAAATCATTGTCATTTCATCATATGATTTATTTCAGTCACTGTGATTTCACTTGTGATTTTTTACAGCCTATGGTTTTTGATATGCCTAATGAATAATCAGTTTATGATCAATGGCGACCGGCTGTGCTTTATGAAATGGAACAGAGATGTGATTTAGGAGCAACCTAGTGAAGTTGCGACCTGCTAGGTAAAAATGTTTACTAAATAATCTAACGCTACAATAAATCTCTCTATAAACTCTCTTAAGTTAAACAAGATCAAAGTTCACCGCTACACCACAGGCACAATGTTAATAAAATTATACTCTATAGGTCTCAGTTTGTTCACTGTAGCATAAACAAAATTATATGTTTTGATATTCACCGCTTATGCTACTCTCGTATTATTAAATCCGAAGCCATGATTTATTAAGTGTGATTATCAGACTGTGATGTGTAGCAGAGTGTGTGACTAAAAGTAGCAGAGTGATTTATGAAAAATAAAAACATATGATTTTTCACCTGCTCCTTGTGAAATGATCCATGCCTAGATACAGTCCAAATTTTAATGTTCTTTGTATTAGATAGTGTAGCTAATTTATATTATTGTAGTAGTTAGTTTAAAGAATAAAGGGACATTGCCAGTTTTTATAATGTATAACATTTTTGTGATTCATTATCCTATGTTTTCGGTACTTGGATGCCGGTTCTGGTGTAAGAATAAGACCACCTCATCTCTTCTCGTGGGTGCCGTAAGACCTATGGTTATATCCAGGGAATGTGCAGCAGCATTCTCTTTGGTCTACATTATAATCTATCTACATACTATGGTCAGCAAGTTCTAAGCTGATTATGGCATTCCCCCTTTTCCCCAGTGTATGACCCCCCAGATCCCCCAGTGTATGACCCCCAGACCCCCCAGACCCCCCAGGCCTATGTAAAGTATTGAACGTCGTTTGGCTAATGATGATGATGAGGACGATGCTTTGTTTTCGTTTCTATGTAAACAACCATTATTTGAAGTAAAACCATAACGATGAATATTCAATTCTACATCTTTAAAAACCCCTTCGATGAAACCTTTCCAATAATCAAATTCAATTTTGATATTTTCAATTCTCAAAACTAGATAAAAAATACTGAAAGAATAGTTCTTTTCAATCCATCTCGGATTTCTGTAATCCCATTTTCCAATGAGAAAAAGTCTTAACATCAATTGGTGGATAAAATTTAATTCCCATTGGATTGAATTGGAGTGGCGAATGCAATCATCCTGTACTGGATTCGATTCCCGGACAAGACAGGGTCTTTATCTTGGAGAAATAAATTAGTTTTTAGTTGTTGTGGAGCGAAATGAGATGTCGAGATTGTGGAGCAAAGAACTGAAGAGATATCCTCATTCAACGTTGACATGAAAATAATTGATGATGGAGGAAATATTGTATTGCGTGGTTTCATTATCTTGCTTAATAGAGTTCTTAATGATTTCACTTGATGCATTCTTTAGATCCATTTTATATCAAGTATGCTTGTTTTTCTTGAGTATTCGTAGCGAAATAATTAGAAAGTTAAGATTTACTATTCTGTGTTGGTATGACAAGCTTAGGGTGGAGTTGACCAAACTTAGATTTATGCCCAAGTAACTATACTAGAATAAATCTATTTCACGATCTTAAACTAGAATAATTCATTAGTCGTTTTACCATGCAATACAAAGTATAGCTAAATAGCTATGCTAATACGCGAATAGCGGAATGAACGACGAACGAAACTATTACCCAGCTAGCAATTCATGTTCTACAACGCCAAGGTATTAAAGGTTATGTCGCATCAACTCAACTTTGTCATATTATAGTGCAGGAAAGTAAATGTTGGAATCATATGGCGTGCTACCGCCATTAAAATACTCTAGGAATAATTTATTATTCCACCAAAAACTGTAGTATAAGTTATTATTTTCGAATAGGCTTGAGTGTAAATGGTGAAATGTGAAATTGATTTACTCTCAGATAACTGGCGATTTATTCTAAGAATAACCCTTACTCACGTTGGGTCGAATCCACCCTAGTATGTTACGCATAATGAACTAAACCTGCTAATAAGCTAGATTTACTATTCTGTCTTGGTTTCACAACATAGTTACACGGATGACGCAACTCTGCTAATACCTAAGCATCACACGATAACAACCTTTATGACCAGACTGCCGAACGACTAAAATGCAGAAAGACAAACGTAGTACGACTAAAAATCAACACCCAGCAAAAATAGGATAATAATGGAGATGACATTCTTATACTTACTACATTTATTATAGCTGTATCAATCTATTACCGCGGGGAGCCTATGGATACAGGAGGTGATCAGCCGCTCAAAGTGGTGCTCTCTGGGGGAAGCCCATGTTCAGCAGTGGACATTTTGAGGCTGTTGATGATGATGAGACTATTTAAGACTGAATCTACAGACTATTTCATCTGTAAATAATACTAAAGAAGAAAATTTTGAAATTATTCAATTATTTCAACATCTGACGTGATGGACAGTGATAATGCTAATGATGATAATGACGATAATGATGATGATGATGAAGATGACGATGAAGATGACGGTGTTGACGATCAGTGGACCTAACACAGTAAGTATAGGTCATAAACCAATAAACCGACAAATACCCAAAGTCCAACAAATTCACTAACGGCGTCCGAACAATAACTAAACTTTCAATAGACTAACGATACAAACAGAAGTTGCAAAACACCCATTGAAATTACAAACTAAATGGAAGAGTTGACAGACTGCGATTTATACCGGAACCGCTCAACGATTCCAATGTAAACAATTGTTACTAAATACGGGGTGATCACTTGCTGAGTTAGCTAGAATAGATTCCAATTAACAAGTAAATAAAACATTTATCCATAAAGGTCAATTTATATTTAACATTAGAATTCATAAGTATACAAAAACTTGAAAAAACTAAAAAATCTAAAAACTACAACTAAAAACATTATTCACAAAATTTACAACATAAATACGCCATCCAACCCTCGCGTGGTGAGGTCTCCAGAATACTGGCAGCATTACCTCGCTGAATAAGAAGGTTTAGCTTCTGAGCGAAGTATGTGCCAGCTCTGGGATCCCTTGAGGCGAGGACCAATCTAGTAGAAATTTGCTTGCAAAATTTTTCGTGTCGGACGACCACGGGCCTAGGGGTTCATAAAGTAGGTTAAAAATGAATGCAATAATTGAAAAAATAAGTATAATCGGTAAATAAATCATGGAGTAATAAGCTTTTTAAGGTTTCTGGTCATCGTCTGTGCCTTTCTCACAAAACAGGAGATTCTCCACACTTACTATGAAAACGCACGTTGTGAAGTCACATTGCAAAGAGGCTGTATGTAGCTACCACAACTTAGTAATGAGATACTATGATGGAGCAAGAGTGCCGTTACTGCATGTTGGAGCTGTCTCTCTATTCCTGTGTTTTAAAATGCTTGTAACTTTGTTATTTTTTGAGATATTTAATTTTTGTTTCACGACTGTTTATTATTTGAGGAATATTATTAATTTAAGCAATAAAAAAATAGCAGGACAGGAGCAGGCTGGCTTTTTGTGCTATGTATCTAAGTGAGTTATTTAGGCTATCATCAGCCTATATGTTCCTACTGCTATAATACGAGCATTCTCTCATAGGGAGAGACCATAGGTATAGGCCACGCTGACATATGATGCTAGTCCTCTTTGTGCTTTATTGACCACTAGCTGCACTCCGTTGATTCACCCGCGAATAAAAAGTATCATATGTGCTAATCCAGTATATAAGCTATCTCTATTTCAAATTTCACACAAATCTGTCCAGCCGTTTGAGCGTGAAGGAGCAACAAGCATACACAATTATACACAAACTTTCGCCTCTATAATATTATGTGATAGTGTGATGTGACGTGATTTTTGTCTAGCCTTATTTTTGGCCGCAATGTTTAATTATCAATAATTTCATTTAACAAAATGTAACCACTAACTCTCGTCATAATATTTATAAAATCTAATATAACATCTGTTATGGCTCCTAAAATCTATAAATGGGTGTTTTCAATGCGATTCTTTTAGTCATCATTTCTTTTCATTTCACTCTGATCACTATCTTTAGCATTTATTTCAAAGGCTAATTGAACGAGCTCAATCTGAGAAGGTCTGAGAACAAATCCATCAAGCTGAAAGAGATATTAACCCGACTATGATCGTCGGTTCCTCGCCAAAGGAAAGTAGACGACCTTAAGCCATCAATAGCGTTCCAAACGCTGGCTTACACCCAAATCTAAAGACCTTTAATGGAGAAAAAACTGGGTCGCCAAATGGGACGCGTTCTATAAAAGAGATTTTTTCTTGATTGCGACTCGCCGTTATTGCTTGAGCCAAAAAACTTTCAAATTGTTTGAATACACTTTCTACTGAAGAAAACCTTGGTTATGATGATGATATTGTCATGCTCAAAGTTTTGGGATTTCGGCTAAACATATATTATTCTTTTAGGTGGGCTGGGGAAAAATGGGGCTGGACTTCTAAATGCTAAATGGTAAAGTGGTAAAATGTGGACTTAGCTCTCGCGCTTGGTGTTAAATCTATGGCTATCATTACTAGTAGTCAGACGCCTAATAGAATCTAACATCAGATCAAGCCGTCCCTGTTACTGGTCCCTTATGGGTTGCGAGGTGAGATGGCAGTCGCTCGTGTAATTCTGGTTGCTAGCCGCTACAGGTTTTATTGGGAGCCGACCCCAATAACAAATGGGAAAAGAGTAAAAAGGATGATGATGCTTATTCTTAGTGTTTGCGCTGAGCTACAATATAGAGAATTTTCAAAAGAGGGTAAAAAGAGTATTAAAGATAGGCAGCGCGTTAGTGACGCCTTTAGTGTTATAGATGTTTGTCTAATAGGCTAAAGTAACCGCTTCCCATCAGGTGAACCATATGCTTGTTTGTACATTTTAATATAGAAAAAGATAATAATAAATATTATAGCAAGTAATTCTATTATGCTTAATATTTTGATTACTAATGAATTTGAACTTAGTTAGTAAGTACATGGTAGTTCTCGTCTTCTAACAATATATTGATGTTTCCCAGAAATTCCATAATAATTTTAGTATCCTAATTCATAACTATACCTACATCTTTAGTAAAATTTTGAATTTGATTTTAAACTTTATATGAGTACATAGTTTTTGTTTAACACAGGACTTAATAGCGCTAAAAACATTTATTTACCACGATGTTTCAACCAAGTCCCATTGGCCGTGGTCACGAGTAGGTACAGCGATTGGTCATCGTTATTGTAATTCTCTATGGCACTAAACTGATAACAAAATATTAAAGCTTTAAGCGCAATGTAGTCTCTAAAATCAGAGTAGTTAGGTATTTAATGCACTCGTCATAACAGTTTATTGTGACAAAACTGGGCGTCGTCGGCACCAGTTGTTCGCTTGTCCAGTACCGCGGACGCACCACTGCAATAATTCACCCACGTTGCGGGCACTAGCCTTACTAAATGCATTTACTCACAAGTGCCAGCATGTTGATGTATTTCACGATAATTTACGGACCATATGTAATAACTTTATGATTTATACCTGTCACCATTGCAATAGTTAGCGTTTTGGTAATACTGTAAGCTAACTATTATAAACTGAATAATAAATAAATAAACAAATAAAAAGTGAAAATGTTTATTTCAGATCATTTTCTATCTTCGTTTGACACAGTTAAGTTGGTTTGCTTCATTCTCTACCTCACCTTGAGGGTATGAATGGGGCACGATTGTTGATCAATCAATGTGACACGTGACCGAAATATATTCCAAACCTTTGCTAACTTGATTTACACATACAATCCTTTCAATCTGGCTCAAATATTTTCAATTCTACTTAACAAAAGCAAAAATATATTACAACATTCCATATTCAAACCAAAAATATTTTATCCGACGGTTACTATGTTTACAGTATTGAGCACCACACTTCAAAGGCGCCCTTTCACACCCCACTGTCCCCTTTCCCCTCCCATACCAAAAGCAACCTTATACCGTTCAGATAGAGCTCAAAACTATTTTTACACAGTTATGTGTAGCAATAAAAAGCGAGATGTAACCTCTTGTTAATAAGGTGTATTCTTGTTTGCAGATGTGCCTGGTTCCAAGACGCCGTGAAGCATGAAACAGGGGGTATGCCTGAGCATATGAACTAGGGATGTCGATGGCTTTTCTGTTCGGGGCGCTTGGCGCTCTTGCCCTGGTCACACGGACAGGTGAGAACTATTAATAAGTCTAGATATATATTTATCTTCCTTTGCCATTGAAAAAGATGAAAAAATATGGTCAGTAAATCTCGCATGTTCAGTGTCTCATAATACATGCATGCATGGATATACCAGCTTCGTAAAAATATGCCTGACGACAGTGTAGAGTATGCTCCAACTTTAGTGAGCTATATTTTTTTTTATGTAAGTGAATGACGTGTCGAGCTAGTTCATACACCTGGTGCTAAGCGTCACGGCCGCCCATAACAGATTACAGAATCACTCGGAACTCTAAATTAATATAGTTTTGCGTGACACACAGTGTAGTAATAAGATTACTAGACTGTGTGATCAGATCATAAAGTCTCATTTGTCCAGTAATTTGGCTAGCTACAATGCCCAAAACACACTGCTTGTATACTACTGCTTGGCGGCAGAATAACTGGCAAAGCGGTGGTACCTACCTAGACGAACTTAGCAGAAAAGTCCTACCATCTACCTCAAGTTGACAGAATGACTCACTAACGTGCTTAGGCCTGTATTGCGGAACCATGTTCAGTCATCAATTAGTGCTTGAGTTGAGATTTCATTCACAAATTAACTTAACTTTATAATACCGATCAGCTTTTCAATGTCAACCCGATCCCTCATACCAGACACAACTTTCAGTAAAAAAAGCAAAAATGTTATTTTTGGTTGCAATAAATGCTTTCCCAAGCTAGTTTAATCACTTATAGTTGCTGAGAAAAATGTCTGTACAGACAGACCGACTGACGGGCATCGAAATATAATAATAAATAAGGTTAAAGTAAAAATATTTCAAATGAAGCCAAAAAAACAGAAGTCTATTTTACTCAAAGACGTAACCTTATAAAGGCTGTTTACCTAAAAATATCATTTTATGAAGAAGTACAGAAAATGAGTTTTCACATATTCAGGTTACTATTTCTTTTCATATATATTGGAAAAGGATATCTATACATTTTACCTTTCACATTTCATTGCTGATTTAGAAGTATATCAATATTAACTCTAAGTACTTTAGTAATAAGGTTATTATTTGCTTTTTCCTGTAGAAACCGGAGAAAGGGACCACAGAATAGATAAACACAGAGATACGCTAACTAGCTAACCCTAATCCTTCAAACCACAGTTAAATCCCTTTCTAGAGAACTGTACAAACGTTAATTCATTATACACATGCCCCGAATTTAACTATCATAACCCTGGTATTATTTGATTAAATATTTGACCTTACTCCTAGTTTTGTAAGTAGAAATGAAAAAATAAAGTTTTGGCCGAATTGCCGAAACAAAAAAATAGAAATGACGCTACAATATTTTGAAAGTTTGTTTATAAGTTTGAGGTAAATAAGATGTACATAAATAGTACATAGTTAAATTTTGAATCATCATCATCCTCTTTGCTTTTATCCCATTTGTTATTGGGGTCGGCTCCCAATCTAACCTGTAGCGGCGAGCTACCAGAATTACATGAGCGACTGCCATCTTACCTCGCAACCCATAAGGAACCAGTAACAGGGATGGTTAGATCAGGCATCAGATTCTATCAGGCGTCTGACTACTCGTAACGATTACCATAGATCTTCTTATGACAACCGGGACCGACGGCTTAACGTGCTCTCCGAGGCACGGAGCGATGGCATCGAAAACTGCACATAACTTACTAGATAAGTCATCGATGCAGGGCCGAGGATCGAACCCGGTACCATACGGTTGCGAAGCGCACATGCTACCGCGCGGCCACCATCGCGAACATAGTTAAATAATAATTATTGGATGATGATCGTGTTAACATGTGTTATTTTTTAAATTTAAGGGTAAGTGCCTTTTTTTTACATCGGACGTATTTAGCATTTGATCACGCTCTCACCTGATGGAAAGTGACGATGCGATCGAAGGTGTAGCATGCTAGCTAAGTAAGTACCTATTCACTCTTCTCTTGAACACGCCCGGGTCATATTTTGCTGGAAACACAGACGCTGGAAGGGCATTCCATTCCTTAGCAGTTCTAATTAAGAACGAAGAATCAAACCGCTTGGTACGAATGGGTGGTATTCGACCATGAACGGATGGCGCCTAGCCGAGCGTCTAGAGGTCCGGAACCTGTGCATCGATAATGCCACAATCATTAGCAAAACAAAATAAAAAGCCAATATAATTGTTCTCTATAAGTATTTTCAAGCAGCGATCGGAAGAGTATATAAAATAGCATGGCTTTGCTTCTATTATTGCATAGGGCGGCTTTAGTTATCTTTGACTCACGTGCCATTTCTATACACTATCTTAATTTTCCAGTCTGATGTTTACGGCATGTTTCTGATTTAATTTATGCCGGATTCGGAATGACTTACCTTATCCCTACTTATAACGAAGATTTATTACAGAAACACGTAGGGCTGTAAATTGGTAGATACTTGTAGACAAGGCCTGGGGGTATCGAAGGTTCACGTGAAATTCGATTGAATACGTAGCAAACTATGCATTTTGGTAAGATAGTCCTTAAAACTTAAGAGTTAGGGTTGCCATTACGTTGTTTCGAAACAACAAAAACTAGGTGGTAGGACATTTCTGCAAATAAAAAAATAAAAAAGTTCGTCTAGGTATGTACCACCGCTTTGCCAGTTATTCTGCCGCCAAGCAGTAGTGTGCAAGCACTACTGTGTTCCGGTGTGAAGGGTACTGTAGCTAGTGAAATTACTAGGCAAATGAGACTTTACGAACTGATCTCACAGTCCAGAAAACTTTTTAGACTGTGTGGTGTCTCAGGATGACATGCGCAGTGCGCGGTGTCACGCGAATTTTTAATTTAGAGCTCCGAGTGACACTGAAATATGTATGGGTGGCACCAGGCGAACGATTAGCTCGTCACGTCATTCGATAACACAAAAAAAGTGGACTACCCAAAATGCGTTTTAGTGACTTGCCTCATCATTATCATCATCAACAGCCTGAAGACGTCCACTGCTGAACATAGGCCTCCCCCAGAGCACGCCACCTTGAGCGGCTGCTCGCCTCCTGCATCCATCGGCTCCCCGCGGCTTTCACCAGGTCGTCGGTCCACCGAGTGGGGGGCCGGCCTACGCTGCGTCTTCCGGTTCGTGGTCGCCACTCGAGAACCTTTCTTCCCCATCGGTTGTCAGTTCTACGAGCGATGTGGCCTGCCCATTGCCACTTCAACTTACTAACTCTAAGAGCTATATCGGTCACTTTAGTTCTCCTGCGGATCTCCTCGTTCCGGAGCTTATCTCGCAGGGAAACACCGAGCATAGCTCGCTCCATAGCTCGCTGCGCGACTTTGAGCTTTTGAGCTTGAGTGACTTGCCTATGCGTAAGTAATTATATAGGCCACCATGGGCACGTGGCCATCTGACCACGGTCTCACCTGATGGTAAGTGATGACGGGTCGACGATGAGTCATGCTTGCCTAGAAGATACCTGTGCATTCTAGCTTTAAAAACTCCCAGATAATATTTTTCAGGAAACAAATACTTCCCAACGCTGCAATATCATTGTTTGATATACTTTAGATGTTACACTTTTGTTAAATTTTGTTTACTTAGTTTTTAATGATTTGTGTGTTTCAATGAAGAGTTTATCTATCTATTGCGGCGTTTGCCGGGAAGCGGCACTACCACAGATAGGTAGGTCAGGGGTGGGAAATAAAAGTAGCCTTTAATGTTACACAGCCGCACTGCCCGCACTCGGCACTTTATTGAAGAAAAGGGTCACTGGCCTTGCACTCGCTGCCTAATATAGTACGGCCCGTTCTTCCTCCGTGTTCCAGATGTGGATGGCTTCCAAGTCGCGGGGGGTAGATTAGGTACCCGCGTAGGTAGGCCTGCCGACCGTTGAGGCTACACGCACAGGTAGGCGTAGTAGTAGTACTCTGCAGATGGTACTTCGTTAGGGTAGGGAAGAATCCTGGAAGAGAGCCGGGTGTTAAGCTCGTTCCATATAGGTTACCACCGTTCTGCCAAGCCACATCTAAAAGGTAGCGCGAGTACAAGCATCGTCCAGTGACTAGCAGTAGAAGAAATAACTAAATAACTAGGTAGGCCGGGTGAAGTTTTAAGCGAGGCAGAACAGCTTTACAGTTGAAATAGGCGCAGAAAACACGATTAGCAAAGTTATTAGATTGGTAACTCACCCTAGAGGGATTCCCAACACTAAAACGTAATTTTTATGTTAAATTTTATTCAGCAGAGCGGCATGACCGCGCTCTGAAGTAGTAAAATGCGTTCTGCCGATGCGCCAGCTAGACTGGGCTCGTGATTTCTTTCCGAAACAGGTTTTTGCGTTTAGGGATCCGCGCTGACCGCTCAAGCGCAGGCAGCGATGCACGAAACCATATCTCGAGCGCACTTAAAACACGGCGCGGCACGGGTTCCGCTTTATTAGAATATAAGTGTTTTAGATTATATTTATGTAGGATTTAGTTATTGTACAAATAGTTAGTAAATATTATTTATTTAGTGTTCTATGCTAGCCACAACGTTACAGTACCCCGCGAAAAGGCATAGGATTTTTCCTATTATGAAAAATCCGACTCGCTACACTAAAGATCTATAGTACTGTCCTACTTCCATGCTCATTCATACATCTATACATACATTCGTCTTCTACTATTATTCCATCCAAAGTAGTCTACAGTCACTTTGAGGTGCCAAAAGACCCTTACATACAGAGTTAACTCGTGTTACAGAACATGCTAACTCATAACAGTAATATTGTTGTTTTACAACTATTGGTAGCTGGTAAGTATCAAAATGAGCAGAGTACTTTACGTTACAATTTCATTAAGCTTGTAGTGTCATTAGTAGTATTATTATTTTTAAAATAAAATAAAATAAAAACGTTTAGATTAAAATATAGCAACATTCCTTATTAAAATTAATTCATTGTAACTTTTTTTTAAGTAAAAAAATGTACAATAATAATGTATAAACAATTAATCTTATTCTCATTTCATTGATTAAAATTAGTTAAGTAGGTCATTGTAATTTTTAAAAGTAAAAATTTACATTAATCTACAATAAATATTATATTTCAATTCATTACCTAGGTTGATTTAAAATTCGGTAGGTAATTGCGATTTTTTTTCAAAGTAGGAATTTAAAATTAATTTATTAATATATTTCAAAAGTAATTTTTTTTATTTGTTTTATTCTTTATAGTTTATTAGTTTTATGTCCTTAATGTGCCATGTTCCCAGAAAATTACCGCTCATGTCAGCAAGATCGTAGACTAATGGTGATTTTTTAGCAATCACCTTACATTTTAAATACTTAGGTGCAAGTTTCTTGTTGAAATACTTGTCCTTGTCGCTTTGATAAAATGTTTTTCGCCACACCACATCACCTATCTTAAATTCCGCAGGTTTCTTTCGAAGGTTATACGTTTTGCAATTTCTGCTGTGGGCTTGTAATAAGGCTATTTGAACTTTATCAAATATGGTAGAAAGCGTTCCTATATTTTCAGCATACTGATCCCGTGGTTGGAAAATTAAATTGTCGATATCAGTAGGTTCGGTGTTAGTATAGTGAGAACCGCAGCTGACCAACTCACGACCATACACTAAGAATGACGGTGTGTAGCCTGTCACTTCATTCACAGAGTTGTTGATTGCAAATTGGATTTTAGGTAATAGCGTGTCCCAAATTCGCTGATCATTTGAAATGAAGGTAGAAACTGCAGTCATAATTGTTTTATTATATCTCTCAACCGTATTCACGTGAGGTGTGTATTTAGGTGTGAAGTGAACGTGAGGGACTTTATATTTCGATAGCATTTGCTTTAGAGTATTACTGACAAATTGTTTTCCATTGTCCAAGACCAAAGTAGATGGAATTCCATGGACCAAAAACACATCTTCCTCTAAGATTTTAGTGACAATTTCTGCAGTAGCACGTCTAATTGGAAATAATAGGCAATATTTACTGAAACAACAAGTAACAACCAGTATAAAAGTATTTTGTTTTCTGGACACTGGCAGAGGACCTACTAGATCAATACTCAAAACTTGGAATGGCCTAGAACAATTTTTAGGTCTTCCCATTTCACCTAAAGTAGCATGGTTCTGATGCTTATGAGCAATACAAGTATCACAAGAAGTAACTTTTCTGACCACATCAGCATGCATCCCAGGCCAGTAATATTTTAGAGCTAAGCGTTTATATGTTTTGAATATGCCCAAGTGTCCGGCAATAAGTTCTGCGTGATTTTCTGTGATTATAGCCTCTCTAGCTTCAAAAGGTACAACTTCTTTCCAATCAAACTCTTGTGTTAGTGTACACTTGCTCTTCATGAGACGATAGAGCCTGTCATTCTTTACAAGGTAATTAGGAAATGAAGTGGGAGAATTTTGACATCCATGGTAAATATTTAGGTACCACTCATCGGTTGTATTAGTAGCATTGGGGGATGTATCTATGGCAGAAATTGGACAAGCACGTGACAAAGCATCCGGTATGACATTATCAATGCCACGACGGTGCTTTATTTCAAAATTGAAAGATGACAGTCTAACACCCCAGCGAGCGAGACGACCAGTAGGGTTATTGAGGTTTAGAAACCATTTAAGTGCAGAATGATCAGTGTAGACAATGAATTTTAGACCGTTTTCTAAGTAGCATCTCCAGTGTTCGAGTGCTAATAGAACTGCTAGAGCTTCCCTTTCAGTGATGCTATAATTTCTTTCCTGAGCAGAAAGAGATTTACTCATGTAGGCTATAGGATGTTCTACGCCATCAATAGTCTGTGTGAGCAAACCACCTACTCCGTAATCGCTGGCGTCGGTATGAACTTCAAATGGTAAATCGAAGTTAGGGCAAGATAGGATGGGAGCAGATACCAGACATTCCTTGAGTTTACAAAAAGCATCATCAGCCTCTTTGGTCCAATCAAAAGATTTAGCTTTTTTGCCAGTAGAAGTTAAGTTATTTAAGGGAGCAGCAATTGTACTAAAGTTCGGCACGAATCTTCTGTACCACGACGCGGTACCGAGAAATCTTTTTACCTCTTTTTTGTTAGTGGGCACAGGAAAATTTAGGATAGCCTCAACTTTGCCAGGATCAACATGCAGGCCTTGAGAATTTACTACATATCCAAGATATTTAAGTTCATTTCTAAAAAACTGAGACTTCTCAAAATTTATAGTGAGGTTTGCCATTTTTAGTTTTTTATGGACTTTCAGGAGGAGTGCAATATGACTCTGAAAATCAGGAGATATTACAATTATATCGTCGAGAAACACAGAAACTGAGTTCTCGAATTCAGGACCATAAAAGAGCAGATCCATTAGTCTCTGTTGAGTAGCAGGTCCGTTAGTCAACCCAAATGGAACAGTGACGAAACGGAACGTTCCTCGATTAGGGATATAAAACGCAGTTTTATCTCGGTCACATTCTGAAATTGGTAATTGCCAGTAAGCTCGAGAAAGATCGATGCTAGTAAGAAAACGAGCGTTTTTTAAGTTGTCCAGTATTTCAGAGACATATGGCAGTTTATAGGCATCCTTCCTAGTCACAGCATTTAATTTACGGCTGTCTAAGCAAAATCGTAAGGAGCCATCTTTCTTTGGAGTTAGTAAGACTGGAGACGACCAGGGACTCTCGCAAGGTTCGACCACACCCATAAGAAGCATTTCATCTAGTTCCTTAGCCAAGATTCGCTGTTTTTCCGGGGATAGTCGATAATAGCGCTGCCTTATAGGAGTAGACTCACCTGTGTCGATACAGTGCTCAACTAGGTGTGTACGACCTAAACCACACTTCTCAGTAGAGATATCTTTAAATTGTTCAACGACGTTGTCAGCAGTAACGCGTTGAGCTTCCGTTAGCTCATTATAAGAGTGTAGCATTCCAGGAAATATCTTAATATCAGCTATGCTGTTCTCAATGTTATTAGTTAGGGTTATAGAACTTAGAAATTTAGGGCATAGGTCAAATTTTTGCCAGAAATCTATGCCTAGTATCAATGTTGACTTAACTGATGGTACCAAATAAGCTCTCAACACATGGAAATTATTTTCAAAAGATACCGGTAGATTAATGTATCCCATGGGTGACAATTTTTGACCACCAGCAGCAACAAAGCATTTAGGAACTGCATCGTTAACCAGAGTTAGTCCAGACGCTAGTAGTTGTAGATGAGAATCATTTCCGAGTATGGTGACAGCTGACCCTGAATCAAGTAAGCCACAAATACTTATGCTACCTACTTTAACAGTAACATAGGGACGCACATCATTATCAGGTTTACGGTCTAGGATTGATGCAATAGAATAACTTGAAGAAAAGATTTTAATGAAATTCAACCACTCCTTCCACTCTGACTCAGTAGTTTTTAATTCAGCTTTATTGCAGCAATCCAAGTTATCTAGTTTTTTGAAGTTGACTTAGCAGGATTACAATTTGGGCAGTCAGGATACCTAACATCCCTTTTTCCACACTTAAAACAAATCAGGAAGCGTTCCTGCTTGCACTGCAGTAAGGTATGTGAATTGGTGCGACATCTAGGGCAAAAGCGCTTACCATTCCTTTGTATGCCAGTATTTATAGATGCTATAGGAGCTGAATAACCACCGACAGGTTTCTGATTAGTAGGTTTGCTAGAACCAGGTTTATTGTAATAGGTTTGACTTGGCCCAGCCGTAGTATTACGATAATTATTATAATTAAATTTGTTAGGATAGTAACTCTGTTTATTGTAGGGTTTATAGTTTGATTCTTGTGGTTTCGAAAACGCTAGGTCAGGGGCTAGAGTTTCCGTAGTCACTCTTGGTGGTTCACGAAATTGAGCAGACAAGGCCTGTATGCTCTCGAAGTTGCGACACAGTGATCGAAGAGTATCTATTGAATCAATGTTGGTACCATGCGATGCTAGAACATTCGCATAACAGGGCCTAATGTTGTGTAGAAGTATTTCTAATTTATCCGATTCAGAAACCGGTTTAGTCATTCTGGAGAAAAGTTCAGACATTATTGCTAGGTAAATTACAATGTTTTCAGAATCACCCTGTGTACGGCTACGAATTTCTGACATGAGTCGGTAGTCATAATCGAATTGGCCAAAGTCGGCAATGAGTTGTTTAGTTAGATCGTCCCAACTACTGATCTCATTGCTTATACTGCGGTACCAATGTAATGCGTGGTCAGTAAAAATTTCCGTGGCATAAGATAATATTCTTTTATGTGAAACATTCCTAGATATGCAAAAATCATTCACCCTCTGTATAAATACATGCACACAGGACCTCCCATTGAACTTTAGCTTCTGTAAGTCGGATATATGATGACGCTCACAGCCAAGCGAGTCACCTGATGGAGCAGTAACAAATATCGGTTGAGCAGAGTTAGTCGGCTCCGCCGGCATTGTAGCACTTGAGGAGATGCTTTGAGCAATCTTAGATAATAATGTGTACTGAATATTAAATTCCCTTTGTAGCTTCGCAATCTTGTCCGCGATATCAGTTTTATCTATTCGGCTCAATCGATAGTAAATGTGGTTTGCCAAAGCTTTAGTGCGCTCGAAAAGGTTTGCGTCGAATTTATCTTGGAGTAGCTTAATACGCGAAAATAATTCTTTGAACGATAGGGAAACGCCATCATAATCTGTCTCGGAATCAATGCCCGATTCCTGTATATCATCCGAAGGTATCTTATCAGTTAATTTATTAATTTGGTTTCTTAGCTTTAAAACAGTTGAAGCAGGCTCTTCGCCTCTAATTTGCACTTCATAGGCAAGCTCGTTTTTATTTAATAGCAGGAATTTTATAGGGTGGGTTTCCATTATAAATTATAATCAGTTAGGCAGGTATGAAATAAAATGAAAGAATGCAATGAAAGTAAAAAAAATGATGTCTAAATACAAAACCTCTTTTATTTTTAAACTATGTAGACTGCAACTGCCGAGCGCCTCAGGATGAAATAGCTGTCTGTTACAAAATAATCTAACTACGAATTGGTGATTGAATAAAATAAATGAATGCGTGCAAAATGACTGTGAAATAAATTGCGAACTGCTACGTGAAAAAAAAAAATAATTGTAGATAATTGTAGTAGGTAAATACGTACAAGTTTTTTTTTATTTAGCTAGATTTTTTTATACGTAACAATTTACATAAAATTGATAGGCATTTATGAAAAAGCAATATTAGAACACACTAGAAAATATTACAATAAATACAATGTAGGTAGGTACGTACCAGTTCGCTGGATCACCGCTCCGTTCACACGTTCAAAGTAACCAACGGCTAAAATCCTAGTTATTTAGTACGAGTGCAGACAGCTAGGCTATGTAACTTTCCACGTTAAGGGGCGCCACTGCGGCGTTTGCCGGGAAGCGGCACTACCACAGATAGGTAGGTCAGGGGTGGGAAATAAAAGTAGCCTTTAATGTTACACAGCCGCACTGCCCGCACTCGGCACTTTATTGAAGAAAAGGGTCACTGGCCTTGCACTCGCTGCCTAATATAGTACGGCCCGTTCTTCCTCCGTGTTCCAGATGTGGATGGCTTCCAAGTCGCGGGGGGTAGATTAGGTACCCGCGTAGGTAGGCCTGCCGACCGTTGAGGCTACACGCACAGGTAGGCGTAGTAGTAGTACTCTGCAGATGGTACTTCGTTAGGGTAGGGAAGAATCCTGGAAGAGAGCCGGGTGTTAAGCTCGTTCCATATAGGTTACCACCGTTCTGCCAAGCCACATCTAAAAGGTAGCGCGAGTACAAGCATCGTCCAGTGACTAGCAGTAGAAGAAATAACTAAATAACTAGGTAGGCCGGGTGAAGTTTTAAGCGAGGCAGAACAGCTTTACAGTTGAAATAGGCGCAGAAAACACGATTAGCAAAGTTATTAGATTGGTAACTCACCCTAGAGGGATTCCCAACACTAAAACGTAATTTTTATGTTAAATTTTATTCAGCAGAGCGGCATGACCGCGCTCTGAAGTAGTAAAATGCGTTCTGCCGATGCGCCAGCTAGACTGGGCTCGTGATTTCTTTCCGAAACAGGTTTTTGCGTTTAGGGATCCGCGCTGACCGCTCAAGCGCAGGCAGCGATGCACGAAACCATATCTCGAGCGCACTTAAAACACGGCGCGGCACGGGTTCCGCTTTATTAGAATATAAGTGTTTTAGATTATATTTATGTAGGATTTAGTTATTGTACAAATAGTTAGTAAATATTATTTATTTAGTGTTCTATGCTAGCCACAACGTTACACTATCTATCTATCTATCTATCTATCTTTCTATCTATATTAATGCATAAGTAAATGAGACACTACCGCCAAACAAAATATACTTAGATATGTGTAAACTACCTGCGTGTATAGCCACAAAACAGATTTAGAATCACCAAGTTTAAATGACAATGGGCAGGCCACATCACTCGTAGAACTGACAACCGATGGAGAAGAAAGGTTCTCGAGTGGCGACCATGAACCGGAATACGCGCTAGGGGAACCGACGATCTGGTGAAAACTACGGGGAGCCGATGGATGCAAGAGGCGAGCGGTCACTCAAAGCGCTCTCTGGGGGAGGCTGAACTATATTATAGAAAAAACCCTAAATAATTTAGTAATATAAATTCGCGAGTGAATAGGTATCTTCTAGGCAAGCATGTACCATTACAGATCGCATCGTCACTTCCCATCAGGTTAGATTGCGGTCAAATGCGGGCTGGGCCTATTTAGTTGTAAAAAAATAATTAAAATAATAATAATAAAGAGTTACAGCAGATTCTATGCTGCGGACCGTACCTACTCGTCAATGACGTCACCAGGGATATTTACCTACGTCACACAAACAATTTATGTAAACGTATTCGCGGTAAAAGAGTCCAAAATTACTTGGTAGATACCGAAATTTGAAAATGCGAATCACACAAACATCTCGCCGAAGGATTAAAGCAACGAAAAATGTAATAACGAAATATCATAACCACGAATAAAAAACATATCTCAAACATACAAAACATACATTTAAAAGTTGAAAAAACCAAGTAAGACTAATTTTCTAATAGTCAAAAACACTTTCACCATAGCTACCATAGAAATAGAAGAAATAAGATGTTGCTTTCATTAAAATAAATAATCTTTTTAGCCAATTTGGTATGAACGTAACACAAGTAAACAAACAGAAAAAAAAACAATGTTATGTAGGGATAAAATAGGAGTTCACCGTTATTTTTTTCGTAAATAATTCCCAGCCAATTTAAAGAGATTGGTGTCAGTTTAATTTTTAAAAATTCTCATGTTCTAAGCTTTCAAAACCGCTTTTCGTTATCGTCTAGGAAAGCCGAGGCTTCAAGACTTAACTTTCAAGACTTCGTAACACCAAGTCTTGCGGATGAGATCTTTTCTCAGTTGGAACGGTCCAATTTGCATTGTGGAATGGTTCAGGGCAAAATAGGGATGTAGTTAGAAAAAAAGTCGGAAACTAAAAAAGCTGGAAGGAGGAATTTTTGGGGTCGTTGACAAGGCCTCAAAATTTTTCTTAGTTGGTGTTGTTGTCTATGGTCTTTCGCAATCTTACAGTAATGATGCTTGGGTTGAAGTGTCTCTAGAAATAAATTAAAAAATGTAAAATAATATAAATACTATTTAACAACAAAAGCCTTTAAACAAGCCTTGAACCATTGTTTAAACAGCTCTTTCGGACTGTTGAACAGTCATAATTATTATTTGACGTAATTGTACGCCTTGTTTGTGTTTTTGTAGTTGGATAGATAAAATCAAATTTTAAATTAATCATACAGCTGGAAGACGTCTACTGCCGAACATAGGCCTCCCCTCAAAAAGGCACTTTGGACGTTTATTATAGAGGGGGAATTGTCATAATCACCACGCTTGGCGGCAGCTTGGTGATTGCTGTAGATTATAATGAAGTCCGAGGAGAATGCTGCTGCCCATTCCCTGTATATTCCCTTAGCCGGCTCTTACGGCACCCACAAAAATAGATGGGGTGGTCTTGTTAGCTTACCGGGAGCACACATTTAAATTAATAGCTACCTCAAAATGTTTTCCTTGATAACCGGCGTAACCAGGTTCTCGTAACTTTTCCCATCTCTATTCAACAAACCCAGCAAACGATATTCAAAACTCCACTCGTACATATCTTTGCACCCAGACTCCCAGAGGCTATCGTTTCTATTACGATAGTGCGGTATAATAGTACGAGAAACCATTGAAATACAGTACACACCAGAAGGAGCTTACGTAGATCTGATTGAAGCCTCATGGCGTAGCTTGACTAACCGTTCTTAAATCATCGGTAAAGTTAACAACGCAACGTTTGCTGCGGCCTTCACTTGGATGGCAGATCGTTATAAAGATTGCTACAATAACACAGTGCTACTGCTTCGGAAAGCAAGTCGTTCTGGGTGGTATTGCTGGACAACACTACTGGTTGTACTAGGTGTCAGGACTTTTCTGCAAAGTTCGTCTAGGTAGGTACCACTACTTTGTCAGTTATTCTGCCACCAAGCAGTAGTGTGCAAGCACTACTGTGTTCCGGTTTGAAGGGCATTGTAGCTAGTGAAATTACTGGGCAAATGAGACTTTACGAACTGAACTCACAGTCTAGAAAACTTTTTTAGACTGTGGGATGTCTTAGGATGACGTGCCCAGTGCGCGGTGTCACACGAAACTTTAATTTAGAGTTCCGAGTGACACTGCAATCTGTTATGGGCAGCTGTGCCGCTTAACACCAAACGAACGACTCGTTACGTCATTCATTTACATAATAAAAAAACAGTCGTTAAGCCAAGTCAAAAGGGTGGCTTAAACGCTCTGACTCTATGGCTAACCATGCCTACACGAGAAGGAAGGAACTGAAACAACTAAGGTTACATCAATCATTTTATTGTAGTTTCACACTTTGATGCTTACTGAAAATCCTGACAGATTTTTTTCTTGCAGCAAGAACTTATATAAAAATAATATAGTATACCTAAGTAAGTGAAACAAATGGGACTTCGTATCAGATACTAAGTCATGACTTAATCTGACTCCTTTGTGTTATTTACCAAGTGAGAATGGTGGTCTGTATTGCTAGAACTTTATTTTCTGTCACAAAAATCTTCAAGATCTCAGATGTGAGATTTGTAAGGCCGTGGTCTCCAGACGCCATATGCCGCTTACCAGCGTCATGCTTTACACTGACGTATAGCATGACTCTGTAAGAAGCCTATGGCGTTTATAGGCCACTACAGGCCTACCACACATATCAAAATGCTAATATCAAGGGTTTCAAAACGTAAGAACCCGATTGCATTTCGTCCAGTCTGAGGTATTTGCATTGAGTTCTGGCTTCAGTGTGCTACGATCCAATTATGATCGAACAGCCCATCTAGTTAATTCTAGCATTGACGCAAGAAATGTGCGCTACATCACTACCAATACATAGCTAACGGATACTGTTATAGAGATACGAATACCAGTTCGAATAATTTGCCACAAGCGTTTCTGCAAGTGCTTCGATTCAAATACGTGCTTCTAGAACATTACGCGTTGTAGTATTACAGCGAATATACTGTTATGGTACCCATAGTTCTAGCTTAGCTATTTCTGTGATAATTATAGTACTATGTTTTCTCTAAACGTTTTCATGTTTGACTTAACGCAATAGTAGCAAGGGTAAATGATACGGGGTCATGTTTTTTGGAATCCCTAGAGTAATTATAATTAGGAGACACGTTGTCTGCATTTATGTTTGTTTGTTTGTGTATAGCTTTCATCGATAGCGATTTAAATGAGTTATTAAAAATGTTGTACATGAGTGTTTAATACAAAATGAGAAAAGTATATCTAGTGTAATTCCGCTAATAACTGTAACCGTTTTCAGCGGAATTACACTAGATATACTTTTTTCATTTTGTATATAAGATGAACTTCCGCGAAGTCACGTCTGAGTCAATCAATTATCATGAGTGTTTAATATTATTACCGCGGTCAACATAGATTACTTTTTATCCCGGAAAATGGATACCCGCGGGAAAACGGGTATGTGAGTTGCGGGTGAAAGTATTAAATTAATTATTTCGTTTTCTTTATAACAGTTTGAGAAATTCCGTAATTATAAATAATTATTTAGTATTTTCATAATTGAGCTCTTTCACAATCACAATTTTTTTTTATGCTAATATGGGCATACGTTTGACAACATCTCACCTGATCGTAAGTGACGAAGTTGTGGAGCTCGTTTGCCCATGAGATGCCCATTCACTCTTGACTTGAAAATACCCAGGTTATACCAAGGAAGAAATACTGTTGCTGGTAGAGCATTCCATTCATTAGCCGTTCGGACTATGAATGACTCAACAAAACGCTTAGTGCGGACTTGTGGTACGCTAACGACGTAAGGAGCCGATGGATGCTGGAGGCGAATAGCCGCTCAAAGTGGCGCTCTCTGGAGGAGGCTTATGTTCAGCAGTGGACGACTTCGGGCTGTTGATGATGATGATGATGATGACAATATATGAACTGTTTTCCATTCTGCACCTACATCTTATAATACCTACACCTACCCTTTATCCGGTCACCACGCCTTCACTATAGACGAGCCCTTAAAAGTAGAATGCTTGATCAAGTATTCTACTTTTCCAATCAAATCTGATCCAATCATGATTATATAATCATGATTGGATCAGATTGGATCGCTGCGACAATGATGATAGTTACTCCGATCTGCGGTGATACAGATGAATTTAAACTGTTATGGCGCTGCAGGTCCATCTAATCAGGGTTATGGTGCAGTTAGCGGAGAGTTGTTGGCCAAATGTTAACTGATTTTAACGACCTATTTAGGCTCGTTGCAATCCGTTTTGCCTTTATGAAATTGTTGGTTGTAATAACCAGCCAAGTGCGAGTCGGACTCGTGCACGAAGGGTTCCGTACCATTATATATCCCTGCCATTTAGTGTTTTGTAGCAGTACAACAAGCAGCGCCAACTATGACTCATCTGGTAAACGGGCAAAAAAATCACGATGTTGTATGGGAGCCCCCTTAAATATTTATTTTATTCTGTTTTTTAGTATTTGCTGTTATAGCGGCAACAAAAATACATCTGTGAAAATTTCAACTGTCTAACTATCACGGTTCATGAGATACAGCCTAGTGACAGACGGACAGACAGACAGACAGACAGATAGACAGCGAAACTTTAGTAATAGGGTCCGTTTTACCCTTTGGGTACGGCACCTTAAAAAGTAGGTTACCAAAATCATGCCCTGGCTATAAGGACGGGTGGATTCGAGTTCAATTACGTTAACGAGTCAAAATTGTTCCTGTACATTTTTATTATTAATACTAATCACATCAACAGCATGAAGACGTCCACTGCTGAACACAGGCCTCCCCCATAGAACGCCACTTTGGACGCTTATCATACCTTTGCAGGCGGCTTGGTGATTGCATAAGATTTAAATGTACCGAGGAAGATGCAGTCATTCCCTGGATATTCCCTTAGCTGGCTCTTACGGCAACCACGTGGAAAGAAATGGGATGGTCCTATTCGCAATCTGCCGGAAACACGCGCAACACAAATAAAAATATTTAATGGTATGACGCTTAAAACCTTCTTAACCGATATAATCAAAGATTATAAAGCCCGTTGATAGCTCGTGAACATAATTCCTCGTACAAACACGACTCACCTGCGCGGGCAGGGGGCAAGGTAACAAAACGAGACAAATCTATACGAAATTACAAAGAACAGAGCAGGATGGAACAAAAGGCAACAACGGCTTCCCGTGATTTATTATAAATTCATAGTATTTATTAGAAATTCGTGGTTGAAATACACTACTAATTTTTGTATGAGGGGAAGTTGTATCATTGGTTAACTGGATTTATAGTCAATGGATATAATAAAGAGCACTAAACGTTCAAACAAACTTGCAGCAGTAATATCGATATTATTCTCTCTCACAGTCTAAACTAGCAAATGAATTCCATGTAATAAGCCCGTCTTCAAATCCAGCCCTCGCTAGAACAGTTCAGTTATTATTGGTATTGGAATTGCAATTAAATTAATGCACTGTATGCATAAGTTAGGCTACATATTCACTAGGCGAACAGTAAGCAGCTCGCTGTTTACCATCCTATAAAAATTGGAAAACCAATACCTTTATTTTATCAAAATTATTCTTTACTATGGAAAGCTATGCAGCTATGGTGAGAGCTATGCTCGGCGTTTCCTTGCGAGACAAAATCCGAAATGAGGAGATCCGCAAGAGAACTAAAGTCACCGATATACCTTTGAGAATTAGCAAGTTGAAATGGCAGTGGGCGCTCGTAGAACTGACAACCGATGGGGAAAAAAGTCGTCCAAACCAAAGAGGTATATGTACTACGTACTAGAGAAGCCATTAAAAGGACAAATAGTTGTCATTTTTTGTATAATTAAACTTAAATTCGCTACAGCGCTTTACGAGATTAAATCGTCTAACCAACGATCACAACACGCAGCGCTAGTGCTAGTTTTGTTCACTTAGTTTTTATTGATTTGTGTGTTTCAATAAAGGGTTTATCTATCTATCTAGTGCCATGGCACGTTCGGATCATATTTTTTACTGCTATTCACTGCTGCACGTGCAGTCGCTTTGAGAGCTGAGCATCGTATGAGCGAGAAGATGCTCATTGGCATATTTGCAGTGGTTGACAGTGCAAGTTAGAGATGTCCTGTCTGGTGTATACATAGAAGTCTTTGCTCCAAACCGGAAGACGCAGCGTAGGCTTGCCCCTCACTAGGTGGTCCAACGATATGGTGAAAACCACGGGAGCCGATGGATGCAGGAGGCGAGCAGTCGCTCGAAATAAACTTTTTCGATAATAAACTTTTAATATTATAAAAAAAAAAAAAAAAAAAAAAAAAAAAAAAAATGGCATTCTATGAGGGAGGCCTATGTTCTGCATTCGACAACTTTAAGCTGTTGATTATGAACAAGTCTATTAAAATTAGTCAGATAAGCACCCAAGTGTAAACTGAATTTGTAATCGTCATAAATGATACAAAGATTCGTTCACCATCCAACCATTTCTATCTTCGTGAACAAAAACTAGGTCAAAGAGATTTATTTAGGTAGCGAAATCGAGATTTCTTATTCGTTCAAAAAGTCGCCAAAAGCATGGGGAAAAAGCAATTTGGAGCACAACCGAAGGGAACTGCAGTATTACATTATGCTAAATAAGTAAGCAACATTATCAAAAACCCAAGGAAAACGCTTGTTTATGGGCGTTACAGATTTTATTGCGTTCTTTGTAGATTAGATAAAGAAAATTCTTTGTTTAGTTCTTTTAAAATTTTACGAAGACATCTTTGACTCATTTTCTTCAGTCTTTTAGCGAGATCGATGTACTTCTTCCAAAACATATCTTGAGCCGCAGTGACATGGTCAGAGTCTACTCGGACTCGGATAGCTACTCGGACGCAACACGTATCGTTGACACCGATAATCCGATCGCACTCGGACGATTTTATCCGAGTAGAGTAGACTCGGACCGCGCTCTACTTGTCCGAGCTAGCTTGTATATGAGTAGTGAAATTTAAACACAAAATCCAAAAAAATCAACGTTGACTGTAAGCAACAATGAAAAGTGTGAAGAAAACGATCCAAGTGAACTATGATAAAGACAACCGGTATCCTAGTACAATCGTACGAAGCTTGCTCCGACGAGTCCACTCGGTCTCTGATGTGTCACACCGGCTTTAATCAGCCTGAAGACGTCCACTGCTGAACATATTAGGTCCCCCGTAGGGATTCTAGTTCTACGGGATTACCCAGAAAATGTTGTTATGTCCCCCAGAAAGCGTCTCCCTCCACTTGAATCCACAGCTCGGATCCACATGTGGGTTCGTGGATACCTTTATCTTCTCTTAAATCCACATGTGGATCCGCGATACCTGTATGTCTTCGTAAATTCACGTGTGGATCTATGGATACTTTTTTTTCTTTTTCGATCAACCAGAAAAGGCTCTTCTGGATGTTTACTTGTAACCAAAGTGGAACCTACATAAACTCAAACTAAAAAATATTTGATGGGACACCTATTAGCGATCACTAATATACAAATAAGGTACTGACCGAAAATTGACCGAATATTGACCGAAAATTGACAGAAAAGTGACAGCAAATTGCCCGAGTTCCCGATTTGTTAGAAACGTCCAGCCAAGCTATGCTCATACAAGCACTACATTTAGACAGTTTATACATAATCTAGAGCTTTCTCCAAGTGTTTTTTGCTTTCAAAGTCACTTTAGACCTACTCCGTTTTATGTTTTATTAAGAGACAAGACTATGTTTAAAGCCCTTTGGAACAAAACGTGGTAATAAGCTAAGCGATGAGCGGAGCGGGTATTAAGCGACACATTTAGGATGTAATTGTAAGCCGCGGAAAGATAATCTGGAGCGTTACGACCGAATTACTTTTTTAATTTGCAGTTAGTTAGCTTTTGGGAGCATTTGCGTAGAAGGCCTCGGCAACACAATATTTAATTTTAAAAAGAAATTATAGCTTGAAATTCTTGAAATGCATCATTGGTTACGATGAGATGAACAATGACATATTAAGTATTTTATTTAAGTACCCTGATTTGACTTGTAAAAAGAAGTGCAAAAATAGCCTATTTGCACAAAAATTACTTTGACTGAGACTCTTCCAATTCATGTTTCAATTATTTACTTGTAAGAAAGTACGAGGTACTTAAATATAAACAAGATTATTGTCATTCAACAACAAATCAATACCAACTTTTACTTTGATGTTTTAAACTCATGGTGCTCCTAATCCCTATTAACTCAAGAAATGTTTTTCGTATGACAGTTGTGCGCTTTTCAATTGCTCACCTATTGTTATGCAAATGGCACCAACTAATAAAAGTTTAGAGAAAAGTTGTGTGTTTGTTTGTACAGCTTCCACGCCAAAACGGCTGAATCTAATTAGATGAAATTTTACACACAGATTACTAATACTACCAAGATAAACAAAGAATACTTTTCATTCCGGAAATGAAGAGGTTCCATGGCAAAATAAATGAGTTGATAGCGGCTATAACTAAGGTGCTTTGGCTTATCTACATAAATAACTACAGTTCATGTCTTAAGCTGTATAGAACTCAAGTGAAATGAAATTCTAAAATAACCATATATTAAGTGATAGATAATAGACCTGCAATTATTTTTCTTTGCAAAAATAAACTGTATTCGTAAGCAGCTTCGAGTCACAAGTAGCCAATTAAGGGGGACGGTGTCTGTTTCACTTTCATACTCTATTTATTTGCTAATAAGCTCTCGGTCTTTGTTGACAAGAGTTTTTTTTTATCTCATATTGTACTATCTACTTGGAAGTCTTAATTACGCACTTGCTCTAAACTGAAATGAAATATTAGTGCTGTCACTAGTCTATAAGATAGGTAACTCTGCTCTCTAAGTTAAAGGAATACGACCGATATTGGCATGGTGGCTTGTTTCTACAATTAGGTCCATATGTCAACCGGGTAAAATCAATTATATTGTGGTTTAAAAAAGCTCATACAATTTTAACAATACAATAAATATGTGTGGACATTTCACACAGCACCATCTAGCCCCAAACTAACGATAGCTTGTACTATGGGAACCAGATAACTGGTAGAATACCAGTTGTTTCAGAGAGTAGGGTCTTAGGTAGGGTTTGCTTGTTTTTAATAATCTAATGAGGATGATGTAAATGTAACATAACCGCATTTTTTAGCCTTCAAAAAAACTTTATCTAATTATATTATAACTGCGATAAAATTATTTCGATATCAAAGGAAGGGTTATGGTTTTAGCAGTCTATGTATGTATGTTTGTATTTACGTATCCATGGATGATAAAAAAAAAAAAAAAAAATCTGAAAAATCTGTAATTCTTAAGAATTTCTCAATAGATGGCGCTGCCAACCCCGTAAGTTGGTTGTAGAAAGGTGAAGGATAAATTCGGACACGAGACCACTTGTGACGGTAGCTTAAGTAAAAGCATGTCCCGGCTTTAGGGACGGATGGATGCGGGTTCAAGTCCCGCTCGTGATTCAAATTTTTCCTTTACAAATTAATCTGTATGATAAAAAAATGCGGTCATCTTCCGCATTACAGTTATGATAAGTAGGTACCTACTGCTCGGCGCGGCGAGCCGGCCGCCCGCGCAGCCGCCGCCATCCCTAGTGCGAGCGCCGAGCGTAGATATGAAAAGTGAAGCACATACATGTGATTGACTTTTGTACTATTTTGTGATAACACCCAGACACAAAACAAACATCGATGTTCATCAATCATCACACAAATGTTTGTCCCGGGTGGGAATCGAACTCACAACCAAAAGGCAGAGCTACTACAAACTTAGCTATCAGGCCAGTCGTATTATTTGTAATTTTGTTAATAAAGTAAAGTTTTGTCTGAACAAATTTTCTTGTAAGCTAAGAACAGTCACGTCATCTAGCCACCTTTCAAAAAAGAAGAAATAACAAAATTGATTCATCCGTTTGGGAGCTACGATGCCACAGACAGACTTACATTTTGAAGTCTGTCTGTATTTTGTCGTGGGTTAAAATAAAACCCTTGACTGACTTTTTTAAATCTTTTTACCTACTTTATAAGCGACAAACAAGCATGGCTATGCCCGATGGAAAGGGGTACCCGCTGGCTAATCACGTATCTCGCATCAAGCTTGCAACAGGTGTAAATGTCGCGATCACCGCTGTCAAACGTCACTTTTGTATTATGTATTAGCAACAGCAGAGCAGAAAGCAATCGAGTAGCGATCACCCTCTATATGACAATCGATGAACTAAAAATGTATTGTAAACCTATTATTTCCTACGGATTGGTATTATAAGCCTCATTGACAGCAATACGACACCGATTATAATTATATTATAATAATTTATAGTAATCAATAGTAATAGTAATTTATTATAATTTCATTCAACGACAGGTGAGCTACGATTTCCAGTGACATCTTGCGACCGATTGCTAAGTGTTTGCTGTCGCTTTGCTACTGCTGTTCCTTTGCTACTGCTATTATAATTTTTACGTAATGCGGCAGCCGTAGCCTTATCTGTAACACTAGGGGCATTGTTGATGAGTTGCCAGCGCAGTAAGGCTTTTTGGTACGTACATAATTATTGCAACATCGGGGGGAGTTTAGTAATCTATAAAACAAATAAAATCTTGCAAAGAGGCGTTATCGCAAAGCGTCGATGTGACAGGTGTAACCAATAAAAGGATTGGATGAGCAGATAAAAAGAATAAAGCATTTAATACCCAAAACTGAAACTTTTATGTCCACGCCTTTTGCTTTTAAGCTTTAACGTATATTTGAGTTTTATTTGGTTCTCGGTTTTATTGGATTAGAGCATGATTTGTTTGATGAAAATGTCACCAATGTGACCTCGTCTGAAACCTGCTTTCAATTGCTAGGTGCTTGCCCTTTTTAGCAACTTTACAAAACGAGGTGGTTTTCAATTCAGCTATAATACTTATGTAATTTTTTTCTACGAACAAGGACGAGTTTCTTAATTAGTTTTTTTTATAATGCCTGTTACCTCAAAACTCCGTCATTTATTGACAAATTTAAAAAAGAAAAATATATTTGAATCGATGTATCGATCTTCGAATCTTTTAGATTGATCGCATTGATATTTTATCAAAATCAGTTTATTACTTTGGTTTTTAAATCTAAAAAGGGGGAAAAATATATTATGTGTATAATTTTATTATGGTATGGTATTACCATCAAAGTATTTTGGACTAGTCTGATAGCTCTGTTGGTAGTAACTCTGCCTTGTGAACTGTAGGTTGTGGGCTCGATTCCCACTCGGGACAAACATATAAGTGATGAACACGAGTGTTTGTTCCGTGGCTGGGTGTTATAATTGCATTTCATGTTTTTTTTTTAATGCGAATGAATGACGTGACGAGCTGGTCGTTCACCTGATGTTAAGCGACATGGCCGCCCATTACAGTTGCAATATATATGCGTTTACAAACAAAAAGTAATATAATATTATAGTTATGCTATCAGTTATCTGGGTTTCCATAGTACAAGCTTTGCTCGGTTTGGGACTAGATGGCGTTGTGTGAAACGTCCACAAATATTTATATTTATTTATTTATTTCTCAGTATTTGTGAAGCAAAACTTGTCGGCTGGGCAGCGTTCGGGAAGCTTCGTCCTATCTTTTCGTCCAAAATACCGCAGAGCCTGAAAACGAAAGTTTTCAATCAGTGTGTGTTGCCAGTGATGACTTATGGAACTGAGACATGGTCTCTTACTGTTGGCCTCATTAGTAGGCTCAAAGTCGCGCAGCGAGCTATGGAGCGAGCTATGCTCGGTGTTTCCCTGCGAGATAAGCTCCGGAAAGAGGAGATCCGCAGGAGAACTAAAGTGACCGATATAGCTCTTAGAGTTAGTAAGTTGAAGTGGCAATGGGCAGGCCACATCGCTCGTAGAACTGACAACCGATGGGGAAGAAAGGTTCTCGAGTGGTGACCACGAACCGGAAGACGCAGTGTAGGCCGGCTCCCCACTCGGTGGACCGACGGCCTGGTGAAAGCCGCGGGGCCTATGTTCAGCAGTGGACGTCTTCAGGCTGTTAATGATAATTTGTGAAGCTAGAGGCTTGTCTTATTATTTTATTTTTATCTATCATATGAGAGTGCCCAAAAACTTAATTTATTCAAAAAATTCCGAAGTTTTCCCTAATACAACAAACTTATCAAAATTGTGGTTATGTCGAAGAATAACAATTCATTCTATTTTAAATTCTGTTTCATGCGTCGGGTTAGTTTAACGTGAAAAAATTTAATTGCATTTTGCTTCACTATTGGAGTATTTTGTTCGCGGATAGGATATTTTATGGTTACCATGCATGCGGTGAATTTTTCAGAATCAATTTTTTCCTATAATAATGTTTTGATTCGACTTTATTGTTACAAATTCTATTATTTACAGCCGTTCATGTCGAAGTACGTGACGAAATTCTTAAAATCACTAATTCCAATATTGACGTGACATTTTTCACCATGAATTATAATTATGTTTATTAGTATTTTTTCTTTACAATTATTACAAGGCACCCCAATCGGGGGATTAGGGTGCCCAACCCCAATCACGCTGGCGTTAACAATATACTAAGTAACTTTATTAAGGACTAGTTGAACCGCCCCGGCTTCGCACGGGTTAGTTAGTTTACGTTCTGACCCTGTTCATCGGAAGAGGAAAGCGAAACGGAAAACTCCCTTTTCCTTCTCTCTTTCCTTCAACAGGATGAGTCTAAATATATGGATAAATAAAAAAATATATACAAACAAAAAAACGCTTTAACTTAATAATTCTAAGAGCTATATCGGTCACTTTAGTTTTAATAATTGTATTATATACGAACCCCTGTGATAATACTCTTTTGATCCTCCTTTTATAATGCTGCATGTTGTAGCTCTGGGGGTAAGGCCGCTGGTGAAAGCTCATTCCACGTCTTACCTACAGCTCAGATTATGATAATGAAATGAAAAATAATGGTCTATTGCGTCCATCGGACGATTAGGCGTATAGCTACACGCCATCCATTTATGGTTGATATTATCTCGATTCGCACAAAACGGTTTGACTCGACATTTATATTCCGAGCAGTGAAAGAATGGAACTCTTTACCAGCGTATTTGTTTCCCGTACATAAGTACAATCTGGAGCTCTTCAAGTCACGAGTGAATAGGTATCTTCTAGGCAAGCATGTACCGTCGTAGACCGCGTCGTCACTTTCCGTCAGGTGAAATCGCGGTCAAATGCGGGCCTATTTAGTTATATATATTTAAAAAAATAGAACTTTAGTCTACCAATAGTTTACTTCTCAAAATCTATGCTCGTACAACATCAAAACAAGCAACCAGCAATAACAATTCTCTAGCTATATTGCATCTATAACTCAGGGTTGGCACAATGGTTGTCTTTAGCTTGAATGCGCGGGCTCTCTAGAGACAAAAGTGGACGTTTACCATAGTGACGCTCTCGAACGATGTTTGGGGTTTGACTGAACTGATAGCGGGTAGCGATTATTGAACGAATGTTTGAAAAAGAGAGTAAAAAAATGATTCCAAAGTATTCATAGAAGAACTAGCTGCATCCGGATTCCACCCGCAATTCAAATGTATCCTATATGTTAATCCAGCTACTTCCATTCGACATTTTCGACATTACATTGAAATCCGTTTAGCCGTTGCTGCGCAAAAAGGGTGAAAAACACACACAATCTTTCCCACTTATAACATTGTTTTGTGATAGATAGGCCCCTGTTTAATTTATCCAAAGATTTATATATCAAATAAGTACCGCATTATATGTTATCAAAGAGTAACCTTACTTTGTGATGTTAAAGATATTTAGTAATCACATAAACTAGTAGGTTAAATAAGGAAAAAATGGTCCGACAATTTAGCGAAAGGTACTTTGACTCAATACTAATTTGAATAAATTAAGCCATGTCAGCATAGGCTTAGAAATTCTAACAACAGGCTAACTACATGCTTTGGCACTAGTATGAGGAAGCAATAAAAATATTAAGACATTTTCCGCTATCGCTCGAGCCACACCCTAACCCCAGCTAACAATATTTAATATTAAACTCCTTGTATTTCGCGGACCATATTTTACGGCGAGCTTACTAACAATGTGCACTAAATGGTTTTAAAGTTCTTTTGCGTAATATTACGCTAGTAATTTACGTTAAGAGAAAATGAATGCGAAGATTTAGGAAAGACTTTTGAGACGCTTCATGCATTTTCTTTCAAGAAGATTCTATTATCATCATCCTCTTTGCCTTTTCCCATTTGCTATTGGGGTCGGCTCCCAATCTAACCTGTAGCGGCGAGCTACCAGAATTACACGAGCAACTGCCATCTGACCTCGCAATCCATAAGGAACCAGTAACAGGGATGGTTAAATCAGGCGTCAGACTCGATCAGGCTGAATACCCATAACAATTGCCGTAGATGTTCTTATGACAACCGGGACCGACGGCGCGGCGGCATCGAAGATTGCACACAACTTACTAGATAAGTCATTGGTTCAGGGCCGAGGATCGAACCCGGTGCCGTAAGATTGCGAAGCAAGAAGATTCAGTGACAAATAAAATATTCCTGAAGACAAATATACCCACTTTATTTGCACAGATCAGCACTTTAAAACGAGAAAATAATAGACTTATCTTCATTAAAACATCATTTATATACAAAATTCGAAATTCTTTGTAACTCCGCCTCAGAAAGATTTACGGGAGTACGTGAGTAAACTTTCATAATTTGATGGAACATTGTAGAAATTCTGAGGTTAAATTGTAGAATATAGTACGTTTTGTCTATAAACTGCTGGTTGATTTGTACTAGTTCATATTAATGAGATATATTTAATGAAACGAATTCTTCTTCTTATTATGATTTTTTTCACGTGTTATAAGGTCAGTGGACATTCAGTTTCACGTGCCTTGGGAGAGATTTTATGTCCATAATTGTTTGCAGCGGTCCCTTTGGACTAATTGCAAGCGAGTAGTGAGCAAGTGTAACTCAGCGGTAGCTCGTGCGTCTTTTAAACAGACACACGTGGTTCGAATCTCGCTCATCCCTGCACCAGTGATTTTTTTGAAGTTCTGTGTGGAATTTTCTCTAGCTCTTACAACGGTGAAGAAAAACATCGTGAGGAAACCGACATGTTTAAAAATCCCAAAATTCGAGAACATGAGTGTGGCCTGTGTGATGGATTATGGCCTACTCTCTCTCTATATCTCTCTCTCTCTCTCTCTCTCTCTCTCTCTCTCTCTCTCTCGTCTCTCTCGTAGTTTTTAAATACGTGAGAGCAAGTGCACATTCGCAGTAAATTTCGTACATTACTTAAAAAGTCATTCGTGATCCGAACCAGGGTCTGTCGATTTTAAAGCCGTCCAATACTGAACCTAAAGACATCCAATGCTGAACATAGGCCTTGCGTTCTGCATCCATCGGCTTCCTGCGGCTTTCACCAGATCGTCGGTCCACCGAGTAGGGGGCCGGCCTACGCTGCGACTTCCAGTTTGTAGCCGCCACTCGCGAACCTTTATTCCCCACCGGTTGTCAGTTCTACGAGCGATGTGGCCTGCCCACTGCCATTTCAACTTGCTAATTCTATAAAGAGCTATATCGGTTACTTTACGGGTAGTTCTCCTGCGGATCTCCTCATTACGGATCTTATCTCTCAGGAAAACACCGAGCATAGCTCTCTCCATAGCTCGTTGCCAACATGAACATGAGGCCAACAGTAAGGGACGGCTGTTAGCATTCTTACTAGGTCTAGGTAAGCTGATGATGATAATATTCATGACGACCACCTTTTTAAGACATAGGTAAATGAGCTTTTTAGCCGTGTGGTCCCGGTTTGCGAATAGGATCACCCTATCTCTTCCCGTTAGTGTCCTAAGATCCGGCAAAGGGAATGTCCAGGGAATGAGCCGCAGCATTCTCCTAGGTACATTAAAATTTTCTGTGAACACCAAGCCGCCTGCCAAGCGTGCTGGTTATGGCAAATCCCCCCTACGATAAGCGTCCAAAGTGACTTTTTGTGGGGGAGGGCTGTGTTCAGCAGTGGACGTCTTCCAGCTGATGAAGTGAGGTTAAATTAACATTTTGCTAATTTTTTCTTGCCATTTACTTAATAGATTTTTCTTTCTCAGGTTGCACCGACAACACAAACGTCCTGGGCACGGATGGAGTACCAGAGCTGGACTATACTGATGTGGACCTTGGTCTGACGCAGCGAGGTCCCCACTTCGACGTGGCCTACTCAAGAAACGTGACCGCGCTGGTGGGAAAGACTGCGCAGCTGAACTGTAGGGTTCATGACTTGGGGAATAGAACGGTATGTAGGCAAGCCTAGCTTTCAGTTTTTTCCTTAATATATAAAAGATGCGAAGCACAACTATCCCTTCCCAACCGACTAGTAAAGTTAAGCAACATTCGCTGTGGTCCATAGACACTCATATTACTTCGCCACTACAGGGCGCGTTTAGGCGTCGGTCCTGGCTATTGTCGTATGATAACAGCCGTTAAGCCAAGCCTTCGGGTGGCCTAAAAATTCAGACAAGGCTGACAACTTGCATACACCGAGAAGTAAGCAAGGAAAAGTAGAACGTGGTGTCTTTTGTTCGTTTGTCCAAAATGGCTGAACATGCACAAGAAGAAGTTTTGACGTGAAAGCCACAAACAAACAAACCAAATACACAAACATTAAAAATGAATAATCTGTAATTCGTTCATTCATTCAAAATCGTATGTGTTTTGAATTTAGAACCAAATTTCAAATCAGTGCCGGTTCCCTTTTTTTCTTTTTTTTTTCTTATAGGTTGGCTCCAACCAGTGTATTTAGCCAGTGTCAAGTATTGTAGTTTTTCATCTCGTTATAGAATATTTCACGTAAAGTCAAGTCAGTCAGTCTGGGTAGTCATAGTCCAGTCTTTCATAGTGCAGTTTTCTAACAAAGTGGTGGCAACTTTACTAGAAGTTTCTATGGAATTTTAGAAGCAACACGAAAAACTACGTTTTACCACCCTTATATCACTTGCCACACTCATGCTCGTAATTCAACATTTAATGCGTAAAATGCCACCAGTTTTACAGATTAAGACTGCAAAAAAGCACAAGTTTTGAAAAATAATACAATGCAACGACGTGAAAAGTTCCCGCCAATAACCGCCGGTTCCCTTTGGACCATATTTCGCGTACTGCACAGGCACTCGCACTACGCGAATCACAGTAGCATTAAACAACTAAAATACAACTAAACCCACCTCCTCTTATTTTTCAACCCCTGTTCACAGTCTCCCCTAAAATTAAGCAAACCTTTCGGTAGTTTACAAAGCATATGCTTAGTCAGGTTCAACAGTAAATTTTCTCTATTTGGCGGGACTGAAGTTTGCTTTCTAAGATACGCAAATATTTGCAACTGGCGCCTGTGTTCATAGGACTTGGGATCTTACCGAGCCCTATTTCGTAAACCGTAGACATGGTGAATAAACATATGCGTACTTTACAGGGAAGTTGAAGGGAATTATAAAATTAAATTAAAAATTAAAATTCATTTATTTCGAGTAACAATAGACTCATATTTGGTACATAATCAAAAATTAATAAATTAATTACAACATTTCATAAAATTACATTACATTAAATAAATACATATTACACACACATAAATTCATTAGAATAATAAAATTAAAATTTAAAATAATATTTTAGTTCTGCTGGCGACATGTTTCTCGCAGCAGTGCTGCATGTACGGACAGTCGACCCTGTCCGCTATCATTCTTAGGATGGTGTTGGCGCTGCCTCGCACCCTGCGCACCAGAGATGCGGCTCGCTTCCGCATGGTCGCGTAAAAGCAATCTGTGCGTGCCCCCGCAAACATGCCTGAGGCACTGCAGTAGCGTGGCAGCCCCAACATCGCCCTGAACGCATTATTGAATTGAACGCGGATGGCACTGTACGATGCGCGCGTATACCTAGCCCACAAGCTACACGTGTAGAGGGATGTGCAGTACGCTCTGAAAAGCGTCACCTTTACATCCCTTGAGCAACGTGCGAACCTACGAGCCAGCATGTTCGCCCGCGTCGACAATGCCCTCCGCTCCCTCTCGATGTCAGCGTTGTCTTTGAGGTCGCTCGTTACAATGTGTCCCAAGTACTTAAATTGAACCACCCTTTCGAGCGGGACTCCATTTAGAAAAACACGGGGAACATTTGGTACCCGTTTCATACCAGCCTCAAAGACCATGCACTGACTCTTTTTAACATTATACTTTAGACCGTGACCAACAGCGTATTCCTCACAGGTCTGTACAAGCTTCCGTAAGCCACAGACCGACGCGCTCAACAAAACCATATCATCTGCGTAGCTTAGGTTATTGACACAGACTCCATTAATATGACAACCCACATGCTGATTGCTGAGCGCGACGATCAATGCGTTCATGTACAGGTTGAAAAGAGAGGGAGAGGTGAGCCCCCCCTGCCTCACCCCGCATTCCAACCTGTACGGCTCAGACATAGTGCCCGCCCATCGGACGCTATTAACCTGATGCCCATACCAGTACTTAAAGACGGCAATAAGTTCGCGTGGTAAGTTTATGGTCTCTAGCTTTTCCCAGAGAATATCATATGCGACCAAGTCAAACGCCTTGGAGAGGTCAAGGAAACATGCGTGCACTGCTGTACTTCGCTCAGTGTAGTGTCTGACGACATGCTTAAGGCACAGTATTGCACTCTCGGTTGATAATTTGGGACGAAATCCAAACTGATTGTCATGCAATTCAATGTAGTTATTTAGCTGTGCGTCAAGCAAGCCGTCGAAGACTTTCGCGACAATTGTAGCTAAAGAAATAGGCCTATAGTTATTTTTATCGGACATGTCCCCTGTTCTATTTTTAACTATAGGTACTACAATCGTTTGCATAAGCGCGGAGGGTAAATAGGAATGACTCACGCATAGTGTGTAGAACATTGCTAAGACTCTTGGTAAGTGCGGACCGGCATGAATTAGGTGATCAATGGTGAGACCATCGTGACCAGGGGACTTACCTTTAGAAATGGATCTAATAGCTTTGGTCACGCCTCTGGCACAAAATCTGGTTTCCACCAATTCATCACTTTGCCACTCGCACTTGATCACCCCCTTCGCCGGACCCAGTGGGGATTATTTATATGGTTTTCTATCTTGGAATGGATTTATGAATTGAAACTACACTTAAGAAAAATTGATGAAGACAAGTACAAAACCCAACCCAAACCGTAGTACTGTATGTCTATTCTGTGCCCAAATATAGAACAAACATCGACGTTCATCACACAAATGTTTGTCATGGATAGGATTCGCCATAATGAACAGCTCATAAGGCAAACTGCCAACTAAGCTATGAGGTCAATCAAATCAAAAACACTTTTATATCAAGAGGGATAGTGAAAAATGTAAGCTTCAGTCCTGAAAATAATAATTATTGGCACCGCTTGTGGATTGGTTGAACAGCTACATTTCAGCGGTAGGTATATAATTTAGCACTTTGGTTATTTAAAATCGGATATCCATTTGCTCACACACTGCACCGTGTCGCATGCCGCCATTTTGTTGCTTCACTGGCATATATGGCCATGCTAAATCCAATGGTTTTATATATTCATGACCCTTTCGTTTGGTTTTACCCCGGGTTTACCGTGTAAAAATAAGATTGTTTTTTAAATCCAAGTTTTTATTCACCCATTCCGAAAATATAAAAAACACAGAAAAATATACGCAAATGCCTCAGCAATAATATATTAACCTGTTGATTTTTACAAAGAAAGAATGACTGAAAATGTTTTTCAAATAACAAAATATTTGTTCACGACGCATTTGGCGGATTACTGAAACGTGTAAATGTTATTCGTACCTTTCAAAGTCTGCATTTAATCCTAATGGACATTGGATTTCACAGAAAACACAGACCTATTATATTTTCTGACAGAATCAAAATTCTATTGCCACAGAAAATGTATAACAAATCTGTTATATTTTGTCCATGTCAGATAGGATAGCGTTTGGCCACATTTCACCTGAAGTGACGATTCGAACGACTATAATATGTCAAAAAAGAAAAATGCCCATAGCCAATGTTCATTGTCCACGTCCAATGATAACAAAGTCCAAAAAATGGCCAATTATTAATATAAATATCAATGACGTCGTATAAAATTTATTCACTTTAATAAGTATAACTACAACAATAAAACTAGGTATTCTATAAAACTAAACTAAAACTATAAAATTAACAATATAATACAAAACTAATCTAACAAACCACTACCAGTGGGCAAAGTGCCCAAAATGCTGGCAGCATTGCCACGTTGAATGGCAATGCTTAACCTTTGGCCCAAATAGAGGCCAGCATTTTGGTCACGCGTTGCTTCAACCAGACGCTTACAAAGTTCTTTAAAGACTTTGTGTGCACTTGGTCCCTATGGCCAAATATCAATTAAAAGGACGACTCTATTATAATTACTAGGTGGTAGGACTTTTCTGCAAAGTTCGTCTAGGTAGGTACCACCGCTTTGCCAGTTATTCTGCCGCCAAGCAGTAGTGTGCAAGCACTGCTGTGTTCCGGTTTGAAGGGCATTGTAGCTAGTGAAATTACTGGGCAAATGAGACTTTATGATCTGATCACTCAGTCTAGTAATCTGATTACTAGACTGGGTGATGTCTCAGGATGACGTGCGCAGTGCAGTGTCACGCGAAACTGTATTGTTTTAAAGTTCCGGGTGACACTGCAACTGTTATGTTATGGCCGTGTCACTTAACATCAGGTGAACAACTTGCTCGTCACGTCATTCAATCACATAAAAAAAAAAAAAAAAAATAAGCAGATCTGACAATGTAAACAAAGACAAATATGGCCTTTTCTATATTTGGTAATTTTTCTAGTTTTTCTTTCTGTTTTATACTTGGACAGTTTTCCAATTCGGCGTTTTTTTTTACGTCAAGCTAGTCGTTCATCTGATGTTAAGCGTCACGGCTGACCATAACAGATTGCAGTATCACTCGGAACTCTAAATTAATATATTTAGTTCTGTGTGACACTGCACTGCGCACGTCATGCTGAGACTCCACACAGTATATTAATAAGAAGATTGGACATTATTTAAGCTCTTGGACATTTTTCTTTTTTGAAATTAGTCGTGTGATTCAATAGTTTCTAGTCAGTTAAGTTAGCGAGGTTGTTAAGAATACGTGCAAAATACAAAATGATGTCCTTATTACAGGTGTCTTGGATACGGCACAGAGACATTCACCTTCTCACATCTGGAAGGATGACATATACTTCTGACCAGAGGTTCATCAGCGTACACAATCCTCACACTGAGGATTGGATTCTGAAAGTAAGCGAACAAATTTTGGTACCATTGGCTCATGTTCAAATTGATTGAAGCATTTGTTTAGTCGTCGGACCACCGAGTGGCGGGCTGGCCTACGCTGCGTCTTGCGGTTCGTGGTTGCCACTCGAGAACCTTTCTTCCCCATCGGTTATCAGTTCTACGAGCGATGTGACCTGCCCATTGCCATTTGAACTTGGTGGAACGACGACCTGGTGAAAATCACGGGGAGCCGATGGATGCAGGAGGCAAGCAGCCGTTCAAAGTGGCGCTCTCTGGTGGAGGCCTCATCATCATCATCATCATCAACAGCCTGAAGACGTCCACTGCTGAACATAGGCCTCCCCCAGAGCACGCCACCTTGAGCGGCTGCTCGCCTCCTGCATCCATCGGCTCCCCGCGGCTTTCACCAGGTCGTCGGTCCACCGAGTGGGGGGCCGGCCTACGCTGCGTCTTCCGGTTCGTAGTCGCCACTCGAGAACCTTTCTTCCCCATCGGTTGTCAGTTCTACGAGCGATGTGGCCTGCCCATTGCCACTTCAACTTACTAACTCTAAGAGCTATATCGGTCACTTTAGTTCTCCTGCGGATCTCCTCGTTCCGGAGCTTATCTCGCAGGGAAACACCGAGCATAGCTCGCTCCATAGCTCGCTGCGCGACTTTGAGCTTACTAATGAGGCCAACAGTAAGAGACCATGTCTCAGTTCCATAAGTCATCACTGGCAACACACACTGATTGAAAACTTTCGTTTTCAGGCTCTGCGGTATTTTGGACGAAAAGATAGGACGAAGCTTCCCGAACGCTGCCCAGCCGAGTTGGATTCTTCGCGCCACCTCTTTGTCGAAGTTGGACCTACCTAATTGGACAATCTGTCCTAGGTAGACATACTTGTCGACAACTTCGAGAGTATCGTTCCCAACAATTACCGGTATAGGTGGAACATGAGCATTAGACATGATCTTTGTCTTGTCCATATTCATCTTAAGACCAACCTGCTGGGAGACTCTACTGAGGTCGTTGAGCATGGAGGCCTATGTTCAGCAATGGACAGCGAAGGGTAACTATGCTTTTCTATTTAGAGGGCAGAAACTTGTATGAGGTCACTGTTTATGTCGGTTTACACTTTTGTCGTCGAAAACATCTTCAAACTCAATGAAACGTGTTTTGGCAGCGTTTGTCGTTTATTTTACGTCCAACGTTTTGATTGGAATTAGTAGGATTTCAAAATATTATCCTGTGGTATCAGTTGTAAAACATATTAAGAGCAGCGTATACCCCCTTCTTGTCCATACAAAAAGTGCCAACGCTGTTCCACCTCTAAATTTTAATGTTATCCGATTTTTATGGTTGTTTTATATATTGCCTACCCAGTAAAACTATGCTCGTACGTCTTCTTTTTTTAATTTTTACAATATCTTCTTATTTATAGCAATCTAAAGTTACGAATTTTCGGCGATGAAAACGAGTTGTAATTAGAACATGAAACATATTTTCTAAAAAATCAAGACGTACCAGCATAGATTATAATCTATCCAAACGGGTGAGTGTACCACAAGTCCGCACTAGGCGCTTTGCTGAGTCATTAATAGTCCGAACGGTCAAGGAACAGAATGCTCTTCCAGCAACAGTATTTCCTCCTGGGTATAACCTGGGTCTGTTCAAGTTAAGAGCGAATGGGCATCTCATGGGCAAACGTGCTCCACCTTAGACAACTTCGTCACTTACCATCAGGTGAGTTGTGGCACACGTATGCCCATTTTAGCATTTAAAAAAAACGAATGACACAATTATAAAGATTTTGTTAAGTTTAAGAGGGTGAAAACCGTTGGCGCCCGAAACGCTAAAATGTAGGTAAATTCACTCATGGGCTTTACTGTCTCTATCATACTCATAAAGAGCAGAGTGACAGTAATCAAATTTTCAAAAACCAGGACGTTCCTCTTTAGTGGGATCCGATGGGATCTACCCTTTTTTTATATGTATAACTCTGCAAACAACAAAATCTCTTAAAATACTCAAACCATCGCGTAAATTAAAATAAAACTAATTTAGTTCTTACATCTTCGGCTAGATCGATTCAAAAACTTTCGAGCCAGACAAACAACTTCTAAGTTTTATTAAGAATCTCTTGGCAACGTACGTTGAAACTAACCCACAATAATAATTCTGTGCAGATAAGATTCCCCCAAAGACGGGATTCGGGTGTGTACGAGTGCCAAGTCGGAACGACGCCGCCGATCGGACACAGGATGTACCTCTCTGTAGTCGGTGAGTTTCATCAATTAGATAAGATAAGATAAGTATTTATTTTCAAAAAAGAACAGGTGATTTTAGAATGACCATTAGGTGGATTTAAAATGGTATTTTATAACCAATAAAGTGCCTTTATTCTTGTTGGCCGAATCAGCATTACAATAATTTAACAAGGCATTGCTGTTAGGACGACGAGTGTGCTACCTACTGGTAGTGGGCTGGAGCATTTGGATTGTCTATAGACCAGCTCGGCTAGTAAACAATCAAAAATCATAATGTTCCACTGAGACGCGTTTCGATATATCAACACGTCAAACGTTACCACCACATAGGCCAATATTTATTCAAAATAAAAATAACTTTAATGTAAAGTGAAGGTATTTCTAATGCTGTAACACGATTTGAACAAGACACGATAACGACGTGGTTTCGTATCGTGTGGTATCTGTGTTTTTATACAGAATTAGGGCCCTGTGGAGAAGAACAGCCAGATAGACATACTATTAAGCCCTATTCAAATCGGCGCGTTATTCGTACAGCAGTGGGCAGCGATAAATACCGCGTAGGATTCCGCGCGGTATTTTGTATTGAAGTTCCGCGGCTAGAGCGAAACTTGAGCGAAACTTCACACAAAATACCTGGACGGAATCCCGCGTGGTATACCGCTACCCACTGCTGTACGAATAACGCGCTTGGTTTGAATAGGGCCTTACAAAATCATTTTTGTCCAATCTGAAACGGAGACGTTTCGCTTGCTTCACGCTTGCTTGTTCAATTATTCCTATTTAATATCCTATTTTTTAAATTGGTAATATGTTAAGCATGACCGCCATCTTACTTGATGCCTAAAGAGTCTACGATGTTTCACCTATAATTTTTATTAGTTTTCACGCTCAAACAACTGGTATACTGTTTATTATATAGCGTTACATATACCTAGACCAACAAAGAATAATCGAATGTAAAGAGTACCGAGTAAAACTGGGAAATAGGGGTAAAACAGTGAAGCTTCTTAATCTCGTAAAAGAAGGCTATTGGTTTATTTATTGCTAAAAAAGTTGAACTGACGAAAAAGATTATCTGCCTAGTGAACTGTGAACTGTACATAATTTTGCTATAAATCAACAAAAATCTAAATAAGAAGATAAGTAGCGAGTGGGACTTGCGTCCTGAGGGTTCCAGTGCCACGTAATAATACCTTTAGTTACTTAAAATATTATTTATCATGTACTCTGGTGAAGCAAGTACCACTGAAAAACTTATCATCATCATCACCATTTCTGTTACAAAATATAGTACCTACGCTGTGTCTTCCGGTTCGTGATCGCAACTCAAGAATCTCTCTTACCCATAAACTTACCTAAACTTCCGTTTGTTTTTTCACCAACTGCATGTAGGTAAATGTAACCCAAGATAACTTAAAGTTACGATGTCGATTTTCGATTTATAGAAATTTTCAACATTTTTTTTTATGCGATTGGATGACGTGACGAGCGAGTCGTTCACCTTTAAAACAATAAAGTTTCGCGTGACACTGCACTGCGCACGTCGTCCTGAGACATCACACAGTCTAGTAATCAGATTACTAGACTGAGTGATCAGATAATAAAGTCTCATTTGCCCAGTAATTTCACTAGCTAATTTGCCCAATATTTGCGTTATCAAGAATATATAGGTACCTTTTATAAATCAGTGACAAATTTATTCCCGCTTGTCAAATGTTTTACCTAGATTGTTATTATTACAGATTCCCATCTGTCCCTTATACAACCTTTATTTATGTCTTTCAAGGGTCTCGCTCAACGGAACGCTCCCTAACACTATTTGGTGACGCATAAACTTAAATGACAGACAAACTGACAGATTTTCAACATAGTGGTTTTACAAATGTCTGTTTTTCGACTACGGAACCCTAAAAAATCACACTCACAAAAAAGTTTATCTATCAACTGAGCTGTACATTTTTGTCATAAATCAACTGAATCCAAAAATACGACAACCCTACTCCCAGTTACCCCACTGCATTACCTCGTTACCCCCAATCTTTGTCTCACCAACATCCAACATTCACAAACCATTGAAGACTTCAAAGCTAAAGGAAGCAATATAAAGTTACTTCCCTCTGAAGTCATAACTGACGGTGTTGTAAATAAATTTTATTTTCTTCCCTTTGAGGCCTTCAGGATTAAAATTATGGCAGCGTACCGAAAGAAAGTTTCGGGGAACCCGGTAAAAGAATTGGCTTTTTTGGTGTTCGGCTTTGGAAAACAAGACGCGTAGAGGTTTTCGTAATCGCTGACAGCGTGGAGTCAAAGACTTGTGTAATTCAAACTAAATTCACCAAGGAAATGTATGTGCATAAGTCACTACGTAATAATTAAGTAACAATTATCTAACCTGTTTCTGTTACCTACATGTGCCTAGAACTATAAGTAACCATAATTAAGTTTAAATTGTGGATGATTTTAATTGTGGAGGCTTTTAACTGACTCTCTAAATTTAATTTGTTATCTAGTCTATAACGATAGCTGTAAACCCCCCAAATAAAGTATTTGTAAGAAGAAGATGAAGTTAAGTACTACGTTCTAACATTGCTTAGTCAATATTTGGTCCTGCGTCTCCCTCTACTGATCTCTTGACACATATTTCTATTTCTTTTAATCAAAAATAAAACCTAATTCAAGACGTGGACCGTTTTTGAAGTTCTGCTTACGTTTAAGGTGACGGGTAAAGCCAGATAAGCAGGTCCAAATCCGTTCAAAGAAACATCAACCTTAACGTCGTAGTGTTAAATATCAATTCAGTCTGCACTTCAGCACGGTGCTTACGACATACACAACGCATGAAAAATAATATAATATAATACTTAATAATGAAAAAATAATAAAATAATAATAATAACAAAATAAAAATATATAATTAAAATAATAAATAATAAAATAATATAATTTTATATAATTTTATACTTATTCCACCTATGTACACTATGGAAGCAATAAAATATCTGAATCTGAATCTGACTGATTTTGACGGTTTTTAATTAATATTTATTTTTATATAGTATTTTTCAAAGTTATTAAGTTATCACGACATCGGAATGTTTGTTGGGAATACACTAATTTATTTTTTGTACTTAAAAATATATTTCGTAAAAGCTCAGTAAAATGGGAACATTGAATTTTTTTGAGGGAGGCTTGCGATTTTTTTCTATAGAACCATATTTATTAATCTTGTATTTGCGGTCATCACAAACGACTTAATGAAATGAATTACATGATATATTAAATTCAAAGCTCCACATGTTCTAATTACGCCAGGAAACGTGCCAAAATACCTTCAAATTCAAATTCAAATTCAAATTAATTTATTTGTTAGAATATTGTGCTTAAGGTATTACAATTTTCCAGTTCCAAATATTCTACCGTTTCCGGTGTACAAATATTGTTACATCATGTTTAAATTCAATTCTTACAGTATTCTAACATTATAAGATTCCAGGAAAATCTAATTATTTTATAAAACAAACACAATAATAAAAGTAAAGTAAAATATATGTAGCAACGTAGCAATGTCAGGAGTTAAAAATTATGTCCAGATCAAATATATATAAGAATTTAAAAATTGTCAATTTAACTTGTCATTCATAAAATCTTGCACTGAATAATAGCATTTGTCAATTAATAATTTAAATAATTTTATTTTGAATTTATTGAAACATAATTCTTTGTAATCCTCTGGTAATTTATTATAAATACGGATAGCCATACAGTATGCATTATTACTATATAACTGTATCCGTTGCTTAGGTACATACAACAGATGTTTTCTACGACAATGTTTTTTCCCAACCACAACAGTGTGCAGTTCAAATAGATAAGGATGTCGATTTACAAATAAAGAAATTTCGAATATGTATAGGCAAGGCAAAGGCAAAATATTATGTATTTTAAATAGTGGTTTACAACTATCCAGGAAATCAGCACCACACAGGGACCTAATACATTTTTTCTGTGCTCTAAATGCCCTTAGAGAGTCAACTGAGTTACCCCATATAACAAGACTATATCTCAACAGTGACGATACATATCCGTGATAGGCGCTGAGTGCAGCCTGCCAAGTAGCAACCCGTCTGACTCTATTTAATACATAGACATACCGATCTAGTTTGGAACATAGTTTCTGAATGTGCTCCTTCCAATTGCAGTGTTTATCAATAATCAGGCCAAGAAATGTAGTTGAATTAACTTGCTCCACTGCATTCTGATTATGGGCGATTTTTAATGAAATAGGGTTGCTATTATACGTTTGAAATTGTATAAATTTAGTCTTATTAAGATTTATTTGAAGATCATTATGTTTAAGCCATTGAATTGTAGAATCTAAAGCGTCATTAATATCAACCTCAAATTTGTCTTTATCATTTCCTTCAACAAGGATTGTAGTATCATCAGCATATAAAACACATTTGTGATTAGTCATATCAGGAAGGTCATTGATATATAATAGGAAAAGTAGAGGACCTAAAATACTTCCCTGTGGAACTCCACGTTTGTTTAGCTCATATGACGATCTGCACATAGTTTTGTCATGGCCTGAAAAGGTTTGTATCTCAACACACTGCTTCCTATTGCTTAGATAACTTTGCAACCATTCCAGTGCTTTACCTCTGATTCCGTATTTTTCAACTTTGTATAACAAAAGCTTATGTCTTACAAAGTCAAACGCCTTAGACATGTCTAGAAACATAGATATAATTGGGATTTTTTTATTTAAGCAGCTGGTAACCATTTTCATCAAAGAAAAACAAGCCAAAGTGGTAGACATGTTTTTTCGAAATCCATATTGTTGGGCCTTTAGTATGTTATATTTGTAGAGGAAATTGGAAATTTTAGTGTACATGACCTTTTCAAAAATTTTGGATATGACAGGAATGAGCGTAATGGGGCGGTAGTTACTCATAATATCCTTAGCATCCTTTTTATGTAAAGGTTTAACCACTGATAGTTTCAGTCGTGTTGGAAATATGCCTTGTGTGAAAGATAAATTTATAATATGGCTCATCGGACCAGCTATGATTCTAGAGCAAACTTTTATCATCTTAGTGTGAATGTCATCAAATCCAGTTGCATTTGTGTTATTAAGAGAAATTATTATCTTATAAATGTCAAGTTCATCAATGGGTGTCAAAAAAATTGAATTAGTATGATTAGGAATTTTATATGGGTAGTCAATGTTGTCATTATCACAATTAAAATCATTATTACTATTAGTCAAATTGATGAAAAAATTATTAAATAAACCAGCTATGTGTTCAGGTTCAGTATACTTCTGGTCATTCACATTGATTAAGTCAATTTTAGTAGAACGATCAGCAGTGCCAACGTTATCTTTAATAGTTTTCCAAGCTGCTTTACAATGATTTTTAGAATTAAGAATGTATTTTGTATTATTTATTTTTTGCGCATTGGTTATACATCGTTTCAAAATTTTATTATAATTAAGATAAGCCCTTCTGTTATTTTTTTTATTTGACTTAGACAAATGGTATTTTAAGTAGAGACGTCGCTTATTTATGGATGCTCTTTTTAGTCCTTTGGTGATCCATTTATTTTTAACTGGTTTCCTGGTGATTTTAAAACGCAGTATTGGAAAACACAAATTATAAAATAGAGTCAAGGTATCATGAAAGTTGTTAAAAGCTTCATTCAGATCTTGAATTTTGTAAATCTCACTAAACGTCAAAGATGCCATGCTACTTTTAAATTTACGAATATTTTCGTCACAAAAATCTCTCCTGTTTTCAAACCAGAATGAGCGCTGTTGTGTAGCATTATTGCTTTCGATTGGTTCCAGTTGAAAAGTTAAACTTTGACCTGTTTCATGATCTGACAACGCCATATAGTGTATATTAGGTTGGACAGAATCTAAATTACTAACTATTAAATCAATACAAGAGTCCTTGCGTGTCGGTTTGGTAATATGGTTGGTTAAGTCAAAATGGCTCAAAATAGACATTAAGTCTTTAGATTTATTATTCTGTGTAAGAATATCAATATTCCAGTCCCCACATAATATTATTTTTTTGTTGTCTTTCTTTAACAGTTTTTTAAGCAAAAGCTGCAAATTATTCAAAAATATCACAATGTTGGAGTTAGGAATTCTATAAATACAAATGACATATAGGCGCAATGTAGGAATTTCAATTGCGCTATACTCAAAGCTAAAGAGTATAGGATCAATAATATGGATTGGTTTACAATTCAAATTATTTTTAGCCAAGATACAAGTTCCTCCTCTTTTTTGGTTAGGCCTAGAAAAGTGGGATACAAGTTTATAATTTTTTAGGATAATGTTTGATTCAGTACCTCTCCTTACAAAAGTCTCGGATAAGCAAATCAGATCTACGTGAGTGTTATTACTATCTAATTCTTCAAGTGCTATTTCCAATAAGTCTTTTTTATGCAAGAGCCCAGCTATATTCTGGTGCAGAAGAGTAATAGGGGCTCTTATTTCCGAAAAAATTCTGCATTGTCAGTATTTTGAGATTTGTTACACTGTTGCTTGGCCGGTAATTTGGAAAAGAAGTACGGAATCGTTCCCTTTTTTGACATGTCTATTCCATTGACAGGTTTTTTTATAGGTAAAGTTTTGTGATGTTTATTAAAGTAATATGGAATAGTACCCTTTTTTACTTCTAATTCTGGCTTTTTATAATTACACTCAACACGTATTTCAAGCTTTTGATTAGCCGTTGTTCTTTGTAGTTCTCTGAACAACTTTTCACATGAAATATTATCAATTTCAATATTAAGTTTCATACATACAAAGTTTCTAGCCAGGGTGCCATTTTTTATCATATCATTAAAATCTATGTATCTGCAGTTGGCGTAATTTTTCGCAATAAGTCTAGTATTTTGATTAAGTTTGTCCACATTCAAGTAGGGATTATAAAATACACTGGTCAAAAATACTGTATTGTTTTTAAGTTTGTATAAAATATTACTTAAGTTAGACTGAATCATAAAAGGGTTACTCTCGTTCGCACCCAAGCTCAAAACCACAACATCATCCTTATCTAGAGTTCTAAGCAATTCTTCGGCGCTAGTCAATATGTGTGATGATGTTGCGTTCGGCTTAGTCACGGCAATCACATTATAAATATCATTCCATTTATTTGCTCTTCTTTGGTTGATCATCTTTTTCGCGTAGCCGGTAACTTGTTGATCCCCCAAGATCACAATTTGAGGTTTCTTCGTGGTATTCTCTTTAGAAGGGAGTTTCGATGACAACTCCTTATCTGCTAAAATATATTCTTGCTTTTGTGCAGGAAGGGTTACCATATTCAATACTGTGGGATTCAGTTCATCTAAATTATTAATTTCTTTAGACATGGAATCCTTCGCTGCAAATCTCAGATGTTTACAAACGACGTTATCCGAATGTAAAGGTGATATTCTTGGAGTTCTCATCTGAATATTAATCATCCGTTTCGCTATGGGCGTACACACAATATGTTTACGTAGTGGTGTGTAGCATGTACTAGTATCTGTTGTTAATTTTTTTAAAACATCAATGTGCATGTTCTGTGCCGCTAAAGCTTTTTTGAGACCAGCCACCTCTGAATTCAGGTTAGCAATTTCTTCGTGAGCCACATTTAAGCATTTTGTCTGAGCATCTAACTGTTGTTGCAGATTTATGACTACAGAATTGTTAATATCGCAATTTATTGGTTCAGTTAGTGCAGTCCCATCTAGTAAAGTCGAATGCATGAGTGAGCGAGATAACTCTAAGCTAGATAATCCATGAACGGAATTGGCTCTCTTGTGTTTACGTAGGGTGACGAACTCCATTATTATATTTGTGTAACAAATCGATAGATTTTAATATAAGTATCGATTTCGATGTCAAACATAAATGTATCCGAACACGAAACTCCGATGTCAAATATATATGTATCCGAACACAAAACTCTATGCCACAAATTTCATAATGGCAACACAATCAATTGTCATATTTGACATTAGCCAATCAGCTGTTCAGTTGTGCCGTCAAAATATTATCAGCAAATCACGTAGTCAGTTTATCATTTTCTAAAATAGATAAATTTTGCTATTTGAACTATAACTGAAAATCAAAGTGGCTCACCGCAAACAAAAATTTATGTTTTCCATGATTCCTTTGTTGCTCTACCCGTCGCCTTAACGTATTTTTAAGTTTAAGTTTTTGAAAACTTAGTTATTAATTTAGTCATTTAGTCATTCTTTTAAAAAGATATACCTATGTTTGAAAAGATCAAAGCCCAAAAATGACTTTAAATAATCGCATTTTGATGTCGCGTCTAAATCCAATATACAATTATATCATTGTTCGTCCATAGACCAAACCATTCACGTAGAACTAACTTTAGTACTTTAATGTAACATCTTATTGCAAAAGTTACTGTACTCTATATTTGGACTGTTATTGAACAAAATGCATTTGGCTCTTTGAATATTTAATCAACCCTAACAATATTCTGTGGGTAGGCAAGTTTATAAAAGCAATATTGAACTTTGACCGCTAGAAAACTTGCAAAATGTTTTAAATTTTTAAGCCCCGACTTTACATTGGCCATTATTATACTAACATAAACTTTTCTGCTTACGTATTGAGAGTAATAAGAAAGCAACTTTGGCTGAAAATATTCTTTGAAAAGTGCTTAAAGCTGGTTTTCTATTTAGCTGGGATTATGTCTAGAAAATATATTTTTAGCTGTGTTATAACATTAATCAAATGCCCTTATGAGGTTGACATACTCTGTAAAGACCAAACCCTCCTAAATAAATGAAACTTAAGACACGTAAAGACACTTAAAAGTTTTTAAAATTACCAAACAGTTTGTTTGATAACAACCCTTTTATAAAAAGGGGTCAACCTGACTTTCATCGCCTTAATTTTATACTGTACTGAGAGAAAGTTAGTTTGATTCAAAACCAAACTACCGCACCAATTTTGGTCAAATTTTTATAGAAATAATCTGAAAGCCATATAATTAAATAAAAATAAATCTAAATCGGCTTATAAATGACTAAGATCTAACAAGCATTAAAAAACACAACCCAATTGAAATACTTTTCCATTTTTAAAGTAGGTTGGAAAATTGATTTTTCTAAATCGGCCCTTTTTTCTTCCAAGCAGAGCCCCTGACAACGATCCTGGGGGGTCCAGAGCTGTTCATCAACACAGGAAGCACCATCAACTTGACGTGTGTGGTGCAGCACTCGCCTGAACCACCTCCGGCCATACGATGGACTCACAATGATGAGGTTAGTGTTAATGCTAACATGATAATCGCATTTTTTTCCTGTTTATTTTGTAGATAGGGAATGCTCCTGCCGGTATATCGTAATGTTTCTGTGTTTCAGTTTGTTATTATTTAGCGATTTTACTCCAAAGTTTGAAGGATCTCATTTAATAAAATATCTGTTATAGGGGAAACGTTACACTAGCACGGCAAATTCAAATTTTCTTGCGTTCTTTTGCCAATAATAGCTTAATTACTCAACGTGATTACATGAAAACTAATTTTGCGGAAATAAATAGAATGTATCAACAAATTACGATTAAAAGTATGTCCTAGATATCATTAGTTTCGTGACAGATGGCAATAAACAATTTTCTTCTTAGTTTTTCAGTCTATTGCCATTTGTCGCTACACCAATGATAAGTAGGTGATACTTTTAATTGTAATTTATTGACACATTATATTTATTTGCGCAAAATTAGTTTTTATGTAATCACGTTGAGTAATTAAGCTATTATTGGCAAAAGAACGCAAGAAAATTTGAATTTGCCGTGCGAGTGTAACGTTCCACCTTAATTTAAAAAAATATGAGAGCCTATAGGCAGGTTCAATATTTAGTAAATGCTACAGTTAACTTGTCACAAATATTCAAGATCTTAATCATAATAACAATTATTCACACACACAATTTCTCAAATTTCTTGTCCCATTATTGTTAGTCTTGTATATCCTATGTAAGTCTATGCACGAACCATTGAAAAAGTTAATCGCTGCAAAGCGCGTCGCTACTACGAGTCCCGTGCCAAATACCTTCCTCAGATTATATAAAAGGCCAACCAGCCCATTATTAAATTCTGTTTTTGCTGAATCTGCCCATAACCATTTTAAAAAAACGGACATTTCGTCCGTGGGCCAGATTTTGAGGGGGCGAAATGTCCTCCAACCCAATTTAAACAAGGTGGGAGAAGATGAACATATAACAAGTGTTTGTAAAGCGTACCTATTATGTACAAGAACTTGGGTCATAATAGTATTAACTTTTACGAAAGGTAAAAAAAAAAATTAGCCAAGGGATTTTCTTTACAACGATAGGCTTACATTTGACCACGGTCTTACCTGATGGTAAGTGACGACGCAGTCGACGATGGAACATACTTGCCTAGAAGATCATCATCATCAGCCTGAAGACGTTCACTGCTGAACATAGGCCTCCCCCAAAGAGCGCCACCTTGAGCGGCTGCTTGCCTCCTGCATCCATCGGCTCCCCGCGGTTCTGACCAGGTCGTCGGTCCACCTAGTGGGGGGCCGGTCTACGCTGCGTCTTGCGGTTCGTGGTCGCCACTCGAGAACCTTCCTTCCCCATCGGTTGTCAGTTCTACGAGCGATGTGGTCTGCCCACTGCCACTTTTACTTGCTGATTCTCAAAGCTATATCGGTGACTTTAGTTCTCTTGCGGATCTCCTCATTTCGGATCTTATCTCGTAAGGAAACCCCGAGCATAGCTCTCTCCATAGCTCGCTGCGTGACTTTGAGCTTACTCATAAGGCCAACAGTAAGAGACCACGTCACAGTTCCATAAGTCATCACTGGCAACACACACTGCCTCCCTGCCTCACGCTTCTTTGCAATGGGATTTGTTCCGTACTCTGGTCCTGTAGTCGGACTGACATAGTGGCCTTACTGTACAAATACTTTAACACTTCGATATACCTATAGTCAATTTGGCATCGCTGCAAGGACTGCAGCACCGCCCAAGTCTCAATTGAATTGAAGGCTTTCTCATAGTCCACAAACGCTAGGCATAACGGCCGATTATACTCTTCGGTCTTCTGTATAATCTGGCGTAGCGTATGGATGTGGTCTATGGTGCTAAAGCCTTTTCGGAAACCAGCTTGTTCGGGAGGCTGGAATGTTGATACCCCCTCCAGAAACTTTAAAAGCGTATGACTCCGTGTTTTATTAATCGATATTACTTATTATTTCAATTATTACGTTAAATATAAACCTATTTTAAGAAAATAATATTTTCTCGTTAATTTTTAGTAGTAGTGTCAATAAATTAGGTATGTTACTCAAATCTCTGAACAAAATGAGATCCCTAATATTAAATAGCCTATTAACTACAGATAATCTAGTACAAAGGATAGATAGTACACGCACGCTTCAGTTTTATATCGTGTCAGCTCTTGTTATTGACGCGGGGGTAGTTCCGCTGACGCCTGAGGGTGGGGGAGGGTATTATATGGAAGGTTTATGTCTCATGATAAAGTGTTTTAATGGTATGTTTGATATGTAAGCGTTTTCCTTGTTCTGATAAAAGTGTCTCATGAGAAGTAGGGCGATCGGATGACGATGTGGGGTAAATAATACTTTAGGGTCAAAATAAAAGTGAATTACAATATACAGGTTGAGTTTTTAAGTAGGCGTGGTAGGCCAAATCCAAAACTATGAGGATTAGCGAAAAGTACTCAAAGGAATCACGGGCCCGACTTTGATGAAAACTAAAACTGTCATTAGATTTTTGAAAAATCAATAGCTTTTTTACAAGTAATTACCCGCATTTGACCGCAATCTCACCTGACGGGAAGTGACGATGCGATCTACGATGATACATGCTTGCCTAGAAGATCCAATCAACCTATTCAATCGTGACTTAAAGAGCTCCAGGTTGTACTTATCGGGAAACAAAGACGCTGGTAAAGTATTCCATTCCTTGGATGCTCGGATTATAAATGTCGAGTCAAACCGATTTGAGCAAATTGAATTAATATAAACCATAAATGAATGGCGTGTAGCTGTACCTCTTGTCGTCCGATGGTGATACGGAGATGGTAGAATCAGATTGTGTAACTCCGCAGCACACTCACCGAAATGTAACCTGTAGAACGCGGATAGGCTGGCAACTTTACGACGGTGCTCTAAGCTCTGGAGCCTAGCCCTCACCATTGTATCGTCACCTATGAGCTTTTTTGTTCGCCTTATAGTCCTACCAAAAAATCGATTGATATTGAAAAAAAACCAGCCTTCTATTCATTAGTGTCGCTAATAAGGATTGAATTCTGGGAAGTTATGGCATACGGCAAACTGAAGGAAAGTGTTGGATTTTAATAAACGGCTTCATATTTTAAAGTACTCATCATCATTAACAGCCTGAAGCCGTCCACTGCTGAACATAGGCCTCCCCCAGAGCACGCCACCTTGAGCGGCTGCTCGCCTCCTGCATCCATCGGCTCTACTAGCATATCTAAAGATACAAGACAATAAAGGTTTCAAAAGAAACGTTAAGTAGAAAATGACTCGAGAAAAACAGTCTCTTGAGAAAATTCTCACAAAATATTAATCGGATAAGGCCAATATTTGACGACCTCATTTTCTATTTATGAAGGAACTTGGGAGTACTCAGCGACAGATAATACACTTTAAAGGTCAAAGACATGTTATTGGCACACATTACACAATGTGCCTAATAATCTCTGAAATAATAATAAAAAATAGAAAAATGGCAACACCGACTTAGGCTGTTCTTAGAAGAACATTCATATTTCAGATAAAAAACTCCAAAATAAATCTAAATTACATAACTTACATAAACACAAAACTTAGCAAAGACAAATCGTTAAAAATTTCACAAAGAAAGTTAAAGATTATAAAACTGAGCGAAGCATAACTTGCACTGGTCTATCTCTATTGTATATTTCTAGAAAATTCTAGATAAACCTTTAAACATACAATATAAGTGACAAATCGCCTGAGACGGAGTCAGGAACAACGGTATTATTTCTCAATGGTTGTCAGCAACACAGTTATTGACAATTCGATTCCGGTGCGACTTTGAAATGGTTTTATTTTATGTTACATATTGGTTTTTATGCCTTTTGCAGATGTGTTTTTGTTTAATGTTGCCCCGGCATTTTTGAATATAGAACTGTTTGGTTCATTTGTTTCATTATCTGTTGGAATTATTCCTTTGAAACCGCTTAGCAAACAAGTACCTAACGCAGCTCATATAGTACTTTAGTAGGCATAAAATAAAGACGCTCCTTGGGGAAATACGTAAACTGAACAAAAATAACCAAACACAAAAATTTTTTTAAAAACTTTGTATAAGGTGCAGCGAGGCAATTCCGACTGCGGGAAATTTCGACTATTCTTAATAACTCCCGCAATATACATTATTTGATTAAGTGCCAGATATGGCCCGATAGCGCAAAAGTGTTTTCGTAATTTGACCAGAGATGGCACTGCTAGACCCAATACTGTTTGAAATATGGGGCCTCTTTGTTTTTCCGTTTTTTCTTGTGAGTACTTCCAAAATTGTGCTTCGCGGTTTTGAAAAAAAAAAGGTGGTTGTAATGTGTTTTTCGTAGTGTTTCATAGGTGAGATATTTAATTGAAGACTGTTATATGTTTCTTGCTTATATTTTCTACTGTACTTTGCTTTTTAACAAGATTTTGGCGATAGTTTAAATTGCCCCTCCAGAATTCTAAGGTGGGGTAATTTCGACTTTTTTATAGTTGAAAATGCCCCACCAGGTTTTGTATGTAAATGAATAAACACTAGTAATGTGCATGTATCGACATTTTTTGACGATTTAAATACCTATTTTACAAAGCAATATGAAGTAGTTACACATTATGATCTTTCTATTCTCAGGATGGCAACTCCACTCAAACCGACGCTTTTCAACATCTAGACTAGGGTCTTTGATTTATTTATTTATTTATTGTAGTTGGTTTGCCACTATTAAGAAACTAACAAAACATAATACTTACGATGGAAGAGTTAAGCGGTAAAAGCTATGTAAAAATTAAAGCTATCACACATAAATGCTTCTAATAGGGCCTATTGCAGACGGCTTAATAATCGCAGAAAATTTTAATGTACCGAGGAGGATGCTGCTGCCTATTTTCTGGATATTCTCTTAGGCAGCTCGTACGGCACCCAAGGGAAGAGATGAGTAGGTCCTATTCTCACATCACCGGGACCACATGCTGACTTAAAGAAGCATGTATTTCCTATCCCCGGCTTCTCATACGTTTTGTATTGTAATAAATGTACCTACTTGAGTAAGTAATATTTTAGAGATTGTAGATTTAGTAAGAGGTGTTTCATTACATTTTCCGCTCTGATTTTATTTTAAAATACATTTTATCCTGCATCAAAATGAAGTTTTTGTGTTTTGTGACGTAAGATGTAGTACCTAAATATATTGGTGTAGGTACCTATCGATTTTTTTTCCATTACGAGTCCCATCACTATTTACTATGGCGAGCAGTTGAAATTACCCCGCCAAAATGGTTTACGTGTTTTTTACAGAAATTAACCTAGTTACGTCAATAATAGGGTTCGAATTAGATTACTGACTCTATAACGAACCTTTGTATGTGGCTTACATTAAGCTGAGAGCTCTATAAGAGCAACTATGATCAATAGTTAAAATTACCCCTCGAAGGGGGAATTCCAACTGTTTTTGCCATTTTTAGTTAAAACACATTTTGGAATCTATAGAATGAATATTTTTCAATGCAAGTTTGTAAAAATGGAACATAGATAGTGGCTCTATAGCCCCAATATATATTACATATTTGATAAAATAACGTTAGCTAATATTTTTACGAGTTCAAAGTAGATGTTTCAGTTTACTAGTCGAAATTGCCCCGCTGCACCTTATACCAAGTTTTGTCGAGTTTTTTTTTTTTTTTTTTACAATTTATAGGCATAGCATTTGACCACTGTCTCACCTGATGGTAAGTGATGACACGGCCTACGATGGTGCATGCTTGCCTAGAAGATACCTGTTCACTCGTGACTTGAAGACTCCCAGGTTATAGTCAGCTGGAAACAAGGACGCCGGCAAGGTATTCCACTCATTCGCTGTACGCACTATAAAGTTTGATGCGAAGCGCTTCGTGCGGGCTGTAGGAATATTAACGATATAAGGATGCCGAGTGTCTGTGCGCCTTGTAGTCCGATGAAAGAATGGAGATGAAGGAATTAGTTCGTGTAATTCCAACGCACAATCTCCAAAATGCAGCCTATAAAATACCGATAAGCTAGCAACTTTTCGTCGGTGCCCCAAGCTCTGGAGCTTAGCTTCGACCAACGCATCATTACCGATGAGCCTTTTGGCCCGTCTCTGAACAGAGTCCAAGGCTTCGAGCTGGTATTTAGCCGAGCCATCCCAGAGATGACTACAGTATTCCACACAGGATCTGACTTGTGCAACATAGAGGCTTAAGAGCTGCTGAGATTAGTTGAAAATGCGATCTTGAGTACCAACATCCGGACAAATGAAAGCTTAGAACATAGAACTTTGGTCTAGTAATGAAAAGTGTTTATTTCATTATACTCTATTATAATATTAAATTAAATTTAGGTGGCCAGCACTTTTAAAACTAGCCCAAAAATGTATGGAGGCAGGGTGATCTCCTTTCGCGTGTTGAAGCAGAATTGCTAGAGTTACTAGGTGATAGGACTTTTCTACTTATTTCGTCTAGGTAGGTACCACCGCTTTGCCAAATATTCTGCCGCCAAGCAGTCGTGTGCATGGGATTGTATAGTGTGTGGGGTTTGTAGGACATTGTAGCTAGAGAAATTACTGGGCAAATGAGACTGTATGATCTGATCACAAAGCCTAATATTCTTATTACTATACTGTGTGAAGTCTCAGGATGACGTGCGCAGTGCAGTGTCACGCAAAACTATATTAATTTAGAATTCCGAGTGATACTACAATCTGTTATGGGCAGCCGTGACGGTTAAAATCAGGCGGACGACAAGCTTGTCACGTCATTCATTTACATAAAAAAAAGAAAAGAGAAACTTCGCTCGTGTGGTATATTACCAGCAATAACATTTTGAAAATTCCTTCTGTCCTTTCTGCTTCAACTTGTTGTTATATACTTACTATTAACTATTATTTAACTATAGTAGTTTCAAAAAACAACGCCTTTTCTAAATACGGACAGTCAAGAAATAAAACCTTACAGCCATAAAGCTAAGTAAAAAATGTATAGGAACATGAATTTGAACAATGAAAATTGAATTCAAGGAATTGGATTTAATTTCCTAAATTTGAAATTTAAATTCCTCTGAAATAATCAAGCACCAAATTCATTAAATACTATGAGAATTGATGTTAGTAGGCTTATTTAGGTATAGGTGAAACAAAATGCTAGAGGCATTCGGTGCTACGGCATATGTTGTAAAGGTCGATAGAGAACAATAACATCTAAATTAGTTCATCATCATCATCATCAACAGCCTGAAGACGGCCACTGCTGAACATAAGCCGCTCAAGGTGATGCACTCTGGGGGACCAGAGTGCATCACCTTGAGCGGCTGTAAGCCTCCTACATCCATTGGCTCCCCGCAGCTTTCACCTGATCGTCAGTCCAACGAGTGGGAGGCCGGCTTACGCTGCTCTTCCTGTTCGTGGTCGCCACTCGAGAACCATCGGTTGTCAGTTCTACGTATGTGCGTATCTAACGATGTGGCCTGCCCATTGCCATTTCAACTTGCTAATTCTAAGAGCTATATCGGCCACTTTAGTTCTCCTGCGGATCTCCTCGTTTTGGAGCTTATCTCGCAGGGAAACACTGAAAAATAGTTGAACCAAATCTACTCGTACATCTACACCATCTACACCACTATTATAAAGAGGAAAGATTTGTATTTTTGTGTGTCTGTTTGTAATGAATAAAATCAAAAACTACTGTGCCGATTTCAAAAATTCTTTCACCATTGGAAAGCTACGTTCACCCTGAGTAACATAGGCTACACCACTACACGTGCGAAGCCGGGGCGAGCCGCTAGTAGTTGCTAAACATAAAACTGTTTCTGCATACTCCATCGTAGATCGCGTCATCCCTTAACATCATACGAGATCACAGCCATACTAGGTAAGAGAAAAAACAATTGACTAATTATACGAGTCAGTGTTCAAAATATTTGCCTATGACAAAAATAAAAACAGAATATTCATCGTCCACTCATAAAAGCCTTTTTTTATTCTCTTCTATACTCATGCAGTAAATTGGAAATAATCATAAAACCGGCGTTGTCATCTCTAGGAATTGGCAAACATTCAAATCTGGAGTTTGCCAGTAAATAAAATGAAAAGTTCCCTGCGTCCAACTCCGGACAATTGTTCAATTCGGAAAAAGGCGATTTATTTTAGGGTATGACTCCATTTGCGTAGGTAGCGTATAAAGTGTAAAATACTGTTTATCGAGTCACTTCTGTTTATAGAGAGAAAGTTTGGCAAACACAATGTGGTTTTCTATGGCGACCGTAAAGTATTTTTTTTAAACTATCTATTAAATTTGCAACCGCATCATTGAATTCTTTTTTTTAATTTGTGACAATCTATCCTTGTTGGTGAAAACCGATATCATCAGTTTCTACGCGAATTTATTTTAGGTCATCAGATTAATTTTGAACTTTTGTTGTCCAATTTGACGTATATACGTTATTATACGCTCCCAAAATATTAAGGCTAAAGAGTGAATACCGATTCCGATTGCGTCAACAGAAGTAAAATTTAGTATTTGATAAGTACTGGCATAAACCCAAAGACATATTTTTTAATAAAAGGTTTTTTCCAATTTGACGTATATACGTTATACTCTTTCAAAAGGTATGATGATATCGTTGTTGTATGATGTTGTTGTTTGTTTATTTTTTATCTATTTACATTTCATTGCCAGCATTAAAATCTAGTAAGTATTGTATAAGCATACGAATACTAAACAATTTATATCAATGGAGTTTACAAAATAGGCTTTGATTTTCAAGTATTTTTTGACGTTTATGCAGAGTTTGGATATTTAAAAATTTGAAGAAGTGCAAATTAAAATTTACCTACCTATTCATCATGCAACTTATAGTATTTGAAGCCAGTACTAACCAGTTTATAGCAGTGACGTAAACCCAACGACGTATATGACAATGTTTTATACGTCGTCGTATAATTTCTCATTACATATTCACTTACCCAGCAATATTCCTAATATCCACCCCCGCCAACGCGGATCTCATTTCGCTCGCAGATACTGTTACTTTGTGCACTCGCTGGCTGCACAGATGTGCTTCCACCCTTACATTATACGGTTATATAGCTTACATTTGAGTCAAACCTACGCGATTAGCCGGCAGCCGGCCAGACAAGAGATGTGTGAGTTTGGCGTTAGCGACAGACTTTCTTCTCCTCAATTATCAAAAACTAACTCTCGTCAAAAACTAGGGTAAATAGCAACTAAATTATTCAAGTATAAGTTTTTTAATGTAGAACAGACTATGTTCTCTAGTTTTAGAATAAACAAAAGTACAGCACACAGCGAGGCCTCAGTGAGGTCGAAGACCTTGCAACGGTAGGTTTCCTAAAGATGCACAAGCGTGCGAGCGAGTTGACCGCAATTTTTTTAATCACCATCATTATCAGCAACAACCTGAAGACGTCCACTGCTGAACATAAGCCTCCCCCACATAGCAAAGAAACAGCACACACACGCACACAGCACAGAGAGAATGTTTTTAATTCTAAAATATAATTATGTAATTATTCGTTTTTTATAATTTTTTCGAGTTCAGTTTAATCAATATACCTAATCTACCTCTACAAATAGAATAGAATAGAATAACGTTTATTCAGCTTCACAGCGTTTGACACATAAGTACACAATAACGAAAAAATAATTCGTACAAAATCTAGAATTATTAACTTTACGCACCTGGGCACATAAATATTTAAAAACAATTTAAGTGGTGAAGCTGAAACGGCGTCAGCTCTGCATAAATGTCAAGTACCTACACTCGGTAACAGACGCTGATTTTCAGCTGAAATCCCGCGGGTGGATGAATTACTTACAAAGAATGATGACTAAATAAAATTAAAATAACTAAATTGTATAGGTAGTATAAAGAATATAGTAGGTAGGTAGTATAATAGTTAGTATAAAGAATATTAAAAAATATATTGTAGTATAAAGAATAAATAGTAATAACACATACTTAATACACACTACTATAAATACTGAAACTGTTTAAATCCTCAGCTTGATGTATATAGCTGTCTGACTAAAATATTTCATATTTCGGTTCTTTCCCTTCACTTAGCTATCTCGCAGTCACACTGCTCGTGTAGGTATGTACTCAAATTTTCGTCGTATTACGTCGCCGTAGAATACTAAACTGCTCATTTTCCAGCTCCTCGCGAATTTGTTTCGATACGGAGTTTTGTTTGCGACAAAAATTGGCTACCTGATTGTTACGGAACAGAAACTTCGGGAATAAAGTATCAGGTTTATTTTAGTTGGACTTGAGATTGTGCTTGAAACAACTTGTAAGTATTGAGAAGTTTTCGGGTTACTTTTGGGATTGTTTTTAGAAAAATTTGGGTCAAATAGGCGCCTTAATTAACTAGGAACATACCTAATGTTTAAATTAGATGTAGGAAATATTTTTACTATGAATGAATGAGCTGGAATGTAGTGATGGTCATCACATTCGTAAATTAAAAAAACGTTGCAAAATAGAATAAAAAGCATTAATAATAGAAGTTAACAAGTTGAAATGGCAATGGGCAGGCCAAAACGCTCGTAGAACTGACAACCGATGGGGAAGAAAGGTTCTCGAGTGGCGACCACGAATCGGAAGACGCAGTGTAGGCCGGCCGACTCGGTGAACCGACGATCTGGGTGAAAGCCACGGGGAGCCAATTGATGCAGGAGGCGACTTCAAGCTATTAATGATGAATAGAAGTAATATTTATTGATTGAAATTTCAAATAAGTATTTATGTATACGCAGAGCGTAGCCCGGTCCTTTGACCACCTAGGACCGACGATCTATACAAAACCGCAGATAGCTGGTTGGATGCAATGTAAAAGGCATTTAGCCGATCGTAGTGGTGATTTATAGAGGAGGCCTATGTTCAGTAGTAGACGTATTCCGACTAAAGAAAATGATGTTGATACTGCTACTTGAATCCGAAAAAAAAATAATATAAAAATACGTTAAAAAAAAAAAATTGTTATGAAAAGTTCACGTGAATGCCACAAAATATAAAACCGAATAATCTACAATCTAATTCAACTAAACGCCCGTAAAACTTACTTCCTGGAAATCATTTAACAATAACTGAATTGAATCTTATCTTAACGACTTAAACGACCTTAATTTCAATACAAAAGGGCATAAATCATAATAAATGACCGTTGTTTACCCGTCCCGTTTTTGGACTGCAGCCAAATGAAGTTTTTTCCTTTCCCTCATTAGCTATCTCATGATGGGTTGAATTTCCTTAAGGCTTGTTACTGACTAAACCTTTGAAATTGATAGATCGTATTTTATTAGAAACATCACTAAGGCCCGATTTCACCAACGTTTATTCCAAGTATACGGCTATTCCTTACTCCTGAATACAGCTATTTGACAAATGAAATTACACAAAAAGACGCCATTTTGATTGTATCCAAGGAATAAGTCTTATTCCTTCACAAAATTGGTGGTATAAGGGCTATATTCGCGTAACTCGGCTGTTCTTGGAAAGTTATACCTGGAATAAAATTTATTCTAGTTTGGTGAAATCGGGCCTAATACAGTTACACAATGTAACACAGGTACACAATGTAACGCAGATACACAATGTAACACAGTTACACAATGTTAGATCATCATCATCATCATCTGGAAGACGTCCAATGCTGAACATAAGCCTCTTCCATTTATACCATGAGCACCCACCACCACCACTAGCACTTTGAGCGGCAGCTGGATAGTCCAGCCATTGCAAGATCGTTCCTTAGTTTCTTAGTCATCATCACCATCACCACCATCATTATCATCTTAAAGTAGTCCACTGCTGGACATAAATCGCTTTCCAAGCACGCCACTGAGTCTGGTCTTCAGCTCTATTCTTCCAGTTACTGCTAGGGGTTAGGAGTTTTAGGACTACATCTCAATATGACTAAGATCGCTTTAAAACTAAATCTCGATTGACTATATTGCATTAGGGCTAAATAGCTGTCCGGCCATATATGCATACGCCTTTCATCAAGTTGACTCGATATTGATAAGACGTACAATGGTATCTAAAAGTACTTATGGCACACTTCAGCACATCTAACTACTTTGAGCATAATATCATCGCTCTTCTTAAGTTCAACTCAATTGCTCACTTTATTTGTGTCCAAGGCATCAGCTAACCAAGTAATACCCATCCATTCCTTTCCCAGGAGATCAACTACGACTCTCCACGAGGAGGAGTGTCAGTCATCACGGAGAAGGGAGAGACTACTACTTCCCACCTCCTGGTTCAGAGAGCCAAGGCTCCTGATTCCGGGAGGTATACCTGCGCGCCAGCCAACGCTAATCCTAGATCCGTGCTGGTGCATGTTCTTAGTGGTAAGTTATACTGCAATGGTGCTTAAAATAAATATGTGTGGACATTTCTCACAGCGTTATCTAGCCCCAAACTAAACATAGCTTGTACTATGAAAACCAGGTATCTGATGGAATACTTAGATACTTTTTTGTTTGTAATATCCAGACACAGAACAAACATCGATGTTCATCACACAAATGTTTGTCCCGGGTGGGAATCGAACCCATAACCTATGGTTCAGAAGGCAGAGCTACTACCAACTGAGCTATCAGGCAAGTCAAAATGGTGTAGGAGTCTGTTTTTGAGTTCTAGGTAGCAAACAAGCATACGGCCCTCCTGATGGGAAGAGGTCACTATAGCCTATTGACATCTGTAACACTAGACTTGTCACTGATGCGTTGCTTACCTTTTGATAAAACTCTTTTGACCTTCCTTTTAAAGTGATGGATGTTCTATTAGCTCTGGGAAACCGCTAGTGGAAGCTCATTCCACATCTTACATGCCATTTCGGCTATTTTGAATGATACTACAGGCCGTGTCGTCCCGGTTTGCGAATAGGACCACCTCATCTCTTCCCATGCGTGCCGTAAGAGTCAGCTAAGAGAATATCCAGGGAATGGGCAGCAGCAATCTCCTCGATACATTAAAATCTTCTGCGATTACCAAGCCGCCTGCCAAGCGTAGTGGTTATGGCAAATCCCTCCCTATGATAAGCGTCCAAAGTGACGTTTAATGGGGGAGGCCTGTATTCAGCAGTGGAAGTCTGGCTGATGATGTAAAGTGATGTGAATGATATTGATTAAAATTTACCGTGTAATGGAAAGCCAAGATTCAATTTTGAAAAAATGATGATTATGATTATTTGGTTCGCCTCCATGTCTTTGACCAAAGTCAACTAACACTAAACCTTATTTAAGCTGGATTGCACTATCCACCAGTTTACTTCTAACTCTTACTTTATGAGTTATTTTAACAACGGTTGTCAAAATAACGTCACCGCTTAATCGTAACTTGGCCGTTAGATTGGCCAGTTAAAGTTATGGTTAAAAAACTGTCGTAATCTATCGGAGTGAATGTGTGTTCAACTGTTATTCAACGTATATGATGGTGCTACAATAACTTGTTACGGTTACTTTTAATTATCTAAATAGCAGTAATTTTAACCGGGCTGGTATTATGGTGCAATCCAGCCTCTGTAGTCTCCACGTGACTACGACACGAAAAGGACGTTAAAGTTAATTTTCTCAAGGCAACAAACAAACAACACAGCCTAATGCAAATGAGACGCCACGCGTGAGCGAAAAGGGTAAGCCCTGCATTCCTTCGCGTTTTAATTAAGCTGTTGTCACGTATTTGCACAGGCTGTGGCTTTGGGGGATGCGAGTTGGTCGAGGTTATTTTTTGGTGGGGAATGTAGGGAACAGCCTCAGTTGGGAGCGCGTGTGGACTGTGGTTTCTTCGTTCGAGTAGTAGTTGGAGAGAAATATTATATGGAGCGGTTTAACTGATTTTATATAATAGACAAGGAGCCATACTTTGGGTCGTGGTCTGGACGTCAAGCAGTAGTATACAATATTGCCCGTATAAACTACAAATTTATTACTAAATTTACTACTTTCAGCCATATGCCAACAGGGCATATGGTTGAAAGTGGCACGACGCGGAATTCAGACTTGAATCTCTTTGCGATCACCAAGCCGCCTGCCAAGCGTGGTGATTATGGCAAATACCCCTCCCCCACGTAAGCGTTCATAGTGGGGAGGCCTATGTTCAGCAGTGGACGTATTCAGGCTGTTGATGTGTGTGATAATGATTATAGTGATTGATTGATTGATATTGATTGATTGATTGATAATGATTGATTGACTTAATTATACAAGCAAAGCAAATGATGACTATTACCTATTTCTGTTCCTCATATCGTCTTTATGTCCACAGGTGAACACCCAGCAGCCATGCAGCATGGAGGCCAGCTTCGTCTCCAATATCCTCTCTCAGCAGCACTCCTCAGCGTCATAGTCACTCTCATGGGCTGCTAGTATTTGTAGCTCTATACTAAACCTAGGTTAATAAGTCTTATGAGATAAACCTAGGTTATTAGGTCTTGTGGGACCTAGAGTTGTAGAGGTGTAAGCGTTTCCAAGTTAACATTGTAAATAAAAACTTCCCATAAAAAATTTGATCATGGGCTTTAAAATTGGTTCCAACCAGATTAAAATGTATAAAATGCATGATGGAATAATGCTTCAAAGTAATGGCAAAATTAACAATTTTTTATTACTTCTTTCAATTTTGCATTTGTTTATAACTTGATAACATTTTTTTATCGAATTGTATCGCGTTTTTTAAGTACTTAATCATCATCATCCTCTTTGCCTTTTCTCATTTGTTATTGGGGTTGGCTCCTAATCTAACCTGTAGCGACGAGCTACCAGAATTACACGAGCGACTGCCATCTGTCCTCGCAACCCATAAGGGACCAGTAACGGATTGTTAGACCAGGCGTTACATTCTATCAGGCGTCTGATAGTCAGACGCCTGACGATACGTACGCCGTAACGATTGCCATAGATGTTCTTGGTAGAACCAGGACCGAAGGATTAACGTGCTCTTTTTAAGTATTTAATATGTTTTAATATTCATGGTAGCAATATAATTATACAGCATTGACTTGACACCAATAATTGGTATCTAGTCAATGCTGTGTTTTTAAATAATCCCAAACAAATTTAGATTTATATAATTTGCCAACTATATCAAATCTCAATAGTTCTGATAAAAGCTAATTGCAGTTCTTGTTTTTTCATTTTTATGAAGTAGAATTATTAAATTAGGAACTATTAACTTAACGCTTACAACTATTTATTTACAGGACCGTCCTGGTATATTTGAAAATGTTATTGCCGTCGCTCTGCTCTCCACACGTATGATAGAGACAATAGAGCCCATGAGTGAATTTACCTACATTTTAGCGTTGCGGGTGCCAATGGTTTTCACCATCAAAAACATAACAAAAACTTTTGACTTTGATATCAATGGTTGGGATAGTTTATAATGTATGCATATAAATCTCGATTTTTTTGAAAATATGTTTTGTGATCTATTGATAACTACTTTTCTTAGACATAATTTTGACGGCAAAAATTCGTTTCGGGGGGGGGGCGAGAAGTTGGTTACCTAACTATTATAGGAAACGCCTACGTAATTACCTACCAAGTAATGGGTACTGAACCTTGGACGAATCAAGTAATGAACTCATCGATACCTTTTATTTTTGTAGTATCAAAATGACAACGTGATTAAGTAGTTATTCTAATTAGAGTAACTGTTAAAATCTAAATAAGAGTTGTCAAGTTTTCAGTAATTTTGTCCAATCTTAAGCAGTGATCTTAGAAAATAGGTGTTGTAGTATCGGAACCTGTGTTAAAATAATTGCATTTACGATACTTTTGTAAATAAATGTAAGATTTGCAAATGTACCTAACTTTTTAAAAAAAGTAAATAGATTCGCTTATCTACTTTTAGGTTTATATGTCAAGGAATCTGTGGAATATCTAGGAAATTAAAGTAAAGTAAATATTTATTTAGCCAGAAAGATTACATGCGTTTTTCCAAGTATTCTGTGGGAATCAATCTAATTATTAATTTGTGTCGGAAAGACTATTAAACGATAAACATACCTGCCACAATCGTGTTATTCTATTACATTTTTAAAAAATTAGAACCTTTTATAATAGGAATTATTAAATGATGGATGTATTTCAGAATCTGGATCACGTAAATTAATAACGAATTGGCAAAATAGTGGTTACCTCTCCACAAAGGACATTAATCAACTTCAACTTCAACTCTTGGTTAATGGCCTCTATGGTGTTGCCATCCCACCACAATTCTGCCAAGTTCAAGTAGACCGACAAATCCAAGAAAGAATAGTTCGCAGAGAGGAGGGTGATCTGAGTTGCAGTGGGATGGTTGACACTGTTGACAATGACAGCCTTTGTGAGTTCATTCCAGAGTAAAATACACTCCATTGATAAACGTTTGCCTACAGGAGGCCTACAGCAATGAAGTCTTACAAAATAAATTAAAACCTTAATTACAGGATCATTTTACTAGGTGGTAGGACTTTTCTGCAAAGTTCGTCTAGGTAGGTATCACCGCTTTGCCAGTTATTCTGCCGCCAAGCAGTAGTGTGCAAGCACTATTGTGTTCCGGTTTTAAGGGTACTGTAGCAAGTGAAATTACTGGGCAAATGAGTATGATCTGAGCACAGAGTCTAGTAATCTTATTACTATACTGTGTGAAGTCTCAGGATGACGTGCGCTGGCAGTGTCACGCAAAACTATATTAATTTAGAGTTCCAAGTGATACTGCAATCTGTTACGGGCAGTCGTGACGCTTAACATCAGGTGAATGACTAGCTTGTCACGTCATTCATTTACATAAAAAAGGACATTCACTCATAAAAAACATTCACAGCGCTCAATGCGTGAAAAATAACCAAAACAAAAGGCTGCGTAAATTAAAAAAAAAAACAGATTTTCACCAGGGCCAGCTTGGCAATCCACAGATGAAAAAGAAAGTTATTGCTTAACAGCTCTCATGGATTAAAGTAGCTCGGCATATTTACGCTTTTTTTATTTCCGTATGCTTCTTGTATAAAGGTGTAGTACACACGGGACAGGTGATACGATTTTATGATACAATTTGTTTTGTCTGTAGGTATGATGAAAAAACTTTTGCAGTTTATTCGTTTCAATGTTTTTAGCGACTTCTATGTCTATAGGGGAATGTTTGTACGGGTTTTTAATGTGGGTAAAGTACATTATAAAAATATACAATGTCGCCTTTTATTGACGTAGGTAAGTAGGTGTCTTGTCATCATTTTATTCTATGGCTTAAAACTTGTCACTCAGAAAAAAACTTGCCATGAAAGAAAGTACAAAAAGAAAGAAAGAAAAAAGAAAGTACAATAAATTTTTAGAAAATTAAATTAAAATGTTTAATGAATGAATCTGTAAGCTATTTTCAGGTGTAATTCATGACTATAATTTTATTCACTGATTTATTTGCATAACTTAAGCTTTACGTTTTTTACGATATTCCTATAAAAACTACATTACAAACTAAAAAAAAAACTTAATTTTTGAATTTTATTGTTGTTACTTTGACTTTACAATACCTACTGATAACCAATTACAAGCTTTTAATTGCAATAATTTTTCGGTTCTCATAATTAAATACATATTTGATTTTCTAAATACCATTATAACACTATTAACTTTACTACTTAAGCACTACTGTGTTCCGATTTGAAGGGCATTGTATTTAGTGAAGTTACTGGACAAATGAGACTTTATGATCTGATCACACAGTCTAGTAATCTTATTACTATACTATGTGAAGTCCCAGGATGACGTGCGCAGTGCAGTGTCACGCAAACCTATAATAATTTAGAGTTCTGAATGATACTGCAATCTGTTATGGGCAGCCGTGACGCTTAACATCAGGCAAACGCCTAACTCGTCACGTCATTCACTTACATAAAAACAGGTTTTTTTATTATTCTGAAAATTCTGTATCGTGTGTTTATTTATGTATTATGACGTACCGTGTCATCGTGTGTACTGCCTTAACACCGCGCCGGCTCTCTGAAATGAAGTCCAATCACGTACTCATAAATAATCAATTGAAGTTGTTACGAGCGTTAAAAAAATATAAAATATAAAAGCGGCATTAATAATGCATGAGAGGTAATGTACTTCGGCAAGCTTGGTAATATAAGTGCTGACTCGTCTTGAAATCTAGTCTGAAAAGAAGTTGCGTTGAAAACATAAACAAGGCTTTTTTATGTAAATGAATGTAGTGGCGAGCTAATCATTCGCCTGATGCTAAGCGTCACGTCATAACAGATTGCAGTATCACTCGGAACTCTAAATTAGTATAGTTTTGTGACACTGCACTGCGCACGTCATCCTGAGACTTCACAGTATAGTAATATTACTAGACTGTGTGATCAGATAATGAAGTCTGATTTGCCCAGTAATTTCACTAGCTACAATGCCCTTCAAACTTGAATACAGTAGTGCTTGCACACTACTGCTTGACGGCAGAATAACTGGCAAAGCGGTGGTACCTACCTAGACGAACTTTGCCGAAAAGTTCTACCACCTAATAACTTACAAAAGTTCAAAAAAGTGTAAAAATATTTTTTTTCTTATTTTGGTACTGAAGTTCGACAGCTCTTTAAGGCACTTTCTAGAAAGTGCCGAAATGTGTTGCACTAAGTATATCATAGGGGCATAAGTGCGAACTTAGGAGCTGTCAAACTTTCGTGCAGACGAGCATTAGACCTTTAGATAAATGTCAAACGAGTTTAAAAGGATTTTTTAACCTACTTGGTTGGCGCTTTAACACCATGAAGATGGAGGTAAAGTGGAGTCCAAACTTCAGATTATCCAAATTTTACCATTGCAATGGGGAGAGACGAGAGTAGCTAACCTCATAGCTAATAAATATCATTTTTGCACTACCTAATGTATGAAAATGGATCTGCACCACTGATAGCGAGTCTAACGCGATAAATGTGCAGCGTCTCGCCCACAGATTAGAGAAAAAAACGATTGACCATAAATATTGTGGTCTGGCCTCTTTTATTCTTCTTCGTTTAATGGCTTTCTATCACTTTTTAGCAGTAATTCTGCCAATGTTATGAGAGTAAAATTTTGTACGGTTATATTATGTCACCTTTGAATATGTACGAGTAGAAGCGTAGTATATGACGTCATTCATGGACAACAAGGAGAGCGCTATACATTCGGTGCTAAGCAAAAAAAAGACGAACGTAATATCTTTGGTCCTTGTCACCGTTACCGGGTTTTTTTATTTGGCTTCGTTTGATCTAAGCCAAACAGGTTAACAATTTTTTGAAATTGTTGTTTTTTGTGAAATAATCCTATTTAAATCGTGATCTAGGCAATAAATATTTGAGAAATAATGTGTGTGCAGTGGGTGGTTGCAGCATTTTAAGCAACAGAAGTCGCACTGAGGCGTAAATATGAAGGAATAACATTTCACAAGTAAGTAGCCATTATTTTGTCTATTTTCCCTTTTTAAAAGTGTTTATTGTGAAACTTATAAATGTAGCGTTACATTTCATGTAATAACAAGTCCTCAGCTAAACAGAAAAACAGCTAAATGATTAGTTAATGGATAAAATAACCATACCTAACCAAAAAATTTAATTGTCAAGGTACTGCCAGCTTATGATTTTTAATTTTCCATAAAACCAGCTAGGTACAATGTTGATTTGCAAATGTTTATAAGTTGGAAAAAAACCTTTTGTAGGTATATTAGCTAATTATTTGCTTGATTTAACTTAGTAAAATATATCATTTTATATTTAAGGTCAGGTGGGGTAAGTGAAACATACTTGCACATCTATCCACTTTGTGAATTCTGCTAGGATGCTAATTTTTTTTACACATAGAAAGCCTAAATCTGACATGGCAAATGACGGCAATAAATACTTTTCAAGAAAATAATTTTTGAAAACTCAATTTGCGTGAATGAAACATCACTTCAAAAATGGTTCACGGTTTTTACAGAAACGTTCCGATTCAATATTCTGACGGTAGGTTGACATTGGCGTTTGACTATTTAGCGGTTGACTATATTGACAGTTTTGTTTTTATTATCTGTTACCCGCAGTCATTATATTAGGTACCTACTTATATAATAATAGCTGCCAGGTATCACTTTATTAGCGCAGAAATCTGAGAATCTCCATCTCTTTCTTTGGGTGCCGTATAAGAGCAGACTAAGGGACTATCCAGAGAATGGGCAGTAGCATTCTCCCTGGTACATTATAATCTTCTGCGATGGCAAGCTAATTGCTAAGCGAGGTGGTTATGGCAAAGCTCCCTATAATCAGCGTCTAAAATGGCGTTTTATGGGCATGCCTGTGTTCAGCACTAGATGTTTTCCAGCTGTTGATGTGAAATACGTGATTTTCGCCCATGGGACATTTACAATGACATTTGTAATGTAGTAGGTATTTGATTGATTTTATTACCTGTGTCGTCTGTGACTGCAAATACTAACCCCACATTACGCGCCGTTTCATGAATTATTTTCCTTTAAAAATGTACATAAACACTATTAAATTGCTTCATGGCATCAGCCGACATGTGTTTTGTAAACTTAAAGATAGCTGATTTCTTTTTATTTTATGACCTAGCAGAAAGATTGTGTGACGCGTGTGCTAGAGCATTGAAACCATTTTGCCACATAGCATAGAGCTAAACTGCATGATTTATTGATTACGATAGGGTTTCACTTAGGTACTCCTTCGTTTCACTTACCCCATCTGACCTTACATTTTAGTTTTTACAATAAAGAAGCAGTGCGCACTGGTAAAACATAAATTCTAGGTATCAAGGTAAATTACTCTATAGATAGAGCTAACGAAATCGCCCATTTTCTACCCAAAATTTTGGGTGACGTTCTTATTCAGGCAGCACCTCGTGTGGGAGCAAGAAACAACTAGGCGGCCACGCGAAATAGATTTCTACTAGTGGGAATTCTGTGTATGTCACAGTCCTATATTGTCAATCAAATCGCCACAATAAAATTAATGGTGGATATTAACTGAAACAGCATTTGAAGAGAAAATGGAAAGGCGTGGTTTTATAAACTTTGAACCATTTACCGATACTTGTGCACCTTTACTAGCACTCTAGCACCAATACTCCACCCTTATTACCTACTTATTACACATTAAAATTCAAAAATACACTAGTATTAGAAAAAAAATACAAAAATCACTACCTAAATTTGCGGCAGAAGTCTCGTTAGTGAAATCGACACCGAATTTCTTTTTTAAGTTGGCGGAAATTCTTTCATTATTTTTGTATAAACAAAACGTGAAAGGGTTTCAGCATTTGACTAGAGTCAGAGGTTGCAGTAGAAAGATTTCACGATCCAGCGACATAAGGGTCTGTTTACATAAAGCAAAGATTTCCACTAACGCTCACGCACACGTAGTTCTCGGTCAGCAAATATTGTGATCCCGTGAATCCGGGAATCGTGTAAATACTAACGGATTTGTGCGATTTTTTTCTTAGAAATTCCGCAAATTCCGTCGAGATTCTCGGAGAAATTATATTAGTTTTTCATTGTGGACTGTCTTTTCATTGTGGACTGTCTGTTTTTGGGTAAACATTAAAGGACAGTACTGTTTTTAGCTTAGCTCTGTTTTGGTACATATTTTTTTACTTGGTAATGTTATTTTCTCGTATAGCTTGGACACAAACAGAAACAATTTATGTATATTCCTCGACTTGTTAAAAGTATTTTTCAATTATTATTTTATATTTTAACATTAAAGTATCAAGATCGCTTGCATAACTATTTCATTGAATGCATTTATAATTATTTTTTTTAGTTAATATGTGAAAATATTTTTATTGAAAAAATAAAATAGTTTTCGTTTGTTTCGTTATTCACTTTTGCTGCCTCCTGAAAATTACATTGTAATTAGTACGTTTAAATAATTTGTGTAAGAAATATACGAATGTAAAATATAATTTAAGTAATTAAGCGTGTAGATAAATTAAACTAATGAATTTGTTACACTCTGTATTGGAGCATAATATAAAATAGTAATAATATTAAAAATTCAGTGGAATTCACATAAATATAATGTTAATAATTTATTGATTTTTTTTAGTGCTACTTACACTATTTTAAAGATATGGTAATTATTTTCATGTTAATGAGAAACTTAATTACGTCGTAACTATGTATGTCACTTCTAGTTCGATTTTAGAGCTCTTTATTTTCTACTGTCGTTATAGTATTATTAAAAACATTATTGTTAATTTTTTTTTGGTTCTTTGTCAAATACATTTTGTCACCACTTCGCAAGTATGAATGCACCTTTACAATTAAGATACCAATGTTAATGTTAATACTTTGAAAAGTATAAAATAATTTAATTTAAATTGTAATTAATAGTTATAAATTAAATTTATAATAGTGTTATTGGATAACGTGAACAAATTAAGATTTGTTTTTGTATTATTTAATTGTAATTGGGTGCGGTTGTGTAAATAATTATTGTTAAGGTGTTAAGTAATACATTTATTGATCGTCGAAATTATTTTATGGTTTTTTTTTAATCATATGAGACCCTTTTAGGTAGGTAGACTAATACGACTGTTAAAACGGTTGTAGAAAGTTTACTCAAAAAATTTGAATTGCTTGTTAACAAAGTTCTCGTATGACAATGCATCATCAGGCAGTCAGTCAGGCAGGGAGCCGATGGATGCAGGAGGCAAGCAGCTGTTCTAAGTGGCGCTCTGTGGGGGAGGCCTATGTTCAGCAGTGGACGTTTTCAGGCTGTTGATGATGATGATGATGATCAGGCAGTATAGTTAGTTCTATTGTATATTATACACTCGCCTTAAATCCGTTAAAAACGATAAGCATTAGTACTTTGACGCAAAATTCAAATTCAAAATACACCTGATTGGTTATGATGAAGCTTAACTAGCGGTACTAAATCGACCGGTAAAAAATTACGTTCACCGCGGTCACTACTTGGATGGGTGACCGCTACAAAAATTGGTATTTACCACAGACCTAGATTTTTTTTGTTACAACTGCCCGCGCTGTCGGCCCCAGTCGTTAAGGCAATTCAAAAACCTTAAGGTGGCTTGGATAGTTTTGATGACACTAAGATTGAGTGAAATGAGACTTTATGCACTGATCTCACAGTTTAGAAAAGCTTTTTTAGGCTGTGCGATGTCTCAGGATGACGTGCGCAGTGCGCGGTGTCACGCGGAACTTTAATTTAGAGTTCCGGGTGACACTGCAATCTGTTATGGGTGGCCGTGACGCTTAACATCAGGCGAATGACTAGCTCCCCACGCCATTCATTTACATTTAAAAAATGGATCATCTGCCTATACGAAAAGAATAAGAAGACCTTCGCATAATCATTCTCCTGCATAAGGAGAAAGTCCTCTATGAAAAAAAGCTATGCTGTTTCAAAGTAATTGCTGGCGATAATAATATCTCCCTAATACATCCGTGTCTTTACTAACCTACCATTGAACAAAGATTAAGTTCCTAAACAAGTTAAGTACCTACCACCCTTTTAGAGATGTCAGCATCAACAATTCCTTCAGCATTCCAAAAGAGCCCAAATATTTTGACAGGCTCTCCGTTTAAAACGGTTCATTAAATCTACAAGGGAAACCACTTTAGACAAAGGGCGAAATGCTAATTATTTTGTATCAGGATTAGTATGACCCTTTCACAGTAACACTGTGGTCATTTGGTATAGAATATTAATCCAGTTAAGAAAGTTTAGGTGTGGGAATGGTAATCCAGCATTACAATCCTTTTATTTTTGTTATAGGTTTGTTAGCTTGTCTTGTATGTGAATTTAGTCATAAAAGTAATGTAGTTAAGAAAACCTTATAAAAGCTCATCATTTATAGCATGAAGACGTCCACTGCTGAATATAGGCTTCCCCCACAGTGCGCCACTTTGAGCGGCTGCTTGCCTCCTGCCGCGGGAACCGATGGATGTCGGCTCTGCGCGGTTTTAACCAGATCGTCGGTTCACCTAGTGGAGGGCTGGCCTACGCTGCGTTTATCGGTTCGTGGTTGCCATTTGAGAACTTATCTTCCCCATCAGTTGTCAGATGTACGAGTGATGTGGCCTGCCTATTGCCATATCAACTTGCTAATTCTAAGAAGGCTGAGAAGGACAAATTCAGCAAGTATCTTGTCTTGGGTCACGAGGTGTCAACTGCCATATAGTTTTGAAATGTTGATTCAGATAGCATTGTCCCGATATTCATTTCGGTGAACGGCCTTATAGCGAAGAACCTTGACCAACATATCACGAGGCGAGGAAATCTGATATTTCGAGTTTATCCTCTAAATAGCTCTTACAAAAATATGAGTTCAATCTGACGCGAAAAAACTTCATTATTTAAACAAATATAGCTCTGACTCTTACAAATGATTACTAATACTAAGTAATACCAAGTTATCCAATAATGATTATAATATTAGATGTCACGGGTCATTGACCTTGTGTAATTTGTGTGTACAGAGCGATGTTAACATTATTAGGAAAGCTGATTACATGTCGGGCTGAGATTATAATTATATTATATGTTTAGGAGTAGATTCGATTAACAACTTAACAACTTAGCTAACGTTTAATAACATAAGCTGTTGGTTAGTTTATTAAACGTTAGATGTTGTTTATAAATAACTAGCAGCGTCCCGCGGTTTCACCCGCGTTCCTACAGAAACCGTTCCCGTTTCCGGGATAAAAAGCCTATGTTTTAATCCAGGGTATAAGGTACCTCAATACCAAATTTCATCTAAATCCATCCAGCTGTTAGAGCGTGCAAGAGTAACAAACATACACACATACGCACAAACTTTCGCCTTTATAATATTAGTGTTATGTGATGTGATTATCGGTGAAGCATTTAGAAAAGGGTTTTCAAGCTTTACTCTATCCTTTTATTAAATTACCCTCGTCTTATTTTTATGTTTTAAAAGAATACTACGAAGGGATTAAAACTAAAACCTGACTATGGTAATGATGAAGGGTAACATCTGAATACTGCCACCCCACAACCACAGCCGGAAGACGTCCACTGTTGAACATAGGCTTCCCCATAAAACGCCACTTTGGACGCTTATTTTAGGGGAGAGGGGTTGGGCAGGCATCTTGGTGTGATCGCAAAGGTTTCAATATATTTCAAGGGAAATGCTGCTGCCCATTCTCTGGATATTCCCTTGGCCGGCTCCTATGGCACAAGAGATGGGGTGGTCCTATTCGTACACTGCCAAGCGTGATGAGCATTATGGCAATCACTGCTTCAACCCCTCCCTATGATAAGGATTTAAAGTGGTAATTTAAATTAAGGGGAGGCTATCGTCATCGATGTGTATGATGTGACACATAGCCTGTTAACTTATTTTTTTATGGCATCGGGTAAGAAGAAATCAATCTCCTATGGAGCCTTTCAAGTCGGAGTGAATAGGTACCTTCTAGGCAAGCACGTGCCATCGTAGACCGCGTTGTCACTTTCCATCATCATCATCATCATCAACAGCCTGAAGAAGTCCACTGCTGAACATAGGCCTCCCCAGAGCGCGCCACCTTGAGCGGCTGCTTGCTTCCTGCATCCATCGGCTCCCCGCGGCTTTCACCAGATCGTCGGTCCACGGCCGGCCTACGCTGCGTCTTCCGGTTCGTGTCGCCACTCGAGAACCTTTTTTCCCCATCGGTTGTCAGTTCTACGAGCGATGTGGCCTGCCCATTGCCATTTCAACTTGCTAATTCTAAGAGCTATATCGGTCACTTTAGTTCTGCTGCGGACCTCCTCGTTCCGGAGCTTATCTCGTAGGGAAACAAAGAGCATAGCTCTCTCCATAGCTCGCTGCCCTCTCCATTACTCGCTGCCCTCTCCATTAGGTGCGGTCAAATGCGGGCGTATTCAGTTATAAAAAAACATCAGATATCCATTCCGAATTCAACACACCGAAACAACAACTCATAATACTGCGGACTTTAGCTTGATTTATGTAAATCCTCTCGTAATGTGCCTGTGAACTTGTAGGGCAGGCAATAGTAGGCAAAGAGGGTAACCAGAGAGGGTAGGGCATTAGCAAGGGTCCACATTTCATTGCGGATGACAGTTTAAAGTAGATAGTTTAGTTGAAGCATTACGTTGACTTTGTCCCCTTTTTGGATCTCCCGTTGGATGTTGGAAAGCTTAACCTACTGAAATCTAGTAAATAAAGATCAACTACCTTCAGTTTTATACGAAATTATACCACTTATTTTATTTTATTTACTTATCTATTTATTTATTGCATTATGTAATAAGGTCATACATCATCATCATCATCAGCCTGAAGACGTCCACTGCTAAACCTTGGCCTCCCCCAAAGAGCGCCACTTTGAACGGCTGCTTGCCTCCTGCATCCATTGGTTCCCCGTGGTTCTGACTAAGTCGTCGGTCCACCTAGTAGGGGGCCGACCTACGCTGCGTCTTCCGGTTCGTGGTCGCCACTCGACCGCCTTGTATGTGATGTTTAACTTAAGGCTCTGTCATAGCTCGTTGATTTTGGGCTTACACCGCGCCTTAAGCAGTTTATAGTATTTTTTGTAGGGTTTTTTAATGCTTAAATGTGCATACGTTTGACAACAGCCTCACCTGATGGTAAGTGACGAAGTTATCTAAGGTGGAGCACGTTTGCCCATAAGATGCCCATTTACTGTTGATTTGAAAAGACCCAGGTTATACCCAGGAGAGTATATTTTATTAGGTACACCGTACACTGCTGATTGTATATATAGACCTCTACCTCGTAGAGGTGGGTGATAACTGTTTAACTCAGAATGATAGAATAAGTTAAACTCGCATAGGTATCTATAGGTATACCTTAAGAAATATCATATAGCCGTGTGTACGCGTGCGTGAACGTGTTTCACATATTCCAATTACCTACTCATTAAAATCGCTTTTTCATCTCATTATAAAATAAATATTAATACTATACACACAGAAAAATTGTTACTCACGAATGCTGTGTGTAAGGCATACAACTTCAATTTTGATAAATTTTTGTGATCGAACAATTTTATTGATCGTGTAGGGTTAGTATTAGTCAATGTTTTTCGGTTTGCAGTATGGAGAAAACATTGACGGAAGTGGTTTCGTCAATTTTCTTGATCAATAAAATTGAACGTGTATGTGGGGCCTTAAAAGATACAGTTTTAAAATGCTTAAAGGTTTCCATTGGAAACAACAGACGATGAGCACCACCATATGTTCAAAATACTATCAATATGTACGTTACAATATTATAAAATTGTGCATACAACTCTAGTTTTATAATGAGAACTTCCTGGGTTAGTCGGTTTCACACAAAAAAAAAACGTTTTTTAATAATGTGCCTATGAATATAGGCCAACTTTTGACTGCGACTCACCTAATGTTAAAGGACGATGCAGTCGAAGGTTTAGCACGTCGGCCTATGAGGAGCCCATTCTACGGCCTTATTAATAAACGCGTAGTAGTTTAAGATTAGTTACTTCAGCTTTTGTCCTTTGACATTTGAATATTGAAAGCGTTCGAAAAAGACAAAAGATGGTGTAACTAATCAAAAGCCACAACGCGGTTATTAAGAGTAGGTCCCAATGGATACCACAGAACGGATCCCATTTTTCAATAATTGCCTTCCGATCCCAAATGTCAATTAATCAGAGTCCCATCGAATACCACGTCAAATTTACTGATAGTATCATCATCGACAAAATGGTTTTCTAAAGAATGAAGTACCAGGAGACAAGAAATATGGAGGAAGTTAGAGTAACGAAAAAGATCACCTAGCTCTAGGTATATCAATCATTTTAAGTGTTTCTATAAAAATAATAGGATGTTAGAGACCCAAGTTATATTTGTCAGGAAACTTAGGAAGTGGTGGCTTTGGAAGTTGTCAAACTAGGATGAAGATAGGTTAGGAAAGAAAGTGGATAACTTAGGAAATGGACGAGATAAGAAGAGGACTAATCAGGAAGTGAACAATTTTGGAAGTAGTGGCTTTGGAAACTGACGAGTTAGGATCAAGACAAATTAGGAAGATGACAATTTTGGAAATGGACAACTAAAGAAGTGGACCAAACTGACCGGAGGAAACAAGGAAGCCGGGAGTGAGTTGCGAACTGCTAGGGAGAGCCTAGCAGTTCGCATGATAAAATAGTCATCGAATCGCTTGGTGTAGCGTTGTCATAATATACTTCTGGTTTGTATGCTTGTTCAAGTTTTTTTTGATGGGAGTAAATGATGTGACGAGCTAGTCGTTCACCTGATGTTAAGCGACAGGGCCGCCCATAAAAGTTGAAGTGTTACTCGGATCATTAAAATAATCCTTCAACCGAAACACAGTAGTGCTTGCACACTAAAAAAATAAAATAAAAATAAAAATAAAGAAAAAAAAAAGAAAAAAAAAAAAAGAAAAAAAGAAAAAAAATAAATAAATAAATAAATAAAGAAAATAAAATAAAATAAATAACTACTGCTTGACGGCAGAATAACTGGCAAAGCGGTGGTACCATCCTAGACAAACTTTGCAGAAAAGCCACCTCGTAAAAGTCAAGCAAGGGCAAATAAGTATTTACTAGATCAGCGTGTTACGGTCTTATTTTCTATATTTCCCTAATTGCGACACGTAATACTAAGTTTTAGAAGTCACAAAACAAAATATCACATTAGAAAAAACAACGCAAACAAAATAAAACTTAATTTATTGGCAATAATGTCAAACAATAGCTTAATAAAACAGACACACCTACAGAATTACGCCTACAACGAATACCTACCGGGTCATTACATCAGAGAGGCTTTGAAATGCCGCCCCGAATAATATTATAATCATTCATTTACACAAACACGCGAAATGACCTACGTCACTTGCACGCGTTTACCAAAGAGTATTTGGTGTGATTTCTTTACAGAAGATACAGTTTTTGCATTTACTTTTTCAACTTAATAGCGTTATAAATTATATTTTTTGGAAACTTAAACGAAAACACATTATAATGTACACATTTTTATTTGTAGTAATAATCTGAAATTACATGGCAAATGAGGCTTTATGATCAGCGGGGTGATCATGTAACTTTGATAGCAATGCAACAGAAGAAATTTCATTCCGAATTTGAAAATTTTCACAGTAACTATGCACATAAACTGCGTATTGAAACTGTCAAATCCATACATTTTTGTGTTTCTATTGGTTGCAATCAAGTTACATGATCGCCTAGCAGATCACTCAGTCTAGTAATCTAATTACTAAACTGGGTTATGTCTCAGGATGACGTGCGCAGTGCAGTGTCACGCGAAACTTTATTGTTGTAAAGTTCCGGGTGACACTGCAACTATTATGGGCGGCCGTGTCACTTAACATCAGGTGAACGACTAGCTCGTCACGTCATTCAATCACATAAAAAAAAACGAAGAATTGATACATTTTAGAAGAAAAAATGTACGTATGTGTCAAAGTCAGTTTTATAACATTTTCTACCGTTAATACTATTTGGCGTTGCTCCGATGTTGTTGTTGTTAGATTTACCACAAAAGTTTTTATATTATAGGAGTTCCTTTCCCATATTGTAAATTTTTATTAGTTTTTCTCATGTGAGAAAAAATAATAAAAATTTACAATGTGTTTATGAATTACCGTACGTTATGTAGGAGGCCCTTAAATAAAACAAGGTAATGATGTAAGTAAATAAAATCCACAGTCTATATTCCACACGTTTTAAATATAAATAAGATACTGCTGCTGTACAAACTATACTACACGCTATAAACTTGTGCGGTAAAATATCCTAACAACACTAAGCGATATTGCACGAATGCCGAATCAAACTCAACTGCCGAACAAAAATGAAAAACCAGCAAACGTTCCTCCTGAGCCGCCATTTTTACCGGACACCAATTCGGTCACCAATGGCAGCTCAGCAGGCCTCTCATTGGTTGAATTAATTCGTTCAGAAACCAAAACTTCAAAAGTACGTTCAAAAACACGAATTAACAAACCAACTTAACGTATACTTAAAACTCGCGTCTGTATTGAGGAGACGCTAGCGTCGCCTGCAGTTTTCTACATCAAAAAGTGAAGCTGGAGTTGCCAGGCGACAACAGTTAACATAAAATATTCAGTAAAAGTACAAATATCATATTACATTTACATTAATCATTATGCAAAAGTAAAAATATTATGTTTCTTTAGATCTGGTAGAATTGAAATTATTTTTCGTGTTATCGAGTCTGCCCGCACCGGTCGTATTAAGTATTTTTATATAGTATACACCCAAGTAAAATATTCATTTTTATTTTAATGAATGACGTAACGAGCTAGTCGTTCACTTGATGTTAAGTGTCACGGCTGCCCATAACAGTTGCATTGCAGTTGCAGTTGCTACTTGGAACTCTAAAATACAAAGTTTCACGTGACACTGCACTAAGCACTGCCATCAGCACAGCCAAACAATAAATTACTAGACTGTGATGTTTTCAACTTTTATTTGGCCAGTAATTTCACTAGGTACATTGCCCTATTAAGGTATTTTTGATATATTAACTAATTGGGATAATTTTATCCAAAACGGCAATGTTGCATTGAATTAAATTATGTCCTCTTGCGTTTTAAATCTATCATATCACAGACTAAGGAGAAATAAATGAAGAAGTATTAAACTACAGATTTGCGAATGTGCAAGTGAAACAAATGCACCGGATAAATTAAAAAAAAAAATGTGTGTGTGTGGACGTTTCACACAGCGCCATCTAGCCCCAAACTATGCATAGCTTGTATGGGAACCAAATAACTGATAGAATACTTAGATACGTTTTTGTTTGTAAATACATATTATATATAGAATACAATATAACACCCAGACATATAATAGAACAAACATCGATGTTCATCACACAAATGTTTGTCCTGGGTAGGAATCAAACCCCCCAACCTATAGTTCAAAAGGCAGTGCTACTACCAGCTGAGCTAACAGGCCAGTCAAAATGGGCAAATCATTCAGTTTTTCATGACAAATAACAATAGGCTAGTTGCCTGGTATTAAAAATTAACGAGTAAATATTATTTTTATAAAGTAGGTTAAAAATGAATGCAATAATTGAAAAAATAAGTAAATTTGGTAAATAAATCAAGGAGTAATAAGCTTTTAAAGTTTCTGGTTCATATCCTGTTCCTTTCTCGCAAAACAGGAGATTCCCCACGGTTGCTATGAAAACGCAAGTTGTGAATTTTAAAATGCTTGTAGATTTGAAATTTATTGAGAGATATTTAATTTTTGTTTTCAAGATAAAAAGAAGAAGAAGAAAAGAAGAGAAGAAGAAGATTTGAGGATTTTGGGTTGAGAAGATTTTTGTTTTGTTATGTTTTTGTTTTTTGTTTTTTGTTTTGTTTGTTTTTGTTTAATTTGTGTTTGTGTGTGTTTGTTTTTATTTTTTGAGGAATATTATTAATTTATGCATTAAAAAATAGTAGGACAAAAGCCTATTTTATGTTTGTTGAGATCTGCGGTACAAGGAAATGGCGGCGTAACATCGTTAGTCACCGCTGATTTTTTAATAAGTTTAAGCTAGTCAATGATACTAGACTGATTCAAAAGAATGAAATGAGATCTTTGCCCAGAAGAAGATTACTACAACACGCTAGTTAAAAAAAATTAGTGGATAAAACAATAATGTTAAAAAGACATGTAAAGTTTTATTGAACTTAGTTACGCTTTCAATTAAAACCTATTTATTCATTCAGTTATGAGTTACAAAACTTAAATGTTGAATATTTTAGAGCCTTAATAGTTTTAACAACTTAACAATTTAACTTAACACGAAAATTTATCGTATTAATTCAAATAGAAATAAATTATAAACTTATCATAAAGCTATTGTAATATTGATGTATAATATTACAAAGTATGTTTTATTCTATTTAAATATATTCTAAAATCTTTAAAACTTGTACCAGTATTTTACTTTATACGTTAAGGGCTTATGCTAGATCAAGCCAAAGCCACAGAATAGATATATAGTACTAGGCCAAAGCGGAGATGAGCCGGGGGGCACGCGGCAGGGGTGGTCTAAGTTAGAATTGTGCCAACGCGTGATAGTGTAGGTAATATATGATTATTCTGAATATAATGGGTATTTTGAAAATCCACTATACGCAAGCTCTCTATTGTATTTAGTTCAACTACTACACAAAGTTTCATGACCTTATTTAAAGTATTTATTGAATAATCGCGGGTTATTTGTACGGTTAGTAGAGTAGTTTGTACGGTAGAGTTAACTATGTAATTTTTTTCTATCGAGAAAAGTTTATTAATTCGTGTTTTCACTACACATAAGCATTAGCATTAGTCCTGAACTTTACCGTAATAATGTATTAATTTCAAAGTAATTGTTGCAATATTTTTGACAGGACACGGCCTCACGCTAAGCCATATTTATATACTGCGATTATAATATTTATCCGGTAACATATAATTAAAATTATCAGATTAGTATCATGTCGGTGTGTAAGTTTGATTTACCAAATGACCCCTGTGAGTCAATCATGATTTAGGCAAGAACCCAAACGTTCCAACACACATTTTTTGTCTCTATCCGTCCTCTAATCAAATATACCGTGACTTCACAACGTTGGGATCTTTATTACTCGCAAGGTTATTATATAGGCACATGTTGGCAAAAAGGACAGTTGACCACCTAATCTGACCACATAAGGGAGGAAATTGCGAAGGCTTTGCCACAATCGGCCAATTGTTGGATATTGCTGGGCACTGTTGGACGATGCGCAAATTGGAGAAATGTTTTCGATGTCACGGTTGGGATTTAAAAAAGTTTGGAATTAGCTCTTTGACGGGATATTTTAGGTGCTGGTACTTTTTTAAGCGTTCGTGAAACAGTTTTTCTCGTTACGTGCTATTTGCTGCACGCCTGTTCGCAGTATCATTTTGGTTGGTATGTTTTTTTTCATATCCGTGCGTAGTGTGTAGCCATTTATCAATAGGTAGGCATCATCGTCGTCAACAACATGAAGCCGTCTACTGCTGAACATAGGATTCCCCCAGAGAGCGCAACTTTAAGTGGCTGCTCGTCTCTTGCACCCAGCAGGTATCGAATTTTATCAAAATAGTTTCTTATTTCTCGAGATAAAAGATGTGTCTATTTTTACAGCTCGAGCTAGCCCTGCTGATATTACAGCTTTTTTTTAACAACGAAAGGCTAACATTTGACCACGGTCTCACCTGATGGTAAGAGACGACGCGGTCGACGATGGGCCATGCTTGCCTAGAAACCGGTTCACTCTAGTCTTAAAAACTCCCAGGTTATATTTGTCAGGAAACAATGTTGCGGGTAAGGTCTTCCATTCCTTTGCTGTCTGAATTATAAATGAGGAATCAAAACGCTTAAAATATGTCTACAATTCCGCCCAGCAATTTGCGCTGGACCCTTAAAGTTATCACAAAACAAAACAATCCGTAGTTTGCTCTAGCTGTAATTGAGATTAGCGGAAGTGCTAACTGTAACGGATAACGGCGTAACGGTGCGTTAACGGCGTTGGAAAGGAAACGGGGGCGGGATGGACGATATTTGTTAGAGGAAAGGTCCAAATATTTCGAGAATAGAACAATTTAGTTGTTCTGTGACCTCGCGAGTCTTTCTTTGTGTAGCTTAAACCTGAAAAACTATTATTTATGTTTTCAACCCCCATGCCTCCGCCATTGAGAAACATCTCACCCACCACGCCATCCATTTATGGTTGATATTCCTTTGATTCGCACAAAGCGGTTCAACTCGACATTTATAATCCAAGCAGCGAGGGAATAGAACACTTCACCAGGGTCTTTGTTTCCCGATAAGTATGTACATTCTGGAGGTCTTCAAGTCGAGAGTGAATAGGTATCTTCTAGGCAAGCATGTACCATCGTAGACCGCGTCGTCACTTTCCGTCAGGTGAGACTGCGGTCAAATGTTTAGTTATAAAAAAACAATCGCCATAGAAACTGAATTGACAAAAAAGCCCATACAAATCAAACCTGGCCTTATCGCGTAAGTCTGATGCAGAGGGTGATCATATGCTGTCTTGCTCGCTCTCACAGATATGTAAATTGGTGCGTGCAGGATGGCAGGCAAAGTCTATGTCCAGAACAGTTACGCAATAGCTCACAAAATATTACGATAATCACTTGACAAATGCGATCTGTAGAAGAAAACAGCTGGACATCCACCGGACAGACCTACGAAATTATTTTTACCCAAACTAAAGCGAAGACATTTCGCGCTCACTCGCTCAATTAGATGGAATATCAGTTTGGTATTTGTGTTAGTAAAAATACTTTTTTCTTGTGTAGTTTTCAACACCCTGTCAAAAATATTAACCACTCCGAAAGCTTTTCAGACTTGGCTTAACAACTCTCGTCTTACGACAATATAACCGGCTGGCTAATTACGTAACTCGCAACAAATTTGCAACAGGCGTAAATTCGCAATCATGGCTGTCAAACATCACTTTGGCAGAGAAGAAAGCGTCGAGCGCCAGATCATCGTCTGTCGGACAATCGATGAACTAAAAAGTGCATTACTTTGTTTCCATTTATTGCTGTTCTGTTGCTAGTGGCGCTAGTATCAAAGGCCAAAGTCAAAGTGCATTCAGCAACAGGCGGGTCACTTACGATTTCAAGTGGCATCTAATTTTTGCATAATACAGGTGCGGAACTGATGGCATAACTCATCCTCAGCACCAAAAAGCGCTATTGTGCTGAGTCAGCATAGTAGCGGTCACTCATCGTAATGTCAGCGGTTAAAAAAACTGAGCTAAGCGTGATTGTTACAGCAAAGCTTTTTTGCAATATTATGCAAATAAATCGTCAATGTATAATTTCAGCAAGTATAATTATAAACTAGAGCATATCAAAACTATGGCAATGGGCAGACCACATCGATCGTAGAAATGACAACCAATACGGATGAAAGGTTCTCAAGTGGCAACCACGAACCGGAAGACGCAGCGTAGGCCGGCCCCCCGACCAGGTGGACCGACGACCTGATGAAAGCCGCAAGGAGCCTATGGATGCAGGAGGCAAGCAGCCGCTCAAAGTAGCGCTCTGTGAAAGAGGCCTATGTTCAGCAGTGGACGCCTTTAGGCTGTTGATGATGATGATGATGTATCAAAACTAACAAAATTAAATAATTTAGGTCGTCGCTAAAATTTGATCCACAAAACCTTCACCGCAGTTAAACGAGTATTCAATTCCAGACCAATTAAACCGAATTTCGATACCTGCTATTATAATAGACAATGAAACCAAAGCTTTTCTAGTCATAAATAATTTAAACCCAGTTTAAACCTCAATTAAACCTCGAGCTGCGTTTAATCCAGGGTCAAAAGCGCTGTAAAATATGTTTACGGCTAAGCTGCGTATAGTAATATTGTTATTGTAATGGTGTAATTAAGAATTACGATGTTTACTTAAGTAAAGTTTTATGTACCGTGAAAGCCGTGCACTTTTTAGGGTAAAAAATTACATTGAGAGATAGACAGGTCATAGATTTATATGAAAAGGAGAGCACCATCTAGTAGGTATCCAGTAGTAGTAGCTCTACGTTCTGTAGGGAAAGCAATGCAATAGCGTCTAGTGTTGACTGGCCTGATACCTCAGTTGGTAGTAGCTCTGCCTTCTGACCAAGTATAACAACACGTGTTTGATGATCGCCGCCTATAAAGGGCATTTGGACGTGGTGAGTACGACCGTTTTTATACTTGACGCAGTCCATTCGATTCCAGTACTTGACTTGACTGGCCTGATAGCTCAGTAGGGATAGCTCTGCCTTCTGAACTATAGGTTGTGGGTTCGTTTCCCACCCAGGACAAACGTTTGTGTGATGAACATCGATGTTTGTTCTGTGTCTGGGTGTTATATTGTATTATATATTTGTTTTTTTTTTGTATTGTATTATATATTTGTTTTTTTTTGTAATTTTTTTTTTTGTTTTTTTTTTTTTTTTTTTGTATTTACAAACAAAAAGTATCTAGTTTTTGAAGGGCATTGTAGCTAGTGAAATTACTGGGCAAATGAGACTTTATGATCTGATCACTCAGTCTAGTAATCTGATTACTAGACTGGGTGATAGGGTGACGTGCGCAGTGCAGTGTCACGCGAAACTTTATTGTTTTAAAGTTCCGGGTGACACTGCAACTGTTATGGGCAGCCGTGTTACTTAACATCAGGTGAACGACTAGCTCGTCACGTCATTCATTTACATAAAAAAAAAAAGTTATCTGGTTCCCATAGTACAAGTTTTGCTTAGTTTGGGGCTAGATGGCGCTGTGTGAAATGTCCACACAATATTTATTTATTTATTTACTGAGGTCCACAGGCTACGGTGATCTCTTCTTATCAAGAAAGCTGTATACTTGTTTGCTAACTCTAACTTCGCGAAAGTTGTTCGTTTAAATTAGATGTATCTCACACAATTGCCTGTGTGAAAGAAACATTATAACAATAACAATATACGTACCTTGAGTGACAACTAGAGACATGCTTTAATATATTCTGCGGCGAGACGCAGGATGATAGTTTAATGAAAATGATGTAAGTTCAGTTTGGGTTATAAAAATAGGCCTGTGAGAAATATTTTTCTAAAAGGCAAAATTCGGGGAAAATCTATCTTGTCTGATGTTATAAAGTAGAATGGAAAAATATTTACTCTTTCTGGAATAGCACGTAATAACAATATGGTACGTATAACAACGAATAAAGAAGATACAAGTTTAGTATTGAAGGTTCTCGAGTGGCGACCACGAACCAGAAGACGCAGCGTAGGCCGGCCTCCACTCGGTGGACTGACGATCTGGTGAAAGCTGTGAAGAGCCGATGAATGTAGGAGACGAGCAGCCACTCAAGGTGGCCCGCTCTGGGAGAGGCCTATTTTTTTTTTAAATTGTTTATCCTGTCTCACCTGGTGGAAAGCGATGACGCAGTCTACGATGGTAAATGCTTACCTAGAAGATACCTGTTCACCCTCGTCTTAAAGACACCCAGATCAAGATCATAGTTAGCTGGAAACAAAACCTATGTTCAGCAGTGGACGTCTTCAGGCTGATGATGATGACATGGCCGCTAGCTCAGCATATTGCCATAGATATCGACAACATCCAGCACTGGTTTTCTGCCCAACCCAAAAGGACTGGCCAATGAAAAATTTGAAAAAGAAAAACAATGAAGTTTTCGCTCATTTTTAAAGACGAGAAAACAGAAATAGAGTGTTTTTTTTTAATATAAAGGAATGGCGTGACGTTTACCTGATTTTAAGCGTCACGGATGCCCATAACAGATTGCTGTATCACGCGGAATCTACTCACGCGCACTCTAATCTCTAATTAAAACAGTTTTATGTGACACTGCACTGCGCACGTTATCCTGAGACTTCACACAGTCTAGTAATAAGATTACTAGACTGCAACATCAGGTCTTAGTCTCATTTGCCCAGTAATTTCACTAGCTACAATGCCCTTCAAACTGGAACACAGCAGTGCACACTACTGCTTGGCGGCGGAGTAACTTGCAAAGCATTGGCACCTAGACGAACTTTGCAGAAAAGTTCTACTACCTAGTACACTGTCTTTTTACATCTTAAATAATTGTATACGTAAGTAATACCTACTTTTTTTTTTTGGTTCGCCCTATTGGGCAGGCTAGAGTCATGAGACCATACCGCCTAGTCTTTCGTAGGATTTACTTCTTTCGTCATAGTTAGGATATTAATTTCATTTTTTTTTTTTTTTTTTTTCATAATATAACTTTTTATAATAATAATTATTAAAGCATTTGAAATTATACTACGTATATCTATGTACACTAAGCCTAAGAAAACAAAATAAGTGAGTAATAAAAAGTTATAAATAAAAAATAATTTCATTCGTTTTATTTATTTCATAGTCAAATCCGGATCATTTTTGTCATAAGTAAGAGGATCATCGTCCTTTGTTCATTTCCGAGATAATGAAAGTTTATTTTAATTTTTTCCCTTAGTAGGTACCTTATAACTTCAAGCGTCAATTGTTGACGTTTATACTTTTTTTTTATTTTTTCTTATATTTTGGCTCCACACGTAGTGTATTTAGCCAGTGTCAAGTATTGTAATTAATCATCGAGTTATGGAATATTTCACGTGTAAAGTCAAGTCTTCAAGTCTTAGTCACAGTCCAGTTTAAGTCAGGTAATCATAGTCCAGTCTAAGTCATACCCTAGTAAAGTGGTGGCGACTTTACTAGAAGCTTCTATGGAATTTTGGAAGCAACACGAAAAACCACGTTTCACTACATTATATTACTTGCCCACACTCATGCTCGTAATTCAGCACTTAATGCGTAAAACACCACCAATTTTAACCATTAACACTGGAAAAAGCATAAGTTTTGTAAAATAATACAATGCACCGACGTGAACTTTTCCGCGTTCCCGCCAAAACTCCAAATACCTTTATTTACATTTACATATTTACACACAAAAAAAAACTTTATAAAAAAACCATTGTAATATGTATTGTAGTAATACCTACTTTAAATAATCAAGTATTAAACAACCCAAAGAAATTCAATTTTAAATTCATATTTACAAAATACAAAAAACCTCAACCTTTATAATGAAAAAAAAAAACAATCATTACAAATTGCGGCATCTCAACACGCACCCTCCGTTATCACTACCCCCATTACACCCATTTCCGTACGACTGAACCAAAACCCGTAAGTAATATACAACAGTAGTAAATACTGTATCGAATGTGCTCCGATGAGGTCTCCACTAAATTATAGGGTTTACGTGACCTCAATGATATTGTGGACCCCAGATACGGGGCCCGTTTGTAACTAGATGCTGAGTCGATATCACGTCAATTTCCCAGGAAAGTTACTAAGGGTCGATGCTACGATTTATAAAGGAGTTGAGCGGTTTTTCGGCACATGTATATTTGGAAAATACATATGGGTCAGGGTCAGGAACTAAGTTTTCGAAACATGATATTTTAGTACTTTTAAGCACTAAATGAGGAGATTCGCAGACATCAGGACACGATGTTATAATTTTTTTTTTAATTTGAATTCTCCGGTCTAGCCCGGACATTTGGGAGGCACTGGTGGGGCTTAAGAGCCAATACAACGCCAAATTGCTTAAAACGGCTTAGCTTGAAGCAGTATCCTGTCAACAATATTGCAACAATGACTTTGAAATATTAATTTGGTAAAGTCCAGGACTAATGCTACTGCAAATGTATAGTGAAAACACGAATTAATAAAATTTTCTCGATAGAAAAAAATTACAAAGTTACCTCCAAACCGTACAAATAAACAGCGATTATTCAATGAATACTTTAAATAAGATCATGAAACTTTGTGTAGTAGTTGAACTAAATATAATGGAGGGCTTATGTATAGCGGATTTTTAAAATACCCATTATATTCAGTGTAATAATAAATTACCTAAACTATTGCGCGTTGGAACCAGTTTAACTTAGACCGCCCCTGCCGCTCGGCCCCTGGCTCATCCCCGCTTTGGCCTAGTACTATACATCTATTCTGTGGCTTTGACGTGAATTTGCGCTGACCTTGCACAAGCCCTTAAGCTAACACCGAGAGGCCCTTTTGAGTATAAAATTAACTACAACTATGACAAGGCATGGTATGGCTTATTATAAACTATCAATAATATCAATCTAAAAATAAATCTGGACTATTGTGGTGAGCTTTTGATGGATTACGATTTATTTGGTTTATGGAATGAGATAACAGCACCTGCCAATTTTGTTTCATATGAAAATGTTTGAGGCAGGTGATGACTTGTCACCCACTAAATGGGCCCCCTATAGTGGCTACCGCATATTGGTGCCGAGGAAGCAACATTGATGTGGGTGTCTTAGGGTGTCGAGAGGTGTGCTGCACTTTCACTGAACGCTACTCGCGGCGTTATGTCCTTCAACACTTCCACCCTGGAGCTTAGGGTTTAGCTCTTGCGACCTCCACCCCCGGACAGCCAGTTAAGGCAAGCCAGGGGTCAGGGGTCTCATTTAGCCCCTTGGAATCAGGGTACGCGGTGTCGCCACTCACCGACGGCTCGCCACAAAGCCGCCCCCTACGTTATTATTATTATTATATAATTCTTTATTGCACTAAAAGAGTACAAAAGGAGGACTTAATGCTTAAGCCTTTTCTACCAGTCATCCCAAACGTATTTTGAGAAAGAGTCATGTAGGCGTGCATTAAAATTTGTATGAAAAATTTGTAAAATTACAATATTATCTTAACAATATTATTATAAATAAATATCAAACTACTAGATATATATAACTATGTCTTATATTAAAAACATAACTTTAAAAAATACCAAAGTGGTATACATAAAATATTATATACATTATAATAAATAAATAGTGACAAATGATGTGACAACGATGGTTTGGTGCCCTTCAAACCAGAACGCTGTAGTGCTTACACAGTACTGCTTGGCGGCAAATAACTAGCAAAGCGGCAGTGGTAGTACCTACTTAAAGGAACTTACCATCAACATCATTATGTATTAACATCTAGCAAAAAAAAAAAAAAAAAAAACATTTAATTCAGGCAATAGACCCATAAAAATATAAATACGCAAAACAATAGGAAAAGGAAAAACTGTTTTTTTTTACTAGGTAGGTACAAATACAAATACAAATACAACAACAACATACAGTCAACGGAAAATCAAAAGGCGAACCAACCCAGCTGAACCAAACCACCATAAAATGATTTCCACATAAAGAATCATAAAGAAGGGTAAACATGCGGCATAACGCTACAAAGGGCGAAATAACGGGCGCACTCCAACTATTATCCCCGGGGATTTTATGTTACGTATAAAGGTCAGGGTTAACTTTTACATAGTTATGTAATCGCATTTTCAACGCTGTCTATGTACCTACCACTGCTTCCATATAAGTAGGTTATATAAAAATACAGATCGCACCTTTAAAACAATGAAAAATAATTTGACAGGTATATCCAATTTCGATTTTTTACTTTTGTTTCTTTTTTGTTGGTTTTCTTTTGTTTTTTTTTCTATTTTTTCCTTTTTTTAATAAATATTATAATATTATCTATTTCATTACAACCCTTAAAACGATTAGCTCATCCGACGCCATACCAGCCTTAACTGAATTGTAATTGAACTTGATTTTGTAGCATTGATTATGACTAGACAATGCTATGCATAAAAGACGTTTTAATTTGTAGACGAAAACATATCTAGGCAATCTACACAGCAAAATGCACCAACAAACATCAAACAGACAAACGGGTAGTTACTATCAAATGTATAATAATAGGTCTTTACCTATGAAATTGGAGATTCTGTAACCAGCATTTTCAGATTTAATTATCTGTGGATTGGCGCGCAATTTGAAATTCAAATAAATTTTATTCGAAGGCCATGCTATTTTCATTTCAAATTCAGCCATTTGTTTTTAGATAGAGTTTTGTTTTTTTTTTCAAATCAAATCAAATATTTATTCGCTAGAACACAATTTACAGAAAAGATGTTAAAATAACATAATAAGGCATTTTGCGTTCAACCTGCATGCAAGCGTGCAAATATTAAATAATGTTTTTGTTACAATACAATTGAAATTCTTTAACACTATATGTGTTGTAATAACCAGTCATGCAATGTTTTTTTGAATATATTTTTTAAATTATGGTAGTTTTTGGCGCCATGGATAAAATGAAAATTCGTACAATTTTCGAATATGAGTTATTCCTACGTAGAAATACCGCTGCGCAAATAACGCGAAACTTTACGATGTGTACGGGCCTAACACTGCTTGCATAAACACGGTCCATTATTGGTTCAATCGTTTTAAATCAGGAAATTTTGAGTTGAAGAACGAGCCGCACTGTCGGCCGGTAACCATTGTTGATAACGACGATTGTGGTAAAGACCAATATTAGAATGTATGTAAGTGAAAACAAAACTATCATTACATTTCGGTGTGAGGGAAACCTCGTTAAACAGAACGCCTCTTGACCCCCGACAGGAAATTACTCCCGGGCATAGTCACGGGAAAGAATTTAACGATTGGTTCCCCCGACCGGTGCTACTTGACCGTATGTTGATGTACATTGTTAAAGGATTAGAAGGAAACAGGATTATTGGGTAAAACACTATAATGGGGTAAAATATAACAAGGTTATTGGAGCGTATTTGTGGTTGCGGTGGTGCCGGGAGGCAGGATAAATATGATATAATAAAGTTAATAAAATAATTATGAGGTTTTTTTGCTATGACGGAACGGAGTTATTCTTAGTTATTCTTGATTTCGAACACATGTCAAAGCTATTACTATCTTTTTTTATGTAAACGAATGACGTGACGAGCTAGCCGTTCGTCTGGCGTTAAGTGACACGGCCGCCCATAACAGATTGCAGTATCACTGGGAACTCCAAACTAAAGTTTCGCGTTACACTGCGCACTGCGCGCGCCATTCTGAGACATCACACAGTCTAAAAAAGTTTTCTAGACTGTGGATCAGTTCGTAAAGTCTCATTTGCCCAGTAATTTCACTAGCTACAATGCCCTTCAAACCGGAACACAGTTGTGCTTGCACACTATTGCTTGGCGGCAGAATAACTGGCAAAGCGGTGGTACCTACCTAGACGAACTTTGCAGAAAAGTCCTACCGCCTAGTAAAATCAGAAAGTTATCTATGATTATATCAATTGAATGCAGATAAATAACTCAAATTATTGAAAGACTTTAGGCTGAGCCCGTGACAGACAATCTCAGAGTGTTTAAGTTAAGTTAAACTATTTCAAAATCTATTTATCTGCATGCACGTTTGGGAGTTCTAGAGACATCATGCACGTACCAAATACACTCTGCGTCGAGAGTTAATGGATGCTTGTCGCCTCTTCAAAGTTCCTACAGGAGGAGAATTAAATAAAGACGCGTGTAACTCGAGACACAGATGTATTTCGAATGGCGATCCAAAAACTTACATAACTACCCTAGCCTAGAAATCTTAATTGCTAACTGCCTACTATAATATTAATTATTTATCAAATGCTTACCTTAACCTTTGCTTTTGCTTTGCTTAATGCTTATATTATCCTACCAGCTCATCCCAATAGTAATGCCGTTTACTACCGTTCTACCGTAAAAGTAATTGGTATAATAAAAAAAGCATTCTTCCTCAGTCACATCAGCATATCCTATAAACCACATTATTTTTTGTCGATCAAGACGCGTATTCACTTCAATAATGCAAGAATTTATTTCGTTCCCTATTTTAGTTATATCTAGTCTGTACAACATCAATGAAATTCTAAAACATTTATAATTCAAATGAAAGTTTTACCCGTTTGCTGGCCTGAAATAGGTGAGCGTGAAAGAACACAATTGCCCCAAGGGTCGAAATGTCAGGCCTGTGTCACAGTGCGATTAACAGGCAAGTTGGGTAAAACCACAGGGGAAAATAGACAGCAGTTGGGCAACTTGGTTGTTTGTCAGTTAGGAGACGTTCATATAATATCACGTGACGTTAATTTAAGGTATAGGACGGGATATTCTATTTTTTTTTGATGCCATATCTCCGTGCCTCGGAGAGCACGTTAAGCCGTCGGTCCCAGTTGTCATAAGAACATATTCAGATAGAATCTGACGACTGATCTAACAATCCCTGTTACTGGTTACTTAGGGGTTGGCGAGGACAGATGGCAGTCGCTCGTGTACTTAATTCTGGTAGCTTGCCGCTACAGGTTTGATTGGGAGCCTACCCCAATAACAAATAGGAAAAGGCAAAAAGGATGATAATGATGATGAGGATAGGATATTCTTTAGTGTCACTTAGCATCACCTAGAGAGGGAGAGTTATCTGAGGAAAGGTCACGTGACTCCGCTTCTTATTCTTCAAGTGTAAGCAAGTGATAAGCCCTGGTGTCAAATTCTTAGGCCACCCAAAGTCTTCTCTCTGGCTCAACGTTACGACAACAGCCGCGACCGACGGCTTAACGAACTCTCCAAAACACGTTAGCGCTCAGTTGTAAATACCACTATTTTACACATCCATCTAAGTAGCGATATGTAACGAACATTGCGATCAGCTTAGTACGGCTAATTAAGCTTTGCTGTAATTATTAAAACTTTCATTTTTTAATTTGAGATAAGCTTCGGAATGAAGAGATCCGGAGGACAACAAAAGTGACCGTTAATTATAGCTCTTAGAATTAGCCAGTTGAAATAGCAATGGGCAGGCCACACCGCTCGTAGAACTGACAACCGATGGGGAGGAAAGGTTCTCGAGTGACGATCACGAACTGGAAGACGCAGCGTAGGCTGGCCCCCCACTCGGTGGACCGATGATCTGGTGAAAGCCGCGGGGAGCCAATGGATGTAGGAGGCGAGCAGCCGCTCAGCCGCAGACTGTTGATAATGATGATGATGGTGATGATGATGATAATGAAATCGCAACATTTGTTACGTGACAAATTTTGTTGATCAACTTAGGACTTTCGATTGATACGCAATATTTATCTACTATTGGTGATCGTGACGCTTCATCAAGCTCGTCCGTAATTCATTTACATACGTGTCCAAACAATATTTCGCAAGTTTTAACTTTCATGCAAGTTATCTAACTGCTATTTTCGCACTATGACAAAACCACAGTCCAAATTAGCTTCAAACGGCCAAAACGGCCTGGTTATTATTAGCTGTAGCCGTTAAATATTCAAACAAAGCGAGTGTCACGCCGTTTTGATGGCCGTCTATGTTTTGCTGAACACAGATTTGCCGAAAATTGTTTTGTGTCTGGCAGTTCGGTTTATTATTTCTGTGTCATGTATCTTTGGGTAAATTGAGTGTGAAAGGCACAATGTCGATTTGACGGGGTGATTTAAATTAAAATACAGGTTAATTAATTTGTGAAGATGCATTCATTTATTTTTATATTTTTTTTACTTTAAAAGGCAAATCATTTGACCACTGTCTCACCTGATGGAGTGATGACGCAGTCTACAATGGTGCATGCTTGTCTAGAAGATACCTGTTCACTATCGTTGACTTCTACAATAGCTCTCCTTCTAATTGAAGGTGAGCTATTGTAGAAGCTTTTTACACTTCTTGCGAAGTGCGACTATAATAATGCTGCCCTCATAGTGAAGAACGCAAAAACTAACGCTTTTGGCAAAATTGAGTTAGATCATGGAATAAGGAAGAGAGGAATGCCAATATACTAAGAAAACAGCGTAGATCAGAAAAATGCCAAAAACCGTCTTAAACCTAGATCATCATCATCATTAACAGCCTGAAGACGTCCACTGCTGAACATAGGCCTCCCCCAGAGCACGCCACCTTGAGCGGCTGCTCGCCTCCTGCATCCATCGGCTCCCCGCGGCTTTCACCAGGTCGTCGGTCCACCGAGTGGGGGGCCGGCCCACGCTGCGTCTTCCGGTTCGTGGTCGCCACTCGAGAACCTTTCTTCCCCATCGGTTGTCAGTTCTACGAGCGATGTGGCCTGCCCATTGCCACTTCAACTTACTAACTCTAAGAGCTATATCGGTCACTTTAGTTCTCCTGCGGATCTCCTCGTTCCGGAGCTTATCTCGCAGGGAAACACCGAGCATAGCTCGCTCCATAGCTCGCTGCGCGACTTTGAGCTTACTAATGAGGCCAACAGTAAGAGACCATGTCTCAGTTCCATAAGTCATCACTGGCAACACACACTGATTGAAAACTTTCGTTTTCAGGCTCTGCGGTATTTTGGACGAAAAGATAGGACGAAGCTTCCCGAACGCTGCCCAGCCGAGTTGGATTCTTCGCGCCACCTCTTTGTCGAAGTTGGACCTACCTAATTGGACAATCTGTCCTAGGTAGACATACTTGTCGACAACTTCGAGAGTATCGTTCCCAACAATTACCGGTATAGGTGGAACATGAGCATTAGACATGATCTTTGTCTTGTCCATATTCATCTTAAGACCAACCTGCTGGGAGACTCTACTGAGGTCGTTGAGCATGGTGCTAAGGTCCTCGAGCGATTCCGCCATTATGACTATATCATCGGCAAAACGAAGGTTAGTGATGTACTCGCCATTTATGTTGATGCCAGATCTTTTCCACTCCAAGAGCTTGAAAACATCCTCCAATGCGTTTGTGAACAGTTTCGGAGAAATAACGTCTCCCTGTCTCACGCCTCTTTGCAATGGAATTTGTTCCGTACTCTGGTCCTGTAGTCGGACTGACATAGTGGCCTTACTGTACAAACACTTCAAAACTTCGATATACCTATAGTCAATTTGGCATCGCTGCAAGGACTGCAGCACCGCCCAAGTCTCGATTGAATCGAAGGCTTTCTCATAGTCCACAAACGCTAGGCATAACGGCCGATTATACTCTTCGGTCTTCTGTATAATCTGGCGCAGCGTATGGATGTGGTCTATGGTGCTAAAGCCTTTTCGGAAACCGGCTTGTTCGGGAGGCTGGAATTCATCAAACCTGCGTGCGAGACGATTCGTAATGACTCTCGAAAACAGCTTATACACATGACTCAAGAGCGAGATGGGCCTATAGTTCTTCAATAAGGTGTTATCGCCTTTTTTGAAGAAGAGCACCACCACGCTCTTTTGCCATGCCTCTGGCGTTGTACCTTCAAGGATGACAGAATTAAATAACTTCTGGAGGACTAAAAGTACCGGTCTACCACCCGCTCTCAGAAGTTCAGTCGTAATTCCATCTTCACCTGGTGCCTTGTTGTTTTTAAGCTGTTTGAGGGCCATTCTAATCTCGTACAGGCTGACGTCCGGGATATCTTCGGTATAGTGTCGGACTAACTTGGCTCTGATGTCCTGAGCTGTGTTAGTAGCGGGCTTACGTGTCGAGGTGTATAACTGTCCATAGAAGTTCTCGATCTCTCTCAGAATCTCAGGCTTGGATGAAATGATGCTACCATTTTCGGTCTTCAGTTTTGTCATTTGGTGTTGCCCAATAGACGAATCCTTTGCGAACACTTTAGAGCCTTGGTTCCGCTCAATTGCGGCCTCAATACGTGAAGTACTAAGAGCACGCAAGTCGTGTCGCAAGGAACTCCAGATTCGTCTATTGAGTTCACCGTAGGCTGACATATCAACTGAAGACTGCAGCTTCATTTCGCTCCGGTCGGCCATTAGCTCAAGAGTTTTTTCTGAGAGCTTTTGAGTCTTCTTTCGGCGTTGGGTCTTAAAGAATTTCGATCCAACAGCTTGGACAGTTTCCACCAACCCGTCGTTTAGCTCGTCCACTGTGTTACAGTCGGCTAGGCACTGGAAGCGATTTTGGAGTTCCAGCTGAAAGCCTTCGGGGTTTTGGATTTGGACAGGATTTGGACGGAGCGTAGACTTCACCAGACGTGACCTTTCGAGCTTAACATTGATATTCAATGTGCCTCTAACAATACGGTGATCGCTACCGGTTTTCACCTTGCTGATCACAGAGACATCATCGAATATGTGCTTCTTGGTCGTCATGATGAAGTCTATCTCATTTTTAGTGGAACCGTCGGGACTTATCCACGTCCACTTCCTGGATGGCCGCTTCTCGTAGAAGGAGTTCATCATAAAGAGTTCCTCCTTCTCCATGAAGTCAGCCAGCCTCTGTCCTCGAGGGTTCCGCTGCCCGTATCCAAATGGCCCCACTCTCAGCTCATCGCTATTCCTTGTGCCCAACTTCGCATTGAAGTCTCCCATCACAACGGTGAAGTATGTTTCGGAAGTATGCATGGCTTCGGATATGTCCTCATACATAGCTTCTACTTCATCGTCTGAGTGTGCCGACGTCGGCGCGTATACCTGTATAACCTTCAACGAATACCGTTTGGTTATTCGGAGTACCAGGTACGCTACCCTGGCCGACACACTGTCGACTTTGACCACGTTGTTGACGAGAGACTTGCGGACGAGAAACCCGACACCTCCTTGGGAGAGTTGGTCTCCCTCCCGGTAGAAGAATAAGTTACCGGAATTTAGGATTATCGTGTCCTGTCCCTGTCTTCGGACTTCAGACAATCCCATTACATCCCAGCGTAACTTACCCATCTCCGCCTCTAGCTCGACCATCCTTTCGTCAGCCTTCAGTGTGCGCACGTTATGTGTTGCCAGGGCCAGGGGTCGTCGTTGGGGTTGGTAGCCGGGCGTCTGCCGGGGATTCTTCGCACCCCTTGCCCTGCCGTTACCGTGGCCGCTACCGTAGCCACGGGATAGCAGAGCTGCCGGGGACTGGGGGCCGTTTTTATTTGTGCTTGTCATTAGGGGGGGGGGGGGGTTTGCCATAATCACCACGCTTGGCAGGCGGCTTGGTGATCGCAGTAGGTGAAGATTGATTGCCACCAAGACCGAGGGGAACGCTGCGACCCATTCCCTGGATATTCCCTTAGCCGCCTTCTACGGCACCCACGGGAAGAGATGGGGTGGTCCTATTCGTAACCGGGACCACACGGCTCACCTAAACCTAGATGGCGCTGCAAAATAAGCGGGCTGTAAGTTGAGCGTAGATCAGAAATATGCCAAAAAACCGTTTTAAACCTAGCCCGCCGTAGCTAACCGTATACCCTGCTCATTTTGCAGCGCCATCTAGGTTTAGGACGGTTTTTGGCATATTTCTGATCTACTCTGTTTTCTTAGTGTATTGGCATACCTCTCCTCCTTGTTACATGGTTACATACATATTCGGGATCGCCAAAAAAATCTATTTTTTTTTTTTATGTTAAAGGGAGCAAACAAGCATACGGCCCACCTGATGGGAAGTGGTCACCGTAGCCTATGGACATCTGTAACACCTGAGGAGGCGTCACCAATGCGTTGCTTACCCTGTAGGACTCTTTTAACCCTCCTCTTAAAGTACTCCATGTTATAACTCTGGGGAAAGACCGCTTGGGGCAGCTCATTCCACATTTTGCAGGTGTACGGCAGGAAAGAACGCATGAATCGAGTCGTATGAGATTTCCACGACTCAATAATATATGGATGAGCTTTTTTTCGGTGGCGAGAGGTGCGATGGTAGAAACGCGGTGCCGATAGGTGCGATATTCTTATCTCTATTCTTTCTCACGTATCAAAATTCCACCTAGAACCCAAAAACTCAGGAAGTAAGAATGCAGCAACTGAGCTACTCTCGACTACTCGCAACTTTTTTTCGCGTGTTTCTCGAAAACATGTTATACCTACTTACTGCATTTTTCATAATACGGCAGAATGGTTATAAAAATATTATGAAAAGCAATTTAAACAGCCATTACAGACTTAAAAACGTTACTTTGTTTTTTTTTTGCATTGGATGCATACTTATGATGTCCGGTTTTTGCGCATGATGTTTCACTTCAGCGAGAAGTTTACAAGACATTTTTAACATTGATTGAAATTTTAAAAAAAGTCTGTAAGTAAAGTACCTTTAAGTACTTATACGCCTTTATTCGGATTATTCAATTACTTCATGTCTACATATGACATAAATGAAAGCTTTTAAAGAAATACCTACAAATATCATACTACTGTAACAGACAGCTTTATTCCATCTCACACCGTCTTCACACAGAAGGTACCATGGAGTAAATATCAATAGAATACCTATCAAATAGTAAGCTCTTAAAAACTAACACAGGTCGGGGTAATGGGAAATACCTTAGGGAAATACTCTATTGTAATTGGCTGTTGCATTTCTGTATGCTGCCTGGTATTAGAAATAACTACCTCAAACTTTTTCGATTTATTGATAGAACGAAATGATAGCAGGGCGCTTATAATAACTAGAAAGTGTTGCCAAAAAATTATTACCTACAATCTATACAAATATAGTAACAAATCTCAAAACTCAAAACCAAACCTTTCCGCTCGTGATAACTATCATCCTCATATAAGACGATAAACAAGAGGTTTCTTAGAAAGTAAAATCTGTATGAAAATTAGAACTAAATATTCTTAAAATAATATAAACAAATGACGTAATCTCAATCGTTCTATAGATTTTTTAAGAAAACTGCCAAAATAGTACGGTTTTGTGATTTAGTTTTTTTTATATTTTTTACAACTAAATAGGTCCGGTCCGCATTTGACCGCAATCTCACCTGATGGGAAATGACGATGCGATCTACGTTGGTACATGCTTGCCTAGAAGATACCTATTCACTCCAACTTGAAGAGCTCCGGATTGTACTTATCGGGAAACAAAGACGCTGGTAAAGTATTCCATTCCTCGGCTGCTCGGATTATAAATGTCGAGTCAAACCGCTATATTTTACCGCGATACTTTTAGTTTTGTATGCTTCGTTTATTATTGAAGTATCACTTCTAAAGCAACGTATGTGCGGCTGAGAGAATGCGTTATGCGTAGTCTAGTGGTTCAACCATCACCGGTTCTCACAAGGACGGCGTCCTCAAAGTCCTCAAACAAGGACGTTTCTCCAGCAATTTGTCACGTATGTTTGCCGGGGGATACGCGTTAATTATTTTGTTTGCAGACGTATTAAATGCGACGACGTATTACAGAGTATTTGTCGGGCATGTTGTTAGTGTCGCGAGGGTGTGCCATTATTGGATGTATGAGGGTGATTTTGAATGGAAGATTATAGAATCCTTAATGGAACTGATTATACGGTCGGATGAATAAAATAAATATATGTAAGTATATTAATATATGAATAATTATAGAACTTTATGGGTATTAAATATTTTTTTATTAAATTACCAACTAATTAGCTGATCCACCAGGCTTCATACGTGTTATCTCATTTTACGCTTTATATTTTTAGTTCATCAAATCAAATCAAATCAAATCAAAATCAAATCAAATTTTTTTATTGCAAATAAGCTATTTTTAGCACTTTTTCATCATCATCTTCATCAGCCTGAAGACGTCCACTGCCAAACATAGGTCTCCCCCAAAGAGCGCCACTTTAAGCGGCAGCTTGCCTTCCACATCCATCGGCTCCCCGCGGCTCGGACCAGATCGTCTGTCTAAGTTTTAATTATAAAATAATAATATCTGGAGCTTCTTGATTGATTATTGAGAAACAGTGCCTTAAATGATTAGCACACATTGTCTTATACATTAAATACTGAGGGGGAAAATAAATTACGTAAGTTTTTTCTGTCTACCAGGAAACAGTCATTTGTGTTATGGTAAGTACTCCCGTCTCCCGCACTCCTTATTTCATCTCGCTTCCTTTCGGTTGCTCCTGTCGTTTCTCATAAACCTGTCATAATTCTACGTTTGGTCACCCGATGAAGCCCTATTCAAACCAGTGCGTTATTCGTATCGCTTCGGGTAGCGGTATACCCCGTGGGATTCCGCTCGGATATTTTGTATAAAGTTTCGGTCAAGTTTTGCGCTAGCCACGGAACTTCAATACAAAATACTGGGTGGGGTACCGCGCGGTATTTACCACTACCCACAGCGGTACGAACGCGCCGGTTTGAATAGGGCTTAACCGAGCTACACAGCTGTCAGTTGAAGTGGAATAGAGCTCCGGCAAATATGCTTAATATGGCCGGAATCCGACTAGCGATATCAAAGAAATTATGTTTTTATTTTACTTTAAAGCATTTTCTGTAGGTCGTACAATTGACCACAAACTTCCTTGATAGTAGTGATAAAGTGGCCGGAGATAAAACAAAGTAGAAGGTACCTATTCACTTCAGCCTTGAAGGTGTCCAAGGTTTTTAGTAAACCAGTAAGGAGTGAGGGTTCTTTGAAAGTTTCCACAAAATCAGACAATGTTTTGTTTTTCATTAACGTATAACAATAGCGAACACTATTTATATAGGATCGTATTGACAAAAAATGGCTTGTAAAGATCCAAGTCGCATCCATTTTACGTTATGTCTACGATTCAAGCTCTGTTGCGATCAGCTGACAGGCACGAAGGACATAATCATAAGTTAAGGTGGTACGTTTTACTCAGCGCTGCAAATCCAAATATTCTTGCGTTTTTTGCCAATTATTAGCATAACTACAACCAGTAAACGGCTAGCACTCACGTAATTTAAAGTAATCGTTAGATACGCGCAATTATTAGCTTAATTACTCAATGTGCTTACGTGAAATCTAATCACATCAAAAAAAGTCTAAGCAACATGCATGATATTATAAATTTACCATTTATATTAATTAATTTCTAAGTATTTACTCACTCTAAGTGCGTAGGTAAGTAAACTGCAGATGAAATGCAAAGAGCTGTAGGGATGATGCAAGTGGGAAGTAATCAATCTCAGGTATCTCGACATTTTGGCATTCATAGAAGTGTTATTTGTCGTCTTTGGCAGCGCTACAATAATACAGGGGAACCCGCTGAACAGCACCCAAGCCGTAGAAGGAGTACAACCACTCGGCAAGACCGGTACATACAACTGACTGCAAGACGCCAGCCGATGCTAACCGCTCGAGAGCTAAGTTTGAGGCTACAAAATTCAAGTGGTGTTGATGTAAGCCCCCAAACTGTGCGAAATCGACTGCATGAGTACGGCCTACGATCAGGTGCCCACCAATACGTCACGGGAATCGCGCTCGTTGAAATGAATGGTGTAGAGAACGCATAACATGGACCCAGGAACAATGGGATAAAATTATGTTTTCCGATGAGTCGCGATTCGGGTTTAGGCCTGATACAAGAAGGGTGCGAGTGTACCGTCGGCCCGGAAATACTGAAATGCGTTCAGGAAGTGCATCCATACAGCGGCTCAACAGTTATGGTATGGGCGGGTATTATGAAGAACAGGCGAACTGAGCTCGTTTTTGTAAATGGAAACATGAACGCGGAAAATTACGTTGAGGATATTCTCAGACCTTATGTCCATCCATTTGCACAAACCTTTGGCTCCGATTTTACGCATGATTTTGCATGACAATGCGCGTTCACATACAGCTCGGCGAACCAGTGAATACTTGGCAACGGAGAACATCCAGGTATTGCCCTGGCCTGCACAATCGCCAGACCTCAACCCCCTCGAGCACGCATGGGACATGCTCCAGAGACGTGTTTTGAAGGACTTGGACGGAGTGACAACAACCCAACATCTGAAGGATTTGCTACAATTCCATTGGGAGCGAATACCGCAAGATGCCATAAACAGTCTCTCATTAATTCAATGAATAATCGTTGCCGACAAGTTCTGAATAGCAGAGGAGGCCATAGTTTGTATTAAATTTTCCTATTCTTTCACAATAAATTCATTTTCTTTAGAAATTTCATTTTGTAATAATTTTTAAAATAAAATACAACGTTATAAATGTGAAGAACCGTCCTAAAATTTAAATAAGTACATGTTGCTCAGACTTTTTTGATGTGTGTAGAATGTCTCAACAAATGACGTTTAAAAGTATCACCTAGATCTCATTGGTATAGCAACAAATAACAATACACAAATTTCGTCTTGGATTTTCAGTTTTTTGCTAAACCAATGATATCTAGGTGTTACTTTTAATCGTTATTTGTTGAAACATGCTATTTATTTTGCGCAAAATCAGTTCTCACGTAATCAAATTGAGTAATTAAGCTATCATTGGCAAAAACGCAAGAAAATTTGAATTTGCCGTGCTGAGTAAAACGTTCCACCTTAACCTTGGTTTGTACTTTCTACAAAAACAGGTTGGAACTTTCTTTGTATACCCACATTTAAATATATATATATATACCCATATTGAAAATTATGCCGGATGATGCAAAAATCCGGCAGAACTAGCATCTCTAGCTATCACCACCGAATATTACACTCGAATTGAGCCTGTCACATCACGACATGACGTCATTCGGAATGAAGGGCGACAAACTATCCAATCCAGATAAATCATTGTGAGAGAAAAAGGACGAAGGGATATAATTAAATAACGTTCCGGTGACGTGGGTCGCTTGCGGCTGTCAAAATGTTCTGCGACCGCGGTTTTTTTATGAAACGATACGAGAAGGCGCGTTTAGGCTCAGTTTGAAAAATGTATGTCACGAACATATTAGTGGAAAAACTTTCTTTGTATTTTGTTTCGAGAGTTCTAAAGAATGTATGTAAGGAAGTAGCTGTATTAAGTACGTTAACATTTTTCGAATTAGAAATTTTAGGAAAACTAACGTTGTCCTATAAAAGCTGGCTGACCTGATAGCTTAGTTGGTAGTAGCTCTGCCTTTTGAACTATAGGTTGTGGGTTCGATTACCACCCGGAGCAAACATTTGTGTTTTTTAATGCGATTGAATGACGTGACGCGCTAGTCGTTCACCAGATGTTAAGCAACACGGCCGCCCATAACAGTTGCAGTGTCACTCGGAACTTTAAAATAATAAAGTTTCGCGTGTACTGCGCACGTCATCCTGAGACATCACACAGTCTAGTAATCAGATTACTAGACTGAGTGATCAGATCATAAAGTCTCATTTGTGTGATGAATATCGATGTTTGTTGTATGTCTGGCTGTTATATTGTATTCTATGTATGTATTTACAAACCAAAAAGGTATCTAAGTATTGTATCAGTTATCTGGTTGCTATAGTGCAAGCTTTGCTTAGTTTAGGGCTAGAATGGCAACTAAAAAAAAAAAACAAAAAGATGTTCCTTAACCGGAACACATCTACACCACTATTATAAAGAGGAAAGATTTGTATTTTTGTATGTTTGTAATGAATAAACTCAAAAACTACTATGCCGATTACAAAAATTCTTTCACCATTGGAAAGTTTCATTCACCTTCAGTAACATAGGCTACACCACTACACGTGCGAAGCCGGGGCGAGCCACTAGTCATTTATATTTATGTTACAACTGCATTTTTATTGGAAAAATGAAAGAAAAATCCTTACTAAGTTATATTGAATCGCTTTATATTACCTTCTTACAGCTTCTAATGACCAGTCAGGTACAAACAGAAAATGCGATTTCGAATTCATATGTAAAAATACGAAAAGACTTCCCCCGACCTATTTATGTATGTGTCTGTAATGTGGGGTAAAATAGAAGATATAACTATGCGAGGTAATGGCGGGTACTAAACTGTCTGCGACAGGATAGTCGTGATGCTATTTGTTAAGTAATGTTAGAATTTCTGGGAAGCCTGTTAGGTATAATGAAGGGACCACATTTTATTAAATAATAGTAAAGCAGTAAGACAGGGCACATATCTCTTAGAATTAGCAAGTTGAAGACGCAATGGGCAGGCCACATCACTCGTAGAACTGACAACCGATGGGGAAGAAAGGTTTTAGAGTGGCGACCACGAACTAGGCTGGTCGGTGACGACACGCTACGATTCGCTTATTTTACCTTTTTTCTCGTCTATTAAACAAGTAAAAGGCTTACGACTACCTATAAAAGTTACTCATTTTAATACCAGTAATAATTACAAAAATCTTTATGACTTTACAATAAAGATTTAAAGATAATAACCGCCGTTACAACTCTAAACAACTTAAACGTAAAAAATAGCTATTATGTTTTTTTATAGTAATTATTTATAGCTTTCCTGTGAAAATATCTCTTTATAAACATCGAGAGTTTTTTAACGGCAAAATAATTACGCCGTTTTCTACTTTTTGTGTGGTTGCGAACCAATTAAAAATATCATCTAACGAATTGGCATAGTTATTGACAAGGGCGCTGTCAATCCATGAGGAAGATAGGTTCTCAAGTGGCAACCATAAACCGGAAGACGCAGCGTAGGTCCGCACTTCTAGGTGGACTGACGACTTAGTTAGAACTGCGGGGAGCGGATGGATCATGGATGCAAGAGGCAAGTGGCCGTTCAAAATGGCCCTATAAGGAAGAGGCCTATGTTCAGCAGTGGACATCTTTCAGCTGATGACGCTGAGGACAAGTGTGCAGAATTTGATAAGTATTAATTAGTATGTCGTGAAATTTTTAGCAGCAAGCAATATAACAGTATTATTGGTGATGGAATAAGAGAAGATCGAGCCGTGAAGCGAGTGTACATGGGATGACCGAGTGGGTGACGACCAGTCAGCTGCCCTAGGCACCGCTAGCTTGAAGTCACGAAGGACTTGCGCGAGATCCAGGTGGAGAGCTGGCAGGAGATGGCGCAGGATAGACCGAAGTGACGTCTTTTATTATCGGAGGCCAAGACTCACTTTGGGTCGTTGCGCCATCCTAGTTAGTTATTGGTGTCTTGTGTATAAAGCGTATAGCATATTATACAAATGGTACCGCCCACTACTTTCACTAGAAAATTGGCAGACCCTTTTTAATAAATATCAATACAGGGCTACTCTCAGAAATTCAGAAAAGTGGAAACCAAAGTAAGTTTTAATTAACGTAAATGTAATTGGAAGGAAGAGTGTGGTTGGAAAAAAACGGAAGTTAAGCAATGGAAAATTTAGTTCTTTCTGATTTTTGTTTTGTGTAAAGATTTCAGTATTCCGTATAATTAAAGTAATTTTTGTAAATTTTTATGCCGTGTGGTCCCGGTTACGAATAGGACCACCCCATCTCTTCCCGTGGGTGCCGTAGAAGGCGGCTAAGGGAATATCCAGGGAATGGGTCGCAGCGTTCCCCTCGGTCTTGGTGGCAATCAATCTTCACCTACTGCGATCACCAAGCCGCCTGCCAAGCGTGGTGATTATGGCAAACCCCCCCCCCCCCCCCCTAATGACAAGCACAAATAAAAACGGCCCCCAGTCCCCGGCAGCTCTGCTATCCCGTGGCTACGGTAGCGGCCACGGTAACGGCAGGGCAAGGGGTGCGAAGAATCCCCGGCAGACGCCCGGCTACCAACCCCAACGACGACCCCTGGCCCTGGCAACACATAACGTGCGCACACTGAAGGCTGACGAAAGGATGGTCGAGCTAGAGGCGGAGATGGGTAAGTTACGCTGGGATGTAATGGGATTGTCTGAAGTCCGAAGACAGGGACAGGACACGATAATCCTAAATTCCGGTAACTTATTCTTCTACCGGGAGGGAGACCAACTCTCCCAAGGGGGTGTCGGGTTTCTCGTCCGCAAGTCTCTCGTCAACAACGTGGTCAAAGTCGACAGTGTGTCGGCCAGGGTAGCGTACCTGGTACTCCGAATAACCAAACGGTATTCGTTGAAGGTTATACAGGTATACGCGCCGACGTCGGCACACTCAGACGATGAAGTAGAAGCTATGTATGAGGACATATCCGAAGCCATGCATACTTCCGAAACATACTTCACCGTTGTGATGGGAGACTTCAATGCGAAGTTGGGCACAAGGAATAGCGATGAGCTGAGAGTGGGGCCATTTGGATACGGGCAGCGGAACCCTCGAGGACAGAGGCTGGCTGACTTCATGGAGAAGGAGGAACTCTTTATGATGAACTCCTTCTACGAGAAGCGGCCATCCAGGAAGTGGACGTGGATAAGTCCCGACGGTTCCACTAAAAATGAGATAGACTTCATCATGACGACCAAGAAGCACATATTCGATGATGTCTCTGTGATCAGCAAGGTGAAAACCGGTAGCGATCACCGTATTGTTAGAGGCACATTGAATATCAATGTTAAGCTCGAAAGGTCACGTCTGGTGAAGTCTACGCTCCGTCCAAATCCTGTCCAAATCCAAAACCCCGAAGGCTTTCAGCTGGAACTCCAAAATCGCTTCCAGTGCCTAGCCGACTGTAACACAGTGGACGAGCTAAACGACGGGTTGGTGGAAACTGTCCAAGCTGTTGGATCGAAATTCTTTAAGACCTAACGCCGAAAGAAGACTCAAAAGCTCTCAGAAAAAACTCTTGAGCTAATGGCCGACCGGAGCGAAATGAAGCTGCAGTCTTCAGTTGATATGTCAGCCTACGGTGAACTCAATAGACGAATCTGGAGTTCCTTGCGACATGACTTGCGTGCTCTTAGTACTTCACGTATTGAGGCCGCAATTGAGCGGAACCAAGGCTCTAAAGTGTTCGCAAAGGATTCGTCTATTGGGCAACACCAAATGACAAAACTGAAGACCGAAAATGGTAGCATCATTTCATCCAAGCCTGAGATTCTGAGAGAGATCGAGAACTTCTATGGACAGTTATACACCTCGACACGTAAGCCCGCTACTAACACAGCTCAGGACATCAGAGCCAAGTTAGTCCGACACTATACCGAAGATATCCCGGACGTCAGCCTGTACGAGATTAGAATGGCCCTCAAACAGCTTAAAAACAACAAGGCACCAGGTGAAGATGGAATTACGACTGAACTTCTGAGAGCGGGTGGTAGACCGGTACTTTTAGTCCTCCAGAAGTTATTTAATTCTGTCATCCTTGAAGGTACAACGCCAGAGGCATGGCACAAGAGCGTGGTGGTGCTCTTCTTCAAAAAAGGCGATAACACCTTATTGAAGAACTATAGGCCCATCTCGCTCTTGAGTCATGTGTATAAGCTGTTTTCGAGAGTCATTACGAATCGTCTCGCACGCAGGTTTGATGAATTCCAGCCTCCCGAACAAGCCGGTTTCCGAAAAGGCTTTAGCACCATAGACCACATCCATACGCTGCGCCAGATTATACAGAAGACCGAAGAGTATAATCGGCCGTTATGCCTAGCGTTTGTGGACTATGAGAAAGCCTTCGATTCAATCGAGACTTGGGCGGTGCTGCAGTCCTTGCAGCGATGCCAAATTGACTATAGGTATATCGAAGTTTTGAAGTGTTTGTACAGTAAGGCCACTATGTCAGTCCGACTACAGGACCAGAGTACGGAACAAATTCCATTGCAAAGAGGCGTGAGACAGGGAGACGTTATTTCTCCGAAACTGTTCACAAACGCATTGGAGGATGTTTTCAAGCTCTTGGAGTGGAAAAGATCTGGCATCAACATAAATGGCGAGTACATCACTAACCTTCGTTTTGCCGATGATATAGTCATAATGGCGGAATCGCTCGAGGACCTTAGCACCATGCTCAACGACCTCAGTAGAGTCTCCCAGCAGGTTGGTCTTCAGATGAATATGGACAAGACAAAGATCATGTCTAATGCTCATGTTCCACCTATACCGGTAATTGTTGGGAACGATACTCTCGAAGTTGTCGACAAGTATGTCTACCTAGGACAGATTGTCCAATTAGGTAGGTCCAACTTCGACAAAGAGGTGGCGCAAAGAATCCAACTCGGCTGGGCAGCGTTCGGGAAGCTTCGTCCTATCTTTTCGTCCAAAATACCGCAGAGCCTGAAAACGAAAGTTTTCAATCAGTGTGTGTTGCCAGTGATGACTTATGGAACTGAGACATGGTCTCTTACTGTTGGCCTCATTAGTAAGCTCAAAGTCACGCAGCGAGCTATGGAGCGAGCTATGCTCGGTGTTTCCCTGCGAGATAAGCTCCGGAACGAGGAGATCCGCAGGAGAACTAAAGTGACCGATATAGCTCTTAGAGTTAGTAAGTTGAAGTGGCAATGGGCAGGCCACATCGCTCGTAGAACTGACAACCGATGGGGAAGAAAGGTTCTCGAGTGGCGACCACGAACCGGAAGACGCAGCGTGGGCCGGCCCCCCACTCGGTGGACCGACGACCTGGTGAAAGCCGCGGGGAGCCGATGGATGCAGGAGGCGAGCAGCCGCTCAAGGTGGCGTGCTCTGGGGGAGGCCTATGTTCAGCAGTGGACGTCTTCAGGCTGTTAATGATGATGATGATGAAAGTAATTTTAGGCTGTTTTCACTTCATGTTAGATGAAAATGGCGTCCTATGCGTATTTTTTTTGATCTGAAACGCCTACATCAAGCATGTAATTGATTTTTTTCCGATTTGACTTTCGACAGATCATAATTATTTCCACATTTATTAGAATTTTTAGATTAGTGATGAAACAAATAATCATCATTATTATTCCATATTAGTTACAAGTTTGTACATGAATCCCACACTGGGTGATCCCTATGGGAGGGATCAATGGTTACAATAGATGAGGAGAAAGGTTCTCGAGTGGCGACCATGAACCTGCATACGCAGCATAGCCTGGCCCCCCACTAAGTGGACCAATGACCTGGTCAGAACCGTAGGGAGCCGATGGATGCAGGAGGCAAGCAGCCGCCCAAAGTGATGCTCTATGGGGGAGGCCTATGTTAAGCAGTGGACATCTTCAGGCTGATGATGATGAAAATTTCATCAAAACTAGTTTGGTTTTAAAACCAAAATAGCTGATATCACAGTTCACACTACAATCTTACAAAGGTGAAAGTTTGTGTAAGTATTATATGCTTATTCCCTCTTTACGTCACAACGGCTGGACGGATTTAGATGAAATTTGGTATGGGGATAGCTTATACGCTGTGAATTAACACATAGAATACTTTTAGTCCGTGGGTGAGAGCACGGGGCACAACTATTATGTATAATTCGGATAACGAAATCCCGAACCGAACCGCCGCATTTAGTTTTTTTTTTGGCGAGACCGTGGCCTATTGTTGATAAAAAAAATATTTCTCAGAACAAAATTTAAGAGATAGTAGTCAATTTAACCCCTTTTTAAAGGATTTTAATATTTTACATAAAATCCACTTTAATCATTAATTAATCAACCACATTAATCAAACACAAAATAAAAGGCAATTTGCCTGATAAAAAAAAAAACTTCTATTATATTCTATTCTATAAATTATCTCTTACATTTTCAACGGAACCCTAACTAACATTGGTACAATTTTAATTAAATCTCACTGAGTGCTCGTCTTCCAATAAAGCGAGAAACGTTTTTGTATGGATTCAAAGAAACATTGGCTTTGATTTCTTGATTACTTCGAATTCCAAACGTTTTCAATCATGTATTATTGGTAATTAGTTTAAAGAGTAAAATGTATGTACAAATAAAATAATTCTTAATTAAGTAAAACATACTAGTATTAATTACATTAAGAAATTAATTACTTTTGTCTTATTCAAGGTCTAAGGTTAATTACAACTAACTGGTGGCTGCTGGGTGTAACTTAATTCATTAGCTTTTTGAAACTAGATACCTACTCCTGACACCAGTCACATGTGGACTAAATTTTTTTTTTAAATCTAACGCATCGATTATCGATTGGTATTGATAATAAACTAAAAAAATTGAATCATTTGCTTAACCAACTGCTGCAGTACAAACTCGGTTTTTCAAGTGCGAACTTAAAATTTTGTAAAACTTAAGTAAGTACAGGCGGGCATCACTAAACTACTTAACAAATAAATAATAATAATTACTGTTTTTTTAAAAGGGGGGGGGGGGGGGGGGGGTTACTTTACCTACATTATTAATGTGACGGCGAATGTACCTACTTGTATTGAAATTTTTAGGTATAGCTATGTTGTCATGGAAGTGACTTTTAGTCTTATTTGACAATAAATTTCTTTAAGGTGGAACGTTACACTAGCACGGGAAATTCAAATTTTCTTGCGTTCTTTTGCCAATAATAGCTTAATTACTCACCATGATTACATGAAAACTGATTTTGCGGAAATAAACAGAATGTATCAACAAATCACGATTAAAAGTATCTCCTAGATATCATTAGTTTAGCGACAAATGACAATAGACTGAAAAACTAAGAACAAAATGGTTTATTGCCATTTGTCGCTAAACCAATGATATCTAGGAGATACTTTTAATCGTGATTTGTTGATACATTCTGTTTATTTCCGCAAAATCAGTTTTCATGTAATCACGGTGAGTAATTAAGCTACTATTGGCAAAAGAATGCAAGAAAATTTAAATTTTCCACGCCAGTGTAACGTCCACCTTAAACCTAAACCTATTTACTTAACAATAAATCAGTATCTATAATATTTGTTTAAATATATCCGCAATATATATATATATATATATATATATACATATATATAGTTAGTATAATTATTTATGAAATATATTATATATGTTTTTCTTATATTTGAAATTATGAGTGTAATATCACTACTAAGTTTAGCTGTACACCGTAGTCCCAATTTATTTTTTCATTTTCTCTCCATCCCAAGGTTGTCTGGAAGAGATCGCTTTTAGCGATAAAACCGCCCATTGCACTAGCAATTATAAGTCTATTAAGTTTCTTTGTATATTTTTGTTTAGTTGGTGTACAATAAAGAGTTTATCTATCTATCTATCTAAAGTACACAACTGTACAATAAAGTACTCCACATTGTGCTTCGTGGGTACATGTAAATGCTAATTTTGTAAACAGAACATTACATTAAGAGATAACATTGTACTTACAAATGTGGAAGCGCTTGTAAGGTTTGAATGCGGGCTCTGACAATGAGTAAGTGTGCTTGGCAGTACTCTATGCGAAGAACAATGACGTAATCTTTAATGGAAAATTAGGTTGTTGTCTGTTTGAATCAGCTGGAAGCGTGTAATGGCATATCTATGCTAAGCCGTATCGGTGACAGTCTGTACATGGAAGATTTTTAAAAAACTATATACCTACAAGTAGGTGTTTTTTTTATTAGTATTTACGGGATCCTCACCGCATCATTTCTGTGTTCCCGATATTTCGGCACAGTTACATGCACCGTGTTCACGGGTAGACTGAAGATGCAGGTGAATGATAAAAAAATTAAACTTCCAGTATCCTAAGTAAAGCATGTCTCAGTTTTAAGTACAGCAAATGGATGTAAGTCAAAATTCAAAACTTATTCAAAATTTTTCTTAATTTGTGTATGGAATATTTATCGTTTTTCTTAATGTATACTGGGTGAAATTTAATTCATTAGCATCCTTTGAAACTAGGTTTACCTACTCCTGACACCGGTCACGTGTGAACTAAACTATATGAAATCTAATGCATCGATTTGGTATTGATAATAACTCCAAAAAATTTGTCAATTTACGTAATCAACTGCTACAGTACAAAATCAAATTAAAATGATTATGTGCTGCAATTAGTTATGACATACAATGAAAAAAAAGTTATAGTTCGGGAGTCTATGGACTCATTCATATTTATAAACCCTTTTATGTCAATAAATGATTATTTAACTGGATTTAATGTTAAAAGTATCAAAATCTATCGTGCCAACTACGTTAACCACGCGGCAAACTTCATAACTTTCAATAATAAATATTTTCATTTGTACTACATTTTACTCTTTAATAATCATCAATAAATGATGTACTATCATTATTTATTTATTTATTTTATTTATAATAATAATATGAACGCATTAGCAATTAAAACATATTATCAAATACTCATCAGTAATAAACATCGTCTACTAAATAAATTGAGTTTATGGCTAACAGCTAGGGTAATTTCCGCGACATCATACGACCTCTTATGGCGTTAACTCATTTATCAAAATTATCACTTTCAATTTCATTTTAAAATTTTATTGAATCCCCACATTAATTGTATGACATTTTTCATCTGACATTGTTAACATCTTTATTAGTTAATTAATTAATTTGCATGTATTTAATTGTTTTTTTCTCTGTAATCTCTTATTTCAATTCGCCACAATGTTTGTGTTTGGGCCGCTTAATTAGTTCAAAAAGTGATGGATTCCAACCTTGTAGTAATTGGGCTTAACTCATTCAAATGACGCGCCAAAAAAGCTACGAAGCGCGCGCGCGCAAACCAGCGTCGTGCGAACCCCGTAAGAAGGACGATGACAGCGCCTGCTCGCCGGCCGGAAAGACAACAACTCTCAAGTTTGTCGGATCTGGTGTTTTGAGTATCGGAAAAACATAAAACTCTTGTGAATTTAGTGCTTTGTGCCAATTGGAACTGTTCTAAACTGGATCGTAGGTTTTGTGGTGGAATAGCGAGAAGCACCTACAGGAATAAGGAGCGGCAAAGGGCGCACCACGGGCGTGGATAACGTGGACGTGCCACTTGGGGATCCCCTCGGTTGTGAAGACACGCTGCACACCAAGGAAGGTCAGTGATTAGGCTTCTTTTTCTGCATGGTGGAATCTACTACGTTTGTACTTAAGGGCCCATAGCTCCAGGTTTTTCTCCAAGGCAGCTTGCAATCTTAGTTATCGGTCAATGGCCGTCACATCAATTGGTCACTTCTAACCGGGATAAATATCCGTATTACGACCTAATTGAACCTAAATATACAGTCCAAATCGAGTAATGTTTATCATTCTAGCTTAAAAAATACACTGCTTGTCGATTCGCTAATTAACTAGTTACAACCTAGTATTCAAGTTTACCTCAATAGGTCATCTAAAAGGTATCGAACGAACTTCATCAATCTCTTGTTTGTTGGTTTCAATCCAATTTATTTATTGATATTGTATGATTTAAACCAGTTCATCGATAGGTAGGTATTAGGTGCCTCAATAGGTAACAGGTAATTATGGTTCTTGTTGTTATTGATTTCTAATCAATCAATAGGTAGTTGTATGTTGCTAAGAGGTAGGTAACTTAAGTATAACTTGGGTATTTAGTACATGATTTAAGTCAAAATACCAGGGTAATACTGTGTGTTAATTGTTTTTTTGTTTTGTAAAAGTACTCAGTAAAATAAGAATATTGTTTAGTTTTTCTAATTTTTGTAAGATCTGTCTGCCAGTTTTTTCCCTTTTGCATGACGGAGTATAATCATTGTATTTCTTAGTATTATTTCATACATTAGTTCAATCGATTCTTTACTCTCAGTGCGTTTGTTGGTGATTGTCAAAAATGGCAGAAAAGAAAAAGATGGCATTGAAAATTAAATACAGGGAATCAGTTTTAAAATCTTATTTTGCACAAGTGCAAGGAATGTATGACTTATCGTTACATATGAAATCGGAATCTGAAGAAGCAACTTTCTTAGTTATGACTTCTAATTTACATACACTTCGGTCAGAGTTTATAAAAAATCTAGAGGAATGGAATATGGCACAGATGGAAGATGATCCAGAATATGAACCCAGTTTAAAAAAATGGGAAGCATTTGAAACTTTATTTACTCACTTGCAAACTAAAATTATATCAGTCAAAGAACAAAGGTTGTCTAGGAGTCATGAATCAAAAACTCCCCAGATTAAGTTGCCATCAATTCAGTTGAATGTATTTGATGGTAGCCCAAAGGCATGGCCTATGTTTATTGAATGTTTTAATAGTACTGTCCATAACAATGAACATCTGGCTAATACAGAAAAGTTGTACTATTTATGTGGTCAACTATCTGGTAAGGCACTTGATAGTATTGCTGGTTTAACACCAACGGGTGATAACTATGAACTAATTTACAATACTCTAGTAGACAGGTATCAAGATGAACGTACATTAGCTACTGCATATTTGGATGAAATATTTAATTTGAATAAAATACAAGGGCCATCAGTTGATGGCTTAAATACATTCATTGATAAATTTTCCGTATCAGTGTCAGCTTTTGAAAGGCTAAAAATAACTGAAAAATTAGATTTCATTTATTTATACCTTGCATTGAAGAAAGTGGATGCTGAAACGGCACAGCTATTTGAAAGTTCAGTGCGTGGTGAGAAAATACCTTCTTATGCCAGCTTTGTTAAATTTGTAAAGGAGCAAGCAAAAATATTGGAACGGACTGGTATGGGGATAAATGTCAATGAGAAAAGTTTGCTTAAATCAAATAATGCTCGAGTACCAATGATTTCAAAATCAGTTCCTGTTCCAGGGAAAAACTTTAAGTCTTTTGTGGCAGCAAATGATAATGCAATGTGCCCATTATGTAATGCTGCTAGACATGATTATTTTTCGAGATGTACTGAGTTTCTTAAACTTGCCGCAAAGGAACGTTACACCATTGTAAAAAAATATGGTGCTTGTGTGAACTGCTTAAGTATTCATCATCGTACACCTGCATGCAATTCAAAAAATTGTTGTAACTCATGTCAGTCAAGGTCTCACCATTCCTTATTGCATTTTTCTAATGTACAGTCAAGTACATCTTTAACAGTGGAAAGTGAAAGGCAGTTGGAAGTTGCTGGTAATTCAGGGATGTGGCCAGCTGAAGAATCAGAATTAGAGGTCAAGAGTCAGGTAGGGGTCTCTCTGTGTTCAATGCATAGTGCTAAGCCACACAATCCCATTTTGGGTGGGCTGTATCCATCTACCGTACTTCTTGCCACAGCAAAGGTTCAAGTTATGGATAATCGTGGTATACCTCATATGGTTCGTTGTCTAATAGACAGTGGATCCCAGAACCACTTCATCACATCACAGTGCTGCAAGCGATTGTCATTGACATTGCACCAGCCAGCATCTCCTATTTCGGTTCATGGGTTCGGGGGTGGCATTAATCGTGTCCGAGGTGTAGCTGAAATTCAGTTCACATCAAGGTTTGATAATGGTGAGGTTTTTCACATTCAACCTTTGGTGGTGGAGAGCATTGTCAATGAGTTGCCTTCCTCTAGAGTTGACACCTCAGTGTTGTCATATTTGTCTAGTGTTCCACTAGCAGATGACACCTTTCAGGTTCCAGGTGAAGTGGAGATGCTGATCGGAGCACAGTTATTTACTCGGCTGCTGCTACCTGGTAGGGTTCATGGACCACCTGGTATGCCAGACGGCATACAGACCAGTCTTGGTTTTATAATCATGGGGGAAGTACCAGCTCTTGCTTCACTTAAGCCATCTCAAACAGCAACATATTGTGCGTTCACTGATCAACAAACACACGAAGCTGTATCCAAATTTTGGAAACTAGAAGAAGTTCCCTCGTCCACCGCTGCTTGTCTTAGCAGAGAAGAGCAGGAATGTGAACGTTTCTATAAAACAACCACTACCCGCGATCCATCAGGCAGATATACCGTAGGACTACCTTTTAAGTCGGATCCAACTGAATTAGGCAGTTCAGTGAATATAGCTCAGAAGCGTTTTTTTTCACTGGAACGTAAGCTAGAAGCATCTCCACCGTTGCGAAAGGCGTATGATGAGGTGATCAACGAATATTTGAAAGCTGGATATTTGACTCCGGTTAAAATTTCTGATCTGAGGGACGATGTTGGGTATGTCATTCCTCATCATTGCGTCATACGTGATAATAAGGTGTCCACGCGTTTGCGGATCGTTTTAGACGCCAGTGCCAGGACTGATAAAATGCAGTCATTAAACGATCTGCTTCATGCTGGTCCCAACTTACAGGGGGACATTTTTACCATTCTGCTAAACTTTCGCCTGTTTGCGGTGGCTTTTTGTGCAGATGTAAAGCAAATGTATTTGCAGATAAAGGTGCACCCCCAATATTGCAAATATCTTCGGTTACTATATCGGTTTAGCCCAAACGATAGTCTGCAAATGTTTCAGTTTAATCGTGTCTGTTTTGGTTTGACAGCTAGCCCGTATTTAGCTTTGAGAACGGTCAATCAACTTTGCGAAGATGAACAAGCTAACTTTCCCCAAGCCACCCAAGTAGTTCAAGGTGGAGGCTTATACATGGATGACGTAGTATATAGCGAGAGCTCAGTTAGCTTGGCAGCAGAGATGGTACTTCAGCTGATAGGAGTGTTCAAATCAGGAGGCTTTGAATTAATGAAGTGGTCAAGCAACTCTGCTGAGTTACTCACGCAAGTACCCGAAACTCATTTACATCCTCAGGTGCGTAGTTTTGACGATGACGGACAAAAAATATTGGGTGTAAAATGGGAACCGCGTTCAGATTTGTTTTCGTTTGAAGTGGCTTCGTGCCCTCCAGAATGTACCAAACGAAATGTCTTGTCCGTAGTAGCCAAGCTGTGGGATATTCTAGGGTTCGCTGCACCAGTGATTCTATATGCGAAGCTGCTTATTCGTGACTTATGGGAATTAAGGATTGACTGGGACGAGATTCCTCCCGACCACGTGATCGATAAATGGACACGGTTCCGGTTGGAATTGCACCTGCTGGAGCATTTGGGTATACCACGCCATGTAGGTGCAGTAAAGGAAGGAGTTCTCTCAATTATGGCGTTTTCCGACGCCAGTGAGAAGGCATTTGGAACCGTTATATATATGCATTGTCAGACTCCTGACGAAGTCAAAGTCAATTTCGTATGCGCAAAATCACGTGTTGCCCCTCTCAAAACAGTCTCATTGGCTCGCCTTGAGTTATGTGCAGCGTTGTTGATGTCTAAATTGGTGAAAGTTGTGTTAGATACATATAAGAGTCGCTGTACCATTGATCGGGTATGTGCTTTTACCGACTCCACTGTAACCTTGCACTGGATTCATTCCAGCCCTCATAAATGGAAAACATTCGTGGCAAATCGTGTTGCTAAGATACACGAAAACTTGACACCTTGTCATTTCCACCATATTGGAGGTAAGGAAAACCCGAGTGACTGCTTATCTCGCGGTCTTAGCCCAGCTCAACTGCTGGAGCACCCACTGTGGTGTAGTGGTCCTCCTTGGATGCAATTGGAGTCGTCTAGATGGCCAATTCAGCATTTTCGATCGGATGCCGATGCGCTGATGCCAGAAGCAAAAACTGTATCATTAGCCGTAACTGAACCACCTGAACCGATTATTTATACTCTTGCACAAAGAGTATCGTCGTGGTCGAGATTGCATCGTATAGTGGTATACGTGCTGAGGTTTGCAAAAATATTAAATTCACGTGGAATTGCTACTTCTGAGGATCTGGCTCAGGCGGAGGTTGCGATCATTCGTGCACTGCAAACCGTTCATTTTGCTGAAACCATGAAGATTGTCAAAGCTGGCAAATCATGTTCTAAACAAATACAAAAGTTAAGGCCGTTTATTGTTGACGGAGTTTTACGTGTAGGGGGTCGGTTAGAGAACTCAAATCTTTCATTTGATCACAAGCACCCTATCTTACTTCCGCAAAAGGATCACCTGGTTAACGTTTTAATTGACCATACTCACCGCGAAAACTGTCACGCTGGACCACATCTGCTGTTGTCGCTACTCCGGCAACGCTTCTGGATATTAACGGGGCGGAACATTATTAGATCACGCGTCCACGCATGTAACCGCTGTTTTAGAGTTCGTCCGAAAGCTTTCACTCCTCCAGTGATGGCAGATTTGCCAGAGTGTAGACTGCAGGTGTCAAAACCTTTCTCCCATACTGGGTTAGATTATTGCGGTCCCATAAATATCACTCTGACCCGTAAGCGAGGTGTCACGAGCTAAAAGGCTTACATTTGCGTTTTTATTTGCCTAACCACAAGGGCCGTGCATGTAGAATTAACCCCAGATTTGAGTACAGACTCGTTTCTCAATGCTTTAAAGCGATTCGTAGGGAGACGTGGTCCCGTTGAAAAGTTATTTTCGGACAACGGAACGAATTTTGTAGGTGCCCGGGCATATCTGGATGATCTTCACGTCTTTCTACAAACTGAACAACATACGAAAGACTGGTATAGTGAATTGGCTCTCCAACGCATTCAATGGCAAATGATCCCGCCGAATGCCCCACACTTTGGAGGAGGCTGGGAAAGCACAGTCAAATCATTCAAAACCCATTTATTTCGTGTGATTGGGGCGCAAATACTCACCTATGAGGAGCTTCTGACTACATTGATTCAGATTGAAGCCATTCTGAATTCGAGGCCGCTCGGGCGAGCGTTAAGTACTGATCCTTCAGAACCTATGGCCCTGACCCCGGCACATTTCTTGCATACTGTACCTTTGCGGTCGCTTCCATCTGCGCCTGTTACAGACAGTGTAGAAAAGTTACGTTCTCGGTTTCTGCTTATTGACAAACTTGTTCAATCGTACTGGAGTAGATGGAGCATGGAGTACTTAAATACCCTCCAAGCTCGCGAAAAATGGCTGACAGATCCTAATCCAATCAAAAGGGGCACCGTAGTCTTAATAATGCAGAATAACACATCTCCATTACATTGGCCACTAGGTATAATTGAAGAGACCTACCCAGGCACGGACCGTAGAACTCGCGTCGTACTTGTAAAAACGAAGGGAGGAACGCTGAAGCGTGCGGTGGTTCGCTTATGTCCACTTCCCTCTCAATGAATTTGATTGAAACCAATACTATATAATATTTTATAGTTTATTTAGTTATTAGTATATATATATATATGTATATATATGTATATGTTGTATTTCTGTTCACAATGTTTCTCTTGCAAAATCATTTCCATTTAATTTTGACTTTGTAAATTCTCATAATGTCCAAGTTTAGCCCATATTTGAAAGACTCTTTCAACCCGGGGGTGCTGTTTGGGCCGCTTAATTAGTTCAAAAAGTGATGGATTCCAACCTTGTAGTAATTGGGCTTAACTCATTCAAATGACGCGCCGAAAAAGCTACGAAGCGCGCGCGCGCAAACCAGCGTCGTGCGAACCCCGTAAGAAGGACGATGACAGCGCCTGCTCGCCGGCCGGAAAGACAACAACTCTCAAGTTTGTCGGATCTGGTGTTTTGAGTATCGGAAAAACATTAAACTCTTGTGAATTTAGTGCTTTGTGCCAATTGGAACTGTTCTAAACTGGATCGTAGGTTTTGTGGTGGAATAGCGAGAAGCACCTACAGGAATAAGGAGCGGCAAAGGGCGCACCACGGGCGTGGATAACGTGGACGTGCCACTTGGGGATCCCCTCGGTTGTGAAGACACGCTGCACACCAAGGAAGGTCAGTGATTAGGCTTCTTTTTCTGCATGGTGGAATCTACTACGTTTGTACTTAAGGGCCCATAGCTCCAGGTTTTTCTCCAAGGCAGCTTGCCATCTTAGTTATCGGTCAATGGCCGTCACAGTTTGTTATTTTATTTTGCATGGCCATATTATATTGACCAATTTCTTTGTATGCCAAGCCAGGTCAAACATGTGCGCTACCATTATAAACTTTTACCACCTTCATTTTCTAAATGTAATTACCCATGTTTTACAATAAATTATCTTTATCTTTATCGATATGACTATATCGCGTTAACTACAGATGAGATGTAGTCAAACGCAAACCATTCGTAAGTGACAAAAAGAATTACCCATTGGCTTTTTTTATGTAAATGAATGACGTGACGTGCTAGTCGTTCGCCTGATGTTAAGCGTCACGGCTACTAACAGGTTGCAGTATCACTTGGAGCTTTAAACTAATATAGTTTTGTGTGACACTGCACTGCGCACGTTAACCTGAGGCTTCACTCTTTCTTGTGTAATTCATAAAGTCTCATTTGCCCAGTAGTTTCACTACGTACAATGCCTTTCAAACCGGAACACAGTAGTGCTTGCACACTACTGCTTTGCGGCAGAATAACTGGCAAAGCAATAGTACCTACCTAGACGAACTTTGCAGAAAAGTCCTACCACCTAGATGGCTGTTAGTTCTGCGATCCATGACCTGTCCATAAATAAAATAACATAATTTTATTATGAGAATTCATTGAAAACCTGAAACATTGTCGCTATAGTTATTACGTAAGTTTATTTCAAAAGGAGATAAGAGAAACCAAGCCATAGCTTCACTCTTGCAAAGACGGATTTCAAGTAAATGCAACTAAGTTTCCTAACTTCTTCGACTTTACATAAGTTGAAATTCACTTACCCCCTTGATTACCTTCTACCTACTTTAGAATCTCTGGAAGGTTTCAAAGAAAGAGGTACAATGAGATAAATATGTATTTCTTCGTCCGAATTTTGAAAACAAAGGGGCTATGTTTGATGCCTGTCATTTGGGTGTGTCGCGTTTCGTACTCGAAATCGAAAGCCATTTTAGCAGGGTCTATTACTACAACGCCATATCATCGAAAAGCTATTATCAAGAGCCCATAATTAGTAGTGTTCGAAACTGCTTTATTTCAAAAGCACGCTCAAACTTTATGGTTATTTAAGTCCGCTTTTTTACGTGCTTAAGTTATAACGAAGCGGGCGGACGTGCGCACTTTACGCGCCCGAGTCGTGGAAAACATGACGCGTCCAACCACTAGCACACGAGACTGCTGCCCTGCCGCTGCCGCGGTAAGCATAAGTAACTACGCTTTTACTACTCGCGCGCTGTTCCGTACGCAGCGCGTGCGATACACAACGCTCCAGCTGGGTTAGCACGGACGGTAGACAAAATTGTCTTTCCCCGTTTTACGTCACTTTCTTCATACTTGCTTGGAGTAAAACAGGGGAAAGACAGTTTTGTCTACCGGCCGTGCTAACCCTACAGGTAGGTATAAGTGGCGCGATATACGAAGCGCCAAGTGAGAGCTGCGTAAGCACGCGCTGTACGCTGTGTACAAAAAGCGTACCTGCTTAGGGCGCTTTGCGCTTTTTTAACCACCACTACACATGAACTTCGAAACGCCATAGGTAATAATCACCTATATGTGGCGTTGCTTAACTCTCAAATTAGTGGACCAGTTTCTGCAGTTTTTTCTACGGTTAGTTATAAAAATGTCCTACTGGTGCGAGACAGTGCGACGCGTGAAGTGTGACAGCACTGCATCTGTGTTGCTGCTCACTGCAGTTTGATATCATGCTAGTGCAACACGACAGTCTGTGTAGCTATATAAAATGCATTTAATGTAACATATCTCTATGTGAGCTTTGGATTAAATCCCAACCAGCATTGCACTTTCCAAGATAATCAAGGCTAAAAACGACCTACAGAATTCGGCCGCATTATAGTCTAAATTGTTACGGTTTCAACCTAAATTTTCAGTAGGCCAAGGCGATGAAGGTATAAAGGGAAGGAAAGGGAAGGGTGGGAAGGAAATGCTTTCAAAATTCTCCAGCACATTACCGGTTGGAGGCGTACCAAGCATATTGTTTGCATTTCCACGTTAAACGTTACGTGCTGCCATAACTACGATATCATAGATTTAAAAAGTAAGTATAGGTATGTACCCACTTCATATTTTAATTATATAAAACAAAAAATGAAACACTACAGAATTTACATTCATAATCACTCTGTTATGAGTGATATCTAAATAGCTCTCTGCCTAAGCAGCGGAAGTAAACTTTAGTACAATTTTAAAGATTTTTTTAAATTACAACCCGTTTTAAGGCCTATTCAAGCCGGTGCATGTTTCGCTATCACTGTGGATAGTGGTATACCGCGCGGGATTCCACCCTGATATTTTTTAAGTTTCACTCAAATTTCGCTCTAGCCGCGGAACGTTGCGGTAGCGAAACGCACCGGCTCAAATAGAGCCTTACAGTAGGTTTTCTCTACTGGATATCATTTTCTGTTGATCTTCGTAATGTAACTTGAGTACAAAATCTCATCCAAAGTGTTTCAAAGTGTGTTCAAGTTAGTAAAGGTTTTGCAGTGCTGAACAATAAACCCCCCTCCCCCCCCCCCCCTTCAAAGAGCCCCCCAATAGAGCGCTTTTTTGAGTAGCTGCTTGCTTCTTGCATACAGCTTCCCGCGGTTTTAACCTGATGGCCTAGCATGCGCACCGCGCGAAATCTTGTAGTCGCTATTAGAGTGAGACACACTTAGGCGCTACCATAGTCTTGTCACGGTCTCTCACGAGATAAAGTGTTGAGAAAATTTTGTCGCGATGCACATGTTAGCCGGGCTGGTCGTCGATCCATTGCTAGATAATTTTACCTAGTGCTAAGTTACTACTCTTATGAGAGAAGTAATAATTTGCTATTGTTGCTCTCACTGCACCGCATCTTCAAAGCAATTGAGATCCTGCGAGCCCGCGATTATACTACCAACATGCAAAACAAGAAGTTGAATAAGCCCAAGATTGTAGTCGGATACTGCTAGTGCACCGCCCTGAACCGAATTAAACTAGACCTGTGTTGCCATTCGGATTTGGCTAAAATATAAATAGTTTAGCCCACTGGCTAAACTCCTCAGGGAAATTTAATACAAAAAAAGATTCAGTTCCGTGCACTGTTTTATTTTATCACCACAAACTCACAAAATTATCAAGTATAACTACCCTAACTACCCTATTGACTATGAGGAGCACAGTTATCTACTACTATATTCAAAAAGAGGAGAGAAAATACACCAAAACTAAGAACAAAACAAAAACGTAATGCCATGACGGCCCGGCGGCGTGGGGTGAGGCCACAGAGTAGAGTATTTTATCTACTGGGTGGCGCAAAAGTACTGGCACTAAAGAAAATACTTTTATTTTTTTTATATGACATTTTCTGTCATTCTGTTGTTGAAAATTGTGTAGTGAACAAATGTAAAATACACTGAAAATAGGTCTTTGAAGAAAATCCGACAATGGCGGTTGTAAATTTTGAATTTTTTACCAAAGCCTGTGTATTTTTGAATTTTAATGTGTAATAAGGGTGGATTATTATTCGTTAAGTGTTCGTGAACGTGCACGAGTGTTGGCAAATGGTTCCAAGTTTATATAACCATGCATTTTCGTTTTCTCTTCAACGGCTTTTTAGAGCCTTCAGTAAAATATCCACCATCTTACTGTTGGCATTTTGACTGACAAAATAGGACTTTGACGTGACATAACCGTACAAATTTTTACTTACTTGACATTGGCAGAATTATCGCTAAAAAGCGATAGAAAGCCATAAACGAAGAAGAAGAAGAAGTACACTGAAAATAAACATGGACCGTTTTACTCCCCAAGAACGTGGAATAATTGTGTCAATGTTCTTACGGAATAATTCATCAGTGATAAGAACACAACGTGAATTTCGTCGACGATTTCCCCACCGTCCGGCACCGATTGGTCGCACAATTCGACGCTTTGCCACACGCCTTGAAGCAACTGGCTCAACATTGGATAGACCTAAGTCTGGGAGACCAAGAACAGGCCGTTCAGCTGAAAATATCGATGCTGTGCGCGAAGATGTGGAAGAGTGTCCAGAAACATCAACGAGGCGACGTGCCACGCAATTGGGCATTTCCAGACGGACCCTGCAGCGTATTTTGGTGAAAGACTTAAAGATGTTCCCGTATAAAACTCAAATGACTCATCAACTGCTGCCTGCTGACCACCGAGCTCGTCTAGATTACTGCCAGCGCGTCATAAACCTCAACCTTGAAGAGGATGATTTTCCTTCAAAATTGGTTATGAGTGACGAAGCGCATTTCCATCTCTCAGGGCATGTCAATAAGCAGAATACTCGGTTCTGGGGCACTGATAATCCGCGCATTATTCAAGAAACACCTCTACACCCACTAAAAGTTACTGTATGGTGTGGCATCTGTGTTGACAGAGTGATCGGACCCTATTTTTTCGAAGACGCTGGAGGCAATGCGATAACTGTCACTGGAGAACGCTACAGAACCATGTTACGTGAGTTTTTGATACCCAGTTTGGACGAATTGGGGCTGGAGCACATCTGGTTTCAACAAGACGGCGCTACGGCACACACAGCGCGCGACACTATGGACTTAGTGAGGGACGCTTTTCCAAGCCGAGTTATCTCTCGTTTTGGCGATTTGCCTTGGCCTGCAAGATCACCCGATCTGACCAGTCCAGACTTCTTTCTTTGGGGTTTTTTGAAATCTCGGGTGTATGTGAACAAGCCACAGACTCTCGCAGCTCTAAAAGAAAACATTCGTCAAGAAATAACGAACATATCGCAGGAAGTGTTACGGCAAGTTATGCAAAATGTCATAAATAGGGCTCAAATGTGTATCAACTCTGGAGGTCACCATTTAAAAGACATCATCTTTAAATCCTAATGGTACGAAATTTAATGGCACAAATATACATTTAAAAAAACCTAAATCTAGTTTTCTAATTTAGAAAAAATGTTATAGCTGAACCAAATAGGGTCTTTACTTTTGCGCCACCCAGTATATCTAGCCGGCCGGCGCCGGATACGTTTTTCGCAGGTGCGGAGCGAGGGAGGTGGTACCTCATAGGTCGCATCCGTAGTTTGAACAGGGGGCGCTAGCGTCCCCTCGTCCCCAGCAATTGCGTTCCGTGTTACAATAGTCATTTTCTGTATTTAGTAGAAATAAATAGTGGAAAATTACAAAATGATACTATTTCTGTTTAGCTGGTGAGAACCACACAAGTTTACACAGAACCACATAGAATCACACAGAACCACATAGAGCTACTCAGAGTCACACAGTATTTGTTTGTTATCTTGAGTAAAAAATTCAAGTTAATAATTTCTTATACCTTAATTACCTTAAGCCTTAAAGTTTACATACAAATGCAAATTTAGTTCTCCGTACAAATAAAATATAACGTGGATCTCAAAAGTACAAAAAAATCCCAAGTTTTGACAGTAGAATTATTCTACTGTCAAAACAAATCCTAAATTTTGACAGTAGAATTATTCTACTGTCAAAACTTAAGATTTTTTCGAGGTGTTATATGTAATAATTACCTATTCAATCACAGTGGCTAAGTGCGGGTTGATAACAAAATGATATCGAATTTATGTGGTAGCTAATCAAAACCTTGAAATGTAAGTCGCAAAATTCCGGTCTTTTAGGGTAACTTTTTTTATCCGCAGTTAAAGTAACCAACAAATTCTAACCAATGGTCAAAATTTGTTAGAATTTTTAACCATTGGTTACCTTTACTACTATCAAAAAGCCACGCTTAGGGTAGGTTTTTTCACCAATAGTTAAGGTAACCAATGGTTAAAAACTCTAACAAATTCTAACCAATGGTCAAAATTTGTTGAATTTTTTAACCATTGGCTACCTTAACTACGGATAAAAAAACCCACATAGTCGTGGAGTCAATTTTAAAAGATTAACTTTATAAACAAAAACACTACTCCCTCTATTATAACATAGTGCAGATAGATATAAATAGATATAACCGGAATTACAAGGCAAGTTTAATTGAAAACTAAGATGCAGAGCACCAAAGCTTAGAAACTTCTTGTTTAATGGTGTGAGGTCGTATGCTGATTGCAGTCATGGTTAGAATGTATAATTATAATAACATACTATGTGGAGTTTTGGCGACAACGTGAAAAAGTTCACGTCGTTGCATTGTATTATTTCACAAGACTTATGCTTTTTCTAGTGTTAAAGTTTAAAATTAGTGGCATTTTACGCATTAAGTGCTGAATTATGAGTATAAGTGTGGGCAAGTGATATAATGTAGTGAAACGTGGTTTTTCGTGTTGCTTCCAAAATTCCATAGAAGCCTCTAGTAAAGTTGCCACTACTTTACTAGGGCATGACTTAGACTGGATTATGACTACCTGACTTAGACTGGACTATGACTACCCTGACTGACTGTGACTAAGACTTGACTTTACATGAAATATTTCATAATACGATGAAAAACTACAATACTTTACACTGGCTAAATACACTATGTGTGGAGCCAAACTATAAGAAAAAAAAAACATACTATGTTTGGGACACTACATAGTTTTTACTAAGTTTGGCATGCATTCAGCAAAATGAGAGGAAGCTTGTGGGGATCACAGATAAGAGAAAAAAGATCGTTACTCTGTGGTGAGGATTCAAAACCAAGAATACAGATGATTTACTGTTACATGTCCCCTGATGTACTTATATTATTTAAAAATATGCAAGTATTATCGTAAATGTAAAGTAATATGTAAGCATTATGTAAACTTGTATGTACCCACCACAGATTAATATGTTGTACATGCATATTTTAAAATAATATAAGTTGGTACATCAGGGGACATCTTATGATGAACAGTCTGTAGTTGGTATTAACTAGCGGTCCGCCCCGGCTTCGCGCGGGTATAATAGTTTTCGCAGCCCACGCAATGTAAAGATTGGTAACTTTTTTACACCTTGGGTCACATTATTGGAGTTTTAATAAGGATACCTAATTTTATTGAAAATGTAATATAGCCTATGTCACCCGAGGACAGTGCAGCTTCCCAACAGTGAAAAATTTTTTCAAATCGGGTCAGTAGTTTTGGAGCCTATTCAATGCAAACAAACAAACAAACAATCAAATCTTTCGTCTTTATAATATTGGTATAGATAAAATAAGCAATCATATTATATTTGTACTCAGTTTCATGAGTGCTAATGCTCTTGATATTCAGTCACAAATAAATTATTTTCCTTTCTTTCTATTCATCTCATATTATATTCATTTTGCCAAGTGCGGGTTGTTGGATGAACTACTATCCTCGAGTTTTAAGATTCTTGATTTTTTAATGAATTTAGTATAATAGTATTGTAGGTGCGTCTAAAAGCCATGTTTAATATTTTAATAATACCACATCTCCACTCTTAAAAATTACATAGTTGGCAAAGATTATTAAAAAAGTATTGTTTCAAAAAGATATCCAACGGCTGTGTCACTTTAAACCCTATCGTTACGTAATCCATAATATGTTATGATGTATGGAAACTATCCATTTTGTGGATTTGCATATGTTTAACATAAGTAACAATTTTATATAAACAACACAATGTGTATCTGCTATGAATGATTTTGTTCATGTATAAACAGATTGGATATTACGCTTTACACAAAAATGAAAAATTAAATATAAGGGCTCTCAAGACGTAATGGCGTCGTCGCCTGCTACGTAGCCATGGCGACCTCTGACTACCTCCGGTTGCCAAGTGAAGTAGCCAGTGCCTAATCTTTCTGTCTCTCGAAGTTGTCGACAAATATGTCTACCTAGGACAGTCTGTCCAATTATATAAGTCCAACTTCGACAAAGAGATCGCACGAAGAATCCAACTCGGCTGGGCAGCGTTTGGGAAGCTTCGACCTATATTTTCGTCCAAAATACCGCAGAGCCTGAAAACGAAAGCTTTCAATCAGTGTGTGTTACCAGTGATGACTTATGGAACTGAAACGTGGTCTCTTACTGTTGGCCTCAAGAGTAAGCTCAAAGTCACGCAGCGAGCTAAGGAGAGAGCTATGCTCGGTGTTGCCATGCGAGATAAGATCTGAAATGCGAGGAAATCTGCAGGAGAACTAAAGTGAACGATATAGCTTTTAGAATTAGCAAGATGAAATGGCAATGGGCAGGCCACATCGCTCGTAGAACTGACAACCGATAGAAAAGAAAGGTTCTTGAGTGGCAACTACGAACTAGAAGACGCAGCGTAGGCCGGCCCCCCACTCGGTGGGCTGACAACCTGGTGGATACCGCGGGGAGCCGATGGATGCTGGAGGCAAGCAGCCACTCAAAGTGGAGCTCTATGGGGGAGGCCTATATTCAGCAGCGGACGTTTTCGGGCTGTTGATGATGATGATGAATATTACTGTATCAAAACTCATTTTTCCACAAAACACGTGTGCGCTGTCCGTCTTAGTGACCGGTTGGACACAGAGTGAGTGAGACGCAGCATGCTCATGTACATTTTATTGGCGACGTCGCCAGTGTGTCAGGTGTCCAGTCTCCACAAAGTGACCCGTTCGTTATGGCTACGGTTCCAAATTGGTGACGTAGCGAAACCGTTGCAAAGTGAGTTAACTGCCATACATTTCAATATGAATTGTTTGGATACGTAGCTGGCCACGTCGCCATGGCACCTCGGGCTCTAATAGCTTCCTTTGAAGAAAGTAACGTAACTAAAAGATCTATTTTGGCTTAGCGGGTGATCAAGCGACTTACAAACCGACGCGCCTGGTTCAAATCCCGCCCGAGCAATAACTTTTCGAGTTTGTGTGGTGTTATTTACATTTACTCTTTAGATTACTTACACTTAGGCCGTGTGGTCCTAGTATGTGAATAGGACCGCTTCTTCTGTTCCCATGGGTTCCATCAGAGCTGGTTGCGGATATTTTGTATTTTATTTTAGATAAAAACTGCATAACTTAGCTCTACGCTCCAATATTTTATTTAAACTCAGCTACCACATAAATTCTACATAAATATTTTAACTAGTTCATAATAGTGATTAAAATAAATAAAAGCAAAAAAATAAATAAAAGTTAGCAAGTTGGTCTTATTTACATTGCAATCATGAGAAGCCTTGATTGGAAACTAAGTCCTTTGACGGGACCAAAGCGTTTTATAGAGGATGCAAATGTTAGGAGTGCTATTTGTTTTAATTTTTAGGGTTTAATAAAATAAAATATATATTTAAGGGGGCTCCGATACAACAAACGTGATTTTTTTGCTCGTTTACCAGATGAGTCATAGATGGCACTGGTTTAAATAGTACTGCTAGTCAACACTACATGACAGGGACAGATAATGGTACGGAACCCTTCGTGCATGAGTCCGACAAGCACTTGACAGATTATTGATATTTACTCGACAGTGTAATATTTCCTTTCATACAGGTCTATGAAATTCTTTATCTCTCTCTATCACATATGGTCGATAACTCTCTATCTCTCTCTTGAACAAGTATGGTAACATCAAAGCATATTGCAATACCTTCATTATTTGCGACTTTGGACCTTATTGCCTGTGTCAATTATCTACAATGAGTATAAAGCGTACATCTAAAGGAAGTTCTTCACCCGAGTAAATTAAGGTTGAAAATTGGAAATTCGATTCCATCCAATTTCCTCCGCTGACGAGTGTGTGGTATACTGGTATACTACTGTCGATCTGTGGCAGTACAATAATACCTATCATCGGGTGATGGATCGAAAACGGAGAATAGAGATGCGGTGTCCGGCCAGATTCGATTTTTCTGCCGGATGCCGAATAGTTGTTGTTGAATATCTTAATGAGATAATTTTAACAACAACTGAGCGTTATATCGTTGATATTGTAATACTGCTGTGTGGTCCCGGCGGTGTGAGAATAGGACCACCCCATCTCTTCCATAATGCCATGCATAATTTGGATGCCGTAAGAGCTGGCAAAGGGAATAACCAGAGAATAGGCAGCAGCATTCTCCTCGTCAAATTAAAATACTTATTCCGCGATCACCAAGCCACCTGCCAAGCGTGGTGGTTTGATTTTGGCGAACCCCTATTATAAAACGTCTATTCTCAGTAAGTAGTTTAATTAACAGTTCAATTGATTGAACTACTGAGACTTTATTCTCACTAGTTCAATGAAATATTTTAATTTAACTACTGGTACTCATCTATTCACAGTATTTCAATTAACAGTTCAATTGATTGAAGTACTGAGATCGTCCAAAGTGGCGTTTTATGGTGGACGCCTGTGTTTAGCTTTGGGCGCCTTTCGGCTGTTGATATGATAACGTAACGTCACTGATGGTAATGGTGATATTTATCCCTTTTATTGACTTTTTCGTTTTTGGGCTACTGATCAGGCTTTAATGGGGAAAATAATTATGTTCTCGAGTGGCGACTATAAACTGGAAGACGCAGCGTAGGCTGGCCCCCCATTAGAAGAACTAGATACTCAGCCATAAGCCACAGAGAGCTGATGGATGCATGAGGCAAGCAGTTGTTCATAGTGACCTATGTTCAGCAGTGGACGTCTTCAGACGGTTATCAACCGCCTGAAGACGTCCTCCAGCTTTTCGGCTAAACATTATCCGGCACATCTCTAACGTCGAATATTGGATTGCGCAAGTGAATTTTACCCGGGTTCATATAATCTACTTGGAAAACCTACTTATGAAGGTGACATCACCAGGGCTTTACTGATGAAAGTTTGCATAATCTAGCTTTCATTCAAAAGCAAGAGTTGTTGCAGGACTTTTCCCAGTAATAATTTGTAATGGGAGAAGAGTATCTGGCTGTCTCCCACGTGACGATATGATAGCGCTGGTGGTATTGCTATCTTTGTCTGGTGAGCTGGGCTGGAGGAGCCAGCTCCGAAGGTGGTCCAGGTTCTGGTAGTGGTTTTTTTTTTATTATTATTCGATAGGCTTGCGCTTGACCACTATCTCACCTGATGTTAAGTGTCGATGCGGTCTAGGATGTAACGCGATTGCCTAGAAGATACCTGTACACTCTCGATTTGAAGACTCCAAGATTGTAGTTCTCAGGAAATACAGACGCCGGCAAAGCGTTCCACTCTTTGGCTGTTCGCATGATAAATGTGGAAGCAAATCGCTTTGTTCGCACATGCGGGATGTTAACCATGTAACGATGGCGTTTTTTCGTACATCTGCTTGTCCGATGGTGGAAAGGTGATGACGGAATCAGGTTATGCAACTCCAGTGCGCACTCTCCAAAATGCACTCGATAAAAGACCGATAAACTGGCAACTTTGCGTCTATGGTCGAGGCTCTGTAGCCGAGTCTCAAACAGTTCATTGCCTATGGGCGCGTTTTTCAGTAGGGTCTAAGGCTTCCAGCTGGTATTTAGCAGATCCATCCCACAGGTGGCAGCAGTACTCCATGCACGATCGAACTTGAGCTTGATACAAATTAAGAAGCTGTTCCGGTGCGAAGTACTGCCTGACCTTAGCAAGAACACCCAGCTTGATGAATGAAAGAGGTGTTTGGTAGTACTGGAATGTATTGAGGCGTCTACATGGTGGCAGGCACGAGCTTACACTGTTAGGTCGTCCTTACAACTAGTTTGGACGCATGTTACGGGTGTTAATAGGATGTAGCGGTGCAAGTCTGAATTCACACATTATAAATTATACCCTTTAAAATAGGGGATTAAACCTTAATTTCATCTTGATAATTACTTTTTTGGATAACAATTTTGTTTCCAATTATTTTAATGTAATAATTGGCGAGTTCCGTAATTGTCTATCTCTGAAGAACTTCATCAGATCTCCACCAAATTTACTCGGCGCCACAAAGTAAACTTTTTATGAAAAAAAAAAATTATTTATGAAATAAATATTTTTTTTGAAATTCTCATGAGTGTGATTAATTTAAATAAATATATCCGACTGTTACGTACCAGTACTCCAATCAAAATACTTCATTGAACTAGTGCGAATAAAAAATCTCAATAGTTCAATCAATTGAACTGTTAATTGAACTACTGAGAATAGTCGTGACTTTGACTATTTGTGAGTAACTGTCGAATATATAATTATTTATATTAAAAAAAATTACATCGACCGCGTCGTCACTTACCATTAGGTGAGACCGTAGTCAAATTTTAGACTGTCTATAATGATAAAAAGAGAAAATCGGTTCAGAAAGAAAACAGTGACAATAATTGTAAAAGAAACCATACATTAGAACAAAGAACCTTTTTGAATGTAGTTAATTAAAGGTAAGATGTACGAGAATTACGGGATTCCAGGAATGAGGAGCACAGGAAAACACATTGGTTAGCGAACAACCGATTTTGTATATTACGGCGGTAGGTATGCTCCAAATATAATCATTTGTACCTACATAAAATTAATTAACGATCTTCTATCGGTTACATTTTGGGGAGTGTGCGCATTAGGCATGGAAATGATTGCTACTTTAAAATCATAGTCATTTCATCATATGATTTATTTTTATCACTGTGATTTCACCTGTGATTTTTCACAGCTTGTGATTTTTCATATACTTAATGAATTTATGATCGATGGTGATTGGCTGTGCTTTATGAAATGGAACAGAGATGTGATTTAGGGGCAACCTAGTGAAGTTGCGACCTGCTGCAAATGATAACTAAGTAATCTAACGCTACTCTCAGATCAAAGTTCACCGCTAGACCACAATGTTAATAAAATTATACTCTTTAGGTCTCAGTTTGTTTACTGAAGCATAAATAAAATTATATGTTTTGATATTCCCCGCTTATGCTACTCTCGTATTATGAAATGCGAAGCCACGATTCAATTAAGTGTGATTATCACACTGTGATTAGTAGCAGAGTGTCTGATAAAAAGTAGCAGAGTGATTTATGAAACATAAAATCATATGATTTTTCACCTGCTCCTTGTTATTTGATTCATGCCTAGTGCGCATGCCTTCCATCAGCTCATTCCGCCATCCCCTTTGCATCATAGAACTACAAGGCTTGATGATTCTTCACATCCTTACGTCGTTACTACAAGTCCACACTTAGCGTTATGCTGAGTCATTCATAATCTGAACAGCCAATGGAATGCTCTTCCAGCAACAGTGTTTCCTCCTGGGTATAACCTGGGTCTGTTCAAATCAAGAGTGAATGGGCATCTCATGGGCAACCGTGCTGAATCTTAGACAACTTCGTCACTTACCATCAGGTGAGATGTTTTCAAACGTATCGCCCAACTTAGCATAAAAAAATAATAACAATAGTTATTTGTTATACTAGGCTGCAATTGAATTGAAGAAGGTTTCAAAGGTACGAGACGCAGAAAAACTTTGCTGCCGAGTGCAACACACAACTTTTCACCTCACTACAGCGAGGACAATGCAAGAAAAACAGCTAAATGGCTTAGAAAAGATTAGTTTTAGCTTATTAATTTAGTTCTGGGTGGCACTTAACATCAAGTAAATGACTAGCTCGTCACGTCATTCATTGAAAATTAAAGAAAAAGTGTTTTTCATCCATTTTTTATGGAGTCGCGTTGCTGGATAATGTATTGGTTATATACTCTTTGGTGCTGGACAGTGCGATTATTCTAAAAATGAGGTTGGCGAACGAGAAAATGAAGAAAGTATTAATGTTTTAATCACAGGTTTTAATGGTATCTTTTAATAGGTAGTCTGTGGTATTAATGAATTTTCAGTGGACACTGGCAATATCAAGAAGGTTTAATTCAGGCAGATCTGTGGTTAAATCCTCAATTCTTGACGAGAAAATTATTGAATAGGAAGGTTCGAATTTTAAAAACACTTTCCACGCTAGCGATTAATATGCGTTTTTGCGCCCAGATTTCGAATGACAAAGAGAATCTTTCCGAGCTAGTGAGGTGAAAAATTAATTACAAACACCACAAAATCCGAAACGCCCCATATACCCTAAATCAAACGTTAAACGTTCTGTTTATTTGTCATAATCTTAATCATTTTATTGGTGAACGACTAGCTCGTCACGTCATTCAATTGGATAAAAAAAAATATTGTCAAAGTAATTTACATGTCAGGCTTGAGATAACTGACGGCAAAATGGCTAAACCAATTACGCTGAAGTTTTTGCATATAGATTTAAAACACTAGGTACCTAGATCAACAAAGGGTGCTACTTATTCCAGGAAATTTAGACTTTTCGTAGAAAACGGGTAAATAGTGGGTAAAGCCTTATAAATTAACTAGTTTAGCCGCCCCGGCTTTACACGGGTTAATTAGTATTACGTTCTTACCCTGTTCATGGGAAGAGGCAGAGCTTTCCCTTCTCTCTTCCTTTTGACAGGATGCGTATAAATAAATAGGTAAATAAAAAAATATTTAATATAAAAAAAATCATGCATAAAAATAACATCATTGTTTTTACATGCAACACGCACTTGGCCGTTTTTTAAAAAAAGTATCCCAAATGTTATTCTAAAAAATTGGCTATAACCCTAAATTTCAGTGAAATCCGTTCAGTAGTTTCAGCGCGATGCGTGTTCAAAGGGACAGAGAAAAAAAAAAAAAAAAAAAAAAAAATAATTCTTTTTCTATATCGATTAAGAAGTGTAATGCAGTCAAAATTTTCAAAAAATAGACAATGTATAGATTTAGCCTAGATACAGTTTTATCATATGTATATAGATGTAGATATATAAATAACATAATAAATTGATGACAGCATACAGTCTTGAATTGCTTCTGAATTCATCATCATAAAATAGCTAAAACCTTTTGAAGTCAACATTTACAAACGACAACAACATAACAACCATTTACTGCAGCAACAACAAACCCAGAACAACACGCGGTCATAAAGTTACAACAAAATAGACCCACTAACTGTATTACCTTTATCTTGCCTTTACATAACACCTTATCAATCCATTCTTGCGTTGTTTCAAGTCTTAGCCTTTATCTTAATAGACATAAGGCTTAATTTTCTGTTTACTGTTTAAGGTTCATGTCAAGGTACCATAGAGTATTAGATGTAGAGCGGTAATACAGTGCTCAAGGTTTTAGCTTTTGGAATACGTTTGAATTTTGATTGCCTTCATGGGGAATGAATACAATATTGACCGATTACAATGTAAAGGTTGCGAGTTCAATCCCTGGTGGCAGGAAAAACATTTTGTACATTAACATGCGAAATACATTCTTTTATAATCTGTGTATTTTATTTGAAGTCTATGCCAATAAAATTAATTAAAATTTTGTTAGCATAGACTTCAAATAAAATACACAGATTATAAAAGAATGTTTTTCGCATGTTAATGTACAAAATGTTTTTAATTAATAATTGCCTTAATAAAAAAAAATATTGTAAAAAAAAAAGGAAAATCGTTTCAGATGATACACAGATACAAAGCGTTCAACTTACAAAACCTCCTTTTTTAGTGTGGAGGGTTAAAAAGAGTGAGCTTAATCACTGTTTCCATAGTGTCTAATAAAGCGATAAGCAAGAGTTTAAAGGAAATCCAGCTTATTGAAAGTTTGCACGCGATATAATTGTTAACCAGTATAATTAGAACTACAGTCTGAGCTTAGCGTAGCTATGGGCTAGCTTTTCCAAATCATCATCATCATCATCATCATCATCATCAACAGCCTGAAGACATCCACCGCTGAACACAGGCCTCCCCCAGAGAGCGCCACTTTGAGCGGCTGATCGCCTCCTGCATCCATCGGCGCCTCACGGTTTTCACCAGATCGTCGATCCACCTAGTGTAATTAGTATTGTTATTATAATTTTGATTAACTAAAAATATTTTTAACCATCACTTTACCTGGATGGGTGACTATTTTGACATTAACATCTACACACGTATCTTCCAGTAAGTTATTATGTTACACATTCAACTTGCGGTCGCATAATTACTTTGATCTTCATTTGATGCCTTTTAACAACGACTTATGCTTCGGATTGTGGTTTCCAGTACTTACCTAGTCCTTTGTTCTCTGTTTTAATTAAATACATATGAATTCCAAAGCACACCACTAGCAGCACACGCAGATTATAAAGTAGACGGCACGCTTAAAACTAAAAAGCGATGCCACAAAGTAGTGAAAAGCAAAAGCAAGCAAAGATGTGATGTGATGTGACTATTAAATTTATGTGACATGTAACTTTGGGGTTATAAATAAATTATTTGTATTTGTATTTGATGACGGGCCTGATAGCTCAGTTAGTAGTAGCTCTGCCTACTGATCTCTAGGTTGTGGGTTCGATTCCCATCCAGGACAAACATTTGTGTGACGAACATAAGTGATTGCTCCGTGTCTGGGTGTTATATTGTATTCTATGTATGTATTTACAAACAAAAAGTATCTAAGTATTGTATCAGTTATCTGGCTCCCATAGTACAAGCTATGCTTAGTTTGGGGCTAGATGTTCACGCATACTTATTATTTATTTATTTATTATGAAACAATCTATAAAGTAGGTGAAGCAATTTTTTTTTACAAACGTAGACTGCGTCATCACTTTCCGTCACGTGAGACAGTGGTCAAATGTTTTGCCTATAAACTATTTAAAAAAATGTTTGGCTGGTTATATATATATATGACGGGGGTACACCCTCACCATCATCATCGTTAGCACTCATCGTTAACTTTTCAACTGTGGGCGTCACCGGTGGGTAGTGATGGATAAAGAAAACAAGAGCACAGTAGTTATATCTAGGCACGAGTAACAAAGTAGGTAAGTACGTATCGTAGAACGCGCGATGGTTCAGTATCGACCGCACGCGCCGATCGCCGAGGGAAGAATGTGTCAAAAACGATTTGACGTTTGACAGCGCGCACGTCACCAACTCCATCGAACGCCACCAGGTGGCGCTGGCGTCCCGGATACGACTTGATATATATATATTATGTAAATGAACGACGTGACGAGCCAGTCGTTCACCTGATGTTAAGTGACATGGCTGCCCATTACAGTTGCAGTGTCACCCGGAACTTTAAAACAATAAAGTTTCGCGTGACACTACACTGCGCACGTCATCCTGAGACATCACCCAGTCTAGTAATCAGATTACTAGACTGAATGATCAGATCATAAAGTCTCATTTGCCCAGTAATTTCACTAGCTACAATGCCCTTCAAACCGGAACACAGTAGTGCTTGCACACTACTGCTTGGCGGATATATATATACTATATTGGATTTGTTTGTGTTTGTATGTGTGTGTTGTTTTATTTGTTGTGTGTTTGTTGTGTTGTTGTTTTTGTTTGTTGTTGTATTGGGTTTGTTTGTTGTTTGTTTCTTTGTGTTTCATGTCAAAAAAGCTGCATCGGTTTTAACAAAATTTTGTACAATGACCAGCTTACACAGAATATAGCACAGCATAGGAAGACTAAACCTAAACTGCTAAGTAGATTCATTCTAAGAATGTGTACATTAATATTATTCTTAATACCTCTATTAAGGGGAAAACACAATGTTAGCGTGTTCTTTTATAACATCACTCACTACACTATGGTTCACTATCACCACTCCCAAAAAAATGAAGTAAGTAAACTTAACAAAAGTGTAACGGTGGGCGGTCTTATAGCTCAAAGCGATCATAATTTTATCCTAAAAAGCATATTTTTATCAAACAAATTAGGAGAGCAAGCAAAACTGCACGATTTCTCTGGTTAAATATGAATTTGAAAAATATTATCCTTTCTTGAGAACGGAAACACTTCCCTACTACCGCGAGGATGGCATGTGAACGTCAATGGTACCTAGTTATTTTGTAATCCATTTTAGCTTCGCTTTTGCGACTCGAGTGCGCCTTCTATATCGTTATTTTACTGGCATTGTTTTAAACAGAATTATTAAAACAGCACGTATATAAATTTACAAGCTTCCGTGTTACTATTTTAATGAAATAGTCGTTAATTATCATGAACTCATTATAACAATAGCAAATTATATTTCATTCCGGAAACGGATGTGGTCGCGATAATCTTATTTACGAATGTTGTGGCGATTAGTTTAATGTGTTGGCGGTAATTTTAACTTAAACGTTGAATTCGTGTTTTAGTTAAGTTTAAGATTTATGTAATTGTTAGGTCACAGTGTAACACCAAACAGAAAACAAGGTATGTATTGAGATATGATAAAAAAGGGTGCCGAGTTAATGTCTGCTGTGACTAAAAATAGGGAGGGAGGTTTAGCCCGTAGGTCGCCATAGTGGAATTGGTGGAGTCGGACATAGATACCCCGAGGCTCGTGCCCTGCGAGATCCATGATAATTATTTCCTACTCTCGGTAGAAAAAAGGTATGCGTCAGCGCTGGAAAATAGTATTAGTTTTTCTAAAAATGTTGTTGTTAAGTGTGAAATTTTATACCTACACAAGTTTAGGAGAGGTAAAGTTATTTGGAAACGAAGTGTGATTTTCAAATAAAAATTAAACGTAACTTATATAAAAATAAGCCCTTTTTAATTTTAGTTGTTGAGAACAGATTAGGTATTTTAATGCTCATCTGCACTAAAGTTTGATAGCTACTGAGCTTACACTTATCTCTCTAGCCCCGCAGTCGTATACAACAGCAATAGCAAAGCAACAGCAGTAGCAAAGCGACATCAAACGCTTAGCAATTGGTCACAGTCGCCCGCCTGTCACTGAATGCACTTTGGCCTTTGATACTAGCGCCACTAGCAACAGAACAGCAATAGATGGAAACAAAATAATGCACTTTTTAGTTCACCAATTGCCCGACAAACGGTGCTCTAGCGCTCGATCGCTTTCTGCTCTGCCAAAGTGATGTTTGACCAAAGGCTAATGCACTCACCGTTTAGCCAGCTAACTCGTCTTCCAAGCACAGCAGCGTCCAGTGGTTAAGCAGATGGTGAGGATGGCGTCGACGCACACAGTCAGTCCCACGCGTGGGAATATAGCACTTTCCCAGTCCAATAGGGGTAGCACACGCGAGTATATATGCGGTCTTCTCTTCTAGAAGATCGATAAGCACTCTGGTGGCAGCGTACCGAGCCAGAGGTAAAGAAAGCGGAAGAAAAAGCGACTTTCCTCAATGCGAAATATATGCGGCGGCGGTTAGCGTTCGAATCACACAGCAATGATCGCGAAATGTACGCCTGTTGCAAACTTGTTGTGAGTTACGTAATTAGCCAGCCGGTTTCTCGTACGTTTATTAAACTCGTGTCAAGTCTTATTGTTTATTTTTCAATGGAACTACACTAGATAGTCTAGTTTCATTTACTATTAGTCAACACACCAAACACTGTACGCTCATTGGTTGTAGGCAGCCAATGATCAACAAGCGTTAATCAATAATTCAGCGTTCAGTATTTGGTAAGCCAAGACACGAGTTTAACAAACGTACTAAAACCCGGGGAAAGCGTTGCTTAAGGTGGAACGTTACACTAGCGCGGGAAATTCAAATTTTCTTGCATTCTTTTGCCAGTAATAGCTTAATTACTCAACGTGATCATATGAAAACTAATTTTGCGCAAATAAATAGAATGTATCAACAAATTACGATTAAAAGTATCTCCTAGATATCATAGGTTTAGCGACAAATGGCAATAGAATGAAAAACTAAGAAGAAAATTGTTTATTGCCATTTGTCGCTAAACCTAATGATATCTAGGAGATACTTTTAATCGTAATTTGTTGATACATTCTATTTATTTCCGCAAAATTAGTTCTCATGTGATCACGTTGAGTAATTAAGCTATTATTGGCAAAAGAACACAAGAAAAGTTGAATTTCCCGCGTGAGTGTAACGTTCCACTTTAACTAAGTTCTATTTTAATGGACTTTAACGAAGACGAGCATAAGTGTTCTGTAACCTCTTAGTGCGATTCTACTAAATACAGTGAATCGTTTCAATACAATTTGTACGGTTGCGATTCAATTTAAGTCTTCAGTTGAATCGCACTAAAAGGTGATAGTAGACCCCTGATTTAAACTTGTAACTCTCTATTTGTATGGTTATTTGGATTTGAGTACAAATTAATGTTTGCCCCCAAACGTCCCCACGCGGTGGCAGATGGTAACACTTATTGCTATTGACCCCTACGTATAAATGTCCTGCCAAGTGCAAGTCGGACTCACGCACGAAGACGTCTATGACTCATCTGGCAAATAAGCAGAACATCATGTTCGTTGTGTGGGAGCCCCCCTAACTATTTATTTCATGCTGTTTTTAGTATTTGTTGTTACAATTTTTATCTGTGAGTCATCATCATTAACAGCCTGAAGACGTCCACTGCTGAACATAGGCCTCCCCCAGAGCACGCCACCTTGAGCGGCTGCTCGCCTCCTGCATCCATCGGCTCCCCGCGGCTTTCACCAGGTCGTCGGTCCACCGAGTGGGGGGCCGGTCTACGCTGCGTCTTCCGGTTCGTGGTCGCCACTCGAGAACCTTTCTTCCCCATCGGTTGTCAGTTCTACGAGCGATGTGGCCTGCCCATTGCCACTTCAACTTACTAACTCTAAGAGCTATATCGGTCACTTTAGTTCTCCTGCGGATCTCCTCGTTCCGGAGCTTATCTCGCATATATATCTGTGAGTTACGTCAGGAAATTTGAGTGTAGTTTATCTATAATTACTTACTTAATTGGCTTTGCAGGTATTAAGTCGCTGGTCGCTGAACAACAATATAAAAATACTTTAAAAAAAATGTTATTTCTCTTTTTGGCTGTAATGTTATGTAAAATTTAGTTTTTTTGTATTTACTAAGAGCTGTGGAATAAATAAATAAAGAAAATAAAATAAATAAATAATATAAATAGCGGCACCAAAAATACACCATTTGTGAAAATTTCAACTGTCTAACAATCACTGTTCATGAGATACAGACTGGTGACAGACAGAAAGACAGACAGACAGCGGAGCTTTAGTAATAGGATCCTTTTTACCCTTACGGTACGGAACTTTTGAAATGGGGGCATTAGTGTCTTCGAATCTACTCGTTTGTGGATTGTTATGGAATATAAAAATAAATAATAATATCCTTGGATCCACTCAGTGTGGATTTAAGAGGAGATAAAAGTATCCTTGGATCCACATGTGGATCCTAACTGTGGATCCAAGTGGAGAAAGGCAGAACATGGTACTACAGGTATTTAGAACGATGCTTCCTTCCTGAATACCATCGCAGCAACAAGTTTAGTAACATCGCTCGAGAACTTTATAAAGTTGAGGTGTCTGCCTAGATGAGAGGTTTGAAGCGTTTTCCTTAATCTCTCTGGTTTTAATTAATCATCATCATCATCTTCTTCTTCTTCATCATAATCTTAAATTAAACATACTATAGATGCACAGTCTCTATGAAAGTCAAACCTTCAAAAGTGTCTCCGCGCCAATGCTTACAGATAACCTCTCCATTAATATAATAAAGTCCACACGTGGTTATTAATTTTAATGATGAACCATAGCACCCTGTCGTTGTAAAACAATAATTTATGTGAGTTACACCAGTTCCATTAAGCGTGGTCACAAAAAAGCATATGCCTTGTTTAAACGGTGGCGTTTTGGAAGCGGCGATTGTAGATCTATCCTGTATTTCATCTCAGATCATCATTGTCATCATCAACATAATCATATCCAAATCACCGTTTTGCCAATTATTCTGCCGCCAAGCAGTAGTGTGCAAGCACTACTGTGTTCCGGTTTGAAGGGCACTGTAGCTGGTGACATTACTGGGCAAATGAGACTTAAGAACTGATCCACAGTCTAGAAATATTTTTAGACTGTGTGATGTCTCAGGATGACGTGCGCAGTGCGCAGTATCACGCAAACTTACCCTGAAAAATTGCTGTCACTTCATCGTCGTCCATCCATCTCTTTTCGGCTCCAGCCCCATATTTCAAGTTCACCTATCGTTTGCCTTTCGCACATGGATCACGTCATTTATAATCCGAGCAGCGAAGGAATGGAACACTTTACCAGCGTCTTTGTTTCTCGATAAGTAAAATCTGGAGCTCTTCAAGTCGCAAGTGAATAGGTATCTTCTAGGCAAGCTTGTACCATCGTAGACCGCGTCGTCACTTCCCATCAGGTGAGATTGCGGTCAAATGCGGGCCAAAATAGTTGTAAAAAAAAATGACTCGCTCTTGTAACTTGTACCATATTCTTCAGACTATATTATTATGAATATTCCGCAGGCCGCATTCTTCTCTAGGTAGAATCCATCAATAGACTTGAACGCAAAATGTAGCTTAATACAGTGGAATAGGAGCCAATTAGCTGTGGCAAAATGTCAAGTGACGTACAGAAGTAAACATGCACCAAAAAACCTATTAAAATATACAGCTACAACATTCGTAGAGGTTGCGTAGCACATTGCTACGGATTTCCGTAGCAAGCTACGTTATTCGTAGAGCTTAGCTACGGTTAAAGCATTGTTGTGAAAAATACTAAACTAGCGACTGATATAAAGTAGCCGTCATTTCACAGATTAAGGAGGAACGTTACACTAGCGCGGGAAATTAAAATTTTCTGGTGTACTTTGGCAATAATAGCTTAATAAATTACTCAACGTGATGAAAACTAATTTTGCGGAAATAAATAGAATTCTTATATCAACAAATTACGATTAAAAGTATCTCCTAGACATCATTGGTACGATCGCATCGTCACTTTCCATCAGGTGAGAGCGTGGTCAAATGCTAGATAAGTCCGATGTAAAAAAAAAAAATTGGTTTAGCGACAAATGGCAATAAACAATTTTCTGCTTAGTTTTTCAGTATATTGCTACTTGTCGCTAAATCAATGATAAGTAGATGATACTTTTAATTGTAATTTATTGATACATTATATTTATTTAGGCAAAATTAGTTTTCATGTAATCACGTTGAGCGATTAAGCTATTATTGGCAAAAGAACGCAAGAAAATTTGAATTTGTCGCGCTAGTGTAACGTTCAACCTTAAATCATTGGTGCAGTCTTTCGTCACTGGCCATGTCAATGACCCTATAAGCGTTATAGACGTGGCCTGTTATAATGTCTCAGGATGAAATGCTCAGTGCAATGTCAAATTTTATAACTTAGAGTTGCGAGGGAAACTGCAACTATTACAGGCTTATGAGAAATATCATCAAAATTGGTTCAGTAGTTTAAGACCAATCTGAAAAAATATCGTATCAAAAAAAGTCAAGTTCAAAATCAATTAATATTACGAATATTTCATTTTTTTTTTAAATTCAATTTAATAAGCGATCACTTCCAGACAACTTTCGGATGGAGAGGCCTCATCGAAGTGGTAAAAATAGGTGCACATTGACGGAGTTATATCTATAAGATTATATAACGAAATATCGTCATCATCAACCTGAAGACGTCCACTGCTGAACATAGGCCTCCCCCAGAGAGCGCCACTTTGAGCGGCTGCTTGCTTCCTGCATCTATCGGCTTGCAGCGGTTTTTACCAGCGGGGTGATCACGGAACTTTGATTGCAATGCAACAGGGGAAGTTTCATTCAAAATTTAAAAAATTTCACATTAACTATGCACATAAACTGCGTATTGAAACTGTGAAATCCATACATTTTCATGTTTCTGTCGGTTGCAATCAAGTAATATGATCGCCTAGCAGATCGTCGGTCCACCGAGTGGGGGGCCGGCCTACGCTGCGTCTTCCAGTTCGTGGTCACCACTCGAGAACCTTTTTTTACCCATCGGTTGTTAGTTCTACGAGCGATGTGGCCTGCCCATTGCCATTTCAACTTGCTAATTCTAACAGCTATATCGGTCACTCTAGTTCTCCTGCGGATCTCCTCGTTCCAGAGCTTATCTCGCAGGGAAACACCGAGCATAGCTCGCTCCATAGCTCGTTGCGCGACTTTAAGCTTACTAATGAGGCCAACAGTAAGAGACCATGTCGCAGTTCCATAAGTCATCACTGGCAACACACACTGATTAAAAACTTAGTTTTCAGGCTCTGCGGTGTTTTGGACAAAATATAACAAGCTTTAACTCCTTTGAAGCCTTCGTAATGAACTAAGCTCTTTTATAGCTACGCCTATCATCATCTCAGATGTTTTATGTTCGAAATGTAAGCACTTCGCAAACTTTTAGCACTGCTATCGCCTTTTCAAAATGCTTTTATAATTACAAAGTTATAGCTTTGATTAAATTTATATCAGTTTCTAAAGTGTGATGAATTTCATTAATATTTACACTTTTTTTTCAACCAATATTTATTTATTATTTTATTTTAAGATACTATCTTTCTGTCTCAATTAACCCACATTTGTATCTAAGGTTTCGTATGAAATATGTATGGAAACTGATTAGTCAAATCTAGTGAATCATTTTAAACTATGAAATAAAGTTTTTGAGGTAATATAAAATGTTTATTTTCTATTTTCTAGACAATGTCGGGATATTCATCCTCTCAGCAACAACGAGAATGAGGCTAGTCCTGGCCTGCACTCGCAGCATCAAGAATATCAAAGAAGTTCAATCAAAAGCATTTTTTAACGGTTAAGGTGTTAGGTTTAAGATATTTATTTTCACTTAAAGAATTATAATCACTTGCAAGTGAAAATACAAAATATTATTTTAAATGCGAGCAGGAACGGCAACATAAAGGTTTATAATAGAATCTTCTAATAATCTAATAGGCTAGCAGACTCAAGTAGGTACCTATTTTAAATTAGTTATGTTGTTATGTTGATGTAGGGTAGTTGCATAATAATTATAATACACACCAGAATGGTTTCAAAGTGCAAACCACAAAATTGACATAACTATTACACAATAAATATCACCTACACATTCACAGTAGGCAGCTTGATTTGACATTTTTTAAAATTAAATTGTAGGTACCTACTTGAGTACCTAATATAATTAACAATTTATTTTAAACGTTGTTACTACTGCTACTTTACCTATACGTATGTAATAGCTAGTTTTAACAATAGGTATATTAATATAATACTAACGTAGCTAATTGTTAGTAAGATGCCTTAATTCTTAAATGTAGCTATTAATACAAACTACTAATAAAAGTTTCACTATTTAGGTGCTACTAAAAATATTTGAACTGTAATTATGCTAGCCACGTTGAGATATAGATAGTCCAAATGCTCCGACCACTACCAGTAAGTAGGGCAGGTAACCAGCGTGCTGGCAGCATTGCCCCGTTGAACTAAAATGCTAATCGCTGTATCAAATAAGTCCAGCATTTTGGTCACTGTCGCATCCACCAGGCGCTCAGATATTTTTTTTTTATGTGATTGAATGACGTGACAAGCTAATCGTTCACCTGATGTTAAGTGACACGGCCGCCCATAACAGTTGCAGTGTCACCCGGAACTTTACAACAATAAAGTTTCGCGCGACACTACACTGCGCACGTCATCCTGAGACATCACCCAGTTTAGTAATCAGATTACTAGACTGAGTGATCAGATCATAAAGTCTCATTTGCCCAGTAATTTCACTAACTACAATGCCCTTCAAACCGGAACACAGTAGTGCTTGCACACTACCGCTTGGCGGCAGAATAACTGGCAAAGCGGTGGTACCTACCTAGACGAACTTTGCAGAAAAGTCCTACCACCTAGTAAAATTGCCAATGAATAAATATGAGCTTTTATTAATTTGATTGTCAATACTTGATACTGAAAGAGAAATACATTTACGATAAATTGAATAAATAAGAAAAGTACTTCAAATAAAAATCATAACTTAAAACCTCCGAACCTAGAAGTAAAAACTTTATGAAGCTTTTATTGAAATGGCACATAACAGTACAAATGCGCATAAAACCCGTAAAACGGCGCAAAAAAGGCTACCCATTCTCTCAATGAAACGTAACGTAAATAACTGCAAACGTAGAAAGTAACACCACAAAATGTTTCTACCGCATTGAAAATAAAACGTTCCATGCGAGATAATAGAAATCGTATTATTGTTTAGAAAACATTCTAGACTAGCATCTATGTGACACTGTATTTATTACATTTATTTTGGATGTGAAATTCTTGTTTGAGGTACTTTTATAAAAATTTAACCGGTTTAGTGTCAATATTGGCCGTAACACTATTGAATTATATCCAGAAAGATTTTTGAAGATATCGTCGCTCGTATGACTAAAAATTTAGAAAACGCGTTTTAAGGTTTTGACATTTCTAAATTTCAGATATTTTCGTTCCTCACAAGTTCGGCATATTTATTTTTATATGCTTTTGTAGATGTAGATAATTTCTAGTAGATTAGTAGCCAAGCGCTGTAAGGCACCAATTGCAGCCCGAGATATTTAGGCGCACGAGCGCAGCAAGGGCGCCTATAGTTCGAGGGTGCAATTGATACTTACACCCCAGTTAAATTCTCTGCTTTACATCTCGATTGTGAGGTAAGCAGAAAAAAACCGGCATTACAAGAATAAAACTTTTTTTATTTTTTTTTTAAGAACGAAATTGAGCTTCGTCGTTCGATATTTAAAATTGATGACTATTATACTCATACGAAGACAAGGCTGAATAGCGAAGCGACCTCTTTTGTCATTGGGCTGAATGCATGATGTCTATTGCCAGTATGATGGTTAGATGTACGCGAACTTTTTTAAAGAGTGAAGAGTTTTTTTTTAATTACTTACCGCCCTAGGGCTTTTCTAGCTACAATATTACCCTAGAGCGCTAATTGGTTACCTACAAGCCCCATTTAGGGGTAATAAGGACCTACTTCCCGAATATGAGAGATGTAAAAGTACTTTAAATACACGTTGTAATATTTTTTTCGGTGCCAATTTTAGATACGACGCCTGAACAGATATCATTATCTTGTGATCCAAAATGTTAAGAGGTACAACAATTAGTCAGATGGATAGAGAATTTCGCGTTGACTAACATAGCGGTCCTAACTCAAAACAGCCAAAAAGTGAGATAGAACCTTTAGTCATACGAGCGACGATATGTGGGAATTTTCGAAATCTATGGGGAAGAAAGGATTTGAGTGGTGACTGCGAACCGGAAGACGCAGCGTAGGCCGGCCCCCCACTCGGTGGACCGATGATCTGGTGAAAGCCGCGGGGAGCTAATGGATGCAGCAGGCGAGCAGCTGCTCAAAGTGAGGCCCATGTTCAGCAGTGGACGTCTTCAGGCTGTTGATGGTGATGATGATGATGTGAGAGGCCTATATCGGAACACATCGGGCTGATGATGGAGCCAAGTCCGAAGTCTTATACTAAACTGAGACGAAACCCACAAGAAAGGAAGAAAGACAGGTATTACTGGCCTAATAGCTCAGATGGTAGTAGATCTGTCTTCTCATCTATAGGTTGTAGGTTCGATTCCCACCCGGGACAAACATTTGTGTGATAAACATCGGTGTTTGTTCTGTGTCTGGGTGTTATATTGTATTTTATGTATGTATTTATAAACAAAAAGTATCTAAGTATTGTATTAGTTATCTGGTTCCCATAGTAGAAGCTATGCTTAGTTTAAAGTGTAAAATGACTACACATATTTATTTATTTTCATTATTATATAAAATAAGAAGCATATTATATTAATTGTTTTGTATTCATGTTTTTAATAATCATAAGCCAAAATGATATTATAAAACATTTGATAGGTACCGACTTCAGAAGCATAGGGTCAGTATAAAATAAAACTAGGTCAGATTTAATAACTTTACTCACTGTATCCAACTGGTGCAAACAGAAAAATGCGATTTTGAACTAAATAAGGCTCTCACAACTTGTGCGCCATCATGGACCCAGTTCCCCCATAGTATACCTCAATATCATCAATGTATGTCACCATTATCATCATCATCCATAGCCTTTATCATCCCACTTATGGGTATAGGCATTTTTTATTGTGCCAATCGGATCCAGGTTTGTCCAGTAATCTGTGCGGGAGAGATTTGAACTAAATAAATATACAAGATGCTTTTATATTTCGTTTTAATTGTCTCAGTTCTTTTTCAAATAGCAATACCCTTCTCTGGCTTCGCGCGGGTTAATAAAATGTGCCACTCTAGTTACCTATACTATTCATAATTATTATGAAACGTTATTTTTTTATGTAAATGGTGTGGCGTGATGTTGATGGTAAAAAGGTAGAGGAAGACCAAAAAAAGTGTGGTTGGACTGTGTGAAAAATGATATGTGTGCTAAGGGAGTGAATGCTGAGATGACGTCTGACAGAAAAGAGTGGAAGAGAAAAACTTGCTGCACCGACCTCACTTATATGGGATAAGGGAAGGCGGGTGATGATGATGATGGATGGCGTTACGAGCTTGTCGTTCACCTGATGTTAAGCAACACGGCCGCCCATAACAGTTGCAGTGTCACTTGGAACTTTAAAGTAATAAAGTTTCGCGTGACACTGCACTGTGCACGTCATCCTGAGACATCACACAGTCTAGTAATCAGATTTACTAGACTGAAGACATACAGTCTCATTAGCCCAGTAATTTCACTAGCTACATTGCATTTCAAACCGGAACACAGTAGTTCTTGCATACTACTGCTTGGCGGCAGAATAAGTGAAATCGTATTTTATAATAATATAGATTGAGTGTTTTCATGCTAATACCTACTCATTTTTTTGGTTTTAATCATTTAATATACTCAGTATGTTTGTGGTTGGTAAGATGGTCCCGGTTACGAATAGGACCACCCCTTCTCTTCCCGTGGGTGCCGTAGAAGGCGGCTAAGGGAATATCCAGGGAATGGGTCGCAGCGTTCCCCTCGGTCTTGGTGGCAATCAATCTTCACCTACTGCGATCACCAAGCCGCCTGCCAAGCGTGGTGATTATGGCAAACCCCCCCCCCCCCCCTAATGACAAGCACAAATAAAAACGGCCCCCAGTCCCCGGCAGCTCTGCTATCCCGTGGCTACGGTAGCGGCCACGGTAACGGCAGGGCAAGGGGTGCGAAGAATCCCCGGCAGACGCCCGGCTACCAACCCCAACGACGACCCCTGGCCCTGGCAACACATAACGTGCGCACACTGAAGGCTGACGAAAGGATGGTCGAGCTAGAGGCGGAGATGGGTAAGTTACGCTGGGATGTAATGGGATTGTCTGAAGTCCGAAGAGAGGGACAGGACACGATAATCCTAAATTCCGGTAACTTATTCTTCTACCGGGAGGGAGACCAACTCTCCCAAGGAGGTGTCGGGTTTCTCGTCCGCAAGTCTCTCGTCAACAACGTGGTCAAAGTCGACAGTGTGTCGGCCAGGGTAGCGTACCTGGTACTCCGAATAACCAAACGGTATTCGTTGAAGGTTATACAGGTATACGCGCCGACGTCGGCACACTCAGACGATGAAGTAGAAGCTATGTATGAGGACATATCCGAAGCCATGCATACTTCCGAAACATACTTCACCGTTGTGATGGGAGACTTCAATGCGAAGTTGGGCACAAGGAATAGCGATGAGCTGAGAGTGGGGCCATTTGGATACGGGCAGCGGAACCCTCGAGGACAGAGGCTGGCTGACTTCATGGAGAAGGAGGAACTCTTTATGATGAACTCCTTCTACGAGAAGCGGCCATCCAGGAAGTGGACGTGGATAAGTCCCGACGGTTCCACTAAAAATGAGATAGACTTCATCATGACGACCAAGAAGCACATATTCGATGATGTCTCTGTGATCAGCAAGGTGAAAACCGGTAGCGATCACCGTATTGTTAGAGGCACATTGAATATCAATGTTAAGCTCGAAAGGTCACGTCTGGTGAAGTCTACGCTCCGTCCAAATCCTGTCCAAATCCAAAACCCCGAAGGCTTTCAGCTGGAACTCCAAAATCGCTTCCAGTGCCTAGCCGACTGTAACACAGTGGACGAGCTAAACGACGGGTTGGTGGAAACTGTCCAAGCTGTTGGATCGAAATTCTTTAAGACCCAACGCCGAAAGAAGACTCAAAAGCTCTCAGAAAAAACTCTTGAGCTAATGGCCGACCGGAGCGAAATGAAGCTGCAGTCTTCAGTTGATATGTCAGCCTACGGTGAACTCAATAGACGAATCTGGAGTTCCTTGCGACACGACTTGCGTGCTCTTAGTACTTCACGTATTGAGGCCGCAATTGAGCGGAACCAAGGCTCTAAAGTGTTCGCAAAGGATTCGTCTATTGGGCAACACCAAATGACAAAACTGAAGACCGAAAATGGTAGCATCATTTCATCCAAGCCTGAGATTCTGAGAGAGATCGAGAACTTCTATGGACAGTTATACACCTCGACACGTAAGCCCGCTACTAACACAGCTCAGGACATCAGAGCCAAGTTAGTCCGACACTATACCGAAGATATCCCGGACGTCAGCCTGTACGAGATTAGAATGGCCCTCAAACAGCTTAAAAACAACAAGGCACCAGGTGAAGATGGAATTACGACTGAACTTCTGAGAGCGGGTGGTAGACCGGTACTTTTAGTCCTCCAGAAGTTATTTAATTCTGTCATCCTTGAAGGTACAACGCCAGAGGCATGGCACAAGAGCGTGGTGGTGCTCTTCTTCAAAAAAGGCGATAACACCTTATTGAAGAACTATAGGCCCATCTCGCTCTTGAGTCATGTGTATAAGCTGTTTTCGAGAGTCATTACGAATCGTCTCGCACGCAGGTTTGATGAATTCCAGCCTCCCGAACAAGCCGGTTTCCGAAAAGGCTTTAGCACCATAGACCACATCCATACGCTGCGCCAGATTATACAGAAGACCGAAGAGTATAATCGGCCGTTATGCCTAGCGTTTGTGGACTATGAGAAAGCCTTCGATTCAATCGAGACTTGGGCGGTGCTGCAGTCCTTGCAGCGATGCCAAATTGACTATAGGTATATCGAAGTTTTGAAGTGTTTGTACAGTAAGGCCACTATGTCAGTCCGACTACAGGACCAGAGTACGGAACAAATTCCATTGCAAAGAGGCGTGAGACAGGGAGACGTTATTTCTCCGAAACTGTTCACAAACGCATTGGAGGATGTTTTCAAGCTCTTGGAGTGGAAAAGATCTGGCATCAACATAAATGGCGAGTACATCACTAACCTTCGTTTTGCCGATGATATAGTCATAATGGCGGAATCGCTCGAGGACCTTAGCACCATGCTCAACGACCTCAGTAGAGTCTCCCAGCAGGTTGGTCTTAAGATGAATATGGACAAGACAAAGATCATGTCTAATGCTCATGTTCCACCTATACCGGTAATTGTTGGGAACGATACTCTCGAAGTTGTCGACAAGTATGTCTACCTAGGACAGATTGTCCAATTAGGTAGGTCCAACTTCGACAAAGAGGTGGCGCGAAGAATCCAACTCGGCTGGGCAGCGTTCGGGAAGCTTCGTCCTATCTTTTCGTCCAAAATACCGCAGAGCCTGAAAACGAAAGTTTTCAATCAGTGTGTGTTGCCAGTGATGACTTATGGAACTGAGACATGGTCTCTTACTGTTGGCCTCATTAGTAAGCTCAAAGTCGCGCAGCGAGCTATGGAGCGAGCTATGCTCGGTGTTTCCCTGCGAGATAAGCTCCGGAACGAGGAGATCCGCAGGAGAACTAAAGTGACCGATATAGCTCTTAGAGTTAGTAAGTTGAAGTGGCAATGGGCAGGCCACATCGCTCGTAGAACTGACAACCGATGGGGAAGAAAGGTTCTCGAGTGGCGACCACGAACCGGAAGACGCAGCGTGGGCCGGCCCCCCACTCGGTGGACCGACGACCTGGTGAAAGCCGCGGGGAGCCGATGGATGCAGGAGGCGAGCAGCCGCTCAAGGTGGCGTGCTCTGGGGGAGGCCTATGTTCAGCAGTGGACGTCTTCAGGCTGTTAATGATGAAAATGATGATGATGAAGATGGTAACCTGTAAGTTGCAAGCGAGCACTTGGCACACAATTATGCTTCTGTTAGAGGGTGTTTTTTTTTCTCTTATATTTTGGCTCCACACATAGTGTATGCTCGTAATGGGGTAAAAAACTGACTTTTGCTCACTTCAGATGGCAGCACTGTTGAGTGCTATATCTGACAAATATCTGTCATCCTCCATAATAATTTTGTAAACAAATAAAAATAATTTAATTTATTTAATTAATATGACGTTGTGTTCAGCTTTGGCTTGCAAAAAGACGGGAGTCCATGTATTCCCTAAAGATATCAAATGGAGAAAGCAATGGATAAAAGCTTTACGAAGAAAAAATTGGGAGCCCACTAAATATTCAAGGTTATGTGCTTTTTTCCAGTAGTAGATGCTTTTCTATTCCGCAACTGTTTTTTTAACTGCCTAACACTCCATGTTGAATACATTTTTGTAGTATTAGAATCGAATTCGCTGGTAAGCACAAAGAATCAAAAACGCAATATAGCGGCGATTAGGATCACTCAACAGTGGCGCCACCTACGATTAGCTTTCAGTTTTTAACCCCATTCAGCACTTAATGCGTAAAACACCACCAATTTTAAACATTAACACTGGAAGAAGCATAAGTTTTGTAAAATAATACAATGCACCGACGTGAACTTTTCCGCGTTCCCGCCAAAAGTCTTAGAGGGTGTTAGAGATCAATGAACGCATTCTGTATATTAATACTACTATAGTTGTCAAAGTCATTGTCATCATGTAAAAACGTCATAGTCAAATTCAGTGTGTCGTGGCACTTGTTTTTTTCTCTAATCTGTGGTCGTGGCCAGTCAACAAAACATGTAACTCAAGTACTGCTTGGGGTTTTGGCGGGAACGTGAAAAAGTTCACGTCGTTGCATTGTATTATTTCACAAAACTTATGCTTTTTCTAGTGTTAATGTTTAAAATTAGTGGCATTTTACGCATTAAGTGCTGAATTATGAGTATAAGTGTGGGCAAGTGATATAATGTAGTGAAACGTGGTTTTTCGTGTTGCTTCCAAAATTCCATAGAAGCCTCTAGTAAAGTTGCCACTACTTTACTAGGGTATGACTTAGACTGGACTATGATTACCTGACTTAGACTGGACTGTGACTAAGACTTGAAGACTTGACTTTACACGTGAAATATTCCATAACTCGATGAATAATTACAATACTTGACACTGGCTAAATACACTATGTATGGAGCCAAAATATAAGAAAAAAAAAACTCAAGCACTGCTTGTAATGGAGGTGCGGTGTCTTTTAAATTAAAGCTACAAATATTTACAGAAGAATGAAGCTTTTATTAAATACCATAGCCCACAAAACTTTATACCTTTATATAAATGCCTACCAATACCAATTGTCATTATAATCGTTAAAAAAACAACAAAAAAAAACGACTAATAATTTAAACCGTTTTCTTTTAACACAACTTGTTTGAAATAGAAAATTGTAAACAGCTTATTTTGAGCCCTTAATTACCGGAGACCCACCCTCCTATTTGTTTCCGAGTGGCCGCTGAAAAGGGATACAAATAATTAATCACCTGACCACGTTTCAAGGGGTGGGTATTGCTTTTTTAAAGTAGATTTTACAAGTACAAATGTTGTGGTATACCGGAATGAAAGGTAAGTTCATTTTGAAGTTTAATGTTTATTTTAATGTATAACGAGTATGTACGTTACTATTAATGATTTTAGCAGTGTCAACTGCATTTTTTTATAATTTAAGAGCATAGCATTTGACCACTGTCTCACCTGATGGTAAGTGATGACACGGCCTACGATGGTGCATGCTTAGCGTAATCTATCGATCCCATTCGTTATTCAAATCGCCTGCTTAGCGTAATCTAAAACCCCGTTCGTGATTCAAATTTTTTTTTACAAACTAATCTGTAGAGTACATGTTACCTTTGTAAAGTACGTCACAGAACACGTCATTGCACAGAAAATTATGTCGAAACTAATAAAAGATAACAAAGTTCAAATTAACTCGGTTCATAGTTGTATGGTTGAATAACGTCTATCCGTGAGGACCTATAATTGGCTTATTGTTTTATAAGTTAATATTTATATTATTATATCGGCTGTTGGTCTTCCAGAATGAAATAAATAAAATAAAATAAATATTCTTGTCAAAAAAGATTTTATTTTATATACTAGAATGAAAAATAAATAGCCGGCCAAGTTTGAGTCAGACTCGTGCACGAAGGGTTCCGTACAATTATCTATAAAAACGAACAAAATAAAGTCACGTTTGTTGTATGGGAGCCTCCTTAATTATTTATTTTATTCTGTTTTTTAGTATTTGTTGTTATAGCGGCAATAGAAATACATCATTTCTGAAAATTTCAACAGTCTAACTATCATGGTTCATGAAATACATGCCCGGTGATAGATGGACAGACAGGCAAATGGACGCACAGCGGAACCTTAGTAATAGGGTCCATTTTACCCTTTGGGCATGGAACCCTAAAAGAAGTATAGGTAAAATATTAGTCATTGAAATAAGTTTACAACTCGATAACAAAATGCTAATACCCACAAAAAAAAAAATTAGAGTTCGTAAAGGAGTTTTGGCGGGAACTCGAAAAAGTTCACGTCATTTCATTGTATTATTTTTCTAATCTTGTGCTTTTTCCAGTGTTAATGGTTAAAATTGGTGGTGTTTTACGCATTAAGTGCTGAATTACGAGCATGAGTGTGGGCAAGTGATATAATGTAGTGAAACGTGGTTTTTTGTGTTGCTTCCAAAATTCCATAGAAGCTTCTAGTAAAGTCGCCACCACTTTACTAGGGTATGACTTAGACTGGACTATGATTACCTGACTAAGATAATGATTGGGGACTGTGACTAAGACTTGAAGACTTGACTTTACACGTGAAATATTCCATAACTCGATGAATAATTACAATACTTGACACTGCCTAATACACTATGTGTGGAGCCAAAATATAAGAAAAAAAAAACGAGTTCGTAAAATTATTTAGTAATGAACTACTACTACGTCCGTGAACAGATATCTTCTAGGCAAGCATGTACCATCATAGACTGCATCATCACTTTCCATCAGGTGAGACAGTGGTCGAATGCGGCCTATCAACAATAAACAAAATAAATAAAAACGTATTTGAAATCTACTCTTACGATTTTTGATGGGGTTAAATCATATTTTGGGTTTTGCAATTATGTTAAAATGAACTGCCATCCACCACATACTTGGTTTATATGATAATTAGTCGACATTTTCCGATTTTCCAATATATTTTTTTATCAAATCGCTTCACAAGTTAAACGTCATGCTCGTAAGGCCAGTATACACGTGAAACTCTAAATGAATTCGCGACATGAAAATGTTAGAACACTGTACAAGACTGCAAGTAAATTGCTTTTCCTTCAAAAGCAGCTCGCTCATGCGTCTTCGATAAACGAACGAATACTGTCTTATTCCACTCTGTTTAAAACCATTTATTTTACGACACGCGTTTGACAGCATAAGAGCTCCAAAACTAACTGAAAACTTCAAAACTTGATTACATTTTAGCGCAATAATACTCGTTATTTTGCGTGCATTAATTTTTTTATTTTTCCATCGTAACCACCGTGTTAATCACCACTGTTTCTTATAACACCTCTTGCTATCAGCCTAATACGTTTCCACTGCTGAGATACTGGTCCTCTCTCACGATGGAGACAGTGGAAGTCGTAACCATCACGTCAAGTGAAAGTGGATGACATATCATGTTCTTGAATTAAAACACATGCTTCATCTAGTCGTGGTCAACCTACTAAACCACATGCATAGTTCTGGCAACCGATATAGACGGCAGTATAAAAATATCTCTTTTTTTATGCGATTGAATGACGTGACGAGCTAGTCGTTCACTTGATGTTAAGCGACACGGCCGCCCATAACAGTTGCAGTATCAGTCGAAACATTAAAACAATAAAGTTTCGCGTGACACTGCACTGCGCACGTCATCCTGAGACATCACACGGTGTAGTAATCAGATTACTAGACTGAGTGATCAGATCATATAGTCTCATTTGCCCAGTAATTTCACTAGCTACAATGCCCTTCAAACCGGAACACAGTAGTACTTGCACACTACTGCTTGACGGCAGAATAACTGGCAAAGCGGTGGTACCTACCTAGATGAACTTTGCAGAAAAGTCCTAGCACCTAGTTAAATTCCATTAACAAGCATAGCCAAATAACAAAAGCCCGTAATGCCTCTGTGGTGTGGTGGTGGAGTAGGTCGGCTCATAACCTGGAGGCGGCGGGTTCAATTCCCGCAACAGGACAAGTGTTTGTGCACAGGAAAAATAAAGCATAAATACTTGTTCTGTGCCCGGGTGTTGGGGGCCCATGGTCCTCGTAGAGTTCCTGGGTCCCTAGATACAGGGAATCCTAGTTAGGGTCCAGGACCTAAATATGTGATCGTTGGAAAAAGAAGACTAATGGGAAGCGGGTACATCGATGTGAAGAGCTATGATCTGCCATCACCAACCCGCATACCCAGCATGGCGATTTGAGCTAAAACCTCCATTGCATAGCACTAATAAAAAGAGCTGAAGGTCAAGCTCCGTGGCTTGGAAAGGTCTAATCCAGTAGTGGACGAAGATAGGCATCAGCTACAAAACGGAATTTGAAATACTTCGTCATCATCTGATGATGATGATGATGATGATGAACTTTGTGTGGCACTGTAGCATAGTAGATACTCATACAAAAATGTTACTGGTTTGTAGTTAGGTATAGGTAGTTTATCTCGCTGAACCAGCTAGCTTAGCATTCCCCTGAAACGTAGAAATATGCATAAATTATAGGCATATTAAAAAGCTTTAAATAATTCATCATCATCATCATCAACAGCCTGAAAACGTCCACTGCTGAACATAGGCCTTCCCCAGAGCGCGCCACCTTGAGCAGCTGCTTGCCTCCTGCATCCATCGGCTCCCCGCGGCTTTCACCAGATCCTCGCTCCACCGAGTGGGGGGCTGGCCTCGGTTCGTGGTCGCCACTCGAGAACCTTTCTTCCCCATCGGTTGTCTGTTCTACGAGCGATGTGGCCTGCCCATTGCCATTTCAACATGCTAATTCTAAGAGCTATATCGGTCACTTTAGTTCTCCTGCGGATCTCCTCGTTCAGGAGCTTACCTCGCAGGGAAACACAGAGCATAGGTCTCTCTATAGCTCGTTGCGCGACTTTGAGCTTACTAATGAGGCCAACAGTAACAAACTATGTCATCACCAGCAACACACACTGATTGAAAACTTTCATTTTCAGGCTCTGCGGTAAATAATTAACGAGTACATACCCAATATACACAATGAATACAAATTAAAATTTTAATACTATCGTACCTTTATGTCCCAAAAAGTTCCCAGCATTTTTCTTTCTTATTTATAAACATACCCGGGTTAGCTCGGTAACAAGCCCACATGTCCCGGTAGTAAGTTTTAATGAGCTTGTCGGGACGACCGTTCACCCGGCGTTATTACAATCTGAAACTTTTTGGAAATTGTTTTTGTCGATAATTTGCTTGTGACGGTAATTTAAAAAAATAATATTTTATAATGATACAACCTTAAACAGGTTTTTTGTTTCCATGTTTTTCCTCGACAAATTAATAAATGAAATATAATGATCTGAACTGAGTCTTACAGTCTTATCTTTTCTAAATACACATCCATTATTCCATAAAATTATTATTACAAGAGGGAGGACAAGGCTTTTACTTATTGAAAGTAGTCTGCTTAAATTAGGTGCAATGCACACAAGTGTGTTCTATGTGAACGAATTTCACTCTCTAAAACTTAACAAAAACTTTTGATTTTGGTGTCGTTTAGATTATGATCCATGCTTGTATGGACGAGAGAGAGGGGGGGAGGGTGTGTGTATACGTTAAACGATGGGGAAAGACGTGCCTGTCTTCCATCTTAGGTGGACCGACGATCTGGTTAGAACAACGGGGAGCCGATGGATGCAGGAGGCAAGCAGCTGCTCAAATTGGCGCTCTCTGGGAGAGCCTATGTTCAGCAGTGGACGTGTTAAGGTTGTTGATGATGATGCCCATAATAAGCTGTGGAGACAGAGATAGTGAGAGTAAGCTTTAGTCCATCATTTCAAACTTAAAGATTGTTGTTGTTAGTTGAGTCTGTAGAGGCTGTCAGACACGAAAAATTATAACTGGAGATCAAAATTCATTTAGCCGTTTAACAAAGGCCAAACTGAATAGTATAAAATAAAACAAACAACCAGCAACCTAAATAATTCATTTTTGGGTCCGCTTCGTGTGATCTAGTAATAGGCTTTACTTTGAGTTTGTATACCTACAGCAAAACTACCACTATTTAAATAAATTCAACAAATAAAGCCTATATAGATCATTTATATAGAGAGAGAAAATAATTTAATTGCACAAGAATAAAACAAGTACATAACTGAAACGTAGTGGTAAATAACGTTTTATTCACGTGTATTTGTGTAGTGTCACAAACATTCATCTTGGTTCCTATCCTAACTAAGATTCCCTGTATCTATAAGGAGCCAGGAACTACGAGGACGATGGTCACACAATACCCAGACAGAGAATAAGTACTTCATCTTTTTTTCTGTACACAAATACTTGACATGACACGTAAATTGTATCCGCTGTCTCCGGGTAAAAACACGTAACCTTCGTCTCACTTTCCAAAATATCCGGGATAAACAAGCTCACTTCGAACAAGTTTTAATGAACCGGTGAAGACTAAAGCCGGTTATTTCCGGTTTAGCCGAACGCGACCGGTTCGTAACTTTGGAATTTAACGATTGTGGTAGTTAGAGGTTACATACGGGCTTCACAAGTGGGACACATGTTCCATGCGTAACCATACAGCATTAAAAAAAATGGGACAACAAATATCAATAATATTGTTAAATAACGGGATATTTGCCATGTAGTTTATTTCTTTCTTGTCGTCGATATATTTCGCTGCAGTTGCAAGCAATATAATCACGAGCGAACTGAAGAACTTGAGAGTGGTAACTTGGTAACTGGTCACAAATGACAATTTAAAATTTTAAAATAAGAAACATTGAATTTCAAGTGCCAGTGGTTTGGGCTCTACGTTTAAAACAGTCGTTAAGGTGGAACGTTACACTAGCGCGGCAAATTCAAATTTTCTTGCTTTCTTTTGCCAATAATAGCTTAATGACTCAACGTGATTACATGAAAATTAATTTTGCGCAAATAAATATAATGTATCAATTAATTACCCAAGATGAATTATGTATCAATTGATCACCAAGCCGCCTGCCAAGCGTGGTGATTATGGCAAACCCCCCCCCCCTAATGACAAGCACAAATAAAAACGGCCCCCAGTCCCCGGCAGCTCTGCTATCCCGTGGCTACGGTAGCGGCCACGGTAACGGCAGGGCAAGGGGTGCGAAGAATCCCCGGCAGACGCCCGGCTACCAACCCCAACGACGACCCCTGGCCCTGGCAACACATAACGTGCGCACACTGAAGGCTGACGAAAGGATGGTCGAGCTAGAGGCGGAGATGGGTAAGTTACGCTGGGATGTAATGGGATTGTCAGAAGTCCGAAGACAGGGACAGGACACGATAATCCTAAATTCCGGTAACTTATTCTTCTACCGGGAGGGAGACCAACTCTCCCAAGGGGGTGTCGGGTTTCTCGTCCGCAAGTCTCTCGTCAACAACGTGGTCAAAGTCGACAGTGTGTCGGCCAGGGTAGCGTACCTGGTACTCCGAATAACCAAACGGTATTCGTTGAAGGTTATACAGGTATACGCGCCGACATCGGCACACTCAGACGATGAAGTAGAAGCTATGTATGAGGACATATCCGAAGCCATGCATACTTCCGAAACATACTTCACCGTTGTGATGGGAGACTTCAATGCGAAGTTGGGCACAAGGAATAGCGATGAGCTGAGAGTGGGGCCATTTGGATACGGGCAGCGGAACCCTCGAGGACAGAGGCTGGCTGACTTCATGGAGAAGGAGGGACTCTTTATGATGAACTCCTTCTACGAGAAGCGGCCATCCAGGAAGTGGACGTGGATAAGTCCCGACGGTTCCACTAAAAATGAGATAGACTTCATCATGACGACCAAGAAGCACATATTCGATGATGTCTCTGTGATCAGCAAGGTGAAAACCGGTAGCGATCACCGTATTGTTAGAGGCACATTGAATATCAATGTTAAGCTCGAAAGGTCACGTCTGGTGAAGTCTACGCTCCGTCCAAATCCTGTCCAAATCCAAAACCCCGAAGGCTTTCAGCTGGAACTCCAAAATCGCTTCCAGTGCCTAGCCGACTGTAACAGAGTGGACGAGCTAAACGACGGGTTGGTGGAAACTGTCCAAGCTGTTGGATCGAAATTCTTTAAGACCCAACGCCGAAAGAAGACTCAAAAGCTCTCAGAAAAAACTCTTGAGCTAATGGCCGACCGGAGCGAAATGAAGCTGCAGTCTTCAGTTGATATGTCAGCCTACGGTGAACTCAATAGACGAATCTGGAGTTCCTTGCGACACGACTTGCGTGCTCTTAGTACTTCACGTATTGAGGCCGCAATTGAGCGGAACCAAGGCTCTAAAGTGTTCGCAAAGGATTCGTCTATTGGGCAACACCAAATGACAAAACTGAAGACCGAAAATGGTAGCGTCATTTCATCCAAGCCTGAGATTCTGAGAGAGATCGAGAACTTCTATGGACAGTTATACACCTCGACACGTAAGCCCGCTACTAACACAGCTCAGGACATCAGAGCCAAGTTAGTCCGACACTATACCGAAGATATCCCGGACGTCAGCCTGTACGAGATTAGAATGGCCCTCAAACAGCTTAAAAACAACAAGGCACCAGGTGAAGATGGAATTACGACCGAACTTCTGAGAGCGGATGGTAGACCGGTACTTTTAGTCCTCCAGAAGTTATTTAATTCTGTCATCCTTGAAGGTATAACGCCAGAGGCATGGCACAAGAGCGTGGTGGTGCTCTTCTTCAAAAAAGGCGATAACACCTTATTGAAGAACTATAGGCCCATCTCGCTCTTGAGTCATGTGTATAAGCTGTTTTCGAGAGTCATTACGAATCGTCTCGCACGCAGGTTTGATGAATTCCAGCCTCCCGAACAAGCCGGTTTCCGAAAAGGCTTTAGCACCATAGACCACATCCATACGCTGCGCCAGATTATACAGAAGACCGAAGAGTATAATCGGCCGTTATGCCTAGCGTTTGTGGACTATGAGAAAGCCTTCGATTCAATCGAGACTTGGGCGGTGCTGCAGCCCTTGCAGCGATGCCAAATTGACTATAGGTATATCGAAGTTTTGAAGTGTTTGTACAGTAAGGCCACTATGTCAGTCCGACTACAGGACCAGAGTACGGAACAAATTCCATTGCAAAGAGGCGTGAGACAGGGAGACGTTATTTCTCCGAAACTGTTCACAAACGCATTGGAGGATGTTTTCAAGCTCTTGGAGTGGAAAAGATCTGGCATCAACATAAATGGCGAGTACATCACTAACCTTCGTTTTGCCGATGATATAGTCATAATGGCGGAATCGCTCGAGGACCTTAGCACCATGCTCAACGACCTCAGTAGAGTCTCCCAGCAGGTTGGTCTTAAGATGAATATGGACAAGACAAAGATCATGTCTAATGCTCATGTTCCACCTATACCGGTAATTGTTGGGAACGATACTCTCGAAGTTGTCGACAAGTATGTCTACCTAGGACAGATTGTCCAATTAGGTAGGTCCAACTTCGACAAAGAGGTGGCGCGAAGAATCCAACTCGGCTGGGCAGCGTTCGGGAAGCTTCGTCCTATCTTTTCGTCCAAAATACCGCAGAGCCTGAAAACGAAAGTTTTCAATCAGTGTGTGTTGCCAGTGATGACTTATGGAACTGAGACATGGTCTCTTACTGTTGGCCTCATTAGTAAGCTCAAAGTCGCGCAGCGAGCTATGGAGCGAGCTATGCTCGGTGTTTCCCTGCGAGATAAGCTCCGGAACGAGGAGATCCGCAGGAGAACTAAAGTGACCGATATAGCTCTTAGAGTTAGTAAGTTGAAGTGGCAATGGGCAGGCCACATCGCTCGTAGAACTGACAACCGATGGGGAAGAAAGGTTCTCGAGTGGCGACCACGAACCGGAAGACGCAGCGTAGGCCGGCCCCCCACTCGGTGGACCGACGACCTGGTGAAAGCCGCGGGGAGCCGATGGATGCAGGAGGCGAGCAGCCGCTCAAGGTGGCGTGCTCTGGGGGAGGCCTATGTTCAGCAGTGGACGTCTTCAGGCTGTTGATGATGATGATGATCAATTAATTACAATTAAAAGTATCATCTACTTATCATTGGTTTAGCCACAAATGGCAATAGACTGAAAAACTAAGAAGAATTTTTTTTATTGCCATTTGTCGCTAAACCAATGATAGTTATCTAGGAGATACTTTTAATCCTAATTTATTAGTAAATTCTATTTATTTCCGCAAAATTAATTTTCATGTAATCACGTTGAGTAATTAAGCTATTATTGGCAAAAGAACGCAAGAAAATTTGAATTTGCCGCGCTAGTGTAACGTTCCACCTTAACTGAGAACAATGTTATTATTATATTTATTCATGTCGGAGCCGGTGATAGTCATGACAGTAACAGTTGCTGAGTTGATAACGTCACATAAAATGCCGTCCAAGCAAGATGGTACCGTTTGACAGAGCCTTGATGGGCGTGTTGGCTTTGGAAGCGACAGTTAACAAAGTACTCTGTGGCGGGCGACAGTCAACACGAGTGGGCTAGAAAGTCTAGGAACTGTCGTGTTGCGTTATTTTACCCAGCGTGAGCTATATTAACGCTACCTCATTATCATCATCCTGAAAACACCAACTGACGCTGCATCAAAATAATCGCATGCATCGCATCGCCTTAAACAAAACTTTGATAATACCAGTAAAACTACTACAGTCCAGTATAGCGATACACATTGCGATTGTTACCGCTTATTGCTTCATTAAAACTTGGCGAGTCCAAGTTTCGCGTTCTGGAATACCCGGTGATGGGGAAAACTGCAATTTCGTTTCAGCAGTTAAAACTGTTACAGTACTGCTATTTAATATAGAGCTAGACTTAGGTGACCTCTTTGTAATTAATGCTAACCTGGTACTTGGGCCGATCACTGTACGTTCTAAGGTAACATAAATAAATAAATATCTGTGGACATTTTACACAGCGCCATCTAAGCCCCGAAGAATAGATTGTGCTATGGGAACCTAATACCTGATAGAAATGCTTATGTGCCTACGAATGCACTTTCCATATACGGATCTAATTACGACGCATCTACAGTCGTCACTTTGCGCGCTCTCTATGCGCTTGTATTGTCTTAACCACAAAATATAATAAACATCATAATGTACTAAAAATTAATGAATATTATGTATGGTCACCACTAGCCTCTCATCACTTACCTATAGGAACACGCATAGGTAATAGGCAAACTTAGATACTTTTTTGTTTGTAAATACATACATAGAATACAATATAACACCCAGACACAGAAAAAACATCGAAATTCATCACACAAATGTTTGTCCCGGGTGGAAATCAAACCCACAACCAGGAGGCTCAGGAGGTTCAGAAGGCAGAACCTACCAACTGAGCTAACAGGTCAGTCAAAAGATGGCTGTAACATGTTGTTTAACCACATCAGTAGGTACTCACTATTTAGGTAGCAACAAACTTTCTGGCTGTAGCCAATATGCTACTGCTAGAGAGCACCCCAGAAAGCGCCACTTTGAGCGGCTACTCGCCTCCTGCATCCACCGGCTCCCCGCGGCCGTGGCTTTCATTTTTCATTTAAACATTATTTATGCAAGATAGAACTTTAATATATCTTGAAATTCAAATTTAAGTAACCAGTCTGGTATTTCAATGGATGGATATTATAAATTATTCTTGATCAAAGCTCTGGAGCTTGGTTCCGTGCAACCTATAGTGGATTGCATAAAAATATAGAGAAGGGATGTACGGGTAGTTTACTTACGTGATAGATAAATAGAAAATGCTTTATTGCATTAACAGGTGGTGGGACTTTTCTGCAATGTTACTGCTTTGCCAGTTATTCTGCCGTCAAACTTTAAGTAGTGTGCATGTTCTATTGGGTCAATTAATTCAATTAGAAGTTGAATAATATATCAAAGTTATTTTAATACTATTTGTGCCCCGCGGTGTTACCCGTGGATAAAAGTCCTATAAGTTACCTATCTATATCTTGTAAGTAACTCCAGCATATAATCTATTTACATTCCAAATTTCATCGAATTTGGTGCAGTAGTTACGGAGATATAAGGTAACAAACATAATAGGATAGGAAGTAGGATTAACAAATGTTAATCTTTCTACCTATTTGTTTGTGTATAAAAGTAAACATAAAACACTTGATATTTTGATATTCAATCCAACTGAAATAAATAGAAGAAAACAGCAACGTAATCATATTCTCCACTAGCACCTGAACTAATTCAGTCAAGAATGCATAATAATAAATCTATTTCAAGCAGCCGATACCACGGTACTGCGGGGATTTCACAATAAATACAACCTCGAACAATAGTCCGAGAAATGAGAAAAAAATCCGGGAAACAGATAACTAACTTTTGCGTCCCAATCGGTGGGCATTGTTGTCAAAGGACACTACTAAGGTACACTAAACCCCAAAACTAAACCCCCCCCCCCCCTCCCTAAGTTAAAGTAAACTTGAATAAAGTAGAACAAGTATAAACCAGAGCATAAAGACGTGTGTGACTCAGCGGTAACACGTGACTTTCAAACTGACGCACCCAGGTTCAAATCCTGAGGTGACGTAATAATTATGTATCTAATAAATGGGAAGAAATATTATATTTAGCGTCTTCATCATCATCATCATCATGATCATCATCACCATCATCATCATCATCATCATCATCATCATCATCATCACCATTAGCTGGAAGAATCCACTTCTTCTCGTGTAGGCAAGTGGTCAGCCCTGGTGTCAGAATTTCTAGGCTGCCCAAAGGCTTCTGTCTTGGCTTAACGACTATTGTCTTAAGACAACAGCTGGGACCGACGGGTAACGTGCTCTCGGAAGCACGGTAGCGCTCAGTTGTAAATACCACTTTTTGCGGTAGTGGTCACCCATCAAAGTAGTAAGGATCCACTGATCATGGGCTTCCTAAATAGGTAAGGTTTTAATGTTGCATACTATTTTGGAGTGCGATTCCAACTTACATACGGTGTGGACGCGTTTCGCGAGCTCATAGAATTTTACCCATCTTCTCACGCCACACCCGCCCCTAACGTCCAAGTAATTAGTGTCATAGTGAAGTGCATATATTCAAATAAAAATTCCACTCAAGTGATCGAAAAACAAAACTCTGACATCGCTGCGCGCTGAGGTAGGCTCCTCTCCATCCCGGGTAAAAGGGACGGGCTGCGGGCCTGCAATAATTCGTCTCCGTCACACGCAAGCTGCAAACCGGTTGGCGCGGGACTTCCACCCTCCCTACTCTGCGTGCTACGCGTCTACGTGTGTTGCCTACGGCTTGTGCTACGGCCTACGTCGATCTTATCTGCTACGCACTGCGATCATTTGTTGAGGTATACAGCGCTAATAACAAATAGTTGTTTTAAAATGGTTACCTGCTGCGCGGCCTGCACTAAATCGATCAGGAGTGCTACGCCTAGTATTAAATGCTCAAAATGCGCTAGTCATTTTCACTCCATGTGTGTTAATGTATCTGACCGAAAGTTATCTGAGGATCTGAAGCTCACACGGGAGTGTCCGTTGTGTCAAAGTAAGCAGCCGAAAAAAGACAATTCTAATACGCCGGTGCGAGTTACGGATGCGCGGGCAGCAGCGTCTGCCATGACCGGGGACGTTAACGTTCTGGCACGCGACACGCGCGAAGCCAGCGCGAGTGGCGGCGCCCGCAAAACACCCGCTCAGTCCAGTCCGGCCGTCAGTGTGACTGCGGAACCTGATGACTTGTCTTCACTGACTTCGGTAATCAAATTACTCCGCGAGGATATAGCCGACTTGAAAGCGCATGTGACAACTCTATCTGATCATGTCAAACAATGTTTTTCTAAAATAGACGAACATGAGAGGAAGATTGCCGACAATGAGATTAGACTTCGTTTGCTGGAGGAACGCGAATGCGATGTGTTCATGTGTCGTAACACAATAGTGGATCTCCGTCACGAGTTGAGTGTGCGTGCTCAGTCGAATCTTAGAAATGAGCTTGAAATTTCCGGCATTAATGAGTTTCCTAACGAGAATCCAACACATATGTTGCAAGTAATTTCCAAAAAAATCGGGGTTGCCTTTGATGTTAATGACTTGGATTATGTGACCAGAGTTGGTCCTCGAAGCCGTAACAATGAGGCAGGTCTGAACACCCAGGACAACTCCAATGACCATCCTCCTCGCCCACTGGTGGTTCGCTTCCTGCGGAGACATAACCGTGATGCATTCCTTACGGCTGGCAAAAACCGACGCAATTTGACGTGCTCAGATATTGGTGTGGAAGGGACATCGAGAACCATTTTTATTAACGAGCGTCTTACGCAGGAAAATAGGCAATTATTTCGAGCAGCCAGGCGATATGCGAAATCCGCAGAGTATCGGTTCTGTTGGGTTAAGCATGGCACTATCTACGTCCGCAAGATGGAAGGTAATCCCGCAGTTGCTCTCAGGAACATGGATGAACTCCAGCGCCACTTTGGCCCACCCTCTAGTTAATATGGGCATTTACCAACTTAATAGCCCAATTCTCATCCTGCTCGTATTGATAATTGCATGTTATACCTTGTATCATCGATACTATAATATAACGCTTGGCTTACCGGCTCTTTATTTACTTATTATTATATTGTTAAGTTCCTTTTGGATGAAAGAGGCGGTAAACTTGTCTATTCTCTACCTATCACACTCACACATACACCCCATCACAAACACTCATTTTTCAATACACACTCACACCAAGTACACTCTTCAAGCCGATACTGAAAATTATCTTGCAAATATTTTAAATAACCTTTTTAAAATGACTTACTGGATCCAGGCACTATCATCGTCATTATTTTATTTTTATATTGATGGTTTTACTTAATGTAGTTGACGATATTGACGAAACCGTAATTATTGACTGTCATACACTAGAGTCAGTTGATATTTGCAAGACCATTTTAATCAACACTGATTACAATTTCAAAATATTGTCACTGAACATTAGAAGCCTACAACGTAACTTTGATGATTTTGCATTAACCCTGAACAGAGTAAACATTGAACCTGATGTTATTGTTTTGTCTGAATGCTGGCTTTCCAAAGGACAGAATATTGATATTATTCCGGGCTACATTATTTTTCGCACCTCTGAACAAACTAATAAAAACGGAGGTGTAGTTATCTATGTTAAAAACTCACTTCGAGCTGTCCAACAAAACGTAAATATCACTGACGCAGATGCTTTGCTTGTTTCAATAAACAGCAGAATCGCTGTGCTCGGAATCTATCGTTCGCCTTCTACTGCGGATCTTGTTCCATTTACTAACTCTGTGGACAATATACTTAACTCACTAAGAAATTGTCCTGTTGTTATTGTCACTGGTGACATAAACATAGATATTTGCAGTGACTCAAGTAACTCCGCAGATTATCAGTGCCTAATGGCTTCGCATGGCTTGCTTCCGGCCATCTCAAAGCCTACGCGTGGACGTGCCTGTATTGACCATATTTTTATTAAATCAAACTCAAGATCTATTGGATTAGTGTGTAAGTCCTCCATAACGGATCACGATATTGTTATTGCGGGTTTATCTACATCTAAACAAAGTGCGTCTAGGCCGTATTTTAAATTGAAAACTGACATTGATGCTGTTGTCTCTGAATTAAATTGTTATGACTGGTCTGACATCATGAATCAACCGTGCGTTAACTCAGCAGTTGCGATATTCAACCACATTTTGACCACAAATATAGACAAGAACACAAAAAAGATTAAAATTGGGCGTAAATGGGTCACGATGAAGCCCTGGATAACCCCTGGCTTACTCAAGTGCATGCGGCACCGTGACAAATTGCATATTGATCTCAGAGCTTACCCAGATGATCCAGTACGGCGCAAAATTTACTCCAGATATCGTAATTTCTGTAACAAACTTCTTAAAAAACTTAGAAATGAGTACAACAGTGGACTTTTAGAGAAAAATAAACACGATCCGAAGCAACTTTGGAAAACTGTTAAAAATATATGTCAGACGGTGGTGAAAAATAATGACTCGTTGGAACTTTTAAATCTTTGTACCACAGCCGAAGCTTCACTTCATAGCTGCAATCGGCATTTTGTGTCGGTTGGTAAACATCTAGCAGATTCTATTTTGAATAACTTAGGTATGACTCAAGAGTCTCTTGTCTCTGCGTACCGGCCAGTAACATCAATTACTCATTCTTTCTTTCTTCACCCTACAGATCCTTATGAAATTGCTAAAATTATACTTCAGTTAAAAACAGACAGCTCTCCTGGGCCAGATCAATTCACTGTGACATTGTTAAAAAAATCAATGCACTCTCTTCTAGCACCACTGTGTCAAATAATGAACTTAAGCTTAAGCACAGGAGTTTTTCCGGAGTGCTGGAAGATCGCTGCTGTTGCCCCAATATTTAAAAGTGGATCAAAAGCCCTTCCTGACAACTATAGGCCTATAGCACTTCTCAGCATAGTATCGAAAATATTAGAGAAGATTGTAAATAATCGTTTAGTTTCATTCCTGGAGAAGCACCATCTTATCTCTGATAGACAGTTCGGTTTTCGTCGTGGTAGGTCAACCGAAGACGCAACATCACTTCTTGCTAACCTTGTGTCAAGCTACGTCGAGAAAGGCGAATGTTGTATTGCGGTGTTTCTCGACCTGGCAAAGGCCTTTGATACCGTGTCGGTTGGCCTACTACTGAGGAAAATTGAGGCACTTGGAATAAGGGGTGTTGCTTTAGACTGGTTTAGAAGTTATCTGAGTAATCGCAAACAGTTCATCAAAGTCGGTTCTCATTCAAGTGAGCCCCTGTCTATTGACTATGGCGTCCCACAGGGTAGCATCCTCGGCCCCACACTGTTTACTCTGTACGTAAATGAAATAGTTGGTGCTGATCTGAAAAATGCGGAAATCATCGCCTACGCGGACGATACAGTCTTACTTTTCCACGATAGGAGCTGGGATCAAGTTTACCACTGTGCTGAGGAGGGTTTGGCTTATGTTGCAGGGTTGTTGGACAAAAATCTCTTAACACTAAACATTAAAAAAACAAAACATATTGCTTTTTCTAAAATAAGTGCATCAAGTCCTTGTACTGACTTTGAGCTTAAAATTCATTTCTGCTCGCAAACAGGTGCACCTATTGACTCACAACTAAGGTGTGTCTGTAGCCGTATAGATCGAACTACCAAAATTAAATACTTAGGAATAATCATTGATGAAAATCTGACGTATAAAGATCACATCCTGGACTTGTCTAGTCGAGTAAGAAAACTTATATTTCATCATCAACAGCCTGAAGACGTCCACTGCTGAACATAGGCCTCCCCCAGAGCACGCCACCTTGAGCGGCTGCTCGCCTCCTGCATCGTGCTTGTCATTAGGGGGGGGGGTTTGCCATAATCACCACGCTTGGCAGGCGGCTTGGTGATCGCAGTAGGTGAAGATTGATTGCCACCAAGACCGAGGGGAACGCTGCGACCCATTCCCTGGATATTCCCTTAGCCGCCTTCTACGGCACCCACGGGAAGAGATGGGGTGGTCCTATTCGTAACCGGGACCACACGGGACAACTTATATTTATCATGAAGAAATTAAGAGACTGTACACCTTCAGACATTCTTCGACAAGTTTATCTAGCACTGTGCCAATCAATAATGCAATACTGCATTTCTGTATGGGGTAGTGCTGGCAAGACTGTTTTTATGACCTTGGAGAGAGCCCAACGTGCTCTTATAAAAGTTACTTTGAAAAAACCATTCCGTTTTCCAACTAACACTCTTTACGAAAAGTTCAAAGTTCTTCGTATGCGGCAATTATTTGTTTTGAGTGCCTCAGTAAAAGCTCATAAAGGTCTCCTCAATCGTACCGACTATAAGTCTCTCTTAACCAAACGCGTTTTTCGACTGCCCCTTCCTCAAGCCACATCTCTATTATCCCGGAATTGTCCAGCCTTTGCACACGCGAATACTTACAATAAAGTTAATAAGCAATGTGACATTAAGGACATAAGCGTAGTAGCTTGTAAAAAGAAAGTTAAAGAATGGCTACTAACTCGTTCTTATGACGAAACAGAAGACTTGATATAAATATCACAAAAATATCGGCTTGTATTCAATCACACACCTAACACTCTCTAACTCACTCTCATATCTCTTCACCCTCCCATAAACATACAATACACCTTCTCACCTTGCACTCATCCCATCCACCCATCCTCCCCACTATATACTGGTGTAGCCATCGCGACATGCACGCAAACGTAACTTAAATACATCAGCAAGCTCAATTACAATCATATACATTTCACCTACCCACATGGCTAATAATTAAGTGTGTGCCTGCACGTACCGTAACCTACCTCTTACACCTACACTTAATACATCAATCTACCTACTACACCTCAAAAATGTATCAGCGAATACTCTTGGAATCATGCTTTGAGTCGAAAATGTCTCACCTGGAGTTTTAGCCCGGTACGGTTGTATAGACAAATCACCCAAGCATACTTCTTGTATTTATCAATAATAACATAGGTGAATAGCGATCGTGTAAGACAACAGCTTGGCTAAACTCGTACTCAACGATGATAATTAATAAGGTATGGGGAATAGTAAACTAATTTAGATAGAATATTCTAGAAAGCTAGTTTAGGAAGTTACTTATCTCATATTTTTTATTTTTATTTTTTCTGCTCATATTTTGTTCTTAATCTAAAATATGTTGTTATGTTTCATCAATATTTAATTAGATTAGTTATTTTACAATTATTGTTACTCTTTAGGTCTTTATCTAAATTATGTCGCTTTCTGTGATCAAATATCAGATACCATCGTATTTAGACTAGTTAAGGTACCTTCCTATGGCACCGTAATTGCTTTAACCACATGTTTCGTAATTCGTATCTCAGAGTCTCAAGACACACACAGGCTACCGCCTAGTTTGAGCCTCGCAGCACAATCATGTTTAGTCGTTAAGTTTCTTGAATACCTTGTGTACCTATACTTTAACTTATGTAACTTTTTTTTTGGCAATAAACACATTTATTATTTATTATTATTTATTATTATTATTTTCAGCTTTGTCTAAATGAAATAAGGTTGACATTCCAATAGCATTTAAAAAGTGCTCGAGCATTTTGCTACTCTGTCTGAGTTGACCCTAAAGCGCCACTTTGAGCTGCTGCTTGCCTCTTTCTATCAACGGCTCCTTGCGATTAGCAGGTCTTCAGTTCACTTAAGGTGGGTTTTTCATCCATAGTTAAGGTAACCAATGGTTAAAACTCTAAGAAATTCTAGCCAATGGTCAATATATGTTAGTGATTTTAATCATTGGTTACCTTAAGGCGGCGGGTAGACAAAACAAGGTGTTTTTTGGGACGTTTCCTGGCGTAATTCCAACACGTGGATCTTTGAATTTAATATTATCATGTAATTCATTTCATTAACTCGTTAGCGATGACCGCAAATTCAAGATTAATAAATATAGCTCTAAGAAAAAAAATCGCAAAACTCCCTGGAAAAATTTGAATGTTACCATTTTGCTGAGCTTCTACCGAATATAATTTTACAAAAAATAAATTAGTGTATTCGCAACAAACAATCAGATGTCGTGATGACTTAATAACTTTGAAAAATACTATATACAAATAGATATTAATTAAAAACCGTCAAAATCAGACAATTCATGCGTTGTTTTGTCGTAAGCGCCGCGCTGAAGTGCAGACTGAATTGATATTTAAGACTATGACGTTAAGGTTGATGTTTCTTTGAACGGATTTGGACCTGCTCATCTGGCTCTACTCGTCACCTTAACTTTACTCTTCTTCTTCTTATTTAAGAGGCTTGCTCTTGTCGGTGGAGTAATCGCCATCTTTCCCTATTTTCAGCCAATGCTTTGACTTCCCCGTACGACATGACATTTATCTTTTCTGTAAGCCCTTCTAGGTCTGCCTCTTCCTGTCTTCCCTTCTACCTTTCCTTCTATGATGTTTTTCATGAAGCTGTCATGTTATACAAGGTGGCCAAACATTTTTCCTCATCTTGACTCTATAGTCGCTAGTATGTTCCGCTTTTCTTGAACAAGGATCAGTACTTCTTCGTTAGTTTTTCGCTCAGTCCAGCTTATTCTCTCCATACGCCTCCAGCCCCACATTTCAAATGCTTCCAGCCTTTCCCGGTCTTTTTGGGTCATCGTTCATGTCTCGCTTCCGTACAAAGCTATGCTCCGCTATGCTCAGATGTAGGTTTTTATTAAACGTTTCCTTAAAGCTTTTGAAATTTTGGACTTAAAAAGGTGTTTTTTGTTGTTGAATGCTCTTTTTGCCATTACTACGCATCAAAAAATTCACCCTTTATGGAGGGCCTACCTTACGTCTCCCGATTCCTTGCTTTCTTTTTCTAATTAAAATAGGCCCGCATTTGACCGCAGTCTCGCCTGATGGAAAGTAACGACGCGGTCTACAATGGTACATGCTTGTTAGAAGATACTCTTTCAAATAATATGGCCGCTTAACTTTCGAAAGAGTTTAGTAGTGCCCGCGCTCAGTGGGGAATTGTACTGGCTGCCGGCGACGATTTGTCTCCATTTGTCCTCGACCGCGGCTACATACAGCGAAATAATTAACTAAGTTTTTCACAATCGTTCCAGTTTGCAGCGGCATTGGTGCTAGGTTAAAACGATTGTATTTTGAATTAAACAGTTTAATTAATTTCATTGGAAATCGTTTTAAGGGGTTACTTTTCGTGCTTTTTTATTGCTGACTAGTTGACTCGCCCCGACTTCGCACGGTTTAATTATTTTTAAACCTTAAACTTTTTATGGGTAAGAGATTAAGCGAAAGAAAAAAAGATAATCGAGAGGGGAAAAGGATGATCCGTCTTCCCTTCGACAGGATGAGAATAAATAAAAAAATAATTAAAAAATAATACAAACAAAAATATTCTTGCATATAAATTACATACATGTTTCTACGTGCAACCCGCACTTGGATGTTTTAGGAAATAAAAGTATCCTAAATTTGTTCTAAAAAAATAGCTATAACCATACGTTATTTCAGCAAAATCCGTTTAGTAGTTCCAGCGTGATGCGTGTTCAAAGCGACAGACAGACAGACAGACAGACCTTAAAAAAAATGTATCCACTTAAGTATCGACAAAAAATGTAATACAATCAAAATTTTCTAATGAAAACAGTGAATAAATGTACTTATTTAGCCCAGTTACAGTTTTATAATATGTTATCATCCTCTTTGCTTTTTCCCATTTTGTTATTGAGGTCGGCTCCCAATCTAAGAATTACACGAGCAACTGCCATCTGACCTCGCAACCCATAAGGGACCAGCAACAGAAATTGTTAGATCAGGCGTCAGATTCTATCAGGCGTCTGACTACTCGTAACGATTGCCATAGGATGTTTTTATGACAACCGGGACCGACGGCTTAGTTTAGTTTTATTGTATGTACCTATAGAATAGAATAGTAGACTCATTGGTAATGATGCGTTGGTGGAAGCTAAGCTCCACAGTTTAAAGCACCGACGTAAAGTTGCCAGTTTATCGGTTTTTTATAGACTGCATTTTGGAGAGTGTGTGAAGTAATTACACGATCTTATTCCTCCATCTCCCTTCTTTTACTGGACATCAAGGCGCACAAAGACACGGCACCCTTATATGGTTGAAATTCCATCAACCCGCACTAAGCGTTTTGCTATGCACTTTATAGTGCGAACAGCCAATGAGTGGAACACCTTGCCGGCGTCCTTGTTTCCAACTAACTATGATCTGGGTGTCTTCAAGACGAGAGTGAACAGGTATCTTCTAGGCAAGCATGTTCCATCGTAGACTGCGTCATCGTCAACTGCTTTGCCTATAAACAATAAAAAAAAGAAAAAAAGTAGTGTATACTGACCGTAATCATAGAGTGACGATGAGGTCTCTATACGATTATATATGTGGAAGACTTCACACTCAGTGAGGTTTGTCTGCGCTAAAGCTTGTTCGTTCTCTACTACCTAACACGTACACAATAACGCATTTAGGTACGTCCTAGAAAAAGAATCGCAAACTAAAGAGATGTCAAATATTAGTTCAGACGGGCTTAGTCTAGTAAGAAGATTATAGGCATATCCAAGCTCTATATCTCAAGAGACTTAAGTTGCTTCGCACCAATCAGCACATGTCAGTGTAGCACTCTGAGATTGTTGTTGATTACGTTACGGCAGATAGTCTGTTAGGCTAGATAGCGTTAAGTTATACTATCTGAGTTTAAATTGGTATATTATGCTCAGGGGGTAAATCTACTCCCCGAGGTAGACAATGTTTCTTCTACGACTTTTCTAAATTAATAGTTTTTCATTGAAGAAATGCCATGTAAAGTTTACGTTCGAAGATAGCCCTAGCGCAGCTGGGTGGTTAAACTTCGTCCTTGACTGAATGCACTTAAATGAGTTTAATGACCTGTGTTTAGAAATGTATTGTATCTTGTTAACTCTCGTTGCGATCACACGTCAAATTTTGTGAATGAATTTATTTTATAGTATGGAGGCTTGGAAACACGCAGTTTCAAGTAAGGCTCTCACAATTTGTAGGGTATCATGGTCCCAGTCCCCTTCTTTTGGGATAATATACCAATTCAAACTCACCTTGTATAGTTTTTGGCTAAAAATCTGTAATACCCATCTGCACTAAACTTTGACAGCTCTTAATTTTGCACTTACCCCTCGTTGAGGTCCCCAAGACAGTCAACCGCGATTAACAATCTTTACGTCAAAACAGAAACCTCTTAATTTTTTTTAATGTAAATGAATGACGTGACTAGCTAGTCATTCGCGTTTTGCGTAACACGGCACTGCGCAGGTCATCCTGAGACTTCACACAGTATAGTAATAAGATCATAAAATCTCATTTGCCCAGTAATTCCAATAGCTACCTTCAAACCGGAACACAGAAGTGCTTGCACACTGCTGCACTGCACTATTGTTAGGCGGCAGAATAACTGGCAAAGCGGTGGTACCTACCTAGACGAACTTTGCAAAAAAGTCTTACCACCTAGTCAACTGCGATTGACAATTATTTCATCAAACTGAAAACTTTTAATTTATTCAAGGTCTCAAAACTTTCAAAAGGCATCCTAAAACTGTACAATTATTTATCACATGCAACAAATTCTACCCATAATAACACGGCATGCCCAAAATGCTAGCAGAAATTGGCATGTTGAATGATTGGTCGTTATTTAGGCCAAATAGAGACCAGCATTTTGACACGTTCCAAAAATATTTTTTCTTACTTTCCATACTACCCTCTTGAAGGTCTCATGTCCTCAATTCTATTATAAGGCAAAAAAGGTTTGTTAGAAAACTTATATTGAAAAAACCTAATCCAAAAGTTCACATTCGTCCTACCCTCAGGGTATCCGAAGTAAGATGGAACTGGACATGAGTAAAGTGTAGAGTTATGACGTTTTTGTAGTGTGGGAGGTTACGGCTATTTTGGTAAAGGTCTTTCTTTCTAAATTACGTTCCATTTTGCTCTGTTTGTCTTATTTATGACCTGGGGTCTATCTGACGTGAATCTGCACTTTGCTCCTCTAGAGTTGTGTAATCATTTTTAACGGGCAAAGTGGCCTAACTTAATTAATAAGAACAATTATTAGAGTGATATAGGTATCCTTTTTTTTATATATAGGGGTGTCAGTAAAAAGGCCATTCTTTGCAGCTTTCAAACATAAGATCATAGAGTTTGTACGGCCCTGTGAATTTTAAACGTGGCTGTTTTCATAGTGAAACAAGTTTGAAGATATGAATTATAAGTAATTGAATTGGATTTTGTTTTGCATAATGCTTCATGCAAATCAACTGTACTAAATGCATCTTAATAGAATCGCCTACTGTCTCTCCAAACATGGCCGTTACGTATAACCGTCCCGGGACATATGGACGGTAAAAGGGAATTCCCACACGCATTTACTTTGAGAGCTCTCTAAACACATTATGGAATGCGGTTTGGTGGTAAGCGGAGCGGATTAAAGCGGAGAAACGTAGGGTTACGAGATTGCGTTACGATAAACTGATACATAACCTTTGTTTTTCGGTTGTTATGATTTGGCTCAGCACACCAAAAAATGTTGTTACAAGATTTTATTACACTTTCAACAACAGCCTGAAGAGGTCCAATGTGCTGAACATAGGCCTCTTCATAAAACGCCACTTTGCATGCTTATAATGGTAAGTATTATACCATATTTACCACACCACCATATTACACTTTTAGATGACTTTAAATTTTGTCAGTGATTATGACAATTTAAAATCTTAGTATTGACTTTATTTCAATTACAACGTAATATGTAATTCATTCATAAATTCATAACTATAAGATCTACATTATGTTTTTATAAAATTAAACCGGGTTGGTGGCAAGCGGAGCGGAATCAGGAAAATTATAATTTTCAAAGTAGCGATGGTGTTTTGCTTCAAGAGGATAATCAGATGATGGTAAACACTTTATATTTTTTTTCCATAAAATTATACTTCCCTTAACAGCTCCGTAAACGTAAATAATAAGAATCTTGATCCTGGTGGCGAGCAGAGCAAAGAAAAGCCGTAGCATATAGCGCTCTCAAAAGTCTTCAGTGCCATTTTGACAGTTTATTTTGGTTAGTAGGTTTCAGTTTTACATTATCTTTATTGTTTTTGTCGTTTTATAGTTAACCTAAACTATAAATGATGATCCACAGGAGAACTAAAGTGACCAATATAGCTCTTAGAATTAGCAAGTTGAAATTTATTCATTTATTTAATTGTTAAATACAATTGTGAACTTACAGCTAAACCAAAACATTCACATTGTTACACTAAGTTCTTAAAAGGATTAAACAATATATATTTATAAAGCCGACTAATGGCGTCAGTATGTATGTCAGCATCCTAGACTTCGCTTAGGAAGCGGTTAATAACCGCTACAGCCCTTGCCGTTGGAGCATTATGAGCATGCCATGTCCGCAAAAAGCAATGGGCAGGCCACATCGCTCGTAGACTGACAACCGACGGGGAAGAAATGTTGTCCAGTGGCGACCACGAACCGGAAGACGCAGTGTAGGCCAGCCCCCCACTCGGTGGACCAATGATCTGGTGAAAGCTGCGGAGAGCCGACGGATGCAGGAGGCGAGCAGCTGCTCAAAGTTGCGCTCCCTGGGGGAGGCCTATATCCAGCAGTGGACGACTTCAGGCTGTTGATGATGATGATGATAATGTAAATTTAATGTGGATCTTATAAAAGTTTATATACTACAATAAAGGACGCTAGTAGACCCTTTAGCTTACACATTACACATCCTACAGTTGTCTACTGCAGGTAACGCTCTTAGAAAAAGTCTAGGTTGGTTAAAGATAGATCTCAGTGCCTATCGTATCCTGAATAAAAACGCTAGCTTAGCTAACTAGACCCCAACCTTACTGAAAGGTCACATCTTGCTCTATTCTACATAGGAAATCGACTTCCGTGCCTCCCCGCAAACTGGGTCGTAAAGTTGTTCAAATATTTTTGTTGCAAATACAAGATCGAAGGGAGCTATTTCTGAAATCGTTCAATGAGACACAATTTCATATAGATAGGTAACAGTCAGAAATGTTGTTGAATTAAATTGAACTAAGCCATTCCAAGTAGTCTCACTAAGAGACTAATGTGGATTTTGTGTGTGTAGCTGCTGCCTTCTGAATTGCATGTTGTGGATTCGATTCCAACCATTTGTGCGTGTCATGAATATAGGTAGGTAGATGATTGTTCTGTGGCTAGGAGAAAAGTTTCATATAAGTATAATGATTTATCTAGTTCCCATAATACAAGGTTTGTTTAGTTTGGGCCATATAGATGGCGCTGTGTGAAATATCCACAACTTTTTCTTTCAGCAGACGTGCTGATAGTAAGACTGATCCGGTCTTGTATCTTATTACAATTAACAAAAGCAATTCTTCTGAGTTCATCTATATAATACTTAGGTATATTAACATGTTTTTTCAAACTTTTCCTGCATTTATTAAACGACCATAATAACTATTAGACGACTTAACTATAACAGAAAATGTGCCATTATTCTCTAAATTACTACAATATTAAAAGCTAGTAAACTAGCTACACTATCTACTACAAAGAACATTTGGACTGTATACTAGCCGCGATGTCCTATAAACAGTCCAAATGTTCCAGCCCACTACCGGTATGTAGCGTACCCAACATGCTGGCCGCATTGCCACGTTGTATTGCAATGCTGATTGGTTGAGTCAAATAAGTACCAGTATAAAAGCTAATTACAATTTAAATTACAAATAAAAACGAGCGATGGTGGCCAAGCGGTAGTATTTGCACTTCGCAATCTTACGGCATCGGGTTCGATCCTCGGCCCTGCACCAATGACTTATCTATTAGATTATGTGCAGTTTGTGATGCCATCGCTCCGTGCCTCGGAGAGCACGTTAAGCCGGCGGTCCCGGTTGTCATAAGAATATCTGTGGTAATCGTTACGGGTATAGTTAGACGCCCAATAGAATCTGCCACCTGGTCTAACCATCCCTGTTACTGGTCCCTTATATGGGTTACGAGGTGAGATGTTAGTCACTTGTGTAATTCTGGTAGCTCGCCGCTACAAGTTAGATTAGGAGCCGACCCCAATAACAAATGGGAAAAGGCAAAGAGGATGATGATGATAAAAGCTAATTAGTCTACTGACATCCTTTTCTCAACTTCATCAAGACGTTTAATCTACAAAATAAGTATATCTCGTAATTATGATATCTCAACTCTCACAGGCATCTGCCAGTTTACATTTATATACCGTACTATCATCAGAATACAAGGTATACTAGCCATTTTGTCAGACGGCTTTTGCTTTGTATCTGAAGTTCCAAGAATGTCAACTCAATTTCTTGAATGTTAGCTTATAACTTAATGGTAAATTATGTAAGACAGTTGAATAGTGCTTTGAGTTATACTGACGATGAATTTGAATAGTTGAAATTATGAGCGTGAGCGAATGTTGAGTTTTCTCGCAATTTACAATTGTATAAGAAGTTTTGAACATAAATTGCTTACACTATTATTATGGCTAAAAATAACTTACTGATACATTTTTTTTTATTTTGTTGCCGCGGGATAACGAGAGAATGGGTGAACCTTATGGTGCTTCTAGGTAATTTATACGTTACGTAGCTATTGTTAATTTTTTCGCCTTGAAATCTAGATAGGCATAGGAGGTACCTCTTCGTTTTATTGAAAATAATGTCTCGTTTCTATTAGAAAAATCTAAAATATTCTACAGATAATAGGAAACGTTTTCTGTTTGCTTGTCTGTTTACGTGAGTTTCACAAAAAAACGCCTGAACCGTTCTGGATGAAATTTTACCCACAGGTTGGAAATATCACAGATACAAATAATAATTTATATTACGAAAAATTAAGACTTTCCGTAAACATCTGCGAGTGAAACCGAGAAGCGTCTAGCCAAATATAATTAAACTGCAAATAAAAACACTTCTTCATCTAACAAAACAAAAACAACTATACAAATTACTAAGGCAGGGCTATTAAAACAGCGACAGTTTGTATCGATACTCTTATTTAAAATCCTACATAAATTACATTTCACAGTTCTAAAAATGTTGCTGTCTCTTTCATGAAGGTCAAAAAGACAAGGCCCACAATAGTTTTTGACTGTCATGTTAAATTAACCCCCTATCGCTAATTTGCGATGGTCAATTGCCACAACCATCACAGCCTTTTGGTCAATCAACGCCTCATCAATTCGATTAACATATGTTTCTTGAAACAGAGACAAAAAAGGATGCAAAGCTGTTGCGACAGATGGTCACCACTACAAAACGGGTCTTCTCTCACAGAGAAAGTTTAGACTTTATGTTAGGCCATCACCTACCTCATCATCAGGCCTGCATATTATAAGCTCATTGGGAATTAAGGACAAAAAGTTTTGGGCCTAGTCAATGAGGATTAAGAAACAAATTTTATTTTTCATGTTGTCAACATCGCAACAAGCTGTGGCTAGACTTTAGCCCGGAACGAGGAGAACTAAAACCAGTGACATACTTAGGTCTCGAAACGAGCTATAGCGGGAGCTTGCACAGTGTTTTCTTGGGAGATAAGATCCGACATGAGGAGATCCACTGATATAGCTCTTACAATTAGCAACTTGGAATTGCAATGGCCATAATGCTTGCAGAACCGACAAACGATGGAGAAAAAAGATTCTCGAGCAGTGACCACGTACCTTAAGACACAGCGTATAGGCTGGCCACTTTCTAAGGGGGACTGACGACGTTGTCAAAACTGCGAGGAGTCCTGGAATGCAAGAGGCAGTATCATTATATGCGTCGGAGGCCTATGTTCAGCAGTGGATATAAATTCAGCAGTATAAACTTCTTCTAGCTGAAGACGATCTATTCACTATCTCTGTTTCAAAACAAACGCTTGTTTAATTGCCCCACAAAAAACCACATTTGTATATACACCGCCTGGAGCTTGAAGCCAATTCACTGGGACTCGTTAAAAGTTTCCAGTGAATCGTGCCTTCACGCAAGCACTATACGGTAAACTTGTTAGCTGGGTGGCTCGTAGTATATCATATGCTTTTTAGTATGGAGTTGTTAAAATTAGTTATTCTGAACTGGTTTACAGTGAATTGAAAGATGAATTTGTATAAGGCTTACGGGAAGTATTTGCGAGATCTTAACCATGGAATAATTTGTGAGTTCCAGATATTTTGGCGCAGTTACATGCACCATAAGCTAAGGTAAGGGGGTTAAGGGAATATCCAGGGAATAGGCAGCAGCATTCTCTTCAGTACGTTAAATTCTTCTGCAATCACCAACACGACTGCAAAGCATAGTCATTATGGAAACCCCCCTAACCGTCTAAAGTAGCATTTTATAGGGGTAAAAAATAATATCATGAACCCAGAAATTATTCCTATCTCAGGAAAAATAGGGTTTTTTTTTAAATTTCACTTACAATGTAAGTATACAGTATAGTTAGTATAAAGTTAATGCAAAGAAACCGTATGTTGGTACTCACTATTAAAAATGTAGTGAATATGAGTTTGAATGTTCAAAACAGTGTTAAAAAGCTACCTCCTCTGAACAAAATGTGTCAAACTTGGCACTATGGCATGAAGACTGGAAAATGCGACACATTCAAAAAGTAATTTTAATATGTCATGCATTCGAACTAAATTCAAGATGTGCGCAGAAAAGTTGTCCCGTATGCTGCCAGTGTGGCTAAGGGAATATATCCAGGGAATAGGCAGCAGCTACCAATCGTAGTGGTGTGGGGATTATTGGTGATGAGGAAGCCTATATGTAAAGCAGTGGGCGCAAAAAAGGTGATGATGATGATATGTTATCCCGTAAAACTAGTAAAGGCAGCAACACACTTGCATGGCGTGACACACGGCCTTTGACGTGTTTATTACAGCCGCAGCGGATTCTGTAGATCCTTTCACAAATCCACGTGGCCTCTTTGCAGACGGAAATAATTTGGAACTAGTGACTTCACAATAAACTAACAAACACGCAAAAAAAAATTGACGGTGTACTTATTTAATAACGTTTATCATGATCACATCCAATATTACTTGCCAGTTGCCATTATTCAAACCAAAGTTCGAACAAAATTCAATCCCACCGCCCAGCCATAAACGTTAGGCGGGCGGACGGCACAGCGTCGGTGATATGTGTAGCGTGCTTTCCGATTTCCGGCCAGCGGCGGCGAGCCATTTGCGATGTAGCTTTTACGATTTCGTTGTGTGTGTGAGTGTGGGTGTACTGGTACGTTCACAACTGATTGACTATACATTTTATACTTATACTTCAAGGGCTGGGGGAATAGGTACGTCCACAGCCCGATCATCAAGCACTGGCTGTCGATGCACCGGAGTACGAACCAAAAATAACTCTGGATGAATTTTAGACTGATTGATATGTTTTATATCAATTTAAATTTTTAATAGACTTTTATTTTTAGTATTTTAGCACAATATTGGTTTTTTTGCCAGAAATAAAGACATATTATTTTATTATTTTTAATCACGATTAAGTCTCTACAACATTCATTTTTTCACTGGCAATAGTAATTTTTTTTTGTTAACCTATACTGTCCCACTGCTGGGCAAAGGTCTCCCCCATATCCTTCCAGATATGGGGGAGACCTATATATATTTAATAGTCATTAATAATAACATTTCATTATAGAAAACTAATATGGATTCCGCACTTAGAAATGCAAGAAAAGACGTAACATTCTTTCTATGGTAACTACAACTTTTATCTAAAGAACAAGCTTTTTTGTCAAAGCTACGTTAAAAAAGGAATGCGAAATAGAAAAATCACCCCTTTCCTCCAGCTTTATTAATTTATCATAGACAAGGAACGTAAACTATTTATTACGCTAGAAATATTTGCATGTTAATAATCAATAATCAATAATCATTTATTTAATAATATACATTACACGTCAGTCAAGACCTAGTTTTAACTAGATATAAAATAAAATGAAATAAAAATGAATAAGTAAAATAGACGTCAATTGATAAATTAATAATACATAATAAATTAAAAAATATCAAATAACAATTAATATTATAAAAATGTATAAATTGATTGTAAAATAATTAAAATTATTGTACAAATTTTATAAATTCGTCGACATTGTAGAACGCCTTCTCAACGAGCCACTTTTTAAGCTTTCGCTTAAATCCCAAAAAAACTGGGGGCAGAAGTTAATTAAATGTATAAGACGTTGCTCCACTTCCAGCTAGACGATTACATAAATTGATTGCAACCGATTGAAACACAATTCTGTATGTATTTGACAAATCCAAATCACAGTTTACGTGCATAATAGTTTATTTAAATTAGAAATGAAGTTTCGTCTGTTGTATTACAATTAAAGATAAGTAGGTCATCACTTCTCAAATCACTGCTAAATTTATTGTTCTGTTTTTTTTTTGGGTTCACTTTCTAGTTCTGAGCGTTGAATCTATTCATCATCCTCTTTTTCTTTTCCCATTTGGGGTCGGCTCCCAATCTAACCTGTAGCGGTGAGCTACCAGAATTACACGAGTGACTGCCATCTGACCTTACAACCCATATAGAACCAGTAACAGGAATGGTTAGATTCTATTAGGCTTCTGGCTACCCGTAACGATTGCCATAGATGTTCTTATGACAACCGAGACCGACGGCTTAACGTGCTCTCCGAGGCACGAAGCGATGGCATGGAAAACTGCACATAACTTACTAGATAAGTGATTGGTGCAGGCCCGGTGCCGTAAGATGGTGAAGCGCACATACTATCGCTCGGCCACCATCGCTTTGAATCTATTGTTCTTTTAATATGAGTGAATAGATATTTCTAAAAACTTTGTCGTCGACACTACCTCATTCTGTATGTAGGTAGCTGTATATCTAAGAACGTCTTAGTAAACTGCTTTCAGATAGTGAATGAAGATAGGAAAGTCCGTTTTGTCCATTTATGGGCGGTATCCTTCACTTATTCACCGTTTACTTGTGATATTACGTTAACCTTAAGTTTATCTTTAGTACTCGGTTTGAAAGGTACTCGTTAAATGCGGTATTAAGGGGTAGCTTAAACACTTGTTATATTCTGTTCTTTACTAAATTATGTACATTTATTTACAGTATTTTTTCAGCTTTTAAATTGATTTTAAAAAAAGAGGAGGTTCTAGATTTGGTTTTTTTTTTAAAATTATTTACTGAATAAACCTGACCACGGTCTCACTTGATGGTAGGGGATGATGCGGTGTACGATTATAGAATGTGATGGTGGCTGTAAAGTGCGCTGTAAGCCCTCTGCATGCTGCGCTGTGCCCGCGTGCATCTAATGTTTACTATACTGCGCTGCGCAGTGTTTCACAACACAAAAACCATTGACACAAAACCCCATGCTTTCAAACCTCAACTAAGTTTCTTCTACTACAGTATGGAATTGAAATCGGCTTTAATTTTATGTTTTAAAGTGTTCATTGTAAATCTCTTTCAGGAAAAGAAATGAGAGTTTATTTCTGCTGACAGTTTGGCTGAATGTTGTATATTTAAATTAAGATGTTGAAAAATGTCCTTCATCACACTCAATGTTGTCGCTTGAGACGCGTATTCCTCTTTCTTTTACACAATTTCTAAGGCACACCATTAGCCATGCAAAAGAAATGTTACTTTTTACTGTGACACTTTCGAAAAGCTAGTTAGTGCTTTATCCATCTCACATCCAATTTCAAACAGTCGTCCGCTTATAAAGCAGTCGAACTGCACAAATTACCCTACTATTGAGACAGTGGCCCCAAATAACCCGCTGATTACCTCAAGCTAATGTTTTCACAACGTATTCAAACTGCAAATGAGCGATTTTCGCTTATCAAATTTATCTGCGTTTTAGTGTTCATTTGTGAATTAAACAGTATATTAAGTCTTCACTTGCTATTTTTAGTTCGGAGTCAACCTACCGGTGGCGCCACCAGTGTATGTTTGATAGCGTATATGTTGGTAACGTAACGTTTGAGAAATATTTGTCTCATCCAAACCTTGTTTGTATTAGTGTCAGCTATCGATTAATATAGGTTTTATGGGTGGCTGCTATTTTGAAGAAAAAACAAGATGGCGGACAGTAGCTACACCAGGCTTCATGCTATAATATTGAAATCTCTTTAGAATTGTTTTATTCGTTACACTCTCATTTTTAGGTATTTTTATATTACTTATTATGCTTACGTTTGACATGTCACCTTCTAGGCGATCATGTGATTGGACTGCAACCAATAGAAACACTAAACTGTATTGTTTTGACAGTTTCAGTACGCAGTTTATGTGCATACTTACTGTGGAAATTTTCATATTCGGAATGAAATTTCTCCTGTTGCATTGCGATCAAAGTTCCGTGATCATCCTGCTGATGTTAAGTGATAATGTGGTTGATGATGTAGCCCGCTCGCTTAGGAAAGACCAGCGCTTGTTCATCATCTCTCCCACAGAACTTGGTCTCTGTTCTCTCCTCACTCTGCTAATTGTACCAAAGTTGGTTTACTGACTTTCTCTATATTGTGTAAATTATGTCCTAAACTACGCTAATCCACGTTTTAGTTACGTAGTAACATATTTAGTAATCTGTAGGCACTGATTACGTGTGTTACGCCTAATGACGGCTCGTTAGTCATGCAATTATTTGAATGTATAAAATGAATAATAAATTTTGAGTTATGAACAGATATTAACGGTGTTTAACAAGAAAATGATACCATGTCCAATTAGTGGGTTTAAAATATAAAATAGCTTTTTCATCACAGTTGCTCGTAAAGTGGCTCTTCTGCCACCGCTTTTAGAACCAAAATCCAACAAATTTCAGACGTGTGCTTTTTACTCTAAATTACCACACACGTTATAATATGATAACCCGATTCAGTTAAGTTTGTATCTCACTGCAAGTTATTAGTACATTTATGTCGTTTCGTTTCGTCTTAGTTCTAGTTCCAGGTCCAGTTTTCGTTTCGTTTCGTTTCCTTTCGTTTTGGTCGATGTCGATTTTGTTCGCGCCATCAACACGGTTTTTCTCTAACGGCGCGTGAAGTAAGAAGCCTGCACGAAATTTTTTATAAATTTAATTAACAATACAACTCTGTTTTTTTCCTCGCAACTGTGATGAAAAACGTCGTATGACATGCGTGTGCAATGATCAAATTTGAACACTTGTATCATAATGTACTAATAATGCATATAACAGAACCACTTATCATTTTTCTGTTATACGTAGCAAATAAGTATATTTATGGCCTATCTGATAGCGCGAGGTCACCGTAGCCTATCCGTAACACTAGAGGTGCCATTAATGCTTTACTTACCCTGTGATAATACTCGTTTTACCTTCTTATAAAATGCTGCATATTATTCGACCTATAACTCTGTTATTAAGAAATAAATGATAATGATAATGATATAGTTATGGAGAAAGACTACTGGTGGAAGCTGATTCCACATCTTACAGTTGCTTCACAAAATAAACCTAACGGTTGCTCTGGAACCCTATAAATGGCCTTTTCGTAAAAGTGGGGATTTAATCCATTAACAACATCATCATCATCACCACCAACAGCCTGAAGACGTCCACTGCTGAACATAGAGCTCCCCCATAAAGCGCCACTTTGAGCGGCTGCTCGCCTCCTGCATCCATCGGGTCCCCGCGGCTTTCACCAGATCGTCGGTCCACTGAGTGGGGGCCGGCCTACGCTGCATCTTCCAGTTCGTGGTTGCCACTCGAGAACCTTTCTTCCTCATCGGTTGTCAGTTCTACGTGCAATGTGGCCTGCCCATTGCCATTTCAACTTGCTGATTCTAAGAGCTATATCGGTCACTTTAGTTCTCCTGCGGATCTTCTCATTCCGGAGCTTATCTCACAGGGAAAAACCGAGCATAGCTCTCTCCATAGCTCCTGAATACCCTTGTTTTCAGGCTTTGCGGCCGAAAATATAGGTCGAAGCTTCCCGAACAACATAACACCATAAGCTATACTAATTACCGACCTAGTTTCCCGAATCGATACCACATTAAAAATAATAAAAATGTGCATTTTCCTTCATCACGGTAAAAGCCGTTAATACGCAAAGTGCGAGGGCTGCCACGAAGCGCATTGCTGATGCATGGCGGGGAATATTCTGCCGGGTTTGTTTTTATAGGCGTAATATCGTTTGGAGCAACCCCTAGCTTTTCTGCGGTAGATCTTTAATGTATTATAAATTAAAAAAACGTTTAAACTTTGAAAATATAGGGTGAGATCAGCTCAAACATACACTCCATGAAGCACGGGTCTCATAAAGAGTGTATGTAAAAGTGGCAGTCGGTGGAAAACGTAATTGTGTCCATTTATTTTGTGGTTCTTGAGCTTGATCCCGAAAACCCTAATGGGCCCCCAATGTATTTTCTTGTAATGTCTAGAATCTGCGAATGTGAGCAAGGGTTGAATCTTGGGTGCGTTGCACTGAAACAAGCAATCACTAAGCATAAAGTTAAACTCAGTGTTAGGTCGTTTAAAAAGAAAAAAACAATTTTGTATTTTTAATTATTATCAGATCAAATCAAATAAAAATTTTAATAGTAGATACTTACGGGATCTTCAACCGTGAAAGTTTAAAACATTAATAAATAATTTATTGTAGATATTACTACTACTTATGTTCCGTTAGACTTCCTTATACAAAACGTTTTAAAAATTACAATAATATTTTATTTTATTTTGAAATTATTATAAACTACGGTCTACTCTTTTTCGTCGATACTGTCCATCTAAAGGTTGTCTGGAAGAGAAATCTAGTTATTATGGTTTCTTTTATACATGTACGTTTCATTGGATATACCAAAAGGGTTCTCTATGTCTATGGGTAGCATTATTTATTATACAAAGTATCAAAGAAGCAAGGAAAAAGTAGGTTGTAGTCTCTTGCACTCGCGCACTCGACTCGACTAAAAGCTGGCTGGTGTAAAGTGCGCTCGGTGGCACTCAGGCGAGGCGAGTGCCCTCCGCTCGACCCCGCACTCGCCTAAACACTTACTGTTTACAAGAAACTCTGTTAAGGACGGGATCTGAACTGAGCTTGTTTCTGAATCTGGGCTAAAGTTGAAAAAATAGTAATACTAGTAATCTATTTTAGAAGCCATTCTGTTATTGATTAAAGATCCCGAGTTTCATAATGACATCTCTTCCCGTGGGTGCCGTAAGAGCCGAATAAGGGAATATCCAGGGAAGGGACAGCAGCATTATCCTCAGTACATTAAAATCTTCTGTGATTAAAGCGGTGGTGATTATGGCAAATCCCCCCCCACGATAAGCGTCCAAAGTGACGTTTTATGGGGAGGCCTGTGTTCCGCAGTGGACGGCATCAAGTGAAGATGTGAAGTGAGTTTTATGAGCAATTTACCAAGCGCTATCAAAATTTGATATAACCAACTGAGCACTAGCATTACGCCACTGCGGTCAATAAAATCCAACAGTCACTATAGGTATATGCCATGTCAGAAGCTTTTGGATGGCTTAAAACTTCTGACACCGTGGTTTAACTACTTATTTCTACGAAAATGAAGGAAGGGAACGACTATAAAGGCAAGTCATAGCTCGTCCCTAAAAGGACAAAGTGCTTCAAACAAAAGGGAAGCGGAACATAACCCGAAAATAGCTGACATCGCTACAACGCCCCAGATACCAATAAAACCATGCAGCTGATAACGGCTCAGAAATCAGCTGAACAAATCCACTGACGCCGAAATCCGATGTACCCCAAATCCATTAACCTATACAATCTACTACGGCACATCTAAACCCCAATCAAGAGTCTCCAGTTGCTCTCTATTCGAATCTAAAAACTGTTCTCTTTGACCAATTCTAAAACTACCGTGAGATAAAACCAATGAAAACGACGATAGTGCTTGGACAAAAACAATATTTTGGTCGAGAATGGGTCCGAAAGGCCAGTAATAGGCCGGAATAGCCCAGAATGGCCTAAAGCGGGCTATAGCGACGACACCGCCACACGAGCCATAAGCGCAACATGTCACGAACTACGTAATAAAATGTATTCCGGTGATATAATTTTACATTGTGGTCTAGAGAACGATGAACAAGGTGTAATTAAGTTTTAAATCTGTGAGCGAGTGCAAAAATGACTTCGTAGAGCCAGCGTTGTTTTCAAAGTGTTTATTTTACGTTTTTTTGTAGCAGTTTTAATATCTTAACTATGAATGATAATTACGTGCAGGACCCTAATTCTGTATGACCGCTTTACGATTCCTTTCTTTGAAACCACGCGAATTCCTTGTCTTACATAAAAAATCTACAAAAATCTATTCTCTATGAAATGAAAACGAAACCACGCGAAATGAATTTGGAATTCCAAATTCATTTCGCGTACCTTCGTTTTCATTGTGCGATTTTGAACTGTCAAAAATAATATTGTTCTACTGAGATGCGTTTCAAAACATCAACACGTCAAAAGTTACCACCACTTAATTATGTCAATATTTATTCAAAATAATGAAGGTATTCCTAATGCTGTGACACGATTTGCACAAGACACGATAACGACGTGGTTTCGTGTTGTATGGAATCTGTGTTTTCATACAGAATTAGGACTCAGGTAGGAGTAGGATTGAGGAATAGATAATAGTGTGATCGTTGTGCGTTAATTAATTAATTCATGATTAGATTATAATGCAGTTCGAGGAAAATGCTGCTGCCCATTTCCTGTATATCTACTCTCCTAGCCGGCTCTTACGAAACCCACGGGAAGAGATGGGTAGTCCTATTCTAACGGCGAGACCACACGGCAATTTCTACTTACTTCTCTCTAAAGATGCCAGATGCCAGGTGAGACTGTGGTCAAATTTTAGCCTATCGCTGATGAAAAAAAAATGCTAAGAAAACTATTTTACTCTCTGTTTTGTGAAACTGTGTGTATCTTTAACTGACTACGTGCTGTACACTTTTACGATCACCACGTCAACGCGGAACGTTATTAAGACGATGAAATCGTTGCCTGCTCATGATAAAAGCAAATAACGTCACAGTTATAACGTTAAGCGTTATAACGTAGTTCTAACAGCACTGAGGTGAAACTAACAAAAGTTATTGGAAGTTGAGCGGAAATAAATAGAGATGGAAACAAAGATCTGTATGAAAATACCTACATTCAGGTTAAAGGTATTTCAATAAGAATTGATTGTAAGTCATATTTAGATGATATAGTTAAAAGGAAGAAAAACGAGTCAATTATTCAAAGTACAGTAGCGCTCTGTTGTAAATACCACTTTTAGTGGCGGTTGTCGAGTAGTGCGATCCTGGTCACCTACTTACTTATCAGGATATGGATGACTCCAAGTAAAATAATCCACTGGGTCCGTGGGGACCAAAAGCTCATCGCGTTTTCCAAAGTCTATGAGAGCGCCTGGTCGATACGACGCGTGACCAAATTTGGCCCAACGCATCAGCATTGCAATTCAACGAGGCAATGCTGCCGGCATGTTGGGTACGCCACCTACCGGTAGTGGGCTGGGGCACTTGGACTGTCTATAGGCCATCGCGGCTATTATACAGTCCATAGGTGTTCTTTCTAGTAGCTAGTGTAGCTAGCTTAGTTTAGTTTTTAGTATTGTATTAGTTAGCTTGAGTAATAAAGACACATTGCCCGTTAAAAAAAAATAATAAAAAAAGTAAAATAGTCATTATAGGTCATTGACTATAAATCCTGTTGACCATATGATACAACTTGCCTTCATACGAAAATTAGTGGTGTATTTCAACCATTAATTTCTAATAAATACTATGAATTTCTAATAAACCATGGGAACCCGTTTATGCCTTTTGTTCCACCCTGCTCTGTTCCTTGTAATTTCGTATGACGGTGTCTCGTTTTGTTACCTCGCCCCCTGCCCGCGCAGGTGAGTCAGTCGTGTTTGTACGAAAAATTATGTTCACGAGCTATTAACGGGCTTTATAATCTTTGTTATAGGTACATACTTTCATTTATTACGCGGTAAAACATTTATCGGATATATGCACGTAAAGACGCGGTTGGTGGTAGAGAGACGACTGAGGAGGGCGGAGCGGTGCGGCCAACGTATGCGATATTTTCTGCGCTTGCACTCTGCGCCCCTACAGCGGTCAATTAATCTAAGTAGTGACTGTAGTGAATTTTTTTTTTATGCGATTGAATGACGTGACGAGCTAGTTGTTCACCTGATGTTAAGCGACACGGCTGTCCATAACAGTTGCAGTATCAGTCGAAACATTAAAACAATAAAGTTTCGCGTGACACTGCACTGCGCACGTCATCCTGAGACATCACACAGTCAAGTAATCAGATTACTAGACTGAGTGATCAGATCATAAAGTCTCATTTGCCCAGTAATTTCACTAGCTACAATTCCCTTCAACCTAGAACACAGTAGTGCTTGCACACTACTGCTTGGCGGCAGAATAACTGGCAAAGCGGTGGTACCTACCTAGACGAACTTTGCAGAAAAGTCCTACCACCTAGTAAAAGTTCCCTAACTTTACGAATCACATATAAACGTTAACTCCAGCTCAGCTCATTATCAATCTAACAATTTTAGTTACTTATAGTTCAATTGATAATGAAAAACTAACGAGAAAAAAAATATTTTCTTGTTATCATGGTCTACTCTTGTTATAGTTATGTTAGTTGTTATTCTGTTAAAAAGTTATCAGAATAACAACTAACATTTCGATACTTTTAAAAGTCGCTATTAAAAAGCTTAAGTATAGGTAATAAACCGTTCTACGTCTAGAAAGTTTGTAGGTCATAAGTTAAAGTAGTCTACAGGGGAACGAAACGCTAAGGTAAGTCAGTAATTACGTTTCGTTTGTATTACGTTTCTGATATGATTCGAGCAAAGTTTTATTTCAGTTGATTCCCTAGGCAACTTCGGGGGTTAGACTTATTGGGGCAAACGTAAGAACTAGCTCTATATTTCTATGAAATATAAATCAGAAGCTTTTCGATTGAACTATATTTAATTGTAGATTACAAAATAAAGGAGCCATTTATTTCACACACAAATCCACATACATCAACAACCCGAAGATGTCTATTGCTGAACACAGGCCTCTCCTAAAACGCCACCTTGGACGCTTATCATAGGGTGGTTTGCCATAATCACCACGTTTGGCAGGCGGCTTGGTCGCAGAAGATTTTAATGTACCAAGGAGAATGCTGCTGCCCATTCTCCAGGTATTCCCTTAACCGGCTCTTATGGCGTCCGCGTGAAGAGATGGGGTGGTCTTATTCTCACACTGCCACACAGCATTTATATTTACTAGGTGGTAGGACTATCTGCAAAGTTCATCTAGGTAGGTACCACCGATTTGCCAGTTATTTTGCTACAAAGCAGTAGTCTGCAAGCACTACTGTATTCCGGTTTGAAGGACATTGTAGCTAGTGATATTACTGGGCAAATGAGACTTTATGATCTGATCACACAGTCTAGTAATCTTATTATTATATATACTGTGTGAAGTCTAAGGATGACGTACGCAGTGCAGTGTCACCCAAAATTATATTAATTTAGAGTTCTGAGTGATACTACAATATGTTATGGGCAGCCGTGACGCTTAACATCAGGCAAATGACTAGCTCGTCACGTCATTCATTTTTATTAAAAAAAATACATTAAACAACATTTTGAATAACTTTTATCCAGCTATTGAAAAATCGCCCGTAATTATACTAAACACAGAACAAGAAACATTATGGTATCAAAACAAAAACCTATCTGGTAAGCAGATATTACATAGAAATATCAATTTTCCGACCACTGCTTATCTTATGGCCGTTTTGGCTGACCACCATGCATCAGCAAAAAGAGATGGGGTGACAAATCAGATATAGGACAAGACATAATAACGATTGGGGACGAACCATTTCCTGCTATTTCACGCTTGATGTAGCGATTGGGGTTGCCATTTGTCGGCATTTCCCCGAACACGGCTCTTTTTTGAATTGGTGGAACCGGAAAGGGTGAAATAAGTGTTACAGAAAAGGCTTAATGAGAAAAACATAATTTAGAAGTGTAAATTAGAAGCATGGAGGCTTCAAATAAAGGCATTCTGGAATATTGACCGGTTGCAGTAGAAATCTAAACAGAATGATCATTTCTTACGCGTTTCCAACGGCAAGGAGCCACTCAAAGTGGCGCTCTGTGGGGGACGCCTATGTTCAGCAGTAAATGTCTTCAGGCAAATGATGAATGGTATTGATATGTCAAACTCTATGTAATTTTGGTTATGGTGACCCATTTGGTCTCAGTCCACAATTTTTTTCAAAGTCAAATCCGAAGTCTTCGTGGTACTACTGTTTTAAATATTAACTGTCCTTATTCATAAATACGTATGGTGAACCTACAACCAAGTTTAGTTGACCTCCTTACTCAAAAACTGTGCACGAACTAAGCTTTTAGCGTAGTGTTTTGTTTCACGAGGCGACCTACTTAGATACCTGAGGTGGAGCTATTGAGTTGACTGCTGAATAGACTTCACCATAGAAAACAATGACGGCGCTTTCAAAACTTGTTATACGAAATCACAATTAAATTGTATAAGATATCGCAAGCATCCATCTGCATTTTGAAAAACGAATATACATATCATCATCAACAGCCTGAAGACGTCCATCGCTGAACATAAGCTTCCCCCAGAGAGCGCCACTTTGAACGGCTGCTCGCCTCCTGCATCCATCGGCTCCCCACGGTTTTCACCAGATCGTCGGTCCACTTAGTGGGCTAGCCTAGGTTGCGACTCCCGGTTCGTGGTCGCCACTCGAGAACCTTTCTTCTCTATCGGTTGTCAGATCTACGAGCGATGTGGCGTAGCCAAAGGGATTCCTAGTTAGGGTGTAGTTTAGGGATCTTTGGTGAAAATGGGCAGTCAACTGAAATGTTTTCCATTCATGGCCGTTACAATACATTTACACTATTTGTACACAAAAACGTTTTTCATAACGACTACGCAGTCATTTCTGTCAAGTCGTTAAGTTTGGAGGCTGACAGTAAATTTTAATACTACCAAACATTGATAAAATTGAAAGACACGTTACAGCATATTTTTGCATTGTTATAATTATGTCATACGCTTTATTTTGTATCGTTGCGGGTAACTTTTGTTTACTAAACTTGTAAATTCTCGTTACTTTCACGCGACATTATTTACCTATTTCATTTTATTTTCCAAATTAAAATAATTAAAATTTTCGCCAAAATAATTCAAAAGTAATAATTATTTACTCTCAATGTCGAGATGATCTAATAACAGGAAAAATTGTAATTGGTTATTACAAAACACAAAAATGAATGGGTTGGAACTTTAGTTCTTCTTCTTCATATCGTGTAGGCAAGTGGTTAGCACTGGTGTCAGAATTTTTAGGCCACCCAACAGCTTCTGACTTGGCTTAACGACTATTGTCTTACTACAACACTCAGGATCGACGGCTTAACGTGCTCTCTGAAGCACGGTAGCGCTCAGTTGCAAATACCACTTTTTTGCTGTAGCAGTCACCCATCAAAGTAGGACCGCAGCAAACGTTAACTTTACCGATCGGTTAGAAACGGCTAGTCGTGCTTTGTTATGAGTGCTACAAACTGGTGATGCATTGTATTATGTATAGCGGTCACTTGGTTTAATTTTTTTAAATATAATAAATTTAAATTAATTAATTTAACCGTTGCCAAAACTAGCAACATTGCCTGAGAGAGCACGTAAATCATGTCGTCCCTTTGGCCATATTGTCATGCCTTGTCTTGTAGCAAACGTACAGCGCTAACGTATGTTCACAGTTTTACATCATCATTTTAGCCTTTCCCCATTTGTTATTGGGGTCGGCTCCCAATCTAACCTGTAGCGGCGAGTTACCAGAATTACACGAGCGACTGCCATCTGACCTCGCAACCCATAAGGAACCAGTAACAGGGATGATTAGACCAGGCGTCAGATTCTATCTGGCTTCTGACTACCTGTAACGCTTGCCATAGATATTCTGATGACAACCGGGACCGATGGATTAACGTGCTCTCCGACGCACGAAATCGTGCATCGAAAACTGCACATAACTTACTAGATAAGTCATTAGTGCAGGGCCGAGGATCGAACCCGGTGCCATAAGATGCACGATTTCGTGCGTCGGAGAGCACGTTAAGTCGTCGGTACCGGTTGTCATAAGAACATCTATGGCAATCGTTACGGGTAGTCAGACGCCTGATAGAATCTGATGCCTGGTCTAACCATTCCTGTTACTGGTTCCTTATGGGTTGCGAGGTCAGATGGCAGTCGCTCGTGTAATTCTGGTAGCTTGCCGCTGCAGTTTAGATTGGGAGCCGACCCCAATAACAAATGGTAAAAGGCAAAGAGGATGATGATGAATTGTGTTGACATTAAACATAAAAATACTTAATTGTTAGTATTAAAATTCTCATGAGAGTGATTCATTTTAAATCAACACACTATTCGTGAGCAGCAGTTGGATATATAGTTATATTTACTTAATTGTGACTAATTATTAATGTTAGGAGAGACAACATCTACCTGAAATCTGAAAGCAAAAATAAAGGTAATAATTAGTTTTCATTAAAAAATAGAGAGACAAGGAGTTACAATGAGTAGAAATAGACCAATAACAATAGTGCGCGTATTTGTATCTGCTTCTGATTTCTATAGTACCTATTCTATGGGCAGATTCTGTTTACAGATTCTGAATTATGGCAGATTCATTTAATAGCAGAATCGATCTAAGGCAGAAGTACAGTTAACAACGTAGAATACCTAAGTCTTGTATGGCAGAAGCATGTCGCTCTTTTTCATTTTCGACTTCTCTCTTGATCAATATAAACTCTTGTTTTTTTTCTACTTATCTTTTCTCTCTTTCTTGCATCGTCTCTGTCACATGGATAATTAGAGCGACAATAAGCGAGCGAGCGAGCGTCTACGTTGTCTGGAAGAGATCCTACTTAGGGATAAGACCGCCCATTGAACACACATAACTGTGATACTCATTCTTTTATGTTTATACAGGATGCAATTGAATTCATTAGTATAAATTGAGTACATGATAGTAGGTACGTCATTTATTTATGATTATTAAAGAGTTCAAATGAAAATATTTTTTATTGAAAATAATGATGATTGCCGCGGCGCCTAACGTAATTGGCACGAATGATTTTCAAGTCAAATCAAATCAAATCAAAATATTTTAATGAGTAAATGTAGGCACATGTACATATTTTCACACGTCATTAACATAGGTATTCATTATAAGCATAATGTCATAAAAATTATTCAATCGTTATCTACTGTTACATGTTATAAGCTGGGGTAGATCCCACGCTTTTTTGTCACTTAAATAATCATCTACCTTATAGTAAGCCTTATTTGTAAGCATTGATTTTACTGTTTTCTTAAATTTAGTTTCCGTCAAATTCAGAATGCTAGGTGGGATTTGATTATAGAACTTAATGCTATAGACCAAAAAAGACTTGCTCACCTTAGTTAACCTTGCTCACTTTAGTTAACCTTAATTTACCTTCTGATACTTTTAAAAGATTTTTTACCTTTTATGTAATAATTAAAACAGTGCTTAATTATTTTAATTTCATTTTGTACTGTAGCAGTTGATTAAGTAAGTTATCTCAATTTTTGGAATCATTCTCAATACCAGATCGATGCGTTAGACTTCATACATTTTGGTCCACACGTGACCGGTGTCAGGAGTAGGTAACTATAGTTTCAAAGGATGCTAATGAATGCAATTACAAGTATATAAATCTTGTGTCAAAAAAAGAGGTTTGTATTGTAGTGTTTTCGTAGAATATTATGTACTGAGTGCACACATACTGCACAGCACACACAGCACAACAATGATACAGACGCGCAGCACACACAGCATAACACAGTTTTCATTTATAAATCTATTGTGATGTAGTCTCCGCCATTCCACGAGTTAACGCGTGTTCAATTGTGTATAAAATCGGTGTTATTAACCATAAAGCTCATTAATGTGACACAAAAAAGGTATACTGAAAATATTCTATAGTTATTCTTTCTGGTATATTTTATAGGGGCTGTTTTTAATTTTGTCCGCTGCCCGTTCGTGCCCGGTTGACGGGTCTCGTGACCACATTTGGTGGCGTGGATTAAAAATAATGTCTGGTCGGGAACTGCAATTAAAATTCCAGGTCACTATTATATTTTTGGGGTAGAAAATTGATGGTAAGTCATATGTTAATGGAGAATTGTACTTATAATAACATTAACAATGCCCAACGGGCACATAGATTTTTAAGTAATTATTTACGTCATAATTAACAGCCTGAAGACTTCCACTGCGGAACATAGGCCTCCCACATAGAGCGCCACTTTGACAGTACTTTGCAGTAGTGCTTGCACACTACTGCTTTGCGGCAGAATAACTGGCAAAGCGGTGGTACCTGACCTGACCTGGTACCTGACTATGGAGTTAAGCTGACATATCCGACAACCAACTTTAACTGTTTAAAGTTGGACTCTAACTGTAGCTTTTTGTTTAGTATATAAACAGTTTAGCCCAATTCACATTACACTTTTTTTAACTAGATGCCCACATTGTTTCTACCTAACGGGATTTTTTCTTTTTTCTCGTTTTCGTGTATTCGGCTTGTTTGGCTGGAGTGGGTTGTCTTTGCGTAATGATTTTTGCGGAATTAATTTATTCTTTTATTTGTTTTTTTCTTTTGTTAAATTGTGTAGGGATTTATAAGGGCTTATCTATCTGAGTAATAATTAGGAAACGGCGGTTCTAACTTCTACTCTTTGTTTGTAACACTATTTTTATGAAATTATGGTGGTGGTGATGGGTGTTCCAGGAGATATATGTACGGTGTTCGTAAGAAAAGAAACAGATTCAACTCACGGTTAATTTTCTTTATATCAGACACATACAATCCACCATAATAAACGTAGAAGGCACAACAGTAGACGCACAAGCACAAGCACAATAGAGGAGTGGCGAAGACGATAGGATAGAATAACAGATGATAGAAAAGCGTTAGGTATAAACTATGAGATCGCGATTGCAAATCGTGAGATCAAGTGGCGAGCGTCCCGCGTCAGAGTTGATTACGGACTGCGGGGCGCGCTGGTTGGCTCGCGTACGACGGTGAAAGGCGGTTAGGTGGCCTTGGAGTGCGCAGACGCAGGCGAGCTGCCGCGCCCGTATAGGGATGGGTAAGTATAGCATCCATCGTGAGTTATAGAGTATTAGACGCGGTATCGACAAACTGGTAAGTGACTTTTTACGTTATTATTAGATTGCATGTAATTAGGTAGTAATAGATAATGTAGGATGTAGATGTAGGTTGTATATGTAATTGTAAATTATTATGTAGTTTTTGTTTATGTATATATTATTGTGTATATATTTTAGTGTAATATATTATATGTAGGATAGTTAAGGTAGTCATAAGTTAGTGTGTAGTAAAGTAGCCTACACCACCCCCCTCCAGAGACCGTCAAGGGCGATAAAAGTCTGGAAACCTTACTCGGCAACCAGAACGGGTAACATAATTTCCGGGAACTTCTGGAGAGGTGTCCTTATTTTGGACTGACAATATGAAGGCAGGTTTGAGCCGATCAACGGACACAGTCATCTCCTTGCTTTTGACAAGGATTTTAAAAACTTTGTCATTTCTGGCAATAACCTTATGGGGCCCAGTATATGCAGGTTGGAGAGAACCTCGTAATGCGTCTTCACGGAGGAACACGTGATCACAAGTTTCTAGTTCCTTGTAAACAAATACTCTGGGTTTACAATGGCGGGAAGCTGGTACGGGTCGTAATTTGTCGGCGAGGTTTTTGAGCCTAGCAGTAAATTCTGATGTATCAGTGGTGCTGATGATGGTAGACTCAAAAAATTCGCCGGGGAGCCTTAACGACTCGCCGTAGACCAGTTCTGCTGAAGAGGCTTGTAAGTCTTCCTTAAAGGAAGTTCTTATGCCTAACAAAACCCACGGGAGCGACTCTGTCCACCTATCATTCGCATGGCACATTATCGCGGCTTCGAGTTGTCGGTGGAACCGTTCAACTAGGCCGTTGCATGCCGGATGATAGGCAGTAGTCCGCTTATGCTCAAAACCAGCCAGCTTAGACAGACACTGGAATAGTGCTGACTCGAACTGCCGTCCGCGGTCAGTAATTATGTCTGTTGGGCATCCGTAGCGAGCTATCCAGGTCGACAGCAGAGCCTTAGACACAGTTTCTGCCGTGATGTCTTCTATCGGTACTGCTTCAGGCCATCGAGTGAATCGATCTACGGCCGTTAAGCAATACCGATAGCCCTGGGAAAGCGGAAGGGGTCCTATCAAGTCGATGTGGATGGTTTTGAAACGAGCGCGCGGTAAGTTGAAGGTGCCAAGGGGGGCAGTCACATGACGGTTGACTTTTGCCCGCTGGCACGGAATACAAGCGCGTGCCCATTCCCTACAGTCCTTCCTGACGCCTGGCCAGACGAACCGCTCGGTGACTAATTTGGCCGTTGCGTTAGCACCAAGATGGCTTAGGGAATGCAGGCTATCAAAAAGTTGCTTCCGACAGAACTTTGGAACGTATGGCCTAGACGTGGAGGTACTAATGTCACAGTACAAAGGTATTTGCGTTCCGGGAACGTGTAGCCTTTGCAACTGTAACGAGGAACCTTCACTCAAGAGCTTTTCAAGTTCAGAGTCAGAGGCTTGATTTTGGGCTAATGTCTCGAGGCTGACTGGTGCTCCCAGTTCTTCTATGCGTGACAAGGTATCCGCTACGATGTTATCCTTGCCGGATATATGGCGGATATCTGTTGTGAACTGGGAGATAAAGTCAAGATGTCTATACTGCCTAGGCGAACAGTTTTTCTTTCTTTCGTGGAATGCGAAACTGATCGGCTTATGGTCAGTATAGACGATGAAATGTCTTGCCTCGAGCATATGCCTGAAATATTTGATGGCCTCGTAAATAGCTAATAACTCCCGGTCGTAAGGTGAGTACTTCACCTGGGAAGGACTCAACTTCCGGGAGAAGAAAGCTAAGGGTTGCCATGCGTCTCCTTGAAGCTGTTGCAGAACTGCACCCATAGCCTTGTCGGACGCGTCTGTAACCACGGCCAATTTAGAGGAGCAATCAGGGTGGGCTAATAATGTAGCGTTGGACAAGCTATCCTTACTGGCCTGAAACGCTGCTAAGGTGTCTCCTGTGAGCTGGATTGGCTGCGACCCTTTCACCGAACCTGTCAACAACGCATGCAGAGGGGCTTGAATTTGAGCTGCTTGGGGAAGGAATCTCCTATAAAAGTTAAACATGCCCAGAAAGCCTCTTAGTTGACGCACGTTCGTGGGGGGAGGAAAGTCCTTCACAGCTTGCACCTTTGTGTCCAGAGGTCTTGTACCGCTCTCTGAAATGGAGTAGCCTAAGAAAGTTACCTCTTTGGCCCCAAATACGCACTTAGACGTGTTGACCAACATGCCGTACTGTTTCAGCCTTCCAAAGACTTCACGCAGGTGCTGTTCATGCTGGGTTGGTGACTGTGAAAAGACTAAAAAATCATCCAAGTAACAGTACACAAAATCGAGCCCTCTGGTCATCTCATCTACAAAACGCTGAAATGTTTGACCCGCATTCCGAAGACCGAACGTCATATACGGAAATTCAAACAACCCGAAGGGTGTTGTTATGGCGGTCTTCGGAATGTCCTCGGGGCTGACCGGTATTTGATTATAGGCCTTCTCCAGGTCCAGCGTGCTAAAGATATTGCAGCCAGAAATGCTATGGGTGAAGTCATGAATGTGTTTAATCGGATACCGGTCAGGAACGGTGCGAGCGTTAAGTTGCCGATAATCGCCGCAAGGACGCCAGCCGTTATTTTTCTTGGGCGCTAAATGCAGAGGCGATGACCAGGGGCTCTCCGAAGGTCTAGCTGTACCACTGGACAGCATAGACTGGAACTCACTTTTTGCGATTTTAAGTTTGTCAGGAGCCAAACGGCGTGGTGGAGCTGAAACTGGAGGGCCTGGTGTCGTGCGTATATGATGGACTGTGTTGTGTGGTGTGGTGTGGTGTCTACCAGCTGGTCGAGTGATCTCGGGAAACTCGTCGAGAATTTTATGATAACGCGATTCGCCAGTTACGACTTTCACCGATGACACGTTTTTACAATCAGCCACAGTGGCAACCGCTGCTACAGAAGTTAAATTATCTATGAGGCGCTTATTGCGTACATCTACGACTAAGTTATAAAAATTTAGAAAGTCTACTCCAATAATTGGTTTAGTTACATCGGCAACTACAAAACGCCACATAAAATTTCGGCGGAGACCAATATCTAAATCTAAGTTTACATAGCCGTACGTTGCGATATATGAGCCGTTTGCAGCAGACAAGCTGTATTCAGTCCGGGCACGACGATCACGTAGCGCTGACCGAGGGTAGACACAGATGTCGCTTCCAGTATCGACCAGGAACTGCGTCTTCGAACTGCGGTCAGTGACAAATAGGCGACCAGTAGCGGGTGAAGGGCAATCGTCGGTCGCCATTACCGACCGCCCATTGAGTTTTCCGACTTGTGATCGCAGGGACGGACGCACTTGCTGGCCTTCTCTCCAAACTTGCTGTGGTACCAGCATACGGGGAACTTCCTATAACTGGATTGAGATCGCTGCCTCGACGTGTTTCGGTTGCCCTGTCCGCCGCGGGAGCGAGGTCTGCTGTTCCTCTCCGATGCCAGCTTCTGGAACTGCTTCCGAAGTTCAGCCACTTCTTTAGTAAGCTCGCTGAGAAGAGAGCCTGGGACTGCGTTGCTCACGGAAGCCACGTTGGGTGAAGATGATGCGAGGTCGTTCACTCTATCGGCTAAGTCAGCCAAGTCCTCAATAGAAGCTGTGCTTGGTTGGCCAGCTAGGACCGTTTGGATACCATGTGGAAGTCGGCTTGTCCATATTGTTCTCAAAAATTCATCTGGAACGTCGACACCGGCGAGACCTTTGAGGTGACGGAGAAACTGAGACGGTTTGCGGTCTCCGAGTTCCTCATGCATCAACAATTGTTTGATCTTCTTTTCGTTCGACGCGCTGAGCCGCTTGATTAGTTCACTCTTCAGCTTTTCGTATTTGTTAGTCGACGGAGGGTTAACAATGAGGTCCTTGACTTCCTTAGAATGTTGATTGTCCAAGTGACCAATGACATAATTAAATTTTGTAGAATCGCTGGTGATTCCGGAAATGGCAAATTGTCCCTCTACCTGGGCGAACCATATTTCTGGTTCTTCTGCCCAAAAAGGTGGCACTCTCACTCCGACCTTAAAAACATCGACATGTTTTATCGATACGTTCTCCTCACTAGTGCCGGCCGAAGACGGGCCTTGTGCATCTCGGAATTCGCTATTCATGCTCGGGTCACCAGTATGGTTTTAGGGGTCACCAGTATGGTGGTGGTGATGGGTGTTCCAGGAGATATATGTACGGTGTTCGTAAGAAAAGAAACAGATTCAACTCACGGTTAATTTTCTTTATATCAGACACATACAATCCACCATAATAAACGTAGAAGGCACAACAGTAGACGCACAAGCACAAGCACAATAGAGGAGTGGCGAAGACGATAGGATAGAATAACAGATGATAGAAAAGCGTTAGGTATAAACTATGAGATCGCGATTGCAAATCGTGAGATCAAGTGGCGAGCGTCCCGCGTCAGAGTTGATTACGGACTGCGGGGCGCGCTGGTTGGCTCGCGTACGACGGTGAAAGGCGGTTAGGTGGCCTTGGAGTGCGCAGACGCAGGCGAGCTGCCGCGCCCGTATAGGGATGGGTAAGTATAGCATCCATCGTGAGTTATAGAGTATTAGACGCGGTATCGACAAACTGGTAAGTGACTTTTTACGTTATTATTAGATTGCATGTAATTAGGTAGTAATAGATAATGTAGGATGTAGATGTAGGTTGTATATGTAATTGTAAATTATTATGTAGTTTTTGTTTATGTATATATTATTGTGTATATATTTTAGTGTAATATATTATATGTAGGATAGTTAAGGTAGTCATAAGTTAGTGTGTAGTAAAGTAGCCTACAAAATAAAATATTTGTTTTGATTTGATTTGATTCATTGCAAACGGATGACGTGACTGTTTTTGAATGGGAATCGGTTATTATTTTCAAGAATATCGAAATAAAACATTAACGTTTAAGCTTTCATCTACCCGGTTGATCCCACAGAACTAGGATATTTTCGGTTGGTACTTGAGTAGGTTCCATGATTTTTTTTTATAACGTGGATGGATAAAGAAGCTGACGGCCTACCTATTGGTAAGCAGTTACCGTTACCTTTGAACAACAGTAGCACCAAGGCCACTACCGATGCGTTGCCTATCCTTTAAGACTCTTTTACACACGCCCTTTAGACATGTCAATAAATTTTGACAATATTTGTTTTAAGGGTTCTACAATTCATATTCAATTCATAGATTTTTTCGTCATCAGTGATTTTGATTGTATTTATATTTTCCCAAAAAGGGCAGAATGCTGTGGTGATACCTACTGATGATTTTGATATTTGGCTGAAACATTCGGTACTCAATTCTAAACGCTTTCCATTTCAAATATGAGCAAAACTGGTCAAATAATTGTCAAGAAATTATTATTGTCATAATATCTGAGCTCGAGAACACTATTATTGCAAAAAAAATGTGTTCCAGAAGTCTATTTATTTTATCTTTTAGTCTACAAACGTTTATAAGCCTCCGTGTTTAGCTTTTTTGAAAACTAGTTGATTTTATATGATAAAAACAAAACGAACCTGTGGTGTGGTGGTTGAGCAGGCCAGCTCATAACCCGGAGTTGGGGTATCGATTCCTACGGCAGGACAAGTATTTGTGCGCAGAAAAAAAAACGTAAGTATATATCTTATTTTGTGTCTGGGTATTGTGGGACTTTGTTCCTCGTAGTTTCTGGGTGCCTAGGTACAAGGCATCCTAGTTAGAGTCCAGGATCTAAAAATTAAGTATTTTAGCAAAAACTCAGAGTTACTAAACTCATGGTAACACTACACACAAGCAATTTAACTTGAACGTTGTAATTGCTTGTTATTCCTTACGTGCTGAAATTGCTCTAAATAGCTTTTTACATTTTGTCGGTTCTCATATTTACCGTAATTTTGTAGTCAGTGCTGGAATTAACAATTGTTTAGCGTGTAATTTTTTACAAATGAGATTTTTAATAACGTTTTAGGTACGTTATTTTCATGCAAACTCGCATGTTTTTTTTGCTCTAAGGTTTTAATTAAAATCTTTACAAAGGTTTATTCTTCATTTGTTTTATTCTGTTTTTGTTAATTACAGCGACTGCCTCATTGTCTATGTTGAATACATTTTACTGTCTGTAAGAATATCCTGCTATCCTAGGCAATCCTAGGCATAGACCTTAGGATGTAAGAAAATATTCCAGGTCTGTTATAAATGCGAAAGATTGTGTGTGTGAATAATAATAATAACGCCCAACGACCACATACATAGATGATCCTGGACCCTAACTAGGATTCCCTGTATCTAGGGACCCAAGAACTACGAGGACCATGGTCCCACAACACCCAGACACAGAACAAGTATTAGCGCTTTTTTTCTTGCACAAATAGGTACTTGTCCTGTCGTGGGAATCGAACCCGCCGCCTCCGGCTTATGAGCCGACCTGCTCGACCACCACACCACGGAGGCTGTCAATGTTTGTTACATCTAAACGCCACAACGGCTTTACGGATTTAGAGGAAAGATAGCTTATACAATAGTTGTGAAACCGTAGGGCGCAACTAGTACACTACATCATACTATCGTTCATGCTATGTACACTACAATAATTAGTACTACTCAAACTTTGCTCAAATTGATTTTACGGAATGTATTTCATGTAAATTAAGGGTACCTAGTTTTTTTTTTATATTTTGGCTCCACACATAGTGTATTTAGCCAGTGTCAAGTATTGTAGTTTTTCATCGTATTATGAAATATTTCATATAAAGTCAAGTATTAGTCACAGTCAGTCAGGGTAGTCATAGTCCAGTCTTAGTCAGGTAGTCATAATTCAGTCTAAGTGATGCCCTAGTAAAGTAGTGGCAACTTTACTAGAGACTTCTATGGAATTTTGGAAGCAACACGAAAAACCACGTTTCACTACATTATATCACTTGCCAATACTTATACTCGTATATCAGCACTTAATGCGTAAAATGCCACTAATTTTAAACATTAACACTAGAAAAAGCATAAGTTTTGTGAAATAATACAATGCAACGACGTGAACTTTTTCACGTTCCCGCCAAAACCCTCCGGGTACCCAGTTATTTGATTATTTGTGCATAAAACAATTAATACTAATCATAACTGTAGAAAACCGCTCCAAAAAGGCATTTACATAAATAGCGACTCTTGTTACCACGCAATAAAGTACAATTTAACTTGCACAAACTTTTATTAGGATACTTTTCGTTGCATCAAACTCTGTCTCCGTCACTTTCACGTTGCACACAAATATACCAAATTGCATCATAAGATAACCATAATATTCAACTATAAAGCCTAATGCTTATTTAAGGACCAGCTACTTGTTCTCTAACCCACATGCAAGGCCTTACCCCTAGTTATCATTCATGAAGACATCAAAACAAATTGCTGCTTTATCTAAGCAAGTCCGTGTTCAGATTAATGGTACCTACCGGGTACAGGGGTTGTGTTTGTAGGCCCGTCGCATGCTCGCTGCTTTAGCTGTATACTAATTTTTTTTTTTTTATTGTTTATTGGCAAAGCATTTGACCGCTGTCTCACCTGGTGGAAAGCGATGACGCAGTCTACGATGGTGCATGGTTGCCTAGAAGATACCTGTTCACTCTCGTCTTGAAGACACCTAGATCATAGTTAGCTGGAAACAAGGACGCCGGCAAGGTGTTCCACTCATTGGCTGTTCGCACTATAAAGTGCATAGCAAAACGCTTAGTGCGGATTGATGGAATTTCAACCAACATCATTTACTTTTGTCATCATCATCAATAGCTTGAAGACGTCCATTGCAGAACATTGGCCAACGCACAGAGCGCTACTTTGAGCGATTGTTTGTCTCATATTCCCCGCAGTTTTAACCAGATCGTCGGTCCACCGAGTGGGGGGCCGGCCTACGCTGCGTCTTCCAGTTCGAGGCCGCCACTCAAGAACCTTTCTTCCCATCGGTTGTCGGTTTATTTTTATAAACTGGTGATATTTAAGAATCGTTGTATGTTGAACCTAATCTGTGGGCGGTGCTATGGTGACCACACATAATGTTTTTAATAGATAATGAAATATCTATTTTTACTTATAGACCTAGAATTGACTGAGCACTGTATATAAGTATACGAGATAAAAAACCTAATGACTTTATTTTCGCGATTTATTGTGTTGGTATTTTTCAGTCACACTCCCACGTCTCTCATGGATAAAAGCACTTCGAAAGAAACCGTTAATATCTTAGATCGAATTTCGATTGTTAGGTAATTTCATTCAAACGACTTATCAAGAAAAGAAGTTCAAATATGTTCACTGTTTAATCAAGTGACTGGCCTGTTAGCTCAGTTGGTAGTAGCTCTGCCTTCTGAACTATAGGCTGTGGGTTCGATTCCCACTCAGGACAAACGTTTGTGTGATGAACATCGATGTTTGTTCTGTGTCTGGGTGTTATATTGTATTCTATGTATGTATTTACAAACAAAAAGTATCTAAGTATTCTATCAGTTGACTGGTTTCCGTAGTACAAGCTATGCTTAGTTTGGGGCTAGACGGCGCTGTGTGAAATGTCCACACATATTTATTATTATATTTTATTATTTATTTATTGATCCAGTATAAACGTCTTTTTGAGTGTATCTTATATTATATTTATTTTTAGGGTTACGTACCCAAAGGGTAAAATGGACCCTATTACTAAGGCTCCGCTATCTGTCTATCTGTCTGTCCGTCTGTCACCAGGTATCTTATGAACCATGATAGTTAGAAAGTTCAAATTTTCACAGATGATGTATTTCTGTCGCCGCTATAGCAACAAATATTAAAAAACAGTTTTTTTTTTTTTAATGCGATTGAATGACGTGACGAAATAGTCGTCCCACCATACAATAAACGTGATTCTTTTGCTCATTTTTATAGATAATGGTACGGAACCTTTAGTGCGCAAGTCCGATTCGCACTTGGCTGATGTTTTGTTTATGTTTGACAAACAAGCATACCTAACGGCTCGCCTGGTGGAAAGCGGTAACCATAGTATTCCATGTCTATAGTTACTGGTTTAAAATCACAAGTGTGCGTTAGCTTTTTCCAGATTGATGACCCGACGTGCCTCAGTTTGAACCGGGAGCCGTGTGCGAGTCATGTCTGCTGTAGTTTCGTGATTCTCAACTTTGGAACTAGCTCAAGGATTTTAGATAAAATTGACGAGGCCGCTGTTGAAAACGAATTGACATGTGATTAAGTTTAGTAAGATTTATTTAACCAATGTTTCTTGATTTTTTTATTTAGTCCTTTCTTTATGGGAGAAGATTTGATACTTTCTCATGAAAAACTGAAATCACTCGCACTGCACCACGTACCCTAAAGTTCGCTCAACGTTAGAGCCACAATGGCGCACAAGATCGCGGCCAAACCATAACAGTCCTTAACGTCCAAGTTGACTATCCTTCTTCTACATAGTTAACATTCCCAACTACCTGTTACCCAGAAATAAGCTGCATTTACACTAAGTTACATAAACAACTAATATGTGCTTGTTTGCAACACAAACAAAAATGGTGTTTGCAAAGTTTGCGAAACTATGGCGGGTAGTTGTAAAACTGTTACCGCTACAGCGTCCTAACCCGAAACACTATTTGTCATGCCGCACGACGACCTACTTGCATGCTTTAGTGTTTGGTAGGCTGTAGTTACCACGTAGTATTATATTATCTGTGCCACGGGCTTATAAACGAAGTATAACAGTGTAAACGAGTTACTTTAATGTAAACAAATTCGGTTCACACTTACAAAACAGTACCTGCTTAACTAAAACTAACTAGGATGGCGCAGTGAACCAAAATGAGTCTTGGCCTCCGATAAGAAGAGCCGTCACTTCAATCCATCTACCTACTTAATACAATTAACATAATAAACTATAACATAGATTTATTTAAAATACTAAATTTTTTAGTTATTAATAATAATAATTAAGTGCTTTGAGAATATTCCATGATGATAGATAGTATTAAGTCTCATCATCATCATCATCAATAAGCTGAAAACCCACTGCTGAACATAGGCCTCCCCCACAACGCGCCACTTTGAGCAGCTGCTCGACTGCCGCATCCATCGGCACCCCGCGGTTTTCACTGGATCGTCGGTCCAAGTAGTAGGGGGCCAACCTACGCTACCTTTTCCAGTTCGTAGTCAACACTCGAGAACCTTTCTTCCCCATCAGATGTCAGTTCTACGAGCGATGTGGCCTACTCATTGCCATTTCAAATTGCTAATTTTATTCTAAGAACTATATCGGTCACTTAGTTCTCCTGCGGTCCGTGCGGATCTCCTCATTGCGGATCTTATCTCGCAGGGAAGCACCGAGCATAACTCTCTCCATAGCCCGTTGCGCGATTACTGAGTACAGTAAGAAACCATGTCTCAGTTCCATAAGTCATCACTGGCAACACACACTGATCACAAACTTTTGTTTTCAGGCTCTGCGGTAAGTAAGTAAGTATTTTAACTCTCATTTTATTGTAAATGTAATGCCGAGTGATGCCTTAATCCTGAATAAATTGTTCTCCTTTCTTTAATTTAACCTGGGAGTCTTCAAGTCAAGAGTGAACAGGTATCTTCTAGGCAAGCATGCACCACCGTAGGCCGCGTCATCACTTGCTATCAGGTGAGACAGTGGTGAAATGCTATGCCTATAAATTATTTTAAAAAAACATCTATTTTTCTACTCCACAAGTTCTTTAAAACTTCACAAAACTAAATAAACCGTCTCAAAACAACTTCGAAACAGGTCACCTGCTCAAAGCCACAGTCCATTGAACCCTAAACAGTACCTGAACAAACAGCTCAGCACATTTAGAGCTAAACCGACTGAATATCATAACCACTATAAAACGAGCTACGAGACAAACAACAAACAAATACCAGCTCTGTTGAATGCGCTATACAAACGGTATCTTGCTAAACTTTATTTAGATCTATTTTTAGATGCGGCGATGTGATATCGGACGCCATTAATTTACATAATAATAAATAAAAAATTCAAAGCGATAATAGCGAAATGACAATGGCACATCGCTCGGAGTCTTGACAACCGATGGGGAAAGAAACGTTCTCGAGTAGTGACCAGGAACCGAAAGATGCAACGTAGACCTGTCCCCTCACTAAGAGGACCAATCGCGAAGCGTGGCAAGCTGCCGCTCAAAGTTGCACTTTATGGAAGAGAGAGGCCTATGTTCAGCAGTAGACGTCTGCAGGCTAGCCTAGCAATGAGGAATGAATGAAAGATTGAAAACGTTCGACTGTCTTACTGTCAAAAGTTAGTGTTTTTAATCATTGATTACTTTAACCTCTGATCAAAAAACCCAGCCTTAGTAAGCGCTCATTTTCTTTGATTTTGTAGATTTTAAAGAAAAATGGTGCTATTAATCAAATTGGGTCATGCGCTGCCCAACCGGTTTATTCACAGCTGCTCTGGCTGTTTCATTTTATAATTGATTGCCAATCCAAGCGTATATATACTGTAACATTATGGTAGGTAGGTATAGTAATTTCTCTAATTTAAAAATCGATCTGGGATTAAAAAAGCTTATCGTATATCGCATCGTATAATGTAAATGCAACTCAACAGCACGTATATTTAAGGTAAAACCTGCAATTTTTCCTAGTGCCAACATCTGGCATCGTAGGAAAACTCCCAGGCTTTCAGTCTTAAAACTTTTTGGAGAATTTTTCCACGCTTTACGCTAGTTTGCTGAAAAACTTCACCTGTCACTTCAGGCACGAGAGATGACTTTATTTGTTATTGTTCTAATTTTTAGACCTATTTTGGATATTTTAGCGCTTATCGTAGTTATGTTTTGCATACACATATAAGTATACATAAGATCTGCTTAACAAGATAATCATTATGTTTGCAATACTTGAATATAGAGTATTGTTTTTAAAACCGCTAACCAAACAAAGTGGACATAGACTAGTATTTTATAAGTTTAACGTTCGTGTGTGTGTGGGTGTGTGTGTGTACTATCTATTGTCTGTCTGTGGCGTCGTAGCTCCCGAACAAATGCAACGATTTTTTAAAGATGATTTTTATTTTCCTTCATCATTTCCTTTATCTTTATCATTTAATTTAACCCATCATCATCTTTATACCGTTTAGTAGGAATATGGATTCCAGGACCAGACTATTCAGATTCTAGATACCAGAAAGTGTAGACATCTCATCAAAATCTGTTCAGTCATTACAGTGTCAACGTGGAAAGTAACAAACACTCTCCGCTCTCCGTAGAAGATTTTTTAAGAAATATTTATTATAATGATGAAAAATCTCTGTTCCGTTATAATTCGTAACAGACAACTCAATGAGTTCACATTGAAACCGTGATCATTAAAAACGCAGTAACGAATGTTACACAGCTCACGTATGGTCATGACAACGTGCTATTTTCGAATAACGGTTATTTAGTAACCGTTATATTAAATGAAATAGCTGGGAGCGTTGCGTGTGAATACCATTTGTCAATGGTTTTTTATTTTATTTAGACTGGTGGTGACATAATTATAACGTTGTGTATAGAGAAAAAGCAAAACTAGATCTACCACACAATTTTGTTAGTTGTGAAAATGTACACGGGAAATAGCATATCAAAAATCAGACAACTGAAAAGTACATAGATAATGAATCAGATTTATTTAGTTCACTAATATCACGGCATTGAGACAGCAAATACCTACCGTATTACCGTGCGCTGGCGCCTTCTTGTTCAAAAGTGAGCTTTCCAAGATGGCTGTCTCTCTAGTCTCTACCTAAGAAAATCATAACCGCTGGTCTCTACCAGAATAGGCACGACGCTCTGCTAGAGTGACTTTGACATTATTCTATTTAAACTGCCACAGTCACAAGAATTTCTAATAACGTTAGTTAACGGAATGAATTTTTAACATGACTGTAGTTTATTTGTTGCGAGTTACCAATATTTCGGCGCTGTTAAGCACCATCGATCACCCCAACTTGGCTTGACAACTCTTGTCTTACGCGTACGGCAATAACCGAAACCATAAATAGATAGATAGATAGAAAATGCTTTATTGCACAGACAACAAATGTAGGTATATAGGCAAACTTAATGCTAGAGAGCATTATCTTCCAGTTAACCTGGGTGTAACGTGGAAATTTTTATGTGGCAGTACAACGCAACCATAATAATATTCTGTGATCAGAACTAGCTGCTTACCCTTCGAAGCACGGTAGCTCCCAGTAATTATATTTATACAATTTTTTGTAGCGGTAACCCATCATAGCAGTGACTGCAGCGAACTACTGATTGGTTAGCAATGGCTAGTGCCTAGCCGACCTTCGCCATTAGCTATGATGCCATTAAAATTCTTAAATACTTGCTGACATCAAATAAACATCAACTATTTAGCGTGAAAGCTAGCAAATGATTCCATACGTTGTTTAAGCTTTATAACCCAGCCGGGCTTGTCGCTGGTACGACTAATCCAGGGTTAAGTTATGAAGGCTTAACACGCCACCTTTGTGTGCGATAAAGTTGTTTTGGGCATTTAGTTTAGGCGTAATAATGCGAAGTGCTTTGTACGTAATTTTGGCATGATATTATGATAAAGTCAGAATCTGCAAAGGAAAGGGCTTAATGTATAAGGATATAAGTATTGGTGTAATGTATGGTACCTAAGACTTAAAGATATGGTACCTAAGATAAAAAAAACATTTGTTTAAAGTTTTTAGAAAATTAATTGAGTTATTCCGTATTTAGACTTATTTCAGAAGACTAGTGTAATATTATGTACAGAAGTTTCACTCCGTGAAGTCATTCAAAGAAGTATGGGCTCTAGCAACAATGCAATAAAGTGCAGTTGAGCTTGCACAGTACTACAAATCTACCTTAAGCCGGTGCCTCTCTTGCTGTCGCTATAATAATAGCTTTGCTTTTCTGATGTTTTACGCGTAATGGACTAGCCCAGTAGTCAGGGCCGGTTCTATGTAGGTGCCTACTTGTGTTTTTGTACCTAAAGCACGGAGTACGTCAAGCCAAAAGAAGTGTTTGTGGTATTTCACACAGCGCCATCTAGCCCCAAACTAAGCAACGCTTGTACTATGCGTATATAAAACGCACACTATTTTGAAAAACGATTCTAATGAAAGCATAATTATAATTATTAATAATTAATAATTATTATATTTTCCTGGATTGCACACATAATGACAGGTATCTCATTTTCACCATTATAATGAAATAGTAGTCTCCAGATCTATTGTTTTCGTGCCGCGCGTTTACACACGTGACTATTATCTAGACTCTAGACTGTTTGCAAATCGAAAGATCTTTCGGAAAGACATAAAATTGAAATGGGACTTCTTGTTTTACATGCGAATCCTGGCTTTCAACAGGATTGGTTTCCCAGTGATTTATGTTTTTGATAATACACGCTTAATCCGTAATCTTTGAGTACCTACCATTCACCCATAACATTATATGGCTCCAAAAGAGATAGGTAAGAGAATGTTTTATATAATTCCGACAGGAAAACTTCTAAGGTTTATTGAAAGCGTATACATCATCTGATCAGCCCATGATGATTATATTTCCCACTGCTGAGATATGCGCAGCTTTTCTCACAAGTAGAGTCTATAGGCTATAAGAATGTTTCTACCCAATCAGACGCCTGGACGGGTAGGTTATCAGGCGTCTGATGGAGTAGAAACATTCAATGCCGGCGGTGGACGAAACAATGAATTTCGATTATTGAACACGTGGATTTCTCATGATTTTCCTGTACCGTTGCAAATTATGCAAATTCCACAGATAGTTTAGAAAGTCGTTGACTGAGCGGGATGCTACCCACGGTCCGTTAGAATTAAAAATCGTACGAGCTATAACTGAGGCACACTCACTCTAACACCTGACTTTGCAAATAATAAAACTACCCACATTTGCTTACTTTTTCTTTGAATAAAGTTTCGAGTCTGTGATTACAGGTATCCATTCATTGCCAACGTCTTAAGGCAGGTCCACGGTCAAAAGCAATCACAAAAGGATTCTCAGACATAATCTCCTTTTAAATTTCACTAATGAGAGTGTCTATTTAGTTAATCTGTTTTTATCTCATTTTATCTGCCTGCGGAGTGTTTTGCTAATGTATAAAATTTAGTAATGCGGGTAGGATGTAATTTTAGCCGGATATGGAATATCCAGATAAACCTGCGACGCTGTGTAAATTGGCACTCACTAGTTGGACAGATGACTGGCCAAAACCGTGGGGAGCCGTTAGATGCAGCATCATCTCAAAGTGGCATTTTTTTATCATCATCATCATCAGCCCGAAGACAATGGACGTCTTCAGGCTGATGATGATGATGATTGTGAGATAAAAGTGTGTATAAAAGAATAAAGGTGATGGTAGGCAGTAGGGTGACAAGCAGCTACACAATATTCTACCAATAACACCATTCAATGGAAATCCACTGAATTTTAGATAAAGAGTCGCTTACTTTGTTAAACTTAATAATATCATAGAATAAGGAGGAGAGGAATATACCAATACACCAAGAAAACAGCGTAGATCAAAAATATACCTAAAACTAGACGGGACTTGCTAGACTAGACTTGCAAAATGAGCGGGTTATAAGTTGAGCGCAGATCAGAAATATGCCAAAAAACCCGTTTTAAATCTGGATGGCATTACAAAATCAGCGGGCTATACGGGTAGCTACGGCAGGCTAGCTTTAAAAGGTTTTTTGTCATATAACTGACCTGCACTTTTTTTTTTCTTTTTATGCGATTGAATGACGTGACGAGCTAGTCGTTCACCTGATGTTAAGCAACACGGCCGCCCATAACAGTTGCAGTATCACTCGGATCTTTAAAACAATAAAGTTTCGCGTGACACTGCACTGCGCACGTCATCCTGAGATATCACTTTTTTTTTTTTTTTTTTTATGTGATTGAATGACGTGACGAGCTAGTCGTTCACCTGATGTTAAGTGACACGGCCGCCCATAACAGATGCAGTGACACCCGGAACTTTAAAACAATAGTTTCGCGCGACACTGCACTGCGCACGTCATCCAGAGACATCACGCAGTCTAGTAATCAGATTACTAGACTAACTTATAACCAGCTCATTTTGCAACGCTATCTAATTTTAGGCATATCTTTGATCTACGCTGTTTCTTCTTCGTGTTCTTGCTGTATTGCCATTCCTCTCCTCCTTGTTCCATGATAATATCTATACTGCTATGCTATGCAATAAGGGTTGTCATTTCACTATTGGAAGTGATTTATTTGGAAAGATTAATTAAGTCCATGAGTATTTTATACCCATAATATTAGTAAAGATGTATATACATTCCACTTCCTGTATATAAATAGTGCACATTGATATTCATATTTTGATTTAGATTCTTGTGACCATCAGCTTTTCTAGAAAGTATAACCACCACCAATAGCAACCAGCAACCCGCAGCTGCTGCCAGCAACAGTAACATCTTGCCGGACAAGAACATTTTCCGGACATTACTCACATCCCTAGCAAAAATAAAGTAATTAGGTATTTGGTGAAGTTTTATTGCAAAGAGGGGGGTTGTATCAAACGACTACGTCTCGCCATTTGGCGAAATTAGAAACTTTCTTTGTTTTTGTTTTTCTTTTCTATATTTACTGAACACCATTATTGTAAACCGGTCTGATGTGTTATCGCTTCATCTGGATTTAACAAAACGGTGGCTACTTATAGATACTTGAGTTTTTTTTTACTATTTGTACCTGCGTTTGACCTCATTCCTTTTATTGGGCTAATTAGTGTCGAAAAAGTTTAAAATAGTCGAAGTATTTTTTTGTGTTGTGTGAGCGTTTTATACGTAGTAACGTGAATAAAGGCTTGTGGCTTTTATGGGAATGTAATGGACCATTAAGCCACGGTGGTTGAACGTGAATGCATGTGCACTCAAATCAAAGTTTTCCCAAAAGAGCCCATAAAGTATAATTTCCGAAAGAATACAAACACAAAATAATGGTTGATGGTCTTCTCGGAACCAAATCAACATTTTTCTTCTTCTTTTCGTGTAGGCAAGTGGTCAGCCCTGGTGCCAGAATTTTTAAGCCGCCCAAAGGCTTCTGACTTGGCTTAACCAAATCAAACTTAAATTACCAAATAAGTACTTATAATAGGATTTGATAGAATGGTTGATTTTCGGGATATAACATTAGTGTATAACTAGAGAAGAGTATATAGAGGGAAAAAACGCCCTCGGCTTTCCTTGCTACCACAAGGGTGGCGGATGGGCAAATCACGAGGAGCCGTTGGATGCAATAGGCAAGCATACGCTCAAAGCAATGCTTTATGAAGACTACCTAGTGATTTTCAGGCTGATAACGAACTGATTTCTATTGTGAAATGTACTAGAGAAAATTACCGCCGGTACGGTTATATTATAGCGTTTACGCTATAATATAACCGTACCGCTTAGGAACATTCCGTCACGCGCGCCGCCGCGCTGATATATCAACGTCAAGTTACAGCTGCAAAGGGTTGAACAATGAACATACTGAATTGAACATGTGATCGTGGTTGCAGACGGGCGATGTTTTGCCGAGGATACAGAGTGCACCTATTAACTTTAGGGTAGACGCCCTGTCGCACAGCTAACAAGCTGTTATTGCAATTGCAACATTAATGACGTTAGTAGTAGAAGGTCACAAGTATCACGCACCACAGCGTTTTTATTAGCTTGAATGGGCTCACGTTTGACAGTATCTCACCTGATGGAAAGTTATGATGCGGTCTATGTTGGAGCACGTTTGCCCATGAGGCGAGTTTGCTATGAAAGCGCATTCCGTCTGCAACCACCCATCATAGGAGGGAAGGTAGTTTTTGCCGCTTGGTGTTTTTACTTATAATGATAAAGGGGTAAAATGGGGGTAGAGTTATTTCTTATACTGACCCAAAAACTAACCAAAATTTTTTTATAAATTATTGCTTATGCAATGACAAGTTTGCCTTCGTTCAAATGTATTAATCGCTCATTTGTATCAGGACATGCTATGGTTTTCATTTATTCTATTGTAATAAAATAAATGATATTAACAAATTTTACAAATAAAAGTCTTTAACTGTCGTAAATAAGAATTTTACTAAGCAGCTAGTTTGAATTTACTACCTTATTTATTATCAGTAACTTATAGCACCCTAGGAGGTGGTAGGAGTGTTCTGCAAAGTTCGTCTAGGTAGGTACCACCGCTTTGCCAGTTATTCTGCCGCCAATCAGTAGTGTGCAAGCACTACTGTATTCCGGTTTGAAGGGCATTGCAGCTAGTGAAATTACTGGGCAAATGAGACTTTACGATCTGATCACATAGTGAAGTAATCTTATTACTAGACTGTGTGAAGTCTCAGGATGACGTGCGCAGTGCAGTGTCACGCAAAGCTAGAGCAATACTGCAATCTGTTATGGGCAGTTGTGACGCTTAACATCAGGCGAACGATTAAATCATCACTTCATTCATTTACATTAAAAAAACACCTAATCTGTTGAAATGAAATACATTTTCTTTATCATATTTCTCTCTCTAAGGATTAGATAGGAGAAATACGGTGCACTATGTAACGATCCAAGTGATGGGCTTATAGGCCTATATATTAGTGGTCTAGTTAACTAAAGTTCACTCGAAACTAAGTACCGTACTAGGTTGTAAAACCAGACAGTAATGTATCGCTTGGCATGCTCCACGATGCAAAATAGATCAGTTACGGATTAATCGGATATTTGCATAGTGAGTATCTTTAATCGATTCTACAACTTAAGGTGGAACGTGTTTTGCCAATAATAGCTTAATTCCTCAACGTGATTACATGAAAACTAATTTTGCGCAAATAAATAGAATGTATCAATAAATCACAATTAAAAGTATCACCTACATATCATTGGTTTAGCGACAAATGGCAATAGACTGAAAAACTAAGACGAAATTTGTTTATTGCTATTTGTCGCTAAACCAATGATATCTAGGAGATATATACTTTTAATCGTAATTTGTTGATACATTCTATTTCTTTACGTTAAATCAGTTTTAGAGTAATCACGTTTAGTAATTAAGATATTATTGGAAAAAGAACGCAAAAAAATTTGAATTTGCCGCGCTAGTGAAACGTTCCACCATAATTAAAATCTCCCCAATTTCTTCTAACTGTCTCTCATCATCATCATCATCATCATCATCATCAGCTTACTCTAGTCCACTGCTGAACATAGCCTCTCTTCAGGCTGTTGATGATGATGATTGCCATCACTCTGCTGTCTACACGAGCGACAATAGAGTCCGTGAGCATATAAAAATCACCGAATCCAAAGATAATTTTATTCAATGCTTTACAAAATATTTTGAGATTTTATATAGTTTTTCTTTAATACTTTTTAGGCAAAGCATTTGGCACTGTCTCACCTGATGGAAAGTGATGACACAGTCTACGATAGTGCGCGCTTGCCTAGAAGATACCTGTTCTCTCTTGACTTGAAAAATCCCAGATCATAGTTTGCTGGGAACAAGGACGCCGGCAAGGTTTTCCACTCATTGGCTGTTCGCTCTATAAAGTGCGGGTTGATGGAATTCCAACCATTCCAATGGGTGCCATGTTTTTGTGAGCCTTGATGTCCAGTGAAAGAAGGGAGATAGAGGAATAAGATCGTGTAACTCCTTCACACACTCTCCAAAATGCAGTCTATAAAAAACCGATAAACTGACAACTTTACGTCGGTGCTCTAAGCTGTGGAGCTTAGCTTCCACCAACGCATTATTACCAATGAGTATTTCTAAACAAGAAGAAGATTTTGAACCTTTTCTTCATTTCCTGGAGAACTTTTGATTTGGTTGTCCCGCCACTGCTTCTGGGCTAGACCTCGGCGTGTCCGACTGTCGTGAACGCTTAATGAGTGGCGATATTTGCCCATCCTGTACGGGTGTAATCGGCCCACGTGACCTGGCAGCCTCAGTACCTAATAAAAAAATACTTCGGTCAGATCATTTGGGTGAGTGTGCTGCGGAGCTACATAATCTAATTCCATCATCTCCATTTCACCATCGGACGACAAGACGTACAGCTACACGCCATCTATTTATGGTTGATATTCCTTCGATTCGCATAAAGCGGTTTGACTCGACATTTATAATCCGAGCAGCGAAGGAATGGAACACTTTACCAGCGTCTTAAGTAAGTATTATACAATCTGGAGCTCTTCAAGTCGCGAGTGAATAGGTATCTCCTAGGCAAGCACGTCGTAGACCGCGTCGTCACTTTCCATCAGGTGAGATTGCGGTTAAATGCGGGCCTATTTAGTTATAAAAAAACTTTAAATTCAAAACAATACACTGCCGGCAGTGTCAACTACCCCATCACGATTTTAATCTAGCAAGTGCCCAGCTCACAACCTTCGTTTGATGGATGTTTTTAATTCTGTTATTACGTATGGGCATCAGAGTTCTTCTCGGTCTTCAATACAATATACACCGAGACGCCTGTCAAGCATGGTGAATATGGCAACCCCAGTCGCCTCTCCCACGAGGCAAGCAGCCGCTCAAAGTGGCGCTTTATCGGAGCCTATGTTCAGCAGTGGATGTCTTCAGGCTGATGATGATGATGATGATTACGTATCCTAATATTTAAATGACAGAAGGCATTTTCTTTTTTTTTAAATATTTATATACTTATTGAGCAGGTGACAGAGGATTATGGAAGCAGTTGGAGGAGACCTTTGTCAAAAGACAAACAGACGAAGTTGTCGAGGCAAATTAAGTAAACATCAAAGAGACCAGCGAAATGTATCATAATATTATCTACATTTCAGTTTGTATTGTTAATTTATTGTGTCTGTAATAAAGGTTATATTTATACTTATTGATGTTTGTTCTGTTATAATTATTGTTTACCACCGCATCACTAGAACTTGACTCTGACTTGGTAGTCATTGAATTAAACTTTGCCTTTTTGTGACTTTGCTTTGATGATTCCAGGGCCCAATGGGAAAGAAATCCTTTTTTTTTATGTAATCGTATCGTATGACGTGACGAGCTAGTCGATCGCCTGGTGTTAAGCGTCACGGCCGCCCATTACAGATTGCAGTGTCACTCGGAAATCAAAATTAAAGTTTCGCGTGACACTGCGCACTGAGACATCCTGAGACATCACACAGTCTAAAAAAGATTTCTAGACTGTGAGATCAGTTCAAAGTCTCTCTTGGACTGGGTCTCTCTTGGGGCTCAACAGAAATATTTCGATTCGCACCCACTAAATCTACCGGTTGGTATACTTAGTGGTTGTATAAAATTACCTTTAAAAAAAAATCAAGGGCTAGACAACCAAAAATATCAACATAAATTCGACGGCGGTACATGAACTCGAATGAACTGAGGTCTGCAAATACTAGAGTTTTGCCCAGATGACTCAAATACGGTTCACGCGTCAGGTTGTCTGTAACTTTAGTACCTAGTAATCATCTCTGTGATATTTAAATGTATGCAATTTATTTGCTTTACTAGCAGCGCCCTGCAACTTTACCTACAATTTACAATACAAAACTCTTTGTTGACGCAAACATGTAGAAATAAGAATCACATAATTAGATAGGTGCAATGGGCGGTTTTATTGCTAAGAGCGAGATCGCCAGGCAACCTTTTTACACGTTCTGCTTCTCGTACTTTTCCGGGATAAAAGTAGATATTATGATTATGATGTTGATTTTCGTAAAATAAGCATTACCTATGTATTCAAAATTTGATCCCAATTGGCTTTTGGCGTTTTGCCGTGAAAGTAGCACTCAGTTTATTTTATACACTTTTGGTAACGCACAAGTCACATGGTTAATCAAACCAAAACGATTAGCCCCGTGTGCTGAACTATACCTAAATAAAAGATTTAATTTTCCAGTTCTACTAGGTGGTAGGACTTTTCTGCAAAGTTTGTCTAGGTAGGTACTACCGCTTTGCCAGTTATTCTGTCCCCAGGCATGGTAGTGTGCAAGCACTACTGTGTTCTGGTTTGAAGGGCATTGTAGCTATTGAAATTACTGGGCAAATGAGACTTTGTGACCTGATTTCACAGTGTAGTAATCTGATTAGGTACTAGACTGTGTGATGTCTCAGGATGACGTGCGCAGTGTACGCGGTACTTTATTATTTTAAAGTTCCGACTGACACTGCAACTGTTATGGGCGGCCGTGTTGCTTAACATCAGGTGAATGACTAGCTCGTAACGTAATTAATTCCCATAAAAAAAAATTCTTTTGGCAGTTTTTTAAAGGATCTATCGAGTCCTTCTCACACGGTTCCGTTACCAGAGCTAAAGAACTGAGATTACCAAATTCTCAGTAGTTTCTTTAGGAACTAATTGCTTTATCTTCTTGCTTTATTTTTCGTATGAATTGATATCAACACGTAATCCAGACAATATTTCTCTTTTTCCCAGAACACTATAATATATTATTGTGTATTATACTTGTGTAGAACATTATACGTCGCGCTTCACACCGGACACAATGGAAACCCGCAGTGGATTTTTATTATCACTAGCACGGTTTTATTAAAAAATCGCTTAGTGCACCGTGTTGCGGACAACGTTAGGTTTTATGGCTGTTTTAAAATGTGGAGGAAAAATAGAATATTGCAGATGGTTTTGTGGTTTTATTATAACTATTACTAAGCCAAAGTTAATAACTTTTAGTGGAACTTTATGAAAAAATGACAATGCTAAAGTGTTTTTTTTTTGGAAAAAATAGCTTTTTTTAATGAAGTGATTGGCAAACAAGCAGGGCCACCTGATGGTAAGTGGTTACCGCCGGCTATGCACCAAGGGAATGTGGAAATGTTATGAAGCTGGATGAAACAAATATAATATTGCCTACCAAGAATGTGATTAATATAATAAATAAAAAATAAATATGTGCGGATATTTCACACAGCGCCATCTAGCCGCAAACTAAGCATAGCTTGTACTATGGGAACCAGATAACTGATAGAATACTTAAATGCTGTTGTTTGTTTGATGAATACAATATGACACCCAAACACAGAATAAACATCAATGTTCATCACACAAATGTTTGTCCTGGGTGAGAATCAAACCCACAACATATCAGCAGGCAGATCTACTACCAACAGAGTTATCAGGCCAGTCAACATATGAATACATGGTGATTTCCAATACGTTGTTTATGTCCCAGGGTTGGGATGGATGCGGGTTTCAATCAAATTTCAAGATTAAAATATTTGAATTACCTACATTAAAAATAAAACCATAATAGATCTAAAAGTGAGATACTTTTTCTCATTATAGATCATATTTTGAGAGTTTACTGGATCTATCCCAAATCCATAACGTAATCTTTTTTTATATTTTTTTAGAGGGGAAAATGCCCTCTCCCTTCCTTGCCACTACAGGGGTGATGGCAAGGGGTATGTGGGACTACCTACTATGTGGGGGTGTAACCCACTAAAACCCCCCGTGATCGGTCTGCCCTCCGAGATGGGGCGAGATATTAGGGTCGCGCTGGTATTCACTATCTCACCCCGATCCATAATATAGCCTGTGTCATTTTTAAAATGTTGCACTTAATATTATACTTATTCACAGTCTACACGTCAAGTCTTCTGACTGAGCCATCAACACTGCGGAAGCTACAGAAACGTTCTAAGTGTCACACAATTTAATAACAACTTGCATCCGTCACCTGATTTTCATTAAAACTTCATACTACGCTCCACAGTAACCTAGGTAATCCACAGAGCTGGATTTAATCTAGACTCAGGATAGCGTGGTGCATGCCGCAGTTCAAGCCTCGAGGATTACGTAGCACTGGGCTGTACCGTGATTGAATTTGTATTTAAATTATAACCGGCATTAATTTAAACATTATTTTTAATATAAAAGCAAAGCAACAAAGAATAACAAAGTAAAGCAACAAGGAAGAAAAAGTAAGCCATCAAGACAAGATTATCGAGACAACAACTTCTCAAAAGGTCAAATTGAACAGTTCGAAACAGTTATTTTTTTTGGCTGAAACCCCATGTCAATGTCATTATTTTTTGATGTAGTCATTTCGTACATTAGGTCGAACAAAATTTGCTCAAATTATGCTCTTAACTAAAAAACACTGATGGGAGCCGTTGGGTGCAAGAAGCAAGCAGCCACGCAAAGTGGTGCTCTAAGAGGCCTATATGTTCATGACGCCTCAGGCTTATGATGATGTCTTAACTAATTTACATATTTTTTTGTGGTTTTTCTCACCAAAAGTAATCAATTTTTCAGCAGTCTCGGATAATATAATACTGAGAGATAGGTTACTTTTCGCAAACTCTCAGCCTACAACCATCTGACTATCGATCTATCCCCCAACATAACGAGCTCTAATCTAAACGAAGCTTCAATTAAGCCTTCTTTACAACCTAGATACTCTAGCCAATTGATGTGATATGTATAGACATGGCATTGCTTTTTAGATATTTGCCTTGTTAGACTCAACTACATTAGCTTTGGCTTAATTGTACGGGTACTTCACTTTAGTGAGTCGCTATATGCACTTAAGACGCACTACACTTAATGCACTTAATAAACATGCACTCGATTCAATTGTGTGATGTGCACTTGTTCGAGCAAGCTTTTAATCCAGTCATAGAAGGGCCCCGGGACTATAATCGTCAGGTAGCATCAGAATCTATCAGAACGAATCATGAAAATATTTTGGTTGTACATCAAAAGTGTGATATAATAAAAAAAGTTGTACGACTACTTGTAGTTTATGTTAAGTTTAGTTTAGTTTAGTTTAGATAATTTCGTGTTGTTTTTCGCGTTGTCAGTGATGACTTATGGCACTGAGACGTGTTTTCTTACTGTTGTCCTAATTAGTAAGCTCAAAGTCGCGCAATGAGCTATGGAGAGAGCTATATATGCTTGGCATTTCTCTGCGAGATAGGATCCAAAATGAGGAGATCTGCAGCAGAACTAAAGTGCCTGATATAGCTCTTAGAATTAGCAATGGGCAGGCCACATCACCCTTGGAACTGACAACCGAGTGGGAAGAAAGGTTCTCGAATGGCGACCACGAACTGGAAGATGCAGGGTAGGATGGCCCGCCACTAAGTGGACCGACGATCTGGTGAAAACCACCGGGAGCCAATGATGGATATATGAAGCTAGTAGCCTCTCAAAGTGGCGCTCTCTGGGGGAGGCGTATGTTCAGCATTAGACGTCTTCAGGCTGTTGATAATATGATGATGAAATAAATAAATAAATAAAAATAAATGATGAGTTTTTTATCTTTACACAAGGAACTACGAACCTGACTCAAAAGAAATCAGCATAGTGTAACTTTTCCTTCACTAGAGGTTACAAACTCACACAGTTTTGGAACTCTATAGCCGTCTCATCCCAACGGCACATCCCGCAATCCTATAAAATTATCGTAGCCGGTCACGCAGCCGTTTCATTACTAGAGATTGTGATTGGCATAAGAATGCTGGCAACATGGCGGTCGTCATCTTTGTTTATTGTTCGATGAACGAGTAATAAATTGGTGCGAAATTATTTATTCGATGCTGGTGAGGAGCAGCTGGTGTTACTAAAATACTTCATCATTCTTTTTGCCTTTTCCCGTTTGCTATTGGGGTCGGCTCCCAATCTAACCTGTAGCGGCGAGCTACCAGAATTACACGAGCGACTGCCATCTGACCTCGCAACCCATAAGGAACCAGTAACAGGGATGGTTAGACCAGGCGTCAGATTCTATCAGGCGTCTGACTACCCGTAACGATTGCCATAGATGTTCTTATGACAACTGGGACCGACGGCTTAACGTGCTCTCTGAGGCACGGAGCGATGGCATTGAAAACTGTACATAACTTACTAAAATTGATACATTGGTGTTACTAAAATACCTACCTATAATAAATTAATGTATAGATAAATGTATATCACATAATCTGCCTTTTTGCGTTCACTGCTGAACATAGGCTTCCCCCATTTTGCCATAATGACCACGCTTAGACGTCTTGGTGATAGCAGCAGATTATAATGCAGACCAAAAGGAATGCTGCTGCCCATTCCCTGGATATTCCTTTAGCCGGCTCTTTAGGCATTTACGGGAAGAGATAAGGTGGTCTTATTCTTTGAGCGTTTCCACATTATCCGATCCAACATCGGTATCGGACGCCGATACGATATCGGGGCAAGTAAAATGTATCTAAATATGTCTGATATCGGGCCGGACAATATGAAAAACAGGTACATATTTCATACATTTTACTTGCCCCGATATCAGCGTCCGATACCGATATCGGATAAACGCTCTTACATGAAGACCATTATGGTACTTTTATTTAAAAAAATACTTAGAAGGAAAGATGGTAGCGAAAAGGAAAAATATAGGGGAAAAGGATGAATGCATGGGACGGCAACAAAAGGGAGGCAGGCTTGCAGCATTCATGTAGGTTTATATCAAATGGCCTTATTATGGTGTTGCCTTTTAGAATACCGAACTAAAACGGAAATCATCATCATCATCATCATCATCATCATCATCATCAGCCCGAAATACGTCCATAGGCCTCCCCCATAAAACACCACATTAGACGCTTATCATAGGGAAGATTTGCCGTAATCACCACGCTTGGCAGGGGGCAAACCGGAAATAGTCCTGTGGAAATATACCCATCTGTATTAAATAACGCAGATTCAGAATATCAGTTGTTTAGTCCAGCAAATAATAAAACAACGGCTTACATTTATATGGGCTACCGAAAAACATTATTACGGTACATCACACCGGCCTGCAAACAAAGGAACAATCCAAGATATATTATTTCCAAACTGTTTGCCAATCTCTCCGGGATGGGATGGTAAAATATTTCCAATGTTATAGTTGTCGGATGTGTGTGAAGGTAGAATGGTCGTTAGATAAAGATCACGAGCAGGACAAAAATACAATTTACGAAGTTATTTTCATTAAGATTCAACACTAACACTTTATCATAGTTTTCTTTATGATTTACCACCACATGAAAACCATTATAAGATTTCTTTATCTTTTTTTGGTTTGCCTAATATTTAACGTTAAGTCTTTTCAGATAAAAGGCGTTTTACAAGCACGCCTATTTGACGTTTGGGTCATTTTAATATTAGTAAGTTATATAACTGTTATGTTATTAAACAATGAAAAAGATGACTTGTCCAAAGTTTACCTTCTGTTATGGTCCCGCGGGTCCATAAGCCTACACAAAATGTTTTTTTTAAGAGTTTATTAATTACATTATATTGGTAGGCTCGTATGTATATGGATGTGATTTTACTACTAATAAAGTTCAAGTCCTTTTTAGGGAGTATAAGGAAAAAAAAGAACGTCACTTTATATTTATTACTGTACCCGTAGGTGCCTCATAGCTACATCAGTTTATTACCGTCTCTTTCTGTAAAGCAGGGAATGGAGTCATTAGAAAAGGATAGATGAGGACTGAACTACACAAGTGGTACGTAAAGTACACCCAATCGGCGATTCTACCTTCTCCAACACATGTGTAAGTGCGATCGGATAACAAACCCGGGGTTAGGCGATACAAAGAAAGTGTTATAAATCAGATAGTTACGGACAGTTGGGGCGATCACTCATTTAGATGTATGTGCGTATAGTTCATATACACGGATTAGCTTGAGTTGGCTTTCTGTTGTTATTGTAAGAGATGCTGCTACACCAAAACAATAAAACGTGATTTTGAGAGATAGCTCAGTTTATTGACGCGCATATACTACTTGTACTTTTAAAATACATTTTTGTTGCTATTGCAACCAACAAACTTACTAAAACCGTCCATGCTCAATTGCTCATTGATCTATCTCTATCCAGCCAAATGTTGTCTGGAAGAGATCGCTTTTTAGCGATAAGACCACCCATTGTAACCTACTTATAATTTATTTCCTGTTGTTTTTATGTTATATTGGCGTCAATAAAGAGTTTATCTATCTATCTAAAACAGAGGCAGGTCTAGATACTACCTAGCTAGGTACCAACTTAATTTGAGCTTCATTATATCTCTAAAAACTTGTGTAGTCTTTTTGAAACCAACGGATATAATTTCAAATTCAAAATCAAGCATGAAACTCTTTTTATTAACGCCCTAGTAAACAAAAATGCCAGAAAAATCAGAACCTTTTGAACTTTAGTTACAGAGCATGTCCTCAAGTACCTACCTGCTCATAAAACTTTTCCTGTCTACCAAAATTTAATACTTACTTTGTTATAACGGTAAACAAGCCGCGGACTCTTAAAGATCGTAAACAGTATTAAATTTAATGAAAACACCAACTTTCGTGTACTGCTTAGAGACCCAGCCAAGCGCGAAATCTCTGGTGCACGTGTGGTTCCGTAGCGAACAGCAATATTAAATTTGGTTAGAAACGTAACAGTTATGAAAATAGTCTTTGTAAAATATTACTAGCAACGCTCATTTCCGATCCGAACTGTGGAGATCCGCACGAGAGCTAAAGTGATCGATAAAGCTCTAAGATTTTTTTTTCTTAGAAGGTTCTTTATTGCGACAATACTCAAGTCAATACTCATTTAATCAATACAATCATACAATAAAACTGTAATAAGCTAAGAATTAGCAAATTGAAATGGCAACTAACTGGGGGAGGCCTACTATGTTCAGCAGTGGACGTCATCAAGCTTGACGAACGCTCATTTGTTTAGAAATAAGTCAGCGTGACTTTAATGTTTAAGTATTTTTAAGACAAATGACAATCGCGTAAAGCTAGACGCTTGTTTCTTACTAATAGCGTAGTTAGTTCCAGATTGACAGATACGTCCTACTAATATTATAAACGTAAAAGTTTGTGTATGTGTGAATGTGCTTTACTTCTAAGCGCCACAACGGATGAATGGCGCTCGTATTATGTAAAAGTTACAACAGCAGTAGCAAAGCAACAGCAGGAGCAAAGCGACAGCAAAATTAGCAATCAGTCGCAAGATGTGACTGGAAATCGTAAGTCGCCCGCTTGTTGCTCACGTGTCGCTGAATGCACTTTGGCTTTTGATAGCAACAGAACAGCAGTAAATGGAAACAAAATAATGTACTTTTTAGTTCATGGATTGTCCGATAGACGGCGCTAGTGCTCGATCGCTTTCTGCTCTACCAAAGTTATGTTTGACAGCAATGATTGCGAAATTTACGCCTGTTGCAAACATGTAATTAGCCAGAGGAATTGAATGAAATAGTTATTAGCTCTGTCGGGACAAAGTTAAATCCAAATAGAACTGCAGCACACCTGTTTAGTTTTCCAACGCAATCATATTTTCAAATATCGAATTTGTTTTGTGCACAGAACTTCTTTCAAAATAAGCTCTAAATTTTTTATGTTTATCAAAATTCACTGCTGATCACTGGTTTCTAAATCCGCTCTAAACAAAGTATTAAACACCACAAGGTTCTCAACTAACACTTGCCAAGTTTTACTCCCATTTTACAACTTTGTTGACGGAACCCTGAAATAAAAATAGAGGCGGAGCGTCCATCATTGTTCGCACTTTGAAAGAAAATTCTGGAACAACTGAACGAAGGGAATGCTTTGTAGAGTTTTTTGAAGAGAATAATATTTTGGTAAAGGAATATCTTCATCAGTTTTTTTGGTTGACTCAAGGAATTAGTTGATGGAATATTCGAAATTTGAAAGTCAACCCTTTGTTACTAACCCAGTATTGGTTAAACTTGAAAAGAAGAATAAAAAAGAGTATTATAATACTAGCCGACTTTAAAAAGCAAGGAATATCATATCGCTGCTAAACAGGATGCAATTTAATTCATTACGAAATGGAGTACATGATAGTACATCATTTATTGAGGATTATTAAGTAGTACTTTAGACGGGTTAATTAGTTTTACGCCTTTTCTTAATAAGAGAGAAGAAAGAAGAAAAAACTAAGCGATAAAGATAAATGAATGAACCAGATAATGAAGGTAGGTGCGCCAGCGCCTTTCACCTTCATTTATTCATCCTTTTCTCTTATCTTTTTTCCCCTCTCTTTTGTCTTTCCCACAGTACAGGGTACAACAGGATAGAAGTGGCTTTAGACTTAATACTGAAGGTTGGATGTCTGCAATCTCTGAACCACAAAACCAACGACCTTGAAATATTTACGGGACAATATCTAAAGCATCCCCTTTCTAGCAAAAAAATAATGAAATTGGACCACGCGTTAATGAATTAAAATTAAGTACATATTTTTACTTTTATCCCCTCTCCCGAGAGAACCGTACTGAATTTCGGGATTAAAAATATCCTATAGCCTACCTCGTAATATGAACTCAAATCATGCCAAGTTTTGTTAGAATCTATTCAGTAGTTTCAGCGTAATGCTCAGCCAAAATACTGACAGACAGACAGACAGACAGACGGACAGACAAAAACAAAAAACATTACAGTTTTGGCTTCAACATCGACAATAGGGTGCCCTCCAAAAAAATTCAAAATATCTTCAATGTACATGTAAATGTACAGTGAATTGGACCTGTTTCAGTTTTATTATAAATATAGATATTATAAATTGTTCTTTAGACCCTCTAAATAAAAGAATGAATAAACTACTTTTGTTTATTTATATTTAAATAACCCATGTTAATTTATCTAGTAATGATACGCTCGTAACTGCGACACTTTAAAATTGCTAGAAAATGAAACGGCATTTTCATTTTCCATTCACATAAATGTAATAATAATATGTCATACTACACATAACATAAAATAATACTTATTTCGACTGTAACAATGTAATAATTCAACAAGCACAGCAGGGCCCATCGCATTAGCTTATCGCAAAGGGCGGGTCAGTCACCCGCTGCTCGTTGCTAGTAAAAGTAACTAGTACGGGTAGCAAAGAAACAGTAATGGAAATAGTAATATCAAAAAAAAGTAATTCCACTGACAAGTTTTAAACGAAGAAGAACTGGGCATAGTAACTTCAAACCTAATAGTTTATCATTTTTTGGATACATGTAAGTACCTACTTAAGACTTTAGATTCGATCATTACTATTATTTAAAAAAACCGTAAAACATACACAAATCAGTGTGTGCTAAGACTTGCACTACTGCCTTAAAAAAGCAAAATGAATTAAATCACTTAGGCTTTTTTATAACTGTGAAAATGGAACCGCTCTGGAGCTCTTCAAGTCGCGAGTGAAGCACCTTCTAGGCAAGCCGGTACCATCGTAGACCACGTTGTCACTTTTCATCAGGTGAGATTGCGGTCGAATGCGAGCTAATTTAATCATTAAAAAACAGTTTTATTACAAAAAAAGCCACTAGAACAATAAATCTATAAAGTACACGTAATAGAGACGATTGATCAACAAGAAGTGTTAAAAGTTGTAAATGGAAAAATGTACCTTGCTTATACCTTTTAATACCAGCTGGAATAGCACGGACGGTAGACGAAATTGTCTTTTCCCTGTTTTACTCCACTTGACAAGTAAGCAAGTATGAAAAAAGTGACTTAAAGCAGGGAAAGACCATTTTATCTACCGCCCGTGCTAACCCAGCAGTAGTGGTTATCAAAAATGCGTGTATTTTGCACGAAATATTTATCTTATAATACCAATATATCACAGTGAGGCGTTAGTGACCTGCCTACGAATGATTAAAAACAGCATCATTATTCATCAATATTTTATTAATTTGCTTGTTAAAATCGATACTAATCTGAACTGTCCTTCTTAAATTAATTAGCAATTCACCAACGTTATTAAGGCCATCATAAGTTTACCAACATTAATATAGGTAATTTAATCTGTTTATCTTGCTGTCTGTACATTTGGCCAGACATCGGTAAACATTTGAAAAGTCCCAGTCTAAGAATTTCAGGGAATTTTCACGTCTAGCTCAGACTAAAAAAATATATAGAGGGAGCGTTCACAACTAAAATATCATGAAATGGTAAAAAATCTATTACATTTGAACTTCTGCATTGTCATAGCTATGATTGAGTAAACTATAAGACACATTTTTCAGATTGATAATTATGCGTTGAAACAACATTATGGAATGCAAATAAACAGTTGAAATTAAATAAACAATAAATAAATAAATAAACAATTTATTGCCACTACAGACACAAATAATAAAACATAACGGGGTTGCTCCGAAAGACGCAGCGTAGGCCCACTGGGTGGACCGCGAACTGGTCAGAACCGATCAGGAGCTAATGGATGCTGAAGGCGAGCAGTCGCACAAAGTGGCGCTCTTTGGGGGAAGCCTATGTTCAGCAGTAGATGTCTTCAGGCTGATAATGATGATGATGAGGTAAAAGTTTAAAATAGTACTACATAACATTTATGTCATAGGACAATGGGGGTAGCTGGTTCACTGTCGAAACTCATAAAATCGTTTATCATAATTTTGTTACAAATAAAAATGTTACTTATAATCATCATTTCACATAATGTGATTTAACATACTTTCACTACATCTAATTTTCTTTATTATAAATCAAAATTAATAATAATCCAAATTTATAAGAATGAAACTCATAAGACGTATATAACATAACAGTACAAATTTATAATGTTATTTTACCATAACTACCTTAAATCATAAAACAAAATATCAATAAAATACTGTAAATTAATGTGACTGGAACCGTTGATTGTTATATATATCCTAATCAGTTATAAAAACGTAGTACGGCAAGCCAATTTGCTCTTCAATCTATGCAGGCACTTCTTCCAGTCAAAACAAACAAAATTAACGTATGGACTGTGGGTAATTGTAAAATAACTTATATTTTCTCATGTTATGTTAATTTTGGTGTTGTTGGTGAACTTTGTGCATTATTTTAATAAATGACTTGAAATTTCTATTAAAAAGACGTGTAAAATATTTAAATTAAATAGAGGTTATCTGAAACTTAATATAGATGGTTTCTGTAATTTTCTATATAAGCATAAGTGACTTCTGGCACTTCGCCGGCCGCTGCCGCGGCACGCTCGCTACGCTTCGTTTCGCTCGCTCGGCTCGTGCGTTGTGTGGTCACAGTTAACCTAACGCTCCTCCTCGCTTCGCTCGTCGTCGCACCTATTTATGACTTTGCCTTAGACTAGTATCTTAGTATCTTTAGGGTATACAATTATACATGCATATGTATTATATGTAATGATTTAACTACCTCAAAATTATTATTATGGTAACTAAAAATATAAAAAAGAACATTATAAACAATACAATTATGAATGCTGATTATTATGAAATTATAAATAATGAAATTTATAATAACATAAAATATGATAAAAAATTCTTAACATTAAGATTATAACATAAAATTTTATAAATTTAAACATTATTTGAATAAATTTTATAAGAAAAGACCAATATAAAAAGTAACTATTATGAACAAAGTTATTTATAAATAACCACCATTATAAACTTCATCATTATTAAAAATGAGGTATGTGAAATGAAATTATGAATAATGAAATTATTAGTACAGACGGTATCCCGGGTAGCTTCAGCATGTGCTGTGTTCACACTACATGTGATCACAAAGCTGTAATTTAAGATATGGTATTCCTTTTTTGGCTTCACATTCTAGTATTTAATGCCTCCTCTTGGGTTCTCTTCCAGTCTTAGTTTAAAGGGATACCGTCTGTACTAATAATTTCATTATTCATAATTTCATTTCACATACCTCATTTTTAATAATGATGAAATTTATAATGGTGGTTATTTATAAATAACTTTGTTCATAATAGTTACTTTTTATATTGATCTTTTCTTATACAATTTATCCAAATAATGTTTAAATTTATAAAATTTTATGTTATAATCTTAATGTTAAGAATTTTTTTATCATACTTTTTTTTATTATAAATTTCATTACTTATAATTTCATAATAATCAGCATTCATAATTATATTGTTCATAATGACTTTTTCATATTTTTTAGTTAACATAATAATAATTTTGAGGTAGTTAAATCATTATATACATATGCATGTATACCCTAAAGATACTAAGATACCAGTCTAAGGCAAAGTCATAAATAGGTGCGACGACGAGCGAAGCGAGGAGGAGCGTTAGGTTAACTGTGACCACACGACGCACGAGCCGAGCGAGCGAAGCGAAGCGTAGCGAGCGTGCCGCGGCAGCGGCCGGCGAAGTGCCAGAAGTCACTTATGCTTATATTAAAAATTTACAAACACCATCTATATTAAGTTTCAGGTTACCTTTATTTGATTTAAATATTTTACACGTGTTTTTATTAGACATTTCAAGTTATTTATTAAAATAATGCACAAAGTTCACCAACAACACCAAAATCAACATAACATGAGAAAATATAAGTTATTTTACAATTACCCACAGTCCACACGTTAATTTTGTTTGTTTTGACTGGATGAAGTGCCTGCATAGATTGAAGAGCAAATTGGCTTGCCGTACTACGTTTTTATAACTGATTAGGATATATATAACAATCAACAGTTCCAGTCACATTAATTTACAGTATTATTGATATTTTGTTTTATGCTTAAAGTTAGTTATGGTAAAAGAACATTATAAATTTGTAATGTTATGTTATATACGCCTTATGAGTTTCATTTTTATAAATTTGGATTATTATTAATTTTGATTTATAATAAAGAAAATTAGATGTAGTGAAAGTATAATAAATCACATTATGTGAAATGATGATTATAAGTAACATTTTTATTTGGAACAAAATTATGACAAACGATTTTATAAGTTTCGACAGTGAACCTAGTTTAAAGTATATTTATATTGAGTTAACAAGGATTCGAACAGTGAATTGAAAATTGAAAATTTACATTAGCTGAGCATGAAATTATTTATTCTACTTTGACAATTTATAACAGTTTTGTATTTGACTGTTCTGCAAATAAATTCCAGACTAGAATAATAATAATAAATATTGTTCTAATACTCTGAAAATGTTCTAATTATGGATATTAGTATTAGAGTTGTGTACAACCAATTTAGTTAAAACTTTCAGAATAAACATTCACCCCGTTACTTATATTTTGTGTTTTGTTTCTGTCTATCAAATTTGAAATAGGCAAAGAAAACAAGAGAAAACATTGAGTTGAGTTTTTTTGTTTATTAGTAAGTAAGTTAAATTATAATATGACCTCTTAAATAACCTTAGCTAAGACCTCTTTGTCCTTCTCTTTTTGACCTCCATTTTTTCATTATTAAACAATAATGTTGTTTAGATTCTGGCTTATTTTTTTTTTACTTAATAAATTTTAATCTTACGCCTACTTCTTTTTGGTGGACTTCATTTGAGCTAGCATTCGAAGTGGTCTTTTACTGTTGGCCTCATCTTAACGCATCACTTTTCATGTTTATGTTTTAGTGTAATAAAAATATATCTTGAACCTTCTTAGTTTTTTTTCGATACAATATCTTAAGTCTACACTTGAACCATTTGCTTAATTTTAAATACGAAAATAAAAGATACTTAGATGGATGCCCGACAAGCGGCGGAAGAAAGGTTGACTGGCGACTACAGACCGGAAGACGCAGCGTAGGTTATTTATTATTTATTTATTTTCTATCGTTCACTTAATATGTTTCTTCTTTGGTATTAATTTTATATTTATTAATATTATTTTTATACTTTCTAATTTTCTGGGTTTATTTCACTTCATGTTAGAAAGCAGTGCCTTTTTTTTAAGAAATAGAGGATAGTGACTTACAAAATATGCCGAACTCTTCGATAGAGTAAACCTATTAGAATGTTCACTCCACGATATGAGCAAACTGCGAGGTGCAGGCTCAGCCAGCGTGTTTGTAAATCAACTTTCTCTCAACCCTGCAACTCCGGCTGTAAAGGGTTGTCAAAATTTTTATTTATTTATTTATTATTATTTATTATTAGCCACTGAGATCTAGATCGTCCCACTGCTGGGCAAAGGCCTCCCTTCCCTCCTTGCAGTCGCTTTTATGGTCCAATCCTGGCAGTGGGAATCAAGCTCATCTCGCCACCTCTTTCTGGGTCTACCGCGGCGTCTTTGATGTTCTGCGGTGTCCACATCGTTGTCGTCTTAGCCCACAAGTCATCTGACATACGGCAGATGTGGCCTGCCTAGTTCCACTTCACAGTTCCACTTCAGGCCAGCAGCCTTTTTTTTACTTACTTAAGTGAAAAAGTAGTTCTTTTTCTTAGCGATTTAAAACGAATAGGTCTTTTTTTTAATTTATTTTTTGGGTTTTTTTTTTGGGTTACGTTTGTATTTCATTGACTTACTGATTATTTTATTGGAATTTATTGTTTTACTGGTATACCTTTTTAATATGACTATTCAATTGACATGTACCTATGTAACTATTTTAATGTATTGACATGTTTGTACTATTTATTGCCATTGTTAATTAAGTAGTTACATTATTATTGCATGCTGAAAACCAGTATATGGCGTTCTTAATGTTATAAAATTAACACCTAATTATTGTACCCATTTACGCAATGAATAAATGAATTATTATGAATTAATTTATAAACGAAACCCTTATTTATTTTAGTATATTTTATGCGAATATTTAAGATTTAGAAAAGCACACAGTATATAAATCTTATTTCTAAATTGTGTCGCATGAAACTTAGTTCCGAGACTTCCGAGTGACACTACGGTCTGTTATGGGCGGCAGTGGCGCTCAACACCAGGCAAACGGCTACCTCGTCACGTCATTAGTTTACATAAAAAAGCACTTTTATACAATGATACGACAGTTTTTGTTGACCTGCCGTGATGGCTGGACATTTGAATAACTACGCAGATGCAAAGTTTATATAATTCGAGAGCGAGCGTTTATCCTCGTGGCACAACAGCACTACCGAGATTTCGTCACGAAAGTCATGATGTGGTTGTGTCTAGTGATTTATGGCATCCCTACTAAACGCTGATTAATTCGAGAAAACCGAGCGTTTATCCTCATGACACAACTGCACTACCAAGCTTTCGTCACGAAAGTCATGATGTCTAATGATTTATGGCAGCCCTATTAAACGCTGATACTAAGATGGCGTCTCTCGATCCGCTCTGATATAAATGCAACGGTTGTGAGTTTCAGCTCGGCGAATTGCAATAAAATTGCGTTTGTAGAACGTAAATTACTAGGTCTCAAATTAATGATTTTAAAAATTGGTAATAGTATTTAGTAAACACCTTTGATGCTTTATAGGTGTGTAGCGGTTAACCCAATTACTGTCAATTGGTACGATTCTATGGTACACCTGGTCCGGAGATAATAAGCTAATCAGTACCAGTTGTACCATCAATGGTACTAGTGGGACAATTCGGTGCCAATTGTACCATCAATGGTACAAAGAGAGTAGAAACCTGAAACATTAGTTTATTAAAAGTAATAAACACAAAATAAAGCGTTAAGTATACATATATCCCTAGTAAAAAACCAACCCAGTCACACCTCTTAGAGAAGGAGTTAGAATGTTGGAAATGTTGACTTTTGAGCTGCTCTGTCCTTCTATGCAAAATAAAAGTTGAAGTAACAGAAATAAAATAATCTCTCTTTGCTAGGTCTAAAAATATCTTCCAATCAACCCACGGGGCTAAATTGCAAGCCCCTCAAACATTATAAAGTTTGATGTCGTTAACTGCCATCACTCAGCGCGTAACGACACACGTAAACAGTTAAAACTTAAACCGGAAAAGTTAGCGATGGGGTAACAGAGCGTTGAAACAGTGAGTAAGCTTCGTATAATACAAAATCTGCTACCTATCTTTCGATTATCTTCTTCCGACTTCGTTCTCGGTGCCTCTTCCCTTCCACATTTCATATGGTGATACTTTATACAGTACATTATATTGTTTTCACGTGTGTACAAAGAGTTTTACTTTGTACAATTCGATATTTGATGCTTGTACAAAAGTTTGTATTTTGTACATTGCAATTTCTGATGCCTGTTTTTTTAATCAATGACTAGGCCATCGTATGTCCACAATCTCATTTAATGAAAAGCGATGGTGAGGTCTAAGGCGTAGGACATTTGCATGGTAAATACATATTCACTCTTGACTTGAACAAACCCGGGTTGTTAAAAAGAAATTTGTAAACTTTGTGCAAGATTGGTCCTTGCCTCGAGGGGTTCCAGGGTTGGCACATATTTCGCTGACAAGCTTGGCCTTCTTATTCACTGAGGTAAAATAATGCTGTCAGTATTCTTAGGACCTTACCCCCTTTGGTGGTGAGTTGGATGGTATATTTATAATGTAATCTTTGTAATTTATACTGTTTTCAGATGATTTGCTTTTGTATTGTTGTGATGTCTTGTTATTACAATACACAATACAATACAAAATTCTTTATTGTACACCAGACATGAAAACAGATACATATAAATACAGAAAGTTACATACATAGAGCTAAAGTACAATGGGCGGACTAATTGCTAAAAGCGATCTCTTCCAGTCAACCTTTGGATGGATAAAAATTATTGGAGAGATAGAGGTCGGTGGTGTAAACAAATTATGTAAATTGTGAAATGAGTTAAATAAAAATTAATAGAACATTACTAATAATTATTATAATACATATACAACATAATAAATAAATATTTATTAAAATATAACTACATATATACTAGCTAATATAATAAATAAATATATACATAAATTATACATCCTTACATAACAATATAATTCACATGGTTGAAACTATAATAGCATTACAACTGCGAAAGATAAAAACTTTTTACTCTGGTTTTAAATATAGCCAGTGTCTGAGCCTGTCTGGCTGGAATCGGGAGCGCGTTCCAAAGGCGTACGGCCTGTACAGAAAAAGATTTGTCATAAAAAGTGGAAGTGTGAATAGGCATTTTTAGCGTAAGGTTTTTTGTAGGGTTTTCTGTTACTGTATCAGTAGTTATAAAATTTTAAATAAAACCCCGGGTTGTATTTTTCTGGAAACAACGAATATTGTTTATTCACACATGTCTACAAATATATTTAGTTTATACAATGTAAAACTGACGCCAGTCTTTCACGTGCACAAGGGTTTGTACTGCACACAATATAAATTTTGATGTCTGTCTTTCACAAAAATTATTACTTTGTTCAATACAAAATCTGATATTCGAATTTGGAAGCTTTTGTAGCCTTTTTGTGAGCCATACTTGTTCTCAGTCAAGTATTAAATATTCTCCAGCTTAAATACTGGTTTCAACTAACACAAAGTGCTACGTTCTACGTCGTCGTTCAACTCGTGAATTGTTGATCTTCCTATACATACGAAATATCCTGAGTTTATTACAGAATACGGGAAGGTAATAATAAACTGCACCAAATGGAACTTAACTTTGAAAATATAATTTAAATGTTTAATGGGGGGGGGGGGGGGGTATGTGTGTTTTATGTTTTTGTGTTTTTGTTTTAATTTGTATGTTTTTTGTGTTTACTAAATTTAATTTACAGCCCATAGGCAAGTAAATGCATGTAAATTTGACTCGTGCTTTACACTCACTCACCTGAAGTGATGGAAATTGAGTAGGAGTGAATGAAGGGAAGTGAGTCAAAGTCAGTAGTAGAGGTCAGATGTAATAGAGTGATTTAGTGAGTAAATAAATTTACCTACTGACGATTTGGACACAACAATGCATTAGCAAGAACTCTACGTTTTTTAGAAGTAACACCACTCATTTCAAAATTAAAGGTTGACACATACAAGCGCGATCACGGCACGCGGTAGGCCGCGCGGCCTGCCACGCCGGTTTTATGTTTTGCTTTTTACACGTCGTGTTGAATTCGGGGAAAATCGTACGGAGTGACTAGTAAAGACTTAAATAAAATATCTCTTATAAAATTTATTTACGTACAACTTGAAGTTTGCGATTTTATAATAAAAGCAATTGTTGAGAGCGGTAACTAACTTATAGACACCACGCAGTAAACTCATAAACGAGTTACTAAAGTTTTAATCAATATTTTAATTAATCATTCTAAGTTTATTTTGTTAGTAGCGAACATCTTTATTATGTTTAAATGTTAGTATCTAGCAGTATTTATGTACTCATTGTGAGTGTTTATAAAGGCATCCTGCGATTACACGTTTTTCTGAGTTCTTATAATTATGCAAGATTACAAGTATCCTAAAGTGACCGACATAGCTCTTAGAATTAGCATGTTGAAATGGCAATGGCCAGGCCACATCGCTCGTAGAACCGACAACCGATGGGGAAGAAAGGTTCTCGAGTGGCGATCACGAGGCCTCTGTCCAGCAGTGGACGTCTTCAGGCTGTTAATGATGATGATGGTGATGATAACCTGGGTGTTTTCAAGTCAAGAGTGAATGGGCATCTCATGGGCAAACGTGCTCCACCTTAGACAAGTTCGTCACTTACCATCAGGTTAGTTGTTGTCAAACGTATGCCCATTTTAGCATATTTTTTTGTAACAACAAAAATAAAAACAATTTTACTTGTAATGTGGACATAAATAAAGTCATTTATGTCGTAGCCGCGTAGCAATGCCTACGAATGTATGCTACGCACGACTTCGTAGCTACTGACATAGCTACAATCGTAGACACGTGCGTGAGAGGGAAATGCTAAGCATAAGCATAAGGTTAAATTAAGAGTCTTGCTAATCTTTAGAGATAATGGAAACCTATTTAATTTTTAGGGTTCCTTACCCAAAGGGTAAAATGGACCCGGGTATTACTTAGGCTCCGCTGTCCGTCCGTCTGTCCGTCTGTCTGTCCGTCTGTCTGTACGTCTGACACTAGCCTGTATCCCAGGAACCGTGATAGTTAGACAGTTGAAATTTTCACAAATGATGTATTTCTGTTGCCGCTATATCAACAAATACTAAAAAACAGAATAAAATAAATATTTAATAGGGGCTCCCAAACAACAAACATGATTTTTTTGCTCATTTTACAGATAATGGCACGGAACACCCTTCGTGCGCGAGCGCGACTTGCACTTGGCCGGTTATTTATTTGGTATAACTGTCATTTGGATTAATTCTCATATCATCTATTTACAGACATTTTAAAAATATTTTTTTGCTTCTTATTTAACTAGAAAAATAATAATTGTCATTATGTTTTTTTTTAGTTTTAAATGAGACGTGACTTTTGTTCTAATTTATGTCACAAAACCATGTCATGATAAACATTTGGAAAATAACTACATTTCACATTAAAAATCTTTCTCTATCGGTTATTCCTAATTGCGACATAGACTCAAAATTTTAGTAATAAAAATTTCCAACAAAGATAATCGTTATTCAAAACATTATTCAAATTTTCCTTTTTTGATTGATGAAGGGGTGTCTGCCCGAAGTTTTATGTACTTTTTTATTTAATTTTTTCTAGATGTAGACTTAAGCTTTGTGAGATTGTCAGAGTTTATAGTAAAAATAATAAAAAAGATTGGGCAGGTTAGTTTTAGGAATAAAACCCGTTGCTTGTTAAAATACGATAATTTAATAGACTGCGTCAACACTTTCCATCAGATGAGACAATGGTTAAATACTTTGCCCAAAAACTATTTAAAAAATTACCTGATTAACTTTGACAAGCATAATTTGACTTTAATTTTTAAGTTTCAAACTAACTTACAATTATAATCTTTCATTTATTTTAAGATAAATGAACTTCGTTTTGTTACAACGCCCAAAACTAGGTGCGTGCAATACTTGACTGCCTCTGTGGTGTAGTGGTTGAGCAGGTCGGCTCATACCCCGAAGGCGGCGGGTTAGATTCCCGCAACAGGACAAGTATTTGTGCAAAAGAAATAAAAACGCAAATACTTGTTCTGGATTTGGGTGTTGTGGGGCCATGGTCTTCGTAGTTTCTGGGTCTCTAGATACAGGGAATCCTAGTTAGGGTCCAGGATCTTTGTATGCGATCGTTGGCCGTTATTATTATGATAATATGGAAGCCTGAAGTACCGGCGGTATAAAGATATCACACTCCTTCAAGTTTTAGTAACCAGCGGGATTAGAACCCGCGCCTTCCAACTCACCGCATAAGACGCTCTTCCAACTGAGGTATGGTTACAGACCGCTGACTGCGAAAATCTTTCGGAACAATGTGGCCTGCCCATTGCCATTTCAACTTGCTAATTCTAAGAGCTATATCGGCCACTTTAGTTCTCCTGAGTTCATCGTGAAAAAGTTCATCTACACATTATTGAGTCTTGCAAATCACACACGACTCGGTTTATGCGCACTTCCTTGACGTAGACCTGTAATATGTGGAATGAGCTTCCACCAGTGTTACTAGTACAGAGCTTTAGCATGCAAATAGAAGGGTTTAAAGAATCCTATAGGGTAAACACTGCATTAGTAGCACCGTAGCACGTCACATGCACTGCAGTAGAGTTGACCAGCACTGTTGTAAGCATAAGCAGAAGAGGGCATAACGTGAGTTTTACGTACAAAGCGTTTTGCGTCCAGGTCGAGTCGCACATTTAAAACCTTTGGTATGGTACGTCACATTAGGGCTCTTGCTAGGAAGAAGATGAAAGGGTCACCATTGTCGAAAGCCAACAAAGAGGACATCATCTATAGGCTATGGTCACCTTTTTCCATCGGGGCTATTGGCTGTTTGGAGCGTAGATAGATAGATAGATACACTCTTTGTTGTACATACCAAACATTTAAAATAAAAAGTTACAAAGAATACGTCGATTTACAAAAAGTGGGGAGAAATAGGTGACCTTATCGCTAAGAACGATCTCTTCCAGGCAACCTTTGGATGGAAAGGCTCCCATAGAGCCAAGAGTGTAATGATCAATGCAAATGCGTGTCATACGACGTTTTTCATCACACTTGCGAGGAAAGCAACAGACTCATTGTGTCATTAACTTTTAATTATTAAAACAGTTATTATTGAAAGTACAATTCTCAAAATGATATTGAACAGTTTTTGATGGCATTTTGTTTATTATACCTTTAGTATTAGAAAAAAGATAATTATGTACTGCTGGAGTTCGTCCAGTTTAAGCTAACAAAACCATAGTTTACACGAACCTAGAATACATTTTAATTACACAATGAAGTTTAGGTCGTAAATCCAGATCTAGACCAAGAGTTGGCACCGCCCCAGGCTAGGCACAAATAATAATTTGTACTAAGGTTTGTTTGTCCTAAAATTTCTCAGAGCCATGTGACTGAGTTTAACCCTAAAACGCCGACGATCGTATTCTGAGATCGTATTCGGTAGATTTCGTCGGGTAATTTAAATTGCAGTTATTGTTAGAAATTATTTCAATTAGAAACTTCATAAATATTATTTTTCCAATCCAAATGACAATATAACAGTATTCAATGTGGTCCCGGCGTCAGAACCACTCCGCCCAACCCTCCTCCACTCATCTCAACATATAGGCGCCATGAAAATTGACTAAGGTAATATCCAGGGAATAGCAGCAGCATTTTCCTTGATTTGAATTATAATCTAGTGACGCACGCCAAGCGTGGTGGTATTAGTACCCCCAATGCATGACGTTTTATAGTTTTGCGTGACACTGCACTGCGTACGTCATCTTGAGACTTCTTAGTAATCTTATTACTAGACTGTGCGATGAAATCGTAAAGTCTCATTTGCCCATTAATTTCACTAGCTACAATGCCCTTCTAACTGGAACACAGTAGTTCTGGCACACTACTGCTTGGCGGCAGAATAACTGGCAAAGTGGTGGTACCTACCTAAGCGAACTTTGCATAAAAGTCCTACCACCTAGTAAAAGGTCAAACCGTGGGGATCATGGGTATGCAAGAGACAAGCTCAAATTGGCGCTCTGTGAGGGAGGTCTATGTTTAGCAGTAGTCGTTTTCAGACTAAGGATGATGATGATAATACACATGCAAAAGGACACAAAACTACTGGGAAAATCAGATTTTATACCCTGATCTCAGTCTAGAAATCTTATTACTAGAGTTAAAACTGATGTCTCAGAATAACGTGCGCAGTGCAGTGTCATGCATAACTTTATGTTTTAGAGTTTTGAGTAACACTTGAACTGTTATGGGCAGCCCATCCGATACACGCACAGACCTAGAATTTTTTCATTTCACAGACCTAGTTTTTTCGTCCTAAGTCTATGGGTAAACGACTAGCCTGTCATTAGTTTCCATTAAAAAAAACGCGTAATTATACCTTTAGAATGTATAAAATGACCGTATAATCCCGGCGCTGTGCGAATAGGACCACCCCATTTCTTCCCGTGAGTGCCGTAAGAGCCGGCTAAGGGAATATCCAGGGAATGGGTGGCAGCATCCTCCTCGGTACAGTTAAATCCACTGCGATCACCAAGCCGCCTGCCATGCCTGGTGATTGTGGCAAACCCGTCTATGATAAGCGTCTAAAGTGGCGTTTTATGAGGGAGGCCTATGTTCAGCAGTGGATATCTTCCGGCTGTTGATATGTGATGTGTGATTTATAAAATAAACTATTAAGTTCAAGTGACAGCCTCTGTGGTGTGGTGGTTGAGCAGGTCGGCTCATAACCCGGAGGCGGCGGGTTCGATTCCCGCGACAGTATAAGTATTTCTGCACATGAAAAAAAGCGCAAATATTTGTTCTGTGTCTGGGTGTTGTGGGAGCATGGTCCTCGTAGTTCCAGGGTCCTTAGATACAGGGAATCCTAGTTAGGGTCCCAGGGGGGGGGGGGGGTACTAGGGGGGTTAGGGTCTATGTATGTGATCGTTGGGCGTTATTTATTTATTATGAAACTCCGCCTCAAGTCGTTACAGTTTAGCTACGCTCTCAATTGACTCGGTCTCCGTAATTTAAGGATGTGCCATCCGGAAATTGGAGTACGGATTATGTGAAAACTAATTGGAATATGTTTCGAGTTTGTATTCACATGTGTTGTTGAAGTTAGGCTTTGCAAATAGGGTGATATGGCGCAAAGTTTGCCTGAAGGGCTGGATTTTGCTGTGGTAGACTTAATTACTGTTTTTATAGGCTCTGAAATGTAGACAGTTTTAAATTGTATTATGTTTTAGGGTTCCGTGTCCAAAGCATAAAACAGACCCTATTACTAAGGCTCCGCTGTCTGTCCGTCTGTCACCAGGCTGTATATCTCATGAACCGTGATAGTTGAGACAGTTGAAATTTTCACAAATGATGTATTTCTGTTGCCGCTGTAACAACAAATAATAAAAAACAGAATAAAATAAATATTGAAGGGGGCTCCCATACAACAAACGAGATTTGTTTGTTTGTTTTTATAGATAATGGTACGGAACCCTTCGTGCGCGAGTTCACTCGCACTTGGCCGATTTCTTTTTGGTGTTGTTTTACGTTTACTGATATCCTTCCTATGCAAAGGTTTTCTGGAAGAGATCGCTCTAAGCGATAAGACCGCCTATTATACTAGTATAAGTTAATTATGTTTTTTCTATTTGTAAATTTTTCTTATTTTACGGTGTACAATAAAGAGTTGATCTATCTATCTATCTATCTGCGTTTCGATTGAATGGTTTTTGATGATTATAACGTAGAAATGGCTTTTTGTAGTTATTGAGTACGAACTACGAAACCACATACCCACTACACCACTACTGTAATACAAAGAACATTTGGACTATATAAAATACAAAAAAAAGCAAAACAAAAAAAAATACTAGAAAATAAAATAAAAAAAACACCAAAAAAACGCAAAAAAAAAAAAAACGTACAAAAAAATAAATTAAAAAAATGAAAAAAATATTAAAAAAAATATCAAAATAAAAATAAAAAAACAAAAAAAAAGTAAATATTTACTAGCCGCAATGGCCTATAGACACATAGACAGTCCAAAATAAGGGTGGTAGAAGTAAGCAAATAAAACGTTCATTTTCATCCGCGGCTTATGTTGTGATGAACTAGGCTCACCCTGATTTATCCCCCTCATCTGATAAACAAGTATAACAGAGCGCCTTGTCTGATTGAAACCGTAATAAGATGCTGGGACAATGTGTGTATAAAAGTTGGCATTACGTGTGTTACATAAACAAAATATTATATTTGTACACCATATTATACGCTGATATAGGATTAACATGGACACCCGTATACGGTTCTTTTTGTTTTAAATATAAACGAATGACGTGATGAGCTAGTCATTCGCCTGGTGTTAAGCGTCACGGCCGCCCATAACCGACGCAGTGTCACTCGGAACTCTTAAGTTTCGCGTGACACTGCACTGCGCACGTCAAGGACATCACACAGTCTACTAATAAGATTTCCAGACTGCGAAATTAGATCATAAAGTCTCATTTGCTCAGTAATTTTACTAGCTACAAAGCCCTTCAAACCTATAAACCTTCAATACTGGAGTATTAAAGAGTTAACTGTGTAAATAGGAGGTACAGCCTCTAAGTCATATTATTCAATCACTATTATCATATTTTTGATCCGAAGCCAAAACCAATAACCAACAGATAAAAATTATAAAAATTTTGAGTTTGTGTTTTTGCTAAAACGAACACGATGATTACTAAATAAATATGTAAATTACCGAATATTCGCTCTGTCATTATCGTACAAGATGAAATGAAGGGTATTTTTCATATAATGGCTAAGTATAGATATTAAAGCTATGCATCAAATATTGACGACGAAAACATTGCAACTACGCGTAGTTTTATAAAAGCAGCTGCTTTTGTATTATAATTGTTCCGAACGTATTTAGAACAACATATTTAAACCGTAGATGATGAAGATCAGAACGTAAGCTACCGAAACATACAGTTCAACGTTTGACTCTGGAAATCCTGTCAAAACTCTTAACTATACTTTTATTACCTCAAAACACTGCATTTAATTTTCCGTCACTCTATTTTCAACTCTAAGCCGAAGCAATAAAACTTTTTGTAACTGAAAATCGTTTCAAACTTCTTTACAAATGACATAGTGTTAAAGTATTTTCTGGTACGCAATTTTGAATTTTATGGCTGTTGTTATAAGGTGTTGCGATGCGAATATTTACCTTGGCCAGTTACAAACGACAATAGTACCAATCGAGACAATTCATGAATAAATGTATGAATGGATTTTGAATAGTTCTCGAACTCGATTTCAAGGGGCCCAGTCAATTTTTTATATGAATATTGTTTGTTAAATGATTTATTCTATTTTTGTGACGCAGGCTTTTAAAGCGTTTACGGGATTTTCTAGGCTGTTTGATGGAGGAAATACTTCATCAATTTACGGTTTCAATTTTTGAAATTATGTTGGCTAATTTGACTCTTCTTGTTGGCAGCACTGGATTCTTTCCAGTCCAATGGGTACCACGTTTATGTTCAGGCCGAAATAGTTCCACACCTAGCGGAGTGATACTGCGTGTGTTGTGTGTCGAGATCGAGTATATAGTGAGAAAGGGGACAATGGTACTGGTGCATCGCGTAAGGACTTGTGTCGCTCTATGTTCCGCCACTTTCAAGGTCGCAGGACAAATGAAAATAGATACTGAGCAAAAGAATAATTTACTGTTCCAAAAAATGTGCATCAAGTCCACTATACTGACCTGATAACTCAGTTGGTAGTAGCCTTCTGAACTGTAGGCTGTGGCACAGATTACTGAATATTTACTTCGTAAGCTGTGGGTTCGATTCCCACCCAGGACAAACATTTGTGTTATGAACATAGGTATTTGTTCTGTGTCTGGGTGTTATATTGTATTCTATGTATGTATTTATAAACAAAAAGTATCTAAGTATTCTATCACTTAGCTGGTTCCCACAGTATAAGCTATGCTTAGTTTGGGGCTAGATGGCGGCGCTGTGTGTGATGTTCACACATATTTACACTATACGTCCTTCAGTGATATCACAACCAGAACTAGGGTAGGTATGTGGACGAGCGAAATGTCGCTTGACATTGTCACCGGAGAGTCGCACGTAAATGTCCCGCGACTACTCCCGACATGCCGCTCTTTTTTGTCCCCTAGTGAATACAAGGCTTTATAAACGTGTGCGAAGGAGGGTAGACCGTGTTTTCTGGGTCATGATAACCATAACATCAATCTGGTTATGGTAAAAAAGTGTGCTTCAGTGCATATTAAAATCTTTTTCACCATATCTAAAGTTACAAATAAACCGTGAACAATCCCAAGTTTGAAATATAATCCTCAAAAGAAAGAAGTTTTGAAACTTTCGTACAACGAGATCAAATTATAATTTACGTACTTGATTATAATTATTCTAGAAGACATTAATAATATCGTTAAGTACTCTAGACTTTAGAAGAAATAACGAGGCACCAAGTTTTTGAACATATTAAGGGTTGGTAGAGTCAGAGTTGATAACTTTGAGCAAGTTTAAATGTTAAATAAAGTATTCGAAAAGTAATGGGAAAAACGATCGTGGTGGCGTGGTCTCATCCCGGGGAAAAGTGTTGCTTAGCTAAGTTGTATTTAAATAAACTGAAGTGCAGACGGGCATTAATGAAAGTAAAAAAGTGGGTGAAGTAAGTAGGTAACTAATTTTCTCTTGACTATTTCTGTTTTTGGTGAATTACTAGCTTTAACCGAAAGTTTTTTTTTATATTTCAATCTTGCCTAATTTTGCCCAAGGTTCGTTACTTTATCATTCCAAAAATATATTTGTTTTCCAAACCTCAATTTATAACTTTTTCCTAAATCATAAATAGTAGAAAACTTATAAGGAAAATAAACAAAGATGGATAGAGCCCTGTTATTTCAGAGTCGTAACTTCCGCTCCGAACAAACTTCAAGAAAAACCCGCTTCGAGTATTATTATTTACTTTAAGATATTTATTTAAGAAAAAAAAGGTGCTTTCTGGGGAACACGCTTAAATGATCTTCGTTTTAAACACGAAAAGCACCGATATTTCAGTAAAAGGCGCTGTTTTGGGAATGATATTATTATCATAATCAAACTGCCTCTGTAGTGTAGTGGTTGAGCAGACCGACTAACCTGGAGGTGGCGGGTTCGATTCCTGTGACAGTATTTATGGACAAAAAAGTGCAAAAAATTCTGTATTTACGTGTTGCGATGGTTCTCGTAGATCCTGGGTCTCTACCATAGGTCCAATTTATGTGATCGTTGGGCGTAAATACATTACAAATTTTCTGGGTTGACTGGAAGAGATCGCTTTAAGCGATAAGACATTGCGGTTTCAGTTTCAGTTTCGGCTCCGGCTCGGCTCCGATTTCGGTATCCGTTTTGGGTTCGGTTTCGGCTCCGCCTCCGGTTTCGGTTTCGGTTTCGGTTTCGGTTCCGGCTCTGGTTTCGGTCATCAACTTGGTTTTTCTCTAACGGTGCCTGAAAATAAGAAGCCTGCACGACATTTTTCAGAAAGTTAATTTATTATGTTTTGTGAATTAATTTAAAGTTTAATACTTTTTTTCGTCGCAACTGTGATGAAAAACGTTGTATGACATGCGTGTGCATTGATTATTACACTCTCGGCTCCCATGACGCCTCGAATCTAACGATCAACTTTGCACACTTATATCATAATGTACTATTATTGAAACCTATGAAGATTGCCGCGGTGCCTAACGTAATTGGCACGAATGGTTTTGATACTTACTGTTAAAAGTTTTTTTTAGTTTTTTTGAAATTGAAATTGAAAATTATGTTTATTACCAAAGAATACACATTAAAGTTTATACCTATTTTGCAAAATCTTATTAATCTAGCAAAAATTAGTAGGTATAGCCCATGAGGAACATTAGCAGCCGTGCTAGGTCGTACCTGTGTTACAGCTGCCAATATCTTAGTTTGTATGCAATAATTAAAAACAGTAGGTCCTTAATTATTTTAATTTAAATTTTTAATTTTGCCTGGTCTCAGAAGTAGGTACCCTAGTTTCAAAGGGTGATAATGAATTAAATTACACCCAGCATATGCATTTTGTTTACAAGTTCGTCTTTCCAATTTTATTTACTACAGAACCTCGCATAAACAGCATACAAAAACCTTGTACCGTCAGCACGAACCTTCAACCAATGAGGCTCAAATATGCACTCATGAATATTCCGCACATGGCTCACTTCTGTACGGACAACAAAAACACTTGTGATGCGTAGCCACAGAGAATTGCAGTTGGGAAAGTAATTAACTAAACGCCATTTTAATATTTTGACATCACGTTAACAGCCGGAAGATGTCCACATGCTGAACATAGGCCTCCCATATAAAACGCCACTTTTTACGCTTATCATTGGAAGGTATTTGCTATAATCACCACGCTTGGCAGGCGACTTGGTGATCGCATAAGATTTTAATGTACCGAGGAGAATGATGCTGCATATTCCCTTTGCCGGCTTTTACCTACAAGAAGAGATGGGGTAGTTCTATTCGCAAACCGGGACCACACGGCCATGGTTTACACACAAACACATAATTTATTTCTAGATTACCTTCTGCTTTTACTGCACTATGGTTGCGGCAGAGTACTGGCAGCAAAAAAGGAAAACATGTAGCGAGCTCTCAGCAATATCGCCTCATGATCCATCTTTATTTGTCACTGGTCTAGTGATCTATCGCCAGTGTTGAGAACATTATTAGGTTACAGCGAAGATGCTGACGGTACCTACTGGATTAGACAAGGATGCACTGGGGTCCTTGGGGCTAATTCTCGGTATTGAGATGATTGTTACATTTCGATAAAATGTAGTTTTTGTTTTACTTTTTTGTGTAAATTAATGACGATAAGAGGTAATCGTTCACTTGATGTTAAGCGCCACAGTTGCCCTTAACCTATTAATGTTCCAATGACAGCTGCAATGCTACTCAGATCTGCCTGGCTGCCTGCGCACATCGCTCGTAGAGCTGACAACCGATGGAGAAGAAAGGCTCTTGAGTAGTGACCACGAACCGGAAGACGCAGCGTAGGCCCCCCACTAGGCGGACTGACGGTCTGGTGAAAACCGTGGGGAGCGGATGGATTCAGGAGGCGAGCAGCCACTCAAAGAGGCGCTCTGTGAGGGAAGCGTTCAGCAGTGAATGTCTTCAGGTTGTTATTGATGATGATGGTGATGATTTGTTCTAGTATTGTCAAGTGTCATATCCAGCTTTTAATTATCATTGTCTAAACAAATATCACTAATATCGGTATAATATCGGTTTCACTAAAAATGAGATAGACTTCATCATGACGACCAAGAAGCACATATTCGATGATGTCTCTGTGATCAGCAAGGTGAAAACCGGTAGCGATCACCGTATTGTTAGAGGCACATTGAATATCAATGTTAAGCTCGAAAGGTCACGTCTGGTGAAGTCTACGCTCCGTCCAAATCCTGTCCAAATCCAAAACCCCGAAGGCTTTCAGCTGGAACTCCAAAATCGCTTCCAGTGCCTAGCCGACTGTAACACAGTGGACGAGCTAAACGACGGGTTGGTGGAAACTGTCCAAGCTGTTGGATCGAAATTCTTTAAGACCCAACGCCGAAAGAAGACTCAAAAGCTCTCAGAAAAAACTCTTGAGCTAATGGCCGACCGGAGCGGAATGAAGCTGCAGTCTTCAGTTGATATGTCAGCCTACGGTGAACTCAATAGACGAATCTGGAGTTCCTTGCGACACGACTTGCGTGCTCTTAGTACTTCACGTATTGAGGCCGCAATTGAGCGGAACCAAGGCTCTAAAGTGTTCGCAAAGGATTCGTCTATTGGGCAACACCAAATGACAAAACTGAAGACCGAAAATGGTAGCATCATTTCATCCAAGCCTGAGATTCTGAGAGAGATCGAGAACTTCTATGGACAGTTATACACCTCGACACGTAAGCCCGCTACTAACACAGCTCAGGACATCAGAGCCAAGTTAGTCCGACACTATACCGAAGATATCCCGGATGTCAGCCTGTACGAGATTAGAATGGCCCTCAAACAGCTTAAAAACAACAAGGCACCAGGTGAAGATGGAATTACGACTGAACTTCTGAGAGCGGGTGGTAGACCGGTACTTTTAGTCCTCCAGAAGTTATTTAATTCTGTCATCCTTGAAGGTACAACGCCAGAGGCATGGCACAAGAGCGTGGTGGTGCTCTTCTTCAAAAAAGGCGATAACACCTTATTGAAGAACTATAGGCCCATCTCGCTCTTGAGTCATGTGTATAAGCTGTTTTCGAGAGTCATTACGAATCGTCTCGCACGCAGGTTTGATGAATTCCAGCCTCCCGAACAAGCCGGTTTCCGAAAAGGCTTTAGCACCATAGACCACATCCATACGCTGCGCCAGATTATACAGAAGACCGAAGAGTATAATCGGCCGTTATGCCTAGCGTTTGTGGACTATGAGAAAGCCTTCGATTCAATCGAGACTTGGGCGGTGCTGCAGTCCTTGCAGCGATGCCAAATTGACTATAGGTATATCGAAGTTTTGAAGTGTTTGTACAGTAAGGCCACTATGTCAGTCCGACTACAGGACCAGAGTACGGAACAAATTCCATTGCAAAGAGGCGTGAGACAGGGAGACGTTATTTCTCCGAAACTGTTCACAAACGCATTGGAGGATGTTTTCAAGCTCTTGGAGTGGAAAAGATCTGGCATCAACATAAATGGCGAGTACATCACTAACCTTCGTTTTGCCGATGATATAGTCATAATGGCGGAATCGCTCGAGGACCTTAGCACCATGCTCAACGACCTCAGTAGAGTCTCCCAGCAGGTTGGTCTTAAGATGAATATGGACAAGACAAAGATCATGTCTAATGCTCATGTTCCACCTATACCGGTAATTGTTGGGAACGATACTCTCGAAGTTGTCGACAAGTATGTCTACCTAGGACAGATTGTCCAATTAGGTAGGTCCAACTTCGACAAAGAGGTGGCGCGAAGAATCCAACTCGGCTGGGCAGCGTTCGGGAAGCTTCGTCCTATCTTTTCGTCCAAAATACCGCAGAGCCTGAAAACGAAAGTTTTCAATCAGTGTGTGTTGCCAGTGATGACTTATGGAACTGAGACATGGTCTCTTACTGTTGGCCTCATTAGTAAGCTCAAAGTCGCGCAGCGAGCTATGGAGCGAGCTATGCTCGGTGTTTCCCTGCGAGATAAGCTCCGGAACGAGGAGATCCGCAGGAGAACTAAAGTGACCGATATAGCTCTTAGAGTTAGTAAGTTGAAGTGGCAATGGGCGGGCCACATCGCTCGTAGAACTGACAACCGATGGGGAAGAAAGGTTCTCGAGTGGCGACCACGAACCGGAAGACGCAGCGTGGGCCGGCCCCCCACTCGGTGGACCGACGACCTGGTGAAAGCCGCGGGGAGCCGATGGATGCAGGAGGCGAGCAGCCGCTCAAGGTGGCGTGCTCTGGGGGAGGCCTATGTTCAGCAGTGGACGTCTTCAGGCTGTTAATGATGATGATGATGAAACAAATATCTAACCAATCCTTTAGAGATAGCTCTGTATAATTTTATGTAACAAATCTTCGTCAACTGACATTGGTTAGACGCACAAAATAGGTCAGCGGATATATTTAGAAAAGAGACGGAAATCATTTTATTAGAGTACTTTGATTTCGGTTCAGAGCCTTATACCCATAATATAACCATGGACGATTCAATTAGATCATTGAGTCATTACGTAACAAATATTGTCGTGGTTTATTTGTTTGGTAGATTTATCACAAACAGATGCACTGACACACACGTTACACTGAGCTACAGACCGTTCACCGTAAGATGTCCCCTGATGTACTCATATCATTTAAAAATATGCAAGTATTATCGTAAATGTAAAGTAAAATGTTAACATTATCTAAACTTGTATGTACCCACCACAGATTAATATGTTTTACTTGCATATTTTAAAATAATATAAGTTGGTACATCAGGGGACATTTTACGGTGAACGGTCTGTAGAGTGAAAAGCTACTTATCAAAAAGAAGAACAAGGATAGCTTTTATATAGCGTGATTAAAATTAAATGCATTCAGTGTGAATGCATTGGTCCATGAAAATCGCAGAGCGTTAAAAAACATGTCGCTTTCGGGGGGCGAAGCGTATTTTTTTTTTCGTGCTCTGTGGTGAAAATGAGCCATTATCATCATTAAAAATGTTATTTCGATACACTACAATACAATTTTGAGCTATGTCACACTTGGATGAACTAACCGTTTTTATGAGATCAATATTACTATACCTAAATAAATAGATTTCTTTATTTCTCATGTAGAAGAATAAATGATATTTTTTTCATCATGTTTGATATGTTTATCCACAGAGTTAAAAAGTAATTTTCGTTGACGTGAATTGATGAGCTTGGAGAATAGCTGGAGTGTGTGGTATTGAAAGAAATTTCAAACTTTTATGGAATAACTTGAGAGATGTCTCGAAAATAGACCTTATTTATGTTGATAAAAAAAACATTCACAATTAATAACGTGTATTAATGCCATCGAGGCTAGTATACAGTCCAAATGTTATTTGTAGTCGATAGTGTAGCTAGTTTACTAGTTTTTAGTATTGTAGTAGTTAATTTATAATGTTAAGTGTCTGCTAAGAGTAATCGACGTAATTAACTATACCGTAATGGAAATATTTCAGTCATGAGCAGGATTTCAAACTGCATCCATCCGTCGCGTCGCTATAAAGGCGGGAGATGCTATGTAGACCGCGTGGTACAACACCTACACGGCCGGCAGCCAGACAGCTGTCCAATTAGGTAATACATACAAAATTATTTGTCATAAGTCGCTCAGTAATAAAACGCACACTAGCGCAGCATTTGAGCGATTTTTCCAGATAAAAGATGGTGTCAGCGATAAATTCCATATTCAGGATTTTTCACATTCTATATTTTCCGATTTCTTAATAATACGCAATCTTAATAGTCTGAATTCTTAAATTTTGCCGTGAAAATAGGCCATAACGCAATTATAAGCTATAGATTAATGTGATCAATTGATTTAAAAAACCCTTATTTTCCTCAATTAATGCGACCAGTTATCGACTCACTCGAAAATTGTGTCAGTTTATTATTTATCTCTAAAACAATGGAACCAATTAGAAAATAGAAAGACCCTACATTAAGGTGGAACGTTTCACTAGCGCGGCAAATTCATTTTTTTTGCGTTCTTTTGCCAATACTAATAGCTTAATTACCAACTCAACGTGATTACATGAAAACTAATTTTGCGCAAAGAAATATAATGTATCAATAAATTACAATTAAAAGTATCACCTACATACATTATCATTGCTTTAGCGACAAATGGATATAGACTGAAAAACTAAGACGAAATTTGTTTATTGCCATTTGTCGCTAAACGAATGATATCTAGAAGATACTTTTAATCGTCATTTGTTAATACATTCTATTTATTTACGTTAAATTAGTTTTAATGTAATCACGTATAGTAATTAAGCTATTATTGGCAAAAGAACGCAAGAAAGTTTGAATTTGCCGCGCTAGTAAAACATTCTACTTGAGAGTTTTGGCGGGAACGTGAAAAAGTTCACGTCGTTGCATTGTATTATTTCACAAAACTTATGCTTTTTCTAGTGTTAGTTAATGTTTAAAATTAGTGGCATTTTACGCATTAAGTGCTGAATTATGAGTATAAGTGTTGGTAAGTGATATAATGTAGTGAAACGTGGTTTTTCGTGTTGCTTCCTAAATTCCATAGAAGCCTCTAGTACAGTTGCCACTACTTTACTAGGGCATGACTTAGACTGGATTATGACTACCTGACTTAGACTGGACTATGACTACCCTGACAGACTGTGACTAAGACTTGACTTTACATGAAATATTTCATAATGCGATGAAAAACTACAATACTTGACACTGGCTAAATACACTATGTGTGGAGCCAAACTACAAGAAAAAAAAAAGTTCTACTTTAAGTATGTAGCTACTTTAGTATACTATGATAATGTTAAGCAAGACTCTTCACGCCTTCGCCTACGAATTCTACTAGTTACTGTTACAGAAACAAAAGTCAAGGAAGTTTCCCCCATCAGACACATACAAAGGCAATACTGGGGCACTCCATTTCCTCCAAGTGGCTCACAAGGGAGACATCTTAGAGAATGGAAAGTAGATACATCCTGGGTAGATATAGCTCGTGTCAATAAAGAAACGATTTGAAGATAACGCCTACAATAGCTAGAGGTGTACCGCGGTTTTGCACGCAAGTTTGCTCTAAGTGGTTATATTCTCATTGGTTTGCTCGTTTTTCAAACTCTTTTTTTTGTGATGAGTGACAATCAAGCTCCGCCCAATGTCAAAGTCAAAGTCAAATTCACAATCACAGCCAAAGTGAAATGGTGGAGTTTTGGCGGGAACGTGAAAAAGTTCACGTCGTTGCATTGTATTATTTTTCAAAACTTGTGCTTTTTCTAGTGTTAATGTTTAAAATGGGTGGCGTTTTACGCATTAAGTGCTGAATTACGAGGTTGAGTGTGGGCAAGTGATATAATGTGGTGAAACGTGGTTTTTCGTGTTGCTTCCAAAATTTCATAGAAGCTTCTAGTAAAGTTGCCACCACTTTACTAGGGCATGGCTTAGACTGGATTATGACTGCCTGACTTAGACTGGACTATGACTACCCTGACTGACTGTGACTAAGACTTGACTTTATGTGAATCATTTCATAATACGATGAAAAATTACAATACTTGACACTGGCTAAATACACTATGTGGAGTGTGGAGCCAAAATATAAGAAGAAAAAAAAGTGAAATAATTTTTTCCTTATATTTTGGCTCCACACATAGTGTATTAATTAATTAAAGTGGCGGCAACTTTACAAGAAGCTTCTATGGAATTTTGGAAGCAAGACGAAAAACCACGTACCCTTTTTTAAAGTCTCCATGTACGCCCTTGGTCTCCATTTACGCCCTTGGTCTCCATATAGACAGCTTCCGTGGTGTGGTGGTTGAGCAGGTCGGCTCATAATCCGGAGGCGGCGGGTTTGATTCCCGCGACAGGACAAGTATTTTTGTACATAAAAAAAGTTCCTAGTCGTAGTTCCTGGGTCCCTAGATACAGGGAATCCTAGTTAGAGTCCAGGATCTATGTATGTGATCGTTGGGCGTTATTTATTTTATTTTATTTATATTGAAGCAATATAAACAACAGCAAATGCCTATTAAAATCAACTTTTAATTTAAAAAAATCAGTGAAAAACATTCAAGTTGGTTCATCCGTTTGAACATGAAACTACAATACAATATTTCCTGAGAAAAAATATTAAAATTAAATAATTTAATTCCATAAATAAAAATAATTAACAGTTACTAGGTAAGATATAGTGAAAAAGAAATTTTGATATCGTATTCAAATATAAAAAATCTATTTACAAATACTAAAGGAAAAAACTCGGAAAAACATGAAGAGAAGTTCCGATACAAATCTCCACAAAAACCGCAAGATTTAGCAAACACGAAAACTTATAGTACATTCGCGTACTCATTAACTTTACCGTCGGTATTCCCTCTCGTTCGTTTCGTCTCGTTTTATACTGTGTTTTTTTTTATCTCTTTCTAACATGCTCTCTCCTGGGAAACTTTTCACGAACATTCCACGTTGAAAAGTGTTTTATTTGAATAGAAGCACTGCTTCCACCTGGCGGGGGTAATCATGAGGAACGAATTAGTTCTCTAAAATAATAATCATTTAAATCTCATTATCAACTCATCGGATTATCAAATTCATGACTACCGTCGCGCCAGAAGGCATGGGTTGTTTGCCGTACCACCTTGCCGCACCATTGCGCGCGCCAGTGCACCTATCCCGCGCACCCTGTCCGCGCTCAACGGTTTGCTGGACGCCAGTCCAGACTGTGATTTGCTTGCGGATGGATGGCAGGATATAATATTGTTGGAGTGTTTGCGTTTTTGTGAGAGGAATGTTAATGTGGGTTGATTTTTATCTTATTTTATTGAATGATGTCTTAAATACCTGCTTACCTATTTTGTTACCTACTCCTTTCTATTTAATTATTGTAATTGGTCCTTGTACCGTTTTAATTAAATTAAATTAAGTAAATAATATGAATACACAAGTTTTTACTAGCTCATCAATTATTGACAACTCTTCAGATTTCTTACTCACCTAATTTCGTATTCACCTTGAGAATGTGAGTTGAAAATACGGCGAGTTGATAATCTGATGGTGGTAATTCCTAACTCACCAGATTATCAACTCACACTTTTTATCTCATCAGAGTGGTGGTGGCCGAGCGGTAGCATCTGCGCTTCGCAATATTATGTCACCGGGCTTGATCCTCAGCCCTGCACCTTGCAGTTTTCGATGCCATCGCTCCGTGTTTCGGAGAGCACGTTAAACAGTCGGTCCCGGTTAAACATCTATGGCAATCGTTACGGTTAGTCAGACTGATCTAATCATCCCTGTTACTGGTTCTTTAAGAGTTGCGAGATCAGATGACAGCCGCTCGTGTAATTCTGGTAGCTCGCCGCAGGTTAGATTGGGAGCCGACCCCAATTACAAATGGCAAAGAAGAAGATAATGGAGGCTTTTTAACTCACCAGATTATCAACTCACAATTCGTAACTCACCAGATTCTCAACTTAATATATTCCCATCTCACCAGTTTTTCACTTTCTCACTTTCTTTCTTTCTCACTTCCCCACTTTCTCACTTTCTCAATTTCTCATTTGTTTGAACACCGTTTTAATATCGCTCCTTAGAATAATTCTTGCATTAGAATGTTATGTAGCGGACGCCATATTGGTGGCGCATTTGTGGCACTGCCGAAAATGTTTTATGCAACGTCCGAGAGAGAGCTTAAGGAAATTGGACGGTTATTTTATGCACTCAGATTTTTCTGTTCCGCAGTTGACTTGAGACGGCACTGGAAACGGATAAAAACACTTGTTAACTTCCAAACTCAATTAAACTTATTGGAGAATTAAATGTGTTCCTTAATTACAACTAATCAGTTGACCAATCGGGTGACAGAGTAGATTAAACGTTCGTCCATCACTTCCTCTGTTGCTGGCTGCCGCAGTAATGTACTATTGGTGACCACCGTGTGCCACACTCTGCTTTTTACCCCCTTCTATGAGAAAAGTCATTTTGTCACTGTTATTAAGTGCGCCTAAATGATTTAGGCGCACATTTCGAGGAACATTTCCCCGCTTTTCGAATATATAGATGAAAATGCTAAAAGCTTTACTAAAATTTCACCTATATTCACCTACAACTCAGGTATCAGTCTAGACCCGTTTGGGGACTAACTTATTGTATCGTAACTTTAAAACAGCTCCCTATTACACTATTAACAAGATATATTGTTCTGTGGCAAATTGGAAACTATTGTTGTTATTTTAGCGTCAGGCGATTACAGGTTGTTTATTAGGGTTTAAATAGATAATGAAACGATAGCTTTGTTGATTATTATTAGTTTGTTTATTCTCCAGTCGTGAATTATTTAATTTCAAATACTAGCAACTTTGCAAAACATGGTAGCTAGAACTTGACTAAGAATGGCGATAATAGTTATTTGTTATACAAGGCTGCAAAGTTGGTTTTTGGCGCGAGTACTTGAATTGAAACCTGAGCAAGCGAAGGATTCTAGGATTGAAGAATCCTGAGCAGAGCAAAGGTTTCAAAGGTACGAGACGCAGTAAAACTTTGCTGCCGAGTGCAACACACAACTTTTCACCTCATTACAGCGAGGAAAATGCAAGAAAAACAGCTAAAAGGCTAAGAAAAGATTAGTTTTTAGCTTATTAATTTAGTTATGGGTGGCGGTAATGCTTAACATCAGGTAAACGACTAGCTCGTCACGTCATTCATAGAAAATTAAAGAAAAAGTGTTTTTCATCCATTTTCCATGCAGTCGCCATGTTGGATAGCGTATTGGTTATATACTCTTTGGTGCTGGACAGTGCAAATACTCTAAAAATGAGGTTGGTGAACGAGAAAAAGATGGTATCTTTTAGGAGGTGGTATTAATGAGTTTTCAGTGGACTGGCAATATCAAGAAGGTTAAATTTTGGCAGATCTGTGATTAAATCCTCAATTCTTGACGAGAAAATTATTGAATAGAAACGTTCGAATTTTAAAAACACTTTCCACGGTAGCGATCAAAATGCGTTTTTTTTTTTTTTTGGCGGGAACGCGGCAAAGTTCACGTCGGTGCATTGTATTATTTTGCTAAACTTATGCTTTTTCCAGTGTTAATGTTTAAAATTGGTGGTGTTTTACGCATTAAGTGCTGAATTACGAGCATGAGTGTGGGCAAGTGATATAATGTAGTGAAACGTGGTTTTTCGTGTTGCTTCCAAAATTCCATAGAAGCCTCTAGTAAAGTTGCCACCACTTTACTAGGGCATGCCTTAGACTGGATTATGACTTAGACTAGACTTTGACTACTCTGACTGTGACTATGACATGACTTTAAGTGAAAATTTCCATAATACGATGAAAAATTACAAAACTTGACACTGGCTAAATACACTATGTGTGGAGCCAAAATATAAGAAAAAAAAAAATGCGTTTTTGCGCCCAGATTTTGAATGACAAAGAGAATCTTTTCGAGCTAGTGAGGTGAAAAATATATTTGTAAACGACACGTCATAGCGATATCAGTTAATAACTCCAAAAACACATCCATACACACTTACAACCATACATTATTTATAAATTTAGGTACATGTCTGGACGATTGACCCCACGTGGGGTGGGTTTGTTGAGTCGTAGTTGAGACAACCAACGGTTAAAAATGCTAACAGATACCAAAAAATTTGTTAGAGTTTTTAACCATTGGTTACCTACTTCGGATCAAAATCCCATCCTTGGGCTCATATTTTAGCAAGGCTCTCAGGCTTGAATTCATGTTGAATTTAAGATTGCCATGACTGAGGAAAAAGGATCTGTAACTACGGAAATGTAGGTAACGTGTTGTTTATGTATTTTTATTTTTGGTTTTACCATTCTTTTTTCATGTTCATCAGAATAATCAAGTCAAAAATTGTTTTGCTTTGAGGATTATTTCTGTCACCCAAGGTACACGTCATCTGCGGCTTTTCACACTACCAACCACAGAATAACTATAGTCCCGCTGCTTAGGAGAGCGTCCAAATTTTCCAAGATCCCTTCGGCCATATACGAAAGTGAGGCTTCATACCCAGATGCGATCAAAGACTTTTCCTTGTATGTAAACAATATTGAAGTCTTCAATCAAGAACATGTCACGATTTTTGTTCAGATTTTTACTAAGTATAAATAACATTTGATGTAATCTTATTAATGTACTATTTCGATTGTCTTTGTTCATTCAGACGTTATAAAATAACGGAGCATAGAAGCAATTGTATGGGCAAAGCCATTCTCGAAAATCCAATTTATTGACTGCAATTTTTCCATAAAGACTTGACTAAGTTCTTTTATCGCTGAGGAAATCCTGTGCAATGCCATTATTAAAGACAAAATCCAGAAAATACCCCAAGATATATAATATGGAAAATTACCCCCGCACCTAATTGAATAGCTCCGTCCGAAATAAATCTTTGCTCGCCTTAATAAAGATATCCCAGTTTTAGAAGATTCGAAATATATTCAGTTTTATCTGGGGAGTAACAAACGACTGGATTATTTGGTGGAGATTTGGTGGGGGTAGAACGGTTGAGTCGGTAAACGTACAGTCTATCTTCATTCAATTTATAACGTCATCATCATCATCATCAGCCTGAAGACGTACACTGCTGAATATAGGCCTCCCCCAAAGAGCGCCACTTTGAGCGGCTTCTTGCCTCTTGCATCCATCGGCTCCCCGCGGTTCTGACCAGCCCCCGTATTGTGTAACTCAATCGTAATCGATGAATGGGCTTCATTTGGTCGTTTCCGGTTGTGTAAAATCCTCATCCATCGGTATTATGGTCTCTTAGGTGAAGAACTGAATAGACAAAACATTGATTAACTATAATAATGAGAAAAAGTGTGTAAATACTAATGGATGGAGATGTTACACAATGCCAACTTGCCAGAAATGACGAAATGAAGTCCATTCATCGATTATGATCGGCTTAGACGGTAGCCCCGCAGGTCATCGGTCCACCTAGTGGGAGGCTGTACCTACGCTGCGTCTTCCGATTCGTAGTCGCCACTCGAGAACCTTTTTTCCCATCGGTTGTCTGTTCTACGAGCGATGTGGCCTGCCCACTGCCATATGAACTTGCTAGTTCTAAAAGCTATGACACCGTTAACTATACGTTATATAATAACGTAGTGTAAGTATTTTGTTTTCCATCTGCTTAAGATAGCGTCTGGAGTGTAGTAACTATATTATACTCAGTAAAAGGTTCACTAAAGATGCTACGTGGGTGGTATTATTTTTCCAAGAAAAAAATACAAATTAATACTTAATAAGTATAGAATATCTAGTGTAATGCTGAACATAAACAAAATTATTTATATTCCATAGTTACCACACAGTACTTACACAGATTTGTTATTACTTTTTTTAATCTGAAACGGCAACTTTTGATGACATACCTAATGAGGCATTTTATTTTAAAAAAAACACTAGTTCCGCTTCTTTACTAGATGGCGCTGTAAGTACATAGTTTAAACATTTCAAACCACAGAGTAGTTTAAACATAAGAAAATGCTTAGACTACCTACAAAGAAATGTCAAATTCAGTTGAGTGGACCACGAGTACATTGTCTGTAGGGATCTGTAGTATCTCCTAAGTAGTCTGTGGTGCATTCTTATTAAATAAATTGATGTACAGTAGATCTACAAGATAGATAAACGTTAATATTATGGTCCAAAATAAAGCCATGGTATTCCGCAATGAAACTAAAAAAAAAACGAAAGAGTTTAGAGTTGTCAGTCAGTATCGTGACACGTTGCCTTTAACCTATGCTTGAAACAGTGACAGTGACAGATTTTAGCAAAAGCCACAACTGGCACCATCTATTGGGTCATACATTAAACACCATTTCTTTTTTTTAATAAAACACCTCATTCTGTCGAAACAAAATACTTAGACGAAAGTTTTTGATTCTATTAGTAGAAATTATTTTCTTTCTTTCTTTTTTATTCTATTATTAGAAAAAACAGTGACGGTAAAAAAAGTAAGTAAGTATTACTAACTTGTTTTACCATCGCTGTTTTTTCCATGACAGTCGTGAATTCTCTCAGCTTCTCCAGCTGTAAATGCTATAACCATTCTACCTTTGTCATGCTACCCGCTAACCTTCGGGTCGGCGTCCTGATTTAGTAACCAATGGGTGACTCCTACTTTCTCGTTGTTTTCGGACGATGATATTTCACGGAGACTCGTAGATTCGAGGTTTACTCTAACGGGTGCCGAGTCATTGGAAAAGATAGTGGTTGGCGTACGAATTTGAAAAGCTATTTTATTTTATGAACCAAATTTTTTATTATGAAGTCTTTGTTATATTTTTTCAAATGTCTAATATGTCTACGCATGTACGTAGCATCATAGAATAGTATATACTCATACATACATACATAGCACGCCCTGAGTGTGACCGAAATCAGAGGCATGTGCGAGAGGCTTACCGTTATAGACACCTTAGATAGCACGTAACGTCATCGGTCGTCAAGTTTCGGAGCAGTAGACACGTATAAGCTACTAATGATGATTATGATGATGATTATGATAATGATGATGATGATGATGACGATGAAAATGGTTAAGACGATGAGATGAGAAATTAATATCATCAGCCCATTATATGTTCTTGATAAGTGAAAAGAAAGGTAAGGAAATAAATATTTGGAAGCAGATGGTAGATGACATTATTTTGTAGATTTCCGGAACATAATTATCCATTATGGAACACGGGCTTTTTCTCATAGAGAGAGAATGTAAGCTCCACAACACTTGCCAAGTTCAGGTCGGCGGTTGACACTCACATTGTATCCTTGAATTTTGTCATTCTTGAACTATGTTTACCTTCTACGGTGCGAGTATACATTCCACACATCTCTTGAAAATCCATTCATTAGGCGAAGAGTGATTCAAACCGCAGCGTATCGATGAAAGTCATACCGACCATCATCGCGCCAAGATAACACTTTTAATAAGACATCTAAATAAACTAGTTTGACCACCGCTTTGTCTGTTATTCTGCCGTCAAGCAGTAGTGTGCAAGCACTACTGTGTTCCGGATTGAAGGGCATTGTAGCTAGTGGAATTACTGGGACAAATGAGACTTTATGACCTGATTTCAGAGTCTAGTAATCTGATTTTTAGACTGTGTGATGTCTCAGGATGACGTGCGCTGTGCAGTGTCACGTGAAACTTTATTATTTTAAAACTCCGAGTGACACTGCAAATGTTATGGGCGGCCGTGTCACTTAACATCAGGTAAACGACTAGCTCGTCACGTCATTCATTCTCATAAAAGAAGATTTGTTTTTTCAATTTGTTCTGCATTAGTAACAAAATACTCCATTTACGTTGAAAATAAAAGCTTTCCGAAATACTTTCGAAATGAATGGAAATGGCGATTTGCACCCCCGTTCTATAGAAAAAATGAATAGGAGCATTCCTAAAAGCCGAACACTTTGAAACTCGCGTTCAATTCCGCAGCATAAAATTCAAGGACTGCGCTAATTCTCCGGACAAACTTATTACCATTTCCTTAGACGTTTAAAAAGAAGATAGAAGGCTGGCTTTTAGAAATTGGCACATGAAAATGAAGTTCAACGCACTCAATATTTCGTGTCTAAGAAAATAAATGGCAGCAAACTTAGCTAGGCTAGTTTTTGAATGCAACATAGGAGGACGTGCCTCATCTCATCATCATCATTACCCGGAACATCCACTGCATAACAAAGGCTGCCCCCATTAGAGCGCCACTTTGACTGGCTGCTTGCATCCTACATCCATCGGCTCCCCGCAGTTTTGACCAGGTCGTCGGTCCACCTAGTGGGAGGCCATCCTACGCTGCGTCTTCTGGTTCGTGGTCGCCACCCGACAGCCTTTCTTCCCCATCGATTGTCGCTTCTGCCTCATCTATTCTCTTATAATTACACGAAAACTCCCTGTAACTTAGTATTCCACGAGCATTTTCAAGATAAAATAATCTATCTGTGACCACCCTTCTTACAATTTGCATATCGTATTCAAATTTTTAATTACTTTCCGAAATTGTGAATGGCACATTTTTTCTAAGAGTGAATTAGTAAGCGGAAGCTGTACCCCGGAAATTGCAGAGATTTCTCTGATCTTTCTTATCCTTAATTATTAAGCTTAAAAGAACCGGTTGATTTAAATAAAATGCATGAACTGAATCTCTGAAGAAACGAATAATGCCAGTCCAAACGATAAATATTTCAGATGAACTGCGTTGTGTACATAATTAGATGTAAATGGCAAAGCCATCTAAATAAAAAAAGTTTAGCTGTACAATCATGAATGGTGACCAAAGAAAATAATGCCCGTGCTCGTAAATATTACATTAACGGCCTTATTACCCAAAGACTCCCAAACTACACCCTAACTAGGAATCCCTTTGGCTAAGGGCCCCTTAGATTTGACCCTTACCTAAATTCGTTTTCACAGCGCTGAGTGACACTTAAATTGTAAAGTGACAGTTTTTTCTTTTCTACGGTTTCCAAAAACCGTACGTGTCCGATTTTCGTTATTTTATTTATATATTTTAGAGAATAATGGTCAAAAATACAGGCAACATGCTTCATTGATATTTAGCATTAGAGTTTTTAATATATTATGCATCAGAAAAATTAAAACAAATAAATTTTCTGGCGTTATGCGGGTAGAAACAGTTGCCAAATACAATTGAAAAAGAAAACTGGCATTTTGATAATTTAACCTGCCACTTAACACTAAGGGGTCGAGTTTCGGCCCCCTAAACTTAGGGGATCCCTTAAGCTTTGGGTGTCCCTTAATCGCCTGTGAAAACAAAATTACTGTCAGATGTCACTTAAATATTTTTAAGGGTCCCTTAATATTTAAGGATCTTTGGTGAAAACGGGTATCAGACAAGCTAATACATAGCTTGCTTATGCTACTCAGCTTTTGTCCTTTTTTGATGTTTGAATATTGAAAGCGACGAAAAAGACAAAAGATGGTGTAACTAATCAAAAGCTACAACTCGTTTATTAAGGTGGAACGTTTCACTAGCGCGGCAAATTCAAATGTTCTTGCGTTCTTTTGCCTATAGCTTAATTACTCAACGTGATTACATTAAAACTAATTTAACGTAAAGAAATAGAATGTATCAACAAATTAGGATTAAAAGTATCTCCTAGATATCATTGGTTTAGCGACAAATGGTAATAAACAAATTTCATCTTAATTTTTCACTCTATTGCCATTTGTCGCTAAACCAATGTATTTAGGTGATACTTTTGATAGTAATTTGTTGATACATTCTATTTCTTTACGTTAAATCAGTTTTAATGTAATCACGTTTAGTAATTGAGTTATTATTGGCAAACGAACACAAGAAAATTTGAATTTCCCGCGCCAGTGTAACGTTCCACCTTAATAAGGATGCCTGTTTCATTTGACAGCTTTTATAATTATCTACTGTCCAATGTATGTACTCACGTACAGAACGCAGTTTTCAAGGAATCTTGACGAAACTTGGTTAGGTTCTACGAATTCAGGGAATATTTGTCGCCGGCGTTTTTTGATTGGATGTGTATTTCTCCCAAAAAGTAAGAAAGTAGCGCCATCTATCAGCCAATTTCGATAATATTCGGCAGAAGCATTGGGCACTGAATTCTAAACAAGTGTTTCAAATACAAGCAAAATCAGGTGAATAGGTTGTCAAAATATAATGAGGTTGTAAAGCTTGAGTTCGGGACATACTAAGTACCGCATCATCATCATCAACAGACTGAAGACGTCCACTGCTGAATGCAGGCCTCCTCCAGAGCTCGCCACCTTGAGTGGCTGCTCGCCTCCTGCATCCATCGACTCCCCACGGCTTTCACCAGACCGTCGGTCCACCGAGTGAGGAACCAGCCTTCGCTGCTGCGTCTTCCAGTTCGTGGTCACCACTCTAGAACCTTTCCCCATCGGCACTCTAGCAGTAGTACAAAATAAAAATTATATCGCTTGGTCTGAGACAACAATGATCTGCATAGCAGTGCGTCTGTCACAGTAGAAGTGATATAACTATAGGGAATTGAACTAGCGTACCTACATAATGTTGTATCGCACTCGCGTACACAGAGTACCTTGCTCGCGTATTAGAGTTTAATAATGAACATGGCATAGGCTTTCAGGTGTGGGGTGAAATCTGTATTTTCATGCGTAGGTGACTGCTTTGGCGCTAAATATTATGTGTAGGTAAATGTCGACATTGTTTGAGTCTTGTTTACAATATTTTGAAATGTAAATAGCATCAAGATAATATAGTGGATAAAGTGGAGGGCACCAGTGGGGTTAGCACGGCCGGTAGACAGAACTGTCTTTCCCCTGTTTTACTCCAAGCAAGTATGAAGAAAGTGACGTAAAACGGGGAACGACAATTTTGTCTACCGTCCATGCTAACCCGGCAGGATGCGTGAAAGGTCACCCATGCGATAGACTGATCAGATCAAGTCTGCGGTGGGCGGACCATTGCATGAGTGTACCAGAATGACCGCCAGTAGGGAGAGATGGCGAGATGTCGTGAGGCGAGCTACATCAGCCCGCCACTCTTAGTGACGATCACGACCGCTCTGTCAAGATCGACACGATTGAGAAGAGAATATAGTGGGCAATAGGCCCACTACATTCTCTTCTCCCCTTAAAACCCCTTAAAACCCTTAAATATGTCGCGGCGTCCGACCTCTTTGACGATGACCATGGACAACGACTGACAAAACCAGACGAAACATGAATTGACATAAAAGACTTGAGACGACAAGACGAAGAAAAAAGACAACGCACAGACTTTCTCCGTTTTTATAATATATTTTTATAGTTTTATTTCCACCCTTGTTCCAGACGACGACGACCAGCACCGCCGACTCCTTGATCGACTTTTCAAGGTGGACCCTTAAAAATAAAAGCTTTGTTTCAAAAAACCCGCAAGAACCGCGTAAACCATCATCATTTTTGTGTTGAATTCGAATAATTTTTTTATAGATACCCAATAAAGAAGGATGGCAGATTTTATACCTTTTCAGCCTAGCAGAAAGAAGCCACGTGCCTAAATGAAACTTGTACGTAGCGTAAAGATTAAAATTATAAATTATAATTATAAAATATTTAAATAGTAAATTGAACCATTTTTGTTGAAGATGGGAGAAAAAAAATATTAGTAAAGCTCTCGTCAACTCACAGACAACTACGTTAGGAATCACTGATAGGATAAGAAATCATCATCATCAGCCTAAATCCATCGGCTCCCCGCGGTTTTTCCCAGATCGTCGGTCCACCGACAAACGAGAATATAAATGTTAATGCTTAATAGGAACATGTAGAAATACATACATTAGAGAAAAAAAAATAATGGAATCATAAAGTTTAAATTAATAATGATCAGGGCCGTAGCCAGGAATTCACTTCGGGGGGGGGGACCATATGGTCATTATAATCATATTATTGCACGACATTGACTAACGGACACATAGAACACTAGAGAAACGAACAATACATCAATGTGCGTTCGGATTCCATACAACTAAAATGTATGTAGAAAATGAACGAATCTTATTTTCAGTTCTCAGCTTTTTTGCAGCTTTTTATGTTCCTAGATATTTTTTTTTCCTCAATATTTATAAAACAAAAATATTTCGTGAATCTTCTCATTTATAGGAAACAGGAATAGCTTGTCATTTCTTTTTTTAGTGACGGTAGACCAGTTTTGCCGACATTCTTCGATGAATAACTTTGGGAACAATTTGGTCAACGCTTAGAATATTTAAGTTAAACTACCAATGAATACAAGAAAAGCGACAGTTATGACTGTAATCAATATTGAATTGTAGCATGGCGAGAATATAGATAGACTCAACTAATAGCTTTCGTGAAAATTAACGTATATTTCTCCAACGAAATATCAAGAGAATTTTCGGATCCAAGCAACATTACGTCTAGTTATTAAGAACGACACTTTGCATAGAATAACAAAATTACCTGACAGACAATAAATACCTGGACCAGGTCTTCTTGAACTCAAATCCGATTAAAAACTGCCAGTCATATAAACAAAAACAAGCACAAAAATACACCTTAAACCCTCAACAATAAAGATAAAAATACCTTTTAACGAAAGGTCGTAATTTCACACCGCCTTAGTTTCAATTCTCGGGACAATGACGCCGCTGAAAATTCAATTTTAGATTCGACGAAAGTTTTCAGTGAAATCTCATTTTGATATAAAATGTGCAATTTAGATCCATCGTAAAGCCGTTTGTTTCCGGCTTAAAATTAAAACTTGGAGCTTGTTGACTCAGTCGGTTAAATCAGGACAACCGGTGAGGGGACTGTGAGTTGTTTCAAGCTTCTGCTACACCTGGGCACAAGCTGTGTGAGTGAAGCGGAAGCGTCTACCGTTCAGTACCCGCGGGCGTATTACTCGCGACAGGTTTGCAACCGCGTAAATTTCGCGATGATTGCTGTCATACATCATCAGTGGTGTCGAGCATGAATGCTTCGCTACTGCTGTTGCTTTGCTACTGCTGTTGCTTTGCTGTTGCAAATTATACGTAATTACCCCGCCGAGTTCATGGACGACCGCACCGTGATCGCCGCGGGCAGCGATGGATACCGCATAGTTTCACGTTGAGGACGCTGCCGTTTCGTAGACGCACAGGTGTGGCTGAATTTTTACCTGGCTAGGGACACGCTGCATTTACTATCCGCATTACCCCACACGCGGTAACTCTTACTATTCAATGATAAAAAGTGTTTTATAGTACATAAAGAAAGAATATATTAAAATGTTTATTTGCAGTAACAACTGATTTTTTTTATGGTTTAACGGTCACGTGCATAGATCCTTGACCCTAACTAGGATTCCATGTATCTTGAGACCCAGGAACTACGAGGACCATGCTCCCACATCACCCAGACACATCAGAACAAGTATTTGCGCCTTTTTTCTGTGCGCAAACCTTTCCTCCCCATCGGTTGTCAGCTCTACGAGTGTGGCCTGCCCACTGCCACTTCAACTTGCTAATTCTCAGAGCTATATCAGTGACTTTTTTTTTATTGACTACTGTTTCCGCCAAGTGCGGCACAATTTTACCACTAACCATGAAGGGATAGTCACTCAATCGGTGACATTAGTTCTCTTGCGGATAAGATCGGAAATGAGGGGTCATTTCCGATAAGATAAGATAAGATCGGATCAGATATGATTCCGATAAGATAAGATTCCGATAAGATAAGATCGGAAATGAGGGGTCATTTCTGATCTTATCTACACAACAATAATAATATGACGAACTAAAAAAGAAAAAACAGAACCTATTGCTAATTTAAAAACTTGCGTATAGGCTGCCTAACATGTGCTACAATAATAATACCTAAAATATAGCTAGTACTTCTATTTACGTACATATACACAACAGTAGGTACATTATAATATAGATGTGTGATAGATCACATGAAATTATTTATGCGTATATTCTAATATTAGAAGCCCCAAGTCAACACGTTTAATTATTATATCTGTTGAAATAGAGCCGGTATATTATGGCGTATTCATCCGCGTATGAATATTAGATACGCCTGTTTCGATATATAATAAATGGATTTGTGTGATGGCGCAAGTGTTAAGAGGTAGCAAAATATAAAAAAAGATTTAAAGGTAAGGTAAAAATATGACAATAATCAATTTCATAGAAAAATTAAGTGGCCTTGTTTTTTGCAACTATTCTTAAAAGTGTCTGCGAGTCATTTCGCGTATGTGTCATTTTGAATTATGTGTTATTACACGTGTTAATGTGCCGTAATGCGTGTAGTCCAATAAAAAGACATCAGAAGCAGACCTTAATGGTGTTGTTGTGTGTAGTGTTGGTTAAAGCTTTTCAAAATATGACAACAAGTAATCGTGAATTAAATATATTATGTATCTCAAATCAAATCAAATCAAATATTTATTCAAAACCGACAAAGCAAAAAACTCTGATAACTTAGAAAACTCTTGACCAAAATAAGATCTATCAAATCAAATAAAAATAACCAGCCACGTGCGAGTAAGACTCGCGTACGAAGGGTTCCGTACCATTATCTATCTCTGCCATCTAGTGTTGAGTAGCAGTACTCTTTAAAGCAGCGCCATCTATGACTCATCTGGTAAATGAGCAAAAAAAACAAGTTTATTGTATGATAGCCTCCTTAAATATTTATTTTATTCTGTTTTTTAGTATTTGTTATTATAGAAGCAATCGAAATACATCATCTATGAAAATTTCAACTGTCTAGCTATCACGGTTCATGAGATACAGCCTAGTGACAAACGGACAAACGGACGGAAAGCGGAGCCTTAGTATAGGGTTCGTTTTAACTTTTAAGTACGGAACTCTAAAAAGATGATAAAATATAATTAGTTCAATCCTTTGGGAGCTATCAATCATAACAAATGATTTATAATATCTTATACCTCTCTGTTTGCGTCAAGTATTGAGTTAGGAGCCTACACGATCTCTTTGTGAGACCATTTTATGCAAGCTCCCAACTCAATCGATAAATAAATACCAAAACCGTTATCACAGCCCTGCATTACAAAACTGTCTCTACCTCTACCTATCTAAAGCCTCGTAAATTTTCTAGATATCAGAAGGGAATCGGAAGCTATTGCCTTCCACTCCTTAAGCTTAGGAATCCGGCCATCCTTAATATCCCTTATATCGTTGGATTCCATGCAATATGCAAAAATCTCGACAATGCATTGAATTTCGCAACCGTTATGTAGAGGTATGCCCCTATATAATATTATATGATGTATAGCGGGGGTATTCCAAAACAAAATATTTTAGTACGTAAGCTTTATCTACTATATTTAATTTTAGAAAAAATATTGACTGGCCTCACAGCACAGTTGGTAGGCTAGCTCTGCTTTCTGGATAGTAGGTTGTGGGTTCAATTACCATCCAGGATAATATTTTCATGATTTTTTACGTGATCATGAAGTAGCGTGTTCTTTAGTATTTTCACTTTTCAACCGGTCACACAGAAAATAGAAGATAACATTTATTTTAAAAAAATCAAAAACAATAAAAAACTTGAAATTTTTTGATTGATTGTTTTTTATTGAATAGATTTGATTTGATTTTTTGTGTTTTATTTATTTATTTTTTGGAGTTTTTGAAACTGAATTATAAAGATAACACACTGTTTTCCAGCAGGGTTCGCTAAAGCGCATTGTACCACAAATCGTTGTGGAATGAAACGCGATTATTTGAATAGTTTTACATCGAATATCGAGTAGAAATAGTAGTTATATGGGGATTTCCAAATGAATCGTTCAAAGTTGCACTTCATTTTTGCAGCGTACCGTATAAACGAATTGTCGTATTTGGTGAAAGTTTATCAAATAGGGCTTTGGCAGACGTACTGCAGCCTGACTGCACCGCATATTTTTTAATGCAGTCACTGGATCGCAACTTACCTGATGTAAATAATCATGTAGTCGAATTTAGCATTTTTGCATGTTTGCAAGCTTTTTGCATGGTAGTAGTGCATAATTTTTAGTGCTCGTCTGACTATTAGCAAGAGTACGGTACCCTCAAGTTTAGAATGTGTCCCACATAACGTAGTGTTATCTGGCAGCCCTACTTAAGACGAGCTAGATCCCGGTTCTTAAAACGTCAGGTAAACTGTGGTCAAATATTACCCTCATCATCATCATCATCAGCATCACCAGCCACGCTAAGAAGACGCCCACTACTGAAAATAGGCGGAGTCATTTGTGTTCAGTAGTGGACATCTTCTGGGATACTGGTGTGGAGACATATTATAGAACGCCACTATGGACGTTTATTTACCTCTTGGACTAAGTAGTATAGTATTAGATTATCTGTACCTCTTGCATCGCGGTTTTGTCGAGGTCGTCAGTCTACATAATGGGAAGGCATTCTACACTGCATATTCCAGCATTATTTAGTTTGGTATGAAATAAACCAAATCAGAAGCTTTTTATACTTTAGCTCACTTGCCAGTTCAATCCAATGAAGAACCCAATAGAAACTACACTGAATCGTTTTAGCTTTAGTTACCTACAGAAGTCAACTATGTAAATATAATTAGTAGGACACCATCAGTCTCCTTCTCTTACAGGGAGAATGATAGTATGAGCCACTACGTTGGCCGAATGCAGGTAGTAGATGATGTCAAAGTTCATGCTTTCAAGGTGATTTTGATTTAACTTTCCACGGAATGGAGTCACCTGCCTTCTGCCTTAATGTAAGCTATAGGAATCGAAGAAGACTGATAGAACCTGCCGGTTTCATTTACTGATTAGTGACGAAAGAGTATTCAGTTTTCATACCTGCATCTAAACCAACTTAGATCACAGTTGACGGTTGCATTGCTGTGCACTTGTGCAGTCATGTTGCAGTCCGTTTGACGCGCCACTTACTCATGCAGAATAAAATATTGTTATAGAAACGTCATTCAATTACGCGTGTTTGTGAAATATCGGATAAGCGCATTTCCGCGGAAAATCCTTTGAATATTTTACACGATTTTCAAATAAAAACTTGCATGTGACAAGTCAATTTTTTGTGTTCAAAATATATGAAGAAAATTAACGTATGTAGGGTATCTTCAAAAGCCTAAAGATGTCCACGGCTGAACATAGGCCTACCCCAGAGAGCGCGACTTTGAGCGCCTGCTCACCTTGTCCATCCATTCGCTCCCGTGGCTTTCACTAGATCGTTGGTCTACCAAGTGGGGGCGAGTGGGGGGAGGGGGGGGGGGATGTAGGGTATACATGATATTAATGAGGAGTTAAATGACTCTTCACACTAATAATTATAAAGGTTGAAGGTTGTGTGTAAGTGCGTTTGTTTCTCCTCCTCCTCACGTCGCAATAGCTGGACGGATTTGGATGAAATTAGGCATGGAGATAGCTAATACGCTGGGTTAATACATAGAGTACTTTTTATCTGCAGGTGAAACAGCTTGGCACAGCTATTATATAATAAGTGGCGGCAATACCACTGTGTCAGTGAATACTAAACCTTTTGGACAAGGATCCCTAAAAACGAAAACGACTAAAAAAGTGTTTCTTCTAATAAACTTTATTAATTTCGAAAAATTCATCCAAATTGTGGCAGTAATACAGAGGGTTTTGGTGAGTCTTATGATTTGTGTTACTATCTTATGACGTTAATTCCCGCAATTGCCAACCCTTTATTTCATAACCCCGCTAATAATATAACGTCATTGCTCACTCCCCCGGATTATCTACCCCCATTCCTGGGTAGTCCAAGAGACAGAAACTTGAAACATCCACGTATATATTTTAAAATAATAATTAATGGGAAAATGGTTTATTGAGGTTTGTTTATAGATATTTGAGATTTTTATAAATGTAATCAAACGAAAAAATATATTAATATTGAATTCTAACCAGGAAGGATTTTTTGTACCTACATAAAAAAGGTAAAAGTAAAGATTTTTTGTCATTTTTCCTTAAGGTACGTTTTACTAGCGCGGCAAATTCAAATTTTCTTGCGTTCTTTTGCCAATAATAGCTAACAATTTTCTTCTTAGTTTTTTTCAATTATTGCAGTTTATTGCCATTTGTTACTAAACCAATGATAAGTAGGTGGTACTTTTAATTGTAATTTATTGATACATTATATTTATTTCCGCAAAATTAGTTTTCATGTAATCACGTTGAGTAATTAAGCTATTATTGGCAAAAGAACGCGAGAAAATTTGAATTTGTCACGCTAGTGTAACGTTCTACCTTAAAATGCAGTCCTTCAAAGACGTCATCAATGGAAAAAGGTCGGCAACGCATCATCAGTGCCTCCAATGCAATGTTGCAAATATCCATAAGCAATGGTGACCATTTACCATCAGGTGGGCTAACTAATTTTTTGCTACTCTTACCTTCGGTTTCTCGTACGTTTGTTAAAGTTAAACTCATGCCAACTTAAAAATACTGAACGCTCATTTGTGGAAAACAGCCGATGATCAACAGGCTACCAATGAGCGTTCAGTATTTTTAAGTTGACATGAGTTTAATTTTAAGAAACGTAAGAGAAACTGGGGGTTAGTATAAATGAATAGAATATGTATGAATGTCTTAGGTACGCTAAGCAGGCGATATACTGCCATAAAAATCATAAATATTATATAAGTAGGTAAAAAGTCAGATTCTGTGTCACTATGTCCGGATGCTAATTAGGTAATAGCTAACGTTGTAGTAGCGATATATTGTATAACGATTATATTCTAGGTCTGTGTGTAACTAATATTATTGGTATTACAATTATTATTATCTATTTGTATATTGATCTTGAGGTTGATTTAATTTTAGTTTATTAATTTATTTTGAATTGAACTTAATGAAAGTGATAATTATTACATATACTCTTATTTAATTTTTATTTACGCAATCATTTTTACTGATGTCATTATGGATCTCTGTGTCTGATAAATAAACGATTTATTATTATTATTATAAAAGTAATTCCAAAATTTGCCAAGAAATTGATTGCGTTTTTAAAGCTGCTGGCTCTCAGTCCCGTATAGGAAGCACCCAAAGATTTATTAGAACAGGGGAGTAGACTACTGATACGAAATTTACGAGCCCAAAGCTGGAGCCAGCGGATTTCTTTTAATGATAATATCCGGTCGGCAGAGTGGAGCGAAAGAGGTTATCTCCGAAGGCGTTCCTACGGCTATGAATTTTGTAAAGTGGGTCACTTGTTTCTTCTATAATCTGTGGTAATAATTTACACTGGATAATCACATAAATAGACTGACCACAGAGTAAACTAAAGCATCTATCATCGTCATCATCAGCAGCAGCTACCTGAGTTAGTCTACCACTGTGGACATAATACACGCCAGAGCCCAATCTTCGGCTCTTTTTTCTTGATTTGTCAGTCACTGTGCGTGTGCGTAAATATAAAGCTGGCTTCCCACGGTGCGTGATATTCATATTCATATTCATATTTTTAATAACAATAAAGTTACAGGTCATTCTGGTACTGTGGACGGATGCGGACTAGCATGCACTGACGCACCATGGGAAGAATATCTTCCGTGGTAGTGCAGACACGTCCGGTGCGGTGCGTCCGATCCGCAGCGAGTGGTAACTTCAAAGGTCCGGTGCGAGTTCTCTTTCACTATTCATTTTGGAATAACAAAATGCCTTGGAATCTCAAGACACACAGACCGACACGCACCGTTGGAAGAGCCTTGTATGCGGTGCGTGGCCGTCCGTGGTTGTCGGCCGTACGTAAAGTCGTGCGCAGTATAACGCACCGTGGAAAGCCAGCTTGATATTATCGCTCCATCTAGTCAGGGTTCACTATCCTTGCTCTTTCACAGTTCTCTACTTTAAATATTCTGAATTTGAATTTTCAAAATTACTAAAAATAGTGTTTTTGTAGATAGATAGATAGATAAACTCTTTATTGTACACACCAAACGCTAAAATAAAAAGTTACAAAGAATACATTGATTCACAAAAGTGGGGAACAATGGGCGACCTTATCACCCTTGTAATAAATTATTTGATTTTGACAAAGAAATGAAAACTTGTAAAAACAATTGAATGTCGCACTAACAACTGCTTGGTTGACTGGCCTGATATTTCAGTAGGTAGCAGCTCTGCCTTCTGAACTATAAGGTTGCAGGTTCGATTCCCATCCGGGACATACATTTGTGTGATGAACATCGATGTTTGTTCAGTGCCTGGGGTGTGGTTATATTGTATTCAATTATGTATTTACAAACAAAAAAGTATCTAAGTATTCTATCTCTGATTCGCATAGCCACGCTTAGTTTGGGGCTAGATGGCGCTGTGTGAAATGTCCACGCATATTTATTATTATTATTTAATTGAAACTGCACCGCAACCGCACTGCAATTGCGCCATAATGCAACTAGGCTGCTTTATAAGTTATCGGAATTCAGCATTTGGAAAACATAGGTAACAGACAATAATGGCATACTCATAGAAGTGTACGTAATTTATAGCCAATAGCCAATTGTAATTTATAAATTACAATTGGCTATTGGCTATAAATTTTGCACTACTTTTAATACTCTGGGTATAAAAAAATGCATCGACCATTCCCACAATCTGGAATAGGAAGAGCCAGAAATACCGTTTTGGGCAATAATTGCTATGAAGCCACGGACAAAGGGTTACCATGTACCGCCACTGTATGAGTTGCAGGGAAGTACTAAGGTGCAAATGGTGGAATTATATTTTTAAACTGATTTAAATAACATAATATTTAATTGATAAGTACAGATAATACACTGTAGCAAAGTTTTAAAGCATCACATTAGATACTGAGACCTATAAAATTGAGTATATTTCTTAAATGTCGAAATATATAGGTTATCGGTCCATCTAACTCTGGCCTACGGCTGCGTCTTCTGGTTCGTGGTCACCACTTGAGAACCTCCCATCTTTTTTTCTTGCCCATCGGTTGTCAGTTCTACGAGCAATGTGGCCAGCTAAAACATTAAAAAAAATGGATTTAATTGAAATTTGATATTTGTGTTTCAATATTTTCTAACATGCCTTTTACCCAATACGTAGCACGGCATTACCTGAGACCATCACGTGGCCTCATGGTTTCAATAGTCAACCGCAAATTAGATGGGTGATCGCTACAAGAAGTGATATTTATAACTGAGCGCTACCAAGCTACCATAGTTTGGAGGGTACGTTAAACCGTTGATCCTGGCTATTTCCGTAAGGCAATAGACGTTACGCCAAGTCTGAAGCCTTTGGGGGCTTAAACATTCTGATACCAGACCCAACTTGCCTATACACGAGAATAAGGAAGGAAAAAAGAAGAACTCGCTTACTAATAACAATCTCTTGAAAGTTTAACCTTAGCAACAAACTGCTTTTGTGGTTTTCATTATATACGTTGGTCAAAGCTATACTAGAAGCCCCTGAAGTAGCGTGGACCAGAAGTTAACCCCTTAGTCCATCCCATCATCTATAGAAACCGAGTAATTCTATTTTCACACAAAGTTCGTGCCAGGTCGAGTTACCCGTTTAGCAGAAGTCCATGTTTTGATGGGACTAAAGTTGATTCGTGGACTTCCAAAATTCTATTAAATAAACTTAGTTTGGAAAGTTGGTGAGTGAGTTCCGTTTAGTTTATTTTTCGAAAATACCTTGCGGCTGTTTGGTTACGTCAACAGCTTTCTGTACGAGATGCTTTATTCTGAACTAGCTGGCTTGTTCCCACTTCACACGGGTTAATTAATTTTAGGTCTTAATCCCTTTGTCCCTCTCTACCATCCAAGAAAGGGTAAAAAGAGTTCTATTTGCCCTTTCTATACACTTTTCTCCACTTGTTTCTCTTCCTTTCATTCTTACTTCTTCCTATTCCCTTTAACAAAAAAAAAATGGTTCAACCCTCCGGCGGCGGTACCGTAAAGTATCAGCTTAGGTCTTGTAGGTAGTTCTCAAGATTTTATGATTTTTAATTAATTTGTAATAGAACAAATTGTAATCACTTAAATATTTTCAATTACAAATAGTTAAACTTTAGATTAAGCTAAGCAGGCGATACTACTATGAAAATCATAAATTTCGTGATTTTTGGTCACAAATTTAAATTTCCCAATTTGCAGGTTCACGTACCTAGCTTGTAATTTTATATTGCCTTTTATAGAAATATCGATTTCTCAGGTTGCTTCTCTACATAGCGTGCAAGTCACGTGCGTTTTACTTCCGGTCGCAGTCCGATACTGCCGTACCGGAAATGCTCTACTAATGCCGCCTATTTCCTTGCAAGTGTAACATGCAACATGCAAGCTATTTTAACCACGAAGCTAGCAATACCTGCCAAAAGGCTCATCGGTAACAATGCGTTGGTCAAAGCTAAGCTCCAGAGCTTGAGGCACCGACGAAAAGTGGCCAGCTTATCGGTATTTTATAGGCTACATTTTGGAGATTGTGCGATAGAATTACACGAACTAATTCTTTCATCTCCATTCTTTCATTTAAAAAAAAACCTGCAGTAAACGTGAGACAACACTTTTGACTACGAGTTCGTGCCAAACTTTTATGTTACGATACAACGACGACGCGAGAACGACGACGATACGAGCTAGTCGATCACCTGATGTTAAACGACACGGCCGCCCATAACAGCGCATATCGCTACTTTCTGACGTGATGGTCTATACATAAAGGTATAGACAGTTTTACTTACTACCACATTACCTACGTAAGCCAGAACTCAACAAGTAGCGTATGTTACCTAAAATACCTAACATATTTGGCTGTGTTACCATAGTTTACTTTAATTTTTTTTTACGGGCTACGTGCCTTTATTACTCAAGCTAACTACTACAATAATAAAAACTAAACTAAACTAAACTAAACTAGCTACACTACCTACTACAAAAAACATTATGGACTGTATAATAGCCGCGATGGCCTATAGACAGTCCAAGTGTTTTATATTAAACCTTACAGCATTCACAAATCCGATCGTCCAGCTTTGTCTCACCGGAAATGATGTCATGTTGCGGACGGCGACCGGAAGCGCACGTGACTCCCGTCCCGGGGGTGCAGATTACAGTAAGCTATTATATAAATGCGCTTACAATCTGTATTGTGATAAAAACAGGCAGTGTTGGAAATGTCACGGGCACCTTAGCATAATCTGTGTTCCCTGGCTTATAATAATCCTCAGGAAAGACTGAAGCGGAAAGACACAGCACACAGGCACAGTCTGTGGAACTTGAGATTTTATAAAACGTGAGTGAGTGTTAGTTTTCAAGTCTTAAAAATAAAGTTTAAATAGACCGTGTAGTTGGCTTGATCATCGGACGACTTAAAAATTCTGCTACTAGGCTTTACCACCATGAGAAGGAAGGAAGAACAAATTGTCATTCTGACGGTTTTAGGCTTATAAATTTGAATTAAAATCCAACTAGGCAAGTGGTCAGCCGTGTCAGAATTTTTAGGTCGCCCAAAGGCTTCTGACTTGGCTTAACGACTATTGTCTTAAGACAACAGCCAGGACCGACGGCTTAACGTGCCCTCCGAAGCACGGTAGCGCTCAGTTGTAAATACCACTTTTTGCTGTAGCGGTCACCCATCAGAGTAGTAACCGCAGCGAACGTTGCTTAACTTTACCACCTCCTGAGACTACCTAGGTGTATAGAAACCACGAGATTTCCTTTCGAGGCTAAGTACGCTTGTGAGTCAAAGACTATGTTCAAATTCATAATAATTGACCGAGTGAACGAAGTGAACGAAAGATTATTCCAAACCATCCATCCATTCCATTCCATTCCATTCCATTCCATTCCATTCCATTCCATTTTTTCCATTTTTTTTTTGTTTTTTTTGGTTATTTTTTTTTATTTGTTTTTTTTTTTTTTTTTTATTTTTTTTTTTAAATTATTTTATTTTATTTTTTATTTTTTTTTTTTTTTTTTTTTTTTTTTTTTTTTTTTTTTTAATAAAACACCATTTTTGATGCAAAACATTTTTGCTCTCGATGTCTATCTACTGTTCGCAGAACTACTAGTTATCTAGAATTCAAAGTAATGAAATCCGAAATCTATCAAAAGCCCATTGGTTCTTCGAATCCGCGAATTAATAGGATCCAATTAATCGAATGCAGGTTTCACTCACCGCCATCGCATTAGAGCAAAACGCGATCCATTTAATTTCCAATACGAATTAGTTCGTTTTGCTCACTAGTTTTGAATTATGGAATTTCAGGTAATAGACTAATTATAACAATGCAAATAGGGCTTAGTTTTGCATAATAGCGTTGTAAATGAACGTAAATATGTACTTAGTACTCACTTATTTGCTAGTAGTCTTGCGAACAGTAGATAGACCTCGCGAGCACAAAGTTATTGCAACATTTGGTTGGTAGTGGTTCTTTTTAATACCTAAATGATCATCATCATCATCAACAGCCTGAACACGTCCACTGCTGAATGAGTTATCAACGAATGATGTACTTGCGAAGTACTTACATACATGCATTACCGAATGTTCCGGTCAAATACCCATCATATGAAAATTGGCAGCTAAGTGCCCAAACTCAGATCTCACGACCTTATATCTTGACAACCTTTACCAATTGTGTTCATATCAGACATACTTGTTTGGAACTGGGTACTAAATGTTCTTCCCAAATATTATCAAAATTGACTGGTAAATGGCGTGGCAGAAAACTTCCCCCCTTTTGGGGGAAATACCTCATCATATGTACATCTTATCATTGAGATAGACTAGATAATTTAAGAGTAGTTTATCGCTAAAAATTTCTATTCAATTTTCAAGATTTCATAAACCTTCATGTCGAGATCAGACATGATAAAATTACGAAATCCGCTGCAAAATAGTATCTGGCGTGGGCAACCAACTCTCCCCGGGTATGTTGCCAAAATGTTTTCTAACAAACCCCTAAATCCGTACTACCTACTGAATCCTGAGTCACAAATTCAGTTTTCTCGACACGTACTATTGAAAACGCACACACCAAATTCTGAATTTACCAACCGAAACTCGACTTTAACAGACTTAAACACGTCACAAAGTTGAATGGTCGGAGTTGTAAGACGCGGTGATGTTTGCGTATATGAAGACTACGTTTTGAAGCCAAGACTGCTATTGTTATCTTCGTCTTGCGACATCTGTATTTTGACGTATTTCATTGCAATATTGTGGTTTTGTGAGTGCAGGATGCGGTGAGAATCCTGTATATACATGTTATTATGTGACTGGAGAATACTGACTTATGAAGAATTTCTCGCGTAGCTTGAATGTAGTTTGTTGGTTGTTCATGTGGCTAAGAGAACATTTGATTGAACTAAAGCAGAATCCAACTCGGCTGGGCAGCGTTCGGGAAGCTTCGACCTATCTTTTCGGCCAAAATACCACAGAGCCTGAAAACAAAGGTTCTCAATCAGTGTGTGTAGCCAGTGATGACTTATGGAACTGAAACGTGGTCTCTTACTGTTGGCCTCATTAGCTCAAAGTCGTGCAAAGAGCTATGGAGAGAGCTATGCTCGGTGTTTCCCTGCGAGATAAGATCCGGAATGAGGAGATCCGCAGGAGAACCAAAGTTACCGATATAGCTCTTAAAATTAGCAAGATGAAATGGCAAAAGGCAGGCCACATCGCTCGTAGGACTGACAACCGATGGGAAAGAGAAGTTCTCGAGTAGCGACCACGAACCGGAAGACGCAGCGTGAGCCAGCCCTCCACTAGGTGGACCGTCATATCTGGTGAAAACCGCGGGGAGTCAATGGATGCAACAAAAAAAACTGCGCCATATGAACTGTGCACCTAAACCCAAAAGTTGTCTGGAAGAGATCACTGTTAATGGTAAGGTTAATCATTGTAGTAGGTAGGTAAGTACTATTGAAAATTGGCAAAGAAGCAAGATTGCTACTAAAAAATAGTTTTTTTAGTAGCAATCTTGCTTCTTTACCAATTTTCAATAGAATAGTATAGTAGGTAATATAGGTAGGTTTTGTAGACAGATATGTATACTAGTGTATACATATCTGACTACAAAACTTACCTTTATTAAAAACATGTTTAATCATTCTTTTAAGTACCTACTAACTTTTAAATCATAATAAATGTCACGCATAAAATAAAACGGGTCAAAGCTACTCCAGTTTTGTCAACCTTGACTAAACTCCCTTGAAAAACATAACAATTTAAAAAAATCTTCCCGTGAATATAGGTAGCAGGTATAGTAAAATACCTATCGCTTCATGCCCGTCGTTAAATGAAAACATCAACGTGACAATTATGATTTCATCCACAAGGTTTATTTATTATCCTACGAGTCCAGGCTGTAATCCTCGGGCCTTGGTCTGCAGCATGCACCCTCCATTTTCCCAGTCTAGATTAATGCCAGCTTTATGGATTACCTAGGTTAATGTCGCCCCCGAGATAAGCACGTAGTAGAGTTATAAAAAAGTGATATCGTGTTTTAATTTGTTTAACTTTCTGCATCGGAAAATGGATAATAATCATCATCCTCTTTACCTTTTCCCATTTGCTATTGGGATCGGCTCCCAATCTAACCTGTAGCGGCCAGCTACCAGAATTACACGAGCGACTGTCATCTGACCTCGCGCCCCATAAGGAACCAGTAACAGGGATGGTTAGATCAAACGTGAGATTCTAAAAGGCTTCTAACTATCCCTAAGATTGCCATAGATGTTCTTATGATAACCGAGACAGATGGCTTAACGTGCTCTCAGAGGCACGGAGCGATGGACAATAATGACATTTATTAAATTAATAAATCAAAGCACTTAATATGTAAAAATTAAAGTTATGAATAGCACTATGCCATTCAGTCATTAATTTTAGAAAAAAATAATATTAATGTACGGGAATGTGATTTGAATCCGCATCTAACTATTCATCCCTAAAGCTGGAAGATGCTTTTCGTGACAATAGTGATCTTTATCCTTCACTTTTTTCAACCTAGTTCCACGCAGCGACCTATTCAGAGATTCTTGAGAAATACCCCATACCCATAATCAAGATATCAACAGAAAATAAAAACTGCCGAATAGTTCGGTCACTACCGGACTATTCGGCAGTTTTTACCGTTCTTACCATTAATTTCAATTAGCGGTGCTAACAATCAATTGCCACTGTAAAAAAAAAAGAACCATGGTCCGGTCAACCGAACCATGGTTGTTTCCGCCAACCGTGCAGAACGTCCCCGAAAAAACCATCACGTTCTCCTTAAAAAGTTCTCATAACTTTTCGCCATTGTTATCAAAGTTTGCCTGAGTCTCCCGACATAATTACCTCGAGCCATCGACGGCTTTCCAAGTTAGATAGCGCCCGCATTTCTGTCCCAACTTGCTTGATTTATTGTGAGACTGACTGCTCACCCTAGGACAGGACTTATCAGTTATTGATAGTTTCGCTGTATTTCTCTGACAAGTGTTAGATTTCTGATTACTTGACTATATTTTCGTTAATTATTTTGTAGATTGAAATACGAATCTGACTGGCAACACTTTTGTGCTGGTAACTCTATGTAGTTTATGGGATATAGATGCTCTTTGGATTATGGTGGGGAGAACGTAGAGGGAGATACTCTGGGATTGGGGGCTTGAAAATAGATACTCTTCGTTTTTATTGGAGGCATTCTGGGACAGCTTGCCAAAGAGGCAGATGTTACGGTGGATGGAAATAAATACATATTTAAGGTAATTGTACAGTTTTATTTATACTTCCTTGTTAGACAACTGACTGTAGGTTCACAGCTGGGCACAAGCCAAGCTGTGAGTCTATATTTCAGAAGTGGGATGAGTTTCATGTCCTTGGAATGAGTTTCAGAAAAATGCCACGTGGTGAAGATACCCCTTCTCGGTACCGGCCAACGACGCCAGACAGAAGTGTTATGCGTCCAGCGGAAGATATGCCCAGGCCTAGCCGCAGCCGCAGCCGCCGCCCCGTTCGACATGTCAAACGCAGGACAGGAAGAAGTTCACGCGAAAGAACTGGGACAGAGCGCACGTGATTTGAACTACAGCTAACGCAATCATAGCCACGCGAGCACCTCCGTAAACTTGTGGAAGCAGTTGAACGAGATAGAAACCGGTTGCAGGGCAGCAGCTCTGTACAACGAAGAACATCCAGTCGAACACCACCAGGGCCACAGCAGCGGCGTGATGATCGAGATGGCAACAACGGCGTAACTCAGCACAGAGATCAAGGTCACGTAAATATTACACGTTATCACGTTAGTATTATTAATAATAATTTGAAAACCCAACCGCCGACCGTGAGCGCCTCGTCAACATCACACAATTCGGTACACCATAAAAATATCTTACCGGGATTCGATCCATTAATGAAAAATCAGCGTACTGATATTTGGTGAATGAGTGCGCCACTGTCTACGGATGGGATGAAGGGACTATAATACACTTCTCTATGCAAAAACTCAAAGGATTGGTCAAGTCCTAGTGCGAAAATCAAAAATCAATATTATTCAGTTGGACCGAATGGCAACACAAAATATTGAGTGCTTTTCCGTGCGAGTAGAATTATGGTCAATCCTTGGAGGAGATGCTGTGAAGAAAAAGTAAGTACAATGAGCCTCTTGAAGTGTACTATTACGATAAAATGGCTTTATTGACTCAGTGCGATATTGTAGGTAAGCGTGCGGTAGACTGTTGCGGTAGTTTGCGGTATTCACGGGCTAAGCGATAAAACGATGCGGTCGAGCCCAAACGCGTTACGCTGTGACCAACCCGAGCAGCTCTTATAGTTTCTAATGAGCAATCAAGATGCTTCGACATCTAATTAACAGTTTTGAGCAAACAGTAGGGTTGTGCCAGAACATTCAAAATTTTCCATAGGTGTCGAGAAACAATGCGTCAAAAATGGAAAAAAAAATTGTATGGCAGCCATCTTTAAAAATGGCGGAATCCAAAATATTTTTTCAAATTACGAATCTGCGGCCCCGAAAACCCCCCCATGCGAAAAATCACCCCGATCGGACCAACTTTCAAAATGGCCGCCATTTTGAATCCGCCATCTTGGATTTTCATGACAACCATCTGACAGCCCCCGTCATCCTCTATGACATTTGGTCGAGCACCACCCACATACCTCTTACCGTTTCTGATTTATGAGCGTTTCAATTTTGTATGGAATTTTTATTTTTTGTATGGCAACACTTTTTTTTTAAATTTCTCTGGAAACATCCCAGGGTCTACTCCAACTTTAGTTAAAACTGGACCCCCATATCTCTTGTCGTTTTCGAGATCCGTTGACCTGTTCCATCTCAGAGACGACTTTCTGGTAATGTCAGATTTTTCCCGGGGTGATATGACCCATCACTATACAGCCTCATACTCAGTTTTGACTGACCACTTCTGAGAGCTGAGATCAATTATGTCAATCAGTCATCAGTCAGTCAGTCAGTCAATGGGTTTTTAAGTTTATAGAAGTAAAAAAAAATGACTAGTATTTTGCCCCGTGCGCGGGCCGCGAGCGGCCCGCGTGGGTGTTTTCGTGGCGTTCCATTTGTTCAAAACGCTATACTTGTGTTTAAACTTGTAATTTTGCAAGTTCTTGTACAAAACTGCGGTATCTATCAAAGAAAATGATAATTCATCTGACTTGTGCATGACGGCCATCTTGTTTGACTTGACAGCGTCATTGGCACCATTAGCAGGTCGCAACCGGCACACTTGCACCGTGCGCGGGCCGCACGCGGCCCGCACACGGTGCAAGTGTGCAGGTGCAAGTGTTAGTCGTGACTGTCCAATTAGACCAATGAGAGACAGTAAAATAACTCACTCATCGCCGCATTTGGTAGGTTGGCAAAAAAATTGACATTTGACATCTGTCCAAAAAATTGACATTTGACATTTGTCAATAAATTTGACATCTGTCAAAAATTTGACATTTGATATATGTCAAAAGTTTGACATTTGACATCTGTCAAAAGTTTGACATTTGACATCAATCAAACTGACATCTGTCTACACTTGACAGCGATATTAGAACAGTGCGCAGGTCGCAAGCGGCACACTTGCACGGTGCAAGTGTGCAGGTGCAAGTGTTAGTCGTGACCGTCCACTTATACCAAACTACAGTATACTTGCTGCTCGCTTCAACGACGAGTCGTTGCATTTGGTAGGTTGGAAAAAAACTGACATTTGACATCTATCAAAAAATTTGACTTCTGTCAAAATTTTGACGTTTGACATCTGTCACACTGACATCTGTCAAAATTACAACTATCTCCTTCCGAAACTGTAGTACCATAGGCGATAAAACGCAAAACAGCAATTTCGATAACAGTATGTACGGCGGCCATATTAAAAAATGACAGATATCAAAATTTGACCAAACCATGTTGATCAGGATCCTTTGGGACCCCCAGATATCGATTTATATCCCGATCAGAGCACCTTTACTTTCAGACGCGGACCAATAGACCGTCATTTTGAAAAAAGTACTTTTTCACTGTGTGGCCCTCTCAAAACTGTACAATATTAGAACAAACCCTCCCTACAAAAGTCTCACAGTTTCGGTGTTATTTGCGAATTAAAAATCCTTAAAAAGTGAAATTGCATGTTCGCAATATTTCAAAATGGCGGAATCAAAAAAGTTTTTACACATTCCTACCAAGTGTACCGTGGGATTTTCAGATATCGATTTTCATTCGGATCGGACAACTTTTACTATGAGTCGGTACGTCTACAGCCGCCATCTTGAAAAAAAATGATTTCACTGATATTGCATTTTTACCCTTATAACATCTATATTTGATCCCCAGGAACGACTTTTCTAAAGCACTCGCAACGGAGGCGCAAAAAAGCAAAGTTGATATTTCAATAAAAGCACCTTTGTATGGCAGCCCCATTGAAAGTTGACACATGTCAAAATTTGATTACAGAATGTTGATCATCATCCTTGGGGACCCCCAGATATCGATTTTCATCCGGATCGGTGAAACTTTTTTTCCCGCCGCGGCCAAAATTTCCGCCATTTTGAAAAAAAAAAAATTTCGCAATCTTCCCCTCTGACCTCCAACCAATATTAGTTCGAGCTCTTTATACTAAAGTGTCATAGTTTCGCCGTCATTTACGGTTAAAATTTGTATGGCGGATTTTTTTTTCCGCCATTTTGAATTTTTTTTGACATCTCCAAAATCGTCCCAGGGATTGCTATGACATTCCTTAAAACGCACATGACCTATCTCATATGGTTTGGCCAGGCCGTTGACTGTCCGAGTGACCGAAGGTCGGAAGACCAGGTCGTGAATTTTTTTGAAGACACCTCGATCACCTGGACACAAAACACAACAAAGACATTCAAAATTTTCCATAGGTGTCGAGAAACAATGCGTCAAAAATGGAAAAAAAAATTGTATGGCAGCCATCTTTAAAAATGGCGGAATCCAAAATATTTTTTCAAATATCGAATGTGTGGCCCCGAAAACCCCCTCATGCGAAAAATCACCCCGATCGGACCAACTTTCAAAATGGCCGCCATTTTGAATCCGCCATCTTGGATTTTCATGACAACCATCTGACAGCCCCCGTCATCCTCTATGACATTTGGTCGAGCACCACCCACATACCTCTTACCGTTTCCGAATTATGAGCGTTTCAATTTTGTATGGGGGCCACCGTTTTTTGTTCGGGGGCCCCCATTTTTTTCATTTCTCTGGAAACATCCCAGGGTCTACTGCAACTTTAGTTAAAACTGGACCCCCATATCTCTTGTCGTTTTTGAGATCCGTTGACCTGTTCCATCTCAGAGACGATTTTCTGGTAATGTCAGATTTTTCCTGGGGTGACATGACCTATCACTATACAGCCTCATACTCAGTTTTGACTGACCACTTCTGAGAGCTGAGATCAATTATGTCAATCATCAGTCAGTCAGTCAGTGAGTCATGGGTATCCAATTTTATAGTAATAGTAAAGTAAGTAAGTAAGTAAAGTGAATATGTGAGTAAATTGTAAAAGTAAGTGGTACCCACACTTGGTAAGTAAACCAATTATAAACGGCTTTTGCCGTTCGACACTTACAGTTTAAATTTTAAATAGCCAGTGTATATATCTTTCGTAGTGCTTACAGTAGTTTTATTATGGACTTGAAGTTACAGAGCACACGGATCACGAAAGCAGGCTGCCATTCAAGCCCTGCTAAAGAGCGGCACCGAAGCAGATCTAGCTGCAGCAGCAGCGACAGCAGCTCTTCAGGTTTGTCGTCCTCAGGCAACAAACAGAGGCGAAGGTTCCAGCCACAGAATTACAAGCGTTCCAGCCATACGAAGCAGGGGTGAGCTTTATAACAATTTTCTTATTTTCTTACTACAAGTACCTCGGTAGGTTTTATAGATAATGCATGTCATGTCATCTCAAGTTATACTAGAGGATATCGATTTTGAAGATAATTTCGTAATCCTAAGAGTGACAGTCATAGTCATTATGAATTATTTATAATGTTGAATTGTCCCTATGCAAAACGTCAGCATTTGACTACGTAAAAATATTAACCGATCTCAGTGACTGAGTAGTGTTCTTGTTCAAACATCAGTCGAGGAAGTATATAAATATGACACCTTTCGTCACCTAACCTATAATAGTAATAAAATATTAAGAGTTATATCAAAACCAAGATACCATTAAGTCTCTCTGACACTGATCACCATAATAATGGATTGTATAGATGTTTTGGCAGATTGCGTGTTACACTACGGTAGACAGAATTCCACCTTTAGCGACTTTCAATCAAAAGCCTGTCATTCCATCGCATGGAACTGGATATTTGTTACTGCTATAAACAAAATTTGTCATTTATAAATTTACCAATTACGATGAGCCATCCTCGCGGGATGCAATCACATGATATGAGCAAAGTATGCCGTTTTCAATCATGCAATGATCCATCCTCGCGGGATGTTATTACATGCTATGATCAAAGTTTATCTTTTAAAATCCTACAAGGGGCCATCCTCGCAGGATGTTATACATACATGCTATGAACAAAGTTTGTCTTTTAAAACTTACAATGAGCCATCCTCGCAGGATGCTATCACATACTATGAATTAAAGTTTATCTTTCAAAACTTCCACTGAGCCATCCTCGCAGGATGCTATCACATACTGTGAATTGAAGTTTGTCTTTTAAAACTTACAATGAGTCATCCTCGCAGGATGCTATCACATACTATGAATTAAAGTTTATCTTTCAAAACTTCCACTGAGCCATCCTCGCAGGATGCTATCACATACTATGAATTAAAGTTTGTCTTTTAAAACTTACAATGAGCCATCCTCGCAGGATGCTATCACATACTATGAATTAAAGTTTGTCTTTTAAAACTTACAATGAGCCATCCTCGCAGGATGCTATCACATACTGTGAATTAAAGTAAAGTTTGTCTTAAATTGAATAGCCATCCTCACGGGATGTTACCACATGCAATGAACAAAATTTGTCATAACAAACTTACAATAATCTATCCTCGCAGGATATTGTATCACAGGAACTGCCCTCCCTGAGGTCAATCCTCAAATAGCCATTGTAACTGGCACTGGGCTAGGCTCACAACCGGGGCTCGCAGCCCGCTCGTAAAAGTAGCAAAGAGCGTACAAATGCTCAGACACTCTTTCAGAGAGAAGTAATAGCTCAAACATTTCCAATTCAGCCAAGGTATGAAATGAGCAGAATTGTGCAGAATTGTGCAGAAATGAGCACACCTATGAGGTGATCATGGAACTTTGATTGCAATGCAACAAGAGTATTTTAATTCCTAATTTGGAAAATTTCCTTAGTAATTATACACGTAAACCATTTATTGAAACTGTCAAATCCAAACAAATTGGGGTTTCTATAGATTGTAATCAAAGTTTCGTGATCACCTAGCAGGAATGATTTTGAAGTTAAAATTAAAGAGCATCAAATACAATTCTTTGATACACGTGCATATGCATTTAATCCATACATAAATTTATTTTCTCAGAACAACTGTCTGTAATTGTTCATAAAATCTATAAAAATAAAGGGCATTCCAAAAGTAGCAGATAACCTTCTTTAGTTGCCTCTCTTCTCATTTTCAAATAACAAAGTTGGATAGATCAGTCCGTCCGCTATAATTACCTACAACCTTAAAGCGTTAATATAATGGCCGCACCATTTCACCTGATATACATGAATTGTATTCCATACTTCTTGCAACCAAATCAGGACTGGGTGTGAAAGTAAGTTTATGTTGAGCATCCCTTTGAAAATATACAGTTTTATACAGACAGGCCTTTTGCACCTTGTGAACTGTTAGAGGTGACCTTCTTGCCATTGTGTCTGAGCACAGCACCAAAAGAACTTTGATTCTTACAATTGGGTAGCTCAATTATTGCAAGAAAAATGGGACATAGTAGTTTTGCTATTTATCTCGACTATCTATATTTTTTTTCTGAAATGAATACATGAACACTGCGGTTCATCAGAATAGTAAACATTTTGCGCTGATCCTTGTCAGCAAAGAAATATTACTATAAATAAATAGTAATAAATAGTCGGGTACTTAGAAAAATAAATATTGCCTGTTGTGGTAGGTACCTCGTGTTTTGTTTAACCGTAAATAAACGTTGAGGAACCTTTAACTACCGAAAGATATTCTTAACAATTTGAGTGGTCTATGAACTGCAAGTGAGCAACGCCCTTGCCCCAGTGAGTTGGAAATATAGAGACGTTACAGTCGAACCACACTGCTTTAAAAACTAACTAGAAGCCACCTATACATACCTACGTATGTTTATTATGAAGTTTGTGGAGTATGGAGAGTATATACGCCACTGTTGTTAGAAAGAAACAAGAATGCAATTTTCGTTACGACGTTTATCAGCATATTTTTATCAAATTGGTGGCGATGTTGCCGGACACTCGGAGTGCAAGACTGGTAGTGATGACGGCCAGGCAGGGCAAAATAGCTTGAACTCTTCTTGTTAGTTTTGGCGGGCGTACAACATACCTACAGGTAAGATATTATTGCCTTGCCCCGGCCCAGTAAATTCGAGCCAGTTCAGTCTCCAATAAATGCGACAAGCGACAACAAAACTGCTAGGTCGCCCAATAATGGAACTATAGAGATGCTAAATAAACTTTTGCAAGTATTAGATCAGCATCAAATACACTCATGTCATACGTCCATTCATGCTGAATGCAAGTCATGCCGATCATCTATCGCTGCATCGCCATCCTCCAGAGTGGCACCTGCTAATAATACTGGCCAGTGTAGAAATAATGAAATTAAAAACAACGGGTTTGTTTAATTCGGACTAGGTACTGGTAAGTATAGTGCGCCCTAGTATTGTATGGTTGTATAGTTATATCTATGGTTGGGAGTTCAGAGCAGCCCGTCTTGTATTAAACTTTCTGACACGAAATGTGAGAACCGATAATCCCTATTTTTGCGTCCCATATCAGTATACGTAGTATCCACTACCTGGTTTGTGAGTATATAATACGTTAGTATCGCTATCTAGTTTCTGTCTTTATCAGTGTTAAATAGAACTATCTACTCACATGGGCGCTTCCATGACCATTTTTCGAGTCCTGACCTGACTCACCAACATCGGCCAAATGACGTGTTTGTGATGCCTTTAAATGCATTTGCATTTAAGATGCATTTGCATTTAAGATGCATTTTTAAGCCCACAGAGATGTGAAAACTTGGAAATCTCAATGCCCGAGCATTTGAAGCATGGTTGATCTTGAACGACTTATGAATCATAAACAGTTGGAGCATTCAGCTCACGAAATTTGAAAATACGGGGTGGCCCAAAGTGACGGAACCGTAGATTCCTAACTTGAACTAAAAAAAAATATGGTTTCCTTAAGTTTGTGACGTAAAACCGCATGTCATAGCTCGGAAATTTACATAGCAACTCACTCTTCGCCAGCGTGGTGGATCTTGACCTGCACCCTCTCCTTGACAGGGAAGGCCAGCTTTGGAAGAGTATTGACCGTAATTACGCTAGAACCATTTTTTAATCTGTCGTAGGCATATCGTTTTCACCTTGCATTGTATCTCGAAAGATCCAGTCAGTAAGCTCTCACGCTCTTTTTTAGGCTTATCCAAAAGTCTTGAGGTACTATGATGATGGAATGCCAGCTGATTTATATGGTTGTACCTATTAGACAAAAGCAATTGATTTCAGGCATCGCATCATACTGCAATTACTACTTTGTTCTGAAAATATCAGACAAAGCATGTTGAGAGAAGATTTTAATCATTGTGTAAGGTTGAAGTCTGTCGAATATATAATGTTTATATTTTTACTTTAGATAGGCATGTAAACAGTAAAAATCTTAATGCTTGATTCTGGATAGAAAGCACCAAATATAAAACGTCAGGTTTTATTTCAACAGAGGAAGGTATTGCAAAACCACCTCGCACACAGCAGTATCTGGCTGAGATAATACTCTGTTTGAAGAGGCTGGCATCAAACCACATCTTAAAAGTATCAGCAGTAGTATTAAAATGTTTAGACAATGTCTCTCTCAATCAAGTTTTGGCACAGGGCAATTAGCAAGCAGCTAAATACATTTCATCAGGTCTACCGACATGAAGTGGTGATAACATATACAATGATTTACAATCTGTAACACAATTCATAATGCTGAATTGACAATCTAAATTGCCTTAGTGTGAATATTATTCACTGCACTTCTTGTAATGTAATATATAATTATATTTGAATGTTCATAATAGAAAACCACACCTATCTACTGTGTTTCACATAAAAGCCACATCACATCACATTGGCGTTATTTTAATAAGGATCTAAATACTTAATTATTTTTAAAGTGGCGTCACCAGGCGATAACAAACACGTCTCAATATAAGGTTCCAGTAACGGTACAGTTATTTAATAGCAGCGTTTTACCTGAAATAAAACGCATATTAAAATACTTACCTTACTGGAACCTTTCACTTAACTTCTGCCTGGTGAAAATTGAGCCAATGATCCAATATGGCGCTGCACTTTTCCAAGTAAACTAAAATGCTGCGCCTCCGCCAGGTGGCGCCACTTTACAGGAAACGAGGTATAAAAATACGGAAAAACTGGCAGGAAATCGACGGAAACGGAAATGCTATTCTCAATATAAGGTTCCAGTAAGGTAAGTATTTTAATATGCGTTTTATTTCAGGTAAAACGCTGCTATTATTTTCATAAAGTAGGTTAAAAATGTATGCAATAATTGAAAAAAAAATAGTTAAATCGGTAAATAAATCACGGAGTAATAAGCTTTTAAAGTTTCTGGAGGGGGCATCGCTTGTCCCTTTCTCGAAAAACAGAGCATCCCCACAATTACTATGAAAACGCACGTTGTGAAGTCACATGCCAAAGAGATTGTATGTAAAGCTACCACAACTTAGTAATGAGGTACTACTAAGGAGAACGTACTAACGTCACTGCACGTTTGAGCTGTCTCTTTCTATTCCTGTATTTTAAAATGCTTGTAACTTTGTAATTTTTTGATATATTTAATTTTTGTTTTCACGACTGTTTATTTCTTGAACAATATTATTAATTTGTGCAATAAATAAAATAGCACGATACAAGTCTATTCTACATACTATGGTTCCACTCATAGAGCATAACTATTATAAATGTTTCATGGATTGTTTTTTTTAAGTGTAAACCACACTTCAGGTATATCTATAAAGATATTACAGTTCTTATTATAGTTATTATAGTTCTCTCGTGGCCTAATTGGTAGGTCTAATCCGGTGAGTTAGAAGGCGCGGGTTCAAATCCCGCTGGTTGCTAAAATTTTAAGAATTATAAATGTTGTTAGAGATGCAGCTACGTCATCTTGTGAACAAAAGTACAATAGCCAAATAGTAGTTAGTATCTATCTATATCTATACATATAATAAAACTGTAGAGATAACAGGTTGGCTTAAAATTAGCCGCTGATCACGTTAAGCCACTTTTTAAACACTTTGTCTGTTTGTTTGTTTGTTTGTTTATTTGTTTGTTTGTTTGTTTGTTTGTTATGACTGAACTCCTAAAATACTGAATGGATTTTCATGCGGTTTTTACTAATATGCTTAGAAATAACCGGCGCTTAACATAGGATATATTAAAATTGCAATATCGTTAAAAAAAATTGATGACAATTATTAAGATTTCATTACGGAACGAATCGGAGTTTTAAAGAACATGGCCGATTGATGGTTTTTTTTTTGGTTACTTATAGTAAGCAAAGAGAAAATAACCGCTTACGCTGAAGAGATGGGACTCCCATAGAGAAAAGAGTTAGTTGTATGAAACGTGCGCTACATGTATAAGTGTAGCACACGTTTCATACAACTAACTCTTCTCTGTCTATCAATATTTTTAAATGCGTTATTGAATGAATGGGAAGGTTTTAGGTACGTTACTAAGTTAGGTTTTTAGGTAAAGGTTTTAGGTAAGTTTTTTTTAAGTTGGCTACTGTTTCCGCCATAACGGTAAGTTGTAAGCTGTGGTTGTAAGTTACCACATATTGTCACAGATTAGAAAAAAAACAATCGACTACACTCTGTGCCACATGTTTATCTGGAGGCAAAGATTAAAGAAAAAGACTCTGTGAATGGATATGACCAAAGAGTAATATTAGTACCGCTACTCTAAGAGAATCAAAACATTTTATAGGTTTCCTATTTATATTTTTACAGGTTGTTTAGCATTTTAGAAGTTAATTAAATAGATACATATACCAACAAATATTAATAGTGTGAAAGTAGATGTTTTTTTTTATTTTGGCATTAGACGACATTTGTACTTAGCCAATGATACGAAATATTTTATGAAAAATGTTTTAAAAGGGTACTTACTTAGAGTATAGACTAAAAGCATAGAGATATCCATCAAAACGATATTATATTTGTACTGCTCACACGTATCGCTACGTCAGTGGCGAAGGAAAGAAACAAACATAAAGTAACTAGCTACGCTTGCGAAAAGTCAAACAGAAAAAACAGTTGACTCGAGTCGAAAAAATGGTACGGTGAAATTTCGCAAGTGTAGCTAATATCGTATGTTTGTTTTTTCCTTCGCCACTGACGTAGCGATACGTGTGAGCAGTACAAATATACTATCGTTTTGATGATCCCTCTTTGCTTTTAGTCTATACTCAAGGTTTTTCTATACAAATCTGTCAGACTCATTCACATCAAAGTGTCCACTTCTTGTAAAAAGTGTCCAAAAAAGTGGTACGCTTGACAGATAATGAAGTTCTCTCTATGCTTTTAGTCTATACTCTAAGGGTACTTAGATATAGGTAAGTATAATTATACTTTATGGTAAGATCCTCGAATTAGCAACATGGCCGTGTAACGTTCGATTTTGATTTCTTCTTCTTCTTTCACGTAAGTAAATGAGTTTTAATAGTTAAAATATTTTAGGTCTGTGGGCTTTTCAATTAACAAACTAAGCAGTTATATTCCATTTGGGACAAACCACAGGTTAGAGTAAAAATTATTGATTACTCGGTTGCTCCAAGAAGGTTAATTATATCTTTGGGTGTTTATATGCAATCAGAAATTAAACTTCTTTTTTCTTTTTTGGTGGTAATTGCTTGGCTCTACGGACAAGTTGTAAAGTTTATTAGAATTTGGCAAGAAGAAGAAAGGTCTTTGAAAGTGGACGTCTTCAGGATGTTGTTGTTGATGATGATGATTATGATGATGATGATGATGATGATAGCCGTATTTGAATTAATTGATCATAGATATCAATTTCAGCTTAATTGTTATTCCTAAAATAAGTAATGGTCTCGACAGATATTTAGAAAGACAAACAGACGGACAACAAAGTGATCTTACCTCAAATTCAAATTCAAATTCAATTTATTTCACAGTTTGTAACATAACAGTACAAAAAAGCGTCTAAGGCGTTACAAATAAAATATTTTTTTAAAAAGTCATCATCATCTTATTATTGACACTGGCTAAATACTCAATTCGTATGGAGTCAAACTTATGAAAGTAAAAAAAATATGTGGTAAATAAATGGTAATAAAAAGCGCGCGGATGTGAAAAACTGACCAATGTGTGTTTGTTTTGTATTTTTCTAAACTGCCTAAATAATAGGTAAGTACTTAAGTAGGTATACCTACTACCTAAACAAAATTTACTGGAACCTCTTATCAAGACTTGAACGGTTTTTATGGTGAAAACACAAGAACAATCTGTTGAAGTGAAAATGACAAGGAAAAGATCGAACGTATCACTGGTATGTAGGTATACCATAGAACTTTTATTCGTTAGATGCCTAGATCTACCGTATATTTAAAAAAACTAACGGCTAAGTGTAAGGTAGGTCTAAGTAGGTACATACATATGATTTGCAGTTTCTAACCCACTATTTTATCAATGTGTAGGTGATCTGATGACACGTGAAAAGCCATACCTACCTACAACCTAAACAACATTTTTACACGTGTGCTACCTAATCTGCTAATACGTGCTGAGCTTCGAAAATTTTTTGTGGATTTTGAGAGATAGAGGAAATGCATGAACTAAGCTATTATTAGACTACCTAAACGTAGAAATAACACAATACATGCGTGCGAAGCCGCGGGCAAAAGCTAGTAAAGAATAAAGGCACATTGCCGGTTTAAAAACAAAAAAGAAGCCCAAACATTGTCTACGATATTGTATTAACTTACTTTAATTTTGCCGTAAATAATTAGGTACCTATATAGTTAAATTACACGCGTGTAGAGAAAGCTTAGCACACACACATATGATACATAGCATAGTTCTCGATTTTTTTCGATTTTTGAACATACTGTGGTGCCGGCTTTTCGGCCAAGCGGAATTCGATTATGGGTGCGTCGGTTTAAAAATCACATACTACCCCTGAGCTACATTCTCTCTCTAAATATTGAAACTCAAACTCTATCAATATCTTCCACATTCTATTCCAATAATAACGAATTCCCTCCAAACCGTTGAAGTACAAAAATCCCATACTAAATTCAAAATGCGCATTTTTATGTTCACAAACGACGTTGGAAGCCGTCACGTTAACTTTCTGCGCGGTAACCCTTTTCCATATTTATGGCGAGCATAAAACCTTATGAATGTACCCACATGATAGTAAAATGAGTTCTGTCTGTCACTGAGGAAGTTGGAAGGAAAAGTTTCGCGGAGATTTACACTCATTGTACCGTACCCGAGTCAGTTTACGATTAACTTTTTTTGCCTACGTTTCATCGTATCACCGTAGTATAGGTAAAAGTTACTCATACATAACTACAATCAGGGGTAATACCACGAGAAAAGTAAAGTTAACCATGATTCTATAATAGAGTGTGATTCAAACTTAATGGCGGTTGTGCAGTGCACTGTAAGCGCCCTGCTCGTTTTGCTTACTACTTAGAAAGAAAGTAAGAAAATAAATTTATTCAAGACATCACACAACATTACATTTTTACAAGTAGGCATTTATGATATAGAGCAATTTAAATTGGAATTTTAAACCACCAAAAATGGTATACTATCTGAGTATGAATTGGTATATTATCCCGAATGGGGGTAAATCTACTCCCCAAGGTAGGTGTTTCTTCTGCGACTTTTCTAAATTAATAGTTTTTCATTGAAGAAATGCCAAATATTTATTTATTAGGTATAGGTATATCTAGAGTGTGAATATTTTGATACTTTTTTATTTTCTATTTTAATATTATTCTCATTAAATATTTAGCTTCAACTAGACGTTTTTGGATTAATTCTCAATGTATTTTTGATAACTGATTACGTATTGTACACCACCGTCTACTCCTAGTTCAACTAATACTGTCCATCCAAAGGTTGCCTGGAAGAGATCGCTTTTAGTGATAAGGCCGCCCATTGTAATACCTACTACAGATATTATGTAACATTAATTAAGTACTTTGTGGTATACAATAAAGAATTTTTGTATTTGTATTTGTATTGCATGTAAAGTTTACATTCAAAGATAGCCCTAGCGCAGCTGGGTGGGTGAACTTCGTCCTTGACTGAATGCACTTAAATGAGATTAACGACCTGTGTTTAGAAATGAATTTATAGGATCTTGTTAACACTCGTAGCGATCGCACGTGCAATTTTGTGAGTGGATTTATTTTTTAGTATGGAGGTTTGGAAACACGAAGATTCAAGTAAGGCTCTCACAACTTGTGGGCTATCACGGTCCCATGCCCCCCTCATCCGGGATAACATACCAATTCAAACTCACCTTCTATACGCATGCAATAGATAGATCCAAGTTCTATCAACATGAGGCATTAAGTTAAAAAAAACCTCCGCTCGTGGATATATTTCTTTGCAGAGTTATTATACTTAATTCTGATTGAAACGCGGAACCCTAAAAGCGGTTACCGCGCCGAAAGCTCAACGGGAACAATCCTAAAGCCGAGCCATATAAAGTTTTTGATTTATTACACGCACGGATTTTACTTTCCCAGTGTTTCACAGTTCAGTGACACGCGTAGGTCACATCAAAACATTTATGACTAGTGCTTTGTGTGACTTCTCCCGCAATCCCGTTTTGTACTCTTAAATTTTCCGGAAGTAAAAGTATTCTATATCGAATATGACAGTGTCAGTAATCTGTGTGCAATGTTTTATTCAAATGAATTCATCAGTTTAAGGTGGAACATTTCACTAGCGCGGTAATTCAAATTTTCTTGCATTTTTTTGCCAATAATAGCTTAATTACTCAACGTGATTACATGAAAACTAGTTTTGCGCAATTAAATAGAATAAATCAATAGATTACAATTACTAGTATCACCTAGATTTCATTGGTTTAGTGACAAATGGCAATAGACTGAAAAACTAAGACAAAATTTATTTATTGCCATTTGTCGCTAAACCACAATGATATCTAGGAGGTACTTTTCATCGTAATTTATTGATACATTCTATTTCTTTACGTTAAATTAGTTTTGATGTAATCACGTTTAGTAACAAAGCTGTTTTTGGCAAAAGAACGCAAGAAAATTTGAATTTGCCGCGCTAGTGAAATGTTCTACCTTCACAAACATACATACAATGTTTTATATAATAAAGTTAAAAACTTCTGGCCCCTATTTCAAAAATCACAAATCATAATAAACCGGTCGCATACGGCAAACCTGCGTTTCATATAACAAAAATACTATACGTGACGTATTGACTGACGTTAGTAGCTTTATTATAATTTGTCGCTTTATGAAATAGGGGCGCTATTACTGGAAAGTCCTGCTTATCGGTTCAACACGATACAATGCCATCCCACTGCTGGGCAAAGGCTTCCCTCTTTCCAGCTTTTGTGGTCCAATCCGGGCAGTGCAAAGATACAGTTGATAGCTCGTGAACATAATTTCTCGTACAAACACAACTCACCTGCGCGGGCAGGGGGCGAGGTAACAAAACGAAGTTCTTTGTGATTTCGTATGACTTTGTGTCATACGAAATCACAAAGAACAGAGCAGGATGGAACAGAAGATATCAATGGGTTCCCGTGATTTATTAGATATTCAATTATTCATAGTATTTATTAGAAATTAGTGGTTAAAATACACCACTAGGTAATATTCGTATGAGGGGAAGTTGTATCATTGGTCAACTGGATTTATAGTCAATGGGGCAGTGGGAGTCAAGCTCATCCCGCCACCTTTTTCTGAGCCTACCGCGGCGTTTTCTAATGTTCCGAGCATCGTGTAATGCAAAGTAAATTAATGCACAGAAAAAAAAATATGTGCGGTGATTGAACCCACCGCATGGGTCACACATCATCATCATCATCATCAACAGCCTGAAGACGTCCACTGCTGAACATAGGCCTCCCCCAGAGCACGCCACCTTGAGCGGCTGTTCGCCTCCTGCATCCATCGGCTCCCCGTGGCTTTCACCAGATCGTTGGTCTACCGAGTGGGGGGCCGGCCTACGCTGCGTCGTTCGGTTCGTGGTCGCCACTCGAGAACCTATTAACGTCACATGTAGTGTAATGATGTGCCGTGTCTCGTGTCCAAAACTGTTCGGGATTCAAATGTTCCCTTTACTTACACTAAAATTAAGCCACGTTTGTTTATATAAGTCATTACGCACCTGGGTCTACATCTGACAGATATTTATTATGGTATACCTTATTAAATTACAGTGCTCGAATAAACACTTTCAAGTATTAATATCTAAGTTATATTGGAATGAAAGTACAATCCTATTTGGTAATGAAATGATCAATTACGAAATGGTCGACGCGTATGAATGCCTTTCAGTTTATTTTGACAGTTCGTAACTATATTGGTATTGGTACTTTGGTACTTAGTACAGATATTATTGAAATGGCAATGGGCACATCGCTCGTAGAACTGACAACCGATGGAGAACAAAGGTTCCAGAGTTGCAACCACGAACTGGAAGACGCAGCGTAGGCCGGCTCCCACTCGGTGGACCGACGATCTGGTGAAAGCCGCGGAGAGTCGATGGACGCAGGTGGCGAGCAGCCACTCAAAGTGGCGCTCTCTGGGTGAGGCCTAAGTTCAGCAGTGGACATCTTCAGGCTGTTGATGGTGATGATGATGACAGATAGCTAAGCTTCGGTAACATTCGCTGCGGACATAACTAAGATGGCTACCGCTAACAGAATTGTACATATTCGACTTTAACTGACTTTCGAGCCACCTGAAGACTTCTGATTTGGCTTAACGACTGCCAAGTAGGTAATCGTATAATGGTACGGTAGTCCTGCGCTTATTAATATTTTAACGATGTGTTAAAATATTGCTTGTCCGTGCGTTCCGTGCTTCAATAAAATGTTAGCATAAGCGTAAAAAAAATGGTTCATCTATTATGAACCCATAGAGCCCCATGATAAACAGGCCTCGTGCTTAGTTTGGGGCTCATAGTCCAGTTTAACTTGAAGGAAATATATATTCTTGCATTGTATGTATACGTAACAAAATTGTAACACTTCATTTTATGCCAATAATTTATCTTGTCTTATTTATTTTATCTATCTTATCCATCATGCAAATTCTGCCCATTTTTTGGTAAGAGACAATTTTGTTTGCAAAATAAAATGCGAGATAGTCGCTGGGCATCTGTTGTAGTAATCTCATGAAAATTCTACCACACCACAACATAATAAATGAAACAAAAAGTAAGTATCGTTAAACTTCGAAACAAAAGTAAAAAAATTCAAAAGAACCGTGAGAAGCATTTCCGCACCCAAAAGTTTTAACTTTTCACCACAAAAGAAAGTTCCTTTGCTTATTGCCAATGGCAACACCACAATGGCCGAAGAGTTCGTCGTAACAAGCTCTACTGGCGTTACGTGAAACTGTGCAATTTGCCTAAACGTGTCGACGTCAACGTTGAGATTACAATCGCAGGCATTGAACACAGTGGAAGTGATGCAGTGGGTTATCGGAGTGCGATGTCAATGTTGGTGGAAAAAAAACATTGCTTTAGATTGGGTAGTTTTACTGGAATGCATTTATGGGCAATTTAAATATCGTGTAAACGTTTTCGCTTGAGTGACTGACTGATAGACAACTCAAACCGCTTGGCCTAGAGATTTGATATTTGAAGAGTGTCCTTTTATAGCGCGGGGGTACTAACTAAGGGGAAAATCCAACCTCTAAGGGCCCATTAAAATATGCTAGATTGTATGAAAAAAACGTTGAAATTGCGAGCGAAGGCAGCTCCATAAAGATGCCCTCTTTATGGATAAAAGAGGCATATAGCAAAATAATAGAGCAGTAGTACTGACTTACTTCCACTGTGTCTAAGGCAGACTTTGATATCCTGATGAGACGTCTACCGTTCCAAGAATTAGCATTTAGGGAACTTGGTATCCGCTCAAACGGAATGTTACTACATTACGTGTTCCCCGATACCTGGATAAGAATGCCTAGACACCTGGATTAGAATACCTAGATTAGTTTATGCAACCTAGTAGTGCTGCTAAAGCGGTTTTGTCAGCAAGATTATTGGAAATGAAAGTTACAGCTTTTGTTTTAGTCTATAGTTGGTGAAACAAAATCCTGAGGGTCCCTTTCATTAGATACTTACCTTTCGTTAGCATTCACCAACTATTCCTACAACATTTTAAAAGTAGCCATGTAGGTATTACCATTTTCTTCCAAAAACAATTCTCAGTGTTGCCATCTGCTGGATGTTCAAAAATAAAAAACTATAGAGTATTTTAGTCGTACCAAGTGGGACGTGGACATGCTCTGCATATCAATGAAATTATGAATGAAAACTGAGCAGCCATTCTCGGTTTAAATAGATGATGGATTTTCATTTTATTAATATCTATTTACATGATAAGTATACAGGTGAATTTTCCAGGTGGGTGTGGTAGACCTTATGTTATTACTTCCCAGAACTCGATCTTTATCGGCGATACTTTCGAATGGTGTAATAATAAAGGCTTTTTTTTTTCAAAGTCCAAGAGTTGCATCTCCGGCTAGGACTATTGATTTTTCAAAAGTCCAATGATGCATGATGGTATGTAGCATTAGTTTTCATCAAAACCAGCCGCGGAATTCCTTTGAATATTTTTCGCTATTTCTCATAGTTTCTGATTAGGCCTACCACGCCCACTTGAAAAATGTATCATGTGCTTGCGTGTATAAAAGCAAAAATCTGCAATAATTTGAATTTCCTGAGTGAGTTATTCATTTTTTTATATAATTTATAGACATAGCATTTGACCACTGACTGTCTCACCTGACGCGGCCTACGGTGGCATGCTGGCCTAACCGTCTTGCCGAATTACCTTAAACATTTACTTTTTCCTGTTTATCCTGGAATATCTAAGGCTCTGTAGCTACTATTAAACACTGAAACACAACACAAAAACGTTTATATCTATCTCATGTGCAACAATTTCTTGCCGAATGTAATCCTATACACCAATCATCTTGTGTAACAGAGTAATTCTGAACTGTAGCGCTCTTGCAACTAAATTTGAGCAGTGTGTTTAGACAGATTATTCTCTGGAAAGCGAAATTGATATGGTTAAATTACAAACCGGATGTCCAACTGCTGCACATGGGCCTCCCACATAAAACGCCACTTAAAACGCTTATTAGGTACTAGCGGTCCACTCCGGATTCGCACGGGTATAATAGTGGTATAATAGTTTTCGCAGCGCACGCGATCTAAAGAATATTTTAGGTAACCTTTTTACACCTTGGTCACATTATTGGAGTTTTAGCAAGGATCCCTAATTTTTTCGAAAATATAAAATAGCCTATGTCACCCGAGGATAGTGTAGCTTCCCAACAGTGAAAGAATTTTTCAAATCGGTTCAGTAGTTTCAGAGCCTATTCAGTGCAAACAAACAAACAATCAAATCTTTCCTCTTTATGATATTGGTATTGATAAGGGGGTTTCCCATCTTTGATTATTTACCTGTTTGCCGTAATAGGCGTCTAGACGATCGCCGATTTTAATGTACTGAGGAAAATGCAGCTGCCCATTCCCTGGATATTTCCTTAGTCGCTGGGATACGGGGACATGGAAATAATCAAAGGGTGTGGACCTTTTTTACATGGGGAGAGTGTAGGTCATAATCCATACAACATCACCAGATCCTTACTTCTGTATGACCACTTTACGATTCCTTACTTCGAAATCACGCGAACTCCTAGTCTTACATAAGAAATCTACAAAAATCTATTCTCTATGAAATAAAAACAAAACCACACGAAATGAATGCGCTATTGGCGCGATTTGAACTGTCAAAAATCATAATGTTCCACTGAGATGCGTTCCGAAACATCAACACGTGAAATGTTATCACCACTTATGTCAATATCTATTCAAAATAAAAATAACTAGGTATTTCTAACGCTGTGACACGATTTGAACAAGACACGATATCAACGTGGTTTCATAACATGTGGAGTCTGTGTTTTCATACAGAACTAGGGCCCAAGTTGTTTAGATGTTCCAGACAACCTTAGCATGGGCACAGAATATGGCATGGGAAGTATATCGGTGGGTGTAGGTTTTTAACCCCGCGCAAACTCAGTGGAACTGTGTCGGCATCGCCGCTCCTAAACGGAAATACCTATTTTGCATATTTTCTTTTTCTCGTAAAGTGTCTTGATCCAGCGTGTTCTTAACTATGATTAAATAAAATCTGCTCTGCTGATTGAAGGACTGCAAAAAAAATGTTTTTCTTTAATTTTGAACAAAACCACTTATTTGTCAATGTATTAATCAATCGATCAAATATTTTTATTGACACAATTTTAAGAAAGTACTTTAGTTTTTGAACGAATTCTGGTTGGTTTTTCATACCTTTGATAGGCTTCATTCGACCACTGTCTCACATGGTAAGTGACGACGCGGTTGACGATGGAACATGCTTGCCTATGAGATATCAGTTCACCCTTGCCTTGAAAACTCCCAGATTCCGTTTTTCAGGAAACTAAGACGAGTGGTGTGGTGTTCCATTCCTTTGCCGTCTGCGCAACAAAAGTTAAAGCTGCGCAATAAATGTTAATGTTTTTGGTCCTATCAAACAAAAACTTGTTTCAAGATCGCACTGGGACTTAGTCCAGTGTAAAGTTTACTTCTAACTTAGTTCTACTTAGACAGAACTTAGCACATTGACGCCACAGGTCTTAGTCAGGCTAACTTAGGCTGACAGCAAATAGTGTGGTCGTCTTGTATAAGCAGTGATAAGCACCGTAGTAGGTGTATATAGGATGCTGCTTGGAGGAACGCCTGGTGGTGTCCTAACTTTAGCGATTTTCAACTATGATTAGATGTCTATATGGCTGGTCTGGGGGTGTCCTAACGTTGACGATTTACAGACAGTTATTACTTCAGTTGCCTGAATGGTTGCAGACGAAGAAGAAGAGTGAATCAAAACACATCCATTTCCTTTTTAGAAGGAATAGATCTCTGTGACACGATGAATTGAGCGTGTTTCCTAGAACTAACGAAAAATTCCATGTCAATTTCCAATTTCGGGGTGTAATAGTTATTTGAGTGCTTTAAATATTTACTAGTTTGAGCGGTAAGTATTTCACTTTCAAAAAAATGTCCAAAAGAAACTAATTTCTCAGTCATGTCTAATTATTTGAGTGGTAAGAATCAAAAAAAGCCCAAGAGTCTAATTTCTGAGTCATGTCTAATTTTGGTAATAACTAAATACACTTACTTACATTTTTATGCTCATGTTTATACCAGGGAAATGACTCCATTGATTTTGAAAAAAAAAAAGACTATTATGTCATTGTCGTCTATATAGTTATTGCAACAACCATAGAATTAAAAAAAAGCAGCAACGTTTTTTGTTGTTTGACACTTTTGTCTTGAGTTCGAGTCTTAGGACAAAAGTGTGATGAATATAAAACTAGGTCTTTAAAGAAAATTCGACAGTGGCGGTTGTAAATTTTGAATTTTTTACCAAAGCCTGTGTATTTTTGAATTTTAATGTGTAATAAGGGTGGATTATTATTCGTTAAGTGTTCGTGAACGTGCACGAGTGTTGGCAAATGGTTCCAAGTTTATATAACCATGCATTTTCGTTTTCTCTTCAACGGCTTTTTAGAGCCTTCAGTAAAATATCCACCATCTTACTGTTGGCATTTTGACTGACAAAATAAGACTTTGACGTGACATAACCGTACAAATTTTTACTTACTTGACATTGGCAGAATTATCGCTAAAAAGCGATAGAAAGCCATAAACGAAGAAGAAGAAGAAGAAGAATATAAAAGTATCAAAGTGTAGTAATGTTAGGTACCCTCAACGAATAAGTATTGCAATTCAACGAGGCAATGCAGCCAGCATGTTGGGTACGCTACTTACCTGTAGTGGGCTGGAGCATATGGACTGTCTATCGTCACGGCTAGTATACAGTCCAAATGTTTGTTGTAGTAGGTAGTATAGCTAGTAGTATCTAGTAGTATTTTCTATTATTGTCATAGTATAAAGTAGGTATTAAAAAAATGAAAGGAAATTTCAGTAAACTAAAAAAAAATCCAATCAGGGAAATTCCAGGTTTAAGCTCGTAGCACTTTTATCCGCACTACTGCTCCGAACAACAGTAGGTATCCTATGATATGCATTTTTTCTTTATATTTTGGCTCCAGACATAGTGTAACTATTTAGCCAGTGCCAAGTACCTACCTATTGTAGTTTTCATCATGTCATAGAATATTTCACGTAAAGTCAAGTTTTAGTCACAGTCTGGGTCAAATATTCTAGTCATAGTCCAGTCTAAGTCATGCCCTAGTAAAGTGGCGGCAACTTTACTAGAAGCTTCTATGGAATATTGGAAGCAACACAAAAAACCACGTTTCACCACATTATATCACTTGCCCACACTCGTGTCTGTAATTTAGCACTTAATGCGTAACACGCCACCAAATGTAAACATTAACACTGGAAAAAGCATACGTTTTGAAAATTAATACAATGCAGTGACGTGAACTTTTCCGCGAAATACAGACATACACTATTCAGCTTTGTGGCTCCCCATACATCCGTATGTATATAGAATCGGTCACTATCGCGTCGTGCATTTTGTGACATGCCTTGTTTGACGATGGATGTCGGTAAATATGCATGCTCAAACGCGTGGTCATTTAATAGGACAGTCAAAAATCGAGTACAGTTTTTTGGGCTGTGCTTTAACAGATAGAAAAGTATACCTATTCTAAACAAATTAAAAACAAATAACGAAAGTTAGTGATTTGAACGAGGAGATCCGCAGTAGAACTAACGTGACCGATATAGCTCTTAGAATTAGCAAGTTGAATGGCAATGGGCAGGCCACATCGCTCGTGGAACTGACAACCAATGGGGAAGAAAGGTTCTCGAGTGGCGACCACGAACCGGAAGTCCCAGCGTATTAGGCCGGCCCCCACTCAGTGGACCGACGACCTGGTAAAAGCCGCGGGGATGGATGTACGAGGCGAGCAACCGCTCAAAATAGCGCTCTCTGGGGGAGGCCTAAGTTCAGCAGTGGACGTCTTCAGGCTGTTGATGATGATTTATTGATATTAACTGTTTGCCTCTCTCATAAAATGCCACTTTGGACGCGTATTATAGGGAGGATTTGCCTTAATCACCACGCTTGGCAGGCAGCTTGGTGATCGCAGGAGATTCTAATGTAGGTACTGAGTAACATGCTGCTGCCCATTCCCTAGATATTCCCTTAGCCGGCTCTTATGGCACTCATGGGAAGAGATGAGGTGGTCCTATTTTCAAACCGGGACCACACGGCCTCGGTACATCGATAAATAGAAACAAATTAATAACATCAATTAAATTACGACTTTTGAAAACGTAAGCCTTTTTCTAAAGCTCATTGTTGCTTTTCATTACAAAAATGGTCTTAAGTTAAATATAAGTAACAACAGTTTATCCATTTCGGACGTACAATACTGTGCAAAGCATAAGCTAGTGATGTACCTACCTAAAATTATTATTGAACGAATGATGCTGGATAACGCTTACTTTTATTTGATCCAGTTGTATTCCATATTTAAATGGAGACCCGACGCGGAATGGAAATTGCGGACTTCGGATCACATTCACATCCGATCCTATCGCGTGCCCGGTCGGCCAATATTGACAAAGTACGGCCGGTAATCAGTAGTTTAAAGGCCCCTAATCAAGGCTTTGTGCCGCACATCAGAGACCCCTTGATTATAAGATAAACTACAAATAGGTAATAGATATAGGATCGCAACTCTAATTTCCACGCGACAAAGTACTCAATGTTTCGCATTACCAGGAACTTTAGCTTTTTCTGAATAAACAGTATGCTATATTGCTGTCGGCAATACAAACAATTCGCTTCCAAAATTTCATCCCAATCTCCAGAGTTAAATCTTTAGAAACAAATAGCTAAAGTTCTACTACTATAATTATTAACAGTCTAAGGCTATTGATATCTTTTAAGTAACAAGCGACTACACCGGAAGACAGTGCAGGCCGGCCCCCACTGGGTGGACTGACGGGGAGCCGTTGGATGCAGATGGCAAGCAGCTGCTTAAAGTGTCGCTCTGTCGGAAAGGCCTCTGTTCAGCAGTGGGCGTCTTCAGAAATATGATTTTGAAGTGTTGATTAAGAACCGATAACTGCATTTTTTTTTTAAATAATTTACACCCCACATCTACATATAACACTAAAACTAAAACCTCCTTAAAATCAATATTGATTTTATACCTAACTTATTATAATCACAAGGTCCAAATACGCAATCAGGCGTCAGCCCCTACCCTTCCACCCCCATTATACAAGTTCCACGCTACCCGTCAGTTGGCCGGCAAACTTGAGACAATTAAAGTTCATAGTGTTGGGAACCAATTGCATAGTCTATCGATATCGATACATTTGTTAGCATGCAAACTAGTCATATAATATCGATAGGACGGTTTTACACTTTACAATGATGAAGATGGGATCTAAGATGCTTGCAGGAAATCTGTTTATTCTTACGTTGAACATTCTGTGGCTATAATTATTTTTACGATAATAATACAATGCGATGACGTTAAACTTACTATTAAGCAGTCGGTAGCGTTATAGTTCCTATATAACATATAATATACTTTTAAATCAATAAATAAGATTAAAATGCTCCTTACAATATTTTTGTCAAGCTATCAGCATATTATAATACAATCGATAAACAGTTTTATTCAAAAAAGTTGACATGTATTTTTTTTTTTTTTTTTTTATGTGATTGAATGACGAAAAAAGCATAATACTACTTTTAAATTGATGTTAGCGATGATATTAAAAACGCGCAGTTAATGGAACTAGAATTTTATCAATGAAACTGCATTATCGATATAGTATCGATACAATTGTATATGCTATCGATATCACTCGAATTTCACCGAGCACGGTATCGATATATAAAGACTGTAGGTACCTACGTCCGCAACACTATAATACTTAGGTATCTGGGTCTAAGCATAGGTTCACGGTACTTAGTTCCACTTGCTTGCCAACTATGTAGGTGCCTCGGTAACTCGCGTTTCGGAACTTTAGAGTAAATAATTATTACTAATTTACCTGATAAACCTTCACCAATTAAGTTATATTTATAAAATATATAATTATACAAATTAATGACGTAACGAGAGATAGTGGTTCGTCAAGCTGCATTAGCACGGTGGCCCATAACACTTGCAGTGTCACTCAGAAGTTTTACGTGAGACTGCATTATGCATGCATGCGCATAATGTATACTTATAATAAGTCCCTAACATTCCCAGTAAAATGCACTTTCATTAAGGTGGCACGTTGCACTAGCACGGCAAATTCAAATTTTCTTGCGTTCTTTTGCTAATAATAGCGTAATTACTCAACGTGATTACATGAAAACTAATTTTGCAGAAATAAATAGAATGTATCAATAAATTACAATTAAAAGTATCACCTACATATCATTGGTGATACAACGCAAGAAAATTCGAACTTCCCGCGCTAGTGTAACGTTCCCATTTTTATCCGCGTTTGAATCTAGGAGCAGCTAACATAATGACTCTAAGCTGTTAATTTAACTAATGCATGATTAATCAGAACCAAATTGAAGCCAGCTTTTTGTCGTCAAAAAAGTTAACGCGCATTCATTTTCATTTAACAAATTGGGACCACTTTTGTTGGTAATTAATCTTTCCCAATGCGATTCAGCAGTTGACAGCTGTCGAGAAAATAAATCAAGTATAATCTTTATAAGTACTTGATTAAGGTTTAATTTAATCTTAATGGTTAAACTAATTAATACCTACTATTATCTAACCAAAAATCAATAATACAAAATTTTAACATGATAGGCTGCTACGCTAGTTTAAAGCAGACAGGCGACTCTCGACCCAACTTAAAAACAAGTCCTCTTCGTGATTGCAATAGGTATCTTTTTATATAAGTAGGTATCATTTTATCACCAATTTTTCTAAATATCTTGTACATTTTTAAAAGCAGGGAATCAAAACAATTTATTAGAACTATATACTATCGGAGTTTGAATTGGTATATTATCCCGAAAGGTGGCCCAAGGTAGACAATGTTTCTTCTACGACTTTTCGAAATGAATAGACTTTGAAGAAATGCCATGTAAAGTTTACGTTCGATGAAAGCCCTAGCGCAGCTGGGTGATTGAACTTCGTCCTTGACCGAATGCGCTTAAATGAGTTTAACGACCTGTGTTTAGAAATTAATTTGTTTATTTATTATAGTATCATGTAACTCATGTAACTCTCGTAGCGATCGTACGTGCAATTGATTTGAACGTGAGTGGATTTATTTTTTAGCATGGAGATTTGGAAACACGCAGTTTCAAGTAAGGATCTCACAACTTGTGGGTTATCGTGGTCCCAGTCCCTTCCTTTCGGGATAACATACAAATTCAAACTGACCTTGTTTATCAGTTTAGTACGGAGTCCAGGTACCAGGCCTTATGGATGTATTAACTGTATCAAAAAAATCGGTGCTCTACTTCGTCAAGAGCCTGGGTCTAAAAATACAGGGAAGTCGCCACCCTTCTTCGATAATATTTAATTGACGTGTAAATTTGTCACTTCAAAGACATGTGAGATTTGTAGCTTTCAACCAACTTATTTCGATAAATATGAACAAATTAATAAATTCACGGCAAGTCTACTGATTGTGGCAGTCACGTTGACATGTATCGAAGTCTCTATCTTCATGGCCGTAACCTTCATAAGTGAAGATCTACCCCTCCCCTCTACCCTCTCTCACGTGTTTACGAGTGTTATCTCATTATTTCAACCCCCAAAGGCGTGATAAAGCGCGTGACGACAACAATTCAGCTGCGGTTTGAAGGCGACCGTTTATTTTGGACGCTCGTGTTTTATATCACGGAAAATATTCTGTGAAATTGTCACGTAAAATTGAAAATTGATTTAAGGGATTGGTTCTAATGTTGTTAGATTATAGTTATCTTGTATCGTTGAATTAAGGAATAGATTTTTGTTCGGTAGTTAAAATTTTATAAATGAGTGTAAACATTCCTGGAATGTTTAGTGCACATTGTGTCTTCCTATTCTAAATGGCATATATTTATTCTAGTATTCTTTGAGATTACGTCTCTCCAATGTGTAAAGTTTGGAGTCAAAGTTTAAGGTGAATTATCTAGTTGATTTGTACCAGTTTATATTATAATGGTAGGATGGTGTTCTATAAATATTTATCTTGTTATCTTATTTCTTTTTGGTGGGCAATATTCATCATGATTATAATTTTATAGCAGTATCACTTGCTAGGTGAAGGATAAAATTCGGACACGAAATCACTTGTCACGGTAGCTTTAAATGGCACCAATGGCATAGTAGCTTAAGTAAAGCACGTATCTCGGCTGGATGGATGCAGGTTAAAATCCCGTTCGTGATTCAAACTTTTCCTTTACAAATTAATCTGAATTTTAACCATTTTGAATTTTTACTGGGCTGGAGCATTTGGACTGTCTATCGGTAATTTATTATTAGTTGGTTTTATTGCAGTAAGTATAGTTCATTTAAAGAATAAAGGCTTTTATCTTTTAGGATTTTAATAGTGCTATTAGCATTTTAGCCGAAAACACACAGTTACCGCTTTGTAATAGATAGATGGTATAGACTTGACAGTCCATGTTATAAAAACCGGAACTCAAAACAAACTGATTTTATGCCTTCCCCATTACCATTCATGCGCAATCGCGTTTCGTACACTATCAAATTTGGCACAACCTTCGAATTTGCAGTTAGATTGCGTCATGAATAAATTTACCGGAAAACGTGTTTGTTGAAGTCATAAACGTAAACGGGAGCACTGCTTCTGCGTTAGACTCACCTAGGTTTTGGCGGTGGCTTCCTGAATGCGGGATTGTGTTATATAAACAGTATACAAACTTCTGTAAAAACCACGTGGTCCCGGTGTGAGAATTGAACCACCCAATCTTTCCACGCGGATCCAAGAACTGGCTAAGGTAATCTTTTTGTAACAGAATGACGTGACGAGCTAGTCATTCGCCTGATGTTAAGCGACAAGGCCGCCCATAACAGATTGCAGTGTCACTCGGAACCCTAAATTAAAGTTTCGCGTGACACCGCGCACTGCGCACGTATCTTGAGACATCACACAGTCTAAAAAAGTTTTCTAGACTGTGAGATCAGTTCGTAAAGTCTCATTTGCCCAGTAATTTCACTAGCTACAATGCCCTTCAAACCCGAACACAGTAGTGCTTGCACACTACTACTTGGCGGCAGAATAGCTGGCAAAGCGGTGGTACCTACCTAGATGAACTTTGCAGAAAAGTCCTACCACCTAGTAAAAATTATCTAGGGAATTGGCAGCAGCATTTTCCTCGGTATCTACCTAAATTAAAATCTCTGCAAGACGCCCGCCAAGCCTGGTGAGTATGGCAAACCTTTTATGACTATTATGATAAACTTTTATGGTGGAGGGAAGGGGCTTGTGTTTAGCAGTGGACGTCTTCCGGCTATTAATTGATGTGATGTGTTTAAGGAAAAGATGGCGTGACCTCATAAAGAAGGCCATGGAAGGTGGAGGACACGACCCTCAGACATGAGGATTACGAATCAGGGTGGTGTGTAAGGCTAGAGTGAGCTGGTATCTGCTTGGAAAGCATGCTCTACTGCCGACCACGCGTCATTTATCATGAGGTGAGACACATAATCCAAAAATCATGAAAAAATTCAAAATAGCCCATCTTATGTGGTTATATTCTCTTTGGCCTATCTGAAATTGAGACAAATCGAGTTATACTGGTCATGGCCATTTCATCTGGTAAAAAGAGTCAGTGTTGAGGTGCGGTGGCACCACTTTACAGCGATCTTACGATGATAGAAAATAAATGCAAGTGTGCGTAACTATAGACACAGATTCACTTCAGCCAGCTTCCTTACTGTTGTATATTACATTAGAACTACGCAGATTTCGGGGTTACTAAATTGCTTTCTGTCACTGCTAAAACAATAATGGAGATTTGGTTGACAGCTTGAAACTACTGTATACAAATTAGATTACAACTGGATTTTGCTAGCAATTTGCTGAGTTCTGTAGTCTGATTTACCGGGATCTTAGCTGGTAATAGATTTAGGTAACTTTTTTCATTAATTATTTCGAATACAACAACTGATTGACAACAACTTATTATGGTAACATCATTGGGCTTTATAATCTTTGCCTAGCACAGAATTCTCGAAATATTTACATTTACCTTTTTACTTTTTTTTTATTCAATTGAATGACGTGACGAGCTAGGCGTTCACCTGATGTTAAGCGACACGGACGCCCATAACAGTTGCAGTGTCACTTGGAACTTTAAAATAATACATTTTCGCGTGACACTGCGCACTGCGCACGTCATCCTGAGACATCACACAGTCTAATAATCAGATTACTAGACTGTGTGATCAGATCATAAAGTCTCATTTGCCCAGTAAATTCACTAGCTACAATGCCCTTCAAACCGGAACACAGAAGTGCTTGCACACTACTGCTTGGCGGCAGAATAACTGGCAAAGCGGTGGTACCTACCTAGACGAACTTCGCAGAAAAGTCCTACCACCTAGTAAACAACCTACATCAAAAAACCTAAAAACCAAACTATATATTACCTTCTTGTTTCATTCTGTATTGCAAAGTCTCTTTAACCGCCCGTGTCAATTATGCTTAAGAGCATTTCCCACGAAATAATTAACTTTAACAGCATAAAATCCCTAAATTTATGTCCAATAAAGTGGTCTAACATTGTTGAGCCAACTCACCGCAATCTTGCTCCAAAATGATGCATTGTGGAGATTCAGTGCCTGATTTAATGTAGCTTACGTTGGCTTGCCGAAAATTTCGTTTAAGCAACCTTTCGAAATGGGTCAGATTTTTGGTCATTGAATTTTAGAGTGGGAGCGATAGCCTGTGTCATTAGGTATTTTAATGCATTTAGGATGACTAAGGACGCAAAGGCATTGATACTTATTCACACACGAACGAAAATGCTTTTAAATGGTGTGGTCAAATGCTTTACCAACATCAACAATAAAAAAAAGACTTTGCCAGTTATTCTGCCGCCAAGCAGTTGTGTGCAAGCACTACTGCGTCCCGGTTTGAAGGGCACCATAGCTAGTCACTGAGCATATATACTTTATTACCTGATCAAACCCGGTGACAACTGCGGGCAGCCGATGGATGCAGGAGGCAAGCATCCGGTCAAGGTGGCGCTTTGTGGGGAAGGCCAATGTTCAGCAGTGGACATCTTCAGGCTGTGATTATGATGATGATTATGACCTGATCCCACAGTCTATTAATCTTATTACTAGACTGTGCGAGGTCTCAGGATTACGTGCACAGTGCAGTGTCACGCAAAACTTTATATTTCTGAGTTCTGAGTGACAAAAGAAGCATCAGGGTAACGACTAGCTCGACATGTTATTCATAAGATACCTCATAAAAAAGTCTTTGACTAAAACCGAAGCAAAAACCAAGTATCAAACGGTTCCAAACTAAAAAGCCGTAATCTCTTGAAAACGCTTTGTGTGGGAGGCTTATGTTCAGCAGTAGACGTCTTCAGGTTTTTGATGATGATCCTGATGATGACCTGATCACACAGTCTAGTAATCTTATTACTAATAGACTGTGGGTTTAGACTGTGGGATTCCACAGTCTATTAATCTTATTACTAGACTGTGTTATGTCTCAGGATGACGTGAGCAGTGCAGTGTCACGCAAAACTTTATATATCTGAGTTCCGAGTGACGCTGAAAACATCAGGGTAACGACTAGCTTGACACGTTATTCATTAGGTACCTCATAAAAAAAGTCTTTGACTAAAACCGAAGCAAAAACCAAGTATCAAACGGTTCCAAACTAAAAAGCCGTAATCTCTTGAGAACGGGCAATTGTAACCCGATCGACAAAGAAGAGATTACCCAATCCCCATAGGTGGCCCTCGGGCCATTAAACCTATCGTCGTGTAAATCTTCCGCGACATTACGGGAAACGGGAAATGAGAATAAATTCCCGATTGGGAGGGGCGTGGTGGGACTATTTGGGAAGGGCATAGGCAGTTTTTATGAGAGTTATTAACGTAGATACTTTTAGCCGTAGTTTTTTTTTTTCAAAGAAATAATTGGTTCGTCAGATATAAAGTATCTTTGGTCTAATTAATTCTATTGATAAACCTTAGTTACTAACCTAAGCTAACCTTGGTTGTTAACCTTACTTACAATCTGACATGGTGAGACTATTTCGGAAAGGGAATATACAGATGGTCTAGCATGCTCACCGCGAGAAAACTTGTCGTCGTAGAGTTTTTTTAGACACTCTATTTATCTATCCATCTATTTGACTAATGAGTAATTTGAATTTAACTTAAACTTGTACAATCTGCCTATGTTCAGTACGGGACGTCTGCTGATGATGATGATTCACACGATTATATTATTCATTTATATTTATATAATATCTATCTATCTTTCTGTTTTCTGAGTGTAATATTCTTAATAATACCCTTAAATAGAGTTATTGGCTCAATTTCATACTTAGAACATACTTGGATGATATTTTAATACACACTTTTTCATTTATTCTGATTTAAAAACCAAATTACCAAATCAATTTTGATTAAATTTCCATGGGATCAATCTAAAAGTGTATCCATACAACAATTTTTTTTTTTCATAATCGTAAATACAATTGAGAACCTTTTCTTTGAAGTCAGTTGAAAATACATACCCATTTATTATAATGTTGGTATCACAAAAATGTTTAAGCGCTACGTACCTCTACGAATCTTGTACCAGTACATTTTAAAAGTATTTTTATTGTTGCATTTTTACTTTGAGGTCGGGTCAAATATGTATTTTCTTGTCCTACAGTTCTCGCAAAGCTAGCGGTAGACGACAACTGAAACAACCTCATTAGCAGTGAATTGGTGAACTCCGTCGAATCTATGCCTTTATGCGAGGGAATAGACACCCGACTACGACACTTCTCGGGCGCAAGGTAAAAGAGAATAAGATATTATAATATATGCACAGAATAAAATATTAATACAAGCCGTGACTTAATTAAAACCATAATTATAAGCTAATGTGATAATAACCGCGGGGAGCCGATGGATGCAGGAGGCGAGCAGCCGCTCAAGGTGGCGCTCTCTGGGGGAGGCCTATTATGTTCAGCAGTGGACGTCTTCAGGCTGATGATGATGATGATGATGAGACGATATTTCAAGATGGTTTTAAAAAGTTACGATGAATTAGCGTTTACCCTAAAACATGTTAAAACTTAAAAAAAAATTAAATGTATTATCTTGCAGCATAGGTAATACAAAAATTGTGGTCTTATTGTAATGTGTATAGTGTCTCTATTTCCGTCGTTAAGACATCTAAGCATTTAGGTATATAAATATGCAATTAAACTTTTTTAAAAATTGTTAAAATTGTAAGTAGTAAGAAAATCAATTTGCATCAGGTTTTTGGGCCGATACCGGCTTTGCATGTGGGTCCAAAAGCCAGAAAAATAACGCTTTTTCATTTGTGATTTGGCCTAACAAGCGCCTGGCCATAATTACTTATTAAAAAATCTATGATGTTATGGATTACGTTACTAAGTTCCAAATTAGTTACTTATACACCCAGTGTAATAATTCAATCTCGGTTAATTTGAAGAAGTTCTATATTATACCAATAAGTTTTCATACTACTTTTACAATTGTTACTTTTAAAATAATATGTTGTGCAATAAAGTATATTATATCTAATAAGGCGACGGGTAGGGCTAGATAAGTAGGTCAAAATCCTTTCAAAGAAACATCAACCTTAACGTCGTATCTTAAATGAATTCAGTCTGAAATTCAGCGCGGCCCTTACAAAAAAGACAACGCACGAAATTACTAATTTTGACGGTTTTTAATATCTATTTTTATGCAGAATTTTTCAAAATTATTAAGTCATCACGGCATCTGAATATTTGTTGAAATATACTAATTTATTTTTTGTAAAAATATATATTCCACAGAAGCTCAGTAAAATGGGAACATTCAAATTTTTTGAGGGAGGTTTGCGATTTTGTTTTCTATAGAGCTAAATTTATTAATCTTGTATTTGCGGACATCACAAACGACTTAATGCAATGAATTACATGATATATTAAATTCAAAGCTCCACATGCTCTAATTACGACAAAAACACGCCAAAAACAACCTTGTTTGCCCTACCCTTCACCTTAAATTCAATTTTTAATGAAAAGCTTATAATTTGCTCCAACAGCAAAGCTGTAGGCACACACAACGGTTATAGTGCCCCATCGAAATTAAATCGCGCTACGCAATCAATTAATCGTAACTCGCAATGGACAACACATAAATCCACTTTTTTCCGGTATTTTCCGGCATTATGCTGTTAATTCCGGAAATCTCCTTTTGCCCTTCAGATAAGTGTTTCCTCGGAGATTTAGCTTTGGGGATGTTTAAATTTAATTGTTTCCATTGTTGTAGAACGTAAAAATAAGATATGGTTGTTTTGATCAAGAACTACAAAGTTATGAAACTGGTCGCCAATTGTTCCTTCAGTATTTTGAGTGCCAGTTCCCAATAGTAGCACTATCGAACCTGCTCTACCCTGATAGCTCAGTTGGTAGTAGCTCTGCCTTTTGAACTATAGGCTGTGGGTTCGATTCCCACCCGGGACAAACATTTATGTGATTAACATCGATGTTTGTTCTGTGTCTGAGTGTTATCCAGGGTTCGAATTCTAAAACGACGCAATGGTCAATCGTAAATCTATGCTCATGTCTATGATGATTTATGATTAAAATCTCTATGCATCCACGAAGAATCCAACGCAGAGCCTGAAAACAAAGGTATCCAATCAGTGTATGTTGCTAGTGATGACTTATAGAACTGAAACGTACTGTTGGCCTCATTAGTAAGCTCAAAGTAGCGCAACGAGCTATGTAGAGAGGTATGCTCGGTGTTTCCCTGCGAGATAAGATCCGGAGTGAGGAGATCTGCAGGAAGGCAGGTCACCGATATAGCTCTTAGAATTAGTAAGTTGAAATGGAAATGGGCAGGCCACATCGCTCGAGAAAACTGATAACCGTTGGGGAAGAAAGGTTTTCGAGCGGCGACCAAGAACCAGAAGACGCGGCTGCGTAGACCGACCCTCCACTGGGTGGACCAACGAACTGATGAAAACCGCAGGGAGCCGATGGATGCAGAAGGCGAGCAGCCGCTCAAAGTGGCACTCTCTGGGAAAGGCCTAATATGTTCAGCAGTGGACGTCTTCAGGCTGTTGATGATTATGGTGATGATGATGATGATGATGCATCTATTCACAACTGAACGTAGTCTCGTCTTATCCAGTTTTTTAGTTTTTTCTTCTAGTTTGAGGTAAGGGATATTTTTGTCTAAATGATATCCTTTTTTTTTTAACTGAATGTAATCGCCTTAATTTCAAATGAGAAGTACTTGAAACTGAGAGTTTACCTTTACATGGGACGTTGATCCCATGTAAAGGCAAGGTTTTCTATAAAACAAAAATAAACGTAAGTCGGTCCAGAAATCTTCTATTTTTGGACCGACTTACGTTGTTGTTACGTTGAAAAAGTAGTGCCTTTTTATATATGTTATTTATTATTCATTTATTTGTGTTAACTGATTGTACATAGGTACAGTCGAATACAGAACCTTCTTTTTTTGAAGCTGTTAAAAAGACTAAATTTCATTGAAGCAGATTAGAAAAAAAAAACAATGAAGCTTGTAAGAGTAAAGCGTATAATTATGCGCTTGCGTATCAGGGGCGTGGCACCGCGTGTGAAGTGCCCACTACGCGGCGAATGGTGCTGACACACGCAATAACTAAACCGGGGGTGGCCATGGCTTTATTATTATACTGTTTAATGTATGTTTTTTTATGCAACTTTTTTACTTTAATTTCTTGATTGATCTTTTTACGTGTAAGTATGAAATCGATTTAGCATTTCTTGGCTCAAATCTAATTTCATAGTTATAAATAAAATATATTGCATTGAATTAGAATTATCTTATTTTTAAAAGACCTTATAAGGGTTTGAGATGTATTTCGTCAGCCTCTTTTAAGATCCTGTGTAGAAACTGGGGCGCTACACCAGCCCGGCTGGCATGTGCACCACGGCAAAATTTTCTCGACACTTTATCTCGTGAGAGACTGTGACAAGACTATGTTACGCATAAGTGTGTCTCACTCTAACAGCGACGACAAATTTTCTCGCGGCACGCATGCTAGGCCATCTGGATTGTAATCCAGGTTTAGCTCCTAAGCCTTGGGCTTTGGGCCTTAGTATTATTGTCATTAAATATCCAGCGTTATGCTCAAACGGTACCTCAATTGTTCGATTTAATAGAGCACAGAAAGTGTCAAGGGTCGTACGACCACGATGTGATATTTAATCCCGTTGGCATGGGGCCTAAGAGTGAAGAATATTATCGTTGGGCCCCGTGGGAGGGAAGACGTGGGGCCCAACAGGAATAACGCGTAGATACCAATCCTGTCACGGGGTGAGCTTTCTGTGAAAGAAAATATTATGCTGATGATACCATAGACTTATGGGCTACCACTATGACGCATTATAACGATGTGAATATTATGTACCTACTTAATTTAGTACCCACTTGAACTTGTATTTGTAGCTTATTATAAAATAGAGGAATAAAACACCGAAGACAAACCTAATGTGTTTTAATCAGAATGGAATAGAATAGAAAAACTCTTTATTGCACATACCAACATAGGATAACATACCAACATAGGGTAAAAACTAAAACATTAGAATTTATAAAGTAGGTTGGGGTACATTGGGCGGCCTTATCACTAAAAGTGATCTCTTCCAGGCAACCTTTGGATGGATAGTATCACAGGCATAAGGAGTAGTCAGCGGTGCGCAATATAAACAAAAATACTTAAACATTTAACTAAAATTAAACAAACTAGCTCTCTGTAGACAATAACTTTCAAATCAGTAATTCAGTAATCAGTATTCTTAATATTGTAAAGATTTAAATAAGTTAACAAAGCATAGTGCATTTTGTCATCATTTTGGCATTTTACTATGTGGTAGGGCTTTTCTGCAAAGTTCGTCTAGGTAGGTACCACCGCTTTTCCAGTTATTCTGCCGCCATGCAGTAGTGTGCAAGCACTACTGTGTTCCGGTTTGAAGGGCATTGTAGCTAGTGAAATTGCGGGGCAAATGAGACTTTATGATCTGATCACACAGTCTAGTAATCTTATTACTATACTGTGCGATATCTCAGGATGACGTGCGCAGTGCAGTGTCATGCAAAACTATATTAATTTAGAGTTCCGAGTGATACTGCGATCTGTTATGGGCAGCTTTGACGCTTAACATCAAGCGAACGACTAGTTCGTCACGTCATTCATTTACATAAAGGTAAAATGTGGTCACCCGCTAAATAGTCACCAAGTCTACCGTACCTATTTAACACAAAACATGGTCACAGAACAGGTATTGAAGCCTGAGCTCCAATGTAAGCTATCTCCGGATACCATCTCCCAAGCCTAGATAACGTGAGTCTAGTCTAGATTCCGGAATCACACGGAAAGATAAAACAGTCAGCTTTGTTTTATCAAATGTTTCTATTGAAAAAAAAACTATGAAAACATTTTCAAAGTAATGTTCAAGTACCTAAGTAAATATTTCAAAATCTGTTTTCAACTTTGTTAATCATAATAATAGCGAATTTAAAAAGAAACTACTCATTTAAGGCGAAATTTTTTTCAGACTTAGAATTTTCATGGCTCCAATTTATGACTGAAATTCAAAAAACACTATTTAAATGAAAATAACTAATAGATAAGGCTTTTCCTAAAGATGTTTAAGAAATAGAACTATACGTACCTAAATTAATATAAAACACTTTTAATTGTATAGTAATCTCGATCACAAGCTCGATAGCTGAGCTAATTGAGGCAAATAGTGGCACAATTTCCGCGGAACATGAATGAATGTTGGCACCACAGAACTGGACTATTTTCACTTTAAACTAGCAAAAATATTGTATCGAGCCAGTTATCAAGATTCAGCTTCATTTATTGTATTATAATTATTATATGTGGCTTCGTAGAGCGTCGGGCACTACCCGGGGCCTTATCGCGTAAGTATGGTCACAGATTAGATATATAGTACTAAGTACAGAAGGGTCACTCTGCGAAGTCACTTAAACAAATAGCGACTCTTGCTGCAACGCTATAGAGTGTAGTTCAACTCGCACAGCGCTACAAGTCTTCCTTAAACAGTTGCCTCTCATTCTATCGCTATATCGCTCCTCTTCTGATGCATTACGCGTAACGGACCGACCCGTCTAGACACCCTGTCCCATGTTCTTGCAGCTTCATACCTAAAGCGTGGAGTGAGACAGGTTCTTTCCTTAAATAGTTGCCTCTCGTTCTATCGCTTTATCGCTGCTCTTTTGACGCGTTACGCGTAACTGACCCGTCTAGACGCCCGCTCTCATGTACTTGTAGCTTCATACCTAAAGCGCGGAGTGAGACAGGCGGTATCAATAGTCAATAACCGCTCTCTTTAACTCGATGTGGATTTACCACTGGACCCGCGGTAGCTAACAAACGGTGATATTTTCATTCATTCATTATGCTTCATTTGTTTTTTATGAAATAGGAAAATTTATACGCTGCATTCAAAACGCAACCGTCTCCCTTATATTTACAAACTAACTCGTTTGCCCTACTGCTAAAGCAGTAGTGAAGTAGGTATTTACTAGCTTTATTCCCGGTAATGTGTTCACATTCGACGTTTATTGGGTTTTGAGAAAGGTCTTTCTCATAAAATAACTCTGTGGCAATATTTTCGACATTGTTTTTATGTTGACTTATTTTTACTTGCGATCTTAAATGTTGTTACGCTTTCAGAACGGGGAACGAGTGCTTTTGTTTTTGATATTACAGAGATAATTGATCGACTCAGGCGTGACTTCGCGGAAGTTCATCTTAAATACAAAATGAAAAAAGTATATCTAGTGTAATTCCGCTAAAAATATCATATAAGACACAATACAACTAATACACTAACACTATATGTAACTTTGGATTATATTCATTTAAATATATTATTATATTCTTTTAGATTATTTCTCGCAATTATTTATATTCATTTAATTTAATTAATATATTTAAGTATTCTAAGTTAATAGTTAAATACCAGTATTATAAGTTATTTGTTTAAAATTAATTTTAATCGTTTATTTTAGTTTGTCATTGGTCTGATTAGGTTTTTACTGGGTTTTTCCTAATCCTGCGCAACGAATGTTGGACCAATTTAGGTGTCCCAGTTTTTGGTTTCAATAAATATTATACATTATAAACTTTTCCTATCATTTTTGTAATACATTTGCCTACAACAATCATTTGCAGCTTCCCCAATATAGATAATCTTATATGATATTTTTAGCGGAATTACACTAGTGTTATAAAACTAGCCTTGGAACTAATTTTTAAAGAGAAACAATCGACTCGCTTTTTTTTTTTTTATGCGATTGAATGACGTGACGAGCTAGTCGTTCACCTGATGTTAAGCAACACGGCCACCCATAACAGTTGCAGTATCAATCGGATCTTTAAAACAATAAAGTTTCGCGTGACACTGCACTGCGCACGTCATCCTGAGACATCACACAGTCTAGTAAGAGATTACTAGACTGAGTGATCAGATCATAAAGTCTCATTTGCCCAGTAATTTCACTAGCTACAGTGCCCTTCAAACCGGAACACAGTAGTGCTTGCACACTACTGCTTGGCGGCAGAATAACTGGCAATGCGGTGGTACCTACCTAGACGAACTTTGCAGAAAAGTCCTACCACCTAGTGAACATAATAAAACCTTTAATTATCACAAACTAAACAATACAACGACAAGAGAACAAAAGTAAACTTAACAAGGTAACAATAACGCAAAATACGTATACGAAACCCTAATACGTTCGACACGTCCGAATGCCAGTGGAAAAGTGAGGTGCGCTTCTCACTCTTCTCAGCCCTCGCCGCAGGCGCCCGCCGCTCGCCGCTCCGGTCGAGCGCACAATGCTACGTCATCAAGACGCGCCACTAAGCCCCGCCCCCTTGGCTGGATATTTATAACACTAGATTTATACTTTTTTCATTTTGTATTACAGAGATATCCGTGAGGGCACACATAGGTTATTAGTTATTGGTTAGTGGTATATTTCCTTATACCTACAATTAAGTTAAACAGGATAGAAGTGTTTTATTTAGTTTAATTAGGAAAATAACCAACCTTTAACATTATTTTCCCACAATTGAAAGATTTGTCTTTAGGAAGAAATGTTTACAGACTTCAGTGCTTCTACTAGACTACTAACGCTTTTTAGTGTTTTAAACATCAGTAAAAAAATATTTGAAGAAATCATTTACGGCCAGAGAATGGTGGGTCTAAATCCAAATCACTCATTAATGTTTTTTTTTTTTAAATAATAATTAAAAACAGTACCTACTTAACTATTTTCATTTAATTTTCTACTGTAGCAGTTGCTCCCATCCCAGCAGTAAGTTGTCGCATATTCTGGCACTTGTGTTAGGTTTCATAAATTTTGGTCCACACGTGACCTGTCTCTGGAGTAGGCATCTAGTTTTTTTTTTTTTTTTTTTATTGTTCGATAGGCTTGCGCTTGACCACTATCTTACCTGATGTTAAGTGTCGATGCGGTCTAGGATGTAACGCGCTTGCCTAGAAGATACCTGTTCACTCTCGATTTGAAGACTCCAAGATTGTAGTTCTCGGGAAATACAGACGCCGGCAAAGCGTTCCACTATTTGGCTGTTCGCATGATAAATGTGGAAGCAAATCGCTTTGTTCGCACATAAGGGATGTTAACCATGTAACGATGGCATTTTTTCGTACATCTGCTTGTCCAATAGTGGAAAGAAAAGAATGCTGATGAATTCATTTATACACCTAGTATATCTATCTTCATTATTTTGCATAAGGTTTTTGAAGCCACACTGGGTTAGGCTGTGGGCCCAAAAGCCTGAAGAACCATCTTAATATGACCTTAACAGGAACTTTCCTCACCACAAGCGTATTAGCTGAACGGCATCACCCGTTTGATTTATGTATTTCCTAAGTAATTGAATTTGCAAGTTCTTAGGAAGGCCCGAATCGCTCGATTATTCCGATAGCTGGTAACTTTGTTTCTTAACAATTATTTATGGACCCGGAACTTAGCAAAGTTTAGATTAGTTTTATTATTTTCTAATTAAGTTTAATTTTCAATTATTTTGGGTCTGTGGTGTTGATTACAACCGTCTGGTGTGGTCGGCTGTGTGTTTTTAACCATAAGAAAACCTACTTTATAACCCAAATTCAAGATGAAATATTTACTAACATTGCACTGACAGTAGAATCAGCTGATAGCAGGGATTACAAACATTTTTCATTCATTCAATATTTGCTGACTAAATAAAAGAGAGCGAGCGTGGCATAGCGATAACCCATGCGACTTTCTAACCGACGTACCCATGTTCAAATCCAATATCATTTCAATGATACAGCGGGCCGATCTTTCAATTGCACGGCTACTTATTAGGTATTTTTGTTAAACTTATAACTTATCCGATTTCGATATACCACACGGATTTATTAATAGGTATTCATTTTATTTATTTTTTTAATATTTCAAAGTTCTTTTTAATACTTTTAAAAATACATCTTATACGCACTAATGTACATTTTAGATAGGTATTACCATATACAATTACAGGTAGGTATTACATTACAGGGTGAAAATGGAATACTTTTTTATTTTGGAAAACTGAGTTCCTTCGGGGAAACGGGTAAGTTTTGGGATAAAATTCTCTTTTGATAGAAATGAAGGATAATATTTGTTGTAAGAAAAGTGAGTATAGGTACATAGATAACTACAAAGATATTATAGGTAGGCATAGTTTCTAAATATTAAGTAAGTATACCTAGTCCATTTTATGAATAGTTTTTTGACAGCTCACGCCCATGAAGTTTCGTATTGTTTACGTTAAAAGTTCATACAAATAATATTGTACTTCATGGAATTCATCAAAACTAAATCAAAATGTACATTTATCGTATCGATTATTACGTTTACGCACCTAATTTGATTAATGATAATAGTATAATCGGAATGGTATCACATTCGAGAATCTTTAGAATCATCCCTAACTTGTCAGTCGTCGAGCTGTCAAAAACCATTAATAAATGGACAAGGTATAGTCATGCACGTATATAATTTACTTACTGCACAAGCAATTATTTGCAACCATTTTAACCCAGGTAGGTATAAGTACCTATAAGATATGAAAAGGCTTCTTTTAAAAGTCTCTTTTTAAAGCATTTTTTTAAGTAATGTCTATTAAACGTTAGTTAAAAATAACGATTTCTTTTTACTTTTAGGCTTTTAAGTTCTTAAAAGTCTACTTAAGTTTTATAAAATCGATGTTCCGAATTGTAAGATCTTATACGACACGTCTGCGATAGAGGTGACTTCTTTAAGGCTGCTTTTACAAAATTATGCGTAGTTGCAAGGTTTTCGTCGTCAATATTTGATGCATTACTTTAAACTCTATACTTAGGCATTATATGAAAAATACCCTTCATTTTATCTTCTTTGATAATGACGGTACGAATTTTAGGTAATTTACCTATTTATTTAGTAATCATCATTCTCCTGATGTTCGTTTTGGCAAAAACACACAGAGACCCGATTTGAGAGCTCTAATTTGCAAATTCTGTGTAACGTAAGTCTCCAAACTAAACTATACTCCACTAAATATATCCCGTACTTCCACAGTGACAGAACAGATGTTTGATTTTTACTATTCAAGTAGGTAATTAAAAAAATATAAAATTAAATATGATTGTTATTAAAAAAGCCTTCAACAAAAGTTCTAATATCTCTGGAGGTTTAACATCGACAAAATATTATTACCAAAATAAAGTTGATCATTTTTCTAAACTACTACAAATTATTTCATAATTTTAAGTAATGCTTTTATTTATATATCAATAAATGAAACTAGATATATTTGGTCAAACCGACGGACGCTGCGGTCTCGGTACCGCGCGCGCTGTACTGAGCTCACCAAAATGTAATAGCCACCTTAAAATTGTACTTCGTAGTGACATTGGCATTATTTATAATAGGCATAGAGCTCGCTGCTCTTTTCTCATAATTTTAACAATAGTGAAAGTTATAAAATTAATTCAAATTAAATAATGTTAAATTTTTTTATGGGAATGAGTGACATGACGGGCTATTCGTTCACCTGATTTTAAACAACACGGCCGCCCATAACAGTTGCAGTGTCACTCGAAACTTTAAAATAATAAAGTTTTGCGTGACACTGCACTGCGCACGTCATCCTGAGACATCACACAGTCTAGTACTTAATCAGATTACTAGACTGTGAAATCAGGTCACAAAGATTCATTTGCTCAGTAATTCCACTAGCTACAACGCCCTTCAAACCGGAACACAGTAGTACTTGCACACTACTGCTTGGCGGCAGAATAGCTGGCAAAGCGGTGGTAGGTACCTACCTAGAGCCTAGAGTAGTCTTTTATTCATAGGTTTAGTACCAGTCTATTTTGGCATTCCCATTGAAAGAAATAGACCTAGGTATTTTAGTGGCCATTTTATTTTGGTAGCTAACATCTGATAAAAAACTGTTGTGGGAAACCTTAATTTAATAATCAAAGACCTATTCAATGAGGGGGCACGAAAAAAAATTGTGTCCCCTCTTTATCTGACCTCCATTAGCTGACCCTTCAGTATAAAATTTTGATAACATTGTTCTCTACTTTGTAGGTACCCTATCGGAATATTAAAGGTTATAAAGCTGTAATGGATTCAGACGGACGACAGACAGACATGATGAACTTGGAACAGTTCCCTGTAGAGTATAAATACTACGGAACCCTAAAAGTATCCAAAATCTGTGCTTAAGTTGCTTCTTTTCACACGAATCGCAAACAGGACTATTATAAGGGCTACGTAAATAAAGTACCCACTTAAAGGTCCCCGAGTAAAACAAGGAGTATAAATCACTGGCAGAATAGCTAAATCAATGAGGGTGCTTGTTTAATATCAGGAATCATTTGTTATCCTACTCAAGACAGAGACGGACGCAGGGAAGTGGAAGGGGAAAATAAAAAAAATCACTGCATAATATCATATTCAACCTAAAACTTTCTCTATAAGGAGAGCATGGATGACAAAAAATTACGCTACTTTAAATTATAATTACCTATGATAGATAACGCAGTGATAGGTACCTAATAACATGTCACATAAGTGTAGCTCGTGATTTCGAACTGATCTCACATAATTTTCTTTTGTAAAATGTGTTTAAATCGATTTAAATCGTCTTAATTTAATAGTTACCTATACTTGGATGGCATACTTCTCCCGTTATTTTGATTTAAAAAGCAATCTACTGAACCCGATTATGATGTTTCTACGAGACCAATCTGAAAGCAGGTTACGTACCTACATATATCGTGACAAATATAAAAATCAATTGTTTTATATGACGAATTAGCTACAAAAGTAACAAACGCATTAAAATCTATACAACCGAATTAAGAACATCATATAGCTTTTATGGAGTCGGTTGTAACCCGATTTAATCTATTTAACTAATATTTTTCCAACTGATCGCAGATGAAGTTATTTTGATTAGATACATTATACAAGGGCCCGTACCCTTAATCCACCCCTGTTTGAGCATGTACAAACTATACCGTAATCTGTGCCTGGTGCCTGGAGAAAGTTTCCGATAACGGGCCTCGGACTTTGAGAATCAATTTCAATTGGGAGGAGCCGAATTAAAGGTTTATTTATCACTCCCTTGTTTATGGTTTCATTTAAAACGGCGATTTACCTGGAAATTAATTCTGGAGGTTTGGATTTGTTGCTCAAAACAATTAGCTAAAAATGCCACTTAAAGGCGCTGTAGTTAACTTACACTTTGTAAGTACGTCGGAATGTTTTTTTTTTTAATTTGGGGAAAATAGTTATTTGTTATACTAGGCTGCAAAGTTGGTTTTTGGCGCGAGTACTTGAATTGAAACCTGAGCAAGCGAAGGATTCAATGAAATGAAGAAACCTGAGCGTAGCGAAGGTTTCAAAGGTACGAGATGCAGAAAAACCTTGCTGCCGAGTGCAACACACAACTTTTCACCTCACTACAGCGAGGAAAATGTAAGAAAAACAGCTAAAACGCTAAGAAAAGATTAGTTTTTAGCTTATTAATTTAGTTATGGGTGGCGGTAACGCTTGACATCAGGTAAACGACTAGCTAGCTCGTCACGTGATTCATGGAAAATTAAAGAAAAAGTGTTTTTCATCCATTTTCCATGCAGTCGCCATGCTGGATAGTGTATTGGTTTTATACTCTTTGGTGCTGGACAGTGCGGTTATTCTAAAAATGAGGTTGGTGAACGAGAAAAATATGGTATCGTTTAGGAGGTAGTCTGTGGTATTAATGAGTTTTCAGTAGACTGGCGATATCAAGAAGGTTAAATTCGGGCAGATCTGTGATTAAATCCTCAATTCTTGACGAGAAAATTATTTAATAGAAATGTTCGAATTTTAAAAACACTTTCCACGCTAGCGAGCAAAATGCGTTTTTGCGCCCAGATTTGAATGACAAAGAGAACCTTTCCGAGCTAGTGAGGTGAAAACATAATTTACTTACGTAGATACCGTTCTTACACTTACTGTAAAGTTTCTTATGGCTTCTTTACAGGTGCATTGTGCCGGATTGCTTGCACCACGTACCTATATAATATCAGAAAGAAAACTTCTTTTTTTTAACTCATCTGCTATATTTAAAGTTAAGCACTTTGTAATTTTATATATCAGCACTTCTGATGCAGTCGGTAACCTGCGCAAGCAGCGTAGAACACCGAGCTCGTTGCGGATTCAATCCCACGACTCACGGATCGTATAAAGTGATGTCAACTACTGAGCTATCACCACTTCAGCAGACTTCTTAAAAAATCCATCAAATGGTGTTGACCTATCACAGGGTTTGAATACCTACACAAAGTTTGATAGATTAGAACTGCAGAGAGCCAATGGATGCTGGAGGCAAGCCGTCGTTCATAGGTGGATGATGGAGGCTCTACGGGGAGACCTATGTTCAGCAGTGGACGTCTTCAAGCTGATGATGATGATCGTCATCAGCTTGAAGATGTCCACTGCTGAGTCCATCCAATGATGATACCAAATACCATCACTTGTTACCACCTATTTTATCAAATCTAGGTACTTCCTTATAATCTAAATACAGGCACATAATATATACCTTCGGTTTAAATAGCTCAAAAAATAACGCCGTGCCCGTGTGTCCAAGCACATAAAGTTAAATATTAATTAAAATTTTAATTAACCCCTCGAAACAGTTCCAGTTAAACTGAAAATTAATACAATGCTCCAATTACTCGGGAACGACAAATGGCAATCAGCGCAATCCCATTAGCTGGGTAATGGCAAAAAATACAATTATCCCGGACTAAATAACCGGGTGGCAGCGAACTGATGGGTGAGACGTGTGTTCTGTAGGAAATGGGCTGCGAAGTTTGAAGGCCAGTTGGGATGGGTGTTCCGAAGGTATAGGTACCTACTTATTTTATTTTAAGTGTCCAAGCCTAAAATAATAGACTAAGTAGGCCCAATTTGGATGGGTTTAGTTGACAGTATTTAACTTACTAAAAATATAGCCGTCTTTTACATTGCCGTCTATTTGACAAGAACAGCAACAGTTTCAGGAGTTTTTGATTAGTCAACTACCAAAGCCTTTAAAATTGGCCCTAATTTTGATTAGTATTAAAAACTCATCGATATAAAAGTAGTAGGTATACATGTATAAAAAATAGTACCTATAGGTACAGACCTATTTTACCCATTTAACAACAAAGAGCACTTGATCCTTTTTTCTTTTTACCTAAGTACTCTATTATAATTCAGTACCTCGTCCAAAATAATTATATATACGTAGTAGCCAGATTCCTGTGCTTATACCACATTTTTTAAAGCAAGAAAATTATGTACTGTATCGGAACGTATCCGTCTCTATGCGCTTCCCGCCTGTGCCAACTTGTCGGCCATGTTTTTCATTGTCAAAATTTTTGTGCTGATGCCACGCACTATAAATTTTTCTATTGTTAATTTGTGAAATACATTCATAGAAACACCAAATTCAGCTTACTTAGGTAATCAATAATCATGGATAAACGTAAAAAAGTCTCGAAAACTAAAATTTTACGAAAATTAAGGAAATTGCACAAGGTTATTAAAAACTACCATGATACCTCTGATAAATCGGATTCTTCGCGTGATTCTCGTAAGTACTTCTCTTTCCTAATAATGCCTATTTTTACACTAATAACTTTATCAGCCTTACTAAGTCAACTGTAAAGCAGCAAATATTATGATAAATTGAAAAGAAGTAAAGAATAAATTCCTAACCTCTGAAACCACCAACCAAAATATGTGACTGAGCACTACTATTTACCGTCTCCATGGTCAGATTACTTCTGTATTTACAATGTATCAATGCCCGAGAGTCTTTCTGCGAGAATTCCAGTGGCTATCACTCGAGTCTGTTATGTACCATAAGCCCGAGAGTCTTTCTGCGAGAATTCCAGTGGCTATCACTCGAGTCTGTTATGTACCATAAGCCCGAGAGTCTTTCTGCGAGAATTCCAGTGGCTATCACTCGAGTCTGTTATGTACCATAAGCCCGAGAGTCTTTCTGCGAGAATTCCAGTGGCTATCACTCGAGTCTGTTATGTACCATAAGCCCAAGAGTCTTTCTGCGAGAATTCCAGTGGCTATTACTCGAGTCTGTTATGTACCATATGCCCGAGAGTCTTTCTGCGAGAATTCCAGTGGCTATTACTCGAACCTGTCATGCACCATGAGCCCAAGAGTCATTCTGCGAGAATTCCAGTGGCGATTACTTGAGTCTATCATGTACCATAAGCCCAAGAGTCTTTCTGCGAGAATTCCAGTGGCTATCATTGAATTCTTGGTACAATTGTGATTTGTGTCACCCTAAATTGTACCCATCATGGATTCCAGTGGTACTTACCTAAGGAAAACACTGATTGAGTGATCTCATTTCTTTTCTCAGCTCCACCTTCAATCATCGATTTAGAGGAGGTGAGATCTACTGCATCAATGTCAGATGACAATGAAGACAAGGTCGACACTTTTCATGAGGACCAATCTTTAAAAGATGAAGCGGTTAAAGATCAATTACCTGATGACATTCTCAATTTAACAGGCAACGATGGACAAAAAAGCGACCAGAAACCTGAAGAATTACATGAACAAATAGCCCAAAGATGGGAATCCATTCTTGTTAAGGGACTTACAAAAGAAAACAAAGATGCCTTGTGTAAAAAACATGAGCTTCATTGCAAATTGCCCATCATTGACACCTCCAAAAAATTAATCCAGAAATAAAAGCGGCTGTCTCAGAGACTGCTATAAGAAGAGACAAAACCTTGTTGAAAGTCAGAAACAGGTGGCAACAATCATTATAGCTATAGGAAAAGCTGTAAATTTGTTGCTAAAAAGTGACAATTCTAATCTTACCGCTTTAGAGCATCTGAGTGACTCTGCTCGTCTATTGTGTCACATGCACCATGAAAATTCAAAGAACCGGAGGACCTTTTTAGCTTTTGGTCTTAACAAGGATGTAAATAATGTTTCATTTTTATTTCATTTCATTTGGAAACGATTTTGGAGATAAAATTAAAGCCACCCAGGCGGCTAAAAAATTATCTGTCCAGACACTCAAGTGTACAAAGGCCACTTTAAACTACCGAGGCCCACCTCGAAGCCAAGCTGCAGTTCGTCAGAGTGGGCCGAAACACTACAATACCAAGACCAGTCACAAGAAAGTGTACCCTCCAACACAAACACAAACTCAACAATCATCCTCCCAACGCTCAGCTCACAACAGAAAGCAAACGCAACAACGGCGCAGAACATAGGAGTTTCAGAGGCAGGTAGACTTAAATACTTTCTGCCTAATTGGCAAGAACTGACTGACAACCCTGTTGTCTTGGAATATGTATCTGGTTATAAAATCCCATTCAATACACATCCATATCAACTAACAGTTCCAAGCAATGATAATTTATCCCTAACAGAAACTATAGAAATATCTATAGAAATTGACAAATTGATAAAACTTGGTGCCATAATTGAATGTAACAGTGAAAGTAATGAGTTTCTGTCTAGCATATTTTTAGTACCAAAACCCAATGGAAACAAAAGGTTTATACTAAATTTAAAACAATTAAACAAGTTTATTACACCTATTCATTTTAAATTAGAAGATATTAGAATAGCAACTAAACTCATGTCCCCTCACTGTTATATGGCCAAAATTGATTTAAAAAAAAAAAAAAAAAAAAACGCATATTATTTATTGCCTATAACAAGAACACAGAAAATACCTAAAATTTCAATTTAATCCTACAAAAAACCAACAAATACTGTACGAGTTTCAATGTCTACCGTTTGGTCTTAATACTGCACCATATGTTTTTACCAAACTTATGAAACCTGTTGTCCACTACCTAAGATCTAAGGGCTTCTCATCTGTCATATACCTAGATGATATGATTTGCTTAGTAATAACCAGAATTGTTTAGACAATGTCCAAACTACAATTCAACTGTTAGAAAAATTGGGGTTCATTATTAATACTGAAAAAAGTTGTTTAACTCCATCTAAAATCTGCAAATTTTTAGGATTCATTTTAAATTCAGAAGAAATGCAAGTCTTCCCTATAGAAAAAGGGAACATATCTATCAGAACTTACAGAAGTTTAACACTATAAGTACATGTAAAATAAGAGACTTTGCTTAAAATTTGTTGGTCCTTGGTGGCGGCATGCCCAGCTGTTGAATATGGATGGCTTTACACCAAGCGATTTGAGACTCAAAAAATTCTTGCTTTGCAAAAATCTAATGACAATTATAACGCAAAAATTAATCTTAATGATGATATTATGAATGATTTATTATGGTGGACACAACAAATTCATAAACGCCAGTTATATTTGAAAAAACTAGATTTTCAGTTACAAATCTTTAGCGATGCTTCAAAATTGGGATGGGGAATAATATGTGAGGGACAACAGGCTCAGGGTTTTTTGGAAAGAAGATGAAAAAGTAATGCATATTAACTACCTAGAACTTCTAGCTGCCTTTTTCGGCCTAAAAATATTTGCCTCTAAATTAAATAACTGTGAAATCTTATGAAGAATTGACAACACAACAGCAATTGCATACATTAACAAAATGGGTGGCACCCAATATACTCATCTTCACAATGTATCTCGAAAAATCTGGCAATTCTGTGAAAAACGAAACCTCTGGGTTTACGCCTCTTATGTCAAGTCTAAAGACAACATTGCTGATGAGGCATCACACACCCACAGCATTCGGATTTTGAATGGGAGCTTTCACAAGTATGTTATCATAAGGTAACAGATATACTGGGTATACCTGACATAGACCTGTTTGCCACAAGAACCAATACAAAATGCAAAAAGTTTGTGTCTTGGACTCCTGATCCAGAAGCGTATGAGTGTGATGCTTTCACAGTAAAATGGTCAAACTTTGTCTTCTATGCCTTTCCACCCTTTTCTATAATATTGAAATCCTTGCAAAAAATCCAGAGAGATAGAGCTAGAGGAATTATAATAGTCCCTAATTGGCCTGCTCAACCCTGGTTTCCTCTTTACATGTCAATGGTGGAAGGTGAATGTTTATACTTACATCCTAATAAAGAAATGCTAATTTCACCTTTCACCTTTGGGAGCCTCACCCGCTTCACAAGAGCTTGTGCTTGATTGCAGCAATATTGTCCAACAAGCATTCTCAAGAAGAGGTATAAGCAATTCTTCTATGAACATTATTATGGCTTCTGTATCTAAAAACGCTATGACACAGTATAAGACAGCCTATAAGTGCTGGATAAGTTTCTGTAATGACAAGAATTTGAATCCTGTTGATGTGTCAGTTCCTAATGTTATAGACTTTTTAAGCCAAAAGTTTGAACAAGGGTTATCTTATTCCTCATTAAACTCATTCCGATCTGCGATTTCATTAATTTTAGGGCCACATGTGGGTGAGGACCATAGGGCTAAAAGGCTGTTCAAGGGGTTTTATCACATAAGACCCAATACTCCAAAATACTCAGAAACCTGGGATCCAGATATAGTATTAAAATATTTTTGTAATATGGAACCGAACAACATGCTAGCCCTGGATTGCCTAACTAGAAAATTAGTCACACTTTTCGCTCTGGTTACAGCACATAGAGTCCAAACACTGTCACTAATCAAACTAGAAAACATAAAATTTAATAATAACGAAGTGAAAATTAAAATCACAGATAATATCAAAACATCTGGCCCAGGTAGACTTCAGCCTTTACTTACTATACCTTTTTTCAGTGATAACACAAAGATCTGCCCTGGCACAACTCTATTAAATTACATTCAAAGAACTGAAAAGTTACGGTCACCTAACAATAAATTTCTAATAATCACTCATAGAACACCCTATGGTCCAGCTTCATGTCAATCCATAAGCCGCTGGATAAAAGAAACTATCTCAACCTGTGGTATCGATATTAATGTCTTCTCAAGCCATAGCACACGTCATGCTGCTACTTCATCAGCAGCAAGACAAGGCGTTAATGTAGACACCATTAGAAAAGCGGCAGGTTGGACCAAGAATTCTATTATGTTTGCCAAACATTATAACAGACCCATTACAGATGAAAATAACACATTTTCTAGGGCTGTATTTCAAGGTAGTTTATAAGTTTTATATGTTAACTTGTTGGCTCAATCATAATAAGAATTTAATTTTGATTAAGAAAGTTTCTATGAAGGTTGTTTTTAGTTTTATTTTAATTAGTGATAACAAAGATTAATGATGAAGACTGATTCTTTATATTTTGTTTTAAGTAATAATTTGATTTTAAACCACAGACTATCTGTGCATTAAACACCCAATAATGGGTTAGAATAATATCATTGAATTATAATAATAATAATAATTGTAACGGACTACATATACCTATATTTTGCTACTATAAATGATTGATACTAAGATGTGTTCCTACTCTTAGTTATATGTTTTTATAATTGCATTAAAAACCTAATAATAATCACAACATTTTCTTTAAACATCTACGTATATATAATTATTTTGGACGAGGTACTGAATTATAATTATGGGATCAGATGAACTTACCTTAAGTGAAGTCTGATCTTAATTATAAGAAGTACCTCGTCCAAAATAATAGAATCCCACCCTAACCCAAGTAAGTTTATATTTTACAGATATCTGAAAAATAAACCCCAAGTTGTGATTACAGCTTTGAAATAATGAAAAACATGGCCGACAAGTTGGCACAGGCGGGAAGCGCATAGAGACGGATACGTTCCGATACAGTACATAATTTTCTTGCTTTAAAAAATGTGGTATAAGCACAGGAATCTGGCTACTACGTATATATAATTATTTTGGACGAGGTACTTCTTATAATTAAGATCAGACTTCACTTAAGGTAAGTTCATCTGATCCCATAATTATACCGCCTACATCTTGTAATACACAATTACAATTAATTCACAACTAATAGAGCAGTAAAAGCAGCTTTTTATATAATAAAAAAAACAGCAGTCTGGGTTAACTATGATAAGTTAATAGACAAAGATGCCCCTCTACAAAGCTCTTTGTCTTCATAATTATTTATTATATCTAATACAAATCTTTCCTCTATAAAATAGTGGTGTAGATAATTGAATGAATGAATGATTTAAATGAATGAATGACCTACACATATAGGTAAATAAGTAGGTACTAGGTACCTAACATTACGTAGGTAAAGATCTATGCTAAATAGAGCTTTCCTAATTTTGTAAATGGGTTAATTTTATCTAGGAAAACCAAATTCATCATAGTTCTTCTACAGTCTAAAATAGAAATGTAAATTCCCTTTTCCTCCCCTGATTTCCCCCAACTAACTACCTATTGCGCTTCCCTGACTATCTGATTTTCCAGGAAGCTGTCCTGCTAAGTTTTTGATATTGTAGGTAACGGAACCCCAATCCCGGCGAAATATTCCCGATGGTTGCACATGCAAATTGGCAAGCGCAGTTTACCCGAAAGTTTATTAGTAAATGCAGTTTAGTTTTAATTAGCGCAAGGAAGGTAACTTTTCGTTTTTATTGTTGCACCGTTAGCTGAGCGGAATTGCGTTGCAACGATATTTACAAAAACTTTGCAAAGTCGTAGGTACAACCTATAAGAAATAATTAAATGTAGGTACCTCGGAACTGTGGGGAGCCGATGGATGCAGTAACAAGCAGCCGCTCAAAGTGGCGCTCTGTGTGGGAGGCCTGTGTTCAGTAGTGAACGCCTTCAGGCTGTTGATGATGATTCGTAACTAGAGAATACAATCCCGGGATCCCGACCGTTTTCTGGCCCCGAAAATCCCGGGACTGTAATGGCTAATCTCGGGATTTTCGGGATTGCCACAAACAAGTCTAGTTTGTATTCCGTAGTCCGTTGCGCCTTGAAAATAACCTTGCCTAGATTATTTTAATACATTACGACAAAAAGCAACTCGTACAATACGTAGGTACCCACTATTTACTACACAGGTAAGTAGTGTATTATTGGGCATTCTGGCTCAACCTACGATTCCTCCAGGCTCATTCTTCGCCTTCCGTCTCTTCAGTTGATCCAGCAATGCCCAATAATACTAATAAAATTTACTTGAATGAAACGGAAATGCAACGTTCAAAAAACCCGAATGCTCAATAACTTATGAGCGTTTTGTGATTCCGTTCATTAAACAGAAACTTGTGTTAAGTTACAAAATAAACATTATACAATAAATATTTCAAATTAAACAACATATTACATGGTGTTAAAATTATAATCTAACGACTTTAAAAAACATGTTTCGACACATTGGGCATTTATTATTTAAAGATAAAGCACACTTAGCACAGCTTACAGCATGACCACAAGGTAAAAAACACATACATAATTCTTCAAGTAAACATATTTTACACTGCATTTTATCGTTTTCTTTGATTTCATGACTGCTCATTTGTTCACTCAATGTTTCATGGCTTTGATATTGGTTCAAATTGTTTTCGTCTACGAGACTTTTTATAAATTCTTTCCCTTTTACAAAAATTACGTACGGGCAATATTGAAAAAAACGAGCATGTTCACTCCATGCTTCATCTCCCGGATTCCAATCTTTAAGACCACCATCGCAAAAGTAGCAGATTACTTTATCACTGAGCCCAGTATAAAAAAATCCTGCATCAGCCAAATCTATAGGCTGCTGAGTTAGTCCTGGAGGCCAACAGTTAAAACTTTTCAATCGGTTTGATTGAAGAGCATAATGAGGATGAATAGGCTTCTTTAATTCCATACTAGGAATAAAAAATATATGTTAGCAGCGAAACACCGATTCCTGACTCGCTCTTCTATCGACTGAGTTGAGTTGTCAAATTCTTTCATTACTTATAATATAACTAAGTAACAGGAAGTAGGGGAAAAATTAAACACTCGTATATTACATATAACAAAAACTAATTTATTTATGATCATTAACATTGTTTTCATTAACTAAATTATGAAAATTAAGTACTTATAATTATTACAATAACTAAGTAATTGTTTCATATTTACTTTCGTTTGGAGACAATTCATGTATGTTATCATAATGCCATTTTTTAATTACAATTACATTTTTTAGCGCACACACTTTCTTATGGAATATACAGTTAAAAAAAGAATCATTTTCACCAATATACTTTGTATACAACTCAAAAAAGTTTGGACAGCCTTTATCAGCTATATCTATAACAGAACAACTATCACATAAACTTTTAATCCATTTAATTTTTTCCATACCTTTTACTAGTATAGTCTTATTTTCTAAAAAAGGTGAGATTGTGCGTATAAATTCACGATAATCAATATGCCCTTCACTCCAACGAATACCATGATTTTTTTCTATCCACGAAACATGTTTTTTTTCTTTGGGTGTTAAATGCGTGTACGGATACGGAGGTTTCACTAAAAACGTTTGTGTATATTCATCTGTAGCTAGCGCGAGTTCACTTATAATAAAGTTATTAAAATAGTCCTTGAAACCTTGAACATCAATAATAAGTACTTTTGAATTCATGATATTTTCTTTACAATATTGCTCAAAGGTTTATATTCGACAATGCAATCATTAAGTATTAAACAGTATGCTGCCGTGTTTTCTGGAAAATCTTTGTCTGTTTCAAGATCTACACGTACATCTATTGGTCCTGATTTCAGGTTTTCGTTCTGACGTGAACAATCAACGACAAATAATGGTGACCTATTTTTAAAATCTTCAAAACTTAACAACGGTTCGGAACGACGCCCGTGATAAGACTGTTGAAATTTTGCATATTGTTCGTAAATTATAGCGTACTTGTCTTCTGAAAATTTTGTGTTCATATTTTCATAAGGAAAATAACATGAATTCAAAAACACTTTTATGTTTCTGATATGACAATGATCAAAATGAGACATGTCAGAGTCAGCTCTGCGTTTACGGTTAGTTTGTAAACCTATTATCACATATCTAGGTTTTTCTATTTGAGATGATGTTTTGATTGACCAAGTGTGTTTAGTAGTTTGTGGAAGTGCAGGGTATTCATAAAGATCCCAATTTCTAAACACTATCCGCTTATAATATCACATTCGATCCTGAGCACAGTTGTCGAAAGAATGTTGACTGGGAACCGTGATTCATTTAATATATTAGCTTTCAGTGTTTCTTCGCCGAATCCAAATATTTTTGCAAGTAATGCACATTTTTCAAAATGAATATCTTTAGAGCATACTATCGAAGTCCTCAAAGTATTATTATTACAGCTCAAACTAAATCTGCAATCCACAACCTTTTCTTTTAAATAATCACTAATATCGTTAAGTTCATAAGAGCCTTCAGGTATTTCAACAATTTCGTTATCACCATAACAAAATTTATTGTTTTTTCCATCAATATTTGGTATGGAATTAAACGTAGAAAAATACAACAAGCCGCATTCATATTCACCATCAAGTTGTAGAGCAGGTGAATAATTTGTTGCCGATGTTGAACTGGGGCTTGATATAGATAGCGTGAAAGACATTGCGCTAATGATAAGTAATAAGAGAACTTTCTTAATATAAACGTTTTCTCCAATAGTTTCTTAGAAAATTTATACACAAATGCCCACAGTTAACTGTGTCAAAATTTTGATACTTAGTATAGTTGTATAGGATATCTAGATTTTTTAAGTACTTAACTAACTCTAACGGTGGCTTTAGATCACCAAAGCTATCAAAGTATTCGCAATATTGTTTATCTTTTACATAAGCTACCCAGTGCGTTCCTCGATTTTCACTACTATCTAGATTGAGGATTCCACATTCTACATGCTTAGGATACTTAGGTAAGTTGTCTCTCATATAAACTCCTCTAAAGTACGGAATATCACTTGCATGTTGTGTTATATCTAAATCGGTAAGTGCACGTCTGGGTAGCCTCTTATTTAGTTTTTTGATGGTTTTAAAAACAATCCACTGCCTTTTTTGTATGGCTTTATGTACATGCCTTTACCTAAGGCAATAGCCTCCATCGTTCTGTTATGTCTTTCGGATTCACGAAGACCTTGTTGTGATGCTTTGCAATCATTAACTGCTTTTGCTATACCTGCTGCTCCTCCCGCTAAAGCGCCCAATGCAGATAATCCCGCAAAAATAGGTATCAGTGGTAATAACCCTCCAGTTTTCGGTATAGGTATAACTCTGGGTATGCCAATCTTTTTCTTACCGAAGAGCTTCTTAGCTACTAAATGCGCAGCTTTAATTGCTGATTCATTATTTTTTGGTTTTATTTTCTTTAGATGTTTACGTATTTTGCTAATTATGGAACTAAATTTTTTAGCACCTGCACCTACTTTTACTTTGGTTTTCATTATTTTATTAACCAACCAAGAAGCTACTTTTTCACCTTTACTAGAATTCTTTGCTTTCATTCTTTGTTTAGCCATGTTTATAAGCTCTATGTCAGCTTTGTGACGATCTTCAAGATTTGTGTAATTATTATACGCTATATCGTGTTGTTTACAAGCTTCATCTAATTCGTTGACTCCCTTGTCGCCACGTATTAATCGTTCGCGTAACCTAGTGCCTGGCCCACAATAATTATAACCTGGTAAATGTAACTCGAACGGTAAATTGTTGATGATTTTATTCACAAGTCCACCTCCCTCCATTGATTTTAGAACAATGATATATTATTTAATATTTATTCTTTTTATACAAGAGATTTCTTATTAATCCAAGAATTTTCAGCTTCTTTTAGACCTAACCACTTTACAAACAATTTGCTACCTTTACTTTTAATTATTTTTTCCACTAAATAAATACCTGGATGTTTAGTTTTCTTAAGTTCTTGTTCATAAAACGTCCCCAGTATTTTTTGATGTTTTTGATCTTGAATGTGATAAGTGAAAGGATTACTATTATTTACATTCACAATCGTAAATAGTTCAGTGGACCAATTAGGGGTAAAACCTTTTTCAAAAATTCCTTTATATTTACTAATTCTTACTTGATCACCTACGTTAAATTTATTCCTGGCAGCTTTACCTTTATTTTTTTGAGATTGTAAAATATTACACAGAACTTGAATTTCGTTTGATGATTTGACATCTACCGGTCGATGTTTTGTTGTACGATGCACGGTATGGTTATAATCATCTGTTATTTGTTTCAATGGTTTTCCAATCCATTTATAATTTCCAATTAAATAAAAATGTTTGTATAATTTGTGTTTCAATGTCCGTATTAACCTTTCTACAATAGATGCTTTCTTAACAGAATATGTAGAATAATGGTTTATTTTGTATTTACTCATTAAGCTTTTGAAGCAATTATTATAAAATTCTTTGCCTAAGTCAGTTTGTAAACATTTTGGTCTTCGTATGCTAAGTAAATTATTTTCAAATGTTGTCGAAATTTCATGTTTAGATTTGGTTTTAACTGGAAATGTCCAAGATAATTTAGAAAATGTGTCGATAACAACCAATATATATCTATAACCATTATTCATTTTTTTTAAATTTTGCATGTCTATCAAATCTGCTTGCCACAAGTCATCAATTCCTCTTAAGAGCACTGAACGACGTTTAAAATTTTTTCGAGCTTGACAAAGAATTTCATTTACTATTCCCTGTTTACTCATTTTTCAATGATTTCTTGACAGTATTTTGTTGGTTTTGTTTCTCATGAACTGTGCTGTGTGACTGATATGTTAATGCTTGGATTTGAGTTTTTATTAACTGTATTTGTCTCTCTATTTCATTTTTTGTACAATAGTTTGTAAGAATCTCATCAACATACTGCTTATTTATAGCATCATCACTAGAAACAGGTGTTTTAATAATTTTAAGTCTGTTTAGCTTTAGATCACTTTTAGAATTTAAAACTTCAATCAAAGTCTTGTCGAACAAATCGATTGTATCTATTAGACGTAACCGCTTGTGAACATGATGACCAAATTTGTCAATGTTCATATTGTACTGGTGTATTACTCGTAGTCAGTCGACAACTCGAAATAAACTAATGAGTTTAATAACAGAAATTTAATTTATATCTATTGAATCACCCCCGCTTCACGCAATTCTTCAATAATGGAAATAATTTCATTATCTAACCCAGTGTTTCCTGCATCGCGAGAGGCTATTAATAGCTTAAGCCTTTCTACAAGTTCATTAGGGTCATCCCAATATACAAAGTCAACGCTAGATTTCAACTTTTTCTTTAACGTCACTCCAGAACCTTGTGCAAGGCTTTCTGTACTGGTTTGCTCTTTACAGTGTTTGAACAGTGGTTTTATAAATTTGAGGTATTTTATACCTTTATTACTTTTAATAGGTTTTTTTGGATTAAAGTCCCGCCGATGTACATTGGTGGCTAATAGTATTTGCTTATAATTAATTAAATCATTTTCAGATATTAAATTTGAATCAGGTATCTTTTTAAATAATAGTTCGTTTAAGCCTTGTGTTTTTTCATACGTTGATCCAGCTACATTAATTTTATTAGAAGTAAGCGTAATACGTGAATTTCCAATCCTTAGGATTTTGCGATCTAATCTTGCACCATAAGGAATATCATGAAAATTTTCTGAAGATGACGACCATGTATTATCATATGAATCTAATGATTTAAATGAAAGTTCACTTTGATCCATCTCGTCTTCATTACTACTCCTGGAGCTCTCAGAACTGTTTTCAAAGTCTGACTTATTGGAAAGCGTACGTTCATACTTACTACTTTTAATGTCTTTAGGATTCGATGATCGCATCTCATTAATAGATTCATCATCGTCATTCTTATCATTATCATATTTCATGCGTTTAATTTTTGAAGTGTGAGGTTTTTGATCATCTAATCCAACTGAAATATTCCTTGATACCATTTTTTGGAGTGGTTCTGTAATTGGCTTGAATACAGTCTCAAATGCATTATTGCTATCGATTTGATAATCCCGCATTTGCTTCACTTTCTTTTTAACGGATTGAGATGATTTAATAATCTGCTCTTTTAATTCTTTTTCAGCACTCATTTTATATCAAAGACTGCGCTTGATGATGCCAAAAACAAAAATGAACATGCGTAGGTTCAACTTTGCTTTATAAGTTTCTGTGACTATTCAAAAACAACAAATGTGTCAAAATTCTTTCTATAACATCCTTTATTTTTTTCGCAGTCTTTATTTATAACCAAGTAATTATATGGAATCCTCCATATTTCGGAACATAACATTCGAAAATCATTCCAAGTCATATCTGTATTTACATGCTCATCATAAACATGACGTAAATTTAAATCATCTTGTTTGAATAGAATAATTAGATTGGCATTATCCCTAACAAGTTGTTTTGGTATTTTGCTATAAGTCTGGTTTAAATAGAAGCAATCAATATTTTTATGTCGACCCATGCAAAAGTAATCTCTTATGTTATTCTGCTTATCGCAAGATACGTCATCAAATATTATCACAGAGTCAGGTTTCGCTTCTTTAGTACTCAACACATTTTCATTCATAATAAACTTTGAGAATGTTATTTTTGGAACTAATTTTAACACGTTTTCTAGAAAAACGTATTTTGGTTGATACAATGTTTTGGAATACACATAAACATTCATAAATTTTAAACCATGTTCATGTATTAGCAAACCAATTAACAAATTTGTTTTGCCGCAATTAGAAGGACCACATATTAAACATCTTATTGTATTTGGCAAAAGCTTCCCATGTCTAAACAAATGTTTATCATTATTTGTAACACAAATCTGAGGTAACTTTAGCGAATGAGGTTGTCTCACAAACAACATGATGTGTGAACTGATAAATGATAGAAAAGATAATAAATATTTTCTTAAGTTACGACAGTTTTTATAGATGTTAATTACTTAATACGTATAATTAATTATTCTTGGTTAAAATATTACATTAAGTATTTCTCTTAATAAAAACTCGTTAACATTTACTCGTATTTAGGTTTATTTCAGTATAATATTAAATTTATGTTGTCTTTATACTGGTGGAAAATTAAAATTAATTAAATTAACTATTGTAGAGTAAGAACATTAATTAAGTAGAGGTAATAAAACAATTTCCTTGTTTATATTATCATTTTTATTGAATTAAATTACAAAGGATAACCGTTACAAATAAAAATACCTTAAAATTAAACTAACTACAACTGATCATGTCTTAAGTTTTTTGAAACTTTACTTATCAGATTTTCTGTGAGGTTGAAGACTTCATCATGAAACGGAGTCAAAACAACATGTTGCACACTAATACTTTCACAATATGCATCGGCAGTTTTATCATAGTCGTAAACTTGAAGTTTTATCAGTTTTCGTCCGTTAAGTGACGATTTACTAATAATAAACGATGCACTTTTCAAATTGCACCGTTTTCTTCTAGACTTTTTTTCAACAGCAGTTGCAGCACGTTGTTCTGTTTTTTTTTGAGTTTCCGAGTCATCCCATGAACCCAGCAAAGGATCCTGAGCGCATTGAAGAAAAAACGGGTCGGAGTCTGTTGGTGTGTCATTCATTTTTCCTGTAAACAAAACGAACAGTTTGTTAAATCCAAATCAATTAGCAATGAGAATGAATAACACAAATAACTATAAATAACAACACTTACCAGGTCTTAAAATATAAATTCCTTTATACGACAGGCCTTCGTAATAAAAATGAACTTGCGTTGACACGACCTTCACTCTTTAAGTATTATCGTAGTATAATGCGCTAAGTAGGTAAAAATTGTTTGCAACTCTGCGGTATGCGAGCGCAATGCAATTTGATACGATGCACTCGGTCTCTACCTTGTTAGTGATAATCAAGTTCGAACGTGTTATGCAATGGTTTTTATGTTATTGAACTCTACCTATCTACATTATTATACCTTACTATTACAAAGATCGGTTAAAGTTATTGCATGTGTAATTACTTTAAATGGCTTGATTGATCAAGTCTAAACTTGTTTGTTATTAGTTGAATGGGTAGGTGTTTTATGAAATAAAAAACATAATTAGGTATATGGTACGTTCATAATTTATTTAATAAGAAAAACGTACATACGTAGTTACTTATTTATAATTATGATGGTAAATATTTATGTACCTACTTAAACTATGTTTTGTTATACCTACTTAAATGCTTATTTTAGTGTCTTATTATTCTAAGCCTTTATGACAATTTATTTAACATTATAACGAGCTAATATGTATATACATAATTATAAACCTTAGCAATAAAACAGACATAGGTAGGTAAATTATTAAAACAAAGACTTATGCCCCCATGCCTTTGTAGAAATTTTGTTTGGTAATATATATCTCTTATCATCAGTGTTTGTTAGTGCAACTTTATTCATTGTCTGCGTAAATATTTCATGTTTAATCGATCTAAACAAAATGTTCTTTTTTCGCACAATTGTATTATTTAACAATACTTCACGATAATCGTCGCCTGATAAGCCGCGAATTACACACTTTTTGGTACCTTTAGCTTTTTTTATGATATCGTTTTCGGTTCTGATACAATATAATTTACAACGTAATCCGATAAACTCGGTTACAATCTGTCCATGCATCTCATCTTTGAATAATCCAGGAATCTTTCTGTTGATTAATGGAATGTTATATTGATTTTTCGGCGCATAGTTGCTCGTGTCAAAATACTGCAACAATGATTCTTTCATGTCTTTGTAAAAGTCATCCGTTGTGATATCATAAACAAAACTATCGGTGTCAGTATAACAAAGTTTGACACTGTCGCCATATTTGGGTTTAATGACTCCGTAATGAAAGTCGTACATTAAATTTTTAGATAGCTCTAACACTGTAAATCCTACATAAATTGGTTTGTCTAATACAACTCTTTCAGGTTTCATTTGGATGGCAACAACATTTTCAGAGAAAACTGAAACACTGTGAAAGTTTGGTCGTGCAATCAATCGGTCAGCACTAAGGCTCTTTTTTGTTTTGTTTTTAGTATCACTCCATTCATTTACTAATTTAACGTTAACTCGTTTTTCTGTATTCTCCAAAGTCTTTCCAAAAATTGAATTATTAAACAATTTGAAAAGATCTTGTTGAAATGGTGTTACAGCTTGTTTTCTGAGCTCAGTATTCAGTTCAATGTACTCCTTCAAAAAAGCTTTTTGTCTGAATGTAATAACGCGATGGATTTTGTTTAATATTAATCCATGACTTAAACAAGTTTTCAAATGAACATAGTGGATAACATATTTATATTTGTCGTATAAGTTGGGAATCAACTTACAAGTCCTCCCTCCTGGGGGCAAAGTCTTTTCAGCAAAAAAAGGATAGTCGTTATGAGCGTCGTGCAAATTTTCTGGATACAATAAATCAACCTCTAGGATAAAACCATATTCAGCATCATTTGAAATATTCATGATATTTAATAAAGCAATTTCTTTCTCATCTAATAATCTGAATTCTGATGTAGGTAGAGGCTGACACATACTATGCCCATATAAGTTGTTACAGTCTATATACATAAGGTATGAAGTAGTTTTAGACGCGTCATATGTTTCCATGAATTTGTTATTTCCGACTGAATATCTATTTGAACATAAACAAATACCACCCCTCGTACCCCCTTGTATCATTCTAATGACTTCTAAATCATTTATTAATTCTAATTTTATATCTGTTTTTAATAGCATAGCATCAAATGAGAGGCTTGGAGCTGTTAAATAAAACGCCGGATCTAGCAGATAATGCAATTTACATATTTTTCTAAAGTTTTCGAAAATATCAGTTAGCAAAAGTACGTCCGTTTTAATGTACAAGTCAGTATATTCCCCCATATTTTGTATGTCAAAAGTTGACCAAACATTATGAGCATGTTTGTATTCTCCGTCTGTTATATTTTGATCAGTCAATGAACTGTAAAACATGTCTTTAGCTGGAAGTTCATTTTCTGTATATGACTTCCAACTAGACATATGTTCATATGGATACACTCCTTTACGAACTAGTAACTCGTGTTCGGTTTCATTTGGAAAGTGTTTTGTCAAATGAACAAAGTCTGTCTTTTGTAAACCGTTCGCTAATTTTTCCAAGCTAGAGCCTAAGAATTTAAATGAGTCAACAAAACGTATCTGAGCGCATTGATCGTTCGAAATACAAAGAAATTTTGTAAATGAAATGTAGTTCTCTTTGTTTTTCGGTATAACTTTAATAGGACCAGGATAGTTGCCCAACTCTTTTATAAATAAATGGCTGTCATAACCAGATAAGTTATGAAAAAATACCGGTATACGTTTTGGCACACGATATCGTAAGTTACAAATTGTATGTGCAGGCCCCCTATAACACCCTGTTAAATGGCAATGATCACGTATTTTCTCGAATATTATAAAATGATGACAAATATGGCAACGATCTGTTTTTGCGTGTGTCAATGCATCATCTTCGGTAAATATCATTGGCACTTCCTGATTGAGAATTTTATAAATGTCTTTTATATCATTATGAAGTGATTCAATAAATTTACTAACACAATCAGGCCCTCGATATTGTACAAAACGATTAAATTTACTATCGAATGAACAAACAATATTGTATGCAAATGCTGCAGGCACATGTTTTTGTTGATTTTGAGTATAACTTGTGCCTGGATTTTGACCACAACCCTGATATGGCAAAAGGAGTGTTTCAAAGTCAGCATATACAACAAACGGTACATCCTGCTTGCGTTCAAAGTTTTTAAACTCTAGAATCGAGCCTTTATTTGGGAGTACAGTTAATACACCGCTACATGAGTGAGCATCAAGAGATTCCTCGGATGTGAAAAAAATAAAACAATCTTCACAAAAATGTAGCATTCCATGATGTTTTGTAACCTGACTACGAACAAGACGCGACAAATTTTTAATTAGACAAAAATGAGACCTGTTGCTTTGCTCTAACAGTAGTAAATTAATTCGCGTTCCTTTTTCATTGTTTGATTTGTAAATAGGACCTGAGACAGATTTATTATTTTTTAATAAGTAAACATTTATACATATGTTTTTGTTATTGCGCTCAAATGTTTGAATATCAGATAAATTAACTGGAAAGTTTAAGTCAACAATGTTCAATACTTTACTGAAATGAGGATATGAACTTGTTCGTTCACAGTTTTTTTTAACTGGATGTAGAGCAGCTACTACACACCACAAGAAACAATATTTATCATCATTTTTAATATTAACACAAGCCTTTTTGTTTTTAATAATTGGCGGTAAATTAATATATGAAGAACCATTCAAGGGATTATATTGATTGATGTTTATTTCCAAGTTTAAATTAGATAATAAAGCCCAACCGCTGTCACGGCTCTGAAATTCTTCAATCTTCTTTTTTATGTTTTCCAAGACTTGTGTAAATAATTCGTCAAAGTCAAAATTCTGGTGTAAGACTTTATTTTTGGTAGCAAATGATTTAACTTCTTGACTGTCATCCTTGAACTGCAGGAACTGGCCAAAGTGCTCAAAATTAACTTTAACGTTAACGTTTTTCTCAACTGCGTTTCGCAAAAGATTTTCTATTTTAGACTTAATATTATTTAGGAATATTTCAGGCGAACAGGTTTCATAGTTATCAACAGCTAATATCCTATAAGAAATGATACGACCTTTAAATGCTGATGCTATCTTAATAACACCATCTTCTATAGGAATGCTGCAATTATTTTTATGAGCATTGCTTCGTAAATGTCCTATCCATTTATTTCTTTCTATATGAACTGAACACGAAGTACAGAACGGCATAACTTACTTTATTCCTTATCATAAACAAAAAATGAGGGAGACAACTAAGCATAAGCTTACTGAGAACTCAAAATATTATAAAGACAAAGTAATGTTATCTACCTATTGTACTTAAGAATGATTCATAATAACTAGGTACTAAATAAGTTATAAGTAGGTATTTTGTTATCAACGCTAGCTCAAGTTACTACTAAAACTTGTGAAATAATAATGCACTTTATTTATATTAAAATAAAGATAAAGAAAATATAATGTACACTAACATATATTTCACTTAAAATTAAAATAATCACCATAAAATTTGGAATCTACGTCCATCAAAGAATTTTTAGTTAATTTAATAACCTTTTGTAGATGATCCCACTGAGGGGTACCGCTGTTGATAGAAGTTTTAACGCACACCAGGGCCTTCTTCCACCGGTCAGCGGCCTTAGATGCTGCATCAGCAGCTGTGTATACGCGGAGTTCTGCGTAGTACTCTCCTTGAGAGTTCTTTGCTCGCCGCACGATACCGTTGGCCACGCGGCTGGTGATGCTTGTAACCAGCTGGGAACCCTGTTGCGAGTTCAACACCGCGCTGCCCTCTTCGTCTTCGGATATCAATCCGAAGATGTCGTAGTTTTGTTGCAGTTTTTTGTTCTTGGGCGCTGCACTGAAATAGATTGAATTTTATTTATTAATGGATATATGACATAAGATACCTATGGGTGGGCAAGGCTGTACAGCATTAAATGTTTTTATTAATATGCAAGAATGCTTTCAAACAGTTATTAACTAAATTTAAAAGATTTATTTTAAAGTCAAAGTCCAAATGCATTACGTATAGGTACTGCTTTAAGTTAACACAGAAGTGAGACGAGCTGAAATAAATTATTTAGTTCACATAAGTATACATTTAAAGATTATAGGTGCTAACCGATTGTACCTACAAACCTGTAGTATAAAACATTTAAATTTTATAATTCCGCTACTTACAGTTACACTCACGAACATATTCTTTCAGCAGCGGTCAGAGTAAAGTAAACAGTAGGATGCATTCATGGTGTAGATAGAAGGGTAATAAGATTTTAAAACTCACCGAGGTGTATCTGCCGCCGCTTTTCTTTTTTTTTGGCTGGTTTTCTTTTTATCAACTCCCTGCTCCTCCACAAAGTGCACGGTGTCGTTCTCAGAGTCAGACCTAAAACAATACACAAAATGATTTATTATGATAACTCTGTTAACTCGTTTTTAGTCCTTGTTTTTAAAATAAACTGTGAAAAAATATGTGAGATATTGATTAACATTGTACTAGGGAAAATTGAACTTATTAACAGAGAAATATGGGAGGCCTATGTTCAGAAGCGAACGTGTTCCGCCTGATGATGACGATGATGATGATAACAGAGAGACATTATTAGGTAATATAAATTGAAAAATACTCACGTACATTTTTGAAGATTTTTGTTAAGTTCACTAAAACAAAACAAAACAGGTATAGAGCTTCGGAGGTCAGAACTTCAAATCTGCACAGTTCAGAACTTCAGAGTTCGGGTTCTTCGACGTGGACTTGGAGCACTTTCACTTGTGATGCGAAGCAGTAGAAAAACTGAATAGTTGTGGCGGCGTTTATGATGTATAAATGGTTTTATGTAAATCAAAACTGTTAAGTCAACAATAATTGTTAGGGTTGTTACATAATTTTTATCAATTATTTTGAATGTTATATTCGTTGCACTTATCAATGCTTACTTATTTGTAATAAATAGTGCTTAAAAACAAGCTCACGACTACATTAAAAATTATACGCTAAAAAATAATTGAAAGAAAAAAATGTTTGAAGCTTAGTATACCTACTACATATTATTTTATTATTGATTAAGCCGCGGTGTAAGCACAAGCAAATAGAAAATAAAACGAAAAAAGGAATAACCGAATAAAACAAGTTATGTAAGCTATATAAGCGCACCTACTTTTGTTATTCTAAAACAAAATCGTTATAATGTCCCCTAAAACCCACAAAAAATAAACCGCAAAACTAACACATTTTCGAGCGCTAAATACCTACAGCTATCTGTGAAACATCGTTCTATGCAATAAAAGAAGACTAATCCTACCTATAATATTAATATATATTTTAATAATAAAATATTTTGGTCAACCCTAGATCTATGTCTGTAAAATACAGTAAGATTTTTGATTCTTCTACAGATCTTAAAAATTATCTAAAATTAGTTAAGTACTACAAGTATACAAAACACCTTACACTTGTTTACAATAGTTTAAGTTTTTGATTTGCGAAAATTATTTTTACTCGTCCAATTTAACAATAATGTGTTACAGTGTTTTGTATAAGTCTCAGTTGATCGAGTTCAAGATCAGCGAAAACCTACATGACAAAAAAAAAATGTAGATTTATCTTTTAGGTACCTACCCATAACATATTTTTATACACCGTACTAAAAATATTAAGCAAAACAGCGGCATAAACCTAGCGAGGTAAAATATCATATTCGTGTTCTCACGATGCGGCGTCTTTAAGAAACCCGTTCGACCGCAGTGTGTAGGTATATTTTGCAAAACAGCAATATCGCGATGTTTGCAAGATTTGCAAGTTACGATTTGCGTTGACTCAGTGTAATTGTCAGTAGTGATGTTTGGTAGGTATTCATCATTCGATCATCATTCGATTTTATTGTTAGTATGTTTTTGTTCATCATCAACAGCCTACAATTATTTCTGTTGAGCTCTATTATGTTGAAATTTGACACTAACATTGACCCCTAGAAAAAGTTGTATTTATGTAAACATTACATAAAATATTCATAATATAAAGTTGTTCATATTACATGAATGTGTAATAATTTGTTAAAAAAATTAATAACCCGCTATAATGTACAACATTGTCTTTATCGATGTGAATCCGTTCTATCGATTAGTGATTCGCAACGCACATCCCTTAATTAACTCATTACAGTTTAGTCAGTGTTCCGTTTAGAGTGATAGTGTAAGTCGTAACCATTACTGAATATAACATTGGGGGGCTTTTCAGTATTGTGTAAGTGTATAGAGTTATCCTCACAATGAAAATTGTAGTCCATAAATGAGATCTAAATATAGCATTTATTCGCAAAATCTCTTAGAAAACATAATATGATAAGAAGGTTCTTGTACCTAAAGGTAGTTTTGTTATACCTATCAACACGATATTGAGTTCTTGTGGAGTTTTTATCACAGTTCATTTTCCGATAAATAACTCAATAAAATTCGAATATTCTCGTAATAAGTTTTTTTTGTGATGTTGACCGACACAATTTTGCTAGTCCGTTTATGGTCCAACTTTCATCACAGTGCATTTTTGAATACCAGATAAATTTGAGTATTCTGATAAAATGTTTTTGTGATGTTGACCGACACAAAATTGATAGTCCGATAAGGTCCCACTTTTTCATCACAGTAAAAAATTTAATATTCGATAGAATTTGAGTATTCTAGTGAAACGGTTTTGTGATTTTGACAGACACAACTTTATCACAGTAAAAAAAATAATATTCGATAAATTTTGAGTATTTATGTAAATATGGATTTGTGATTCCTACCAACACAATGTCGTAGTTCATATTAGTTGTCCTTTTTATCATAGTAACCTTTAAATATTCGATTATGAGTATTCTTGTAGAGATGGTTTTGTGATGCTGATCGACACAATTTTTATTCATGTTAAAGACATAAAACAATCATAGAATAATTATCCATTGTGTTATGTTCAGTAAAAACGTTTGTTACGCATCAAAAGCTAGGCACAGACGTAACTTGATAGTGAAGTGAAACCGTGTTGTGCCATCAATGCTGCACCTGTCCTGTGCTGCTGCTGACCGCATATTAGGTACGTTGAATTTCCGTTCTATCAACTTGACATGAATTTCTGTTTTATTAACGAATCGCAGACGATCAAAGTCTGATTAAATTTCTGTTTTCAACGCAATAAGTTATTGAGCATTCGGGTTTTTTGAACGTTGTATTTCCGTTTCATTCAAGTAAATTTTATTAGTATTATTGGGCATTGCTGGATCAACTGAAGAGACGGAAGGCGAAGAATGAGCCTGGAGGAATCGTAGGTTGAGCCAGAATGCCCAATAATACACTACTCAGGTACAGTCCTAATAATATATTTGTCGTAGAACTTAGAAGGGACTTCCCCACTCGGAATACTTTAATACAATACTCTTAAGGTAATTCTCCAACGAACCAACAGGGGAATCACCGATCATCTCATATCATAATATTGTTGCGGGTATTTCCCGTCGGGGATTCCCTATACGAAAGTATAAATATGCAAATCAGGTTTTATTTTTTTCATTTATTGTTCTGTCAGTGACGGGTTACGTAGGCTACGGCATTAAAATTTAAAAGTCAATTATCTGAAATTAAGTATTTCACATGGCGGGAGACTTTGTTAAACATAAAAAAGACAGTGATACGACGTCAGTGTGGAGTTATTATTTAGTTGCGAAGGACGGGAATAGTGCTAAATGTAAGCGATGCCCAGCCATCCTCAAGACTTTGGGTGGATCAACTAAGGGATTACATACACATTTGTTATCAAAACATAACATCAAGGTTATATCAGCTTCAACAAGTCAAGATTCTGAAAATCTGAACACAGCACCGCCGCCAGCCAAGCGAAAGTTAGATAATTATTTTACTAAAAGTGCCGACGATAGCCTGGAACCTGGATGATATTTTGGCAAGAATGATTGCATTAGATGGATTTCCATTCAGTGTATTCATAACCTCAGATGATTTGAGAAAATTGCTCTTAGCAAAATACACGGATTTACCAAAGTCAGCCGTCACTGTTCGAAAACGTGTTATGAATTACAGTGAAAAAATCAGAAAGCAAGTAACTGCAGAATTAAAACATTTGAAAAGTGCAGGTGAAAGATTTAGTCTTTCTTTCGACGAGTGGACTTCAACTTCCAATAAACGATACATGGCGGTCAACGTTCATTCATATAAAAAATTTTGGAACTTAGGACTTGTTCCTATTTACGATAGTATGACAGCTGAAAATTGTCTTCGTATATTGGAAGAGCGTCTAAGTAAATTTGACATTTCCCTAGAAACTGACATCGTGGCTATTGTAACCGATGGACCGAATGTTATGATAAAGGTGGGGCGGCTTGTTTGCACTGAACAACAACTGTGTCTCGCACATGGTATCAATTTGGCGGTCTGTGATGTGCTTTATGAAAAACATAATAATTTGCAAGATAGCCCTACCTCAGATGATACTATAAATGAACCAGCTGTGACTGTTGATTATATGGACGACAGCGATGATGAACACCATTTAGAAGACTTAGACTGTCCAGAATCAGGTTTAATCGTAATGTCACAAAATGATCTTGCGCCAGAACACGTACCAGAGTTAACACAATATGAAAATATTAATGAGCTGATAAAGAAAATCCGCAAAGTTGTAGTGTATTTCAAAAGATCTCCATTGAAAAATGAAACAGTACTTCAAAAATATGTGAAAATTGAACATGGAAAAGAGTTGTCACTTCTTTTGGACTGTAAAACCAGGTGGAATAGTCTTTTAACAATGCTGGAGCGATTTTATCTTTTAAAAGCATGCATTCAAAAAGCTCTTATAGATCTCAATCATCCAATTCGTTTAGAAGATGTTGATTTTGAATTGGTAAATAAAATTGTTGATGTGCTGACCCCAATTAAATTGACAGTAGAAGCAATCTGTCGGCGAGATGCTAATTTATGCACAGCTGATGCCGCTTTGAAATTTCTTATAAAACAACTGTCTAGCAAAAACTCAGCACTTGCCAAAAAAATTAATACATCCTTAGTGGAACGTATAAAGCAACGACGAAGTGATGATTTAACTGGCGTGTTAAATTATTTACAAAATCCACGAATGGATGTTGAAAATCAGTTATTATCGGATTTGGAATGGCACGACTTATTTCCAGTTCCGACACAGGCTTTAGTGAGGAAGCAAATAAAGAGTATTGTTAAAAGACTTAATAGTCGAGATTACACGGAGGAAGAAGCAAGGTCAGGATCACAAACAGATGATGAGCTAAGGTCAGAAACCTCCCAACTCCAATTGACATTAAAGGAAAAGTTACAGCTGGAAATTAACAAAAGTATGAAATCCCCAGATCCTGAAGTACAAGTAATAAAATGAATCGGGGTTGGCAAATAGTATTAGTAGACGTGAAATGAGCCTGTTCGAAAATGGAGGAGTTCGTGGATATCACTTAGAAACAGCATATAAGTATCTATTGTCTATTCCTCCAACCAGCGTAGAAGCTGAACGAGCGTTTTCAGCTGCTGCTTATGTTGGCAATAAACTACGAAGCAGGCTCGGAAGTCAAACATTGGATGCTTTGATATTTCTGCGATTATATTTTCGAAATTCTAAATAGTTATTTTGTGCTGTTTTTTAATTTCTTGCAAAAGTATAGTATTGTTTGGTTTGTGTTTTTTTCTTTTCTTATTATTATTCTGATTTGTGTTGTGCAAAGACATTAAAGACATTTTTTTTAATTACTCGTGTTTTTTTTATTTTAGCCCAATTAGAAACCACATAGTCTAATCCCGGGATAGGCCCGGGATCCCGGGAAAAGGCTTTAAAAATCCCGTAAGCCCGGGATTGAAAAACATTCTCGGGATTGTATTCTCTATTCGTAACTTATCGGTTGAAAATGGACGTCGTCGGTTCATCGTGCGTGAATCGCTACTGTCTTCTGGTTCGTAGTCGCCACTCGAAAATCTTTCTTATGGTTGTCGGTTCTTTGAGCGATGTGGTCTGCCCATTAGATAGTCTAGGTACAACTTGCTAATTTTGAGAGTTATGCCTGCGACTTCCTCTCCTGCAAGTTCTCTCGTTACTTTAAAACTCAATAAAAAATTTGAGTTTTGAGTTTTAACGACTATTGAATTGATGATAATTTTATATTATTGTTAATATGACATTCCAAAAAGACTAGAGGATCCCATTTAAGGGGAGGGGGGTCACAATAGGCAATTAGGCTACCGACCCTAAAATTACCTTATAAATTTAAGGTCAAGGAAAAAAGACGACATTTTAACTTTAAATGTCGTCTTTTTTTCGTCATTGACGACATTTTGCTACCTGGGAGAACGTAGGTACTATATGCTTAGGTACCTATAATGGCGCTGACGTCTAGGTAGGTAGTTAGACCAAATTTCTATTCCGCAACTGTTCCAAGAAGCGTAGGTAGGTAAGCATTAATTGATTTTCATCAGAACTCGTACATTTTCTTAACAGAACGTTATTATTACCCTGTCTGCCCACCCGTGTTAACGTCACGCCGTAATTATGTTTGCTTTGATCTAAGGATATTTCGTGTTATTTGTATCAGCAACTAGATAACCCGCCCTAGCTTCGCACGGGTTTATTAGTTTTACGCCTTATCTCAGTCTAAAGGAAGAGAGAAGACGGAAACAGTCTGAAACAGACAAGGCAAAAGGATGAATGGATGAAACGGCGAATGAAAATCTGACCTTTGTTTATTTATGTCGAACAAAATAATAAGTCCTTAGTACAAGAAACACTAATTAGTTTTATTACTTTAAAAGATACAGTTGATATGAATTATTATATTCACGATTTTGGACGTCAGCCATTACGTAGATCGCGCACAAGAGAGCCACAGAGTACCAACGCTAGGGATGGGCCGGGCCTCTAGTGCTGTTACAACAAAATCACCTTCATCCATTCATCTTTTTCCTTTATCTTTTCCCCTCTCACTTCTCCCTTTTCTCATAGTACAGGATAGGAGTGGCTTTCAACTTAATTACTGAAGGTTGGATGTCTGTAACTTCTGAACCACAAAACCGACGACCTTGAAATATTTAGGTAGGTACGGGAAAATATTTAAAGTATACGTAGGTACTCCCTTTATAACAAAAAAAAGAATGAATGAAATCGGACCATGCGTTTGTGAACTACAACTAATTACATATTTTTACTTTCATCCCCTCTCCCGAAGGAACCGTGCTGAATTTCGGGAGTAAAAGTATCCTATAGCCTACCTCGTAATATGAACTCAAATCATGCCAAATTTCATTTGAATCCATTCAGTAGTTTCGGTGTGATGCTCAGCCAAGATAAAGACAGACAAAAAATGAAAAAAAATATATAGTTTTGGCTTCAGCATCAATAATAGGGAATCCTCCAAAAAAAATTATTTCAACGTACAGAATCGGACTTGTTACAGTTTTATTATAAGTATAGATAGTAGCAAATTTTGTCCATATTAATTTATGGGGAAATGCGATGAAATGTGGGTAAGGGGAATTTCGGAATTTGTTGGTTGTATTTATGATGTAGGTATAGGAGAGGTGAAGTACCTAGGTACCTATATATAGTTATATCTTATTCTGTGGTTATGACTTTTATATTTTAGCTACATAAAGTTATTATCGGCAAAACATATTATCCATTGATCCAATAAGCATGGAATAGGATAAAAGTGTACCTCTGTTTTTTATAACATGTATTTAGGTTTATTAAATAGCAGAAGAATTAGAGCTGAACCAATATTTTGTCAGCGCGGAATCCTATTTCGTGTTCTATCCTTTTCTATCGCTCAGCATCGTAACGTAATATTCTGGAGCAAGAAGGATAGCGAGTGCCTTCGCGCGCGCGTCAGCGATGCGGTAGCACTGACGCTGTCTTTCTCACTCTGACAGGTGGCAATCCTGAGCGATAGAAAAGGATAGAGCATGGAGAAATGAAATTCCGTGTTGACAGATGGCTCTTAAGGTGGAACGTTTCACTAGCGCGGCAAATACAAATTATCTTGCGTTCTTTTCCCAATAATAGCTTAATTACTCAACGTGATTACATGAAAACTAATTTTGCCCAAATAAATAGAATTTATCAATAAGTTACGATTAAAAGTATCTCTTAGATACCATTGGTTTAGAGACAAATGGCAATAAACAAATTTTGTCTTACATTTTCAGTCTATTGCCATTTGTCGCTAAACCAATTATATGTAGGTGATACTTTTAATTGTAATTTAATGATACATTCTATTTATTTGCGCAAAATTAGTTTTCATGTAATCACGTTGAGTAATTAAGCTATTATTGGCAAAAGAATGCAAGAAAATTTGAATCTGCCGCGCTAGTGAAACGTCCCATCTTAAAAAGAGTTGTACTATGGCAACATTGTCAACCATACAACTGAAAGAATCCTATCCTACTAATATTATAAATGCGAAAGTTTGTGTGTGTGTGTGTGAATGTTACTATTAATCTCCGTAACTACTGAATCAATTTTGATGAAATTTGGAATGCAGATAGCATAAACGGTGGGTTAACACATAGGATAGCTTTTACCCGCGGGTGAAACCGCGGGGCGCAACGTATTTATATACTTATTTGTTAGTTAATATGTAAAGTTATTTTTCACCACATTTGCTCAAAAAATGCATTTACAAAGCCTGTATACATTATTCGAAAGTTAAACCACCACACAACGCACCATACAACGGAGCGTGCGATAAAATAGGCACTCTCACCTAAGTACCTATTTTACCGCATCCTCCGTTGTATGGCGCCGTGCGTGACCTTTACGGTTTCTTTTAGTTTACATAAAAAATATATAAGAATTCCACCAGAGTTTCACATAACGAGAATAAACAAGCTGAATGATCGAAACTCCTTGGAAGCGTTTTTTGCTCAATACGTTTGTCTCACTTTAATACTAAAGAGAAAATGAAACTAAAGATGTAGTTCTAATTTTCACCACACGCACGTGCCGTCATTTCCATTGTAAATGTGCGCCATTTTAGCCCATTTTCATATTAGATTAGAAACGTCAAAGATTGTTTGTTGCGACTTTCCCACTAATAAACAAAAGTTTGTTTCATTACCTATTGTACTGTTTTCTCGCAAATGTGTTGAAAAACTTTGTATCATACACGTGCGGAAATTGGTGTCTACAAACTCGTGACTATGGTAAGCCCTCGGCTTCGTCTCGGGCTTACATATTTGTCTACTCGTTTGTAAAAACCAACTTACCGCCCTAATATCATAAATAACCGGGGGGGGGGGGGGGGGTGTAAATAACGGGGTCAATAACAAAATAAAACAGTGGTGTATACAAAAATTACTTATAATATACGTGAGATACAATAACCAAAACATAATTGCATCACAAACGAAACCACTTCTCCGTGTTCAAAACATTCCGTGGCCAACGCTGGGCCGTTATGGCCGACTACAAATCAGATTCTTAGAGAAAATCGATTGGATCATAAAGTAGGTCGCTCCCAGCGGTGTGACAATAGGACCACCCTATCTCTTCCCGTAGGTGCTGCAAGAGCCGGTTAAGGTGGAACGTTTCACTAGCGCTGCATTCGAGAATCCGAAGGGGTTGAGATTTTTCGTAAATCTGTAAAGTGTTCGTTATTAATGCAATTAATTGAATTTAGTATCAAGAACGATAGCTTACATTGAAATGAATTGAGCCTGGCCTGTATTAAAGTTGTACAATATTTAGAACTTGATGATGTGTTGTCGTCACAAAGTGAAATTCCAAAGTTAATATTGTGATGTGGCAGCCCTAACGTGTTACAAAGCTCTTCCGTTATTAGACTAACCTGGCTACCAGAGTCTAGTATCGCTTTTACATAGACTGGTGTGCCCTGAGCGTTGAACATTTGTAATATTGCAGTGCCTATCAAGTTATTCCCTAAATTACGCCTTCTATCCAAATTGACAGACAATACGGTAGCTGTCGACGGCAAACTGTGGTTTTGTGTAGATTGTTCATGTTCATGCAATAAGGAATAGATCAATTACTCAACGTGATTACATGAAAACTAATTTTGCGGAAATAAATAGAATGTATTAACAAATTACGATTAAACGTATCACCTACTTATGATTGGTTTAGCGACAAATGGCAATATACTGAAAAACTAAGATGAAATTTGTTTATTGCCATTTGTCGCTAAACCAATGATATCTATGAGATACTTTTAATCGTAATTTGTTGATACATTCTATTTCTTTACGCTAAATCAGTTTTAATCTAATCACGTTGAGTAATTAAGCTATTATTGGCAAAAGAACGCAAGAAAGATTGAATTTGCCGCGCTAGTGAAACGTCCCACCTTAAGTTTTTATCTTCGTATTTATAGCAACCTACAGTTACGAATTTTTGTCGTCAAAATTATTACGGAGAAAAGTAGCTGTAACAGGAACACGAAACAAAAAAGACGTAGGTACAAGGTAGATCCAAACGGTTGACACCAAAATCAAACGATTTTATTAAGATTTAGAGAGTGAAAACCTAAATAACTCTGTCTCTATCAGCCTGAATGCAGATGAAGGAGATGGATAGTAGATTTCTATTACGAATATACCCGTTGTGATGTCTCGTAATGGAAGTAATTCTATTAAAAAATATTCGACCATAATGTCCCATTTTGGCGTATCGATGACAAATCACTGTTATTTCTGCAAAGCACTCTAAAATAGTTGTTACGTTGTACTTCTCTTTCGTTTCAGTAGATTAGAAGAGAACAGCGATATTTCCCGTTGCGTTTAGTATTGATTTATAGAATGCTATGCAGAATCGACACCTCATGAAAATAGAAATAAGAGACAATTTAAAAACTAAATATGCAATGGATCAAAAAAAAGTACTATTTTTTTTTATGTCTTGAGATTATTTTAAAATAGTTTACGTAAGTATTTTTATTAACTTTTATGTACTTACTTATTTTATATTCAAAATGTTTGATATTTCTATTTCTTTTATATTTCATAGTTCCTTTACAATTTATTGTTTACATGCATAAGAGACAAAATGGCGAAACATAATAACGTCATTATTAATAATTATTACTAAAAAAATTTATTTCTTGCAAACATAATCAGTAGTTTAGCTAATTAAACTAAATAAGTAATGCATTTAAAATAATATTGGAATCACATCTTGTGTTGGCCACTTGAACAATCCCACCAACTAATTTTTTCAGCTAAATTTTTCACTATCTCTCTCTGACCATGCAGAGAATGGCTTCATTAAAAAGAGATAGCGGAAGATTACACTGCACAATAACAATTTGTAACTTAGTTATGACTGTTAAATCCATTCTCTCATTTCTACTGCCATTTTTTCAACTCATGTTAATAAAATATACAATATTAATAGTACTCTATCTCATTTGCTTTAAAGTTCATATTTGTTCTTCAGGACCGATATATCTTTGTCGGAGATTTTCTCCACCGTTTTGCAATGTTCTAGAAGTTTTGTGAGCACTGAAACAAATATAATTTCCCTTAATATATACAAAAATAAATATACTTAATATAAATAAATAGAGTAGCACATATCCAACAGCCGCAAGGCGTCCACTGCTGAGCACAGGCCTCCCTCATAAAACGCCACTTTGGCGGGGGGGGGGGGGGGGGGGGGGGGCTGTTATAATCTCTGGGTGGTCTCCGGGTGATCACCATGCTTGGAAGGCGGCTTGGTGATCACAGATTTTAATGTACCGAGGAGAATGCTGCTGTCCTTTCTCTGGGTATTCCCCTAGCCGGCTCTTACGGCACTCAGGGGAAGAGATGTGTCCTAGGCAGCATAATTTTGTTTTTAATGGGCAAATTGCCTTTATTACTCAAGCTAACTACTACAATAATAAAAACTAAACTAAACTAAACTAGCTACACTACCTACTACAAAGAACACTTATGGACTGTATAATAGCCGCGATGGCCTATAGACAGTCCAAGTGCTCCAGCCCACTACCGGTAGGTAGCGTACCCAACATGCTGGCCGCATTGCCACGTTGAATTGCAATGCTGATGCGTTGGGCCAAATAAGTGCCAGCATTTTGGTCACGCGTCGCATCGACCAGGCGCTCTGATAGACTTTGGTGCTCGCGATGAGCTCCCGGTCCCCACGGACCCAGGGTCTCAACACCAAACGGCTCAAATATGTAAACGCTACCGAGATTACTATATTTGCGCCGTTCAGCATAATTTAGATGTATGTTTAATGAAACGAATAAAACTTTTCCGTAGTAAATATGCAATAAACTGTGTGTTAAAACTATCAAATTAAAAAAAGTAAGTGATATATAAATATAAAGTGACTTAAAATAGAGCAATCGTCTTAATTTCTTATACAACAGAAATGGCAGCATATATGAAAATAGGTCAGACAGACAGACAGACATCACGTTACAATATCATCAGCCTAAAGACGTCCACTGCTGAAGACAGGCCTCCCCAATAGAACGCCACTTTGGACGCTTATCATAGAGGAATTTGCCATAACCGCAGACGTAGTTGTGTGCGAGTTGACGAGAGGTTTTCAAATAACTTTTTTCTCCCATCTTCTACAAAAATGATCCAATTTACTATTTAAATTTAATATATACTTCCGATTATACTTTTGCCGTGTGGTCCCGGTTTGCGAATAGGACCACCCCATCTCTTCCCGTGGGTGCCGGAATAGCAAGGAATATTCAGGGAATGGGCAGCAGCACTCGGTACATCGGGCCTTAAATGGGGTATGCGTAATAAGCGTCTAAAGTGGCGTTTTATGGTGGAGGCCTAAGTTCAGCAATGGACGGCTTCCGAGTGTTGATATAAATAAATATGTGTGGACATTTCACACGGCGCCATCTAGCCCCAAACTAAGCATAGCTTGTACTATGGGAAATAGATAACTGATACAATACTTAGATACTTTTTGTTTGTAAATACATACATACAATACAATATAACACCCAAACACAGAACAAACACCTAAGTTCATTACAGAAATGTTTGTCCTGGGTAGGAATCGAACCCACAACCTACAGTTCAGAAGGCAGGGCTGAGCAACTGAGCTAACAGGCCAGTCGTAAAACTTACGTTGTTTATCATTATCGGAGAGGAACATAGCTAAGGCGGAGAATCGCTTGACTCGACTCAGCGCGCTTAGGTATGCGCCGACAGATTTGCCCGCGAATTTCGACGTATCATTTGCTAGCAGGCGGAGTACGTCGGATAGTACGTCACTTTCTAGTGCGTTCTCGAAGATTGAAGGAATTTTCGATGGGTCTATGATCTGTAATAAGAAAATAGTAATACTATTAGACATTTCATACCGTACAGTACCATTTATACAAGGTAGGTACCACCGCTTTGCCAGGTATTCTGCCACCAATACTGTGTTCCGCTGCCGTATTATGTAAAAGTTACAACAGCAGTAGCCAAGCAACAGCAGTAGCAAAGTGACAGCAAACACTTAGCAATCGGTCGCAAGATGTCACTAGGATTCGTATTACGGAAGCCAGTCGCCCGCCTGTTGCTCGCCTGTTGCTGAATGAAATTATAATAAATTGATATAGTCGCTGTAGTATTGCTGTCACTGAGGCTTGCGTAATACCAATAAGTAGGAAACGATAGTTTAGAATGCATTTTTAGTTTATCGATTGTCCGATAGAGGGTGATCGCTACTCGATCGCTTTCTGGTACTCTGCTGTTGCTTACATAACACCAAAGTGACGTTTGACAGCGGTGATCGCGAGATTTACGCCTGTTGCAAACTTGTTGCGAGGTACGTAATTAGCCAACGGGTTTGAAGGGTACTGTATACTAGTAAAGCTACTGGGCAAATGAGACTATGATTAGTCTTAGACTTATTACTAGTAGACTAGTAGACCATGTTAATGTCTCAGGATGACGTGAAGCTCTGAGTGACACTGCAACTGTTATGGGCACTAGGCAGCCGTCACGCTTAACATCAGATGACTGACCAGCTCGTCATATCATTCATTTACATATACTATTACAAATATTTTTATTATTCTGACCTGTGCTTTCTCTTCCATGCCCACTTTATAAGTTGGTCACAGGCCTTCATAAGTAAGTCTCTCAAGCTAGACCGTTTATCGTTACAGCTAAATTAAATTATAAATGAAACGTTATTCAGTTGTGATAAGGTTCAAATTCGTTTTCACACTAAATGTTGAGTGAACCTTCCAGAGATACAGAGTATATAGAAATTCCTTGGTTTACCCATGGAACAAGTAGAAGAGAATTTTTAAACCTAGATGGAATTGCAAAGTGAGCGGGATATACGGCTAGCTACGGCGGGCTAGGTTTAGAACGGTTTTTTGGCATATTTCTGATCTACACTGTCTTCTTGGTGTATTGGCATTCCTCTTCTACTTGTTCCATGGTTTAACTAAATAAAGTATTAGGATAACATAACCTTAGAGTATAGACTAAAAGCATAGAGATAAAAAAGATATTATATTTGTACTGCTCACACGTATTGCTACGTCAGTGTGCGAAAGAAAGAAACAAACATATAGTACTCAGCTACGCTTGCGAAAAGTCACCGTACCATTTTTTCGACTCGATTCAACTGTTTTTTCTATACAAATCTGTCAAACTCATTCACATTAAAGTGTCCACTTCATATAAAAAGTGTCCAAAAAAGTGGTACGCTTGACAGATAATCAAGTTCTCTCTATGCTTTTAACGGCTTGTGCAAGGCCAGCGCGAATTCAAGTCAAAGCCACAGAATAGATGTATAGTACTAGCCATGAGCCAGGGGCCGAGCGGCAGGGGCGGTCTAAGTTAAACTGGTTCCAACGCGCAATAGTTTAGGTAATTTATTATTACACTGAATATCATGGGTATTTTAAAAATCCGCTATACATAAGCCCTCCATTATATTTAGTTCAACTACTACACAAAGTTTCATGATCTTATTTAAAGTATTCATTGAATAATCGCTGTTTATTTGTACGGTTTAGAGGTAACTTTGTAATTTTTTTCTATCGCGAAAATTTTATTAATTCGTATTTTCACTATACATTTGCAGTAGCATTAGTCCTGAACTTCACCATATATTCATTTCAAAGTCATTGTTGTAATATTGTTGACTGCTTCAAGCTAAGCCGTTTTAAGCAATTTGGCGTTGTATTGGCTCTTAAACTATACTCTAAGAACATAACCTACAATGTATGATATCCTAGCTAATAAATTATTTGATTTAAATAATACTTACACTCAAATAATCACTCCTAGCCTTCTCGTTCCCGCTTAGGTATTTCCACTGAGACATAAACTGAACGCTGTTGTTCGGCGCCACTAGAGCAGGCACGCGGTTGTCCTTCTCGCTCGCTCTCGCATCTGTTATTAGCTTAACTGATTCCGGGCTTGCTGTATCTAGAAAATAATGCGAGCAAAAAGTTAGTCGAGGTTTAAAGAAACGACATTTAAAGAATTAGCAACTCTTGCTACGACGCAATAAAGTGCAATTTAACAAAACACTGCACAAAAAACCCGCAAAATATTTACATCACCGAAAAACAAACAAAAGAAGAATAAAAACAAACCTTTGGAATTGTTCTTAGCATTTTTCGTACCTAGGTTGAAAATATTTGCACTACAATCGTCTAGATTGAAAATTTCCGTACTACCATCGATTTGGTTGAAAATTTCCGTACTATCATCGATTTGATTGAAAATTTCCGTACTATAATCGTTAATTTGGTTGAAAATTTCCGTACTATCATCGATTTGGTTGAAAATGTCCGTACCACCATCTATTTGGTTGAAAATATCCGTACTGCCGTCATTGTTGGATGTGTTAATGCAGTCTTTTTTCGTGTCTCCCTGAGATTGGTCCTCGATTTCGACGATTTTTAGACGGGTCGGAGGCTTTTCAGGTGACGTCTTGCCTAGTTGAATCTCTTGAATAAGTACCGGTTTTAGTGGTCTCTGAAAAATGTCCATATAAATTAATAAATGATCTTCCATTCTTTTTCATTAATTTTTTTCATCAACAATGAAAGTCACAGTATTTATTGTAAATAGGATATTTTAGACTTTAGAAAGTCAAAATGAGATTAAGGTGCTTATAATACTTAAATGAAGTTATTGTGCTAAGCATAAGTCATCAACATCATCATCATCATCAACATCATCATCATCATCAACATCCTGAAGACGTCCACTGCTTAACATAGGCCTCCCCCACAGAGCGCCACTTTGAGCGGCGGCTTGCCTCCTGCATCCATCGGCTCCCCGCAGTTTTAGCCAGATCGTCGGTCCACCTAGTGGTAACCATACACTGCGTCTTCCAAAAATTACAAAGTGCCATTTTATTTTTATTTTATTTTATTTTTATTTTACATGGAAAACTAACAGCTGCTTAGAAGCTAATAAATAATGATTATAAACAAAAGAGAAAGCCTTAAATAGTTTCGGCTTGTAGTTAAAGAGCTTACAAAGTTTACAGTGTCCTAACAGATAACGGTGATAGATAAAAACCAGGTGAAAAGGAAAATATAAATATACCTAAATCTAAACCTTGAGCACAATAATCATATTAGTCAAAGCCATATAAAATATATTACAACGCGATTGCACAAAATTATTAATTATTGATAAAGAATTGATTATTGATAAGTAATTTGAAATAAGCCTGAGATTCTGAGAGAGATCGAGAACTTCTATGGACAGTTATACACCTCGACACGTAAGCCCGCTACTAACACAGCTCAGGACATCAGAGCCAAGTTAGTCCGACACTATACCGAAGATATCCCGGACGTCAGCCTGTACGAGATTAGAATGGCCCTCAAACAGCTTAAAAACAACAAGGCACCAGGTGAAGATGGAATTACGACCGAACTTCTGAGAGCGGGTGGTAGACCGGTACTTTTAGTCCTCCAGAAGTTATTTAATTCTGTCATCCTTGAAGGTATAACGCCAGAGGCATGGCACAAGAGCGTGGTGGTGCTCTTCTTCAAAAAAGGCGATAACACCTTATTGAAGAACTATAGGCCCATCTCGCTCTTGAGTCATGTGTATAAGCTGTTTTCGAGAGTCATTACGAATCGTCTTGCACGCAGGTTTGATGAATTCCAGCCTCCCGAACAAGCCGGTTTCCGAAAAGGCTTTAGCACCATAGACCACATCCATACGCTGCGCCAGATTATACAGAAGACCGAAGAGTATAATCGGCCGTTATGCCTAGCGTTTGTGGACTATGAGAAAGCCTTCGATTCAATCGAGACTTGGGCGGTGCTGCAGTCCTTGCAGCGATGCCAAATTGACTATAGGTATATCGAAGTTTTGAAGTGTTTGTACAGTAAGGCCACTATGTCAGTCCGACTACAGGACCAGAGTACGGAACAAATTCCATTGCAAAGAGGCGTGAGACAGGGAGACGTTATTTCTCCGAAACTGTTCACAAACGCATTGGAGGATGTTTTTCAAGCTCTTGGAGTGGAAAAGATCTGGCATCAACATAAATGGCGAGTACATCACTAACCTTCGTTTTGCCGATGATATAGTCATAATGGCGGAATCGCTCGAGGACCTTAGCACCATGCTCAACGACCTCAGTAGAGTCTCCCAGCAGGTTGGTCTTAAGATGAATATGGACAAGACAAAGATCATGTCTAATGCTCATGTTCCACCTATACCGGTAATTGTTGGGAACGATACTCTCGAAGTTGTCGACAAGTATGTCTACCTAGGACAGATTGTCCAATTAGGTAGGTCCAACTTCGACAAAGAGGTGGCGCGAAGAATCCAACTCGGCTGGGCAGCGTTCGGGAAGCTTCGTCCTATCTTTTCGTCCAAAATACCGCAGAGCCTGAAAACGAAAGTTTTCAATCAGTGTGTGTTGCCAGTGATGACTTATGGAACTGAGACATGGTCTCTTACTGTTGGCCTCATTAGTAAGCTCAAAGTCGCGCAGCGAGCTATGGAGCGAGCTATGCTCGGTGTTTCCCTGCGAGATAAGCTCCGGAACGAGGAGATCCGCAGGAGAACTAAAGTGACCGATATAGCTCTTAGAGTTAGTAAGTTGAAGTGGCAATGGGCAGGCCACATCGCTCGTAGAACTGACAACCTATGGGGAAGAAAGGTTCTCGAGTGGCGACCACGAACCGGAAGACGCAGCGTAGGCCGGCCCCCCACTCGGTGGACCGACGACCTGGTGAAAGCCGCGGGGAGCCGATGGATGCAGGAGGCGAGCAGCCGCTCAAGGTGGCGTGCTCTGGGGGAGGCCTATGTTCAGCAGTGGACGTCTTCAGGCTGTTGATGATGATGATGATGAAGTAATTTGAAAAAATTCCGCCTCACTGTGAACAAATCCACATTTTCAGAATAGTTAAAAAGATTGACAGTCCGTATGAAGAAAGCGTTTTGCCGGTAATTAGTAGAACAAAAAGGAGTGTACAGCTTCAGATAATTTCTATTACAAGTTTGATTTTTGTTAGCAAAGATGGAGAGTCAAACAAATTCAAGACAATACTATGTAGAAAAGTAAGATCCGCCGCTTCCCTTCTCTTGAAGAGAGGTAGTAAGTGGTGACGTTTACAACTATCCTCATAATCGAGGTTACGAATTTTGTGCTTGAAATTAACATGTTTTAAGAACTTTTTCTGTGGTTTTTCCAAGATGTTAATATACTTATCATATCGTTATTTTCACCAAAGACCCCTAAACTACACCCTAACTAGGAATCCCTTTGGCTAAGGGCCCCTTAGATTTGACCCTTTACCTAAACTCATTTTCACAGCGCTGAGTGACACTTAAATTGTAAAGTGACAGTTTTTTCTTTTGTACAGTTTCCAAAAACCGTACGTTGCCGTTTTTCGTTATTTTATTTATATATTTTAGAGAATAATCGTCAAAAATACAGGCAACATGCTTCATTGATATTTAGCATTAGAGTTTTTAATATATTATGCATCAGAAAAATTAAAACAAATAAATTTTCTGGCGTTATGCGGGTAGAAACAGTTGCCAAATACAATTGAAAAAGAAAACTAGCGTTTTGATAATTTAACCTGCCACTTAACGCTAAGGGGTCGAGCTTCTGCCCCCTAAACTTAGGGGATCCCTTAAGCTTTGGGTGTTCTCCTTAATCGCCGGTGAAAACAAAATTACTGTCAGATGTCACTTAGATATTTTTAAGGGTGCCTTAAAATTTAGGGATCTTTGGTGAAAACGGGCATAAATCTCATATATATTAGTAACAACCATAGAAAATTAAATCCAATTTTCTTCGTTACGTCACGTCATAAAAAGGCTTTTCCTCACCTTAGACCTCAAATGAGGTGGTTTCTTCACAGGTCTCAAAACCGTTACATTTTCCCCAACCCCAAGTCTCCAATTTTCTTCCGCAGTAGGCAAAATCACTGGTTTAGGCTCATCTGGCAACTCTATGATCTTTGGCTGGTGTTTAGGTTTGCTTATGAACGGCTTGGACTCTATTATCGGTGTTGTTGCAGGTGATGATTTCGATTTGGCCTGCGGGAAAATCTTATGAGTTTCATGATTTATACTAAAAATAAATAAATATATGTGGACATTTCACACAGCGCCATCTATCCCCAAACTAAGCATAACTTGTACTATGGGAACCAGATAACCGATACAATACTTCAATACTTTTTTGTTCTGTAAATACATACATAGAATACAATATAACAACCAGACACAGAACAAACATCGATGTTCATACACAAATGTTTGTTCCGGGTTCCGGGTGGGAATCAAACCCACAACCTATCGCTCAGAAGGTTGTGGGTTTGATACTCACAAATAACTTATTCATAAGATACTTATAGATAAGTACTCATAAGAAACTCATAAAATACTTATTTAAGATATTCATAGAATACTCATAAGACACTCAAAAGATTTAACAACACATACTCATATTATGGTACTCACTATACACATAAAATACTCATACGATACTCATATGGTACCCTCATTATACATATAAAACACTCATACGGTACTCATATGGTACTCATAAAATTACCTTACCCCTTTTGTCCCCATCCTAGCTTTAATAGCATTCAGCTGAGCTCTAGCAGACTTATTATGAGGCTCCAGTCTAAGTACTTCAGTAAGGTCTGCAGACGCTGATCGAAGGGACCCAAGTTTCTCTCTAGCGGTTGCGCGGCGCTGCAGCGCTTTAACGTATGTGGGATCTAGCTGCAGCGCTTCAGTGCAATCTGATTCAGCTTGATGGAGGCTGAAAGAAAACATGGAAATTGAGAGGTACATGGTAGGACTTTTCTGTAAGTTTGTCTAGGTAGGTCCCACCGCTTTGCTAGATATTCGGCCACCAAGCAAGTCATCATCATCATCATCAACAGGCTGAAGATGTCCACTGCTGAACATAGGCCTCCCCACCACTTTAAGCGGCTGCTTGCCTCCTGCATCCATCGGCTCCCTGCGGTTTTCACCAGGTCGTCGGTCCACTGAGTGGGGGTCGGCCTACGCTGCGTCTTCCGGTTCGTGGTCGGAGAACCTTTCTTCCCCATCGGTTGTCAATTCTACAAGCGATGTGGCCTGCCCATTGTCATTTCAACTTGCTAATTCTAAGAGCTATATCGGTCACTTTAGTTCTCCTGCGGATCGCCTCATTCTTTCCATAGCTCGTTGCGCGACTTTGAGCTTACTAATGAGGCCAACCGGCCAATAGTAAGAGACCATGTCTCAGTTCCAGAAGTCATCACTGGCAACATACACTGAACGCACAAACAAGTGGTCAAACAAGTGGCAAGTGGTGTATTTAAAGGGCACTGTAGGTCTGTACTAGTGAAATTACTGGGAATATAGGACTGTGATCTGATCTTAGTGTAGAAGTCTTATTCAAGAGACTGAGCTGATGTCTTAGGATAATGTTTGCAGTATTTTATAAAGTGACATTCATAACATTATCATTTAGAGTTCCGAGTGACACTGCTACTGTAACGGGCGGCCATTACGCTTAACATCGGGCGAACAACTAGCTCTCCACATCATTCGTTTAAACATAAAAACATGTTTGAACTTGAAACAACTTGAACTCGGTAGTAAAACACTTTCTGGTACTCGTTTGGATACTTACATTTGTGGGCATTTAACACAGCGCCATCTAGCTCAAAATTAAGCAAAGCTTGAACTATGACAACTAGATAACTGATAGAATGCTTAATGCTTATATACTTACTAGCTGCGCCCCGCGGTTTCACGCGCGGATAAAAAGTACCCTATGTGTTAATCCAGTACATAAGCTATCTATATTCCAAGTTTCATCCAAGTCCGTCCAGCGGTTTGAGCGTGAAGGAGTAACAAACATACACACATACACACATACAAACTTTCAGCTTTATAATATTATATATAATAGTGTGATTAGTGTGATAGTGTGATGATACATTTTGTTTGTAAATACATTTATACTTATAATACAATACAGCACCCAGACAAAGAGCAACCATCTATGGTCATCATCATCATCACACAAGGTTTCCAGTACACAGTTAAGTAGGTACACAGTCATACATCACTCAAGCACATCACACGCCTGTTATACAAACACACGCCCAATTGTTCTGTTCTTGGTATATTTATTATTTTTGTTGATTATTTATACTATAGTTATTCGTATATTTAGTAATAGTAAGGCTGTATATAAAACCGCTTATTCTTATTTCTTTGGCGAAAATCTGTCCAAGCATAGGGATAATTTGAAAAACAGCGCTGTGTTTGCAATTATGTGAACACAGCACATGCTGAAGTTACCCCTATGGCCCTACAATTCTTTTCACTTTTATAAGCTGTAATGGTACGCTCTTTTTTGTTTGTGTTGTAGTGGCAATAAATTGTTTTTTTTTTTAGTTAGGGTCCAGGATCTATGTATGTGATTGTTGGGCGTTTTGTTATTTTTACTACCACTTAAGCTATAAGACCAGTAAAGTTACCTGTCTTTCTTGAGGTAGCACAACCCTCTGTTAGCATAGTAAATAGCATCATCTTTCACAAGTTCTATTGCTCGGTTGTAGCAGCTGATAGCGTCATCCCATTTCTCTTGCTTCACAAAGGTATTACCCTAAAAATTATGTCATGAGGTATATTAAAGTAAGATTAAAATAAGATCAGTATTATCTGCGGGTGGTCCTTATTAATAGGAACACCCCATTTGTTCCCGTAGGTGCCGTAAAAGTGGGCTAAGGAAATATCCAGAGAATGAGCAGCACCATTCTCTTTGGTACGGTAAAATCTTCTGCAAGTCGCAAAGGAGGCAAGCTCATAGTGGCGCTCTATGCTCTTAAGTCTGTAGCGTGAAGAGCACAGAATTTCAAAATATAATTAAAACAAACCTCAACATCAATATCTACTTCATAGGACACTTGTGAAAGTTTAAAGTGAGATAAAGAGAATTAATTTACTTGCACAACAAAACATGGAAACATAGCTTGTATCACAGAACAATGCAAGGAACAGATCAGTCAACAACCGGTGACCAGAAGTCAAGATTTTACTCACAATGATCAATTTGTGAATAAAATCTCAACTTGAGCATTAATTCATGACTGAGCAGCATTCCGTAATAAGAACCTAACGGACTTCGCAGAGTGAATCTTCTGGTACATGTACTACTAAGGAATATTCTGTAGTAGCAGTAGAATACCATATTGTGCATGTCCCCCCTCCCAGCCACCCTTGTTTCTTTAAATAGAGAAGTGCATGTGGCTCTGGATCAATAGCACAGCTGCTTTGGTGACATCAACAGTGGATGATGGTGGCTCTTTCAAAATTTCTAGAGACAATAATACTTCTTACCCTTTCCTTCTCATACTGGGCCTCTTCTCTCAACTTCTCCATCTTAGCGGGTAAACTCTTCTTGCTGTCTAGAGAAGTGGGACCCTTATCTTCCATGTCAATATCCTCACATGCTTTGTCCTAAAAAATAGATATGTAACCTGTAACACTTTTCGAATATGGTAGCTCATGCATGTAAAACTGTGTATATGGACTTTAGAAACAGTGGGAACCCAAAACCCATTTTTTTGTTATTAAAAATTACCAAGTTAATATTATTTTCATAAAGAAGGTTAAAGATAAAAGCAGTAATAAGCTTTTAAAGTTTCTGGAGGGGGCATCGCCTGTCCCTTTCTCGCAAAACAGAGCTTCCCCACAGTTACTATGAAAATGCATGTTAGTGATGTCACATGCCAGAAATTGTATGTAAAGCTACCACAGCTTAGTAATGAGGTACTATGAAGGAGCAAGAACTGATGTCATTGCACATTTGAACTGTCTCTTTCTATTCCTGTATTTTAAAATGCTTGTAACTTTGTCATTTTTTGAGATATAAAATTTTTGTTTTCATAACTCTTTATTTTTTAAGGAATATTATTAACTTTTGCAATAAAAAAATAGCCTGTCAGTCAATATGACTGACAATCATCAGTCACATAAAAGTATATTTGAGATGCAGGTTTGGTGTATTCAACTGACATAAATTGTAGGTTTACTATAATTTGTCACTGTATGAAATAGGGGCTTGTGTGTTGATGATTATGACTATGTTGTGTGCACAGATTTCATTCATAAGTTCATTCACATTCACACTTCATTGGTTAATCTATATCTATTATTTACGCAAAAAATCAGTATTCAACCGGTTTTCTTTAAATTAATTACTGGCTCTGAATAGTTATTACAAAGAACAATGAGTAATTTTTTTTTTCAGTCATATTTTTTGTATTGATTTATCAACAGAAAAATACATTTTATGCAAGGTATTATTGTAATAGATGGTAGTACTATAAAGCAGTAATTAGTTGTCAGTGTTATCTTTATGAATGCTAATGGGTATTAAACTAAAATATTTTATTGTAAGGTAGGTAGGTACCTATGTATGGAGGTATGAAGGATAAAGTTACTTACAACATCAAAATTTTCCCATGCCTTGTAATCAGATGATGATATTCTCTTTTCAGGTTGTTTTTTCACTTGAACAGGCTTTTCCTTCTTTACTTTGCTTCTAACCGGAGGCAAATCCTAACCTCGAAAAAAATAAAGTAAGAAAAAAATTGTTAATGGAACAATGTTTACTACAAAATAGAGCACATAAAAACTACATATTACAACTATGGACAAATATTAGGTACGTTAAAAATAGCTTTTTAGCCGTGAAAGCAAAATAATGCCGGTCATTGTGTTGACACAGCGAATGTTCTTCTACAATTTCACGCGTTGTAAAACCAATGCTTGGGGAAATATCACAATCACGGACACGCAGACGTATACCAATACTATTAAAAAGGTAAAACAACGTTAATTAAGATCTGAACCTGCTCATAACCACCGTTTAGCGCAGTCTCTTTTCTTTTCATCTCGGACTCCCAGTTCTGAAGGTCCGTCAGATAGCTATTCAAAGTTTTAGCGTTATCGCGGACCTGTTTTTGAATTTGGAATGCTTTATCCATAATTTAGTACAAGTTTAAAGCAATGAATGAGCCGTTTTCTTTACCTGTTTGATCAATAAACGTGAAAAATAAAACTGATAAAATTTGTAGCTTTTTTGGTTGCTGTGAGAGCTTGTCTTTTTTTTTTTTTTTTTTTTTTTTTTTTAATGGCCTGGATACTGGTCCTTTTGGCCAAGAGAGCTTGTCAAACAATCAGTGTGACTATCTGTAAACTGCAGATTCTGCCCTAAATAAAGCTATAAATCTGCCAAAGTCTGGCCAACCCAATTTGAAATCTGCCAGAAATATGCCCCGAGTTTTTATCTTAATCATTTTATTAGATGGAAAATAATGAAAAATATGTTTTTCGTAAGTGTTTAAAAATCAAGATATTATATATTACATTATAATTCTTTGGAATTTTCTTCGTTTTATTCATTGTGCCTATTATTGCCTACATGATTTAAAAAATTGAGGAAAATTAGTTTACGTATCAACGTTAGATTCATAATCCTTCATTTTTTTAAACATACGTGAATTTTACGTGCATATTTTTTTAAATCTTGTATTTACTTGTTGTGACAGCAAAACAGAATTGTAATTTGCTTTTAAATAAAAGACTTAAGCTTAAGGCTCAAGCTAAGCTAAGGCTAAGGCCTAAACTTTGATCATAGAGTTCAACAAATCCCAGATTATGGACGAAGGTAAGTAGGTAGATTAGATACCATAATTTGGGCATCTTGTGCACATATTACTATAATAATATATTATGTACACTGTGTGCCATGAAGCTACTACCAAAGAGTATGTAACGTGCCTACTATCCAAAGGGAATAAATGGGAATGGCATAAACGGTCTTAGTAAGAGGCACCACCTTTATTCCTATGCCAAAAGACTCATTGGTAATGATGCGTTGGTGGAAGCTAAGCTCCACAGTTTAGAGCACCGGCGTAAAGTTGCCAGTTTATCGGTTTTTTATAGACTGCATTTTGGAGAGTGTGCGAAGGAATTACACGATCTTATTCCTCCATCTCCTTTCTTTCACCGGACATCAAGGCGCACAAAAACACGGCACCCATATATGGTTGAAATTCCATCAACCCGCACTAAGCGTTTTGCTATGCACTTTATAGTGCGAACAGCCAATGAGTGGAACACCTTGCCGGCGTCCTTGTTTCCAGCTAACTATGATCTAGGTGTCTTCAAGACGAGAGTGAACAGGTATCTTCTAGGCAAGCATGTTCCATCGTAGACTGCGTCATCGCTTTCCACCAGGTGAGACAGTGGTCAAATGATTTGCCTATACCCAATAAAAAAAAAAAAAAAAAAAATGTCCCTTTCTAACTCGTGGACAATATGACATTTTAATGTCAATGTTTGGTGTTGCTATAGTTAGAAAAAATATCCTGACAATAAGTTTAGTCAGTATTATATTTTTGGATAATCCATTAAACCATTATTTAAAAAGACATAGATAAAATATTGAATCTTTAAATTGGGAAATATTAATTATGTGTAAGACTATAATACTTGTAAATAGTAATTAGGGTATTTAAAATTGTTTATGTATGATACTATTTTAGCATAAATAATTAATATATAAATAACGCTGAAAGATCACATAGAAGTCATCCATTAATCACGTAATGTTTTAGCAACTTTTTCCTAGTGTTTAGACACTGGATAGTAGGTTCATGTTGGGTACACAGGCTATAGTCAACAGACTTCTGACAAAATTGACAATTTAGTTATGTCGATTCCAAGTCCAACCAAATATCGTATGAAGAATTAATTTGAATTGAATAATTTGGCTGCAATATTTTAAATTTTACTTCAAAATATTCAAATCTCCCCAATGTGCCAAAATCTGCCATATTTTTTAAAACGTTTGCACTATCTGCCACAGTATAAATATGAGGGTTAAATTTACCGAAATGGCAGAAATCTGCCATAAATTGTCACATTATAAACAGTTTCTAGAACGTCATAATAATATGTCATTGTCAAGTTTAGTGTCAATCAACGTACTGTCAAAAGTTTTTTTTTTCTTATATTTTGGCTCTATACAGTCATAACATTTAGCCAGTGTCAAGTATAGTAATTTTTCATCGTGTTATAGAATATTTTACGTAAAGTCAAGTCTTAGTTACCGTGTGGGTAGTCATAGTCCAGTCTAAGTCATGCCCTAGCAAAGTGGTGGCAACTTTACTAGAAGCTTCTATGAAATTTTGGAAACAACACGAAAGACCACGTTTCTTCACATATCACTTGCCCTCATGCTCATAATTCAGCACCTAATGCGTAAAACGCCACCAATTTTATACATTAATACTGGAAAAAACACAAGTTTTAAAAAATAATACAATACGACGACGTGAGCTTTCCCGCGTTCGTATTCGTAATTAATAACTCTGCAAAGCCCAAAATTCATTTCATGGCACCGATTAAAGAAAAATAATTGAACTGCAAGCAAGTTTAGATAACGAAACGCTAATTAATATGTAATACAAATACTTTACATAATGCAAGGAAGTTTTAAGGTAGGTATAGAACTACCTTGATAATATAGGTACTGCAGGTACCACCGAGTACTTTGCTGTAGCACAGATAGTAGGTACCCTCAAGGTACCAGGGTACCTTGTACCCACGAGTTTTTTTTCAAATTTCGCGAGTTGAAGCAGAAACTTGCCCCCCATACATTTATATATTACCTATCCTCTCCTATTTTTAAAATCATAATAAAAGGGCTTTGTCCCTGACGCGATTATGCCGCCGGTTAGGTAAAACAAAGAATAATTTATGATAATTTCTAATACACACATAGACCTCTCCTTCTCCTTTACGCTTGCTTTGCCCGCTCGCCCAATAAAATTATCTGCATGGCTATGTTCCTGTAATTAAGTGTAATATTTGGTTACCTACTTACTTAGGTACGCAAATTGTTTAGTAATTATTTGGTGATCTTCTCCAATATGAATTGAATTAAGTAAGCAGAACCATGAAACAAGTAGGTTAAAACGGGTTTTTGACATACCTATTTCTGATCTACGCTCAACTTATAGGCCGCTCATTTTGCAGCGCCATCTAGTTTTATAACGGCTTTTAGCATATTTTTGATCTAGGCTGTTTTCTTGGTGTATTGGCATTCCTCTCGCTGTTCGATACCACAAATACTGCAAGCGCAATGAGCGCCACTCCGAGTGGGACTGTGCAAGATTTTTGGCGGGATCACCGGCCGCTCCGCTCGCCGCTTTGGGACTACTTGTTCCATGGTAGAGCTAGATAGAACAAAATATTCATGTTACATTGTGTAGGTAGTTACCCTATATTTGTTGAATGTTCCACCGGTGTAACTTTTGACCTTGCAATATTTTATAATGACCCAATGCAATATCAAAATTCGTCAATCAACGTCAGAATCTTGAGCTATCACTATCACGTGGCTATCACGATTTACGACCTTAAGTTAGGAAACCATACATGTACCTACTTACGTGATAGCAGTTTAATTGAATTTCATCAATCATCAAGTATATATGCGGTAAATATAAGTACTTATAATACCTAAGTATTAGAAAGCCCAACGATCACATACATAGATCCTGGACCCTAACTAGGATTCCTTGTATCTAGGGACCCAGGAACTACGAGGACCATGGTCCCACAACACCCAGAGACAGAACAAGTATACCTATACCTACTTGCGCTTTCTTTTCTGTGCATTTTGTCCTGTCGCGGGAATCGAACCTGCCGCCTCCAGGTTATGAGCCAACACGCACAACCACCACAGAGGCTGTCAAAGACATACCGAGCTAAAAGAGAAAATTTGCTATAGGAAGCTATCTTCCTGTGAGTGACATGATTATTATATTATGTATAGTTATAAGCAACCAGTGTGCAATTAGGACCATCCCATCTCTTCCCGTGGGTGCCGTAAGAGACGGCTAAGGAAATATCCATTCTACTCGGTACAACACTAGATGGCAGGGATAGATAATGTTGCTCGTTTACCAGATGAGTCATAGATGGCGCTGCTTTAAATAGTACTACTACGTAACACTACATGGCAGGAATAGATAATGGTACGGAACCCTACGTGCGCGAGTCCGACTCGCACTTAGTTATATATCGCTTGTTTTAGGTAACACAGAATACTTGGGTAGGTCCCAACGGATCCCACCAAACAGATCCCTCGTAGTATTTTTTGCAACATACCTAAATAAGTATTCTGACGCAATGAAAATATTTCACAAAAACTCTGAATCCAGTGGTCCGAGAGCCCACTGCACAAACACCTACGTCATCGGGTACCCCATAGGCTATCCTTAGATCGTTAACCGACACCTAAATATGTAAAAAAAATCAGGTCTGCCAGTGCCGATCCTGCCGGATCATTGATCGGATCGGGTCCTTGACGTATTTTTTTTGTCAAAATTACGTCATAAGGTACCCGGATGAAAGTGCTGGCAACAGTTAACCATTGATTAATTATGTAAAAAAAATTGGTCTGACATTGCGCACCCTGCCGGAAGTACCTGGCAGACCCCCAAGACTGTGCCCTTCACACCCTTTACCTACCTCAGCGAATACCCCGATGAAACCTACGCCCAATAATAGCCAAGATGCCCCTGATAATAGATTAAAAGGTCTGCCAGATCTAAACTTGGCGAAACTTAGCATTCAAGGGATTTGAAGTTGGTGCAGGTGGATTATTTCCATGACCCGGCAAGATCGGAACTGGCAAACCTTTTTTTTTACGTTTAAGTGTCAGTTAACGATCTAAAGAAAGCTTATTGGGGTACCCGATGACGTAGGTTTTTTTGCAGTGGGCTCTCGCACCACAGCGGGCACTTACCATTTCAATAGACACCGATTGGGTGTCAATTATTAATTAAATAGCCGGATGTTTTGTTAGTTCTATTCAATTCAGCAGTAGGTATTCACGTTATAGTAATAGTTAGTCTTCCCAGTCTTACATAAAAACCTGTATAGAAGCTCTATGAAAATAGTTTGAGGAGGTGATCTCACGCGATCTGCAGATCCTTGACACTTGGTGTCCATAGACAGATTATACCTAAGATCTGTTGGATTTACCCAAAAATGATAAAGCCCGTTGATAGCTCGTGAACATAATTTCTCGTACAAACACGACTCACCTGCGCGGCCAGGGGACGAGGTAACAAAACGAGACAAAGCTATACGAAATTACAAAGGACAGAGCAGGATGGAACAAAAGACATCAACGGGATCTCGCGATTTGTATGAATATAGTAGTTGAAATACACTACTTATAATATTTTTGTATGTGGGGAAGTTGTATCATTGGTCAACTGGATTTATAGTCAATGGATTTACCTAATACTTAGGTAGATAAATAGGTAGGTAATAATTATTTTCCATAGTTAAGGTAACCAATGGCTAAAAACTCTAATTCTAACCGATAGTCAACATTTTTTTTGTTTTTAACCATGGGTTACCTTAACCACGGTTAAAAAAATACGCCCTAAGGGTGCGTTTTTTGATCCATAGTTAAGACCAATGCCATAATGCCAACCAATGGCTAAAAACTCTAATTCTAACCGATGGTCAACATTTGTTAGAGTTTTAACCATTGGATACCTGAACTATTGGTGAAAAAACCCACTTAGTCGTCCGTTGCTGAATATAATATAAGTACTTACATCTCCCCTTAGAGCGCCACTTTGCGAGGCTGCTTTGCCTCTTGCATCCAATGGCTTCGGTCGTCGGTCCACCTAGCCTACGCTGCGTCCTCCGATTCGTGGGTGCCCCTCGATAACCTTTCTTCCCCATCTGTTTTCGTTTCAGCCAGTGATGTGGCCAGATGCTGATGCCCATTGCCATTTCTATCTTGCTAATTATAAGAACTATTCACTATTCATCAGTGACTGTAGTTCTCCTGCGGATCTAAGAAGTATAAACGTATTAGTAGGTACCGATACCTGTAGAGTCAGAATACCTTATCACCGGAAAACCTATAGGTAATTTATTTATATAATACCATAAAATCTTAATATGTAGATAGACATCTGCGTATTTAAACTCTTTAGATTTTTAGTATAACGTGATTTTATGTGATGATTGCGGAAACTATTTGCAGAAGTTTCATCACACAGTTATGTTAAGAGATGTTCCATTTAGATGACATTGAATTTAAAAAGCAATCCCAGCTTGTAGTTTAATTTGTTTATTTCTCATGAAGTACCTACTTAGGCAGCTATATCTATATCAGGAACTTAGAGTAACTACTTAATCGGTTGAGGGTTTTTGAACTTTTTTTAGAGTCACTAAGTGGCTAACCAGTAGGTTACGACTACGAGCGAAGCGAGGAGGAGTGTTAGGTTAGTTTTGACCACACTAGAAGTAGGTACACAATAGTATATAACGAAGTGATACTGATCAATTATAAATAACCGAAAAATCTGCCATTTTATTGTGAGACACATTGCCCGTTTGCAATAATTCGACAGTTCATAAATAACCGCGATTTTTTTATAGACAATCGGTTCTTACAAAAAGACGGTGACGTGACATAGACACATATTACACAATCATCACAAGACATCAATCAATATTTTAACTAAGAGAGTTCCTACAAATGCTTGCCCCCCAGTGGGGTATTATTTTTTTCTTAGATGCATACCTACCTAAAAAACCTATCAGAATTTTTGGCCTGCCCAAAGGCTCCTGCCGGCGTACCGTGAGCTCTTAGTGCGATTCAAAACAGAGCCTATACTGGATCGCTTGTCAAAATCTCCATACAAAAAAACAAAGCGATCCAATATAGGCTCAGTTTTGAATCGCGCTAAAAGCTCACGGTACGCCCCCTGGACTTGGCTGGGACCGACGCGTGCCTCCGAAGCTACTATAGGTTTCTAGGCAAGCATGTCCCATCGTACACTTCTTCGTCACTTTCCATCAATTGAGATTGCGGTCAAATGCGGACCTATTTAGTGTAACAAAAAAAGGTACGTATACCTAGACATGTTATGCCCGCAGCTTCACCCGCGTGGACTATCCTTCAGGAATAGTTTATATTTCCGTTAAAAGTTCCATTTTAGCGCACCCCATTATGTAAAGAATGTATTTTCTAAAATTCTAGATTTTTAGCTTCAGCGGTTTAGGCTGTGGATAGGTCTCACAGTCAGGCAAAGCCTTTTATTATAATAAATAAAAAATTATTACTTACTACGTAGGGTAGATATGTAGCCTACAATATACATTATGTAGTCTATGAACACGCCCTACCTACATTAGTTTAGCCGACATAGCATAAGTTAGTAATATGACAGTCATTTAGAGCGCTCATATCGAAGCACGACTAGTCGCTTCTAACCGATCGGTAAAGTTAAGCAACGTTCATTGCGGTCACTACTTTGATGGGTGACAGCAAAAAGTGGTACTTACAATTGAGCGCTACCGTGCTTCGGAGGGCACGTTAAGCTGTCGGTCCCGGCTGTTGTCGTAAGCCAAGTCAGAAGCCTTTGGGCGGCCAAAAAATTCTGACACCAGGGCTGACCACTTGCCTACACGAGAAGAAGAAGATCTAGTATCCACTACCTGGTCTGTGGTCATCATGTAGAAGCCGTACTATATACTTGCTCACCGCAACACTTTTCATTGCCAACATAGCCCATCACCTACCATAGGATTTCACACCTTTAATCCTTTTTACTAGGTGGTAGGACTTTTCTGCAAAGTTCGTCTAGGTAGGTACCACCGCTTTGCCAGTTATTCTGCCGCCAAGCAGTAGTGTGCAATCACTACTGTGTTCCGGTTTGAAGGGCACTGTAGCTAGTGAAATTACTGGGCAAATGAGACTTTATGATCTAATCACTCTGTCTAGTAATCTGATTACTAGAATGTGTGCTGTCTCAGGATGACGTGCGCAGTGCAGTGTCACGCGAAACTTTATTGTTTTAAAATTCCGAGTGACACTGCAACTATTATGGGCAGCCGCTTAACGCCAGGTGAACGACTAGCTCGTCACGTCATTCAATCGCATAAAAAAAAAATGAAGAACCATCCCTCCTTCACATGGCGAATCGCCTCCCATAGTTATTTTTATATTAATGAATGACGTGACGAGCTGGTGGTTCACTTGATGTTAAGCGTTAGTCAGAACGTTTGTTACAGTGCCACTTGGAACTCTAAAATATAAAATTTTGCGTGACATTGCACTGCGCAGTGCGCATGTCATCCCAAGACATCAGCACAATCTCGTAATAATATTACTAGACTGCGAGATCAGATCATAAAGTCTCATTTGCCCACTAATTTCTTGTACAGTGTCACTCAAATGGGAACACAGCACAGCAGGTTTGCTCACGAATTATTGCTATAGTAGATATTATGCCTTCAATCGACATTGAAGGCCGAACCCATGGTACAGGTAGCGATCATAATTAAACGATAGATTTTCCAACGCTCACGACACGACCAATCGATTTTCGATTAATAAAATTGGTTATGATATTTATAAATTGTAATTATAATTATGGCGTTGGCAAAATGGGTTGGTGATGGCGGGAACGTAAAGCCAAGGCATTCTCGATGCAAGTTTTTGTAGTTCTTTTTCTATATAATAATGAACGAATGGCTATAGCACGCACGAAATTCAGTCGAAGTCGAAGTCTTTCCGATTACGATAGAGTATTCATCATCATCATCAATAGCCTGAAGACGTCCACTGCTGAACATAGGCTTCCCCCAGGAAGCGCCACCTTGAGCAGCTGCTCGCCTCCTGCATCCGTCCGCTCCCCGCGGTTTTCACCAGATCGTCGGTCCGCCTAATGGAGGGCCGGCCTACGCTGCGTCTCCCGGTTCGTAGTCGCTACTCGAGAACCTTTCTTCCCCATCGGTTGTCAGTTCTACGAGAGATGTGGCATGGCCTACCCATTGCCATTTCAACTTGCTGGTTTTAAGAGCATTTTCTTACCCTGCTGCATTACCTTATAGATTTTTTTTTTTTTACTTTCAATGGGTTGGCGTTTGACTACATCTCACCTGATGGTAAGTGATGATGAGGTCGAAGGTGGAGCACGCCTACCCAGAATTAACCTATTTACTTTTGATTTGAAGACACTTAAGTTGTAAGTGGATGGAAATACCGACGCCGGGAGTGAGTTCCATTCCCTAGCCGCACGCACAATAAAGGAATCTGCAAAGCGTTTCGTACATGCAAAAGGTAAATCAACAACGTAGGGATGGGAACTCACTCCTCGGCGTGTGGTCCTGTGGTGGAATGGAGACGGCGGAATAAGATTGTGGAGTTCCTGGGCGCATTCTCCAAAATGGATCCTGTAAAATGCAGACAAACACGCCACTCTACGTCTGTGTTTAAGGCTTTGCAGTTTTCGCATAACTAGCGCCTCATCATTGATTATTTTGATTGCGCGCCGCTCCACTGAGTCCAACGCAGCCAATTGGTACTTGGCAGAGCCAAATATAGGTGAGCTGCACTTATCTAGATAGGTATCTATATTAGAAGCTTGAGTATGTAGGTACTCGAACTATTACTTATTCTGTGTCATGATCCATGAGTTTCATTATCGCTTAGGTATAATATTTACTTTGTTTATTATTTTTAATGAAGCATTGATACTTAGTGCACTCTACCCGTCAACTGGTATGGATTAGCGGGGTCACAACCGTCATTGATCGATTGTTGTCTTATTAATTAGCACTGATTTATTTTAATATCGACTTTAACGCTTCGGAATAGAGTTTGGTATTAAAACTGAAGGACATTGCTTATTTGGCGTTATTTAGAAAATGTTCGCTAATTTATTAATAACAGTTTTTGAATAGCAAATCTAAGTTTAATTTAATGTTACCAGTATTTTTGATGATGATGAGCTTGATTGAAGTTGTATTTGCATTCGCATGCATAATTATACCTACATAATATTTTGCATGTGAGGCTTCGATCACAGAGTAGTTAATTTCTGGTGATCCGTAATGCGATAATTAACAATAACCTTTTTTGGGCGTTTATAAAATAGGTATATAAACCCTGTTACTGGTCCCTTATCCCTGTTTTTTTTTACAATTTATAGGCATATCATTTGACCACTGTCTCACCTGATGGTAAGTGATGACGCGGCCTACGATGGTGCATGCTTGCCTAGAAGATACCTGTTCACTCGTAACTTGAAGACTCCCAGGTTAATGTTACTGGTTCCTTATGGGTTGCGAGGTCAGGTGGCAGTCGTTCGTGTAATTCTGGTAGCTCGCCGCTACAGGTTAGATTGGGAGCAGGCCCCAATAACAAATGGGAAAAGCCAAAGACGATGATGATGAAATAAAATAGGTATATGTATGAAGCAATAGTACCAAAAACATAGTTACTTATTAGAATTTTTGTCTGTCCTGAATGAAAATTCATCACGCAAAAACTTCTTTATAGATTGATTTTAATGCCGTTTATTGTTATATATATTTTTTGGAGTTTAGAGCAGGCTCTGACGTTTGTTTTATCAAAATCGGTTTATAAATAAAGAAGTTATAGGCATTTTATTAAGTTTCCACCCCGTACCACCGTCGCACCGCCCGACCCGCCGAATGGACGACCCAAGGGTTGAATAACAAATATTGCCTGAAAAAAAAAGGGAAACGGGAAGAATTAAGAACGAAAGGAGAGGAGCAGAGGAGATAAAAAACTGCAAATGGACAATGTGATGGTGGAGGGGGATAGAGGGTGTGATGACGGCGCAAAATTAATGAGCCACGTGTGAAACCTGCCCGGCTAGCATGCGCACTGCGACAAAATTTTCTCGACACTTTATCTCGTGAGAGACCGTGACAAAACTATGGTCGCGCCTAAGTATGTCTCACTTTAACAGCGATGACAGGTTTTCTCGCGGTGTGCATGCTATGCATCTGGGTGGAGCAGCTTGTGTATGAATATTTCAATTCAAATGCTGATAAACTATTGTATAAGTAATGTGTATTCAAAATGAAATGGATATCTGCTTCACACAATGTCAATCGATAACACACACTTTATTACAGGACCTATAAATTACCGCCCACAATCATAAATGATATATGTATTTATTTAACGTCTTAATTTCTACTAATCATAAATGAGACCAAACATGCAAAACTACCAAATTATTCTCAAAACATGTTGTACAAATCATCGCATCTTGATTTATATCTTCACTAATATTCCTAACTCGAATACGTTGATCATCATTACGGGGCGGCCAGTGAAATATTTGCGTTTGATTGGATATCATTTATTAGTTATATTATTTCGAAAAGTTTTAATTGGTAGATGAACGGAATGAGATTGGTAAATCATAGACTAACTGCTTTAGATAAGTACCTACCGAAATAACAACCTGATTGGCTATTATAACATGCAGGGATCTATCCATTCGGATTACTAATTCATGGATAATAGTTAGTCTTGGCAGTCAGTCAGGGTAACAGATAGTTTAGGAGGTTTGAGGGAACATTCATACTTCATCATCATCATCAACAGCCTGAAGACGTCCACTGCTAAACATAGGCCGCCCTCAAAATGCAACTCTTTGTTTCGTGCAAAGGTGTGTTTTCATTGAGGTTTCGTTGAGATTTGTCAGTCTGAGTATTTTTGTTCTCCAGGGGGTCTAGCAAAGAGGCCTTTTCATTAGCGTTAACGCCTCACGCTAACTCCAAAATATATGGGAATGACATTAGCTTTGACATTAGTTGTGGAAACGTTTTACGCAGACATGTCATTCCCATACATTTTGAGTTCGCGTTTGGTGTTAACGCTAATGGAAAGGCATTTTTGCTAGACCCTCTGGTACTTGTATACAAAGCTTAAATGGTGCTCCTGATTGACGCACTTCTTCTTTCTATGGCTTCAATGTCATGCCTGACAAATTAAATAGGGGGCAGATTCACCATCACGCCATTTTGTCACACCAGCAATCATCATCATCACCCTGAAGACGTCCACTGCTGAACATTGGCCTCCCTCATAGAACGCGACTTTGAGCGGCTGCTTGCCTCCTGCATCCTACGGCTCCCCGCGGCTTTCACCAAGGTCATCGGTCCACCTAGTAGGGGCACCGGCCTACGCTGCGTCTTCCGGTTCGTAGTCGCCACTCGAGAACCTTTCTTTCCCATCGGTTGTCAGTTCTACGGGAGTGGCCTACCCATTGCCATTTCAACTTGCTAATTCTAAGAGCTATATCAGTCACATAAGTTCTCCTGCGGATCTCCCCATTACGGATCTAAACACCAAGCATAGCTCTCTCCATAGCTCGTTGCGCGACTAAACTATTGAGGCCAACAGTAAGAGACAACGTCTCAGTTCCATAAGTCATCACTGGTAATACGCACAGATTGAAAACCTTTTTTCAGGCTCTGCTGTATTTTGAAAAGATAGGTCGAAGCTTCCCGAACGCTGCCCAGTATACATACATCATACCGACATACATAATTGTTGTTATAGAGTATTAAATTCAATACCCTCCTTTTTGCATTACCTATTCGGGTAAAACAAGAAGAGAGACTACCGTTATAAGCTTACCATTTATTTCTATCATAAATTTTATTGCAAGATCTAAATCAACGGCGATAAATTTGATGCAAATAGCTATTAATTTATAATATTATTATCACTGCAAAGTATCAAATTGCTTGACATACTTTTATGGGCGTGATTAATAAAATGTAATTATTTTTTGACAGACGACCGCTCATAACGGAATTTTGTTTGATAATAATCGTAGCGACAATATTATTAATTAAAGTTCAATGATCTTTAGGAGTTATATGATAACAAAAAATAGCTTGGTAGAATGAAACTTAGGAAGTAGGTACAGGTTAGTACTTTACCTAAAATTATATTATTTTTTTATTTTTGTGAGTCGGTAAACAGGTACATATTATTTATTTTGTAAAAATAGGCCTTCGTCGCGAAAAAGCAGACCAAAAATAGCATTTCGAATTGTGAACCTACCTACCAAAAAAATAAATGAAAGTTACCCAAACTTAATTGAAAATGAAGTGGTTTTATCTTCTGCAAAAAACTCCAAGAAAAAGTAAATAGAAAGAAAGAAAAAAAGAAAATAAATTTATTCATGACACACAACACAACATTACACTACATGACATTACAATACCCTGACACACACAATAACAACACAAGTAAAATGATAAACATGTAAACACAAGCAGTGCAATGTTGCGAAACTAAAACTACATTAATAAAAATTTAATAACGCCCACAATTCTAATCAAACATAGATAATAATAGACCACTAAAATGCAGATTATTACAGGCTTCAGAAATATGCATGAATAACTATATTTTTATATCGAACCGGTCAAACCAGTGGACGGTCAATGAACTGGAAATTTTTGGTCTCATTGTCATAAGGTTATAGTTTATGAGCTCACCGCCATGTCGTGTAAGGTGTTTGGTTAAAACACTTTTTGGCTCTAGTGTTTCCAGTGAGGTCAAGTGACATGGATCTAGCGATCAAGCTATACTTATAAAACATTGAAAAAAAAAATTGTAAAATTTTGCATTATTTATTCCGTTGTCATGGCGGTCACGTGATTGAAGACCTTTTTGTTTCTTCTTTTAGAAGTAAAAGTATCTGTACCTACTATTTTTCAGGTTAAAATCGCGTCTACAACAATTAAAAATGTAGGCAAAGTGTAAGTATTTGGAACTATTTTGTTAAATGGAGAATTATATTTCTACACTAGCTTTTGCACGCGGCTTCGCACGCTTGTATTGTGTTATTTCTACGTTTAGGTAGTCTAATAATAACTTAGTTCATGCATTTTCTATATACCAAACAACAAAATCCACTAAATCTTTTCGGAGCTCAGCAAGTATTAGCAGATTAGGTAGCACACGTGTAAAAATGTTGTTTGGGTAGTAGGTAAGTATGGCTTTTCACGTGTCATCAGATCACCTACACATTGATAAAACAGTGGATTAGAAACTGCAAATCATAGGTACAATATTTAATTAAATATGTACCTACTTAGACCTACCTTATACTTAGGCGTTAGTTTTTTTAAATATACGATAGGTCTAGGCATCTAACTAATAAAAGTTCTATAATATGGTATACCTACATACCAGTGATACGGTCGATCTTTTTCTTGTCATTTTCACTGAAACAGATGTTCTTGTGTTTTCACCATAAAAACCGTTCAAGTCTTCATAAGAGGTTCCAGTAAATTTTGTTTAGGTACTAAGTATACCTACCTAAATAATAGGTAGGTAATCTATTATTTAGGCAGTTTAGAAAAATACAAAACAATCACTGTTTTCGTCAGCTTTTCATATCGCGCGCTTTTCGTTTCAAAACCAAAGAGTATCTTTGTTGCATTCACTCACAGATTAGAGAAAATAACAATTTACTCTGTGCATTCACCACATAATTTTTTTTTACTTTCTGAAGTTTGGGTCGATACGAATTGAGTATTTAGCCAGTGTCAATAATAATAAGTTTATAAAATACATACTTTACAGCTGGAGTATTTATTGCATTTACCTATACAATGCGTACATAATTAATTTTGTTAATACTAATTAGAAATCACAAGTACTTACGTACGCCACTGTAAAAAGAGTCGACATTTATATTAAGTCCGCTATTTTTCAGGTTGTTTCATTCCCACTGCACTTTCAACATAGTGGTGGGAGTGAGAAAATAACATGTGTACAAAGCTCTAATCAGATTCGCTTTTGCAAAGAATGTTTCATTTTTAGGGTTCCGTAACAGTTTTAAAATAAAGGAACCCTTATATGTAAAATCACTTTCTTGTCCGTCTGTTTGTCTTTCATAATTTATTGCTCTAACCTGTGGTTTGTCCTAAAGAGAATATAACCGCTCAGCAGCTGGGTTAGCATGGATGGTAGACAAAATTGTCTTTCCCCGTTTTACGTCACTTTCTTCATACTTGCTTGGAGTAAAACAGGGAAAGACAGTTTTGTCTACCGGCCGTGCTAACCCTACAGTTTATTTAGTTCATTGAAAAGCCCACAGACCTAAAATATTTTGACTATTAAAACTCATTTACCTACGTGAAAGAAGAAGAAGAAATCAAAACCGAACGGTTTTTTTTTATATTGACTACTGTTTCTGCCAAATACGGCACAATTTTGCCACTAACCATGTGTCACAGACCTACCACTTCTTCGTTAATGGCTTTCTATCGCTTTTAAGCAATAATGAGGCTTTTTAATTTCCGCTTCTTTTCTAGATGGCGCTGTAAGTACATAGTTTAAACCTTTCAAACCATAGAGTAGTTTAAACATAAGAAAATGCTTAGAGTACCTACAAAGAAATGTCAAATTCAGTTGAGTGGACCACGAGTACATTGTATGTAGTATCTTCTAAGTAGTCTGTGGTGCATTCTTCTTAAGTAAATTGAAGTACAGCAGAACTGCGAGACAGATAAACGTTAATATTATGATCCAAAATTAAGCCGAGCTATCGCGCAACGAAAATAGAATAAACGAAACAGTTAAGAGTTGTCAGTCAGTATCGTGACACATTTCCTATAACCTGTGGTCTATGCTGGAAACAGTGGCATTGAAATTCAAAAATACACAGGTTTTGGTAAAACAATTAAAATTCACAACCACCATCGTCAGATTTTCTTCAAAGAGCTCCAACTGAACATTACACGGCCATGTTGCTAATTCGAGAATCTTACCCTAATGTATAATTATACTTACCTACATCTAAGTGTTTTAAAACATTTTTCAAAAATTATTTCGTATCATTGGCAAATACAAATGTCGTCTAAAGCCAAAATATAAAAAAAACATCTTCTTTCACACTATTTAATATTTGTTGGTATATGTATCTATTTAACTTCTAAAATGCTAAACAACCGGTAAAAATATAAATAGGAAACCTATAAATTGTTTTGATTTTCTTAGAGTAGCGGTTGGTACTAATATTACTCTTTGGTCATTGTGGCACAGAGTGTAGTCGATTGTTTTTTTTTTCTAATCTGTGACAATATGTGGTAACTTACAACTTACCGTTAGTAGCAAAAAAAAAAACATGAGTCGGCCATGTTGTTTAAAACTCCGATTCGTTTCGTAATGAAATCTCAATAATTGTCATCAATTTTTTTTAACGATATATCAATTTTAATATATCCTATGTTAAGCGCCGGTTATTTCTAAGCATATCAGTGAAAACCGCATGAAAATCCATTCAGTGTTTCAGTAGTGTTTTTTGTAGGAGTTCAGTCATAACAAACAAACAAACAAACAAACAAACAGACAAAGTATTTAAATAGTGGCTTAACGTGATCAGCGGCTAATTTTAAGCCAACCTGTGTCATTTTTTTCTTGATATCTTGCAATTACAGACTTTTTTATCTCTACAGTTTTATTATATGTATAGATTCAGATCTTAATTCAGATAATAATCGTAATATTGAAACCACACGGAACAGAATTGCAATTTTTTTTTTTTATGCGATTGGATGACTTGACGAGCTAGTCGTTCACCTGATGTTAAGCAACACGGCCGCCCATTACAGTTGCAGTGTCACTGTTTCGCGTGACACTGCACTGCCCACGTCATCCTGAGACATCACACAGTCTAGTAATCAGATTACTAGACTGAGTGATCAGATCATAAAGTCTCATTTGCCCAGTAATTTCACTAGCTACAATGCCCTTCAAAACGGAACACAGTAGTGCTTGCACACTACTTGCTTGGCGGCAGAATAACTGGCAAAGCGGTGGTACCTACCTAGACGAACTTTGCAGAAAAGACCTACCACTTAGTACTTATCTATTTTCTATCCAATCCTTCTTTAGAAGACCTTTCTTGGTATCACTGGGTAGCTCTTCACCTAAGATGTTGATTGGTAATAGATTGATAATATTATCTAATGCCAGTAATAAAGAATTGGGGAAACTGGTTTTACTTAATGTCACGGTTCCATATTTGAAGGTATATCGATGTTTTTATTCCGGAATCAACATTTGTACAATGCAAGTTAGTAAAATAGCAACTTGGTATAGGTAAATATGGATTAGGTTTTTGGAGGCATCTATAGGTCTTCTTCTTCTTAAGAGTCCTGCTCTTGTCGGTGGAGTAATCGCCATCTATCTCTATATTTTCAGCCAATGCTTTGACTTCCCCGTACGACATGACATTTATCTTTTCTTTTATTTGATCTGTGTAAGCCCTTCCAGGTCTGCCTCTTCCTCTCTTTCCTTCTTCCTTTCCTTCTATGATGTTTTTCATGAAGCTGTCATGTTGTACAAGGTGGCCAAACATTTTTCCTCTTCTTGACTCTATTGTCGCTATGTGCTATGATAAAACTGTAGTAAGACCATTTCTGTACATTGAATGTCTTGGAACGTAGTGCTTGCACCAAAGATTTTAAAGCCCGTTGAAAGCTCGTGAACATAATTTCTCGTACAAACACGATTCACTTGCGAGGGCAGGGGGCGAGGTAACAAAACGAGACAAAGAAATACAAAATAACAAAGAACAGAGCAGGATGAAACAAAAGACATCAACGGGTTCCCGTGATTTATTAGAAAGTAGTGGTTGAAATACACCATTAATTTTCATATGATTTTTATAATTGGTCAACTGGATTTATAGTTAATGGCTTGCACTACTACTTGGCGGCAGACTAACTGGCGAAGCGGTGGTACCTACCTAGACGAACTTTGCAGAAAAGTCTTACGTAGTAAACCACCACGTCTCCCTCGCCGGCGGGGTCGGTGTCTGAGCGGTACCTGAGCCAGAAGAGCTAGACTGATCCGGTGATCATAGCGCAGCCGAAACAACGGTTGCTATGGGATGATCTTGGTCGTTCACGAGTGTCTTGGGCGGCGACGACGGGGTGCCCTGACGGACCACACAAGGTATTTTCTGAAACACAAAACGCAGGAAGTGTTTGTAATGAAGAACAGAGCACGATTTTATAGACTCATGTCCTTGGTAATATTTTACTGTATAAATAATTGTTTATGAGATATAAAAATACAGAATTATTGGGATTGGGAGTAGTTATTCGTTTTCCGACATTCAAGCCCAGTGGCATGCGTTTAATATTATTTAACACAGTGCTGGTTCATAGTTAACTAGAGTCAGCAAAACAAAGAAATATTAAAAATATTATTAAAAATATTAAATTACCTACCATGGTTTTACAAGCATATATACAATATAATAAAAATGTCATCATCATCATCAACAGCCTGAAGATATCCACTGCTGAACGTATGCCTCCCTCAGAGAGTGCCACCTTGAGCGGCTGCTTGCCTCCTGCATCCATCAGCTCCCCGCGGCTTTCACCAGATCGTCGGTCCACTAAGTGGAGGGCCAAAAAATGTGACATGTAAAAATGTGCATGTTTGGAATGTATGTGTGTTAAAATGAAACATCGAAAAACCAAGTCTAAGTCAAGTTTTTCATAAAACTTTTGTTTTCTAGCTGTACCACAACAAACGATGGATCAACTCGTATAATGCGCTAAGATCTAACTTGTGATAATGTGATGTGTTCATCAAATATTTAACAGGAAATTATTATTTTACTAATAGGTACTACCTACTGCTTACGTCACATACCTACGCGTTTTTCGTGACTCTAAAAAATGTTTGGTTACTTAAACCTTTACTTACTTATATTTAAAAAATGTCCAAGAGTAGATATAGGTACCGAATATTACAATTAAAAAAATAAGAATCATTCAGTCAAAATAAACCATTGCGGTGAGGTCTTAATTTTTTAGTGGTCTGTGAATACAAGAACTTATCAAAGCTTAGCATTTTTCCGAATCTAATTGGACAGTTCTCAATCAAAGGTAGTCACGAGTATTACGTAAGTATAGGGTCCTGCTTTTAATAAATATAATATTCTGTGATATTAGAGAATTAAAGCATACTTTTTTTTTTTTTTTCTTATAGTTTGGCTCCACACATAGTGTATTTAGCCAGTGTCAAGTATTGTAGTTTTTCATCGTATTATGAAATATTTCATGTAAAGTCAAGTCTTAGTCACAGTCAGTCAGGGTAGTCATAGTACAGTCTAAGCATGCCCTAGTAAAGTAGTGGCAACTTTACTAGAGGCTTCTATGGAATTTTGGAAGCAACACGAAAAACCACGTTTCACTACATTATATCACTTGCCCACACTTATACTCGTAATTCAGCGCTTAATCCGTAAAATGCCACTAATTTTAAACATTAACACTAGAAAAAGCATAAGTTTTGTGAAATAATGCAATGCAACGACGTGAACTTTTTCACGTTCCCGCCAAAACTCCTAAAGCATACTTACAGTATGTATAGTTTTTTTTTTTTTTGTATTTTGGCTCCACACATAGAGTATTTAGCCAGTGTCAAGTATTGTAATTTTCATCGTGCTATAGAATATTTCATGTAATGTCAAGTCTTAGTCACAGTCATAGTCGAGTCTAAGTCAAGTAGTCATAGTCCAGTCTAAGGCATGCCCCAGTAAAGTGGTGGCAACTTTACTAGAAGCTTCTATGGAGTTTTGGAAGCAACAGGAAAAACCACGTTTCCTACCACATTATATCATATCACTTGCCCACACTCATGCTCGTAGTTCAGCACTTAATGCGTAAAATGCCACCAATTTTAAACATTAACACTAGAAAAAGCACAAGTTTTGAAAAATAATACAATGCAACGACGTGAACTTTTCCGCGTTCCCGCCAAAACCGTATGTATAGTTTTTATATTACTGAATGACGTGACGTCGTGACGAGCTGCGTTGCAGTGTCACTTGGAATTGGAACTTAAGAATATAAATTAAAATTTTTAGGTTTATAGGTTAAAAACACGTCTAACATAATGATTATTAATTTGGTTAAAAATAGTCCACACTCTGTCTCATTGAAATTATAAAATAAATAGATAGAAAATGCTTTATTGCACAAAAAACAAATGTAGGTACATAGGCGAACTTAACGCTAGAGAGCATTATCTTGCAGTTAACCTGGGCGAACAGACAAACAAATTGGAGAAACGACAATTCAATAAGTGGTATAATGAAATGCTAAGTTATATTAAAAAAATAAAATAAATATGTAGGTCTATTATTTATAGATTGTTAACTAATCACTCAGTGCCAACGCGCAACTTATTACCTACATGCACATGAAATATGCGGTCATATTAAATTTCATGTGTAGGTATTTTATTTGTTTGTCTGCGCTATTATAATAAAACTAGCATATTCCCGCGGCTTCGCCTGCATGGACTATATCCCGCAGGAACCGTTTATTTTCCAGGATCAGAGTCGTTTAAAAAGCGGTATAACTAAATAGGTTATTTTCAAATACCTATCTTCGCAATTTAAAGATATTAGCTTCAGCGGTTTAGGCGGTTCGAGCGTCTTACGATGGCACCTTATTGTGAATTTTTAACCCCTCTAGGGGATGAAATTCAAAAATTGCCGAGATCCGTATCTATTATTGTATGTTCTTTACACATTTCAAATTTCAGTACGATACGGTCAAAGTTTTTGAAATTTCCATAAAAACTTTAACTTCAAAACTGACACCCTTAGTGGTTGAATTTTAAAAAATTCTTTCTTAGCACACGCCTACGTTTTAAAAGAAAACCCTACAAATGTCTGTAGGTTGTTTGTCACCTTGTCAGGACAAAGCCTTCATATAATAGAAGAAGATTATTCTGTATTACTCTAAAAGCTTTATACATGTTATAAACTCCTTGTTCAGGATACTTTTAAAATGAATATGCACAAGATTAAAGAAAAAAACGAGTGGGAAATTCAAAACAGCTGTCTGAAGTTGGATAGTAGGTATTAGTTTCCACAAACACTCCTTATACAATTAAATGTCGTTAGTTAACATTGCGCACCATATTTTATAATTGGCCAGGTTGACTGGTAGATAATGCTTCATTTGTGCTAAAGTATAAATAAATAAATAAATAATTGTTAATTAGCACTTAGGTAGTTATGCAGAGTTTATAAGTAGGCGCTTATGATCCTAATTCACTAATATCACAAAATAGTAATATCGAAGTTGTTTCTTAGGCAGGACCTTTCAAAAATGAACTCAGTCACCACGTGGTACAAGAGCCATTATAGCTAGAAACGGCATAGGTAACCGAAGTTTTGAATGGCAAATAATAGGTACAGACCGTTTACCGTAAGATGTCCCCTGATGTACTTATATTATTTAATCAAATCAAATCAAATCAAATCAAAATTTTTTATTGCAAATAGGCTATTTTTAGCACTTTTACAAGTCAAAACTAGGTAATGTATTTAAAAATAATAAAAATTAAATTATTGTACATTCTAAGCAAGCATAATTAAACAAATTTACACAGTGCTTAATGTCAAAAATGTTAAAATATTATAATTATAACAAGCCCATTACAATACTAGTTTGAAAAAAATAAGTTCCCTTCCCCACATCAGGTGCAAGCAATCCGGCACAATGTAGAATAGAAAACTCCGAACCGTAGCTTCGATTACATCTGTAAAGAAGAAGCTACAAGAAACTTTACAGTGTCATTTTTTGATCCATTTTTTTTTTGTTACAACATAATTAAACATACTACAAAGTAGGTAAATAGGTACATACATTAGACACCAGTGTAAGAGGAATATTAGAAAGATCGTAATACAAAAATACAAGTAGAAAATAAAAATTGTAGGTAGGTATGCCAATGACATGCAATAGACACGGTACCTAAGATTTCATAACATTGGGCTTGCTTGGGGCAGTCAGGCCAAGCTTTTTTGTCTGACAAATAATCATTTATAGTGTAATAGGCTTTTTTTCATCAAATTTGACTTGATGAATGATTTAAAACGCATTAACAAATGTTCAACACCATCAGGCAACTTGTTAAAAAAGCGTATACAGTTTCCCACGAATGAACCATTAACTTTCTGCAGTCTGAATCTTGGCACTAAGCACTTAAGGGTTTGTGCAAGGCCAGCGTGAATTCAAGCCAAAGCCACAGAATAGATATATAGTACTAGGCCAAAGCGGGGATGAGCCAGGGGCCGAGCGGCAGGGGAGGTCTAAGTTAAAATGGTTCCAATGCGCAATAGTTTAGGTAATTTATTATTACACTGAATATAATGAGTATTTTAAAAATCCACTATACATAAGCCCTCCATTATATTTAGTTCAACTACTACAAGAAGTTTCATGATCTTATTTAAAGTATTCATTGAATAATCGCTGTTTATTTGTACGGATTGGAGGTAAGTTTGTAATTTTTTTCTATCGAGAAAATTTTATTAATTCGTGTTTTTACTATACATTTGCAGTAGCATTAGTCCTGAACTTTACCATATATTAATTTCAAAGTCATTGTTGCAATATTGTTGACAGGACACTGCCTCAAGCTAAGCCATTTTAAGCATTTTGGCGTTGTATTGGCTCTTAAGGCTGCTGTATACGCAGATCCACTATCTCGCTCACGCATTGAGACATTTTAGAAGATATTAAATAACTGAATTTACTTACACAAAATCAGGCTAAACTATATGATCATGAATAACATTACAACTGTTTAACAAAAATATCACATTAATCCAAACAAGATTTCATAAATACAACGGTAACAAAGTTTTTTTTTCATTCGTAACCGTTTTTATGTATGAAAACTTGTTTGGATTAATATGATATTTTTGTTGAACAATTGTAATGTTATTCATAATCATATAGTTTAGCCAAATTTTGCGTAAGTAAATTCAGTTATTTAATATCTTCAAAAATGTCATAATCCGCGAGCGAGATAGAGGATCTGCGTATACGGCAGCCTAAAAAATATGCAAGTAATACATATTAATCTGTGGTGGGCACATACAAGTTTAGGTAATACTTACATATGGGAGTCCTACGTAGTTGCAAATAATGCTGGTGCGACGCACGCTGTTGCGAAAAATTTTGTTGATGGGTCGTATTAAGGTCAATTTAGACAGAGCAGCAAAATGCTCGAGCAGTTTTTAAGTGCTATTGGAATATCAACCTTATTTCATTTAGACAAAGCTGAAAATAGTATGCAACATTAAAATCTTACCTATTTTAATGTTGCATACTGTTTTCAGCTTTGTTTAAATAGATTAAGGTTGATATTCATATAGCACTTAAAAACTGCTCGAGCATTTTGCTGCTCTGTCTGAATTGAGCCTTACTTTACATAATGCTTACATATTACTTTACATTTACAATAATACTTGCATATTTTTAAATAATATAAGTACATCAGGGGACATCTCACGGTGAACGGTCTGTAAACGCCCTGGTTCAAATAGCAGCCAATTCTATGTTGGTTTTCACCTGTAATGAGGCATTTTATTTAAAAAAAAACACTAGTTCCGCTTCATTTCTAGATGGCGCTGTAAGTACATAGTTTAAACCTTTCAAACCACAGAGTAGTTTAAACATAAGAAAATACTTAGACTACCTACAAAGAAATGTCAAATTCAGTTGAGTGGACCACGAGTACATTGTCTGTAGGGGTCTGTAGTATCTCCTAAGTAGTCTGTGGTGCATTCTTATTAAGTAAATTGATGTACAGTAGGTCTGCGAGATAGATAAACGTTAATATTATGATCCAAAATAAAGCCAAGGTATCCCGCAATGAAGCTAAAAAAAACGAAAGAGTTTAGAGTTGTCAGTCAGTATCGTGACACATTTCCTTTAACCTGTGGTCTATGCTTGAAACAGTGACAGTGACAGGTTTTAGCAAAAGCCACAACTGACGCCATCTATTGAGTCATGCATAAAATACAATTTCTTTTTTTTAATAAAACACCTCATTTATTACCAATAGGTATTATAATAAACTCTTTGTTTATTACGTACAGAGGTGTCACTTGACATGGCGCATTGTATTAGTAAGTTTTTAGGCCTCACACCGCCAATGTTCTAGACTAAAGCACGAACAAAAGACTCAATAATAATATTCATCATGAACTAGAAAGTTTATCACATTTGACAAGTCAATAAGGCTTAAATACTATTGCGTAAAAACGTTTCAAAGACGTTGATAATCCTTAGAAAGAAAAGTTATTAGTCATGGATAGGGTAATGCGGCATCCTTATCGAATCATAATCTGCACTGCATCAGTCCACAGCTTGACATATAGGCCTCTCTTTCCTTCTTTCTCGTGTAGGCTATATTATAATGTCAGAATTTTAAACGCACCGGAAGGCTTTCAATTTGGCATAACGACTGTTGTCTTACGACCTCAACTATAGGAGTAACCAGTGGCTCAAAGCAACGTATAGCCTCTAATCAATAATTCTATTTTGCTATTTTTAATTTTTTTTTTAGTAGAGAACTCACATTAATTTAAAAAAGCTACGTCAAAAGCTGACCTGCCGGCGTCGTATTGCAATAGGTCTTTCTTGAAATTGGTTGTGTTGCACCTAATATAGGCGGAACACTTTCAAGAGGACAGCGTATCTTATCTTCCCTCTTTTATTTAAATCTATGGCGGAGACCCATTCCATGTTCTTTTTGCAAAAAATACTTAAGTATTAAAAGATTGTCTATAGTAGGTGAAGCTACCTACACAATTTAGAATTATTGTACATGCCCACTGATATAAAACGTAAAGACAATTATTAGGTCTGAGCGGTGCCTTTTGAAGAAAAGAGTGGGAAGCATGATACTGACAATTCCCATTTAAGTAATAGCAATATCGCAAGTTGTTATATAGGTACCACCGTATATCGAAACCAAGTCGGTGACAGAAGAAACATCGAGATTAGCTTAACATAACCAAATTGATCCTTGTTATTTATTGCACACACTAAATATGTTTTTTTTTTCTTATAGTTTGGCTCCACACATAGTGTATTTAGCTAGTGTCAAGTATTGTAGTTTTTTGTCGTATTATGAAATATTTCATGTAAAGTCAAGTCTTAGTCACAGTCAGTCAGGGTAGTCATAGTCCAGTCTAAGTCAGGTAGTCATAATCCAGTCTAAGTCATGCCCTAGTAAAGTAGTGGCAACTTTACTAGAGGCTTCTATGGAATTTTGGAAGCAACACGAAAAACCACGTTTCACCACATTATATCACTTGCCCACACTTATACTCATAATTCAGCACTTAATGCGTAAAATGCCACTAATTTTAAACATTAACACTAGAAAAAGCATAAGTTTTGTGAAATAATACAATGCAACGACGTGAACTTTTTCACGTTCCCGCCAAAACTCTCTAAATATGTTTATGAGGAGTTTACTTTTAGGCATTGTCAGTTTAGTTCTTTCATCGGCAAGAGATGGGATCCGCGTTGCTCTTGATATTTACTGTTTTTTTTAATCATGAACGCAGGATGCCATGTCTCAGAGTATTTAAACTTTTTGGTCATACTAATGTTTTTAGAACTGTCGCCAATGCCATTTAGCGTGAAATCATCATCATCAACAGCCTGAAGACGTTCACTGCTGAACACAGGCCTCCCCCACAGAGTGCCACTTTGACCGGATGCTTGCCTCCTGCATTCATCGGCTCCCCGCGGTTTTCTCAAAGTCGTTGGTCCCTCTAGTCCAGTCTACGCTGCGTCTTCCAGAGAGATAAATAATACTAAAATTACGTTAGGAAAACCTCATTACTTACAGACGATCACTATTTTTATAATAATTATACATTCATATTGGACGTTACAAGAAGAATAGTTTCAGCACATAACTAATTGGTTTTAAAATAGTCATGAGCCAGTAAAACGATGAAATAATGAGCTTTTGTTTTTCTCAAATTATCTCCGTCTATTCGACAAACTCTGTTATGGATCAACTGATATACTATTTTATCCTAGCCTCCTAAGACAAGTGACACCAATTTTTTTTTAATTCAGGTAGTCCTATATAATCAAGTAAGGCAAAGGGTAGGGCAAACAAGGTGTTTTTTGCCACATTTCCTGGCGTAATAAGAGCATGTGGAGTTTGTGGAGCTTTAAATTTAATATAACATGTAATTCATTTCATTAAGTCTTCTGTGGTGTCCGCAAACACAGATTACTAAATATAGCTCCTGAGAGCACTTGACAATAATGTAGTCTGAAAAACTGTTCAAATATAACTTGATCAACTTTGACTTTGGCTTGTTATCACTCAAGTGTAACTCGAGGGTTGAGTTGACGTTTTTATACTTTATAGGCAAAACATTTGACCACTGTCTCACTTGATGGAAAGTGATGACGCAGTCTACGATGGTGCATGCTTGCCTAGATGATACCTGTTCAATCTAAGACTCCCAGATTATAGTCAACTTCACATAAGTTCTTTGATACAACATTACCTAGGTAGGTACACTAGATGTTCTTGTATCGTTTTGTACTGAAGAAATTGGTTTGCTCTATCAAGTTAAATTTACTTTAAAGAAGAAAAAGGTCCTGTGTTCAACGGCTTGTATTATTTTCGGACGTATGTTCACTAATTTCTTTTATATCGTGTACGTGATTTTTTTGGTTTGAAACCTTGCGTTGTGGTCCCTTGTAAGTTTTGTGAACATCTGATAAAGATCTTTGGAGACAATGGAACTCCTCAATTGTTAAATAAAAATAACTATAAAGATATAACTAAAATGTCTACAAGGCACCTACTTGGTTAACGAACCTAAAGAACCCTTCTGCAATCAGTCACAGTTTAAAAACCAATTTTTATTACAATTTTCAAACTCAAGATATTCTCAGGCCTGATTCAAATCAAACATCCACGATATTTGACCAGTTACAGTCATCACGATTCGAATACAATAAAATAAAAAGAATATACTTTATTGTAACCATTGATCACAATTTACCATAAGTAATTAAACATCTAACGCATACGTTGCCACTTGAACTTGCGGCTATTCGTGCATCTTCACCAGTTTGACCAGACCCTTTCACAATCCAACCCGCATCAACCTCTGAATCCTTATCCGTATGAACATAAGGATCAAGTTGTTTCTGTAATCCATGTATGGAGCAGTAAAAGTATTTTGGTTATGACATATGAGCACGTTTTTTAGACGACTTTTGAAGAGGTATAAAAGCAAATCTTTGGGGTTCTAACGCAACAGTGTGTGTGGATCTACATTACAAACGTGTCCCGTATATTTGAGGGATTGGTTCAAAGGAAAAATGAAACTGGTAATTTTATTTTTGTGATAACGCGAGTGATTAAATTCGTGATAAAATTACTCAGTGTGGGACTGTGGGTCAAGTTTAACATATTTTAAGGAGTTGTACCCAAATTATTTACTTAATATGCAAAATTTTTTGTCATTTCATGGATATCCTCATAACAGAAAAAAATAAAAGAAAAAGTCACTCAAAAATATAAATAAGTTGAATGGGGAAATGTTAAACCGATACTCAATGATTAATTATTAAAGTATTTATTGATTTTTATAAGTAATTGTTATTAATGCACAAAGCTCAAAAATTCTTTTTTGAAAATAAACTGAATGGTATAATGTTAATTGAAAAGATCGACTGAGTGATGACAAAATTATACTCACTGGCCATAATATTATGAATAATATAGCTACCTATAAGCGCTGTCGGTCTATGGGTCAGTGAAAAGCTAATAAAATCGTAGACGATGTATACCTAAGTAAAAGTATATTTCGTGAGAAATATAGACAGAATAATAAAGTCATATTAGATTTAAAAAAAACATTTACTTAATCTACGTTAAATGAGCTGAAAAATCGCACTATTAGAGAACTGTGAAATGCATTTGTGAGATAGACCATAATGTCATAAGCATAGTCACAGTTGAGCTAAACGATCCGGATACAAAACCTTTGACCTTGAAAATTATTGTCATCAATATTATTTAGCAGTAAAAAAATTACAAACACTTGACAAAAAATAACTGACGACTATAAATCTTGGTAATATATTTGTACACCATCGGTCAACAAAAGTGCTAATTGAAACACAAAGCTTAAATCCTGTCAGAACCATTTGTAAAATGTCTATTTAATATTCAGTAAAAAAATCATGAACATCGAACAATTTCTAAAAGGTGTCAGTGAACAGCTTTTTCATCGTCTCGCTTTTTTGTTGGACCACCCACTTGATTTATGGGTAAAAGGTTAAAGTTTGACAAACGTTTTATTTCTAACAATAATATCAATTGACAGAATCTAGACAGAAGTCAAGGTCGTTGGCTTCAAAATATGTGGATTCCAAAATCTAAAATAACTTTTAGACTGACTTATTGACCTTTGCACTACGAGAAATGTCGTCCAACCTAATCGTGACAAACCTTGTCGTCACATTAATATCTAACCTACTAGCATTCTCATATGTAATATTCCTATCGGGATCTTCAAAGGTTACCTATATTTCCAGGTGACAATAAGTTAACAATACAATATGGGCGGCCGTATCACTTAACATCAGGTGAACGACTTGCTCGTCACGTCATTCAATCACATAAAAAAAAAAAAAAAAAATAGGTTCCAAAATTTTTCTCATTTAATTACTGCTTAAAATAACCTTTTCTTCTTTTCAACAGGTTGCAATAGCTGCTCTTTTAGCAGTATGCGGAGCAGCAAAGCTCGACCGCACATACCTTCCACCAGCATCAGCCGTCACAGCTGGAGGAAGTCCTGACTCCTTACAGACTCCTTTAATAAAGAGCTCATCTGACCAAGGCGAATCTTCAGCGCAACCAAACAGCTTACCAACAGGAAGCTACACCAATAACTTCCAAGGAGTCGTCGTTGATGCAGCAACAGCTGGTATAAGAGCTTCCCCTGACGCTGACCAGTCTGGTCTTGGAGGACCTAGAGATACCTACGGATCAACCAACTCTAAAGTTGGAGATGCAGCATTCAAAGGTTCTATTGCCGGGTTCCGTAATACACCATCGTTTGGGAGCTCAGGATTGATTGGTCAATCTTCAGGAATTAACACTGAACAGAACTTTGGCACCTTTGAATCCAAGTCTGAAAGACCCCAAGCTTTCAAAGACCGCAACTCGAATATCATCACTTATGCTAATGATGTCAGCTCCGATAATTATAGTTATGGTTTTGAAACTGACAACGGTATTGCGATTGGAGAGAATGGAGTGGCTAACAACGGTATCCAGGCGCAAGGAGGCTATTCTTACAAAGGAGACGATGGTCAGGTCTACAAAGTAACGTACGTGGCTGATGAAGGTGGTTATCGTCCCCAAGGTGACCATTTACCGACTCCTCCACCGATTCCTAAAGAAATATTGGTGTCATTAGAGCAAAATGCCAAAGATGAAGCTGCTGGTCTAATTGATGACGGTAAGTCCATTTTAGAATAGGTAAATACTGTTGTTGCAAAAAAAACAAAACATAATCATACATTCTATTCGTGATGTTAAATGACAATATAACCAAAAAGGAAGACATATTACCACGGCTGGATTAGAAACTGGCTCTTAAGTACGGCTTGTGGAACAATCATTTTTTCACTATATAAAACTAGTATAAAAATACTTTATACTGAAAAAAAGGCAATTGCATGCTTCAGATAGGTATTTAAAAAAAAGTACAATACATACGTGGTATTTTATATGAAAAAAAAAAAATAAGTAGGTTACTCAGGTAAAATATCATTGACTGCACTGCTGTTATTGTACCTATATAGACTAGCACAGCGCTTACCTCCAGGTCAAACATGTCCCGCTCGTTTGTTTATTGTAAAAAAAAAAAATATTCGTCATGATGCTGCATTTTCATTCTCTTAATGTGAATTTGATTTACTGAAGTCTTGCTAAGTAGATATAAAATCCAATTTTGATAGATTATAATTTAACCGGCATCATCGTGACCATCTGTAAAGTTCATTCCAATTAGCCAGCCCAGGTTACACAGTTAAAACCTATTATTTTCCAGAACAAAACTAGATTGTTTGCTCATCAAATCGATTTATTCATATTCATATTCATATTCATATTCATTTATTCTGTTTCCACATGTGCATATTGATCTTACATTAGAAATAAGTCCTAATTATAATATAAGGTAACAACATGGACCCTGCTGGGCACTACAGATACAAGCTATTGTATCTAAAATTTATATCCTATTTATTGGATTCCCATATTTTTTCATGTTATGATGTAACAGCTAAGATCATCAAGCTCATTTGCATATTATGGACAAAAAACTTAGTGAAGCAACTTTTGACAGTAACGGATACCCATAAAATTTTATAACCAAAAGAAAATAACCCTAATAATAGGTCTTGGAGTTTTTGAATAACACCATAGCTAAACTATAATAAAGCATCTAATGAAATCCTAAGAAATCGTATATTTGCATAACATGATAGATTCGAGTGCTTATGCGCAAAATAAGGGTATGAGTCAATCATGTATCTACTGTTATATTGAAACTTCAATGACTATTGTGCGTCGGCTTTTGCAAAGACCACTTTCATTCATAAAATTGGCACCGTCATCAATGGGGTTAAGCCCTATTGTGCCTTATGATAAATGTATCGTTGACTGATACGTCGTTTGCTCAACGGCATTGACAAATTGCTAAAAAACTTTCGTTTTTATTTACAGGCTCATACGATGCTCAAAAATACAATGCGGAAGGCGATTACACGCATCATAATAGTGGCAATATTCAATACAATGGTGCACAATCGTCTCAATTCGCAAAGCGACCTGAATCAGATGCAACAGCAAGTAACACATTCATCAATCAACACAGCCAGCCTTTAGGGGAACCCGGACAATTGGGTAACATTGGAGTACACAACACTCATTCAAACTTCAGTGGGCTATCGAATCAATTCAATGGGAACAAATTTGGATCAAACAATGCAAACAATCACAACAGTTTAGCAGGGTCTCTGGATAATAAGTCTAGCCAGACGCACAATCAATTTCAGGAAAGTTCTGCTGCTGGTCTTCATGGTTCTGGACATTTTCAACATAATTTTGGTAGTCAGTTGACATCACAGATTAGTCAAGGCCTATTTGAAAGCCAGACCTCTCAATTTGAAACACAAAAAGATCAACAAACGCCTGTTTCCCAATTTGAAACTGGATCTTCTCAATTAGGATCTCAGGTCTCTCAACAAGACTCAGCCAATCAGCCCTCTCAGAGTAACCAACAATTTACAGGTCAAGCCAACCAAGTAGGATTTACTTCTCAGTTTGGAGTTCAGGCTAGTAAACCTTTGTTTGGACAGAATCCGAACTCAGCCTTTAATTCTCAGGTGAATCAAGGTACCCAGTTTGGCAGTCAAGCATTCAAACCTCAAAGCTCTTTTGAATCAACAATCCAGGGACAAAATTCGTTTGGAAAACCATTACAACACAGTGATGATAAAAAAGACCAATCTCAAATTCCACAAATTCAATTTGGAACGCAAGGTTCTAACATACCAAATTTTGGTAGCTTTAGCTCTAACAAACCATCAGCCATAGTTCCAAGCCAAGCTCAAAACATTATAAATAATGACAACCATTTCCCTAATTCACCTACTCAATTTGGATATGAATACAATAAGCCCCAAGTCAATGAAATTTCACCCGCCCAGGAAACAAACCCAAATAATCAGAATGCCGATATTGTACCTCTGGAAGGCCAAAATCAAGGATTCTCTCAAGGATCTAGTGCATCGGCATTTGCTTCTGTAGGACCAGTTGGTTTTAATACTCAACCTGCCAAACCATTTAATGCTTTCCAGCCCCAACTTCCTGGATCAAGTCAGTTTAATTACAATGACAATAACCAATTAATATCTCAAGGACAGACTGTGCCAACTTCTGGTTTAGCTGCTGGTGCAAAGCCAACAGGTATTCCTGACACTGAGCTAACAACTCCTTTGGAACCCAATGAAAAGCCTATTTCTTCCCAAGAATCACAGTTCAACAGTCAATCTGCTCATAACTTTGGAAACTTTGGTTTCCAGTCTCTCAATAATCAAAAGCCACAAAATGCTCTTAATCAAAATTCTGCATCATCTTTTCCACATTCCCGTCCACAAGGAACTTTGCAATTTGGTTCTTCTGTACCTACTCAAGCTGCTATTCCCGCTGTACAGCAGCCTGGTTTCAATGGAGGAAAACCACAGTTTCCACAGCAATCATTTGTTCAAAACCAGCAAAACACTTTCTCACAAAATCACAACAATGTATATTTCTCTACTCAGAAACCTTCTATTATCCAAGAATCGGATGATTCCTACTATTATAACCAGCCTTCAAAGCCTTTAGGTATTCCAGAAGCACAGTCTCAAGGTTCAAAATTTCCAAGCTCACCATCTTATCAGTCTAATGGCGGAGCTTCTTCCCAAAATAACCAGTTTTCTAACCAGCAGGCTGGGGTATCTAGCCCCACTATGTTGCCTGTCCTTTCATCAATTGCTCCCGCATCCCCCACATCTTTTCCCCTACTCACACCAGCTCCAGGGGGCCCTTCAAATTATTATAACGGGTTAACTCAAGCATCAATATCTTCATTCCCATCGCCGTCCCCTACCCCATCGTCTCAGACACAAAAAAATCAATTTGGATCTAAACCAAGTATAAACCAGCCAGCTGTAGCTTCCCTAAATCAATCTAATAGACCAACAACTTCCCAGCAAAACACCGCAGTTCCATCTTTTTCTTCACAACCTGTAACAACTTTTGGGCAGAAGCCATCTACTTCTTTTACACAAAATCAAATTCATTTCGGACAAAGCTCATCAAGTAACAGCAATCAACCATTGTCTAGCCAGTTGTCTCCTGCTAAGCCTGTATCTACTTTCGGTCAAACACCTTCATCTTCATTTACTCAAAATCAGATCCAGCTCGGACAAAGTACATCAACCAACAATGATCAACCTCAAACTCCTGTAGTAGGTCAAGAACAACAAACTACCTCCACTATTACTCAGCAGTATCAAGGTACAGTATACGAATACAATAAACCAGCGGAGGTTTTACCTGCTCCAGCGCAAAATGACAGTTCTTCGAGTCAAAGTGCACAAACAGATTCAACTTCAAAATCCCAAGAAGGACAAGCACCAAATAATCAGGAATCTAAGCCTCATTTTAGCTCACAGCAAACACAATTTGAGCAAAGCACATTTTCATCTCAATCTCAGCAATCTTCTTTAAATCAAGGTGCTAAACCTCAGTCTGGCACGACTTTTAAGCCATTTGGTAGCTCAGCATCAAACAACGCTCAATTTGAACAGAAACTTCAATCTACAAGCAGTCATAGTTCATTGCAGCATATAAACCAAAACCTCCAAACTACTGAACAAGCAGTCAAACCTATTGAATCTGAATTATCAGCTACTCAGTTTGGTCAGAGCTCTCAAGCAACTTTAGAATCAAGACCTCAATTTGGTACACAACCTTTTGGAAGCGCTTCAAGCTTCAGACCGTTTGGACAAAATACACAGCAGGCGCAAAGCGCTGGAATCAGTTCTTCACATCAAACACAAGAAGCACAAAACACTGTACAACCATTCAAACCTTTTGGTGGTTTACAATCAACTTCTCAGTTTGGACAGAACACACAAACTAGCTTTGGAAGTACACCCATTCAAAACATTGGATCTCAGTATGCTGCACAACCGAATAGGCCGTTTGGAAGCACATCTAACCCTTCCCAGTTTGGACAAGCTGTACATAATCAAGGTTCTCATTCTACAGGTTTTTCTTCTTCCCAGCATAATACTCAAACCATACCAATTGGTTCGCAGCCGTACAAACCTTTTGGAGCTACTGGTTCAACTCAGGGCGCTCAGCCCTTAAAACCTTTCGGAACTACAAGTACAAATCAAGGTTTTCAAGGATATCCTTCATCAAAGCCCCAATTCGGAACTCAGACTCAAACTCAGTTCACTCAAAGCTCTCAACAGACTTTTGGAACAACACAAGTTATCCAGCCAACTGGTGGTCCTCAAGCCGATACTTTACCGGAAAAACCTTTCGCCAGCTACCCAACGGTTCCAAAGAAACCTCAGTATGGTCAAAATGTTCAACTCAATCAAGGAACGCCGACGTCTTTTGGACAGCATTCCTTCCAAAACTCTCAGTTTGGTTCATCTACTTCAAAGCCTCAGTTTGAGACTCAAGCGCAAATCGGACAGCATCGCGAAAATGGTTTGCCAGTCAAACCTTTTGGCAGTGCATCCAGTTCAGCCCATTTTAGCCAAAACTCAGCAGAATCTTCTAGCTTTGCGACTCAACAGCAGCCAAGCGCTCAAACCTATAAACCATTTGGCACTACATCTGCGCACAACTCCAATTTCCAATCACATAAACAGCCACAGTTTGACCAAGCTCCACAATCATCACATAGCGCAACTACTGTACGTCCTCCGTCACAATTTGGTGCCCAGCCGTTTAAGCCTTTTAACAGTGGATCTCAAGGGTCACATAACAAGCCTGAAGCTCCCCAAAACAAGCCTTTCGGTACGCAAGGAAGCCCCTGCTGCCAAGATTCAAAGGATTCTTCAATTGCGCCTTTGAACGTTGGCAAACCTAGTCAAGCGATTGCACAAACTCAGAGTCAATTTACCGGTTTCCAAGGAGTCCAGAACTTCAATGCGCAGGCTGTGGCAGGAAAGGGTGAAGAGTTCGGTGGACCCAGACAACCTCCAAGTTTTGATTCTCAATCTGGTTACCATTACTAAAAGTGCCATAAAGACTGGTTAAGTGAAGTGATTTTTTAATAATATGTTTATTAATGTAAGATTTTACCGCAACGTAAAATAAATAATTAGGGCAAGTTGCCTTTTGTCATGTAATGACAGATTGTTGTAATAAATTATTATTTTGTAAATAATTAAAATACTTACTTGTTTTATTTTAATTATGTAATAGTGTAGTAGACATAATATAAGCTAAAATTTTAGTGTCGTAAAATATTTTGGGCTTCATTACAATTTTATGTTCCTTATTTGTTTGAACAATATTCTCAGACTTGTAGAAACTAGCTATGACACATCATTGTATTTTGTATAACCTTTTCTATAAACAGCTCACAATGGAATAAGTTTTATATGGTAGGGAACCTAGGTATGTGTGTCACGGCTGTTATTTTAACTGACTTCAGAAATTAAAAATATCTCTCCAAAGCTTTAGAATATTAATTGAAAACTATAATAATGGTAATGAGGAAAGAGACGAGCGAGTATGATAAGTGGCTGCACAGGCACACGCAACTTTTAATCCGAAACACCCAGGTTCAAATCACGTTCGACCCTGCACGAAAATCTTTTCAAGTTATGTGCGCCATTTTCATTTTATCTTAAAAACTGCCTTTTAAAACCTTCTTATGTTCACGTAAGAAGGACAAGGGAAAAAAGGAAGGGAAACGGAAGAGGAAGGGTTGTTCTTGAATTTTCCTGAAGAAAAAACGACGGACGGACGGACGGTATTGTGTCATCTACGAACCCGCACTTGGCCAGCGTACGTATCCAGTGGGTCATGGCCTTTACCATGTGAGACAAAAACCGTGATAGAATTTTTTTTAACGGGCAAATTGCCTTTATTACTCAAGCTAACTACTACAATAATAAAAACTAAACTAAACTAAACTAAGCTAAACTAAACTAAACTAGCTACACTACCTATTACAAAGAACACTTATGGACTGTATAATAGCCGCGATGGCCTATAGACAGTCCAAGTGCTCCAGCCCACTACCGGTAGGTAGCGTACCCAGCATGCTGGCCGCATTGCCACGTTGAATTGCAATGCTGATGCGTTGGGCCAATAGATAGATAGAATAAATAAATAATAATAAATAAATATGTGAGGACATTTCACACAGCGCCTCTAGTCCCAAACTAAGCACAGCTTGTACTATGGGAACCGGATAACTGGTAGAATACTTATATACTTTTTTGTTTATATATTTGTATATATAAACAAAAAAGTATATATAAGTAGTATAAGTTGTGGGTTCGATGGGTGTTATATTGATATAACACCCATCGAACCCACAACTTATAGTTCAGAAGGCAGAGATACTGCCAAGTGAGCTAACAGGCCAGTCAAATACAGCAATGGAATGTAATTTTAGAAGTAAAAATACCTACCCAAAAAAGCTCCAAGTTGTTTAATTGGTTCGTAATGATACGCACTGCACTTATCAACTGTAATAGTACTCGTTTCAAATTAGTTCGGTGACATCAACATTTATTTTAGATGGTAACACGGAACGAATTTTTTTGTCCACTTACAAACTTAATATTATAAATGCTTTTTCCACTTACTTTTCAACAGTTCAAGTAGGAAATACCAAGTGGCCGAATCATAGAGTTGTTTTTGAGATCTGTAGGCCGAACCTACTACACAACGTGGTACTGGTAATGCAGCGTAGCGCCCGTACCGTGGGCATTTAGGACATGAACTCTTTTATTCATTTAATGCAACTAATGAGAATATATTTATGTAATGGTTACAAGTAGGTCTTGTAACCAGTGGTTACATGTAGGTCTTAACCCACTTGGTCCCTATCACAGAACCAACTTCATTAATAATAAAATTACAGTCATTATTTTAAAAGCTTAGTTGTTAGTCCTATTTTTTTTTCTTTCCAATGTTCCAATGAAGGTTCTATAATAATAATAACAATTTGTTTTTAGAGCACATTGACCTCTACAGACATCGTCAATTGTTATTTACGATTATTGGTGTATAACTCGGAATGACCCAGCGCCAGACTTGCCACTAAAAGATTAGGAGCAGCGCAAATTGACAGATAGCACGGCATCCGTGGAGAATTTTATAATTATTTAATAAACCGTGTATTTAGTTTTGTTGCAATAGGTAGAGAAAAGGATCTATGGCTGCGCTAACAATGTAATCGGCTACTAATAGCGTAGCCTTAAATTTATCAGTGATGGTACATATTTACGCTATTTATATATGGTACGCTACTATGGTACGCTTTAGGTACCCCCCTTATGGGTACGTACCGTACCCCTTTAGGGGTAATAGCTAAAAAAGGAGTAATAGGATACCTATTACTAAAATATACTTGACGTTTAGGTATACTTTTGCTTAATTATTTTGGATTTATATTAGCTTAGTGTACTCTAAGATAAATTAAAATAATTAAGTTACATAATAAGAAAAATACATTAATATAAAATCAAAAACACCGCCAAATAAAAAACATTTAAGTTTTTCTTTAGGTTTTTATGCTAAAGTAAGTGTGGGTGTAATAAGGAAATTTGGAATGTGTAAAAAACATACGAAATAAAAAGATAAGGGTCTCGGAAATTTTTGAATTTCAACCGCTAAAGGGGTAAACAATACACAACAACGTCCCATTCTAACCGCTCGCACATCCTAAACCACTGAAGCTAATATCTTGAAATTTCAAAGATAGGTATTTGAAAGTTACCTATTTACTTATATCGCTTTTTAAACGACTCCCAAAAAAGGGGGTTAAGGTAATTTTATCCTGAAAAATAAACAGTTCCTGAAGGGATAGTCCACGGTCCACGCGGGCGAAGCCGCGTCGTATAAGCTAGTGTTGTAACTATTAATAAAATAAACATTTAACGTCTTAATGCTATTTTGAAATCCTCACTTTAATTAAAGTTTGCCTACTTAGGGGTTGCGCTACCAAAATTAATAATAAATTTATTTTCTTTCTTTTTTACCCGCTTTACCGTGCTTTCCACCAATGTGTGTTAATCTTTATTGCGGCAATAGTAATAATACGTTATAAAATTCAATAATACGCACATAATATTATGTGCATAGCTGTAAACAGATTAGGATTTTGATTATGTTGATTTAATTTGTTTTATTTATGTAGGTATACCTACTTTAGGTATTATAATAACCAAATCACCCGTCAAAATGTAAATTGATGTCAACTTCGTCACTTACCATCAGGTGAGATGTTGTAAAACGTATGCCCATTTTACCATAAAAAAATGTATCCACGACCACCTATTTTAGGTCTACTTAGTTTTTTCTTTAAAAGACTGCCACGCTACCTAATTTAGATAGCTTTACAGACCTAATGAAATGAGATCCAGCAATTAGATAAATCATTTCCACTATGACAAAAACGTAGGGAGGCGTACCTAAATTAATAGCTATATAGCTAAATGAAATGTAAACGTAAGCATGGCTTAAAGTAAAGTTAGATGTATAACGCCTAACAGTAAAATGCTGGCAACAATTTAACTTGTGACGGACAGTGAGGTACGTTTTATTTCTACTGTACCGAATGTACCGCAAACCTATGAATATAATTATTATTACGGACACCGTTGGTGAAATTGGACCTAGGGAACTTTTCTTTTTCTTCCTCATCATCATCAACAGCCTGAAGAGGTCCACTGCTGAACATAGGCCTCCCCCAGAGAGCGGCTGCTCGCTTCCTGGATCCATCGGCTCCCCGCGGCTTTCATCGGATCGTCGGTCCACCTAGTGGGGGGCCGGCCTACGCTGCGTCTTCCGGTTTGTGGTTGCCACTCGAGAACCTTTCTTCCCCATCGGTTGTCAGTTCTACGAGCGATGTGGCCTGCCCATTGCCATTTCAACTTGCTAATTCTAAGAGCTATATCGGTCACTTTAGTTCTGCGGATCTCCTTATTTCGGATCTTATCTCGCAAGGAAACATCGAGCATAGCTCTCTCGATAGCTCGTTGCGCGACTTTGAGCTTACCATGAATGAGGTCAACAGTAAGAGACCACGTCTCAGTTCACAGTGATATAATATAAGGTCATAGAATACTGGCAAAAGGGCGACAGCTAGATTCTGTAATTGTCAGCCGTTCTGAGTTGCCAGGTAGTTTGCTTATTATGTTTGCTACTGTTTTGTTTTTGTTCTTTTTATTTGTGTTTGTTTAGTTTATATTGTGTTTTTTTGTGTACCCATTCTTTTTGAATTGCGTCCGTGATGTCATGGGTTGGGTTCCGGCTGAAAATCAGTAACTAAGGATGCTGTGTGCACCTTAGTTGTATGCTGAGCCGGGACCCATTCCTGACATTGCACAATGTCACATACTATATTTTAACCTTTGTATTTTATTTCTGCTGCACCTATAAATTATTGTATGACTGTGTGATATTGTGTGTGTGTCTGGAATAAATTAATTTTCATTTCATTTTCATTTCATATTTTCATTTCAGTTCCATAAGTCATCACTGGCAACACACACTGATTGAAAACCTTTCTTCCTTTTTCTTACTCATTGTTTATGTAAAATTGCTAAAGATCAAATAAATAAACTTACGTACAGGTTTATAGACCATTTCCAAGGACGATTGGACGTAGATGATGATACGTCCATGTCCACGACCACTTCCCATACAATATTGGCCCGCCTACTTTATTTTTATGGCTCAGAATTAAGTTATTTCCTCATTCTCAAACATCCTAACTTAATCTTTTTGGCAAAGCAAAATAAACAGAAGTCCTAATAAGTAATTAGTTAAGTCATAAGAAACCATAAAAAACTGGCTAAATGACTCAATATTTAAATTAGATACAGTTTATTAGCAACCATAATTTTTTTATGTCATACTTTGTAGCATTTGAAAATTGAACCTTTTAATATTAAGATATTAAATGTCAATAATTGGCTACGATGAAAGTGGCGCTAAGGGTGGGCTTTTTGATTCGTAAAAACCAATTTGGTAACCAATGGTTAAAGACTAACAAATTTTTAACATTGTTTAGAATTTGTGAGGGATTTTAACCATTGATTACCACTCTAAGCCAAACATAAGTATAAGAACATGACCTATAGTGAGGCTACCGGAACACGGAACACGTTGTATCGAGTGCAAATTACACTAGCTTGAATGTCATTGGTGCAGAAGGGCATACAGTGCGCTCTTAGAATTAGTAAGTTGAAAAGGGAATGGGCAGGCTATATCGGTCGTAGAACCGTCAAGAAAGGTTCTCGAGCGGTGACCGCACGAACTGGAAGACGCATGGCATAGGCCCCCTACTAGGTGGCTGAACGCTCTGGTTAAAAACCTTGGTGAGCCGATGGGTGCAGAAGGCAACAACTGCCCAAAGTGGTGCTCTGTGGGGGAGGCTTATGTTCAGCAGTGAATGTCTTCAGGCTGTTGATGATGATGATGATGATGATGTAGTAGGTTGTAGTTTCATGGTTATGTCACTCTAGTGGTGTAACAAAGACGATGCTCTATGACGCCGATACTGGCCGATAGTCGAATGTTTTAGGGTTCCGTACCCATAGGGTACAACGAACCCTATTACTAAAGCTCCGCTGTCCATCTCTCACCAGGCTGTATCCCATGAACCATGATGGTTAGACAGTTGAAATTTTTCCAGACGGTGTATTTCTGTTGCCGCTATAAGAACAAATACCAAAAAACAGAATAAAATAAATATTGAAGGGGGCTCCTATACAACGAACGTGATGTTTTTGCTCGTTTTTATAGATAATGGTACGGGACCCTTCGTGCGCGAGTCCGACTCGCACATGGCCGGTTTTTTATGTAATCGAATGACGTGACGATCTAGTGATTCGCCTGGTGTTAAGCTGGTGTCACGGCTGCCCATAACAGTTTGCGGTATCACTCGGAAATCTAAATTAAAGTTTCGCGTGGCACTGCGTACTGCGCACGTCACCCTAATACATCACACAGTCTAAAAAAGATTTATAGACTGTGAGATCAGTTCATAAGTCTCATTTGCCCAGTAATTTCACTAGCTACAATGCCCTTTAAACCGGAACACAGTAGTGCTTGCACACTACTGCTTAGCGGCAGAATAACTGGCAAAGCGGTGGTACCTGCCTAGACGAACTTTGCAGAAAAGTCCTACCACCTAGTAATCTATTACGTTATCTCCCTCTATTGTGCATAATTTACCATGGGACTAACTAGGTAACTAGATTAGACTATTTGTGGTGTAGCTAAGAACTTGGTGACCTGCCTTATAAGATTGCGGTCAACTCTTGACCTAGGCCTTGTACGAAACATTAACAAAGAGCTCGAGACTGTGATAGATCATAAGTAGGTACATACATACAATACTCCATCTATTTCCTTTGTTTTGACTGAGCTATAACTAATGATGTAAGTAATCTAATGCTGAAATATCAGCATTAGACGGATTGTCTAATAACTATTATATATTATGGACTATTATAAGGCAAATCGGAGGTCTAACTAAGTAATTTTTGCATGAATTTAATAGAACAGTTATGTTAGATTTGAAACTTTCCTATTACGAAGAAAAGCAATTCTGGTAATTTTAAATTTTTAATACTATAAGAAGGTATCTATTAGCAGTAGGTATCAACATTTTAAGTATGTTCGCGCGGCAAATTCAAGTTTTCTTGCATTCTTTAGCCAATAATAGCTTAATTACTCAACGTGATTACATGAAAACTAATTTTTCGGAAATAAACAATTTTCTTCTTAGTTTTTCAGTCTATTGCCATTTGTCGCTAAACCAATGATATCTAGGGGATACTTTTAATTGTAATTTATTTATACATTATATTTATTTTAGCAAAATTAGTTTTCAAGTAATCATGTTGAGTAATTAAGCTATTATTGACAAAAGAACGCAAGAAAATTTGAATTTCCCGCGCTAGTGTAACGTTCCATCTTAATATTGCCAGCCCACTGAAAACTCAATAATACCACAGACTACCTGCTAAAAGATACCATTAATACTTCTTCTTTTACTCGTTCGCCAACCTCATTTTTAGAATAATCGCACTGTTCAGCACTACAGAGTGTTATAACCAATACGCTACCCAGCACGGCGAATGCATGAAAAATGGATGAAAAACAATTTTTCTTTAATGTTCAATGAATGATGTGATGAGCTAGTCATTTATCTGATGTTAAGCGTTATCGCTACCTATAACTAAATTAATAAGCTAAAAACTAATCTTTTCTTAGCTTTTGAACTGTTTTTCTTGTATTTTTCTCGCTGTAGTGAGGTGAAAAATTGGGTGTTTCGGTCGGCAGCAAAGTTATTGTGCGTCTCGTACCTTTGAAACCTTCGCTACGCTCAGGATTCTTCATTTGAACCACTCGTTACGCTCGTGGTTCAATCCTAGACTCCTTGGCTTGCTCAGATTTCAGTTCAAGTACTCGCTCTAGAAACCAACTTTGCAGCCTTGCATAACAAATAACTATGTCTTCCCAAAAAATTAAAACTTCTCGTTGAAAAATTGGGTACCTAAACTCGCAGTTTAGGTACCCAATTTGTGGAACTGTAGTTTGCGACGTCACAGTATCTAAGCTGAGTGTTACAAAAGGTAAAACATCATCATCATCATCATCATCATCATCAGACGTCCTTTGCTGAACATAGGCCTCCCCCAAAGAGCGCCACTTTGAGCGGCTGCTGGCCTTTGGCTCCCCGCGGTTCTGACCAGCAGGGTTACTCTTGACACTCGATTTCAATCGTAATTTGGGATTTGGAACGAAATCGTAGCATTTGGTACTCTTGAATCCGATACTAGCGCACGATTGGAATCTTTGTCCGTGGAATTTTACGGAACTAAATGGAATCGACTCATTTCTACACCATCCGCTTTTTCGGTACTCTTGACGCGATTTGACATTGGCAAATTGAGTTTGAAGTAGAGTTTGCGATAGAATTTTCAGACCTTTCAAAAGTTAACTTTTTTGCGTTCGAGTGTGTTGTGTTAAGTGGTTTCGGAAGCAATTCGGAAGTAAAATGGCACGTTTAGCTCTTATTTTTGATATTTTGGACAATGCACATAGAGAAGATCTAAGGCAACGTCGAAACCTAAGAAGAATGGCGCGATACACTGAGAAAGCTTTTGCCATGAACGACAACGAGTTTAAGAAATGTTACAGAGTGACGAAAGACCTTTTTGAGGTCATATGTGGCGATTTAGAGCCTCTGATGGCAAAGCCTACTCGTCGTAGTGACATGTCCTCGAGATACGAGGTTTGTAAATATAGGTGGTAGTTCTTTCATGCGTGGTGTTTTTACGAGAAGTCTCTCTCCTCCAACTTTTTGAACTTGTAGGCCTGTTTTAATAGTTACATAGCATCACAGAATTGGTAATTTCTGTCGTCCCATTTCTTTTTTGTCTCGTATTTGCCATGGGCGGACCGCAACAGACCTTTTGCTATCCCTGGATTGTCCCCAAGGAAATCCGCTAGAGCCTCCAGCTGCTGGTAGATTGGCCTACTCATAATCTTTCCTGTTAGAACGGACGAATATCTCCAACTAAATACTTCAAATCTTGAAAACAAAACCGCTAAACAACAGCTGGAGCGGAGTTTTGGCGGGAACGCGGAAAAGTTCACGTCGGTGCATTGTATTATTTTACAAAACTTATGCTTTTTCCAGTGTTAATGTTTAAAATTGGTGGTGTTTTACGCATTAAGTGCTGAATTACGAGCATGAGTGTGGGCAAGTGATATAATGTAGTGAAACGTGGTTTTTCGTATTGCTTCCATAATTCCATAGAAGCCTCTAGTAAAGTTGCCACCACTTTACTAGGGCATGCCTTAGACTGGATTATGACTTAGACTAGACTATGACTACTCTGACTGTGACTATGACTTGACTTTAAGTGAAAATTTCCATAATACGATGAAAAATTACAAAACTTGACACTGGCTAAATACACTATGTGTGGAGCCAAAATATAAAAAAAAAACAGCTGGAGCACACAGAACATTGATACTAGTTTTTTTTTCTAGACAACCATGATGTCAATAATAACATTATTCATTCAGCCGTTCTTGATATTATTCGTCGGTAAATAACCGCTTTTATTTCTTTGAAAGTGACTAAATATCATCAAAAGTGAAGGTTTTATGGTAATATATTTTTTATCACTGTTATTAATAAGGTTTTTACATGTTTTCCACAAATTTTGGTATTAATATTTTCTATTATGTGTGCATGGCAACACTTACATAGTGTTGTACTTTTATGGGTCACAATATTAAGTCGATTGCATTTCCGATTTCAATTTCGATCTCGATTTTGTTGAAGAGTACCAAATTGTTTAACATTGGAATTGAGATTGGTTCGGATTAGAATTAGAGTGAAATTGGGATTGGATTCAAGAGTAACCCTGCAGGTCGTCGGTCCACCGAGTGGGGAGCCGGCCTACGCGGCGTCTTCCGGTTCGTGGTCGCCACTCGAGAACCTTTCTTCCTTGGGTAAATTTAATTCTGTATGACAGCCCGTATTTGTCTCGACCTTACAACCATTTGTTATTTGAAATCGTGATGATTTTATCAGATCTGAAACGCATAGAACTCAAAATAATCACAGCCTTAAATAAATTGTAGGTACAATACAAGCTTGTATTTGGAGATAGATGTCGTGTTATTTACTTAGTTATTCAGTCATTCTATTTTCAAATAACGATAGCTTTATAGTCTACTAAGAAAAAAAATTATAATAAACTACCTACCACTGGAAATTAAAGAACTGCCTCCACATAAATTTAAACCAAAATTGCACAGCTTGCTTGTGAATTTTCACTCCTAGTCTCTTGATGATTTTTTTAAATGTTAATTTTAAATGACTACTTTAACATGCAATTGGATAAATATGTTTGTAACTATAAGCTAAAGTAATTGTATGCCTTCTCAAGGTAGAACATGACCCATATTTACCCATATTTTGACAATTAAATTATTTCATTTCATTTCATTTCAAGGACGCACTCTGCTGCTTTTTCAATGTGTTTTCCCTGAGAATGAGTTCATTTTTCGGGCTAAATAGTTGTTCAGGCTAAAATATTTTAAATAATACGTAGGTACTGGTCATTGATCTATAGTAACTAGAAACTCAAACATGTTTATTGTAAGTCAATCTACTAACTGACTGCCATCGAGCCAAGGAAAGTTTTATCCTACCTACTATGGAAGTTCCTTGCAGCATCGAGCGCAGTGGGCACACTTACGTCTCTAGTCTCCGGTTTCTCGTAATACGTTTGTCAAACAAGTCAATCGTGGTCTCTTACTTTTGGCCTTATGACTAAGCTCAAAGTCGAGCAGTGAGCTACGAAGAGAGCTATGCTCGAAGTTTCCTTGCGAGATAAGCTCCGAAATGAGGACCGCAAGAGAACTAAAGTCACCGATATACCTTTGAGAATTAGCAAGTTGAAGTGGCATTGGGCAGGCCACATCGCTCTTAGAACTGACAACCGATGGGGAAGAAAGGTTCTTGAGTGGTGACCACGAACCGGAAGACGCAGCGTAGGCCGATCTACTAGGTGAGCCGACGACCTCCAGGAGGCAAGTAGCCGCTCAAAGTGATGCTCCTTGGGGGAGGCCTATGTTAAACAGTGGACGTCTTCAGGCTGATGATGATGATAATGATGATGAAACAACTCAATAAATCAAATACCTACGCTCATTGGTTGCAACCAGGAATTTCATTAAAAAATTAATAGCACGGGATCGTTTTGAGGTATCAACCGGAATAAACCGTTGAAGACAGCCGATGATCAAAAGTCAAAAGGCAACCAATGAGCGTTCAGTATTAATTGGTGTGCCAAGTTGACAAAAATCAAATGTACGATGAGAAGTCGAGAACCCATGGGGAAGTGTTGCTTCATGATCATCCAGAGCCTGAAGACGTCCCCTGCTGAATATAGCCCTCTACCAGAGAGCGCCACCTTGGGCGGCTGTTCGCCTCCTGCATCCATCGGCTGCACACGGCTTTCACCACATCGTCGATCCACCGAGTGGGGGGCCAGCCTATGCTGCGTTTCTGGTTCGCGGTCGCCACTCGAGAACCTTTCTTCCCCATCGGTTGTCAGTTCTACGAGCAATGTGGCCTGCCTATTGTAATTTCAACTTACTGATTCTAAGAGCTATATCGGTCACTTTGGTTCTCCTGCGGATCTTCTCGTTCCGGATCTTACCACGCAGGGAAACCCCGAGCATAGCTCTCTCCATAGATCGTTGCACGAAGTGTTGCTTAACTAAGTTTTGTTTTAATAGACTTACGTACAGATGGGCTTGCGCAACATTTATTAGCAAAATCACCAAGCATCGCAGTGCAGTAGATTAATAATGCAGATCGAGAACTCTGCAGTGCTGCCCTTTCCCTGATTGATTTACGGCACACACGGGAAAAGATAGGGTGGTATTATTTTTATGCTGAGACCACACAGCAAATATGTTTTCATTAATGCTCTTAAATCCATGCCCTCAGCACCATACTGCGCATAATCTGAGCACATTATACATTCTTGTAGATTTTGCACTTTTTTAAACATGATCTCAGTTTTTTTAAAACATGTAGTGGACCGAAGTGTTAATTTTACATTACATTAACGCGTATTATTTTTTTTTGGTCCATTATACATTTAATTAATTTGCAAATTATAATAAGAAACACACTTAAAGGTGTCTGTAATTAGGTATAATTAAATAGGTACTCCTCCATATATACCTACGTAATTAAAGCTTCTTGAGTGTTTCCATGATTGAATAAATTAAGTATGACTTATAAATCATCACCATCATCATTATCATCATCACCATCATCGTCGTCATCATCATCATCATCAGTCTGAAAACGTCGAATGCTGAACATAATAAGAACGTCCGTAGCTCCCACATAGAGCTCCACTTGGGGTGCTTTTTTTTAATCTAAAATGCTTTACACTTTTTTTTTAACGGGCTAATGCTGTTGACCTCTAGCGACCTTTGCAGCATCACCGGGTAGAACAACAGGTGCTCTGAATTCGCTCAGCTGTCAAAAGTGGGAAGCAACTAGCTCAAGGGTACCCCTGCTGGGTCAGCATGGACGGTAGACAAAATTGTCTTTCCCCGTTTTACGTCACTTTCTTCATACTTGCTTGGAGTAAATCAGGGGAAAGACAGTTTTGTCTACCGGCCGTGCTAACCCTACTGGGGTGCCAGCCTCGCCTTGGGCCGTTGCCGGAATAAGAGGATTGAGAAGGCTACGTCCACTGGAATATGGAACATCACGACCGTTTTAACTAACCTACGGGGGGTACATCAACCTCGCCGGCAGGGTCGGTGTCTGATTGTGTTACGCTGGTACCCTATACCGGTGCCGAAAGCGGGACCTGAGCCAAAAGGGCTAGACTGGTCCGGTGATCCTAGCGCAGCCAAAACAACGGCTGCTATAGGATCGTCCGGGTCGCTCAAGACGTCTGCTTCTTTATCTGCTTTTGACCACTGTCTCACTTGATGGTAAGTGATGCCGCGGTTGAAACACGCTTGCCTAGAAGATAAGGGAACGTATCTTATTCTTGCATTGAAAACTCCCAGATTATATTTTTCAGGAAACAAAGACGCTTTACCAAATTGTTTCATTCCTTTGCCGTCCGCGCAATAAATGTTGAGGCAAAACGCATAACTATTATCACCACGCTTACATTTGACAGAGTTATAGTGTCAGAACTTTGAAGACCGAAGGCTTCTGACTTGGCTTAACGGTTGTTGTCGTACGACAAATAGCCAGGACCGACACCCGTAGCACGGTAGTCCTTGGTTGTATCCACTACTTGTAGCGGTCACCCATCTATGTAATAACCGCAGTTGCTTAACTTTGCGAAAACCCTTGACCAAGGATTACCTATGCCCTTGAAAAGTCACTCAAGTGTCTCATTAGCTGATGGGCGCCATAATTGAAGTATCGGTACCTTCTTACATGTCTATTAGTTAAAAAACCATCTCACGAAGTCGTGTGGAACATGACCCGAGGTGCCGACTGGGCTTATTGATTTTAAGCAATATTCTTAGTAAGAAAGTTGGGCAAGTGCGCGCCGTTGTCGTGTTACATGGGTTCCGTATGACCTAAAAACTGAAGCGACGACACGTTCTGAGTTTGGTGTTACGATACTACAATAATGTCACCATGAATAGGTACGTAAACTGTTTTATGTTTCATTAAAATGTAAGTAATTATTATCGTATTATTTAACAAATCATCAGTTTGAAGTTAGAACGTAGAGGTGTTAATGACAGGTTTGATTTACAAAGATGCTTTGTATTCTGTTTTATGATGTGACACCTATTAATATTGACACGTTCTACACTATTTATTTTTGTTCAGTAATCTCCAACTACAATTTAAATTGAAAATTGCATTAATGATACCTAAACACAAGGAACTTAAATGTAATTTCTAGCGATAATTTTATTGCTATCATACTGATGTGTTACTTAATTAAATACTAATTTAAATGTTTATTACTCAATATTAATAATTGCAACATTAGCCAATTATAATTTATCTGGGTAACGTAACAAAATATTTTTTACTATTATTTTAATATTTTATTGTCTAGTTGTCTAGTTTTTATGTTTTCTGTCTAATGTACAATGTGTATTGTACATTAGACACCTATCTATCTATCTATTCTGTTCTTTGATTTATTAATGGTGCAGTTATCAAATTTTAATAACATTTAATAAGTTACATTTAGTTTTTACTAAACTAGTTTTACTCGTGTTTTCTTACAAATCTTTACACCTCAGTTCTCAGACTCCTTCTGGGGTTGAATTTTTAGAAACATATTAGTTTATCTACATCATAAAAAGAAGACAAGCAGAAAAAATCAATGTCAAATATCAAAAAATATACATTTCTACAGTTCAAGCCGGTGCAGCCGCCAACAAGGCCAAAAACCTCAAATGGCACAAATATGCAACTGTAGATACAGCCTACGATACAGCCTACATAATTATTTGTGCCATACGGGGAAGGCCATGGGTCCTTGGGGGCCAGCCGCCATGTAAACATACAAGGACTTGACCAAGCGTTTGATAGAGGCGGCAAATTATCAAAATCCTGGCTTTAATCTAGAACAAAAATTAGCAATAAAATAAAATTAAAATAAATAACTGTTTACAGTTAAAGTAGTAATGCTGTCAGCGTTTTGGGTGCTTTTCCCTTCAATGGTTTTACGTTTTATATCTTAGTTAGGTCTAATTCAGTTTAGTATATTGTATTGTATCTGTTATCTAAGATTCTTGGTCCTGCGATTTGGGAATGACATAGATTGTCTTTCAGTCAGTCATAGCCATATTACGACCAAGCCTTTTTTTATAATTCTCTTTCTCATCATCATCATCATCATCATCTTCTTGAAAACGTCCACTGCTGAACATAGGCCTCCCCCAATGAGCGCCACTATGAGCGGCCACTTGCCTCCTGCATCTATCGGCTTCACGCGGCTCTGACCAGGTCGTCGGTCCATTGCCCTTGTGGCGGGGCCAGCCTACGCTTCGTCTTCTGGTTTATGTTCGCCACTCGAGAACCTTTCTTCCCCATCGCTTGTCAGTTCTACGAGCAATGTGGCCTACCCACTGCCACTGAAAAAAATAGCATATTTGCATCAAAACTGTTTTACTTGTAATCTCCAATTAAAGTAAACCGTGTGATCTATTTACGTTCCAACTTCACGCTACAGACCCCCAAAAATGCCTCAAAACCAACAAGCTACATCCCTCAAACGGATCTCGCACACATACAAACAATAATTAGCCTATCATCGATATCGATCGAGTTGTTATTGAGCAAGATGACACTCACACACTCGCATCAGGGCATCTTCAGGTAAAGGTTAATCCGTGAGTACAGTTTCAAGTAACTTGTACAAAGTGAACGAATTTACTCCATATAAATAGAATGGGCTGAAGCGAATCGGTACATTCAAACCTCATCCAGAGTTAGAACAAGAGCTTTGGAGATGAAGCTGGTAATTTGATTTTAATTACTTCTTATACAAAAATAATTAAAGTTTGATAAAAATTGATATCTAAAAACAAATTGGAGTAACAAAAATTTACACGTCGTACTCTAAAACGTGTTCATTGGAGATCAAAATATCGAAATTTTTTTCTATTTTTGTATCGTGGTCGTTAACAACTTGAATCATTATTCTACGCTGTTTCAAATTATGGCATTATACACCGAAAAGTCAATCTAAAAATTGTGGTTTACAAATGATACCATTGTAATGACGGCTTCCTGACCCAGATCTGATACCGTGACACGCCGTGACCCTAAGATTATTATAGTAAGGGTCACATCCACTGAACCCAGTTATAAAAAAAATTAACATCCAAATATTTGAATTTCCTTCCATGTTCGTAACAGCATCCGTGTCTTCAAGGTTCCTATTATATTATGACTCTTAAGTGCTTTACTTATAAGCTTGTACTCCAATTATTAGCATAGCAACATTGAACTTATTAAAGTTAGGAATTCACAAACGTTATGTAATTAGGTGTCGATTACAAGTTGGCTCATAGAGGTCGTGGCTGAATCTGCTAAGGACCATAAAAATAATGTGCACTTTTTTCTTTTGTTTCAGTTCATAGTACTATCGTTGATAGCATGTGGATATGCAGCTAAACTGGACAGGACTTACCTTCCTCCTTCAAGCGCTGCTACAGCTGGAGGCAGCCCTGGCTCTATAAATGCTCCTGCAGGACCTTCTGGATCACCAGGATTTGGACAATCTTCCGGAAACTCAGGATTTGGCCAGCCTGCTGGATTCGGTCCAACAAACGGCAATACTTTTAGCAAAGCAACTTCCGGTCCTGCCTTTGGTTCTGAAATATCTGGATCTAGTGGATCTGCTCCTTCTACTCTATACGGACAGCCTGGATCTCCAGCAGGATCTTTGGATCCAGGTTTCAGCCAGGTTGCTAATGGTTTCGGACAGGGTGCTAATGGTTTCGGACAGGGTGCTAATGGTTTCGGACAAGGTGCTCAGAGTAACCTGCCACAACGTGCCCAAGCTTCTGCTGACCAGAACGCTGAGGTTCTGAGATTAGACAACCAAAACGATGGAGAGACCTTCTCCTACAATTTTGAGACCTCCAATGGTATTGTTGCTGAAGAATCAGGTACCGCTACAAACGGTGTTCAAGCTCAGGGAGCTTTCTCATACACTGATGATGATGGTCAATCCTTCCGCGTAACTTACACAGCTGATGAGAATGGGTACCAGCCTCAGGGTGATCATCTGCCTACACCTCACCCCATTCCGGAAGAAATTCTGAAATCAATTGAACAGAACGCTCAAGCTGCTGCTGCTGGCACTCAAGAAGGTATGGTATTACGCAATTATACTCTCAAAATAAAAAATGAAAATGATTAGGAATAATAACAAAAATTGTTTTTTTCAGGTGCCTACGATCCCAATGAAGACAGCTCAGACTCCTCCCAACAGCAGTACAGTAGCAACGCTCCCAATTCATACGGCCAGGGTTCTTCAGGTTCAGGTTCTTTCAATCAACCTCAAGGAAGTGGACCAAGCCAGCTCTATGGAGCCCCTAACGCTGGTAGTTCTGCTGGTGCTGCTGGTTCTCGCCCCCAGTTTGGTAGTCAAGGTTTCCAGTCGCAAGGTTCCTCACAACAGTTTGGAAATTCTAACGGTGGTTCTCGCCCTCAGTCTGGCGGTCAAGGATTCCAGCCGCAGGGATCCTCACAACAGTTTGGATCATCGAACGGTGGTGGATCTCCAGGCAAACCCTCAAACGGCTTTGGCCAACCTCAAGCTCAATCTCCTTCTCAACTGTATGGGTCACCTTCTGGTACGACTGGTTCGGGAGCCAATGATGCTTCTCAGGCAAGACCTAACAGTTTCAGTCAAAATCAGCCACAAGGCCCATCTCAGCAATATGGTGCTCCTTCTCGCCCCAGTGCTCCTGGAGCCTCCGACAACTCTGTGCCTTTAGGCCCTGCTTCCAATGGGTTCGCACCTTCCAGCCCTGCCTCTCAGTCTCAACCTAGTCAGTATCAAGTATCTTCTCAATCTGGATTCTCATCTGCTGGACGCCCGCAAGGATCTGCACAAGGTGGTCAAGCTCAAGACGATTCTGGTTATCAATACGACAGACCTCAAGGTTCATCATTTGGACAAGCTAACGGCAGGCCCTCAATCCAAGGTTCTTCTGGCCAGACTCGTCCCCAAAATGGAGGCGCTCAGCCTTCTGGTTCTCAGAGCTCTTTTTCTAGCCCAAACAGCAATAATGCAGGATATTCTGCCGGCCCTGCTCAGGGTCCTTTTGAGTATTCATCTGGTCCTAGTTCTCAGGGTTCTTTTGGTCCCTCTTCTGGCCCTAATGCTGGTTCCTTTGGCTCTCCTTCAGGCTCTAACGCTCAGAACTCTTTTGGTCAATCAGGCGGCCTTGCTGGTCAGGGTTCTTTTGGTCCATCGTCCAGTTCCTCCAGTCCTTCCACTGGTTCTAAAGGCTCCGGCTCTTTCGGTCCTTCCATTGGTTCTAATGGCCAGTCCTCATTCCAACCTTCTTCAGGTGCTAATGGATTTGGAAGACCTCAAAGCTCAGGAGCTGGATCCAAAGGCGGCCTTGCTGGTCAGGGTTCATTTGGTCCATCATCCAGTTCCTCTGGTCCTTCCGCTGGTTCTAAGGGCTCCAGCTCTTTTGGTCCTTCCATTGGCTCTAATGGCCAGTCCTCGTTCCAACCTTCTTCAGGTGCTAATGGATTTGGGAGACCTCAAAGCTCAGGGGCTGGATCTAATGGTGCTATGTCTGACTCAGGCTATTCATACGACCGACCTGGGTCTCAACCTGGAGCGGGATCTCAGCAGTCTTTCGGCTCCAATGCTCCTGGGTCTGGAGCTGGTCAGAGCTTCGGAGGACCTCGTCAGCCACCCAGTTTCAGCGAAGAAGAAGGTTACAAATACTAAAACCAAAGGCAACGATAGTAAAATTTATGCTTAGTAATAAGTAAGCGCATTCCAAAAGTACAAAAAAAATGTGAATTGTTCCTAGCAGATGTAAATATTTTGTACAGAATACAAAATGTATTAAATGAGAGTATAACGAAAGAATCACTGTGTGATTGTTATGAAAATAAATAAAAAACGTCGAAACGTAATACTGTTTTATTTGTGGAAACAGTCATATATTGACTTGACGCCAATTATTGTTATTAAGCACAACGATGCCATTTCATTGCGGACTTACACTTTTATTTTTATTTGAGACATTCCTAAGGTAATCAAACAAATTTTAAATTACCTATAGATAATCTTTTTAGGGTGTCAATGACAAAAGTCGTGACTATAGTTGTGACCCAGAACCTGGCTTCGTCACAACCGCGATATTTGTGGCGTACCTGAGATCCTGTATCGAACAAGTGGCGGGATGTATGTTGTCTCTTGAAATTATAGATAACTTCAAGTGACAACATACATACCATTACCTACATTTACCTAGAACGATTAATTTTGATAAGTTCTCAAGCCATGATAAATAAAACATTATGTTTGTGCTACATAATATATAGGTACTTTAGTAAACAATTATAATAAAATAAGCAACGTTGTCTGTTTGATTGTATGTGGATAGAAAACAACAATATAAACAAAACCAAGCGTTATTTAAATGTTACACACACACATGATCGTTAATTTTTGTGTTTGATTATAATATCTATTTAATAACGTTGTAACGTTAGAAAGAAACCATCATGAACACAAAATATAGATATGAAACTAGATATTCTATAAAAATAAACTACCACTAAACTGAAACTATAAAATTAACAACAAAATACAATACTAATCTAACAAACCACTACCAGTGGGCAAAGTGCCCAAAATGCTGGCAGCATTGCCACGTTGAATGGCGATGCTCAACCAAGTAGAGGCCAGCATTTTGGTCACGCAATAGTATCATTAATAATATTTTTGTCTAACATAAAATTAAAAAAACCCCGTCAGAATTAGTAATACTAATAGATAATAATTATAAGAACAATGGATGAAATTACTTTAAAAAAAAATTCAAATATCGTTTGGGAGCTCCGATGCCACAGTCACTATACATATACACAAATCGAACTTATTTTATTTTGTTTTTATTTTTACTTAATTGCTGAATCAGCTACTTTCAAACAATTTTATTTGTGTGGGAAATTTGCTTATCTCTGCGAGTGAAGTCACTTGGCGTCGCTAGTGGACTATAAAAACGTCGTGTGTGAGTCTAATAGCAAATATTTAGAAACGATTTACCGTGTGTCGAAACATTATTACGAGCAGGGGTCGTGTGAAGAAGCATGTAGTGGGGTAGGTTGGAATTGGACCGTGTGACGTTTTTTCCGCAGGTTCTAAGGGCTCTAGCTCTTTTGGTCCTTCCATCGGCTCTAATGGCCAGTCTGCATTCCAACCTTCTTCAGGTGCTAATAGATTTGGAAGACCTCAAAGCTCAGGGGCTGGATCTAATGGCGCTATGCCTGACTCAAGCTATTCATACGACCGACCTGGGTCTCAACCTGGAGCGGGATCTGAGCAGTCTTTCGGCTCCAATGCTCCTGGGTTTGGAGCTGGTCAGAGCTTCGGAGGACTTCGTCAGCCACCCAGTTTCAGCGAAGAAGAAAAACAAAAAAAAAAACAAATACCCTTTGGGATCTACAATCCCACAGTCACATACTCAATTCAAACTTATTTTAATTTATTTTTATTTTTACTTAATTGCTGAATCAGCTATTTTTCAAACAATTTTATTTGTGTGGGAAAATTGCTTATCTCTGCGAGTGAAGTCACTTGGCGTCGCTAGTGGACTATAAAAACGTCGTGTGTGAGTCTAATAGCAACTATTTAGAAACGATTTACCGTGTGTCGAAACATTATTACGAGCAGGGGTCGTGTGAAGGAGCATGTAGTGGGGTCGGTTAGAATTGGACCGTGTGACATTTATTTAGTTTTCGATAGCATAGTCTTCGTTAGTTTTTAAGTCAGTACTATATTGGTCTGCACTTTTTTATTGCAGAAACTTAACAGAGCAAAAGTTTGTACCTACTATGGAAACCAGATAACTGAATACTTTTTGTTTATAAATAACTTACTTACCTACTTACGATACAATATTAATATGATGGCACAAACATCAACATCCTAGGAAATGTTTATCACGTACTTTCATCTGTGAGCTCTCAAAACTCGTTGCGAGTTAATTATTTCATTGAGTAGAAACTAAAACTTGCAAACATAATTTTTAACCCTCAACACTAGCAAAAAGATTTATAAGTTTAACGTGGGTACCGTGTAATTGTGTATGTTTGGTATATTGGAGCTTCCAAACGGGAGAACTGATAAGTTTTTTTTGTTGTAAGGCGACTTGATCGAGAGTGTTCTTCTATAAGAAGGTGTTTTTGAGTTAAAAGTAAGTATTTGGAATTTTAAGTATTGTTTTAAAAAAAATACTTGTATATTTTTCACGCCAAAATAGCTGAAGAAATTTTTCACTCAGGTTGCTTGTACTATCAAGATCTATAGTTATTATGATCATTTTTAAACTAGGTTTGGAATTTTGTTGTAAAAAGTGGGTAAGATGCGGATGAAATGACACCAAGGCGCCTCTAGCACAAAAAAAATCTAACCACCAATTCACGCTATACCGACTATAGTGGCAAGCAATTCGGTGTAATGGTGCAAAGGCGCTATAATGATAGTAATCGTGTGATCGATTGTGACGAAGCTACTAAGCAAAGTACCCCGCATACATCCCGCCTACTTCAAAAAGGAAACTACTCAAATGCCTATAGTAGCATCACAGATTAGAAAAAATAAACAATTGAGAACCAAACGGAGTTGATAGGATGATTCATCAAGTAACTTCATAGCCACTAAAAGCTTTGAATATTTTCCTTTTAAAAAAGAAGGTCAAAGAACTTCAATAATAATTATTGTTTTTAATAATCTTTTGAGGTTTAACAGACGTGTACCTTTTTTGGGGGGAGGGGGAGGAAAATGCTCACGCTTTTCTCTGCCAACACGGGGGTGGAGTCAGGGGGTATGTGGGACTCGAACCTACTAAAAACCTCCCCGTGAGCAGTCTACCGCCGTAGTGGGCGAGGTGGGGTCGCGTTTGCAGTCGATCCATCAACCTTATCAATCGCCAACGCCAACGCAACACCACGGTGGTCAACATTTCAAATGTTTGACCCTTATTTTTATTAGTTTCAATAAAATACTTTTATTAAATTACCTACTCAAAAATTACAAACATGTGTCTTTTTAATTGTTTTGAAAACAAAACATGCGTATTTCTTGAGATGTTAATAGGTATTAGGGAACTACAATAAATAAATTTAATGTTTAAAATAGAAAATGGACGCCTTTGTGCTAAAGTATTTTTTAAAAATTCCTTCAAAGAGCGGCGATATAGAAATTAGACATCATATATTATCCCAAGGACAAGGACCTACATTCAAATTCGTCCTGCCTATAGAAATTTCATCAAAATCAGTTCAGTAGTTTGATTTTATAACAACCACTGAAATAGTTATTTGTTATACTAGGCTGCAAAGTTGGTTTTTGGCACGAGTACTTGAATTGAAACCTGAGCAAGCGAAGGATTCAAAGGTACGAGACGCAGAAAAACTTTGCTGCCGAGTGCAACACACAACTTTTCACCTCACTACAGCGAGGAAAATGCAAGAAAACCAGCTAAAAAGCTAAGAAAAGATTAGTTTTTAGCTTATTAATTTAGCTATGGGTGGCGGTAACGCTTAACATCAGGTAAACGACTAGCTCGTCACGTGATTCATGGAAAATTAAAGAAAAAGTGTTTTTCATATATTTTCCATGCAGTCGCCGTGCTGGATAGCGTATTGGTTATATACTCTTTGGTGCTGGACAGTGCGATTATTCTAAAAATGAGGTTGGTGAACGAGAAAAAGATGGTATCTATTAGGAGGTACTTTGTGGTATTAATGAGTTTTCAGTGGACTGGCGATATCAAGAAGGTTAAATTCGGGCAGATCTGTGATTAAATCCTCAATTATTGACGAGAAAATTATTGAATAGAAACGTTCGAATTTTAAAAACACTTTCCACGGTAGCGATCAAAATGCGTTTTTGCGCCCAGATTTTGAATGACAAAGCCTTTCCGAGCTAGTGAGGTGAAAAAATAATAATAATATGTAAGTACTTACCTAAGTGTAGTACCTAGTTACCTGATTATTTTTATAATAGTTAATTATTAACTTCCAGATATTTCTTAATATTCAATTATATTAAGATTTTATTTAAATTATATTATTTTAATTTACAGCAAATCATTTAAAAATAACTAGATTAAGCCAAGGAATGTTGAACGTACAACACTGGTGCGGATTTTAATAAAATTGTTAATAAACAAAACGTCCGCATTCAACCCGTGTATTTATCATTAATCAATCCCTGCAACATTCAACTACCTACTCTATTAACAAGAAATCTTTAATTGCTCTAGTTAATTACTATTCACACCCTCAGGGCGCTCTTGATCTAATGAAGATGAGTTGATACAGCACATGTCAGAAGCTGACCTTTTAGAAACAATGTTGAAACAAAAATTAAGTCGGGACAGCTCCTAAACCTTAATGTAGCGCAAGTCCGATCCTGTATTGAATACTGTAGCCATCTCTGGGATGGTTCGATCAACTCGAAGCCTCAGACTCCATTCAGAGACGAGCCATAAGACTCTTGGTAATGATGCGTTGGTGAAAGCTAAGCTCCACAGTTTAGATCACCGACGTAAAGTTGCCAGGTTATCGGTTTTTTATAGACTGCATTTTGGAGAGTTTGCGAAGGAGTTACACGATCTTGTGCTTCCATCTCCCTTCTTTTACCGGACATCACGGCGCACAAAAACACGGCACCCATAATATGGTTGAAATGCCATCAAGCCGCACTAAGCGTTTTGCTATGCACTTTATAGCGCGAACAGCCAATAAATGGAACACCTTGCTGGCGTCCTTGTTTCCAGCTATGATCTGGGAGTCTTCAAGTCGAGAGTGAACAGGTATCTTCTAGACAAACGTGCACCATCGTAGACTGCGTCACCACTTTCCATCAGGCGAGACAGTGGTAAAATGCTTTGCCTATAAAATATATATAAAAAAAGTACCTAATCAACATGGTTTCTTAGAGTTGAAGTGCCACACGGGTGAGACAGGCCAGAAGTTGGGGTAAACATTCCGATTCTAGTCCACCAATCCTGTGAGACGACTTGCCGTACATCGTCAACAGCCTGAGGAATTCCCTTGCTGAACAAAGAACTCCCCCATAGAGCGTCACTTCGAGCGGCTGCTTGCCTCCTGCACCCATCGGTTCCCTGTGGTTTTTATCAGATCGTCGGTCCATCTAATAGTGGGGGACCAGCCTACGCTGGGTCTTCCAGTTCATGGTCACCACTCGAGAACCTTGTTTCCCCATCGGTGGATGAATCCAATTCGGCTGGGTAGCGTTCGGGAAGCTTGCTGTACAGTTTCATAGAGTTATATGCATCCACTTATGTCGTCCACTTATGTCGTTTCAAATCATGTTCTCCGCAGTGATGAAGCAGACATTCACAAATCCCTTACAACGTAAAAGTAATACCAACATCGGGTCTTACACTTCAAGAGAGCGAGCTACATGCCACACTTTTCATGATATGGCTTTATAGGTGTGTCTATTCATAACGCTGTAAAGGTCATGAGACCACTAAAAAATTATGTAGGCGTATTAAAAAAACGTTAACTGTGACCAAATTGAGTGTTCAGACTCACGCGACCTTATAATGGTATGAAACGAAATTGAAACGTTTTGATTCAATTATGTGTATTTTTATTCGGTGTTATGTTTATGCAGAGAGTTACAGATGTGTGCGTGATGAAAAATGTTGTTGTTAGGTTACGTCTAGTTCTAGTATAGTACTATATTATATCTGCGTTACGTTTAGATTTTTTTCTAATCTTCTTTATCATCCCTGTTGAAGTAACTTTTGTATTCTAATTTGTAAACAACAGCTAAGTATCAGAAATTGGAACCATTTTAGCTAGGGTTTAAATGTTTCATTCAAATTCAACTAGATGGCACTTATCACAAGAGATAGTAGGTACCTAAAATTGGTGAATCGCAGTGACAAGTTATTCATGGAATTATGCTTTACCAAGGAATGAATCTAAAAAAGCCTCGACACAATCGGTTTCATTGGTGTCGGTGGTGATTCCCGATTCAGGATTTTCCACACATTTCCACATTATACATTCATCATCACCATCATCAACATCCTGAAGACGTCCACTCCTGAACATAGGCCTCCCCAGAGAGCGGCTCTTTGAGCGGCTGCTCGCCTCCTGCATCCATCGGCTCCCCGCGGTTTTCACCAGATCGTCGGTCCACCGTGTAGGGGCTGGCCTACGCTGCGTCTTCCAGTTCATGGTCGCCACTCGAGAACCTTTCTTCCCCATCGGTTGTCAGTTCTACGAGCGATGTGGCCTGCCCATTGCCATTTCAACTTGCTAATTCTAAGAGCATTATACAAATACATTACCTACTTATAATTCCCATTTCTTTGTAATACATAAGTAGGTAATAGATAGATAGATAGATAGAAAACACTTTATTGTCCCACCAATTAAATATAAAAGTACAAAGGAACCTTATGAACTAGTGTTACAATGGGCGGTCTTATCGCTGACAGCGATCTCTTCCAGACAACCTTTGGATGGACAGTATCACACGCAAAAGAGTAGACGGTGGCGTGTAACAATCTAAAAGAAAAACAATAACAATAATCAAACGGTAAATACCTAAATCCTAGCAATGAATATATTTACATTCTAATACTTATAATATCAATAATCATAATATAATAAACTAATACATATTTTATAATATCTACTTATAAAACAGATCAAGGAATCGTGTTATAAAGTAATGCAGCAGTTATGAAAATAAATAATGTCTTTGCACCATACTTTTAAATATTGACAGGGACTTGGCATGTCTAACTTCAGTAGGAAGGTCATTCCACAGACGAACAGCTTGCACTGTGAAGGACTTATCATAGAACTGAGAAGTATGAACGGGAGGCATGAGCTGGAGAGTTTTTGAGGAACGCAGGGATAAGGGATAATCTTCTTCGTTCTACGAATTTACCTTCATGTGGATGAGTTTACATGTAAAATCAAAATCAAAATCAATTTTTTTATTGCAAATAGGTTATTTTTAGCACCAAGTCAAAACTAGATAATGTTTTTAAAAATAATAAAAATTAAATTATTGTACATTCTAAGCAAGCATAATTAAACGAACTTACACAGTGCTTAATGTCAAAAATGTCAAAACATTATAATCATAACAAGCCCATTACAATACGAGTTTGAAAAAAAAGTTCTCTTCCCCACATCAGGTGCAAGCAATCTAAACAATGTAAACTACCTAATCATGTAAAAATGAAACGTTATACATTTACTATAAATATTGCTTATTTACCATGAAATTTATTTCTTTGTAGTTTATGTTTTGTTTTAGTTGGCTTATTTCACCCCAAATAACGACAAAACCGATATTGTTGCTTCTGTTTACAATATCAAGATTAGGAACTAACATAGCTAATGGCAATGCGGCCAGCATGTTGGGTACGCTACCTACCGGTAGTGGGCTGGAGCACTTGGACTGTCTATAGGCCATCGCGGCTATTATACAGTCCATAAGTGTTCTTTGTAGTAGGTAGTGTAGCTAGTTTAGTTTAGTTTAGTTTAGTTTAGTTTTACTAGGTGGTAGGACTTTTCTGCAAAGTTCGTCTAGGTAGGTACCACCGCTTTGCCAGTTATTCTGCCGCCAAGCAGTAGTGTGCAAGCACTACTGTGTTCCGGTTTGAAGGGCATTGTAGCTAGTGAAATTACTGGGCAAATGAGACTTTATGATCTGATCACTCAGTCTAGTAATCTGATTATTAGACTGGGTGATGTCTCAGGATGACGTGCGCAGTGCAGTGTCGCGCGAAACTATTGTTTTAAAGTTCCGGGTGACACTGCAACTGTTATGGGCGGCCGTGTCACTTAACATCAGGTGAACGACTAGCTCGTCACGTCATTCAATCACATAAAAAAAAAAAAAAAAAAAAAAAAAAGTTTAGTTTAGTTTAGTTTTAATTATTGAAGTAGTTAGCTTGAGTAATAAAGGCAATTTGCCCATTTAAAAAAAAAAACAGCTAATTATGGAACACTTTTTAAACCGGAAAATTATGAAAGCTCTTGTGGAAAAACGCGTTAACTGCAGTTCCATACACAGTGGATGAAACTTTGGAGTGCATCGTACAAAATACATATACCTACCTAATCTCTAAAAAAAACGCGTAAAGTACCGAACAATCGAACCCAAAGCTTGATCTTTTGTAGCATAAAAGCAGGCGGTAGAATATATAAATAAAATAAGTAATAAATATATGTGGACATTTCACACAGCGCCATCTAGCCCCAAACTAAGCATATCTTGTACGGTGGGAACCAGATAACTGATACAATACTTAGATACATTTTGTTTGTAATTACATACATAGAATACAATACAACATCCAGTTACAGAACAAGCATCGATGTTCATCACACAAATGTTTGTCCCGGGTGGGAATCGAACCCACAACCTGTAGTTCAGAAGAAGAGCTACTACCAACTGAGCTATCAGTCCAGTCAATACGTCAATATGAAGCTAAAGCATTTTTTATGTCTAATCCACATTCATTAGGTAACTTATTCATAATTCATTGCTAAATCAATATCTAAAAGTGATTAAAAGTTTCAATTGAATCGTGCTCGAAATCTAGAATTCGACTTCTGGCCTTTCTTAAATTGATCACGATTAGTCTATGTTGAATAGTGATCATTTCATTTAAACTAATTAATATTTATTGATTACTGAAAGCCTTTGAATTCAATATTTACTGGAACCTGTATGGTAATATATACCTAAGCACTTCCCTTTTGTCTCGAATCATAGCGTTAAGTTGTACATCATAAATTAAAAAAAATATACTCTAGGCTTCTCTACTGTAGGCTCTCAACCATGAAATCACCGCGAGGATTAATCTTTTAATCCTTTATTTAGTGAATAAAATAAATAAATAAATAAATAATCAGGCTGAACTTCATCATCGCAAATTGTGATTTAGGTAGTAGTGAATATACATTTTTTTTAAATGTGTGGACGTTTCACACAGCGTCATCTAGCTCCAAACTAAGCAAAGCTTTTATCATGAGAACCAGATAACTGATACAATAATTAAATGCTTTTTGTTTGTAAATACATACATATAACACCTAGACACAGAACAAACACCTATTATGTCTATCACACAAATGTTTGTCCTGGGTAGGGATCGAACCCACAACCTACAGTTCAGAAGGCAGAACTACTATCAACTGAGCAATCAGGCCAGTCAAACTTATTAAAAAAAATAATTTAATAATCCTCGCGGTGATTTCATGTTTACGATATTTTATGGCATCCACAGCGCACAGCTATAATTATAGATAGCTCTATTTTGTATAATGTAGATATAGATACAAGATACCTACGTGACGTGTCCATACGCTACGATAAAATTATGCCGCAGCAAATTAGATTGCTATATATCCCTTCTTTATCCTGTCGAAGGAAAAAGATGGGGGACGAAAAGACCACTTGCCTCCCTTTGTCACCGCTCCTGCTATTCATGCTTTTCCCCTATCTTTTTCCCTCTCCCTTCCCTTCGATAGGCTTAGGACGTAAAACTCGGTTATGGCGTAAAACTAACTAACCCGTGCAAGGCCGAGGCGGGTCATCTAGCTTATAATAAAATTAGATTGAGATTCATTCTTACCCGATTTAAAAAAAGAAGGAGTTTATCAACTCGGTTAATTTTTTTATGTTTGGTACCTCAGATCTCCGTCATTTGGAAAGTTCTTTATTGAAACGATATACTTTCAAAACGGTCCTATAGAAATGTCATCGAAATCGGTTTTGTAGTTTAGTTTTTCAATCGAAATAATTGGAAAAATAGTGTCATCCAAGTATCGGTATGATATTGAACCAATTGAAATCGGTTTAACCCCTTTTTTAAGATTTAGGATTTTTTTCGGGGGGGGGCGGGGGGGAGCCGATGGACGCAAGAGGCAAGCAGCCGCTCAAAGTTGGGCTCTTTGGGGGAGGCCTATGTTCAGCATTTGACGTCTTCAGGCTGATGATGATGATGATGATGAGGATATTTATAATTACGTTGCAGTATGAACCCATTTTTAATGAGAACGGAACTTTACTAGTTACAACCAGTTTTTACTAAATACCTTTGTAAAAGCAAGAATTTTAAATTTCTAGAAGAAAAGTTATTACTATTATTGAGTGAACAAAATAATTGTGTGATCTTGACTTTGACGTTTTCTATATTACTCGTAACCTTAATAGGGCACAAAAAGCACAAGTGAAGCCACCACAGTAGCTAGTTAGCAAAAGTCAGAAGCTCTACTTATAAGGTTGTGCTTAATCAAAGCGATTCAGGTACTTTATATTAGGGATGAGACCAGCAACCACTCAGCCAGCAGTGGGTTTTCATGACTATGATCGTTTTGGCCGGATGCCATTTTTTCCACATTACATAAAAAAAAAGTAAAGTGCCTTTATTCTTTCAAATAACTACTATAATAATGTAAACTACTACCTACTAGATGCCACTAGCTACATTACCTACTACAAAATACATTTGGACTATATACTAGTCATCAATAGACAGTCCAAATGATTTAGCCTACTACTAGTAAGTAGCGTACCCAACACGCTGGCAACATCGCCCCGTTGAATTGCAATGCTGATTTGTTGTGCCAAATAAATGTTAGCATTTTGGTCACACGTCGCATCGACCAGACGCTCTCTTAAACATTGGAAAACGCGAAGAGATGAATGATAAAGTTAATGTCGAATTTAATATTATAGGTAATAGTGTATTTATTTTGAGCATTCTTATTTCTTAATAGTTTATTAAATATATATTTAAAAATATATCACAATAGCCAAATCGAATAGAAGTCTTCAGCCGTCCTAAATGTTTTACCTATTAGGTCCACTAGTTCAACTTCACCCGTTAGTTTTTGAATCACAATTGCATTCGATGATTTTTCTTAGGTATATTATATGCAAAATAAAAAAACCACTGCAGTAGGGTTAGCACGGCTGGTAGACAAAACTGTCTTTCCCCTGTTTTAATCCAAGCAAGTATGAAGAAAGTGACGTAAAACGGGGAAAGACAATTTTGTCTACCGTCCATGCTAATCCAGCTGGTACCAAGTATTTTTATCGATCCGACCAAACCACTTTCACCTCATCTCTAGCCGATTTAATGACGGGCAAGGTCGAGCATCGATATCGACGTACACGCCGTACTGAGTTAATACTACCCATTGAAATGGGATTTGTGAGAGGTGTTATGCAAGATGGATTCAATATAATATTTATTTTGTTTATCAGGTACAATAAAATAATAAAATTTACGATTGATACCTACTTTATGTTGCAATAGCTGTTGAACAATTCGTTTAGGTTTCGTTTGGGTTTCGACTAGCTCGTCACGTCATTCGATTAACACAAAAAAAAAAAACAAAAAATAGGTTTTGCTTTTTTCATTTATCATGGTGAAAAGATTTATTTGTATAATATATATCATAAAGTACTTCTATTATATGAACTATAAATAACTCTACTTTTTAAAGCTTAGGTAGGTACAAAGACCTTTAATAAGTATTAATAATGGTTTTTGCTAGGAATATGTAATTGTGAAAGTAAAATACTTTTTACATTTTTTTTGTTGCCTGAACTGACGATTCATTATTACATGGTGTGCATTAAATAACCTGTCATAGAAATGAAAAAAATATTTAATATAAATTAATATATTTTTTTATATAAAAAATTATATTTTTAATTTACAAGAAAAAAAATTGTAGCGAAAATTGTTACTACAACTTATAGCACAACCTCATCCACGACAAATAGACCGGTCCATCTTCGTGCATTACATTTTGATTATGAAACACATGCCCACGACTGCACATCCTCCAAACTGGATCGATATGAGCGCATCACTATAAATATTAACTGAAACGGCAAAACTTTATCAGTCAAAGGTTGAGCACCAAACAACTAGAACATTCATTGCAATGAGAGCGGTAAGAAAAAGCTTGCATGATGGATAGCCGTAAAAAAGTAATTTGATCTTTGACCGTTGTCTACTAATGCAGACCAAGGTCGTCCGAAACAGTAGAGCACTAAACTAAATAATTGATCTTCATGGTTTCGTTAGCTTAAGGATCAGAGAACTCATCAGCAACATTACAAAATCTGAAGAGCATAGTAAGATTTTCAACTATTTCGTTACAGATAATCATCTTAGCAGTGATCGCCTTCACCCATGGCGCTAAACTGGAAAAGACTTACCTTCCTCCCTCCAATGCTCGCTCCGCTGGAGGATCAGCCAACTTCCTCGAAACTCCTTTCTCAGGAGCCTCAGGTGCCAACTCCCCAGCAAGGAACTACAACACTCAATCCCGATTCTCCCAATCTGGGAACGGAATTTCCCAATTCGGGATTGACTTGCCCCAATCCGGGAACGGCTTCTTCCAAACAAACGATGGAGTCATCCAAGCCGAGTATGGTAATGTGAACAATTTTGCTGACGAAACTCGCCCTGAAAGACCCCGTGCATCTTTTGAAAGAAACGCTGCTATCCTTCGTCAGGACAGCGCAAATGATGGCGAGACTTTCTCTTATGCTTTTGAGACTGAAAATGGTATCTATGCTGAAGAGAATGGAGTGGCTGCCAATGGTGTGGAAGCTCAGGGTGGATTTTCTTACACTGGTGATGACGGTCAGGTCTATTCTGTCAGGTAAATTTTATTAACTAAGAAATATTTAGAACTTCCAAGACTTATTGTTATTCCTTGCGTTTTTATTAATAAAAAAGTATTTAGTCACATTATCGATTTGTTAAAAATACATGCTATCGACTTTTTAGTTAGATATTTTTTTTACTATTTTTAAAACTCATTTCAGATACTCGGCCGGCAAGAATGGTTTTTTACCCGAAGGAGACCACTTCCCCACCCCACCTCCCGTCCCTGAAGAGATCCTGAAAGCTCTGGAGCAGAATGCCCGTGATGAAGCTGCTGGCATCTATGACGATGGTAAGTTCTTGACAGTTAATACATAAAGAAGAGGTTTCTTTGAATTTTCTTTTGCATTAAAATTAATCACGTAAGGAAAAGAACTTAAAAAAAATATGGTTGTTTGGTATAAAAGGAAGGTATAACATTTTGTCAATATTATAGATAATAAACTTTTCTATATGACATCTTATTCTATTCTTAGACATTTTGCACGATTATTCCAGGTTCATACAAGGAAGGCAAATACGCTGCTGCTGACAACACCAACTACAACAACCAGCAGGGTTACTCTTGACACTCGATTTCAATCGTAATTTGGGATTTGGAACGAAATCGTAGCATTTGGTACTCTTGAATCCGATACTAGCGCACGATTGGAATCTTTGTCCGTGGAATTTTACGGAACTAAATGGAATCGACTCATTTCTACACCATCCGCTTTTTCGGTACTCTTGACGCGATTTGACATTGGCAAATTGAGTTTGAAGTAGAGTTTGCGATAGAATTTTCAGACCTTTCAAAAGTTAACTTTTTTGCGTTCGAGTGTGTTGTGTTAAGTGGTTTCGGAAGCAATTCGGAAGTAAAATGGCACGTTTAGCTCTTATTTTTGATATTTTGGACAATGCACATAGAGAAGATCTAAGGCAACGTCGAAACCTAAGAAGAATGGCGCGATACACTGAGAAAGCTTTTGCCATGAACGACAACGAGTTTAAGAAATGTTACAGAGTGACGAAAGACCTTTTTGAGGTCATATGTGGCGATTTAGAGCCTCTGATGGCAAAGCCTACTCGTCGTAGTGACATGTCCTCGAGATACGAGGTTTGTAAATATAGGTGGTAGTTCTTTCATGCGTGGTGTTTTTACGAGAAGTCTCTCTCCTCCAACTTTTTGAACTTGTAGGCCTGTTTTAATAGTTGCCTTACATAGCATCACAGAATTGGTAATTTCTGTCGTCCCATTTCTTTTTTGTCTCGTATTTGCCATGGGCGGACCGCAACAGACCTTTTGCTATCCCTGGATTGTCCCCAAGGAAATCCGCTAGAGCCTCCAGCTGCTGGTAGATTGGCCTACTCATAATCTTTCCTGTTAGAACGGACGAATATCTCCAACCAAATACTTCAAATCTTGAAAACAAAACCGCTAAACAACAGCTGGAGCGGAGTTTTGGCGGGAACGCGGAAAAGTTCACGTCGGTGCATTGTATTATTTTACAAAACTTATGCTTTTTCCAGTGTTAATGTTTAAAATTGGTGGTGTTTTACGCATTAAGTGCTGAATTACGAGCATGAGTGTGGGCAAGTGATATAATGTAGTGAAACGTGGTTTTTCGTATTGCTTCCAAAATTCCATAGAAGCCTCTAGTAAAGTTGCCACCACTTTACTAGGGCATGCCTTAGACTGGATTATGACTTAGACTAGACTATGACTACTCTGACTGTGACTATGACTTGACTTTAAGTGAAAATTTCCATAATACGATGAAAAATTACAAAACTTGACACTGGCTAAATACACTATGTGTGGAGCCAAAATATAAAAAAAAAAAACAGCTGGAGCACACAGAACATTGATACTAGTTTTTTTTTCTAGACAACCATGATGTCAATAATGACATTATTCATTCAGCCGTTCTTGATATTATTCGTCGGTAAATAACCGCTTTTATTTCTTTGAAAGTGACTAAATATCATCAAAAGTGAAGGTTTTATGGTAATATATTTTTTATCACTGTTATTAATAAGGTTTTTACATGTTTTCCACAAATTTTGGTATTAATATTTTCTATTATGTGTGCATGGCAACACTTAGATAGTGTTGTACTTTTATGGGTCACAATATTAAGTCGATTGCATTTCCGATTTCAATTTCGATCTCGATTTTGTTGAAGAGTACCAAATTGTTTAACATTGGAATTGAGATTGGTTCGGATTAGAATTAGAGTGAAATTGGGATTGGATTCAAGAGTAACCCTGCAGTTCAACTACCAACAGAACAACGGTTTCAATGGCAACGATGACGACACTGTTGTCACCAATTCTGCTCTCACCCAATCTGGAAACAACGCTTTTAGCAACAGTCGGTACAACGCCAAAAATGGTGCTCTTGGTGCTACGTACGGAGCTCCTAATGCACCAACTTTCAACGCTGCAAACTCTGCCCCCACTTTTGGTGCTCCTGCTGCAAACAACGGTCTGAATTTCAACATTGCTCAAAGAAACGTGCAACCTTTCAACGCACCTGCTGCTAGCAACATTCCATCTTTCAACTCCGGTGCCAACGTTGGCATCCCTAGAAATTCTCCTGAGAAAGCTTACTTGCCCCCTTTGACTGAAAGAGAACAGACCAGGAATGTCTTTGGTAGACGCCAACAGAGCTTCAACGCCAGGAATGGTTATCAGTATTAAAATGTTGATTTTTTAATAAATATTTATTTTTGACTGCTTATATTATATATTTTATTTGTATCCAAGGATATTGATGGAGAATACTAAATAAACTTAATAATAAGTGTGAATAGAAATAACATGTAAATAATATGAAAAACACTTAACATGAAAAATTTAAAAACGGCCACTAGAAGCAATAATGTTCTGTAAATATTTTTCAACACGTTCAAACAGTAGATAGTTAGGTACTTGAAACCATCACTTTTGTTTGATAGTAATAGTCCATCTGAATTTCGAAAAAAATTTGCCAATATTCAACAGTTTATTGACAAGTTAAAGCGATTATCTAAAAGTATCTCAGAAACTGATGACAGACAGTTCTGATGATACTATCTATAGTAGGTCATCAAAGAATAGATCGATATGAGACTGTCAATCGTGATCAACAGACCCATAATAAAAGTGAACAAATCAAAATGCTAATCGTTTTGTAACATTAATACGGTCGGAAACGTAAATGGACTGCATTCATAACGTAGACGTTAAGGCAAGTATTACTAAAAATAACTTGTCAAGAGTCGTGCCATGCTTAGTATTAAAGTCCCATAGACGGACAGGTATTTTAAGATTTAGTCGTTACTTAGGGGTTGGATGGGCTAGTAGGTAGAATAAAAAAGGTATAGAAAAAGTGTGAAGAAAAGTCAGGAAGTGAAGGAAATGTGTCGAAGAACGACAAATGCAGTGGAATAGGGGAAGGAGCAGAGGGAAGTATAAAATGATTAAGACAGTGCAAAGCTAGAGAGCTTGAAAATAATAATATTATCATTGTAAAAATAAAATGTATTTGTAATGATGTAAGAACGTTACACTTAATTTAGGTACAGGCAAGAGTACATTTGCAGACAACAAATTAAAAGCGTTTCCCCTTAACAGGGTCGTAGTTCACGGACCACAAAGAGCAACTATAATTACAAACAGACAATAGCGATGATAATCTATCGAGATTTGAGAGATGATTTGACTGGTCGTGTATCTTTCGACCTCATTACTAGAGTGCTTACTTGAATTATCTTACCACCCAAATATGAAAAAGAAATGTATTACATATTTAAAAATATTCTTCAACTGTGCCAGCTCGACAGTTTACTTATGGATAACAGTTTATTAGCGCATAACCACACATAAGGCCACGGAATACTTCACATTTATTTGTTTCTTGTGCCCACTTGATCCGTTTCAACCGCCTGTGTAGCATCCAGGCTAGCAGATATTCTTAAATACTTTTAATCAATAGTTAGATTTGAATAATCCATTGGATTATTTAGCGCTCATAATATTATCACTGACCTATTGTTGTGTTATTGAAATTAATGATTCCAAAAAAATATATTTTGCCTGCACTGAAACTGGAAAACACTTATATTGAGAAAAGAAGCAATGTTGAAGTTTACTTTATTCTTTATCAATTTTAAAGGTGTTTTACTAGTAGCAAAACACACAGCAGCAGCTACAGCTAGGAATCCTAGGAAAGGTCTGGCAGTATTTCAGATCAGAGCAGCTCTTAAGCTTCTATGTTGCACAAGTCAGATCCTGTGTGGAATACTGTAGTCGTCTCTGGGATGGTTCGGCTAAATACCAGCTCGAAGCCTTGGACTTTATTCAGAGACGGGCCAAAAGGCTCATCGGTAATGATGCGTTGGTCGAATCTAAGCTCCAGAGCTTGGGGCACCGTCGAAAAGTTGCTAGCTTATCGGTATTTTATAGGCTGCATTTTGGAGATTGTGCGTTGGAATTCCACGAACTAATTCCTTCATCTCCATTCTTTCATCGGACTACAAGGCGCACAGACACTCGGTATCCTTATATCGTTAATATTCTTACAGCCCGCACGAAGCGCTTCGCATCAAACTTTATAGTGCGTGCAGCGAATGAGTGGAATACCTTGCCGGCGTCCTTGTTTCCCAGCTGACTATAACCTGGGAGTCTTCAAGTCACGAGTGAACAGGTATCTTCTAGGCAAGCATGCACTATCGTAGGTCATCACTTGCCATCAGGTGAGACAGTGGTCAAATGGCCTATAAATTGTAAAAAAAAAAAAAAGTTTGGAAATAATTATTGTTATAGTAAGTGGTCAAACCGAAGAGGATCGAGTATGATTGGAACATAAAGAACACTTCAATAGCCAGAAGACGTCCACTGCAGAACTTAGGGTTCTCTCATTAACCACCAGTCTTCTGCTTTGGATGCTTATCAGAGGATTAGCCATAATCACCACGCTTGGCAGATGGCTTGATGATCACAGAAGGTGTTAATGTTACCGCAGGGAACACCACTGCTCATTCCCTGGATATTCCTATAGCCGCTACAACAACAACAAAGAGAAAGTGTCTTAAATTTAAATTTGACTAGGTAACTGATATCTGAAAATGGTCAATTCTGATATCTTCTAAATTTGTCATATTATCATGATAAATACCTCCAAGCTATTGTTTTGACGTAACGAGTTTTTAACATGGAAAGGTAATTTTTTATTTAGTTTAACCCAAAACTTTACAAATAGGATAAGGTTTATCTCTATCAACAACATACAATGTTACTGATACAGTTCAAATCCTGAAACTGTATAACATCTAGGGTATGTCACCGACATTTAATTTAACAAATGCCAAGGCTCGACATCCACTTCATGATCGATAATTTGTGACGAAATAAAATAAACACTCCTAATAACTTGCTTGGATTTGCCAGCAATAATTAGGGGTTTGTCATACGTGTGTCCATCTGTCACGTACTAAACGACCATTAGATGTTAATATACAATGGTATAAATAACATTTTTTGATGGTACTCGTCACACATCTCAAGTGATTCCTGAACAGAATACAACAAAGATGGAGTGTTTTTTGGTTGGTATTTTTGAGTGTACAGATTTCAGTGGAGCGCAGTGATGTTTCAACAAAAGTGCATGTGCAATTTATGATAGCGGATAAAAATAAAATTGTATCTTTTAAAAATGGACTTATCTATTGAAAGTATCAAATACTAGTAAAAGGATTTGATATAATTTAATGTTATAAACAAAACAAACACTAATTATCTGCGAAGAAATTTGTGCGTTATTATTTTAAATGAGTTATACTGTTCTATTCTATTGAAAATTACAGATTTACCAAAAAAACGGGTGATAAAATTTATAACCACTTAAATTATGTGCATCTAACTTTATTGTTTCAGCTACTTTTAGCAATTGGGATTGTCTCTCCGGACAAATTAGACCGTACATACCTTCCACCACCTGGTGCTCAATTTTCTGGGGGAACTCTAGATGATCTGCAAATACCATTAGAATATCCAGAAAGAAGGAAGCCAATGGAAGCGATTCAAAATGACGAATTTCGTGGTTATATTCTAGGAAACACGTTTTTAGAATCACATAGAGATCAAGATTTGCCTAAAACCCTAGTTGATTTTTCAAGTCCAGTGAGCTCTAATAAACTTGGCCACACACCTTCATTAACAGCAAATGACTATGACTTTACTGTAGAAGCTCCAAGGTTAAGGCCTGATAAAGCCTCTTATGACATTTTTTCTCCAAAACTACTTGGCTATCTTCCAAGTCAAAGACAAACCATGACACCTTTGCTACCTGCGGAAAGTCCTACATTCAAGACTCCTTCGATTAATGGCATTATGGGGTCTAGTGCACATGCAAAAGATGCTGGCTATTACTATGACGTCCCTGTACTGCCTAATTATGGAAATAATATAAATCAAAGACCAAATGAAGTTGTATCAACCAATATTCAACAATCTGAATTACTCCAATATCTCAATCAAAATGACAGTTTCTTACTAGCAAACGGTCAAGCATTTATACCGAAACCTGCTACTACTGATGAGTCAGTAGAAAATAATCAACCCGGTTCTTTTGGATATTACGGTGGAAATCCAATGATTATGACTTATCAAAATGTTTCTTCTCAAGGATTGGGAAACATTGGGCTTAGATCAAAATTTGGGGAATTTAAAAATATTTTGCCAATAATTGCAGCAGATCAAGATAAGCAAATTGCTAACAAAATATCTTTACGGCCATTTCAGACGCCTTCCGTTATTAAAAATCACGAAAATGTGTATGAATCTAATGATATATTAGAAAATTATTCATCGCCAATAGCATATACTGATCAAACTAAATTCCCAGTATCTTCATCAGGTTACCAAACAGTAGCAAATGAAAATGCACCTATTAATTTTGAACAAAGAAGTACCGTTCCTGTAAGTTCTACATTCAAACAAGAGAGACCTCAGGCAGAGTCAGACAGAAATGCTTTAATACTCAATTACAAAAACTTTATTACTCCAGAAGGATATTCATATAACTTTGATACTTCGAACGGAATACGTGCAGATGAAAGTGGTACAGCGAAGAATGGAGTAAAAGCAATTGGATCCTACTCTTATATTGGTGATGATGGAAAAAATTATAGTTTATCTTACACTGCTGATGAAAATGGTTTCCGACCTATAGGTGACCACTTACCCACACCTCCACCAGTGCCAGAAGCTATAAAAAAAGTTATAGAACAAGCTGCTAGAGACAAAGAAGCGGGTATCATTGATGATGGTAAGTCTTTTATCAATTATGCACCATACCATTTCATAGTAAATAGTATTTCATAGTATAGTAGTAGTATAGTTTCTGAAATATTAAGTGACTTATCAGTTAATTGATAATTTATTTTCAGGGTCTTACGACGAAAGAAAGTATGGTTACATGACTTATCTAGGTGCAATGGATCGCTATCGCCCATTCAAAAACAGTCGTTTTACGAATCTTAATCAGAAAGTTGGCAGCATATCATCCGAACCAAATAAAATACGAAATAAACCAACCACAACCACTGAAATAGATACTCAGAAAAAAGAAAATGATGCCCAAATTTACAATGGCTATATTCCAAAAAACAGTATTAAAAAAGTTACTCGTAACCAATTTGAAAGTACAAATGCACAATATCCAAAATTAACAACAAGAACTACAAGCATCAAGAATCTACAAGAACCTAAAAATAAACTACCGACACAAGAATCTAAAAACAGTTCTAAAACAAGCTTAATCAAAAGTGAGGAAAACTATTTAGGACGTCCTCCAAGTAGCGGCAATGATGAGGAAGCAAGCACTAAGGGATTAGCAGAAAATGTGCCTGACATGTATAATAACCAGCTAGAAGATCAATCTCGACAACTCAGTAAGCCTGTTCAAGATAATAAATTATTGCCAACCATCACAAGAACCCACGTAAATGATGGATATTATTATGTACCGCCTTTTATCAAATTCAATGAAACTCTTGAACAGTTTGACAACAAGAAGGATTTAGCTAATAAGCCTGCACAGAAAGCCGATGTCAATTCAATTTTAAAACGAATTGGTGTAGATTATACTAAAGATCAGCAAACTATTAACAATGTGAATCCAGTAACATCAAATACTAAATTAACTAGAAAACCTTATATCACTGGTCCTGATGACCAGAACTTTACATATGAACATACAACACCAATGCCTTCAACAAAATATAAAAACCAGCCTATTAATGAATATTCAACTCAATATTATCAAACTACTACTAATCCAGTTGTTGGCGAGCAAACTCTATCTAGCACTGTTGAAACTAGAATTAATACTCCTTCTGAAACACCTGGAATTAGCGTTACCCAAAAATTTGTAGCTACTACTAATACACCAATAAATTTAGAAGTAAATCAGAATGTGAAAATCTATGGCTTTGGCGAGTCTAAGCCAATTATTCCTACTAATGAATACTTAGACAAAATATCCAATTCCAATGATGGTTTCTATACAACACCTACTCCCAACGAGGTATCAAAGCTTACTGGATACCCTGGTGTAAGCGCAACTGGTAAAGCTATCCAAGAAACAACGGAAAAACTGACCATTGGAAATGATTATACCATAGAACTTGGAGCTCCAGCTGATGGTAATCTAGTCCAAACTGGACCCTATTTCAACCCAGATTTTGGGCAACAACTTAACTCTGTTGGAGTTTTAAATAACCCTGTTCTTATTCCAAGTATTTTTGAAAATGTCGAGCTGCCCTCAAGTCAAGCAGAAGGGGCTATTCCTACCTTTACTACCCAAAGTCCTCTGACAGAAAAAGTAATCGGTGAAGACTTTAGTGGACCGAAGCAGCCTTATGGATTTAATCCTGAAACTGGGTATTATTATAAATGAATATTAACAATGCAAGATTTAAGTAATATAATTGTAAAAGCTTTTGATAGTTTTTGACATTAAATAAACAAATTAATAAATGATTAGTTAAGATCCCATATTTTTATGATTATAGTTTTATTAGCTAACTCTTTAATTTCAAGCTGTTTACAATAATTAATTAAATGTTTTTTATGAACATCAAGGTTGGAGCTATTGAAAATATTTACTTTTAAACTAGTTATGTAGGCATACAAGTCTTATAATTTGCATAAAAGTTACAGATCCTTATTATTATATCTATGTACATTTAAATCAACTTTTCAAGGACCAAAACTATAGAAAACCTCTAAGAAATAGATCTAGCGATATGAGTAGAGGTAATTAATGGGTACCAACGGATACCACAAAACAGATCCCATTTTTCAAAAACTGCCATCCAATCTCAAATGCCAATAAATGAGCCCCATTAGATACCACATTACCATCATTCAGGTTTGTCTATATTTTATTTCGTATGTACTATTTAATCGAAAGCTCAAAGCCCGAAGCTTTATTGAATCGGCAAAAGCTCCATCTAACTGCAAGTGAAGCAATGATTGCAATCACGAATAAGCTCACGTACTCTTGAGTGTCTCAGAAGTGAAAAGTCATGCTCTACATTGCCGATAGATGGCGAGACTAAACCCTTGGTTTTGGCCCATTCATCTACGAAACAACCATTACAAATGATATATACATATATATATATTATATCTTTTTTACAAGATATGACCGCCGAAATATTATTTCTATAGAAGGTCATTATCATCATCCACTACACAATGTTTATTAGTAAGGGGGTTAAAATTTACAACACACTGGTGTGGCCTGCCACGCGTGTTGTATGCTGAAACTGGAAGAAGAGACTAGAGAGCTAAATAGGTACTAAATTCAATGGCTTGCAATGGCTTCAATGGCTTAATTTTATCTATACATATAATAAAACTGTAGAGATAAAAAAGTCTGTAATTGCAACATATCAACAAAAAAATTACACAGGTTGGCTTAAAATTAGCCGCTGATCACGTTAAGCCACTTTTTAAACACTTTGTCTGTTTGTTTGTTTGTTTGTTTATTTGTTTGTTTGTTTGTTTGTTATGACTGAACTCCTAAAATACTGAATGGATTTTCATGCGGTTTTTACTAATATGCTTAGAAATAACCGGTGCTTAACATAGGATATATTAAAATTGAAATATCGTTAAAAAAAATTTGATGACAATTATTAAGATTTCATTACGGAATGAATCGGAGTTTTAAACAACATGGCCGCTTGATGGTTTTTTTTTTGGTTACTTATAGTAAGCATAGAGAAAAAAACCGCTTACGCTGAAGAGATGGGACTCCCATAGAGAAAAGAGTTAGTTGTATGAAACGTGCGCTACACGTATAAGTGTAGCGCACGTTTCATACAACTAACTCTCCTCTGTCTATCAATATTTTTAAATGCGTTATTGAATGAATGGGAAGGTTTTAGGTACGTTACTAAGTTAGGTTTTTAGGTAAAGGTTTTAGGTAAGTTTTTTTTTAAGTTGGCTACTGTTTCCGCCATAACGGTAAGTTGTAAGCTGTGATTGTAAGTTACCACATATTGTCACAGATTAGAAAAAAAACAATCGACTACACTCTGTGCCACATGTTTATCTGGAGGCAAAGATTAAAGAAAAATACTCTGTGAATGGATATGACCAAAGAGTAATATTAGTACCGCTACTCTAAGAGAATCAAAACATTTTATAGGTTTCCTATTTATATTTTTACAGGTTTGTTTAGCATTTTAGAAGTTAAATAGATACATATAGGTACCAACAAATATTAATAGTGTGAAAGTAGTATGTTTTTTTTTATTTTGGCATTAGACGACATTTGTACTTAGCCAATGATACGAAATATTTTATGAAAAATGTTTTAAAAGGGTACTTACTTAGAGTATAGACTAAAAGCATAGAGATATCCATAAAAACGATATTATATTTGTACTGCTCACACGTATCGCTACGTCAGTGGCGAAGGAAAGAAACAAACATAAAGTAACTAGCTACGCTTGCGAAAAGTCAAACAGAAAAAACAGTTGACTCGAGTCGAAAAAATGGTACGGTGAAATTTCGCAAGTGTAGCTAATATCGTATGTTTGTTTTTTTCCTTCGCCACTGACGTAGCGATACGTGTGAGCAGTACAAATATAATATCGTTTTGATGATCCCTCTTTGCTTTTAGTCTATACTCTTAAGGTTTTTCTATACAAATCTGTCAGACTCATTCACATCAAAGTGTCCACTTCTTATAAAAAGTGTCCAAAAAAGTGGTATTCTTGACAGATAATGAAGTTCTCTCTATGCTTTTAGTCTATACTCTAAGGGTACTTAGATATAGGTAAGTATAATTATACTTTATGGTAAGATCTTCGAATTAGCAACATGGCCGTGTAACGTTCGATTTTGATTTCTTCTTCTTCTTTCACGTAAGTAAATGAGTTTTAATAGTTAAAATATTTTAGGTCTGTGGGCTTTTCAATGAACAAACTAAGCAGTTATATTCTATTTGGGACAAACCACAGGTTAGAGTAAAAATTATTGGTTACTCGGTTGCTTTAAGAAGGTTAATTATATCTTTGGGTGTATATATGCAATCAGAAATTAAACTTCTTTTTTCTTTTTTGGTGGTAATTGCTTGGCTCTACGGACAAGTTGTAAAGTTTATTAGAATTTGGCAAGAAGAAGAAAGGTCTTTGAAAGTGGACGTCTTCAGGATGTTGTTGTTGATGATGATGATTATGATGATGATGATGATGATGATAGCCGTATTTGAATTAATTGATCATAGATATCAATTTCAGCTTAATTCTTTCCGTTATTCCTAAAATAAGTAATGGTCTCGACAGATATTTAGAAAGACAAACAGACGGACAACAAAGTGATCTTACCTCAAATTCAAATTCAAATTATTTCACAGTTTGTAACATAACAGTACAAAAAAGCGTCTAAGGCGTTACAAATAAAATATTTAAAAAAAAAGTCATCATCATCTTATTATTGACACTGGCTAAATACTCAATTCGTATGGAGTCAAACTTATGAAAGTAAAAAAAATATGTGGTAAATAAATGGTAATAAAAAGCGCGCGGATGTGAAAAACTGACCAATGTGTGTTTGTTTTGTATTTTTCTAAACTGCCTAAATAATAGGTAAGTACTTAAGTAGGTATACCTACTACCTAAACAAAATTTACTGGAACCTCTTATCAAGACTTGAACGGTTTTTATGGTGAAAACACAAGAAAAATCTGTTGAAGTGAAAATGACAAGGAAAAGATCGAACGTATCACTGGTATGTAGGTATACCATAGAACTTTTATTCGTTAGATGCCTAGATCTACCGTATATTTAAAAAAACTAACGGCTAAGTATAAGGTAGGTCTAAGTAGGTACATACATATGATTTGCAGTTTCTAACCCACTATTTTATCAATGTGTAGGTGATCTGATGACACGTGAAAAGCCATACCTACCTACAACCTAAACAACATTTTTACACGTGTGCTACCTAATCTGCTAATACGTGCTGAGCTTCGAAATTTTTTTGTGGATTTCGTGATTTGGTATAGAGGAAATGCATAAACTAAGCTATTATTAGACTACCTAAACGTAGAAATAACATAATACATGCGTGCGAAGCCGCGGGCAAAAGCTAGTATAAAGTATATACAATTACATAAATAAGCAAGTATTACTTGAAGATGATGACGATGGCAAATACGGCTTGCAAATTCAAGTAGCATGTTATAAATAATTTAATTATTACTACAGGCTATCATTACCACATCAAAAGATGACATTATTTGGTAAAATAATGATACTCTACCAAAATTACGTTAAATTTTCTAAAAGGTCAACTATGTATGAACAACCTGCGACCACACGTCAAGTATGAAGCCGTCTTACCTCATTATCCCTAGATTACAAACCAATCTGTTTAAAAAAGTTGAATGCCAAAGCTTCCAACTTTTTTTGTCTTCTTGTATGTTTTTGTTCAGATAAATCGCGGGTCAGTTGCACAGTGTAAACGAATGATTGATTGTTATATAATAAGTTCAACATGTGGATTTAGTGTGTCTGTCTATGGCATCGTAGCTCCCAAACGGACGAAGTTTGCTTATTGTCCAATTATTAAAATATTTATTTTTGAATATGTTTCATTTGTTTAATGGAACTTGACGTCATCTAACAAATATTTTTTTGTGTTTTATTCTTTATAACAAATAGGGACCAAGTTTTTAAGTATTTCCTAATAGTTAGTTCTATGGAACTTCACGTATTTTGTACGAAGTTGAGTTGACCGAGAATGTTTCTAGTAAAATCTATTGAACTCTCAGAAGACAATATAGAGCATTACCGTCACCTCTTAGCGCGATTCAATTGAAGACCGAGTGTAGGTACTATTATATATTCTCTGACTAAAGTGAATCGCTACAGTACAATTTATACTGTGCAATTCACTCTACGCCTTCATATGAATCATACTAAGAAATGACGATGGATATAGGAGGCAAGCAGCCACTCAAAGTGGCGCTCTCTGGGTGAGGCCTGTGTTCAGCAGTGGACGTCTTCAGGCTGTAGATAATGATGATGATGACGGTGAACCCCCAGTTATCTTCTATTAAGACGAAAGGGGCTTTTAAATTTGAAAAAACACTGATTCTCATTAAATTTTATCTTGCGCAAAGGACAGTGTAGCGTAAAACTTTATGAGTGATGTAATGGACATCCATGACGCTTAAAATTAGGCAAATGACCAGCTCGTCATGTCGTTAGTTTTTTTTAGGAAGAGCCTGCGTTTGACTACGTCTCACCTGATGGTAAGCGCCGACCGAAGGTGTAGCACGCAGGTTTCATAAGTTTTCATCAAAAAATACTATTCGGACATGATATCTTTCTCTGTGCCCTAAAGGGGAACACAAATGCATCAAGGATGTAGTAGATGCTAATCTATAAATATCAAGGGTAACATCATAATGTTCTACATTGTGTTGGATTTCGTAATCAGCGCCTATTGAGAATTGACAGGCAATAGAAATGTATGATTGTGATGTGTGACTGTATCATTCTCAATAGATCCATTGGTTAGGAATTGTATCGGATCTTGGATTGGAATCGGTATGGATTGGTTTGGAATTGGAAAGAGCTAGTGAGATATTTTTTATATAGATCTATTTATTTGTATCATTATTTACACTCTTCTCAGCTTTTTTCCTTGTCACTACAAGTAATCACGTATGTCGTAGATAGGTAATTGTAGGTACCTACTAACTTAAATAAATTCGGTTGTGTGACGAACGTTTCCTTATTTCGAGATAGGGATACAGGATCAGCGATTTAATGTGGGAAAATATTGAAACTTTGAATTTATTTGTCGAATCTAAGTTAAAATTGAAAGTACTTTTGAATACCTTGCTTTTTGAATAATATGGCTTTCCTAGAATACAGTCTAATTGTAATTAAAATAAATATAAATTAAGTGATTATTTGGTTGAAACCAACGGAGAAGTATATTTCTAAAACCGTTTATACTTACTTTTAATTGATAAAATTAGAAAAAGATAATTAATTATATACGTGTAGATAGATTTTTTTCTATACCATTAAATTATATTTTATGCAATAAATCGAACAGTACAAACGCTACTAAACTGGCAGAAGATATTACAATAAACAGTTATGTTTTCTGAACTATATCACTCCGTAAATCCAAGCAAAAGACTGAAACACATTTCGGAACTCCCACCATACCACATCACTATCAATAGTACTTGACCTCTCTGTTCGTACCTTAATCGGAAACTAATGCATTCTTACATTACTTGTCATACTTAAGATCGTTCGAACTCCTGAGATGGATCACGATTTCTAAGCGTTACTTAAACAGTCCATTATATCAATGTTTATTATTATGACAACCTCCTTGGTGTGGTGGTTGAGCAGGTCGGCTCATAATCCGGCGGCGGCAGGTTTGATTCCAACGACAGGACAAGTATTTGTGCACAGAAAAAACAGCGCAAATACGTTGTTCTGTGGCTGGGTGTTGTGGGACCATGCTCCTTGTAGTTCCTGGCTCCCTAGATACGGGGGAATCCTAGTTACGGTCCAGGATCTATGTCTGTGATCGTTGGTATTTATTATGCCGTTTGATAAGTTCAGCCCTGAAATGGTTCTGTCTATAATATTATTTTGTATCTTCATTTGTCATGGTGGCCAAGCGGTAGCATGTGCGCTTCGCAATCTTACGGCACCGGGTTCGATCCTCGGCCCTGCATCAATGATAATAGCAATTAGGAGGAGGATACATGAAGGAGTAATAAGCTTTTAAACTCCAGTAGGGCTAGCACGGCCGGTAGACAAAACTGTCTTTCCCCTGTTTTACTCCAAGCAAGTATGAAGAAAGTGACGTAAAACGGGGAAAGACAATTTTGTCTACGGTCCATGCTAACCCCGCTGGAGGGGGCATCGCATGTCCATTTCTCGCAAAACAGTTACCTATACTATGAAAACGCACGTTGTGAAGTTACATGCCAAAGAAACTTTGTAAGGCTACCACAGCTTTGTAATGAGGTACTATGAAGGAGCAAGAATGACGTCACTGCATGTTTGAGCTGTCTCTTTCTATTCCTGATTCTAAAGTGCTTGTAACTTTGTAATTTTATGAGATATTTAATCTTTGTTTTTCTAACTGTTTATTTTTTTATGAATATTATTAATTTATGCAATAAAAAAAGTAGCAGGGCACTAACCTGTTATAAAATTGTATAAATATACACGTGCTGTAAAAAAGCCCCAGAAATAATCTCTACTGAATAATTCATGTACAAATTATAGGTATATTTCAACGGTTACCCTACATTATGCAAAACAATCATACAAACCTTCATACTTGTACATCACGAAATGAAAGGCTGGAAATAAATTCTAGACACAATAGGAGTCTAGACTTTACGTAAGTAGCAATTTAAAGTATTATGGTGAAGCTCGTGTTCTAAAGCTGGTATATTTTCGTCAGAGGCAGTATGCAAAGAGTAGGTAAAGAAAGAGTGTTATCTGTCATCAGTGTATCATTGACTCTATAATATAAAATAGTTGCGGTATATGTTAGGCAAATGTGCTCCAACGCAGACCGCATCATCACTTTCCATCAGGTGAGGTGTTTTCAACGTAAGCCTTTTCAAGAATACGGAATACAAGTAGCAAAGAAATATTTTACTGAAGATTTTTAGGGGCCCGCTGGCAAGTCAATTTATTTTTGTAGAAATAGTAACTGTAATTTGTAGCCTCATTATATATATATATTTATTAAGAACTGCCTACTGCTACTGCTTCTGAAGCTACTGCTGCTGCTGCTGCTCCTTCTGCTCCGACTGCTACCGCTGCCACTACCGGTACCACTGCTGCTACCACTTCCTACTACTTTGACTTTCATCATCAACAGCCTGAAGACGTCCACTGCTGAACATAGGCCTCCCCCAGAGCACGCCACCTTGAGCGGCTGCTCGCCTCCTGCATCCATCGGCTCCCCGCGGCTTTCACCAGGTCGTCGGTCCACCGAGTGGGGGGCCGGCCTACGCTGCGTCTTCCGGTTCGTGGTCGCCACTCGAGAACCTTTCTTCCCCATCGGTTGTCAGTTCTACGAGTTGTACGGTTGTTGTACTTTGACTTTACTAGAATAGAAATGTTCCACTGTTTTACCCCAAATTTACTCGTTTTTCGGAGGGCACCCTTAAAATAGAAAATGGCAGAAGAACTGTAGAACGCCTTTTAATATTCTAGAGCCTCTAAAATCTAGATCAACTATAAATACACAGTGGTTATTCCAATAATTAGCTTACTAACTAACAATCTTCAAACCTTATGGGAATAATAATCTGTTACACCATTGTGACAGCTACCTAGGTAGAATGTAGATTACCGACGTTCACGGTGCGGTTCTATAGTAATAAATTAAAACAAAGTAGAACTCATTTTTGGATTCAAAATAGCGTTAAAAATTGAAATCACGGAATAAAAATTGTTAAAGTAGATGTATTCTTGAGTAGATAACGCAACATGGTATTAGTAGATTTCTCTACTGCATAGTGTAAATTATGCACTATCACCACTAACTTTATTATAATTATTATAGGATATTAATTATTGTTAATATCCTTTAATATCGTCACATATTTTACATATTACATATTTATATACATATTATATTATAGATTATACACATTTTTGTTATTCAAATAAAAACCAACGCTCGCATATATATAAAAAATCTCAAATGATCTTGTGAACGTAATTGCAAATAAATTCAATGGACTATGTAAATGAGTCATTTAAAAACCATGACGTACAAGTCTGGCTTACGCAACATCAAAGCACATACCTCTTAGACATTAATCATCAGTAATTAGTCAAATTAACATACAAACTCTGCGCCCGTATTAGTAGATGTAAGTCAGGTTAGGGTTGCCAACTTTATGAAAACAACATTAAAAAATGTTTGAAATATTTTCTATATTGTAATATATCACATCATACCATCAATAGATAGAAAACGTTCACTGCTGAACACAGGGTTTCCCATAAATCGCCACTCTGGACGCTTATCGGGGGTTTGTCAGGTGTTGCCAAGCAGCAAGCAGCCGCTCAAAGTGGCGCTCTGGTGGGGAAGGATTGTGTTCAACAGTGTACTTCACAAAACGTTGATGATGATGTGGTACTTAAGATAAAATTTTGTAATCTATTCAGTGATGGCAGCCCTAAGATATAGATTGTAGATCTAGATATGCATTGTAAACCGCTTTTTAGGTTTGGTCTGTCTACGGTCTATAATGTGTCAACTCGATGCAAGTGGGATGGACCGTAGATGGTTGCCCTTCTTGCATTCCAATGCAATCGACTAACTTATAGAGATCTTCATTTCATAGAATAGCAAAAATATTCTAGGTCTGCGCTTCATTTCATACTTTTACGTTGAAAAAATTAATAAGAGGATTATGGAGCCAGACTCAATTTGAGTGTTTCGGTACCCCTGAACATTTTTTGTACATTATCCCTACTCAATAAAAATCCACATATAAAATATTCGAGTTGTCTGAAAAAACTGAGTTATACAGACGTTTTCCAACTCAGACTATACCTATGAATAGTCTGGCTTGGAAAATGTCTGTGTATCCAAAATGTCTTACGTGCAGAATCACTATGTAGGCAAAACGTCATAACTACAAAATGCATTGTGCTTATTTTATAATGTCTATACTCTATAGGTAGACCGAATGACGTTATACCTTAGCAGTTTTTTCATAAAAGTTGTATTAAAATAACTCCCAAGATAACCCCCTGCAGCAGAATCATACAGTACATATGTGTGTATATTTAAATGGTGTCAGCGATAAATTCCATATTCGGGATTTTTCACATTCTATATTTTCCGATTTCTTAAAAATACGCAATCTTATTAGTCCAAATTCTTAAATTTACAAATTCTGAATTTTCCGCATTCTTTGTTTTCCTAATTAGAAATTGGACAAATTCTTAATTTTCCTAACAAGTACAGTTTCATACACAAAGCAAAATTAATGGAACATAAACATATATTCCTGTAATAATCTATTATAGACACAGAATTCGCCCTATTTGCACAGGAAGTCTATGATTATAGGTACCTAACCTACCTATTACCTATTTTCACCTACTATTTACATAATTATAATAAACCTGTAGTCCATAGGTCAACATGCAGAAAAGTATGTATATCTACAAACCCTCTTTCGTAAAATATAATGCCCCAGTATGAGCATGAGGACATGTATAATTGTATATTACACCTACAGTAGGCATACCTAGCTACTATGAGCATTGCCCGTGGTCCAGCTGCTCAGTTCACCTGGTTAAACCACGGGCACTTTTGAGTTAGCCCATACCAGCCGCAGTTAATAGTACATTACTGCAGCGCCTGGCAACAGGGGCATTAATGGACGAACGTGTAAATGTGGGCACACACATACGTAAGTCCATCAATGGCTAGTTGTGACCATGGCTTGTATACTTTTCTCAAATAATGCGCGGAAATGAAAACTATCATCTATTCTCATCTATTTCCATCTATTCCCATCTATTATCATCAATTCTCACCAATTCTCATCATTTTTCATCTATTCTCATAAGTTCTCATCTATTTTCATCAATTTTCATCAATCCTCATCTATTATCCTCAATTCTCATCTATTCTATTTGCAAGGAACCTTGGAAGACTTTTTATCAATTTTAAATTACACGACAGATATGAGTTTTGTATGAAATTTATTTGGACGCTAAACCACGACAAATATGGATTTTCATACAACTTTTGCCGGCCGCTGCTCGCCAGTACAGCAATTTCGATTTATCTCGAAGAAGGTTGTCAAAATAACATTTCCAAGCACGTTTAAACAAAAAAAAAAAAAAAAAACATTTTTATCACGATTGTACTTCCATATGGAAAATTCAGGATATGGAATTTTACGAATTTGTAAAATTAAGAATGTGTAAATTTAGTAATGTGGAAAATTCCGAATATGAAAAAAGCAGATTTTGGAAAAATAATAATGTGGATAATACTAGAATATGGAAAATTAATAATTCGGAAAGATACGCTGACATCATTTAAAGGTGTCAGCGATAAATTCCATATTCGGGATTTTTCACATTCTATATTTTCCGATTTCTTAAAAATACGCAATCTTATTAGTCCAAATTCTTAAATTTACAAATTCTGAATTTTCCGCATTCTTTGTTTTCCTAATTAGAAATTGGACAAATTCTTAATTTTCCTAACAAGTACAGTTTCATACACAAAGCAAAATTAATGGAACATAAACATATATTCCTGTAATAATCTATTATAGACACAGAATTCGCCCTATTTGCACAGGAAGTCTATGATTATAGGTACCTAACCTACCTATTACCTATTTTCACCTACTATTTACATAATTATAATAAACCTGTAGTCCATAGGTCAACATGCAGAAAAGTATGTATATCTACAAACCCTCTTTCGTAAAATATAATGCCCCAGTATGAGCATGAGGACATGTATAATTGTATATTACACCTACAGTAGGCATACCTAGCTACTATGAGCATTGCCCGTGGTCCAGCTGCTCAGTTCACCTGGTTAAACCACGGGCACTTTTGAGTTAGCCCATACCAGCCGCAGTTAATAGTACATTACTGCAGCGCCTGGCAACAGGGGCATTAATGGACGAACGTGTAAATGTGGGCACACACATACGTAAGTCCATCAATGGCTAGTTGTGACCATGGCTTGTATACTTTTCTCAAATAATGCGCGGAAATGAAAACTATCATCTATTCTCATCTATTTCCATCTATTCCCATCTATTATCATCAATTCTCACCAATTCTCATCATTTTTCATCTATTCTCATAAGTTCTCATCTATTTTCATCAATTTTCATCAATCCTCATCTATTATCCTCAATTCTCATCTATTCTATTTGCAAGGAACCTTGGAAGACTTTTTATCAATTTTAAATTACACGACAGATATGAGTTTTGTATGAAATTTATTTGGACGCTAAACCACGACAAATATGGATTTTCATACAACTTTTGCCGGCCGCTGCTCGCCAGTACAGCAATTTCGATTTATCTCGAAGAAGGTTGTCAAAATAACATTTCCAAGCACGTTTAAACAAAAAAAAAAAAAAAAAAACATTTTTATCACGATTGTACTTCCATATGGAAAATTCAGGATATGGAATTTTACGAATTTGTAAAATTAAGAATGTGTAAATTTAGTAATGTGGAAAATTCCGAATATGAAAAAAGCAGATTTTGGAAAAATAATAATGTGGATAATACTAGAATATGGAAAATTAATAATTCGGAAAGATACGCTGACATCATTTAAAGGTGTCAGCGATAAATTCCATATTCGGGATTTTTCACATTCTATATTTTCCGATTTCTTAAAAATACGCAATCTTATTAGTCCAAATTCTTAAATTTACAAATTCTGAATTTTCCGCATTCTTTGTTTTCCTAATTAGAAATTGGACAAATTCTTTATTTTCGTAACAAGTACTGTTTCATACACAAAGCAAAATTAATGGAACATAAACATATATTCCTGTAATAATCTATTATAGACACAGAATTCGCCCTATTTGCACAGGAAGTCTATGATTATAGGTACCTAACCTACCTATTACCTATTTTCACCTACTATTTACATAATTATAATAAACCTGTAGTCCATAGGTCAACATGCAGAAAAGTATGTATATCTACAAACCCTCTTTCGTAAAATATAATGCCCCAGTATGAGCATGAGGACATGTATAATTGTATATTACACCTACAGTAGGCATACCTAGCTACTATGAGCATTGCCCGTGGTCCAGCTGCTCAGTTCACCTGGTTAAACCACGGGCACTTTTGAGTTAGCCCATACCAGCCGCAGTTAATAGTACATTACTGCAGCGCCTGGCAACAGGGGCATTAATGGACGAACGTGTAAATGTGGGCACACACATACGTAAGTCCATCAATGGCTAGTTGTGACCATGGCTTGTATACTTTTCTCAAATAATGCGCGGAAATGAAAACTATCATCTATTCTCATCTATTTCCATCTATTCCCATCTATTATCATCAATTCTCACCAATTCTCATCATTTTTCATCTATTCTCATAAGTTCTCATCTATTTTCATCAATTTTCATCAATCCTCATCTATTATCCTCAATTCTCATCTATTCTATTTGCAAGGAACCTTGGAAGACTTTTTATCAATTTTAAATTACACGACAGATATGAGTTTTGTATGAAATTTATTTGGACGCTAAACCACGACAAATATAGATTTTCATACAACTTTTGCCGGCCGCTGCTCGCCAGTACAGCAATTTCGATTTATCTCGAAGAAGGTTGTCAAAATAACATTTCCAAGCACGTTTGAAAAAAAAAATAAAGAAACATTTTTATCACGATTGTACTTCCATATGGAAAATTCAGGATATGGAATTTTACGAATTTGTAAAATTAAGAATGTGTAAATTTAGTAATGTGGAAAATTCCGAATATGAAAAAAGCAGATTTTGGAAAAATAATGATGTGGATAATACTAGAATATGGAAAATTAATAATTCGGAAAGATACGCTGACATCATTTAAATTTAGAAGGAATCTTAACATTTTATTTTTCTTATATTTTGGCTCTACGCATAATGTGTTGTAATTTTTCATTGTGTTATAGAATATTTATCACGTAAAGTCAAGTCTTAGTCTCAGTTTGGGTCAAATATTTTAATCACAGTCCAGTCTAAGTCATGCCCTAGTAAATTGGTGGCAACTTTACTAGAAGCTTCCATGGAATTTTGAACGCAACACGAAAAACCGCGTTTCACCACATTATACCACTTGCCTACACTCATGCTAGTTATTTAGCACTCAATGCGTAAAACACCACCAAAATTAAACAGTAACACTGAAAAAAGCACAAGTTTTGAAAAATAATACAATGCGGCGACGTGAAATTTTCCGCGTTTCCGCCTAAAACCTGACTCTGATTGGTTGATGTAACTTGACCCTGCAGGTTGGGGTGGTTCTCAAGAATCTCTCAATAGATGTCACTATCAACCCCGTAAGTTAGCTGTAAAAGGCGAAGGATAAAAGACACGAGATAACGTCTCGTCACGGTATAGACCGTTCACCGCAAGTTGTCCCCTGATGGACTTTTTTTTTAAACATGCAAGTAAAACATACTTATCTGTGGTGGATACATACCAGTTTAGATAATGCTTACATACTAATTAAAATGATGCTTACATATTACTTTACATTTACGATAACACTTGCATATTTTTAATATAAATACATATTTTTTTCTAGGCCAGCATGCTCCATCGTCGACCGCGTCATCACTTACCATCAGGCGGGACCGTAGTCAAATATTAGACAATCGTTGATAAAAAAATATACATCTGGGGACAACTTACCGTGAACGGTCTGTAGCTTAAGAAAATCATGTCCCGGCTTTAGGGCGGATCTATCTCGCTCTAAAGCCGGAACACGCTTTTCTTTTGTTTGCAAGTTCAAATTATAGTGATTCTTTATCCTTTGCATTAAAAATACCAATAAGCGTTACTGTTATCATATCACACCAATATTATAAATGTGAAATTTTGTGTATATGTGTCTCCCTCTTGAAGCTGCATGGCTGTATGGATTTGAATGACATTTTACTAAGCGATAGGACTTTTTTGCAAAGTTCGTGTAGGCAGGTACGCTTTGCCAGTTATTCTGCCGCCAAGCAGTAGTGTGCAAGCACTACTGTGTTCCGGTTTGAAAGGTATTGTAGCTAGTGAAATTTCGGGGCAAATGAGACTTAAGAACTGATCTCACAGTCTAGAAATCTTTTTTAGACTGTGTGATGTCTCAGGATGACGTGCGCAGTGCGCAGTGTAACGCGAAACTTTAATTTAGATTTCCGAGTGACACTGCAATCTGTTATGGGCGGCCATGTTGCTTAACACCAGGCGAACGACTAGCTCATCACGTCATTCATTTACATAAAAAAAATTAGAATGTAGATTGCTTATACAAGATACTACTATCCGTGGGTGAAACCGCAGGGCGAAGCTAGTAAATTGTAAATCTTTACCTAACTGTAGTTACCATCCGCAGGTAACAATGTGACAATGAAAAGTGGTTCACTTTTATCCCGTTCCCGCGAGTCGCTCGGCGCGGTGCGAATGTCACGGCCTTTCAGCGACCGCTCGGTGCGCGTTGAAGTCTTTTGTATGGACAGATCGACATTCGACGCAATGGAACTAAGTATAAATATGCCGCATTAACACCATATTTATTGTCAGCTGCTGACTATGGTCAGGCCTACGCAGTGAATGAGAAGCGTTATTGTTAGTTTGGTGTGACTGAAAAGTTGAATATAATGTATGGGAAAGCAGTAGGTATTCTTCTTATACCTAGGTCTTGTTCTGTTTAGGTGGCTGACATTAACCTACGTTGTGTAAATGTGGTCCTAACTTTTTATAAATTATCGTAGTTACTGAACTAGTAGTATATAGTAGCCCCAAGTAAGTGGTCCTATTTTTTTTTTTTTTTTTGAACGGGCTAATGCTGTTGGTCTTTACCGACCTTTACAGCGCCACCGGGCGGGTTTACAGCGTCACCGGGCGGGCCGCGTCACCGGGCGGGATGGTCCTATTCTTACGCCGACATCCTAATATAGGGAAAAATAGATTGTTGATCCACAATAGCTTATTTGAATAGTTGTTGGCTGCACTTTTCCTCATTTTTGGTACTTATCCAAAATCGTGTCAGATCGGAACATATTTTTTTGTAACAATACAAAAAAAATTGGAGTGGGTGACCGGTCGGGCTTAGTTTTTTTATGGATGACAGAACGGGCCTGTGACCGAGCGAAACTAACTCATCCAATCTACAGGCTTTCACAGAGTTTATTTTTCACATTAAACAAATACTAAAATTTCCATTCGATACTTTGCACCGGATCCTGAGATTCATTAGATTTCCGGAAATTACATTCTTTTGACCGATATTGACCTTGCACTGCCCAACCGGCATTTTAAAGCATCAGGTGAATGTTCAAATATTGGATTTGACATTCTAGTCAAACGACGACCTATTATAATTTAGTGAAGTAGCATTAAAGTTAACCTTTTAAAATCCATCTAATATTTCACTGTTCATTTCATTTTACTAAATTTCAGCCATCACGGTTTTACCAACCGAAAACTGATTATTATTAATGTCCTACAAACGTAATTTAACTACAGTTTTAGGCAATTCCTCTAATTGAAAACCACGGCTGCAAAGGATCGCAAAACTGGATTGTACAATAGAAATAGTCTGTCAGAGTAGGTGATATATCTGCGAGCTCATCTTAAAGGCGTGCGCCAACGATTACAGACCGTTGGGCAAATAGATGGATGTCTGTGGAACTCTGGGAACTAGCTCTAAAGTTGGATATGTAGGTACGTTTGTTTCAATCAACACTTTTATGCTTTGAGAGAGAATAGAATAGAAAAACTCTTTATAGCACATACCAACATAGGATAAAAACTAAAACATTAGAATTTATAAAGTAGGTTGGAGTACATTGGGCGGCCTTATCACTAAAAGTGATCTCTTCCAGGCAACCTTTGGATGGATAGTATCACAGGCATAAGGAGTAGTCAGCGGTGCGCAATATAAACAAAAGACTTAAACATTTAACTAAAATTAAACAAACTAGCTCTCTGTAGACAATAACTTTTACAGATAAGTAGTAGGTATGATATTATAATATACATACACATACACATTAATAAATAAATAAATAGGTATTATAAATACAATAAAAACCTTACTTATATAATATCATAGGCTTATAAGAATTCGAGAATATACAGCACATAAATACATACATTTAGGCATATTAATAAATATTTATAAAGCAACGTTAAGTACAATTGGATAGGTAATGTTGTTTTATCATGTTTTTGAGAATGTAAGCCATAATCTAGGCCTCCCCATAAAACGCCATTATGAATGCTTATCATAGGGCTTAAACAACATACAAGATGGATTTATATGGCCCTCTAATGGTTTTAATAGTGACAAAAATAGGAAACATGATTATTATAATAAAAATTGTTAAGCAATGTTCATAACTTATGATGATGTGATGACTTTTTTTTTTTTTTTTTTTTTTAATTGTTCGATAGGCTTGCGCTTGACCACTATCTCACCTGACTTATGGAACTGTAACGTGGTCTCTTACTGGCTGGCTGGTTTCGTGGTTCTTGGTGGGCTTCATTAGTAAGCTCAAAGTTGCGCAACGAGCTATGGAGAAAGCTATGCTCGGTGATTCCCTGCGCGATAAGATCTGAAACGAGGAGATTCGCAGGAGAACTAAAGTGACCAATATATCTCTTAGAATTGGCAAGTTGAAATGGCAATGGGCAGGCCACATCGCTCGCAGAACTGTCAACCGATGGGGAAGAAAGGTTCTCGAGTGGCAACCACGAATTGGAAGCCGCAGCGTAGGCCTGGTGAAAACCGCGGGGAGCTGAAGGTTGCAGAAGGCGAGCAGCCGCTCAAAGTGGCGCTCTGTGGAGGAGGCCTTTGTTCAGCAGTGGACATCTTCGGGCTGTTGATGATGATGATGATGAATGTTCATAAGCCATTTTATACAACTTACAACGTAGAAGAATATTTCAACCAAGATGTTATAAATAAAACTTCATACGACTCTTATAATGATGTCATCTATAAATTCAGTGCTCTGAGTAATTACCTCAAGTGAAGGCGAAATATTTTATTAGTGTTTCAATACCTAAATTCCAGTACAGAACGTGCCTCGAAAACGTGTAGGTCCGCTTAGGATTCATCACATTGCAAAATTTATATCGGAGGGTTTGAATCCACTACGTTAAAATAATAATTCAATACCACTAGCAAAGGTAGTTTACAATACAATACAATAATATTTTATAGAACACGTACAAACAAGAATGTACAAAAAAGTTTACAAAAGATTGGCAGAACAACGGGCGACCTTATCACATTAAGCGATTTCTTCCAGGCTACCTTTGGATGGACAAGAATTAACGAAACCAAAATTACGGATACGGGAAGATTACGGATAGTGTAAAAGCTTCATTGATCCATAGTTCAGAAAAAATCTGATGTTTCTTGGTTGTTAATCTAAAAATCTGACGAATTGGTCAGAACGGCACGGAGCTGATGGATGCGATGGATGGAGAGGCCAGCAGCGGCTCAAAGTGGCGCTCTATGTGGCTCTATGGGAGGCTTTTGTTCAACAGTGGACGCCTTCAGGCTGATGACGAGTCTAAAAAAATACGTACAATATGATTCGTTTGAATTTTCGTTGAAAAAATCCAGGTGTAAAACTGTAATAATAATAATTTTCCCTGTTTATTATAATATTATAATTAACGTTTTACTGTCCACGTATAAACGGCAAATTTTAGTTTATTACATTTTATATTAAGATTGAGCTCCGTTTAACCTATAGCTACCCATGTATTACCCATGGCTGGTACTGGACCTGGCCAGTAGTGCAGAATGGAAAATTTATTCCATTCGAGACAACCTACTGGTAGTGTAGCTTGTCAGTGACTGGGTGATAACTATCTCAAAACGTCTTTGCCTGTTAATGATAATAACGACTAAAATCATAACCTAATTTAAAAATAACACTTTACAAACAAGTGCAATACGGAAACTCTACTTTGTTAAAAAACTCAGCAAGTGCAATTACGAATCTTTCTTTTTTTTTAGTAAATATTTTCTCGTCCAGTGAGTATTGACCTTTCAATGCCTATTACACTTAACTCATAAAGCTAACAATTTTCTGAGAAAGGAGTATGCCAACCACATTGTGATTGAGCTATAAGATGCATTCTAGAAGTTACAATCATTAATGGATGGCAGCTTTGACTGCAAAAAAAGTGCGTGTCATACAGTGAACATGCCAACGGTTAACAGTGAAACGGTAAAATGAAAATGTAGTAAAATGACAAGGTCGTAAAAAGACAAGGTGGAAATGAATTATTTTTTAGAAGCAGCCGCAAGATGATCTTTGCGTTTTTGTAGAGAAACTTCTTATTTATAAATCAAGCCCACTTTAGTCCATCACTGCTGGCCATAGGCTTCTGTTACGCTACTGGCCATGATCTTCAGTTTTTTTCTAGTCTATGTCATCATTGCATCTAGTTGCAGGTATTTTGCTACATTTGCCGATTCCGGTCTCTGCTCTAACGAGTTTATAAATAGTAATTAATGAATAATAATAATAAATGACATGCATTATGTTAGTTCCGTGAATAACATCAAGAAGCCACAAGTGCCAGCATGTTGATGTATTTCACGATAATTTACGAACCATATGTAATAACTTTATGATTTATACCTGTCACCATTGCAATAGTTAGCGTTTTGGTAATACTGTAAGCTAACTATTATAAACTGAATAATAAATAAATAAATAAATAAACATTATTATTTATTGTAAATCATTTATGTTGATTTAATAAAATGCAGGAATAAAAACGTTATCGTAACTAATAAGTTAACACCAAGACGGGAGATTTTGGGGCCAGTGTTAAAATGTCCAAATGGCAGAAAGACCAACGCAATTGGGCGTTTTGATACAAGTACTACTTATAGTATGCCTATGTGTCAAAATCTATAAGTTGATACAATGCAATGCCCAAACGTTGATGTAAAATAAACCACGTATAATAATTCTATAAAGATATTAATCATAATCAAGGAAAGAATCACTAATAGGTCAATAGTTTAAACTGAAATTGCTTAAACGTTTTCAAAATCTCCTCATTCTTTACATCATCATCAACACCAGACGGGAGATTCTGGAACAAGTGTTAAAATGTCCAAATGCTAGAAAGCCCACTGCAATTGGACATTTTGATACTTCTACTAATTATAGTACATGTGTCAGAATCTATAAATTGATACAATGTCCAAACTTCGACACGAACATTAATTCTATAAAGATATTAATCATAATCAAATGAAGAATCACTAATAGGTAAATAGTTCAAAATGAAATTGCTTAAATCTTTTCAAAATGTCCTCATTAGTTACATTTTATTAATAATATTTTCCGTGACCTCCCTTTTGAAGAAGGCGATTAATTGATGCCACCTTAATTTCTTATGCATGATCTCATTGCGGGAGGTACCAGGTCACGAGTGGGGTGACCATCATGTATTTTGCGAATGGGATATGGAGTAATCTGTTACGTGACAGTCTTTGCGTTTACTTCGGTAATAAAAAAAAATAAAAATAAAAAATGCTGACTATATTGTCAGCCATACCAATGTTTTCTACGCAGCATAGTAAGTAATTATTACCTTAAGTTAGTATTATTTGTACGTAGTTCTGTTTCTTTCTTTAGCAATCATCATCATTCTTTTTGCCTTTTCCCATTTGTTATTGGGTTTGGCTCCCAATCTAACCTGTAGCGGTGAACTACCAGAATTACACGAGCGACTGCCATCTGACCTCGCAACCCATAAGGAACCAGTAACAGGAATGGTTAGACCATGGTCAGATGTTTCTTTCTTTGTCAATAAATACATTTATTCTTAATGTATTTTCTTTATTCTTATCTCTAGTGATACTACTATCAAGGGTTACCACTCACCAGCATCAAAAAATAACAATGGTTCGTATGTTATTCATAGAAAAAACCAAATAACCTGGCGTTACATTGATTTTACGAACGAACGATTTTACTTGAGTAAAACTCTTAATTAGATCTATTTAATATAAACAATGAGTAAAATATTCTTCGACGGAAGTTTGGAACAATACAGGAAATTTGATATTTTATTTTAAAAAAATTAAATAGAGTTACACCGTAATGTTTACTATATATATGTTACTTGAACTACACAAGTACAAAACTTGTATCCCTATAAAGAGACGTCATGGTCACCCTTAGCCCATCAGACGGCAGACAGCCTCGGGTTTGATACGATTTAATGATATTCAGCAGAATTGCAGTTCCTAATGAGGCAGAGACGACATTGATACAATTAGAATAGCAGCGCTATCAAAAGTTTAAAGAAATTGTTAGCAAATGTACCTAACTTATAATAAACCTGTGACAATGGTAAAGCTTTTGTACATAGAAGAAAATTTAGGAATTCAAATATTTTCATTACGTTTCCTGATGTAGTAGTTTTCCAAAATAATTGTTATTAGAATGTTTGTCTGCGTGACTGATTGAAAGCTCGCTAGAAATAAACACTGAATTTTAAATGCCGTTTACTGAAGGCAGTTATTTTTGGTAGAACGTTCTTTTCATCAAAATCGGTGAATAAAATGGATCATCTAAAGAGGAGTATAGATATATTTTGAGATTTGGTCGCGGAGAATGTTTTTTTTTAAATCAGGCATTTGACCATGCACGCTCCCGCCTGATCGAAAGTGTATAGCACACTCTTGCTTAAAGTTGCCCAGGGAGTTATGGAGAGAGCTCAGCATTTCCCTGCGAGAAAAGATCCGAAACAAGGAGACCCGTAAAGAGAACTAAAGTGACCAAAATAGCTCTTAGAATTAGCAAGTTGGAATGGCAATGAGCAGGCCACATTGCTCGTAGAACTGACAACCGATGGGAAATAAAGGTTTTTGAGTGGTGACTACTAACCGAAAGATGCAGCGTACATACATACATACATACATACCGGCCTCACTAGGTGGACCGGCGATCTGATGAAAACGCCGGAGGCAAGCAGTGCCACACTCAAAGTGGTGCTCTTTGGGGTATGTTCAGCAGTGGACGTCTTCAGGCTGTTGCTGATGATGATAACTCTTGTCTTGAACACATCCGGGTCTTATTTCAATTTGCTTGGTACGAATGAGTGATATTTCGACCATGAAAGGATGTGTAAGTAAGACTAAACTTCAGTCACTCTAATTGATCAACTAAAATTATACAACACACAGACACAATATTACGTTACATTAACATATTACATGCTCTGATGTGTTATTAGAATTATTACATCTATCTTGTCTAACTGAGTAGGCTAGATTTGTAATGTATCGATCATGTATAGACGTATGTAGGTCTCGTAGGTAATGATTACAAACGAACCAAACGCCTAATGTTGAAGAAAGGTTCTCCAGTGGTGACCACTATATAGGTGGACTGATGATCTGGTCAAAACCGTGGAGAGCTGATGATGTAGGAGGCAAGCAACCACTCAATGTGGCGCTCAGTGAGGAGGCCTATGTTCAGCAGTGGACGACTTCAGGCTATTGAAGATGATGATATGCGTACCACTTAGGTTTACTGTTAGTTTTTTTTTTGTAACTTTTGGATGTTTTGTAGATAAGTTAGGCGGTAAGCTACGTATGTTTCATCATCATTCATCATCATCAGCCGGAAGACGTCCACTGCTGAACATTGGCCTCCCCCATAAAACGCCACTTTAGACGCTTATCATAGGGGGGATTTATCATAAACACTAACGCTTGGCAAGCGGCTTGGTGATCGCAGAAGATTTGTACCTACCGAGAAAAATGCTGCTGCCCATTCCCTGAATATTCCGTTTGCTGGCTCTTACGGCACCCACGGGAAGAGATGGGGTGGTCCTATTCGCAAACCGGGACCACACGGCCATGCAACGTATGTTTAATAATAACCAAACTATTAGAAGGATCCTGCTGTTTTTCTGGCAATTTATCTGTTATTTCAGCTACATGCCTGTTTTCCGGTTATGTAGGTTTTTTAATATTAGGCTTTCGTTTGACTATCTATACCGGTTTTCCCGTTGGTTTAATAATTCAAAAGTAGGTACCATGAAGTATCAGTAGTTAAAACTATTTTTGTCCAAAATTTTGCATAAATCCACGCAAAAAACTTACAAAAACAAGCATCCAAAATTCCAAAGAATGTTTAATTTTTACAACTTTAATTTTTTAAACTGTTTATAAATTTACGCTATTGTATATAGTTAACATTCCAGTAACTTCACACACTCATTTATAATAATCATAAATTAACATTCAAATTAATTGATTAACGTTATAATTTATGCTCGATAATAATTATAGGTTCAGCATCAAACTGACCATGTTAGTAGCAGATAGCTTCACAAATTAAGAAATGATTATTATATGTTTTATTAGCAATACATAATTTTATTTACAAGTTGGTTCATAGTTCATTTACTAGTGAGATGGTAGATAGATTGCTGTACAAGTGCTATTGCGTAATGCCTAAATTGCTAAATAGAAATGAGACAGGTGTCCGGATAATATCCGGATACTCTGCTTTTTACTAGCAACAAAATAAATAACTTGTACAAAAAAGGCTTTTACTTTTAGTGGAAGTTAAAACAAACTTGAACTTATAGCACCCCTAAACGTATAGCACACTAGTAAAAAATATAATGTCTAGAAAGCAATGAAAAATAATCATACATATATTTATTTTTCTTGAATCTACAAGATGTTGTGTATGGTGTGACTAAGTAAAATATGTTTCGTTTTACACGCTGATTTCCTCGTATTTTATTACACAAAAATTTGGGGTTTATTAGAAATAATAAGTTATTAGAAAAGGCCGGATAATTTAGCAAACGCTCCGGCAGAAATCTCAATGTCATACTCTATTATAAGTCTTGAAGTAATAAAAGCGATACTAGATATTAAATGGGCTATTACTGGGTCTTGATTATAGAAGCTAAACCATTAATTTTAAGGTTAATAATTTCATTTCTTTAAAAAAACTTGTTCAATTGCTTAAGAAAAAGTTTGCACTTAAGGCCAAGGTGAGGTTGCAAAAATTTAATTAAAAGTTTAAAAAAATACGTTAAATAGCGGTGTAATTTTCACATAACTGCAACTTTAATAAGCTTCCGTCCAAAACATTACGTTGGTATTTTTTTATCTGCATTTTTTCCTTTTTTAGAGTGGGTTTTCGATTCGTAATTAAGGTAACCAATGGTTAAATACTCTAACAAAATCTAACAAATGGTTAAAATTTGTAAGAATTTGTTAGTTTTTAACCATTGGTTATTTTAACTAAGAATAAAAAAACCCACCCTTAGACTGTCTTAGTGACGTCATCAGTGACGCTGGAGAGGATAATAAAAGTATACTATAGAATAGAATAGAATAGAACATACCAATAGGACCACTACGCTGGCCAAGTGCTAATTGTGATTTCTTAAGGAAGTTTCCTCATGATATTTTCTTTATGTATAGTAAGAGCGAGTGTGTATTCACGTACCTGTGTTACCAAGTATCCTGCGGTCATTGACACGGGGCTAAGCGGGATTCAAACCATGTATTTTTTAAATGCAATTTAATGACGTGACGAGCTAGTCGTTCACCTGATGTTAAGCGACACGGCCGCCCATAACAGTTGCAGTGTCACTCGGAACTTTAAAACAATAAAGTTTCGCGTGACACTGCGCCGCGCACGTCGTCCTGAGACATCACACAGTCTAGTAATCAGATTACTAGACTGAGTGATCAGATCATAAAGTCTCATGTGCCCAGTAATGGTGCTTAAAACACCAACACACAAAATATTGTTTTGTTGTTGCTTTCAACCAACATGTTACAGCTGATGATGATAAAACAGCCATGCCATTCTTTCTATAACTAACTCATAAGAAAACATATCTGAATAACAGTTTGAAGTACATATGCAAGCGTATTACAAACATACTTGAGTGTTATTCTGTTTCTACCTGTTAAATACTTTCAAAGTAGTACTTCTGTAGCAGTTTTAAAATAAAAAAAATAGTCAATTGATATTGGTAGAGTTAAATTCAAGATATCAGAGATTGATCTTTGTTCATCCATATTTTCATTTTTGTTCATCATTATAAGCCTGAAGACGTCTACTGCCGAACATAGGTACAACATAGGTATAGGTGGCATAGGTGGTTAGGGCTGCAGAGTGAGAAACCTTAACCTATTTTTATTTATTTATATCGAGGGCTTTGTCGTTTAGCGACTACATCGTCCTGTAAGAAAAATCACATTATTTTTTACTTTTAGTCCTTATCTAGGCCTAAAGTTAACAATCTTAAAACCAATTTATTTACAAAAATACTGCCACTAATACAAAAAAGTAGTTTAGACTTCATTAAGTTAATAAAATAAATAATAATAAATGTTGACATTTCACACAGCGCCATTTAGCCCCAAACTACGCATAGCTATGGAAACCAATGATACAATACTTAGATACTTTTTTATTTATAAATACATACATAGAATACAATATAACACCCAGACACATAACAAACATCGATGTTCATCACACAAATGTTTGTTCTGGGTAGGAATCGAACCCACAACCTCAGAAGACAGAGCTACTACCAACTGAGCTAACAGGCCAGTCCTATTTTTGTTTTATAATCAGTTAAAAAACAGAACCAACACGCAGATAAGTGCGTTCCAATTTAATGCTCCGTTTTGCATCTCGCATTATACTAAACCGCTCAAGGCGTCGTTTATCCTTTCAAAAATACCTTAAAAGATATCAAGGATCGCCATAAAGTTTTATGGTTAGACTCGCTAAACAATATTGACCGGTTCAGGATACAGATTGTAGGTATTGAAGAGTGAATGAACTTTAATGTCACAGAATAAACACGAAAAAAAAACTAACAAAATGCTAAACGTAAAATGGCTACTCTAATGCCACTCCCTGTCTCTGCTTTATATGGAATACTCAACTTTGCTCCACAGACAAACCAAAGACGTTTTCCCTACAATATTATGTTTTTTTCCTTTTTGCTTTGTAGGCAGACTGATCATAAATGACTAAACTAGTGGACCCGCCCCGGCTTCGCACGGGTTAATAAGTTTTACGCCTTAACCCTGTTTATGGGTAAGAGGGAAGCGAAAGGGAAAAAGATAGGGGAAAAGGATGAACGGATGAGACGGCAATAGAAGGGAGCCAGGCGAAGCCTGCCTTCCTTCGCCGCCCCATCCATTCTTGTCTTTTTCCTTTTCTCTTTCATCTTCTCTTTAACAGGATGAGTATAAATAAATAAAAAAAAAAAAATTATGCGAACGAAAAAAAAGCTTGCATAAAATATACATACAATGTTTCTTCGTGCAACCCGCACTTGGCCGTTTTAGAAAACAAAAAGTGTCCAAAATGTTATTCTGAAAAAATGAGCTATAACCATACCAAATTTCAGCGAAATCCGTTGAGTAGTGCCAGCGTGATGCGTGTTCAAAAGACAGACAGACACAGACAAAAAAATGAAAAAAAAAATTGTTTCCACTTCTGTATCGATAAAGAAGTGTAATGCAATCAAAATAAAAAAAAAATTCAATGTACAGATTTAGCCCAGTTACAGTTTTATTATATGTATAGAAGTTTTATGAAACAAAGTTGTTAGGTATGTGTAGGTACCTAAGTGTGAAAGGTTTCAAAGTCAAGTGGTGGTATCCAATATTATAAGTAAATAAATACCCATATAAACCAACGAAATAGGTAATACAAGATCCGCCTTGGCTTACGCATGCGCATGGTAATAACGCGGGAATATGTTCCGGCATCAGAACAGATAGATATTGGCTGACAAGGCTATTGGATCATAATAATTAATTTCTATTCACAATAAATATATCTATTGTTTACTTTATATCTGTGATGGAAACCTCTGTAAGATCCAGCAGGGTGATCACGGAATTTTGATTCCAATGCAACAACAGAAATTTCATTCCATATTTGAAAACTTCTACAGTAACTCACTATGCGCAAAACCTGCGTATTGAAACTGTCAAATCCATTCATTTTTGTAAAAACACACTATGATACATGATCTACAAACAAGTGCTTGTAAATATTGGTGGATGTAGCTTGTAGACTTGTTGTCTTGTAGCTAAATTTTTTCGGTTGTTTTGCCAGTTTTTTGCTACAGGTACAAGACTTGTAGCTTTATAAAACGGGGCCCTGATTTATCTAATATCATTTTTATTGACAAGAGTAGGTACCACCAGACCATTAGCCCCCAACACATTACAAAAATGTGATAAATTGTATGTCTCAGGGTGAGAGGGTGTGTAAGGATATATGTGTGTAACTGTGTATGTATCTCAAGTGGAGCTACGTTGCGCTTGAATTAGATAGGGTAGGTGGTGGTCAAATGCAACCCGACCACATTTTGGGCAATATGCCTGTATTTTTTAAACTAACTACTACAATAATAAACTAGCTATACTATCTACTATAAAGAACATTTGGGCTGTATACTAGCCGCGATGGCTTATAGTAATCTGATTACTAGACTGTGTGATGTCTCAGGATGACGTGCGCAGTGCAGTGTCACGCGAAACTTTATTGTTTTAAAGATCCGAGTGATACTGCAGCTGTTATGGGCGGCCGTGTTGCTTAAACATCAGGTGAACGACTAGCTCGTCACGTCATTCAATCGCATAAAAAAAAAAAAAAAAAGTCCAAGTGCTCCAGCCCACTACCGGTAGGTAGCGTACCCAACATGCTGGCATCATTGCCTCGTTGAATTGCAATGCTGATTCGCTGATTCGTTGAGCTAAATAAGTGCCAGCATTTTGGTCACGCATCGCATCAACCATGCGCTCTGATAAATTTTGGAAAACGGGATTTATGTTAATTTATGTTAATTTCTCTTGATGTTAAGCGACATATAGTCAACGATGTATTAACGATGATTCCTTATGTTTAATTTATACTGTTTTTATTTTATTTTAATAGACTGATCATTGACCTGAGTTACTCATAAAATTAAGTAATTATTACAGCTATGATACTGACCTTTATGTTACATGAACATAATAATTAGGTACATACTACACTGACCTAACATAATTGGAATGTTCGAGAAATGTCAAGAGGAGCTGAAAGTGTAATCATGCCTTATTCAATGTTCTAATTGCGTAGGTATTTTTTAATTGCAGCTGGTCAATTTATTAAATCTAATGCAATAATTTTGACGAGTAATAAAATTATTGATTTTAACTAGTTCTTTAATGTCATTGGTTTAGGTGCAATAGTTTTATTTAAATAAATAATTAAGTCTAAAATCCTCTTGGCTATAAAAAAGGAAACCCAAACGAGATTTCCCCCATAGGTTTCAAATGGTTTCTGTATTCGGTCCCATCTGCCAATACATTAGTTATTTTGTCTCCCCGCGGCTATGACCAGGGGGTTCAGGAAAGATCCCTTTCCTTTGGTGTTAACTCAAAATGTATGGGAATAACATTGCCTGCGGAAAAGTTATCCGCAGGTAATGTCATTCCCATACATTATGCATAACAATGGAAAGGTATCTTTGCTAGACCCCCAGGTTATCGGTCCACCTAGTGGGAGGCTGGCCTGCGCTGTATCTTCTTAAACATTTCTTACCCATCAGTAATTGTCAGTTCTGCAAGCTAGGTATCAAACTTGGTACAACACTGGAAACAAAACGGGAATAAACGAATGTGGCCTGCCCATTGCCATTTCAACTTGCTAATTCTAAGAGCTATACCTATATCGGTGATTTTAGCTCTCCTGCGGATCTCCACATTTTGGATCTACATCGTCATTCAAATAATTATTTAACGATAATTAAAGGCCAAATGAACTTGAATTACTATTAAATGTTAATTGTAAAAAGCATCCTGGTATTAATAATTGTAAATTAACAAGTCACTAGCAGTTAATTTAGGTTTTTCCAATAATTAGGCACAATTACAGTTAATGAACAAGATACTGTGAATTCGTTTCATTATTTATAATAATAAAATTCCAATTAATTATCATTGAATTAATTCATGAGGTACATAAGAGCTTTTAAATTAAGTGTATTTATCACCGTTTTTTTGTAAGAACTGATTGTTTATACAAAATCACGGTTATTTATAAACCGTCGAATTATTGTAAACGGACAATTTGTCTTGCAATAAAATTGATGGTTTTTCGATCATTTATAGTCGTTGCCCAGCGGTGAGTTTATAAACAAACGATTTCAGTAGCGTTTAATTGTGAACAAACCCGTATTAATGCACCAATTTTTGCTGTAATTTATTGTTTTTTAGAGTCACTAGTGGCTAACCAGTAGGTTACGACGACGAGCGAAGCGAGGAGGAGTGTTAGGTTAATTTTGACCACACTAGAAGTACACAATACAATATAACGAAGTGATACTGATAAATTATAAATAACCAAAAAATCGACCGTTTTATTGTGAGACACATTGCCTGTTTTTATAAATAACCGCGATTATTTATAACCAATCTGTTCTTACAAAAAGACGGTGACGTATTCATTTAGTTAATGAATGTTTACCAGTAAGTTAGTACGTTATCTTCCTGGTGAAGATAAGATAAAATAAGGAACATAACGTACTAACTTCATCAGGAAGGCAACAAAAGTGTCACAGTAAAAATAAGGACCTTAAAATGGAGATGGGCTGGGCACATGGTCAGATGGAGAGAAAAATGGAGTAAAATGATTACCTCATGGCACCCCAGGGAAGGAAAGAGAAAGAGTGGAAGACAGTTTCAAAGATGGTAGGATGAATTAGTGGCAAATGCTGATAAATCCTGGACTAGAATTGCACAGGACAGGAGGCAATGAAAGGGCTTGGAGGAGTCCTTCGCCAAAGGACACACAGATCAAAAGCCAACAACCCAACCCAAAACACAGAACATAGAAACAATGAGAAGACAGAACCAAAGAGAATATAACGACAGAACATTAATTGCGTTTACTTAGTTGGTTTTATTTTCACTAAAACGTGTTATTACTTTATTTTGAGACTCATATCACGTGATCGTCGCTATGGTAGAAAGATGAGGACTAGTAGTTATTTGGAACAGTTGCAGCCGTTTGTAAGCGATATAAAAAAGGTTCTCAAAGCGATTGTATTTTTTTCACCTCAGAACATCCTCAGAACTCCGTCTTTTACGAACCGATTAAAAACCTTTTTTATTTGAAAGCACTATAGAGTAAAAAAAAATTCGTTGCAATCAATAGGTCTATGGAAAGAACATACCTACTTTCCATTTGGTCCCATAAAAGTAAAAGTTTCATCAAAATTGATTAATATAGTTTGGTTTTTGAATCGACATAACAGGAAAAACTCATTCATGAAATTCATGAAAGCATTCAGAAAAGGATGAAATGAAGTCAGTTTAACCCCTTCTTATCAGCAGGAGAACTAAATCGACCGATATAGCTCTTAGAATTAGCAAGTTGAAATGCCAATGGGCAGGCCACATCGCTCGTAGAACTGACAACTGATGAGGAAGAAAGGTTCTCGAGTGGCGATCATGAACCGGAAGACGAAGCGTAGGCCGTCCCCCCACTGGGTGGACCGACAGTTTGGTGAAAACCACAGGAAACCGATGGATACAGGCTAAAAGTGGCGCTATCTGGAGAAAGCCTATGTTCAGCAGTGGACGTCTTCAGGCTGTTGATGATGATCTAATAATTGATTAATATATTTTTTAAATCTCTTTTTTTAATCAGCCAACTAGGCTAATATTAATTTACCTACTACCTAATGAATCAATCAATTTAATATAGTTTAGCATACATACACAGCAAGACGGTTATTATAATTAGCGCAAATTGAAATTGCGTGGTTAGCATCCTTGAAGGTTCCCCTTCTTTTTGCATGAGTAAAGCTTGGTGCAGGATGTTGGCATGATGTCATTTCTTCAGAAATTACTGATTGTGATTAAATATATACAAAAAGTACATAATACTAGTAGGAATATGTGCAGCTCATTCTTAATAACATCATATGCTAACGAAAAAAACTTGACCTAACCTCGATGAGGCGTGTTTTTTGGCTAATGAGCAGGCGGCTTACTTTATGGTAAATGGTCACAGCCGCCTATGGACACGACCACATCTGCTACACTAAGGGCATTGCCATTGCGTTTTTTTTTAATTCTTTATAGGCAAAGCATTTGACCACTGTCTCACCTGATGGAAAGTGACGACGCAGTCTACGATGGTGCATGCTTGCCTAGAAGATACCAGTTCACTCTCGACTTGAAGACTCATAGATCATAGTTAGCTGGAAACAAAGACACCGGCAAGGCGTTACCTATCTTCTTTCGCTTTTCATGAAGCTCTCTAATCTTTGAAAAGACCTTAGATGGAAGGCCATTCCACATGTTGCAGCTTGCATGGCTCAAGGAAAAGCAAACGCATAAACTGCAATGCGGATGTTCAATTTTTGACATTGGAAAGCAGTAGACGTCTTCCAGCATCTCAGATTTTTTTTTTATTGAAGCATAGACACGACAGACTGTCTCGTCTGATGGAAAGTGATGACGCAGTCTACGATGGTGCATGCTTGATTATAACTGTTCACTCTCGACTTGAAGATGTGTGTTGTATGTTGACAGCTTCTGTGCTGTGGTGGTTGATCAGGTCAGCTCAAAACCTGGAGGCGACGGGTTTGATTCCTACAGCAAGTATTTCTGCACTGGAAAAAAGCGCAAATAACTTGTTCTGTGTCTGGGTGTTGTGGGACCACGGTCCTCGTAATGTCGGGATCGATTATATTATGAAATCGTAGTTAAGGTCCAGCATCTACGTAGTGATCGTTAGCCGTTAAAAAAAATTAAAAACATTACCTAGTCATTACTTTACTCTAGTAACATTCTGGGACCAATATATTTGTTTCAAATCGTAGTTAGGGCTATGTATAGGATCTATTGTATGTGATCGTTGGACGCTAAAAACATGTAGTCAGCACCTTAATCTAGTAAAATTTGATTGCTTGATGATTAACAAGCTTTGAAACTAATACTTATAGGTAGTATTATAATCGCCTAGCATTTTGGGAATAATTATTATGTAGAGCTGTGTGTTTCTGTGGCTATAGATAATTATATCTAGTTTAAGGTTGACATTTTAAGGCAGAGAATTTCTACGGATAAAAATGGATCTATTGAGAAAAAAGCCAATTAGATACATGTCTTGTCAAACTCTTTGAAAATAGATTTTGCTGATGGGTGCCTACTTTCATTTGCATGTCTCGGTAGTGATTGTGTAATTTATATTTTTTCTGTGTACACATAGTTTAAGCTACAATCCAGAACAGATTTGTTTGTATATTTACCTATTTGGAATAAGTCGTTGATTGTAATTTGTTTTGTGTACCTATATATAAATAAATAAATAAATAAATAGATCCAATGAGAAAATAAAATTTCAGTAGATCCATCATGGATCTGGCCCATGGATCTACTGAGAATGAACACCTTAGCCGGCTCTTATGGCAGCCACGGGAAGAGATGGAATGGTCCTCTTTCCACACCACCGGAACCACACTGCGAACCAAAATACACCAAGTCGAAATTATGTAGTCTTAACATCACCTTTAGATCCAGTAAGCTATGTTCCTAAAATTCAAGCCACCGCCTTAATTACATCGCGTGTAGCGTTTAATATATTAGGTAGGTGTCTATATAGGTACCTATAGACACCTACCTAATATTTTAAAGCCAATTAAAGGGTCCATCGGGCTCCTCGAGATAATTATCTACTGATCATGACCCCAGATGCATTGAACTAGATATTGGATAATACTAATAGACTTGGATTATGCTAAAAATGTGTAATTAAAAGCTGAAGAAATGCGATGTAAGTCAAATAATTTTTAAAAGTGGTTTTGTGCTGCTGTAGGTTGTGCTATAGGTACCTAACTATTCAAAAAGAAAACTTTAGACGTCGTGCAGAAATAGCTTTTTAAAAAACTTTAATCTACACCTCCACACCACTATTATAAAGAGGAATGATTTGTATTTTTGTGTGTATGTTTGTAATGAATAAACTCAAAAACTACTGTGCCGATTTCAAAAATTCTTTCACAATTCAAAAGCTACATTCACCCTAAGTAACATAGGCTACACCACTACACGTGAGAAGCCGGGGCGAGCCGCTAGTATCAGATATAATCATGCTAGCATACAGCGTCATAAAAGAATTACGATTAAATATACTGCAAAATGTGATAAACAAAACAGCATAAACTAGGTAGGTACCTACACTAAAATAACAATAAAATGTATTTTTTTAGTATCAAGAGATGCTCTGATTTTTCTCTTACCACATAGAGAAATTCAATGTAGAAAGCTGAAGCTGCTTTCTTCACAAAATTTCGAAAAAGGCGAGTTGTTAACAGACTATTAAAAAAATGCTCATTTTTTGAGGTCTATCACTGTAAATAAGTTTTGAGTAACGTAAGTATGAAAGAGTAATTCCTAGTACAGGTACACAGCATAGTGTACTTTTTCTACTAGTAGTGGTTACTTTCTTTGATGCGGTTATTTTCTATAACCATAACACATCAATGATCAGGTGTAATTATTAAAAAAAAACCTCGAGCGTTTTATGAGTTAAAATTGCTCTATTTTGACCTCTTAGACGTCAATAATGCCTCCAGGCTAGTACAGATCCGACAGGATGTCTTAAGACTTATGGCTTAAGGTTATCGCCTACTTCTCACCTTGGTATCACGAGGATCATTCAGTTAAAGCGTGTGTTACTTTATGTGTTATTATAAAATCGTTTTTATCGCACTGGAAAATTATCGAATTATATTTTTACGCAGCCTAGAAATTATAAATAATTAAATAAATATGTGTGGACATTTCACACAGCGCCATCTAGCCTCAAGCTAAGCATAGCTTGTACTATGGGCACCAGATAACAGAAACAATACTTAGATTATTTTTTGTTTATTAATACATACATAGAGTACAATATAACACCCAGACACAGAACAAACATCGATGTTCATCACACAAATGTTTGTCCTGTGTGGGAATCGAACCCACACACAACCTATAGTTCAGAAGGCAGAGCTACTACCAATTGAGCTAACATGCCAGTCAATTAGTCGTAAGTGAGTCATCATCACCAACAGCGTGACGTGATGATGATGATGACTCAATTGAGAGTGGTGAATAAGGAGTCTTTTTTCCGATTAGAATACCAAGTTTCATAACTGGTGATCAGGTACTAGTATATTATCTGTGGCTCAGGTGTACCTATACGCCTAACACCTTTTGTTGATAATTTCACGAACTGATTCGGTCACGATGCATGGTGCTAGTGTCAATCAACTTATTCAATGAAAACCATTCTAAAGGTGACCCTGAACTTTGAACCTGTCCGAACACTTGTTTCTTTAGTTTAAAGGTCATTATTTGGAACATGTGGATACTAACATATAAAAGCGGAACGTTTGTGGACCAACACGGTAAATGGGTGAAGCAATTTTGATTAAATTTTGCACATTAAAATAAAATACATATTGGTGGACATTTCACACAGCGTCGTCTAGCCCCAAACTAAGCATAGCTTGTACGATGGGATCCAGATAACTGATAGAATACTTAGATACTTTTTTGTTTGTAAATACATACATAGAATACAATATAACACCCAGACACAGAACAAACATCGATGGTCATCACGCAAATGTTTGTCTTAGGTGGGAATTGAATCCACAACCTACATTTCAGAAGGCAGGGTTTCTACCAACTGAGCTATCGTGCCAGTCGAACACATTATACTGCTAGTACCAAGATCAACGTTGAATACTTTTAGAATACATTGTAAAGTTGTTTTGATACTAAGATATTTTAGTTTTAAATAAATAAACATGTGTGGACATTACACACAGCGCGTTCTAGCCCCAAACAGCAAAACTTGTACTACGGGGACCAGATAACCGATAGAATACAATTAATTTACTTTTTCTTTGTAAATACATGATAATACAATATCACATCCAGACACAGAGCGATGGTGGCCGAGCGGTAGCATGTGCGCTTTACAATCTTACGACACCAGTGTCGATCGCCCTGCACCAATGACTTATCTAGTAAGTTACGTGCAGTTTTCGATGCCATCGCTCCGTGCCTCAGAAAGGACGTTAAGCCATCAGTTCCGGTTGTCATAAGGACTTCTATGGCAATCGTTACGAGTAGTCAGACGCCTGATAGAATCTGACGCCCGATATAAACATCCCTGTTTGGTTCCTTATGGGTTGCGAGGTCAGATGGCAGTCGCTCGTGTAATTCTGGTAGCTCACCGCTACAGGTTAGATTGGGAGCCGACCCCAATAATAAATGGGAAAAGGCATAGAGGAGGACACAGAACAAGCACCTTTGTTCATCATACAAATGTTTCGGTGGGCATCGAAAACAAGAACAATATGTTATCTACTTTAAAAAAGAATATGTAATGAAAATTATAATTGTACGAGCGAGACAACAAGTGGAAGGCTATAGGGCCCTTTTATCTTTACTAACTTTACGACCGATCATCTAAATTCATTTTATACTGGAACCATCGTTCACGGAAACCTGTTTCTAATAAGTGACCATAGTCATACCTTAGACCAAAGAATAATACAGAAGTCACCTGAAAAATAAAAAGTGTAGTAATTTGAAGTAATACCAAGTAGCACACAATTATTGTCAAGGTGCATAGTTCCTAAAAATCCTTACCTGGTTATGGTTAGTATTAGAAAAGCGCGGTTTCAAATTCCATTGCACTACAGTAATTGCTCATATATTAGGAACTTTAGATATAATAAAAATATTTGTAGATATAGGAACTAAAGTGCACATCAGCACTTGCACTTTGATATCCATTGGACGTCTTCAGGCTGTTGATGATGATGATGATGATGATGACGAATGGCAATGGCAGAAGAAATTAATGTAACTTTCATCTGACTAATAAGAAAAAAGCTGTAATTAAAAAATTTTTTTTTGTAAATCGACACTTTTTCAAGTTAAAATCAGAAGTGTGATAATAAAATAGATATACGATCACACTTTTCTCTTTTTTGTCTTTTTCGTGCGTTGCGCATGTATTGTGTCGCTCGAAACTTTATATTTTAAGTTCTAAAATCGGTTACAACGACTTAAAAATGTACTTTTTGTTTCATCAGATTATAATAAAATTATTATGATCGGATCTAAATGCTGACAGAAAAGCGAACATTGCTTACCTAACTTTATACCGACCTGTTAATAAAAGTTTAGAGTTTACGACTATTCATTTATAAACCGTGGGACTTTATGATTAGGTAAACTACACCAGCTTCTGCCTACGACTTCGCAAGCGTGGTATCAAGACAAAAAGTAGTAATAATCCATGATTTTCTTAAGCGTTCCTAGCACCGTTATCATCAGACGGGTGCCTATGTTCAGCAAAGGAGGTCTCTGCTGCCCATAGAGAGCAATTACTGTGAGCGGCTGCTTGCCTCCTACATCCATCGGCTCCCCGCAGTTCTGACCAGATTGTTCCACCTAGTGTCTGGGGCCGGCCTACTGGGTCTTCCGGTCGTGGTCGCCACTCGAGAACCTTTCTTCCCCATCGATTGTCACTTGTCAGTTCTGCGAGTGATGTAGTCTGTTCATTGACATTTTAACGTGCTTATTTAGCTAATAACTCACTATATCTTTTTATTATTAATACTGTATACCGGTAGATGCAAGAGGCAATAACAATAAGTAGTCAATCTCCCGTTAACAGAACTGTAAGGTTACTCACACGCACAGTCGTCTCAAGACGAGAAATTCATTCACGAAATCAATGACATACCAATAATTGTAATCCTATTGATTCTATGAATGTCTGTTACATTTCTCTTCTTTTATTTTTTTACTAGTAGTGTATATTATGTTGGTAATTAAAATACTTAAACTATAATGCTGGCATCTACTTTGGTCAAAGGATCAGCCTCGCTATACAGCGGGGTTACGCTGCCAGCATTATGGGCACGTTGCCAGATTCCACGGATTGCTTGAACAATCTATAGACCTTTGCCAGTCTATAGATAGTTCAAGATTCCTTTAGTTTATTATTTTTAGTTTTATATTTTAGTTTTAAAGTATTTAGGTATAGTTTAAATAAATTTCATTTATAGCGGTAGCTATGCGACCTTCAGACTGAAGGACCCAAGTTTGAATCCCGCGCGACCAATGACTTTTCAAGTTACGTGCAGAATTTGCAGTCGCTCTTACAAAGGCGAAGGAACACATCGTGAGAAAACCGGCATGTTCAAGAATTATAAAATTCGAGAACATGACTGTGTCGTCCACCAACCCAGAGTAGGCTAGCGTGGCGTATTAGAGAGATTATAGTGAGTGTAGGCCACTCTCCATGTACGAGAAGGCCTGTGTCTCAGCAGTGGACACGTAAACCTGATGACGTAACCGGTTTAAAAATATGAATAATTTTGTTAATCTTTTCCATAATTAGATAAGCGTTTTTCGCTGACCTGATAGCTCAGTTAGTAGTAGCCCTGCCTTCCGAACTGTAGGTTGTGGGTCCGATTAGGTGTTTGTTCTGTGTCTGGGTGTTATATTGTATTATTGTATGTATTTACAAACAAAAAGTATCTAAGTATTGTATCAGTTATGTGGTCCTCATAGTACAAGCTTTGCTTCGTTTGGGGCTAGATGGCGCTGTGTGAAATGTCCACACATATTTACTTATTTACATTTATTGACTTTATGACCTAATGCATGAATCATTACAATAATATCATTGCAGTGATGATATAATTTTAAGATCCGAAGTAACACAATAACTCTTATAATTTATTTATTATCACATTGATGACTCTATTCTCTGCTATTGCAAATGAAAATAAAATAATTTACTTGCTTTGATAGTAACATTAATCGGCCGATCTTATAATTGCTGGATAATAAAGCTATTTAATATAAGGGGGCGTTCCACCATCCACCATACGATTAACTTTAAACCTTCTTCAGGTATCTTCTAGGCAAGCATGTACCATTGTAGACCGCGACGTCACTTTCCATCAGGTGAGAGTGCGGTCAAATGCAGGCTTATTTAGTTATTAAAAAAAACATAGTCTATCTGCAGTTAAAGCTCTTGTTAGCGGAAATGTATCTATTCTCTATTATTCTTAAAATATTGTCATAATTTAACGGCGACTTAAACAAAAAATAAGCCTACCTAATCTTAGTTTAAGTCGCCGTTTAATTATGAACCTCAAGTTTATGGTTAAAAGCATTAATGTGACACAGAATTATTATGATGGTGATGCACCACGCTGTTAAATTTCATGGTTAAGATCAGGTAAGGCTAATTTGAACTATACATATCATAGTAACTTTAACCACGATTATGGTAGATATGGCGTTTCGATGATAATGGGCTTTCGATTAAATAGATTTTCGATGATATAGCGTTCGCTAAAATGCCTTTTGACATTGAGTATGAAACCCCGAACCAGCCTTAAAAAAGCTCTTGAACTTTAAAATCAAATATCGGCTTCTACTGTTTACCTTATACAATGTATTATTATGAATAATTTCATCTTTAATTTAAATTGCTGGATACGTATTATTAAGTTTATCTGTGTTTTAACTTTAAAATAAAAACTACCGTCTGACGTACCTATGTCCCATGACAAATTAGGTTCATAAAGTTTACTACAGAATCCAAGGTGCTGATACTAGTGAGGATAAATGCAAGGTACCATGTGCGATGGTATATGTCATATACAACCACATCTTTTCCTCAACATATACCATAGGTATAGGGTATAGGTATTATGATGGGGATGAGACCGGTCATTTCAAGATGAGACCGGCTAGCTAATTATGGAACTCGCACCAAGTTTTCAACAAGCGTATTTGCAATCACTGCTGTCAAACGTCACTTTGGCAGAGCAGAAAGTGATCAAGCGCTAGATCATCGTCTGTCGGACACTCGATGAACTAAAAAGTGCATTATTTTGTTTCCATCTATTGCTGTTCTGTTGCTATTGGCGCTAGTATCAAAGACCAAATTTCTGTCGCTTTGCTACTGTTGTTGCTTTGCTACTGCAGTTGTAAGTTTTACATAATACAGCCTCGGGTCATGTCACGCTGAGACCGGTCATTTCCTGATGAGTCCGGGTTATGTCAAGAAGTAGGTAGGTAGGTAGGCAGTGTGAAATTGCAGTACTTATGTCACTTGTCTAGGGCGAAGGTGACCGTGATAGGTTAGAAGATTCCCCAGATAGACAGACATACATGAAGGGCTTATAGTAATAAGATCCCGTGGTTACTCTGTGAGTAGGTACGGTACCCTAAAAAGGTTGTAATGCAATCTTTAGAACGAAGAAGAAGAAAAAGAAGGTTACCTACATCATGAAGGAATACTTACTATATCTATAGTGCTTGCTTGATTTGGTCACTATCACCACCTTCAAGTTATTAAAAATACGAGCCAAGCTCTTCAAAGTATTCCGGTTATAGGTAAACTATTAAAAAATACCAATTAACTGAAAAAATAATTAAATTAGTAGGTATACCTAAAATTTTTTCAACTCTACATCAGTCAGTCAGTCAGTCTTATTAATAATACTAGCGGCCTGCCCCGGCTTCGCACGGGTATAATAGGTTTCGCAGCGCACGCGATGTAAAGAATATTTTAGGATTTTTTTTACACCTTGGGTCTCATTATTGGAGTTTTAGTAAGGATCCCTAATTTTTTTCAAAATATAATATAGCCTATGTCACCCGGGGATAGTGTAGCTTCCCAACAGTGAAATAATTTTTCAATTCGGTTCAGTAGTTTCGCAGCCTATTCAATGCAAACAAACAAACAATCAAATTTTTCCTCCTTTATAATATTGTTATAGACAACGATCTATATCAATTTAATTACTTTATTGTTAAAAATTATAATAATATAAAATATGCATCCAATGGGTACCAGTAAAGCGCGGGAACTAAACTGAATAGTGCAAAAGCGTCAATGGTTACATTGAACCGTTAGGAAACTGCCGAGTTGAAGTTTAATGTTATCTATTATGTTATTGTGAGGATGATAATTATGGTAGCTCTTATTATGTGTACATACGGGTGGGAATTTTTGCAAGCCGAACGTGATATTGGGTGCTTGGAGTGACGTACTGTTGTGCAGCCCTTCGGAGTTGTTATAAAAAAAACAACTATCTCGGAAGCATACACGTTAATTTTATTTAATTATTTTGGAGCGATATATATAATCTTACGTTATATTGATGGTAGCTCCCACACCACACTGTATTAGATGATACCGAAGATCACCGTTATATGCTACTTTGCTTCCCCAAGCTGACCGGCAGGCCGAAACCGGGTCCGAAGTCAGGTGGCTCCAAGAGCGATTAAGGAGAAGCAGCCCAAAATGATACAAACTGATGTTTATATACGTTTAATTTGGCTGACATCTACCAAATCGCCCTCTTTGGGGGTTTGCGCTAAGTCAGCAATAACAACACAGTAACACTACACACTGTACAGTAGTACTGTGTAACAGTACGTATAGCTACTTATTCGGAAAATTAGTTTGAGTAAGAGTGTTTGTTTAATTTTTTATAGAATGTATGGCTAGGTAAACTGTTGACTGCAACTCACCTAAGGTTTAGCATGACGATGCAGTCAAAGGTGGCACGTTGGCCTATGAGGACCTGTTACTAGGTATCGAACGTCAACCGAAAAATTGGAAAAGTGTGTAAATAGAGGTAAGTATTATAATAAAATGTCAAGTTAAATAATAATAAAAAATATTATTAGCATAAAAGGTGCTGCAATATTTAAATAAAAACACTTATAGATTATACACTCTCAAATAATGCAAATAAAAAAAATTGACCTAAAATACAAAACACGTATGCTTATCACGTTATTTAATTTGAAGCGTGACAGGTGCACATAAGTTACCATTTATAAATCTATTATTATAAATAAAAATAAATTATAAACATTTTTGTTTACGCAACACCACCAATCACATGTCGTTATTAATTTTCAATTCAGTAAGGCGTACCTACTGACGTTTCATCGGTTGTAATCAAAATGTGACAATAGAAGCCGAACATTACACGACACAACGTTCCGAATACTCTTCAATTCGCTCGGCTCGCTACAATACGAGTCCGCATGTCTCCAAAATTCCGCATAAAAATTTTGAAACATTTTTATGCCTCCCAAAGCAATGATTTGCGAGTAGCATCATTGCAAACTAAAAGGGAATTGCTGCCGATTACGCGGTGTTTTATTTCATTTTGTAATCATGGGCGGGCTTATTACTCTGCGATTTGATTATTGAGTTTAGAGGCAATGCAAATCTATTAGCTATTGTTCTCTATGTGATTTATGTCGAATTAGTTTGAGAGTAATGAAGTTATTAAATCAGTGGCAAATTGTTTTTGATTTGGTTGTCGCTTTGGTTTGTTGAGTAATATTTTGTGCTTATGTCGTTAAGCTCCGTTTATATCTAAGAATAAGAATAAGAAAAAAAAAATATTTAAATAATAAATTTATTGTCAAAACTACAACAGACATACGACAATTTGTAATAGATAGGCGCACTATGGCAACAGGCAAAAGGCAACTGGCAACAGGGGCACGCTCAGCACTGAGCCACAAAATAGAATCTATTTTGTGGCTGAGCTGCGTAAACAGCAAAGTCTACGCAGGGCTGATTTTCAGCATACCCCAGTTCTCGAACAAAGGAGCTTATGTTAAAGGAGTTTGTCTAATCCAAATAGCTTCCCCGACTCGCCATTGATGCTTCACTTCATCGCAAACTACCTTCTACGTATAGACTGACACCTATCATCATCATCACCTATATAAGGTGATAAATATATAGGTAGGCATAATATAAAGGGCGAATTCTGGATATAGTACCATTCGGTCACAGGCCCGTTGGGTCACAGTTTTGCAAACCCATACTGTACCTGTATGTTTATTATCGGTTCAAATACCGGAGTGCTTCTTACACTTCGTCGTGATTACATTACAAATTCCATTGTATTTTTTGGGCAACCCATACTTGTCCACTGCTGGGCAAAGGTCTCCCCCATATCCTTCCAGATCTCGGTTGCAGGGATCTCGGTCCCCCGCAACCTCGGACCACTGCTCTCGAAAGGCGTCGAGGTCATCACGCCATCTCTTTCGGGGCCTGCCTAGGCGGGCTTTTTTTTTATTTTACTTTATAGGCAAAGCATTTGACCGCTGTCTCACCTGATGGAAAGTGATGACGCAGTCTACGATGGTGCATGCTTGCCTAGAAGATACCTGTTCACTCTCGACTTGAAGACTCTCAGTATGTACTTACTTAAAGTGTTATTGCAATTTTATTGTGATTAAGTATTTTTTTAAATAACTAATACTATTAATTTGGATTAAAATAAAAATAATAGTCTTCTAAAAAAAAATATTAATTTCAACAGGATAATTAGGTACATAACAGGTAGGTACTATTACAAACTTGCTTAGTGATTTTTCACATCATTACGTTGTTAGTGTACCAAAAGTCCGCACCAAGCGTTTAGCTGAGTCACTCATAGTCCGAACGGCCAAGAAATGGAATGCTCTTCCAGCAACAGTGGTTTCCTCCTGGGTATAACCTGGGTCTTTTCAAGTCAGGAGTGCATGGGCATCTCATGGGCAAACGTGCTCCACCTTAGACAACTTCGCGACTTACCATCAGGTGAGTTGTTGTCAAACGCATGCCCATTACGTTTAGCATTAAAAAAAAATCTTTTATAAGTATTTTTTTTTATTTTTCTGAAAAAACCACGAAGGCAACTAAACCACAAAATACAGAAAAAATAATAAAAACGAATGGTTTTTTATCGCAATGTAGACAGAAATAGCACTTGTTAATTTTACATAGGTAAGTACATATTTATATTTTACATCTATAGGTACCTTTAAAATTAACTATTTTTAGAGTCAAGGGCCGTAAGCAATTATTTATGACAATAACGCGCATAGAAGGTTAGTAACATAATAAAAATAAAAGGCGTTTCGTTGCAGAGTAGATAATAACAGGTCATAATAGTTTTAACAACTTTAATAATAAAATATCTGTGATAGAAAGATGCAGCGTTCTATACGTAGCGTAGCAATCAGCATTATTAGGCAACTATCAACGCAATCAGTACTTGAATAAGTCATCGATATGTTACTTAGGGCGGGTTTTTTGGTCCGTAGTGAAGGTAACCAATGGTGAAAAACTCTAACAATTTCTAACCAATGGTCAAAATTTGTTAGGGTGGGGTTAACCATTGGTTACCTTAACTATTGGTGAAAAATCCCACCCCAAAAACCCACCCTAAGGGTGGTTTTTTCACCAATAGTTAAAGTAACAAATGGTTAGAAACTCTAACAATTTCTAATCAATGGTCAACATTTTTTAGAGTTTTTAACCATTTGTTGCTTTAACTATTGGTGAAAAGCCCCACCCTAACAAATTTTGACCATTGGTTAGAAATTGTTAGAGTTTTTAACCATTTGTTACTTTAACTATTGGTGAAAAAAGCCACCCTTAGGGTGGGTTTTTGGGATGGGATTTTTCACCAATAGTTAAGGTAACCCATGGTTAAAAACACTAACAAACTTTGAACATTGAACTGTTAGAGTTTTTAACCATTTGTTACTTTAACTATTGGTGAAAAAAACCACCCTTAGGGTGGGTTTTTGGGATGGGATTTTTCACCAATAGTTAAGGTAACCAATGGTTAAAAACACTAACAAACTTTGAACATTGAACTGTTAGAGTTTTTAACCATTTGTTACTTTAACTGTTGGTGAAAAAACCCATATAGATTTTAACCATTGGTTTCTTTAACTGCGGCTCAAAAAGCCCACCGTTAGTTTTATTTTAGTGCTATATACGGTGCTTCAAAGTTTTCCCTTTGAAGCACGCATCGTAGTACTTTAACTGGCTTCGAAAACCGGAGGGGCTCTCAAAAAGGTACGTTGTTTTTTGCTCGTAAAACAACAGTCGGTGTGTTACTTCACCCAACCAGCCCAGCTACCATGCGCACCGCGACAAAATTATCTCGACACTTTTTCTCGTGAGAGATCGTGACAAGACTATGGTAGCGCCCTTGCCTAAGTATGTCTCACTCTAATAACGATGACAAGTTTTCTCGCGGTGCGCATGCTAGGCCGACCTTACCGCCTAAGCATTTACGCGGTAAGGATGCAGATCACAGAGTAGGTACAGTTTGATAATGTCAAATTTAAATTGGCACTCAAAGGAATTTGCAAGAAAAGTTTAGGATACCTTACAATCAAAATCAAAAAATATATAAAATTATATAATATTCTTTAAAATTTTGAAATCTGTTTCATAGCTTCTAAAATCATGCAACTTAATAAATACTTTTTCTTGTGGAATTAATTCAACTATAAAAAAACTTAATAATCACTGCCTCCACTAGTTATTAAAATGAAACTATCTGCTTACTATGTGGTTTTCACGTCAAAACGGCTGATCTAATTTGCGTGAAATTTTGCACACAGAACGCTTACACTATCAAGATTAACATAAGATCGCTCATAGCGAAGCACGACTAGTCGTTTCTAACCAATCGGTAAAGTTAAGCAACGTTCGCTGCGGTCACTACTTTGATGGGTGACCGCTACAGCAAAAAGTGGTATTTACAACTGAGCACTACCGCGCTTCGGAGGGCACGTTAAGCCGCGGTCCTGGCTGTTGTCGTAAGACAACAGTCGTTAAGCCAAGTCAAAAGCCTTTGGGCGGCCTAAAAATTCTGACACCAGACCACTTGCCTACACGAGAAGAAGAAGAAGAAGAACATGGGGTATTTCAAAAATTAAGAGCTACCTGAGGAAAATCGATAATTTGTGATAAAATCATTGGCCTATGATGACAAAAATATTCTAGGTCTGTAGGTGAAACCGCGGGCATATTAAGTGCAAAATACGCACTAATCCAGTATAGCGATTTAAAGTTCATGCGCAGAGCAATTATAATAGCCGCTATACTAACAATTTTGTAGTTTCTTGCCATGTAGTCCCAGTATAAGAATAGGACCACTTCATCTCTCCCTGGGTAGATACCGTAAGAACCAGCTAAAGGTATATCCAGGGAATGGGCAGCAGCAATCTCCTAAGGTCTGAATAATAATCTGCTGCGATCACCAAGACGCCTGCCATAATGCCAGGCTGACAAGTGTGGTGATTATGGCAACCCTCCCCCTTCCCTCTCTTATGATGAGGGAGGCAGAAACCTCCCCATTCATCATCGTCTCTGCCTTTTCCCCCTCCTAATCTAACTTGTAGCGGCAAGCTACCAGAATAACACGAGCGACTGCCATCTAACTTTGCAACCCATAAGGAACCAGTAACAGGAATGGTTTTTTTTTAAAGAGGAGAGGAGTACGCTCCTTGTGGGGTTCCGATGCTATTGTATTCTTTTTTCCCCACCGCATAGAAGGTGGATGGGAGAAGGAGGGACGAGGTGGGGAGAGAAGCGAAGGGGAGGGGATATACTATTAACATCCCGCTGAGATAACTTCTATAGGAGGATGCAAATTATGCTCTGGCATGTTTTTAGAAGACGTTGGCTACTTCGTGCACCGAATTTGGGAACATGCCTCAAGTTAACAGGGATGGTTAGACCAGGCGTCTGACTACCCTTGAAGATTGCCATTGATGTTCTTATGACAACTGGGACTCCGAGGCACGGAGCGATGGCATCGAAAACTGCACATATCTTAGGCACTAGATAAGTCGTTGGTGCAGGGCCGAGAATCGAACCCGGTGCCGTAAGATTGCGGAGCGCACATGCTACCGCTCGGCCACCACCTCCCCCGTTATAGGAGCATAATTTCTTTAGCTCAGCAGTGGAGGTCTATTTAAAAGAACTAGCTCTTACCTGCGGCTTTTCCTGCTTGTTAATGATAAACTGAAAGGTTTAACGCATTTAATTAGTAACTGTATTAGTTCATCCTTATAGTTCAACTTACGCTCGCGGCTTTGGAAGATGAATTTGAACTTTAGTAAATAATTTTAAAATAATGCATCTGGCTTAGGAGCCTTACATTTTTCGTAACGTATTTAAAAAATTATCGCTGTTTAACCATAGGTACTTAGCTTTGCCTATTTAAAGAAAACCGTTTACTTTTTTTTTGTTAATGAATGACGTGACAAGCTGGCCTTCCCCTGATGTTGAGCGACACCGTCGCCCGTAACAGATGCAGTGTAATTTGGAACTCTAAAATATGAAGTTTCACGTGACACTACACTGCGCACGTCATCCCGAGGCAGCAGCACAGACTAGTAATAAAACTACTTTGTGAGATCAGGTCATGTCTCAATTGCCCAGTAATTTCACTAGTTACACTTGCTAATGCCCTCAAACCGGAACACAGTAGTGCTTGCACACTACTGCTTGGCGGCAGAATAACTGGGGTTGAACAACATTGGTCATGGTCAGCAAATCGGCAATTCGCAAATTTGGTATTAGTCAGATCGGTAGTTCGTCAAATCGTCTTTTTAGCCAACTATGAAATTTGTCATTTACGTTATTGGTTCAGTAATTTAAGTACAAACAGTTGTTAAAATGAAAGATTTGGTTCACTTCGGTCAGATCATTCCGCTTTCGTCAGAATAAATTACTAGATTCGTCAAAAAAGGCACCACTCCCGCCTTTTTTGTGGTACCTACCTAGACGAACTTTGCAGAAAAGTCTTACGACCTAGCAGGTCCATCATCGATTAGGGGAATGATTGGTTCACATTCCAATATTTTCGTCTCACTTGTACCGCTATAATGCAAGCCTTCTTTGACATGGTGAGAGTGTAGGCCATAATGCACCTCACTGACCCGGTGCAGGCTGATAGATGACACATGTTCTCAAATTTTGTAACCACAAACATGCTGGTCTTCTTGTGATGGTTTCTTTCACCGTTGTAAGAATGAGTTCAAATTTCGCACGTAACTTGGAAAGTCATTGGTGTAGGAGTCGAACTGGGATCCGTCGGCGTCTTAGTTTATTTAGTTTATTGGCTGATAGATTTTTTTTTTTTTTTTTTAAGGATCAAAAGCGTCGATTTACATTGTTATTATATAAATTAGATACATTTAACTGCTTATTTTTGAGGGCTTTAGTTGACAGTCATTAACTTACTAAAAATATACCAACACATAGAAGTTTTAGATCTGTCAACAAAAGCCTTTAAAATTAGTCGTTAGCTTAGCTTACTTAGGTACGTTTTAACACATGACTTCAGGTAACATCTAATCAAAATGAAATCTTTTATGGATCGGTGTTTTGAAATAGATAGATAGAGATCGATAGATAAACAAACACGCCATTAAAACTTTAAAAAAGACACAGCAATGCAATTAAAATACCGTCCAAATAAGTTCAAAATAAAAAGGCGCATCTGTCGACCATCACCCATAATTAGTCCGAAATCGAAAAAATCGACCTCCCAAGTCGATCTACATTCGCGCAATCTAGGAAGACAACCTTCTATACCTAAAGATAGTACGTGCATACCTATAACATGACCGTGATACCGATTTCAGTGCGCTCTAGTCGAGATGCAAGCTATATAACCCCGGGTCGTCTTCTACTCATCACAGTCTCTCAGTCACAAGCAAACAACGCACAGTTCATTCTACTATTTATTTACTATTAAAATCATTATTAAACACCTATTAAAATCATGAAACTGGTAAGTTTGTGAGTGAAACCAGGACGAAAGTTCGAGTCAGTGTCGGGTGAAATGTTGGCTTAATTTTTCGATTGCGTTCAACACCCACCTTAGAATAATACTCTTTGGATTGGTAGACCCCTTGTGCCCTTTGTGCCCCCTTATTTTTCTGCTAGATGCACCAAACCAAAAACTGTCTTTGGTTGTAACTTCTTGCTCTGCTCTATTATATTTTTTCAAGTGAAAGAACAAAGTTCAATTTGCTAAGTTGTGTCGTAGAGAATTTAAGTTGGTGCACCTCTAAATAAGTTTTTCTTTGCCCCAGATATGTTTAAAAAGTATTTTGATTTCACGTTTCATCCCTTCCTTTATTGCATAAAATGTACTTTTTTAAACCATTTATGTGCAAGTTACAACGAAAATCAAAGAATTAAAGTTCTAAACTTATTTATAGAAATATAATGATCGCATGCAAAATACATGAAAATACAAAAGAAGTTCATAACTTGCTATTTAAAACCGCTCTACATAATACTTATTATCAATATCATTACTACCGTAAAAAAGTTAAAGCTTTTGTCAATTTTAAAATATTTGAAATGGTTAGAAATAGAAGAATAGAAATCTGAATAGGTTACAAGCTGTAGATTCAATTGTACCGGAATGCATATAAACTAATCTGCGTAAAAGATCTGCCAATAAGTGTTAAAATGACAGTTTATTCTATTAATAATAGTTAATCACACAATAACAGTTACTGTAATAATTCATGCCATGATGAATCCAAAGTCACAAAGAAAAGATATTGCAGTGAATGTGTATTTCAAAACCAAATACCAAATTTCATTTTATATGTACGTCATTAAACTTACTAATTTAGAAACGCAACTAATCATTTATTTCTAAATACCTTCAAAGTTCGAAGTTATTGCTAATCATTTATTGTTGTTAGGAAGTGTTAAATTACCTTCTTAGTTAAGACTTTATGATATGACCCAATCTTTCACGGGTCATGTATTAATATTAAAAGTTTGTGCAAATTTTATAGCGCACTTAATGGGTAAAATACTGTAATTTGCTAATCAGTAATTCAATCAAGTTTTTAGTACTTTAGCTGGCAGAAACGTAATATCACTAAACTATACATTCATATAAGCTGGTTTTCAAAAATGACTAGATGACCCACCCTGAATTTGCACAGGTTAATTATTTTAAGTGAGGGTAGCTGCGAACGAAAGCTTGTATTACAATAAAACGTAACCTATGTTACATAAAAATAATGTAGCTTTTTATCAATAAAACAGTTTTTAAAATCGGATCAGTGGTTCCAAAGATTAGCGTGTTTATTTAAACTCACAAACTTAAACTCTTTCTAATATTACTATGGGACCATTTATCACCAAGCAGAACATTTGTTTATTTTTCAATAAAAATCAACAGAAATTTTTAAGTTTATTTCATAAAGATGAAACACCTGTATTCCAGCAGTTTGTTTCTGCTACCAATAGAATAAAATATAAATTTTGAGTAGGTACAAAAAGGGCAGAGAAGATAGTAATTGGTGAACTGAGTCGAACCCATTTATTAGCCGTTAAACCACTTCAAGATGCATAGTTGCATTGGACTCATCTTCCATTAGAATTTCAATGAGGCAATCCTTAGCAGGGGAAAGGTCATCTAGAATACCTATAGTGACCACATAAATAGAATAACAGCCTAGAACATTATTACTGGGTAATCGTTTATTACTAGGTCATTCAAGTATTTTGAAGCTTCATTTTTTCTAGTTGCAAAAGGACTCTGCGAACTTATACATCTGGAAGAATGGTCTTGGAGAGAGTTCTATGGTTCATATATTTTTGTAATTAACACGAAAACGGTTTCAACTTTTGAGAAAATCAAAGGCAACAGGAGCTTTTTTAAATAAATCATAAAAACAATTCTCCACGAAATATTTCGTGTGTCGAATTTTGTATCAAATTCTTGCGATTGAAAAGGTCCTCTCAGGTCAGCTTTGTTTCATTTCAATCTCTTTCTATGTTACAGTTCGTAGTAGCTGCCATCCTCGGTGCCTGTGTGGCTGACCGTTTAGACAACAAATACCTCCCTCCCAGAGGCAATGCTGGAGCTGGCTTCGGCCCAGGATTCGGAGTTGGAGGTGCAGGTAGAGGAAGTCTAGGTGGAGGCTTCGGAGGCCCACGCGGTGGACAAGGCGGCTTCGGCCAGGGAGCCTCTGGATTCGGAGGCGGAGCGGGACTCGGCCAATCTGGCGCTTACAGTGGCGCTCAAAACTCAGGAAACATTTACAACGCCGGAGCGTCAGCGTACGGAGGTGCTCGAGGTGGAAACTCAGCTGATGCCAACGCCCAAATCTTGAGACAGAACAGCGACGTCACCGCTGATGGTTTCTCTTACGACTTTGAGACGTCTAATGGCATCCGTGCTGATGCGTCTGGTGTGGCCACCAACGGAGTCCAGTCTCAGGGAAGCTTCGCGTACAAGGGTGATGATGGTCAAGACTACAGCATCACGTACACTGCTGACGAGAATGGATTCGTGCCCCAGGGTGCCCATTTGCCCACTCCTCCTCCCATCCCTGAAGAGATCCTGAAGTCCCTGGAGCAGAACGCTCGTGATGAAGCCGCTGGAATTGTTGATGATGGTGAGTTTCTTTAAAAGTTTACTTTTAAGTACTAATGGTATCGGTTACTATACGTTAGTACCATCAAGAAACTTGATTTAGTAGTCAAGTTTGGTCTATTCAAGAAATTCAAGAAAATATAAGTTTTCGTTAAATAATGTGACATCTCAGAGACCATCTCATGAATAACCAAGAGCAGAAAGATAAAATAAAATATTACAATAAATATCCGTCTATTATAAGGCAGTCTGACCATTTACTTGATTGTCATTTGAATTGGATAAAAATTAATTTATACCCGTCAGTTCTTCAAAGAATTCATGCATTATAACCAAACCTATATACCAAATCATTCCACTAACTTTTTACACCAATCCACTCTAATAACATTATTACAGATCACGCAAAAATCTAATTGAGACCACAAAAACATACTAATGACAAAAAGCAGCAAAAAAGATTTTAGCCAAAAAGCTATCCCGCGTACACGAGCTTTACAAAAAGCATGTAAAAACATGACCACTAATGTTAATGGTTTGTATGATGATGTGACCATACAAGCGTGTAACCGCGGATTAACCTTGTGGAAATTATGTTTGATAGTTAGCGCAATTTATGTCCATCATTTATAATAGCAATACGTTTGTGGGTACTGAATTAGGGACACTTTACGTTGAGTACCTTTTTAGCTTCCAAAGACTATAAATAATATTTATTTATTTTGAAGAATTATAATGTAGGTAACTGAAAAATACTGCCATAATTTTTAAATTCTGTAAAAAACCGGAAGTAATTTAGGTTAAAAAAATTGTTTTTAAATTTTCTTGTTTTATCGTACCTATTTGACGTCATATTTCGAAGTCACAACGCAACTATTACTATCCTACTTCAAAAATATTCAATCTACTACTCAAAATAACAGATCTACAAATCTAAAAGCCGTTGAATTACAAAATGACGTGGGGAAACGGTTGCACCACGCTCGTGACCGCTCGTCTAAACGCGACCTAATATTAGGTACCATAGGTCACTCTAATCGATTTCATAGTTTGAGCGGAATTTATTGTTATGGTGTTAATTCGCCCTTAGAATAATTATTGTATCTTCGATTCCTTGATACACAATAAATAAATAAATCAAGAAAACGTATCAATTTACGATTGCACAATATTCTTAACGTGTTAAATTCAAGAGACGCATTAAATGAGTGATGCAAGAGGCAGATAAAAAAACCGTTCAATTGGCATTCTTTGAGGGAGGGTTTAGCAGTGAATATCGTTTGGCTAACGATGACAATGATGCTGTAAATTTAAAATTATATTACACAATATTATGATCCTATAAGTTATACATAATTATATCAAGAGAATCTGGATTTTTTAAGAACCTTGTCACACGTCACTTACTACAAGTCAAGAATAAATTAGTCTCAAAAATATTGTATTCTTAACTCAAGATAAAGATTTCAAGAACGCATTTCCGGTTACTAAACCAGCTTTTATTATATTTACCATTTCATACATATTAAATCTAATATATTTGATAATCTATTACTTATTTCTTTAATCATTCGATTAAAATGGCTGAGTTCAAAAAAATAGTACTCACTAACTTTGTGATTCTTGGTTGTAAATAAGCCCTAATGCTCTCCAGCGAATAGGTCACAGTAACTTATCGGTAACCGAGAGATAGCCTTACTATAGGTGTTAAGCGACCCATAGACTGTGGGAACTGGGTGTAAACTGGCTCTTATCCGCGGAATACTCACAATTACCAATAACTTATTAATAATACCTGTTAAAATCAATTATACCTATTAGATTTACTTCTTCGTTTGTTACGATAAATAAAACCTATCAAAAAAGAAGTCATTACAACCACAAAATTATCATTATTGTATATTGGGTACCTATTTAATTGGTAATCTAAGATGTTAAGTAAACAAACTAATTTATACCTTAGAATCCTAAGATCAATGTGTCCAAAGCTTTTTAAATTGGTCATTAAAAACACAATCTCATCTCATTATTACTAAAAACAAATACACCAACGCTCTTTAAAACAATCTTAACCAAAATATAGACTTGAAAATGTACAATTGACTATGAGCATTATACCTTCATTTTGCGAATACCAACTTATAACATATAATGATTTCCATACCTACTCTAACCAAAATTGCTTCTGAAACATCACTATTACCAATACCACAAAATGGACTAAAACAAAATAACTACCTACATAATTTTATGCATTACACAGTACATATGACTAAAATAGTTTTCCTCGAGTGGCGACTACGAACTCGAAGACGCAACATAGATCGGTCCTCCATTAGGTGGGCTGACAATCTAGTCAAAACCGCGGGGAGCCGATCGTTGCAGGAGGCAAGCAGCTGCTCAAAGTGGCGTTTTATGGGGGAGGCCATGTTCAGCAGTAAACTTCTTCAGGCTATTCATGATGATGGATATTTTTTGTACTTAACTTATTTACTTGCTATAGGTAGTTCTAGCCAGTATAGGTAAAATACTGGGCTATACAAAATCTAATACCTGCCTATGTTAGCCAGTAGGTACAGTGGGTGAGCCAAAACAAGTTTTCAATGATCAAGTGCTACATAATAATATATAAAAAATATAATAAAAGAAGTAGCAGTAATTGTTATAAATATTTTGCACCGGTCTAAACATATAAAACAACACTACAACACACTAAAATTTATCACCATAAAAAAATAAAAATTAATCAAAATCATTAATCATTTTATTTATTTAATCATTTTTATCTAAAATTTATGATTTTTTTCTTTTTTTTTTATTTGTTCACTAAAATGTATCTCCTTCAATAAATCAACTGCATAGTGAATTAATTGGTTCATAGCAATTAGGTGCAGTGATTAGTAACGTAGTAGCTTTAACCATTTGACCGTTAGCAACTGCACATCAGCAACGTACAGGCAATATTCAGTAGGGCTGCACTGTAGACTAAAGTCGTGACGGTATAAGGCGTGGTGCACACTGTCGATCGAGTATAGATGGATCGCTAGAGGCAAGACTAAAAAGGTCAGGCGTGTTGTTCTCTATTGTTCGTTTCGCAGAAAGGTAAAACTATAATTGATCACGTTAAATGTTTTTTTATGTGAAGCAATTTGTGGTCTATCTATTAATTTGAACTACAATAACTTTTTTGAAATATTTCTGATGTTCGGCAAAAATTGTAATGCATCCGCAAAAATGAATAATTAAAATAATTGTTAAAGTCTGGAAGCGTTAATTTTAACGTACAAAAACAAAATTTAGTGTATTTATTTGATGTTGCAAATGAATTTTATGACAAACGTCTGAAAAAAATTGAATGATAATTTTTACATGGATATTTAAACTATATCGTGAATAACAGACTTTATCTCAGAAAATTCAGAGTTTAGGCTAAAACAGGTAAAATGCAGCTAGAACCATGGGCAACTCTAGTTTTATTTAAAAAACCACTACCTTTTTTGTAATTATCCTCATAAGTAAAGAATCATGACAGCTAACACGTGTTGCCTTATGTGAGCTGTCAAACTGTCAAACCATGGAATACCACTCTACCAGATGAGCTTGACAGGTGTTAACTAAAATAGAAACAGATAGCCATAATGGAAACAATTAAGGGATATTGTTTAACAGCCAGCCTAAAGGTTTTGTATTATAAGAGTTGTTTATTTAAATGTATATTTATTTTTACTTGCAATAATGTCGAGTTTACAGCTGCATTAATCCATTTGTTGTTGGGAAATTTTGTAGTTGACCTTAATTTGATGGCTGGCCAAACTTTCAAAATTGACCACTGAAAGAAAAAGTATGAACTTTATGATCTCTGACTATTCGTACCCGACGTAGGTATTTGCATAATGTTTATCATCACCCGCTAAAACGCGACTAAGTACTGGCCTTCTCCAATAACGAAAACCACAACCAATTGCATTTGCTACCAGCAGCATTCAGTAAAATGTATTTAATTTAAATCTTAAAGCTAAATTGTTAACATATAATTTATCATTAATCGATCCACTTCAGTCCATCATCAACTTGACATTTGCCCTTTGATGCAACTTCTTTCGATCACGAGTTAGCAAAGTAACCCGCGATTATGTTGCGTTATAGTTATCGCGTTACGCGTTGCAACACGTGTGTACTGAGCTTAATTATTAGAGATGAGCACTTACTATTTGAGTAGAGTTGCAATAGTAAATAGTCTTGTTTTCTTTTTTCATGCTTATATTATTATTATTTTTTTTTAAAATAAAGTAGCTTCTTAAGTAACATACACTTTGATTGGTAGGCACGTATATTGTAACATTTTTTGATAAGTCCGTCCATTTGAGACGGTAAAAAATACACCCATAATCAATTGTGCTTTCGTTTAATAAAATGTTCATAAATTGTATAAAATATTGCTTTTAGGTTGTGACTGCTTTAATTATCTGTCTGTGCTAGACATAGCTTTTCATTTCATTTTTCCTCTCTTTCATCTTTGAGTTCATAATTTTGTTAAACTTTTAATAGAAGTTAAATCCAAGACTCAATCCTGCTCCGAAGCAAGTCTCTCTTACCCCATCCCTAATTAAGATGGGCGGTAGTCTAGCAAAATATTAATGAATGCTACAGTAATGCAGGCTTCATCTAGATAATCGAGCTTGCCACACGATGTGCACAGAGCTTACTTTTGAAATGCAAATCTAGCAGTAAACTGGAGTACAAATAATGTGCCTTTATTATCTACATGTTGATGCCCGTCTGCACTAAAATTTGACCGCTCATAAGTTCACACTTATCTCTCTATGTCGTACCTACTGCAACGCATTTGGGTATAACCTAAAGAGACTAAAGAGACTTTAGTGAAGATGGGCAGGTACTCATAGCAGTATTTAGCAAAGCAAGGCGTGTATTTTGATTGTACTATTTTATGAAAAAACTTCAGTTTCAGCCGTTACTTTGGGTCCATTCGTTATAACGAGCATTCCACTGAAATCCATAACCAAGAAAATCTTTCATTTTTAAAAGATTATTTATTCATAAATAATAATTAAGAACAGTTTTTCAATGAATTTTTCAGTTTTTGATTTGATTGTTAAAAGTTAAATCAGTTGCGGTCAAGCGCTTTATTCAGTTAAATTATACAAGGAGTCTTAATTTATTTTTTCAAAATCTTGATGTTAACAAGAACAAAATGCTTTAACACCCGTGTAGGATCTTATCTTTAAAACCAGCACCTTTGGCTCAAAATTACCGCAAATTTCGACACACTTCAGGATTTTCTTACATCTATTTAAAATAGAGCTCAAAATCGCATGTCAATCAAAAATTCCCACGTTAAGCAATGCATGGGAATGCAGTGGAAGACAAAAGCTAGAACATTATGTGTCTATCTAAACACCTGTGATAAGAGATGGTTTAATTAGATACCTCGGCCTTAATAAGATGTTTGTAATGGGAGCTTTTAGGTTTTTGCTTGTGAAGTCTCTTTCTTTAGCTGTTTTTAGGCATGGTAGCGCTTGACCACATATCGTAACTGACAAAAAAGTTTTGATAACAAGTTATATTTCACTTGTACCATTATTTATTATGTGGTTCACTTGGACTAAGAAAGAAAAAGTAAAACTGAATTTAAAAAGTTATTGTCAAAATCTCTAATCTGAAGATTGACTGCAAACGTCTTTTTTGTCTTTATTGGTCAATATCAAAACCTAGTAATTGCACGTTACCTAAGCTGTTCTAGATTTTAATATCTAGGTCTCATCCTGATAGGTAAGTAACGTGTGATGAAATGCAGAATATTTTGAACATGGATTACCGAGTAAACTGGTACCTACTTAATGCAAAAAATTATGTAACCATCTCGGTTAATTCAATTTTACTATTTGAATTATTGTTGACAAGCCCAAAAAACCGCAACGCGTAATAAGTCATCTTAACCGCTTTTTTAATGACGGTTTCTGATAGAGTGTGCTAATAACAACATATCTACCAACATAAAAATAAACAAAGAAGAAATATCGAATAAGAATCGATAATAAATAAAAATCGAACACTTATTGAGCAACGAAACCCGTAAAAACTATCGATATTTTTCAAAAAATCGTTCTGGCAACCTTTTGTATTAACCTGTGGTGATTATTTTTATGTGATCAGATGCGAAAGTATGTATACTAATTAAACAAACTAAAAAAATAGTAGAGCATCGATTTTAGTTTCGAACTAAAAATATTTTGCTAAATATTTTACCAATTTTTGTCACCTAGGACCACTTTGCGCGCTCTTTGTTAATTATTTTAGTACTAAATTAGACATAAAACGAAGATAGACAGATGCGTTGTTCATTCTTGTAACTGGAAACGTAGAGCATATATGCTATAACAGAGTGCACTAAAGGCACACGAATCGATTATTCCAAACGCGGCGAGCACGCGGCCGGAGTTCCCGCAAAAAAATCTCGGCTCTCAGCTGCACCTCTCAGGATGTTCGGTATTTGCGGGATCGATTAGTTATATCAATAACCTTTCAAATCCTTAATTACAATACAATTTTTAATTTAACGCGACAGTTCCTCTACTATATGATAATACAATAGCTATAGATTTCAGTATCACTCCCACATTATTTCTCATCCGCTTTTTACAGACGGTTTAACAGATTACATCTTCACATACCTCAAGCACCAAAATTTCAATGGTAACATTGTAGGCGTAGCGTAAGATGTAATATTAAATAACATTGCATTGTTTGTATAGTCGGTAAGAACGGCCATTAGTAACGAATTGACTTGGACGGCCTTGGCGCTTTCCGATGAGACTGTTACTGTGGGGCCATGAAAATGGCGAATAACAAAACGTGTTTATATTTTTCATGATTTTCTTTACGTTCATCGCGTCTCAGCAAACATTCGCAAAACAAAATTTATTTTCTCAAAAACTAAGTGCCTGTAATTTTTTTATTATTCATTATTTTTATAGCTGTATCGCCTGCAATAAAAATTATTTTTATTACAAAAATTATTATTATTAAAAATTATTATTTATTATTTTATTACATAAAATTAAAATAACAATCTAAAAAAATCTTGAACTATCTATAGACAGGCATAGGTCTATAGATAGTTCAAGCTCTCCGTAGAATCTGGCAACGTGCCCATAATGCCGGCACTGGCAGTGCTGCCCCGCTGTATAGTGAGGCTGATCCTTTGACCAAAGTAGATGCCAGCATATTGGTCACTTGCCAATTCAACCAAACGCAAAAATAAAAAAAAATAAAAAAATTGTTAATCGTAAATCATACACTTAAAAAATATTTCGTTTGACCAATGACGTAATAATTTTAAATAATAAAATTGGAATTAAAGTACACACGTTGATTTAATGGCTCCAACTAAGCCACACACTAACAATACAGATCTGTATGCTTGACTATTTATTATTGCATAATCGTTTTGTAATTGAAAATAATTCTAAATTCTCTTGTTACCATGATGTTGTTTTAATAGACCACATAAAGGTCATTTTATTTAACAACACGCAATACGCTACGGATGATTTAGTATTCACAAAAAAAATATTTTGGAACATTATACGAGTCTAATTAAAGAATATTTTATTACCTAGTACTTATTATTTCAACAATAAATTAAAAAGAACTTTTACACTGAAACTTCTCTAGTAAGGTTTTGAACGCGGCATATCAAAGCGAATGCTTATAACTTTGATGTAATGCCGAGACTTCCAATTGCAATTGACAATCGGTGTATCAATCTAGCATGATTGCAACACAAAATGTAGCCTCACTTTCTTTTAAGCATGAATTCTATATTGTCAATCAATTAAATCGTTTATTTGCTAAAATAAGTTTTGCTCATGTATTTAGTCTGCATGCAGACGTGCAAATGTCTTATAAACTATTATCCTATAGCTTCCACTAGAATTGAAGCACCAACCCCAAAGCATAAAACCCCTCAGATGTCATTATCAGCTGTCACTGATATACTGAAGCTCTCAAAATTAGCAAGTAGAAATGGCATGGTCACTGGTTAGGCCGGGTGGACCATAGGCCAGCCCTCCCCACTAGATGGACTGAAGAACTGGTCAAAACTGCGGGAGCCGCTGCAAGAGGCAGCCGAAGAGGTGCCCAATTATGATGATGATGATGATCATCCTGGTGTAAATAAATAACCATCCATGACGTGGTGTTATGATACAAAAAACAAGTCAAGAATAAAACATAATGGGAACTGCTGGTGAAGAGTTGTAAGCGCTACGGTATATACTAACAATAATTTTCTATCTTTCTAGGCACTTACCGCGGTGAAGGTGCTGGCGCCGGCGGTGCTGGTGGTTACTCCGGGGCTGGTGGCTACTCTTCAGGTGGTGCCGCTGGTGCTTACAACGCTGGAGGTGCTGGAGGTAAGCAGTCATACTTAATTTCATAAAAACGATGAAACCTAGTTGGAAACTTATCCTATACATTGCCGGCTGATCTAAGTGGGGGCTTAAATCTCCGTTTCAAACACACGTAATATATTTCACTTTTTGAGTGCCTTAATATGATCAGCCCCATACAGTCCCCCTGATGGAACAGGGGCCTTCTCTTTCTAGAAGAGAGTGTAGACACCACTCTGGTAAAGTCCGGACAGATGGATGAAACATGTTATCTAATTTTGTGATTCTTGAACATGCTGGTGTCCTTCACCATTTTAATAGACCAGATCGCCTGTCCACGTAGTATATTTTGATTTGATGTTTGTAGGTGCTGGTGGTTTCTCTGCTGGTGGTGCCGGTGCTGGTGGTTTCGGTGCTGGTGGTGCCGGTGGTCGTCCCTTCGGTGGATCCAGCTTCGGTGGTGCGGCTTCCCGTCAATACCTCGCGCCCAACGCTGGCTCTCGTGGCTCGGGATCCGGAAACTTCAACGCCCAATCCGGCTACAAATACTAAACATAATGATTGAGGGTCTTTTACTATGCGAATGGGTGACAGACTTTGAAGTTTTGACAAATTGCGTTTCATAAAATTAGTTTGATAACATTTGTGGCGCAGTCGGTAGGATCATGTTTGTCCAACGTTGTAGTTGGATAAAAGTCAGCTACAAATAAAAAATCTTTTTGGGAATAATAATTGAAAGTTTGTTACCATTTTCGCATGGTATGGTCTGAAACGCTTATTTATTTTTCGACTTCTCTTCGGAAATCTTTGATTTATATTTAGAACTTGAAATTATAATGACTAGGATTACGAACGATGTAAAGCTGTGAACCGATAAATGTGATTATATTTTATAATAAATATTAATAATAATTGTTGTACGTTATGTTTAAAAATACTCATCTTCATCTTTCTTTCTTTAATTGTGATCTCAAATCTTTGTGTAAACTAGCTCCGTTCGAAAATTTTATCTTTTCTTCTTGTTTAGTAGTTTATAAGGTTAACTATATACAGCAAAGCAAAGGACAGTACTGTTATAGATGTAAGACGGAAAATATATAAAAAAATGTACAATTAGCATGTAAGACCTGTAAATACGACATGACGCAACAAATAAAACTATGATATGCAAAATATATGTTTAATTTTAGTTTTTAACAAAATCTTGAAACAGTAATAGTTAGAACCTTATCGCATTGATCTAAATTACTGATTTATGAAGCCTTAAGTTTTTCAAAAGAAATGTACACAGTAGCCCTTAACTCAACATAGATAAATAGTTATTTTCAATTTATATTGACAATTAAATTGATTTAACATGGTTAAGTAAGGTGATGAAAATTATAATATTAAGAATTTAGAATTTTAAAGTTCCGAGTGACATTGCAACAGTTATGGGCAACCATGACGCTTAACAAGGAAAATGTCTGGCTCGCATGTCATCCATTAACATTTCTGTGTGATTGCTTCCGTCGGGTACCTAAATCAATTCTATAACGTTCTGAGATCCCACTTATAAACTCAATTGAAATCAGTTACGACTGTAACCATGTGGTACCAATTAACTAAAAACTTCACCTTAGCTATTTCTACCGATAACGTCTCGGAGTTTTCCTATCCGAACGTGGCTTCATTACCTCCGAAGAGGACTTCTAGAAATGTGGTATAAATCAATAAAATTCTTTGCCGTTAACAGTCATGCATCTAAACGATTTGACACAGATTTTTTTCATATAGTTTGTGAATTTGGACCATCTTTGATGATAGGCGCTGCTGTGTAAGGCCTACACATATTTGAAAACTAGTCTTCTCCAACGAGATTTTCTTTGCAATTCAGAAAGGCATTACCGTTTACTTGTTGTCATGTGACAATAATGCCAGTGACTGCATTGATTGGAAAATAGCCCATATTAGTTGCCTGAAAACAATAGCACAACTTCAAGTGAGATGAACGATTCAATATTTAGCCCCACAATCCCATAAAAAAAGTAAAAAAAAAAAAAACTTTTTTTTTTATAGGATCTGTGTTAGCACCATGCCAAGGAGTTTTCCTTCACTGTCGAGTGAGTACAAATGTGCGGAAAAATCTTCGATACAGCTAGTTAAAAATAGATAGACAATTCCAATTTGTATATCTCGCAGAAATTGGATAAATAGATAGTTAATCCCAATGAGGCTTTTTATTAAAAACAAAGAAATTGTATTTAATGCATGACCCAATAGATGGCGCCAGTTGTGGTTTTACTAAAATCTGTCACTGTCACTGTTTTAAGCATAGACCACAGGTTAGAGGAAATGTGTCACGATACTGACTGATAACTTTAAACTCTTTCGTTTATTTTTTAGTTTCGTTGCGGGATACCTGGGTTTTTTTTTTGATCATAATATTAACGTTATCTATCTCGCAGATCTACTGTACTTCAATTTACTTAATAAGAACGCACCATAGACTACTTAGGAGATACTACAAGCAATGTACTCGTGGTTCACCCAACTGAATTTGACATTTCTTTGTAGGTAGTCTAAGCATTTTCTTATGTTTAAACTACTCTGTGGTTTGAAGGGTTTAAACTATGTACTTACAGCGCCATCTAGAAAAGAAGCGGAACTAGTGTTTTTTTTTTAAATAAAACTCCTCATTTATATAATTATCTAGCAAAATTTGTTTATTTACTCATGGATGACCAGCTGCCACAGAGTATCTTTCCAGCTGCATGCTGCATGTCATTAAAAAGTCACAGATTGACAGATTACTTTCAAAGTTGATAGCTGGCTGTCAATGGTGACAGAATGCATTCATTAAATCACCAGATGAAGATTATCCCACAGAATTCGCCCTATTTACATAGGTCAAAGTCTTTGGGTTATCCAAGTATCATCATCATCATCAACAACAGCCTGAAGACCCTATGGCATATGTTCAACAGTGGACACTGTTGAACATAGGCCTCCCCAGAGAGCACCAATTTGAGTGGCTACTCGCCTCCTGCATCCGGCCGGCCTAATTACTCTCATACTGAGAGTAATTTTCCATACCAGGCATAGCGTCGTCATCATCATCATCATCAACAGCCTGAAGAGGTCCACTGCTGAACATAGGCCTCCCCCACAGAGCGCCACTTTAATCGGCTGCTTGCCTCCTGCATTCATCGGCTCCCCGTAGCAGAGTAGCGTAAGTTACAGTATCAGTACCACCATTTTGTCAAAGTCTCATTTATTTCAACCTCTACAAAATACTAGAATCTCAATTTGCTCACTATTATTATGTCCAAGTGTCACTTTGTCTTTTTGTGTAGAGTCTCATAAGCCTCCCCACAGAACACCACTTTTAGTGGCTGCTCGCTAGAAAGCGAAACCGATGCCGAGCCGAAGTCGAAGCGAGCCGATGGATGCAGAAGCATCTCCTGCAGGTCTCCTCATTGCAGATCTTATAAACGTGGTTAAAAACGTTACAATCGCAGCAAGGCAATTTAAATCTAAGATAACATTATGTTTTAGTCTTATTTAGTCCAAGTTTCAAGGACCAATGTAGGGAACATTCTGGCCAGAACTTCAGATTAAAAAAAAACCTTTTTTACTTCACTGATTGTTAATTCACTTAAACGTCCAAAGGGCATCTTTATGCTTGAATAGCAACTGTGCCACTGATGCAAAAAAAACAGTATTGACCTCTAGCTGTCTATAAATAGAGATTAGGCTCATCTTGCCTTTATTAGGTACTCTTCTATACATGAAGCCGGTTAGTTTTTACTGTTTTCAAGTGACCTGACGGACGTACGCATTGTAAACTTACGAGCAAGTTTGCTGAACTAGCTCGCCAACATTTTAATTCAAGTGTACTATTACTCTCGCCTTATATAGTATCTTCACATCAACAGCCGGAAAACGTCCACTACTGCACATAGGCTTTGCCTATAAAACGCCACTTTGGACGCACTATTATAAGGGGCGTTCACCATGATCCCTATACGCTTGGCAGGCGGCTTGGTGATCGCAGACGATTTTAATGTACTGAGGAGAATGCTGCTGCTCACTCTCAGGATGTACCCTTAGCCGACTCTTACGGCACCCACGGGAGAAGATGGGGTGGTCCTATTCTAACACCACCAGGATCACATGGCCAACGGATATCCTTACTTTTAAGTAGGTAATAAAAATCATCAGCTTACACGTATCCACAGCTGTGACACAGGCCTTCTCTCAGAAGAGTAGACTAATAAGCCATAACCCAACACGCTCGCTAAGTCTGCGTTAGTAGATATTACAATCTCTTCCAAATTTTGAGTCAGCCCCGCTGGCTAATTACGTAACTCGCAATAAGTTTGCAACAGACATAAATTTCGCAATCATTGCTGTCAAACGTCACTTTGGCAGACCAAAAAGCATTGACTATAAATCCAGTTGACATATGATACAACTTCCCCTCATACGAAAATTAGTAGTGTATTTCAACTACTATTTTCATACAAATCACGGGAACCCGTTGATGTCTTTTGTTCCACCCTGCTCTGTCCTTTGTAACTTCGTATAGCTTTGCCTCGTTTTGTTACCTCGTCCCCTGTCCGCGCAGGTGAGTCGTGTTTGTACGAGAAATTATGTTCACGAGCTATCAACGGTTTTTATAATCTTTGCCAAAAAGCGATCGAGCGCTAGATCACCGTCTGTCGGACAATCGATAAACTAAAAAGTACATTATTTTACTATTACTGTTCTGTTGCGCTAGTGGCGCTAGTATCAAAGACCAAAGTGCGTTCAGCGACAGGAGAGCAACAGGCGGGCGACTGCGAGTGATTGCTAAGTGGTTGCTGTCGCTTTGCTACTGCTTTTGTAACTTTTACATAATACGGCTGCCGGTGACTGCTACTAAATTGTTGAGAATACCGGGGCCATTTTTCCCATTGATACTGAGACATCGTTCGATCTTCGTTATCTCATTTCATAAACCAACGGTATGTTCCATAAAAGTTCACCACAATAGCCCAGATTTATTTTAACCTGTATACAATATAGTCTTTAATATGCCATACCATGCCTGTCAGTTATAATTAATTTTATATTCAACAGGGCCTCTTGGTGTTCGCTTCGGCCCCACCAATTCCTCCCAAATGTCCGGGCTAGACCCGAGAATCAAATGGATAGATAGATAGATAGGACATAATAACCTACAATGCTAATTTTCATCACATCCAATATACGCCGAGCAAGTTCGTCGTACATTCTGTACGCGAGTTTGAATTACACCTTTCTGTCACTGCGCTTAGACTTGGTGATTAGGGATTGTATAGAAACAGGTATAGAAACATTACATCACGACCATTAAGAAAATTATACTGGAAAACTAGGCCGGTAAAGCTGCGAACTATACAACTACAGGCACCTCGCGGTTTCACCTACTATTTATCTGTTTTCCTTCGGAAAACCTTAATTTTCTTTATAATTATTATCCTATATATCCCTTTAGTTTCATTGCGAGATAAAATCTGAAATCCACAAAAGAATGAATGTTACTGATAGGTATAGAAAATTAGCAAGTTGAGTGGCAGTGGGCAGGCCACATCGCTCGTAGAACCGACAACCAATTGGGAAGAAAGGTTCTCGAGCGGGGACCACGAACCAGAAGACGCATGCGGAGGCCAGCCTTCCACTAGGTGGACCGATGATCTAGTCAGAACCACGGGAAGCCGAGGAGTAGGAGGCAAGCTGCCGCTCAAAGTGGCGCTCTTTGGGGGAAGCCTATGTTCAGCAGTGGACGTCTTCAGGCTGATGTGCGCATTATAAGTACTATAAAGGACAAGAATCACGGATGGGATTAAAACCCGCATCCATGCGTCCCTAAAGCCTAATTTGGACATGATAAGTACCCCATGCTGGACGTTATTGCAAGACTTATCACCCCCATGGTAGATTAATAACAAGAGTATTATAAAAAAGGAAAAGCATAAAGGCACGACACTATGCGCTTTTGCTATTCAAAAATTAACAACTTGCTTAAGTCATTGGTTTGAAAAAAACAAACAAATTTATTTTTGCTTTGATTTCTAAGTGAAGTGGGTTAATTCAATAGAATTAACCCACTTCACCTAGTTAATAAACTAGAAAAAATTTAATGTATAAAGTACTCAAAAGTACGCAAAAATTCTTACGAGTCGGCCTCGTTTTCGGTATATACATTTCACGACAGCGAGAAACTGTCAGAGTAGGTATATTAATGAAGCGTTAATGATAAACATAAGTAGGAGTTTTGGCGGGAACGCGGAAAAGTTCACGGTCGGTGCATTGTATTATTTTCCAAAACTTATGCTTTTTCCAGTGTTAATGTTTAAAATTGGTGGTGTTTTACGCTGGATTACGAGCATGAGTGTGGGCAAGTGATAAAATGTAGTGAAACGTGATTTTTCGTGTTGCTTCCAAAATTCCATAGAAGCCTCTAGTAAAGTTGCCACCACTTTACTAGGGCATGCCTTAGACTGGATTATGACTTAGACTAGACTATGACTACTCTGACTGTGACTATGACTTGACTTTAAGTGAAAATTCCCATAATACGATGAAAAATTACAAAACTTGACACTGGCTAAATACACTATGTGTGGAGCCAAAATATAAGAACAAAAAACATAAGTAACTTTAATTAATATATATGTCTAGGTATTCATTTATTTATTTATTTATTTATTTATAGGTACACAAAACAAATTACAATCGACGACTTATTCCAAATAGGTAAATATACAAACAAATCTGTATTGTCTGTCGGTATATTTTAACAACGCATTACTCCCGGTTGCTCTGATTTTTAAGATGGCACGTAGAACTTTTTTTGCACGCTCAGATAGAAACTATAGTGTTGCTCCTTTGTTTTACTCAGGCGTTTTGATACAAACTATTTATTACTGTCGATTTTATATTTATTTTATTTATTTAACAAAAACCACAGCTCTTCAATTTAAACAAACATATTTTCTAAATAAAACTTACAGCCAAATACAGTTTTACATTTTGTAAAGTAGGGGCTTTCATCCCGAGAGACTCGATTTCGAAAATATCGAGTCTCGATATTATTTTGTATTTTCGAGACTCGAGACTGCTACGTCCAGTCCCGGGAATAACGAGACTTTCGAGACTTAAGTCAAATTATTCAAAAATTATTAAACCACCAGTATTTTTTATTCTGGTTAACCAGAATAAAAAATACTGGTGGTTTAATAATTTTAATCTGAAGAGATAGCAACTATGTAGCCTTTTTGAAAAATGGCATGGGGTCTTGACAATATAGGATTCTAGCATGAGTTTAAGTCTGAGCTTTGATAAAAAAGCATGTTTTTCCATAATTAATAGTAAAAGGTATCTTTAAGGACTGATTCAGGTGTCCTCCTAGGAGCTTATCTTAAATACCACAAGAATATCTACTTAGTGTGGATTAACGCTAAAACAAATAAATAAAAAGAAAGTAATGGAATGGAACGGCAATCATTCAATGCAATGAATTTCACCATAGACCTTGTAAATTCAAAAGATTTTTGGTCGCCTAATATTCATGACACTAAAGGATGTGCATAGAACCTCATTAACATCATCCGCTTATATTAGTCCACTACTGGAGTTAAGCTTATCCCAAGGCACGCCCCTAAATCCGGTCTGCGTCATCAGATGTACCCATTGTTATTGCGTTGCTTATTTTGTTAGATCATCTTCATCATCATCATCAACAGCCTGAAGACGTCCACTACTGAACATAGGCTTGTGCTACAAAGCGCCACTTTGAGCGGCTGCTTGCTGCCTGCATCCATCGGTTCCCCGCAGTATATTTTAATATAACCTGAATTCTGTATCCCAGGTTTTCAAGGACAGGTGGTAGGTTCTGAATAATAATTGTGGTTAAGACCTCGATCTCAATTTTGCCATAAGGCAAATACCGTTCTAGATATCAAAGTTGCAAATCAGAGTGTGCGCATCATTACATGGTATCTGATACTTACGGTAGATTGCCGGTAGATTAGTGATGGGGTAGGAAGTTACAAGACCGGGACTGTTAAAATACAGTCTTGTTAAAGAGAAAACTCTTTAACTTTTAGGTTCGGTGATTGCATTCAGTTATTAGTTTGTTTATACTGTAACCTTATTGTGTAATTAAAATAAATTAATTAATAACATTCAACGATCAGATACATTAACACTGGACGCTACGAGTGGGATTCCCTGTATCTAGGGGCCCAGGAACTACGAGTATTTTGGACCTATAACACCCAGACACAACAAGTATTTGCGTATTTTTTCCTCCGCACAAATACTTGTCCTGTCGATTGATAGATTACCTTTCATCCCGAACCGATAATATTTGTAGCCACCGTAAACTTGTACTGTATCTAGGTGTGACGACTAGACAAGTATTGCCTGGTGCGCTGCAGTCTCAACCATTCAAGTAATAAAGTCTTCATGACCGGGACTAGGTAGAGTAGATCAAACCTGCACAGCACTAATAGTATTGCACAGGCTTAGATGCACGACTCACTCATACATCTCTTTATGGAATGATTCTCCATAACGCAAGAATTTGCCTAATTATGAGAGCAAATAGAATTATTATATGTAATGAAATGGTGGCCTTGTACGTGATGTTTCAATGCCAATAAAGTTAAAAGAAACAAGATAAATGATTGAAAAAGTTAAAGTGCAGGGTAATGGTAATAAAGAAGGGTTTTCTGTCAAAATCACAATGGGAGCAGTCATTACTTGGATGGCTGACCGTTAAGAACAAGTAGGACTTTACCATTGAGCGCTACCGTTTGGAAGGCACGTGACTGCGGTAATTACTCGGATAGATTTATTTTATTTTATTTTATTTTTCAATTTTTGGAAAACTAACAGCTAGGTAACAAACACAAGTAAATACACAAATGACAGAAGGCCAATTACAAGTTTCCACTAATAATTATAACTAATAAATACCCTAAATATTATACATACAATACTATAAATTTTAACATAGTAATAGCGTACCTATTATTAACATATAAATATAATAAACACCGAAGACGAATGAACACAATTTCGAGAAAAGGAAAAGAACAAAAGGAAACGACGATATAAAGGACTACTAATCTATACATACATACAAACTTAATAAGATAAATAATTATGCGAAAAATTCATTGCTTAACAGCTGCTTTAGCTGCCCGGCGGAAGTGTTGAAGAGGTCAACATTACAGACCTTGTTGAGCGTGTTGAAACAGCTGCTTGCCCTTAGTAGGTAGGAGTTTTTCCTATAGTTAGTTCGCACGCGCGGTACATGCAGGTCACAAAGCCTCCGTGTAGAAGCAAATGGTACACGCAGACCAATGCGCTGTAGTAATTCGGGACAGTCTACAGAACCATTTGCTATTTTGAGTAGATAGGCAATATCCGCTATGCGCCTTCTTTCATACAAAGGTAATATGTGGAATTTTCGACAACGATTTATGTAACCAGAGTGGTAGCTCTTTACCCTAAATTGAAGATACCGTAGAAAACGCTTTTAAATGCCTTCGATGCGCGTGCTGTAAACGTTATAAGCCGGGTTCCAGACTTGCGAGGCATATTCCAGATTACTGCGTACATAAGCACAGTAAAGAATTTTGAATGTTTTGATTGACTTAAAATCAGACGACATTCTTAAAATAAACCCTAGTGCCTTAGATGCCTTGTTTATTATTATATTTATATGATCATCAAATAGTAGTTTAGAGTCGAAAGTAATGCCTAAATCACGTATGGAGGTTACCCTGTTTATGTTTGTATTCTTAAGTTTATAATTAAAAATAATGTTGTTTGCCTTCCGGGTGAAAGTACAAACGTAACATTTTGAGACATTAAGATCTAACTTATTCATCAAACAATAGTTTTCAAATCTGCAGAGATCCTCTTGGAGACGCTGAGCGTTATCTAGCGACTTAATCGGGCTCAGGATCTTCATATCATCAGCGTACAAGAGGATATTTGAGTTTATGAAACACATTGATATGTCATTGATAAATATGTTGAAGAGGAGTGGGCCCAACAGTGAGCCTTGTGGGACGCCGGAAGGTATAGGCATAGGTCTAGATGTATAACCATTGAGAGCAACAGTTTGGCACCGATTTCGGACGTAAGAAGTAAACCACCTGTACAGGTTTCCACGTATACCTACAGACTGCAGTTTACGCAACAATAGCAAATGATCGATCCGATCAAAACACTTGCTGTAATCAGTGTATATAATATCAACTTGTGAGGGTTGTGACATATGTTCAGTTAGAAGATCGCTACACAATAAAAGGTTAGAAGTAGTCGATCTACCTCTAATGAAACCATGTTGTTGCAAACTAAGTGAGTGCTTAACAGAAGCAAATAGTTGTTTATAAACAATTTTTTCCAAAACTTTTGCGAATAAACATAATTTTGAGATAGGTCGATAATTATCCACCATATCCTTGGGTCCTTTTTTATGGATAGGGGTGACATAAGCAGACTTCCAAATATGAGGAACTACACCTTCAGAAAAAGAGCGCCTGAACAGAATGGTCAACGGATTTGCAAGACTTTTTGCACAACTAACAATAAAAATGGGGGGTATATTATCAGGCCCAGCTGATTTACTTAGGTCAAGGGATTTCAGTAACTTAAGGACTTCTATAACATCAACTTCCACATCTCCAATGTCAGACATTGTTGAGCAGCACTCAACATCATGTAGATGGTCCTGTTGCATAATGGTATTATTTAAGAAAGTAGAATGAAAATAGTCACTGAATAAATTACATATATCCTCACCACAGTTTGAAGACTGTTGACCAAACTTTAAAACGGCAGGATAAGAGTTAGTCTGATTTTTAGTTTTAATGTAGGACCAAAATGCCTTAGGATTCTTAGTGATATTTGTTTCTATATTTAGAATGTAACTTGAAAACATATCTTTTTCTAGGGTCTTAGCTCGATCCCTTAAAATATTGAATGAATGCAAGTCAGACAGGTTACCATAAGTTTTGTATTTTAAATGATATTTATACTTTTCTTTTAAAAGTTTAATTAGGGGTTTCTTATACCAGGCGGGATATTTCTGCATACTAGGAGTGACAAGTTTGGTAGGAATAAAGGTATGCCTAAGATCATCTAAGAATTTATAAAAATACGATACCGCCTCTTCTATCGGTCTAGAGAGAAGTTCAAACTGCCAGTCAAGGGAATCAATCTTAGACATGATAGCATCATAATCACCACAGTGATATAAAAACTTAGAATACGGTTTGCTTTTAAGAGTATGCACCTGAACAAATTCAGCTGAAACACAGAGCGCTGGGTGATGAGAATCCTCAGGTACCAACGGGCCGTGACATTGAGTAACTGATACTTCACTGTTTGAGAAAATCAAATCTAATAACCTGTTATTAACATTGTGAATAAAATTGTATTGTGATAGATTACATAAGTTAGCACTATCAAACAAATCAAACTGACTAGGGCCTTGAATGTTTTCGCAGATATAGGCATTAGTGTCATTACAACATTTCCATGATAAATTAGGCATATTAAAATCACCTAATATAATGAATTTATCACATGGGTTGTCCAAAATAATGTCAGACATGCGAGCAGAATAAATAGCTAACTGGGCAGATAATGAGCTCAGTGTACCCTGATTGCACATATAAATAGTACATATGTATAAATTATACATTACCTTAGGTTTTCTGTGATGCAGTGTTAATGTAACCCATAAATCCTCAGCATTCGAACTCCACTCATCCCGAACCTCAGCGGCGATCTCCCGGCGAACGCCAATTAAAACTCCACCCCCAAGTAATTGATTGGTTTTATTTAAGTTCCGGTCCCGTCTCCACACAATATACCGATCGTCAAAAAGCTCGCTATTGTTGATACCTTCAAGCAACCACGTTTCCGTCAAGCACACAACATCGTAGGCATTCAAGCACAGGTTTCTATAAAACGCCGAAGTTTTAGTACGTAAACCTCGAACGTTTTGATAATATACGCTAACCGCCATTGTGTACCGTTAGTGATAGGAACAGTATAGTTATAAAGACGGGTAAAGGCTTTAAACAGGCAAAGTGACATTGAATAACGTTAACTAAAGTAAGATTAAAATTGCATAAGTCCAATGTTAGAAGATATTGTAAATAATTGCAGCAAAAACACAACGTAATATAGCAAATGGCCGGCAGAGCGAAACAAAGCGATAGTATGCAAGGGAGGCAGAGAGAGATGCATATACGCGTGGCAGTAGCAGTAAGTGAATAGGCATTATTGAGTGCCGACAAGGAGCAGTTTCCCAAACTTAAAACCTCTTTCCCACAACAGTGGGATCCGAGTGTAAACAAAGTCACGATACATAGCATTAGGGACGTTATGTTAACTTTTTTAAGTCCGAGTCGGATTTGATCGCTACAACGTGCGATGTGGGGTTTTTTCGAGCAAATATCTTGCAACCTTTTACCCAAATGTACGCAAAACCCCGCTCCCTAGCAATTCCCTTAGCTTTGTTTAACAACATCTTATTTTCAATAGTAAGGTGATCGTTGATGTAAACCCTACTGTCACCTCGTAGTCCCAAGTCCGCAGGTACGATGTTACGCTTCTTCGCTGCTGCTACGAAGTCCTCCTTCAAGTACCTGCTGTGCACCGCTACTATTATTGTCTTGTTTTGCTTGTCGTTTCGCATGGGAACTCTTACCACATAATTAATTTGATCCTTCGGGATAGTGCAGTTGACAAGTACTCCAATCTTACTAACGATTTCAAAAAGGTTCTCGGTCTCAACAACCGGAACCCCTTTAATCTCTATGTTAGTTAATCGGGTTCTTTGTTCAGACTCCCTCACAGTGGCTTCAAGACGGTCAAACTGCTGCTTAAGCATGTTCACCTGACCCAAATGTTTACATTCTCTGTGTCCACTTGTCTCGCCTAACTTGGATCTCCTGCAAGGGGGATTTAATATAGCGAGCGATGGTGGCCGAGCGGTAGCATGTACGCTTCGCAATCCTGCAGCACTGGGTTCGATCCTCGGCCCTGCACCTATGACTTATCTAGTAAGTTACGTGCAGTTTTCGATGCCATCGCTTCGTGCCTCGGAGAGCACGTTAAGCCATCGGTCTCGGTTGTCGTAAGAACATTTATGGCAATCGTTACCGGTAGTCAGACGCCTGGTAGAATCTGACGCCTGATCTAACCTCTCTGTTACTGGTTCCTTATGGGTTGCGAGGTCAGATGGCAGTCACTCGTGTAATTCTGGTAGCTCGGCGCTACAGGTTAGATTGGGAGGCGACCCCAATAACAAATGGGAAAAAGCAAAGAGGAGGATGATGAAAGCGTTTTATCCTTGGTTTGGATTTGGGTTTCGGTTGGGTTATGGAGGCAGGAGGCGAGTAGCCGCTCAAGGTGGCGCTCTCTGGTGGATGCCTATGTTCAGCAGTGGACGTCTTCAGGCTGTTGATGATGATGATGATGACGTCTAAATTGACGGACCGGCTAATTTTGTCTTAATGATGGACTAGCAAATAAATTGGAATACTTGATCTGAATAAAATTTGCAGTTTCAACAAAATACCTAAAATACCACATAATATTATAGAGTCTACTTCCGCGTCAAATATCATTAGTGTTCGTTGCGGCCACGAAATATAAGTTATTCAAAAAACTTGCAGTTTGCGGAAACTTCACTAATTGCAGTTTATGCAAAATTTTGTTTGTAAACTTCAAAAAAGATGTAAGTGCGATATTAATAGGATGAGACCACAGATAATATAATAGTATACTAGTAACGAGACGTATTATCATACTATGGTATCCTTTATTTAACTGAATAATTTCCTAGCACTATCTGAACTATAGACAAAAGGTCCACACAAGAGGACCTATTACATTTTAAATGACACATGTTTGCGAATAGGACCCATCTCTACCCGTGGGTGCCGTAAGAGCCGGCTAAGGGAACATCCGGGGGATGAGCAGCAGCATCTCATCGGTACATTAGAATGCTCTGCGATCACCAAGCCGCCCGTATCAACCGGAACAACTTCCGGTTTCCTCGTGATTTTTTTTTCGTTGTAAGACCGAGTGCAATTTCCATAAATACTTATAACTTTTTTTTATTTTGAGCCCTAATTTGACAGTGGAGTGAGGTTAGGTACGTGTCCATACTGCCAAGACGGCTCCTTAATTTCGCGATATCATACTAATGCATCATCATCATCATCATCAACAGCCTGAAGACGTCCACTGCTGAACATAGACCTCACCCAGAGCGCGCCACCTTGAGCGACTGCTCGCCTTCTGCATCCATCGGCTCCCCACGGCTTTCACCAGATCGTCGGTCCACCGAACGGGAGGGTGGCCTACGCGGCGTCTTCCAGTTCGTTGTACCAATACCACAGAGCCTGAAAACGAAGGTTTTAAATCAGTGTGTGTTGCCAGTGATGACGTATAGAACTGAGACATGGTCTCTTACTGTTGGCTTCATTAGTATGCTCAAAGTCGCGCAACGAGCTATGGAGAGAGCTATGCTCAGTGTTCCCCTGCGAGATAAGCTCCGGAACGAGGAGATCCGCAGGAGAACTTAAGTTACCGATATAGCTCTTAGAATTAGCAAGTTGGAATGGCGATGGGCAGGCCACATCGCTCGTAGAACTGACAACCGGTGGGGAAGAAAGGTTCTCGAGAGGCATACTAATGCTCTTCTTCATAATTGTAATATAATACCTATATCGCGCCCTTATACGACTACCTTAAATGTCATAATAATTTGCAAATTTATTTCAGTCGGAGGACGTATACGTTCTACTCTTTTAAGTTGAAGTACCTCCTTTATATACTTACTAGCTCCATTCTTCATCATTGAAAGCCTTCAAAAGTTCACGACACAACCATAAAATATCGACACCGACAAAGCTATCAAAAATACCTAATTGATTCCATGATAGGTACTGTAAAAGAACCCCTATCTTAACCTAATTATAATAAATTAATAATAAAATCACCGGATATTCTAAACTAATCTTACGTTATAAAAGGTTATCAAAGTTGATTGAATATTTTGGACTACCTATTTTAATGTTTATGGCCTTGTGAAGCGTCTCCTACAAATGGTAGAACCGTACGTTGTGATAATGTAGTAATCCAAATCCTTTTAAAGTAATGAGACAATACCTAACTAACATCTAACCTATTCAATAATATTAAATTAATTTAAAATATCCATCTTCCTACAAATAATTGCTATTTAATCCCCTGATGAACACTATTCCTATACTCTGAGTAACCGAACCGAAATTTCCACATAAAATCATATTATGCATCAATCAATATATTTCCTACTATATTTTCGAAAGGTTTCAATTGTAGGAATGAATAATCTTTTCCTGCAAAAAATTGAACATTATAGTTCCTAGTCCTAGCCAAAACTGAAGGTAAATTAAAGCTTCATGACGAACGTATGTTGAAATTAACAAGACAAGAAAGTGAAACATAGGTAAAACGTAAGTAAGTTTATTGCTAACTGAGTTTGAGTTTGTTATATAGCAAAGTCATAGTAAACTCTATTTGTTTATCATAACTCTGGCATAGGAGCCCCACCTCCGCTCCAATGCTGTGGGTCTCGACTACCTGACTGGTTAACCCTCCACTATTTAGTGCTTGAAATTTCCCACACGGAGGTACCGTGTGTGAAATTCCCCCACACTAAGAGAAATTTGATTTTACTAAATTTTGTTCTATTTATCCCAAGTCAGTACGTCAGGTACCCCATCTACCTATTCTTATCTACTTATCTAGTTTGGACTCCAAAAGGTGCAAGGGACAAGAGGACATTATTTTTTTCCAAATCCTAACAAAATAGACATCACCTTAGTTAATTGTGAGTCTATCTAATACGTACTACATTCGGTATATGACAGACTCTAAAAATAGCTCAACTTTCAAATCTCCTAGTTTTCGTCTAAAGATTATCAATATTATCGTAGATTCTATATCAACAGCATGCAGTGGACTAAACAGTAGTATTAATTTTAACTGTAAATATTTATTTGAATTCAATGATCTGTTAGTGATATTCAGGTTGTCTCTATTTTCCAGAACTTGTATTGAAAAGTAATCTAAAACCCGTTTATATAATTTAGGTATTATGTTTCATTATTATGAAATACGATAAGGACATGTTTCCTTCAAATAATATTATAGATTTTTGATGCTATTTCCTAACAACAAGATATTTTCATTCGAATCTTTAAATTAGCTACCCCTATCCGTTTGGTAAGGAGATCACTAACAGGTACTGCTGTGCTTGACCCAAGACACGAAGGACAATTTCTTATCACTAGTACATTAAATGTTTTTATAGAATAAATAGTAAAACTCTTATTGAAAAATCAATCAAACAAACCCAACTCTGAATTCCACTAAATTGATCTATAAACAAACGCGAGCAACCCTAAACTATGAATAAATTCCCGGTAGTTACTTAACTATTGTACAAGCATTACCTATTTCGTACTAGAGCGTTCGTATAATATTTTCTCAGTATTGTCATGACTTGTTTATGCGAAATTTGTATCAGCGTTTACTATCACCGCGTAGGAATATAACCTTCCCATATCCTCCGTAGAACAACGCAAAACCAGCTAAAGAAATACCTTCTTAGACCACAGAATAGATATATGTATGTATAGTACAACGTTCTCCTACCACAAAATAGATTTATAGAATTACGTATTGTTCTCTGTACATTAAAACCTTCTGTGATCACACAGCTTTCCGTCAAAAGCAAGGTCCACGACGAACTAGCCCTACAATAAACACCCACAGCTTCAACCTTCGAGAAAACTTGGATTATATTTTTATAATTTTGATAACTTACGTATTGTATTTATTTTCACTTTTATTTATTAGTATTTTATTATAATGAATTTATCTTTAAATGTATTTTATACCGTTTTAAATTTATTTATTTATTGAATTTTATCTATTTCCCTAACACTATTATTTTTTCGCGAATTTTAATATTTTATCCCTAACTTTCCCCTCCTATGTGTGTATCCTCGACTTATAGCTTTTCCCTATACATTAGTGTGTACCCCCAAACACTGGAGATTGCTACAAATCTCTCATTTACTTTTAAACGTGCATGTCTGTTCTCGGTGTGTGCAATGAGAACATACCTGATCTAACCCTATGAGAGAACGAGCTGTGACAAAAGCTCTCCAAAGCTAAAACCTATTGCCACCTAATTTTTATCTTGCATACGGGACCGGAGTCCATGGGCAGCATACAAGACAAAACCCTATCACTTGGGACAGTTCAGCTTAATTTGCATTTAGGATCCGGGTATCGTATACACGAAGACGGGACAGTTAATCTTTTCAGCCCTCCTTTCAGCCAGAATGCAAACCAAACCAAAAAGGTGGATCCAGATCCTATAACGGAGGCAAAATCTGGTGCAGGTCTCCACAAAACACGCGAACTGCATACCCTAAGCAAAATAAGGGAAGACAAGCTTCGTTGCACAGTTTCAACTTATCTCTTACTGAGTTCCTGGACCCGAGGCATACTTCCCCCCAGATCCAGAATTAATTGAGAGGGCGAAGCTAACTAAGAGTTTAACCGTGAATTTCACGTGCATTTTTTTCCAGGTTTCGACTTGCGAATCCCGTGAATGATTTTATAACTGACCGCGTTTGACAGCTTGACAGATCTCAAAATCCTATTATATATCAAAAACACTTTAAAGGTAGAAAGGTAAAAAGGTAAAACTAAATATAAAGAAGGTTTGATTTCTTTTACTATTACCTTATTTTACCTTTAGATAATCACTTTTACACCTATCTCTACATTTTCTCTATCAGTTAATGCGATGCCAACGGCTATTTCCTTTATTTTTGAACTAGTCTTTAAGCATAAAGTGCTTCAATGAAATTATTTCAGTATTTTTATAATTTAGGTAAAATTTATAATATTTGTGATGTGACGAGACAGCCTGTATCGTTACAATCGCCCCTAAAATATTTGCGCAGGCGTTTTAAATTTAAAGCCGAAGTAAAATTTTATTCATTAAAATACATTCACAAATATTAGCAAAACTATAATAAAAATAATTTAAATAATAATTATAACTCTACCACCCCACTTAAGCAATCATAATTTGTTAACGTTTGGCTCCAAACTTTAAATGTATTTATAGTTCTGTAGTGTTCCTAACCGTTAAATTTAATTTAAGAGAGCACCTTAAAATAATCAACCTGATAGCAAATAATTTGCGAAACAAAAATACACTTGTATTTTCAATTTGTTTAATATGCAGCATACTGCGTATGAATTAGTTATTCATTTGAAAAATATTAAATATTACTAATATTGAGTAATTTATTTTCGAAAGATTAATGTTGTCAATGATAATATTTTTAAATTTTAATATACTATTGAATCCATCCTTGAAAACAAACCGTAATTACTATTCTATTTTAAGCGCCCTCTTAAGCCGTAACAACAGTGAATTACTTTATGAGTCAATATCCAAAATTTTATCGCATCAATCATACCCAAAAGTCACTTATCCCAAGGCTAACCTAGCCACCAAAAGAAACCAGGTTGTGAGGCTGGTCAGTCCTAATAACTTTAAGTAGAAGGTACCCCTAAGAACCATGTTTTCGTTCCGAGCTGCCCCCCACAAAACCCTTCGATAACCAGGTCAACTTTAATAGTTCAAAGTATAGAATTGTCTATGACTTCAGCAATATTTCGCATATATTTCCCACTCCGTAATTCCCTATTATTTCGGATGTAGAGTGTAGCAGATCGGATGTTCCTACCTTGTAGAGTACGGGGTTGTTATAACAGTTTTGTTTAAACTTAGGCTTTCTCTTTTAACCTAGCACCTAGCCTTAAATTATATCAACCCATTTGTTGAGTCGTGTAAATCCAAAGCCACCCGTCAACAAATCCCTTAAACCGTAGATCTTGCTAAGCCACTAAGATCCTCCTGCACTGTTAATACCTCTGACCATGTCCATACAATGATACTTGCTTACATAAAATTGTCTTTTTTTTTTTTAATCCAAAATCAAATCCCTTTCTTAAGCAAAAACAACAACATAACAATTCATTAATCCACATTTGACCCCTGTCAACTAACTTATTCGCTATCTTAACGGCTAGCAATTCCCAATAGATTTAAGGCTTCTTTGAAGTTATTGCTTAATACGTATCATGATATTAAAATAAAATCTTTAATTTTATTTCAATTTCATTTCTACAATAAAAATAATTATTTGATTTAATACATTTTGTTAAAAATTTCATTTAATGTCAAGGCTGAAACCATCTATTCAGTATAAGTAAGTTATAACAACAAAAAAAAAATTAATTATTGCGAACTGAACTAACCTTTACTATAAATAATTTCTTTTGTTACGTTTCAAATATAATATCGTTATTAAAGTATAAATTTTAAAGCGCAATGTTTTATTTGAAAATTTTATCAATTAGTATATTTATTCTCAAGAATCCCGAACTTAAGCTTGAATTACGCGCAAAACTACCAAACAAGCTAACCGAAATGTTTTAAATACCACTATTTTAAAAATTTAATAATTTATTTTAAGTATTTTTATGTTGTTTAGATTATTGTGTATCGTACAATAGCCATTGAATCGGAACTTAGTCTATACACCGTATCAACTACCACTGATAAAACTATTAAATATCTTGAACTGTAAAACGCCCCCTATAGTTTTATAATTTTTGCCAACTTCGAACCTTTCCTAGTTCCAACCATAGGAAAGAAATGTAAATTATTTACTTACTCTAATATTTCCGAATTATTTATGAAAACTGGCTATGTCGTTTTTCCTGAATTGGATGATGATAAATTCCCCACGTACGTCCTAAATGAAAGCTCAACCTTATTATGTGCTTCAATAAATTTTAAAATTAATCAAACAGATGAATACGTACCTATCTGATTAATAAACTACAACTCCTTTCCAACCTACTACAACAAATTTCCATGATCGTAATGAAACATTCTAATGTTGAATTTATTCAAATTCCGTTGAGTTTATTGCAACGCGGCCTATTTTATATTTGTACCCATTTAATGTCAATCCTAATATTCGTAAATGAAATAACCCAATGTTTGCATAAATAGTGCGAATCCCGTTTATCTATTCATCATCTTCATCATCTAATTAATCCATCTTCTGCGATAATCTAACGATGATATCCTGAACGTTATAGCCCCAAAAATTGAAAATAACTAATTAAGTAACGATTGAAACTCTCAAAAGATTGAATCTTTGGTTAAACTAATTTTCATTTAATTTATTGAAATCTAAAACCGCCCCTACATATTGTCTCGAAACCTTTCCTTTTCCACGGACAGCAAATTGTGCGATAGTAAATAAATACCATCGCTACTTAAAATAATATCAATCCAAAACAATCAACATCTTCATTCTAATCCAAAACTATCGCTAATATAAATCTCTAAAATAAATCAACCTGATAACGAAAGTAACGCACGAAAATCCTAGTCAAGTAAAATTCTGGTCATTTGAGATCCTGGTCAATTGAAATTCTGGGCAATTAAGATACTGGTCAATTGAGATCCTGGTCATTTGAGATCCTAGTCAAATGTCAATCCTGGTCACGGCACCAAATTGTAAAAGAACCCCTATCTTAACCTAATTATAATAAATTAATAATAAAATCACCGGATATTCTAAACTAATCTTACGTTATAAAAGGTTATCAAAGTTGATTGAATATTTTGGACTACCTATTTTAATGTTTATGGCCTTGTGAAGCGTCTCCTACAAATGGTAGAACCGTACGTTGTGATAATGTAGTAATCCAAATCCTTTTAAAGTAATGAGACAATACCTAACTAACATCTAACCTATTCAATAATATTAAATTAATTTAAAATATCCATCTTCCTACAAATAATTGCTATTTAATCCCCTGATGAACACTATTCCTATACTCTGAGTAACCGAACCGAAATTTCCACATAAAATCATATTATGCATCAATCAATATATTTCCTACTATATTTTCGAAAGGTTTCAATTGTAGGAATGAATAATCTTTTCCTGCAAAAAATTGAACATTATAGTTCCTAGTCCTAGCCAAAACTGAAGGTAAATTAAAGCTTCATGACGAACGTATGTTGAAATTAACAAGACAAGAAAGTGAAACATAGGTAAAACGTAAGTAAGTTTATTGCTAACTGAGTTTGAGTTTGTTATATAGCAAAGTCATAGTAAACTCTATTTGTTTATCATAACTCTGGCATAGGAGCCCCACCTCCGCTCCAATGCTGTGGGTCTCGACTACCTGACTGGTTAACCCTCCACTATTTAGTGCTTGAAATTTCCCACACGGAGGTACCGTGTGTGAAATTCCCCCACACTAAGAGAAATTTGATTTTACTAAATTTTGTTCTATTTATCCCAAGTCAGTACGTCAGGTACCCCATCTACCTATTCTTATCTACTTATCTAGTTTGGACTCCAAAAGGTGCAAGGGACAAGAGGACATTATTTTTTTCCAAATCCTAACAAAATAGACATCACCTTAGTTAATTGTGAGTCTATCTAATACGTACTACATTCGGTATATGACAGACTCTAAAAATAGCTCAACTTTCAAATCTCCTAGTTTTCGTCTAAAGATTATCAATATTATCGTAGATTCTATATCAACAGCATGCAGTGGACTAAACAGTAGTATTAATTTTAACTGTAAATATTTATTTGAATTCAATGATCTGTTAGTGATATTCAGGTTGTCTCTATTTTCCAGAACTTGTATTGAAAAGTAATCTAAAACCCGTTTATATAATTTAGGTATTATGTTTCATTATTATGAAATACGATAAGGACATGTTTCCTTCAAATAATATTATAGATTTTTGATGCTATTTCCTAACAACAAGATATTTTCATTCGAATCTTTAAATTAGCTACCCCTATCCGTTTGGTAAGGAGATCACTAACAGGTACTGCTGTGCTTGACCCAAGACACGAAGGACAATTTCTTATCACTAGTACATTAAATGTTTTTATAGAATAAATAGTAAAACTCTTATTGAAAAATCAATCAAACAAACCCAACTCTGAATTCCACTAAATTGATCTATAAACAAACGCGAGCAACCCTAAACTATGAATAAATTCCCGGTAGTTACTTAACTATTGTACAAGCATTACCTATTTCGTACTAGAGCGTTCGTATAATATTTTCTCAGTATTGTCATGACTTGTTTATGCGAAATTTGTATCAGCGTTTACTATCACCGCGTAGGAATATAACCTTCCCATATCCTCCGTAGAACAACGCAAAACCAGCTAAAGAAATACCTTCTTAGACCACAGAATAGATATATGTATGTATAGTACAACGTTCTCCTACCACAAAATAGATTTATAGAATTACGTATTGTTCTCTGTACATTAAAACCTTCTGTGATCACACAGCTTTCCGTCAAAAGCAAGGTCCACGACGAACTAGCCCTACAATAAACACCCACAGCTTCAACCTTCGAGAAAACTTGGATTATATTTTTATAATTTTGATAACTTACGTATTGTATTTATTTTCACTTTTATTTATTAGTATTTTATTATAATGAATTTATCTTTAAATGTATTTTATACCGTTTTAAATTTATTTATTTATTGAATTTTATCTATTTCCCTAACACTATTATTTTTTCGCGAATTTTAATATTTTATCCCTAACTTTCCCCTCCTATGTGTGTATCCTCGACTTATAGCTTTTCCCTATACATTAGTGTGTACCCCCAAACACTGGAGATTGCTACAAATCTCTCATTTACTTTTAAACGTGCATGTCTGTTCTCGGTGTGTGCAATGAGAACATACCTGATCTAACCCTATGAGAGAACGAGCTGTGACAAAAGCTCTCCAAAGCTAAAACCTATTGCCACCTAATTTTTATCTTGCATACGGGACCGGAGTCCATGGGCAGCATACAAGACAAAACCCTATCACTTGGGACAGTTCAGCTTAATTTGCATTTAGGATCCGGGTATCGTATACACGAAGACGGGACAGTTAATCTTTTCAGCCCTCCTTTCAGCCAGAATGCAAACCAAACCAAAAAGGTGGATCCAGATCCTATAACGGAGGCAAAATCTGGTGCAGGTCTCCACAAAACACGCGAACTGCATACCCTAAGCAAAATAAGGGAAGACAAGCTTCGTTGCACAGTTTCAACTTATCTCTTACTGAGTTCCTGGACCCGAGGCATACTTCCCCCCAGATCCAGAATTAATTGAGAGGGCGAAGCTAACTAAGAGTTTAACCGTGAATTTCACGTGCATTTTTTTCCAGGTTTCGACTTGCGAATCCCGTGAATGATTTTATAACTGACCGCGTTTGACAGCTTGACAGATCTCAAAATCCTATTATATATCAAAAACACTTTAAAGGTAGAAAGGTAAAAAGGTAAAACTAAATATAAAGAAGGTTTGATTTCTTTTACTATTACCTTATTTTACCTTTAGATAATCACTTTTACACCTATCTCTACATTTTCTCTATCAGTTAATGCGATGCCAACGGCTATTTCCTTTATTTTTGAACTAGTCTTTAAGCATAAAGTGCTTCAATGAAATTATTTCAGTATTTTTATAATTTAGGTAAAATTTATAATATTTGTGATGTGACGAGACAGCCTGTATCGTTACAGTACCTACATAATTAATTAATATATCACGATTATTACGAGCGTTATAACCCGGAAGATGATCTAAGTGCCAGAATGGAGACGGTAATATCAGGGTGTATCAAAAACACATGCTAATCAACAGCCATCGATTGGCAAAAAGTTGAGTGATTAAGTATTATTCTTATAAACATGAGCAATAGATTCAGATTCATGAAAAAGTCAGTATCAAATTAAGGTATAAAAAATGGCAGCTTCAGTATTACTGAAATCAAAAATACTAGGAGTAATTTTTAGAATATTGTTACCATCGTTCACTTCCCATGATGAGAGATACAATAGAGATATATTATGTGAGAATCAGATATGGTCAAACCTAAGCCTTGCAAACATTAATAAACTATACTAGATAGATACTAGATACTGCTAGAAGACCAATCATAAATAATAGGTCAGACAGCCACCGGCAAAAGGACATAAAAAAAAGTAAAAAGATACGTAGGAAACTGTTGAATGCAAATCAGAGGACACACCTTTTTTCAGCAGTGAATTTCACAAAGGTGATGATGATTATATTAAATTTAGTAACTAAGTGACTATCGATCAACCCTCTGAATACACCGACGTTAGACTTTAAAAAGAGCACATATTTTATACATTGTTTTCGCTTTGGAACATAATTTAAAGCTACTTACAACGTTTTCGCGATGTAGATCAGGCCATGTGATTGGTTTCTAAACCAAACTTTTAAACAAAACGTAGCATTAACATCTTCATTCATATCATTGAATAATATAGGTTCTAGGCGATTCACACCGCGGTGTGAACCAAGCGCGGTGTGAAACGCCCCATTACCCTCTATAACTACTGGGTGGATTTTGCTGAAACTTGGGATGGTTATAGCGTTTTAAGTAAAACAACATTTAGGATACTTTTTATTTACAAAGCGAGTGTTGCAGACATATTGCAGTCATCGGCAGGAGAAGTGCTGCCCGAGCCGGGACGCGTAATGCTTGGTGGACCTGCATTGGCTGCAATAGGATACGACCGTCTAGAAATTTGATTGCTGACACTTCTTTGTCAACAAAAACTGAAAATGTTTTTGTCTGTCTTGTTGCCTGTTCCTCTAAACGCGCTTTAGAAAGAATGGAAGAAAGAAACATGATGGAAAACAATTGCGGCGTAGAATAAATTAACTCGTGCAAAGCCGGGTTCGGTCAGCTAATTCTTCCATAGATTTCGAAAATTCGCAAATCGCTAAAGACAGATTTCAAATACCTAAATAATACTAAAAATGAATGTTTTCAATCAAAGTTGTGCATTGCCATGTGATGACTTATGGAACTGAGATACGGTCTCTTACTGTTGGCCTCATTAGTAAACTCTAAGTCGCGCTACGAGCTTTGGAGAGAGCTATGCTCAGTTTTTTCCTGCGATATAAGCTCCGGAACGAGGAGATCCGAGGGAGAACTAAAGTGACCAATATAGTTTAGAATTAGCAAGTTGAAATGGCAACGGGCAGGCCACATCGCTCGTAGAACTGACAACCGATGGAGAGGAAAGGTTCTCGAGTGGCAACTACGAACCGGAAGACACAGCATCAGCCGGCCCTCCACTTGGTGGACCGATGATCTGGGGAAAGCAGTGGGGATCCGATGGTTGCAGGAGACTAGCAACCGCTCAAAGTTGATGGAGTGGAGTCTCTCTTCAGCAGTGGACGTCTTTGGGCTGTTGATGATGATGATGATGATGATGATGAGTAATATTATACTAGTAACGAAACATTCTAATGACCTTAATTCAAATTGAAAAGTTCTTCAAACTAGATATGTTATTTGCTAATTTCCAACTTCCAAGGAGATAAGGATCTAAGCCAAAACAAATCAGTGGATATGAAAACGATGACATCAGAATATATTTATTATCATTAGCAGCTTTTGATACCTCGTATTACTTAGAAGTACTTAATTGAATTGGGTTCATTAAAATGTTATCTTAGATGAGATTAAATTTAGATTTCGATTTATGTTAGAATGGAAAATAGAATATTCTGTATCTATTATAAAATGGCTTATTGCATTATGGTTTAATGAGCCGTAATTTGAAACTATCTGAAATACTTAACTGGTTTTTGCGTAGTTATTTTTTCGTTCGATTATATAAAGTTACATCTAGCCCCAAACTAAGCAAAGCCTGTACTGTGGGTACTGTGGGTTTGATCACTGATACAATACATAGATACTTTTTGTTTGTAAATACATACCTACATAGAATGTAATATAACACAGACACAGAAAAAACATCTATGTTCATCGCACAAATGTTTGTCCTAGGTAGAAATCGAAGCCACAACCTGCAGCTGAGAAGGCAGGGCTACTACCAACTGAGCTATGAAGCCAGTTACATCAAACTGTACGCTCATTAGTTGAAGATAGCCGTTGATCAACAGGTAACCAAAGAGTGTTTAGTATTTGGTGTGCCAAAATGACACGAACTTAAAAACATTGGTACGAGTACCCTAAGAAATTATTGCACTAAGTTGTATTTTAATAGAATTTAATATAGACGAGCATAGTCTTAGAATTAGCATGTTAAAATGGCAGTGGGCAGACCACATCGCTCGTAGAACTGACAACCTATGGGGCAGAAAGATTCTTGAGTGGTGACCACGAACCGGAAGACGCAGCGTAGGCCAGCCCCCCACTAGGTGGCCCGATGACCTGGTGAAAACCGCGGGGAGCCGATGGATGCAGGAGGCAAGCAGCCGCTCAAAGTGGCGCTCTGTGGGGGAGGCCTATGTTCAGCAGTAGACGTCTTCAGGCTGTTGACGAGCATAGTCCCAGTCAATAGACAAGATAATTTAGAACATGCACCGAAAAAATAGACGATAATATTAATTGGACGGTTTTTATTCATAAAACGTATTCGTTGATTGATAAATCTACGCAAAACTTCAATTTACTCTGACAGGTATGAATTAAAGCGTTGAAAAAGCTAATTGATCGATACCGTAGGCATTTTTATTGATTAAGATCCTTTACAAATTGATTTGACGTAAAAACTTACATTACATCAGAATAAATATAGTGGTAAAATTTATTAATTCGTGACTTTAATAATTCTTTCTTTTATAAAAACAATGGCTAGACGGTGCTGTTATAGGTACGCAGTAAGACAAAATCAACAAAAAAAAAACGCGACACCCACTCACAGATTTGGACAATTTTTTTGAAACGCATCTCTCATCTTTATGGCTTTTTGTCTGATTTGCAGATGATACTTATGATTATATTTAGGTACTTATTAATATGTTGAAGAAAGAAGTGATTTTGTGGGTCCCAGATTTATTTTTCGTTTGAGTCCATTTTCATATACAACATTTGAAAAAATATGAAACTTTTATTTATAAGTTTAGTTTTAGTTTTAGATAAGTACTTAGTTTAAATTTAATTTAGTTTTTGTAATTGTATTTTGTATTGTATTGTTTAGTTTTGTAGGCCTAGTTAAGTAATTTTATATATTTTAAGTCTGAAATAAAAACCTCATTCTAGTTCTCTGAAACTTAACAAATAAACCAGTTTAATAATTACCACTCTAGTAAATAATAATTAAAAGCTTAACCTTAAAAGTTAACGGTATATTTCGCCATCCTTTGTTCATCCCTCATGAACATTCATCAAAAACAAATCTCTAAGCTCTTGCAAAATCACAAAACGAGCAAACAATTCTAACACATGCAGTTACACATCTAGATCACGATTTAGACAATCGATAATCGATACATAGCAACACTTTCGTCGGAATCAATTGCAATCGGCAATTAATCGAATCCTTGAATCCCTCTGATATGACAGACGAGGCCGATACTGTACAATCGGTAGCCGAAAAAAATAAAAGCAACTAATTACCAAAGCTTACACAGTTGAAAATGATCGTTTATTATATTAGAAGCGTTACGTCAGGTCTGTGCGTGATGTACCAGGATTAGGATCAGGTCAGTCAGTATATAATAGGTCAATCCGTCTCAGAGCATCACAGTTCAGCTTGAGCTTCACATTTGGTAGTTTCTGTTTCGAGTCAAACAATTTTGCAAATATGAAACTGGTAATTTAGTTTAATATTTTATTTAAATTTACATTCATTGGCCTCTATTGCCCAAAAATAATCCAAGTGACGTAAAATAATCTGCGTGCCCCTTTGAAACCTTGTCAATCAATATAGTTTCCCTAAAACGAGTGGGTTACGTTAAAAATATGGACGGCATCCATAATTAAACGGTTTCCTTTCATTCGATAACTAAAACCCAATGATATCATGGCATAACGTGTTGAGAAAGATTTTCGCGAAGAAATTAAAACCCTGGTGCCATATTTCGTACTGGACAAAGAATATAGCAATCCCTTAAAATATTCAAAATGTCATCCAATTTTATTTCACAGTTCATCGTTGCCGCCCTTGTCTCCGTAGCCGCCGCTGCCCGCCTGGAGCACCTTGAGCGCTCTTACCTTCCTCCCACCCAAGGCTCCAGCCAAGGCAATTATGGCTCCCAATCCAGCTTCAACTCTCAAGGATCTTCAGGCTTCGGTGGTTCTGGCTTTGGAAGCTCTGGATCTTTGGGAAGCTCTGGATCCCATGGCTTAGGTGGACATAATGGATTCGGATCAGGATCTTTCGACTCCAACGGAATTGATGGCCAGGCAGCTGGAAGATACTCTGGGTTCGGATCATCAGCTGCCACCATCAACCAGTACCTCCCTCCTGACCATGGACCTTCTGGATCCAATGGTGCTCAGTTCTCCGGCTCTCTCCAAGGTTAGTCGTGCAGAATGTTATAGCTTTTATCTAACAAGACCATCTTGTACGTGAACTGATGTGTACTTCAGATCTATTGACAAGCAAGAGGCTACGTGGTAACTGTTAGAAAGATTACCATAAATAACCAAACCTCAAATGAGTTAGTTTGTAGAATTTATTAATTTTCAATTCATAGATTTCTGAGCGGGTTGATGATGAATCCACAAAAATAATTAATCATATTATATATATATGATGATGATGATGATGATGATGATGATGATGAGATAAGTATATCGAATGTTATTGACAACCACAAACTTAGGGAATTTATTATAACATTCCTAAATATAAGCAAAGTATATACGTATTCATGAAATTAAGTGCAATATCAATCACCTAGCTAAGGGTATTCTAAATTAGCTATCATCATAATCATCGTCACCATCAGCCTTAAGACGTTCACTGCTAAACATAGGCTTCTCTAATACACCATCATCTTTGAGCAGCGGCTGCATCAAAAAGGAATAGTTAATTCTACTCTACTCACCAATAACACCATTTGAAATTATACCAGCTCATTTTTATACACCTTATGACAATCCATCCAAAAACTGTTGCGTTCTTAATAAACCAGTATCATTATTGATAACAATGTGTTCAAAGACTACAATAACAAATACAAATTTTTCTTTTCAAGGTTTCGGCAATGGCAACCAGCCCTCTCAATACGGTTCCCAGTCTTCCTTCAGCGGTGCTTCTCACAACTCTGCTCCCAGCTCCCAATATGGAGTGCCATCTTTCGGCTCTCAAGGTCGCTACCAGAACGGAGGAAGCCAGCAGTTTGGCCAAGGTCCCAGCCAGTACTCTGCCGCCAGCCGTCAGTACCAGGCTCCTAAGTCTTCCAACTATCCTCAGCAGTCTTTCGATGAGCAGACCGGTTACCACTACTAGTGTTGTATAGAAATGTAATGTAAAGCCAAGTTGGTTGTGTTCATATAATAATAATATGTATGTAATATACTAGATTTTATGTATTGACTTTGGTATTTCATTTGTCCCGTCGGATTAACTTAAGCTTTCTTATTTCTCATAAGGAATAATCTAAAAAGTCTGTAAAAGCTTGTAAAGCTTATAAGCGTAGATACATAATTCTTTAAAAAAGATAAAGGTATCCAGAAACTAAAAAGATAAACCTTTCTTTTGGCATTGTTGGTAGTTGGATTGAAGATGGTAATCAAAGAAAATTAATTGATAGAGAACTGTAATGATAAGTCAAAAAAATAATAAGCATTTTCTTTATCATACGCATTTTTACTTGCTGTTTTTTTATTGCCGCACAATACGCATTTTTTTTATTGGTTTGGTTTGGTGGGGGTTTTTGGTTGTTTTTTTTTATTGGGGGTAGATATCTTGAGTCATTTTGAGCCTAACTTTCTTTAGGTGTCTTCATTAAGTGCTCCTAAATGATAATTGCTATCAACACGAATATGTTTCTAAACTTACGCCATATTCTTCATAGCAACAGCGGTTCAGCAGAATTATAATAATGATGATGCTGCGAAATAAATTGTGATAATAATTTATATAAAAAATTCACGAGCAAATCGTGATTTCGGTGTTTTTGCTGTCTACGAATTCCAACATCTTCACTGTTAATTAGGATAATATTTTATTTTAAAGGTTCTACATGAAATTGATAATTGATCGTAGATTTAATGGTTCTACATAGTTTATTATCAGGAGCCGGAAGAGCGTCTACTATTGAACATTATGCCTCTTTCATTATTGAATCATACCAAGTCGTTAAAAGTTTGTGTTTCTAAAGGCGATATCAAGGTCTTTATAGTTAAACAGCCAAAGATTAAAATATTCGCTTCGGCCGTCTACAAAACCGCCGCTTCGTAACCAGTTACGAACGAAGACTTTTTCGTCCTTGTACGTAACCAGTTGCGATCAAAGATTTCATAATATTTTTCGTAACCAGTTGCGATAGAAGATTGTTTTGTACTTATACGAAACCAGTATTTTCAGGTATAACTTCGGATTAGAGAAACAATATCGGTAATAATAACCGAAATTGCCTCATGTCATTTTTGACAGCTGATGTCATTTTTGACAGAAGTTGCATTTTTGACAGCTGATGTCATTATTGACAGATGTTACATTTTTGACAGCTACCTTGATTTGTATCCCTGCCATCTACTGCCATCGTACACCTTGATATATTTCTTTATATCTTGCATGTTAATTTGAACTAAAAATTGGTTAAGAGGTCCTACTAGGTAGCAAAATTTTTACTCATAATACACCAACAAAAAACTCAATTGTATTGCATTGAAAATCCTTTTGCTAAAAAATTTGATCGTTAACATACACTGATTCAGTGGGTTTTGGAGTCTCGTTCGCAAAATGTGGGACCCTGAAATTAAAATAGAGCTTAATGAACTATATACAAAAAAGCTCTATTAATATTTTAGACATGGGTCATTCGAAAAATTGATTTTGTTTTTATTTCAGTTGGCTATTTGATAGTTTTAACTTAATTAATGGTGTGTTTTAGTCTATATTCAAATATCTACAAAGTTTTATTGTTCGTTAAATTGTTTGCTATTTTTACGATAATTTTATAGGTAAATAGTTCGTAAAGGGAAAATATCGTTTTTCTGAGCGTGTTTGAGCTTTGTTTTAGGAACGAACGTTTCATAAATATGTTAACAATATAAGTAATTTCCTTTAAAGATGGGTTAAAATGATTTTAATTACACATATAGGTAACTTAGACGTTCCCTTATAAGCAAATGGTTGGGCCTGTTGACCACTGGTAGGCCCCAGAATAGCAATTCCGTAGTAAGGTCCGAGGATACCAGCATAACATAATCAGACACTGACCTTACCGGTCAGGTTGGCGCAGGTTAGCTAAAACCTTCGCGAATTTCTATAGCATCTTTTCTTCCAGAAAACGTCCATTGCTCCCCCATAAAACGCCATTTAGAACGCTTATCAGCTGTTTGCCATAATTACCATGCTTGGTGTCCTTGTAATCACAAAAGAGTGGACTTTCTCGATCATCTCCTCCCGGCGGACGATTGTGGAGAATGAAAGGATTAAGGCGTGAAGTTAATCACTCCGTGAGATGCGGGGGCAGACAAGCCAGCTATGAAAAGGCTTATGCTTTATCAAAACATATTTTTGTGACGGAAGTTGAAAAGATAATAGGTAGGATAGGTGGTTTATTGGTGGTAGGACTTTTCTGCAAAGTTCGTCTAGGTAGGTACCACCGCTTTGCCAGTTATTCTGCCGCAAAGCAGTAGTGTGCAAACACTACTGCGTTCCGGTTTGAAGGGCATTGTAGCTAGTGAAATTACTGGGCAAATGAGATTTTATGATCTGATCACATAGTCTAGTAATCTTATTACTAGAATGTGTGAAGTCTCAGGATGACGTGCGCAGTGCAGTGTCACGCAAAACTATATTAATTTAGAGTTCCGAGTGATACAGCAATCTGTTATGGGCAGCCGTGACGCTTGGCATCAGGTGAACGACTAGCTCGTCACGTCATTCAACTACTTACTTTAAAAAAAAGTAAAATAAAGGTAGCCCAACATTTTAACTCCTCTCTCACCCGGTGTATGATGAATTATTACGTCAACCGTTAACTAACGTTAGCTCGCGTGCATAGGAAAGTGAAGGCATATATCGCTTACGATATATTGCGTCATGAAAATGAAAGCAATCAAGGTCAAGTTCATGAGTCAAGGACGGGCGAGTGAGCGTGTAACATACCTACTTACTATGGTGATGTACGTATGTACATTATAACTGTAGAAGTAAGTGATTCGTTAGTGAAAGTGTTTAACCTTGGAATCTTACTACATCAGTAAGAAGCAAATTTCAGCGTTTAAAAAATTGACCTTTCTCATTTGGTCGGATTATAGGCTGCTATTTTTTGGCTGCCAACTTCACACCAGTGCAAGCTCTTGTTTGCAGAAAGCTATTTTTCACATCATTAGCCGAAAGACGTCCACTGCTTCGCCATAAAACGTCATTTTGGGTGCCACCATAGGTTTGCCATAATCACCACGCTTGGCGTCTTTGTAATTTCTTAAAGGGGGGGGGGGGCACAAATCATTATAGTAGAGGAGTCGAAATTTGGGGATATGGTGGTAAAAGTCATAAGTATATGATATAAGACCAATTTGTGCTGTTTGTGTTCTTTAAATGATGAATTCCATGCAAATATCATAATATCTTCCTGGTAAATTGGCTAATTACCGCGCTTTGTACTGAACTGTCTGCACCAAGGGAGGGCGCGCGCCCCCTGCGCCCCCCCTGTATCCGCGCCTGCACCCACGGGAAGATTAATATAGATAATAATTCTTAAACAAAGACCACACAGTGGTCTCCGCAATAGATGACAGCAAATGCATCGGGAATTGGTTTTTATGTATAATTGGGGATTACAACGGGAAGTCTTGACTCCACTTTTGATACAGGTAAGCGAAATTTTCATGGTCATGTTCTGTTAGAAGGGACGTGATGGGACTGGAAATGACTGACGGGAAAAACTATTCTCTTTTTGGTTTAGGGGTGTACTTAAATCATTTTTGAAGATGAGGATCTAAAAGTTACTGTATGAGGTACTTTTGTTTCTATAAATAGTAACGTTAGTGCGCAAAATCTTTGTTTCTTTGATCCAATATAGAAAGTGTTCCATATACGTTTTTGGTCAAGTGTAGACATTCTGCCCATCGCAAGGTCGGCCATAATCGATGTCATACAATTATATCCGTTTTTAAATATTTTTCGATAGGCTGGTGCACTATAAAAGTCGTATGCATTTCTGACAATGTCACAGTGCATCTTTAGTTTCGTTAGTTTTTGGTGACTTGAATTAAAGAACAAAAATCAAAATGAATTTGGTAAGTTTCAGGATTCTAAAAGCTTGGTTCAAATTATTTCTAAACTTTAGACCATTTTACTAATAAGCTTTTCACTTATCATCATCATCAGCTTGTATCAGTCCACTAATTTGCTATAATAAGAATGTAGAAAAGTAGTGAAGCCCATTAGAGTCTGAAACAAAAAAAAAAGGAGGTCTCTGGTTCTATAAAATAAATTAACCCTTCCTCATCATCATTGTTCATATTAATGACTCAGACTGACTTATTAGCGTTTAGCTCCAAAAGAGTGATACCTATCTATGTATGTTTGTGGTACGTAGGTACTTGAATTCTGAAAAGCAGTATCCACCAGCTAATGATGATTACCAAAAAAATCTTACATCGGAAGTGTCATTGACATTGGCATTATAATGCACTTGCCTTGTGCCTAAAAATAGTTTAGCTATACCAAAAACAAAACGTAATAAAAGCAAAAAAAGACATATACACTGCATGCTTAAAAAGATAAATTAGACGATTTTTTTTTTCTTGAGTTTGTCAACATTTCAGATGTTTTATTTTCTTCTGAAATGTCGAAATGCTTGAACAAAAACGCCTGCTCTAAAATTTAGTCAAAATAATTTACCAACAAAGGCAAAGTCAGTCATACAATTATTTGATACAAAGGTATATACACTAGGTGGGGTAGGTAAGGGGGTAGGTATAGCACTTTTAAGCCAAGTAAAAAGCCTTCGCGCGGCCTAAAAATTCTTATAACAGCTGACCGCTTGCCTTGCACAACAAAAAGAGGAAGAAGCACTTTTATAGGTACATCAATATACCTAGATACAAGTAATGCTGTATGGGTAGGTACTTTGATTTTGTATGTTACTTTATTCTTGAAAACGGCTTTAATGATAACTCCTATCCATTGCCACCTATGTTTAATAGGCGCTTTAAAAAAGCACCTCACAATTATTTTGCTAGCGCCTGCACAAAATGTATACAGACATGCGTGTAAATTTTTCATACTATAATGTTGTATCTTTTAGACTAAGCAAATGTAGAAACATTTATTGCCGCTATTGCAAGTAGGTAGTAGTTTTATATAATTATCAAACATCATGATATGTCATTTATGTTAACAGTTTGGACATAAACTTGAACACTTCTTTTGTATTCTTCTTACAGATATTTCTTACTGTAGCCATCACCGTTGCTTCAGCTGCTCAGCTGCCTTCTAGGAACTACATCCCTCCAGGACAAGGGCAGGGACAGAACGGGTACTCTCAGGGATCTGGAGGTTTTGGGGGTCAAGGAGGGTTTGGAGGAGGAGGACAGAACCAAGGCTCTAGTGGCGGAGGACTTGGAGGCGGTAGCCAGTATCAAGGTCCTCAAAATGGTGGATTCGGAGGTGGATCCGGAGGTTTCGGTGGAAACGGAAGCCCTCAGTCACAAGATGGCAATGCCGCAGTTCTGAAACAAGATCAGGGTATAGATGAAAATGGAAGTAAGTATATATAATTAGATGCGATGGTGACTCAGTTGTCAGTGAAGACTTGCTATCCATAGCTCATAGTTTTCGAATCCTGCTACGGGTTTGGACTTTCGCTGAAGGAAAATATCATGATGAGATGATACCATGATGTTACGTCATATCAAATTGCTCAGCTGGTTAGATACCAACCTTAAGTTAAAAATAGGTATGCCGTCAAGAATTGGCCAACTACCTTTTTGTCGTGTTGATGGTATAAGTGTGTTCGCAGCACATCTTCTGGCTGATGATGATGGATAGTTTGAAAAACCTCATTTAGTTTCTAATTTCATAACTAATAGGTTATAGTGCGATTCAAAGTAAATGGCGGCTGTGAAGTTGGCGCGAAACGCTGCGCAGTAGCAAAATGAGATGTGAGCGCAGCGTGCGGCTTGCAGCGCACTTCACAGCCGTCATTAATTTTGAATCTCACTATCTTAGATTTTATCACATTTTCCCTACCCCCAGACTACCACTTTGGGTATGAAACCGAGAATGGCATCAGGGCTGAAGAAGCTGGCAACGCTGGGGAATCCCAAGGAGGTTTCTCGTATAAGGGTGATGACGGCAAAACTTACACTCTCACTTACACTGCTGGTGAAGGTGGCTTCAGACCTCAAGGAGAACACTTGCCCGTAGCACCTCCTACCCCTGAAGCTATTCTAGAAGCACTGCAGAAGAATGCTCAGGATGAAGCAGCTGGTATCTTTGATGATGGTAAGTTAATTTTCATTGTTAAAATAACATTTTTAAGTATGATGTTTTATAGGCCCTACCATAGAAGCTGTGTGCCTCTGTCTATAACCTCTGATAAGTATTTTCAGTTTTAGATATCTGTGTAAATGCTAAGACAAATCAGTGGATCATTTTTATTTAATTTCGATCATCAGATAGTTTTAACTTAAACGTCATGATATGATTTTGTAATTTCAGATAATTTCTTAAGCCAAAGCCGTTCCCCTGTTCACATTTTTCCATTAGATACCTACCTAAAATTTTATCTGTTGATTACGCTCATCGGAAAAACAGCTATAAATAAAAAAAAACTGAAAATTAACGTTATATCTTGGTAAAGAGATGAATAAATAATTTGATTTCAGGCATATACCGTCCGGATGCTAACGGTGGTTCCGGTGGTAACGGCAACAGGCCCGGACAATCTGGAGGTGGTTTCGGCGGTAGCAGACCCGGCCAAGGAGGTTCTTTCAGTGGCAATGGAAACCATCAAAATGGATTTAACGGCAACAGTGGATACACCTACTAATCACAAAACGCCTGAAAATATGAACAACCCCAATGTACTATGTATTGTTAATGTATTTTTGATACATCTAATTGCATAGATTCTCAAAGATGATTATTATGAAAACAATAAAAAGGAGATCACATCTTCAAGAATGTTTGATTTTAACTACCCATGTAGCTATAAATTTCTTATTCATGTAGGAATCTGCTGTTCAAAATGTAAAAGTGAAACACCATAACTGGGAAAACAATGGTGATTAAGTAATTTACTGGGCAACACTAGCAAACAACGTTTAGTTGATGGTAGATTACTCATACATTTTATTATTTATCAAAATCCTTTTATATATTGGCAGATTTAAAAAACAGGGATCTGTGCATTTGACTAGCTTATGCTTCATTAGTTTGGAAATAATTATGGCTTGTTAGACTTAAGTACTTTTGTTTAATCAAAGCGTTAGCATTTCGATATAGCCAAATAATCTAACCACATTTATTCACATGCTCAAGGCAGGAATGAACCTTTTTCAGATTTAATCAACAAGTAACTAAACTATGTTAATAGAAAATCTAAAACCAACATACTGTGGTGCACTAATAGAACATAATGAATGATAATATGTAAAATACCAGGAAAAAAGCAAAAATCAAAGTCAGTATGCTTAAATAGCACAATCAAATTGATCTATATAAAAAAATAACAAATTCTCACACATGCTAATCTATTGTGTCAAGGTTGCTAGTCACTTTGTTACTTAACAACTGCAAAAGGTAATTTCGCTAACGACTTTTTTATTTTAAGGTTATGTTAGTTTTTATTGGTTTGCTCATCTCTGATGGATGTTCTATCAAGTCTAGACGAGTTTATGATGATATGAATACTTGTGCTTGAACTACATTTTAGTGTTTAGTTTGATTTGTTCGCTTTATGCAAATTTGCCGCTCTGACAGTTTCTCGTTTTTTTACCTTCGACCAATCAAACTATCAAACCAATCTTATTTAGTCAAGATAGTTTTGGCGTTATTACGTTTGTGTTTTCTTTATGCTTGTGACCTTTTTTTATTTGCTATTTTTAGCGCGGAAAATACGTATTTTTATTCGTTGTTCACTCCTTCCCTTTTTCTAAAGATTATAATATTATTTTAATCTGAAAATGTATTTATTTCAGTTTATTTTTCTCAACAGCTAAATTTGTGTCGTAATTTGTAACGAAAGGTTTTCCATAAATGTTAGGTTGTTTACCTATTAGTTTACCTAAAATAACAATTTAAAATGTAGCTGGTTCATTGAATTGACACAATTTAATTACAGTCTTTCCGTTTTGGGTAGTAAATTTATAGTATTGAAAGCAGCATTTAGATGATTTTCAGTATAAAAGTTTATTCTTATAATAAATACGACCATCTCGCTCCACAAATCACTGACAAACATTATAACTAAAGAGTATTATGATACAATCAGCTTAACAGTATTGAAGGTACTTAGTATTTTTTATTGTACAAATAAAAAAGTCATAATAGTAAACATTCAATAAGAGCGCTTTCAATTAAACATTAAAATTCACATCTTATAGAAGTATTACTATCCATCATTAAAACTCACAGAATAAAAATTAAATGCCATAAAAAAGTAGAGCATTTTTCGAAACACCTTTTCAATCCACCAATGATGTCTCAGTGATGGTTGTAAGGTATTAAGTTATGGCCAATCAGAATGCTTTCCAAGCGTACGCATGTAGTGCGAACGCCGGCAAAGTGGCTCTACTCATTTTTGTCATTTAATTTTTACGGCATTTTTATAACTAGTGATTGGTGTTGTTAGCTTAGTTTAATATTTGTAAGGTTGTCTGAAGCCAGCGGAGGCTTGCGCGGAAGCACGACCGTACTGTTGTTGTCCGATGGCGGCGCCGGCGGCAGCACTGTATTTGGCAGCATTGTATTGGCCTGAAACGTAAAAAATAATAAATTAGGAATATGAAAACCAATAGGGCTAGTTTTAAGTTTAGGAACTGTATGTTTTTGGAAATGCATTGATTCTCTTGTTACAATAAACCCGTGCCCATTTATATTTGTAATGTTGGTTTGTGTGGGTTTCATGTAATAACCGCTAAAATGTTTTCGATAAAATTTTGCATGTCAGTTGATTACATTAACAAGACCAATGTAAGTTATAAACTCTAGAAAATGAAAAGTTTTGCTGAAACTGGTAGAGCAAAACCAGCCGAAAGCTTTGTTAATAGAAAAAAGCTAAACATACGCACAACTCAAACTACTGTAACATGTTTTCACTGCGACAAGGTAGACCCTATTTTTAGTAGTCGTAGCGGACTATAACTACTTTATACGGATTCCCAGGCAGATCCAAAGTGAGAGGTCATTGTGAAATAGCTCAAAGGTCAGTGCAGAACAAATGGGCGAGTACTGGCACCAGTTACCCCGCCAGCTACTGTCATGGGAAAATTCCCAGAATAAATGTTATTACAAGATTGGTCGCACGATATTTTGGAAAATAAGTTGATAATTATGAACGAAGGCCTTTGATAATGTATTATACTGACTGAGTGTAGTATATCATCTAGTCTAGTGCATACTTAGTTAGAATTGCTCCAACGATACATCTCAAAACAAAGGGATTTGGGAACATAGGTTTGTAGGTTAATAATGAGGACCATGGGACGCTGATAGATGGAGGAGGCAAGCAGCCGCTCATAGTGGTGCTCTATGAGAAAGGGCTATGTTCAGCAGTAGACGTCTTCAGGCTGATGATGATGATGAATGTCAATAAATAGTGGATAAAAAAAGAGAGAAAAAAGGACATTAATATATCAATATTAATTGTCACATTACACAAAACTAATTGTTTAAAATTATCTAGTAGGTACCAACTTATATTGAGTGTAAAACATCTACGTTAATAACAAAATTGATATTACCTATAATACTAATAATAGATTAGTAGATCTGTTTCACACGATCGTGACATTTTATATTATATTATCTGTGACATTAGCAAAGGCTGCACTCGCTATAATAACTTGTCATTAGTCCTCCGTCCCGTTAGCTTAGGCAATAGCTTGCGAGGTGAAATGCACTGGTGCAACAGTGTAAAAAAGTAAGAGCCAGAAGGCCAACGCGTGTTAAAAAGAGATGGCATGTTTAAAACAGTTATGTTTTTCGTTTAAATGATTGATAATTAAAGTGACTCTATTAATTGAATTACCACGTGTTTAGTTTTTACAATGCAGATTCTTTTTATAATCTATCAGCAATTTGAGTAAAAACATTCTATAAACTGTAAACTATTTTAATACCTATTTCAATGACTGAGGACCTACTAAAGGTTTTTACGGATGACAGATCGGCGGGGTAATTACGTAAAATTTGCAACAGCAATGCGACAGCAGTAGCAATGCGACAGCAGTAGCGAAGCATACGTTCTCGACACCACTAATGATGTATGACAGCAATCACCGCGAGATTCACGCCTGTCGCAAACCTGTTGCGAGTTAGGTAATTAGGGGGCGGGCCTGTTACTGATCGAAACTAACTTTTTTATTTGTTTTGTAATGTTTGTGGCTATATGTTCATGTGTCTAATAATACAGTTTCAACTGATAAAAATCTAAAACTCCGAAGTAAGTAAATCTTCTATTTAAATAAACAAACTTTGTCCTAGCTGACTGCCAGACCAACTGACAGATCCGAATACAGCCCAAACTTACATACGAGACTTTCAATTTGTACCTTTAATGACGTAGGGGTGTACTAAGAAAGACTTTTTGAAAACACATCCCCGAAGTGGGTCAAAAGTAGTCAAGAAGTGGTTAAACTCTACTGTTACCCAACATAGGAGTTTGACTACTGCATTCTCTTCTCTGTGGCTTCAATGACTAAGCGTGAATAAATGCACGATGCAGTGGGCAGTGCTTTATAGTGATGTTACATGAAAATATGATGATTTGTTTACGACACTGCACAAAGTTTTCAGTAATATAAAATTATTATAAACATTACTATTGATAGGTATAGTATTGTCTCTACAGTAATTTCTACGGAGCAAACGCTAGGTAATATAAATAAAAAATCCTTCTTTATTCAAAAATGGATTTTGATGAATTTAACATAAAAAAACACATAAATATTACAAATTCATCCATTAAGCCCTATTCAAACCGACGCGTTATTCGTACCGCTGTGGGTAGAGGTATACCGCGCGGGATTCCACCCGGGTATTTTGTATGAAGTTTCGCTCAAGGTTTGCCCTAGCCGCGGAACTTCAATACAAAATACCCCGCGTGGTATTTACCGCTACCCACAGTGGTAAGAATAACGCACCGGTTTGAATAGGGCTTTAATCTCTTTAAATAAACTAGTCCTAGGAACCGTCCAGAAATGCCCTAGACAAGTGGACATGCCATTGAGGAGGCAAGCAGCCCCTCAAAGTAGCGTTCTGGGGGGGAGGCCTATGTTCAGCAGTGGACGTCTTCAGGCTGTTAATGATGACGATGATGAAATGTAAGAAGTGGTACATACCATCATCAACGATGCCAGCGGCCTCATCACGTGCGTTCTGTTCCAGAGCCTTCAGGATTTCTTCAGGCACGGGGGGAGGGGTGGGGATGTGGGCACCTTGAGCCTGAAAATGAAAAAAAAAATGTTTATTAATACGTCCAAAAAGGTCTATAATCAGAGAGATTTTCCCCACAGTGATTAGACTAAATTAGGCATTTTCTAAGCTAAGATGGCAATCTTTAATTGATTTTTTCGGTGGAACTTATTTGTTTTTGTCTACGTTCTACGGCTTACGTTACAATATCAGAGAACTTTGAATGGTTTGACTGATTCGGTGTAAGTTACTGTTTTTCTGAAATAAAAACTAATAGAAATCCAAGTTCCGTCCAGCTGTGAAATGAAAAACAAGTATTTTCTATTTAGATACGTTTACTCCAGAAGTATGTGGATAAGTTACCTGGAAACCACCCTGGCCTGCCGCGTAGCTGATGGAGTAGACCTGGCCATCATCACCGGTGTAAGAGAAACCACCCTGAGCCTCGATACCATCAGCCTGGAACGAGAAAAAAAACTTTAGTAAAAACATAATTATAACCTTTACTACAAAAAACAAAATGTACTTAATCGAGGTCACACTTGAGTTAATCAATTTTATTGTAAGCTTCGCTTTAGAACAAAATTAAGTTACTGATTATAGTTTTTTTTAGAATGAGCGGCTTATACGCATTCACAGTCTGGTTTTATTGAACTCTGAATCATTCTGATGTCCTTGGTTGGAAATTGATTCTCACAGTCGTGATGCTTAAGCCGGTGTGACACGATCAGTCTCCTGGGCCGAGTGGACTCATAGTAGTAAGCTTCGTACGAGTGCACTAGAATATCGGTTCACATTATCACAGTTCACTCGGATCGTTTTCTTCATACTTTTCATTGTTGCTCACAGTAAAGTCGTTTTTTTTTATTTCGTATTGAACTTTCACTACTCGTATACGAGCTAGCTTGGACAAGTAGAGCTCGGAGCGCGGTCCGAGTCTACTCTGCTCGGATACAATCGTCCGAGTGCGCTCGGATTATCGGTGTCAACGATACCAGTTGGGACCGAATAGCTATCCGAGTCCACTCGGTCCGAGGAGACTGATCGTGTCACTGCGGCTTTATGTCAGATTTTTAACTTCAGAGTGTCGTCAGATGAGCAACCTACACTGTAATAGCAGCTGTATAACCGGCAAGTCAAGATTCTAGTCCCAATGAGAGCAAGCAAAAACCTCAATTGGCTAAACGTATTCAATAAAAAACAAACCTAATAATGATCGTTTAAAACATAAATTCCATTGCAAGCAAATATCACCGCAAAGGACGTGCGACGCCATAAATTCTTCAAGGAGGAAAAAACCTCATTATAAAAAATGTTACATTAAAACTATTGCGCTTCATTCCAATCTAAGCCATTAGTATTCCATAACAATGCAGCAATAAAAACATCTCCGCAATTACACAGCAATTCACCTAAATGTCAATGCCAAGATGCGTACGATAGAACAACGTATGGTAGGTACCGCTCACTTCACAATTGCGGGGTCAATCATGTAACAATTACATCTTTACATAACTTAGTTAAATGTAAGTGCTTAGAATTATCAATGGGAGCATAGACGAAAAAATGAATTTAACAGTTACTTATAAAAAATGTATGGAAATTTCACACAGCGCCATCTAGCCCCAAACTAAGTACTATGGGAACCAGACAACTGATCTTAATACCAGCTTAATACAATCTTAGATACCTTTTGTTTGTAATGTAAATACATACATAAAATACAACGTAAAACCCAGACACATAACAAACACTTATGTTCATCACACAAATGTTTGTTCTGAATGGGAATCGAACCCACAACCTGTAGTTCAGAAGAAAGAGCCACTACCAACTAAGCTAGCAAACAAACAGCACCATGCAAAGCTTGTCTCAAACTTGACGCACGAAAACGATTCTTGTTGTTTGGGTCATAATACCCTGTTTAAATCTACGCCACTTTTGGCTTACTACATGTAGCTTAGTTTTTGTATTGATAGATTAATTCTTGATCAACTAAAATATATTTATTTAGGTATTATAAGTCATATTAATTTAACAATAGGTCACTCCAATAACCCAGCCCTTATTGTTCCCGGTGCAAAGGTGCCCATAACGCTTGCTGCGTTGCCACGTTGGATGGCAATGGCCAACCTTTGCACCAGAAACGCACCGGAGCGGGAGTCACCCGACCTTTCGGCCATCCTACGCCCTAGCTCTGACACCAAGTTCTTTGCTTCTGCTCCCCAACTGCCCATGGTCTCCACAGCGATGGGCACAAAATAATAGTGGGGCTCCATCGCTGCGTATTTCAGCCGCTTTTTGTAAGCGGCCTCCTCCTCATTCTTGATTATAATGCTATGTACAAGTTATTATGTAAATTATACAGCAGATGTAGTCTGAGATTCTACGAATGAAGATGTAGATAGATAATGAGATGAGATGTATCTGATATAATTATAATGCGTGTCATCATGAAATAGATGAAAGTACAATGAGGTAAGACATTGAGCCAAATGGGCTTTTTCATTGTGCATTATGCAGGCTGCTAGGGAAAAGGGCATTTGGTCCCGGTGTTCTTGTTTTCTACTAATAAAACCTAGATACTTGTAAGATAATCTGAATGGACACCTCAATGGAATATAAATAAATAAGTGTGGACATTTCACACAGCGCCATCTAGCCCCAAACTAAGCAAAGCTTGTACTATGGGAACCAGATAGCTGATATAATACTTAGACACTTTTTGTTTGTAAATACATACGTAGAATACAATATAACACCCAGACACAGAACAAACATCGATGTTCATCACACAAATGTTTGTTCTGGGTAGGAATCGAACCCACAACCTATAGGTAGTTCAGAAGGTAAAGCTACTACCAACTGAGCTAACAAGCCAGTCAAAATAAGCTACGCCCTCAGCTGTATCATTAGATCACTACCATAAAGTGCGAGATTTAGTAAGCCGCAAGCTCATTTTACGTGTAAATATAATTAGATCCAGAAATTATAGATCTTGAAATAATATAGATGATTCAATCCATGTTTATGTTATAATTATAATATTAAGTTAAGTACCTATATAGACATTTAGTTGTGTCTATGAAATTTCCTAATAGGGCGAAGCTCTAAGTGCCAAAGGCAATTAATTTCCTTTAGATTTTCGAAACAAGTATTAAACATCTATATTAAAGGCTTTAGAAGGCTTAATAGTTTCGTAACTTTACTTTTGTAATTATAATTAATTTTAACGTTGATTTCAATTTGATGTGAAAGGAAAATTCAAAGGTCGCTAGACCTATCATAGGATCATAGGAAAATTTATAATTTATGTCCACTCTGAAAGCTTCCGCAACATAGATGATAACGTAAAAAAATATACGAGAGACATGTTGAAATCGTAATGGATAATCAACTTTTTGATATTTCCTTAAACTTTTAATTAATTTAGTAATAATTATGTAAAACGCTTTCGGCTGAAAAATCAAAATACCAAAAGTATTAGGTAAGTACAACATACTCCCACATTAATCAAGACCATTCAACAAAAAACCACGTTATCTTGAAATCTACAATTGACTCATGCGTCCTAGACAAATGTACCAATAATTCTAACCGCAGACTTCACATAATCATTGTGACCTTTAGAATAGCCCGGAGTGGTCGCTGCCCTTTACAGATCAGGTGCGGGTCAGGTCACCTCAATTGCGATTGATATTAGAGTATGCTAATTTGTGACGTACCTGGTTAAAGGATATGTACTTTTTAACATTACAGATTAGGCTATTTGTCAAAGTCAAGGTGAATTTATTGCAAATGTTTAGCACTATTATTAGTCAAAATTAGAATTAAGTACTAAAAATACTAAATATTTTTATTTATTATATTTGATCACCATCATTATCATCATCTTATCTGTCCAAAGTGACCACGTGGAAGACCACGAAACGACCACCGAAGACGGTGGTTTCAAAATTTTAGTATGAGAGCCGCACAAATAGACAGTCATTGTTTCACTTTTCTTATTGAGGATGAATATTTAATAAAAAATATTTATGGGGAGCCGATGGATGCAATAGGCATGTAGGCGCTCAAAGTGGCGCTCTTTGGGGGAGGCCTATGTTCAGCAGTAGACGTCTTCAGGCAGATGACGATGATGATATACGAAACGAATTGATGATATATAAAAATTAAATCCCAAGTTAAATAAATGATGTTGCTGTCGTTAAAATGACAGCTAACTAAAAGATTATTGACGGAGCACCTATATAATAAAGGTTTATTATTTCACCTCTTCTTTTATCTTGGAAAATCTAGGCCAATGGGATTGGCCACTGCACTTTGTAGTGATTTACGCATCTACGCGTATAGGTCAGGTGTGGGTCATATTAGGTTTTGCTTGAAATTGCTTGATGTTTTGCAAAGTTTACAAATAAATTATATGTATAAATATTTGTAGACATTTCACACATGCCATCTAGCCCCAAACTAAGCAAAGCATGTTCACCATGTTGATCACAAAAATGTTTGTCCGGGGTAGGAATCGAACCCACAACCTACAGATCAGAAGGCAGGGCTACTACCAACTGAGCTATCGGACCAGTCAACCTAGCACCTAGGTTAGGCACCTTGATTTAGCAGAAGCCGATTCACAGCACGGTCTGAAAGAGCCTATACATTTAGATCATTTGGGCGATTCACACCGCAGTGTGAACTTATTCACTATGCATTTTAGGCTTTCGGCTTTTTAGTCAATCTGCCCTCGTAGTCTTTTTGCTTTGTAGGCAGTCTGATCATAAAGGAACCACACGCGGTCCGAAACGCCCCACTCTCCTTTAATTCACGGTTATAAGATCGAGTGTACGACATGATAGAATAGGGATTGGGTTAAAAAAAACATGTTGCGTTTTATGTGAGAAAAAGAATAAATTAGGTTATCTCTAACAATAACAGAATAACTACCACAGAACACTATAATCTGTTATTTATATTGATGGTCAAGAGCCCCTTTGTTACTAGACATGTTTTTAGATTGATTTCACACTCAGATAAATTTCAGGCTTTTGGTCATAGCGGACTTTAAAGGTGTTGAAATTGGGTATAAAATAGCAAATGAATCACTTGGGAACAGTTTAACGATGGTCGTATATTTGACAGTGATGCCCACAAATGATGATGTCCACCGGATAGGAAAATGATTAGGAAATATTGAGTCGTTACAATTATATAGTAATCTTTCAAAATCTATGACGGATTGCTTATAAGAATTTAGCTAAATTTGATACTTGAAACTGTTAATTTCTGTCAACCAAAAAGATCATTTAACTTCTGGAATACCAGCATTTTCCATAACAATAGAATAGCAATGTATGCCGGATCGATATCGAGCCACTGGGAGTCCAAGTATGCTATAAGCTATCTTTGATGTAGGTATTATAAGAATGTTACCTAATTACATAGATATCTGTGATCACCTTTGTATTTGTCTATTAAGTTCAAAAACTTGAAATTCTTTAAATCTGCATAATAATCTATTGTATTCTGTATTTTTACCTTACTTGATTTGATGACCTCCTTGGCCTTTTGTCAATTATTTTCATTTCAAAACATTAGCTAAACATTCAAAGGTTTTCACAACATACCTCGCGACCCTGCTCCTCAGCCTTGATCCCGTTCTCAGTCTCGTAGTTATATCTGAAGGAGTCTTCTTTAACATCTGAGTCGAGGGCGATGATGCGAGCATTCCTCTCGAAGGAGGCTTGGGGTCTGTTCGACTGCTCTGTGCCGTAAGGCAGGACGCCAGCTGCGGCGACGCCGAAGAGAGCGGTGATCAGGAGCTGGAATTTGATATTTTTAATGAAATTATCGTCAAGTTTTGATAAAATTTCGAAGAAAAAATCCTCCTAGACGTGCCTGAGAAATGTCGCTGCCGTCAGGGTTGCCTTAGCCGGGGTTTGTCCGTCTATGGTAAACCCTGGCAGCTGCATTGAGTCACGCGAAAGTGGCTTGCAAACCCAAAGATTTTGAAGATCTTGTTGCACGGCACAGCGCAATTGACTATTAGTATTATAGGTATAGGTGTAGAAAGAATTAGGATAGATTTTTTAAGAAGGTGTGTTACGATATTAGCGTTAAAGTCGCAAGGGGATGTCCCGCTTGGTGATAAGTAACATATAGTATTTGATAAGATTACGACAAGGGATGTCTGGTCAAGCTTAAAATACTTCTGGTTATGTCAATACAAATGTCAGAATGACCATTTTGTTTACTTCAACGTTTCTATATTTAGGTACTTCTGTTACTGTTTCCGAGAAGATCAGGGTTGGTGTCTTGTACCTTTCTCTAACCAACAAAGTAGTGTAGGGAAATGTGCCTCCAATGTAAGATTTTCATACATTTGCCACGAGAAAATTGCAGACTTGTTCTTTATAGTCATGACGGTACAGATAGGTATAATAGAATACCGCACAATGTGTCACACGTAATCATATGCACAGCCGACGCGATTACTCTTTCAGATAAAGCTATCACAAATTTGTCAGTTCCTACATTTTTGCACTGTCATTAATAAGCTTTATAAGCTGTCCGTATACTCACAAATTGTGTAACTCAAGTGCAGACTGATTCAACACCTGTCATAAGGACTTTATATTCAAATGCGAAACTTCATAATTTCTTAGCAATTAGACGACGTAATGCTAAATAGATTTTGATGTGGTCTAATTGAGTGCAGACTTTTATATAAAATTAAGTAAGCTCCTTGTTTGTTATTTTTTATTGTGTATTGTGTAAGTATTGTGAAGTTGAATAAATGATCTTCTATTCTATTCTATTCTATATGCCATGTTTTATAATTAACTATTAAATTAACTTGGCTTTCATTTTAAGTGTAGGTAACGCAAGATTTATACTTTACACAAGATTACGGAATAGCAGATTGTGTCACTATGGACCAAATTAATGTATTTAGATCGAGAGCGATTATTTGAATCCAGAACGAAGCGAAGGAGCCTAGAGTAGAATCCTAAGCGTAGCGAGCGATTCAAATTACGTCGCTCGAGGTTAAATAACTTTGGCACACTCTGCTGTTCATCCCCCTGTATGAGAAAAATCATTTTGTCATGTGTGCCTAATTACCCATTTTAGGCGCATTTATCGAGGAACTCTTCGCCTCTTTTCGAATACACTCATCACATTTTCATCCCGAAAATAAATTTTTTGATGAATGTTTAAAAACCTGATTATAAGCAACCATTGGACTAGTATAATTCCAGCCGTAGATTCAAAAACACTCGTACGTTGTAGAGTTCAGCAGGGTGATCATGTAACTTTGATTGCAATGCAACAGGTGAAATTTCATTCTTATTTTGAAAATTTCGTCTGTAACTATGCACATAATCTGCGTATTGAAACTGTCAAATCCATACACTGTCAAATCCATACTTTGTGTTTCCATCGGTTGCAATAGAGTTAAGCCTGGTTTTCACAGGCACAGTTTCTGAGAGCAGTCTATACAGTATTTTGAAGTAGCTGACCGGGAGCAACTGACTGGTCAGTACTGGCTCAAATTTGTTTTCACGGACCCAGTAGCTGCCAGACAGTAACTGTCCTTCACTGTCCGCCAGCTATCGGCCCTGTGAAAAGTAGGTTTTACATGATCGCCTCGCTACTACCAGTACCTATACATAATTTGACTGTCTAGTACTTGGCGACAGATCCTTTATTCATGGTGTTGCATCAGATTTTAAGATAGCTCCAGGCTATAGCCATATCAATTTTAACAAGTAAAGTAATCACGATACATAAATCAAAATAGGTACATTATTTTCTCTTCGATACGCTACATTAATCATATAGCTAAGCTGTGTTCAGGGTTCCGCAAGCGAGTTACGAAAGCTAACGATTTGCGAACACCGTGCAAATTTGATGAATAAGTTCACTTTTGTGAGCTTTTTTATTTGACGGAGCTATGAAGATGACCACGTACATTATTTATAAATATTTTTATAGTTAAACTTTGAAAATAACATACAACTAACATAATAGCTTTTTTTGTCGTCGCTATGAAATCTGCTAAGCGATCACGTTACTTGATTGCAACCGATAGAAACATAAGTTAGTATGGATGGACTTGACAGTTTCAATGCGTAGTTTATCTGCATCGTTACTACCAAAATTTTACAACTCAGAATTAAATTGAAAATTTGCAATTAAAGTTACATGATTACCCCACGGATTAACATTTTAAAATTAGACAGAAAAAATACATAAAATTTGATATTACATTTGTGTCGTTTCTAATGTACTTGCGTTAAATAGATTTTTATTGTATCTACCAGAGTTATGTAATAAAACCACGAATTATGAATTTAATGATGCTTTATTAAATAAAAATTATAATTATGCTGAACAACAACATGGGTTTTAAACACTATTAAAAACCAGGCATTGTTTAAATTACATCACTTAAAATGACAAAAAGTTTCTCAAAGATCCATGGATCTCACTGTCGCACCTACTATTGTGTCGTAATGTTTCTATCCTGCGATTTAGAGATTTAATGTTCGATACCAGAGTTTAGTGCATTGTTACATGCTGCTAAAATGCGTGTACATTGTTTTTTCCGTGGCCTTGTTGGTTTATTGTTGCGTTAATTTTTATGTTTCACGGTTTTGAATTTCTGTATAACTTGCATCTTAGGTTTAATTATTAGAACTTATAAGCCATCTGTGGAAGTTTCATAGATAATTAAACGCGGTAGTTACTCGTAATAGTATAATTGCTATAGCTGTAAGATGTTTTAGAAATTAATTGAAATAATGAGACAGATTAATAGATTAATACTTAAAAGTTTATTGTTTAGAAAAAAGGGCAAACCGTTTTACTTGTTTTTAAAGAATTTTAATAAAAATAATTTAGCTCTTATACTATAAATCACACATAATTAGGGTGAATTAGTCAGTCGCATGTGAATTTTATATAAATATATATCTGTCAATTATTTGCCTTGCAGTCAAGTTAAAGTTTTATTTGAAATTATATTGTTATTAACTCACTTTCTGTAAATTATTTGAAAAATAAATCCATGAAATCATTTTTTTGTATTGTCACCATTTAAAGCTACACGTGTTATATTATACGGAATCCTGGAAACTCATTTTCAAACGCACTTAGTGTAATAAAATATTTTTTGACTTTCATAAATGGAACACTTGCAGAAATTAATCACTCGATTGCACAACTAGTCACGCCTATCCGCAAATCGATAGGTAGTTTAATCGAAAATATTATCGATAGTTCACTCACCAATTTCATGTTGATGCTTTGGGTCGGAGGTGAACTCTGAGAATGATGTACATACAGACGTTCCCCCCTATTTATATACGTAGTGGTAAAGTAAACGTTACAAAATTCATTCTAGATTATAATGAAGTAGCTTTTCCCAATATAATAAGTTTGAAGTTCAGCGGTTGATTTTTGCGGTATGAACTTTTTTTGTGGTGTTTAGGATGAACTTTTGCGTAAGCGATAAGTGACATTAGCAATTTGGTACGAGTTGTGAAATGATGAGTTTACTTAGTGCCTCTTGAGTTGACCTGGTAAATTTATTTCATGTTGTAAAAAAGGTTTATAAAATTATAAAATTTAGGTTTATTTATTGATGATGAGTATTTTTAATATTAAATTTATCAATTATTATGTACCTAATTTAATTATTTTTTTATTTAAATTTATCAATTATATTTAATTTAATTATTTTATTATTTAATTTTTTTTTTTTTTTTTTTTTTTTTATATTTAATATAATTATTTTATTATTTAAATTTACCAATTATATTTAATTTAACTGAAATTTATAATTTAATATCAGATGTGAAAATTATAAAATAAAGGTTTATTTATTAATGATGAGTTTACTTAGTACCTCATGAGTTGACCTGGTAAATTTATTTCATATTGTATGCTGAAAAACAAACGAACTCTTTTCTAAAACATTACCTACTTCACTCAGATACTTGTTTTATGATTAGGTGTTGTGGGAGCATGGTATTCGTATATATAGTTCCTGGGTCCCTAAAATGAGAAATCGAGATAGGAAATCGACAATATTATAGATAAGATAAAGAATAGTTATATAGTCCAGGCTCTATGTATGTAGATCGTTGGGCGATATGTATGTATAAAAAATGTATGTAAGCATATATTTTGTAATTATTTTACATAGAAAATAATGTCGCAGCTGCTGCATTCGCTACTTCCACTTGTTTTTTAAAATTAAATAGGCCCGTATCTGGCCGCAATCTCACCTGATGGGAAGTGACGACGCGGTCTACGACATGCTTGCCTAGAAGACGTATTCACTCGTGACTTGAAGAGCTCCAGATTGTACTTGTCGGGAAACAAAAACGCTGGTAAAGTGTTCCATTCCTTCACTGCTCAGATTATTAAATGTCGAGTTAAACCGCTTTGTGTTAATCCCCTAGCCAAGTCCCCCAGAGGACTGCACAGTACTCGCTATTCCTTGTCGATCCCCTATGCTGGGGATTCACCTAGTATAATACCTACCAACAAAATTTAATCCACTTAAGTCCCATAACCCAATTACCCAGGGGACTGGGTAGCACTCACTATTCCACTACGATACCCGGGGATTGAAATGGATCTTTTTACTTATTTATTCCGTATTGGATCCCCCAAATCAAAGTGGTAACCTTATTACAAATTATGGTCTTTTTCTATTTATTTTAAGCAGGGTTTATTTTGCTCTACCCTTCCGTAGCAGCAAAAGGCCTCCCATGGTCTCCCCTCTTTCACATTGACGTCATTTCTCTTGGAAAACCTATTTTTTTGAGATAATCTGAGATTGGTATAAAAACTGCAGCTTTAGTTGAGAAGCAACGTTGGTTTAATGAAATTCCTTTAATTTTTTTTTAATTATATGGTCCACCTGATGAGAAGTGGTTCGTAGCCTATGGATATCTGATAACACTGGAGGTGCCACTTATGCTTTGCTTACCTTGTAGGATTTCGTGGAGTCAAAAGGACTACTGACCTAAATACTGCACTAGCCACGTATTATCAGCTATAGGGTTATCTTATGAGGAAATAGCACAACAGCACAGTCTCTTTATTGAACAAAAAAAACTAATTCGTAACCAACATTAAACAAATGTATTTACTTGTCATTATCATTGGTGGGAATCGAACCCACAACCTACAGTTCAGAAGGCAGGGCTACTACCAACTGAGCAATTAAGCCAGTAAAAAAAGTACGTACATTATAAGTTCCCCGATGAATCTACTAATACGATGTCAGCATTTCTTTCTGAATCATTAACTTTCTAAGTTCTATTACCTACTGTCCACATTATCATTTATCCTCTTGATTTTCTATACTCTCAATTTTCCGCACTACTAAATTCCGACATTAATAATTTTAGAAATTCCTAATATTCCCCAATAAGAAATTTCCATGAAGTACAATTTGACGCATCGCTCGTAGAACTGACAACCGATGGGGAAGAAAGGTTGTCGAGTGGCGGCCACGAACCGGAAGCCGCAGCGTAGGCCGGCCCCTCACTAGGTGGACCGACGATCTGGTGAAAACCGCAGGGAGCTGATGGAAACAGGATGCGAGCAGCCGCTCGAAGTAGCCCTCTCTGGTATAGGCCTATATTCAGCAGTGGACGTCTTCAGGCTGTTGATGATGATGATGATGATGGACAATTTGACACTCAGTTAATTTCAATCACCAAGGACACTTTTTCGAGGTCTTTTCTTATTTATCAGTAATTTAAACATAGATTATGATAATCAGAAACCAGAACAAGCAAATAGGTCTATTATGAAATTACTATGGTTTAGAGAGATTTCGATACACGTTCAAAATGTCAAGGATTATACACCTGATGTGTAATAACTACTAACTACGCCATAATGATGTATCGGAAGTGTTAACTTTGGATTAATAGACTCTTAATAATCAGTAACTCTAAGTGTTATGGTTAGATTGACTTAAAAGTGTATAGGTTTAATTCTAAAATAAAAATATAATTTAAATGTTGTGTTGTTTGTTTGTTGTTTTTGGTTTTTTTTTTTTTTTTTTTAATGGTTTGTGGAATGTTACAATAAAGTAATTTTTTAGCTAAATATTTAAACATTTTTTTTAAGTAAAATCTGTTTGCTTATTCGTTCCAATAAATACACACGCTACGCGTCCACGCGTGTCGCGTAATTCCACGCGTCGTTATGCAACAAATTATAACAGTAAGTGTATATATTATTTTTATTTTCAACTGAAATAATTGGATTATTCTGAGAGACCCTGTATTTGCTGACTATCCTTTACTTTTACCTTCTGTCTCATGGCTGAATAAATTGTCGCACTGTGAGCCTACGAGATTACAAATCATTCTCAGACATCAAAGATTAGCGCACACCGAAGGAATGCAACGCACTTCCGTTTACGGCCAAACCTTCATCGAAAGGTTCGGTCCGACTAATTTTGATAGCCTTTTTTCAATGTAAGTTTTGATAAATGAAAACCCAGTTATGAAATACACACATCAAAAAAGTCCAAGCAACATGCATGATATTACAAATTTACCATTTATATTAATTAATTTCTAAGTATTTACTCACTTAAAGTGCGTAGGTAAGTAAACTTTTTTGTTATTGATGACATACTGCCAGGTTGTAAAAAAAAAATTCGATTATGTTTTGTTTTTTCATAAAATTCAAATGACTGCAAATTTGTTTGAATTTAAGTGCGTTTTAATTGACACGTTTATTCTTGATTTTATAATTTTACCAACCATTTATATAAAGTTAGCGACAAAATTGATATTCTTCACGTCATGGAGCGACGTCATTTGACGGCAGATGAAATGCAAAGAGCTGTAGGGATGTTGCAAGCGGGAAGTAATCAATCTCAGGTATCTCGACATTTTGGCATTCATAGAATTGTTATTTGTCGTCTTTGGCAGTCCAAGTATACCGTCCAAGTCCTTCAAAACACGTCTCTGGAGCATGTCCCATGCGTGCTCGATGGGGTTTGGTGTAGCCTCTAGTAGCTCCGCCTTCTGAACTATAGGTTGTGGGTTTGATTCCCATCCAGGAGAAACATTTGTGTGATGAACATAGGTGTTTGTTCTGTGTCTGGGTGTTATATTGCTTTCTTTCTTCCCCATTGGTTGTCAGTTCTATGAGCGATGTGGCCTGCCCATCGCCATTTCAACTTGCTAATTGTAAGAGCTATATCGGTCATGCTAGTGGTTTAAATAGTGCGAACCTATAATTATTAACTTGTTATTAATGAAATTCATCCGCTATTTACTCGTTTGTCCGTGAGAGCTTTTATAACTTTCTTCTTTTTTGAGGGAGGGAAATGCCGATGATTCCCTGCCCTTACATAGTTATGAAGATACCTGCTCATTGCTCAACCACCATGCCACAGAGGCTCTCCTGCACGAACACATTACCAGTGTCTTTGTTTCCTGAAAAATATAATCAAGGAGTTTTCAAAACAAGACTGAACAAGTATCTTCTAGACGAGCATGCTCCATCTTCGACCGCGTCATCAGTTACCATCAGGTGAGACAGTGATCAAATACAAGCCACACATTAAAAAAACACAACTGAATAGAAAACCTCCTAGTTTTTTGATGTAAGTTTTTTTATGTAATCTATAGTCATTGTGGAATGGTAACTCCACAGAAGGAATGTTAGAAAGAAAGAAAGAAGGAATCTATCAAAAAAGTAGTCCCGTACCTTTACTTTTTTAGCCCTCGACCTGACCTTTCGTCTACACTTCATTCATGATCTTCTGACCTATATTACACAGGTATGCGACCTTTACAAGATATTGTTATTTATGTAGGTACCTAACCCATCTCGACTTTTGTTAGTCGAAGGTTAAGCTACGAGCAATGATAATTTCCGTCCAAATTTTAATTATTTTTGTTATAAAAATTAATGTCTATATTAAAATGTTTGTTTTACAAGTAAAGGTTTCTGCAATTATGTTGTTAGTTTACGATAAACCATAACTAACTAGGCATAAGATAATTTCGTCTACACCGCTGGTAGCGGAGTTTTTAGACCGATTTCTTGATACGGGCACAGTGTTTTTTTCTTTATACTAACTAATGCCAACTACTTCTAGTAAACTGAGTGAGTGTAGCTCATCGGTAGCCCGTGTGACTTCCGAACCGATGAATCTTAGTTCGAATCCCGGTCATCACCCATCCCTGACTTTTGCTCTTACATCGGTGAAGAAATCTTTTTTTTTTTTCTAGTTATACGTGCTCCATCTTTGGCTATAACATCGAGTACCATCAGGCGCGTTGGTGGTAAAATGTAAATCTATAATGCTTAGGTAACTAACGTCAAAGTAACTGTTGTCTTATTTCTTTAATTACTTTTTTTTATTGTCTGTCATTTGATCATATTTCGCATGACGTCAAGTGATAATGCGATCGCTTCATCATCGTCATCATCAACAGCCTAAAGACGTTTACTGCTGAACATAGGCTTTTCCCACAGAGCGCCATTTTGAGCGGCTCCCGCGGTTTTCTCCAGATCGTCGGTCCACCTAGTGGAGGCCTACGCTGCGTCATGGTCGCCACTCGAGAACCTTTCTCCCCATCGGTTGTCAGTTCTACGAGCGAGGTAGACTGCCCATTGCCATTTCAACTTAATTCTATGCAGCCGATTATTCAACTAAATTATGATGTCTAGGTACGTATAGGCTACGTAGATCTAGACAGTCATCTCCTGAATATCAGCCCACCTGACAGAATCATTCGACCTGCGCCATAATGGCAACCTACGGGGTGACTAATGCACAATGCGCTGAGGAATTCGATTTATAATAGCTTAATATCATCGCATCCGATTATTGTAATCGTGTCCTTGCTGGCGCAGTGCGTTGGTGAATGGGTTAGTTATTCTTATATCCTGTTAATTATTTTATTAGATGTTTTTTTTTGCAATATTATGTAGGAAAGCTATGCACGGAGCTTACTTGCGAGATTAGATCCAAAATGAGGAGATCGGCAAGAGAACTAATGTGACTGTCCGTGGCTCTTAGAGTTAGCAAGTTGAAATGGCAATGGGCAGGCCACATCGCTCGTAGAGCTGACAACCGATGGGGAAGAAAGGTTCTCGAGTGGCGACCATGAACCGGAAGACGCAGCGCAGGCCGGCCCCTACTAGGTGGGCCAACGATCTGGTGAAAACCGCGGGGAGCTGATGGATGCAGGAGGTGAGCAGGGAAGGTCTGTGTTCAGCAGTGGACGTCTTCAGGCTGTCGATGATGATGATGATGATGATGATGATGATGATGTAGGAAAGAGTGAGTGTGCTTCAGTGGTAGTCTATACACGACTTCCAATCCAACGCACCCTCGTTTGAATCTCACTCGGTGTTGCACCAAATACTTTGCAAGTTACGTGGCAGTTACGCTCCCTCTTACAATGGTGAAGAAAAAGTCGTGAGGAAACCGGCATGCTCTAGATTAACATGTTTCGAGAGCATGTTAATCTTGAGCATGCACCCATTCATCCATCAACCAGCCAGTCAGCTGGGTTATGGCCTACAGTATACTCTCCCTATATTAGAGTAGTTTCATATGAAGGCTGATGATGAGATGATGTAGAAAACCAACCTTTTTGAATCACGAGCAGGTTTTGCAATCGCATCCATCTATCCCTAAACCAGGTCATGCTTTTCTTAAGGCTGCTGTATACGCGGATCCACTATCTCGCTCTCGCATTGCGACATTTTTGAATTTACTTATGAAATCTGGCTAAACTATGTTTACCTAAATAACGTTACAAATATTTAACAAAAATATCACATTAATCCAAACAAGATTTCATAAATACAAAGGTGTGAAAGTTTTTTTTCTTTCCATACCATTTTTATGTATGAAAACTTGTTTGGATCAACATGATATTTTTGTTGAATATTTGTAATGTTATTTTATAAGAACATAGTTTAGCCAGATTTTACATAACTAAATTCAGTTATTTAGTATCTTCAAAAATGTAGCAATGTGCGAGCGAGATGGTGGATCCTCGTATATAGCAGCCTTAAGCTATTGTGACAAGTGATCTCATGTCTAAATTACAGGCGTATCATGATTAGATGTTCGCACTACAAAGTGACGACCTGGTGAAAGCCGCGGGGAGCCAGTGGATACAGGAGGCGAGCAGCCGCTCAAGGTGGCCCACTCTGGGAGAGGCCTATGTTCAGCATTAGACGTCTTCAGGCTGATGATGATGATGATGACTACAAAGTGCGTAGTAAAATGCATAGTTCAATTTAATTTATTATGTCTAAAATGTGGTCAAACCGTCAATGTGTGGTCAATGTGGTAAGCGTTTGCTGAGTCATTCATAGTCCAAATGCCCAAGGAATAGAATGCTCTTTCAGCAACAGTGTTTCCTCCTGAGTATAACCTGGGTCTTTTTAAGTCAGGAGTGAATGGGCATCCCATGGGCAAACGTGCTCCACCTTAGCCAACCTCGTCACTTACCATCAGGTTAGTTGTTGACAAAAGTATGCCCATTTTACAAAAAAAAGACTATAATACCTGACACCTTTAAAATCTTTTAATTTGAATCTCAATGATTACATTCCAACTAACTTATATTAAAGCCTATTTGAAACTAACCCATTAAATCATATCACGTAAGTATGATACGTAACACATTAATAACTGGCATCAACATATCAACGAAATAGCTATAACTCAAATATGATATGGGATCTGATATATTAATTGGAGATTGTATAGAAGAGTTCATTCACGGATTGATTTCGAAAAGATTTCATTGTTCTCCGTATCAATCGAAACTGCAGACAGGGTTGTTGGTCAATAATAATAGTATTGTGTTACGGGTAATGTGTGAAATGAGTAATTTTTTGGTATGCACAGTTGCCCAACATTACAGTTTACGGTTTTCCTCATTTGAAAACCTGCAATCTTCTAAATAAAATTGCTTGCAAACTTGAACTTGAGTTGGTAAATTTTAGTCAATATTTACACTTTTCTACTCTGACTGCCTGCAATAAAATTGACACCTTGGTACTTTTTGTAATACCACAGAATACTTAATGGTACCTACTCTTAATTATTTACTCTGCACATCGATCAAAGTGACGACAAAAGTAGGCTTGGGACAAAATAGAGACCAACAAGTTTTGGTCTATTGTATCCTTTGAATATGTACGAGTAGAAGCGTAGTATATGACGTCATTCATGGACAACAAGGAGAGCGCTGTACATTCGGTACTAAGCAAAAAAAAGACGAACGTAATATCTTTGGTCCTTGTCACCGTTACCGGGTTTTTTTATTTGGCTTCGTTTGATCTAAGCCAAACAGGTAAACAATTTTTTGAAATTGTTGTTTTTTGTGAAATAATCGCTATTTAAATGGTGATCTAGGCAATAAATATTTGACAAATAATGTGTGTGCAGTGGGTGGTTGCAGAATTTTAAGCAACAGAAGTCGCACTGAGGCGTAAATATGAAGGAATAACATTTCACAAGTAAGTAGCCATTGTTTTGTCTATTTTCCCTTTTTAGAAGTGTTTATTGTGAAAAATATAAATACAGCGTTACATTTCATGTAATAACAAGTCCTCAGCTAAACAGAAAAACAGCTAAATGATTAATTAATGGATAAAATAACCATACCTAACCAAAAAATTTCATTGTCAAGGTACTGCCAGTTTATGATTTCTAATTTCTCATAAAACCAGCTAGGTACCATGTTGATTTGCAAATGTTTATAAGTCGTTAAAAATTCTTTTGTAGGTATATTAGCTAATTATTTGCTTGATTTAACTTAGTAAAATATATCATTTTATATTTAAGGTCAGGTGGGGTAAGTGAAACATACTTGCACTAGGACGCTAATTTTTTTTTACACATAGAAAGCCTAAATCTGAAATGGCAAATGACGGCAATAAATACTTTTCAAGAAAATATTTTTGAAAATTCAATTTGCGTAAACGAAACATCACTTCAAAAATGGTTCACGGTTTTGACAGAAACGTTCCGATTCAATATTCTGGCGGTAGGTTGACATTGGCGTTTGACTATTTTGCAGTTGACTATATTGACAGTTTTGTTTTTATTATCTGTTACCCGCAGTCATTATATTAGGTACCTACTTATATAATAATAGCAGCCAGGTATCACTTTATTAGCGTAGAGTCTCCATCTCTTTCTTTGGGTGCCGTATAAGAGAGAACTAAGGGACTATCCAGAGAATGGGCAGTAGCATTCTCCTTGGTACATTATAATCTTCTGCGATGACAAGCTACTTCCTAAGCGAGGTGATTATGGCAAACCTCCCTATAATCAGCTCAAAATGGCGTTTTATGGGCATGCCTGTGTTCAGCACTGGATGTTTTCCAGCTGTTGATGTGAAATACGTGATTTTCGCCCTTGGGACATTTACATTGACATTTGTAATGTAGTAGGTATTTCATTGATTTTATTACCTGTGTCGTCTGTGACTGCAAATACTAACCCCACATTACGCGCCGTTTCATGCATTATTTTCGTGTAATAATGTACATAAACACGTTTAAATTGCTTCATGGCATCAGCCGACTTGTGTTTTGTAAACTTAAAGATAGCTGATTTCTTTTTATTTTATGACCTAGCAGAAAGATTGTGTGACGCGTGTACTAGAGCATTGAAACCATTTCGCCACATGGCATAGAGCTAAACTGCGTGATTTATTGATTACGATAGGGTTTCACTTAGGTACTCCTTCGTTTCACTTACCCCACCTGACCTTATATTTTAGTTTTTACAATAAAAAAGCAGTGAACACAAATTCAAAAAACAAGGTAAAACAAAAAAGGTAAAACATAAATTCTAGGTATCAAGGTAAATTACTCTATAGATAGAGCTAACGAAATCGCCCATTTTCTACCCAAAATTTTGGGAGACGTTCTTTATCAGGCAGCACCTCGTGTGGGAGCAAGAAACAACTAGGCGGCCACGCGAAATAGATTTCTACTAGTGGGAATTCTGTGATTGTATCACTATATTCACCTCTTGCTCTCTCTCTTAATGAAACCTAAAGAAAATATTTCCTTGTCAAAGAAAAGCTTTTGTTTGGAACTAGATGGCGCTGTGTGAAATGTCAACACATATTTATTTATTTTGATCAAGTGAACCGACATCTTCTAGGCAAGCGTAACCGATAGAGCCCATCTTCACTTTACCACTTATTTAATATTTTATCACATGGAACTGTTGGGTCCCATATCCTGTCGTGAGAATTGAACCCACAGCTTCCAGGTTATGAGCCGACCTACTCAACCGGTGGCTGTATACCCTTAATAGTATACCACCCTAATTAAATAACCCGTGCAAAGCCAGGGCGGGACAGCTTAGTCGTACATAAAAAGAACTCTTATTTATTGTTTCAACTACACCTACTGAGCATTAAGTTTTCCAAGCTAGCCATTCTACAAAATGACATATTCGTTAACGCATACAGTTTAAAGTGTCTAATAACCCTAGATATGGATATGATCGCCTCCGGCCAGTTACGCAGTAAGGTCACTTGGGTAAAGCGGAACACTGTTGCAGAATGACCACTGAGTACCATTTTGTAATAGGGTTAAAGGTACCTAACAGATGTCAAAAAGCTCGTGAAGTTCTGGCGATGTAAAAATGAGAATGATATTTAAGAAACGCCGTAATAAAAGCAGCGCTTTTTTTTCAAATTGTTGTTGAAAAAAAGCGTGTCGTTGTTGTTATTTGTCTTGTCCTGCCTCGGGAATCGAACCCACAGTTTCCGATTATAAGCCAAACTGCTTATCCACCACTCAACTGTCTCCGATTTATTGTTTTAGTGAGACACTTCATTAGATTCTTATCTCTTGATTTAACAGCCCGAAGACGTCTCACTGCTGACGACAGGCCTCCCCCATAAAATGCCACTTTAAACGCTTATCATAGGAAAGGAGGCGGGTGTGGGGGAGTTGCCATAATCACCACGCTTGGTGATAGCAGTAGATTTTAATGTAGCGAGGGGAATGCTGCTGCCCATCATACCCGGCTCTTACGGTGCCCACGCGAAATAAAAGGGTGGTCCTATTTTCAGACGATCACGTGGCGGTTAACCGTAGTCGAGTAAAATAGAAGATTTGCAGATGGCCTTGTAAGTAGAGAAGGCCGTAAACAATTAGTACCTAGCTACAAACAGTCTGCTTAAAAATAGTTAAAGATATTTTCAGAAGATCATTGCTCTCGCCTTGACCTTGACGTTTCACTATCATTTTTCTTTTAAATGATAAGTTTCAGATAAAACTTGAACTATTGAATCATCATCATCATTAGCCTGAAGACGTCTACAGCTGTACATAGACCTCCCCCATAGAGCGCAACTTTGAGCGCCTGCTTGCCACTTGCATCCATCGGCTCTCTGCGTTTTGACCAGATTGTCGGCCCACCTATGGGTACACTGCGTCTTTTGGTTCATAGTCGCTACTCGAGAAGCTTCCTTCCCTATCGATTAGCGAGCAATGTGACCTGTCCTCTGCCAGCTCAACTTGCTGATTCTAAGAGCTTGATATAGATAGATAGATAGATACACTCTTTATTGACACCAAATATAACAAAAATAAAATAAAGCAGGAAATCTTACAAGTAGGGTACAATGGGCGGTCTTATCTCTAAAAAGAGATCTCTTTCAGACAACCTTTGGATGGACAGAGATACATCAATGAGCATGGACGGTGGTGCTGTAAAATAAAAGTCACTATAATTTATACATACTAAAATAAATATAAAATAGTAGACTACATCAACAATACTTACTATTACATAATACAAATACTTATATAATTTACATAAATAATACATAATTATATCAATAATAAGGAAACAGTAAAGGATTATTTTGGAGTCAAGCTGGAGAGATAGAAGTGCCTAAAAATCCTTTTCTAACGTATAATTTCCCTTCACGAAACGTCTGAAAGTTGCGCAGCGAAGTTACTAGGCCACAGTCAAACATTCGCAAGAAGACTCAAGAATGCATCACTATTAACAATAGATGAAATAGCGTAGGTAGATCTATGACGTGATTAATTTCGGTAGGTGTTGCTATTTCTACACGGCAGCATATTAACAAAGTGGCTTTTGTTACGCTTCCTCTGTCATGTGTAATTGCAGAGAGATATTGTCTAGAATTAAACTCGCAAATTACTTCAACTGAATATATGCACTTATTTAAATTTAATCATGACTCAAATGTCTTGTCTACTACTGGAAAATGTCGCGAGCGACAGTGACAGCGGGACAAATCATTTTAAGCATAATATTAAAGTAGAGTAACGTTAATAAGTAAGGTATGTTAATGCTTAACCTTTAAAGAACTAACCCCGGTTTCTCGTAATTATGTTAAAGTTAATTTCACGTAAACTTAAAAATACTGAACGTTGCTTGTTAATCATCGGCTAATGGCTATTGTCAACCAATGAGCGTATAGCATTTGGTCTGTTAGCCACGGTTTTGTTCATGATAAGATCGCTTTATCGTTAAGCACAATTGTAATATTTAATAATGCATTTTGTCAATTCCGCGGGGTAATTACGTAAAATTTGCAACAGCAAAGCAACAGCAGTAGTGAAGCATACATGCTCGACACCACTAATGATGTATGACAGCAATCATCGCGCAATTTACGCCTGTTGCAAACCTGTTGTGGGTTAGGTGATACGCCCGCCGGTTTAATCCCCTTTAACGATCCCTTGAGAGATCAAAATTAGAGTAAATTCTACATACGTGACAAACGTAACAAATCTAAAATTTTTAAAACAAAGTTGCACTGCAATAACAGTCATCATCAACATCCTGAAGACGTCCACTGCTGAACATAGGCCTCCCCCAGAGAGCGCCACTTCAACATCCTTCAAATTAACAAAAAAAAAATTCTTTAATTCCTGTACATCCTAAGGTAGCCTGGAAGAAATCGCTTAATGCGATAACGCCCGTTGTTCTGCCATTCTTATGTAAATTTTTATGTGCATTTTTATTTATTGGTGTTCAGTAAAGTATTATTGTATTTTATTGTATTGTTGTAACACCCCTACCTAAAAAGTTTTACAAACGCCTAACGCTAAATTCAGATCAAAGTATTGAATCACCATTTGAATCTTCCACTTCAAAATCGGGCGTGAAGCTTTTTATATCCTTCAAAGCCTACGATGCGTTTGCTGCTATTATTAATACAGGCGTTTTTGAAATCACATACATTGTTATTTTAGGCTTGAGTTAAACAACAAAAACATTATAAAATAAATTTATTTATAGCATGTCATAATTTAATAAAACATAACAACTCACTAACATTAATAATAAATCATCTCCACACTAAAATAAATTTTAAATAACATAGAATCGAGTTGACATGGTTTTCTATTTCGATTCCATTTAGAAGAAATTTAATATTAAAGACAACAACATTGAGAATGACTTCTTAAAAAATCCTACTCATTCATGAGACAAAATGCAAAAAGTATTGGAATTCATTTGATATTTTCACTATTTGTTTGATTTGAAAAAGGCTACTCCACCGGCTGGTATATTTCAATAACTTTGGCATTTTTTATTTATCTCATCATTAGTTTTTACTAATGCTTGTGAAACAAAGATTCAGAGGCCAAATGTCCAGAATATCCACTATGCTGGAAGCCACTTGGTTCTTGGTGGCGGAAGGGTTGAGGAGACTGTTGGTATGCTTGAGAAGGCTGATGTTGATATTGATGCTGAACCTGCTGATAAGCTTGAGCTTGGTGAATCTGGGGCTGGTGAATTTGAGCCTGATGACTTTGGGCCTGGTGGATTTGAGCCTGATGACTTTGGGCCTGGTGAATTTGAGGCTGATGACTTTGGGCCTGGTGTTGAGCCTGATGAATCTGGGCCTGTTGAATCTGGGCCTGATACAGCCGAGCCTGATGACCTTGGGAGTCATGAACGTTTTGACCGTAACCGTCATGAGTTTGAGCTTCGTGCTGTTGCTCTACGTATTTTCCTGGAAATAAAATGAACGGAGCAGCGTTAGTAATAGATGATAAGTTGTGAATATATACTATTACCTCTTGGTAGAGAATATTCAACCTTATTTTCTTGAAAATTTTGTTTCATGTTACTAAACAAAAAATTATTAGGTACGTGGAACTATTATAATATTGTGTGACACTGCTATCTTTGTCTTGAGTATTTTTAGGTTTGTTTTAGAATTTGAAATCGTTCGATTTAGCAAAAGTTTTACTATGCTTATTTTCTCACCATCATCATAAACACCAGCTGCCTCATCCTTAGCGTTTTGCTCAATAGCTTTAGCAATAGCTTCGGGAATGGGTGGTGGAGTTGGAAGATGAGCACCCTGGGGTCTGAATCCGTTCTCATCAGCAGTGTAAGTGATGGTGTACGTTTGTCCATCATCGCCCGTGTAAGAGAATCCACCATGCGCTTCCGTGCCTTTGACTGTTTGGCCTACTTCTTGAGCTTTGATTCCTGGAATAGAAAAGATTTTTGTTTTCACAATGATGTTTGATGCTGTAAAATATTCTGCGTGACAATGCATTTTAGAGCTTTCAAATGAATTATCATTCAGCATATCAAGTTACTTGTTTGGAGAACTATTCAATTCAATAGTTTGATCAACGGCATTTTGATGAATCATTGCAAGCACTCTAGTCTTGCAGTAATTGTCTGCCAAATACAATACAACTAAATGAGTTAATAAATTTTATTGCTTACCATTGTCAGTCTCATAAGCATACTGATATCCATGACCATCACTCTCTGATACGAAGCTTAATATCTTTGCAGCCTTTTGCCCTGATGGCTGGCTCTGATAAGCTGACTCGTGTCCAGTGTGCGCCTGTGATTGGTCAGAGTACAACCCGTGTTGTTGGTACTCGAGCTGTGATTGGTAGATTTCTGCTGAGTTAGCGTAGGACTCTTGATGAGGTGCCGTGTTATAGATTTGGCCAGCTGCAGCAGCGGCGATGATAGCGGCGATTGGGGCTAGCTGAAATAAATTGTTTAATTGTGTAATAGGATTCAGGTTATGGCTGACATGGACTACGATAGGTGAGGTGTACGTCTAACGAGCTTTATCTAGAATAGGTCCTTTCATCATAATCGGCTTATATTTAGTTCACAGCTAAAAATAAGACTTTTAAAGTACGCCTGGTATCCAGCTCTTCTCAACGAAGTACTGCCAGTCACTCTTCACAAGTGCTCTACCTAGTCGAAGGTTGTCCTACACTATGTTCGCTAAGTAGTTTCCACTTATACGTCTGCCACCAAAGATTATAAAGCCCGTTGATAGCTCGTGAACATAGTTTCTCGTACAAACATGACTCACTTGCGCGGGTAGGGGGCAAGGTAACAAAACGATACAAAGTCATACGAAATTACAAGGAACAGAGCAGAAAAGAGCAAAAAACATCAACGGGTTCCCGTGACTTATTAGAAATTGATAGTATTTATTAAAAATTTGTGGTTGAAATACACCACTAATTTTCGTATGAGGGGAAGTTGTATCATTATTCAACTGGATTTATAGTCAATGTCTGCCATAAAGGTTCTACCAATGATATTTTGAAGTTTGTGCAAATCTGAAAGAGTTTTCCACTGAATGGAATATAGTAGTTACTATTACTTATTCTGGGACAACTACATACCAAATTCTGTGGGGACAATACATAAAAAATAGATAAAAATTACATAAAACGATCCCCTAGGACAACAACGTTTTTGTATCTTTTACTATTTTACTATATACAATCGTTGCACAAAAGTTTTGAAATCCAGAGGCACAAGCACACATATTCTTAATTATTTTCGAATCACTCAAACAAAAACACTTCTAAAATAGTTCGTTACGCTTGCTAAAACCCTAAAATTACTTTTATCAAAATTTTCATCACGACAAAATTAGGCGCTCTCACTTCACGCAACAAGACTCACAAAAATCACTAAAATACTTATAATATTCGTACCAATTTCATTTTGCTTTTTTGTTTTTTATTTTGGTGGTACTGAAGACACGTAGGTGGTGAATGCGATCAGATAATTTCTCCGACACGTTTATATAGTGAATTTCTTTATATGCGATCGTATGGAGGTACATGAAACTTGCATGCGGTGAATACGAAGAGTAAGGACTTGGTAAATTTTAGTGCAGGGTGCTGGTTGTTTATAAACAAATGGAAAATTCAAAGGAACAATGTTGTTAATGGTAATGTCAATGTTAATAGCTCATAAAAAAAATTAATGCTTATCTTTTAAGGTTATTCACTAGGAATTCATTACATACGTTTCTTTGTATCAAATTAATCACGACTGCTTAGAAATGCAAACAAACAATTCATTTTGAATTTTATTTTGAAAAGTTGTATCTACATGGTAAGTAGCGTAGTTTTATTGTATGTATTTATTTCTTTCGCGGTTGTCTCTCCACTTTTATTTAGTATCGAAATCAATGTTATGTATGTATAGATTAACGAAAATGTAGAGCTTGGTCTTAGGGTGGGCTTTTGATCCGATAGTTAAAGTAACCAATGGTCAAAAACTCTAACAAATTTTGACTACTACAGTTAGCCTTTTTAACCATTGGTTACTCTAACGGATCGAAACACTCACCCTTAGAAACGTCATTTCAACGACAACAAAATAATAACGAAATTTTAGCAAAAATAATAATAATATTTTATTATCTACAACTGTGCAGCTAGTCTATACTAATTATAATTACTTAATTAGCGATCAAAAATCCATCCAAAGTCCTCACTTGCAGTAGTCAAACGGTAGGTGGTACAGAGGCGCGAGATCATTGTTAGGTAATGTTAGGTAATCAGATGCGGTCGACGGATGAACAAGTGGAGCGGGATTCGGGTAGAGATATTAAGCGGTAGAGGCGGCGCGGCTACACCCAATTTACAGTCACAAAAAATTATAGATTTACTGCCTTCTGATCTGTAGGTTGTGACTTCGATTCCTACCCAGGACAAACATTTGTGTGATGAACTTAGGTGTTTGTTCTGTGTCTGGGTGTTATATTGTATTCTGTGTATGTATTTACAAACAAAAAGTATGTAAGTATTTCTATCAGTTATCTGGTTCCCATAGTACAAGCTATGCTTAGTTTGGGGCTAGATGGCGCTGTGTGAAATGTTCACACATTTTTATTTATTTACTGGATTCACTTGAAGCTTTAGATATATAAGCTAAAGCTTGATTATTTGTTTCGCAAAGAACAGTTGCTTTTTATCGCCCAATATTTTGTTTCGTTTTAAAATTGAAACTAATAACGAGTTCATTCTTCCAAAAAAATTTACAAAAAAGCAACAAAGTAGTGTGCTGATAGACCCATAGAGCCTTCGATGCTTGGTTTTCTAATGGTATTGGTTTAGGTGTTAGAAATAGCGTTTGAGTAATGTATGTGATATTTATTTGTAGGTATAGGCAGCCACTATACAATACAGTCCAAATATTTTTTGTAGTAGGTAGTGTAGCTAGTAGAATTTAGTAGTAGTTTGTGTGTAATGTATCATATTCCAGAAAGTTGTATGGTTCTTGTGGGATAGTGTGATCATGGACCTCACGGAGTAAAGCCGCGGGGCACAGCTAGTATTCTACATTTGAATCAGGAATACATTTGAATTGATCTTTCTGATAGAGGCAGTAATATTTTTACATTTTTTTAATATTTTTTTTTAAATTAAGTAAAATTTTAGAAAAGTAGTACAAATATGTAGAAATGTAGTAAGTATTTTAAGTTAATGCTAAAAAATATTATTTGTCCACTCTTACGCTTCCACGCTCTACCCGCAAAACAAACCATCAAGTCAGAGTATTATCTCGTTAAAACTTAGTCAATATTGCATCAATAACTACACTACACTTGTTACCGTTGTATTATACTGGTAGGTGTCTACTTACATATAATTTTAAGTAGGCAAGTATGTTACTTATGTAATAATCAGAACAATTATTATTTAGTTCATCGTATCATTATTTTGTAGGTACCTACTAATTATAAAGAGTAAGCTAAGACTTATAGTCATTATACAAAATTAAATTACAATTATACTGGGTGGCGCAAAAGTAAAGACCCTATTTGGTTCAGCTATAACATTTTTTCTAAATTAGAAAACTAGATTTAGGTTTTTTTAAATGTATATTTGTGCCATTAAATTTCGTACCATTAGGATTTAAAGATGATGTCTTTTAAATGGTGACCTCCAGAGTTGATACACATTTGAGCCCTATTTATGACATTTTGCATAACTTGCCGTAACACTTCCTGCGATATGTTCGTTATTTCTTGACGAATGTTTTCTTTTAGAGCTGCGAGAGTCTGTGGCTTGTTCACATACACCCGAGATTTCAAAAAACCCCAAAGAAAGAAGTCTGGACTGGTCAGATCGGGTGATCTTGCAGGCCAAGGCAAATCGCCAAAACGAGAGATAACTCGGCTTGGAAAAGCGTCCCTCACTAAGTCCATAGTGTCGCGCGCTGTGTGTGCCGTAGCGCCGTCTTGTTGAAACCAGATGTGCTCCAGCCCCAATTCGTCCAAACTGGGTATCAAAAACTCACGTAACATGGTTCTGTAGCGTTCTCCAGTGACAGTTATCGCATTGCCTCCAGCGTCTTCGAAAAAATAGGGTCCGATCACTCTGTCAACACAGATGCCACACCATACAGTTACTTTTAGTGGGTGTAGAGGTGTTTCTTGAATAATGCGCGGATTATCAGTGCCCCAGAACCGAGTATTCTGCTTATTGATATGCCCTGAGAGATGGAAATGCGCTTCGTCACTCATAACCAATTTTGAAGGAAAATCATCTTGCAAAATGTCATAAATAGGGCTCAAATGTGTATCAACTCTGGAGGTCACCATTTAAAAGACATCATCTTTAAATCCTAATGGTACGAAATTTAATGGCACAAATATACATTTAAAAAAACCTAAATCTAGTTTTCTAATTTAGAAAAAATGTTATAGCTGAACCAAATAGGGTCTTTACTTTTGCGCCACCCAGTAGAAATATCTAGTAAAAACGTAAATATTATTAAATAAAATAGTGCTTATGTTTATGTTTATTGTTTTCAGTGGAATTACATTCGATATTTCTTTATAATTTCCTGAGTCAATTGGTTTTTTATGGCTAACCTTTGTGGCACATTAGTATAGCGTTTATTCGTTGGTAATTAATGTTCATGAAAAATGCATTTTTCTTTTTTTTTATGGAAATGAGTCATGTGATGAGCTAGCCGTTCGCCTGCTGTCAAGCGACACGGCTGCCCATAACAGATTGCAGTGTCACTTGGAACTCTAAATTAATTTAGTTTTGCGTGACACTTCACACAATCTAGTAATAAGATTACTAGACTGAGTGATCAGATCATAAAGACTCATTTGCCCAGTAATTTCACTAGCTACAATGCCCTTCAAACCGGAACCCAGCAGTACTTACACACTACTGCTTGGCGGCAGAATAACTGGCAAAGTCGTGCTACCTACCTAAACGAACTTTGCAGAAAAGTCCTACCACCTAGTAAACACATTTATAGCAACATAAAATAAATGTACCTAAGTAAATATAAATAAATAATAAATAAAAATATCCTCTTTGCTTTAAATACTTGACCTTAAATACTTTTGAATTAGGTGAGACCATAAAATATAACTGGAATATTTAGACATACAGCCACAGCCACCGACAAAAAATACGATGGATTACGAAGATTGCAAAATGTTGCTATTGTTTTCGAAATACCCAAACAATAGAAGCTATCAGTGTTACCTATCTTATTTCGATACATATTATTCGTACCGTTAATTTATGCTTTGAATGAAGGATTATGACATTTGATCACAAAGTAAAAAAGAGGGGTGGGGGGGGGAGGGAGATTGTTGGGAGGCAGAGGGATTAAATATTCTCTCAGACCTGTACCTGATCCGTGAATACTTTTTGGAGGAAATCTGAATAAACCCATTGAATAAGCAAAAGGAAATAAGGATCACACACTTCATGCTTACTTACCGTCTTGGTATCATAACGATGATGATAATGGTGATGATGATGATGATAAGTTAAAAACTTGAACATTTTAAATAGGATTATAAGACCATAGACGGTGAGTATCCTAATATTTACTAGGAAACTTTGGTATTGACTTTAGCGATCCAGTTTAATATCTACGGGAAAAAAAAACTTGACATAATTAATAGCGGATAACAAAGTGATCCTTTAAAAATTCTGTTATTACGAGATGGAACCCTAAAAACTGTGTAAAGCTGTATCAGATAGTAAATCTCATCATCCTCTATGCCTTTTCCCATTTGTTAATGGGGTCGGCTCCCAATCTAACCTGTAGCGGCGAGCTACCAGAGTTACACGAGCGACTGCCATCTGATCTTGCAACCCATAAGGAACCAGTAACAGGGATGGTTAGACCAGGCGTCAGATTCTATCAGGCTTCTGACTACCCGTAACGATTGCCATAGATGTTCTTATGACAACCGAAACTGACGGCTTAGCGTGCTCTCCGAGGTACTGAGCGATGTCATCGTAAACTGCACATAATTAGATAAGTCATTGGTGCAGGGTCGAGGATCGAACTCGCGGTGCCGTAAGATTGCGAAGCACACATGCAACCGCTCGGCCACCATCACATTAGGTAAAAAAGCTGCTGTGCAGTTTAAAATTAAGATTTATTATTGAACTAGTAGGTAGATTAGATACCTTGGTACCTATATAGGTAATATTATACTATCTTTGTTTAAATCTACGAAAGTATAAATTGAATATTTTAGAGCAGGAACTAAAAATCGTATACTTCTCCAATTATTTTTAATATTTTTGCTCGTAACAATAAAACCATAAAAGCAAAGAGGTGTCTGTTGCTACACATTTTCATTTTACGATGATGTTTTGATCTATTGATAGCGTCGGCGTGGGATTGCTTGTGCCAATTAAAAATAATAAAGTTGTTCATCAAATATTGCAGATTTAGGCGAAGTATTCTCTAGTTTTTACATGTTTTTTATATTTATGTAATTAAAAATACCCCAATGTTCTAAGCAATGTCTATTCAAAATGGTAGAATCGATGAAGAGGACTGAAAGACAGACCGACAAAGACACTTTTAGATTGACAATGTTGGTATTGATTTTGTGCGAAAGAAACAAAAGACGTAATTTTCTTATGGTTTGTTTATTTTCACAAGTTATGTAGTAGGTACTAATTTCAATTTATAAACTGCGATTCGTTCCCATCCGCGATAATGAAGACATATTATGTAGGATTAATTTTATTACGCACGTAGGAAATGTGTGGGTGGGATTTCAATGACAGTCATAATGTAATATGCTTATATAATACATTTTAGGTAGTAGGTACATAATATTAAGGTCCTACGTCAAAATCCAATGAAACATAATAAATACCTAATGGATTGCATACCTTCCCTACTAAAGAGCAAAACGCTATTTTTTGTTTTTTTCACGTCAAATACAGCTGAACTGACTGCATGAATCAAAAGAACAGTTACTTATAATAAAAATAATAAAGCACCATTTTTCTCGGCTACTTGTCTATTTTATCCCGCGGCTTCCTACGGTGTTTTGACCAAGTTGTCGGTCCACCTGCATCTTCCAATTCATGATGTCGAGGCTCCTTTCTTCCCCTTTCATCCCCTATCGGTTCTGCAAGTGATATGACCTACCAATTGCCATTTCAACTTGCTAGTTTTAAGAGCTATGTTAGTGACTTTCTGACATTACTTCTTCTGAGAATCTCCTCTTTCCGGATTTTATCATGAAAGGAAACTGTGAGAATAGCCCTCTCTATATCGAAACTTTGAACTTACTTATGAGGCCAAAATTAAGAGACCACGTCTTGAATTATTGTAATCACTGGTAACACTCACTGGGTGACAACCTTTATTTTCAGGCTCTGTGGTATTGTAGATGAAAAGGAAGATTACAGTGGCTAATTATTGAAAGTCGATGATAGAAGGTAGAATCCGTCTCACCAAAGAAGTCCCGCAGACGCCTCGCCACAGTCGCCTCACGGAATGTTGCTAACCTCTACTATTTTAGACTCCCCAAAACTTCAATATAAAATAATTGGTGAATGTCGATTTTATTTAGTAACTAAAATACTGTATAGGTAGAGTTATTAAGTATAAACAAAAAAATATTATGTATTGACATTGTACTAATATTTAGCACATTTTGGTTTGCTGAAATAACCGCAACACAATATACCTAAGGCAGAAGAAGAGTAAATTAAATAAAATTATTTCAAATTCTAATTGTATAATTATGGTCATCATCATCATCAACAGCCTGAAGACGTCTACTGCTGAACATAGGCCTCCCCCACAGAGCGCCACTTTGAGTGGCTGCTTGCCTCCTGCACCCATCGGGTCCAGTGTAATCAAAGTAGTGACCCCTAACCGGAAGACGCAGCGAAAGCCGGCCCCTTAATAGGTGGACCGACGTGGGTCAAAACCACCGTGCACCGGTACCCTATTTTGGTCATCAATTGGGTTTATTCCGAACATACTACAGTCACTATCCCAATGTTTTCCTATCACTTGATTATTATTATTATTGGATTATTACAACCTGCCAGCCCGTCTTTTCTAAGATATTTATCTTCTAATATTGGGGAGATGAGAAATAATAAAAAATATTTTTGTTTAAAACCTTTACACCACGCCAGTGCCAAATCTGCCAAAATGGCAGAAATTTGCTACAAATGGACAAACTGCCGATCTGTAAAAATTAGTTCCACTTACCGCCGTGGGTCTTGTTTCGTGAGACGGAGTCTACCTACTTTTGGCTAGGAGTAGCTGGAAGTACCTATTAATTAGGTAAATATTGAATCCATAAAGCACAAAAGACTTAACAAACTCATGATTTGAAACAATCCATACAAATTCTCACTTTGAAATTTCATAAATCATAAATCTTTCAACTCAACAATATTTGCTAAGCACCTTTATCTGAAGTCTTGCCTTTACATAAATTACCTATTTCAATACATGCCACTTCTATTTAATGATTAATCACCTATTTACTGGACTACCTGATGTAATGATAAATTATTAACTATTTACCTCCTTACGCTAATAACACACACACACACACACACACATACACTGTGACTGACCTGACAGCTCAGTTGTAGTAGTTCTGTCTTCTGAACTGTAGGCTGTGAACTTTAATTTAGAGTTCCGAGTGACACTGCAATGTGTTACGGGCGGCCGTGACGCTTAACACCAGGCGAACAACTAGCTCGTCACGTCATTCATTTACATAAAAAGGTACTTATTCATCATCATCATCATCATCATCAGCCTGAAGACGTCCACTGCTGAACATAGGCCTCCCCCAGAGCGCGCCACCTTGAGCGGCTGCTCGCCTCTTGCATCTATCGGCTCCCCGCGGGTTTCACCAGGTCGTCGGTCCACCGAGTGGGGGGCCGGCCTACGCTGTGTCAGCCGGGTGTCTGCCGGGGATTCTTAGCATCCCTTGCTCCACCGTTACTGTGGCCGCTACCGTAGCCACGGGATAGCGGAGCTACCGGGGATTGGGGCCGTTTTTTTCTGTGCTTGTCATTAGGAGGGGGGGGGGGGATTGTCATAATCACCACGCTTGGCAGGCGGTACGGCACCCATGGGAAGAGATGGGGTAGTCCTATTTGTAACAGGGACCACACGGTAACTAAACGGTACAAAGGTACTTATTATAGGGGGATAATTTCCAAACTTTCACTAGCAAAAACACGAAAATAACTTTCAAAACATTTATTAATGTATTGCAGTTTTAATAATATTACATGGCACGGTTATATACAACTTCGTTTTCTTTTTACAGCTTTCAGTAGTACTGTCCGTTCCTGAAACGTGGGAAGTACTGCGATGGGAACTGGGAGCGAGCGGCGACCACCGCTGGGCTGTATTGAGCGTCGCGGTAGGATCCTGCAAAACAAAAAAAAAATCTTTTAAAAAAGTGGTTAAACTGACTTCTATTGCCATAATTTCATACTGAGAACATGATCATTAACTGTCTTAGAATTCATCATCATCATCATCAACAGCCTTAAGACATCCACTGCTGAACATAGGCCTTTGAGCTATGCTGCGTCTTCCAGTTCGTGATCACCACTCGAGAACCGCTCTTCCCTATCGGTTGTGAGTTCTACAAGCGATGTGGCCTGCCCATTGCTATTTCAACTTGCTATTTCTAAGACATGGGCAGGCCACATCGCTCGTAGAACTGACAACCGATGGGAAAGAAAGGTTCTCGAGAAGGTTCTCGAGTGGCGACCACGAACCGGAAGACGCAGCGTAGGCTGGCCCCACTCGGTGGACCGACGATCTGGTGAAAACCGCGGGGAGCCGATTGATGCAGGAGGCGAGCAGCCGCTCAAGGTGGCGCGCTCTGAGGGAGGCCTATGTTTAGCAGTGGACGTCTTAAGGCTGTTGATGATGATGATGATGATGATGATGATGATAAATTCTAAGACAAAGATGGAGGCTGACCTACTTGGATAGTTTTATAGTTCATATTTGTTCTAGTTATATTGATTTAAAAACCTAACTACTAAATGGATTTTGATAAAATTTGTATGGGACCAATCTAAAAGATCCTATCAAATCAAATATGAATTTTTGAAATCTGTTTTTAAATGACTGAGCAATAAAGTAACAAACACAAAAAAACACAATTTCATTATTGAGAACCTCACCGGGGTTAACAGATTAAATAAATGTGCCTACTTATTACCTCTTGATACCGACTACAACCTAGATTTTTTTCTTAAGTACATTAATGTACTTTAATTCATGTACATTTGAATATATGTTCCCGGGTTTTTTGTACGTGTGGCTTTGCCTCTTACACATCTAAACCTATTTGGATCACATTTTTCACACGGATTGCTTATACACATGAAAACTTAGAAAACTTAACTCTAAGTGTGAATGAAGACTTTTTAATATCTTTAATATTGCTATCCAATTTCATTGTAGGTATATTTTAGTTTAGAATAGTCGATAGTTTTCTAAAACCTAATAAATAAATAAACTTTTTACTTCGGTAAACGAGTAATAGAGAGTACCTCTAGACTGAGATATTAGTTCTAAATGGCTTGATACCGATATCTAAATTACATCGACTTTGAGATTTTACAATCCTATGTTCACTTCACTAAAGTGTCACCATTAAGTCGTCAACTGGATTTATAATCAATGATCACAGCGCATCAAGTAAAAACTGTGACAAAAAAAAAACATTTTACCAACGGCGTGATCACTACACAAAAAGATATCCTTGAAAACATTTAAAGAAGAAACCCACGCTGAAATATCTGCATATTTAAAAACCATAAAGTCAACTTGTAATCTAACCAAAATGTATCGTTTCAAAACTATTTGATAAATGACCTACATTTTTATCGATAAAGTTCAACATCAACAAGACAAAGAAGCAGAAGTCCGAATAAAGGCGTGGCCATGGAATAACTAATAATATATACTACTAATATTATAAATCGTAAAATATTTACTACATTTATGTAATCCAATTTAGAGTTCCGTCTCGAAAAAATATTTAAAAAACCGTGCTAATATTCATGATTAAAATTATAAAAAAACTGACGTAGATAATAATAGTGCCGGCGTCTGTATTTCTCGAGAACTACAACCTTGGGGTCTTCAAATCGAGAGTGAACAGGCATCTTCTAGACAAGTGTGTTACATCCTAGACCACATCGTCACTTCCCATCAGGTGAGATAGTGGTCAAACGCAAGCCTATCAAGCAATTAAAAAAAATATATTACACAAAAAGCAGAAGAAAGGAGTTATTTATTCAATCAGACTTCCAAATCAATTTTTCATTTGTCGCAAAGTTTTAGATGCCAGTGTTATGCAAATTTATGCATATTCCATACATGATTTGCATATTTTATTAATTTGATTACAACTATTAATTTAAACAGCTGTCAAAATAGACATCTTGGGAACTGGAATATTATTTAAACGATAGTCTAGATTTTATTTTTAAAATTGATTAGTTAGAACTAGAAGCCACATACCTACATCGATGTACCACATAAGCTTTCACTATATTATACAAGTAGAATTATAAAAAAAGTGCGGTATAATTAAACTCTACTAATAATCTAAAATTAGTAATAATACAACTCAAACTCATTGATTGAAGACAAGCCCATGATCACATGAGCCAACCAATGAGCGTTCAGTATTTGGTGTGCCAAGTTGACACGAATATAAAAACCGTGCGAGAACTCGGCGGAAAGTGTTGCTTAGCTAAGCTGTATTTTAATAGACTTTAGTGCCCCTTAGAACAAACGTAAGGTTCACATTTAGCTGGATTTCTGTGTTACCACAGTATAGCCCTAAGCACAATCTTGTTGCCAAAAGCCACCAAATATTTATGGTTATTGGTAGCTATTAAATTATATTTACGATCAATAAATAATATATTTTTGAAGAAGGACAATGACTTGTGATTACTGACGATACTTTGGTTCTATTAAATAGGTATTTTTATATGTAATTAATCGGCTTCTTGAAAGACGAGGCGCGGCCCGCGGTGACGAAATGATGTAGAACTTCTTTATATTTACGAGCTTCCAAAACTGCTATTACTCAACCTCCAAACTGATTCTCATAATTTACCGATTAACAGGTGAACCGTATAACATTGAATAATAGCATAATATAAAAAATCTGCTAAAGTTTAAAATATGCAGTTTTAAGATGCCTTCCTTTATAAAGAACTTGAGCTATATATAGCTAACATAGAATCATAGATAGACTGCCAAGGATACAGACAAAATGGGAAAACCCTTTTTACCCAGCAGTGGGATACAACCATGGACGTATCATACGTCCATGGATACAACCGGTTAAAAAGCTCTTTACAGGGATGACATCAAAGCCGGGGCATTTCTTAGTCCTTGTCTAGCTAGCTATCACTCTCAAGTTAATAAGTCGCCAAGTACTTTTCAGGAGCTCCGCGTTAGATCTAGTTGGCAGTTGACCTTGGCGTAGCGTGGATTTACTTTCAACCGTATCTTCATTACATTAGGTGATGTGTCTTCTATGACATTTTTTAAGGGGCAATGTGCCTTTATTACTCAAGCTAACCACTACAATGATAAAAACTTAACTTCAATGACTACTCTGTATGAAGTTAACGTTAACTTCACATCTTCATTACTAAGATATTTTTAATGCTAAAATGGGCATACGTTTTACAACAATTCACCTGATGGTAAGTGACGAAGTTGTCTAAGTTGGAGCACGTTTGCCCATAAAATATTGTGTGTATAAATATTGTATACTAGCGGCTCGGCACGGCTTCGCACGGATATAATAGTTTTCGTAGCGCCCGCGATCTAAAGAATATTTTAGGTAATTTTTTGACACCTTGGGTTACATTATTAGAGTTTTAGTAAGGATTCCTAATTTTTTTGCAAATACCTATGTAGTGACATAGGTATTTGCAAAAAAATTAGGGATAGTGTAGCTTCCCAACAGTGAAAGAATTTTTCAAATCGGCTCAGTAGTTTCGGAGTCTATTCAATGCAAACAAACAAACAATCAAATCTTTCCTCTTTATAATATTGTTATAGATTATAGATATAGATCAACGAGATATTTACCATGTAAATAAACAATATTTTATTAATGTTAGTGACCATGGAAGTTTAAAATTTCACATCTTCAGCCGTAAAACGTCTACAAAACATAATCCTCTCCTTGAAATATAAGGATGAGGGTAGTTATAACTACCACGCATGACAGGCGTCTTGGTTAGATTGGGAGCCGATCCCAATAGCAAATGGGAAAAGGCAAAGAGGATGATGATGATGATGGTGACATGCATCTTGGTGATTAGATTGAAATGCTGACTGAGGAAAATTATTAATTTGAGCTGGTCGTTTGCCTGGTGTTAAGCGTCACGACCGTGCAAAACAGTTGCACTGCCTCTTAGAACTCAATGAAGCGCATGACATTGCACTGTGCACGTCAGCCTGAGGCAAAGGCACAATCTGAATTTTAAAACTGTGAGATCAGTCATGTCAAGTCTCATTTGCCCAGTATAGTACATTATATTCCCTTGGCTCTTACGGCACTTACGGGAAGAAATGGGGTGGCCCATGTGGTGGTGTACTCGTAGTACTCCGTACTATTATTCCACATAGCATAAGTTACTTACCATCATCAAAAATGCCAGCAGCTTCATCCCGAGCGTTTTCCTGAAGCGCTCTAGCGATGGCCTCAGGCACAGGAGGTGGGGTTGGGAGATGAGCTCCTTCAGCCTGGAAACCGTTTTCTCCAGCAGTGTACCTCACTGAGTAGACCTGGCCATCGTCTCCGGTATAGGAGTAGGCGCCTTGAGCTTGGATGCCGTTGGCTTCCACACCTGATTCTTGGGCGGAGATGCCTGAAATATTGACAAATTTAGAGTAGGAACAGGGATTGCATTGAAAGTAGGTACATACATCTGAGACTACTAAATAGATAGCTGAAGCACTGACCTGAGTTTATTTCAGTAAATATAGATGCTAAATTTAGTTTATTGGATTCCATCAAAATAAAGCACTTAAGGAGTATGAAAAAAAGGAGTAGAAAATAGAAATTATATTAAAATAACCTTTAAGATTAATATAAAAAGTAGACACAATCGTATTTCGACGCTTTTGAAAAAGCTCTATTATTACCAAGTGGATATTTATTTGTGTATCTAATCTCTACCCCATGATGTATGTAATTATTAGTGGACTGAAGAGTAAGGGTTTGGTAGCACGTGTGACTTTCAAATCGACGAACCCAGGTTCAAATCCCTTCAGTCCTGCACCACTAACTTATGTATCAAGTTGTATGTAGAATTTCGCTCGCTCTTATAACGGCGGACCGACGATCTGTAGTGGTAAAAACCGCGGGGAGCTGATAGACGCAGGAGGCAAACAGCCGCTCTTTGGGAGAGGCCTATGACGTCTACTACTGAATATAAGCCTCCCCAAAAGAGCGCCACTTTGAGTAGCTGCTCGCCTCCTGCATCCATCGGCTCCCCGCGGTTCTGACCAGGTTGTCGGTCCATCTGGTGGCGGGCCGGCCTACGCTCCGTCTTCCGGTTTGCGGTCGCCACTCGAGAACCAGTTCCCTTACAAAAATAATAAAAAATCTTACCGTTTTCAGTGTCATAAGCATAGCGGTATCCATTCTCGTTGACCTCAGAGTCGGACCTCAACACAGCTGCGCTCCTATCTAGAGCAGCCCTGGCCCTGGTGTCCTGGTAGTACTGAGAATATTGAGGGTAATTGTATTGAGGAGTGACGTAGTTGCGTAGGGTGGGAAGGGCGGGAAGAGCGCCAGCCGCGCAGGCTCCGACGAAGGCGGCAAGGATGATCTGTGGAAGAGGTTTTTTTAATAGTAAAAGAGAACGAGAAGTGGAGTAGAGTAGGGGGTTTGCTTTTTAATGGATCTTGTACAAACGCAAACTTTTCTTGCATGTAGGCCGCGATTTTTTGGTTGTTTTATTATTTGGGGAGTAATAAATTCGAAGAATCAAGATTTAAGGTAGGATTACTTTCATCTAGGCCCTAGACTTCGGGATAAATAATTATTATTTAAATGTATGAACCTATGGCCCGACTACTGCAAGAAGTGGGTTATAATTTTTACACCCTATTTCATTTCTAGATTTTATAAATTAGTTTAATTGAATATTTTGGATAGACGAAAAAACTGAATTGACAACGCATTATTAATTCCAAACAATAACAATTATTTTAAATTCATATCCTATTCATCATCATCATTAACAGCCTGAAGACGTCCACTGCTGAACATAGGCCTCCCCCAGAGCACGCCACCTTGAGCGGCTGCTCGCCTCCTGCATCCATCGGCTCCCCGCGGCTTTCACCAGGTCGTCGGTCCACCGAGTGGGGGGCCGGCCCACGCTGCGTCTTCCGGTTCGTGGTCGCCACTCGAGAACCTTTCTTCCCCATCGGTTGTCAGTTCTACGAGCGATGTGGCCTGCCCATTGCCACTTCAACTTACTAACTCTAAGAGCTATATCGGTCACTTTAGTTCTCCTGCGGATCTCCTCGTTCCGGAGCTTATCTCGCAGGGAAACACCGAGCATAGCTCGCTCCATAGCTCGCTGCGCGACTTTGAGCTTACTAATGAGGCCAACAGTAAGAGACCATGTCTCAGTTCCATAAGTCATCACTGGCAACATATCCTATTAATTATATCAAAATAATAATTATTGTGTTATCTCACTTAATTCATCTTTAAATCTGAATGAAGATTCAAAGAGAATGGAAAACAAATGGACTATCAACATCTATAAATAAAAGTTTTTACCACATTTATGTCACATTACAAAACCAATCTCATAATCCACAAAATTATCCAATCGATTATAACACGGCACAATCCAAAGACTCGTGATGAGAGCACAAAGAAAATTTCGCACAATGGAAAAACTGGACCGAATTCTGCGAAAACTGGAGTAAGCTTTCAATGGGATGACGAAATTAACTATAGATATTGGGACGTACCAATTTCATGTTGACTGTAGGAGTATCGATCGAGGAATGTTGTCGAAACCAATCCACTGGGTTTTATATAGGTGCTTCTAATCTAATCCTCAATGTCAGGGCCAGGAGTAGGCTTGCAAAGATACGCTGTAAGTTCGAACTTGGCAGTTTTTATGATCGAAGGAAATCGATTCCGTTTCGGAGTAAAATCGATTGGAATCGATGGAAATGTTATGCTTTTTCCAAGGACGGCTATTGTGTTTGACATTTTGAAAGTTTATGATGTTGTTCGTATGTAGAAATCGATTAATAAACGTTGTTTATATCTCACCAGAGGCATATCGAGTACGTAATATCTGATTCGATTATTGATTGCTATCGAAGTTCACTTGTTTGCAATGAATAAAATTGGAGTTTAATTAATTATACCTACTTCGTTTATCTATGGTTAATTAATACTTATTGTCAAAAATGCCTCCTTTTACCCTATTATGGTAAAAGGAAGGTCACGTGACAACTTTTAGAAATAGGTTCAAACAATCGAGGTTGGTTCAAAATAGGACCTTCAAAACAATATGTTAGGTTTTTTACTGTCACTATAAAGCAAGCTAGTCGTGTATTGCATATATATTAAATTGTAGAAATAGGTGAATAAAAAAAATGAGTTTTTTGCATAATGTAATCAGAACATCAGAACTGGAATATTTTATCTGCCAACAATACTTTTCATCAATATTTATTTATATTTACCACACTTAAAATTTATACTTTCAAAGTAGGTAGGTGCACCTAAATTTAAATAGCAAAAATAACATATAAATAAAACTATTCGTGTTAACTGGACACCTCACATCAAGGACTATCATATTTCTTCATTTGATCTTATTATGACAGACTATCTTTTGTATTTGTTATTTATCGATATTTCATACAAATTACCTCATCCATCCGAAAGCATCCGATCCAGTTGAACTTGGCTGTAATTGCATCATTTTTTTAAAATTTAATTTGTAATTATCTTTCAAATTTATCTCCAAAATATCAAGTGATATAATTTGAGACCTAGGCTATATTTTGCACTAGTCTTTGATTAGCGTTAATTTGATTAAGTATAGTTGTTAGCAATTTTTGATGAGTAGATATACAAATTTTTTAGAACAAGTATGATTTGCGAGTATTTTTAAAGTTTAATGAGCATCCGATGTGATAATTTTCTTTTTTATTATAATAATTTTGATATGAAGAACAATTATGATTAATACGAAGATGTTTAGTAATTTATCATCATGGTTTCTTCATTAGTGAGTAGAAGCAAAGCGGATACGGAAATCAATATCTTTTATAAACCATAAAATTTCATAATCTATAAATGACGACTTGGGAGCGAGAGTGACTTAGCGGTAACCCGTGCAACTTCTAACCGACGCACCCAAGTTCAAATCCCACTCGCCCATAAATTATCAAATTATAAGCGGAACTTGCACTCGCTCTTTTTTATGAGAATGGATAACGTGACGAGCTAGTCGTTCACTTGATGTTAAGCGACACAACCGCCCATAACAGTACCAGTGTCACTCGAACTTTAAAATAATAAAGTTTCGCGTGACACTGCACTGCGCACGTCATCCTGAGACATCACAGTCTAGTAATCAGATTACTAGACTGTGAGATCAGGTCATAAAGTCTCATTCACCCAGTAATTTCACTAGCTACAAATGGCCTTTCAAACCGGAACACAGTAGTGCTTGCACACTACTGCTTGGCGGAAGGATAACTGGCAAAGCGGTGGTACTTACCTAGACGAACTTTGCAGAAAAGTCCTACCACCTAGTAAACAACTGGGTAAGCTCTTACAACAGTGAAGGAAACAACGTGAGAAAACAGGCCTGTTCAAGAATCAACAAAATTTGAGAACTTTTGTCATCCACCAACCCGCACTTGTCCAGAGTGGTGGATTATAGCCTAGCTCTCCCTGTAAAAGGAAGCCCGTATTCCAGCAGTGGGAACGTTTTAGACTGATGACGGTGTAGTGTAGTCGGGATCTCTTAGTATTTATTACTAGAGGTTCCCCGTAGTCCCGTAGTTTAGATAGATAGATAGATAGATCAATTCTTTATTGTACACCGTAAAACAACAAAAATTTACAAATAGAAAAAACTTAATTAACTTATACTAGTACAATAGGCGGTCTTATCGCTTAGAGCGATACGATTTAGGTACCCGTTTTCCCACAGAACCCGTGATTTTCCGGGACTAACTGAACTACGCTCAGTCGCCAATCAGTTCTCAAGACAAGACAAAGACGTTACAGTTCCTAAAAACGTTAGCAAGTTTAACCCGCGCCTTTCAAGTCTCTGGATTAGATGCAACAATAGCTCAGTTGGGAAACTGAGCTATAGTTGTATGCCCAGTGGCTGCGAAAATCTTTAGAACTATACCTTTAAAGAGTTTACGCTTTAAAATCCGTTCCACAAAGACAAAGTTTCATTAACAAAATGACTATAAATCTTAACTTTTTTACATCAATGATCTATTTGTGACCACATTTTCGTTTTATTCTGTTTATTTCTGTTAATAATTGTGTTTTTTAAGGTTCCGTACCCAAAGGGTAAAATGGACCCTATTACTAAGGCTCCGCTGTCCATCTGTCACCAGGCTGCATATAATGAACCGTGATAGTTAGACAGTTGAAATTTTCACAGATGATGTATTTCTGTTGTCGCTATAACAACAAATACTAAAAAACAGAATAAAATAAATATTTAAGGGGGCCCCCATACAACAAACGTGTTTTTTTTTTGCTCGTTTGTATAGATAATGGTACGGAAACCTTCGTGCGCGAGTCCGACTCGCACTTGGCCGGATTTTTATTGTTTATAGGCAAAGCATTTTATTTTTTGTAGTTGTAACAAATAAACAGATTTTCTTTCTTTTTTTCAATGAAAAGTATTATAAATTGTTCAATGTCCAGCAATACGGGGATCTGCAAGCAATTTTCAAAAGGAACCATATATGTAACTATCAATGAAAAGTCAACACTTATCCCAGACCAAGTTCCTCGTTTAACCATAATAATATATGACTTAATAACATACAGACTAACATAACACACAACACATTAATAGAGGTGTTCCTAAAGTATTGTTCCTCCCACGCCCGTGTCAAGGGAACTGTGAATCATTGAAGAGTATTCGTAGGGATGACGTAGCTGTCGGGCCGTTTTGTGATAGTCCGGCCTATCCGGCCATCAATTAATAAAACTAATATTACAATGATTGTTAAACTTTAACTGTTATGGGCGGCCGTGTCGCTTAACATCAGGTGAACGACTAGCTCGTCACGTCATTCAATGGCATAAATAAAACTGTTATTCAATATTTAGGTGGCCACAAAATATTGGTATTTAAAACTATAATATAATATACCTAACGCCCAACGATCACATACATAGATCCTGGACCCTAACTAGGATTCCCTGTATCTAGGGACCCAGTAATTACGAAGTCCATGGTCCCACAACACCCAGACACAAAACAAGTACTTGCGCTTTTTTCCATGAGCGCAAATACTTGTACTGTCGCGGGAATCGAACCCGCCGCCTTCCGTTTAATAGCCGACTTGCTCAACTACCACACAGGGGCTGTCAAGCACTACCGTGCTTCGGAGGGCACGTTAAGCCGTCGCGTCTGTTCCAACTGTTGTCGTAAGACAACATTCGTTACACAAAGTCAGAAGACTGCAGTCAGCTAGGGCAAACCACTCGCCTGCACAAGAAGAAGAAGACTGTTATTCATAAACGATTGATGAGGGAGCCGGTTTTATAAAACTATTTGTCTCGCCGCTTTCACGCGCAGCATTTCTCGTATTGGCGAACATCAGAACACGTCTTTAATATCTCAACACCTTTATTTGCCTACTTCAAGTTACATTTCTCGGACTTGGCAATAGGTAGATTCTTCAACGGCTTCAATATCGTCGAACTTCCACTTGTAGTATTTATACTCCCAAAATAGTTAATTCTTTTTGAGATGCGTCCTTTCACCTTCCGTAAGTGCTTCTTCTTGTTTTTTTTTTCATCGTAATGTGTCCGCCATAGACTGTCAATGTCTTGCTCCGTCCACTTTATCTTGCAGCGCTCTCTGTGCCTTCCGTGCACGAACCACCATAACGGTAACACTCGTCAGCGAGGAGTTACTGTGCGGTTATGAAAGGTTAAAAGGAACGTTAGGGTACGATTTCCTTTTTTATGTCGAAGTAGTAAGCACGATTTTTTTTTCTTATGCGATTGAATGACGTGACAAGCTAGTCGTTCACCTGATGTTAAGCAACACGGCCGCCCATAACAGTAAGCACGATGTGTGTAAAATGTTAAATTAGGGATAAAAAGATGTCATGGTTGGTAAAACGCATGTAGAATAGTTAATGCAAATGAAAGTCTCCGGCATGTTTCCGGCCAAAACGCTTCCCACACTTGAATCTAGTATTATTGTTTGGATACAGATAGTATAGGTGCATAATGATGGCAGTTAGGTGGCTATTATTAACATGTATTACACACGGTACAAGGTGCTTCCGAAAATAGAGAACAATGTTTGAAAAATCATTATTTAAGTAAGTAAGTACCTACTTGTTTTAGGGCTTGCAAGTGTATTTGTAGGTACGATTGGGTAAGATGCATCAGCCTTTTTTTTCAAATAGAAACTCCGATTCTACTACTTTTTGTTCATTATTGTACCTTTGGTTGGTACTTTTGGGACAAATGAAGTTCAAAGTCAAACTATAGACAATAGGAGGGGTGCGTAACATTTTGATGACAAAAAGCCGGCCTCCAGTCTCCGGCAGCTCTACTATCCCGTGACTACGGTAGCGGCCACGGTAATGGCAGGGCAGTTATCCGTCTAGCGCAGGCCAGCCCTCCCCCCCCCCCCCATCCCCTCCCCCCCCCCCCCCCCACTAGGTAGACTGACGATCTGGTTTAAACCGCGTGGACGTCTTTCAGGCTGTTGATGATGATGATGATCTTTGACCACTTTAACACAGAGAATTCAAAATATTCATATTACCTACTAAAAGAATCACCGTAATGGAACACAATAACTCGGAAAAACAATAAAATTTCGCCACCTTCTTAAAACATTTTAACATTTATTTCTTCTTCTTCTTCTGGTGCCTCTCCACTATTGGAGGTTGGCCGTCAGCTCTGCGAATCTGTCTCTATCCTGTGCCAAGCGAAACAGGTCTTCTACGCTGGCAATATTTGTCCACTCCCGGATGTTTCGCAGCCAAGATTTTTTCCTTCTCCCAACACGCCGCTTTCCTGCTACTTTGCCCATCATTATGAGCTGGAGAAGTTGGTATCTCTCGTGTCTCAATACATGCCCAAGATACCCAACTTTCCTCCGCTTGACGGTTTGCAACAATTCGCGGTTTCGGCCGACGCGCTGAAGAACCCGCACATTGGAAACCTCACTATTGGAACATTTATTTGCATAATATTATTTTTGAAGATTATGGTTTGATGACACAAATAGGCTTGAACATAAGATGCCAAAATTTTTGTGAGTATAGCAGATTATTTGCGTTTTAAAACCACATTAAATATATACATATATATGTGTGTGGACATTTCACACACCGCCATCTAACCCCAAACTAGTGCTATAGGAACTAGACAACTGATATAATACTTAGATACTTTTTGTTTGTAAATACATACATAGAATACAATATAACACCCAGGCACAGTACAAAAATCGATTTTCATCACACAAATGTTTGTCGAGGGGGAATGGAACCCACAACCTACAGATCAGAAGGCAGGGTTACTACCAACTGAGCTATCAGGCCAGCAGAGTAAAATAAACTCATAATGTAAGCAAGTATGGGTAGAGTAAAATGATCTAATTATTTCATAACCACTAGTTAAATTAACTGTTAGTTATCACGTAACCACATAAATACCATTATTAGACCATCCACACATTGTGAATTATAATTAATGTTTTAAAGCACTTTCTATTTTCACGCATTTGAACTTCTTAGCTTTAATTACTTTGATAAAATGTATAAAATAAAAAATGTATGCTGGTTAGTTTTTAAGGTGCATCCATTTATTTATTATGTCTTCTAGGTGGTAGAACTTTTCTGCAAAGTTCGTCTAGGTAGGTACCACCGCTTTGCCAGTTATTCTGCCGCCAAGCAGTAGAGTGCAAGCACTACTGTGTTCCGGTTTGAAGGGCATTGTAGCTAGTGAAATTACTGGGCAAATGAGATTTATGAACTGATCTCACAGTCTAGAAATCATTTTTAGACTGTGTGATGTCTCAGTGTGACGTGCGCAGTGCGCGGTGTCACGCAAAACTTTCATTTAGAGTTCCGAGTGACATTGCAATCTGTTATGGGCGGCCGTGACGCTTAACACCAGGCGAACGACAAGCTCGTTACGTCATTCGATTACATAAAAAAAATATGTGCCTACGACGTAAATAGGGCGAATTATGTGGTGCCTACCAATGGTTATTTCATATGCTTTTTACCTGAAATAAAATCGTTAATTTATTAATATTGCATTACAGAGCATAGTTAAGAGAATTTATAGTTTCTATAAATTTTATGTCAGAATGCTAGTTATATTTATATAGCCTAATCCCACTAGGTGGACCGACAATCTGGAGAAAACCGCGGGGAGCCGATAGATGCAGGAGGCACGCAGCCGCTCAAGGTGGCGCTCTGGGGTAGGCCTATGTTCATTATTCAGCAGTGGACGTCTTCACGCAATTGATGATGATGAAATAATATTACCTGTGAATTTTTAATATCTACATAGTAGTCAAATAGATGAAATTGTATATAAGTAATCGATACAGTTATTGAAAGAATCCAGGTGATACCTACCTCCAATACAAAATGCTGAAGCCGTGGTGGTAGAAAACGTAAAAAACGTTTTTTAGGCAAATATAGACTCGCGAGGTCTACAGCTCACAAATCTACTTTGTAGTTACCTATAGGTAACCTACCTACTTTTGACTAAACTTAGCACTAAATTAACATTCTCTAACAAGATGACGCGTAGGTATTATAATTATGCAAATACCTAGACATCTAGTTAATCTACCTAGATCGTGGGCGGATGTTAGTGTGTAATTGTGTATCTTCCTGACATACAGACAGACAGACAAATCACATCTTGATTGATAGGCTGATTATAAAGCCCTATTCAAACCAGTGCGTTAAGTATACCGCGCGGGATTCCGCCCGGGTATTTTATATGAAACTTCGCTCCTGTTTCGCTCAAGTTTCGCTCATGTAGACCTATTTTTAAGAGTCTTAAACTGTTGACATTAACTGGACTGTACATAATGCAGATTGGTATTTTTGTTAAAGAACACTGGACCTTATTCACTAAATTTGATGAGAATCCTTATTTTAAGGGTGTCTGTAGAGATCCCACAAGACTGAAGATGTGCCCATGCAAAACTACACTTTACTTAAAAAACTGTAATGGTATGATAATGAAAGTATTTAACAAAATACCAAAAGACATAGGTAAGGGAGCTCCCAAAAAATTATTTTAAATTCAAATTACGTACATGGCTCATCGGACATTGCTTTTATGACGTAAAAGAGTATTTAGAATGTAAGGATTGACTTGTTTTATTATTCATTTTATGAACTGACTGTAATTATTTGACATTAATTATTTTAGTAGATTTTGTGTGACATTTCAACTTTTTTTTTTTTCTTATTGGGTTAATGTTAATATTTTACCATGTACATGACTAACTGTATTGACAGAGTACATACTTTAGTAATTTCTTTAATTATTATTTTTTCTCTTGAATTTTGTATGCCAGTTTATATGGTGAAACACGAGTACATTCAACGAATTTTTTATAACCTGTATACCTAACCGTGTTTTGAACAAATAAATAATTTCATTTCATTTCATTTCATTTCATTTCATTTCATGTTTCGCTCTAGCCGCGGAATTAAAGCGCCTTATCCATGCCATTGAGTATAACGGCCAGAACTCTTTTTACAATGGTTTTGACTTAGTTCATTAAGCGCTGTTTGTATCTGTGGGTCTTTGTAATAATTTTAAGATATTACACGTGTAGCAAAGCTACTCAAAGTAAGTTCTATAGCAGGCGTATAAAAAGTACCCACCTTTCTATTAGCGTTAACGCTAAATGATAACTGAAAATGTATGGGAATGACATTCGCTGTGACATTAGCTGCGGAAAAGTCATTCGCATAGAGTTGCTGGACCCCTCGATTCCCACAGCACGGGTTTCGTGCCTATAATGCGACAGCCAGGTGTTTAGGTATCAACCACTCCTTTTGTAAAATTATATTATCATTATATTTTCTTCTTTTTAGTATTTTTCATTCTTTTTTTTTAAAGCATCCAAATAACGTAGGTTGCTTATTGTATTTTTACTTATTTATATGTGTTTTATTCGGTTCAAATGTATTTTTTGTTAGGTAGTGTAGAGGTTAGCAGTTGTTATTGTTGTTGTAGTTAGTTAAAAGAAAAAAGCAACTTGGCCCGTTAAGGTGGAACGTTTCACTCAGCACGCAAGTTTTCAAATTTTCTTGCGTTTTTTGCCAGTCATAGCTTACTTACAAAACGTGATTAAATGACACTGATTTAACGTAAATAAATAGAATGTTAGTAAGTTGAAATGGCAATGGGCAGGCCACATCGCTCGTAGAAGTGACAACCGATGGGGAAGAAAGGTTCTCGAGTGGCGACCATGAACCGGAAGACGCAGCGTAGGCCGGCCCCCCACTCGGTGGACCGACGACCTGGTGAAAGCCGCGGGGAGCCGATGGATGCAGGAGGCGAGCAGCCACTCAAGGTGGCGTGCTCTGGGGGAGGCCTATGTTCAGCAGTGGACGTCTTCAGGCTGTTAATGATGATGATGATGATGAAATAGAATGTATCAACAAATTACGATTAAAAGTATGAACTAAATGTCATATTGGTTTAGCAACAAATGGCAATAAACCAATTTCATCTTGGCTTTTCAGTCTATTGCCATTTTTCGCTAAACTAATGATATCTAGGTGATACTTTTAATTGTAATTTATTGATACATTCTATTTATTTGCGCAAAATTAGTTTTCATGTAATCACGTTGAGTAATTAAGCTATTATTGGCAAAAAAATTGCCGCGCTGATTGAAACGTTCCACCTTAAAAAAATATTATATGGAATCTCGAACACAAGTTTAGGCTGAACATCAAATAACTACGGGTAAAGAAAAATCATTACCCACATCTACCGGGTCTATAGATTTACTATCTTATACAAAAATACTGAATAATATTTATAATAAATAATGTACAAATTATTATCATAATATTAGTAATGTATGCCAACAATAATCAAGTCAATCAACATCATCAAACCCCTTTAACATGTGAACAGGGTTTTATTAATCAATAGTTATAATAATAAGCGTGCCTTGATAACAATAGCGTTAAGATACAAAGATGAGCCTGATGTAACGTAGGATATACGCCTTTAGATCTATTATAAATCTAATGACTAAACTAATTAGATTTAATTTTGTAGAGATACTTATAACCTACGTGCTGTCACGATATCATCCTCCTTCATCATCATTCCAGCTATCCACCTGCTTTCGTAGTTTTCGCATCAAGTATTGGCCATTCACAATTTAGATTCGAATTCAAGTTTAGAACATTAGTCGCATTCTTTTAAGTTTCCACGCATTTTTGGCATTCTACCGATAGAACTATGGAATGATGGTGAAGGAGGACCATATTGTCACAGCGCAGAGTTTCTGATAAAACAAATCTTTTATTTGCATATAAGAGGATAGTTGTTGAGATACATATATTATAGGTACATACCTTCCTTTTAGTTTAGGCCAACTGTCTTATAAGTTTTTACTGGTCCCAAAGGACGTTACGTAGTTACGTTACGACGCGACGGTACGAAGATTTTTTTTTTTTTTTTTTTTTTATGTTATTGAATGACGTGACGAGCAAGTCGTTCACCTGATGTTAAGTGACACGGCCGCCCATAACAGTTGCAGTGTCACCCGGAACTTTAAAACAATAAAGTTTCGCGTGACACTGCACTGCGCACGTCATCCTGAGACATCACCCAGTCTAGTAATCAGATTACTAGACTGAGTGATCAGATCATAAAGTCTCATTTGCCCAGTAATTTCACTAGCTACAATGCCCTTCAAACCGGAACACAGCAGTGCTTGCACACTACTGCTTGGCGGCAGAATAACTGGCAAAGCGGTGGTACCTACCTAGACGAACTTTGCAGAAAAGTCCTACCACCTAGTAATACTAACTAACTTTGCGAAGTCATTTATATAAATAGGGACTCTTCGGAAGAATGCAATGAAGTGCAGCAACCCACCGTGTTGTCTGAAACAGCCGCGATTTTGCACCAATATAGGTATCGTATCAATCGATGGTCGAATCGAGAGCGATGGTGGCCGAGCGGTATCATGTGCGCTTCGCAATCTTATGGCACCGCGTTCAATCCTCGGCCCTGCACTAATGACTTATCTAGTAAGCTATGTGCAGTTTGTGATGTCATCGCTCCGTGCCTCGGAAAGCACGTTAAGCCGTCAGTCCCGGTTGTCATAAAAACATCTATGGCAATCGTTACGGGTAGTCAGAAGCCTGATAGAATCTGACGCCTGGTCTAACCATCCTACTACCCCTATTACTGGTTCCTTATGGGTTGCGAGGTGAGATGGCAGTCGCTCGTGTAATTCTGGTAACTCGCCGCTACAGGTTAGATTGGGAGCCGACCCCAATAACAAATGGGAAAAGGCAAAGAGGATGATGATGATGATTGGTAGCTATCGTATTATTACACAACACAAGTGTATATACACAAGTGTCAGACATCTGTTGACTGAAAGAGATGAAAAGCTTCCAGTAGCCAACGGATATGATAATTTGAAAACACTATTGAACACTATTGAACATTCTATAAAATAAAACTAATAAAAACAACAAAGCTTTTTCGAAGCGCAATGTTATTAGGGCGCCACTTTATCGAGAGCTAGCATGAGGCGTGGCTAAAAACGCGAAATCTCAGTTTCAATCAGCTCCTATATGCGCCTTAACAAATCAAATATTCGGCCTCATTAAAAAGTATAATTTAATTTTAACGATACAATTTATTTTATCTACGGATACAATAATACCAAGTCTATCAGAGCGCCTGGTCGATGCGACGCGTGACCAAAATGCTGGCACTTATTTGGCCCAACGCATCAGCATTGCAATTCAACGTGGCAATGCGGCCAGCATGTTGGGTACGCTACCTACCGGTAGTGGGCTGGAGCACTTGGACTGTCTATAGGCCATCGCGGCTATTATACAGTCCATAAGTGTTCTTTGTAGTAGGTAGTGTAGCTAGTTTAGTTTAGTTTAGTTTAGTTTTTATTATTGTAGTAGTTAGCTTGAGTAATAAAGGCAATTTGCCCGTATAAAAAAAAAAAATCTATCTATATCTTAATATTGAACAAAAGATGGGGTCACTAATACTCATATTTAATTATTAGGTATGTTTTAAATTGTTCATTATACGAGATGAAATTAAATTGCTAATATCGTATGATATACCGTCTCAAACTAGAACCACTATCAAGACCAACTAGAATTATAACTAGAATTATTAATATTGAATTTTTTACTGAAATTGGATATTAAATTCTTTATTTACACATTTGTTTTCTTTTGCCTAAAGTGACCGATTAAATTGGCAAGTTGAAATAGCAATGGGCAGGCGGCCACATCTCTCGTGGAACTGACAACCGATGGGGAAGAAAGGTTCTGGAGCGGCAACCATGAACCGGAAGATGCAGCGTAAGCCGGCACCCCACTCGGTGGACCGATGACCTAGTGAAAACCACGGGGAGCCGATGGATGCAAGAAGCAAGCAGCCGCTCAAAGTGGCGCTCTGTGGGGGAGGCCTATGTTCAGCAGTGGACGTCTTCAGGCTGTTGATGATGAAATATTTTTTTACGTTTTATGGTATTGTTTTAATATGTTTTTCATATCCTCACTTTTATATATTTGCGATTTTCTTGGGGTTATTTTGCGAGATAAGATCCGAAATGAAGAGATCCGCAGAAGACTTAAACTCACCGATGCTATAGCTCTTAGAATAGCCAAGTTAAAATGGCAGGAGCAGCTGACATCACTCGCAGAATGAACAAACGATGGAGAACGAAGATTGTTGAGGGGCTACCACGAACTGGAAGACGTATGCAGCGTAGGCCAGAGCCGCATATGAGCGTTTTTCGTTTTAAGTTATGTAACTTTAAATTGCCATGGCATGAAGCTAACATCGCTTAATTTATAATTTGCACGCTTTGATAGCAAAAAAATGTTACCTACGCATAAACAATTTCATTACCTACTTAAGCCAAAATGGTAAACTTTAGGCGGCTCAAACATCCTACATTAGGTAGGTACATATATCTCGTCCATAGTAACGGTTGTCTGTTCTGCTGGGTTAGCATGTATGGTAGACAAAATTGTCTTTCCCCGTTTTACGTCACTTTCTTCATACTTGCTTGGGGTAAAACAGGGGAAAGACAGTTTTGTCTACCGGCCGTGCTAACCCTATGATAGTTAGCCTTAGTAGTGAAAATATTAGGTTCATGTAGTTCTTAGGCTTACCTACATTTACCTATCGATTGACGTAATAGGCTTGTTAAATATCTCAAATAATGTCAAAGTTACATGTATTTTAAAATACAGGAATAGAAAGAGACAGTTCAAACGTACAGTGACGTCAGTTCTTGCTCCCTCATTACTAAGCTGTGGTAGCTTTACATACAATCTCTTTGGCATGTAACGTCAATAACGTGCGTTTTCAGGAGATGCCCCTTTCAGAAACTTTAAAAGCTTACTCCGTGATTTATTTACCGATTTTACTATTTTATCCAATTATTGCATTCATTTTTAACCTACTTTACGAAAATAATATTAATAGAAGGACACTAGCCTATTGTTCGTACGATTATGTGTGTTAATATTAGGTAGGTACCTACCTACAATATGTTTTGCGGAACCACATAACATAATTTAGATAACTACACGCTTTCGTGAGCAACTATCTTAATTCTATTTAACTTGTCTTGAACCACTTTAATTGTTGTTATGTAAAAAATAACATAAATTGTCTAGCCATTAGGAAGAGAGAGCCGATATTTGAGTTACAAAAAGTTATCCAGGGTGCTGTTTAAATTATTTTACAAATACTGCTGATGGATCACAAAATACTTTGATCCAGGGTTTTGAAAATGGTACCTAATCAGGGTTATCAGTTGACCCTGATTAGGTACCATTTTCAAAACACATGAGTTTTGTTTGTTTATGTCATTATATTCTATACGTAAGCTACATGTAGGTCATTATCATCAACAACCTGAAGACGTCCACTGCTGAACATAGGCCTCCCCCATAGAGCGCCACTTTGAGGGACTCCTCGCCTCCTGCATCCATTGGCTCCCCGCGGCTTTCACCAGATACGTAAGCTACATGTAATAATCAGTTACTTTGCAATCCATGCAGTTATTTTCAATAAAATTTACCATCTCTCCCCTGTCACCTGTCAGTGACGGAGGGACAGTTGGTAAATTGTGTACCGTTTAACCTCCTAAGGGTAGGTTTTTTGATTCGTAGTTAAGGTAACCAATGGTTAAAAACTAACAAATCTAACCAATGGTAAAAATTTGTTGGAGAGTTTAACCATTGGTTACCTTAACCACGGATTAAAAACCCCACCCTAAGGAGACAGAGTGGAGAGACATTATGGTTATAATTCGTTTTATTATAAATCTAAATAAAATAAAATAAATATGTGTGTACGTTTCACACAGCGCCATCTAGCTCCAAACTAAGCAAAGCTTGAACTATGGGAACCAGATAACTGATACAATACTTAAATACCTTTTTTTTGTTTGTAAATACATACATAGAATACAATATAACACCCAGACACAGAACAAATACCTGTGTTCATCACACAAATGTTTGTCCTGGGTAGGAAACGAACACACAACCTACAGATCAGAAGGCAGAGCTACAACCAACTGAGCTATCAGGCCAGTCAAAAATAGAATAGGACCATGGAAATTATATTACTAGCTTAACAGTCACCCAAGATGATTAGTATATACCTACCATAATCTTACGTCAGCTTACAACAGTACAGTAGCACTCATAGCGTAGCTCAACTAGCCGTTTCTAACCAATCAGTAAAGTTAAGCAACGTTCGCTGCGGTCACAACTATGATGGGTGACCGCAACAGCAAAAAGTGGTATTTACCACTGAGCGCTACCGTGCTTCGGGTACGTTAAGCCGTCGGTCCCGGCTGTTGGCGTAAGACAATAGTCGTTAAGCCAAGTCAGAAGCCTTTGGGCGGCCTAAAAATTCTGACACCAGGGCTGATCACTTGCCTACACGAGAAGGAGGAGGAACAGTATAATGATTGTTAGGCTGAAGCTAGTCTTTAATTACTACTATTGTCTAATAAAGCTATTAGACTACGATAAAAACATTAGGTATTAAATTTTACTATACGGTTGAGGCTAACTTTGCATTAGACCTTGACTTTCAGATTTTTCTTCATGGCGACTCCGAAGTTAGATAAACGAATTTTTATGACATTATAACATGTCATTTAGAAACAAAAGAGACATTGAATTTTTAGACTGTAGACTATATAGTAAACATAGATCATTTCATAGGGAGCATGTAAAAAATCATATGATTTTTTTCTTAATTCACACCTGTTACTTTTTGTCACATACTCTGCTACAAATCACAGTGTGATAATCACACTTAACGGGTCGTGGCTTCGGATTTCATAATACGAGAGTAGCATAAGCGGTGAATATCAAAACGTATTATATTTAGTTTATGCTTCAGTGAACAAACCTGTAAAGTATTGTGCCTGTGATATAGCGGTGAACTTTGATCTTGTTTAACTGAAGAGAGTGGCGTTATATTTCGTTGTAATCATTTGTAGCAGATTGCAACTTCGCTAGGTTGCTCCTAAATCACATCACTGTTCTATTTCATATAGCACCGCCAATCACCACTGATCATAATTCAGTAGGCTAATGAAAAATAACAGTCTGTAAAAAATCACAGGTGAAATCACAGTGACAAAAAATAAATCATATGATCAAATGACAATGATTTAAAAGTAGCAATCATTTCCATGCCTAGTATATAGGCTTACTTGCTGTTGTTTGTGTCGTCTCGGAATAAGAATATGACCATGGCAACTCTTCCCGTGGGTGCCGTAAGAGCCAGCTAAAGGAATATCCAGGGAATGGGCAGCAGCATTCAGTCTGCATTAAAATCTATAGCGATCACCAAGACGCCGGGCCAAGTAGTGATTATGGCAAATTTTTTACACCAAAACCCCTACACCAGTTTAAATGATATTATGCACATAAATTGTTTATTTTTTTTTAATGAGAATGAATGACGTGACGAGTAAGTCGATTACCTGATGCTTAGCGACACGGCCGCCCATAACAGTTACAGTGTCACTCGTAACTATAAAATAATAAAGTTTCGCGTGTCACTGCACTGCGCACGTCATCCCGAGACATCACACAGTCTAGTAATCAGATTACTAGACTGTGAAATTAGGTCATAAAGTGTCATTTGCCCAGTTATATCACTAGCTACAATGCCCTATAAACAGGAACACAGCAGTGCTTGCACACTACTGCTTGGCGGCAGAATAACTGGCAAAGTGATGGTACCTACCTAGACGAACTTTGCAGGAAAGTCCTATTACCTAGTAATATCTACCGGGATCAACATCGGGGTTTTTTATGCCTAAAGGTCTGACAGGAAACGGGTACCTAAGTTACAGATGAAACCGCGAGTCCCTATAGTTCGTAATGATTCCCACTGTATAATAATATCAAAGTTCAAATAAACTACCAACATTTGCATTTGCATCACATGTTGCGGCCACACAGAATTTGCGTTACCAAAGACTATGTTGGGAAGCATTGCGTTGTAACTTGTAGAATTAATCTAATAATTTTAGCTTTTAGAAGCATTAGACCTGTGTAGGATGCCAAGTCCATTAGGTTTTAGGCACTTTGCATGATTTTATCTGATATTGTAGCCTGATATGTGATGTTTTGGTTAGATTTTGATTGTGAAATAAGGTTGCTTGTGTTACTTATGCGTCTTGAGATACATTCACTATCATTATTTAACATAATTTATGAGAATATTATGTAGAGTGTTTGTAGAGGCCTGCATTACCTACGAAACAACGCTTTGTCGTGAATCTGTGCTCAATTAAATATAGATTTGATTAAATATGAATACATATATAATCTATGCTGTCACCTGGCAACTCCAGCTTCATTTTTAGATGTAGAAAACTGCAGGCGACGCTAGCGCCTCCTCAATACAGACGCGAGTTTTAAGTATACGTTAAGTTGTTTTGTTGATTCGTGTTTTTGAACTCACTTTTGAAGTATTGGTTTCTGAACAAATTAATTCAACCAATGAGAGGCCTGCTGAGCTGCAATTGGTGACAAAATCGGTATCCGGTAAAAAATCGGCGGCTCAGGAAGAATTTTGCTGGTTTTCATTTTATTTCGGCAGTTGAGTTTGATTCGGCGTTCGTGCAATATCGCTTAGTGTTGTTAGGATATTTTACCGCACAAGTTTATAGCGTGTAGCGTGTGCGTTTATAGTTTGTACAGCAGCAGTATTTTATTTATATTTAAAACGTGTGGAATATAGACTGTGGATTTTATTTACTTACATCGTTACCTTGTTTTATTTAAGGACCGATGACATTTATGTATATATAAACTATAACTGGGATAAAACCGTACACTGAACATTTTTTGGAAATTTTGATTCCGTTACATTTCTTTATCGATATAGAGGTAGAAACAACTTTTTTTTGAATTGTTTGGCTTGTCAAGATTTTTTTGTTTGTGTTATTTTTAATTTATACTCATCCTGACGAAGGGAAGAGAGAAGGGACAGGGAAAAAATAAGGGAAACGGATGAATGGATGGGACGGCAATAAAAGGGAGGCAGGCAAAGCTTGCCATCCTTCGCCAGCCCATCCGAAACATAGGCCTCTAGACCGCCACTTTGAGCGGCTGCTTGCCTCCTGCATCCATAGGCTCCCCTAACTCGCTGCGTGACTTTGAACTTACTCATAAGGCCAACAATAAGAGACCATGTCATCACTGGCTATCACACTGGTTGAAAACTTTCGTTTTCAGGCCTTTAGACGAAAATATAAGTCGAAGCTTCTTTTTATTCCAATAGTAGGTACCTACCTAGTTTTTTCTTTTGGTACTTCTTATAAGTATAGAAATTGACAGATTCTATTTGAGACCAGTAGGTATTTCTCAATCCATACCGGCTACAACCAAAATTGCAAATCTAGTTCCGTTTTTAACGGTAAAGTTAGATAGGTTTATAACATATTAATTCATTTGAAAAATTTCTTGTCGCACAATCAAAAACAATAGCTACGTATTTATTATAGCACTACTTAATGCTATAGAGCATTATGTTACAGTTAACACCAGAGTAATGTAGGTTTTACGTGGTAGCCATAGAGTACCTTTTCATAAAAGAAAGTGGTAGTGCAATAGTGTTTTCTAAATAGGGTTATCTTACGAACTTCCTTGGTGCAATAAGATCAAAACTCAGTTGTGCACATCTCAAGAACTTCAGTTTTTATAGGTCGACATTATCAAATAATAAAATGTATAAATATAATATTATAAATCTCCGCATGTCAGTTCATATCATCCCATTGACTCATTACATTACTGATCGTAAATATCACAGAACCAAGAAAATGTTACCTTTAAATAAATATATCAAACGTCAAAACAACTTTAGCCCCGTTAAAATTTTGGACATCTCCTTGAACTTTTGTTAAAAAATTTTCTAGATTAATCAATTTACAACCTTATTTCAATGTAATAACGGCTAACGTTGATTTTGAGACGCATTCAAAACAAATACTATAGTTTTAAGCTCTAGAATAATAATAAGGGCAGGTGGAATTTGAATTCTCTCTAAAATACCTCTCTCTTTTGACTTGCCTGTTAGTTCAGTTGGTAGTAGCTCTGCCTTCTGAACTATAAGGTTGTGGGTTCGATTCCCATCAGTGACAATCATTTGTGTGATGAACATTTATGTTTGTTCTGTGGCTGGGTGTTTTATTGTATTCTACGTATGTATTTAACAAAAAGTATCTAGTATTGTATCAGTTATCTGGTTCCCATAGTACAAGCTATGCTTAGTTCGGGGCTAGATGGCGTTGTGTGAAATGTCTACATATATAGGCCAAACCCTGACTACGGACGACGACCGGACCGACGATCTGGTCAAAAGCGCGGGGAGCCGATGGATGCAAGAGGCAAGCAACTCAAAGTGGCGGTTTATGGGAAGGCCTATGTTCAGCAGTGAGTGTCTTCAGGCTATTGGTGATGAGTAAAGAGTATGGCATTAGTTATTCTGAGGTATTGGTAATAAATAAAATATTGAAATTCAATTTCATTGAATCTTGAAATTTGAGCCACTTGTAATCAAAACCACTATAAATCTTGAAAACTCATGTAGGTACCTATTAATTCGATACTAAAATAAAGTAGTTATAATGTGATATTCAAATTTTTCAAATGTACCGCTTGATCGATGGTCAGGTCTAAAGCATGTCGTACATTAAAGCAACGTGAAAAAGTATTTTGTTCACAAAAAAAAACCTAATATTCCTAATTAGAAAACAACTGATTGATGGTCTTGATCTTGGGTATCGGCTGAATAAATGTTTTTAGCAATTCTGATACTTGCTTTCGTGATGTTGACTATAATATTATAACACCAATGTAGTCATTTTGCTATGGACATTTTGAGTTGTGGAATAGATGAGATTATGTCAAATTACGACTTGGATATTTTGATATTTATGGACTAGGTGAGATGAAATCATTTTGCGATGTAACTATTTTAATACTAACCTTTGAATCATAGCTAAGAACACCCTCGATCAAAATACCTTCAAAATACAGAAACTCAAAATTGGTTCACCCGCTTTGGAAATAACAAAATAGCACAGACTTGAAAATTTAAAATTTAAAATTCGCGCGGACACGCAGGTTTGGTTCTTACCCAGATACGCACGTTAAACTTATAAGACTCCTCTGTTTGGTCAATGATTAATAAAGTGCTCTAAAAGATAGTTAGGTACTGTGGCTTTTTTTAAATCAGTGGGAGCCAAAAATACTATTAAATTAGGTAGCTATATAAAAATATAGAAAAACCAAATCAAAATTTTCTCAAGACTATCATCAAAGACAGATAACTATCAAAAGTTTTCCTGAAGTAGGTTAATATACAGGTACTCTATATTTCAATTTATTATGTTATACTTAGCCCAATTATAGTAGGTATGTATTGGGCCGCGCATCGCCTAACCAGTTACCCTCTTATCAAATACAATTCACAATCTAACCTAGAAGCCTTGGAATAATCTTTTCTTATAGAAAATATTAAAGATTTTGACTGTTTCCCTTCCCGGCTCCGCTATACGCCGCGGTGTGCGATGACCCTAAGAGCAATAATCGTCAAGCAGAACTGACCACCCAAGGCTGTGACATTTGGCAGATGGGTTCACCTGGTACTCTCGGATTGTTACCTGATCTAGTTATAATTATAATAGTAAGTTACGGGCAGGGTGACAGGCGGAGCGGAAAGCGATATCAATTCCAAATCGCTTCTTTTGATACCAACGCTTTATTTCTATATTCTGTACCTAGTTTTATAAAATAAGAGTTTATCGTTTAATGTTTTTTTTTTATATACCGACCTCTTTCCTGCCGCCTCGAACAGCCTCTGTGGTGTGGCGGTTGGGCAGGTCGGCTCATAACCCGGAGGCGGCGGGTTCGATTCCCACGACAGGACAAGTATTTGTGCACAAGGACAAAACCGCAAATACTTGTTCTGTGTCTGGGTGTTGTGGGACCATGGTCCTCGTAGTTCCTGGGTCCCTAGTTCAGGGAATCTTAGTTAGTATCCAGGATCTATATATGTGATTGTTGCGTGTTAGCATTTATTATTTTATAGTCTTCTGTACCACAAAATCATGTCCATTTTTAATCCAAGTAATGTCGAAACACTGAAGCCCTTAGATCTTAAAATTCGCTCCGCTCACCACCAGATCATCGCTTGTCAGTACCCAGTCAAGCCTTCATAAAATCTAATAAACACATTTAAATACTAGACTAATTAAATGATAATCTGTTTATGCCTCAATTGATGCAATGGATGTAAAGGTAAAGAATATAAGGTCATCTGGTACACAGAGATGTTACGATAACTTGTTTTTGCTGAACCAGGATGTGAAAAATTGTATGCCTTTGATGGATGCAGATCGGAGCGTAGGATGCCTAACAATGGAGAGCTAAGTTATAAGCGACAAGCTGCGCCCCACAGTTTCACCCTCAGATAAAAACTAGCGTATGTGTTAATCCAGTAATAGTTAAGCTATGTCTATACCAATTTTTATCCTAATCCGTCCAGCTGTTGCGACGTGAAGAGGGAACAAACACACTTACGCACAATCTTTCATCTACAAAATATTAGCGTGATATACGGCGATGAAATATAGGGTAGATCCACGATCACCCTTGAAAACGGCACCGTTTAAACAAGGCATATGCCTTGTTTTTGCTCTCAGTCGCGTGTGACCGCTCTTAATGTAAGTGATGTACCTAATTCACATATTATTGTTTTAAATAGCTATTACATCGTGCTATGGTTCATTATTAAAATCAAACAACCGCTTGTGGACTATTTTATATTAGCTGGTGCGGTATATAGGTATATATAATATGTATAAGTAAGCATTGGCGCGGGGACACTTGAGGTTTGATTTTTATAGAGACATGTAAGAGATGAGAGATGTATCTCATTTGATATATCATAAGCTATTTATTGTTGAAGACTTCCGTAGGGTATCTTCAAAGGATTATGACTTAAAGTATACGTATATTGAGCAACACATTAGCAGTTAAGGCTTGTGATATCCAAGACACCCTAAACACGTTGATTATGAGTAGTTACGTAATAAAGTCCATGGGTAAATAAGGAATAGTCATTTCTAGACGATTTACAATAGAATAACCAATTCACGATGAGTTTGCCGGCCGTTTGGTCCCGGTTTGCTAATAAGACCACTCCATCTCTTCCCGTGGATGCCATAAGAGCCGGATAAGGGAGTATGCTGGAAATGGGAAGCAGCATTCTCCTCAGTAAATTAAAACCTACTGCGATCACAAAGCCGCCTGCCAAGCGTGGTGATTATAGCAAGTCTCCTCCCCCTATAAGAGAAGCGCCCAAAATGGCGTTTTGAGAGGGAGGCTTATATTCAGCAGTGGATGTCTTCCAGCTGATGATGTCATGTTATGCATTTCCTGTCATCAATTGAGGAGTTTCATCAACTTTTTTTGGTGAAAGCTGTGGGGAGCCGATGGATGCAGGAGGCGAGCAGCTGCTCAATGTGGCGCTCTTACGGGAAGGCCTATGTTCAGCAGTAGACGTCTTCAAACTGTTGATGATGGTCCACTTTTTGGCGGAAGTCGCATTAATAATGAAACCAACGTATAATTACATCAAATAATTGTGTCGTCAAGAAACAAATGTGTATAATTATTGAAGTCTGAAGTTAACGAGGCAATGCTGCCAGCATGTTGGGTACGCTACCTACTGGTAGTGGGCTGGAGCATTTGGACTGCCTATAGGCCATCGCGGCTAGTATACAGTCCAAATGTTCTTTGTAGTAGATAGTGTAGCTAGTTTACTAGTTTTAGTAGAGTAGTAGTTAGTTTGAAGTCTGTAGGTACCATTATACATAGTATTTTAGTTTGAGATGTTATCGTGACATATTCTAAGATAGACAATTAATCATTTATTACAAGCACATGACTAGCGCCTGCATGTGACATATTAATTAATAATTACGAACATAAGGTTATAGATTAAAATTTAAATTCATAAAACAAATCTGTAGTGTAACTAGGTGGTGGAACTTTCCTGTATAGTTCGTCTAGGTAGGTACCACCGCTTTGCCAGTTATTCTGCCGCCAAGCAGTAGTGTACAAGCACTACTGTGTTCCGGTTTGAAGGGCATTGTACCTAGTGAAACTGCTGAGCAAATGAGACTTTATGACCTGATCACACAGTCTAGTAATCTTATTACTACACTGTGTGAAGTCTCAGGATGACGTGCGCAGTGCAGTGTCACGCGAAACTATATTCATTTAGAATTCCAAGTGATAGACACTGCAATCTAATTATGAGCAGCCGTGACGCTTAGCATCAGGCGAACGGCTCGTCACTCTTTACATTATAAAAAAACAAGGAAAGACAAGACCTGTCACCATGAGTTATTGAGTGCTACTACCTATAGATACGTAGGTTAGGAGCAAGTGTAGATCTGGTTCGAATCCCACTCAGCCCTCATCATCAGCCTGAAGACGTCCACTGCTGAACATAAGCCTCCCCTACAGAGCGATACTTTGAGCGGCTGCTTGCCTTCTACATCGATCGGCTCCCCACGGTTCTGACCAGATCGTCGGTCCACCTAGTGGGGGGCCGGCCTAAGCTGCGTCTTCCGGTTCGTGGTCACCACTCGAGAACCTTTCTTCCTTATCGGTTGTCAGTTCTACGAGCAATGTGGCCTGCTTATTGCTATTTAAACTTAATATAAGGTGGTGGCAGTGGGCAGACCACACATCGCTCGTTCTGCGTCGTACAGTTCGTGGTCACCACTCGAGAACCTTTCTTCCCCATCGGTTGTCAGTTCTACGAGCGATGTAGCCTGCCCATTGCCATTTCAACTTGCTAATTCTAAGAGCTATACCTATCGGTCACTTTAGTTCTCCTGCGGGTCTCCTCGTTCCGGAGCTTATCTCGCAGGGAAACACCGAGCATAGCTCTCTCCATAGCGCTTTGCGCGACTTCGAGCTTACTAATAAGGCCAACAGTAAGAGACCACGTTTCAGTTCCATAAGTCATCGCTGGCAACACACACTGATTGAAAACCTTCGTTTTCAGACTCTGCGGTATTTTGGACGAAAAGACAGGTCAAAGCTTCCCGAACGCTGCCCAGCCGAGTTGGATTCGTCGTGTAATTTGTACCCGCTCTTAAAACTGTGAAAGAAAACACCGTGAGAAATCCGGAATATCCTAGAATCGCAAAATTCGGGTACAAGGTTATTACTACCACCAACCACCAACCACCAACGCGCACTTGTCCGGCGTGGGGGATTATGGCCCACACCCTCCCTGTAAGAGAAGGCCCGTATCCCAACAGTGGGAACGTATCGAACTGATGACGATTAAGTTCTCGTAATTATACTAATTTATGTAGTGAAGACCGTGAAAATTTAAAACAATTTACAAAAAATCATTTTGCAATCAAAATAACGCAAAATTCAATTACGAGCAGTAACTATGAAAGCTTATTACATGGTTTATTCGATTAAAATATTCTATAAACGTAATTTAATATTACGAGGATTTATCTATACATAGGAAACTGTAACTGGACAAAATCTGTACATTGAATATAAAAAAAAATTAATTATCAATACAGAAGTGAAAACATTTTTTTTTGTCTGTCTGTCTGTCCCTTTGAACACGCATCACGCTGGAACTACTGAGCGGATTTCGCTGAAATTGTTAATAGCTAATTTTTCAGAATAATATTTGAGATACTTTTGATTTCTTAAACAGCCAAGTGCGGGTTGCACGAAGAAACATATTGTTTGTAATTTATTCAAGAATTTTTTCGTTTCTATTATTTTTTTATTATTTTTTATATACTTATCCTGTCGAAGGGAAGATGCAAGGGAAAGGGAAAAATATAGGGGAAGAGGTTAAATGGATGATGGGATGGCAATAGAAGGGAAACTAATTAACCCGTGCGAATCCAGGGCGGGTCAACTAGTTTGGTTATATAATCGAATAAGTAGTTAATTTTTTCGTACGTACGTAAGTTTAGAATCAGTTGTTAAATTAATTTTACTGTTTTCCATGGGAGTTTGGTCAAAGTTGACTATGTCACTCCCGTAATGCTAACATGTGAATTTACTATCCATAAAAGGAACAAAAATAAATAAAAAATAAAAAACAAAATATAAAACAATAATAAATAAATAATAGTAAATAACGCCCAACGATTACATAAATAGATCTTGGACCCTAACTAAGATTCCCTGTATCTAGAGACCCAAGAACTACAAGGACCGAGGTCCCACAAGACCTGATACAGAACAAGTATTTGCACTTTTTTTTTTTCATTATGCACAAATACTTGTCCTATCGCGGGAATCGAACCCGCCGCCTCCGGGTAAGGAGTCAACCTGCTCAACCACCACACCTAATAATATGATTTTCTTACTAATGATGTAATTAGTCCCACCATTACCTATACTTTTTTTTGAACGGGCTAATGTTATTGGTCGTTATTGACTTTACAGCGTCACCGAGCGGAAGTAATACACCAAATTTTAAAAACGTAAGAAACTAATATAAGACGGGGGCTAAAGCTAGTTCATCGTAATAATCTCCTACACTTGTAAATTAATTATAACATGAAGTCGTAAATTGTAATTAGGGTTAATTTGGAGCGTTCGAAGTATTTTGACATTGTAATACTTAATAAAATAAAACGAGAGACCACTTGCATTTAAAGTTCAATTGCGTCGTCATTCATAAAAAGCAAATCACTTTTAAAAATAAAATGCATGTTTAACAAAATTAAAACACAGGTTTTGAAAGCAATGACGCTTCAATCCATGAGCCGTAACAGCCCCGGTGCACGGCACGGTGTAAGAAATCTGTCCAATCCACGAATCTGTCGAATAAAGAATCTGCCGAATTTCGAATCTGTCCAATCCAGAATCTGTCCAACACCGAACAACTGAATAGATCGCCCCAATTTCTTCCCGCGCATGCCGTAAGATACAAAAGAAATATCCAGGAAATGGGCTTTCACTAGGTGGTAGGACTTTTCTGCAAAGTTCGTCTAGGTCGGTACCACCGCTTTGCCAATTGTTCTGCCACAAAGCAGTAGTGTGCAAGCACTACTGTGTTCCGGTTCGAAAGGCATTGTAGCTAGTGAAATTACTAGGCAAATAAGACTTTGTTATCTGATCACTCAGTCTAGTAATCTTATTACTAGACTATGTAGTCTCAGGATAACAAGCTCAGTGCAGTATCACGCAAAACTGTATTCATTTAGAGTTCCGAGTGACAGTGCACCTGTTATCGGCAGCCGTGACGCTTAACATCAGGCGAACGATTAGATTGTCACGTCATTTATTTATATTTAAAAAAAAGCATTCTCTTCGGTACCTACATTCATATCTGTGATTACCAATCCGCTGCCAGGCGTGGTGATTATGGCAAACCCCATTATGATAAGCGTCCAAAGTGGCGTTTTATGGGGAGGCATGTGTTCAGTGGGGGCGTCTTCCGGGTGTTGATGTGATGGTTCAATCGGTTGTGGCGTCAACTTGCTTAATCCATGCTGGGTCTTGGGTTCGAATCCTGCATTGAGAATGAGCTTTCAGCAAAGGAAAACCTTTTTTATCCAAGCATTTTTCCATGTTGTGTTCTGGCCACACCGGTTCCGGTTCGTGGTCACCACTCGTGAACCTTACTTCCCCATCGGTTGTCAGTTCTACGAGCGATGTGGCCTGCCCATTGCCATTTCAACTTAATATAAGGTGGTGCGACTTTTCTGCAAAGTTCATCTACGTAGAAACAAACCTCCCCCATTAATTCTACACTTATTATAGGGGGTTCTCCATCTGCACAACGTATGGCAGGCATCGTGAGAGTGCTGTTACCCATTCCCTGGATATTTCTTTAGCCGGCGTTTGCGGCACCCGCGGTAAGTAATGTGAATTTTTCCTTGAATTAGGTATTATACAGACCTAAAGAGCGATGGTGGCCGAGCGGTAGCATGTGCGCTTTGCAATCTTACGGCACCGGGTTTGATCCTCGGCCCTGCATCAACGACTTATCTAGTTATGTGCAGTTTGCGATGCCATCGCTCCATGCCTCGGAGAGCACGTTAAGCCTTCGCTCCCGGTTGTTATAAGAACATCTATGGCAATCGTTACGGGTAGTCAGAAGCCTGATAGAATCTGACACCTGATCTAACCATCCCTGTTACTGGTCCCTTATGGATTGCGAGTTCAGATGGTAGTCGCTCGTGTAATTCTGGTAGCTTGCCGCTACATCAGGTTAGATTGGAAGCCGACCCCAATAATAAATGGGAAAAAGGCAATGAGAGTGATGACAAACTTACAGAGAAAGAATGTAATAAAATCTTTCATTCAATTATAAAACATCTTACACCGTATTTTGACGCAACTGCGTTACATTTCTTAGTATTAGGCAGCCGGAATGATTAGTGCTGTTGCCTAACCTAGACCGAGCCGGCGACCTAGATAATAGAGTCTGAGTGATGGGTTTACAGAGGTTGCAAACATTTTCAGGGCTTTGATTTATAAGTAGGTAATTACCTAATTTGAGATAATTTATGGATAGTTTGTTTTGAGTACCTATGCGTATTATTGCGTGATTATTGGGCAGGCCACATCGCTCGTAGTACTGACAACCGGTGGGCAAGAAAGGTTCTCGAGTGGCGACCACGAACTGGAAGACGCAGCGTAGGCCGGCTCCCCACTCGGTGGACCGACGATCTGGTGAAAGCCGCGGGGAGTCGATGAACGCAGGAGGCGAGCAGCCGTTCAAGACGGTGGCGCGCTCTGGTGGAGGCTTATGTTCAGCAGTGGACGTCTTCAGGCTGTTGATGATGACCTATGAGTATTTATCTTTATCTTACCTTTATTATTTATTGATGAGACTGATTAAGTTTGTTACAATGAAATTAACATAGGTTAATAACGACAACTAATAAAGATTTCTAATGCTTATTATAGAATTAGCATTAGAAATCTTTATTGTTTTTCGTTATCTTCTAGACAAGCATGTACCATCGTAGATCACATCGTCACTTCCCATCAGGTGAGATTGCGGTCAAATGTGGGCCCTATTTAGTTGTAAAAAAAAGAAACCGTTGCTATTACTTTATCTCACTAATAGTTACTATTTACTAAATAAAACAGAGCAAGCACATGATTCATCCGAATTAGGTACAAACTATAATTTGATAAATCTTTACGAATTCGATTTTTATTTATCTTTTCATGAACTATGCGACTGTTATGGGCGGCCGTGACGCTGAGCATCGGGCGAGCGAAAGGCTCGTCACGTCATTCCTAACATAATGAAAAATCAAATCTCATAAAATAACGTTTGTCTACTCTGTCATTGTCAACTTGGAAATGTTGATGACCGCTGCGTAGAAAGGTCACACTCTTTATGAATCGCGCAAGGTGCCGGCCGCACCTACTCACGCTCTGCATATTTGGTACGCCCATCTCTCGGTATCTATGCATCACAGAGGATACAAAAGATTACAATAGATTTAATGTTATTGTAATAGAAAAATTTTAACCAAGTACCGACGATCTGATCAAAACCGTGGAGAGCAGTTGGATGCAAGAGGCAAGTAGCTGATCAAAGTGACGCCCTACGGGGGACGCTATGTTCATCAGTGGACATCTTCAGACTGTTGAATATGATGATGACATTCGCAATAACTGGATTTATGCTCTTTATGCAATTTATATTCTCTAAAGTAAAAATGCAACAAAGCATTGTGTAACGATATTGTTGCTTAATTCCATATTATTATTATATTATCGTACAATAATTTATTTTAACATTTTTAAATATCTTATCTGATTATTGACTTGTAAAAGTGCTATTAATAGCCTATTTTCAATAAAATTATTGGGTTTTGAGTTTTACAATTCCCTAGAAAATGCTAAAAAGCGGAAAAATTTAAATATCTTTTGTTTTTTTTTTTAACATAATAATGTTCTTCAGTGAATTAAAATTATACACAAAAAACTTAAGGTGTATGTAAAAATTACACTAAAATACATTAAATTGAGCTCACAGCAATTAAGCCAAATTTTAAAACTTTAAAGCTCATTTTCTCATTTTCACTAAAAGGTCGTTTGTATCGTTAATCCATAACACAGTTCAATTTATGTTTAAATAGATCACATCACCAGCCCGAAGATGTGCACTGCTGAACATAGACCTCCCCAAACAACAACAATGCCACTTTGGACGCTTATCATAGGCACATAATAGTACCTAACGACTAGTCTTTTCTATAATCACCACGCTTGGCACGATTTAAATAGGCACTTCATTTGAATTAGTTAGGGGAAGAAGGGGAATGGCGCTCATTGGTTAACGGCGCACACTTAGATAACTCTCCTCGCTAGGTGGGCCGAAGATCTGGTGAAAACCGCGGGGAGACGATGGATGCAGGAGGCGAGCAGCCGCTCAAAGTAGCGCTCTGTGGCCTATGTTCAGTAGTGGACGTCTTCAGGCTGTTGATGAAATAACTCTATCAAAATGGCACATAGCAACATGCAAAGTCAAGTTCATATAAGTTTCAATATAGGTAGAGTTAGATCACTTTTTTATCTTACGATAAAAGCTTTGGTTACTCAGGCTTAAAAACAGCGCCATCTACTGAATAAGAGATGAACTAACTCAGATTAATCAATGCCAATAGGCGAAAACACATAGCCACTTTATGTAGCGTTACACCAAGAGACCCTACGCTCCGTTAACTAGTATTCTGGTTAGTAAACAAGTTGGTTATAGAGGGAACACTACGATCCAGCGCGGCGTCGGTTTTACTGCTTGACTGAGCCAACAGATGTCACTCTTTTTTATGTGTAGTGAGATAACATTTATCTTTGAATGCGCGTTTTTAAGCTGGAACGTGTCACTAGCGCGGCAAATTCAAATTTTCTTGCATTCTTTTGCCAATAATAACTACTCGACGTGATTACATGAAAACTAATTTTGCGCAAATAAATAGAATGTATCAATAAATTACAATTAAAAGTATCACCTACGTAAGTCGTTGAGCCAAGTCAGAAGCCTAAAAATTCTGGCACCAGGGCTGACCACTTGCCTATACGAGAAGAAGAAGAAGGAGACCATGTCGTCGGTTCTTACTAAGTGGCTAGTGGAGAGCCATCCTACGCTTCGTCTTCAGATTTGTGGTCACCACTGAAGAATCGTTCTTTCCCATTGATTGTCAGTTCTGTGAGCGGTGTAGCCTTCTCGTATAATACAGTATTGTAGGTATAAACTCTGTGTAGTACTTGTACAACTTTTACTAGGTGGTATAGGAATTTGCTGCAGAGTTCCTCTAAGTAGGTACCACCGCTGTCATAAATTAATAGCTTAGGACAACCCTAATGCGTCGGGGCAACCCTAGCGCATAGAAAAAGTAGATTCGTCATGGCATCTTAAAAATGGCATCGTACATTTTTCAATAAAACATATAATTGTGCTTATCCGAATGTTTTAATTATCTAAGATATCCAAAAGTAAATCAACCGTTTTGCCAGTTATTCTGCCGCCAAGCAGTAGTGTGCGAGCACTACTGTGTTCCGGTTTGAAGGGCATTTAAGCTAGTCAAATTACTGGGCAAATTGACACTGCAAATATTATGCTATTACCGGTAAACATAAAATTACCAAATAATATACGCATTTTCATATATTAAAAAATAAAATACGCTAATATGAACATCAACGTCATCTGTTGACGTGGTGTGCTTAGCTGACTTTGACGAGCGCCCTTAACATCAGGTGACCGACTAGCTCGTCACGTCATTCATTTACATAAAAAAAGGGTTTTAAAAGTTCATTTACCTACCATCCCCACTATTCAACAAAGGGGTACTTTACATATCAATTAGTTAGATGTTTCTAGAGGCTACCATTTGAAACGGAACCTCGACGACATTAGAAACTATTTAGGGCATCTATACGACATTGAGTTTAGACTATGCGTGAACTTTGCGAGTCGTGAGGTATCGACACGCCACGGTCTACTGCGCAAGCGCATCGCAGGTGGATCTATGGGGTGCTTTACTTTATCTAGGTTTCAACTTTCAACAAACTTAAAAAAGAAGGTTCTCATGTCGATTCCATCAATGTTTTTTTTATTAAGTTTGTTACCTTAGAACTCCGTTATTTATAAGTCGACTAAGGGTTGGTTTTTTGACCCGTAGTTAAGTTAACAAAAAATGCTAACAAATTCTTACCAATGGTCAAAATTTATTAGGATTTTTAACCATTGGTTACCTTTTTTTTTATGTGTGGACATTTCACACAGCGCCATCTAGCTCCACACTAAACATAGCTTGTACTATGGGAACCAGATAACTGTTATAATACTTAGATACTTTTTGTTTGTAAATACATACATAGAATACAATACAATATAACACCCAGACACAGAACAAACATCGATGTTCATCACACAAATGTTTGTCCCGAGTGGGAATGGAACCCACAACCTACAGATCAGAAGGCAGGGTTACTACCAACTGAGCTATCAGGCCAGTCAAAACCTTAACTATGGATTAAAAAAAAACCAACCCTAAGTAGGCTTTTTAAACGGCATAATGTGCTTGCCGATTGCTCCCATAAAAATTTGATCAAAATCGGTTTAGGAGTTTGATTTTTAAATTAAAATAAACGGAAAAAAATGATCATAATATCATCCAAATATATCTCAGTATACTTACCTATAAAATTAAGGCGTTTGTAGTCAGTTTAACCTATTTTTAAAGGATTTTATATGCTGATAAAACTATCAGTTGAAAGATAAATGATTTGTGTAAGTATTAAGAAAGTTGAGTAGGTACCTATAAGACGACAACGTTACGCAGAGGTGAATGACCGACCTAGCTCCAGAGGCCCCAACTGTGACCTTGACCTAGTTGCCTCCCATTTTTGACGGCTGGCTTACCCTCAGACTCAGTCACGATATAAAGGTCGGCAGAGACCAACAGCATTAACCCGTTCAAAGAAAGATAAGAATCAACTTCAATTTACCGCTTGCCAAAATTGTTTTTCTTTTTGTTAATTTTGTTATCATACGGTGTACAATAAAGAGGTTTTTTTTCCGAATTTTTTTCATCTTATTTAGTTCATCGTGAACCGCCTATTGAAAAGCAGTTGCAACTTTTGCTACTTTAAGCTTCTGTTACTTCATAGACTAAAAAACACACGTCTGACTGACAGATCATCTTCAAGCCAAAGTATCACTTGTTATTTATTAACTTTCACTTCTGCAACACCCTGTATGCTGCAATAGTCGAATTTGAACACGCATTATGAAGATGTCCGAGTAAATTATAGGGCAATCTAACATACTGCTTAGCAATGACCTTGCGGAGGATAAGACTAAAAGAACAAATTATAGGCGATGATTTAGAATAGCAAGTGAAGAAAACAAAAGTAATATAGAAATTCCGATAAGAATTTCCTATAAGAAATTCCGTGAAGTGAACAATAGGTGTGTTGCGCTGTCAAGGAAGCAAAGAAGTTCCTACGAATCGGACATACTAGAATATGGGGATAAGGCATTCTACTCGCACATCCGTCGGTGCACAGCGTCTAAAGTTGGCATTCCTCCTGCAATCAGAAACGATAATGGAGACTTAGTTACAAAACAGGTTGAAATGGCTGACGTTTTTGCTGAGGAATTTCAAAAAGCCTACTCTCAAGAGCCAGCATTTAGTCAGCACTCTGAAATTACTACAGTAACCAGGATAGAGAATAGCTTACAGGACATAACATTCACGGAAGCAGACATTGAAAAAGCTATTTCTAACTTAAAGACTCAATCTTCTCCAGGACCAGATGAGTTGCCGACCTGCATTCTCAAGAACTGTGTCAAGACCTTGGTCCCTGTCCTTTCTGAGCTGATGAACAGATCCTTTGAGAATGGATACCTTCCGTCAGAGTGGAAGCATGCTATGGTAACTCCAATCTACAAGAAAGGGGACAAAACGGAACCTGGTAACTTCCGACCTATTAGTCTTACCAGCATAGTGGTCAAGATTATGGAACGTATTATAAGCAATAAGTTGACACTGTTTTTGAATGGAGAATGTGTAATATCCACTAAACAGCATGGATTTGTCAAAAAAAGGTCAACTGTTACCAACCTGTTAACATGTACTCATGCATGGAGCAAGGAGCTGGATATCAAGAACCCGGTTGACGTTGTGTACCTCGATTTCGAACGTGCATTTGACAAAGTTCCCCACCAACGTCTTCTAATGAAACTGGACCACTTTGGAATACGTGGTGCTCTGCTCAGATGGATAAAAAACTATTTAGATGGTAGAACTTTCCAGGTCCGTGTTGGTAACTTTTTGTCCCAACGAAGGCAGGTGTTGAGTGGCGTACCACAAGGATCGGTGCTTGGCCCTCACTTGTTTGGAATTTTCAAAACAGACCTGGTGGAACTTTTGGAGTCGCAGTCTGCATTCTTTGCTGATGATGGAAAGTTTTTTGCTAATCCATTAATAAAGTCTGGACAGCTGCAGGATGATCTCAATCGAATACAGAGCTGGACCAAGGACTGGATTATTAAATTAAATATATCGAAATGCAGTGTTTTACATCTAGGTAATCCTAATCCTCATGTCCAATATACCTTGGATGGCAACGCGGTAGCATCTGTTGACGTTCAAAAAGATTTGGGAGTAATTATTACAGCAAACTTAAAGTGGGAAGAACACATCATCTCAATAGTTAAAAAAGCTAACTCCTTTATATATGTTATACGTAGATCTTTCCAAATGATGACAGTGCAAGTCTTTCTTAAAATCTATAAAACATACATTAGGCCTCTTTTAGAATATGGGTTTCAAGTTTGGAGCCCATACTTTCAGAAAGACATTGACCTCTTGGAAAGTGTTCAAAGGAAAGCCAGCAAGATACCCCGGGCGCTTCGACGCAAGTCCTATGAAGATAGACTCGAAGTGCTGCGCCTCACAAGCCTCGAGGAAAGACGTCTGCGTGGTGACCTCATTGAGACATTTAAAATTATTACTGGCAATTACAACCTTCCGGGTATCCATGATATTTATTTGATGAGACAGGGCAGACCTACACGAGGGCACTCGCTACTGATTAATCGCACAACAGCTAGGACCAACACTGCACATCACTTCCTCAGTAATAGAGTGGTTCACAACTGGAACAGGCTACCAGAAGAGGTCATTGCTGCCACCTCCGTGAACAGTTTCAAGAACAAACTCGACAACTGGTTACGAACTAATAAACTATGTCTGTTACAAAGATGAACATTACTAGTGGATCCAGCACTGTGGATATAGACACATCAGCAGTCATGCTGCTCGTCTATCAACCAATAATAATAATAATAATAATAATACCAAAGAAAAGCAAGCAAGCATTATTATATCAAAGCAAAATGAATCACATGTAGTATTTGAGCAGCATCTAGAAACAGACACAAACATAATATGATAATAAATAAAAAATATAATTATGTACATATACTGGGTGGCGCAAAAGTAAAGACCCTATTTGGTTCAGCTATAACATTTTTTCTAAATTAGAAAACTAGATTTAGGTTTTTTTAAATGTATATTTGTGCCATTAAATTTCGTACCATTAGGATTTAAAGATGATGTCTTTTAAATGGTGACCTCCAGAGTTGATACACATTTGAGCCCTATTTATGACATTTTGCATAACTTGCCGTAACACTTCCTGCGATATGTTCGTTATTTCTTGACGAATGTTTTCTTTTAGAGCTGCGAGAGTCTGTGGCTTGTTCACATACACCCGAGATTTCAAAAAACCCCAAAGAAAGAAGTCTGGACTGGTCAGATCGGGTGATCTTGCAGGCCAAGGCAAATCGCCAAAACGAGAGATAACTCGGCTTGGAAAAGCGTCCCTCACTAAGTCCATAGTGTCGCGCGCTGTGTGTGCCGTAGCGCCGTCTTGTTGAAACCAGATGTGCTCCAGCCCCAATTCGTCCAAACTGGGTATCAAAAACTCACGTAACATGGTTCTGTAGCGTTCTCCAGTGACAGTTATCGCATTGCCTCCAGCGTCTTCGAAAAAATAGGGTCCGATCACTCTGTCAACACAGATGCCACACCATACAGTAACTTTTAGTGGGTGTAGAGGTGTTTCTTGAATAATGCGCGGATTATCAGTGCCCCAGAACCGAGTATTCTGCTTATTGACATGCCCTGAGAGATGGAAATGCGCTTCGTCACTCATAACCAATTTTGAAGGAAAATCATCTTGCAAAATGTCATAAATAGGGCTCAAATGTGTATCAACTCTGGAGGTCACCATTTAAAAGACATCATCTTTAAATCCTAATGGTACGAAATTTAATGGCACAAATATACATTTAAAAAAACCTAAATCTAGTTTTCTAATTTAGAAAAAATGTTATAGCTGAACCAAATAGGGTCTTTACTTTTGCGCCACCCAGTATTTATTTGCTGAATAAAAACTTAAAAATGAATCGTAGTTACTATGGTAACTACGATACTGTCGTATTTTAGGATTTTTGCAGAAACATATTTTAAGTACCCGATTACCCGAGTACAGAGTTTTTTTAGTGTGAGAATGATCCCTCATCTACGCTCCTGATCGCACTTAGTTTACTCTAGATTGTCACATGTGCCAAATGGTATTAGCTACTTTGCTTTTTTAATGAATGGCTTCACTTTCTAATACAATAAATAGGTGTGATATCAATCTACATTTATTAAGTCTGCGAATCTTAAAGATTGTTATCGATGTTAAACAGATACGCGTTTGAGATGAGTTTCAAATGTAATACTCCTATTATAATGGGTTTAAAGAAGATGTATAATTTATTTGAACTTTAATACCAATCATCTGACTTCGCAGAGATCAAACGGTGATCAAAGGATCACTGCCGCAGTCAGATTAAATAATAAAGTTGTTCAAATTTGAGGCATGATGACGACACCAAGAAGCCTGGTTTAAAAAAATTTGCTGCTGTTTGGGGAGTAACGACAAATATTTACTTTCATTTTGATTTTATTTAATGACCATGAAATAATGTGTTTTAAAGGTACCTATAGCGGCGTGTGGAAAATATTTCAGTGTAATGTAGGCAATGTATCTATAGAACGAAATAAATATGAAAATGAAATATGAAAATAAGGCTTTTCCACAGAGCACGAAAAAAAATACACTTCACCCCCGAAGCGCTATTTTTTTTACTGTTCTGTGGGTTTTTCGTTCAAAATACTGAAGCAAAGCTAAAGATAACAAGCTGAAGCGACCGAAAAAACAAAATTCCTGAACCTGTGCGCTTTTTTTATTTTTGTTTAATAATTGTATGAATCGATATTTTTTCTTTTTAAGGTGTAACCTAAAATATTTTTTTTATTATTATTTTCATATCTAATTCGATTCTCGCGGGTCTAGCCCGGATATTTGAGAGGCATTGGTGGGGCCGAAGCTAACACCAAGAGACCCTGTTGAATGTAAAATTAATTATAACTGACAAGTCATGGTATGGCATATTATAAACTACTTTGCATATATAGGTACCAGTTAAAAGTAAATCTGGGCTATTTTGGTAAACTTTTAAAGGAACATGACGTTAGTTTATGGAATGAAATAATGGCACCTGCCAATTTTATCTCATATCAAAATATTTGAGGCAGGTTATGACTTGCCACCCACTAAATGAGCCTCCTATAGTGGCTACCGCATATTGGTGCCAAGGAAGCAACATTGGTGTGGGTGGCTTAGGGTGTCGAGAGGTGTGCTGCACTTTTACTGAGCGCTACTTGCGGCGTTACGCCCTTTAACACTTCCACCCCGGACCTTAGGTTTTTAGCTCTTGCACCTTTCACCCCCGCAGCCGGTTAAGGCAAGCCAGGGATCAGGGTTCTCATTTAGCCCCTTGAAATGGGTACGCGGTGTCGCCACTCACTGACGGCTCGCCACTAAGCCGCCCCTGCCTATTATTATTATTGCTTGACTTTTATTAGTGTAAAAATATAAAAAGTTTATCCACTAGTTAAGTAGCTCTCAAAGTCTCGGCTTAAAAAAAAACAACTTGTTATAACGATCAACTGACAGCATTAGAATTTAATTAGAAGTAGTATGCGATTCAAGTGCTGTGATTCTGCGGTCCAAGTCATGAACGAAATGCATTTTTAAATATTTATTTACCTTAGCTAGCTGTTTTTACTGATTTAATACACTTAGGCTATAACGTGTTGAAGGTGTCTAAAGGCGACAGTAACTGCTTACCATCAGGCGGGCCGTCAGCTTGTTTGCTTGTCAACTATCTTTAAAAAACTTAAAGAACATATTGGTACTGATCAAGCAAATAAAATAAAGTTTTTGGCGAATTATATTTAAATTAAAAACTGAAATAAATTTAGCTAATTATATACCTATTTGTTTGTGTGACTCAGGACACACGTCAAAATTGAGTTAACAGGTTTGGATACAATTTTGCATATTATAATATTTATTATTATATACAGATTGCTGGACTAGGTACCAATATCAACATACTAAAATAAAATACTTCTTTAAAAAAAAATAAGAGTTCCCATGGTAAAGCGAGTCAGTAGCGGGTAAAACCGTGCGCCTCAAGTTTCTTATAAATTAGACCATATGCTAAGTTCAAGGTTCACGCCACCAGTAGTAAGCGCCCTCTAATTCCAATCACGATACAAAGTTTTGTAACTTCAATTAAACTAAGTCGTGATTCTCAACTATTTTTACTTTCAACTTAAATTATATAATTTGATAAATGTTGTAACTTATGCTTCGTTATATGCTCTCAACTTACCTTTCATCGTTGATTTTATCGAGGATCTTCGCTTTATTTGATAGTTATTGAATCAACGCCTTTATGTCACGGTGTTGAGCTGTTGAGTGAAAGTTCAATGTGTCAAGTGGTCGCTAGTAGGGCCGGAATGGGTACTATAGGTATACCTACGTATTATACAAAGAGCATAAGAGTAATTGTAGTCATTCCGAATGCCTGCTATCGTTGTCGAAAAAAGTTATGACAAAGGTGAAGAAAAATATGTAATCAAGATGAAAAATTAAATATTGATGACCCTTTTGAGATGCACTGGGCGTGGGCACACTTATGTAGTCCGCCAAGCCAGCAGGGATGGTACTGCGGGTAATATTTTTTATGGGTAACTAAAACTGGTCTCTATTACCCGGTTGTGCAAGGAGCGCAGATAAAAGGGGTGATTTTTTGCGCTCGTTTCGCTTGTGCCGATATAATTTTGATGATAAGAGTTTGAAATACAACGCATTAGTTGGCACGTCTAGTGATACAGATGCCCATAGAGTACGGCATTGACTATAAATCCAGTTAAAAAAGAGGGAAAGTTCTATAAATGATACAACTTCCCCTCATACGAAAATTAGTGGTGTATTTCAACCACTAATTTCTAATAAATACTATGAATTTCTAATAAATCACGGGAACCCATTGATGTCTTTTGTTCCATCCCGCTCTGTTCTTCGTAATTTCGTTTGACTTTGTCTCGTTTTATTACCTCGCCCCCTGCCTGCGCAGGTGAGTCGTGTTTGTACGTGAAATTATGTTCACGAGCTATCAACGGGCTTTATAATCTTTGGGGTACGGTGACCTAATTATGACCATTATTAAAACTACTTTCTGGTATAAAATAAAGCTACTTACTTACCAAGTTACAAATGCAACAAAAGGAGTAAAAGTTGAAGTAAAAGCTTATAATGGTATTGAGTCAAGTTTTAAAGAAACGATTAAGAGTTTTATGTGAGAATTTCTCTACGTAGGTGGCAAAAATAAGGTCCGGCTACTTATAGTGTTGTACGTGTACGTATAGTACCTACCTAAAGACGTGGGTATTGTGATGTAATGATGAAAGATTTTTGGACGAAACTAATCTTTTCTTTTGCACTTTTCTATAGCATTATGATATGATCTATAGCAGTTTCGTCTATATCTGCATCCTCTACCTTGCTCTCGCATTTGAGGTGGCGCAGAGGGCGAACCACCGGAGACATCGCTCTTGCCCTTGTGCAAGAAAATCAACTGAGAAGAGTTTATGTTGTCCTCTGTCACCACACCTCTTTAACGAGACCTCGATTTCGTCTGGGACGAATAGTAAGAAAGAAAGAAAGATACACTTTTTGTGTACAAACTCTTCACAGACACAAACAACAATAAGAATTATGCTAAACAAATAAAAATAAATGATAAAACCTATAACTTTTTTTTTTAAACTCGACTCCTCCTATTCTTTGCACTTCTGTGTGCGATCATAGTTGCTGTGTACAGTGATGTAAAAACTGGTCTAAGCTCAGCAGGTGCCATGGACGAATCCACGGCGCTGATTTTCAACCCAGACCTTGAGTCACAAATAGCACACACAGTAGATTGTGCAAGAGTAAACAGTCCACAGAACCCCTCAGCACTTTGAAGCAAGTGGTGAGCTGTTCAAATATTCTTCTCACCTCCAGAGAGTTAAAGCCTAAGTTCCCGAGCAGAAAGTTGATCTGGTACTGGAATTTTTTGTGAAGAGATCTTAAAAAGGCTTTTTGGACCTTTTCAAGCATGTCTCTGTATGTAGTAGCACAAAGTTATAATCTCAGGTGAAAAAAAATCGCATAACCGCTAGTAAGCTATTGGAAGGTTACTTGGCAAATCAACGTCAACCAACCCGTCACTACCAAAGGAGTAAAAAAGGAGTAAAGTCGCACTCATGCCACATTTTCAGCGTGCCGGTTTACCACATACGCCACTGTGATATTATTTATCTCTTCGAAGCATTTATAACTCACAAGACGACATCGACAACTACACAGCAGTGTTCCCATTCAAGCCAAGTTTATTCGAGTCAACAAAACATTCAAAATGCCACGACAAGAATGCAAACAAACTCTTTGATGTAATATTAATTGTTTTATTACTGTTTCATTGCAAATATTAAAAAACTGTCGATATTACATCAGTTGTCAACATGAACTTTGCAAGAACAATCCAACCTTTGGGTTTAACATGTAGGCATCAAAATGTTGCTGTTATCGGGTACGCTATTACACATGGATACGTTTGTCGGTTCATGGCATTTTTCACAGTTGTCATGGGACGCAAATTCGTTCTTAATTATTTAGGAGGACCGTCCTGGTATGTGAAAATGTTATTGCCGTCGCTCTGCTGTCCACACGTATGATAGAGACAGTAGAGCCCATGGGTGAATTTACCTACATTTTAACATTTCGCGCGCCAACGATTTTCACCATCTAAAACTTAACAAAACCTTTTAAAATTGGTGTCAATCGTTTGAATAGATTATAAACTATGCATATACGTCTTGATTCTTTGAAAATATGTTTTGTGTTCCTGTTACAATTACTTTTCTTCGTCATAATTTTGACGCCAAAAATTCGTTACTTTATGTGACTATAAGTACAAAGTTATTGTAAAAACTTAAAAAAGGAAGACGTACAAGCTTAGTTTTTACTGGGTAGACAATATATAAAAAAATCATCAAAATCGGATAATATTTAGAGACAGAAAATCGTTGGCATTTTTGTATAGACAACAGGGGGGCGCTTCTCTTAATGCAAGACATTAAGTATGTCACCGTGTGGTGCCGGTGTGAGAATGGGGTCACCTCATCTCTTCCTGTGGGTGCCGTAATAAGTGAGTCAGCTAAGGGAATATCTAGGACACGGACAGCACGTCAAAATATTGCATGTTGAATATGGCTCTGGTATTGTAAGGTATTTCGTAAATTTTGAATTCCTAAAGAGACCTAAGTTAGCAATGCCTCCGATTGGATCACGAGCACATTCTTAGAAAATAAAGGTTGTATTATAGAGATGCGATATCCAGCCACTTTGCAGGTTAACTCCGGTCATATTCATGCATAAGTTAAATAATACACAAAGCCAATTAACCTAAACATTTTGTTTTCTGTTTCCTTAAATGAGGTTTTACTATGATACTTTTATTAAATCATCTCTGGTAGCCAGTTTAAAGTCATTTAAATAATTTAGATTGATAATAATTTAACCTGTGTTAAATAATTCTGACGTTCACAAAGCTTGCTTTTGCTAGCGTGACTGGACTTCAAATATTTAACTAATAAAATACATTAAGAAAACACACCGAAAGACGAGTGCTGACAGATTTTTGTTTAAAACTGCAAAATACACCAAACTACAGTGAATAAACATACTCTAGAGCTCGAAATTTACGAGAAAAAATATCGAATGTACCTACTGTGTAGTAGTACAGTTACCGACTCTTTCCACCGCTTCCAACCGGCAAAATTAATACCTGCGCACATCTCTTAGTCTAGCTACAAACTTACTAGTTGATTGTATCTCAACTTTTATTACTTTAGGGATGCAAAAGAGAACAAGGCTCCTCATTTGCAAGAGAACGTAAAATATTGTGACGTGAATTATGGTACACATCAAAAGTAATCAAATCACAAAAATGTAGAATGGTGCATGGAGAATTCTGAATAATGCTGATGGAGTTGAGCCCAGTTTCACTTGCAGAACTCTGCCAAAATATTCAAGGAAGCAGTTACATGACATTGTCGATCATACATTCTCACTTAACATCCAGGAGAAATGTAGTTAAACGCAAGGCTATCTAGTATATCTTTTTTTTTCAATTGCGTGTATTTGTTAAATAAGATACACTAATGAGCTATTTTTCAGCAATATAGAAACGTTCCACCATTCCGAAAAAAACACTTAATAAATAAAATAAATAAATATGTGTGGACATTTCACACAGCGCCATCTAGCCCCAAACTAAGCATAGCTTGTACTATGGGAACCAGATAACTGATACAATACTTAGATACTTTTTGTTTGTAAATACATACATAGAATACAATATAACACCCAGACACAGAACAAACATCGATGTTCATCACACAAATGTTTGTCCCGAGTGGGAATCGAACCCACAACCTACAGATCAGAAGGCAGGGTTACTACCAACTGAGCTATCAGGCCAGTCAAAAACTTAGGTACGTATAGTTATATCTATCAGTAGGTAATATCAAACAAGCAGAAATAAACGCGTCGAAGTTTCCAAATAAAGCTGAATATAGTTAGACATTCAGTGAACTGTACAATACAGTACAATCTGGAGCTCTTCAAGTCGCGAGTGAATAGGTATCTTCCAGGCAAGCATGTACCATCGTAGACCGCGTCGTCACTTCCCATCAGGTGAGATTGCGGTCAAATGCGGGCCTATTTGTGTAAAAAAAAGAACTTTCCTACAAGCTATTGAACTAAAGCAGACCAGGATCAGGAGTAATCAGGACATTAGCTCACATCTACTATAAAATGTCGAGTTTCTGCAAAATGCCTACTATTATAACATCACAAGGTCGTGGTAAATTTATCCTAGATAAAATCGCCTTATGCCGACCCATTGATTCCCATATGCAGTCAACTTCTTTTATCCTATTAATTTATTTTAAACAACTATAAATAAGTAGGTACCTATTCAGTTGATTTAGGTACTGCTTACAAGACAAGTTTTGTAGTAGGTAAAATGCGTTTAGGAACATACATATTGAAATCCCATCCATATTCAATGAATGATATCTATTGAATTAGTGATGTTATAAATAATCCGTATTTGTAAACTAATAAAATTCAATTTTCTATGGAAAGTAGAATTTCTAAATATTCCTCAGAAACTACAATGGAGAAAACACGTGGAAAACTTCTTATGTGAAAAAAGTCAGTGTAAGTATTAGGTACGCTAATGTGGTGCGGAGCAATTTGAGTCTTAGCGAAACTAAACTCCAATGAGCAGTTTTCCTAATGAAATTATAGGAAAACTGCTCATTTACTTATCTTTCGCTAGCACAGATTCGCTAGATGGAATTGGCAACAGTTCTAGAAACATTAGTATGACCTAGAAGTTTATAATTATTATTATCCTCTGATTATGGTATCCTGCATTCATGATCAGAAAAAAGTAAATATCAGGAGCTACGCGAGTGCTATCTCTTGACGATTAAAGAACTAAACTGACAAAATCTAAAAGAAAACTCCTGCATTGACCTGCGGATTTATTTGCACTTACAAGTGCTTTAAAGCACAAAGTTTTTTGGATACGCTTACCAGTTCTTATCCGTACTTACCTGATCAAACCCTTTGGGAAGGGAGGTTTACTCCGTAGGTCACCATGGCGGAATTGGCGGAGTCGGACATCCCGCGGGCCCGTGCCCTGCGGGATCCATGAGGCTTTCTCCCCACCCTCGGTAGAAAAAAAAAAGTCAAACAGCTAGAGTGGTTTGGATGAATATTGCATAAATGTTGCATATAATCTACTTCTGAAGACAACATAATTAACACACACCACAACAACATAACCATAAAAAAGCATTTATTTCTACCGCATATAAAAATTAACACGTTTGGTTTGTACACTAATTTAATTTTTTTTTTTTTTGCAGAAGTTGCCTCTTCGGCACAGGCATCCATAGTCAACATAGGATAATTTTAACCTAAGAATATTTATTTTCAAAATGGAAATCAGGAAAATTGCGGATTAAAAAGCGAGGAACCCTAGTTTTTGATAATTATTAACTAGTCCTTTAATCACGTAAAGATTTTAGCCGCCTAGTCTCATTTGATGATCCACATAATTAACAAGAACAATCCAATGAGAATGATAGCATTCTTCCAGTAAATGTTTTCAATCTAAACACCGTATACCTGTAATGTAATAACCGATGCAAACACTCAAACTGTATCCGTAATCATCCGGATTTACCTACAAGCTCTCACGGCGCATCTCTAATCAACGAAGACGAACCATCATGAACCATGTACCTATTTCTATATACGGCTAATCTAATACACATTCATGAACTTTTTGATTAATTTAAGATGGTTCTAGAAATCATAAATAATTCTTAGAACTTCGTACATTAAGGGTGGGTTTTTCACCGATAGTTAAGGTAACCAATGGTTAACAGCTCTAACAAATTCTAACCAATGGTCAAAATTTATTAGAGTTTTCAACCATTGATTACCTTAGCTATCGGTAAAAAACCCAGCCTAAGGGAGATTATATTAATGAAAATATATGGGTTTTCTTTACATATTATTTATCATACTAAAATATTGTTTAGGTACCTACTTATTTATTTAACGTCGATACAGGACTGAACCAAATTGGGAATTTTATACAAAGGATGCACTAAGTCGCTCTCTAAGTTTTTTTTAGATTTGCACTCACTCTTACAGTGGTGATGGAAAACATCGTGAGGTACCCCGTATCAACAATCTCATAATTCGAGAACATGACTATGTCATCCATCAACTCGCATCATCATAAACCTGAAGACATCCCGTGCTGAACATAGGTCTCCCCCAGAGAACACGTCCTTGAGCAGCTGCTCGCCTCCTGCATCCATCGGCTCCCCGCTGTTTTCACCGATCGTCGGTCCACCTAGTGGGGAACCGGCCTACGCTGCGTCTTTGGTTCGTGGTCGCCGCTCAAGAACATTTCTTCCCTATCGGTTGTCAGTTCTACGAGCAATGTGGTCTGCCCATTGCCATTTCAACTTGCTAATTCAAAGAGCTATATCGGTCCCAAAATTGTTCATTGACCGAGCGAACGATGTGAGTGAAATTCTCTGCTTCAATTCGTGAAATTTTCTTTCATCTGTCCGGATGTACGTACTCGCATTTTGGTCGCGCTAGGTTGCATTGTTCATGTTATCTTGACGAAGCTTGGTATATAAATGCGAGACTTTTTCTGTCGTCGTCGAGTTTAGTTCGGAGGTATTTCCCCCAAAATGGGCATGTTTTCAGGAGCGCCATTTATCAGCCCATTTTAATAATATTTGGCAGGTAAACTGAGTACTCAATTCTACACATAATTATTTTAGATATGAGCAAAATCGATCAAGTAGTTAGGCCGTGAGGTCTGACTTCGGGACGTACTAGGTTAAGTACAACATCATGCCATGTTGCAAAAATATTTGTGCTCGAGAGGTCTACCGTATGCAGAACTACTTAGATTTTAGGTCTCAAAATCTTAATTAATAGTAGCTAGACGTCCTCCTAGTGGTTTATTTTTATAAGTGTATTTTATTGATAAGTACCGTGCTATTAAATTGTCAATAAGATTCGATCATCCTATACATAAAGAGTATGGCCTTCTAATACGTCATAGATACTAATGTTTATTCTGTACTATACATTGATTGAAATTAAATTTAAAGTATAATTATAATCAAAAATATTTATGATGATGCACACTTATGTACACTAATGTTAAAAGGTATGTGTGTTTGTAGAAGGTATGGTCTGGAACTGAAATGACTGATCCGATTCTGAAAATTATTTCCCCTATAGAAAGCTGCACTACCTCTGAGTGATTATATAATAATAATAAATAATAATAATAATAAATATGTGCGGACATTTCACACAGCGCCATCTAGCCCCAAACTAAGCATAGCTTGTATTATGGGAACCAGATAACTGATGTAATACTTAGATACTTTTTGTTTGTAAATACATACATAGAATACAATATAACACCCAGACACAGAACAAACATCGATGTTCATCACACAAATGTTTGTCCCGAGTGGGAATCGAACCCACAACCTACAGATCAGAAGGCAGGGTTACTACCAACTGAGCAAAACTGAACTGAAATAGATTGGTTTATTTTGATACTAGCTTCTAGCTGCCGCGCTGAATAGAATCTGATAAAATTTGATATCCGGAGTAACCCATAGAGGTTGTCCTGATACACGCGTGCCACAGAGCGCGAAGCCGCGAGCAAACGCCAGTGTACCCATGCTCAGATAACACATCATGTATAAAATTAAGTAAAACGAAACGGACATAATTATCGGTAGTAATGGCTTAATTGAAGATTTTGAATAAACAATTTTATTTTTGTACGTCGTCATTAAAGATGAGGTACGCGAGCTTATTATTTACAACCGTATGCAATTATCCAATGTTATAATTATTCATAATTAAAGCTAACGAACTATAAATATACGTACTTCTAGTTTTAATAATTCAATCTACTCTACAATCTAGTCCTTTGGCTGGAACAAATTCCTAAAAGTCCTTGTGAATTTCACGCGATAAGCGACCGTAATGGATTGTGTTAGAGAATCGTGAAGGGACATACGAACGTACCAATCGAAACTATATCAGTCAAAATATTGAACTGTACACGCATCGGTATATAATGTGGGCAGATTCACTTTGCAGTCACATTTTAGTTGTATCACCCTTAGCGAACGCTCCTCAGCCATGAAATTCGTTAGTAGTGTTTATTTATTTAGCAATAATAGTGATAAAGTGTTTTACCTTTCTATTTACATGTCTCGTGTTGTCAGTTGCGTGATTCGCGGCCAATAATACTATAAGTGGTTTTGTAATTGGGGAGACGACCCAGTTATGATCCTGTGATCTTCGCGTTTCTTTTTACGTGACGTGACGAGACTTTGTTGTTTTGATTGATGACAATATGAAAAAAATCAATGATATAATACTTATTCACGTTATTCGGAACTATATTGGTCCCTGATGTAATCTGAAAGTTCTGACCGCGTCCTATAGATTCGGTGCCTCTCAAATTTAGTCAAGAGCCAATCAAGTTTTATTTGTGTTTTTTTTTTCTTATATTTTGGCTCCACACATAGTGTATTTAGCCAGTGTCAAGTATTGTAATTTTTCATCGTATTATGAAATGTTTCACGTAAAGTCTAGTCTTAGTCACAGTCAGTCAGGGTAGTCATAGTCCAGTCAAGTCAGGCAGTCATAATCCAGCCTAAGTCATGCCCTAGTAAAGTGGTGGCAACTTTACTAGAGGCTTCCATGGAATTTTGGAAGCAACACGAAAAACCACGTTTCACTACATTATATCACTTGCCCACACTCATGCTCGTAATTCAGCACTTAATGCATAAAACGCCACCAATTTTAAACATTAACACTGGAAAAAGCATAAGTTTTGTAAAATAATACAATGCAACAATGTGAACTTTTTCGCGTTCCCGCCAAAACTCTATTTGTGATTTTGCGGAATAATTTAATTAGTTACTGAAACAAGTCTTACTCGTAGTCATTTTGACATTGACATATAAGTCGAGTGCCTGCAAAAAACGCATTCAATAAAACCTAACTAATATCAAGTAGAATGTAGCTAATCCATTTTCGAGGTTACTGTATTTTTTTAAATTCCGCGAAATATTCTAAAACGTTAAACCTACTGCGTTTTATGATTCGGCCTGGAATATAGAAATCCTTCGGATAGACCACGCTGGTATAAATTTGAAGCACCTTAGCGAAATGTTTCATCTAACGCTCTAACGCTAATAACCTGCATGATGCCTTTATTCCCTTTTTACCTTGACAACAAAATTAACGCAACACAAAGCCGGTGAACGTATTGAATTCCTGCCAGCAAAAGTCCAAAGCTTCTTTTTGTGCTGATAATAACGAACGTAGAATATACATACATATTTATTTTCAACATATTCTTTGGGGCATTTTTGTCATTGTAGTTCTTTTTATGGTGTCAAATAAAACAAATGCAATAAAAGATCCTGCGTGGTTAGCATTGCACTTGATTTGTTTCAGAGAGTCAACTCTATTACCCAGATAAATGTAATTTGATCTATATAGGTGGTAGGACTTTTCTGCAAAGTTCGCCTAGGTAGGTACCACCGCTTTGCCAGTTATTCTGCCGCCAAGCAGTAGTGTGCAAGCACTACTGTGTTCCGGTTTGAAGGGCGTAGCTAGTGAAATTACTGGACAAATGAGACTTTATGATCTGATCACTCAGTCTAGTAATCTGGTTACTAGACTGTGTGATGTCTCAGGATGACGTGCGTAGTGCAGTGTCCCGCGAAACTTTATGGTTTTTAATGTGCCGAGTGACACTGCAACTGTTATGGGCGGCCATGTTGCTTAACATCAGGTGAACGACTAGCTCGTCACGTCATTCAATTGCATAAAAAAAAATATATAGGTAGAAATTAGAACGTAGTGTTAATTTAGATTTTAATGCCTTCATTGGGTAGGTACTCAAATTCTAATTTTTTTGTCATATTTGTGCTAAATTGCTTTGGTTTTTATTAAGTTGATGATCGACTATAGATATGTTTTTTGAGTTTAACTTTGAGCTCTTGGTATAGTTTTATCACATAAAACCTGTATATGTCTTTACTCTCGTAACAGATTAAAATAGCGGATAAACCGACAAAATAATGAACTTTATTTTATATATGCTCTATCCTTGCGTGATAGATAGATCTTTATTTCTCAAAACAATACAAACGAGTATGAAAAGATACGTCTTTTTGTTAAAAAATACCCGCGACCTACAATCAAATATAGACGCACAGTCTCTATGAAAATCAAACCTCAAAAGTGTCCCCGCGCCAATGCTTACTTATACAGATATACCTATATACCGCACCAGCTAATATAAAATAGTCCACAAGCGGTTGTTTCATTTTAATAATGAACCATAACATCCTGTAATAATAGCCTTAGAAAACAATAATATGTGAATAACATCACGTCACACGCGACTAAGAGCAAAAACAAGGCATATGTCTTGTTTAAACGGTGCCCATTTCGAGGCGGCGATCGTGTATCTACCCTATATTTCATCGCAGCCCAAAACACTTGCTATGGGCACCATTTTAAAATCTATCCCTAGGTACTTGTCAGTTGTCGCTCAAAACGCGTATTGCTATAATATCTTTCAGCGCATGAAAGATCATGTGCATTGCACCCAATTTAAGTGAGCCACTTTTGTAGAGCTATGTTTAAGTTTGAATAATAATTTTACATTCACGGTAATTCTCTAACTGTGTCACCTTGTGTCACAGGCTAAATTAGAGTCGGTAACCACGTCATGACATTTATCAAACTAAAAGCCAAGTTTTAACACTTCTCTCGCAAGTGTGGTGAAGGCAAGTTGATTTAATAATTGCGAAGGTATGAAATAACCGCAGAGTGGCCGCAATGCGGAAGGTATAATGTTTATGCGTAAATGATAAAGATATTATTCAACCACAAGAAAAGTTTTACTCTCGTGACCTATGAACTTTTTACGCTACGTTTTAGTTTGATTTGAGCACAGTAATTCATTATAACAATTTCATCTCCTATATGGTTTATGGTCTAATGGTCTATCTACTAAACATTTTTTTTAAATTTTGGTTCGTCTGTCTGTCCCTTTGAACATGCATCACGCTGGAACTACCGGACGGAAGTCGAAGGGAAAAGAAAAGAGAAAAGGAAAAAGATGGGGGAAAAGGATGAATTGATGGGACGGCAATAGAAGGGAGGCAGGCTTCCCATTCATTTATCCTTTTCCCCTATCTTTTTCTCTTGCACTTCCCTCTTCCCATTAACATGGTTAGAATGTAAAACTAATTAACCCGTGCGAAGCCGGAGCAGGTCAACTTATGCGAAACGTATCCAAATAATTTCTTTCCTACTGCGTTGCAAACGTTGCAATGGGTCCTATCATTCTCATTCAATCAGAACTTGCGGTTCTCCACGGTCCCTTTAGTGTATCTTTACTATGGCATTAAACAAAATCTACTATTGATGGTATTCTGGTGATATTTTTGTCATTGTAGGTACTGAAAAACTTGTACCACGCACTTTTACCTCTATTATTATAAATATCTTGTTTGCATTCCAGCTCATCATCATAGCCGTAGCCTCAATGGCGACAGCAGACAAGCTGGACAATGTGTACCTCCCACCTGGTGCAAGGGCTTCCAGCGGAGCCAGTGCTGGTCTTCAGGCTCCCCTTGGAGCTTCACAGCAACAGGTACCTGACCTGGAAATTGTTTGTTATTATAGAGCTGAGAAGATTCAGCATCATCATCAACAGCGTAAAAACGTCCACTGCTGAACATAGGCCTCACCCACAGAGCGCCACTTTGAGCGGCTGCTTGCCTCCTGCATCCATCGGCTGCCAGTTCTACGAGTGATGTGGCCTACATAGGTAGGCATACATAGGTGTACAAATATCTTTGTAAAAAATCTCTATTACCGAGCGTTAATACGAATATTTTCCTCAGAACTTCGGTGCCCAACCCAACTTCGCTTCAGGGTCAGCATCGGCATCAGCATCAGCTAATGCAGAGATCCTGAAGTACGACAACGAGATTACCGAGGACGGATACCACTACGCTTATGAAACCAGTGACGGAACCAAAGCTGAGCAGGAAGGTATGTTACAAGTACAAAGTACCAAGTCTGGCTAAAAGTTTTTTTATGATGCTCTATCTGACAAAAAATTACCTACCCAAAAAACCAAGAATGTATTAGGTGTCGGTACTAAAATGATTACTAATAGAGCAATAGAGAGAAATGGCAAGATGCGAGCCGAATCACATCAGCTCACAATAGACTAGACTGTTGATGATGATGATGATGATGATGAGCATTAAGTCCACATAGTACCTACATCGTTGTGTGCTAAATCATAAATACCCAAAACCCAACTTTTTCAGGTCGCGTGATCCCAGGAGCTGCTCCCGAGGAAGGTACTCTCCAAGTGACCGGCTCATTCTCCTACATCGGTGATGATGGCCAGACCTACTCCATCACATACAGTGCTGATGAGAACGGGTACCACGCGGAAGGTGCTCATCTCCCGACCTCGCCCCCAATTCCTGAAGCGATTCTGAAAAGCCTGCAGCTTACGGACAGCAGTCGTGGAGAAGGTAAGATATAAAAGATTACTTTTATCATAATGGTTTTTCGTCTAGAGCTATTTATACGGTACTTCATAGAGATTCTAAGGCAGCGCCGGACTGGCCATGGAACCAGGGTGGCTATAAATAAATAAATATTTGTGGACATTTCACACATCGCTATCTAGTCCCAATCTAAGTAAAGCCGTTTATTCCCAAAAGTTCCGTGCAAGTAGTTCCGTAACGGAACTATTGAGACTTTTTCCCAATAGCTCCGTCAACGGTACTTCTGAGAAATGTGTTTCTCACTAGTTCCGTGAACGGAACTCAGAAGTGGATTTAGTACTCTCCACTTCAAACACATTAAGTGTCACGTAGTGGAACAAATTAATGCGTACCTATTCTTTCGGTGAAATATACATAAGTTCATGGGATACATGAATTATTGGATGGTGACAAAATGCCATCAATATGACATCTGTCAAAATGTTTAGTTTGTTAAAAACTAGACACCTGTCAATATGACATCTGTCAAAAACTAGACATCTGTCAATATGACCTCTGTCTAAAACCAAAATCTGTGAAAATGACATTTGTCCAGATGTTTACCTTTGTCAAAAACTAGACATCTGTCAATGGGACATCTGTCAATATGACATCTGTCAAAATTTTTACCATTGTAAAAAATTAGAAATCTGTCAAAATAACATCTGTCAAAAACTAGACATCTGTCAATATGACATCTGTCAAAATGTTTACCTTTGTTTCTGGAGAAACTTCGTTAAAATTCTAGTGTAATGTTTAGGTGAATACAGTTAGTTCCATTGTCTAACTTTAGTCTTTAATTGACTGCACGGAACAAGTGGGAGTAAAAATAATTTAAATTAATTTGAACTTAGTTCCACGGAACTATTGGGAAAAAAGGTCTCAATAGTTCCGTTACGGAACTACTTGCACAGAACTTCTGGGAATAAACGAGTAAAGCTTGTACTATGGGAACGTGATAACTGATAGAATACATAGATACTTTTCGTTTATAAATACTTACATAGAAAACAAAGCACCACCTAGATGCAGAACAAACACTATGCTAATCACACAAATGTTTGTCCTGGGTTGGAATCGAACCCACAACCTACAGTTCAGAAGAAAGAGCTACTACCAACTGAGCTATCAGGCCAGTCTACACACAATTGTATAACATACCAAAACTAAAATAATACTGCGCATACGAATAAGCTAGATTCAAAAAATATCATAGCAATGTAACTTCGAAATGTTGCGGGATTAAAATGAACAGGCGTTCAAACTTTTAGGTAGGTAGTAGGTAGGTAAGTAATAGTAATAGTAGTAAAGTTTGAACTCATCATCATCATCATTTTCCAGCGCCTTCCAAAGACATCATTTCTGGGTAGGATCCACCTTCGACCTCATCATCACTTACCATCAGGTGGAGATGTAGTCAAATGCAAACCCATTGAAAATAAAACGCCACTTCTAGTTCACTCTATCATAGCTTTATCGAATCTAGAACATTATCCTACGCTACACGTTTGCCAATTCAAATTCATGCTTTTACTTATTTTATGGAGCATCTTTGTTATAGGTAATTTGAGATTGAGATACTTTACTTTAGTTTCACTATTCCAGTTAATTGCTTATTTTTTTTCAATTTCCAGGTCAATACAGCAAACAGAAAAGCAGCTACGACGCAGACGCCGGATACTAACCACAAACTACTACTTCCACAGTTATGGTACTGCAAACTGCAAGTGACTTGCACCAGCCAGTTGCAAGAACTTCATTTATCATCTTCACAATCTAACCGTTCTAACGAAAGTTAGTTAAGTTAAGTATGTGTTGCAATTTGTGCGACAGGTTATAAACAGCTGCATCTAACTCCTTTTAAACCTAACGTTGCAAATTTTGCTTGCAAAGTTAAGCTTGATATAATCTGTCCGGACGACTTGCACTTCCACACTTCCTAACTTGTTCATTTTCAAAGTTGTCCACTTCTCCCTCGAGTCAATTTCGGCCACTTCCTAATTCTATATTACCACAATTTGAAAGTGATATGCAACTGCGACGAGATAAAACAGTTGCAATTTTGCAAGGGTTTTTACGCTTTAGTCCCCGACTGTACTTTATATACGCTGTGCGTACAGTCAACGAAAGCATTATTTTAGGCTTTTTTATTTTTTTATTTAATGTGTGTATGATTGGACAAAATGGCCAGTATGTGTTCAAATAGTCGTTAGCTGTTGATTTTATTAATAAATTACTGTAAATATACTATTTTAAATTGTAGTGTTTGTTTGATTATAGTTTGCACCCTACTTCGAAAATATAACCTTTTTTTTTTTTAACCTCTAATAGAGGTTAACTAAAAAAAGGTTTCGTATACAAACGATAAAAGCGCTATAACTAAAAGGAAGACAGCTCTTAATAATAAGTCTCTGGGCCCAGCGGTTAATGCTGTACGGTTTCTGAGAGTGAGAGATATCGAAAATGCATCGCTAATATCGTTAAATGATGTCAATTTAAGAATAGGACTTTGATATGACATAACCTTACAATTTTTAACTCACTAGACATTGGCAGAATTATTGCTTAAAGTGATAGAAAGCCATTAAACAAAGAATAAGAATAACTAAGATACCTAATAGAGTTCGTCTCACGAAAGAAGTCCCGCGGCAATAAGTAGAACTAATTATTACAGATCGGCAGTGTGACATTTGTAGCAAATGCAATTTTTTGGGAGATGGTAAACGTTTTAAATAAAAATATTTTTTTTATTTTCCATTTCCCCTATATTAGAAGATGAATGTTTTAGAAATGACTGGTTGATAGATCAAGAAATGGACCGATTTATAATATTTACAGCAAGTGATAGCGAAACATTCGGATAGTAGTTCATAAATAAATGCTGATTAAAATACGTACGGAAAACCCCCAATTGATGACCATAATCGGCTACCGGTGGTTTTAACCAGATTGTCGGTCCACCTAGTGGGGGCTGGCCTACGCTGCGTCTTCCGGTTCGTGGTCGGCACTCGCAATCACACGGAAGCCAAAGGATGCAGGAGGCAAGCAGCCGCTCAAAGTGGCACTCTATGGGGACTCTAGACCTATGTAAAGTAGTGGACGTCTTTAGGCTCTTGATGATGATGACGATGATGACCATAATTATACAATTAAAATTTGATTTGCTTTTATGTTATTTTCTCTTCTACTATTACGTTTCGTATCAATATTTTACGGATCTCTGCCTTATATTGTGTTGTAGTTATTTCGGCAAACCAAAATATGCTAAATATTAGTACGATGTCAATACATATGATTTTCTGTATATACATAATAAACAGTGTTTTATTTACTAAATAAAATGGATATCCACCAATTATTTTATATTGAAATTTTGGAGAGTCTAAAACAGTAGAGGCTAGCAGCATTCCGTCGCGCAAAGAACTGTGGCGACGCGTCTGCAACGACGAACACAAAAACCTTTCATGTGTGACGTGATCCACATCCGAAATACAATAATTTTCTTAGTTAGTCAGCATACGATAGGTTAAAACTCGATGAGCATAGGTACCTACTTATATAATTGTCCTGACATGAATCTCATCAGGCTCCGCTTTACATTGTAGATTACTCCATGACATCAGGTCATATCTACAGGTCCAAATTAACCTTGATATGAATACAGTTATTTTACTCTACATACCTATCTGTTACGAATTAGTCACGACGATTTACGCGAGGCTGTGGGTACGCAGAATAAATCGAGGTGGAATGAGTCATGAATTAGCCAAACGATTTGTTTACACAAGCTGATTTTTGTTACTAGGCATGTGTAGATGCTAAATATGAGATGTCTAGAAAGTTTATAAGGTTATTCTTAAAAGTGAATCGTAAGAATCAAAATCGAATCCAGGAGAAGCGTGGCACCTTTTCGGTCGTCGCATTCAGAATATGACATAGACTATAGCACAAAATAGAAATATATTATAATTTTATACTATCATGTTGTAAACTAATTAATGTTGTTGTATCCAGCAGATTGTTCTACTTTGGTCTTGGTCGTTTGGCAAACTAAAACCATTTGACGTATCTTTTCGTACTCAAGTTGCCTCACTTTCGTTACGGGCATTAGAATTCTGGGTAAATTGTTTTTCTATGATATAGGTCAAAAGCAAGCATGCTACCCATCTGTTACGGCGGTAAGTGCGCAGACTATCTATCTCTATCTATTTATATCCAGCTTCAAAAACCGCAGGAGAGATTTGCAGGTCTTCTGTAAATTGGGTATAAAGGTGAGTACTCACTGGGGGCATTTTCGTATATTATAAAGATACACATGAAAAACCAGTTGATTGCACGTACCTCCGTTCCCGTACGAAAATGGTATACATATCATTACATCATACTCCTGTGTGCGATTGGACGAATTCCATGAGTATACCTTAAGCAACCAATAGAGATGCGCGTATTTCTTATTGAATGTCGGGATGTCCAATAGCAAGCTCACGCTCCGTGAGTGATGTGACGGCTAGCTATGGTACAAGATTTTTTTAATACGCACGATGAAGTGATTTTATGAATTGTTAATTTGTGTGATTCGGTTATTAGATAACCGGATAAAATGCAAAATTAAATTTATAATTTACAAAATTACATTACAATAGTTTTGTATTTTTTGCTTTTGTAACTGCTCGAAGAATCGCACAAACTGCGTGAACACTCCCGTTGAGTACCAACCCTAATGTAGATACTTGTGTTTTTATACCTATGTTTACCTACGCATCGTATTCGCTCTGGCAAAAAATTATACATATGTGCCAATTTAGACCGATTTAACTTTTTTGTTTGAAAGTTTGCATAGCTCACAGTACTCGTAGGTAATTCACAGAGTTTTTCACTACGGTAGTGGTATGTATATATGTATGAATTTTTATGTCTGATCGACTTTAAGACAAGGTCGAAGGTGTAATAATATAAATTAGATCCATGACCATCCCGATGACTGAATGTTTCAATGATTTACATACGCATTGATGATTTTATGATTATTTTGGTACAAAGATGTTTTATAGGTCGCAATACTTTTCATCATCATAATCATCAGCCTGCTGAACAAATGCTTTCCCCACAGAGCGCCACCTTGAGTGGCTACTCGTATTTGATGTTATAGCGGCAACAGAAATACATCATCTGTGAAATTTTCAGCCGTCTATCACGGTTCATGAGATACAGCCTGGTGACAGACGGACAGACAGCGGAGCCTCAGTATTAGGGTGTAATTTACCCTTTGGGTACGGAACCCTAAAAACAAACATAGAACTTTTTAACTTCATTTATATTAGTAGAGTAGGGAGGACAGGGATGTAGTTAGGTAGGTACCTACAGGTATAGGTTCTACATTATTACATACGTTCCCAATCAAAATTACTTTGTACGACTGTACCACAATTTTTTTCGCAATTTTGTTGTAAGTTTAGTCTAACACCTACTGCTCCATTTTTACATTGTAGAATTATCAATTCTTGGTACCTAAGCAGGACACTGTCTCTATTCTAAATATAGAATAGTATTGCTAAAATGTATATTAAATTGTGGTATTGTTATTGTGTGTGTTGCCAGTGATGACTTATGGAACTGGGACGTGGTCTCTTACTGTTGGCCTCATTAGTGAGCTCAAAGTTGCGCAACGGGCTATGGAGAGAGCTATGCTCGGTGTTTCCCTGCGAGATAAGCACCGGAATGAGGAGATCCGCAGGAGGGCTAAAGTGACCGATATAGCTCTCAGAATTAGCAAGTTGAAATGGCAATGGGCAGACAACATCGCTTGTAGAACTGACAACCGATGGGCAAGAACTTCTCGAGTGGTGACTACGAACCGGAAGACGCATTAGCTTTGGCTGGCCCCACTAGGTGGACCAACGATCTGGTGAAAACCGCAGGGAGCCGATGGATGCAGGAAGCGAGCAGACGCTCAAAGTGGCGCTCTGTGTGGGAGTCTATGTTCAGCAGTGGACATCTTCAGGCTGTTGATGATGATGATAAAAAAAATACATCTTCTATAAAGTCTGAAAGTAAAAAGCAAAAAGCAAACAGCCCAAATCTATGTGATTATACCTATCCTATTCCCACAATAAAACAAGCGAATTGTGAAGGAAAACGCGGACTGCCACTAGTTTGAGTGGAATACCTTGCCGTCGTCCTTGTTTCCAGCTAACTATAACCTGGGAGTCTTCAAGTCAAGAGTGAACAGGTATCTTCTAGGCAAGCATGCACCACCGTAGGCTCGTCATCACTTATCATCAGGCGAGACAGTGGTCAAATGCTATGCCTATAAATTATTTAAAAAAAAATAGTTTTATTTAACATAAATAAAGATTAAAAATATTATTCGACACAAATATATACCTATCAAAGTTTACTAATCGCAGGCGTCTAGAATTGATACTGAAGAGCTAATTTTGGCAAACCCATTTCCGTTCAGTAGGATAAGCCAATGTTTCCTGTTTTCGTGCTAAATAATATTTCTTTAAAAATGAAACTACTCAAAATATACTCATTAATAGGTTAAAATATCATCATCATCATCAACAGCCCAAAGACGTCCACTGCTGAACATATGCCTCTCCCCCAGAGCGCCACTTTGAGCGGCTGCTTGCCTTCTGCATCCATCGGCTCCCCGCGGTTTTTACCAGGTCGTCGGTCCACCGAGTAGGGGCCTACGCTGCGTCTTGCTTGCTTCCAAAGCACGCCACTGAGCACGATCTTCAGCTCTTCTCTTCCAGTCATTTCCAGCCACCTTACGTAAATCGTCGCTCCATCGAGTCGCAGAGCGTCCTACGCTACGTTTACCGATTCGTGGTCTCCACTCCAATATTTGCCATGTTTTATGGTTACCTAATTACATTTATCCCGTTTTGCCTTTTCATTTCCTTAAAAGGTATATTTAATTATGCAATCATCTTAAATACCTACGCCTATGATACTCTAATAGAACATATTTATACTATTGTATATTCTGTGATACTACAAACGATCTATAATCGCTATGTTACAAACGTTAAATCGCTTGGAACTAATATAAAAGCAGTAGAATCATAATTCGCGGAACAATGACATAACTCGGCGTCTTCAAGGCATCTTCATGAAAGGAATCAAATTGGAGTGATTTTTTTCATGGGCTACCTTGATTCAAGTTCATTGATCTTTGAATAATTTCATTTGATTTTTTTTTCAGGCTACAGTTTTACAGGCTATGGGCTATCCGGGTGTAATTGAATTAGTTAGAATCCTTTGAAACTAGGTACCTACTCCTAACACCGGTCATGCACGTGAAGACCAAAATTTTTGAAATGTAACGCATAGATTTGGTTTGGGATAGCTTACTTAACAACTGCTACAGTACAAAATTAAATTAAAATAATTAAGTTTTGTTTTTAATTATTACATACAAGGTAAAAGAAACTTTTAAATTTATCAAAATCGTACGTTCCAACTACGTAAGGCGCCGCAGTAATTTTCAAAATTTTCAATTAAAATATTTTCATTTGCACTCTAAACTCAAAATAAATCAAATAAATAATCATCAATAAAATATCATGTACTCAATTTATGCTAATGAGTTAAATTGCATCCTGTATACCCAAGGAAGTTCTATAGTATAAATACGGTATAACTCCCAATAGCTTATGTTAAGAAGAGATTTTTGAATATTCATATGCTCACATGAGTGAGCAAACCTAAAAGCAGAAAATCATGCATCATCAACAGCCTCAGCTGAACATAGGCCTCCCCCAGAGACCGCAATTTTGAGCGGCTCCTTGCCACCTGCATCCATCGGCTCCCCGCGGTTTTCACCAGGGCCCTAATTCTGTATGAAAACTCAGATTCCACACGATACGAAACCACGTCGTTATCGTGTCTTGTTCAAGTCGTGTCATAGCATTAGAAATCCCTTCACTTTACATTATGTTATTTTTATTTTGAATAAATATTGATATATTAAGTGGTGGTAACTTTTGACGTGTTGATGTTTCGGAACGTGTCTCAGTGTAACATTATGATTTTTGACAGTTCAAATCGCGTCATTTCCAAATTCATTTCGCGCGGTTTTGTTTCCATTTCATAGAAAATAGATTTTTGCAGATTTCTTATATAAGACAAGGAATTCGCGTGGTTTCGAAGTAAGGAATCGTAAAGTGGTCATACAGAATTAGGGTCCTGATCGTCAGTCCACCTAGTGGGGGGCCTACGCTGCGTCTTCCGGTTCATGGTCACCAGTCGGGAACCTTTCTTCCCATCGGTTGTCAGTTCTAGATTCTAGTTCTACGAGCGAATAGAATAGTTAATAGTTAAGTGGTACAAGCGCTAAATAAAAGCTGGTCTTGTGAGCTACTTTTTATCAGCTTAATTGAGAGATTGGGAGAGAATTGGAAGTGGCGCCATAGCTATTTCCAGAGCGTTCATTAGTTCATTCTACGCAAAAAAGTTATGAATTAAATGTGTGTTTGTTTCTCAGTCACATTGTAATTTGTTACTAGCTGCGTTAGATGCCACAGTAATGTTCTTTGGATCTCTTTTTCTTTCTCAAGCTTGCTCGATATTTTATTTTAGTTTTGAACTGGGAATAGCAGACTAGGGCTAGGACAATATCAGGCTCGTCTCATGCCAGTCGTGACTAAAAGTTTAACAGCACCTAAGTTCATACGCTTATCTCTCTGGGACATACCCAAATGCGTTGCAGTTGGTAGGTACTTTCAGTAGGTACATCATCGGAGGATAAGTGCTAAGCTGTCAAAGTGTAGTTTAATAAGAAACTCAATTAACAAGAAGCTTATTTAACAAAATGCTTAATTTCATCCAATCAACTAAATGGGACAACTGTAGAGTTTATTTTATAGTTTGTATACTTAATCAAATAAGAAAAAAAATCATCTATGTACCTACGTTCTACATCAACACGTATGAGACACGTGAGACTAAGGATAGACTAAGGGTGTTAGGAAATTAGGAACCGAAAATATTGTAGGTCTGTGATTACCGTAATAATAAATTTTGGAATTATTCATATTATTAGAAGAAGCGTATACCCCCCCTCCCCCTGTCAGACCCACTTGACTGGCGTTCTAAACCAAGTCACCAAGGAAAGCGCTAACATTGCTGTAAAATTGTATATCCACTTGATAGAGAGCAATGGAGAGAAAAATTTATTACGCTCCCTGAGGGTCTGATTACACCTACTTACTCCGGTTATGAATGAACTGGTGGAAAGCTAGATATTGCTAATTATACCTAATTAGTGCACACGTGTACAGTTACGTACTAAACTCTGACCATTAAAAATATTGGCCTATTTTGCGAGGAAAGCCTAGATAATTCAAATCTGGTTTAATCACTATATTTTTTTGAATTATAATAAATCTGGGGATTTTGTGGGCACAATAACAAACAATAACGCCCAACGATCATATACATAGATCCTGGACCCTAAATGATTCCTGGTATCTAGGGATCCTGAAACTACGAGGGCCATGGTCCCACAACTCCCAGACAAAGAAAAAGTATTTGCATTTTTTTTTCATTTACACAAATACTTGTCCTGTCGCGGGAATCGACTCCCCTTCAGGTTATGAGCCGACTGTAGGGTTAGCATGGCCGGTAGACAAAACTGTCTTCCCCCTGTTTTACTCCAAGCATAAGTATGAAGAAAGTGACGTAAAACGGGGAAAGGCAATTTTGTCTACTGTCCATGCTAACCCAGCTGCTCAACCACAGAGGCTGTCAGTCACTATAAGTGGAAAAAATTATTACGAACATACCTAATTCCTACGTAAGTAGTTTTAGTACTTATTCGCCTAAGAAAACTATCTCAGTAAGAGATAGTTAATGAAAACGGTTTTGTTAATTTTTAAACCTTTATTTACAAAAATGTGTTTTGTCCCGCTCTCGCACGTGATAATTCATATCAGATCAGAGCGACTGTACTGAGAAACCAATGGAACTTTTAACTTAATGATGGTTTCAAAAACCTTAAAACTTTTATGATAGTGTTCTGTAGCGTACATAATCATATATTAAAATCAAGCCAGAGGGGACGATAAATGATATTATGCTAAATATAACTTAGAATCTTACCCTCGGGCTAACAGCCACATCTGCTCAACACATGCGGTGAGAATGCATTAGGCAAGGTTTATTACGTACTTATACAATTTAAATTTATCGATTATCGGTGTTTTAATTTTTAAATCTTTATCAGTTTTTATTACTTATTTATTAATATTTTTTTACTTTTTTAAATTTTTTTTTTCATTCAATTATTTACAATCGTTTTTAGTATAAATCCTACAATTTTTTAACTATGTATTCCTAGTTTTCTGTAACTTAGTTGAACAGCTGTTAAATTCACTCGTATTTTATAATTATGCACGCAGTCTTTGCCTGTAACTGTGATGACACTTAGCAATGTCTCCTCCGAATTGTGTAACCAAACTTAGCTACGGTGTACATTATGTTGGTAATCGTAATAAATAAATAAAAAATAAATAAATTATACACCATATTTTGGTACTTAAAAATTACTGCAATCTTTAGCCCTGCTGATCTTAGAATCCTCATAACACGTGCGAAAAGGTGCGGAGAAGTGAGGGTTATGCAATAGAAAACGAACCAATAAACATTTTATACTTGCTAAATTGCACTTTATTGTGTAGTAGCAAGAGTCGCTATTTATATAAATGTCTTTTCGGAGCGTATCTTCTGTACGTAGTACCTACTATTATTATTCTGTGGCGTTATTCAAAATTAGAACAGACAAAACAATAACTTGACCACTTAAATCAAATATACTTACGATACACATTCTCATAGACTAGTATTGGTATAATCTAAGATAGACTGTTGTCTTTGTATAATATTTTGGTTCTTCACGAGAAGCGACTACTACGGGAATGGACGTGAAGCGTTAACCCGCGTCTCGATTGTTTTTTCGTTAACCTGTGGTGTCACGTGGCACACGCACACATATATACGACACACCTACATCATGTATCCGTATAATACACAACCTTTACTATTTAGAATAGAGTGTGTTTTATGGAATCATGTACCTAATAGTTTTCATAAAACACACTCTATAGTAAATAGTAAAGGTAGTGCATCATGCGGATATCTACATTGATGAAAAAAACTAAAACTTATTCTAAATTTATCTACCTAACTTATCGGAAGCCTTTTGAAAGCTAAATCAAAGGTATCTCTTAGTCGTCTGTGAATCAAAGAAGCTTTTGAATCCAGGAGCAACAATATTCAAATAAAACATCAAAAAGCATGTAATCTCTACGTTAAAACATATTTTAATTAATTCAAAAATATAGGTAATACAATTCTAATAACACCATAAAATCTACCGTTCAAAGGTAGGAATAAAATGAAACTTGGTGAAATGGTGAAACTTCTCGCATTCTTGTTTGTTTTCAACTGCAAAACTCACTTCTTAACACAATCGCACCTAGTAGGTATAGTAGATCTGTGATCACACCCAATCCAGGAAACCAACAAGATTTCTATTCGTATTAGTACAAAATTCAATTGCAATGCAAAGTCCAGTTTCGTTCTGAATCTGAATTCTGAATATTACTCAGAAATAACACAAATAAAATACGATAAAATCACATTTGCAAAATTACGCAAAAGATTATTTTGAATAAAACAATATTTTCTTTGACAGACAAACAAAAGACTAGGATTTTTTTTTTTTCTTATATTTTGGCTCCACACATAGTGTATTTAGCCACTGTCAAGTTTTGTAATTTTTCATCGTATTATGGAAATTTTCACTTAAAGTCAAGTCATAGTCACAGTCAGAGTAGTCATAGTCTAGTCTAAGTCATAATCCAGTCTAAGGCCTCTAGTAAAGTGGTGGCAACTTTACTAGAGGCTTCTATGGAATTTTGGAAGCAACACGAAAAACCACGTTTCACTATATTATATCACTTGCCCACACTCATGCTCGTAATTCAGCACTTAATGCGTAAAACACCACCAATTTTAAACATTAACACTGGAAAAAGCATAAGTTTTGTAAAATAATACAATGCACCGACGTGAACTTTTCCGCGTTCCCGCCAAAACTCCTCAAAGAATAGGTTGTCATTAAAAAAATCCTGGACATAGGTTACTGGAATGAGATTTTTAAACTTTTTTTAGGTAAATATTTTAGGTTATACTGGGTGGCGCAAAAGTAAAGACCCTATTTGGTTCAGCTATAACATTTTTTCTAAATTAGAAAACTAGATTTAGGTTTTTTTAAATGTATATTTGTGCCATTAAATTTCGTACCATTAGGATTTAAAGATGATGTCTTTTAAATGGTGACCTCCAGAGTTGATACACATTTGAGCCCTATTTATGACATTTTGCATAACTTGCCGTAACACTTCCTGCGATATGTTCGTTATTTCTTGACGAATGTTTTCTTTTAGAGCTGCGAGAGTCTGTGGCTTGTTCACATACACCCGAGATTTCAAAAAACCCCAAAGAAAGAAGTCTGGACTGGTCAGATCGGGTGATCTTGCAGGCCAAGGCAAATCGCCAAAACGAGAGATAACTCGGCTTGGAAAAGCGTCCCTCACTAAGTCCATAGTGTCGCGCGCTGTGTGTGCCGTAGCGCCGTCTTGTTGAAACCAGATGTGCTCCAGCCCCAATTCGTCCAAACTGGGTATCAAAAACTCACGTAACATGGTTCTGTAGCGTTCTCCAGTGACAGTTATCGCATTGCCTCCAGCGTCTTCGAAAAAATAGGGTCCGATCACTCTGTCAACACAGATGCCACACCATACAGTAACTTTTAGTGGGTGTAGAGGTGTTTCTTGAATAATGCGCGGATTATCAGTGCCCCAGAACCGAGTATTCTGCTTATTGACATGCCCTGAGAAGTGTTACGGCAAGTTATGCAAAATGTCATAAATAGGGCTCAAATGTGTATCAACTCTGGAGGTCACCATTTAAAAGACATCATCTTTAAATCCTAATGGTACGAAATTTAATGGCACAAATATACATTTAAAAAAACCTAAATCTAGTTTTCTAATTTAGAAAAAATGTTATAGCTGAACCAAATAGGGTCTTTACTTTTGCGCCACCCAGTATGATACAAGATGGCGCTGAAATCCAGAACCAGCCGCGTTCTTCAGAGATGACAGGGCCTGCACATTCTCTATGAAAATCAAACCCAAGTGTCCCCACGCCAATGCTTATATGGTACTATGGTATATCTATATATACCTCTCCAGCTAATATAAAATAGTCCACAAGCGGTTGTTTCATTATAATAATGAACCATAGTACCATGTAATAGCGCTGTAAAACATTAATGTGAGTTACATCACTTTCATTAAGCGTGGTCACACGCAACTGAGAGCAAAAACAAGGCATATGCCTTATTTAAACGGTGCCGTTTTCGAGGCGGTGATCGTATCTACCCTATATTTCATAGCAGCTTGACCACTTCTGTTCTCGCCAGTACGCACACATTGATAAACCGCCGCAGTTCTCGTACGGTACTGTAGTGTAGTTTTATAGGATCTGTGAGTGTAGTATGATTAAGTACATCGCGAGCTTAGTCTAACTTAGGAACTGTAAACATGAAGTTCGGTGTAGTGCTTTTTGTGTTTGTGTGTTTTGAGTGTGGGCTCGGCAAATATTCTGTGAGTAATATTTTTTTTGTAAATGATTAACTTTTAGTCTGTGTGTAGGTAAATCGGGATTACGAGGAGAAATTATTTTTTAGAATTTTTTTAAAAGGATCGTTGTTTATTTTTATTTTTCTGTTTACTCTGTTTTAAATTGAGTTTACAAGGAGAAATTGTTTGATTAGAGATTTTTAAGGGGTGTTTTATTAAAGAGAGTATATTTCTCTTAAAATACTTTACGCCGATTACTTCGAGTATTTAAGGTTACTAGAAGCTTTCTTTGCATCTCTTATCATACTATTAGCTAGGCTGAGTAAGCTTTGATCAAATAGGATACCCAAATAATTGTTTCGCTCATTTTTGGTTTACGAGACTATATTCTTGGAAAGATCAATGAGAATAAAAACGTAAGTACTTTTACGTTAAAATAAATAGACGTTTCAATTTTACATATAAAAATTAAAACGTAAACGTTGTCTATTTATTTATTTATTTTTTATCTACGATAGGCTGATATTTGTTTGTTTGCATTTTGCACACGGATTAATTATTTTACCGCAATTAACTGATACTTTTTAACTTTTTATCCCGAAAAATTGTGTTCCGCTGGAATAACAACGGGTAAGTTGCGGGATAAGCCATGGGTCACATTGTCAGCTGAAAGACATCCACTGCTGAACACAGGCCTCCCCCATAAAACGCCACTTTGGACACTTATTACAGGGGAGTTTGCCATAATCACCATGCTTGGCAAGCGGCTTGGTAATCGCAGCTTTTAATGTAGGTGATAATGCTGCTGCCCATTACCCTTAGCCAGCTCTTACACCACTCACGTGAAGAGATGAGATGGTAATATTCTCAAACCGGGAGTCGCCTTTTGATATTACTCAGTGCAAAAACCATTGCAACTCACAGTAGCGATAGTTAGGTATCTGCTAACTCTGCTAACGGTCTAAATACACCATATGATAATAATTTTAGGTACCTACAATAAAAATGTCGTTTCCTGCCTCTACAGTAGGTACCTACTGTTCCCAGAATTGATGTCAAAATTCAATTTTATCTACCTATCGTGATTGTCATAATATTATAAGTATGCTTGAAAATAATATAACATGTCAAAAACTAAATACAACTAAACTATTCTATAAATCTGAACTTCTACCAAACTATAACTATAAAATTAACAATATAATACAAAACTAATCTAACAAACCACTACCAGCAGGCACGGTCACAGATTACTGAATATCATCATCATCATTAACAGCCTGAAGACGTCCACTGCTGAACATAGGCCTCCCCCAGAGCACGCCACCTTGAGCGGCTGCTCGCCTCCTGCATCCATCGGCTCCCCGCGGCTTTCACCAGGTCGTTTTACTGAATATGTTACTTCGTAAAAGCACGGTGCTCAAAATGCTGGCAGCATTGCCATGTTGAATGGCAATGCTCAACCTTTGGCCCAAGTATAGGCCAGCATTTTGGTCGTGTGTTGCTTCGACCAGACGTTTGGAAAGCTCGTTAAATATAAGCTCTTTAAGTTGGTATAAGCTTAGTAGTTGTGTTTTACTTTTTCAGTATTATAAGTAAGAATTTTAAAGGAAAACCTTGGAAATCATAGATTATTCACATTCACAGAACAACAAATTCAATAATGAGTACGGAACCCTAAACAGCAAAAACTCTGTTTAATATTTGCCAGATGGAAAACTAAAAGCGTACAAGTATCATACGTTTAACATTCAATGATAATTACCTCCATTGCCTATGCACCTCATCATCATTATCATCACCAGCTCGAAGACTCCACTGCTTACATAGGCCTCTCCCACTAGAGCGTCACTTTAAGCAGCTTGTCCCGGAGTTCCTCCCTGCCCTTATTCCCGGTAGCTCAATAAGAAGTGTACACTCACGGGAACGGGATTATCGGGGGTGGTTGTAGTGGGAAAATCCAGGAACTATTGGGAATGAAAATGTAGACTTCAGGAAACAGGTTTCATCTTCAAAATGTAACAATAATTTAGATCGCAATTAGCCTGTAAACTTGCTGAAAGGCAAAATAATAAACTTTTTCCAAATTGAACGTTTACGGACAACAAATAAAATATAACTTTGAAGTAGAAATAACACTTTATGCTGTTAATATTGGTTAATTTTATACAAATTAATTTGATAGCAATTAGCGAGAGAAATACTGTCTATCGGTAGAATCCACAGATCACAAAGTACACTGTGCACAGATCAGTAATGCAATGTAATGTAATCCAAAAATGTGTGGAAAAAGAAAAGAATGCGACTAATGTTCTAATCTTGAATTCGAATGTAAATTGTGAATGGCCAGTGCTTGATGCGAAAACTACGAAAGCAGGTGGAACGCTGGAATGACGATGAAGGAGGATGATATCGTCACAAGCTAAATCTACCTCTTGCATCCAACTGTTCCTGACGGGTCGGGCCAGGTCGTCGTCTACCTAGTGATAAGTCTGCATAATAATGTTAAAGTTCTATGAATGATCATCATCATCAGCCTAAAGAAAAGAAGTCCACTGTTGAACATATGCCTATCCCATAGAACACCACTTGAGTGGCTGCTTGACTCCTGCATCCATCGGCTCCCCGCGGTTTTCGGTCTACCTAGTGAGGGCCGGCGGGCTAGCTGCTTTTTCCGGTTCGTGGTTGCCAATCGAGAACCTAACGTTTTTCTTTTTCTGTGAGTAATATGGCCTGATTAATGCCATTTCAACTTGCTCATTTCAAGAATAATGTACCTAATTGATTAGAATTAGAACTACTTATACATAATGTTAAATGTATACCTATTAGTAGGTACACTGAGAAAAAAAATAGGTTACGGTTACGTTTTGTCGGACAACGTAACATATTAGGTAAACACAACCGAGTGCACTTGTTAATACAGATTTTGTGATTTTTGTGATTTTACTAACTCATTAGGTTATTTTAACCTTTTACCCAGTTAGGTTAACCAGTTAGTTAATTACCTAACTGGGTAAAAGGTTAAAATAACCTAATGAGTTAGTTTAATCACAAAATCTGTATTAACAAGTGCACTCGGTTGTGTTTACCTAGTATGTTACGTTGTCCGACAAAACGTAACCGTAACCTATTTTTTTTCTCAGTGTACCTATACCTAGCTAACCATAATATGACTAAAGATATTTATATTGTAACAAAACCCCAGAGTATGTCCAATATCTTTGGGCAAATCCCTACGATAACACATTATCCTATTCTTACTAAAATAGCTTGGGGAAAATGTGATTTCATGTTTTTTATCATAGTAGCTAACTAGCGCGTGGACTAAAGTTTATCAGGATAAAAAGTAGGTATTCTTGTAATAGTCTTGGATACCTACTAGTATACGATATATCTCTTAGAATTAGCCAATTTGAAATGGCAATGGGCAGGCCGCATCACTCGTAGAACTGATGGGGAAGAAAAATTCTCGAGTAGCAACCACGAACCGGAAATCACAGCGTAGCCCGGCGCCCACAAGATGGACCGACAATCTGGTGAAAACCGCGGGGAGCAGATGGATGCAGGAGGTGAGCAGCCGCTCAACGTGCCGCTCTCTGGGAGATCTATGTTCAGCATTGGACGTCTTCAGGCTGTTGTGTGGCTGTTCAGGCTGTTCGATACCCGCGACAAGACAAGTATGTGTTGCAAACGAATAAAAAGGCAAAAAGATTCCCCTACTATAATGATTTGTGCACCCCCCTTAAGAAATGCTGGGTCCCTAGATATCTACAGGGAATCCTAGTTAGGGTCCAGGATCTGTGTACCTAAGTGATTGTTCAACGTTATTTATTTATTAGGTAATTTCATCTGTGTCTTATAAACTGTGGTGATAAAAAGTACGTACGCGTGGCTTAGTAGGCCAAGTAATTTTACTTATTATACTTTTCATCGCTACTGTTTATCGTATTCAGCCCCATACTATAGGCAGTCTGATAATTTCACGAAGTTACTTCCTAAGGCCCGATTTCACCAACGTTTATTCCAAGTATACGGCCTTACTCCTGGATACAGCTAATTGACAAATGAAATTACACAAAAAAGACGCCATTTTGATTGTATCCAAGGAATAAGTTTTATTCCTTCACAATATTGGTGATATAAGGGCTATATTCGCGTAACTCAGTTGTTCTCGGAAAGTTATACCTTGGAATAAAATTTATTCTAGTTTGGTGAAATCGGACCTAAGTCAATCGAATTTGAACTTTATCTTGTCTCTTTTCAGAACATAGCCAGCCAAAGAACCAATACGACACCAAAAGACCAGCACACTAACACATTCGAATACTACACTGTCACGCACACACGCGCGATCTCCATCCCCATCATGGTCCACTTAGACAGAGCCCTGACCAAGAACCTGACACGCGACTACAAGAGAACAATAAAAAAATACTTCAAAGACGTCTTTGACAGTGTCGAAAATGTATTCCAGCATCCTAGTTTAAACCAGACGATCCAATTCGTACTGCTTGATGTGAAGATGTTGAAAAATTCGACGAAAAAATATCACATGAGCGAGAATGTATCAAAGTACTTGAATAGTTACTGCCAGTGGCAGGGGGAGAGGAAGATTGAGAAAAATAAGTGGTACTACTCAGTGCTGTTCACGGGGCTGGATGTTTATTATCTGGATGGACAGAACAAGCAAGTTAGGAGTAGCACTGGTAAGATGAAGATTTCAACTATAGAATGTTCCGAAAGAAATTACCAGCCAAGTGAGAGACTCGCGTACGGATGGTTCCGTACCTACATATTTTATGCATCGTTTACGCTTACACGCTCCATAAATTGCGCAAATGCAACTCGCACTTGGCTGGTTTTTAGTATTAGTTGTTATACTACAGAGTATGCACTGTAATCATACAAAGACCTTGATAATTCGCGCTAGTAACGCATATTCTGTGAAAATCTCCGCTGGCTTCCTATTCCGGTTCAAGAAATACAGCCGGAAAGACCGCAGGCTTAGTAATAGAGGGTCCCGTTTTTACTGTTTGGATACGGAACCCTAAAACAGACGGGTTATGGTAGATTTAGCTTGAGAGAACTGGTATTACAGAACGGCTCTCAGTCGTCATTCGTTGCTTTAGTCGAACCTTATAACTGAATAAAATTTTGATTTGAGTACCTTTGACCACTTACTTAGGTACTACTGTAACGTATGCTTGTTTGCTACTAATAAAAACACTTAGCCTACTTATGGGGTCAATTTGCAAGCCACTTTATAATCATAAACGAAAAATTATTATGATGATTTCAGGTCGAGGATACATGCGAGGCATTTGCAGCGTCCGCAACAGCTGTTCTTTACTGGAGTGGCATCCACAAAGCATTGCGTACATATTGGCCCACGAGATCGCACATAGGTAGGTATGCCAATTATTATTAAGAGAACTAGAGCTATCGTGAAGCTATACCCAAAACAGATGGTTGAAGGTTACGTAGAAGAAGAGCATCAAGGGCTAAGGCAGGTCAAATATAATCAGGTTATATTTAAAGACATTAAAATATTGGCGGTGATTTGGGACGCTCTGCTTTGCTTCTGTTTTGTTTCAAGGAGTTCAAGGAATGTCCGAGGAAAAGATGTTTTTTTTTTCTCGGACATTTCTTGATGGCTCAATGGATTTTCAGACACCCGTTACTTTAAAAATTCACTTTGGCAAAAAAATATGTCTAAAGGAACAAAGTGGACATAATGGTGCCAAAAATTTTAGTGTACCAAGGGCAAACATAGAGACCAATGGACGCAAGTTCAGCGTAACCCAGTATTGGCTACAAAATTGATCAACGAATCGGCCTTTAGACGGAGTAAATATAACATATAACGCCTTGTTATTTTAGAAAAGCAATTAGTTTTGATAACATTCTCTTCGCATCACACATCTATTTACGACCAAACACGCAACCAGAATCGATTTTATTTTGTGGTAAGACTATGACACAATCACATAACCCACAATGAGCGTTTAAGGTAGGTGCCTATTTTATGTAAACCTCACTTAGGTAATCATCTTGTATTAAACCGTGCCATGCCGTAAAGTGCCGTGTGGCCCCAGCATAAAAGCCACTCATTTCTTCCCGTAGGTGCCGTAAGAGCCGGCTATGGGAATATCGAGGCATTGGGCAGCAACATTCTCTGGTCTACATTATAATCTACTGCGTTACCAAGACACCTCCTTACTAGAAAGCCTATGTTCAGCAGTAAACATCTTCCGACTGATATACTAAGACTGTTCTCCTATTGCCTAACTGTTCTGGTAATGGTCTTCACCTGCTATCCTGCACGCGCCAATATACAAATCCATGAGTGCGAGCAAGAGAGCACATGATCACGATAACGCCCCAACTTTCTAATTGATTCTAGCCTTGGAGTCCCCCACGATGGTCCCCCAAACAACCAATGTCGCAGCCAGCGATACATCATGGGTGCCGTTTACAACCCTCGACATCCAGCGATAAGCTGGTCACCTTGCAACAAGCCGGCGCTGGAGAAGTTTTTATTGTAAGTAGACCTTTGAGTAGTCCTTTAACATTGTATAGCCGACGAATAGTTATTTTTTTGTATTGTTTCTCTCTATCAAAGAAATAGGTTAAGATAAAACAAGAGAAAAACACTGGGGTATCTATTATTCCACTGTTATGCAGTGCTTAATTAGGCCCATTACGCCAGCGTAGATCGGATCATAACTTCCCATCAGGTGCGATTGCGGACAAATGCGGGCCTATTTAGGTTTAAAAAAATTACCTATTCTCTCCCTTTATTTTAGAGCCTAGTACCGTTTGGGAATAGGCCCTTTCTGTCACAACACAACGCCTGGCAAAATTTGTATGGCAAAACTAGGATTAGTTTATGTGTTTTCTACAATTTCATAGTCAAAACCTGACAATAATTGATGTCACGAACCGGAAGACGTAGCGTGGCCGGCCTTCCGCTAGGTGGACCGACGATCTAGTGAAAACCGCGGAAACCGATGGATGCAGGAGGCGAGCAGCCGCTCAAAAGGGCGCTCTCTGGGCCTATGTTCAGCAGTCGCCGTCTTCAGGCTGTTGATGATGAAACGAGCCACTGTCAAGCGTCACGGCCACCCATAACCATTGCAGTGTCCAAAATATAAAGTATCATTGTTACTGCACTGCGCACATCAGCACAGCAGGCTGTCGATGCATCAGACTACGAGACATTCATAATTTTAGATAATATTTTTTATGTTAATGAATGACATGATGAGCTAGTCATTCACCTGATGCTAAGCGTTACGGCTGCCCATAACAGATCGCAATATCACTCGGAACTCTAAATTAATATAGTTTTGCGTGACACTACACTGCGCACGTCATCCTGAGACTTCAAACAAACAAGTGATTAGATCTAAAGCCTCATTTGCCCAGTTAGCTACAATGCCCTTCAAACCAGAACACAGTAGTGCTTGCACACTACTGCTTAGCGGCAAAATAACTGGCAAAGTGGTGGTACCTACTTGACGAGCTTTGCAGAAAAGTCCTACCACCTAGTCCTATATATTAATGGTAGTAGCAATATTTTTTAAGTATTTTAACTAGATGATAGGCCCAATTTTGAAGGCTTTAGTTGACAGTCTTTATCTTACTAAAAATGTACCCGTCTCTTACATAACCGTCTATTAGACAAGGACAGCAACAGTTTTAGGAGTTTTAGATCTGTCAACTAAAGCCTTTAAAATTGGCTCCATTGAATACCTATTATGTACTTACATAATATTTATTTTGTATTTCAGAAGCAGCCTTTCAAGGTGTCTTCAACCAGATGCAGACCATACAATTTTCTAAATGAAACGATAATTCTGAAAACTTTAAGGATCGGGAAGATCACATACATTTTACACTACCAGAGCCACCTATTGTAAACAAAAACATATCACATGCTTCACATACACAGACATTTTTGACTGGCCTGATACCTCAGTTGGTAGTATCTGCCTTCTTAACTATAGGTTGTGGGTTCGACTCCCACCCAGGCCAAAAATTTGTGTGATTAACATAGGTGTTTGTTCTGTGTCTAGGTGTGTTATATTGTATTTATTTGTGTGTTTATTTACAAACAAATACGTATCTAAGTAGTTTATAAATTATTTGGTTCCCATAGTAGAAGCTATGCTTAGTTTGGGGCTAGATGAGACAATGTCTACAAATACTTATTTATTATTATAATTTATTAGAGTTCCGTACCCAAAGGGTAAAACAGACCCCCTATTACTAAGGCTCCGCTGTCCGTCCGTCTGTCTGTCTGTCTGTCCGTCTGTCACCAGGCCGTATCTCATGAACCGTGATAGTTAAACAGTTAAAACTTTCACAGATGTATTTCTGTTGCCGCTATAACAACAAATACGCGCTACTAGCTCGTCACGTCATTTAATTACATAAAAAAAAAAAAAAAAAAAAAAAAAATACAGAATAAATTAAATATTTAAGGGGGCTTCCTTACAACAAACGTGATATTTTTGCTCGTTTTTGTAGATAACGGTACGGAACCCTTCGTGCGCGAGTCCTACTCGCACTTGGCCGGTTATTATTTATAGACGTGCCCTGCAGGTACCATGACCTGTAGAAATACACATTATCTTTTCTTTCACGACCAGTGAAAACTCAACAAAAGGTTTATAACGTGATCATTGATCAACTATGATCGGTCATTGGTCAAAAGGTTTCGCGAAAGAAGAGATTTATATCGATTTCTACAACTCAACCCGCGCTGCTGTCGAGAATCTCACTCATCCATATCTCGACTCGAGATATGGATGAGTGAGATTCTCGACAGCAAATCATGAAGAGTAGACTTACTCTTCATGATTTACACGAATAATGTCCAAAAAGAAAAACGTCCAAGAGCTTAAAAATGTCCAAATATAAAAACGCCCAATCAAAAAAACGTCGAGGTATAGAAACATCCCACTAGAAAAATGGCCAAGTATAGAAACGTCAACTATAAAAATTACTAAGATAGAAAAGGCCGTCTAGAAAAATGTTTAGTAATAGAAATACCCAAGCAGAAAAATGTCCAACTATAGAAATGCCAACATATATAATAATGCGAACGGGTTAGGGTGGTATCATTGACTATAAATCCAGTTGACCAATGATACAACCCCCCCTCATACGAAAATTAGTAGTGTATTTCAACTACTATTTTCATACAAATCACGGGAACCCGTTGATGTCTTTTGTTCCATCCTGCTTTGACCTTTGTCCCGTTTTGTTACCTCGTCCCCCGCCCGCGCAGGTGAGTCGTGTTTGTACGAGAAATATTATATTTTCAAGACCTATCAACGGGCTTTATAATCTCTGGGTGGTATCGTCTGGGTTGTAAAACGTCTGTGTATCCCAAAAGTATTAGTTGCAGATACACCTAAATAAGTATGATCTTCGGATGGCGGGCTTGTCTTTGCTACTTAAAACAATCAGGCGTTACTCTCGATAGAGCAATAATACTTGAACGTAGAGGATGCTACAGCCTGAAGAGGTCCACTACTGAACATAGGCCTCCCCCACAGAGCGCCACTTTGAGCGGCTGCTTGCCTCCGCATCCATCTGCTCCCCGCGGTTTGATCGATAACTAGTCATGATTTATATTGTACAACTAATTAAGGTTTCTCGGTTTTCATACACACTGGTTAATATCTAACTAATAAGTATTAAAATGATTAGTCTATAAATTATCAATAATTACTATTAATTTAACACATTTATGCCTGTCTGAACTTAAGTTTGACAGCTCTTAAGTTCGCACTTATCTCTCTAGCGTACCCAAGTTGCAGTAGGTTCGATATCATTTAAACTGTTGTAATTAATATTTGATTATGTACCAAATATGAGTCTATCGTTACTCGAAACATTTTTTTTTATTGACTATAAATCCAGTTGACTAAATGATACAACTTCCCCTCATACGAAAATTAGTGGTGTATTTCAACCACTAATTGCTAATAAATACTATGAATGTCTAATAAATCACGGGAACCCGTTGATGTCTTTTGTTCCATCCTGCTCTGTACTTTGTAAATTCGTATGACGTCGTTTTGTTACCTCGCCCCCTGCCCGCGCAGGTGAGTCGAGAGGGGTACGTGCGAACTTAGGCACTGTCACACTGTAGTGCCAACTGACGGGTAGGTAATATTATAGCCTAGTTTATAAATAACTAAATATATATGTTACTATGCAGTCTATTTTATATTATAGTTAAGTGTATTGATCACTTTGTTTAATATTTAAGTAGAAAATTCATCGCATTTACTAAACTTAAGAAGTAATAAATCAATTTATTTAAAACAATTTTTCCACAAAAACCTGTCTACAAAAACTGCTACTGATCCTACCTACCTACCTATTTATTATTAAACTGGCTGACCCGCTGCGTTAGCACACAAAGTGCAGCCGCGGGTGGAAGTAGGTGAATCGTAAGAAAATCGGAGAATAGGTATCTATTCTATTTGATCATCATCATCGACAGCCTGAATACGTCCACTGCTGAACTTAGGCCTCCCCCACAGAGCGCCACTTCAAACAGCTGCTTGCCTCCTGCATCCATCGGCTCCCCGTGGCTCTGAGGTCCACCTAGTATAGCGACCTACGCAGCGAATTCCGATTCATGGTCGCCACTCGAGAACCTTTCTTCCCCATCGGTTTGTCAGTTCTAAGAGCGATGTGGCCTGCCCACTGCCACTTCAACTTGTTAATTCTAACAGTTATATCGGTGACGTTAGTTCTGCTGCGTATCTCCTCATTTCGGATCTCTATTATATTGGATGTAAGTTATTCCGTCCACGATGCAGACAACGAAATCCGGTGAAATATAGTGAAAATGTGCATGAGGCAAGAGTTCCGCTTCGATTGCCTCTCGGCACAGTATGTATACAAGTACTCTCGGGGGAACAGAGGTGGAGCGGAGTAGCTAATACTTCAAAGTATTTTTCTCTGACTTAGGCCCGATTTCACCAACGTTTTAAATTCCAAGTATACGGCTATTCCTTACTCTTGGATACAGCTAATTGACAAACGAAATTACACAAAAAAGACGCCATTGTGATTGGAGAAGTCTTATTCCTTCACAAAATTGGTGATATAAGGGCTATATTCGCGTAACTCGGTTGTTCTCGAAAAGTTATACCTGGAATCAAATTTATTCTAGTTTGGTGAAATCGGGCCTTAGGTACTCATTTAATTTTTTTTATTTGATAAGTTGTAGGTCGACCCGCTATGTTTGTTTAACACCAAAACGGCTGGACTCTTGTATGCTGCTTATATCACCGGGATCAATGGTATTTTTAGAAAAATTTACAGGTCCCGGGTCACCCGCAATTGACCAGCGTTCAATAATTATTTTTAATCAGGAACTCAATTTACCGGGATAAAAAGTAGGTACACTATGTTGATCTTGGAATCAGCAATCTGTGTGCATAATTTCAGTCAAATCGCTTCAGCTGCGCCTGAAAGCCAAAAAAAAAAATTAAATAAGATTTCACTTCTATTCCTATCTTAGTATTAGAAATACGGATTTCTCTATCAAGCACATAACTACATATAATAGAAAATTATTACTATGTTATACATAGATATCAAACGAAATTCTTTTACACGTGGCGTCTCAACACATTCTTGTTCCCTATTTGTATGGATACAGTACGCGATCAATATGTCGCATCACACATACGACTCATTGTTACCGGCCTTTCTCTGCGCATGTTTCACTGTCGTTTGATTGCATTGTTCGTAAACGTAGAGAAAGACCAGATTTATATCTGACACTATTGAAATTAACATTCGCTACTTTTTTATCCCGGAAGGTTAAGAATTTCTACGGCAAATCTCGTGAAATCGCTGGTCGTTTCTGTTTATCAATATTATTCCATCCCCTATGGCCCTTTTTTAGAGGGGGGGGGAATACCCTCGCACGGCAGGGGAATGTTGGACTTAAACCCACTTCCTACACTCCACCGTGATCCGTCGCGCTGCTGGGATGGGGCAAGATGGGGTAGCGCTATTCACCATCTCGCCCCGGATCCCCTCTGACCCGTATCAACTACCCGTTAGTTCTTTGTTTCATTATCAGTCGGTACTAATTAACGCATCGGGTCTGTTTTGCATAAAACACAACGCCTTTGTCATTGTTCACATGTCTGGGTTAGTAGCACAATAATTAAAACGTGCTGAAAATTTGTGTGTGTGTGTAAAGGTGTGGAAGTATTTTGTGAATGTCTAATGGTAATGTGTGGTCCCGGCCGTGTGAGAATATGACTACCCCATCTCTTCCAGTGGGTGCAGTAAGAGCCGGCTAAGGGAATGGGCAGCAGCATTTTATAAATAAATATGTAACGCCCAACGCTCACACACATAGATCCTGGACCCTAACTAGACTTCCCTGTATCTACGGACTCAGGAACTACGAGGACCATGGTCCACAGAACAAGTATTTGCGCTTTTTTTTGTGTCGCGCGGATCGGTACCCGTCGTGGGCAGCGATCGGTACCGAATAGTATAACGCGCTGCACCGTCCGTAGCTTTACCTACATCAAATAGAATTTCTTAGTATCTACATCATTTACTACAAAGACGAAACCAATAGAAAAAAATATAATAACCTCGATAGGTAGGCTGACGATTATGGTAATGAGGTGGTGACAATGAGTTTGTTCTTAAACATTTAAGCAAGCTTCGTCGCATCTTCTGCATAATGATTTAAATAACAGAGTTTCAGCTAAAAACCAACAATAAACACTTTCACCCAAAAATAATACCCATAATATCCGTAAACACAATGCTTTAGTATTCACAACTGACGATATCAATGTGAATTCAGAGCACGTGTTACCTGTGTTTGTCTGTTGACCTGTGTTGCAAGATTATAATAGGCAAATTTCTCTATATCTTTAAGATAATTTTACATTGTGGTCAAATAGAAGATATTAATGGAATTCAAATGGCAACATTAGGATGGGGATTCCTGGCATAACTGAATTAATTCCTTCATTTCAAGAAATCTTTTGGTAAACAAGTATTTTTACATTTTGTTTATAGTTACATGGTACTTAAATTAAAATACATTGTCAAATAATTATATGCCTACAGTTATCCACTAATTATTGTACTGGGTGGCGCAAAAGTAAAGACCCTATTTGGTTCAGCTATAACATTTTTTCTAAATTAGAAAACTAGATTTAGGTTTTTTTAAATGTATATTTGTGCCATTAAATTTCGTACCATTAGGATTTAAAGATGATGTCTTTTAAATGGTGACCTCCAGAGTTGATACACATTTGAGCCCTATTTATGACATTTTGCATAACTTGCCGTAACACTTCCTGCGATATGTTCGTTATTTCTTGACGAATGTTTTCTTTTAGAGCTGCGAGAGTCTGTGGCTTGTTCACATACACCCGAGATTTCAAAAAACCCCAAAGAAAGAAGTCTGGACTGGTCAGATCGGGTGATCTTGCAGGCCAAGGCAAATCGCCAAAACGAGAGATAACTCGGCTTGGAAAAGCGTCCCTCACTAAGTCCATAGTGTCGCGCGCTGTGTGTGCCGTAGCGCCGTCTTGTTGAAACCAGATGTGCTCCAGCCCCAATTCGTCCAAACTGGGTATCAAAAACTCACGTAACATGGTTCTGTAGCGTTCTCCAGTGACAGTTATCGCATTGCCTCCAGCGTCTTCGAAAAAATAGGGTCCGATCACTCTGTCAACACAGATGCCACACCATACAGTAACTTTTAGTGGGTGTAGAGGTGTTTCTTGAATAATGCGCGGATTATCAGTGCCCCAGAACCGAGTATTCTGCTTATTGACATGCCCTGAGAGATGGAAATGCGCTTCGTCACTCATAACCAATTTTGAAGGAAAATCATCTTGCAAAATGTCATAAATAGGGCTCAAATGTGTATCAACTCTGGAGGTCACCATTTAAAAGACATCATCTTTAAATCCTAATGGTACGAAATTTAATGGCACAAATATACATTTAAAAAAACCTAAATCTAGTTTTCTAATTTAGAAAAAATGTTATAGCTGAACCAAATAGGGTCTTTACTTTTGCGCCACCCAGTATAACGAAATTCCTGGAATAAATTGGGTTGATTCTCTATTTATTATATATGACTACACTAAATAGTAATCATACAACTTAGAAAATATTCATAGATCTAAAGTTACCATTTTTTTTTAGTTTTTTTTTTGTATACTTACTTATCTTAAATGATTGTAGGGAGTCCGAGCAATTGAAAAAGATTAGTAAAATATTTAGAGAAACATTTTACCGACATTATAACTCTGAACAACAAAATATAAATAAAAATGATTCCAAATAACCAAGCATTCCGAAAACCACCAGCTTTGGCGAGTTCTTTCAAAATGGCAGCACCTACCAAAGAAGAAAACATCATGTTAGTATTCTGGCTACTAATGAAACTGAAAGTTCTTCATTTCTCAGCGAAAGTTTGAGATTAATACTTCTAACTGTAGAAAGCAAATTTTATGTGGCCACAGTTTATAGCAGCAGTCATTACGGTGTGGATTTGTTCTTCTCTTATTTACCTAATGGCTCTGTAACCATAATGACTTTGACTTCGGTAAAGTCAACCATAACTGTGCTATAATTGAATTGACTGGCCTGTTAGCTCAGTTGGTAGTACCTCTGCCTTCTGAACTATGGGTTGTGGGTTCAATTCCCATCCAGGACAAACATTTGTGTGAAAAAATCGATGTTTATTCTATGTCTGGATGTTATATTGTATTATAATATTCTGTTATATGTATTTACAAACAAAAAAGTATTTGAGTATTCTATCAGCTATCTGGTTCTTATAGTACCAGCTATGCTTAGTTTGGGGCAAGATGGCGCTGTGTGAAATGTCCCCTCATATTTATTTATTTATACAACATGTCAAAATTAGAATACTACAAAATTAAATAAAAATAAAATTGAAAATGCTCTGCCTTTTCAGACCCGTATAATACCTACAAGTAACTTACCCGTCTCTCAATACTCCGGGATAAAAGTGTCCTTTGTTGACTCCGTAAGTAAATAAAAGCAAAAAGTGTGCGAAAATTCGTTCAAATCGGTTCGGGCGTGAAGGCCACTGAAACAAAAAAGCAAATAAAATCAATGAATTTATAGAATCACTGAAGAAATCATGAACATTAAAAATAAGTCATCAAACTAATTTGTTGTCGTAAGTAAAAATTATTTAATTAGGGTAATCTATATTTTTGGTATTATATTTTTGTTTGGTGTTTCCCTGCGAGATAAGCTCCGGAACGAGGAGATTCGCAGGAGAACTAAAGTGACCGATATAGCTCTTAAAATTAGCAAGTTGAAATGGCGATGGGCAGGCCACATCGCTCGTTGAACTGACAACCGATGGGGAAGAAAGGTTCTCGAGTGGCGACCACGATCCGGAAGACGCAGCGTAGGCCGGCCCCCCACTTCACGTGGACCGCGAAACCCGCGGGGAGCCGATAGCTGCAGGAGGCGAGCAGCCGTCCAAAATGGTACTCCTTTGTTCAGCAGTGGACGCCTTCAGGCTGTTAATGATGATGATGATATTTTTGGTGTGGTCCCGGCACACGAATAGGACCACCCCATCTCTAACCATGCTGGGTGCTGTAAAAACCGCCTAAGAGAATATCCATGGTATTGGCAGCAGCATTCTCCATGGTTCATTAAAATCTGCGATCAAAATGGCGCGGGTGGTGATTATGGCAAACCACAATAAGCGTCCGAAGTGGCGTTTTATGCGGGAGGCCTATGCTCAACAGTGGTCCATGTTCACTTGTTTAGCAGTGGACGTCTGCCGGCTGGTCAAGAAGAGTAGGTATTGGTAGAGACTACCAAATACGACATAGGTGTACAAGAGATTACCGGACGGAATATTAGTGTTGCCCATTCTCCCTATATTAGTAAACTATTTTAGTATTGTATATACACGTAAATATAACGCAAAATGTAGCACTTTATCGAAAGAACAAAAGTAAAAGTGTGAATTAAATAATTAACGAAAGTAAAACCACCTCTATTCATACCATAGTAACAGCTGACATAGTTTGGAAAATACTTTTTGTTAGTTCGAATTGCATTAGAATAGAGATGTGACTGTGAGCTTTTATTTTATCGATACCGCAAAAATTGTTAGAGTTTAGCTGGATGATTTTTTATTTTTTTAATTGATGTTTATTGAAAATAAAATTAATAATATGAAAGAAAATACATTTATTCCAGAAATCACATAACATTAGGTACATTCTAATATATTTTCTTACTCTTGACATTGAGATAACACATTTAAAAATCAAGTGACGATCCCAACCGGAAGTAAATAAGCAAAGTAGGTATTATATATTTACTTACTTAGGTTATGTTTTATATGGTGACAATTATGAAAAGTAACCCTAGTCCATACAGTAAAAAATAACCTATCCTTAATATTGGTCTTTTTATACTGTAGTAGCTAAATAAACGTTTTTTATTAAACTGTAACATAACGTATCACAATAAACTTCAATAAAGTTGACTTAGATAATTTAAATACGACGTCTTAGATTAATAATATGACACAATACCCGTAATGTAATAATATATGTGGTATTTAACAATATATTTATTTATTTATTTATTTAAGTATGCACAAACCAAATTACAATCGTAGAAGAATATGAAAGCTAGAAGACATCGTTTATATTTGGATTACAATTCAAAATTATGTTGCAAACAGCTAAATAAATAAAACGGAACATAAAAAATTTAGACATCTATATTTTTTTATATACACTATAGAGTCACATTTTCCCATCCCTACCGATTCTAACACTTGTTCCGAATAGCCTGCACAATACCGCGCAGTCGCAAGCCGCGAAACCACGTGAACTGCCGCTTGCGAACAACTTTTGGTAGGAAAACACCGGCAAATAACAACAACAGCTAAAAAGTTAGCACGCGGTGAAGCCATTAAAAAAAAGTTTGGCTGCAAACATGTGATTGCATTTGCCACAATTTAAAAAAGTAGTCCCTTCTTGGCGGAAAGTGAAATGTTGCGAAAAATAATATTATTTAATGAAAAAACTTAAGTTATTTAAAACATGTGAAGGCTTTTTGTTAGTTTTGTAGTTGATTTCTGTAACGATGGTGCTTTATTGGAGGGTGTTTCTTGCTGGCGTGCTTTTGGTGATCTTGGATGTTAGAACTGAAGAGCTTTTCGGAGACGACGTAAGTACTATACATACCTTACCTTCTTATACATAAAGCTCTTTAATTAATTGTAGAGCCTTGCTAAAATGATATTTGATTAAACTTAAGCGTTAATTTGAGTCTCTTAATTAGGTAATAATTACGCGATAAGTACTTACCTAAAATACCTATACTTAGATATTTACTTGTCCAAAGTAGACCCTTACCTTATTAATACTTTATCTAAGTAAGTTTTAATACCTACCTATATAATCAAGTTAAAGCCTATGTTCTTATGATGATGATGACGAAATATACCTATCTAGGCTTACATTTTAGTGACCAAAGTATTTTTATATGACCTCTATTCCAAACTGTGACGATTTTTTGTTAGTCATTTGGACCCGCGGGACCTGGGGGCGTACCGTGAGCTCTTAGCGCGATTCAAAATTGAGCCTATATTGGATCGCTTTGTTTTTTTTGTATGGAGATTTTGACAAGCGATCCAGTGTAGGCTCAGTTTTGAATCGCGCTAAGAGCTCACAGTACGCCCCCTGGGCCCAAAAGTCTTACGGCCTATCCTAAGTAGGTAGGTACTATCTATAGTTTACATAAGCTCGACTGATATTAGCACCGCGTGGATTAGTGACATCCAAACACAATAGCTAAATTCTTTTACCTTTTAAATGGAATAAATATATATAAGCTTTTATCAAACGATCACTCTTTGTAAGCTCCCAAAAAGTTATTATAATTAATTACCTAAGTACCAGACATATTTGTACCCAGCACGTGTACCTTAGACCAAGTGTAGTGGGTAGGTAGCAACAGTCCAATCTAGGGTCATAAAACTTGATAAAACCATATAATCTAGGCATAAAAAGCCCACGCGGCGGGTTACATTACGCACTCAGACTGAAAAACGGTGTAGATGTAGACCTACCAAATAGAATGTGAAGTTAAAAAAGAATACTTACGTGCCTAAGTCTATATACTAGCTAATTTGGCACATTCTATTTTTGAATTATAATCCAGATCTAAATGATATTATCCTTTTTTTTACAATCGTAACTTTTATGTGCTAAAATAAATATGAAATCACAAATGAATACTATTACATCTGCATTATTTTCGAGCAGCGCAGTCAATAGCACAACGTCAATTGTAGGTATATTAGACGCCACTTTCGATCGTTGATAAAAAGCAAAAAGGTGTACCTAATGGTATTATTTTCAGATTACGTATTCCTTTTTTTCTTCAATTTCTAGTTCTGGGTGCTTAGTCAACAGTCTAAGGTTACGCACTTACACGCGGTTAGAAACAACTAATACAAGTAACCCACTCGCAGACCTACAGCAGTTCAAGGTTCTGGATTAATTTAAACAATGAAAGGAATTTGATGACGAATCGTTGGCATTGACCTGCAGGATGCAGGAAGAAGACATTCTTGGATGGAAACCTATATCTATTTATGAATAGAAAAAAAATATGCCGTCATTCCCGCGGTTGTGGTCGTAAGAGAACAATCAGCTAAGTCAAGCCAGAACCTTCTGGGCAGTTCCAAATTTCTGTCACCAGTGCTAACCACTTGCTTATTGCAGAAGGTTACTATTTTCTAGCGGTTTGCGAATAGAACCACCCCGTTTCTTCCTATGGGTGCCGTAAGAGGCGGATAAGGGTACCAGGGAATGGAATAGGCAGCAGCATTCTTTACATTAAAATCTTCTGCGACCACCTAGCCGCCTGAAAAACGTGGTGAGGGTTATGGCAAATCCTCTCTTTGATAAGCGTCCTTAGTGGCGTTTCATGGAGGAGGCCAATGTTCAGCAGTGGACGTCTTCGAGCTGATGATGATGACAATATTTTCTACAAAACCACGAAGTTTATTATTGTTCCTGATAAGCTAAATACAGTAGTCACCATAAGAATTATCTAGTAAGTTAGGTGCAGTTTTCGATGCCATCACTCGGTGCCTCGTAAAGTACGTTAAGCCGTCGATCCCGGTTGTCATAAGAACATCTGTGGCAATCGTTACGGGTAGTCAGACGCCTGATAGAATTTGACGCCTGATCTAACCATCCCTGTTACTGGTTCCTTATGGGCTGCGAGGTCAGATGGCAGTCGCTCGAGTAATTTTGGTAGCTTGCCGCTACAGGTTAGACTGGGACCCGACCCCAATAACAAATGCGAAAAAAAGCAAAGAGGATGATGATGAGTAGTCAGTATAAGAATAAGAAACAAACGGTTCAAGCTTGAGCTGAAAGAGGAAGTGATTTAGAAAGAGCTACCTTACACCGACAATACGTAAGAGAGGTAGGAAAATATAATGTTTCCAGTGGGTCAACTCGAAAGATTGACTTCTAATAACCTAGCTCAATATTATCATAGTCTGCGGGGTCAGACGATGAATTCGCGAGAAAATTAGCCCCGTTCCATAAAAAACAGATGACAATCGATTACCAATTGTTCTATTTAGTTACGATGCTGTTTTGTTTTCGTAAGTCTAGCCATTCGGTCTCTAGCCAAGGAGTCGATAACCTGAACCAGTTATCATGTCATTATCACCAGATATTATGTAATGAGTTTGTTTATCTAACAAGATAGCTTTTGACCGCTTTATAGAATGATTATTTGTTATCATCGTCACCTATGATTACAGATTTTCACTTTAGATCCTAGTTTACACATAACCAATTTAACCCCACTAGATAGTGCCAATTATTATAATATGTTCTTTTTTTAGATATTTTCCTCTTTGGATATACTTAACAGCCTTTTTCTGCTGTCAACACGGAGCACAATTTTAATATCCATACTTTTTTTTAAACTTTTTTTTTAACGGGCAAATTGCCTTTATTACTCAAGCTAACTACTACAATAATAAAAACTAAACTAAACTAAACTAATATCCATACTTAGGCATTTTAATATTTATGGCACGTTTAAATGTAAGTACCTACTCTTTTTAAGATTCCGCACCCAAAGGGTAAAATGGGCCCTATTACTAAGGCTCCGCTGTCCGTCCGTGTGTCTGTCTGTCCGTCTGTCGCCAGGCTGTATATCATGAACCGTGATAGTTAGGTGAAATTTTCCACAGATGATGTATTTCTGTTGCCGCTATGAGAACATAATATACTAAAAACAAAATAAAATAAGTATTTAAGGGGGGGCTCCCATACAACAAACATGATTTTTTTGCTTGTTTTTATAGATAATGGTACGGGCGGGACCCTTCGTGCGCGAGTCCGACTCGCACTTGGCCGAATATTTATTTAATTTTGTGCAGTTCCAGTATGAAAAGGTTCGTCAATTTTAAATAGAACAATGACGTATCGCACCATTTTATCTTTTTTTAAATATGTCCGACTTTTCATAGAATGAAGTTTAGTTTTTTATTATGCACGTGGGTTAATTATTTATTTAATTAATATAAAAAAATAACAAACGATTTTTCCGTAAGTATTTAGTTAAAACGTTTAACAATTCCAAAATTCTCTACCAACGTGGTAAGGCTCTGATGTAACTAATAGTAGCCTCATAAGCATTTATAACTCGACGATTACACATGCATTTATGGCCTAAGACCTAGGTCAATGCTGTGCTAAATTCTTGCGGTTTTAGGGTCAATATCATGGTGTTTTAGGTAGAGTAACATGCACCTATAAGAATAAGAAGATAAAATAAAATAAGCATTCCTATCTACCTATACCTAAGTTGACTGGCCTGTTAGCTTAGTTGGTAGTAGCTCCGCCTTCTACCAACCTCTTGGTTGTGGGTTCGATTCCTACCCAGGACAAACATTTGTGTGATGAACATCGATGTTTGTTCTGTGTCTGGGTGTTATTTTGTATTCTATGTATGTATTTACAAACAAAAAAGTATCTAAGTATTGTATCAGTTATCTGGTTCCCGTAGTACAAGCTATGCTTAGTTTGGGGCTAGATGGCGCTGTGTGAAATGTGCACATATATAAAAAAACCTAAGTAGGTATTATTTAAAATAAAAACATGTTTGGGTGGCTTTCACGCCAAATACGACTGAAGCTAAGAAATTTGAACGAAATTTTGGGCGGTTTTTTTTTGGTTTGTAGGTGTAGGTACATATCGTCGCTTGTTTGACTAAGTGACGTATCTGAAATTTTAAATGTAGCTTTGATCTACTTTCAAAGACGCATCGAACTGTCTAATAAGAGACGATAATATGACGTTTTTTATCAAACAACATCGTCATCTTAACTCTAAAACGCACCGGTGTAGGATACTCAGCCGCGTCCATGCTGCACACAGAGCAAGAAAAAAACGCTTCGGAGCGAAGCGTCATATTTTTTCATGCTCTGTGATGCTGTCACATTTAGATACTGACAATTAGCTGCCAAAGAACAATACAACTACCGGTTTGAACAATACCTTTTACAACACATGAGATAGGTACTTACTAAATCAAAAAAATAGAGATAAAAATATGCAATAGGTTTCAGAACATACAACGTATCTACATATTACCACACGGTATGAGTTTAAATCTAACCTACCTAGACCACAGAATAGATATATAGTACTACATACCTAGACAAAAAGAAAAGGAGTACGCTTGCAGACTCGGTATTACACCTAAGTCACTTGCCCACCAATAAAATACTAGCGGCCTGCCCCGGCTTCGAATGGTTATAATAGTTTTCGCAACCCACGCGATGTAAAGAATATTTTAGGTAATTTTTTTCACCCTGGGCTTCATTATTGTAGCTTTAGTAAGGATCCCTAATTTTTTTGTAAATATAATATAGCCTATGTCACCCGGGGATAGTGTAGCTTCCCAACAAGGAAAGAATTTTTCAAATCGGTTCAGCAGTTTCGGAGCTTATTCAATACAAACAAACAATCAAATCTTTCCTCTTTAAAATATTGTTATAGATTATTTCAGTTGCCGTTCCAAAGTTTACGTAAAGTTACGTGACAGAAACAAATATGTTTTGAGAGCATAATTTGTTACGACAACCAAAAACGGTAACATTTCCAAATACGTTAAGTGTAATAGAAAGAACTCTTGCTAAATACTTCAAAGACCTATTAGTTGCCATAATAAGGCTTAGGATGATTTCTATCCCATAATTACAACATGGCTTGGCAAGTGGTGCAACGCAAGAGGAAAAAACAAAAGCATCATAGAAATTATTATGCATGCATGCATGACATATGGCGGAATAAATACCTAATAATATTTTAATATAGTACTGACTGGCCTGATAGCTCAGTTAGTTGTAGCTCTGCCTTCTGAACTGTAGGCTATGGGTTCAATTCCCACCCAAGACAAACATTTGTGTGATGAACATAGGTGTTTGTTCTGTGTCTGGGTGTTATTATTGTATTATAAGTATGTATTTACAAACACAAGTATATAAGTATTATATCAGTTATCTGGTACCCGTAGTACAACTAATACTTAGTTTGGGACTAGATGGCGCTGTGTGAAATGTCTACATATAGTTATATTATATATTTATTATAGTTATAGATATTTTGGTTTAACTACCTTTTCTAGAGGAACCATCCGAATCTACCCGCAAATTTAGCTATTTCCCTACTGAAACTCAGTTTCCGGGATAAAAAGTATCTTATTTCGATCTCGGTTATATTAACTACATTTTATATAAATAGGTTCAGCTATTTTGCGCTCAAGCATTGCAATTTTTATGCTGGTTCAATTGAAATCGTACAATTCAATCGTAAATCCTAGTTGAGTTTTACCGTTAACTTTCAAAAAATTATACTTTACAATAACACCAAATTCATTTCGCAAAGCAATTTCATCACCAGACTTTCAAAAGCTTTTCGAGTTCTAGTAAAAGGTAGACAATAGACAATAAAAACTCAATACTCAATTTCTATAAACTGTTACAATATAATTTATAACGTAATAAAGTCAGAGTTGAAGGACCTACAGTTACTTTATGGCATGCTGTAAGTAGGTATATGTTCCAGGCAGCTAGGTAAGCAGCTAATAAATCTAGCTTAGTACTAGGCAGTCTGAACTGCACGGAGAAAACCTGTTATTAGAGCACTTATCTACTATGTAGGTAAGCATTATTTTATCACCGGAAAGTCTAAACCTTCTCAGTGAAGTTGGTGACTTTGCAGTCTCACAAGACAATCAGATCAAACCAGAAATAATGATGAACGTTGGACGATCAACGAAAAATATTATGATAATAACTACCCAAAATTTACTGGAATTATATTGTCACTTAAATTTGAAAGAGGAGATTTAGATATTTTTTGTCATTAAAAACCAAAGTCATAGTCATTAAATAAAAAGTACTTACTTATCTATGAAAATTGCATTACATATTTCGGAATGTCCTACATAAAGAAGAATAAAGAATAAATATAATTTATTGCCAAAAAAAGAAACAGAACAGAACTATGTACAAATAAAACTATCATTAGTTGGCAACAGGAGTACCTAGGCTCAGCACTGCATGTGATGCGTACAGAAAAGTTCTACGCAGAGCTGACTTTCGGCATCCCCAGAATCCAGAGACCCCAGTTCTCGAGCAAAGAAAAAGCAAACATATGTACTTATACTTATAGGTATCTACTTACAAAATCTGTAAAAGAACCCCACTTTTGGTTTGGTTTTATTTCTTTACATTGCTACAGAATATTATTATATAATAGTAGGTACTACATTGCGTCACGTCTGAAATTTAACAGATAGAAAAAAAAAACTGCGAAATATACCGCAATCAAGACCTACCTACTTACTAAAGCTAGCTCGAGTAACTCTCTTCACTTATGACCTCTATATACTTATTTAACACAAGTCAATGTTAAGCCGTTGTCTTATGGATACACGCATATATAATACACTTTAAATTATTTTTACATCAAAAAAATGTACGTAAACCATTCACGGTCTCAACCCAACCCGGTTTATTGCTGTTTTATTCAAATCGTTTCAATGACTTTAACGCCAGGTAGGTTTACAATTTTGTTTTGCAATAACTGAGAATGCCTGCTTTTCGCTAATTGAATGAATGTTTAACAATAATATTTGATGTTCAATAGCATGATCTTGACTTTAGATTTATGTTGAATTGGACTATTGTACAGTAATCTTACAGCTACATCTGCTTTTGTGATCAAAACATTAATATTAGTTCCATAAATCTCTCATTATTTAGATTTCAATCTCTTTTATGATTTTATCGGAGGCAGCTTAATTCCATTTGTTGAATAAAATCACTTCTAAAAACATAAATCAATGTCAGGAAAAACAGAACAACAAAACACCCAAGTCGAGTTGTTGCTCGTGAAAATCGTGAACAATTACAGAGATATTGAAATTAATTCACCAAGCCGTCGGCTCACGACGACGGCTTAAATACTTGTCAAAGAAATTGTCCAAAATTAGTAACTCGAAGCACGACATGCCCTGAATCTCAGTTAGAAACGCGTTGGAGGATCAGACGGGGAAATCTTATTTTGCTGTATTAGACTGTCAGTGCCCTCCACTAGATAAATGGACCGACGTTCTAGTTAAAACCGCGGGAAGCCAATGGATGATAGACACATGAGGCAAGCAGCCGCTTAAAGTGGCGCTCTGTGGGGAGGCCTATGCTCAGTAGTGGATGTCTTCAGGCTGTAGATGATGATGATGAAGCTGTGAGTGAAGTTTATGTGCTCTAAAACGGCTGATTTACTGACAGGTGATTAAATAAGTATTAATATTCGAAGCTCTTCAATAGTTGTTGCCTAAAAATCTGTGAAATAATAATAATAATAATAGCAATTTGTAATATAATTAATGTATAATTAATATAACTTCATATAAATATTTGCACGCCTGCTTGCGGGCTGGGTACAGTGACTGTGACATTACCTGTAATCTAAAATGTAATTTGTATGTGTGTATCCTAGCAAATAAACGATTGATTATGATTATGATTATGATTATGATTATGATTATGATTATGATTATGATTATGATTATGATTATTATGATTATGAACTTTTAGAAAATTAATTATATTGATATTCTTGGAAAATTCTTATCTACTCTATACACTTACTATCAAAATTTTCTTAATGAATCTGCTACTAAACTACCATATTATTTCATTCATAAGAGTGCAATAATTTTTCGAAATTTGACAAAGAAAGGGGTTTTCAAAAACTTGTAAAAGACCTACTGATAAAACAGCGTAGAAATCGGCGTATGATCAAAAGTTACCAAATTTCCGCTCCTGCAGTCCAGTATGAACATACTTAGGTATAATAAAGTGAGAACTACCGCTATCAACCTATTAAACCTTTCACCAATTTGTCACCTGCACTTAATTGTAAGGACAGCTGAGTTCTCACTTGAACCAAAGACCACATCACCCACTTGGCAATCGGAGCATTGACATTTGGCGCGAACAATGGTTCACTCACCGAGGTATCAAATTTGAATGATAATAATATAAAATGTCATGTTTTTTTATCAAGACAAACTTTTATTTATAATGAGTAGGTAGTAGGTATATATTAACCTCTTAGATTATACACGATAACCTTTTTATCAGAGAAACGTTTTAGTATTACTTATAAGTTTTTGGACAGATCTGGGTTAACAGCCCCATCTTCTCATACATATAAGTGAAACGTTTGTCTGACTGTTTGTATGTTTATGTGTCTGTATGGCTTTCATGCTGAAACCAATTTGGGTAATTTTTACACACGGTTTGCTTATATTACTAGGATCAATATAAAATACTTAAAATGCTTAAAAATTCTGACACCAGGGCTGACCACTTGCCTACACGAGAAGAAGAAGAAGAAGAATATAAAATACTATTTAATCAAGGAAACTATATGCGCCCATGTGATGACTGACTGACTGACTCACTGAATAACTGACTGACTAACTGACTGACGGATACCAGAAGACTAGAAATACTAATCAGTAACACTCATTCATACGTTTTGGACCAGTTCTGGGTTAACTAATATATAACTCGAAGATGCCAGTGCCAAGGATGACCTAATGACGAAACATTGATAAACTGAACAATGATATAATTATAATAATTTTGATAAACTATTTAAAAACGTGTCAGTCATCGACACTGATAAATATTTTACAGTAGGTAACTGGGTTCAATCGGATGATTATAGTTGCCATTTAGCGTTCGTCATAGGATTCGCCTAACAGTGTTTTTTTAAGTTATGTGTACTAAATGTTACATGTACATGTGTTGTTTATGTTTGGCATCTCAATACAGCGAGCAGGCAGCTCGATGGCGAACACCGCGAGCAGAGCGCGATTCACCCGGCTGTCGGTTTTTTTGGCGAAGCGAATAGTTTGTTTCATTAAATACCAGTACCAGATAGAGGAACACAGCTCATACTACTATGTCCGCCCCTTGACAACAACAGGATCGCGGGATAATTAGGTGGAGCACAGCTGAGCGTATATACGATACGCACGAACACGGCAGACACGAATACGTACCTATTCAGATAAGCGGTTACTCACAGTGAGCAAATGCTTATGACAAACATCCACATCGAGTTGCTTATGTGAGTGGCCACCTTTAGAGAACTATTTAGCCATCCTGTTTGGAATATTTATTAATTTAAAATATTTTAATATTCATCTTTGGTACTTCGAGCCCATTTTCGATCCCGGAATATCGTTTCGATTTTCAAAAGTTTTTAGTCTTCTGTCCTACGGAAGGCTTGCATTTAGTCTTTCTCGGCTGGGTCAAATAATTTCATAAATTATTTATTGTGTCACCAAATCAAACTACTCTCTCTTCCAATGCTCACAAAGTCCCTGTACCGTCCGAACACAATTTCGGCATTACTAAAGCTATAGTGCGAGACTAATTGCTCTAGCGCGCGCATTGTGAGTGGTGTCAACGCACCACGCACCACTTCGACCTGTGACAGATTGTGGCGAAACTAATGCGTGCTCGACAGTTCTACGAGGTGGTAAAAGAAACTCAGCTTGAGACTATTGTTTTATAGGACATAGAATAAAGATCAAAGACCATTGCGTCTTCGCGCAATTAAAAACAGACCTAAATCGGCCCCAGACCAGACCATAAAACATTGATCTGTATATGCCCGAACATCTTTCAAAAGTAGGTGCTGGCTGTGGACTCATTACTATAAATGGCAATTGGCCGGATACATCATAGAAAACTAAAAACCAATGGCAAAGAAAATTTCTCGAGTGGCGACCATGAAACGGAAGACGCAGTGTAGGCCACACGGGGAGCCGTTGGATGCAAAAGGCCAATATTATCCGGTCAAAGTGGGGCTTTGTGGGGAATGCCTATGTTCAGAAATGGACGTCTTCAGGCTTATGATGATGAGATTTTAAAACAAGGCTCAACGACGCGAATGTAATCATAATTAGGTATCGATAGCTTTAGAGGAAATAATGAGACAACATCTGTGCGAAAACGAGCAGTGACTAATTGATCTTCATGTCTATATTAATTTCAGTTAACTGTAGAGCTACCCAAAGGTCTTGATCAAAGTCACAACACAACTATCCTGCAGTGTACTCCTCATTTACTGACTTTAAGTCTCATAAACCTAATACCTAGTCGCTCTGTGAGCTGTAGATCTTGCGAGTATGTCTGCATAACTTAAAACTGAAAAACAATTTTTAAATTATGTAAATTTAAAAAAAAGCGGCGCTATGACGTTTAATAATTACCAAAAACTGAATCGACAAAAAATCTATAAGTATACTTAATTATCGAACCTACTCACAAAATTTTATAAGAATCGGTTGAGAAATGCGACCGAGAACTGCCGGGCACCCTACGGACAGAATCATTTTTTCTCAAATTAAAACGGAGACGTTTGGCTCGCGCTTCGCGTTCGCTCGGCCAATGATAAAGGAAGCCAAATCCTCTGGCGAGACCAGCGTATTACCTGCTTACACAATGCATTGGTAACATAGTAATTTATTTCTCCGATATCCACCAGTGATGTACAAAAATTTGCAACAAACTGCATAACGCACAGATTGGGAAATACGTGCACAAGTCACGTGGTACTTCGCCATGACTCAATGTGTTTGCCCTGAACTGTAAGCCTAATAAATTCCCAAAAAGTAGCCAAGAAATCCAAAAAATAACCAGTAAGCTTTTACAACTTGCCAACTTATTAACACAAAATACCAGTGAGAGCTAGAGACAGTATTAGAAACTGCACCACGATACGCAACGCTTGCCGTGATGAGATGCGGAGATAACTTCCTTGTGCTAGCTCTTATAGAAAGTACTGTTTTTGTACTATTGCATGGAATGTGTAATATCGGTAATTAGGTTTATGTAACATCGTTATTTATTGTCTGAGCTTTTATTATTGTATAGATAGATCTAATGAAAGATGTACAGGTGGAATTGTGGCGAAAAATCCTATGTGTAATTTAGCTGTGTATTCATTCACATTTTTTTGTAATAGAGTAACAAAATAGCAGTGTACCGATGAAGTTAGTCAAAAAGAGCGAATAGATTACCAAATATTAGTATAATATAGGTTTGATGGATATAATAACATTGGTTGATTATGTTTGTTATATTCCCGTGGGTGCCATATATGAACCAGCTATGGGAATGTCCAGGGAATGGGCAGCAGCATTCTCCCCGGTCTGTACTAAATCTGCAATCACTATTATGAACGCAGTCGATTTGCGATCACTATTATGATCGCAGTCGATTTGCGATCGGTATTTCCTTCCACATACAATCTAGGCGTATTCAAGAGCAGAGTGATTAGGTATCTTCTGGGTAAGCGTGTCCTACCTTAGGTTTCATCTACACTTACCATCAGGGGATCTAGCAAATATGCCTTTCCATTAGCGTTAACGCCAACAATAACTCAAAATGTTTGAGAATGACATTGCCTGCGGAAAACTTAGGTAATGTCGTAGCTAATGTCATTCCCATAGATTTTAGAGTTAGCGTTTGGCGTTAACGCTAATGGAAAGGCATCTTTGCTAGATCCCCTGGTGAGATGTGGCCAAACGCTGACCCATTAACAATAAAAAAAAACCTAGACGTTTGCCAAACGTGATGATTACGGCAGGGAGAGGGGGAGGCCTGTGTTCAGCAGTGGACGTATTCCTGCTGATACACTCAATCTAAGCACTCAATACTTTTAGTGTTCCCAAAATAAAAATCCTAATAGTTTCACATCCAGTGTTACCTTGATGAAAACATGAATGGATTCAAGTCACGAATAAATAGTAACATTATGTCTTACGACATTATTTTAGAACTGGTTTGAACGCAATGTGCTTTACTTATTGTTATGCAAAAACTATTAATTTCAATATGGCGTGGCGTGTCTATGCACTATGATAAATAGTTGAGCAAAGCTTCTTTGTTTTTGAACAGGTTTTTGTTGACATTCGTATTATACTGCCATGATACATCTTGGTCGTACAGGATCGCAAAAAAGATCTGTTCAGTGAAAATAATCTAGAGTTTATAGAAATAATCTCTCTTTTGCGTTCTCTTCTCAGTAGCATTATTGAGTAACGAAAATATTCTAGGTCTGTGGTACCAGTATTACCAAGTATTCGTAAAGTACCTATATGACCACTTCACTGGGAATTCTTTTTCCAGCTACAGAAGTATATTTTGTAACACTTGAGGTATTGTAGAAAATAAAATTAATGAGAAAACCGAAAAATACTTTTGAGCTTTTTGATATCCCAGCATAGCAATCAATTTGACGTCCAAGCGACCAATTATCGTCGCCAAAGACGAGACGCGAATTAAATGTCGAATATTAATTTATACGAAAGATGACTGTTGTAAGGCGGCTTAGTGTCGCAGCTTTGAACATTTACGTTCAAGTCTAGACCTACTGTGTACCTATACCATAAACCTATCTGTTCTGTGCCTGTACGCAGGAATAGCTCCTGCGTATAGGCACAGAATAGCGACAGCGACGTATCGACGGCGCGGGCGCACCAGCAGCATATAAAAATAAAACCTTATCGTAGCTATAGCACAGGAATGTCATTATTTTGAAGACTCATCGTGCACTGCAAGCTACTGTGGATGATGAGGCTTATAATATTCATAACAAATGCAGTCCTCAATCCTAAACTGGATTATATATCTAGTTAACCTTGTTAATAAGCTAATCGATGACCACTTGTCGCCCTTTAGGTCTTAAGTAATTACTTTATCAACTTTGTTCAAAGATAATATGCAAATGGAAATTTAATAATCTACCTAGGACAGACTGTCCAATTAGGTAGGTCCAACATCGACAAACAGGTCGCACGAAGAATCCAACTCGGCTGGGCAGCGTTCAGGAAGCCTCGACCTATCTTTTCGTCCAAAATACCGCAGAGCCTGAAAACGAAGGTTTTCAATCAATGCGTGTTTATGGAACTGAGACATGATCTCTTACTGTTGGCCTCATTAGTAAGCTCAAAGTCGTGCAACGAGCTATGGAGAGAGCTATGCTCGGTGTTTCCCTGCGAGATAAGCTCCGGAATGAGGAGATCCGCAGGAGAACTGACGATATATGTCTTAGAATTAGCAGGTTGAAATAGCAATGGGCAGGTCACATCGCTCGTAGAACTGACAACCGATGGGGAAGAAAGGTTCTCGAGTGGCGACCACGAACCGGAAGACGCAGCGTAGGCCGGCCCCCCACACGGTAGGCTGACAATGTGGTGAAAGCCGCGGGGAGCCGATGGATGTAGGAGGCGAGCAGCCGCTCAAAGTGGCGCACTCTGAGGGAGGCCTATGTTCAGCAGTGGACGTCTTCAGGCTGTTGATAATGATGATGATGAATTTTAATAGAGTGACAGAGTGACTCAAACTTAATGCTGGCTGTGAAGCGCAATGCAAGCCCCTCGCACACTGCGCTCACCGCTTTCAGCTGCCCGCACACCTAACGTTTGCTACAGCGCAGCGTTTCGCATCGACTTCACAGCCGCCATTAATTTTGAATCACACTACCCTACGTTTTACGTATGAAATTCAGCGCATGGCATGTGCGTACCGTTTGAAGTTTTGTCCCCGCGCCGCAGGCTGCGTTGTTGTATGAAGTAAGTTAAGATTTTAAGTGTGTGCAAGCAGTCATGATAATTAGTAATTCGTAGTGTATGCAGTACAAAGTAACATGCGATATCCCGGCCATGAACTAAGAATTAGATACACGTTTAGCTAAATATCCAACCCAGTATTTCATTGCGCATTCCATCACGACTCGATCTACATATTTATACCCTGTGTACAATAACTCCGCATAAAAAGCAACCAAAACACTTGCATGGAAATCCGCGCATGATGCCATTGTACAACTTTTTGTTTTTTTATTCTTTACCCAGGTTTGAGTTTGATCGCATATCTGTCATGACCTGATGTTAAATGATGATTATGAATTTATGACCGAAAATAATATTACATCTAAACTGTAATCTAAAGTGGAATTAAGACTTTGATAGTCCCGGGTACCACATGTAGGTTCCAGTAGAAAAGTCGCACGAATCCGAGTAACATTACGGGCCCAAACCTTAATAGGCTATATAGTTGCCAGCTAATAAAAAATAACAAGTAAATATTATTTTCATAAATTACGTTAAAAGTTAATGAAAAATAATTGAAAAAATAAGTAAAACGGTAAATAAAACACGGAGCAATAAGCTTTTAAAGTTTCTGGAGGGGGTCCATCGCATGTCCCCTTCTCGCAAAACAGAGATCGTGTGAGCTTCACCACAGTTACTATGAAAACACACGTTATGACGTCACATGCCAAAGAGATTGTAAGTAAAGCTACCACAGCTTAGTAATGAGGTACTATGAAGGAACACGGACTGACGTCACTAGACTCAGCGTAGGCCAGCCCCTGATAGGTGGCCTGAAACCAAACCAATGCATGGACAAGCATACGCTCAAAGTGGCGCTCTATGGGCGAGGCCTATGTTCAGCAGTGGATATCTTCACGCTGATGATGGATTGATGCTGTTTGACCTAACACTATACCTATATAACACAAACAGGTGAACTCTAACAAAAGATCAACTCATATCGATTGTCTACGGTAAGCGTGTCTGAATGTCTGTCCTGTGATTACGTAGCACTTTAGAGTTTCGCGTCATAAAGTTCACGCCCATTTTGTTCCGGTCACGGTCCTAGATCTATTAATACCTTGATAAACTTTAGATAGTTTTCCGGCGCCAAAGTCGGTTTCGCAAATCTGTAATTTGCATTTCACCACATCGCTTACACAAAGGTCTTTGGATTTGTTCCGGTCATGCCCTCCATCAATTCCCATGGTTATAAGGTTTACTTTTGTATTATTCATTTAAGCGCGGTTAGTCTATTTTCCTTTGGGAACTCCTAAATTTCTGGGATAAAAGCAATCTTATGTTAATCTTGGAAGTATAATAAGCAATATGTGTGCGTTTAATCAAAATCGATCAAACCGTTTAGAATGAGAACCATAGAAATAAACAGATAATGTTTCGCTTTTATTATATTATTTCGGATATGGATCAGGATGTAGGATCAGAGCCTCATCTGATGCTCTTTGGGATCATCTTTGGGATCAATCGAAGATATATATTTTTGAAAAATAGGATCTGTTTTTTTCAAGAAAAACGAACGTACTAGCGACAATAGAAGACGAAAATGTTTGGCCACCTTATACGACGTGAGAGCTTCATGAAACACATCATAGAAGGAAAGGTGGAAGGGAAGAGAGGAAAAGGCAGACCTAGAATATATAATAGGGATCAAATAAAAGAAAAGATATATGTCGTGTCGTTCAGGGAAGGTAAAAGCATTGACTGAAAATAGAGAAAGATGACGATTACTCCACCGACAAAAGCCAGGCCTCTTAAATAAGAAGAGGAATCGGTTTCTTGTGATCCTTTGGGAGCTACCATTGATTTAGGCTACTTATTATAATTTTACACTACCATTATCATTATCTTAACATTAACGTATGTATAAATTAAACAATGTTTTATCATCATCATCATCAGCCTGAAGACGTCCACTGCTGAGCATAGGCTTCCCTTAAAGAGCGCTACTTTGAGCGGCTGCTTGCTTTCTGCATACATCGGCTCCCCACGGTTCTGATTCTGACCAGGTCGTCGGTCCACCTGGTGGAGGGCAAGCCTAAACTGCGTCTTCCGGTTCATTGTCACCACTCGAGAACTTTTCTTCCGCATCGGTTATTAGTTCTACGAGCGATGTGGCTTGCCCACTGCCACTTCAACTTGCTAATTCTCAAAGCAAATGTTAAAACAATGTTTAGTAAAGAATAATTATTTATCTTTAACTTCTCGAAGTAAACCGATCATTAAAATTCCAGATAACTTAAACCTTTCGTCTTACATCGTTATAATTACTATTGCACTCGTCGCGTGCAAGACCACAGATAAATCAACAGTTAGTACGCCTCCATATCAGCAAGCTACGAAGCGTGACCGCGTCGTGCGGAAGAGCAGAAAACGTGACATTATCGTCTGCATTCCCGAGACAGCCCGTTAGGATGTTGATAAATGTCTGAGAGGTCATGCTGGTGGCAAGAACCCGTTAAATTTTAATGGCTTAGAAGTATTATGTAATTTAGAAGCGCTCTATAGGTTCTCCCCATTTTGCCGATTAATTTTCCAGGATAAAAAGAACGTTATGATCCCGGTAAAGGTATTCAATTCAATTGTTTATTAATTTTTAGACATATTTACATGCTCTTAGATAAGTCAGTCATAACACTGTTTAAATAATTACAAGTAGGAGTGCATACTATACCTAAAAACGACAAAAAAGGTAGGTTAGGTTAGAGTGCAAAATGCCACGCAAATCGGTTAAGTCATTTTAGTATGAAAAAACAAGCAAATATTACAGACATACATATAGACAACTTTTTTATAATGTAAATATGAAGACAAAGGAAGATACTTTTGACCAAATACTAATAATGTTAAGTTTTAATTAACTAATTTACAAAATTGAACAACTTAAAGTGTTTCAACTAAATAGTTTAAAACACTAAAAACATATATTAAAGCCTCATTACAGTATAAAGATACCCACCCCCTATGCAATATTTGTTACTTTGGGTTTCATCAGAAAATGAAATACTGCTTCGCGCGCGTTGAAGTCTTTTCTTCGGGAAAGCGTATTCTATCCAACAGCATCCTCCGCATTTTCCCAAGCTTCAGAGCAATGATCCATTTCTAACCAACATTTCCTATGATCGCTTGCAGAAAATAAGTTCAAATTATGTTGTAATCGGTAACCAGAGTACACGGTTCACTGGCACCGGAGTAAAAACTGTAATCATTTCCGATACGGTCAATCGCACTGACTGCGATGGAAAAAGTTACTTTAAATAATAATTTATATTAAAATATTGCATTGCTATAACCACAAAATAGAAAAAATAGTGCAAGTACAGCTAAGGTGGATAATTGCATAACAAATGGGAGAGCACATAAATGTATATCTAATTACCTAAAGGGAGAAGATCTGGCTGTCTTCCTCGCTTCCGTCACGCTCTTTCACACGGCAAACTGTGCAATGCACCTAATTGTAGTGGACCGCTTTCGGGAAGCTAGTGTTTTTAGGGTACCGTACCCAAAGGGTATAACGGACCCTATTACTAAGGCTCTGCTGTCTGTCTGTCCGTCTGTATCTCATGAACCGTGATAGTTAGACAGTTGAAATTTTTACAGATGATGTATTTCTGTTGCCGGTATAACAACAAATACTAAAAAAAAGAATAAAATAAATAATTAAAGGGCTCCCATACAACAAATGTGATTATTTTGTTCGTTTTTATAGATAATGGTACGGAGCCCTTCGTGCGTGAGTCCGACTCGCATTAGGCCGGTTATTTATTCAATTTCTTTTTATAAATGGGAGAGCATATGTTGCTCTTGTTTTATATCGTAAACGATTGCAGTACGTGTGCATACACACCAGTTACTATGATTTATTTACGCGTCAGACCTCAGATCTGAAGCTCAGATATAAGTAAGAGACAAAAATTTCTTTCAAAACGATAGTTCATCTTTTTTTCCAATAGAAACTTTATTTATAAATATCATCATCATCATTAACAGCCTGAAGACGTCCACTGCTGAACATAGGCCTCCCCCAGAGCACGCCACCTTGAGCGGCTGCTCGCCTCCCGCATCCATCGGCTCCCCGCGGCTTTCACCAGGTCGTCGGTCCACCGAGTGGGGGGCCGGCCCACGCTGCGTCTTCCGGTTCGTGGTCGCCACTCGAGAACCTTTCTTCCCCATCGGTTGTCAGTTCTACGAGCGATGTGGCCTGCCCATTGCCACTTCAACTTACTAACTCTATTATTTATTTATCTATTTATAAATATGTTTAACGGAAAATAAGCATTCCATAAGTACCCGAAAATTAAATAGCAGTTAAATTTATGCAAGTTAAATAAATGATACCTAATTACTAAAAGTATCGAAGTTTTAAAGAGTACCTAAACATAATTTATATATTATAAAAAAAACTCAGTAATAATAACTTAGCATTGAATTATTATGTTCAAAAAAATTTCAAGTGCACTCGAATCCTTCAAACAAACGTCAATAATTCAAACTGAGCTATTTTCACACCAAAAGTAGGCCAACAGTCTATTTACTAACTTAATTGCTTTGAGCAATGTTAATAGCAATTTTTGTATTCAACAAACCGTTATAATCTTGGAGCCATCTTCAAATTAAGTCTATGCAAAACGGTAACAACGTATAGTGTCGCAATATTCGTTATATCTAGTGTAGTACTAATAAACTACAAATACGGCTTCCCTCAGTTGCTAAATAGCTGCTACGTATAGCATACTCTTGCTTCCGGCTAAAAAAACAGAGAACTGGAACGTTACTTGTAAGATAGGGATGAAAAATATTTAAGCAACGTTATTCAAGCCTACATTTTCTTCCTTCAGGGCGTGGTGCGCGATGCATTCTCCAGTGTTTTAATGTAAGCTTCTTGCTCTTGACCCGTGTTATAACTGCCACGTCTATGTAAACTGGTTGTATCACGAGGAAGTAAAGGAAAGCACAGGAATGGAATACCATCATTCATCATCATCAGCATGAAGACGTCCACTGCTGAACATAGGCCTCCCCCAAAGTGCGCCACTTTGAGCAGCTGCTTGTCTCCTGCATCCATCGGCTCTCCGCAGTTCTGACCAAGTCATCGGTCCACCTAGCGGGGGGCCGCCCTACGCTGTGTCTTCCGGTTCGTAGTCGCCAGTCGAGAACTTTTCTACCCCATCGGTTGTCAGTTCTACGAGCGATGTAGCCTGCCCACTGCCACTTCAACTTGCTCATTCTCAAAACTATATCGGTGACTTTAGTTCTCTTGCGGATGTCCTCATTTCGGATACTATCATTGTTTCCTGACAAATATAATCTGGGAGTTTTTAGAGCCTAGAGTGAACCGGTATCTTCTAGGCAAGCATGTTTCATCGTCAATCGTCATCGTCGCGTTATCGAATATAAAAAAGTTTCCTGAAATACAAGTCATCGCCCGGCCTAATGATTTGATCCCCCTATCCCATATCTGATTCACAAAATAATAGCAGTTTGACGACTGATCAGAGACGAGCATAAAAACTAATATATTACTCCTCCATAGGCTTTTTACTTCATGGCCGCAATATTAGTGCAATACCAACTGTTCGGTTGGTTACGTACCACGATTTTAATTATCAGTTAATTATAATACTAATGTGCAGTTACAATGAGGCCTTGCTGTGAGGTCGGCGTTTTGTTGGCGTCTATCAAATAATGAACGCAATTAATTCTCAAGTCGTTGAATATTGTAAATATGTATTTTTTTGTGATCGGTCACAGAATACTTCATAGAGTATTTTTTTTTTATAAAATGGATTGACTGCCCGCCTGATGGGAAGCAGTTACCCTCGCCTATGGATACCTGTAGCACCAAGGGCGCTACCGATGCTTTTACCCGCCTTTTGAAGTGCCCCATATTGTAACTCGGCAGAAAAACTTCAGCTGAGCTCATTCCACATCTTACAGGTGTGTGGCAGAAATGACCTTGTAAAACGAACTGTGTGAGATTTCCATGTGTCAATAAGGTGCGGATGAGCTTTTTGGCGGGGACGAACAGTTCGATGATAAAACCGCGATGCAGGTACGAGTATGAGGTTGAACAGTTCCTCAGATTTTTCCCTCTAGTATATTTGTAGTAAGTCATATAGGGTACTTATAAAATGAAGTTGAGTAGGTTCTGCATTCCTTAGCATTTTTTGGAGTAGCTTAATAATTTGCATAATGTATAAGTCCTTGTCAAATTAAAGGAGGAAGCCAGCATACTCAAGATACGCAAAACTCGAGAACATGTGTGTCATCCATACTTAGCTAGCTATGATGGATGGATGATGGATTATTGCCATGTTCTCTCAATGTTAGAGAAGATCCACATCCCAGCAGTAGGAACGATTTGGCCTGACAAAATGTCTTCCCAATTCTAAATCTTTTCATTTTTTTTAAATCTAAAATCAGTAGGTTGTATTAAATTATTATGCTCGGTGTTTCCCTGCGAGATAAGCTCCGGAATGAAGAGATCCGCAGGAGAACTAAAGTGACCGATATAGCTCTTAGAATTAGCAAGTTGAAATGGCAATGGGCAGGCCACATCGCTCGACACCCGAACCACCGGTCCCCACCGGCTTCCCCATCGGTTGAACTGACAACCGATGGGGAAGAAAGGTTTTCGAGTAGCAACTGCTGGAAGACGCAGCGTAGGCCGGATCCTCACTAGGTGGACTGATGATCTGGTAAAACCGCGGGGAGCAGAGGGATGCAGGAGGCGAGCAGCCGCTCAAAGTGCCACTCTCTGGAGGATGCCTATGTTCAGCAGTGGACGTCTTCAGGCTGACGATGATGCTGATGAATAGTTTTATAAACCTGGGGAATTTAAAAAATCTTACCTTTGGTAGATATTGGCTGATTTTTTTTTTGTAATAGCACTTCAAGAATGAATACTAACTAGAACTTGAAAACTAATTGTTCATTAAAAAAAATTACATCAATCATTGTTACACATGCTAACCTTCACCATCCAGGGTCACAGTCATTCTAATTCAGGCAAATGGTTAAAAGTAAAACAGTGGGTTAGTGAGTGATGTTTCCGTCATTCACATCATGTTAACCACAGTTTAAAAAAACAAGTCGTGATTAACCACTAGATTTACGTGAGTCAACCACACGACTTGTCTATATTACCGGATTGTTCGATTAGCTGGGGCCATACCTCTTTCAAATTAAGACCTAAAGTGAATCGGTACAGTTCAAGTTATATTCGATTCGCTTGATCTTCGATTGAGTTGCGCTAAGAAGTGACGGTAACGCAAAACTATATTAATTTAGAGTTCCGAGTGATAATGCAATCTGTTATGGGCAGCGGTGAAGCAACTGGCTCATCACGTCATTCATTTACATAAAAAAGGTAATTTGACAGGTGTATTTACAAAATAAGTACTACACTTATACGATTGTAGTTTCAAATAAAATTTGGAATGACGATAGCTTTTATTCTGTATTAACACATCATCAAGTTAAAATGGCAAAGGGCAGGCCACATCGCTCGTAGAACTGACAACCGATGCGGAAGAAAGGTTCTCGAGTGGCGACCACGAACCGGAAGACGCAGCGTAGGCCGGCCCCCTACTCGGTGGACCGACGATCTGGTGAAAACCGCGGGGAGCGGGATGCGGGAGGCGAGTAGCCGCTCAAAGTGGCGCTCTCTGGGGGAGGTCTTTGTTCAGCAGTGGACGTCTTCAGGCTGTTGATGATGAACACATCAGCCTAGTCCTCCGCCACAGAGCGTCACTGTTTCGATCGGCTCTCCGACGTTTGTCATCAGTTCACCTGAGGGGGAAGGATACATATTATATATATTTTGATCATCGAGTGAAACCACGGGCCCAGCTAGTAAGTACCTAATAGAAAATGGAGCACCTCTATAAACCACATGTCGAAACTCTAGCGGAACGAAAGGCTGATTTATAAATATTCATGAGCTTGTTACAAATATCGTAAAACATTACTTGCTTGTTTTTTCTTTATTTACCTACATTTGTTCCATAGAAATAATACTAGTAAAGGCAGTTATCATGAAATTATGGATCTCATAAGTGCACTCTCTGCTGAATATTGCATTTAACGAAGCCAATCTATCTTGGTTTGACTTATTGACGAGCGCACAGCTACAGCGATAGCTACGTACTCTAACCATTTGAAATGCGTACACAATGCTCTCAAATGCATACGAAATGCTCTCAAATGCGTAGGTTCAAAATGCTCTCAAATGTGTAGGTACAAAATGCTCTGAAATGCATACAAAAAACATCATTCAAGTGTATTTTAATTTTTATAAACGAACCGGAAGACGCAACGTAGGCCTGCCCCACTAGATGGACCGACGATCTGGTCAAAACCGCGGGGATATTGGATGCAAGAGGCAAAGTGGCGCTCTATGGGAGTAGGGGAGGCTTATGTTCAGCAGTGGACGTCTTCAGGCTGATGATGATGACACTATATAGCATTTTGCTGCCTTAAAGTATCATCACCATGATCACCATGCTGAAACTGATAGCAAATTATACCTATATTTTAAAATTAGGTAGAAATAACAAACAAACGGTCAAACTCGTTAGGGCGTAGCGCAGCCACCCAGCCTACGATTTACTAGACATATCGCAATATCAATTACTTATCCGGTAGTTCGAACAAGTGTAACGATACCGAATGTCGTAAAGTTGTTTTCACTGCGAATGACTGAGGTAGGTATGGTATTTATGCAGATAGGTTTCTAGCGAGATAAAATAAATCTATGAGCAAGCGCCATTCGCCGTTTCATCCCTTCATCCATTTCCTCTATATTTTTATCTTTGCTTTCTTCTTTCTTCCTCTGGACAAAGGTCGTAAAACAAACTCACCCGTGCGAAGCCGGGGCGGGTCAGGCAGTTATAAATATAAACGTTACGAGCCCCATTTTTGTTTAATGGAAATAGTCTTTAAAAATTCAAAGCATTTCATATGTGAAAAACTCCCATATTCTAAAAGTTTAGCATAATAAAATAATCAAAGCTCAATACACACAAAAAACTCAAACAAACTCAACTCTCTTGCTGCTCAACGTATAATAGGATAGATCGCGTATTGTGGATTGCTGGAAAACAGAAAATAAGTTTGGCTCTAGGATTGGAAAGCCTAGAACAAGATGTAACACCATAAAAAGAAAGCTACAAAATGGCTAGAGACCTAATAACAGCATTCTGTACCTATTACAGAATGCCAAGTATGACCTGACTTAATGCTAAAGAACTTCCTCTCTGTCCATTAGAGAACTAGCAGCGCTTGCAATTTCTGTCTTTAATACTTGATTTAATAATAAAAACTTCCCACTAATTCCCTGATACAGTAGGTACCTATATTAAAAATTGCCACAGAACAAGGAAATTCAACTTTTCCCATACGTACCGAGCTACAACAAGAAACTTTACGAAATTCATTTGCGGCAAAGCTCGTTGTCACACCCTTTTTACGGCATTCGTATTATTTACTACACAAAGTGTAGGAAATAATAGGAATGTAATAGCATGTTTTGTTTAATCTTTAGCTAGAGTTTTAGCAACTTTGTCGAAGTAAGATTTGGTAATTTCTAACTTAGAAATTTCATCTACATCTAAACTGACAAAGGTGTAAAATTATCTAAGTTATATAGCGCGTGTGTTTAAGTATTGTGCAAAATGAGTGCAGTGTGACATAATAGTGGCCTGGTTAAGTGTTTAATTGGGCTTAACACTAATTAAGTGATTAGCAAGTGGCGTTTTGTTGCACGCAGAGGCAAACTATTGCATCTTAGGTAAGGCACAGAAGACATTAAAGCATACTGTTGTGAATGTAACCACATATCGCTCAAATTGCCTTAAAGGTCTCAATAATACAAAACACATCCCGATTATCACATCATAGTCTCTAGCTAGAGTGGTACTCATAACAGTTAAGAGCCAATACAACGCCAAATTGCTTAAAACGGCTTAGCTTGAGGCAGTGTCCTGTCAACAATATTGCAACAATGACTTTGAAATTAATATATAACAAAGTTCAGGACTAATGCTACTGCAAATGTATAGTGAAAACACGAATTAATAAAATATTCTCGATAGAAAAAAATTACAAAGTTACCTCCAAACCGTACAAATAAACAGCGATTATTCAATGAATACTTTAAATAAGATCATGAAACTTTGTGTAGTAGTTGAACTAAATATAATGGAGGGCTTATGTATAGCGGATTTTTAAAATACCCTGTATATTCAGTGTAATAATAAATTACCTAAACTATGGCGCGTTGGAACCATTTTAACTTAGACCGCCCCTGCCGCTCGGCCCCTGGCTCATCCCTGCTTTGGCCTAGTACTATACATCTATTCTGTGGCTTTGGCTTGAATTTGCGCTGGCCTTGCACAAGCCCTTAACAATGATGGGGTAAGCTTTTTGTACTATAATAATATAAAGCAAACAAGCATTACGGCTGGCGGCTCCCCTGATGGGAAGTGGTCCCTAACTTAGCCTATGGGCATGTAACACTAGACGTGCCGTGCCACTAATGCTGACTGGCCTGATAGCTCAGTTAGCAGTAGCCCTGCCTTCTGAACTGTAAGCTGTGGGTCCTACCCAGGACAAACATTTGTGTGATAAATATAGATGTTTGTTCTGTGTCTGGGTGTTATATTGTATTCTATGTATGTATTTTCAAACAAAAAGTATATAAGTATTCAATCATTTATATGGTTCCCATTGCTTACCCTTCTGCTTCTCCTATGAAATAGAAAGATACTCAATGGCTTAATTTTTTTTAGAAGACAGGTGATTTGTACCTCGTGATATAGGTAAGAACCGCAGTACCAGCTTATAATAGCATACAGAATATATTGTAGTGAAGCTCCGCGAAACATTGTGGACTCGCCGTAGGAAGTATCTTAATTAATAATGGCGATAAAAGTCCTTCAAAAGATCTGACCCAAAAGTTAAGGTTTTGGACGATTATGTTATTTCAACACATTTGCTCAAAAAATGCATTTACAATGTATACATTGTTCGAAAGTTAAACATGCCCACCATACAACGGAGCGTGCGGTAAAATAGGTACTCTCACCTAAGTACCTATTTTACCGCATCCTCCGTTTTATAGCGCCGTGCGTAACCTTTACGGTTCTTTTTTTAATTTCCATAAAAATATATAAGAATTCCACCAAAGAGTTTCACATAACGAGAATAGATAAGCTGAATGATCGAAACTCCTTGGAAGAGTTTTTGCTCAATACGTTTGTCTCACTTTAATACTAAAGAGAAAATGAAACTATAGATAGTTCCAATTTTCACCACACGCACGTGGTGCCATTTGCATTGTAAATGCGCGCCATTTTAACCCATTTTCATATTAGATTAGAAACATCAAAAATTGTTTGTTACGACTTTATTTATTTATTTATTTATTTATTTATTTATGGACCTTCAACAGTACTACATGATTTACAAATATAATAAAAATTTTAGCTTACATGATATACATGACAGGTTTCCCACTAATAAACAAAAGTTTGTTTCATTACCTATTGTACTGTTTTCTCGCAAATGTGTTGAAATACTTTGTATGGTACTCGTGACTATAGTAAGCCCCCGACATCGTCTCGGGCTTACATTAGTCTACTCGTTTGTAAAAACCAACTTACCGCCCTAATATCATAAACAACTATCCTTGTATATTTCTAAATGCTAGTTGCGTAGCTGAATATGTTTCGGAACAATTACAGTTGGTTAAGTAGGTATTTACTCTTGAGTTCGACTGAACCATTTCATGCCTACCTAGTCATTAGTTACACACATTACATATCTACCTAGTTATCAACTAGATATATTACTTTCCTAATAATTGGTTTCGAATACGTTAAAGCATTAAATTAGACCCTAAAATACAAGTTTAGACACAGTTTGACCCAAATCCCGTTAGGTAGACTACGAAATGAACCTGAATTGTCATCATCATCATCATCAACAGCCTGAAGACGTCCACTGCTGAACATAGGCCTCCCCCAGAGCACGCCACCTTGAGCGGCTGCTCGCCTCCTGCATCCATCGGCTCCCCGCGGCTTTCACCAGGTCGTCGGTCCACCGAGTGGGGGGCCGGCCTACGCTGCGTCTTCCGGTTCGTGGTCGCCACTCGAGAACCTTTCTTCCCCATCGGTTGTCAGTTCTACGAGCGATGTGGCCTGCCCATTGCCACTTCAACTTACTAACTCTAAGAGCTATATCGGTCACTTTAGTTCTCCTGCGGATCTCCTCGTTCCGGAGCTTATCTCGCAGGGAAACACCGAGCATAGCTCGCTCCATAGCTCGCTGCGCGACTTTGAGCTTACTAATGAGGCCAACAGTAAGAGACCATGTCTCAGTTCCATAAGTCATCACTGGCAACACACACTGATTGAAAACTTTCGTTTTCAGGCTCTGCGGTATTTTGGACCCTGAATTGGTAACCTGAATTGTATGCACTTTCAAATATTTGAAGGCAAGCACATAGTGTGCTAACATTGTGATTATCATAGGATATCCCGTGTTACATTGGGTATTACAGACAACGTAATATCCTTCATCAATCAATATCAATAAGGATTTAATCACTTTTAATTTAAAAACTTGCAACCATTGATTCTTGAAAGGTTCTCGAGTGGCGACCACGAACCGGAAGACGCAGCGTAGGCCGGCCCCCCACTCGGTGGACCGACGATCTGGTGAAATCCGCAGGGAGCAGATGGGTGCAGGAGGCGAGCAGCCGCTTTAGTAGCGCTCTGTAGGGGAGGCCTATGTTCAGCAGTGGACGTCTTCAAGCTGTTGATGATGAGCTATTGATTAAAAAATACAACAGTATGACAGCGAGAGCGGTAAATTATTGAATAATAATACGGAATAACATTTTTTTTATTCAAATCTTGAAGGAGTGTGGTTTCATAGCGGGAATGAATCGCCCACAATGTAGCCGTGCAGGCTTCTCTTGTCTTTTCTTGACCCGATTTTTTTCTTCGCAAACAGTCTAATATAGTGGATTTTTTCCACTATCAAAAGTTATTCCAAGATGCTGTTTAAATATAAGTATGTTTCATTTGACCTCAATATAAAATTCATACAAAAAAACTTATTAAAATTATTTAAGTGGAGGCTATACTCATACAATTAGCTTAAGTTATTATGTCATTGCAATCATCCTAACTGACATGATTGCGCGCATCTACCGGCGCACGCGCATCAAGATAACGATAGGTAAATGCATAATTTCAATTTATAGTTTTGACCCTGTGTTTGAGAGGCAGCTTGTATAATATAATATTGTCTAGTTTAAAATGTAGCAAATGAATTCAGCCCATAGTTACGTTCCCAATGCTAGGACATGGGCTTTCTCTCAAGCCCGGTTTTCACAGGCCCAGTTTCTGACCACCCAGTAGTCAGCAACGTAGCGGGTAGGACATTCTGCTGTGTATACAGTACTGTCACTTTACACTGTGTTCTCACTACTGGGTCTGCATAGGAGGCAGCAGTACACAGCTGTAGGGTTAGCACGGCCGGTAGACAAAACTGTCTTTCCCCTGTTTTACTCCAAGCAAGTATGAAGAAAGTGACGTAAAACGGGGAAAGACAATTTTGTCTACCGTCCATGCTAACCCAGCTGCTATGTTCCTGGTTCTGGCCAGGTGTTTCTGACTCATTGCGTTTTCACGAGGCCAGCAAAATGGCTGATCAGTGCGATATAATTAGAAAAATATACGACTATTAACATTACTTCTTGGTGAACTGAAAATCTGAGTGTCCAGTAGGGTTAGCACGGCCGGTAGACAAAACTGTCTTTCCCCTGTTTTACTCCAAGCAAGTATGAAGAAAGTGACGTAAAACGGGGAAAGACAATTTTGTCTACCGTCCATGCTAACCCCGCAGGCGTTCACTGTCCTTCGGCATTGACCGGCCATTGTCTAGTAGCATTAGTATGGAGCGAGTGACAACCAAGTAGCTGTCGTTGTGTCAAAGGGGGAAAGTGTAAACCATAATCCACCACGCTGACAAATGCGGGGATTACATGCGGGGGTGTGGGGGATGACACAAATATTAATACATTCTTTGTGATTCTTGAATATTTCAGTTTTTTGTGGTTACCTCCTCTTCTCTTCTTAACTTTTGGAAGAACGAGTACGAACTCCGCACATAATTTGATAAGTCATTGGCAGGCCGAGCGGGATCCAAACCTGCGTGCGTGAGTTTGAAATCCGCACAGACTACCGCTACGTCACACTCGCTCTTTTATGTATGCTGATTAACGACCTTAGTCCATCTAAATATCAATACTATTTTATAATAACTGATACAATACTTATATATATTTTGTTCGTAAATACATACATAGAATACAATATAACACCCAGACACAGAACAAACATCGATGTTCATCACACAAAAGTTTGTCCCGGGTGGGAATCGTCCCCACAACCTATAGTTCAGAAGGCATACTATCAACTGAGCTATCAGGCCAGTTAGTTTATACCTATTCACCTAGTCATTTATGTATCAAGGTACCTACGATTCCTCTCCTGTAATTTATCTCAAGAAAAAAAGAAAGTTGGCGGCTGTTACCTACATGCGACTCTACTATTACCCTAGGCCTAATTTAGGCCTTGAATTTTCTGTTATCTTTTTGAATGGTTTTCTCTTCTAATTTATTACGTAAACAGTTTTATTTATCATGCACTGTTTGATTATTGGGTTAATTAGTACTTACCTAGCTTTTTTGTGTTTTATCATGTAAACAAACGACGTGACAAGCTAGTCGTTCGCCTGATGTTAACCGTCACGGCTGCCTATACATATAGTATATACCAGATTGCAGTGTCACTCGGAACTTTAAATTATTAAAGTTTCGCGTGACACTGCACGGCGCACGTCATCCTGAGACATCACACAGTCTAGAAATAAGATTACTAGAATGTAAGATCAGATCATAAAGTCTCATTTGCCCAGTAATTTTACTAGTTACACATAATTGCAACTTTTGCTGCATGCGAACCATATTTTGAACAAGACTTTATATTTATAAATCGATGCTGGCAAAGCAAGCCCATATGAAAAACAAAACCACGAAATCGCGACCTTACCTATAGGACGTCTAAGAAACAGACAATGGCAAAAATAAAAACATTTATGGAAACGAAGAGCTCTGATGGCCGTGTATTAGGATTTTAGCAACAATCCACAACAATCGTACAATACAGCTAATTCTTTACGTTTAGTAAAAGGGACAAGAGGGAAAGACTATTAAAAAAAGCATCAGTGACTATTCCCAACAGTGTGCGTCCTTTTTTTTAAATTACTGACTAGGCCAGCATTTGACCGCGGTCTCACCTGATGGGAAGTGACGATGCGGTCTACGATGGTACATGCTTGCCTAGAAGATACCTATTCACTCGCGACTTGAAGAGCTTCAGATTGTACTTACCGGGAAACAAAGACGCCGCCGTCAAGGATTTCAGAAATGCGGCAGAATCGTTGACTAGGAAGTCTTTGATAGCTTACAATAACGGTTAAAATTCAGGTTCTACTAGAATAAATAAATTAAAGTTAATACACAGCGCCATCTAGTCCCAAGCTAAGCTAGGCCTGTACTCTATAGAAACCAGATAACTGATAGAATACTTATATACTTTTTTTGTTTCTACTGGGTGGCGCAAAAGTAAAGACCCTATTTGGTTCAGCTATAACATTTTTTCTAAATTAGAAAACTAGATTTAGGTTTTTTTAAATGTATATTTGTGCCATTAAATTTCGTACCATTAGGATTTAAAGATGATGTCTTTTAAATGGTGACCTCCAGAGTTGATACACATTTGAGCCCTATTTATGACATTTTGCATAACTTGCCGTAACACTTCCTGCGATATGTTCGTTATTTCTTGACGAATGTTTTCTTTTAGAGCTGCGAGAGTCTGTGGCTTGTTCACATACACCCGAGATTTCAAAAAACCCCAAAGAAAGAAGTCTGGACTGGTCAGATCGGGTGATCTTGCAGGCCAAGGCAAATCGCCAAAACGAGAGATAACTCGGCTTGGAAAAGCGTCCCTCACTAAGTCCATAGTGTCGCGCGCTGTGTGTGCCGTAGCGCCGTCTTGTTGAAACCAGATGTGCTCCAGCCCCAATTCGTCCAAACTGGGTATCAAAAACTCACGTAACATGGTTCTGTAGCGTTCTCCAGTGACAGTTATCGCATTGCCTCCAGCGTCTTCGAAAAAATAGGGTCCGATCACTCTGTCAACACAGATGCCACACCATACAGTAACTTTTAGTGGGTGTAGAGGTGTTTCTTGAATAATGCGCGGATTATCAGTGCCCCAGAACCGAGTATTCTGCTTATTGACATGCCCTGAGAGATGGAAATGCGCTTCGTCACTCATAACCAATTTTGAAGGAAAATCATCTTGCAAAATGTCATAAATAGGGCTCAAATGTGTATCAACTCTGGAGGTCACCATTTAAAAGACATCATCTTTAAATCCTAATGGTACGAAATTTAATGGCACAAATATACATTTAAAAAAACCTAAATCTAGTTTTCTAATTTAGAAAAAATGTTATAGCTGAACCAAATAGGGTCTTTACTTTTGCGCCACCCAGTATATACATACATACTTACTTAGAATACAGTACCTATAGCATCCAGACACAGAACAAACAATACGAATGCAAAATTAAATTTAAAATGAACTGTCTCCCCGCTGTCTCTTATGGTTTGAATCATAGTAAAAATAGCAGTAAGGCTCGCTGAGAAGCGCAAGGTTGTAATGCTGTTAATATCACTGACAAATTACTACAGCCGTCACCACAAGTGCTACAACGTAAAGTTATTTTCTTCAACCAATTTTAGGTTCATTTGTGATTACTAATGTGACAGTGACTTACATTAAAACTGCTGGGACCAAATTTTGGGAACATAGCAATCGTAGGGATACGATTAATAAAATTGTAGAGAAACAGCTAATAATCACAAATTTGATAGAGACAATAATAATGATTCATTTTGAAACCGTCGCGTCGGTCGTTGGAAATGCAATTTTCTCTCGAACTACAAGTGAGGGAAATCCATATTAGCATCATACATATTTTATAATTATGCCATAATTATAAAATAAATGTATGTACAATTTATGTTGATGGAGCTCTTACTATCTTATAGATGAAAATATAACACTAATATTATACTTACTTTAGGTACATACGCGATCATTAATAATTATTTCTAATAAGATAGAATTAAGTAGTTATTATTGGCAAAAGAACGCAAGAAAATTTGAATTTGCCGCGCTAGTGAAACGTTCCACCTTAAAGAACAATTACTAAAAGTAATGTCAACCATAAAGCAAAACTAACAATATATTTATGTAGATAAGTACATAAAACAGCGTTCAGCCTTTTAATAAAGTCTAAAAGTGAGCTGTAGTTAAAACAACGTAAAAACATAATTTATTTAAACATAAAAAAATCCTCTCTGTAACACAAGTCGCCAACACACTACTTAACAAGTGCAATCATTATCACAAACGCACAACTGCAATCATACAAAATCTGCATAATCACCCGGAAGTTTTCATCAAATCCTTCGTAAAAATTATGCTCGAATCTGTACGTTCTTTTGTTTTCCACTTTGTCTGAATAGCGCACATCAAGATCTTGCATTTTTCGTCTCGACTCGGCACATTCTTAATTACATATTAGGTACTTACTTCATAGCAGCTGGTGTTTTACTTTGGTTTTGAATGAAGACGCATCAGAGCGAGATTCGATGAAGCAAGAAGATCATAACCAAATAATGGGCAGTAAATTGTAATATAACACAGAAACACAAGCGGATGAGGAAAACATTGCAGTATTAATTGCTCCTGTCCCAAAATATAGAACGAAAAATGTTATAGCTGAGAGCTTTAACACATGACGTGGACGTTAGTGATACAACTACAAGAAGGATTGTCCAAAACAAAACATACAACAGTCAGTTAAAAACAATGATACTTTCATTGTTTTAATTTACCCCTATACTAAACCCCGAAAGTGAGAGGTAAGCTATACCCGTGATACGATGGAAACTGTTCTCGAACAATTTCACTTGTTAACTGACATTTCAATACCCGTATAACAATTTAATTTACAACCAAAGAGATAGCGGGAAGTGTAACAGTTTCTATAGCTCAGATTTCATGATGCACGATGAACACTATTCCTCTTGCCAACATTATGCCATTGTTGCATAGTCTAGACCCGACGGTACGAATCGGTAAACGAAAGTTGCAGAATTTGATTAGCAAATACCTCGGATTGTGATCTGGGTAATAATATCTATCGCCATCGCTGATTACGGTGGTAATGATCAAGACAGATTTAAGACGCAATGATAAATCTTTGCTGAAATTATGTACAAAATGATCATAAAAGTAACAAAATGTAGAAGTCAAGAGGAATCTTCTAGCTCTAGAACATTACGATAGACTTCACAAACGTCCTAACTTACCTAAACTAGCTAACTAAGAAGCAACCTAAGGATTTTGGCAGATTGTCATCGCACTAGCAATTTATCTATCCTCTTCGATTTAGCATCTACATCCGTGAGGGCAAACCGTGACCAATCCTGAATGGTATACCTGCCACCTTGGTACTGTCAAGGCAAACAATTGAAGGAATCCAAATGTCAAACTTGAACCATATCTTTCACCTGTCGAACAAAGATAAACCTTGACCTATGAGCTTTATTTTTGCAAATAGAGATACACTTAAAGCATTTGACAAAGGATTTTGATAGGGATACTTCTACTTAGTATTCATAACTCAATCGCGACTTACCTAACTAAACCAGACTGGAGACATCGATCTCCTACTGAATATACTGAAATATATTGTGCAAGCATCAGTATCATTACTGAGCAAGTGCACATGAAATTATGTACTGATGATGATTTCAATGAAGATGAAGATAGAAATGTAGTAAATAAATACCTACTAGCAAATATTTGAAGTGTAATAGAAGTACTGATGGTGAAAGTAATAGTGGAAGAACTGTTATGGGCTGACACGTATTCCTTACATCAGCAAAGGATCATCAGCTAATGCATCTGTACTGATTGTAGGTAAAATGTTTTGTAAATCGTGTACACTTTTAATGAAGCTTTATAACTATTACCCAAGCTAGCCCACACATAGGTAAACATACCGAGGCAATCGCTAAGCTATATCAGCTTTTACGTAAGCCAAACCAGCTCGCAACCCATTGTATTCAGATCCGTACATCCCAAGTATAAGGCAATTACACACTTTCACGCCTCGGCGTTACTGGAACGGAAATTAGTTAAAAATTGGATAATTGTACCAGAATGGACCATAAAGAAAGCGCAAGAAATTGTGCCACGTAATGCAGTAAAAGTCTTGTTTAGTGATGATTAAGCAGAAGCAGTTAATGTATGTGCTAATGCGTGTCTTAATGATAGAGAGCTTAAAAGGTGATGTAGTCGATTTCTCCAAAAAAGGCTCGTAAATTATAAACAAAGGAAACAGCAAAAACTTTTTTTTTCGGTACTTTACCAAACGTTACCCCACTTTACCAATATTTCCCAAATTTTATTTCATTTATTACCATTTAAAACTTTTTTTTGGATAATAATTGAAATCAGCTTTTTTATCTGTAATCCAATTCTTTGTAGCTAGCCTAATGTATTTCCTAGTAGGTATGCCCCATAATAGCACGGATTAATAGATAAGTACTAACATAGCGCCAATACTACAGACGATGTATGGAAATCGCAAGTTTGATAAAAATCTCATATTTACCAGCTATAGCTACCTCTTCCTACTACGAATTTATGATGTCCCTGACAAAGATAACATTCAAATTCCCTTTACTTAGCATACAATTAAATACATAAAATACTTCATAAGTGTAAATTACATTCCAACCTTGCAATGCACAGATAAATCTTAACTTAACATATTTTTTATGTTAAAAATTTTTGTCATTACATACGGTTTAGTATTTCCGTGAACATATTTTTATGATGAGACTAATTCAATTATTTGAGTGACATTGAATTCTTACAAAGCATTATAACAGGCGAGGCAGGTTTGGAATGTAACTTCCGACTATCACCATTATGACATAGACCCCAAAAGAGAAATAGACAATCTCACATACAGCGCAGTTCTTTTTTTATTTTAGAAATACTTCACCTTACTAAAATAACGAGGCAAAAAACGAAGATTTGGCTAATTCAGTTGCTTTTGAACTGTTGATACAAAGTATATCTAAAAATGGACGACAAAAGCAGCAGAGCCTTATTAAATCCTAATGCAATCAGCCAACTTCATCTCCTTTCACCCCGACTTCCGATTAATCGCCAGTCTCCGTGCGAAAACCATCTATTGTCCAAATTAAGGTGTCGAGGCTACTGCATTTGCTTAATAACTAAGCAGAGACAATAGCTCGCGCAAGAATAGGGTTAATGGTAGTAAATGTTTAGAAAACTTTAATAAAACAGGTAAAACAAATAACGATCTCACGACGTATCAATTATCGTACTCAACATTTTTTTATTGGTCTTTTCTTTCGGTTCTTAAATAAATCCTTTGATTTATTTTTTACATAATGTGGAAAGTAGAATGTATCTATGTATGTCGGGGTGTGGTGTGTGTGTGTATATATATTATTATCTATACTCAATCATCAACACTATTCATGTATTTAGCAATGATTATTATTATTATCTTAGTATCTTTTTGGCCATTATTCTAATCTATATAAAATCTATTGTTTAACTTTAACAATTATGGACTCCATTATAGAAGATCATTGGATATATTTTTTAATTAGTGTTTCTTTTTTGTTTCAGGAATACTCTAAGCAGTTGTTAGATCATCTGTCAGAGTCAGAAAAGCTGTTCCTATTCGGGGCCGATCCTCATGGTAAGATTTTGAACAAAAATTCTACAACTCAAGATTTTACATTACGAGTAGTCTTACGTAACGGAATTCGGTTGTCGATAATGCCCTTACTGATTTTGTTATACTATATACTCGTTCTTATTTTGCATTTATGAATTCTGATTTATTCATCGTGGTTGGATAAAAATTAGAATTTACGTGCTAAAAATCACTTTTCAATTTCAGAAACACAATTTGAAATAGCTCATCTACATCACCAGAAACGCCGCAAGCGTTCCTTATCCTACGATGACCAGGATCTGGTCGGCCTAAAGAAGCATCTAGACGTGAATCTCAGTCCAAGGAACACCTTCCTCGACCCCAAGTTTCTATTATTGAGGAGGTGGTCTAACGCGACTGAGGCGGTGGATGACCATAGTGATGAGTGGGATAGATGCTATTATAAGAGTGATAGAGCTGCGCTGTTTGCGTGTGGAGACGTGGTAAGTAAAAATGTCACCAATGATGTCACCAATGATGAACTCTAGGTAGATCTAAAACAATGATTTGGAAGTTTGTTTTAAACTTTTACTTAACATATTGTACAGGTGATAAACGGTAGTATCGCTTAAGCTTTGTTTACTGTACTGTGAAACCAAAAGTTGGTTACTTTCAAAATAGCCAACAAAAGACTCCACTCTCATATCAAAGTAAATTTATTAAAGTAAATCGACGTCACATCACATAATCACATAATATTCCCTAATTACTTTTCAGAGGGGCTTAGTCAAATCAAACGACAGTTACTATTACATACATCCATTACCGAAAAGGTTTCACAACGAACACTCGATAGCACACGTTATAGTCAAACGCAAAGAAAAACCTATCGATAATGGAGATAATGAAGACGCGTGTGTCGAAAGAACTAGCATTAGTGATAATATGCCAGAAACCACTAAAATGTTGAGTAAACATAGAAGAAAAAGAGATGTGACTGTGAATAACATAAGCAAAGACAATTTAGAAAATTTCAAAATAAATATTACTCATAGGAACAAAACCATAGACGCGTTTATAGAGAAACTAGGTGACACAGGTGCAAGAAAAAAAAGAGGAATCTTACCAGCAGTATTTGTAGAAACCGCAGTTTTTGTAGACAGAGACTTATATAAGCACATGACGATAAATTTTCCAAAAGATACTGAAAGAGAACTAGTAAGATTCGTATTAGCCATGATCAATGCAGTGCAACTGTTGTATCACGATTCCTCTTTGGGAAGGCCCGTAAATTTTATACTTAAGAGGTTGGAAATTCTGCACGAAGATCCAGCTAATCTGAAAAGGCCACACGACATAGACAGATTTTTGAGTAACTTCTGCACGTGGCAAAGGTTAGAAAATCCTCAGGGAGATAATGATCCACTACATTGGGATCACGCTCTAATACTTACTGGTCTGGACTTGTATGTTGTAAATAAGAACGGGAAAGTCAGCAGTCAAGTTGTTGGTAAGTTTTCTAATGAAAATGGGTCTACTATTGTATGTTTAGTAATAAAAAACGCCAAGAATAAAAATAATGATACAGAAAAATATGTATAGTGCGTAAAAATATTGATGAAGAAAAGACGGTGGTGGAGTAACGGTTTTTCTTCTCTGATGCTAAACTTAAAGAGTACTTCAACGCGATAACTGTAATAAAAGTGAAACATTGCATAGAGTTCAAAGTTCTCTACCATTTGTGACACAACACAATGCAAACAAACATAATGCTTTAGTACAAGTAACGACAAATAGTTCATTACATAAATGATCGTCATTCTAAACGCTTTCATTGCGAATCAGTGTTTAATGACCGTTCCTAAATGTCTGATCAAACAGATGAAGTAACATCAATCTTCATCGGTTTACTATCTAAGATTTATTGCAGTTTTCTTGAGAGTAGGTACCAAACGTTTTTTTTTTGCTGTCCGTAATGTCACGTTGAGTACAATAGCATTCATCAGATTCTACTCCATTAATTTCTTTCAAGATAATAATGTAATATGCACGGTAGTAAAAATTTAGATAAATCTATAACATAACAATATTATAAAAAGGAAATTTTTGATTTTGTTTGTTTGCATCGAATAGGCTCCGAAACTCCTGAACCGATTTGAAAAATTCTTTCACTGTTGGGAAGCTATAGGTACTATCGCCGGATGACATAGGCTATAACTATTGTATTTTCAAAATAAATTAATAATAATAATAAATAATAATAATATTTATTTATTTCCAAATATACACATAAACATTATTTACCTAAGTTGGTTATATTACTACATAATTAAATATCTATGAACACTGTGTTAATAGTAACCATACCTAGGAGTGTCGTTAGCGGTCGTACTATGAAGCCCTGTGTTATAAAAATTCCAATAATGTACCCCAAGGAGTAAAAAAATTACCTAAAATATTCTTGCGCTGTGAAAACTATTATACCCGTGCGAAGCCGGGGCAGGCCGCTAGTATTTAATAAATAAATATCGAATCGATAACGAAATGAGTGTCGAAAACCATTTCGATTTAAAAAGTGGCAATAGTTTTTGAGTATTTGAACTCCATCCTTTAATTTCAGATAACATTTTGTAGCGTGTTTATAAGCATTAACAATCCATTGTACTTTATTTTGACCTGCATTGCCAATGGAACTTTTTACCATCTTATTTCCTGAAAACCATAACCTGAGCACCGTTAAGGCTAGAATAAATATAGGTAATACCTTCCCAGATTTTTGATTTCCGTGCTACATCTTTGGGCGCATCATCGCTTAACATCAGGTGAGTTGGTGGGCAAATGTATAGAGCTACTATAAAATTACAAAATTCCAGGATTGGCGCCTGTAGCTGGAATGTGCACAGTGACCAGCAGTTGCACAGTTAATGAAGGAAGACATTTTGAAAGCGTTTACGTAGTCGCACATGAAATTGGACATAAGTAAGTCAATCCATCAAGTCTAGATGCATCCATTTTTTATGATTTGGTTTTAATTGTTTTCCTTTTTCCAGTTTAGGCATGCGTCACGATGGACCTTTAGCCGATAATGGTTGCGATCCCAGTGCGTACATCATGAGCCCAACTCTCGGCAGCGGAAAAATAACCTGGTCTCAATGTAGCAAGACCTACTTGCAGAAATTCCTTGAGTATGCTTTCATATCATGTGTTATGAATATTTCTTTCTGATATTGTGTTATTTCTGAGCTTTAGGAACTCGTATAACATTGAAAGTTAGCATGCGGGTGCATAGCAATTGGATCCTAGATTTTTTTGTCTCCATATAGCAGTATGAAACTGCTACAAATGTAGAGATAAAAGATTTTGTTTTTAAAAATACTGGTTAGGTTATTAATTATTGTAATAAAGAGCAGGAGCAGCATTGCGTATTTTTGGTGATACCATCTAATCATAACAATTAATTAATAGTCGTTTACTTATGTTGTTTAGGTATCTAATCTTAAGAAAATATTTACGGGATATTGTTAGATAATGATTATTACTTCACAGCACAGTACAATCACGATGTTTACTGGATCACGGCAACTCAGCTGGTCAATTAGATCACAGTGCTGAAGGCATCTTACCAGGAGAAAGATTTGACGCAGACCAACAATGTGAGTTTTAGTCAAAACTCACATAGAGTTATATGAGCAATCAGACAAAACTAAAAAGACCTATATGAAGTTCTGAGTCAAATATTTAAAATATCATTTTCATCACAGTCACTTGACATAGAAAAATTTAAATGGCCGTGTCTTGATCCTTTTCGAAATTTGCCAGGTATGCTGAAATACGGTCGTGGTAGTCGTCACTCAGCAGCTCAAAGCCTGGAAGATATCTGTAGGGATCTTCACTGTCAAAGGGAGAGATACACTTGGACTTCGCACCCAGCCTTGGAGGGGACAAAGTGTGGTGAAGAAATGGTAAAGAGTAAACACCACCCCAATAATAGTGAATTTGTTTCCATTGTCAATAGTTTTCCATGTATCCCTTTAGATTTACCTTTTCCTTTAGCAGAAAAAACATTAATGAATCCAACCATAAACAACGATCACTACCACTAAAACAGTCTCGTATTTTTTCCTTATTTGGCTCCTGGTTTTTATGATGGCATAACTAGTATGAGTTCCAAATGAAAACTGTGTTTACCGAATGTGCACCTTTTATAATGACTTCGCAAAATACTGCATTGTATAAGTATAAGGTTCCTCTATCAATCATGTGTATCCTTTTCGTACATTTTTAGGGTATGATATGTATTGTCTTGATTAAATATTTGATCTTTCTTTCTTATAAAAGTACTGTCGAGGAGGAGAGTGCGTAGAACGCGCTGGGTCCCAAGCGGTGCGGGGAGCGTGGGGACGTTGGTCACCATGGACCGAATGCGCTTCAGCGTGCCTCCTAGACGATACATTAGCACCGGCCGCGGCAGGGGTTGCGTTAGCGACGAGAAGATGCTCTAGACCTAGGTGAGACTTCTTGTTGTTAGGTGTTAGGTGATGGAATATTGATCCAATAGCTACGTTTATTTTGTTACTTTGTAAGGAGGGTTCATGATTATTTAGGAACAATTTTCCAAATTAACGGTAATGATATTTTGTATTTTAGCTAATTATGTAGAGTATAATACTCTACTAGTACCGTAACAGACCATCACTTAAATACTTATAATGGAATCGGATGTTAGAAAAGAACTTTTTTTTCATATTATCAGAAAATGTTAAGGTGGAACGTTTCACTAGCAATTTGTTGATACATTCTATTTATTTCCGCAAAATTAGATTTCATGTAATCACGTTAAGTAATGAAGCTGTTATTGGCAAATCTAGGTGGTAGGACTTTTCTGCAAAGTTCGTCTAGGTAGGTACCACTGCTTTGCCAGCTATTCTGCCGCCAAGCAGTAATGTGCAAGCACTACTATGTTCCAGTTTGAAGGGCACTGTAGCTAGTGAAATTACTGGGCAAATGAGACTTTACGAACTGATCTCAGTCTAGAAAACTTTTTTAGACTGTGTGATGTCTCAGGATAACGTGCGCAGTGCGCGGTGTCACGCGAAACTTTAATTTAGAGTTCCGAGTGACACTGCAATCTGTTATGGGCGGCCGTGTCGCTTAACACCAGGCGAACGACTAGCTCGTTACGTTATCCGTTTACATAAAAAAAGCCCAAGAAAATTTGAATTTGCCGCGCTAGTGAAACGTTCCATCTTAATAGATTGAATTTGAAAATCTAAATAGTGAAAATAAAATGCAGTACCTATATTAGTTTTTTTTTCATCACATTCACAGCAGATACAATCCCATGAAGTATGAAATGCGCAGCTAAATTTTTTACAGGTATTGTGATTTTGAATTTGGTACTTTAGATCCTCTTTTCTGTTTCACAGAAATACCAATGGCAACAAATACTGCGTGGGTCACGATAAAAAGTACCAGTCATGTCATGCGCAACAGGTATGAATATAGGTTTCGAAAAATTACTGCCGCTGTTATGTTTGGACCAAAATATTGGTGCTGGTGGTTTGGACTAAAATACGGACTTGGGTTTTCTACTTATAATTGTTATAATTTCAGTGTAACAACGTACCCAGGATGACAGTACGCGAGTTTGCTGACGAGATCTGCTCGAGGGCTAGAGATGTGGATCCTGATCTTATTGGGACTGGTCTTCAGAGGATAGATTCTGATGGTGAGCTTCTAACAAAAAATATTAGGAGCGAATTCGTTCTGATAAGTCTGATAACAAGGCTAAATATCAGCTCCATTGCAACATTGAAAAGAGGATCAAAACTTATAAATCGCTTCATCACACCTGCAAATCAATGGTGACAGTAAAAATTGAGACAGCATCACAATTACCGCGGAAGCCGATGGATGAAAGAGACAAGCAGCCTCTCAAAGTGGCGCTCTATGGAAGAGGTCTATGTCCAGCAGTGGACGTCTTCAGACCGATGATGATGATGATGAAAGTAACACCATAGCATAAGAATACTTGTAAATTATATCCCATGCAAAATAATTTAACATTACAAGGCCTATTCACGTTTTTTTTCTGAAACCAGCACACTTTTGACAACATCTCACCTGATGGGAAGTGACGGTGTTGTCGAAAGGGGAGCACGTTTACCCATTTACTCTTGACTGAAGAGACCCAGGTTATATCTAAGACGAAAGACTGATTTTGGAGGAGCATGCTCATTTCTTTGCCGTTCAGATGATGAATGACACAGCAAAACTAGTGCGAATTGGAAATAGGCACGAAGTAATAATGCAAAGAATCATCGAGCCTGGTAGTTCTGTACTGATTAGGGGATAACGGGATCTACTGATGGTGGGCATGCGCACACATTCGCCAGAATGTAACCGATAGAAGATGGAGACTAGCTTCCTTGCGTCTGTGCTCAAGACTATGCACCAACTTCCAGATGTAAGCAGCGCTTGCGCAGTATGGTGCGACACAAGAGGCGGTGGCTACAAGTCCAGAGGATGGAGTTTACCCGACGGAACAGCTTGCTCTAGAATGTCACCCATGTTTTGCATCTCTGGGATTTGTCAGGTGAGAAGATATTTTTATTATGGCTCCGTAGGTCAAGCTTAAGAGGTCGTAGAAGTTAACCAGTTTAGGTGGAGGTCGTTTTATTTGGAATAGACTTCGAGTGAAGTGAAGATTTGATTCATAAATGTGCAAGAATGAAAATGGACAATGTAAAGCTGTGGTAACACAGCGACAAGTTCAGATGGAAGAACTAATAAAACGCGATGTGCCTTATGATCCGCTATTCCAATAAGATCCAGTTCAGAATGAGAGGAATACGATTATAAAAAAATCACTGAAATATTTAGCCTAACAGGAATATCTGTCTTCGTTATTTACAGAAGTTCGCCTGCTCTTCGAATGCCGACGCAGAGTTTTCTCTAAAGCAATCCGACTGTGAATGGGAAGCGTTACAGCTGCAAACGGCTACTCCACACTCTCATACCACATCGTAAGTATGTCTTTCTACTTAGAGGGGTTTTTTTGAATGCTATTGGTAGCAAATATGCATATACGGCCTTCCTGATTGGAAGATATCACCGAAACCTATGGATATCTGTAACACTAGATGTGCCAACTACTTAATGCATTGCTTACCCTTTGACTGTAAAGGTACCTATAAGAGTTTAACTGTTTTAAGTCTAAACTGTGCGTCATTAACTAGCCAGAAGATGCTTGTTATGGAGTTTTTGATTGTAAGTTGATTAACATACACATGCGCGACTTGTTGGAGCACGTACTTTCAGATCAGCAGTTCCGTTGAGATAACTATTGTGTAAATGTGTACCTACGTGAGGGAAAAAAAGGCCATACCTCCAAAATTCCAGCACGAAGTCATCCTGGCAAAGGCCATACCTTCAAAATTCCAGCACGAAGTCATCCTGGCGCCGCGCAGTCGGGTCCCAGTGGCGACCAACAAGCGGATGCCACTACCACTGCATCTCCGGCGGAGTGGGCGTGAGACTAGTGCGCGCCGCCCGCGCCGCCTCCATACAGCTGTGCCGGCCGGACGGCGCGCGGGACGACCTGGTGAGTGTATGTTCAACTGTACTGTAGTGTTCAACTAGCACTGCACTACCACTGCATCTCCGGCGGAGTGGGCGTGATACTACGCGCCGCCCGATAGATGGCTAGATTTTTTCAGCTTGATATTCCGTGTGATCACTTGATCTCTTCCCGTGGGTGCTATAAGAGCCGGCTAAGGGAATATCCAGGGAATAGGCATCAGCATTCTCCTCAATACAATAAAATCTTCTGCGATCACCAAGCGGTCTCCCAGGCGTAGGCGTAGCGTATTATGGCAAACTCCATATGATACGTATCCAAAATAGCGTTTATAGGGGAGACCTATATTCAGCAGTGGAAGACACCTTCCAGCCGATGACTATTTTTGATTCAGCTCCCTGTCTCATACTAGAACTTAAACTAGTTTCATAGTTTCAACTTAGAAAGATGCGGGTTTCCTTTGTACAATGCTTGATTTTATTTGTATTTTTCCAGGGTTGCACTCAACGTAAATCGCCATACCAGTACGCGACGATGGTCTGCAGTAAATACAAGGAGAGAGTCAGAAGACTGTCTGGTCTAGGCATGCAGATATCGCCGGTTTTGGGTAAGCTTTGATCTCAGACAGAAGCCTTTAATCTGAGCCTCTGCTATAATAAAAAAGAACATGGTAACCCAATCTCTTTCCGTTGGTGCCATAAGAGCCCGGTTAAAGGAATATCCAGTGAATGGGCAACAGCATGCTGCGATAAGATCCAAAATGAGGAGATCCGCAGGAGAGCTATGATGACCGATATACCTAGCACTTAAAATTAGCAAGTTGAAATAGTAAATGGGCAGGCCACGTCGCTCGTTCAACTGACATCCGATGGGGGAGAAAAGTTTTCAAGTGGCGACCACGAACCGAAAGACGCAGCGTAGGCCGGGCCCCAACTAGGTGGACCAACGATCTGGTGAAAGCGCGGAGAGCCGATGGATGCAGGAGGCAAGCAGGCCGCTCAAAGTATTACTCTATGGGGAAGATCTATGTTCAGCAGTAAACGTCTTCAGGCTGATGGCCTCTTATGATAAGCACGCAAATGCAAGCACCTGCTCAACTCAAATCAAAGTGACGCTCCATGGGGAAGACCCATGTTCTGCAGTGGACGTCTCTGATAATGATGAAGACTTCTTCTATCAAGAGGTGAGTCTTTATATTTAATCTGGTTCATATATTCCAGAGGACCCGGACCGGCCGTGCCGTATAGCGTGCCAAGACGAGCGCGTGCCGCACCGGTTCTACCTCGTCAACGGTCAGGAGGGATGGTTCCCACTCGGCACCTCATGCGGGAAGAGAAACGATTCCTACTGCGTCAGTGGGAAATGCTTGGTATGTACCATGAAAACTAAGAGTGAAGGATTTGACAGTTTCAATACATAGTTTATGTGCATGGTTACTATGGATTTTTTTAAGTAGGAATCAAACCCACAGGTTTCTTATAGGCGAGTATGCTACTTCGTCGACCACATTATCGCTTAACGTCAGAAGAAATGTAGTCAAACGCATCTAGCATCTACTGACGTGCCTGACAGGTCAGTTGGTAGCTGTCGCTAGAAACCCAGCCTTCTAAACTGTAAGTTGTGGGTTCGATTCCCACCCAGTACAAACATTTCTGTGATGAACAACGATGTTTGTTCTGTGTCTGAATGTTATATTGTATTCTATGTATGTATAATTAGTATTCTGTCAGTTATCTGGTTACCATACTACAAGCTTTGCTTTAGTTTGGGGCTAGATGGCGCTGTGTGAAATGTCCACAAATATTTATTATTAGATATCATTTAATAATAGATTTTTGCCTTAACCATATACATATACGTACCATAATAATATATTCCAGGAGTTCGGTCCAGACAACACTCCCCTCCCGTCGTCAGTGTTCACACTGCCCCTGCTGGCGCGCGCCCGCCGCCGCCGCAGCCTGGCGCGCCCCGGCGCCACCGTCTCCGCCACCTTACTGCACCGGCAGCTGGACGATATCATAGCCGGACTCAACCTTACTAGTGAGTTGACTTATATTATAGCTAGTTGAATGATATTATAGTGAGTTGAATGATATTATAGTTAGTTGAATGATATTATAGTTAGTTGAATGATATTATAGTTAGTTGAATGATATTATAGTGAGTTGAATGATATTATAGTTAGTTGAATGATATTATAGTGAGTTGAATGATATTATAGTTAGTTGAATGTAATTATAGTTAGTTGAATGATATTATAGTTAGTTGAATGATATTATAGTGAGTTGAATGATATTCTAGTTAGTTAAATGATATTATAGTGAGTTGAATGATATTCTAGTTAGTTGAACGATATTATAGTGAGTTGAATGATATTATAGTTAGTTGAACGATATTATAGTGAGTTGAATGATATTATAGTTAGTTCAATGATATTATAGTTAGTTGAATGATATTATAGTGAGTTGAATGGAATATCCAGGGAATAGTCAACTCTCCTCGGCACATTAAAATCTTCTGCTACCACCAAGCCGCCTGCCAAGTGTGGTGATTATGGCAAAGCCCTCCTATGATAAGCGCCCAAACTGGCGTTTTAGAATGTGTTCAGCAGTGGACGTCTTCCAGTTGTTTATGAATGATGTTACACTTAGTTGAATGTTGGAATAGCTCAACTAACTAATCCAACTGGATTACAACATAGTTTAATAGTATTATAATTAGATTGCCATTGGTTTAATTAGTTGAATGGTGTTATACTTAGTTGAATGGTGTTATAGTTAGTTGAATGATGTTACAGTTAGTTAAATGGTGATTATATAGCAAGGTTTAATTGAGTGAACGAAGTCTTTGCAAAAGCATTTGCTTCAAACTGTCTAGATGTTGGGATGTTGGTACTGGTTATATCAGCATCACTAACCTTAATAAATGCAAAACATGCTAAAAAGGTAGTATTGGCTAGTAAGGTAAGGTAGTAAGCATCGTCACGATCACTCAAACGAAAATAATCGGCGAGTCTAAGGCTACGTTTCCACCAGAGCTATGCGAGGATGTGTAGCGAGGGATGTGTGTGGTTTGCCAAGAACCAATAGAATCACTTAATTTACCTAGCCTCGCTCAGCGTTCTTGGCAAACCACACACATCCCTCGCTACACATCCTCGGACAGCTCTGGTGGAAACGTAGCCTTAGGCGCGCCATACACGTTCAATTTTATTGATCAATCTTTGGGATTGATCAATATTATTGATCGTGTGGTATTGCGCAATGTTTTTCGGATTAATGTATGGAAAAAACATTGACGAAAATAGCCTCGTCAATTTAATTGATCAATAAACTTGAACATGTAGGGCCGGCCTAAGCTTCGCAGAGCGGCGTTTCTGTCACTCACTCAATACCTTATTTGTGACGTTTTGTCACTTTACTACTCCGTGTGGGAGAGACGACGCTCTATGACGCCAAAACCATTATCTCTTTAACTCGGTGTGCATTATTAACCGCCGGCCCCTGTAGTTAATAGTTATTTATGATATAAGGGCGGTAAGTCGGTTTTTACAAACGAGTAGACGAATGTAAGCCCGAGACGAAGTCGAGGGCTTACCATAGTCACGAGTTTGTAGAAACCAATTTCCGCACGTGTATCATACAACGTTTTTCAACACATTCGCGAGAAAACAGTACAATAGGTAAAGAAACAAAGGTTACGCACGGCGCTATACAAGGAACGATGCGGTAAAATAGGTACTTAGGTGAGAGTACCTATTTTACCGCACGCTTCGTTGTATGGTGCGTAATGTTTAACTTTCGAACAATGTATACAGGCTTTGTAAATGCATTTTTTGAGCAAATGTGTTGAAAATATTATTATTGCGAAGTTTAAGTTCACTGCTAATAAAATTGTCAGCTTAATGTTACCTATAATTATGATGCCTTTATTTCTCCAACAGATGGCGTGAACGAGCACATCACGTATTACGATCCGATCCCGGAACACATCGAGCTAGACTTCAACAACCCGATACACATTGCACCAGAAGATGCGCTTATTAGAAAGAAACCACGGCCTACTTGGGATTAATACTAAGCTAGATACGTTTAGCATTTTAAATTTTTTACTCGCATATTTTACATACTTTATGTTTGTCCTTGATCGCTGAGCTACATCTAATTTGAATGGACAACATTTCATTTTTTTATAAGATAGCTAAATTCGAAAATTATTCTATAGAGATCCATGGAAGAAAATATATGGTTTTATTTCTTCCATGAAACAACTCGTATTTAAATCATGTAGGTGAATACAAAATAACCAATTGTGAAAGTTGCAATATTGACGTGTGAAACATAAATTGTACAATGGCTATCTTTAAAAAAAATTACAACGCAAAAAGGCGTTTTGTTTTTTTTTTTCTCTGGTTCTAGCTAAAACCTTGATTCACAATAACCAAAACTTTAATAATATCTACCATTTCAGTTAATGCATTACAAACAAAATATAATAATAAGATAATTTGGAAATGTATAAGATTAGCGTAGACAAAAAGTTTTTATCGTCAAACCTAGTCTAGATGGTGCTTTTGGAGTGATAACGCCCGATATTTTGTTATTACGATTTTTTCATCCTAACCCATAATTTTATTCAGCAAATTGATAGAAAATAAATCACAAATACAGATCCTAGACCCTTAATAGGATTCCCTGTATCTAGGGACCCAGGAACTACGAGGACCATGCTCCTACAACACCCAGACACAGAACAAGTATTTGCTGTTTTTTGTATGTGCACAAATACTTGTCCTGTCGCGGGAATCGAACCCGCCGCCTCCAGGTTCTGAGTCCACCTGTTTAACCACCACACCACAGAGGCTGTCACCAGAAAAGTGATGGCAACAGAGGTTTGAAAACAAGTTCTACACGAAAGTACATAAGTTAAAAATGTAAATAAAAATGAAACTAATAAAAGTTTTTGGGGTGTTACGTTTGGGCATTATGCCTGAAGCGATAGTCGTTTTACTGTTAAATTCTATTCTGTCTAGTTATTTGTAAATATTACTGTTTATGTTAATTACTTTCAACTATTTAGTCTATCAACTATTTAAGACTAAGACTAGTATAAGGGGCAATTCACATAGAGCGGCAAACTGCTCGAGCATTTTGCCGCTCTGTCTGAATTGACCGTTAGTTACAATAATTATTATAACTACGGTTGCAGACTGCAATGTTGTGATTTAGTAATTTATTATTAGAATTTTTATACCATTGTTATGTGATAGGTTGTAAATGAAAATATAACTAAGATTTTATACATACGTTTTTTTTATTTATGAACATTTCATCTACACTTTAATACAAGTATAAATAAGGCACGTTTTCGTTACTGTTATAGGAATTTAGAAGGAACATTATATAAAAAAAAATACTATTAAAAATACAGTTATAGTAGGTGAGGTATTTCATTCGTTGCTCAAGATACAGGCGCGGATACAGGGGGGGGGGGGGGGGGGCCGGGGGCGCCCCATTCCCCTTTGCGCAGGTAGTCCAGTACCAAGCGCAGTAGTTAGCCAATTTACCAGGAAGATATGGGTGCATGGAATTCATCATTTAAAGAAAAGAGCACAAATTGGTTTTGTATCATACTTATGTGTTTTACCACCATATCCCCAAATTCCCCTCTTGGACTCTCCTACTATAATGGTTTGTGCCCCCCCCCCCCCTTGAGAAATTTCTGTATCCGCGCCTGTTAAGACAACACATGATATATAACTATATAAATGCGATATTATACATAAATATTATAAGTACTAGTACATACAAAAATACAACATTAAATAGTCTAGAAGAAATAAGTTTAGAAAACTCGATCTACTTTACAATTGAAGAGTAAACAGTACATATAAAACTACGATACATTTCAAATATTTGAATAATTACATTTGAAATTTGAAACTTGAATAATAATTGGACCAAGTCTATCCATGGTTTTATATTTGATAACTCGAAGCTTTCGGTTAAATTTTAGCAACAGTTTTAGGAGTGTCAACTAAAGCCTATTCCCAGTTTCCACCCGCGGGCGATCCATGTGGGGGCAACTGGGAATATACCTTTAAAATTGGCTCTAATACCTGAAAAACCAAGTTCTAAAACTAAATAATGGTAGGAATGGATGTAACCTTATTGCTAGAAACCTCTGGCGTTTTTCTACAGGATACTCTTGCCCAATATCGAAGGCTTTAGCTGACAGCCCTTAACTTACTATAAACATAGCCATCTTTTACATTGCTGTTTATTTAACAAGGACAGCAACAGTTTTAGGAGTGTCAACTAAAGCCTTTAAGGTGGAACGTTTTACTCAGCGCGGCAAAATAATTTTTTTTTTTTGCGTTTTTTGCCAATGATAGCTTAATTACTAAACGTGATTACATGAAAACTGATTTAACGTAAATAAATAGAATGTATCAACAAAGTATGATTAAAATATCAACTAAATATCATTGATTTAGCAACAAATGACTGACAAAAAATAGACTGAAAAGCCAACACGAAATTGGTTTATTACACCAATTTCGTGTTGGCTTTTCAGTCTATTGCCATTTGTCGCTAAACCAATTATATCTAGGTGATACTTTTAATTGTAATTTATTGATTAGTTTTGTATGTAATCACTTTAGAGTAATTTTGAGTAATTAAACTATTATTGCCAAAAAACGCAGGAAAATTTTAATTTGAGTGAAACATTCCACCTTAAAATTGGTCCCAATATCCGAAAAACCAAGTTCTAAAACTAAATAATAGTAGGAATGAATGTGACCTTATTGCTAGAAACCTCTGGCGTTTTTCATGGCAGCGAGAAGGCGGGAGGGATCAGTGAGAAACCACTGCCACAGCTTCCTTAGATTTTGTTTATCACCATTCTGAAAAAAAAAACATTTCAATGTGGTAAACAATTACGAACAAATCTATAAGTAAATCGGTTGGTTTTTTTTTACAACTAAATAGGCCCACAATTGACTGCAATCTCACCTGATGGGAAGTGACGATGCGATCTACGATGGTACATGCTTGCCTAGAAGATAACTCAAAATGTATGGAAATGACATTAGCTGCGGAAAACTACTCCGCAGGTAATGTCATAGCTAATGTCATTTCCATAGATTTAGAGTTATCGTTTGGCGTTAACGCTAATGGAAACATATCTTGTATATATCTAGACCCCCTGGTACCCGTGTGAGAACCGGACCACCCTAACTTTTCGCGTGGGTACCATAAGAGCCAATCAAGCCAAGAGGGACTATCCAGAGAATCGGCAGCAGCATTCTCCTCGGCACACTAAAATCTTCTGCGATCACCAAGCCGCCTGCCAAGCGTGCTGATTATGGCAACCTATGATAAACGTCGAAAGTGGCGTTTTATGGAGGAGGCCTATGTTCAGCAGTGGACGTCATCTAGCTGATGATGTATGATTTTTTTAAATGTAAATTATTGACGTGACGAGCCAGTCGTTCGCCTGATGGTAAGCGTCACGCACGGCTGCCTATAACAGATGATGTGATTGACAACAGCTAAGAACGTACAAATATATTCTTAAATTGTGGAATTACCACCGCTGTGCCAGTTATTCTGCCGCCAAGCAGTAGTGTGCAAGCACTACTGTGTTCCTGTTTGAAGGGCATTGTAGCTAGTGAAATCACTGGGCAAATGAGACTTTACAAACCAATCTGACATATAGACAACTTAATTAGACTGTGTGATGGCTCAGGATGACGTGTGCAGTGCGCAGTGTCACGCGAAACTTTAATTTAGAATTCCGAGTAACACTGCAATCTGTTATGGGTGGAAGTCGTTTAACACCAGGCAAACGACAGGCTCGTCACGTCATTCGTTTAAATAAAAAAAAATTACCTTCAAGCTAGTGAACCGTCCACTTGCCTCCACCACTCTCTTCTCCACTGCCTCCATTTGCTGTCTCAGCGAGTGGGTTAACGAAGCCACCGTACAATCCCGGCCGCTCGGTTGCTTGGTGCACCCGCTCCATATGTAGTCTTCTAGATGCTTTGTTGATGATTTACTGCGAAGAAATGATAAAAATATATATAAATCTTTTCTAGCTTCTTGATAGGATTTTTTTTTATATGATTACTTTAGGGTAGTTTAATTAATTTTAATTTAATTACTAGACTAAGTAATCTTATGGAAAAAAATGTTTTTGTGACTTAGCCTGTGCATCTGTTGTCAACAGTCTTTTTTTGTTAGAAATAGCTGAAGGTACAAATACATAAAGTCCATAATCCCATTAGGGGGCCCGGGGCGTCCATGACTTACGTGAGGCGTTTAGGGCGTTTACGGAAAGGGGTCCAGCCGCATCTCACTCAATCTCACGTGGGGGAGAGGGGGTCTCACCAAATATCACGTAATCCTTTATTGTAAGTGTTAGTAGCGGTACAAAATTGCGAGAAAACTGGGTGAAATTAATTAAAACATGTTTCTCCGCTAAAACATTTGTCTAAATCCTAACAACTCTATTTATCGCAGTTATGCAAATATCAGAAGGTGGCACAGTTGTCCCTCGCTTGTTAAGCCGCCACTGGCTAGGTGCAAAAAATAATAAATCTCACGTGAGATTAAGACGGGCGGGGGGAGGTGAAACCAAATCTCACACCATCTCACCAAGGGAGGGGAGGGTCAAAAACTCACGTAATTAATCGAAATCGAGCAATATTTTCATTGAGCACAAATAAATGAAAAATGTACAGACAAAACAGAATTAAGTACGTCATTTTTAGGGTTCCGTACCCAAAGGGCAAAACGGACCCTATTACTAAGGCCCCGCTGTCTTTCTGTCCGTTTGTCACCAGGCTGTATCTCATGAACCGTGATAGTTAGACAGTTGAAATTTTCACAAATGATGTATTTCTGTTGCCGCTATAACAACAAATACTAAAAAATAGAATAAAATAAATATATAAGGTTGCTACCATACAACAAACGTGATTTTTAGCTCGTTTTTATATAAATGGTACGGAACCCTTCGTGCGCGAGTCCAAATCGCATTTGGCCGGTTATTTTTAAATTCAGTATGGAATCACAATAAATACGCACATATCACCCAAAGCAGTCTCCTTCCTCCGTAACCCGTCTTTCACATTGTCCCTCAATTCCTTAACATCTGCTTGCAGCTCATTTAACACCTTCGCTAGCACTACAGCGTCATCGGTTGTCTGTACTGAGAGTATCGTGCACAGAGATTGTATGAAAGGGTTCGATGACTGCAGCTTTAGGGCACTTGATAAGTGCTCGTCGTGAATCTCGTTCATTGATTCCTGTAATAGTGTTAAGGCCCGATTTCACTAAACTAGAATAAATTTTATTCCAGGTATAACTTTCCGAGAACAGCCGAGTTACGCGAATATAGCCCTTATATCACCAGTTTTGTGAAGGAATAAGACTTATTCCTTGGATACAATCAAAATGGCGTCTTTTTTGTGTAATTTCATTTGTCAATTAGCTGTATCTAGGAGTAAGGAATAGCCGTATACTTGGAATAAACGTTGGTGAAATCGGGCCTAAGAAATATCACATTTCAATTTTAAAATATATACGCATACATCAACAGTCTGAAGATGTCCACTGCTGAACATAGGCCTCCCACACAGAGCGCCACTTTGAACAGCTGCTCCCCTCCTGCATCCATCGGCTCCCCGCAGTTCTGACCAGCGGGGCTACCGTCAAAGCCAATCGTAATCGATGAATGGGCTTCATTTCGTCATTTCCGGCAAGTTGACATTGTGTAAGAAACATCTCCATCCATTAGTATTTTCTCACTATTTCTCATTATTATAGTTAATCAATGGTTTGCCTATTCGCAGCGTAAGCCGGAACCTACTAAGTGGACCGACGATCTGGTGAAACCGGGAAGAGCCGATGGATGAAGGAGGCACAAGCAGCCGTTCAAGTGGCGCTCTGTTGGGGAGGCATATGTTTAGCAGTGGACGTCTTCAGGCTGATGATGATGATGAAAACCCACATTAAGAAATATTGCTTACTTTATACTGCCTACTTTATATTCCATCGTTTTTTTAATAGCCTATTGATTTATTATACTCTATTTGCTTCCTTGGCAACATAATTGAGCCTAAGAAAAATGTTAACTCACTCTTAACATTTATCCTGCAATTGAACTAAATGGGCCCGCATTCGGCAACAATCTCACCTGATGGAAAGTGACGACGCGGTCTACGTTGGTACATGCTAAACTGGAACATCCTTTACAACGTATTGATCACAGCATATAATAGCAACTTACCATTCTACTAACGACAGCAGCCGCCTCAGAGACCACATACTGCCTCAACTGTGACGCGAACTGTATAAATTCCTCCAGGGTCCTCAACTCATGCCTTAACGAGCAGTAAAGAAGTCTGTCTACCGCGTACGCTCGCTGCCACACGTCTGCTAGATGTGTCAGAGATGATTGGATCTGTCTGAAAAGGCAAGTTAAATCTGATCAGAAAATGTTCGAGACTTAGCCCATCTGTTCTAAAGGACACGTTCGCACTTTTTTTATGAGATGAGTGGCAAACAAGCAGGCGGCCCACCTGCTGGTAAGTGGTCACCACCGCCTATGGACATCTGCAACACCGAAGGCATTGCCGGTGCGTTGCATATCCTTAGAGAGGACTCTTTTAACACTTTTCTTGAAGCTCCCCATACTGTAGTTATGCGGAAAAACCTCAGGGGGAAGATCATTCCACATCTTGCAGGTTCGTGGAAGAAACGAGCGCAAGAATCGCGTCGTATGAGATTTCCACGTGTCTAAAATATGTAGATGCGCTTTTTCACGTTGCCGAGAAGTTCGATAGTAAAATCGAGAAGATAGGATAAGGTTAAAGATTACCCTCCTCCTCCTTACTTATTCCTCTGTGACAAACACAGACCTAGAATTCTTTCAATACTCTCAAAAGGCTCACGAAGCGTGGAAGCGAGAAGTACAAATCAAGTACACACCGCCCGAGAGGAAAAGAGATAGTGAAATAGACGGATGTGTCATTATTTTGGGCGAGTACTAGCACAAGAAGAGCACACATCGGCACAATCCGTTTCACCATGTTGTTTATGTACCATAATTTCGTTATCAAAGTGCAAAATACTAAAGGACAGTTTTAAACGCCAGGTAAAAGAACATTTACTTAAGTCACTGATATGGTAGAACCATGGGGTCTCATCAGAAACAAAGAAAAAATAGCCTAAATGTAAAAAAAAATCTAGTAATCGTGTCGTGAGCGTTACTAGTTAGTGGCCAGTGTATTCGTTTGGCCCAATACCTCGCCAATACGCAATAGATGTCGCTCGCTAATCTTGCGTTATGCAGAAATAAAATAATTTGTAAAATAGCCCGAACTATTCCTTTCTATGGGATGAGGTATCTGTATTAGTATATTATATAATCTGTGGTAGAGCATAGGAATATTTATATTTTAATGGAATTTTTTTTTTTGTTTTTTTTTTTATTATTTTTTTATATTTTTATTTATTAGTATGTAGTATATTTATATTAGTACTTATATCTATTAAAGTAACCATTACTATTTATTTTGGTCTGTATTTTATTAAATTCATAAAATTATATTTATGTATATACTTGTATCTTATTAATTAAATACTTTAAGTACTTATATTAATTTTGTATGATTTACAATTTTGCTCATCTCCTTTTGTGCATTTGTAATCTACTTCTTTTCTGCACCCCTTGGTTGACTGGCAGAAAATGCTGCTAGCATTAAGTCCACCTTTGTACACGTTATGTGCATAAAGAATTAAATAAATAAATATTTTTGCGGCCAAACCTATGTATTTTGTAGATTGGGAATGCTCCTTCCGATATATCGCAATACTTCAGTGTTATAGATTTTTATTATTTAGCAATTTCACACCAAAGTTTGAAGGGTCTCAGTAAATAAAATGCCTGCTATTTTATTTAAAAAACTATGGGGATCTATAGGTAGGTTCAATATTTAGTAAATACTACAGTTAACTTGTCGCAAATATTCAAGATCTTAATCATAACAACAGTTTTTCACACACACAATTTCTAAAATTCTTGTCCCATTTTCAAACTGTCATTGTTGGTCTTGTACATCTAAGTCTGTGAGTACAAATGCATCGCAGTGGGTATGCCATAGAGCATGCATATCAAACTGAAAGTCATTGATGGGCCGCATGGATAATAGACAATAGAAACACTGGGCCGCAAAACGAAAAAAAATTTTTTTGTTTCAATTTTAGTTTTATGGCATCTACTTATTCATAGTATGCCTGAAATCTTCTTATTTAATCGGTATAATATACTTGTTATTTGAAATCGGGTCACTTAAATTCCTGAAAGGAAGCTGTTCTTAAAATTGGATCATGCCGCAAATAAATGCAGTGAGGGCCGCATGCGGCCCGCGGGCCGCAAGTTTGACATGCCTGCCATAGAGGGATAAGTGTGAACTTAGGAGCTGTCTAACTTTACAACTAAATTTAACTTACTGTCTAACACGTAAGGCTGCAACAGTGACTGTGCTGACCGCAAGATTGGTGCGACTCTGTGCTAATTCTTCGACAGCATTCGCCACTTGTTGATCAGCAATGCTCTCTTCTTGTTCTAACAGTTCTAAGGCACTTCGGGCTTCCATCAAACATGTCCTGTGATATGAGAAATTAGATTAAAATTAGTGTCTTCTCTTTTCTCTCCCCCTTTGAATATTTGGATAATATTTGAATAGCTAACGGGACGGGATTTTTGTTCGGATCCTAGCTCACCAAAACTGGCGGAAGGCGCGGGTTGCGGGGACTGGAGCTAATGCGCTATTATTGGCTGTTTCGAGTGACGCCCTAATAATAAACTCTAATAATTGGTCGAAACTAAGGCCGTGCTGCGAAGCGGCGATTTATATAGAACCATTTACGCCAATGGTTGAATCGGCAGCAACATGATAAATGATAGAAAGATAAAGCCGCATTGACACGATCAGTTTCCTCGGACCGAGTGGACTTGGAAACTCGGGATATCTACTTGGATGCAACTCGTATTGTGGCAACCCAAAATCCAAGCATACTAGGACGACTAGTACCTATCCGATTTGAGTAGACTCGGACCGCGATCTTCTTACCAAGTATAGAAACATCCAACTATAAAAATGACCAAATATAGAAAAGGTTGTCTAGAAAAATGTTCAGGAATCGAAATACCCAACCAGAAGAATGTCCAACCATATACTAAACTAGTTTACCCGCCCCGGCTTCGCACGGGTTAATTAGTTTTACGCCTTAAACCCTGTTTTTTTTTTTTTATACTATAGGTAGCAAACAAGCATACGGCCCTCCTGATGGGAAGAGGTCACCATAGCCTATGGACATCTGTAACACAAGACGTGCCACTGATGCGTTGCTTACCCTGTGATAATACTCTTTATGGGTCAGAGGGAAGTGAAAGGGAAAAAAATAGCGGAAAAGAATGAATGGATGGGCCGGCTTGGCCTGCCTTCCTTCTCTTGCCGTCCCATACTTACGTTATTTGACTGGGGTGAACATTATTGTAGTTGGATATAAGAGCTAATTTGGCTTGCGCTCCACTCAATTCCGCTTTGGACTCAACATATGAGAATGCTGCTGCCAACAATCTGAAAAAGGATTACAAACATTTATTGATTAGCCAATACTAATTTTTCCAACATGTATTCTGTCCACATGTATGTGACCAAAAGGACCTCACCTCTCCTCCAAAGTTTTAGCTTCCATCATAGCAGTCCTTAAGTCTTCATCATAAGTGTCATTTTGCCGCTGAGGAAGATTCTTAGACATATACAGATCAAAGAGTGAACGAAACAAAGCCTGCGACTGTCTGTATGAATCTAGAGGGGCGAATGTGAAAAATCTCTTAGCCACTTCCTGTAAAAAATATTTTATATGTTCACGGAAAATGAAATACACAAAACACTAATCACAATAATATTACAAAGGCGAAAGTTTGTATGTGTGTTTGTATGTATGTTTGTTACTCCTTCACACTCAAACGGCTGTACAGATTAAGCTAAAATCTAGAATAGAGATAGCTTATATACTGGGGTAATAGTGTCTGGCGACAATCTGCTCCGCAGTTTGGCAGGATGTTGTTATTAGATTCTGTACTTTGTATAACAAATAAAACAGAAAACTTAAAACATGCTACTTTACATCTGCAGTTGAAACCGCAGGAAGCAACTAGTAAACAATAATAATGAAATATACCTATGAATGGAGATTTTACATAATACCAACTCATCAGAAATTATCAAACGAAGCCCATTTGTTGATTACGATTGAGAATTTGAAATAGACAATAAGAGGGCCAGACTTGATGGCTTTAATGTGCTCTCTAAAGCATGTACTAGGCATAAATACCTTATCCCCTTTACAGCTGTAATACACATCCAAATTCTCTGCTATGACATTGATAACTCCATCCGTTATGGTCTCCACCTCCTGAGCCAGTGTCATACATTCATCAGCCGCTACTGCTTCATCCTCAGAGCACTGCTGATGGGACGAGTTAAGCTGCACAACCTCCAAAGTCAGCTCATCTTTGTGGAGCCTGGAACAGTTGTAACTTTTTAGTTTTGTTGGTTGATTGGGTTGAGGACATGGTTATATTTGACCACAATTTCATTTCACCTAATGTTTGTATTATATGGCAAAAAGTGGTGCTTTCTCAAAGATTCAAGGCATATCTATTGCACATAAAACATAATCGCACTAATATTATACAGACAAAAGTTTGAATGTGTGTATGTTTGTTACTCCTTCACACTCAAATGGCTGGGTGGATTTGGATTAAATTTGGAATATAGATAGCTTATGTACTGGATTAACACATAGGCCACTTTTTATCCACGGGTGAAACTGCAGGATGCAGCTAGTGCTGCATAAATTAATGAAACTGTGAAAAAATTATTTCATTTATGGTAATTAAATTAAATGGCTCTTATTGATTTTGTCTAGCTAAATTCTATGGTAAACCTAAAAATGTTAACTTCTTTGTAAAGGTAGACCAAAATAACTAAGAGACATGAAAGATTTTTATACCTAGGAGACCTCTTATTGTTTTGTTAATAAATAATAACAAGAACTGCAACAGTATGAGAATTATCAAATTAAGTTTATAATTTTGTACAACTGACTTCACCCCTAACTAGATAGGTACCTATATACTTTATAACAGTAGGATAAAAGAAAGCTTCTAAAACATTATATTTTCCAGGTGGTAAGTGTTACTCGGCAGGGAGCTGATGAATGCAGGAGGCGAACAGCCACTCAAAGCAGCACTCTTAGGGGGAGGCCCATGTTCAGTAGTTGATGTCTTCAGGCTGTTGGTGAAGTGTTACTCCTGCCTATAACACTATCTTGACAATCAAATTAGGCAAAAAATGTTACAATAGCACACTTACTCATTCTGCCTAATCAAATTCTTCAAAATGTTCTCTTGCTTTTCCAAAACGCAAAGATTCTCTTTGTGAAAAGCTATATCTAATTTTACATCTTCTTTAGTTGTCTGATCTCCTGGTAGACAAATACCGGGATATTGATTCTGTATTGATGTTACGGAAGCTTCTAGGTCATCAGGAGAGAGAAGATTGCCTTTTTTCTGTAATTCAATGTATCTGAAAAGCAGACAAGAAATACAACACAACAAAACAACATTAATACAGTGGGAACCATCCTACACTCAATTTGTTTTGATTCTGCACTGCATTCCTTTGTAGGAACATTTCTTCAATGACGATAGGTAATTTCTAAGAGCTTTTAATGAGCTAAAGGCCTTGCAAGTACTTCTGGAGACACTATGAGTTCACCAGGCAATATGGCTTGCCCATTAGAGCGGCTATGCATTGATGTTGTTGAAGGTATACTTTATGTCTATCTTAAGTGAGGAGAGTATAATCATATGTTCCTAAGCCACATACCTGTATTCTTCACGCGCAGATAAGGCGTTATTGGTATCCACGTTATAGTAAAGCCATTGTAAAACACCAGCAAAGTTTGGATCGTTCAACATCCATTCGAATGACTTTTTTTGAGTATCCACGCCTAAACTATGTAAGAATGGCACGAACTCATCATCACTTATATCGTTTATAGAATCCATGGTTTCACAAATTATACCTGTGCCTGCGACAGGCCAACAGGTACTTATATGATCAGAATAAGGTATGCCCGCCTGCCTTCATTTAAAATTAACGTAATTAATAATTAGTCGTCCTTAGTAGTTGAATTGTATGTTCGTACATGTCCCCTTGAGATATTTACATTTTACTGTAATTCCTTTGTGCTTTGGCTAAGTTAGTACCATGACCCTTATGGGCAAGCTTTGCCTAGTTCCACTTTTCCAGTTGCAATCACTCGAAGAAAGTCTATTAAAATAACTATTATTTTACCACTTATTTTAACACATTTTACCACACCATCGAAAATTAATCAACACAACGAAGCAATCACAGAATTCGCCCTATTTAGATACTAAGTCTATGGAAGCAATCATGAAACGAAATAAACATAGAATTCCCCGTATTTACATAGAATCACTGATCCTAAATGAAGTAAAATATAAAATTAAATGAAAGAGAGAAAGTAAGAAATTTAATTTGAAAACACAACAGTTAATTTTTTTTAATTTTTTTTTTCTTGATTCTTAACCTGGATACAGAGTTCTTCAGTAGCAATATAAAAAAGTCTACAAACTCTGCATTATTTAAATATTATATTTCACGTCACAGAATTCCCACGTAGTCTAGTCAAAGCAAAGTTTGGGCAGTCATAGATAGTCCAGTCAAAGTTACGCCCCAGTAAAGTGGTGGCAACTTTACTAGAAGCTTCTATGGAGTTTTGGAAGCAACACGAAAAACCACGTTTCAAGTCATTATATCACTTTCCCACACTCATGCTCGTAATTCAGCACTTAGTGCGTAAAACACCACCAATTTTAATCATGAACACTGGAAAAAGCACAAGTTTTGAAAAATAATACAATGCAACGACGCACGTGAACTTTTTCGCGTTCCCGCCAAAACTCTGAAAAATAAATAAAAAACATTTAGTGCCGCTAGCATTTACATGTTAATTTACCCTAACTCGGGATCGGGAATAAACCTATATACCGTGCAGTCACGGCCGCTGCGCTGTAGAGTCACTAAAAGTTGGATCTTATAAGCGTGGAAAGATAGCCAACATATTTCTACAAAACAAGCTCATTTTCCAAGTTAACTTTAGTATGAAAAAAATTGTCACTCACATTGCGAATTCATATTCACATAAAATGCTCATGTCAGTTGCCACTTCAAAACTTAAAACTTGTGCAATGACTGTCATAATACTAACACAAACAAAAAGACTTTTCATATAAATACAATTTCATTTGAATAGTTTCTTATAAATTAGAATAGAATATACGTAATATAAAATGATCGTTAGCTCTCAGTGAAATATAAGTTAAACTGTTTTATACTTTTTTTTTAACGGGCAATGTGCCTTTATTACTCAAGCCTCATTGCCTTTATAAATTGTTATGAAAGGTGTTGTATTTCCACCTCCACTAACGTGGCTTTTGCTACAAAACTTAGTCCAATACACACAATTTATTAAGCTTGACGTGCGTAGTGCAGTGTCACGCGAAACTTTATTGTTTTAAAGATCCGATTGATACTGCAACTGTTATGGGCGGCCGTATTGCTTAACATCAGGTGAACGACTAGCTCGTCACTCATTCAATCGCATAAAAAAAGCTTCATATCAAACGCTGCCAATGCTGATATACACTGCCATGACAGTGTATGGAGATTTCCTTAATTTACGGGTAATCATTTTCATAGTGTATCACCGAGCTAAGGGCATTGTGACAGTGACAATCAAATTGAAGACGTGACTTTGACTTACAAATTGATGTCCATAACAGATAAATGAGAATAAAAAAGTTATTGCCTTTTTTATAGTATGGCTCAACATGATTACCATACTTAGTCAGAGTGTAGTTTGTTATTAATTTTAATTGTTCTCTTCTGACTACAATTTCTGTACAATAAGTACAAAATAAAGACAAATAGTGAAATAATATTGAGAAAAATTTAAACGGTAGGTGAGACCAAATAAAATGGCAACCAAATAAAAACCTAGGTAGTGGGCCTAGATTGGGAACTGGCTTCTGCAGTTCTGCTACTGGAACAAAATGACACCCAACTGAACACTATTACGGTCTATCCCCTTCCACCCATAAATTCTTTTGACGCCCATTCGAATCCGATGAGTGAGGAACACGAGCTTCAACTACTACTTATATTTTAGTGTTTTATTTTTGGGTGTCCCGGATCAGTTAAAACTAAAGTGAGCTAGCGAAACGTGGTAACGTTCGACTATCTAAGTATGGCTCTATTAGCTATATTTACCCTAGCACCGTAATGAGGCATTTAGGGGCAGTTTTCATTATGCTGCTTCTAAGTGCTGAAACAAATATTCCGCCACCAAAAACAGAATTTTTACAACTTTAGGCTGTTTTAATGGCATAAATTATCTTGAAACACACAGGAAGATTGGATTGCGGGTTCAAATACTGTTCATCATTCAAATTTTTCTTTACATTAAAATAAATCTATTTCGTTACGCAGACGTTTCGATAGAGGCTTAGCACTTTGTTTTCCTTTAGATTTTTGTTCAGTCCAATGCGTTGAAGGAAATGTGACGCGACGCATCACCGGGAAACACTTCATACCTACCAACACCCTCGAGCATTCAGAAAGACTCCGTGCGTCACAAAGATAGATAAATCAATTCATGTTTGACAAGAAAAAAGAGCTCAGATTGGCCATTAAATAAGACCATTAGCCAATTTGGTTACCCCTATACTATAGGTAGGTAGGTACTTAGCTTACAGTACAACTACAGTCAGCTCAATAATAAAATGTGAATGGAGAACCTTGTCGCTATTCCTAAATATTGATACCTATATTAAGGGATTTGTTTATTTTGTTGCTATTTATTTTACGTAATCCTGCGGTAGGCACAGAATAAATAATAGTATACCTACGTGTTGTAGGTTAATTGAAGGTTTTAACCATCAGTTGACCATCAGTCAACCCCTCTCCTATATACGTCTATGCTTGTACTATTGACATAATAATCCTAATAAAATGTTTATTACAATTATGTAATCCTCGCAGCAGCGGTACTGCTCACTCTAGAGGCTACTTTGATTGGTAATTATTATTTATTGAGAAGTACAAATTATGAGATGTGGAAGCGTCGTGTCGCCAGGCAAAGGAAGCTGAAAGACAATCTGCTCCACCCAAACCCAGGGCTAAGGCCGGTGCTGTCCATTTCATGTTTAAGTAATTTCTGAATGACTGACTACCTATGATTTGGGTGTTTACACTTTTAGCTTTTACCCTCGGACACCCCCCATGTGATAGCTATAGCTACGTCCATGTTTGAATGACGCTCTACTTTACTGTGACAAGGAACTACATGTCTTTGTGTGTAGGTGACTGTGACCGAGTGTACCAGGCAATTTCAGGGTACCCTCGCTCTTGAACGAGACGAGGGTTCAAGGTCGCTGGGGCAGGAGTCCGGACACAATTTTGGCTGATTGCGTTGTTGTTTTTGGTTTCTAGGTTTGGGTTCTAGAGTTGTATGTACCTATATTATTGCGCAGTCGGTTAGCCAATCAAAATCATTAATAGTGTCACAGGAATTAGCGCAAACGGCAGCACATCGTCGCACCGTGGCTGCGAAAATGAAATTATATTATGTACCTACATATATAATATAATACATACCTACTCTTTAATCTTCAATAACACCTACCTATCTTTAGAACTCTGAACGTAACAGCGGTGACAGCTGTATAGGCTTCGATGTAGGTAAACAACTTCTTTAACAGCAGGTAAAAGTGTTTGAAGTGTCTACTTAATATCTGCGCCGTACAATGGTGCATGAGAGGCATCGAGCGTCCTCGACAGCTCGACTGTTCAAAGTTGGTTCTCTATCGCTTTTGCTGTCGTGAGCGGTTCCATTGCATTCTAATACTTAAGTATCTACATACTAGATATAGATAATGTATTACCGTAACGAAAATATTCTACTCGAAAATGTCATAATGATTATGTTAGAAAACATAACAAAACAAAACATAATCCAAGTAGGTATTAAAAGAATTAATATAACATGATCAAAGTGTGAGGAATGTATGTGTGTATGTGTGTGGTGTGTTGGAGTGTTGTGTGGTGTGTTTGGTGATATGTGTGTGTGTGTGTGTGTGTGTGTGTGTGTGTGTGTGTGTTGTGTTGTGTGTGTGTGTCTGTGTATTTCAAAGAGGTATATTACGTACTGGAGAAGCTATTCGAAGGACAAATAGTTGGCATTTTTTGTATAATTAAACTAAAATCCGCTACAGCGATTTACGAGATTAAATCGTCTAACCAACGATCCCAACACGCAGCGCTAGTGCAATGGCACATTCGGATCATAATTTTTGTTGCTATTCACTGCTGCACGTCGTGCAGTCGCTTTGAGTGCTGAGCATCGTATGAGCGAGAAGATGCTGGCATATTTGCAGTGGTTGACAGTGCAAGTTAGAGATGTCCTGTCTAGTGTATACAAGAAGTCTTTGGTGTATTTAGGTAGGTATGTATAGAAGTGAGGGTTGTGGGTGGGTGTTGTGTGTTTGATTGTGAATCTTCTGATTGGTAGGTGCTCACTTATACTAGTAACGCCCATCTGTACCTACTAAAGTTACGACAGCTTCTAAGTTCGCACTTATCTCTCTATGACATACCTACCGCAATGCGTTTGGGTATGTCACAAAGGAATGAGTACTAAGTACTTACAGACGGGCAATCAGAGCAGTAGAATTGGACGTATTAGCTAGCACGCCATGAGTGGAATGGACACGTATCAAAAACTGTCGCCTACATAGAAACTTGGTGCATTGAAGCATCCTTCACAAGTCCACAGCATTGTATATACTATCATCTATTCTGTTGCATTGTCCTCGGCAAGAGCAACATCATGGATGCATACCTACTGTACAACCACCATTTCACCACTCAAACCATCCAACTCTACCACCATATAAATAAGGCTTAAAATGACCAGTCATTAAAATTTGCATAGAACTGCATGCCATTGGTCCCATTCAGGCTATGCAAAGCATTTTAGAACTTCCCTGTTCAAGATTATAGTCCAAAGTCTTTTGGCAAATAAAGTTTCAAAAGCAGTCTTTTCGAGTAGAGCTCTTGAATATCCACTCGTTTGTATTAGGAGTCTATAGCAGGTAAGTACCTACTTTCTTTGCGAATTATTTGGATATGTGGTAGGTATAACTTTTACTGAATAGAAAATAATGATGAGTAAGTAGGTAAATAAAGAGAAAGCTGCGGGAGAAATAACTCTATCTTTAACTTATGTATGGATGATGGATCACATTCAATTCAAGTCAACTTAAGTCAACATAATCTGCATTTAATTTACTCCATGCGTTTTCTTTTCTACTAGGTAACTACGCAAGTATTATTATTTTTTTAAATAGGTATTTCCCTGATTGCCATAATCAACATGCTTGGCAGGCATCCTGGTGATCGCAGTAGACTAAATCTAATCCTAATACATATTTATACCGAGGAGAATGCTGCCCATTCCCTGGATCTGTTGCCTACCCACTCAAACGGCACCCACGGGAAGAGATGGGTGGTCCTATTCTTTCACCAGGACCACACGTCGTACTTAGCCAGTAAAAACAGAAATATTTTGATAAGGTATGCACTTTATCAAAATAATTCTATTTATGTTTCTACTGACGATTGACGATGGCAATGGCGCCATAAATACAATAATGATCTTGATATCATCATCAACTGGCTCAAGACGTCCACTACTGAACATTGTTAGGCCTCCGCCACAGCGCAACTTTGGGCGGCTACTTTTGCCTCCTGCATCCATCGGGTTCCTCGCGGTTTTAATCTGATCGTAGGTCCACACCTCCTACGCTGCGTATTCTGGTTCGTGGTCGCTACTCAAGAACCTTTCTTCCCCATGGGTTGTCAGTTCTACGAGCGATGTAGCCTGCCCTTTAACTTGCTATAGTTCTAAGAGCTATATCGGTGACTTTAGTTCTACTGCGGATCCCGATCTTGGTCGGATCTTTACCTATACAGCCGATCTATATTCGGTACCAATGCCTATGCTAATAAAGTAAATGTTTCTAAAATTAAGGATAAAATCGTCTCTGTTTATGTTCATGTCAGGGTGTCAGTATATTTGTTTGTCTAGGATGGCCTACGTGGTAGGAGAATAGAATAGAAATGGGGTGGAGATGCAAAGGATTAATAAAAGTTTTATAATCATAATAATCATTTATTTGGCCGGATACAAATTTACGCAGATACTGAGTTTATAGTTATTTTTGAAGCCACATCCACATGTGCAGTGTGTGCACAGACCTAGAATTTTTTCGTTACTCTCAAAAGAATCACGAAGCATGGGAGCGATGTGGCGTTGACTTAAAAAAACATCACCTTGTAGATAGCATGTTTCTCTACAGATTTTTGCTCTACCACCTCAGATTGTGCTTTACAACACGGCAAGACAGGATAATCTCTTTAACGACCGCTATACAACCAACAAGATCTATATACGAAGCCCATGTCATAAATATATTCGTTATCTTCTACCTGTACTGACTTGTAGATATATTATTATTAGTATGAAGTCGCCATTTTGACACTACCTCCTATATAAACGATCGAAGACCGGTGCCGCGTCCACTTTTGCTCCAGCCGTCGAAGGGTGAACATCGTCGTAACTATATCCACGTCATCATTTTTTTGTTATTTCGAAATTGTCGTGTCGTTATTTTTGTTGAAATTGATTCTTATAATTTAATGTAAAAGTAAATTCTTATAATTGTCGTAGCGTTTGTTTTTTTATTTTATTAAGCTAGTAAACGCTAATATCAGAAGTGGGATAGGCTCCATAGCCTATCTTTATTCTGGTCATAAGCTAAAAGTTATTCGAATAGTGAGTGAATCATGGCTGATCCACCCACTTCTCGTAGTAGGGGCAGGAATCGACGGGCTCCTGCTACAGATGTCGGAGATATGCAGGTGCAGCTGGGAGCTATTCTAGCGCGTCTTAACGAGCTAGAAAACAGCCTCCCAGTTCCCATCGTGTCACCTGTGCCAGAGACACGTGCCATTGCGGTAGCTGATGAAGTAATCACACCTACTACGTCGCAACCATCATCAACACCGGCATCGAACATCAGCACCCGTGACTCCGTTGCAAGTACCTCAACATCACTGGACGTCACCGACCGCCTCATTGGGGCGTTAAGTGCTTTAACTAAGGTAAGATCCACCCAGTACTATATTTCGAGTTTTGATCCTTGCTTGCACGACATTGATTCTTGGTGCGAGGAGGTTGAGAAGAAGCGTGTAATAAACGACTGGGATGACAATGAATGTTTATCCAGAATTGCTAACTGTTTAAAAGGGGACGCTCGCAGTTGGTTAAATGACTGGGTAACTAATGACCGAACGTGGACAAATTTTAAAAATGAATTCAAACCGTTATGCTCGCGAAGAATCGATGTCGCTAATATCCTATATGACGTTATGAGCTCAAATTCGGACAGTTATCCTACGTACGCTGAGTACGCCAGACGCTCCTTGTTGCGTCTTAATATCGTAAAAGGATTAAGTGACGAACTAACAGTGGCTATCATAGTACGTGGAATAACTGACGCGCAGATACGAGCCAGTGCAACCAATGCTCGTTTAACTACCAAAGATCTAGTCGAATTTCTGTCTATTTATACAAAACCAAATCCAAGATATTTGGCTAGTTCCACAAGACCATTTCAAAGTAGCAACATCGATCGGAATCCAAGAAAACGTGTTCATACTAACCGTGATATTAAATGCTTTTTATGTGGGGCTACTGGTCACCCACAGCGTCTTTGTGCAAAACGAGCTAAGACGGAAACATCGCAAGATACGCGAGTGACTACTGTCTGCTCGTTTTGTAAAAAGACTGGTCATGACGTCACTGTCTGTTTTGCAAAACAAAGTTCTGAACAGCGCAATAACAAAATGTAAATTTTTATGCCAAATTAGAAGGTGCCTCAACAGACAATGACGTCACAACTGCTGTCATTCAAAGTGTACCTATCTCTTATATCAGAAACTGTTTTAAAACATTTCAATTGTGCACTACTACCCACATCTCAACTTCTACGCGGTATTGGTGATCAGACTATTGAGTGTAATAGTCGTGTCACTCTAGTTATAGAATTCAGTGATATTTCTCTGGAAGTTGATTTTTGGTCGTTCCATAGAAACGCATGAATGTTCTGGTGCTTATAGGAACGGACGTATTGATCCGTGAAGGTATAGGTTATATTCGTGCAAACAAAACACAAACATTAGTGCGAATCCCTAGTGCAAACAGTGTCAAAGACGTGTTGCTTGTCGACTCAAGTGTTCAGTTGCCTGTCAATACACCTTTAGTGGGTAGTGACCTACAGAAGTTAAAAAACATTGATAATGAATTTAAAAACAACTTCATTGTAGGTACCGCTTCTAGTACGGTAACTACTGGCAACATGTACATTGAGTTGACGAGTGATGTGCTTGTGTGCTATAGGCCGTATAATCTCGAAAGGTCAGATTAGACCGAGCGAACGCAAAATCAAGGCATTAATTGACTCACCAGTACCCACAAATGTAAAACAAGTTCGTCAACTACTCGGATTAGTCGTATACTTTCGTCGGTACCTATATCTTTAGCTACGCGTCCAAAACTGCATGCATAGCTGGTTAGCTGGGTTAAGACGAAAGGGCGCTCCGTTTATCTAGGGTAAGGACCAAGAGGAAGCTCGAAAACACTTAATCGAGCGTCTTACGAGTGAAACCGTGCTTGCCATCTCTGACCCGTCTTTACCAACCGAACTGCGTACGGATGCGAGCTTCATCGGATACGGTGCGGTTCTCATCCAAGTGCATGATAATAAAAAAAAAACGCGGGTAGTGGCATATTTCAGCAAAACCACACAGGGTTCCGAAGCACGGTATCACTCATACGAGCTTTAAACGCTTGCTGTTATCAAGGCCTTACAATACTTCTGCCACTATTTGCTTGGCATTACCTTCAAGATTGTGACGGACTGTAATGCCCTCAAATTGACGGAACGAAAAAAGGACCTTTTGCCACGCGTCGCGCGTTGGTGGATATACATGCAGGATTTCAACTTCAAGATTGATACCGTAAAGGTATTATGATGCAACATGCAGACTATCTTAGTCGAAATCCTGTTGATGTCCACCAAATCACCCGGCCTAAGAACTGGGCACAAATTGCTCAATCAGCAGACGAGGAAACTCGTATGTTGATTGACAAAGTAAAAAAACAATGAGCTAGACTCTTCACGTTATATTGTGCGTAATGACCTTCTGTACTATAAGTACACTCCTACTGGTGACGAGCCAAGACTGCTTTGTTTCGTTCCCAAAGGCCATCGACTAAGCCTTCTGCGAATATTCCACGACCAACATGAGCACATTAACGTTGATAAAACGATACATCTAATTTTACGCCATTTTTGGTTTCCTGGTCTTCATACGTAAAAAAATTTATAGGCCACTGTCTAGTCTGCATCTCGCTCAAAAAGGTTCCTAGGGCATCACATCAGCCAATCGCTTCCTGGGTCAAACCAGATTTACCGTTCAACACTGTACACGTAGATGTATTAGGCCCCCTTCCCATTTCAAACGAACATAAGTATGTTCTTCTCCTGGTGGATGCATTTTCAAAATACTGCTTGTTTTATCCATTAAAAAGACAAGACTCAGATGAGCTTAAACGAGTTATTTCCAACGCAATCTCCCTGTTTGGGACTCCTAAGCTTATTGTGTGTGATAGAGGACGGATGTTTGAAAGTGCGAGTTTTCAGGACTGGGTTTCTGAAATGGGTAGTCAAATTCACTTTATTACGCCTGGAATGCATAGTGAGAACGGTCAGGTAGAACGCTATTGCCGTACCCTACTTAACATGATGCGCATAGAGGCTGCCAATAATCAAACTAAGTGGTCTGAGGTCCTTTGGAAAATGCAACTCGTTATCAACTGCACTAAACAGAAGACTACTCAGACGTCGCCGCTACAACTGCTTATAGGCGTAGAAGCCACCACGCCAATAATAAGAGCACTTGTCCGCGACGTTGCTATAGATAACACTCGACCATATCGCGAACTTCGAGAGATACAAAGACAGCGCACTGCCGAGCTCCTTGAACAAAACAGGCGTAGGCAAGATTTATATGCGAACAAGGGATGAAAGCCAGCACGAAATTTTAAAGTCAATGACGTGGTGTTTGTAACAAAATCTTCTCAAGTTACAGGAAAGCTGGACTCGGGGATGCGAGGACCCTCGCGTGACGCGAGTGTTGCCCCATGGCCGATATGAACTACAGCTTCTAGCTGGTGCGTATGGCAAAACTATGCAGGCCGCCGCCGAACATATGGTCGTTTGGCGAGGAGAGTGGACCCCCGAATCATGTGCAATGTTTTTCGAGAGTAAGTTTACCTTGCTTTATGAATTTTCTGTAAAATGACTAATGTACGCGAGCTACTTTGCTTAGACATTGCAAACTGGGTGCCTCTGTCTTATGTGGTTATATTGTGGTAGCATTGAGCGTTGGCTCTGCTTAGACATTGCAAACTGGGTGCCTCTGTCTTATGTGGTTATATTGTGGTAGCATTGAGCGTTGGCTCTGCTTAGACATTGCAAACTGGGTGCCTCTGTCTTATGTGGTTATATTGTGGTAGCATTGAGCGTTGGCTCTGCTTAGACATTGCAAACTGGGTGCCTCTGTCTTGTGTGGTTATATTGTGGTAGCATTGAGCGTTGGCTCTGCTCAGACATTGCAAACTGGGTGCCTCTGTCTTATGTGGTTATATTGTGGTAGCATTGAGCGTTGGCTCTGCTTAGACATTGCAAACTTGGCGCCTCTGTCTTATGTGGTTATATTGTGGCAGCATTGAGCGACGGCTCTGCTCAGACACTGCAAACTAGGCGCCTCTGTCTTTTAAGAATTTTTGGTTTAATTTGTTTTTGGATAATTACTTACATCTTTTTTGTTCTCTCGCTTATTTCAGTTGAAGATGAGGTCCATGCTGATACACTTACGGGCTGTGTTACAAGCAGTGCCACTGAGTTAACACCAGCCAAGAAACCTGTCAGGAGGGTCCACTCAGCCACGAAACCTCAGCCTGCGACAACAGCATTAACCCCGAGTCCAGAACAAATATACCTGTAGAACATCGCAATGAAAACTCTAAGACAGAGAGAGTTCCGATGGACGCTTCACCAATAGATGTGCTCGAGGACGACCACGCGTCAGGAGAGGCCGTATTAGTATGAAGTCGCCATTTTGACACTACCTCCTATATAAACGATCGAAGACCGGTGCCGCGTCCACTTTTGCTCCAGCCGTCGAAGGGTGAACATCGTCGTAACTATATCCACGTCATCATTTTTTTGTTATTTCGAAATTGTCGTGTCGTTATTTTTGTTGAAATTGATTCTTATAATTTAATGTAAAAGTAAATTCTTATAATTGTCGTAGCGTTTGTTTTTTTATTTTATTAAGCTAGTAAACGCTAATATTATATTTAATTCGTGCTTATTACACACGCATCATAGACCTAATAAAAAAAGAAGGACGGAGTCCCAATTGATCCCGAACCGAGGTACCCATAGGAAGTCGGAACGCTAATAAGTACGAGCGGACACGCACACACTCACATCATAGGAAGTCTATCGCCTGCCATTACTGCTACGAACCTCGCCCAAGAAGCATAGAAAAAAATATTATAAAATGCCGTCTTGCGTTGTGAAAAGTTGTCGGAGTCATAGTGGTGGGGAGGGGGGGGGGGGGGGGGGGGGGGGGGGCAGACTAAGTGAGGGGGGAGGTGGGGGAGGGGAGATTGCAGATTCCTTTATTGTGCGTGCGGCTAGGGAATGGAACTCACTCCCGGCGTCGGTATTTCCATCCACTTACAACTTAAGTGTCTTCAAATGAAAAGTAAATAGGTTAATTCTAGGTAGGCGTGCTCCACCTTCGACCTCATCATCACTACCATCAGGTGAGATGTAGTCAAACGCTAACCTATCGAAAGTAAAAAAAAATAAGCCATTCAATTTTGACTACTCTGTTATAAGCTCAAGTAGCTTTTTGGTCATACGAAAAATCACACCAACAACAGATTTTTTTTGTCGGATTCGGGTAATTTTCTTCACATGGCAATCCTTTAATCAGTCACACATATTTATGCAGCCGCCATTGCTGTACGTCAGTTCGATGTCAATCAAGATTAATTCCTGCTTTTTTTTTATAATTCTATGACACGCATAATTATTTTCTAAAATAAATACATGAGGAGTTCTCTAAAGGTACTACCTACTTGTTCAGAAAATTAAGAGTTTTTACAATTAATAATATTACTATAATTATTAGAAAATTCAGAAATTTTAAACTTAATATTTTTTTACTAATAAGTACAAAACTATCAAGTTTACATAAATTTATTCAATTATCAAGTATTAATACCAATACGCATTACAAAGAGATTGGAAAATATATTATGTGGAAAATCTAGAATTAGGATTTCATTACCCACCTTCTAACATTTTGCTACTCAGTCGATTCGCAAACTAACGTCTAGCTTATGCTGCAACTACATTACACTAAATTCAGTCACTTATTTAGGATTCGGAAAAGGGGATTACAACAGTTTGCCCATTACGGACATGCATAATGTTAACTTAATTTTCTTCTTGTTCTTATTTTTTGATTAGTGGCTTTTAAACGCTTTGTCGGAGTGAGGCAAGTTAATTTTAAAATACTCCGAGTTGTTTTGAAATGTGTCACTAGCTCGTTATAGTTGACAGCGTTGACAGGTGACAGTAAACACCTTTAGCCCATTAATCCAAGAAGCGAAGAATGATTTGTGTGTACACGCCTTTAAACACACACATTAAATAGATTGGCTCTAAATAAATAGTGCTATAAATCTGACAGTTTTATACTATTAAAATGTCTTAAATCCCCTTTAAACCCCACATAATCTGTCGAAAAACATCCACTGCTGAACATACATGTATAAGTCCTTCCCATAAAACGCCACCTTAGATCGACGCTTATCATAGGGGTTGCCAAAATCATTACGCTTCAAGCGTTTGGTTATTGCAGAAGAATGCTCCTGCCCATTCCCTGGATATTCCTTTAGCCGGCTCTTACGGCACCCGCGGGATAGATGGCGTAATTCTTTTTCTCACAAGCAGGGGCACAAGGCTGTTGGTAGAACTCAAAAATCAATCTTAATTGAAAATAGGCTATTACTAGCACTTTTACAAGTCAAAATTAGATAAGGTATTTAAAAATATTAAAATTAAATTATTGTACATACTAAGCAAGCTTAATTATAGGCAACATTACATAGTGCTTAATGTCAACATATTAAGTATACAGTAAGCCTATTACAATATGAGTTTGAGAAAAAGAAGTCCTTATACCCACTACATGTGCAAGCAATCCGGCACAATGTAGAATAGAAAACTCCGATCCGTAGCGTCGATTACATCTGTAAAGAAAACCTTTAGGAAACTTTACAGGGTCATTTTTGTTTCATTTGGGTATAGGTATACGTTCACTTATATTACATTAAAATAATCGTATCATGCTACATCTTATCAGATTTTGAAATTGCTGTACTAAGTACAAATATTTATCAAACGTAAGCGCATGAAATTAATATAAAAGCGCATCGTACATAACAATATATCCAACAAACGTCTCATAATTCAGCAATCACAATGAAGATCAAAGCTTAGTGATATCTGCATGATCTTACTGCGTGGATACCTATGGCATTGCAAAACATCTGTTTACGTCGGTCGTTGGCCCCGTTCCTGTGTGACGAAACTTTTAGGTAAGGAGTCACTGTATGACTTATACCTACCTATGCATGATATTTTCCTCTACCGTTGTAAAAGCGACTGCTAATTCCGCACTTACCTACTTATAAAGTCATTGGTGCAGGGCTGAGTGACATGAATATCATATGAACCTAGGTGAACTAGGTGGTAGGACTAATCTGTAAAGTTCGTCTAGATAGGTAGTACCACCGCTTTGCCAGTTGTTCTGTAATGTGGCATGGTTTCACCATGTAAAGGTTATAGGTTCTTGGTGTACGGGTGGGAACTCCTATGGTAGGTGGTGGGCCATGTTGGCAATCAAAGATGGTGTTGCGATGCACAAGTGTATTGTTCGGCTTTTACATGGTGACTGATCTAACTTAATACTAACTTATGCTACGTTGGCTAAACTATGTGTATAACTGTGTGTGTTGTGCAAGCAGTAGTGTGCAAGCACTACTGTGTTCCGGTTCGAAGGGCACTGTAGCTAGTGAATTTACTGGACAAATGAGACTTTATGATCTGATCATACAGTAATCTTATTATACTGTGTGAAGTCTCAGAATGACGTGCGCAGTGCACTGTCACGCGAAACTATTAATTTAGAGTTCCGAGTGTCACTGCAACCTGTTATGGGCAGCCTTGACGCTTAACATCAGGCGAACGACTAGTTCGTCGCGTCCTTCATTTACATAAAAAAAGGTGCCTCAAGCTACCACTGCGCCCTGGATTTTAGTAAATGACTGCGCCACACTCGCTCAATAATACACTTGTGTTGTTAAGGCGTGGTCAGACTTCAAAATACAAAATACAACTTAAAAAAAAAACACAATACGCGAGGTGACTTGTGAAATTAGTTATAGGTAGTTACAATTATGATATGAAAAAAATTGTGTAAATAGAAAATACAACGAACAACAGGGACGACCGAACAAAACTCAACTGAGTTTTTATTATTCGTACTAATTCTATAAAATAAAAACGTTCTAATGACCCCAAAACAATACTTTATCAACTTAGTTCTCCAAATTAAATAGTCAGATTGGTATTAAAGATTGAGCAGATAAAATATTTAATTCATATCCATATTTCATTTATCGCAAACCACCACACCACCACAGCACCACACCATAACATCGCTTGATCTAACCACGCCTGTTACTGGTTCCTTATGTGTTGCGAGGTCAGAGAGTGAGAGAGGTGTTGTGGTGTGTTGATGGCAGTCGCTCGCTGCTACAGGTTAGATTGGGAGCGGACCCCATAATAACAAATGGGAAAAGGCAAAGAGGATGATGATGATTTCACGTAATCCACAAAAACCCGCAATACCTATTAACACTTTTTCAAGCGACATCAAATTAATAATGATCTACGATTTAAACTTTAAACAAAGCTTCTGTAAAAAAACGTGATATGATTGTGCTTACCTGCTCACTTTCAGCACGAAATACATAATAGTAGGTACCTACAGTTTTCAGTCCGACAGTCATTAGTCACTGCTAAAGGCAAGAAAAATGTACCCAGTGCTCTTGGAATAAGATCCACTGGGTCTTACACCAGGTACCTACTCGTCCAGGGCGAGATAGTGAATGCTAGCGCGACCCTATCTCGCCCCATCCCGGCGGCGGACGGACACGGGGGGTTTTAGTGGGTTCAAGTCCCACATACCCCCTGCCATCACCCCCGTGGTGGCAGGGAAGTGCGAGAGCATTTCCCTCCCTTAAAAAAAATGGTACCTATACTCGTACTCGACCTACATAGGTAGTCTAAGCCTATCTACACCACTATTATAAAGAGAAAAATTTTGTATTTTTGTATGTTTGTAATGAAGAAACTCAAAAACTACTGTGCCGATTTCAAAAAATCTTTCACCATTGGAAAGCTACATTCGCCCTGAGTAACATAGGCTACACCACTACACATGCGAAGCCGGGGCGAGCCGCTAGTTAGTAATAAAACAAATCAGCGTCTCCTGAACTATCTGCTAAAATAATCAACTGACAGAATTAGGTACAAGTTAATTAGGTCCATAAAGTAATGCAGATGTACGTATTACAACAGTAGGTAATGTTTGTTTGTGGATGGAGCTATTATTGCTGATGCAACCTGATTTTGAAGATATTTTTGGCAAAGGAAAGGGCTTTAATAGAGCTCGATCGATTGCAAAGATAATTGATTATGGAATTGATGGTGATGGACGAGAAGGCTGTCTTACGGTAATAAGGTCATTCGATGAAAGTCTGGCCATGGGAAGAATGCGTTTGGTTAAGAAAAAAATACGCTAGGACCTTAATTCAAGCGCAGTTTTGGTCCTCTGTGGCAGTTACAATAACACTGTCAAAAAATTAGGACCGTAAAGTCTAATCATTTTTGCTAGTTCTTTTGGCTTAATGTGTCGATAATAGACTAGTGCCCTGCTATTAAAAATTTACATGTTTAAATTATTTTTAAAATTTTTTATGTTTAAAATTTTTTTGGTTAAAAATGAATGCAATAATTGTAAAAAATAGTAAAATCGATAAATAAATCACGGAGTAATAAGCTTTTAAAGTTTCTGGAGGCATCACCTGCCCCTTTCTCGCAAAAGCTTCCCCACAGTTACTATGAAAAGGCACGTTAGTGACGTCACATGCCAAAGAGATTATAATGTTGGTAAAGCTACCACAGCTTGGTAATGAGTTACTATGAAGGAGCAAGAGTGACGTCACTGCACTTTTGAGCTGTCTCTTTCTATTCCTGTATTTTAAAATGTTTGTAACTTTGTTATTTTTTGGGATATGTAACTTTTGTATTCAAGACTAATTATTTCTCGAGGGGTTTATTTAAACTAATTTATGTAATAAAAAAGTAGCAGGACTATTACCAGAAGGTCTTAGAACTCTTACCTATAGAATCCCAGTACATTCGCAGAATGTAAGCCGTTTAATTGGTGACATACACGACGTTCGCGCGGTCAGTGCTCTGACTCTGTGTGAAGAGCTCCCAGAAAATTATTTTGAATGATAATTGCGCGGTAAAATCATGCCACAGCAGAAAAGCTGAAGCAGTAAAGCAGCATAAGAGTTCTGGTGTGAGTGTAACGGTGTGGTAATTGTGTGGTAATGGTGTGATAATGGTGTGACATTCCACTGTAAGCTACTGTTTTCTTGCTTAAATCATCTACAATACAAAAAAAGTGGCGTGTGGAAGGCATTGTTTGGAAACTTACCTTCTATAGGTAGGTACAGTCTATTCAAAGCCTGAAGGTATTTTAAACTGCCATTAACGTTTACAACGGTCAAAACTAATTATTGTGAGCACCCTCGCGTATCGAGCTGCGTCATGTTGCCAACCACCACACGTAGGATACCTGAGTCATAATCAGTAATAGGGTTTCCCTTCACCGCTAGTATAGCGTGCCAAACATACCCCTTACTAGCCACAAGCGTTTACGTGCGTGATAAAATTGTTAATGTCGTTTTAATGAGTTTTTAATGAAAAATAAATAAGAAAGTAGATTATTATTATTTGCTGCCAAGACTTATGTTAAATATAATATACACATTATTAAGTTTGCACTTATCGCTCTAGGACGTAACAAATTGCAATTGAAATTACTGGGCAAATGAGACTTAAGAACTGATCTCACAGTCTAGAAAACTTGTTTAGACTGTGTGATGTCTCAGGATGACGTGCGCAGTGCGCAGTGTCACGCGAGACTTAAATTTGGAGTTACGAGTGACACTGCAATCTGTTATGGGCGGCCGTGTCGCTTAACACCAGGCGAACGACTGGCTCGTCACGTCATTCGTTTACATAAAAAAAACAAGAGAGTTGGGATCATTCTCTGTAGATCCATGCAGTAGATACTACGTCATAGAGGGATAAGTAAGAACTTAGGAGCCGTCAAACTTTAGTGCAGACGAGCATAAGTTTCTTAAGATTTATGCAGAAAAAGATAGCCGACGTTATCTAATGATCCCCAGTAGGCTCAGCCTGTGTCGTGGGAACTTAGATATGGATTAACAAAAAGACTACACCTCAGCTGTCGAGTAATAGGTACAATAAAAATACATATATAACTACCTAATTATAAAAATTAGAATATAATTATATGTCAACACATCACTTAAACTCTAATAAAATACTTGGAAGTAGAGAAAATTCATCAACAGCCTGAAGACGTCCACTGCTGAACATAGGCCTCACCCAGAAAGCGCCGCTTTGAGCAGCTGCCTCCTGCGTCCATCGGCTTCGCGCGGCTTTCACCAGATTGTCGCTACACCTAGGGGGGGGGGGGGGGGGGGCTACGCTGCGTCTTCCGGTTCGTGGTCGCCGCTCGAGATCCTTTTTCCCTATCGCCACCAAAAAAAATTACCATCGCCCTATAAACGTCACTTCGGACGCTTATTATACCCCTATGATAAGAACCCCTACGGTTTGCCATAATCGCAACACGCTTTGGCAGTCGGCTTGGTGATCGCAGTTTTAATTTACCGAGGAAAATATTGCTGCCCTCTAGATACTCCCTTAGCCAACTCTTACGGCACCCAAGAGAAGAGATGGGGTGGTCTTATTCTCACACCGCTGGGACCACACGGCCACTCCTGAGTACACCTTCTCCTGTACTTGGTTCGGTAACCAAGTATACCAAGTATAGGCTATTCATAGACTGCATGACACAGAAGAGATATACAATACTACGTACTATTGGGTACTATTATGATTGCACTTATTAGTACTTACAGACAGATGGGTCAAAGTCTAGTTATGTTAGACATTTCGTTTTAGGTCGTTCTAATTTCCAATAACATCTAGGCGCCAAAATTATCATTCTAATGCTTATCAATTAGAAAATTAGGTTTTGCGTATTTCAAACGCAGACTGCTGTGTCAAAGTTTATCGTGTAAATGTTAATTCTTTGATGAACCGTCAGAATAATCTATGCAAGTTGTTGTAGAAATGTTCTATAGGATACCAATTAAAAATTTAGAAGAAAAAATCGAAAAATGTGGGTCAATTTGGGTCTTGAAAGGTTATGCGTTTTTCATACACCCTGCAACAAAATAGACTAGGTGGAGGGATATTATATATATTATTATAGCTAACCCGCCCCGGCTTCGCAAGATGACCACCGCTGAACGTAGGACTCCCGCATAAAACGCCACTTTGGACGCTTATCATAGCCACCACACCTGCGTGAACGGTGGCTTGGTGATTGCAGAAGATTCTATTAAAGGCAGAGGAGAATATAAAACCTATAAATTGAAAATTGAAATTATATAGGTACCTGTAGTGTTCCGTAAATAAAATATAAGCATGAAGCCCTATGACTTACAAGAAAATAACAATAACAATTTGTCCCATCAGGACCCTTCCATCGAGGCTCGAACAAAGGGTCCTCACATGGGAACCGATCTCGCTACATCCTCATTTCGGTAATGGGTCGTAATGGACCCTAAAGTCGGTCGGTGGCGCAACCTGTGTTATTATAGGCTATTTGGGACCATCGACCATAATAAATTGGAGAACGGGTACTTGAGACCTGCAGGCTATTAGACGCCATAATCTACCAAGGAGGTTTGATAGCAAAACCTAGTTTGTTATGTCTGATATCTACTAACCCAAAAGTTACTTATTAATCTTAGCCACTTTATTATTAATTTTTACTCAATAAGAATACTAAACTTGTGATAGTCCTTGCTAGAGTTTTTTCTGGGTCAAAACTGCATTACTTTGATACCCGAAAAATCTTAATTTTAAAACCTAATTAAGTACCTTATTTAATATTATAAATTATAAATTACTTTTTTGATGGGAACTAAACTTATAAACACAAAAGAGTGCACACTCAATGTAAAATCTTTTATTGTCTTGTTTTCCAAAATTTTCATTTTTCCATACCTAAATCTATGGCACGATTGGCACTTTATCATAAAATAATTCTATAAAAATAAATAAATACGACTTATTTAATTTAATAAAAATCTAATAAAAACTGCTTTGCATTGAGCAACTTTTCTCGCGAGGTAGACCACAAACTTCTCTTATAAAAATACCTATCTTGCATGAGTAACCAACCAATGAACCGTACCTATTATTAATTTTTGTTGATATTACCTAAAAATATAACAATTGTTTTTACCTATAATATAAAAATATCATAGTACCTTACCTATCTTAATCACTTAGTTACCTACATAAAATAAGATGGTTTTTTGACATAAATTATAAATTGCAAACACTGAAATAAAGGTTAGTACCTAAGTACTTAGGTACCTACATTAAATAAAAATTTAAATCTGGAATCCATAACTGAGTAGTTGTGTATTGTTCTGAGTTAGCTCTATGTTAGGTATTAGGTTATTGACATATCGGTGTATATTATTATTTAAGAATATTTTAATACTAGCAGCGCCCCGCGGTTCCACCCGCGTTCCTACAGGAACCGTTCCCGTTTTCGGGTAAAACAGTAGCCTATGTTTTAATCTAGGGTCTAAGCTATCTCCATACCAAATTTCATCTAAATCCGTCCAGTTGTTACAGCGTGAAAGAGTAACAAACATACACACATACACACATACGCACAAACTTTCGCCTTTATAATATTATATATAGTGTGATGAAAGAGTAACAAACATACACACATACTTTCATAGGCACAAACTTTCGCCTTTATAATATTAGTGTGATGTGATACTTAATAAATACACAAGGTGAGTTTGAATTGGTATGTTATCCTGATAGGGACCATGATAGCCCACAAGTTGTGAGAGCCTTACTTGAAACTGCGTGTTTCCAAACCTCCATACTAAACAATAAATCCATTCACAAAATAGCACGTGCGATCACTACGAGAGTTAACAAGATACTAAAATAAATTCATTTCTAAACACAGGTCGTCAAACTCATTTAAGTGCATTCGGTCAAGGACGAAGTTCAACCACCCAGCTGTTCTAGGGCTATCTTGAAACGTAAACTTTACATGGCATTTCTCAATGAAAACTATTAATTTAGAAAAGTCAGAAAAGTAACATTGTCTACATTGGGGAGTAGATTTACCTCCTTTCGGGATAATATACTAATTCAAACTCAGATAGTATAATTATATATTATTATATCTAATTAATTACTAACATTTAAATACATTACTTAATTCATCGTACATTACATAGGCGAAAATTTGACTATGAACCGTAATTTTGACTATGAACATTCGTTTATGCAACAATCTACCTAATACTTTTACCGACAAAAATCGATTCCGGTTCAAATAATAACAATAGTTATAGTCATGTGTAATACTTAAAAATAATGATTATTTTAAGGCACCAGCCATTCTAATCCAATATTTCAATGAAGTTTAAAAAAAATTAACAACACCTACTTATTCGTTTTCTTCTGTTTCCAGTCGAGATGTAGGAAGAAGAAAGCTTGCAAAAAAGGTAAATAATGATTCGCATTCAACCTCAAAACTCATCGTTTTCCACTCACAGCCACTATAGTCGTCGCTACAATGGATAGTAAGGCTGATCCCACATTGCGCGGTAGCGATCCTCGAGCGACTTCGCGCGATATCGCGATATCACGGCGCACGATGGTGTCGATGGTAAAATGTCGCAGCGATCACGCGGCGTTATCGTCGGTATGTCGCTCGAGGATTGCTACCGCCCAATGTGGGGGCAGCTTAAGTGTAAGCACAGATTATATAATAGCACTACTAGTTTAAGTCATTATGAAGTAATTGTACAGAGACAAAAACTAAACGATAGTACTACTTTAAGTAATGATTCTTTGTTCGTCGAAAAGTAACGTTTTCGTGGATTTCCGAGTGTCTTCGACTTTGTCTTCGTTTTTCTCACTTGCGTACGAAAAGTTATTGCATAGGAACGTTACCTGAAAATAAGAAACCAATCAATTAATAGACGATTTAAGAAGAATAGATTATAATAATTACTAGACCAGAGAAAATGAAAAAAATAATATGAAAAATGGATAAGTAAATAGAGACAGTGGCACCTGCCGGCAATGCCCGCACTTGACTACTGTAACACTGCGGCCACATTACCTTGATATGCCCGTAACTATGGCCATGATTAACACAGTAACTACGAGTAGCCACGATTTATGAGCATAATTTTATTGGATAAAGATAAAGATGTTTTATTTGTCAAAACATGAGTAAATACAACACATTACTTCTACGTGTATACATGCAGTAGTATTACTGCAATCAAAATTTCCGAAAAAATATTAAATGTATCTACTTACAGATTTAGCCCAGTTACAGTTTCATATAGATTAGTGTGGAAGTAGCGATGATCATCACCACAAGCCTGAAGACGTCCACTGCTGAACATAGGCCTCCTCAGCGCTACTTTAAGCGGCTGCTTGCCTCCTGCATCCATCGGCTCCCCGCTGTTTCAACCAGATCATCGGTTCACCTAGTGCCTACGCTGCGTCGTCTGGTTCGTGGTCGCCACTCGAGAACCTTTAGGGATGATAATACCAAGAAACTTACAGCATAGAAGAGCGTGAGTAGCCCGACCCCGGTCCCCGCGAGCACGTCCCACCAGTGGTGGCGGCGGTCAGTGACCCGCGTGAGGGAGGACACCACGCCGAACGACACGCTCGCCAGCTGCAGCGCTGGGACCAGGAGTATGGTGCGGTGGCTCCAGTTAAACGCGCGCTTTTGGAGGTACCACTGTTGGAGATAAGGGTTTACTGATTAATAGTACTTTGCCCAGTGCATTTTGGAGAGGGCGCACTGGAGTTGAAGAATCTGTTTCCGCCATCATCGTTCCACCATCGAACAACAAAATGTATGAAAAAATGCCATCGATATATGGTTAACATCTCAAACGTGCGAACAAAGTGATTTGCTTCCACGTTTATCACGCGAACAGCCAAAGAGTGGAACGCTTTCTTCAGTAATGACGGTTACACTTTCTAAAATTATACTAAATAGAAAATAGATGGACGTAAAGATCCTAGTAGATCGTAATTTTATGTTAAATCAATACAACGATTTAACCGATTTTTCTATAATAACGAGAACGATCAATAAAATGAATAAATAAAGAAAACCAACAAACATCAATATCGGTCAATAACTGACGGAAATATAGTTTAAATCTTTATAATTGACTAGACTAACGACTAGCCGTTTCTAACCGGTCGGTAAAGCTAAGCAACGTTCGCTGCGGTCACTACTTCGATGGGTGACCGCTACAGCAAAAAGCGGTATTTACAACTGAGCACTACCCTGCTTCGAAGGGCACGTTAAGCCGTCGGCTCCGGCTGTTGTCGAAAGACAATAGTCGTTAAGCCACGTCAGAAGCCTTTGGGCGGCCTTAAAATTCTGACACTAGAGCTGACCATTTGCCTACATGAGAAGAAGAAGAAGACCTTTATAATAAACATTTCAAACTTCTCAGTTCTTTTAGAATATTTTCTTTACGGGCATGACTAAGGTTATCATCAATTCAAAGATTTATCAAAAGCTACTCACCGCTACGAATAGTCCACAGAAGACAGACAACGACGTGTGTCCGGAAGGGAAGCTTCGGTACGAGTCTAGCTGATCCCACCACGAGAACTTCTCGGAGGTACACTCAAACGTGCTCACGAATTCAGACCTAACGAAAAAAGGGTCAGTTCATTATATTGTCCCCACCCATATAAAAAACCAACATAAAACATTCAACAAAAATCATCACTAAAAAAAACAGGAGGGCCTCTTATCGGGACACACGGTAATCACCCGTAATAGTAGAAAATGTATGTAAAAGTAAATATCAGTACGTGCGACTTTTTCTACTCAAATTATAACTTCAACATGGTTGCTAAATAAGTTCGACTAAGTTTCTGAATATGTTCAACTAGGTTCCTGAATATGTTCAACTAAGTTTTTGAATATGTTCAACTAAGTTTCTGAATATGTTCAACTAAGTTTCTGAACAAATTCAACTAAGTTTCTGAATATGTTCAACTAAGTTTCAGAATAACTTCTACTAAACCTTTGCATAAGTTGTACCTACTAATTTATTAAGGCATTTACATATTGAATAGAAAAACGTGTTTTTTACTTACCCATTACAAGTCTTCGCGGTATCCGGTTCACAAATATAGAAGAAGGTGGGTCGTGGCCCTCCCACGATTCCTTTCATCACCTCCACAATACACAGGTTCATTAGCAGACCATAAAGGTATGATCTGTACACCCAGCAGGCGTTCCTTATTGTCTGGACCAGCTTAGACTGGTTGTTGTCGCTTCCACTGAATAGGAGTTCAGTGAAGAAGAACTGGAATAGAGAATATCGTAAGTTAGTTACTGAGGGAACCTTGTCTCGGAGAGGACGTTAAACCGTCGGCCCCGGTTGTTATAAGAACATCTATCTATGGTAATCGTCACGGGTAGTCAGACGCCTGATAGAATCTGACACCTGTCTAACCATCCCTGTTACTGGTCCCTTATGGGGTGCGAGATCAGATGGCAGTCGCTCGTGTAATTCTGGTAGCTCGCCGCTACAGGTTAGATTAGAAGTAGACCCCAATAACAAATGGGAAAAGGCAAAGAGGATGATGAATTACCGTTAAGAACAGTATTATAAACCACTAGTATTATAAGTAATAATTATTATTTATTTTTGGTGACAAATGAAAGACTCTTTACATAGACAAAAGCCGAAAACTTTGCTAAAAGCTTACGTTGGTGAAGACAATCAATAAAAAGGATAGCGCTAGTGAATTAGATCTTTCCTCAATCGGTTATAGTGTATACTAATGTTCAGTAGGTAAACTATTTATTAATGTTATAAAGATGCAGGCAGTAGGTAAGTTTTTTTTAATTTATTTTTTTCTTATAGTTTGGCTCCACACATAGTGTATTTAGCCAGTGTCAAGTATTGTAGTTTTTCATCGTATTATGAAATATTTCATGTAAAGTCAAGTCTTAGTCACAGTCAGTCAGGGTAGTCATAGTCCAGTCTAAGTCAGGTAGTCATAATCCAGTCTAAGTCAAGCCCTAGTAAAGTGGTGGAAACTTTACTAGAGGCTTCTATGGAATTTTGGAAGCAACACGAAAACCACGTTTCACTACGTTGTATCACTTGCCAACACTTACCTATACTCGTAATTCAGCACTTAATGCGTAAAACACCACCAATTTTAAACATTAACACTAGAAAAAGCATAAGTTTTGTGAAATAATACAATGCAACGACGTGAACTTTTTCACGTTCCCGCCAAAACTCCCAGTAGGTAAGTTACATAATATTCTAATTAGGTACAACCATGGAACAAGTCGGAGAGGAATGCCAATACACCTAGAAAACAGCGTAGATCAGCGTAGCCCGCCGTAGCTAGCCGTATAGTATCATTTTGCAGTGCCACCTTTTTTTTGTGTATACGAATGACGTGACGAGCTAGTCGTTCGCCTGGTGTTAAGCGTCACGGCCGCCCATTACAGATTGCAGTGTCACTCGGAAATCTAAATTAAAGTTTCGCGTGACACTGCGTACTGTTTAAAAAAGATTTTTAGACTGTGAGATCAGTTCTTAAGTCTCATTTGCCCAGTAATTTCACTAGGTTTTAGGGTTTAAAACGGGTTATTGGCATATTTCTGATCTACGCGTTCCATGGTACAACCCAACCCTCTTGGGTAAAACAAGCACTAAAGTTTGACAGCTCTTACGCACTTATCTCTCTTGGACCTTGGACGTACCTACTCAAACGCGTGGTAGTAGGTACGTCATACAGAGATAAGTTCGAAATATAGGAGCTGTTAAACTTTAGTGCAGACGGGCTTTAATGTCATTAATATCTACATTTATTTCAGAGAAATGCTTATTGTATGGTTATTTACTAGGTGGTAGGACTTTTCTGCAAAGTTCGTCTAGGTAGGTACCACCTCTTTGCCAGTCATTCTGCCGCCAAGCAGTAGTGTGCAAGCACTGCTGTGTTCCGGTTTGAAGGGCATTGTAGCTAGTGAAATCACTGGGCAAATGAGACTTTATGATCTGATCACTCAGTCTAGTAATCTGATTACTAGACTGGGTGATGTCTCAGGATGACGTGCGCAGTGCAGTGTCACGCGAAACTTTATTGTTTTAAAGTTCCGGGTGACACTGCAATTGTTATGGGCGGCCGTGTCACTTAACATCAGGTGAACGACTTGCTCGTCACGTCATTCAATCACATAAAAAAAAAAAAAAAATTAAATTTATAATAAACTACCACTGGAAATTAGAGAATCGCCTCCGCATACATTTAAACCAAAATTGCACAGCTTGCTTATGAATTTCCACTATCACTCTCTTGCCGAATTTTTGAAATGTAAATTTTAAATGACTACTTTAACACGCAATTGTGTAATTTTGATTTTTTGGTAGGTATCATCTATACCTACTTACATAATTACATAATTAAGTTTGGGTTTGTGCGTCCGTCTTTTTAAGTGCACCCAATTAGTTATTATTTTTATTACCTATCTACGGAAACTTGTAATTGGCCTTCTCTATTATGTTCATTTCTCTATACTTGTACCTAGCTGTAAGTTTTCTTAAAATCTCAAAATAAAATAAAATAAAATAAATAAATATGTTTGTAACTATAAGCTAAAATAATTGTATGCCTTCTCAAGGTAGAACATGAATCTAATTACATTCTATATATACCACCTGTATCTGTACCCATGTTTTGACAATTAAATTATTTCATTTCATTTCATCCACATTAAAAAAAATTAACATCACAGAAAAACTCACAACGATCAGAGGCCAGAAGAAAAGCACCGACATAAGCATGGCACTGGTGACCGTGTCTCCAAGATACGGGAAGGAGAGCGCAGGGTCGTTGCAGTAGAACCCTGACTTGTGGCAGGGTATCACCCCCAGTTCGAACAGCCCGATTAGTGCTAATACTGTAACAAGAGTAAACAAGGTTTTGATATTAGGGTTTATTTTGTTCTATGCATATAATAATAGCTACAATAATAGCTACCCAAAAGAAGACTTTATTTTCGCGAAACAAACATTTTGTGGCGGTCACCCATCCAAGTAGTGACGCAGACTTCTAATAACTAGTGTTACAGATGTCCATAAGCTGCATGACCGCTTTATATCAGATGGACTATACATAGATACGCTTATTTACAGCACAAAGAGGATCATAAGTGAGAAAATGGCCATAATCGCTTCCTCAGTTACCGAGTAAAGTAATACGCCCATATTCTCGTTGAGGGCTTTTACATTTTGGCGAGCTCAGTAGGCCTAGCACGAATATTTCAATAAATCGTACGGTTAACGTATCGAGTTTACCGTACACTTACGCAGGGTGACGCTAGCTAGTAGCACGAAGCAAATTTTACAACTATCGAAATATCATATCGAACAAATTCTAAGTGAGTAAACCTTCGTAAGTTTACGATGCCACTACGATAGCCATCCTTCGAGTTTACGTCAAAGCAATATTCGTGCTCGCGTTTTCATACAAAATGTCTAACGTTAGCGTTACGCGGCGCTACGAAGTCGATACGATAACCCTTCGTGCTACCAAATTTTGATTCGTTTTACGCCCGGTATGGGCGTTGATCAAATGCCATACAAATGGCTTACGTCAACGATACACTTACTTTTACGTAAATATTCGTGCTAGGCCTGCAGTACCGCGTGCGCGGTACTGAGCTTGCAGCGTCCGTCGGTTTGACCAAATATATCTAGTTTCATTTATTGATATATAAATAAGAGCATTAATTTAAACTTATGAAATAATTTGCAGTAGTTTTGAAAAACGATGAACTTTATTTTGGTAACAATATTTTGTCGATGTAATATAAAACTCCGGAGATATTGGAACTTTTGCTGAAGCCTTTTTGATGAAAAATCAAATTTAAATAAATAATTTTTTTAACGCTTGAAAGGTAAAAATCATAAATCTGTTCTGACATTATGGAAGTACGGGATGTATTTAGTGAAGCATAATTTAGTTTGGAGACTTGCGGTACACAGAATTTGCAAATTAGAGCTCTCAAATCGGGTCTCTGTGTGTTTTTGCTACAACGAACACCAGGAGAATGATGATTACTAAATAAATAGGTAAATTACCTAAAACTCGCTCTGTCATTATCGAAGAAGATGAAATGAAGGGTATTTTTCATATAATGACTAAGTATAGACATCAAAGCTATGCATCAAAATATATTGACGACGAAAACCTTGCCACTACGCATAATTTTGTTGTTGGTTCAATCCATCAATCCTCGCTCTTTCAAGTACAATCCAGTCTAACGCATCCTCATACGTAATTCGCACGACTTTGACATTGACTTTGAACTCGGATGGAACTCGAGCGGACGCGGGTGTTGCCAAATAAATTGGGTAATGACATAATGGTAGCATTCGGGTTCGTACCCACACGTGCAAAGGACGCTGGTGAACCAGGAATTCCTGGTCTATTTGTAGATGTGCTTATCTGTCTATGAATTGGATAATTCTAATGATAATGATGACCTTTCTCGTTTAATAAGGAATAGCTTCCTAGCTGATCCGCCCCGGCTTCGCACTGGTTAATTAGTTTTACGCCCTAACACTGTCAAAAGGAAAATGTAATGAAGAGAGAAAAAGATAGGGGAAAAGAATGAATGCGTGTTTAAAGACCCAATAGAGACAGACAGATAGACATTTAAAAAAATGACTTCTATACTGAGTTAAAGAAGTGACCGTAAATAAAATTTTCTAAAAGTATTATAAGGCATAGCTTAGTTATTGTTTTATTGTATGTCTGTGTAAGGACAAGCTTAGTGGATCTGAACTAAATCTTTTAAATTATTTTAGAATGTTTCAACAATAGGTATGTTGTACCTAAACACCACTAATGTGTCGTAATATTAGGTAACCTAAGCACCCAGGCATAGAATAGATGATGAGTGACACCCTCGTCGGACCACGTTGGGACCCACGCGGATGCACCTACTGGACGCGCATGTGGCATCATCAATTATTACGTAATCGTGTAGCTGCAATTTTCTATCCGAGAAGTACGCGACTCCGACAGTTTGAGTGCAAATTCGAAGTTGTTTTTTATTTTATTTAGTTAAACTCCAAAGTCGTTTCATTTCATACAACCCACACATTTTTGAAAATTAACTAATTACCAATGCATAACTATGTGCTTTAGTATAAAAGGCCACAGTTCATTTTTAATAATCTTTACTAGGGTACTTTCATTAGTTTTGCTACTCACTAACAGATGGCGCTAACCACTAAAACTTTCATGGATCAGATAACAATAATAATATTTTGCACCTATTATCTAAATAAAGTATACGAAAGGTGAAATGAAAACCTCTTCTTTGCTTTGAAAACGGTTAAATTGTTCTACAGAATCAGTAGGGTTAGCACGGCCGGTAGACAAAATTGTCTTTCCCCGTTTTACGTCAGTTTCTTCATACTTGCTTGGAGTACAACAGGGGAAAGACAGTTTTGTCTACCGGCCGTGCTAACCCTACTGATTCTGTAGAACAATTTAACCGTTTTCAAAGCAAAGAAGAGGTTTTCATTTCACCTTTCGTATACTTTATTTAGATAATAGGTACAAAATATTATTATTGTTATCGATAGATAAATGTATTTGATAAATAATTATGCGCATCACACAGACCAGTGTCCCTTAGTACAATTATAACTATGAAGTATTATTATACGTCCTTTAGTGAACCTAGGTGTATTAGCATACTTATTTATGATTGTTATATTTATATTTCAAACGTGAGATCTCGAACGTTTTACTTATCTTTCTCACGCAAAAGGACGTGCGAAGTACCTATAAAATAAGTAGGTAGGTACCTATACCCGATTAACGTTCATTACCCGAGTGAGTGGTACTGCAATCTGTTATGGGCAGCCGTGACGCTTAACATCAGGCGAACGACTAGCACGTCGCGTCATTCATTTAGGTGTATAAAAAAATAAGTAGGTACCAGGTTTATAGATACAATTTCCTTTATGACCTAATTAGATAAAACTCAGACTACATAATTATGATAGGTGTATGTATCTATGTTAATAGAATGCAATTAATACTTAGTATTATTACATATTAATTGTTTTTAGTGTTAAAAATGTTATTTGAATGTTAATAGGTATACAAATTAAGATTTATTACACTAGTGTCAAAAGTTATACTATAAGTAGGTTTAATTCTACTAGGTGGTAGGACTTTTCTGCAAAGTTCGTCTAGGTAGGTACCACCGCTTTGCCAGTTATTCTGCCGCCAAGCAGTAGTGTGCAAGCACTACTGTGTTCCGGTTTGAAGGGCATTGTAGCTAGTGAAATTACTGGGCAAATGAGACTTTATGATCTGATCACTCAGTCTAGTAATCTGATTATTAGACTGGGTGATGTCTCAGGATGACGTGCGCAGTGCAGTGTCGCGCGAAACTATTGTTTTAAAGTTCCGGGTGACACTGCAACTGTTATGGGCGGCCGTGTCACTTAACATCAGGTGAACGACTAGCTCGTCACGTCATTCAATCACATAAAAAAAATAAAAAAATTAATCTTATTTCATTAACTTTGTAATTAGTTATTAGCTTAAATTAAGACGCTTCTCACCTTGTATATATACAAAACTATTTGAAAAACACCCATATATGAAAATGTACCTCATATATTATAATACCTATTTAAGAAGTAGGTACCTATACATACCTAGAGTTACGTTACATAAGTTAGTGTTTAATTCCTATGTTACTGTCTGCTTTAAATTGATATTGCAACACTCTTGTCAGAGTTCATTGATTTAGATTACTTTATTTTAAGTAGTATAAGTCTGTGTAATGCAATTGATTAAATAAATGAATAAGTTAAATTAATCTAGTTCCAGTACGGCTACTCGACGCTAGATGGCGGTACTAGTATTTCGATTGCCGGATGAAAAAAATCCCCCAAAAGCTAACAATTTTATTATTATGATAATATTAGTAGGTAGTTTATAATAAAATTTGACATAATTTCTTTTGCAAAACTTAACACACTGTGGATCTTTGTATAATTAAATGCCATGAGAAAACTCCAATCGTGCGCTAAGATTCTTGGATCCCAGTAATTATCGATTATGCGGGCTTGAACGCTACACGGTCGTTAAATCTTAATCGGTTATTACGGACTCTCCCTCGGCGATGGCTGTTATCGAATGATCCTCAAGTAGATTCAATTAAATTCTGAATGTTAGGTGTCGGGAATTGGAAATCAGTGGTGAAGTAGTCACTAGAGTTTTGGCGGGAACGCGGAAAAGTTCACGTCGGTGCATTGTATTATTTTACAAAACTTATGCTTTTTCCAGTGTTAATGTTTAAAATTGGTGGTGTTTTACGCATTAAGTGCTGAATTACGAGCATGAGTGTGGGCAAGTGATATAATGTAGTGAAACGTGGTTTTTCGTGTTGCTTCCAAAATTCCATAGAAGCCTCTAGTAAAGTTGCCACCACTTTACTAGGGCATGCCTTAGACTGGATTATGACTTAGACTAGACTATGACTACTCTGACTGTGACTATGACTTGATTTTAAGTGAAAATTTCCATAATACGATGAAAAGTTACAAAACTTGACACTGGCTAAATACACTATGTGTGGAGCCAAAATATAAGACAAAAAAAAAAAGTAGTCACTAAAATGGTGTAAAGTTTGTAGCCACACATTGAGTAGGTGAGGTAGGTACCTAGGTATTAGGAAAAATTAGAAAATAAGCTTTTTTTTTAATCTTCCAAGTAGTTTTTTTGCAGACTCGCTTAATTTTATTCATAGGTATTAAAATAGAAATATCTCGATAGCCCTGGCTGATTATTTTTATTTCAGTTTACTTATTTGAACATTAATAATATATTATAAAATTCAGACAATGTTAATCTAAGGAATGTCAGACGTACGGATGCCCGTACACCTTCTAATGCTATGCAAGTGGTTTGACTCGACATTTATAATCCGAGCAGCGAAGGAATGGAACACTTTACCAGCGTCTTTGTTTCCCGATAAGTACAATCTGGAGCTCTTCAAGTCACGAGTGAATATGTATCTTCTAGGCAAGCATGTACATCGTAGACCGCATCGTCACTTCCCATCAGGTGAGATTGCGGTCAAATGCTGGCCTATTTAGTTATTAAAAAAATTCGGAATTCGTTCGTTTTGTTAAACATTACCTTACAAAAACCTTTGATTCTACAATTTTAAGACACATTTTTTTCTTTTTAACGCGACTGTGACAAAATGAGACACTCTCAATTCGAACATATTTTTTAAAAAGGAACCCCGACTGTTTTAAAAAAAAAATACCTACCGCCACATGCGCCACCGCCGTGGGGTCTCACGACATGTGTGATACATTTAAGTTTTTGATTTTTTATTCTTCAGATTGATGGAGGTTATTTATAAATCGCATTTTGATGATCTTTAACATCTTTAAATGGTAAAACGGTGCTGTTTTTACGGCGTCTTAATTATGAAAGGCATGTTTATGGGATAAATATGGAGTCAGTTTGACTTGATTGCTGAGCTCATTAAAATTTAGTATTTTACATTTTAGTGCTTTCTCAAGTTGTCATAATGCACTCATAAAATAATCGTTATAAGCCTACGCTGTCGTCATAAGTAGGGTTTACCACACCAGTTTGTTCGAACCCAGCTTTTACATATCCACCGCTAAAATTCAGACCTGGATTCCTTTAGATTTTATACTCATTAATAAAAAAACTGTATAATAAATTAACTTAGTAATAAGGGTACGTCAAACTGTTTTTTGGCATTGCTTTGACATTTCTGTTTCGAAATAATATTCAATTTTTTTGAGTTTCTGCTTTCTTAATATATTTGAAGGTTCTGAGATTTTCCATGGTTTTATTTATTATCTGGGTAGCACATACGGCACGGCCCACAGTGGGGGGCACATTAGTTCGTTTTGATCAAGAGGGGAGGGAATATAGATTCATATTACCTAATAGTCGCGATCTTCTACATGGGGTGATAAGTCCTGCACTGACGTCCCACTTTTGGATGTATTCTGAATTTCCGCTGCCATCTACCCGAGCCACCCCAAGTATAACAGAGAGTTGGAGTGACGATTACGATAATTGCTCATTCTCATCATTTGAGGTTTCTGTGGTAGAAAGCTGTGTGTCTCATAGCTATGTCGTATGGATTGGTGAGTGGACGTTCACGTCTATCTAAGGATTCGTAGTCTAATGGACTCACCGATGACAAAAATAGGAAGATCAATCCCCAGCTTCCAGCAAACGTGTTTGGTGGAACACAGCTCATTCTTCGACTGCGCCTCTACGTCCCGGCTCTGGAACCAATAATCACAAAGTTTAAAAGCTATTCCAGATAATGAAACCATAAAGAGAGCTGTTCAGGGCATGTTAAGCCCGTGAGGTAGATACGCGAGCAATTGACTTTTAGAACTTGGTAAAAGCGTTTTTTTGTACACTAATATCATTGTATTAAATACTAGCGGTTTGCCCCGGCTTCGCACGGGTATAATAGCTTTTGCAGCGCACGCGATGTAAATAAAGAATGTTTTAGGATTTGTTTTACACCTTAGGTTACATTATTGGAATTATAGTAAGGATCCCTAATTTTTTTTTGAAAATATAATATAGCCTATGTCACCAGGGGGATAGTGTAGCTTTCCAACAGTGGAAGAATTTTTCAAATCAGTTCAGTAGTTTCGGAGCCTATACAATGCAAACAAACAAACAAACAATCAAATCTTTCCTCTTTTTAGGATAGTTATAGAGTATAGAAGAAGATATAGGTATGGCCCGAATTACAATGATTAAATACGAAGTTCTGTCTATTCCTTCTAGCTCTTTATTTTGAATAGCTCAGCTTTATCAAGACACAAACATCTCTACAAAGTTAATCTAGATAAACTTGAAGTCCTCACAAAGAGAACATAATATTGTTATCTCAGCCCCGTTGGAGCGAGTCTGACCTTGGCGCTTGACCTCGTTTGACCCTGTAGGTTACAGGGTTGACCTTTCTCAAGGACAAACGTTGACCCCTTTTGTTGGATTAGTCCACTTTGTCTGAGCTTGAATGCTTTTGTTTTGATTGCTTAATCAAAGGAGAGTGGAAGCAAGATTTACGGTTTGTTTTTTTTTGTTTACCATACTAGTAGCGGACATTATGAAACGCAAAAAAAATGAAAGCTTCATTAATTTTTTTGTAGAGATAAAATGTCTATTTTTTTAACTAACTACTACAATACTACTACCTGCTACAAAGAAAATGAACTGTATACTGGCCGTGTAAATCTAAGTCCAAATGCTCCAGCCCACTAAGTAGTAGGTACCAGTAGGTATAGCGTGCCCAACATGCTGGCATTGCCCCGATGAATTGCAATGCTGATTTGTTGTGCTAATAGTAGTCATATTTTAATTTCATTTTATGAAACTTAATCAAACATTTAAAATTCTGTTAAAAATTAGATTTCTGTAACACCAATGCCGCCAATCAGTAGTGTGCAAGCACTACTGTGTTCCGGTTTGAAGGGCATTGTAGCTAGTGAAATTACTGGGCAAATGAGACTTTATGATCTGATCACTCAGTCTAGTAATCTGATTACTAAACTAGGTGATGTCTCAGGATGACGTGCGCAGTGCAGTGTCACGCGAAACTTTATTGTTTTAAAATTCTGAGTGACACTGCAACTGTTATGGGCAGCCGTGTCGCTTAACACCAGGTGAACGTCTAGCTCGTCACGTCATTCAATCACATAAAAAAAAAAACAAAAAAAAACAACCAATAATTAGTACCCCCACTCGGCCCCACTCGGTGGACTGATAATCTGGTGAAAGCCGCGGGGAGCCGATGGATGCAGGAGGCGAGCAGCCACTCAAGGTGGTGCTCTCTGGGGGAGGCCTATGTTCAGCAGTGGACGTCTTCGGGCTGTTGATGATGATGATGAATAATTAGTAGGTAAAGGTTACCCCGTGAAATAATTAAGTACATAAACGCACAAATAACGTGACGAGCTGGTCGACCGTGTGATGTTAAGCGCCATGGCCGCTCAGAAACACACAACACTCATAGTTACACATTATATTAGATACAATATTGTTTATTATTTCCACGACGAATAAAAGAAAAGGCTATTAGGTACTTATTAGATAAATTCTTGTTTGTGGTATAGGCAAGTAATAACTATTGTGACTATATTACAGACATGTTTATTATGTGAGTTATATATAAATAAACATTTGCGGTTTAACTTATGAAACGGTTTATGATAAGTAATGACTCACTAACCCCCGGTTTCTCGTACGTTTGTTAAAGTTAAACTTCTGTCAACTTAAAAATACTGAACGCTCATTGGTTGCATGTTCATCATCGTACCCCTTACAAGCAGGGCTAGCATAGGAGCTGTTATAAAAATCTTAGAGTAAAGACTAAAAGCATAGAGAGAACTTCATTATCTGTCAAGCGTTCTACTTTTTTGGACACTTTTTATATGAAGTGGACACTTTGATGTGAATGAGTCTGACAGATTTGTATAGCAAAAACAGTTGACTCGAGCTAAAAAAATGGTACGGTGACTTTTCGCAAGCGTAGCTAATTACTATATGTCTGTTTCTTTCCTTCGCCACTGACGTAGCGATACGTGTGAGCAGTACAAATATAATATCGTTTTGATGATCTCTCTATGCTTTCAGTCTATAGGTACTCTAAGATAAAAATCGATATAATCCCTTCTTTCGAGAAAACGTTTGACCAATGAAAATGCAAGAAATTGTTGTGACGTGATCCACGTGATCGATTATCGGTCAATACGCTTTCTCGAGAAAAGAGATTTATGTCGATTTTTATATTTCACTAGCTGCAGGCAACGTCTTTATCTATAGGGCGGCATCACGGCACTACACACACACTTGTCAGCGTTAAACGCTTATCAGATTTCAGATATTTTTTCAGTGTGTCATCATCAGCCTGAAGATGTCCACTCTGACGTGACGTGACGTCAGACGTGTGAACATTGGCCTCTCCCATAGAGCGCCACTTGAGCGGCTTCTTGCATCCATTGACTACCATTGCTACATGTATAGATCTATCGGCTCGTTAATAAATATAATAAATTGACATTAGGCGTTTAGTAGCTTTAATATTAATAACTAAATCGATTATTTGCCACAGAATAAATGAGTTCTACGTATATTTGCTCTAGTTTTAATGATTCACCCGTTACTCATACTGAAAGTCACGCTTACTGAGTAACAAACTGATAGTTCCAATCTAAAACGTACTAATACTAAGTATTTACTATCAGTTCAGTTCTAATCAGTTTAAGACGTGGGTAAAAAAAGACGTCATGTGTGCATGACGTCTCTTTTACCTAAGTCGTCTACCTAGTCGGTTTTTTACTAAACGAGCTAAACGAACTAAAAGTAGCAAAAACTCTCTCATGCATATAAATAAGACGTTTTAACTTTTTTCCTACACAGAATTTAGAATTTATAAAATCAAAATGAGTCGGAAGTAAAACGTCACGCCTTGCAATTTTTGTTTCATTGATGCAATCCAAACCAAACAATGAAAATCGTAACGAGAATCAGCGTTAACCAATTCTGATCTTCGATAAACTTGACATTGATATCGAATTAACGTCATTTCCACATTGATTGCTTATGTATAGAAAATATTCAGGTTCGACGTCAAATTATAGAAGTCGACGTCGATTTATCGATGTTGAAGATCAGCATATCCCTCCAGAATCTATCCAAAGGTATTGCGGTACTACGGTGATATTAGTGAGTATTTCTCACCTCAACGGCGCCATAAGAGTTAAAATTGAGCATCATCTTAACCAATCACAAACACACAAGTCTATTATTAAAAAAACACGTCCAGGAACTGATATTTCTAATAAAACACCTTTATTTGCCAGCTGCTGAACAAAACTGATTGTAATGATTAGTGTGAGTAAGTAAATACATGAGTATCTAATACGAAAGGATTGATAAGACATACCTACACACGTGCTATCTTTCATTGCATGCACGCTTACCTGTAAACATTGCAAAAGGTATTTTACAATCAGTCATTTACATTTTTCTTTGATGATTTACTTATTTAAAAGTAAGTATTCTTTCCGTTAATTGGTTCCCATAGTACAAGCTTTGCATAGTTTGGGGCTGTATAAATGTTCACAAGTATTTATGATTAATAATTATTAATTACAGGTAGGTAACAAGTTTTTACCTCGACGTAGAGGAATGTTATTAGTTTTACATGTGTGTATTATGTCTGTCTGAGCCATCTTAGCTCCTCATTCGCACGAGCGCTTTTTCAACGTCCGGTAAAGAAGCGTTAAAATGAAACAAATGGATGACAAGTACTTTAGTCATACGACTGCGCTTTTTCAACGCGATGTTGTTTTATCGGGCTGTGTTTGACTTTAAACGCTGGGCATTTGAAAGTTTCATATTTTTCATATTTTCTTCATTTTATCACGTCCCACCTATTGTACTACTACTGTACTACTTACTGTACTACTGTAGCGAGAAATGAGACAAAAGTGATCAAAAAGCGCTCACATGACCCAGCAAAGTGCTACTAAAGTTTTAAGCACTCGTGCGAATGAGGTCGTATAGGCTTTGTTTTATGTTGCGTTTATTGTATCAAATGTGACGCGAATCAGCCAACCCGCTAAGCCAAGCCACCGTCATTGCTGTTGTAATTTTGTAAGAAGAAATAATTACGAGAAGTCACCATCTTTAGCACTGCCAAATTGGATTTCATTTAGAATTTTGCTTATAATGATTATTGTCTATCTTACTCGATAACAGGTTATTATTGAGTTTACATTTTGCATTATTATTAATATTTTATTTATATGACAGTTATGAATTGATATCAGCTGGTGTTCCTTGCTTGCATTTAGTTTGTTTATCATAATAGTAATAATTAATACTTAATTATTATAATAGTATCTAATCTAGATATTATTATAAATATTTTCTTTATCTATTCTAATAATATGTTGGTATCTAAGATTATTATATTTCAATATATCTCCTCCTACTACTTCTTTCTACGTAATATTATGACTTTTTAACTATGTTTTGTAAATACTACATGCTTAGCAGAAGATCACCAACCAACAATCACAATCATGCTTGTTTGACGTCAAATTCTTCACATTTGGCCTTCACGAAGTATAATAATCACCATCAACAAAATTGCTACTTAAAAATAATAATAGTATTATTATTAACATAAATTAATTATACAAAGAGGATAAACGTAATTAAAATCATTATTATGTATAAGATGTCAAGGTGTAGTAGAGGTAAAAAAAGAATAAAAAAAAGTTAAAGTAAAATTAAATTAATTTTTTAGGGTGAAGTTTTTTAGCGATTATTCTTTAATTTTTTTTTCAAGACGTAGGTGAAAAGCGTTTCTATGTACAGAGTTATACCTACTGAAACACCCTGGTTAGAAAGGATTTTTGAGACTTCACAAACCACATAAGTTGTCATAGTTGTTAAATAGGGTGTCAAAGTTTGTATGAAAAACACTTAAAAAACACACGGGGTGAAAGCTGAGGGCTTTTTTATTCATCATCAGGGTTATTATTAGTGTAGAAATACTAACTTATGAATAATAAATAAATTATAATCAATATATAACGTTCAGTGATCAGATAATACCGCTGAAGCCGCGGGGAGCCGATGGATGCAGGAGGCGAGCAGCCGCTCAAGGAGGCCTATGTTCAGCAGTGGATGTCTTCAGGCTATTGATGATGATGATGATGATCAGATAATAGCATAGAATGCAAAATACTTAATAGTTTACCTATATTAATGTTAGTTTAGGTACCTTAATATACAGCTCCGCGTAACCTTTTATTCACAAATTTGAGAAAACGTAGAGTAGGTATGTTTACATTTTAGTAATATTAAAGGTATAGACCAATACCTATGTCTATTGACTCTATTATATGTATACTAATTGTTTGTATTATTATTATTTTCAATATAAACGTCGTTCAGTTACAAAAGGGTTATTTTGTCCGTGCAATAATATATAATAATTTTACCTCATTCCTGATGCTGCGAGTAAAGAATGCCATTTTCTTGATGCTCTCTATGCTTGTGCGCACTGCTGAGTTTTTTTGTACCATTATTATTATTATTATTATTTAATAATTAAAATAATAACTTATTTCTGAGTATTTGATTATTATAATTTTATTACTGTCTTAAAGTTGTTATTATTTTAATTTAAACTATACTTTTGTAGAGTTCATTTGTTTCTGTTTAGTTGTACCTTCTCTCACTAAAGATAGACTATTAGTAAACTTTTTTTTTTATAGTACGCTTCTTAATAATTATGTTTAATGTCTGGATTATAGTTGTCTCAATAAACTGTCACTATGTAAAACTGCTGCCTTTTCTTTACGACACACGATTTATAAACACTTATTATTAATATTATTATTTAAATGGAGCAATATAATTTCAAATAATATAACACTATAATTCACGTTTGCGTTTGTCAATGAATAACTGTGGTTTGAATACGTGATCTTAATTTTATTGCGGGCTCTATAATAATGACTAAGTTTAAGGAAAATCCCAGTAAGTAGTAAAGCCAGATACAAAAATTTCTGAATATTATGCGTACATAATTATAATGTGCTAAGACTTTTGTGTCAATGTAAACTTTATGGAGACCTAAGTTTATAATAAAGGTAGTTAGGTACCCCGAATTTAATAATTTTTGTAATTTAAGGATAAAAATGGGCCTTGGTATTTTCTTGTTCTTATACAAGGTGAGTTTGAATTGGTATGTTATCCCGAAAGGGGGGGACTGGGACCATGATAGCCCACAAGTTGTGAAAGCCTTACTTGAAACTGCATGTTTTCAAACCTCCATACTAAAAAATAAATCCACTCACAAAATTGCGCGTGCAATCGCTACGAGAGTTAACAAGATACGAAAATAAATAAACAAATTCATTTGAAAACATAGGTCGTTAAACTCATTTAAGGTGGAACGTTACACTAGCGCGGCAAATTTAAATTTTCTTACGTTCTTTTGCCAATAATAGCTTAATTACTCAACGTGATTACATGAAAACTAATTTTGCGCAAATAAATATAATGTATCAATAAATTACAATTAAAACTATCACCCAATAGACTGAAAAACTAAGAAGAAAATTGTTTATTGCCATTTGTCGCTAAGCCAACGATACGAGATACTTTTAATCGTAATTTGTTGATACATTCTAATTATTTGCGCAAAATTAGTTTTCATGTAATCACGTTGAAAAATTAAGCTATTATTGGCAAGGAACGCAAGAAAATTTGAATTTGCTGCGCTAGTGAAACGTTCCATCTTAAGTGCATTCAGTCAAAGACGAAGTTCAACTACTCCCAGCTGCGTGAGGGCTATCTTCGAAGCGTTAGGGTAAAATTATAACGTAAACTTTACATGGCATTTCTTTAATGAAAATCTATTAATTTAGAAAAGTCGTAGAAGAAACATTGTCTACCTTGGGGAGTAGATTTACCCCCTTTCGGGATAATATATCAATTCAAACTCAGATAGTATGACCATGCATCGTACCCTCAAATCAAATATACTGTAGATATACCTAGATACCTCTCCAGCTAATATAAAATAGTTCACAAGCGGTTGTTTCATTTTAATAATGAACCATACCCTATAATAACGTTGTAAAACAATAATATTTGAGTTACATCACTTTCATTAGGCGTAGTCTCACGCGACTGTGAGCAAAAACAAAGCATATGCCTTGTTTTGATGGTGCCGTTTCCAAGGCGGACATCGGGGATGTACCCTTCTTCCCATAGGGTCTACTCTTCCAGTGGACGTAGCCTTCTCGAGCCTCTTATTCCGGCAACGGCCCAAACCGACCACTGCGTCCCACTTTTGACGGTTGGGCGCCTTAAGCGCTTAAGGTCGGTAGAGACCAACAGCATTAGCCCGATCAAAAAAAAAGGGATGTACCCTTGGATATTTCATTGCAGATCTTACCGCACTTGGTCGTTCATTTGCACTTAATGTCCCTGTAAAATATTTTATCGCGGACTGTACCTCATAGTTGCACCTTGAAACTAGATCAGCGGTGGTTTTTAACGATAAATCTAGTTAAAATCATGAGAATTGACTGTACCCAGTTCTTTATTGTTACACATTCCTGACCTATATTTTGTGACGTCGAAAACTGACTTTTACGTTAATTGACATTTCACTGTTGACGTCAATAAAGTTTGTCACGTAGACAATAAACGGTTACTCATGGGTGCATATTATTACACTGTTTAGTAGGTATATACATTTAATAAATATGTTATGCAATGCCGATGCGTAGGTAAAAGTATTTATTTACTTAATAGAAATTGAAAAATTGTTTTTCTGTGTTTTTACATAAAAACAAATGAGTTGATTTCACGAAGTTCGGCATATTGTTTTGGTTAAAGTAGGTATAGTAATAAAAATAATATGGTGCATAGCAGTCTGCGTAATATGAATATTGAATAGGTACCTACGTATCCATCACGCAACTTTATAAAAATGTTGATTTCAACGAAAGCTGAAAGCTGTAAACAAAATTGATTTGTTTCTTTTTCTCTAGGTAGTACACCTCTTCAGAACTAAGGTAGAATATTACAACTTTTACCAAGAAGCATAAATAAAATAAAAAAAAAAACGAGAATGCACTGCGAACTACGCTTGAAGCAAGGAAACTCTCCAATATTTTATAGAGCTTTTTGCTAATAAAAAGTTTTTTTTTCTGTATGTATCTAACCTAACCTAACCTAACCTTAAAATTTCAAAACTGCATATTCATCATCATCATCCTGAAGACGTCCACTGCTGAACATAGGCCTCTCCCAGAGAGCACCGCTTTGAGCAGCTACTCGCCTCCTGTTTCCATTGGCTCCCTCGGCTTTCAATAGATCGTAACATACACAACCTGCATACATAAACTGCATATTAAATCCCATAAATCCAACTTCCAGCTATTTTATCGTCAATTACTGGCTAGACGCCAGTCGTTGACAAATAGCATTAATATTTCTTCTCTACTTAGCACACAATAAATATTGCGTAGCAATAAATATGCGCCGGCGCTGCACGCTGCCTGCTTGCCCCGCGGTCATGGGGGGATAGGTTATCTGTCACTATTATCTGGGAAACGTTTATGCAAAAGCAGCACGTATATAGCGAAAGCTTAAAAAAGTTATTTAAATTACATCGCATTTATTATTAACACCTTGAAGTAAGAAGATCTAGATAAGAGATCATTCTTTGAATCTATGATACCTATATTTTCATTTGTATAAAAAAAATGACGGGTCGAGCCAGTCGTTCAGTTGATGTTAAGCGTCATGGTCATAACAGTTTAGTGTTATATGCTCTTTGATATGATTCAGTGCCATCGGTACTCAGTGGTAGTGGTATTAGGGTGATAAATAAGGCTTGGTTTTTAGATAGCTGTAGACCTCTATTTAAAAGATGCAATGTGCTCCCTTTACCATGTATGTACATTAGAGAAATTTGTATTTTTACGAAAGAACACCCTGAGTTTTTTAAGAAGCATGGTGAAGTTATGACCCGCCAAAAAAGGACTAAGTTTACTAACTTATTATATCAACCTCCTGCTCGAAAAGACTTGTATAAGAGAAATGTATATAATATGTGCATAACCATTTACAATAATATTCCAAATGACATAAAGATATTAGAGGGTAACATGTTTAAGAAATGTTTGACTGACTGGCTTCAATGCAACTGTTTTTATGGTGTTAAGGATTATAATGAATTTTGTACCAATGTTTACTTATAAATTATTAATAATAAAATTGTAATTAGTTATTAAATAACATTTGCACGTCTGCTTGCAGACTAAATACATGAACAAAACTTGCTGTAACATCTACTATACATGTATTTTAGCGAATAAACGTTTTGATTTGATTTGATTTGATTTGTAGAATGAACGTAGGTAAATACAAATGAAAATCATTTTTTTCTAGTTTATTATAATTTTGGATGAGCGGTAATATCTAGTTAAAGATATACTTAATAGTTATTATTTCATGTAAACTACATACATAATATATATTATCATTATTTTACAGTTACAATCAAATTCAGTAAAAAGTAAATATAATTTTATTTAACAATGACTTAAAATTAAATACAAATAATCTTACAAACATTTTGCGCTGCATTGCACTTTTAATAACAGGTAAATTAAAATGTAAATTGTTAGGTGCCTATACTTTTTGTAAAATGTGATTGAATGACGTGACGAGCTAGTCATTCACCTGATGTTAAGTGACACGGCCGCCCATAACAGTTGCAGTGTCACCCGGAACTTTACAACAATAAAGTTTCGCGTGATACTGCACTGCGCACGTCATCCTGAGACATCACCTAGTTTAGTAATCAGATTACTAGACTGAGTGATCAGATTATAAAGTCTCATTTGCCCAGTAATTTCACTAGCTACAATGCCCTTCAAACCGGAACACAGTAGTGCTTTGCACACTACTGCTTGGCGGTAGAATAACTGGCAAAGCGGTGTTACCTACCTAGACGAACTTTGCAGAAAAGTCCTACCACCTAGTAAAAAATAACACCTGATTAGTTTTCATTAATGAATTGTCTAATTACTGTTAGCTTGTCATAGTTAATATTAAAATGACCGATATAGCTCTTAGAATTAGCAAGTTGAAATGGCAATAGGCAGGTCACATTGCTCGCAGAACTGACAACCGATGGGGAAGAAAGGTTCTCAGAACCGGAAGACGCAGCGTAGGCCAGCCGCCACTACTAGATGGACCGATGACCTGGTGAAAACCGCGGGGAGCGGTGGACGTTTTGAGACTGTTAATGATGATGATGATTAATATTATGTAGGTACCTATACCATCGTCCTATCCATATAGGTATTATACAATACCAAAATGCTGGCACTTATTTGGCCCAACGCATCAGCATTGCAATTCAACGTGGCAATGCGGCCAGCATGTTGGGTACGCTACCTACCGGTAGTGGGCTGGAGCACTTGGACTTGGCCATCGCGGCTATTATACAGTCCATAAGTGTTCTTTGTAGTAGGTAGTGTAGCTAGTTTAGTTTAGCTTAGTTTAGTTTAGTTTAGTTTTTATTATAGTAGTAGTTAGCTTGAGTAATAAAGGCAATTTGCCCGTTAAAAAAAAATACAAATAAGAAATTTAATACTTCATTTATTTTATTTGTGGTATAAAGCCATCCATTAGTAAAATGCATAACTCAAGATGGGTATTGGATAATCGAATGCATCCTAACTCATTGGCTTATCACTTAAAATCACGCAGTACGTACCTATTAACTAGAATGTTATTGCAGAAAATTGCTAAATACAATATTTCGTTAAGTACAGTGTTTTTTTTTTGTTTTTTACAGTGTGTTTTTCATTTCACATCAACCCATGTTCGTACCTAGGTAATATAAATTAGGCAATTTCAAACTTTGATTAATTTTTAAGGGTTCCGTACACAAATAGTAAAACGGGCCCTATTACCTTCTAAGGCTCCGCTGTCTGTCTGTCTGTCCGTCTGTCACCAGGCCGTATCTTACGAGCCGTAATAGTTAGACAAATGAAATTTTCACAGAAGATGTATTTCTGTTGCCGCTATAACAACAAATACTAAAAAATAGAATAAAATAAATATTTAAGGGGGCTCCCATACCACAAACGTGATTTTTTTGCTCGTTTTTATAGATAATGGTACGGAACCCTTCATGCGCGAATCTAACTCGCACTTGGCCGGTTATTTATTTTTAAACCTATGATAATCATTCACAATCCATATCTTGAAGTACCTTTTTTGTTTGTTTTGTAATGCAACGTGTGTTAGGGAATTTCATTCAGCGTATCTACCTGAACATGTTGAAGCCTGATGAAATTTAGTAAAATTAATGAATTATGATCAAAAATCGTAAATGTAGCAAAGAATAGGTATTGCAGAGCAATAATAACGACTGCTCATCGACTTTTTTTTTCATATATTTTGGCTCCACACATAGTGTATTTAGCCAGTGTCAAGTATTGTAGTTTTTCATCGTATTATGAAATATTTCATGTAAAGTCAAGTCTTAGTCACAGTCAGTCAGGGTAGTCATAGTCCAGTCTAAGTCTGGTAGTCATAATCCAGTTTAAGTCATGTCCTAGTAAAGTAGTGGCAACTTTACTATAGGCTTCTATGGAATTTTGGAAGCAACAAGAAAAACCACGTTTCACTACATTATATCACTTGCCCACACTTATACTCGTAATTCAGCACTTAATGCGTAAAATGCCACTAATTTTAAACATTAACACTAGAAAAAGCATAAGTTTTGTAAAATAATACAATGCAACGACGTGAACTTTTTCACGTTCCCGCCAAAACTCCCCTCATCGACTTGATTCTTGATTTTAGTTAGTTTTAGAATAACGCCATCTGTTGTCGAGTAGGTACACTGCTTAATACATTTTAACAGTACTTACAATATCCTTTTTTCTTTTCTTTTCGGTGCTTTTCTTTTTTTAATACGGGATCCTTTTTTCGTTTCTTATTTTAAACAATGTTTTACACTGTTTAAATTTATGTAACTTGAAAAGTTGAATAACAAATGGGATTTGAACCCGTATTCATTCGTCCCTAAAGCCGGGACATGCTTTAGTTGCTTGTCACGGTAGCTGTCTTGACTTTAGGAATGGATGGATGCGTGTTCAAATCCCGTTCGTGTTCATTTGAGCTGTCAAATTCTTACAGTGGCCGGACTGTAAAACAACAGTACAAAGATAGGTACTTACCTGTATACTCTTTATTTTTTTGGCAACCAGTAGGATTTAATCCTAGGCCTTGCAACTCACCAGATTAGACGCTCTTACAACTAAGCTGTGCTCACATGCCCAGCAGCTGCTAAAATCTTAAGGACTATTTAAAAATTATAAAACTTCATGTTAAGGCTCGTTTAATCATAGATCCTCTATAATATAAATATAAATAACTCCCAACGATCACATACATAGATTCTGGACCCTAACTAGGATTCCCTGTATCTAGGGACCCAGGTACTACGAGGACCATGCTCTTACAACGCCCAGATACCAAACAAGTATTTGTGCTTTTTTTCATGTGCACAAATACTTGTCCTGTCACGGGAATCGAACCCGCCGCCTCCGGGCTATGAGCCGACCCGCTCAACCACCACACCACAGAGGCTGTCAGGCTGTCTCGCTCGTTTTTTTTATTCTGTCCTGTTTCATTCTGTTTTTAAGTATGAAAACTTGATTGGATGAATGTGATTTCTTTTTGTTGAACAGTTTTAATGTTATTTTTAAGGTTTTCATGTGTACCTACAGATATTTCGTAAGTAAATAATAAATACCTTCAAAAATGTCGCAATGCGTGAGCGAGATAGAGCATCCAAGAATATACGAGCCTCTGAACGACTCATTTGTCCTTGTGCATTTTTATCATCACGTGATAATTTAAAAATCTTATCTGTCAAAGAAATCAATTCGTTATTATCAGTTCCCGATGTAAGAGAGTTGGCGAAATTTATCTAACGGCTTATATCTCTTGTTGTTCGATAATCTGTGGCTATTATCCCCAGATTAAAGAAAACAAATCTATAAAATTACTTATCTGATATTCAACAATTGTTTACTTTTTGTCGTTTGGGCGCTTCGTGATTTTCGTAGCCCAAGTTCATTATAATAGGCCCGATTTAGAAGGCTTTAGTTGACAGTCCTTAAAATACTAAAAATATATCCGTCTCTTATATTGCCGTCTATTTGACAAGGACAGCAACAGTTTTAGAAGTTTTAGATCTGTCATCTAAAGCCTTTAAAATTGGCCCCATTATCTTGTGATAAATCAAAAAACACTAGTATAATGATGGTAAATCTAATGTATGGAAAAGCAGATGGCGGTGATCATTCTAAGTTTGAATTTGAATCTAAATTATGAATGGCCAATTTTTGATACGAAAGCTAAGAAAGATTCTTTTAGAGTTTTGGCGGGAACGTGAAAAAGTTCACGTCGTTGCATTGTATTATTTCACAAAACTTATGCTTTTTCTAGTGTTAATGTTTAAAATTAGTGGCATTTTACGCATTAAGTGCTGAATTACGAGTATAAGTGTGGGCAAGTGATATAATGTAGTGAAACGTGGTTTTTCGTGTTGCTTCCAAAATTCCATAGAAGCCTCTATTAAAGTTGCCACTACTTTACTAGGACATGACTTAAACTGGATTATGACTACCTGACTTAGACTGGACTATGACTACCCTGACTGACTGTGACTAAGACTTGACTTTACATGAAACATTTCATAATACGATGAAAAACTACAATACTTGACACTGGCTAAATACACTATGTGTGGAGCCAAAATATATGAAAAAAAAAGCTAAGAAAGCAGGTGGAATGCTGGAATGATGAAGGAGCATGACATCGTCACAATCTGACGTTACGCGTATATAGAAGGTGTAGGTATAGTTTGCCTCAGTTGGATGCTGAGTTTGGGAATGTCTGTTATTTAGTCTTTTTAAATTAGGTATTATACATACCTAATATAGGTAATTTCAAGAGCGATGGGGTCCGAGCGGTAGCATGTGCGCTTCGCAATCTTACGGCATCGGGTTCGATCCTCGGCCCTGCACCAATGACTTATCTAGTAAGTTATGTGCAGTTTACGATGCCATCGCTCCGTGCCTCGGAGAGCACGTTAAGCCGTCGGTCCCGGTTGTCATAAGAATATCTATGACAATCGTTTCGGGTAGTCAGACGCCTGATAGAATCTGACGCCTGATCTACTAACCATCCCTGTTACTGGTCCCTTATGGGTTGCGAGGTCAGATGGCAGTCGCTCGTGTAATTCTGGTAACTTGCCGCTACAGGTTAAATTAGGAAGCCGACCTCAATAACAAAATGGGAAAGGCAAGGAGCATGATGATGACATAATATAGATATTTTGTTATAGTTTTATGGTTTATTGTGTGTGTGTTTTTGGAATAAATGTATTATCGTTCTTTTTTTTTTCTTGTGAGTAGTTTTAGTACTGAAGAAGTAAGAATGAAGCCCAATCTCTGATTAAGTATTGTTCATCAAGACTACCAATGCTGTGTTGAGGCTGTGGCACAGATAATATAATTTTATACTAGACCGTGGTATGATTATGTGACATCAAGATATGTCTTATCATTGTCAAATGTCTGACAAAATACTTACATTGAATACCTGTCAGTACTCTAGCACTGCGTATTATTTTGTGCAATAGGTAATGGCTTATGTAGTATCCTATAATATACCAGCATCTTTGTATCCCGTGTGTGTATGTTGTTTGATAAGTTCAATCTGGATTTTTTAAAGTCTCTAGTGTATATACTTATCGGCCACTGGTCTTAACCAGGGCCCTAATTCTGTATGAAAACTCAGATTCCACACGATACGAAACCACGTCGTTATCGTGTCTTGTTCAAATCGTGTCACAGCATTAGAAATACCTTCTCTTTACATTATGTTATTTTTAATTTGAATAAATATTGATATACTTATTAGGTGGTGGTAACTTTTGACGTGTTGATGTTTCGGAACGTGTCTCAGTGGAACATTATGATTTTTGACAGTTCAAATCGCGTCATTTCCAAATTCATTTCGCGCGGTTTTGTTTCCATTTCATAGAGAATAGATTTTTGCAGATTTCTTATACTGGGTGGCGCAAAAGTACTGGCACTAAAGAAAATACTTTTATTTTTTTTATATGACATTTTCTGTCATTCTGTTGTTGAAAATTGTGTAGTGAACAAATGTAAAATACACTGAAAATAAACATGGACCGTTTTACTCCCCAAGAACGTGGAATAATTGTGTCAATGTTCTTACGGAATAATTCATCAGTGATAAGAACACAACGTGAATTTCGTCGACGATTTCCCCACCGTCCGGCACCGATTGGTCGCACAATTCGACGCTTTGCCACACGCCTTGAAGCAACTGGCTCAACATTGGATAGACCTAAGTCTGGGAGACCAAGAACAGGCCGTTCAGCTGAAAATATCGATGCTGTGCGCGAAGATGTGGAAGAGTGTCCAGAAACATCAACGAGGCAACGTGCCACGCAATTGGGCATTTCCAGACGGACCCTGCAGCGTATTTTGGTGAAAGACTTAAAGATGTTCCCGTATAAAACTCAAATGACTCATCAACTGCTGCCTGCTGACCACCGAGCTCGTCTAGATTACTGCCAGCGCGTCATAAACCTCAACCTTGAAGAGGATGATTTTCCTTCAAAATTGGTTATGAGTGACGAAGCGCATTTCCATCTCTCAGGGCATGTCAATAAGCAGAATACTCGGTTCTGGGGCACTGATAATCCGCGCATTATTCAAGAAACACCTCTACACCCACTAAAAGTTACTGTATGGTGTGGCATCTGTGTTGACAGAGTGATCGGACCCTATTTTTTCGAAGACGCTGGAGGCAATGCGATAACTGTCACTGGAGAACGCTACAGAACCATGTTACGTGAGTTTTTGATACCCAGTTTGGACGAATTGGGGCTGGAGCACATCTGGTTTCAACAAGACGGCGCTACGGCACACACAGCGCGCGACACTATGGACTTAGTGAGGGACGCTTTTCCAAGCCGAGTTATCTCTCGTTTTGGCGATTTGCCTTGGCCTGCAAGATCACCCGATCTGACCAGTCCAGACTTCTTTCTTTGGGGTTTTTTGAAATCTCGGGTGTATGTGAACAAGCCACAGACTCTCGCAGCTCTAAAAGAAAACATTCGTCAAGAAATAACGAACATATCGCAGGAAGTGTTACGGCAAGTTATGCAAAATGTCATAAATAGGGCTCAAATGTGTATCAACTCTGGAGGTCACCATTTAAAAGACATCATCTTTAAATCCTAATGGTACGAAATTTAATGGCACAAATATACATTTAAAAAAACCTAAATCTAGTTTTCTAATTTAGAAAAAATGTTATAGCTGAACCAAATAGGGTCTTTACTTTTGCGCCACCCAGTATAAGACAAGGAATTCGCGTGGTTTCGAAGTAAGGAATCGTAAAGTGGTCATACAGAATTAGGGTCCCGATGGAAAGCGACGACGCAGTCTATGATTGTACATGCTTGCATAGAAGATATTTGTTCAATCTTGTATTGAAGACTCCCAGCAAAAAAGTAGTCAAACACAAACCAATAAAGTATTTTAAGAAAATAACTCTTATTTACTAGGATCTCGTAGGCGTCGTGGATGATTTAGAAACAAAAACCCAAAGAACGTAGTGGATTTTTTTTGAAATTTACATATATATATTAATTGCATTGTCATCATCATAGTGATAGGGATTAAAGAGCAGATAGGGATTAAGATCAGTACCTTTTTAGTCTCATAAAGACTAGAGCCTTTTCAATTCATTCAATCAATGGAACTGTTAACTGAACTAGTATCAGTAGTACAAAATCTCAGTAGTTCAGTGAATTAAACTGTTAACTGAACTACTGAGAATAGACGGTTTACGAAGACTAAACTATAGCTTTTTTCGAATAGATGTGATAACATCTTAGATTTTAGAAATGCTGAAATACCTGTTTTGACACTATTGTACTTAAGGTGGAACGATTCACTAGCGCGGCAAATTCAAATTTTCTTGCGTTCTTTTGCCAATGTGAACCTACCACAGCGTATAAAGACCCTCCACTATAATTACATTTTAAAACAGACTAATTTATCCTAGAGTAAATTAAACAATGCCTCGTACTTTTATTTATTCTGTGACAATAGTTATTAAAATTGAATAGGCGCTTTCAGATTAGGTATTTCAAAGAGACCGCAACGACCACCTAATTATCACCTAATTATTATTGTAAGTGGATTTGCCATTGTTCAAAACAGAGAAGGAAAACCTCCAGTCTAGATATAGGCCTTAAGGAACGGTGTAAACCCAGAATGAACAAAGAGCACCTTTATTGCCGTTACTAATCTGATCTGACCTGTCAAAATAATCATTATAAAATATATGTAAATAGAAAATAAAACGGCCAAGGAATGGAATGCTCTTCCAGCAACAGTATTTCCTCCTGGGTCTTTTAAGGTATAGAGTGAATGGGCTCTCATGGGCAAACGTGACCTTAGACAACTTCGTCACCCATCAGGAGAGTTGTTGTATAAGATATACCAATTTTAGCTTTAAAAAAGCGAAAAACAGGATTGGCCGCACAAAACTTAACTAAGTACCTACTTACAGGATTTGCCCAACTTACAGGTAGGTACTTTTAGTTTTTCAAAAGTAAAACCGTTCTAATGACCCCCAAAAATATGTTATGAACGTAGTTTTTAACATTTTCAGCGATAACAAAACATTTCCTTTTACAAATTAAATATTCAGACTGGTATTTTAAAGGAATGACCAGAAATAAATATTTATTTGATATCTACATTTCATGCAATCCACTAAAATCCCGCAAAATTAACGCATTTTCATGCGCAGAACCAATTTAACTTGAAAATTATGATCAACTTTATACAGAGCGGTATTGCGTGAGTGGTGAAAAGAAACGCGCTATGACGGGGCCTTATGGGCGTTTGTCCTCTGCCGAGCACGAGATGATGATAACGGGTGCCGAATTATTAATCATTTACGATATGTATGGATGATTATAATTTCAAAATTAGTATAAAAACTTAATAATTGTTAATTATGGGTTACCTTAACTGCGGAACAAAAACCCACCCTTAATCAGGCTTCACATAATTCTGAAGTCCTAAATCCGGCTTTTATGAAATTGCCTTTAAAGTTATTATACTTATTATACTTCCTCAAACAAAAACATCCATAAAAATTGCCTTTGTAAAAATGCGGTTTTTGTTTTAACCCACTTGAAGGATTCACAAAGGTTCACTAAATAGCTTTTACACCTTAGGGGTTGCATTTGGTTTAAGTGGAGCAAACACGAAATAATAAAAAAACTTCCTTCAATTTTCTTTCCCCTCTTTCCCCTTTCCTCCTTTTATTCATCCTATTAACATCTCCCCCTTTAGTATCGTTCAACTGCCTATCATATTTTTTCGGGAATGCCTTCTTACCCCTCTATTCCTTCCCTTTCACTATTCGTGTTTAACTAATAACTACCTACCTGTAATGTTTGAATGAAATGAAATGAAATAATTTATTGGCATAAATGGTACATTGTAATCAAATTATACGAAAGTACATTTATGGACTCGTCATTAGGTTGTCTTATTAAAAGTTTTAATCATCGACAGAGATGCATTGTCATCGCTGTTTAAATTGTACGTTATTAGTTTACGAGCATTATTTAATTCAGTGTTTGTAACTTTATTTAAAAGCTGTAGAAGGGCTTGTATATTTAATAAAATATAATAAAATATTCGCTGTAAAGAGGCTTCGTCATAAATATTGACATCTAATATAACTATATAATAATTATAAATTAATGGGACTAAAACTGATATTAAAAAAGAATAGGTAAGTAATATAAATTGATTGCAATTCATGTAAAAATAAAAGAGAGCTCAAGCACGATTTCAATAAAGTAAAACTGCGGTAGTCATTATCATCCAAGTATTCTTTTAACGTATATAATGTTTTGGATAGTAGAAGGTGTTTCACATTTGAACAAAAGACGGCGTAGCTTTCTGCTTCCTTTATGCAGTTTGGTAATTTATTGTACAGTCTTTGTCCCATTAGCCTAGGAGTTTTCTTAGTTAAATTTAATCTATGTTTTATCGGTACCAAGAAATTTTTGTGCCGCACATTGAAATTGTTTTTTTCGGCTCGTGTTACAAATGTGTGTAAATTGGTCCGGACATATTTTAATATTTCCATAATGTATACTGAGACTGATGTTAGGATGCCCAGACTCCGAAAATGATCTCTACAGGACTCTTTAAATTTTGCATTTACTCGAATAGCACGTTTTTGCATCTTCAGCAGTTCAGCGGATCAGCAATTCAGATCCATTTTCATCCTTAATCCATACGGATAAGGACAATTTTCCAATTGCCTTCATTACATAACGTACTACTCATCTATCGAGTTCAAGAGACCTACGCAATCATTCGACGTTATAAGGTATGGCGACCTAGAGCTTATTGCACACGAGATACTGAGCCCGCATGGACAAGCCAGTATGAAAAAAAACATTAGGATTTTCAACCTTATAACTACAAAGTAAGGCTTAAAGTTTAAGAACTAGAACGAGTGTATAGTTAATGGAAGTCAGTGATATTTAAAAGAACTACTCTATGGAAAATATTGAAATCTTCTTTTTGTAAACCTGATTTATGCTTTAAAATGTATGTTGCATATAATTTTTTTTTTGCTCTGTTTTTAAAACACAGAAGCGTGCAAGATTAAAACTTAATAATAATATATCTTTAGAGTTTACAAACATTCAAAATAATCTTGACATACCACTTCATTTAAGCTATAACTGGAACGCATATTCACAGTAAACACCTCTGTGCTCTCTGTCGGAGTTATTTTATTCGCAGAAACACAGTCCAATGCTCCCCTCATTTTTACGTCACAAAAACTTCGCGTAACAATTACAACTAAAACCGCACCAAAAAAAATAAATGAAATCCACCAATAACAAAAGAGATCGCTTAATCTCTAATTTAAAACATAACACTTCACTTTTTAAACAAATGAACGTCGAGGCACGTCAAGGCTCTACCAACGAGCGCGCTCTTTTTAAACTTCGAACAACTTTTTATTTTTTATATACCGGTTTAATCAAAGGAGTCGCTAACATCTTGCGCTCCTTATGAAGCGTTCAAGTGTTTCTACTTATGTTGTAGAACTGGCTGCGTGCGCGCAACGACGACGTGTGACGTTGATATAATGATATAAGAGGTGCTGGATGCGTCATAGGTAGCAAGCCGATTTAAATGTCTTTAAACTATAAAATGTGTGTTGATGAGATAGGAAGTTTTTTTTTATCTATTTGCGTGGTTTTGTAGTATTGCTATTTATGATGTGGTAATTTATAGAGCGAATTTTGTCAATTAATGGAGAAAGAAGTTTTTTGGCTACCATTGCCACCCCAGGCCCATTAATGGCCCATTGATCGTCTTTTGGCTTCATTTCCTTGGCCCTTTTGCCCCCCATTGCCATGCCCCCAGCCAGACGAAGGCCTTTATAGAAGCCTTCGAAGCGTAGGCAAAGAAGTACTATGATTATAGTTTCCTTTTTTTTTCTTTCACAAAAAGTATTTCTAAAGAAGATAGTTTAAATGTAGCTATTATAGATATGACACGAACGAGTGTGATGTCTATGTAAGTGTCAGTGTGTACCTATTTTTAGCACGTGTTATGCACTAAGGCCCGTATCTACATAAATTGTGATACGATAACTTCGAAAGGTTCGAGATAAAAATTAAAATAATATAATGAAAACATGAATAATAAATTAATAACTTGCCGAGCTGCTTACTTAAAAAAACAATAACAACTTTTTTGCAAATTCTTTTTTTAGCATTTGCCAAAAGTCAGGTCTACAAGGTCTAAGTCTCTACACCGTCTACACCAATATATCTCTGTAATATAGTCGACAGTTTTTTATCTATTGCAGCAATTACATTGGACTAAATTTAGTCGCCTAGTTGGGATTCGGGAATGGAAGCTTACTTCCTACCCAGTTAGTAAGTTGAAGTGGCAATGGGCAGGCCACATCGCTCGTAGAACTGACAACCGATGGGGAAGAATGGTTCTCGAGTGGCGACCACGAACCGGAAGACACAGCGTAGGCCGGCCCCCCACTCGGTGGACCGACGACCTGGTGAAAGCCGCGGGGAGCCGATGGATGCAGGAGGCGAGCAGCCGCTCAAGGTGGCGTGCTCTGGGGGAGGCCTATGTTCAGCAGTGGACGTCTTCAGGCTGTTAATGATGATGATGATGATGACACAGTAATAGCCAATTTTTTTCTATCTCTATTTTCTTGGGTTTCGTAGTCGATATCGAATACTACTTTATCGAAGCCCACTTTCACACGGCCATAATATCATCGAAAGCTCACATTCAAAACACCATATCTTCGAAACGCTATATCCTCGAAAAGCTACATCATCAAAACGCAAGGCTATTTCATCACGGGGCCATTTATCAACTAGCTCAAAGCGCGACTTCTATGCCACTGGATACTACGTACCTACTACTTATTAGTGACTATGGTACTTTTAAATTTAAACTATAATTCTACTAGTGTATTTTGAATTATGACATTTTAAGATCCAGACGTTTGGCTTCCATTCTAGTGCATGTACCATTCATGTCTATTTAGTGATTATGGCAATGAATATCACGAGTCGTCATTTTGCAGCGATGACATTCTGATGACGATCGACCCAATATTCCTCAATTCTAATTCAATAAAAACGTGTGTATAATATGAAATCTATACCTAGTTAAATGATAACTGCATCAACGGGAAACGGGCTATTGGTGTTTTTGTTATAGTTTGGGAGTTGAGCATTACCTTCTATAAGTAATGTAAAGTTACCTACTTAATATTTATGACGATAAATTAGCAATATTGAGCTCTATACATTGTAACCCTTGGCTGCGTAGAATCAATTACCTGCCTGTTGACGCTCTGTAAAGACCGGTAGAGACTATATACCAACTGCAGTACCTACTTGTCTAAAACTTTTCTCAAAATTCACTTACTGAAAATTAATGGCATTTTTATACGAGCACCTAATACGTACGCATTTTTAAATATTCTCCATTTGGTAGTTTGTATGGACAAACATATACCTATAAAAACAAGGAAATTTAGCCACATCTAGACCATCCATAATAATGTTAATGTTGTAATATGCATGAAAAAAGCAAATTATGCTTATTTTGTGACTCATACAAAATACAAAAATTCCTGAACATATTATACCTGAGCAAAACAGGTCCGTTGAAAATTTGAGATATTATACCTACACATAATAACGGCAAATACCTCTTTTGGTTTTCCTCTTTGGCTATAATGAGGAGTTTTATTTAAAAAAAAAACCTAGTTCCGCTTCTTTTCTAGATGGCGCAGTAAGTAATAGTTTAAACCTTTCAAACCACAGAGTATTTCAAACATAAGAAAATGCCTAGACTATCTACAATTAAATGTCAAATTCAGTTGAGTGGATCACGAGTACATTGCCTGTAGTATCTCCTAAGCAGTCTGTGGTGCATTCTTATTAAGTAAATTGAAGTACAGTAGATCTGCGAGATAGGTAAACGTTAATATTACGATCCAAAATAAAGCCAAGCTATGCCACAACGAAACTAAAAAAAAAGGGTTTAGAGTTGACAGTCAGCACCTAGACAGTCAGTATCGTGACACATTTCCTCTAACCTGTGGTCTATGCTTGAAACAGTGACAGTGACAGATTTTGGTAAAACCACAACTGGCGCCATCTATTGGGTCATATATAAAATACAATTTCTTTTTTTTAAATAAAAAGCCTCATTGTTATTCATTGATGTGTAGTTAGGTATATAGATAATAATTCCACCAGTACGTTGGCACAGTATAACAAACATTAACTTTACTGTGATCTTGGGTATCTTATCTTAAGGGGGAACGTTTCCTCAGCACGGCAAATTCAAATTTTCTTGCGTTTTTTGCCAATCATAGCTTAATTACTCAACGCGATGACATGAAAACTAATTTAACGTAAATAAACAGAATGTATCAATAAATTACGATTAAAAGTATCATCACCTAGATATCTTTGGTTTAGCGACAAATGGCAATAGACTGAAAAGCCAAGACGAAATTGATTTATTGCCATTTGTTGCTAAGCCAATGATATTTAGGTAATACTTTTCATCGTAATTTGTTGATACATTCTATATACTTACGTTAAATCAGTTTTCATGTAATTATGTTTTGTAATTATACTTACACAAATTTAATAGGTACAGTATGACATTTCGAGGGATACCAAGCTAGAGATTTTTTCCCTAAATTTTGAGGTAAAAGAGGAATGGGGGTTCTTAGGGGATTAAAAATAATAATAATAATAATAAATTGATGGCAAGATTGCTTAACGTTTTTTTGCTGCAGAAATCTTCGCACTTTAAGATTATTCATCTCATGAGAAGGAAAAAAGTCTATTTATTAAAAATTATCCGTGCGATCAGGCGATGCAACCGATGTATATCACCTAATATACATCTGTTGTTCATGCTGTGGTCAACGAATTGTTTTTTACATGAATATATAACTATAAGTGTTAACATGTTTTAATGATGACGCATGAAGCAGTACGCATTCAAGAATAAGAAAAGATAAAGGTACTAATTTAAAAATTTATGTATTTCTCAAATCAGTTTATAAATGAGGAAGTAACGTAAAGAATATAAAAACTATAACCATATAGAGAAAATCTTTCATTTTTATTTCATGTTACAAATGTTCCTATAGCATAAGGATTTGAGGTCGCCGTGTCACGACTATTGCGTTTTAGATATTATTAAGAAACATTGTATAATTATTGCTTTATTTTATGAGCTTCAAATACTTATATACCTGCAACATACAATGAATATGCTAGGAATACAAAAAAACCTTAGGGGTTTTTAGGGGATTTAAGTTATCTAGGGAAAAAAATCTTTAGGAACTGGCAGCACTTTTATTCTAACAATAGTGATGCGACTATTACACATTCGATTAATCGGTGAAATTTTCGTATAAGGTAATTAATCGAATCAAATCTTTGGGCGAGCATAATTCAGTGATATAATCTTGTGCAGTTCGCTAATTATCTACTTTGAAAGGGTGATTTTAATTATAATAATTATATAGTATACAATCCTAAAGCTCCAGGGTGGAAATGTTAAAGGGCATAACGCCGCGAGTAGCGTTCAATGAAAGTGCAGCACACCTTTCCACACCCTAAGCCGCCCCACACCGATGTTGCTTCCTCGGTAGCCAGTAGCCCCTACGGGTGCCCCATTTATAGTGTGGCAAGTCATCACCTCCCTCAAAAATTTGATATGATGAGACAAATTTTATCTCATTCCATAAACCAGATCATAATAATCCATCAAAAGTTCACCACAATAGCCCAGATATTTTTACCTTCATTTATTAAACAAAATAGTTATGAATAGGTATGCCAACATGTAAGAAATAAATAGTACACCTTGGTCACTTTGTCTAGCTGTCCTCGCTGAAATGCAAGCCATTGACGTCAAGTATAGGAATAGTGTGACCGTGTTATCTTTTGTATTCAAAAAGGCCTCTTGGTGTTATGGCGCGGCCAGACATGCGGAGCAACAGCGAATCTTCGCTGTTGAACGCTCATGTGGCCGCGTACAGCGATGCATCGCAGCATCGATGGGCGCAGAAAGCTATCGCGTGAAAGTGAAAGCCTTTATTTTCGCAACACTCTTATTCGCAACAATCATTAGTTCTCTTACTGAGATCATATCATATGAAAAAACTAAACGATTATTGAATAAATATGTAGAATCAGTATCCTTTACTCTTTAAAATCGGGTTTATCCGATATCGATTATTTAGTTCACATCTCTAGACCAGTTAATCTGACAGTGTCAATCACTAATCATGTCAACTTCATAGTGGACTTCTTAAATTTGATAAGGTATAAGCTATTATTTGCAAAAAACGCAAGAAAATTTGAATTTGCCGCGCTGAGGAAACATTCCACCTTAACGCCACTTGATCTCTATTGGTAGTGACAGGAGCATTTAGACTGTCTCTAGGTCAACGCAGCAGTCCAAAATATGTTTTTTGATCTGCGTACGAAGTGCGTAGGTACTAGGAGGTAGTGGGTATACATATATTTCCTCTATGCCATATCTAGTATAAATGTATAACTATTTAATTCCTCTGCACTTAACGTAAGTATATGCATGAGTCACACACGTGAGCAATTCGTTTCTATTACCTATTCTGTGACTACTAGTAAACCAATACAAGATGATGGTTTTGTAGGTTACTTTACTATGATTGCTGAGAGTTCCGGTTTGCAAATGATGATTCATCATCGGGTTAAAAACATTATAATCATCATCATCATCATCAACATCACCATTTCTTTCAACTTTCTCATGTAAGCAAGTTAATTAATTAGCTCTGTGGTCTCTGAATTTTGCCACCTGAATGCTTTTTGGAAGCCCAAACGACCTAGTTTAGAATTTATTTTGTGTTCTACTACAATGATATTTTTATTCGGTTAAATATACCTCCAGACTCCAGAGTGACTCCAATTCAATTTTGCCAAGCCAAAGAGAGAGAGAGTACTAAATAAAAACTGGAAAATCCTCAGTGGATCTGGATCACCAGCAAATGCTTTGCGGATTGTTTTTACTATTGCAAATCTATATGAATTGAGGGACCTATCAGTGCTTCATCATGGACTTCGAAGATAGCCCTACAAAACTTCTAAGTAACATATTTGTTATTTAGGAGTTTTTTATGACTATCTTATTCATGTACCTATTGAAATTAACACAGGTAGAATATTTTTGCTACATGTCTATGGAAGTTAAGGTGTATTGGAAACATGAACCTACTACCCGAAACTGGAAATTACAAACCAAAGCTGTCAGTTGATCAAACCATAATATAGGCTTTGGGTTGTTCCTGTCTGTCCCTCGACCTGTCCCCACTAAGTGGAAAAGAAGGAATAAAAATTCCTGCCTGTCCTTGTGAAGATACCATTGGAACTCCAAACGGCAAACCAAAAGAATCGTGTAGCACAATTTTAGGGAGTGCTGGAGATTACAGATACCCAGTTGATGAAACTATTACCTTTGGAGATATTGATTTTATAGCTAATTAATTAAGGTTTTGTACTGGATATCACGTATCAGCTGGTGAAGTTGGTATACTTTCTGTTAATCAAACTATTTTCATTGCTCACAAACGTCTCTGGTTTCCTCACAGATTAAAGAAAAAAACAACTACACACACAACATACTTGACACTGGCTAAATAACTATGTGTCGAGCCAAAATATAATTAAAAAAAACAGATTATAAAAATATAAGTAAAAACCTTGTAGGTTTTTGGCGGGAACGCGGAAAAGTTCACGTAGGTGCATTGTATTATTTTACAAAACTTATGCTTTTTCCAGTGTTAATGTTTAAAATTGGTGGTGTTTTACGCATTAAGTGCTGAATTACGAGCATGAGTGTGGGCAAGTGATATAATGTAGTGAAACGTGGTTTTTCGTATTGCTTCCAAAATCCAAGATCCATAGAAGCCTCTAGTAAAGTGGCCACCACTTTACTAGGGCATGCCTTAGACTGGATTATGACTTAGACTAGACTATGACTACTCTGACTGTGACTATGACTTCACTTTAAGTGAAAATTTCCATAATACGATGAAAAATTACAAAACTTGACACTGGCTAAATACACTATGTGTGGAGCCAAAATATAAAGAAAAAAAAAACCTTGTAAAAATTGTTTTTTTCTCTAATCTGTGTAAAAACCATTCCGTGAATTTCCCATACCTAACTAAGTAAATCAGCTAAACAAAAACAATGAATTTACTGGAACTCACTCCAGTAGAAGAACTAGCTGTTGATATAGTTGTGCAAGTTGTAAACACAGCTAAAGCCAAAGTAGGATGTCGAATGAATTTAGCTCAGCTGGCCAGTGAGTAATTTGTATACTAAACGAATAATTTGTTTATTGTCTGGCTTCCTAAAGGTTTTTTTAAACTAATTTGTGATGCACGTTCCTTAGAAATAGTTTTATTTAGCTCCTATTTATTAACGCAAAATCAATCTGGCGGCATTTATATGCGTTCGACTCTTCCAGGAACCTGCCAGATGATAGAATTATGTTCTTACTGAGGGTTTTAGCTCTAAGAATTAGCAGATTATTGTTAGTAGATAAAATGGCAATGGTCAGGCCATATCGCTCGTAGAATGACAACCGATGGAGAAGAAAGGTTCTGGAGTGGCGAGTTGGCAACCATGAACCGGAAGATTTAACGTAGGCCAGCCGCCCTCTAACTAGGTGGACCGATGACATTAAAATCGCGGGAGCCGATGGACCCCGGAGGCAAGCAGCCGCTCATAGTTGCGCTCTAAGGGGGAGGCCTATTTTCAGCAGTGGACGTGTTCAGGCTGTCAGGCTGCCATCAGCCCAATACGTTACTACTGCTGGGACATCAACCTTCGCTCACAGAGAAAGAACATTTAAGTTACTGTTCTTCTTACAGACAGCCACAAAGATACCGCCATGTTGGTATCTCTCCAGAGTCTAGGAGTCCCACTGGGACGGACCGCAGACAAGTTCCTCACACAAACTATCGAGAAGCAGTGGCAACTGAACCGCAAGTTTATGTACGTCAAGCGGTACATGGGCAGTTCTCATGATGAAGCGTCGCACTATTACTACTACGAAGTACGATTATATTATTTTTTAGCTGAATAATCACATCAGATTTTCAACTTTATCGCTTGGCAGGCGTCTTGGTGGTCCTGGATATTTCCTTAGCCGGCTCTTACAGTACTGTGGGAAGAGATGGTCCATATTCCCTCGCTGAATAATATCTACTTCTCATCAGCGTATACATTCTAACTGCTGTGACATGGGCCTTTTTTACCCTCGGGGAGAGAGTATGTAGTCCATGATCCACCACATTGAACAACATGGCCAGCGAGTTGATATTCCGCCCTTCATTTCATCATCATTATCATCATCAGCCTGACCCTTACGGCTGGCATAGTCCTCTCTGGTAGAACGCCGCACTTACGAACCGACCTGCACAATCAGTCACCACATATACTTTGGCGGCTCGTATTACGAATGTCAAATTGAATAGCTTTTGCACGAATTGAACGAATATAAAAATAATTCATAAATGGATCTCAGTCAGCTACGTCTTGTTGATCGATGGTGAAGTCGAGATTGAAATATTCTTGTCAGTAATTGGCATATGTTGATGATGATGATGATGTGGAAAACACGGCACGTTCCTCTCTATCCAACAACTCGGGAACAGAACGTTCTGTCCGTTCACCCGTCGCTTACAAGGGCACTGAAGGAACATTTATGTACCTAACTCAAAAAAAATCTACTACATCATCATCATCAACCTGCCCGAAGACGTCCACTGCTGAACATAGGCCTCCCCCACACAGCACCACTTTGAGAGGCTGCTCGCCTCTTGTATTTATTGGCTCCCCGAGGTTTTAGTCAGCTCATCAGTCCACCTAGCGAGAGGCTGGCCTACACTGTGTCTTCCAGTTCGTAGTCGTCATTCGAGAACTTTTCTTCCTCGTCTACTACAAGTTTCATGCTTATTCAGGTAGTCTTCAGCCAGCCTACCATATTATACCCAATTCCCCAAGCAACGGCCACAGTATATTTCAGGATTGCAGATAAGCATATTAATTCGCCGAACATTAGAATAATTCCAAAGGTAAATATGTTCTTACTTTCTTGATCCATATGTTATAGTCACGGCACGCACGCACGCACGGTCGGCGGCACGGCTAGCACGAGCTACAAAAATGGACATATCCCTTCTCTCGGGAAAGCGTTTGAAATGCAAAACAGGCATATGACTTGATCCGCGTGATCGATCATTGGTCAACTGCTTTCTCGAGAGAAGAGACAACACACAGGCCCCTTTCAAATCTTTAGTTCCCTTCAGCCTTCTCATCATAACCTTATCCTGTGTACTTCATGATACAATAAAAAATTACAAGTAAAAAAAATACTGTACTTTCTATATAATTTAAAAACTAACAATATAATACAAAACTAATCTAACAAACCACTAATTTAAATTTAGAATTTGAATTTAGATAGTAGTTTAGATTTCTAGAATATTTTAGTTGTATTTATTTTTTGTCATGTTATAATTTTCTTCAAATATTTAAAAACCTTGCGTTAATTTTGGGACACCCTTTTGATAGGGGTACCTACCTGTATCAGTAATCCTTTTTCCCCAGATGGTCTTCAGAATCGAGGGTCAGCACGCAGACCATGACGTTCGCTTCGTAACTTTGACCGTCGACTGGATCCTGGCTGTGATTCAGATGAAAATTAAATTATACCAGCGAATAGAAAACATGGACATATTTTAGAAAATGTTTGCATACATTTGTTAAGAATAAGTACTAATTATTATTCTTAAAGAGAGTGTGTATAGATTTTAGATTTCTTGGAGTACGGTTCTAGCATTAAAACGTTAAAAGAGTCCTCTCTAAGAGTAGGCAATGCACCGGCAATGCCTTCGGTGTTGCAGATGTTTATAGGTGGTGGTGACCACTTACTATCAGGGGCCACCTGCTCCTTGCCACTCATCTCATAAAAAAGTACTTTGGATTTGGAACCATTAATAGTTTTACTGTCTCACCTGATGGTAACTGATGACACGGCGTACGGTGGTGCATGCTTGCCTAGAACTCCTACCAGATACCTGTTCACTGTTGACATGAAAACTCCCAGGTTATGGTTAGCTGGAAACAAGGACGACGGCAAGGTATTCCTCTCATTTGCTGTTCGCACTATGTTTGATGCGACACGCTTAGTGCGGGCTGTAGGAATATTAACGGTATAAGGGTGCCGAGTTTTTGTGCGCCTTGTAGTCCGATGAAAGAATGAAGATGACGGAATTAGTTCATGTAATTCCATTGCACAATCTACAAAATTATTCCTATTCCTATAAGGTTGAATATGTTTATGTTAGGCCCAGACTTGCCAAAATATGTACATCCGATAACTCTACTAAGTATTTAGCTCTCCATATTTGTTGAGGTATACGGAATCAGATGTGCAAATAAAGAAGCGCTGTATTGAACTGACTCAGTATTTTTTATTTACCTTTGTTAGGATGTAAAGCAAATATTTTTACAGTGGCATTCAATTATTATAGGAACTCTGTTTATGTGGCTGAAACTTTATGTTTTGATGAAATTTTGTGTGTAAATTTAGAAGCCAGAATAACCTGAGATTTGACCAATAGTTCCAGCGTGAAGTGCGTTCAAATAGGTAGTTCCCATCTGTTCTACTATTTGTTCTACCAGTAGAACAAGTAGGGAAAGAAAAGACGCCTGGACAGACAGAATAAATGAGTTTTTAATTTTACTTTTACTATATGGTCGACAAAGAAGCGAAAAAGAAGTAAAAATTTCAAAAAATATATAATGCTTAGATTGGCCCAGTTTCGGTTTTAATTAATGTGGATTCTAATTATTTATTGATAAAACACAATGAGGTAGGTACTTCATATTAGTCCAGTACCGGTGATTTTTTAATAATCCTACGTTTTTTCTAGGTAGGTACCACCGCTTTGCCAGTTATTCTGCCGCCAAGCAGTAGTGTGCAAGCACTACTGTGTTCCGGTTTGAAGGGCATTGTAGCTAGTGAAATTACTGGGCAAATGAGACTTTATGATCTGATCACTCAGTCTAGTAATCTGATTACTATATAAACTAGGTGATGTCTCAGGATGACGTGCGCAGTGCAGTATCACGCGAAACTTTATTGTTGTAAAGTTCCGGGTGACACTGCAACTGTTATGGGCCGTGTCACTTAACGTCAGGTGAACGACTAGCTCGTCACGTCATTCAAGTTTTTTCCTATCAGTAGGTCCGCTATTTCTCATCATCGGTGTTGATTATTATGGTCGCATTCACAAATGTCACATAATATATAGGGTGAATTCCACTGAATTCTGTGGTTACATACGCTTGAATTTTGTGCTTCTTGCCGTTTTGGAGCAATGGAAAACCCAAATTTGTTTAAGCAGGTAGAGAAAGGTGCAGTTCCTTTCGGTTGGTTTGGTCGACTCCTTAAATTGTCTATTTCCATAATTGTCCTCTTCCTAACTTGTCTTGATCCTATCTCTTCAATTTTCAAACCCCGTCGCTTCCAAACTTGTTCACTTCCTGATTGGTCCTCTTCTTATCTCGTCCATTTCCTATGTTATCAAATTTCTTTCCTAACCCATCTTCATCCTAATTTGGCGAAAGCTACCACTTCAATGTTCACTTTTTATCTTTATATGGGCATTTTCTGACAACATTTCTCTTGATGGGAAGTGACGGTGTTGTCTAATGGTGCAGCACTCTCGCCCATGAGATGCCCATTCACTCTTTACTTGAAAACCCAGGTTATACGAGGATATGCTGATGCTGAAAGAGCACTCCATTCGGATTATGAATGATTCAGCAAAACGCTTGGTGCGAATTGGAAGTACACTCGCGACAACGTATGGATGCAAAGACTCATTTGCGCGTAAAGCTAAAAGTACCGTTGAATACGACGCTTGCTGTATGCAACTATAAATTACGCGTACCCACAAACTTCTACAGACAGATACTACCGCATAAGTATGTAATATATTGACCACTAGCAGCGCCCCGCGGTTCCACCCGCGTTCCTACAGGAATCGTTCCCGTTATTGGGATAAAAAGTAGCCTATGTTTTAATCTAACCTCCTTAGCTACCTCCATACCAAATTTCATCCAAATCCGTCCAGCTGTTAGAGCGTGAAAGAGTAACAAACATACACACATACACGCAAACTTTCGCCTTTATAATATTATATAAGTGTGATAATATTCAACCACAAGACTCATCAATAACCTTTGTTGACGAGTATTGTGGCAAAGATTAGGTAAATTATAGTCATTGCGTTGGATGTGGTTAATGAGTGTTAGTTAATCCAACGAATGCACTCGTAAGCATTTTAATTGTTCGTTATTTTATTTTATCATTTAATCATTTTATTGTCGAGCAAAACCGATTATACGTCAGCATTCTACAAGTGTATATTGGTCCCAGAAATTCTGTGGAGTAGGTAAGTATATACCTAAGTCAACCTATGGTGTAGGGGTTGTATTTCTATAGTCAAGTTTGATTCTATTCTACCTAATTAATAATTATATGTATTAGTATTGTACAATACATATATTTATATCATGCTACCTAGTAAGTATTTTTGTTTCGGGTTAGAGCAACGGACACACATAAATCTCATAAAAAAAATGTAGAATTGACTAGCTCATAGGTTTTCTTGCTATTTTCTGCTTTCAACTCCAAAGTAAATTAATATTTGTGGTTTCTCCGCATCCGCACACACTGCCGTGAACGGATAACTTATGAATACTTAGGTACATTGTACTTTTGTAGTAAATACATGTACTTACATGGAATACCTACAATGTCTTGTCATGTTAATTAGCTGAATGCTTTATCATATTTATGTCATAGTCATGCTAAAAACGCACGAAACAGCGAAGTAATGCGTAAAATTATTATCTTTTTTTCCAACTACCCTAAAATTTATGCTTTAAATAGAACTGGTTGTTTATTAACTTTGTTAAGTATTGTTAGTTTTAAGAGGCGCCCTCAGCCTACAAAACCTTAGTTAGTTTTTTCTTAGATTAATTTGTAACTTAGACGCTAACGCTAAGTCTTGCAAAAATGTATTTTTATGTTAATAAAGAAATTTTAAAATCAAATCAATCAATAATTATATGTGATTTTAAGATCTAGAAGACATTCGTTCTTATATACAGTACAATATTTTGTAAGCAAATAGTCATGCTCAAGGTGCTCAAGTTTGGGTTTCTTAGGATAGGTTTCTTATAGAAACGGCGTAGATATAATGTAAAAGTTAGATGAGTTTTTTAAATTGTTTTAAACCCTGCACACAATGCTCAGTAGTTAAATTAATTGAACTGTTAACTGAAATAGCTGATATTTGAGTAGGTATCAGTAGTTTAATCAAATTATTTAATTGAACTAGTGAGACTACAAAATCTCAGTAGTTCACTGAGAATAGACGCACTGGATCCCCTGTTTAAAGAAAAATCAATCGTTACTCTGGGATCCTGGACTAAAACGAAGTGGACTCTTTTTCCTGGACCACAAAGTTTCTAAACCACAAATCTGCAGTAGGCCTGTGTTTTAAACAAATTGAAAACTGGACTGTCTGTCAAAAAACTCAAGCCCTTTGATAATTTTTTTGTGCATGCAATAAAGATTTTTCATAATTACTTACATTCGAATTTTAATTACGCTATTTATTTCCAAACCACCTAAACAATGAATTTGCCGAAAATCAAATCATATGATGAGCAGTGTATTGATGTAGTTGTAAATGTTATAAATAGAGCTAAGTTCAAACTTGGAGAGCGACAGAACTTGGTTCAACTTGCGCGTGAGTAAATCTATGCTATTTTTTATAGGCTATAATATAGTTTAGGCATCATCATGCAATGGTAAGACGCGTACCTAGGCGATATAAAGTCGCAACAAGGTTCTCAAAGCTTGAAGTTGAAATGCCAAAGGACAGGTCATATCGCTCGCAGAACCAGCAAAGATGGGGATAAAGGTCTTCAAAGTGGCGACTGGGAACCGAAAAAGCGGTATATTCCCAGTTGCCCCCACATGGATCGCCCCCGGATGGCAACTGGGAATTATTATTCTCAGAGACTGGGAAGCTATTGCCCCCACTTCATTCGTCGTACATTGCTGCGTAGTAGATCGCCAACCCCTTCATTACTGTCCAAATGTAATCTATACATTGTACTCGGGGGGAGGTGGAGCAAGTGCGCGGGGGGTGGACTAAGTGAGGGGGGAGGGTAGGGGCAAGTGTGAGGGGAGGCGGTGCTCCGCCTCCCCTCACACTTGCCCCCTCCCCGTACTTGCTAGTACGGGGAGGGGGCAGACTAAGTAAGGGGACCATGCCATGACCATGGGGGGGCGATCCATGTGGGGACAACTGGGAATATACCAAAAAAACGCAGCGTAGGCTGGCGCTTTACTGGATCCACCGAGGGCCTAGTCAAAACACCAGGAAGCCGTTGGATTCATGAAGCAAGTATTAACCGTTAAAAGTGGCGCTCTATGGGGTGGTCTATGTTCAGCATTGAATGGTCTTCCGGTTGACGATGATAATTTCTAAGTGTTTGGCTGTGTCGTTAGAGCCACTTTAGAGGCCAAGGCTTTTAACAGAGTAAATCTATGAGCTGCTTGTGAGCTTTGAACATGCTTGCTTGCTTGTGAACTCTGTCTTTAAGTGATAGCAAGATATCTAAAACAAAGCATAGCCACATATCAAAAATTAGAAAGTGTTTAAAATCTGGATTTTTGCGCAATTAATAGCCACATTATTTGTTATAGAAAGCCGCTTTATTTCCGGATTCGGCAATACAACGAAAGTCTCTGTCAACACTATCACCAGTCCACTGGCATTGAACTGCGAGAAGTTTATATCGGATACGATCGAAAAGAGCTGGAATCTGGATCTAACATTTCATTATATCGTTCGATACATGGGCAGTTCTCAGGACGAATGCTCGCATTACTTCTATTTTGAGGTTTGTGCTTTAGGTACTTACTTGTTTTTTTTATCTTAGTGGTTTCTTCTTCATTTTTCATCATCATCATCATCATACTTAACAGGAACTGCTGCACTTATATGTTTCCCCGCAGAACGCCACTTTGAATTGTTGCTTCTGGCATCCTACGGCTCCCCGTGGGTTTCATCAGATCGTCGGTCCACCCAGTAGGGGGGCCGGCCTACAACGTAACTTTCCTTTTTTCTTAAATAGAGCCTAATATCTTATATAAATAGTATTAGCCAGCCTTTATGTCGAAATGTATAGGAATTACCTATGTCATTCCATGATGAAAAATTATAATATATTGAAACCCCACGCAGGCAGTCTTCAGCCAGCCTACTGTATCATGTCCGATTCCTCAAGCCGCTGTCTCTGTATACTTCAGAGTTGAGGACAAGCATATAGAGCCTCCAGAAAAAAAAGGAGTTCCCAAAGTAAGTCTATTAAGTTTGTATTCAAAGTGCGCCTGGTGCATATTAGACGCTATTCATATGTGGCTATGACTATGGTGTAGTTTGTGCGATTCATCTGAACAGGTCTTAACCTTCCCAAGGTATGCCACTGATATTCTTCGATTCTTTTCTTCCATCTGATTCTGAATGCAGTCGTCGCTTCTCATATTGGAAGTGATCTACCTATTGGTTATCGCTTTTGCGAAAATGTAGCTACCCTACTGCGTTTTCAGCTTCGTGTAGCAACCAGTCATCTGTCATCATCATCATCAGCCTGGAGGCGTCCACTGCTGAACATAAGCCTCTCCTAGCACTTTGAGCCGCTGCTTGCCTCCTGCATTCATCGGCTCCCCGCGGTTTTAACCAGATCGTCGGTTCACCTAGTGGGGGGCTTACTTACGCTGCGTCTTCCTGTTCGTAGTCTTCTATGGTGAAGGTAATATTAATGTGCTATTTACCTATTCCCAGATAATCTTCAGAATTGAAGGTCAGTCCACGAACTACGACGTCCGGTTTGTGAAATTAACTGACGACTGGATTTTAGCTGTTCTGCAGATGAAACTTAAGTTTTTTAAGAGGCTCGAGGCGTTGAGATTATTTTAGAAAATACAGTGTTATTGTTTGTAGTTTTACAAGACATGAATGTTTGATAAGTTATTTAAATATTTAGAATAGTTTTAGATATATTTTAGAATATTTAGATTTAGAAATTAATATACCTACATAGTTTCAAAAATTAAATGATGACTAGGTACCTATGATATACTTTATTGAATTAAGTACCCACTTACTTTTTTCTTTTGATTTGAATACTACTACTTTATTAGTGAAGCGACCCAAAATGTGTCTTGGTCTCCGATTCTAAAAGCCGCCACTCATTTCAGCCGTCTACAACTCTACAAGTTGGAATCAAGTTGAGTTTCCGCAGATCCTTTAAAAGTATGTACCTTTTAAGTCATATTTGGCAAATATTACTCGAATTTAGAGGAAAGCATTCTGCGAATAAGTTTAATGTGGACTTGACGGATTTCGCCTTTTATCTGTTACTTGGGAATCTTGATGACCAACGAGCTGTTTGGTCCTACGGTGCCTACCCCTATGTCTGTGGTTTGATAGAGTTTCCAGTAGAACGAAACCGAAAGAAAAGTTCCCACCGGTTCTAAAATGAACCCGGTTTCCAAGTGAAGTTACTATAAACTACCATATTCCGAACGGTTAGGAAACCAACGGACTTTGGTATTAGGTCTTTGACTATTCAACCTATGTCATAGCTAATTACAGAAAGTGTTGGCATGTTACCTAACCCAGAGATTTAGGTAATCATAACTAAATACCTACGAAGTTCTGTCTAATTCTTTCTAGCTCTTTTGTTTCTTAGTAGTCTAGTATTATATTAGTATTTTTCCTCACATGATGTGCAAAAATGACAGTATGACCACGAGGGCATGTACCTATATCCTCGTGGTCATACTGGTATGACAAACTAGTATGACCACGAGGAAACAGGAAAGGGTCCGGTAACAAGTCGACACTTTCTCTACTTGGCTACTTTCATTAATTCGCTACTTTCCCTAAACAGTGGTAAATACCAAGGAAGTTCTATAGTATAAAGGTAAATACTTAAAAATAATGCTGTCAAATAAAAGTCGCTAAACAAACGTCATTCAATACAATACACAAGTCATTTTTCGTACAATTTTTTGTAATTTTATCAGATTTTTGATTAAATAAAAGTTGCTGAACAAAACAATGAATTTGCCTGACCTCTACGCTTATAACGACCAAGCCATCGATATTGTTGTCAACGTTATAAACAGCGCTAAGTTTAAGCTCGGCGATCGACAAAATTTGGTTCAGCTTGCTAGTAAGTGCCTACACATTTATAATCTACTAGCGGCCTGCCCCGGCTTCGCACGAGTATAATACTTTTCGCAGCGATGTAAAAATATTTTACGTAATTTTTTAAACCTTGGTTACATTATTGGAGTTTTAGTAAGGCTCCCTAATTTTTTTGAAAATATAATATAGCCTATGTCATCCGGGAATAGTGTAGCTTCCCAACAGTGAAAAATTTTCGGAGTTTCGGAGCCTATTCATTGCAAACAAACAAACAAACAGTCAAATGTTTCCTCTTTATAATATTGTTATAGATTATAGATTATAGACTAAATACGCCCCGCGATTTCATCCGTGGATATAAAGTACCCTATTTGTTAGCGTATAAGCAATCTACATTCCAAATTTCATCAAAATTAGTTCAGTAGTTACGGAGATTAATGGTAACAAACAGTTATTTGCGCTATTTTATTTTCTGTGCACAAATATGCCTTGTCATGTCGCGAGAATTGAACAGGCACCCTGCTGGTTGAGTCAGCCCTACTCAACCACCTCACCAAAGAAGGTGTCGTTGCACGTTTGTGGCTCAGTTTGTTTTGTTTGTATGAATTTTATGCCAAAATGTTTAAACGGATTTAGATGAGATTTTGCTTAGTCTTCATAGATCAACATCATCATCATCAGCCTGAAAACGTATAATGCTGAACTGAACATAGCCATTCCTTATAGAGTGCCACTTGAAGCGGCTTCAATGTCCGTTCATTAGTTTTCAGCGTGGAGGCAATCCATCCATTTGCTGTTCCATCCATTTCTCCCCCGCTCTCTCTTCTCCCTTTTCTTGGACAGGGTTAGGGCATATCTACATATAAACCCGTGCAAATGCAAAGCAGAGGCAGCAACTAGTCAACTAGCAACTCCAGTCACTTGTTAACTCTTTAAATAATGCTCCGGAGGGCACGTTAAGGTGGAACCGTTCACTAGCGCGACAAATTTAAATTTCTTGCGTTCTCTTGTCAATAATAGCTTAATTACTAAACGTGATTACATTAAAACTGATTTAACGTAAAGAAATAGAATGTATCAACAAATTACGCTTAAAAGTATTTCCTAGATATGATTGGTTTAGCGACAAATGGGAATAAACAAATTTCGTATTAGTTTTTCAGTCTATTGCCATTTGTCGCTAAAGCAATGATATGTAGGTGATACTTTTAATTGTAATTTATTGATACATACTATTTATTTGCGCAAAATTAGTTTTCATGTAATCACGTTGAGTAATTAAGCTATTATTGGCAAAAGAACGCAAGAAAATTTGAATTTGCCGCACTAGTAGAACGTTCCACCTTAAGCCGTCGTTCTTGGCTGTTGTCCTAACTCAATAGCCGTTAAGCCAAGTCAGAAGCCTTTGGGTGGCCTAAAGATCTGACACCAGGGCTGATTTGCCTACACGAAAAGAAAAATCAAATAATCCTCCTTTTTAAAGACAGTATTTATGGGTTCGCCAACAAAGGCAAGATATCTCTCAGCCCTCTCAAGAACCCGTTGGCGTTGAACTGCGAGAAGTTTCTAGAAGACACGATCGAGAGGAAGTGGTACCTGACACAGACGTTTATGTATATCATCCGATACATGGGCAGCTCCCAGGACGAAGTTTCGCAGTACTATTATTTTGAAGTAGGTTTTCAATCTATTCATCAATTTTACTAGGTGGTAGGACTTTTCTGCAAAGTTCGTCTAGGTAAGTACCACCGCTTTGCCAGTTATTCTGCCGCCAAGCAGTAGTGTGCAAGCACTACCGTGTTCCGGTTCGAAGGGCATTGTAGCTAGTGAAATTACTGGGCAAATGAGACTGTAGCTAGTGTAACTACTGGGCAAATGAAACTTAATGATCTGGTCACTCAGTCTAGTAATCTGATTACTAGACTGTGTGATGTCTCAGGATGACGTGCGCAGTGCAGTGTCACGCGAAGCTTTATTGTTTTAAAAATCCGAGTGATACTGCAACTGTTATGGGCGGCCGTGTTGCTTAACATCAGGTGAACGACTAGCTCGTCACGTCATACAATAGCATAAAAAAAAAATTAAATCCTGCTCGGCTTCATACCGATGACTTTCAAGCTATGTGCTGAATTTGTACTCGATCTTACGGTGCGGCTACACTATCGCGCGAATAATTCGTGTTGCATTGTCACCATAACCCGAATATTCGCCGTAGTCCGATAGTGTAGCCACACCCGCACCATTACAACGGCTAAGAAAAACATTTTGAGGAAACATCAATTTTTGTAAAATTTTATTATTTGGTGTGTACAATAAAGAGTTTGTCCATGTAAATATCTTCTATCAAAAACCATTCCAACACATGATGAGTCATCAGCCAACCCACACTTGGGCAGCATGATGAATTATGGCCTACACTTTCTCCATGTGAGAGAAGGTCGGCACCCGTATTATATAAAAATTGCGACAGCAAAGCAACAGCAATAGCAAAGCAACAGCAGTAGCAAAGTTTTTAAGTTTAAGTTTTTAAGTTTTTAGTTTTTAAAGTGACAGCAAACCCTTAGCAATCGGTCGCAGTCGCCCGCCTGTTGCTCGCCTGTCACTGAATGCACTTTGGCCTTTGATACTATATAGCGCCACTAGCAATAGAACAACAATAGACGGAAACAAAATAATGCAATTTTTAGTTCATCGATTGTCCGACAGACGGTGATCTAGCGCTCGATCGCTTTCTGCTCTGCCAAAGTGACGTTTGACAGCTTTGACAGGAATGATTGTGAAATTTACGCCTGTTGCAAACTTTACGTAATAAGCTAGTGGGTCTCAGCAGTGAGAACGTATGGGCGGTCTGGTTCAGGGGTGTTAGGGGAAAAAACTGCGCTCTACTTGGTTTGTGTACTACTGGTGAAATCAGCTATCTAAAGAAACTACCGGAAGACGCAGCGTAGGCCGGCCTCCTACTAGGTGGACCGACGAGCTGGTGAAATCCGCGAGCAGCCACTCAAAGTGGCACTCTGTGGAAAGGGTTATGTTCAGCAGTGGACGTCTTCAGGGTGTTGATGATGATGATGATGATGATGATGATGATGAAAGGAACAAGGCCTAAATAAAAAAATACTAATAAATAATTAGTGTTATGTGGTGGATCCAGGTGTAAAAAAACTTCTTGAGTTTACCACCGTGTGTTAAAAAAAAAACGTGCGTGCGTGTGTGCTAAATTATTTTCAAAGTATAAATTTTTTTCAGGCAGTCTTCAGCCAGCCTACCCCAGCCTACCCTATTCCTCAAGCTAGTGTATCAGTTTTCTTCAGGGTGTCGGATAAACATACAGAGCCTCCCGAGTCTAAAATTCCTGAAGTAAGTTTTAGAATCATTATATTATCACCTCTTATTTTCCGGCGTATACTTATAGGAGCCTTAACAGTAAAAATGGAATAACTAAAGATATGAGAATACACGTAATTTTTTCAAGTGCTTTAAGTTCCATGGCAATGGAACAGGACTCTAATTCTGTATGACCCAAAGATTATAAAGCCCGTGATAGCTCGTGAACATAATTTCTCGTGCAAACACGACTCACCTGCGCGGGCAGGAGACGAGGTAACAAAACGAGACAAAGCTATACGAAATTACAAAGGGCAGAGCAGGGTGGAACAAAAGACATCAACGGGTTCTCGCGATTTGTATGAAATTAGTAGTTGAAATACACTACTAATTTTCGTATGAGGGGAAGTTGTATCATTGGTCAACTGGATTTATAGTCAATGGTATGACCATTTTACGATTCCTTACTTCGAAACCACGCGAAATCCTTGTCTTACATAAGAAATTAACAAAAATCTTTTCTCCATGAAATGAAAACGAAACCGCAAGCGATGGAGAAGGTGGGTCTTTTTCCACTAGTTCCATCATGGAACTAGCAAATGGAACTACTAGACTAAGCGTTTTGCTGAGTCATTTCATCATCGAAACAGCCAACGAATAGAATGCTCTTCCAGCATATCAGTATTTTCTCTTCGTATAATCTGGTTCTCTCAGAGTCAAGAGTGAATGAGTGAGTGAGTGAAACGTGTATCATCTTAGACAACATCGTCACTACCCATCAGGTGGGATGTTGTCAAAGTACATATGCATTTTAACATTAAAAATAACTATTTATACCGAGTTAAAATCACCAGAGTTGTTTCTCTGATGTTACGTCAGGAACCATCATCATCGTCAACAGACTGAAGACGTCCACTGCTGAACATAGGCCTCCCCCACAGAGCGCCACTTTGAGCGGCTGTTTGCCTCCTCCATGCATCGGCTCAATTCGGCTCCCCGCGGTTTTGACCAGATTGTCGGTCCACCTAGTAGACGTCAGGATTATAAAAAAAACAAACAAAAATGATGTACTTTCTCTTTTCAGCTGATCTTCAGAGTGGAAGGTCAGCACACGGAGTACGACGTCCGCTTTGTGGCCCTCACTGCTGACTGGATCCTAGCCACCCTGAAGATGAAGCTGGTGTTCTTCAAGAGAATCGAGAGCTTGAAGTTGTTTTAGACAAATTAATTTTTACTTAGCTTTTTTTGATAAGATGATTTTAGATAATTTAGATTTTTATTATTATTTTATTTTTTACGTTCAAGGGTGCAAAGAAGCATAATTTTGTATTTAATTTACTTTATATTTGTGTATGTTAGATTTATTTTTGAATAAGGGTAGTAGAAAGTAAAGTAGATATTATGTTATTATGGGTTTTTATTGCTTATCCATTGCGTATCGCTTGACTAATTTTTACTCGCACGAGCATTGAAAAAATTAAATGGTTAATAGGAGACGGGTCGTTCCGGGAAAATGGTGATTTTGAGTAATAGATTTTACAAATCAACAGTTAGGTTGTGACGATGTCATCCTCCTTCGTCATCGTTTCAGCTATTCACCTGCTTTCTTAGTTTTCGCATCAAATATTGGCCACTCATAATCTAGATTTAAATTCAAAATTAGAACATTAGTCACATTCCTTTCATTTTCCATACATTATCGGCATTTCTTCATTTAACCACCGAGGCGTACGGTTCTCGCTTGTGCTACACCAAATTTTAATATTCCTCTGTTTATACAATAATCAGTGCTCTATTCGAGCAGTTTTATTTTACGGCCGTTCGAGTCGAACGAGTCTACCATTTTATAATATATTCGTGACTTCCAGGCCTTTAAACATACGAAATTATTGTTACATCTGTGAATAAACCCGTTCTCCCGAAGCCTACCTTTGTTATTTACAATAGTTCCGGATTTCCCAAACGTTACCTACGTGTTCCCGTGAGTGTCCTCCCCTTTTCTGAGCTACCGGGAAGAAGCTTTGGGGGGACCTCCGGGACAAGGTACCATCTGTTTACTCTCTGACGTACCAATAAGACAAGTAAAACAATCTTGTAAAACAGGAAAAAAAATAGGAAAATTAATCCGCAGTTATGCTAAAAGTTTTTATAACTAGGAATAAGTGTTGTTGGTGAATAACCGGGAATTATTATTCCCAATATTTTTTTTAATCATAGAAATCATTGGAATGTAAGGTAAGTAGCTTTATGTTTCCTTATTCATAAAAAATCTTGACATTACAATAGTAGGTCTATGGCTTGGTTCATGGAACTGGATCATCCCATGAGTCAAAGAGAGCAATTTACATAAATTAGGAGGAAAAAAATAGATTTCAGTTAAAAGATTAAAGCGTAACGAAGGCGCCATGTATGAGTCATCCTCTACAGAATTAAACGGATTCTTCGAAATATTCATGCATAAAGTTATTCTTAACTTTGAGGTTTGAGTAGGTCTTTTAATTAAAGGTCTGCACGATATTTTCAAGGACAAGGTGGTATTTAACTTTTTTCTCGTGAGATTCTATAACGCGGAAACGATAAAACTTTATTACGATAAGGTTGTTAATAATGGCAGGTATGTGATCATCGCACATCGTAGATGTGATGGTATTTCGTATAATGGTGTTTGCATCGAGCCTTTTGCATGGAGGGGCTATTCTTGTTCTTAATACCTACGTCTAATTAACTTATTGGCTCATGTTTTTAAAGCTATATGTAACAAAAACAAGCATTACCTACGCTCCGCTCCGCTTCGCTCCTGATGGGAGGAGGTCACCGTAGTCTGGAACACTAGCAAGTCGTACCACTAATGCCTTTCTTAATAGGTACCTTTTTTCAGGTTTTGAGTTCTAATTTAGATATGTTGGAAAACGACATTAGTATTCAACATAGTTTTATTAGATACTTCCAACTAATCGACATATTGATCAACATCTCCAGCAATTCCACTGGTAGCTCATCTTTTTCCAATATATTGATTTTTCATCGAGTTTTTGCACTTTTTCACTTCCACTGCTTTGCTTCTTCTCCTTGTTGTTTTTTTTTTTTTTGGGTCGTGCCGCCTGCGCGACCACTGACTTTATTCCACCTTTTTTATTTCAGCGCCATCTATGCATTTCATAGAAAAACTGCTCTTCCATCGGTTTATTATTAACAACGCTAACATTCTGCCATCCTGATTCTGTCTGTCCCAGACAGTCATAGGGACAATTTTACATCTGCAAAAAAAAATGAAACACAAACTACGTCAGAAGTAATATACCCAGAGTTCAGAACATCTAATTTTTAAAATTATCACATAACTATCAATATATACTCCCCAATTTATTTTCTTCTATAATCGCCTCCTTTGTTTGCAACTTTGATTACAACTTTGTCTTTTCCAACTGACTCAATTTCTTTAATTCCAATTGTCAACTTACAACTGACAACTTTCAACTGACAACTTTCAACTGACAAATTATCAACTGACAACTTTCAACTGATCAATTTCAACTGACAACTTATCAACTGAGTACTTTCAACTGACAATTTTCAACTGATCAATTTCAACTGACAACTTTCAATTTTAATTTTTGCACTAGGTGATATTGTTCGGCCATCCTGTATGTTGGAATGTCCCCATTCAATATATCAGCGCTTCTACTTGCATACAGTAGTTACACCTTGCCCGTTTTGACACTGTATCTCGTACACAGCTGCTCAAACGGCTCCATCTGATTCAACCATTTCGTTTGCATGGTGGTGTACCTTAAAAACACAGAAGGGTTTCCGGCAGTTAAATGTTCAATACCATACTATCTAAAAAAGTTTTTCTATAACTTGCTTTAGTTATAAAACAAATAAAGGATTAGGTATTCGATCAGTAACCAACTTAGACAATCAACGTATCAACATAGGTAATCTCAATGCTCATTATTTACGCCTACTTAGTCAATTACAATATTACAGAATACCCAGTTGATTATGTATTTCAAGCCAAGCCGTTATCATTCAGTTTGGTAACTACTTTAATTCGAAGGATGCCCAGAAGAACTAGGGGCCTTCATGTAGCCAACCATTCTGTCATACCAACCATTCATACTGTGGCTATTTTCGATCAAGCATACAGCGAGATTCCGGGTCACATACTAATTCTAAGGTATTTTCTGTCCGCGTTTACATATACTTATACAGCTACATTTGTTTACGAACGAACTGAGACAAAAGTTTCAAGTTCAACCTAATCACAACCACAGTACCTCATAATAAAGTCACAAATCCATAAACATTACCACGATTCGCCACGAGTAAAGCAGTGAATTATACCTGTCACTTCAAAATAAAACGATGTGGGTTAAATACCTATTATCATGAAATCAACCTGACATAAGTATAAAGTACTTTTGAAATGATTCGAAATAAGAGCTCGCGCCGCAAGTGGGCTCTTATTTACCGAGACGACTTTTTTTGCGCCAATCCGATATCTAGTAGGGTTTACCTGATCATAGGTGGCTATACTTATAAATTCTCAAGCATTTATATTAGTCATTTTACCCCTGGTATTCTAGCTCTTACTTAACACACTGACAATCTTAACCCCTGTTTGTCGTACGATGACAGCACAACAAGCCGTAGATCCCCGAGCATTTAATAACCCTGACCAGTCTTATAGGCACCGGCACGCATCTGGACGTGCGAGTAAATGTAGTGGGGATAACTGCGCATCTGTACAGTCAGGCACAAAATATATTGTACTTACCTACTATTAATTTTCTGTGATATTTGATTAGGTAGGCTGATTTTTATCCGCCTATTAACTACAGCATCAGTTACATTATAGTTAGTACCTACATACTTTAGATATTATGTAACGGACGTGACGTCAGCCAGCGTGCCAGCCCGCCATAGCCAAGCCGCCATATTGACACCGCTCTTTGCGCCAGCCAGAAATGCCATGCCTTGGAGGGGAGAGTGTGTCAATATACGCCAAAGCCAGCCATTACTATGATTCATTCCTGTTGCAATTTTATAAGAAGGAACAATTGCAAGAAGTTACCGAAACTCTGCCCGTTTTATTTCTGCTTCCGCTATAATTATTAATCATTCGGTAATGGCAATATTCCTTCCATAGTATCATCATAGCTGGCAGTTAACATGGTCGGTATGCGCTTGTAGAAGGAGCTTGGACATCACCATCATCAGGCTTCATGTTGATAATGCAATGTTAATAAACAGTAGAATACTAATAGATATTACTAGAACTATAATCAATTTTCGTAAACAACACGTAACGTAACACTTTACGGCGGGATAGTACAGTCATGCGTTAGAGCCGCGTGGAGACAGTGCGGGAGGCGGGGGAACAATAAGGAACCAAACACCGGCGCCAGCGCCACGAACACACGTCGCACCACTGTCTTCCACCAAAGAGACCCAAAAAAATGCGTTCTGCGCATATAAGTTCACAAGCCTTGACTCGTGCCGATAGCTATACCATCCGCTTATATAAACACGGAGTGAAGAACCTCCTTGGCATCCTTGTGGTATCGACAAAATGTCCATATCTTTATTTCCATCTCTATCTATTATTACAACATAATACAAAATGGGCTCAAAAATTTGCAGGTTAATGCGTTTAGAACGGAACATCGATCACTGACTTAATAATCAATCCCACCTGCTCTCCAGTGTGAAGGTACCTACGACGAAGAACTTATGTTGGTTTTTATAATATGTAGGTAGTAAGTGATAGTATCATTTTGAAGAAACATGGTCAAAATACAGCCTACGTCATAAAGTCCCCATGATAGTTAGCCCATCAAATTATTTTCCAAAATCAATTTCTCTACTGTTGTACTTTTGAGAAAACATTTAAACATTCCAAATATTACAAAATAGGTACTTAATTTATGTACCTCCAGACGCATTTTATAATAGAAATAGAAATAGAAATAGTTTATTATTATATATATGTTTACAAACATCGGTTTAAACATACAACAGTCCATTATGACAAATCCAAATTATTATAATCCTGGTTGGAAAAACATTGACACCCAAACTAGGAAAACCTGTGTTTTGGCATGCCAATGCCCTCCGCCTGCATAATACGACCTAAGAATACGGTGAAGTCGTACCGAAGTATCTCCATCGTCACCACCATCATCATCAATCATCAGCCACAAATACGAGTAGCCCACAAGAGGCGGTGAAAAGGTATTAGGCATTTTCATAATGAAGAGAACAAAACTATTTTCTATCCTCATCTTTTCAGTAATTTCAAACTCAACTCTTGATCCGTTTATTTTAGGACTTAACATCTACTGTAGTAGTACAGTTATTGTAATGGCATCTTGCATTTTAGGTAGGTATTTATATGTTTCCCCTTCTCAGCATTGAATTGTAGGTAAATACGCTTCGAGCAAATATATGCCCCAAGTCCAACGTTTGACATAACAACACGAGCGAAAACAGCTTAGCTTAGTTAACTATACCTTCTTAGTATGAAGTGCATTAAACCATTTTTTTAAATATGAGAAAATATTGCAATGCAATTTTGCAACTATTGCTACTTTAAAATCATTATTATTTCATCATAAGATTTATTTTTGTCACTGTGATTGCCTGTGATTTTATTCATTTCGCTTACGTACCCTACATACAAGTTTCATTCATGCGCACGGATCCCCTTTTTTTGTAGCTGAAAATATGATCTGCCATTCTTCGTTAAAAAGTTTTGTGTGGAGAATCACGTGACGAGTTAGGACTCGGAACTCTTAATAGTATTATAAAGTTTTGTGCAACACACAGCGCATGTTATACTAAGACACACAGCCTAGCATCAAAATAACTAGGCAGTAACATTAGGTCACGAAGCCTCACTTGCCCAATAGCTTCACTAGCCACACCACCTCGGTACAGTAAGCCAGAACACAGTAGTGTTCAAACCCGCTTTATGTCAAAAGCGTGCTACAAACTTTATCTTATAAATGCCCACCGCTGCTTTAGCATAAGCAACTATGCTTTTACTACTCGCGCGCTCACGCAGCGCGCGCGATACGCCACGCTCTAGGTAGGTACAAAAAGCGTGCCCGCTTAGGGCACTTAGTACTTTTTTTTAACCACCACTGTGCCTGCGCACGAGGTACTGTTTGGCGGCAGAATAACTTGCAAAACAGAGGTACCTACCCCTGAACGAATTTTGCATAAGATCAACGATAAGGTAACCTATATTATGCGGAAACGGCATGCACCTGCCTACAACACTTGATTTTCCGCAGTGAAACAGATTCACAATTTGACAAACTCGTAACTAAACAACTCTCCAAAATACTCTAGAAAAAAATGGAATAGTTTTCGGGGATGCATTAAAATAAAGTTAAGTTTGTACCTATACTTTAGATGTAGACCACTTTACAAGTATATATATTATAAAGGACTAACTCAATCAATCAATCAAATAATATTTTATCGACCTAAAGGCTTTACCTATAGGTACTTGTAGCTATAGCTCTCAAGTTCATAACTCCTTCCATAAACAAATAATGTAATGGTAGATAAATATCTATATGTCTATACGTATAATTCTCTGTAAGGCCGCTGTTTATGCACCTAATGTTTTTATTGTTAAGCTGTGTACAATATGGTCTTGAGGTGGTATTATGTTCCAACAAATTTGTCCATTTCGAACGTACATTATCTTGGGCGAGTAGGCACTCACACTTTCGAACTATTCTGAATTAATCTGTACTAACGCTATTTAGCAAGTACCTAGGTACCTACTCATCCTTCACTAAATCATCAGTATGCAATCAAATATACTATAGATACAGTCTCTATGAAGATCAAACCTCAAAAGTGTCCCTGCGCCAATGCTTACAGATATATTATACCTCTCCTGCACATATAAAAAAACATAGTTCACAAGTGGTTGTTTCATTTTAATAATGAACCATCGCACCCTGTAATAGTGTTGTAAAACAATAATATTATGTGAGTTAATACATCACTTTCATAAGGCGCAGTCCAAGTCACACGCGACTGAGAACAAAAACAAGGCATATGCCTTGTTTAAATGGTGCCGTTTTCGAGCGATCGTGGATCTACTCTATATTACATCGCAGGTATGCAATCTCAATTTACACTCCATAATACTACCACCTTAGCCGCATCAAAACAAGTTTGACCTTAAGAATCTTCCCATGTCCATGTCCATCTTATGGTTCTGCAGTAGTTAGGTACTTGTGTATTATATATGCAACAAATATCTGCACATATTCATGTGAAGATCTCACTTTAATTTTTGAGGATAAGAAAGACCACCCATTGGAATTATTTACAGTTACAATTATTATCTACCTGCTTGTATTATATAATTTTGTGAAACAATAGTTTTATATTTTAAACAGCATCAACAGAGACCAATCCACCTTTGCAATAAGGTTGCCCGCTTTACAAAAAAACAAAAACTCAACTTTGGTGAAAATCTGCACTGCATTGCAGTGAAACAAAATAGTTAAGTACACATCTTCCTTTCTTTTTTTCATTGAATAAAACTGAGCATGCCTATACAGTTTTCAGGACATCTAGCATGGATCCACACGGTATGGCTGTGAATTTCATACAAAAACCTGTTTCAAAATGACTGAGTGCTTACAACTTATAAAATGCATTTAATTGCTATATTTGGCTCAAGAGTGTTTATCATCCTGTTCTTATATAATTTAGTAAGACAGCTGTTAGTTGTCCAAATAAAATAAAATAAAATTTATAGGGTAATCAACAATGCAGACTTATCAGCTTATATTTTGCAAATCTTTGTAAACTAGATACCTACTCTATCTATTAAAATGTAGGTAACACTTATAGACATAACAGACCCCTTAAACACCATTACCCCAGAGAGAGTGCACCACCACATGCAAGTTCTGCCACCAGCAGCACCGTCCCGCTGGATTGCAATAATGTATTTTCTTAGTGCCAGTGTACCTACACTAAGTTGCCACACTGAGAATAGTTGGATATAACTTGTTTCTACACATTAATTTGAAGTGCACTGTGTATACCTGCAGCCATTTCTCTTACTCTCACTCCTTGCATACCGACTCTTTACATTCATTGGTGAAGCTCGACTTTAATTAGTAAAGTGTCAGACGGATAGCAGTACAACCTTTAATTTTTAATCACCTATTATGCAAATGTCACAATGTGTGTTATTCAACTGGTTCAACCTGTTGTTTAACACTACTTTGGTGATAGTAATATTTACCTAGTACAGAATGCCACTCTTTTAACTTTAAAGTCTCCTTCAAACTCAGTTGAGTAATTAAATATATTAAAATTGAGTTGAGGCAGGTCATTTTATTAGTTTTTTAGAATTATGTGTGCATGCAGGTTTCATTCATAAACCCATTGTCATTCAACAAGCAATGTTCCACTGCAAGAATTAAATTTAACCCCCAGCATAGTAGGTAGGTACCATTACATCCATCCTTTATAACTTAGTAATCTGAATATACATGTTAATAATAACAACTTGTACCTAGATAAAAAGTTAGGTAACAACACAGTAACAAAACAGGACAGTCTGCGTCTCACACTACTGGCAGACGGCAGACGCTTACTGCTATTTCTTTGCTTTCCTGGCAAATTGAGTGTTGCACCCATGCACTCTTTCGAGAAGTGTCTCAGTTTCCTTATTTCATTTACATCTATCTATATGTCAACCTTGCCTCAACTGTTTCTCACAGAGAATCGTCGTATATTTCTAGAAGAACTCACCAGATTATGGGCGTAGTCGGTACCCGCTTCTGATCTGTTGGAAAACGACATTAGTATTCAACATAGTTTTATTAGATACTTCCAACTAATCGACATATTGATCAACATCTCCAGCAATTCCACTGGTAGCTCATCTTTTTCCAATATATTGATTTTTCATCGAGTTTTTGCACTTTTTCACTTCCACTGCTTTGCTTCTTCTCCTTGTTGTTTTTTTTTTTTTTGGGTCGTGCCGCCTGCGCGACCACTGACTTTATTCCACCTTTTTTATTTCAGCGCCATCTATGCATTTCATAGAAAAACTGCTCTTCCATCGGTTTATTATTAACAACGCTAACAGATATCTATGCGCATTTTATGAGGCTCTAGGTATTAGGTAAGCTTGGCATTCCCGAGTATTCTGACAGCTATCCAGTATACCAGCCGTACTACCAGTAGACACAGTAGTTTTGCATAAAATTAACGATATTACCAAGTACCAAGCCCCTTTTGAGATAAAATTGTACAGACAACATAAAAAGTACCTATTCGGAACATTTTTCATAACTTTTTAGATTAGCCAAAAATGAAAAGGCAACGCACGCGTTGAAGTCTTTTGCATGACTGAAAAAAGTTTTCCTAAGAAATCGATAGAACACATTTTTTTTATAAAAAAATAGCCATGAAGCCTTTACTTTAAACATTTTAAGAAAGAATTTTTAATACACCACTTTCGCTCTCAAAAAAAATTGACCGACCGCGACCACAGCAATTGTTTTTTTTTTCTCTAATCTGTGACCGCGGCCTTATTTCCCTTTCCTTTCAGTTTCATCTAAGAAACTATTATTATAAATTCAATGTCCCCAATTTATCTTATTTTAATACAATACTGACTCATTGGAAACAAGTTATCCTATTCACAGCTGTTATGTCCTTGTTTTACGCAACCGTCTGAACTTTCACTGATCAGCTGATCTGAAATTTAAATACATTGAATACATTTTTCTCAAACATGCTTGGAAACATAGAGTACTTTTTATTTGGAAATGTGAGTATTATTTTGACAACCTTCTTCGGGATAAATCGAAATTGCTTTACTGGTGAGCAGTGGTCGGCAAAAGTATAAAAATCCATATCTGTCGTGGTTTAGCGGCCAAATAAATTACATACAGAACTCATATCTGTCGTGTTTTTTCCCTATATAACACTCTGTGGTGTAATTTAAAAATTGGAACGATCTTTTACTCCGAAACATGGCAAACAAGGAGGTAACTTATCAAAGGTTTTATTTAAATTTCGAACTGGCTTGCAAATAGAATGCTGTTTATTGGGAAAAGTAACACTTTATGGTGGGAAAAATTCTTTTCAACAAAAAAAATTTTTTATTTTAATTTGCGTGCATTATTTGAGAAAAGTACTATACAAGCTTTGGCCACAACTAGGCATTGATGAACGTACGTATGCGTGCCTCGGCTTCGCCTCGGTCCAAATCCACCGGCCAGTAGGTATCATATTCAGTAATTTGTAATTTAAGGTACCTACCTATTCAACTTTATTTTCCTCAAACGGGATTTCACTCATCGTAGTTACGTCAATTATTCAATTTGCGGTCAGGGGCTTCTCGGCTTTCAATCCATATTACCATTATTATTATTTTTTTAATTGCTCTACACGCTCTTAATGTAATTAGCGCGGCAAATTCAAGTTTTCTTGCGTTCTTTTGCCAATAATAGCTTAATTATTAAACGTGATTACATTAAAAGTGATTTAACGTAAAGAAATAGAATGTATCAACAAATTACGAGCTCGAACGCGAAAAGATTTGTCCTCGTCAATTATGACATTACAATTTCCATTTTTTGTATTGTTTTCTTGCTTTTTGCAATGACATAATCTATGGGGAAGAAGAAGATACGATTCGTTCATAAGTTTCAAATATCTGCCAACGGCGGCTATGACACCTGCGAGCCGCAGGGTTAAAAGTATCTCCTAGGTATCATTGGTTTAGCGACAAATAATTTCGTCTTAGTTTTTCAGTCTATTGCCATTTGTCGCTAAACCAATGATATGTAGGTGATACTTTTAATTGTAATTTATTGATACATTCTATTTATTTGCGCAAAATTAGTTTTCATATAATCACGTTGAGTAATTACGCTATTATTAGCAAAAGAACGCAAGAAAATTTGAATTTCCCGCGCTAGTGTAACGTTCCACCTTAAGTAATTTTTTTCAAGCAAACCCAGTCTCGTTGTGTCATCTTTTTCAGCGGATGGTGTACGCTGAATTAACTTAAATGATATTACTTGTTTATGATTTATACTTTAGGGGATGGTGTACGCTGAAATAAAATGTATAATAATATTTGTTTTAAACTGAACATATTTGGTTCAGTACGCCTGAATAGGACAGACCTTTTTAAATGGAATGATAACATTTTAGAGCAGTCGGGCCGCTGCCAGAACTCAGCAAAATAGAACTGAAGTTAGCTGCGTACTTCACACTGGTTTCGTGTTTATGGTCTACGCGCAATCTTATCGGCCGCGCAAATTTAGACTCACCTTATCTTATGGTCTACGAGTGATCATTTCGCAGCATAGACAATAATAAAGGTAGGTCTAGGCGATGGAATTGCTGCTTAGCTTGACATTTTTAATCTTGACGGTAAATACGTAAAGTCCTTGAAGGATATCTTCTATCCTAAGCCCGATGATTCGGATACAGCGGCATTGCTGCGTCCGAATTATTCTTCCCAATCCCGTTAGTTATAATATTATTGTTCTATGGTGTGCCACAACTTCAGTGGTGGGTGGAGGAGAGCTGTAAGCCACTTGAGTTTTATTTTTATTTAAGTTGTTTAACCTCGAGCATTGTTCGCTTGTTATGATCGATTTTACTTGTTTGGCTGTTTGCACATAATTTTGAATTATAATCCAGATCTAAATGACGTTTTGTACCTGTCGGGGTATAAGCGGAATGGCAACATCGTGGTATGAGCAGCAAAAGCAACATTACTTTCCATAGGGTCCACTCTTCCAGTGGACGTAGCCTTCTCGATCCTCTTATCCCGGCAACGGCCCAAGCCGAGGCTCGCACCCCAGGGGTGCCCTTGTGCTAGTTGCCTCCCACTTTTGACGGTTGGGCGCCTTAAGCGCCTGCCCTCCCGCCCGGTGACGCTGTAAAGGTCGGTAGAGACCAACAGCATAAGCCCGTTAAAAAAAAAAAAAAAAAAGCAACATTAAAACTGGTCGCAATCGGGTATTGCGTCACATTCTACCTGCAACGCCCCGCCACTGAACAAGTATAAAATGAGAGGTCGACTGGCACTCGGGGCATTCCCCCCGGTGACGCTGTAAAGGTCGGTAGAGACCAACAGCATTAGCCCGTTCAAAAAAAAAGGACTCGGGGCATTCGTCGTCGTTCGACTCTGGACGTGAACACAAGTCGTAGAAATCGTGATAGTCATTATTATTATTTGAGTGAAATCGTTAATGATAAATTTAATAATAATTATCACCGTGAAGTTTCTTGGAGCTTCTTCTTTACGGGTGTAATCGAAGCTTCGGATCAGTTTCTATTTGATAATCTATGATGAGCTTGATTGAAATACAGTGATTAGTGATTTATGATTGCAGTTGCAATGACGTAACAACTCCGTCGTAGGTGTAATATCCTACATACCTTAATATTTTTTCGATTGTAGTTTGTTTTGTGCATAAACAAATAATTAAACAGATGGAATACTTGGAATGTATACTCTAAGGATTCGCCTTCCATCCATCCTTTCTTCCTCGCTTCCTTCTTCCGATGACTGGACCAACTTAACCCGTGCGAAGCCGGAGCGGGTCAGCTAGTAAATAATAAGTACCTATTGTAGTAGACTTGTGCCATCTAACTAAATTACTAATAAACTACTTTGATACTATTTATCTGTAGGTGCATGCATACAAATACAAAATAAAAGAGGTTCAAAACTTTTTAATGTTTTTTAGGCAGAAATTAAATTAGATGCCATTTACATGTTCTGGTTGAAGAAGCTTATGAAAGATGTGACCCTGGCGAAGGCAGCGGGGTGGCCCAGCTGGCAACCTTGAGCTGAACCGAAGGAGGTAATACCAATCTGAGAAAAAAACAATACGAATGAGAATCAGCGTTAATATACCTACAATAGTACACATCTAACAGAAAGCCGATTCGAAGATCGATTTTCCTAAAAAAGTTAAACCCACCTATGATGTATATTTACCTGACAATGTAATATTATAGTTTAAAATTGTTAGGTTGATTTTAATAATAATAATAACGCCCAACGATCACGTACATAGATCCTGGATTCTTACTAGGATTCCCTGTATCTAGAGACCCAGTAACTACGAGGACCATGCTCCCACAACACCCTGACACAGAACAAGTATTTGAGCTTTTTTTTCTGTGCGCATAAATACTTGTCCTGTCGCGGGAATCGAACCTGCGGCCTCCGGGTTATGAGCCAACCTGCTCAACCACCACACCACGGAGGCTGTTTCGTTTCTATATATTTGGATAAATAAATATATGGAAGCATATAACCATAATAATGAGCCTTACCAGGAGAGGTCGGCCGCCCCTTTGAATAGCCAAAGGACCACCAGAATCGCCTTGGCAGGTGCTTCTGCCGTTTGCTCCACTGGTACAGATGTTGGATGCCTGGAGGATTAAGGGGAAGGTCCTCGTGCAGACGGCGTTGGTGATCACAGGCAGGGTCACATGACTAAGAACCTGTCCCGCGGGGATATTACCACCTGCAACAAAAGTGTAACATACAATTTCTCAGGAACGGCTGAAGATATCAAATTAAACCTCAGACAGGTATTAAGCAATGTCGGTGGTCTGTCGGTCTTCAATCGGTTACATTTTGGAGAGTGTGCGCCTGCCCTTCTTTAGCTCATTCCGTCATCCCCTTTCTATCATAGAACTGCAAAGCTTGGTGATTCTTCACATCGTTACGTCGTTAATGTACCACAAGTCCGCACTAAGCATTTTGCTGAGTCATTCATAGTCCGAACGGCCAAGGAATGGAATGTTCTTCCAGCAACAGTGTTTCCTCCTGGTTCTTTTCAAATCAATAGTGAATAGGCATGTAATGGGCATACGTGCTCCACCCATAGAGCAAAATAATATATATAGCATAGAGTGCAGTCTTATTGGTTTTTTTTGCCAACAAGCTACAACATTATTTTTTATCTGTGAGTGACGAGAGCTCCATCTGGATATTGTGTTCCTAACTAATAAGAACTATATATATATCTACATAAACAATAACTGAAGTCTGAAAACTTGAAATGCCATTTGGCAAATACAAGAATGTCACTGTCAATGTCAGTCGTCTAACGTAGACTTTCTCTTTTTTTTTGAGCGTTTTTAAGTGGACATCTAACATATGGCGCTACAAAATTCTGATATGTACCGTTTGTTCTAAGTTTCTCACCCCTGGCTCCACCTTAGACAGCTTCGTCACTTACTCATCAAGTGCGTTGTTGCCAAACGTATGACCATTGTAACAAAAAAAAAACTAAAATACAAGGTTTTTGCAGGGAATCGAGTATCTTCACGACTGCCAAGTACCAAGGGATATTCTACTTTTAACTGATACTCCTACAAAATATCCTGAAATAAGAATCGAATGGGCACATACCGTCACGGGTGAGACCGAAACCAGAAGCAACAGCGTTTTCTCCAGCAAAAGCTTCATTCAACTGCGCTCCAGCAGGGAGGGCGATTAGAGCGATATTGCCTGCAAAATGCATAAAATAAGTTTAAAATAATGTGTACTTATACGCCATGTGGTCCCAGTGTGTGAATAGTACCACCCCATCCCTTCCCATGGATGCTGTAAGAGGATATCCAGGGAATCGGCAGCAGCATTGCGAGGGAAAATATAATATTTTATTTTAGGAATATAGATTATATCATAGGAGACCACGTATGGTGTATAATAATCTAAAATGACTTCGTTTTTTTTTCGGAACATATTCTACTATTTATTATTGTTAATCTATACCACTTATGTAACAACTAGCTGCGCCTCGCGGTTTTACCCGCGACTATTAAGTATCCTATGTGTTAATCCAGTATATAAGGTATCTCTATTCCGAATTTCATCCAAATCTGTCCAGCCGTTTGAGCGTGAAGGAGTAACAAACATACACACAAACACACATACAAACTTTTGCCTGTATAATATTAGTGTGATGTGTGATTCATTATCATCATTAACAGCCTGAAGACGTCCACTGCTGAACATAGGCCTCCCCCAGAGCACGCCACCTTGAGCGGCTGCTCGCCTCCTGCATCCATCGGCTTCCCGCGGCTTTCACCAGGTCGTCGGTCCACCGAGTGGGGGGCCGGCGGGGGGATGTGTGCTTAGTGTGATTATATTAAAACTGTTTTACGATCTATTCGACCCACTTACTTGAAAGACCCACAGAGTTTATCCTTATCACGGCTACATCGTTGCGGACGAGGGTGGGGTTCCAGCTACCATGCATCACTACTTGATTAGTGTTTTGCCTGTTACCGCCAGAGAACAGAGTGATGGAGCCAAGGACAACCGTGAACGACGTAGCTCGGTTCCGGCCATCCCACCAGCAGTGAGCAGCGGTGAGCAATCGGTTGTTTCTAACTAAGGAGGCACCACAGACACCCTGGCCCTGACCGAATTGAGCGAGGAGGCCAGCCTGTTGCCAAAAAAGTTTACAATAGAATACAAAAATACTTTATAAAACGCCTAATGCCTATATATTTATTGAGTGCTAATTTTTACTTTTTTCCATAAAATCACTTACGAGTGTGCGTGGGTGGGGCTCGTTGGGATCCAGCCGTATTTTGTTTACTTGACTATACAAATAGTGGAAAAAAAACTAAAGATAATAGCTATAATTTTTTTTTCTATAATACGGACAGATAAACAAGCTGACGGCCCACCTGATAGTAAGCAGTTACCGTCGCCTATAGACATCTGTAACACCAGGGGCGTTGCCGATGCGTTGCCTACCTTTATAAGTAAGTAGTTTCATTTGTGTAACTCTAAATCTATTGACCGGTATTTAATAAAGGGGGCATACAAAGAAAGTGGACAACGACCTTATAAAAAGTATAAAATTTGGATGGCACAAATAAAAGGCAAAATCAGAAAGAGAGCAAGCGCCGAACATACCGTTTCCAAGTTTGGACCTAATGCTGAGGGTTGGATGTCTGCAATTTATAAACTACAAAACCGATGACCTTGAAATATTTACGGCACAATCTTTAAGTACTTTTTTTTAACAGAAAATAATGTAGGCAATCGGACTACATCTACAACTTATTACACATTTTGACTTTAATCCTCTCTCCCAAAGAAACCGTACTGAATTTCGGGATACATAGTAGTACTATGTCGGGTAGGATATAGTATCATATTTCCTACTACGTAATATGGTCTCAAATCATACCAAGTTTCATTTGAATCCGTTCAGTAGTTTCGGCGTGATGCTCAGCCAAGATACAGGCAGACAGACAGACAAAAATGAAAAAAATTAGTAACTTCAAAGGTATATAGATAGAAAAGACCTCCCAAAAAAAATCAATGTATTATCTTCAATGTTAGACCTGTTACAGTTTTATTATAAGTACTTATAGATTGTTTATCCTGAAAATCTCAGGACCTTGATTACATGTCGAGTCGGAACCTATAACATGACGTCACGGAACATTACATTTTGTACTGAATTATTATTCGTCCATCTTTGTTTTTATAGTTCCTGTTGTACGTAAGAATGTTGTGTGATGCCCTGAATAAACGTTTTTTTTTTCTTTCAAATAAGGGTCCAATTTTGCAAAAACATTCCTCCGATTGATAAAATCAATTAATCAGAGTCCCATCTGATCACACATCAAATTTGACAATAAATTGGTAGAACAACGGGCTGCCTTAGCCCCATCAAGCGATTTCTTCCCGGGTTCTTTATTGATCACTCTAGCTTAACAATTACTGTAAAGAGAATACTTAGCACTATAACTGCTAACATAAAAAAACTTTCATAGCTTTTGTAATTTGGTTAATATAATAAATTGTAATTAAGTATTAATATTTTAATAATATTTATAGAAGCTTTTCAAAGAACAAAAAATAAGTCTACGATCATAGATGCACCTAGAAAGGGAAGATGACCTATCCTCATAATTTGTGTGCGTAGCACCTAATTTATGTGGATAACGGAGAAGCTAATGCCTTTTCTGCCCTCTTTAGTTTACATCTAACTACGATCATGAAAATAATTATGAAATAGTATCCCTGAGATATGCTCACCTGGTACGGGAATTGACCAAGCCTCGCTGCGGAACCCCCAACGATCCTGGATCCGGACTCTTCAGCCTTGCGAATCTTCTCAGCCAGAGGAAGCCCGATCTTCTCAAGGTAGTTGTAGGCCGTGATATCTTCCAAATCGATTTGATCAGGAATAATTCCGGCGCTGGCCACAGCCACGAGGGCGAACAGAGTCACTAGAGCCAACTTCATCGTGAGACTTTGGAGTGATTCAAATTATCATGCTTCTCCTATATATATGCTGCTAGCCATCAGTTTAATAGATAACGACGTTTAATCAAAATTAATTAGCTTTCGTCAGTAATTTAGGAATGTAATGAATTTACCTAAGTATATAAAGGATGTCTCAGTAAGAATACGCTTTTTCATTTTAAAATAAAAACATGTATTTTTTGCGACAGTTGTGATTTTTTTATTTGATTCTAAAGATATATTATGTTCCGGTTAAGTATGGAATAAAATATCCGTCAAATGGCCCCCGCGGCTCTGATGACAGGCCATTACTCTTTTCAATGGAACTTTCTATGACTTTTATACAGAGATGTGGCTGTATCTCACCGATGACGCGTTGGATCTCGGATTTGAGCTCGGGAATTGTTTCTGGTTTATTCGCATTTTTCCTTGGGGTTCTATGAAATCTTGGGTTTATGCATCGTGGTTAATATTTTTGTATCATACCTTAGGCAGGTTTTATTTTGCTGTACTAAAAGTTGTCTTAAACTTAAAATAAGTTGTCTCAGAAATCTTGTTTTTTGTAGATTTATTTATTCACCGTTATAGTAATTAAAAAAAAATACAATAGTAGTATAACAATAGAGACCAGGGGGCGTACCGTGAGCTCTTAGCGCGATTCAAAACTGAGCCTATATTGGATCGTTTTGTTTTTTTTGTATGGGGATTTTGACAAGCGAGCCAGTATAGGCTCTGTTTTGAATCGCGCTAAGAGCTCACGGTACGGCCCCAGGTCTAGGGTCGAAGGTTTAGGTGGACCGACAATCTGGTGAAAGCCGCGGGGAGCCGGTGGAAGCCGGAGGCGAGCAGTTGCTCAAAGAAGCGCTCTCTGAGGGAGGCCAATGTTCAGCAGTGGACGTCTTCAGGCTGTTGGTGATGATGATGAATATATATGCAAAATATGCATTAATTTAGATGATTTCAATTTTTTTTCGGTGTTAAAATAGAAAAATTCCTAACACAGTGCCTACGACAAGTAATAATTTGACACACCGGGACAACGTGGAGGGCGGTGCAGGTGTTTTAGCTACCTACGAAACATTTGCCCGCAGCATGTAGTGTGAGATAGATATTTCGGCAAACGGCGAATTATTTTTTGTTGCATTTTTTTTAAAATTTAATGCTGTAATATTGTTCTATAGCATGTACTCAACATATATTTCAGGAAAATATCGAATTCAATTCCACGTTGTGTAATTGTTTTTTTCTCTAATCTGTGGGTGTATATGTTTTTTTTGGAATGTGTGACCGAGCGGGCTAGATTTTTATGGATGACAGATAGAACGGGCGTTTCACCGATCAAATAAACTAATTCGACGACGACGCGGCCTTGTAACAAGTACCATGTATGAGTACAAAATAAATACCTAACCCTTTCTTGGCAGTCGGTTAAGTACAATTGGTGGCTTAAAGCCTTAAACTTGGGATTTGGATTGGGATAAAAGTAAGTATAGATAAAGAGCTAAATTCCTAAGCTCTTAAATTCGCACTTACCTATCCCTCTTTGATGAACCTACTGCAGCGTATTTGGGTGCGTCCTAGAGAATTAAGTACAAACGTGGGCGAGGTGTCAACTTTAGTGCAGACGGACATTAGTTCTAATATGTAGGTACTATTCTATGTGGGTGAAGAGAATAAAAAAAATCAGTAGTTCAATCAAAATACTATATTCAACTAGTGAGAATCAAAAATCTCAGTAGTTTAATCAATTGAACTGTAAATTGAACTACTGAGAATAAATGCTATTATCAAACCTAAAAATTACAAAATACATGTAATTAACTACTTATTTATTAATCTTTCAGATTATGTTTTTTTACAATATTGTTATAAAAATATATTACAAATTTTAACTTATTATTATTGTTTCTAGGCCTATAACGTCTAGAAAAAAACAATATAAAGTAGGTATTACAAGTTTAAAAACAATGTGCAACGGAAGATAATAAAAAGTACATAATCCTTTTTATTATCCGCGATTTAATACATCGATAATGTTTTCATCAATCAATCAGACAAACGTGGACATACTTATCTTAGGATTATCGACAAGTGAGGATTATAAAATGTGATATGTAATTACTTCTTTAGCATCATCTATACATATAAAAAAACCGATGATGTAAAAAAATTGTAATAGCAAGATATCAAAAAAAAATAACACAGGTTGGCTTAAAATTTGCGGCGTACGTTAAGCCACTTTTTCAACGTTTTGTCCGTTTGTTTGTTACGACTGAACTCCTGAAATACTGAACGGATTTTAATGCGGTTTTAACTAATATGCTTAGAAATAACCGGCGCTTCATATAGGATATATATTAAAATAGAAATATCCATGATGTCCGGCTGTCGTGCGCCACCGCTATACTTTCGCAGCAGTAGCGGTAGCACGCGACAGCCACCAGTGTTCGGAAGCCGCCACGATAGGAAATGTGCTTGCTGCAAACTTGATTTTCCTTTGATTTCAAATTGCTATGTCAAATATGATAAGGTAAGATTTGACAATATTGCTGCAACCTTGGTAGTTGGGGATAATGGCTTTTATGTTTGTGTTAAAGTTGCTGCAATTTTGTGTTTTTTTTGTTTTTTATTTATGTTGGTTGTATTTACTCAAACAAATTTTGCCCATTGGTTAGAATTAGTTAGAGTTTTTAAGCATTGGTTACTTTAACTATTGGTGAAAAACCCCACCCTAAGCCTCGGCGCAAACGGGCTACCGACCCTTAGGGTGGATTCGACCAAACGAGAGTAAGGGTTATACTTAGAATAAATCGCCAGTTGTCCGAGAGTAAACCAATTTCACATTTTACCATCTACACTCAAGCCTATTCGAGAATAATAACTTATACTACCTTTTTTGGTGGAATAATAAATTATTCCGAGAATAGTTTAATGGCGGTAGCGCGCCATATAATTCCAATTTTTACTTACCTGCACTATAATACGACAAAGTTGAGTTGATATGACATAAGCTTGAATACCGTGGCGTTGTAGAACAATAACTGTTAGCTGGGTAATAGTTTCGTTCATCGTTCATTCCTCTATTCGCGTATAAGCATAGCTATACTTTGTATTGCATGGTAAAACGACTAATGAATTATTCCAGTTCAAGATCGTGGAATAGAGTTATTCTGGTATAGTTACTCGCGCATAAATCTATGTTTGGTCAAATCCACCCTTAGTCGAGAATCGTTGAAGCAACTAAGAATAAGCTGCTGTCTGTGGTTCTACACGTAGGGACTACAGTTTATAACAACAAATAAAGAGCATGCCATGTCCTTCCCAAGAATTTAAACTAAATGTCAATATTAATTAATTAATTTATTTATTTTAAACTTCTTCAAAAGCGACTCAGCTGTGTTAAGTTGTAAAAATGAAACAAACAGAGACTAAAAGAGTTGTACCTACTCATTTACAGTATTACCTACGTATTTAATTGATGTAGGTATAAGTATGGTTTAGGCTCGGCAGAAACAGGCCATCGACCACAGCCACTGGAGGCCAGCGACAAACTCACACGCTTTTTCATACATTTTGTAGGGACTCTCTATGGTCAGTGGCGACTACGCGTTACAACTGTGTCCGGTGGGGTAATTACGTAAAATTTGCAACAGCAATGCAACAGCAGTAGCGAAGCATACATGCTCGACACCACTAATGATGTATGACAGCAATCATCGCGCAATTTACGCCTGTTGCAAACCTGTTGCGAGTTAGGTAATACGCCCGCGGGACTCACCACTTGTCGCCACTGACGGACGTAACCGATTCAGAAGCGTGAGAGTGCACAGCATAAAATATGGCGGCTTCCAAATACCGGAGGCTGTCGTGCGTACCCGCTACTGCTGCGAAGGAGGGGGTGGCGCGTGATAGCCGCCGGTGGTTGTGGACGGTGGCCCGTCTGTACCGGGCCTAATTATCACTATTATATAGGTATGCAGTCCACGCATTGCAACGCCGCGGGCAGCAGCTAGTCTTCCATATCTTGTATCTATTATATAAAAGGATTTGTCCTGACTGGGTCACAGAAAACGCACAGTGCAAACAGCTGGACGTAAAGACTTGCAAGGTGGGTGGCTTTCTTTTATGACGTAAGACCGTGCTAAGAAAAGATTTTTTTTAAATTCAACCCCTAAGTGAATGAAAAGAGGAAAAAACGTGAGTATTGAAACACCTACATTTCGTAACGTATCTTTTTGAAACTTGGCAGATACAAACGAGTAGAAAAATAAATGAAATGGTATTTCTTTTTTGAAAAGGGGGTGAATTTGGCAAGTTAAATTTTGTACGGAAAATTCTAAACTTTGACGGTATCATACTGATGTGTAAATAACGTGGTCTCTTACTGTTGGCCTCACTCATTGACTATAAAACCAGTTGACCAATGATACAACTTCCCCTCATACGAAAATTAGTGGTGTATTTCAACCACTAATTTCTAGTCGAGTTTGTACGAGAAATTATGTTCACGAGCTATCAACGGGCTTTATAATCTTTGGCCTCATTAGTAAGCTCAAAGTCGCGCAACGAGCTATGGAGAGAGCGACGCTTGGTGTTTCCCTGCGAAATAAAATCTGGATTCCGGAATGAGGAGATCCGCAGGAGGAATTAAGAGACCGATATAGCTCCTAGAGTTAGGTTGTTTTAGCAAGTTGAAATGACCATGGCCACATCGCTCGCGGAACTGACAACCGATGGGGAAGAAAGGTTCTGGAGTGGCGACCACGAACCGGAAGACACAACGTAGGCTGGCCCTACTAGGTGGACCGACAATCTGGTGAAAACTGTGGGGAGCTGATGCAGGAGGCGAGAAGTCGTTCAGAAGTGGACGTTTTCAGGCTGTCGATGATGATGATGATGATGATGATGAAATAACATACAAAATAAAAAAAAATCAAAAAAAAAAACAAAAAAAAACAAAACAAAAATCAATCTAGCTCAAAATGTATGTATTTTTTTTTTTCTTTCTGCTTGTTCTTTCATTTGGTTATATTCTGTTTTGTGTGCCAAATAAAATAAATAAATAAATAAATAAAATAAATAGATACGGGTCTCAATTATTGAATTTCATCCTACAGGAGTAACAAATAAAGAACAAGGTCCCATCATAAGACGCTCGCACAGCCTAAACCGCTGAAGGTAAAATTTTAAAATTTCGATGACACAGTGTCAATAGGGGTGCGCCAAAACGGAAGTTTTAACCCGAAAAACAAACGATTCCTGAGGGATAGTGCACGCGGGCGAAGCCGTGGGCATAGGTAAGCTAGTCTATCATAAAAATTCAGTCAGAAGAAATAGTTGACAGCCTCCTGCAGTGCGGTGGTAGAGCAGATCGGCTCATAACCTGGAAGCTGCTGGTTCGAGTTCCGCGAAAAGCGCAAATACTTGTTCTGTGTCAGGAATCCGAGTGTTGTGAGACCATGGTCCTCGTAGTTCCTCTGATAGGTTCAGGGAATCCTAGCTAGGGTCCACGATCTTTATAATGTGGTTTTTGGGCATTATTTATTTATTTACTTATTATTTATGCTTTGACCGGACCGCAGAACGCAGATAGCATCCAGGTGACAAATTCTTAAAATTATAAAACTTTGTCTCAATTTTAGTAGAAATATTTAACCAAGGCCCAAACAAATGTCTTGCTAGAACAAATGGTTCTTTGTTCAACAGATCGCCGAAGTTATTTTAAAAACAGCATTTAGAAATAAATAAATATGATTGCTGTTGTCACACAGCGCCATCTAGCCGCAAATTAAGCATAGCTAGGTGTTTGAGGAGATCCAAACACGACCCAGTTGGTTACCTTAACTATGGATCAAAAAACCCGCCCTATTTACTTCTGCCTACTGATTATTATTTATTGTGTGCTGGCAATCGCCACTTGGCCGTGTGGTCCCGGCGGTGCGCAAATAGGACACCCCATTTCTTCCCGTGAGTGCCGTAACAGTCGATTTTTTTCTATAGAAAAAACATTTCGTAAACGTGTTATGATTTCTGCAGATGGGAAGAAGATATGGCCAGTATTAACATGCATTTTTTTCAATCCTGGATATGATATACATTTTGAGGCAATGACGTTCAAGTTAATCGATTTGGGAGCATTCAGCACCTATTAAATTATACTAATTCAGGCCTCTAATTAGGGTCCTAAATCAGTCCCTAATTAGGAAACTAACTGGGTAGCAAGTAGCGCATCCTACTTCTTAAATTTAGAGCCCTATCATTTGACCACCTGAATCATTTAGGAACCTGAATTTAGTTTAATGTAATAGCCCTTTATGATAAGCGTCCAAAGTGGAGTTTTTTGAGGGAGGCCTGTGTTCAGAAGTGGATATCTTCCGGCTGGTGAATATACGCTTTGTTTTAGGAACGTATGTAATTATAATATAGAATTGTGTAGGTATACACATCATGATTTAGGAGCGATGGTGGCCGAGCGGTAGCATGTGCGCTTCGCAATTTTACGGCACCGGGTTTGATCGTCGGCCCTGCACCAATGACTTATCTAGTAAGTTATGTGTAGTTTCCGATGCCATCGCTCCGTGCCTCGGAGAGCACGGTAAGCCGTCGGTTCCGGTTGTCATAAGAACATCTATGGCAATCGTTAAGGGTAGTCAGACGCCTGATAGACTAACCACCTGATCTAACCATCCTTGTTACTGGTTCCTTATGAGTTGCAAGGTCAGATGACAGTCGTTGGTGTAACTCTGGTAGCTTGCCGCTACAGGTTAGATTGGGCGCCAACCTCAATAACAAAATGGGAAAAGGCAAAGCGGATGATGATGATAAATCATGATTTAGTACTTTTACTATAAATATTGTTAAACTAAACCACTGCATAGAGTAGGTATAACTGATCCTGGGAACCATAAACAACGCTACCCAGAAACCTACAAAGCTTTATCTATGATCACCATCGGACCCATTCATTATGTGTAAAAAACATGGTCTTAAACCATTTAACAATAGATTTATAAATAACAGCCGGTGTTATTGCCTACCTGTCTGACTCACGGCAAAACCTCGCAGCTTAATCACAGAATTCACAGTCAGGTATGCTATGCTCACTATGCTGTCTTGCTGTCATTCGAACGCGCCAGCTTTGCGCGCGCGCACGCGACGCGTATTTTTACTGAACTACTTTTAAAGTTTCCCGTTTATCTAACGTTTATCAATGAAAAAGTGGTGATAGTGCTGTGAAAATGGTGCGGTCTTTCAAAATGTGTGGTTGTTTCAAAATGCCGAGGAGAGGCAAGGTTGTGCCAGCGCAGAGTAGTGATGGGATATTCACTATCGATATGTCATCGACGTCTACGTTGGATGTTGGTGTGAGTATTGATATAAAAATGCGAGTTGCAAGGTTTAGTATTTATGTGTATAGTGATTATTATTCTAAGATTCATTTGGTACTTATTATTTTTGACAAGGATCATATTATTTTGTTTTGTTATGGTCTTTTTTATCTCACGACTGTCTATAATAGAGTACAGCGGCAATCAATTAACCACGCTCTATAAGTTGAACCGTGGTTATGGTTATTTTCCTTTGATCAATTACTCATAGTCAAGTTTAGCTCACATTGTTTATACTTTATTCCAAGCTATTATAGACAACATGTAAAACTATGAAATGAAGATTAAAGTAAGGATAACCAAAAGTAGGAGTACCTACAATATAACTCAGCCAGCAGTATTCGAGAGAAACACAGCTTGCTTCTAGTCTAGTAACGTTATTGACAAATGCAGTCCGAACACACTAACAAAATATACAAACAATAACAACAGCTGTTACTGTTTGTCATAGTACCCATTAGTAACTAAATAAACACTAATTTTTGCGTTTTCCTGCTTTCTCTTCCTTTACGAATTACACGAAAGTTTGAATGTATTTTTTTCCTCTTTCGTAGCTGAATGATATTTTGAGTGTTTAGGAGATAGTTTGTTTTATATGTATGGGAGTGCTATTATTTATTCTGTGGCATAGGCTACTAACCTAACCTACCTACTTTTTAACCCAGACAATAGTGCCTACGTGGATAAAACCACAACACAGATGGTGTTTACTTTCTGATGCGAAGGGGATTGAATTGGAAGTAATGGGATATTTCATTAATTAGGGGTTTTTGGCTTACAAATTTTAACATTTCAGTTACCACTTTATGTATGCAAAGTATACTTGGTAAACTCAAATTTTATGTAACAGTATTGCCATTTCATTTAGGTACCGCTTACAAAACCACATAGTGGCCACTTGCAGCCCGCGCATGGGGCATATACTAGTATATAATACCTAATCTACACATCATTGTTAGCATTATGATATACTTTGTCGAATCCCACAAGCCTCTCACCTATTGTGTCACAACTATGTTTAAAAAGGTTTACTAAACGGTTTGTAAGCATCACTCTTTGTTATCATCAACACACAGTTGCTTAGACTATTCTATCTATTTGTAGACATAGTTAATGCATCTTTTCTCAAATTGGCGCTGGCGCTCTCTAGGGGAGGCCTATGTTCAGCAGTGGACGTCTTCAGACTGTTGATGATGATATCCACAATAGCTTATACTTATAACATGTACAATAGCAGTCTGTGTGCATATTTTCATCTAAATCGGCTCAGCCGTTTTGCCACAAACAAACAGACAACTTTTCACTTTTATATGCTGTATATCAGTAAGGATAGGGAAGCTGGCATCTTAGTTTTATTTGGTTTGGCCCATCTGACAACCTTGAGATATCATCGCACCAAGTCAACGGGGATGGTGTATGTATAGTATAGCGTGCAACTTACATCACAAGTTGTTTGCCTTACTTAGATACCGAGCTTGTGCACGTGCGACTTGCTTAGTCTACTGTACCCACTCGAGGAAGGTTTATTACTCGGAAATTACAATAGAACCGTGATTCATTCTTAACGTGAAAGTTTTTTTAATTCACAAGTAGTTCTTATTCGCTTCGTTTGTTCTTAGTTCTTATTATGTAGATACTTTCTTTTCCAGCCTTATGTTTATCTTGTCTTAGTAAATAGTGGAGAGAGCTCTGAGTTTTCTTGCGAGATAAGATCAGAAATGAAGAGAACTAAGGTCATCCATATAGCTCTTAAAAACATCAAATGTAGAAATGGCAGTGGGCAGTGGCAAGCACGAACCGGGAGACGCAGCGTGGACTAGCCCCCATTAGGTGGACCAACGATGGTCAAAACTAGAGCTGGTGGATGTAGGAGACAAGCAGTAAGGTCATCCATATAGCTCTTAAAAACATCAAATGTAGAAATGGCAGTGGGCAGTGGCAAGCACGAACCGGGAGACGCAGCGTGGACTAGCCCCCATTAGGTGGACCAACGATGGTCAAAACTAGAGCTGGTGGATGTAGGAGACAAGCAGCCGCTCAAAATGGTGCTCTATGTTGGAGGCCTATGTTCTGCAGTCAACGTCTTTTTGCTGATGATGATGATGATGATGACGATGATGAAATATCATAGTAAATTAACAGTTTAAAAAACTGGTAGGCATCGAATTACATAGTAAATTTTAAAAACAAAACAAAGCAAAAATATTCATCTTATTATCTTAAGGTGGAACGTTTCACTAGCGCGGCAAATTTAAATTTTCTTGCGTTCTTTTGCCAATAATAGCTTAATTACTCAACGTGATTACATGAAAACTAATTTTGCGCAATAGACTGAAAAACTAAGACGAAATTTGTTTATTGCCATTTGTCGCTAAACCAATGATATCTAGGAGATACTTTTAATCGTAATTGGTTGATACATTCTATTTCTCTACGTTTAATCAGTTTTAATGTAATCACGTTTAGTAATTAAGCTATTATTGGCAAAAGAACGCAAGAAAATTTGAATTTGCCGCGCTAGTAAAACGTTCCACCTTAACAATACTGGGTATACAATAAATTTAAACTATTATTATTATTAGATATTAGGTTCGTTTTTGACAGCCTCTGTGGTGTGGTGGTTGATCATGTCGGCTCATAACCCGGAAGTGCAGGCGGGTTCAATTCCTACGACAGCACAAGTATTTGTGCACAGAAAAAAAAAGCACAAATACTTTTTCTGGGTCTAGGTGTCATGGGACCATGGTCCTCGTAGTCCCTGGGTTCCTATACAGGAATATCTAGTAAGGGTCCAGGATCCATCTATGTGATCTTTGGGCGTTATTATTGTTATCTATTACAATTAGATGTACTATTGTTAACTTGATTTAGGGTCCAATTTTGTTAAATAGGTAAAGTGGCCACTTTATTACAACTACTCATGGTTTTTGTATCCGATTTAAAATAACCACTACCGCCAATATGATTTGCAAAGGCAGTATTGTTAATTATGTAGTTGTGGTTAGCCTGGATAACCGGTTGAACGGGTTTTAGAGGGTAAAATTGATGGCCGAGCTGAGGCCAACAAAGACTTACTTTGTTGAAATGCGAAATGTGAAGGCTGCTAATTTAATTGATATGATCAAATATGATGTAAGAAACATTTAACGGTAGGTAACATTTGCATTTAGTTACGTAACCTGGATCCCACACTAGGCTCAGAGCCCGTATTATGCGCCTCTTTCGCCGGACACAATATAGGCAATGCCTAAGCTTGGTTACAAAAGTAAATAGTAGTACTAGTAACTGCCTACAATACAAGTAGAAATAGGTAATAGGTACTTACCTACTGGACTGATACTCGCCGCGATGGCAACACAACAGTCCAAATCCTCCCAGAGAGATAAATAATTGATCCGTTGCAAACAAAGTGTGAACACTTTAATAAAAGAAACCTTTTAAATACAATTCTGGCAGAATGGTAAAATTGTATGATTTCGTAGGATTTCATCGTATAAAATCCTTTTTTTGGTGTATATTTCTTTGATTCGTTTTGAGCGCATCCTGTACTTATTCTTCTCTGAATACAATCCAAGTGCGTGCGCGTCATTCATAGTGTGCCAAGAACCTTGTTTATTATGTAAGCTATAAATAACTGCAAATATAACTTTATCATTTATCACTTCTGTTGACCCGTCGTACTATAAAGCTGGCAAGTGTGAAACGCATATATCTCTTCTGGCAGATACATTTACTTGAATCAATTTGTGTTTTGATAAGGAACATTACGAATGGCTGCTACAGTAAATAATGCTAATTAAACAGCTAAATTAATAGCTATATGTATAGGCACAGAGCAGATAGACCGTGAACCCTATCTCCGCGGTCGTTTTTCCGATAAATGATTCTTGGACCATAGATTTAAGGTGACGGGTAGACCAAACAAGGTGTTTTTTGGGCCGTTTCCTGGCGTAATTAGAACATGTGGAGCTTTGAATTTAATCTATCATGTAATTCATTTCATCAAGACGTTTGTGATGACCGCAAATACAGGATTAACAAATATAGTTCTATAGAAAAAGATCGCTAACTTCCCTCAAAAAATTTGAATGTTCCCATTTTACTGAGCTTCTACCGAATATATTTTCACAAAAAATTAATTAGTGTATTCCCAACAAACATTTAGACATTGTGATGACTTAATATCTTTGAAAAATACTGTATAAAAATAGATAATAATTGAAAACCGTTAAAATCAGTAATATCGTGCGTTGTCTTTGTCGTAAGCGCCGCGCTGAAGTGCAGACTGAATTGATATTTAAGACTACAACATTAAGGTTGATGTTTCTTTGAACAGATTTGGATCTGCTTATCTGGCTCTACCCGCCACCTTAAATCTCAGGAAATGCCCAGACTAACATTTATTTTGGTTAAAATGGTGGAAAAAAGTCATCGCCAACAAGGTGACGCCACCATACCGTCTTAAGCAACGTCGCATTTTACGTCTTTCGTTGCTTAGTTTATGATTTTCCAAATAGAAAATATATTTAATTATTTTGTTACGAAACGAAGTATTAGTATTCAAAACATTGACTTAATAAGGTATGGTAAAACATGCTGCATTTATTTGTGAGTAGTTCGTACCACCTTTCACAGCACAACAGGGCACGTTGTCTTTGTAGCACACGATCGATCTCGTCTAACTTACATCACAGACTAAGAGGTAGTGGATGCCAAACTGTGAATTTGGCTCCCACTTTGAAGCGACGTTTTAACCAGTCATCAACTCATCAGACCTGTCCTTACGAAATAATATATAATGTTTGGACAGAATCTTTTAATATTGCAGTGTTTCCATGATGTCCGAGAATGGCTTAGCGGTTAGCCCATATGATTATCAAATCGATGCTCCCAGTTTCAAATCCCGCTCGGTAGGTAAGGTAGCAATGACTCCAAGTTATGTGCGGAATTTGCAATCGTTCTTGCGTTGGTGAAGGGAAACATCATGAGGAATCCAGCATGTTCAAAATCCTAAAAAACAAGGACGTGGATAAAAATCAACTCGCACTTGGTCTGTGTGGTGGATAATGACCCACAGTTGTTATGTGAGAAAAGGCTCGTATCCGGCTGTGGGTTTTACTAGGTGGTAGGACTTCTGCAAAGTTCTTCTAGGTTACCACCGCTTTGCCAGTTATTATGCCGCCAAGCAAATAGTTCCGGTTTGAAGGGCATTGTAGCTAGCGAATTTACTGGGCAAATGAGGCTTTATGATGTGATCACACAGTGTAGTAAAGATTGCTAGAAGAAGACAACGTGCGCAGTACAGTGTCACCCAAAAGTACATTAATTTGGTGTACCGAGTGATACTGCAATTTGTTATGGGCAGCCGTGACGCTTCACATCAATCAAACGGCTAGCTCCTCACGTCATTTTTGCCCGTCAGGTGAAACGTAGTTAAAATGCTTCCTTATACCAAAAATACCATACGACTGGTTCATAACTAATCTCCTCTTCTCCACTTCCCACTAGATATCAACTGACCCGCACTGCTTACAGAAGCGTGGGCACTGGGCAGAACAATAACTGTGACTAAACCATTGCTAATCGGCAGTATTGATGTCAGAGAGTGACAAATTCGTAACGGGTAAACCCTGAAGCCAGACTGAAAGTTGAAGAAGCTGAACTGTAGAATGACCCCAATTTGGTTTCCAACGGATACATATAGTCACATCACATCATTGGCTTATGTTGATCTATATAGACAGGGGGTCTGACAAAGATCCCTTTCGTTTAGCGTTAACGCCGGATTTTTTTTCCGCAGCTAATGTCATAGCTAATGTGCCATACATTTTGAGTTATCGTTTGGCGTTAACGCTAATGGAAAGGGATTTTTGCTAGACCCCCAGGTTTCTATCAAGGCGCCCCTTTCGGAGCCCAGTCGTCAGTTCTTGTCAGCTGTTGCGTTCGTTTTCCACGGAAACTTTAAACAGGCTTCGATTACCAGCCTCTAAGCGCAAGTCGTCTCTCAGCCTAGTCGAAGAGCGTCCTCGTCCTACACTACATTTAACAAGACGCGGCCTCTACTCAAGAACATGTATAGTCTCCTTCAGTTGTCACTGTCAGTTCTACGGCCAATATAGCCAGTCCACAGCCACTTCAGATTGCGAATTTAGTGTTCAAATTGTTACCTGGGTTCTGTTATCTTATGCAATGTTGAACAATTAATTTTACTTACAAGTGATCGTTAAGATCAGCTGCAAACTCCAAATATGATCACTTAACGAGAAATTCCGATACTATGATGTTGCAAAATACCCACTGAGGTTCCATCCGCCACGATGCCTCATACTGCGAATTCCTTCTGTAAGTATAAAACAGAAAACTATAGCAAATGTGTATTAATAAAACTATGCGAGTAAACCATAATAAACATAAGTATTAAAAAACAACATTTATTGTTAAAGAAAAACTTGTTTTCCTTTGCATCTGTTACTTAGTATGTTATATTTTGTGGTCATCATCATCATCGTCATCATTATCATCACTGCTGAACATAGGCCTCCCCAGAGAGCGCCACTTTGAACGGCTGCCGGCTGCTTGCCTCCTGCATCCATCGGCTCCCCGCGGCTATCACCAGATCGTCGGTCCACCTAGTCCGCATCGTGGGCCGGCCTACGCTGTGTCTTCCAGTTCGTGGACATATTTGTGGTATTGTTCGAGACTAATAATAAAATTAAAATGGTTCTTGGACAGGCGGTACCTATACAATGACTGTGTCGACCTACTACACTTTTTATCGTAATTAAACACTTATTTATAACCTTGCAATAGTCATACAAGTGGGGGGATTTATTTAATTGCCGTCCACTTGAATTGTTATCGTGAATGAACAAGGCGGCATCCGCACCGAGTAATGTGTAACTGTGTATTTTGTATCTGTAGCAATGAAATAATCAGGGATACCGTCTGTACTAATAATTTCATTATTCATAATTTCATTTCATATACCTCATTTTTAATAATGATGAAATTTATAATGGTGGTTATTTATAAATAGCTTTGTTCATAATAGTTACTTTTTATATTGATCTTTTCTTATACAATTTATTCAAATAATGTTTAAATTTATAAAATTTTATGTTATAATGTTAATGTTAAGAATTTTTTTATCATATTTTTGTTTATTATAAATTTCATTACTTATAATTTCATAATAATCAGCATTCATAATTGTATTGTTTATAATGTTCTTTTTTCATATTTTTTAGTTAACTTAATAATAATTTTGAAGTAGTTAAACCATTATATAGATATGCATGTATACCCTAAAGATACTAAGATACTAGTCTAAGGCAAAGTCATAAATAGGTGCGACGACGAGCGAAGCGAGGAGGAGCGTTAGGTTAACTGTGACCATACATCGCACGAGCCGAGCGAGCGAAGCGTAGCGTAGCGAGCGTGCCGCGGCAGCGGCCGGCGAAGTGCCAGAAGTCACTTATGCCTATATAAAAAAAATACATAAAAAATTACAGAAACCATCTATATTAAGTTTCAGATTACCTGTATTTGATTTAAATACTTTACACGTGTTTTTATAGACATTTCAAGTTATTTACACACCCAACACCAACATGACATGAGAAAATATAAGTTATTTTACAATTACCCGCACACAGTCCACACGTTAATCTTTTTTGGTTGTTTTGACTGGATGAAGTGCCTGCATAGATTGAAGAGCAAATTGGCTTTCCGTACTACGTTTTTATAACTGATTACGTTAAATATAACAATCAACAGTTCCAGTCACATTCATTTACAGTATTATTGATATTTTGTTTTATGATTTAAGTTAGTTATGGTAAAAGAACATTATAAATTTGTACTATTATATTATATACGCCTTGTTTCATTCTTATAAATTTGGATTATTATTAATTTTGATTTATAATAAATAAAATTAGATGTAGTGAAAGTATAATAAATCACATTATGTGAAATGATGATTATAAGTAACATTTTTATTTGTAACAAAATTATTATTATAAACAATTTTATGAGTTTCGACAGTGAACCAAATAATCATTCTACTTATTACAACCTATCTGTTTGTGGTATTACACCGAGTCCATCTCTCGACTGCATCTCACAAAGCGCTATTCATCCGAGTTAACTGAAAGATAATGCTTTGTAGCACTAAACAATAATAATAAACGCCCAATGATCAAGGTTCTCGAGTGGCGACCACAAACCGGAAGACGCAGCGTAGGCCGGCCCCCCACTCGGTGGACCGACGATCTGGTGAAGGCCGCTGGGAGCCGATGGATGCAGGAGGCGAGCAGCCGCTCAAGGTGGCGTGCTCTGGGGGAGGCCTATGTTCAGCAGTGGACGTCTTCAGGCTGTTGATGATGAACGATCATATTCATCCTGGACCCTAACTAGGATTCCCTGTATCTAGGGACCGTAGAAACTACGAGGAACATGGTCCCAGAACACCCAGACCCCAGACACAGAACTTGTAATTGCGTTTTTCTCTGTGTACAAATACTTGTCCTGTGGCGGGAATTAAAGCCGCTTCCTTCGGGTTGTGAGCCGATCTGCTCAACCATCACGCCACGGAGGCCGTCAATATACCTATATAGTTGTTGTTTAAGAATGAAGCATTTTTCTTTTATCTATCTATTCCATAGATTATCTATACAAATTAAATTACTATTCAGTTATATTTTTCAATAATAGACCCATAAAACTTATTCTCAAAGAAATAAATTTATTCCGCTTTGTTCACCTAAGTTAATATCTATGTAAATAGGGTGAATTCTGTGGTTATCATATCATTAAGTATCACCTCTATGAGCAAAGTGGAAATAAGCAGAAATCTCAATATTTTACTGATAATAATCGTGAACGTACTACCTCATTTCCTGGCACGGTGATGATGTATTCAGTTATTCACGTATTGCGTGAATGTACTCTAGAAATGCCGGTATTTTCACCCCTTGCGCGTCATAAAATACCGGAAAGGCCAAGCGTTAAAAATGCACCGTTTTAGGGTACCTTTTTCCCCTTTTATTATTTAAAACGTTGAGACTATTTACAAAACTAAACCCCCGAGTTCCTGTACGTTTATCAAACTCGTGATAGCTTGACATAGCAAATACTGTACGCTCATTGGTTGAAAACAGCCGCTAATCAACAAACAACCAATAAGCGTTAAGTATTTTTAATTTGACAAGTGTTTAACTTTAACAAACGTACGAGAAACCAGGGGCATAAACCTTCAAACCTTCGGGGGAAACCTTTTATAAAGTCGGTTCAAACTGGCATTCAATACATTTTTGTCTGTAATTTTTTTTATTTCTAGGAAAATTAGAAGCTGTCGAAAAAGAAACAAATAAAAGAACCCTTTTCCACAAACTGAAATTCATACTTGACCACATATTCTTACTTCTAGAGGGCTTTCACCTCACTCGACTTTACTACCTGTAAGGTACGCTTATTAACCCTTATCGAACAACCCTTATCTCATTGTAATAAAGTTTATTTCAGCTTGAATTTAATCACAAAAGGAAGTAGCTAAGGCTGTGTAGGAAATACTTTGGATGATTGTGTTAGGCTGGAAATTCCTTTGAGTAAGTATTTCATGCTTTGAGAACAATATTCGTAAAGGAGTTTAGTATGCGAAACGCGCTTTGTAAATGTGAACGGTAGGCCTCGCGAGCACAAATGTTTTTGGTGGTCCTATTCACACCGCTGGGACCACACGGCATGTTGTTATATATTTTATAGTATATACTTTTTTTACGGGCAATGTGCCTTTATTCTTTAAACTAACTACTACAATACTAAAAACTAGTAAACTAGCTACACTACCTACTACAAAGAACATTGCACTGTATATTAGTACTAGCCACGATGGCCTATCATCATCATCATCATCAACAGCCTGAAGACGTCCACTGCTGAACATAGGCCTCCCCCAGAGCGCGCCACCTTGAGCGGCTGCTCGCCTCCTGCATCCATCGGCTCCCCGCGGCATTCACCAGATCGTCAGTCCACTGGCCCTCGTGGTCGCCACTCGAAAACCTTTCTTCCCCATCGGTTGTCAGTTCTACGAGCGATGTGGCCTGCCCATTGCCATTTCAACTTGCTAATTCTAAGAGCTATATCGGTCACTTTAGTTCTCCTGCGGATCTGCGGACATTTTATAGGGAGGCCTATGTTCAGCAGTGCATGTCTTCAGTCTTCAGGCAGTTGATGTGTGTTGATAATGAAGTCATTAATTCAGCCAACTCATTCAATCTTGACCGCCTCTGTGGGGCGGTGGTTGATCAGGTGGGTGGGCGCAGGTCTTTTGTTTTTTTTCGATTAATTCCAATTTTATCCATAGCCGTTACCTATTGTACTATTTTACACAAGCGAGAGTTGAAATCAGATCAGACCTTTAGATATATATTTGTATACGTTAGAATGGTTTCACAATTCGCACCGGAACGCGTTTATATTGTTTATTTGTCTAATTAGTATTATTAGACGTTCAGATGCCACCAGTTTTTATAAAGCCAGGACATGCTTTTCTTAAGCTACGTGTATCATAACAGGAAATGTTATCTAATTTTTATTAATCTATGCTATGTATCGAGAGATCGAGTGTTATATAAACAACTTTCGGGGTTGCATTGTACAGTTGAATGAGTAAAAATTACAAATTCCCATGTTATTATTCAGTTTACGCAAACACGTAGGTTATTGTACGTACAAAAAACCGATGCAGTGAGTCATCACATTGAGTTTCCTGTTTCACTTTCGTCACAGTCTACTGGTTGTGGAAACACGCCATCCTTTTTTAGCGAACCACTAGTAGTAGCCACAGATTAGATTATAGTTATTACGTTAAACTGCGGCTTCGTATTAGTTTTCCGGTTTAGTATAAAGTATCTTACGTTGTTCCCCTTAAGAGCCTATACAACGCCAAAATGCTTAAAATGGCACAGCATGAGGCCGTGTTCTGTCAAAAATATTGCAAAAATGACTTTTTAATTAATATACGGTAAAGTTCAGGTTTAATACTAAAGCTTATGTTTAGTGAAAACACGAATTAATAAACTTTTCTCGATAGAAAAAAATTACAAAGTTACCTCCAAACTGTACAAATAAACCTAGACCTTACTAGACCTTAAATTCCTCTCACACACGCAAACACATATAACATTATTTATGTATATATATATATATATATATATATACACACTTACCCCTCTGCCTCCCCTAATCCCTCACATACTATACAGTCATATGACTTATTGTGTTAGTAAAAACCTTCGTATTGAAATATGTAACTACTTTGTTTAAGTATCCCTGGAAGAGGACTGGCCATCGCAAACTCAGGGAATCCTACTGCGATGGCCAGTACTGCAACTATAGTTATTAATATCGTGCATGAGCTTATTTATAGTTTACTGTATATAATAACTGTATAACTCTATAATACTGTATATCAATAAATAAATTATTATTATTATTATTCTTATTAAACCGCGATTATTCGATGAGTACTTTAAATAAGGTCATGAAACTTTGTGTAGTAGTTGAACTAAATATAGTGGAGGGCTTATGTATAGTGGATTTTTAAAATACCCATTATAGTCAGTGTAATAATAAATTACCTAAATTATTGCGCGTTGGAACCATTCTAACTTAGACCGCTCGCGCGCCCTTGCGTCTCGGCCCCCGACTCATCTTCGCTTTGGCCGAGTACTATATATCTATTCTGTGGCTTTGGCTTGGATTCTCGCTGGCCTAGCAGAAGCCCCTTTAAACGATCTCCATACCAAATTGAATTCATATTCGAAAAGGTAACAAACTGACAGACAAAGAGACTAACAGAGTTCCGTTTGCAGTTATAAATCCGGGGGCTGAAAATGATTGTGCAAAGTAAATAAAAAAACCACTGAAAAATTGGCAGGGAAAGCCAACTTGGATTTTACCTGTTTATATGTTACCCGCGGGCCGTGCGGCGGCGTGCGGTTGAGGGTTACTTTAGGGTTTTAAAAACTAAGAAAACCCAACCTACCATAGAAGTAGTATAGTATATATCAAATTATGTAATAACACTTTTACTATTAAATTATGTGGTATTTTGATATTGTGTTGTGACGTCCTGTTATTGTTTACCGTGGTGTTATGTAAACATTTATACTGTATAGGACTTTACTATCTGTTAATTACACTACCATTGAGGCCATTTACATTGAATTTAATGTTGTTTAATAGAAAAAAATACATAATTATTACTTATTGCAACCATTACTTTTCTGGATCTGTTTTCGCTTGCATAAGGTATTTTTCATCTTTGGAATTGTTTATTTACCACATTAATCGCGCGCACTCGCGATTTCCCCGCTTGCCAGTTGACAAACTACTATTTTTTTCTATTTGTTTCAGGAAGACTATCGACAGATAGATAGTTTCGAGCTAACACACAAAACCTTACTATATCCATTACCTTCATAACCTGCACTTGGCCACGACGTCGCGCGTCGCCAAGACACGTGTTGAGCGACCCGGATGATCCTATAGCAGCCGTTGTATGCGCTAGGATCACAGGACCAGTCTAGCCCTTCTGGCTCAGGTACCGGTTTCGGCACCGGTCTAAGATACCAGCGTAACACAATCAGACACCGACCCCACCGGTGAGGTCAACGTACCCCCCGTAGATTAGCTAGAACGGTCGCGACTTTCGATAGGGTTCACTCTTCCAGTGGACGTAGCCTTCTCGATCTTATCCCAGCAACGGCCCAACCCCAGGGGTGCTCTTCAGCTAGTTGCCTCCTACTTTTGATGGTTGAGCACCTTAAGCGCCTGCCCGGTGATGCTGTAAAGGTCGGTAGAGACCAACAGCATTAGCCCGTTCAAATAAAAAAAACCTGCACTTGGCTGGTGCGCAACTATTGAGTGGTGCACGGATTTTGTCTTGAATATTTTGGTAATAGATTCTTACTACCTGTAAAGATATTATAGTCCTTAAAATTTTAGTGACCAGCGGGATTCGAACCCGCGCCTATCCAACTCACCGGATTAGACGCCCTACCAACCGCCCTTCTTACTACCTATTTAGTAATCTGTGCCGTGAGGCGGTTAGCTAACAGCTATAGCCATGACCAGCAAGAAATCACTAGAAAATGCCCTAGAACTAGTAAAAGAGGGAAGATAAGCATTTCGAATGAGGTCCGATTGGCCGTGCAAAAAAAAAAGATGCAATACATATCTTGGACCACGAATGAGCCAGGCCAGTTTTACCCGGTTTTGATCGTAAGATAAGTCGTTAAGCCAATCCTTTCGGTGGCTTAAAAATTGTGCCCCAAAGCTAACCATTTCATTTCTAAATGATTATAGGCTCCCATTTCCATCGCTTTGTTTCTTGTATACTCGTTGCGAACAAAAGGTGTTTGAAACCTATGAGTCCATAACAAACGCCTGCCGAGTTGAAACGTGACCTCAGTTTCAATGAAATTAACAATTCAGTGCAATATGTTTCATACAATTACTTATTACTTTTTATAAGCATCTATAGTCTCTTCCCTTGGGTTCCTTTTTACCGTTTTTGCCTCGGAACCCTAAAAACGATACAACGCCACCACAATTATTACATCTTAGTGCCTTTATTCTTTAAATAAAATAAAATGATATCTGATAATGAAATGTTATTATAATTTGACAGATTTTTTTAATGATAAAAGTAAGCCACTTTAGTATTAAACTTTGCCCAAAGGTATTTGTAGATTTTATCTAATGGATCAGCCTGGTTTTCACCTAACCTGTTGCTATACCTTAATGGGGTCATATGTTTTGCACACACATACATAACACCTGTATCACTAAATATGTACATATGTTGGCAATAAATAATTGAGTATTGAGTATTGAGTATTGAGTATTGAAATAAATAAATAACGCCCAACAATCACATACACAGATCAGGCACCCTAACTAGGATGTCCTGTATCTAAGGACTCGGAAACTACGAGGACCATGGTCTTACAATACCCAGACACAGAACAGGCAGGTTCTTACGTTTTTTTTTTGGCTGACACCTGAGATAAATATAGGGTCCACACATATATATTTATTTATTTTATTAAGTGCTTAATGTCTAAAAATGATAAATGTTAAGAACTACCATAGAATTGTAAAATAGTAAAATAGTAATATTGACCAGATGTAAATTATTGTTTTGGACTGACTCACAAGTCACTTAAACTTGCAAACGCCCTTCCAGGGCTCATGTCAACCTACCAACTAATTATTTCAGATCTTGTGTATTATATAATACTTGTTATTGTATATTACCTATAACAATGATGTACATGAATGCAATAATAAATAAATAAATAAATAAATGACACAAATATTATAAAGGCGAAAGTTTGTGCGTAGGTATGTGTGTACGTTTGTAACTCTTTCACGCTGTAACAGCTGGACGGATTTGGATGTAATTCGGTATGGATGTAGCTTATACCCTGGATTAAAACAAAAGCTACTAAGTATTTATCCCAATAATAAGAACGGTTCCTGTAGGAACGTGGGTGGAACTTTCGCTATGAGCGTTAACTTTCATTTCACAGATAGTAATACAATACTAGTAAGCATATACCTACTTCCATACATACCACTTTTTCTATGCCTAGTATAATCTACAGCGGCCTAGTAATACCACTTTCTAAACCTACCTAGTCATTTCATCGAAAATAGATATCACGACACGATGGGTACTCGTACCAACATGATACCGGTATCGATAAAAATACTGAGAACAGGTTACGCGAAGTCGTTTGACTAGACGTACCAGACTAAGGTTTTTATCAGCTGTAATTAACAAATTGGTTACTATTTCAATTTGTTTCGAAAATTGATCAGTAGCTATTGAGTGTTTTATGTTTCGAATGGTACTGGATCAAAGTGAGTTATAATTCTACCTTGATCCATGCGCTATTTTCATTTCGGTTTTCAACTGCAAACAATAATTGAGGACTTAATACTCGGTTCTCGTGACTAACCGCTCATAGAACTTGAGAAGTACTTGGATGCGATATTTTATTAGATAATTTGATCTAAAAACTCAAATCAGGTATACATGATCGAATACCGAATAACAGAACTATATTAAACCAATTCTATAAAAAAATTATGGGACAATCTGAAAGTAGATTAATCTTTCAAATGGAGTTTTGGCGGGAACGTGAAAAAGTTCACGTCGTTGCATTGTATTATTTCACAAAACTTATGCTTTTTCTAGTGTTAATGTATAAAATTAGTGGCATTTTACGCATTAAGTGCTGAATTACGAGTATAAGTGTGGGCAAGTGATATAATGTAGTGAAACGTGGTTTTTCGTGTTGCTTCCAAAATTCCATAGAAGCCTCTAGTAAAGTTGCCACTACTTTACTAGGGCATGACTTAGACTGGATTATGACTACCTGACTTAGACTGGACTATGACTACCCTGACTGACTGTGACTAAGACTTGACTTTACATGAAATATTTCATAATACGACGAAAAACTACAATACTTGACACTGGCTAAATACACTATGTGTGGAGCCAAACTATAAGAAAAAAAAACATTCAAATTTTTGAATAACAAATATTGAAAAACAACTGAACTGTAAACAATGTAAACGTCATTGTCAATCCCAGTTTTGGCGTTGACGGCTGCTTGACGGCCACTCTGTGTTGCCCTATAGAAGTTTTTTTTAAATGTTGTTTTTCTTTTTGTCTAATGTTACTTTTTGTCTAAGTATTCTGTTTGTTATAGTTTTTCAATTATTTATAATGTTTGTTACTTTCTTCTATAGTTGTTTAAATTTATGGTACGTCCGTGATGTCATGAAAATGGGTACCGTCTGAAAATCAGTAGCTGAGGTTGTTGTGTGCAGCCAAAGAGAATATAACCGCTTACGCTGATGTGCAGCCTCAGTTGTATGCTGAGCCGGGACCTATTCCTGACATCGCGCAGTATCGCTTGGTATAGCATATTAGTATGTAATGTAGGTAATATTTTATGTTATATTGTTCTTGTGTACTATGCGATATTGTGTGTCAGGAATAAAGGTCATTTCATTTAATTTTTTTTTAACTGAGAAACTAATCTTTGCTCCGCTGCTGAACATAGGCGTCCCAAACCAGGCGCCACTTTGAGCGGCTGCTTCCTGCCTGCATCCATCGGCTCCCAGCGGTTTTCACCAGGTCGTCGGTCCACCGAGTGGGGGCCGGCCTATGCTGCGTCTTCCAGTTAGTGGTCGCCACTCAAAAACCTTTCTTACCCATCAGTTGTCAGTTCTATGAGCAATGTGGCCCGCCCATTGCCATTTCAACTTGCTAATTCTAAGAGCTAAATCGGTCAGTTATTCACTTATCAGGTACAAATGTAGAAATCACCATACCTATCTAAAATTTATCTAGTATTACGTAGTATTAATTTATTTAGCATAGTGATATTCATGTATACACAATTGTTATGTTTCGTCTGACCTTTGGAGCAGTGTCGGCGAGAATAATTTGAATAATTTCGTCTTAGTCTGTAATCCGTGGCAAGGTCGAAGACTTTATGTAACAGCATAGAATATAATGAAACAGAAGTAGACAATGGGCAGCGTTGAGGTAACCACAACTACTCTAAAATAGTAATTGCCATTCTCAAAGGCCTCTAGTGCGTATATTATGTATTATGTATACCTCTTTGCTTATTCATATTTCTTTCACTCTATAGTAAGTTGTTATATCTCATCATCATCATCATCATCATCAGCCTGAAGAAGTCCACTGCTGAACATAGGCCTCCCCCAGAGCGCGCCATCTTGAGCGGCTGCTCGCCTCCTGCACCCATCGGCTCCCGGCTCTCACCAGGACCCTAATTCTGTATGACCACTTTACGATTCCTTGCTTCGAAACACCTTCGAAACCACGCGAATTCCTTGTCTTACATAAGAATTCTGCAAAAATCTATTCTATACGAAATGAGAACGAAACCGCGCGAAATGAATGTGGAATTAACTGGGATTGGCGCGATTTGAACTGTCAAAAATCATATGTTCGACTGTTCCGAAACATCTACCCGTCCAAAGTTACCACCACTTATGTCAATATTAATTATTCAAAATAAAACTAATTTTAATGTAAAGTGAAGGTATTTCTAAAGTTTTTCTGTCAATTTTTAATAACTACCCATGGCTTCGTTATATCACAACATAAATATAAGCCATTCCTTGTTTTAATTTTAACCGGTTTTGGGATGAGAAATCCTTTAGTTCTAATTCGGAACGCACTCGAGGGATCAAACCTGTCATAGATAATTTGTCTTAGATTATACAGAATACAAAAATTGTCGATTCCTTGCTGTGACACGATTTGAACAAGACACGATAACGACGTGGTTTCTGTATCGTGTAGAATCTGTGTTTTCATACAGAATTATGGCCCTGGTCGTCGGTCCACCGAGTGGGGGGCCGGCCTACGCTGCGTCATCTAGTTCGTGGTCGCCACTCGAGAAACTTTCTTCCCCATCGGTTGTCAGTTCTACGAGAGATGTGGCCTGCCCATTGCCATTTCAACTTGCTAATTCAAAGAGCTATATCGGTCACTTTAGTTCTCCTGCGGATCTCCTCGTTCCGGATCTTACCGATCGGTTAGAAACGGCAAGTCGTGCTTCGCTATGAGCGTTACTATAGTTAATTTATAAGTGAGAGACTATCTATTTTTGGTTGTAAAAGAGTATTCATTAATATCCTATTATGACGTACCATAATTCTTCTTTATGCGCCCAAAACTAAAGCCTGTATTACCGAATAGGCACTCTATCTAGTCTACATGCATCCAATCTAACATCAATGTTATTCAGTAGGTACATTTATAACTTTTTGTTTTTGTTAAACCTGCAGTAGATTGAGCTAAAGAGGCATTAGTTAGATGTACTGAAAAACGTTAGGTTTTGCGTCATACTCGAGAAGATTTATCGACAACACGCTCATGAACTTGGTCGAAATTTGAAGGTCTTTTATGATAGGTAATATGCGCGAATAAAGCCGGTTACGAGTATTATAAATAATTTAGGCATAATAGTTAATTATGTTTATGAGATGTCAGAAGTATTTTTAATTACTACTTGTTATATCCCATCCCATCGCTTCGTCCCATCTTTTCGTCTACAATACCGCAAAGCCTGAAAACCAAAGTTTTCAACCAGTGTGTGTTGCCAGTGATGACTTATGGAACTGAGACGTGGTCTCTTACTGTTGGCCTTATGAGTAAGCTCAAAGTCGCACAGCGAGCTATGGAGAAAGCTATGCTCGGGGTTTCCTTGCGAGATAAGATCCGAAATGAGGAGATCCGCAAGAGAACTAAAGTCACCGATATAGCTTTGAGAATCAGCAAGTTGAAGTGGCAGTGGGCGGGCCACATCGCTCGTAGAACTGACAACCGATGGGGAAGAAAGTTTCTCGAGTGGCGACCACGAACCGGAAGACGCAGCGTAGGCTGGCCCCCTACTAGGTGGACCGACGACCTGGTCAGAGCTGCGGGGGGCCGATGGATGCAGGAGGCAAGCAGCCGCTCAAGGTGGCGCTCTTTGGGGGAGGCCTATGTTCAGCAGTGGACGTCTTCAGGCTGATGATGATGATGATGATGATGATGATTTGTTATATCAAATATATCATTTTATTAATTACTAGCGGTCTGCCCCGGCTTCGCACGGGTTATAATAGTTTTCGCGATGAAAGTAATCTAAATATAGCCGATGTTACTCAGGGTGAATGTAGCTTTCCAATGGTGAAACAATTTTTGAAATCGGCACAGTTGTTTTTGAGTTTATTCATTACAAACATACAAAAATACAAATCTTTCCTCTTTATAGTGTTTATAGTGTAGATAACTAATCAACCAATTAAGGTGGAAAGTTTCACTAGCGCGGCAAATTCAAATTTTCTTGCGTGTTTTTGCCAATAATAGCTTAATTACTCAACGTGATTACATGAAAACTAATTTTGCGCAAATAAATAGAATGTATCAACAAATTACAATTAAAAATATTTCCTAGATATCATTGGTTTAGCGATAAATGGTAATAAACAATTTTCTTCTTAGTTTTTCAGTCTATTGCCATTTGTCGCTAAACCAATGATAAGTAGGTAATACTTTTTATTGTAATTTGTTGATACATTCTATTTATTTGCGCAAAATTGGTTTTCATGTAATCAGATTGAGTAATTAAGGTATTATTGGCAAAAGAACGCAAGAAAATTTGAATGCCGCGCTAGTGTACCGTTCCACCTTAAAGGCTAAGCATTGCCTTTCAATGGAGCAAATGCAGGGTAATAATGCAAAAAATTACCAATAAAATTATTCTTCAAAATGAAATATTTGGTAGTTCAGACCAATCAGTTTATTTCTGTCTACCATTCCAATTAACTTGTTATAACGGTTTTATTTACCACAAAGTATAATAATCCAATTAAAATTCAAGGTGAAGCTACACTGCATAATTTTAATTTTCATTGCGAAAATGTAATCTTCTCAAGCAGCTACTAATTCCTACTAGTGCTGCCATCTGCCGACGAGTAGCAAACGAGTCAAATAACTGACGCCACTATGACGCCACTGCCATCTGTGATCGAGTAGCGCAACTACACGTCAACTAGCAAAAAATGCTACGAACTTTTTGCAAGCTACGACGGCTACGAGCTTTCTACGAGCTACGAATTCGCATAACGAAAAAAATTGCGATGTTGTGCGAAAACTTCTCTTAATTTTTTATTTACATACTGTTATTTTGATAAACCAACAAGTTTGGTAATCTAAATAGGTCGACGTCTTTGTTTTGGGAACTTGTTCCGCGGTTTTGTTTGTTTGGAAACAGTAAACAAACCGCATCCGTCGTCAAACGCCGGCGTGGGTGAGCCGGTCCCTCCGACTTTTTAATTCTCGCACTCCCATTTGGTTTGAGTTGAATCAAGGAACGTAATCGAGGCAGTTGCCGGCAGGTCGGCTTGCATCAAGTCAGTCAGCAAATGCTCATTGCGCGGACCGAACGTGACTCGGGCGTCCCGCATATTTCGTTTGTAGACGAACGCGATCGAAAACTAATTCAAATTTTAAACTTTTAACTCCCCTTCGATTTTGAATTTCGATTGAACTCAATTTATTTGTTTTTCGATTTAACTTTTTTGTTGTGATTAGTTTTGTGCTAGTGACGTGTTTTGTTTTCTTTTGGACAGAGAAAATATTTTGGAAAATGTTTTCGGGTATCGCCCGCTGAATATCTGGCTTGCTTGTCGAGCTGAAATACTTTTGACTGGTGAGTTTTTGGAAATAAAATAGATTAAGTATTTGTTTTTATACCATTAAAATTCCAAAACAATCAGCGATTACTAATAAACTTCTAGCGCCTTTTTAAAATATTTATTTAACTTATCGAATTTAACTCTGAACATTTAGGTATATGGGTGGATCAACTTTTTTACCGCACTGAATCAACTTTTTTGACAAAAAGAAAAACTTTATTTTTTATAGAAATTTTACCTTGATATCGCTAAATAAACTTGTCAACTTTATGAATCTATAAATAGTTTCACGCTATGTACGATTTTCTATGATTTTATTACTTAAATAGCAAAACCGACTACCTAAAATGTCCGCTGGCTAACAGATATTAGAAGGGGAGAATAGTCAATAATTGAAAACAATCTTGTGATAACTTTGTATTTTACTGACAAAATGTTACCAAAATAAACATAACATAAACATGATATACATTTAAGATAATTTTTAAAGTATATATACATTAAAAATTATCTTAAAACTGACACAAATTTTAACTCATATAATTTTATTAATGTATTCAAGTAGGTATGCCACTGTAAATAAGGCGATAACTATTATCATAATGACTTGAGCATTCATAAAAAAAGTCGTTAGCTAATATAACGGAATGTTATCACTTGAAATAATTTGGTTAATGTAAATTACGTCATCGATAAAATGTTACTATACCAATCTGTTTAAAAAAAACTTAGCTAACGTGGGTACTTGTGTAATTTTTATAGCGCTTGTTTTATAACCCTTTAAATTATCTTAAATTTATTAGAGTTTTTGTCATCAGTGTTAAATTATAAATACAACAAATAAAACAACTAAATCAAACTTCAAAACAGAAAAGGGGACACTAAAAAAATCCACCCATCAAGTGCTTTTAAATCATGGCGAAAAATTACATTTTCTTTGCTTCCCATCAACAATATTTCTTCCACTACACTACACTTCCTAACAGTGTTTCCTCCTGGTTATTTTCAAGTCAAGGGTGAATTGGCATCTCATGGGCAAACGTGATCCACCTTAGATAGCTTCATCGCTTACCATCAGGTAACTTGTTGTCAAACGTATGCACATTTTCGGAATATTTTTTTTATTCTAAATTTAAAAAAGAACTACCTACATATCGAGAAAAAATCATAGACGTAAGCAATTAGTAACAAGAATAGGATTAAAAGTTCTAAGTTGGGTTTTAAGTTGCGTCATAACATTAAACATTATTTAACATTTATTTTTATTATTAAAACACACAACATACACATTACCAACATTAACAACACATTAACACCACATAACACACACATATCACAACAACATACCATTACCATTTTAAAATTTATTTTTATTTATTTTTATTATGAATTAAATTGTATCTGTAATAGGTAGCATTTAGTATAAGTATAATTTAATTAATTTAATTTAATTAAAACGGAACAAGGACCAATTACAATAATTAAATAGAGTAAGGTATATGAAATTGTAGGCAATTTTGTTACAATACCTAATTACTATTACTGAGTATTACATTTACAGCAATAATATAGACCTATGTTTCAAAACGGTTTATATTAGGTACTTAATATTGTGCGGCAATAAAAGTAAAACTATTTTAATTCAACTGTAAAGGAAAGAAAATTTTCGAAAGAAAACAATGTGACGAACATTTGCTGCATTTCTCCGAGCAGACGCGGAATCTCGTAACGTCTATTGCTTATCTAGGTGCCTTGACCTTAGCTGGTATGAATCACACTAATGTCTGCGATAGTGCAGCTCCGTAGAGACCAGCGTTTGGATGCTGCGTGCGGGAGACGAGGAATATACCATTTTTTTTAATGAATAGAATAGAATAGAATTAATTTATTGTCACAGAGAACACACTAGTTTACATTCATGTAATGCTAAATTAATGTAGATACACTGTGTCTTGTCAAATTATTATAAATATATTATTTTCATCATCAATCATCATCAACAGCCTGAAGATGTCCACTGCTGAACATAGGCCTCCCCCAGAGCGCGCCACCTTGAGCGGCTGCTCGCCTCCTGCATCCATCGGCTCCCCGCGGCTTTCATCAGATCGAGTGGGGGGGTTATTTAATTCATATTGTTTAAAATATAATTTAAATATGTAATAACAAAATTTAACATTTAAAAGATTGAATATAATTATTAGGTAGTTATACAAAAGTAGTTTCTGCTGTATAGGGGGGCATTGTTAGATTAAAAAAAGAAATACAGTAAATAGTTAACGCTAAAATACTAGCCCTATATAACCATACAAATATACAAACAAATACAACAACAACAAACAAACAAACAACAACAAAAAAAAACAATCAAAAACAAACACTCAAACAATCAATCAATCACTTAACCAATCAACCAACCAACCAACCAATCAACAATCAAAAAACCAACAACAATCAATCAAACAACCAATCAATCAATCCAACAATCAATCAAATCAACAAAAAAATCAACCAATCAACCAAAAAAAAAACAATCAATCAAACAACAAAAAATTCATCAATAAAAAAAAAACAAAAAAGAACAATTCAATTCATCAATCAAAAAAAAATAATCAATTCAATCAATTCAATTCATTTTCATAATTTTTTTTTTCATTGATTCATCAATCTTATTAATCTTTTTCAATTACTTATTTCATTTTACTTTGTTAAAAATACTGTAATTGTTCTCTAGATACTCTTGTATACTGTGCACTGTACAAATAATGTAATATAATGTTATTTTATTTACTGTTTTGTGGTTTTAATTCTTTTGAAATTAGTCATTTTCGCTAAAAAAATTGTGCATTTTTTGTAACCCATTTTTAATATGCTGAACTACAAGCATGAGTGTGGGCAAGTGATATGATGTGGCGAAACGTGGTTTTTCGTGTTGGTTCCAAAATTCTATAGATCTTTCTAGTAAAGTTGCCACCACTTTATTAGGGCATGACTTAGACTGGACTATGACTACCCATACTGTGACTAAGGGTGGGGGGTCTCATCCGTAGTAAAGGTTTACCAATGGTTAAAATCTCTAACAAATGACCATTGGTTAGAATTTGTTAGCATTTTTAACCAATGGTTACCTTAACTATGGATCAAAAAACCCACCCTAAGACTTGACTTTACGTGAAATATTCCAACATGATGCAAATTATAATGCTTGACACTGGCTAAATGCACTATGCGTGAAGTCAAAATTATTAAAAAAAGTCATCATAAGTTAATTGTTATGTGTTCTGATTTGTGATCACAGGCTAAAAAAACCATCCACAGAGTAACCAGAGGGAACATCAGTGTATTATTTTTGTACCTATTTTTGAAAAATAGTCATGAGACGCTATTTTATCGATATCGATACTTCATTGAACAGAGTTTTATAAAAGCCTGACACCTAAAATAAACAGAGCTAATTTTCTCTAATTTGTGGGGGGATGATGGAAAGCTCAATTATCTTCGCTGTCTGGAGGAAAAAATACTAGGTACCCCTGATAACTAGAACCGACTTCTTTTGCGTCATAACTGTATGGCCCAGCTAGTTCAAGAAATAAATAATAGAGCCTAATAATTTCGTTGATATATCATTTCCATCATCATTTTATGGTTGACTAGCGGTTGAACGTCACTAAATGGTTGATATTCCATATATTAAGCACATAAAGAAAAATAATACCTATTATAATATTACTATGCGCTCTAAAGCTTTTAACTGGGATCTTTTTTCCCTGAGTGAGTTTAAGTCGGGAGTGATTAGGTATCTTCTATAGGTAAGCGTGCTCTCGTAGACCGCATCGTCACTTATCGCCAGGTAAGATAGTGGTCAACAACGAAATTATTCCGTACTAACCTAAGCTTTATTGCCGTAACGTTATTCCAGAATGAAAAGTATAATTAATGAGAAATAAAGAGAATGTATTTTTACTAAAGTTTTATTTCAAAATAGCTATTGTAAACAACAAATTATTAATATAAGTAGGTTTGCCCTAAATACAAAGTTCATTGAAGTAGGTTTGTCAAAGGTGGTCATGACGGTTGGCAGAATCTGTGAACAAACAAAACCTTATTTAAATTCTCATTTAAAACATTTTTCATTAAAACAGTAGTAGTTTTACTTACTATTATTTGTTCTGTGTCATTATATCAAATTTCAATCATATGCCCATCTAAAGAGTTCATTAAACCTTAGAGTATAGACTAAAAGCATAGAGAGATCAATCAAAACGATATTATATTTGTACTGCTCACACGTATCGCTACGTCAGTGGCGAAGGAAAGAAACAAACATATAGTAATTAGCTACGCTTGCAAAAATCACCGTACCATTTTTTCGACTCGAGTCAACTGTTTTATCTATACAAATCTGTCAGACTCATTTACATCAAAGTGTCCACTTCATATAAAAAGTGTTCAAAAAAGTGGTACGCTTGACAGATAATGAAGTTCTCTCTATGCTTTTAGTCTATACTCTAAGGATTGAACCAGTAGGTACTACCTGTTATTGGTTAGTGTATAGTTTTCTACATATAATACATATATCGAAATTATCGATAACCCATCGACACCTGTAAAATCATCTCTAATTTCGAAATGCAAACAACTGGATAACCTTCTTGTGGATTTACGATATGTACCAAAATTCAAATTCTAATTTAATAGCAGCAATCAAATCACCCAATTCTAATCCTGCACAAAATTCTACGTATGTTTTATGTGAACGCAAATCTACTTACACACAAAAATATATCGTAAACACGAAAAGTATTTGCACCATAGAAACTGAATAATTTGTCCTGTGTAAATCTTCTTGAGTATTGGAATATGCATTCCAAACACATTACACATCAATGTCTTTATTTTAAATAAGTATTTTGCTAAATTTATTGACTAAACACTAAAATATAATAAAAAAAACCACAAAAAACATAGTTTTCTGTAACATCAACTGAAACGTCATTGTACGAGCATGCGTAGTTGCTTCTATCATTGAAGGAACTACGCATGCCCATAAGACAACTAAATAAAATGACACCGGAGAAACAAAACAACTTAAAACTTCGTGCAATTTCTTCACTTGGTAGGGTTGCAATGTTGCAAAGTTGCACCGACCCTGGTACGCATTGGTGTTCGCAAAAGTCAAATTTCGCTCCATCTGTTTAGTCAATTGTTTTTTTCTCTAATCTGTGAAACCATCATTGACTAATTGTTAAGTTGTGATCACTGACTTGCAATATTTTCGGTACATTGGTTTATGGTTGTTATGCGTTTCCTATTTTTTTATTTTCCGCATGTTAGTACCTTTAAGCATAAAATTTTCTATAAAGCAATAAAGAAGGTGAACTACCGCGGAAGTAGCCGTAAAGTTGTACAGTTTTACTACCGGTATAAACGCACCAAACACATATAAAACCTATTTTATGTTTACACAAAGGAAACGCACTTGCACAGTTATTATTTTGCCACGTGGTCTTGGAATATGGAATGTGTATTATGAATGTGTGATATTACCTAGCTTCCGTTGTGAATTTACACACTACCAATAGTATTTTGAGTCAAAGTCAAAGAATTTTATTGGAAAATGGAAACAGCATATTTTTGGCACTTAACTTTACAAGTCAAAATGACGTTACTTGAAATATTTAATTTAAGTTATTGTAATAATCATATAAATGTCAAATATTATGTATTAAGCCTATAACAATAGATACTATGTGGATTTAAAAAAAATGATAATATTAAATACTTAAAAATATTTAATCAGTGGTAGTGGGTCGACAATGTAGCACGCTTACTTTCTTCTTGAAAATATAAACCTACTAGTTGACCCTCCCCGGCTTCACACTAGTTAATTAGTTTTACGTCCTCGACATAGTATGCATAAATAAATAATACAACCAAAAATTATATCCTTATTGCTTCTTACAATCCGCACTTTGCCGTTTTAGAAAACATTCAGTACTTTAAAAGTTATTCTGAAAACTAGCTATAACCATACCAAATCTCATTAAAATCCGTTCAGTAGTTCCAGTGTGATGCGTGTTCAGAGGGACAGACAGACAGACAAAAATTAAAAAAAAATTGTTTTCTATATCGATTAAGAAGTGTAATACAATCAAAATTTATAATATATATAGAAGTTAGATTCGGAAATACAGACGTTCGGTAAAGAGTTCCATTTACATCAGCCGTTTATCACGATAAAATGTAGGTACCTATCTCCGAATAGTCATCATAGGTCATTAAATGTAGTACTTAGGCAATATTTTCATTAGGTATCTAATCTACGGACCTTAATATCCTTGTTGCAAATCAAATCAAATCAAAATGTTTTATTGCAAATAGCCATTCAAAATTCATAGCACTTTTACAAGTCAAATTAGATTAGGTAGTACTTAATACTTAAATTAAATTATTGTAAATATTGAGCATATAAAATAACAAAGTGCGCGATATCAAAAATTGTATATAGCAAGCCTATTAAGGTAATGGGGCGTTTCACACCGCGGTGTGAATCACCCAAGTACTCTAAATGTATAGGTTCTTTCGGACCGCGCTGTGCTATTATAACACTTGGGGGATTCGGACCGCGGTGTGAATCATCCTCTGCTATTATAACACTTGGGGGATTCGGACCGCGGTGTGAATCATCCTCTGCTATTACAACACTTGGGGAATTCGGACCGCGGTGTGAATCATCCTCTGCTATTATAACACTCGGGGGATTTGGACCGCGGTGTGAATCATCCTCTGCTATTATAACAGTCGGGGGATTCGGACCGTGGTGTAATCCATTCTCTGCTATTATAACACTTGGGGGATTTGGACCGCGGTGTGAATCATCCTCTGCTATTATAACACTCGGGGGATTCGGACCGCGGTGTAATCCATTCTCTGCTATTATAACACTTGGGGGATTTGGACCGCGGTGTGAATCATCCTCTGCTATTATAACACTCGGGGGATTCGGACCGCGTTGTGAATCGCCCTTGTATTTATTTTCATTTGGGTCATTCGCACCACTATGTGTGAAAAAAAAGAAGTTCTCTGTACCACAGGTGCAAGCAATCCATCACTATGCAGAATAGACAACTCTCTATCCGTAGCTTCGATTACACAGTGCAAAGAAGAAGAATTAAAATAAAGTAATTGAAAACTTTAATAAGTACATACTAAAACAAAATCACACTTATAATATTAGTGATAACTACAACACTATGAAACTCACACCCACACTCTCGCATGTCGAGTGAAATGACCCAATTATAGTCAATTTTCATCAGTGATGAAATAAAATTGTCATCTAAGTACCTGTGGAGTCTTAACTGCCCGTGTATTTGAGATCTCATCCATGGTTATGTTATGAGTCATTAGCTTCTATTTTTTTCTATCATAACATTTCTTCTTATGTAAATTTATATTATTTTCTAGGGTTCCGTACCCAAAGCGTATAACGGGCCCTATTACTAAGGCTCCGCTGTCTGTCTGTCTGTCTGTTCGTCTGTCACCAGGCTGTATATCATGAACCGTTATACTTAATTAGACAGTTGAAATTTTCACAGATGATGTATTTTTGTTGCCGCTATAACAACAAATACTAAAAAACAGAATAAAATAAATACTTAAGGAAGCTCCAGTACAACAAACGTGATTTATTTTGCCCATTGTTATAGATAATGGTACGGCACCCTTCATGCGCGAGTCCGACTCGCAGTTGGCCGGTTAGTTTCATTATTATTATTCTATAGGTACGATAACTATCTTACCGAAGTCCTGATGTAGGTATTCAAATTTTTAGGGTTCCGTACCCAAAGGGTAAAAGCGGGGCTCTAATACAAAGCCTCCGAGCCGGTGTCGGTCTTTCTGTTTGTCCAACCTATAATTAAACGGCTGTACCTATCTCTTGAACCGTAAGACGTAGCCAGCTGAAATTTTCACAAAATAATTATGTATTATTATGGCGGATTAGCCGTGTGGTCCCGGCACTGTGAGAATAGGACCACCCCATCTCTTCCCGTAGGTGTCTCAAGAGCCGGCTAAGGGAATATCCAGGGAAAGCGCAGCAGCATTCTCCTCGATACATTAAAAACGTAAGCGATCATGTATAATAAGCGTCTAAAGTGGTGTTTAATGGGGGAAGCCTATTTTCAGCAGAGGCCATCTTTCGGCTGATATTGTGTGATGTGATGGCAGAACACCCAACAAACAACATAAATTACAAAAAGGATAAATAAGGGAGGCCCTAAGGAACCTGTTTTTTTAAGTTTTTTTCTCATTATTTAATACTAGCTGCGCCCCGTGGTTTCAACCGCAGCTAAAATGTAGCCTATGTGTTAATCCAGTGTATAAGCTATCTATATTCCAAATTTTATCCAAATCTGTCCAGCCGTTTGATCGTGAAGGAGTAACAAACATACACACATCCACACAGACACACATACAAACTTTCGCCTTTATAATATAAGTTTGAAGTTTGATTTCAAAAATGGCAATACATACAAGCTTTAAACTTTTTTGGTGTGGTTAAAAATTATAACGCAGCAGGTAAAAATAAGACAAGCATCTTGTACAAGAAACCTAGATAAATATAATTCAATAACTGTACTTGGTACACCTACATACATGAGTCTATAAAACCTAGTTCGAATAGTTATGAATTGAATCTTCGCATATAAATCGAGTCCATTGACCTACAATTTTTTACATGTCTGCGAGCGCTGATACATAATTAGCATATCATTAATCTATTAGAATCAAACCCGGTCCGTGGGGACCGGGAGCTCATCGCGTTTTCCAAAGTCTATCAGAGCGCCTGGTCGATGCGACGCGTGACCAAAATGCTGGCACTTATTTGGCCCAACGCATCAGCATTGCAATTCAACGTGGCAATGCGGCCAGCATGTTGGGTACGCTACCTACCGGTAGTGGGCTGGAGCACTTGGACTGTCTATAGGCCATCGCGGCTATTATACAGTCCATAAGTGTTCTTTGTAGTAGGTAGTGTAGCTAGTTTAGTTTAGTTTAGTTTTAATTATTGTAGTAGTTAACTTGAGTAATAAAGGCAATTTACCCGTTTCAAAAAAAAATTAGAATCAATATAATAAGTACTTAATAGTAATAAGTTCGTAACTAGACCAATCTTTCGGCTTTTGTTGACTTTAGCTCATCTACTAAGGGGCTTTTTGATGCGTAGCCAAAATCTAACCAATGGTCAAAATTTGTTAGAGTTTTTAACCATTAGTTACCTTAACTACAGATCAAAAACCCGCCCTTTAGCGACGATGGAGTATCTTCCTTACCTAAAAATAATCTAGACTTCAACGCAAACACAAATTGTAATATAAGTAGCTCCTACGTCAGGGGAAGATTCCCAGAAAGGCACCAATTTTAGTGCCGTTCTAAGAATACCTATTCGTATTTATTTTATGCCATGCTAATCATGAGAGCCTCTGTGGTGTGGTGGTTGAGTGGGTCGGCTCATAATCCGGAGGCGGCGGGTTCAATTCCCGCGACGGGACTTAGGATTGTACACATGAAAAAAAGCGCAAATACTTGCTCTGTGTCTGGGTGATGTGGGATCATGGTTTTCGTAGTTTCTGAGTCCCTAGATACAGTGAATCCTAGTTAGGATCAAGGATCTATGTATATGATCGTTGGGCGTTATTTATTTATTATCACACTATCATCACACTAATATTATAAAGCTGAAAGTATGTATGTGTGTATGTGTGTATGTGTGTATGTTTGTTACTCCTTCACGCTCAAACGGCTGGACGGATTTGGATGAAACTTGGAATATAGATAGCTTATGTACTGGATTAACACATAGGCTCCTTTTAATCCGCGGGTGAAACTGCGGGGCGCAGCTAGTTATTTATAATTATATAGTAAAGACCGCAGAGTGCTGTGAGGTCTCAGCATAACATTAGGACCACCCTATCTTCTTCCGCGCGTGTCGCTTGAGCGATCTTGCGACCACCAAGACTCCTGCCAAGCGTGGTAATTATGGCAAAGCCCTAAGGAAGCCTACATTATAAGTACCTATATTTAGCAGTGTACATTATTCGGATGATGATGTGATGGTAAAAAAGGAAAAGAGAGAGATAAAAGACATCTATAACGACAGACACACACACACACATGACACACACACAGACACACAGACACAACAATGAGACATTATTTTTAATTTTTTTTTTATTATATTTATATTATATATTCTAACATGTATTTTAAAAAAAAAAGTAACTAAGTATTGTATCAGTTATCTGGTTCCCATAGTACGAGCTATACTTAGTTTGGGGCTAGATGGTGTTGTGTGAAATGTCCACACATATTTACTTATTATTATTTATCTACACCACTATTATAAATAGGAAAGATTTGTATTTTTGTGTGTATGTTTGTAATGAATAAACTAAAAAACTACGGTGCCGATTTCAAAAATTCTTTCACCATTGGAAAGCTACATTCACCTTGAGTAACATAGGCTACACCACTACACGTGCGAAGCCGGGGCGAGCCGCTAGTTTATTATATACGAATGAACGTGGAAGGAGTGGAAGCGAAACGCTGCGAATGTAATGATGGAATATTTACCACACATGTCCAATAAAAACTGTAATTAAACAAAGCTAACATACATAAACATATCCCATTTCAGTTTCAATTAAGACAGACAGACTAATTAAAATGTTGCCGGCAGTAAAAATTAATTTACTATATTGAAATGCGCGAAAATAATTTATCGCAGCGACTAAACTGCTCCTTACTTCTGGTATATTGAAGATCTCTTTGATACTTACCATTCTTCCAAAGATTACCGATTTTATAAAACAACTGGATGCGCACGCACCACATTGTCGCGTGCCATTTTCCCGTATTCCCTGCGCGAGCTCCTAATTTTTCCCAAAAAAGTTAAATTTAAATTTGTTACTGCAAAATATCAAATTCAGTGTGACTGGCCTGATAGCTCAGTTGGTATAGTAGCTCGGCCTTCTTAGGTTGTGGGTTCGATTCCTACCCAAGACAAACATTCGTGTGTTGAACATAGGTGTTTGTTCTGTGTCTGTGATATTGTATTCTATGTATGTATTTACAAACAAAAATTATCTAAGTTATCTAGTTTCTACAGTACAAGCTTTGCTTATGCTTATAGTTTGGGGCTAGATGGCGCTGTGTGAAATGTCTACAAATATAAAAAAAAGTTTATGCCTTCGTCAAAATACCACAGGATAAGTAACATCATCAATCCAATACGTGTTCCCACAGCTGGGATACTTATGGGCCTCCTTTCACAGGGAGAGTGTAGGCCATAATCCACCACGATGCAGAAGGCGAGCAGCCGCTCAAAGTGGCACTCCGTGGAAGACGCCTATGTTCAGCGGCGGACGTCTCCAGGCTGATGATGATGATGATGATGAGCTCTATGTGCAGGGTCGACTGGTATTCGAACAAGAGTCTGCTTGGAAGCACAAGCTTAACAATTCAACCGCAGTACAAATACTCCGGAGAAAGCTGCATTGTCGCAGGTGCATAAAAAGCGGCGTTAACCCAAAAACCCTTTTTCAAAACATAAAAAGGTGTTAAAATAAAACCTACTTGTTAATTACAGAAACCCTTTGTGTATGCCATAGACATGGCGTAATAAAAATCCCTCGAAATTTAACAGAAGCAGGTGTTTATGGTACCTTAAGGTGTGTTTTGATTGTGGCTTTAGGTACAGCAAGATACGAATCTACGAACATCTTGTTGTACGAAACCTCCATAGATCAAACGTTTGCGAATTTTTGTGTCGAATCTTGTGATCAGAAGGCCAGAAGAGGATCGTTTTCTACCAATAACAGTCTAACCAAGCTGAGGATCGCACACTAGAGATGTCTTTTAAGTTGCCACAGACTCTTAGGTACCTGACATCTATTGCGAGTTGACGCTAAGATAGTAACTATAATGTAAGTCTGTTCTTAAAACAGAATGATCTCGTTTGGATGTCGTTCTTAACCGCCACCTAAAAGGAGTATTAATTTGCCGTCATTATAGATTTTGAATTTTCTTTTTTTGTGGTGTAATGTAACATTTTTGTACAGTCATGACGTTTTTGTAAAAGGAATGGTATTCTGAATATATATACTAAACTCATAGAATATGTAAATAGGGCGAACTCTGTGAGTAAACCTTGATTTTTTAGCAATGCACAATTTTCTGTTTGGATAATAATAAGGCAATAAGGCAATCTAATTCATTTGTTAAAAATCATTGTATTTACTTAAAATATCAAGTGAAGTAATCATGAAAGTCGTATATTTACAAACATTACGTTTCACACACGTAAGTTTAAAGATTCCTTTGTTCATACCAACAATACCACTATTACGTCCAATTCGATTGTAGCAAGAACTACATAAAAAAACGAAAACGGTTATAAATTCACCTCCAATCCAAGTATATTTTTTTGTACTAAAAAACAAACAATGTATTTATGAAAGCAGGCAGAAATAACGTATTTTAATTATTATTTATGATAATCATACTGATTTTAAATAATATATATTAATGAAACTGTTTTCATGGTGTTCATTCATATAAATAAAACCGGCTAAGTGCGAGTCGGACTCGCGCACGGAGGATTCTGTACCATTATTAAAAACGAGCAAAAAAGTCGTGTTTGCTGTATGTTAGTCCCCTTAAATCCCCCCTTTCTTAAATATTCGATTTATTTCTTTTTGTATAGCGGCAAAATAAATACACCATCTGTGAAAATTTCAACTGTCTTACTATCGCGGTTCATGAGATACAGCCTGGTGACAGACGGACAGACAGACAGCGGAGCCTTAGTAATAAGGTCCGTTTTACCCTTTGGGTACGAAATCCTAAAAAGTACCTATATTTTGGATGAATGTGATCCCGCGAATGTTCGCCCAAAATAGCGCTAAATTCTTCATGCTAACGACCAAGCGCTCGAGTGACCTCAGTGAAAACGCAGCCTATTCTTTCACAGATAGAGAATACGATTTCCCGTCGATTCTTTGGCCTGAATCGTGTTAAGTTGCCTAATCTATGCGCTTCCTGTTACGTGATGGCTATTATAAGACAGTGAGTAATTAGGTAGCATGCATTACACCTTTTATTTGTAATCTAATACGTTTCGTCCGCATTTTAGCCGTTATCTTTTAAAAACATTTAATTTTCTTAATGAAATTGTAGGTGTTTAATTATGATTGTCTCAGCAGAGTAGGTGCAGTTAAACTACCTATCTATTTGCAAAACTTTATTCTAATTGCAAGAGCGTGTAATATAGGTTAAAAACAAAAATAGCATAGGTGGTTTATAAAAACTTATAACCAATAAAGCATTTTTTTATTTAATTCATTAGAACAAAAAATTGATAGTTAAGTACGTTTAAATGACCAATTACTAGCAATGTTATTTAATTATTCCCATAAAACACTTTTGGCCTTTATTAAACTACCTATAAAGAATATTAATCTTCCATTTCATTTATTTCAAAAACAATTATTAGTTGTGTCGAAATATCATACGTAATAACACATTAAAATAAGTTATCTCATACGGTAATAGATAGCATAATAATACAATTTCAATACTCGATACCTATGCACTACATAAAATTAAACAAATGTCTATACATTGTTACGATCGTCCAAGTATACAGTTATAGAATAATAATTTTACCTGAGTAAGTATGATTTTAATTTATTTTGAAACTGATACCCACTGTAGATAGTTTTAAGTTCACGAGGCAAACTGTTAAACAGCTTCACAGCTTGCAAAATTACTCTGCGTTGAGCTGTACGTAAATGTGGAGTAAAATCACTTTTATAATCATTGCGTGCCAACTTCAAAGCATATCTTTGTTTCATTAGTTGCTGTTGTGTGTTTCTAGCACTAATGCATGCTGCACATCGTAGTTTCAAGCCCTTTAAACCTGTCTTTCTAAAGAATAATTCACCCATAACATTTATAAAATCAATAAACTAAACGCCAGTAAATCAGCCATCCATCAATAACAGAACGAGTCACGAGTTACGGCACTCGTGTCTGGGATCGACAGCTGAACAAACTGTGTTGTTTAGTTTATAAAGATGTAAGAGTGGACAGGGATGGAATAAAAAGGGGCAGAACTCCTGAATAATTAGTTTTAACAATAATGAGGTTCGAGATATCTTTATTTCTCATAAGAAAATATTTCACTTACATGAGAACTAATTGACATAAGTCAATTAGTAGAGACAATAAAGTCGTACGAAACAGATATTCTTCAATAGTAGTTAAGTTATTATTATTTTTGTAGTAGAAGGTAGGGTAGTTTGGCCCAACGCATTAGCATTGCAACTGAACGTGGCAATGCGGCCAGCATGTTGGGTACGCTACCTACCGGTAGTGGGCTGGAGCACTTGGACTGTCTATAGGCCATCGCGGCTATTATACAGTCCATAAGTGTTCTTTATAGTAGGTAGTGTAGCTAGTTTAGTTTAGTTTAGTTTAGTTTTAATTATTGTAGTAGTTAGCTTGAGTAATATAGGGTAGTTAAACAAAACTGGTCAATTTATGTTTTGTTCGATACGGATTACCAGCTAGTACACAGCGATAAGCAAGTTGCTCACATAGATCAAGCGTACCTGGAAGTGAATAATCGATTATAAATTCATAATCAAGTCGCACATTCTTAGTAGGTATATACGATACACGATAATAAATCTCTCTAAAAGATGTTATTATAATAGGCAATGCATTTACTTATTATTAGAAGCAAGCACGTAAATATAAATTTGGTTTAACAATCTTCTTGTTAAAAATACTATAAGTACTTGATAAATAAATGTTAAGCACAAAATTGTAGTAAATTGCAAAGTAGTAAATCTTACTAATAAATTGTAATATAGTACTTATTACTACGATAAAGTACTTATTTAAAATATAACATTACATATAATTATCATAAAAAACATTACAAAATTGGTTCTCACGGCTTTTTTATAATATCTATAAATAAAATTAAATTTTCATGTACTTAATAGAAAATTTAAATAAACATCTAGTTTGAAAGGTAAATAAATATTTAATGCTATTCACACTTCGAATACCCGTGTAATTGGTCTGAATCGCTAGACACACCTATTGATCAACTAACAGATAAGTGTCAATTACTCAAAAAACCAACGAGCAACATGTCGTGGTATTTCGAAAGATAAAATGTCCATTTACTTAAAATATTTAAAAGTACGAGGCGTCAAGAATTTATGGCTTTTAAATAGGTCGATAAAGATTTCTTTAGTTTACGAACTTTCCGTTTAGTTATAAGGAATTTGGTTTATTCTTTTGCAAAAATGTTTTGTCTTAATTAATTAAAGTACGGGGAGCTTCAAGAAAAGTGTTAAAAGAGTCCTTTCTAAGGGTAGGCAACGCACCGGCAATTCCTTCGGTGTTGCAGATGTCCATAGGCGGTGGTGACCACTTACCAGCAGGTGGGCCACCTGCTTGTTTGCCACTCAGCTCATAAAAAAAATACCTACCTAGTAAATAGATTTGAATTATAAAGTTTAGAATAAATAAAATAAATAATCACACACATGGATCCTGGACCCTAACTAGGATTCCCTGTATCTAGGGAGCCAAGAGCTACGAGGACCATGGTCCCACAACACCCAGACCAGACACAGAACAAGTATTTGCGCTTTTTTTACGTGCACAATGCTGGTCCTTGAATATTTATTAAGTGCAGTTAATGTTATAACGTCAGTAAAGTATTATATAAATGCAACAAAAGTAGGACTAATAATAATTGCTTTACGGGAACTTAGAATAAAACACAAGAGACTAATCCAAACAAATTGGCATCCTTGATTAGAGCATTTTAGTCGCTTAAAGAATTTAATCCGTCAAAAGTAAGAGTTTAGTTTGGTTTGGTTGGTTTTTTGGTATAGCATTTTGAATGCAATCGTAAATGTTCAAAAATATTGCCCCTCCACTCTACCTGAGTACATCTCTGTCCCAGTGCAGTATGAAGGGAGCAGAGGCGCCCAAATTGAGGGCCAAGATGATGGACATGGAACATGCATTATTTAAGATGTGATCCATTGATTTATTAAGTAAGTCTTATTAAAAAAAAAACTGGTGTGGCTCCGTAACGAAAAAAGTAATGGATATTTTGGTAAAAGAATGCGCTCTTTTTAATAACTGTAATTTGGAGTTATAGATTACTTATTAATAAATGAAACAACCTTTTTTATTGGAGAATAGTTGGCCATCTCTAGCTCCCGCACTACAGGAGAAGTATACCTAGTGTAGTTGGCTTCACAGGACATTAAAGTGGTGACTTATGAAAGTATGATACCTACTACCTTCGATTCATGATTTTTTGCATGATTGTATTGTTTTTTATTTAACGCAGTAACTAAGAAATTAAAAAAAAAGAAATAAAAATGGATATTTAAAATTCTTATGCCCGTTTTCATCAAAGATCCCTAAACTATACCCTGACTAGGAGTCCCTTTGGCTAAGGACCCCTTAGATTTGACCCTTACCTAAATTCATTTTCACAGCGCTGAGTGACACTTAAATTGTAAAGTGACAGTTTATTCTTTTCTACGGTTTCCAAAAACCGTACGTTGCCGATTTTCGTTATTTTATTTATATATTTTAGAGAATAATCATCAAAAATAGAAGCAACATACCTACTTTATTGATATTAGCACTAGAGTTTTTAATATATTATGCATCCGAAAAAATTAAAACAAATACCTTTTCTGGCGTTATGCGGGTAGAAACAATTGTCAAATACAATTGAAAAAAAAACTGGCGTTTCGATAATTTAATCTGCCACTTAACGCTAAGGGGTTGAGCTTCGGCCCCCTAAACTTAGGGGATCCCTTAAGCTTTGGGTGTCCCTTAATTGCCGGTGAAAACAAAATTACTGTCAGATGTCACTTAAATCTTTTTAAGGGTCCCTTAAAATTTAGGGATCTTTGGTGAAAACTTGCATTAGTGTGGCTAAAATAAGATTCTTAGTCTAGCCAATGAAGCCAAATCTAAAATCTTGCTACCTTTGATTCATGTTTCTTTGCATGCTTGTATTGTATAGGTATATTTTATATAACGCAGTAGCTAAACTAAGAACCTAAAAAATAATAGAAATTTGAAATTCATAGTGTGGCTAAAACAAGATTAGTAATTCTTAGTCCAGCCAATGAAGCCAAATCAAACGTTTAGTTCCCAGTTCATACAATACCTAATTCGTTTTATGTCGTTACTATGGCTTTTTAATCAAAAAAAATCTTTGTTAGCTAAACCACAGTATTGCAAAAGAGATAGGTTAACAAAGGGTTCCATTAATAAAGCTGTTTATTAACTATAATGATGCCTCTCTACTCCGTATAGAGCCTACGACCTACGACTTTAGAGCTATTACATTGCTACATCTCATACTCTATGATGAAGCATGATATTGCAATAGGTAGGATAATAAGCTGCAGGTAGGTATAGGGCTGCCAACGGTAATCACAGCTCTCTGTCAATCATCTCAATACCAATTACCAAGAACGAAACATTAGTAAATATTCGTTCTGCTTGTCATTCCAATGGTCAGCGCATGTCAAATTTTCTTGCGTTTTTGCCAATTATAGCTTAATTACTCAACGTGATTACATGAAAACTGATTTTGCGCAAATAAATAGAATTTATCAACAAATTACAATTAAAAATATCATTGTTGTAGCGACAAATGGCAATAGACTGAAAAGCCATGACGAAATTTGTTTATTGTCATTTGTTGCTAAACCAATGATATTTAGGAGATACTCTTAATTGTAATTTGTTGATACATTCTATTTCTTTACGTTAAATCAGTTTTAATGTATTCACGTTTAGTAATTAAGCTATTATTGGCAAAAGAACGCAAGAAAATTTGAATTTGCCGCGCTAGTGTAACGTTCCACCTTAAATGAGATTATTCTTAATTTAAAGAAAATTATTTATTTTTTGACGTCAAAAACGTCGTTGTGTTTTTGCAGTTCTGACAACCCTAAACTCTAGTATTTAATGATGTCTCGGGTTTGAGAAGCGCATTTCATCGTGATGTAAATTCAATAACATCTCTATTAGGAATGATATTTATGATAAAATTTAAATAAATGTACCTATATAGTTAACTCTTTAGAGACTTAATTAAATATTTTCCTCTATCAGCGGAACAATTTATATTCTAATATCTTGAATATTAATGTTAATGTTATCTTATACGTACTTTTAGGTCATCTAGTAGGGCTCTTATCTTCTATCTATCTATACAAAACTGTAAGCTAAATATGTACTTCGAAATTTTTTGAAAAATTTTGATTGCATTACACTTCTTTATCGATATAAATAAAATGCTAAAAATGCTAAAATACAGAATAAAATGCTAAAAACGCTAAAAAACAAAATACTAAAAAATTAAAATTGATATAAAAACATATCAATCAGTCCGATTGATTGATCCGATATAAAAGTAGAAGCATTTTTTTAATATTTTGTCTTTCTGTCGGCCTGTCTGTCTGTCTGTCTTTTTGAACATGCATCACGCTGGACTAGAATTTTTGTTTGTATATTTCTTTTTTTCATGTCGAAGGGAAGAGAGAAGGCTTCGCCTGCCCCTCTTCTATTGCCGTCCCATCCATTCATTCTTTTCCCTTTCCCTTCCCTCTTCCCATGAACAGGGTTAGCACGTAAAACTAATTAAACCGTGCAAAACCGGGGCGAGTCAGCTAGTCGTGTATAATTTTTTTCTTAATGATTTGATGTAATCAGCTGATTTTCTAAAATGTGTCTCATATTACCTCATTTTATTTTTGTTTTGATAAATACCATCATTAATAGTTGTCAATTTTCTTTATACTTGTGATTAAGTATACATAATGTTAAGTCAACAAAGAGAGCTAAGTATTTTTAATACACTGATAACGTTAAAATTGAGCATTGTTCATTGTGAAGAAGCTCCATTGTGACTGAATACATTGTGATACTGTATACTATACATTACAATGTAAACTGGTTCTCATAATCCTTTAGCGCAATTATAAAAAGTCATTGGACTCGATTATAACTAAAGACAAGGATGTTTCAAAGAGCATTTTTAAAAATTAAATAATTATTGAAATTTTATTTTAATACTCAATCTCTCGAAATACATATAAATGTAGGCACTAACGTAACGTAAAAACGTATTGATCTCGCTGTAAAATACTAGTAGGTACCAAAGGTATAATCCAGGGCAGCAGTATTCTCCTACAGAAGAAATACCAAGATGCCTGCGCGTAAGCGGTTATTTTCTCTATGATGCCTGCCAAGCGTGGTGGTTATAGAAAACGCCACCTATGCGTCTAAAGTGGTGTTTTATGAGGTATGCCTATAATCAGCAGTTTAACGCATTCACGTCCTCCCCCCGTTCATAGAGCTCATACCCCATCCCGCCATACATTTCACCAGACCCGAGCGCGCGGGGTCCTCAGCATCACAGATGCGCCAGAGCATTGACTATAAATCCAGGGATTTATAATCTTTGCGCCAGAGTAAGCCCACGAGGAGGGTTCGCGGAATATAGTATGTGCTCGCAATATAAAATACGCTTTTACGCGCAAATACGTCGTAAATATGTGTTATTATAAAGATGATACATTGCCATCCGATATTTTTTTAAATTTGAGTACAGTGTATTTACGATGAAAACCATATTTTTAATATAGTTTTCATTGGTTTACCCTCCAGGTGGGTCCTCGGAATTGAATGGGTTAGGTAAGTGCCTTCGGTGATGGTGTGATTTATTTGGTTCTGTATTAGTGTCTAAAACTTTACCACCAATATTAGTTAGGGCCGGCGCCGCGGCTAATTCGGCTGAGCAACTAAAACGGCGCAGATATAGTAATCTCGGTAGCGGTTACATATTTGAGACGTTTGGTGTTGAGACCCTGGCCCCGTGGGGACCGGGAGCTCATCGCGTTTTCAAAGTTTATCAGAGCGCCTGGTTGATGCGACGCGTGACCAAAATACTCGCATTTATTTAGCTCAAAGAATCAGCATTGCAATTCAACGGGGCAATGCTGCCAGTGTAGCAACATTAGGTCTGTCTATAGGCCATCGCGGCCGCGGCATTAGCAACATTGCCAAAACTCATCCGTATCGATTTATTCATTCAAATTTTTCTCACAACGTCTAACTATTCTCACAACCATGTATTTCTACGTCCTAGACCCTGGCACAGTCTTGGAGTATGGCGTACAGTTAGCTCATCCGCGAGAGAACCCGGGAGGAATACTAATAAGTAGGAGGAAGCATGACTAACTATGCAAGTCTGTACCTATCTCTGTTTTTACATGTTTTCTTTGATATTTCGATAAAGAAATAAAAAAAACAGTAAAGAGGCCGACGTGTTTAAATTTTTCTTCTAGAGATGGTCAGCTGCCATCCTGCATACGTAATGTATACCAAAGTTCATAATAGTGTTCATAATACGTGCTTTTTAAGCATGAAAGTCACAGTTTCTGATTGGAACCGCTGTCTATTCATCCACCGCCAGGGCCACTCATTTTCCCACATTTGTCGTAGTTTTATTGTTCCATTCTTTTATGGACTGTCTCACCTGAGTCCAGATTAATAATCTCACGTTCCAATATCCAACTGAAGTGTATTTATTAACATAATATTATGCAAATTACAGTCCACATATCATTGTAAACCTTTTTAAGATTTTGTGTAAGTTGTTACAAGACAATCTTAAAATGGTTTTTTTTAATTCATTGAATATCAGCCTTCTGCATAATAATAGAATAACAATAACCGGATGACACGATATCGCGACCATGGGAGCAGATGGATGCAAGAGGTCAGCAACCGCTCAAAGTGGCGCTCTCTGGGCGCTATGTTCTGCAGTGGACGTCTTCAGGCTGTTGATGACGATGACCTACTTCTCAATATGACAAGGGGTCGATTTTACCCCTTTTTTAAAAGGATAAAGTTATTTCAACTTTTACAGTAGAAGTTACAACAAAAAGGGTCAGATTTTGGAGTACTTATATGAGTATTTTTGTAAAATTGTATCTATCTAACTATCTATCTAAAGTAGGAGGCTTATTATGCCCAGCTTTGTTTACCCATCATCAGGTGAGATGTAGGCAAACTCAAGCCCATTCTATATTTTTTTTAAACTACGGCGAAGCAAAAAGGAGTGTTATAGCATAGTAATATTTAACATTCATTAAAATATTTAAAGCTAAAAGCTAATGCTAAACAAGGAGTTCTAAAAAAGTGCAATACTTTAATGTAAGAAATAAAAGAAATATTGTTAGGTGCGAAGCTATCTAGTTAAAAAATCCCCAATCCGTTGCTTCGATTACATCCGCAAAGAAAAACTACCAAGAAAGCTTGAGGTGGAACGTTACACTAGCGCGGCAAATTCAAATTTTCTTGCGTTCTTTTGCCAATAATAGCTTAATTACTAAACGTGATTACATTAAAACTGATTTAACGTGAAGAAATAGAATGTATCAACAAATTACGATTAAAGTATCTCCTAGATATCATTGGTTTAGCGACAAATGGCAATAAACAAATTTCGTCTTAGTTTTTCAGTCTATTGCCATTTGTTGCTAAACCAATGATATCTAGGTGATACTTTTAATTGTAATTTATTGATACATTCTATTTATTTGCGCAAAATTAGTTTTCATATAATCACGTTGAGTAGGTAATTAAGCTATTATTGGCAAGTAATGCAAGAAAAATTGTATTTGCCGCGCTAATGAAACATTCCACCTTAAAGTAACGCTAGGTTTTCGAAGTGCTTTTGTTTTATTTATAGGTTATAAGCACAGACCAAGAAAAAAATACACTATGCCCCCCGAAACGTCATTATTTTTTAATACTCTGTGATTATAGGTAAGTAATCACAAATTATTACGACATTTTCAAAACTAAGGGAATACTTCGCCAATAAAAGATAATTCTTTTTCATGTTTTAAATCTTTTGAGTTAGTTTTCTTAAGTAAACTTAACCAGAGTTCACCTCTAAAACGTAATGCCTCTGAGTTGTTGCAAGCCATAACTTTGAACTTTACTATTGCCATAGCAACAATACAATGGTTCAACTTTATCGTCAGTCGTTACTCCCTGCAATTAGTTTCTTACTTAATTATGCTCCTAAAACCACGTAATCTTAAACTCTATGTCAAGGGCATTAAGGTTGATTAAAAATCCTATTCATAGTCTTTCAAATGCACGTTTATCCTTCTATTAGTAATTATTATGCACTTTATTCTAAATTACATAAAGTCGTTTTTAAAAGCGTGTTTTTAATGCTATGCATTGACGACATTTACAATCAAGTTGATCGATTTTGCAGCTTACTCTCTTTATAATAGGAGCCAATAAATTTAATGAGCGAAACTAAATTAGGAAAGGGCAGTACTTTACATAGCTTAGATAACTGCTAATTGAATTTAAAGCTCAACACATTTAATATAAGGTTTCAGTTTGTTTGAATGAACGCGGTTTGAGTTTCACTGATTGATTACAATTCTAGCTTTACGAGAAATAGGCGTCAATAGTCTAAAGGTAATTTGGTTGAGGAAATTTAAACGCCTAGAGTTAAGTAATGTTTAAATTTTAATCAGCATAAAAATTTCGCGATATTGACTATTCATTAATTGGCAACTGCAAAGTTATTTTTGAAAACTACATTTTTTTGTCTAATATGAATAGGCATAATTAGTTCACGAACCGATATACGATAGATCTTCTGGTTCGCGAACTGAAAAGCTAAGTCATAAATACCGAATTTCCTTTTTTTTCAACATTTGTTAGTTCAAATGAAAAATGAACCAGTGTTAAATCTCTCAGAGCCTCGCTGCTGTCCGCTACGGCCATTTTGGGTAATGGGCATTTCACACCGCGTGTGGTTCACATCGCGGTGTGAGTCGCCCAAGTGCTCTAAATGTATAGGCTCATGACGCGTCACCGTACTGCCCCGTCATGGCACGTAGGACCAAAGAGTATGTAAACCACTATGTAGAACTTTACATAGAGGACTTGATGAAACATCAAACTCTGCGGTTTGGGGGCTGACCTCTTCAATGAGTAACAAGGTACAACCTATGCATTCAACTCAAAGGTTACCTGTGAAAATTGCATAGAAATATAATTACTTTGTTAGCTACTCTTAAAAAATCTTTAAGTCGAAACCATACAGAACGTTTTTTTTCCATGGGAAAGTACCTACCTATTAAGCCCTATTCAAACCGGAGCGTTTTTCGTACCGATGTGGGTAGCAGTAAATACCTCGCGGGTTTTGTATTAAAGTTCCGCGACTAGCGCGAAACTTGAGCGAAACTTCATACAAAATACCCGAGCGCAATCCCGCGCGGTATACCGCTACCCACAGCGATACGAATAACGCGCTGGTTTGAATAGGGCTTTAAAAGTATTAAAATCAGTTACAGACCAATTTATCCATAACCATTCAGAGAGTGCACATTTCACCCCAGCCTACCTAGTACTGGCGGTAGAGAAAATTGTCTTTCCCCGTTTTATGTCACTTTCTTCATACTTGCTTACTTGTCAACTGGAGTAAAACAAGGGAAAGACAATTTTCTCCACCGCCTATACTAGGCAGACTGAACTATGATTTTGTGCGGGCGAGATGTACCCTAATAACCCGTCTATGCACCACAAATTTAATCTTAGAAACTTACTCAGTGAAATTTTGGTAAAACTCGCGTTGACCATCCATAAAAGATACCTTATCCCGAAAAATACAAATTTCCCAAAAAGAAAAAAATAAACTGTGAGGAAAACTAAGCGAAATCGTTAGTCAAACATTCTTGATCTTTTTGTTCCTCAAACATTTTCAAGAGTTCATTCACCTCGCCTAACTTATCCAATCATCTACACAAGAATCCTAACTTTCCTTAACTTCCTCATCTTACCCTCTTACGAGATCCCGTCCTAAAAATCAGGATAAGTTAAAAGGAACGTTGGAAAAGCTGAAGGGAAAAGGCTTTGGTAACTCTTACAGAACCAGATTACCGGCAATCTCACTTCTAATGTCGGATGAACAGTGTTGCCAGGCGTCCCGATTTACCCGAATTTCAGGAGTTTTTTGACTCATACAATTACACAATGTTTTCATCATGTTTTCATGTGTTCAGTAAATGTTTCTATAGTGTCAGGGAATATGTACCTAACATGTAAAATAACAAAAATATTTTTTTATATTTGCACGCCTGCTTGTGGGCTGAATGTACGTATCCATTATTTACTCAGTGATCTGGTACCCAAAGTAGTGTATCCTTGCAAATAAACAAATGATTTGATTTTGATTTGATCTTCACCCACGTCTTTATATTGTACTAATGTCTTTAGTCGAATAGATATCTGTAGGCTATTACTAATTATACAATGTATAGGTATATGTAAAAATACTTTTCTTTCATATTTTCTCACTAAACTAACCAACGATAGCGCTCATAGCGAAGCATGGCTAGCCGTTTCTAACCGATCGGCAAAGTTAAACAACGTTCGCTGCGGTCACTACTTTGATGGGTGACCGCTACAGTAAAAAGTGGTATTTACAACTGAGCGCTACTTTGGAGGGCACGTTAAGCCGTCGGTCCCGGCTGTGGTCGTAAGACAATAGTCGAAGCCTCTGGGAGGCCTAAAAGTTCTGACACGTTTAACCACTTGCCTACACAAGAAGAAGACCAACGATAAAAAAAAACTGACCATTAATTAAAATTGAAGCGAAAATCTACACAAATCTGTTTTTTATGGGCTCCTCCACTTGGATCCACAGTTAGGATCCACATGTGGATCTAAAGATACTTTTATCTCCTCTTAAATCCACACTGAGTGGATTAAAGATAATTAAGTATTTTTATATTCCACTTCGATCCACAAACGAGTGGATCCAAGAACACTAATATTTTTATATGCCACTTGAATCCACAATCCGCTACACTAGCCCGTGGTACTACCGATTAGGCTCGGTACCTACTACCAGTTGTTGCGGCCCCATTTGAAAACCAAAGTCCCGATTATTTTAACCTTCCGTTCAGGAAGACCTACTGAAGCTGGCAACATTAGATGAACCCAAAAGTTTACGGCACGTGCCCCAAGTTTATTCGTAGGCACCAGACGTAGCTGCCGTTACAGTTTTATTACAACTCCTTACAAGTTACTGTTACACAATCTGTTACACTGATTTAGGTGTAGGTTGATGTTATAAATCAATTTACTTTATTACTTTTTACTGGGATAAGTTAAACGTGCAGGTAGGTAGGTACCAACTTAATTGCTACGAAAAAAGTCGTTAAGTAATATTTTACTTTTGTTTTGGTGTATTTTATGACGCAAAATCTCTAATTTTAATTAGTATAAGTAAGGTATTCATTTGTAAAAGGTAAAAACTTTTAAATAAGAAACTTAACTACATAAACATTTTAATAAAACCATCTATTTAGTTAAATAAACATTCTATAGAAATCGTGAATCATCCATAGCAAAACTAATACGCCCACATATACCTAAGTAATCATTATTCTTATTGCAAATAATCACTGAAAAGTTGGTTACTAAAATCACTCAGAATAAAAATTTAAATATGAATAAGATGCATTACTTCATCAGTTACTTATAAGATCAACTAGCTCCCCACGGCCAGATCCCTACGGCTTCACTCGTAGATAAAAAAATCCTGTATATTAATACGGCTATCTCGATTTTCAGTCCATTCAAATACGATGTAGCATTGCGGCATGAAGAAAGAACAATTAATGCATTAACACATACACAAACTTTCGCATTTTTATTAGTGTAATTAGCCTTAAAACTCTTACGTAACAAACTAACGACAACAATAACTAAATATTCGATAGACACCCACTAATCACGCATTCTTGTTCAACTTGTTCCCACTAATCTCGATATTCTCTGACATGCATACCAATCTAGCCCACTGCCTACACTTTTAAGCTACATTTTATACCTACATCGAATATTTGGTTAATTGCATCGCCCACAATTATTGGGATATCAAAATTCTTAGTAATTGCATCTTTTTCTGGAAACAGTTTAATGTCGATCGTAAAAGAGTTATGTAGTAACGGTTGTCAGTCTGACATCTTATTTCTTGAATTTATGAATGGTTTAGGATATCATTGTGGAAATTTAGTATCTACTAAAAGGTGGTCCGAGACTCTTCTCTGTAGTTCACGCGTTTTCCCATAAGAGAGTATTTTAAAAGTATATCCATAAATACTTATGTTAATCATGGTATTTTATACAATAGAATAGAATATCACGCATTGAGGAATCTGTTTTCATCCAAATGGGTTCAACCATTTTTGCCTAGGGATGTTATTGTAGAATTTTTTAATTTAAGAGTTTAATGGGGCCAATTTTAAAGGCTTTAGTTGACAGATCTAAAACTCCTAAAACTGTTGTTGTCCTTGTCAGATAGTTGGCAATTTAAGAGACGGATATATTTTTAGTAAGGTAAAGGCTGTCCACTAAAGCCTTCAAAATTGGGCCTATTGTCTACTTAAAGTTGGTCGGAGGCTCTTCTTTGCAATTTTACCGCACGAGGTTTAAATGTATCCCAATAGTTATGTTCATTTTGGTATATTAGTGTAAAGAATCTGCTTACACAAATTCATCCAAATCGGTTCATCCAATTTGCTGTGAAAGCAAGATAAACAAACAAACAAACATACCATTGTTTACTTTCAAATATTATAACAGTCACTTCTTTGACAATAATGATGATAAAAAAATACTTTAGACATTTCAGTGGGTTAGCTTGCCATTATTATTTATGGTTCTGGCAACTATCTTTATTTTACTAGGTGGTAGGGCTTTTCTGCAAAGTTCGTCTAGGTAGGTACCACCGCTTTGCCAGTTATTCTGCCGCCAAGCAGTAGTGTGTAAGCACTACTGTGTTCCGGTTTGAAGGGCATTGTAGCTAGTGAAATTACTGGGCAAATGAGACTTTATGATCTGATCACTCAGACTAGTAATCTGATTACTAGACTGTGTGATGTCTCAGGATGACGTGCGCAGTGCAGTGTCCCGCGAAACTTTATTGTTTTAAAGTTCCGAGTGACACTGTTATGGGCGGCCGTGTTGCTTAACATCAGGTGAACGACTAGCTCGTCACGTCATTCAATCGCATAAAAAAAAAACAACGATCACAAAAATTAAATACGATGCTATGGGGTAGTTCGGCCGATAATTACAATAATAGGATCATAGTCTACAATGAGGTTCTCGAGTGGCGACCACGAACCAGAAGACGCAACGTAGGCCGGCCCTCCACTCGGTGGTCCGACGATCTGGTGAAACCGGGGGAGCTGATGGATGCAGGAGGCGAGCAGCCGCTCAAGGTAGCGCGCTCTGGGGGAGGCCTATGTTTAGCAGTGGACGTCTTCAGGCTGTTGATGATGATGATGATGATGATGATGATGATCATAGTCTGGGTTGTAAAATGCTTGTGTAAACGAATTCCACTAAACAGATTCCATCTAATATTTCTTCCCACTGATCCCACAAAATATTATTTTGAATGCCCATCAAATAAAATAAAATGAATAAGTAAATTGAAACATTTCTCTCAAACTCACGAATGTTCCTTAAATAAATAATAGTATATATAAACTAAGTATTCACTACGTACTGAAGTGCAATGAATTCAAACTAACTATTATCTTTGCCTAGCAGTTGTAACATTTAATAATACTAACTATAAACGGACTGTGTCCTACATTATTATCAGAACTAAAACATCGTTGTAAAACTTAAATACGCACTAAATACAAAAATAAAACGTTTTTCGTGGAGCTACACTATAGATAAATAGTTAGCTCCCAACAGATATATTGGCGACGTGTTAAAATGTTGCTTGCCCGTGCAGTTCCGTGCTTCAATAAAATGTTAGCATAGATACACCAAAACGGATCCCATTTCTCAAAAATTGCCGTCCGACGCCAAAAATAAATTTATCATAGCCCTATCTGATCCTACATCAAGTTTATTGACAATAAACTTGATGTAAGATCAGATGGGACCTCGCAAAAGTTCTTCCCGTAAGCAAAATGAAATCAGAATATCTAAGAATAAGAATAGGTAATTCTATTATTCCAAAAAAAGTGCATTCTGGTTTAATATTGAATAAGATGAACTTTCAGTCTGTGTCAGTAGTATTTTGATTTAATTTGCACAGAGTTTTTAATTGTTATCCTTATTTCCATTTTTATAGTAGATATGTACAAGAAAATATTAAATAAATAAATAAATATGTGTGGACATTTAACACAGCACCATCTAGCCCCAAACTTAGCATATTATTATCTTGTACAATGGTAACCAGATAAATAAATAGATAGAAATACTTCGACAATGATGTGAATTGCTAGTTTACATGCTCATATGGCTTTCACAACTAAATCATCACACTTCTAAGGCGAGCTTGAACTAACCAAGTAATATTATCCTGATATACGGTCCGTAAAGCGAAAGTCTTAACCCTAAGATACACCTGACAGGTAGAATTACGTATTGCAACTTGGACATCCAATAAAATAGCTTTGCAAACCATTACCGGGCTTGCATTCAACAGCATTTCTAGTTTGCTACATTATCACCATATAAAGTTGCTATGGGTACATTAGAAGCTTTCCAACTTTTGTAAAAGAGTCAAAATAAAGAACGAAAAGAAATGAAATCATGATCATAAGTTTATAAATAAATAAATAACCTAAGCTAAGCTAACCTAGGTTTAAGGCATATTTTACCGAATATGAGCTGTATTTTTTTGATAGATAAAAAAAAAACTTCTGTGTGGACATTTTACACAGCATCATCTAACCCCAAACTAATCATAGCTTGTACTTTAGGAACCAGATAACTGATAGAATACTTATTTGATTTTAAATACATACATAGAATACATATAATACCCAGACACTGAACAAACATCGATGTTCAACACACAAATGTTTGTCCTGAGTGGGAATCGAACCCACAACCTAAAGATCAGAAGGCAGGGTAGTACCAACTGAGCTATCAGGCCAGTCAAAGTTTAGTTATCTATATATACCTATTATTTTTCCGTATTCCATGAATAGGTCAGGAAAAGGGTGTTCAAATTTTCTTTAAGAACTTTATAATAATAATAATAATAATATTGTTCTCGAAAATGGCCGTGCATTGCTCTATAAGGATCGCTCTATCATCACGGACAGGACTGTTGTAGCCAATAAGCCTGATATCGTGCTGGTAGACCGATCCCAACGCCGGGCAGTGCTCGTTGACATACCATTCCGCATGACGAGAACCTCGTGAAGGCTGAGAAGGACAAACTCAGCAAGTACCTTGACTTGGCTCACGAGGTAACCGCCATGTGGAATGTTGACTCAACGAGCATTGTCCCGATAGTCGTTTCGGCGAACGGCCTTATAGCGAAGAGCCTCGACCAACACCTCGTGAGGCTCTCACTAGACGGTTGGATCAAGGGTCAGATTCAGAAGGCAGTACTCCATGACACGGCACGTATTGTCAGGAGGTTCCTCACTCTGCAGCCCTAACCACCGGTAGCTTGGGGTCCTGCCCCGCTGCCAGTGGCACTCTAGGTTTAGGTTTTTTATAATATTTTTGTAAACTCCTTTTTAAGAGATATTGTAAAAAACTTAGGCTTAAGAATTGTAAATAAATGAGTGAATAATAATAATATTGTTTATTCCAAGTAACATAGACTCATATTAAATTACATATTCATTAAAAGGGACAGTCACATTAATGTACCTATAGAAGAGTGTCTAAGCTGCATTATTGACGTTTAAATCTAGTCTGTTATCGCTTGAACCAAAGTTTTACTACCCTCACTAATACTGCGACCACACTACCGTGATATGCTAAGGCCATAATTAAGAAAAAATGTACGTGTAGCCACGATTTATGGCCATAATTATTCGCATATCACGGTAGTATGGCCCCAGTATTACACTTACAAATACCTAGTACGTACATGGAACACAATATTTTTGTATCATAGTAATTGTTTTTTATTAATTGGAATAACAAAGCATGAATACTGTTTTTTTTTTGCTTTCAACTATATCACCGTGATCCAGGTGAGGGTTTGGGCTGTGCGTTGTTTGTCAGTCGGTCAATTACTCTGAATAAAGCGTCTTATTAATTTACCTAGTGGTTATAGAGGATCAGTAGAAATATCCTGAATGTATAATAACGTTGCTATAATTTTTGCATAACCTTTGCATTACTAAAGTTCATCCGCTCTCTGGGTTCGGATTAATAATAGCTTCCCCATCACCTGTCGACGTGTTTCCTCCAGGCTTTGAGAGAAAGCGAGGTGTAGGGTTACCATATTATGGGCATGAATAATGTAGAATGGTCGTTCTTTGCGGTCGGGACTAATAACCACAGAGACATAAAATATTTTCGCTACTAAAAACACTTAAAATGTAGGTAAAATAACGTGGTATTACAATTAGAAGGTTGTTCGGAAATGTTAAGTCAATCATGGATTGATTTTTAAGTGTAAACCAAACTAAACTTCAGGTATATCTATGAAGATATACTTTGTACTTTTTTAAATTATTTTTTAGTTTTTTTTTGTATCGGAATTACTACTAATGAATAGATTACCTGTCTTAGGCCCGATTTCACCAACGTTTATTCCAAGTATACGGCTATTCCTTACTCCTGGATACAGCTAATTGACAAATGAAATTACACAAAAAAGACGCCATTTTGATTGTATCCAAGGAATAAGTCTTATTCCTTCACAAAAATGGTGATATAAGGGCTATATTCGCGTAACTCGGCTGTCCTCGGAAAGTTATACCTGGAATAAAATTTATTCTAGTTTGGTGAAATCGGGCCTTAAACAGGTTCTATAGATGTCGCCACGACTGCTTAGTCAGTGAACATATAGTAAAAAGATGCGATTTACTTTAAAACTTTATATTATACCTATTAGTCTTTAGATGTATAATGATCTCCAAGTGAACTCAAACATGTTGTGATAAGTCCAAGTACGTATCACAGAAAAAAGCCCTCTGAAGCTGGTGGCAATACTGGCATCCCTAGTTAGCAAGTTGAAAGTGCGGCTGAGGCCCTCCATACACGTTCAATTTTATTGATCAATCTTTGTGATTGATCAATTTTATTGATCGTGTAAGGTTAGTATTGGTCAATGTTTTTCGGTTTACAGTATGGAGAAATATTGACGGAAGTGGTCTCGGTCAATACAATTGATCGTGTATGGCCCGCCTAATGCGTCTAACAGATAGCTAGTGATGTGGTAGCTATGTGTTGCTAAGGTTAGGTTACTGAGTGTTGCCAGCTAATCAATGTCAGGCTTCTGATGAATGAAGGGAAAGGAACTGGTAAGTCAAGTTTATGGCGTATTTCTATATATCTAGACTTGATCTACACCTTTAAAGTTACTATATTAATCTTACTCAATAACTGAACAGCGTTGACCATTTAATTATTAAAATGAGACTTGTTAAGGTCCGCCAGCGTACGTAATTGTGTAATTTCTTATATGCCTATATCTCGTTATTTTCTTTACTATCATCATCATCAGCACGATCATTGCCATCAGCCCTAGCATCATCATTACCATCATCATCACCATCGTTATCATCATAATTACTATCATCATCATCGTCATCATAATTACTATCATCATCATCAAAATCATCAGCTTGTTGTGCTGCATGGCTTTTCTCATCCAATTGCTTCAAGCCACTCAACGCAAGTCCTGGCCCACCTTTTCGGATATAGTATATCACACTAAGCTTATAATAGATGCGATAGTATCGATAAAATTAATGTACCTATAATCGATACGAAAGGTTACTTAATATTTTATTATCATCGACAACCATCATCTCAATTCGGCACGACTCTATTACTACCGATAAAATCTTTTGAAGTTCGCCGCGTATTTTCATCTGCCGACATTTTCCGTTCTAAAACTCGCGATAACCTTCTTATCAAGATTTTTGTAGTAAACAAACGAATAAATTCACTCTACACGATAATGCTTTACCATTTTATCTGCCAATTGCAATAGAGATAATGGGAAACGGTAGGAATGTAAAATTTATAGAGCTTTGTAAAGTAACAAAAGAATTGTCTTGTGAAACTTAGACAAAGCTTTAGTTTACTTTCTCTACCGAGGGTGGGGTCACGCGAAACTTTATTGTTTTAAAGTTCCGGGTGACACTGTGACTGTTATATAGGCGGCCGTGTCACTTAACATCAGGTGAACGACTAGCTCGTCACGTCATTCAATCACATAATAATAATTTAAAAAAATTAGAAAAAAAAGTAACAACATAGAGAAACATAAGCATTATTTTCAACCTCATCAAACTTTCAATGTCACGTTAGTAAAAAAATAAATAAAAAAGCTTTTTACAGTTGCCTGTAATAAAGGTTGGTACGGTATAGACAGCATCAACCATATTACTTTAAACATTTTTATGTCGTAACTTTCAAGCTTCCTTTCTGTAAATATTATTTACTCTATGTCTCTGATGACTCGTTGATTTAACGGATCAACTATATAATCGTAATTATTACCGGTTATAACCAGTTCAACCTGAACTTGCGTTGTAAATCATAAATATTAATAGCTTAACACATGTCTGTCTGTCTGTCACTTACATCGCGGCAAGTTCTCGACGACTACAAAAAGTGTTACTTTTGTACTTTTTAACAATAGCTGAAGCATAACGGAAAGATTTAGTGACGTCATTATATTTTGATAAGTTTTTGTATGTTATTGCTTACAAGTTTTTAGTCAGCGGCATCATCATCATCAACAGCCTGAAGATGTCCACTGGTGAACACAGGTCTCTCCCAAAGAGCGCCACTTTGTGCGGCTGCTTACCTCCTGCATCCATGGGCTCCCCGCGGGTTTCACCAGGTCGTCTGTCTACCTAGTGGGGGGCCGGCCTACGCTGCATCTTTCGGTTCGTGGTCGCCACTCGAGAACCTTTCTTCATTGTATTCGTTGGATGGGATACGCAACATGCCTCTGCTTACCTACGCTTTGAATTTGACTGATTGAGTCAACAAATCGCGTGACGGATTGAATGGTGCGTAGAGTACTTAAATCACCAAGCGTGTCATTTCTTCCGTCCCATTTCGGCCACAATCGGCTGATCATCCCGTTAGACGCAACAAAAGGAATCAAAGACATCAATGACTTTTTGTCCCATTCGGTTAGAGTCCCAAAGCATCAACAATGGACGCAAGTGGTAAGCCACAGTTACTTTTATAGTTTAGGAGCGGGTGGCCGCGTTTGAATTTGCAGAAAAGACAGCATAAATATTTCTGTTGATCTTAAAACCATAGCACATGTACTTTGAAGTACTTACAATAAAAATGAAATTGGCGCTCTAACATTTATTATAATTTATCGTATCAGTTAGGAGTAATAGTGAGTAAATAATTTTATAGACTAAAATACAAAAAAAATGTATTTTAGACTAATATATTGCATAGACTTTAAAAAATACGAAACTTAGTTATGCATGGCACCCTTATACAGTTTAACTTAGGTTATAGGTACTTAGGTTGGTCGTACCGCACCAACGATCGTAGCGTAGGACACACCAAAAAGAGATAGGTATACTGTGAGGTTGCACGTGGTTTGCTTAAATTGTCAAAATACTATTACAAATTACACGACATCTAGCTCCAAGTCTATATCAGACAGAGCTCATATGAAGTTGTTTTTTATATCTTGTTGAACAAACATTTCTCTCACACAATAGGCGCACGAAAATAAACAGCAAAAATATTATGAATGTAAGCCATGGAAGAAGTAGAAGAGGAATGCCAATACACCAACAAAACAGCGTAGGTCAGAAATATACCAAAAACCGATAGAAAACTAGATGGCGCTGCAAAATGAGCAGGCTATAAGTTGAGATAAATCAGAAATATGCCAAAAAGCCCCTTTTTAAACCTAGCCCGCCGTAGCTAGCCGTATAGCCCGCTCATTTTGCAGTGCCATCTAGGTTTAAAACGGTTTTTTGCCATATTTTTGATCTACGCTCAACTTATAGCTTCCGCTCATTTTGCAGCGCCATCTAGTTTTATAACAGTTTTTAGCATATTTTTGATATAAAAGCTGTTTTCTTGGTGTATTGGCATTCCTCTCCTACTTGTTCCATAACGTAAGCTGACAAGAAATAAGAGCAAAATAAACAGAATTTGTGAACGCAAAGAATGCATTCCTCGTAGGCTTGTAAAAAATATCCCCGCTTATTTTAACAGACAAGTTTGTTGAATATTTTTACGCCTGTGTTGCAAGAAATTCCGGTGAAATGTAAACTGTTCGATATTTAGATTCGATATTTTTGGATACTCCAGATGAATTTAAAAATAGAATAAATAATGCAGCTATAACAAAATGTCTGCGTTTCCATGTTGCTGTTAAAGTTACCACTACGCGAGATGTTGGTAAATTCTAGGATTTACTTGTAAATCATATGAAAGTGGATATAAGGATTTTTATAAATTATAAGTAATTAATGAAAAACTTATTAGTTATTTCGTATAATATTTTAAACTTCCATAGTCACTAACATTACTCAAATATTGTTTATTAACGGGATATTTACCATGTGATTTATGGTTTTTTATGCATGTTTTTTTGTGTTTTTGTTATTTAATAAATTAAATGGTAAATATCCCGTTAATAAACAATATATGAGTAGTTATTATGTATTTTGTTTCTGTCAATCAAATTTGAAATTGGCGAGGATTAAACAAATGAGAAAACGCTGAGTAGCTTTATGTAATACCATTCTACCGTTTTGGATAGGTAATGTTTATAAGTGAGATGGTATAATTATGTCCTAGCTGATTAGTCTGTTTTGGTTCAGTCTGAGTTGGCCGTGGTAGGTTAGAAATGCTAAGACGCCGGTTGTCATCATGGTTAATTTTTTTTATGCATAGAAAAAAAAAACTCAACATAGTAATCAGCACCATATTTCTGAGGTAAAACTTAAGTAAATGCTGGTAAAAGTATCAAGTAAGATGTTTTTGGCCTGTTACCATAAATAGTTGGTAAATCATAGGCTTTACTGTAAGATAAGCTTTTACAGTAACATAATTCATTATAGATTGTATAATTTATGCATGAACTAAACACATCTGGGCCATAATTCTGTATGAAAACACAGATTCCACACGATACAGAAACCACGTCGTTATCGTGTCTTGTACAAATCGTGTCACAGCAAGGAATCGTCAATTTTTGTATTCTGTATGATCTAAGACAAATTATTTATGACAGGTTTTTATCCCTCGAGTGCGTTCCGAATTAGAACTAAAGGATTTCATATCCCAAAATCAGTAAAAAATTAAAATAAAGTAATGGCTTATATTTATGTTGTGATATAACAAAGCCATGGGTAATTATTAAAAATTGACAGAAAACCTTTAGATATACCTTCACTTTACATTAAAATTAGTTTTATTTTGAATAATTAATATTGACATAAGTGGTGGTCACTTTGGACGGGTCGATGTTTCGGAACGCGCCTCAGTGGAACATATGATTTTTGACAGATCAAATCGCGCCAATCCCAGTTAATTCCACATTCATTTCGCGCGGTTTCGTTCTCATTTCATAGAGAATAGGTTTTTGCAGATTTCTTATGTAAGACAAGGAATTCGCGTGGTTTTGAAGCAAGGAATCGTAAAGTGGCCATACAGAATTAGGGTCCTGCTTTTAGTTTTGCTGAAACTGTTCATTTCGGGAAATACGTAATTGTAGCGTAATAAGGATACAAAGGTGCAAAAATAAATATGTGAATGGTGATTTACGTATATGCATGTATACTTACCTAAGGCAAGTTACGCAGGCCCGTATTTGAGCACCTAGTCTGTGATCAAGTCGAGATTTCATTCATAGATAAATTGATCACTAATGAAATCATGACTAAGGTGGAACGTTTCACTAGCGCGGCAAATTCAAATGTTCTTGCGTTCTTTTGCCAATAATAGCTTAATTACTCAACTTGATTACATGAAAACTAATTTTGCGCAAATAAATAGAATGTATCAACAAATTACAATTAAAAGTATCACCTACATATCATTGGTTTAGTGACAAATGGCAATAGACTGAAAAACTAAGGAGAAAATTGTTTATTGCTATTTGTCACTAAACCAATGATATCTAGGAGATACTTTTAATCGTAATTTGTTGATACATTCTATTTATTTCCGCAAAATTAATTTTCATGTGATCACGTTGAGTAATTAAGCTATTATTTGCATGAAAATTTGAATTTGCTGCGCTAGTGGAACGTTCCACCTTAAGCACCGATTCACAACTGAGCACCATTCTATAATACGGGCCTGATTATATATTATTTACACAGGAGTTTCAAAACCACGCTAAAACATATTTATAATTACCTCGACAAGTTGCATTGACCGTGTAACTGCATCTATGTTTTCAAATCGCAAGTACGGCTAAATAGTAAATAGTAAAGACCAATCAGACGTCGATGAAATAAATATCAACTAGGAAGGCATAAGTTTAAATTAAGAGCAACAAGGATAAACACCAGGCGTTACAAAGATGGCAAAGTGAACCAGGAAGCTATTGCTAATTTAAAGGACTAACCAGGAAGACATAGAAATAGGTAATGTTTATACTCGTTCGAATTTCAAACCCATTGTGCATCAGTAATAGCCACTCGTATAAAGTGCGGCAATTGTTTGTGTGCCAACCGTTTACAAAGTGTCAAATAATATCGCAGCCAAATAAAGTGTTGTCATCGTGCACTATGCTGTGAGCAAAAGCAACTTTGGCTGCGGGATTTGGTTTTCAATTTTTCACATATATTTTCACATATCTTGCAACAATCCTAACTAGTGGAATGTAGCGTACTGCGTAGCAATAGATTACCAAATACATCTCAAATTAACAAATCCACCCATCGCGTTATATCCGTGTCAGGAATTCCTCTGCTTTTTTTCTTTTAATCCACTTATTTTTCATGTTTCTTTCTCCATGTTATTAGTTTAACCCATCGCTTCCTTCATTCCTCACAATTTTCAGCTATACCCTTGTCCATACGTCAATGTTATACGATCACTTGACTATACGCTATTTTAGTGGAATGCCGCTCGTGAATATCTGACATGCCAAGCCGTCTTTAAATGTGAAGAAATACTGTCTAAACTTAACTTTTTAGTATTATGAAACATAAGCAATTGTATGTATCGATGATAACTGTCTTTTTCTCTTATGTTATTTAATACTAGCGGGCTTACATATTTTTTAAGAAATCAGATAACAAGGACCGCAGCCGTTGATTTTAACAAATACCCAGAGAAGATATAGCAAGGTAAGATCCGCAGGAGGACTAAAGTCACCGACATAGCTCTTAGATTTAGCAAGTTGAAGTGGCACTGGGCCGGCCACATCGCTCGTAGAACTGACAGCCGATAGGGAAGAAAGGTTCTCGAGAAGCGACTACGAACAAGACGCAGCGTAGGCCAGCGCCCCACTAGGAGGACCGACGGTCTTCTCAAGACCACAGGAAGCCTATGGATGCAAGAGGCAACCAGCCGCTCAAGGTGGCGCTCTATGGGGGAGACCTATGTCCAGCAGTGGACGTCTTCAGGCTGTTGATGATGATGGATGATGACTCAGACAATCCTACTTTGCAACAGATGCACGATTACCCCACAGCATAATTGCCAGTAGACACTCGCTGCTATTAAACGGCGTCAGCTAGTGAATTGATGTTGCAATTGAATAGTACGTTGTCACCATCCCATCCATTATGGTAATAATGTGGTACGTCATAAAACAATGAGCGAAACTGCTTCATCGTGGCATGAATAATTTATAGTTACTGCATTTTATTAGTGGGGATAATAGAACCTTCTGATTTTGCCAATTAAACTTCTCCTTCTAGTGTAGGAAAGTGGTTGGCTCTGGTGTCCATATTTTTAGGTCGCCCATAGGTTTCTCGACTTTGCCAAAAAGTGGATATTTCACCCGTGGACCGAACTTTAAGGGGGTCAGATGTATTTACTTTAACATGACAACAGCTGGGACCGTGCCATCTGAAGCACGGTAACGCTCAGTTATGAATACCACTTTTTGTAGCAGTCACCTAACCAAATTTACCGATCAGTCGAGCTTCGCTGTGAGCGCTACTTGTCATAATAGCTCTTAAATATATTATCTTGGAAACTATTTATACCACTCAGACATGTGAAATTTTAATTAAATAGGCCAAGTAACTTACCTACTTGATAATGGCTTTAAACTTTTAACAAAGGTTATGTATGATATTTAATAGGGCCAGGTCTCAAAAAAAGTTATTTTTTAAATTGAAAATTTATTTTCGTTACATCATACTCTCCAAAAGCAACTTTTTACTAAAGCTATACTTACTCCAGCGTCGCAGTTACGATTTTCAATCTCTACCGAAAAGTTACAACACACAAAAGTCTAATAGTTGTAAAAAAAACTCCTAAAATTGCGAATAATATCATGCAAGATCACACCGGATGAGCGATGACCGATAACATCAAATAGATCTGACCTTGGAGATGACAGCTGGCTAATCCTGTGAGTAATGTCTCTGGCGCCTGCGGGCTATATTTAGACATGGCAACACTTAACAGGGCGTTTCCGGGAGAAAGGGTTATAAAAGTTACGTATAATGTGGTGTCTTTTTTAAAATTATTGTAGGGTTGTCACGTAAGTATTTATATATATTTATGACGAAAAAATATTGAACCAAAAAACGTTAACTTTTTTAAAGATATTAGGCCTTTTCCACAAGATTGCGTCTAGGTAAACACCACCGCTTTGCCAAAAACTCTCCCGCCAAGCAGTAGTGTTTTTTTTGTAAATGAAGGACGTCACGAGCTAGTTGTTCGCCTGATGTTAAGCGTCACGGCTGTCCATAACAGATTGCAGTATCACTCGGAACTCTAAATTATAATATAGTTTTGCGTGACACTTACTAGACTGTGTGTTCAGATCATAAAGTCTCATTTGCCCAGTAATTTGTAATTTTTACACAGTGTGCGAGCACTACTGTGCTGTGTTCCTGTTTGAAGGGCATTGTAGCTAGTGAAATTACTGGGCAAGTTAGACTGTGCTGTGCTGATGTCTCTGGATGACTGACGTGCGCAGTGCAATATCACCCTAAACTTGGGTGGCCATGATTCGATTAACACCAGGCGAACGACTAGCTCGTCACGTCATTCGTGAAAATGTCTTACAAATTCCCATGTGGTATGTTTTTGTGACTTTCCCGATTTGAACTCTCATACTGAGAAATAAAGAACTATGTTATAAAGATATAAGAAGTATTTTCGCTCACTTTGTGGTTAATGACTCCAAAACGCAAATTGAAATGCGGATCAATAAAAAGATTAGGTCAAAATGTGGCATAGTGAGTCTGGCAACCCTAATTTTGTATTACAGACCTTGTGTGACTAATAAATTATTTTGTAATGAGTCATTAAGTTTCTGGATCGCAAACAGAAATTGCAGCAGTCATAAAAATTTAATTCATAAAATGTATTCATAAGTACCTACCTACATAAAGTAAGTAAAAAAACTGTTACCTAATGTGCTGAATGCTCTGAAATCGGCTTACTTATTTATTTATATTTATTTATTCATCATAGGAAAACTTACAGCCAATTAAACAGTAAAAAGGTAAACAATAAAAGAAACTAGGCCAACTTGAACGTTATTGCCTCAAAATGTATATTATCACTTACAGGATTGAAAAAAATGCATGTTAATAATGGTCATATCTTCTTTCCATCTGCAGAAATCAAAACACGTTTACGAAAAGTTTTCTCGATAGAAAAAAATCGTGAAGTGACATCTAAAAAATCATTTAAACGCCCTAAAATGTTACATTATAATAAGACACCCCATTGAAATAAATCAATTTATGTTTCAATGCATCCATCTACAGGCTTATTTTTTCTGCTGGGCGGGAGCCGAACACGCCTTCACACAATGCAATTTGGTGGATGGTCGTGCGCAAAACGCCAACGCGCCTCCACAGTATGCGATTTGATTGATTGATAGTTGACAAATCGTATCGCAGTTTGTACGGTGTGTAGAGTACCTACTTTAGTAAAAGCTTCTCTTCATTCGTATTTTATTTCGGTCATTTGAAACCGTGCCACCCTACGAAGCACCATAGCTATTCAATTAGTACCTACACATTCCCTAGAAGACTCTAAAGTGCGCTGTACTTGATCCAGTAATAATAACAGTAAGCTGCTTAGTCGCTGTTACCATATCTTATGTCATAGTTAAGCTTGACGGTGGAATTAATGCGCATAATTTTGATTAACTGACCAATAACTAGTTTAGGCATTCAATAGTACACCATACCTCAATGGCTGCCTATAATTAGTTAATCACACAAAATAATTAGGAAAAGCCAACTTATCATAAAGTTTTAGTATAACCTTACTATACCGAGTTGAAATTGGCATAATTATCCCGAAAGGGGGTAAATGTACCCCCTAAGGTAGACGATTTTTCTTCTACGACTTTTCTAAGTTAATAGTTTTTCATTGAAGAAATGCCATGTAAAGTTTACGTTCGAAGATAGCCCTAGCGCAGCTGGGTGGTTGAACTTCGTCCTTGACCGAATGCACTTAAATGAGTTTGACGACCTGTGTTTAGAAATGTATTTGTTTATTTAATTTAGTATCTTGTTAACTTTCGTAGCGATCGCACATGTAATTTTGTGAGTGTAGTATGGAGGTTTGGGAACACGCAGTTTTAGGTAAGGCTCTCACAACTTCTGGGCTATCATAGTCCTAGTCCCCCCCCCCCCCCCCCCCCCCCTTCGGGATAACATACCAATTCAAACTCACCTTGTATAAACACTGGATAACACTAAACTAAAACTAAAGTAGAACCGATATAGCTCTTAGAATTAGCAAGTTGAAATGTCAATGGGCAGGCCACATCGCTCGTAGAACTGACAACCGATGGGAAAGAAAGGTTCTCGAGTAGCGACCACGAACCGGAAGACGCAGCGTAGGCTGGTCTAACTGATGACCTGCGCAGTGGTCATGTAACTTTGACTACAATGCAAAATGAGAAATTTCATTCCGAATTTGAAAATTTCCACAGTAACTATGCACATATGCCTACTGCATATTGAAACTATCAAATCCATACATTTTTGTGTTTCTTGTCGGTTGCAATCAAGCTACATGATCGCCTAGCTGGTCAGAACCGCGGGGAGCCGATGGATACAGGAGGCGAGCAGCCGCTCAACGTGGCGCTCTGTGGAGGAGGCCTATGTTCAGCAGTGGACGTTTTCAGGCTGTTAATGATGGTGATGATGATGAGAAAGAAACGAAACACAAAATTACTATTTCTCTATTACACAATGTTTACTAGCAAGGGTTAAGGTCTAACATAATATCATCATCATCATCCTCATCGTCATCATTAACAGCCTGAAGACGTCCACTGCTGAACATAGGCCTCCACCAGAGAACATAACACACTGGACGCAAGCTTTCTATACCACCTACCCTACCTATACCAGCTAAAGTCATTTTACATGTTTATTATGAAAATGACTGCTATCAATATAACTTACTTTTAACTTTTTTCTATATTTTGCTTCTGCATAATTTAAAGCTAGATAATTTAACAGTGTATAATAATTATCTACATAATATACGATGTACCTATAAAAGCATTTTGTTAAGGATCAAACAATGCTATTAACATACTTAAAAAGTCGTTAAATTAAGTAAGGCTTGTCTATTAACGAGTTTAACCTCCAAAGAATAGATAACAAGTAAAAATAGCGGCAAAAGCATTCCAGTAACGGGATTTTAATGATTTTCAAAATTTAACAACCTGTAGCACCTTTACGATAACAAGGCTTTTTGCTTATCTACGAGTAACGCAGTGTTTTTCCTTTGGTGCTGATAAAAAAAACCATGCACCGGTTCTGCAGAAACCTAAAAAGTTTTCTCTGCGTCATTTCCTTCAACTAGCCGGGCAGTTCCTTGTTTAACCGGCTTCAAAAATGAGGGTTCTGAATTCAATTGTATTTCTATGCTTGTCAATTTAGGTTTATCTTTAATTCACATAAAACCTTTAATGTAATAACTCGCATCACTTAAAAAAGCAACTTTTGCTCTACAACTACAAGATAACTATTTTTACTGCAAAATAATATTTACTATCTTTTTTATTTTGATATAATTAATGCCAAAAAACAATTATAATACGTGTCAATACTCAATGAAACAAAACAAAAAGCCCGCTAGCTTATTACGTAAAGTTTGCAACAGGTGTAAATTTCGTAGTCGTTGCTGTCAAAGCTGTCAAACGTCACTTTGGCAGAGCAGAAAGCGATCGAGTGCTAGATCACCGACTGTCGGACAATCGATGAATTAAAAAGTGCATTATTTTGTTTCCGTCTATTGCTGTTCTGTTGCTAGTGGCGCTAGTACAAAGGCCAAAGTGCATTCAGCGACAGGCGAGCAATAGGCGGGCGACTGCGACCGATTGCTAAGTGTTTGCTGTTGCTTTGCTGTTGCAATTTCTACATAATACGGCTGCCGGTACCCTGTACTGTTACCTAACATGCACAAAAAACTAAAGTAAAGGTAAAGGCCAACTTGACAGGCCATTAGTGTAGATCCCAGTGGGATTCGAGCCAGGATGCGTCTCGGTTTGAAACCAAACTAGCTCCAATCTAACTACTCGCATTCTGGTTCCCACGCAGAAATATTTTATTAAACGGCGCAATATTTTACACAATGCAACCGACCACTAATAGTTTAATAACGGTCATTATTTAGAACAAATGGGCTTGCACTTCAAAGTGTTGTTATCTCTTTGGGCTTATAAATATCAGCTGGGGGTCGGCAGGCGTGAACTTTGGTTCGTACTCACTTTCTTTGTTGGGATCTTGGGAGTGTTGAAAGAAAACTTTAGGAATCCAAAGCTCTTGTGAGTATAAGTATATAGTTAAGGTACTATCTATGGTCTATGGTATGCATGTCAAACTGAAAGTCATTGATGTGCCGCATGCATAATGGCCGTAGAAACAATGGGCCGCAAAACTTAAAATTTGTTTTTCTTTGTTTCAATTTTAATTTCTATGACATCTATCTACAAGCGAGAGGGAACTTCATCGATTTAGAACGAAAAACTATCTCGTTGGAGCTTAAAATTTAGAAAACACATTTCAAATTCTACCGGAAGTCTTCTCATTTTATTGGCATATACTTACATACTTGTTATTTGAAATTGGGACACATGGTTTTCCTGAAAGGTTGTTCTTATAATTGTATCAGGCCGCAAACTAATGCGTTGGGGGCCGGATGCGGCCCGCGGGCCGCAAGTTTGTACATGCCTGGTCTATGGTCTATGGGTGTGTGTGTGTGTGTGTGTGTGTGTGTGTGTGTGTGTGTGTGTGTGTGGGTGTGTGTGTGTGTGTGTGTGTGTGTGTGTGTGTGTGTGTGTGTGTGTGTGTGTGTGTGTGTGTGTGTGTGTGTGTGTGTGTGTGTGTGTGTGTGTGTGACTATAATAAGGTAACTATTTAAATGTTCCGGCTTTGCGCTAAGTTGATTGTAGTCTGTGGGGATCGTATCGTTCGATTATTCGATCGATCGAATCGTTCATTCGATCTCAGATAAAAATCCTAGCGGCCCATTAAATTCTCAGCCCATAAATAGGGGCCGTAGAGAATTGAATTAGCCGCGAGCATTTAATCATGAACTCGTAAACCTTTCCTCCCCCCACTCGGTGGACCGACGATCTGGTGAAAGCCACGGGGAGCCGATGGATGCAGGAGACGAGCAGCCGCTCAAGGTGGCGCGCTCTGGGGGAGGCCTATGTTCAGCAGTGGACGTCTTCAGAAGGCCATCAGTTTTAGCGCGTGATCCCGTGACAATGAGAATAAAATACTTTTTTATAGGCATTGAATTTGACCACTGTCTCACCTGATTGTAAGTAATGACACGGCCTACGGTGGTACATACTTGCCTAGAAGATACCTGTTCAATCTTAACTTGAAGGCACCCAGGTTATACTTAGCTCAAAATTCCCACAGAAAAAAATTCTTGGTTCCTTACGCCTCGGTGCCGCAGCTCCGGGTTCCATTCTTAACATCATAGATGTAGATAAAACAGCTCTTGACATCCTTATGTCATCCCGGATACGGAAACTCCATAATGCATTTCCTAACTGGACCGTTCAGACAGACAAACAGCTAAAAATATATAATGACAGGAAGATGTTATAACATTAGGAAGTTATTTGATACCGAATCTAATCTAATAATTTACGCACAAAAATAATCGCTAAGAAAAGAAAATGTAGTATAGAGATTTTTTGTGGTAGTGAAGACTCCACCTGGCAATATCGGAATTAATAATGTTAATAATATTTGAAAAAGTAGGAGACGTACGCAGTTTAGTGCTGCAAGAGATATGGATGTTGGCAAATTGCGTCAACTCATGCAAACATTTTGTTTAGATTGTTAACTTTAGGCCTAGATATGGACTAGAAGTAAGTACCTATAAAATAATGTGTTGTGATTTTTTCTTACAGGGCGATGTGGTCGCTAAAGGGTCGTTCATTAATCAGGTGTAAAAAGCAGATATTACTATATTTATTTTAAGTAAGTAATATGAGTGGGTGAAGTACAAAAAGTACAAAGTTACTGCTAATAGCTAAGCATTCTCTTCACTTTATTGTAAGTAAAATCATTTTGTTATAACAACAATCAAAGCATAAATAATTCCTAGGAGTGTACGTGCTTTCCTTATAAAGCTATTTTCCAATTTTAGTAGTTAATTTATTTTCAGGGTTACGCAGTTTGCTAGACAAAACAGCATACCTATTCAAGTACTTAATATGGTGTTGATAATAACCACTAACCAGGTTAGAAATATGTAAATAGAATCGCAATGCTGCTGCAACGCATTAGTGGCTACGTGTTACGATGTCTAAGTCTATATGCTAGCTAGGGTGACATCTTGACATCAGGACTCCTGATTCAGGAGGGTCGTATATTTCTTTGGAACTTGCTACCTAAATGGCAAAAAAAATTAAAAATATTGGAAGGTATGTATCTCCTCAGATCATCAACAGCCTGAAGACGGCCACTGCTGAACATAGGCCTCATCTCATCTAATGAAATATTAATAAGAGGCTTTGTGCTGCAGAGTGACTGACTGATACACTGACTGATACTGAGTACAGCCCAAACTGCTAGAAGTAAAGACTTGTGGAGGGCGTCCTCTTTTTAAGGTATACCTAAAGTTATAAATTAAAAGTGTTTTGGATAATTACAAAACGCAGGTGACAGCGCGGCCTGCCTTTAGTTATATAATGTAGGTATGATTCCTAATCGTCTCGCACGCAGGTTTGATGAATTCCAGCCTCCCGAACAAGCCGGTTTCCGAAAAGGCTTTAGCACCATAGACCACATCCATACGCTGCGCCAGATTATACAGAAGACCGAAGAGTATAATCGGCCGTTATGCCTAGCGTTTGTGGACTATGAGAAAGCCTTCGATTCAATCGAGACTTGGGCGGTGCTGCAGTCCTTGCAGCGATGCCAAATTGACTATAGGTATATCGAAGTGTTTGTACAGTAAGGCCACTATGTCAGTCCGACTACAGGACCAGAGTACGGAACAAATTCCATTGCAAAGAGGCGTGAGACAGGGAGACGTTATTTCTCCGAAACTGTTCACAAACGCATTGGAGGATGTTTTCAAGCTCTTGGAGTGGAAAAGATCTGGCATCAACATAAATGGCGAGTACATCACTAACCTTCGTTTTGCCGATGATATAGTCATAATGGCGGAATCGCTCGAGGACCTTAGCACCATGCTCAACGACCTCAGTAGAGTCTCCCAGCAGGTTGGTCTTAAGATGAATATGGACAAGACAAAGATCATGTCTAATGCTCATGTTCCACCTATACCGGTAATTGTTGGGAATGATACTCTCGAAGTTGTCGACAAGTATGTCTACCTAGGACAGATTGTCCAATTAGGTAGGTCCAACTTCGACAAAGAGGTGGCGCGAAGAATCCAACTCGGCTGGGCAGCGTTCGGGAAGCTTCGTCCTATCTTTTCGTCCAAAATACCGCAGAGCCTGAAAACGAAAGTTTTCAATCAGTGTGTGTTGCCAGTGATGACTTATGGAACTGAGACATGGTCTCTTACTGTTGGCCTCATTAGTAAGCTCAAAGTCGCGCAGCGAGCTATGGGGCGAGCTATGCTCGGTGTTTCCCTGCGAGATAAGCTCCGGAACGAGGAGATCCGCAGGAGAACTAAAGTGACCGATATAGCTCTTAGAGTTAGTAAGTTGAAGTGGCAATGGGCAGGCCACATCGCTCGTAGAACTGACAACCGATGGGGAAGAAAGGTTCTCGAGTGGCGACCACGAACCGGAAGACGCAGCGTGGGCCGGCCCCCCACTCGGTGGACCGACGACCTGGTGAAAGCCGCGGGGAGCCGATGGATGCGGGAGGCGAGCAGCCGCTCAAGGTGGCGTGCTCTGGGGGAGGCCTATGTTCAGCAGTGGACGTCTTCAGGCTGTTAATGATGATGATGATGATTCCTAAGCATGGTTTTATTTATATAGTTAAATCTCACATACAATGTGCGAGCAAAGCGATTTGCGTCCACATATATTATACGAACGGCTAAAGAGTGGGAAGCTTGTTGGTGTCTGTCCTTATTTCCCGAGGACTACAATCTTGGCGTCTTCAAATCGAGAGTGAACCGGTAGAAGATTCTAGGCAAGCGCGTTACATCCTAGACCGCATCGTCACTTACCATTAGGTTTACTAGGTGGTAGAACTTTTCTGCAAAGTTCGTCTAGGTAGGTACCACCGCTTTGCCAGTTATTCTGCCGCCAAGCAGTAGTATGCAAGCACTACTGTGTTCCAGTTTGAAGGGCATTGTAGCTAGTGAAATTACTGGGCAAATGAGACTTTATGATCTGATTACACAGTTAGTAATCTTATTTCTTATACTGTGTGAAGTCTCAGGATGACGTGCGCAGTGCAGTGTCACGTAGAACTATATTAATTTAGAGTTTCGAGTGATACTGCAATCTGTTATGGATATGGACAGCCGTGACGCTTAACATCAGGCGAACGACTAGCTCGTGTCGTCATTCAGTAACATAAAATAAAATAAGGTGAGATAGTGGTTAAACAAATGCCTATGAAATAAAAAAAACTCACTGAACTCCTCCAAACCGGCGGCTGGGTCAATTTTAATGAAACTTTGTTTGCGTTCGATTGAGTTCCTGGATGATTTAAATAACTCACGCGAAGCCGGAGCAATAGACACACTATAAAAGTCAAGTCAAGCTATTATAATAATAGGTAACATTTTCTACCATTCGTATGTCATTCGAAATCTATGGACCCCATAATCGGTAGAATTTTCATAAATTACAATAATAATCTCGTTTGAAAATAGGCTAAAATATTTTTGAGAGTAGACAGCATTCTTCTTATTGATTTAAAGAAAACGTGCAGTGTTATTAAGGTCGCAACACACTGGCGCGCCCTACGAATGCAGCTTAGATCGCGTCATAACTGTAGCGTCAGGCCACGCCAGTGTTGTGCAACCTTACAAGGAGACAGTCGACGCCCTGACCTGAGACCATGAGTACTGAAACCATGGTCCCAGTTGCACAATAGCTTTTTGAGTCAATCGTTTATTGGGGCCAAATAGTATTACCAAATGCAACTCGATAAATACAAAAAATGCAGTTTTGACGTGACGGGCTAGTCGGTCAGTTCACCAGATGTTAAGCATCACGGCTGTCCATAACAGTTGCAGTGTCACTCGGAACTCGTCAAAAAGTTCTGCGTGACACTGCGCTGTATTAATAAAAGCCCTCTTAAAAGTTTTTATGTATATGGCGTGAATCTGTTTTTAGCTTTGTGCTGCAAATGTTTGTTCTTTTTTCCATGAATTTTGGATATTAGTTCTTGATAGGCTATCGTTATATTTTAATGTAAGGTACAAACCTTAGAGTATAGACTAAAGCATAGAGAGAACTTGATTATGTGTCAAGCGTACCACTTCTGGACACTTTTTATATGATTCACTTTGATGTGAATGAGTCTGACAGATTTGTATAGAAAAAACCGGTACAGTGACTTTTTGCAAGCGTAGCTAATTACTATATGTTTGTTTCTTTCCTTCGCCACTGACGTAGCGTGGGAGCAGTACAAATATAATATCGTTTTGATGATCTCTCTTTGCTTTAATCTATACTCTAAGGTACCAACACTTATAAAAGACCTATAAGTATGCTTTTACGGCACATTTATACGTCTCTGACAGCGTGACAGCTACAAGCTTTCTTGGAAATGCTTTAGAAATGGTATTGCTGGCGACAGCTCCAATCCAGTACCTACTTGTAACTTGACTAAAACCTGGCTGTAGGCTATACTTAGGTCTTGAACCCACTGATCCCGCTGTTAGCATACAATAAATAATAGTAAAAATACTTTCGCAAAAACATATTTTCCGGACCCTAAATTTTCTTGCTTTCTCCCATTTCTTTCTTTTAACTTCTCAATAATGCAATGACAATAAGATAATTGCAGCTGCGTTCTCTTTTTTAGGGTTCCGTACTCAAAGGGTAAAACGGACCCTATTACTAAGGCTCCGCTATCTGTCTGTCTGTCTGTCCGTCTGTCACCAGGCTGTATCTCATGAACCGTGATAGATAGACAGTTGAAATTTTCACATATGATGTATTTGTGTTTCCGCAATGACAACAAATGTGCCTTGTCTTAAAAGCCACCCGGGCCATCACTGTGCCAAACTCGCTCGTGAGCCACACAAAGTCATTGAAATACCTTTGAAAATTTCACTAAAATCTTGGTGATTTCGTGCCTCTTTCTCTATGGACATAAGTACCATTCGCCGTCTTCTGTGATGTTACTGGTACTATTCATTGACGTGTGGCAAGGCGCCTACCTGCCAGAGAAACGGCGCCGAGAAAGCGTGTACTGTAAGTCTAGGCACAGAAAATGGAGACCTGTGCAAACCTAGATACCTACTTATGTAAGCGAATAAAGTAACTAAACAAAGTGTGGCTGTGAGCTGTGCACCTCGCGAGTCTGTCTTACACTTATGATATTTTTTACGTTTCCAAAGACGATGGCTCAGCCGTTTTGAAAAAAAAAACAAAACCGGATACACAAAAACAAAACAATTATTGAACATACTTCCAAAATTTGATGAGAATCCGTTGAGAAATAGAGGAGAACAGCCAAACAGACATCCGACGGACATACGAAATGTCCGACGGATGTCTGTCTAGCTCGTTCATCCCTGAAGTTAGTTGCAAAAGGAGCCATGAGACAAAGATTATAAAGCCCGTTGATAGCTCGTGAACATAATTTCTCGTACAAACACGACTCACCTGCGCGGGCAGGGGGCGAGGTAACAAAACGAGACAAAGCTATACGAAATTACAAAAGACAGAGCAGGATGGAACAAAAGACATCAATGGGTTCCCGTAATTTATTAGAAATTCATAGTATTTATTAAAAATTAGTGGTTGAAATACACCACTAATTTTCGTATGAGTGGAAGTTATATTTACCATTGGTCAACTGGATTTATAGTCAATGACATGAGATCACTTATATCAATTATTATAGCTTAGAAAATCATGACCCACTTTAGAAGGAAAAGATGCGGACTCAAATCCCGTTCGTGGTTCAATTTTTTCCTTTAAAGTAATAATTAACTTGAAGATTGTTACACATCAATGTACCATAACATTTAATTCTATAGGAAAGTCTCCCAGAACAAATAAACAGCTGCGGTTACGCAAGTGAAATTGTAATAAAAGTAACAAACCAGTGAAAATCACCTTCAAGCGCTTTCCATTGGTCTTAATCTGGTCTAAAGGTTCGGTAACACGATCAACCTTTACTCACGCACGAGCTTGCGGCTTGATGATCGTGTTTACGGACTGATTGTCATTTGGTTGCAGTCACGCTTGCATTCTAGAGTTAAGAGGTATGTATGTTTATTTATTTAATTCTAGAGTCATCTTGCAGTTTCACCTTCGTTTCTTTATTTAATCATTAACACCCAATTGGACGAAAAGGGAAAAAGCCTTACTTTTACCCCTCTACAAAAGAAATACACTCTCTACAGGTCTATAATAGGTTTAGTGTTTTGGGCAGTACGTAGTCTGTCAGTCTATCGGTGAGCCAGTCAGTCACTCAAGGCAATGGGCTTGGGCAATGATCACGCAAAATACTTTACCAAAACGTTCCAAATTAATAGTAGGTAGTGTAGCTAGTAGCATTTACTAGTAGTTGGTATTATTGTAGCAGTTAGTTTAAATAATGAATAAAAGCGTAGCTGTCACAACGTTTATCATTTTCGGTTGACCGTGTAGACGCAGCATAGAAGAAAGGTCCACGAGATTCTGTGGTCGTGATTGGATTGAAGAAAGAAAGTTATTTAATCCCATATAATCTTAGTAGATTATCTATTTCGACGTTATCCATAACGGATTATTATAATATTAAGATTTAATGAAAAATCTCTCTTATGGAATTATTATTTAATTTTCATAAATAAGTATGTTATAAAGTTTTAAGCCATAAAAAACTGCACTGACATACTTAACATAAAAATGTCACCAGCAGGTCTTTTGCCCAATTTTATCATTCTACTTGAGTCGTAAATAAGGTATACGGGGCAGGGGCAAGGGGGGAATCGTGGCAGATTTTAAGGTAAGTATAGAGAGTTTATTGTTTTCATTCAGCTTTTGACGCAATGTTATTGTAGTTGTCAAACGCATTTATTCAATGACCGGACTGTACAAGGCGAAAATTTATTATTATTTTATTGTCATTACAAATCTCTAGATCCTAAGGAAACTAAGACACATTTTTGAGAATGTTTTTTTTTATTTTATTTTTTTATGTGATTGAATGACGTGACGAGCTAGTCGTTCACCTGATGTAAGGCGACACGGCCGCCCATAACAGTTGCAGTGTCACTCGGAACTTTACAACAATAAAGTTTCGCGTGACACTGCACTGCGCACGTCATCCTGAGACATCACACAATCAAGTAATCAGAATACTAGACTGAGTGATCAGATCATAAAGTCTCATTTGCCCAGTAATTTCACTAGCTATAATGCCTTTCAAACCGGAACGCAGTAGTGCTTGCACACTACTGCTTGGCGGCAGAATAACTGGCAAAGCGGTGGTACCTAACTAGACGAACTTTGCAGAAAAGTCGTACCACCTAGTAAAATGTTTTATTACTTTTAGGACTCAACTAAAGCCTTGAAAAATGAAGCGCGCAAAATTTAGTACATACTTAACATAGAATAAAAGATGACGCTAACAATGAAAACTATAGCCCGGAAGAGCTCTTTAAGCAACGCATCTTTGGAATTTTAATTGGAACGCCAGCATAATTAGGCTCGTATCTCGCAGGCAGCTAAGCAGAAACTTAATCCGTTCTAAGGTCCCGTAGCATTGAATAAATAAAGAGTAAATTAACTTTGCTTACAACCGATGGGGAAGAAAGTTTCTCGAGAGGCGACCACGAACCGAAAGGCCGGACCCCACTAGGTGGACTGACGATCTGCTGAAAACCGCAGCGAGCCGATGGATGCAGGGGGCGAGCGGCCGCTCAAAGTGGTACTCTTTGGGAGAGGCCTACCTTCAGCAGTGGACGTCTTCAGGCTGTTGATGAAGATGATGATATTAATTTTACATAACATCGAATCAGACATAACAGCAGGCAAGAGATTGCAAATATGTAGTTAGATATATTAGCTCATATCATAATGCAAACACCGTAACTATTTGACATTAAAGTGTTAACTCCTAGCTAAACATTATCGACTGTGTGTTTATGTTTTGTAAGCAACCGTTTTGTTTACAGTCTTCGCACTGTGTTTGTACTGTCTCAATTACTAAAGCTATTTTATGCGTGGGTTCGGTTCCTGTCACTAAGTAAACATTCACAGAAATGCAAACCTATGTAAAACCATGGAAAAAGTAGGAGAGGAATGCCAATACATTAAGCGTAGATCAAAAATATGCTAATAACCGTTATAAAAATAGATGGCGCTGCAAAATGAGCGGGATATAATATGTTGAGCGGAGATCAGAAATATGCCAAAAAACCGTTTTTAATCTAGATGGCACTGCAAAATGAGCGGGTTATACGGCTAGCTACGGCGGGCTAGGTTTAAAACGGTTTTTTTTACATATTTTTGATCTACGCTCAACTTATAGCCCGTTCATTTTGCAGCGCCATCTAGTTTTCTATCTGCGTGACTTTGTATTTTTCCTTTACAAATTAATCTGTAGATTACGCTGGGCAGGCGATACTGCTATAAAAATCATAAATATCAATATGGACCTGTTCTGCAAATGGAAATTTCTTTTAATTTGTAATTGTAACCCTATCACAGACACCCATTTGGCTTTTTATCTGTAAAAATGATCCAAGCAGCACTACTATTACCACGTGACGTTTGTTGCATTATTTTTGCAAATATAAAACTACCGATTCAGCCACACCGTACGTTGTAATTATTCTAGTTAAGTACATATTTTAATCTCACAAGATGTATTAGTCACTAACAAAAAAACTAGGTTAGAAAGCAGTCAAGAACAATAAGGTCCTGCGTGCGCGCGACACAATAGGCTTAGCACTCAACCACTGTAAATCTTCCATTAGATAACGGACCCCCAATAACGGGCTAGTGTCACCAATTTAAAAAATAACATTAAACAATAGACAGCGATTAACATTATTGTCAAACGATCATTAAAATACCTATATTTATTCTAACCACATAGTTAAGAGGTCATGCAGAATTTTAATAAGCTAAGTCGCATTTCGCGCGCCAAATCTAATATGGCGGACGGCACGGACGGTAGTTGTCAAACCTTATTTGGCAGCTGTCAAACTGTCATTGACTCTGCGCGAGCGCTTATTGCGTGGTGGTAATTTATGAATGGATCTAAAAATAGAAGTTTATGGCATACATAATGTCACAGATGGTTCTAAAAGAGGAAGGAAAAAAACGAGGGCAAGGCGGACAGGCTTTGATGATCCGGTGGCGTAACGTAGTAGTCTAACGGTGGGAACTTTTTATTGCAACGTATAATTTGAAATAATGTTATATGAAATTATTAAAATAATGTCGCCATTTTGTCAAAGGTAAGTAAAGTGGAACTGACAATCAATAGAAAAGTCAGGGATTTTAAAAGCGTTTCTGTATTGCGAATAGTTATGCGATATGGCATGACAAAGTATACCTATATTATGGGTAGGTACATAAAGTTAGCAAGTTCAATTATTTTTGCGTTTCTTTCCATTGTTGATCAAGGTCTAAAACAATTAAGTAAAGTCAAGTTACTAAATAATTGCTAGTGAAATTCTGGGCAAATGAGACTTTATGATCTAACTAATCACACAGTCTAGTAATCTTATTACTTATACTGTGTGAAGTCTCAGAACGACGTGCGCAATGCAGTGTCACGTAAAACTGTATTCATTTAGAGTTCCGAGTCATACTGCAATCTGTTATGGACAGCTGTGACGCTTAACATCAGGTGAACGACTAGCTCGTCACGTCATTCATTTACAAAAAAAAAACAAATACTGTCGATGTATTTAAATTTTATTTAGAAAATTGAATTAAAGTCCAAAAAAAAAAACGTAAATACACCTCTAAAATTAATAGTAGGTAGTGTCTAGTGTAGTAAGATAATAGCAGCAAGAAGTAGCTACTAGCTGCATTAATCCAAAGCTCTAAAATTGAATACCCTACCTATATCGTGTTCCTGAATCTTAGATATTTTATGTAAACAAAAGAGATAACAGTGCAAAAAATATCTTTTATAACGGTAGGTTACTATATTTGACCAAAAAAATATCAAATATTATTTTCTAGTCATAATCTGCTTAATTATAAAATAAAAATCGTTTTGTACTATCTATTTTAACGTTATATCGGATATATAAAATTTTATGATAAAGAAATCGATTTTTGGTAGAAAATATTTTATTATACTGGTAAGACTGTAGAGGATTCGGGACGTTCCGGGATTTATATGATGGTATCATACCATTATATGCCATACTTTCTTCAAAGACACATGGTGCTACTTTCGTGCACTTTTTGGGATATGAAGTAAAATATAAAAAAATAGATTAAACTGAATATTTATAGATCAAATATGAATAAATCTCTCGATTTAAAATTATAGAATGTTTGTCAGAATTGTCAGAATAATTTATAAGGTTTCTGGTCAGTTAAAAAACTGTTAATGTTTTATTTACGTCTTCCTAAAATTTTACCTTTAGAACTTTGGAATCCTACTTCATATCCTACTAATATTTTGTATGCAAAGTTTTGCTTGTTAATCAGTAAGATTGATACTTTGAACTCCTTTTAATAAAAATATGTTTCACAGTTAAAAAATGTTTTGGGCAACTGGCATGTCACTTTGACAGTGACTTTTCGTGACATTACTTTGTTTACATAAAATATCTAAGATTCAGGAATCTAATATAGACCTACTAAAACATCTTGCGTAACTATTATAACATTCCACGAAGACCTCAAGGCCTTCAGACTAAATAGGCACCTATATTTATCGTCCCAAACTAAGCGCCATGTAGGTGCACATTCTTATGTTAATATCATGTAATAATATATTAGGTATTCTAAGTCTTAGGTCTAAAGTAACGTTACATTACAACATCGGTACTGATGCTTCGCTTGATGACCTGGATCGTTGATTCTCTGAATTTTATTAGCATAGGAATTTTAGTAGGTTTAGGACGAAAAGGAATGTAGTTTGCATCCCCGCACGCACTAATGAAAAAATTCTAGGTTTGTACTCGCACGGAAAAAAATGATTTAGCTACGGTCTATGGTAGCTGAATTCCCTTTGTTACCAATTCGTTTGCTGTGGTGTGTAACTCTATATCAAACCAAATTAAAAAATGGAAAACCAAGGCCTAGTTTGGGAAAAGAAATACCTATATAGGTCTTCCTAATTCAAAAATATAGCAGCTTGGAAGATCAAAGACAAAGAGTAGCAATTCTATTAAAAATTGGTACCTAAAAGTACCTAACTGTTTTACTCAGCACTCCCATCCATACACAAATGTAAAGTTTAGGGAAGTCTTCAAACCTTCCATGATGATCATCATCATCATCATCAACAGCCTGAAGTCGTTCACTGCTGAACATAGGCCTCACCCAGAGAGCGCTACGCTGCTCGCCTCCTGCCCCTGCATCCGTCGGCCCCGCAAGACACCAGATCGTCGGTCCACCTAGTGGGGGGTTGGCCTACGTTGCGTCTTCCGGTTCATGGTCGCTACTCGATAACCTTCCTTCCCCATCGGTTGTCAGTTCTACGAGTGATGTGGCCTGCCCATTGCCATTCCAACTTGCCAATTCTAAGAGCTATATCGGTCACTTTAGTTCTCCTGCGGATCTCTTCATTACGGGTCTTGTCTCGCAGGGAAACATCGAGCATAGCTCAAACCTTCTACTGACCTACAAATATCATGCAAATAAAGCATCGTGCATCGTCTTTCGATCGGTTGGTATTCGAGTTTTCAAACTGACAACCCTAAAAGCAAACATTCTTCGTCACTAACGTAGGTCGTCCCAGTTGGTTACAGCATCCACTAATTAATGAACAATGTCAACACAGTTTTACAATCCTACCCACATTATGTAACTGTCGGTCTAAAGCAGTTTCACCCGATGGAAAACTATAAAGCGGTAAGAAAACACAATTTCCATCAATCTCCGAAGTTAATAACCAAGGCAACCCATAACCCAGCATTGTTTGTTTGTTCCCGCTAAACTCAAACGAATCGTTCTATTGTTACGACAATAGATGGCGTTACTAACTAGAATTGCTTCCGAATCCCACTTCTGTAAACTGTTACCCTACGTTACGTACGTAGTGTACTGGTTTTAACAGCAGTAAACGTTTAAGTTAACGACGGATTAGAACTGGGTTTACTGCTGGGAGCACGACAAATGATGTTAGTTGCACGTTGGTAGCCATTGTTGATACTGCGGTACGGTTGTTAAACTGCAACTAATCTACTGTTCACGATTGTTTTAAACCCTTTAAACCTACGTTAAATTGTCTAAGTTTAGACCCCATTAAACGTTCGAAGGGGACTGTAGTACAGTTTATTTGCTCTTCACTCTTACGTCTTGTTTATTGGTAATCTAATCAATGCCTTGCATACAGTTTGCACCATCGCGACCTCTATCTCTCAAATAATTCTTTCCATCCAAAAGTTGAATGGAAGACATCGCTTTTATCGATAAGTCCACCCATTGCATTGATCTAAACTATGGTGTACATAAAATAACCGGCCAAGTGCGAGCCGGACTCGCGCACGAAGGGTTCCGTACCATTATCTATCCCTGCTATGCAGTGTTGAGTGGTAGTACTATTTAAAGCAGCGCCATCTATGACTCATCTAGTAAACGAGAAAAAAATCACGTATGGGAGCCCCCTTAAATATTTATTTTATTCTGTTTTTTTTTTTTTAGTTTTTGTTGTAATCGCGGCAACAGAAATACATTATCTGTGAAAATTTCAACTGTCTAACTATCACGGTTCATGGGATTCAGCCTGGTGACAGACGGACAGACAGACAGCGGAGCCTTAGTAATAAGGTCAGTTTTACCCTTTGGGTACGGAAACCTAAAAAGTACTTAAATGGATGTTATTTCTAATCGATGATATTTTCATTGTTGCAGAGAGTGACAGAGCAGCCCCCGGTGCCCTCAGAGATGCAGGCGCGGCACAGCTTCTGGTGGCATCTGCTTATAGACCTACCTATACTGCTGTTAGGTAAGTTTTTGACAAACTACCCCGCTTTTATATTTTTAAACGTTGCCAAAAAGCCGTAACTCAAGCGGGACTGGTCCGGACATACTTAGCCATATGCCAGGTGGACTTTGGGACAACATTAGGTACCACTACAGAGTAAAACATTTACACTTACCTACTCAGGACCCCTGGACCACTATAAATGGTGGTCTAATACAGGAAACCGTTCCCGTAGCAAATATCCTATAATATATAAAATAATCGTTATATCGTAAATACTTTTTGATTGATTAAGACATATAACCAGGGCATGAGTTTGAAAATTGACATGTATAACAAACTACCCTTGGAAGTGACTAAATTACCTTTTTTTGGAATTTAAATTTAAAATTAAGTCTTTCTTTCAAGTAAACCCATTCTATAACCTTAACGAATTTATGACGAAAAGCTGGAAAGCAGGAATGTTCATTTAAGAAACTGCGTCTGTTAGGTAATTATATGACATAATAATTATTTGCTGTAGGTTTATCTCTCAAACATTTTTGATAGTTGGATATTTACCATGTTATCATGACAATTGGAAGTCTTATATTAGTTTATGCCTACCTACCTACTTGATATATTTAATAAAAAATTAATGTATTGAATTTGGACATGCCAAATATAACGTGCTATGTTATAAGATGGTGAATTATAAAATAAATAAATAAATACTTAAAGGTTACGATATTCCAATAAAACGTATTAATTACCTACACGCGTCACTGGCTGCAATTAATTGCATCATTATCGCAGTTTATTGAGTCATATAATAACTGCTTGTAAATTTTGTGACCGTCAATTTTAAACAAGAATATAGACACAACAACACAATACAAAATGTGATAGATGGATAGATAATCTCTTTATACTACACACGAAATAAATAAAATTTTACAATTTATACAATGATTTGCAAGAAGTTTAACAATGGGCGACCTTATCGCCTTAGCACAGAAGACCAAGCAACTTTTGGATGGAAAGAAGTAGATTTCTTATAACATCGGAAGCTAATTATTATTATGCTTATAACTATGGTACCTATTGTTGTAAATCATTTACGAATTACGGTCAATTCAGACAGAGCAGCAAAATGCTCGAGCAGTTTTTAAGTGCTATTGGAATATCAACCTTATTTCATTTAGACAAAGCTGAAAATAGTATGCAACATTAAAATAGGTAAGGTTTTAATGTTGCATACTATTTTCAACTTTGTCTAAATGGCATTAGGTTGATATTCCAATAGCACTTAAAAACTGCTCGAGCATTTTGCTGCTTTGTCTGAATTGACCCTAAGAAAGCTTCTATCAGTTATTATAAAGCTTTTATTTTCTATTTTCATTGTTCTCTACAATTCGTCACCTTCATAATAATCGTGGCAACTGTGCACCGTAACTCTTCTACTTCTGTTTAATGGCTTTCTATGGCATTTTAGGTGCTTTATAGCGGTAATCCTGCCAATTTAAAGTAAGTAAAAATGTGTGCCGTTATGTTATGTCAAAGTCCTATTTTGTCAGTCAAAATGGTGGATATTTTACTAAAAGCTCTGCGGGGTGATCATGTAACTTTGATAGCAATGCAACAAAAGAAATTTCAATCCAAATTTGAAAATTTCCATAGTAACTCTGTACATAAGCTGCGTACTGCAACTGTCAAATCCATGCATTTTTGTGTTTCTATCGGTTGCCAACAAGTTACATGATCGCCTAGCTGGAAGCCTTGACAAGAAAACGAAAATGTATGGTTTTTAGAACTTGTAATAATTTGCCTACATTCGTGCACTTTATGAACACTTTCCACCCTTTTCACATTAAAATTAAAACTACGCGAGTATTAGGAAAAAAAACAATATTGACAACCGTCCTTGTCATTTTCTTTTCAATTCAATTTGAATTTATAATTTCAATGAATTTGACAATTTCAATGAATTCGACGATTTCGATCAATTTGACTAATTCAATTTACGCAGTTTACATAGTTTACAGTACATAGTTTTTTGCACTGTTGCATACATCTATGAAAGTTACGTGATCGCTGATCACCCACCAGATCAGTTAACACGCTTCTATTATTATACCGAAGTGAGATTTAAAATGATTGAATTTGCACATAAAGTTGACACCGGTCGAGTGATTCGACTAAAATCACGTGAGTGCTAGCCGTTTACTAGTTGATGTTCTCGATCATAGATCATAACTGGTGTTTAAAAGCTTGTTTGAGCCAGCAGTCGCTCGTTAGATCGGTATGCTGGGCATTTTACTGATAAATTCAAATTAATGTGTAGTAAACACGAAACTATTATTATTAACTGTGGCTTAGGGTATTTTAATAAGAGTGTATAAATTGGAATTGTTTTCATTGTTGAATGAGATTATGGGTACAAGCTATGCCTAGTTGGGCCTTGTAATTTAAAAAATGTTTTAATTATGTCATAGTGTACCTATAATGTAACAGCTATAGAAAAATTTTTTAATTGAAATATGGTAAAGTTCTTTTGGATAAATAAATAATGTATTATGTTGTGTAGATATAGGTATTTATTGCATTACAAAATAGTAATAGGTACAGTATTTTCCATAATACTTGTCTTTAACACATCGTAAACACAGAAACAAAAATAAACTAAAATTATAGGGAGATTACCAGTACCTATGTAGGAGTTCTATAGGTGTTCCTATCATTAATATTATAGAAACTAACGTGAGTAGTATTCATAACTACAACTAGTAAACGGCTAGCACTCACGTAACATTAGTCGAACAACTCGACCGGTGTTCAGGCAATAAAGATGCCCATCTTCATGGAGTATGCGCGGCCACGACGGCGGCTCTGCGCTGAATGCGGTTATTCGACTAACGTGAGTGCTAGCCGTTCACTAGTTGTACTAATCACTATTAATTATTCGATTTTATATTAATTGGTCGATTTTCTGGCCAATACTCTAAATCGACATGATACCAAATTCAATTCAGAAATTACACTTTACACTCGTAAAACTTTAACTAGACGTGACCCCTCAAGAACCCAACTCGACATGACCACAAGTTCCCAACTCGGCACAGAAATAAAATACCTCACAAAACCATCCAAACTCAACGATTGAGATAACGGATAGAAATTCACACAAGAATTATTGATGGCAAGCGAGAAGTATGTTTTTAAAATTAATAACGCTTGCTTCACTCTACTATCACACGTTATTTTTCCATAACCAATCAATCAAATGTTACAAGCGTTAAAAAAACTTAAATACCGCAAGCCCATCAGTGCTTCTATACAGCGGGTCACTTACTGCTGGCCTGGGAATCAGGCCTTGGACGCGCTAACTGTTATCATAACTGTGACAACATACTTATAGTTAAAACTAAGAAACTAATAGATAATCTATGACTTTCTGCGACGTTAAAATATGAATATTAAAAAACCAGCCAAGCTGCAAAAGTCGGTTATGACATTATGAGAGACCCAACAAAATCAGCTTTAGCTGGTTTACCAATTACGTGTACCGAGTACTGATATATAATTTTAGTTGTGGAGGCTTTAATTGGCTTCACAAGTTGTTTGTTGTTTTGTTACTTCATTCCTCCTAATAAAATAAAAGAAAAATAATAGACAATGGAGCAGTAAGTGAATGAGATCGGCGCATGGACGGGAAAGAATGTTGTGATAAAGGAAAGACCTATGTCCAGTAGATCGATACAGGCTAAAATGATGATGATGATGTTGACGTTTATGATGATGATGACAAAAGAATAAAGTATATATTATACCATGATTATAACCGGAATATATCAGACATCAGTTATCCAATCCTCAGTACAAACTGCTGGATAAACTGCGACAACGACAATAACTGGAGTTCATGAGAACTGCACGCATCAAATTACTATGGTAACAACTGTTTCGTAATCTGTGGCTGTGGTATGTGATATCTTTGTTTTGATTTGCATTGTTGGTGGAATGCTGAGAGTGTGGACATGAGTTACACACTAACGAGTCAGTACAATATCGCAGAATAAAATAATATTACAGTTTTTTTACTATTATTTTGTAGTCTGTGATGTGTGAGCTAGCCTCCTGCATTTATCGGCTCCCCGCAGTTTTCACCAGGTCGTCGGTCCACTTAGTGGGGGCCGGCCTAAGCTGCGTCTTTCGGTTCGTGGTCGCCTATCGAGAATCTTTCTTCCCATCGGTTGTCAGTTTTACAAGCAAGGTGGCCTACCCATTGCCATTTCAACTTGCTAATTCTAAGAGCTATACTTATCGGTCACTTTAGTTCTCCTGCGGATCTGCTCATTTCGGATCTTATCTTGCTTACTGAGAAATATCTGGATGATCTTCTTCTTCTTCTCGTCTAAGCAAGTGGTCAGCCCTGGTGTCAGAATTTTCAGGCCGCCCAAAGGCTTCTGGCTTGGCTTAGCGACGGTCACTTTAGTTCTCCTGCGGATCTCCTCATTTCGGAGCTTATCTCGCAGGGAAACACCGAGCATAGCTCTCTCCATAGCTCGCTGGGACAGGTACATAATATACCTAAATCACCTAAAATTACTTGTGAAATGAATAATTCAAAATGAATCACGTTAACTTAACTATCTAATTATTAATAGAGTATTTATCGTGAAGATATACCTAAATAAATGACTTCGTGAATCACTGATGCGTTCCCCACAAGTACTACATAATTAGTATGTGACTCAGGGACAGATTAGCGGCTATAAACGACTCAATGTGTGTACAAATACATCATTCCTGGACAAGGCATAATCCGAGTTACTTAGGTTCTTTCTTTGTGGATTGTTATGAAGTCTAAGTATCTGTTTTATCTTAATAAGAAGCTGTGAAATGGTAACTATGTAAAAATAAATGTAAAAATAGATGTAGTGACTCATTTTGATTTTTCAAATGTATCTATCAAAATACCTAGGTATCTGTTTTTTTTTGTATGTGGTAAAGCTTTTGTTAGTTGTCATTATTAGAAAAATTGGTTTACTCAGCGTAATCTCGCGGAAGATCAAGTATGATTGATACTAGAAAATTTACTACTTAGGTAACATGCGGTTTGATACCCCAAATATGATCCACTGATCGTCTTGGGGAAACCGTAAACCGGAATAGACCAAAATTCGGCCAGAACATGTCAAACTTTTAATTTAATTTTTTTTAACGGGAAATGTGCTTTTATTACATTAATTATATGTTATTATTTTGTCTCGTGGTATATACAAGATATCAACCTTTTAACTTAAACTAATGTTACATTATTGTATTATTACAATAATCATCCCGGAAAACTACCGCTGTTAATTATCATAATAACAAAAAAGTTCGTAATCATTATTGTTTTGCACAAACGCTGTAATCGGTTATAATAACAATTATTGTTATTTTTACAATTAAAGACCTAGTTTCAATGGTTTTTATCAAAATGTTTATTATGGTTAAAAAGAAATAGTCGGGTAGGTTAATTCTAAATCCTAACTCGGCACGATCTTGATTCGGCACGGAAATAGCCAATTTAAAAAGTATTGGTTCCAACTCACGGTCAGTGTATACAGATTCACTAACAGTTTCAAATAGTAGTAGACCGAGCATAAAGTCTCCATGCCTTTGGCGAAGCTTTTGGTGTGAATGCCATTCAAATAAATTTTGATTTTGAACAATTTTGAACAAATTTCTTGTTCATCATCATCACTTATTTATTCTCATCATCAAACAAGTGTAATAGTTATGTATAACTTATAAAAATACGAAATATGCTGTGACATAATTAAGTATTTCGATATCACACGTTGATATCTCTGTCGGTCATGAAGTCAAGTTCATAGCAATTGGCAATACATATTTGTAGGTTACATAATTATGTAGGTATGTGATAAAACTAGTGTAGGTCAAAAACTTCTATTGGTATAGGTAGGTATTAATATAGTATCAATATTATCATCTTCAGCAGTTTCAGATGAGAACAGGATTATTTTCTTGGATGGAGTTTTGTTTATTTTATTTATACTTATTTGTTTGGGCCTAGGATCTACGTATGTGATCTTTGGGCGTCATTTATTTATTGTTTATTTAATTATCATTTGAACGTGCGATTTCTAAACCAAAAGCGGCACGTGGTTTGACTCGCCGAAGCCAGGCAGCAATATCCCCGCCATAATTTTACAAAATTAAATTAGATTTTTCCTGTATTTTAATATAATATTCTGAAATTTAAAAAAATACTTTTTACCAAAAAATACACGTGATTAGAGGGGGAGGGAGGGTTATTCCAAACCTAGGGGGAGGGGGGGTTAAAAATCAGCTAAAAAACATTTACTATAAAGAATCTTTATACTGCTGAAGTGCTGACTCCCTACAAATATTTATAAGCTAATATATAAAATATTTTGTTTGCAGTAGTATAGCCTACATTTAACTTCTCTAAAAATACCTGCACAAATACAATGTAAAACTTAATGACTCATCGAATAGTGTAAATAGCAACCATATTGTTTTTAAATATACCATTCCCATGATCATTTTCGTGGTCACGACCGGTGTCGGTTACATCTAGTTGGGTGGCCAATGCAAGTGTCATGACACCTGATACGTTGACACAGCCCTGACACCGTGACACTTCGCCACGAATATCACGATGACACGTATCGTCGGGTACATCACTAGTTAAACTTTAAAATTATGCAACACGATTGTAGTTTCTGTAGGTACTAGCAATACCAAAAGTAGGATAAAAAAAACTTTTTATTAAATTGCTATTAGGTGATATTTATCGAGAATTTATGAATCGTTTCTATTTTTCCAAATTAAGTTGGGTGAATTATCTTTTCTGGCAACACTCACTGCGCAAGATTGGACAAGATTGTGAGTACGAAACACGATGGAAAAATGACCAGTCTCCTAATTATGGATCTTAATATCTCGCAGGGAAACACTGAACATAGCTCTCTCCATAGCTCATGTACGGCTACTATGACAAAAAAACTTACGTTTAATAAAATGAAAAGCTATACGATGTACCTACCTATATATCCTATCCTACTAATTATTAAAAATGCGAAAGTTTGTGTGTGTGAATGTTTGTTACCTTACACCTTTGTAACTACTGAACCGATTTTAATGAAATTTGGAATGTCGATAGGTTATATGCTGAATTAACATATAGAATACTTTTATCCGCGGGTAACACCGCGGGGCGCAACTAGTTGAATAATAAAAAATAAACAGAAGTTTAAAATGTGGTCTCGTTTTTTTTACGATAGAATTAAGTATGTCAATATTTATATACCAGATCGCTGCCTATCGGATAAGATAGTAGCAAATATAGGTACCTATTGTTTTGAATAAATTCTTTTTGGACTTATCTCATACGCATTTCATAATAATATACAAATGCATCTAGAAACAATGGATACACTTCACACATTAGTTTCTATAATATTATGGATACACTTCAATAAATAACAAGATTAATCTATTTACTATTAATTAACGAACCGACAGTTTATTAAAGATATTATAGTTATTAAAATTTTAGCAACCAGCGGGAACTGTAATATCTTTATGCTTTATAATATACCTGAAGTGTGGTTTTCACTTAAAAATCAATCCATGATTGACAGTTTATTTCTCTAACAATCAATAAACATGCCCTTTTAATCATATTTTTAATTATAGCAATGTAATGTGTAGGTACGTGCATTAACGATTAATCATTTTCATTACTTATCGCAATATTTACTTAACCGACATTGAACCGGATTGTAATCAATGAAAAATAAGTTATTATTATAAAATTAATAACGATTGCTTAATTAATTCAATATATTGTATTATATTGGAGTTCTTTCTTTTTCATTGGATCACTTATACCTACCTAATTTAATGTTTAGACAGGACAATTTGTTTCTAACATCATTATTTTCGGTAAGCGTCGTTCATTTTATTCAATGAGTTCAAAACCGGTACATATTAAGGTATCGGTATATTTATATTGACAAAACTGCATACCAGGTTTTTTTTTTAATTTTTTTTTGTGATTGAATGACGTGACGAGCTAGTCGTTCACCTGATGTTAAGTGACACGGCCGCCCATAACAGTTGCAGTGTTACCCGGAACTTTAAAACAATAAAGTTTCGCGTGACACTGCACTGCGCACGTCATCCTGAGACATCACCCAGTTTAGTAATCAGATTACTAGACTGAGTGATCAGATCATAAAGTCTCATTTGCCCAGTAATTAAATCCCCAGTAAGAAATCTTTTTCAGACTGTGTGATATCTCAGGATGACGTGCGCAGTGCGCAGTGCCACGCGAAACTTTAATTTAGATTTCCGAGTGGCACTGCAATCTGTAATGGGTGGCCGTGTTGCTTAACACCAGCGAACGACTAGCTCGTCACGTCATTCGTTTACATAAAAAAAAAGATGATTACTAAAAAGATATTATTATCTTTGAAAACATTTAACAATATTGCTAGTTGTGAATTATTTGTTAATACTAAAAAAAGATGATAATTGAGTAGGTATTACCTTAAGTTATTTCATATAAATACATATTTTTATTTAGATACGTACCGTACGGGTGAAAAGACAAAAAATGTATAAATAGAACGACACTAATAAGGAACGACATTCCAAAGTAAGTAATTCAGAATCCAATCGGATCTTTATCCTGCGGCATTGTTGCTTGAACACATAAATTATAAACGTAGAATCGTTATTTATCGTAGATCCGATAAAAAGCGGTTTTATTCATATCTATTCAGCTATAAATCTATTTTTTAGGCAACTGTACCGCATACCATGTTCAAAATAACATGAGTTCATGTAACAATGCTATCTGATTGTTTATCTTGTAAGCTGTAACACGTCGATAGCCGATTTGTATTGCGTTTACGTAGTACTATTATTATATTCTGTGGTTACGATGTCAAAGTATATTTTTTACCCGAGTGTTCACAAAGTCAAAGGCGAGTGATATAGTGTTGAATTTACGAATGAACACGAATATTGCAACTGTTATGGGCGGCCGTGTCGCTTAACATCAGGTAAACGACGAGGTCGTCACGTCATTCATACGCATAAAAAAAATGTTTGAATTGGTACTAAATAATTCTATTTTATTTTATTCTTATACAAGTAAGTATAGCTTTATATATTTAAAATTGTTTTTTAAATTAACTTTATTCGTAGTTATGTATAGGCTTTTCTATGCAACTGTACCGCATACCATGTTCAAAATAACATGAGTTCATGTAACAATGTTATCTGATTGTTTATCTTGTAAGCTGTAACACGTCGATAGCCGATCTGTGTGCGTCGCGATGTAAAAGTTTATTTTTACACGAGTGTACAAAATTGTCAAGGGCAAGTGATAGTAGTGTTTTTTTGAGAGAACACGAGTAGGTACAAAATAATACTATTTTATGCTTATAGCTTCATAATTATTATTTAAAATTGTTTTAATTAACACTGCTCGAATTTGTGTATAGATAGACTTTTTTATAATAGGCGTTCCTAACTAGGGTTATAATTTTAAAATTACAGTGTTGTATTTCAGTAGTGGACTTAGGTGGACCGACGGCGATGATCTGGTTAAAACCGCGAGGAGCGGATGGACGCAGGAGCGAACAGCCACTTAAAGTGGCAATCTGTGACGATTTCAGTAGATTATCTTTACTGTACATAGTTACGTAATTAATTAAGTACCAATTTAAAATCTTTAGCAGTAATACCTCTACACACAGCTTAAATCTTAAAACCAATTAAGTGCATGCTATCGATTTAAACTTAATCTTAAAGTCATCAAATAAATTGAAAACATATTAATTTCATATGTGACGGTTTTCGTATTAAAATTATTATTAAGGTGGATAATCCTTGATGCCGCGTACAGTTTAATGTAAAAGTGATTTATTTTACGTCGTTTTCTACTAACCTTGATCACAAAACAACCTGTTGAATAAGCAGGTGGACCTCTATTCTTTAGTAAGTAGTATAATATTAAAATTAGCATGTGGTTTCATAAATTATGGAGTAGGTACTTAGGTCCGTACGTACTGTGGTAATGCAGCTTCGCTAAGATTTGCAACAGGTACTCATTATCGAAAGCCGTTTTAGCGAATCCAAAGCCCATCATTATCATCGAAACGCGATATACCGATATCATCGAAATTCGAAACGCCGTGTAGCATACTTGTTGTTGTTTTATTTAGTACATACTATTATTTATACAATGGCAATTACTTTGACAAAATGAAAAATGTAATACTTAATGTTTTCTAATATTAATAATAAGTAGTCGGAATTATTATTGAAAAAATCACCTCTAAAATAAACAAAGTTACTGTTGTAATATCAACGTAACGTCAAATGGTAGAATGTGACATAAAATAATAGCAATGTCACAGATTAAAAAAAAAGAAAAAAAACAATTGACTATACCGTGATCTCACAGTATAGTCAATTGTTTTTTTCTTACCTATCTAGGTATAGCAAGTCCATGCCGATAATGATGGCAAGCGAAATGCGCTGTCACGAAACGAGACTATTCGCGACAGCGCGATTGACATAACGTCCACTCTGAATGAAACTGAAAATAACTCAAATTAAGATAATAGCTTCGAAAAACGTCGAATAATATCATGGGTAGTACGGATATAGTTAGGAAATTGAAAAGAACAAAACTTGTTGAGTTAGTGTAGTGTCATAGTGTATTAAATGTTAGTATAGTGTTAGTGCAGTGCAAACAAGTGCTACCTAAAAAGAACACAAGAACAATGTGTCTTCGCCTTAATAGAGACAATAAGAAACGTGTTATTGGACACATTCTTAGATAATTTGATTATAGAAGTTTTTTTCTTTTTTTTTTTTTTTCTTATATTTTGGCTCCACGCATAGTGTATTTAGCCAGTGTCAAGTATTGTAGTTTTTCATCGTATTATGAAATATTTCATGTAAAGTCAAGTCTTAGTCACAGTCAGTCAGGGTAGTCATAGTCCAGTCTAAGTCAGGTAGTCATAATTATAGAAGTTTAGGTTAAATTCAAATTAAATTCTAAAATTAAATCTAAATAGATGGCTAGATTTTAATATAAATATAGTGCCTTGATTAATACTTCCACGGTATGGGTAATTTACATTGATTTACATAGTTAATAATTTTTACAAAATTTTGAAGTATTACTAGCTTTAAATGTACACAAAAAAATCAAAAACTTGTATTAAAATTATATTAATACAAGTTTTAGATTATTTTGTGTTTTACGAATTTTACGAGTTATACAAGTTTTACAATATTTACAAGTCTTACAGTATTTACTTGTTAATGATATCAAAAAGAATTCACATACTTACATGCGGTAGCAAAATTATTATTACTATATCTGTTGTCTCACTTTTGCCCAATATAATTATGAATGAGCCTCCAAAACCCGGACGGACATTTCTGTGATGAACATAAGTGTTTGTTCTGTGTCTGGGTGTTATATTGTATTCTATATATGTATTTACAAACAAAAAGTATCTAAGTATTGTATCAGTTATCTAGTTCCTTTCATAATTGTTGCCTCAAGCGTCACATAGGTACTTAGTGTAACCGACTTGACTTCGAATGCCCCTTATTTCGGACACCACATCTTGCTATTTAAAACAATTGTATGTAATGTATGTAACACTAGACAATATCGTATGCAACTTGTTCCCCCTAAAACAAAAACAGAAATTTAATAAGAGAAACTGTAATAGCGTGTGTGTGTGTGTGTAAAATATGCACACACTGCCATCAAATTAAAATACCTAAATTGAAGTCAGTTCAAAGGTAAACTTGGTACACTCTTATGGTTAGTGGAAAAATGTTTGCAGGAATTCATGCATGACATAAAAAAATGAGTATAGGTCATACGAAAAAAATATAGGTCTGTGGTATCATTGTAAAATCTTTATAAGTAGGTACCTAACTAACTGAGTAATTTTGTTATACATTTACAAGTTTAATTATATTGACTAGAATATTATACTGTAGGTACCTAATGCATGAAATTTGGAACAAAGGAAATTCTACTTTACTTACCATTGAATGTTATTATTGCATGCCAGTAATGGCTGATATGTTGGACTTCTAATAAATTTTATAACATCTCTGTACCATATTACAGTAAATACAAAATGAAAAAAGTATATCTAACGTAATTCCGCTAAAAAAACGAAACGCGCTCGCGTTTTTTTAGCAGAATTACACTAGATATACTTTTTTTCATTTTGTATGTAAGATGACATTCCACTAAGTCACGCCTGAATCAAACAATGATCATATTACAGTCATAAAAATTTGTACCATTGTACACACCAAACATAACCCAAAACTTTAATAACCTGAAGCAGTGTGAAAATCATAAGGTCTATAAAGGGGGCTTTTTGATTCGTAGTTAAGGTAACTAATGGTTAAAAACCCTTACAAATTTTGACCATTGGTTAGAATTTGCTAGCATTTTTAACCAATGGTTACCTTAACTACAGATCAAACCCACCTTAAGTTATATCACTAACTTCTCATCAATTCATAGCACATTACTATGATTACTATCAAAAGCCGTAAACAAAATAACTGCTATCGACAACAATTCCCACACGCTGATTGCTATCGAGAAATGCAAAAGCTGCGATGAAAAGAGAAGAGAGAAAGGTTAAAATTGTTTTTTCCGTTGTCCATTGTAAAATATGATTGCTTTGACCGACGCCGGATGTTAGGCTTAGCGGAAAACTGGGCTAGACTCACGTTCGATGACCACAAAAATTTACCACAATAATGTTTTTGCAAGTAGGTAATGTGTGTCATTGTGTAAAGTAATTGAACTCAATGGGTTTGCCTAGATGACTCGAAACTACTAAGCACTGAGTAATGTGAAAAATTGTGACACTAGAAACGCTGCGCGGTATCGGTTTACCTACGGCACCTCTAAATTTTCGAGGATAAAAAAGTAGCATAATAATATATATATATGTTGGTACTACAAGATGCTAGATAGATGCCGATAGAGCTCTTAGAATTAGCAAGTTGAAATGGCAATGGGCAGGCCACATCGCTCGTAGAACTGACAACCGATGGGGAAGGAAGGTTCTCGAGTGGCGACCACGAACCGGAAGACGCAGTGTAGGCCAGCCCTCCACTCGGTGGACCGACGGTCTGGTGAAAGCCGCGGAGAGCCGATGGATGCAGGAGGCGAGCAGCCGCTCAAAGTGACGCTCTCTGGGGGAGGCCTATGTTCAGCAGTGGATGACTTCAGGCTGCTTGTAACGGCTTGTTTTTCGCTTCTGTATAAATTTAATTATTGTGGTTGGATCACAATCACAGTCAATCGTTTTTCTTTATGGATTGGCTAAATCTCTATAATAATCTCCATCTCACAGGAGCCAATTTAGAGAAAAAACCAACGACCATAACTTTTTAATCCACACCGAAACGTCACTGTCACTGTCGGCTGACAAGACGTCAAATTGAAGTTGACATATGACGTGATCGCAGGGTGACCCTAAACAAAGAAAAACCTACAAACCAAGGGATTTTCACTAATTTTCTGTTTATTTGCATAGCTAAAATGCACATAAATAAATAATTTATTTTACGCAAAGAACACGAGAAATATCGTTAAATAACCACCACTGTCGTGAAGGCTCTTGTGGGAAGATCTAGTCCTTGACTCAGCCGCTCGACTTTCGCTTTTGGCGATATGCGGAGTGGTGACTTTTGTGGTCAGGGACGCAGGCAAGGACTTTTCGAGAAAATTCGACAGAGGCTGGGGGGCGAGATAGGGTGACGCAAATCCGCCCAGTTAGAGCGACGGTTCTCCTTAGAAAAAGGAAGATCGGAGAAACTTCGAGTGGTTCGTTTTCTTTGGTATCGGCGTGGGCGCAGCTCCTGACAGTTTGGCGCGTCTCCTCGGCCACCAAGCTAACTCCTTCTTTTGCTGCAGGTGAGTTTCCACGAGAATATCTTGTAATCACGAGCGGGGCTCCATCCCCGCGCCGTGCTCAGAACCTGGTAGCTTCATGGAACTCCATCTTTCCACAGGCAGCTGTGCCCTACGTATAATTACTGGTCGCGGCAAGTCGCTGCCTCCATTTGGCCGCTGCCGCGACGCCTTCGTTTTAGGCGGGTGCCCGCCTCCACCGCGCCCATCGTGAGCCTGCGTCTCACCTCCACGAGTAAAGAAAAACCCCTCTACAGGGTAAGTCTTCCCATTTATCCAAAGAAACCTAAATGTGCATCAAGTCGTAGACAGTGATAGTAAAAAGTGCTAAAATAAGAGTCTAATTTGTTCCTGTCCTTCGACAGGGTTTTTTTTTTTTTATTACTCCTCTTCTACTCGGGTCGTGCCAACTCCTGGCACGCCCCTCTCCGAGCTCACCGACGGTCTGCGCTGACCTGCTAGGCTCCGGGAGGCAACGGCCCCTTACCTACGGGTCTACACCCGCCGTCTGCATCTCCCTGGATCCAGTTCAGTCCTCCACACCATCGCGCTCCTTACGGTATCACGGTCGGCCAGCATGGTAGCTGGTTGATCGCGTTCCTTTATACTTTGTGTTGTCCATTACCAACTAACTTAGCTATCTGGTTGCAAAGCAGGAATGTTCTACTAGCTCGTACCACACCCCTCTTGGGTCTCATAATAGCTGGCAAGCACTACATTTGTATATTCTAAGGCGCCCAACACCTTCCATTTGTGAATGTATCCTACCAAAATATCATAAAATATTATTAGCAACTATAGTCCTTAGTAATATTAAACAGTAGATATTAGCCTCCTTCGGAAAGGAACAACTTTTGTGTAAAACAGAATTAAAGACACTAACGGATAGAGGCTAGTGTTTTCTTTCTTACCCCCCCCCCTTATAGGGTCTGTATCAAGAATTATAACAGCATTACATGCTGATGATGATGATGATGACTACAAGATGAAGAAAGTGTAAGCAGTCTTTGTGAATAATTACATTTTCATCAATTCAGCTGTCTATACCTATTTATAACGATAAAAATTGGTAAGCGCATCACTTGAGCATAGTGGAGGATTTGCCTATTTAATCGTAAAAAATTTCGTAGTAGTCCGAATTAAGTATTTATAAAAACTTTTTTTTAATGCTAAAATGGGCACACGTTTGACAACAGTCAACAACTCACCTGACGGTAAGTGACGAAGTTGTCTAAGGTGGAGCACGTCTGCCCATGAGATGCCCATTCACTCTTGACTTGAAAAGACCCAGGTTATACCCAGAAGGAAGCACTGTTGCTGGAAGAGCATTCCATTCCTTGGCCGTTCGGACTATGAATGACTCAGCAAAACGCTTAGTGCGGACTTGTGGTAACGACGTAAGGATGTGAAGAATCACCAAGCCTTGTAGTTCTATGATGGAAAGGGAATGACGGAATAAGCTGATAAAGGGCATGCGCACACTCTCCAAAATGTAACTAAAAAGGAACAGGGGTTTTATGGCGAATCCGAAGGCTGAGTCTATGCAAAGACGCAATCCAAGCGGAGCTAAAAAGCGGGCAGCATCTATAAGTATAGTTTATAATAAATATGGCTTTCTAATAGCACATGACAGATCGTAATAACTCGTCTTATCCAAACCAATTAAAGCACCACCCAGAATTAACTATGAAAAGCAATTTGAAATCTTAATAATTAAAATATAAAACATTCTATATGAATATTAATAAGAATTATGAAGTAATTCCATGTCTCCCATCTCTAGTGTTGGGACACGTTTGAATAACTGATCTAAATCATCGAAATATTAACTTAGACTCTCATTAGGGGCCGTCCATTAATCACGTAATGTTTTTTGGCTACTTATTGACCACCACAAACCAGACGTCATGCACACGCCTTATTATAATCCCGATATGCACTCCGTCTTTGATAGTCCATTACATGAAACACAACCGCGATCATTAGCCCCATGCAATGACCTCTCAGCTCTAACGTTAATTACCATGACCAAACACACGCTATTCTACATTTCACCAAACATATAATCAACCTTAGAAGTTTAGAAATAAGAGTTAAAATTTTATGATTGTAAGATTTGAAAATGAGGTCATACGATGCAGTATGCTAATTTAATAAAAAGCACGTTGTATGTAATCTTGCACCTATGTTCATGCATATTTATGTACGAATTGTAGCGATTATGAACCTTAATACTTGGTAATAAAAGTTAGGAAACGCATGGGTGCTTTCTTTAAAGGTAGCGAAAGAATAGGAGACATTGTTCGATTTTATTACTTTACATCCAGTCGAGAGAGTAGGTTAGGGAGATAGGGCTAAGTAGAGTAGGCCTTTGTTTTGTAAAAAAAAAAGCGTTTCTTTAGATGTTATTAAAAGAAAAATGAGATCTTTCTTACCTACATCGATTAGCCAAAAGCTCGCCCTGCGTGTCGCTCTTGTTATTTATCTCTTTACACTGCGAGTTGAGTGCATTGAACCTAATTTGAGCGGACTCTTTCAAGAAGCGGTGCATTATCGTTATTCTTTTATTTACTTAGATGTTTTAGCGGTAAGTTTTCATCTTCGATAAAGCAGGTATAATAGGTATAATTTGCCTCAAAAAACAACGGAAATAACTGAGAAATGCCTACATTCTAGCACCTACTACCTAGCTCTAGTACTTACTACTTATCTACTTATCACACTTCACACTAATATTATAAAGGTGAAAGTTTGTGTGTATGTTTGTTACTCCTTCACGCTCAAACGGCTGGACGGATTTGGATGAAATTTGGAATATAGATAGCTTATATACTGGATTAAAACATAGGCTACTTTTTATTCGCGGGTGAAACCGCGGGGCGTAGCTAGTATAGAATAAATAAATAAATAAATATGTGTGCACGTTTCACACAGCGCCATCTAGCCCCAAACTAAGCATAGCTTACGTACTATGGGATTATACTATGGGAACTAGATAACTGATAGAATACATAGATACGTTTGTGTTTGTAAATACATATATAGAAAATATATAATAACACCCAGGCACAGAACAAACATCGATGTTCATCACACAAATGTTTGTCCTGGGTGGGAATCGAACCCACAACATATAGTTCAGAAGGCAGAGCTACTACCAACTGAGCTATCAGGCCAGTCAAAGTCACTTGTACCGGCTATTAATAGTTTTAAGTTTCCAACGTTTCCGAAATTATTATTAGTAACCAAAACAGGCACTAGCTCTCGGCCTAAACCACAGATTACTCAATAGTAGAGCTAGGTACCTAAACTAACTTCCCGTGCAGTTCGTACTGAACGAGCAAGTGTACTAATGAATGTACAAAAACCATAATTTGTTTGTTAATTGCAAGCTTGCATGATAATCTTAGTTAATAACTTAAGTTAATAGACTGGCTTTATGACGTGTAAATCTTATATTAACATAATGGCAGAAGCATTCAGTGGGGCTTAATTGATGTACCACAGACTAAAGTATGTAGATTACACGCGTAGAAGTAGAAATTGAAGCCAGGGCTTGTTAACGTTACCAAGTAACATAAAAAATAACGTTACGTAACGTTAATTCCAAAGCGATACCTTACTAACGTTATTAATATTTAACGTTAATGAGTAACTTAACCTTATTATAACGTTAGGCAGCTAACGATATTTTTTAACGGTAATTTTGGCAATATCAATTCGGTGCCATGCTACGTTGCCGTTCCGTGCTGTCCGCGGCTCCGCGCGCGTTCGATTTGGTTGGTTATGCTATGCGGCGCTGTGCTTGGAATGATTATATTCACTCATCTTGGTAACTGTGTGGGTGGATCCTCACAAAAGTAGACAAAATCAGATGAAAAAAAATACTGAAAATTTCGTTGCATAATTGATAAAATTATAGTGGAACAGTATGCAAGGTGAGTTTGAATTGGTATGGTATCCCGAAAGGGGGGGACTAGGACCATGATAGCCCACAAGTTGTGAGAGCCTTACTTTTAAACTACATGTTACAAACCTCCATACTAAAAAATAAATCCACTAACGAAATTGCATGTACGACCGCTACGCGAGTTAACAGGCAGGGCCGTAGCCAGAAATTCTCTTCAGGGTTGTGGGGGTGGGGGGTTCAGCTTGATTACTATAACTATATAATCTTTTCATCACAGTTGCTCGTAAAGTGGCTCTTATCCCACCGCTTTTAGGATCATAATCTAAGAAACCCGTGACCCGTGCTTTTTACTTTACACCATACACGTCACGTTATAATAAATCTGATAACCCGATTCAATTCAGTTTGTATCTCGCTGCAAGTTATACGTACATTTTCGTCATTTCGTTTCGTTTCGGTTCCTGTTTCGGTTCCGGCTCCGGCTTCGGCTCCGGTTTCGGTTTCAGTATCGGTTTCGGTTTCTGTTTGTGTTTCGGCTCCGGCTGCGGTTTCGGTTTCGTGGTTTCGGTTTTGGCTCTGGCTCCAGTTTTGGTTTCGGTTTCGGTTTCGGTTTCGGCTCCAGCTCTGGTTTTGGTTTCGGTTTCGGTTTCGCCTCCAGTTTCGGTGTCGGCTTCGGTTTCGGTTTAGGTTTCTGTTTCGGCTCCGGGCCTGGTTTCAGTTTCGACTCCAGCCCCGGTTTCGGTTTCGGCTCCGGTTTCGGCTTCGGTTTCAGTTACGGTTCTGGTTTCGGTTTCGGTTTCTTTTGCGGTTCCGGCTCCGGCTCCGGTTTCGGCTTCGGCTCCGGTTTCGGTTTAGGTTTCTGTTTCGGTTTCGGTTCCGCCTCCCCAGTTTCGGTTTCGGCGCCAGGCCCGGTTTCGGTTTTGGTTTAGGTTTCTGTTTCGGTTTTAGCTCCGCCTCCGGTTTCGGTTTCGGCTCCGGGCCCGGTATCGGTTTCAGCTCCAGCTCCAGTTTCGGCTTCGGCTCCGGTTTCGGTTTAGGTTTCTGTTTCGGTTCCGCCTCCAGTTTCGGTTTCGGCTCCAGGCCCGTTTTCGGTTTTGGTTTTGGTTTCGACTCCGGTTACGGTTTCTTTTTCGGTTTCGGGGCCGGCACCGGCTCCGGTTTTGGCTTTGGTTTCGGTTTCTGCTCCAGTTTCAGTTTCGGCGCCGGTTTCGGTTTTGGTTTCGCCTCCGGTTTTGGTTTCTTTTTCGGTTTCGGATCCGGCACCGGCTCCGGTTTCGGCTTCAGTTTTAGTTTCGGTTTCTTTTTCGGTTTCGGTTTCGGCTCCGGTTTCGGTTTCGGTTTCAGCTCCGGCTCCGGCTCCGGTTTCAGTTTCTGTTTCGGTTTCAGCTTCGGCTCCGGTTTCGGTTTCTGTTTCTGTTTCGGTTTCGGTTTCGGTTGCAGCTCCGGCTCCGGCTCCGGTTTCGGTTTCTGTTTCTGTTTCTGTTTCGGTTTCGGCTCCGGTTTCGGCTTCGGTGTCGGTTTCTGTTTCTGTTTCTGTTTCGGTTTCGGTTTCGGTGTCGGTTTCTGTTTCTGTTTCAATTTCAGTTTCGGTTCCGGGTCCGGTTTCGGTCATCAACACGGTTTTTCTCTAACGGCGCGTGAAAATAAGAAGCCTGGACGACATTTTTCACTAAGTTAATTTATAATGCAACTCTGGGGTTTTCCTCGCAACTGTGATGAAAAACGTTGTATAACAAGCGTGCGTATCTATTGTATCAGCTCTACATACATATAAGTACCTAAGTGTAAACAAAATACACTAAAAATACTAAATACGTGAGCGAAGCGAGCGAGAACATATTTACATTGTTTTTCAGGAAACACGTATGGTAGTTCAAACATGAATTACATGTCAGTCAGTACAAATGCGCGTGCCATAAAACCAAATACAGTAAATGCACTAAATACGCGAGCGAAGCGAGCGCGAACATTTTTACATTTGCCGCATTGTATTCCAAAAACACGTATGGTAGTTCAAGCCTGAATTATATGTCAGTCAGTACAAATGCGTGCTAAAAAACTAAATACTGTAAAAATATTAAATACGCGAGCGAACAAGCCGGTTTCCGAAAAGGCTTTAGCACCATAGAACACATCCATACGGTACGCCAGATTATACAGAAGAAGAGTATAATCGGCCGTTATGCCTAGCGTTTGCGGACTATGAGAAAGCCTTCGATTCAATCGAGTCTTGGCTTGGGCGGTGCTGTATTACAAAAGTAGAGTATGTTTAGATGTATGAAATGGTTCTAAATTCTGATATACCTATCATTCCTATTTAGTCAAAACTCTTCAATACGTGAATTTGTCCATTTTTCTGTCTTGGCTCAGCACCACAGAGTACTTTTTTATATAGAGCTCAGCACTATTCACGTCATGACGACGGCAATGAAAAGCCGCGGGGCTCCACCACTTACACCTCACAGGTTTACCCGTTTACCCATTTTAAAGTAACGATAAAATTAACGGTAATTTGCGAATAACGTTATTAAAGGTTACCGGTATAACGTAGCATAAATAACGTTATATTTTTTACCGATATTTTTTACTTAACGGTAACGACATCCTTTTGGAGGTAACGTTACGAATGTGTTACCGGTATTTAAAGCCCTGATTGAAGCCATTTAAGGCTGCTATATACGCAGATCCACTATCTCGCTCGAGCATTGCAACATTTTTGAAAATATTAAATAACTAAATTTACTTACGCAAAATCTGGCTAAACTATGTCATCACGAATAACATTACAAACGTTCAACAAAAATATCATATTAATCCAAATAAGTTTTTATACATAAAAACGGTTACGAATGAAAAAAAAACTTTGATACCGTTGTATTGTATTTTTGTTGAACAGTTGTAATGTTATTCTTGTTAATATAGTTAAGCCAGATTTTGCGTAAGTAAATTTAGTTATTTAATATCTTCAAAAATGTCGCGATGCGCAAGCGAGATAGTGAACCTGCGTATACAGCAGCCTTAAAGTAATACCAAATGTCAGTCACAATATTCTGCTCGCAGAAATTTTGAGGAGCGTAAAGTGGCTAAATTCTTGGTACCTATAGATAGGTAGGAGGTACATCGTGACCGTGACAGACCCTGTATCGTAGTAACACCATCATCATCATCATCATCAGCCTGAAGATGTCCACTGCTGAACATAGGCCTCCCCCAAAGAGCGCCACTGCTTGCTCCTTGCTTCTTGCCTACTGCATCCATCGGTTCCCCGTGGTCCTGACCCGGTCGTCGGTCCACCTAGTGAGGGCCGGCGCACGCTGCGTCTTCTGGTACGTGGTCGCCACTCGAGAACCTTTCTTCCCCATCGGAAGAATATCACACCACCATATCACATACCAAAAGACGACTATAACTGCAGACTGCAGATACCCCTTATGTATCTGATACGTGTATCAGATACATAAGGGGTTAATCTAATACGTGGTTTTAAAATTCCTATAGTCGAAAGTCAAAATATACTATTTTAAAACTTTTACAACTCATTACTAAAAATTATCCGCATATAAAAATTTTAAAACATTGAAAAACGAGCATATACATTATACATACCAAAATTTGTTTTCTTTACAAAGATATTATAGTTCTTAAAATTTTAGCAACCAGCGGGATTTGAACCCGCGCCTTCCAACTCACCGGATTAGACGCTCTACCGACTGAGCTATGGTCACATGACCGCTGACTGCGAAAATCCGGTAGATATGCCTGAAGAGTGGTGTACACTCAATCCATGATTTTCTTTACAATTAAATTTAATCTTTTTATTTTCGTCTCATTCTCACTGTTCTTAGACATAATGGTGGAAGTAACAAAACCATTATTTTCTTGTCATATCAATCTTTTTTTTATTTAACGAGTTATGCTTCCAATTGCAACAAAGCATAAGGTCCTAATTAGCTTAGTGCCATGAGTGCATCAAGGCATCAGTCAGTATTGCTTCAACATCAAACACGCCGCCTTTAAGAGAGGGCACAACGCAACGTTACTAATAGTGATAACCAGCAATTTCCTATCTTGAAAACATACGACAGCCCAACAGATTAAAAGAAAAGCTTATATCACGCATGAGATTTGAACCCGCACTGTAATACGGTTGTCTTGTCACGTAGCTGTCCTGGGGGGTCTAGCAAAGATACTTTTCCATCACGTTAACGCCAAACGCTAACTCAAAATGTGTGGGAATGACATTGCCTACGGAAAACTTTTCCATAGCTAATGCCATAGTAGCAAATGTCATTCTCATACATTTTGGAGTTCTTTAGAGTTTGGAGTTAACCCTAATGGAAAGGCATCTTTGCTAGACCTCTGAACAGACAGTTGCGCTGCTGGGCACCAAATCGTGCTCGTGCTAAAATATCACCTATCGATCACATATTATAGATCCTGGGCCCTAACTAGGATTCCCTGTGCCTAGGGACCCAGAACTAAGAAGACCATGGTGCCACAACACCCAGACATAACAAGTATTTGCGCTTTTTTTCTGTGCACAGATACTTGTCCTGCCAATCAAACCAGCCGCCTCCAACTTATGAGCCGCGACCTGTTTATACTACTCTATGCGGAATTACACCACAGAGGCATCGATTTTTTTGATCGAGCTAGGCAGGTGATATCCAGGAAATGCGATCACTAAGATCACTAAGCCGTTTGCAAAGCGTAGTGATTATGGAAAACCCCTCCATATTAAGATGTAGTCATTTTGCGATTTCGTCTCTCAGCGATGACCCTAATACTAACCCTCCCTATATGATAATGAAAAGCGTCCAAAGTGTCGTTTTATGGGGGAGGTTCACTGTTCAGCAGTGGACGTCTTCTTGAAGATGCGAGGCAGGTGATACTGCTATAAATTACAAATCTATAAACCACAGACTGGTTATTAGCATTTTCGTTGCAGAAATTTTCACAGTATAAATAATAGTACTAGAAATACCTATGCATGTACCTAATTATAATTGTTCTTTGTCAGATGCAAAGTAGAATTTGCATGATGTTAATACTAATTACAAATTAACTAAGGAACTAATTGACTTAAACAAACACTACAAAAACTGGCATTTGTCCAGCCGATCTCTTTGAAATTGCCGTACGTGTCGCAAACTACATGGAAACGTGTTTTATTTATCGTAATCGTTTTAATTAGCAATTCTTATTACAAAGACAAAATATTTTCCCTGTTATATAACGAATAAAGGTAGATCTCTAAACTTAAAAATAAATCATTGTTAGTAGAATAGAATAGAATAAATATTTATTCATGACAAAAGGCACAAAACAATCGGCAATGGCATAATACTAGGAGTAATACAAAAACATTTTGTTTGCCTGTTGCCACGAATCGTAAATCTTTTTTGTCCCCGAAAGTTTAGTAAGGTTTAACTGCTGCTGCTGAAAGTAAACTTACCATAGAGGTTTTGATGACGTGAAAAATATAGAGTAGAAGCTTTTGAATTTTTATAGGATTATGAGGACGCACCTTTAATTATTGATAATAGACAACAGACAGCATACAACAGAGAACATACAACAAACAAGAGACAACCGACAACAGATAGACGGATAAACAACAAATCTATTCTACTACATTTTTCTAAAACGGGTAGGAACTCTAAAAGCATTTACTTAGTATTTATTTTTATTATTGACTCACGAACACGAATTTCAGAAATTCCTGCTACAGTACTTGACTAGTTCGCTAACATCAACTAATCAAGAAACTCAGCGTGCGAGTTCTAATTTAAGCGCCGTGTGTTTCCACTTTGATGCCGCAGGCCTCCGTAGTCGAATGCTATTCCATTGCAACCGCAATTGCAGTGCCCTAGTTCTCGCGTAATTTACCTTCTAGAATCTAGACATCTAGGCCTAATGTCTAAACCTAAATAGATTAAAGAATTATAGTTATTAGAGTTGAAATGTTGCATATTCATGGACTTGGTTTGAGGTTTATACTTACTCTGTCTACTTGTAATATCCACTATTTACACGTAAATCTCCTAGCACAATCTCCTGGGGGACTACACACTACACACGCTATTCTATTCAGGGGGTCTAACAAAGATCCCTTATCCCAAGATTATTATGGGAATGACATTACCTGCGTAAAAGCGACATCCACAGGTAATGTCATTCCCATTCATTTTGGAGTTATCGTTTGGCGTTAACGCTGATGGAAAGGCATTTTTGTTAGATGCCTCTACACAAAATATTTCTAGCCCAATCCACATGGGACTAGGCAACACTCACTATTACACTATGATCCTGGAAGATCATAGTGGAATATTATACTATGATCTTGGAGAATCATAGTGGAATATTTTGAAGAAGCGTGGGATATAGTTTTATTATTGGGTAGGCGTGCTCCACCTTCGACCTCATCATCATTTACCATCAGGTGAGATGTAGTCAAATGCAAACCCATTAAAAGTAAAAAAAGTTTTGTTCGTTAAGAGTACAAATCCACTTTCTTAATCCTAATATTGATTTATGTTCAGTAATCTGTTATATTTATGCAAATTACATTGAAACCATTCAATTATTTGTTATATACGGTAATTAAATTCAATATGATGGGCCATTTGCATAATTAGTTCAAATTATACAAAGTTATAAGTAGTTTAGCCGCATTAAAATAAGATTCTCAGCATTTTTATGTAAAAAAAACTGAACTATTAATGTGGGGTCAATAGGGCATATATAAGAATGAATATTTTTACAGTTAAAAAAATAATAATATAGACGTTTTACTGCTACTTAGTTTAATCTGAACACGGCTTTGACCTCAAAATTTTTCTTATCCTTTAAACTTTACTTAACCCTTAACTTTTTTCCTTTCTTCTTTTTTTATCTTTGAATGCTAGGGTTTGGTTTGCTGTAGAGAGAGACAAATGATTAAAATAATACGTAGGAACACATTAATCTTTTTTCAGTGATTATTTAATTCATAACGTATTTTCCCCATTTCGATGAACGCCTTATTGTTACAGTTACGGTTGACAAAATAAAATTATATTTTCAGTGTTTTGTTTTACCAATCTTAACAACATAATAACTTTTATCTGATAATTGAAAAACCGCCCTGTACTGAAGGTTTACTTCCAGCATAAGAATTGACTTATTATAAAACATAATTTTGCATCAGCATTGCAATTCAACGTGGCAATGCGGCCAGCATGTTGGGTACGCTACCTACCGGTAGTGGGCTGGAGCACTTGGACTGTCTATAGGCCATCGCGGCTATTATACAGTCCATAAGTGTTCTTTGTAGTAGGTAGTGTAGCTAGTTTAGTTTAGTTTAGCTTAGTTATGCTTAGTTTAGTTTAGTTTAGTTTTTATTATTGTAGTAGTTAGCTTGAGTAATAAAGGCAATTTGCCCGTTAAAAAAAAATTTTGCATAGGTATACATAATATAATTTCATCATCATCATCAACACTGATGACGGCCACTGCTGAACATAGGCCTCCCCATAAAACGCCACTTTGGACGTTTATCATAGGGGTTTGCCATAATCACCACGCTTGGCAGGCGGCTTGGTGATCGCAGAAGATTTTTATGTACCTAGGAGAAAGCTGCTGCCCATTCCCTGGATATTCCCTTAGCCGGCACTTACGGCACCCACGGGAAGAGATGGGGGGGGTCCTACAACACGCCGAGACGACAAATTGTACAAATAAAAAAATAAATATTTGAAGAAAAGTCTTGGGAACACAAATAAAATACCATAGATACCAAATCTGCATGCAATAATGATATCCATAAGATATCTTGGTCAATAAGCTATTGATATCAAAGGTTCCTGTTACAGAACCAATACACTAAATGGTACAAGCCATTACTAAGGTTTATCTCCTTAAATACAACTTGAGATACACGTAATCTTTATCAATAAGTAAATGTAACTACCTGAAAAGTTAACTATCTGTTTGATTGTGAAGCTTTTACGGTAAAACGGCCTAACTAAGTAATTAGAATTGATTATAAAGTGTAAACCAGAGTTGAGGTATATCTATAAAGATATTAAAGTCCTAAAAAATTAAGCAACCAGCGAGATTTGAACCCGCGCCTTTTAACTCGCCGGATTGTTTTAAATGTTTTACGACGTGACGAGCTGACATTAAGCGTCACGGCTGCCCATTTCTGCGGAGTTTGTCTAGGTAGGTACCACCGCTTTGCCAGTTATTCAGCCGCCAAACAGTAGTGTGCAAGTACGTATTCCGGTTTAAAGGGCACTGTAGCTAGTGAAATTACTGAGCACTTATTATAATCAGGGGGCGTACCGTGAGCTCTTAGCGCGATTCAAAACAGAGCCTATATTGGATCGCTTTGTTTTTTTTGTATGGTGATTTTGACAAGCGAGCCAGTATAGGCTCTGTTTTGAATCGCGCTATAGAGCTCACGGTACGCCCCCTGATCACACAGTCTAGTAATCTTATTACTATACTGTGTGAAGTCTCAGGATGACGTGCGCAAAGCAGTGTGATGCGAAACTTTATTAATTTAGAGTTCCAAGTGATACTGCAATCTGTTATGGGCAGCCGTGACGCTTAACATCAGACTAGCTCGTCACGTCATTCATTTACATCTTCAGCAGTGGACGTCTCTCAGCTGATGATGTTAGTTAGGCTACTTTTAAACCTAAATAACGAAGTTTTACCGTTGATCAACAACAGCCTGAAGATCCACTGCTGAACATAGGCCTGCCCCAGAGAGCGCCACTTTGAGCGGCTGCTCGCCTCCGTTGATAAAAGAGTAAAATACAGGAAACGAAGTGGCTCTCTATGGTAATAAATATTTTTCACACATACCAACATAATAATCAATCGCGTACAATTTATTATAAAAATCCCATACATTCTTGCGCATGCGTAGGAGAACCCGTCCTATACAAAAGATTAGGAAAATGCAACAGCCATACCTTCCTAAATGACATACAGCACTTAGCTGACAATAAAATTCTTACGTTTTTATACTTTGATAAAATCAAAATCTAATTTTTCAAGCTATAAATTCATTATCTACTTTAGCTTTCTGACATAAACGCTTAGACTACAAAATGACGTAGATGTAGTGCGAAGAACTATGAATAAAGCTGCCTAAAGTAATACTAAAATGCAAACCACCATGTTCGTTTACGAGAAACTGTAGTTTTTTTCTTTGTATAGTGTCGTGCTGTGAGTTCTGAGTTTTTTGTTGGTTCTGATTTCTTTCTGTTCTAGTGAATTTTAAAAGTACTCAATTACATGTGTATTCAAATACTACAATTCTTTTTCTTCTGAGTAGATAAACGGTAAAAAATGTATTTTACTTTCTTTATTTTTCACTTCAGTACTCTATAGAAGCGAAGCAGACTATATATGCATTTTCTTAAGAATATTAGGGGCAGAATGGTATTGACTTCTCAATTTTTTTGGCTCACACTTTTAGTTGACGGTCATTGTCTATCTCATTCTCTAAGTGTGACATAGCTAAAATATTTTCGTTACTCTCAAAAGACTCACGAAGCATGGGAGCGAGAGGTACAAATCAAGGGCACACTGCCCAAGAGGAAAAGAGATATTGAAATAATGGCGGCCGTGTCATTTTGGGCGAGTAAAAGCACAAGATTAGCCCATATCACCACAATCCGTTCACGACGAAGAGCATTTTTTGATCATGTACCATAATCCCGTTATCAAAGTGAAAAATACTATTTTTGCGTCTTTTACATTTTACTCTGTGAGTAAATGTGACGTTACAAAACAAACTAACCCGAACAAATACACGTACCACAGCAAATTTATAACAAATTTTATTGCATTATTACTAATCATTTTTGTTAATTTGGCTGTGGGATCTGGCTAAAAATCTATTTATTTTCTAGATTGGGAAATGCTCCTTCCGATATATCACAATATTTTAGTGTTTCAGTTTTTATTATTCAATCATTTAACTCCAAAGTTTTGAAGGATCTCAATAAATAAAATGCCTGTTATTTTATTAAAAAAAACTATGGGGATTTATAGGTAGGTTCAATATTTAGTAAAAACTACAGTTAACTTGTCGCAAATATTAATGATCATAATCATTACACAGTTTTTCACACACACAATTTCTTAAATTTCTTGTCCCGCCTTCAAACTGTCAGTTTTTTTTTACAATGAGGAGTGTTATTTAAAAAAAACCTAGTTCCGCTTCTTTTCTAGATGGCGTAGTAAGTAATAGTTTAAACCTTTCAAACCACAGAGTAGTTCAAACATAAGAAAATGCCTAGACTATCTACAAGGAAATGTTAAATTCCGTTGAGTGAATCACGAGTACTTTGCCTGTAGTATCTCCTAAGTAGTCTGTGGTGCATTCTTATTAAGTAAATTGAAGTACAGTAGATCTGCGAGATAGATAAACGTTAATATTACGATCCAAAATAAAGCCAAGCTATCCCACAACGAAACTAAAAAAACGAAAGAGTTTAGAGTTGTCAGTCAGTATCGTGACACATTTCCTCCAACCTGTGGTCTATGCTTGAAACAGTGACAGTGACAGATTTTATAAAACCACAACTGGCGCCATCTATTAAGTCAAATATAAAATACACTTTCTTTTTTTTAGTAAAAAGCCTCATTTATAGAGATCATCAATAGATCAACAATTGTATATTTATATATACTATTATTGATCTTGTACATCCTTAAGTCTATGGTGTGAATAATAATAGTTTGTCATAAACGCCTCTCTATGATAAATTGAATTATACGCCTACAAATTAATGTAGATACCAAAATTCTAATCCAGAAATTTATCAATGATAGTAACTTTATGGATGTAGTTTGTGTAATACCACTATAAAGTTTGAGCTAGTAAATGTAATACTACTTATTCTGTGATAAAATCTGTAGGCGTTGGTTATGAATAGATATAAAGCGGGAGACTACAGAAAATAATATGTACCTATTTATGTCGTAACCGTTTTATGAGCCAACATATTTCCTAATTTCTATGAATTACCTACCTAAGTTTGAAATGGTAAGCCAATGGTATTTCAACATCTATGTCATTTTTATCAATGAGAAGCGACAATGTGGTCGAAGGTGCAGCAGCACGCTTGTTTAGTAAATACTTAGGTGTCTTAGGTCTATCTTTTTACTAGCAGTGCTAGACGGCTAATTGTGCTCATAGCGAAGCACGACTAGCCGTTTCTATCCGATCGCTAAAGTTAACCAACGTTCGCGGCGGTCACTACTTCGAGGGGTAACCGCTACAGCAAAAAGTGGTATTTACAACTGAGCGCCACCGTGCTTCGGAGGGCACTTTAAGCCGTCGGTCCCGGATTGGTATCTTTTAGGAGGTAGTCTGTGGTATTAATGAATTTTCAGTGGACTGGCAATATCAAAAAGGTGAAATTCGGGCAGATCTGTGGTTAAATCCTCATTCTTGACGAGAAAATTATTGAACAGAAAGGTTCGAATTTTAAAAACACTTTCCACGCTAGCGATTAAAGAGACAAAGAGAATCTTTCCGAGCTAGTGAGGTGAAAAAATATATTTACTTGCGAATGCTTTTCTTCTACTACATCACACACAATCCTTCACAGCAATCGACTACTTTTTGTCCACGCACTTTCTCTTTCGAAATTAGGTCCGCAGTCCGATGTCTAATTAATAACATAATAATTCACCGTTGTTTCGTCGGTGTGTCCGTACTCCGTAGGTATAACGCGATTCAATAAAGAAAAGAACTGAAAAGAGCAAACATTTATATTGCTATCTCACTCCCTCTGCACATAAACGCAATAGTGGAAGAGGGAAAACAATAGTTTCTTGTTTTTGTCGGATTCGTTCCTTCAATGACACGCGTTATACTCTATTGTTGACAGCAGATACGTGACTATTGATTTATGACATGTTTATGGGTTTACATTAATTTATTAGTTGTTGGTTTAATTGGTGTAGCTGTGTGAGGTCGGATCTCATTATAATTAGTGCCCTACCTTTTATGTTAATGAACGATGTGACAAGCTACTCCTTTGCCTTAGCTTTGCCCAAGCGTCACGGCCAGCTGCAGTGCCACTTGGATAAATCTTCTAAATCAAAATTAAAAACGGATTGTTTTTTAATCAAAAAAATCAATTCAATTCAATTCAATCAATGCAATTTCTAATCTTATTAATCTTCTTTCTTTTCTTCTTCTTCTTCTTCTTGGCTCTATAAATAAACTTTCGGGTGACACTGCACTGCGCACGTCATTCGGAGACATCAGCACAGTTGATAAATAAGATTAGGTTCCTACTAGACTAGCTATTCCGCTTTTATGCAATGTTTATTAGTAAGGGGGTTAGTCACTAGCTGTAGTGCTCTTCAAACCGAAGCACAGTTGTGCTTGCACACGCAGAATACCTAGGTGCGGATACAGGAATTTTCTTAAGGGCCAGAAAGAGCCAAAAAAGTGAACCCTGTAGAAAATCAAGAAAAATAACACCACCTAGTAAAGGATTATAGACACCCTAATGAGACGTAGATGTTATTCATGATTGCTGCTCGTACATACACTCAGGAAGGGTATGGTGTCGTGATTACGTGTTCCTATTTTGGCATCACTTTCTAGGTGTCCATTCACCATCGGGAACGGAAGACATTCACTGGGCCATATAGGCCTACCCCAAAGAGCACCACTTTGAGCTGCTGCTTACCTCCTGCATCCACCGGCTGGCTCCCCGCAGTTCTGACGTTGGTCTACCTAGTGGGGGGTTCGGCCTACGCTGCGTCTTCCGGTTCGTTGTTGCCTCGAACATCAGTTGTCAGTTCTACGAGCGATGTGGCCTTCCCACTGCCACTTCAACTTGCTAATTTTCAAAGCTATATCGGTGACTTTAGTTCTCTTGCTGGTCTCCTCATTTCGAATCTTGTCTCAAAATAAAATAAAATTGATATGACGTCTTTATTCATTGGTTAATCATTACTAACAACTGAACCGATCATTCTATTAGAGCTGCACGGCCTGCACTACAGGATGCTGCATTTGCGTCATCAGTCTAAACTGGACCTATATCTAAAAGACATTGTTCCAAAGTGTGGGCAGACCGGAAGGTACCACCAAGTTGCCGGATATCCTTGATATCCATCAAGAACAAAAGCTAAATACCTATTCAAAAAAGTACAGAGCAAAGTAGTTCTTGAAGTAGAATGTCGAGTGGCTAGAAACAGAAGAATGAGAGAAGCAAAAGACCGGGTTCGGTGAGTGCCGTCCGCCCGCCCAACGCTTAAGGCTTTCTAACTTACTTCACTTCACTTCATCAGCCGGAAGACGTCCACTGCTGAACACAGGCCTCCCCATAAAACGTCACTTTGGACGCTTATCATAGGGGTGGGTTTTGCCATAATCACCACGCTTGGCAGGCCACTTGGTTACCGCAGAAGATTATTACCTATTGTACCTATTTTTTATTATTTAATACCTTGACATGTTTATTCTGTATGAAATGTTTTGTGGTAATTGTAATTGATTTTGTCGTTTTTATCACAATAAATAAATAAATAAATAAAATAAATTATAATGTATCGAGGAGAACGCAGCTGCCCATTCACATTATATTCCCTTGCCGGCGTTTACGGCACCCACAGGAAGATATGGGGTGATCTTATTCGCAAACCGGGACCACACGGCCAACTTAGGTCCTCGCTAATTAATTTTATCGTTAATTAATTGTATCTTGATATACACCTAATTTATTAGGTAATAGGAGAAAGATGAAGTAGATTCTCTTTCATATCGCTTAGTCAAAATTTGGTCCCTACGTCAAAGACGCGCCACAGAATATAGTACAGAACGCAATCAACATAGTAAGTGCGCTCGAGCAACGCACACATAGACACCGCTCACCGACACGATGTCTCAGAGTCAGTCAGAGTAGTGCGAGCGCGAGCGCCACCCGCTTGAGACACGCTTCTGTGAACATTCTTTATGCAAAAATGGAGCAACAAAAAAAAAGCTATTATAATTGTTTAGTGGACGGTTGTTTAAATTCAACATTAAACAGTGAATTGTCGTTTTTTACGCTACCAGTTGTTTCAGAGATATTTTCTGTGACAAATTTGTAATATTATAACAGTAAAACATTAAAATAGAAATATTGTAGTTATTATTTTACTTGTTATATTTCCGTTCTTCCCGTTTCATTCTCAACAATAAATCGAACAACTCGATACGAGTGTCACTACCACGATACTTTTTTGTGCATAAACCAAAGCTGACGGCCCTAGCGCGAGCGCCGAGCGTAGGTATAAAAAGTGAAGTACATACATGTGATTGACTTCTGTTGTATTTTGTGGACGCGCTTTATTGCTAGGTCTCTTTTTTACACGCGCGGCAAATTGTGTGCGTGTGCACCTAAAACAAGCGGACTACTTTCAAGAAACTGCTTTAGCTTCGTTCTTTACACATATGACTTACATAATTACATTACGCAACAGTACCTTTTAAGGGCCAGCAGATTAGCAGTCCTCAATCAGGGACCAAGAAGTGGACCGGTCGTGAAAACTGATCTCTACGCATTCTGATGCTAATGACGCACGGATATCGTCTGGCGATAACGAAAGTGTGATGGCGCCGATTTAATTTAAATTAAACTAACTAATTAAATTAATGACCAACGAACAGTAGCCTATAATTACTTGGTTGGTTTTGGGAGTCGATTTTTCTAATGTTGACAGTGATGGAGCAAGAAAGCTGAGAAGTTATACAATGTAGGTGGAGCCAATAGCTTTGTTTGATTTATGACGAATAGCTTGTTCCTAGTTTATAAATGGAATGCCGTGTAGTAATATAGGTAGTACCTATTACCCTCTTTATTCTGTGGTCATCATCATCGACCTGAAGAAGCCCATTGAACATAGTTCTCCCCCTTAGAGCGCCACTTTGCAATGAGTGGCTGGTTATTCATCGGCTTCCCGGGTGTTGGGTATTAGGTATATTTATATTAAACACTAGCTCATGCCCGCGGCTTCGTCCGCGTGGAGTATCGCCCAGGAACCGCTTATTTTTCTAGGATAAAATTACCTTAACCCTGTTTTTGGGAGCCATTTAAAAAGCGCTATAACTAAATACAATATGTTAAGAAATAAGGGTTTTTCATACAAAGGCTTTCTGCCCTTTTCACCCTCTTAGGGGCTCAATTTTCGTAAATTCAACTTAGTGCACCCTACACTGTGTATCGAATGTATCTTCGAAAGTTTTTAGCTTCAGTGGTTTAGGCTGTGCGATCGTTTTACGATGGCACCTTGTTCTATATTTTTAGCCCTTTAGGGGATGCAATTCAAAAATTGTCGAGTTTCGTATGTATTTATTTTGTATGTTCTTTATACGTGTCATATTTCAATATGATACGTTAACTACAAAATTTACCTCTCTAAAGGTTGAATTTCATAAAACTAAGAAGTACTATTTCATTTATTTTTACACCTGTTTGTATGTGTCAAGTTTCAAAACGATACGTTACGAAATGTGAGTTTTTCGTACAAAGGTGTTCTCCCCTTTTCATACCCTTAAGGGTTGAATTTTCAAAAATCCTTTTTTAGCACGGAAGCCACCCTCTAAATTTCAAATCTCTACGTTCAGCATTTTGGGCTGTACGTAGTATGTCAGTCAGTCAGGACAAAGTCTTTTATATAATAGAAGAAGATTTACCATTTCATTACCTATTACTGCTGGAAAGCTATAGGTACCTATCTACGTCCGGCTTTGATCATCAGAATTGCCAACTCTAAAAGATAAATATTTATGTATGTACATTTGTCACGGTAATTAATAGATCGAGAAAACTGTGGCGAGAATATTTACAAGAGCTATGGGTTCGGTAAATATAAAAGTCGCATTTATTTTCATAGAGAAAGGGCCAGAATTGGATAGTTTATTAGACGCATTTAGATGAGACATAATTTGGATAATAATGCGCTTATTAATTTTTATGTCCACTGCATGTCCACTGCTTGGCTTGTCTATATAAAAATGTAATTTTACTGTTGGGAAAGGTATGTACTTTGCATAGAGCAAGTATAAGTACAGTAAACTCTTTATTGTACCTACTTACACCAAAATCATAAATAAAAAAACGAGCCATAAACCTAAAAAACATAAAGCTCATTGGCGACGATAAATTAGTAAAGGCTAAACTCTAAAGCCTTGAACACCGACGGAAGGTTGCCAGCCTAACTGTTTTTTACAAGCTGCACTTCGGAGAGTGTGCGATGGAATTGCACAACTTAATTCCACCATCCCCATTTTACCATCGTACAACTAGACGCACGGAAACACGGCATCCGAATATGGTGGAAGTTCATCGAATAATACAAAGCGTTTTGATTCCTCGTTTATAATGCGGACAGCAAATGAATGGAACACTTTACCAGCGTCATTGTTTCCTGACAAATATAATCTGGGAGTTTTTAAGGCTAGAGTGAAGCGGTATGTATCTTCTAGGCAAGCATGCTCCGCTCCACCGTCGACCGCGTCTAAGTGTGTCTCACTCTAATAGTGACGACAAGTTTTCTCGCGGTGCATATGCTAGGACATCAGGATGCGACGGTTTCGTAAGTCGCACGAGCTTTTGCTGATCCACTTGTACACATAGGTAATGGAATTCTGTATTCATTGTTACTTTGTTCTCCCTCACTCCTAGTTTGAATATCTCATTCTATATATTTTATTTAGTTTTTTATTTAGCATTTTGTTTTTTTTTAGTTTGGCCTTTGTTTATACCCTACCTAGGTAAATTTAGCTTAAACTGTAGGATGTGCAGGTGACCAGGATAAACTGGCTAAGCCAAGACATTGCTTATTGACATTAATTAGGAAAGACTACTCCGGAAGTGGAAGATCAAAGGCTGATTATGATAATTACCTGTCTCTCCGATTACGTAGGTAATTAAACAGTTTACTAGGTATTAGTGATAGGTAACTGCTGTCGATCGACTTCCTTCTTTTACAGCGTGGTGGTGAGGAACTAGAGCTTGTTTTTGTTTACAACTAAATAGGCCCGCATTTGACCGCAAGCTCACCTGATGGGAAGTGACGATGCGGTCTACGATGTACATGCTTGCCTAGAAGATACCTATTCACTCGTGACTTGAAGAGCTCCAGATTGTAGGTACTTATCGGGAGACAGACGCTGGTAAAGTGTTCCATTCCTTCGCTGCTCGGATTATAAATGTCGAGCCATACCGCTTTGTGCAAATCGAATGAATATCACCCATAAATGGATGTCGTGTAGCTGTACGTCCGATGGTGAAATGGAGAAAAAAGTGTGGGCAGATTTTTAGCCTATTATTTCTTTTTTTTTTTTTTTACGTGTAAGCCTGCTCATCAGTGAGAACTGAGAACATTTGAGACATTAATGATTGAGAGGTCGGATGTACCTATCTAATCATCTAATACTGTCCATCCAAATGTTGCCTGGAAGAGATCGCTTTTAGTGATAAGGCCGCCCATTGTAATACCAATTACAAGTTAATGTAACATTCATTAAGAGTTTCTGTATTGCATTTCTTAGGGTGAGTTTATTAATCCGTAGTTTAAGGTAACGAACGGCCAAAACTTCCAACAAATTCTTACCAGTGGTCAAAAATTCAGTGCATTTTGTTATAAATTTTGACTATTAGTTGCCTAAATACATCTAGTAAATGGCTAGCACTCACGTAATTTATCGCGTTTTTGGCGTATTTTTTTTTTCTCACTTTTTTTTTCGTTATTCGACTAAAATTACGCGAGTGCTAGCCGTTTACTAGTATAATACTATTAGTTGCCTAAACTATCGGCTCAAAACCCAACCCTTATGTTACGAGAAAACAAACAGCGAACCAATCATCAAAAATACTGACACAAATTAAAAGAATACTCTTTTCAATGTGATACCAAAACTAATACCTTAGTTATACTATACAGTGGTTCAATTAGCGTAGTGACGTCAAGCGCACTTGATACTTATACTTTCCCAGGGTGATTGATTTACAGACTTCTTTCACGGTTAGCCGGAGTGCAAGTGATAGGTTAGACTAAACTAATATAAAACTAATATGTTATTATTTTCGTCGTAAGTACATATTGACTCTTTTGTGAAGTCGTCCTTCTCTCTCCAAATTAGCTGCGCCCAACGGGGTCCATAATGAGCCTACTTAATTAATTTTATACTTATTCCACCTATGTACACTATGGAAGCAATAAAATATCTGAATCTGAATCTGAATCTGAGGTACAAGTCCAAAAGAAAAATAAACAATACATAAATATGTGTGGACATTTCACAGAACGCCATCGAGCCCCAAACTAAGTATAGCTTGTACTATGGAAACCAGAAAACTGATACAATACATAGATACTTTTTGTTTGTAAATACATACATAGATTTCAATATAACACCCAGACACAGAACAAACATTGATGTTCATCACACAAATGTTTGTCCCGGGTGGGAATCGAACCAACAGTCTACAGTTCAGAAGGCAGAGCTACTACTAACTGAGCTATCAGGCCAGTCGAAGGGTCTTTTTTTATATTTTTATAGGATACCTGTTATTTAAATTTAAAAATGATTGGATTTTGGCGTTTTTCTATTTAACAAGGGCTTTGGATTGGAAGGAGTTTGGGATATTTAGGTGTTTTTTTTAATGTTAATAAAGTTACGTTGTTTGCATTCTCTACTTATCGGTGTAAAGTACAATATTTATATATTTCATTGGATTGGTATATTGTATTCTATGCTCCATTCTCCGGTTTCATGAAACTCAGGTTTAATGGAAATAAAAAGCACCGATCGCACTTGATCGAATGGGACCAAGTCTTCAAAACAATTATTATCTAAGGTTCTTCTATATAGATTCTTTAAATTTTAATTTATTTACTTCTTTAAATATAAATAATACTTACAATAATTATTATTATGTGTCACACAATAAGAATACTTAAAGGTAAGATAATTACTTATTAAGTTTCAATTTTACAGTTATTTTATTAAACTGTTTTATTATTTATGTAAGGTTCTGCAAAATAGAGAGATATATGATAATAATGCCTACAATTAGTTTACAACTCTGTTAGTTAAGACATACATCTGCATCCTTACTATCCCTAGAAACTACCTCGCCCGCGTATTTCTAATTAACTTTGTTTCTACGTAATCTCTTGTCAACCAGTCTTCGACAAATCAGTCACGATAATCCGCCCGTCGCCCTACAAGGTACCGCGATCAAGCACGCAAGTTCCGAGATAAACCGAGACCGAGACAAGTAGAATGACTTCCGCACTTACAATGCAGAGTAGATAAGAGTTTGTACTTGTGCTGGGGCCACACTAACATTCAACCATAGCCAGCCAGCTGGTAGTGTGGTAAAACTGGTCTAACACGCTCGTTTCATACACATTATAATATTATTAGGTGCCTAAATATAGAATACAGAGACAATGTAGCTTAGCAGTAGCTCGTACGAATTTTAATTCACTGGCACTGGCAGCCAGGTTTGAATACCGCTCTGCCTCGCAAGCGACGACTTTCTAAGTTATGTGCAGCGTGTGTACAATGGTGACGGAAAACATCGTTCATGAGATAACCGGCATGTTTAAGAATCACAATAATTCTAGAAAATCTTGTCCACCATCCACCAAGCCGCATTTTGACCCTGTGATGTGACAGAATACTCGTGTTCCAGTCGAGCAATGGGAACGTTGTGTACTTAATAATATTATTTTCATTTTTTGATAAGAACACAATAATAAAAACATTAATAATCCAGAAAAACGAAAATATCTTTGACGTACTATGGAAAATTCAAGGTCTACCACTAGATAAGATGCGTCGATTTTTTTTACTTTTTATTATTTTTTGCTAGGGGTACTAGGGGGGATTTCATAGGGGTATTAAGTTATTGAGTACAATTAAGTTGATAGTTCTGGTTCAACCTAGAACATAGGTGTACCCCCAGCATTAGATATGCGATAAAAAGCATTCGTACTCTGTGACATTTAGACTGATGCAGTAGGCGTGACGACACTATCCGTCGTGGGAAGATAATAGCGCTTGTGAAATGGAAAACCTATTAAAAAGTGGCTTTGAACCAGATAAAGGTTGATTCTCCTACGTGGTTCTGGAAAAGTGATTTATTAGGAGCAGTTACGGCGTTCTTCGACTTGTTTAATTTATCTCAAATTCACTGACACCCTTTTTTATAGACCTTACAGTTATCGAGATAGGACCGTAATTTATTGATTTACAATGAGTACGCAAAAGTTAACGCGGCTAGTAATAGGTACAGTTCAAATGTTTTTTGTTGTAGGTACTTAGGTAGTGTGTAGTTATTGGCATTTCAGTAGCAGTTTGTATTATTGTAGTAATGTGTCTAATTGGTATAATAAAGAATAAGGGCCGGGCCACACGGTGCGTTGCGGCGCCGCACCGCAATGATTTTGCGCTCCGGTGCCGCAATGCTACCGTCCCTCCTGCCTCGTCTTGCTGTTCACAAGTCCGCTGTTTGTGCGGTGCGGCGCCAGAACACATCGTGTGACATACCATGGATATTTCTATGTAGAACGCGGCAGCGGCACCGCAGCGACGCGGTGACGCGACGCGACGTAGCGCCGCTGCGGCAACGCATCGTGTGGCCTGGCCCTAAAGACACATAACATACGTATAAAAAATAACGCTTTATAAAAAAGCAAGGTTACGAAAACAATTCCATCTTTACATTATCTTTGTCTGGTAAGAAATTAGTAAGATATTTTTAAGTAGCATAAAAAAATATTGTCTCTTATTTTAATATAAGTAATTTTATTTTAATAATTACTATATTTTTATGCACGATAATGTATTTTCCATGCTTTTTCTAAGTTATGATTAATTAAACTTTTTACTTGACGCTTGTCAGTTATTCTGAAATAAATATTCCAAATCATCATTTCTGTGACGTACAAAATAGGTCAAGGATTATAAAACGAGCTGCTCCTTTACATTCCAATCATTACATAATTTAAATGTCAAACCAAATAAGTAACTTTATTACATACCGGATCAAAAACCGTTTAGGATTATTGCGTTTTACGAATCCAACAGTACCAAGATTTATGTCTTTATTTCTGACATAAATTAAAATATTAAATACTGGTTTTATACTTCGTTAATTTATGCAATAAACCACAAAAATTGAGTACCTATTCTACATAAAATCAAGACTCAAGACCGTCAGAAAAAAGAACCTAATTTCCAAAGACCTATCTATAGACAATAGAAGAGGTCTTTGCTAATTCCATTCATCATCAACAGCCTGAAGACGTCCACTGCTGTCCCCACACAGAGCGCCACTTTGAGCGGCTGCTCGCCTCCTGCAATAGTAAAATAAAACCAAAATTCAAATATAAAAAATAATGTTTCAGATCACTTATATTTGTTATTTTAAATATAGGTATGTTTGTGTGCTAATTTCAATACCATATAGTATATGCGACTCCTATACGAAATCGTTAGGAGAAGGTAGGTAGGTACGTCTACGGTAACATAAATCAGAGCTCAAGATGAGATTTCATTCCTGAAATTATTATTTTATAGGTAATTGAAATTTCTACTTGAGCGGCTGAGCTGAGCGTCCGTCGATGATAAAGCGTGGTTCTAATATATACTACGGGTACAGATTATATTAATAAATAAAGAAATAACGTACAACGATCACATTAGCTAGGTCCAAGACCCAAACTAGGATTCCCTGTATAAATAGTACCTGCTATGTACCTATACGGGCCTTAATCTCAGACTCGGCCACGCTGGACGTTAATGGTTTAAATGGTCGAGACAAGTTATTGCATCTAATGCTATTCCGATAAAATATACAACAGGGCTGAAACTAGGTGCCAAACCGTTAATTCGATATTTATAAGCATCTTAGTGACACGACATGGTCAGAATCTGTTTTGACAACTTACGTGGGTGTCAGAAAGTGTTATCGAAAGCGGAATAGGTACTGTAATAATATTGAAATCTAAGTTAGGCTTACGGGTTTTCCCACGCGATTCGCATCCGGGCTTATTCTTAGCCACAGATCAGGCAAAAGAAATACGCTCGTGCATCGAGCCCCGATATACCATATAAATATAATATGATCAAAATTACAATACTTGACACTGGCTAAATAGTAGCAGGTACTAAAAATATGGGAAACGCTTCTTAGCTAAATCAGGCTCTTTTGGCACAATTTCAACACGGCAATGATATTCTAGACGTTCTGTCTGCTTTATTTCTCTGTCAAGTGCTTAGAATATGCATATTCTTAGCGCAAACTTGAACCAGCAGCTCAACTGTGATCTCGAAAATTTTTTCCGATTTGTTTTGGAATTCAAAAACACTTCTTTAAATAGTTGAAACGTAGTTATCTACACAGCACTCAAAGCACTTATAATTATGTAAGTATTTACACCTCCTTAAATACCAACTCAAATTTTTATGTTTCTTGTTCTGTGTTATCCAGCATCATAAGAATTCAAAATAAATCCTTTTTCAAATAGCCTTATTGCATACTCAAAAGTACTTGGATTTTTCCATCTATTTTGATATAAAAAACTAAACAAGTATTCTACGGGGCCATTCTGGAAGTATAATGCCAAAAAAATATTATTCAAATCTATTTTTAAAAGACGGACCTTTGAGGTATAGGTAAATAACCCGATTTGAAAACCTTCTTTTTTGAAGTAAGTTGAAGAATATTCTTGCAACAGCCACACAAAGAGATGCAAATAGAAAAATCCACGATTTTCCGGTCAGTTACGTTTGCGACACCCAGCAAGCCTTTTGGCTTGTGCCTCCGCTTTGGCTCATTAGAATTCTGTGTCGGCGTAATATTTACGACATTTTAATCGATTTGCGACGGTATTATTGAAATACTAAAGCTTAACTTACCGTGAATGGTTTAACAAAGTGCTAAAATACAGTAAGGAAGACAAATAAATCGTTCGGCGTGGTCATTGATAGTCTTTTGTTTACTTTTAGATTGTTTAGTGAATTTGTGCTTTTTCTAGCGACTTAACGATGGTTTAGGGACATTTGGAATTAGGCTAGAAATCAATCAGTCTTAGTCCTAGTTCCCACTGCTGGGATACGGGTCTTCTCTCACATGGAGAGACTGTAGGCCATAATCCACTACACTGGACAAGTGCGGGTTGGTGGACTAATCATCCATGTTCTCGGATTTTGTGGTTTTTAAGCGTGCAGGTTTTCCACACGATGTTTTCCTTGACTATTGTAAGAGTCACGTAAATTCCGTCATCATCATCATCAACACCCTGAAGACATCCACAGCTGAACATAGGCCTCCCCCATAGAGCGCCACTTTGAGCCGCTGCTCACCTCCTACATCCATCGGTTCTACGTGGTTTTCACCAGGTCGTCGGTCCACCTACTAGTGAAAGGCTGGCCTACGCTGCGTCTTCCGGTTCGTGGTCGCCACTCGAGAACCTTTCTTCCCCATTGGTTGTCAGTTCTACGAGCGATGTACCTGACCACTGTTACTTCAACTTGCAGCTATATCGATCAATTTAGTTCTCCTGCGGATCTCCTCATTCCGGATCTTAAATTCCGTACTTAACTTAAAAAAGTCATTGGTGCAGGGCCGAGCTTGACTTGAACCTGGGTACGTCGATTTGAAAGTCGCAGGTAACTACTGAGCCATAGGCTACTTATTTATAGTAAGTAGTTTTGTATTAAATTTTGTTTATGTAAATGAATGACGTGACGAGGTAGTCGTTCGCCTGATGTTAAGCGTCACGGCTGCCCATAACAGATTGCAGTATCACTTGGAACTCTAATTCATACAGTTTTGCGTGACCGCACACCTCACCCTAAGACTTCACACAGTCTAATAAGATTTCTAGACTGTGTGATCAGATCAAGTCTGATTAGCCCAGTAATTTCACTAGCTACAATGCCCTTCAAACCAGAACACAGTAGTGCTTGCACACGGCAGAATAACTGGCAAAGCGGTGGTACCTACCTACCTAGATGAATTTTGCAGAAAAGTTCTACTACCTAGTAAACCTATTAAACATAATTACATATTTAATACAGATACAAATCGCAATCGAAAAGCTATAATTGTAAATAAACATTCACAATATAAATCACATGTAACAGACAATAAAGTAAACGGTACCAATAAACATAGCCTGATTACGACTGTAATCAAAACCAACAACTTAGCTATAGTGTTTCACGTGGTTTCACACCTACCATGGCAGAACCGCAAACAAACAGTGTAATGTATGTCTCAACTTGATCATAGAAGACTTTATAATTTACTAGTTGTGCCCCATGGTGTTACCCGCGGATAAAAAGTATCATAGATGTTAATCCAGCGTATAAGCTATCTGCATTCCAAATTTCATCGAAATTGGTTTCGTAGTTACGGAGATATATTAAGGTAACAAACGTGCACACACACAAACTTTCGCATTTATAATATTTAGTAGGATAGGATAGGATATCTAACGGTTTTAGCTAAATTGAGATAAATACAACCGCCAAAAAAAATCTATTTTATGTTATTTCTCACGTATCAAAATTCCTCCTGCAACCCAAAAACTCAGGAATTAATGCAGCAACTCGACTACTGTCGACTACTCGCAACTTTTGTTTTCGCGTTTTTCTCGAAAACATGTTTTACCAACTTACTACATTTTTCATAAGGACTGCAGTATTAGTTAATGCAATAAATTGTTTGAGCTTCGAGCTTCTAAGTTTTTATGTGCGAAATTTCATCAAAATCAGGTCAGCTGGCGTTAAAAACCGAAAAACAGACAAGCAACTAATAAAAGGTTGCGTCATGTGTATCCACTTCAATAAATCCTCTCCAACTAAAAATTACTTGGAAAATAGCTTTTGATAATGACAAAAGAAATAGAAACTACTAAATGCAATACAATATGTACTATAGGCCATCGCGACTATTATACAGTCCATAAGTGTTCTTTGTAGTAGGTAGTGTAGCTAGTTTAGTTTAGTTTAGTTTTTATTATTGTAGTAGTTAGCTTGAGTAATAAAGGCAATTTGCCCGTTAAAAAAAAAAATATGTACTTGATACACAGACCCTTGATATAAATAGTGACCCAAAACAAAAGAGGTCAGGTCAGTTTAACAATCAGCCTGTGAATCGATGATGTCGGCCTCATTTTGACCTACGGTTACTTGTCATCTTTAAACTTCTCGCGCGACGTAGAAATGTCATTTGTCTTAATACCTATGTGACAGAGTTCAATTTTGAGAAGTCCTTCTGCGCCTGTTTTTAACATCTAGGTTAGTTTCACTTTTAGAAAATTTAAATCAAACATGAGTCCGCCTTTATAACCGCTATTTTAATCATATCGCCAGACGCATTGTACAAATCCTGCATGAAAATCAGCAGCATCAGATAAGCCGCTTAACACCAATCAAAAAGTCTCATCAACGTAATATTTCTATAGGGCTGGAAACGTTGGCTGTGAGATTATTAGATTGGTTCGAACGATTCGAATTACACGGCGGTCGAAAATCGATTGTAAAAAATATCGTTCTCTCGGAGTGATACAATTAAGTATTCTGAAAATTGTGGTTTAGGAAACCCACCGTAATGACTGGAAAACAAGAGCTAGATCATGTTTTGTATCCAGTAATGGTCTATATAGAGTAGGCTCATGATAATATTGATAATGGTCGAATCAAAACTCTTGGTACGGATAAGAGAGATAGCAAGCATAATGTACTCTTTCGCGCACCAACGGAGTAATGAATCGCTTCGGCCGTCTACGAAACCGGCGCTTCGTACCCAGTTACGAACGAAGACTTTTTCTTCCTTGTACGTAACTAGTTGCGATCAAAGATTTCGTAATGTTTTTCGTAACCAGTTGCGATTGAAGATTTTTTTGTCCTTATACAAAACCAGTATTTTCATGCAAAACTTCGGATCAGAGAAACAATTTCGGTAATAATAACCGAAATTGCCTCATTTCATTTTTAACAGCTGATGTCATCTTTGACAGAAGTTTCATTTTTGATAGACTCGATTTTCTTGTATTGAGATAAGTATAGTTTATAACAAGAGAGTGACATACATTTTTTTATCAACGATAGGCCAACATTTGACCACGGTCTCACCTGATAGTAAGTGGCGACGCGGTCAACGATGGAGCATGCTTGCCTAGAAGATACCTGTTCACTCTAGCCTTAAAAACTCCCAGATTATATTTGTCAGGAAACAATGACGCTGGCAATAACAATAATCTTCTTTGAGCAAGTACCTACTTTTTAATCCGGAAAATTTCCTTCGTGACTAAAACTGCGGAATAGAGTGACTTTTAAAACAATTTACATCGATTCTCTGATCACTCGATCTTGCGAATAATATTACCATCCCTAGTGGTAATCTCGCCATCAGCTTTGTGTTCTCATCAGCTGACGATCTGTCAGACAGCTTTCTCCGTTAACTGTGCAGGCATTAAGAGATTAGGTCTAGTACCTACATAGTACCGATAAAGTACCGTAAAGTACCGTTAAAGTACCGTAAAGAGCTGTTGGAGGCCTTTAATGCGGTATTCCAGTATTGTATAATGGTTGTGTTTCGATAAGAGCTTTAAACGCATCCTTAAATGGATTTTAAAGTTATGTTAAGTTTAGGTGAAGATAAAGTTAAGTATAATGGTGTAAACGGTATTTAATCAAACTGTCATCTTAGGTACTGGCCTATTGTTAAACCTCAAACTGAAAGTAAAAATGAGTAGACGAGACGTTGCGTGATAAACTAGAAAAATAGGCATGCTTACGTAAGTAATACTTTTGTCATCGCGATATGAAGCATATTCTAGTAGATAATACTTATTTCTAAAAAAGTTTTTTTTACATAATTTCCTAAATTCAAATTCATTTACATAATCTTCTAAATTAAAATTAATTTACATATTTGCTTCTGAAGTGGCGCCAAGTCATCAACATTCTGACTAAATCTTTAAGGCCACGAGGCGTCTCGGATTCCGGATAAGCTGATGAAAACTCAACTGTTCAAACGTGTTGCAACTCGAGCAGGATATTGTTGATTCAGCTTTAGTGTTCCGCGCGTGCCTTTGGGTTCGTCACCCTTGCTTGTGTAAAACATATTGTAGGTATCTAGAGAGCGATAGTGGCTCAGTGGTGGCATGTGCGCTTCGCAATCTTACGGCACCAGGTTCGATCCTCGGCCCTGCACCAATGGCTTATCTAGTATGTTATGTGCAGTCTTCGATGCCATCGCTCCGTGCCTTGGAGAGTACGTTAAGCCGTCGGTCCAGGTTGTCATAAGAACATCTATGGCAATCGCTACGGGTAGTCAGACGCCTGATAGAATCTGACACCTGGTCTAACCATTCCTGTTACTGGTTCCTTATGGGTTGCGAGGTCAGATGGCAGTCGCTCGTGTAATTCTGGTAGCTCGCCGCTACAGGTTAGATTGGGAGCCGAGCCCAATAACAAATGGGAAAAGGCAAAGAGGATGATCATGATCTAGAGACAAGATAAATCGACCGATTTCTAATTGCTAGCGGTACATTTATACTAGCTGGCCAGTTACGCTAGATGTCTCCGGTTCCTCACTAGTAATGTGAGATGGAAGTTGCCAGGAATAAGAAATGGAGCCGGCTCTCTTGTTTTAATACGTTTAATTGCTACAGTTATTGTATAATATTGACGCTGATTGATCTACTTTTGGTCTAAAACATTCTTGGCCACCAAACTGAGAAGTCTTTTTCAAGGGCAATAATATTTACTGCAACACATATCGAATGAATCGTCATCATCATTAACAGCCTGAAGACGTCCACTGCTGAACATAGGCCACAAAGCGCTACTTAGAGCGGCTGCTTGCCTCCTGCATCCATCGGCTCCCCGCGGTTTTCGCCAGGTCTTTGATCTACCTAGTAGGGGGGCCGGCCTACACTGCATCTTCCGGTTCGTGGTTGCCACTCGAGAACCTTCCTTCCCCATCCGTTGTCAAACCGAATCGAATGAAAATCTAATCGAATTAATGAATAGTGTCATACATACCCAAATATAACTAATACTTAATGAAAAAGTCTCAGAGTGGTCCCTGACAATCTCATAATTTATTTATCTTATCATAAAAAATAATTTAAATTGTCCTACTTTAAAACCATTGTGTTAAAAACGTTATAAAGATCGGGTCAAATAAAATAAACAATTTTAAATCTTAAGCATACAAAGGCTGGCGACCCAAATGCTTTATCATTTACTTCAAACAAAGTGCTCACAAGTAGCTAGCTATTAACTAATGGTTTAGAGTTATTTTATAAACCTATCAAGTTTATGTGATTTTAACTGCTTCAGTAATAAATACAAAAATACCTATGTTTCTTTTTCTTTTAAACGAATGACTTAACAAGCTAGCCGTTCGCCTGGTGTTTAGCGTCACGGGTGCCTATAACAGATTGCAGTGTCACTCGGAACTCTAATTTAAAGTTTCACGTGACATTGCACTGCGCACGTTATCTGAAACATCAATCATTCTAAAAAGATTTCTAGATTGTGAGATCAGTTCTTAAGTCTCATTTGCCCAGTAATTTCATTAGCTACCTACAATGCCGTTCAAACCCGAACACAATAACTTTTGGCAACCGAACACAATAACAATAAATTGGCGGCAGAATAACTGGCAAAGCGGTGCTGCGTACCTAGACGAACTTTGCAGAAAAGTTCTACCACCTAGTTTTTCGTAATATTTGCTTTTGGTGTAATAGCTTCGCGTAGTTATATACTGAGATGCCCCGTGTCAATTGACCTAAATATACCTAATTATGATAGACGCAGGAGGCAAGCAGCCGCTCAAAGTGGCGCTCTTTGATGATGATGATGATGATGATGTAGAACAACCACAGGCAAAACACGAGATATTAAGGTTAAGTATAGCAAAAAATAAAAAAGTACAAATACCTACCAAACAGATTTAAAAAATGGGCCACTTTTGACTTCCCTGAGCAATGTTCGACATGTACTTACCTAATACGTGCGTCCGATTAATATCAATAAAAATATTCCATAAATTATTAGAGGTTGATATTAAAAATCAACCGTAAGTAATCAACCGTACCTGCCCAACTTATTCGGATTTGATATTCATATAGGATTCTTCTGCGTGGGGCCGGGAATAAAAACACTGATTTCGCAGCAAAACTTTGATTTATTCTTTTACATCGACTTTAAAACAATACATCGTCCTACACGCCCGCACGTCATTCAATCAACCTCCATTCTCTTTTTTCTATCTCTTTCACTCTTCAAGCATTCATTCATCCTTCCGGTCACCCGTCCTTTTTCCTCACAATACGTTCCAAACCACTCATAATTCCTACATTCATCACTTTGTCTATAGAATCATCCACATAAGACAAAACTTTCTTGCCAGGAATTGTAAAACCTTTCCGAATATCATTCCATGAATCAAAGCAGTAAGAATAATTTACAAGCCAAAGGTAGACCATTAAAATCCTTTTGATTTGAGCCTCCAGTAAATCATAGAATCGTTAAAATTATAATTGGATGCAGTAAAAGTTCGCTTTCATTTACGATGCGGCGATAAATAAGTCAATATTTTGGGCGAAGTATTTCGAACGTTCAAATGCATTTTTAAGTTCTGTTTTTTTTCTTTGTATTTTGGCTCCACACATAGTGTATTTAGTGATTTATAGTTTATACGGAACAACATCATGCACCAATAAAGTTAAAGGTGCATTGCATGACATTTAATTTTGTGAGGTTGATTTCCTAAATTTCGAATTACGGGCACATTGTTATTTCTTTCAGGATTCGAATATCGTGCTCACCATTTTTCATAATCGGTTCTTGATTTTCGTATTCGATTATCCTCTTCTTTTATTTATATGCTTAACATCTTAAATCGATTATGAATATGTAATATTTGAGACTCCGATTTCGGTCCAAGTTGTACGATTACTAAATGATACAGACTGACATTTTTTAAATAGCATTCGAAGTTAAAGAATGGAAAATCCTTATTACTAATATTAAAATCTAAGTGATTAGGCAATAATTTTATGGATGACCTGAATTTGTCATGCAACTGACCTGAGTTGAATGTAATGAAGTATGATTGTATATGTATATCCCTCTCCTGACTTGAATCAATGTCTGAGTTGTATGCAGATATCGATTTGGTATAGTAGATCCAGGTTAAAATCAACTTTGTTTCATCATCATCGATTTCCTTTTTTACAACTTAATTGTTTATATAAATCAATTTACATAACTCATGTAAATTAATTTGTATAATATTTCATTACCTACATAAAAATTGTTAATTTCCTGTCACGTATAGTAGGTATATAAAGAAATCTGTAACGAGCACCAAACGTAGGAAAACTGGAAAATCTAAAATAATACCTCAAAACACATATAATTTTTTTTTTTTTTTTTTTTTTTTATGTAGAATGAGCCTGCGTTTGACTACATCTCACCTGATGGTAAGCGACGATGCAGCCGATGGTGTAGCACGCAGGTTCATGAGGTACCTATTCACTTTTGTCTTAAAAAGACCCAGGTTATATTTGTCAGGAAACAAGAACGCCGGGAGCAAATTCCATTCCCTAGCAGTCCGCATAATGAAGGACTCAGCGAAACGCTTGGTGCGGCAAGTAGGCAAGTCTACTACATAGGGATGAAACGACTCTCCGCGCCTTGTAGTCCTGTGGCGGAATGGAGATGGTGGGATTAACTCGTACAGCTCTTGTGCGCACTCCCCGTGGTACAATCGGTAGAAAATTGAAAGACATGCCACCCTCCGTCGGTGCTCTAGGCTCTGCAGTCTACCCACAACCAGTGCCTCGTCGTTTATGAGTTTTCTGGCGCGACGTTCTATGGAGTCCAGAGCCGCAAGTTGGTATTTTGCAGAACCATCCCATATGTGGCTGCAATACTCCATACCAGCTCTTATCTGAGCTTGATATAGTTGTAGTAGCAGGGATGGTGTGAAGTACTGCCTAACTTTAGACAGTACTCCAAGTTTTCTTGCAGCCGTCTTAGCTCTAGACTCTATAAAACGTCCGTAATTTAAGCTAGTGGATATTTGCACGCCAAGTAGATCAAGCTGATTACATAACTGCACCGGTTTTCCCTGAAAGAGAGGTGGGTCAGACATTGGCCTCTGTTTGGCAGAAAAAACACACGCCTGTGTTTTCGACGCGTTAAACTGCACTAAATTATCAGCACCCCAGTGAGACACTACATCAAGAGTCATGTTTGCGCGTGCAGTCATCTCCTCTCTGTGAATCAAGACGTCATGAGCACCAGCCCGAGCATTCGAAAGGTATCTATCCACGACAGTGCTATCGTCTGCATAACCGAGAATTCCTGGCACGAGCAAGTCGTTAATATGCAGAAGAAACAGTGTTGCGGACAGAACCGATCCTTGAGGGACTCCAGCGTTGATTGTCATTAGGTCCGAAGAGCATCCATCAACAACCACCCGAATAGACCTGTCCGCCAAAAAGTTGGAGATCCAGGTGCACAGGCTGGAAGTGATACCAAATGAGGGAAGCTTATTCAAGAGACTAGCATGCCAAACTCTGTCGAAAGCTTTGGAAATATCCAGCGAGATAGCCAGAGCCTCACCATGCCGCTCGACTGCTTCACCCCAGTAATGAGTAACATATGCTAGAAGGTCCCCAGTCGACCGGTTTCGGCGAAAACCGTATTGGCGATCGCAGAGGATGTCGTTGCTTTCTAGATAGTTAAGAAGCCTTAAGTTAATTATACGCTCCATGACCTTACAGAAAATGGAAGTTATGGCAATTGGTCTGTAATTGCTGGGGTCAGCTCGGCTTCCCTTCTTGGGAACAGGTTGAACATTGGCTAGCTTCCAACACTTCGGTACGATGCCAGTCCCGAGTGAGAGACGAAACAGACGAGTTAGCACAGGAGACAACTCCGGAGCACAGTTTTTAAGCACCACTGCAGGAATGCCGTCTGGACCACTGGCCTTATTAACGTCGAGGCCACGTAAGGCTTTCAATTTTATTGCAAATAGCACTTCTACAAGTCAAGAAATTAGAACACTAATATACTATACAGAAAACTTATTGACATGATACTTATTGTTCTAAGTTCTAAGCATATTAATAAGCATAAATTTGCAAACTGCTAAATGTCAATTATGCATATATTATAGCTTATAACAAGCCTCTTATAATAAATGAGTTCCAAAAAATCCACTAGTGAAAGCAATTACAAATCTTTCCATACCAGTTTAGTAATGCGGAAATCCCTCTGGAGGACGATCATTCCTAGTCTTACAGATTATTTCCAAAAAGTTTAAGTTCTGAAGTATACGTCGAGCAGATTAGGTAGATAGTAAATAAAACTGAGTCTATTAACGTAATTCCTTTGTCCACAGTTGCAGCAGTATGCATCCTTCTGGAGGTGGGGGCGCTGCCGAGCCGACGAAGTGGCTTCACCTGCAACGATCCTGCTCTCTCCTTCCCTCACACTGGCGACACGTTCTCCATCTCACTCGTCGCTGCCATCACTGTGATAGTGCCGTTTTTGATTGTAAGTTGTAGTAGGGCGGCATAGCTCGTCATCAACCCAATACTATCCTATCTGGGACATTGACCTTCTCTCACAAGGAGAGAGAGAGAGAGAGAGAGAGAGGGAGAGAGAGATTGAGTGTGTGTGTGTGTGTGTTTGTGTGTGTGAGAGAGAGAGAGAGAGAGAGAGAGAGAGAGAGAGTGGACTATAATAGGCTAGAGTTTTCTGCTATCAAAATTAACAAGTAAATATTATTTTCATAAAGTAGGATAAAAATGAATACAATAATTTTAAAAAATAAGTAAAATTGGTAAATAAGTCACGTAGCAATAAGCTTTTAAAGTTTCTGGAGGGGGTATCGCCTGTCCCTTTCTCGCAAAACAGAGCTTCCCGCAGTTACTATGAAGACTCACGTTAGTGAAGTCGCATGCCGAAGTTGTCAAAAGAGCACATTTGCCCATGAGGCAGTGAATGGGCACTCAAGTTTGACTTTAAGAGACCTACATTATACCTATATAGGAGGAAATACTGATGCTGGAAGAGCATTACATTCCGTTGGATCATTTTCTTCGGATGAGATTCAGATTCAGATTCAGATATTTTATTGCTTCCATAGTGTACATAGGTGGAATAAGTATAAAATTAATTAAGTAGGCTCATTATGGACCCCGTCGGGCGCAGCAAATTTGGAGAGAGACGGACGACTTCACAAAAGAGTCAATATGTACTTAGGAAGAAAATAATAATATAATAGTGATGAATTTATTTGTTCTTGCAGATATGGGCGGTAGAAGCAACGCTTCATCAAGATGAGGAGTACACCCTCAAACAGAGCAAGGTCCTCCTCAGCGCGAAGACCACGGCCTTCATCTACCGGGACTACATATACGGGGCGGTTATCAATCTAACCATCCTTGAGGTGGTGAAATGCGTGGTGGGCTCGCCGAGGCCGACGTTCTTTGATCTTTGCGCCCCGGAAGAAGCGAAGAGTTGCAATGAGTAAGTCTTTCCAATTAAAAAACATTTTTGGGCAGTTCTAATAGCCATCATGGATTGATTTTTAAGTGTAAACCACACTTCAGGTATATCTATAAAGATATTATAGTTCTAAGAAAACAACCAAAAAAAAAAAAAAAAAAATAACAAAAAAAAAACTAAAATTTAAGAACTACTACTACTACTACTACTATTTAAGGACTTAAATTTTAAGAACTATGATATCTTTATAGTTCTAATAGCACCATAACTAATAAGCAAAGCATTTGAAAGAAATCCTGAAACATTTATAGGATAAAATAAAATTCTGGTTTCTCTCTACAGTTCAGAATACGTCAGTAGCTACACTTGCGCCTCGACAAAATACTCGAGGTATTTGCAGATCGACTCCAGCAGAAGTTTCCCTTCTGCACACTCATCTTTATCAATATACTGTGGACTGTTTCTAGCCGTGAGTATGAAAATATTGGCAGTAATACCCGTCTGCACTAGATATTGACAGCTCAAATCCTAAATTCGCACTTATCTCCTCTATGACGGTACTGCAACGCAATGGGATACATCATAGAGAGATAAGTTCAAATTTAAGAGCTGTCAAACTTTAGCGCATACGGGCCTGTACTTAGAAACGTTAGTATTTACTATGCCATGTCTGGTTTTTGCTCGTGATAATTATTTCACATTGGCGGGATATTTTTGGAAATATCCCGCCAATGTGAAATAATGTTGGGAAAGTAAACGTTTGGAATACAAAGACCTCTATGTATTATACTAGACAGGAAATCTCTAGCTAGCACTGTCGACCATAGCTAGTAAGCCGGCCAGTATATTTTCACTCATGCAAAGCTGGACACTCAAGCGACACTTTTGTTTGTTTTCCGCGACTCTGAGCACGCACGATGGCATTTTCGAATCATATTTTTTATTGCAAAACACGTGCTTTCGCTTTGAGTGCCCAGCTTGGTGTGAGCGAAAGTATGCTGGCTGGCATACTCGATGTGGTCGACAGTGCCATTTAGAAATGTCCTGCTTAGTATAAGGTCTTTGTTGGAATTACCTTAAGTACCAACAGGCTATGTTGCCTGTTGGCCGTGTATGGACCCGGTTTGCAAATAAGACCGGGGTGGTCTTATCTCTTCCCGTGGGTGCCGTAAGAGTCGGGATTATCCAGAAAATGGGGAGCACCATTATCTACCTATACATTAAAATCTTCTGCGATCACCAAGCCGCCTGCTAAGCGTGGTGATTATGGCAAATCCCCTCCTATGATAAGCGACTAAAGTGGCGTTTTATGGGGGAGGCCTATGTTCAGCGGTAGACGTCTTCCGGCTGATTGTAAGTACCATAACGTAGTTGTGGTTTTTCAAATCATTCTACCATTTATTAAATCTAACCACAATCAGGATCACATCAGAGACTAATAACATAAAGTACTCCTCTCCTAATTTATTGAGTGATATCTGTCCAAGTAATTACTACAGCTGATTTATTAATATCTCTGAACTCATTATCATTATGTACTAAAATGGTTACGTCTTGAAATTCGCACATGTGCGTAATGTTCCACTTAGTTTTAGAACATCTGCGATGATAGACAGTAATTAAAGGAATGTAGGTTTGTGGGTAACACCACAGGGTATCTAGAAGCTAGAATAAACTAACCATGTGTTGGCGTTTATGAGACTAAGATAATTAGTACGCCAAGACCATGGAACAAGTAGGAGAGGAATGCTAATACACTAAGAAAATAGCGTAGATCAAAATATGCTAAAACCCGTTATAAAACTAGATGGCGCTGCAAAATGAGCGGGTTATAAGTTGAGCGTAGATCAGAAATATGGCAAAAAACCGTTTTAAACCTAGATGGTACTGCAAAATGAGCGGGCTATACGGCTAGCTACGGCGGGCTAGGTTTAAAACGTTTTTTTGCCATATTTTTGATCTACGCTCATCTTATAGCCCGCTCATTATGCACCGCCATCTAGTTTTCTATCGGTATTGGGCATATTTCTGATCTACGCTGTTTTCTTGGTGTATTGGCGTTCCTCTCCTACTTGTTCCATGGCCAAGACACAGACCTAGAATAGTTTTGTATCATAATCTATTCTATGTCAAGTGGATAAACGATATAATAGATACTGCAAGAAGAGAATGAAGGACAAAAGCAAAGAATAGAGAGATCTGGAGTAAGCTGGAAGAGGTCTATACCCTAATAGGGGTTCCTATCCAAGAAAAAGTAAATTGAGATATCTAGTGAATAAGTTTACTCAGTAGTTTATTTTCAAACGCGTTTATTAATATTTTCACTGTTTACATGATATAAGGATTGGAAATAAAAAGGTAGTGTAGGGTTACGCTAAAGCGGAAGTTTTATCACGGAAAAATAAACAGCTCCTGAGGGATAGTCCACGCGGGCGAAGCCGCAGGGTTAAGCTAGTAATATATATGCGCCAGTACTAAGTAGGTAATAAGGAATTTTCAGTTTACCTTGCATATCATAGTTCTGATGGCTCAGGACATAATAAGACATTGAATTCAAGTTTAATAGTACCTTAGATATCATAGCTTATCATCATAATTAGCCTGAAGATCGTCTTTATAAAATTGGAAATCCGTACACTTAAGAATCTGGAGAATTACATATGTAGAAAGAGGAATTAAAACTGGGAAACTGTTGAATTGGGATCTGTTGAAACGGGAATCTGTAATGGAAATCTGTAGAATTGGGAATAACTCATGTGATCATTGTCAATCAATCAATCAAATTGCAATATTATCTAATTAGGTATTAAACTATGCTGATTATCTCAGGATAATGTGCGCAGTGCAGTGTCATGCAGCACTTAATTAATTTAGAGTTCTGAGAAGCACTGCTACTTTTACAGGCGGCAGTGACGCTGAATAACTAGTTCGTAACTACAAAAAAAAACATTTGGATTAATAACAAGACTGAAGATACTGTTCCAACAAAATTACTGAAATGTTTTCAAACGATATTTATAGCTTCTTCAATTTGATACCCACTAGACTCGTCTGACCATGAGGTCATGCTGTTATGCTACTGTATACTATTAGCTGCAGCTAGTTTCGGTTTCCAACATGCCAATGACCTGGAGTGACATCACCTATGCCTTAACCTTCTGTAGATTATGTTATATTCAAATTTTAATGCTTCGTTATTATGATCGGTTCTGTATGACTGTTGACGATAGCCATGTTTGCCTAACTGTTTGAGGAGACATAATCGGCTTCTGTAAACGAATGAGCAAATAAAAATAAATACCAACTCGTTATTATTGACAGCCTCCGTGGTGTGGTGGTTGAGCAGGTCGGCTCACAACCCGGAGGCGGCGGGTTCGATTCCCGCGACTGGACAAGTAACAGAAAAAAGCTCAAATACTTATTCTGTTTCTGGGTGTTGTGGGAGCATGGTCCTCGTAGTTCCTGGGTCCCTAGATACAGGGAATCCTAATTAGGGTCGTTATTTATTTTACTCATAAGCTTGTGTTTGACCACTATCTCACCTGATGGTAGTGAAAAAATTGATCATCAGCCAGATGACGTCTCCTGCTGAACTTAGGCCTCCCCATAAAACGCCACTTTGGACACTTGGGGGATTTGCTATTATCACCGCGGCGCTTAGCCAGGAGGCGTTTTGGTGAACCTACCGAGGAAAATGATGCTGCGGTGCTGCCGATTCCCTGGATATTTCTGGTTCTTGCAACAACTGCAGAAAGAGATGGGATGATCCTATATTCACATACTGGGACCATGTGGCTCCTAAAATATTATAGTTGACCTATTCTTATAGATTTAAATCTCGGATATGCCTTTATAATATGTTAATGCCTTAATACTTGGGACTAAAATTCGCTCTTTTAGAGTACGATGGGACTTACATACCAGAACGGGTAAAAGCCCCAAAACAAATTAAGATTAATAAAAAAGTTCGGTTTGATTTAGGACAACTTCCAGCGGTTTGATCGTGTTGAAATTTGCCATGGATCATTTATTTAATAACCTGGTAAATTACTTTGGCTGTTCGTAATCGTACATTAACATTAACCAAAGCATCATTCGAAGTCCACAGTGTAATATTTCCTCTCTCTTCCAGTGGTACCTCCAAAGGCGAGCGTTCAGCTGGCACAACCGATCAGTGCTAGTTGTTCCACTGGTGCAGATCCTGTGCATCATTTACGCAGCAGTCTGCGCGTTGACGAGGATTACCGACCACCGCCACCATTGGTGGGACGTGCTCATCGGAGGAACTATGGGCGTACTAGCTGTGGTCTACACAGTAAGTTCGCAACAACCGCTAAATCCCCCCGGCATTTGCAGTTGCTAAAATTAATTATGTATGTCTAACGCCCCCCGCAAAGACCTAAAGAGTATATAACCACTTTGTTGAAGAGACAGGCCTGCATTCCAACTTACGGCTGAGATGCTCTCCCATCTGAGTTATGGTCGCATTCTCAGTGACTGCGAAAACCTTGCCATGTTTTCCTTCACCGAAATAAAAGTACTACTTGGTTTTAGATCCGCTACCACCGTATTCCAACAGAGATCTCAATAGCTTGACATGCTGCTACTAGGGGATACCTACAGCATGTCATGTCAATTCCCCATTCAATGGCGTGACGAGCTAATGTATTGCCTCATTAGGCTCAATTCAGACAGAGCAGCAAGATGCTCGAGCAGTTTTTAAGTGCTATATGAATATCAACCTTAATCTATTTAGACAAAGCTGAAAATAGTATTCAACATTAAAATAGGTAAGATTTTAATGTCGCATACTGTTTACATCATTGTCTGAATGAAATAAGGTTTATATTGCAATAGCACTTAAAAACTGCTCGAGCATTTTGCCGTTCTATGTGAATTGACCCTAAGGCAACATTTTAAGCCGGCCATAAGATTTCAAGACTGTGAGATCATGCAGCTCATAAAATTCATGCAGCTCATAAAGTCTCATTTGCCAAGTAATTTCACTAGCTACATTCCCTTCAAACCGGAACACAGGCCTGCTTGCTCACTACTGCTTGGCAGCAGAATAACTGGCAAAGAGGTGGCCTACGTAGACGAACTTTGCAGAAAAGTCCTACCACCATTTTTACTTGTTTGTTTGTTTATATGACTTGCATGCCAAAACGACTGAACGGATTTGGCTGAAATTTTGTACAGAATTTGTTGATTCTACCGAAATCAACATAGGGTACTTTTTAACCCGGCAACTTAGAATTTCCGCCGGAAAATGGTTAAGTTGAAACCGTGCAGTGCCTCTTGTGCGTAGTAAATAATAGGCCCTTGATAAGTTATGCTGTAACTGTTTTCCTTACAGTTTTATCCTCGTGCATGTCACCGTCAAGGTTTTCTAATAAAGGGCTTGTACTTGACACACACGTAAAGGTCCTAACCTAACCTAAATGTTAACGATTTTAAAGTACCTCATTTACTTACTCATGACTTGTGCCGTTTATTCTGTGTCATGGTAAACTAAAGATTAGGCAATGTTTGATTTTCATATCCAAGATCTTGGTTCAAATGAAACGCATGAAAAAGCCGCAATTACATTACACTAATTCAGTCGCCTAGTTAGGATTCGGGAAAGGACGCTTACTTGCTATCCAGCTAGTTGGCTAATTAGGAACCGATTTAGCAAGGTGTAATAATATTTAGTGATGGCTAAATGCTTCCTAAACCGGTTTCTAATTAGGTAACTAGCTGGGTAGCAAGTACGCACTCTCCACGTGTCGAGAAGGCCCGTATCCCAGGTGTGGGAACATATTGGGTTATCGTATCGGTTCTTAGGCATTGTATTTTCTGATTAAGTATAAAATATTACATCATCATGGCAGATCATTTACAGTAAATATTCTACCATAGCTAATGATCATACAAACCATAAGTAACCGTACCGTTGTCGTTCCAGGTACTGGTCCTCTGCAAGAACTTCTCCCAGCCAGCTTTAGTCAGCACCAGTGACATCTCCAGCAGCGACGGCAACAACCACCAGTCTGTTCGAAGACTGCTTTCCAGCAAAACCCATGTAGTTGTACCCTAGCCTCAAGCCGTGTAAGCAAATAGCTTACTTGTCATAGGTTCTATAAGCCACTCGCTTTTTGAGAAGTGATTTTATAAGCATCAAGATTTTGAGAAGTAGATTCTATATGCGACATGCTTTTTGAGAAGTCGGTTCTTTAAGCAGTGTGCTTACTTTTACTATGAGTGACTTCGTTTTTGAGAAGTGGATTATGTAATGCAGCGTGTTTACCTACACAGAAAAGATTCTTTAAGCAGCGTGTTGTGAGAAACGGAATCTAAAGTAGTGTGTTAACTACAATAGGTTGTAGCAACTTTGAGAAGCAGATTCAACTATCTACGTGATTTTAAGAAGTAGATTCTATGAGCATATTGCATATTTGGAAAAGTATAGAATGTAAACGATGCGCTTTTTCTCAATCGGGTTCTTTGATTTAGTAAACAAGCTCTTGAGCGAGATCTATTTAGTGCTGCTTAGTGGAAACTAAGCTTATAAGCTTATAGCTTTAGCTTGTTCAAAGAGCAAAGAGCTTTAGTAAATATTTACTAAAAGCCAAACAATGGGCAGCAATATGTTTTTTATAATTAGATTAAAAGTTTACCGTTATTAGTAGCTGATAAAACTTTATGGTAATGTGAATTGTGAACATACCAATGGAAATTAGTATTTGGAAAGTTTTTAGTGGTATTGGCTTTTTAATTTGGTAGACGAGACTTTAAACGTTATGGATACTTATATAACATTTAAAAATACATAAAAATATTATAGATGTTTATACGAATTCCGAATTTTCTTAAATACAATGCAAGTAGATGATAACGTTTAATTTAAAAAAAAAAAAAACAAGTTGTAAATAAATGGTGGATACGTTAAACTCAGCGTTATTGGTGTTCAAAGTACCTTAAACAGTGCAATAAATAAAAACATTATTTTTAAAAATCATTTAAAAAATGAGTTTAGTTTCTTACCTAAGTAAGGAGGACATCTAGAAAATTTCGAAAATTACTAATGAAGACTACACAATAATATACACTTTTTTTATTAATTATGCAAAAATAAATAATTATTAAACAGTAGGTACTTTGGACACTAAAAAGTTTAGATATATGTAGTATTTAGTCAAACAAATTAATGTATTTATTGTAGACCTCAATGTGAATCCGTGATAATGCCTAGTTTTAATAGTTTAGATATTTAAATGGCAGCTCTAATTAGAATAATGAGATTTTTGTTTGTAAGGTGTCCAATTCTCTTGCTGATATTTTACTGTCTTATTTTAACAAGAACGGGATATCATTAAAGTTTGGGAATCTCTGACTGTAGACCTAGCATCAGAGGTTCTCAAACTTCTATATCTGGGTCTAAAAAAGAAATAAGTACTGTATAATGTATAAATAGTACATAGACATCACCTGGGGCCCTACCTCCCCCCCCCCCCCCCCTCCCCATATTGGGCGTGCGCGTTCCTCGAGCGTTTTACCGGCACATACAATTTTTTTCGAGCGTTTGACCGACGGGACGCTGACGTTTTACTAGCGTGCGGCCTTTGCACGCCACACGCTGGTAAAACGCTTGAGGAACATGCACCCCATGTGCACGCCCGATGTAGGGTCAGCCTAAGGCCCCTGTACTATTTTATAAATATGCTTTATCTCGCTCTTGGTCTCTCTAATGTTAGGATTTTCACAGGCAACCCGAAATTGCGAGAAGGATAGCGTGAGTCCACGTTCTATTAGCACTCACGCATGATTCTGTGGTGACAGGTGTGGTTCAGCCCTTATCTGCTGAACTGCTAAGCCACTATACATTTTGTGAATAAACAATAACTGGGGCATTAGTATGAGCTCACGTGAGCTTAGGGATCGTCCATTAATAACGTGAGATTCAAAAGGGGGGAGGGGATTCGGAAAAACTCACAAAACATTACCAGGATTGTAGCGAGACATCGTGTATTTAATTTTTCTTTGAACGCGTGATTTCTAAACACAAAATGTTGCGCATTGTTTGACTTGCTGTAACTCCGCCTTAATTTTCCAGAATTAAATTAGATAGACGGTATTTAAAGATTTTCCAAATAAAAAAACCGAAATAAGAATAATAATGCTTTGTACTAAAAATACACGTGGTTATGTGTGGGGGAGGGTTAGTCCTAACCTTACCATGTATCACCAAGGGGGAGGGGGGTTAAAAAGTAGCTAAAAAAATCACGTGATTAATGGATGACCCCTTACCGTCCTACAATTTCGTTCGTACAATAACAGGCTTGCAAATAAGTACATAATGGAATGAGAGTTCAGTGTGATATTTGTTTTTTTTTTTGAGAACATAAAAAGGCCGCAGTTTTATTTAAAAATTATAAAGATCTATGGTGCAGTTTCGTTTAATTAAATTATAGTAGGTATAAATAAACATGTGCGGCCGTTTCACAAGGCATCTAATTCCAAACTATGTAGCAAAAATGAACTATGAAACCAGTGATTAATAAATTTTTAAAACAGTGCAATCAACACCGATTGTAAATCTTTTTCCATCTAAAGCTAGGTAATGTTTAAGGTTTTGTAAGTATAGACTTTTTTTATTTTACTTATAAATAATAATTCCGGTTTTTCTAACACTTCACGGCAAATTTCTACTTACTAAGTATCTTAAAGTAATAGCACATAATTATGTAATAAATACATAATATATAAAAAAACAGTATTCGTTGTACAGTACCTGTCTAGTCGTAAGTTTAATATTTATTTACGTTAAATGCAATAATTTAACCGTTATTAATCCGTAAATTGCCCACCTTTATTTAAAATGACAGAATACTAACATATTATCTTATTATTTTTCTGTAAATGTTCTATCTTTCTTTCTGCAAGATTGTATACATTGACATTCCTTCGCATTTAGTGTTACATGTACCATTAGTTTTATTTTTTTAACGTTGAAATTGTAAATATTATGTAATTATATTAATTTTAATGGTTTCGTGTTAGAAAGGTGCGTTTGGATGTAGGTATGTGTCTTTACTAAATAAATGGATAAATGTTTTTATCACTTGTTTTCTTTACACCATATTAATATAAATATTCCAAAAAAGTTATTTTATTCATTAAGTAGTAAAATATTAAATAAAAACGTCATAACTAATACAGGTGGTATTACTATTATTAGGTGGTAGGTCTTTTCTGCAAAGTTCGTCTAGGTACCACCTATTTGCCATTATTCTCCCGCAAGGCAGTAGTGTGCAAGCACTACTGTTTTCCGGTTTGAAGGACATTGTAGCTAGTGAAATTACTGGACAAATGAGACTATGATCTGATCACACAGTCTAGTAATCTTATTTCTATACTGTGTGAAGTCTCAGGATGACGTGCGCAGTGCAGTGTCACGCAAAACTATATTAATTTAGGGTTCTGAGTGATACCGCAATCTGTTATTGGCAGCCGTGACGCTTAACATCAGGCGAACGACTAGCTCGTCACGTCATTCGTTTACATCAAAAAATAGATTTAGTATAGTATAGTAGCTTACACGAATAATTTCACTAAGAAATCTTTTAATGAAAAACATTTAAATATCTCTGCTAAGTATAACATTTCTGACAAGATGAAAGCGGCTAGTAAAGTAATTATCAAAAGGATTCCATTTCTCTGAGGAGTCTGACAAAGAGATTCCATAGTGGTTGGTAATAAAACATTTTACCTCTTACTATATTTAACAACTTACTTTACTTTACTAGGTGGTAGGACTTTTCTGCAAAGTTCGTCTAGGTAGGTACCACCGCTTTGCCAGTTATTCTGCCGCCAAGCAGTAGTATGCAAGCACTACTGTGTTCCGGTTTGAAGGGCATTGTAGCTAGTGAAATTACTGGGCAAATGAGACTTTATGATCTGATCACTCAGTCTAGTAATCTGATTACTAGACTGGGTGATGTCTCAGGATGACGTGCGCAGTGCAGTGTCACGCGAAACTTTATTGTTTTAAAGTTCCGGGTGACACTGCAACTGTTATGGGCGGCCGTGTCACTTAACATCAGGTGAACGCCTTGCTCGTCACGTCATTCAATCACATTATAAAAAAAGTTATATGTAAGTACCTACTAGGTTAGATATTATTACAATATTAAGTACTTGTAATAAGTAATGTATTTATAAATATATACAACGTATATATTTATAAATACATTAATTGTTTTAATAATTTACTGAGACATTGTTTGTTATGTCAATATAGCTACCTACCTGCTTATACTAAAAGAACCCCTTCCCCTTGGTAATTCATGCCCCCCCCCCCATATCCAAAATCGTGTGTATTTTTTACAAAGTATCTTTAATAAATTTTAGGATATTATTATTAAATACAGGCATAATCTATAAATTACATTAGTAACCCACCGCCTTCTGTTTAGAAATCGCGCGTTCAACGAAAAAATAAATAAGTATACACTTGATATTTCATTACAACCTGGTGATGTTTGGTGATTTGGTGACTAACTTAATGGAACTTATTTGGCACAAGTTTCAGCATTGCAATTGAACCGGGCAATGCGGCCAGCATGTTGGGTACGCTACCTACTGATAGTGGGCTGGAGAATTTGGACTGTCATAGGCCAATGCGGCTTAGGTATATACAGTCCATTTTTTAGTAGGTAGTAAGTACGTAGGGCCCACTCGGTGGACCGACGACCTGGTGAAAGCCACAGCAATAAAGTTTCGCGTGACACTGCACTGCGCACGTCATCCTAAGACATCACCCAGTTTAGTAATCAGATTACTAGACTGAGTGATCAGATCATAAAGTCTCATTTGCTCAGTAATTTCACTAGCTACAATGCCCTTCAAACCGGAACACAGCAGTGCTTGCACACTACTGCTTGGCGGCAGAATAACTGGCAAAGCGGTGGTACCTACCTAGATGAACTTTGCAGAAAAGTCCTACCACCTAAGTAGTTAAGGTTAAGGTAATCAATGGCCAAAACTTGTAACAAATTTTTAAGCACTGGTTAGAATTTTTGAGCACTGGTTAGAATTTTTGAGCACTGGTTAGAATTTTCGAGCACTGGTTAGAATTTTTGAGAACTGGTTAGAATTTTTGAGCATTGGTTATATTATTAACTATGGATAAAAAAACCCACCCCTGATTTTATTGTAGGTAGTAGTTAGTTTAAAACTAAAGGCATGTGACGGAGTTTTGGCAGGAATGCGAAAAAGTTCACGTCGTTGCATTGTATTATTTACAAAACATATACTTTTTCCAGTGTTAATGTTTAAAATTGGTGGCGTTTTACGCATTAAGTGCTGAATTACGAGCATGAGTGTGGGCAAGTGATATAATGTAGTGAAACGTGGTTTTTCGTGTTGCTTCCAAAATTCCATAGAAGCCTCTAGTAAAGCTGCCACCACTTTACTAGAGCATGACTTAGACTGGATTGTGACTACCTGACTTAGACTGGACTATGACTACCCTGACTGACTGTGACTAAGACTTGACTTTACGTGAAATATTCCATAATACGATGAAAAATATAATACTTGACACTGGCTAAATACACTATGTGTGGAGCCAAAATACAAGTAAAAAAAAGGCATATGAGTGAAAGCCATTTCTTTTGAATGATAATGAATGACGTGACGAGCTAGTCGTTCACCTGATGTTAACGGCCGCCCATGACAGTGCGTCCACCATTCTGTCTCCTTGACTTAAACATAACTCATCAGATTCATCCTAGAATTAGTATTAGTACAGTAAAAACAGCAGGCATTGCCACAGGCCTATGTAGCTGCATAGGCCTGTGTATTATTAGACACCTAATATTATATTCTCTCTCAGGGCAACACAAGTATCTACTTGCCAACTAGACGTTTATTTATTTATAAATTTCTCCCGAGAGTAGAGCGGTTTCATGCTGTCTTTGTGGGTTGCTGCGGCCCATGGGGTTAGAGTTAGTGGTTTGTACCATTAGTGTAACAGCAGCGGAAGTAATAAATAAAATTGATGGCAGTCAAGATAAATCCTTTAAAAATTTATCACTTCTAATTAATTTAATATTTTAACCCCCTACTTTTATTCGTTTTTTAAAATTAAGTTGACAACTAACAGACACGTATTATTTTATTTGGTTTTTAAAGCAATGTTTAATTTTGTAGATTTTTTCACTCATCATCAACAGCCTGAAGACGTCCACTGCTGAACATAGGCCTCCCCCAGAGTGCCACGTTTAGCGGCTGCTCCTGCCCCTCTTGCATGCATTTTTTGGCTATTGTGAAAATTACTAAGGCCCGATTTCACCAACGTTTATTCCAAGTATACGGCTATTCCTTACTCTTGGATACAGCTAATTGACAAATGAAATTACACACAAAAGACGCCATTTAGATTGTATCCAAGGAATAAGTCTTTTCCTTCACAAAATTGGTGATATAAGGGCTATATTCGCGTAACTCGGTTGTTCTCGGAAAGTTATACCTGGAATAAAATTTGTTCTTGTTTGGTGAAGTCGGGCCTTAATAATTTTTAAAGATTTGTATAATTTGGCCTAACTGCTTCTTAGTCAGTATTGAATTTCAGGCATACTACTTCCTCGGCATCTCACGCTAACGGCAAATAGTTTCCTGGTCAGCCTCTTGTTTAGGTAAAAAGAGGGTAAAATGCTTATATATATTAGCCCAAAGATTACCCCCTAATTAGTCACAGACCAAGTAGAGAATGACTTCTTTTTAAACCAAAATAGGCCCGCATTTGACCGCAGTCTCACCTGATGGAAAGTGACGACGTGGTCTACATGCTTGCCTAAAACTATTTTTCAATGTACCTACTTAGAAAAAAAAAGTAGAGCGAAGAAATTGCAAACCACAAAGTACAATGCACATCGCGTGCTTGCTGGCTTAGGGTGCAATAAATACATGGTGTAGCAATAAATGTTCAGATGCAACTAAACACATCAAAAAAGTCTAAGCAACATGCATGATATTACAAACTTACCATTTATATTAATTAATTTCTAAGTATTTACTCACTCAAAGTGCGTAGGTAAGTAAACTTTTTTGTAATTGATGACATACCGGCTGGTTGTAAAAAAAAAAGTTCGATTATGTGTTGTTTTTTCATAAAATTCAAATGACTGCGAATTTGTTTGAATTTAAGTGCATTTTAATTGACACGTTTATTCTTGGTTTTATAATTTTACCAACCATTTAAATAAAGTTAGCGACAAAATTGAATCGTTAGATATTCTTCACGTCATGGAGCGACGTCATTTGACGGCAGATGAAATGCAAAGAGCTGTAGGGATGTTGCAAGCGGGAAGTAATCAATCTCAGGTATCTCGACATTTTGGCATTCATAGAAGTGTTATTTGTCCTCTTTGGCAGCGCTACAATAATACAGGGGAACCCGCTGAACAGCACCCAGGCCGTAGAAGGAGTACAACCACTTGGCAAGACCGGTATACAACTGACTGCAAGACGCCAGCCGATGTTAACCGCTCGAGAGCTAAGTTTGAGGCTACAAAATTCAAGTGGTGTTGATGTAAGTCCCCAAACTGTGCGAAATCGACTGCATGAGTACGGCCTACGAGCTCGACGCCCAATCAGGTGCCGTCACGGGAATCGCGCTCGTCGAAATGAATGGTGTAGAGAACGCATAACATGGACCCAGGAACAATGGGATAAAATTATGTTTTCCGATGAGTCGGGATTCGGGTTTAGGCCTGATACAAGAAGGGTGCGAGTGTACCGTCGGCCCGGAAATACTGAAAGGCTCAGGTGCGTTCAGGAAGTTCATCCATACAGCGGCTCAACAGTTATGTTATGGGCGGGTATTATGAAGAACAGGAGAACTGAGCTCGTTTTTGTAAATGGAAACATGAACGCTGAAAATTACGTTGAGGATATTCTCAGACCTTATGTCCATCCATTTGCACAAACCTTTGGCTCCGATTTTACGTTAAGGGCTTGTGCAAGGCCAGCGCGAATTTAAGCCAAAGCCACAGAATAGATGTATAGTACTAGGCCAAAGCGGGGATGAGCCAGGGGCCGAGCGGCAGGGGCGGTCTAAGTTAAACTGGTTCCAACGCGCAATAGTTTAGGTAATTTATTATTACACTGAGTATAAAGGGTATTTCAAAAATCCGCTATACATAAGCCCTCCATTATATTTAGTTCAACTACTACACAAAGTTTCATGATCTTATTTAAAGTATTCATTGAATAATCGCTGTTTATTTGTACGGTTTGGAGGTAACTTTGTAGTTTTTTTCTATCGAGAAAATTTTATTAATTCGTGTTTTCACTATACATTTGCAGTAGCATTAGTCCTGAACTTTACCATATATTAATTTCAAAGTCATTGTTGCAATATTGTTGACAGGACACTGCCTCAAGCTAAGCCGTTTTAAGCTATTTGGCGTTGTATTGGCTCTTAATGCATGACAATGCGCGTTCACATACAGCTCGGCGAACCAGTGAATACTTTGGCAATGGAGAACATCCGGGTATTGCTCTGGCCTGCACAATCGCCAGACCTCAACCCCATCGAGCACGCATGGCACATGCTCCAGAGACGTGTTTTGAAGGACTTGGACGGAGTGACAACAACCCAACAGCTGAAGGATTTGCCACGATTCCATTGGAAGCGAATACCGCAAGATGACATAAACAGTCTCATTAATTCAATGAATAATCGTTGCCGACAAGTTCTGAATAGCAGAGGAGGCCATACTTTGTATTAAATTGTCCTATTCTTTCACAATAAATTCATTTTCTTTAGAAATTTCATTTTGTAATAATTTTAAAAATAAAATAATACGTTATATTGTGAAAAACCATCCTAAAATTTAAATTAGTACATGTTGCTTAGACTTTTTTGATGTGTGTATGTAAGCAAGTAAAATACATTTTTATTGTATAAATATACCCATGTTGTGTAACAAAGAATAGGTAGGTACCTACTTAAAATAATTAAATAAGTAGTATGAAAAATTTCATAATTATTATTGTAGACCGTAGCAAGGAATAGAACAATATTGAAGGATATTTGATAATAATAGTGCCTATGCGAGCTAAAAGTTTACTCTGGACTAAATAGGTAGATTTATAACTGATATTCATTCACATGAATTTCAGTTTTTGTTTCCAAATTGATTAATTACCTAAAATCCGCTAAGTCACCAATACCAATATTAATTAAGCAATTTAGAAAAGCATTTTATCCGTAATAGAAAGAAAAATATTATATAAAGTACAAACTACAAATTAACGTGTTATTAAAAATGTAATAAATCTTAATCCCGCTACTTGGTAGTGAGGAAATTCGAAAATTCGAATAATAGGAATATCGCCTATATACGGGGTATTAGTACATTATAATACTTATTCTAAGGTTATACTTTATTTTATCCCAAACAACATAGTTTCATAACATTTTTACACTAAGTACTACAAAAGCCAGTAAAGTATAAAGATGCATACATTCTAAAAATAAATTGCATTGAAAATTCAAATAAAAGTATTGCAACAACCAGAACCACAACAAATGCACATAAATCTAGTCGTGACCACAGACCTAGATTTTTTTGTCGTGACTTAAAACGCCTCGACAAAGGGAATAGCATAGAGCACGTAAGCGTTTTACAACTTTGTCCTCATAGATATAGAAATAAATTCTTTAAAATAATGTCTTAATTTATTTATTTATTTATTTATTTATTAAAAGACCAACAGCATTATGAAAAAAGAAATAAGTACAATACAGAAAAGAAAATATAGCCAATAATAGGTCTCGATAATAAGTATATGAATATAAAAATTATGAAAGAGACACAGCGATTGAATCTGTAGGTACAGTATTACATGAGGTACCTATGATAGGAGTGTAGGAGTGAATGATTGTGAGGGTGTGTAATGTGTGTGGAGTTGGGTATGAGGGATAATAAATAATATTTACAGTATTAGTGAATCGTATCTAAATAATATATTACTTATATATGCTTAATAAATAACATATTTATATAATTACATAATACATATATGTAAGTGAGAGTGTGCATTTGAGGGTGTGTGTGTGTGTGTGTGTGTGTGTGTGTGTGTGTGTGTGTGTGTGTGTGTGTGTGTGTGTGTGTGTGTGTGTGTGTGTGTGTGTGTGTGTGTGTGTACGTAATGTGTTATATATATATATTTATATGAATAAATATGGGTATATTATAAATTATTCCGCACCTAGTAATAGTTGGAATACCTTGCTTTTGAAGGTATTCTTGGAAGTACTAAAAATGTCGAGGTCCGAAAATTTCTTATTGTATGTTGAGCTAATACGTGAAATTGGGGCGTTGCTTGCATATTTTGTATTTCGAAATGGGGGTAAAAATAATGGTGTATGCCGTGTACGCTTTCTGGGGATATTAATATTAATATCAGACAGCAAAGCCGGAGCATCCAGGTGACCGTTAACTATGTTATACAACAACATTACGTCTAGTAAGGTACGTCTGTCCACTAATGGCATCATATTGTGACGAGTACAACCTGTGTTATAATCAGAATAGGTATGAACTCTGTAATTTAGATGTTTAATAAATTTGGCTTGAATTCTTTCTATACGTTGTATATACGTTATATAATAAGGGGACCAGATACAGCTCGCATACTCAAGCACACTGCGGACATATGCGTAATAGACATTCTTAACACAACTCAGGTTAGAAAAAGGTTTACAGGTACGCAGTACAAACCCAAGGTTTTTGTAGGCCTTGTCCACAATGGCATCAATGTGTTCAGTCATAGTTAGTTTTTTATCGAGAATGACACCTAAATCGCGTACTATTTCTACTTTTTCGAGAGCAACATTATTAATTGTATATGTAAAGTTTACAGGATATCGCTTGCGAGTAAACGAGATTTGCTGGCATTTAGGTACATTCACAGTTATGTTGTTGAAGGAGTAATAATGACAGAGCTTATCAAGGGTGTTTTGAAGGCAAATACAGTCTTGAACATTATTTACTTTATAAAAAACCTTTTTATCGTCAGCGTATAGAAGATATTTAACAGAGTCAAAACAAGTATATATATCGTAAATATAAGCGTTGTAGAGAAGAGGACCGAGATGTGAACCCTGTGGTATTCCCGACGGTATACTGATGAAGTCAGACCTGTACCCACCGACTACAACAGCCTGTGATCTGTTTGACAGATAGGATTTTATCCACCGCAGCAAGTCTCCGTGGATACCTAACCTTTCTAGTTTAGCCAACAGGATGACGTGGTCTACACGATCGAAGGCTTTTTCGAAATCAGTATAGACCACGTCAACCTGCCCCCCTCGCTCCATGCCGCTCAGGACAAACTGAAGAAACTCAGCAAGATTAGAAACAGTAGAACGCCGTCGTAAAAATCCATGCTGGGCTTCACTTATACCATACACAATCGTACTGTATATCTGGTCATAGACAATTTTTTCAAAGATTTTACTGAAAGTGTTTAAAATTGAAATAGGACGGTAGTTTTCTATTTTGGATTTAGACGACTTTTTATGAACCGGTACTACATTAGCCTCTTTCCATTTAGTCGGGAACTTAGACTCTTGTAACGATCTTTCAAATAACAATTTTAAAGGTATAACCAGATTTTCAGCACAGCTGTGTATGAACATGGGGGGGATATTATCCGTTCCCGCCGATTTATTGACGTCTGTATGTTTAAGAAGCTTTAATATACATTTTTCATCTACAGTGATTTTACCAATAACGCCAGAATCACCACACGTCGGCAAATGTAGGTTACTCAGGTCATAACTACTCGAGGAGTTCACAAAAACACTTTCAAAAAACTTATTAAACCCGTTGCAAATGTCTGAACCATTATTGTAAGCATTCGAGCCAAGAGTGAGAGTTTTAGGGTAGCTCGATTTCCCTCGTAACGTTTTCACGTAACTCCACATCTTTTTAGGACATACCTTAATCGCTTTTTGTATATTTGTTATATAATTGGTGTACAAATTAATTTCTAATTTTTTTGCTCGTGCCCTTAATATAGAGAATTCCTGATAATCTAACTCATTATTATAACGCTTCCATTTAGAATGCAATTTCCATTTTTCTTTTAGTATTTTAAGTAAAACATTATTATACCATAAAGGATAACGCTTCGCAGTATTGCTAACTCTGCGCTTAGGAATATATAATTCAATACATTCCTGTAACACTGAATTAAAACAGTTAACAGCACAATCAACAGTATCACAAGAATCAAATAGGTCAAACCAATTAATTTTACTTAGATGCATATTTATGTCATTATAGTTACCTTTATGAAAGTTAAGTTTTAACGTTATTTGTTCATCAAGAGGACATAAAGTGATATTTGCGGCATCAATCAATAAGCAAGGGTGCGCGCCGTCTACATCTACCAAAGATTTTTGTGATTGACTGCAGGACGCAGTAAAATTACTAAATACAAGGTCAAGCGTGTTGCCGTGTACATTTTTTGTAAAATTACATTGCTCTAATCCAAGTAAATACAATTCTTCTAAAAGAAGCTTGCCAGCATTTTGCATTTCCACTGAACCTCGTTTTATGTGAAGTGGGCCATGATGTGTACTCCATTGGATATTTGGTAAGTTAATCATTTTATTAGCCCATTTTTAATGTCGTCAGGCCTCACGGGGCTATGCTGACTGCTGATCTTTGACTCCGATACACTAAGTACACCAAAGTTTTTTTTATGCAAACGAATTACGTGACGAGCTAGTTGTTCGCCTGGTTAACACCGGCGAACAACGGGCGGTCGTGTCGCTGTTAAGACTCTATCGTGCAAACACGGCGCGCGGCAAGTAGGTATTTACCGCGGTGCGCTCGCTAGTGTGCGTCGACACGCACACAACGACAAGTTCTCTTGAAGCCGTGTGAACTTGCGGAAAAAGTGCATAACTTAAAATTTGATAAATTTAAGTTGTTTTTATTACCGCACAGAAGTTTAAAGGCATGTTTGTTATTTGAATTCCTACTTAAATTGATGTTGATATCTATTGATATTTTAAATAAGCCGTAGGTATTAAATAAATTAAAATATTTATACTATCAAATAGATCAGAAATAAAAAAACTAAATATTTATGTGTATAGGTGAGTGTATTTTATTAACCGACTTCAAAAAAGGAAATTATCAGTTCGACATGCATATACATAATTATGTAATATAGTTGGAACTGCAAAATATTTAAATTATAAATAATCTGTTACGATTTTTACAATTGACACGTCCCAAAAAAAAAAAATTTTTTTGGGGGTATGTATGTTCGGTTGTATTAAAATTTGTTCACCAATTACTATTATTTACATTTCGATGTACCACCATTTGTATCTGTGATTTTCCGTGTCATGATCTTTCTTATGTTTGTTTCTCGTATTGCTTCAAGGATATCGATGGGTTCCCTGATTTCCATTTGCCTGTCTAATCTTGAGTCTAAAATTTCAGGTAATAAGTAATCAAAGTAAAATTTCTTTAATTTAACTTCAATGTCCAGCTAAAATTGCTCAAATGCCTCTATGTACTCAATCATCATGTCCACTTCGGTCCAAACTGCTAATATACAAATTTTTCGATTTGTGATGTGTAACTGTCCCTGAATCTGCTAATATCAATCATGATTCTTATTTATTTCTACATTTCCATCTTTGTCTATTTTCCAGAAATTTATTTTTTTGAACTCTTATTCCGTCATCTACGCTTGTCTCTTGCCGAGTATGGACACTTTATTTCTAGAATTTTGTCCTCTCCCACAATTCCATCTGGGCTTGCACCTAGGAATAGCAAATCTGGATCAATAAATAATCCACATCTTTTTATAGGACTTTGAAGACACATTTCGAGCTGTTCGCGCGCAATGTGTTCATTATTTTCTCTGTGTTTAATAGACTTGACGTGATCTAAATTTTTTCTGTGACTATACTTTTGACCAAAGGACCGCATTTTATAAGTCCTCGTTTGCAAACTTTTCCGAAAACAGATGCAGATGCGAAGTCTTAATTTACGTTCTTGACGCCATTCTATTGACTCACCTTGCAGAAGAGTTCTTTTTTCTAGTAAGTGGCGATCTTCTTCAGACAAAGTTATATTTTTCATATGTTCTATTTTTTTGCTTTACGCTTTCCCATTATCGCTAAAACATAAATATAAGTATTATTTTAATATAAGATATATAAACAACTAACACGAAAAAAGTAAAAGTCACAAAACTGAACTTACCTTATTTACGAGTTTGCAGCTGAATATTCGTACACAATAGATCGCGATCGAGTGTTCTCAGCGCGTCGCTCCGCAAATCGACGTGATCTCGCTCTGAGCTCCGGTGGTAGACTGAATTTCCGAGCGCATACGTCGCGTATATATTCAACAACGCGCGTCCATAGAAATAATGTATGGAGAATTTGAGACGAGTTTTTAGAAAATTCATAGTTAAATTACCAGACATTATTTTGCAAATGTAAAAAATACATACAAAGCTTTAGATATTAGAGATTAATATTATTTCAAGTTTATATGAAAGTTCGTTTGTTTATAATACAAATTCAGTTAAACGCCAGCATGCCATTTTGGGCTTTTTGGTGTAACTTTACGATTTTTTTAAAACAAAGTGTTACATCATTATTTATTTTTGTTAAATAGAAAAGGTTAACTGATTCATTGTGCTATTTGTCATATTTTTTTTGTGTCAACTATCATAATAGTACTGATGGTATCGTTATAACCATGTAGTGTTGAGTAGGACATACGTGATGTACTTCATTTGTCACATTCATTCACTCAAAAATGTCCCGGTCCTCACATTCAATCCATGTCACACTTCAAAATTTTTGTCACACTCCTCGCCGTCGCGCGTCGGTGATGCATTCGAAGAATGAAGTGAATGAGCGAAGCACAGCGTAGAGTAGAATAGATTCATGTAGAGGTGAGGTGGGATGAGGTGAGGTAGTAAATGAGGCGAGAAGAACGACACGACGTTGGAGTTTATGTATTTTCACGCAGATTATTTAAAGCGGAAGAGTAGGGTAATCAAGGTATTTTTTGGCAGGTTTCCTGGCGTAATTAGAGCATGTGGTCTAAATTCATTTCATTAAGTCTTTTGTGATTACCGCAAATACAAGATTAATAAATATAGCTCTACAGAAAAAAATCGCAAACCTCCTTAAAAATTTTGAATGTTTAATTTTACTGAGTTTCTATCGAATATATTTTTACAAAAAAAATATTTGTGTATTCCCAACAAACATACACATTTTGTGATGACTTCATAATTTAGACAAAATACTATTATAAACACAGATATTAATTAAAAACCGTCAAAATCAGCCATTCCGTGTGTCGTAAGTGCCGCGCTGAAGTGCAGACTGAATTGGTATTTTAAGACTGCGATGTTAAGGTCGATGTTTCTTTGAACAAATTTGGACCTGCTTATCTGGCCCTACCCTTCACCTTAAGTAACTGAGATATACAGTATAATATTTTACCGTGATACTTAGAATAACTAGTTATTCCAAGCTGTGATATCATTATGATACTTTTGATTTCGGAAAGTTAAGATGTCCCACCACGACTTATCTTCGACTGTAGTGCGATTTAACATCAGTTTTCACAAAGTACTTTTCTACATAGGGAAACAGTTGAGTGTGGTCAAGCGCTTGTCAGTCCTACATGATTTAATTCACCTAAGTTCCGAGTAACACTGCAGCTGTTATGGGTGGCCGTGTCGCTTAACATAAGGTGAACGCCCAGCACATCATGTCATTTCATATCATTAAAAAAAATTAACCACTGCCAACCTAGATACATAATAAGAAAAGGTAAATCAATAGCTTAAGCTGTGTAACATACAATCAAGTCTAACATACAAAGTAAGGCCTCTTTCATCCACCCGCCTCAATCCATGTATTCATGCATGACCCGATGCACTGATCAAGTAAGACTGCGTGCAGCTCTTGTTACAAAATTGTACTGTATGACAAATGAAGAAAATGAGGTATCAGTACCTCACAACATGACATGACATTTGAGGCATGACATTGTCACACCTCACGAAATAGAATGAGGGGCTCATACAAACTCATTTTGAAACCTTGTCCTACCCAACACTATAACCATGACTACAGTTTTGATTGATTTTACTCGATGCGGTCTTAAGCGCTCATAACAGATTGCATTGTCACTCCGAAATCTAAATTAAAGTTTTGCGTGACACCGCGCACTGCACATGTCATCCTGAGACATCACACAGCCTAAAAAAGTTTTCTAGACTGTGAGATCAGGGGGCGTACCGTGAGCTCTTAGCGCGATTCAAAACAGAGCCTATATTGGGTCGTTTTGTTTTTTTTGTATGGTGATTTTGACAAGCGAGCCAGTATAGGCTCGGTTTTGAATCGCGCTAAGAGCTCACGGTACGCCCCCAGTTCGTAAAGTCTCATTTGGCCCGTAATTTCACTAGCTACAGTGCCCTTGAAACCGGAACACAGAAGTGCTTGCACACAACTGCATGGCGGCAGAATAACTGGCAAAGCGGTGGTACCTAGACGAACTTTGCTGAAAAGTCCTACCACTTAATATATAAATAAATAAAAGTACACTTAATATTACCAATAAAAAAATAAATAAAAGATTGAAGTATGGATTACTAATGTTAATTTGTTAATAATTTAACTATGACAATTTCAACACTATCATAAACCTCAAATTTATTATCAACATTAAACTTTGTAATGCCAGAAATTGCCTGCTAATTACACGATTCCGCAAAATAAATGCCATTTAATTATTGCCTACCTGTACTAGCTAATGCCCGCGGCTTCGCCCGCGTGCACTATCCCTCAGGAACCGTTTATTTTCGGGGCAAAACTTTCGTTTTAGCGCACCCCTAAACACCCCACCCCTAATGATCTTCGAAGTTTCAAGGTTTTAGCTTCAGGGGTTTAGGCAGTGCGAACGTCTTACGATGAGACCTTGTCCTGTATTTTTTACCCCTTTGAAGGATGAAATTCAAAAATTGCCGGACCCGTAGAGGTATGTATTTATTTTGTATGTTCTATACACATTTCAAATTTCAGTAATATACGGACAAACTTTTTAAATTTTTTATTCAAACTTAAACTACAAAATTCACCCCTTTTGAGGATGATTTTCAAAAAGTAAGCAACACCATTTCATTTATTTTTATACTTGTTTGTATGTGTCAAGTTTCAAAACGATACGTTACGAAATGTAAGTTTTTCATACAAACATTTTTCCCCCTTTTCATCCCTTAGGGGTTGAATTTTCAAAAGCCCTTTCTTAGCACGCGCCTACGTCATAAAAGAAAGCCACCGTCCAAATTTACAGTAATTTACGTCCAGCGGTTTGGGATTCACTTTGTCTGTTACCCAGTCAGGGTAAGAATTCATCAGGTTAAAGTTGGGTGGGGACTGTCGACTGAAGTCAGTGGTATAGATACAAAGCGAAGCTACAACCGTGCTGTTCAGCATAGAGTAGGCACTTTTATCTTTCTTTTCTTATTGTATTTTTATTTACCCCACAGACACAGCCTTAACATAGATCTTTATCTATATAGTTTTTTACGAATAACCATCAATTTAACTTTATAGGGTTAACGCAAGCCCAGACCCTTGTTTGATAGTTTATCTCGTCATTACGTTGCGACAATGTCATGAGATATCATGAATAAGTGTTATAGTGGTTGTGCACGAAGGTCCTACCTAAAAGTACCCACGTAGGTAACTACAGGGTTATTGAACTTTTAAAGACAACCAAGTATAATATAATTACGATTTTACGTATATGGGTAAGTAGATTGACTCGTAGAACTGACAACCGATGGGGAAGAAAGGTTCTCGAGTGGCGACCACGAACCGGAAGACGCAGCGTATAAACCAGCGCCCCACTAGGTGGACCGACGATCTGGTGAAAGCCGCGGGCAGCCAATGGATGCAGGAGGCGAGCAGCCGCTCAAAGCGGCACTCTCTGGTCCACCAGAGAGTGCCGCTTTGAGCGGCTGCGGCTGTTCTGCTGAACATAGGCCTCCAGGCCTATGTTCAGCAGAGGACGTCTTCAGGTTGCTGATGATTTCAAAATATTTGAGTACCAGTGAGAAAACCGACAACTGTGGGAAACCACAGGGCGCCTTATGACTATAAATTTTAATTAGGTGTCCCAAAACAGCGTGTTTCCTAACAGACAGGTGTTTAAATCATGTCATACATACATATACACGTGTCATTGAATATCTATAGGTAGGTACGAAAGAAAGAAAGTATTGTTTTCCCATTTACACTATAACGGTTAAGTGCAGCGGGAGTGAAACAGCAATATGTCTGCTCTTTTCATATATTTTCTTTATTGAAACGCGTATAGTGCGTAATAGTTAAAAGCCGTGGTTAATTAACTTAAGCTTAATAAACGTTGACATTACTTAGAGGTTAGCTTTAAAGGTTATTTATTGTCCAGTGAAAGATAGCATGTAGCGGAGTTACGGACAACTAAAGACTGCATTAAAACTAGATCTTCTGTTCTTGCATAGCCGTAACGTCATCTAGACGGCACACAAACAAACGTATGGACCCAAAAAATACCTACTAGGTAAAAATATATAACCTACTTATATCTAACTGTCAAAGCTATATGAGTTTTTTTCTGTGCTTGCAACAGTATTTAGAACAAAGGGAAACCCCTGGTTTTTTCAAACTTAGTTTATTTTACATAGTATTTTTAAATTTGCATACTGATGCCCGTCTCTACTAAAGTTTTACAGCTCCACCTTAACGTACCATAACCTAGACTGCAACGCATTTGGTAACGTCCTAGGAGATAAGTGCAAACTTAAGAGCTGTCAAACCTTAGTGCAGACGGGTATAAGTACCTATTCTAATTTTGACATGTATAAACGCCAAAAATAGCCTATTTGCAGAAAATAATTTGACTTTGACTTAGGTACATATACTTACTTAATTATTTTAGTGCAATCGCATCAGTTTAGGCGAGCGCTATTCCTTTGTTTTTCCATCAGTGTTCCAAAAATCCTCGCCCTTTTGTAAATACTCTCTACATCGATCTATTTTTTTTTAATAGTTTGTAGGCATAGCATTTGACCTTTGTCTCACCTGATGGTAAGTGATGGCGCGGCTTACGGTGGTGCATGCTTGCCTAGAACTCCTAGAAGAAACCTGTTCACTCTTTATTTGAAGACTACCAGGTTATAGTTAGCTATAAACAAGGACGGTGGCAAGGTATTTCACTCATTTGCTGGACGCACTATAAAGTTTGACGCGAAACGCTTAGTGCGGGCTGTAGGAATATTAACTATGTAGGGATGCCGAGTTTCTGTGCGCCTTGTAGTCCGATGAAAGAATGGAGATGAAGGAATCAGTAAAAACATCTTCAACGGTCAGTGGTCAACAAGCCTATAAAACTTGTACTAAACCACGCGCATCGCATACCTTATCATCTCGCCTCTATAGCCAATAGCCATGTCAATAGCACTTTTGGTCCCCAGCTAAGTTAACAAATCTATACGCACAATTTATGTTGTAATGCATACTTGGATTATGCAATGCTGTAATATGATAATATATGTACCCACCTGTTTCTTAGTGCGGTGTTTGGGTAACGTATTGGAGAAGATGAATGACCTTTTTATTTGGCCGTGTATTATTGTTTTCCTCCTTGTTCTTTAGCTTAAAAAACAAAAATGCGAAAAGAGTTATCTTTGTAATCACAGACTGCTAAGGGATACTATTTGTAATGCCCTGCAGTAAAGTTTATTAAAATATAACTTAGCTAAGCAACGACTTTCTCCTGGGGTTTCCTACGTTTGTCAAATTCGTGTCAACCAATGATGATTTCAACTCACTGGTTTCAACCACAGAATTCGCCCCATTTAAGTATATATTATCAACTTAGCACATAGAGCCCATGGTGGCAAATTCGGACTTTACCCGAAGGTCCTTTGGCCTTGGTCCTTCGAGCTATGGCGTGCTCATGACATTTCACTTTAGAGAATCAGGGGGTCTAGACAAAGATACCTTTCCATTAGGGTAGTCAATTGTTTTTTTCTCTAATCTGTGGGTTAACGCCAAACGATAACTCAAAATGTATGGGACATTGCCTGCGGAAAACTTTTCAGCAGCTAATGTCATAGCTAATGTCATTCCCATACATTTAGAGTTATCGTTTGCCATCTTTGCTAGTAATGATTCTTCTGCAGCCTTTGCGTTGCGGATAAATTTGATACTTACATGAAATGCAGTACCATCAGCAGTGGTCCATCTACAGAGTCCAATCTACTGAAAACCCTGGTAAATACAAGCTAGCTATTTCCACACGCGTGTCACTAACGAATAAATTAAAATACCACCAAAGCTAAGTAAAATACCTCCCACAGGCAAGTTTTACATCTGTCAACACAAACCGACAAAGCACGAGCCAAGTTCAACAGGGCTCTGACACATTGACTATCTGAATGACGCAGCAGGGAAAGAAATAACATGTCAATCAGCCGTGTGGTCGTGGTGTGTGTATAGTTTTGTGTATAGGATCACCCCATTTCTTTTCGCGTGTGACGTGCCGTAAGAGCTGTGGCAGATAATATTCAGGGGGAGGGGGTGCAGCTTGAATACCAAAAATATATACCTACTCTTTATCAAATCTTTCGCAAGACTTGTGGGGTAAGATAGATTTTATACTTACTAATTTTATCAGCTCTCCATACATGTAAGTACCTAAAGTAATGTTACATACTCATTCAGAACGCGAGCGAAGCGAGCGCGAAAAATTTTATATATTCCGAATTGTATTACAGAACACATGGATGGCTATACGTGGCGTATGGTATATTATTTGTACTGACTGACATGAAATTCATGTTTAAATAATCATGAATTAGGTACATGATTTTTTTATATTTTTATATTTGAACGACTAGCTCGCCACGTCATTCATTGACATGTTATTTCATTAATCCACCTGACTAACGCATGTTTGAGTGGTCCGGCTGCGACCTCACAATCTGTGTGTCAGAGCCCTAAACTTGAAAGATAAACACCGACAGCTCGGTTTCACCGCTAATCGAGCCCTTTGTTGATCTGTTGGTTTTTATTTCGCTGCTTCACTCTTCTTGTGCTGCAGTGGGCTAGAAAAAACTTCGGAATTTGTGAAAATGTCTAGGAATTTGGATTAAATAAATAAAGCCACCTTTCCAGTGCTCATCATGATTATTCAGTAGAAGGTATAATATGAAGATTACTTATGTAGGTAGGTACATTACAAAGAGTACCTATGTGACCTATGATTTAAGGGTGCTGCCATATACAACAAATGTGTTTTTTTCTCGTTTACTAGATGAGTCATAGATGGCGCTGCTTTACGGAACCCTCTGTGCGCGAGTCTGACTCGCACTGGGACGGTTTTACCTATTTTTTACAACTGCCTGCAACATTACGCTGCATCTAAGAAATTAAGCGTGTAAGTACACACAGAAGGGCAAATATTATTCGTATCTATATCCATGTTTACTTATTCTGGTTTTAGCTCCGTAACTGGTTTACCGTCTTCCATGCTGAGGGACCGCACTTTCTTTTTTTTAATGTGCTAACAGGGCACTTAGCAGTTTTTACTTTTAGCAGCTTATGGAAATCGAGGGGAGATTAGGTGAGATTTTCGTCAATACGCCATCGCTAGTGGAGTGGAACGTGAGACATGTATTCGGACGTCCAATATAAAAATTTGTTAAACTAATTAGATAGGTAGGTACCTATAAGTAACTCCAATAATGAGGTACCTACCCATATTATTTTTGACAGCCTCTGAGGTGTGGTGGTCGAGCGTATCGGCTCTTAACCCGGAGGCGGCGGGTTCGATTCCTGCGACAGGACAAGGATTTGTGCAAATGAATAGAATAGAATAGAATAAATATTTATTCATGACAAAAGGCACAAAACAATCGGCAATGGCATAATACTAGGAATAATACAAAAACATTTTGTTTGCCTGTTGCCACGAATCGGTCCCAACTCAGCATATTGCTGGTCATACAACCAGCGCTGGTCTTCCGTTGGGGCCGTTTCGGTGTCGCCACGGCATGATTTACAATTACCTAAACTGATAATAAGCTAAGTCGCGCAAATGAAAAAAAGGGCAAACACTTGTGTTGTGTCTGGGTGTTGTGGGACCATGGTCCTCGTAGTTCCTGGATCGTGGTCCCTGTGTATCTAGATCATGGTCCCTAGATACAGGGAATCCTAGTTAGGGTCCAGGATATCTATGTATGTGATCATTGGGAGTTGGGCGTTATTATAAAGTACCTACTTAATTACTGCTTAGATAACTTTGACTTAAAATTATTTTTTAAATAAAAATACTTCTATGTAACTAGGTTAGGTTGCTGTAGGTATGAATTTATCATATTTCATAAAAATTTGGTAAGTACCTACTTACCTAATTTTTATGAAATTTGATAAATACCTATCCTGAAATAAAGTAGTAGGTACCTAGTAAAGTGAGCAGGTATATATAGGTACCTAGGCTAGCTTTAGGTTTATAGGTGCAGCTGCGCAGCTTCCGGGCGGCAACCACCGTAACTAAGGTTATTCTGCGAACGAATTATTTTATGTGCGTAGGTAAAATAAAAAAAAGTAAAGAAAAAAAAGAGGAAAAAAAAGGAAAAGAGAAAAAAAAGAAATAAAAAAAAAGAAAGAAAGAGAAAGAAAAAACCTCTTCTCTCTTCTCTCTTTTTCTTTCTCTTCTCTTTTCTTTTTTTTCTTTGGGGAAAGAGATAAATTACCAGATTAGATCATTTATCTAGACAGGTGGATACCTAATCAATTAATCAGAGTACCCTTCAACACACATGTAATAGCTAATATAGCTATATGTGATCGTAAAAATAGCTAAAGACAGAAAACCTCTTGATAGGCAAATCCCACAGCCTCTGAATAAAACCGTTATCACTGGCAGTATATCCACTTTATTCACGTTCATTAATATTAATCCAAAGCAGACCACTTTATCTGTTCCCGGCTGTAAATTAACGTAGATTACAGTTGCGGTTGGCCAACATCCCGACTAGGATTTATAAAAGTTTACCGTGACCACACACGAAGCAATAAAAAAGTTTTCATCACAGTTGCTCGTAAAGTGGCTCTTATCCTACCGCTTTTAGGATCATAATCCAAGAAATTTCAACGCGTGCTTTTCACTATACATTACCTCACGATTTGTATCTCACTGCAAGTTATACGTAATTTTCGTCGTTTCGTTTCGTTTCGTTCTAGTTTCAGTTCCAGTTCAGTTTTTCACAACTCTGTTTTTTCCTCGCAACTGTGATGAAAAACGTCGTATGACATGCGTCATACGACACTCTCGGCTCCCATAACGCGCTCGCCTGTGGCTCCCGCGCATATTACCACCTCGAGAATGTTTGAATTGCCATACGTATTCTTTAAAATACAATACGGCAAACAAAAACTTTCGCACTCGCTACGCTCGTGCTTTTGATATTTCTACTGTATTTTGTTTTATAACAAGCGCCTTTGTAATGACTGAAATGTATTTCAGGTTTGAATTGGCATACGTGTTTTCTGAAATAAATACAATACGGCAAACATAAAAATATTCGCGCTCGCTACGCTCGGTATTTTGATATTTCTATTGTGTTTTGTTTTGTAACAAGCGCGTTTGTACTGACTGAAATGTAAGTCATGTTTGAATTACCATACGTAAATTCTGAAATACAATATGGCATAATAATATAAAAAATTTCGCGCTCGCTTCGCTTGCGCTTTTATTGTTTCTACTGTATTTTATTTTATAACAAGCGCGTTTGTGCTGACCGAAATATAATTCATGCTTGAATTGCAATAAGTGTTCTATGAAATACACAAAACACAAAAAAATATAAATATTTTCTCGCTCACTTCGCTCGCGCTTTTCATATTTCTACTGTGTCCCGCCCAGAATATTTATGAGTTTGCTTCATATAGGTACTTAGATGTATGTGGAGCTGATAAAATTCTTAGTTTTTCAGTCTATTCCCATTTGTCGCTAAACCAATTACATCTAGGAGATACTTTTAATCGTAATTTGTTAATAGGTACATTCTATTTATTTCCGTAATATTAGTTTTCATGTAATCGCGTTGAGAGAAAATTTGAATTTGCCGCGCTAGTGTAACGTTCCACCTTAACACTGGAATAGAGACAAGTTTTGAAAAATAATACGATGCAACCACGTGAACTTTTCGCGTTCCCGTCAAAACTCTGAAACGTGGTTTTCGTGTTGCTTCCAAAATCCCATAAAAGCTTCTAGTAAAGTTGCCACCACTTTACTAGGGCATGACTTAGACTGGACTGAGACTACCTGACTTAGACTGGACTATGACTACGCAGACTGTGACTAAGACTTGACTTTACGTGAAATATTCTATCATTATGAAAAATTACAATACTTGACACTGGCTAAATACACTATGTGTGGAGCCAAAATATAAGAGAAAAAAAAACCTGTGGACCAAAGAGTATGTACGTAACAATATCTTGTAGTAAATTATATACTCTTTGACAATATCTGTAGTCTGTGGACTGTGGAATTAACAAAAATATAAAGCCGCATTTTCGCCTCTTGTATTTACCAATTTTAAGTTCTGTGCGTTTGTGTGTCACTCTTCAGTTGCGTGTTTTCCGTTATTATTTAGAGGCGAGCGCGGCGTGGTTCGGCCACAGGTCCTAATACTAAGTGTCGGTTCGGTAACTTTTAGATCTCAGATAGATTACAGTTACACTTACCTACACTCTTGTGTATTTTCTAAGTACCTGGGTACTGATTTTCGTAACACAACCGGAAAAAGTTTAAAAATGATGGATAAAGTGAAGTCATTGTGGTCTAAGACTAACCGGTGGCATAGAGGTGAGTGATGTGTTTTTTAGAGTATACCTAGGCAATGTATAGGTACTCTAAGGTTAAGTAGGTACCTGTACAAAATATAAAATAAGTACTTTTTTGATAATTCCATAAATAAACAGATTTATTTAGGAACCTAAATAGGTAAGTACCTACTTTAGTACAGGTCTCTCGAGTACTTATTTTAACATATTATTTATCTTTAAAAAATAATATGAGAAAATGAGAAATTGTACTTATTATGTACATTCTTGTTTTGTTCTATTTATTGATAGACATTTATATAATTATGTAAAGGCACTGATTATAATACAGGTACCACATCCCATGGAATAAAATAACTCTGGCTATTTTATGAATTATTTTATTTCTGCATAACGCAAGATTAGCGAGTGACATCAATTGTGTGTTGGCGAGGTATTGGGCCAAGTCAAACACTGGACACTAACTAGTAACACTCATAACACAATCACTAGATTTTTTCACATCTGGGCTATTTTTCATTTGTTGCTGATGAGAGCCTGTGGCTGTGAGTATAGGCCTTCGCTACTACCCCATAATAAATATGTATATACATAATCTTTAATACTACCCAAGATCAACAGCCCCTTTTCTTAGAAAAACATATTTGTCATGATTCTTATTCTTATTCTATTTGGGGGCGGTAAGGCCTGCACTGATGTCCCGCATGGGGTGTATTGTGCATTTCCCCCTGCCAGCATTTACCTAAGCCAGCCCAGCTCCTTTATGTATCGGAGCACGGCTTTGGGCTGCTGGCACAACTGTTCCAGTGATGTAACATTAGATGGTGGTCTGGAGACCGATTGCAGTCGATCCCGTGGTCGTTGTGCTTGATAATTTAGTAGATGCGTCGTTTCTCTTGCCTCTTTTGTGGCTGTGCAATATAGCAGCACGTGCTCCACTGTCTCGTTTTCCTGCATGCAACCCCGGCACAGAGGGCTATCCGTGGCACCAATCTTGTGCAAGTGATAATTGAGGTTACAGTGACCTGTGATGATACCCACCATAAGGCGGAGGTCTTGCCTCGTTAATTTCAGCAAATTGTTTGTGATTTTCCTATTTAAGGATGGAATTATTTGTCATGATATTGTTAGTTTCTTCCTTAACCGCTACTTGCGCTACTTGACCTTAATCCATTTTAATATTAGTCATTAATATTCAGGGTATTTCCACTATAGCTGCAAGCATATCATTACATTATAATTTTACTTAATGTTTCTTTTTGTCCTGGAAAACTTTAAATACATTACAAATTGAGAACACAAAAGTCCAGCTGGAATGCTAACTTTCTCTATATTGAGCATAAATATGCATAATATTATGTATAAGAACATTTATGTTAGGCCAGTGATGCACATACTCACCTGTGTGTTAAAGTTCTTTCTTAGGATCTTCTCACCCAGCTGCTGTTAGGTCAGCTGTTATGTCTACATCTTGATTACATTTTTGTGTTAGGATAAATAACAAAATTGCTATGCCCATCCTTTCCCTACTATAATTATGTATTACCTATTTAAAATTAAAACATTTTTCTGTTTGTTTGTCTAGCTGAAACTGTTGATTTAGACATTAAATAAGCTAAAAATATGAATGAAATATGAATCCCTAGGTGAGGGTTACATATTTGTTCCATTTGGGGTTGAGGCGATGGGTCCCTGGGGCCCACAGGCACGGTCTCTAGCCTTAGTGTGTACATAGATATAATATAGGTTGTATAAATTAAATGTATTTTTAAGTATATAGTCGGTTACAGTTATTAAAACATTGCTGAAAGTATAATATTTTTTTTTGTTTTCAATAAATCATTAATAGATTATGAAAATTATAAGTAAGTATATATATATACATATTTAGTTATTTTACCTAGGTACTTAAAAATATAAGTACTAAGCTGGATTTATAGTCAATGGTACTTAGGTATTTACCATCAATGCTATGCATATAAATTATTTTAAAAAAAATTATTAGTTACACAACTCTGAGAGCAAATTGGGATACTTTTTGTTCAAAAAAATGATGTTTCCCTGAAAACTGGTAAATTCTAGTTTAAAATCACTGCTCAATGCCTTTGTCTTTCCAGGGCTTTTAATATTTTTGATAGTGGAACTGCGACTGATACCAGGAGGTAAACTTGGCTTCACATGCAATGATCCCGCGCTGTCCCACACTTTTACCGGAGATACCATCACATGGAAGCATTTGATTGGCATTGTACTGTTTCTGCCATTAGCTGTGGTAAGTGTACTTCTTAGAATAAAATAAGACTGGTATGGAAAGGCGGCTCGGGTTCCATTGAAATTTACATACTAATTTTGTTAATTACCAGGGCTGGTACCTGGTACTAGTTCAAAAAATATAGCTAAACATTCATAGAGCTCTTAAGAATGTAAAGAGCAATAAGCTAAATCTTTTTCATTTCATTTCATTTCAAAAATTTCTGGACTGGATAACCTTGAACCAACATTATGCTAGCCTCACACTACATAAAATATAGTTATAGCAAAAAGGTGATTTTAGAATGTCTTTTAACTGATTAATAGCAAGTTTCATTGCTAGTCTATTCTTAGAACTTTTCATTACACCTACAAAAAATCACTATAAAAACTGTAGATCTATCTTATCAATAAAATAGGTACTTTAATCTTTTGTTTTCTAAATTACAATACACACACACACTACACTACACTACACTACACACACTACACTACACACACTCACTACACTACACTACACTATACTTACATATCTTTAAGTAACCAGAATTCACACAATAAATTCAAAATTTAAATTGTTACAAAATATGCAACAATGCATGATTCTGCTATAGATAACACCTTTGCTCAAAAGATATACTTTGCTTTGATAAAAAAAAACATACTTGACTTCAAGTTCAAAGAGTAATAGATTCAAAACTTCAAATGAGTGAGCTGAACCTTGAGTTATTGAGTCACATATAATAATTTTATTTATGTACCTATGTTCAGTAGACAAAAACATACATTACGTCATTTATTATCTTATCATCACAGATTTCAGATGTTAGATACCTATTTTATTTATTTATTTAATACCATGGAACATGTAGGAGAGAATGCCAATACACCAAGAAAACAGTGTAGAAATATGCCTAAAACTAGATGGCGCTGCAAAATGAGCGGGCTATAACTTAAGTTGAGCGTAGATCAGAAATGTGCCAAAAAACTGTTTTAAACCTAGCCCGCCGTAGCTAGCCGTACAGCCCGCTCATTTTGCAGTGCCATCTAGGTTTAAAATGGTTTTTTGGCTTATTTCTGATCTCCGCTCAACTTATAGCTCGCTCATATTGCAGCGCCATCTAGTTTTCTATCGGTTTTTGGCATATTTCTGATCTACGCTGTTTTCTTGGTGTATTGGCATTCCTCTCCTACTTGTTCCATGTTAATACTGACATTATTACTTTGGCACTAAATCATTAATACCTAATTATAGTGCCAGCGGTAAAACTAAAGATACGCAGGAGAACCAAAGCCAACGAAATATATGTACTCTACTACTAAAATATTTTTTCAGATGTTAACAGTAGAAAGGATGTATCATAATGATAAGACGACAAAGCCTAAGAAACAAGCTCTGCGATGGTACAAAGAATATCTGTTCGGAGTACTGCTTAACATAACTATTGTGCAAACCATCAAGCTCATAGTGGGGTCTCCTAGACCTCACTTCTTTGACACTTGCAGTCCTAGTGAGGCTTTGACCTGTAAAGAGTAAGTTTATTAGTTAACTTTAATAAAGTTCTGAAAAATAACACCTACCCGCAAGGCAACAATACATGAGATATGATAGGTACATAGGTTATGTACTAAAGAACGTACGTAACCGCGATTATAATAGGCTAGTGTCCTGCTATTAAAAATTAACAACTTAATGTTATTTTCGTAAAGTATGTTAAAAATAAATGCAATAATTGAAAAAAAAAGTAAAATCTGTAAATAAATCACGGAGTAATAAGCTTTTAAAGTTTCTGGAGGGGGCATCGCCTTTCCCTTTCTAGCAAAACAGAGCTTCCCCACAGTTACATGAAAACGCATGTTGTGAAGTCGCATGCCAAAGAGATTGTATATAAAGCTACCACAGTTTAGTAATGAGGTACTCTTAAGGAAAACGTACTGACGTCACTGCACGTTTGAACTGTCTCTTTCTATTCCTATATTTTAAAATGCTTGTATCTCTGTTATTTTTTGGTATTTTAATTTTTGTTTTCACGACTGTTTATTTTTTGAGGAATATTATTAAATTGTACAATAAAAAAAAATAGCAGGAAACAAGCCTATTGTATTCCCAAGTTCTGCCATTTCCATTTGAATTGCTTTTTGATGCTTTATGGATGTATTGACTGTAGCAAAAACATCTGTACTATATAGTAGTAAGGCTCAATTCAGATCAGAACCCTAATTCTGTATGACCAATTTACGATTCCTTGCTTCGAAACCACGCGAATTCCTTGTCTTACATAAGAAATCTGCAAAAATCTATTCTCTATGAAATGAGAACGAAACCGCGCGAAATGAATGTGGAATTAACTGGGATTGGCGCGATTTGAACTGTCAAAAATCATATGTTCCACTGAGGCGCGTTCCGAAACATGAACCCGTTGAAAGTTACCACCACTTATGTCAATATTAATTATTCAAAATAAAACTAATTTTAATGTAAAGTGAAGGTATTTCTGAAGGTTTTCTGTCAATTTTTAATAATTACCCATGGTTTCGTTATATCACAACATAAATAAGCCATTCCTTTATTTTAATTTTTTTAGCGGTTTTGGGATGAGAAATCCTTTAGTTCTAATTCGGAACGCACTCGAGGTATCCAAAACCTGTCATAGATAATTTGCCTTAGATTATACAGAATACAAAAATTGTCGATTCCTTGCTGTGACACGATTTGAACAAGACACGATAACGACGTGGTTTCTGTATCGTGTGGAATCTGTGTTTTCATACAGAATTATGGCCCAGGCGGATAAAAGCTCGAGCACGTTTTAAGTGGTAATTCAATATCAATCTTATTGCATTTAGACAATGCTGAAAATAGTATGCGACATTTTTCCGCCTGATCTGAATTGACCTATTTGATACTATTCTCTCATATATTTAGTTAGCTATATATTTTGTCATCATTAAATAAGGTTGATATTCCAATAGCACTTATAAAGTGCTCGAGCATTTTGCTGCTCTGTCTGAATTGATCCTAAGTCATCGAAAAGGCTGGGTCTCAAAATACATGGAAAGTCGCCATCCTTCTTTAGCAACCAGAGGGATTTGTAGATATATCTTATCCTTCTTACAATGAGCACTGCATAACAGTGGAATAGCTGCTCAGTGTTTTCTCTTGTTTTATCTTTGCCCAATTCAAACTCAACAGAGAGAGACAAAACACTAAATAAGCATTCTTCGACTGCACAGTGTTTTATGGACTCATACCCCCTTCTATACTACCCGAGTCCTCTATCTCGTTAACTAAATTCCAAATTTATACGAAAAATTTAGCTAACATCGGCCCCTAGAGAATAACATTACAAATGTTCAACAAAAGTATCATATTAATCAAAACACTGTTGGGTACACTACCTACTGGTAGTGGGCTGGAGCATTAGGACTGTCTTTAGGTCAATGCAGCTAGTACGCAGTGCAAATTGTTTTTTCTTTTTATTTTTATTTTTAATAAATGTTTTTTGTAGTAACTAGTGTAGCTAATAGCATTTAGTTGTCATCATTCATTCATCATCAGCCTGAAGATGTCCACTGCTGAACATAGGCTTCCCCATAAAGCGCCACTTTGAGCGGCAGCTTGCCTCCTGCACCCATCGGCTCCCTGCAGTTCTGACTAGCAAACGCTAGTCAGAACCGCGGGTGGGTGGTAGTAATAGTTGGTATTATTGTAGTAGCCAGTTTAAAGAATAAAGGCACTTTTGCCCATTAGAAAGAATCCAAACATATTTTCACACAGAAAACACAAACAAATATTTTTTTTCTAATTCTATCCGGTTATCCTGTAGTGATCTGTAAGTAATTACTGCTTTTTTTACAATTTTCAGTTCAGAATATGTCCCCAGCTACACTTGCACCAAGGCGCATTGGCTCAGTCAGTCCGATAAGAGTTTCCCATCTGGGCACTCTTCTATGGCTCTGCATGCTGGAGTATTCTTAGCAGTAAGTATCTTTATTAATAACAGGGCTGGCGCACTCCGCAGCAAAAGTTCGAGGCCTTAGTTTTATAGTTACGAGGCTATATAATATCTGAGTTTGAATTGGTATATTATCCCGAAAGGGGGTAAATCTATTTCCCAAGGTAGACAATGTTTCTTCTACGACTTTTCTAAATTAACAGCGTTTCATTGAAGAAATGCCATGTAAAGTTTACGTTCGAAGATAGCCCTAGTGCAGCTGGGTGGTTGAACTTCGTCGTTGACCGAATGCACTTAAATGAGTTTGACGACCTGTGCTTAGAAATGAATTTGTTTATATATTTTAGTATCTTGTTAACGCTGGTAGCGATCACACGTACAATTTTGTGAGTGGATTTATTTTTAGAATGGAGATTTGGAAACACGCAGTTTCAAGTAAGGCTCTCACAACTTTTGGGCTATCATGGTTTCAGTCCCCTCCTTTCGGGATAACATACCAATTCAAACTCACCTTGTATATGTCAACTTCTTTTTGTAAGAACCGATTGCTTAGAAATAATTGCGGTTATTTATAAACTGTCGAATTATTGCAAACGGGCAATGTGTCTCACAATAAAACGGCCGATTTTTTGGTTATTTATAATTAATCAGTATTACTTCGTTATATTGTATTGTGTACTTCTAGTGTGGTCAAAACTAACCTAACACTCTTCGTCGCTTCGCTCGTCGTCGTAACCTACTGGTTAGCCACTAGTGACTCTAAAAATCAATAAATTACAGCAGAAATTGGTGCATTAATATGGGTTTGTTCACAATTAAACGCTACTGAAATCGTTTGTTTATAAACTCACCGCTAGACAACAACTAATTATAAATAATCGAAAAATCATCCGTTTTATTGCAAGACAAATTGTCCGTTTACAATAATTCGACGGTTTATAAATAACCGCGTTTTTTTATAAACAATCGGTTCTTACAAAAAGACGGTTATGTATACATTGGCGGCCCATCCTTGTCAGATTATGAGATAAGTATGTGTTGGAAAGAGAGGTGACTAGATTAACATAATTTTAGCCTCGCAATGCGAGCTGAATTGTACTTTATTACGTTTTAGCTGGAGTCGCTATTTAGTTTATATCTTTTTACACAGTGAACCTTCCACTTTTTTTTTATAAAATAGCTAATAACCTTTTTAAGGGCAACTTTTTTGTACACACAAACATTAATCAAACAACTTTTGGCTGATTAATTTGAATGTCCCATACAAAAGAACATTTACCTATTCAAAGATCTAAATAATTCAGATACTGACTACTTAATATAGGTACTTACTTTTTGTTTGTATGTAAATACATAAATGTAATGAACATGAGTTCATCACACAAATGTTTGTCCTGGGTGGGAATCGAACCCACAACCTACAGTATTGAAAGCAGAGCTACTACCAACCAGGCTATAATATAATGCTAGTCAACAGCAAACCAATTGTTATTAGACTGGCCTCATAGCTCAGTTTGTTGTAGCCCTGCCTTCTGAACTGTAGGTTGTGAGTTCGATTCCCGCCCGGGACAAACTACATTGTACATAAGTGTTTGTTCTGTGTCTGCTTGTTATATTGTATTCTGTGTATTTATTTACAAACAAAAAGTATCTAAGTATTCTATCAGTTCATCATTAACAGCCTGAAGACGTCCACTGCTGAACATAGGCCTCCCCCAGAGCACGCCACCTTATTTATAATATCCACAAATATTTAATTATTTGTTTATTTCCTTCCAGTATTATCTATATAAGAGGACCATTCGTTCGAGCACAGTATCAAGTGCGCAAGTTGTGCTACTGCTTACCACAGTGTACTGTTGCGTTTCTCGAATGACGGACCATAGACATCACTGGTGGGATGTATTGGCAGGCGTTATCATAGGAGTACCCATACTGATGTATACTGTAAGTACATTATACATTCTTCCTTCACACCAACAGCTGGAAGACGTCCACTGCAGAAAACAGGCCTCCCCCATAAAACGCCACTTTGGACGCTTATCATAGGAAAGGTTTGTTATAATCACCACGCCACGCTTGGCAAGCGGCTTGGTGGTGAACATTTCAATGTACCTATTCTCTGGATATTCTGGCCATTCTTCTTTAATAAATGATAAACTGTGTGGTCTGAGTAAGACCCGGCTAAGGGAATATCCAGGTAATGGGCAGCAGCATTCTCCTTGGGATCACCAACCCGCCTGCTAACCATGGTGATTATGATAAGCGTCCAAAGTGGCGTTTAATGGGGAGACCTGTGTTCAGCAGCGGACGTCTTCCGGCTGTTATGCGAGTCTCAAATCGAGAGTGTTCTTAGCTGTTAGAGATTTTAAAATTTAAAGGTATTGTCGCAGCGTCCGACCTCTTAAACGATGACCATGGACAACGACTGACAATACTGGACGAAACACTGAATTGACAGAAAAGATTTGAGACGACAAGACGAAGAGAAAAGACGACGCTCAGACTTTCTCCGTTTTTTATATATATTTTATAGTTTTATTTCCACCCTTGTTCCCACGACGACGACGACCAGCACCGCCGACTCCTTGATCGACTTTTCAGGTATATACATTTTTGTTTCAGATTTTCTACCTCTGCAGAAATTTCGAAGCGCCTGCGCCGAGCGAAGGAAATGTGACAAAACCAGACTTAGATATTAATAGCACAGTAGATAACATAAGTACAAGTATTAATGCAACGTTAATTGATAATAAGGAAACGTAAATATTGACATTATTGTTTTATAGCCACCGCCTTTAAAGGAACGAATCCAAAATGAAACCAATTCTGTTAGTTGGTAATTTGCACTGTTTTATATAAATGTTTGGTAACTCACCTAAAACTTTGTAGACCATAGCTAAAGTCATTTAAATAATAACTGTTTATAGGTTTTTTTTCAATACTTAACATTTTCACTAATGGGAATTGGCTTAAAAATACACGTTAGCAATCCAATAATACAGTGCACAGTGGTCATAATAATTTCGTTTGTGGTATAGCTCGTATTTTTTTTTAGTAGAAAAAACAGCATTCTATTTTTGCATTATTATCACATACAATCTTATCAGTTTTCAGTATTAAAAGATGAGAAATTTCCAGTGATTGCGTATGTATGTGTGAACTAGGTTCAAATATAAACTGAAATTATGATACCATGTATAAACTGGGAACACATTCAATGTTTCCGGTGTTTCGCTTGCACACAAAAAACTGGTGCGAGAGCCCACTGCAAAAATACCTACGTCATCGGGTACCCCAATAGGCTATCTTTAGATCGTTAACCGACACTGAAACATGTAAAAAAACACAGGTCTGCCAGTTCCGATCCTGCCGGGTCATGGAAATAATCCACCTCCACCAACTTAAAAAGTCTCGAATACTAAGTTTCGCCAAGTTTAGACCTGGCAGACCTTTTAATCTATTATCATGGGCATCTTGGCTATTATTGGGCGTAGGTTTCATTGGGGTATTCGCTGAGGTAGGTAAAGAGTGTGAAGGGGACATTGTTAGGGGTCTGCCAGGTACTTTCGGCAGGGTGCGCTATGGCAGACCATTTTTTTTTACATAATTAATCAATGGTTAACTGTTGCCAGAACTTACATTCGGATACATCTTGACAAAAAAAAATACGTCAAAAATTTTTAATTATTTCCATGACCCGGCAGAATCGGAACTGGCAGACCTGATTTTTTTTACATATTTAGATGCCGTTTAACGATCTAAAGATAGCCTATTAGGGTACCCGATGACGTAGGTATTTGTGCAGTGGGCTCTCGCACCAAACGCAATTACGCGTGTAATTTGCGCCTGTTGGCGGCGAAGTGCGCTCGCTACGTTTGCGAAGTATCGAAGTAAGAAGTGGTTTGCATTCTTGAGTGTGCACGCTTCGCCGCTCGGAGTCGGTCAGCGGAGAGTCCGCCACTTATTGTTTGCCTAGTGAACACACAGCCTTATTGGTACCGGTTATAATATTAATTGTAGTTATAGTAATTTATAATTGTAGGTTAGTAATTTATTTAAATAATTATAATATACTTTAATAGTAAAAAAATGTGGCAGGTACCGTTTTTGAAGCTAAGCTCATTTGGTAGGTCATTGACTTCAATTGCGATCCGTCGTAAATTGGAATTCTGCTATGGGCTTGAGAAGTAAAAAAAATAACAATTCCTGATCTGTAATTACTAAAACGATAAATATAGTAAAATAAAGTAATAAAATAAATTACCAATTTCTTCCATTATCCACGCCAATGGGACAAGTGGGAATTTACATTCCCAACTGCTCCATCGATGTGGAGGTAAGGAGCGATTGGGAATATTGATTACTTCTTTTAACCGAATAAACATCACTTCGATTTTGGAATTATTATTTTCGGTTGACTTATGTTTAATGAGAGTATTATTATTATTAACACACGATGGCAGGTAATGGGTTCGATTCCCATCCGTTGTCTAAACATTTCCTTTGCCTGTGATTAATTTTAACGTATTCCTTTTTCGTATTTACCTAGTCATAAACTAGGATTCTTCATTCCTTTTTTACTAAATTGTAGATTTACGTATAATTAGTTAAATTGTTATTTATTTATTGTAGTACACAATGTAGTTAGGGGGGAACGAGTTGAGCCTATCAGATATGCGTGAGCGAGTGTAGCTCAGCGATAGATCGTGCTACAGCGTCACAGCTGCCCATAACAGATTGCAGTATCACTCGGAACTCTAAATTAATGCAGTTTTGCGTGACACTGCACTGCGCACGTCATCCTGAGACTTCACAGTATAGTAATATAGTAAGGAAACCGTTATCTTCTAGAATCATATAATTTGACGGCATGTGTCATCTAACAACCCGCACTTTGCCAGTGCGGTGGATTATGGAATACACTCATCCCTGTGAGGCCAGTTCGAATGTACGAAAATGATAAATAAATTGACATTTCGAAGCCTTATCCCCCTAGCTCTTTCGATTTTGGAAAATGAACCAAAACGCACCCATCTCTTTCCGTGGACTAAGTGTCGGCTAAGGGAATATCCAAGGAATGGGCAGCAGCATTCTCCTCGGTACATTAAATTGTTCGTCACCAAGATGCCTGCCAAGCGTGGTGATTATAGCAAACCCCCTTCCCCCCTATAATAATCGTCTAAGATGGCGTTTTATGGAAGTGGCCCTTGTTCGGTAGTGGACGTCTTCCGGCTGATGTGTGTACAATTTTGTACATATCACACAACCACACTCACTCACTTATCGTCCGTCTATATGGACGGAAGATAAGTCGAATGAGTAGAGAAAGAAAGTGAGAGTAGAGAATACGGTTCCGATCACATTAAGTATCACCAAGACTCAACTTGTTTCTCCCTTACTCCCTATAAGTACCACATAGATATTTGTGGTTCACCTAGTCCAAGGTAAAACAAAAGTAAAAAATTCATTTTATAGAGGGTAGTTTGTTATTCGTAAGGCGAAGAAATTTCATTCCAAAAATAAGGAAGAAATTCCTTATATGAAAAGTGTCGCTTAACTTCAGATAAATTGCATTCCATTAAATCAGATGAAGGTAAATCCAAATTAAATATTAAATTATTGCAAGAGAATGGTTTTAATACTGAATTTTCTGAGGAGGATTGTTTTTTTTTAATACTGTTGGCATTATAAAAAATACTGCCTTCTAAATCATGGAATTGAGCTTATTATCACTTTTTCTTGAATATCTCAAAAGAGGGTAGAGTGGATTTATCCGAGTTTGGAGTTAAGCGACACATTTATATTCCAAATGGTACGTAATCGTAGTTCGTATGAATATTGCTTTTGAAAAGAACCTAGGTTAACCTATGTATAATTGTATACGTAGCATTATAAATTATTTATTATCATTTTACGCCGTAAGTACAGCTTATTTTTATTCATAAAAGGTTGAACCGTTTCACATATTAAAACAATGTAAGTAAATCCAATCTTTTATAAAATATCGGTGGAGGCATTTCTACCAAACGCGTTAATAATAGCGCGGTTTGAATCGGAGATTATTTTTATAATATGCTATTAGCCTTGGCTATACCCAATAAGTATTAGTGTTGCTTTAAAAGCAGTACATGATGTGAGCCAAACCAAATGAAGTAAACCAATGTACATTAAGATAATGCGCTAATATTTTTATTTTTATACTGTATAATAAAATGTTTCGCTAATATTTCTTCATATTTTCATTTAATAGTTAAGTGTGGTATTTATTTTAGAATTAGCTAACTAATTTTGAAATGTCAACCAACAATAGCTTTAGTCATTTTAGTTTTTAACGTAGAACTGCAGTGCAGTTTCAGACTTTGCAGGTAAATAAAAATTACCCAAAAATTTAAATCAATACATATTTTATAAAAAGGGGACAATATGGCAAATTGCCATGATAAGTTAGCCCCTAGGAGCTTACACATAAGGTCTATTTCCTTATTTATGAAAAGCTAAAGTAAGACGGACCACGAGAAATAAAAAATGAAAAATCTCATATCGCAATACCGCTCAAAATCAAACTTCACATTCAGCAAATGCCAAATCCATTAATAATCAAAAAGCAACCATTACCGAATCAAACAGTAGACTAAATACTAGTAATTACACTGAAGTCAATTTGGTAATTACAAGCGATTATGTCGAAGCTCTCTGTTTGCCCTGTGTTTACGATATGAAATTTTAATACTTGTGCAAACATACTGAAATAATTTACCCTAAGAACTGTTATAGTGGATTTTAACCCAGTGGAACCGTCATTAATATTTCAACGTTTTAAAGAAAATAACAAAATCAGATTTTGTACCTTTGTCTTTCGGCTTTTTAGTCATTCTGCTCTCGTAGCCATTTTTCTTTGTAGGCAGTCTGATCAGCTTTAAAGCTTTAAAGATACGTAGATTGTAGAAGAACAGTGGACTATTTTTGAATAACAAACCTGTGATGTTAATTTATAAATGTCACTGTGTACTTGTCTTGAATTGTTTATATTGTAGTGTGTACTTAATACCTAGGCAAATTCATAATATTTTTAGCGAATTGTGTATCGGGTATTTTACTATTGCCTAATAGTATTTAGATTCTAGATAATATTGCCGGTGGAGACACTTATTTGGTATCGTAAATTTGGTTCTTCTGCTACTCGAGAGTACTGTGGCATGTCAAAAGCTTTCGATAATGTGTCCATAATGAAATACGGCAATACGTTCAGAATTTCGATTTCCTTTTAGTTTCAGCTTCATTCTGTTTTGAAACCTACCCGCTTCGGAACGTTACAATGAAGTTTATAGCGGTGTTGGTATTTTTTCTTGCTGTCTTAGGTACGGGTTGCGCAAGGGTCGACATTAGGACCAAGTTTATTGAGTCTTACATTTTGAACGAACAAAAACCGACTTTTGTTATTTTCTGTGATTTGTGCTGGAATGAAAGTAAGCGTTATATTTTTAATATTTACTGTAGTAGTTCTTATTGTAATTGTTATTTAGATTTGATATGGTTTTTCAGAGGAAAAAGTGGTCCTGGCGAATGTAATATTTAAGCTTGGGAGTAAAGTATCAACTTCACTGAAGAAGGGACTAAAGTGTCAAGATCATGGCTTGCTCTTTCTTTTGGATTTTGATTGCCCTTATACAGACCTTATTATTGATTTGGTAAGATTTTTTTTATTTTGTCTTCAATAGTGGTAAATAATATAATTACTATTCACACATAATCACAAAATACACACAAGATAATACTATTCAACCAAATACCTACGTTTTGGCTATAGATCTACATATTATAATATAACCAATATTAACTGGTTCAACGGCGCAAGATCGATACCGGCCAATTGAATATATTGTATCTACAAACTAGCTCGTGAAAAATCAAAATCATATCCAATTTTAAAAAATTTAAGAATTTTCAACCGTTAGGGTCCACTAGGTGGACCAACGATCTGGCCAAAACCGCGGGGAGCCGATGGATGCAAGAGGCAAGCAGCCGCTCAAAGTGTTGCTCTGTGAGGGAGAACTATGTTCAGCAGTCGACGTTTTCAGGCTGTTGATGATGATGATGAATCAATTTAAAATTTATGAGAACTGTGATGATAACATTAATTAGGTAGAGATATCCAAAACAGGTATCATCATATGGCCTTCTCCGTGGACCATATCGTTGGCTCGTCCTTACCAATTCTTCAGAAGAAGCTAAAATAAAGACTATTTTGAACAGTCCGTTGCTTCCTGACAGTGACTTGGTGTTAGCTGTGAGGACTGATGATACATATGTCATGACGGAGAGTAAGTTTTTCTAGATACCTACGTAGGTAATTAGGCACGTAGTAGGTACAATGAGACATCTACATAACTTACATGCTGTTCTTTGGCAGATCTTGGCTTTCTACTCCCTTTAAGTGTTAATAGCTTCGTGCGGGTTTTTTGGATTAATTCAACATTTATAAATAATAGTACATTACTGCAGCGGCCGGCAACAGAGGCATTGATGGACGAACGTGTAAATGTGGGCCGAGGCGAAGCCGAGGCACACATACGTAAGTCCATCAATACCTAGTTGTGGCCAAGGCTTGTATGGTACTTTTCTCAAATAATGCGCGAAAATGAAAACTATCATCTATTCTCGTCTATTATCATCTATTCTCACCAATTCTCATCAAGTCTCATCAATTGCCATCCATCCTCACCAATTATTATCGATTTTCATCAATTCCCATCAATTTTCACCAATTTTCACTAAGTCTCATCAATTCACATCAATTTTCACCAATTCTCATCAGTTATTAATGATTCTCATCAATTTTCATCAATCCTCGTCCTTGATTCTCATCTATTCAATTTGCAAGGCAGCTCAAAAGATATTTTTTTTCAATTTTAAATTACACGACAGATATGAGTTTTGTATGAAATTTATTTGGCCGCTAAACCACGACAGATATGGATTTTCATAAAACTTGCCGGCCGCTGCTCGCCAGTACAGCAATTTTGATCTATCTCGAAGAAGGTTGTCAAAATAATACTCACACTTCCTAGCATGTTTGAGAAAAAATTAAATGCTGTTCTTATGGGTAATGGTAGGTAAGCCCATCACTTATAAGTTAATAAATGTTTTAAAATGTTCATAATAGACGAATTAGATTTTTACAAATAAAAATTGGATGAAGTTCCAGGAAAATTTTTATGACCGGGGAATATTTGACTCGCCTTTTCATTGAGAAACGTTGATATGACATTCGTGTGTCTATCTGGGCAGCTAGTGAAGTTTCCTAAACACAAAAAAGAAGCAAAAAAGCAAAGCATAAAAAGCTTGTTTGGGGATGTCTATATCCGGTTTAATTTTACTTAGGATACAGACAGATAACATAACACTTAACAAAACAGTTTATTTGGGGATTTCTAGTGCACTTTTTAATAGTCTATATCATCTCAATTTCGAATGTCTTTATACTTTAAAAACTAAAAGTGTTGAATTTCTAAGTGCACAAGGCTTCCCTCAACCACTCCATGGTATCCACACCTCGCGGCTTGTACAACGGGAGCTTCGTTGACACGAGACCACGTCGGGAGCTGTACCGAAGACGGATAGATCTCATGGGACACCCTCTGACGATGTCCAACGTTATACAGGACAGCAACAAGACGAAGTATTATCTGCCTAGGGAAGATGCCCGGTGAGTGAAGCTTCTATACTAATATCATCATCATCATCAATAGCCTGAAGACGTCCACTGCTGAACATAGGCCTCCCACACCGAGCGCCACTTTTAGCGGCTCCCCGCGGTTTTCACCAGATCGTCGGTCCACCTAGTGGCGGGCTGGCCTACGCTGCGTCATCCGGTTCGTGGTCGCCACTCGAAAACCTTTCTTCCCCATTGGTTGTCACACTAATATACCTACATATAAATAATGTACATAAATGCTATCCCTATACTAATTTATAAAATTACTCCCGGTTTCTGGTACGTTTGTGAAAGTTAAACTCATGTCAACTTAAAAACACTGAACGCTTATTGGTTGCCAGTTGATCATCGGCTGTCTTCAACCAATGAGCGTACGTATACTTAGTACTTCGTAAGTTAACATGAGTTTGACAAATGTACGAGAAACTGGTGGTCAGTCTATTTTTCACAGCTAAAACAGTGAAATCCATTCAGAAAGTTCTTTTAAAAGTAGTTTTTCTTGTACCCAGGGAGTTCCATAACGACCCATATTCAAGAATAAGTTGGATGAACGCGAACTTGGCGTTTCTGATGCTTAACGCGACTCCGCGGTACATTTTCAGCTATCGCTGGGGGTACAAGGTCAACGGGAAATGGTCTGGAATGATTGACGATCTGTATTCTGGCAGGGCAGATTTAGGTATGTCTTGCAAGTCCCGGAATATTGGAACAGCCCCCTAAATTTGTCATGTGTGACGTGCCTTAAATGGAATCTTAATACTGGCAGTGGCGAAGATTTTTTAACTATAAAAACTGACAACTTTTCAAGATTTTTCCTATATTTATTAAAAGTTACTTGAAAAATAACAAATACGTATTTTTTAAGTTGATAACCACGAGGGGACAAAGCAACGCCTTTGTTCCGGTTTTTTTTCTGGCAGCCATTGATACGAAATCTGCTTCACACGGCGATTATCATTTAGCCTTACTTTGCTTTTTAACAATAGTTTGAGAATACTGAATAGAAAACTCTGATATTTATTATATGAGCTTTTTAGCAGATAATCTCGAAATGGTTTTAGAATTTCGGTACCTTCCAAAAAGTTAAATGTTGTCGCAACTTGATGCAAAAACCTGTTTTTATACAAATATGTTTTAGGCACAAACTGCGTAGTATCTAATATGGAGCGTCTCTCAGTCGTCGCTTACACAGACACACTGGCTCCGTTCCAATGTCGGTTCATATTCCGACAGCCTCCTCTTTCGTACGCGTCCAACATTTACTTGCTGCCGTTCAGTTCGAACCTCTGGGTCGGGGTCGCAGTGTGTGTGGCGGTTTCTGCGGCCGCTATTGGCATTGCCGCGAGATGGGAACTGCGGTTCGGCAGGGTAAGGTTTTATTGTGTTAAAGAATGACGTGACGAGCTAGTCGTTTGTGATGTAACAGTGTGACTCGGAACTCAAAATTATTAAGTTTCGCGCGACAAACTGCGCACGTCATCCTGAGACATCATCACAGTCTAGGAATAAGATTTCTAGACGTGTGATCAGGTCATAAAGTCGCATTTGACCAGTAATTTCACTAGCTACAATGCCCTTCAAACCGGAGCACAGTGCTTGCAGACTAAGCTAGAGTGAACCGGTATCTTCTAGGCAAGCATGCTCCATCGTCGACCGCGTCGTCACTTACCATCAGGTGAGACCGTGGTCAAATGATAGCCTATCGTTGATAAAAAAAAAAGACTACTGCTTGGCGGCAGAATAACTGGCAAAACGGTTAGCGGTGGGTTGCGATGGCGAAGATTATTTGGTGTTTGAAAATCAAGAGGATCTTCTCTTAGGGTAGTAGAGAAAGAGAGAATAATATAGGCCGCAATATACCTCTTGCGGGCTAGGACAGCGCATCATAACACTTTTTGTCGACTTATGGCTTTTTATGGATCTGTGTAGGCATGGATCGCTTTCTTCATTATGTTTTCTTTCTTTGACAATCCTTGAGCGAGTATTATTTTTAGCGTCTAGAATTGTTATTTGATACCAAATAAAGTACCTAGTATACCAGTAAAAATCTATTTATTATTTATATATATATTTTCAGGGTAAATCACAATTAGGTGGAGGCATCAGCGATGCTCTATTTTTGACGATGAGCGCAGTGAGCCAACAAGGTTGTGAAATGGAGCCCAGGCGAACACCAGGTAAAATTACGATGACTGCGTACCATGCAAACATCACGCGTCGCTTGCTACCGCTGTAAAGGTCGGTAGATACCAATCACCATGCGCCCGTTCAAAGGGTATTTGACTGTAATTTAAATTTAAACAAACAGTCGTAAAAACAAAAGTTAAATATCTCAAAAAATGACAAAGTTACAAGCATTTTAAAATACAAGAATAGAAAGAGACAACTCAAACACACAGTGACGTCACAGTACCTCATAACTATAGCTGTGCTACCTCTACAGTAGCTCTATATACAATCTTACATGTGGCAAGGCCATACGATCGCCGTTTTGCGAGAAAGGGACAGGCGATACTCCCTCCAGAAACTAAAATCGTATTGCTCCGTGATTTATTAAACTATTTTAAGAAAATTATATTTACTCGTTCATTTTTAGTAGTTAAAATAACCTGTATATATTCGTACCTCATCATCATCATCATCATCATCACAGCCTAAAGACGTCCACTGCTGAACATAGGCCTCCCCCAGAGAGCGCTACTTTGAGCGGCTGCTTCACTCCTGCATCCATCGGTTCTCCGTGGGCCGCGGCTTTCACTAAGATCGTCAGTCCACCGAGTGGGGTCGGGCCGGCTTACGCTGCGTCTTCCGGTTCGTGGTCGCCACTCGAGAACCTTTCTTCCCCATCGGTTGTCAGTTCTACGAGCGATGTGGCCTGCCCATTGCCATTTCAACTTTCTAATAGTCGTACCTACGAGAACTATATACTTCTCGTAGGTACTAATATTAGGCCTTATGGATATCCATAACGCCGAACATTAGAACAAATCAAATGCTCAGCACATTTTTTGGAATCTAGGTACAACCATTGTGATGTCAGAAAGATAGTTGTAGATTCTACTGTTAGATTAGATCTACTGTTTTACTACTTTTGTACATTTTTAGGTCGTATAATGGAATGGGTAATTTTCACCGCTCTGATGGCACTATACGCCGCGTATTCAGCTAACATTGTAGTGTTACTCCAAGCGCCGTCGAACTCTATCAGAACTCTTTCCCAACTGGCCTCTTCGAAGATTACACTAGCGGCTCTCGATGTGGACTATAGCTACTTCATATTTAAAGTGAGAATCATTGATGTGGCCATTGCGCTGCATATTATTTCCAAGGAAGTTCTATACTGTAGAAAGTTTATTTTCATACATGAATAGAGTGAACTATGTTCACCTAATCAAAGAACTAAAGTCTCCTATGATCACCTAGGTGATTACATTTCACGACTGATCAAAGGACACTTAAGAGTCGCCTATGATCACCCGTGATCATCGTGGAATAGGCCAATTTATCTAGGTTTATTGTGATTTGTCACCAGCAATTTCATGGAATGTGGGTTTGAGTTGTACATGAATATTTATTTCTATTTATATTTGTAGGTACCTGCCTACATTGTTTTGCAATTAGCTATTTATTTATCATCATTCTCTTTGCCTTTTCCATTATTATTGGGGTTGGCTCCCAATCTAACCTGTTATTTATTTATAATTCAAGAAAATAAATCACGATATAAGCGGGTAGAGTAAAATGAAAATATTTTTGCAATAACCAGTAAAAAGTCAGGGATAAACCAGTTTTACAACAACAAATTTTATTCCTATTCTTATTCTAATCACTTCTTAATAATGTGCTAAATTGAAAAAAACAATGTGTTTCAGCAATTCAGTGATCCTGTGCACGTCGCTATAGGAAAAAGGGTCGATCCAGAGAAAGGGAAACGGTTATTTTACAAGTTGCACGAAGGAGTCGAGAAAATTAGACAGGTCAGGTTTAGAAAGATGTACGTAGGTATTGCATTTTCATACCAATTTAAAAAATAAAATAATGATTCGCTTTCTTGTGAGAAGAGGTGTGTCAAATTCTATAGGTAGCTCATATAGGTGCCATCAATCAATCGTAACTTTACCTACCTTCCTCATGATTAAACACAGATCAGGGGGCGTACCGTGAGCTCTTAGCGCGATTCAAAACAGAGCCTATACTGGCTCGCTTGTCAAAATCTCCATACAAAAAAACAAAGCGATCCAATATAGGCTCTGTTTTGAATCGCGCTAAGAGCTCACGGTACGCCCCCTGTGCTCTTTTAACGCATTCGCGTCCTCCCCCCGTTCATAGAGCTCATACCCCATGCCGCCATACAGACCCGAGCGAGGTCCTCGGTATCAGGAGCGCCAGAGTGAGGCCAAGAGGAGGGTTCGCGGAATATATGTGCATTTATTATAAAATACGATTTTACGCGCAAATACGTCGTAAATATGTTATTATAAAGATGATACTTTGCCAAAAGTTCCAATTTTTTTTTTCTAATTTTATTACTATGTATTTACGATGAAAATCATATTTTAATATGGTCCCTCCAGGTGAGTCCTCGGGCCCGCGAATGTGGACAAGGTGAACCCTCCTGGAGGGTCCCCGGCACTGAATGGGTTAACGGTATTTTGCATGCCCCAGTCACGACTTGCCTTACTCACGAAACCCTTCAACTCAGTTGACTCAGTCGTCTGCCTTCCTCAGGGACTATTTGCCCTCCACGCATTCGACGAACAAATATACCGACGTATCGAAGAGACCTTCCAAGCTGGCGAGAAATGCGACCTAATGGAGATTGACTACATGAACGCTTTCGATCCATACACACCCATGAGGAAAGACTCGCCTTATTTGGAACTAGTTAAAGTAGCGTAAGTTTAAAAAAATTGCTGTTAAAATGCCTTGCTTATATTTAGGAATGAACCTTTCTTTTCCACACATTTGATAGCCTCTGGGGTGTGGTGGTTGAGCGTGTCGGATCATAACACGAAAGGCGGCGGGTTGGATTCCCGCGACAGGATGAGTATTTGTGCACTGGGACAGCACAGCGCAAATAATTGTTCTGTCTGGGTGTTGTGGGTCCATGACACTAAAGTTTCTTGTACCTTATTCTTTACAGATGTAATCGAAGCTACGGAGCGGAGTTGTCTTTTCTACATTGTGCCGGATTACTTGCACATGTAGTGGAAAAGAGAACTTTTTTCAAACTCGTATTGTAATAGGCTTGTTATATAATATTTTGACATTAAGCACTGTGTAAGTTTGCTTAATTATGCTTGCTTAGTATGTACAATAATTTAACTTTATTATTTTTAAATACATTATCTAGTTTTAACTTGTAAAAGTGCTAAAAATAGCCTATATGCAATAACATTTTTGAGTTGTGAGTTTCATGGTCCTCGTAGTTCCTGAGTCCCTAGATACAGGGAATCCTAGTTAAGGTCCAGGATCTATGTGTGATCTGCGTTATGTATTTATAATTTAACTTCTAATTACAGGTTCAAACGGCTCCGCGAGACAGGTATCACCGCAGCCCTAAACAAAAGGAACCACGTAACGAAGCCCCGCTGCGACTCCAAGGGCTCTGCGTTCAGTAGCGTAGGAGTACAAGACTTGAAGCCTGTCATCTGTTTGATGGTGATTGGTGCGGCCGCTAGCGTTGGGATATTGGGACTGGAGATTGCTGTGTTTCAATGGTAAGATTAATTAACTTTGACAGCCTGTAGTGTAGTAATTGAGCAGGTCGGCTCATAGCCACAGGCGCTGCCATGGTCTGGTGAGAAAAGGAGAATTGTTTTTTTTTTCTCTAATTTGTGGTGTCGTGTAAATTTTGTCGCGGTGCGTGGATAGGGTGATTACTTGCCTACACGGGAAGGTCGAGAAGAGAATACTTATCAACCCTAGTAGCATGCGCATCGCGAGAAAATTTGTCGTCGGTGAGATTGAGATGTGTCTTGTCACAGTCTCTGACGAGGAAAAGTGTCGAGAAAATTTTATCGCGATGCGCATGTTAGGCTAGGAGCTGTATATAATACAAACGTACGAAATACACCCGCATTTTGTTTTTAAAACTTTTAATGGAAACCTTACGCCTCACAATGTTATCTAGTCGATAAACTAAATAAACGCGAGAAAAGATTATTAAAAACAAAATTTTACATCCACAGGGAACAGAAAATGAAGAAGCGAACAATGGATAACAATTCATGGTCAAATCAATATTCTACTGAATAATCACCAATTTTTTTTAGTCTAAAGTAAAATATTCTTAGAAAATCACACTGTAATATCAATTATAACATTTTAAAATTACTATAAATTAGCACAAATTTTGGGTAAGAAATTATATTGCACACGGAAATTTTGCAAGGCTTTTATTGTAACTTAAACAGAAAGGGTAGGCTGATAAGGATGGTTTTCGATTGTACCGATTTTAAAATAAGGATTACCATAAATCATAATTTTTCACCATTTTTGTGAAATAAATAAAACGTTGGTACGTCTGTCTTTTTTACATTCAAGATAAACATTGAATCAATGTATTATGAACGGCACCACTCTTTATACTATCGCAATTTTAAATGTCGACATTAAACACAAGACTGTTTATTTATTTGTCAATCCGAAAAGGAAATGTAGTTACCAAAAACGGTAATAAATGGTATACTCCCAGTTGCCCCCACATGGATCGCCCCCGGGTGGCAACTGGGAATATACCGTAATAAATTATACCGGATACTCAGGGCTGTCCCAAAAATACCGGAAAAGTTTTCGCTCAACGCTAATTTCTGGGATACCCTGTATTAAGGTTTTACAACCCTAGTTTGCCTTAAGTACCCATATAAAATATATGTATTCTACGCCGTTTATTTTTCCGTACGACGAAAAAAAACATTTTTAACCTGTATTTAAGACCGTTTTTCTCATGATATACTGTTCCTTAAACATTTATCAACTTGGTTGGTGAAACCAATAAATAATATAAATAAGCGAAATTTTAATAATATTGAAAATGCTGTAGAATGAAACGCCTACCACATTTGAGGCAGAATGTTACCTTTAGAATGATAACACTAATGCCCCTCTGCACTAAAGCTTGACAGCTCCTAAGTTTTCCCTTATCCCTCTATGACGTACCTACGCAACGCATTTAGGTACATCTTAGAGATGTGCAAACTTTAGAGCTGTAAAACTTTAGTCACAAAACAGATAAGTACAGAAGTCAATCACATGTATGTACTTCGCTTTTCAAAAAATACTTACAAGCTAATTACCTACTTACCTCTCTGAAACAACTGGTAGCTTAAAAAACGACAATTCACCATTTAATGTTGAATTTAAACAACCGTTTACTGAACAGTTATAATAACTTCTTTTTGTTGCTCCATTTTTGCACAAAAATGTTTACAGACGCGTGTCTCAAGCGGGTGGCACTCGCGCTCACACTGTACCGAACCGTTCCGAGCATTGACTATAAATCCAGTTGACAAATGATACTTCCCCTCATACGAAATTTAGTGGTGTATTTCAACCACTAATCTCTAAACGGGAACCCGTTGATGTCTTGTTCCATCCTGGACCCTAATTCTGTATGACCAATTTACGATTCCTTGCTTCGAAACCACGCGAATTCCTTGTCTTACATAAGAAATCTGCAAAAATCTATTCTCTATGAAATGAGAACGAAACCGCGGGAAATGAATGTGGAATTAACTGAGATTGGCGCGATTTGAAACTGTCAAAAATCATATGTTCCACTGAGGCGCGTTCCGAAACATCGACCCGTTAAAAGTTACCACCACTTATGTCAATGTTAATTATTCAAAATAAAACTAATTTTAATGTAAAGTGAAGGTATTTCTAAAGTTTTTCTGACGATTTTTAATAATTACCCATGGCTTCGTTATATCACATAAATATAAGCCATTCCTTAATTTTATTTTTTTAGTGGTTTTGAAATGAGAAATCCTTTAGTTCTAATTCGGAACGCACTCGAGGTATCCAAAACCTGTCATAGATAATACAGAATACAAAAATTGACGATTCCTTGCTGTGACACGATTTGAACAAGACACGATAATGACGTGGTTTCTGTATCGTGTGGAATCTGTGTTTTCATACAGAATTATGGCCCTACTCTGTTCTTTGTGATTTCGTATGACTTTGTCTCGGCTTGTTACCTCGCCCCCTGCCCGCGCAGGATTCAGAATATCTTTGGGTTAATCAATTCAGGTCAGCGAGTCGGCTAGTTATAAATATAGGTCGTTAGCACAGGTCACTGGTTTGAGCAAGGGCTCACACAAAAAACTTACTAGCAAATAAAATATATCTAAATGACTTTAAATCGGCAAAAACTGAGTTGGTACTGCTGAACTAAATAAACGGCGGCGTTTACTATTTAAAGATTTAAAGCAGTCAAAGGTGAAGTGTCTTGAGCATAAAACACTGTTATTTGTAGGGAATCAATTTTCTTTTCGAGTCGCTTTTATCCATTTCTCCTTTATTTCTGGGAGATCTGGAAACCTAACAGATCGAAAGGTTATTACTGTTCCAAAATACTTAAATAATATTAGTAGGCAAAATAGAATATCGACAAGTAACAAGTCTGAGCTGAGGACACCACTATTTTGTACCGAGCAAGGATACAACGAGACAAAGCCATACGAAATTACACGGAACAGAGCAGGATGGAACAAAAGACATCAACTGGGTTCCCGTTTCTTCTTCATTATGTTCGTTTTTAATTTCAAAATAGATGTACTAAGTTTTCTCTAATTACTATATGAAAATTACATGTGCAATGATATGCCGTCCTTTTCACTGCCGGATGTCTTGCTGTTCTTTCCGCACAATTTCACCGAGAAATAACGAACTTTTATAGTATTTTGCGATTTTTTTCTGGAGTTGTTTCTCCGCGGAAATCCAAAACGAAACTGACGTACTCGCAAAGGCTAGTAGTGGAAATCAACAACTATTTTTCTTATGAGGGGAAGTTGTATCATTGGTCAACTGGATCTATAGTTTATGTGTGCGTTGCTCGAGCGTACTTTGTATGTATATTGACTTCTGCACCTATCTGTGTTGTGCTTTAGTGCAGACGGACATAAGAACGATAAAACTTATAATAATTATACAACACTTCTACCAAGCTTCACCTATGTTGTATACTTTATAGTATAAGAGCTGTGTCCTCGGCCAGAGTTTTATCTTTAACTAACTGGTTGAAATGGTCTATGAGCGCGGTGACCGACATCTCTCCGTGGACCTTGTTGTCTCTGGTGCGAATGTTCACAGTCCCCGAAGTCTTCTCGCGTTCGCCAACCACTGAAATACAAAAAGTAACATTTAGATTCTGAACATATAAAATGAATATCGTTACATGGTTAACATCCCGCATGTGCGAACAAAGCGATTTGCTTCCACGTTTATCATGCGAACAGCCAAAGAGTGGAACGCTTTGCCGGCATCTGTATTTCCTGAGGACTGCAATCTTGGCGTCTTCAAATCAAGTGAACAGGTATCTTCTAGGCAAGCGCGTTACATCCTAGACCGTATCGTCACTTAACATCAGGTGAGATAGTGGTCAAGCGCAAAAAATTACAATATCTGCAAATAAATGACGGCTGAACATAGGCCTCCCACACAGAGCGCCAGTTTGAGCGGCTGCTCGCCTCCTGCATGCATCGGCTCCCCGCGGTTCTGACCAGGTCGTCGGTCCACCTGTGGGGGGCCTAAACTGCGTCTTCCGGTTCGTGGTCGCCACTCGAAAACCTTTTTTGGGCAGCTGATGTGTGTTAAACGTAAAGAGGTTAATTAAGAACTGCACAGATAATAACAAACTCACCTAAGATGTAGTTGAACTGCGCAAGCTGTGCGTTTCTAACTTTCTTGTTGAGAGTGTCCCCGGCGTCCGTATCTACTTCCGACATGAAGCCCGCCTTGAACAGCTGCTCGTTTACCTGCCGACACACGTTTGGACCATTTGGATCATCTAGAGCACAGATAAAACACAGGGAAAGGCACCTAAACGCATATTAAATTAGATCCATAATTCCCTTTTTTATCACACTACTACAACGACGGCGGCCTGTCGCGGACTAAAAAGGCCACTTCCAGCGTTCGACTCGCTTAGTATCGCCCCCATTCAGTCCACAGAGAAAAGACACGTAAACGCGTAATAATTAAGGTCTAATTTGCTGTGTAAGCATGTCGTGGACTGAGTCAGAAAGAACACTTGCCTTGCTGAGTGTAAGTCCATCCCCAATAAATAGATACAAGAACATTGAAAAAGAACCTAAACGGATAGTAAACAAGGTCGAAATTACCTCTTGTGCGTAATCATCGAAAGCGGGTCCAACCGGAACAACGGCGACCTGTCGCGGACTAAGCCAGAAAGGCCACTTTCCCGCGTAAGATTCGCTCAATATCGCCACCATTCGTTCCACAGAGCCGAGAATCGCGCGGTGAATTATTACTGGGCGTTTCTTGTCACCGGTTTCACTGGGGAAGGATAAAGGGTCAGATTAAGCAGTAGTGTGCAACCACTACTGTGTTCCGATTTGAAGGGCACTGTAGTTAGTGAAATCACTGGGCAAATGAGACTAAACATAATGATCTGATCTCACAGTCTAGAAATCTCATTTTTAAACTCAGGATGACGTGCGCAGTCAGTGCAGGGTCACGCGAAACTTTAATTTAGAGTTCCGAGTGGACACTCCAGCTTTTATGGGTAGCCGTGACGCTTAACATCAGGCGAACGACTAGCTCACACGTCATACGTTTACATAAAAAAAGATTTATGGGTGGGTTGGTATATGACCTAATATTATCTATATTATGTAATGGCAAATTGCCTTTATTACTCAAGCTAACTACTACAATAATAAAAACTAAACTAAACTAAACTAAACTAGCTAAACTACCTACTACAAAGAACACTTATGGACTGTATAATAGCCGCGATGGCCTATAGACAGTCCAAGTGCTTTTTGTTATTGTATAAATTATGTAATTTTATCTTATTATCTGACCAATATAATATTGCATGCCCTAAAGGGTAGCTGTTTATGAACAACTTGTATAAACACAGTTGACAATCATTTATTGAAATTGACAACCATTTATTCACAGTGACGACTATTTACTGATAGTGACGACTATTTATTGATAGTGACGACTATTTATTGATACTGACGACTATTTACAGATAGTGAAAACTATTTATTGATAGTAACGACTATTTATTGACAGTGACGACTATTTATTGATAGTGACGACTATTTATTGATACTGACGACTATTTACAGATAGTGAAAACTATTTATTGATAGTAACGACTATTTATTGAAAGTGACGACTATTTATTGATAGTGACGGTGACGACTATTTACTGACAGTGAAAACTATTTGATAGTAACGACTATTTATTGACAGTGACTACTATTTACTGATAGTGACGACTATTTACTGACAGTGACGACTATTTACTGATAGTGACGACTATTTATTGACAGTGACTACTATTTATTGATAGTGACGACTATTTACTGACAGTGACGACTATTTACTGATAGTGACGACTATTTATTGACAGTGACGACTATTTATTGATAGTGTCGGCTATTTAGTGATGGTGACGACTATTGACAGTTACGACTATTTATTGATACTGACGACTATTTACTAACAGTGAAAACTATTTGATAGTAATGACTATTTATTGACAGTGACTACTATTTGCTGATAGTGACGACTATTTAGTGACAGTGACTACCTGACGTAGTTGAGGTTGAACCGCTCCGGCAATTGGAAGTCGAGTTGGATGGTAGCACACTGGTGCGAGCGACGCAGAGCATCCTGAATGGTGATGTCAATCTTAGGGCCGTAGAAAGCGCCGTCGCCAGGATTTAGCTGCCACGGTTTGCCGAAACGCTCCAGGGAATCACGTAACGCCTGTATGTTAGAGAAACGGTTATAGGCTTAAGATCTACATGTAATACGGCTCAGTTTACATTAAAGCGGAGTGGTCGTAGTTTTTTGCTAACGTCTGTAAATACTATGTAATCTCGTAGGAAAATATTACCGAAATTTGTGGTCGTAGTTTTTTGCTAACGTCTGTAAATACTATGTAATCTCGTAGGAAAATATTACCGAAATTCGGTCAAGATCGAAGTGGATCACAATAGTATTAATTCTTTATTAATTTATCTTAAATTCTCGCGATTTAAACACATACTTTTTGTTTAACACCGGACTCAAAATGTTACTTAAATGCAAGAATTGCAACTTCAGTATCTATATTTTTAGGATATACGATTCTGGTTCTGGCCAGCTCATTGTACAAAAATGTTTTTTTTCCACAAAGTTTGTGCCTCAGGTATTGATTAACACTTTAAAAACTTTTTGTGTTACAGAGCTGTAGCTAAAAAAGCAAAGTTGATTGATTTAAATGTTGGTGGTAGGACTTTTCTGCAAAGTTCGTCTAGGTAGGTACCACCGCTTTGCCAGTTATTCTGCCGCTAAGCTGTAGTGTGCACGCACTACTGTGTTCCGGTTTGAAGGGCACTGTAGCTAGTGAAGTTACTGGGCAAATGAGACTTTATGACCTGATCACTCAGTCTAGTAATCTGATAGTAGACTGTGATGTCTCAGGATGACGTGCGCAGTGCAGTGTCACGCGAAACTTTATTGTTTAAAAGATCCGAGTGATACTGCAACTGTTATGGGCGGCCGTGTTGCTTGACATCAGGTGAACGACTAGCTCGTCACGTCATTCAACCGCATAAAAAAAATTTAAATACGTTTGATTTTCACTCAATTTTATTTTACATACTTATATGGTGTAGTTTTAGTCTTTAGAAGTTTCGTGTTTTTATGGGTATATTGCCTGAATTAAACGATTTTTTAGAAGACTAGAAGAGCAGTTTAATCTTCTATTCAAAGTTTTGAAAGCATTTTCGAAACGTTACCTTTTCCGCTTGGTCCCAAGAAGTGAGATCCCCGAGGTATTTATCAGGGCGAGTCGACAGTTTCAGTTGGAACGTGAAGCCAAAGGTTGTGTACACCGCTTCTAAAAACTCTAGGCAGCTCACCTGTTTAAAAAATAAAGTAAATATTATTACACAAGAATTAATATTACAGGTATGTTTCAAATCCCCTGTGAAACTCGTACATTGACCTTTAAGCGGACTGCAGCGACTCTCGACCTATTTTTTGGTGGGTCGCTTTATATTTTCAAATCCCCTGAGAAACTTGTACATTGACACATGTCAATACACGTTTAGCGCTGCTGATTAGCCTTGTTTCCCACATTTCCTTGTACCACGAAACGCGGTAGATGCGTAAACGACAGTGAAGCGATGCATAATTGTATGGAAAGCGATACTGTCGCTTTTTTCGGGGCAAACATAATACCGCAACAGCTATGCACGAGTTTTTCAGGTGCTTTGAAACATACTATATATCACAATACATAATAATAGTTAATTTATCAGAAAATATTACGGAATGGTAAAAAAAAAGTTCTCAAGAGACAGACTTTGATAAAAGCTCAATTGCCTAGTTTACGACAGAAGTTTGGATCTTATCGTTAGATCGTTTCTCAGGATTTTGACCCTTATCACCTAAGTTACCTTACCATTTCTTGTTTAGTATGACAGGAAAATAAAATGTTAAAGTTATGGGACACCGTCACAGGACTTTAGTCCTAATCACACAATTCCACGTACCCTTTCCTGTTCAATATTGCGTGGCGCCCGAAGATGTGCAGTTATGCAAGTTTGAACCATAACCCAAAAACTATCCCACAGGATTAACACCCTTATCACCCAGGATCCCTTACCATTTCCTGTTCAATATGGTGTGGCTCACAGAACATAGGCACTTGTACCTGTACGTCTACCTGACGTTTCATACGATTTTGACCCTTGTCACCCCGCCCCCTTACCATTTCCTGTTCAATATGGTGTGACACACAGGATAATATGCATTATTAAAGTTCAACAAGATAACAAAAGGTTTAAAGTCATGGTTAACCGTCACAGGATTTTGCTCCTTATCACACAGTTCTACGCACCATTTCTTGTTCAATATGGTGTGGCGCCCGAAGATGTGTACTTGTGCAAGTTTGAACCATAACCCCAAAACTATCCCACAGGATTTACTCCCTTATCACCCAGGATCCCTTACCATTTCCTGTTCAATATGGTGTGGCGCGCAGAATATATGCGCGTCGTCCTGCTGGAAGCGCCTGACCCGCGTGAGTCCGGTGAGCGCGCCGCTGAGCTCGTTCCGGTGCAACACACCGAAGTCCGCCAACCGGAGCGGTAGCTCGCGCCAGGATCGGGTTCGGTTATCAAACAGAAGGCTAGAATAAATAAAAAAAGTTTTTTGCCTACACATAGCGCTTTCTAGCCCCTAAGTAAAGCTTGACAATGTACTCACATGAACCAAATAGCTGATAGAATAATCATCATCATTTAACAGCCTGAAGATGTCCACTGCTGAACATAGGCCTCCCCCATAGAGAGCCACTTTGAGCGGCTGCTCGCCTTCTGCATCCATCGGCTTCCCGCGGTTTTGACCAGATCGTTAGTACACCGAGTGGTGGGCCGGCCTACACTGCATCTTCCGGTTCGTAGTCGCCAATCGAGAACCTTTCATCCCCATCGGTTGTCAGTTCTACGAGCGATGTGGCCTGCCCATTGCCATTTCAACTTGCCAAATCCTCGCTCCGGAGCTTATCTCGCAGGGAAACACCGAGCATAGTTCTCTCCATAGCTCGTTGCGCGACTTTGAGTTTACTAATGAGGCCAACAGTAAAAGACCATGTCTCAGTCATCACTGGCAACGTGTCAACACACACTGATTGAAAACCTTCGTTTTCGGGCTCTGCGGTATTTAGTCATTGCACCTTCCTAAATAGATTCCTAATTAGGCAACTAACTGGGTAGCAAGTAAGCTTCCTTTCCCGAATCCTAACTAGGCGACTGAATTTACTGTAATGTAATTGCAGCATTACCAATGTCCGGGGCAGTTCATAGGCTTTAATGCGAATGTCTCCTTCTCAACATCGAAAGAGAACATGTTTTCGGCGTAGTGTGCCCAGTGACCCGACGTGTGCCACAACTTGGAATTGTACATGTTAGGGGTCACCACTTCTTGGAAACCACGAGCCCTGGAACAAATCGATACATTATTCTAAATTGACGACTTATGCCCGTCTGCAATAAAGTTTGACAACTCTTAAGTTCACGCTTGTTTCTCTAGGGCGTACCTAGATACTTTGAAATAGAGATACGCGTAAACTTAGGAACCGTCCAGAAACCTGAGACACAGAACAAGTATTTGCGCTTTTTTTCTTGTGCTCAAATACTTGTCCTGTCGCGGGAATCGAACCCGCCGCCTCCGAGTTATTGGCCGACCTGCTCAACCACCGTACGACAGTCTGTCAAATAACAAACATAACGTCTAGGTGGTAGGACTTTTCTGCAAAGTTCGTCTAGGTAGGTACCACCGCTTTGCCAGTTATTCTGCCGCCAAGCAGTAGTGTGCAAGCACTATTGTGTTACGGTTTGAAGGGCATTATAGCTAGTGAAATTACTGGGCAAATGAGACTTAAGAACTGATCTCACAGTCTGCTGATCTCGCGGTGTCACGCGAAAATTTAATATAGAGTTCCGAGTGACACTGCATCTGTTATGGGCAGCCGTGACGCCTAACACCAGGCGTACGACTAGCACGTCACGTCATTCGTTTACATAAAAAAAAACGCGCGCCACTCAAAAAAGTTACAGACAAAAGCCACAAAATATAGTTTTCCCACTCCCACTACTACCTAGAAAGTGTAGTGGAAGTGCAGCAATAAAACTGTCCCTCTTTTCCGAAGTTTTGTTTTTAACCCTGAATATTACCTGTATTGTTCTCTAATGAAGTTGACAAGGGTGTTGTAGATATGCGCTCCACGCGGCTGAAAGAAGCACGATCCCGGCGAAAGCTCGTGGAAGAAGAACAACTCTTGCTCCTGAAACAATAAGGTTGGTTTTAGAGTGGTATTACGTTTAGGAGTAGTGGTTAAACCGAAATGAATCCACATCATCGGGGTGATCATGTAACTTTGAAAGCAATGCAACAGGAGAAATTTCATTCCAAATTTGAAAATTTCCATAGTAACTCTGTATATAAACGGCGTACTGAAACTGTCAAATCCATACATTTTTGTGTTTCTATCAGTTGCAAACAAGTTACATGATCGCCTAGCAGGTGTCCATTTAATTTTCAGCAATATGACGTTTTGGTGACAGATTTCATTGCTATAATGTTTATATATTGACTGGCCTGATAGCTCAGTAGGTAGATCTACCTTTGAACTGTTAGGTTGTGGGATCGATTCCCACTCATGACAAATTTTTGTGTAACTGTGATATGTTTGATTTGAGTCTGAGTGTTACATTGTATTCTATGCATGTATTTACAAACAAAAAGTATACAAGTTTTCTATCAGTTGAAATGTCAATGGGCAGGCCACATCGCTAGAACTGACAACCGATGGGAAGGAAAGGTTCTCGAGTGGTGACCACGAACCGGAAGACGCAGCGTAGGCTCCTGAATCGGTGGACCGACGACGTTAATACCGCGGGGAACTGAATGCATCCAGATGGCAAGTAGCCGCTCAAAGTGGCGCTCACTAGGGGAGTCCTATAATCAGCAGTGAACATCTTCAGGCTGGTAATGATTCTATCAGTTATCTGGATCATGTACAAGCTTTGCTTAGTTTGGGGCTAGATAGTGCTATGTGAAATGTCCACAAATATTTATAAGTAGCGGTCCCCCGGCTTCGCACGGGTACAATAGTTTTCGCAGCGCACGCGATGTAAGGAATATTTTAGGTAACTTTTTTACACCTTGGGTCACATTATTTGAGTTTTAGTAAGGACCCCTAATTTTTTTGCAAATATAATATAGCCTATATCACCCGGGGATAGTGTAGCTTCCCAACAGTGAAAGAATTTCTCAAATCGGTTCAGTAGTTTCGGAGCCTATTCAATGTAAACAAACAAACAATCAAATCTTTCGTCTTTATAATATTGGTATAGATTTGTTAAAACATTGTTTTTTGGAAAAACTACTGCCCCATCGACTATAGAACCATTTTAATAGTAACGGGTTATACCTTTCCAATCTTCCTGTGGTCTCTCTTGGCAGCCTCTTCCTGTATTATCTCCCATTCCTTCAGTTGCTTCGGTTCCGGGAAGGATACTCCATACACTCGCTGTAAGCTCTCTGCATCCGCTTTGCCTTCCCAGTACGTTGCCGAGTTCTGAACATGATAATATTAGTATTGCCTTAAACATTAATAAAAATAAACAAATAAAATAAACAGGGTGAATTTTTCAAGTCATCATCATCATTAAGAGCCTGAAGACGTCCACTGCTGAACATAGGCCTCCCCCAGAGCGCGTCACCTTGAGCAGCTGCTCGCCTCCTGCATCCATCGGCTCCCCGCGGCTTTCACCAGATCGTCGGTCCACCGAGTGGAAGGCCTACGCTGCGTCTTCCGGTTCGTGGTGGCCACTCGAGAACCTTTCTTCCCTATCGGTTGTCAGTTCTACGAGTGATCTGGCCTGCCTATTGCCATTTCAACTTGCTAATTCTAAGAGCTATATCGGTCTCTTTAGTTCTCCTGCGGATCTCCTCGTTCCGGAGCTAATCTCGCAGGAAAACACCCAACGGTGTGTATTGCCAGTGATGACTTATTTACTTACTTACTGTTGGCCTCATTAGTAAGCTCAAAGTCGCACAGCGAGCTATGGAGAGAGCTATGCTCGGTGTTTCCCTGCGAGATTTTTCAAGTGTGTGGTTGGATATCCCAAATCCGAAACTATGAGGAATATCGAAAAGTACTCAAGGGAGTCTCGGGCCCGATTTTTATGAAACTAGAACTTGCATCATTGGATTTTTGAAAAATCAATAGTGCCAGCCAGGAATCAACAAATTCATTTTCAAAAAAAAAAAAAAAATAACAACTTGTATAATTACACCATTCGAAAGTGTCGCTGATGATTAAAATTTGCGCCTAAACGAACCAATTTAGGCGCACCTATCGTGGAACCCTTCACCTCTTTTCAAGTAGACGGGATAAAAAAACTTTTTTCTTGACCCATCATTTTTTTTAATGAAAATGTATATCGGGACGAGCTAGTCTTTCACCTGATGTTAAGCGACACGACCGCCCATAACAGTTGCAGTGTCACTCGGAACTTTAAAATAATATAGTTTTGCGTGACGCTGCACTGCGCACGTCATCCTGAGACATTACACAGTCTAGTAATAAGATCACGAGGCTGTGTAATCAGATCATAAAGTCTCATTTGCCCAGTAATTTCACTAGCTACAATGCATTTCAAACCGGAACACAGTAGTATACATACATACCTTAGTAACCTTCAAAGCTTTGACCTTCCCCGTATGCCTCACATGAGGTCCTCTGCAAAGGTCTATCAGTGGCCCACATCTGTACACAGTAGTGGTAGCAGTGTTGACCTTCTCATTTAATATCCTCACTTTGAACTGGTTATAGTCGAACATTTCTAGAAGCTGTTCTTTCGTAAGTTCAAGCCTTTCGAAAGGCTGCTTCTCCTTTGCAATCTTCTTTACAAGACCTTCTAGTACGTGGAAGTCTGTTGAGGAGATCTGTGGGATGAGATGTTAATTAGTAATTTAAATTATTATTGGCGTAGGCCAGCCCCCCACTAGGTGGACCGACGATCTGGTGAAAGCCACGGCGAGCCGATGGATGCAGGCGCTCTCTGGGGGAGGCCTATGTTCAGCAATGGACGTCTTCATGCAACAGCATCAACAGATGATGATGATGATGAGATGAATACAAATTAGGGTTCATCAACAGCCTGAAGACGTCCACTGCTGATCGTCTCCCTCATAGAGCGCCACTTTGAGCGGATCCTTGCTTGCCTCTTGCATCCATCTGCTCGAATGGCGGTATTGAGAATAGTTGAATAGAAAGTTTAGAAAAAAATATTTGGATACTAGCGTATAAAATGCACTTTTGCAGTCAAATTTCAAATTGTAAATAGAATCTTTCTGGATAACTTACTCCTTTCTCGGGATAATACATGTCATAGTAAAACCCTTCTTCAATCGGGGGACCGTAGCATAAACAGCCTCCATACACCTGGAAATGATTTCATATATAATTATAACATATTGGTGTCGATTCTGTGTAGAAGCATTTTATAAAACTAGATTAAGCTTGAAACCCCCTTATTAATAAATGCTACATAACAGCGGATTAGTGACTAAAGTATTTCTTTTTAATTAAATGACGCCATACGTTCACATTCATAGATCCTAGACCCTAACTAGGATTCTCTGTATCTAGCGACCTAGGAATTACCAGGACCATGCTTCCACATCACTCAGATACAGAACAAGCATCAATGTCCATCACACAAATGTTTGTCCTGGTTGGGAATCTAACCCACAACCTATAGTTCAGAAGGCAGAGCTACTCCCAACTGAGCTAACAGGCCAGTCACACCAGTCGGTCAGTTATGAACTGCACCCCTGTCGCGTAACTATTCTAAACCTGATGGCCTAGCATGCGCACCGCGAGAAAACTTGTCGCCGCTGTTAGAGTGAGACACATTTGGGCACTACCATAGTCTTGTCATGGTCTCTCACGAGGTATAGTGTCCAGAAAATTTTGTCACGGTGCGCATGCGCATGCTAGCCGGGATGGACTTCGCCTGCCATCCTGCACGCGCCAACTTACTAGTCCATGAGTGCGAACAATCACCATCTCCATCAGACCCCTGTGCTGATGCCTCGGGATGACGTTCGGCATCACGCGGAGCTTTATATTTTAGGGTTTCAAGTGGCACTGGGAGGCCATGACGCTTAACATCAGGCGAAAGACAAGCTCATCAAGTCATGAGCGAGGCTAACTGCTGACGATGGTTCTCGAACAAATCAGCTACCATTGTGTTTCTAGTTCCATATCGAGAACTTACCCTTTCCATAGCTTCCCCTAGCATATGCGCTGAGGAATGCCAGAACACAGCTTGGGCATCAGTATTGTCCCATCTCAGGAGTTCCAAACGGCAGTCACCTTCCAACGGCCTGTCAAGGTCCCAGAGCTCGTTGTTCACGCGGGCAATGATGGTGGAGTCTGCCAGACCCTGGCTGTGGAGGGAGGTAGGTCAGCATGAGGTTGAGAGGTGGTGCAGCGGGCAGACTGGGCAGTTGTGATTGTTTATGTTTAGACACATGGTTAGGTACTTATAGCTAGTATTTTTATTGATAGAACGCAATGCTTTCTTTTGGACATTTGATGGTAGAGATTTTTTCCTATAAATAATTCATATTATAATATTATATACTTAATGCTGATAAAAGCGTGGTAATGCAGTACCAAGCTCGAAAATGTGCGAAAAATAATATTGGTGTAAAGGAAACTGTATTTTTGGGCTACACTGTCGATTATACAGTCAGCCATGAAGCCCATATTGATAAACTGTGTAAAAGGATGGCGAGCGCAAATTACGCACTGCTCAAGCTCAAGCCATTGCTAGATAAAAAGTCTCTTTTATCAGTGTACTATGCGTACGTACAGTCCTTAGCCAGATATTCGATTACTGTTTGGGGTAACGCAGCAGACATAAGCAAGGTACTAAAGATGCAAAAAAAGCAATGAGAATAATGTTTGGCTTACGAAAGTGTGCATCAGTCAGGGATCATTTTAAGAAAAATAGAATAATGACCGTGATATCTTTATACATTTATAACAGCCTACTAGAAATACACGAAGAAAAAGAAAAAGGAAACCTCACGAAAAATGAACAAATACATACATATAATCTAAGAAATAAAGAAAAAATTTTTAACCCGAGAATCAGATTGGATAAGGTCCAAAAACAGGGCATGTACATCAAAATATCTATGTATAACAAACTTCCTTTAACGTTAACTCAATTACACGAAAATGATTTCAAAAGAAAACTGAAAGTATTTTTGGAGGCTAACCCTTTCTATTCGTTAAAAGAATTTATGGAGAAGCGTCTGACTCAATCTTCATTTGTGTGAGTGAGTAGATTTATTACCTAATCGTTAGCATGATCCTATTTCATTGTCAATCAAATGTTTAATTGTTTTAAGTATTTACTGCTATTTTTCATATAAAAAAAATTGAATAATTGCTATTGTGATTCTATTTATTTGTCAATCAAATTTTTAATTATTTTTCATATTTGCTGCCTCTTTACATGCTTTAACTTAATTTATTTATTTACCAATCAAATCTTTAATTATTTTGCGTATTTGCTGCTTGTTTACGTTCTTTTACTTAATTTATATATTGATCAATCAAATGTTAATTATTTTGCGTGTTTGCTACCTGTTTACATTTTACTTAAATTATTTATTTATCAATCAAATGTTGAATTATTTTGTGTATTTATTGCTTGATTTTTTTTAATTAATTTTAAAACATTGTATATTTGACTTGCCTAGTGTAACGTGTTTGTTATAAGGCCAAATAAATAAATAAATAAATAAATAAATAAATATTAAATCCGAAAATAATTTTCTGTAAGTAGGTAGTCTAAAAAAAAGGTAGTCTGTCTGTTTTTTATCTTTTCATGACTAAATAGCTAATCCGATTTGGTAAAATTTGGTATGAAGATAATTTGAACCCTGGGGAAGGATATGGGATAATTTTTACCGCAATAAATTGGGACAACTCCTTTTTTTTTCAAGTAATTTCTCTTTAACCATGAATGAGGTCAGTTTCAAAATTACATGTTTTACATAGTCCAAGTGACGGGTGGGACACCCATGACACCCACCTGTCTGAATGGATGGCGCAGCTTCACACATCATTTAGGGCAAACCATAAATATATTGTTACAACTAATAATATGAAAATGTGATTAATTTGACTACCACACATTTCCATGGATTAGACAAGGACTATGTTATTCGTTCATCATCAGCAATAGGTGTCCCAGTAACAACAGACAAAAATGAAGGGTGCATTTTAGGTAGGTACATTAAAAAAATTAAGCTGGATGGGGCCGGTTATGTTACGAGTGTCACAAGCACTTACATGCAGTTACCACACAACATGCATATTCATAAGCTGGGTATCAAAGTTGAGAGAAAGTATCTTTTCGTGGTCTGTGGTTGCGAGGAAACCTCGCGATATGCTCAAGTTCCGTCTACATACGTACACAGCCGACAGGAGTCATACCGACTTTACGAGGCGTCAATCAGTTCTAGGTTTTCCAAGCCATAAGCGCGCGGGGCTAACACATGCTCGTTTTTCAGTTGAGCCGCCCACACTGAGCGCCCTTTGAGCACGGTACTTGACCGACTCCGCGGCAGAGATCGAATTGCCTCACGAGGCAAACACATCTCAACATCGCAAAACCGCCTCGTGCGACTGCCTCGCGAGCCAGCCACACAATGTCGATACGCCGTCACAAATTTTGAAATTCTGTACAAGCATTATCAGAAACTGGCACTATTGCAAATTATTTCAAGTATACAATCATAAACATACAATATTTATATACTTCCATATTACACTATTTATTTTTGTTATCTATAGGTACCCGTTTTCCTATGGGAACTCTTATTTTTCCAGGATATAAAGTCTCCGTAGTATTATTATTGTCACAATACAAGCTTTGCTAAGTCTGGGACTAGATGGCCCGGTGTGAAATGTCCACAGATATTTATTCATTTTATTGCACACTAGGCTGACCCGGCAGGGTCAGCTAGTGTGTCTGTGATTTCGTACTGCCTTTAGAAAACGTTTATATAGAAAAAAATAAAAGGGCTGTTTTTAGGGTTTTCCCGGCAATTATTCGAATTTTTCTCACCTTATAAACCTTTCTTAGACCTCCACGAACATTTCAAGACCAAGATAAGATAAATCCATTCGCCATTCTCAAGTTTTAGCAAGACTAACGAACAGCAGTTGATTTATATATATATATATATATATATATAGATAATGTATAATGTATATGAGTAAGTTTATCTATACAATATACCCTATTTTTTAGACTATGTTATGTTATAACCTATCTGCAACCCTCTTAGCAGCGGCGGCACTTAAATTTGTAATTTGATGCACAAGTATGTTTATGCCCTAATAATTATAAGTAAGCATTTCAATATTATTTAAACGCCATGCTTATTACAAACAATCACAGTCACAACTTCAAACAATGCTTTATGCAAACAACCACAGTCACAACTTCAAACAGTCTGCCCCGGCTGTGTACTTACTATTGGCTCCAAAACTCGCTTGTTGGCAAATAAAATAAAATAAACATTACTAAAGGGAATTGCAGTTGTAACACATTCTTAGCTGTGTTTGACAATACCATTCTTTCTTAGCTCAGTTCAAGCTAAGTTTGTGCTTTGAGGTAAATAAAATACACTGACTAGCTATTTACAGGAGGGCCAATTTATTAACCACTGGAATGCCAAAAGTGCTGCATAATAATTAGTTTATAAATGGTAACCGAGCACTCAACACATCGCAGTTTAATTATGGTTTTATCACATCACCATTATAGATATTATTATCATTTACTATGATTAATAATAATTGTAACTAACGCATAAACCACATTTTATTTAATTACTTTATTTTATTGGAATACCTGCATTTTGCAGAGCAATAGAATAACAATAATTTATGCTGGCTTAAAATAATGACCATGCGAATCCAGGGGTTAAACAAAAATTATTTAAAAAAAATTAATAACAATAGAAAACTATTACATCTAGACAGCAAAGTACTGCAATTCTTATTTGTGCCAAAAGCCACACAATTCACATGAATCAAACACTTACCTGATTCCTTTAGCCACATCATAAGGTGATGTCTTCCATGCATATGCTTCAACTGTCTTTCCATCAGGTAATGTGACCACTATACTCATCTCCGGCTTCGCGGCCAGCTGCTCTTGGTACTGCGCCTTGTATTTGTCCCAAAGAGTGATGCGTTTCTGAATGAATTCAGGCCATGGATTTAACTCCGTTGCACCTGCTGATGGTGATTCGGTTTTCTTCTTTTTCTCCTTCATAGCTTTGGTTTTTGACTGGAAGAGAGAATTAACTGTTACGTGAAAGTTTATAAGCATTTCATTTTTTTTTACAGGACAGTGCAAGTGACTGCCTATCATGCAGCTTAGACATGTTATGACAAAATCTTGAGCGTTATGTTTGCGTGTATTTCAGGTTATAATAATTAAACTAGGGAAGTGCGGTATGAAAGTGAAGTCTTCTCCTTTAAAACACTAAAAACAGCACCAAAAGTATCCAACACATAACTAAAAAATTAACGACTAGAAAAGTGCACAAACAAAAGATGAGTGTTTGTATTGGTTTCCAGGGTATTTCCAAAATATCTTGATTTATTCCGAGGGACCGCTGACGAAATAGTCCTGCAAAGCCTACGAACCCATGTGGCAAATGAGTAGCCCTCAGCGCACCGGACCACACACGCGCCACGGAGCCCGAGGAGCTTTAGCATCACTCGAATCCAGTACGTAACACTGCTGGGAAGATATTAGTGCTTATAAAAAACCCTGCCTTTTCGTCAATATTTAGTTTTTGAACTCCTTCAGCGACGATATCACCCATCGCACCAGTGTACCACGTTTGACAAACACTTTTGACAGTTGTTTGACAGTTCACAGTATTGCACAGACTACTAAGGGATACTACAAGGATACTACGATACTACGTACAGTATTGTCATGACATTCGACCATAATGACGGTGTTGCTAGAATCAAAATATTATGGCTGCGTTCAAGTTATTATATTTTAGATAAAATAAGCATAATCCTTTTTGGAAAATGATATAAATATAAATAGGGCGAATTCTGTAGGAAAATGACAATATTTTGTGATTTATGACAGCTAAAATAATAATCAAAAAACCATAAAAAACCCCTTAAAAAGTGACCCTTTTATAAAATGTCGTTTCATAAATCTCCAACCAACGTAAATGTACAGAGAATCCTAAAGACCTTGTATGATTTTGAGAAGAAGCTGGATAAGCTGCAAGATGATGTCAGTTATCACGGTAAAACTTTGGTCGAACTTCGGGCGTTGGTGTCTGGCCTTGCAGCTAGCACAGTAGCAAACCCTGATGGAAAAGCAAATGATTCCACACGGGGGCGCGAACGAAACATGCTAAGCACTAATCACGGGACCAGCACTAAGCAGTACGATTCTGACATGAACTTGGTAAACAAAGATTTTGTTCTTCCCAAAGTAAGGAGGCAAAACGCAGTCCAGCCGTTGCCATCAAAAGCGCAAGAACTAATTAAAAGTTTCCAAAAACCAGAGGTGGTTCAGAGTCCCTTTTCCATGGCTAATAAGGCTTCAAGTCCCCGAAGAATACCAATCAAAAACTCTCATATTAAATGCACGAGGCCTAGTAAAGCTGAAGCTCCACGCAAAGCTACAACTTTGCGAACACAAAAAGCGATTGACAAGAAGCGAAGTAACACTTTGTAAAGTATACTCGGTTAAATTTTTTTGTTTACTAGACTTTGTCAATCAATAGTTTGGTGGTTTAGGGTCACACAATAAAAAATCAATAAAATTCAAACTGTGTTTTATTCTATTATAAGTACTTACCTACCTACCTACCTTCACTACCTAATTTTGATGTGGCAGGGTGAACATTCGCGAGAATTCTAGAAAACAGCATATTTTTTTGTTTAATTAAGTAGAGGTATAATACACAGAGTTCGTCCTATTTACATCTAAGTCTATGGTATAACAATAACTAAACTAACTTTGGTTCCTACAAGGACGGTTCCTATAATCAATCGCTAATGTTTATAGTAAATTTTATTTTCTTATTTTTAATTATATATCTGGGTAATTACATGCTTTATTCATAATAGAACCGCGTTGATGAATCATCACGGTCCAGCTGCATCATGTCGTCTCTCTTTGCTCTCACCAGCAACCTGCAAAAACGAATAAAGAACAACTTAGGCAATCACTTTACCTAATGCCTTTTGCCTATTGTGCAGTTGCAGCTACGTAATAACTATACTTAGAGATCTCCATAATTTATTTGGATATGCTCTTATGACTTCATATATATCTTCAAATACAGCAATCTAATCTGGAAAATGTAATGGCCAACATTACCTACTCAAGGATTATAAGCGGACAGTGACTACTCGTCTTTTTAAACCGGGTCATAGTTTTCGTCTTCCTACCCGACTTTTACAGCGTCACGTACCTTTACGAACCAGGAAATTCTAGGTAAGTACCTAGAAAGATGGACCTTGTGGAAAGTCGCGACCGTTATCTATCTAACCTACGAGGAGCTCACCAGCCAATGTCTGATGGCATTCTAATAATAAATTATGACTGTAATTGGTGATAATATGGAACATTTTTGAATGTTTAGGATTATGGAAAGACCTATAGTAGATAGGTAGGTACATAACACATCAACGCGAACCCCAACGAGAAAGGTGTCTGGGTTCTGGACACAGAATAATTGAATAATAGGTATATTGTTTTTAAACCTGGGTGCATCAGTTTAAAAGATGCACGGTTTACCACATGAGCCACTCGACTCTCCCAAAGGTAGGGTTTGAAAAGGATTTTGTTTGTGATTATACCTATCTATATACCTGCATAAGTACCTACCGTTGCCAAAAACGCCCCTGAGCCAGAAGGGTTACAGACTGATTGACCGATCCAAACGCTGGTGACATTTTTGGGAGTCTAGAGGTATTGTATTGCTGTACAAACAGTTGGGTGACCCGGACGATATATTTACCAGATCATAAGGGTGTCTCGGGTGGCGATAACCAGAAAAAGAAGATGGAATCATCAACACCTCACTTACGGAACGAAAGAGTAGGCCTAGCTAACTGTCAGGGACAATAGGTACTTCATCATCATCATCATCAACAGCCTGAAGACATCCACTGCTGAACATAAGGTCTCTCCCACAGAGGGCCACTTGTAAGCCTCCTGCATCCATCGGCTACTTGCGGTTTTGACCAGATCGTCGGTCCTACCTAGTGGGGTTACATTTAATTACTGATTCCAAAAAACTTGTAGATAGGTATACTCACAGCCTCTGATACATAATCTCAACGACCAAGACAGCTGGTGCCATGAGGAATCCATACAGCGTAGCCAGCATGGCTGGATACATGTCGGTGATGCCCACGCTGCTGAACGTGGAGACTACTCCTGAACACTTCGGCTTGGGGACGTGGAGGCGATGGTGGTGACACGCTTGGATGCCTGATTCGCGGATCTTTAGGAAACTGAAATTGGTGATATGGAACTTTTTTAAATATTTAGGATTATGGATAGACCTAGGTAGTAGCCATATACTATACCCCTATAGACCTATATAGTAGGTACGTACATAACACATCATTCCCAAAGAGAAGAAGAAACAACCAGGGAATTGTCTGGGTTCAAATAAAAAATGAATATATAGATCGTTTTTGAACCTGGGTGCGTCAGTTTGAAAGTCGCACGTTTTACCGCTGAGCCACTTGACTCACCCAAAGGTAGGGTTTGAGAAGGATTTTGTTTGTGATAATAGCCCTTTTAATGTATTTTGGCTTAGAAATGAACGTTTACGTAGGTGAGTAGGGTAGGTACCTACCTCTATAGGTACATCATCTTCCCCATCGGTTGTCAGTTCTACGAGCGATGTGGCCTGCCCATTGCCATTTCAACTTGCTAATTCTTAGAGCTATATCGATCACTTTAGTTCTCCTTCTCTTTCGGAGCTTAAATCCTCATTTTGTACATATAGGCACTAGTAATAAAACTACCTAGGTATAGCTATATAATAATAATTTAAGTAGGACGTAACAAAGTCGTCAAAATTATCATGAAATACACGATTCTCACGAGGTCATCAAATGATGATTATAATTCTAGATTAGATCCAAAAATCATAGTTACGCATCATTGGTTACCCTACTTGATTTTATACAAGTCCTTGAGCGCAGCTCTCTTCTGCCCCGGTACCCATGGATCGATCTCGTTGATGTAGTCGATTTCCACCAGGTCACACTTCTCGTCCTCTTGGTACGTTTCCTGGATCAGGCGGTACCCTGGGTTCAGCTCCATGTGGAATGCGAACAGACCCTGCAATATGGAAATTACGAAGGTTGCTCACCAGCTAAGTGTAAGAAAAGAACTAAAAAAAAAACTAAAACAGTGCAAATATAGTATAATCTCGGTAGCGGTTACATATGTGAGCCATTTGGTGTTGAGACCCTGGGTCCGTGGGGACCGGCCCCCTAATTACCTAACTCGCAACAGGTTTGCAACAGGCGTAAATCTCGCGGTGATTGCTGTCATACATCATTAGTGGTGTCGAAAATGTATGCTTCGCTACTGCTGTCGCATTGCTACTGCTGTCGTATTGCTGTTGCAAATTTTACGTAATTACCCCGCCTCGTCACGAGCACCAAAGTTTATCAGAGCGCCTGGTTGATGCGATGCGTGACCAAAATGCTGGCACTTATTAGGCTCAACGAATCAGCACGGCAATTCAACGAGGCAATGCTGCCAGCATGTTGGGTACGCTACCTAATACCGATAGTGGGCTGGGGCATTTGAACTGTCTATAGGCCATCGAGGCTAGTATACAGTCTGAATGTTCTTTGTAGTAGATAGTGTAGCTAGTTTGTTAGGTTTTATTATTGTAGTAGTTAGTTAAAAGAATCAAGGCACCTTGCCCGTTAAAAAAAGTGTAAGAATGGGTGATAATGTGTGGGTTCCAGTAACTGCTAATAACGCCAAGAACGCTAAGAAATTATGCCACTTTTTACCCAGACAAGGCCATATCACATATGATCGTTCCAGTCAATGTGAACGAAAAAAACGAAAATAACGATAATTTTGTTCAACTGGAACCCGGTAAATGTTGGTCTAATGCGAAATAACTAGATAAATAGCGGTAAAAAAATCTGTCCTATAAAAATGATGGGCTTACAGGTAAGGCCTTGCGCTAAAAATATAGTTTCGTAAACTCAAAACCTTTCGACGAGGATGGGATTCGAACCCACGCGTGCAGAGCACATTGGATTAGCAGTCCAACGCCTTAACCTCTCGGCCACCTCGTCATGTAAGGCCTGGGTCCAATTAAGCGATTGTGTTATCAAGTAGATATAAGTATACCTACATAATGATTATTAGCAGTGTGTTAAATGTGGCATACTTTACTATAAAGGTACTTACTTTAGACATAAAAAGCTACATTACTTACTACCTACTACATAAAAACATTTGGATTGTATAGCCGCGATATACAATAGGATAGTTAGTTCCTACCCTACATAATCATTTACACAAGTGTTTTTAAGATTAAAATTATGAGCACCAGAATTTATAATAACCAGCCAAGTGCGAGTAGGACTCGCGCACGAAGGGTTCCGTACCATAATCTATAAAAACGAGCAAAAAACCACGTTTGTTGTATAGGAGCCCCTTAAATATTTAGTATTTGTTGTTATAGCGGCAACAGAAATACATCATCTGTGAAAATTTGAACTGCCTAACTATCACGGTTCATGAGATACAGCCTGGTGACGGACGGACAGACAGACAGACAGAAAAACAGACGGACGGACAGCGGAGCCTAGTAATAGGGTCCGTTTTATCTCCTATGGGTACGGAATTTTGAAAACCGGCATCATTCTATGCACGGAAATTTAGTCCTACATCGGGGGCATTATTTCTTATTTAGAGCGATCCTTTAATTTTAAATTAGGTTATGTCGACCCTCCATCATTCATATTTTTCGTAGGCTACCTAACATACGAAAAATGTGAACCTGTAATTTCGACACTTGTTTTCATTTGTGATACTAACCCCCGGTTTCTTGTACATTTGTAAAAGATAAATTACTCATGTCAACTTAAAAATACGGACCAATCATCAGCATTGGTTGCCTGTTGATCATCGGCTGTCTTCAACCAATGAGCGTGCAGTATTTTTATATTGACATGAGTTTAACTTTAACAAAAGTATGAGAAACCGGGGTTAAGTGGTTATGCCAGATAGGGTTTACCACACTCCCCCATTATTATATTTCCTCTTCCGTACTTAGGTATTTATATTCTAATAGGCACCTATTTGTTTAACACAATCACCTGTCGAATTTTCTCCACACCTTCTTCCATAGTATAGAAATTAGGTTTCTTGCCCTTTGGTGCTATCTTTTTATCGTAAATCGCCTTGCGGACAGGTTCATTTAATTTCTGAAAAATTATAAAAATAACATCTATTAAAAATAGGTGGGGGGAGTCTACTTGGATAGTTACAAGTACTTACCTACTTAAATAGATTCTTTGCCCGTGGCCCTAGACTTTTTTCCATCATCATCATCATCAATATCATCATCATCATCATCATCATCAACAGCCTGAAGACGTCCACTGCTGAACATATGCTTCTCCCACAGAGCGCCACTTTGAGCGGCTTCTTGCTTCCTGCACTCATCGGCTATCCGCGGTTTTCACCAGATTGTCAGTCCACCTAGTGGGGGGCTGGCCTACGCTGCGTCTTCCTGTTCGTGGTCGCCACTCGAGAACCTTTCTTCCCCATTGGTTGTTTTACGAGCGATGTGGCCTGCCCATTTTCATTTCAACTTGCTAGTTCTAAGAGCTATACCTAATATATCGGTCACTTTAGTTCTCATGCAGATCTCCTCACTCCATCGCATCGACTTTAGGTCGCATGGAAATACCGGGCATATTATTGTTCAGTTATTTTCATTTAAAAATCATACTACTGATATTGAATTGGTTGTCGGTTCTGCGGCAAATATAGCCAGCCTGCCACTACAGTTTGCTAACTCGGTGGTATATGTCGGTACCTACTCACTTTGAAGAAATACCGGTTGTACTCAAAGTTACTAGCTCCAAGCTTAAGTGGTGAGTTCAGAACGTCAGGCAGACTCCTGACTGAGGAGCTAGGGGCACGGAGCAGCACCACAATGTTGGCTGAGTACGCGGCGTAAAGGATCGTCATGGCCACGAATAGGATCAGCATTACCACACGACCTGGAAGGTGGAAGACTACCAGGGTCAAGTTCTTTTTAAAAAACTGGCTCCATCATCATCATCATCATCAGCTCGAAGATATCCACTGCTTCCTTCATGGAGTGCCACTTCAGCTAAGAGGGGCATTTGCCATAATAACCACGCTTAGCAGGCGTCTTGGTGACCGCAGTAGATTGCAATGAAGACCCAGGAGAATGCTGCTGGCCATTCTGGATATTCCCTTAGCCGGTTCTTACGGTACCCACAGGAAGAAATGGGGTGCTCCTATTCTACGGCCTGGGACTACACGGAGAAAAACTGGCTTAACCACTTTCAATCATGTTATGATTAGGGCCTTAGGGTAATTTTTAAAGTCCAAGATCTGATATACGGATAAGTCTGATAAGTTGGTAATCTTTTTTAATTATCCACCCATATTCAGTTTACTTATGAATGTGCTGCACCTATGTTACTTGGTACACCGAAATATCGGGAACTCAGAAATAATTCCAATCACGGTGAAGATCTCTTAAGAGGAACCTTGAAAAATGATAAGTTTGCCAGTTGTCCTGAGCATGATACCCTAACAGGAGCTGTTTGCTTAAGTATACATACCTATATTCTTAGGTACCTACTGGTGTGTTTCATAATAGAAGACAACATTACCTGCTGCGTATCTTGGCTCAACCGTGCAGCCTTGCTGCAGAACTGCTCCGATGATCAGGATCAACACATCTGCCCACGATCCGTCTAGCTGAAGGTGGTGCTAAAAAATCAATCATATAGCGTATTAAATTTAATAAGATTCTAGTAAAACAACAAGGTTTATTCAGCAGAATCCAAGAAAGCAATGTGCAGCTTGTTTAAAATTTGAAAGGTGAGTTTAGAAAGTCTAAACTTGATCAATATCATGCAGGTACGTAGGTACTTTATACTTATAGGTTTCTATTATTGGACATTATTGCAGTGTATTTCCAAGGTACAAAGAGTATACAATGCAAATAGGTAAGACCAAAGTAGGTAAATGCATAGATATTTCAAGCATTCACATCACAACTGGGAAATCTGTAGGTAGGTCACTCGTGGTTTAAACTATACCTACAAATTCCTTGCTGAAAAACAAATCACTGCTCGTTCTCAGCTGATTTCGAAACTTTCTTGAGATCTGCACCCCGATTCCCAACGCATCGAAAAAGTTTTCATTCGAAATTTACGCTCTCCGTCTTCTTCATCTACATTCAGGATGAAGGAGACAGAGAGTGTAGATTTTGAATCGAAACGTTTTCGATGGGTTGGGAATCGTTGTCCTGGAACATCTTTTGTCTTCCCTATATCTTTTTAACTGGGCACACACAGACCATCATCACCATCATTAACAGCCTGAAGACGTCCACTGCTGAACATAGGCATCCCCCACAGAGCACCACTTTGAGTAGGTGCTTGCCTCCTGCATCCATCGGCTCCCCGCGGTTTTCACCATTTCGTCGGTCCACCTAGTGGGGGGCCGGCCTACACAGACCTTAAAATTTACAATTGTCTTCGTGAATATAGAGACCATGGGAGAAATGATTAGAGAGTAGACCAACCAGCGGACGACCGGCCCGCAATCTCTGGAGAATGGGAGTCCAGCATATGGACTATGAGCGACGCAGGTACTATTATTGACAATAATAGTACCTGCGTGCAATCTTCCTGTCTTTACTTTTGTGAGCGTTGTTAATAATAAACCGATGGAAGAGCAGTTTTTCTATGGAATGCATAGATGGCGCTGAAACAAAAAGGGTGGAATAAAGTCAGTGGTCGCGCAGGCGGCACGACCCAAAAAAAAAAAAACTACAACAAGAAGAAGAAGCAAAGCAGTGGAAGTGAAAAAGTGCAAAAACTCGATGAAAAATCAATATATTGGAAAAAGATGAGCTACCAGTGGAATTGCTGGAGATGTTGATCAATATGTCGATTGGTTGGGAGTGTCTAATAAAGCTGTGTTGAATACTAATGTCGTTTTCTAACAGATCAGAAGCGGGTCCCGACTACGCCCATAATCTGGTGAGTTCTTCTAGAAATATACGACGATTCCCTGTGAGAAACAGTTGAGGCAAGGTTGACATATAGATAGATGTAAATGAAATAAGGAAACTGAGACACTTCTCGAAAGAGTGCATGGGTGCAACACTCAATTTGCCAGGAAAGCAAAGAAATAGCAGTAAGCGTCTGCCGTCTGCCAGTAGTGTGAGACGCAGACTGTCCTGTTTTGTTACTGTGTTGTTACCTAACTTTTTATCTAGGTACAAGTTGTTATTTTTAACATGTATATTCAGATTACTAAGTTATAGGGGATGGATGTAATGGTACCTACCTACTATGCTGGGGGTTAAATGTAATTCTTGCAGTGGAACATTGCTTGTTGAATGACAATGGGTTTATGAATGAAACCTGCATGCACACATAATTCTAAAAAACTAATAAAATGACCTGCCTCAGCTCAATTTTAATATATTTAATTACTCAACTGAGTTTGAAGGAGACTTTAAAGTTAAAAGAGTGGCATTCTGTACTAGGTAAATATTACTATCACCAAAGTAGTGTTAAACAGGTTGAACCAGTTGAATAACACCCATTGTGACATTTGCATAATAGGTGATTAAAAATTAAAGGTTGTACTGCTATCCGTCTGACATTTTACTAATTAAAGTCGAGCTTCACCAATGAATGTAAAGAGTAGGTATGCAAGGAGTGAAAGTAAGGGAAATGGCTGCAGGTATACACAGTGGACTTCGGGTTGATGTGTAGAGGCAAGTTATATCCAACTATTCTCAGTGTGGCGGCTTAGTGTAGGTACACTGGCACTATGAAAATACATTATTGCAATCCAACGGGACGGTGCTGCTGGTGGCAGAACTTGCATGTGGTGGTGCACTCTCTCTGGGGTAATGGTGTTTAAGGGGTCTGTTATGTCTGTAAGTGTTACCTACATTTTAATAGATACAGTAGGTATCTAGTTTACAAAGATTTGCAAAATATAAGTTGATAAGTCTGCATTGTTGATTACCCTATAAATTTTATTTTATTTTATTTTATTTTATTTGGACAACTAACAGCTGTCTTACTAAATTATATAAGAACAGGATGATAAACACTCTTGAGCCAAATATAGCAATTAAATGCATTTTATAAGTTGTAAGCACTCAGTCATTTTGAAACAGGTTTTTGTATGAAATTCACAGCCATACCGTGTGGATCCATGCTAGATGTCCTGAAAACTGTATAGGCATGCTCAGTTTTATTCAATGAAAGAAGGAAAGGAAGATGTGTACTTGATGTGTACTTAACTATTTTGTTTCACTGCAATGCAGTGCAGATTTTCACCAAAGTTGAGTTTTTGTTTTTTTGTAAAGCGGGCAACCTTATTGCAAAGGTGGGTTGGTCTCTGTTGATGCTGTTTAAAATATAAAACTATTGTTTCACAAAATTATATAATACAAGCAGGTAGATAATAATTGTCCAATGGGTGGTCTTTCTTATCCTCAACAATTAAAGTGAGACCTTCACATGAATATGTGCAGATATTTGTTGCATATATAATACACAAGTACCTACCTACTGCAGAACCATAAGATGGACATGGACATGGGAAGATTCTTAAGGTCAAACTTGTTTTGATGCGGCTAAGGTGGTAGTATTATGGAGTGTAAATTGAGATTGCATACCTGCGATGTAATATAGAGTAGATCCACGATCGCTCGAAAACGGCACCATTTAAACAAGGCATATGCCTTGTTTTTGTTCTCAGTCGCGTGTGACTTGGACTGCGTCTTATGAAAGTGATGTATTAACTCACATAATATTATTGTTTTACAACACTATTACAGGGTGCGATGGTTCATTATTAAAATGAAACAACCACTTGTGAACTATGTTTTTTTATATGTGCAGGAGAGGTATAATATATCTGTAAGCATTGGCGCAGGGACACTTTTGAGGTTTGATCTTCGTAGAGACTGTATCTATAGTATATTTGATTTAAATTGCATACTGATGATTTAGTGAAGGATGAGTAGGTACCTAGGTACTTGCTAAATAGCGTTAGTACAGATTAATTCAGAATAGTTCGAAAGTGTGAGTGCCTACTCGCCCGAGATAATGTACGTTCGAAATGGACAAATTTGTTGGAACATAATACCACCCCAAGACCATATTGTACACAGCCTAACAATAAAAACATTAGGTGCATAAACAGCGGCCTTACAGAGAATTATACGTATAGACGTATAGATATTTATCTACCATTACACTATTTGTTTATGGAAGGAGTAATGAACTTGAGAGCTATAGCTACAAGTACCTATAGGTAAAGCCTTTAGGTCGATAAAATATTATTCGATTGATTGATTGAGTTAGTCCTTTATAATATATATACTTGTAAAGTGGTCTACATCTAAAGTATAGGTACAAACTTAACTTTATTTTAATGCATCCCCGAAAACTATTCCATTTTTTCTAGAGTATTTTGGAGAGTTGTTTAGTTACGAGTTTGTCTAATTGTGAATCTGTTTCACTACGGAAAATCAAGTGTTGTAGGCAGGTGCATGCCGTTTCCACATAATATAGGTTACCTTATCGTTGATCTTATGCAAAATTCGTCCAGGGGTAGGTACCTCTGTTTTGCAAGTTATTCTGCCGCCAAACAGTACCTCGTGCGCAGGCACAGTGGTGGTTAAAAAAAAAGTACTAAGTGCCCTAAGCGGGCACGCTTTTTGTACCTACCTAGAGCGTGGCGTATCGCGCGCGCTGCGTGAGCGCGCGAGTAGTAAAAGCATAGTTGCTTATGCTAAAGCAGCGGTCGGCATTTATAGGATAAAGTTTGTAGCACGCTTTTGACATAAAGCGGGTTTGAACACTACTGTGTTCTGGCTTACTGTACCGAGGTGGTGTGACTAGTGAAGCTATTGGGCAAGTGAGGCTTCGTGACCTAATGTTACTGCCTAGTTATTTTGATGCTAGGCTGTGTGTCTTAGTATAACATGCCCTGTGTGTTGCACAAAACTTTATAATACTATTAAGAGTTCCGAGTCCTAACTCGTCACGTGATTCATCCACACAACTTTTTAACGAAGAATGGCAGATCATATTTTCAGCTACAAAAAAAGGGGATCCGTGCGCATGAATGAAACTTGTATGTAGGGCACGTAAGCGAAATGAATAAAATCACAGGCAATCACAGTGACAAAAATAAATCTTATGATGAAATAATATTATTTGGTGGGTAGGTAATGGTGTGCGTGGGGGCATCGTGAGTGTTGGAATACGTGGAAACTAATTTTAAAAAACACCTCTCGGGAATTTTGTGGTCAGTCGTACTAAAGTTTAAGTTACATCCTAACTTCCAATCATTCTGTGGGAACTTTCAATTATATCATTTAAAATAAGAGTGATCTATAGTGCTAAAGGAGGGAATCTGATCTGATCTGTAATTATTAATACTCTAGAATTAAATGTGATATGAGTATCATTCCTGATTATCTTAATCGCCGCTTTTGATAATTATTGCAATATGTAAATTTTTGTGCCTGTGTATCTAATTTTTTTTTTTTTTTATATATATATTATATGCTATATTCGTTTTTAAGTTATAACTAAAAGTAGTCAACATGTGTAATAAACAGTTATACGCACGCATATCGTTCCGGCAACTTTTGTAGGAAGGGGCTCCCAAGATACAGGCTATGCCTAGTTTGGGGCCCGTAGTAAATAGTCTATCAATTTAATAATTACGCCATAACTTGTAATACTGTATAACTTATCGATATTTCTTTTTGGATAATAAATTTTATCTTTATCTTTATCTTTATCTAATAATGATTTTAAAGTAGCAATAGTAGCAAAATTGCATTGCAATATTTTCTCATATTTAAAAAAATGGTTTAATGCACTTCATACTAAGAAGGTATAGTTAACTAAACTAAGCTGTTTTCGCTTGTGTTGTTATGTCAAACGTTGGATTTGGGGCATATATCGTCACCACAATAATCAAGTCGCCAATCTGCCATTTTGGCGAGTTTGCGATAATGGTGTGAAATTTATTGTTTTTGTCAAATGCACATTGTGGCAAAATATCATTTTTGTATCTTTAAAAATAAAGGAGTTATTGCATATTCCTTTAGCCAATCTAGCATGATTTTTTTTTCGCACTATGGTCTACTGTTCTATGTGCACTATTTATCACTTTACCATGGTAAATGTTACTCCAAACACTAAACACCACATTAGTCAACTAGCCTACGTGCCAGTTTTGATAATTTTCTATGGTCCATAGTACTCCATAGGCATGAACCAAAGTACATCTTACTAGCCAAAGTGGTAATTTGGTTACTTCACCGTTAGTCTAATAACATGGACCATAATCTAGCAGTTTTTTTCCTAGTAGATTTTATTTGGTCTCGATCACAGATTAGAGAAGAAAACAATTGACTATACAGATGGAGCATAGTTTGACTTTTGTGAACACCAATGCGTACCAGGGTCGGTGCAACATTGCAACATTAACCTACCTACCAAGTGAAGAAATTGCATGAAGTTTTAAGTTGTTTTGTTTCTCCGGTGTCATTTTATTTAGCCGTCTTACAGGCATGCGTAGTTCCTCCAATGATTGAAGCAACTACGCATGCTCGTTCAATGACGTTTCATTTGATGATACAGAAAATTATGTTTTTTGTGGTATTTTTATTATATTTTAGTGTTTAGTAAATAAATTTAACAAAATACCAATTTAAAATAAAGACATTGACTTGTAATGTGTTTGGAACGCATATTCCAATACTAAAGAAGATTTACACCAGACAAATTATTCAGTTTCTATGGTGCGAATACTTTTCTTGTTTACGATATATTTTTGTGTGTAAGTAGATTTGCGTTTACATAAAACATAGAAAGAATTTTGAGCTGGATTAGAATTGGGTGATTTGATTGCTGCAATTAAATTAAAATTTGATTTTTGGTACAAATCGTAAATCCACAAGAAGGTAATACAGTTGTTTACATTTCGAAATTAGAGATGATTTTACAAGTGTCGATGGGTTATCGATAATTTCGATATAGGTACCTATTATAAGTAGATAAACTATAGGTACACTAACCAAAAAGATAGGGACGATTGAAATATACATGTGTTAATAAATACATAATGGAAAAAGAAAATATCAAACATGTTAAGATGATGGTAATAGACCACAAATTTTTTGAAACTGGGCACACGCACTTGGAATGTGACTCCATCCACTCCAAAATTGAAAGGAAATCAAAAAACATCCCTGTCTACACCCCAGTTGGCTGGGCACAAGTAATTCGCTTAGCAAGAACAAAACCTCATCCTTTCAAAGTCACAACGCTAATGCACGATGAATTCAAAGATTTTGGCAGCAAACATCAATTTCAAGCCCACGTCGTAAACCTACACCCACAATCCTATATTGAAGCCACACGGCTTCAATATAGGAAAGATACCCCTAATACAGTTTTCATAAAAACAACATTTGACGAAAATGAACCATTTATGGCTTTAAAATCAAAAACAAAAGAATGAAGACTACGATAAGCTACCCTATTCCACTCTACTCAGAAAGGATGCAAATTTCTCAGGCAAAAAAGCAAGATCTTCTAAAATTGTGCTCAAATCTGCAAATTCCAAGAATCCATCTTCCAAGAGTACCTCATACTCATGGTACTATGCCAATTTACCTAGCGCAAAAAGTGTCTCTGACACGCTTCCAGAACCTGATGTAACAGAAGATAGCGATTAAGTTTCCCTAATTAAAAAAAAATATTTACTACTAAATAGGGCCGCATTCGACCGCAATCTCACCTGATGAGAAGTGACGATGCGATCTACGATGTTACATGGTTGCCTAGAAGATACCTCACTTGCGACTTGAAGAGCTCCAGATTGTACTTATCGAGAAGCAAAGACGCTGGTAAAGTGTTCCATTCCTTGGCTGCTCGGATTATAAATGTCGAGTCAAACCGCTTTGTGCGAATTGAAGGAATATCAACCATACATACGTCGTGTACAATATGAATATTTGGAAAAAAATTGAATATTTTGGATTGGTTTGAACCTCCTAACCGGCATAATTATAACAAGAAGAGCTCCAGATGCCATAAAAAATGTATGCAAACCGGAGCTCTTTTTACGTGGGTCATTGGAAGTGCCGCGGCCCTAGGTAGCGCGGCGAGTGGCGCTCGGCGCCCCCTAGGACGCTGCGCCCGTGTGCACCACACAAGGTAAAGCCGCCTCTGTTTGTATGTAAGGTTAATACATGTTTTTATAGTTATTTTAATAAACAATAACAGAATCTGCCTACGATTTTTATTTTTACTTTTCTACCCGCCTTAATTATTCTGACTAAATTTATACCTTATTACCTAATAAGTACCTACACTTGTTTATTAAGGCTCAATTTTATACCTATTATAGCAGAAGAAGAAGTATCTTCGATGTAAGTCCCAAAGAGGAAGATTTTAATATTTCATTTTGACTAGTTTACCTTGCAATAGGAAATGCTTTGGTGAAATCACACCACAGTAAACTAGCATATTTGCCACATAGGCTACTTTACCTTCGTTAAATGGTCTATATCAGATAAAATTGACCGTAGTGAATAGGCCAATCTGCTTTTTTTCCGAAAATAAAAATACCTGAACTGTTTTGACAACATAGCTAAAAAGACATTCGCCCAAGACCTTTGCACTGCCTTACTTGAAAACTTTACGTCAAACTATTTGCTAACAGCAGCGAATTCAATCTTATTTTTCTTCTCCTGAACAATTGCAATTTTTCACATTGGCGACTTGACCATTGGGGTGACGATATTTGCTCGAAGCGTATTTACCTACAATTCAATGCTGAGAAGGGGAAACATATAAATACCTACCTAAAATGCAAGATGCCATTACAATAACTGTACTACTACAGTAGATGTTAAGTCCTAAAATAAACGAATCAAGAGTTGAGTTTGAAATTACTGAAAAGATGAGGATAGAAAATAGTTTTGTCCTCTTCATTATGAAAATGCCTAATACCTTTTCACCGCCTCTTGTGGGCGGGCTACTCGTATTTGTGGCTGATGATTGATGATGATGGTGGTGACGATAGAGATACTTCGGTACGACTTCACCGTATTCTTAGGTCTTATTATAAAATGCGTCTGGAGGTACATAAATTAAGTACCTATTTTGTAATATTTGGAATGTTTAAATGTTTTCTCAAAAAGTACAATAGTGGAGAAATTGATTTTGGAAAATAATTTGATGGGCAAACTGTCTTGGGGACATTATGACGTAGGCTGTATTTTGACCATGTTTCTTCAAAGTGATACTAGCACTTACTACCTACATATTATAAAAACCAACATAAGTTCTTCGTCGTAGGTACCTTCACACTGGAGAGCAGGTGGGATCGATTATTAAGTCAGTGATCGATGTTCCGTTCTAAACGCATTAACCTGCAAATTTTTGAGCCCATTTTGTATTATGTTGTAGGAATAGATAGAGATGGAAATAAAGATATGGACATTTTGTCGATACCACAAGGATGCCAAGGAGGTTCTTCACTCCGTGTTTATATAAGCGGATGGTATAGCTATCGGCACGAGTCAAGGCTTGTGAACTTATATGCGCAGAACGCATTTTTTTGGGTCTCTGGTGGAAGACAGTGAGGTGCGACGTGTGTTCGTGGCGCCGGCGCCAGTGTTTGGTTCCTTATTGTTCCCACGCCTCCCGCACTGTCTCCACGCGGCTCTGACGCATGACTGTACTATCCCGCCGTAAAGTGTTATGTTACGTGTTGTTTACGAAAATTGATTATAGTTCTAGTAATATCTATTAGTATTCTACTGTTAATTAACATTGCATTATCAACATGAAGCCTGATGATGGTGATGTCCAAGCTCCTTCTACAAGCGCATACCGACCATGTTAACTGCCAGCTATGATGATACTATGGAAGGAATATTGCCATTACCGAATGATACCGATTGTATTATTATGATCTACGGTAGGTAAGTAAGATCTAGGATAAGTAATACCTATTGTAATAATAATAGTTATTATAAGGTAGATCCGTGGAGGTGAGGCCTGGTGACCTGTGATACAGGCTGTTTATGCCTACATCAGGCACCAGTCCTTGCAACACAGGTTTACAATAATGTAGTAAATATTATTGTCATAATTGGATTAGTTTATAAGAAGTTGATACTTTTGTAGACCTTTTTTGCAAGGAAATAAAAAGCATTTATTATTATTATTATTATTATTATTAATAATTATAGCGGAAGCAGAAATAAAACGGACAGAGTTTCGGTAACTTCTTGCAATTGTTCCTTCTTATAAAATTGCAACAGGAATGAATCATAGCTTGCTGGCTGGCTTTGGCGTATTTTGACACACTCTCCCCTCCAAAGCATGGCATTTCTGGCTGGCGCAAAGAGCGGTGTCAATATGGCGGCTTGGCTATGGCGGGCTGGCTGGCACGCTGGCTGACGTCACGTCCGTTACATAATATCTAAAGTATGTAGGTACTAACTATAATGTAACTGATGCTGTAGTTAATAGACGGATAAAAATCAGCCTACCTAATCAAATATCACAGAAAATTAATAGTAGGTAAGTACAATATATTTTGTGCCCGACTGTACAGATGCGCAGTTATCCCCACTACATTTACTCGCACGTCCAGATCCGTGCCGGTGCCTATAAGCCTGGTCAGGGTTATTAAATGCTCGGGGATCTACGGCCTGTTGTGCTGTCATCGTACGACATAAACATGAGTTAAGATTGTCAGTGTGTTAAGTAAGAGCTAGAATACCAGGGGTAAAATGACTAATATAAATGCTTGAGAATTTATAAGTATAGCCACCTATGATCAAGTAAACCCTACTAGATATCGGATTGGCGCAAAAAAAAGTCGTCTCGGTAAATAAGAGCCCACTTGCGGCGCGAGCTCTTATTTCGAATCATTTCAAAAGTACTTTATACTTATGTCAGGTTGTTTTCATGATAATAGGTATTTAACCCACATCGTTTTATTTTGAAGTGACAGGTATAATTCACTGCTTTACTCGTGGCGAATGGTGGTAATGTTTATGGATTTGTGACTTTATTATGAGGTACTGTGGTTGTGATTAGGTTGAACTTGAAACTTTTGTCTCAGTTCGTTCGTAAACGAATGTAGCTGTATGAGTATATGTAAACGCGGACAGAAAATACCTTAGAATTAGTAGGTGACCCGGAATCTCGCTGTATGCTTGATCAAAGATAGCCACAGAATGAATGGTTGGTATGACAGAATGGTTGGCTACATGAAGGCCCCTAGTTCTTCTGGGCATCCTTCGAATTAAAGTAGTTACCAAACTGAATGATAACGGCTTGGCTTGAAATACATAATCAACTGGGTATTCTGTAATATTGTAATTGACTAAGTAGGCGTAAATAATGAGCATTGAGATTACCCATGTTGATACGTTGATTGTCTAAGTTGGTTACTGATCGAATACCTAATCCTTTATTTGTTTTATAACTAAAGCAAGTTATAGAAAAACTTTTTTAGATAGTATGGTATTGAACATTTAACTGCCGGAAACCCTTCTGTGTTTTTAAGGTACACCACCATGCAAACGAAATGGTTGAATCAGATGGAGCCGTTTGAGCAGCTGTGTACGAGATACAGTGTCAAAACGGGCAAGGTGTAACTACTGTATGCAAGTAGAAGCGCTGATATATTGAATGGGGACATTCCAACATACAGGATGGCCGAACAATATCACCTGGTGCAAAAATTAAAATTGAAAGTTGTCAGTTGAAATTGATCAGTTGAAAATTGTCAGTTGAAAGTAGTCAGTTGATAAGTTGTCAGTTGAAATGGATCAGTTGAAAGTTGTCAGTTGATAATTTGTCAGTTGAAAGTTGTCAGTTGTAAGTTGACAATTGGAATTAAAGAAATTGAGTCAGTTGGAAAAGACAAAGTTGTAATCAAAGTTGCAAACAAAGGAGGCGATTATAGAAGAAAATAAATTGGGGAGTATATAATGATAGTTATGTGATAATTTTAAAAATTAGATGTTCTGAACTCTGGGTATATTACTTCTGACGTAGTTTGTGTTTCATTTTTTTTGCAGATGTATAATTGTCCCTATGACTGTCTGGGACAGACAGAATCAGGATGGCCGAATGTTAGCGTTGTTAATAATAAACCGATGGAAGAGCAGTTTTTCTATGGAATGCATAGATGGCGCTGAAACAAAAAGGGTGGAATAAAGTCAGTGGTCGCGCAGGCGGCACGACCCAAAAAAAAAAAAACTACAACAAGAAGAAGAAGCAAAGCAGTGGAAGTGAAAAAGTGCAAAAACTCGATGAAAAATCAATATATTGGAAAAAGATGAGCTACCAGTGGAATTGCTGGAGATGTTGATCAATATGTCGATTGGTTGGGAGTGTCTAATAAAGCTGTGTTGAATACTAATGTCGTTTTCTAACACTTTGTTACTTACCATGCTCATACTAGCTTCCCACTTTGACGTGATGTACAGAAACAAAGCGCATCCCAATACGCAAATGAAGATCGCCAGCCACACGGTCCCAGTGAAGGGAAGAGCGAAGATATTGGACAGCAAAGCAAGAGGAGGCTCTCTGAAGACGAAGCGAACAGCCGTAGAACCAACCATGGCGATGTAGTCTACCACTTGCATGCGTTCTTGGGTGAAAATCGTTAGGGTTCCTGAAGAGACACAATGGTTTATTAACTTCTTGCTATGAAATGAAATTCGAGTGCGACCACGAACCGAAAGACGCAGCGTAGGCCGGCCCTTCACTAGGTGGACCGGTGACGTGCACGGGTTACATGAGCTGTAGAAATCAACATAATATGTTTGTGTCCTGCTATTTTTTTATTGCATAAATTAATAATATTCGTCAAAAAATAAACAGTTGAGAAAACAATAAAATATCTCAAAAAAATGACAAACTTACAAACATGTTAAAATACAGGAATAGAAAGAGACAGCTCAAACATGCAGTGACGTCACTCTTGCTCCTTCATAGTATCTGATTGTTGTGGTAGCTTTACATACAGTCTCTTTTGCATGTGACTTCATAATAACGAATCTCCTATTTTGCGAGAAAGGGACAGGCGATGCCCCCCCAGAAACTTTAAAAGCTTATTACTCCTTGATTTATTTACTGATTTTACTTATTTTTTCAATTATTGCATTCATGTTTAACCTACTTTATGAAAATAATATTTACTTCTTAATATTTAACAGCAAGCAACTAGCCTATTATCTCTTCTCTCGAGAATGCGTTCGACCAATCAAAAACGCGGCAAACGATTTATGACGTGTTCCGCGTGATTGGTCATTGGTCAAACACTTTCTCGCAGACGTCTATCCACAGCTCATATCGTCGCTTGTTTGACTAAGTGACGTATCTGGCATTTTTACGTATCTGAAATTTTAAATGAAGCTTTTATCTACTTTCAAAGACGCGTCGAACTGTCTAATCAACGTATTTGTAGAAAAAATGTCAGATACGTCACTTAGTCAAACAAGCGACGATATTATCCGTGCTGGTGAAAACCGCGGGGAGCCGTAGGGTGCAACATGCAAGTGATCTATTGGAGGACATCTTCAGGCTGGTGATGATGATGAAATTGAACTTCCAGCCTAGGAATATGAATGGAAACAGCTAAAGCGTTCCATGTACTTCTTTTGGTCGAGTGGTACAGACACTGCAGCCCATTGAGTAGCTTTTTATACTTTGTATAAGCTGCAGCCTTCTAGATTTTTAGATACTTACTTAAGGTGGAACGTTTACTAGATCGGCAAATTCAAATTTTCTTGCGTTATTTTGCCAATAATAGCTTAACTACTAAACGTGATTACAAGAAAACTGACTTTGCGCAAATAAATAGAATGTATCAATAAATTACAATTAAAAGTATCACCTACATATTATTATTGGTGTAGCAACAAATGGCAATAGACTGAAAACCTAAGACGAAATTTGTTTATTGCCATTTGTCGCTAAACCAATGATATCTAGGAGATACTATTAATTGTAATTTGTTGATACATTTCTCAACCGATGGGGAAGAAAGGTTCTCGAGTGGCGACCACGAACCGGAAGACGCAGCGTAGGCCGGCCCCCCACTCGGTGAACCGACGACCTGGTGAAAGCCGCGGGGAGCCGATGGATGCAGGAGGCGAGCAGCCGCTCAAGGTGGCGTGCTCTGGGGGAGGCCTAAGTTCAGCAGTGGACGTCTTCAAGCTGTTAATGATGATGATGATGATGATGATACATTCTTTTTCTTTACGTTAAATCAGTTTGAATGTAATCACGTTTAGTAATTAAGCTATTATTGGCAAAAGAACGCAATTGCCAATAATAGGCAAAGGCTTACACAGAGAAGTTAAGTTTTGAGTCCCACATCACGCATCAGTGATATTTTTAAGTGCAGAATGTCACCGAATATACATCTCACACATTGCATTGATGTGGATTCCAACATAGTGGAACTCATAATATAGGAACATTTAGTTGTTTGAAGTTTGTCTGCTATTTATATTTACCAAGGTCTCCTTCCTTCTTCATTAGGTAATCGACGATCCCCTGCCAGCTCCCGTTCTTGTCTTTGTACCCCCAGGTATGCGTGAAGATGAGCTTCTCGGTCGCGTTCAGCATTTCAAAGCAGATGCTCACGATGGAGTATGACATCTTTGAAATGGAGTCTTGATGAAGGTTCCTATAACGGAAATTACCTTTTTTGAAATGGTAGTGGTTTTTTGAAGTATTGATTTAGGCACCAAAGATTTAATTTAAAGCTGCGATGGCATTGCTATGCATAAATTTGTAGGCGTACTTGCTATATTAAGGTTTCCACCTTTTCACTAGCGCGGCAAATTCAAATTTTCTTGCGTTCTTTTGCCAATAATAGCTTAATTATTAAACGTGATTACGTTAAAACTGATTTGACGTAAACAAATAGAATGTATCAACAAATTACGATTAAAAGCATCTCCTAGATATCATTGGTTTGGCGACAAATGGCAATAAACAAATTTCGTCTTACTTTTTCAGTCTATTGCCATTTGTCGCTAAAGCAATGGTATTTAGGTGATATTTTTAATTGTAATTTATTGATACCTTCTATTTATTTGCGCAAAATTTGTTTTCATGTAATCACGTTGAGTAATTAAGCTATTATTGGCAAAAGAACGCAAGAAAATTTGAATTTGCCGCGCTAGTGAAACGTTGCGCAATAAGTGAATTTTTTTAGCCATAGATAAATAAATAAATTTGTATATAGTTTTCAAATTGTATCAAATATCTAGCGCCTCGCAACTTCTCCCAAGCATTTCTTTCTTCATCATAGTTGACGCTGATTAAATTTTCAATAATTATTTCCTTTCCATTGCCTATACCCATAAAAAGAAAACATGTCAAGAACAATTATATTTCACAGCCTCTGTGGTGTGGTGGTTGAGCAGGTCGGCTCATAACCTGGAGGCGGCGGGTCCGATTCCCACGATAGGACAAGTATTTGTGCACAAGAAAAAAAGCGCAAATAGTTATTCTGTGTCTGGGTGTTATAAGGCTCTCAGTTCCTGAATCCCTAGATACAGGGAATCCTAAGGATCTATGTACATACATAAATCCTAGACCATAAGTAATAGGACTAATAGGAAAGTCGGGCGTTATTATTTATTTTTATCATAGAAAATAATGGCAGGCAAAAACATGCTTATTTTATAGGTATAGTAAGGTAGAGGGGGGAGGGGGGAGGTATTCGTGTAGATAACTATCTGCCCTAACGACTTTTAGTACGGGTATTAACATTAATATTCGCACTTATCACGATAACTTTATTCAAACAAGTTTCGCAAACTCGTTCTTAGGAAATAAAAATAGACACAACTACATCGTCTGCGGCAATTAATGTTGAGTTTGAAGATAAGAGCAAATATTGATTACACATAAATAAAACACACATTCCTTCACTAAAAGACGTATAAAACCTCCAAACTGCTAAAACCAGCGTCATCAAGAAAATTGATGAACTATGAGTACCTACCTATGTGTGGTGTCGTAAAACTCAAGCAACGTCCGCAGCTGTAATCACTACTTGGATGGGTGACCTCTACAAAAAGTGGTATTAATTACAACTGAGCGCTATCGTGTTTTGGGCACGTTATAGCCGTCGTCGATCCTGCAAGTCAGAAGCCATTGGACGCCTTAAAAACATGTTATAGGTATCTGTAAAGACCTATATTCTAGATGCTCACAGTCTATCACTCATATGCTTTCTGGTCTCATTGCTGTCGGTGATCACGTTGACCATCGTCAGTGTATTCTTCTGCACATTGTTCCTTCTAGAAGACAGCAACTTCGAAGTTCTGTAGTCTTCTACCCATCCATACTTCTTTACAGCTGGGTTAATGTCCTCTAAGGCAAAGCTGCTGTTACTTTGGGGCTCAGAAATGGAGACTGGAGTTATGTAGCCTCGCCAGGAACCTCTTGCAGTGTAGATTACTTCAGTAGTTTCCGTTATTTTGTAAGCTGTAAAAATCAAAATAATAAACCACAACGACTGACCTGATAGCTTAGTTGGTAGTAGCTCTGCCTTCTGAACTGTAGGTTGTGGGTTCGATTCCTACCCAGGACAAACATTTGTGTGATGAACATAGGTGTTTGTTCTGTGTCTGGGTGTTATATTGTATTCTATATATATATTTACAAACAAAAGTATCTATTTAGTCTATCAGTTATCTGGTTCCCATAGTACAAGCTTTGCTTAGTTTGGGGCTAGATGGCTCTGCGTGAAATGTCCATAAATATTTTTTTTTTATTTTATTTTAAATCAGTCACCTCGAAAGGTAAACAGTCAGGTGCCCGTAGACAATACGGTAACCCAAATTTCATAGGGCAGGTAATCTAAGTACCTAAGCCTATAAAAGAATAGAATGGAAAAGAAGATCTCATCCAGACAACTTTTGATTGGACAGAAAGAGATCGATAAAAAGAGAGGTACAGTTAGATACCACGACAAAAGTAAAAATAAATCAAATATATGCAGGCGCGGATAGAGGGGGGGCGCCGGGGGCGCGTGCCCCCCTCCCCCCCCCCCTTGGCGCAGACAGTCCAGCACCAAGCGCGGTAATTAGCCAATTCACCAGCAAGATATACTACCATATCCCCAAATTTCCCTCTTGGACTCCCCTACAAAAACGATTTGTGCCCCCCCCCCCCCCCCCTCCTTTAGAAATTTCTGTATCCGCGCCTGAATATATGACATGCCTACTTACTAATCATTATGAGTTACATAGGCCTGTCTTATCGCAATATAGTGGTTACTTCCAGACTACCTATAATTCATTAATAGCTGAAGCAGGGTACCCATATTATTGCTTCCAGGCAACGATTGCGTGGAGATGGAGATGAAAACGTGGACCAATAAAAAAAAGTGCGAAACCAGGATAGGTAAGCTAGTATAGGTGGCGCATTTGCAAGTACAATTCTAATTATTAAAGTTGTTTAATATGACGGTTGCGTCATGACTGACATTTACATTAAAATCACAATTACTTAATTGCAATTGCAATAATTCGTAGAGCTATGGGCTATACCTCTCAATAAAGATATTACCTGACTCAGGTACGTTAGCAGATAAATAGGTATTTACCTAATACCTAGGAATCCTAAGATGCCTAGAGCGCTAATGGCGTCGATTTAGTAATTATATTATGACTGGCCTGATAGCTCAGTTGGTAGTAGCTCTGCCTTCTGGACTATAGGATGTGGGTTCGATTCCCACTCAGGACAAACATTTGTGTGATGAACACCCATGTTTGTTCTGTGTCTGGGTGTGATATTGTTATTCTATGTATCTATTTACAAACAAAAAGTATCTAAGTATTATATCAGTTATCTGGTTCCCATAGTACAAGCTATGCTTAGTTTGGGGTTAGATGGCGCTGTGTGAAATGTCCACACATATTTATTTATTTTATTATATTCCAGGTCAAAGCCATATGTCTTATGTGCGAATCGTTAAGATAACTGTGTATCGTTATTTGCTGCTATTTTTTTGTGGGAATGTGAAACCTGATTATTATTACATAGATTGTATCCATCGACCGTGCTAACCTAAAAAGTAAAAACCTATATAAATATTTACCTAGATCAGTACAGAATTTAAGTAACAAACAAGTGAAAAATAAAAACTTTAAAGGTTTCAATGGTGCCACGACGAGAATCTCTTACGGTGGGTTTTTGATGGTTGGTAACCAATGGTCAAAAATTCTAACTAATACTAACCAACCGTCGAAATTTGTTAGAATTTTTGACCAGTGGTTACCTATTCCTTGACTACGAATCAAAAAACTCACCCTTACGAATATATATATATACATATATATTTAATTAATAAATATTTAGTTTAGTTTAGTTTAGTTTTTATTATTGTAGTAGTTAGCTTGAGTAATAAAGGCAATTTGCCCGTTAAAAAAATAAAATAAAATTATTAGTGACTATGTGAATATATATATTTATTAGTGACTTGATTTTCAGCTGATCTTCTTATCACTTATGGAAACCCTGAGCATAGCTCTCTAGCCAAATCACCTAAGCTTCTAGTGTTATACTCAGTACCTATCTCATTCACTCCTCGTAAGTTGTAAACAGGTATTTTAGTACTCAAGCTAACTACTACAATAATTAAAATTAAACTAAAGTAAGCTAATCTAAACTAAACTAAACTAGCTACACTACCTACTACAAAGAACACTTATGAACTGTATAATAGCCGCGATGGCCTATAGACAGTCCAACTGCTCAAGCCCACTACCGGTAGGTAGCGTACCCAACATGCTGGCCGCATTGCCACGTTGAATTGCAATGCTGATGCGTTGGGCCAAATAAGTGCCAGCATTTTGGTCACGCGTCGCATCGACCAGGCGCTCTTATAGACTTTGGAAAACGCGATGAGCTCCCGGTCCCCACGGACCCAGGGTCTCAACACCAAACGGCTCAAATATGTAACCGCTACCGAGATTACTATATTTGCGCCGCTTTAGCTTCTCAGCAGAATTAGCCGCGGCGCCGGCCCTAACGTGTGTCTCGGGAAGGTGTGACTGCGCCATAGTATCGACGCAAGTAGCGTCCCACACTAAAGGCCGCCCCATCTTCCAGGGAACCAGAGTCATTCCGTCGGGACTTTTACAATTAGTAGTATTTTAGTAGTTTGTGGTCCGACCAACTATATAAAATCAAAATGCTGGCACTTATTTGGCTTAACGAATCAGCATTGCAATGCAATTCAACAAGGCGATGCTGGGTACGCTACCTACCGGTAGTGGGCTGGGGCACTCGGACGTCTTTAGGCTATCGCGGCTAGTATAAAATACAGTGCAAATGTTCTTTGTAGTAGATATGTTTGTCGGGAATACACTCATCTTTTTTTGTAAAAAATATATGGGATGGAAACTCAGTAAAATTAGAACATCCTTTTTGAGGGAGGTTTGCGATTTATTTCTATAGAGCTATATTTATTAATCTTGTATAATTGCGGTCATCACAAACGACTTAATGAAACGAATTACATGATAATATAAAATTCAAAGTTCCACATGCTCTAATTACGCCAGGAAACATGCCAATAACACTTTGTTTGCCCTACCCACGTTTTTTTCTCCAATCTGTGGCCCTGTCGTCTTATGTCAATTTTTATAGCCAATCAAGATCAAGGCTTATCTTATACGTACCTACATATCTACTACTAACGTGGTGTAGAACTATAGGTACCTACTTAACATTAATGTTTCTTTATAACTTAGTTTTTTGTTTATTCTAGACAAGAATATGTAAGTCTTAAGTAGGTAATGCATTCTGTTGCGTCCTTCTAACGTCCCAAATGACGATTTACTGTCTGGAGGTTACGGAAATTAAAGTTTTTTTTAAAATAGCATAAATAGTCTAGGTATACATTATAGTATGTACCTGCCTAGGTAGGTATTACCTCTACTTAGTTTGCAAATGGAATACGAAATCATGAATGCGATTAAAACACTTTAGCCACTTTGTTTGTTACCAAAAATACCTTCGAATTGTTTTCGACAGAATGAAGATAAAATATTGGGTATTAAGTATCATCATCAACAACCTGAAGACGCTGAACATAGGCCTTCCCCCAGAGAGCGCCACTTTGAGCGGCTGCTCGCCTCTTGCATCCATCGGCTCCCCGCGGTTTTCACCAGGTCGTCGGTCCACCTAGTGGGAGGCCGGCCTACACAGACCTTAAAATTTTACAATTGTCTCCCTGCATCCATCGGCTCGTCAGTCCACCTAGTCGGTCGGCCTACGCTGCGTCTTTCGGTTCGTGGTCGCCACTCGAGAACCTTTCTTCCCCATCGGATGTCTGTTCTACGAGCGATGTGGCCTGTCCATTGCCAAATCAACTTGCTAATTCTAAGAGCTCTACTTAAGAGTATTAAGTACACATTAATTTTACTACAATGTGGTCACGCGACACATCTCATATTACCATACCACAGAATTAACAACAGTAGGTACCTTAATACAACACTTGTATTAAGGTACCTACTGTAACCATATACCACACCTTCAGATTATAATGAAGACGCCGGAGAATGCTGAGTGCTGCCCATTCCCTGGATATTACCTTATTACCATATTACCTTAGCCGGCTCTTACGGCACCCACGGGAAGAGATGGGGTTGCCCATAGTTTTTTCTTTTTGGACCACATGAGAAAGAGGGCTTATGGAGTTATAGACACATAAATTGCTCTATTTTATGAGAAAACTTGATACCACATAGGTAATTACTTCCTACCTTCATTAAACAAGTATTGCTCATCATCCACCTTCTGGGCGACCACCACATCGCTGTCTATCAAGATGCTGAGGTCTTCCAGAACTGATTGCTGGTCATCATCGGTGCTGATGAGAATCCAGCGGTAAGGGGACTTGAAGTATTCTTCTTCGCTTGCCTTAAATATGTATATGTATGGAATGGAAGAAAACTATTTAATAATGTTAAAACGGGTAATGGGGCGTTTCACACCGCGCTTGGTTCGCACCGCGGTGTGAATGGCCCTCTGCTATTAGAACACTTGAGCAATTCACACCGCAGTGCCAAAGAGCCTATTCATTTGGAGTACTTGGGCGATTCACACCGCTATTAAAACATCCGACGAAACTATTTTTACATGAAAAATTAATAATAACCTACCTACAACACCATTAAAATATTGTTTTCTCTATCCTACCAATATATCCAAAATGTAGCGAGAGCGAGAAAGCAATAGAAATGTATTTAGTCAACTGGAATTTAAAAAAAAAATTGCAAACTTTCAGTTTTCAACGGTAGCTACCTACAGTCGATGACAAAAGCGGTTAAGGTGGCTGTTACAAAATTATGCGTATTTGCAAGGTTTTCGTCGTCAATATTTGATGCATAGCTTTAATGTCTATACTTAGCCATTATATGAAAAATATCCTTCATTTCACCTTCTTCGATAATGACAAAGCGAATTTTAGCTAACTTACCTATTTATTTAGTAATCATTATTCTCCTGGTGTTCGTTTTGGAAAAAATACACAGAGACCCTATTTGAGAGCTCTAATTTGCGAATTCTGTGCAACGTAAGTCTCCAAAATAAATTATACTCCACTAAATACATCCCGTACTTCCATAATGACAAAACAGATTTTTAATTTTTGCCTTTTAAGTAATTAAAAAAATTTTAAATTAAATTTGATTTTTATTAAAAAAAAGGCTTGAACGAAAGGTCACATATCTCTGCAGTTTAATATTATATCGACAAAATATTGTTACAAAAATAACGTTCATAATTTTCCTGAACTGCTACAAGTTATTTCATAATTTTAAATAATGCTCTTATTTATATATCAATAAATGAAACTAGACATATTTGGTCAAACCGACGGACGCTGCGAGCTCTGTACCGCGCGCGCGGTACTAAGCTCGCCAAAATGTAATAGCCACCTTAACTAAAATCATTCACCTATTCTTCTAAAATACCTATGTTGAATTTTCCATGAACGTTTTTCTTGACAGTGGACTTTCAGACTTACCTTCATCAGGAAATGGTCGTTCCCTGGACAAGATAGATCAGATAGCACCACCACGTGTTGTAGATAGAACTCTGTTCTCTTTGGTTGCAATGAATGAGCTAAGGAAATCCCAGCTTCTCCAAGTCTTTTCGCCAATTCCTTTAGACGATCTGAAAATGAAAACAAATAAAAGTAAACCACTTCACATCATCAGTCATTTTGCGTCCATAGCTGAACATAGGCCTCCTCCATCAGAGGGGTTGCATAATTACCACGCTGGGCAGACGTCTTGGTGATTGCAGTAGATTATAATGCAGACTGAATGCTGCTGCCCATTTCCTGGATATTCCCTTAGCTGGCTACGGCACCTGCGGGAAGAGACGAAGTGGGCCTAATCTTACGCCGCGCGCCATCCGGAACCACGCGACACATAAAACTGCATATTTATGTGTCTAAACTCTCTAAACCATTGATGTACCTATAGGTACACCAACCTACCACTTACCTACCTATGTTCATATATATTTGATGTATAAGTATATATATATTGATGTGTAAGCAGAAGAAAAGATACTTCCTCAGACAAAAACTGGCTCTATCTGCATCAGCTTCTCCCTTTACATAACGCCCAAAACACTATACCTATTGCTATTGTCATCTCTTCCTTTGACACAGTTAATTGGAACCTGATAATTATTATAATCGCCCCGGCTTCGCACGGGTATAATAGTTTTTGCAGCACACGCGATGTAAAGAATATTTTAGGTAATTTTTTTTGGACCTTGAGTTACATTATTGGAATTTTAGTAAGGATCCTTAATTTTTTTGATAATGTCATATAGCCTATGTCATCCGGGAATAGTGTAACTTCCCAACAGTGAAAGAATTTTTCAAATCGGTTCAGTAGTTTCGGAGCCTATTCATTGCAAACAAACAAACAAACAATCAAATCTTTCCTCTTTATATTTTTATTATTTTTAATGTTATAGATAATAACTAAACATTTCCTTGCCCTACGTACACCTATAAAATGTGGTATGAGATTCCACGATTTGAAGCTGCAAAATGCAGCACTTTAAAAGGAGGGTCAAAAAAGTGTAAAACATTTAGGCACGTCTAGTACTAGATGTCCAGCTACGGTGACCTCTTTAGAGCCGTATGCCAGTTTGCAACATAAGTAAAGCATAAAAAATAAATATTTAACAGATCTGTGATTTTAGCAGACTATTTTCGAAAAGCTAGTGACTTATCATCACTTTTTTATGGTGATTAATGACGACACGAGCTACTTAGTCGTTTGCCTGATGTAAATCGTACCGGCTGCCCATAAGAATTGGAACTCGGAACTCCAAAATTATTCATTTAAGTTTTGTTTTATTTACATCTATGGTCTTCTCGAAATCCACTTCGAAACTTACAATCCCTCCAGCAGCTATAAGGCATCAGCACAGCCGACGGCTTTCCATCCATCCTCACAAAGGCCGTAACCATGTCTTCTACGTCACATTTTCCTAAACTCCGTACACATAAAAATATAAATATTACTTTGTACTTCATGTTTACGGTCGAGCAGGTTGTTGGTTAAACAGTAAGCTTTCGTTCAATTATGCTGTTCATAAGTAAACTTTGTTGTGAATAATTTAAAGTGAAACGTTGGACATGACATGAGTTTTTTCTGAAAGTACAGACGTCGATAAAACTGTTTGAAAATCACAAAATTATTTAGAATTTTTTCCCAGTCGTTTTTATTGACTAGCTATTTTTTTAATCAAAGCTGTGTTGAAGTAAGAAGATAGGTATTTAATTACCAGAGTAGTTTTATACGAGGATATAAAAGGAGTCAAATTTTATGCTGATGACGCCAAAGTAGGAAGCCTTACAAAATAAAAATAAGGGATATTTTATTATTATTAATTAATGACTTTATAATTTTTTATTTGACGTAATTATGTAGGTAGGTGCTTAAAGCTTATGTGTTTAATTTTTAATTTTGATTGTTCAAAAGTTATTTAAATAACACTTGCTGCATTTATTATGTGTAAATATTTTTTGCATGGCATTCCGGTAGAATGTGGAGAGCTTAAATTATTATGTTAGTTATCATCTTTGTATGTACCCATGTTCAGGCAAATAAAGAATAATGTGCCTTTATTCTTTAAACTAACTACTACAATACTAAAAACTAGTAAACTAGCTACACTACCTACTACACTCTACTACTATCTACTATCTACTACAAAGAACATTTGGACTGTATACTAGCCGCGATGGCCTATAGGTATAGACAGTTCAAATGCTCCATCCCACTATCGGTAGGTACCTACTAGGTAGCGTACTCAACACGCTGGCAGTATTGCCTCGTTGAATTGCAATGCTGATTCGTTGAGCCAAATAAGAAAGAATTGAATCGAAAAAGGTATTTTCCTAGTTGGTTCATAACGAAATTCGTACGTCACGATTTTTAAATTAATAAATTCTTTTCAGCAATACCCATAACAATAATTTTGTGAGTTCATTGTCTGTTATTATAATTTATATTGAATTGGTAGTATCATTGGTACCTATATTAGTACTTATCCTTACATTATACTTTTTTTGCAATAACGTCTGTATTTTCCTGTGATGCAAATTGTATGAGGTCACAGGTCATAGAGAGGTCATAGAGAGGTAAAAACCCACACTAGATTCCATTGAAGGATAGGTAACATACTTACGTTGAGATAATATTTATTTAAATTTATGAATCAAATCGGCCAGATCACATACTTTACTGTTATTAATGATTAATACTGTTATTAACTGTGCTTTCGTTCTTATCCTCTATATTCGTTATTATAATATATAGGTACCTAAAATAATTTATATTTGTGCCTAGTACTATAAAGCTGCAGTGACACGATCAGAGTCTCCTTGGACCGAGTGGACTCGGATAGCTACTCGGACGCAACTCGTATCGTTGACACCGATAATCCGAGCGCACTCGGACTGTTGTATCCGAGCAGAGTAGACTAGGACCGCGCTCTACTTGTCCGAGCTAGCTCGTATACGAGTAGTGACAGTTCAATACAAAATTTAATTCAAAAATAAATTCGACGTTGACTGTGAGCAATAATTAAAAGTATGCAGAAAACGATCCTAGTGATCTATGATAATGACAACCGATATCTAGTAAGTATACTCGTACGAATCTTACTCCTACGAGTCTACTCAGTCCGAGGAGACTCAGATCGTGTCACACCGGCTGTGGATGCCAATTGGTAATGATAATAGCATAGATGAGAAAATAATTAACTGTTGCTTAGCATATGAAAAGTTCCTCACTCTTCAGCCCTAACCAGCGGATAGCTTATAGGCCCTGCACCGCAGCTGGCACTCTAGCTTTGTTATTTTAATACACTGTTTTTAACTGTTACGGTAGTTAAATTTTTAATAGTAAGTACTTACGGCATCACGGCAAAGATCGCGTAAGTAGCTACTATTAAAAATTAAGGTACTATTTTATTGCTATGTTATTTTTATAGAAATTCTTATATAAAAAAACTTAGGTCCGCATTACAGAATGATGCTGAAAATAGGTAAATAAATAATATTCTTACCTAATAATAATAATAAATATGTTTATCGCAAAATAGAGTTACAGGAGTTTGTATATACTTAGATAAACAACTTAATAAATCAGGGAATAAAAATAAAAACATAAATCGCGTTTATTTTCGTGAACAAACTTTTCTACCTACCAGTACCCGTGTTGAACCACACAGAATATTATAATCCCTTTAGGCAACAGTAATGACACGTTTACTGCCAGTAAGTAGCAGCCATAATATGCCCATAATACTCTATTACTTTGTCGTTACGAATTAATCTTGGAGTTCCTTTTTCAGGGTTCCGCTTAGACAAAGTGAATGATGGAGGGCTCACTATATCGATGCTCAAAGCCAAAACTATAATCGTTTTCATTTTTGTCTGTCTGTGTGTATCTTGGCTGAGCATCACGCCAAAACTACTAAACGGATTCAAATGAAACTTGGCATAATTTGAGTTCATATTTACAAGATATTATAGGCTATATTGTATATAGGATAGTTGTAATCCCGAAATTCAGCACGGGTTCCTGGCGAGAGGGGATGAAAGTAAAAATATGTACTTAGTTGTAATTCATTAACGTGTAGTCCGATTTGATTTATTCTTTTTTTGTTAGAAAGCGGGTACTTTAAATATAGCCCCGTAAATATTTCAAGGTCGCCGGTTTTGTGGTTCCAAAATTACAGACATCCAACCTTCAGTATTAGGTCCAAAGGCACTACTATCTCCTATCCTGTATTATGATGAAGGTGAAAGGAGACGGGTACGCTAGCACCTGCCTCCATTCGCCATTTCATCCATTCATCCTTTTCCCTCTTCCTTTTCTCTCTTCCTTTGGACTAAGATAAGGCGTAAGACTAAAATTGACCCGTGCGAAGCCGGGGCGGGTCAGCTAGTTGGCTTACGTTATCATTATTAATAAGCATTTAAAAGCTTGTAAGCGAATTTATAATATTTTAGTCTTCGGTATTTTGATGGTAGCTTTTAGATCAAGCAAAATCAAGGTTTCATACGTTGGAAAATATAACCTTTGTTATTTAAATGACAAAACCAGAACCGACATTATATTTACTACGCAGTATCCATAATTATGGAGAATAAAAATAAACTTAATAAAACCGGGTATGTACTTAAGTAATTATTATGCAGTTATTCGGGTGTGGAATTTAAAACTAGAAACAACCTGTGTTTTTTACCAAAAGTTTTTAATACAATGTACCTTTAGTAGGTAGATAAGTATAGGTAAGTTTAAAGGTATTAGAACCATAGACGGGTTGGAGTTTCAGATCTATACCTACTGCAGGTAGTCATCATCAATCATCACTAACAGCCTGAAGACGTCCACTGCAAAACACCGGCCTCCCCCACAGAGCGCCACTTTGAGCGGCTGCTCACCTCCTACATCCGTTGGCTCTTGGCACGGTTTTCACCAGATCGTCGGTTCACCTAGTAGAGGGCCGGGCCGGTCTACGCTGCGTCTTCTGGTTCGTGGTCGCCACTCGATAACCTTTCTTCCCCATCGGTTGTCAGTTCTACGAGTGATGTAGCCTGCCCATTGCTTGCTGTAGGTAGTACCTACTTATAACTAATGCCCGTCCCGTCTGCACAAAAGCTTGACAAGTTCGTACTAATCTTTCTAAGACGTAAGTAAATCATATGTGCTGCATTATACCAGTATAGGTGCGTTATAGAGATATAAGTGGGATCTTAGAAGCTGAGAAACTTTAGCGCAGGCAAGCATAAGTTCCATCAGAAGGAAGCACATAATAATAAAACAGGGGTATATAATACCCGATTCATAACTTGAGTAACTAAGGCCATACCCAAACAGGACAACTTTAATAATAATAATTTTTTTTTTACTTTTTCTCACGGGCAAACGTGCTCCGCCTTTATAGACAACTTCGTCACTTATCATCAGGTGAGATGCTCATGCGCTTGCCAATTTTAGCACAAAAAAAACGCCAAACGATTACATACATAAATCCTGGACCCTAACTAGGATTCCCTGTATCTAGGGACCCAGGAACTACGAGGACCATGCTCCCACAACACCCTGATACAGAACAAGTATTTGCGCTTTTTTCCTGTACACAAATACTTGTCCTGTCGCGGGAATCGAACCCGCTGCCTCCGGGTTATGAGAAGACCTGCTCAACCACCACACCACAGAGGCTTATAGGAACGAGTATCGAAAGAACAGTAAAAAATTCAATGAATCACCAATTTTATTTCTTCAAACTTAATTAGTTTAATGATTTAAGCTACAAAATTAGCCTCTCTATTTCTTTATGGCTATGGTTCAAAATTGAATAAGTACCTCATCATTACATTGGTTGGGTATATTCCGAAGCTCGCTAAGTGTGTCAAGACCTTCATGCAATTGCAAGAATGTCATATGTCATAATGGCCATAAGTCATTTCTCTGTGGGAGCTCGAGCACTACAATTATATGGGGCGTATTTTCTTAGAATGACATGTGGCAAATGTGCTTCACTGGCTTGTTGCTGCTGATAGAATGGTTCCCTTGTGTCGACGAGGAAAATGAGAATTTAAATTTAATTTAGGGCAAGGGAATTTATGTGGAATTATCCCTATATTTTACTATTCAGGGTAAAGTTGAGATTTCAGGTTTGACCTACTTTTATGGAGTAAAAGTAAATGAATAACGAATACATTTTTATGTAAATGATTTAATTAATTATCCTGGTAAAGTCAAGTAAGACTACATTAAAATTTCGCATCTCTCACCATTTCTACGTCTATTGAGGCGTAGAAACAAACATGTAAGAACTACCTGCATGCAATCACACTAAACTCTTTCACGCTGTAACAGCTGAACGGATTTGGATGAAATTTGGTATGGAGATAGCTTATACCCTGGATTAAAACATACTTACTTTTCATCCCGAAAAAATGGGAACGGTTCCTGAAGGAACGCGGGTGGAACCGCGGGACGCTGCTAGTAGGTATATGTAACGACAAACGACATATTTTTACAAATAGAAAGTCTTTATCTTTGTCTTGGGGGAGGCCTATGTTCAGGCTGATGATCTTTATCTTATTCCTTGTTCATAATAACATTCGTACGACAGTTGTATACATTTCATCTATTATTATTAACAGTCATTATAGCATCCGATGGGTTAATTTTTTAAATGTAAATGAATAACGTGACGAGCTAGTCGTTTGCCTGATGTTAAGCGTCACGGCTGCCCATAACAGATTGCTAAATTGCCCATCTCGAGTGCTTAAATTTAAATGATAATTCCGAATTATAAGGTAAGTAATTCGTGGATGAATCCGTTTTGTGGGATAAGCGATAGTTTAATTACAGGAATACATTTAATTTTAATTCATTTCATTTTAATTTTAATTCTTTTCATTTTATAGAATTCTGTTCACTTCTAAATTCGGACCTTCTATTCAGTTGTAAAGGTCCTAACCTACCTAAGTATACTAAAGTCTACAAAGATTTTAATATATTTAGGCAAAACTTTTGGTGGAGGCGACCAGTGACCAGAAGCTCTTATTTTGCACAAAAAATCAGCATTGCCGTACAACGTGGCAATGCAGCCAGCGTTCTGGGAACATTCCCCTCCACCAAGGGTCTTTTTGATAATTTTTGAATTTGTACTTTTGATTAAGAATTGAAACTTGTAATTTGTAATAAATAAAGAAGAACATAATACTTAGGTACTTAGGTATTGCATTAGAAACGTTTGTCTGCAGATTTATTTTTAAATCTTAATCGTACAGTATATTAGGTATATCACACTAATATTATAAAGACGAAAGTTTGTATGTGTGTGTGTGTGTATGTGTGTATGTGTGTATGTTTGTTACTCCTTCACGCTCAAACGGCTGGACGGATTTGGATGAAACTTGGAATATAGATAGCTTATGTACTGTTAACACATAGGCTACTTTTTATCCGCGGGTGAAACCGCGGGGCGCAGCCAGTAGTATTATAAATATTATCTGTGGTCGTACCTAAGTCGTAGTAGACAAATCGATGCTGATACGAGAAAGTTATAATTTGCGTGGCTTAAAAATATTTTCTAAACAACTTTCAAATCACTTAAAGCAAAATTCAATGTTTTAATTAATTTTTGTATAGCAGTAGCTTGTGTCTATTAGCTAAATTAAATATTGATCACTTTAGCAAGTTTTGTTGCAGTGATTTTTTTTTTCTTATTTATGTAACTTAGGCCCGATTTTACCACAGTAGAATAAGGTTTATTCCAAGTATAAGACTCCTTACTCTCGGCTACAGCTGATTGACAAATGAAATGACACAAAAAAGACGCCATTTTGATTGTATCCAAGGAATAAGTCTTATTCCTTCACAAAATTGGTGGTATAAGGGCTATATTCGTGTAACTCAGTTGTTCTCGGAAAGTTATACCTGGAATAAAATTTATTCTACTTTGGTAAAATCGGGCCTTAGGTATTTATTACTTAATGTTAGCACGTACCGTAATCTTTTCTACGACCAAGGTCAAAGAAAACCCTGTCTGGAATGACTCAGTTGAAGTCTTGCTAAATAACTCTTTTTAGGGTTCCGTACCCAAAGGGTAAAACGGACCCTATTACTACGGCTCCGCTGTCTGTCTGTCTGCCCGTCTGTCACCAAGCTGTATCTCATGAACCGTGATAGGGACAGTTGAAATTATCACAGATGATGTATTTCTGTTGCCGCTATAACAAAAAAATACTAAAAGATAGAATAAAATATATATTTAAGAGGTATCCCATACAACAAACGTGATTTTTTTGCTCGTTTACCAGATGAGTCATAGATGGCGCTGCTTTAAATAGTACTGCTACTCATCTATAGTATTACTACTCAACACTAGATGGCAGGGATAGTTAATGGTACGGGACCCTTCATGCACGAGTCCGACTCGCACTTCACCGGTTATTTCTTATACGCAGTTGCATTACTAATAACGTTTTCATTGAAGAATGTTACTCATCTACATCGATCCGTCACGGACGCGTGATATCCGTGTTCCATCATCAGATGCAGTTAAGAGTCATGGTTAGTCAATTTGTACGTAAAAAGTTACGTAGAACCTTTAATTCAAACCTATAGCCAGCACCTAATCACTCACGTACACACAGCCGTAGGCAGGGGGAGATTTTAGGGGTTCAGCATCATCATCATCAGCCTGAAAACGTCCACTGCTGAACATAGGCCTCCCCCAAAGAGCGCCACTTTGAGCGGCTGCTTGTCTCCTGCATCCATCGGCTCCCCGCGGTTCTGACCAGGTCGTCGGTCCACCTAGTGGGGGGCCGGCCTACGCTGCGTTTAGGGGTTCAAACCCTCGAAAACAGCGCCGGTCCAAGAGTAGAGCAAGAATGTTTGAATTGCCATAAGTAGTTTTTGAAATACGATACGGCAAGTATACAAATTTTCTGTAACAATTTTTTTGTTTTATAACAAGTGCGTTTTGTACTGACTGTCATGTAATTCATGTTTGAATTGCCATACGTGTTTTCTGAAATACAACATGGAAGTTATAAAAATTTCGATTTTCGAACAAATATTTATGAGTTTTCGTTTTTACAAGTAGGTACATAGTTGTAAAGAGAGCTGATAAAATCTATCTTACCGTTAGAGTACTCGTTTAACACAACTATAAGTATCGCGAGTGATTAGGTATCTTCTAGGCAAGCATGTACCATCGTAGATCGCATCGTCACTTCCCATAAGGTGAGGCTGCGGTCAAATGCGGGCCTATTTAGTTATTAAAAAAACTATAGGTAGCTTACAACAAATCACACTACTACATACTACTATTAAACCTCGAGATTTATAAGATAAAAAAACTGAATAAAATTACCATTGCATAAGCCAATCGGAAATGTGGCCAGACAAGATAGCATTGGCCGAAATTATTCTACCATATTCAGACGACTAAAAAACCCGTTTCGATAACACGCAAAATCTTTCCTCTTATAACAAGTAGTACTAGGTAAGTAAGATGTAAGTGTTAAATATTCTGTGATGACACATGGTTTTAACGTATGTCAGTTTCAGTGAAGCAAAGAAGATGCATAAAATATCCTTTTTTTAATCAACTGTCATGAAAAAGGAGGACCTAGGTACCTAGTTCTGATGTAACTACCATTTAAAAAAAACATTTATGACTAATTTGGATTTTTTAATTAGAAAAATTAATACTTTCAAATGGTCTCTTAGAAATTTAATCAAAATCGGTTCAGTTGTCTAGTTATTAAATCAAAAAGAAAAACAAAACAAAAACATTAAAATAACGGGTAAAATATCAAACCCCGTTCGTGATTCAAATATTTCCTTTACAAATTAATCTGTTTTCTTTTTTTTTTTACATCGGACTTATCTAGCATTTGACCACGCTCTCACCTGATGGAAAGTGACGATGCGATCGAAGGTGTAGCATGCTAGCTAAGTAAGTACCTATTCACTCTTCTCTTGAACACGCCCGGGTCATATTTTGCCGGAAACACAGACGTGTATCTGTACATCTGTACCTACCTACCTAGATTACGCTAAGCATAGGCGATACTGTTCTAAGTACAAAAAGTATAATATTGAAAATATAATTATTTATGACTAGCGGCTCGCCCCGGCTTCGCACGTGTAGTGGTGTAGCCTATGTTACTCAGGGTGAATGTAGCTTTCCAATGGTGAAAGAATTTTTGAAATCGGCACAGTAGTTTTTGAGTTTATTGATTACTTGAAACATACACACAAAAATACAAATCTTTCCTCTTTATAATAGTGGTGTAGATGCGACTAGCCGTTTCTAACCGATCGATAAAGTTAAGCAACGTTCGCTGCGGTCACTACTTCGATGGGTGACCGCTACAGCAAAAAGTGGTATAATTACAACTGAGTGCTACCGTGCTTCGGAGGGCACGTTAAGCCATCGGTCCCGGCTGTTGTCTTAAGACAATAGTCGCTAAGCCAAGCCAGAAGCCTTTGGGCGGCCTGAAAGTTCTGACACCAGGGCTGACCACTTGCCTACACGAGAAGAAGAAGAAGATCATCCAGATATGTCTCAGTAAGCAAGATAAGATAAAAAAAAAAAAAAAAAAAAAAAAAAAAAAAAAAAAAAAAAAAACGCAATAAAATATCTGAATCTGAATCTGAATCTGATCCGAAATGAGCAGATCCGCAGGAGAAATAAAGTGACCGATAAGTATAGCTCTTAGAATTAGCAAGTTGAAGTGGCAATGGGCAGGCCACATCGCTCGTAGAACTGACAACCGATGGGGAAGTAAGGTTCTCGAGTGGCGACCACGAACCGGAAGACTAAGCGTAAGCCGGCCCCCACCAGGTGGATTGACGATCTGGTGAAAATCACGGGGAGCCGATGGGTGCTGGAGGCGAGCTCAGAGTGGCGCTCATGGGGGGAGGCCTATGTTCAGCAATGGACGGCTTCAGGCTGTTGATGATGACGATGATGATTTCTCAGTATGAGATTAAACCGATAGAAGTCGGTTTATTTAACTTTTGAAAAGGATTATTCTTTTAGTTATTTCTATTTCTGCTTTAATTAGCATTCTGGGATGTTTAGTTGCTGCAAAAACGTAACGCAAACACTTGGTGTGGTGCCAAGTTCAGTAAATTTTAAAAATATAAGGAGTTCTGTGGTGTTTCGCCTACTCCTACAAATAGATCGAATAGTTTTTGTGTACGTATGGTCTATATTTTAAAATTAAATTAAAGTTGAGCGACCTTAAAGGCAAGGTATAAATTTAAAAATAGACACAATACTTATATCTATACTTATAATAGAACTAGGTCCAATTCTGTACATTTGTATATTGTCCAACACATTGAAGATATTTTGAGAATTTTTATTGGAGGACCACCGTTTTAAGCCTGGATGGCACTGCAAAATGAGCGGGCTATACGGCTAGCTACGGCGGGCTAGGTTTAAAACGGGTTTTTGACATATTTCTGATCTGCGCTCAACTTATAACCCGCCCCCTAATTACCTAACTCGCAACAGGTTTGCGACAGGCGTAAATCTCGCGGTGATTGCTGTCATACATCATTAGTGGTGTCGAGAATGTATGCTTCGCTACTGCTGTCGCATTGTTACTGCTGTCGCATTGCTGTTGCAAATTTTACGTAATTACCCCGCGGCTCATTTTGCAACGCCATCTAGTTTTAGACATATTTGTGATCTACGCTGTTTTCTTGGTGTATTGGCATTCCTCATCTCCTTGTTCCATGACTTGACAAAGAGAGATAAGTGGGAACTTAAGAGCTGTCAAACTTTAGTGCAGACGGGAATTTGTTTAATCATGCAATTAATTATTTATTTGTTTGTTTAAAGATTCTATGAATTTATGTTTAGATTTATTCTTCGTGAGAAGGAATGTTTTGGATTTCAAGTTAGGGATGTCCTCGTTCCCTTTGGCACATACATTAATTACTTACGTACTATAATTTTGTAGAATAATTACCTTATGATTAATGGAGTAATAAGCAGTGCATATTGTGACGTAGTTATTAATACAGTTTATTATTGCGTATGTTATGACTATTACTTTAATTTATGGAATTTATGAGTAATATCATTATTAAATAGAAATAGGAATACGTCTAGTAGGTAAACTATAGTAATAATAGAAATAATTAAATAATTTTTTTTTTACTCCTGATTTACCTTGTTTTTTTTATTATACATACACTCTCAGACGTTTACCTAATTCCCATTTGAACACCGAGTTTGATAACTGGTTGTCTACGTGGAAAGAAGAATTTTTGTTATATTACTGCTTATGAAGTAGGAATTAGAATTAGTTAGAATTTTTGTAGGTAGTGAAATTACTGGGCAAATGAGACTTTATGATCTGATCACTCAGTCTAGTAATCTGATTACTAGACTGTGTGATGTCTCAGGATGACGTGCGCGGCGCAGTGTCACGCGAAACTTTATTGTTTAAAGTTCCGAGTGACACTGCAACTGTTATGGGCAGCCATGTCGCTTAACATCAGGTGAACGACTAGCTCGTCACGTCATTCAATCGCATAAAAAAAAAGTTAAGAGTCTATTTTAACCGACCTTTTAAATGAGGAGGTTCTCCATTTGGTTGTAATTTTTTTTTAGTTTATTACTTATTTCAGAACACGATCATTTGGAAAAATCATTTATTTGAATGTGTAGATAATTACACCTACTTTCAGTTTGGTTTTTAAATAACTAGAAAAATATATCTAGATAATAATAAATATAAATTAAATACCAACGATCACATAGGTCCCACACTCACACACACACACACACACACACACACACACACACACACACACACACACAACACACACATCACATGGATCCTCGCCCTAACTAAGATTCTCTGTATCTAGGAACCCAGAGGAACTACGAGGACCATGGTCCCACAACACCAGACACAGAACAAGTATTTTCGCTTTGTTTTACCTGTTCACAAATACTTTTCCTGTCGTGGGAATCGAACCCGCCGCCTCCGGGTTAGGAGCCGACCTGCTCAACCACCACACAACAGAAACTGTCAAATAGCATCCAAGTATTTCTCACTTTTTGTGAATTATTACTGAATTTACTATTTACTCCATTGCAAAACACGAAAGGCCAATTCACGCTATTGCTGAAAACGCTATACCTAATAACTTAAGAGCCTATACAACGCCAAAATGCTTAAAATGACTTAGCATGAGGCGGTGTCCTGTCAACAATATTGCAACAATGTCTTTGAAATTAATATATGGTAAAGTTCAGGACTAATTCTAATGCTTATGTATAGTGAAAATACGAATTATTAAACTTTTCTCGATAGAAAAATATTACAAAGATACCTCCAAACCGTACAAATAAACCGTGATTATTCAATGAATACTTTAATTAAGGTCATGAAACTTTGTGTAGTAGTTGAACTAAATATAATGGAGGGCTTATGTATAGTGGATTTTTTAAATACCCATTATATTCAGTGTAATAATAAATTACCTAAATTATTCCGCGTTGGAACCATTCTAACTTAGACCGCCCCTGCCGCTCGGCCCCGCGACTCATCCCCGCTTTGGCCTAGCACTATATATCTATTCTGTGGCTTTGCCTTGGCCTAGCACAAACCCTTAAGTCTGAAGCCTCATGAACTCTAATCACTGTATTTCTAAAGCACTCTATTCCTAATAACGGTAGCTCGAAATAACGTTAGACCGAATAGTTAATTATTAGGTACCACACTTATCTACCTACATATACTTATAATAAAACTGTAACAGGTCCAATTCTGTTAAAAACATTTTTGGAGGTCTCCTTATTATTGATGTTGAAGAAAAAACTATTTTTTTTTTAGTTTTTTTCTATCTGACTGTCTGTCTGTCCGTCTGTACATCGTACATTAATTGATTAAAATACAATAATTACAGCGAAACGTTGTTGACATAATCACCGCCAAGGTGAGCTATATGACTCGCGCTGACGTCAAACGCTGCCGGCCTTTGGGAAACACTATTTGTAGACAGTTGATTTTATTATTTAGAGAATATCACTGAGTTATAGAGAATTTGGATAGGCTGATGATGTAGGGTGACTACACGATGGGGAAATGTGGGACGTTTATTTTATCTGTCAATTCTGTCTTATGTGATGACGACGCGATTCAGTATTGGTGACATAATTATTACCTACATCAACTTGATGTTTTTTTACTAATATCAATGAAGTTTTGCGCAATACAAAGATACCATAGTGCGTAATTTTGTCTAACGTATTTAAAATGTAGAGCTCTTATATCAACTAATTAAGTAAGAGCAGTTTAAATATATAATTAAATAAGTATCTACATTTCGTCTGATGTCAGGTGATCTAATTTAAGGACATAAAGGAAGTTTTTTATGTTTTTAGGATATTGTGTTTGTAATGTTGAAGGTCCATAAATAAATAAACCCATGACCAACGGATCGCAAGTCAACGTCATTATTAATACCTACCAGCTGGAGATGCGTTTCTTTGACCATGTGGTTTATATAAAAATATGTTGCAACCAAGTCAAGCGCACGGCGTGCCTGATGGTAAGCGGTCACCATCATTTATGGATATTTGAATTGTACGAAGGAATTTATTAATTGCTACCTATTTTATATAAAAAAACGTACCTACTTTTTCTAAGTTTTATTTTATGTTGGCAGATATGTACTTATAGAGTTTTTCTATTCTATTCTATAGTATTATTTATATTCCTCCAATCCGCCCAATGCATTACGCTTCAATATTTATTGCGTGGAAAGCAAAGGAATGGAACACCTTCAGCGTCTTTGTTTCCTGAAAAATATAATCAGGGAGTTTTCAAGGCAAGAGTGAACCGCCCCCTAATTACCTAATTTGCGACAGGCGTAAATCTCGCGGTGATTGCTGTCATACATCATTAGTGGTGTAGCGTAGCATACATGCTCAACACCACTAATGATGTATGACAGCAATCACCGCGAGATTTACGCCTGTCGCAAATTAGGTAATTAGGGGGCCGGTATCTATTAGGTAAGCATGTTTCATCTTCATGAGACAGTAGTCATAATTATGCAGGCATATAAAAGGAAACAAAAAAATTTATTTTTTGCTAAGTAGGTACTAGTTTTGATGCAGAGGGAGTACCTACTTACCCACCTGCTTATCAGCCTTTGTCTATATTGGAAAGTCATCCCCCAATAAAGAAACATAGATATTCTATTAGTCCTAGGTACTCTGATTTGAAGACGCATTTCCAAGGTGATTAAAAAAAGGACAATGGTAAGCAGTTTTATCAGTTGTTTTGAAATCATCATAAAACTGATCACATCTGCTTTTTTGCGTCCTCTGCTGAACATAAGCTATAATCACCTTGGCAGGCGTATAGTGCATACCTAGGAGAATGCTGCTGCCCATCATCATCATCATCACCATCATTATCAGCCTGAAGAAGTCCACTGCTGAAGTTAGGCCACCCCCAAAGAGCGCCACTTTGAGCGGTTGCTTGCCTCCTGCATGGGGGGTTTCCCATAATCACCACGCTTGGCAGGCGGCTTAAAGAAGTTTTCCTATCCATTCGTATTACGTACTTTTGACGGAGGTAAAATCCGACATTTTACATATTTCTTAGTCACCCGACTGATAGGCGCCGTCCCAATATCACACCTTATTCATATAGACGGGACGCGCGAAATCTTGTGTCAGTTGAGTTCAGTGCGCGGGCGCAGCTTGGACGCGCGTTCTAAATTTGAATTCGTATTACGAACGTGGAACGCGAAAATAGTGTTGTGTTTTTTGCTCTGTGATTTGAATTTTCATTGAGGTATTTATTGGTTTGAATTTATTATAGGTTTTTGAACGGTCGAAAAAGTGGTGTTTAGGTGGTTGCAGAAATTTATATTAGATTTAATTTTTTTTGGCAATGAACAAGAAATATATTATAAACTCGTCTTTTTATATAAAACTGAGATGAAAATAGATACTGTACAGATCAATGACTTTATAATAATATGCCACCGAGATTGTTATGAATGTAGGTTTAAAACTCTATCGATCGCACGATCGATAGAGTTTTAAACGATAATAATTAGACATCCGATAAAAATGGTGAACATTCATCATCATCATCAACAACAGCCTGAAGACGTCCACTGCTGATCATAGGCTTCTCCCATAGAGCGCAACTTTGAGTGGCTCCCCGCCGACGTCGGTCAAACGTTATATAGTTTATAAAAAAAAGGTTGGAGGAGATCTGAGGATCTTTTATTGAGGCTCTTGCTCTTTCAAGGAAAAACATTTGGTACTACCTACACTAGAAAGATCTCTTTCTTACCATGGACCAAGACCTATTGGTATTGGTATTTATACCTATTGGTACACTCTTTTCGGAATTCATTTTTTATATACAGGGTGCAATTGAATTCATTAGCGTACTTTGAACCTACATGATAGTACTAATTTGCTGATGATTATTAAAGAGTAAAAGAATAGTTATTTGTTATACAAGGCTGCATAGTTGGTTTTTGGCGCGAGTACTTGAATTGAAACCTGAGCAAGCGAAGGATTCTAGGAAAGAAGAATCCTGAGTGTAGCGAAGGTTTCAAAGGTACGAGACGCAGAAAAACTTTGCTGCCGAGTGCAACACACAACTTTTCACCCCACTACAGCGAGGAAACTGCAAGAAAAACAGCTAAAAGGCTAAGAAAAGATTATTTTTTAGCTTATTAATTTAGCTATGGGTGGCGGTAACGCTTAACATCAGGTAAACGACTAGCTCGTCACGTGATTCATGGAAAATTAAAGCAAAAGTGTTTTTCATCCATTTTCCATGCAGTCGCCGTGCTGGATAGCGTATTGGTTATAATTATACTGTTTGGTGCTAGACAGTGCGATTATTCTAAAAATGAGGTTGGTTAACGAGAAAATGATGGTGTCTTTAGGAGGTAGTCTGTGGTATTAATGAGTTTTCAGTGGACTGGCGATATCAAGAAGGTTAAATTCGGGCAGATCTGCGATTAAATCCTTAATTCTTGACGAGAAAATTATTGAATAGAAACGTTCAAATTTTAAAAACACTTTCCACGCTAGCGATTAAAATGCGTTTTTGCGCTCAGATTTTGAATGACAAAGGGAATCTTTCCGAGCTAGAAAGGTGAAAAATATTTTTTTATTGTAAATTGGGAAGTTTGCCTGCCGGCGCCTAAACGTAGTTGGCACGAATGATTTTGATACTTTTAAAAGCTTTTGTTACCTTGTATGAAATAATCAAATACTTAATTATTTTAATTTAATTATGTACTTTAGCTTAAGTTATCCCATTTTTCAGAGTTATCAATACCGAATCGATGCGTTAGATTTCATACATTTTGGTTTACACGTGACCGGTGTCAGGAGTACCTAGGTATACCTAGGTTAGATACCTAGTTTCAAAGGATGCTAACGAATTCAATTACAGTAATAGTAGAGCTAGAAAAAAAAGGTTCTCGAGTGGCGACCACGAATCAGAAGACGCAGCTTAAGCCAGCCCGCATTAGGTGGACCGACGATCTGGTGAAAACCACAAGGAGCCGAGCAGTCGCTCAAAGTGGCGCTCTCTGGGGAAGGCCTATGTTCAGCAGTGGACGTCTTCAGGCTGTTGATGATGCTGAATACTTAGTAGAGCTAGCCGTGTATAGCTCTACATTATCTACATATAACTCGCTCTTGTATTTAAAACAGATTTAGTACCTACATGGTACTTATATTTGATTCAGTTTTTTTAAATACATTTTTAATACAAATATATATAATGCTACACACCATGTCTAAATAAAATATTGTTAACTCGATAAGATACCTACCGTAAATAACCTTTTTGCAACTAATTTCTGTTGAGAAATAAACTTATTTCATATTCTTATTTTATGTGAACTTTATATTGACTTGACTGGCCTGTTAGCTCAGTTGGTAGTAGCTCTGCCTTCTGAACTAAGGTTGTGGGTTCGATTCCCACTCAGGACAGACATTTGTGTGATTAATATAGGTATTTGTTCTGTGTCTGGCCTGTCTGGGTGTTATGTTGTATTCTATGTATCTAGGTATTTACAAACAAAAAGTATTTAAGTACCCTATCAGTTATCTGGTTCCCATAGTACAAGCTAATATGCTTAGTTTGGGGCTAGATGGCGCTGTGTGAAATGTCCAAACATTTTTTTAAACTTTTTAGCTAGTACTTATCAATAATGGTATAAACATAGAATATTAGGTAGGCACACTTCATCAAAATAATTATTTAAAACAATATGACTTGCTTGATCTCTCTTCTCTACCTATTATAATATTTCACTTTGCTATCTTATATCTGATTCTGTAACAGATTTCTATGAATCTAGATAATAATAGTCCGTGAGCAAGGTATCAATTGGTACGAATATAGAGTGGCATCATCGGTGGATTGGTAATGGTTGCAATCATCTAATGTGTGGGTAGAGGTATGCAGTTATAATAAATTTATAATAACAAAATATGAAAGTGATTATTATAGAAGAAAGAAAGTTATTTATAAAGCTCTGCTGTATTCCGGTTTGAAAGACACTGTAGCTAGTCAAATTACTGGGTAAATCAGAGTTTATGACCTGATATCACAGTCTAGAAATCTTATTAACTAGACTGTGTTGCTGCCTTAAGACGCCGTGCGCAGTGCAAATTCACGCGAAACTTTATAGTTTAGATGAGTTTAGAGTTCTAACTGACACTGCTAACGGATGGGCAAACGAATTTTTTTGAACCCCAACCAAACAGCGATGCGTCATAAGTTCAACGTGTGTAACTGTGTGTCTATCTGTGGCATAGCTCTCAAACGGACGCAACGATTTTAATATGTCATTTTTAATGTGACGTGATATGTTCTTACAGCTACATGTTTCAAGATAATTTGTTCAGCCATCATTTGATGATTTTCAGTTGTTTTCTAAGTTAGTATATTAAAAAAAAAATAACTTGATTGAAGTTTTTTTATAAATATCTAGTTGTGTTTGACCGGCAAGCAGTCTGCAAAGTAGGTACCACATCGGGTTAATAGGATAAAATTCAGATGTAGCGATATAAGTAAAAGTCGCTATGCTAAAAAGCAAAACCAAAAAAATGCTTATAAAGTTTGTCAGCCGCATTAAATCCTGGCTCGATTTCCCAAAGCTGTAGAATGTTGGTATAAAAATCAGTTGTACCTAACCGCCATTATTATTCGTTTTTATATAAAGTATTTTAGTACGTGAATAGAAATATGGAGGCTGTAAAATTGAAAGCAGAGTTGAGGTTAATAAATATCCCGAAATAGCTGCCAGATGCTAATATAAAAATTCTGCAAAAAAGAAAACAGAGATCAAAGTTGTTAGACTAGTGTCTAGATAATTATTATACTTGTTTTTGTCTTGGAAATTCCTAATCGTTATTATATACCTACTTAGGTAAGTAATTGAAAAGAGATACGAGATACGCGGTTACCTAATTCCTATATTAGGTAACCGGTTGACCACTTGCCTACACGAGAAGAAGAAGAAGAATTCCTATAAACTGGGTGTAATTTAATTCATTAGCATCCTTTGAAACTAGGTACCTACTCCTGACACCGGTCACGTGTGGACCAAAATTTTTGAAATGTAACGCATCGATTTTGTATTGATAGTAACTTGAAAAAATGGGATAACTTACATTGTATAATCAACTGCTACAGTACAAAATTAAATTAAAATAATTTAGTACTTTTTTAAATTATTGCATACAAGATAAAAAAAAACTTTTGACAGTATCCAAACCTCGTGCCAACTGCGTTACGCGCCGCGCTTATTTTCATAATTTTCAATAAAAAAATATTTTCATTTGAAATCTTTTTTACCCTTTAATATTCATCAATAAATGATGTACCTACTATCATGCACTCGATTTATGCTAATGAATTAAATTGCATCCTGTAGGTACCTATTTATTAGTATTTTATACCTAAGTATTTCATCATCATCATCGTCATCGTCAACAGCCGGAAGACGTCCACTGCTGAACATAGGCCTCCCCCAGAGCGCGCAACCTTGAGCGGCTGCTCGCCTCCTGCATCCATTGGCTCCCCACGGCTTTCACCAGATCGTTGGTCCACCGAGCGGGGGGAGTATTTCATCAATTGTAGCAAATGTCTTGAATACGACCTAACGGCATACCTACTTTAATTGTACCTATATCTAATATTTGCGGTATGAAAACCTTCCTTGAGTATCAAATTTTCAGATGGTTTCATTAAGATATCATTTTTGTTTTCAGGAACTACACCGTCATAATGGCCGCACCTCTAGTCGTGGATATCGTGTATTTCTACCCGAGGGACAATGCACAGATACATAATACAGCCAGGTTAGTAAACCGACAGTTAAAATAGTATCTACAGTCGGTTAAGCTAAAGCTAAGCTGAAACGCAAAATTTGTACCATAACCGTACCATGCATTTATATAATTAGTTATACACAATCCAATTTAATTCATTAGCATAAATTGAGTAGGTATATGATAGTATATCATTTATTGATAATTATTAAAGGGTAAAGAATGCAAATGAAAATATTTTTTATTGAAAGTTATGATGATTGCCGCGCTGCCTAGATAACGTAGTTTGCACGAATGATTTAGATACTGTTAAAAGTTTTTTTACCTTGTATCCAATAATTAAAAACAGTTAATTATTTTAATCTAATTTTGTATTATAGCAGTTGATTAGGAAGTTATCCCATTTTTTGGAGTTGTTATCAAAACCAAACAAGGCGTTAGATTTCATAAACTTTGGTCCCCACGTGACCGGTATCAGGATTAGGTACCTAGTTTCAAAGGATGCTAATGAATTCAATTACACCCAGTATACCTAATTTCTCTATTAAGTGACCTGCTTATGTAGTAGGTAGGTAGTTCACATGTACAGGACCAAAATACCGGGAATTCTAAACAAATCTTTCAACAACAATGTTGTCAACAAACCTGTTTAGTAGCTCCAGCAGCTCCTGCTGTTGAAATAGACAAACATTATTTCATGCGAAGTTTTAGTTATATTTGATTTGAGTACTTGAAGGAAGTCAGGTTCAGTGGCAGATAATGCCAACTTCATAGCATTAGTCCTAACTTATTTTGGGCTAAAGTATAAATAAATAACTCAGACATTTTAAAATTTTCTTGATTTCACGAATCCATAAATTTAAGTACGTATGTAGCGCCTTGTTCCCGACGACGACGACCAGCACCGCCGACTCCTTGATCGACTTTTCAACCTAATTGTAGTTTTCATCAAAAGCCAAGCCATAATAAGTTACTTCTATAGTTTTTAGGCTTAAGGCTGCTGTGTATACACAGATCCACTATCTCGCTCGCGCATCGCGACATTTTTAAATATATTAAATAACTGAATTTACTTACGAAAAATCTGGCTAAACCATGTTCTTAAGAATAACATTACAAATATTTAACAAAAATATCATATTTATTAAGCCACAGAAGATTTCACAAATACAACGGTATCAGTTTTTTTTCATTCGTAACCGTTTTTATGTATGAACACTTGTTTGGATTAATATGATATTTTTGTTGAACATTTGTAATGTTATTTATGAGAATTTAGTTAGCTAGATTTTGCCTTAGTAAATTCAGTTATTTAATATCTTCAAAAATGTCGCAATGCGCGAGCGAGATGGTGGATCTGCGTATACAGCAGTCTTAATATTGTGTACGGCACCTTTAACGAAGAAGAGCAAATATAACTTGGTATATATATTCTTTTAAACTTGTGTATTTACTGTTGATACAATAGAGAATTTTCTATCTATTTTACTTTACCTATATTGATTTACTTCGTTTAGATATGAAGCAGTGAACGAAGAGCCGCAGACTACGGCGATCGTCCGCCGCGGGCAACCCTTCAACGGAGTGGTCGCCTTCAACAGGCCCTACGATGAAAACGACGACATTATCCAGCTACTGTTCACACTTGGTAATTGAATCTTTTCCGCATCACACGTCAAATCAACAGCCGGAAGACCCACATAGGCCTTCCCCATATAACGCCACTTGGACGCTTATCATAGGGGTTGCCATGCCATAATCACCACGCTTCCATCATGGAATTGTTTTTAAAGTGTAGGTAAACCACACTTGGGGTACATAGGTATAAGACATTATAGTCCTTAAAATTATAGCAACCAGCAGGATTTGAACACGCGCCTGCCAACTCACCCGATTAGTCGCTCTGCCAACTGAGCTGACCCCTGACTGCGAAAATCTTTAGGATCTTTAGGATTTTAAGAACTATAATGTCTTTATAGATCACCACGCTTGGCAGGTGTCTTGGTAATCGCAGAAGATTTTAATGTACCGAGCAGAATGCTTCTGCTCATTCCCTGGATATTCTCTTAGCCGGCTCTTATAGAACCCACGGAAAGAGATGGGGTGGTACTATATCACACCGTGACCGGCTTGCTCAGTCGTCATCAATTCTCTCCTAATCATAAAAATTATGATAATTAATGACGGTTCAGTAAACTCCTTTGGTCTATCGTCATAGAAAAATATAGACAACCACGGTGAAGAATTTGGAGATGTTATTCACATCAATTTGAATCATTATTTATTATCTTCAAGGCTATGAGTGAATAACCAAATGCCAATTTATTGATTGATGAATATTGATTGTGCGAAAGAGGTACGCAAGGACAGAGCAAATCGTTCCAACCTCTTTGCCTATGGTGTGTTGCCAACTTGCCAGTAATACTGGCACTGAGATGTGGTCTCTTACTGTTGGTATCATTAGTAAGCTCAAAGTCGCACAACGAGCTATGGAGAGAGCTATGCTCGGGGTTTCTCTGCAAGATAAAACCCGAAATGAGGAGCTAGCGCCCATTAGGAGAATAACGACCTGGGGGTCTAGCAAAGACGCCAGCGTGAGCCGTTAAAGCCTCACGTTAACTCCAAAATGTATGAGAAATGACATTGCCTGCGGAAAACTTTTCCGCAGCTAATGTCATTCCCATACATTTTGGAGTTGGCATCTTTGCTAGCCCCCAAGGTCCAGAGACGTAACTCAGTTAGCAATTTAAACTTGAATCAGACTTGCAGCAACTTTGATGAAGTGAAAGTTTGTTTCAAACTTGTCATGGCAAGTCTGTACACTTGAGGCAAGTATGAATCAAACTTTCTAGTTTCCCAGCATCAAACTTGCATTTTGATGCTGGGAAACTAGCTTTTGGAGCTAGCGTGAGGCGTTAACGCCTCACGCTGGCATCTTTGCTAGACCCCTTGGGCCCTTATTGTGTAAGTCTGGTGGCGATCGTGATCATGTGCTCTCTTGCTCGCACTCATGGAGTTGTAAATGGGCGCGTGTAGGATGGCAGGCGATGTCCATTACCAGAATGGTTACGTGTTAGGGGTGCTGGTCAAAACCGCAGGAAGCCGCTGGATGCAAGAGGCAAGCATAAATTATCTACTTAGCATAGTGATTTGTAAGGTTATCAACCACTTATCTAAAGTTTGCTCTTAAATAGGATTGAGTGTCCTCCCATACCAGGTATTAGTTATGAGCACCAAATCTGTATAACTGTTTAAACAATACCTTTTACAGGAGATAAGCCCCAGATGGACACGCAAGCGTCAGTCTTCGTCCGGCGTGACGTGGTCACGGAGAAATTCAGCTGGTCTGCTAAATTTATCGCCAGTGACGGAAACAACGTGTCTTTTGAGGTAAGTTGGTATTTTTAGGTCAGCGCAGATGAAAAACTGGACTGCGCAAGGTTAAACTCATGTAAATAAAATTACCTATAGGTACTTAAAATAGATGTATGTACTTATCGTAAGTTTTTAAATTTTTTTTTTTTAATTGGCCATGTGCTTTTATTACTCAAGCTAACTACTACAATAATAAAGACTAAACTAAAATAATTTTTAATTAACTCGGAGACTGGATATTAAAAACGGCTTTAACTTTTTTGTGCAAGGGTTGAAAATTAACAATGTCATTGATGGTAAAAATGTAGAATAATACTTCGTAAAAACATCCAGTTCAATGGTTCTTAGTAGAAAATTCAATACATTCAATTTTTTTATTTCTATTAACTAGTATGTTAACTAATAGTTTTTTGGCAATTCTGTGCAGTCCAGCTTGCAAGGTCTTTGCATCAGATAAACATCGCTTTTTAGTAGGTATTTAATGATCTGATAAAATAGCGTAAGTATCCTAAATAGGTATATTTATGTGTGGTCTAGATTCTCTGACAAATTAGTCCAGTGGGTGGCCACTAGCTGCTGTCGTCATAGATCATTTAATTTAAAATCTGCCTCATTGCGTCTTTCTGTTTCTTATACGTAAAACATAAATCATTATTTAATAATCATGGATAATACAATTCAACTACGAGTTATTAAATGAATCGTAACGGGCGGCGCCTAATCAATCAATTAATATTGTAATTTATGGAATTCATTGGTCACATCAATGAAAATTATTCTAGCTTTTGTTTATAGGACATAGCTTAGCATTTTTATTTTGTGTCATTATAATATTGGCTCTGAATATAAAACGGATTATTTAAATAATTATATGGGATTGCAAAAATATGTTTTTTCCATTGTAGAACAACAATGTGTCGGCTCTATAATTGTAAATAGAATTAAGTATCGGTTTTGATAGCCCCTTGAATATTAATCGTGTATTTAGTAGAATTGTATACCTACTTAAAACTGGAATAGATCTAAATAATAATAATTATAGATCACTGAACTCGAGATTGCTGTATTTGTAATTCAATGACGACTTGTAAATAGCTGAACGGATTTGCATAGAATTTTGCATAAAGATAGTTGGTACATGTCCCGAATCAAACGATATATTTATCAGTAGCTATAATACAGTATATACCTAATAATGGAAACAGATCGTTCTAAGCAGGTGCTAGAAATCATAAATCTTCAGCGTTCGAGTTCCCACACGTATAAACGTAGGTAACCCATAATTCCATGTAATCATCCACCAACACACACTTGCCCGGCTATGCGCACTGCGACAAAACTTTCTCGACACTTTATCTCGTGAGAGGCCGTGACAAGACTATGGTAGCGCCTAAGTGTGTCTCACTCTAACAGCGCCGACAATAAGACACGGTCTCTCAAGAGATAAAGTGTCGAAAAAATTTTGTCGCGGTGCGCATGCTAGCCGGGCTGATGACTGCGCACCACGAGAAAACTTGTCGTCGCTGTTAGAGTGAGACACACTTTGGCACTACCAGTCTTGTCACGGTCTCTCACGAGATAAAGTGTCGAGAAAATTTTGTTGCGGTACGCATGCTAGCCGGGCAGGCTAACGGTCAAAATATGGGTTGGCCTACACATTGAGAGAAGGCCCATTGTCCCAGCAGTGGGAATGTAGGTATTGGGCTAATGACGCTTAAAACACTAATTTTGAGAAGCTTTGTATTTATCTACATAGCGTAAAAGGTTCATCATCATCATCAACAGAACGAAGACGTCCACTGCTGAACAAACCCCCCAGAGCGTCACATTGAGCGGCTGCTCGCCTCCTACATCCAGCGGCTCGCCGCGGTTTTCACCAGATCGTCGGTCCACCTAGTAGTGGACGTAAAAGGTTACATTTTGAAAATGAGCATCTAGAATACCTAATCGAATAAAATGTGTTCTACGTGTTTAAAATTTAATTTTCCAAGGCTAAGCTCTAAATTCGCCAGCAATAAGCCCGCTACATTGTTTGAACAAGCGATATGTGTGTTTGTTGTGAAGACTTGCATCCAACCATGGCGTAATGCCTATTTTTATCTAGAGTTATATGCAGTTGCCTAGCTAACACTGATTGAGTGAAAATTTTGTTACTATGGTGCAGGCTAACTCTATGAAATCTTCATTTTGGAAAACCCCTTCTACTAAAAAGATAGCGGTGTAGGTTTTGCAGAACGCTGGATTAAATTTGCATCTACCCCTTTTTCTTTTTGTCCATAACAGGTAGGTACTTAGACCTACTTATGTTCAAATAACTTTGGAGTAAAGAAAAAACGTATGTCTTTTGTTTCTTCAAAAGCATATAAAAGGAATTGCTGAGGTTTTCACTTGACTTTTGACTGGGCGTTAATTTCCTTGTTTGATACTTATACGCTTGGGCATTATAGCACTTGGCCAAACATCTCGCAGACTTAAAATATTTTAAGGAATGTTAATAATAGCTTGTAGTTTTTATTATTAACATTATTTATAATTAAAATAATCTACAAGCACAAAGTAGTAGTACACGCACCTAGTTGAGTCTTGATCATTTAAGTAAGTAAATAAGTACCTACTTGTATGTATCTCTACCATAATATAATCGGATACCTATACTAGCTAAATGACAGTAGAAAATGCGAGTTTTAAGTATTGTTGTTATCGTACTGTGGGTCGAGTGGAACCTGTTTACTCCTAGCCGTGATTCTGCTAAGTAATATTGTAACATCATCAAGAATTCCAAGTTATTTGTCGTAATATTAATGCAAATACGTATGCTGTCTAATTTACATTTTGATATTATCAGATGTTTAGGTCCTGTCTGAGTAAAACTTACCCATAATGAGCAGTAGGTAGGTATGTAGATATTCATCTAAACAGGATACGTTATTTACTTATAGTCACATTTTATTATTATTTTTCCCATATAAATGCTCGCGCTTGATTATGGCGTTCTAAAAATGTTTTCTTTGAATGTTTTAAACAGACACCCAGCCAGCCTTTGTGCTGTGGTGGTTGAGTAGGTCGGCTCATAACTTGGTGGCGGCGGGTTCGATTTCCGTGATAGGACAAGTAATTGTGCATAGTATAAAAAGTGCAAATACTTGTCTGGGTGTTATGGGACCATGGTCCTCGTTGAGTAGTTCCTGGGTCCCTATCCCTATCCCTACCCTAGATACAGGCAATCCTAGTTAGGGTCCAGGATCTATGTATACATATTATGATCGTTGGGGGTTATTTATTTATTTATTTATCTTGTCCATTATACCTATAATTTTGCGATTCTTGAATGCCTTTTTTCCTTCAGGTATCGACTCCGGTAAACGTGCCAGTCGGCTGCTGGCAGCTACGCGTGGTGACCAGGCAGAAGAGTTCTGAAGCCCGAGAGCTATTTGAGTACCAGCAGGATCTTTACATTCTGTTCAACCCTTGGAACCCAGGTATGTGATGAATTAAAAGACTGTATGAAAAGAAAAAAGTCCGTAGTTTATTGCCACGTTGAGTGGCAATGCTCTATACGTGTCTATACCTTTGGCCCGAGTAGAGGCCATCATTTTGGTCACGTGTTGCTTCTACTAGACGTTTGGAGAGATCAATTATATTATACTGTATATTATAATATATTGAAAAGTTTAGTGTTTAGGTTTAGTTAAGTAAGTATAATATTCTTTTTATGTTTTGTAATGGTAGTTTATTTTATGTTACTTATAATAGTAGTTTGTAGTCTGCCTTTCCTGTTAGTTTGAAGACTGACTCCACTCTAAATTCTATATTTAATCCCCAGATGATCAGACCTACATGGAAGATACGAGTCTCCTGCAAGAATACGTCATGAATGATATGGGCAAGGTGTGGGTGGGACCTATCAAGACCACGCGTGGGAAACCGTGGGCATACGGCCAGTTTGACGCCGTGGTCTTGCCAGCTTGTATGTTTATGTTGGACAAAGTGGAGATGCCTTACCACCAGTAAGTTAAACTTTTTTTTGATGTCTAAGTCACTTTTACACAAACATGGATTAATTAGACTATTCTAGTGCCTACAGTATTGTATAATCTGTGATTAGACTATCACAGGCTTTTTGGTAGCATTTAGTTTTAAATACTGTGACTGTGTGTGTTACCACATTTTAATACCTACCCGAGTACCTAGGTAAGTAGGTACTGACCGCAGCGAACATTGTTAAGGCGTAGGGTATGGCAAAATCTGTTCAAATAAGTATCGATCTAAAGATCAATTCAGTCTGAACTTCAGCGCTGCGCTTACAGCAACGACATTAGACGCAAAGACTGTTTTTTGACGTTTTAAAGGTAATATCAAGTAATATCGAGTAATATTTATGTATATAAGTATGATATTTTTCAAAATACTGAGTCCTCTACAGTATTTGAATGTTTGTTAGGACTACACTCATTATTTTTTTGCAAAAATATCCTTGATAAAAACTGAATAATTTACTTAGGTACTTATTCAATTTTTTTAGGAAGTTTTACGATTTTTTTCTATTGAAGTTTGCAGATACAAGATAAAGTTAAATCTTGTATTGGCAAACTTCACAGATACCTCACTTCAACATATGAATTACAATTACGCACCAAAGTACCTACATGTTATATTAAATTCAAACTACATGCTCTGTTTCGGTCAGGAAACTTGCCTATAAACACCTGCCCGGCTTGCATGCGGACTGCGACAAAATTTTCGCGACACTTTATCTCGTGAGAGACCGTGACAAGACTATGGTAGCGCCTAAGTGCGTCTCACTCTAACAACGACGACCAGGTTTTCTCGCGGTGCGCATGCTGGCCATCTTTTTTGCCATAGGTACCCTTCGCCTTAATACCTGAGGTACTATATTATGTGCGCCATTAAACTTCATTATCTTTATTAGGTACTTCAAATAAAAACATATACTTAAGGAAAATCCATTCGTAAATGTATCTTTTATTTACAGAAAAAATAGACAGCTTCTTGTTTAATTTTGTATGCATCATTGTTCTTGTGTCTATCCTATTATGCACTATGATTGCTAATCCACTCACGTAGGCTGTGTAGAAATAGCAGCTGATCCGCACTTCACGCGTCAATTGTGTTTAATCTCTGATTACTTGTACCTTACCTACTACTATTTATTCTGTGACGCAATCTTTGGGTTTACCCATTAGTAGGCAGGTAAATGTATGGACCTACAAAACAAACCTACGCCACAAAACAGATTCTCATCATCATTTTACAGTGATTGGAAAATTTCTGATTTTTAATCAACTTCCAGAAAAGTAAGAGTTCTCAATTCGATTGCATCTATTTTTATGTGTTAACTCGGATCTAACCGCATCAAACGCTCTTGAAAATGAGTCCCCTCCCTATGGGTTTAACCAGATCGTCGGGGTCGGTCCACCTAGTGTTGGACCTACGCTCTTCCTGTTCGTGGTCGCCACTCGAGAACCTTTCTTCCCCATCGGTTGTCAGAAACCCTTAAAAAAGATAAACCTTTCTTTCCCAGACGTGGCGACCCAATCAAGATGGCTCGCACGATCTCAGCAGCAGTAAACTCCATCGACGACGGTGGAGTCCTGGTAGGACGCTGGGACGGACAGTATGATGATGGAACTGCACCGTCCGAGTGGACAGGCTCTGTGGACATCCTGGCGCAGTTCTTGGAAACCAGCCAGGAGGTGCCTTATGGACAGTGCTGGGTCTTCGCTGGAGTTGTTACCACAGGTATTTTTAACTGGAACATGCTGTAGCTAAACGTTGGTCTTCCCCCATTGAATACGCTACGAATGGTTCCTTAGGTTTTGCTTCCAACTTCTTGCAACTGTCGCCAAGTCATTGATCCTTTGTGTGGCTTCAAAAAGGTTGATTTTATTTTAAAAATGTAAGTCAGATTCATACTATCATCGCAGAGGTACACCATACCAGCATTCAGCAATGTGTGATCATAATTCTTACGTCATATTATGTCTTTGTGAACGTTTCATGGTACAGTTATTATTATGTTAGTGGCCTGTAGGTACACTTACTTCACAACAGCAGTGTTGAATAAGATAGTCCAGGTCTGTCTAGATTCTCGGGGTGAGATAGTGAATGCTAGCGCGACCCTATCTCGCCCCTTCCTGGCGGCGGACGGATTACGGGGGGTTTTAGTGGGTTCGAGTCCCACATACCCCCTGCCATCACCCCCGTGGTGGCAGGGAAGTGAGAAGGCATTCCCCCCCCCCCCCGCTCAAAAAAAATGGGTCTGTCTAGATTCTGATCTGCCCAGTTCAGACTAGAGTCAACATCGTCGATCAGGTACTTCGTAAATCATTTCTAAAGGCTATTTTTGAGGAAATTTAGAATTTAAAATACAGACCTGTTTAGGTTAAGTTCATTATTTTGTAATTGAGGTATTTACGTTTTTTATCATTTACATTTCATGATACTACTATCTTAGGTCCATGCCTGGGTCAAGATAATTCCTCCTAACAACAAAATTTCATACTATAAAGTTAGTCTTTTTTAAATCAGATTTATTATTAGGGACCTTTTATAATTTGATAACATGTCGGTCCCATCGTATTCGCGACAAGTTTTTAAATGATTGAGGTGGTTCATTATAACATAGGAAGTCACTTGAAGTGACTCACAGATCTGAACAGCTCATTTGCTGCTTCTGAAGAAGAGTCAGCCAAAATGTTATGAAATATACCTACATCCTGCATATTCAGATTGTAAGACACTACAAGTGGCTGCATTTCACGCTGAAAGCGGACACACTCCATCAGCAAGTGGCATCTTCCACTACTCCACATGAGACACAGTAAAATTGATCTTGAAATAGGTACATTATCAATAGTGACGTGATCACAATAAAGTTTAATTTTCTGACTCCATGCGATGCCTATTCTATAATCAATCGCCAGTAACTGTTTACTCATGAGTTGCCAAAAACCCAGCTGAGAATGCTCTCTCATCTACTCCCTCAAATTATTACTAGTAATCTAGCTAATACAGTCGGAAAAGTAGACGATATGCCTTTCTTTTTCACTACACAAAACATGCAGGGGTCTTCGTCCAAAAGACTGACACATTAATTATCCACTCACCTAAATTCTTCCTCTCTTCCTTTCTCCAGTATGCCGCGCGCTAGGCATTCCATCTCGAGTAGTGTCCAACCTGGTATCAGCTCACGATGCGAACAGCTCGCTCACCATCGACAAGTTCTACACGGAGACCATGGATGAGCTGGATTTCGACCCAACCAACCCTGAGGGCGTCGACTCCATCTGGAACTACCACGTGTGGAACGACGTATGGATGTCCAGGCCTGACTTGCCTTCAGGTAAATATTGTTCTTGGATAAATAAACCCCTACTTGATGTTGAAGCTGGTGGTAACAGATAAAGCCGTAATCGGGTTCTTGCCCGTTATGGTTCGTATGTGAGCGAGTTATGGTTCACTCATTCAAACTTCCTGCGTCACGTAGAGCTTCCTTATAAACTACATACCATTAGAAGAGCACAGGGACCAAGAACTGCTGCTGATGGTTTCTATGAATCCAAAAATGTCGGACGAACAGACGCCATTAGGTATAGCTTATAATTCTTAATCAATTGTTATGCTCATCATCATCATTTGACTGCTTAAACATGTGTACCTATAGACATGGTGCAATGATGACTTAAATGACGTCATCATGACGTCTTCTTCAAAAATACCAAGGTCTGCAGTAGGGACCTATACTTACTAATATATGTAAAGGCATCTTTGCTGCAAGTAGATAACATTTTCGATCACCGGACTAACAAAATGTTCTGTATTTCTGTAACAAAGTACTCTTACCTCCAGAAAAAAATAGACCTGTTTTCTGACTAAAATACCTATCATCTCTTATCAGGTTACGGCGGTTGGCAAGCCATCGACGCAACTCCTCAAGAGAAATCTGGAAACATTTATCAGTGCGGGCCAGCGTCTCTAGAGGCCATCAAGCAAGGAGTGATCGGCCTCGGGTACGATGTGGAGTTCATGTTGGCATCAGTCAACGCGGACCTCATGAGGTGGAGGAAGGACCCTGACGCGGAGACTGGGTATTCCATGGTGGAGACTAATAATTACCAGTAAGTAGAAATTCGTCTATCTTCACTAGGTGGACCGATGGCCTGGTCAAAGCCACTGGGAGCCGATGGATGCAGAAGCAGCCGCCCAAAGTTGCGCTCTATGGGGAGGCTTATGTTCCGCAGTGGACATCTGCAGACTGTTGATGATGATCCTGTCGGATCCAGTCCTAATATAGCGGTTCAGTACCTATAGCATCCATTTATTGCGTAGAAACGGTTTGATATGCCCTTATGGTGCCGTTCACCATATAGAGTAAAAATGCTATTTGAGATAGTTGCTCTGTGGTATAGTGGTTGAGCGTTGGTCATAACCCGCATGCTTCACATTCGATTCTCGCGAAAAGACAAGTGTTTCTGCACCAAAAAAAAACGCAACAACGTAATTTGTGATGTATGTTGTGGGACCGTGGTGACCTCGTAGTTCCTGGGTCTCTAGATACCAGGGAATCCTAGTTAGGGTCCAGGATCTATGTAATTCTTGGGCGTTATAGCTCTGCCTGTCTGTATCAATGTCCGTCTTTCTGTTAAATTCAGTCGAGGGTTGCACCACAAAACACAGTACTCTTGTATTTTGTGGTTGAGCTGTTCCGCCAATCTACACGCGCAGTTTTCCAATTTCTTCAAGCAACCCTTCCTTCACAGTATCGGCCGCATGATCCTGACGAAGAAGCCGTACGTGTTCGATCCGATCGGCGACGAGGACCGTGAGGACATCACCGCGCAGTACAAGTTCAAAGAGGGCACCGCTTCCGAGAGGCTCGCGCTCATGAACGGGGTGCGCTACTCGGAGAGAGCTAAGAGGTAAGATGGGCAAACTCTTTAAATACCATAAATTCTTCTTTCTCATAAATTCTCATGTTCTTTTAATTCTGCATTCTATTAGGACTTTTTTTTTGTTGTTTTCTAAATTAATCAGTATGGAATATCTTAAGTAAAATAAATAATAGGAGCAGCCACTGACTCCTGAAACACAGTTTCAACTAGTTCGGGAGTCTATGGGTTCATCATAACTTTGTAACTAACCAATATGTCAATAAATGAATTGATTTGTTTGTTGTTTGTAATTAAAAGAAAATGTAGTACCTACTTAATAGATATTAAAAAAGATACAGCCATCTACCTACCGAGACTAGTCAATGATCGCTATCAAGCCGAACTCAGATCTTACTTCTTTTTGAAAATCGGTTTAAAATGTACGTATAGGCTATGCTATAACCGGGCAAAAAGGTAGGCAAAAATACATTTTGGAGGTACTTACCTACTTAAATAAAATAATAAAAGTACCTGATAAACAGTACATTAGTCACTTAGTAGAACAGTAGTTTAACCAGCTATAAGCGCTGCTTTTATAAGCAGCACTTATAGCTGACTTATGTCAGCTCAAGGACTTCAGAGTCAAATCTCAAAATGTCACATTTGTTCCAGATATTACTCCGTCGCATCGAGTGTGCAGAATGACCTTACCTTCAAACTTAGAGACATTGAAACCGTGCAGATAGGCAAGGACTTTAGGATCACTGTCGACATTGAGAATACTTCTGATAAGGTGGGCATACTTTACATCCAGCACATACAAATCTGGAAATTGGGAGTGGAAGCCAATTTTCACAACGTAATAACTATCGTCGAAAAGCTATTTAATCACTCAACAGCGGGAAGACGTCCACTGTTGAACCCTCCCAGCCCGGTTAGCACGGACGGTAGACAAAATTGTCTTTCCCCTTTTTAACTCCACATGACAAGTAAGCAAGTATGAAAAAAGTGACATAAAACGGGGAAAGACAGTTATTTGTCTACAGTCAGTGCTAACCGGGCTGGGGGAGTTGCCATAATCACGACGCTAGGTAGGCGATTTGGTGATCGCAGAAGATTTTATTGTATCGAGGAGATTGCTGCTGCCCATTCCCTGGATATTCTCTTAGCTGGCTCTTACGGCACGCATGGGAAGAGATGGGGTAGTCCTAATCGCCCGCTGCCGGAACCACACGGCCAATCGAAAGCCCATAACTATCATAAGGAACCAAATTCATTAAGTTTTTTGCACAGGGTCGGAACATCAAAGCTTCTCTGTCCGCTACCAGTGTCTTCTACAACGGTGTGAAAGCAGAACCTGTCAAGAAGATTGAAGGAAAACTCTTTGTTGGACCTAAAAAGCGTAAGTCCATAACAAAATTATAATACCCATACTAATATGAATAAATGAAATATGGGATTCTGCTGTATAAACTTGCACAATAGAAATCATTTATAGGGTTGGAGATTTGATGTGTAAACTGCGGTTTCATCAAAATTAATTGTATAAATATATAATTAAAATAAATAGCGTCCAACGATCACAAGATCACAAGTATATATCTTAGATCCTGGCTAAGATTCCCTGTGTTTAGGGACCCAGGAACTGCGAGGACCATGGCCCCACAACACCTAGACACAGAAAGTGTTTGCGTTTTTTGTTTTATGCTCAAACACTTGTTCTGTCTTGAGAATTCTAGGTACTCCACTAAATACATCCCGTACTATCATAATGACAGAACAGATTTTTGATTTTTGCCTTTCAAGTAATTAAAAAAATATGAAATTAAATTTGATTTTTATTAAAGCTTTAACAAAAGGTGAGATATCTCCGAAGTTTTATATTACATCGACAAAATATTGTTACCAAAATAAAGTTCATCATTTGAACTGCTACAAATTATTTCATAATTTTAAATAATGCTCTTATTTATATATCAATAAATGAAACTAGATATATTTGGTCAAATCGACGGGCGCTGCGAGCTCGGTACCACACGCGTGGTACTGACCTCGCCAAAATGTAATAGCCACCGTATATAATAGCGCTCAGTCGTAAATACCACTTTTCTTTTATTAAAAGTCTTGTTTTTTTACAGAGGAGAGAATAAGCATATTAGTGACAGCTAACGACTACCTCCCCAAACTGGTGGAGTACTGTAACATGAAGATATCAGCGATGGCTATCGTTGAGGAGACCAAGCAGTCCTGGGCTGACGATGATGACTTCCAGGTCCTCAAGCCGAATATTACCATTAAGGTGAGAACAAACAATGGGCAAGCCACATCGCTCGTGGAACTGACAACCGATGGGGAAGAAAGGTTCTCGAGTGGCGACCACGAACCGGAAGACGCAGCGTAGGCTCCCTCCTAGGTGGACCGACGATCTGGTGAAGCCACTCTGTCAGCCGCTCAAAGTGGGGGTTTTGTGGAGGTCCTATGTTCAGCAGTGGACGTCTTCAGGCCGTTAATGATGATGATAATGATGATGATGAGAACAAACACTATACATAGACTCTGTAATAAAACTGTACCTAATAATGGTTGTTAATTTTTTTACTTATCGAGGCTTTTTTTACAATTTATAGGCATAGCATTTGACCACTGTCTCACCTGGTAGACTTATTGGCAGGCCCCTCGCGCTTGCTTGCTATAGAATGAGTTGCCGATCCCTGGTCCCACTCTCAGAACATTATTAGATACTAAGATCTCGCTTGCTCATAATATGTATGTTCGTATAACCATTTGTGCTCCTCTTATTGTATTGACCTATCAACCTTTAATTTTCTCGGACCTTTTAAATCTTTCGTCTCTTAACTTGAATCTCTCTACCTCAAATCCTTAACCTAGGTTGTTTTTTTAAAGCTTTAACGCCACTATCTAACTGTTGGCCTCTAAGTACGCTCAAAGTCGCGCAGCGAGCTATGGAGCGAGCTATGGTCGGTGTTTCCCTGCGAGATAAGCTCCGGAACGAGGAGATCCGCAGGAGAACTAAAGTGACCGATATAGCTCTTAGAGTTAGTAAGTTGAAGTGGCAATGGGCAGGCCACATCGCTCGTAGAACTGACAACCGATGGGGAAGAAAGGTTCTCGAGTGGCGACCACGAACCGGAAGACGCAGCGTAGGCCGGCCCCCCACTCGGTGAAAGCCGCGGGGAGCCGATGGATGCAGGAGGCGAGCAGCCGCTCAAGGTGGCGTGCTCTGGGGGAGGCCTATGTTCAGCAGTGGACGTCTTCAGGCTGTTAATGATGAACGCCACTATAGTTCACTCTTAGGCCCGTATTACAGAACTACGCTCAGGGTGTATTCCTAGTTGCCTCCATATTGATCGCCCCAGGGTGGCAATCGGGAATTATATTCCCAGTTGCCACCCGGTGGCAACTGGGAAGCTACTGCCCACTTCAATCGCTGTACATTGCTGCGTGGATCGCCAACCCCTTCATTACTATCCAAATATAGTATATTGTTTGTCCCCTCATGGGGGACAGACAGGAACAAATTACTAGTTAGAAACCTAGTCATTGTGCTTTAAGTACTCATGCTCTATTCCACAATATAAATCTAAATACAAAAGTCTAGCTACAAGTGATAATAAAACTACTTACCTCTCCTTCAGTTCAACGAAGACCTAGTACTAGGTCAGCCAGCCACCGCAATCCTCTCTTTCGTGAATCCCCTCGACCGCGCCCTCACGAACTGCGAGTTCCGAGTGACGTCATCCGGCATCGTCGGCCGAACGCTCCGGTTCAACGCGGAAGATGCCCAAGCTGGGCAGCCGTTGACGGCGCAGCTTCCAGTGCAACCCAATGTAAGTATATGAATGCTTTTAAGAGAAGAGTAAACCTCCCCTTTTGACCATACAAAAAGTGCCAACGTTTTTCCACCCCTAAATGTTATCCGATTTCGATGACTTTTTATATGTTGTCTACACAGTATAAAACTGCTCGAACGTCTTCTTTTTTTAAGTTATCGCAATGAGGAGTTTTATTTAAAAAAAAGAAATGGTGTTTTATGTATAACCCAATAGATGGCGCCAGTTGTGGTTTTACCAAAATCTGTCACTATCACTGTTTCAAGCATAGACCACAGGCACTACAGGTTATAGGAAATGTGTCACGATACTGACTGACAACTCTAAACTGTTTCGTTTGTTTTATTTTTGTTGCGCGATAGCTCGGCTTAATTTTGGATCATAATATTAACGTTTATCTGTCTCGCAGTTCTGCTATACTTCAATTTACTTAAGAAGAATGCACCACAGACTACTTAGGAGATACTACAGACAATGTACTCGTGGTCCACTCAACTGAATTTGACATTTCTTTGTAGGTAGTCTAAGCATTTTCTTATAATTAAACTACTCAGTGGTTTGAAAGGTTTAAACTATGTACTTACAGCGCCATCTAGAAAAGAAGCGGAACTAGCGTTTTTTTTATATAAAAAGCCTCATATCTTCGTAGTTATAGCCACCGAAACATGTGAATTTTTCCCGGCAAAATGATTATGAAGAAAAGTAGTTGTTAATTAGATCACGAAACATGTTTTTAAAAAAATCAAGATGTATACAAGCATGGACCGTAATCTATCCAAAATATTGACCGCTAAATCAAAACATTTTGTTAAGAATTAGAGGGTAAAAACCATTCTCGCCCAAAACGCTAAAATGTAGGTAAATTCACTCACGGGCTCTATTGCACTATCATACGTGCAGGTAGCAGAGCGACGGCAATAAAATTTTCAAATGTCAGGACAGTCCTCTTAAGGTGACGGTTAGACCCAGATAAGCAGGTCCAAATCCGTTCAAAGAAACATCAACCTTAACGTAGTAGTCTTAAATATAAATTTAGTCTGCACTTTAGCACGGCGCTTACGTCAAAGACAACGCACGAAATGACTGATTTTGACGGTTCTTAATTGATATCTATGTTTAGAAGTATTTTTCAAAACTATGAAGTCATCACAACATCTAAATGTTTGTTGGGAACACACAATTTTTTTTGATAGAAACTCAGTAAAATGGAAACATTTCATTTTTTTTGAGGGAGCTTTGCGGTTTTTTTCTATAGAGCTAGCTATATTTATTAATCTTGTATTTGCGGACATCACAAACGACTTAATGAAACAAATAACATTTTATATTAAAAATCAAAGCTCGACATGCTCTAATTACGCCAGGAAACATGCCAAAAAACACCTTGATTGCTTTACCCATCGCCTTAAGCTCCCAGCACCGAAAAACGTATAAAACTCCTCTTTTTCGGAGACCTAGTTTTACGCCTATTTGTCGAATCTCTGGTTTCTGAAGCTCCCACCTTGCTCTCACGGAAGGTTTAAAGTATATTAAGCCCCAAAGGCTCAAATTCGAGATTTACGAATGAAGTCGATGCACCCAAAACGTATTGGTTAAGGTTTAAGGTAGAACGTTTCACTAACGCGGCAAATTCAAATTTTCTTGCGTTCTTTTGCCAATAATAGCTTAATCACTCAACGTGATTACATGAAAACTAATTTTGCGGAAATAAATAAAATGTATCAACAAATTACGATTAAAAGTATGTCCTAGATATCATTGGTTTAGCGACAAAGAACAATAAACAATTTTCTTCTTAGTTTTTCAGTCTATTGCCATTTGTCGCTAAACCAATGATAAGTAGGTGATACTTTTAATTGTAATTTATTGATACATTATATTTATTTGCGCAAAATTAGTTTTCATGTAATCACGTTGAGTAATTAAGCTATTATTGGCAAAAGAACGCAAGAAAATTTGAATTTGCCGCGCTTGTGTAACGTTCCACCTTAACATACATTTGTGGTATTTCAACTTTCTTTTCTTTTCACAGAAACTTGGGCAGATCAACTTTGTGGCAACATTCAAATCGACTGAGTTGAAAGACATCAACGGAGCTGCAAGTGTTGAAGTTTTTGAAGGATAAGTTATACCCACTGGCGTAATAGAATAAGCATTTACCTTTGATCTGTTTACGATATTTTTATAAAAGAAACGTTTATATTCATTTAAATTTTTAGGAATATCTTAGTGCCATAAAATGGTTTGTAAGGAAGGTAGCTTTTTAAGTAAGGTGTTTGATTACTTAGTCAAAACGTATCAAACATTAAGTATACTCATATTTTCGTAGTTTTTACAGAGATTTACGTGTATTTTATACTTTTGTAATCTTTAAATTAAAATGAAATGTATTTTTAATATATTTTTAAATGAAATCTTTTGTTTTCTTACCCTGAAGTTATCTCAAATGTTTTATTGGACAAACTACTTTATCGACGTTTACAAAAAATAAATAAGAATTAAAAATCTGTTAAAAAACTGGCTCGTAGAACAAGCGTTTTATAAATTTGACGACATTTTAATATAATGATTCAATTTAATTTTACTCAAGAATATTATAAGTACTTACAATTATTTTTTTATTTCATACTTATTTTTGAATTGTGTTTTTTCTTAACATTACGATGATGTATATTTACAATATTGATTCATACAAGTATCTATAATTTATGTTCATGTTTGACATGTAAGTAAGTTGGTACCAGTAAATGACTATGACTATGACTATGACTAAAGTAATCTATAAATCAAGGTATTTAGTAGAAGCCGAAATGAAATCAATTAATTATAGAAACAGCTTTTATTGATCAATTCCTAACGACCAGAAGTTTTTTTAATATACATACACATTAATCCAACACAGCATCTTGTTCTTTAGTTTTTACCTCACAACTACACTCATCAAGATTTCTTGGACAAAAATAATTAAAACAACAATAATAGTAATAAAAACTTTTAGTAATTAAGAGGATGGACCTCCCCCCCCCCTCGCAAAATTCCAAAATTATTCTCTTTCCAAAAATTTCTCGACGAGAGTGTATTTGCTTTAGAAAGAAGTATTTGAACACATGTGTCTTAGGACATAGCGTTTAGCACAAAAAGATTCTGAGAAAACGAATCGAAAAGCACTTTTTATAACATATTCCCAATTTTTTTTTTGGAATCACACCCCACATCACACAGCACTGATTATGCTAAATCACCATCAACCATAGAAGCTATAACTTAAATCTATTTACAGTTTATTTCTGATGATTTTAAACAAGATAGTGTGAACGCGCGCGGAACTATAACAAACAATTATTACATAGGAGCTTGGTTCTTTAGTAAGGTATCCAATAGTGCTTAAACTAGCAAAAATTTTAGTGTGGTAACGCAAAATTATCGCAAGGCGATTACTTTCCCGATGCGAAGCTATCGCTAAGTTACGTTATACCATGGAACGAGAGGAATGCCAATACACCAAGAAAACAGCTTAGATCAGAAATATGCCAAAAACCGTTTTAAATCTAGATGGCGCTGCAAAATAAGCGGACTATAAGTTGAGCCTAGATCAGAAATATGCCAAAAAACCGTTTAAACCGTTTTAGCACGCTCATTCTGCAGCGCCATCTAGATTTATAACGGTTTTTGGCATATTTCTGATCTACAATTTTTTTTCTTTCTTTTTTTTTTTTTATCAACGATAGGCTAACATTTGACCACGGTCTCACCTGTTTTCATGGTGTATTGGCATTCCTCTCCTTGTTTCATGGTTATACGTATAATAAACGCAACGGAACGCGATTAACGTGAAATTATAGTAATTGCGATATTATCCGGTAATGCCACTATTATGAAGCGCACTTTGCAACAACGTGAACTATTAGACATTCCAGTGATATATCCATATGCGAAACTATCGCGATATCAGCACGCGATATTTTTGCAATTGTTTGCTATTACCGCGGTGCGATACCCATCTGTAATACGATGTAATTACGGATATAATACTAAACATTTACTATCGCATTGCGATAATATCGAACCGCGATGGTAACGAGTCTTGCCCCTTAAATAGAATGTAAATGAACAAGTGTAAATTTACTAAAGTTAATCAATAGAATAAACCAAAATTAGGAAAGTTTTTTGACACTATTGACTAGCTCTTGAGTAAGTTATTTTAAAAGAGTATGTTTGAAGCAATTTTTAATTGCCATCAACTTTTCCTGCAATGATATTTAAATATCTTACATCGTGGGAAAGACCGACTTTAACCCCCGGATTCTCATACGATTGTTAAAGTTAAACTCATGTCAACTTAAGAATACTGAACCCTCATTGGTTTGAGACAGCCGATGATCAGCAGGCAACCAATAAGCGCTCCGTATTTTTAAGTTGACATGAGTTTAACTTTAACAAACGTACGGGAAACCGGCTAGCTTAATTTACGTAAAGTTTGCAACAAGCGTAAATTTCGCAATCATTGCTGTCAAAGCTGTCAAACGTCACTTTGGCAGAGCAGAAAGATGAAAGTGATCGAGCGCTAGATCACAGTCTGTCGGACAATCGATGAACTAAAAAGTGCATTATTTTGCTTCCGTCTATTGCTGTTCTGTTGCTAGTGGCGCTAGTATCAAAGGACAACGTCAATTCAGCGCCCGGCGAGCAACAGGCGGGCGACTGCGACCGATTGCTAAGTGTTTGCTGTCGATTTGCTACTGCTGTTGCTTTGCTGCAATTTTTATATAATACGGGTACGGGGGTAAGGCTCGTATAATTTTGGAAGAATGTGGTTTTTTGTTGACCATTTGTGATGTCATTTTCGTAAGTAAAATCTACTCTTTAATACCTTAAAAAATGTCGCAATGCGGGAGCGAGATAAATGATCCAGGCATATAGGTACGAGCCTTAATACGAAAGCGCATAAAATACAACCAAATGACGATGTAAAGATTTTCGATGTGTAATGGATACGTAACTTTATAAAAAATGCAACTTCTTATAAATTAATTTGAAGGAACTTCCTATAAGGACGGTCAAAGAAACTATTGAATATAAAATGTAGAGACATATTAATATTTATGATTTTTAACGCACAGGTTTATTGGATTGAACTCTCACGCTATTATGGTAATAGCACAAAATAGAAATGTACAGAAATCAATCAACATAGTAAGTGTGCTCGAGCAACGCACACATAGACACCGCTCACCGACACGATGTCTCGGAGTCTTTCGGAGTAGTGCGAGCGCGAGTGCCATCCGCTTGAGACACGCGTCTGTGAACTTTCTTGTGAAAAAATGGAGCAACAAAAGATAGTTATTATACCTGTAACAGTGGACGGTTGTTTAAATTCAAGATTAAACAGTTTTTAAGCTACCAGTTGTTTCAGAGAGGTAAGTAGGTAGGGTTTGCTTGTTTTCAATAATCTAATGAGGATTATGTAAATGTAACATAAACGCATTTTTTTAGCCTTCAAAAAAACTTTATCTAATTATATTAATAACTGCGAAAAAATTATTTCGATATCAATGGAAGCGTTATGGTTTTAGCAGTCTATGTATGTATGTTTGTATTTACGTATGTATGATAAAAAAAATACGGTCATCTTCCGCATTATAGTTATGATCAGTAGGTAGATACCTATATACTGCTCGGCGCGGCGAGCCGGCCGCCCGCGCAGCCGCCATCCCTAGCGCGAGCGCCGAGCGTAGGTATAAAAAGTGAAGTACATACATGTGATTGACTTCTGTACTATTTTGTGGTAATAGTAAATTGTGCCACAAGGACCCAAAATAATGTATCTAGAGCGAGAGTTGAGACAAAATGCTGGCACTTAATTGGCTCAACGAATCAGCATTACAATTCAACGAGGCAATGATGCCAGTATGTTGGGTACGCTACCTACCGGTAGTGGGCTGGAGCATTTGGACTGTCTATAGGCCATCGCGGCTAGTATACAGTCCAAATGATCTTTGTAGTTAGTAGTGTAGCTAGTTTATTACCTTTTATAACTGTAGTAATTAGTTTAAAGAGTAAAGGCACATTGCCCGTACTCATAGATATTTGATTTGAATTTGTTCTATTTTTATACAATTAACCAATATGAGTTCAACATTTATTTTAAACGTTAATTTTAAATGAATTTTATAATTTAATCGCCTTATGATTTAGGGTGCGTATACACTACAGATATGGTAGGTAAGTAACTAGCAAAGCTCGTGGAAAAATGCACCAATAGTAGTTGAATAAATCGATAGGTATAGGTAAAGAGATTCTACTGGTGAATTTTAGCGCACCGCGTAGCTACCTCGCTTATCTCTGGTGGAAACGCACTTTTACTAGAAACAGTTACGCCCGTCTGCACTTGACTTTAAGGTTAACTCCTAAGTTCGCCCTTATTCTATGACGTACCTACTTCAACGCATTTAGGTACATCCTAGAGCGATGAGTGCGAAAAGAGCTGTCGAATTTTAGCGCAGACTGGCATTCATTTCTTATTCCAGAATAATACTTAAACGAGCATTGTGATCAGATAAATAAGTTTTCGTATATTTCTAAATATACAAGATGAGTTTGAATTGGTATGTTATCCCGATAGGGGGGGACTGAAACCATGATAGCCCACAAGTTGTGAGAGCCTTACTTGAAACTGCGTGTTTCCAAACCTCCATACTAAACAGTAAATCCACTCACAAAACTGCACGTGCGATCGCTACGAGAGTTAACAAGATAAGTACTAAAATAAATAAACAAATTCATTTCTAAACACAGGTCGTTAAACTCATTTAAGTGCATTCGGTCAAGGACGAAGTTCAACCACCCAGCTGCGCTAGGGCCATCTTCAAACGTTAACTTTACATGGCATTTCTTCAATGAAAAACTATTAATTTAGAAAAGTCGTAGAAGAAACATTGTCTACCTTAGGGAGTAGATTTACCCCCTTTCTGGATAATATACCAATTCAAAATCGGATAGTAGAAAAGTATTGCTTTCCAATTTAGTATTTCTAATTACCTTAACCTACCCCAAGTCGGGTTATTCATAGAATCTAGAACAATAGTATCTGAAATGCGTAATGACTGTTATCTTTCCAAAAGAAATGTCTTTTAAGTCAATCATCATAAATAATTGATTTTATTTAAAGATATTTTATAATTAAAATTAATAAAAATCTGTTGTACTTACGTTCAAAGATATAGCGAGACTTATGCTCGTCTGAACTAAAGCTTGACATCTCTTACGTTCTCGCTTATCTCACTAGGACGTACCTAAAAGCGTTGCAGTATGTACGTCAATGGATAAGCACGAAGTTATAGCTGTCAGACTTTAGTGCAGATCAGTTTTTTACAACGAAAATTGTTCAACACTTACACACTAGTTTCGTAATAGATTATTGTATTATGTTTCATGTTTGAATCCAAACTAGAAAAAAAATTGTTCAAAAACTATCGCCGTCCTTGTTATTTCGTTTCAAAAGAAAGGGGCGGCTATATTTTTAGCAACGCCTAATTAGATTTAGTTTAGTTGCCACAAAAAAGAGTCAACTTCATTGGTATAACGATTTTTGGGATACTTTTGTTTTTAGTTGAAAGCTATCCTACCGACTGCGCCAACATTGATTTTTTGTGCGCAATTTTAAATAAGCGATTCGCCACAAGTGACTTCAATTAATCAAAGCGAATTACTATTTCTGTGTTTTAATTTTTAACGGTAATACACGAAAATGATAGTTTGATCTAATTTCTTAATTTTCACTAAAACACCTGAAATTCATGTCATAATAAGGAAATATATTTCGTGTTAAAGTAAATTAGAAACATAGTATTCTTAAATCCTGTAAAGCAGAAACTATTGCTTTCTCAGTTACACAACACTTTAGATCAAGCAGTTAGAGTAAGAAAACTCACGTCGAGTAATTAAGCTATGATTGTCAAAAGAACGCAATAAAATTTGAATTATCCACGCTGAGTAAAACGTTCCACCTTAATACCTCATGCTGAACACAATACAATAATCTTTTCAACTTAAAATCTACTGTACTTTGGCTTTACCTGTGACCAGTTTCGCGTATTCATCGTAAAACCATGGAAACGCGGTCATTAGAAGGTAAACAAGGGCGAGGTATGCCGCGATACCAAGCGATAGGATGAGATCGAATACCGCTGGCTTTACACTGGAAAAGAAGATATTGGTCGGTTTTAGTTTTGATGTAATGAAATGGTCAATTTGAAAATTGTTGTGTACATTATTCTTTAATTAACAAATAACTATAACTGAACCATTTTCTACAATTTCAGTGTAGACTGATTCGAACTTAATGGCGGCTGTGAAGTTGGCGCGAAACGCTGCGCAGTAGCAAAAGTTATAGATTTCCGAGTGATACAGCAATCTGTTCACTCGGTCGGGTAGTGGTAAACAGTGAGCGTAGTGTGCAGGGGGCTTGCAGCGCACTTCACAGCCGCCTGTACACATACAGCTAACAGACATGACTCACCTGTGCACATACAGCTAACAGACATGACTCACCTGTGCACATACAGCTAACAGACATGACTCACCTGTACACATACAGCTAACAGACATGACTCACCTGTACACATACAGCTAACAGACATGACTCACCTGTACACATACAGCTAACAGACATGACTCACCTGTACACATACAGCTAACAGACGTGACTCACCTGTGCACATACAGCTAACAGACATGACTCACCTGTGCACATACAGCTAACAGACATGACTCACCTGTACACATATAGCGTGGCCCCAGTGGGACCGTACAGAGTGAACTCCGGTTCCCGTTTGTCCACCGCGTGCACGCTTACTGTCACCTCCGTGTACCGAGACAAGGCTCGCTCTAAGGATCCCGTTAAACCTGGAATTAATCCTCTAATAATAATAATCATCTAATAAAATCAATAATAATAATAATCTGATATCTACGCGATTGACAATAGACCCCTTCCTTTTTATTTGGTTCGAAATCTTTTTTTTTTGACTCAAATTAGGCTTCACTGTTCGTTTATCGTTTAGCCTCACTTTGTTTTTTAACAATCACTTGAGAAACACTGAATATTATAAAAATATGATATCTTGTGTATGAGCTCTTTATATGGTAATCTCGAATGGTTTTCGAATTTCGTTACCTTCCAAAAAAGGAAATGTTAATTAGCAAGTGATGTGTGCTGTTAATTTGTTTTTATTGTTGTTTAGCAAGTTGAAATGGCAGTGGGCAGACCACATCGCTCGCAGAACCAACAATAGACTATAGTTAATAGGCAATAGTTGCCTGCTTGCCTGTTTTTTTTTTGCATTAATTAATACTGTTTTCCTTATGAAAAATGCAGTAAGCAGGTAAAACATGTTTTCGAGAAAAACGCGAAAACAAAAGTTGCGAGTAGTCGAGAGTAGTCGAGTTGTTGCATTCTTACTTCCTCAGTTCTTGGGTTCCAGGTGGAGTTTTGATACGTGAGAAATAACAGAATAAGAATAGATTTTTTTCTTTGGAGATTCCGAATATGTATCTAACTCAATTTTGCCAAAAACGTTAGTTACTGCATTTTTCACTATGAGGGCAGAATAATATACTACAAAAAATAAACAGTCGTGAAAACAACAATTAAATATCTCAAAAAATTACAAAGTTACAAGCATTTTAAAATACAGGAATAGAAAGAGACAGCTCAAACATGCAGTGACGTCAGTTCTTGGTCCTTCACAGTACCTCATTACTAAGCTGTGGTAGGTTTACATACAATCTCTTTGGCATGTGACGTCACAACGTGTGGTTTCATAGTAACTGTGGGGAACCTCCACACGATCTCTGTTTTACAAGAAAGGTACAGGCGATGCCCCCTCGAGAAGCATAAAAGCTTTATTTACCGATTTTCATTATTTTTACAATTATTGCATTCATGTTTAACCTACTTTATGAAAATAATATTTATATTATATTTTTTTAGGGTTCCGTACCCAAGGGGTAAAACGAACTACCCTAACCTAACCCTACTACTAAGGCTCCGCTGTCCGTCTGTCACCAGGCTGTATCTCAGGAACCGTGATAGTTAGACACTTGATTTTTTTACAGATGAGTATTTCTGTTGCTGTTATAACAACAAATCTAAAAAACAGAATAGAATAAATGTTTAACGGGGCTCTCATATATGAATAATTTTTTTGCTCGTTTACCAGATGAGTCCTAGATGGCGCTGCTTTAAATAGTACTGCTACTCAAAACTAGATGGCAGGGATAGACAATGGTGCGGAACCCTTCGTGCGCTAGTCCGACTCGCACTTGGCAGGTTATTATAGCAGGCAACTATAGCATACTGATGAGAAAGAAAGGTTCTTGGTTGTTTAATTTATTTTTGTCAATTGCCGCACCACCGACCACTACCATAGTCTCTTCCTGTCTATCCCTTGGTTGTCTAGAAGAGATCGCTGTATAACGATAAGACCACCCATTGCACTAAGCTTCGTAATGTTTTTGTTATTGTCCTTTATTTATAATTTTATGTGCAATAATGAGTTGTTCTATTGTTCTCGAATGGCGACCACGAACCGGAAGACGCAGCGTAGGCCTATGCTCAGCAGCGGACGTTATCAGGCTGGTGATTTAGACTTAAATTCATACTAATTTTACTAGGTGGTAAGACTTTTCTGACAAGTTCATCTAGGTAGGTACCGCCGCCTTGCCAGTTATTCTGCCGCCAAGTAGTAGTGTGCAAGCACTACTGTGTTCCGGTTTGAAGGGCACTGTAGCTAGTGAAATTACTGGGCTAAGGAGACTTTACGAGCTGATCTCACAGACTAGAAACCTGGTTTAGACTGTGTAATGTCTCAGGATGACGTGCGCAATGCGCAGTGTCACACGAAACTTTAATTTAGAATTCCGAGTGATACTTCAATCTGTTATGGGCGGCCGTGTCGCTTAACACCAGGCGAACGACTAGCTCGTCACGTCATTCATTACATTAAAAAAAAAATTAAGGCATAATTTGGATCTCTAACGGGATCAACTCGCATCCATCCGTCCCTAAAGCCCGGACATGCTTTGTTTACACTGTACCTGCATTTGAAGGACCCGTCGTGATAACATGTGGCGCTCTCGACTGTGAAGACAAGTACTCGAACCAATGCCTGATAGATTCTGCGTCTACATTCTGAAAATAAACGCAATTTTATTGAGCAATTGTGTTGTGAAAATGAAAACAATTTCTTACAAGAAGCTGTTCTCGTTATTTACCCATTTAATTTCAAATTTTTTCGTTTTCCGACTCGAACTGTTCATTTTCCGAGATAAAAAGTATCCTATTGTGATCTCGATAGAGTACGTTTTAGCGTGAAAGCCACAAACGAACAAACAATATTTCACTTTTGCCACAAGACTTTAGTAGTACTGGTACAGAAGCACCACACCGTAAAGACATTTAAACAAATAGCGACACTTGCTACAACACAATAAAGTGCAGTTCAGTTCGCACAGCACTGCCAGTCTAAAACTATATTCAAATATCTCACCTGTCCGATTTGCACGGGTTAAGTAACTTTAGGCGAGCGCAGCCGGGGGCGAAAGCTTATATCATAATAAAACATAGCCTATGTCACCCAGGTATAGTGTAGCTTTCTACCATTGAGAAAGAATAAAAGAAAGAACGAAAGAAGAAAGACAAAAAAGAAAAAAGAAAAAAGAAGAAAGAAAAAAAGAAAGAAAAAAAAGGAAGAAGAAAGAAAGAATTTTTAGATTTTTTTTTTTTTTTTTTTTTTATGTGATTGAATGACGTGACGAGCTAGTCGTTCACCTGATGTTAAGTGACACGGCCGCCCATAACAGTTGCAGTGTCACCCGGAACTTTAAAACAATAGTTTCGCGCGACACTGCACTGCGCACGTCATCCTGAGACATCACCCAGTCTAATAATCAGGTTACTAGACTGAGTGATCAGATCATAAAGTCTCATTTGCCCAGTAATTTCACTAGCTACAATGCCCTTCAAACCGAAACACAGTAGTGCTTGCACACTACTGCTTGGCGGCAGAATAACTGGCAAAGCGGTGGTACCTACCTAGACGAACTTTGCAGAAAAGTCCTACCACCTAGTAGAATCAGATCAGTAATAACAGAGATTAGCGCGTTCAAATAAACTCACAAACTTTACTTATTAGTATAGATTAGACTACAATATATCATCCAAGTTCAAGATGCAATCTTTACTAACATTGCACAGACGGTAAAATCAGCTGATAGCAGGGACTACAAACGTTTTTAGGGCTGTGGCGTACTCACCCATGAAAAAATTTTCATACCAGCTTCATAGAGAACCTCTTGGTTGCAAGGGGAGATGGTGCATAGTCAAATAGTAACCAATTGTTTCCTACCCAGGACGTCAAAACTGAGATTCATTATGGTTGGCACTGATAAATCTCTGGTGATTTTAATCTTCGTTTCTGATCACCTATTGAAGATTTTTAAATTCAAGTAGATTTTTCATACTATTGACGTAGCTATTGAAAATTGTGACAAATCTGATAGAATTTATAGGTAAAAATCATCGTAATTCTGATACCGCTCAACCATTTCCTGGTGACAACCCTAAAAATCTGATTCGACTGTCACTGCAATGTTAGTAAATATTGCATCTTGAATTCGGCTGATATATAGTCACCTCTCTTTTTAACGCATAACTCTTACACCTTCTGACATGTTACGTTTTACTTACTAAAGCTTCATCGTACAATGCAGCATCTTCATCATTGTCATCTGCTGTGATGTTATAGATGTGTGAGGCGAGAGCTCGAGCTACCGACTTGATATTCGTGACTAGATTCTGTATACTTGCTTCCGTTGGCACATCCAGTATCGTTCCACGAGCCGGGTCTTTGTGAGACTGTAACAATAAAATATATAATAAATAACGCCCAATAAGAGTATTTTAATAACCTGGCAACCCTTCCCTTTATTGCTTGTTGGATTTACACTTGTTAAGACTTGGATGACAGTAAGTATCCTTTTAATAAAAAGGGGTTAAACCGACTTGAAACTGTCATCATCATCATCATCATCAACAGCCTGAAGACGTCCACTGCTGAACATAGGACTCCCCCAGAGCGCGCCACCTTGAGCGGCTGCTCACCTCCTGCATCCATCGGCTCCCCGCGGCTTTCACCAGATCGTCGGTCCACCGAGTGGGGGAAACTATCATACTTGGACATGTCTTTCCAGTAATTTTAATTGAAACCCCAAACTACTGAACCGATTTTGAATGACGGAGATTTGAGGTTGAAAACATAAAAACAAAAGAAACAACCGAATTATGAACCTCCTTCTTTTTTAAAGTCGGTAAAAAAAAGTTTTCTTTCCCACTACTCACTTTTTTTATGTACTTACGAATAGCCCAACGCTTGACTGTATCTCACCTGATGTTAAGCGACGATGCAGTCGAATGTGTAGCACGTTGACCTATGAAACTACTTGCCTGTGTAAAAATGCTAAAAATCGCCAATTTGCAATAAAACCCTTAGACTATGAAATAAATAAGTTATAATTTTTTACCTGTAAAGAGCTCAAAGTGAATGCTGGCATCCTTCTAATACTGAATCTCTCGTGCTCCCAAGCCAACGCTTCATCAGCCAAGTTGATCTTCTTGTGCGTTAGTGGAGCCTTAAGCCGTGAGTGGAGCGAGTAAGGAGCCCCGCCTGGCTTGGGGGGCTTCGAAACGTGCATCTGTAGCCCCGAGGCAGACGAGATCGAGTCTAGGCACATTGCGAATGACACGTCCTGGGGAGAAGAAAATTACGGAGACGTTTTTTTATATGAGGATGAATGACGTGACTAGCTAGTCGTTCACCTGATGTTAAGCGACAAGGCCTCCCATAACAGTTGCAGTGTCACTCGGAACTTTAAAATAATAAAGTTTCGCGTGACACTGCACTGAGCACGTCATCCTGAGACATCACACAGTCTAGTAATCAGATTACTAAACTGTGAAATCAGGTCGTAAAGTCTCATTTGCCCAGTAATTTTACTAGCTACAATGCCCTTCAAACCGGAACACAGTAGTGCTTGCACACTACTGCTTGGCGGCAGAATAACTGGCAAAACGGTGGTACCTACCTAGACGAACTTTGCAGAAACGTCCTGCCACCTAGTAAAAGTTAAAACATAACTTTTAAACCACCAGACCGTCGCAGGAATGTAGTCGCGAGAATATCCACACGCAAGTACAGGCGCGAGAATATATATCTGCACGAGAGTACAGTCGCGAGAATATCCACACGCAAGTACAGGCGCGAGAATATATATCTGCACGAGAGTACAGTCGCGAGAATATCCACACGCAAGTACAGGCGCGAGAATATCTATCTGCACGAGAGTACAGTCGCGAGAATATCCACACGCAAGTACAGGCGCGAGAATATCTATCTGCACGAGAGTACAGTCGCGAGAATACCCACACGAAAGTACAGGCGCGAGAATATCCGCGCGAAAGCACTGCAACTATGCAGCCTGTGACCTTGAAAAAGCAGTTTTCGTTCTGCCTATGTCGCGATTGACGCAGACTTTTGCTACAAAGAAAAACGATCGTAATTGGAATCTTTCACTGAACCTTAGCACAACTCCACCAAAAATGCGCTTTGCGTCAAGTGGTTTCATCGTAATAGGCTATTTGACTACTACTAAAAATCAACGTGTAAATATTAATTTCTTAAAATAGGTTAATTAATAATATAATAATTGAAAAGAGAAGTAAAAACGGTTAATAAAACACGAAGTAATACGCTTTTATAATTCCTGAAACATCGCCTGTCTCTTTCTCGCAAAACGGAGATCGTATGGCCGTAACGTCACATCACATGTAAGAAATGGAATTGAATAGAGAATTTTCTTGAGATATATAATTATTGTTTTCAATACTGCTTACTTTTTGAGGAACTTTATTTATTTATGCAAAAAAAAATATATCAGTTTAATACCCTATTAGACAGCAGTTGCGAGAAAATCCGCACGAGAAACCCAGAGTACAGACGCGAGAATATCCGCGCGACCATTCAGTAGCGAAAATTCTGTGTGAGTATTAATATTACTTACCTGTAGCAAGGAAGCTTCACTGCCATCCAACTGTTCCTCCAACCACTTCTTGGCAGCGAAGTAGTTAAGCATCGGTCCGGCGGAGTGCAGTACGAACAGTATGGACGCGGCGCCGCGGACCGCCGAGTCGGAGTACAGCCGCGAGAACACCCGCGCGAGTTCTAATACTGCTACTGCGCCTGACGCGTTCGAGTCTGCGCCGTGAGATAGTTCCTGAAAAATGGGAATCATGATATAAATCATGTTTTTTTTTAAAATAATTTAATTACTTTGTGCATTTGTATTTTAATTTTAGAAAACCAATAAATAACATTTTAGTTCTAAAAAGTCAACCATTAAAAAAAACACAGTACCATATTTTTATTTTGCTCTATTTAACAAAAAATATTCTATAGTGTATAAAAATCTAAAAGTTCTTCTAAGAGTCGTTGATTTTTTTAAACAGAATCACAGTAGCTTTTCGTCATATTTAACAAAAGATTAATAAGGAAAATAAAAATGAATATTAATGAAGTTAATGTCGGATTTAAGTCTCTTGTCAATTTTTGCCTGATTTTGATTTCAGTAAAAAATTATTGATTTAAATCTGTGAAAGACACCAAGTTTAAAAAAAAATCTTAACATATTTATAAGATTTTAATAACTTTTTTTTAACGGGCAATGTACCTTTATTACTCGCTAACTACTACAATAATAAAAACTAAACTAAACTAAGCTAAACTAAACTAAACTAGCTACACTACCTACTACAAAGAACACTTATGGACTGTATAATAGCCGCAATGGCCTATAGACAGTCCAAGTGCTCCAGCCCACTACCGGTAGGTAGCATACCCAACATGCTGGCCGCATTGCCACGTTGAATTGCAATGCTGATGCGTTGGGCCAAATAAGTGCCAGCATTTTGGTCACGCGTCGCATCGACCAGGCGCTCTGATAGACTTTGGAAAACGCGATGAGCTCCCGGTCCCCACGGACCCAGGGTACCTTTTTATAACTGATTTAAAAGCAAGTTAATTAAATCATCTCATTTCTGTGTCTATACTCGTATCAAATAAGGTAACATTGCAAAGGCTACAGCTAAGGAAACAGCAATCATAAGCAGATGTGACCACTCTTTACTCTGGCACACTTTTTAGGTGCGAAGCTACATTGGCTGGGTACAAGTACCAGTTAAAGTTGGTTTTATACTTACTGGAACAATCGCAGAGGAGTCATAATGTGCAGCAACCACAATAGTCTGTGCGGAGCCTGATCGTCCAGCCAGTCTGCCGTGGAGGGTCACTGGTTTGGATTCCAGCTTCTGAGGAGTCGACGCTGTTACAACTGTTGCAAAAAACATGGGTGTTTTAGATAATATTTTTTACCAGACAGTGTAAGTACTTAGGTTAATTTTACAATTGTTGCCAACACCAATAATATTGAAAACAAATATACAACCACAAAAATATTGCTTAAAACAGTATTTTTAAACAGACAGTGCAGCGTTTAAAAAAAAATTATGGCTTGCCAAAAACATGGTTTTTTAAAAACAATGTTTTCCTTCATCAAAATCTAGTTTATTGTCAAACTTATATCCAAAATCTATGGATAGCTAGTAAATGTCATGTACTGCCAAATAGATCATTTCCATTCCGTTATTCAGCCTATCTACTTTTCATAATAGTTTTCACTTATTATTTTTGATATTTGTTCGGTCTGAACCAGTTTGAATGCAATTTTGCACACAGAGAGTGTACAAGATTAACATGGGTATTTTATCAGTGAACATTTTGTGTACTTGGTCAATATTAAAATACGAAATTTTTATCCAAAAAAATTTAGATTTAGCATATAAAACGGATTTAGCTTAATTTTTCAGATTCCGCATGAAACCACATGACACCTCATAGTCTCATAATCTTACCAATTTGATATCCATTAGAAGATACCGAGTTGAACATAGCCTCAAGGGCAGTGCCTGACTTCTCATCGGTTATGAAGCTGTGCTGCAAGTCTTGTAGTATTTCATCCACATCAGGGGACCACTTAGCAAAGTACACCGGAGCATTCACTTCTTGCTGGGACATAGCCATCTCTAGCAGTTGGATATGCTGAAAGAAAAATTGATACGTATTGTATAATGGCGGTGTGGTCCTGGTGTGATGTGAGAATAGGGCCACCCCATCTCTTCCCATGGGTGACGTAAGAGCCTGCTAAGGGAATATCTAGGGAGTGGGCAGCAGAATTCTCCTCGGTACATCAAAATCTTTTGCGATCACTAAGCCTAGTGCCAAGTGTGGTGATTATAATAAATGTCTAAAGTGGCGTTTTATGGGGAGGCCTATGTTCAGCAGTGGACGTCTTCAGGCTGTTGATGTGTGATGATGTGTGTATATATAAAGCAACGGATTAATTTTTAATGCAATGGAAAAGTTAGAATCAATAGCAGGGTTTGAACCCACATATAGGTCATCACGGCTAGTATACAATACAGTCCAAATGTTTTCTGTAGTAAGTAGTGCAGCTAGCAGCATTTAGTAGTTGTTGGTATTATAGAAGTTAGTTTAAAGAATGAAACGATTGATATTGTTTTCCATTTTCACGTTGTATGTAAGAATGTAATGTTATGTGATGTCGTGGTTGTAAATAAATGTATTTTCTTTCTTTTTTAATATTTACCTCTCTTTCCTCCGCAGTGAGTAAAGTATCATTCTTCGGCAGTACCAGCAAGAGAGCTCCAGCTTTGTTCCGGATCTCCATGAACTGGTCAATAGTGATGTCCTGAACCCGAGCCACTACACAGTGCCGGGAAGTGCTCCATGATGTCAGTGAACGGCCTTCGAGATTGAAGCTGGCGCTGCGGCAACCTAAATGAAAACTCAACATTATAACACTGCCCTCATAGTGAAGAACACAGTAAATAATGTTTTAGGCAAAATTGAGTTAGACACATATTATTTGGAATCGCCAAAAAAAAACTATAATCTGTTCTTTCTCACTTATCAAAATTCCACCTGGAACCCAAAAACTTAGGAAGTAAGAATGCAGCAACTCAACTACTCTCGACTACTCGCAACTTTTGTTTTTGCGTATTTCTCAAAAACATGTTTTACCTATTTACTGCATTTTTCATATGCACGGCAGAACATATCGAGTACCTGGATTTTTTTTAATTGTTTGTTATGTTTGCGCTTGACTTCTATCTCATCTGGCGGTAAATGATCTTTCTTGCCCAGGAGATAGCGATAGACATAACTAGCACATAATATATTTCTTTCATTTTGTGATCATAACTAAGGTGAAAAGTGTTTATGTATGATGAGACTTTTTACAATGAGTATTACAAAAAGTAGCAGTAGCAGTAGCAACGCTGAATGTAAACCACCCCCAAAAAATTTAAAGAGTACCACATAAACCACTAGTTATTCAATAATATACGTGACTGTAATGAACCTATAAGCAGTAACAAGGAAAAAGATTTATAGATGTGACGGCTCAGGAAACTTGGAAAGACTGGCACAAACAAATTCTTGAGTACCTATACCTATGATGGCAGAGACTCAAAAAAGTATTATTCACTTTCTCTATCTGATAAGATAATTGGAAAGTCAAAGCAAACAGTAACAGCCTAAAAACCAACAAGAGTAACAATATAACCTAAAAGACCAATCCATCGATTTTTTGTTTGTTAAATATGAAGTCTTAAAACTGTGAATATTTACCGTGTGGAACATTATGTAGATCGTACTGCTGCATTCGATATACAGAGAATTCATGGGAAGCCGCAACTGGATAAGTCGGAGCTACTATGAGCAATAGAGGTACGGCCACCAGCAAGTAGAAGGGTAAATAGCCCTTAAATATTTCAGCAAAGCTGTCCGCTTCGTCCAGCCACATTTTGATGACTAGTAATTATAATCTCCTAATTTTATTACCACAAAAACCAATAATAATCAGCACATAATCCAATAAATAGGTAGGTACCAAATACGTGTGATAAGTAGGTCCAGTGTTGCCAACGGTTTAACTAGCTCTCCACCAGATTCTACTTCTCAAACCACCAGAAAACCACTAACAAAAACGGCCCTATTTTCGATTTCGCTAAATTTTCCACTAAACTAATTTTTATTAGTTTTTACCAGTTTTTACGAAAGAAAATAATGTATAATAGCAATTGTAATCAGTAAATAAGCATAAAATTATTAGAATCAACAAGTCAAAGTGAGTTTCGAGTGATCCCACCCCACCCCATCGTAGGACATGCTTAACAACATCAGGCGAGACAGTGGTCAAATGCTTGAACCAACTGTAACTAGTAGTTCTGCGAACAGTAGACCTCACGACAGGCACGGATTCAGAAATAGATAACCTAAACCAAATCCTGGTTATCCAAATAAAATAAAAACCCTGGTTATCCAAATAAAATAAAAACCCTGGTTGGTCCAAGTTTCTGAAACGACAGTGCGAGCGCAGCGAGCGCGACAATTCACCTAGGTAACCAGCGCCATAAAATAGTATATGTAGAAATGAAAACTACTGTAACACAAGGCACATAAGTATCAAGTAAATTGTAAAGCGCTAGCAGAGCGAGCGCGAAAAATTTTTCAATCACACACAGACAGAATTTGGCAAAATAAATTTAGGAAGAGCTCAAATGCTTGTGTGTTGAGTTTGACCACAAACCCCCTGTATCTGTCACTGCTCAGAAATATTAGTGTTTGAAAGAACTTATTCCTTTCTCGTATATTTTATCAAAATCGAAACTTATGCTTACCTACATTAGAGCCTTTGAGCTTAGATTATCAACCGTATTCACAAAAACAACTTTGCCATTTTCTAATCCATCTTTCCATTTTTTAATTAAGCCATTTTCACACTATGTTGCGCTAAATGCGCCTCTATGATTAGATAATTTGAGCTACTCTGTTCAAATTAAAACTACAATATTTGACAACAACTAATGCCATGAAATTCCGCCGCCATATTACCAACTAGCTGACCCGCCCCGGCTTCGCACGGGTTAATTAGTCTTACGCCTTATCTCAGTGTAAAGAAAGAGAGAAGGAAAAAGATAAGAGAAAAGGATGAATGGATGAAACGGCGCCTTCACATTCATCCCTTCTCTCTTTCCCATAGTACAGAAGGTGGATAGGAGAGGCTTTGGACCTAATACTGAAGGTTGCATGTCTGTAATTTTAGAACCACACAATCGACAACCTGGAAATATTTACGGAACAATATTTAACGTACCCCGATAGGGGACGCGTGGACCGATTTTTTTTGTTAGATATAACAAAAAAAATCGGTCCACGCGTTAAAGAATTACAACTAAGTACATAATTAATAATTATCATCCTCATTTTCTCTCCCGAGGGAACCGTGATGGATTTCAAGGTTAAAAGTATTCTATAGCCTACCTCGTAATATGAACTTAGGAACCCTCCAAAAAAATTTGCAAAATATCTTCAATGTACAGAATTGAACCTGTTACAGTTTTATTGTAAGTATAGATAGTAGTAGTAGTAAGTAGGTACATTTTTATTGAGAAATCCTTGGGTCTGACTTCACACGATTTCAATAATTTGAATCGCGAAAGTTAATACCTATGTGCCTACAAATGCACTTTCCATATACGGATCAGTATTTGTAATAATTACGACGCATCTACAGTCGTCACTTTGCGCGCTCTCTATGCGCTTGTATTGTCTCTTCTAAAAAATATAATAAACATCATAATGTACTAAAAATTAATGAATATTATTTATGGTCACCACTAGCCTCTCATCACCTACCTATAGGAACACGCATAGGTAATAGGCAAACCTAATTTAAAAAAAACAACGGCTAATGAATAATTTTTGTCTGTAATTTCGCCATCGTTGGTTTCAGATTGATACGATTCTTAGTACCGATTTCTTCATTTGATTAGAACTACTATATAAAACACACAAAACACCACACCACCACCACTAGAAAAAACCACCAGCCACTAAACGCAATTTTTCGCCACTAAACGAAGGGTCGAAACCACCAGTTCTAGTGGTAAAACCACTAAGGTGGCAACACTGAGTAGGTCAATGACATTCGTCTTTTTTTGCGTGATTTACTTTTAGTGTGGAGCTAACAGCTGATTGTAAATCGACTAGGATGGTAAGAATCGATCAAAATTTAAATCAATTATACTAATGAAAATAAAATATTGGATTTTATATAAAATCACGTTCTCACAGCCATTAGTCGCGAGATTGCTTTTAGGAACAATATCGCCACTTATTTTACAATGTACCTACCTACCTACTTATAAATTAGTAAATTATTTATAATTTTTAAATAATATTTTGGTGGATGGTTTACTATGGAGCGTTAATTCTTTGCATTGAAGGTGTTTTACTAGTCTATAAATTTACATTTTTTTTTTAAATTTAAGAACGGGCAAATTGCCTTTATTACTCAAGCTAACTACTACAATAATAAAAACTAAACTAAACTAAACTAAACTAAACTAAACTAAACTAAACTAAACTAAACTAAATTATTAAATATAAATTAACTAGGTATTTTGGCCCGATTTTGAAGGCTCAGTCCTTAAAATACTAAAAATATATCCGTCTCTTACATTGCCGTCTATTTGACAAGGACAGCAACAGTTTTAGAAGTTTTAGATCTGTCAACTAAAGCCTTTAAAATTGGCCCCATTGTATAATAATGAAAGTCATTAAAAGTGACGCGGGTTGTTTACATGGGAATCCTAATGGTGCAACGAATAATGCATCTAAAACAAAAAAAAAACACAGCAAAAATCTACGTTCCAGTATGGTTGTTCTATGGGCGAACAACCTGAAAGAAAAGTTTATTTATTTATTATTTAAAAAACAGTCAAAGTTTTGGATTTCCGCTTCCGAGTGAACTAACAGCCTTAACATTTTGTAAATTTGTAGAAGTTCAAGGTGATGCTTAAGCCTTTTGCATGCAATTTATCTCACACCTGATTTGTCACAATACTACAGCTAGATGTAAAGTTATCGCCATCCACATATCCGCATCAATAATCGAAATTATATTATAAATTTACTATTTTAATCGATTAATCGACTAAAAATATCAAATAACCACATCACTAAACTTTTGTTGTCCGTGGCGGTGTGATGACTAGAAAACGTTTCGTTACACGCTGAAAATGTCATTCTGAAAATACTTACCTACCTGAGCGTGGGCAAAGAAGTTTTGTTTACTGTCTGATGCAAGGATTCTTGCTTTGCTTGACCGAGAGGTCTGAAGGATCTGGAAAAAATTAAAATATGCACCTCCCATGCATGTACCTGTAGTCCAAATAATAAAATTAATACTACAGTACTAATTTTTATTATTTGTACGGTATAACAAGACAGTTACTTAAGTAGGTACCTATTCATTTTATCACCGTCAACAGCCTGAAGACAATACTATTTTGTGCTGAAGACGTCCACTGAACATAGGCCTCCCCCACAGAGCGCTACTTTGAGCGGCTCTTGCCTCCTGCATCCATCGGCTCCCCGTGGTTTTGTCCACCTGGGGGCCGCGGTCTACATTGCGTCTTCCGGTTCGTGGTGGCCACTCGAGAACCTTTCTTCCCCATCGGTTGTCAATTCTACGAGCGATGTGGCCTGCCAAATATTAAAATATATAAAAAATAATACCTACCTACTATACCTCCTGTTATAGGACAGTTATTAATTTTATAGACACAGCGTAGGCTGGCCCCCCACTAGGTGGACCGACGACCTGGTCAGAACCGCGGGGAGCTGATGGATGCAGGAAGCAAGCAGCCGCTCAAAGTGGCGCTCTTTGGGGGAGGCCTATGTTCAGCAGTGCACGTTTTCAGGCTGATGATGATTAATTTTATATAGGTACCTGCCTATAATAATAGGTAGGTACTAATATCTTGGTACAAGTAGTACGCAACCACATTATCTCTGTCAGGATAATAGTGTTCTATGATTATGTAGATCTTTCAGTAGTTCTGTCATTATGTTCGCTTCGCCCATGACTGTAGAAGAAACTAAAGAGATTTTTTTCCTGTTTTCCCATTAAAAAAATAAAGTTTAACAATAGAATTGGCTACCTAGTTATGCCTAGAGGACCTCACACAATTACTAAATTGATGCTTTTTAAACCACTTTTTACCGTTCCGTAGCCAAAGGGTAAAACGGACCCTATTACTAAGGCTCTGCTGCCCGTCCGACTGTCTATCTGTCTGTCCGCTTGTCACCAGGCTGTACCGTATCTCATAGGCCGTGATAGTTAGACAGTTTTTTTTTTTGAACGAGCTAATGCTGTTGGTCTCTACCGACCTTTACAGCGTCACCGGGCGGGACAGCGTCACCGGGCGGGGATAGTTAGACAGTTGAAAGTTTCACAGATGTATTTCTGTCGCCGCTATAACAACAAATACTAAATAAAACAGAATAAAATAAATATTGAAGGGGGCTCCCATACAAAAAACGGCATTTTTTGCCGTTTTTATAAATAATGGTATGGAACCCTTCGTGCGCGAGTACGACTCGCACTTGACCTGTTATTCTTGTCTATTTTGTAGAATTGCTGCATCGTAACGAGGTGGTCTGGCGTCCAATTGCGACTGTAATTCATTATAGTTAAGTTGGAATCAAGGTTGCTCTCGAATAGTCTCATTAAAAAGTTTAAGTCATTTGTTTTATTTCATCACGAACGTCCCGGGCCGTCCCAACAACGACTAAGTACCTCCCTAGACATGCAGTTTTATGGAGACAGATTGTAGATAGAACTGTTTAATCCCGTGGTGACAGACATGTTTAATCTATAACTAAGTACCTAGTTAGGTACCTACATACCTATATAACTAACTATAACTGGGCTAACTATAAATCTCTAAGTACATTGAATATTTTTTTGTGGGGTAGGCCTATGTTCAGCAGTGGACGTCTTTAGGCTGTCGATGATGATGACTAGTGGAAAATTCTAAGTTTATACAAGGTGAGTTTGAATTGGTATTTTATCCCAAGGACCGGGACCATGATAATGATAGCCCACAAGTTGTGAGAGTCTTACTTGAAACTGCGTGTTTCCAAACTTCCGTACTAAAAAATAAATCCATTCAGAAAATTGCGCGTGCGATCAATACGAGAGTTTCTAAACACAGGTCCTCAAACTCATTTAAGTGCATTCGGTCAAGGACGATGTTCAACTACTCCCAGCTGCGCGAGGGCTATCTTCGAAGCGTTTGGGTAAAATTATAACGTAAACTTTACATGGCATTTCTTCAATGAAAAACTATTCATTTAGAAAAGTCGTAGAAGAAACATTGTCTACTTTGGGGAGTAGATTTACCCCCTTTCGTGAACCAATTCAAACTCAGATTGTATCAATAGGTTTTTCAATCTGTTGGTATTTGATCTAATTTAATAGTTTTCAAACTGTCGTCGTCACAGCAAAGTGCTTCACAACTACTTAACTAAGTAATATGATTCCCTTTCTCTGGTGTTAGAGGCCAAGTCGACCCAGTCTGGGTCACTGCGCTAGCGGAGTAGATAAACAAGACTGCTTTGGCAGCCTCTGTGGTGCGGTGGTTGAGCAGGTCGGTTCACACCCGCCGCGGATGATGTAGGTTCTGTTCCCAGGACAGAACAAGTTAATTAGAAACACAAGCATCTATACACCCGCTGCACTGGCCAGTATCAAATTGGAATAATCTATTTGCGTAGGTAACTTATCCTGTTTAGCCGATGGCTACTATTAAATAAAATAACGTGCTTAGGTACCTATATCTGTACGTAAATAACCTAGATAAAATTGACGTTAATGTTTACTATAGGTAGATACCTAGGTAGGTATTATTTTAAACTAGAAAGTGTGTACACATAATCCTACCGACTCTACCAAAGGTAGCAGCATCAGAGATACTTTAAGCTTTTGCTAAAATATATTTCTCTGAAATAGAGAGAGCAGTGCTCTCTCTATTTCAAAATAAAGGACACATCGAAACGAAAGCTTCACCAAAGCGATTAAGAAGGTACTTCGCAGCCAGCTTATTGTGCTTAAATTCCCAAATGATCCAAATACTGACTCCACGATAGCACGAAACGCTTGTTTCAAATGGAAACATGCTGCAAACTAGCGGAACCGCTCTCCTCAAGCTTTTATCCTCAAATACGTACCGTGAAATTGTGGATTTTAGCAAACCGCTAACGATTCACCTCGATAATTCAGGGTAATCTATAGGTATCGGTTGTTAGCGGGCCCGGGGCGGATGGATCACATAAGACGGGACGGGACGGGACGGGACGCCGGAGACACGCACGGGGCGCGGGCGGTGCGCTGGCGGGGCGGTCGGCGCAGTGCGGCGCTATCGAGCGGCGGCACGGCGGCGGCGGCAGTTAGCTCGCGGAGTGGCGGCGGCATGCGACGCGCCGTGCTGCTGGCTCTGCTGGCCAGCGCGGCGCGCGGCCAGGACAACGGGACGGAGACGCCGGGGGCGGCCGAGTCGCCGCCCGCGCCCAGCCCCACTGAGCCCCTCGATGAGAAGACGCCGCTCTTCCCCACCGATCTATTCACCGAGGAACAGCGACGCTCGGGCGCCGTGCTGCTACACGTGGTCGGCATGGGCTACATGTTCGTCGCCCTTGCCATCGTCTGCGACGAGTTCTTCGTCCCTGCACTGGACGTCATCATCGAGCGGCTTGCCATCCGCGACGACGTCGCCGGCGCCACCTTTATGGCGGCAGGAGGCTCAGCGCCGGAACTTTTCACCTCCGTCATCGGCGTATTCGTCTCCTTCGACGACGTTGGCATCGGGACGATCGTTGGCTCAGCCGTGTTCAACATCCTGTTCGTGATCGGTGCGTGCGCTCTGTTCTCCCGCACCACGCTGTCGCTCACCTGGTGGCCGCTGTTCCGTGACTGCACGTTCTACTCGATCAGCCTGCTGGTGTTGATATACTGTTTTCGGGACAGCGCCATTTATTGGCAGGAGGCGCTGGTGCTGTTCTCGCTGTACATCGCGTACGTGCTGTTTATGCGGTGGAACCAGCCAGTGGAGCGTGCGGTCAAGAAGCTCATCTACAAGAACAAGGTGACGCGCGTCAGGAGTACTGATCAGCTGATGCCTACGGTGAGCTCGCCCGCTAGCGCTAGATGCATGGCTAGTGTGGCGCCGCACCTCGCTTGCCTGGATCCGTCACTTTCCACTGGCATCTACAGGGGTGCGAGCGTTGTTAAAACAAAACAAGCACGCGTCTCGTCTCTCAATTGCGTCTCTCACTTTTTCCGAGGTGTGGCACCACTTAAGTACCTACCTATTTACAAGGCATAGATTTAGTTTCAAAGTATTTAACGATTTTGATTTCTTAATTTTTCTTAGAAACCAAGTCTACGCCAAACTCTAGAGACAGTTTCCGATAGAGCCTGCAATATTACATTTACGTTCTCCCATAATCTTAGTTCCCAGTACCCTTCATTTATTAACGGCTCGATTACTATCAGCAATCATGTAGTGTTTCCCATTTATTAATCAAACCAAAGTATACCATCACATACCACAGTGAAATGATCTATGAACCAGTGAAGGTAAATTTTAAATTTTATTTATCATGCGGACATTGGATTGAGATTAAATTCACAATACCTTTAAACTTGGCACAAAGTACATAATCTAAAATGTAACTAAGGGCTACTTTTTGTTGAAACAATATTATTATTATTCAGTTTTCTTGCAAATAAGATTTTTAAACAATCGTGTAAATTAGGGTTTTTAAATAATTTGTTTAAATCCTAAAGTCTCTAAAAATACTTAAAATGTATTTTTATAAATCTACTATAACTACATATTTGTCACCAGTTGGCTATGAGACAGTGATAACCATTGAGTATAAGCCGTTGTACCTGCATCTATTTAGCATTCCCTCAGCATATACTTACTATACCAGTACGCCTGTACTATTCTATAATCAGACAAGAGATAGGTAGGCTACGGTTTTAGAATATTAAAGCCCACTACACACTTTCAGTATTGACTGTACAGTTGGACTGACTGTACATAGAAGTTGTTAGGTGTAGAATAAGTAAGCAGATCAGCTGTACAGTTTTACTCAAATCTTTTCAGATAAATTGTAAAGTTATAAAAGTGCGGGTATGTAGAAATTGTAGAAGAAAAACTGCCCCTTTGTAAGTAGTGTGGGCTGCGGTGAGGTGTGGTAGTGTAGTGTAAATCAAAAGTAGTGTAGTTTAGTGTGTAGTGTAGTGTTCAGTTAAAAATGAAGGTGGTAGACATACGATTTTTCTGTACATCTACTGTACAGTTCAATTGCACAGTTAAAACTGAAGGTGTGTAGCGGGCTTAAAACTCACGGATGCTTCAGTCGTTTTATTTGGGTTTTATAAAGGTGGAGTAGGGGACCCGGACCATTTTTATTTCGGTCGTAGAGGGTTTCGTGGTTCAATTCGAAAAATTGGACGGTCTTTTCAACCTGCCTTCTTTTATTCAGCCTGTGATATTGGGTTGGTTTTGTAAATAACATATTTTCCCTTACAATAACAACAAGTAGTTTTGTACGAAATTAGAAAAAAAACGACGTTCCTTTAATCAAATATAAATAGCACATTTTTAATCAAGTTTTAAACCTTTTGAAATAAAAAACTGTGTGAAACTCTGGACATTTTGGTACGTACCTATTGAGGCTCTGAACATTTTGGTAAGTTGACCATTTGGTACTGGACGTTTAGGTCACTGCTAATTCTGGGAGTTGAAGAAAAAGGACACTAAACTTTTTAGCATACTAGTAGATATTATCAGCCTGAACGGTTTGGGAGCTCAATTCAATTCAATTCAATTCATTTATTCATGTGTACACTTATTATAAAGATACTAGCGGCTCGCTTCGGCTTCGCACGGGTATAATAGTTTTCGCAGCGCACGCGATGTAATGAATATTTTAGGTAATTTTTTTACACCTTGGGTTACATTATTGGAATTTCAGTAAGGATTCCTAACTTTAAAAAAAATATAATGGCCTATGCCATCCGGGGATAGTGTAGCTTCCCAACAGGAAAAGAATTTTTCAAATCGGTTCAGTAGTTTCGGAGCCTATTCAATGCAAACAAACAAACAATCAATCAAATCTTTCCTCTTTATAATATTGTTATAGATTATAGATTAACATACCTATAACTTTAGGTTATCGCGGCTAGAGTACATCTACAGTCCAAATGGCTTTCATATTAGGTAGTGTAGCTAGCCGCATCTAGTTGGTCTAATAGTAGTTTGTATCGTATTATTCTTAGATATAGACTAAAGCATAGAGAGAACTTGATTATCTGTCAAGCGGACCACTTTTTTAGACACTTTTTATATGATGTGGACACTTTGATGTGAATAAGTCTGACAGATTTGTATAGAAAAAACAGTAGACTCGAGTCGAAAAAATGGTACGGTGACTTTTCTAAGCGTAGCTAATCACTATATGTTTGTTTCTTTCCTACGCCACTGACGTAGCGATACGTGCGAGCAGTATAAATATAATATCGTTTTGATGATCTCTCTATGCTTTAGTCTATACTCTTAGGTGTTATTGCGGTAGTTAGTTAAAGAAGGTATCTATATACACCTTCAATTATACCTACTTAATAAGTACCAGTGAGAGAAAAACTGAGTAAAAGTGTAAAAGTTTTCCTAAAACCATGACCAATAAATATTTAGGTACTGCCTTCTGTCGATGACAGAAAAAGGTCCTCAAGTACCATAATTCATTTCTTTCATTAATGTTCTTTTAATTACGGGAAATACCCAGCACAAATCATCGAAGTAATAATGACTACCAATCAAAAACAAAGATCGTTACGCTAAATTAATATACTTAGGTAATGACGTAATATATCGGAAATATCCTTCCGATCGCTAATTTCGTGAGTTTAATCGAAAATAATAATTATTAAATTCATCCCCTAGGAATCTAAGCTTGAAGAAGTAAACTATGTTGTATCATCATCATCATCATTAACAGCCTGAAGACGTCCACTGCTGAACATAGGCCTCCCCCAGAGCACGCCACCTTGAGCGGCTGCTCGCCTCCTGCATCCATCGGCTCCCTGCGGCTTTCACCAGGTCGTCGGTCCACCGAGTGGGGGGCCGGCCTACGCTGCTATAACTATGTTGTATATCATATACTATTTCATTTTTTTTTTAAACGGGCAAATTGCCTTTATTACTCAAGCTAACTACTACAATAATAAAAACTAAACTAAACTAAACTAAGCTAAACTAAGCTAAACTAAACTAAACTAGCTACACTACCTACTACAAAGAACACTTATGGACTGTATAATAGCCGCGATGGCCTATAGACAGTCCAAGTGCTCCAGCCCACTACCGGTAGGTAGCGTACCCAACATGCTGGCCGCATTGCCACGTTGAATTGCAATGCTGATGCGTTGGGCCAAATAAGTGCCAGCATTTTGGTCACGCGTCGCATCGACCAGGCGCTCTGATAGACTTTGGAAAACGCGATGAGCTCCCGGTCCCCACGGACCCAGGGTCTCAACACCAAACGGCTCAAATATGTAACCGCTACCGAGATTACTATATTTGCGCCGTTTTAGCTGCTCAGCAGAATTAGCCGCGGCGCCGGCCCTAACGTGTGTCTCGGGAAGGTGTGACGGCGCCATAGTATCGACGCAAGTAGCGTCCCACACTAAAGGCCGCCCCATCTTCCAGGGAACCAGAGTCATTCCGTCGGGTCTTTTACCATCGTCACGCATGAGACCATTCGGTTCGAGAATGGCTGCAACATTGGCGGTGGTAAAAGCCCGGCGAATGATGTCATTAAGACTAGCGTGGCGCGAAATTCGACCAGCGCTTTTTGAACACGAGAGACCGTGATGACCGAGCTGGTCAACTGCGGTACCGCACTGGCAGCGATGGGCCACACAGCATCTTGCGCCCAAACGTAAGCTGATAGCTAAACGAAAAGTAGTCGGATCTAAAAGGTTACCAGTGTTGAAAGAAGGCATGGCCTGTAACCAAAGTCCTGACTCCCACACAGAGACTGCGAGAAGCCGAGCACGATCAGCGACGCTAGGACACGTATCTAAAAGATTTTTCCGTGCTAGTTCGCAGAGCGGTCGGTCCCACAGCCTCTGTGAGGAAAGAACCACCGGGAAATCAGAATTTGGACAAGCCAACCCCCAGGCATTCTTGGCCTCAGACAAATGGGCTACTTCGAAAGTACCTAAAGATGGAGCAAGAATTTTTTCTATTAATTTATGTGTACCATGTACAGAGGACAAAAATGCCGGTAATGCAACACTCGAAATTTTGCGTATCCCTAAACCTCCTAAGCGCACAGGTAGAGAGGCTTGCGACCACGTCCTGTCATCCTATTTCATTATATCTGTACTATTATAATATTTTGAGTAAAATAACAAAAAATAAAATATTTTGAGTACCTATAATATTTTCTATTCATCCTCACCAGCCTCAAGACGTCTACTGCTAAGCATAGGCCTCCCCCATCCACTTTGAGTGAATGTTTGACTCTTGCATCCATTCGCTCCCTACAGTTTTGATCAGATCGGTGGTCCATCCAGTAGGATCATTATAGGGCGTTATATTATTATGCTTTCAACCGCCCAAGGTGGCGCCCTCTGGGGGAGGCCTATGTTCAGCAGTGGACGTCTTCATGCTGTTGCTGATGATGATGATATTTCATTATAATTACCTGCCGAATATGAGTCTAAGGTTACTTGAAATATTTTTTTTATTGATCATCATCATCATCATCCTCTTTGCCTTTTCCCATTTGTTATTGGAGTCGGCTCCCAATCTAACCTGCAGCGGCGAGCTACCAGAATTACACGAGCGACTGCCATCTGACCTCGCAACCCATAAGGGACCAGTAACAGGGATGGTTAGATCAGGCGTCAGATTCTATCAGGCGTCTGACTACCCGTAACGATTGCCATAGATGTTCTTATGACAACCGGGACCGACGGCTTAACGTGCTCTCCGAGGCATGGAGCGATGGCATCACATACTGCACATAACTTACTAGATAAGTCATTGGTGCAGGGCCGAGGATCGAACCCAGTGCCGTAAGTTTGCGAAGCGCACATGCTACCGCTCGGCCACCATCGCCACCATTTTTTTATAGATATCTATTAAAATTACTGGGCAAATGAGAATCTCGTAATCTTGTATTATGATTTCTATTATTTATTTAAAAAAGATAAAGTGGGTAAATTGATGGTGAAATCGGAGACTACTCAATTATATACTCTATATTATATATCAGCAGTGGACGTCTTCAAGCTGTTAATGATGATGATGATATTATTAGGTAGTAGAGGCAGTATTGTAACTGTGTAGAAAAATAGAACTGCCTTAACATCTGTTACATTATTATAAACATTAATTAATATTACTACATACTGTATGATAAGGTAACCTTATTATAATAATAATCTCAGAAATATCCAACAATAAATTACAATGTTATGTCGTCTTAACTTACCAAGTTTAATATGAAACGTTGGTTTTATGAGTTATGTTTAATATCATCAAGTTATATTATTCCCCACTTCGGCAACCTCAGTAATTATTTCACTTAACGCATCACATAATCTGCGAAATATCCGACGTAAATACACCTAAGTTATGCGACCCAAACTTAAGGCGAAGGGACTTAAACTAAAGACTTAGACTTATTTGCTTAAACTTAAGCAAACGAGTTATTTTTAGGTACGGATCCTGGTGAAAATAGAGTATGTCCTCATCATCATTAGCCTGAACACATCCACTGCTGAACATAAGCCTTTTCCATAGAGCGCTACTTTGAGCGGCTGCTTGCCTCCTGGATCCATCGGGTCTCCTCGGTGGTTATGACCAGGGGGCGTACCGTGAGCTCTTAGCGCGATTCAAAACAGAACCTATATTGGATCGCTTTGTTTTTTTTTGTATGGGGATTTTGACAAGCGATCCAGTATATGCTCTGTTTTGAATCGCGCTAAGAGCTCACGGTACGCCCCCTGGTTGTCGGTCCACCTAGTGGGAAGCCGGCCTACGCTGCGTCTAGTCTACCGGTTCGTGGTCGCTACTCGAGAACCTTTCTTTTATTTATTTATTATTTATTTATTTATTATTCAGTTTATAATAGTTAGCGTAGTTTTGCTTATTTTAGAGCATGTAGAGCTTTGGATTTAATAAAGATGTAATTCATATCTTGCTGTTTCTAACAAGTTTACCGACACTCTATAATATAATATTTAAAAACCATCAAAATCAGTCTTTGCGCGCATCGTCTTTACCGTAAGCGTCACGCTGAATTTCAGACTCAGACTGAATTGATACTTAAGTCAACGACGCTTAGAACGTTGTTTCTCATAACAGATTTTGACCAACTTATTTAGCCATACCCTCCGCCTTAAGCCAAGCTACGAAATACCGAGTTTAATATGAAACAGTTACGTTTACGTTTCTACGTGGCGTGTCAGCTTGCGTCTACGTAGTTTTACGTAACGTAGCGTGACACATTCACGTGTACACTTGATTTGATTTTAACGATAGCTGTGTGCGTTTTGTCCTAACTATTATTGTTAAATAAATAGCTATTGTGTTTTAATATCTAGGTTAATGTCGCGTATTGTGTTAATTGTTATTGAACTAATATAAAAAGAGGCCCAATATTTAGTCAAAATTCAAAACTCAAATAATTAAATGCATATAGGCTTAGTATAGCACGCGGAAAAAAATTTGTTACAGTAACGACCGAAAATGTGACGACCGACTTTTTTGTTAACATTACAAGACTGTTCTAGTTAAAAGAAGATTGTACTCACATTTGATTGTGTGGTTAGAATAACTAGGCAGGGTAGTTCCCTGGACAAAACTTTTAAATGTCAAGAAATTGGAAAACAAAATTCATAATAATAATTCATTTATTCTGCGGAATGTAGTCGACAGGTCTTATATATAAAAATGTCTTAAAGTTAGGGTACATTTACCCGGTAAGTGTGCCGCAAGCTTAGGTTAGGTTAGTAGTAAGTACAATTAGCAATTTTCAAATTTCGTTAGTTATTTGCATTTTAAGACAGAGTTTTTTTTTTTTATGCGATTGAATGACGTGACGAGCTAGTCGTTCACCTGATGTTAAGCAACACGGCCACCCATAACAGTTGCAGTGTCACTCGGAACTTTAAAACAATAAAGTTTCGCGTAAAGCTACCATAGCTTAGTTGTACTATGAAGGACCAAGAAGTGACGTCACTGTATGTTTGATCTGTCTCTTTCTATTCCTGTGATTTAAAATGCTTGTAATTTTGTTATTTTTTGAGATATTTAATTTTTGTTTTCACGACGTTATTTTTTGAGGAATTTTATTAATTTATGCAATAAAAATAGCCTATTGTTTGAATATAAAATATATTTACAACACACTTTGTATACTACCGTAAACATAGCAAACAAGAATTTAGACAGGCCTGATAAGCCCAGTTGGTGTAGCCCTGCCTTACAACTTAGCAACTGTAGGTTGTGGGTTCGATTCCCATCCAGGACAAACATTTGTGCGATGAACATAGGTGTTTGTTCTGTGTCTGGGTGTTATGTAGTATTCTATGTATGTATTTACAAACAAAAAGTATATAAGTATTCTATCAGTTATGTGGTTCTGCACAAGAATAATACAAGCACATAGATGGACTTAATGCTATGTAGCAATTTTTTCCAGAACATTTTTTTTAAATGGCGAATTGTAAGCAGGCCAGGCTCCATACAAAAATGTTCTAAGCTATTTTAATTTAATTTATTGTTTTATGTTTTTTAAATTACGTATTTGTATATTTAATTTCACAGGAGAACTAAAGTGACCGATATAGCTCTTAGAATTAGCAAGTTGAAATGGCAATGGGCAGGTCACATCCCTCGTAGAACTGACAACCGATGGGGAAGAAAGGTTCTCGAATGGCGACCACGAACCGGAAGACGCAGCGTAGGCCGGCCCCCACTAGGTGGACCGACGATCTGGTGAATGCAAAAGGCGAGCAGCCGCTCAAAGTGGCGCTCTCTGGGGGAGAACTATGTTCAGCAGTGGATATCTTCAGGCTGTTGATGATGATACAATCGTACCATACTTGAAGTGGGTAAATTGTTGGTGAAATCGGAGACTAGGTACTCTATTATATAATCTATTATATTACTGCTGTTTATAGTACAAGGCTACCACAACTCACGCAATGCTAAGAGGCTGATATTGATCTAAGTCTGAACTTTAAAAGAACCGTCCTGGTATTTAAAAATGTTATTGCCGTCGCTCTACTCTCCACACGTATGATAGAGACAATAGAGCCCATGAGTGAATTTACCTACATTTTAACGTTACGGCCGCTAACGGTTTTCACCATCTAAAACTACACGAAAACTTTTGATTTTGGTGTCAGTCGTTCAAATCAGTTTTTAGATGACTGAGATAACATTAAAAAAAAGCAATTCGAGAACCTCCTCATAGAAGTAGGTTCAAATTAGTTGAAAATAATGTTCGCTTCCCGCAAATGTCATTACCATCATCCAGCTCTCATTACCTTGACTAGAATAACTCACCTGCTGGCAAAATAAACCTGTCACTTCTTGCCAAAAAAAGAATATCCGAATTGTAGATAGTAAAGGGTACGTAGATCCTCTACGGGCCTACGTTCCTAGATATCTCTACGGGCCTCTACGTTAATAGCTACGGCGGGCGGCGCACCGCTATTTAAAATGATGCATTGTTTTGTTGAGAACAGAAATGGGTACGGCATTTTTAGGTTTTGTTTCGTTTGGTAAACCATTGTTATAAAGGTATTTTTTTAATTTAAAAAGGGTACTTCTTATTACCAAGTTCACGAGAGCGGCCTGGCAGTCGGGGCCGGTTCCACGTAGTTGTAGCTTCATATTTTGACTGGCTTGTTACCTCATTTGGTAGTAGCCTGCCTTCTAAACTCTAAGTTGTGGATTCGTTTCCCACTCAGGGCCAAAGACTTCTATGTATTCACTAGACAGAACATCTCTAACTTGCAGTACCGACCACTGCAAAGACTCCAAATGGCGTCTTCTCGCTCATACGATGCTCGGCACTCAAGGCAATAAAAATTATGATCCGAAAATGCCATCGTGCGTGCTTAGATACTACAAAAACCAGTCGGGTAAAACAAACAAACGCGGCGGAATTGCTTTTAAGTTTAGAATTTGGAACAAAATACTTCTAAATAAAATATTATTTTGTCGATTTATAATGGTGCCAGAGCGCGCTGCGGCAGCTATATTTGCAGAGTGAAAGATCACTGACCAAACAACACAACCTACAAGCACTAGCGCTACGTTTTGGAATCGTTGGTTTGACGATTTAATCTCGTAAAGCGCTGTAGCGGATTTTAGTTTAATTATACCAAAAATGGCAACTATTTCTGCTTCCCATAGCTTCTCTAGTGCGTAGTACATATAACTATTTGCTCAGGACAATTTGTGTGACGAACATAGGTGTTTGTTCTGTGTCTGAGTGTTATATTGTATTCTATGTATGTATTTACAAACAAAAAGTATCCAAGTATTCTATCAGTTATCTGGTTCCCATAGCACAAGCTTTGCTTAGTTTGGGGCTAGATGGCGCTATGTGAAATGTCCACACATACTTATTTATTTGAAGCGCGAATTGCGCCAGGCCTGGTAAAACTTACACGGTTCACTGTCGAAACTCATAAAATCGTTTGTCATAATTTTGTTACAAATAAAAATGTTACTTATAATCATCATTTCACATAATGTGATTTATTATACTTTCACTACATCTAATTTTCTTTATTATAAATCAAAATTAATAATAATCCAAATTTATAAGAATGAAACTCATAAGGCGTATATAACATAACAGTACAAATTTATAATGTTCTTTTACCATAACTAACTTTAAGCATAAAACAAAATATCAATAATACTGTAAATTAATGTGACTGGAACTGTTGATTGTTATATATATCCTAATCAGTTATAAAAACGTAGTACGGCAAGCCAATTTGCTCTTCAATCTATGCAGGCACTTCATCCAGTCAAAACAAACAAAATTAACGTGTGGACTGTGGGTAATTGTAAAATAACTTATATTTTCTCATGTTATGTTGATTTTGGTGTTGTTGGTGAACTTTGTGCATTATTTTAATAAATAACTTGAAATGTCTAATAAAAACACGTGTAAAATATTTAAATCAAATAACGGTAACCTGAAACTTAATATAGATGGTTTCTGTAATTTTTTAATATAAGGATAAGTGACTTCTGGCACTTCGCCGGCCGCTGCCGCGGCACGCTCGCTACGCTTCGCTTCGCTCGCTCGGCTCGTGCGTCGTGTGGTCACAGTTAACCTAACGCTCCTCCTCGCTTCGCTCGTCGTCGCACCTATTTATGACTTTGCCTTAGACTAGTATCTTAGTATCTTTAGGGTATACATGCATATGTATATAATGATTTAACTACCTCAAAATTATTATTATGTTAACTAAAAAATATGAAAAAGTCATTATGAACAATACAATTATGAATGCTGATTATTATGAAATTATAAGTAATGAAATTTATAATAAAAAAAAGTATGATAAAAAAATTCTTAACATTAACATTATAACATAATTTTTAATAAATTTAAACATTATTTGAATAAATTGTATAAGAAAAGATCAATATAAAAAGTAACTATTATGAACAAAGTTATTTATAAATAACCACCATTATAAATTTCATCATTATTAAAAATGAGGTATGTGAAATGAAATTATGAATAATGAAATTATTAGTACAGACGGTATCCCAACTTACACCCCGTACAATAATTTCAAACAAGCTTTAATGTTCTCAGCGCGATGTCAAATTTAATCCGCCATTTTGAAGCTACGAATTTTAATAGTAATGCATCATTATTGAAACGGTCGCATCTGCCCACTTGGCAGCTAGCCAAGGGGTTGCAACTTTGTGCATAATACTCAGACTAAAATAACGGTTGTAGAGGTAGAATCGGCCCGAAACTGTAAATTGATCCAAAAAATGGAGTACGAAATCAAGAAATCATACCATTAATTCTACATTATTTTTGATCTACAATCGGGAGCGTATTGTTAATTCGTTAGACTAGACAGAGGTAGACATATTATTAGAAGTTGCTTCTGATTGCTGCAGCAGTAATGTAAGTGCATAGAAATTAGATTTTGTGTTATCGTGTTCCTTTTTTTGGCTTTACATTTTAGTTCAGAGTGCTGAATCTATATTGTTCTTTTAGTCTGAGGCATAATTTATACAAACTTATCCAGTTATTTTCATTAATTAGGGACAGCTGGGTTTTTAAGTGTTTGAGTAAATTAGGGGCATGGAAACTTCCGCTTTTGCGGATTTTGTGGTTTAAGATTAAAGTTTCGCTTTCCGCTGTTTTTGTTGGTTTTGTGTAGTGGCGCCCCGTGATTTTATCCACAATTTACTTAAAAATTTGTGGTGTTATGAGTATTTTTACTATTCTTCGTTGATATTGGTAGTGCAAGTAATCCGATCGGTAGAACCGATTTTGCGTGAAAGCCTCGCATCCATCGGCTCGCCACGGTTACCAGATCTTTGGCCCACCTAAGTGGGGTGCGTTTGCTGCGTCTTCCGGTTCGTGGTCGCCACTCGAGAACCTTTCTACCCTATCGACTGTCAGTTCTACAAGCGATGTGGCCTGCCCATTGCCGTTTTAACGGTCACTTTAATTCTCCTTTGGATCTGCTACTTATTGTGTCAATGTCTTTGAAAATAGAGCTAATGAGAAAATAAAATCTTACTAGATCCGTCATGGATCGGGGCCCTGGATCTACTGAGATTGTGCCCTCATTTCAGAGCTTATCTCGCAGGGATTTTATTCTTTAGGTACCTACCTAAAAACGTATACGAGACATTACAAGGAAAGGAAATAATAATGAAAACCATCGCGTTATACAAGGTGAGTTTGAATTGGGGTATTATACCGAAAGGGGGTAAATTGTACGCCCCAAAGTAGACAATGTTTCTTCTACGAATTTTTTATATTAATATTTTTTCATTGAACAAGTGCCATATAAAGTTTACGTTCGAAGATAGCCCTAGAGCAGCTGGGTGATTGAACTTCGTCCTTGACCGAATGCACTTAAATGAGTTTAATGACCTGTGTTTAGAAATGAATTTATAGTATCTTGTTAACTCTCGTGGCGATCGCACGTGCAATTTTGTGAGTGGATTTATTTTTTAGTATGGAGGTTTGGAATCACGCAGTTTCAAGTAAGGCTCTCACAACTTGTGGGTTATCATGGTCACGGTCCCCCCTTTCGGGATAACATACCAATTCAAACTCAGATAGTATTTTACTTTTTGTCGAACAAAAATGTTTTCTTTCACAATAAGTTTTTGCTCTACTTTCAAAGCAAGGCTATTGTTTACCAAACTCCTTACCTTTTCAAGGTGGTGGCGCAATAAACAACATACACAATACAGTCACACTCTTTATTACATTCTTAATTGCGGTCTTTTGATAAATACTTACGATTTATAAACGAGAATTACTTTGTATAAAGACGATAATGGCATTGTGTAAATAAAAATGAAAAGTAAAATATGATTATACAGGATGCAATTAAATTCATTAGCATAAATTGAGTACATGATAGTACATTATTTATTATTAAAGAGTAAAGAGTAACAGGGCATTGTAGCTAGTGAAATTACTGGGCAAATGAGACTTTATGATCTGATCACTCAGTCTAGTAATCTGATTACTAAACTGGGTGATGTCTCAGGATGACGTGCGCAGTGCAGTGTCGCGCGAAACTTTATTGTTGTAAAGTTCCGGGTGACACTGCAACTGTTATGGGTGGCCGTGTCACTTAACATCGTGGTGAACGACTAGCTCGTCACGTCATTCAATCACATTAAAAAAAAGTAAAGAGAGTAAATGAAAACATTTTTCATGAAAAATTATGAAGTTTGCCGCGGCGCCTAACTTAGTTTGCACGATTGATTTTGATACTTTTAATAGTTTTTTTACCTTAGGTGCCATAATTAAAAGCAGTACCTACTTAATTATTTTAATTTTAGTTTGTACTGTAGCAGTTGATTAAATAAATTATTGATTTTTTTTTGAGTTATTATCAATACCAAATCACACATGACCGGTGTCAGAAGTAGGTACCTAGTTTCAAAGGATGCTAATGAATTCAATTACACCCAATAAATTTAAAATATATTTTTGGGTTGTCTGGAAGAGATCTTTTTAAGCGATAAGACTGTCAATAATGAAACTAAGTTTGTGATTGTCGATTGTTCCTGTAATGTGGTGTTTCAATAAAGAGTTTTATCTATTTGTTACGAATAGGACTGAAAACCGTGCACTTGATACCTTGCCTTGCCTTGCTTGTGGTCTTTTACCTAATTTTCTTCTAATATTTTCACAATATTTGCCAATCGAAAGAAAGAGATAGCAATACGTGTAGAGCGTCTAATAGAGCAAGAGTATATCAAGACAAAGGGATGTGAAAATGTTTATCAGGATTAACATAAGATAATATTTATCGACGAAAATTTACAGTTTCCGTTGTTACATATTACCGCAGGGCACCATTACCTTTTAATAAAATATCTACTGAAACCAGAAACATAAACATGTGATAAACACAAAACCAACCCGGATACTCCAGAGTTAATGTTTATTTGTGTACCTCAACATCATCATCATCATCATCATCGCCATCATCATCATCATCATCAACAACATTAACAGCCTGGAGACGTCCACTGCTGAACATAGGCCTCCCACACAGAGCACCTCTGTGAGGGCTGCTCGCCTCCCACACCCATCAACTCCACGCGGTTTTTTTTCATCGGCCCACCTAGTGGGGGGCCCGACAACGCTGCGTCTTCCGGTTCGTGGTCACCACTCGAGAACCTTTTTTCCCCATGGGTCGTCAGTTCTGCTAGCAATGTGGCCTATCCACTGCCATTTCAACTTGCTAATTCTAAGAGCTATATCGGTCACTTTAGTTCTCCTGCGGATCTCCTCATTCCGCCATCATCACTGTCATAATCACCATCACTATCACCACCACCATCATCATCGTCATCGCCATAGTTATCGTCATCGTCATTGTCATAATCATCAGCCTGAAGAACGAAGTAGGCACTGTGTACCTATACCTATATTCATTGAAAAATACTCGTCAAATCTAAAGCTTTCCCCCTCTGAAAGTCTGATAAAAACCTACCAAAAAGTAGCCGGTTCTGCGATCCCTAATCTCTAAATCCAGTGGACCTGAAACAGTTATCTCAGCTACATCAAGTCTGCGTTATACAAGGGCGAGCTAGGGTTGGCACGCTGCCAGCTGCCATAATTTATCCGACAACCCTGGCTGCCTTTGACAAGCGGTTAAATAACATTTTTGGCATATGCGATATCGACGATAATGCTCGACGCCATTATGTTTGGCCATCATTTTTTATGGCTTTTTGTGTTTAAGTTTTGATACAGTTTTTACGCTTGAGTTGGCGTAAATTTCGTTAGACATTTTGTATTTTGTATCTGTTAAATGTTTACATTATTTTCATATTATTTTCTGTTTTGATCATCCTCTTTGCCTTTCCCCATTTGTTATTGGGGTCGGCTCCCAATTTAACCTGTAGCGGCAAGCTACCAGAACTACACGAGTGACTGCCATCTGACCTCGCAACCCATAAGGAACCAGTAACAGGGATGGTTAGACCAGGTGTCAGATCTATGAGGCGACTACCCGTAACGATTGCCATATATGTGCTTATGACAACCGGGACCGACGGCTTAACGTGCTCTCCGAGCCACGGAGCGATGGCATCGAAACTGCACATAACTTAATAGATAAGTCATTGGTGCAGGACCGAAGATCAAACCTGGTGCAGCAAGATTGTGAAGCGTACATGCTACCGCTCGGCCACCATCGCTACTTTCTGTTTTCATGTCGGTGAAAAAGGCAATGAATTATGTATTCATTACTTGCCTATTAATTACAAAATATGATAAAATATGTATTGTACACATCACATATTAACTTACAAGCATGTTTAGCTCCAAAGAATACAATGATTTGCAAGGAACGTAACAATGAGCGACTTAATCGCTAAAAGCGAACTCTTTCATGCGTACTTTAAATAGAGAAGATTTATAGAAGCACTTATAAATTGTTTAGGTACCTAACTAATATGTCTTAACTATGTCTTAGGTACCTACTGACGTAGTAGTAAGTTGGATATACCGCATCATCAATCAAAAAACGTCCAGCCGCTCAAAATGGCACTCTATGGGGGAGCGCATAGAGCGTCAATTTGAGCGGCTGCTTACCTCTTGCATCCAACGGCTCCCCGCGGTTTATACCTAACAGTATAATGTATCAAAAAACTTAAAAAAATGTACTAAACTGAGGTTTTCTCTCACGCTTTAATTCAACCACAGACCACAGAAAAAACAAACATTTACATGCCGCTTCACTGCTTTTCAGAGGGATTATTGTATATGCAGTGTCAACCCTAAAGCTGGATTAACTCTCTGGCAGTGACAAAATAGTGACAACCCTGGCTAGAGTTTCCTTTTAAATAGAGTGCAGTTACCGGGCTATCCACTTTATAGTATACCTTTATAATGCTACATATAAATACCTAGTTTTGCATGTAGTTGCATACGTCTAAAAGATTTTCATGGAACAACGATAAGTTTGGATTTAGATTATAAAATCCAGGTACATTATTGAGGTTAATCAAAAGTACAAGCTAAACAAATTAGAAAAAAAATGAATAAGTTCTTTTATAACATTTACACGACCTAGGAACGATGGTGGCTGAGCGGTAGCATGTGCGCTTCGCAATCTTACGGCACCAAGTTCGATCCTCGGCCCTGCACCAAGACTTATCTAATAAAAGTTATGTGCAGTTTGCGATGCCATCGTTCCGTGCCTCGGAGAGCACGTTAATCCGTCGGTCCCGGTTGTGATAAGAACATCTATGGCAATCCTTACGGGTAATCAGACGCCTGATACAATCTGACACCTGGTCGAACCATCCCTGTTACTGGTTCCTAATGGGTTGCGAGGTCAGTTGACAGTCGCTCGTGTAATTCTAAAAGCTCGGCGCAGCAGGTTAGATTGGGAGCCGACCCCAATAACAAATGGGAAAAAGGCAAAGAGGATGATGATGATAACATTTATACGACCCTATAAGATTTTAAGCTAAAAAATCTTATCTATCTCCACTAATTTGCAACTTTATAAACCATGCCTGCAAATAAAATAGATTCAAACAAAGGAATATGTTATTGTGGTTATTGTAAAGCGAGCATAACCACAGATTGAATATACAAAACAAACCTCTGATAATACACCACAGCCTATTTGCTTGCAAACAGTTGGTACCATGTAAGGTTCCGTGGCTATTCAAATTAACACGAAGTATAATATTTCGACTACGTTTGCCTTGTCAACTAATATTTGCTGGCAAATGTAACGAGTAAATAACAAACAATAATTCTTGGGTATTGTACATATCTGTCAGAGGTTAAACCAATGTAACTGAAACGGTACCTATGTCTATTTGTTTAAGGTTTACTATCGCGTTTAAATAAGCCTTAAAGTTGTTTATTTAATTTGATCAGATTAAATGGCTTCGATTTTGGATCGAGTTAAGGGGCGATGGAAATTATCCTATTTTACATAATTAGTAGAAATCATTCACAGAGTACTTTTTATATAGGGAGAATCAATATTTTTATTTTTTTTGTAGTAATATCGCCTGCTTAGCGTTATCAGATTCATTTATGATTCAAAATTCAAACTTTTCCTTTATAAATTAATCTTTTTTTTTCTTATATTCGTGCTCGATACTTCAAGTAAGAATTGTAATTTTTCATCGTGTTATAGTATCGTCAAGTAAAGTCAAATCTTAGTACAGTCTAAGTCAGGTAGTCATAGTCCAGTCATGAGTCATGACCTGGTAAAGTGGTGGCAACTTTACTAGAAAATTCTATGGAATTTTGGAAGCTACACTAAAAACCACGTTTCACCACATTATATCACTTGCCCACAATCATGCTCGTAATACAGCACTTAATGCGTAAAACACCACCAATTTTCAATATTAACCCTGGAGAAAGCACACGTTTTGAAAAATAATACAATGCAAACGACGTGAACCTTTCCGCATTCCCACCAAAACTCAAAAAAATCTTCAGTAGGAATCATTTTACGCATACGTAAGTATTGTGAAAATCTCATCCCTACCCTATATCAAGTAGGTAGGTATTCTCTACAGTACGACCTCTATAGTAACGAGGAAGATGCTTACTGCGATACCAAACAGCGTGAAATAGTCTGCATTCTGCCTTATGCGTAGTTTAGATAACGAATAGGTACATAAGCCTTGCTCCTAAACGCAGCAGTTCCGGAGACAGGCGAAGTAAAGCAATGTTGCGATCACAGATTAGAGAAAAAAACAAATTACTAAAGTTGCGATTGGATCGAGGATAGTTTAGCACAAGTTATGCAAACAGGCATAGATTAAAGAAAAAACAATCGACTATACAAATAGGCAAAACAAACGCAACACTGAACCATTAAAGGTCAAACCACAGTCTATAATAGGATTTATGCAATCAAGAAGGTTATACTGGGTGGCGCAAAAGTAAAGACCCTATTTGGTTCAGCTATAACATTTTTTCTAAATTAGAAAACTAGATTTAGTTTTTTTTAAATGTATATTTGTGCCATTAAATTTCGTACCATTAGGATTTAAAGATGATGTCTTTTAAATGGTGACCTCCAGAGTTGATACACATTTGAGCCCTATTTATGACATTTTGCATAACGTGCCGTAACACTTCTCAGGGCATGTCAATAAGCAGAATACTCGGTTCTGGGGCACTGATAATCCGCGCATTATTCAAGAAACACCTCTACACCCACTAAATGTTACTGTATGGTGTGGCATCTGTGTTGACAGAGTGATCGGACCCTATTTTTTCGAAGACGCTGGAGGCAATGCGATAACTGTCACTGGAGAACGCTACAGAACCATGTTACGTGAGTTTTTGATACCCAGTTTGGACGAATTGGGGCTGGAGCACATCTGGTTTCAACAAGACGGCGCTACGGCACACACAGCGCGCGACACTATGGACTTAGTGAGGGACGCTTTTCCAAGCCGAGTTATCTCTCGTTTTGGCGATTTGCCTTGGCCTGCAAGATCACCCGATCTGACCAGTCCAGACTTCTTTCTTTGGGGTTTTTTGAAATCTCGGGTGTATGTGAACAAGCCACAGACTCTCGCAGCTCTAAAAGAAAACATTCGTCAAGAAATAACGAACATATCGCAGGAAGTGTTACGGCAAGTTATGCAAAATGTCATAAATAGGGCTCAAATGTGTATCAACTCTGGAGGTCACCATTTAAAAGACATCATCTTTAAATCCTAATGGTACGAAATTTAATGGCACAAATATACATTTAAAAAAACCTAAATCTAGTTTTCTAATTTAGAAAAAATGTTATAGCTGAACCAAATAGGGTCTTTACTTTTGCGCCACCCAGTATAAGACAAGCTTATGCCCGCGGCTTCACCCACGTGGACTATCCTCTTAGAAACCGTATTTTTCCAGGATAAAATTACCTTAACCCTCCTTTTTGGGAGTCGTTTAAAAAGCGCTGTAACTAAATAAGTTACTTTCAAATCCTAGTTTCTTTCCTTTTCCTATCTTCGAAATTTCAAGATATTTGCTTCAGTGGTTTAGGCTGTGCAAGCGTATTACGATGGGACCTTGTTATGGACTTCTACCCCTTTAGGGGATGAAATTCAAAAATTGCTGAGACACATATTTCTTTATTTTGTATGTTCTATACGCATTTTAAATTTCAATATGATACGGTAATTTTTTTGAAATTTCTATACAAATTTGAACTACTTATGTCAACCCCTTAAAGGTTGAATTTTGAAAAATTAACAAAACAATTTTTTATTTTTATACTAGTTTGTATGTACCAAGTTTCAAAACGATACGTCGCGGAATGTAGGTTATTCATGCGAATGTTTTTAATGCTTTCCAACCATTCAGGGTTTGAATTTTCAAAAATTATTTCTTAACACGCGCCTAAGTCGTGAATGAAAGTCACCCAGAGGTCCAGCGGTTTGGACTGTACGTATCTGTCACCCAGTCCGGACAAAGCCTTTTATACAGATTCTTAATTTAAACCCTTATCCAGATACTTTTTGTAGGTAGGATAGAAGTTTTCTCATTTGGATATTTTTCTGCCTACCTAACATTGTAGGTCCCAAACTTAGAAAAAATATTAGAGGCCCTATTCATCAATAAATACGTCTTTAGGTCAAAATGGCTTTGTCTATTAGCAAGATTTCAAGACATATTAACTTTTTATGATTAACCCTCAAAACCCCTTTATAAGGGGCATAGGGGAAATCTAAAGCGGATTTAAAAACTAACCCCTTACTTTACAAAGCTGTAGTTTGATCTAAAAAGAAATATCAATAGCACCGTTTCACTGCCATTTTCATGCTCTCATTTTATTCCAACCATCGACCGTTTCTCATATTGTTCAACTGAATAATTGATCATCCATCCGTGCCCAAGGCGCCAATAAAACCATTTTCCCAGTGTTATCGATAGGATGCCCTCTAATATCGTGTATGCTAGTGCCTTTACAACGCCCGTGTCTGATACGTTATTGCTACTGAGCTCATGCATATGTATTTGAGACGAACATTCTCTAAGATATAATTATAACGTTGTGCTATGTTCTTATGATCTTAGTTCGGATAATGAAATAAGTTATTAATGGTACAAGTTGGTAGGTTAATTTGTGTAGCTAGTACTAAAACTGATTTTAAAGGATTAAAATTTAACTAGTAGTCTGTTTAAGGCCCGATTTCACCAACGTTTATTCAAAGTATACGGCTATTCCTTACTCCTGGATACAGCTAATTGACAAATGAAATTACACAAAAAAGACGCCATTTTGACTGTATCCAAGGAATAAGTCTTATTCCTTCACAAAATTGGTGATATAAGTGCTATATTCGCGTAACTCGATTGTTCTCGGAAAGTTATACCTGGAATAAAATTTATTGTAGTTTGGTGAAATCGGGCCTAAGATGGGCCCGATGGGTAATATTACTCAGTTATCTAATTCGTATGATGTTCTTAAGTAGTTTAATTACAGATAACTTAGGTTAGGGCTTAAGAGAAGCGTATATATACCCCCCTTGGCCATACAAAAACTGCCAACGCTTTTCCACCTTTAAATGTTATCAGATTTGATGATTTTTTTATTTATGTTGTCCACCCAGTAAAAACTATGCTCGTACGACTTTCTTTTTTAAGTTTTTACAATTTCTTCGTATTTATTGCCACCTAATAAAGTTACCTACGAATTTTGCGTCAAAACTTCGTAACTAGAACACGAAACATATTTTCTAAAAAATCAAAACGTTCAAGCATATGTTGTTATAATCTATCCAAACGATTGACGCCAAAAACAAAAGATTTTGTGAAGTTTTAGATGGTGAAAACCGTTGGCGCCCGAAACACTAAAATGTGGGTAAATTGACTCATGGGCGCTATTGTCTCTATCATACGTGTGAGCAGAGCGACGGCTATAACATTTTCAGAAACCAGGACGATCCTTTTAATAAATGATTCTAAAGTTAAATGAAAAAAAGAAAGAGTGAAAAATGAATGAGAATGAGTTAAAAATGTTAATTTATTATTTTTTTTTTTTTTTTTTTTTATTGTGATAAAAACGACAAAATCAATTACAATTACTACAAAACATTTCATACAGAAAAAAAAAATTGCTAAAATATATTGGTTAAAATTGCTTGCATAATATTTTTGTGTTGCGCAGAAATTGACATTAGTTGAACAACTGCTTAAATATGGATTAATCCATATTTAAGCAGTGTTGTAGTAAGGCTGATAATATTTTACTTAGAAATCATCTTTACCGTCGGCTCCACGCGATTAGCGTAGTTGCCCAGTGTTTAGCTTACATTTTATTCTAGTTAAATAAAAATAGTAGAACACGAATATGTAGAAAGGATTGGATGGATATTTGGAGGATTTGTCAACTATAGCCCCTATATTTTACCTGAATCGGATCAATAAACAATATCATTATTTCTATCCGAGCTAAGACAGTCACATTAAATTAAGTTAGGGTGTAATTAAGAGTATAAAAATGCCCGCAGTTTTCCTTATACGCGGGTTTTTTGTAATAAATTCTGTTTCTTGCTAATAGCCTAACCACATGACAATATTTTAAAGTGTAATTTTCGTTGAAAAATTATCCTAAAAAGTACTTATGCAGTTTTATATTATACCTGAAAATTTTGTACGAGCACTTACCTAACATCAGACGAAATATGGTTAAGCGCAAACCCATCTAAAAAAAAATACAAATCCTATTTTTGTCCGAATAGTCTTCCCTTATTTTAAATATATAATTTTTTAATATTTGTTATATGCTTAGAGTACCTATGTACTAAGAATGAACCTACTACCCATTCATAGTACTAAGTTAGATGCCCAACTCTTTGACGTAAAACTATTAATATAGATACCTCAAACTCAAAGTAGTACGTTTTTCATAGGTTTTTACGGGAGTTTTGGCGGGAACTCGAAAAAGTTCACGTCGTTTCATTGTATTATTTTTCTAAACTTGTGCTTTTTCCAGTGTTAATGGTTAAAATTGGTGGTGTTTTACGCATTAAGTGCTGAATTACGAGCATGAGTGTGGGCAACTGATATAATGTAGTGAAACGTGGTTTTTCGTGTTGCTTCCAAAATTCCATAGAAGCTTTTAGTAAAGTCGCCACCACTTTACTAGGGTATGACTTAGACTGGACTATGATTACCTGACTTAGACTGGACTGTGACTAAGACTTGAAGTGACACTGGCTAAATACACTATGTGTGGAGCCAAAATATAAGAAAGAAAAAAAGGTTTTTACGGAGTGCGGCCCAGCCTATGTTTCCTCCCACAAGTATTGTACTTGTATATAATATACATTAATACTGGGTGGCGCAAAAGTAAAGACCCTATTTGGTTCAGCTATAACATTTTTTCTAAATTAGAAAACTAGATTTAGGTTTTTTTAAATGTATATTTGTGCCATTAAATTTCGTACCATTAGGATTTAAAGATGATGTCTTTTAAATGGTGACCTCCAGAGTTGATACACATTTGAGCCCTATTTATGACATTTTGCAAGATGATTTTCCTTCAAAATTGGTTATGAGTGACGAAGCGCATTTCCATCTCTCAGGGCATGTCAATAAGCAGAATACTCGGTTCTGGGGCACTGATAATCCGCGCATTATTCAAGAAACACCTCTACACCCACTAAAAGTTACTGTATGGTGTGGCATCTGTGTTGACAGAGTGATCGGACCCTATTTTTTCGAAGACGCTAGAGGCAATGCGATAACTGTCACTGGAGAACGCTACAGAACCATGTTACGTGAGTTTTTGATACCCAGTTTGGACGAATTGGGGCTGGAGCACATCTGGTTTCAACAAGACGGCGCTACGGCACACACAGCGCGCGACACTATGGACTTAGTGAGGGACGCTTTTCCAAGCCGAGTTATCTCTCGTTTTGGCGATTTGCCTTGGCCTGCAAGATCACCCGATCTGACCAGTCCAGACTTCTTTCTTTGGGGTTTTTTGAAATCTCGGGTGTATGTGAACAAGCCACAGACTCTCGCAGCTCTAAAAGAAAACATTCGTCAAGAAATAACGAACATATCGCAGGAAGTGTTACGGCAAGTTATGCAAAATGTCATAAATAGGGCTCAAATGTGTATCAACTCTGGAGGTCACCATTTAAAAGACATCATCTTTAAATCCTAATGGTACGAAATTTAATGGCACAAATATACATTTAAAAAAACCTAAATCTAGTTTTCTAATTTAGAAAAAATGTTATAGCTGAACCAAATAGGGTCTTTACTTTTGCGCCACCCAGTACAAGACTAGATAATCTAAAATGTTTTAACAGAACTGCCACTATCGCAAATTAGGAATGTTTCTATATTTTTAAACTACTCTAATTATATCAACTTTATAAAAGCTCAAATGAAACCGTAAAATTGTAGGCCTACCTATTTTTCTAAACGAATTTTCCATTGTTCTAAAACTAATGCGAGGATTCCATGTTTTGCTTCTTTAAAACAATTAAAAATAACTTTTGTCATGTGCTTAGGCTGTAATTGTCTATCTTATACTGGCTTAACTGACTTGAGCCTGTTTTTGCAGCACCAGACGGCCGCTCAGACCTTGGTGAGTGTTTCTTTTCATGCACTTCTTTCTTTCTTCAGCACAACTGCGGGCATTCAGTTAGAATAAGGCTTCCAATTCATGAGCTCATTTACAAATGTACATAGAATAGAACCTCAGACTAAAGAAAGTAAATAGACTCGGCACTTAGAGCTAGAAATATAACCCAAATCAAGTCATCGCGTCGTGAAGTATAATAAAAGCTTGTAAAAAAGAATACGAAATCGGCAAATTGAATACCAGTACACACTTAATATTTTTCATTTGTGGAAAATAAAACCTACGCCTAACTAATCGTGCTAGAGATAGCTGGGTGCTCACTGCGTCAGGAGCTAGTTGCAAGAATAATGAAATGAAATCTTAGTATGAATTTTCCGATTCCGTATTCCTATTTTAGATCGAAACGCTTAGTCTATATTGTTTTTTTAGTCTGATATGTAGACACATGTTGTTGTAATCATAGATGTTAAAGCCTGTGAAATTCTTCAGCAATACCTCTGAAACCCCGCCTGCATTTTGACTGATGAAGATGAATAATAATGTTATGCTATTTTAAATTCAAAGTTGTAAAAGCATCAAATACTGTATGAAAAAGCATCAAATACTGTATGAAATTATATAAGGAGGCTACAAAATCACACGTAAGAAAAAGGGAAGGCATCCTAAACATGGTACAAGCTTAAATTAGATGCAACGTACATAATTTGCCGCCATGCTAACGAAAGGAACAGTAATCTTAGGCCCCCCATACACGTTCAGTTTTATTGATCAATATTAGTGATTGGTCAATTTTATTGATCGTGTAGGGTTAGTATTAGTCAATGTTTTTCGGTTTACAGTATGGAGAAAACATTGACGGAAGTGGTCGCGTCAATTTTATTGATCAATAAAATTGAACGTGTATGAACGGGGGCCTTAGCCACTTGAAAACACATCAACCTTATTAGCAATTCAAACTTCAGTACATCTTTGGAAAAATCTTTTTTTTTTGCTTTCACATTTAGTAACAGTGAAGCTGTCTATAATTCTTTTAGTCTGAGGAAGATGTAAATCATGTCAAAATGTGGATGGTCCTTGATCCTTCGATAGTTTTCTTTGTTAACATTTTGTTACATAATTAACGTTGTTTTCTAGATTGTTTAAAGACTTGAAGCACAGATAACAAATACTATACTAATAATTGAAGTCAACCAAGCACTTATTTTATGACGTACTTACTCGTAACAGTTTATAAAAGTGTTTCATGGACTTCTCATTACATATAATGCATGTTACCTAGCACGGCTTACAGCTTTATTACTTCACGTTATTTTATATTCTGTAATGTGCACAGTTTTAATAATAATTATTATTACATATTTACTTACTTTACACACTATATTATATGTGTAATGTATACCTAGGTATATTTTCGACATCAATCATCACACTAATATTATAAAGGCAAAAGTTTTTATGTGTGTTTGTGTGTATGTTTGTTACTCCTTCACGCTCAAACGACTGCACAGATTTAGATGAAATTTGGAATAGAGATAGCTTTATATTACTGGATTAGCGGCTCGCCCTGGCTTCGCACGGGTATAGTAGTTTTCACAGCGCACGCGATGTAAAGAATATTGTAGGTAATTTTTTTACACCTTGGGTTACATTATTGGAGTTTTAGTAATGATCCCTATTATTTTTGAAAACATAATATAGCCTATGTCATCTAAGGATAGTGTAGCTTCCCAACAGTGAAAGAAATTTTCAAATCGGTTTAGTAGTTTCGGGCCCTAAAAAATGCAAACAAACAAACAATCAAATCTTTCCTCTATTGTTATATATGTTATAGATTATAGATTAACACATAGGCTACTATTACCCGCGAGTGAAGCCGCGGGACGCAGCTAGTACTATTATAGAATAGTAGAGTAGGTAGGTATTTAGTAACAAAGCAAACTATGCAAACTCATCTAAGTATTGTTAATACATGAAGTACTATTATACTTTTGTTATCTTTAAAAAGATGTGCATATAAATGTAAACAAGCGCGAAGTTTCAGCGACTGAAATCAGAGCACTTAAACTAATGAATCTCTGGCATAAAGACCCTGAGCGTGCCAAAGCATTGCCTAACGTGTTAAAGCTCTTAGTAACCTGTGGTGCTGTGCTAGAAATCGGCGTGTCGCGTAACCTACAGCTAGAAATACTGTACTATAATTATTAATTATGGTACCTAATTATTTTCCACCTACTTTTAATAGGTGGTAAATAATCAGGTACCTTTTATACTAAAAGGCGCAAACAAGCATACGGCTCACCTGATAGGAAGTAGTCATCTACACTCTATTTTTTTTTTATTTTTTTTCTTTATATTTTGGCTCCACACATAGTGTATTTGGCCAGTGTCAAGTTTTGTAATTTTTCATCGTATTATGGAAATTTTCACTTAAAGTCAAGTCATAGTCACAGTCAGAGTAGTCATAGTCTAGTCTAAGTCATAATCCAGTCTAAGGCATGCCCTAGTAAAGTCGTGGCAACTTTACTAGAGGCTTCTATGGAATTTTGGAAGCAATACGAAAAACCACGTTTCACTACATTATATCACTTGCCCACACTCATGCTCGTAATTCAGCACTTAATGCGTAAAACACCACCAATTTTAAACATTAACACTGGAAAAAGCATAAGTTTTGTAAAATAATACAATGCACCGACGTGAACTTTTCCGCGTTCCCGCCAAAACTCCCTCTATTTTTTTATTAGACGGAGTAAACTGACAAATCAAAATGTCACTTGTGAAAATAAATCTGCCAATTTCTAAATCACAGTGATGATCTAATTCAGATCCTACAGTTTAAAAGAGCGGAACTATAATTTGTCACTACAAAAAATGCCACTTATTTAGTTTTAAATACTATCCCCGACACCTTTTTGGTTTGGTGCTAGATAGTGAAGACGATTCTTCCGATATTGAATAAAATATTAAGTTATAAAAATGATAACTTGTTTTATTTTGTTAATTTTGCAATTTTTATTTAAGTATATTCCATTTTTTCACAGGCCGCTAATTAATGTAAATCAAAATCAATCAGGAATCACGATTTTTTGGAAATGTTCAGAATATAAAAGAATGGAATAGATCACTAATCTGAAATAAATCAGTGAACTGTATCTTTTTTACCCACCACTATTTATTTTTTATGAAAAAGTGGCAACACTTGTAATGTCAGTTTACTCCGTCTAATTCAAAAATAGGGTATACAATCTGAGTTTGAATTGGTATATTATCCCGAAAGGTGGTAAAAGACACCCCCCAAGATAGACACTGTTTCTTCTACGACTTTTCTAAATTAATAGTTTTTCATTAAAGAAATGCCATGTAAAGTTTACGTTATAATTTTACCAAAACGCTTCAAAGATAGCCCTAGCGCAGCTGGGTGTAGTTGTACTTCGTCCTTGACCGAATGCACTTAAATGAGTTTGACGACCTGTGTTTAGAAACTCTCGTAACGATCGCACGTGCAATTTTGTGAGTGGATTTATTTTTTAGTATGGAGGTTTGGAAACACGCAGTTTCAAGTAAGGCTCTCACAACTTGTGGGCTATCATGGTCCCAGTCCCAGTTCGGGATAACATACCAATTCAAACTCACCTTGTATAAAACTGGAGGTGTAACTCATGCGTTGCTAATGGGCTAGTTGCCTTTTATATTATATTCATAAAGTAGGTTAAAAATGAATGCAATAATTAAAACAATAAGTGAAATCGGTAAATAAATCACAGAGTAATAAGCTTTTAATGTTTCTGAAGGAGGCATCGCCTGTCACTTTCTCGCAAAACAGAGATCGTGTGGAGCCTTCCCAACAGTTACTATGAAAACACACGTTGTGACGTCACATGATAGAGGTTGTATGTAAAGCTACCATAGCTTAGTAATGAAGTACTATGAAGGACCAAAAAGTGACGTCACTACACGTTTGAACTGTCTCTTTCTTTTCCCGTATTTTAAAGTGCTTGTAAGTGTCATTTTTGAGATGTTGAATTTTTGTTTTCACGACTGTTTATTTTTTGAGGAATATTTTTAATTTATGCAACAAAAAAATAGCAGGCAACTAGCCTATTTCATCACGATCAGTTTTGCCCATTAGTGGGCAAAACTGATCGTGGTGCGGTCAAACGCTAGCCTAGTCAAACATAAAAAAAATAGTTATAGAGTAGTCGTGTAATGGTAGACCTGTATCTTTTAGGTATGAATAGCTCTATCATTGATAGTATGGTATTACTTACCATCATAGCTAGAGTTATTAGGAATCTAACTCTGTCCACTTGAGAATCTGTCCAAACAAGAATTCGTTCAGTTGAGAATCGTAAGAATCTGTCCACTTTTGTTCATTTGAAAATCTGTCCCTATGAGAATTTGTCCATTTGAAAATCTGTCCATATGAGAATTTGTCCACGAGTATCTGTGCAGGTGAGAATCTTTCCAGATGAGAATTTGTCCATTTGAAAATCTGTTCAGATGAGAATTTTTCCACTTGAATATCTGTCCAAGTGAGAATTTATCCACTAGAGAATCTGTCCCGATAAGAATTTGTCCAGCTGGGTTATCATGGACGGTAGACAAAATTGTCTTTCCCTGTTTTATGTCACTTTCTTCATACTAGGTTACTTGTCAAATGGAGTAAAACAGGGGAAAGACAATTTTGTCTACCGTCCGTGCTAACCCAGCAGATGAGAATTTGTTCGCTTGAGTATAATATGTCCAAATGAAAATTTGTCCACTTGAGAATCTGTCCAGATGCAGGCATACCAAGGAAACCTAAATAAATACAATTCATAACATTACCGTAGAAAATTCGCTTTAATTTAAAACTAAACCTTCGATTTCAAAATTATACCACTAACAAAAGCAACATAGCATGCGACACATTAAAAATTAAAGCGAAAATTGTACCAAGACATACTTCCTTTCACAGAATAATATTACCTACAACCTAACTATCTAGTAATCAGACTAACTATGCAGAGGGTTCCACTAAATTATGGTATGACCCCTATCCATTAGGAATTTCCGCTGTTAAATTACTCATTCCCTCAGGAAAGGGTGAGTTGCAGGTTTTACCCTTAGATACAGAATGAATAAGTACCTTTAGATAGGATGGTTTTATAACAGGTATGTCTACTTTCTTTTAATTAAGGAATATACGACTTATATTGAAGTACCTATTTAATAAATAAAAATTGTCTTGCTATTTTGAAATGACCACATTTTACGCAAAACAGTTTGTTCTATCAAAGAAGACCGCATTGCTGCAGTATTTACGATTTTATTCTCGTTTTAAGATTCTGTTTCGATTTAAATCACTCTCATAAAGTAAAGCACATAATTTACAGTACTAGTAAAACAAATAGCTGTAATAGTGTTTTGTTTTGTTTTGTTTAGTTTAGACGAGCCCAAAATACTATTCATCTACAAATGTTGGGCGAGAGGGTCCGCTACGAGCCAAATCCTCGAATACCTCGAATACAGGGGCGTAGCTATGCAGATGGGGCCCCTGAAATTGTACCAATACCTATATTTAATTAATGAAACCATGTCGCTCAGGCAAACGACTCACTCACTCGTCACGTCATTAATTAACATAAAATTATTAAAAAATAAAAAAAACGAAGTATAGCTGGGGGGGATTGATTTTAGCTTGGCATCACAAAGCAAGCCTACAAACCATATAAATTATACTATTTTATTTACAAACAACACCTACGTTGTTTATATTGGATAAATGCTAGTCTACGATGACAAGATTAATTGAATGAAAAAAGAAACGATTAGCAGATGAAGAGATTTAATTATTTTCTGACTCACAGAATTAAAACAATTATTTGTTTTAAATAGCTGTTTACGTATTGCATAGACCATATTCGTATTAAAGTTAATAAACCAAATATATTCAAGCACAGATAGTAAATATCGAGGTTAGTCACAATGGCATTAATAAAATTCTGCTCGCGAATAATCGCAAATTTTCGTATAAAATATCTAGTATTCTTATTATAATAACAAAGGGCTATGGGAAAGGAGAACGGACTGCAGACATGCTAGGTCAGCTTTTCCTACTCTCAATAGAAAAGTGACAAACAGCTTACTTCGGCTTACACGGCATGATCTCCGCCTTATCACAGGCCTTATTACGGGCCATTGCAACTTAAATTATCATTTGAATAAAACTGGAGCGACAGACAGCCCGCTTTGTCGGGGTTGTCTGCAAGAGGACGAGACCGTGGAGCATGTGATGTTTCACTGCGAGGCCACGGAAGAAATAAGATGTAAAACCGGATTGCGTGAACAAGCGCATAAACTTATTACCCATTCATCATCGTCAACATCTGCGACGCCAACACTGGAGCAGTTGTGCCAGCACCCCAGAGCCGTGCTCCGTTATTTCAAGGAGCTGGGATGGCTTGGGTAGATGCTGGCGGGGGAAATGCACAATACACCCCCAGCGGGACGTCAGTGTAGGTTTTATCGCCCCCATGCCAAATTAGAATTAGAATTAGAACAAAGGGGTATTCGAAACTTGGAGGCCCCAATAGTCAACCCTAAAGTCCGCCCATGTTCGAAATACTTGCGAATCGAATAACAATATCGATTCATGATTTATGAGGGGCCGGCACGCGAGTGAATGCCTGGTCGAAATTACAGGAGTGGAGAAAATGAGGGAGAGAGTATGACTTGCTCAATCGATTAATTACGTGTTAACGTAGACATTTAGACAGTGTAATGAAACAAGAAACATCGACGCGAATTTTGGTTTTGTTTCACAATTTATATGAATAAGAGAAATGGAAAAATACTTTGGTTGATTTAAAGACTCAAACAATCCTTACATAATGGATTATTAACATTGATTTTGAAACAAGGAAAACGAAAAAAATTAAACTAAGAGTTTTCAAATTGGAGCCGGTATAGGTAGGTATGATATACCTCATAGTTTCGGATTTGGCCTACCACGCTCACTTGAAAAATTCACCCTGTGTACATTCGGTTTGTATCACATACGCCAGTTTCTGTGGTAGTTAGTTTCGTAAAAAAAAGTAATCCAAAAACAAAACTTGAAATTTTAGTTGTTTTTGTCACGAATGTTGAATGTTACAATAAGGAAAATAATAATTTTTTACAATAGCCTCATGTCGCCTCCAATTTTATTCTGGGGAGCGAGTAGGTAAACCCTCAAATGTTACCATATATATTTTTGGATTCTTACAAAGAAAAAGAGATATACATATAATCATAACACTTATAGAATGATATAGACACAGGGATAAGTGTAATAGTAACAGTATAATAAATAATAACTATACTAGGTACTAATAATCTAAAATAACTACTAATTCAAACACAATATCACAAATTAACACAATTATCTAGCAAAAGCATAAAAGTTTTAGGTTACATAAGAATAATTATTGTAGAAGCAAGCTTTTTATGTACTAATTATTTAGCAGCATCTGTCCAGCAAAACCTAGCTGGTAACCTATTTCTATCTGTTCTTATTCCAACTGAGGTTGAAGCTTTAGGTCCCGTTATTTCCCCGCAACCTAAATCATCCGATATATCTCCTAAAATTGTAACTTCATCTCTTTCTCTATTTGAGTCTAGATGTACAATCACTTCTTCTTCAGAACTATACTCCTTATTCTCAGCAATATCTTCTCCTAATTGTTCCAGTTTTGACGCTTTCGGCTTTTTGTTTTTAGGCGAAACTGACGTCCTTACCGTTAGATTTGCTAAATGCTTTTCAATGCTTGTCAGCTTGTCTAAAATACAATCTAGTTTTTGTGAGTTGTAATTCAAAAACCTTTGCACAGATTTTACTTCTTGTTCCAGATTAGTGTTGTTTAATTCGTTTACACATTCCTTCATTGCTTCTAAGACAGGTATTCGTATACTTTCACTGAGAAAGTGTTTTTCTTTCTCATTCATGAGGTGAACTTTAATTTTTCTTTCACCAGCGTCTTTTAGTTCGGTTGCAAGGGCTTCAAAAGATTCCGATACACCTAGTTTATCGGAGTTGCGTCTTTTTTTCTTACTGTTTGCTAAATTTTTATGATATTTTTCTCTTTTTTCTGATAGATCGGAAAGTGTGCAGCATAAAGATTGGTTTATATTAGTATCATCTAAAGTGTTACTTTCTGAAGAATGAGTAACAGAATATCTGCCGCTGCAGCTTTCTTTGTAATTCATTTTCTCTTTTTTAAACGTCTCTATCAATTTCTTTGATCCTTTTTTCTCAAAAGTAGCATCATCACGTTTGTCGCATCCCTTTTCGTGGTGATCTTTCTTTTTACATTTAGTGCATGTTTTAATTGTATAAAACACAGGCGTATCATTGCCTTCACTTGGCGGGATGACAAGTGGAACTAAGTTTTTCGCAAACCTTATAGTCTGTTGTATCACTGAATCATTACGCAGTTCTTTCTTTCCTGTAATATCACAATTGATTGCTTTATCTTCTTTGCCTATCTTTTTCTTTAGCTTTTCACGTTTAACTTTAACCGTTTCCTTTTTCTTTTCTTCGTTTTTAGGCTTCTTCAAAAATCTTTTGTGTATGTAAACCACGGTATTATTATTTAATGAGCTGTATTGAGGAAAATAATTATCCAAGTTAATTCCGTCTACTTCTCTGCCGATCGAGTACCGATCTGGAAGCAAACGAACTAAGATAATACTACGAAAAATAATTTAATATTTAGACCTTTCCACACTGCGTATCAGCATGGAGCAAGGAGGGAGGACTGCCAATACACCAAGAAAACAGCGTAGATCAAATATATGCCTAAAACTAGATGGCGTTGCAAAATGAGCGGGTTATAAGTTGAGCGCAGATCAGAAATATGCAAAAACCCGGGACTTGAACCCACTAAAACCCCCCCATGATCCGTCCGCCACCGGGATGGAGCGAGATAGGGTCGCGGTAGCATTCACTATCTCGCCCCGACGGTAGGCCCTTTCTGGCCTCTGCGCCAGTGGGTGGGTAACCTTACACCTCGGTTACCTACCAGACGTGTGGGGCCGTGTAGGTGCGGCAGAGAATCCCCCGACTATCCGCCACCGATCCCACTACGGAGGATGGAGAAAGCGCGGAAAACGTCTCCTCTGTCCCTCGGTCCGTCTGCACTGGAGCCGGTCAGAGTTGGGATCATCCTCCCTGACCCGCTCCGCAGCCTCCTTCTCTCCATGCTCTCCAACCCTACTCCAACCATGTATGAGAAGGCCTGTATCCCAGCAGGGAGAGCGTGTTGAGCTGCTGACGATGACGACGAGGGTTTTATACAACTCAAGCCGCTGTCAGTTTCACATGGATTAAGGACGTGTGGTATCAATCTTTGATAAATTAACACGTCACTGGTAACAATAGCATCTAAATAAGTGATAAATGCACGAACCTCTTTCCATTTACCGCTTGCAGTTTATAATTTTCACTTTTCGTAACGATATACCTCTAAAAACTTAAATTATGTAAGACACAATATAAAAAAACTTGTGAATTATTCATGAAAGCCACAGTAAGCCACAGAGTACTTGATTATGAAAGCAATGACATTTGACATTAACATTTTTAACATAAAACCTCGCTAACAAAAAGATCCCATTATGCTCTTTTAAAAATGAAGTTGAATTAGTATTATTAATTCCATTGATACAATCTACCTAGACTACAAACAAATAAAGAAAATCTAATAAAGCAGTAAGCTCGTTAACAAAGCGTTTTCGTCTCTACACTAAAGTGTTTCAGCTCCCTTTTGCTAAGCTGGCATTTCTTTGAGAACAATTTAAGCTAGGGATTTTGTATTTTGTGCCGTTGGTGGTAGAGTTGGTATTAGGTTGTGTAGTTTGTGGTCGGTAACGTGAAATGATAGGGTTTTCTTTGTGACAAAATGCAGGAAATCCCGGCATTGCTGAGCTCAGCCGTTCTAATGGCTATGTAGATATAACTACTCGTGGGAAACAATGCACATAGAGATAATCGGCTTGGTATAGTGTCATCTCTGTCACTCACGGGGAGATAGTCAGATACTTAGAGTATAGACTAAAAGCATAGAGAGATCATCAAAACGATATTATATTTGTACTGCTCACACATATCGTCAGTGGCGAAGGGAGCGAAATGTCACCGTACCATTTTTTTCGACTCGAGTCAACTGGTTTTTCTATACAAATCTGTCAGACTCATTCACATCAAAGTGTCCACTTCATATAAAAAGTGTCCAAAAAGTGGTACGCTTGACAGATAATGAAGTTCTCTCTATGCTTTTAGTCTATACTTTAAGGTCAGATACGTATAGCGTTGTCTCTTTCTTTAGCTCGATGTGCGTTATTTTATGTTACACCTAATCACGCCATCGGGTGTCTAAAAAGGAATGACGTACTTCCGTGTTCCCAAATATTAAAAAATATTAAATATTTGCTGTGGTATTTGTACATTCATTTACTTACACAAGTGTATAGTAGTCATAATAATAATGATTCGTTTTTTCTAGAGTGCCCTAGCGCCAAGACAAACCTCAGCGAATTTTTTTTGTCAGTTTGGGTAGTGGGTTTTAATAAAACAAAATAATGGGTGCAAATCAGGAGAATTAATGAAATGCTATAGTAACTAATAATTATGTAGTAACAACATTATTTTAGAACAAAGTTATTAATAATGGGTTCGCTTTTTGTAAGAGATAAATAAATAAATAAAAAAATTAATGGAATATGATGCAATGTATCGTGTGTCAGTCTATGGCATCATAGCTCCCAGTTTTGGCAGTAAGTTCCAAGTTATAAAATGGTGTACGAGTTAGTTAAGAGTTAAGCTATACTGAATGTACACAATGGTGCCGGCGTAGTCACAAAGCGACTCAAGGTACCTAATAAAAGTAAGACGAAAAAAAAGGTCCAAGTAAGTTCATGCAAACGGATGAATTAAGCTCAATGTTTTGGTCAAAGGTGTGCTCTAGGTGGTATAGTTCCATGAAAAGTTCACTAATCAGGAACATGTAATGAAAATACATGATTGTGTAGTAGTTGGGCATGTCGGCTCATAACACGAAGGCTGCGGGTTCGATTCCCACGACATTTTTATTTTTCATCTCAAAATTCTTTATTTAAATAATATCCCATATTATTACGTACAACCCAGCACTACAATCCAAGCTAAGTATATCTATCTTAAAAATTAATACGTTTTACAGGCTAAAAAATGCCTTTTTAAACATTTAGTACAAAATGTTGGTAATTCAAAAGTTCTCATTAAGGGCTTGTGCAAGGCCAGCGCGAATTCAAGCCAAAGCCACAGAATAGATGTATAGTACTAGGCCAAAGCGGGGATGAGCCAGGGGCCGAGCGGCAGGGACGGTCTATGTTAAACTGGTTCCAACGCGCAATAGTTTAGGTAATTTATTATTACACTGAATATAAAGAGTATTTTAAAAATCCGCTATACATAAGCCCTCTATTATATTTAGTTCAACTACTACACAAAGTTTCATGATCTTATTTAAAGTATTCATTGAATAATCGCTGTTTATTTGTACGGTTTGGAGGTAACTTTGTTATTTATTTCTATCGAGAAAATTTTATTAATTCGTATTTTCACTATACATTTGCAGTAGCATTAGTCCTGAACTTTAACATATATTAATTTCAAAGTCATTGTTGCAATATTGTTGACAGGACACTGCCTCAAGCTAAGCCGTTTTAAGCAATTTGGCGTTGTATTGGCTCTTAAGTCATAATCGAGGGTAGTTACATATAGCTTTAACATAATTAATCTTTATACGTACTATGTACTAAGCTACCTCATACGATTTATCCTGGAACCCGTGACAGGACAAGTACCTATTTGTGCACTGAAAAAGAAAGCGCAAACTTGTTCTGTGTCTGGGTGTTGTGGGAGCACGGTCCTCGTAGTTCCTGGGTCCCTAGATACAGGGAATTCTAGTTAGGGTCCAGGATCTATGTATGTGATCGTTGGACGTTATTTATTTTTTTATGTTAGTTTTGTTCTATTATCATTGTTATTTCTATTTACTTATATTGAAACAAGTAAGAAGTTTTTATTATTTCATGTAATACAATTTATATAAATAATCTTACACTCATAAATTATCAAAAAGACCCTTGGCGGAGGGGAATGTTCCCAGAACGCTGGCTGCATTACCACGCTGTATGGCAATGCTGATTTTTTGTGCAAAATAAGAGCCAGCCTTCTGGTCACTGGTCGCCTCCACCAAAAGTTTTGCCAAGTCCCTATATATTTCAAAAGCGCCTGGTCCCCACGGTCCCATGGTTTCTACCCCAAACGGCACAAACATGTATCCTCTGTCAAGGCTTCCATATTTGCGCCGTTTGAGGCTTTCAGCTTTAGCAGCAGCGTTATTTCTATTATTATTTATTTTGACGATGATCATTTTTATTTTGTTTTTATTTAGGTTTTTATTAAGTTGATTATTTCTGCATGACTTGTTAAATTAATTAAAACGTTTAATTTAAGTATTTTTAATCATGAAGTGTTAGCGTTTTGGTCTATTCTGTAAGCAGCACTTATTTTCGTAAATAAATAAATTTATTATTTCTAAAGATTTTTTTTGAGGTGAGAGTTTCTAAAATGCTTTATAAGTTTGTTCTTTAATTTTATATTTGTTGATTGATATACAACATTAGTTTAGTAAAGTATTGTTTACTGTATCATGGAAATAGTAAAGCAAATAAACATCAAAGGGCAAGTTGCCGTAAATACCACCATTCATTTTAACCACATACGTAAGGACGTTTTCACACAAGAGTAACGGGTAACGGGGAAAGTGATTAATTACATCAGTGTGTATACACGTTCATTTATTCCTTTGTGTTTCTGGATTTATAACCTAATTTCGCGTCAGATTGCCGCAATCGCGGGGAAAACACGGTTTTTACCGCTTATTTTGCGCTTGTAAATTATCGTGTTTCAATGGTATTTTTGTTGGTCTTTGATGTTTCAAAACTTGCTATCTGAATAATTCATGTTACTACTTTCTTTATATTACCTGAATTTTTATATGAAAATGATAAATGGGACAACTTTTGTGAGTAGATCATAAAGTCTCATTTTCTCAGTAACTTCACTAGCTACAATGCCTTTCAAACCGGAACACAGTACTGCTTGCACACTACTGCCACAAATTTCTATTTTGTGCTACTGCTTGGCGGCAGAATAACTAACAAAGCGGTGGTACCTACCTAGACGAACTTTGCAGAAAAATCCTACCATCTAGTGCTATAGTATCTCTGACTCCAGTCAAATAAGACCACCCTATCCCCAAGCTATAAAAAAATGAGCAACACATTTGCAAGTAAAATAATGTGCGCCGAGTTCGAAGACAATGCAAAAAGTATACGAAGAATTTTTCGAACTATAAAACTGATGGTTTCCGATAAATTCGCAGAAGTAACCGTAAACGTTACGTAGATAAGTTTCCCGCATCCTACCGGTTTTTACTGGTTCTTACCGGTTTTGCGGGAGTTTTACCACAGTATTACAATGCTTTTTAGAGCGGGATTGTGCGAGTTTATACGCGATAAATAATGTGACGTGAAGACTTGACTTTTCACGTGAAATATTCCATAACTCGATGAATAATTACAATACTTGACACTGGCTAAATACACTATGTGTGGAGCCAAAATATAAGAAAAAATAATAATAATAATGTTTTTTTTTTTTTTTTTGTTCGCCCTATTGGGCAGGCTAAAGTCATGAGACCATACCGCCTAGTCTTTCGTAGGATTTACTTCTTTCGTCATAGTTAGGATATTAATTTCATTCGTTTTATTAATTTCATAGTCAAATCCGGATCATTTTTGTCATAAGTAAGAGGATCATCGTCCTTTGTTCATTTCCGAGATAATGAAAGTCAATTTTAATTTTTCCCTTACAATTAGTAGGTACCTTATAACTTCAAGCGTCAATTGTTGACGTTTACTTCGTCACTCCGACACTGACAGACAGACTGCCAGTGTCAGACTGTCAGTCAAATACCTTTATTTACATTTACATATTTACACACAAAAAAAACTTTATAAAAAAACCATTGTAATATGTATTGTAATAATAAAATTATCATTTTATATCTTATTCTAAATCTCATTTACAGTACACAATATAAATTTATACAAATAGGTAAAAACAGAGGCATTTTCAAGCAACTCCTGAATGCACCGCGGGACCAGTTCAGGTTTATCATAGATTTGTAGAAGTTCGTCTATCAACACAAGGCGCTGAATGCTGAAAGATGAACACTCAAAGAAAATGTGATCTAAGGATTGGATATTCGAGGACTGACAATAGTCACAATATGGGGAATTCACCATTCGAAGGCGATGGAGATGAAAGTTCAAACGACAGTGACCAAAACGCATACGACAAACAGTTGAATAAAACTTTCTGTTTAAAAAAGTACCGGCCTTGCAGAACCATGGCTTTGAATTTATTAATAATAATGTGACGTGAATGTTATGTGACAGCTGTTTTATAAAAGGCAGATTGCACCTTAGAGTATAGACTAAAAGCATAGAGAGAACTTCATTATCTGTTAAGCGTACCACTTTTTTGGACACTTTTTATATGAAGTGGACACTTTGATGTGAATGAGTCTTACAGATTTGTATAGAAAAAACGGTTGACTCGAGTCGAAAAAAATGGTACAGTGACTTTTCGCAAGCGTAGCTAATTACTATATGTTTGTTTTATTCCTTCGCCACTGACGCAGCGATACGTGTGAGCAGTACAAATATAATATCGATTTGATGATATCTCTATGCTTTTAGTCTATACTCTAAGGATTGCACCGTGCTAAAAAATTATGATTTCCCCGTCTCTCTCACATGTTTACGGCTGCGGGTATTTTCGTCTCTTCTTTCTTAGAACTTTACTCGAAGTGGGAAATTATGCGTAGCATGTGAGCTTCGCAATCTTACGGCACCTGCTTCGATGCTCGACCCTGCAATAATGACTTTTACTAGGTGTTAGGACTTTTCTGCAAAGTTCGTCTAGGTAGGTACCACCGCTTTGCCAGTTATTCTGCCGCCAAGCAGTAGTGTGCAAGCACTACCGTGTTCCGGTTTGAAGGGCATTGTAGCTAGTGAAATTACTGGGCAAATGAGACTTTATGACCTGATCACTAAGTCTAGTAATCTGATTACTAGACTGTGTGTCTCAGGATGACGTGCGCAGTACAGTGTCACGCGAAACTTTATTGTTTTAAAGATCCGAGTGATACTGCAACTGTTATGGGCGGCCGTGTTGCTTAACATCAGGTAAACGACTAGCTCGTCACGTCATTCAATCGCATAATAAAAAAAACTTATCTAGTAAGTTATATGCAGTTTTCGACGCCACCGCTCCGTGCCTCGGAGAGCACGTTAAGCCGTCGGTCCCGGTTGTCATAAGAACATCTGTGGCAATCGTTACGAGTAGTCAGACGCCTGATAGAATCTAACGCCTGGTCTAACCATCCCTGTTACTGGTCCCTTATGGGTTGCGAGGTCAGATGGCAGTCGCTCGTGGAATTCTGGTAGCTTCCCGCTACAGGTTAGATTGGGAGCCGACCCCAATAACAAATGGGAAAAGGCAAAGAGGATGATGATGATCATTAAAACGACACGTTTTTAATGCTTTGGGAGGAGTCAAACATACGGCCATCCTAAAAAGAAGAGGTCTATATAGCCTATGGACAATATCCATAACACCAGACTTACCACTAATGCCTTGCCCTGTGATAATACTCTTTATTGCATGCTGCAAAAGGTTTAAAATATATAAGCGCCAACAAATAACTTTAGAACCTGTCCAAAGCTTAATAAATGACGTCAAAGATAGGTACCCTTCATGTCCAAGAATTCAGAAGTGCCACACTTCGAGTCGCAACTCGATAACCACCTTGGATTCCTGCAAAAGGAGGCAAAATTCTCTCGAACAATGACGTAACTTCACCCCCGGTAGGAAATTGAACTCTATTCTGTTCGCCGGATGTGTTAAATTGCCGTGACAGCGTCTTGTCCTACAATCGAAATGAGAATTCGGTGACAGGCGAACTTTCCGAATTAGGTCGCAGGGTGCTTGAAAAAAGGAAAATGGACTCTAACTTTTATTAGTTAAGATTCAATTCGGATGATATCGGTTAGTGAGGTAAAAGATGTGTCAGTCTGAGAGGTACCTAAAGCAAAAAAGTTTTATTAATTCTTTGATTATCTAGTACATTAAAAAGCATTTGTATCCATCATATTACGAATACCATACTGAATACATTAATAGTTGAAATATTTCCTAGACCTTTTAAAAAGAATTTCTATTTCCTACGGTTTACCTGTTTTCTCTTAGTAAACTTTCTTTCTCCGAAAAAAGTTACAAAAGAAATAACTTAAAAAATAAATAAAGCACACACAAGCTGTTACACGCTTAAATCAAATATACTAATTAACATACAATCTAAGTTTGAATTTTTATATTATCCCGAAAGGGGGTAAATCTCTCCCCAAGGTAGACAATGTTTCTTCTATGACTTTTCTAAATTAATAGTTTTTCATTGAAGAAATGCCATGTAAAGTTTACGTTCGAAGATAGCCCTAGCGCAGCTGGGTAGTTGAACTTCGTCCTTGATCGAATGCACTTAAATGAGTTTAATGACCTGTGTTTAGAAATGAATTTATAGTATCTTGTTAACTCTCGTAGCGATCGCATATGCAATTTTGTGAGTGGATTTATTTTTTAGTATGGAGGTTTGGAATCACACAGTTTCAAGTAAGGCTCTCACAACTTGTGGGCTATCATGGTCCCGGTCCCCCCTTTCGGGACAACATACCAATTCAAACTCACCTTGTATATTTACCCCATATTTCATCGCAGGTTACACTAAATGTAAATAGTACGTAGCTCGTGCTACGAAGTATGTAGCTACGAAGGTGTGAAATTGCGTAGACGTTAGCTACGGGCAACGTAACGTAATACGAGAACCTAAAAAATTCAGACATGTGAAATTGTGAATTGACTGAAATAACTTTCAAAGGGAAAGCTCATGTGAATGAAACTCACTGTTTTATAATAATCTTTTATTTTTGTATATTTCGGTAACGTCATCAGTTTCGATTTTTATTTTTTTAAGACAATTTTAGTCTGGTTTTCATTATTATTGATTTTGGTTAAAGTGTTAATATTAATTCTATAACATAGCGTGAGTTAAAGTAACACAAACGCATTATATAAAACAGATTAAAATTCCAAATAACCTATTATAATAAGCGCCTCAACCCCAAACATTTCTACGCAGACTTTACTTTTAATATCATAAAAAATTAGATTTAGTATCTTTATTCACGTTCTTCTAGTTGCAAAAATCGTGTAATTAAACTTCAACGTTTAATTACATGCTAAAACGTCATGTAATTACACTTGGAATTTTAATTACATGACGCTTCACCTTAGAATCATAAATCATTATATCCATTGTATTAAAACCTTTTAAAGCCATTCCGGAATTTCATTAAGTTGTCACTATATGAAACCTCATTACAAAAACATAACCGTTCTTTGGCAGTTGACCACAGACCTAGTATAGTAGATATCTGTGCCACAGACTACGTAACTACACCAACAATTTTCTTTGTTTGTTTGTGATACAACAACATATAAATTAATGAGCGAATCAGGGTTTTGCTATTTGCTGTATTGTCACATAACGATAACAAGTGGGAAATAAATGAGTTGACATATGAATGGACTGAATTTGACTCAAAATTGCTGGTTACAACATGGCTTAACTCACCAAGATGCCATGGCGACGTCGCCGGCTACGTATCCAATCAAATCGTATTGAAATGTATGTTACCAAACCATTGCCAAGTGAGTTAACTGATGGCAGTTAACTCACTTGGCAACAACCACAACAAAAACAACAACAACAACAAACAAAAAAACAACACAACTCACAACACAACAACAACAACAACACAACAACAACTTGGAACTTGGTAACAATTCATATTGAAATGTATGGCAGATGGCTGCCATACATTTCAATATGAATTGTTTGGATACGTAGCCGGCGTCGCCATGGCATCTCGATGAGTTAGTGGCCTAATAAATTCAATATTGTTTACTAATCCAACACCCAAACGTTTTTGATACACGAAAGTTTAACTACAGCAAGCTAAACCATATTGCAATACACTAAAGTTCAATTTTATAAAAAGCGAAAACATCGGTTCTACCGCTTCTTTAGATATCAAAGTTGTCAACTTAATTAATAGTTGGGACATGCGGTGAGAGGCGACCGTCCCACTGTCCCGCGGGACACGGCCTTACTGGGCCGGGACTTGGCCCAGATAGATTTGTGTTGTGTACAACACTATTCGATGACAAAAATGAGTGTAAATTGTTAAGGTCAAGTAAGATTTTTTTCTAAAAATACAATAATGCAACAACCCTTTATAGCACTCCAAATTAAAAAATCAAAAATCTAAATCAATTTTTTTTTATTGCAAATAGGCTATTTTTAGCACTTTTACAATTAAAAAATAAGGAAAATTACTCCCCACCCTCAGTAGAAAAAAAGTCACCAACAAACATTACGAAGTTTAGTACAATGGGGCTTATCGCTATACAGCAGTCTCGTTCAGACAGGATGGTAAGAAACTATTGTAATGGTCAGTGGTGCGGCAATACAAACTGATGAAAATCATTAATGAACATAATTACGGACACCCTTGTTATCAATTATCAAAGTACAACATGCTATATTCTGAGCACCACACTTTATAATGATTCCACCTTTTTTCTCATTTATGTTGTTTTATTGCATCGCAGTGCGTGGCAACATGCTTGCCAGACGTTTCAGTCGGTCTAGCGATGCTGTGAAGGCCCAACTGTTTATCAGTTACTGCACTAGCGTATACACTGTAGAACTCTGGGCAAACTACACTAAGGCCGCTCTAAGTGATATGAGGGTACAATATAACGATGCGTGGCGCGCGTTATTTCGTTTACCTCGATACTGCAGCGCAAGCGCCATGTTTGCCGAAGGCCGCGCGCCAGGATGGCAAGCGCTACTAAGAAGCCGCTCTGCCACCGCGCGTACGGCGTTATACCGCTCTGCAAACGCCCTGGTGGCTGCGGTGCGAGACTGAGACCAGAGCCCACTACACCGTATGTGGCAATCCTACCACTCACCTATTACGTAAAGATACGCTGGTGTCTTATTTAAGATATTTTTTGTTTTGTTAGTTAAGTTAGATAGTTTTATTAGTGTAAGGTTGGATTTTTATCTGGAAAATAAACTCATTTCATTTCATTTTTTCATTTTCATTTCATTGCATTGTGTTTTATTGATTTTTTTAGCTCTAAGAATGTAACGGTTTGAAGCCTGTTATGTTGCATTTTTTTAATAATAAATTGAATTGAATTGAATTAACAAATAGGTACACATACATATGTATATTATACATTAATAGAGATATAAAAATACATTACACTACCAATTTTTTTTTTTAATATAATAAATGTTATTTGACTTTGACTAATACATAAATTCAAATCTACTAAATTTTTTTTAATTAAATAATATTTATTGAACTAATACTATCTTTCTGTACCTATGTATGTAGTATGTACTTACCTAATGCTATCATCCACCTATCTACCTTTTCGGTGTCGTAGAATTTGGGGTTTGTGGGTTTTATGAACATCACCCCCATCCCCTACCTCTTTCTATTGCCTGAAATTTGAACTCTAGATACCTAGATTTTAGAGCATGGTCTTGCTAGACTGTATAAAAATAGTCATTATAGTATTTAATGTTTTGAACAGTTCTTGACCACGATTTGAGAATTACTTATTAGAATTTAAGTAGATGAGTTTAAAAATTTTTTAGTGTTCTTTTATTCTAATGATATTGGCGCAAATCTGATATATTTTATAATAAATCCTGAGTTTTACTATTAAAATGGTTAATTTATTTGTTGAAAGATTTATAAAACGCAAGGACCTATAAGTATGTTAATACGCCATGCAATTACAAGAAAATAATTGCCAATATATCTTAAATCCTATACGAAATTGTTCTTAACAAAAACGCATGCTTACCTAAGTAGGTATAGAATAAGGGCATGATCTAACAAGCCAGTTTTAAATGAGTTTTAAGTTAAGGTGGAACGTTTCACTAGCGCAGCAAATTCAAATTTTCTTGCGTTCTTTTGCCAATAACAGCTTAACTACTCAACGTGATTACATGAAAACAATAATTTTGCGCAAATATATGGAATGTATCAATAAATTACAATTAAAAGTATCACCTAAATATCATTGGTTTAGCGACAAATGGCAATAGACTGAAAAACTCAGACGAAATTTGTTTATTGCAATTTGTCGCTAAGCAAATGATATCTAGGAGATACTTTTAATCGTAATTTATACATTCTATTTCTTTACGTTAAATCAGTTTTAATGTAATCACGTTTAGTAATCAAGCTATTTGTGCACGACGCGATCGAGTGTGAGGAGTACTTCTTTTATAATTAAACCTGTAAAGTGGATACAAATAAATCGGTAGTAAGGAGGTGTCTATGCGAGTGTGAATTTTGTAGTCTGTGGAAATCACGGTTACCAGGGGAGTCTTTTTCTGTTTACTTTTTGACGTTACATTTGAATTTTTATTGCAAAGATATATTTATAGTTAATCGTTAAAGCGAAGAATGTTTATTTAGGGAAAACGTATGTCTCGCACCACCACTGTCCACGCTCCACTTTAAGAAGCAATTTTTGTGTTTAATTAAGAACCAGCGAAAACGATTCGTCACACTATTATTGGCAAAAGAACGCAAGAAAATTTGAATTTGCCGCGCTAGTGAAACGGTCCGCCTTAAACTATTTACGTAGGTACAGAAAACAGCTGTAAGGTAACAACACCTAAAATAATTCGAAATACTACGTTAAACATTTTCAAATGTTTTTACTAGGTTTTTACACTGTAGATAGGTTACAACAGATATCGTTATTGATTAAAAAAACAATATTTTCGCACTAGGGTTAGATATTTAAAAAAAATACAGTTCTACAACTGGCGTTTTTTTTAAACCTTATTTGGACACATTGTTATTTTTTAACGCAGGACTTGATTGCGTTTAAACAATTTTATTTACCTCTACGTTTTGATGCAACTAGCATGGACGAAGTCAATAGACGACCCCCGCAACTTAGCCAAAACGTTGAGGTGAATAAAAATGCGTTTTAGTATGACAAAGTGCTGTGTACAAACAAATAACTATGAGTTCTGTAACTATCTGTAAATACATATTGAAACTGCAGTCCAATACAGTCAGCTATCGATACGGGTTAGATAACAAACAGTGTGGCCGGCAGTTTGCGCAACGAGATCGTGCCCAAATCAACATGGTGCTTGACCCCGTCCGCGTCATTCAAAAGCTTGTATGCATTATCATAGAAATATTTCATTATTAGCTAGATAATATTGTTATATTCCTGTCCTAAATAGTATTTATAAGTAGATTGTTTCCCTGTAAAGTATTTTAAAGCGGGCGAGCTACGTTATCTTTTATTCTAAACCTAGAATATTATATAGTAGTAGTGACTAATATGAAAATTTATTTGCAGATTTTCAAGGAATTTGCAAGCTTTTAAGGTATATTTTGAACCATGTCCAGTTTACTGAGAACTCTTAACATCTTCTAGAACACTGTACAAGATTGTTTCTTTCGAGTGTTTTTCTTCTTATATCTGGTTTTAGTGTAGAATTAGTGAAAATGTGTATTTAGGATACGTCAGGTTAGTTTGTGATAAACTAATTATTAAATACCCTTTTAGCTGTATTCGGAACTGGAGGTTCGTAACCAGTTACGGTAGAAGAAAAATGCATTATAATACGATACTAGTTACCATAGAATACGGTTTTTCCTTGACACGATATACTACTTTTAATAACATAGTTTTTTTCACCTTTTTCAAATATATAAAATTCATAAAATACGTGGTATTGTTGGTCTTATGAAGAAGCTCAAAGTCGCGAGGCGAGCTATGGAGAGAGCTATGCTCGGAGTTTCCTTCCGAGATAAGATCCGAAGATAGATCCAAATTAGCAATTTGAAGTGGCAGTGGTCAGGCCACATCGCTCGTAGAACTGACAACAGATGGAGAAGAAAGGTTCTCGAGTGGCGACCACGAACCGGAAAACGCAGCGTAGGACGGCCCCCCACTACCTGGTCAGAACCGCGGGGAGCCGAAGGATGCAGGAGGCAAGCAATCACTCAAGGTGGCGCTCTCTGGGGGAGGCCTATGTTCAACAGTGGACGTCTTCAGGCTGATGATGATGATAAAATAACAATGGTTTGAGTTTTACAATTAAACGTTTTAAATTGTCCTTAACTTATCTATCTGACTGACAGACAACTTACAGCCCCAGCCCCTGGACCTGGAAATTTGATGTTTGGAGAGTGTCTTCCTTTTTTCGTTATCCCATTTCCATTACCAGTAAAACGTTTTCAAACGTATCGAGGTGATTCGAGCTACAGTGGCTGCATAAAAGGTGGCTAGACTCAGCTGGCAAAACGCCAGGGGTCACCAGGGGACGCCAGGGGTATTCCGAGTAACAAAGCTTTTTACTCCGTTTTCTTTTTTATTCAGCTGTAGGTGAATTGGTTGTATACATGTATGAAAATTAAAAAAGCACTTTGAAAAGTAGATACAAATGTTTCAGTAAATAAAACAACTATCTTACCTACCTTGAACTTGCGAAAGTGCTTACCTATTAACCAATCTACATAGGTAAAAATGAAAACGTATAAATTAAAAATAATGTCTAATACTTTTTTTTTTAACGGGCAAATTGCCTTTATTACTCAAGCTAACTACCACAATAATAAAAACTAAACTAAACTAAGCTAAACTAAACTAGCTACACTACCTACTACAAAGAACACTTATAGACTGTATAATAGCCGCGATGGCCTATAGACAGTCCAAGTGCTCCAGCCCACTACCGGTAGGTAGCGTATCCAACGTACTCTAATACTTCATTGTCATTTCAGTAAATCTTTCCAACATCCCAAAAACGTGAAAATCCAAAAAAATATGTGCTCTGAACAAACAAAATAATCTTTTTCATACTGCTTTAAAAAATAGAGTAAAAGGTCACAACCCCCAACGCTTTGCATTGCGTGATATCTTTACACCTCCACGCGTTGAAAAAATAATTGTGTTCCGACAAAAAACGTATCAGGGCTCTTCTGCCCTTCAAATATTCAAATGATTCCTTCAAAGGCGAGGTAAAAACATTCGTTTTGCTTATTACAGCCTTAATCGACATTTGATGTGACGATCTTGGAGCCAGGGGGATCTGACGCGGTTTTAAGGACCCAATTTACAAATTATGGGTGTGGCTGAAGAAAAACTTCAGTGGGAAATAGATGATTCTTTGTCACACCTACTTAGTTTTATTCTCGTAGAAACCACAGGTAGATAATAAGGTATACGTGAGAACCATGACAGATTTCAAAACATTTGTTAATACACAATCAAAATTTGTTTTGAAGATAACTCTATGCGGCTCTGTTTAGAAGCAATGTAATGCATACAGTAACTAAAAACCACAGACCTAGAATATTTTCGAGGGTATAAACAGACAAGATTTTATTTCCAAAACTCTACAATACCCTCCCTATTTTTGCCCTATTTTTTACCCTACAATATTTTATATTATCAGTAGGTATAACTTGTGGCCCCCCCGCCCACACTTAGGGTCGGTTTTTCGATGAGGCAACCAATGGTGAAAAACTAAAAAAATTTGACCATTGGTTAGAATTTGTTAGTGTTTTTAACTATTGGTTACCTTAACTACGGATTAAAAATCCACCCTAAGACGCATCTACCTCGTGGTTTTTTAACACAGTGTTAATTTTTTTTATTATTGTTTTCAGTCTGGTTTGTATACCACTGCATGGCAAACGCCTGCCTACCCTCCTTCCACTCTTCGCAATCTAAAGCTTTAACTGACCAGCCATTTCAGTTAAAGTCTAGCTCATCCCCAGTGTACAGTGTTAAAATTACATTTAACTTTGACATTGTTCCAGTAAGTGGTTATTTCTTTATGACGGCTCAGCTATTGTATAATTACGTTCGCCACACGGAGCCAGTGGAGCGCTCGACACATACATATCTACGGTCTATCCAAAGAATTTCAAACCAGCGCTCATACCGAAGCACGACTAGCGGTTGCTAACCGATCGGTAAAGTTAAGCAACGCTCGCAGCGGTCACTACTTTGATGGGTGACCGCTACAGCAAAAAGTGGTATTTACAACTGAGCGCTACTGTGCTTCGGAGGGCAGGCTAAGCCGTAGGTTCCGGCTGTTGTGGTAAGACAATTAGTCGTTAAGCCAAGTCAGAAGCCTATGGGCGGCCTAAAAAAATTATGACACCAGGGCTGACCACCTGCCTACGCGAGAAGAAGGAGAAGAAGCATTTGAAACTACTTTTATATTATGATCTGTGGTGGTCACAAATTAAATACGCTGTGTTCATAATAATACTAAATAACTCTTCGTCATTCTGTAACTTATACCAAAAGTTCCTTAACAACAATACTTATCCTTGTGGAATCGAGCATAACTAAAAAGTTACTTTATCTATTCCCATCAAGACACGAGTTCCCATGTCACCAGTAATATTTGTTCATTTTCCCCAAGAACCAGTCATAATGGATAGCAGCTATTCGCGTAATGACCGGGTAAAGTAAGGGCATCGCTCATCGCCCAGCTCTGAAATGTGTATTACGCTTGTTGCGAGATTTACGTTGTGGGCTTTCACTACTGGATACAGGCGCGGATACAGATATGGGGCGTCACTTTTGACCTACAAATCAATGGAATTAAGTCTCACGGGGTCTACTAAAACTCAATGGACCTAAATCTCAATATGCCTACCTCGCGTTTGGTTTAGGTACACTGCGTTTTAGGTAACCAGTGAGTAAAGGCTTCAAAAAAGGGTTCTCCTTTCCTCTTTCGCTCCACTGAGAGTAAATTAGTCGAGGAATACTTTTTTAGGAACTGGGACATAGACTCTTGACTTTTAATTCAGTATTTTCTCTGCATTTTTGTTTACACTGTTCTCTTGTTTGCTTTGTTTCTCCTTTTTTTCAAAGTAAAGAAGCAATATCAATAATTTAAAATTAAGGACTTCTTCTTTTTGATCACTAATTTCTTCAACACCCAGTAAATATTTATGATTTTTATAGCAGCATCGCCTGCTTAGCGTAATCTACTGATTAATTTGTAAAGGAAAAATTTGATGAAATTTGGGATGATTCTCAAGAATTTCTCAATAGATGACGCTGCCAACCCCGTAAGTTGGTTGTAAAAGGTGAAGGTTAAATTCGGACACGAGACCACTTGTCACGGTAGCTTAAGTAAAGCACGTCCCGGCTTTAGGGACGAATGGATGCGGGTTCATGTCCCGTTCGGGATTCAAATTTTTCCTTTAGAAATTAACCCAGTAAATACTTTATCTCATTTAACTAATAGAACTTGATGGCATCTGACAATAAGACTCGAATTATTTCCATTTTTTCTCTATCGGAATACTTGGGACTACAATAATAATATTACTAGCATTTCATCCAGCTTCACATGTCCATGTTCATTTAGTGCCTTCATACACATTATAAAATTGTTGAAAATTGCAAATACCGAAAATCGAGACTTGTGGTAACAAATTGTACTCGTATTTCATAGCCCAACAGAAAATTTCATAATAAAATTTTCTGATTTTGCCGCCAATAATCGCCAATGCCATTAAACAGGTGTTGAGCTTTGTGAAATATTGTTTTTCGATATTTTCCACCATTCGTTTAGCGTGATTGCTTTTCTGAACTGTTTTACACACGAATTTACAACTTTAAACTAGGGATGCAATTGCAGGTCGGGTTGATTATCGATATCGATAAAATACCACTGAGTGGCAGATTTTTTCACTAACTGTATCAATTTAAAATTATTTTGTTGGTTTTGCTATAAGTTTACAGAGTTTATCCACTATTATCACAATGATTAAATAATAGATTTGATCACTTTGTGTCGAGGCTACAAGTGAACAACATAATTTGTGTTTATCACTTACCTCAACTTACTAGTTTTCACCATATCTATTATTTGTTGAAAACCGCTAACTACTCAGTCAGTACCAAACATTTATAAATGCGATAGGTAACTGTACCATGTCTCTAATAGCAATGTTAACGAGACTAATAAAATTGAAAATTATAGTTTCGGGAATTGCTTATTTCAAGAAAATTACAAGGATATCTATTGCAATGCATTTACTTTTAAAGGTTCAATATATTCCAATTAATTTCTCACTCGCGCTGTTTGATGGTAGACTTACATATCCGCAAACGACGAATTTTATCGATTACTATGTATATTTGGTAAATCTATTTAGGAGTAATTATTGAACTATATCGATATCGGTAATTTTGTTTCAGTTACATCCCTGTTCAACGTCTGCGCTCGTTGTTGCTCCAATATTTATTTATAAAAGTATCGGATAACGCTTAAACATTAATTTGTAAATGGCAGTTCAAACTGTCGATGACCTTTTCAAAGCTATGAAAAGGTCATCCTAAAAAGGGAATTGAGTTTTAGAAATTATTTTGGGAAATTCCGATATTGGAAATAAGTTCTTGATTACTTTATTAAAATTTTATAGCTTAATTTTGAAGCGAGTAATTTATTCGATTTCGTAATTACTGTTCTACGTTTATTCGTAGCAATCTCAATAATTAGAAGGACGCAAAAGTTATAAAAAAATAATAAATCAATTTAATTTTCTCTTGTTTTCTACAAGTCAAAGTTAAACACGAAACTTAAGGTAGATGACAGTAAAAATATCTAAGTAAGTAAGTAAACAATAGTTATTTATGATATTAGGGCGGTAAGTTGTTTTTTACAAACGAGTAGACGAATGTAAGCCCGAGACGAAGTCGAGGGCTTACCATAGTGACGAGTTTGTAGAAACCAATTTCCGCACGTGTATCATACAACATTTTTCAACACATTTGCGAGAAAACAGTAGAATAAGTAATGAAACAAACTTTTGTTTACTAGTGGGAAAGTCGCAACAAACAATCTTTGATGTTCCTAATCTAATATGAAAATGGCGCGCATTTACAATGCAAATGGCGCCACGTGCGTGTGGTCAAAATTAGAACTACATCTTTAGTTTCATTTTCTGTTTAGTATTAAAGTGAGACAAACGTATTGAGCAAAAACGCTTCCAAGGAGTTTCGATCATTCAGCATATTTATTCTCGTAATGTGAAACTTCTTGGTGAAATTCTTATGTTTTATTGTAATTAAAAAAATAACCGTAAAGGTTACGCACGGCGCTATACAACGAAGGATGCGGTAAAATAGGTACTTAGGTGAGAGTAGCTATTTTACCGCACGCTCCGTTGTATGGTGCGTAATGTTTAACTTTCGAACAATGTATACAGGCTTCGTAAATGCATTTTTTTGAGCAAATGTGTTGAAAAATAATAAATGTATAATATAATTTTGTTTTATTATAACAGGACAAATTACCCTGATAAACCATTTGCCTTATCTATCCTTACTCGTACGCAATGTAAACTAATTAGCTACATCGCACTTAATGAGCATCTAGTAATAATAAAATGTCTAATGTCGGTCAAACGAATCCAACCCAGAATATAACACACTAAATTAATACTGGGTGGCGCAAAAGTAAAGACCCTATTTGGTTCAGCTATAACATTTTTTCTAAATTAGAAAACTAGATTTAGGTTTTTTTAAATGTATATTTGTGCCATTAAATTTCGTACCATTAGGATTTAAAGATGATGTCTTTTAAATGGTGACCTCCAGAGTTGATACACATTTGAGCCCTATTTATGACATTTTGCAAGATGATTTCCTTCAAAATTGGTTATGAGTGACGAAGCGCATTTCCATCTCTCAGGGCATGTCAATAAGCAGAATACTCGGTTCTGGGGCACTGATAATCCGCGCATTATTCAAGAAACACCTCTACACCCACTAAAAGTTACTGTATGGTGTGGCATCTGTGTTGACAGAGTGATCGGACCCTATTTTTTCGAAGACGCTGGAGGCAATGCGATAACTGTCACTGGAGAACGCTACAGAACCATGTTACGTGAGTTTTTGATACCCAGTTTGGACGAATTGGGGCTGGAGCACATCTGGTTTCAACAAGACGGCGCTACGGCACACACAGCGCGCGACACTATGGACTTAGTGAGGGACGCTTTTCCAAGCCGAGTTATCTCTCGTTTTGGCGATTTGCCTTGGCCTGCAAGATCACCCGATCTGACCAGTCCAGACTTCTTTCTTTGGGGTTTTTTGAAATCTCGGGTGTATGTGAACAAGCCACAGACTCTCGCAGCTCTAAAAGAAAACATTCGTCAAGAAATAACGAACATATCGCAGGAAGTGTTACGGCAAGTTATGCAAAATGTCATAAATAGGGCTCAAATGTGTATCAACTCTGGAGGTCACCATTTAAAAGACATCATCTTTAAATCCTAATGGTACGAAATTTAATGGCACAAATATACATTTAAAAAAACCTAAATCTAGTTTTCTAATTTAGAAAAAATGTTATAGCTGAACCAAATAGGGTCTTTACTTTTGCGCCACCCAGTATTAAGCCTAAAAAATCTAAAAAGTATACGTGAGTTCAAAGTATCAGGATAGCAGAAATTATAGGAGAGTTGATTTGTGAACGCTCGTAGAACTGACAACCGGTGGTGAAGAAAGGTTCTCAAGTAGCGACCACGAACCGGAAGACGCAGCATAGGTCGGCCCCCCACTAGGTGGACCGACGATCTGGTGAAAACCACGGGGAGCGGATGGATGCAGGAGGCAAGCAGTCCCTCAAAGTGGCTCTGTGGGGGAGACCTATGTTCAGCAGTGAACGTCGTCAGGCTGTTGATGATGATGATTTGTGAATACTCTATGTTTGGTTAGAAAGACAATATACATTTTAACCACCAAATTCCCCACAGCATGGCAACGCGACGACATCGAGTGAGACGTCAGTCGGCACCAACACGGCTGCCGCGACTGCGGGCCCCAGTAAAGCACCACCACCAGCTGCCAAGTTCCGCCACGGACTCCTCCAACTCATGATACACACCATCGACCCGATGCATGATGGTGAGTTAGGTACGCACGCTTTGCTTTATACGCTCTTACCGTGACGGTGTGGACGCTCAGTTCTTTTGGTTGTGACTTTCCGCTACAAAGTTTGCTTGCGTCGCAACCAGTTGTGAGAGAATAAAATAATTATTTCTTCACAACCAGTTGCGAACAAGATGTTCTCGAAAAGTTCTTTATGTGATCATGTTGCATCAATTTTCTGCTTCGATATACCTATTATTATTTAATCTATTCCAGTTTAGACCAATGTGCACTAATAACAGTCTTTTTAAATGATAATTACTTGTTGAAGAATGACACATGACTGTGCCATTTTTAATGAGTACATTATGCTCACAAATTCTGCAAATCGTTTTAAATTAAAGACCACAAACACGTTAAATCTTAACTCAAAGAAACCCGTCTAGCAATAGTCAACAAAAAATATAAAAGGCCATTCCCAGCCCGAGACTTCCAACTATTTCTTCTTCAAAGCGTTTCTAAAATCATTAAGAAGCTATTGTCAGCATTTAGTGCCTATAAGATTCAACACTCTAACCTGGCGCAGTGCCAAAATGTAGCGGTTTCTTTGCCAGGAATGGAGCTTTTAGATGGCAAGACAGTCTTACCTTATACCTAACCTCACTCTAGATTGTACTAGGTATATAATCATCAGCCAGCCCTAAGTGGCCACTACTGGGTCATGAGTCTTCTATTACGTGGATAGAGTAGGATGTATCCACCACGCTGTACAAATGCGGGTTAGTGGATGACACAATACTATCCTCGAATTTTGTAGTTCTTGGACACCGCTGTTTCTTCACAACGCATGTTTTCCTTCACATTGAAAAAGTAAACTCATAGTGAATCCCGACTAGCTGTTCCTAATCGATCATTAAATTATGCAACGTTTGATGTCGTCACTTCACTACTTAGATGGGTGATTAATACAAAAAGTGGTATTTACAACTTAGCGCTACCGTGTATCAGAGGGCACGTTAAGCCGTCGGTCCAAACTGTTGTCATAAGACAATAGTCGTTAAGCCAAGTCAGACGCCCTTGGGTGGCCTAAAAGTTATGACACCAGGGCTGACCACAGCCTGCCAGAAGAAGATTTTAAAAGCGAGTGCTTCCGTAATCACATTGGAGTCTTCCAATCGAGAGTAAACAGGGGGCCTACTGTCACCTGAAGACCTAAAGTGAATCGCTACAATACAATTTGTATGGTAGTGATTCAATTTAGGTCTTCATTTGAATCGCGCTAATAGGTGACAGTAGGCCCCCAGGGATGGGGAAGAAAGGTTCTCAAGTGGCGAACACGAACCGGAAGACGCAGCGTAGGCCGGCCCCCACTCGGTGGACCGACGATCTGGTGAAAGCCGCGGTGAGCCGCTGGATGCAGGAGGCGAGAAGCCGCTCAAGGTGGCGCGCTCTGGGGGAGGCCTATGTTCAGCAGTGGACGTCTATAGGCTGTTGATGATGATGATGAGGCCCCCAGGTATCTTCTAGGCAGGCATGTTACATCCTAGACCGCATTGTCACTTACCATCTGGTGAAATAGTGGTCAAGCACAAGATTGTCAAACAATAAAAACCTTGGAGAGTCATTATGCGGGATCGAACGAACGTGATTCGATTCGTAGTAGGTAATAGGACTGAAAGACGTATGAGCTACTAAGCTACACAGGCCACACTTGCTCTATCCTAGCCACAGATGTGATTACTCCCAAAATTGAGCAAAATTTGATCACATAAAAGACGAAATATAATCAAGTCTAGCACTAAAGTTGAGCAACCATTACCGTCGCGAGGTTCACACTGTGCACAAAGGGGGCACCCCTAAGCTACTAGTCTGGGAGACAACAGCTCGACCGCGTTGAGAATTTTGAATATTATATTTTGCAGTAGAATCCTATTTTGGTTTGGTAATTTCGTCCAATACTCGTTTCATTTGAAAAATCACTATTGCGTGTATTTTCATTTCGTTTATGTTCGTCGCATTTTAAAGAACCAACCGTATAAATAACGATTTTTTTATTTTATACTTTGTTGGTATATTTTTAGGCCAACTGTATTATCCTTATAGATTGAAGTATCTCATTTGCATCATACAATATGCATATTTACATATTCCTACTAATATATAAAAATGGAACATTGTCTGTTTGTATGTTTGTTTGTTAGTACGACTTCCAAGGCAAAACAGCTGGATCGATTTGGCTGAAATTTTGCACACAGATTGTTGACACTATCGAGATCAACATAGGATACTTTTTATTCCAGAAAATTACGGAAAATTTCGTTTCTGCGGGAAAACTGATGAATTGTAGTGATATCATCATCATCATTGACAACAGCCTGAAGACGTCTACTGCTGAACATAGGCCTCCCCCAGAGAGGGCCACGTTGAGCGACTGCTCGCCTCTTGCATCCATCGGCTCCCCGCGGCTTTCACCAGATCGTCGGTCTAGTGCATTTAGAATTAGCAAGCTGTAATATTGGCAATGGGCAGGCCACATCACTCGTAGAGCTGGCAACCGATGGGGAAGAATGGTTCTCGAGTAGCGACCACGAACCGGAAGACGCAGCGTAGGCCAGCCCCCCACTAGTTGGAACGACGATCCGATGTAGTGACATATTATTATGAAATAAATTAGAAGACCAAACAAAGTATGGGCAAAAATGCCATATAGGTAAACTAAGGTCATTCTTACGTGGTCGAGCTGTTAAGTCCGAAAACAGGGCAGGTGCCAAGAGTTCCGACAGTGGCCTAGTTAAGACTTCATAGCAAGCCTGGCTTGCCCACCGATGCCAAAATGCACTGCGCACTTTGTCAAGGTAAGTTATTGTACCCACTGTCTTTTTTGTTTGGGATTTTAGACTGTATTTTCGTGCGTATTTATAATGTTTGTATTTGAGGTAATTCCTGAACGATTGAAAAAAAAAACAATTTTGGAATTAGGAACAGAATTTGAAAACTATCCTCCTACCAAATACAGGTTGGAACACTGACTGATCTCTATATTGTTTTTTCTCTAATCTGTCTGTCTGTTTTTCTATTATACACGTAGGTACGCTGGATAGACGATATCGTACAAAAATTGAGAATTTCTTGTGCCGATTTGAAGCGCCTCTCTGAGTGTCCTGAGAACTATAGTTTAAAAAGCTATCGCGTTGATTGGTTGGTTTAATTAGTTCCGAGGACACCCACGATGTCACTCTTAGCAATCAGCGCCAAAATGGCGAAAATCAAATGCCTTCAGTCAATATGAAGTCCTGTATAATAGAGGTCAGTGTTGGACCAAACCAATGCCCCCGGTGGGAAAGAACCTACATCCTAAATATTATAGCCAACTACATAAAACTTAGTAATAATAACTACTTTGTTAAGTTTTACTAAAATAAAACATTTTATTTTTATTTTAAAGTAGGTAGCGATAATTGCATTCAAAATTTTTTAAAGGCCTTAGCCGTGAATTGAGCTTGCCATAATATTCGGAACATAAACATCCTGTATTTTTACAAAGCCGATCGAAAATATTTGCGTCTCTTGTGAAGAGAATACCAAAGAAGAAAGAAGAGTTTAAAGACAATGCAGCTTCGAGGATTAGTAATGTTTAGGTACTAAATGTTTCTATTAATTTGGTACCTTCCTTTACTTCCCCTTGTGGTTGTAATCACATCGGAGCGCCATAACCATCTTCATCATCATCATCATCATCATCACAAGCCTTTTCAGTTCAAAGGAAAATTAGAGAAAAGGACACTTTAAGAAAAGGAAATTTAACCACGAACCGGAAGACGCAGCGTGTGTCGGCCCCCTACTAGGTGGACCGAAGATCTGGTGGAAACTGCGGGGAGCCGATGGATGCAGAAGGCGAGCAGCCGCTCAAAATTGCGGTCTCTGGGGGCCTATGTTCATCAGTAGACGTCTTCAGGCATTGGTGATGATTAACCATTAGCTAAAACTTAGAAATGCAGCTACACATTTTAACTGTTTTAAATTAACGCAAACTTTAGGTATAGGTAATTAGAAAAACAAACCCAAATAATGATATGTTGCATTGGATTGCTAAAACTTTTCTGCTGACTTTCATCCTCCAATGTGAGGTTGTCCTGCGGTTTAAAGAGGACCGTTGTAGTTTTTTAAAATTATATTGCCGTCGCTCTGCTCTCCGCACGTATGATAGACACAATAGAGCCCATGAGTGAATTTACCTACGATTTAGCGTATTGGGCGCCAGCGGTTTTCACCCTCTAAGACTTAACAAAATCTTTTGATTTTGGTATCAATCGTTTGGATAGATTGTATAATCTATGCTTGTACGTCTTTATATTTTGAAAATATGTTTCGTGTTCTTGTTACGACTTATTTTCTTAGTCATAATTTTGAAGCTAAAAATTCGTAACGTTAGGTGGCTATAAATACGAAGATATTGTAAAAACTTAATAAAGGGTGACGTACGAGCATGGTTTTTTACTGGGTAATAAACCACATAAAAAAATCATCAAAATCGAACAATATTTAGAGGTGGAAAAGCATTGGCACTTATTGTATGGACAAGAGCAGTATACGCTTCTCTTAATTAAATAATAACGTAACAGGCACATTTTTCTATCAGTATTTAACTATTCAAACATTTTTCATACGTTTTGGCATTTTGTACAGAGATAAAATATCAGCTTAAAGCAACGAACTTGTCAGAATAATACCAGTCTCTGCATCAATAAGCATTTCAAAAACATAGATTTTGATAGTCCTTGGCGTTAAGTGCCGACCCTGCCTTGACCGCGAGGTCTCACTGGAATCGATTCTATCACGAAATCCCACTGTTTCCGTTTGTAGGATATAGGTACGTGAACTTTCTTCAAGGATTTGCAGTTGGTTAGTTTAGGTTGGTTTAGTTACTGGATTAAAAGTTGTTGAGGTTAGTTTAAATAAAGCTATAGGTACTCACTGGGGCCAATTTTAAAGGCTTTAGTTGACAGATCTAAAACTCCTAAAACTGTTGCTGTCCTTGTCTAATAGACGGTAATGTAAGAGACGGGTACATTTTTAGTAAGTTAAAGACTGTCAACTAAAGCCTTCAAAATTGGGCCTACTGTAGTAGTTTAGCACTGGATTATTGTTTGAGTAAGAAAATTATTTTTGATAACCTATAACGGCTGCAATAAATACATAATAAGTATAATCTATTATTTAAAAAAAATTATATTCGTGAGTAACAGTCGGATATATATTTATTTAAAATGAATCACACTTATGAGAATTTTAATACTAAAATTTCTATTATGTCCAGTCAAACATCGTTAGCATAACAAAAAAAAGCTGCACTGACATGAACTCCGAAAACTAAGCGAGTGGAAATAAAAATAATGATCATTAGTTTTAACTTATAGGATTACAGACTTCACCATCACGTGAACGTCGAGGCAATCCAGCTGCTCGATCACACGGATATAGTTAGAAGATTGAAAAGAACAAAACCATTTGAGTTAGTGTACTGTCATAGTGTATTAAATGTTAGTATAGTGTAGTGCAAACAAGTGCTACCTAAAAAGAACACAAGAACAAAGTATCTTCGCCTTAATAGAGACAATAAGAAACGTGTTATTGGACACATTCTTAGATAATTTGATTGTAGAAGTTTAGGTTAAATTAAAATTACTCATTAGTCAAATAGATGGCTAGATTGTAATATAAATAGAGTGTCTAACAAGGCATTCTAGGAATAGGAAAAATAAAAAAAATTAGTTTTAACTTTTGTGAGTAAAAACTTGTAATTGATGCAAATTGGAAAATTCAAATGGTTCATATGGTAATATCAATTGACGTACTAAACAAATACCTATGGCAGTAACTGGTAACTACCAGAGTGATAATAATGAACTATTCCAGCACTGGACCAATCTAAAGCGACATAAAACTGATTTGTTATGGTTACCACTGTAGGTACTGTCCACCAGTACCCTAGTACAGCGTATGTGATTTTATTTTGTTAAAGCTATGGCAACATTTATGGCAATATGACATGAACAGCGTTTATGGCCATGTCTTGCCATTCTATCTTTTCAAGTTTGAATAACATTTTAGAGTAATACACAAAGAAAATGATTACACTACACGCGAGATTATTATTTATTCGAAATATTCGAGTTGGTGAAAGTAGCTATGGTAACAAAATACAAATTAAACAAATAGACGGGCTATTCCAGTCTGTCCCCTCGTGCTGTCCCCTCGAGGGGACAGACAAGAATAAAAATTCCTGTCTGTCCCCGAACTATAAATATTGTGAATGAAATCTCGTCTTGAGCTCCGTTTCACTAGTTATTTTCATTCAATGAGTAAACCAAAAAGGCAGGTACAAAAACCAAAGAAGCTCACACACACACACACAACGCACATCAACACACACAACACACACACACACACACAACACACACACACACAACACACACACGCACATCAACCCACACACAGCACACAACAACACACACAACACACACACGCACATCAACACACACACACACAACACACACACACACACACAACACACACACGCACATCAACCCACACACAGCACACAACAACACACACAACACACATCAAACACACATCAACCTCATCAACCTCAATCTCATCGCACATTCAATTTTATTTTATTTATGTAGGTAAGACGTTTATAAAAAAACAAATCTATTGTATAGTTACTTACAAACTAACATCATTATATCAAATACATATAAAAAAAAACATAAGTTCCTCATTACAAAAACCTGCTGCAGTAGGTAGAAGCTGTTATATTATACTTACTCTTCAAACTAGCCAATCCATCACAACATCAAAGGTGCCTACTTAAAACCACACCGTCACGACAAAGTACGTTGATGACAAAGCTTCTAAAGCTGCGGCTACACCAGCGCGTCTAGTGGCTTCACTGAAGCTTCAAAATCGGCTATTCGGCACCCATCGCTGCTTAAGTTCGAAGACGGCCGCTCCGCGATCCCCGTGGACAGCGATGGGTACCGAATGTCCCCATTGCTGCCCGCTGACGCTGCCGCTTCGCTTAGCGTGCCCATTGTGTTAATCCCATATATAAGCATTATAGTATGAAGTGATATGGATGTAAGGGTGAGTGCTCACTTGATGGACCATGGATCTCTGGATCGCTAGGAGTGGGATTGGTTATCGTCTTTAGATTAATATAAATATGGGTTTAGATTTAATAAATAACAAATAACACCTAACGAGCGAATACACAGATTCTGCATGCATAGATTATGTTTGTATAATACGCATGCAGGATCTGTGGATCCCCGAGTATCGTAGAGGAATTGTGAGCGCTGCTCAGACTCCTGATATAGCTAGGAGATTTTAGTGGAATAGGTTTTGTTGGTACTAGTTGCGTCCCCAGTATAGGGGATCGGAATGGAATAGCGAGTGCTGTGTAGTCCCCTAGGGGACTGGGCAAGGGAGTTCAAGGGGAAGTAGCGAACATTTCTCCACCTTGTTCTCTCATGTTGAACTCTCAAAATTCATGATAAATGAGACGTTTCATTCACGTTTACTTGCGGCTGCATAAATATTTTGTCCTGTCAAGGGAATTGAACTCAGCCTACGGGTTATAAACCGACCTGCTCAGCCACAGCACTCCACTGCGAGGCTGCCAAAACAGATTAGAATAACGCTGTAATATACTCAGCTTCATCCCTTGCTCTAAGGCCTTGGTCTCCTATTAAATGCTATATGTGGCGTCCGACTTCAGCCTTTTCGTTCCGATCGACGTCTGAACGCCAGGCACGACGTCAGCAGTCAATACATCTCATATCGAACGATGACGTCTCGTTCACAAAAGTAGTCGACAAAAAGTGCTCGCGTGTAGTCGTGTGATATAAAATGGATATAAATTCGACACTTGGCGGCGCTTGTGTTACTTTGTATAGTGCACTATAACATTTGACTGATTCAATCAATAACTCGTCATTTTCTTTATCAAATTTCGTCATTTTTTTACTGACGCCAAATACGACATTCACGCTGCAATGCTTCGAAATAACTAGAGACGTGGCGCAAAGCGTTAGAATGCCGCCTACGGCGTCCACACGCCAATGTCAGCGTGTGAAAGAGACCACAACAGTACATTTCTATAGTAAGCTTCGTGACGCGTGACGCTGTACGCGGTCGACGGCGTTTATAAGAGACCATAGCCTAAGTTACACAAAAAGTCACCTACCCTATAAGAAGTAAAAAGCCACATTGATACGTTTATGATACGGGCTAGCAAGTCATAAATAATTCATATAAGCAGTGCACGCTCACCCTAAGCAATCCTTTGTCCGTTCGCCGGTGAAATGGTCGATTTAGCCTAAGCACTTTCAGACGTTGACAAGCTAGATGTCCCTAAATCTGGGACTCTGTTGAAAGCAAAACGCTCGCTCACTGCTTACCTTTTGTTGAGATATGGCTGATTTATTCGTGGATTTGGTTACCTATACCGATTTGTAGTAATAGCCACGGATTTGGTATTGATGCAGAAAATTACCTATTTAGCCTTCGTACGGAAACTGTATTTTTCGGAATAAAAGTTGTATATACAATAAGCAATCTTTAGGCAACATAAGTCTTTTATGTTTTCACACTAATATTATAAACGTGAAAGTTGGTGTTTTTGTGTGATGTTTGTTACTCCTTCACGCTCTAACGGCTTGATTTTGGATGAAAGCAATAGAGAAATATTTAACACATAGGCTACTTTTTATCCGCGGGTGAAACCGCGGGGCAAAGCTAGTACTTTATAAAGACTCTATGCACTGTGACGTAATATTGAATATTGTGTATCTACCTGTTGCTATTGCGTATCTACTTAGAGGCGCTCATTAGCGAAGCTTGACTACTAGGATGGGTGACCGCTACAAAAAGTGGTAGGTATTTACAACTGAGCGCTTTTACCGTGTTTAGGATTATTCGCAGTAACACTTAGCGCGATAAGCCGCCATCTTCTATTGCGTATCAAAATATGTTTAATGATAGTTTTTAATTCAAAATAAGGGAAAAAACGTTACACTAGCGCGGGAAATTTTAATTTTCTTGCGTTCTTTTGCCAATAATAGCTTAATTACTCAACGTGATTACATGAAAACTAATTTTGCGCAAATAAATAGAATGTATCAACAAATTGCGATTAAAATTAACAATTTTCTTCTTAGTTTTTCAGTCTATTGCCATTTGTCGCTAAACCAATGATATGTAGGTAATATTTTTAATTGTAATTTATTGATACATTATATATATTTGCGCAAAATCATTTTTCATGTAATCACGTTGAGTAATTAAGCTATTATTGGCAAAAGAACGCAAGAAAATTTGAATTTCCCGCGCTAGTGTAACGTTGCACCCTAACGAATTTTATTGGTGTGACTGCAATAAGCACAGAATTCGCCCTATTAATTACCTACCTACTGTAACGATACAGGCTGTCTCGTGACGTCACAAATATTATAAATTCTACCTAAAGTATAAAAATACTGAAATAATTTGATCAAAGCATTTTACGCACAAAGAATAGTCCAAAAATAAAGGAAATAGTCGTTGGCATCGCATTAACTGATAGAGAAAATGTAGAGATAGGTGTAAAAGTGGTTATCTGTGGTAAAATAAGGTAATAGTAAAAGAAATCAAACCTCAAAATAATTCTCATACTAAAAGGTTCATACTTAGATATGGGGAGCTGCTAGTCGTAGAGCGTTCGATCACTGAATGTGTCAAAAAATTTCCTGGAATTCCAAATTTAATTGTGACAGATTTATGTTTCTTAATTTCATTGTCCAATCCCTGAAGCCCGCGTGGTGAAAGTAGGAGCATGCGTAAGAAATTTTTGTTAAGGCTAGTACGTTTTGATAACCTCAGTGGAGGGGTGGTTGAGTAGGTCGAATCGTAACTCGGAGGCGGCGGGTTCGATTCCCGCGACAGGAGAAATGTTTGTGCACGGGAAATAAAGGCGCACATATTAGTAAGATGAGTAAATAATTACAAACTAAATTACATTATGGTAGAATTTATTTAATAAAAATCGTATAATTTGAGGAATCATTTTGTACTATTCGTTATTTATAATCGTACTAATATTAAAAAAATGCGAAAGTTCTTGTGTTAATGTTCGTTACTTTATATCTTCGTAACTACTGAACCGATTTTGATGAAATTTGGAATGTAGATAGCTTATACGCTAGATTAACATACAGAATACTTTTGTCCGCGATTAACGCCGCGGGGTGCAACTAGTATTATCATATTTTTGGTAGAGAAAAGTTGTAATGATTTATTCGTAGAGACTTACATTTCAAATTGAGGTTAATGAAAAATAAACATCTAGTGTACTTTTATAAGATTTTGACGGCCTTTTGTCAGTTCTGGATATGTTAGCAGAAGGTTGGAGAATTCATCGAAAATGAAGATTAGGCAAGGCTTGTATTGTCGGGGTCAAATAGCTGATACTAAATAAAACGCTTAAATACTTTTTGTTTGTAAATGCGTACGGAGAATGCGGTGTAGCATCCAGACTTAGAACAGTTTGTGTTCGTCACATAAATGTTTGTCCTGGATGGGAGTAGAACTCACGATCTAGAGCTCGGAGGGGGAGCTACTATCAACCGGGCTAACAAGGCAGTCTAAATTGACCATAAATATAGAATAGATTGAATGGATACATTGGAATTAGGTATATTTTTAGTGTTTTCATGTTTACCATTTAGGTATACTAAAGAACGGTTTTGGAATAACGTGCCCTTAAATGCGAAGCAGAAGGAATCGTGTGGGACGATATCGAGCTGTCAAAATAATTTAGTCGTCTTTTGTTAGTGAAGTATCACAACCATACGATATGGAGGAGACTAGGATCGGTACTTGGTTTTGCTTTTTAATGAGACGGATGAAATAGTATGGGGAAATTATAGCAAATTGAGAACGAAAAATCTTTAATAAATTGAAGTGGGGACAATAATCATACAAACGCTATTATTGGGGTATTTATATTCATGAAATTATTGTTTCTAGACGGAAGATAAAAAGATTTTTATCTTTTAGAGAGTGCAGAAAGTATTTAAAGGATAGCAGAGTAGTTTGTTTATATATTGAAAGGATCCACGTTAGGAGGGTTGAATAATTTTAGGCGAGACTAGTTCTTTAATAATTCACAATATTTTCTAGAATTATTACGGGAAGGGATATGTTTCATAGATTGAGAGATCTCGGAGAAAGTGTATATAGTACAAGGAGAAGTCACGAGGACGTTTTAAGTATTAATTAAGACGGATTACATACTCGGTTGTGATTTTTCATACAAGATTTAATTATGCTTTTGTTGGGATTTTGAATATCTTAACGGAAATTTATTTTTAGGCTGTTACAATATGAAAACGCAATTTTCAAACACCTAGTTATTTTATAAGAATAAAGGGATTATATTTTGTATGTACTTTAGTAAGAAAATTGGGACAAGACATTTTCTTTTAAACATATAGAAACAAACACATCGACGCGCGCACTACTAAACGTGACCAGGCAAAAGTTATAAAAGATCTGCCAAGCTGTCAAACGCGATCAGAGTAGAAAATCATTCACGAGATTCGCAAGTCGAAACTTGTCAGAAAAATGCAGATGAAATTTCCGGTTAAATTCATAGTTAGCTTCGCCCTCTCAAGTAATTCTGGATCTGGGGGGAAGTATGCCTCGGGTCCAGGAACTCAGTAAGAGATAAGTTGAAACATTGCAACGAAGCTTGTCTTCCCTTATTTTGCTTAGGGTATGCAGTTCGCGTGTTTTGTGGAGACCTGCACCAGATTTTGCCTCCGTTATAGGATCTGGATCCACCTTTTTGGTTTGGTTTGCATTCTGGCTGAAAGGAGGGCTGAAAAGATTAACTGTCCCGTCTTCGTGTATACGATACCCGGATCCTAAATGCAAATTAAGCTGAACTGTCCCAAGTGTTAGGGTTTTGTCTTGTATGCTGCCCATGGACTCCGGTCCCGCATGCAAGATAAAAATTAGGTGGCAATAGGTTTTAGTTTTGGAGAGCTTTTGTCACAGCTCGTTCTCTCATAGGGTTAGATCAGGTATGTTCTCATTGCACACACCGAGAACAGACATGCACGTTTAAAAGTAAATGTGAGATTTGTAGCAATCTCTAGTGTTTGGGGGTACACACTAATGTATAGGGAAAAGCTATAAGTCGAGGAATACACATGCAGGAGGGGAAAGTTAGGGTTAAAATATTAAAATTCGCGAAAAAATAATAGTGTTAGGGAAATAGATAAAATTCAATAAATAAATAAATAAATTTAAAACGGCATAAAATACATTTAAAGACAAATTCATCATAATAAAATACTAATAAATAAAAGTGCTAATAAATACAATACGTAAATTATCAAAACTATAAAAATATAATCCAAGTTTTCTCGAAGGTTGAAGCTGTGGGTGTTTATTATAGGGCTAGATTGTCGTGGACCTTGCTTTTGGCGGAAAGCTGGGTGATCACAGAAGGTTTTAGTGTGCAGAGAGCAACGCTGCAAAGGTATAAGTAGGTATTTTCTATAGCTGGCACAAGCTTTTGCGAAACTACAGTAGAGATAGAAAGGGGAATGTGTTTGAATACGATTCATCACATTAGTTTTCGTGACTTAGTCTCAACTGAAAAATTATTGTCGTTAACGTTGCGGATCATATTAGTATAAATACGTAATTCTATAAATCTATTTTGTGGTAAAAGTACGTTGTACTATTTATCTATCCTGTGGTATAGGAAGATATTTCTTTAGTTGGGGTTTGCGATGTTCTACGGAGGATATGGAAAGGATCTATTCCTACACGGTGATAGTAAACGCAGATACAAAGTTCGCATGAACAAGTTATGATACTACTGAGAAAATATTATTCTGTGCCTAATTCTGATGTACAAATTCAGCATAATTAGATAGGTATTTTCTTAGCGGATTCTAGGCGGAATTTTACTTAGGAGAGTTGGAAGGATCATATTCCTGCAAGGAAACGAACGGTTTGTATTCTAGTTGCAAAATAGGTAATGCTTGAACGATAGTTAAGTAACTACCGGGAATTAGTAACGACTGGGAATTTATTCTTTATACTTACATAACTATTGGGAATGTATTCTCTGTTTGGAATCATTCGCAAGTAACTTAAATAAAATCGTAATTGAGTTTTGCTCTAGGATCGAAATACATAACGATAGTTAGGAAACTACCGGGAATTAGTAACGACTGGGAATTTATTCCTTTTACTTAGATAACTATTGAGAATTTATTCTCTGGTTGGAATCATTCGCGAGTAACTTAAATATAATCGTAATTGAGTTTCACTCTAGTACGAAATAGGTAATGCTTGTACAATAGTTAAATAACTACCGGGAATTTATTCATAGTTTAGGGTTGTTCGTGTTTGTTTATAGATCAATTTAGTGGAATTCAGAGTTGGGTTTGTTTGATTGATTTTTCAATAAGAGATTTACCTTTTATTCTATTAAAACATTTAAAGTACTATTGATAAGAAATTGTCCTTCGTGTCTTGGGTCAAGCACAGCAGTACCTGTTAGTGATCTCCTTACCAAACGGATAGGGGTAGCTAATTTAAAGATTCGAATGAGAATATCTTGTTGTTAGGAAATAGCATCAATAATCTATTACTATATTAATAATGAAATATAATACCTAAATTATATAAACGGGATTTTTTAGATTACTTTTCAATACAAGTTCTGGAAAATAGAGACAACCTGAATATCACTAAACAGATCATTGAATTCGAATAAATATTTATAGTTAAATGAATACTACTGTTTATTCCACTGCATACTGACGATATAGAATCTACGATAATATTAATAATCTTTAGACGGAAGTTAGGAGAGTTTAAAAGATTGAGCTAATTTTAGAGTCTGTCATATACCGAATGTAGTACGTATTCGATAGACTCACAATGAACTAAGGTGATGTCTATTTTGTTAGGATTTGGAAAAAAAATAATGTCCTCTTGTCCCTTGCACCTTTTGGAGTCCAAACTAGATAAGTAGATAAGAATAGGTAGATGGGGTACCCGACGTACTGACTTGGGATAAATAGAACAAAATTTAGTAAAATCAAATTTCTCTTAGTGTGGGGGAATTTCACACACGGTACCTCCGTGTGGGAAATTTCAAGCACTAAATAGTGGAGGGTTAACCAGCCAGGTAGTCGAGACCCACAGCATTGGAGCGGTGGCGGGGCTCCTATGCCAGAGTTATGATAAACAAATAGAGTTTACTATGACTTTGCTATATAACCAACTCAAACTCAGTTAGCAATATACTTACTTACGTTTTATCTATGTTTCACTTTCCTATCTTGTTAATTTCAACATACGTTCGTCATGAAGCTTTAATTTACTTTCAGTTTTGTTTATGACTAGGAATTATAATGTTCAATTTTTTGCAGGAAAAGATTATTCATTCCTACAATTGAAACCTTTCGAAAATATAGTAGGAAATATATTGATTGGTGCATAATATGATTTTATGTGGAAATTTCAGTTCGGTTACTCAGAGTATAGGAATAGTGTTTATCAGGGGATTAAATTGCAATTATTTGTAGGACGATGAATATATTAAATTAATTTAATATTATTGAATAGGTTAGATGTTAGTTAGGTATTGTCTCATTACTTTAAAAGGATTTGGATTACTGCACTATCACAACGTACGGTTCTACCATTTATAGGAGACGATTCACAAGGCCATAAACATTAAAATAGGTAGTCTAAAATATTCAACAAAGTTTGATAACTTTTTTAATGTATGATTAGGTTTAGAATTTCCGGTGAATTTAATTAATTATTTATTATTATTAAAGAGTTAAATATAGGGTGTTGTTACAATATGTTGGGCCGTGACCAGGATTGACATTTGACTAGGATCTCAAATGACCAGGATCTCAATTGACCAGGATTGACATTTGACTAGGATCTCAAATGACCAGGATCTCAATTGACCAGGATTGACATTTGACTAGGATCTCAAATGACCAGGATCTCAAATGACCAGTATCTTATTTGACCAGGATCTCAAATGGTCAGGATTTTACTTGACTAAGATTTTCGTGCGTTACTTTCGTTATCAGGATGATTTATTTTAGATATTTACATTGGTGATAGTTTTTGGATTAGAATGAGGATGTTGATTGTTTTGGATTAATATTATTTTAAGTAGCGATGGATTTATTTACTATCGCACAATTTGCTGTCCGTGGAAGAGGAAAGGTTTTGAGACAATATGTAGGGGTGGTTTTAGATTACAATAAATTGAATGAAAATTAGTTATAATTTATCTCATAGCTAAAAGAAGGACTCAATTTTTTGAGAGTTTTAATCGTTACTTAATTAGTTATTTTCAATTTTTCGGGGCTATAACGTTCAGGATATCATCGTTAGATTATCGTAGATGATGGATTAATTAAATGATGAAGAGGATGAATATATAAACGGGATTCGAACTATTTATGCTAATATTGAGTTATTTCATTTACGATTGGATTGATATTAAATAGTTAAAAATTTAAAATAGGCCACATTGCAATAACTCAACGGAATTTAAATAAATTCAACATTAGAATGTTTCATTACGATCATGGAAATTTGTTGTAGTAGGTTGGAAAGGAGTAGTAGTTTATTAATCAGATATATACGTATACACATGTTTGATTAATTTTATAATTTATTGGTGCACATAATACGATTGAGCTTCCATTTAGGAAGTACGTGGGAAATTTATCATCATCCAATTTAGAAAAAAAACGACAGAGTCAATTTTCATAAGTAATTCGGAAACATTAGAGTAAATAATTTACATTTCTTTTCTGTGGTTGAAACTAGGAAAGGTTCGAAGTTGGCTAAAATTATAAAACTATAGGGGGCGCTTTACAGTTCAAGATATTTAATAATTTTACTAGTGGTAGTTGTTACGGTGGATAGATTAAGTTCCGATTCAATGGTTATTGTACGATACACAACAATCTAAACAACATAAAATTATTTAAAATAAATTATTAAAATTTCAAAATAGTGGTATTTAAAAACTATTTCGGTTAGCTTGTTTGGTAGTTTTCCGCGTAATTCGAGCTCAAGTTCGGGATTTTTGAGAGTGAATATTATACTTATTGATTAAATTTTCAAATAAAATACTGCGTTTTAATATTCATACTTTAATAACGATATTATATTTAAAACGGAACAAAATAAATTATTTATAGTAGAGGTTAATTCAGTTCGCGAAAATTAATATTTTTTTTGTTGTTATAACTTACTTGTACTGAATAGATGGCTTCAGCCTTGACATTAAATGAAATCTTAAACGAAATTTATTAATTCATATAATTATTTTTATTGTAGAAATGAAATTGAAATAAAATTAAATATTTTATTTTAATATCATGATACGTATTAAGCAATAACTTCAAAGAAGTCTTAAATCTATTGGGAATTGCTAGCCGTTAAGATAGCGAATAAGTTAGTTGACTGGGGTCAAATGTGGATTAATGAATTGTTATGTTGTTGTTTTTGCTTAAGAAAGGGATTTGATTTTGGATAATTAATTTAAAAAAGAGGTCATTTTTATGTAAGCAAGTATCATTGTATGGACATGGTCAGAGGTATTAACAGTGCAGGAGGATCTTAGTGGCTTAGCAAGATCTACGGTTTAAGGGATTTGTTGACGGGTGGTTTTGACTTACACGACTCAACAAATGGGTTGATATAATTTAAGGCTAGGTGCTAGGTTAAAAGAGAAAGCCTAAGTTTAAACAAAACTGTTATAACAACCCCGTACTCTACAAGGTAGGAACATCCGATCTGCTACACTCTACATCCGAAATGATAGCGAATTACGGAGTGGGAAATATATGCGAAATATTGCTGAAGTCATGGACAAATCTATATTTTGAACTATTAAAGTTGACCTGGTTATCGAAGGGTTTTGTGGGAGGCAGCTCGGAACGAAAACATGGTTCTTAGGGGTACCTTCTACTTAAAGTTATTAGGACTGACCAGCCTCACAACCTGGTTTCTTTTGGTGGCTAGGTTAGCCTTGGGATAAGTGACTTTTGGGTATGATTGATGCGATGAAATTTTGGATATTGACTCATAAAGTGATTCACTGTTGTTACTGCTTAAGAGGGCGCTTAAAATAGAATAGTAATATTGGTTTGTTTTCCAGAAAGGACTCAATAGTATATTAAAAATAAAAATATTATCATTGACAACATTAAACTTTCGAAAATAAATTATTCAATATTAGTAATATTTAATATTTTTCAAATGAATAACGATTAATACGCAGTATGCTGCATATTAAAAAAAATTGAAAATACAAGTGTATTTTGTTTTGCAAATTATTTGCTATCAGGTTGATTATTTTTAGGTGCTCTCTTAAATTAAATTTAACGGTTAGGAACACTACAGAACTATAAATACATTTTAAGTTTGGAGCCAAACGTTAACAAATTATAATTGCTTAAGTGGGGTGGTAGAGTTATAATTATTATTTAAATTATTTTTATTATAGTTTTGCTAATATTTGTGAATGTATTTTAAAGAATAAAATTTTACTTCGGCTTTAAATTTAAAACGCCTGCGCAAATATTTTAGGGGCGATTGTAACGATACAGGCTGTCTCGTGACGTCACAAATATTATAAATTTTACCTAAAGTATAAAAATACTGAAATAATTTGATCAAAGCATTTTACGCACAAAGAATAGTCCAAAAATAAAGGAAATAGTCGTTGGCATCGCATTAACTGATAGAGAAAATGTAGAGATAGGTGTAAAAGTGGTTATCTGTGGTAAAATAAGGTAATAGTAAAAGAAATCAAACCTCAAAATAATTCTCATACTAAAAGGTTCATACTTAGATATGGGGAGCTGCTAGTCGTAGAGCGTTCGATCACTGAATGTGTCAAAAAATTTCCTGGAATTCCAAATTTAATTGTGACAGATTTATGTTTCTTAATTTCATTGTCCAATCCCTGAAGCCCGCGTGGTGAAAGTAGGAGCATGCGTAAGAAATTTTTGTTAAGGCTAGTACGTTTTGATAACCTCAGTGGAGGGGTGGTTGAGTAGGTCGAATCGTAACTCGGAGGCGGCGGGTTCGATTCCCGCGACAGGAGAAATGTTTGTGCACGGGAAATAAAGGCGCACATATTAGTAAGATGAGTAAATAATTACAAACTAAATTACATTATGGTAGAATTTATTTAATAAAAATCGTATAATTTGAGGAATCATTTTGTACTATTCGTTATTTATAATCGTACTAATATTAAAAAAATGCGAAAGTTCTTGTGTTAATGTTCGTTACTTTATATCTTCGTAACTACTGAACCGATTTTGATGAAATTTGGAATGTAGATAGCTTATACGCTAGATTAACATACAGAATACTTTTGTCCGCGATTAACGCCGCGGGGTGCAACTAGTATTATCATATTTTTGGTAGAGAAAAGTTGTAATGATTTATTCGTAGAGACTTACATTTCAAATTGAGGTTAATGAAAAATAAACATCTAGTGTACTTTTATAAGATTTTGACGGCCTTTTGTCAGTTCTGGATATGTTAGCAGAAGGTTGGAGAATTCATCGAAAATGAAGATTAGGCAAGGCTTGTATTGTCGGGGTCAAATAGCTGATACTAAATAAAACGCTTAAATACTTTTTGTTTGTAAATGCGTACGGAGAATGCGGTGTAGCATCCAGACTTAGAACAGTTTGTGTTCGTCACATAAATGTTTGTCCTGGATGGGAGTAGAACTCACGATCTAGAGCTCGGAGGGGGAGCTACTATCAACCGGGCTAACAAGGCAGTCTAAATTGACCATAAATATAGAATAGATTGAATGGATACATTGGAATTAGGTATATTTTTAGTGTTTTCATGTTTACCATTTAGGTATACTAAAGAACGGTTTTGGAATAACGTGCCCTTAAATGCGAAGCAGAAGGAATCGTGTGGGACGATATCGAGCTGTCAAAATAATTTAGTCGTCTTTTGTTAGTGAAGTATCACAACCATACGATATGGAGGAGACTAGGATCGGTACTTGGTTTTGCTTTTTAATGAGACGGATGAAATAGTATGGGGAAATTATAGCAAATTGAGAACGAAAAATCTTTAATAAATTGAAGTGGGGACAATAATCATACAAACGCTATTATTGGGGTATTTATATTCATGAAATTATTGTTTCTAGACGGAAGATAAAAAGATTTTTATCTTTTAGAGAGTGCAGAAAGTATTTAAAGGATAGCAGAGTAGTTTGTTTATATATTGAAAGGATCCACGTTAGGAGGGTTGAATAATTTTAGGCGAGACTAGTTCTTTAATAATTCACAATATTTTCTAGAATTATTACGGGAAGGGATATGTTTCATAGATTGAGAGATCTCGGAGAAAGTGTATATAGTACAAGGAGAAGTCACGAGGACGTTTTAAGTATTAATTAAGACGGATTACATACTCGGTTGTGATTTTTCATACAAGATTTAATTATGCTTTTGTTGGGATTTTGAATATCTTAACGGAAATTTATTTTTAGGCTGTTACAATATGAAAACGCAATTTTCAAACACCTAGTTATTTTATAAGAATAAAGGGATTATATTTTGTATGTACTTTAGTAAGAAAATTGGGACAAGACATTTTCTTTTAAACATATAGAAACAAACACATCGACGCGCGCACTACTAAACGTGACCAGGCAAAAGTTATAAAAGATCTGCCAAGCTGTCAAACGCGATCAGAGTAGAAAATCATTCACGAGATTCGCAAGTCGAAACTTGTCAGAAAAATGCAGATGAAATTTCCGGTTAAATTCATAGTTAGCTTCGCCCTCTCAAGTAATTCTGGATCTGGGGGGAAGTATGCCTCGGGTCCAGGAACTCAGTAAGAGATAAGTTGAAACATTGCAACGAAGCTTGTCTTCCCTTATTTTGCTTAGGGTATGCAGTTCGCGTGTTTTGTGGAGACCTGCACCAGATTTTGCCTCCGTTATAGGATCTGGATCCACCTTTTTGGTTTGGTTTGCATTCTGGCTGAAAGGAGGGCTGAAAAGATTAACTGTCCCGTCTTCGTGTATACGATACCCGGATCCTAAATGCAAATTAAGCTGAACTGTCCCAAGTGTTAGGGTTTTGTCTTGTATGCTGCCCATGGACTCCGGTCCCGCATGCAAGATAAAAATTAGGTGGCAATAGGTTTTAGTTTTGGAGAGCTTTTGTCACAGCTCGTTCTCTCATAGGGTTAGATCAGGTATGTTCTCATTGCACACACCGAGAACAGACATGCACGTTTAAAAGTAAATGTGAGATTTGTAGCAATCTCTAGTGTTTGGGGGTACACACTAATGTATAGGGAAAAGCTATAAGTCGAGGAATACACATGCAGGAGGGGAAAGTTAGGGTTAAAATATTAAAATTCGCGAAAAAATAATAGTGTTAGGGAAATAGATAAAATTCAATAAATAAATAAATAAATTTAAAACGGCATAAAATACATTTAAAGACAAATTCATCATAATAAAATACTAATAAATAAAAGTGCTAATAAATACAATACGTAAATTATCAAAACTATAAAAATATAATCCAAGTTTTCTCGAAGGTTGAAGCTGTGGGTGTTTATTATAGGGCTAGATTGTCGTGGACCTTGCTTTTGGCGGAAAGCTGGGTGATCACAGAAGGTTTTAGTGTGCAGAGAGCAACGCTGCAAAGGTATAAGTAGGTATTTTCTATAGCTGGCACAAGCTTTTGCGAAACTACAGTAGAGATAGAAAGGGGAATGTGTTTGAATACGATTCATCACATTAGTTTTCGTGACTTAGTCTCAACTGAAAAATTATTGTCGTTAACGTTGCGGATCATATTAGTATAAATACGTAATTCTATAAATCTATTTTGTGGTAAAAGTACGTTGTACTATTTATCTATCCTGTGGTATAGGAAGATATTTCTTTAGTTGGGGTTTGCGATGTTCTACGGAGGATATGGAAAGGATCTATTCCTACACGGTGATAGTAAACGCAGATACAAAGTTCGCATGAACAAGTTATGATACTACTGAGAAAATATTATTCTGTGCCTAATTCTGATGTACAAATTCAGCATAATTAGATAGGTATTTTCTTAGCGGATTCTAGGCGGAATTTTACTTAGGAGAGTTGGAAGGATCATATTCCTGCAAGGAAACGAACGGTTTGTATTCTAGTTGCAAAATAGGTAATGCTTGAACGATAGTTAAGTAACTACCGGGAATTAGTAACGACTGGGAATTTATTCTTTATACTTACATAACTATTGGGAATGTATTCTCTGTTTGGAATCATTCGCAAGTAACTTAAATAAAATCGTAATTGAGTTTTGCTCTAGGATCGAAATACATAACGATAGTTAGGAAACTACCGGGAATTAGTAACGACTGGGAATTTATTCCTTTTACTTAGATAACTATTGAGAATTTATTCTCTGGTTGGAATCATTCGCGAGTAACTTAAATATAATCGTAATTGAGTTTCACTCTAGTACGAAATAGGTAATGCTTGTACAATAGTTAAATAACTACCGGGAATTTATTCATAGTTTAGGGTTGTTCGTGTTTGTTTATAGATCAATTTAGTGGAATTCAGAGTTGGGTTTGTTTGATTGATTTTTCAATAAGAGATTTACCTTTTATTCTATTAAAACATTTAAAGTACTATTGATAAGAAATTGTCCTTCGTGTCTTGGGTCAAGCACAGCAGTACCTGTTAGTGATCTCCTTACCAAACGGATAGGGGTAGCTAATTTAAAGATTCGAATGAGAATATCTTGTTGTTAGGAAATAGCATCAATAATCTATTACTATATTAATAATGAAATATAATACCTAAATTATATAAACGGGATTTTTTAGATTACTTTTCAATACAAGTTCTGGAAAATAGAGACAACCTGAATATCACTAAACAGATCATTGAATTCGAATAAATATTTATAGTTAAATGAATACTACTGTTTATTCCACTGCATACTGACGATATAGAATCTACGATAATATTAATAATCTTTAGACGGAAGTTAGGAGAGTTTAAAAGATTGAGCTAATTTTAGAGTCTGTCATATACCGAATGTAGTACGTATTCGATAGACTCACAATGAACTAAGGTGATGTCTATTTTGTTAGGATTTGGAAAAAAAATAATGTCCTCTTGTCCCTTGCACCTTTTGGAGTCCAAACTAGATAAGTAGATAAGAATAGGTAGATGGGGTACCCGACGTACTGACTTGGGATAAATAGAACAAAATTTAGTAAAATCAAATTTCTCTTAGTGTGGGGGAATTTCACACACGGTACCTCCGTGTGGGAAATTTCAAGCACTAAATAGTGGAGGGTTAACCAGCCAGGTAGTCGAGACCCACAGCATTGGAGCGGTGGCGGGGCTCCTATGCCAGAGTTATGATAAACAAATAGAGTTTACTATGACTTTGCTATATAACCAACTCAAACTCAGTTAGCAATATACTTACTTACGTTTTATCTATGTTTCACTTTCCTATCTTGTTAATTTCAACATACGTTCGTCATGAAGCTTTAATTTACTTTCAGTTTTGTTTATGACTAGGAATTATAATGTTCAATTTTTTGCAGGAAAAGATTATTCATTCCTACAATTGAAACCTTTCGAAAATATAGTAGGAAATATATTGATTGGTGCATAATATGATTTTATGTGGAAATTTCAGTTCGGTTACTCAGAGTATAGGAATAGTGTTTATCAGGGGATTAAATTGCAATTATTTGTAGGACGATGAATATATTAAATTAATTTAATATTATTGAATAGGTTAGATGTTAGTTAGGTATTGTCTCATTACTTTAAAAGGATTTGGATTACTGCACTATCACAACGTACGGTTCTACCATTTATAGGAGACGATTCACAAGGCCATAAACATTAAAATAGGTAGTCTAAAATATTCAACAATTTTGATAACTTATTAGCCACTATGATAGGTTAGAATATGCGGTGATTCGGTGATTTGAGGAATAATTTATTATTATTATTCATGTATTATAATTAGGTTAATAGAGGGTTCTGTTACACTACCATACAAAATGAGTAGAGTTAAAAACTAGAGATGTCAATGAACTAACATTTTCCAATGACAATAAAACTAGATTCATGTAAACATCACGAGAAATAACCACACCTGCATTGTACAAAGATATTGTTATATTTCTACTTATAAGTACCCCGCATTCAAATCAAATCAAATCAAATCATTTATTTTGTGATACACAGGTCATAAAACAGATGTTACAACAAAAGTATATAGTTCATACTGCGATCAGCCGCAACGGCATACAAAATTACAAATAAGCCGAAGCTTTTAACATAAAAGTGTCACTTATAGCATTCTGAAATAATTAAATTAATCAAATTACATCACAGATAAAAGTCAATAATTAATAAATAGGTCCATGTCATTGTATTATATTATAGTCATTCAGAAAGATATTGTTATATTTCTACTTATAAGTACCCCGCATTCAGAAAGATATTGTTATATTTCTACTTATAAGTACCCCGCATTCAGAAAGATATTGTTATATTTCTACTTTTAAGTACCCCGCATTCAGAAAGATATTGCTATATTTCTACTTTTAAGTACCCCGCATTCAGAATTTCAAAGCAGATAATTGCACGGGACCTCGTTTAACAGCGAACAGTTGCAAGTTGCACATTTTAATTTTACATTCGGAATTCTACAACTAGAGTTTGTACTTGTTGCAGTTGTTAAAAATAGGTCAAACGAGAGGGTACTACGAACTTTTGTGTAATATGCGGGTAGTTTGAGAGATAACGGGAGGAAAAATTAACCGTACCTACTTACCTGTAGTTTTTTTGTTTTGGCTTAAGTTAGACAATGTCGACCGACGATCTGCTAGAAGTGCGGGGAGCCGGATGGATGCAGGAGGCAAGCAGCCGCTCTGTGAGGGAGTCCTATATTCAGCAGTGGACGTCTTTAGGCTGTTGATGATGATGATGATGATGATGATGAGACAACGAAAATGTCACTTTTTGAGTACTTATACAATGACTAAATCTTTACTGATGGTAAGTGATGATGCAGATGGTGATCACCATTTACTATTATAATCTTTGGTGAACCATCAAGTGAGCCGCTTACTTGTTTGTCACGAATTTCACAAAACAGAAAGCTGCACGGGGGCATTGAGGTTTTGTTTTTATGTAAATGAATGACGTGACGAGCTAGTCGTTCGCCTGATGTTAAGCGACACGGCCGCCCATAACAGATATCAGTATCAATCAGAACTCTAAATAATATAGTTTTGCGTGACACTGCACTGCGCACGTCATCCTGAGACTTAACATAGTAATATTAATAAGATTACTAGACTATGTGATCAGATCATAAAGTCTCATTTGTCCAGTATTTTCACTACCTACAATGCCCTTCAAACTGGAACACACGATACTGCTTGACGACGAGAATAACTGGCAATGCGGTGGTACCAACCTAGGCGAACTTTGCAGAAAAGTTCTACCTAGAAAGTAGGTGTATTGGCTCTTATCATAAGAAGACCCAGATTTTTGTAAAATTTGTGTTATATATTGGAAAGCCCCTTAAACATTTAGATAAATTTATTATCTTATAAAATAATTGACGATAATACAGAGACAGTAAAATTCCTGCTCCATAGCTCCTCACGTAAAACTCTATAACAATTGCACAAGCCACAGCCTAAAGTTTGGACGTACGTTGTCCGTCTGCCAGCAGATAGAAAATGAGATTATGAGGGTAGTTTTAACTATGTTAAGTGAGCTTTCAAGTTTTGGTCATGTAAATATGGCAATGGAATTAGCAAGTGTAGTGAAGTTTCATGCAGTTAGAAATGTTTAAAAACTTCCCTACTGGTATGTAAAATGACACATTTTCTGTTTTTCGTTTGTTTGTTTTTGTTACCTTTTACGCTTGAAAATTTAGCGTACCCGTGGAAAACGGGTGAGTTACGATACGGGCGTAACCGCGATTATTGATATGTTTTTTGGGGAACATGCACAATATTTATGCTTCGATAGTAGTGTTTAATTATGCGATAAAACCAGGAGCACTTCGGTTTATTCTTCATTCTTCAACTACTTTATATATAGCTTCATAGCTTACTTCATAACTTTGCAGTAGTAAAAAGACTAAAGAGAATGATTGATTTCCAAGCTAGTTTTTTTTTCTTAACCGTCTGGCCCACGCTTTTGTTCAACCACGCACCAGTCAGTGCTGCCAAACAGAACAACAATTCACCTAATTTAATTTTGAAAAATAGGTTCAAACAGTTAAATTCACGACCGTATAATAGATAGATCTAAAATTAGCCTCTAGTTAGTCTCTTACCATATATCTGTAAGATGTGGAATGAGCTTTCACCAGCGGTCTTTCCCCGGAACTACAACATGCAGCAATTTAAAAGGGAGTATTATCACAGGGTAAGCAACGCATCAGTGGCACGTCTTGTGTTACAGATATCCATAGGTTACGGTGACCTCTTCCCATCAGGAGGGCCGTATGCTTGTTTGCTACCTATAGCATAAAAAAAAGCTTTTAGAGAATCACTTTCAACAACAAATAATGTTCTCCTGGTGTTTTGAAATAGCACAAAACAAAACCCTTACCTCAAAATTGTGGTAATGCATCCACCGCAAAAACAAAACACTATAGAGTAGCATAAAGTATCGGGGGATAAAACACATAAGTTACACCAAGACCCGTTGTTCGCAGGTAAAGTAGACGAGAAGGCGACGCAGCTCCACGCGATAGCCTCTCTAAAGGTCTTGCTAGAAGCTACGAGGCCCACAGCCGGTGGAGCCGGCGCCACGGCAGCGAGGCACTCAGCCGCAGCCGCCCAGCCAAAAGAGACGCCTCTGGATCTGCCCAACGGTGGGCTAACGCAGGACGTCCAGTTAGATGCTATAGAAGAGGTAAGTTACTATAATCTGAAAGTTACTGTCAATACAGAATCGATTGGTTGTGTAACCTCAAGCCCAGAACCCATGTAGCTAGGAGGAAGGAGAAAGTCTCAAACTCATCAAAACAAAGAAATTAAAGAAAACTGGACAGAATATATAAAGATTTACGATAATCAAGCTGCTTTTGGTACGGGCTACATTTATAAGAAGGGTGCTGTATAGGTCTAAATAGCATCTAAAACTGATTGTATTGCATTAATATACAATGACGTCTATAGCCAAGCTAGATATAGATACCTAGACTTGCCTATTGTACCCAGCAAAGATCGGAAAGGTTGATCAAAACGACGATGTGCCTTTACAAAACCACCATTGAAAATCCCCCGCACAAAAAAGTCTATCTAAGTTGAAATGTCTACAAGAATATTAAAAAAGGAATATTTTAAAAATATATTTAGACTCATGAATTCATCGAGACTATACAACGTTTGTTCAAAATAAGTCAGCAAAATTTCAATTTTATTTTTAAACAAGTCGTGCTTGGTGCTTCTAGGTTATTCTTTCATTATGCAGCTATGCAAAGTGTTACGACTCCAGTATTTTCATTTTCACTATGAATAATGTGTCTTATTACAAGCTCCGAGCTGGCGCGACATCAGTCAGTCGTAACAAATTGAATTCTTCAATATTGTTATTTATTCTGTGAGATTATTTGCTTCCACTTGACATATTACAGACTTGAGAGGCTTCAAATTAGGAACGCTGCAAATTTTATTTATGTACCAAAGTCATAAGATACGAGAACGATTATTAAAAAAATACTCCATCCGCAGTGCTGACGACGACGCATGGTAAAACTTTATTAGAGGCATGGTGTAATTTTTCCACTACTAAACGTTACTCCGACGGAGTTATCTTCTTCCATTTGATGTCGATGGTCGCTGATCAATTCATGCCGACGCGGTGTTGAGTTTGATCCATGTGTAATTGGACAAGAGGAATCGAAAGCAATATGGTTTATGTATTGACGTGCTGATAGGTTTGAAAGCCGGGAAGTTCTGGTAAAATATATAGGGGAGCTATTTTCCGTGTATGTCGCTTGAAGATGCAAGATATTGGACTATAATATAGCTCACTACTATGTATTTTATTGTATATGTTTTTTACGTAATAGGTTTCTTCATCAGCCGGAAGACGTACACTGCAGAACTGAACACCTTCCCTATAAAACGCCACAAAGCTGCTGCCCATTCCCTGGATATTCCCTTAGCCAGCTTTTACGGCACCCAGGAGAAGAGATGGGGTGGTTCTACTCGCAAACCGGGATCACACGTAGAAACTGTCAAAATTTTGTGCAGACGACCATTCTTAAGCTACCGCTTACCGAGGAACGCAGATTTGCCGTTTTGTAACCGCAAAATGTTGAGATGAATGACTGAAAATTAACAAGTTTCCAAAATATGCCTATTCATTTACTCTTGTTCCTCAAAATAACATCTTATACAATTTGAGTCTTATTCAAGTTGAAAGCACCTTTATTTAGGTCGCCGAAGTCATTAATAACAAGGCATGTCGCTGTCCAGAAACAATGGGCGTCGGTGGTCCCTCTGCGGCTCAATGTGGGCCACAATGGCCGAGATTGTACGAGGTAACGTTTGAGTTTTGCGGTGGGTGACTGCGAGAGACGGCAATAAATGGCTTTTGAGTTACGGCTGAAATTGCGACGAATGTTCGTTTATTTTTACAAATCGTACTTTTGCCATTTGGATGATATACTGGTTACTTTCTACATCATCAGCAGCCTGAAGACGTCCACTGCTGAACATAGGCCTCCCCCAGAGAGCACCACTTTGATGCTGCTGCTCGCCTCCTGCATCCATCGACTCCCCGCTGATTTCACCAGATCGTCGGTCCACCGCATAGAATTATATAGCTAACGCCACCGAGTGGGGGGCCGACCTACGCTGCGTCTTCCGGTTCGTGGTCGCCACTCGAGAACCGTTCTTCCCCATCGGTTGCCACTACAAGCGATGTGGCCTGCCCATTGCCATTTCAATTTGCGAATTCTAAGAGCTATATCGGTCACGTTCTTAGCAATTTGATATAATTACGGTTTTCGAAAAAGAAAAATACGTTGCCTATTGACCTTTTGAACAATCTAAAAGTTGGGACACACCAACAGCGTGGGCTACTAGCCTGCTACTGCTTCACATGCCGTACTAGTTAGACTATAGAGCGGGCTGTTATTTTCATACGCAGTTGCAAATGCTCTTCAATTAGAATAATTAATTATATCTTCTTTTTAATTCATATTTGATGCACCCTTTTTCAACTGACTTCAAAAAGAAGTAGGTTTTTTGTTACCTCTTATCCCTGTCACTTTTGAACTGATTTTAAGATCCGGAATGAGGAGGTCCATAGGAGAACTAAAGTAACCGATATAGCTCTTAGAATTGGCAATTTGAAATGGTAATGAGTAGGCCACAGATTCAGCGTAGGCCGGTCCCCCACTAGGTAGAACGACAATCTGGCGTAAACCGCGGAGAGCCCATGAATGTAGGAGGCAAGCAGCTGTTCAAAGCGGCTGTGGGGAGGCCCATGTTCAACAGTGAACGTCTTCAGGCTGTTGATGATGATCTTCTCAGTATGAAACTTTTTTTTAAAGGATCTCTCTCTCTCTCTCTCTCTCTCTCTCTCTGGTCATTACTGATGATCGTGGTCACAGGATCTGTCTGATTTAACCAAATGCTTTCATCGACTTCGGTTCATAGTTGCCCTCACGGCCTCGGAAAATTTGCTAAAAGAGGTTGCTTCTTTTACTTGGTCAGATCAACGTGTTGGCGAGCGGCCTCGTAATCTTCATTTTTTTTTAAAGATAGGTTCGTAGTTATTTCTGTTTGAGTTTACATTTTCAAGTTAAATTGTTTCTTTAATCCTAAAAAGAAATGTCGCCCAATGTCTGCAAAGATTCGCCCTAAGCTTCTCATTTAGTTAAAAGTTCAGTTTTTGATCTCTAAATCAATACACAAATGATAAATTCTTGCCTCATAGACTCCATTAATCTCACTTCGAATCTAACTTCCGCAGGGTAGATCAACCTTGGTCTAGATTAGATAAAATCTAACTTTGACAAATGGATTTCAGTGAGAAGACATAATCTGGGGTTTTATACTATTAAGTTTGGGTTTTGACCGCAGTGCTTCGTGACTGCTTCAATTAAGACTTAGCCGGCCATCGCTTTTAGATTTAATCACCATAAGATAAAGTAATGGGTATATACGTGTCTTAATGTTTATTAACTGATTACAAAAATAATTTGAGAACCATTAACATGTACATATTCATCACTGAAATGTATGTCACGGGTGGGAATCGAACCCTCGAAAGTCCTCGTCTAATTTTTCACTTTTAAGTTTAATTATGTTAAAAACTGCAAAATTTTGTATAAGTATATGGTTACCGAGTTTTTTTTTTCGAGTTTTCATAATAAAATATCAGTTTGAACATTTTATATGTATGAAACCGGAGTTATGTTCCTCGTAACTTTTTATTTTACCGTACGGTAAGGCTGGAATTGTTAGTCCCTATTGCCGAGTCTAAGACGAAGCCACATGACCTTTGACCTTGACCTCGGACTGCCCCGTTTATAAAATATGAATGGATGAAAAATGTATGTTTGACGATATTGTTCTGCGGGTGATGTTATGCTTCCTGAAATCAATTTTTGTCCCATTATTGTTACCAAATCGACGAAACTTAACTTCTTTTATCTGTTGACCTTGAAAATAAGCGTTTTTTATCAAAAACTACCTATGTTTTTGGTTTATTTCACACAAGTTTTTTGAAATTGGCATTTTTAAGGTCAATAGATAAAAAAGATTGAGTTTCATCGGTATGGTAACAATAATGGTCAAAAAACTGATTTCTGGAAGCACATCGCCCATAGAACAATATTGTCAAAACATGCATTTTTCATTCACCCATATTTTCTAAACGTGGCCGTCCGAGGTCAAGGGCAAAGGTCATGTGGCTTCGTCTTGGACTCGGCAAGGGGGACTAACAATCCCAGCCTGACCGTACGGTAAAAAAAAAAGTTATGAGGAAAACAAATTCCGGTTTCATACATTTGAAATATTCAAACTGATATTTTACAATGAATACTCAAAAAAAAAGCTTGTAGTCATAAATTTATTTAATGTTTTGATGTGCTCAACAAAACTGCATACTAAAAACACTCAAAATTACATCTTTTTTTTTTCGAAAATCCTATGAGAGGGAAGCTCGATATTTTGGCCACTGTGCGGTGGTCGCGCTAGGGATGGCGGTGGTTACGCGGGCGGCCGGCTCGTAGGTACCTACTTATCATAACTATGATGCGGACAATGAGCGTCTTTTTTTTATATTCCATTCGTAAATACAAACATACATACATAGACTGCTAAAACCATAGCCCTTCCTTTGATATCGACATAATTTTTTTGCAGTTATTATCATAATTAGACAAAAATTTTTTGTAGACAAAAAACGTGATTATGTTATACCTACATCTACCTCATTAGATTATTGAAAACAAGCAAATACCTACCTACTTCCCTCTCTGAAACAACTGGTGCTTAAAAAACGATAGTTCACCATTTAATGTTGAATTTAAACAACCGTCCACTGAACAGTTATAATAACTTTTTTGTTACTCCATTTTTGCACAAAACTGTTTACAGACGCGTGTCTCAAGCGGATGGCACTCACGCTCGCACTGTTCCGTATCGTTCCGAAACATCGTGTCCGTGAGCGGTGTCTATGTGTGCGTTGCTCGAGCGCACTTTGTATGTAGATTGACTTCTGTACCTATCTGTTTTGTGCTTATACGGAGCCCCTACCGTGCCCACAATGCCTATAAATTATATAGCAGATCCGTCCGCCTGCGGGTGGCATCACTCGCACCTGTATTCGCGCGTTATTTTTTTCCTCGTTGACGCTTTGTTGACACCTCTGTACATGTTTTGAAAGCACATTAAACAGAACATTTGTCCGTTAAACCTAAAATATGAATTCACATCACATCATCAGCTTTACGTCCAATAAGCTTATGCCACTACCGGTAGGTAGCGTACCCAACATGCTGGCCGCATTGCCACGTTGAATTGCAATGCTGATGCGTTGGGCCAAATAAGTGCCAGCATTTTGGTCACGCGTCGCATCGACCAGGCGCTCTGAAAAAAAAAAAAATTTGAAAGCCCTGTCAAGTCGTATTTTTTTCGGCCTATTTTTCGATAGGGTTTTTCAGGTTTTTTTGCTGCTTTTTGGACAATTTCTGTCCACCAACTAGCCGTCTACAACACGGGATTCTCGAGGTACTATTTGTAGAGCTGGCGACAGTCTCTACTTATTTTCCATATTCTTATTTTATCACGGTCTACTGCTAATTTGTTATTTTTGTTTCCATGTCAACGCCGCCTGGCGTCGGCACGACGGGCCTCGACGTCGCTCCTGACGGACGTCAAATCTATACAGACCCTAAGTTTATTTATTTACTTACTTTGTAAACACAGCATCTTTTGGAAAAAATGAGTACCCAAAACAACGTGGTGTCGCTGGAAAACAGGATACAGTGTCCCGACTGTCCCCAGGTACGTTTATTCAAGGGCCAAAAGGGCCTTAAAATTCATCAATCGAAATGCCACAGAGTGATCCAAATTCCTCTATCAGCCCCCGTTTCAGGTTCGTTAGTAGCCAGTAGCAGCCCTACGAGCGCTGCTACTCCTTCCAAACCGTTTTGGGAGGTTTTGAGCTCGTACAAAAGATTTATTCCGGTTCTAAAACGCATCCCGCGTGGTGCTCGCATTTCGGTTGCTCAATCATTATCATCATCCATTAGGAACGTTATATCTAAAAACACGAAACATGCCTGGGAGCATCTCCTAACTTTTCCGTACCATGTACTTTACGTAAAATTAGACCCTACAAACAAATCTTCCCTTACTAAAAGAGTAAAGGAAAACTGCGTAAGGTACAAAGTACTGGAAGAGCAATGTTTGGATCATGAAATTATTGTTCCGCTTAACAGGCGAAACAATATTATAAATTCAAAACAAAATAACGATTCGGCCACCTTTAAAATCGTAGAGAGCAAAATTAGTGACGGCGACATTAAGGGCGCCGCCCGCGTCCTGTTCTCTAGCGACACAATAGCCCCATATTGTTCTGAGACAATTCAATCACTGCAGGACAAACATCCATCTGCAGCAGCAAATCTCCACCTTCCTGAACCACCCCTACCAAATGACGTCACTGTTGAAGTGACCCCACAGGAAGTAGCTGCAGCCGTTACTTCTTTCCAGAGTGGTTCAGCCGGAGGTCTTGATGGCCTTACCCCTCAAATTCTAAAAGATCTTTTATCGGGCATTTCCGGCGAAATTGGCGAGGCCCTCTTGAGAGACTTAACGGCTTTAGTAAACCTGATGCTGTCAGGGCAAGTCAACAGTGACGTCATCGAAATTTTGTATGGCGCAAACTTGTGTGCCCTTATCAAAAAAGACGGTGGTATCAGACCTATTGCGGTAGGCACCACATACCGCCGCCTCGCTGCCAAGGTCGGCTGTAGGAAAAAGGTTGCTTTTTTAAGCAACCTTTTTCAGCCAATACAGCTGGGCTTTGGTTCGCGGGGTGGCTGTGAGGCCGCTGTTCATTCACTTAGAACCTTTCTCAAACTAAATTGTGGTGAAGTGTTGCTAAAGGTGGATGTTAAAAACGCTTTTAATTCTGTCGACAGAGGCGCTCTTTTGACACAAATCAAGGATAAAATTCCCGAACTATATAAATTCCTTTATCAATGTTATGGCAATCCAACAAAATTAAATTACCAAAATAACGCGATCCTATCCTCAGTCGGATGTCAACAGGGCGACCCTCTAGGTCCGGCCATTTTTAGCCTTGCCATCCATCCAATTATTCAACGTCTTCAGTCCAAACTTAATGTTTGGTACTTGGATGACGGAACCCTAGGAGGCGACGTGAACACTGTTTTTAATGATCTAGGTATCATTATTAACGAATTTCGCGACATTGGTTTGGATTTAAATTTTTCTAAATGCGAACTTTTTGTTTGCGATACTTGTCCTGATAAAGATTTGGTTTTTGAAAAGTTTAATAGTCTTGCTCCGAATATCAAATTAGTAGACAAGCGTTCTCTTCGCCTTTTGGGTTCGCCGATTCTGGATGAGTCTATCTCACCTTTTGTAGAAGAAAAAATTCAAAAGTTCAATAACGCATCAGACAGGTTACTCAAAATTAACGCCCACATGGCTTTTACAATTATTCGTTTTTGTCTATTTGTCCCTAAATTTACTTATATTTTACGATGTTGTCAACTGTGGAAACACAGTGAGCTCCTTATGGGCTTAGACAGCATTGTAAAAAACACTCTGGTTTCGGTCTTGAATGTTGATATGGATGACAGGACGTGGTCGCAAGCCTCTCTACCTGTGCGCTTAGGAGGTTTAGGGATACGCAAAATTTCGAGTGTTGCATTACCGGCATTTTTGTCCTCTGTACATGGTACACATAAATTAATAGAAAAAATTCTTGCTCCATCTTTAGGTACTTTCGAAGTAGCCCATTTGTCTGAGGCCAAGAATGCCTGGGGGTTGGCTTGTCCAAATTCTGATTTCCCGGTGGTTCTTTCCTCACAGAGGCTGTGGGACCGACCGCTCTGCGAACTAGCACGGAAAAATCTTTTAGATACGTGTCCTAGCGTCGCTGATCGTGCTCGGCTTCTCGCAGTCTCTGTGTGGGAGTCAGGACTTTGGTTACAGGCCATGCCTTCTTTCAACACTGGTAACCTTTTAGATCCGACTACTTTTCGTTTAGCTATCAGCTTACGTTTGGGCGCAAGATGCTGTGTGGCCCATCGCTGCCAGTGCGGTACCGCAGTTGACCAGCTCGGTCATCACGGTCTCTCGTGTTCAAAAAGCGCTGGTCGAATTTCGCGCCACGCTAGTCTTAATGACATCATTCGCCGGGCTTTTACCACCGCCAATGTTGCAGCCATTCTCGAACCGAATGGTCTCATGCGTGACGATGGTAAAAGACCCGACGGAATGACTCTGGTTCCCTGGAAGATGGGGCGGCCTTTAGTGTGGGACGCTACTTGCGTCGATACTATGGCGCCGTCACACCTTCCCGAGACACACGTTAGGGCCGGCGCCGCGGCTAATTCTGCTGAGCAGCTAAAACGGCGCAAATATAGTAATCTCGGTAGCGGTTACATATTTGAGCCGTTTGGTGTTGAGACCCTGGGTCCGTGGGGACCGGGAGCTCATCGCGTTTTCCAAAGTCTATCAGAGCGCCTGATCGATGCGACGCGTGACCAAAATGCTGGCACTTATTTGGCCCAACGCATCAGCATTGCAATTCAACGTGGCAATGCGGCCAGCATGTTGGGTACGCTACCTACCGGTAGTGGGCTGGAGCACTTGGACTGTCTATAGGCCATCGCGGCTATTATACAGTCCATAAGTGTTCTTTGTAGTAGGTAGTGTAGCTAGTTTAGTTTAGTTTAGCTTAGTTTAGCTTAGTTTAGTTTAGTTTAGTTTTTATTATTGTAGTAGTTAGCTTGAGTAATAAAGGCAATTTGCCCGTTTAAAAAAAAAATAAGCTTATCCCTGCATAAAACGCCAGTAGCTACTTGCCTTTTGCATCCAAAAGCTCCTCACGATTTTGACCGGTCGTTGGTCCAGTGGGGGCCTACGCTGTGTCTTCCGGTTCGTGGTCATCACTCGAGAAACTATGCGACTCAATAAATGGATCTATATTGTTTACGTAAGCTACAACAATAAAGGAATTGAATTCTTTCATTGAAATAGCTGTAACTTATGTGTTTATTGTTTTACCAATATGTTTGTTTTTCAATATTCATGTGAAATATATAAAAAAGCTAGAGCGATGGTGGCCGAGCGGTAGCATGACTGCGCGTTTCGCAAACTTATATATAATAATAAAAGTAATAATCTTTTATTTCACACAAAAAACTTAACCCAAAATATACAATTCCTTAGTCACTAATTATTGTAAAGTATATTACATTTTAAGTTAAGGTATACAACTTTTATAAACGACCAACTCTTATACTAGGAGGAACCTGTGTTACAAGAGCCAGTCAATACCAGTTGAAATGAATCATGTTTTACCTTATACGCATCTAAAATTATTGTTACAGTTTAAGTTGTCATAATTGATTAATTACAAATAGCGACACTATTTATTTCAGTAACAATAAGATTGTATGGTCTTACGGCACCGGGTTCGACCCTCTGCCCTGTCCCAATGATTTATCTATCAAGTTATGAGCAGTTTTCGATGCCATCGATCCGTGCCTTGGAGAGCACGTTAAGCCGGAGGTCCCGGTTATCATGAGAATATCTATGGCAATCGTTAAGGGTAGTCAGAAGCCTGATAGAATCTGAGGCCTGGTCTAACTATCCTTGTTATTGGGTTCTTGTGGGTTGCGAGGTCAGATGGTAGCCGCTCGTGTATTTCTGGTAGCTCAACGCTACAGGTTAGATTGGGAGCCGACTCCAATAAAAAACGGGAAAGGGCAAAGAGGATGGAAAAAATGTGAAATATATTTAAAAAAAAGAATACTACTGACACTTTTTTTATACTTAGATAAAGTAATCGATTCTGGTTATAGATAGATAGATAGATAGAAAATGCTTTATTGCACAAGATAATCAAGTACATAGGCGAACTTAATGCTAAGTAGCATTTTATAAAGAATTAAAGGTTATAAAGAATCTGTCAAGTGGGATGGCAACACCCCCAGGGGTATTATGGAAATGGTGTAATGGATTTGAGAAGTGGGTAAATTAGGAAATGGAGGAGATAAGAAGAGTGCTAATCAGGAAGTGAACATTTTAGGAAGTGGTGGCTTTGGAAGTTGTCAAATTAGAATGAAGATAGGTTAGGAAAGAAAGTGGGTAACTTAGGAAATGGACGAGATAAGAAGAGGACTAATCAGGAAGTGAACAATTTTGGAAGTAGCGGCTTTGGAAACTGACGAGTTAGGATCAAGACAAATTAGGACGATGACAATTTTGGAAAAGGACAATTTAAGAAGTGGACCAAACCGACCGGAGGGAATTAGAACAGTTCTTTTTTCGGGCGCTAAAAATATTATTCTTACTATGTGACGTGAACGGTAAAAAAAAATGATATAAAATCCCTCACATTTCATAACGTTATGTGATGTGAGCGACATCACTCAATCCATTTCACTTACGTAATATTTTCGGTTAGTCTTTTTGCGTCCCTTGTAGACATTTTTGTTGACACCTCCAATATGTTACCTATTATGTTGTTTGGCGCTTTGATATTACGTTACGTAAAGCTTATGCCATCCACAACACCATTAATGGTATCGCCGCATAATAAATAATACTGTGTCTACAACACAGAGCATTAACATATATAGCGTTCTTTTTTCGTGCTCTGTGGTCTACAAAAATATGACGAATAACTTAATAGCTGTGTAGTACCGGTGGTGTGCGAGTAGGACCACCCCATCTCTTCCCGGGGGTGCCGTTCTTACGGCACTCACGCCAGCCAGCTCTTGCCAGCTAAGGGAATATCTAATATCCAGAGATTGAGCAGCAGCATTACTCTCGGTACATTAAAATCTTCAAGACGTCTGCCTGGTAATTATGGTAATCGGATACCTAAGCGTTTAAAGTGGTGTTATGGGTGCAGGGTTGAGGCTTGTGTTCAGCAGTGGACGTTTTACAGCTGTTAATAGCGAAGCGTAGCACTACTAGCCGTTTCTAACCGATCGGTAAAGTTAAACGTTGTTTAACTTTACCGATCGGTTAGACTCTACTCTGATGGGTGACCGCTACAGCAAAAATGTGGTATTTGCAACTGAGCGCTACCGTGCTTCGGAGGGCACGTTAAGCTGCCGGACCCGGCTGTTGTACGTAAGACAATAGTCGTTAAGCCAAGTCAGAAGCCTTTGTGCGACCTGAAAATTCTGACACCAGGGCTGACCATTTGCCTACACGAGAAGAAGAAGAAGCTGTTGATGTGTGACGTGTGAACGTAATCACCTAAACTTTTAACTGAACCGGCTGAACAAGTCTTAGCTAAGACCACTCTCGATCAAAAAAAGGAAAGTCACACCGATACAACAAACTTAATACACCTCTCCGTTTGTTCGTGAGTTAACAAGCTCTTATTCTTTCCAGATAGGAGACTTAGAGGAGGACACGACTCCGCTGGATATGTCGTGGCCCTCAGGTTTCCGGAAGCGAGTAACCTACTTGTTGGTCGCACCTATTGTCTTCCCTTTATGGATCACCCTCCCGGACACTAGGACGCCGAGAGGTAAGCAAGCACAACTGGGTATCGAGTCTGAAAGAAGAACGAATGAACTAACGTGGACCGCTTAAGCTCTTAGAATTGGCAAGTTGAAATGGCCACATTGCCCGCAGATCGATGGGGAAGAATGGTTCTCGAGTGGTGACCATGAACTGGAATACGCAGTGTAGGCCGGCCCCCTAACTAGACCGACGACTTGGTCAAAACCGCGGGGAGTCTATGTATGCAAAAGTCAAGCAGCCACTCAAAGTGGCGCTCTATAGGGAGAGCTGTATTCAGCAGTCTACGTCACAACCTACAGTTCCGAAGACTGAACTACTAACAAATAAGAAGCCAGTCTTTACCTTTTCATGACTAAATTGCTAAAGAGATCTTGATGTAATTTGATATGTAGAAAAAAAAACCTTGGAATAGATAGCACACTTTTTACCGCAATAAAGTGTATAGACCACGCGTGCTAAGTAGTGTGCAGTAGCACAGAATATATAATAGTTCTACGTACAGAAGGCTCACTTCGCGAGGTCACTTAAATAAATAGCGACTCTTGCTGCAACGCTATAAAGTGTAGTTCAGCTCGCACAGCGCTACAAGCCTTCCTTTTAAACAGTTGCATCTCGTTCTATCGCTATATCGCTGCTCTCCTGACTCGTTAAGCATAACGGACTGACCCGTCTAGACGCCCGGTCCTATGCACTTGTAGCTTCATAGTGAGGCAGGCCTGGAATACTAGCAGGTATAGTATAAACTTTGTACTAAACGCTTAGAATAACTAGACTAAACGTAATGTTTTTAGGTTTGGTTATTGATAGTGAGTTGGAGCGAAAATAAATTATTTTTGCCGCAGAATTCTCCAAACGTATTGAGCAAAATCCTCGTGAAACAAACACAAATCCGGACTCATATCTGCGGAAAAATAAAGTTATTGTTTTCCTTTGCGATTCTTTTCCGATGCCTACAAAAATTCTTTGTGTTTGTTTCGGCAACGCCCGCGGTCTGCATTCCCACTACCGAATTTAATGCGACCTAGAAATGTTTGCTGGGTGTACACCCAGCAAACATTTCTAGGTCAACAACGAATAGTCCGACATTTCAAAAGACAGTCCAAGAATTCAAGAGCCATAAAAGATAGATGTTTTACGAGTAGACCTACTCGCTTGGTCTGAAAGCATTGTCAGCAAAATTTTCTAGTGCTCTTTGTGGTATATAAAAATTTGAGGCCGTATTTTTGAGAGCTCATAAAATGTAAATTGGGTTCATAAACTGCTATAACTGCCGATATGTCTTCGAAAATTGCTGTAAAACGAATGATTTAAAAGTATTTCAATCATTTATTTTGGAAAGTATAGTAGACATTTTCCTTTTTAGTTTTTTTTAGTGTTGCCAGTGTTTATGCTATCTCAGAATAACAGATTGCTATCAAGCATGGATATCTGTAACGTGCCACAAGAAGCAACACTGCTTACTCTGGAGATCAATATGCTTTGGCCAGTTATTCATGTTATTATCAACAATAAATATTAGGTATGGTTGTCTGAAAAAGATCACTTTATGCGATAAGACCACCCATTGTACTAGCATTATAAGTCAATTGTATATTTAAGTTTATTTGGCGTACAATATAGAGTATTCATCTTTCAAAGTTCAAAAATATATCGGCCTTCAACATCAGAATCCTAAAGTAGGCACAATGTCCCTAGACCCAACCTTCGGCAAGGGCCGATCGAATCGGGTCACGGTCGTACGCGCTTTTATAGATTTTCCTGCCATCAAATACTAAAATCCGACCTTTCTTTTCAGGGAAGAACCTGTTCCCTATAACATTTATAGGGTCCATAGTATGGATAGCGTTTTTCTCGTACCTCATGGTGTGGTGGGCAAACGTGGCTGGTGCGACAGCCAGGGTTCCTCCAGAGGTGATGGGGCTGACACTCCTGGCTGCGGGGACGTCAGTTCCAGACCTGATCACGTCTGTCATAGTAGCCAGGAAAGGCTTTGGAGACATGGCGGTCTCCAGCTCAGTGGGGAGTAATATTTTTGATGTTACTGTTGGGTGAGTATCTTTATTATTCATTATCCTTAAGCCCTATTCAAACTGGCGCGGTATTCGTACCGCTGCGGGTAGCGGTATCCCGCGCGGGATTATTATTCCAATGTGTGTGTGTTTCTTTTTAAACTAGATATAGGCTTGCGTTTGACCACATTTTAATTCAATTGTCACTTAAAATGTGCGTGAGTGTCGACGCTGTGGCACGCTCGTCTAGATACAAATAAGACATGCTGACTCTCCTTTTGAAAATACGGGAAAAAAATCTACAGCAGTCTTGCGCAACTCAATACAAAATTCTCGAAGTATGAAACGGGCGCGAAATCAAACTTCTATGTTTTCTAAACTACTTTAAGGCGACGAGTAGACCAAACAAGGTGTTTTTTGGTACGTTTCCTGTCGTAATTAAAACATGTGGAGCTTTGAATTTAATATATCATGTAATTCATTTCATTAAGTCGTTTGTGATGACCGCAAATACAAGATTAATACCTAAATATAGCTCTATAGAAAAAAATCGCAAACCTCCCTTAAAATATTTGGATGTTCATTTTACTGAGCTTCTACCGAATATATTTTTACAAAAAATAAATTAGTGTATTCCCAACAAACATTCAAATGTTGTGATGACTTAAAAACTTTGAAAGATACTATATAAAAATTCAGTCATTTCGTGCGTTGTCTTTGTCGTAAGCGCCGCGCTGAAATGCAGACTGAATTAGTATTAAGACTAGCAAGTTAAGATTGATGTTTCTTTGAAGAGATTTGGACCTGCTCATCTGGCTCTACTCGTCATCTTAACGTATAATGTTGTCTCTGTCTTTGAAGAACGTCAACGTCATTTGCCAGCGGAATAATCATTTTGTAAAAGTTTTGTCTATTTAAAACTGCAAGTACCCAAAACCTGCAGGGAGTGGCGCTCCATTATTCAGACTTAAAATTAAATTCAAGCTCAAACTTGCCCTAACTCAGTTAAACAGGACTTGCTCTCTACGGATTCCTAAATAACGTAGACGCTTCTTAATTCTCTCCCTATCCCCCCCACTCCCGCCTCCTGCAGTTTGGAACAGCGCCAGATATTACCAGGATACCTACGTGCATTCCTTACTAAATGGAATTATATTTAACGTCTGTTTTATTAAAGTTGAAACATTATATAGGGGCGACTGCAGCACATCCATTATTTCAACTCTAAAATGGTCTGATTTATAGCGGTTCTAATGCTCGAATTGTAATATATAATTATGTAATAAACGTAGGTATATTCATAGGTCAGAACAATAACTAAACTCAAAGCCTGAATCAAAATCAAGCCATGTGAATCTATGATATGGTATTATTAATACTTTTACAATAAGTTAGCCAATAGGTAATGTTTTTTAATTAATGAATTTTATTATTTTACGTTTGACTAATTAGTACTAATAGCTTAAAAAGTCATTAAGTATAAGTACCTACATATTTAGAGCGCAATCGATAAAGTTGTATAAAGTACAGACACAGAATAAATAATAGTGGGTACACGTATTACCGAGGCAGAAGCCACAATCAGCTAATAAAACCAAAAATTGGCACATTTTCAACTATTTTGTGCCAATACTTAAACCTAATGCTGCCCGCATTCTATAGTTCAGTATTTTAGTTTTGATGGTGCCAAAACAGCACCTACTTTATAATTGCTACCTATGTCTTTCCTAAACAAAGTTGAAATCAAAAACCTTCAGTGTGCCTTTATTACAATTACATACCTCCAACCTTTACCCTTGCGACGCCTTCACACCTCTACCACTTGACCTCACCTGTCTCTCGTGACACCTGCAACCTTGCGCGCTGATATTCATGCTGGAACAATGAGTAGGTTTTCTACAAAGGTATTGCTTAACGGATATGTTATATAAAAACAAGCTGAACTGGCTACTAAATAGGACATTTCTGCAAAGATCATCTAGCTAGGTCCCACCGCTTAGCCAGTTAATATTCTGCCGCCAAGCAGTAGTGTGCAACCGCTACTCTGTGTGTTCCGTTATGAAGAGCATTGTAGTGTACCTAGTGAAATTACTAGGCAAAAAAGTGATAAACTCAAAAAAGTGATAGACTCAGCAATTTTGTATCGAACTCCACACGATGACGAAGGCGGGTGATGCGGAGATACCACACAGGTAGTGAACTCCTGCAGAACTACCTACCGCCAAAATATTCTACGCGTTCGCTGCCATACGAGTTCGATTCTAGAGAGATTCGTAATAAAAAATCTACTAACACAAACCCATCATTCCGAGTAGCTGGCATAGGTACGCAGCTGGTGCGTATCTCAGTTATCTCTACGACTATATACGTAGTTTGGCATCGGGTTTGGCACTTTGCTATTGCCATAGACTACGAATATATAAGTACCATAAAATATACCTACTTGAATCCATACAGTTGACAGGCGTGCGTTCCGCTGCATGTTTGATTGGACACCACAGTGCACAGAACACTTTTATTCTGAAGTGAACATTGACTGAGCGAGCATGGGTACGCAGTGCAGCGCGCACTAAAGTTACGTGATTCGTCCGCAGTCGATTGTCACTGCTGATGTGTGTGTTTATTTTGTGACATTGCGGGTAGTTTGCTCGCACCTTTGCGTAATTTTGCAAACTTAAATGTCTCGCAAGCGAATACATAAGTTTTTCGACTCTGACTCTAGCTCAGATGATAATCGTAAAGGTAACTTCTCATCTAATGAAGACGACGAAAGCAGTGATTCGACATTTGACGAAGATGTGAACACAGAGCTTCCTCGCTATCGTGCTCATCTGTCGTGTGAAAACAGTGGTACACAAGAAGCCTTAGATCAGGTGAACGACTTGCTCGTCACGTCATTCAATCACATAAAAAAAAAAAAAAAAAAATAAAAAAAAAAAAAAGATACCGATTCGAGATCTGCTGAACATGGTAATGATAGTGAACTCATTTCATTGCCATCTGATTCTGCTTTGCTAAATGCAGACCAAGTGATAGATCCTATTTCTGATACTCCATCTCAAAATGAAGATGACGAATGGTGTGACGTGGAAAGCAATGATGAGGATCACCTCCAAATTTTGAGTTTAGTGCTATCTCTGGATTCCGCGTACAATCTCCACGACATCTTTTTCCTGGTGAGTTGGCTGATTTATACTTTACTGAAGAGTTTATGAGTATCATAAACATATTGTACAGAGCTGCAGAGACTAATAAGTATGCCAACCAATGTATGAGCCCTGGACAAGTAAGACGTAATTCTCGAGTGAAGGCATGGAAAGATACAAATATAACTGACTTGCGAGTATTCATCGGATTGCTGCTGCATATGGGCACGCTGAATTTGCCAACTATCGAACATTATTGGAAAAAGAAGCCTTGCGCAATATAGCTTTTTTCAGACTCATAATGAGCAGAAACAGGTTTCAGCTATTGCTGCGTTATTTAAATTTTGTAGACAATGAAAACGATGATAGCAGTCCTTTGCATAAACTAAATGTACTTGAACATTGAATCGGGTGATGGCCTTAATATACATATATTCCAGATGTGAATATCTGCATTGGCAAATCGATGGCTTTATGGAGAGGACGTCTTATATTTCAGCAGTACATTAATGACAGGAAATATAAATATGGTATTAAACTTTACAAACTGTGCGAGTCTAATGGCGTAGTTCCGAAAATTCGTATTGACACTGGTAAAGAAAATGAAGCTACTATTAGGTCAACGTATAATCACTCGACTCAAATTGTCATGGATTTGATGGACGGCTATTTCGACAAAAGATATAAAATTTACACAGAGATAGACCGGTTTTACAATTCCGTGTTGCTCACTACTACTTACCGAGAAAAACCTTAGGTTTGTGGCACCCTTCAGAAAAACCGCAGCGATAATCCAATATCGGTGACAAATTACAGACTGAAAAAGAGTGAAATGATCGCAAAAAGGAAAGCTACAGTGTTTGTGTGTAATTGGAAGGATAAACGCAAAGTTTTGTGCATATCGAATATGCACAAACCGACACTGGTACCCGTTACAAACAGAAACAGATAAATATCGACTAAACCTACTATAATCAGGGATCATAATAACAGAATGTCTGGAATCGACTTATATGATCAGATGCTGTCTTACTACTCGTCGCAGAGTAAAGCCCCTTTTTAGTATAAAAAACTGAGCATACACATTTTTGAAACTTATCTGCACAATGCTGCAATAATTTACAATAAACAGGTAACCTCGTCTGAAAATAAAATAATGGTTGGTTTAACTTTCAAGGATGAGGTCATAAAACATTTGCTTGGTTCCCAATATACTGGTATGATTAGAGATCAATCTCAAGGAGCAAATTCTTCAGGTTCTTTTCATTACTTGTGCCGTCCACCACTGACAAAAAAAAAAAAAAACCCACAAAAACATGCCGCGTGTGCACTAAGAAAAAGGAACGTCGTGAAACAGCTTATTACTATCCCGCTTGTGCTGAAAATCCAGCCTTATGTGTGGAAAATTGCTTTCAAATATATCACACCTGACTGTAATTTTCTCGTTTCATGATAAAAAATATGATAGACTTCTCATTATATTTTGTAAGTTTTACTTCCAATGCCAATCAATCGATTCTCGGCCTGTTTACATCGGAAATGCTTTTAATTTAGTAGGTAGCCTCAACTAGACTTCTACGAATAGACTCGTAGCTGGGGGGCTGGGTACCATTCAGTTCAATTCAACTCAATTCATTTATTCATGTAGGTACACAACACATTATGTAGTGTACATTAATGAGAGTCGGAAGGTTAGGGGTAAGTTGCTTATAATAATTGTTTACCAGATTTACCAGATAGTTACTAGAGGTGTTGCTCCGAATATATTCGTGGTTGGCAGTGACCGTGTTAATTGATTTAACACCCCGTCGTCGTCGCCCAAGACACGTCTTGAGCGACCCGGATGATCCTATAGCAGCCGTCGTTTCGGCTGCGCCAGGATCACTGGACCAGTCTAGCCCTTCTGGCTCAGGTACCGCTTTAGGCACCGGTATAGGATACCAGCGTAACACAATCAGACACCGACCCCGTCGGCGAGGTTGACGTAGTCCCCGTAGGTTAGCTAGAACGGTCGCGACTTTCCATAGGGTTCCGTTCAAAAAAAAGGAAAAAAACCTGATTATTTAAGGAATTTGTTCTGAGGACGACCTTAGTCTTACATCGACGTTCGCATTCCCTATATCTGTTGATGTACGTAAATACAAAGACAGTTATTACTTAGTATTGCCACCGTTTTGAAAATACTCTAATGTATGCGCGTACTTATTTGTTTCCTCGTGTTCACGTTTCAATTTCAATATAGCAAGATCCTTTGCTCTCTGTGTTTAGTGCTATTTGACTTCATGCAATAAGGATAGATTAAAAACGCCTCGTCTCGCTTTCTTTATGTTTGATTTAGGCCCAAAATAATTAAAGGTTCTTAACTTTCAATGATAAACATGCACGCGCAGAAGTCTTTTGAATTTAAAGTACAAAATAAAGATGAATAGATGACACGATTGTGGTTAAATGTGGCACTAATTGAGAGTACCAACTATTACAATTGTTAAACATCCTTGGGCATGAATTAACATCATAAAATCATACCTATCTACGGACAAACCTAACCTAGGTTTAAGGCATATTTTTATCAAATGTAAGTTTGTTTTTCTGATGGTTAAATAAATAAATTAATTAATAATAATAAACTTACTTTGACAAGCGATCTAAATGGGCAAATAAAATTATACTTGTATAGCTCATCGTACCAAGAAGAATAACGCATATCTATATCTAAATATCTACATATAAGGAACCTCGACGTAAATCCTCAGAGAACGTGTTTTGTTTCGGAGAATGCTCAAACCCACAAATCTTACGGTGAAGGACTTATAGCTGGCATTCGAGGAACATTTGCCGCTAACGGGCGATATATCATAGAAATAAAAGCATCAGATACCTGACTTTCTGAATTTGTTGCTAGTCTTTAAAAAGTAAGTATAACAATATAATTCGTATTTTACTTCGAGAATGATGCTCTTTCGTTGTCATAAACTTCGCAATGTACAAAATGTCGTTATGATCAAATTTAAAGTATGCAGGGTATTATAATACCATCTATAATTTGTTTCATAACGACCAATGTCTAACAAGATGGTTGTAAAATGCTAATATATTCTAAATCAATCACCGTTTGAGTAAAAACTAACTATAATAATTTTATTTGGTTATGTTAGGTACTGTAAAAGAACCCTCTCTTAACCTAATTATAATAAATTAATAATAAAATCACCGGATTACCGAATATTCTTAACCAACCTTACGACGCTAAAATATTAGCAAAATTTGTTGACTATTTTGGACTACCTATTTTAATGTTTATGGCCTTGTGAATCGTCTCCTACAAATGGTAGAACCGTACGTTGTGATAATGTAGTAATCCAAATCCTTTTAAAGTAATGAGACAATACCTAACTAACATCTAACCTATTCAATAATATTAAATTAATTTAAAATACCCATCTTTCTACAAATAATTGCTATTTAATCCCCTGATGAACACTATTCCTATACTCTGAGTAACCGAACTGAAATTTCCACATAAAATCATATTATGCACCAATCAATATATTTCCTACTATATTTTCGAAAGGTTTCAATTGTAGGAATGAATAATTTTTTCCTGCAAAAGTTGAACATTATAGTTCCTAGTCATAGACAAAACTGAAAGTAAGTTAAAGCTTCATGACGAACGTATGTTGAAATTAACAAGACAAGAAAATGAAACATAGGTAAAACGTATGTAAGTATATTGCTAACTGTGTTTGAGTTTGTTATATAGCAAAGTCATAGTAAACTCTATATGTTTATCATAACTCTGGCATAGGAGCCCCACCACCGCTCCAATGCTGTGGGTCTCGACTACCTGACTGGTTAACCCTCCACTATTTAGTGCTTGAAATTTCCCACACGGAGGTACCGTGTGTGAAATTCCCCCACACTAAGAGAAATTTGATTTTACTAAATTTTGTTCTATTTATCCCAAGTCAGTACGTCAGGTACCCCATCTACCTATTCTTATCTACTTATCTAGTTTGGACTCCAAAAGGTGCAAGGGACAAGAGGACATTATTTTTTTCCAAATCCTAACAAAATAGACATCACCTTAGTTAATTGTGAGTCTATCTAATACGTACTACATTCGGTATATGACAGACTCTAAAAATAGCTCAACTTTTAAATCTCCTAGCTTTCGTCTAAAGATTATCAATATTATCGTAGATTCTATATCAACAGCATGCAGTGGACTAAACAGTAGTGTTAATTTTAACTGTAAATATTTATTTGAATTCAATGATCTGTTAGTGATATTCAGGTTGTCTCTATTTTCCAGAACTTGTATTGAAAAGTAATCTAAAACCCGTTTATATAATTTAGGTATTATGTTTCATTATTATGAAATACGATAAGGACATGTTTCCTTCAAATAATATTATAGATTTTTGATGCTATTTCCTAACAACAAGATATTCTCATTCGAATCTTTAAATTAGCTACCCCTATCCGTTTGGTAAGGAGATCGCTAACAGGTACTGCTGTGCTTGACCCAAGACACGAAGGACAATTTCTTATCACTAGTACATTAAATGTTTTTATAGAATAAAAGGTAAAATTCTTTTGAAAATTCAATCAAATGAATCCAAACCTGAATTCCACTAAATTGATCTATGATCATTTATTTGAAACAATCACGAACAACCCTAAACTATGAATAAATTCCCGGTAGTTTTTTTTAAATATTGTACAAGTAATTACCTATTTCGTATTAAGAGTGAAACTCAATTACGATTTTATTTAAGTTACTCGCAAATGATTTTAAACAGAGAATAAATTCCCAATAGTTATCTAAGTAAAAGGAATAGTTCCCAGTCGTTACTAATTCCCGGTAGTTTCCTAACTTTCGTTCAAACATTACCTATTTTGCAACTAGAAACAAAACGTTCGTTTCTTTGCAGGAATATGATCCTTCCAACTCTCCTAAGTAAAATTCCGCCTAGAATCCGCTAAGAAAATACCTATCTATTTATGCATATTGTAATAACCGTGTAGGGATAGAACCTTTCTCATATCCTCCGTAGAACATCGCAAAACCAGCTAAAGAAATACCTTCCTATACCACAGAATAGATATATAGTACAACGTACTTTTACCACAAAATAGATTTATAGAATTACGTATTTATACTAATATGATCCGCAACATTAACGACAATAATTTTTCAGTTGAGACTAAGTCACGAAAACTAATGTGATGAATCGTATTCAAACACATTCCCCTTTCTATCTCTACTGTAGTTTCACAAAAGCTTGTGCCAGCTATAGAAAATACCTACTTATACCTTTGCAGCGTTGCTCTCTGCACACTAAAACCTTCTGTGATCACCCAGCTTTCCGCCAAAAGCAGGGTCCACGACAATCTAGCCCTATAATAAACACCCACAGCTTCAACCTTCGAGAAAACTTGGATTATATTTTTATAATTTTGATAATTTAAAAACTTTAATTGGCGATTTGATTCCGCATCCAAAAAATCTGCCAAAAGTTCTAACTTGAACTTACCAGAATCAAAATGTGCTGATGCATAATCTGCCCATCTACAGCGCAGAAGAGGAGTTAGCTTTCCTAAAACAGCATTCTGGGCAGCTCCTGAGTGGCATCGTGTAAAGCGGCGCTGAGCCTGGCCAGGTTTTCTTCCGGGGTAAAGCCTGCCTCCGACCGTAAAAAGGCCTTCTTGAAGGAAAGCCAGCCAGAGACGTGACCATCAAACAAAAGGAAGGACACCGACCTGCTTTCTGCTCCCCAGGTCCGCGATGACTTTCGCCAGTTTAATAATAGAGTCTTGTGTCTCTACATTGTTTACTTTATTTGTGTTGTCATAATAACAATTATTGTCCCGTGTGGTCCCGGTTACGAATAGGACCACCCCATCTCTTCCCGTGGGTGCCGTAGAAGGCGGCTAAGGGAATATCCAGGGAATGGGTCGCAGCGTTCCCCTCGGTCTTGGTGGCAATCAATCTTCACCTACTGCGATCACCAAGCCGCCTGCCAAGCGTGGTGATTATGGCAAACCCCCCCCCCCTAATGACAAGCACAAATAAAAACGGCCCCCAGTCCCCGGCAGCTCTGCTATCCCGTGGCTACGGTAGCGGCCACGGTAACGGCAGGGCAAGGGGTGCGAAGAATCCCCGGCAGACGCCCGGCTACCAACCCCAACGACGACCCCTGGCCCTGGCAACACATAACGTGCGCACACTGAAGGCTGACGAAAGGATGGTCGAGCTAGAGGCGGAGATGGGTAAGTTACGCTGGGATGTAATGGGATTGTCAGAAGTCCGAAGACAGGGACAGGACACGATAATCCTAAATTCCGGTAACTTATTCTTCTACCGGGAGGGAGACCAACTCTCCCAAGGGGGTGTCGGGTTTCTCGTCCGCAAGTCTCTCGTCAACAACGTGGTCAAAGTCGACAGTGTGTCGGCCAGGGTAGCGTACCTGGTACTCCGAATAACCAAACGGTATTCGTTGAAGGTTATACAGGTATACGCGCCGACATCGGCACACTCAGACGATGAAGTAGAAGCTATGTATGAGGACATATCCGAAGCCATGCATACTTCCGAAACATACTTCACCGTTGTGATGGGAGACTTCAATGCGAAGTTGGGCACAAGGAATAGCGATGAGCTGAGAGTGGGGCCATTTGGATACGGGCAGCGGAACCCTCGAGGACAGAGGCTGGCTGACTTCATGGAGAAGGAGGGACTCTTTATGATGAACTCCTTCTACGAGAAGCGGCCATCCAGGAAGTGGACGTGGATAAGTCCCGACGGTTCCACTAAAAATGAGATAGACTTCATCATGACGACCAAGAAGCACATATTCGATGATGTCTCTGTGATCAGCAAGGTGAAAACCGGTAGCGATCACCGTATTGTTAGAGGCACATTGAATATCAATGTTAAGCTCGAAAGGTCACGTCTGGTGAAGTCTACGCTCCGTCCAAATCCTGTCCAAATCCAAAACCCCGAAGGCTTTCAGCTGGAACTCCAAAATCGCTTCCAGTGCCTAGCCGACTGTAACACAGTGGACGAGCTAAACGACGGGTTGGTGGAAACTGTCCAAGCTGTTGGATCGAAATTCTTTAAGACCCAACGCCGAAAGAAGACTCAAAAGCTCTCAGAAAAAACTCTTGAGCTAATGGCCGACCGGAGCGAAATGAAGCTGCAGTCTTCAGTTGATATGTCAGCCTACGGTGAACTCAATAGACGAATCTGGAGTTCCTTGCGACACGACTTGCGTGCTCTTAGTACTTCACGTATTGAGGCCGCAATTGAGCGGAACCAAGGCTCTAAAGTGTTCGCAAAGGATTCGTCTATTGGGCAACACCAAATGACAAAACTGAAGACCGAAAATGGTAGCGTCATTTCATCCAAGCCTGAGATTCTGAGAGAGATCGAGAACTTCTATGGACAGTTATACACCTCGACACGTAAGCCCGCTACTAACACAGCTCAGGACATCAGAGCCAAGTTAGTCCGACACTATACCGAAGATATCCCGGACGTCAGCCTGTACGAGATTAGAATGGCCCTCAAACAGCTTAAAAACAACAAGGCACCAGGTGAAGATGGAATTACGACCGAACTTCTGAGAGCGGGTGGTAGACCGGTACTTTTAGTCCTCCAGAAGTTATTTAATTCTGTCATCCTTGAAGGTATAACGCCAGAGGCATGGCACAAGAGCGTGGTGGTGCTCTTCTTCAAAAAAGGCGATAACACCTTATTGAAGAACTATAGGCCCATCTCGCTCTTGAGTCATGTGTATAAGCTGTTTTCGAGAGTCATTACGAATCGTCTCGCACGCAGGTTTGATGAATTCCAGCCTCCCGAACAAGCCGGTTTCCGAAAAGGCTTTAGCACCATAGACCACATCCATACGCTGCGCCAGATTATACAGAAGACCGAAGAGTATAATCGGCCGTTATGCCTAGCGTTTGTGGACTATGAGAAAGCCTTCGATTCAATCGAGACTTGGGCGGTGCTGCAGTCCTTGCAGCGATGCCAAATTGACTATAGGTATATCGAAGTTTTGAAGTGTTTGTACAGTAAGGCCACTATGTCAGTCCGACTACAGGACCAGAGTACGGAACAAATTCCATTGCAAAGAGGCGTGAGACAGGGAGACGTTATTTCTCCGAAACTGTTCACAAACGCATTGGAGGATGTTTTCAAGCTCTTGGAGTGGAAAAGATCTGGCATCAACATAAATGGCGAGTACATCACTAACCTTCGTTTTGCCGATGATATAGTCATAATGGCGGAATCGCTCGAGGACCTTAGCACCATGCTCAACGACCTCAGTAGAGTCTCCCAGCAGGTTGGTCTTAAGATGAATATGGACAAGACAAAGATCATGTCTAATGCTCATGTTCCACCTATACCGGTAATTGTTGGGAACGATACTCTCGAAGTTGTCGACAAGTATGTCTACCTAGGACAGATTGTCCAATTAGGTAGGTCCAACTTCGACAAAGAGGTGGCGCGAAGAATCCAACTCGGCTGGGCAGCGTTCGGGAAGCTTCGTCCTATCTTTTCGTCCAAAATACCGCAGAGCCTGAAAACGAAAGTTTTCAATCAGTGTGTGTTGCCAGTGATGACTTATGGAACTGAGACATGGTCTCTTACTGTTGGCCTCATTAGTAAGCTCAAAGTCGCGCAGCGAGCTATGGAGCGAGCTATGCTCGGTGTTTCCCTGCGAGATAAGCTCCGGAACGAGGAGATCCGCAGGAGAACTAAAGTGACCGATATAGCTCTTAGAGTTAGTAAGTTGAAGTGGCAATGGGCAGGCCACATCGCTCGTAGAACTGACAACCGATGGGGAAGAAAGGTTCTCGAGTGGCGACCACGAACCGGAAGACGCAGCGTAGGCCGGCCCCCCACTCGGTGGACCGACGACCTGGTGAAAGCCGCGGGGAGCCGATGGATGCAGGAGGCGAGCAGCCGCTCAAGGTGGCGTGCTCTGGGGGAGGCCTATGTTCAGCAGTGGACGTCTTCAGGCTGTTGATGATGATGATGATGAATAACAATTAGGCGTAGGGTTAATGTTATGTGTGCCTAATCTGAATGAGTGTGCAGTGTTTCCTTGTGTGACGGGCTGTAGGCAGGGTTGTATGCAATAGTCACCGCCCGGCGACGAACATGCGCGACCCGGAGAAACGGCACCATGCTGGAGTGAGAGCTCCGCGACAGCTGCGTTGCAAGCTCCATCGAGGTTTCGTCCATCGTTATTAATTCTCAATCCGTTTTGTTTTCCGCGTGATGGACCTGAGAGTTGGCATCGTGAACGCCGAACGCTGCCACCAATGTTGAGGATGAGCAGGTCCAGTTAAAGCACACTTAAAGATCACCAACATATAATTTATTATATTAAAAAAGCCAAAATATAGAAAAACACACGTCCCATCCTCCAAGGTTACCAGAATCCCCGTCAATCTTGACAGATAACAAAATCCTATTATCTATCAAAACCACTTTAAAAATAGAAAAGGTAAAAAAGTAAAACTAAATGTAAAGAAGGTTTGATTTCTTTTACTGTTACCTTATTTTACCACGGATAACCACTTTTACTCTACATTTTCTCTATCAGTAAATGCGATGCCAACGACTATTTCCTTAATTTTTAGACCATTCTTTATGCATAAAGTGCTTCAATGAAATTATTTCAGTATTTTTATAATTTAGGTAAAATTTATAATATTTGTGACGTCACGAGACAGCCTGGATCGTTACAATCGCCCCTAAAATATTTGCGCAGGCGTTTTTAATTTAAAGCCGAAGTAAAATTTTATTCATTAAAATACATTCACAAATATTAGCAAAACTATAATAAAAATAATTTAAATAATAATTATTACTCTACCACCCCACTTAAGCAATTATAATTTGTTAACGTTTGGCTCCAAACTTAAAATGTATTTATAGTTCTGTAGTGTTCCTAACCGTTAAATTTAATTTAAGAGAGCACCTAAAAATAATCAACCTGATAGCAAATAATTTGCAAAACAAAATACACTTGTATTTTCAATTTTTTTTAATATGCAGCATACTGCGTATTAATCGTTATTCATTTGAAAAATATTAAATATTACTAATATTGAATAATTTATTTTCGAAAGTTTAATGTTGTCAATGATAATATTTTTATTTTTAATATACTATTGAGTCCTTTCTGGAAAACAAACCATTATTACTATTCTATTTTAAGCGCCCTCTTAAGCCGTAACAACAGTGAATCACTTTATGAGTCAATATCCAAAATTTCATCGCATCAATCATACCCAAAAGTCACTTATCCCAAGGCTAACCTAGCCACCAAAAGAAACCAGGTTGTGAGGCTGGTCAGTCCTAATAACTTTAAGTAGAAGGTACCCCTAAGAACCATGTTTTCGTTCCGAGCTGCCTCCCACAAAACCCTTCGATAACCAGGTCAACTTTAATAGTTCAAAATATAGATTTGTCTATGACTTCAGCAATATTTCGCATATATTTCCCACTCCGTAATTTGCTATTATTTCGGATGTATAGTGTAGCAGATCGGATGTTCCTACCTTGTAGAGTACGGGGTTGTTATAACAGTTTTGTTTAAACTTAGGCTTTCTCTTTTAACCTAGCACCTAGCCTTAAATTATATCAACCCATTTGTTGAGTCGTGTAAATCCAAAGCCACCCGTCAACAAATCCCTTAAACCGTAGATCTTGCTAAGCCACTAAGATCCTCTTGCACTGTTAATACCTCTGACCATGTCCATACAAACACACTTGTTTACATAAAAATGACCTCTTTTTTAAATTAATTATCCAAAATCAAATCCCTTTCTTAAGCAAAAACAACAACATAACAATTCATTAATCCACATTTGACCCCAGTCAACTAACTTATTCGCTATCTTAACGGCTAGCAATTCCCAATAGATTTAAGACTTCTTTGAAGTTATTGCTTAATACGTATCATGATATTAAAATAAAATCTTTAATTTTATTTCAATTTCATTTCTACAACATAAGTAATTATACGATTTAATAAATTTCATTTAAAATTTCATTTAATGTCAATGCTGAAACGTTTTATTTATTATAGATAGGTTACAATAACAATAATAAATAAATATTAATTGTCGCGAACTGAACTAACCTCTACTAAAAATAATTTATTTTGTTTCGTTTTAAATATAATATTGTTATTAAAGTATGAATTTTAAAACGCAATATTTTATTTGAAAATTCAATCAATAAGTTTAATATTCACTCTCAAAAACGCCGAACTTGAACTCGAATTACGCGGAAAACTACCAAACAAGCTAACCGAAATAGTTTTTAAATACCTTTATTTTGAAATTTTAATAATTTATTTTAAATATTTTTATGTTGTCTAGTTTATTGTGCATCGTACAATAAACATTGAATCGGAACTTAATCTATCCACCGTACCAATAACCACTAATAAAATTATTAAATATCTTGAACTGTTTGCGCCCCCTATAGTTTTATAATTTTAGCCAACTTCGAACCTTTCCTATTTCCAAACCTAGAAAAGAAATCTAATTTATTTACCCTAATATTTCCGAATTATTCACGAAAATTGACTCTGTCGTTTTTCCTAAATCGGATGATGATAAATTTCCCACGTACTTCCTAAATGAAAGCTCAACCTTATTATGTGCATCAATAAATTTTAAAATTAATCAAGCAGAATACGTACATGTCTGATTAATAAACTACTACTTCTTTCCAACCTACTACAACAAATTTCCATGTTCGTAATGAAACATTCTAATGTTGAGTTTAAAGTAACGATTAAAATTCTCAAAAAATTGAGTCCTTCTTTTAGCTATGAGATAAATTATAACTAATTTTCATTTAATTTATTGAAATCTAAAACCGCCCCTACATATTGTCTCAAAACCTTTCCTTTTCCACGGACAGCAAATTGTGCGATAGTAAATAAATACTATCGCTACTTAAAATAATATCAATCCAAAACAATCAACATCCTCATTCTAATCGAAACCTATCACTAATGTAAATCTTTAAAATAAATCAACCTGATAACGAAAGAAACGCACGTAAATCCTAGTCAAGTAAAATCCTGGCCATTTGAGATCCTGGTCAATTAAGATACTGGTCAATTGAGATCCTGGTCATTTGAGATTCTAGTCAAATGTCAATCCTGGTCAATTGAGATCCTGGTCATTTGAGATCCTAGTCAAATGTCAATCCTGGTCAATTGAGATCCTGGTCATTTGAGATCCTAGCCAAATGTCAATCCTGGTCACGGCACCAAATTGTAAAAGAACCCTCTCTTAACCTAATTATAATAAATTAATAATAAAATCACCGGATTACCGAATATTCTTAACCAACCTTACGACGCTAAAATATTAGCAAAATTTGTTGACTATTTTGGACTACCTATTTTAATGTTTATGGCCTTGTGAATCGTCTCCTACAAATGGTAGAACCGTACGTTGTGATAATGTAGTAATCCAAATCCTTTTAAAGTAATGAGACAATACCTAACTAACATCTAACCTATTCAATAATATTAAATTAATTTAAAATACCCATCTTTCTACAAATAATTGCTATTTAATCCCCTGATGAACACTATTCCTATACTCTGAGTAACCGAACTGAAATTTCCACATAAAATCATATTATGCACCAATCAATATATTTCCTACTATATTTTCGAAAGGTTTCAATTGTAGGAATGAATAATTTTTTCCTGCAAAAGTTGAACATTATAGTTCCTAGTCATAGACAAAACTGAAAGTAAGTTAAAGCTTCATGACGAACGTATGTTGAAATTAACAAGACAAGAAAATGAAACATAGGTAAAACGTATGTAAGTATATTGCTAACTGTGTTTGAGTTTGTTATATAGCAAAGTCATAGTAAACTCTATATGTTTATCATAACTCTGGCATAGGAGCCCCACCACCGCTCCAATGCTGTGGGTCTCGACTACCTGACTGGTTAACCCTCCACTATTTAGTGCTTGAAATTTCCCACACGGAGGTACCGTGTGTGAAATTCCCCCACACTAAGAGAAATTTGATTTTACTAAATTTTGTTCTATTTATCCCAAGTCAGTACGTCAGGTACCCCATCTACCTATTCTTATCTACTTATCTAGTTTGGACTCCAAAAGGTGCAAGGGACAAGAGGACATTATTTTTTTCCAAATCCTAACAAAATAGACATCACCTTAGTTAATTGTGAGTCTATCTAATACGTACTACATTCGGTATATGACAGACTCTAAAAATAGCTCAACTTTTAAATCTCCTAGCTTTCGTCTAAAGATTATCAATATTATCGTAGATTCTATATCAACAGCATGCAGTGGACTAAACAGTAGTGTTAATTTTAACTGTAAATATTTATTTGAATTCAATGATCTGTTAGTGATATTCAGGTTGTCTCTATTTTCCAGAACTTGTATTGAAAAGTAATCTAAAACCCGTTTATATAATTTAGGTATTATGTTTCATTATTATGAAATACGATAAGGACATGTTTCCTTCAAATAATATTATAGATTTTTGATGCTATTTCCTAACAACAAGATATTCTCATTCGAATCTTTAAATTAGCTACCCCTATCCGTTTGGTAAGGAGATCGCTAACAGGTACTGCTGTGCTTGACCCAAGACACGAAGGACAATTTCTTATCACTAGTACATTAAATGTTTTTATAGAATAAAAGGTAAAATTCTTTTGAAAATTCAATCAAATGAATCCAAACCTGAATTCCACTAAATTGATCTATGATCATTTATTTGAAACAATCACGAACAACCCTAAACTATGAATAAATTCCCGGTAGTTTTTTTTAAATATTGTACAAGTAATTACCTATTTCGTATTAAGAGTGAAACTCAATTACGATTTTATTTAAGTTACTCGCAAATGATTTTAAACAGAGAATAAATTCCCAATAGTTATCTAAGTAAAAGGAATAGTTCCCAGTCGTTACTAATTCCCGGTAGTTTCCTAACTTTCGTTCAAACATTACCTATTTTGCAACTAGAAACAAAACGTTCGTTTCTTTGCAGGAATATGATCCTTCCAACTCTCCTAAGTAAAATTCCGCCTAGAATCCGCTAAGAAAATACCTATCTATTTATGCATATTGTAATAACCGTGTAGGGATAGAACCTTTCTCATATCCTCCGTAGAACATCGCAAAACCAGCTAAAGAAATACCTTCCTATACCACAGAATAGATATATAGTACAACGTACTTTTACCACAAAATAGATTTATAGAATTACGTATTTATACTAATATGATCCGCAACATTAACGACAATAATTTTTCAGTTGAGACTAAGTCACGAAAACTAATGTGATGAATCGTATTCAAACACATTCCCCTTTCTATCTCTACTGTAGTTTCACAAAAGCTTGTGCCAGCTATAGAAAATGGTTCACTGTCGAAACTCATAAAATCGTTTATCATAATTTTGTTACAAATAAAAATGTTACTTATAATCATCATTTCACATAATGTGATTTAATATACTTTCACTACATCTAATTTTCTTTATTATAAATCAATATTAATAATAATCCAAATTTATAACAATGAAACTCATAAGGCGTATATAACATAAAAGTACAAATTTATAATGTTCTTTTACCATAACTAACTTAAATCATAAAACAAAATATCAATAATACTGTAAATTAATGTGACTGGAACTGTTGATTGTTATATATATCCTAATCAGTTATAAAAACGTAGTACGGCAAGCCAATTTGCTCTTCAATCTATGCAGGCACTTCATCCAGTCAAAACAAACAAAGTTAACGTGTGGGCTGTGTGCGAGTAATTGTAAAATAACTTATATTTTCTCATGTCATGTTGGTTTTGGTGTTGTTGGTGAACTTTGTGCGTTATTTTAATAAATAACTTGAAATGTCTAATAAAAACACGTGTAAAATATTTAAATCAAATACAGGTTTTATATAAGCATAAGTGACTTCTGGCACTTCGCCGGCCGCTGCCGCGGCACGCTCGCTACGCTTCGCTTCGCTCGCTCGGCTCGTGCGTTATGTGGTCACAGTTAACCTAACGCTCCTCCTCGCTTCGCTCGTCGTCGCACCTATTTATGACTTTGCCTTAGACTAGTATCTTAGTATCTTTAGGGTATACATGCATATGTATGTAATGATTTCAACTACCTCAAAATTATTATTATGTTAACTAAAAAGTATAAAAAAAATTATAAACAGTACAATTATGAATGCTGATTATTATGAAATTATAAGTAATGAAATTTATAATAAATAAAAATATGATAAAAAAATTCTTAACATTAACATTATAACACAAAGTTTTATAAATCTAAACATTATTTGAATAAATTGTATAAGAAAAGATCAATATAAAAAGTAACTATTATGAACAAAGTTATTTATAAATAACCACCATTATAAATTTCATCATTATTAAAAATGAGGGGTGTGAAATGAAATTATGAATAATGAAATTATTAGTACAGACGGTATCCCATAGAAAATACCTACTTATACCTTTGCAGCGTTGCTCTCTGCACACTAAAACCTTCTGTGATCACCCAGCTTTCCGCCAAAAGCAGGGTCCACGACAATCTAGCCCTATAATAAACACCCACAGCTTCAACCTTCGAGAAAACTTGGATTATATTTTTATAATTTTGATAATTTAAAAACTTTAATTGGCGATTTGATTCCGCATCCAAAAAATCTGCCAAAAGTTCTAACTTGAACTTACCAGAATCAAAATGTGCTGATGCATAATCTGCCCATCTACAGCGCAGAAGAGGAGTTAGCTTTCCTAAAACAGCATTCTGGGCAGCTCCTGAGTGGCATCGTGTAAAGCGGCGCTGAGCCTGGCCAGGTTTTCTTCCGGGGTAAAGCCTGCCTCCGACCGTAAAAAGGCCTTCTTGAAGGAAAGCCAGCCAGAGACGTGACCATCAAACAAAAGGAAGGACACCGACCTGCTTTCTGCTCCCCAGGTCCGCGATGACTTTCGCCAGTTTAATAATAGAGTCTTGTGTCTCTACATTGTTTACTTTATTTGTGTTGTCATAATAACAATTAGGCGTAGGGTTAATGTTATGTGTGCCTAATCTGAATGAGTGTGCAGTGTTTCCTTGTGTGACGGGCTGTAGGCAGGGTTGTATGCAATAGTCACCGCCCGGCGACGAACATGCGCGACCCGGAGAAACGGCACCATGCTGGAGTGAGAGCTCCGCGACAGCTGCGTTGCAAGCTCCATCGAGGTTTCGTCCATCGTTATTAATTCTCAATCCGTTTTGTTTTCCGCGTGATGGACCTGAGAGTTGGCATCGTGAACGCCGAACGCTGCCACCAATGTTGAGGATGAGCAGGTCCAGTTAAAGCACACTTAAAGATCACCAACATATAATTTATTATATTAAAAAAGCCAAAATATAGAAAAACACACGTCCCATCCTCCAAGGTTACCAGAATCCCCGTCAATCTTGACAGATAACAAAATCCTATTATCTATCAAAACCACTTTAAAAATAGAAAAGGTAAAAAAGTAAAACTAAATGTAAAGAAGGTTTGATTTCTTTTACTGTTACCTTATTTTACCACGGATAACCACTTTTACTCTACATTTTCTCTATCAGTAAATGCGATGCCAACGACTATTTCCTTAATTTTTAGACCATTCTTTATGCATAAAGTGCTTCAATGAAATTATTTCAGTATTTTTATATTTTAGGTAAAATTTATAATATTTGTGACGTCACGAGACAGCCTGGATCGTTACAGTACCTATTGTCCAAATGATAGATGTATTTTTTTTCTTCTCCATTCCATAGTATGTTGTTGACCCAAAACTGGCACAGAAATCTGAAAACCTCTATTTGTTTACGACACACAAAGCCAATCCTTTTCTTGGACTTCTCGAGCGTTACATTTCGGCATATACTTGGATCAATACTCCATAAAACGTACTCCCTAAATCCTTTGCTATAAGGTCGAAAATCTTGCAAATTCTGAGCACAATCTGTACTTTTGGAATAGCTGTGAGAACTGTAAGTTTTCTAGATAAATTCAACTTTCGTTCGATGGCGCATTGAAGGACTAGCTCCTTTGGAATTATGATTGCTTCTAAAAGTTTTCTAGGCTACGTTATTTCTCGAGTGCAAATACTTGTGTATGCATTTTTCATCACATTTGCAACGATCTTTTACACCTTTTTTCATAAAAACTATTCGCTAAAGATTGCGTTATGCATGGCAATAAACATATACTTAAGAGAAAGCGACATTTTTAAGTATTTCAAAGCCTTTTACATCATTAGCGAGCAATTTAGTCTAGCCGTTTTCAAAAGGAGAGTGAATATGTATTGTGTATTATAGGCAAACGTGTTGGTTGTGTGTCAACCAAATACCACTTTGTTACATAACATCAGGGGAAATGTGGTCACACGCAAGCCTATCTAGGTAACACCAAAAAAATCTTTATCTTAAAATTATGTTTATATCGTTTGTCTTGGTCCCATGCGTTTGCTTCAGGATTAATGTATGTCTCAGAATATCAATTAGGTACTTATTACGGTTCTTGTCGGTTTGGTCCACTTCTTAAATTGTCCATTTCCAAAATTGACATCTTCCTAATTTGTCCACTCCTACAGCGTCTTTTTTCTAAGAGAAGGGCCTACTACTAGTTATTACCACATTTTAATGAAATCTTTGAGGTATGATAACCCTTGGCATTGTTTCTAAACATAATAATGTCATCCAAGTAAACATGGTATACCACGAACGTAATTAATTACTTTAACCAGGTAGTTGACATTGACATGCTACTATTATTAATGCTTTAGGAAAACCAATTGAAAACAGAACAGTTCGTGATTAAAGTCATTTAACTTGAAGATTTGTTCGTATGACGTGATCGCAATCGCGATCTGATGGTAAGCAATGCCTAGATCTATACCACCCAAGGTAGCTTACTTTTATCGGTTCCAACATGACCTTAGTCTTATTATTATTAGTCATAGCACGATCCACCCCTCTTCGTAACAGGGGTGAAAAGTTACTATAAAAAATAACAGTTTGATATTTATCAGCCTTATTCGGCACGTGACCGTGTCCCAAATATTGGGTCAAACAAATGCCAACTTACATAAAAATGCTTAAATTCGATGTAAAGCGCTTTGCGATTGAGTATTGTGGATTTGTTTTTAAGTTCAATGATGATTTTGATGATGCTGAAGGTGAATATAGTTTCATACTGGTATTTAATCACGTTTCAGGTTGCCTCTTCCATGGCTGTTATATGGACTGATCAATGGAGAACCTGTAGAAGTGAATTCCAAGGGTATGATATGCAGTATCGTCCTACTCTTTGCCATGCTGATCTTCGTGATTCTCAGCATCGCCTGCTTCAGGTGGAAGATGAACAGGGGACTTGGCTTCACCATGTTTTTACTATACTTCGTGTTCGTCGCAGTAAGCTTAGGGCTTGAGTATGGTTACCTCCACTGCCCTGAACACCACTGAAGACACCATAACGTTTACATCAAATAAACCAGTCAGTACGAAAGTGGCAAAGACTTCTATAGTGATGAAGTAGTTTAGAAAAAAGTTGTCGATGTTTGGGGTACTTTTGTAAAATTATAAGGACTTATCATTGAAACAGTTCCAATAATGCCTGACGATAATAATCTATAATAATTATAATAAAAATAATAAGATAGAAAGTTCAAAAGTTGTAGAAGGTTATTGATTTGTTTTGTGTTTTAGTTGTTTGAATGTTGTAGCACAAAACAGATGTAAAATACATTGCTCAACTTATGTACCTACTTTATGTTGTGATTCATTTGCCGAATAGAAATTACTTTAGACGTTTTGATATTGTAAAGCTTGTAATAGCAAACGTGTAAAATGTAAAAGAGAGACTTAAATAAGCACCAATACGCATAAGTAACGGACAAAATGAAACAGTAGATAATATAAAAAGAACGACAAAATAGATTCTTAACGTAAATGCAATAATAACGACGAAGCTTCAGTAACAAATTAAGCTAAGACTTCGGAGTGTATAAACACAGATACATAGTACCTATTTGTACCAAAAAAATATAATATATTTAGCCATCAATAGAGACTGTAGTAATTTATATGAATGTTAGTTGTTCATTAAAACTTGATGGCGCTTTTAAGAAGTTTTACATATAAGTTCAGAATAATATTAGAATTGTATGCGTTAAATATTGTATCTATTTTTGTAAATATTAATTCATTTGGTTTTATAGTTAAGGTGGTAGTAATGCGTCTTTTTATTTTGGATTTCATTTTGGTCTTTCTGACCTGCAGTCCATCAGTTGTTAATGTAAATGCATTGCCGCGGTTCAATGTACAATGGTTGTTGTCTCAGCACAAACGGTTAGAAACAAAAGAGATGTAAATACACACGTAGAGATTGTAAGTGATGGAGGAGCGGGGCAAATGCAGTTTTGTAACCTTAATTTTTACTACATAAAATGTGCCTAAAAGTTCGTATGGACTTATAACATTTAGCTTCGATATTTTTACAGAAACAAAATGTTGTCTTTATAAAATACATGATTGAATAGATGCAAGATTAATAATAAATAACCTATAGGGGAGTACTCATATGTAGAGCGCATTGGTCCCGCTCTACAATATTATATGGTAGCTAGATTTTTACACTATCTTTACGAATTATAATCTGTGAATTCTATTATCATTGACTTGTATTTTGTTTATAACTTATGCTCTTCTATTCACTGTTTTCACAGATAATATTACGAAGGCTTAATAGGATAATAGTCAATTCTTCAAAATGTCATGTGAATTGTTATAAGTCTCTCTACTTTTTAGATTTAACAAGTTTGTACGGTTGGTCAATTGGGTGAAATTGTTAAATATTACCATCTACTTAACCGTCCATTTGTTTCTTTTTCAGATCTCATAATGCTTTTGCACTTTATATCTGTTCTTCAATAATATAGCCTGTAAACTGATAATAAACAAACTGATTTAAAATCGTAAGTTCAGTAACATTACCCTCAAGTTTTATATAATTACCCGCCTATATGACATAGCAATAAATAGACTAGAATAGATAGTTAAATATATTTGTATAATTATAAGCTTTAACAATAACAACCGTTATCGTATCGCTCAAAATGTGAAATGACTTGATTTCTTCGACTATTCTAACAGTATAATATGCGCACAAGAAAAAGGCAAATCCTAGATTTGCTCTGACTTGACATACAAAGGCCCTGTTATTGATTTCATAAAACTCTTGAAATAGGTGATTTTTACAAAATAGAATTAGTACAAGACATAGATGATACTTTGACATTGAATCAGGTTATGCTAATTTTATGATACTACAATTAGACATTGAGATTTTGAATTTTATCACTGGAACATTACTTGATATTAAGTATTATTCTGTAATATGGATTTGATTCTTATTGTCTTCGTTATTAATTATTGAATAATTTAGTGTTTTAGTAGCTACTATTAAGTTCCACAAAAATAATAAAAATGTATGTCAATTCAAGTTTTTACACATACATTTTACATATGAATAAGTTGATGAAGTACAAAAAGCTAATCAAACGTCGACTCGTCGACTGACTTGATGCCAAGGTTTCATCGACACATGATGTGATAAATAATGTCGCATGCATTACGAATGTTATCGAGACAAATAAGGACATATCGGTAGGCACCGCACTCGATTAGGTCATAATCTGTGATAAGGGCATGCTTATGACGTATTTATAAAGTTAGACGTTCATCTCTCTTCGGATTTTGTATCTGTATCATATAAGCTTGGATTTGATAGCCTTCTGTAGTTCGCTTAGCGGCGCCACTACTCGCAGTCTCAATACTATCTGACTCAATTATTACATATATTATTGTTTTTACTGTAACATCTTCAAATAAGTATATAAAGGTTTTCTTCTGGATATGTCAATCTTTTTCGAAATTGAACTGTAATGTAGTGGCCATTCTATAAAAGTATAATGTAATATTCGAATGGAACTTTGAATAAATGAATAACTTTACGTTCGAGATAGGGAGACGTAGAGGGCTACGAAATGTTAACCTCTTACAACGTGTATTTAGTAATATTGAAAGCACCAAATACCTAATACGCATTCGTATGTAATGCAAAGGTAAACCTATACGCTATAAATTAAATACCTATAATGTACACTAGTTATTTCTATCTATCTCTTGTATAATGTAATTAGAATTTGTAAATTATCATCCTTCCATAATTGTTTATATAGTTGAGGTTCGGACCGATATACGGTCGTTAAGTAAATATTATATCGCCAAAGTTAACGAGAGCCAAGTTTAAGTAACTGTTTATAATGTTGTTGAAAGGGAATGCATCTTTGCTGTCGTTGACTTTGTGTTTGTCCTCACAATTCAAAATTCGCCTTCTTGAATGTCATACCACGTAGTTACATTAAAATTGCATTTGTTCAGTACCAAATAGCACAAGCCGAGCTAGTTCTCATTAACTTTCGAATTCTTCGTTACTACTAAGTAGTCTATAAAGTTTAATATTTCGGCATCAGACGTATCGATGCCTCTTATAAAATATCTTTTAATACTTCTTCGTAGTCTAAGTTTAAGCTTAACGCTGTCATCACCAAGATATTTACTAACAAATTGAAATATATGATATCCAGGTAGATTGTTACTAGAGTGATGGTTTTTATATAAAATAATAAAATTATATAAACTATAAAAGTATCGCAAATGATAAACGAAATATTAATGACGCGTTACTTTCTGGTGCACGGGCTGTGTAAATAATAATGAACACCATAATGATATTGATGTTTTAGAAGTATATAGTGTCTACATTAAATGTGTCTCCGTGGAAGTCAGCTTTAAATGGACGTATGTGAGAAAGTGACGCGATTCTATCTAGGCATTCATTATTTTTATTGCTGTTAATTCTCGATTTCGATAAGTGAGAAGATGAACTTGCTGAAATCCCTTCAATTGAGTCAGTTAAACATTCTCATTTTGCAAACGAAGAATTAAAATTGAAATATGTTTAAAATGCTAATAAGATTACGGAGTACGCAACTCTTTCGCTTGGTCATACAATTTTGGATCTATACGATCAATCGAAGCAATCTAACTATGGTACAAATGATGTCGGAATCGAGATAGCAGCGTAGGTTGTTAATAGTGATATTACAAATTAAGTAAAAAAAAAGAATTAAAAAAATGTTATTAATTTTAAAAGTGTAGATAAGTTTAGGAATTTTCATCATGTTGTACTTAACGAGTGAGAATGGGATGGACGGAAGCTCTTGATGGATTTCAGTTGTATTGTGTCGAGTTATTGTGACTTTTGTAATGTTTTAGCAGTATTATTGGATAGTTTATTTGTGCTAGCTATGATTGCGAACCTGCAACGGCGTTTCGGAAAAGTCAAACGAGTTACAGAATGGAACAGCGTTGTATTGAAGTAGATATTTTAAATACCTACCTGTCTTCCAACAACGCTTTGAAAGAGATTTAGTCTTAGCACGTGGCCATTGGCGATAAGGCAAGCAAAGTGATTGACATCCTAACTTTTCCGAAACGCTTCATATCGACAGGTTGTCGATCCTTTGGTATTGTGTAATTTTTTGCTAATATTATAATTGTTGCTCTAATCAAAGCTTTTAATGATTGTTGACGATTTACAAATTGTGATAGTTTAAAAATTGACCTAGTTAATTGCGAGCAGATATTTATAAATATTAATTTTTATTAGCGTATATTTATTTCGGTGTATAAGGAGCAACGGCGTGCCCGCGTCTCGGCTGTCGACGGTATTATGAAAAATTACAATAAAAATTATAAAATAGTGAGTGACATGAGCGTTTCTTTTCCCTTTTTCAATAGGTCCTGATTTTTTTTAAACAGTGTTCCGTCCTTTTTTTTCGACACCGAAATTAACGTGAATGAAAAGGACGTGAGTGAATTTCTGAAAACCCTTAGTTTGATAAAACGTCATATGTAGAATTTTTTAATTATTTATTTAGGATACACTAAACAAATTACAGTTCAGCGGTTTATACAGTACAGTATACACATACTGGGTGTAATTCAGTTCATTAGCATCCTTTGAAACTTAGGTAGGTACCTACTCCTGACACCGGTCACGTGTAGACCTAAATTTTAGAAATCTAACGCATTGATTTGGTATTAATAATAACTCTAAATTAAATAATTATGTAATGTTTAAATCATTCGTGCCAACTACGTTAGGTGCCACGGCAATTTTCATAATTTTCCTTCGATCAGGTATGCTTGATCGAAGTAATTTTCAGTAAAAAATATTTTCGGTTGCACGCTTTACTCTTACTTAATTTATGTTAATGAATTAAATTGCACATTGTATAAATACTATTAAATGGATTGTAAACCAATACTAACGCATATTAGGGGCATTTTCTGGTTTACTATCTTACTACTACTTATACTACGTAGCCATTTTATTTAATTTTTTATTTTTTATTATTGTAGTAGTTAACTACTACAATAATAAAAACGAATAAAATAGCTACACTATCTACTGGAAAGAACATTTGGACTGTAAACTAGCCGCGATTATAGTTTTGTAGTTTTTTTTTAAATGTTCTGTTTTTAGTACCTATAGTAAATAAGCAAAGAAGTAAATAAATGAATAATACTTACCATAATAATATTAATATAATAACTATATTCATTATATCAGATAGGTAATAAAACAAGGAAAGGTAGTGGGTTCATTAAGATTAAACGTCAAAACGCACATGTTTTTATTGATACCATATTTTTTATTTTAAACACTGAAATATCACTAGAGACATGCATGGATGCGCTCCGCATAAAGTAATAGGTGACCACAGAACACTTTTATCCTGATAGGTGACGCATTGGTCCTATGCTGTCTTTTATTTATCATTTCACATTTAAAACACATAGAAGACCTGAAAAAAATACTCTTACAATAAAGTCATCATCGTTCTCTTTGCCTTTTCCCATTTTGTTATTGGGGTCGGCTTCCAATCTAACCTGTAGCGGCGAGCTACCAGAATTACACGAGCGACTGCCATCTGACCTCGCAACCCATAAGGAACCAGTAACAAGGATGGTTAGACCAGGCGTCAGATTCTATCAGGCTTCTGACTACCCGTAACGATTGCCATAGATATTCTTATGACAACCGGGACCGACGGCTTAATGTACTCTTATAATAAAGTAACTTAAAATATTAAATGTTAAATTAAACAATCATTTAATACCAAAATACCAATGCTTACCCATCTTTTAAGATAATAAATATCATAAATTATATCCATACAACCTAAGTCAAAATCACCAACATCACGTTTAATTATGAAAAGTGTCATAGTGATGTTTTCATCGTCCCCATAGACCTTTCCATCAGTGGGAAACGTTGGTAAATTAAAAGATAAATATTATTCTAAATACCTACCTATATATATAAATATTTCAGAGCCAGGCTCTTTTTGGATACTGTATACAAGGTGAGTTTGAATTGGTATGTTGTCCCGAAAGGGGACTGAGACCATGACAGCCCACAAGTTGTGAGAGCCTTACTTGAAACTGCGTGTTTCCAAACCTCCATACTAAAAAATAAATACACTCACAAAATTGCACGTAGAAGAAACATTGTCTACCTAAGGGAGTAGATTTATCCCCTTTCGGGATAATACCCCAATTCAAACTCACCTTGTATAAGTAACGCCGACCGATCACAAAGCCGACATATTCCACTTCAGAACATCAAGTAAAAATAAAATTAAAAAAATATTCATAGTATACGAGGATTCGAACCCGCAACCTTCAATCCAACTATCCTCTACATTATAAATTTTATTCTAATATACAATATACTAATATAAAATATATAAGTAATTAAATATCTGTTACTAATTAATAAAAGAAGTGCTTCAAAAAGAAAGGGTGTAAGGAAATTTGAAGCTTCTACTTACACACTAACATGAAAAATGACACATTTATATATATATAAGTACTCATAAACATGACACATTTTTATACATATGTATTAGGTAGCTACTCATAAATGTTTAAAACTAATCTTAATCACCACTTAGAAAATGCATAAATTCTCATACAAAATAATATTACATTAAAAATAATAATACAAAATTCAAAAATACATGACCATTTTTAAAACCGACACGCATACAAAGCTTACGTTTTTATTTTTACTGGAGCCTGCCAGTATTTTCATCATAGGTTTCACACGAATGTTGACCAACTTCATTTCAATTTTTCGCCAAGAGATGGCGCTGTTACAAATCATGCCCGGTTGAAAATTTCGAGTACACTTACAGAAGGGCGTGACGTAATCGTGTGCGGCAGAAGAGCCAAAAGGCGATTAACGCTGCAACCGCTGCGCCGGCTATCAGAGTGGCTTCATCTCTTCGTGTGCCTCCTGCCTTATCCACTACTGCACTCTGGAAATAAAATATTCTGGTAGTACCAAAGACAAAACAAACAAAAAAGGTTTCACATCGCAACATCAGATGAAGACTGATGCACATAAGCCTTCCCCATAAAACGCCACTTTGGACGCTTTGCCGTAATCATTACGCTTCGCAGGCGGCTTGATGATCGTAGAAGATTTTAATGTACTGATGAGAATGCTGTGCCCATTCCCTGGATATTCCCGCAGCCAGCTCTTACGGCACCCACGTAACGAGATGAGGTGGTCCTGGGACCTCAAGCGAATAAAGTGTTATAATCAAGTCCTTATTACCCATCCCCCATGCCGGATAGCCCATGGAGTGGCGCACTTGGCGACGTGCTGCGCCGCCCAGTCCGCCGCCCGACACCATCCACCCACTCGCACTGCGCGGGCGCACACCTCGCATAGAAATGCTAGCACCACCAACGCTCGCTGCTCTACATGAGCTACTGCCTGAAACGATTACGTGAATATTTCAGGAAAGTTTTACCTTATGATAGGTACTGGCTTATCACTTGAAGACAATCTCCCGTGTGGTCCCGGTTACGAATAGGACCACCCCATCTCTTCCCGTGGGTGCCGTAGAAGGCGGCTAAGGGAATATCCAGGGAATGGGTCGCAGCGTTCCCCTCGGTCTTGGTGGCAATCAATCTTCACCTACTGCGATCACCAAGCCGCCTGCCAAGCGTGGTGATTATGGCAAACCCCCCCCCCCTAATGACAAGCACAAATAAAAACGGCCCCCAGTCCCCGGCAGCTCTGCTATCCCGTGGCTACGGTAGCGGCCACGGTAACGGCAGGGCAAGGGGTGCGAAGAATCCCCGGCAGACGCCCGGCTACCAACCCCAACGACGACCCCTGGCCCTGGCAACACATAACGTGCGCACACTGAAGGCTGACGAAAGGATGGTCGAGCTAGAGGCGGAGATGGGTAAGTTACGCTGGGATGTAATGGGATTGTCAGAAGTCCGAAGACAGGGACAGGACACGATAATCCTAAATTCCGGTAACTTATTCTTCTACCGGGAGGGAGACCAACTCTCCCAAGGGGGTGTCGGGTTTCTCGTCCGCAAGTCTCTCGTCAACAACGTGGTCAAAGTCGACAGTGTGTCGGCCAGGGTAGCGTACCTGGTACTCCGAATAACCAAACGGTATTCGTTGAAGGTTATACAGGTATACGCGCCGACATCGGCACACTCAGACGATGAAGTAGAAGCTATGTATGAGGACATATCCGAAGCCATGCATACTTCCGAAACATACTTCACCGTTGTGATGGGAGACTTCAATGCGAAGTTGGGCACAAGGAATAGCGATGAGCTGAGAGTGGGGCCATTTGGATACGGGCAGCGGAACCCTCGAGGACAGAGGCTGGCTGACTTCATGGAGAAGGAGGGACTCTTTATGATGAACTCCTTCTACGAGAAGCGGCCATCCAGGAAGTGGACGTGGATAAGTCCCGACGGTTCCACTAAAAATGAGATAGACTTCATCATGACGACCAAGAAGCACATATTCGATGATGTCTCTGTGATCAGCAAGGTGAAAACCGGTAGCGATCACCGTATTGTTAGAGGCACATTGAATATCAATGTTAAGCTCGAAAGGTCACGTCTGGTGAAGTCTACGCTCCGTCCAAATCCTGTCCAAATCCAAAACCCCGAAGGCTTTCAGCTGGAACTCCAAAATCGCTTCCAGTGCCTAGCCGACTGTAACACAGTGGACGAGCTAAACGACGGGTTGGTGGAAACTGTCCAAGCTGTTGGATCGAAATTCTTTAAGACCCAACGCCGAAAGAAGACTCAAAAGCTCTCAGAAAAAACTCTTGAGCTAATGGCCGACCGGAGCGAAATGAAGCTGCAGTCTTCAGTTGATATGTCAGCCTACGGTGAACTCAATAGACGAATCTGGAGTTCCTTGCGACACGACTTGCGTGCTCTTAGTACTTCACGTATTGAGGCCGCAATTGAGCGGAACCAAGGCTCTAAAGTGTTCGCAAAGGATTCGTCTATTGGGCAACACCAAATGACAAAACTGAAGACCGAAAATGGTAGCGTCATTTCATCCAAGCCTGAGATTCTGAGAGAGATCGAGAACTTCTATGGACAGTTATACACCTCGACACGTAAGCCCGCTACTAACACAGCTCAGGACATCAGAGCCAAGTTAGTCCGACACTATACCGAAGATATCCCGGACGTCAGCCTGTACGAGATTAGAATGGCCCTCAAACAGCTTAAAAACAACAAGGCACCAGGTGAAGATGGAATTACGACCGAACTTCTGAGAGCGGGTGGTAGACCGGTACTTTTAGTCCTCCAGAAGTTATTTAATTCTGTCATCCTTGAAGGTATAACGCCAGAGGCATGGCACAAGAGCGTGGTGGTGCTCTTCTTCAAAAAAGGCGATAACACCTTATTGAAGAACTATAGGCCCATCTCGCTCTTGAGTCATGTGTATAAGCTGTTTTCGAGAGTCATTACGAATCGTCTCGCACGCAGGTTTGATGAATTCCAGCCTCCCGAACAAGCCGGTTTCCGAAAAGGCTTTAGCACCATAGACCACATCCATACGCTGCGCCAGATTATACAGAAGACCGAAGAGTATAATCGGCCGTTATGCCTAGCGTTTGTGGACTATGAGAAAGCCTTCGATTCAATCGAGACTTGGGCGGTGCTGCAGTCCTTGCAGCGATGCCAAATTGACTATAGGTATATCGAAGTTTTGAAGTGTTTGTACAGTAAGGCCACTATGTCAGTCCGACTACAGGACCAGAGTACGGAACAAATTCCATTGCAAAGAGGCGTGAGACAGGGAGACGTTATTTCTCCGAAACTGTTCACAAACGCATTGGAGGATGTTTTCAAGCTCTTGGAGTGGAAAAGATCTGGCATCAACATAAATGGCGAGTACATCACTAACCTTCGTTTTGCCGATGATATAGTCATAATGGCGGAATCGCTCGAGGACCTTAGCACCATGCTCAACGACCTCAGTAGAGTCTCCCAGCAGGTTGGTCTTAAGATGAATATGGACAAGACAAAGATCATGTCTAATGCTCATGTTCCACCTATACCGGTAATTGTTGGGAACGATACTCTCGAAGTTGTCGACATGTATGTCTACCTAGGACAGATTGTCCAATTAGGTAGGTCCAACTTCGACAAAGAGGTGGCGCGAAGAATCCAACTCGGCTGGGCAGCGTTCGGGAAGCTTCGTCCTATCTTTTCGTCCAAAATACCGCAGAGCCTGAAAACGAAAGTTTTCAATCAGTGTGTGTTGCCAGTGATGACTTATGGAACTGAGACATGGTCTCTTACTGTTGGCCTCATTAGTAAGCTCAAAGTCGCGCAGCGAGCTATGGAGCGAGCTATGCTCGGTGTTTCCCTGCGAGATAAGCTCCGGAACGAGGAGATCCGCAGGAGAACTAAAGTGACCGATATAGCTCTTAGAGTTAGTAAGTTGAAGTGGCAATGGGCAGGCCACATCGCTCGTAGAACTGACAACCGATGGGGAAGAAAGGTTCTCGAGTGGCGACCACGAACCGGAAGACGCAGCGTAGGCCGGCCCCCCACTCGGTGGACCGACGACCTGGTGAAAGCCGCGGGGAGCCGATGGATGCAGGAGGCGAGCAGCCGCTCAAGGTGGCGTGCTCTGGGGGAGGCCTATGTTCAGCAGTGGACGTCTTCAGGCTGTTGATGATGATGATGATGAATTTGTATTGTAACTTAAGTTGAAATACCAATGGGCAAGCCACATGGCTCGGAGAATGGGGGTAAAAACGTTCTCGAGTAGCGACCATGAACCGAAAGGCGGACACTTACGCTACGTTTTCTGTTTAGCCACTAGCCGACTAGGCAGTCCGATGATCTGGTGACTGTCCTGACTACCAACTGGTAGTAGCTCTGCCTACTGAACTATAGGTCCTGGGTTCGATTCCCAGGACAAACATTCGTGTGATGAAACATAAAGTGTTTGTTCTGTGTCTGGGTGTTATATTGTATTCTATGTATGTATTATAAACAAAAAAGTATCTAAGTATTCTATCAGTTATCTAGTTCCCATAGTACAAGTAATGCTTAGTTAGGGGCAATAGATGGCGCTTTGTAAAAAAAACTGCGAGAGCTTGGATGCAAGAGACGAGCAGCCGCTCTATGAGGGAGACATACCTGTGTTCAGTAGTGAACGTCTTCTTTTTCCAAATTATTCAAAACTGTGGTATCACCTAAGTAGCCTAACTACTTAAAACAACTAACTGAAAATGAAAGTGACAGAAATAAGAATAATTTCATTTATGACGTAGCCTAAAAACGCGTTGAACAAAGTCCTTATTAGTGACGCCACTAAGTAAAATTCCATTATGTTCGATTACATTCTTACATATAATAACCACATACCTGAATACTTGGAATTTGCGTCGAATCAACAGGTTGCCTTTCATACTATGTTATTTAAATTCATCGAACGAGTACGGAAGTAACTATTTTGGTAAAGGAAATGAAGAAAACGAAGGTCGAACCAGACTTAGTTACCTTTAAGGTATCATCATCAACAGCCTGTACGCGTCCACTGCTGAAAATAAGCCTCGAACCCCACAGAGTGCCACTTTGAGCGACTGCTTGCCTTCTGCATCCATCGGCTCCACGCGGTTTTGACCGTCAGTCCAGTCAGTGGAGGACCGGCCGTTACGTCATCCGGTTCGGTTTGAGGTATATATGGACATTAATAAAAATTCTCTGAAGCACGACTAGCCGTTTCTAACCGATCGGTAAAGTTAAGTTAAGCAACGTTCGCTGCGGTCACTACTTTGATGGGTGACCGCTACAGCAAAAAGTGGTATTTACAACAGCGCTACCGTGCTTCGGAGGGCACGTTAAGCCGTCGGTCCCGGCTATTGTCGTAAGAGCATATTCGTTAAGCCAAGTCAGAAGCCTTTTGGCGGCCTAAAAATTCTGACACCAGGGCTGACCACTTGCCTACACGAGAAGAAGAAGAAGCATAAAAATTCATGATTTTTTGCTATTTACAAACTTAAACCGTTGCTAGGTATTAAATGTCACTCAGGATGCAATTACCGTACCTGACAGATCTCCTGCATAATGTCTTCAAATTCCACCTCATCAAGGCTAAGCAGCGGTATGTGTTCAGCTCTCGCCGCCAGCCGTCCTCGTGCCTTTGTCTCTCGGAACCTTCGAGCTGCTCGTTCCAGTGCCCGCCAGTCGCGCCAGTACATGAACCATCCTCTGAAATGTGAAGAAAAACTCAGTGTGTAGTGCCTTGTTGATGTAGAAAAAGTAAGAATAAAGAAATATAATAATAGAGAGAAAGAATTAAGCCCTATTCAAACCGGCGCGGTATTTGTACCGTGGTGGGTAGCGGTAAATACCACGCGGTATTTTGTACTTAAGTTCCGCGGCTAGCGCGATACTTGAGCGAAACTTCATACAAAATACCCGGGCACTATCCCGCATGGGATACCGCTCGCTACCCACCGCGGTACTAATACCGCGCCGGCTTGAATAGGGCTTAAGAATCAGATGTAGAGAGTATACTGGATGTTGATTTGCAAACCTGCAATATTTACAGAGGTTGATCTACTGCACTTGTAGAACAAGAATCAATGAAAAAATAAACTAAAAAGCGCCAGTAAGCTACTACTACGATAAAGGCCAGACGTATGTCGCTCCGCCGCCTATCGCGCTTAGAAAGTTTTCCCTCTGAAATCTCGCATTCTTCATACCTTTCTCTTCACTCTTCATCTCAGTGCTTACCTCTTGTTTCCTCCCTTCTGTGTTCGCGTGTTTTGACTGTTAAACTCTGTACTCTGTTGTAAGAATAAACTGGATTAAGTGGAACGGTGATTTTATTGCACGGGCATCGCCCGCAGTGTTAGCCGCTCCATAGTGGTGACCCGTGTCGGCCGATATGCCGAACGAACACGCAGATAACGTGGATGACCGCGACGTTGGGAAGTTTGAAGACGCGTTGGGACCTTCGGTCAGCCGTGTTGCCGTGCGTTTGCCGCCATTTTGGCCGGAGGACCCGGACGTTTGGTTCGTGCAAGCTGAGGCGCAGTTTCAAATATCTGGGGTTAAGGATGACACTACAAAATTCTACCATGTCATCTCACAGCTGGATCAGAGGTGCATTAAAGAAATAAAAGATATAGTGAAGAATCCGCCCGCGACCGGTAAATACGAAAAGCTAAAACAAGAGCTATCGAAACGGCTATCGATTTCTCGTGAACATCAAATCACTCAGTTACTTTCTCACGAAGAATTAGGCGACAGGAAGCCGTCGCAGTTTTTACGCCATTTAAAAACGCTAGCAGCGGATGGCGTATCTAACGAATTTTTGCGTAGCTTATGGTCGAGTCGCTTACCACCTCACGTGCAGGCTATTATTGTTTCGCAAACCGCGGGAAGCTTGGAAGACGTCGCAGATCTAGCGGATAAAATTTGTGAAGTCACGCCGTCACCGATGCATCAACTAGCGAGTACAAGTACCGCCTCTGGTAATTTCGACGGATTGTTAAAGCGCATAGACGAGATGATCGCGTCCCGTATACAGTCAGAGCTGAAACAACAGATTTCACAATTAAATATTGGTTCTCGGGGCCGCTCGCCATCTCGCCGTGATTACCGGTCAAGAAGTAAGAGCCGCAACCGTAGCAAAACTCCTGGCGTATGTTGGTACCATAATAACTACGGTGATAAAGCTAAGAAGTGCACGTCACCTTGTAACTACAAGTCGGTAAACTTCCACGGCAGTTCGTAGACGCGACGGACGACTGTCAAGGTACTACCAGTCGCCTTTTTATCACCGACAGGAAGACTAAGGTGCAGTATTTAATTGATACCGGTTCGGATCTCTGCGTACTGCCACGCCGATTCCTGCGTCAGTCTAGGGAGCCTGATGACTATAATCTGACCGCTGCAAATGGTAGTCTCATAAATACCTACGGAACCATTTCGAGGCACCTAGACCTAGGATTGAGGCGCGATTTCGCGTGGAATTTCGTAGTCGCTAACGTGGACCGACCAATCATCGGAGCCGATTTCATTTCGCATTATGGCCTATTGGTTGACTGCAAAAACAGGCGATTACTCGATAGCTTGACTACCCTCTCCTCGCCGGGAACAATAAAGAAGTGCGACCAAACTAGTATAAAAGCTATATCAGGTACTACCGATTTTCATCAACTTCTTGCTCAATATCCTGATTTAACTAAGCCTTCGGGTGTTTTTCGAGAAGTCAAGCACTCAACAGTGCATTATATCCACACGACGCCTGGCCCTCCTGTATTTTGCAGACCACGCCGCTTAGCTCCTGACCGTCTCAAGATAGCCAAGCAGCAGTTCGAGGACATGATACGAGACGGCACCGCACGTCCGTCAGACTCACCTTGGGCTTCCGCACTACACCTGGCACCTAAGAAAATCGGCTGGAGACCATGCGGAGATTACCGTGCGCTCAACGCACGCACCGTACCTGACAGGTACCCTATTAGACACATTGAGGACTATGCGCATAGACTAGCAGGGTGTACTACATACTCAAAAATCGATCTCGTGAGCGCTTACCATCAGATTCCAGTAGCTCCAGAGGACATCGCAAAAACAGCCATCACAACACCTTTTGGATTGATGAAATTTCCGTTTATGTCTTTCGGATTGAGGAATGCAGCACAGACGTTTCAGAGGTTTCTGGATGAAGTCTTACGAGGCCTAGATTTCTGCTTTTCCTATATTGACGATATCCTCGTGTTTTCCAGGTCTAAGTCTGAACACCTGGAACACCTGGAACTGGTTTTCAAGCGACTACAGAACTACGGGCTCCTAATTAACGAAGGCAAGTGTGAATTTGGTCAAAGCGAGGTAAATTTTCTTGGGTTTCACATCTCTCAGCATGGCACGCGACCGCTCGAAGACAAAGTTGAAGCTATTAAGCAATTTCCGCCACCGAAGACTGTCAATGGCTTACGCAGGTTCTTAGGAATGCTGAACTTCTACCGGCGTTTCATTCCACATGCTGCTGCTTATCAGGCGCCACTGCACGGTATGCTGTCAGGACCGAAAATCAAAGGTTCACACCCACTTACCTGGACAGATGACCTCCTCAATGCCTTTGAGAACTGTAAGGCAAGTATTGTCAAATGCACCCTCTTAGCGCACCCAACGATGAACGCACCGCTTGCTCTCGTGACCGACGCTTCCAACTCGGCCTTGGGCGCGGTACTGCAACAGATGGTTGATGCTGAATGGCAGCCCCTCGCCTTCTACTCCAAGAAGTTGAACAAGTCCCAGCAACTATACAGCGCGTATGACCGGGAATTGCTCGCCATCTACGAAAGTGTCAAACACTTCCGCTATATGATTGAAGGTAGACACTTTGTCATATACACGGATCACAAACCTATCACATTCGCTTTTCGCCAGAATAAGCAGAATTGCACGCCTAGGCAGTTCAACCACCTCGATTTTGTGTCTCAATTCACGACAGACATAAGACACATTTCTGGTAAACAGAACATAACCGCTGATTTACTCACCAGAATTGAAGCAGTTTCATCACCACCGGATTTGGAACAGCTGGCGCGTGCGCAAGAACACGACGCTGAGCTTCTGGAACTTCTCTCCAACCACTCGTCTTCATTGAAACTGGAACGAATACCTGTACCAGGTACGAAGATCACTTTATATTGTGATGTCTCTCTGTCGAGGCCCCGTCCTTTTGTTACCAAGGAGCTGCGCCGACAGATCTTCAGCTCAGTTCATTCGCTGAGTCATCCTGGGGCGAAGTCCACGACAAAGATGGTGACCGACCGATTTATTTGGCCCTCAGCTCGAAAAGGTTGTCGTGCCTGGGTTCAATCCTGTGAAGCCTGCCAGAAGTCGAAAGTACAACGCCACACTTCATCTCCTCTAGGCAACTTTCAACTACCTCAATCACGCTTCAGTCACGTCCATATTGATTTAATCGGCCCTCTTCCACCATCTCACGATTTTAAATACTGCCTAACAGCTATTGACAGATTTACACGCTGGCCAGAAGTTCAACCGCTGCAAGACATAACGGCTGAAACTGTAGCTACAGCTTTCAACGAGATATGGATTTCGCGCTTTGGCTGTCCACAAACTCTAACAACAGACAGAGGACGCCAATTTACATCTCACCTTTTCAAAGCGCTTGCAGACCTATGTGGAATCCAGCTGCGCCACACGACTGCGTATCACCCTGCTGCAAATGGAATGGTTGAAAGACTCCACCGCACGCTGAAAGCTGCAATCATGGCCCATGGCGAGCGGAGCTGGACGGACATACTACCTGTCATTCTGCTCGGGCTAAGAACTGCTTGGAAAGAAGATCTTCAGTGCTCTGTGGCCGAGATGGTATATGGTGAGCCACTGAGAATACCTGGTGAGTTCCTAGAATCAACCCATACTAACCAGTTGAAACCACCAGATTTCGTCACACAGCTTAGACAACACATGTCTCGACTGAAGCCGAAGACAGCGTCACGACACTCTTCAGGAACTGTTTTCGTGCATGGCGATTTATAAACCAGCCAGCACGTCTTATCAGGAAAGACGCACTTCGTGGAGCTTTAGAACCGCCATACACAGGACCATATCGTGTGCTCAACAAAACAGACAAGACTTTCACCGTGGATATGAATAGAGGACCGGTGACAGTCTCAATAGATCGCGTCAAACCGGCGTATACTGTGATAGACACAGAAATTGCAGAAGACCCGCCAAAAGCGGTGATCAAATACCCTGACGGTCAAAGTCCAGTAAGAACCACAAGGTCTGGACGCATAATCAGATTTCCTGACTATTTTTCCCCAGGTCTTCCATACTCCAAGGGGGGTGGTGTGGCAGCACATCACTAACTGAGACCGCGCACCTCACTATCCTAATAGTTGTCCAGACGGCCGCGGTGAATGCAAGACGCGCGCGGGGACGCGCGCCTGAACCTGCTCCCAGTCGGCCGGCGTCCGCGCCAGTAAGCTACTACTACGATAAAGGCCAGACGTATGTCGCTCCGCCGCCTATCGCGCTTAGCAAGTTTTCCCTCTGAAATCTCGCATTCTTCATACCTTTCTCTTCACTCTTCATCTCAGTGCTTACCTCTTGTTTCCTCCCTTCTGTGTTCGCGTGTTTTGACTGTTAAACTCTGTTATTTGTAAGAATAAACTGGATTAAGTGGAACGGTGATTTTATTGCACGGGCATCGCCCGCAGTGTTAGCCGCTCCATATTTATTAAAATAACATTCTCTAAAAATAAAACCGTACGTGTGTGAAAGCTCATTTAAAACACAAGATAATTTTTGTGAAAATTGTGTAATCACCATGTCTAAGGCGTTCCTTTCCGCGCCACAGACACCCACCCGCACAAAGGCCTCCTACGGGGCTACAAGTGGTTCACCATAAAATAATTCATTAAATATTCGGCTACTAATTAAGTATGGAATTAGAATTACATTATTAGGTGATTCAGCGTATGCATTACAATTAACCCTGCAAATATGGAGAGGATGCAAAACAGCACCTAATATTGGCTAAAACAAATTAATCTTAAAGTTAACATTGAAAAAACTAAACTGATGCAATTCAAAAATTATAAAATGTCATCATTACAGCTAAATATCAAAAATAAAGGTAAACCAGTTAATAAAATAAATGAAATACATTTTTTAGGTGTGACTCTCGATTCACATTTAAATTGGAAGGCCCATGTCAGCAAAATCAATAATAAAATATCCAAATACTGTTATGCCTTGTCGATACTGAGCCGTGTGTCATCTAAACATATCGCTATAAACGCTTATTATGGGTATGTTTATCCTCAGTTAAGTTATGGCATAATTTTTTGGGGAAATTCTGTTAACGTACAGTCAACATTCATAATGCAAAAGCGTTGTTTGCGAAGTATTTTTAATCTAGAAAACACAGATTCTCTTCGCAATATATTTAAAGAAAATCGATTACTTACTGTTACAGGAATTTATATTCTAGAAATTTGTACTTTTGTCAAAAATAATACCGAATTTTTCTTCACTACACGATCTAGTCGTACGGGTATTCTTCGCAATAAACATAAATTTAACATTTGTATTCCCCAAAGTAATAACAGCATGTTTTACAAAAGCTCTTTCGCCTGTGCCGTAAGAGTTTATAATCATCTAACTCCACATTTAAAGTCTCTCAATGGTAACCAATTTAAAAATGGTCTCAAAGAGTGGTTGTTAGGTAAGGCTCACTACAATGTAAACGAATTCTTTGATAGTGATGGTGATTAGGTGGGTAGAACAATAAAAGACAATGTTTTAAGTACGCAAATTTTACACAGAGATTTTTTATGCTCCCTAGCATTATTCATGTTGTAAATAAATACTTGGTTTTATACCCATTTAGTTACTATAAATACTAATTGGTATTGGTCCACTTCTATTGTACGTCCGGAATGGATAATACTGTTTGTGACAATTTTTATAGTTTAAGACCTTTGCATGTACACAGTTTTTATACAATAAAGTTTATTCTATTCTATTCTATTCTATTCTATTCTATAGTGCGAGCTGACCGTGTATACAAGTTTCCAGCTCACAGTACCATTATATCTACGGGAACATTTTGTAGGCTTGAAAAATTACTTGCTTAACAATGTGAGAAGTAATTTGGACCATATAACAGGAGTTCAGGGGGTGCTAGTCACTAAATCAAGACATTAAAAAATATGCTGTTCTATATCTTGATCCTTTTAGTCGAGCGCTATGGCTAGAGTAGGTTATGTTATTCTGTGGCCCGGTTTAAATAATTAGGTGGCCATAGAGTCGACCAAAAACAGTTAAAATTACATACCAGAATCTATCACAATTTACACCCTATTAAAATAGGCGAGTTATTAGCTGCTGCTGTGAGTAGCGGTGTTTTGTATGAAGTTCCGCGGCTAGAGCGAAGCTTGAGCGAAACTTCATACAAAATATCCGGGTGGGATCCTGCGCGGTATACAGCTACCCACAGCGGTAGCGAATTACACGCCGGTTTAAATAGGGCTTTATGGTACGCTCGTCCAATGGGTATTGAACGAACGTACCTTAAATTGTGATAAATTCTGCTAAAATATACGCGAATACAAAAAAAACATCTCTTGCAACGCCGCCGCTATCACCACGTTACGTTGTTACTTACTACTACAAACTGTACTTCTCCTTACCTCGGCTCGGGCTTAGCAGCCACCGCCATGCAAGGCGGGGGCCGAAGCTCCTCCAGTCTCAAATGCTGCAGCAACAGTGCCCGGAACAGCCGCACCCCCCTTTCCTCCTCCTCCCCGATGAGCTCAGGACCTCGCCAGTGGCCCTGGCAGTCGTCAGGGCGTTCCTCGTCCAGAGATACTTGGCGACGTAAAGGGGCCCTAGGAGCATCGTACTCTTCGAGTGATTGGATGCTGCAAGCTGAAATGAGAGGAGGGACAAAACAAAGATTTATTTCTGAGAACCACTATAAATAATAATACGAATGGTTACATCAAGAAAGTTATTATCCTCAACAAACATAGGTTTAAGCGATTTGCATTTTTGTTTTTTGTTTCTTTCGCTCTATACCAAACCAATGCAGGGGTGGTTTAAAAGGAAATAATATAGCTAAATATTTACTGATTTATTTAGAAAAACAAACAAAGCTTGGTAACAATAACTTCGTCGCTAGTATCGTCGTTGCTTTTTTTATGTAAATGAGTGACATGACGAGCTAGTCATTCGACTGATGTTAAGCGTCACGGCTGCCCATAACAGATTGCAGTATCACACAGAACAGAACTCTAAATTAATATAGTTTTGCGTGACATTGCACTGCGCACGTCATCGTGAGACTTCACACAGTCCAGTAATAAGATTACTAGACTGAGTGATCAGATCAAAAAGTCTCATTTGCCCAGTAATTTCACTAGCGTTTGTTGTTGTCGTAGTTTTATATTTCTTTGGCGTGGTAAGAATATTTTGTAAGTATCAAAAGTATATACGTCTACCAAAAGCCCTTGAAATGAAAGTGCCAAAAACTAGAGCGCTCGTTGTCTCGATAATTGAGTTACCTACTTGTAACGTTGGCAAAAATAGACACAGTATGTATGATAGATAAAAAAGAAAAAGAGCCAAAACACGCAAGCAGCACCTACTTAATACAAAAGACCTTCTCGACCTAGCCCTAGTTGAGACAAAGGTGCTTGTGGATAAGAATATAACTTAGATACAAAGGCTGTAAAAGATCCCAGCCGTGGCGTGTCAAACTATCGTACCTACCCTTAAAGTTCTTAGACGAATGACTTTTGGCAAAAATACAAGAATTGCTGATACCAAATACCTAATTGAGTTACTTTCCCGTACTTTATTTGTCTACAACACGCCAGAGTTTACGACATTTCGTGACAAACTTTTATAAAGTAAACGAAAATCCACAAGTTAAGGAAAATCAGAAAAGCAAATGACTGACGATTTACTTATTGTTAAAGAAAATAACTTCATATATTAAAGTCAACAAAAGTTTCTATTGATCGAAAACAATAACTTTCAATTCAATTCAATTCAATTCAATTTATTTGCCTTTTTTTTGTTTAACTTTGTTTGTAAATTTTTAATTAAGAACAAGTTAATAATTAATTAGGTATTAAACTACCAAAACTTTTAGCCATCGAAGCTTTCAAAGATTTCCTACACAAAAACAGCATACAACTAACAAGATTTCCATAGAAATCCATTAGCGTCAATTTACCATCAATTTATAAACATTTTCCGGTCCGTAGCGACAGAAACTCATTTACTTAGTTGAGTTGAGACAACGCTACGTCTAGAAAACAGCATCTTGCTGTCTATCAGACAAACACCGCATAAAAAATCACTAAACCAATATACTGCAGCACTATCAGTAATTTCATTACCTTGTTGCACTGCCGCTAGAGTAGGCACCAAGTCCATATTAACACTTGATTAATGAGTAAACTGGTTAAAAATATAGGAATTAAAAGTGCGTGTCTCTCCGTCGATTATTGGAGGAGAAATGACAGAGTTGGTAGCTAAACAGTGGCGACCTTGGAGCTGTCAGGTCAGGACCCTGACATAGTTACTATACTAGTGGATGGCGCATGCGCGGAGGGTGCTTTCTGTTTGGGGGAAATTCAAACATAAGAAAATCCTGGAAGCGAGTTTATCACCAAGTCGGGAATAACTAAGGATACGAAGATTCTTGTGTTTTATTTGTATACCTTTATATTAAATCATGGCTCTGACCAATTTCTGTACAAAGAAAAACTGTGGTGAACTTTTTGAAATCCTTACCATCATCATCAACAGTCTGAAGACGTCCACTGCTGAACATAGGCCTCCCCTACAGAGCGGCTCTTTGAGTGGCTGCTTGCCTCTGCATCCATCGGCTCCCCGCGGTTTTCACCAGGTCGTCGGTCCACCTAGTGGGGGAAACCTTACCATGGTTCATGCTTACTATTTTCTCTTCCTTATTTAGGTTGTTGTTGTGTTTAATTTGAGACACTTATAATTTAATAAAAATTTGATAAATGTTGTAAATTAATTTATTGATAGATCAGAATGTCACCTTTCATGGGCTCCCAAACATCTCAACGAACTCAGTAGGCCCATGAGAATGTGGAATATCCTCAAATATTTTTAACCGTTTTTTCCCACTTTCTGTGCCATCTCTCTCCCATTCCCTATGTGCAAGTATATATGCACTATTTATGTGTCTTGTTGGGAACGCTACCTACCGGTAGTGGGCTGGAGCTTTTGGACTGTCTATAGGCCATTGCGGCTAGTATACAGTCCAAATGTTCTTTGTAGTAGATAGTTTAGCTAGTTTATTAGTTTTATTATTGTTGTAGTTAGTTTAAAGAAAAATTTGATGTGTCTTGTGACATGAATTAAAACTCTCTAAGTCCGTTTCATGGACCTAACTTTTTCTCACAACATTCCTTTTTAATGAGAACAAACCAATATCCGTTCTGGAGGGCAGAGTACTACGGCCTACGGCTGTCGATTGTCTGATTGAGCTCACTTATATTCCCGGGCTCAATTCTCAATTGTAATATCAGTCGTTGTGCAACTATGTGCCGGAAGGACCACATTGGCTCGGATTATGTTTTGATAACCAGACTGGTACGCACGTGTTCGATGTTAAATTTAACCAAATAAACAGTTTCATACTAATTTTAGTCACAAGTAATGTTCTTAAAGCGTTCAAGACTCTTGTAGAAGTTACAAACAATGCAGAGGAAGCTAAAATGAAGACGATTAAAAGGAAGGTATCAAATAGTTGCAGCGTGGAATCTTCATGCTGCAGAAAGCTCTCGGTCTTCGCTTGTGCTTGTGCAGTAGTTTCCTTGCTCGTTCATACGTACAATTATGTGGAAAGTGAAGGTGTGGCCAGTTTGGAGGAGGAAGCCAGAAATTTAATGAAAAGTGTTTTAGATGAAAGGTTGGAAGAGAAGATAGATGCTTATTTAGCGGGAATAAGTGGAACGACGCCTCGTAGAGCGAAAAGAGAAGCTATGCTGGTAAGTCGTTTCTATCGCCATGTGAAGTTTGATAATATCTAACTCTGGGTTATATCCACCATACCAACAGTTAGTATTGTTGGTTATTGTAGATGATTTCCTACTTTGCGATTAACCTACATTTATGGGAGAGTAGATGAAGTCACTACCTACATAAAGTGGCGTAAAGAATAGTTTAAACTAAAGCTACACTCAACTCAAATAAAAGAGACAACTCATGTATCAAAATAGTACCTATATTTAATTGGTAACATAATATTGGAGAATCAAATCGTTCGAAGCAATGGAACACTTTACCAGCGCCTTTGTTTCCCGATAAGTACAATCTGGAGCTCTTCAAGTCACGAGTGAATAGCCCATAGGTATCTTCTAGGTAAGCATATACCATCGTAGTGAGATTGCGGTCAAATGCGGTTCTATTTAGTTACAATAAAATAATATTAACGAATGAGAAAATATATGGCTGGGTACTTAGGAATAGGTTTCGTCTACGTGAGAGGTCTTAAAAAATATAGGTCTAAAAACTTGGTAAATACCAAGGGGTTTACACTTACAGAAACCTTCACCCATTCAAGAAGACAATACAGTAACTCCTCACGTTGAATTCTTCAATCCAAAAATGAGATCTGAACTGGAGGAAAAGGATGCAGTAGAGATGAGGAAAACCGGAGCCAAAGGGCCAGCACCGGGTGGTGACACTTGGGTCTGGCTGACCAGCTACTCAAGAGTTCCAGTAAGACACTGCCAAATTTATATTTCATCTACACCACGCTGTTCTAATTATAACTGAGACGTATATATAGTTCAACAACCAAGTTTTTTTTTAACTCGCCAGATGTTGTGTTTGTTATTGCAATTCGTTGCGTGGAATACTCATCAATCATCGAATAGGTCTCTAATAATAAAATTAGCTTCATATAAACACAACTTGAAAACGAAAACCGGCTTTACATATTATGATAAAAAAATAATTGCAGTTTTTATATATTACAGTATAAAGTAGTTCAGGGGTTCTGCAAGGCTACTCAAGACTACTGTCCTCCAGGGGTGCAGGGTCCTAAAGGCCCCACTGGTTTTCCTGGACCCAAAGGTGATAAGGGAGATTCAGGAGCCCCTGGTACACCTGGCCATGGTGGCGGAAGAGGGCCACTCGGTCCTCCTGGACCTAAAGGTAATGTTAGTTAATAAATTGTCCCTAAGATCAATGAGAAAGAAAATAACATCAGGTAAAATCAAGAATACGTGGTTTTACACCTTGTTGCGTTGAGGTGTATTACAATAGATAGGAAATGACGTAAAAGCACCAGCCTATCATTAATTATTCTTAGGGGACTCTTAGGGTTCTTAGGGACCCAGGAACTACGAGGACCATGCTCCCACGACACCCAGACACGGAACAAGTATTTGTGCTTTTATTTTCCTGTGCACAAATACTTGTCCTGTCACGGGAATCAAACTCGCCGCGTCCAGGTTATGAGCCTGACCTGCTCAACAACCACACCACAGAGGCTGTCAATTAAACTATTACCTAGCTACTTAAAATTTTATCAAAGGTACATATTTTAGGTGAACGTGGTTTCCCTGGTAATCCAGGGCTGGACGGTCGAGATGGTGTTCCAGGAGAACCAGGTTTAGATGGACTCTCTGGAAGAAATGGGGCTGATGGAGCTCCAGGGAAGGATGGCCGGGATGGAGTCCCAGGGAAAGACGGCAGTCCAGGGAAAAATGGCAAAGATGGGAAAGATGGTACGTTGCAGAAGTTGGATGGATTTTATTATAAGCTTTCATCATTATCATCATCATCAACAGCCTGAAGACGTCCTCTGCTGAACATAGGCCTCCCCCAGAGAGCGCCACTTTGAATAGTTGCTCGCCTCCTATATGCATCGGCTCCCCGTGGCTTTCACCAGATCGTCGGTCCACCGAGTGGAGGGCCGGCCTACGCTGCGTCTTCCGGTTCGTAGTCGCGCCACTCGAGAACCTTTCTTCCCCATCGGTTGTCAGTTCTACGAGCGATGTGGCCTGCCCATTGCAATTTCAACTTGCTAATTCTAAGAATAAGCTTTACGATATCTAAAATTAGACAAAAAGTTAACGTAGACGTAACAATTGCAGGAGGCTTTACTTTTTAATTTTTCTTTTTCCAGGGAGGGCTGGAGCACCGGGACCCTCAGGTATTCGAGGGCCAAAAGGGGAACGAGGAACTATGGGACCCAAGGGGCATCGAGGCAATGACGGCAAAGATGGTATGCCGGGACGACCAGGCCTTTCCATCTACAACTACACGCTGGAGAAGGAGTTGTTTATACCGCCCACTTTTGCACGTAAATACTTATCATGGTTTTAAAGTAATTTGTCCGCTTCAGTAATTTTCTGTTTCCGTTTATTACCCATCCATCGCACATAATTATTTGCTTTCCTCTACATAATAGTGGAGATGTGCCTTTCCCGTGACGCTACTTTCTATTTGTTTTTATGTACTGCTATAGGTATCTTAACCATCGAGTTATGTATTTCATACATACTTTTTTTACTTTCTGAACTACAGGATGTGGTATCGAATCCCATCCAGGACAAACATTTGTGTGATGAATATCCATGTTTGTTTTGTGTCTGGATGTTATATTGTATTCTATGTATGTATTTACAAACAAAAAGTATCTAAGTATTTCTATCAGTTATCTGGTTCCCATAGTACCTACAAGCTATGCTTAATTTGGCTAGGCGCCATCTAGCATCTTGTGTGTCATGTCCACTCATATTTATTTATGCTGTGGTTCAGAATAACTTCATTTTTGTCTTCAAAAAGTTTTCTGTCAGATGCTTATAGTATTTATACTAAGTACTTATCTTCAGAGTACTCTATTGCTACATGCCTTCCCATGTCACAAGAAGTCTTAATGCCCTTAACCTCCATCTGTGTCTTCCAGAGGAACAAACCCGCGTTATTGTCCGGGAGACGGAGACCTTGCGCCTTAGCTGCAACCCCATGGGCCGGCCAGAACCTACTGTGGAGTGGAGGAGATCTGATGGCACTGCTGTTATACAGGTAACATCAACCATAATACCAGACGAGGACCATAGCTTTCATCCAACCGCTTTCTGAAGAGGTCCCTCTGTTTCTGGAGGGGGCCTTTTTATCGATAGCTAGGCTAACGTTTAACCAAAATCTCACCAGATCGGAAGTGACGTTGGGTTCGAAGGTGTACCTACCACCATTAGTAAATACCTACTCACTCTGAAGTTCAACAACCCTAGTTTGTATTTTTCTGGAAACACCCGCAACAGGGCGTTCCACACATGTACAGTTCTTATTAAAAGCGTAGGGTCGAAACAGTTAGTTATACGAGGAAGGTTTTCAACCATAAAGGGGTGACGCTTAGCTGAACGCCTGGTGTTTTTGTAATGGAAAGCTGCTGGAGGAAGACTATTTAGTTGCTTTTTAAAAAAATCCTTCTTCCTGTTCTCAGGGTTCCTGGCGAGATGCATCGGTAAGCGGCCATCATTTGAACATCCCTAACGTATCCCGATGGCATACTGGGAAGTATGTTTGTTTAGCCAACAATGGGATGCTGCCCTCATCGAACCAAACCACTGATGTGGAAGTGCATTGTAAGTAGCCAGTTTTTTTTTGTTTTTAATCTTACATTTATGGGATACCTACTTTGAGTCGCTTTGGATTTTGGATTCCTCGCTTTTTTCGCTGACGTGTATAGTTTCTAAAATCTACCTATATAGTGCCTGCTCTGAGGTCATGCCTCTCATGGAAATCTTAGTTTGTGGTTTCGTTTAAAATACCATAAATAAATAATAAATAATTAAATAACGCCCAACGATCACATACATAGGTCCTGGACCCTAACTATTAGGATTCCCTGTATCTAGGGACCCAGGAACTACGAGGTCCCTAGAAACAGATACATTTTTCCTTGTGTACAAATACTTATTGCCCTGTCGCCTGCGCTGCCTCCGGGTTATGAGCCGGCTGTCTATTTTATCTAAATTCTGACATCTTCAACATTGTTTCAGTCAGTCCATACATTTTGGTACCAAATAACTTGGTGTACGTGACGAACAAGACTGTGAAGATCAACTGTGAGGTAAATCTTCAGCAAATGTCCATACTCCAAGAAAAGTATAACACTAACACGGCCTAGTGCACTTTCTACGTCTTAGAACTTTTGATTCATCAGCATAAAGAGGTCTACTGCTGAACATTAGTATGCCTCCTTAAAGAGCACCACGCCACTTTGAGCGGCTGATGTGTGCACTTGCATCCAACGGCTCCCCGTGGGTTTAACCAGGTCGTCCGGCCAGGTCAACAGCCAGTAATTAAATAAGAGACTCCCGTCTTAGGGTGGGTTTTTTGAGCAGTAGTTAAGGTAACCAATGGTTAAAAATGCTAATGCGAAGAATCCAACTCGGGTGGGCAGCGTACGGGAAGCTTCGACCCATCTTTTCGTCTAAAATACCGCAAAGCCTGAAAACGAAAGTTTTCAACCAGTGTGTGTTGCCAGTGATGACTTATGGAACTGAGACGTGGTCTCTTACTGTTGGCCTTATGAGTAAGATCAAAGTCGCGCAGCGAGCTATGGAGAGAGCTATGCTCGGGGTTTTCTTGCGAGATAAGATCCGAAATGAGGAGATCCGCAAGAGAACTAAAGTCACCGATATAGCTTTGAGAATCAGCAAGTTGAAGTGGCAGTGGGCGGGCCACATCGCTCGTAGAACTGACAACCGATGGGGAAGAAAGGTTCTCGAGTGGCAACCACGAACCGGAAGACGCAGCGTAGGCCGGCCCCCCACTAGGTGGACCGACGACCTGGTCAAAACCGCGGGGAGCCGATGGATGCAGGACGCAAACAGCCGCTCAAAGTGGCGCTCTTTGGGGGAGGCCTATGTTCAGCAGTGGAGGCTGATGATGATGATGATGATGATGAAAAATGCTAACAAGTTCTAACCATTATCATCATTATCGTCCCCTTTGCCTTTTCCCATTTTTAATTGGGGTCGGCTCCCAATCTAACCTGTAGTGGCGAGCAACCAGAATTACACGAGCGACTGCCATCTGACTTCGCAACCCATAAGGAACCAGTAACAGGGATGGTTAGACGAGGTCTCAGATTCTATCAGGCGTCTGACTATCCGTAACGATTACCATAGATGTTCTTATGACAACCAGAACCGACGGCTTAACGGGCTCTCCGAGGCACGGAGCGGTGGCATCGAAAACTGCATATTAACTTACTAGAAGTCATTGGTGCAGGGCCTAGGATCGAACCCGGTGCCGTAAGATTGTGCCCACATGCTACCGCTCTGCCACCATCGCTAATAATTAATTCTAACAAATGGTCAAAATTTCTTAGAGTTTTTAACCATTTGATACCATAACTACGGAACAGAAAACCCACCCATAGTACCATAAGTCGTCACTGGCAACATACAGTGTAACCCCTGGTTTCTCGTACCTACGTTTGTCAAACTCATCTCATGTTAACTTAACTTACCAAATACTATATGCTCATTGGTTGGCGATAGCCGATGATCAACTGGCAACCATTCAGCGTTCAGTATTTTTAAGTTGACATGAGTTTAAAGTTTAACTTTAACAAACGTACCAGAAACCGGGGGTTAGTCTCATCTCACCGTGACGTCCGATGATGGAGAACTACTTTGCCAGACTTGTAATTTGAAGTGCCTTGAAGACCTGTTGATGATGATTCGTACATCTACCTACTTGGTCCTAAGGTAAAGGACCTAAATCCGGTTTTACAATTAACAGGTCCAAGCCTGGCCCGAGCCAGTCTTAGCATGGGAAGTTGACGGGATCACAATCGACGGCGGCATGTATCGGACGGAAGTGTCCGCCACCAGCGAACCCTGGCGGTGGATCATGACCCTCGAGATCCCCAGGGTCAGGGACATTGAGCTGAGGAACTACAGCTGCGTTGCCAAGAATGAGCTGAACAATCAGACGGTGAAAGGAGTTATTCATTTGACGTGTAAGATCTTTTTTTTTGCGACGCGCTGTAATTATTACTTGATAGGTGATTAGCAATAACTCTAATGATAATAATTATAAAGTTTTTCAAAGGAGCTGATAATTCAGCATCTCACTATTTTTCTTGTGAAATATGACCTACTTTTAGGATTAAATTTTGGATAGGTGGACTGGAAGACATCGATATCTTATAGCGATAATTACGTACGTTATTGTACTATTATTTTGTGTATCTGTTTTCATGTATGGTGTAGGGATAAATTATTTTTGTACCTGTAGAATTGTATATAGGTAAAATCTTAAGTCTATCTGCCATGCTGAAACTGTAAAACAAAAAATAGTTATACATAATTAGGTACAGGTAATGCAGAATAAAAATTCTTGTATGGATGATTCTAATTCATTTAAAAGATGATCAAGGACCTAATTAATTCTTCTAAAATCGGTGGTTATAATCAAGAAAAATAAGAATTTAAGAATAAGATACCAAAGTGGGTACAAACCTACATATCAAAAACATAAAGGACCTACCTATTTTAAACGGTACGCTACCTACCGGTAGCGGGCTGGAGCATTTGTACTGTCTATAGGCCATCGCGGCTAGTATACAGTCCAAATGTTCTTTGTAGTGAATAGTGTAGCTAGTTTACTAGTTTTTAGTATTGTAGTAGTTAGTTTAAAGAATAAAGGCACATTGCCTGTTTAAAAAAACCTATGTTAAATATTATGCACAGATCCCGGTCCAAATCAAACGATAGAGAACCAGCAGCCGAGAGAGTTCGGCTCGAGGCCTCCGATCCTGACCTCCTACGAGGAGCTGTGCCAAGTGCAGCGCTGCCCGTCCTGCCCTCGCTGTGACCGCGCCCAGCTGCTGATCACCACTATGAACGCTACTGCTGGCTTCAAACCTAGAAGGAACACAAGTAAGAACAGTAAAATGAAGTTGGAATACGAAAACGCTATTACCATAATGGTATACCTATACCTACCGAAACTGGTCAAAACCTCGGGGAGCCGACAGATGCAGTAGGCAAACAGCCGCTCAAAGTGGCGCTCTGTGGGCGAGGCCTATGTTCAGCAGTGGACGTCTTCAGGCTATCGATGATACCGAAACAAAAACTGTGACCTAGACTACGTAGTACTATTATGTATTCTGTGCCTAGATCATAATAATGAATCGATTGACACCTTATCAGAACTGACACCTAATAAGGAAGAAAAGATCTGGGGTGGCGACCACGAACCGTAAGACGCAGTGTAGACCCTAGGTGGACCAACGGTCTGGTTAAAACTGTGGGGAGCCGTTGGATGCAGGAGGCACGCAGCCGCTCAAAGTGTTGGTGCTCTATGGGAGAGGATTATATGTTCAGCAGTGAATGTCTTTAGGCTGATGATGATGATGATGACACCTCATTCATCAAAATCGGATGAGCAGGTATTAATCTTATAGTCTAGACTCTAGGCAATACGGTGGTACATACGTAAGTTCCATCCATACCTTCTTTGCCTTTGCCCTAGTCGGTTAAAAACTCAGTACAATAATTTAGAAACATGATGAGTTGTTTTATATTGTAAAAAGTACTTACACTTTGAGTTATAAGTAAAAATCACACAATACGTCTTACAAAGGTCTAAGAACCTTTTTTTATGTTAGAATCAAAGAGGTATAATTTGGCTTGAATGGGCTCACGTTTGACAACATCCTTGGACGAATCATCCACTTGACTATTAGTAGATGATTCGTCCAAGACAACATCCCACCTTCCTATACTTACCACTGTTCGAACTTTTAAACCCATTTTTCAGATTGTCTGCTGTATGCCATCGGTAAACCAGTTTACCATCGCTTTAAAGATGAGCTCTTCGGCGCTTGGCTCAGGGATTCCAATGCTACAGATATTCAAGTAAGTTTGTAAGGTATTCAATTAGTTAATGACAGAGTACCGTGTGGTATCTATTAAGCGTGTGTGTCTTCTGTGTGTGTAAATTATGTGTTCAAAGGCGCCCCACAGCGTTTTATTGCAAGAAAACTCTCCAGTAACTGGGTTAAAAACTATCTTATATTGATCAAGGTAACATAAGCAATTAATTTGCCAAATCTCATCCACATTGGTTCAGTCGCTTCCGCTTGAAAACCAGCACAAAAATAAACACACATATAGACTACCTTCACTTTTCTATTAGTAAAGAACGGGTATACCGCTGGAAAGTTCCCTTACCCAAGCATCTTAAGGTAAAGTGTATCTATCATCTATCTATCTTTTCCACCAATACAATAGAATCTTATTATCACCGATCTGAACAGCTTACTTACGTCTTGTTTAAAATATTTAATCTAAAGGAAAAATTTGAACCACGAACAGGAATTTTCATATTCAAACTAATCTGTTTTTCACGCTAAGCAGGTGATAGATATACCTACCTACTTACTGCAATAAAATCTTAAATCAATTTATATGTGGTTTCAGAGAGAAAAGCTTTGGACAACTCAGGAGAATGATTTCGAAAGACTGAGGGAGTACAGGAGCAAAGCCAGTTTCAAAGCGGACCACGTCGACGAGTTCCACAAATTGCAGAAGCCTTTCTTTGTAGGTGATATTTTGTATATTGAGTAATTTTTCGCTTATTAAACATCAAAGTCGCAGGCGAAATCTATCTCTAGCCCAGCTTGATATCATTTCGAGGAATTCGGGGCAAGGCAGGCAACGCACCGGCAATGCCTTCAGTGTTGCAGATGTCCATAGGCGGTGATGACCACATACATCACATCAGGGTGGCGGCCTGTTTGTCACTCATCTCATAAAAAATAAAATCCTGGCAATTTTCTTAGTTAATAAATGACGTGTGCTAGTCGTTCGCCTAATGTTAAGCGTCACGGCCGCCCATAATAGTTGCAATATCACTCGGAACTCTATCTGGTCAGTCAGTATAGTGAAGTAAAATAATGTTTTTAGACCCAAAATCAACATACTTTGGCAAAAGTAGTGCAGGGCCCTCTTCGCTGGAGCGAAGACTTAAAGCACCTTGTGACTGGCAGCAAGTGGATGAACGACCGAAGACATAGTCAGCAACGCAACGTAATATATGAGAGACCAACACAGGCTGATGATGAATGTACAATAAACTAATGTAGGTAAATAGTTTGAATCACAAGCGGAGATTGAAGTTCGAATCCACATTCATCTGTCCCTATATAACCCAGACATGTACTCTACTTGAGCCTTGGGCTACGTGTCAAATTATTGGCTAGCAGCTAAAAATAACGTTTGATGATGATGAAGATGATGAAGTTGTCGTGAAATGATAGTTATTCCCTCCAGGGTAACGGCCACATAGTGTACAGTGGTTCGTTCTTCTACCAAGCCAACGAGTCAGGCCAGCCGGGCGAGATCATCCGGTACGACCTGACGCAGAGCCGGATCAAGTCGGTGCAGCTGCCGCATGCTGCTGGGAGGCTGTACAGCGCTCAGCATAACCAGGTAGGCTAGTTTTCTACGAATAACTACATTTATCAATTTCTCAAGTGACTTCGCGGAAGTTCATCTTAGATACCTTTATAATAGACTTTTGCTTAATATATAATATATGTAGAGAAGCACTATGACTTTTAGAGAAGCTTTTCGGTAGCCTAAAATTATGATTCTGATACCAGGAGTATACTTACGAGAAGGAATGACGAAAGACTGCAGAGCCTAGAGCACCGACGGAGGGTGGCATGTCTTTCAATTTTCTACCGACTGTACCACGGGGAGTGCGCACAAGAGCTTTACGAGTTAATCCCACCATCTCCATTCCGCCACAGGACTACAAGGCGCGGAGAGTCGTTTCATCTCTATGTAGTAGACTTGCCTACTTGCCGCACCAAGCGTTTCGCTGAGTCCTTCATTATGCGGACTGCTAGGGAATGGAATTTGCTCCCGGCGTTCTTGTTTCCTAACAAATATAACCTGGGTCTTTTTAAGACAGCCTACCTCATGAACCTGCGTGCTACACCATCGGCTGCATCGTTGCTTACCATCAGGTGAGATGTAGTCAAACGCAGGCTCATTCTACATAAAAATAAAAAAAAAAAGGAAGGGTAGATTATGGATAAGACCACGAATTCCAAAGACGCAGCGTAGATCGGCCCCTCATTAGGTGGACCGACGATCTGGTCAAAACCACGGCGATAGATGCAGGCAAAGCAAACAGTCGATCAAAGTGGAGCACTGTGGCCTATGTTCAGCAGTGGACGTCTTCGGACTGTTAATGATGATGATGAAATTTTATGGAAATGTTCGACAGGTTGACTTCAACGCTGATGATAATGGACTCTGGGCCATTTACTCAATGGAAGGGTCTAACAACACAGCAGTCGCAAAGGCAAGTTGATGAGTTTGTAACTTGAATTTTGTTTATAACGTCTTGGCTTATTATGTTTTTGTTTTCAGCTCAAATTTGACTCCAATAAAGAAGGTCTGGAGATTGAGTACACTTGGAATATTTCATTGAACCATAAGCAAGTAAGTAATATCCTGTCTTAAATTTACTAGGTAAACTAGTTCTAGATCTTGTAGCATCTGGTCCCGGTGTAATAGGACCACTCCATCTCTTTCCGTAAGAGCTGGCTAAGAGAATATAGGCTGCCGCACTCTCCTTCGTCCGCATCATAATCTACTGCAATCATAAATTCATCAATATTTCATAAAGTGACAAATTATAATAAACCTACAATCGTCAGTCAATATGACTGACAATCATCAGTCACGTTTAGTATTTTTGTTATATGAAACGCATTCGACTGACATTTTTAGGTTTTAGGTTTAAAGGGCCAAGACGCTTCACCGGGTGAAGCACTGCTTAGTTAAGTTGTATTTTATGAAAGGCATTTTTTTTTGTTAACGCATTTGTCTTTCTTTTGCTTGTGGTATAACAACTTTAGCAAGATATGATCTACGCATAGATCGTGCCCATTATGTCTGTGGTCAAGCCAAAGTAAGAGGATAATACCTCATCAGAAGCCAGTAATGACCAAAGCTATCCTATCCAGGTTGGAGAAATGTTCATAGTATGCGGAGTATTGTACGCCTTGGACTCTGCAACTGAGCGAGAGAGCAAGGTGACGGTAGCTATCGACCTCTACCTCAGCAAGCCGGTGGAAGTCTCCCTACAGTTCACCAACCCCTTCCGGAAGACCACGCAGCTTGGATATGATCATATGCATAAGGTAAGAACAAGTTGAAGTGGCAGTGTACAGGCCACATCGCTCGTAGAACTGACAACCGATAGGGAAGAAAGATTCTCGAGTGGCGACCACGAATCGGAAGACGCAGCGTAGGCTCCCCACTAGGTGGACCGACGACCTGGTCAGAACCACGGGGAGCCGATGGATGCAAGAGGCAAGCAGGCGCTCAAAGAGGCGGTCTATGGGGGAGGCCTATGCTTAGCAGTGGACATCATCAGGCTGATGATGATGATGATGATGATGAAGAACATAAGTACCTTACCTAGGTTAGCTAGGTACTTATCTCTTCTCTATAATAATCAAATTCAAATTCAAATTCAAATTCAAATTCAAATTCAAATTTATTTATTTGCATTCATGTACAGTTTCAGCGTCAGGTCTTAATAACTTAATAACATTTTAATAGACCTGAGGGATCTTTACCGTGATTGGAATGTTTTTTTGAGTCCCAGAAGTACTATTTAAAATATATATAAAACTCCAGAGATATTTGATCTTTTGTTCAAGCCTTTTTTAATAAAAATCAATTTTTTTAAACATATTTTTCACTGACCTCTATAATACAAGTACGCTGGACTAAATATTCTCTAGGAAATGACAGTTCTTTTTTGTGCCGATTCAAAGCGCCCCTCTTGAGGGTCTCGGGTACTAAAATTGACATTTTTCAAAATGGCTGTTGCTAAGTTTGCTGCGTCTCTGATGAAAAATCGTAAAATAAGATGATAAAAGGCTACTCTTTGTGTTTGGTGTTTGATTACGGTACATGTTTGTGATGAAGTTATGCGTATTTTGTACAAATCGCTACCGAAAAGGCAGCGGAGTAACCTTCCACAAGTAAGTGAACCTCACGATAAAAAAATGCTACATTATTATGTTTATTGTATGTCTAAAGGTTTTTAATACTATTTTATACTTAGTTTATTTAATTTCATCACATTTAAATGTAAGTAGGATTTAGTTATTCAATGAATTCATACTATTGGAATAGGTACATAGGTTGTGAATGTTTCATATCGATAATGTGTCGATAATGTTCTTCGATAGTGAGTAACTAGCAGAACTTCGGCAATGCTCAATAATGTACGTAGGTACAGAATAATCTACAATGTATATCTGGCTCCAAATTTTATTGTTCATTAATATAAACTAAATATATAACTCGCTAGTACTAATAATGTTGTTTTGTATATTTTATTAAGTTTTACTTTGTGCTTTTAGGTTTCCCACTGACACTCTTACTAAGCAGCTATGGGTGGAAAATATGAAAAAGGATTGCTTTGTTCACTGGGCTGCAAGCGGCCCGCGACTGTGTAGTAAAGGTGGCCTGTGGTAGAAGTTGGCGTTTTTATTTCGAGGTCGCTATGTTTGCTGGGCCGCAAGCGGCCTGCGACTGTGTAGCGAAGGTGACCTGTGGTAGAAATTAACGATTTTTTTCGAGGTTGCTTTGTTTGCTGGGTTGCAAGCGGCGACTGTGTAGCGAAAGTGACCTGTGGGACCTCCATAATTAGATCTATTCACACACGCTTTGAGTTCTGACAAAACCATACTACTCTCATCCCAGAGGCTTTTTACGGAAAATTTCATATTATTGCATTATTTGGGATATTGTCAGTTTGTATAATATATTGAGAGAGAGAGTGAGAGCATTTATAATGTTTGTTTCTGCAGAAAAATATGCCATTCATTTCCTATTGGCCACACGGGTGAAGCCGCGGGCAGAAGCTAGTGTAAAATATAAATGTTATTATGATATTATCTGCGTTTTTTATTTTATTACCCAGTACCCTACCCCTACTAGTACTGAATCAACAGAAACAAGGATAACTGGCTTTATGAAATCGAGCTATCAATCTAATATTTTAAAGAAGTTGTGTGCACATTACGCACTTCTTCACGCTTAAACGGCTGGACTGATTATGATGGAATTTGGAAATAGAGAATACCTAAAACCCTGGACACATAGGCTATATATTATGCTGGATTAACGCGGAGTGCAGCTAGTTAACAATAATTAAGTAGATTTCTTAAACGCAGATATACAAAAAAGACGCTTATTTATTTTACTGGGTATAGTATGTTTTTTTTTGTCTCAGTACCCGTAATGTACATAGAATTAAATAACTACCAGAGTCTGTAGTGATATCGATATCGTATTTTTATCGAAAGTTATGTCTCATCCCTAATATTAGTTCCATGGACCCTCACATTGCTATCAGCGCCAAAATGGCGAAAATCAAATGGCTTCTCATAACATCTGAGTGTATGAAGTCCAGCGTACTTGTATTATAGAGGTCAGTGATATTTTTAATTACATGAAAGATAAAAATCAAAAATCTGTTCTGTCACTATGGAAGTACGGGATGTATTTAGTGGAGTATAATTTAGATTGGGGACTTAGGTTACACAGGATTTGCAAATTAGAGCTCTCAAATAGGGTCTCTGTGTGTTTTTGCCAAAACGTACACCAGGAGAATGATGATTACTAAATAAATAGGTAAATTACCTAAAACTCGCTGTGTCATTATCGATGAAGATGAAATGAAGGGTATTTTTCAAGTAATGGCTAAATATAGACATTATAGCTATGCATCAAATATTGATGACGAAAACCTTGCAAACACGCATAATTTTTTAAAAGCAGCCTTAAATAAAAGTGAAGCGTCTGCACGCTATTAAATATTTTTCCTTTTCATAAAAATGAATCTGATGATTGTAAATTATTTTTGTCCGTTTCAGGAGCTCTATTCGTGGGACCGCGGGAATCAGCTGACGTATCCAGTCCGTTACAACGAATTGCCTGGCCCTTGATCACTAAAGAATAGAAGTATTTTTTGTACAGCACTTTGGAGTTTTTTTTGAACGTCATTCATAATCACTTCAGCTATTAACTTCATTAACAGCCTGGAGACGTCCACTGCTGAACATAGGCGAACGACTAGCTCGTCACTACCACCTACCCTACCTACCACCTTTTGTTTAATATGTAGCTATGGATACTAGTATACTGTTCTATTATTGTGGCCATGAAGCTGGTAAAATAGATTACTTTGAGCTTAGCGAAAAAATTTAAGTGTATGGATTTCGCTTTCATAAAATTTAAAGCGCCACACATCGGTGATCTTTCGAACAACCTAGCCATGAGTAGGCTGGACAGGGGAGTTAACTCCCATAGAAGACGTATGCTATGGTTCAAGAGTAGATAGGTAGGTACAATACGAACGAATACAACCCAAAAAAGAGATGAGAATTGAACCAAGCACCAATATGATTTCGATGAAGTTTTTGAGAATATAAGCCAGATGGCGCTTTTATAATCATTGTATTTTGTTAGAAGGCAGCACTATAACTTTTTTTTTACTTATCCAAAAATCTAATTGTACCAAAAAAACATAACAATTAGTTTCAGCTGACAAAAATAGTACTATTATAATTTTAAGATGGTGAATATTAACAGCATTAGCAGCTAGGTAGTAAATGAAGCTATCAAGCCATGAAAGGTTGAGTAGCGTATTCCAGACCTGAGCGTGTAAATAATACATTGCCTATACCAATCAGATATTCTAGAACAGGCCAGACAGGTCCATGAAATAGTTAAAAGTTTCGAAGAGCCCTCTACAATATTCTGCCTGCATATTTAGAGAGCCGGTATTCTAACTGGCCAATTTAGACGTGCCACCGCCCGTGGCGCTAGTTTCTTTGCAAAACACATAATGTTAAGGTTGTGTTTTTTATTAGATATCTACGTAGGTACCTACTTAAAATAGCGTCGGCTATTTAAGTTTTTTTAAAACACGGACAGACAAATAAGCTGCTGGCCCGCCTGATGGGAAGCAGTTAGCGTTATAATAGTATAATACTTTTTGCTATCCGTCGCCTATAGACACCGGCAACACCAAGGGCGCTGCCGATGCGTTGCCTACCATGCCGACCAACTTGTTATTTTTTTATGATAATAGAGGATTAGAAGGTAGGTAAATCGGAAGATACAACGTAGGCCGGCCCCCCTTAAGGTAGACCGACGACCTGTGGTACAATCTAATAGAAAAAAAAAACATTTTTGGAAGTATAAGCAGTAGGTAAAGATAAAAAACAGTTTTTAGAATTTTTGTCTGTCTGTCTGTATGAAAATTTGTTACGGAAAAATTACTAAATGGATTTTGATGCCATTTGATGTTTGTTATCTATTCTTTAGAGTTCTAAACAGACTTCTAGCTATGTTTCATCAAACTCGGCTAAGCCAAAAAGAAGTTATAGCCGTTTTTAAATAAGTCTTCCGCTAACACCGCTGCTGGATAGACGACTGGGTTGAATAACAAATATGGGTGTAGAAGAAAAAGGGAAGAAAGACAAAGTGAGGAGTGAATCACGAATGTAGAGATGGAGAAAAGTGTAGAGAAAGGGCAAATAGAGTGGAATGGCGGAGTAAGCCAGGGGGAGAAATCTAAATACTGTGATTTAATCCATGCATACCACAGAATATAACAATAGTACGGGCGGGTCAGCTACCGAATAGTTTAAAATACCTACACTGGCGAATATTTTCCAAGATTCTTTACAATAAAAATTATATGGACCAAAAATTAAATCCAAAGACATACATACTAAATGGGTTAAAGCGATAAAGGGATGTCTAACGAATTTTATTTGGAACGTAATCCTTTTCAAATATTAATATGTAAGTAAAATGTTTTCCAAAATAATTCTCTTTTAACATTTTGAACAATGCCATAGCCAACGAAAATTCAATACCACCCTACCGCCCGCTAAGCGCAATAACTTTAATTGCATCCTCAAAGTGAAAAGATGTGTTACCTGCGTACGAATGCGAACCCTACCCTCCAGCGTGCAGTTACGCTGTAACTAGTATCTAATCTGTGTCGCAGTGCTCGACTCACGTCTGTAAAGCCGGGCCGGGTGGACGGCATTCACTATCCCATCCTCCCCCCATTTTTCGCCACAATACCCGGCAATAGCGGCAATACATTCCGTGACTTGGCAGAACTTGATGTCGAGATATTTGGCCCCATCTCGCGATCAATACGTGTGCGCAGCGCCATCTACCCGCCCATCGCGCAGCCAAATTGCAGTTTAATAGTTCATTAGATCCGGCAAAAATGGCGGGGACACGACAGTTTAAATTCAGAACGTTCTATCGATTGGGGGGGATACATCTGTTAAACAATTTCCATTTATGATGACTGGAAAGAGGTTTTGTTCAAAATGGCGGCGGCTGCGGCGCTTGTGATTTGATTTCGGAATATCGGATTTTTTCTCTTTTTGGGTTTGGTTTGGGTTAGTTTTTTCGTCAAACACTTTAGTATAAACATTTCCATAAATAAAACATAACTCTACAACAGAAATTGGATTAAGTACCTTTCTTTGCTTCCTTCCTTTGCTTCCTAAAATGTTGCCACTTGTAAACATCTCACATTCTTCTTCCACTGGGTAACATTGGAAAATACCAAATCAAATAAAACTGTATCATACTGTCACCATCTGTTGGCTATATAGCAAAAATACTCGGTAATGTAATGATGAGCGGATGCAAATTGCGAGAACAATTACCTGTGTTGCCAGTACCATCATTTCGCAGAGTTTCCAGTACAAGTTGTCATTCCTCTTTACATATTTACTGTGGCTTCCGTCTCCACACCCCCGTTCCTCCTCCTCGTTCAAATGAATGAATCATCGGGCATTCATTGCGTTAATTTGTAATATGGATCGATTTGTGGGGGTTTCAGGCAATTTGAGCTGAAAATTACAAGGTTTTGTGTTTAATTTTGTTGTTGTAAAGGCAGTAGGCGTGAGAAACCTCACGCTCTTTTTAGTCGACCTTTTTGTTTTTAACCTACTTTTAAGAGGAGGAGTGTTTATGTTCGAATGTATGTATTTTTCCTTTTTAAGGTGGAACGTTTCACGCAGCGCTGCAAATTCAAATTTTCTTGCGTTTTTTTTGGCAATAATAGCTTAATTACTCAACGTGATTACATGAAAAGTGATTTCGCGCAAATAAATAAACAAATCCAACAAATTACAATAAAAATATTACGTAGATATCATTGGTTTTGTGACAAATGGCAATAGACTGAAAAGCCAAGACGAAATTTGTTTATTGCCATTTGTTGCTAAACCAATGATATCTAGGTGGTACTTTTAATCGTAATCTGTGGATACATTATCTTTATTTAAGTTAAATTAGTTTTCATGTAATCACGTTGAGTAATTAAGCTATGATTGGCAAAATCGCAAGAACTTTTAAATTTGCCACGGTGAGTGAAACGTTCCCCCTTAAACGGTTTTCTTTAGCTTGTTTTTTTTGTGTATGTCCAGAGATTCCTGTGAGTTTACTGGACCGGTAGAAGAACCTGCTCCACGGTCCCATGTTTAATTTGGTGAAGATCTGATTAAGGTCTTCAGAGAAGACATAGAGCTCTTCAATAATTATGAAATAGGAGATTGATGTCGTTTTAACCCCTTTTGGAAAATGATTTTTTTTAATGTTAATTAATGACGTGAGGTGGCTGGTCGTTCGCCTGATGTTAAGTGACACGGCCCATTTAGAGGAATTCATTTATGGCGGACCATAACAGTTGCTGTAGGAACTCTATGATACCTATAAAGTTTCGCGTGATACTGCACTGCGCATCTATTTTTTCTAACCTACTATACCTTGTCCATTTTATGAATGGTTTTTGACAGCTCACGCCCATGAAGTTTCGTATTGTTTACGTTAAAACTTCATACAAATAATATTGTACTTCGTGGAGTTCATCAAAACTAAATCAAAATGTACATTTATCGTATCGATTATTACGTTTACGTACCTAATTCGATAAATGATAATAGTACAATCGGAATGGTCATGAATGGTATGAGTTTTTTGACTAATTATTGCGTAATGTTAACTAATATATTCTTAGTCACTATGTAGGCTAGCTGCTACTTTACTTATTTATTTACGTATAATTAGTTATTATGTACAGTATGTACAGTATGTATAGTGTGTATATTATGTTTAGTATGTGTAATTTAGTATGTAGTTCCATGCAATGTGTAGGTAGTTCTTTTAGGTGTACACTACATTTCGGTTGTATACTATTTTTAATAACGTCTAGCCGTGAGGACCTTTAATTGGCTTATTGTTTTATAAGTGAATATCTATATTATTATATCAGCTGTTGGTCTTCCAAAATGAAATAAATAAAAAAACAGACATTCGAGAATCTTTAGAACATCCCTCACTTGTCACTCGTCAAGCTGTCAAAAAACCATTAATACAATGGACAAGGTATACGTAGCCACTACATCGAAATAATACCTAAGCCACTATCATACTAAAATACTAACCACTGTACTAGGTAATAATGTACTTGTAGTACCACTGTATACCAACAAACACACAACACTATTGTGATATTTGTGATATATGTTTGGTATTTATACATACCTATAGGTAACGTGTGGTATTTATATTTTATTTATTTGGTCCGCATATGGAGGTATTAATGATGAAAGTAATTTCTTTGTGCTATCGGTTATAGGTACTCTTAACATTTCGCAAATGCAATTAGACGTAAAAATGCTACGTAGCGTAGCAAACGTAGCAGAGGATCAGCTACGTTTGCTCCGCTACGCTCAGCTACTGAGCTACGAAAAATAGTCCCGAATAATCACACTAATATTATAAACGCGAAAGTTTGTGTATGTGTGTGTTTGTTACTCCTTCACGCTCAAACGACTGGACAGATTTGAATGAAATTTGGAATAGAGATAGCATATATACTGGATTAACACATAGGCTTTTTTTTAGCTGCGGGGCGCAGCTAGTGAGAGAATAATACTGCCGTCCTTATGAAAAATGCAGTAAGTAAAACATGTTTTCGAGAAAAACGCGAAAACAAAAGTTGCGGGTAGTCGAGAGTAGTCGAGTTGCTGCATTCTTACTTCCTCAGTTTTTGGGTTCCAGGTGGAATTTTGATACGTGAGAAATAACAGAATATAGATTTTTTTGCGATTCCTAATGTGTTTAACTTAGTTTTACCAAAAACGTTAGCTGCTGCGTTCTTCATATATGTAGTTTGTTATTTCGTATTCCTTTACAAAAATCTAAGCTAGAGTACTTAACTAGAACAAAATTTAGTAGTAGTTAGTAGTAGTCTAATGGTAGTGTTGTAGTGCATGTATATACCCTTCCATGCATGTATATATATGAACTTGCAATTTTCGCAAAGACAAACCCACAATACTTTAAAAGGGCATGTGATATATTTCCTAGAAATACCCGTAACCCTGACAGACTGGTCTTTGATACACATCCTAAAACAACATTGTATCTTAAGCAGTGTCACGCAATGTCTGTAAAAGTTGATAATGCTCTACCAAAACATGTAAAGACATTAAAATTAAAGCCATTCAAAGCGGAATTATTGAATTGGTTACGACATAAGAACTTTTATTCTATAAATGATCTCTTTAATTCTAAACATTAATAATTAAATAATAATAGATTCTGAAGAAATGACATAAGAAATAATATGACTATTGTATGCTTATTCAAGCTGAATGTGACGAAACTAAAAAATTTATATTAAGACCAAATTGTACCACATTTACTGCAATAAAGATATTTGTATTTGTACTTGTATTTGTGTAGTGTAGTTTATATAGTTTAGTTTAGTTTTGTAGTTTGTATAGTTTCATTAGAATTAGCAAGCTGAAATGGCAATGGGCAGGCCACATTTTGCAACGCCATCTAGTTTTAAGCATATTTGTGATCTACGCTGTTTTCTTGGTGTATTGGCATTCCTCTCCACCTTGTTCCATGATAATAATAGCTATTATGTTCTCAAAATCATAACCCTCTTATTAGATTCGCCGTAGTCGGCTAATTAGGCTAATAACTAAAACCACTTCGCTTTCAACATGACTGACACAATTACCTACAATATAAGGTTATGTATAAACAGTCGCCGGTACAATTATAGGTATGTGTATAGATAGCATTCGGGCATCGGGATTCTCGGGCCGCTCCCGTGTAGAGGGGTTTGCAGCGGAAAAGCGCTTTATAATCGCTTCATTGGGTAAGTAAACATATATCAGCTGTTATTAGTTTTCTTCTCTAGTTCTAATCAACTACACTGATTCAATTGGTAATTGAACAGTGAAACTTCATAACAATTTAATTGGTAATGAATCAATAATTATAATTGATATAGGGTGTTAGGAAGATCGATGCAAAGCCGTGAGGGGGGGTAGATCACCTCGTTAGGCATCTATCGAGGCTAGGTTACCTTAGTCCAATGTCGTGACGAGCTAGTCGTTCATCTGATGGTAAGCGACACGGCCGCCCATAACAAATACAGTGTCACTCGGAACTTTAAAATAATAAAGTTTCGCGTGACACTGCACTGCGCACGCCATCCTGAGATATCACACAGTCTAGTAATCAGATTACTAGACTGTAAAATCAGGTCATAAAGCCTCATTTGCCCAGTAATTTCACTAGCTACAATGCCCTTCAACCCGGAACACAGTAGTGCTTGCACACTACTGCTTGGCGGCAGAATCAATCACAATTCACGAATCACCATTTTAAAATATGACTGTGTCATCCACCAACCCGCACTGGTCCAGCGTGGTGGGTTGTGGCCTACACTCTCCATGTGAGAGGAGGCTCGTGTCCCAGCAGTGGGAATGTAAGTAGATATATTTATTATGTGTGTTATTACTATTACCGTCCAATGTCTGACCCGATAGCTCAGTTGGTACCTATCTAGTTGCTCTGCCATCTGAACTATAGGTTGTGGGTTCGGTTCCCATCTAGGACAAACATTTGTGTGATGAACAATAGGTGTTTGTCCTGTGTCTGGGTATTATATTCTATGTATGTATTTACTAACAAAAAAGTATGTAAGTATTCTATCAGTTATCTGGTTCCCATAGTACAAGCTTTTTTTTACTTAGAATACGATATAACACCCAGACACAGAACATACATCTATGTTCATCACACAAATGTTTGTCCTGGGTAGGAATCGAGCCCACAACCTATAGTTTAGAAGGCAGAGCTACTACCAACTGAGCTATCAGACCAGTCAATATGCTTGGTTTTGGGGCTAGATGGGGTTGTATGAAATTATGTCCGCACATAATTTTTTTTTTAGATGTGGATCTGGGCCAAAATTGGAATTCGTCCGATGTGGAATTTATCCAATGTGGAATCCGTCCGTAAAGTAGACAGAACGGAAGACCAACGAAAATTAATAATTTTAATAAAAGTTATGTAAATTTTCATTATTGGTTAGACATAGACTTCTTTTCATTCGGATAAAACGCGTGCAAAATTGCGGGCAGGTGCTAGTAACGATATAAAGCGCTGCTGTCTCGACTAGTCGTCTACACTGGCGATTGAATAAAGCGCTATAAAGCTGAATTCACGGAGACCGTCTCGTCGGAAAGGATATCCCAAAAGCGGTACATAGCTTTTATATACCGTCTGACTGTTTATATACTTTGTATATAGGGTACTGCAGGGAATTTATGTCAGTGGAAAGCGAGATTGGTTCATACCTGCATTACATTATGTATTTCTACAGTCATCAGATCATGTTAGGTTGATACCTAAATAACCACATACATTACATGCGTACTAATATTAATACGCATAATTCAAACAACTATTTTTAATAGCAGGCAACTAGTCTAATATTTCTCGCAAAACAAAGCTCGTGTACAAATATGTCTACCTAGGACAGACCGTCCAATTAGGTAGGGCCAACTTTGACAAAGAGGTCGCACGAACGAAGAAGAAGGAGAAAGAATCCAACTCGGCTGGGCAGCGTTCGGGAAGCTTCGGCCTATCTTTTCGTCCAAAATACCGCAGAGCCTAAAAACGAAGGTTTTCAATCAATGTGCGTTACCAGCGATGACTTATGGAACTGTGACATGGTCTCTTACTGATGTTGGCCTCATTAGTAAGCTCAAACTCACGCCACGAGCTATGGAGAGAGCTATGCTCGGGGTTTCCCTGCGCGATAAGCTCCAGAATGAGGAGATCTGCAGGAGAACTAAAGTGACCGATATAGCTCTTAGAATTAGCAAGTTGAAATGGCAATGGGCAGGCCACGTCGCTCGTAGAATTGGTAATCGATGGGGAAGAAAGGTTCTCGAGTGGCGACCACGAACCGGAAGATGCAGTGTAGGCCGGCCCCCCACTCGGTGGATCTACGATCTGGTGAAAGCCGCGGGGAGCCGATGGATGCAGGAAGGGAGCAGCCGCTCAGGGTGGCGCGCTCTGGGGGAGGCCTATGTTCAGCAGTGGACGACATCACGCTGTTCATGATGAGAGATCGTGTGGAGCTTCCCTAGAGTTATTATGAAAACACACGTTGTGACGTGAGATGCCAAAGAGATTGTACGTAAAGCTACCACAGCTTAGTAATGAGGTACTATGAAGGACCAAGAACTGACATCACCGCATGTTTGAGCTGTCTCTTTCTATTCCTGTATTTTAAAACGCTTTTACTTTGGCATTTTTGAGATATTTAATTAATTATTTAATTAGTTTTATTTTTATTAAATTATGCAATAACAAAATAGCAGGTCACTAACCTTAAAAAATATGCATAAGTAGAATATAAAATATTGTTTCCTTCGTGGTAGGCTAGGTAGAGTCATGATTATATTTTTGTCTGGTAGAGAAAGTAGCGATAAGGTCGCCTGTAATTATTGTATTTGAATGTTTACCATTGATAAATGATGGTATACAAGCCAGTTAAAATATCATTGATACAAGCTCAGTTTTTTAAAATGAATACTCCAATTTTGTTGGACTCTAGCTCTACCGAGCTTAGGATAGGCACAGCAGTAGGGATAGCACGGCCGGTAGACAAAACTGTCTTTCCCCTGCTTTACTCCAAGCAAGTATGAAGAGAGTAACGTAAAACGGGGAAAGACAATTTTGCCTACCGTCCATGCTGGGTTAGCATGGCTTATCATTTCAAACAATTTTGCCAACCCAAATCATTTCAAAAATGTAAGTAAGTAGGTTGTCCAATCACTTAGGGACCCAGGAACAACGAGGACCATGAAGAGGTTCTTCCTAGTTGTGGTAGGTACCTAGGTACAATGCAATTTTACGTTTAGGTATGTATTTAGGTAGGTAGTAAGGAACTGGTATCTCGCTAGTTTAGTGCGCTGCCTGCTTCGCAAAAAGGTTAATGACCTTTTAAATTCATTACCTACCGGTACCTTATACTCTACATAAAAATCCTTTAAAATAATTCTATTGAGTCCACAGAAAGGACAGGCACAGAGTGCCACCTCAGCAAACAAACGTGCGCCTGCATTAGTTCCACGTTCCACATAGATTAACGCATAGTATCTACAACGATGTAGCCTCGCCAGTGTAATGTTTACAAAAAAATGATAAACAAAGAGGTCAATGCTCAGTGCGAGTAAATAAGCGCTACAGCGCTGCACAGCGCGCAGCGCAAAGCCGCGAGAATACACAGAATACACGAGATGTACTGAGCACGCACCAAGTAAGCCACAGAATACCCGCTAGTGTGTACGCCAGGTCGGACACCTGACGTCGTCACCCGCCCCCCGCGCCCCGCAGCCATCAGCTGTTAATGTCCCCTCACCCCCGCCACCACCCGGCTTTCCCCTTCGTTTGTGTAATGCGAGGAGGTGCGGGCAAATTGGCACGCGGACGGAATGTAACCCAATTTGTTGAGTTTGTACAAAATGTTGCTTCGTGTTTGTTCAATTTGGCAATGATGTCTTACGTTTATTCTGAACATGCGCTTTCTAAAAATTTTACTTTTGAAGATGAAAAATAGATTGATAAAATGATCGGTCAATAAAAAGAAGGTAAGTACCTACCTTCCTAGTTAAAATACAAACACGAAACTAACTTCACCCTTTCCATACTGTTGATAAAATAACCACCAATAATAATACAGTAGAACGTATGTGTAGGCACACTAAAATATTTATGCCGTGCGGCTGCAATTGAGCATTAATAGATTATAACAAAGATTCCACTTACTCATCGATTTTATACTTACCAGCTTACCACAGAGAGAGAACAAAACAAAAATGCCAACTTTTAATAATATATCGCACATTATGCCTGCCAAATGAATTATTTATCGCAACGTGTCGATGCGGGGCGCGCATCCCCGGGGCTGGCGGGGTGGCCCCGAGGGGTAGAGGGGGGGCGACCGTCACCGCTCCTCCCTCGCTCGCTCAGTCCGCGCTGAGCGGCCGAGCGAGCGCCATGTCCGCGTGCGCGCCGCGCGCCTGCTGCCGGCCGCGCGCCCCGCCGACCTTACTCGACATCACGGCCAAGATCGTGGCCGCCGCGATCCCCTTCCAGCGCATAGAAGAGCGCTACGAACGCATCCCGGAGCCGGTGCAGCGGCGCGTGGTATACTGGTCCTTCCCGCGGGATGAGCGCGACATCTGCATGTACTCGTCGCTGGCGCGCGCGCCGCCCGACGACCACCGCAACATCGCCTTCTGCCGCGGCCTCAAGCTGCTGGAGGCTGGCTGCGTGGAGAACGTGCTACAAGTCGGTGAGTGTCACCAGACCGGTCGCTGCCGCGAGCGCGCCTGCGCCTGTTTACTAATATGCGCCTCGCCCACCCGCGCCGTATAAATAAAAACCTCGACGTGTGCGATCGATAGCTGCTCCTCTCGGGAATTATTCATGCGTCGGCTCGTAAAAGTTTCAGGAGATTAGGGCCTGTCAGGCGGAGCCCTGGCGGGGCTGATCACCGCCCGCGACCACCAGCACTCCGCCGGCCACCGGCTCCCGTACCGTCACTCGGATAATAGATTTATCTATCCGATACCGATAATGCGCTATTGCATTGACGTTTAATCAATAGAACTTAAGAGACATTTGCAACAATCGCTAAAATATATGCTCAATATACAATTCAGGGCAAATCATATACCCCTGTGGCACACCTGTCGTGTTAACCTATAATAATCAACGCATTAATCAGAAGTCGATTACACATGCATCGAGTCCGATCCGCATCGATAAATCCATAGACCGCTTCCACGTCGACCTAAAAACTGGTATCGTTTACTAGAAAAACATGTGGTTCGATTAATCGAAAGCGCGATTAAGATCTACTTTCAAAGTATGCTGGTGCACCATAAAATTCGGCTAAGATTTACATAACTGGTAGTCCCGTTACATAGGGAATTACACAACCGGATTCTTTCTGCGCACACTGTGGGCAGTGGACACACTCGGCTCAGGCAGCTCCACGGCTCGCAAGAACAGCATTAATCCATGCAGGCGTCGTTTGTTACTGTCGCCGCCGCTCTGAATAACGGACGCGAATAAACAATATTAATTGCCTGTTTTTTATTTTATAGGGCCAGGCTCGGTTTTATTGCGCTCGGCCGTGGGAGGACGGGCGTTACATATTCATTTGTGCTTATCTGCCATCGGGACGGCAATTACTAGTCATTTTGGGTCGCGCCGTGGTCGCATACGCCACATTTGGAGGCCAACATTTTTCATAACGTTGTCACGTCTCTGGAGAGCGTCAGACGCACAAATTTAGTAAAGTTATGGAGTATAAACTACTGTATAAACATAAATTCATAGTAAAATCATGTCCGCAGTTCGATTTTAGGCACTGGCTTTCATCCAAGTTTAAGGCGATGGGAGTAACGGCTCTCCGAGATACCACTATCGATATGAATCGAGTACTTATGCCGGAGATAAACGCTTTAGGAGCGTATATATCTCGTGCCTAAGTGATATAAGTTCCCAGTTCCCACACCCATATCATCTGAGTCACACAATCTAAGATCAGTAGGAACCGCCCACTTGAAGTAAAAACAGGCTGAATTATGCTCTGAGAAGTCTGCTGGAGGAGGTTTTCCTGTGCTGAGGAAGGACTACATTGTCTGCTATGTAAATTTGTACCTCAAACGAGGTCAGGGAAAACCACGTTTGCGAATAACTATAAAACTTATAAACAAAAAACACGCCGCAGGCCGCGTAGGCATGTCCGCAAATATTGTAGTACTGAGAGATTCGGCTGCGATGGAAATTCTGTTCAATTCTGAATTAATAATGCAGCATATCAGGTTGCAATTGTGACAGCAAACGTAGAACTAAATGTAATGTGAAAGAAAAAATATCACGTTGGCAGCTTGGCACCGTTCGTACGACGGCGACTCACCAAACAAGAATTGCCAGATTCGTGGACATGAATAAAAGAACACTGTCTGCCCTGAAGGTACCATGCAAATGATCGAAAACGAACCCCACATTTATAATGTATCGAAATCTCATGACCATATTTAATTGTCATGCAAAAATAAACGAGTGCACCCGGCACAGTTCTGTAAATATTTTAATTCAATGTTAATAACTTCATATCAACTCAGTCCGTCTCCGTTCCGATCTCGATGTACAGCGAACCGGTTCTGGGATCGAGTTCGCTGAATAAGGGTGAATTCGATTGAATTATTGAATACTAAGCCGTATCAAGATTTAATATTAGATTAGGCAGATTAAAAGACAGTGAAGGACTTACGTTGACTATCAATAAATAAACAAAGATGGAACAGTTCACATCGGCTAGAGGACAGAACCGAAGCATTCCATAGATTATTTAATTCAATCGATTTCCATTGTCATAATGGTGGTATTGAATTTTTAAGCGCACAGTCCGCGTTCCCCACCATTAAATATTGCGTTTATTCAACGTCCACTGGCTTTTCAGCTTTTAGTAGTTCGTATATTGCAAGCCGGGGTTATAAATCTCAATCATTATCACGTTCTTCCATAGTTGTAGTTCCCAGAAGGTTTAAAGTCAAACGTTTTATTATCAGGCCGCGGCCATGATTCATGCCCCGTGATGATCTTTGATATCCTTTCTTGTAAGTAACAAGTTTCTTGTGAAGCTTTAAACGCTGGTTTTTTTGTCGGCTTGGCTATTTACAGAAATTTGGATTATGATATCTGGTTTTATTTTTACAACCAGTTGTATTAGTGTCTTAGATGGAAGATTTCGATTAGGATTTGGAATAACAAAAAATCAATTAGAATGCATTTTTAAATCAAATTAGGAATAATTAGGTATTGAATTCATTTCGCTCTATTTAGCTTTTCGAATTAGCAAGTTGAAATGGTAATGGGCAGGCCACATCGCTCGTAAAACTGACAACCGATGGGGAAGAAAGGTTCTCGAGGGGTGACCACGAACCGGAAGACGCAGCGTACGCCGGCAGGGTGGGGACTCGGTGGACCGACGATCTGGTGAAAGCCGCGGGGAGCCGATGGATGCAGAAGGCGAGCAGCCGCTCAAGGTGGCGCGCTTTGGGGGAGGCCTATGTTCAGCAGTGGACGTCTTCAGGCTGTTGATGATGATGATAAATTCATTTCAATGGATGATGATACTCCACTACACTAATACGATGAACCATTAAAATGGATGCCTAATTTGGTCTGGCTCGTCTCATTTTGATTGAAGCACAAAATATGGCTACGGAAGAGGAAATTATAAATATAGCATGGGAGGAAATAAAAGCTTATCAGTAAATAAACAATTATGTGATTGTGCAGCAACTGATAAAGTTATATTGCGAATATTAATAGCCCTGTATTTTGCATTTTAAGGGCACACTACTAAAAGTAATATTATTAAGAAATTCCGTGGAACTAACAAAATAGCAGTCTCCGTTGAGACTGCTATTTTTTCACGTTTGTTCATCTGCCATATCTATAAAAATAAAATATAGTACGTATGTTTGGGTTAGCCCCTTTTTACATTATAGGTAATTCTGATTACCCTGTATCATTATTAAATAACCATTATGTCAATTTTCAAACAGTTTACCTATTCACTATTTTAAATACAAAATAACAATAGCATCAGTCTTTCCGTTTTGAAACCATTAGTCATAGAGTATATAACATAAGCCGTGCCTAGTCACCCTGTATAATAAACGAGTTTATTTTGATTGCAATTGCAGCCAGTTTAAAAATTTAAAATGTAGATTACTTTGAATTCAGAACTTTGAAGGTCATTACCATTAGAATTGAAAATACTGGTTCGCGTATGTCGGTGTCTACATCTTCATGAATATCTCTAGAAGTAACTAGACCATGATAACGTAATCTTCTACATGCATATGCACGAAATGATAATGTTAGTTTAACATTTATGGCCATAATATCTCCAGTATTTTTATTGTCCGGTACACCATTGAATTGCAAATCGAGCTCGTGATTTACTAGTAACTATTGGTAATCGTGCGATAATATTCAAACAACCTGATAGTGTAAAAACGGAAAATGTACGTAACCATAAGATACACGATGTACAGCAATTGATCGATTATCTGGCATAGGTACTATGGTACATTTTTATTTCTCGTTGGGATATTTTCTGCCACCCGTGTCATCATTTATTTCAGTTCATAGAATTGGCCTTCGCTATTATAGAGACCTATCCATAGAACTAACACGTCATATCCTTAAAAAGCTACATCTGCCAATACAGTCGCGATTCATAGCAACAAAGAAAATACTGAACAAACTGACAAACAGACAAACTGAATGCTTCTCTGTCCAATAACAGAGTTTCATAGTGTCTACACAAGAACGTTTCTGTCGCACGACCTCGCACCAGAAACTGTTATAAATAGAGCCAGAATTACCTTTGAAACCTCCCCATTGACGACTGCGTCGATATGGAAGACGAGAGACGAGGTAGATCTCAAGAAACTGGCCACATTTACAAAGACCTGCTTGTGAGTACCGAAAGCACCTCCGCATTTTAGAACCCAATTGCAAGCTTTCGTCTGCGATTCTATTAGACCTTATAGCGAAGTGTTAAAGCAGGTTTTGCAGTGAATTAGACATTGCGTAGTGGTTGCAGAAGCATAGTGGATCTTTGAAGGCAAACAAGATTGTGAAGAGTCGTGAATGCTTGATTTGATGGTGTATGGATAAATGCTGATTGTTAGATGTATGGGGGCTTGTATTGTAAATGTAGATTGGGCAGGCAGAACTACTAAATTACGGTTCAAGGTTCGGCCGAATGTTAAAAAGAACAAGACCTTTTAATAAATGAAAAAGTCAATAGATTCAATGTGATCCACTTCACCTCAATTGACACAATGTTATTGCTTCATCGAATTCGTCACAATGTTTGAAATTTGGACGGACTAGACAAAGTAATAGCCGCAACGTGTATAAGAAAATGTTTTCAGGTGACTGATCATGATTATGAAACGTTCCTGATTGAGACAAAAACTAATAATTAAATGCTAATTGTATCGATTAGATAAAATATTAAGGCCACTGTATGTATTTCCTTAACCGTACACACAACACAGTCGATACAAAACAATACCCATAATGGTTCTATTCAGTGTGGGAACTGTGAAGTGTTAATCAAACCACAGAACAAAAATTATGACAGAATGAAATCTTTGAAAGACCACCAACACTGAAAACTAGAAAAGGTAGCAAGATATTGTGATTGGGATGCGAATTGTGATCCATAGTAGCAGAAGACCCCTTAGATGTGTATGTGAGAAACTTTATGACGAAGTGTTAAAGCAGGTTTTGGAGTGAATTAGACATTGCGTAGTTGTTGCAGAAGCATAGTGCATCTTTGAAGGCAAAAAAGATTGTGAAGAGTCGTGAATGCTTGATTTGATGGTGTATGGATAAATGCTGATTGTTAGATGTATGGGCACTTGGGGAGGTTTTAGAGAACCAGCGTTTGGTGCACGTCAACCGTTTTGCAATGTGGGTAACTGCCTACTCGTACTATACTCTACGTATACTCTCTACTCTATGTCACGGTATTCGCAGTCCACCGCGATTTCCACCACTCGGCGTTCACTGTATTCTTGAGTAGTACTGCCGGTTAACCGCTGACATAAATATTATTGGATCTTAGTTCATATCATGAACTGTTGTTTCTACGAAATATTGATTACCTATGCCAAAAATTTAGGACTGCTGGCTTGCTACCTTCATTAAACCGTCGTTAAAGTCTTTGTTATGTGACATTAATGACAAGTTTTATGAAAAGCTGTATGATTTAAAGACGCGAAATTACAAAAGACATGCAATTTGCAAGGAGATCGAGACGAGTAATTATATTTGCAAATAAAATATCTCATTCCAACGATCAAAGAGTCAACACCTCCGCTTTTAATAGTCGAAACACGTAAAGACAGGAGAATAGAATGTCATCCAACAGCTGAGTAACAGCGCTAATAAATGGAATGTGTGGTCAACCGGTCATTACTATCAGTTTTTGTGGTTATTTGTATTTGGGACAGTAACTACTTAATTTGTTAATGGCTAAATGCTGAGCCTTGTTTTGGCACAGCGGATCAGTGGTGATGTTGCCAACATGTTGGTCATGATTTTAACTATTCATCATAAATGCTTTTCTGATATGTTCCGTTTACCCCTATCTACCTCGGATCACGAACCATTTCCGTGTTATTATGTTTTCGGAAATAAAATCCCCGTGAATATTAATTCATACGGAACCAATGGCTTTTATTATTACCGATTACCAGTTAAAATGGAAAATGTTCAGAAAGTTAACGAACTGTTCCATACATTGTGACTTTTATTAAAAGAAAATATTTTATTATGGTACGGTGTCTGCTATTTATAATTTATTTTTATTTACTATACCTACCTATTTTTCAACCGATTTCTATTTTTGAAAGGATTCTAAGTTTTTTTAAAATAATTTATAGGCATAGCATTTGACCACTGTCTCACCTGATGGTCAGTGATGACGCGGCTCACGGTAGTGCATGCTTGCCAAGAAGATACCTGTTCACGCTTGACTTGAAGACTGGTCACTCCCTTTTTCGAAAAAGAAATTATTTGGTAGAAAAAATGAAAACAAATATTATTATCATCATCAACAGGCTGAAGACGTCCACTGCTGAACATAGGCCTTCCCCAGAGAGCGCCACTTTGAGCGGCTGCTCGCTTTCGCATCCGTCCCCACGGTTTTCACAAATTCATCTTTATGAATAGGTTAGGTCCACAGTTCAATAGGTTCACAATAACTTGTCAGCCTTTCCAAATTTGAAATTACCCACCCAAGGTACTTTAACTATAAGTCAGCAAAACCCTAAACACTGCTTACTGAGTTATTTCTATAAATCATAAGTACCCCTTTTCAATAAACCGCAATACAAATGCAGAATCGCACATCAAACATTGCATGTCTTTGCATTATTTACAAACGTGTGAGATTGGTAAATTCTTGGAAAGCGACAGAACTTATGACAGTACCAAACACTGCCAGGTGACATTAGTAATGTTCTGTATGGTGCAAAGCTAACAGTCTAGAACTCTAGAACAAAGCCCTTAACACAGGAGAATCTTAAAAAATAAACATAAAGTAAAACTGGTTAAGTCAAACATCACGGGTTCCGTACACAATTTATCGCGAGTCCTCGCACATGGCTAGCTTTTAGTACTTATTATTACACTACACTTACAGACTACAGAGTTATGCACTGTAATAATAGAATTTTCACTCCCTCTTCCTACGGTGAAGAAAAACACCATGAGGTAACCAGCATGGTTCACTGTCCAAACTCTTAAAATCGTTTATCATAATTTTGTTACAAATAAAAATGTATAAACATCATTTCACATAATGTCATTTAACATACTTTACAATACAATTATGAGGGATGATTATTATGAAATTTATAAGAAATGAAACTTATGACTAAAAAAAATATGATATAAAATATTCCTAACATTAACATTATAACATAAAATTTTATGAATTTAAACATTATTTTAATAAGTTGTCTAAGAAAAGATCAATATAAAAAGTAACACAAAAATATTTATAAACAACCACCATTACAAATTTGATCATTATTGAAAATGAGGTATGTGAAATGAAATTATGAATATTGAAATTATTAGTTCTGACGGTATACCAACCAGCATGTTCGAGAATCCCAAAATTTGAGACATCCGACATGCGAATGATACGCTCAGGGGAACGTTACAGTGAGCACATTGTAATGTTCAAAAATGTATCATTACATTGTACTTCCCGTTCGCCTGAGCATATCATTGATTATAATCACATAATGCTCGAATCTCAACTGTTACATTACACGCGAATGCTCTCAGTAAATACCCAGCGTTACATATCTATGACCCAGACCTTATAAACATTAAGTAGCGTAGAATAATAGGTGCTTATTTTGAGTTTTATTTGTCTCCAGTGACAGTTTTGTTTGTATTTGCGAGAGCCCACAGCTAAAATACCTACGTCATCAGGTACCCCAATAGGCTATATCTTTAGATCGTTAACCGACACTTAAACATGAAAAAAAAACAGGTCTGCCAGTTCCGATCCTGCCGGGTCATGGAAATATTCCACCTCTACCAACTTCAAATGCCATGAATACTAAGTTTCGCCAAGTTTAGACCTGGCAGACCTTTTAATCTATTATCAGGGTCACCTTGGCTATTATTAGGCGTAGGTTTCATCGGGGTATTCGCCGAGGTAGGTAAAGGGTGTGAAGGGCACATTCTTAGGGGTCTGCCAGGTACTTCCGGCAGGGTGCGCAATGGCAGATCAATTTTTTTTTACATAATTAATCAATGGTTACCTGTTGCCAGAACTTTCATTCGGGTAAATTTTGACAAAAAATACGTCAAATAATTTCAATTATTTCCATGACCCGACAGGATCGGAACTGGCAGACCTGATTTTTTTACATTTAGATGTCTGTTAACGATCTAAAGATAGCCTATTTTGCAGTGGGCTCTCGCACCATATCCGACATAGGCTAAGATGAAACAAGTACATCTGAGTAGCTATCGCACTGTTATGCACACTGATGTCTACCCTCCTGACTACTTACTAAACGTTGTGTCGGGGAAGGATAATTATTTTGGTTTTTGTTTCTCTCTATCAAATTTGAAATAGGTTAAGATAAAACAAGATAAAACACTGAGTAAGCTATTCCACTGTTATGCACTGTAAATACCTATGTCTAATTGTCTATATCATCAGCACATTTCAGTATACAGAAGGTGTGATTATGACGATATGATGTTCTCACTGGACATATATTTGCAAACCAACTGTGCTGTGACTGAGTAAACTGATGACAAAGATACTAAGAAGCGACACAAAGGAAAGTCTGCAGTACTACATCGTACAACAAACGACCTTAACTAACAGACATAAGGGCTATATCAAAACGTGGTAAACACTATTGGTACATTGTTATATTTTCTTCGGAAAATAATCTCAAATGTAAACTTTTTGCTGACTTCTCTTGCGTAAACGCGAATGACCCGAGATCACGATCTTATGAAAAAGTAATTGGAGTACCTTTATAACTTGATGAGTGCAAAAAAGTTTATGAGTTTGTGACGCATGCACACTTTAAATTCAGTTTTTCCTGTGGTTGTATAAAAATACCAGGAATCTACGGTAAGGTAAAATTAAAATTTAGAGAACTAACCTATTCTAAACTGGCCCCTACCCTCCTCTATTTGTGAGCTTGCTTTAAAAAATGCTTAAATTATGATTTAAATAATGTAAACGAGATTTAACTTGATAGAAGTTTCATAAACTTATACCCTAGAGACCAAGACCTTCTATGAGCGTACAAGCTTTATTTTCACCGATGGCTAAGATACGCTGTTCTATACCATAGTGCAATGATATAGAGTTTGCGTTTGAATAGCAACACAATTAATCCCTCTAAGATACGTTAGATAGATTCTATCCTCTCTAATGAAAAGAGTCAAATACCCCCAGGTCATTTCCAATTATCGTCACAAAGGGTGAGAGGTAGCAGGTCGACAATTAAGCCAATCAGCCGGCAGGAAATACGAATTAAGTTGTTATAACCTTCTTCGCAGTCGCTGGGCTTCAGAGTAATTTGATTGTACCGAGTTTATTCTGTTTCTATATTATTATTATGTAGAGTTTTTTTCAAATAGGTAGAGATGTTTTCAGTCTATTATTCTTCTCATAACGTTGGGCAAGAGCTCAACTGGCCGAGCCTAGTGTCAGAATTTTTTGGAAAGTGGAAACCATTGACTAAAAATCCAGTTGACCAATGATACAGCTTCCCCTCATACGAAAATTGGTGGTGTATTACAACCACTAATTTCTAATAAATGCTATAGAAACTCTTCTAATAAATCACGGGAACTCGTTGATGTCTTTTGTTCCATCTTGCTCTGTTATTTGTAATTTCGTATGACGTCTCGTTTTGTTACCTCGCCCTCTGCCCGCGCAGGTGAGTCGTGTTTGTATGAGAAATTATGTTCACGAGCTATCAACGGGCTTTATAATCTTTGGTGGAAACCATGAGTATCAACAAGACTTCTAGATCATGTTTACCAGAGACGCGCGCTGTCACAGCGTTTATAATACATATTATATATTTCCTTTACATTATGTATCATGTAATCATCATCAGTATGAGCAGGAAGATGTCCACTTGTGAATGTATGCCTCCCTCATAGAGTGCCAGTTTGACCAGCTGCTTGCCTCATGCATCCAAGTAACGGCTCCCGCGGTTTAGTCCAGTGCGTCTCGTCAATCCACCTAGTAGAGGTTCGATCTATAGTCTTCCGGTTCGTGTCCGCCACTCGAGATCCTTTTTTTTACATCGGTCGTCGTATCTGCGAGCGATGTGACCTGTCCATTGCCATTTCAACTTTCTAATTTTGAAAGCACTTTAAAATCTTAAGGGCTAACTACGCCGGAAATCCTTATTTCGGATTTTATCACGGATGGAACCCTGATCATAGTCCTCTCATCTCGTTGCATTACTTTGAGCTTACTAATGAGTATTTATTGTGATATGGATGTGCTATTTGGAAGATTACTTTAGGTACCTTTTTTTATGACAGACCGACCCATTTTACTCTCAATAAGGAAGTACTTTCCATAAGGTTTCAGTACATCTGCTTGTAACGATACAGGCTGTCTCGTGACGTCACAAATATTATAAATTTTACCTAAAGTATAAAAATACTGAAATAATTTGATCAAAGCATTTTACGCACAAAGAATAGTCCAAAAATAAAGGAAATAGTCGTTGGCATCGCATTAACTGATAGAGAAAATGTATAGATAGGTGTAAAAGTGGTTACCTGTGGTAAAATAAGGTAACAGTAAAAGAAATCAAACCTTCTTTATATTTAGTTTTACTTTTTTACCTTTCTACCTTTAAAGTGTTTTTGATATATAATAGGATTTTGAGATCTGTCAAGCTGTGAAAACGCGGTCAGAAAAAAAAACGATTCACGGGGTTCGCAAGTCGAAACCTGGTAATAAAAATGCACATAAAATTTTCGGTTAAATTCTTAGATAAATTCGCCCTCTCAATTAATTCTGGATCTGGGGGGAAGTATGCCTCGGGTCCAGGAACTCAGTAAGAGATAAGTTGAAACATTGCAACGAAGCTTGTCTTCCCTTATTTTGCTTAGGGCATGCAGTTCGCGTGTTATGTGGAGACCTGCACCAGATTTTGCCTCCGTTATAGGATCTGGATCCACCTTTTTGGTTTGGTTTGCATTCTGGCTGAAAGGAGGGCTGAAAAGATTAACTGTCCCGTCTTCGTGTATACGATACCCGGATCCTAAATGCAAATTAAGCTGAACTGTCCCAAGTGATAGGGTTTTGTCTTGTATGCTGCCCATGGACCCCGGTCCCGCATGCAAGATAAAAATTAGGTGGCAACAGGTTTTAGCTTTGGAGAGCTTTTGTCACAGCTCGTTCTCTCATAGGGTTAGATCAGGTATGTTCTCATTGCACACACCGAGAACAGACATGCACGTTTAAAAGTAAATGTGAGATTTGTAGCAATCTCCAGTGTTTGGGGGTACACACTAGTGTATAGGGAAAAGCTATAAGTCGAGGCATACACACGTAGGAGGGGAAAGTTAGGGATAAAATATTGAAAATCGCGGGAAAATAATAGTGTTAGGGAAATAGATAAAATTCAATAAATAAATAAATAAATTAAAGCGGTATAAAATACATCTAAAGATAAATTCGTTATAATAAAATACTAATAAATAAAAGTGCAAATACAATACGTAAATTATCAAAGTTATAAAATTATAATCCAAGTTTTCTCGAAGGTTGAAGCTGTGGGTGTTTATTGTAGGGCTAGATTGTCGTGGACCTTGCTTTTGGCGGAAAGCTGGGTGATCACTGAAGGTTTAATGTACAGAGAACAATGCTGTATAGGTATAAGTAGGCATTTCTTTAGTAGGCAAAAGCTTTCATGAAACTACGGAACTGAGTAGAGATAGAAAGGAGAATGTGTTTGAATACGATTCATCACATTAGTTTTCGTGACTTAGTCTCAACTGAAAAATTATTGTCGTTAATGTTGCGGATCATATTAGTATAAATACTTAATTCTGTAAATCTATTTTGTGGTAAAAGTACGTTGTACTATATATCTATTCTGTGGTATAGGAAGGTATTTCTTTAGCTGGTTTTGCGATGTTCTACGGAGGATATGAGAAAGGTTCTATTCCTACACGGTTATTACAATATGCATAAAAAGATAGGTATTTTCTTAGCGGATTCTAGGCGGAATTTTACTTAGCAGAGTTGGAGGGATCATATTCCTACAAGGAAACGAACGTTTTGTTTTCTAGTTGCGAAATAAGTAATGCTTGTACAATAGTTAAGTAACTACCGGGAATTTATTCATAATTTAGGGTTGATCGTGTTTGTTTATAGATCAATTTAGTGGAATTCAGAGTTGGGTTTGTTTGATTGAATTTTCAATAAGAATTTTACTATTTATTCTATAAGAAACATTTAAAGTACTAGTGATAAGAAATTGTCCTTCGTGTCTTGGGTCAAGCACAGCAGTACCTGTTAGTGATCTCCTTACCAAACGGATAGGGGTAGCTAATTTAAAGATTCGAATGAGAATATCTTGTTGTTAGAAAACAGCATTAATAATCTATTATATTACTGGCAAAAAAACATATTATTATAATATTTCATATTTATGAAATATAATACCTAAATTATATAAACGGGTTTTAGATTACTTTTCAATACAAGTTCTGGAAAATAGAGACAACCTGAATATCACTAACAGATCATTGAATTCAAATAAATATTTACAGTTAAAATTAATACTACTGTTTAGTCCACTGCATGCTGTTGATATAGAATCTACGATAATATTGATAATCTTTAGACGAAAACTAGGAGATTTGAAAGTTGAGCTATTTTTAGAGTCTGTCTTATACCGAATGTAGTACGTATTAGATAGACTCACAATTAACTAAGGTGATGTCTATTTTGTTAGGATTTGGAAAAAAATAATGTCCTCTTGTCCCTTGCACCTTTTGGAGTCCAAACTAGATAAGTAGATAAGAATAGGTAGATGGGGTACCTGACGTACTGACTTGGGAAAAATAGAACAAAATTTAGTAAAATCAAATTTCTCTTAGTGTGGGGGAATTTCACACACGGTACCTCCGTGTGGGAAATTTCAAGCACTAAATAGTGGAGGGTTAACCAGCCAGGTAGTCGAGACCCACAGCATTGGAGCGGTGGCGGGGCTCCTATGCCAGAGTTATGATAAACAAATAGAGTTTACTATGACTTTGCTATATAACAAACTCAAACTCAGTTAGCAATATACTTACTTACGTTTTACCTATGTTTCACTTTCTTGTCTTGTTAATTTCAACATACGTTCGTCATGAAGCTTTAATTTACTTTCAGTTTTGTTTATGACTAGGAACTATAATGTTCAATTTTTTGCAGGAAAAGATTATTCATTCCTACAATTGAAACCTTTCGAATATATAGTAGGAAATATATTGATTGGTGCATAATATGATTTTATGTGGAAATTTCAGTTCGGTTACTCAGAGCATAGGAATAGTTTTCATCAGGGGATTAAATTGCAATTATTTGTAGGACGATGAATATTTTAAATTTATTTAATGTTATTAAATAGGTTAGATGTTAGTTAGGTATTGTCTCATTACTTTAAAAGGATTTGGATTACTACACTATCACAACGTACGGTTCTACCATTTATTAGGTGACGATTCACAAGGCCATAAACATTAAAATAGGTAGTCCAAAATGTTCAATAGACTTTGATAACTTTTTAACGTATGATTAGTTAAGAATATGCGGTGAATTATTATTAATGTAATGTATTTATTAATTAGGCTAGGGGTTATTACAATTTGGTGCCGTGACCAGGATTGACATTTGACTAGGACCTCAAATGACCAGGATCTCAATTGACCAGGATTGACATTTGACGGATCTCAAATGACCAGGATCTCAATTGCCCAGTATCTTAATTGCCCAGAATTGCAATTGACCAGGATTGACATTTGACTAGGATCTCAAATGACCAGTATCTCAATTGACCAGTATCTTAATAGCCCATAATTTCAATTGACCAGGACCTCAAATGATCAGGATCTTAGTAGACTAGGTTTTACGTGCGTTTCTTTCGTTATCAGGTTGATTTATTTTAGAGATCTACATTAGTGATAGTTTTCGATTAGAATGAGGATGTTGATTGTTTTGGATTTGATATTATTTTTAAGTAGCGATGGTATTTATTTACTATCGCACAATTTGCTGTCCGTGGAAAAGGAAAGGTTTTGAGACAATTATGTAGGGGCGGTTTTAGATTTCAATAAATTAAATGAACATTAGTTTAAACAAAGACTCAATTTTTTGAGAGTTTTAATCGTTACTTTTTGAAGAACTTTGTCGGTTACTTTAGTAGTTATTTACAATTTCTCGGGGCTATAACGTTCAGGATATCATCGTTAGATTATTGTAGACGATGGATTAATTAAATGATGAAGAGGATGAATATATAAACGGGATTCGAACTATTCATACAAACATTGGTTTATTTGATTTACGAATAATATGGTTCACATTAAATAGATCAAAATTTAAAATAGGCCGCGTTGTAATAAACTCAACGGAATTTAAATAAATTCAACATTAGAATGTTTCATTACGATCATGGAAATTTGTTGTAGTAGGTTGGAAAGGAGTAGTAGTTTATTTATGAGATAAGTACATCTGTTTGATTAATTTTAAAATTGATTGATGCACATAATAAGGGTGAGCTTTCATTTAGGAAGTGCGTGGGGAATTTACCAACATCCAATGTAGGAAAAATGACAGAGTCAATTTTTACAAATAATATTGAAATGTTAGGGTAAATAATTTAGATTTCTTTTCTGTGTTTGGAAATAGGAAAGGTTTGAAGTTGGCTAAGATTATAAAACTATAGGGGGCGGGCGGTTTATAGTTCAAGATATTTAATAGTTTTATTAGTGGTAATTGGTACGGTTGATAGACTAAGTTCCGATTCAATGTTTATTGTATGATACACAATAATCTAAATAACATAAAAATATTTAAAATAAATTATTAAAATTTCAAAATAGTGGTATTTAAAAACTATTTCAGTTAGCTTGTTTGGTAGTTTTCCGCGTAATTCGAGCTCAAGTTCGGGGTTTTTGAGAGTGAATATTATACTTATTAATTAAATTTTCAAATAAAACATTGCGCTTTAAAATCCAAACTTTAATAACGATATTATATTGGAAATGCAACAAAAGAAATTATTTTTAGTAGATGTTAGTTCAGTTCGCGACAATTAATATTTATTTATTTTTTTGTTATAACTTACTTATACTGAATAGATGGTTTCAGCCTTGACATTAAATGAAATTTTTAACAAAATGTATTAAATCAAATAATTATTTTTATTGTAGAAATGAAATTGAAATAAAATTAAAGATTCTATTTTAATATCATGATACGTATTAAGCAATAACTTCAAAGAAGCCTTAAATCTATTGGGAATTGCTAGCCGTTAAGATAGCGAATAAGTTAGTTGACAGGGGTCAAATGTGGATTAATGAATTATTATGTTGTTATTTTTGCTTATGAACGGGATTTGATTTTGGATAATTAAAAAAAAAAAAGGTCATTTTTATGTAAGCAAGTATCATTGCATGGACATGGTCAAAGGTATTAACAGTGCAGGAGGATCTTAGTGGCTTAGCAAGATCTACGGTTTAAGGGATTTGTAGACGGGTGGCTTTGGACTTACACGACTCAACAAATGGGTTGATATAATTTAAGGCTAGGTGGTAGGTTAAAAGAGAAAGCCTAAGTTTAAACAAAACTGTTATAACAACCCCATACTCTACAAGGTAGGAACATCCGATCTGCTACACTCTACATCCGAAATAATAGCGAATTACGGAGTGGGAAATATATGCGAAATATTGCTGAAGTCATAGACAATTCTATACTTTGAACTATTAAAGTTGACCTGGTTATCGAAGGGTTTTGTGGGGGGCAGCTCGGAACGAAAACATGGTTCTTAGGGGTACCTTCTACTTAAAGTTATTAGGACTGACCAGCCTCACAACCTGGTTTCTTTTGGTGGCTAGATTAGCCTTGGGATAAGTGACTTTTGGGTATGATTGATGCGATGAAATTTTGGATATTGACTCATAAAGTAATTCACTGTTGTTACGGCTTAAGAGGGCGCTTAAAATAGAAAAGTAATTACGGTTTGTTTTCAAGGATGGATTCAATAGTATATTAAAAATAAAAATATTATCATTGACAACATTAAACTTTTGAAAATAAATTACTTAATATTAGTAATATTTAATATTTTTCAAACTAATAACAAATTAATACGCAGTATACTGCATATTAAACAATTGAAAATACAAGTGTATTTTTGTTTCGCAAATTATTTGCTATCGGGTTGATTATTTTTAGGTGCTCTCTTAAATTAAATTTAACGGTTAGGAACACTACAGAACTATAAACACATTTTAAGTTTGGAGCCAAACGTTAACAAATTATAATTGCTTAAGTAAGGTGGTAGAGTTATAATTATTATTTAAATTATTTTTATTATAGATTTGCTAATATTTGTGAATGTATTTTAAAGAATAAAATTTTACTTCGGCTTTAAATTTAAAACGCCTGCGCAAATATTTTAGGGGCGATTGTAACGATACAGGCTGTCTCGTGACGTCACAAATATTATAAATTTTACCTAAAGTATAAAAATACTGAAATAATTTGATCAAAGCATTTTACGCACAAAGAATAGTCCAAAAATAAAGGAAATAGTCGTTGGCATCGCATTAACTGATAGAGAAAATGTATAGATAGGTGTAAAAGTGGTTACCTGTGGTAAAATAAGGTAACAGTAAAAGAAATCAAACCTTCTTTATATTTAGTTTTACTTTTTTACCTTTCTACCTTTAAAGTGTTTTTGATATATAATAGGATTTTGAGATCTGTCAAGCTGTGAAAACGCGGTCAGAAAAAAAAACGATTCACGGGGTTCGCAAGTCGAAACCTGGTAATAAAAATGCACATAAAATTTTCGGTTAAATTCTTAGATAAATTCGCCCTCTCAATTAATTCTGGATCTGGGGGGAAGTATGCCTCGGGTCCAGGAACTCAGTAAGAGATAAGTTGAAACATTGCAACGAAGCTTGTCTTCCCTTATTTTGCTTAGGGCATGCAGTTCGCGTGTTATGTGGAGACCTGCACCAGATTTTGCCTCCGTTATAGGATCTGGATCCACCTTTTTGGTTTGGTTTGCATTCTGGCTGAAAGGAGGGCTGAAAAGATTAACTGTCCCGTCTTCGTGTATACGATACCCGGATCCTAAATGCAAATTAAGCTGAACTGTCCCAAGTGATAGGGTTTTGTCTTGTATGCTGCCCATGGACCCCGGTCCCGCATGCAAGATAAAAATTAGGTGGCAACAGGTTTTAGCTTTGGAGAGCTTTTGTCACAGCTCGTTCTCTCATAGGGTTAGATCAGGTATGTTCTCATTGCACACACCGAGAACAGACATGCACGTTTAAAAGTAAATGTGAGATTTGTAGCAATCTCCAGTGTTTGGGGGTACACACTAGTGTATAGGGAAAAGCTATAAGTCGAGGCATACACACGTAGGAGGGGAAAGTTAGGGATAAAATATTGAAAATCGCGGGAAAATAATAGTGTTAGGGAAATAGATAAAATTCAATAAATAAATAAATAAATTAAAGCGGTATAAAATACATCTAAAGATAAATTCGTTATAATAAAATACTAATAAATAAAAGTGCAAATACAATACGTAAATTATCAAAGTTATAAAATTATAATCCAAGTTTTCTCGAAGGTTGAAGCTGTGGGTGTTTATTGTAGGGCTAGATTGTCGTGGACCTTGCTTTTGGCGGAAAGCTGGGTGATCACTGAAGGTTTAATGTACAGAGAACAATGCTGTATAGGTATAAGTAGGCATTTCTTTAGTAGGCAAAAGCTTTCATGAAACTACGGAACTGAGTAGAGATAGAAAGGAGAATGTGTTTGAATACGATTCATCACATTAGTTTTCGTGACTTAGTCTCAACTGAAAAATTATTGTCGTTAATGTTGCGGATCATATTAGTATAAATACTTAATTCTGTAAATCTATTTTGTGGTAAAAGTACGTTGTACTATATATCTATTCTGTGGTATAGGAAGGTATTTCTTTAGCTGGTTTTGCGATGTTCTACGGAGGATATGAGAAAGGTTCTATTCCTACACGGTTATTACAATATGCATAAAAAGATAGGTATTTTCTTAGCGGATTCTAGGCGGAATTTTACTTAGCAGAGTTGGAGGGATCATATTCCTACAAGGAAACGAACGTTTTGTTTTCTAGTTGCGAAATAAGTAATGCTTGTACAATAGTTAAGTAACTACCGGGAATTTATTCATAATTTAGGGTTGATCGTGTTTGTTTATAGATCAATTTAGTGGAATTCAGAGTTGGGTTTGTTTGATTGAATTTTCAATAAGAATTTTACTATTTATTCTATAAGAAACATTTAAAGTACTAGTGATAAGAAATTGTCCTTCGTGTCTTGGGTCAAGCACAGCAGTACCTGTTAGTGATCTCCTTACCAAACGGATAGGGGTAGCTAATTTAAAGATTCGAATGAGAATATCTTGTTGTTAGAAAACAGCATTAATAATCTATTATATTACTGGCAAAAAAACATATTATTATAATATTTCATATTTATGAAATATAATACCTAAATTATATAAACGGGTTTTAGATTACTTTTCAATACAAGTTCTGGAAAATAGAGACAACCTGAATATCACTAACAGATCATTGAATTCAAATAAATATTTACAGTTAAAATTAATACTACTGTTTAGTCCACTGCATGCTGTTGATATAGAATCTACGATAATATTGATAATCTTTAGACGAAAACTAGGAGATTTGAAAGTTGAGCTATTTTTAGAGTCTGTCTTATACCGAATGTAGTACGTATTAGATAGACTCACAATTAACTAAGGTGATGTCTATTTTGTTAGGATTTGGAAAAAAATAATGTCCTCTTGTCCCTTGCACCTTTTGGAGTCCAAACTAGATAAGTAGATAAGAATAGGTAGATGGGGTACCTGACGTACTGACTTGGGAAAAATAGAACAAAATTTAGTAAAATCAAATTTCTCTTAGTGTGGGGGAATTTCACACACGGTACCTCCGTGTGGGAAATTTCAAGCACTAAATAGTGGAGGGTTAACCAGCCAGGTAGTCGAGACCCACAGCATTGGAGCGGTGGCGGGGCTCCTATGCCAGAGTTATGATAAACAAATAGAGTTTACTATGACTTTGCTATATAACAAACTCAAACTCAGTTAGCAATATACTTACTTACGTTTTACCTATGTTTCACTTTCTTGTCTTGTTAATTTCAACATACGTTCGTCATGAAGCTTTAATTTACTTTCAGTTTTGTTTATGACTAGGAACTATAATGTTCAATTTTTTGCAGGAAAAGATTATTCATTCCTACAATTGAAACCTTTCGAATATATAGTAGGAAATATATTGATTGGTGCATAATATGATTTTATGTGGAAATTTCAGTTCGGTTACTCAGAGCATAGGAATAGTTTTCATCAGGGGATTAAATTGCAATTATTTGTAGGACGATGAATATTTTAAATTTATTTAATGTTATTAAATAGGTTAGATGTTAGTTAGGTATTGTCTCATTACTTTAAAAGGATTTGGATTACTACACTATCACAACGTACGGTTCTACCATTTATTAGGTGACGATTCACAAGGCCATAAACATTAAAATAGGTAGTCCAAAATGTTCAATAGACTTTGATAACTTTTTAACGTATGATTAGTTAAGAATATGCGGTGAATTATTATTAATGTAATGTATTTATTAATTAGGCTAGGGGTTATTACATGCTCAAAGTACCTAGGTATTTGTTATTTGGTAAATTGTTTTGATCAACAATCAACAACCAGATATGCACAAAAAGCGTGGGGTGTTTTCAAGTCTGTCCCATCCCTGGTGGGACATAAAAGTTTTGTCCCCCTGTAAGCGAATGCCGAACGATGGGACCACAGATTAGAGAAAAAATGGGACATACAAAACTTACAAATGCGATTTATAAAATGAAAAAAAAAACATTATTAGACCTGTTTAAGGATTCCGCCTTCATGGTCAGCTGACATATTTTGAGCTTCATCACATAGGTACATACATTCCGAGACCTCAATATCAAACATTACATTGTACTACCAACATATTAAACACATGTCACTCAGCTATACCAACATAACAAAAGAGCCCGTCAAGCCCACTTCTATCATTATTATTGACATTAACAAATGGTTCGGGATCATCATTACAAAACTTGTCTTGTGTCAGGGTGTATTGTGCCGGCACAGATTAGTAACGTGTAGTGTAGGGTTGACATAGATTAATAACGAGTTGATGGGACACAGATTAGTAATGAGTTTGTTATGGTGATGGATCATGCCATTGCTTTATTGATGCTCTTGGAAGTCAGGAGAATAGATATGATATGGAGAGAAAAAGATATGTCGACTGTAACTGATGCCAGCGCATGGATCACAATTAAATTATGTGTGTTGCATCATTTCCTTTTGAGTTGAGTCATCGTAATATATCAGATAAAATCATAGATATTGTATTTTTTTTTTGTTTGTTTTTGTTTTTATTGTGTTTGTTATTGTATTTCCTATTTATTTACTGAAGCCAGAAAAATAAATTTCAGGATTCATGAAGTTTTCGAGTAGGTTCATGTTCACGCTCAGGTTCTATTACCGGATAAGTACTTTCAAATTTCGAACAATTAGCTTTTATGGATAATGTTCTCTTCTTTTGTTTTTTTCTTACATGCCAGTTAAAAGTTAAAGTTAGATCGTATATCTTATGCATGAAATACGCCAACAGTCGTTTGTTTTTTCTCTAATTTGTGATCTACGCATAATATTAGGAAACAAAGCCAACGTTGAGGATAATTCAAGAATTCAATTCTAGAACCATCTTGTATTCTTCACAAGGTGACCCATTCCACTACTCTATCTCCCACTCCAAACACTCAAAGATATTTGAAATTGGAATCAAATATTAGCTTGCGTAACAGAACTATCGCATTTGTGTGATACGCATCGACACCAACCTCTTGTCCCAGATAGGGTTGACACAAAACCGTATCTTGTGATAACGTGAACTGTGCCAGTTAAACTGGATACCATTTATGCAATTCTAAACTCTATTTTAAGAAGGATGAGGTATTTTATGGTGTGAGTAACGTGACAGCTGTTACAGGCGATTGGGAACCCACCGAAGATTAGATCATTGAACAGCTGAAGTCCACAGTTGCGAAATATTTGTTTATGTTTGGCGTTAACAAAATTGGTATTTATTTTTTAACATTAATAAATTGTTAGAGGACTTGACTAGTTAACTTAGTATGTTAGGTAAGTAACTAGTGAAAAATTAAATATAAGTAGCTACTTACCTAAAACTTTTTTTTATAATTTATAGGCAAAGCATTTTACCACTGTCTCACCAGGACCCTAATTCTGTATGACCACTTTACGATTCCTTACTTCGAAACCACGCGAATTCCTTGTCTTATATAAGAAATCTGCAAAAATCTATTTTCTATGAAATGGAAACAAAACCGCGCGAAATTAATTTGGAAATGACGCGATTTGAACTGTCAGAAATCATAATGTTCCACTGAGACACGTTCCGAAACATCAACACGTCAAAAGTTACAACCACTTAATATATCAATATTTATTCAAAATAAAAATAACATAATGTAAAGTGAAGGTATTTCTAATGCTATGACACGACTTGAACAAGACACGATAACGACGTGGTTTCGTATCGTGTGGAATCTGAGTTTTCATACAGAATTAGGCCCCTGATGGTAAGTGATGACGCGGCCTACGATGGTGCATGCTTGCCTAGAAGATACCTGTTCACTCGTAACTTGAAGACTCCCAGGTTATAGTCAGCTGGAAACAAGGACGCCGGCAAGGTATTCCACTCATTCGCTGTACGCACTATAAAGTTTGACGCGAAACGCTTAGTGCGGGCTGTAGCAATATTAACGATATAAGGATGCCGAGCTTCTGTGCGTCTTGTAGTCCGATGAAAGACCCTAATCTAACCACTATTACCAGTGTTACTCTGATAGTAGGATTGGTAATTGGTAGTACCATGGGCAAGAAACGCCTAGTTAGTATGATTGTAAGTAGGTGTTATTTGCTATTATAATGTTAAATCTTGAGTAACCCATCGACTCTTCATATCCATGGATAGGTAAGGCAGAAACTCTACGTTAGAGCTATAGGACCGCCATTGTTTCTCGGATCGGTCTCAAGTCTTTGAGCGGCTTAGAATTCTGACACCTGAGGGCCTAGCAAAGACCCCTTTCCATCAGCGTTAACGCCAAACGATAACCCCAAAATGTATGGGAATGACATTACCTGTGGATGTCGCTTTTCCGCAGGGAATGTCATTCCCATACATTCTGGTAAGGTGGAACGTTTTACTCAGCGCGGCAAATTCAAATTTTCTTGCGTTTTTTGCCAATCATAGCTTACTTAACGTGATTACATAAAAACTGATTTAACGTAAATAAATAGGATGTATCAACAAATTACGATCAAAAGTGTCACCTAAGTATCATTGGTTTAGCAACAAATGGCAATAAACCAATTTCGTGTTGGCTTTACAGTCTATTGGCATTTGTCGCTAAACCAACGATATCTAGGTGATTCTTTTAATTGTAGTTTATTGATACATTCTATTTATTTGCGCAAATCTAGTTTTCATGTAATCACGTTGAGTAATTAAACTATTATTAACAAAAAAATGCAGGAAAATTTGAATTTGCCGCTCTGAGTGAAACGTCCCACCTTAACGCTAATGGGAAGGGATCTTTACTTTACCCCCTTGCACTGCACCCTGAGTCCCAACTCGTAGAAAAGTTTTCGATTCGAAATTGACGCTCTCCGTCTCCTTCATCTACATTCAGGATGACCGAGACGGAGAGTGTAGATTTAGAATCGAAACTTTTTCGAATGGTTGGGATCGGGGTGCTGCACTCCAATTCAGAACCCTTTGGTAAGATTTCGACTCGAATCGGAATCTGCACTCCGTCACTTTTATCTACATTCAGGATGAAGGAGATGGATTGTCCGGTGGATTTTGTATATCGAGGTGCAGTTCAGACCCATTTACCTATAAGCAGGAAGGACTGCCATACCGCCAAGATCATTCGGTCTCGAACCAACCTTGATCTATAGTAAGTCGGTAAAACAATGGGCCCCATAAACGCGGGGTCACTGCTATCATTAGCTACGGTAGTGCAGGTTCGACTGCCGGAAGATGGTTGTTAAACCACCACTTTGTACGAACAGCCACGGCACTAAGCAATGGTCAAATTAGAGTGGAAATTTGCATTGTTTTATGTAGCTCGCGGTTTTGCAGTAACACATTTTGTTACGATAAAAAGAATCTTATAAGACCTTTTCTAGAGTTCAAATTCAAACAGTCTCCATACCTACCAAACTTCATCAATTAGAGTTTACTAGGTGGTAGGACTTTTCTGCAAAGTTCGTCTAGGTAGGTACCACCGCTTTGCCAGTTATTCTGCCGCCAAGCAGTAGTGTGCAAGCACTACTGTGTTCCGGTTTCAAGGGCTCTGTAGCTAGTGAAATTACAGGGCAAATGAGACTTTATGATCTGATCACTCAGTCTAGTAATCTGATTACTAGACTGTGTGATGTCTCAGGATGACGTGCGCAGTGCAGTGTCACGCGAAACTTTATTGTTTTAAAGATCCGAGTGATACTGCAACTGTTATGGGCGGCCGTGTTGCTTAACATCAGGTGAACGACTAGCTCGTCACGTCATTCAACCGCATAAAAAAATCTGGTTCCGAATTGTAATGTATAAAAAAGCAGCTAGCGTGTAGTGTTAAAAGTTACATGTAGATCGATTCATCTTTCTTGCCGTACACCTGCAAAATGTAGAAATAAAGGTTAGCTTCCACCAGCGGTCTTTCTACAGAGCTACAGCATGGAGAACTTTAAAAAGAAGGCTTAAAAGAGTCACAGTCTAGTCTAGGTAAAGACAAAAGACATAAAAATTAATATTTAATAACTGAGACACCATTTTTCTCTGTCTCACTTCAAAAGCAATCAAAACTATAACTATTAAATAAAATAACCCTACGTCGCCGCGCGCCTAAATTCCCAAATTGACCCAAAACGCGGGTCCAATTTGACCCAAAACGCGCATACGGCAATCATCTGTAATTTAGGACAATAACTTGTACCAATAATAAAAATAAATTACCGTTTACCTGCCCTTCCATTCCGGTTCGATATGTAATTTTTTATTTTTATATTTTGGGTCCGCGATGAACTACTACGGAAAAAATATGAAGTTTCGAATTTTGGGCTGTTCTTTCGTATCATTAGCGTAGACTCATCATCATCATCGTCATCAATAAATAGCCTGAAGGCGTCCACTGCTGAACGTAGGCTTCACTCACAGAGCGCCACTTTGAGTGGTTGCTCACCCCCTGCATCCATCGACTCCCCGTGGTTTTTACCAGATCGTCGATCCACCTAGTGGAGGGCCTACGCTGCGTCTTCCGGTTCGTGGTCTACACTCGAGAACCTTTCTTCCCCATCGGTTGTCAGTTCTACGAGCGATGTGGCCTGCCCATTGCCATTTCAACCTGCCCATTCTAAGAGCTATATCGGTCACTTTAGTTCTCCTGCAGATCTTCTCATTACGGATCTTGTCTCGCAGCGCAGGGAAACACCGAGCATAGCTCTCTCCATAGCTCGTTGCGCGACTTTGAGCCTGCTGAATACTACGAATGAATGAGACCAACAGTAAGAGACCACGTTTGAGTTCCATAAATCATCTGGCTACACACACTGATTGAAAACCTTCGTTTTCGTTTCAGCGTAGACTAAGTTCTTAAAACGAGTAGTGTAGGTAGTAAAATTAATGCCACAAATTAAAATAAAAAGTATTTGAGTATTGTATCAGTTATCTGGTTCCCATAGTACAAGCTTTGCTTAGTTTGGGGCTAGATGGCGCTGTGTGAAACGTCCACACATATTTATTTAAAAAAATAATATAAAAATAACTACAGCCAACAACTAATAAAATACAGTGCTGATTTCCACGATGGATAGCAATATTCAATCATGTTGAATGTTATCGATGATTACGATTATGACTGTTTTAATTTAGTGAAACCGCATTATACGATAGAAAACTAGGCACGATACGACCCATCTATTTATCAATTCCACCCGTAAAAAGCAGTAAAATTAAATCTGCTATTTCGACTTCGTTTTCTAACCGTTGCCTGCACCTCTTGCAATTTGCATTTTTACGACCGTTTTAAGAAAACCACCATTGTTTAAACATTTCGTTTTTACTCGTATTGATTTACAATTCGCGTGCCTCGCCGCATATAACGTGCATACGAACAGGCAAATCAATCAAATACAAAATGGCCGACGTAAAGCAATCGCGCGAGCATTAAACAACAAAGTATGGATATATTAATTTGACAATATCCATAACCGTGAGGCGGTGGGTGGGTCTTAAGCTGGGATGGTTACGACTTGGCCATCATAGGTGGCAGGGACTTAGCGCGCCTTAAAAACTTTGAGCCCCCTGTCCTGTGGGGTCGTCACCTGGCTCGATGAGATGGTGGCTCGAAATATAAAAGCTTACAACTTAGTCAAAATAAGTTACCATCGTAACATTTTGAGGTTAATGCTATATCGATTGCGGTTTACGTTTTGAAATCTGTGTTGAAACAATTACGTTACACCTACTTGGAAAAATGGATTCACAAAAAAATCTATCGCAATATAATCAAAATTACTACTTTAAATCTAGCTCTGGCAGCTTGCCCGCGGTGTTTAGAAGAAGTTAGCTGCATTCATTCCTTGTTTAAAAACCAATATTACCACACACAGAATTAAAAAAGACTGCGCCAGGGTGTAGAAAAAGAGGTTTGGCAAGTTTACCTGGCTTAGAGTGGCCAGAGTTGGCTCGTTCGGTTGGCGTCTCACGTTAATGCATCTGCCAATATAATGTGCTGGCGAGGCAGATTTGGCAACCTCGCGTGTTTCGGCACACTTGCTGTGGCGCAGGATTTATGCAGTTTCCTTTGGCATGCTTTATGGCTGCGTTCGTTTAGCTAAGGCTTTTAGGTTCCAATGCAAAAATTTACCGTACCGTAATGAAATACGCTAATGGATGCAAGTTGATCCGTCTGTCTTTCTTAGTAATACAGTGCTCGTCGCATATAATTTTTTAATTTATATTTTTTATTATTTTTTAGGAAACCCCGCTGTAATAATGCATATTCTGTGAGAATACCAACTGGCTACCTATTGCGGTTCAAGAGATACAGCATTTTATAGATCGGACAGACAGACACCGCGGCTCGGAGGCTTAGTAGTAGGGTCCCGTTTACCCTTTGTGTACGGAACCCTAAAAATGAATGTATATTCTACCCATAATAACCATATTCAAGGGTTACCTCCAGGCTCAGTTAAAACTTTTCTTACGCAGATTCCTACCAATTAAAACAAAATTAGTAACAAACAAAAAAAAAACAACTCTAATCAACTGAGACTCAAAAAAATATAGAAATAGTATCGCGTGTCATTAGACCCCTGCGTAGACGAGCCAAGATGCACCGGTCTATTTCGGTTTCACAATCCTATAACTCTTACTGTTTATGCAATAGAGTTTATTTTTCAATGGTTTTAAGTAACAATTTATATTACCCCCTTGGAGAGAAAGCGCTTTTTTGTTATTATTTGTACCTGCCTCGACAAAAACGCTATACAGCCCGGCCTGAGCGAGTAGGCCCAGATGTATGCACTTGCATTCAACACAACACAACACATGTAATCTGAAGAAGAGGTTCGTATTTGGCTCACGTTGCATAACCTAGGGAGGGAAGGTTTTTAATCTCCGCCATTAGCGTGTCTAGCGTGGCTACAAATTAGTTTTTAGTTTTTACCTCACGAATTTGCATTGTTTCTTGACACTGTATTACTTATCTTGCGTTTTTTTGTTCTAGTGATTTATGTACCGATGCAAATTAGTATACCTAATCGTAATTTTATAATGTACTTTACATAATAATGGTACTTTGACTTGCAAATACGATAAAATTTAATAACACTTATTATTTTTATTGAAGTTCTAAAAAAAATAATTGACTTTGAGAAACTATTGACTTTCGGTTGACCTGTAGTTTGAGATTGACTGCGCTCTAACAATGGTGGCGAATCAAAAAGCTTTAACCCGATTTCAATCTTATTTCATTCTAATAAAGTGGTAATTAAGCTGCTTGGTTTTTTTTTAACCTGATGAAGGGCAAGGCTATTGTTTCTGGCTCTTTTTTCTCTTTACCGATTCAGTTCGAGGCCCACCCGGATGTACGCAATCAAACTTTTTCTTGTATTGTAGATACTGTTGTTTGAACTAATCAAGGTATTATTGGTATAAATTATCTAAAACTTTGAAAGGGTTTTTGGATTGCGTAATGCTTTTAGTTAGCTTAAAGTTTTTTTTGTTTTACGCAATGAGGCGTTTCATTAAAAAAAAGAAATTGTATTTTATTTATAACCCAATAGATGGCGTTAGTTGGGGTTTTACCAAAATCTGTTACTGTCAAGCATAGACCACAGGTTAAAAGAAATGTGTCACGATACTGACTGACAACTCTAAACTCTTTCGTTTTTTTTTTAGTTTCGTTGCGGGATACCTTGGCTTTATTTTGGATCATAATATTAACGTTTATCTATCTCGCAGATCTACTGTACTTCAATTTACTTAATAAGAATTCACCACAGACTACTTAGGAGATACTACAGGCAATGTACTCGTGGTCCACTCAACTGAATTTGACATTTCTTTGTAGGTAGTCTAAGCATTTTCTTATGTTTAAACTATTCTGTGGTTTGAAAGGTTTAAACTATGTACCTACTTACTGCGCCATCTAGAAAAGACGCAGATCTAGTGTTTTTTTTTAATATAACGCCTCATTCCTTCGGCCCATCTTGCATGTTGCTTTTACAAGTAATCTTTATCCTGTTAAGTTATTTGTAAGTAATAAAATTAGAAAACTCTTTTTCTAGAACATGACTTTAAAACAGCTGGACTGATTTGGTTATTTCTTATTTTAAAATGTTTGCAGTTTGTACAGGCTGTTACGTACGGAAAGAAAAAGATTAGAAAATTTTATAATTCGGGAAAAGTTTATCGTCCTTTTTTCTATATGGGGGGGGGGTTCTTTTCCTATGGTACCTACCTATTTAGACAGAAAAACACCTATCAGGCCAGATGGTTTTCAAGGACAAAAAAATACACAACTAAAAATAAAATATTGTTGCCTACAACCGTAAAATCAAGATCGGTAAAAGTTGCAAGTTCAGTTTCCAATTTCTTTTCTCAAAAACCAAAACGTGTAGTCGCGCGCGGCGGGCGCGGGCGCGGCGTAGAAACGTAAAACCAGATACCTGCAGTTGCGCTACACAGCTACACTCCAAATACAAAAAAAATGTTGCCGAATCGGTGGTCAACTTTGCCACTTCAAAAGGGTACAAGTGGGCTGGCGTCTGCCGTCGAACCGGCTCCGGACCGCAGTGCCGGTATCCGGAAATGCCGGCGACATGCCGCCCGGTCGATGGCAGCTATTGACGTATTGTCACGTGACGTTCCGTGGCGAGGCGATACGGGTTGTGCCTTTGACTTTTGTTTATACTATTATTTACTGGCTGGGCTGCTGGGTCCTTTTAGACCCAATGTTCGAAAGGTCTTTTTCATCCAGCACAACTTGTTTTATATCAGTTTGGAGTTACTGTCTTTAAATTATGCTACGTATAGTTGCATTTACCTACACTATATTAATATTCAATAGGAGTGATGGTGGCCTAGCCGTAGCATGTGCGCTTTGCAATCTTACGGCATCTGGTTCGATCCTTGGCCCTACACCAATGACTTATCTAGTAAGCTATGTGCAGTTTTTGATGCCATCGCTCCGTGCCTCGGAAAGCAAGTTAAGCCGTCGGTCCCGGTTGTCATAAGAACATCTATGGCAATCATTACGGGTAGGTAGACGCCTGATAGAATCAGTCGCTCGTGTAATTCTGGTAGCTCGTTGCTACAGGTTAGATTGGGAGCCGACCCCAATAACAAATGGGAAAAGGTAAAGAGGATGATGATTGAATAATAGACACAATTTTCCCCAATATTTTAAATAAGGAATGACTCTAATGTATTAACAAAAAGGTTAGGTGGTACTCCAGGAAATACTGGTGTCCTCTGTTGATTAAATTCCCCTCCTGCGTATCATAATATCATCAAAACATTAACATCAGAATAGACATCCCATATGCATATTTTCAATTAAACGAACACGCGAGAGAGCTTCGGAAATATACGGAAGTCAACTTTATCGAATGTCAACACCAGAACCTGAGGGTTGCCATTGCCACCTTTTATTTACCTAAGAGAGTATGGCCCTTTTTGCCATCGGGGAGATTGTGATTCTTTGAAAAGGTGATAATTTGAAAAGGTGATAATGATAAGTTTGGAATGACTATCAGTATACGTTTTGTCTCATAATAGTATAATCACAGTGATTGTGTGAATGTAATGTTTTCAATTCATTTGAAACATTTTTCTATACATTTGCCATTGAGAATGACCAGTTTATCGAAGAATGGCAATGATTTCTTATTGCAAACATCTGTGGCTAAATTCTCTAAGATCTAAACTGAATACACGATGCAGCTGTATTTATGTTTATGAAACAATAAATAATAAAATACCGATCAATCAAAATTGAAGGCCAATTCCCGTAATTTAAAATGTTCAAATACATCTTTTATCACACATTTTTGAATCTTAGACAAACGCCAAATGCGTCGAACGTGAGATAGAAATTATATTAAGGTGTGAATATAATTATCGAAACAAAACAAGTTATAGTTACTAGACTTGCGCTTCAGAATTAGGACTCACATAAATTCCAAATGGTGCCCTTAAAATCCCAGTAGTACCAAGTTACCAATTAGAGAATACAAAAACTTCCAAAACAAAAGAAATAGGCCATACCTCAATCAAATCGCAAAATTACTTCGGCAGACTATAGCGAGGCCATCGAGGTAGGGTAAACTCTATTCTGTTTACTAATCCAGAATTACGTTTAGTCGGGAAAACTAAAGTCTGCTTAATCTTGCACAACTGAAAGGGCCAAACTTAGCCTAATTTAATTTTGGAAGGATTTGGCTTATTGCCTCTATTGATTGCTCTGTAGTGAAAGGCTAAATTGAAAAGGCATCTAATAAGGCGATCAAATCATTACTTAAAATATTGCAAAATTAAAGCAAGCATCGCGCGGCGAATTGAAATTTCATTATTATTAGAGATTAGGCATCGTGCAATGAAATCCTAGCTATTGAAGAGCGGTAGACTTTAGAGGAGGATTATGCTGTGTTATTTCAAAGCCATATTTTGAAGGACTGGTAACGCAGTAAGTTTAAGACTATGGTTTGTTTGATTAACTCTTATCTCCTAATACGGTTATAGCGACTGTCTTCGCTGCATTTAAATCTTAAGATTTAATTATAAAGATATTCTCTCATCTCTCTCTCAAATCTCTCTCACGATATTTGGTGTCGACTTAAGAACGTAACGTAAAACTTCTGTATTACTTCCAAGGCCTTGTCAAGCATTCAACACCCACAGAGAAGCTGTAAGCTGTAATCTTCACTTTCTTCACTCGTAAGCTGTTCTTATTAGTCATATAGTTACTAGGAAGCTGGCCTCCATGTTTTTATGATTACTGGGAAGTGAATTCGGCGTTATGCTTATGATCGCATCCACAAAGACCGATTCGTGGAAGCTGAATGCATTTAGTTGGCTTATGTTCTGACATTCAGATTGTATATTTATTGAGAGTTGTGTGATGCTGTGATGTATGATGCTATATAAACTACTATTGCTAGTTGCGTTTAGATTAGCTGATCTACCCGGCTTCACGTGGGTTTATTAACTTTACTCTTTACCTTCTTCGCGCTTCTCCACTGTCTAATTTAAATCTCTAGCGTGTTCTCAAGAGTCTAGCCAGCCTGTTCTCTCTTTGTTCATCTCATCCCATTCCCTCCCTCCCTCTCTTTTTTCGTCACCATATCTTTATTTTTTACGTTTTTTTACGATCCCGCTCCTGACTTCATTGTATTTTGCTCGTTTTAGCTCCGATCCCGTCCCGATCTCTTCTTGTATCAACTATTTTGGTATCCGTACGGTGAGTACATATTCAACGCACTGGTTAAAGTATTGTGATTTTAGATTTATCACTGTCTCTTTAGTATTAAAATTCTCATGAGTGTGACACACTATTTGTGAGTAACAGTCGGAAATATAATAATTTAAACCGTAATCACTATCGCAACCAACAAACTCATCTAGTCACTACCAGCATTGACTACGGTAAAACATTATGCTTCATGTCAAAAACATGATAATCCTCGTCTGTGATAGCAAACAAACCAACACATATTTGAACTAGTTGGGTGGCGCGCGGCTCATTTGGTCCAATAACAATTGAATTCTTGAAAATTTAAAAATTTTGAGGAAATTCGCTCTCTGACTTAACACATCAAAACATTATTACATGTATGATTGTATATTCTGTATTTCTAACACTACATCCTATTTCCAAAGCTCTGAAGAGAGCTCTATTCATTAAAGTCGGCCACATCCTCCCTTATCTCCAACGGAGGCATCCGACTCAATTAATATCTCATGCGCAGAGCCCTTGAGTGGACCACTTCCTTTAGTTCAGAGTACTTCTGAGCCTGAGCCCTCAAATTCAAGTGGAAGGAGTATTTGACGGCGGTCGGTAGTTCTACTTATGATATACGAGATTGAATGGAATGGAACCATTCTAGACAAGTTTTAATTTTATTTTAACTTTTTACTATACATACATAATTACTTATATTTATTATTTATTTTAATTAATTATTTAGTAATGAAAATTTATATTAGAAGAATAGATTAAAACCAACTATTAGGTAAACATAATTAATTTATTGAAATTGACTAGTAAAATTAATCCCAAATGCGCAGATTGAAGGGAAAACAATGATAAATGTTAAGAACTACCATGGAATTGTAAAATAGTAAAATAGTAATATTGACCATACGCTGCGCCAGATTATACAGAAGACCGAAGAGTATAATCGGCCGTTATGCCTAGCGTTTGTGGACTATGAGAAAGCCTTCGATTCAATCGAGACTTGGGCGGTGCTGCAGTCCTTGCAGCGATGCCAAATTGACTATAGGTATATCGAAGTTTTGAAGTGTTTGTACAGTAAGGCCACTATGTCAGTCCGACTACAGGACCAGAGTACGGAACAAATTCCATTGCAAAGAGGCGTGAGACAGGGAGACGTTATTTCTCCGAAACTGTTCACAAACGCATTGGAGGATGTTTTCAAGCTCTTGGAGTGGAAAAGATCTGGCATCAACATAAATGGCGAGTACATCACTAACCTTCGTTTTGCCGATGATATAGTCATAATGGCGGAATCGCTCGAGGACCTTAGCACCATGCTCAACGACCTCAGTAGAGTCTCCCAGCAGGTTGGTCTTAAGATGAATATGGACAAGACAAAGATCATGTCTAATGCTCATGTTCCACCTATACCGGTAATTGTTGGGAACGATACTCTCGAAGTTGTCGACAAGTATGTCTACCTAGGACAGATTGTCCAATTAGGTAGGTCCAACTTCGACAAAGAGGTGGCGCGAAGAATCCAACTCGGCTGGGCAGCGTTCGGGAAGCTTCGTCCTATCTTTTTTCGTCCAAAATACCGCAGAGCCTGAAAACGAAAGTTTTCAATCAGTGTGTGTTGCCAGTGATGACTTATGGAACTGAGACATGGTCTCTTACTGTTGGCCTCATTAGTAAGCTCAAAGTCGCGCAGCGAGCTATGGAGCGAGCTATGCTCGGTGTTTCCCTGCGAGATAAGCTCCGGAACGAGGAGATCCGCAGGAGAACTAAAGTGACCGATATAGCTCTTAGAGTTAGTAAGTTGAAGTGGCAATGGGCAGGCCACATCGCTCGTAGAACTGACAACCGATGGGGAAGAAAGGTTCTCGAGTGGCGACCACGAACCGGAAGACGCAGCGTAGGCCGGCCCCCCACTCGGTGGACCGACGACCTGGTGAAAGCCGCGGGGAGCCGATGGATGCAGGAGGCGAGCAGCCGCTCAAGGTGGCGTGCTCTGGGGGAGGCCTATGTTCAGCAGTGGACGTCTTCAGGCTGTTGATGATGAATATTGACCAGATGTAAATTATTGTTTTGGACTGACTCACAAGTCACTTAAACTTGCAAACGCCCTTCCAGGGCTCATGTCAACCTACCAACTAATTATTTCAGATCTTGTGTATTATATAATACTTGTTACTGTATATTACCTATAACAATGATGTACATGAATGCAATAATAAATAAATAAATAAATAAATAATTGATTTAAAGTGTGTGATACCGTTTGGCCAATTCCGTAAGGATTAGTAGACTGTTAGGCTGAATATTTTAGCCCAAATTTTTTTTTTCGTTAGTGTTTATTTTATTACTTTGTCAACGTTTATGATTGAAATTATGATGAAGTCTCGTCACAGGCTGCGTGTCAGGCCGCACCACTGTTGCTACCAGACTAAGGAATACTGTTATTCATTTTATAACCTTATAGTTATTCAGCACTATCGAAGAATGTGGTGAAATTCTTTTATCTATCAACACCGTAATTTAACTGCAAGAGTTTATTATAGGCTAGTCTAGTACCACTCTATCAACACTACGTACCAATACTAAGGGTAAATAATGCTGACTGGCATTCATTTTAATGGCAGAAGCTCACACTTTTTTTTTCTATACTTAACATCTTTCCTTTGTACTTCTGTAAGTTATGATAATACCAATTCACATCTTTGTAGTCCTTTAGATGACACCCACGTGCCCTCTAATCTAGTGTTTGATTAGCTACTTGGTGTAAGTTTAATGAAATCTTTGGTCTTTGTAACTTAGGACCGTGATAGGACTACGCTCAGTCGTGAGTCGAATCAAGACGAGATCAGTCCTTTCAAAAATTTTCGAATAAACATGGATAACAAAAAGGGTGATCCAGAAAATGCCATCGCATGCATCGGCCTCCGAAATATTCCCAATTTTACATTTCACACCGTATCATCTCTCCCAAAGCGTACATAGCTCGCTCGAAGCCAACCCCACAACCGAACGAAAGAAAAACGACTACCAAAGCCGAAAGTTATAAACCGCTCCGTTCCACAGCCCATTGTTTTTAAATTTCATATTTTATGCAACGGAACAGATGCGTCACGATCCTATGCCATAAACGGAACGCACCCCGCTGATTACCAGCGTAACCTGAACTCCCCCGCCTCTCCCAACCTCTTCATGGCCGTTTTATCTGTTAGTGTCGCAGGGGAATTTGTTGGAAACATGAGGGGTCTTAATTTAATGGTGGGTGAGACTTGAGGAGGGGCACACATTGGCGCCATCGGCTCTTGATATCGATCTTTGTTTCGTGCTCCCCCGCGTCTTAAGCTGAATTAGGCCTAGAAATTTATGTAACGGCCGTATAGCCAGGGGAGTACACTTTGTAAACTGCGCAGGATTAAACTTTGACGGTGACTAATTTGAGACGTAGTGGAGATTGAATTTGGGAGTTTAGTTAAGTTTTGGAGGGATTTGACGTTTTGGATATAACATGGCATGGCAACACTGTCGAAACTGGTAAATAAATTAAGGTTAAACATGATTTAGGTAAAACGTAAAATATTTTTGATTAAAAGAATACCTATGTTTGGGCTCTAGGTATACCTACTTTATTTTATAGACTAATATTATTTTTAGATGTCTTTTAACCCCTTTTAGAGTGTGGGTCATTTTGGAGCCTGATATCCAGGCAGATAGGTCCTGAATGTCCGAGTCTACTTTCAGGATCCACCTTCGATCAAAAATGAATCATGTCTTTCTACTGGCCTAGTTCTGTATGTGGAATTATTGTTTTGATTTCCGCTGACAACCGCAACGCGAAATCTACCTACTTTATGAAAATAAATTAACAAAATCAGCGTCTACAATAGTTTACGTCAAAGCGTCAAACCACTCTCTGTATAGTCTCATCCCCAGCCCACATAGCATCAGACAATACGAAGTTATCGGTCCGACCAAACAAGTTTTCGAGTGGGGATGCCGCTTATCTGCTCAGGCACATGTGAGCGGCCGTGCCTCGGGCCTTTAAACTAATACCACCATAAAAGACCCCTCACCTCCCAACCAAATAGGCCGTACAAGGAAATGGGCGTATAAACCGAGAGCTCAGGTTATACTGGGGGGCATATAAAAGCTTTTGCCCGATTACTCGGCTGCCTGCCTCGCGTGCGTTCTATTTTCAAACGTGATAATGATAACCGGATAGCGATGCGAGTTTGTGAACGCGATTCGATATTTGAAGGTGGGGCAAAGGGGCATTTTTTTTCTAAATGGCCAGTACCTCTTGTAATTTTTTTAATCTCATTTCATACTAATGTTCTATTTTAGTTATTTAAACTTTATTCATTAAACAACGAAGTGAGTAAAAACGAGGCATGTCCCAAAAACTAATATATGAAAAGCTCCGACACCCTTGTTTGCCTCCCAGATTAGTACAGAGGATGAGGCTGTCCAAGTTTGTAGGTACAACTGGGACTTGGGCAGCGTAACTTTAAGTAGAGCACTGTCATTTGTTGGTATACACTTTATCTATACTTACCTTTTTAAATTAGTTGATACTAATTTTAGGCGATGCCTTTTACCTAGGAAAGCTAATTCCTAAGTAATCTAAAATATATTCACGTTTATTCTCATTACAATACCAAGTTTGATAAATCTATAACGGTTTACAATAATTGATTGGCAAGTCTTTTATTCTACCCACTGCCTCCTCCCACGCCATTCGTCCTTTTCTTGATCAACTCTTGGCCAGGTCTTTCCTGTAAGAGCTTCGATGTCGTCTTCTATCCTTCAAGATTTCTTCCACGACTGCACGTCCCTACTCGTGGTCATCCTTTGTTTAGGAACACACCTACCATCAGCACGTCTAGCCAAGTATCCTGCCCATGTTCTTTATACTTACTTGCCTACTTCTAAAATGTGTTTTTAAATTTATAGTAAAAACTTATACAAACTACCAAATATAAAAAGTTTAGAATCCCACTTTTTATCATCATCCTCTTTGACTTTTTCCCATTTTGTTATTGGGGTCGGCTTCCAATCTAACCTGTAGCGGCGAGCTACCAGAATTACACGAGCGACTGCCATCTGACCTCGCAACCCATAAGGAACCAGTAACAAGGATGGTTAGACCAGGCGTCAGATTCTATCAGGCTTCTGACTACCCGTAACGATTGCCATAGATGTCCTTATGACAACCTGGACCGACGGCTTAACATGCTCTCCGAGGCACGGAGCAAAGGCATCGAAAACTGCACATAGTTTACTAGATAAGTCATTGGTACAGGTCCGAGGATCGAACCAGGTGCCGTAAGATTGTGAAGCGCACATGCTACCGCTCGGCCACCATCGCTCAACCAGAATCCCACTTTTTATAATCATCATCATCATCATCATCACCATCATCAGCCTGAAGATGTCCACTGCTGAACATAGGCTTCCCACAGAGCGCGCCACCTTGAGCGGCTGCTCGCCTCCTGCATCCATCGACTCCCCGCGGCTTTCACCAGGTCGTCGGTCCACTGAGTGGGGGGCCCACTTTTTATACCTAGAATAAATCCACGCGTCCTATTCCACCATTACCTACATGAAAAAATAAAACCACGTTTCTCCATTAACCCTTCCTTCCCAAAGCCGCAACGCAACATCTAAAAAGTTGCGCATACCATACCATAACGTTTGGTTAAAAACCCCACTACGCGCATTGTAACAGGCCGTAAGTCCTGATTGGCTTGGTGTCATCCTCCCCGGTGGCGCTGCCCCGGTACCGGGGACGATGAGACAAAATGTGTCATCCTCCCCGGTAGCCTCAAAAATGCCACTCACCGGGGCCGATGAAACAATAAAAGTGTCATCTGCCCCGTTATAGTCGGATCGATGAATTCATCTCGGTGACAGCGGGGCCAATAGGGTGTTATAGTCTGATCATCCCCGGTACGGCCAGTGCTGGTGCTTTTACGTATAACGGGGAGGATTACACAATTCTAGTTTCATTAAGCCCAGCATGGAAGGTAGAGTGCTATGATAAAGAATTTGCCTAATAATGTATAAATGAAACGAGTCTGTTTATAATGAATATAAATGTAATAGAGCAATATAAATATACTATGGTTAAAATTAAAATAACAATGATTTAGTAGAGAGACGTAACACAGAACAAAACGCTAACTAAATAGCTTTTATTAAAATAAACGTGTTAGTTACCTCTTATTTTTATAATTACAAATAATTATTATGTACCTATCTACATTGACCCTTCTTTATTCAACATTGTTTACATTCAATAACACAGATAGTTGTTTTTTGTGGTAGCTGTTAGTAGTAAAAATTCGTATTAACTTTGAAAGTAAGTAGAAAATAGATTTTCTGTTTGATATTTGCTATGCTCTGCTAAAAATAATAACGGAATTTATAGTTTGTGGTCTACATATCAAATCTCTTCGGGTGTTTATATTTATACCCGCACTGTACAAAATTTATTATCGGATTAAACAATTATACCATACAGTTATGTAATAAGTGAATCTAAGTATGGTGGTTCTTTGTTTCTCTTGTTATTCTTTCGTTGTTCCATAAAAACTTGTTTGTCAGTGCGGCTTTAAAAAAGGGAATAAGTACCCAGGTGCTTAACAACACACAGTCATAAAAGTTCAGTTTGCATTTGTTTTTAGCACTTCACTATTATATAGGTGAGTAATATTTAAATGGAAAAAGATGAAAAAAATTGTTATATTTTAAGAATCGTAAGCTAAATATATATATATATATATATATGAGTTTTGCCTACTAACAGCTACCACAAAAAACAACTGGCTGTGTTATTGAATGTAAATAATGTTAAATAAAGATGGGTCAATGTAGTAATGTACAAAAAAAGGTAAGGTAATAATTATTTGTAATTGCTTGCTTAATATGTACAATAATTTAATTTATATTATTTATAAATACGTTATCTAGTTTTGACCTGTAAAAGTGCTGAAAATAGCCTATTTGCAATAAAGAATTTGAGTTTGAGTTTGAATTACAAAAGTAAGAGGTAAATAACACGTTTATATTACTAGAAGCTATTTAGTTATAGTTTTGTTCTGTGAACTACGATGTCTGGTTCTATCTACTAAATCATCGTTATTTTAATTTTAACCTTAGTATATTTTTATTGCTCTATTACATTTATATTCATTATAAACAGACTAGTTTCATTTATACATTATTAGGCAAATTCTTTATTATAGCACCCTACCTTCCATGCTGGGCTTGATGAAACTAGATTTGTGTAATCCTCCCTGTTAAAAGCACCAGCACTGGCCGTACCGGGGATGATGAGACTTTTAATTCTCATCGGCCCCGCTGTCACCGAGATGAATTCATCGATCCGACTATAACGGGGCAGATGACACTTTTACTGTTTCATCGGCCCCGGTGAGCGCCATTGTTGAGGCCACCGGGGAGGATGACACTTTTTGTCTCATCGTCCCCGCTACCGGGGCAGCGCCACCGGGGAGGATGAGACCAAGCCGTCCTGATTAAGTGTAATGGTAGAGCTGGCCCGCGGGGAGGCCGGTCGAGGACCATTACGTGGTCACTCGACAAGGGGGGTACGATTGGACGAAAACTCGATTTAAAATAATTGTACACGATTTTACAGTTGGTAAACCTTGCGTCTGCACATTTTTTTTATAAGAATGGATGACGTGACGAGCTAGTCATTCAAAGGTTGTAATCGACACGGCCGCCCATAACAGTAGCAGTGTCACTCGAATTTTAAAATAATAAAGTTGTGCGAGACACTGCACTGCGCAAGTGCGCACGTCGTCCTGAGACATCACACAGTCTAGTAATCAGATTACTAAACTGTGAAATCAGGTCATAAAGTCTCATTTTCCCAGTAATTTGACATCAAACATTATGGATTTAATAATTATAGCTTATATTGTCAGCCATATGAAATAACTATTATTATCTACTCTGTCAAATATAGACAAATTGAACAACAAAAGAGCAAAATAAAAGAGCTCAACGAAGTCAACGAAGTCTTACGACTTGCTTATGACATTACGAAATACATAGGTCAAGATTACAACTCTATACAGCCATTCAAAAATCGCCCTTTATTAGTGACTAACTGACCCGCCCCGGCTTCGCACGGGTTAATTAGCTTACGTTCTAGCCCTGTTCACGGGAAGAGGAAAGCGAAAGGCAAATAGATAGCCTTTCCTTTATCTCTTCCCTTTGATAGGATGAGTATAAACAACTAGGTAAGTAAAAAATAATATACAAACAGAAAAATTCTTGCATAAAAATGACATCCATATTTCTTTGTGCAACCCGCACTTGGCTGTTTTAGAAAACAAAAAGTATCCTTAATGTTATTCTAAAAAACTAGCTATAACCATACCAGCTTTCAGTGAAATCCGTTCAGTAGTTCCAGCGTGTTCAAAGGGACAGACAGACAGACAAAAAAAGTGTTTCTATTTTTATATCGATTAAGAAGTGTAAATAGTGTAGTGTGTGTAAGTAGATGTCTAAGGCCCGATTTTACCAAAGTAGAATAAATTTTATTCCAGGTATAACTTTCCGAGAATAACTGAGTTACACGAATATGGCCCTTATACCACCAATTTTGTGAAGGAATAAGACTTATTCCTTGGATACAATCAACATGGCGTCTTTTTTGTGTAATTTCATTTGTCAATCAGCTGTATCCGAGAGTAACGAATAGCCTTATACTTGGAATAAACCTTATTCTACTTTGGTAAAATCGGGCCTAAATAAGAACTATGGTTTCAAAACCTGAATATAACTCTAAACATCATACCAGCATAACCAGCATGAACCATTCCTAAAAACAAAGAGGTCACGTCAAAAGCCTTGAAAAACCTGCAACTGACACAACTTGCGACAATGTGCGAGGGATCAACTTTCAAAACGTGAATCGTATCGAGCGAGTTTCCATTGTAGTTCAGGTACCCAGTCCTGAACAAACGTTTTTTGTGCCTATCTCCAAAGCACACGAATTCTTGACGTGTGACTGCACTGACTACACAGATTTATGCCCGAGATATTGTAACGTTGCAGTCAGTCGATTTATGCTCATGTCCTCGTCGCTAAGAAATACGGCATATTGTTACGTTTTTACGATACTCTTACAATTCTATTTATTGGAAGGTAAAGTTAAAATTATTTGGAAGTGTCTGGAGACTGGACCTCGGCCAATGGTCGGAAATATTGTACACGTTACATGGTTTATGGTTGTGTAAAAACTTTAGGGCAGTGTTAACTTTTAGTAGGATTGTTAATTGTTAGCGTCTCTTTGCCAAGATCTTTTAAAAACAACAGTTAAGAATTTTAGTGTTTTAAATATTTTTTTTTTATATTTATGTAGGTAATCGTATAAATCGTTATTTCAACCTAATTCTAAGAGCAGGACACATCGCTCGTAGAACTGACAACCGATGGGGAAGAAAGGTTCTCCAGTAGCGACCACGAACCGGAAGACGCAGCGTAAGCCGGCCCCCAACTCGGTTGACCGACGATCTGGTGAAAGCCGCGGGGAGCCGATGGATGCAGGAGGCGAGCAGCCACTCAAGGTGGTGCTCTCGGGGGGAGGCCTATGTTCAGCAGTGGACATCTTCAGGCTGTTGATGATGATGATGAATTCTAAGAGCTATATCGGACCCATATAAAAATTCCCTAATATCTACAAAAAACATCAATATTCATTATTCACTAGCACAGGCCTTCATTAGCTCTCCAATCTAAAACAAACAAGCACGACACTTTTACCGATCGGAAACTAATCCAAGTCCGGAATTAATCATGGATTCCGACACGTGTAGTCTGGAACTGAGTCCTCGTGTCGCGGCATAATGCCGGAGGAGCCGTGGCTGGGCATAAAACGGTCGGACATAATCCTACCCCGCACGTAGGACGAATTAGTTGCAGAACGGCCCAGCGGTCACGTAGAGTTGTTTGCTCTATGGATTCCGCTAATTGGGTTTACCTTCAGGCGACATGCTCTTGGTCTTTTTCTTTAGAATGTCCTCTGAATCTCTGATACATCTAAACAAGAATCTAATCTAAGGTTTTCTTTTATGATAGATAACAGGTGTCATTGGAAACGCGATTCTGGCGGAAGCTATGGGATATTGCTTTCCCTCTTCCACCATTTTGTAGGAAGTATAGTGGGAGTGAGAAAACAATATTTTGTTGTGTTTTAGATTCCGTATTAGATTTGATTCTAAAGGTATTTTCTCGTCTTGGGGTCTGATCAAAAATAACTAAAGGTCAGAGTTAGAATAATTAGCATGAGGTTTTGGGTCTTTTGTACAGGCCTCTGCCATAGAATAAATAGTAGCAAATACTCCATCTCTTATCTTACTTTATGTAAATACCATGTATCTTAGAATGTTTCCCAAGACACCCTTCAATAACTCCAAATTAAAACTATCCCCCGTCATCTGTCACATACCAAGCGCGCTGGGTTAATCCACCCTCCCATAGCTGTTATAATTTAAACTAAACTGTGCGAATCGAATCAACTGTACCCTTCACAGTCGGCACCAAACGCAGATTTCAATGTTTTACGACAGAGGCAATTTTTGAAGGCCCCCCACCTCTTTAAATCTGATATTCGCGGGGTGTCTAGGGGGGGAGGGGGGAACTTCTCGGTTCCCAGTGTAATGGACATGTTTTATAACACAACCCCCTGGAATTAAGGCACGGGCCGCGTATAAAACGCGTAATAGAATTTCAGCGATGACGAGTACCACCCCTGATGGTTTCTCTTTACTGCCAGTGTAACGACGTTACTGCCGCGCATGCGCCGAGCCTTAAAACGTTATGTCATGCCGCAAACGTGACAATGGCAACACTGTCATATGAATATAATTTTCTCACGGTTTAGAACGTGTAATTTCAGAAATGGGCATTGAAAATAAAATGTAAGGGTATGGAGGGAGACGGGTGGAATGAAAATTTCCTATTATTTTGCGAAGGCTTAAGTAAATGAGCATTTCAATTTCTGCTTTCAAAAGCAAGATTTTTTAAATCTAGTAAACTAAACGGAAATTGTTAGAACTGGGCTGGACTTAAAAGGAAAAGCAAAATCGAAACTTTTCTCTGTCCATTCCATATAGCCAATGGCGTGGGGGAGGCGCCGGCGCCCTCATTGTTATCCAATTACGGCCTCCCGCGCGATAATACGCGGCGAATTCAAATTAGGAACGGGGAGAGAGCGGTCGCCGACCCCGCTGGCGCTGATCAATCGCTGGACCGCACCCGCTACGTGCCAGCCACTGTGAGTTGCATGCGAGAATCGATAGTAGGATATCGAGGTGACAGTTTTTCGATGCAAGTGGAAGTTTGCAATTTTTTCCCCAGTGTGTACGTACTCAGCGTTAATAAATGATTTGGACGATTCTTTTCATACGGTATTACTAGGTAGTGGGACTTTTCTGCAAAGTTCATCTAGGTAGGTACCACCGCATTGCCAGTTATTCTGCCGTCACGCACTAGTGTGCAAGTACCACTGTGTTCCGGTTTGGAGAGCATTGTAGCTAGTGAAATTACTGGGCAAATGAGACTTTATGATCTGATCACACAGTCAAGTAATCTAATCACTATACTGTGTGAAGTCTCAAGATGACGTGCGCAGTGCAGTGTCACGCAAAACTATATTAATTTAGAGTTCCGAGTGATACTGCAATCTGTTATGGGCCGCCGTGACGCTTCACATCAGGCGAACGACTAGCTTGTCACGTCATATGTTTTGAAAATAGAGAAAATATGTTATTTGTTTGCGTGGTTCCTGCTAGTAGTTTAAATAGGTAGGATGTAGCAAAGGTCTTCAGTAGTATTTAGATCCGCGGTGGTACATGCTAAAGGTAATTTTTCCGCGGAAACTCATAATATCCAGGAAAATTACCGATGTTGATAGAAACCTTATTATAGCTTTAAAATAATTTAAATTATTATTACACAAGCGTGCATAATGGTGTACTAATAAGAACATAATAATATAGCTAAAAATACTAATACTTACATAATTACAAATAACCGGCCAAGTGCAAGTCGGACTCGCGCACGAAGGGTTCCGTACCATTACTTATCTATAAAAACGAGCAAAAAAAATCACGTTTGTTGTATGGGAGCCCCCTTAAATATTTATTTTATTCTGATTTTTAGTATTTGTTTTTATAGCGGCATCAGAAATTCATCATCTGTGAAAATTTTAACTGTCTAACTATCATGGTTCCTGACATACACAGCCTGGTGACAGACGGACAGACAGACAGACAGCGGGGCTACTAAGGAGTAATAGGGTCCGTTTTACCCTTTGGGTACCAAACCCTAAAAACCGACACTGAGTTATAGTAATCGCCCATACAGTACAGTAGACATAAGTGCTAATATCCTCTTTGGTCTGTGAAAGTATTCTCTACTGGTAGCGTAGCACAAAGTAGGTAAGTACCTACATATTGATGTTCAGAATAGCACACAGGAGACTACATCGTTGCAGCCATTTCTCAATAAAAAAGAAAACAATCGCAAACCAAACAGTTGCGTGCAAGAAGGAAACGTTTAATTGCCGCCACTAAATTTGAAAATCGAACACTTGCGTGCGTCCGATTCGACATCTCGATTGCAGAATGAAGTTATAATGAGCTTGAGCGTGTGGGTGTGGCGCATGTTTTACTTACAGCACAGATAATATAATACTATACTACTTACAGGCTGCACAAATAGACGCGTTGAAATATTATCTAAAAGGATATAGGATATTTTCTTCACTAGAAAGTAAACTAGCCCCTCGAAACCATCGCTTTACACACCTTAGATTTTGACAGCGCATCATTTCAAACCTCAGAACTTTGCCACAGAGCAATTTTTTCGCTCAGCGATCACGTACTACATACATAGATCCTGGACTCTACGTATCCCTGTATCTAGGGACCCAGGAACTACAAGGGTCATGCTCCTGATGCTCCCGCAACACCCAGACACAGAACAAGTTTTTTTACTAGGTGGTAGGACTTATCTGCAAAGTTCGTCTAGGTAGGTACCACTGCTTTGCCAGTTATTCTGCCGCCAAGCAGTAGTGTGCAAGCACTACTGTGTTCCGGTTTGAAGGGCACTGTAGCTAGTGAAATTACTGGGCAAATGAGACTTTATGATCTGATCACTCAGTCTAGTAATCTGATTACTAGACTGGGTGATGTCTCAGGATGACGTGCGCAGTGCAGTGTCACGCAAAACTTTATTGTTTTAAAGTTCTGGGTGACACTGCAACTGTTATGGGCGGCCATGTCACTTAACATCAGGTGAACGACTAGCTCGTCACGTCATTCAATTACATTTAAAAAAAGTGTGTGCGCTTTTTTCCTGTGCACTAATAGGTATTTGTCTTGTCACGGGAATTGAACCCACCGCCTCCGGGTTATGAGCCGACCTGTTCAAGTGTTCAACCACTACACCACATAGCAATTACTGAAGCGTTTCAAGTATATATCAAAGTAAAAAAAAAATTTTCTTAAAAATGATAAATAAGTACTTACCTCTTTTTTTTAGTTATGAACGACATTGGGATAGCGCAATAATACAGGCTGTAGGCATGGAATTCAAAAATTAGGTCCATGGCTGTAGGTATTTTTTTCTTCACATTCAGCTGATTTGATTGATTCCAGATTTCCAGCCTAAGAATGTTGATTTTTTAATCAAGTGTAGAAGTAGTGTTAGCTTTTAACTATATTGACCCAGAGACATTTTTGAGCATTTTTTGCCATTGATTATTCGAATTTGTCGAATTTCACGCCGAGTTGAAAAATTTACACTATATTATTACAACGTGCAATCCCTGCCTGAGAGCTTCGACTGGTTCGTACAACGACCACTCACAGTCCGTGTAACGTTTTCCTATCAGTATAAAAAAGCTTCAGCCCCACTTGCGCGTCACGAGCGCCAGAAAATCGTCAGCGTCAGCCGCTCGGCTAACGCTGCCCGTGCTCGTGGTAGCAGCGGGCAGCGGTGGGTACCGCCTTAGAATAAGTACCTATAGAAGGTATTGTGATCACCCCTCCTATATAATAAGCATCTATAGTGGCGTTTTATGGGGAGGCCTATGTTCAGATGTTCAGCAGTGGACGTCTTCAGGTTGTTGATGTGTTGTATTGAGTGTGTGCCTTCTGAAAACTATTTCAGACGATTTAAGCAAGAAAGTTTATAGCTTTCGAGTGGAAAGTCACACCAGTAGGGTTAGCACGGCCGGTAGACAAAACTGTCTTTCCCCTGTTTTACTCCAAGCAAGTATGAAGAAAGTGGCGTAAAACGGGGAAAGACAATTTTGTCTACCTTCCATGCTGACCCAGCTGAGCTGTTATGCTGCTTTTCTGATGCGTTGTGGCACGATTTTACCGCGCAATTGTCATTTAAAATAATTTCTGGGAGATCTTCACACAGATATGACCACGCGAACGTCCGTACGATGCCATATATCACATATATGGCACCAATTAAACGGCTTACATTTCGCGAATGTACTGGAGTTCTATAGGCATTAGGCACTTATTCTAAGGGTACCGCATAGTTTCGCATTGTTGACGCTTTCGCTTCGCAGACGCGCAGGTGTGACTGAAGCTTAAGAAATACCACGAGCTTTCCCGGGTGACCACGAGACGTGTAACCGTACATAAGTACTACATCAATACATCATGCGACCGCGGGATCGCTTCACATGACGCAACGCGGTCAGCTGCGCTGCGGTTGTCCACCAAATCAGAGCGCGTCGAGTGTAGACAGACACAACTCGAGTTTCCTGCTTTTTCTTTTTATGGCTCACGCACGCTTTGAAACTCAGAAATCCTGTAGTTGGCTGCAAATCTATACATATAATAAAACTGTAATAGGTCCAATTCTGTACATTGAATATATTTTACACAACATAATTTGAATTTGAATTTGAATTTTTTTAAATTTGAATTTTAAATTTTCGTTTTGGGAAAACTATTATCGATATTGAAGCCAAAACTATAATTTTTTTCATTTTTGCCTGTCTGTATGTATCTTGGCTGAGCATCACGCCGAAACTACTGAATGGATTCAAATGAAACTTGGCATGATTGTAAGGTAGGTTCATACTTTTCATTCCGAAATTCAGCATGGTCCGGTACCCTCGCAGCATTAACGCGTGGTCCGATTTCATTCATTCTTTTTTTGTTGGAAAGGGGTCACTTTAAATATTGTCCCGTAAATATTACAAGGTCGTCGGTTTTGTAGTTCAGATATTACAGTCGTCCAACCTTCAGTATTAGGTCCAAAGCCACTCCACACGCTATCCCGTGTGTGTATTCTCTCTTTCCCATAGGAAAGAGAGAAGGGAAGGGGAAAGTGATAAGGGAAAAGGATGAAGGTGCGCTAGCACCTGCCTCTATTCACCGTTTCATCCTATTCCCTTATCTTTTTCCCTCTTTCTTCTCTCTTCCTTTAGACTGAGATAAGGCGTAAAATTAATTAACCCGTGCGCAGCCGAGGCGGGTCAGCTAATACTAAAATAAAAATTAAACTACTCTATTGGTCTTTTCTCAGAGCTACCTACGACATTGATACCCAGCACTACTGTGTTACGGTTTGAAAGGCATTATAGCTAGAGTATACTGGGTAAATGAGACTTTACGATCTGATCTCACAGTCTAGTAATCATAATATTACTGGACTGTGTGATGTCTCAGGATGACGTGCGCAGTGCAGTGTCACGCAAACTTTAGAGTTCCGAGTGACACTTATGGGCAGCCATGACTCTTAACACCAGCGAAAGACTAGCTCATCACGCCATTTATTCACACTTATCCCTCTATGATGTTGATGACGTAGTTAGTACCTATTGCAATGCATTTAGGTACGTCCTAGAGAGATAGGTAAGTGTGAACTTACGAGCTGTCGTCAGAATTTAGTGCAGACTGGCATCATTTTAAAAGGAAGATCAATAGCATAGATCAAAAGAGTATTACCACAGTATAACCAAGGCACTCATCCTAATTCTAATTTGGCATGGGGGCGGTAAGACCTGGGGGCGTACCGTGAGCTCTTAGCGCGATTCAAAACTGAGCCTCTATTGGATCGCTTTGTTTTTTTTGTATAGGGATTTTGACAAGCGAGCCAGTATAGGCTCTGTTTTGAATCGCGCTAAGAGCTCACGGTACGGCCCCTGGCGTCACGCTTGGGGTGTATCTTGCATTTCCCGCGCCATCAGCATGTACCTAAGCCAGCTCAGCTCCTTGGCTGCCGTATATGCAGATCCACCATCTCGCTCGCGCATTGCGACATTTTCGAAGATATTAAATAACTGAAGTTACTTACGCAGAATCTGGCTCAACTATATTCTCATTAATACAATCGCAAACAAAAAACATTACAAATGTTCAACAAAAATATGATATTCATCCAAACAAGTTTTCATACATAAGACCGGTTAAGAATGAAAATAAACTTTGATACCGTTGTATTTATGAAATCTTGTTTGGATATGATATTTTTGTTAAATATATGTCATGTTATTCATGAGAACATAGTTTAACCAGATTTATCGTAAGTAAGTTCAGTTATTTAATATCTTCAAAAATGTCGCAATGCGTGAGCGAGATAATGAATCCGCGTTTAAAGCACCCTTAAAATAACGGAGCGAGGCTTTGGAGTGCTGGCACAACTGCTCCACTGTTGGCGTCGCAGATGTTGACGATGATGAGTGGGTAATAAGTTGACGCGCTTGTTCAAGCAAGGCATTGGTAGCACGCGTCGATAGTGACATGTCCACCGTCCGTACTACGTAGCCTCTGTAGGCTGTGTGACCCCTTCCCAAACTTCCCATCCATAGGGCCGTATGCTTGTTCGCTACCTAATTCCCAAATAACTATTTTAAATGTTAAAAATCATGTTTTAATGTATTTATTGTTTGTTGCAGGTACGTAACACGCATTATGAAAGATGTATGCTCATGGTAAATTCGGTAAGGATCAATAAATGTTATTAGGTACCTAGCGACTTGATAGTCGTTATAAAAACCGTAAAAACGTGAAAAAGCAATAGTGATAACGATATGATAACGTCAATTTACGTTACTAATAAACTGTGGAGTGTGGATGCATTGATACTGGCTGAATACATTATAGAGTAAAGCCATAAAAAACAAGAATTTTTATAATCAACCTTAACTTCCTTCGATTGCATACCGGAAGAATAGTCAAAGAATAACTCAGTACAAAGCAGATAAGCATCGAGTAATGGCTTGCGACATCCGGTCCGTTTCCCAGACATCGCCCTGACGAGCATCTGGCCCGCATTGTCGTTAACGTACTTTTTACCTTACTGACCGCACAGAGATGGACTTGGTAGACACGTTCTAAATAAACATACAATCACATGTACCCTAATAATGAGGAGTTTTATTTAAAAAACAGAAATGGTGTTTTATGTATGACCCAATAGATGGCGCCAGTTGTGGTTTTACCAAAATTTTTCACTGTCACTGTTTCAAGCATAGACCACAGGTGAGAGGAAATGTGTCACGATACTGACTGACAACTCTAAACTGTTTCGTTTGTTTTATTTTCGTTGCGCGATAGCTCGGCTTAATTTTGGATCATAATATTAACGTTTATCTGTCTCGCAGTTCTGCTGTACTTCAATTTACATAAGAAGAATGCACCACAGACTACTTAGAAGACACTACAGACAATGTACTCGTGGTCCACTCAACTGAATTTGACATTTCTTTGTAGGTAGTCTAAGCATTTTCTTATGTTTAAACTACTCTGTGGTTTGAAAGGTTTAAACTATGTACTTACAGCGACATCTAGAAAAGAAGCGGAACAAGCGTTTTTTTTTTAAAATAAAAAGCCTCAATACCTATACATTATTAAATACTTATCACTTCAATAGGCATCAAGTATTTCCCCAACCATGTCCGCAAATAGTAATAAATGGTTTTTGGATAGGAATATCCTCAGTATCGGCGACCACAAAATGTAAAACCCTGCATCAATGGCAACAACTTTAAATTAGGAATACAATGAGATGAGAATTACAATGTAAACAGATTTATCATTTATTTATATACAATTACCCATCAGTTCTTTTAGTAATAGTTACATTTACCTTATGCCCTTAAGCCGGCTGTTATTTAAACTACTTGCAGGCAATATATCATTTACCATCCGGCTAATGCAGGGTCATTTACATTTAGGTGCGTTCCATGCATATCTACTTATAATGCTATTCTTTGGTAAAAAGAAAACGGTGACAGCTGTCATGCGGGTGTTGACGAAGCAATCGCAAAGAGTTTCTTATTTTAAAGTTAAAAACAAAAGAGCAATCCTCTTTGTGTTTTAGGTGGTTGGCTTTTTGAAATCATGATAACCAACACAAATTATTTCAATCACGTTTTTCTTTCTGGAGGTTCATTTGGCAATTTATCGCGTAACGTTCTATGTTCGAAAATGTACTTGTTTTCAATTATTGGCACATGTCTTCAAAGTCCTTAATGCCTGCCTATCTCATCAACTGATTCGAAAGTACTTTTTTAAATTATTTCTTAACCTGAATACAAGTCTCTCAGTCGCAAAAGTATGTATTAAGATGCCATTCCAAATCGCTACTTTTGACAGGTTATTTCTATTAAATTCATTTCTTTTGGCTGACACCCCCGGATATTTCTAGAAAGACATTTGTTTAAGATATATTCCTCAACAAACATGGCTCATCCACCTCTTTAGAACAAAGAGCACGTTTCTCTACATGTACGTGTAAAGTGTTAATAGATTTCCGGCACCTGTGCGTAGGTAGGCAGGTGCGAGTTGCGATTGCTGCGACGCGATTGCGATCGCGGGCACGCCCTCTGCGGATATTGGTTTTACTTTATACCGACTCTATGGCGTAGGGTGTCGTCCAAGTCCAACTAGACCTAGTATTATACCATGAACATGACTTACTTGGTCTAAAACAAATCTAGGTGGTAGGACTTTTCTGCAAAGTTCGTCTAGGTAGGTACCACCGCTTTGCCAGTTATTCAGCCGCCAAGCAGTAGTGTGCAGGCCATTGACTATAAATCTTTATAATCTTTGGTGCAAGCACTACTGTGTTCCGGTTTGGAGGGCATTGTAGCTTGTGAAATTACTGGGCAAATGAGAGAACTGATGTCACAGCCTAGAAATCTTTTTAGACTGTGTGATGTCTCAGGATGACGTGCGCAGTGCGCATTGCGCAGTGTCACGCGAAAATTTAATTTAGATTTCCGAGTGACACTGCAATCTGTAATGGGCGGCCGTGACACCAGGCGAACGACTAGCTCGTCAAGTCATTCGTTTACATAAAAAAATGTATCTCTGTGCTGAGTTTTAGTATTGTCCTCATTTCAGTATTGTAAATCGTAACCATATCGTAACTATATCTCTCGGTGTACTCGTTTTACCACTGCTGTCCCAAATTATATCATGTTTTTCAAAAGAGTTATACTGGTTAGTTAGCTTCGGGCTTATTAAAGTGCATATTCTTTTCTGTGAAACGCAGTAACAAGGTCTAGGCTGTGGACTAATTTACACTTCAATTTAGTCTTTGTCTTTTGTTCTAGCGTTTGGCCGCGTTAGGTGACATGTGATCAAGAATTTTAGCCGTTAAACGTTTTATCAATTGCTTTGTATTCAGTAGTCGTAAAACAAATGAATACCGAACATCTGTTAAAACTAATAACTTTGAAATAGTTATGTACTTTAATTTGCGTCTCAAGTTAATCATACAAATTGAGAACGCATCTAAAATGAAGGCTAGATAATAGCCAAAACAATTTACAAAGTAACGTCCAGATCCAGTTACTTGATGATATATTCAATTAGATCGAGAACTGCTATTATTCTAATGAGTATGATTCTGAGATAAAATATACTAGATGAATAAAAAACGGACTGTAAAGTAAATTGATCTATTATTTTCCACTGGGCTGATCCGGCAGAGCTATTGGGTTTCAGCTTTAGGTCATTTCTTATACAAACTGGATCTCGGTCTTTAACCAACTAGGACCTTACCTCACTTGTATTGAAGTGACAACTTACTTGTCGCTTGAACCATAATTGTGTTTTCGTACTTTTCGTTCGTTCAACGACTGACCTCACAAGTTTGTTGCTTCGTATTACGGGTCATTGCAAATGGCCAGGATTCCTCTTGAGACATAGCAATTAGGGCTGTAATGCCAATCCATTGTCGTGTGATTATTTCAAGCAAGTCAAGCATCTGTTGGTCAAAAATGTCTTTCAAGGTATCGGTGGTAAATACTGCTTCCTTTTGTTATATTTATATAGCCTAACGCCTAATCAAGTAACACACAATAGATTAACCATAGACCTAATAAAAAAAGAAGGACGGAGTCCCAATTGATCCCGAACCGAGGTACCCATAGGAAGTCGGAACGCTAATAAGTACGAGCGGACACGCACACACTCACATCATAGGAAGTCTATCGCCTGCCATTACTGCTCCGAACCTCGCCCAAGACGCATAGAAAAAAATATTATAAAATGCCGTCTTGCGTTGTGAAAAGTTGTCGGAATCATAGTGGTTTGATAAAAAAAAGTCAGGGGATCACTTTTCACAAGTAAGCTTTTCGCTAATTTCTTGCTTTTTCGGTAAAGCTATTGAGATGCAATCAATACACAAAACCAGCTAGTGTTACCAACAATCAAACTTGCAAATTACCCGGAAGTGTGGGAGAATGACCAAATTATGTTCGAATACAACTTATTCACCTATATTGATCATAATTAGAGATCTGACTATATGCAAATGCATATTTCCATTATGCATATGCATGTGCTGGTCTTTGCAGGTTAATAAATATTGTACCGGTAATGGACCTACTAATCGTGCATATTTGTACAGGTTTTCTAGAATGTAGAAAAAGTAAAGTAACGTAGAAAAATACGATTTATGTGTTGATAAAACATTTTAAGCAACACCCTAGCTATAAATCTTTGTGCCAAATAATCAGTTTTATTAACTGACTGGCTGACCCGACCCACCCCCTAATTACCTAATTTGCGACAGGCGTAAATCTCGCGGTGATTGCTGTCATACATCATTAGTGGTGTAGCGTAGCATACATGCTCGACACCACTAATGATGTATGACAGCAATCACCGCGAGATTTACGCCTGTCGCAAATTAGGTAATTAGGGGGCCGGTTAGTTAGTTTTACGCCCTAACCCTGTCCAAAGGAAGAAAGAACTGGGAGGGGAAAAGGATGAATGGAGGATCTTTTTCGCTCTCCCTTCTCTCTTCGCTATAGCGTACAGGGTATATTCCCAGTTGCCCCCACATGCTTCGCGCCCGGGTGGCAACTGGGAATAAAATTCCCAGTTGCCACCCGGTGGAGACTGGGAAGCTATTGCTCCCACTTCATTCGCCGTACATTGCTGCGTAGATCGCCAACCCCTTCATTACTGTCCAAATGTAATGTATACATGGTTCTTGGGGGGAGGGGGGCAAGTGCGGGGGAGGCAGGGTAAGTAGGGGGGCGGACTAAGTGAGGGGGGAGGTGGTGGCAAGTGCAGGGGGTGGCGGAGAAAGTGAGGGGGAGGTGTGGGGGAGGAGGGGAAGTGTGGGGGAGGGGGGCAAGTGCGGGAGAGGTGGGGCAAATGCGGGGGGACGCAAACTAAGTAAGGGGGGAGGTGGGGGCAAGTGTGGGGGAGGGGAGATTGCAGATTCCATTATTGTGCGTGCGGCTAGGGAATGGAACTCACTCCCGGCGTCGGTATTTCCATCCACATACAACTTAAGTGTCTTCAAATCAAAAGTAAATAGGTTAATTCTGGGTAGGCGTGCTCCACCTTCGACCTCATCATCACTTACCATCAGGTGAGATGTAGTCAAACGCTAACCTATCGAAAGTAAAAAAAAAATAAGCCATTCAATTTTGACTACTCTGTTATAAGCTCACGTAGCTTTTTGGTCATACGAAAAGTCACACCAACAACAGATTTTTTTTTGTCGGATTCGGGTAATTTTTTTCACATGGCAATCCTTTAATCAGTCACACTTATTTATGCGGCCGCCATTGCTGTACGTCAGTTCGATGTCAATCAAGATTCATTCTTGCTTTTTTATAATTCTATGAGATTAACATTACGGCCCTAAATCGCTAAGTCTCAAGTAGAATCCTGCCATCCTATTTAAAATGGACTACTAGCTGACCAGCTGTGCCGTTTACGTAGTTTGTCGGTTCAGGGACAAACATTTGTGTGAATTGTGTGATACTTGGTATAATATGATGAGATTACGACTTGAGATATGACGGAGTATGGCTTTGGGTTGCTAGCACAGCAGCTCCTCTTCAGTAGCTTTGATTTTGGGTTAGGTATGAAGAGCTTGCTCTCTTTGTGTAGCATAGCATGTTATGCGTCTTCATATTTGCAATCCCGATCTTGATTTCGTGGAATCTCTTTTCAAGTATGAATTGTGAATCAATTAATTGCGTTTCTAGATTCATATGACGCTTCGTTTGTTTTCTTTACTGCCAACAAGTTGTGAGATTTGAATATTTTTTATAGAATTATACCATTCAGTATTTTTTTTAATAATACAGTAATTTATATATCTTGAATGCAATCAAATGGATACCCTCCTCAGTAGAGACTACACAGTACACATCGTGCATTGCATAAGCATGACACGTGCAGCGTGCTATACAAATTTAAAGTTTCCAGTTTCAAGCAAAACTTAAACGTCCCTAGCTACACACGAAAAGTAGTAGAGCCAATCTGCATTAAAAAAACAACATAAATTCCAACTTTTAAAATTGAACATTGAGTAAAACATTGTAATAATCAATTTTTATCGTCCTTTAAAAGTAATAAGATTCAAAATCGCTTGTCAGTAAATCAGCAGAAATAAATGTGTTGGCTATTATGTTCCCCCTAGGAGCCATTCGCGACAGTCACAGATGTTGTGATCCACTTGTTACCGACGACGCATCCGCCATCGATTCCCTGTAGGTGCAGCTTTTGCACCAGCGAGGGTCACATGGGCTTTGTTTCTTTTTTCACGACTTTACAAGTGGTCTGTCTGCCATTCTGAAACAAGTGCAATCAGTATTAATAGTCTACATCGGAGAGTTGGACGAAAGGGACACATCATAAAGTTATTCTGGTAGGAGGTAAAAAATGTTTATAGGGAAATCTGTCCTGTCCCATTAATATAAATAAATAATTCTTCTATCTAGCAGAAACTTCATTATGTCAAAGAATCATCTCATCTAAGTATGTACAATAAAACTAAAAAAATAAAAAAAATTGTATGATGGATATAAAAATTGTATTTTTGGATGTAGGTAATAAGCAAGTATCCAAATAAAGGATTTAATATTAGGAAGCCATGTAAAAACGTACTAAGAAACCATATTCATCCAATTTTGTGAGCCACACCTATTTGATAGAAACCTTATAGCATACCAAAAGTAAATAAGTACTTGCTTAATCATCTTTGGTTTCCAGAAAGTAGTCTATATCATGTTTGTTTGTAAGTGGATGAGTAATGTTATCAATTTTTGTATTATTTTTTAGAATTGTACTGGCATGGCCCTAAATTCTATGTGTACTGGTTATATAAGACGCAAGATAGAATGACACCTAATAAACTAGTGCAATTCTTTAAATTTGGTAATCTGTTCTAGCTGGTTTTAGTAAGATGAGATGAATAGAGCAATTTAATGTTTCAATTTCAAAATCTAATAACTCTGCGATTTTATCGTACTTTGGCGCCCGACAGTATTTATTCTGTGGTCCTGCGTAAAAGTATTGGTTTCACAGGATAATAATTATTAATAGGTAAAGTAAAGAATGAGGATATCTTAACAGTAAATATGCGAATTCCTATTAGTACATAGACACGATAATAATTATGTAAAGGACAACGAGAGTGACGGTTAAGGTCACAAAAATGTAACATTGACTGACTCGATGGTTGACACGCCCGTTACGCACACAGATATAACTTGTCGGTACAGAGACATGCACACAAAGGCACGTGCCGTGACGAAATGTGATGTGACGTCACGATCACACCCACACTAGCACGTGCTGCGCTATACACGTGACGTATACAATATACAATGCTAGTGATTAGTGATGTGCTATGTGGGGCTGATTACGGATTTATGCGGGTTATCAATTTCGGTGTTTTGGCTATGGTGGCCTAGATAGGCATCCTTATCTAGAAAAGCCTACAGAAAATTCAGTCTAGATTTTTGACATTTAATATTAAGCAGTTTTTTAGAATTAAAAACAGACGATACTGCTCTGCTATAAAAACCATAAATCTAAAACTTAATTATGTTAAGTAAGATCAACTTTTAAATAACTTGACATTTCAATAGACTTTTTTCTTCTATAATTATGTTTGATAATAATTTAGCTTGTATTAAATCTATAGATTTGCCAATGGTGGCAGTTTCAGAAATAGCAACAGAACACCATTGCAATGACTGTAACGTAATATAGTAAAATTATCCGTCGTTATCCATAACTTTCCGGAATCTTTATACATCGCCTCACCACGGCACACTTACGACAATGATTTCGATCCTTCGTCATGTAATGTACCCATAGAAAGGCCGCGCACACCAGTGCGGATGTAAACAAAGTGACGTAAAGACGTGACTCACACACAGACAATGTCTCGACTACTCGCGACGCACACAAGGATAACAGCCAGTGATTAATGTAAACAAACCGGTTCGTAGTCAAACTCGCTTCACTCACACTAGCGCGACTTCTGCGTTACAAAAGTGGGCCATCTGGAATGAACCTCTATTGAAATAAGTCATCATCCTATGCTATTTATATAACTTTGCGGCAACCGTGTATGTATGGACTATGAGTAGAGTTAAATATAAATTTATTGATACCTACCCATATTTTAGAAATAAGATCGTTCGCATCCACTTTCGATCTGGCGAACGCGAAACTATAGAGATCCAAAGCAGATTTAAAAGCCTCGCCGCGCCGCGCTAGCCGCCGCCATCTTGGGTTAACCTCACGTTCTTTATACAGAAGACCTTACACACAACAGAGCAGGTACTTTTCTGCGGAGGAATATTAAAAATTAAAAATAACTATGAACATTATTCCTTTAGAAATAAACTCGAAAGCTACCAACTTGCATAACAAAGAACAATAAAAACCGACACGAACAGATAGCAGGAATAAAACAAAAAAAAATTAAAAATAAAAATCACAATACAGTCGTGCACGAAAGTTATAACCGGCTGGATGTGAAACAAGTACAGTCGTAAATAAAAGGGAATAGCGCGCGGCCCGACGCGTACTGTTATTGCTCGAAAATTTATGGCATTTACCCAAAAATTACCAGTTTCAGCCAGTTTACGACGCACTGAACTCAGACCCTACATTATATACAGTGGTTGTTAAGTAAACGCTCCCTTTTCGCTTATTGCTATAATCAAAATTGAAATATTAGTGCATAAAATCCGTGGAATAGTAATTCTCTAAGCAGTTATACCAGAAAAAGCTGTATAGCAGATATAAATGCTGAAAAATAGCACGAAATCAATTAAACTCATCAATCTAGAAGCTTAAAACTTATCAAAGAAGATTTAGGAACTCGGGGACAATATTGTGGAGCAGACCAGACGACAGTCTTACATCACTGAAACTCGGAACAAAACAGCATATTAAACAAACATTTGCTCAATGTCTTCGGTCACGCCCACGCCTGTCGTTTTGCAACCCGCTGCTCTCCCATTATCACCGCGGGATTCCGAATAAAAAGCGTCAAACGAAATCGTGAAAGTGGTTCATCTCGCTTCCTACTAATATTATAAATGCGAAAGCTTAGATGTTTGAAGTTGTGAATAAATTGAAAATGTTTGTGTCAGATATTTGCTGTAGATAATGTAACGGCGGGTGATTTGATGAAAAGACCATTTCTTTCATTTATTTTGTAAATAATTGGAAAACTATTAAATGCAGGTGAAGTAAATGAAAAGCTAATAGATTCCTAAGTGGCGAATCTCTAATGACTTTCTAAATTATCCCAGAAATTCGAGGCTCATCGCGTTAATCAAACGCTGGTGCAATATTGGTTAACCTAGATGGAAGCTGGTTTGAACAGTTTGAGGCAACATTTTGCATTGGTCACAAAATAGTCACGAGATATTTTTCGCTTTTTAAGATTTTGTAATACAGCTATTTCATTTTTTTTTTATGTAAACGAATGATGATTATAAAGTTTTGAGTGATACTGCACTGCGTAGTGCGCACTGCGCACGTCCTCCCGAGACAGCATACTAGTAATAAGATTACTAGACTGTTGGATTAGATCATAAAGTCTATGCCCAGTAATTTCACTAGCTGCAATGCCCTTCAAACTAGAACACAGTAGTGCTTACACATTATTTCTTGGTGGCAGAATAACTGGCAAAGCGGTGGTACCTACCCAGGGAAAGCAGAAAAGTCCTACCATCTATATCAGTATTTGTACTCTCAAATCGAAATGCAAAATGTCGGATATAAATACTTATTTCTGTCCTTCGAAATATTATTATTATTGCTCTAATCTTATTTACTTTTGATCCATAATTTTATTCGAATTTTGAATTGTTTTGGGCAATAACCAATGACAGAATTGTGAAATCAATATTTATTTGGAATTTGGATATCTAGCAGTTGCCATTTCAAACGAATATTCCACTTCTTTGCTGAAAGTTGATATTAACATAGATACAGGAAATATTCTCCACATAAACTGTCCGCTGTCAGACGCAGCACGAGACGGACGTTATTGTTTCGTCCGTCGCTCTGATGTAATCCGACCCGGTTAACAATCCAGGTCAATAGCGGGGTCAAGGCGCCGCGTTGTACCTTCTACAGCTGTAATGGGCACAATTATCTCACTACTAATACCATTATTTACCAATGACGATCAATGATCAACTGCTGTATATCTGGCACGTGTCGCGTCAAAGCCAATGCTTGCGATTTCAACTTTGACTACTTCATACCTTTCTTGATTGCAGCGCCCGGTCTATCTAAGATTATTTTTCTCACGGATGTATACTATTATCTTTTTAATGAATTGATCAATTAGATTAATTGATCAGGCAGGTCTAAATCCGGCTATGAGACTAGTTATTGCGAGAGTAAAATTATTGGTTTGCTTGACTAACTTGGGAGCAGTAGTCATGGTTCTTGTATCCTAAGCCCTGGGGTCTAGCAAAGATCCCTTTCCATTAGCGTTAACGCCAAACGATAACTCAAATGTATGGGAATGATATTAGCTATGACATTACCTGCGGAAAAGTTTTCCGCAGGTAGGTAATGCTTTGATGAGGGAGTAATAAGGATCTGGCACAAAGGTATCTATACAAAGACCGCCTTGCGGCACAACCGCCATGTTGTGGTGATATGACGAGCACCAAAGAGTATATAAGATTTCTCGTTGTTTTAGTGTAATCAAGTTGAGGTTTGTATGCATAGTGGGCGGTACCGCCGCCATATTGTGGTGAGAAATTGCCGCAAGTCACGTGACATATTTCTGATCCTCTTACTTCCCTTACGTGTCCCTTACCAAAGACGTAATGTCATTCCCATACATTCTGAGTTATCGTTTGGCGTTAGTGTTAAAGGAAAATTATCTTTGCTAGATCCCCTGATTTCATAAGACAGGCAAATCTTCAAATTGATGATAATTTGCTTCAGCGCGGTCGCGAATCAATTAGCTCCAATCCAATACTCAAAATTTAACATGCTCAAGTGGTTGACATTTTGTGCTAGACACATTGTTTTAATAACTACTCTAAAAGTGGCCAAAAAGCTTTTATTTGCATACAAAGTTAGAGTCTAACCTGTCCGCTTGGGTTTCAAATAGGTACCGTTCAACAAAACAAGTCCTCAAAATCAGCTCAAGCAAGCACATAGGTACCTACCTACTTCTAAACTTAGCTTCTAAAAATATCTGAGATATAAATTATCACACCTAGCTTTTGCGTTCGTGAGAAAACGAATTTAAAAGCGAGTCGGACGTCCGTAATCGATGCAACTCGGACACGGCATCCCCGCAGCCGCACTAATGTCTGAATCGGACGTGACGACACGCGTGTCCGGCGAATCGGCACGACACGTTCCTAATTCGAATCCAATCTCAATTTGCCGTACCAGATGACATTTTCATACGTGGAATTGAAATTTGAAAATGGAATAAGTTTTTGTAATTGCAAAACCTGCACTATGTTTATTTCACACGTAAGCAAAAACTCTTTCTTTTTTTGGTAATCTTAAAACATTTTCATAGTACCTACCTATAAAATGATACCTTATGACCTCATCTACCTTAGTCATTTACCTATTCCGGATAGATAGATGCTACTCCTTTTCTCTCGATTTCACCTACCTCCAATCAATTCTTCCAAAACATGTGGGTTGTTTATTTTATGTAGAGCCCATGTCAAAGTTTATAACGTGTTGGTACAGCCACAGAATAAATAACAGTATGTACTACTAAGTAAAGCTACCCTATTAGTATGTACTTATCAAGTACAGTATACCAATAGCTATCTAATCAGCTGATAATGGCACTGTCGGCAGGACTCAAGACAAATGACCTTACCATGATAAAATCACTAGGTACCTATTTTTTACCTGCATCTACATTATCTAATATCTTTCTGATCAAGATCAACTATAATAAGTTTCAAGTACTCGATCAATTCCAATGTAACTAGGTAAGTGTACGCTCTGATTACCGACGTTGATATAATAAAGAGTGCTCTAGCATCTAAACTACTGAACCAACTGAACAATCTTTAGTTAGACTGTCCCAGAAACAGCTGTGCCAACATCAGCAACCGTACAGTTCAGTTTTTTTTAAAAGAAAAAACCTTCATTCTTTTTCTCGAGTGCCAGTTTCCAAAGCCAATCTCGTTCTTCCAAATTCAATTCAAATTTGAATCTTACGCCTTCAATTTTAAAGGCGGGAGAGCTGGGAATTTGATTTCGTGGTGTAGTGTTGCCGCAATTGCTTTTCAATCCGCATTTTTTTGTCGCACAACAATGGGTACATTCGCCATTTTGTCGTTAGATTTCGCATCGGTCCGCTGCAGTTTATAGCACCGCGTAATTGATTGTTAAAAAAAACGTTGAATACGTTCTCGCGGCTGATAAAATCCATAAATGGCCGGTCTTTGTATAGATTGGCGGTTTTAAATTATTTATTTACCCAGAAACTATTATACTTACCCAAATTGATTTGAAATCTGCCTTTACTATAAGTGCCACGCTAGTGGCACAGCAGTAGCAGCAGTGGCAGTGGCAGTATAAGTGCCAGTGTTAGTGCCACGTTGAATTGCAATGCTGATGCGTTGGGTCAAATAAGTGCCAGCATTTTGGTCACGCGTCGCATCGACCAGGCGCTCTGATAGACTTTGGAAAACGCGATGAGCTCCCGGTCCCCACGTCTTGGTCTGTGCATGTCCAGTGACGTGGAAAAGATCATAAGATTTAAAAAAATCAAATGACTTGTAACTGGCAACCAACAACTGAACAAACGGAAAAGTCCATAAAAAATCTGAAAACAAACCTGGCACAGAAACGCGTTCGGATTTCAAAGCTTGACGAATTGGAGATTCGGAGCCGATTGCTTCCAGTCGACATGAAACTCGTACAAACTGGGGTGCACTTTATATTGTGTTTCCTTACCTTACACTCGAGGAATGGAAATCTCTTTTGGTGTTCGTGAGAACGTGAAATTACCTCGCATTTCAATTCAGATCATGTTCCTTGCCTAAAGACCTGGGAATTTGTTTTTAATGAGAATCAAATACATAGAGAAAGACTTATGTAATATCTAAAGGACGGAGCTATTTACTCAAAGTGCCTTTATGTAAAGTAGTTGTATAAAGGTCATTGAGATATGATTTAGGTTCCATAAAGTATCTTACTGTTTTTAGTTTACTTCTATTAATTATAACCTGAAAGCATAAATGGGATTAACAATATCTAATCTAAAAAAATTCAACACGTATTCTGATATTTTTATATCACATAGATAACTATTTGGAATACTAATTAAAAAGCGGTTCAGAAAGCTTAATATGTTATACAAGAGCGTTTTACCTGCAGTTTATTTTCGAATAGCAACAGGATGTCAGTTTTAGAAGTTCACCCGCAATATTTCAAAGTTTAGACTTCAGTATACGCTCGTTAAAATCTTTAAACGGTTCATAAAACAGTTAGCTGTTTTGTAAACTGGCCCCGTGAGTATTTACAAAATAATATACCCTTTTAGAACTCATTAAATTGAATGAAAATACATTTTCAACAACAATTACATTTCTAATTACAAATATGAATAGTAGAGGATCTAAGTTAGACCCTTGAGGGACACCTTGTGGAAACCACTATTTGAATGTAGTTTAGCGTATTTTATGCAGAATGGACAAACTGTATGGTACGAATCGTGACAAAACATTTACCGTTTTAATAACCGGTCTCTGTCGAAATGTATCCTATCAATATGTATGAGTGGAGTGGTGATAGAGATCAGTAGCACCAGTTATGTACCTACCTACTCTTTTATTTATACACAGTCCTTCCTTTTTTTGATGTATGTAATTATAATGAGATATAACATGACGCGAGACATGCGTTTTTCTTCTTTTTATATTTATAGGTAGTATACCTATATACCAATGTGTATCTTCTGTGCTTAAAACTGTTGTTGCAAATAAATTAATTTCATTTCATTTTCATTTTAGACATAAATGACATCCAAGTCATCTAACTTAGAGGAGTCAATGTCGGTAGAGACCAACACCATTAGCCCGTTCAAATAAAAACTAGTGGTAAATCCGCAATTGGAGCAACAGCCGAAGATCGGGCTCAGTGGCGTAGAGAACACAGGCTGATTGATGATGATGATGATGATGATGATGAAACCCAATACACAGTAAATGTAATAAATCTATAAACGTATCTAAGTGAATTGTTCTATTGTTCCAGGTTTCCACTTGAGTGGAGTGGTGCGCGCGCCAGCGGCAGTACCGCCATGTTCGGATCCAGAGAGGTTGTACAGGGTCACAGTGTCGTTTGACAGGTGAGCTACTTCTGCTACTGTGATATTAGCTAGATGATGCTAGATGAATTAGAACTTAAAGAAAATCCCGAAGGCATCAAAAGACAAGTATGGTGGTGATCTACCATTAAACTGTAATATCTAACCATACACGTTATACCTTTAAAAAACAAGACAATTTGTTGCTTATTTTGGGTCATAGGTATAACCAGTCTAACGTACGTGGATGTTTTTAGTTAACAATTAAAAGCTGCAATGGTGTCCGTTCGCCCGACGTTCTTTGAGTTAACTTGTACTATCTTCAGTTCTATTACACTACAGGGTATAGATGTTAAACAGCGTGAATTTGAACGCTACAGTTTTTTACCAATACAGATTTAAACAGTACCAGCTGCTCTAGCACGGGCGGTAGACGAAATCTTTCCTCTGTTTTACTCCACTTGACAAGTAAGCATTAAGCAAGTATGAAGAAAGTGACATCAAACGGGGAAAGACAATTTTGTCTACCGGCCGTGCTAGGGGAGCAGGCTGGCAGAATCTTGAAAATTTGCGTCTCATCTAGCCGTTAGGGCATTAGAAAGCAAAAGGTTGATTACGATTAGTAACAGGAACCTATAGCGGTCAATCAATGCCAAAAGTTTGACCAGCACCGTCCACAATACAACAAAGATAAAATGTCTACGACCCGATCAACCATAAAATTACTTTTTCTAGTGCCCAATAGAAATCCCTCGTTCTAAACCACAGTCGTAAAGAAAACTAGCCAATTGTCAGCATTATGAAGGTGACAAAGTTTTCTTTTCCCAACAAAAGGTATTATGCTGGTACATTGCCCTTTCTGGTAAAAGGGTCCTTTTAGAGCGATGTCCTGTTACAACAATAGCCCGGGGCCTTTGTGACCCCTTTTTATTATTGGCCCTTTGTTTTTTGTTAAGAAAGCAATTTGTTAGTAACGCTTCCGATATTTGGACGAATTATGTTTATGATGGTAATATTGGTAATGCTTCAAGTCTTTATGATTTGGTTAACAACTGGAAATCACAGACTGTGTCTGTATACCTCTGGTACATAAGGGGTAATATTATCTATTCCATGCCTCTAGTAAGTTTAGTAGCCTTGTAACAAAACACAGTGATTATCGTTATACAGAAGCTGCCTTATTTTTTGCAGCAATGTTATTTGTGCTAGTGGTATTGAGAAATTGCCTTGGGCAATGGGCATTGCTGTTGCCAGCGGTCCGTTAAAATGAGGTTTCATAAGGCTAATCATGGGCTTAGAATTTAAAAGACAAGCTGTTTATAGGAACTGCTTTTGGAACTCTTGAATATCCTTGCACATTACTGATCCTGGGACCACGAGGAAGCGCCCAACACCCAAGTACGTTCAGAATACTGAACCAAAACCGATCCTATATTCCACCATTCAGTCCTGTTTCAGTTTCATTTGGCGAAACTGAATGACGATACACATACCTACAACAATCATGTGAACTTTTTTCATTTTCTCAAAAGATTTGACCATAACTCGTATTACCCAAAATCCAATAAAATTAGAATTACCTATTATAAAACCCTTTTAAACTTTCGCGGTTGTTCTTTTTTTTACCTTTTGGATTTGGCTAATAGGACTTCTCTATCTCTACCTATGCATGTCATAAGAACTGACTACATGGGAAAGGAATGAGTACCAACTGCAACAAATGCTCAGTAACAACTCACTGCCACTCTACCAACGCCAGTAAAATTCTCGAGGAAGGATGACGACAGGCAGACGAGAGCTGATCGTAAAATAACAGCCAAATAGCAGTATGAATGGGAAGACTAAAGAATAGGGAATAAAAGAAGCTGATGATGATGATAGTATTAGTTCAGATAACGCTTTCTTTCACCAGATGCAAGATAACAGGAGTGACGTGCAGTTGCGAAGCGCGCGACATTTTCTGGTGCCAGCACGTGGTTGCGCTGGCGCTGTACCGCATCAGGAACGCAGACTCCGTGCGGTTACGTGTGCCTATATCTGGTGAGATGGTTGCTGTGTTAAGCTTTTTTTTTTAAATATAAAAACGAATGTTTGACGAGCTAGTCGTTCGCCTGATGTTAAGCGTCACGGCTGGCTGCCCGTAACAGATGCAGTGTCACTCGGAAATAAAAATTAAAGTTTCACGTGACACTGCATTCCGCACGTCATCCTGAGATATCACGCAGAGATCAATTCAGATCATAAAGTCTTATTTACCCAGTAATTTCCACTAGCTACAAATGCTACAATGCCCTTAAAACCGGAACACAATAGTGCTTGTGTTGCTTGGCGGCAGAATAACTGGCAAAGCGGTGGTACAAAGCTAGGCAAACTTTCCAGAAATGTCCTGCCACCCGACAAAGCAGCAGGTGCAAGGTCTTGCAAAGATACTTCTTTGAAAGCTACAGTGTAATGGGAAATTGACTTAGCCTCCTGAAACTCCAAGACCTGTTGGATCAGATGACAGTGTCGTGACAAACACTGGGTTTGTCAGTGTTGCGCCGTCTCTAAACTTGGATGCCGTAAGAGCTGGCCAGTGTACTAGACCAGGGTCGATAATTTTTAAAACCAAAAAAAATAATAGTAGGATGAAACCCATTAGAAAAGGAGGGGAATATTATAAAAATGAAAGGAAAAATAATTTACGTGCGATCTGAGGTCGGGAAGGGGATGGGGGTGAGTTTTTAAGGGTAAAAAATGGTTTTTCTCGATTTCCGGCAAAACTAAAAGTCGTATCGAAAAAAGTCAAATGGCAAAGTTGTAGGTAATAAAAAGATCTAAAACTTTTGTATTTACACTTTTTTCACATAACCTCAAAATTTATGTGAAAAATCCAAAAAACCAAGTTTTTGGTTTTTTATTTTTATCTTTTACAAAAATTTTTTTTTTTTAACGAAATTTGGTGAAAACTTACCTTTTTATGTCCCAAATACGCTGTAATTTATTTAATTAAAAATATTTATTTTTTCACCTTATTTTGAATTAATATCAAAAAAACACCCTAATTTTCAATCGAAAATTCACCCGTCAAAATATCAGCTTTTTTCAAAAAGTTGGTATGGTTTCTGTTCGTTGAAATCCCTACTTTCCGATGGTGAAAAAAAAAATATATGTTACTACAGTAAATCTTCTCAGAAAATGCAAAAAATAAAAAAAAAATATTGAAGAAATAAATGTCAAAATGTATAAAAAATATATCAAAAAGTTGGTATGGTTTCTGTTCGTTGAAATCCCTACTTTCCGATGGTGAAAAAAAAAATATGTTACTACAGTAAATCTTCTCAGAAAATGCAAAAAATCAAAAAAAAACTTGAATTCGAAAAAATTTTTTTAATTATTATAAATAATTTTGAGCTATTTATTAAAATTTACACTTTAATTACTCGAAAAACGTTAGATTACATGTGACATTGATAACAAAAAAATTGCAAATAAAAATATACTACTATAATTAACAAACAAATAAGTTAATAAAATTAATATTTAATAAGACATCCACAATATTTGGAGAAAGTTGTCGAATCTTCTTTAAATTATATGCGTAGATGCCTATTTATAACTATTTAAAGATAAATTATATATACCTGAGTAGATATACCTGAGTGACCTACGAAAAATTGTAGCCCATCAAAAGGTATTTCGTGGAGAAGTGGGGAAGGGGCTAGGCGGGTCTGGGTCTTACTACATACATACCTACACCTACCTACCTATATACTATATATTTCGTAGCAGCTGTTACAACCGTTAGCCTAACCAGTATTCGAAATACAGTACAGTATACAACATCGTTTATAAAAATACACGTGCACGCTGAGTTTCTTGAAGATAATTGTGACAAGTTTACTTAAAAAAACAAAAAACTTTACGAATCTGCATAGGAAGGTAAATACTATCTCTATTTTTATCTGTATCAATCAACTCAAACATAAAAATCGTAATATTTTCTTTAAAAAATAGTATGCTTAACGTAACATAACCTAAAGATTGAAATTAAATGATATTTTAGTACAAGATAAAAAAATAATAATCTCCTTAATTTTGCACAAACAAATTTAGTTAATCCCATGAAAAAAAAATATATTTCAAAGTACATAAAAAATCTATAAAATATATATCGTAAATGTATTTTTAATAACAAACTTTTGGCCGATTTCCATATATATTTAATACATTTTTAATACATTTATAATATATTTTTTATACATTTTGACATTTATTTCTTCAATATTTTTTTTTTATTTTTTGCATTTTCTGAGAAGATTTACTGTAGTAACATATATTTTTTTTTCACCATCGGAAAGTAGAGATTTCAACGAACAGAAACCATACCAACTTTTAGAAAAAAGCTGATATTTTGACGGGTGAATTTTCGATTGAAAATTAGGGTGTTTTTTTGATATTAATTCAAAATAAGGTGAAAAAATAAATATTTTTAATCAAATAAATTACAGCGTATTTGGGACATAAAAAGGTAAGTTTTCACCAAATTTCGTTAAAAAAAAAAAAAATTTGTAAAAGATAAAAATAAAAAACCAAAAACTTGGTTTTTTGGATTTTTCACATAAATTTTGAGGTTATGTGAAAAAAGTGTAAATACAAAAGTTTTAGTTTTTTTTTATTACCTACAACTTTGCCATTTGACTTTTTTCGATACGACTTTTAGTTTTGCCGGAAATCAAGAAAAACCATTTTTTACCCTTAAAAACTCACCCCCATCCCCTTCCCGACCTCAGATCGCCCGTAAATTATTTTTCCTTTCATTTTTATAATATTCCCCTCCTTTTCTAATGGGTTTCATCCTACTATTATTTTTTTTCACTTTTTATTATTTTTCAAGGCTTCTACCCTGGTCTATACCTGTAGGTATTAGTTATAATGATTGTAATCTTAAGGGAAAGGGATACATTTTTTGAGCGGTTGCTTGCCTCTTGTATCCATCGGCTCCCCGCGAAACTGATGGGGGAAGAAAGGTTCTCGAGTGCCGACCACGAACCGGAAGAAGCAGCGTAGCCCGCCCCCCACTAAGTAGGTGGACGAACTGGTGACCTGGCCAGTCTAAGTATTAGATACACCAAATAGCTGACTAGTGACTGTCATTCCATCAGCGAATTTTTCCGAGGAGGGTTGTAAAGTCAGGCTGGCAGTCGTAAAAAACTTAATCTACTACTAACATGAGTGCAATAGAAATAAATGCTGGTATCAGTGGGATAAGGCTATGCGGATATTGATGATAATCTTGAACATAGTGACTTCATCCTATTTCAGAAACCCTGCTCCAAATGGACAGACAGCAACTGCAGAAGTTCGTCCAGTACCTGATAGCGGAACATCATACAGAAGTGTTGCCGACGGCGCAGCGGTTAGCAGACGAGGTGTTGCAAGCCCGGTCGGCCATCAACAGGATCTGTGGAGCACCAGACCCGACCGCCGGACCGCCGCCTGATGCGCACCACGCCTGGCATTTGGATGAGCAGCAGGTGTGTGTACGGGCACCATTGAAAATAAATCCTGATGAAAGCTATAGAATACTGTTATCTTTCTTCCATCAATCTGTTGATGTTGTAGTGGGAATGAGGCAGCGGCAGAAATTTCTTCTTCTTAATGGCGCGGTTATGATACTTACTAGACCCGTCTTGTTAAGTATTTTGTCTCGGAGGAACTACAGTCATCCTAGTTTCCATTAGTTAAATGTGCATAAGTATAAATTGGGGCGGTTTTAGCGGAGTTTTCGTATTAGTTTTTTGCCAAGCTTGGCAAACATTAGGTTATACAGATTATTAAATTATGGCGGTAACAGCCACATTGCTGCGCTTCTACGTAGTCTTTTTATAATTATACATATACCTTCCCCAAACACTGAAATTAAAAATTAAAATTAAAAATTAAGTTGCAGGTTTTCAAGTTAATCGTTTTCATGTTCTTCTTGGCAGGGTGGCCAATAAAACTAGAACCCCGAATTAATCTATGTGTGTATTCGCCACAGAATTCACACTAGTGTGAGTTCTGTGGTATTCGCTGATAACATAAATCCCAGTTTGAACTTGTTTTTGTGTGGTTTCATAGCAAGGAGAACAGAGAAACCTCTGAACTTACTAAGTCGTCTTTTGTTTCAGGTCTGCGAACAAGTGCGAGCATATCTATTACAGGGAACCTATTACAATGCAAATAAGCAGCTTAATTCCTTATTTTCTAAGGTAAGTTGTATTGGATCTATAAACCCCGCTTGAGTTTACCCCTAATCTCTAAAAAATCTCCAAAAAATGAAATTAATTTATAAATTTATCAAAAGCTACAATAAATAGTCTCTGTTTTTTGTTCCTAGATAGTGATAGGAAATACTCGAAATACCGGTTACTAATACCTCATCATCCTCTTTGCCTTTTCTCTTATGTTATTGGGGTCAGCTCCCAATCTAACCTGTAGCGAATTACACGAGCGACTGCCATCTGACCTTAAGTATGTATCCATCCCCTTCCAGGTAAGAGAAATGCTCCGAGCCCAAGATTCAAACGGGCCCAGGATGCTGATGCTCATGACAGAGCAGTTCCTCTCCGACCCTCGCCTCCTTTTATGGAGGAACCAGAACACCCCCATGACGGAGAAGTGTCGGCAGCTGTGGGAACAGCTGGGGGCTCTATGGGTCAGCATAGTGCTGGACCCTGGAAGTAATAAGTGTCATAGGATGCAGTGGAGGTGTCTGTTGGAGAAGTGGTCAGCGGTGGAAGTTTGTCCTACAGAAGACCCAGATTATAGGTCGTTCCCTTTGGTGAGTTTGGTTAGTCCCTCAATTTTTCTATCACCATACCTCAATTATTGTTCAAGTTCAAAATTAATGTCGTCATTAAACTTAAATAACAGCATGTCATAGATAACATAATAGGTACTATACCTACTATGTTACTATACTAGTAATGACCATGTATGTGACCATTGCCAATTTCAGTACGCGAGGGAACGTGAAAGAAACGAAAGGGATCGTGACAGAGATCACCGTGACAGAGACAGAGAGAGGCATCGTGACAGGGAGGAGAGGGATAGAGAAAGGCTGAGAGAACGAGAGGAGAGAGATAGGTAAGCAATGTCATAAAGGACAAAAAAATGCCCGCCATCAGCTCATTCCGTCATCCCCTTTCCATCATAGAATTACAAGGCTTGGTGATTCTTTACATCCTTACGTCGTTAGTGTACCACGTACAAGTCCGCACTAAGCGTTTTGCTGAGTCATTCATAGTCCGAACGGCCAAGGAATGGAATGCTCTTCCAGCAACAGTGTTTCCTCCTGGGTATAACCTGGGTCTTTTCAAGCCAAGAGTGAATGGGCATCTCATGGGCAAACGCGCTCCACCTTAGACAGTTTCGTCACTTACCACCAGGTGAGTTGTTGTCAAACGTATGCCCAATATAGCAAAAAAAAATAACTATGAAACAGACGAGTTAAGTACAAAATTAATGCTATTTACCAACCGCGTTGAAAAACAAAAGGAGATTTTCAAGTGGTTTCATTTTTTGATAGTCTTCTACAACATAATCGAGAGAAAAGGGTTAAAAAGCAAATCCAAAATAAGATGAGGAAGAAAGGTTCCAAATTCGACTTACGACCACGAACCGGAAGTCTCAGCGTAGGCCCTCCACCAGGTGGACCGTGGTCAGAATCGTGTGGGAAGCCAATAGATGTAAGAGGCACGCAGCTGCTCAAAGCGGCGCTCTATGGCGGAGGCCTATGTTCAGCAGTGGACGTCTTCAGGCTGTTGATGTTTTTTTTATGAAAATGAATGACGTGACTGTCTAGTCTTTCACTAGCGACACGGCCGCCCATAACAGTTGCAGTGTCACTCGGAACTTTAAAATAATAAAATAAAGTTTCGCGTGACACTGCACTGCGCACGTCATCTTTAGACATCACACAGTCTAGTAATCAGACTACTAGATTGTGAAATCAGGTCATAAAGTCTCATTTGCCCAGTAATTTTGCTAGCTATAAAGCCCAAATGATGATCCAAAATATAACGTGATGATTTCTTTTTCAGAGAAAGACATAGGGAAAGACAAAGGAGAGAATTGCATTCCCATTCGGAGAGCTCCGACGAAGAATCTAGGCCTAATAAGTAAGTACCACGATCTCTGCGTAAGTATTTGATGAAATGTGAACTACCCGCAATTTGGACACAACGCGAACTTGATCAAGTGTTATTAGATCTTCCTTTGTTTCCAGCTATGAAAGAGAGTACAGGAGAGCGAGTAAGAGATTAAGATTACACAACCAAAGGTCAGCGCCGCCATTGACGCCACGGACTGTGTTTCACAAGTAAGTTTCTTAAATTATATTCTATTCTGTTCTATTCGGTTCTATTTTATTCTGTTCTGTTCTACTCTATTCTGTTCTGTTTTATTTTATTCTGTTTTGTTTTATTCTATTCCCCAATCCAATTATACGAACCTTATAACTTCCATTTTCTAGTTGCTGTGATCAAGTCGTTTTCAATGCATGCTGAAGGGTACATTGAAAACCATATCACATTTTGCTCGTCTTCTTCCACCAGAGGTCTTTGATTTTTCTTGTATCACATCAAATCATCAGCTAGAAAACATCTACTGGAGAATACGAGCCCTTTCTATTAAGGACGGCAGGCGTTTTGGTGATTGCAGTAGTTTATAATGCAGATCAAGGAAAATGCTAGCTGCTGGCCATTCCCTAGATATTCCCTTAGGCGGGTCTTATGGCACCCATGGGAAGAGATGAGGTGATCCTATTCTTACGCTGTGCCGGGACCACACGGTCCGTGGCATACTTCATCGAGCTCCATTCTGTACAACTAGTTTTTTTTTTCCCTTATATTTTGGCTCCACACATAGTGTATTTAGCCAGTGTCAAGTTTTGTAATTTTTCATCGTGTTATGGAAATTTTCACTTAAAGTCAAGTCATAGTCACAGTCAGAGTAGTCATAGTCTAGTCTAAGTCATAATCCAGTCTAAGGCATGCCCTAGTAAAGTGGTGGCAACTTTACTAGAGGCTTCTATGGAATTTTGGAAGCAACACGAAAAACCACGTTTCACTACATTATATCACTTGCCCACACTCATGCTCGTAATTCAGCACTTAATGTGTAAAACACCACCAATTTTAAACATTAACACTGGAAAAAGCATAAGTTTTGTAAAATAATACAATGCACCCACGTGAACTTTTCCGCGTTCCCGCCAAAACTCCGTACAACTAGTTAGTCTGTTTAATCGGTCGGAGTGGAATAACGGGTTTTTTTGTATATTGTAGGCCCTTAAAGTACCTATACATAAGCAAGGTGGGTCATGATCCTCATATATCCCTCCTAGACTCTTAAACCCTAGGCAATAGACCACAATACATACATACAGAAACTCTTGCTTGTGTCATATGACCAGATTTTGTGATCGTAATACCTAATTTATTTAATTCTTTACCGCTCCACACCTTTCTAGAAGCTTCAATAATTCCTATAATTCCAGGGCGTTAGATGCGGTGGACATATCGTGGGAGAACGAGCACCTGAAGAACATCCTGAGCAGTGACGAGTACTATGACTCGGAGAAACCGGAGAAGGCTGGAGGTTCGGCTTCCAACCAGCTGCAGCCCTACCCCAAGTATAATGAGGACGGGCAACCGTTGTGGCATGGTGAGAAGGCAGAAGACTATTAGTCTGTAACTCGGTATAGAAGTTTGGTCTTATACCTTAGGAGACCTCAGCAGGTTGACTCCTTATCCCCCAAGCTCGTTGTTTGTATGCGTCAAATTTTTTTACGGGATCTCCGGCTGTCTTCCTTCTACGTTACATATATATCTGTTCAACATTCTGCTTCGTAAGAGTGATGAAAAACTTGAGGGGTTTTGAAGGGACACGCTGTCAGACGGTTTTCTTTGTATCTAAGTAGTTGACTAAGTTTCTTGGTGTCAGAACTTTTTAAATCGTCCGAAATCTAGCGACGGTTGTTTTAAGAGACCAACTGAGACTGTGACGACTTCCGAAATATTAGTGCTGACTCAGCATTACAATTAGATCAATGGCAGTTACGGATTTCTGCCAAAAAATAAGTTACATTTAGTATAATTTCCTTGTGACCCGTGACCCGTGCCCTTGTGTTTCGTTGTGTGTAGTAGAATACCACTTAACATTTCCCAAAGAATATTAGTCGCGTTTTGTTTTTCCACGTTTTTTATACTAATTAGCCAACACATACTAGCTGAGATCACCAAACTGCTATAATGAGACCTTCCCTTCCGCAGAACACCTCCCGGTGGTGGGCGCGCGCATCGAGGCGCTCCGAGCGCACGGGCGCGCGCCGGCCGCCTTGAGGCTCGCCGTCAGCGCGGCGCGGGCCATGAGGCATCGACAGGTTTGTTATAATTACACTTTTTTTTCTATAATTTTAAACTATTGGACATGTAAATATGCTGTGTTAGACCAGCGTAAGAGTAGGACCACCCCATCTCTTCCCACGGGTGGCGTAAGAGAAGGGAATATCCAGGGAATAGGCAGCAGCATTCTCCTCAGCACATTAAAATCTTCTGCGATCACCAAGACGTCTATCAAGCGTGGTGGTGATTATGGCAACCCCCCATTTCCCCAACCTATCATAAAAGTCCAACCTCCCTATGATAACGTCCAGTGACGTTTTATGAGAGAGGCGTATGTTCAGCAGTGGGCTGTTGATGTGATATGCCAATTATGCCATTGGTTGTGACCATATTATTGCGAGAGACTGCAGAGTTAAATCCAAGTAAATATAACCATCTTTCTTAGGAGGTGGCCCAACGTCGATGGCAAGAAGTTGGAGCGGGAGAAGCCTCTTCCAGCGGTAACAACAGCTGTTCCGGTGCAGACGCCTGCTCTGGAAGCTGCGAGAGAGTGAAGCTATCTCTGGTGGTGGCTCACATGGATGCTGGGACCTGTCTCTCTGGAGCTGCGACCTGTGCGCTCTCACATACAGAGCGGTGTATTGGACGAGGTCAGTGACATATAGTATTAGACAAGGTCAGTGACCTTCTCCAAACATCAGCTGTTCGCTCGCACATTAATACAATGTGTGTTCTTTCTCTGATCGCTACACTAACCCCCGGCTTCTCGTACGTTTGTCAAACTTATGTCAACTTAATACACCAAATACTGCACGCTCATTGGTGGAAAACAGCTAATGATCAATAGGCAACCAATGAGCGTTCAGTATTTGATGTGTTAAGTTGACATACGTACGAGAAACCGGGGATAGGTCTGATATATAAAACAAGTTATATTCTTGCTAAGCTGTTCCTCCATTTCCAGACAGCAGATGTTGGACGGGATGGACGCTAGAAGCCATCTGGTGTGTGTACGAGTGCCTCGCCGACGCTTGCCTGGCGCCGGACGACCAGCGCGCTTCGCCGAGATTACATACAGCTTACCTGGATGAAGAGCCTAACACTGGGTTACCGCCTAGGTGAGAAACTTTCATGGTTTTGAACTGGCATATTTTGACTACTTTGCCATCAGAAAATGAGTCCCCTGGAGACATTTCAATCGCAACACTCAGATATCTAAATTTACCACTTTTGTCTTTCTGTTTCTGAGGCATGGCAGCACTTAAATGGCTGGTCATACTGTGACTGTGTCTGCCGTTTTCGTTTGTCGCGAGCGTAAATGCCATTTTGCCCGATGATGGCATGTTCTATAGGATAACATTAGACCTACCTCTTCCTTTAGAATGTGTAGAATTGGGAGCAATTCATTACAATGGACAGTGGTTCTTTAATTAAACGGACAAAGTTCCATAAACTTTGAATAGTCTGACTCGCTTGGGTAACGTATGCGTTTACCTGCCTTGCTGAGATAAAATTTAACGAAGTTCTCTAAATCTTTAGACGCTGATAAAATCACTCCTACCTTTTTCGCTCATGGGTCGTACTGTGAACTCTTAGCGCGATTCAAAACAGACCCTATAATGGATCGCTTGTCAAAATCCTCATACGAAAAAAACAAAGCGATCCAATATAGGCTCTGTTTTGAATCGCGCTAAGAGCTCAGTACGCCCCCATATCATAGAAAACGATTTTATTATCCGAAAATTTGCAACGATATTGTGTGATGTGAAGTGAAATGAACCACGTAGATTCTAGAGAATACTTAGGGTGGGTTTTTTTATCCGTAGTTAAGGTAACCAATGGTTAAAAACTTACAAATATTGACCATTGGTTAGAATTTGTTAGTTTTTATCCATTGGTTATCGTAACTATGGATCAAAAAGTCATCATTTTGAGACAATCAATTCTTAATTATTCAATATCCATTTGCAAGGTACCAACACGTGCCAGTAGCTGGCAGCAAGAACCCTGAGGAGACGTATCTGGCGCTGGCGCTAGAAGCGGCCTTACTGGGCTTGGGAGTGCAAAGGATGTTACCCAGTGGGCTATACGCACAGGAGAGGTATTGTAAACAGGTGAGCATTGATTTTATTAGTGATCATTTATTTTTGAGGGTAGGTAGGTATATTATGTTCGTTTTTTGTAAACTATGATGTTCATTTGTTTCGCAATAAGGTTAGCAAACTTGTTGTGCTTTGGATTTTGATTACATAGGGTTCGGTTCGACCAAAAGTCAACGCCATGACCACGGCTTAGTTCAAAATTAGTATCCTCTTTAACAAAGGCAAAGCGATAAAAGCTTTGAACCAATTTTGTTTTGCATAAGCCTATAAAAGTGAGAGAGTTGGCTAAGTTTCTGGTATAATATAGTCTGAGTTAGTGCTTCAACGCATCTGCCGCCAGCCACACAAGCTTTAGCTCTTTGCAAGACGGAAAATTTACGAAAGAAAATATTGGTTCAAACATTTCTGCGTCGATTTGGCTGAAGACTGGAATATGCATCTGAATAGACTTGTGGCTCAGTCGCTAATGTCGCTAGTGGTGATAAAAGTGACTGCTTAGGGCGTTGTATACAACGCCACTAGGCTTTATCATTGAGAGAGTTTGCCATAATCACCACGCTTGCCAGGCATCTAGGTGATCACAGAAGATTTTAATGTATCGAGGAGAATGCTGCTGTCTATTCCTTGGATATTCCCTTAGCCGTCTCTTACGGCACCCGCGGGAAGAGATTGGAAGTCCTATTCTCAAAATGATGTCACCTCACCAAAGTAATACCTTCCAGGAGGAGCGTCTAATCAGCCAGCTGCAGCGCGTGGAAGGCGAGTCGGCGGCGCTAGTGTGCGGTCGAGTAGCTCGCGCGCTACTGGCCGGCGGCGCCGCGTCGTGTCTCGGCGCGCACGTGCACCCTCGCGCGGCGCCCGCGCACACCTTCGCGCGGTTCCTGTTCCTCACGCTGCTGCCCAGCGAGCCGGACCTGGCCTACCGCGTGGGGCTGCGCGCTATGCGGTGAGGGGTCTTTGTATACTGGCTACTTACTGATGCTTACTTGTTTTTGATGTATCTATATGGAGCCTGCTGGTGGCTTGCATGCTATGTGGTGAGGGATCTTTGTATACTGGCTAGTGATGCTCGCTTGTTTTTGATGTATCTACATGAAGCCTGCTGGTGGCCTACGTTCTATGCGGTGAGAGGTCTTTCTATATTAGTTATTTGACTCTCATTTGTTTTAATAATTGCGTGTTTTACTGTGATATAGTGCAGGTTGCTGATCGTCACTTATTTTAGTACTGCGCCTGGATAACCACTTTTGTGATCGTCATTTGTTTTACTTACACGTTTATTTTGAAATCTTCTATGGAACTCCTTTGGTGATTGTCGTTTGTTTTGTTTTACACCTACCGTCACATTTAGAAAGCTACCCCACATGTAGGTGTGATTAGTGATTGCAATTTGTTTTTTGTGTAATTTTAAATTCTTCTATGGAATACTTTTGGCTGCGGAGTCGGCTGTTATTAGTTTTATTAGTGTCTGCCTGAAATCTAGAATGAGGTTGCTGATCGTAATTTGTTTTATCGTCTCGCTTATAATTCCGTCGGTTTCGGTTAATTAGTAATTATCAAAGTTTGCCGAAGCCAAGTTTGCAGAGTGAGGTCGTCATTTGTTTCAGCTGCAACGTTCGCAACTGAAACTCCCCTGTCTAGTCTCCGCGTATCTCGCGCGCATGAATCTCTTCGTACCCTTACATACCGCCATTACTAGAACACCACCTGTCTTTTCTCTCTTCTTGAGCTCTACAATGATTATGTTTATCTTCCAGATTACCGATGGTGGAAGAAGCGTACGCGTTGGATGGAAGCGCGGGAGGCGCGGGCGCGGCGGCCGGCGGCGCTGGCGCATGGCACACGTTGCAGCATGCAGAGCAACAACAAGCTGCACTTGCTAGTGCACTACTAGGTAATAATCCTTTTGAAATAGAATATTACTGAGCATACTTCGATGATATTAACATAGAATAGAATAGAAAAACTCTACAACATAACACAACAACACAACAAAATATAACACAAACACAACACATAATATACCAACAAAAAAAAAACAATAACAAAAAAAACGACGCGCATAAATAAAAAAAAACAAACGCGGCGTAAATATGTTATGTTAACATAATATATTTTTTCAAGTTATTTTGATTTCTAAACCAAACTCCGGAATCGAATTTGATGAATTTTCTATGGGATCTGTGCGAAAGTATGCTCTTTAAGTATTTTCCAAATAGGTTTATAAGTGATGGAGATATGAAGACACAAGCAAAAACCGAATTCAAGTCGGCTGAAAGAAAAGATTGTTTTCACGTTCATATATTATACTCTTCATTATAAATCGTGAGAATTTACCCGCTCACATTATTGTGATCGAACTACACTGGGTGAGTTCGTAGATCACGGTGGGTTCCAATCCCTGCTAATAACGCCAAAACGCACACTTAGGTTCCATTCGCAAATAAACGAAAATTTAGATTTTTTCTCCTTACGTCAATGTGTCAAACGATCATTTTGACCCATCGCTTGTCTCGGTAAAAAGTGACACAATTCGGTGGCATTTTTACTTCGACTGGAGCGTAGGGAAAAGAAAACTGTCAAAAACGGTCACAGTAGCATAAAGTAGCTTTCTTGTAGTGCTTTATAAAACTAAAATCTTTATATGATAAGTAAAAGTGTCAATTATACATCTCTGTCAGGAAAAGAAATGAGAGTTTGTCTGAATGTTGTTATTTAGATTAAGATTCTGTATTTTGTATAACAAATAAAAAAATTGTGATCACTTTCATTGCGAGTGGAACGACGTTTTTGAATGAAAACTCTTGAAAACTTCGAAAGTAACGCTATTTTAGTACGACTGGAACCCGGTCTCTATCATCTCTCCATCAGTATGTCTGGCCTTCACAGGTGCAGCCCGCGGCAACCCGGGCCGCCTCCGCGCGGCTCTAGGCGCGGCGCAGAGACACGTCCGGTCGGCCGCACAACTGTTCCGGTTAGCGCAAGACGCGTTACGGCACGCGGCGCCACCTGACGCTCCGCACCATCACAGGGACTTGTTAGCTGCAGCCTTCGAACTGGGACTTCAGGTCAGTAGCTCATCAAATTCTAGTGGACAACTCAACAGCTCTTAAAGCTAATTAATTCTATTCTTATCATCATCATCAACAGTCTGAAGATGTGTACTGCTGAACCCATAGAGCATCACTTTGAGCGGCTGCTTGCCTCTTGCATTGATCGGCTCCCCGCGGTTTTGACCAGGTCATGGGTCTACCTAGTAAGGGCTGGTCTACAGTAATTACGTAGTTACGGTTAGGAAATCATTGCTGTCAATCCAGGTTGTCGCAGCTGTTCTGTCTCGCATAAGCGAACGTAGGAATTATAAGCCAAGGGCCTACTTTGGAGTGTTCGTTCTGCCCACAGACCTAGAATTTTTTCTAAGTCTATGGCTCAGCCGTCTTCTTGGACGTAATAACGTCGTCTCGTATTCAGAAACGAAGGTTAGGAAAGTAATTTTCCTCTCGAAGGAAGCTTATTCTCCCATGAGCACAGATTATGTAGTGAAATGAAAAGCTATGCTAGCCCATGAGTAAGAGTTTAACGCTTCCACCAAAATTCAATTAATCCGACATCCTCACAGTTTATCATTACCCTGATAGACCAAACCGCCAATATACCTGCTCTCCTTACGAGAGTTTTGCCATGATCACGGCTGTGGATGGTCTTGGGAATCGCAGTGGTTGGAGAAACATTGCTACACATTCCTTCGACTCCTGTAGGGTTAGCACGACCGGTAGACAAATCTGTCTTTCCCCTGTTTTACTCCAAGCAAGTATGAAGAAAGTGACGTAAAACGGGAAAAGACAATTTTGTCTACCTTCCATGCTGACCCAGCTGGTGTCGCGACACCCAAAGAATGAAAAGAACCCAAGCAACAAAATTATCCTATAGTGCACGGGTTATAGGCCTGCAGCACTAATAACGGTCGCTTAGTGGTTCTAGAGTTTGCTGCCACGCTTATACTAGCATGTACGGAATCTGTTTGGCCTTGTAGTACATCTGTTCTTATATGTTAACTTATTATCGTCTATAGACCTAAATTAACAGCACAGTATAAGCTAAGATGTCCTATAAAAGTACTGCAAAGGTGTAAACACGCTTGGGAATACGTGCTCTGGTAAGCTATACTTATAATTGCCTACAAGAATCATTATAAACCCATTCTAAGTAAAGTATGCTCATAAGAGTATCAAATAGAACTAAACGTACTGGATACCATTTGCACTTGTTACTTGAATTTATAGGGGTTTATAACGGCTTATTCCAAGAGTAAGTGTACTTGGTTTTATTGAGGATTTGTCTGACACAGTTATAATCTTAGCACGTTTATAAAAGATTCGTGTAGTATAATTACGAACCAAAGTTGTCTGACTAACCCTAATTCCTAACAATATGGCGATGCTGTAGTTCTAATGCAAACCATTTTGAAACCAAGTAAGTGTATAACAGTTCTATAATGAACTTTGGGAAGAAAGCTAGATAAAATGGAGACTTTTCATTGTAAGCGTTATTAAAACCAATATTATTTTCAAATGCAAGTTGTTAAATATGCTATTTTCAAGAGGCGCGTAAATATTTAGTTTTAAAACATAGTATACTTCGCCGTAAATATACGTCTGCTATGCGAACACATCTTATTAAGTATGTGTAACACTGCAGATGATACATTTGACTCATTAGATAATACGCTTTAAAGAAAACAGATTATTTACCTTTTTATCAAACATTTTTATATTTTTATAAATAGGCAATATCACAACTGTTTTTGAAAGAGCTTGAAACAGATACACAGAGTAAGTTAGAGTCGTGTATGGTTCTTTTAGGCGCTTATAGTTGGCTTCGCGGGAAGCGGTTAGTTCTGCGTAGTCCAACTATAAGAATACTATTGGTCTAAGTAGTAGTCACCAAGTCTACTATGGGTGTATTAGAAGAAAGAGTGCGCCTATAAATTGGGCCCTTTTCCGTTGTTATAAGAGCTTACTATCCCGTTATAGTCCTTAAAAAATGGTGGTTCCAGAGCAGCTACAAAACCACTTTTTGTTGCTTGGGAAACAGACTATTTGGCTGGGACTTTACGACATGTTATCCATTTTTTGTAAATCAAACAACAACATCCATTCGTCTACAGGTGTTAAGAATGACGCTGTCATCGGTAAACTGGCGGCGGCGAGAGATGGTCCGATGGCTTGTCACATGCGCCACTGAGTTAGGACTTGATGCGCTACTATCCATCATGCAGAACTGGTGAGTGCTCTTGAATACTGGACGAAATATTCGTCCCAATGATCCAGTACATAGTTAGATTCAATCCCATTGACTGAAAGAGACATCATTTCACTAATATCGGTAGTGAAATATCTGGTAATGTGGAAATGCTATCACGTGTTCACGGGTTTTCGCGTTTAACAACACTACATCGCCTGATGGTATTTCACCTACAATTGCCAAGAAGATACCTACACTCTTAGGTTGAAGTCTTCAACATTGCTATAGGAAAACATAGACGTTCTACTTTTTGATGATCCCTTAAATAGTGATCCAGGTATGAGATGGTTTTAAAATTTGGGTGAAATTGGGGAAAAAGGCACGAATGTGCTACAAATCTTCTAGCATTTAAGACATTGCGACATTCAAATATTTGCGCAGGCAGCACTAGTGACCAATAATCTGTCACAGGTATGCGTCTACCGTTCTTATTTTGTTCTTTTAAGCGTAAATGTTCTGATATGGTCCACATACATTCATCTCTTTCAAATTCAAAATTGTTTATTTCGTATAAGTAGGTAGGTACAACCTAAAGGCCCCAAACGGGTATTGCGTAACGCGTAACACCCAGTTTGTTGTTACAACACCGATACTCCAGCTCGCTTTAACCTAGGTGTTATAACACCCATGTCTCGGCTTTAAAAGAATACAGGAGGATTTTAGTCTTCTAACATCAGTGTACCCCCTCAGGTACGAACTATTCACCCCTACGGAAGCGACAGGCCCCGTGGCCGCGGCCGCCATGTCTCACGCGACGGCGCTACGACTCGGGCTGTCCTTCGATCAGCAGGAGAAACTCAGCGCCTGCGCACGGACGCTCGCTTTACAGTGTGCTGCTAAGGTAATCGTCACCATTATCACCATCATCATCATCAACTGGAAGATGACAATTTGTTGGTAATGATTTCTTTGAACTAGGAAGTGCCACATCAAAGTTGGTTTTTGCTAGCGATTTAGGCTCTCCACTTGGATCCACAGCTGGGATCCGTATGTGGATCCAAGGGTACTTTTATTTCCTCTTTAATCCACATGTGGATCTACGGACACTTTTATGTTATATCCACGGCTTTTGTGGTCCTTTATAAGAGTTGCGTACTCATCATCATCTTCATAAAATAGATGATATTGAGTTCTTTGAATAAGTGGTGTTAGTTGCGCGCCACAACTAACAGTCCATCAGCCTGGAGACATATGTACATTGCTGAACATAGGCCTCCCCCATACAGTTTCACTTTGAGCGGCTGCTTACCTTCTATTTCCATTGGCTCCCCGCGCTTCTGACTAGGTAGGTCGTCGGCGGTCCACCTAGTGGGGAGTTGGCCTACGCTGCGCCTTCCGGTTTAATGATATCGTACTAATGAATAATTTACTCAACCTTCTAGGACCCACCTGGTTGTGCCCTAAGCGCCCTATCAGTGTGCGAAGGCTCAGCTGGTGCCTTCGAAGCTGCGTGCGCCGCCGTCGGAGGCGCGGCCGCCAGGGGAGCCCTGGCCTCCAGCCAGCTGTTCGCAGTCGCCAGATACATGGAGCAGCGGGGGCAGCCGGCCAGGGCCATGAGGCTTGCTACACTGGCCATGAGGAACTTGCACTTGCATTATAACCAGGTTAGTTGAGCTCTGGGGTTGATGGGAAGGATTTCAAACGGTGGGGATCATTGGGTGATGTCTACTTCAAATAGTTAAGTATCTAAACTGAAAGTTCCAGTTAGTAGAAAACCGGGGGTACACTTACATTTGTGATAGAAATAAAATATAGTTAAAAACTTTTATCGAAAGTTTAATTTGAACACCCCTTAATTTTTTCCTTTTCGTACTTAATTTTTATTAATTTTTAGCTAATCTGCCATATCAACGAATATACTGTGTGAAAATTTTAGTCGGCTACCTATCGTTCAAGAGATAAATAAATAAATATGTGTGGACATTTGAGACAACGCCATCTAGCCCCAAATTAACGTAGCGTAGCGTACACAGTACTATACAATACTATGTAATACAATACTTTAGTTTTTTTGTTTGTAAAAACATACTTACAATACAATATAACACCCAGACACAGAACAAACACCTATGTTCATCACACAAATATTGGTGGATGAACATAGGTGTGGACGCTGGGTGGGAATCGAACCCACAACCTATAGTTCAGAAGGCAAAGCCACTACCAGCTGAGCTAACAGTCTAGTCGACACTCAGCCAGATACAGCCGTTTACCTATTAGGTCGAACAAATCAGACCGGAGGCTTAGTAAAAGAGTTCTGTTGGAAACCTAAAAATCTCAAGCTATTTCTGAAATGGAAGTGAAGGTACATTTTGGGAAGTGGTCTACCAATATGGACACTATTCTTTTTTTAACTTGTAAACGTGCTAAAATTACCCTATTTGCAATAAATTATTTCATTTTTGAATTTTGTAGCTAAACGTTAAACTATTTGTTCCAGGACAGCCACCCAGCGATAGCAGACATCCACTGGGCGGTGGCTCTCGCGCACTCGCTCGGCCGCGCGGAGCTACAAGCCATGTTACCGCTGCTAGTGAAGAATGTGCAGTGTGCGCCTGTGCTGGTGAGAATACTTACTTTACTTGTATACTAGCTTGGGTCTACTCGGTGGATCTGGTGAAAACCGCGGGGAGCCGATGGATGCAGGAGGCACCAGCCGTTCAAAGTGGCGCTCTCTGGGGGAGGCCTGTGTTTAGCAGTAGTCTTTAGGTTGTTGATAATGACCTTGGGTCTACACAACCTTGGGAGGCACAAATCACCAACCGGAAGATGTCTACTGCTACCAAACATCATCATCATCATTGTCTGCTGCTGCTTAGCATAGGTCTTATCATAGAACGCCACTGTGAGCGGCTGCTTGCCTCTTGTATCCACGCATCGGCTCGCGGTTTAGGTATACTACCTATATGGTATATAAATATCAATAAATATAAAAAAAATACTAATCTGAAGTTTCCTCTCACGCTTTCGCCTTAATCACCCATTTTAATGTACCGAAGACCAGCAGCATTGTCTAGATATTCTAGGGAATATCCAAAGAGTGGGCAGCAGCATTCTCCTCGACCTAGGTTGAGCCGTAGACGTCTTCCGGCTGTTGATTTGTTCTTACCAAGGTGGAAGAGATCACTTTAAGCGATAACACCGCCCATTGTACTAGCATATAAGTTTTGACAGCCTCTGTGGTTGAGCAGGTCGGCTCATAACCCGGAGGCGGCGGATTCGATTCCCGCGATAGGACAAGTATTTGTGCACAAGAAAAAATATTTCCAAATACTTGTTCTGTGTCTGGGTGTTGTGGGGCCATGGTCGTCTTAGTTCCTGGGTCCCTAGATACAGGGAATCCTAGTTAGGGTCCAGGAGCTATGCATGTAATCGTTGGGTGTTATTATGTAAGTTAATTAAGTCTATTTTTTGGTGTACAACGAAGAGTAACATTTATCTATCTGGCCCCCCAGTCGGACGTCCTCCGCCGCTGTTGCGTGGCAGCGGCCGGGTGCTCCCGGTCGCGGCCGCCGCCGCCGCGGCCGCCCACGCCGCTCCGGCCGCTGCTGGAGGCGGCGCTACGTGCGTACGCGTCGACGACTCACGCGCGACTGGCGCACATCTCGCCGAGACACTACGCGGACTTCGTCGACTTCCTTGGTGAGTGCTTGTTTTTTGAAACTACCTGCATAGTGCATAACAAAGTTTTTTGGACGAGCTACGCTAGTGAGTCGTGGGCGCGGCAGCAGTGTGTGTGTGACCACCATTGCCACTATATATTACTTCCATAACATAAAAGCGCCAACTACCTCTGTTTGCAGCAACCACAGACTAGTATTGTATAATTTAAAAAGCGCCTTGGTCAAAAAACTTAAATCAAGCAAGCCCTTCTACGCTTACACTTACCTACAACCACAACCAAAGACCTAGAATATTTACGTTACAGTCTATGCCTATAACAGTAGTGCCTATTGGTCAAATCTTCTTCAGTGCATGGCTTTTGGTTGCACATTTGAAACCAAGTTTGGTATGGCAAGTAACAATAGGGCTCATGCTAGGAAGTAGGTAGTTGAAAATTATTGAAAATTAACAAAATCAACATGTTTTGAGGGTGAAAACCGTTTATTTATTTATTTATTTAATCAATTGCATTACACAGATTTATACTACTTAAAATAAAGTAATCTATTCCCCCGAAACGCCAAAATGTAGATAAATTCATTCACGAGCTCTATTGCCTTTATTACACTTGCAAATAGCAGAATGATGACAATAACATTTTCAAATATCAGGACGATTCTCATAAGTTTAGTTTAGCTTTAAAGAATGCAAGAATCATAGTAATTTTTAAGGTTTCACCCAAAGGGTAAAACGGATCCTATTACTAAGGCTCCACTGTCTGTCCGTCTATCTGTCTGTCTGTCTGTCCGTCTGTCACCAGGCTGTATCTCATGAACTGTGATATTTAGACAGTTGAAATTTTCACAGATGATGTATTTCTGTTGCCGCCTAACGAAAAAAACTAAATAAAATGTATATTTAAGGGGGCTCGTATACAACAAACTTGTTTTTTTTTTTGCTCGTTTTTATAATATATATATAATAATACGGAACCCTTTGTGCGCGAGACCCACTCGCACTTGGCCGGTTTTTTTTACTCAAATCCTCAAATCTTATTTGTATCATTTGTATATTTTTATTTACTTTGTTCCGCAGGTAAGGCCCGCGACACATTCGCGCTGGCTCACGACGGGCCGCATCAATTCGCAGCTCTCCTTCAAGAGATCAAACTCAAATACAAGGGCAAGAAAAAACTCATGTTCCTCGTCAAAGAACGGTTCGGTTGAAACAAACGAACGGACAAACCCCGGACTTTACATGTGAACGGTTGGAATTTTATTACAAACTTGTGACGTCATCAGTTGTTTCTCCAATATCATTGGTTGATTTATTATGCGGGCTTACACTCACATGTGAGTGTAAAGGCGTAGCACGTTAATTTTTTTTATTTCCAAGTGCAATCATTGTTTTGATTCAATAACTTTGTTTTTTGTTTGTTGTGTTTAGGAACGTGCAATAGTCGGCCATGTTTGTTTTGTGCTAGCATGACAATGATTTCGATTTATCGAGGACATGCAAAAAATATTACCATATTGGTAATATCGTTATGATCATTACCTCATGTAAAGTACACCGTGTAATCTCGTGTACCAAACCAGTCTACTCTAAAGTATTATTTTTTATTTAATAATTAATTAAAAATAATAACTGACCTCGTTAACGTCATTTTATATTGTAAGTAATATTGTAATGATCTCAATGATTCCATTTGTGTAAATAGACATAAGTGTGTAAATATAGACAGGATTAGAGTTATTGGGTAACATATTAGGTAGGTACGTAGAAATAATTAGTCGCTTTGCGGTCTAAGTGTCGGCTACATGTTGTATATAAAGCGTAAAATGGATCGTGTTTCTTTCTGAAAACTGTGATTCCTATAGATTTATGTGACGAGCATTCAGACCGCGGTGTATTTTGTTTAATCTAATTAGTAGTTAGGTTTAAAGAACGCCATTCGTATAGCGTCCAATAGTAATGAGAAATGACACAACACCAAAGAAATATTATTGTAAGTCCATGTGCGGGATATGCAACGCCATTCATTGTTTCAGTATTCTTCTAGTATTCATTATGTCTAGATATTCGTTTGTTCTCTATTTAAGCTAAACAATGTTATGTTGTCAGTGTTCTTAGCACGGATGTTTATTCGTTCAAGTAAATTTTAAGACACTTTTATGATTAAAACTGCTGGAATATGCCGCAAGACAATACAAGAATGCAAATATATTTAGGAGTTTGTTTAATGAGGAGAGGAGATTGAAGATTTTTTATGGCAATCTATTTTCAACAGAAATTATTGGTAAGTATGATAGGTTTTTTGGGATATTTAACAGTTAAAATACTATGTGCTGAGGTCATTGGCTTTTAGAAACGATTTTTAGGTCAACTTTAAGATCTGTCACATGTATAAACACTCAGTGATGTTTTTAGATGTTCCGCCTTTTTATGTTATTATCATTGTCGACATAAAATAATTATCACCGGCTTAGTGTTATGGCTGAAATGATATCTTCCAGTAGTAAGTACATTTTATTAGTGATTTCATGTCCAATACCAAATCCCTATCATCGGTTTTATATCATCAACAAAAATAATTATTTAGAGTAGATAATAAATTTTTAACAAGAAGTGCATTTATAAAGATAGAGATGATTAATATTTAAAATGATTATAGAGGCGGTGTTTGAATAGTGTTCAGAGATTAGTATGAATTATTATAATGTAATTAGACTTATGTATGAGGGACTTTTGTACTTTTTGTGGTGTGTATGAGGGTTGAGCAAAAATAATTATCTGACATAAAACATTCTTGCCGATCTCGTATAACAATGATTTCTGACATTGCTTTTGCCAATTCATTGAATTTTGCCAACCCTATAAAGTGTCAAATCATTAAATATTAAAGTTTAGATGCGCGTACTGCAAAATAAAGTGTACATAATGTAAATGGATTTTTGTAGCACATTGAATAATCAACAATAATTATTGGTAATTTTATTAATGCCACACAAAACGTTAAATGGTTTGTCACAGCTAAACAATAGACACAAAATGTTCTGGTAATGGCAACTGGCTTTTAAATGTGCCTGTGTATAATTGATATTGATACATTTACACATCAAAAGTGCGACTTATGTTGTCTGAAATATAATTTTGTGATTCATAAAACTACCGCCACAACTACAGAGATTTCGACTAAACCTCGCTCTGAATTTGGTTAAGTGACAACGCCGTACTATTTTTCCTACAACCATAAAAACCATGTGACATGCGCAAAGCATAACTTCAAAGTGGTAAATGTTTTAGTATCACAATTCATGTTTCAGACAATTTAAAAGAAAGTGTATAATATTTTTGGTATGAAAGAAAATTGATTTAGGAAAGCAACTGACTTTTTCAATATTAAGCAATATCTTAGCCTTTGGCCGGTCTGATGAGCGTATTTCTGTGTTTATACAATTGTGGTGTATTTGATATTTTCGTAAAAGTAAGCTAGGTTCAACTATGTTGATATTTATTTGTAGAAAACAAATTTAGACTTTAGTGGTTAATGTATGAAGTTTTATTGTATTTTTCACATAAATAATTGTCTAAATTTATATTGGTAAGCTCATATTTTAAGCACCTGTCACATCGTTCTCTAATTGGTTTCATTAAACAAGTCGTAATAATGATCATCGCAAAAGAGAAATTACGATTTGATACATTGAAACAAAACACTTCTGAACATCCATGATTAATAATACAAAGAAATATTTCCTAAGTAGACGAAGGTAGACGCAGTAAAAATAATAAAAAAACAATGTCTAGTGCAAACTTCAGAAATATTTTTAATTTATCTTGTTGATCAAGTGAAACAGTGGCACCATAATCATACAGGTATTTATTTAAGGTTTTTTTGCTTTCGGTATCATTGCAAGATGGTGAAAATGTCTATAATAACTTCACATTACATTAGAAGTTGTTGATTGGTTTTATCGTTTCATGTAACAAATTGTAATTTTACTGCTGCAATATCTTTATGTACCTGACAAATATAAGACTTGCCGAATAATTATTGTAACTCAAAAGCAAATAATTGACCTCAAGTGCCTTCAGGCGAGTCCAAATTGATAATCAGACCGGCCCCGTATTTTGTTGTATTTTAATTATTAATTCTATAGTATTGTCAATGTCATTGTCAGTGGATTTATTTTGTAATTGTGTTGTACGTTAAACGTGGACACCCTTCAGTGCTGGTAATAAGAAGGTGATAATATTATTTCAATATAAATAATTGAAAAATATTTTCTGTAGTTTCCTTTTATTTATATTAAATCTATTCTTATACTTATGATTAAAGTAGGAGTAGGTAGTTAGTCTTATATTATAGATATATTGATGAAAGCATTATTATGTAGTTTAATTAGGTAGTTCATGGTTACCCTAGGTCCTGACAAGCTAGGTCACAGAGTAACTTGATTTTTCTGTAATCTGTGGCCAAGGATGTCTTCATAGAGCACAAGAGAGTATTTTTATTGGTGCTTTTTCTTAACTGTCAATATTTGCCAAAAATAATAATAAGTGAAATCGAGATATAGTTTTTTGGCGGGAACGCGGAAAAGTTCACGTCGGTGCATTGTATTATTTTGCAAAACTTATGCTTTTTCCAGTGTTAATGTTTAAAATTGGTGGTGTTTTACGCATTAAGTGCTGAATTACGAGCATGAGTGTGGGCAAGTGATATAATGTAGTGAAACGTGGTTTTTCGTGTTGCTTCCAAAATTCTATAGAAGCCTCTAGTAAAGTTGCCACCACTTTACTAGGGCATGCCTTAGACTGGATTATGACTTAGACTAGACTATGACTACTCTGACTGTGACTATGACTTGACTTTAAGTGAAAATTTCCATAATACGATGAAAAATTACAAAACTTGACACTGGCTAAATACACTATGTGTGGAGCCAAAATATAAGAAAAAAAAAAAAAAAAGAAAAGTGAAATCGAGAAACATTGAAAAGATTTGTAGACTACAATAGTTAGGTACAATATCAAAACGGTTTCTTCACCTTCAAAATGCTAGCACATGTAAGTTGAAAGTAGTTTCGCTCATTTAGCTACCTACCTAGGTACCTATCCAATGTTTGGTAGAGAGAGACTTCCCTTTGAAGGTTTTACCACATAGAGTAGTATAAATATCGAGGATACCATCTTTTCCATACCTCTATCCAGATTTTTAAGAACACTAGCGAGCTTTACCAGCATGAACAACGCTACAGAATAATTGGTAGCATATAGATAGGTAGCAACGTCACAAAATAGATACCTATACAGTAGTACCAACCTACTACGTGCAACGTGTCCTCTCATCGCGAGCCACCGCCCGACCCGCGTCTTGATTCCCAAATCACCACTAAGAAAATACGGGTTGTTCCTATTATCTGTCCCCAGGGACAAACAGGAATAAACAACGGCCGCAAGGGCTTCGATAAAAACACGTCACTGCGCAAGAACAAAACAACGCTATCAGATGGACTGCAGAGTTGCAGTCGAAGTAAACGGCTATAAAGAGAGCGAATAGTTGAACTTCGATTGTACATGGTTTAAGATTAGGTACAATAAATGTTCTAAAGTGGGGTGCATTGGGAACAAGAATAAAATACTGTGGCAGCTGCCACCAGCGGGACCTCACCGGACCGTGGTGGCTGTTGCCACATCTTTGTAGGCGCATCGATCAACGAGCACCACTGGAGTGGGTGCTATATTGGTGGGTATTATATTATTGTTCCAACGGGCCCTAGTGGTGCCGTTTTCATGGGGTCAAATGGGAATAATGACTGGGTGTGGTTAGTTAGCAAAATAATTAAGAATAAGCATACTGCAGAGTTGCAGTGGAAGTAAACGACTACTGCGAATAGTTGAACTTCGATTACTTACACGGCTTATGATTACAATAAATATTTTAAATTGGGGTACACTGGGAACAAGACTAAAATGCTGTGGCAGATGCCACCAGCGGGAATTCATCAGACTGTGGTGGCCGTTGCCACAACTTATAATTGTAGGCGCATCGGTCGACGAGCACCACTGGCGGTGGTTGCTATACCTACTAATTATATTACCTATTGTGCCAACGGACCCCAGCGGGCCGTTTTGATGGAGTCCACTGAGAATAATCACTAGGTAAGGTTAGCACAATAATTAAGAATAAGCAACACCTACCCCCAGTAAGGACAGTTTAAGTGGGGGTCGTTGGGAACAATCCATTTTCAAGACTATACTATTACTATGCATTATGTTTGTGATTGCAGAATATTTTATTGTCTTAATAGGTAATTTCATTAGGTATTAATAACTGTTTTTGTCGAAAGCAATTAAGCAAGTTGAGTGATGACAGGCGGCAAGAAGTTGGGTTGCGTCGCCATTGGGAGTCAACCTTCTACTGTCCCTGTTTAAGAAAAAAAAAGGAAACTTCCAGCACTTCGAAATGGTAAAAACGAAAAGAAATATTAATATGTCCCAAAAATAAGAAAGGTAGTAGGTAAGTATAAGCATATTCAGCCTAACCTACCTTGTACCTAATTCAGTTTTCACAGTAAGTCATACCGATTATAAATACTATTTTGTAATTTTATTGTTTACCTTGATTTCCACTACAAAATCCAATGTTTTAAATATAACGTGCACTGTTTTATTATAATTTATTAACTTTCAGATGTGTAACCTACTAAAAAAGAAATTAGACTGTAGTACAATGAACAAAGTATTCTCTACCCCAAGTAATAGTTTAATTGATTTACTAGAGGACCCAAAAGATGTAGTTCTATCGGAGTATCCACGAGATACTGTATCAAATTGGGTATGTGAACAATTCAGATTAAAATATTAATTTGGTTGGTGCTATATTAAGGCTCGTATATCCCCGCGCAGTAGGCAATAAGCGCTACCCAGCGCGTCAAATCGCGTGGACGCGTTGTTCTCATGACCCTGGCAAGCAAACGCTTTGATTTAAACTTCAAAGGCTAAAGCAATGATAGCATGATTTGAAATATGCTCCAAAATATTGCCGTTCACTTTCTACCTATTGTTTTAATATGTTACTACCACTACTAGTCACATTTGAGAAACAACATAAGTTTTAAAGTTTTCTTTATTTCAGCTCAAGGAGAATTTTAAAGAATATAATCATGTCAATCTAATAAAGGATGTTACACCAGCTGCGTCATTTGTACTAGTTAATTTAAGCACTTTTGATGTATGTACCTACTTATACTTAATATAAATAAACACAGTAGGGTTAGCACGGCCGGTTGACAAAACTGTCTTTCCCTTGTTTTACTCCAAGCAAGTATGAAGAAAGTGACGTAAGACAATTTTGTCTACCGTCCGTGCTAACCCAGCAGTAAATCATCTTAGTGTGCTACTCACAGTGTGGCTAAAATTAGTAATAAGTAATACGTATACGTTTTAGGCATTTTGGACCCGTATGATCTAAGCTTGTGCGGGTCGCAAACCTAACGACCCAAACAATTGTTAAAAAAAGTACAAAAATTAATTATTATATTAATAATTATTATATTATATAATTATTAATTAATTTAGTTAATTGTGTACAAATGTTATGGTAATCATAATATGAATAATGGTACCTAAAAAACCTTTGGTGATTTTAGAGTCCTTGGACAACAGGCAGTTTAGACTGTGGCGCTATGATGACCATTTATAATTCCTTTAGTTACACACAAGATGTCAATTATGAAGCTAGAGTAAGTAGATCTCTTCAATAAAAATAAATGTCAATAAGGGATTTGGTACAGAAACTGTTGTAGAGTCTATGTCGCATTCTCGAAAGCTAAACTCGACCACCTAAGTTAGGTTGTTCTTCTGAAAGAAGGAACCAATATAGCGCGTTTAAAAAGTAGGTGTACCTCAAGAGCAACACTATTGTAAGTAGGTAGGTCTACTTTAAATCCCTCGCTGAGTACAAGATTCATATACGCGCAACCACCATCTCGCTCGCGCATTTTTCATTTTTTTTGTTACATAAGTACATGTAATGTTATTCATGAGAACATAGTTTAGTTTTCGTAAGTAAATTCAGTTCACCGTGTGGTCTCGGTTTGCGAATAGGACCACCCCTTCTCATCCCGTGGGTGCTGCAAAAGTCGGCTGAGGGAATATCCAGAGAATGGGCAGCAGCATTCATCTCGGTACATTAGAACCTGCAGCTGCGATCAACAATCCGCCTACCAAGCGTGGTGAGTATGGCAAATTCCCCCCCTATGATACACGTCCAAAATGACGTTTTACGGGGGAGGCCTGTGTTCAGCAGTGGACGTTTCCGGCTGTTGATGATGAAATTCAGTTATTTAATATCTTCAAAAATGCCACAATGCGCGAGCTAGGTGGTGGATCCGCGTATATAGCAGAGTAGCCTTAAGGTAGCCTTAGCTCTTAGGATTCTACCATACGCTCCTTAGCGTATGGTAGAATCCTAAGAGCAAGGGCGCTGCGCTCGGGAATCTACTCTATTAGATTCCTTCCCTCCACTTCTTTTGTTTTTCTATTTGTTTTTGTTTGTTTTTTTTATTCTTTTTTGTCTTTTTATTTTTGTATTTATTTTACGTCATTTATATACTTTATGGTAACAATTACAGATTCTAGAACTCCCCATGCAAGATAGAGACTTCAGATTGGTGTTAATAGCACCAAATGAAACGGACTTACTGCACACATTATTTAGAAGATTAGTGAAACGAGGCCTCGAAGCTGCTATTTGTAACATACGACCTTTGTTCACTGTCAAATCTAAGCTTTACGCACCGAGCATAGAATTTCAGTCAGAAAGGACTTTTCAGCAGGTAAAACATACTTAAGTTTTAAAATAGTTGTAACTAAAGTAGGTGCATAACTAAATATGTAATCTACGTATTAAGCCGTTTATTTTTCAGAACACGCATCAATTGGGGTGCGTTACAATATCCCATTACGGAAAGGTAAATTTGAATCGTCAAAGGGCTCAGATTACAGTACTAACTTGTAAGTACAATTCCTGCTTATTAGCCTATGCCCTTAGTAGGTACCGCCGCCTGCGTAGAGCTCTCCTGCTTATTAGTCTATGCCCTTGGTAAGTACCGCCGCCTGCGTATAGCTCTCCTGCTTATTAGCCTATGCCCTTAGTAGGTACCGGCGCCTGCGTAGAGCTCTCCTGCTTATTAGTCTATGCCCTTGGTAAGTACCGCCGCCTGCGTATAGCTCTCCTGCTTATTAGCCTATGCCCTTAGTAGGTACCGCCACCTGCGTAGAGCTCTCCTGCTGATTAGTCTATGCCCTTGGTAAGTACCGCCACCTGCGTAGAGCTCTCCTGCTTATTAGCCTATGCCCTTAGTAGGTACCGCCACCTGCGTAGAGCTCTCCTGCTTATTAGCCTATGCCCTTAGTAGGTACCGCCACCTGCGTAGAGCTCTCCTGATTATTAGTCTATGCCCTTGGTAAGTACCGCCGCCTGCGTAGAGCTCTCCTGCTTATTAGCCTATGCCCTTAGTAGGTACTGCCACCTGCGTAGAGCTCTCCTGCTTATTAGCCTATGCCCTTAGTAGGTACCGCCGCCTGCGTAGAGCTCTCCTGCTTATTAGTCTATGCCCTTGGTAAGTATCACCACCTGCGTAGAGCTCCCCTGCTTATTAGCCTATGCCCTTGGTATGTATCGCCGCCTGCGTAGAACTCTCCTGCTTATTAGCCTATGCTCGATTCTCTTGGTAGGTACCGCCGACTGCGTAGAGCTCTCAAGGTAATTGTATCGTGTAGAGAGACGGTATTTCAACTTACTCCTAGACCCTTGTAGGCAACAGCTGCTACGTTAACTCTTTTCATAGAAAAAGAAGACGTATGAAGGTAGAAAAGTAGCTGAAATAAGAAGTGTGTTTGAAAGAAATAGTTATAATAGAAGACCATTTGTTATAATTATAGTTTATGGCTATTTTTAGTGGTAGGTACCGTAACAATAAAAATAAGCTACTTACTACGTTTGTAATTGTATTGCTATTAAAATATTATTGTGGGGCGTCACGTAAGATTTTCTAATTCAGAGTTCCATGTGTCACTGCAACTGAGCAGCAGCTGCCTAAGTACGACTGGCTCATCAATCATGTCATTCGTTTACATAAAAAGTATAATGAACTAAGTATATTTATCCTATAAAAAATAAAAAAATTTAAAGATCAATGTGCCTTTATTCTTTAAATTAACTATTACAATAATAAAATCTAATAATCTAGCTACACTATCTACTACAAAGAACATTTCGACTGTATACATAGTCTTTAAATGCTCCAGCCCACTACCAGTAGGTAGCGTACCCAACATTCTAGCAGCATTGCCTTGTTGAATTGCATATGTAGTAATAGATTATTTAATAATCTACTAACCAAACAAACCTACGTCTATTTTTCCTGTTTCTTCAAAGTGCCTGTTTTCCTTGTTTTCTCCTATATTTGTGGCCGTTTTTTTTCAGGTTTGTACCCAACTAGCTGTATCTTACACCCGCCCCAAGCGGAAACAGCGACGGAAACCATCACACCATTTTATTTTGCTCTAGCATTTCAAGACACTCCTTTGTTTGCTGGACAATTCAATTATAAAGAAAAAGATAAGAAACCACCGTGTATTCTGATGAAATAAGTGCATACCTTACTACTGTTTATTTATTTATTAAGTGATTAGATTAACTGTTTGTAATTCTTACAAATTAAATTAAATAACAATAATAGGGTATTTTTTTATGGAATTCACTAATCTGGAGTAGGATTTTTTTTACTAAACAAATATGTTTAGTATGTAAATAATATAAGTATCCTACTAAGTAGGGGTACCTACTACATTCTGCATTGTAATTTATTAGCTTCACTAAATATATATTATAACATTAAGTGAGCCATAAAATAAGTATAGGGTCTAAAAATGCAGTCCACTGGCTGCTGTCCGTTATCTATCGTCTTAAGGTTATCGTCGGCCAGGTTATATATAGCCAGGGGAAAGTCCCCTGGCTTCATGTCGACTTAACGTCACTTTCTGGGACACGTAGCATATTCTATTATGTTGAGAATCTGTATTAATTATAAGAATTTATCTTTTGATATAATGTTACGTGCACCATAGGTTGGTTTGCGGGGAGCCGATGGATGCAGGTGGCAAGTAGCCGCTAAAAGTGGAGCTCTATGGGAAAGGCCCAGCAGTGGACTGGACGTCTTCAGGCTGTTGATGATGATGATGATGATGATGATGATGATGATAGGTTGATATTATACCTACCTCACACACGTAGAATACGTACAGTACTTTTTATCCCATAGTTTTTTTTTTTACGTTGGAAAACTGTTAAAATACTGGCGGAGCACAATTTCAGAAAAATAATAGTTTCTCGTCTGGAGCCTTTTCTTTCAGAGTGTTATCATTTGAAGGTCCATCTTCCTTGGAACCTGAGCCAGGGTCTTCATAAAGTTCTTGGTACCCTATCACTAGGGGAGGCAAGACTACTAGACTCGCTTTTCTTTCTACACCACCCTAAAAAATATTATAATACGTGTACTTATGGTGAGATTAGAGAAAAATAAATCATGTAACATAAATAAAAGAAACACAACATATTCCATAATCCATACCTTCATCAAACAAAACGAAAAAGGAAAGAATATCCCTGACGAGAGGATATTTTTCATTCCCAACGACCACCACCGCAATAATTAAACACAGTGGGGGTCTTTAGGAACAATCCATAATTTTTAACTTGAGTTTGGATTGATGTTCCACAAGTGTCACCGAAGGTCGGAAGACCAGGTTTTTAATTATTAGGTTGCTTAATTGGAATTAAACCTAGTGGGGCCCAATGGGAATAAATATTCCCGTTAGACCCACTTGGGCCAAGAGGAAAATATCCCGTTGGGCCCGCCCTAATTATTTAATTTTTGCTTACCTACTTTAGTTACCAAATAATTTATGAAGTGCTAAAACTAAAGTTAAATAAAATGATTACCTCAATGCATAGCACTGGCAATAAAAACGCAAGCAATAGCCATAACATCTTGTGCAACTTGAATTTTATTTTACTTCCAAGACTTATATAGTTACTTACAGTTATTACCGCGACATATAACATAGAACCTTATAATAAAATTATTTACGTAGGTAGGTATAGGCGGTATCTGTGTATATTTTATACCTATGGCTAACGAATTAACCATGTGAAACACCTATCATTAATTTTTACAAGATTTTGATGCTCTTTTCCGTACGTTTACTAGGTGGTAGGACTTTTCTGCAAAGTTCGTCTAGGTAGGTACCACCGCTTCGCCAGTTATTCTGCCGCCAAGCAGTAGTGTGCAAGCACTACTGTGTTCCGGTTTGAAGGGCATTGTAGCTAGTGAAATTACTGGGCAAATGAGACTTTATGATCTGATCACTCAGTCTAGTAATCTGATTATTAGACTGGGTGATGTCTCAGGATGACGTGCGCAGTGCAGTGTCGCGCGAAACTATTGTTTTAAAGTTCCGGGTGACACTCAGGGGTGAGAAACTTAGAACAAACGGTACATATCAGAATTTTGTAGCGTCATCTGTTAGATGTCCACTTAAAAACGCTCAAAAAAAAAAGAGAAACGTCTACGTTAGACGACTGACATTGACAGTGACATCCTTGAATTTGCCAAACGGCTTTTCAAGTTTTCATACTTTAGTTATTGTTTTTTGATTGTGCTCTCCTATAAATGCCATGCAGGTTGAATGTGTAGAACCTCCTATTCATCTTCGAAGACAATTTCTATCCGATAGATTCTTGTTTAAACTCATTCAAAATTCCAATCACCCTTTGTTAAGCAAATTAGAAAAGCTGTATAGTGTCATCAGATCTCAAGGCTACAGCCCAGAAGCCAAACTCCCCTGCATTATCCGTAGCTTTATTAAATTTTCAAACTTATCCTGCCCAATAGTCCAATTCCCAATTAACCCATTATTTTCAATAAGCTATGAAGCATTGATACATCAACCTGCAATTATCTTGAATTTTGGTGTTGATAAGGATTCTGTTGAACCCAGTAAAATATTTTATGAAAAGTATAACAGCCTATGGAGTGACTGGCTCCCAATATTTACAGATGCATCCAAACTAGCAAAAGATAGCAATGTAGGTTGTTCAGTTTGGATCCCAAAGTATAAAATAATACTGAGTTACAAATGCCCATCAGTTTCCTCAGTGTTCACTGGTGAAGCCATTGCCATTTTAGAAGCAATCCTGTATATTATCTCTCACTCCATTCGCAAAGCCATAGTTTTTACCGACTCAAAGAGTTGTCTACAGGCGATTTTATCCAATCAATTTAAGTCAAAATCTAGGTTCCCCATTATCTTGAGAATAAAGGAAGCCCTTTTCAACAGCCACAAATTGAATTTAAACATAGTGTTAGCATGGATCCCTGGCCATGCAGGAATAACTGGCAATGAAACAGCAGATTCGTGCGCCAAACACGCTGCCACGTACGGCATTTCAGACAGGTATAGTGCATACTCCCATGATCTTGTCTCCACTTGCCAGCTCCAGCTACGTAACGCGTGGCAAAAACTTTGGGACATTTCTAAAAACATAAAAGGCAAATTTTATGGCTACCTCCAACCTTCTATACCAACAAAGCCCTGGTTCTTTAAATTCAAAAAAATTAATAAAGTCACCACCTCAACATTATGTCGTTTACGATTGGGTCAGTCCTGCACTCCAGTTTTCCTAGCAAAAATTAGAGTACGTGATCATTCTTTATGTGAATGTGGTCTGGATGAGGGTACTACCGAACACCTATTTTTTGAATGTTCAAAGTTGCGCTTTTCTCTATATGACATACTTCCACTAGAAATTCCTCGTCCTACCAACATAAGCCTTCTCCTGTCTTTTGCTTTTACTCCATTTATTAATATCTTAAGTAAGTTTATTCAAATTAACAAAATAAAATTATAAAATAGTAATAGAAACTAACATTTTTGTACTTATACTATTAAATATATTATTTTATCTGTTTGTCACTGCCATGTTCTGTTTGTATGTGTGCTTTTGTATGTCTTGTGTTGTCGCATTTATTCCAGTTAATACTCAGATTCGAATAACCGGCCAAAGTTCTACACCCACCGATCAATCTCCATCGTGTGTTTTCTACTCTATCCACGCGACATTGGCGAAATTGCGGCAACCCCGCAGAAGCCATAACAAGAAGAAGTTGAAGTTGAAGTTGAAGTTTTTTGATTTCGATTTTCGTGCCTGCAGTTTCGTGCACAAATCGTAAAGTATTATGTACTGGTTTCGTGTTTAAATCTGGTTACGTGCAAATTGTGTACGATTTGTGCGTTTTGTCGAGAATACGCCGAGTCAAGTTGAGCGTTAGTTCCTCCGTATTGTCGCTCACAGTAGTCTTTAAGTATTTATCGCTGAAGATACATCACAGCTCTGCCCGTTGAAGAAATTGTGAAGATTGCGAAATTAGATGCTATAATTGTTATGTGTGCGATTGGACGCTATTAGTTACTGTATATAAAATACCATGCCGTCAAACACCAACATCAAATGTCGTGTATTTGGCTGTATAACGACGGGTAAGTCTACCTCATAGATAACAGATAAACTTTACAATTTACGAACCATTCAACTGGTTGCCAATGCCTAAAGCAACCGCCTCCATCAATAACTCGAAAATATGTAACCGGCAATCCATATAATTCAGGTATTCTATGCAGTACCTAGACAATGTACAGAAAACATGGGGGGGCCTCCAAGCAATGTATGAAATATATTAAGAATATTTTTGTTCTTCACTTAGGTACAATTTCCAGGGATTATGTACCTGCTGGGACCGGCAATGTGTAAAATAATTATATAAGTTTTCCGCCAGGTTTCTACATTTAGTTTTTGTTCTTATAATGGCAATTGTTTTCAGAAACCAACCACTCTGATCTACTCTCTCTCTCTCTCTTAACTGATCTACTTCTGTTAGTGCCAATCCAGACCAGAGTGTCAGCAATACAAGTACTAGGTAAACAAATTAAACACCATTTTCATTTTGTTATAATATAATATTTGTACTTCGCCTGCCTCCCTTCTATTACCTATTCTATTCATTCATCCTTTTTCCCTTTTTTCCTCTTACCCATAAACAGGGTAGAACTAAAAACTAATTAACCCGTGCGAAGGGTCAACTAGTAAATGATATGAATTTCTACTGTACACCATTCCTCACGAAAATGTTCTTAATAAGCAGGCAGGCACACAGACAACACTGATACTATAATGGTTTCTTTTTAGGGTTCTGTAGTAGCAGATGACCTTATAATTTTTTCATGTCCGTCTGAATCTTACACAGCCTCATTGCTTCTAAGTTATAAACCTGCACATGTGTGAAATTTTGCACAATTATAGTTTAGGTAGAGATCTCATGTTCCAAAACAATACTAATACTAATAATAGCAATAAGTAGTAAAATTATAAATCTCTTTTATTTTGTTTTCAGAAACATCTGATACTAAACTGGGTGATGTCTCAGGATGACGTGCGCAGTGTAGTGTCGCGCGAAACTTTATTGTTGTAAAGTTCCGGGTGACACTGCAACTGTTATGGGCGGCCGTGTCACTTAACATCAGGTGAACGACTAGCTCGTCACGTCATTCAATCACATAAAAAAAAAAAAAAAAAAAAAAAAAAAAAAAAACATCTAGTTGTGCCAATCCAGACCAGTGTGTCCATACCTGCACTGATTTAACATAGGCATTAATTCATATACCTGGTAAAAATAAACATTATTTTTTATCTTTGATTATGTGTTAATATTTGTTTATGCTAAATGTCAAGCTTTTGGGGTTGCCTGGGGGTGTTGGTTGAAAAATGACCACAACAGTATCTTTGATAATTAGATAGACAACTATAGAACTCCCCAATGAAGTAGCAGTCACAGTCGGTTTAACAATAAGCATTTTCTTAAATTTAAATTTTTCAGGGCCTGTGACTGCGTATGAAATTGACCCTGCCTACTGTGGACGGAATCCTCACCCAACATGTGGCACAGACCCCGGCTCTTCATCGCAGGCGTCCAATCTAAATTGGTTTATGATCGGGACGATGCAACTAAAATGTCAGCTCAGAGCTTTTATAATAAGCACAAGCATAATAAACACAAAAAGTAATCAATTACATATTATATTTTATTTCAAATTCTTTTTTACACCTACAGTTCATAATTATATGCAATGGTGAATGTTATTCAATTTTAATTATAGTTACAGTAAATTGAATGATATTCACATATGAACTGAATGAGGTAAGTAATATAAGTACCTATCTACATCTTTCTATAGTATCTGGACTATAAGTATGTAGATATGTATATATATATATATATATATATATATATATAGTTCTTAGGAACACAATGGGGGTAATTATGAAGGCTTTAGTTTTAGTTTTAGATAATTTTAAAAATATTTAAATTTAAGTGACAGTTCTAAACTAAATAGAACACAGATTAGAGAAAAAAACAATAAATAGAACGATTCCGACTTTACTTTCATACACCATTGAACTCACAGATGAAAAAAAAACTACTATGTCGCTATAATCCACAGACCTAAAATTTTTTCGATGCAATAATCAGTGGTAGATCTACATCGATTTTAGTAAAAAGGTAACATTTCAGTACCTAGCGGGTTTTTTCTTATATACTCCTTGTAACAATCTGTCGTGACGTCGTCTGTGATCGTAACAAATTATATACTCTTTGATCGTAACATCTATTTGTCAAATAATGTTTTGAATTCAAATATCAATTAATTTTCGCGGAAACGTGAAGAAATTACGGAAGTATGTACAACGGCTGGCAAGAAGGGGGATCTAAGAACAAACAAATTGCCTCTGGCTGAACGTCTGCCAACAATGAAGACCCCGTCATACATACATCATCTTCGTCGTCCAGCCTGGCTCAGCCGAAGTGGGAATAACACAACAGTCCCAAAACAACTCATAACTCCGCCACCGTTACGTACCTATAACGATAGACCATCACACGCAAAGAATTTGACCAGTTTACTGATTGATGATTATGACCTTTGATTTTATATCAAAGAGTTTAATGCTGTCGGCGGTAGGTATTGGACGTTGGATAATAGATGCAGAGTTTTAGCCTTTTTTATTCTGCTCACTCAAACAAAAACCTCCTACAGCCATAATTATATGAAAAGAAAGAAGAGAAAGGTAGCTTTTTCATTTAGAGCCTACAGGCTGGTTCGGTCCCGTACCAGCCACGCAGGCATCAGTGGTGGAGAATGGAAGGAACTTACCTACAGGAAGTCATAGTGAAATTGGCTGAAGCTATGCATGTGGCGGATCAACAGATAGCAGCAGCCACAGAATTCGCCCTATTTACATAAGTCTTTGGCAGCAGCCTTATAAACCCCTATCACGATTATAGTAGCTGGTGTTAGTGATAGCTAGCAAACAAAGTTTTATACTTGGAAGAATTCAGGCCAAAGCAAAATGCTACTTAGGAGGTAGTTTAAAAATGAATTAAATTTATTTGTTTGTTTTGAAGTGCAGTGCTACTCATAATGATTACAACTGCTACCTAAGTGCAACAATTATTATATAATAAAACTTTTGAAATTTATCTACTTTGTATTATTTATAAGCCTTGTTGTTTTTTGAAATAAAATATGGACACGAATTCAAAATATCAAATTTCTTTCTTTTTTGTGTGGAAGTTGAACAGAAGTATTGGTGTCAACTGCTTTTACAAGTAAATATACAAAACTACATAGAAAAAACCCACTTAGAATTTTAAGTTATTTTTAGGAAGGATCCAAAATGGTACTTGTTAAAATATACTAAAAACCAACTTAAAATTTTAAATGACAGTACTAAAAGTTTTTATGTCACTTAAAATGTGCCTTCAAATTAGCACATTCACCTAAAATCCTAAATTGATCAGATTTCGTTCAAATCATTCATTCATTTCGATTAAAATTTGAGTTTGAAGTTACTAAAATGACATAAAGTGGTGCCTTTAAATTACCATTTAGTTTTAAGTTTTTTAATGAGTCCTAAAACTAAAACTAAAGCCTTCAAAATTGGCCTCAATCTCTATTATAGATAGAGCTCTCGTCACTCACAGATAAAAAATAATGTTGTAGCATGTTGGCAAAAAAAAACAATAAGACGGCACTCTATGCTATATGTATTATTTTTCTCTATGGTGACACTGCAACTGTTATGGGCGGCCGTGTCACTTAACATCAGGTGAACGACTAGCTCGTCACGTCATTCAATCACATAAAAAAAAAAACGTATAATACTTAGGTATCTACTTCAATGGGCGTTTCAGTAAAATTCAGTACCTAGATATACTAATTGGTTTATGCTTGGCAAGCATTGTCGATAAATATTCCAATAGCATTGCTTGGTAAAATCATTATTCTGGGCGCGTACCGTGAGCTCTTAGCGCGATTCAAAACAGAACCTATAATGGATCGTTTTGTTTTTCTTTGTATGGGGATTTTGACAAGCGAGCCAGTATAGGATTTGTTATGGATCGCGCTAAGAGCTCACGGTACGCCCCCAGGTCATCAAAACCTGCCCCCTTATTACCTAACTCGCTACAGGTTTGCGACAGGCGTAAATCTCGCGGTGATTGCTGTCATACATCATTAGTGGTGTCGAGCATGTATGCTTCGCTACTGCGGTTGGTTTGCTACTGCTGTCGCATTGCTGTTGCAAATTTTACGTAATTAACCCGCCGGTAAGATGTCAACTGCTGAATATAGTATGGGATGAGTAAGCGTTAGCGTATAGTAGTCTGTGGGATGAGTATAGGCCTCCCATAGAGTAGAGCCCACCACAACCCGCCCGCAGTATTCTGTGATGGGCGCCCGCTCAAAGTTCAAAGTGCACTTTGAGCTTTAAGCGGGCTGTTTGCCTCTGCATCCAACACAGTAGAGCACCGGCGAATTCACCCGCACCCGTATTATGTATAAATTACAACAGCAAAGCAACAGCAAACACTTAGCAATCGGTCGCAAGATGTCACTGGAAAACGTAAGTCGCCCGCCTGTTGCTGAATGCACTTTGACTTTGGCCTTTGATACTAGCGCCACTAGCAACAGAACAGCAATAGATGGAAACAAAGTAATTCACTTTTTAGTTCATGGATTGTCCGACAGACGGTGATCTAGCGCTCGATCGCTTTCTGCTCAGCCAAAGTGGTGTTTGACAGCAATAATAATAAATAATAATAATAATAATCGTTTATTTTCAGACAAAAAGAGTCCATAGATGACACATCAGTAAAATTAAAATTAATGAGTAAATAAAAATTAAATAAACTAAGTAATACACTAAAATTATCAATTTCATTAATACAATTAAATACAATTCAACATAAATAAATTATATTAAGTTATATCAACGTCAAGAAAAATATAAGATTTTAAACTATCATGGTCAATGATTGCGAAATTTACGGCTGTTGCAAACTTGTTGCGAGTTACGTAATTCGTTAGCTAATCGTCGTTACCTAGACCACTAGACCTACTAGTGTGGGGCGGTTGACCTACGCTGTGTCTCCGTCTTCCGGTTCCTTCGTGTTATGGACTCCACTCAAGGACAAGATTATTATACCTACACTATAGAATTAGATTGTGCTATTACTCTAATCACCTATATATACTATAGTTAGGTAATCTAATTAATGAATAGGAGATAATTAGGTCTTACTTATTACAATTTTCAAGGTCTCTTCAAATTCAAACTTCATCAGCCGCCATTTCGTCGGGCGAGTTCAAACCTTCCTTCGCTTGCACTGGAGGTATTTCCAACTCCGTTACTGAAGATGGCATCGGCAGTTGCGGAAGCTCCACTCCCGCGGCCTTTAGCAGAGCCAGTAATGTACCCAGAGAACTCAGGAGCTGAAAAAGTACTCATTTTGATACACATGCATGTTTTGAACTCTATTATCTTTATCCCCTACTTGGTCTGTGCTCTACTCTACCTCTGCTCTGCAAAATTATTTCCCGCTCAATTCGTATACCTACTACCATTACTTTCCAGTTTTGCCCACGTTTTTTTTTTTTAATTAGTTCTTGACCTGGATTCCTTCAGTCGCAATATTAAAAAGTCTACATAGTCTGCATTATATATGTTATATTTCACTTAGTCATAGTCACAGTCATAGTCCAGTCAAAGTCATGCCCCAGTAAAGTGGTGGCAACTTTACTAGAGGCTTCTATGGAGTTTTGGAAGCAACACGAAAAACCACGTTTCACCACATTATATCACTTGCCCACACTCGTGCTCGTAATTCAGCACTTAATGCGTAAAACACCACCAATTTTAAACATTAACACTGGATAAAACACAAGTATTGAAAAATAATACAATGCAACGATGTGAACTTTTTCGCGTTCCCGCCAAAAATATAAATCTGCCCACGAATTTTCGTGGTATTGCCAGGTACTTTTTTTCCCCGATTACTAGGTACGTTTTGTTAAGTCGGTGACTTAAAAATTACGTTTCTTTACCAAAGAACGTAAAATTATTTCTTTTTTTGCGTTGTCATTTAAAAACGGTGTATGGAAGGGCTAAACAGTAGAACGATTATTATACATTATATACATAATATCTATGACCATTAGTGATATTAATTGACGTGTTATGGAAAGACTGGTATTTTATTAACTTGCCTGGGCATCTGGCGTCTCTTCTGCTTCAATCAGCTTCGAAGTTCTGCTAGCTTCCTGCAGAGCTTCATCAAGCCTCCCTGCGCGAGCGTGTCTACCTGCTAGGTTCAGGGATAGAAGTGGATCCTCGGGAGCTAGAGCCACAGCTCGTGCGTATGCGGGATCCGAGCGACTGTCACCTAGGCGTTCTAGCGCTATAGCTATAAGAAGAACCTTAAAAGGGAATAATAATAAACAAAATTTGTTGAAGCAAATCTAGGCATGAAACAGTGCCATAATTTTAGCTAAATTATACCGTATATGGTTGTGTGGGCTGCAAAGCAGCTGCTGTTGCGAGCCTGCAGAATGCAGATGCTGGTCTTCGGCAAGTGAGCAATGCCAAACCTAAGTTGTGAGACGCACGCCCGCTTAGAGGAGCTGACCATACCGCTCGTTGGAGACAAGTTAGGGCCTAAAAGAAACTTTAACTTAATATTATTGGCTTCAAAATGTGGCTAAATTAAATCACATTAATTATTTACATTGAGTTGTTAGACTTTTATGACTACCATAATCTGCTAATTAAACTCACCGCAACATATTTTTTCTTTCCAATCAAAGCTAACCCTAGGTTACTATGAGCTGCTACACAAGTTGGATGTACCGACAAAGCAGCTTTTAGTCTTGCTAGAGCCGCATCCAGGTCCTTATGCTGCAGCATCATAGCAGCCAAGGCCAAGGCTGCAGCGTGCTGTGTGGGCTGCTGAGCTAGCGCTGCACCAAGCAGCTGGAATGCGCCACGAGGATCACCGGCTCGGAGACGGAGGGCTCCAGCTGCAGCTAGTGTATCAGCACCACAGGCGTGAAAACTGTCAAAAATATATATATAACCTTCGCTCTCTTTTCTATTTTCATTTTTAAAATCCAGCGTTCATTGGTAAACAGTGTTCCTCCTTGGCGAGGAAACACGCGTGACGTGCGCTTTAACAAAAATGGATAAAAACTGAAAGTATGGATAGGTACCTCAACCATGGCTTAACTTATTTACATTTATTTTGGCAATTTTTGTATTAGCGCTCACACCTACTACAACTAGATAGCGAAATGTAGATAGGTGTCTCACTCACCCCAGAACATGTTCGTAGGCTGCCAGGGCTCCGTGGATCTCATCGCAAGCTATCAGGAGCCTTGCCAACAACGCCCCTGCTCTTTCTCCACCTCCAGCTTGTACAGCTGATCTTGCCCATTCAACACCACGCTGCGTATCACCAAGATTCCACGCACATTCAGCTTTGCAAGAAATACTATAAGTTCACAGAGTGTCATAGATGTGCTTCACTTTACTGACGCAGCTAGTTAGATAGAGAACTTATTTGTAACTAGATATCGGTTCGTTAATTATATTCAAACTGACTAAGTAAATAACAATATGATAATTTAACTTCAGTAGGGTTATCTTAAACAGGCATTTTCTCTTTGGTAATAGTTTACCTACTTACTTACCCAGACTGCAGTAAACATCAGCATCTGGTATCTTAGTTAGTTTGTCGGCTTCTAAATAAGCTTCCAGGGAAAGTTGAAACCGGCCTTGTCGGAATCTAGAAGAGAATTAGGTTGTCATATATACTAGTGATTCTGTATTTATGGAGTATCTACTACTTATGCAAAAAGCACTTACAAGCACTTAGCTACTTGTTTCAAAGGCTCAGGATCCCGAGGTTGCAATCTGAGACAACTGTGAAATCTTTCCAATGCTTCCTGTAGCCTACCAGCATCAGCTAGGACAGACCCCTGAAAAAAATGTAGAGAATGCAGGCTACAATAATGGTTTTATTTTCAAACTCAGTTTACTTCTATATAACATTATCTATCTTAGAATAAGTACCTAAGTACAGTAAGGTACCTAACTAAGGTAAGTTTCCAAACAACGCCTTTTCAAAACACACGCCACTTTCTTTTGGTATTTTAGACGATTTAAGCAAGAAAGTAATAGCATAGGTACCAGTGGTATGTCACACCAGAACTGTTACGTTGCTTTTCTGATGTGTTGTGGCATGATTTTAGCGCGCAACTGTCATTCTAAATAATTTTTTGAGAGCTCTTCACGCAGATATGACCGCGCGAACGTCGTACGTTACCATGTATTGCACCAATAAAACGGGTTACATTTTGAGAATCTACTGGGGTTCATTTAGACTTGATAGGTAAGCTGCGTTCATTGTGCCAAAACCATTAAAGTAAATAATTGGATAAGTAGGCATTAGATGTTTGTAGGCGCTTTATTAGATAGGTCAGTACTAGTCAGTAGGTCTATCTATACTTACCAAAAAAGCTGAAATCATTAAAGTAGAGACATATAAAAATCATTCCTTGCAGGTTTACCTTTATGAAATGGGCGTATCTGTGTTTATTGTCATTTTCCCTTTGAAGTTCATCCGCCAAGTCCTGGCATATTGCATGTTCTCCTCTAACGTAGCGAGCATGGAGCAACCAGTTCTTGGAACCACGAATAAAATCTATAAAAAAATACCCACATTCCTAACTAAAAATTTGATCCTACACGCAGTGTAGACGATTAAGTTTTTATAGATAATTTAACAGTTTACCCTGATCTGGCACATTTTCTATGGCTATTGAATGCTTTCGCATTGTGTAAAGTTATTTCTGATTCTTTGTTTGTATCTCTTTTGTTACTATGGTAACCATTAAACATTATTTCTAAATATATTATGCTTAATTATGAACCCTCACCTATATTATTTTGAGTGATCTGTCTGTGTTGAATAGAATTATTGTAATATTTCTATTCAAGCATGTCATCAGAAACTCAGATAAATATAAAACACAGTTTTAAGAGATATTATACCTTACCTACATTGCGAAAATGGAAACAAAAACGAGAAACAGCAATACTTCCGGTATTAGGAAATTTAAAATTTTGCTATGGCAATCCTAAGAACCGGAAGTAGAATAAAAAATGTCTTTTAGTAGTTCATTAAACGCGTGTATATTTTATTGATTATAGTAAAATAATCTTAAATTAATGACTGGTGTATTCAAGATTTTATATAACAAATCTAAACAATGTGTTGGAGGATGGTATTGCAGTTAATTTTTGTATGTTCTATTTGATACTTTACGTCAACGTCAATCGGTGATAGATTTCTGAATGAAACGGAACGGAACTAAATAAATGACAAATCAAAAATTGACAAGTGATGTTAGCGAAATGTGTTTATCAATAAATCGTGATATTATTATAATTTCGTAATTTTTAAGAATAAACCAGTATAAAAAATATCATAAATTTACAATGGAAGATATGGCACGTCTCGCTCAAATAGAAGAAAGTGTGCGCGATATTGATAAATTCAGAAAAATATTGTACGAACTTTTGCAGCACATAAATCATATTTTAGAGAATCCTCACGATTACCAGCTGAGAACAATCAAAAGCAACATACTAAAAGAAGTAGCTAAGTTCGAATCATTTAATGATTACCTGAAGTATGTTGGTTTCATTGTGGTAAGTAAAATATAAATTACTATGTATCTTCATGCATAGATCTCCATCTCAGTACAGTCAATTTTATAATACCACTTTATTTAAAGTTTATCTACTTACATCTACAACTGGATAACTGAAACTGTCTAAACATCTACTTCTATTCATAATACATAGGAAGGTACCTACTTTGTATTGTTTTGTTTGTTACCTATCATATCATTCAAAGTTGTCTGAAAGAGGGCTTCTAAAGTGATAATAATAGACGTAATATGAATAAAACTTAAAACAAATAGTTTCTGTACTCTCTACCCAATATCAAGACTACTATCAAAGCTACTATTCATTTATACACTTGTAAGTAGGACTGGGATTAACTTGCCATACTAGATAGTTGTAGTTATAGATACTTGGTGAGATGGTGTGCAACTATATGTTGCACTGTAGCCATTTTTTCGTTACCTCCCCTAAGAACAAGATTATTAAATATTGTGTTAATTAATTTAAATTAAAATATTTAAGAATAGAGTAATCATCCGATAAGTTTTTAATGTAAAGGAAAAAATTGAATTGCGAGTAGCATTGGATCTCACATCCATACATCCTTAAAGCCGGAATATGCTTTACTTAAGCTACTGTGACAAGTGATCTATGTCACAGTATGTTGAGTGTCACTAATCTATTTTATTTTTTCAGTCAGAAAACAATGTAGTTTATCCAAGCACATCTACATTGAGTAACCTGAGAATGGCACAAGTAGCCATAGAGCGGAAGATCAACTTCTGTTTTGGATCCATAGACAATAACCAGATCAGACTGAAAGCTGCTCCGAGCCAGCCTGTGGTCAAAGTTAATACCTTCAAGGGAAATGCTTTGGTATGTTGCTTATTTATACTACTTCTAAACTTATGGAGTCTAGACCCAATCTTCCATAGTCAGATGACCACCATGAACCAGAAACTTCCATCTTGCCCAAAGAGTATGAAATGCTCCTTGCAAAAGTCCCCATCTAGGTAGACATATCATATTGGTATCTATTTTTACAAGGTTTTTTGCTATTCTATCATGATTTTTTTTGTTATGTTGGTTGGTATGATACAAATCTTGGCTCTGATGGCTGCAGGATGCCTCCTGCATCCATCAGAGCCAAGATTAGCAGCCTTTCAAAGTAGCACTCTTTGGAAGAGGTCTATGTTCAGCAGTGGACACCTACAGGCTGATGATGACGATGATAGTTGCGAGCAGCATCACTGGGATCTTACCTACTCTGTCACAAAACATGATATGTACCATTCTTCCAGGTTGCCTACGAACAGCCGACTACCAACCGTTTCCTGCTCAAGATCCAGGACTTGTTTAACAACATGCTTGTATATGAAGACCCGGAGCTGCAAGCTATGGCCCGGGCAGAGATCCCCATTGTGACACTGCAACTCATGGCATTAGATCGAGTACGGGAACAGCAGATGGAGTTGAAGACTGGTGAGTTACTTTATGGTTTATATTAATGACGAGTTGCGCATCGCGGTTTCATCCGCGGATAGAAGTATCGTATGTGTGTATGTAATAAGCGATCTCCATTCCAAATTTCATTCAAATCCGTTTAGCTGTTGCGACGTGAAGAGGGAACAAACAATATGAGTAAAGCCGTTGGAACCAATTGACAGGCGATGGGGATGATAGGTTCTCGAGTGGCGACTACGAACTGGAAGACGCAGCGTAGGTTGGCCCCCCACTAGGTGGACCGAGCCGTCAATTTGATTGTATTTATTTAAGTGTTTGTTATAGATCAACTCTTTATTGTATATAGTTATATGAGAACTCCGTCAATTATAAACTTTTAAAAATCCTTTTTTTTAACTTTCTCATCATCATAATCAGCCTGAAGAGTCCACTGCTGAACATAGGCCTCCTCCAATGAGCGCCACTTTGAGCGGCTGCTTGCCTCCTGCATCCATCGGCTCCCCGCGGTTTTCACCAGGTCGTCGGTCCACCTAGACCTAGAGTGCCTATACACAGAATTCGCCCTATTTACACAAAGTCTGCCTATATAATTTAGCCCAATTCAAGATGCAATATTCACTAACATTGCACAGACAGTTGAATCAGTTGATTTTTAGGGTTGTCGCTAAGAAATGGTTGTCGCCAAGAAATGGTTGAGCAATATCAGAATTACTATGATTTCACCTAGAAATTCTATCAGATTTGTCACAATTTTCAATAGTTACGTCAAGATTAAAATCACCGGAGTTATATCAGTGCTAACCATAACGAGTCTCAGTTTTGACGTCCTCCGGGCTAGGATGCGCACCGCGAGATATGTCACGCACGAGACGACAAATTTCCTCGATGTAGACAAGTTTCTCGTTTACTCTAACATGCACGCCGCGACAGAGAAGTTTGTCGTTTTATGTCGCGTAGACAAACCAATATTGCCCTTTCATGACTCCTACTATATTTTAATGTAGCAACATCGGTTTCGTTCATTCAATTTTAAGGTTTTTTACATGAACGCGACCTTAATACAGACACTGAAAATATACTCTTTGATGAAAGACAGAAATAGTTACATATAGCTGTTTCTGTCTTTCGTAAAAGAGTATTGTTATATAAATATACTCTTTGACAGAATCCGTCAGTTGTAAAATGAAAACAGTGAAAAAAATTTCATTACTTTCTCTGAAAATTTGGATTTACATTGAAAATGCAAGTTGCAAGCATATAAACGTAAGTAAAGTTTCATTAAGCCTAAATATCGAGACTAGCGGGTCTGTGTGTTTGCACTCGAATATTGAGTTAGTTTCTTTGTCACCACGGAACATTCCTTTCTGTCGTAATGATACAATTATTAGTCCTATTATTTCATCATAATTATGAGGCATGAGGAACACTTGTAACTAGCTGGATACAAGTACAAACCTTCTATTCAAGACTACAGTCGGATACTAGACGGCATAATATTATGTTATTGTTGCATGTATAACTTGTAGGTACTTAATTAGCTGCATTATTGTTTCAGAATAAGTACACAGAAGCAGATGAAAATACTATTATCAATATATTATATGGCTCAACATCCAGAGTTTTCCGCTGGCACAGAATATATAATAGTACCACAGGGGAATATTGTTTGCCACAAGGTGCCCGTACACATCAGTACCTAACAATATTGCTTAGTTTATTACTTTATTTGTTCATTTAGAACACTGTAATACCTACAATTGATACCAAAATATTGTTACACAAAACGGAAGCCTTAATATGTACCCATAAGAATTATAAATTATAAGCTATTAAACGCGATCTAAATAATTGCATTCATAAATCTAAAGCATTTTTAATAGATAAGTATATTGTAGGTATACCTACGTATGTACCTACATATTAATGAAAATCCTGAAAGTCCTACCATCTAGCTTGAGCTTGATCCTTATATTTAATGTAAAATACATTTTAATCACGTAACAGGTGAGTTTCAACACGGTCTGTTCGCCGTTTGCCCCCTTTCTGATTTTGTCCATTATTTGTGCCATTCATTGATAGGGTAAATACCACCGAATTCGCCCTAAAAGTCTATGGTAAATACCTTTATAAAATGAAACAGTAATGTGAGATACCGCCATATTTACGATCTCTTATGTATTTCAATTTTTTTACGTAACTACTGTATATCAAAATACCACTTTACCTTTGGATTAAGCCTTCTCTGCGTATCTCGTCCTCAAAAATTACGACGAGATAATACTCGCGCCAATGTGTCAAATAAAGCTCAGACTATGGTGTGCATGTTAGCGGTTGTCGACAAAACTCGACAAAATTTCCACAGATAGATAAACATTTGCGTTATCTCTTCATTTGACAGAACGAGATGAGTTGCTTGCGCTGCCATGTTAGCACAGGTAGACATAAAGAGATATCTCTATTTTTCACGACATAAAGAGACGACAAAATTATCTCACGGCGCGCATCCTAGCCCGGCTGGGTAGAAAACAATCGGTTACTTTTCGACACCCACTAGCTTTTCGACTATGATCTGTTGCCCCTAGCAACCAAGACATTCTCTATGCAGCTGGTATGAAAACTTTTCAATGGGCGAGTATGCCACATCCAAAAATGTTTATATCATAGTCCCTGCTATCAGCTGATTTTACTGTCAGTGCAATATTAGTAAATGTCGCATCTTGAATTTGGGTGATATAGATACTTTTTTGTATACGAAAACATACATATAACATTCTCAGGCAAAATCCAAGGGCACGATCTTCCATTCGACATAGCTCTGTTAATGGAGTTGCTGGCTTGGTTCAAGCATAGGTTCTTCTCGTGGGTGGACAAACCCGAGTGTGAGAGGTGCGGAGGACCCACCACCTTCACTGGAACTAGCACCATGACAGATTCCAGGGAAACTTGCCGAGTTGAGGTGAGCTGGAGATCTTTTTTTCTATTGATTGATAGGCTTGGCTTGAACACTATCTCACCTGATGGTAAGTGACGATGCGGTCTAGGGTGTAACGCGCTCGCATAGAAGAGACCTGTTCACTCTCAATTTGAAGACTCCAAGATCTGTCAAAGGGAAGATGAAAGGGAAAGGGAAAACGATAGGGGAAAAGAATGAATGCATGGGAAGGCAATAGAAGAGAGGCCGACGAATTTTGGAGGACATTAAAAAATACAATAGTTAACTACTTAAAGAATTTTTGGAATTCATGTCAGTCTGTATGAAAATTCAGGATGCAAAAACTACTGGATAGATTTCAATACCTTTTTCTGTAATGTGTTCGTTGAATTACAGAGCAGTAGACATGGATCAAAACACAAGGAGCAGGTGAAAAAATCACATGATTTTATGTTTCATAAATCACTCTGCTACTTTTTATCAGACACTCTGCTATTAATCACAGTGTGATTATCACACTTAATTGAATCGTGATTTCGGATTTCATAATACGAGAGTAGCATAAGTGGTGAATATCAAAACATATAATTTTATTTATGCTTCAGTAAACAAACTGAGACCTAAAGAGTATAATTTTATTAACATTGTGGTGTAGCGGTGAACTTTGATCTGAGAGTAGCGTTAGATCACTTAGTAATCGTTTGTAGCAGGTCGCAACTTCACTAGGTTGCTCCTAAATCACATCTCTGTTCCAATTCATAAAGCACAGCCAATCACCATTGATCATAAATTCATTAGGCATATGAAAAATCACAGGTGAAATCACAGTGGTCAAAATAAATCATATGATGAAATGACTATGATTTTAAAGTAGCAATCATTTCCATGCCTACAGAGCAGGTTTTTATTGATCTTTCATCAAAATCTTTTAGAAAGGTGTTTTCAGTCTGTGGTGTGGTGGTAGAGTAAGTCCGCTCATAGCACGGAGACGGCGGGTTCGAATCCCGCTACAGGACAAGTTTTTGTGCACATAAAAATGTTCAAACACTTGTTCTGTGTCTGGGTGTTGTGGGACCATGGTCCTCCTAGTTCCTGGGTCCCTAGATACAGGGAATCCCAGTTAGGGCGCAGGATCTATGTATGTGATCATTGGACGTTAGTTATATGTAGTTATGGACGCTTTTAGCAAGGAGTTGACACCTTTTAAAAGAAAAAGGAAAAGAAAAAAGAAAAGGAAGTTCTTGAGTGGCGACCACGAACCGGAAGACCCAGCGTAGGCCACCCGCTCACTCGGTGGACCGACGATCTGGTGAAAGCAGTAGGGAGCCGATGGATGCAGCCTGTCAAAGTGGCGCTCTCTGGGGGAGGCCTATGTTCAGCAGTGGATGTCTTCAGGCTGTTGATGATGTCACCTTTACAAAGGAGTTATGGACACTTTTAGACAAAGAGATTTGCACTCAAAATCCTACCTTACTAATGGGTACCTTGTTTTCCAGCTATACAAGTGCGCACAGTGCCACAGCGTAGCGCAGTTCCCGCGGTACAACGACTTGCGCACGCTGCTGCGCACGCGCCGCGGCCGCTGCGGCGAGTGGGCCAACTGCTTCACCTTACTGTGTCGCACGCTCGGGTACGACACCAGATATGTGTATGATACCTCGGACCATGTCTGGTGTGAGGTTAGTTCACAGCTACAAAACTAATGTTAAAATAATAATTAACAAAAAACTCCAGCACATAATTAGATTTTTAAAATCCATGAAACATTTATCAGCTAATCATTTAAATTTAATTTTCTAGGAAGGTCTCTCATTTAGATAGATATATTCACCATTCTAGCTGTCCTGATAGGCTATAGTTATTGTTCCATAGAACTTGTCCATGGACTAAAATCTAGCTCTCCTGATTGGCTACAAATGTTTGTTCCATAGAAACTGGCCATTGAGGAAATCTAGCTGTCCTGATTGGCTATAATTATTGTACCATAGAACCTGTCCATGGACTAAAATCTAGCTTATTATTATTGCTCCATAGAATCTGTCCATGGACTAAAATCTATCTGTCCTGATAGGCTATAACTATTGTTCCATAGAACCTGTCCATGGACTAAAATCTATCTGTCCTGATAGGCTATAACTATTGTTCCATAGAACCTGTCCATGGACTAAAATCTATCTGTCCTGATAGGCTATAACTATTGTTCCATAGAACCTGCCCATGGACTAAAATCTAGCTGTCCTGATTGGCTATAACTATTGTTCCATAGAATCTGTCCATGGCCTAAAATCTAGCTTATAATTATTGCTCCATAGAACCTGTCCATGGACTAAAATCTATCTGTCCTGATAGGCTATAACTATTGTTCCATAGAACCTGTCCATGGACTAAAATCTATCTGTCCTGATAGGCTATAACTATTGTTCCATAGAACCTGTCCATGGACTAAAATCTATCTGTCCTGATAGGCTATAACTATTGTTCCATAGAACCTGTCCATGGACTAAAATCTATCTGTCCTGATAGGCTATAACTATTGCTCCATAGAACCTGTCCATGGACTAAAATCTAGCTGTCCTGATTGGCTATAACTATTGTTCCATAGAACCTCTCCATTGACTAAACTCTAGCTGTCCTGCGGGGTTAGCATGGACGGTAGACAAAATTGTCTTTCCCCGTTTTACGTCACTTTCTTCATACTTGTTTGGAGTAAAACAGGGGAAAGACAATTTTGTCTACCGGCCGTGCTAACCCTACTGATAGGCTATAATTATTGTTCCATAGAATCTGTCCATTGACTAAAATCTAGCTGTCCTGATTGGCTATAACTATTGTCTAACAGGTGTTCGACTTTGATTCCAACACGTGGCTTCACGCGGACCCCTGTGAAGCCAAGCTCAACGCTCCACTAATGTACTGCCACGGATGGGGCAAGAAGCTGTCATATGTGATCGCAGTATCAAGAGACGACCTTCAAGATGTCACCTGGAGATACACCATGGATCATAAGGAGGTTAGAATTTACTATAATGTTTACTAAAACTAACATAATATGTTAGCATTTAACATAAATAATGTATATTTAGTGAGACCTAAACTTGGCAGTTCCTGTATCCTGGTGGCTCGGTTTAAGGTGGAACGTTACACTAGCGCGGCAAATTCAAATTTTCTTACGTTCTTTTGCTAATAATAGCTTAATTACTCAACGTGATTACATGAAAACTAATTTTACGCAAATAAATATAGTGTATCAATAAATTACAATTAAAAGTATCACCTACTTATCATTGGTTTAGCGACATATAGCAATAGACTGATAAACTGAGAAGAAAATTGTTTTTTGCCATTTGTCGCTAAACCAATGATATCTAGTAGATACTTGTAAGCGTAATTTCTTGATACGTTCTATTTATTTCCGTAAAATTAGTTGTCGTGTAATCACGTTGAGTGATTAAGCTATTATTGGCAAATGAACGCAAGAAAATTTGAATTTACCGCGTTAGTGTAACGTTTCCCCTTAAAGTAAAAGCACAGAATATATATACCTACATATATTACTACGTAGTACAAGTATGTTTATTACAAATAGGCTATTCTTAGCACGTAAACTTCGTTCGAAACTGCGAGGCGCCTCTTCAAATAATATAAAAAATATTTTTGGGCATTTCACACAGCGCCATCTTATTTTTTATTTTTTTTTATGTGATAATGACGTGACGAGCTAGTCGTTCACCAGGTGTTAAGCGACACGGCCGCCCATAACAGTTGCTGTGTCACTCGGAACTTTAAAACAATAAAGTATCGCGTGACACTGCACTGGGCACGTCATCCTGAGACATCACACAGTCAAGTAATCAGATTACTAGACTGAGGGATCAGATCATAAAGTCTCATTTGCCCAGTAATTTCACTAGATACAATGCCCTTCAAACCGGAACACAGTAGTGCTTGCACACTACTGCTTGGCGGCAGAATAACTGGCAAAGCGGTGGTACCTACCTAGACGAACTTTGCAGAAAAGTCCTCATCATCATCATCATCATCATCAACAGCCTGAAGACGTCCACTGCTGAACATAGGCCTCCCCCAGAGCACGCCACCTTGAGCGGCTGCTCGCCTCCTGCATCCATCGGCTCCCCGCCGCTTTCACCAGGTCGTCGGTCCACCGAGTGGGGGGCCGGCCTACGCTGCGTCTTCCGGTTCGTGGTCGCCACTCGAGAACCTTTCTTCCCCATCGGTTGTCAGTTCTACGAGCGATGTGGCCTGCCCATTGCCACTTCAACTTACTAACTCTAAGAGCTAAAAAAAAAAGAAAAGTCCTACCCCCTAGTAAACCCCATCTAGCCCCAAACTAAGCAAAGCTTGTACTATGGGAACCAGATAACTCATAGAATACTTCATAACATTTGTGACTGGCCTCTTAGCTCCGTTGGTCTGCCTTCTGAACTGTAGGTTGGGGGTTCGATTCCCACCAAGGACAAACATTTGTGTGATGAACATAGGTGTTTGTTTTCAGGCCCTGCGGTATTTTGAACGAAAAGCTACTACCAACTGAGCTATAATAATATTGGCAATAGCCAGGTGCGGATACAGAAATGTCTCAAGGGGGGGCGCACAAATCATTATAGTAAGGGATTCCAAGAGGGGAATTTTGGGATATGGTGGTAAAACACATAAGTATACGATACAAGACCAATTTGTGCTTTTTTCTTTAAATGATGAATTCCATGCACCTATATCTTCCTAGTAAATTGGCTAATTACCGCACTTGGTGCTGAACCGCCAAGGGGGGGGGGGAGGGCGCGCCCCCTGCGCCCCCCCGCTGTATCCGTGCCTGGTAATAGCTGAATAGATTTGAATAAAACTCTGTAGGTACATAGTGTAGATCCTAAAATAAAATACGGGTTACTTAAGCATAAAACTCTTCGGAAAGCACTATTGATTGCTTAGCGACAGATCATCAGTAAGAAAAAATATTTGAATCCTTCAAACCCATTTTCTACCCATCATCGGTTAAAAGTCTAACGCAACCTTTCCTCGGTATCCCCTTCATCAGGTATTAAAGCGAAGGGCCGAGTGCACGGAATCGGATCTGATCTCATCGATATTAAGTCTGCGGGCGCAGAGACAACGTCACGTGTCTGAACCGAGACGTGTTTACCTCGCGAAACGAACCGCTCAGGAGCTTGTTCAACTTATGGTGGAGAGGTAAGGTAACATCGCTCAAGGTTTTTACCGGGTTAAATCTGGGGTTTATTATTTCATTTTATACCATCTGAGTTTGAATTGGGGTATTATCCCGAAAGGGGGGGACTGGGACCATGATAGCCCACAAGTTGTGAGAGCCTTACTTGAAACTGCGTGTTTCCAAACCTCCATACTAAAAAATAAATTCACTTACAAAACTGCACGTGCGATCGCTACGAGAGGTAACAAGATACTATAAATTCATTTCTAAACACAGGTCGTTAAACTCATTTAAACGCATTCGATCAAGGACGAAGTTCGACCACCCAGCTGCGCTAATGCTATCTTCGATCGTAAACTTTACATAGCATTTCTTCAATGAAAAACTATTAATTTAGGAAAGTCGTAGAAGAAGCATTGTCTACCTTGGGGAGTAGATTTACCCTTTCGGGATAATAGCCCAATTCAAACTCACCTTGTATACTTAGAACAATAACTTAGATTAAGTACTAAAAGTCCTAAAATTTGTTGCAATGAATTATTTGACGATTTTAATGCAATCGTCATCAGGTCAATACGTTCAACTTATGGTGGAGAGGTAAGATAACACCCCTCAGGGTTTTTACCGAGGTAAACATGGGGGAGTTATTATTTAATGCAATAGTAATCAGCCCAATACGTTCTTATTGCTGTTATGCGGGTCACAGGAAGAGGGGGTAGGCCATAATACACCACGCTAGATAAGTGTGGGTTGTTGGATGAAGGTGGATAGCGCGAGACGAGCCGTGCAGGTACTTGTTCAACTCATTGTGGTGGTAAGATAACATCGCTCAGGGCTTTTTTTTCTTGTATTTTGGCTCCACACATAGAGTATTTAGCCAGTGTCAAGTATTGTAATTTTCATCGTGCTATAGAATATTTCACGTAATGTCAAGTCTTAGTCACAGTCATAGTCGAGTCTAAGTCAGTTAATCATAGTCCAGTCTAAGTCATGCCCCAGTAAAGTGGTGGCAATTTTACTAGAAGCTTCTATGGAATTTTGGAAGCAAAACGAAAAACCACGTTTCACCACATTATATCACTTGCCCACACTCATGCTCGTAATTCAGCACTTAATGCGTAAAACGCCACGAATTTTAAACATTAACACTAGAAAAAGCACGAGTTTTGAAACATAATACAATGCAACGACGTGAACTTTTCTGCGTTCCCGCCAAAAGTCCTCGCGCAGGGTTTACATTTTAAATGGGCGAGTTAAATTTGGGGGTTCGTTGTTTTAAAAAAAAATCTTTGGTTGCTATGCAACACGTGTAATCCGCACCTTATTTTTATAACAGAAAGATTTCAAGCCGTTACAATGTGCTTAGGTATGATTCCAGAAAATCTTTTTAGACCTTTGAAGAGTTCGAGCGCCGTTCTAGAGTTAGATCTTTCACCCTTGAAGTAAAAATAATTTGAAATAAACCGTTGTTTCATTTATTTAGTATCATAAAACGTTATTGTCAAAAATTATTAATAAGTGAACCCGTAAAGTCTCTGCTTCTGGTTAAACTTTTTGAGCAAATTCAATATCTCTATTTGAGCTTCTAACTTAATGTCATCATTCAACTTCCTTAGAAGAGGCACTATTGAAAGTGCAAAATGTGTTTCCTCGTCAACATTACTGGCACTGCTTGTCGCAGTAAACATTTCTGTTATTTCTTCTTCGCCGTTTTTAATTTCGTAAACACCATTCTCGAGCGCTTTCGGTTCCGACGGTGCCTTTTTCATTTGTAGTGCATTTGTTTTGAATAGGGCACCCATTTTGTTCTGCAAGTTATTCGTCCTCCTCTGTAGCAACTTCGCTTTTTTCAACAAAATCAACTGGCGTCGTTGTGTCTGTTTAAGTTTTCGTTTTTTTACTGGACTTACTTCTTCTTTTTTTTCTTCGAATAGTGTAACATCGTCGTCCTCGTCCTCAAGTAGTGTGACATCTTCCTCTTCCTGTTCTTTTTTTACCTCTTTTTCTTCCTCGTCTCCCTCTTTGTGTTCCTCTTCTCCCTCGTTGTGTTCATTTTCTCCCTCTTTGTGTTCCTCTTCTCCTTCCACTTTGATGATTACAGGTGTTTCATTCTCTTGGAAGGTGGGTTGCAGGAATAGTAAGCGGTCGAAATAAATGTATGCACGTCTTTTATTGTGCAGATATGTTCCGGATTTAATGGCTTTTTGGTCTCTTAACTCTTTTGTAAAGCATGTTCTTAGGTTTTTCCATTTCTTCTTTATTTCATCAACTGAAAAACACAAACTATTTTATTTAAGGCATTTTATTTTAGTTTAAGAAACACGAAGGGAAAGAATGTGTTTGTCATGGAAAAACTTCCTGCTTTTAATATTAATGACAGTTTTTAGGGTTCATAACTTGTGCTTCTGTTTGTCTGTCTGCAAATACTGGTTTTGTCTACCACTAAAGGTACAATCAGAAATTGCTAACAAATACTAATTTGGACGCCTTCATAATTAAAGCATCTAACTCTATGCAATAAAAAGAAAAATTCTTGAGACATCACACAGACACACACATCGACTTTGAATGACACTCTAGTATCTACACCTTTATTTGTTTGTTTGTATTTCACGCCAAAACGGCTGACGGAAATTAGATAAAACTGCACGCAGACTGCTTACACTACCAGGGTCTATTTATCCCGGGAAGATTAAGAATTTCCGCGGGAAAATGGATGACACCGCAGAGCGCCTGTAGTATATTAACAATACAAACCTCTAGCCGCTCTTTCCCTAGAGCTCACATCATTCCAATCCTTGTAAACACAACTGCAAACTTCCCCCCAACACTTGTTTCTAACTTCAATGTCAATGTACTCCTTTAGATCCTTTTTGTAAAGCGCCGGTCGTTCTTCAATAGCATCGATCAACTTCTCTATATCAATGATCATAGTGAACGTAATTGTTTGACGCCCGTATTGGCGTCACTAATACCTAAAACACAAGTTACGTTTTGAATTTCACCCGCTATAACCCCGCTACACATTTGAATGTCACCGCTGACGCAGCCGTGATCGTGACTCATTGAAATAGCCGGCAATTTTTTTTCAAACATTGCTAAGGACATGAGACATCTACATTGCGTTTTCAAAGAAAATAAGTACCACGTGACAATCGGAACAAACAAAACACTAAACCGTATAAAATAGAAATAACAATCACGTTGGTCGTAGTTGTTTGGGCTAACAAGATCCCGTTCAACAGAGAATTACCAAAAACTACATCAACATACCTCGATAATTAGAATGTAACACACGCCACACGGGTTTCACTTTATTAGTCACTCTTTTCCACGTAGAATACGGCTCAAAATGCCTAAAGTTTAAAGTAAAGAACAAACACGTGACGCGTCTGTATCAACATGGCATTCGCCAGCTACTAAAATTGCGGCCGCTCGCCCCGGTCGGCAACAGTTGCGTAACGATCGAGGGAACTGCGCAGTAGAATCACAGCGGAGCAATTTTAGAACGATACGATTGCGTCGGTTACTTTAGAGGCCTATTACATTTGACTTAATTCAGTCGCCTAAATGATTCAGCCACTGAATTCAGTATAGTGAAATCGCATTCAGTCAGTTAGCTTCCTAAATTTAGGAAGAAGTATGGTTGCTTACTTGCTATGCTACCCAATTAGCTGCCTAATTAGAAACTGATTTAGGAAGGTGTAATAGCATTTAATCATCTTTCACTGCCATAGACTAGTATTATACCGTGTATGAACGTGTTTTATTTATTCCTTATGTCCTATTATGTTAAATGAATACTGTAAACGATCTCGAATCCATTCGTAGATAATTAATTATAAAGTCCGGTGGCTTTAAAACAATGTTTATGGTTAATATACTATTTTTTCTCACAGTAATAATTATTCATTCCCCCATTATATATATTTTAAATTCCTTTTTTATTTTAATTGAGCCAACGACCATGCAGGGCTACGGCAAAGACCATTTTTTATTGTTTGGGCAGTACTGAAGCCATCTTGATTCGATTCAATAACGCTGGATTAAATTAATTAAGTAAGCCCCACTAGGTGGACCGACGACCTGCTGAAAACCGCGGGGATGCAGGAGTCAAGCAGCCGCTCAAAGTGGAGCGCTCTGGGGGGGGGAGGCCTATGTTCAGAAGTGGACATCTTAGGGCTGTTGATGATGATGATGAAGTAGGTATGGATTTGGCGGATTCCACGGAGAAACTAAAAATGCCCAAATCTACTAGTACTAAAAGGACTCTAGGTAGCCGTATTTTAATTTGCTATAACTATTCAGTGACTGAATTTAGGAAAGTGTGATCAGAAAGCTGCTAACCAGGGGTTTAGCAAAGATCCCTTTCGTTAACGCTAATGGAATGGGGAAAATGATGGGAATAACATTTGACTAGCTTCCTTTCCTGAATCCTAACTAGGCGACTGAATTAAGTGTAGTGTAATTGCAGCTGTAGGTAATGTAATTGTACTTCGCTGGTTATCTAGCTTGAGGTCGTTGCCCGGAATCGCGGCGATAATAAATTGACTTGGCTTCTTTGGTTTATTATTTATCGTGCGATAACCAATTGCCGAGGTGATAAAAAACACAGAGCAAGAAAAAAAATACGCTTCATATTTTTCAATGCTCTGTGATAAAAAAGGTGCTGTCATTTTCTTTTTCTTTCTAATGTGTCACTATGACAACTAACTAAGAACTAATTTAAAAAATACTTTTTTATTGAAACTTGAAAGAGTTAATAATCTCAGTATAGAATCTACCTACATATCTACCAATTATGAATTTATGACCTCGGTTTTGAGCGAGAGTTTTGGCGGAAACCCGGAAAAGTTCGCGTCGTGTCGTTGCATTGTATTATTTTTCATTTTCAAACCTTGTGCTTTCTCCGTGGCATTTAATGAGGCGTTTGATTTAAAAAAAAGAAATGGTGTTTTATGTATGACCCAATAGATGCGCCAGTTGTGGTTTTACCAAAATCTGTCACTGTCACTGTTTCAAGCATAGACCACAGGTGAGAGGAAATGTGTCACGATACTACACGATGCCATTTGTCGCTAAACCAATGATATCTAGGAGATACTTTTAATCGTAATTTGTTGATACATTCTATTTTTTTTACGTTAAATCAGTTTCAATGTAATCACGTTTAGTAGTTAAGCTATTATTGGCAAAAAACCCAAGAAAAATTGGATTTGCCGCGCTAGTGAAACGTTCCACCTTAACATTGTGGCACAAGGAATAACTTTTTTGAATATAGAGGCAACGGTCGAAATTTATTGAACGCCATAATGTGGCGTCATCAGACACGGGGAATATCTAAATTCCAATAATGAATTATAAAATAACTACAATGAATGTAACGAAAAGAAAAACAAACTCTTAGATTGAGCTATATTTTTAAAAACTATTATAAATTTGGAGGTCAAGAAATTTTGGACATTCCCCATTGGTCGCTAAATGGCCGTTATCTCCATGTGGTACAGAAAACCGGGTGACTATGAGTCTCACGGACGCATCTCGGGCTCCGCTGCGTGGCGGCGCGAGCGTGGCGAGGCAGGAGCAGGGGCGGCGCCTCACACCTTCACTCTCGACAGGCCCGCGACCTATGCTATCAGGTAATAATCCGTCACAGGCCCGCGACCTATGCCATCAGGTAACAAACCGTCACAAGCCCGCGACATATGCCATCAGGTAATAAACCGCCACAGGCTCGCGGCCTATGCTATCAGATAGCAGACTATCACAGGCTCGTGACCTATGCCATCAGGTGACAAACCATCACAGGCTCGCGAACTATGCCATCAGGTAAGAATCCGTCACAGGCCCGCGACCTTTGCCATCAGGTAACAAATTGTCACAGGCCCATGGCCTATGCCATCAGGAAACAATCGTCACAGGCCCGCGACCAATGACATCAGGTAGCAAACCGTTATAGACCCACGACCCATCAACAAAATCAACAAACCGTTACAGGCCTGTGACCTTTGTCATTAGGTAACAAACTGTTACAGCTCCGCGACCTATGCGTTCAGGTAACAAACTGTCACAGGCTGCCAACCTATGCCATCAGGTAACAAACTATCACTGCCCCGCGACCTATGTCATCAGGTAACAATCCGTCACAGACGGACCGCGATATAGCCATATTTCCAGATCAGAGTTCTTTTCTGTGTTGTGCCGGACATTTTGCTGTTTCTTTGTTTTTCTGCAATCGACTGGGTCATGAGCAGAAGTGTAATGTGCGCATTGGTCTTAATAGACTAATATAAATCGTTTTATCCATAGGTACCACGGTGCGACGGACAAGTACTGTGTAACCCGAGACGAGGTTGAAATGGAGCCGATCAACCACTGGGCCACGGGAGTCTTTGAGACGAAGAACATGTTCAGAAAGGTGGAGAACGACTGGGGGAAGGTCTACCTAGCCAGAGAAGGTAAAGTATACCTATTCCAATATAAACTGAGCTTTCGGTCCGTTTGATTTGTGTGGGTTTATGTTGTTGAATTGCATTTCGTGTATAACAATAGCTATGGGCAATTGGGCAGGCCACATCGCTCGTAGAACTGACAATCGATTGGAAGAAAGATTCTCGAGTGGTGACCACGAACCGGAAGACGCAGGACCGACGATCTGATGGGCTAGTACCATGCGCACCGCGAGAATACTTGTCGTCGGTGTTAGAGCGAGACACACTACCATAGTCTTGTCATGGAGATAAATCTTAATAATAATCTTTTTTAATACAACCTTAATTTTTAATTTATCAATATTTTTTTTAATTTTCAATTTTATGAAATGCATTAGAACAAAATAAAAAATACGTGTCTGATATTCTTCAACACTAAAATAAAACTAATATGAAGAATAAAATATGTAGGCTATTGTGGTGAACATTTGATAGATGGTGGTATTAGTTTAGGGGAGATCCACAAATTACGTGAGGTGTTTTTTTGAATTTTCTGTCCCTCCCTCCCCCCCTGGTGAGATGTTGTGAGATTTTATTCAACCCCCTCCCCCATCCCCCAATCTCACGTGAGATTTTTCAAAATGTGCGTTTCTTAAATATGTAAACGTGTTGGAGTGTTATTGTAAAAAAAAAAAAAAAAATTTGCTTCGTACTTTTATTTACGACTAGTTAAGACTAGTAATCAATATTGCTGAGTTATAAGTGTAATAAAAATTTAACAATAGAATACTTAAATCGTAACTAATGCGATTAAAAAAAAATATCTACTCTAATTCAGTCCATGGTGAATCATGCGTGGTCTCAAGAGAGACTATTGGAACCAACATGTCCATATGATTTTCAATAAAATCATCTGCTCCTTCAACTTCATTCTCATCTAGCCACTCTAAGCCGTTGACACTTGCGCACAGTAACTCATTAGCTCGTCTTGTAACAATCCGTGAGGGTCGCACTTTGCGGAACATACGCGCTTGCTTAGCTGGTGCAATGTGGGCTGCTCGCCTGTGCTCTGCAGCTCTTGTGATAGATGCAAAGTAAATGCCGCATGTACTGCAGCATCTTTTCTCTAAATCATCACGTACACTTGGGCAATAGAGATCATAAGGTGTGCTGATGAAGGCATTCAGCGGTTGAATCGGTAGACAGTGGCGTATTAGAAATGGAGCAAATGACTTTCCGTCATGCTCTTTAAAGTCCGGAATTGTCAAATGTCCATCAATCTGAGTGATAGGGTATGGAGGTGGCAGAAAACGGTCGTGAAGAATCATATGCAGATCACTTCGGCGTGGGCTGCAGCACTTCTGGTCATCGCATTTCACAACCTAAAAAAAAATTAAAAACAATTTCCCTTTGTAACTCTTAATAAAAATTTGTTGACGTTCGCGCTCGTTAAAAATAAAAAAAAAAAAATAGGCACGCATAAAATTTTGATATGAACCAACTGTAATGTACCTGGAGTAAATATTGGCTCTCTTTAACGTGCTCAGTGTACCATACTTCGGCTGGCAGGTCTGGAACGCTGGAGGTGTCATTATTCGGGTCTATATATTTAGCAACTACTTCGTGTCCGTCAATGCACACTGCAGACCATATTTCAGCCAAAATATTCCCTGCCTTTTTGAAATTATCCTTTTCTAGACTTTCGTCTAATGTTCTGCCGCTGGAATCAAGATGATTCCCAAAAGAATCATGGGGAAGAATAACGCCTGTTAGCTCTCGACTGAGTGGAGCCATGCGTCTCTCTACTCTGTTGAATGCGCTCCTGCCAGGGGCATTAGTCACAATAAATACTGCGTCCAAATCATATTGTTTAAAATGCTCTATGGCGTGTGCGATCACTTTGCGATATCGCGGATTCTCGTCAGGCCCACCGTCACTTGAAATAATAAGAACAGGTTTAACTTTGCTGTCTATATTCTTTATAAATTTGGAAAAAGACTCAATTGTTAAAAGAGTGTCCAAGTCTTGAGCGTGACTAGTTGCAGTTGACGAAGAGTGCTTGCCACTTCGTATTGCTATATAAGTCGGTCCATTATATGAAACAGCTTCTGGTCGTCCTATCTCATTGGGTTTCACTTGACACAAAGCATATACGCTTGGAATTAATTTGTGCCCCGATGCAATCACAAAGTCGTGATCTGGTAACGACACTTTATACTCAACGTGCATTAATAATGGCGCCTGCTTGTTTGCCGCTGTCAGGCCGATGGGAACGCGGGCTTTGTCATCCTGAGATAAAAAAGTTACGGAGTCAGGACCAAGTACGGAGGCTATCGTTTCCAACGACCTTATAGAGGCCAAAGAAAAGTATTGGTCTTGGTGTGCCTTATGATGGTCAGCTTCAGGACGACTCAGCTTCACCGGCACAGTCACTACATGGCGCTTAGCTTCACGTGTATTTGCCCGTCTAGGCAACAGTCGAATATAAGTAGCACTTCTCGAAATATTAAATCCCAGTTCATTGAGTTTATTTGTAAGTTCTGAAAGCGTATGGATCGTGCGAACTATCTCACAACGACGTCGCTCTTCAGCAGAAGCACCAAACAGGGCTAAATCACTTATTGTTTTTAGCAATTCAGACTGTTCTTCTTCTAAACGTGGGCGTCCAGGGCCAACATGAGGCGTCAACGACTTAGCTGCATCGGGATTCTTTAAACATAATTCAATTATTTTTTGTTTTTTATTTTTTCTATGCGTTATAGAGTACACTCTCTGTTTTTCTTTAAGCTTGAGCTTTCTCTCACAAATGTCAATTTCTCGCCGCAAATTACGTGCTTTATCAAATTCAGTGCCGTCAGCTACAAGAGACCCTTTGCGCCTTTCCGTTAAGTCAAGCTCCATACGCAGCTTAGCAATCTTTTTCTTCATAGTATCTTGTGCTGGAGTGGGACGTATGTTGGACGGTGTAGTGTTCGATATAGCTTCATCCTCATCATCGCTGATCACAAGAGACTGATTTTTCCGTTTCGAAGCGCCTGTAAAATGCAGAAAATTTTAATTTAGAATAGCAAAAAATGAAGAACGTCACCTATAGAAAAAAAGACGAATACTAACCTGCCGGTTGAGGACCAACGTCCAAATCTTGATCTTCTGACTGCTGGTCATTAATCTCATCCTGAACCGCAGATTTCGCGTGTTGAATATTATGATCATTGATCTGAATCTGACCTGCACATTCCACTTTTGGAACACTCTCAGTGCTTGTCTCAGCCTGAATTAAAGAACTGCTAGAGATCTTAGTATTAGTCTGAAATCAAAATATGATAATAAAGAAGTGAATCTAATGAAATTAAAAAGACAGATTAACACAAAATAACTTACTATGAACACCAGTAAAAAAGTAAAAAATAATTCTTAAAATGAGTCAATAACAATAATCAACAAAAAATGCTAATATAATTGTGAGATAAATTTTAATGAAGAAAAGAATAAATAACAAAAAATATATTTAATTGTAAAAAAAGCGTGGGATGCACGGTGTCGGTAGTTATAAATACATAATTATAGATATGAGCAGGACAATCATTTTGATATCTTAAAAAGCACCCCACACTTTTTTTACAATTAAATATATTTTTTGTTGTTTATACTTATCTTCATTAAAATTTATTTCACAATTATATTAGCATTTTTCGTTTATTATTGTTATTGACTCATTTTAAGAATTATTTTTTACTTTTTAATTTGATGTGCTTTTAAAGCGTGTTCTTTATTTTTTTTTAATTATATTTTTTTATGCTATTAATTGTAACAATAAAGTTTGTATAAAAAAAGAATTTTCCTAACAAAATATATTTAACCTACCTTTTGAAGAAATGTTAAAGTAGACCGAACTTTTCTCTCAGTGGCTTCCCTAAGAAGACGTTCAATCTCATGCTGAATGTGTTGTGTTAACTCTTCTTTCTTCGGGAATTTTTGTTTCGCTGTATTCCATAATTTTATCACTTCGTCCTGGCAGGACTTTTTCGTCTTATAGACGTATCTTTTGACGTATGCATTATAAAAATCTTGATAACTCATTTTAAATTAGTGAGAGCATATACTGAGTCGAGTAAAACATTTGCAAGAATAAGCAAAGCAGGTTGGAACCTGTCCGTGTGTCGCTGCCATTCAGCTCGTACGCTCTCGTTCATCGAGCCGCGCGTTCGGCTGACAGTGGCGCGAAAACAAAGGACGGGCTACACTGTATCGTAAACTCTGATTAAATTGAACTATTTGGTATAAAACAAATATGGTAGTTTGACAGTCAGTAGTAATGTATAACGTCGAAGTATGAATGAATTAGTGAATGATCTTAATCGTATTACAGTTATGCTTAAATCTTAAGCATGTAAAGTCGTCCCGGACAGAAAGTCGCCGTCGGGAATCTTCGGGTTCTTCGGAAATCTACAGTTTCTTACGATTCCCGACGGCGACTTTCTGTCCGGGACGGCTTTAGAATCTGGATAATGGGTCAAAATAGTATAGTTTTTTTTTGTTTCAATAAGAAAAAAAATTGCGTGATATTTGCCGAGACCCCCCCTCTCTCCAACGTAAGATTAGATGAGATTTGACTCGACCCCCCCTCCCCCTTAAACAACTCACGTAATTTGTGGATCTCCCCTTATGGAATGAATTATAACCATAATTATAATTAATAAGGACATTTATTAGGCTAGAGCATTACACTACATTATTAATTATTAGTATACCTACTTTGTTAGCCTACCATCTATTTTACATCTTTCGGGGAAAACCCTCAGCCACAGGTTCTCAACCTGTTCGCCCGTGGTCCATCGAATGCAAATAAAACGGCAACGGCGCGCTTCCACATTAAAGATCAAAAACACGTAGATCTCATAAAAACACTAGGCACATACTATACAGAACATAGGTACATAGCTACCATACCATAGGTACATGTAGGTGCATAGGTACAAAATACATATTATATCATACAATAAAAATAAATTATGATACGTGATTATGAATCAATGAGATGCTATAAAATAAATTTAAAATACTTACGATAATTATGATTAATCTAAAAACTTTATACTTTTTTAATAATACGGCATAATTTGTTTTTGTCTCATTCTTTTTTGTGGTGCTAAGTCTGACTCCACATTGGGCGTGCGCATTCTTCGAGCGTTTTACCACCGTGCAGCGTGCGGCGTATGTATGCAAAGGCCGCACGCTGGTAAAACGTCGGTCAAACGCTCGGCTTTGTATTCCGTGTGCCGGTAAAACGCTCGAGGAACGCGCACGCCCAATGTAGGGGGGCTATGTCGGGAACATGCCATGCATCGATAGTATCAAAGACAAATATGGCAAGTAGTTTATGACACTTAAGTTATTGTTTGCAAAAAGTTTGAGAAACATTAACAAATGATTCACCAAGAATTTCAGGGTCATTGCGTAGTGATGTGCGTGGTACGAATATTGTGTAGTCGATAAAATCTCTACTCGGATCGACTCGGTTCGATGAAATCGAGCCTTATATAGAGCAGGATATGCTCGAAATCTGGTCGGTAATACAATATTATTAATTTAAAATGAATCACACCCATGAGAATTTTAATACTAAAATGTATACTTCAGTTAACGACGATCTGCTATAAAAATAGCTACATATAAGATGACTTAAAATTATTCTTACAGATTATTTCTACAGTAGGAACATACGTAAGCATGTACTAGGTACTATACTTATTAGGTATTTATTTAACGCTTTGAGGTTTTTGGTGAGATGAGACCAGCAAAAAAGGAGCAATAAATAAAACTTGTTAAACATCGACTGTTTGACTACAGTCAGTAGCGCAGTGCATCACTATTGTGCTGTGTCTGCTCATTCATTTATTTTTATTATTCCGAGCCAAAGCTCCGATGCACAGACTACTATACGCTATGTGTGAGGGCCGACCGTCCGTTCGTACCGATTAGTTATAGTATTGCACATCGCCGTGTTATGTCACGTGCTGTTTTAAAGGATATCGAATAAGATAACGCTGTACAGTCTCATCATCATAGTCTGAATAAGGAACTGTTGCCGCTCACGTACTATAATTTTGTGCTCACGGTTCACGCCACGGAAGCACGGAACACACTACTATTCCATATTTTGTGATCCACGCAGTGTTTTATGATTTTATCAAAATGGAAGTCGTGGAAGAAAAAGAGATAAACTTGTCGGATTTTATAGTGACTCTGATAGACCTTGAGTTTGCTTCCATTGATAAAGAACGCGATGAGGCTCTTAAAAATCTGCCAAAAGTGCTGTCCATGCAGAAAAAGAAATTTTTAATCGCTATCAACAAAACCAATTTAGAGAGCTTTAGTGAAGAGGATGAAGAGTTGTTGAAAATTTTAACGAAAGAGCTTCTTGGTGGATGGTTGCATATATTCTCATATTCAGCCTTCACGTATCGTTCACATCAATGGAAGGGCGATTCAAAAGCAATTGCTGACGTGGAGGTAACGCTCCAAAAGTATGCAGTCTTTAAGTTATCCAAATATCTGGATTGCGCGAAAACAGTGTTTTTGGCGTACTCAAGCGGTTACGAGTGGGTGCATGGCGACATAGAATATGTGCTAACACACTCCAGACAATTTGGGGACCCAACGAAGAATATATTCGAAAACGAGAGCGAGCCTTTGCCGAATGAAAAAATCGATGCCGCGACCCCGACACTGCCGTCCCTGCCCGACTCCAAGATAATGAACCGAGTCAGCCAACTGATCGAGGATCTCCGCGAACAGTACGACGAGACAAAGTATAGAGTTTTAAACGCAAACGCTACCTACTTCGCTCTCCTTGTGCTGAGACGTATCGTAAAAAAGGAAGCTGAGTTTGCGGCGTCGTTGAAGAGAATCCATACACACGACAGCTACGTTAACTCTGAAAACTCTGCCCGTGGCCACTCGGCAATCAGCTGCCAAAATCTAATACGAGCAAGTTAATGGAGCATCAGCTCAAAGATAGTGCACGTCTGGCGATACACGCATATTTGACCACCAAAGACGAGAAAACAAAGCGAGCTTTGCGAACATGTTGCGTGCAATATATGGAATGGAACGGTTTGCAGTTGCCCAATTTGTTCTTCAAAGTTGTAGACTTATACAAGATCGAAGCTGGGACCCTGTGGGACTGTTTGAGCTTCGAAGGCACTAAAATGGCTTTGATCAATCTCGGGAAAGATTACTACAGCCAATATAGCCTGTTGACGGAAAATGCGTCGAATCAACGTTGGTTTCCGTACTGCCGTGTGCTGGATGGAGACTATCACAGAGATTTGTCGGCAGCTAACAACAATAAGAAACTGTGCATCATTCTTGCTTACCTTGTCGATTTGAAAATCGGGTTTGACAGGTCTACTATCAGACTCTCCCACTGGGTGACTTCCTCTCCCCAACACGAACTTAAGAATTGTGCTGCGAAGGCTAGACAGTTGTACGAAGCTCTGAATAATATATAGGCAATAAGAAATCGATCTGGCGAGGACTGTGTGACCAGTGACCACTTCGGAATCCGAAGTTCGGATTACAAAGTATTGTAAAATTAAAAATAGATAGAAACTACATGATTAGATTAGATAGGAACTACATGGGTCAAAAATTTGGGACGAATCACACTATCATCACATCACACTAATATTATAAAGCCGAAAGTTTGTATGTGTGTATGTGTGTTTGTGTGTATGTGTGTATGTTTGTTACTCCTTCACGCTCAAACGGCTGGACGGATTTGAATGAAACTTGGAATATAGATAGCTAATGAACTGGATTAACACATAGGCTACTTTTTATCCGCGGGTGAAACCGCGGGGCGCAGCTAGTATGGCATAAATCACTGGTTGTAGCACTTTCGTATTTCGCAAAGTCTGATATAGCCACTTATTTCGAGGTACTAGGTATCTACTTCGTGAAGGGTTTGAATCTCATTATGAATAGCTTCTGTAATGTTTTGATACTATCTATAAACAACTGTACCTACATACAAATAAACCTTATTAAATACGTAATTATTAAAAGCTGTTTTATTTTATCATTTTTTTAGACTAATGCCTAGAGGTGGTAGGTCATACATAGTATAAGTGCTTAAGTACATAGGGCTCCCTGAACTGTTTATGACAAATGAAATAGGGAATTATTGCATGCCGTTTTCAAGTTTAACGTACCTATTTTGCAGCTTTCTCCACCTTATTGGGATGTTGGTGGAATCGTAATAATTGTATTGATCGTTAAGAGCCAATACAACGCTAAATTGCTTAAAACGGCTTAGCTTGAAGCAGTATCCTGTCAACAATATTGCAACAATGACTTTGAAATTAATATATGGTAAAGTCCAGGACTAATGCTACTGCAAATGTATAGTAAAAACACGAATTAATAAAATTTTCTCGATAGAAAAAAATTACAAAGTTACCTCCAAACCGTACAAATAAACAGCGATTATTCAATGAATACTTTAAATAAGATCATGAAACTTTGTGTAGTAGTTGAATTAAATATAATGGAGGGCTTATGTATAGCGGATTTTTAAAATACCCTTTATATTCAGTGTAATAATAAATTACGTAAACTATTGCGCGTTGGAACCAGTTTAACTAAGACCGCCCCTGCCGCTCGGCCCCTGGCTCATCCCCGCTTTGGCCTAGTACTATACATCTATTCTGTGGCTTTGACGTGAATTTGCGTTGGCCTTGCACAAGCCCTTAAGGCGGAGTCTGATCACAAAATCAACAAAATGCATTTATATTCGAAAGCCCAATGCGACATAACGAAACAAAATAATCATATAAAAAAAATAGTGTAACTTCAGGTGATAAAACGAAGAAGAACGCCGAACGAATACAATTCAACTAAGCAGTTTGGGTTTTTCAAGATAAAATCGTAGAATGATCCCCACAAAAATACTTTCTCAACGTAGTTTGTGCTCAAAATTTCCAGTGATAACAACCCATTTTCTGAATCAAATAGCCAGTTCAGTGTTTTAAACATAATAATACCTAACCAGTTTTTTTTTTTTGCTTGATATGCCTATTTTACTCACAAAAAAACCCCGCATAATTAACAGTTGTAAACGCTGACCCAGTTTGATATCATGTATCTGCTATTGTGGGTAAAGCGTTCTTTGGCTGGTCTTCATTATGCGTGTATCCTATTCATGGTACGGGGGACTCCAAGGAAAACTATGACTCATAGGAACAAGCACATATCCTTAGGTGTAGGTACCTACCTAGTTTTAAAGGATCCTCCTGACACCGGTCACGGGTGGACTAAATTTTTTGAAATCTAACGCTATTAATAATAACTCAAAAAAAAAGGATTACTTACTTAATCAACTGCTACAGTACAAAATAGAAAAAATAAGTAATGTTTTTTATTATTACGTACAAGGTAAAAAAACTTAAAAGTATCAAAATCGTTCGCGCCAACTACGTTAGGCGCCGCGGCAATCTTCATAATTTTCAATAAAAAATATTTTCATTTTCATTCTATATATTTTACTCTTTAATAATCATCAATAAAGGATGTACTATCATGTACTCAATTTGTGCTAATGAATGCATCCCGTATTTTAAGACGGCATGAGTAACAATACACACACACAACAACACACATACAACACAACACATACACACACACACACACACACACACACACACACACACACATACACACATACACACATGTGTACATTGTACAATACAACACCACGCGGCTATGAAGAGAGTCTGAGGTGAGAGGCCAATCGGCGCGGTCGCCGCAGCCTGGGCGCCTGTAATAATTTCTGCCGCGTTAGCATTCTGTGCCCTTCGGCACAAAATAGAAAGGTACCTTTCTATTTTGTGGCCTCGGTGTGTGCACTCTGTGTGTGTGTGAGTTCTGTGTGTACCTTCTAGAGACCCCTCTAAAACAAAAGTTGTGCTTGGTCGCCGACTTACGTTTCTGAGGATGTACGTAAATCCTTCCAGAGGGCGAAGCGACCGGGACCGTGAGTTGGAAGGTTAGTTGCGCGCCGGGGCTCCGCGGGACGTACCTGCGCGTGCGCGCGGCGGCCGCCGTCTTCCACACGGGACACATCCAGTGGGCGGTGGGCTTCGACTCGCAGCGCCCAGCCGTCCTCGCGCTCGGAGGTCAGTCTAGTGGACACTTTGGGTACACCATAGGCCCACTGTGGGCTCAATTTTGGTACACTGTAGGGCCTACAGCTACAGTGAGTCTACAGTATAGGCTCACAGCGTCCATTACAACCATTACAACCATTTTAAAATACAGGAATAGAAAGAGAGCTCAAACATGCAGTGACGTCAGTTCTTGATCCTTCATAGTACCTTATTAGTACTAAGCTGTGGAACCATTATGGTAGCTTTACCTAAATACAATCTCTTTGGTATGCGACGTCACAGCTCCTTACGATCTCCGTTTTGCGAGAAAGGGACAGGCGATGCTCCCTTCAGAAATCCCACAACACCCAGACACAATCTTTATCTTTTATGTTCACAGAATCACCGACACAGTTCGAGCGACAGTTTGCAACGGTCACGATAACAGCGGAACTGTCGGGCGGCGCGGGAGATGTCGCCTGGCAACAGGCTCAGTTGTTCCGACAGTCGCTCGACGACAGCGCTTGCGCGTTCGAAATACTCGCGCGCGTTGAGAAAGAACCATAGACTTATGTCCCATTTTGCAATCAGACGGAGTAAACTGACATTACGAGTGTTGCCGCTTTTTCATAAAAAATAATCAGTACTGGGTAAAAAAGATACAGCTCACTGATTCATTGCAGTTTTCAGTGATCTATTTCATTCTTTTATATTCTAAACATTTCGTAAAAATCGTAATTCCTGCCTAATTGTGATTTACACTACTTAATGGTCAGTGAAAAATTTTACTATAATTAAAAATTGCGAAATTAACAAAATAGAACAAGTTATCATTTTTAATACTTAATATTTTATTTAGTATCTGAAGAATCGCCTTCACTGTCTAGCACCAAACCAAAAAATTGGTGGCGAGATTATTTAGAACTAAAAGAAGTGACATTGTTGCAGTCGCAAATTATAGTTCCGCTCTTTTGAAATGTAAGAGCTGAATTAGATTCATCCCTACGATTTAGAAGATGACAGCAATTTCGATCTGGGGAGTTTTGGCGGGAACGTGAAAAAGTTCACGTCGTTGCATTGTATTATTTCACAAAACTTATGCTTTTTCTAGTGTTAATGTTTAAAATTAGTGGCATTTTACGCATTAAGTGCTGAATTACGAGTATAAGTGTGGGCAAGTGATATAATGTAGTGAAACGTGGTTTTTCGTGTTGCTTTCAAAATTCCATAGAAGCCTCTAGTAAAGTTGCCACCACTTTACTAGGACATGACTTAAACTGGATTATGACTACCTGACTTAGACTGGACTATGACTACCCTGACTGACTGTGACTAAGACTTGACTTTGCATGAAATATTTGATAATACGATGAAAAACTACAATACTTGACACTGGCTAAATACACTATGTGTGGAGCCAAAATATATGAAAAAAAAAAATCATCTGTCAGTTTACTCTGTCTAATAAAAAAAAAAGGGTATATTAAAGTGTTAATAGTGACGAAAATAGAACAGTAATGTACAGGTGTTTTTATTTTAGTGGGCGTGGATCTGTAGGCTAAAAACAATATTTTAGACATCGAATAGTGATGCCAAAAATACAAAGTCGCAAAATCATACCGTTCAACCGCATTATTTTCGAGCGGCGATCTGAAGCAGCATGTAAGATGTCTTTAAATAAAAAAATAAATAAATATAACACCCAGACAGAACAAACAACTATGTTCATTACATAAATGTGTGTCTTGGGTGGAAATCGAACCCACAGCCTACAGTTCAGAAGGCAGAGCTACTACCAACTGAGCTATCAGGCCAGTCACTGACAGTATGACAGTAAGGGTCAATTCACATAGAGCGGCAAAAATGCTCGAGCAGTTTTTAAGTGCTATTGGAATATAAACCTTATTCCATTTAGACAAAGCTGAAAACAGTATGCAACATTAAAATCTTACCTATTTTAACGTTGCATACTATTTTCAGCTTTGTCTAAATAGATTGAGGTTAATATTCATATAGCACTAAAAAACTGCTCGAGCATTTTGCTGCTCTGTCTGAATTGAGCCTAATGCAGTTGCTACGCATTTCCAAAATTTCTCACACAGAATGCTAACACTACCGAGAAAGGGATTGACTGGCCAACAGACAGACCAAGTACATCCTAAACCGCTACACGTAGACTTGATGTTGACTTCGGCTCGTCAGCCTATACTGCTACTGCCGCAGTATACAAAATACAAAAATACAAAATATTTTATTTACCAAAAAATGTACAGTAAATGCCACATTGCTAGTAATCCCCGCACTAGGGCAAGCCTGAATCGCGGGAGACTTGTTATCGATTACAAGGGTAAATAAATGGAGAACTTATTTTATCTAAAGGCATAAATAACTGTGTGTTCTTACTTACTAGATAGTATAGACACTCAAAAAGGACTCTTTTTATTTTAAAAGATAATTTCAACTATGACCAATCAGCTATGTTATGGAACTCAAGAAAACCTATTTAAATGCGGAATTTGAACTTCTAGGCACGGAACTTGAAATCCACTAGTAGAAACACAATATAGATTGACAGATTCAATACATACATATACAGATTCAATACAGTAAACTGCTAATTAATAATTTACTGTAAAATATTAACATTTTGTTGATATTTTATAGAATATAGGGCTCTCTGGCTCGAACGCGAAAAGATTTGTCCGCATGACGTCAGCGTCGCGGACAAACATTTTCGCATTCCGAGCGGGCCGCGTAGACAAAATGAAATGTTACAAAATGTTGATATTTTATAGTAAATTATTAATTATCAGTGTACTGCGGCAGTAGCAGCACAGGCTGACGAGCCGAAGGGTTGAAAAAACGCGGGCTGTCTCTAATTTTTTGTATCTTGTGAAAAGACCTAAGTACCACGCCTGCTAAAAAAATCACCTCCATATTACTAAAAGAATTGCCTTGCTTTTTCACTGAAACGTAGAATTAGAAAATTCACCCACTGTATGGAGATAAAACGGTCCATAAAATTTATTCCCTTATCTATGCTAGGGTTGCGACCAAGAAGCTTATATAAACATTATACATTACATATAAACATATTACACTTTTCATATAAGAAAGAATAACCATAGATCAACAAACATGAACTGCACAGCAGTGTGCTGTATCAAATCATACTGTTTTCGGGAAGGAAAATTATTCACAATCGACCGGTTTTCTCGAATGTGGTAACAACCCTATAACAGTTTAGGTAAATCTAGTCCTTATTTAAATGTAAATTGGTGCTGAAATGCCTAAATAAAAATTTTTATAACGCATAATGATTGAAATCATTCCATTAAAAGTATAATCGCTTCCATAAGTTTTTATTTTATATTTTTTTAATATATTTTGGAATCATGAAAAATCATATGTGATATTTAATATTTAGAATTCAACTTTATCAACTATTGTATAAATAAGCTTTTTAATTGTAAAATAAAACAGAACGAAGTAAATAACATAGTTTTATTATTATTATTATTTTAAACTTCAGCCAAATTCGATATGGTTTAAAAACTTTAAATACTTTTCTTTTTTTATACATTAGGCCCATGTTTATAAATCGATGTAATAATTAATTTTAAGAGCAATCTTGAGAAATTAGCTAATAATAAAGAAAATGTTATATCATGAAGGACGGTACGGTCGACATCTGTCGGGCATGCCGCCGTCCCGGAGAATCTCTCCGACATATCATTTCCGGTTATTCTCATCTTGCTAACGGAGAGTACTTGCACAGACACAACCTAGTGGCCAGGATCATCCATCAGCAACTTGCCCTTCAATACGGCCTTGTGGAGTCTGAGGTGCCGTACTACAAGTACACGCCGGGGCCGGTTCTCGAAAATGGCCGTGCATTGCTCTATTGGGATCGCTCTATCATCACGGACAGGACTATTGTAGCCAATAAGCCTGATATCGTGCTGGTAGACCGATCCCAACGCCGGGCCGTGCTCGTTGACATCACCATTCCACATGACGAGAACCTCGTGAAGGCTGAGAAGGACAAACTCAGCAAGTACCTTGACTTGGCTCACGAGGTAACCGCCATGTGGAATGTTGACTCGACAAGCATTGTCCCGATAGTTTAGGGGTTTTTTATAATATTTTTGTAATTTATTTTTATATGAATATTGTAGAAAAACCTAAATCTAAGAAAAAATAATAAATGAGTGACGATTTAAGAGCCGCTCATCATTAACAGCCTGAAGACGTCCACTGCTGAACATAGGCCTCCCCCAGAGCACGCCACCTTGAGCGGCTGCTCGCCTCCTGCATCCATCGGCTCCCCGCGGCTTTCACCAGGTCGTCGGTCCACCGACCGGGCCGGCCTACGCTGCGTCTTCCGGTTCGTGGTCGCCACTCGAGTGTGTGTTGCCAGTGATGACTTATGGAACTGAGACATGGTCTCTTACTGTTGGCCTCATTAGTAAGCTCAAAGTCGCGCAGCGAGCTATGGTCGGTGTTTCCCTGCGAGATAAGCTCCGGAACGAGGAGATCCGCAGGAGAACTAAAGTGACCGATATAGAGAGTTAGTATGTTGAAGTGGCAATGGGCAGGCCATATCGCTCGTAGAACTGACAACCGATGGGTAAGAAAGGTTCTCGAGTGGCGACCACGAACCGGAAGAGCCGCTATTGCCTTATAATATTTGTAAAGATGCAATTTCTCGGATATCTCAGAGCATCGTTGCGAACAGACGTGTTGAATTATTACAATTAAACAAATAATATTAAGCTAAATCGTGACCTTGTTTTTACCGACAGCCAGTAGTAACGTATAACTATGTCATATTTTTATGCATAGTTTGTGTCAACTTTTTTTTGTGGAAATGTTCAGTGAACAAGACAAGTAAATTACTTGAATAACTATGGACGGCAGCCCCTTCAGCCGGAGCGACAGGACTGCCCGCTCCCCGCCACCCTCACACGCACCTTCACCACCTGCACCTCGCCCTCAGTCGTCGAGTCAAAGTGTTCCTGAAGTGGTCTCTACTTCGGAAATACAAGGCTGGATGACCTCAATCGAACAATGGCTTAATGAGGTATGCAACATCGCTTCTGAGGGTAAACTGAACTCTGAGCAGAAACTCCGCATCAACTCATTATGCCGGAAAGTAGGTCACGGTACTTCGCAGATGGCAGTACAGTATCAGTCCTTAAAGCTTAAAGCGATCCAAGGCCACTCTACTATTCAAACCCTCATAAGCCAGCAGGACTTATCACAGTGCTTACAGGATCTTAAACTGGCTATTGAAGAAAATCCTAAGCCTGCTTCGGGTGCCTCTTTTGCGGACATGGTTAAAAAAGGTGCCAACAATTTCATTCAGCCCATTCATCTAAATTCAGTGGCCATTTATCCCCACGATAAATTGAAGACAAGCGACGACACGAAAACACTTGTCCAAAAGATTATCTGCCCAGAACAGATGAAGCTCCACGTGAGGGGCCTGCGCAAGACCAGGAATGGTGGTGTCATCATCAGCACTGACTCGAAAGACGACATCGTGAAGCTAAAACAATCAGAGCAGCTCATGAACTCAGGCCTTATAGTTGACGAACCTCTTAAGCGGAACCCTAGAGTGGTGATCATTGGAGTACCCTCATCAATGCAGGATAAGGAAGTTTTTACCTGTTTGTACCACCAGAATCTTGCGGACAAACTTCAGGACTCTACCCTGGAAACATTTTTGACCTCAATTAAACTAAGCCATAAGTCAGGCAGGAAAGACGCTGAGACCTGTAACTATGTTATAGAAGTATCTCCAGTGGTACGTAAAGCTCTCATAACTAAAGAAAGAGTTTTTGTGAATTGGTCATCTTGCCCCGTAAGAGATTTCACTTTGGTCACTAGATGTTTTAAGTGTCAGCAGTATGGTCATGCGGCCAAGTCATGTCGGCAGACTACCTCCACTTGCGGCCACTGTGGTGATCAAGGTCACCCTATAAAAGAGTGCCCGAAAAAGACAGAGGAAGCAAAATGTGCTACTTGCTTGCACTTCAAAAAACCAAGCAATCATACCACCGGTTCTATCGAGTGCCCAGCAAAATTAATGGCCGAAAAAAGGTATATAAACTCTGTTAACTATGAGGGCGCCTAGAGCGCCGTTTATTTCTAGTTGTTTCTTGCCGTTACTAGCGTATATTATCTTAACTCATGGCCGATGAATTAATGAATGACCTAGATAATACTTGTATTTATGAGTCAAAAGTGTGTGACACCGAAAACTGCAAACAATATCTTTCTAAGTATAAAAGCCCTTTAACTGTACTAACCCAAAACATCCGTAGTATTTATAAGAATATAGATAGCCTTAACGTTTTCTTACATAGGCTTAACATTGAGTGTGACGTAATGGTTCTTACCGAATGTTGGCTTTCAAATCGTGAGGGGGCTCTTCCTGTTTTACCAGGGTACAATAGTTTCTGCACTACAGCATCGTTCAACCAGAACGATGGTGTGGTGGTATATCCTAAAAAATCCTTACTTCTCACAGTCGAGGAGCCTAATGTTCATGAATGCAATTGTTTAGTCATTAAAGTTGGTGCTGAAGTCGCAATTATTGCTATATATAGACCTCCTTCTTTTAAACAATTAGATATTTTTCATAATAGTCTTAATACGACATTGCAAACTCTATCCTCGTTTAGAAATATCATATTAACTGGAGATATTAATATAAATATAAACTCGGAAAATAGCGATGCAAGCCTAAGTACCCAGGATTACCTTAATGTATGCGCCTACCATGGACTTTTCCCCTCTCATACTTTATCAACACATCAAAGCGGTTCTTGTCTGGATCACGTCATGCTCAAGGCCAGACTTCCGTGTTTAACACTTGTAACTAACTCAACAGTAACAGACCATTGCGCTGTCCTACTAACCCTCGATTTGTCGCTGTGTAAGCACAAAAATCGCCCTCAGCAAAAATCTAAAATAAACATGCGTAGTCTCGAACGTGATTTATGCAACCTTGACTTTAATCCAGTTTACAATACTGCTGATGCTAATATTTGTTTATCATATGTAATTCATAAACTGCAAGAAGCCATTTTGCATAACACAACGCTTATTGAAGTTAATAAGAAAAATTATTCTATAAAACCTTGGATTACCCCGGGTCTTATCAGGTGTATACGGCACAGGGATAAATTGCATAAGAGAACAAAGCAACGTCCCGATAATTCTATTTTACAGTTATCTTATAAAAGGTACAGAAATTTCTGCAATAGCTTATTGAGAAAATTAAAAATTGAATATGATAAACAACAGCTGCTTCAAGCAGGAAATAATAGCAAACAACTATGGAAAACCATTAAAAATGTCACATTTACGTCAAATCAGCAAAAGTCAGATTCGAGTCTATTGCATACACACACTTCCCCGCTTACCTCCGCTAATAACGTCAATTCCTTTTTTGTAAATGTCGGTAAAAGTCTGGCTGAAAAGATTTTAAATAAAAATGACAGCCATTCCAACGATTCCGCAACGCCACTAACCCTGACCAAGCTACAAAGTGGAAAGTCGTTTGCTATGTTAGGTCTGGATGAAACGGAAGTGGATAGGGTTATTTCTAGTTTGAAAAATAACCAATCAGCCGGGTGGGATAATATCAGCAATGATTTTTTAAAAAGGTTTAAACGTATTCTTGTCCCCCCTTTAACGCACATTTTTCAAATATGTCTCAATGATGGGATTTTTCCAAAATCTCTTAAGAAAGCTGTAGTTATTCCGATTTATAAAGCTGGTAGAAAAGAGCTCGTTACAAACTACAGACCTATCTCTTTATTACCATCACTCTCTAAAGTCTTGGAAAAAATAATTAACAACAGATTAGTAACGTTCTTAGAAAATAATTCCCTCTTCTCCCCCTGGCAATTTGGTTTTAGATCTACGTTATCTACAGCAGACGCGGTACATCACTTAACTAACTACGTCACCGAGGAACTAGGAAAAGGTAAAAGAGTAACAGGGATTTTCCTCGATCTGGCCAAAGCTTTTGACACAATTTCTGTTCCGATCCTTCTTAACAAACTAGAAGCACTAGGAATTCGAGGCTTGCAGTTGAAACTTTTTGGTGACTATCTGCAGGATCGGTCGCAATGTGTCAAAATAGGTAATATCATCAGCACCGACATGAAAATTCCTCCTTTTGGGATTCCCCAAGGAAGCATCCTTGGACCTACACTTTTCTTAGTCTATATAAATGATCTCTGTAATTTAAATCTAGATCATGGGAAAATTATTTCATATGCTGATGACACTGCTTTAATTTTCTCCGCTGACTCCAGCACAGATGTACATATTTACGCGCAACGAGGCTTTAATGTTGTAAATAGCTGGCTTAAACGTAACCTACTAACGCTTAATGCTGATAAGACGAAATTTATGAGTTTTTGCATGCGGAAAATCCAGAGCCTTTCTAACAATAATCAATTATGTGCACACTCCTGTGATAACACCCTGCTTGACGTTTGCACTTGTCCATTTATTGATAAAACTGTTTCCATTAAATATCTTGGCATTATAATTGACGACACCCTTTCTTTCAAAAAACACATTTCCACTCTAGCTAACAGAGTACGTAAGTTAATATTTGTTTTCAAAAAGCTGCGCTATATTGCGGATAAAAAAATAATTATTCAAGTCTATCAAGCTTTGTGTCAATCTGTTATTCAATACTGCATTACGTCTTGGGGCGGCGCTCCAAAAACCACTATTTTACCTATCGAACGTGCCCAAAGAGCGGTCCTGAAAGTAGCCACGTCCAGACCGTTCCTTTTCCCTACACGCCTACTTTATGAATGTTGCAATGTTTTAACGGTCCGACAACTTTTCATAATGTACACTGTCCTAAAACAGCACACCACTCAGACGCATAATGCACTGCTTACTAACACTAAGAGGCGGAAAGATATTGTATGTACTTCACTCTCTGTGTCTAAGTTTGTTTTCACAAACCGGTTCTTCTTTTTCCTAGGTCCTTTTCTGTACAATAAACTTAATAAGGCATTATCTATCTATGACCTCAATTATTTTAGTACTAAATTAATACTGTATAAGCATTTACAAGGTCTGACTTATGATCAGACCGAATTACTGTTACACATTGATAAATAAGTAAATTAGTTATTTTTTATTTTTTTTCCTTTTGGTAAATTCTAATATACTCTGCTTAAGTAATTGATACGTAAATTATGGTAAATATATTTTTAGATAATACTTTTGTTTGTTAAATAATTATTGTAAGCTTGTCTATAAATAGAGGTTTTAGTTTTAATGTAAAATATTGTTAATAATTTAATTTTTCACGTGTATATACTCGTATTGCTGAATGCTAGCCCTTATGCCGCCTGTGACGAAGGGTTTATCCTAGTACAGGCACCGTGCTTTGTTAGACTTATGTATAGTTCCTAAGATTCATATTGTATAGTATTTTAGCATAATGTAATTTTTGAATAAATATTATTATTATTATTATTATTATTATTATTTAATAGGGGATTTTCTGGCAGCTGGACGGAACGTAGTTCTACAGCCAAAGATAGATGGCGCTGACGAGACATGGTTGGCACAGTACTGTTTTTTTCTCTGTGGCATAAATCTTCAGAACCACAGACATGGTAGTGATAATTGTTCACGCCATGTCTCGTCAACGCCATCTAATGGATTTTTATGAACTAATTTTTCTTTTAATTTGGCTGTCAGAAAACCTATTAAGAATCTCCTGTATATTTATATAGTTCTGAAACAAGTGACATAAATGTTGTGTATCTTATCTCAAGATCGCTCTCAATACTTAGGTACTAGGATCGGTTTGTAAATACGGACCATAGGATAGTTCTTTCAAACATTACGATACGATATACCATATCGAGTTTGCCCAAAGTATAGAGAAGGTACATATGGTATAGGAAAGAACACAAACAATACTAATCGGTTATAAAACGCAGCTCCTTGAGCAGGGGGCGCACTGTGAGCTCTTAGCGCGATTTAAAACAGAGCCTATATTGGATCGCTTTTTTTTGTATGGGGATTTTGACAAGTGATCCAGTATTAGGCTCTGTTTTGAATCGCGCTAAGTGCTCACAGTACGCCCCCAGAGCTATATAACCACACATCGAAGAAAAAATCGCCTAGTTATTGTTTTATTTGTCTAAGATACAAGCGTAGATAGGAAATACATTTATAATTTAAAAAAAAATAGAAAAGTCCCTGCAAAAGAATAACTCTTTAAATTAAAATCGAAGTTGTAAGGGTCAGGTTGGTTCAATTTGAACTATGGTCTAGAAAGTGCATGAATATAACTATATCATCATGATATTAAGGATTTGTCTTGTTTTAGTTTTACCACATAACCCGTAATAGTAGGTGCCTATATGGGTAGCTTCACCTTAAACCAAGTTGTTCATGAAAATTAGGTCAGCCCTAGTGTCAGAATTCTTACGACGCCCAAAGGCTTCTGACTTGGCTTAACGACTAGAAATATAAAGAAACCACAAACAACAAAAATGCCAGCAAAATTCATGTGGCCTTTTGGATCCTCTAGACTAAATTCAAATTAAACCTAAGGCCGACTTATCAAAAGGGCCAGATTTTATCGTCTCATGGACGAAGCCTATGCCTTGTTACGATACCCACCGCAATTATATAGCGGCAGCTTTTTATACAAATACAAAACGTTTTCTTTTACAGTTTAAAAAAAATATAAGTAATAAGATCAAATTCAGTCTTAACCAGGGTAAGTATCCCAGTGCGAAGCGGACAGAAGAGAGAGGCTTTGCCATGCACGGAGGCATGCGATACATGGCATCACAGAGAACAAAAAAAACGTAATGTAAATCTCTGCGAAAACTTTGGACAGGCATCATAATAGAGTTAACAAAATATGACATCTCTGGGTAGCCACACTCCAGCACACGCGGGACTTTTCGACGCAAGCTCTGTGATACAGTGGCGTGGGTGGCTTACTTTGAGCTATTTTTCGTCACTCAAGGACACACCCTCTAAGGTCCGGAGCTCAGTGGTCAACTGCTCCTGAAGCAGAGATTTCATTTGTCACTTTGTGAGTGAAATCTCGTCTTGAGCCCAGACCAGCCACAGAGTTCTAAGCCTGCCTCCACAACCGCACGTTCATTTCCGGCCCCGACCGCGCGACCGTCGTCGCCCGCGCGCCCCTTTCTTCCGCCGCACTGGACCTAGTCATTTAGCCGCAGCACCAAACGCGTGGTCCCTTATATCCTTCACCTGCACCTCGCCGTTCTGAACAGCCTCCAGAATAGCCAGCAGCAGCCGAGTCACCTTATTCTTAGCTGCAAACTCTAACAGGTCGCACGCGTTTTGAGCCGTCAGACTGTGCACCAGCTTATCCACGCACTTCTGCTCCAAATCTGGCATTATGTAGTAGGATGCGAGGAGCAACAGCTGCTCTAACCCCGTTTCGGGCAGAGTGCGTAAATAGACGAAGTTTTTCAGGCACTGTAAGGTTGTCTTCGAAGTCCCCGGGACGTCGACGTGGCCTTCTGCGGTTTCCTTCCAGGTCCCGCAAAGCATTCGTCGGAAAACTGGACTGGCGGCGGCCAAAACCGCTCTGTGGATGCGTATAGCGCCGTCTTCGCCGCGAAGCTCAAAATCTGTCAGCTCCTCATCTTCATGTAAAGGCGCGAATGAGTTGACGCTCGGAACGATATCCATGTTCACGGTCACATCGAAGGTGTACTGTTGCTTCCTGTTCTCGTGAATCAGATGCCAGGTGCCGTCATCGCTCGTGAAACTCTTGTCCGTTATGGCGAACTCGTTGCAAGTGAACTTGATCGTGTAGATGAGGTCGTCGTCATCGGGCCGGTGTTTGAAGAATCTGACGAAGATGAGATTGACGTATATGTTGGTGTGACCATTGTTGATCTGGCTGGCGATCACTCGGACCTGGAAGACTGCCGCGCCGCTGATCACAAACTCTGGGCTGGTCTTGACGGCGCATGGGGTGTTGTAGTTTGTCACGACGATCTTCATTTGGAGGGTGTTGCCTCGCTGTACCACGTCTTTGTGTTCCATTCTGTAACAAAGGAAATTGTGTGAGATAATATCGTTGAGAATAAGGTATTTAGGAGTAGGTATAGTGCGTATTTAGATGCTTATCATGAGGGTGGAAGGTTTGCCATAACCGGGCATTGCCCGTGGTCCACCTGCTCTGTTCACCTAGGTGGACCACGGGTACTTTTATCCCCCCGCTTGGCAGGCGGCTTGGTGATCGCAGAAGATTTTAATGTACCGAGGAGAATGCTACTGCCCATTCTCTTAGCCGGCTCTTACTCGCGGTACGTAGTAGGTACTATATTATATATCTATTCTGTGGCCACGTGTGGTACGACCGGTAGGTACCACACGGCACGGCAGGTACCTACATTTGCCAGTAAATAATTAAAACAAATGTTAGAACAATCCAGTCAAATTTATAGGCTTGAAACACAAATGAACACATCAGCTAAGGTTCTGCTGCATCTTGCGTGGGCTGATGCCCATAAAATATTTTTTTTATAAACCACTACATCATCACTTGACATTATTAAGTAGCTAGTATATCCAGATAGTTAAAAAAATACAAAAGCAAAGATTTATGATTCACAGCAGTCGCCTGCTTAGCGTAGGTAATCGACAGATTAATTTTAATATAGGTAAAGAAATATTTGAATCCAACAGTGAAGACTTTTAATTTGGACATGAGGACATTGCCACAGTAGCTTAATAGTAGAAAAGCAAGCCCCGGCTTTAAGGTCGGATGGATACGGGCTCAAATTCAAATACAATGAGGCTTTTTATTTAACAAAAAACACTAGTTCCGCTTCTTTTCTAGATGGCGCTGTAAGTACATAGTTTAAACCTTTCAAACCACAGAGTAGTTTAAACATAAGAAAATGCTTAGACTACCTACAAAGAAATGTCAAATTCAGTTGAGTGGACCACGAGTACATTGTCTGTAGTATCTCCTAAGTAGTCTGTGGTGCATTATTCTTGAGTAAATTGAAGTACAGCAGAACTGCGAGACAGATAAACGTTAATATTATGATCCAAAATTAAGCCGAGCTATCGCGCAACGAAAATAGAACAAACGAAACAGTTTAGAGTTGTCAGTCAGTATCGTGACACATTTCCTATAGCCTGTGGTCTATGCTTGAAACAGTCACAGTGACAGATTTTGGTAAAACCACAACTGGCGCCATCTATTGGGTCATACATAAAACACCATTTCTTTTTTTTAAATAAAACTCCTCATTGTTCCTCTATGTATCAACATTAAGTATAATATAAGTATGTGTGGACATTTCACACAGCGCCATCTAGCCCCACCTAAGCAACGCTTGTACTGCGAAAACCAGGTAACTGATACAATACTTAGATAACTGCTTTTTGTTTGTAAATACATACATAGAATGCAATATAATACCCAGACACAGAACAAACACCTATGTTCATCACACAAATGTTTGTCCTTGGGATTCGAACCCACAACCTATAGGAGGTAGAGCTGCTATATATACCAACTGAGCTAATAGGCCAGTCCTATAGCGGGTTCCAGTTGAACAAAATTATCGTTATTTTCGTTCTTTTCATTCACATTGACTGGAACGATCATATTTTATGTGATATGGCCTTGTCTGGGTAAAAAGTGGCATAATTTTGTAGCGTTTTTGGCGTTTTTAGCAGCTACTGGAACCCACACATAGTAAAATCAATCTGTTAACAAAAACAGTACACGCATACGATTGGCTATAATTAGATTTAAAACTTGATTAACAAACCACGTGTAGGTATACGTACCTAACAGGTAAAAGGCTTACACAGTAAAGGGTACACAGTAGAGTAAATTAGCATAATTATCCTAATCCTTGACTCTTTTATTTCTTTAGAGTACCACTGTAGACTTTAGAAAAAAGGAAATTATGATACTGATATGAATGGAATAAGGTTGATATTTCAATAGTACTTAAAAAGTCGAGCATTTTGCTGCTCTGAATTGACCCTTAGGGTAGGTTAGGTTTATAGGTAGTTAAGGTAATCAATGGCTAAAAATGCTAACAAATTCTAACCAATAGTCAACATTTGTTTGACGTTTTAACCATTGGTTAGCTGCGGATCTAAAACCCCACCCTAAGCTCGATATTTTCTCTACGTACCTACCCATATTTTTCATTGTATCCATTTTGTCATTATATTAACTTTTTTTAATGTGTTTTTTATTTGTGTTTTTTGTATGTTTGTGTTTAATCTTTACAATATTGAAACATGTTTAAGAACACCAATTAAAAAATTAGTTTTGACAATTTTAACTATCGGGGTTAGTCACAGATAACCCCCAATAGATACCGCATTACGGGATTTTTGTTCGGATCCTAGCTCACCAAAACTGGCGGAAGGCGCGGGTTGCGGGCACTGGAGCCAATGCGCTATTATTGGCTGTTTCGAGTGACGCCCTAATAATGAACTCTAATAATTGGTCGAAACTAAAGCTGTGCTTGTGCTGCGAAGCGGCGATTTATATAGAACCATTTACGCCAATGCGTGGTGCGCGGTCGTCGTCTTTCATGCGGTATCTATTGGGGGTTATCTGTGGGGTTAGTCCATGCCTGTGTTAGATTCTGTCAGGAAGGCCATCAATGTGGTAGGTACCAACAAGACCACGAGACTCGACCTGCGCTTACTGCTTGGTTTTTTCCAGTGCTAATAAGCTTAGCACAAGCGCATGTTTGCTTTAATAAATTAGTCTTAATTTAGACGCAAAAACAGCTGTATCGAGGAGTTCCCCAATATACCAAAGATTAAAATATCTATTGGTGTGACTTCGCGGAAGTTCACTTTAAATGCAACATCACATAAACATATTTGGCTGATACATAAGTAGTAAGTACCTTCCACACAGAATCAGTTTTTTTTACGCTATTCATTTACTGTATCATTTAAAGGCTTATTACACTACCCAATTTTAAGGGACCCTTACCCTAAGGGTGGTGTAATAAGAGTTAGAGCGTAAGGGTCCCTAACTAGGGCGACCGGGCGGTCCCGGCAAGCCTTGCTCCCTAATCGCCCTTACAACCGGGCCCTGAATATCGTGTAGTGTAATAGGCCTTTTAGGTCTAAGATTTCGGTATTTTGATTGACTTTATTAGGTTGCTAAATTACGATATAAATATGCAGTTTTTAACATATTAATTTTATTTCCACTTAATAAATTATAGAATGTAGTTACATGCGAAGATTATACCGAAAAATATTACTTCTGTGACAGCTAAATATCGTCAATAACGAGAACTTGTCCGGGTAATAATAATGATTAATATTATGTTACTTATTGCGTTTGTGAACATTTGATAACAAAGTTAGCAAAAAAGACGGTAGCTAATCTTTTCCTGTCCATAGCTTTTTAACTAAAATTTTTTTGTACAAGCTTTTTGCGTGTATTGATTTTCCTTATCGTTATGAGTAATAGAAACATCGCCTGTTCTGTCGATCACTGTTTGTTTGTTTGTATAGCAAACAACTGATGTGGTGCCTAAGTACCTAGACCACCATAAGTACGGCGGCATTGAAATCCGCATGGCCAGTAGTGCTTCGACAGGTAGACCACAAACATGAACTTGGGTTTGACAATTTTTATGGGTGAGTTTTTTAACTTGTATTCTGTTTCACACACACACATCATTATCAACCGGAAGACGTCACCACTTTGGACGCTTATTATAGAGGGTTTGCCATAATCACTTTGGTCCGTAGTTAATGTAACCAATGGGTAAAATTGCTAACAAATTCTAACCAATGGATAGTATTAATTATCTGTGCCAATGGTCAAAATTTGTTAGCATTTTAACTATCTTAACTATGGGTCAAAAAACCCATCCTTATTGATTGTAGATTTTAAAAACGAGGAGAATGCTGCCCATTCCCTGGATATTCCCTTAGTCGGCTCTTACGGAACCCGCGGGAATAGATGGGTATTTTGCTTACTTGTACCTTGAACTTACCTGGACGATAGGAGATGAATCATTTTCCTGAAAATCCGCTAAACAACTATTAAGTTGGTAACATAGCTCTCCAGTAGGATAATGCATAGACATGGACTTATCTATTAGGTGCAATCGGTACCTACTACCAACCCTGAAGAAAAGCCGTGGGAAGTTCTAATTTTTTAACTTTGACTGTTTCCCAAATGTTCCTATGTGAAGGAAGTAGAATTAATGTAACGATTGTCAAAAACAGGTCGGCTCATAACCCGGAGGCAGCGGGTTTGATTCCCGCGACAGGACAAGTATTTGTGCACAGAAAAAAAAGCGCAAATACTTGCTCTGTGTCTGGGTGTTGCGGGAGCATGGTCCTCGTAGGTCCTGGGAATCCTAGTTAGGGTCCAGGATCTATGTATGAAACTCAAACACAAACTCTTTATTGCAAATAGGCTATTTTTAGCACTTTTACAAGTCATGTCAGGTTTATGTGACCGTTGGGCATTTTTTTTTTCACGTGTATCGATTTTTAGTGGCTTTGGCGTGGATGAATGCAGTGGATGCATACTACCCGTCCTTTGGCGAAGACGAATATACATACGTGAGGACCTCCCTCGGAGACGCTATTGATAAGGCTACACTGAAAGTGCTCAAGGTAATTCATTGGTACCATTGAAACCTTTCAAATTACCGTTATTCTTGATTCTTTGATATACAATTATACATCGTAGCTTTTCACTAGGAAAACAAAAGTAAAAGCGACTAAAATTAATCTTTTTTCTATTGAATTTGTTTTACTCCGCCGTTTGACCAACGCTCTTGTCCAATCACGATCAAACAAAACATACATGAAACTTTTGGTACATCTAAATGGAATTAGGAGTGATGGTGGCCCAGTAGCATGTGCGCTTCGCAATCTGACGGCACCGGGTTCGATCCTCGGCCCTGCACCAATGACTTACTTATATAGTAAGTTATGTGCAGTTTTCGATGCCATCGCTCCGTGCCTCAGAGAGCACGGCGTCGGTCCCGGTTGTCATAAGAACATCTATGGCAATCTTTACGGGTAGCCAGAAACCTGATAGAATCTGACACCTGATCTAAACATCCCTGTTACTGGTTCCTCGCCGCTACAAGTTAGATTCGGAGCCGCCCCTATAAAAAAAATGGAAAAAGGCAAAGAGGATAATGATGATTTTACTGTCTTCTATAATTTTTCTTGGCTTTAATATCTCAATGAATTATTAAATACATTGGTATCCGGCTACTTCTTAAACATTACAGGAGGCATATGACAGTGGCGATGATAAGAACGTGATCACATCTCCCCTGGGAGTGATGCTGCTGCTGTCACTGTACTCCGGCGGAGCTGGCAATGGCAGCCGACAGGAGATCACCAGCTTGCTTGGAGGCGGGGATTATAAACAGGTACGTTGTCCATTTACCACTTCATCTAGGTCCACTGTAGGCATGCCCCCTGGCACTTGATTGTTTTGAGAAACTAATTACAAAAGGAAATATGACCCTCGAAAAATTCCAAAAAATGCTCCGTTATTACAGTCGTGATAAAAGGACTACCAGACAAATTGAAAAGATTTTGACATTTAAATAAATTATTTAAATTTTAATGCATAAAATAATTGAAACGGTTCAGTTTTGGAGGAGGAAACAGGGGAATACGAAACATCGATCTCGTCAAGATTTTTGTAGGTGCTATCCCTAATTCCCTATCCTACTCTACGGGGGAGACATGGCGCAGCGCTAACGGCAATAGCTTTTTAAATACTGGCGCAAGGTTGCCAGCCTATCGGTTTTTTACAAGCTGCACTTCAGAGTGTGTGATGGAATTGCACAACTTAATTCCCCCATCCCCTTTTTACCATCGTACAACTAGACGCACGGAATCACGGCATCCGTATATGGTAGGAATTCCTCGAATACGTATGTACAAAGTGTTATGATTCCTCGTTTATAATTCGGACAGCAAAGGAATGGAATACCTTACCAGCACTGTTTCCTGACAAATATAATCTGAGAGTTTTTAAGGCTAGAGTGAACCGGTATCTAGGCAAGCATGCTCCATCGTCGACCGCGTCGTCTCTTACCATCAGGTGAGACCGCGGCCAAATGTTAGGCTATCGTTGATAAAAAGACCTATCCAGTGTCCTGTTAAGGAGACGGGTAGAGCCGGATAAGATAATTATTAACCTTTTATTTGCGGTTATCAAAAACGACTTAATGAAATGAATTACATGATATATTAAATTCAAAGCTCCACATATTCTAATTACGCCAGGAAACATGCCAAAAACACCTTGTTTGCTGTACCCGTCGGCGTCGCCTTAAGTAAGTGCCAGCAATAAAATTTCAATACATTTTATTGCGAAGCACTATAATATATTGTTATTAGACAGTTACTTGCGAACTCAAAGAATACTGCGTTTTATGTTTTACGCCTCACTGACAAACCCGATTCACTAATCTTTAGTGCGAAATAGATCACTAATGAAGTGAATAAAAATAAATTGCTTGAGTGCAAAGACCTCTTACGTAGTAAATTATTCCTCTTTGCTTGAGTGTTAACTACGATTTTAACGGTAAAACAATAATAAATTCCAATCTATAGGTATGAAGTCTTCTATTAGGTACATAGTAATATCACAGAGCACGAAAAAAAATTCGCTTTGCCCCAATAATATTCCTCGAAAATAAACAGTCGTGAAATAAAATTAAATATCCCAAAAAAAATACCAAGTTAGAAGCATTTTAAAATACAGGAATAGAAAGAGACAGCTCAAACATGCAGCGACGTCAGAATTTGGTCCTTCATAGTACCTCATTACTAAGCTGTGGTAGCTTTTTAAACACAATCTCTTTGGCATGTGACGTCACAAATACGTGTTTTCATAGTAACTGCGGGGATGCTCTGTTTCGCGAGAAAGGGACTGGCGATGCCCCCCAGAAACTTTAAATGCTTATTACTCCGTCATTTATTTACCGATTTTACTTATTCTTTTCAATTAAGTATTGATTTCATTTTTAACCTACTTTATGAAAATAATATTTACTTGTTCATTTTTAATAGCAAGCAACTAGCCTAATAATAAGCCATTTGACTGCAAAAAAATTATTACATAAATAAATAATATTTCTGAAAACATAACCAGTCCTTAAAACAAAAATCGAATAACACAAAAAATTTCAAAGTTATAAGCATTTTAAAATATAAAAATAGAAAGAGACAGCTCAAACACGCAGTGTCGTCACCGTCAGTCAGTAGTATAGTCCTTCATAGTACCTCATTACTAAGCTGTGGTAGCTCTACATACAAACAATGTCTTTGGCATATGACGTCACAAATTATAGCTGTCACGTAGCTGTGAGGAAGCTCTAAGGGAAGCTTCACGCGCATCGTGAGATCGTGTAACACGATCTCTGTTTTGCGAGAAAGGGACGGCGATGCCCCCTCCAGAAACTTTAAAAGAGTATCACTCCGTAATTAATTTACCGATTTAACTTATTTTTTTCCATTATTACAGTTACTTTTAGGGCCGCTTGCGTAAGCGTTCTTAAACGCAATTAGTGACCCACCTAAATGCATTTAGAGGTTTAAACGCAATTACCCTCTTGTACAATATCAAATTTGAGACTAAACATAATTAAAGATCTGTCAAATTTAAATACCCTAAAACGGGCGGGCGTTTAGCGCTATTTAAATATGTTTAGCGCCATTTTGGAATTCCAGCTGAGCAGATTTGACGTCTAATGCCACTGACATCCAAATTCCTATTCACGCAAAATTTTATCTATACGTTCAAGAGAATTGTACGACCCCCTAATTACCTAATTTGCGACAGGCGTAAATCTCGCGGTGATTGCTGTCATACATCATTAGTGGTGTCGAGCATGTATGCTACGCTACACCACTAATGATGTATGGTTCCGTTTTACGCACATTGCGAAACTTGTTCATCAAGCCGCTGTCAAGCCGGCCCCCTAATTACCTAATTTGCGACAGGCGTAAATCTCGCGGTGATTGCTGTCATACATCATTAGTGGTGTCGAGCATGTATGCTACGCTACACCACTAATGATGTATGACAGCAATCACCGCGAGATTTACGCCTGTCGCAAATTAGGTAATTAGGGGGCCGGCTTGACAGCGGCTTGATGAACAAGTTTCGCAATGTGCGTAAAACGGAACCTAGGACTTTCTTACGTCTATGCTAAATGTGTTTAGTTAAACAGAGTCGGTGAGCATGTTACGCAAGTCAATCTTGAACGCGTTTTGTCTTATACGTATTTTAGCAGTTAAATGCATTTAGCTAAACAAAATTAAAGAAGGATTCTTACGCAAGCGGCCCTTAACCTAGTTTATGAAAATAACATTTACTTGTTCATTTTAAACAGTAGTCTATTATGAGTTCTTGAATAAAAAATTAGGTAGGTTCTTTCAAATACGATAGTAACATAACAAACTTGACACAATAAAAAAAAATTATACTTATAGGTCTTCTAGATACTTGATCTCAAAAACAACCTTGCGGGATTTCAGATGACGTAATGGTCAGTATAATCGAAAAAACCAAGTGGACGCGTGATAGTCGCTATGGAAATATTGATCGTTGTCGTACATTGGTTTTAATGAGTTTGTTTATTACGTACTTACGTACGCAATAAACGAACTCATTAAAACCACAGAATAAATAATAGTACTTTCTAGGTACGCCCAAACCTAGAACAAGCTAGGTACCTATATAAATAAATAAACTAATGGTTTAACTATTAGTTTATTCGTATCGTAACCGCTGCGCTGCACTGAAGTCACAGATTAGAGAAAAAAACGATACTGAAGTAGGAGGAAGTAGAAATGCGCCCAGTGCAAAAGATTTGGATTTCTAATCTTAATTGTTATAACATTTTTGTTTGCAGACTAAACAGCTTTCAAAATTGTATAGCACTGCATGCAATAAAGATTTAATCATTTACATCTTAAAATAAATGCAAATGGAACTTAACACTTTGTAATTTTATGTCTTATATAATTATGATAGATAACAATAAGTAACATTATTTTTAGTATCCGGATTTTGAATTGTGCTAAAAATACCCAATTAGCAACAATTTTTTCGATTTCGAACAAACTCAAAAATGAATTTCAAATATCTACAACAGTTAGTATTTTCCAGCTGACCGAATCTTACAGTGGTCTCAGCAATATGTTTGCAGCCACGGACCCTAGCTACCTGACCATAGCGAACAAGATATACGTGAGCAACAGGTACCAGCTGAAGGAATCCTTCGCCAACACTGCCAAATCCTACAGCAGCGAGGTGGAGTCAATAGATTTCCTTGATGCAGAAAATGCTGCTAAAATCATCAATAAATGGGTAAGATAAGATAAATATTTATTAAACACCAATACATTTATATTCTAACCGATCGGTAAAGTTAAGCAACGTTCGCTGCGGTCACTACTCTGTTGGGTGACCGCTACAGCAAAAAGTGGTATTTACAACTGAACGCTACCGTGCTTCGGAGGGCACGTTAAGCCGTCAGTCCTGGCTTGTAGGTACATCACTTGCAATTAACCTTAAACTTTGACTCTAAACTTTGGGGAGAGGTAATTTCAAAGAATACTAGAATAATAATATGCCATTTAGAATACAAAGACACAATGTGCATCAACCATTACAGGAAGGTTTACACTAACTTATTATAATTTGAACTAGATATCAAGTTCGGTAATAGGTAAGATTGCACCTTCTGTCAAAATATAAATTTAGGTAAGTAGTAGTTTGAAAATGATCAAAACTACAACTACTTACTGAGATCACAGGCAAGGTTTGAAACACAGATAACCCCCAATAGATACCGCATGAAAGACGATGACCGCGCACCATGCATTGGCGTAAATGGTTCTATATAAATCGCCGCTTCGCAGCACGGCCTTAGTTTCGACCTATTATTAGAGTTCATTATTAGGGCGTCACTCGAAACAGCCAATAATAGCGCATTGGCTCCAGTCCCCGCAACCCGCGCCTTCCGCCAGTTTTGGTGAGCTAGGATCCGAACAAAAATCCCGTAATGCGGTATCTATTGGGGGTTATCTGTGGTTTGAAACTAGGTGTTATTTTTCACGATAATATCACCTCAGGCAAGCTGAATCAACTGAATCGAGGGTAAGCGAGTGCAAGAAAACGGACGAATTATTTACTGGTATCCTAGAATCGAAGATGCATCATTAAGCTCACCCAGATATGTAACGTTTTGACCACCATCCACCTGATATTAAGTTACAATATGGCCAAAAGTGGAGCCACGCACTTGGACTGGGATTGGGCTATCAAGTTATGCCGAATGATGGTGTTCAGTGTCACCAGCCAGCCGAGCAATAGAAATAAATGCCCACCAGTGGTGGAATTAGGGATATGATTAAAATCTAATCTAAACAAAATAATAAACGTATCATCGCTTTAAGAATGTTAACTACGCGTTACTAATGATTTGCATTTATAATTTCAGAACAGTAATAGTATCAGATTAATCTCATTGGTTTTTTCAGTCAGACGAGAAGACTAAGGGCCATATTAAAAGTCCAGTTACAAAGGACATCTTGACTCCTGACACTGTGGCGGGGCTATTCAACGTCATTTTCTTCAAGGTAAAATATAACAATAATACGCTCAAGATCACATACATAGATTCTGGACCTTAACTAGGATTCCCTGTCTCTAGGGACCCCGGAACTACGAACACCATAGTCACACAATACTTAGTTAAAACAAGTACTTTCGCTTTTTTTCCTGTGCACATAGTCAGATGCAGCTACAGAGATGCAGGATTTTAGGATAACCCAAGATATTTTTCAGGGTCACTGGCACGTGCCCTTTGATGCAAAGGATACCGAAAACAAAGACTTCCACGTGGACAAGAAGACAACCGTCAAGAAACCGACCATGAAACTGTCGCAGACATTTTTCTACGCCGAGAGTGAGGACCTTGGGGCTAAGGTACCAACCTAATATGTTCCTCCCTAAGTATATCTATAAGGTTTATCCTTATCTTAGTTCTCAGAAAATTGAACTTAAACTTATTATATTCGCACAAGAATTACTTTAATTACATCACCTATCAAATTACTACAGTTAACTACAGTTTGGACAATGACGGCCAAATACTTATAGTGATATCGTGGAGCTTTGCGTTCGTGGTCAAAGTCAAACAATCGGTCAAATGATTTTTGCATAACAATAAATTAATTAACTTTTCTCGCAGTTGATCGAACTACCTTACAAGGAGACCGGTTTCCGCATGGTGGTGGTATTGCCCAACGAAGTGGACGGTCTACCGGCAATTCTCGAGAAGGCTTCGCAAAAAGGTCTTCTCGAAGACGTGTTCAAACTGAGCCCATCTGATAGGGTGGTGGAATTGGAGATCCCCAAGTTTGATGTAAAGAGCAAATTGGACTTGAATGAAATATTGCCGAAGGTAAGCATAGCCAAAGAAACAATGGCTACCCAGTCTCTAAAGATTATGCTGTTGGTCTGTTATCTGCAGAAATTATCAAAAATATATCTTATCTTCTGATGGTAAAATATTTAGTCATATTTAGTGAGGTGGGCGTCTGATACAAATAAAAATCGAAATTGGAATATCCTAGATCGACCCTTTTACTTTACAATACTATTGAAAGACCAGTCCTACATATTACATCAACGGTCAGCCTGGTTCCCAACCGCTGACCCTCTTACTAATAAACAGTGTGTAGCGGAACAATAGTTATTTTATGTTTTGTTTCTTTCTATCAAATTTGAAATAGGCAAAGATAAAACAAGATAAAACACCGAGTAGGTAGCTATTCCGCTGTTAACAGTAATAGCAAAAACTTTGCTTAATTTGCATCCAGATGGCCCTGTGTAAAGTATCCACAAATATTTAGTCATTTTCAATTTTAGGTGGGAATAACCAGGATATTCCAGGAGCCAGCGCCAGGCATTGTCAAAGACGACAAAGTTATCATCACAAAGGGTTTACAGGAGGCTTTCGTGAAGGTCGATGAGGAAGGTGCGACCGCTGGAGCCTTTACTGGTGAGTCTGGAATCTGGATTTCAAAAGCCTCAAATCGGGAGCTTGGGCTTTTATTATAGCTCAACTGAAACCAGCTGACTCTTTGGATATACTATGTAATGTACTAGGTCAGAAATTAGCCTATGCAAAGTGAGTCAGCTGGGCTAGTTTCAGATCAGCTTAAGTATACATTAATTAGGTAATGAAATAAAATTATTAGATTCCTCATGTTCTACCTTGCGAGTTTCAAATTAATTACACATTGATACAATAGGCTGGTTGCCTGCTATTAAAAATTAACAAGTAAATATTATTTTCATAAAATAGATTAAAAATGAATGCAATAATTCGAAAATCGGTAAATAAATCACGGAGTAATAAGTGTCTGGCGATGCCGCCATCGCCTGTCTCTTTCCCGGGAAACAGAGATCGTGTGGAGCTTCCCCAAAACGCACGGTGTGACATTAAATACCAAAGAGATTGTATGCAATAAAAAATAGCCTATTGAATAATATAAAATTAAAATGATGGTACCTAGTCAATAAGATAACTTTAAAATTTAAAGGTCGTCAAGATATTTTTTGTAGGTGCAATTATCATATATCTCATCCGTAGTTTGTTTAATTTTAATAGCCAAACAAAACAGTAAGCGTTTCACTGAAAAAAAAATTAGGTAGAAGGTACACGCACTGACAATGTTGACTGATCTGTGACTGTACCTAATAGAGTAAATAGGTAGGCAAATCAAACAAATGGTTATTTGTACAGTTGACCTTGTCCTATATTATTGTTCTAATTCAAAAAAATGTAGTAAGTAAATTAAGTAATACACACTTATATTTTTGGGTTATATTTTCGATTAGATTCGGTGGACTAAGCGTTTTTAACACATACATTTTTTTTTAATGTAAACGAATGACGTGACTAGTCGTTCGCCTGGTGTCAAGCGTCACGGCCACCCATAATTATCAGATGCAGTGTCACTCGGAACTCTAATTTCGCGTGACACTGCCAGGACACTTCATCCTGAGACATCACACAGTCCAGTAATAAGATTACTAGACTGAGATCAGAACACAGGGTCTCATTTGCCCAGTAATTTCACTCTACAATGCCCTTCAAACCGGAACACAGTAGTGCTTGCACACTACTTCTTGGCGGCAGAATAACTGGCAAAGCGGTGGTACCTACCTAGACGAACTTGGCAGAAAAGTCCTACCACCTAGTATAGTAATGTTTGGTTTTGTTCCAGGATTTATTGCTGACGCAGTGATAGAAAGCGTCGGAGCTCCGCCGCCGCCACCTCTACAGTTCAAAGCAGACCATCCGTTTATGTTTTTGATTTTACACGAAGACAAAACTTTGTTTGCCGGCACTTACACACACTAAAACTGTCCACCAGCCAGGAAATTGAGAATTTGACCAAAATAAAAATAAATAACGCCCAACGATCACATACATAGATCCTGGACCATCACTAGGATTCCCTGTATCTAGGGACCCAGGAACTACGAAGACCATGCTTCCATAACACCCAGACATAGAACAAGTATTTGCGTTTTTTTTTCACGTGCACAAATACTTGCGGGAATCGAACCCGCCGCCTCCAGGCTATGAGCCGACCTGCTCATCTGCTCAACCACCACACCACAGAAGCTGTGAAATTGACTTAATAAAATGAATTTTGATAAACTACTGGATATTTTTACTATTTTCTGCAACCAGCTTAAGATTGCATGCATAATAGTCAATTGCACTAAATTAAAACGCAGTTAAATCTCAAAACCGGTAATTTTTTTCCAAGTATAGATAAAAATTGAAGCAAAGAAAAAAAATAATGAATGTTACAAATGTTAGCGTTGTTAATAATAAACCGATGGAAGAGCAGTTTTTCTATGGAATGCATAGATGGCGCTGAAATAAAAAGGTGGAATAAAGTCAGTGGCCGCGCAGGCGGCACGACCCAAAAAAGAAAAAACAACAACACGAAGAAGAAGCAAAGTAATGGAAGTGAAAAAGTGCAAAAACTCGATGAAAAATCAATATATTGGAAAAAGATGAGCTACCAGTGGAATTGCTGGAGATGTTGATGAATATGTCGATTAGTTGGGAGTATCTAATAAAACTATGTTGAATACTAATGTCGTTTGCTAATACAAAGAACCTGCACCAAATAAACGAATGTTTTATATTTGGTAGGTACCTAGGTACCTTTTATCAGTGAAGGTCGTCCAGTCAAGTTATAAGCATTTTATCTTATTCGACCCGGCGCTGCACCAAAAGTACCAGGGCATCTGCATACTGTATGTTACCCGTATATTATACAGGTTGAATTTTTCACGTGGGCGTGGTAGGCCAAATTCGAAACTATGAGGAATAGCGAAAAACAAAAAAGGCTAGGGCCCGATTTTGATGGAAACTAAGTTGGATTCATAACCATACCACCACGCTTGGCAGGCGGCTTGGCGAGGCGAATTCTGCTGCCACATCTTAGATCTTTTTTTTAATCAACGATAGGCTAACATTTGACCACGGTCTCACCTGATGGTAAGTGACGACGCGGTCAACGATGGAGCATGCTTGCCTAGAAGATACCAGTTCACTCTAGCCTTAAAAAGTCCCAGATTATATTTGTCAGGAAACAATGACGCTGGTAAGGTGTTCCATTCCTTTGCTGTCCAAATTATAAACGAGGAATCAAAGGCTTTGTACGTATTCTAGGAATTCTATTCTCTTAGGCGGCTCTTACGGCTAACAATGATACATAATAAGAATACCTACAGAGATCCGTGTGAAAAAAATCTAAACAAACACCCCAGGAGATCTATGTGGACAAAATATATCCAAATAAATCCCGAAGATCTGTGTGGAGAAAAAATCCAATTGAATCTGCCAGGGGGATTCAAGTTAGGGGAGCTAAGTGGACGTAGACATAATTATTACCAAATAACTAAATTTTCTTGTATTGAATGCTAAATAAAATGCTACAATAAAATCAACTGTAACTAATATAACCGGCCAAGTGCGAGTCGGACTCGCGCACGAAGGGTTCCGTCCCGTTATCTATAAAAACGAGCAAAAAAATCACGTTTGTTGTATGGGAGCCCCCTTAAATATTTATTTTATTCTGTTTTTTAGTATTTGACATTTGTTGTTATAGCGGCAACAGAAATACATCATCTGTGAAAATTTCAAATGTTTATCACGGTTCATGAGATACTGCCTGGTGACAGACGGACAGACAGACATACAGACAGACGGATGGACAGTAGAGCCTTAGCAATAGGGTCCATTTTAACCTTTAGGTACGAAACCTTAAAAACAACTAGACAACAGCTATAAATAAACATAATATATACCTTGTATCATTATTATCTGTGACCTTACCCAGATATAATTATAGGTACAGAGGTGGTAGGTATTATACACTACAACTAGCTGACCCACCCGGCTTCACACACGGGGTATTTAAAATTCTAAACTGCACCCATCATCAGCCGGATGACGTCTACTGCTAAACACAGGCCTCCCTCATAAAACGCCACTTTGGACGCTTATCAAAGGGGGGTGTGCCATAATCATCACGCTTGGCAGGCGGCTTGGTGATCGCAGAAGATTTTAATGAACCGAGGAGAATGCTGCTGCCCATTCCCTGGATGTTCCCTTAGCCGGCTCTTACGGCATCCACGGGAAGAGATGGGGTGGTCCTATTCGCAAACCGGGACCACACGGCAAAACTCCACACTCAAACTTACACAAAAAGATCACCAAGCCTCGCACAGTCCATTTCTCAAGGGAATTTCTGCCACATACTTGCAACTTTGCAAGATGTGGAACGAGCTACCCTCTGAGGTGTTTCCGCTGAGCTACAACATGGGGCACTGCAAACGACGGGTAAATAGTCTTAAAAGGTAGGCAGCGCATCGGCTACGCCCCTGGTGTTGCAGGGGGTCTAGCAAAGATCCTTTTCCTTTAGCGTTAACGCCAAACGATAACTCATGGGAATGACTTTACCTGCGGCAAACTTTTGCGCAGGTATAGGTCTACCAGAATCGGATGGCAAATAGGGAAAATAAAATTTGGAGTTGGCAGCACCGGATATAAATGGATTAATATGTCTTGATACTTCTTTCACTTCCGGCCAACTTGGCAATTTTATCAGCTTTTAAGTCATATTTCTCTGTTATTCATTGGATCAAAACCAAACGCAGTGAAAATAAAAGTAAATTTTATAATTATTATTATCATGAGTATAGTAGTGTTAGCCTGATATTAAGCGTCACGGCTGCCCATAACAGATTGCAATATCACTCGAAACTCCAAATTGATATTGTTTTGCGCACAGAGCTAGATTTTTTCGTTACTCTCAAAAAACCCGCCCGAGAGGAAAAAAGATCGCGAAATAATGGCGCATGCGTCAGAGTACTAGCACAAGATGAGCTCATATGGGCTCAATCTGTCTCACGACGTAGAGCATATTGATCATGTACCACCACAATTCTGTTATCAAAGTGCAAAATACTATTTTTGCGTCCTTTAGATCTTATTCCGTAAGTGAATCACAGCATATTTATCAATTTTTATTGTGTTTCAGCTTTTTATTATTTAGCAATTTTACTCTAAAGTTTGAAGGTTCACAGTAAATAAAATACCTGCTTTTGAAATAGGCATAAAAAAACTATAGGGGCCTTTATGTAGGTTCAATATTTAGTGAGTACCTACTACAGTTAACTTGTCGCAAATATTTTAGATCTTAATCATAACAACATATTTCTCACACACAATTTCTTAATTGTCCCATTTTCAAACCGTCATTGTTGGTCTTGTGCATCCTAAGTCTATGGTTTTGCGTGACACTGCACTGCGCACTTCACGTTACAGAAACAATACTTATAGGTACAGTTTTTATTATGGCCTATAAATAAAAATAAAACCATCATGAATGTAGGTACAGCTACTCTAATTTATTTCATTCTGAACACGAACATTATTTGGTTTCATCAGATGAAGAGGTATTTATACTACAAAACTCTTCTATAACATTTCAATTAATCTGTCTAAATTGATCAATACGTAGTCGTACGTAGTCTACGTAGGTACTTAGTCTACGGAACAAAAAAACCGTATGTATCAAAAGTATCAAAACAACGTGGTCAGTTGTCAATTTGATTTGAAAGGTGACAATTTGGTATTGCCGTATGAAAATCAATTTTGTTTTCTTTTTTAATTTTGTGCCATGAGATTCTGGTAGACCTATAATGTCCGAGCTAATGTCGTTCCCATACACTTTAAGTTATCGTTTTACTAGAGCGCTTTGCTAGAGCCCAAGCTGGGTTAGCACGGGCGGTAGACAAAATTGTCTTTCCCCATTTTACGTCACTTTCTTCATACTTGCTTGGAGTAAAACGGGGAAAGACAGTTTTGTCTACCGGCCGTGCTAACCCTACTGCCTATAGGCGACAGTAAGTGGTTACCATCAGGCGGGCCGTCAGCTTGTTTGTGTGTCCATGTTATAAAAAAACCAAGTTTAGGAGGAGTTCAGTGACATACACATGTAAAAAAGAATATATATTAAGGTTCGATGTTTGTACCGATATTCTGTAAATAAAAGAGAAGTCACAGAATAGGCAAGTGTACAAAACTTGTCGGGTAGAACTTTTTCCTGTCAGTCAACTCGCCCGCGCCGCGTCGCTACAGCACTTCGGGTCTTTGATGCAGCGGTACAGAATACTAATAGTATAATAGTCAGCCGTAAAGGTCAAGTTCATTACCACTAGCTCTGATAATGCGGAGTTTACACGAACCTATTTGAAGTCAACATAAAGTTGCTCAAGGAAACATTTTACCCATAGCCATGATTGTGTTGATTAGAACAATTTTCATGTCATTTCAGTAATGATATTAGATTTATTAGTGCCGTTATTTAGTATCCAAAAGGTGAAACAAAAGAGTTCAGAGTTAGGAATTGTAAACGAGCACTTTTATTATACTATTATTGTGGTTTCAAGTTATCATGTATTCAAGGTAGCTTTGTAGGCAATGGATACAGTCCAAAACTATTTTTATGTTAAAAGCACTGTTTTTTTCCAAATTATTAAATTGCAGTACCGTGCTAAAAGAACTATTTTACGTACTTATAATAAATGTGACTTAAACCGAAGTTGTAAAGATTGCATCCTACCATTTCCCACAAAATAGTAATTGAATTGACTGAGCGAGCGCAAAGCACGAGCGAAGAGTCTCCGGCCCCCTAATTACCTAACTCGCAACAGGTTTGCGACAGGCGTAAATCTCGCGGTGATTGCTGTCATACATCATTAGCGGTGTAGCGTAGCATACATGCTCGACACCACTAATGATGTATGACAGCAATCACCGCGAGATTTACGCCTGTCGCAAACCTGTTGCGAGTTAGTTAATAAGGGGGCGGTTCAGCTAGGACAAAAATAATTTCGTATGTCCTGATTTTCTCCTCTACAGGTCACATTTCTCAACCGATTGTCGTGAAATTTTACGAGAACGCTATCCAATTCAATTAGTTACCGAAATCAACTCGAACGCCTTAAGGCAAACATTCTGAATAGCTCAAAATTAACTGTACGATACCAGTACGCTATCCAATCAAGTCGGTTCGGTTAGTTATTGAAAAGCTCTGAATCGGCATGCAGCTGGGTTAGCATGGACGGTAGACAAAATTGTCTTTCCCCGTTTTACGTCAGTTTCTTCATACTTGCTTGGAGTAAAACAGGGGAAAGACAGTTTTGTCTACCGGCCGTGCTAACCCTACAGGGCTCTATAGTTACATGGGGCTTTTTTGTCGATTCCGTTTTTGGGAATTTTCAAAATAGCGTAACCATGGGGGTTGGAAACGTAAAAATATGTTTTTCAGTTTTAATTTATGCAAAGACAGACTCGCTAGGTCTACAACTCACAAAGCCACTAGTTATAATAATTTGTAAATTTAAAAAAATCACATGCATACTGTAAATGATCAAGAAAATTTGCCAACAATCGGCAAACATCGCGTTTTGAAGCATCGTGTGGACCGAACCTAATAAAGATACCAACAAGAAAAAATAGCTACATAAGCGAGATCGTATCGAAGAGCATGTCAGTAGTGTTTAGATACTTGGACAAACATGAAGCTGGTGTGGATATTTTGTTTGGGTAAGTTTTATCATAAAAACAACAATGAGTTATTCCTGATGCCTTCTTTGAAACTAGATTCTTATATTTATACTGGAATGTAATATTTCAACAGAGAGTAATAACATGAATTTTCTAATCAGGTGGATTATAGAAATATAACTAAAATTTTACTTGTGTTGTTACTTTGTTACATGAGGTACATGCAAGACGCTCACGCAGTGCCGATCTGTTTTTTATCTGTCGATTTATCAATACTTGTTTTTTTTTTGTCAATGGATTTAAGTAGGTACCTATATTTTTTACATAAACATTAACCAATTTGTTTTTGTATATATCAAGCATTGTTTTTTTTTAATCTTACATTTATTAGGTACCTTGAGTCGCTTTGCGAATCAAGCATTGTTGAATTTTGTGTAAGTAAATTATTGTTAATATTCTGATTTTGTTATTTCGATATAATTATTTATAGTGTTTAATTTTTTTTTAACAGGCAATGTGCCTTTATTCTTTAAACTAAGTACTTACTAACTTACTATAATAGATAAGCTAGCTACACTATCTACTACAAAGAACATTTGGATTGTATACTAGCCGCGATGGCCTATACATATACTTCTAACACCTGATTTCATTTAAGTTAGTAATTTCCAGAATTTAATATGATTTTTTGCAAATGTTATAAGTACCAAATATATGAGTACAAAATGACTCGAAATAAGTCATATTTTAGATTTTAGTAGGTAATCTAGCTGACCCATTTTTAATATACCAGCTCACCTGTCCAAACATAAGTACATAAAAATTCCATGGAAATATTTTTATTTCCATGGAATTTTTACTTAGTTCAGTATTACCCGAATTTTGAAATTATTTTATATAGGTATGTATTATAATTTGTATTCAATATCACTTACACGCAGTCCAAGCCAGATTCACACTTTTGTATTCTGGTTATTGAACCCGACAACAGTACTTCAACATCTTCATCGTCTTCGTAATCACTATATTCAAAATACATTTAAATGAATACAAATTTTAAACTATTAATGAAAAGAATCAACGATTTAACGCCAACGATTCGATGATATGGTTATGAATAGCGGGATTAAAGCAAATAATAAAGTCTGCCTTTCTGTCTGTAACCCGTATTGTCCAACTACTCACTCAGTAAGCTTTTTGAGCGCCTCCGGTCTTCAAATGAATAGTAAAATTTGTGGGTAGTTGTGAAATTTCCCTCAAGGTACTGAGCGACAGCGCCAGAATAAATTATAAGTTATAATGAACGAGACCTAAATCATGCTAGCAGACCACAGCAATACTTAAATTATTTATTAAAAATTAATTGGTGACTTGATGAAGCAACTTAGGCACTTGGCTATTAGGTAGATAGGGATTACTTTAGTAGGAATACTTAAGAATTTTAGTCTCCCTAGTGCAACGAAATAATTTGATTGAATAATACTGATATTCCAAAGTCTCACTAGTTCAGTTAACAGTTCGATTATTATTGATTGAATTATATAGTTATTCTCCTTTTGCCATCGCTTAGTTTTCGTACTACGACTTACATATATAAGGAAAATCAAGACTTCTGTAATCTGCAGTCGATTAACAAATGTTTTTATATCAATTATTTTTGTATTGTGTGTGTTTTTTTTTTCTAGTCTCCTTAGCATGGATAAGTGCCGATGGTTTCTCGTTCTACGAGCACGACTACCAAAGAACTCCCCTCGGAGACTCCATTGACAAAGCTACGCTGAAAGTTCTGAAGGTAAGCATTTGTTCATTATTTTATTTTTATTTTCACAAACTTAAGTCACTACAAAATAATAGGCCCGTTTTGACAATTGACATTATGCCATAACTAGGGATGCCAAGCAAAAATATCGGTAGCCTGAAAATTCAGTTATCACGTTAAATCGGTTCCAAATGATATGAGTCTGTAATCATTTTGTATTTTTATTTCTTTTTACTTTAATGTTCTAAAAAGTGAGCTGTCAAAACGGGCCTCTTATTTTGTAGTGACCAGGTCAAAGTTTAAGTCAAATTTTATCGCAATTAGGTTATTTTTAGCACTCCTGCAAGCCAAAATTAGAATACTATAAATATAATTCAACGCCATAGCGATGCTTTTTAGAGAATTATTAAACTGTGTCAATGACTAGGTAATTAGATGACGCCCACGAAACATGCATCGAGCCAGTGTAGGCGGTTATCAGCAACTTTTGTTTGATAAAGATGTTAATGCACGATTCGTTTAGTAGAAATAAGATTATTTTTAATGAGATAATAATAGGTGGACCGACGATCTGATGAAAGCCGCGGGTAGCCGATGGATGCAGGAGGCGAGCAGCCGCTCAAAGTGGCGCTCTCTGGGGGAGGGCTATGTTCAGCAGTGGACGTCTTCAGGCTGTTGGTGATGATGATGATGATGATAGAAAAATAGTCAAATAACCAATAAAAAAAAACAGAAATCTGGCCCTGCAATCTTTGCCATAACCGCCACAATGAAGTTCAAGCGGAATTCATCATTAGGGGTGGGTTTTTTGACCCGTAGTTAAGGTAACCAATGGTTAAAAACTCCAACAAATTCTAACCAATGGTCAAAATTCGTTAGGATTTTTAACCATTGGTTACCTTAACTGCGGATCGAAAAACCAAACCTAAATCAATAACACTACGACTGTTGTTCCTTTCCAAGCATTCAAGACCATTTTAGCTTTAAAATCCTATCTATATTTATACAGGATGTTTGGTAGAAATGGGTATGCTGTGTGGGGACTTATTTGGACATATTCAAGTTGGGCAAAAAAAAAATCTTGAGCCCTAATTTGTTTAAATGTTTTTTTCCTATACTAAATGTGTTTAATACATTACAGGAGGCGTATGACAGTGGCGATGATAAGAACGTGATCACATCTCCCCTGGGAGTGATGCTGCTGCTGTCACTGTACTCCGGCGGAGCTGGCAATGGCAGCCGACAGGAGATCACCAGCTTGCTCGGAGGCGGGGACTATAAACAGGTGCTGGTTTTACTCCGTAACACCCTTCTCTTTTTCCCTTTGCGTAACCAATAACACGTACCTCTCTAAACTAGAAAACGATACAGATACAAGTATCTAGTGTAATTCCGCTCTAATATCACATGTTTTAGCTGGTTAAGACTTAAGTCCACACATTACCACTCAGTATAACACAGATTTTTTTTTTAGATAATCATCGTCTTAGCTTTTTCCCATTTGTTATTGGGGTCGGCTCCCAATGTAAACTGTAGCGGCGAGCTACCAGAATTACACGAGCGGCTGCCATCTGACCTCGCAACCTATAAGGAACCATTAAGAGAGATGGTTAGACCAGGCGACAGATTCTATAAGGCGTCTGACTACCCATAACGATTGCTATAGATGTTCTTATGGCAATCGGGACCGACGGCCGAGGCACGGAGCGATTGCATCGAAAACATAACTTAGTACATTAGTCATTGGTGCAGGGCTGAGGATCGAATCCGGTGACGTAAGATTGTGAAGCGCACATGCTACCGCTCGGCCACCATCGCTTCAAATGAAAATACATATATATTTAAATTATAAACATATACAAATTCTGTGTGGTTCTGTGTGGTAACATCTAACTAGCATTCGTATTTAATATCAACTTCCGCGAAGTCAAGCCTGAGTCAATAGAATTATTTACTTTTTCATATTCGCAAAAAATAAAGTCAATACTTACGTAGGTACAAAAAAAATGTGTTTTTAATAATATGGTTAATCCGTGAATGATACCGCGAATGAAGAGGTTAAAAGTTTACCTCGAAAAGATAGCTCTTCCACGAAGCGATATTATGTATACCTACCTACCAGTAACCACCTAAATGTTTTAGATAACGTAGGTCCATTATAATATAACTAACAGAGATTGTATACGTTCAATTAAATAAATATTATACTCTATGATAGACGCTAATGATGATTGCTTTAGAATTTTAGACACAAAACTACAATTAAGGAAACGAGAAGTACATTTTTGTATTACCTTCAAGCTTTAATTAACTCTAAACCGGTTGTATGGGTATTAATCTTCGTCTGTCACTTTTTGTGAGGTTCAAACGTTATAACTACTACCATTGCTATAGATGCATTACTATTCGTTCCATCGCTTTCGGGAATAACGGGTTTTAAATGTCAATGAATGACGTGACGAGCTAGTCATTCGCCTGATGTTAAGCGACACGCCCAAAACAGTTGCAGTGTCACTCGGAACCCGAAAATTTAGTTTCGCGTGAGACTGCTGCGCACGTCATCCTGAGACGTCAGCACAGTCTTCCAGTAATATTACTAGACTGTGAGATCCATAATATGCCCAGTAACAAAAAAAAAATATATTTGCCCGTTTTACCAACTGAGACTACTTATGTTCTGCCATGGAGTAGGATGGCCGGTCTCAAAATAAATGACAGCCGCCCCTTAAATATACAAGATTTTTTTATTTTTACAATATTGCCTTAAATTATCCATTCAATGAAACTTAACATAATAGACCCGACGAATAAAATTCAATTCCCTCTTGTATGGGAGCTACCCTTATAAAAAAAAATATATATTTATATTTATTAAAACATAAGTTCTCTACAAACGATTTATCTATTATGTGCTTAAAGTATCGTTGTGCAAAAATTAATTCATATACGATTAAAGTTTTAAGGTTGTGAAGGATTCCAACCACTGACCTATATTATACTAGTACGCTGGACTTGCGTATTGCCCAATATTAACTGAAGACATTTGATTGATTGAGAGTGACATCGTGAGTGTCCTCGGAACTATTTACACCAACCAATCAACGCGATGGATTTTCAAATTATAGTTCTCAAGACACTCGGGAGTGGCGCTTCAAATCGGCACAAGAAATTCTCAATGTTTATACGATATCGCCTATCCAGCGTACTTGTATAATAGAGATCAGTGATTCAGACGGACATGCCGAACTTATAAGGGTTCCTTGTAGATTATAAATAAGTAAATAGATCACAGAGCTCTAAAAAACAGAATTTGTATTTTTCAGGTGTCTGATTCCTACAGCCAACTCGGCAATGAATTTGCAAACATGGATCCCAGCTACCTGACCCTGGCCAACAAGATCTACGTCAGCAAAGACTATGAGCTGAACGATCAGTTCGCCAACACTGCCAGATCCTACAAAAGCGAGCTGGAGAAGCTAGACTTCACTAATCCCACTAATGCAGCGAAAATAATCAATCAATGGGTAAGAATCGATTCTAGTTTTAGGACTCAGTACTGACTCATCTCTATCCATGCATACCGTACAAATAGCCACAAATAACCAATTGGCGGCACTCATTCCACTAACACCTATCAACCAACCAACAACCATCAACTTACATCTTCTAGATAGAGTTTGTCTAGAATCTAGACAATCTCGAGGCGGGTTGACGGCATCATAAAAAGGCTTTATTCGGTTTTTTAAAATCGAAAATGCATGTTGTTCTGAATCCATCTGATTGGATAAATATGAGACTAAGGATGATGATGGATAAGCATGAAAATTACTTCCGTTTGATCACAGCTCTGTAAACAAATATCAAGCGAAGGACTAGCTCGTCACGTCATTCGTTTACGTAAATCCTAAAAAAGTAAGCTATTCAGCTCCACATCAGTAACAACAATATTTACTGTTTTCAGGCGAACGAAAAGACCAACGGGCACATCAAGGAACCCGTTTCCGAAGACTTCCTGGACCCTGCAACCGTTGCGGCGCTGTTCAACGTCATTTTCTTCCAGGTGAAAAATTCTAACGTAAAATAGCAATCCTAGCATTATGCCCAACTATAGTCATCAGCTCACGTTCCACTGCTGGGACACGGTGCTACTGTCACATGGAGAGGCCATAATGCACCACGCTGGCCAAGTGCAACTGCACAGGTGGATGACACAAATACATAAAATAAATATGTGCGGACATTTCACACAACGCCATCTAGCTCCAAACTAAGCATATTTTTACTATCGGAACCAGATAACTGATACAATACTTAGATACTTTTTGTTTGTAAATACAAACATAGAATACAATATAACACCCAGACACAGAACGAACATCGATGTTCATCACACAAATGTTTGTCCCAGGTGGGAATCGAACCCATAGCTCAGAAGGCAGAGCTACTACCAACAGCTATCAGGCCAGTAATATTATGTCCTCGAATTTAGTGATGTTTTGTTAGTTTTGTTTTTGTTTTCCTTCACCGTTATAAGAGCGGGTGCAAATTCAGCAAATAACTTAAAAAGTTATCCTTGCAGGGTCGAGTGGGATTTGTACATGGGTGCGTGATTTAAAACCGCACGGGTTGAGCAGAGCGTAGTTCAACGGTAACCCGTGCTTACCGTTGAACCACGCTCTGCGCAGAAGATAAGTAGTCTTTAATTGGAACTTTGGTCTTCTCAGGGTCACTGGCACGTGCCTTTTGATGCAAAGAATACCGTAGAAAAGGACTTCCACGTGGACAAGACGACTACAGTCAAGAAACCGACCATGAAATTGTTGCAGTCGCTCTTCTATACTGAAAGCGCGGAGCTTGGAGCTAAGGTGCGACTGATTGATACTCTATCGGACACAATTAGCGTAGAACATACGTTTTTCTTCGTCAATAAAACAGAATTTAATGAACCGTCTTCATATAGAGAACATAGAAGAAAAGATAAGAGTTTCAGTGTTGTATTATAGGAGATCTTTTAAAGGATTGAGCAGCAGACCAATATCGTACGTACTTACTACAAAACAAAGTACTTAAACCATTTAGAGAAGCGCGAACATCTGATATATTCTCAACTGACACTGACCTCACCAGTGGGTTTGGTGATATTTTCAGACTACAATATAAACGCCGATGATCAAATGCGTCCCAATACTAATTTACTTTACTCCTTGCAGATGATTGAACTTCCATACAAGGAGTCTGGCTTCCGCATGGTGGTAGTCTTACCCAATGAGGTTGATGGTCTCCAGTCGGTCCTTGAGAAAGCATCGGAAAAGGGTCTGCTAGAAGACGTATTCAAGCTAAGCCCAGCGGGAACCGAGATCGATTTGGAATTCCCCAAATTTGAGATTAAGAGCAAATTGGACCTTAACAAAATATTGCCAAAGGTGACTATTTTGGTGCCTCACATTTTGTACCATCATTCTTCATCATTCTTCATGTTACTTCAAGTTTACAGTTTGGCTACAAATTAGCCTTTTGACACCAACTTTTGCTTATCCAGTCAATAATTGTGGCTATTTTTGATCAAATTCTGAACTTTTTTTTTAATGAGATGAGTGGCAAACAAGCAGGCGGCCCACCTGCTGGTAAGTGGTCACCGCCGTCTATGGACATCTGCAACACCGAAGGCATTGCCGGTGCGTTGCCTACCCTTAGAGAGGACTCTTTTAACACTTTTCTTGAAGCTCCCCATACTGTAGTTATGCGGAAAAACCTCAGGAGGAAGATCGTTCCACATCTTGCAGGTTAAGAAACGAGCGCAAGAGTCGCGTCGTATGAGATTTCCACGTGTCTACAATATGTGGAACTGTGAGATATTGCTTTGAGGTTGAGACATTTACGCGATGGAACTATATTTTGGCTTGTTATTGGGCAAGTAAACATCCTTGGGATACCAAGGCTAACCACTTGCCTACACTAGAAGGAAGGCGGAGTTTGGCATATACTTATTAAACATCGACCCTTTATCTTAAATTCCAGGTGGGAATATCCAAAATTTTCAGCGAGCCAGCGACAGGCATTGCCAAAAACGCTGCAGTCAAGGTATCCAAAGCCTTCCAGGAGGCATTCGTGAAAGTCGACGAAGAAGGCGCCACTGCCGGAGCTTTTACTGGTAAGTTTAAAAAGAAAACAATAATATTTAAACAGTGGTATCGATTTTTAGGGTTCCGTACCCAAAGGTTAAAACGGACCCTATTACTAAGGATCCGCTGTCTGTCTGTCTGTCCGTCTGTCACCAGGCTGTTATCTCATGCACCGTGATAGTTAGACAGTTGTTTTCACAGATGATGTATTTTTTAATCAAAAATAACAACAAATACTAAAAAACAATAAAATAAATATTCAAAGATGCTCTCATGCAGCAAACGTGATTTTTTGCTCGTTTACCAGATGAGTCATACATGGCGCTGCTTTAAATAGTACTGCTACTCAACACTAGATGGCAGGGATAGATAATGGTACGGAACCCTTCGTGTGCGAGTCTGACTCGCACTTGACCGGTTATTTATGCACAACCGTATCTAAATCAATTTTGGCAGCTTTAAGAATGTTGCTCCCTTTCTTAATAGGTCTAAATGACAAAGACCGCAATAATAATATTATGAGCTGTCAAATCAAATTTAGTTCAGGGTTTTGTACAACTAAATTAAAATCAATATCGGGTGGTGGTTCGATTGACAATTCAACCATTGTGGTGGGCCTAGCTTGAATGCGTCCAATATTTCCTAGTGCCGTAGCCCGTAGTGCGTGGATACTTCAGTTACCAATGGGAACTCTTTCTAATGAATGGCGAAAACGAAATAAATAAGGCGGAAAGATAAGTTTCAATACCTATACAATTTTTGTATAACCCTAGATAGTAGATACTTTATAACATAGATTTAAGTAACCACCAATCTATTTATCGTGTGCTAACTACTTAACGTAACATTGGGTGGGTTGAGAATGGAACTGTCAAATGATAATTTCCAGGTGACCACTTTTTTATGTACGAATAGGCCACCTACTTACTATGTATAACTACAAACTACGTGCGTGGCGTTGTATTGTGATGGCGTTTTGATTACCAACTGCCGGAGCTAAGTTTGTTAAATTTATTGTAACTAATTTTATTTTTTATGTGAGGTTTTTATTTAGTAATCGATTATATTTTAATATTTTCTTGCATTCACTAATTCAAACTGTCTAAAATCAGGCCTGAGTCACCCCGCGCTTTAGGTATGAAACTACAAGTACATGGGACCGGGCGTCTAGACGGGCCCGTCCATTAAACGTAACGCGTCAGAAGAGCAGCGATATAGCGATAGAACGAGAGGCAACTGTTTAAGGAAGGCTTGTAGCGCTGTGCGAGCTGAACTACACTCTATAGCGTTGCAGCAAGAGTCGCTATTTATTTGACTTCGCGTATTGAGCCTTCTCTACGTAGTACTATATATCTATTCTGTGCTAGAATACAATAACAAAGTGGAAAGAGTAATATGTTTACCTACATAGTTTCAAAAGTCTATGTTCAGCGCAGTGGACGTCTTCAGGCTGTTGATGAATTTTACAAGATATTGATCTAGTTAAGTGAAAATTTTATACGATTCGGTTTCAGTTGCAACCAGACTATCCTAATAACTATTATACCAAGACCAAGAAAGGCATTATACTTACATACTTTTCAGTCAAAATCAAAACAAAATCAAAGTGTTATATTGCAAATAGGCTATTCATAGCAATTTCACAAGTCAAATGAGAATAGGTATTTAAAAAACTTATTTATATATTGAAAATACTGAGCATATAAAATCACAAAGTGCGCAATGTCAAATATTATATATAGCAAGCCTATTACAATAATGTGAGTGTGAGAAAAAAAAGTTCTCTTTTCCACCACAGGTGCAAGCAATCCGGCATAATGTCGAATAGACAACTCCGATCCGTAGCTTCGATTACACCTGTAAAGAAAAATCTACAAGAAACTTTACAGTGACGTCATTTTTTTTTTGTTTCATTCCATTGTAATAGATGACTTGACATCAGCTTTATAAAAATGTATTAATAGGTACCTATATCAAAGAGATGGGAGCGAAGCGAGCGTGAAAATTTGGGATCGCGCTAACTGATTTTCGGAGCCAAGATACCTACCATATAATGATAAAGATTCATGTTAGCAAATGCTTGCTAAATTGTAATAGTTTGCATAGTTAATCATCATCATCATCATCATCAGTCTGAAAACGTCCACAGCTGAACATTGGCCTCCCCCAAATAGCCCACTTTGAGCGGCTGCTTGCCTCCTGCATCCATCGTACTCATAGTCTCATAGTGTCACATAGTTAATCATATCACTATCGGATACCTGAATATATTATAGCTTTTGTAATTCTTAATCAACAGGTATCGTAGCTGTATTTACAAGTAGCCTGGCGGAACCACCACCACCCATGCAGTTGAAATTCGACCATCCATTTTTGTTTTTAATTTTACACGAAGATAAAACTTTGTTTGCTGGAACTTACACACACTAGATTGTACAATGTACATATCCTCAAATTTCAAAAATAACAATAAAGATTAAAATAATAAAGATTTCAAAACTATAAATAAAGTGTTTATTTCCACAAAGCAAACATCCCAATTTATTATATTTCATTCTTGTATAATATAATAGTTACTAGGAAAATGTACTACCTAATATATAGATAGGCCAAGGACGATCTTTTAAATGAACACACAAGTTAACGGTTACTGGTATGACGGAAGCGAAACCATAAAGGCAATGATAATGCTTTATGACTTCCCATTGAGCTTTTTAGGTGACTGGTGATCACATCGTTTTTCTTGAGAAAATAATTATTGAAAAATGTATTCTCATTCTACAGGAATTATCATTGCAATCGAAGATAGTCTCAGCGCTCCACCACCGCCCATGAAGATATCTGTGGACCATCCTTTCCTATTCCTTATTTTACACGAAGATAAAACCGTGTTTGCTGGCACATGTACTCATTAAAATTTAATGATAAACTGGGGCAAATTAACTTTCAATTTAAATGTTATTAAAAACGTAGTTATTGATAATGTAGAAATACAAGGTGAGTTCGAATTGGTATGTTATCCCGAAAGGGGGGACTGGGACCACGATAGCCCACAAGTTGTGAGAGCCTTACTTGAAACTGCGTGTTTCCATCCTCCCTCCATACTAAAAAATAAATCCACTCACAAAATTGCACGTGCGATCGCTACGAGAGTTAAGATACTATAAATTCATTTCTAAACACAGGTCGTTAAACTCATTTATGTGCATTCGGTCAAGGACGAAGTTCAATCACTCAGCTGCGCAAGGGGTTTCTACGAACGTGGCATTTCTTCAATTAAAAAACTATTAATTTAGAAAAGTCGTAGAAGAAACATTCTACCTTGGGGAGTAGATTTACCCCCTTTCGGGATAATATACCAGTTCAAATTCAGGTAGTATATTGAAATAAACTCATAGTAAAATGACGTTGATTTTTATTATACTACATCATTTTCATAATATAAATACATGTGAAATATCAGTAAAAATATAGATTAGTGAGTATATTAAATTTTAATTCTTAGCGATCCTATCCTGCTATCGAACGCGATACCAAAATTGGCAATTTTTATTTCGCTTCGCTCAGAGCGTAATCAAAACGTACAACGTACTTACAAGTTCACGTATCACGTTCACAACATTTTCCTTGAGAAAATAATTATTGGAAAATGTATTCTCATTCTACAGGACTTTACACTCTAAATGAAGATAGCCTCAGCACCCCACCACCGCCCATGAAGATATCTGTGGACCATCCTTTCCTATTCTTTATTTTACACGAAGATAAAACCGTGTTCGCTGGCACATGTACTCATTAAAATTTAACGATGAATTGGAACAAATTAACTTTCAATTTTAATCTTATTAAAAACGTAGTTACCTATTGTTAATATAGAAATTTATTGAAATAAACTCATAGTAAAATGTCGTTGATTTTTTTTATAATACATACTTTTATTAATATAAATAGATGTGTATCAGTAAAAAATATAGATTAGCGAGTAATTTTAATTCTTAACGTTCCTATTCTGCTATCGGACGCGATACCAAAACCGGTAATTTTTATTTCGCTTCGCTCAGCGCGTAATTAAAACTTACTTACAAACAAATTTACGTATAGGTATAGTGTAGCGGTGATGGCGGTAAGTAATACGGTGGCGGTAATTATTTAAAACAATTAAATTCACAATAACAATAACCTATTGTTACCATTAATGAATTTGTTATGCTCCAGGACTAGTAGCCGTATTGACAGGTGGCCTGGCGACTCCGCCACCGCCACTGCCGTTAAAAGTGGACCGCCCCTTTATATTTCTGATCTTACACGAAGACAAAACATTATTCGCTGGAACTTACACACACTAAGATTATCTTTAGTAAGTGACCTGTGATAAGGTTATTTAGTTTTAGATTTTTATGTGCTGGTAACTTGTGGGTAATAGCGAATATAAAAGCTTTCAGTACCTATCTCATTTTTTTATGCTTAAACTGGCATACTTACGTTTGACAACATCTCACTAAGTGACAAAGTTGTCTAGGGTGGATGGAGCGTGTGCCCATGCCCATGAGATGCCCATTTTATGTAACCAGTTATCAATTCCAAATTACCCCTTGCGAGATTGTGCACTAATATTATTTTATTTTATTTATTAGGAACAATAAACAGCTACATTACAAAAAATATATAGTTAAAATATTGCATATGTTTAGCAGTAATTCAGCCCACAACACTATTCACAAATTACCATACAAGATCATATAAAACAAAAACAAAAAAAAAAAAAATAAAAAAAAAAAACGTAATTATGTAGAATAAATAAGCCTACCTACAGGTACATCTTCTACATACATCATCTAACTAGGTTTTTCTAAATTTATAGGTGGCTGTATTAAAGGTGATTTTTATGATAAACATTTTTTTCAGGACTAGTCGCAGTGCCCATGTCAAGTTGGTCTGAACCACCCCCACCCAGGCCTTTCAAAGTGGACCACCCATTCGTGTTCTCAATATTTTATAACGACAAAGTGCTATTTGCCGGCACTTATGTTCACTAATTCATGAAAATGTACTTAAGTAGATTTTGTGAAATGGTAATTAAATTAATTAATGAAATCAGTTGTTTCTTAATTTTATTTATATACCTTTTTTATACTGGTCTTTATTCTCATCTGCGCAAGGCTCATTATTGTGGGGGAGGCCTATGTTTAGCAGTGGACCTCTTCAGGCTATTGATGATGAATACTCATTAAAAATATACATTTCATAAACCTAGATACGATCTCCTCTATATGAGGATATAAAATAAAAATGATGTGCAGGCAACAGTCAGTACTTATAACAACGAATTTGAGAGTTTAAAGTGCAACCGCTATACTGCTAAGTATTTAATTGACAGCCTCTGTGGTGTGGTGGTTGAGCAGGTCGGCTCATAACCTGGAGGCGGCGGATTCAATTATTTTTGCACAGAAAAAAGCGAAAGTACACATTCTGCATTTGGGTATTGTGAGACCATGGTCCTCGTAGTTCCTGGGCCCCTGGATACAGGGGATCCTAGTTAGGGTCCAGGATCTATGCATGTGATTGTTGGGCGTTATTGGGCGTTAATGTAAAAAATCATAAGATCCAAGCTATTTACTGCACAATCTTGCAGGACAGACTGCCACATGGTGCAGTAGACACAGAATAATCTTTGTCCACCGATGAAGCTCTGTATTACTAATGTTATAGATTCTAAACTACCCCTTGCAAGATTAGCTCATATAATAATAAATAAATATTTGTGGACATTTCACACAGCCCAAGCCCCAAACTAAGCATAGCTTGTACTATGGGAACCAGATAACTGAAAGAATACTTAGATACTTTTTGTTTGTAAATACATTTAATAGAATACAAAATGACACAGAACAAACACCTGTGTTCATTACACAAATGTTTGTCCTGAGTGGGAATCGAAAGCACAGCCTATATAGTTCAGAAGGCAGAGCTACTACCAACTGAGCTGACAGTCCAGTCAATACATTATGTAGATAATATACAATGTTTGTATGTGTATGTACAGCCTACAACCTTAGCCTAGTGGTTTTTCCAACTTCTTTGGTGTTATAAAAGCAGATTTTTATGGTAATTATTTTTGTTACAGGACTAGTTGCAGTGCCATTGTCATTTTCCGGTAAACCACCCCCACCCAGGCATTTCAAAGCGGACCATCCATTCTTGTTCTCAATATTGTATAAGGACAAAGTGCTGTTCGCAGGCACATATAGTCACTGATTCATGAAAATGTAAAAATAGATTTTGTGAAATGTTAATTAAATTAATTAGTTAGAATTTGCTGACCTTCAATAGTTGTACTACCTTTTCTACCAACTTTTAAATGGTAGTTGCCTGCTATCAAAAACTAACAAATACCTAAATATTATTTTCATAAAGTATTATAGGTTAAAAATGGATACCATGATTGAAAAAATAAGTAAAATCGGTAAATAAATCATGGAGTAATAAGCCTTTAGAGTTTCTGGGGGGGCATCGCCTGTCCCTTTCTCGCAAAACAGAGATCATGTGGAACTTCCCCAGTTACTATGAAAAAACACATGTGACTTCACATGCCAAAGATATTGTATGTAAAGCTACCACAGCTTAGTAATGAGGTAATATGAAGGACCAAGGACTGATGTCACTGCATGTTTGAGCAGTGAGCTGTCTCTTTCTTCTTTTTTTATAATATGAGTTTAAGTCGCGAATGTTTAAAAAAGTGTTGTCTCTTGCTATTCTTGTATTCAAATATCAATCAAATCAAATCATATAATATTTTATTGACATAATGGTTTTTACATTCTATATTGTTGAGTCCATAGACTCCTGAATTAGTTTAAAACTGTATTTCAGGAGCCATGATGGCTTCTCCGTTGATAAATGATTTCACATAAATTATGTCATACAAAATAATTCATAGTTTTATGTTTAAGTATTTAACATTTTAACTAATGAAATCAAATGGCAATTCAATGTGGCAATGCTGCCAGCATGTTGGGTACTCTACCTACCGGTAGTGGGCTGGAGCACTTGGCCATCGCGGCTATTATACAGTCCATAAGTGTTCTTTGTAGTAGGAAGTGTAGCTAGTTTAGTTTAGTTTTTATTATTGTAGTAGTTAGCTTGAGTAATAAAGGCACATTGCCCATTAAAAAAAATGAAATCACATGTATTTTAAAATGCTTGCACCGATAACCCCCAATAGATACCGCATTACGGGATTTTTGTTTGGATCCTAGCTCACCAAAACTGGAGGAAGGCGCAGGTTGCGGGGACTGGAGCCAATGCGCTATTATTGGCTGTTTCGAGTGACGTCTTAATAATGAACTCTATTACTTGGTCGAAACTAAGGCCGTGCTGCGAAGCGGCGATTTATATAGAACCATTTACGCCAATGCGTGGTGCGCGGTCGTCGTCTTTCATGCGGTATCTATTGGGGGTTATCTGTGTACCTATGTCATTTTTTGAGATACCTATTTAATTTTTGTTTTCACAACTATTCACTTTTTAAGGAATATTATTAATTTATGCAATAAAGCAATTACAGGCAACTAGCCTATTCTGTTGTATTTTTTTTAAATACTTGTACTTCATAATTCAAACACGTTTTGAGAAAATGACGTTCAAGTTAGGTTGATTTGGGAGCATTCAGCCTCTTAATGTATGAACTGATTTAGTTTTATTTTGTAAGAACAAACTTTCAGTAGTTTGGTCTTATCGAAATACAAATACAAATACAAATTTATTTATTGACATAAAAAATGTACAATTCATGTAGTGGACTCCTGAACTAGTATTCACTGTGTTTCACGAGTCAGTGGCTTCTCCTAATCAAATGTTATTTATGTCAGACAGAAAAGTTTTACATGTTTTTTTAAATAACTAACAATTGGGTTATTTTGTCATGACTCCGGTAAATAACAAATGAAATCAAGGAAAATATGCACAAAATATGACAATATCAACCAAGCATTTCTCTGTATAAAATTAGTATAGCACCTTTTTTATAAAGGAAATTATTAATACAAGGCTTCACTATCATCTATGCAAGACTATCAATGAATTAAAAAAAATCTTATCCTCCAATTTTAATATCTATGCTTATGGCTTTAACCCCTTTAGGCTTTGTCACCGTTGACACAATCAGAGTATCCATGCTTGCAGTTTCATTATGTTGGGTTACAGGCATAAACTATTGTTTGGGAAGTTTTCCTACATTCTAATAATGAAGTAAGTACCTGCCATAGCATGTTAGGCAGGGTTTACTTACCACAAGTGAGGTTTATTGTTCTTTCCTAAAATGTGTATAGATCACGTAGGTACCTACTGTTGCTTGCTGATATAAAAATAACAATACGAAGTGTAGGGGTAAATAGTAAATATTAGAGACTGAAAAATTATTGAGTAAGTCATCCGGGTTACTGTAGTAGAAACCTACCCAGATACTCCTCGAGCTCCAGTCATTTAATCCTAGATTCATACAGAAAACGACTGAACACTATGCTGGAAGACATCGTACAACAAAACAAAGAATTTTATTTAAACTCACCTTAGACAATTATTCTGGTCAAGCGTGTCCATTACCCGGAAATAAATGTTATTGTAAAGTTCACAAGATCTTTCAAGTTCAACAGTCAATCGCACAATATCACATTGTTTCGTTTTACTGATGCTAGATATTATAATTACTGTATTTATTTATTTCACTTCACGTTGTAAAAGTAAAAGAAAAAGAGTAGACAAGACAAAAATCAAAATGACAAAACAAAGTTTGTAAACAAAAAACAAGTTTTTTTTTTGCCGTATACATTTTCTTCTTTTATATTTTTAATGGTTTTTTTTTGTTTAACCCAAGGAAGTATATACTTTACGGCAATTTTCAGCCACATTCAGTGTGTACGTATTGTCTCTTTAACGGCTTTTTAGAGCCTTCAGTAAAATATCCACCATTTTACTGATGGCATCATAGACCTAATAAAAAAAGAAGGACTGAGTCCCAATTGATCCCGAACCGAGGTACCCATAGGAAGTCGGAACGCTAATAAGTACGAGCGGACACGCACACACTCACATCATAGGAAGTCTATCGCCTGCCATTACTGCTCCGAACCTCGCCCAAGACGCATAGAAAAAATATTATAAAATGCCGTCTTGCGTTGTGAAAAGTTGTCGGAATCATAGTGGTTTGATAAAAAAAAGTCAGGGGATCACTTTTCACAAGTAAGCTTGTTAATATTTCGCTAATTTCTTGCTTTTTCGATAAAACTATTGAGATGCAATCAATACACAAAACCAGCTAGTGTTACCAACAATCGAACTTGCAAATTACCCGGAAGTGTGGGAGAATGACCAAATTATGTTCGAATACAACTTATTCACCTATATTGATCATAATTAGAGATCTGACTATATGCAAATGCATATTTCCATTATGCATATGCATGTGCTGGTCTTTGCAGGTTAATAAATATTGTACCGGTAATGGACCTACCTGTGGTGTCCAAACAGAAAATGTGTCAAAAAGTGATATGAAAATGTTGTGAATTTTGCTAATACTGGTTGTTTATGTTCCTGTTTTTGCTGTGTTGTTCTTATGAGTTACTTAGAAAAACCACCTCGATGTCCCAGTCACATTCTGCGGGTACTTCCAATATTGGTCAAAGAAACAACGATGAGGTTGAGTACGTACAATGTCCACATTGTTCCCAGCCACGTTATTTTAAAGGCCAACGTGGTCACTTATTTTATTTTCTTAGGCTTAGTGTACATAGATTTAAATAATACCTAAATAAATTTAATTTTATTATTAAAAAAAAAACAAAAATGGACCTACTAATCGTGCATATTTGTGCAGGTTTTCTATAATGTAGAAAAAGTAAAGTAACGTAGAAAAATACGATTTATGTGTTCATAAAATATTTTAAGCAACACCCTGCCTATAAATCTTTGTGCCAAATAAACAGTTTTATTAACTGACTGGCTGACCCGACCCGGTTAGTTAGTTTTACGCCCTAACCCTGTCCAAAGGAAGAAAGAACTGGGAGGGGAAAAGGATGAATGGAGGCAGGTGCGCCTCTCTTCACCGTCATACATTCATCCTTTTTCCCTATCTTTTTCGCTTTCCCTTCTCTCTTCGCTATAGCGTACAGGGTATATTTCCAGTTGCCCCCACATGCTTCACCCCCGGGTAGCAACTGGGAATAAAATTCCCAGTTGCCACCCAGTGGAGACTGGGAAACTATTGCTCCCACTTCATTCGCCGTACATTGCTGCGTAGATCGCCAACCCTTTCATTACTGTCCAAATGTAATCTATACATAGTTCTTGGGGGAGGGGGGCAAGTGCGGGGGGAGGCAGGGCAAGTAGGGGGAGCGGACTAAGTGAGGGGGAGGTGGTGGCAAGTGCAGGGGTGGGGGGGAAAGTGAGGGGGAGGTGGGGGAAAATGTGGGGGAGGGGAGATTGCAGATTCCTTTATTGTGCGTGCGGTTAGGGAATGGAACTCACTCCCGGCGTCGGTATTTCCATCCACTTGCAACTTAAAGTGTCTTCAAATCAAAAGTAAATAGGTTAATTCTAGGTAGGCGTGCTCCACCTTCGACCTCATCATCACTTACCATCAGGTGAGATGTAGTCAAACGCTAACCTATCGAAAGTTAAAAAAAAATAAGCCATTCAATTATGACTACTCTGTTATAAGCTCACGTAGCTTTTTGGTTATACGAAAAGTCACACCAACAACAGATTTTTTTTTTGTCGGATTCGGGTAATTTTCTTCATATGGCAATCCTTTAATCAGTCACACATATTTATGCGGCCGCCATTGCTGTACGTCAGTTCGATGTCAATCAAGATTCATACCTGCTTTTTTTTATAATTCTATGGATGGCATTTTGACTGAGAAAATAGGACTTTGAGATGACATAACCGACATAACCGTACACATGGGTTTTGGCGGGAACGCGGAAAAGTTCACGTAGGTGCATTGTATTATTTTACAAAACTTATGCTTTTTCCAGTGTTAATGTTTAAAATTGGTGGTGTTTTACGCATTAAGTGCTGAATTACGAGCATGAGTGTGGGCAAGTGATATAATGTAGTGAATCGTGGTTTTTCGTATTGCTTCCAAAATCCCATAGAAGCCTCTAGTAAAGTGGCCACCACTTTACTAGGGCATGCCTTAGACTGGATTATGACTTAGACTAGACTATGACTACTCTGACTGTGACTATGACTTGACTTTAAGTGAAAATTTCCATAATACGATGAAAAATTACAAAACTTGACACTGGCTAAATACACTATGTGTGGAGCCAAAATATAAAGAAAAAAAAAAACCGTACACATTTTTACCCACTTGACATTGACAGAATTATTGCTACAAAAAAAGAAGCGTCAAGTCATCTGTGCAAGCCATAAACGAAGAAGAAGAAGAAGTACGTATTGTATTGTTATTATTACATTACATTACAACGTATTTCACGTCCTAAAGTAATTATTAACCAGTGATATACCCCTATGAGAATAATGAGTTCTCTACGGAAGTTTATTGGTAAGTGTTATTTTCAATGATTTGGTTTCTAAGAACATAACCTATTTCTCACTCTCAATAAAATATTCTTCGTTGTTCCTTCTATCCAGACATAGGTGCGAACTTAACTGACGATATGTATCAGGGCCTGTATCATGGCTCGAAGAAACACGAACCTGATCTCGATCCAGTGCTGAAAAGAGCTTGGGAAGGTGGATTAGATAAAATGGTTATAACGGGTGGAAGTCTCGCCGACAGTAAGAAAGCCATTGAGTTATCGCGTAGAGATTGTAAGTATCGTACTGGTGGTGTGGGTGTGTCAACAACATCGAATTTTCAAGTGATTGGAATAAAATACTCTGTTTCGAGATGTGTCAGGAGCAGTTTTCATTCATAAATCATAAAATATGCAGCACATCAATGTTCCACCAGTTAATAAAGACAATGGGCTCCATAGCTACCATCCGGATATAGAAACACCCTAGAATGCCTAGACATCCTATATAACATATAATCTGGGTGTGTTCAAGAGCAGACTGAATAGGTATCTTCTAGGTAAGAGTGTTCCACCTTCATTATCAAGAGAGATGTAGCCAAATGCAGACCCATTGACACTAAAAAAAAGAGAAAAAAACTTATTGACAGATTGGACACTATATCTGTGTTATTTTTCTTTTTTAGCACGATTATTTTCCACGGTAGGATGCCATCCAACTCGATGCTCAGAGTTCACAGACTCTCCTGAAACTTACCTCCAAGGCCTGCGAGACCTGATAAATGACAATAAAGATAAAGTGGTGGCTATAGGGGAATGTGGACTGGATTACGAGAGATTGCACTTCTGTGAAAAAGATTTGCAGTTAAAGTAAGAAAAGATTTTTGTAATATGAGCTGTTGTTTGTTCTGTACATATCACCTTACTAATATTACCAATGAACATTTTGTTTGTTAGTAAAGGAGTTTGGGTTGTCTTATTTGATTTATCATTTAATTAATGAAGCCTGTACTTTTTATTATTTATTTTATGCTGATGGATGCAGGAGGCGAGCCGCCCAAAGTGGCGCTGTCTGGGGAGGCCTATGTTCAGCAGTGGATGTCTTCAAGCTGTTGATGATGATGATTTATTGTATACTATGGATTGGGTTGCATTCTGATGTTAAGTTACAATGTGGTAGACAATGTACCACAATTGCCTATCAATTTATTCAACAGCCTCTGTGTAGTGATTGAGCAAGTCTGCTCATAACCCAGAGGTGGCAGGTTCCATTCCAGCGACAGGACATGTATTTGTACATGGAAAAAAGTGCAAATACTTGTTCTGTGTCTGTGTGTTGTGGGACCATGGTACTCATGGTTCCCAGGTCAAAAGATACACAGATCCTAGAGTTCAGGATCTATGTATGTGATTGTTGGATTTATTTATTATTAAAAACCTGTTCACTCTCTTCTTGCAAAAATCCAGAGAGTTGCACTCTTTAGCTGTTAGCATTATAAAAGTCAAATCAAAACACATAATGCGCTTGTACCTGTGCTCTTCGTAAGAACTTACCTTTTGCTGAGCAGGGTCTCTTGTTGCTTGGGATAAAAATTATCTTATTCTTGTTGCAATAGTATAAGCAAGTCGCTTTAAAGACTGCATCAAGTGTGATCTGAACTTATTTAACACCAAGCATGTTGAATGGGAGAACCTTGCAGAGGATAGGAATGAGTGGAGAACCTGCGTTAGAGAAGGCCAAAAGTTGCCTGATAGAGCTCAACAAGCTTGCAGAAAAGAGCAAAACAACATGACAGTGAAATTACTCCATCTGATGCCACGCATGACATGGATAAGCTCAAGGTAGCGCACTCTGGGGGAGGCCTATGCTCAGCAGTGGACGTCTTCAGGCTGTTGATGATGATGATGATGATGATGCTCCACATGCCTGCACAAAGTGTGGACACGCGTGCCTCTCTCATATTGGCTTATACAGCCACCAAAAAAAGTGTCTTAAATCCCCAACACATTGCTTACATAGTCTGTAATAGACTTACCCCCGATTTCTCGTACGTTTGTCAAAGTTAAATTCATGTCAGCTTAAAAATACTGAATGCTCATTGGTTGAAGACAGCCGATGATCAACACGCAACCAATGAGCGTTCCTTATTTTTAAGTTGACATGAATTGAACTTTAACAAACGATTGAGAAACCTGGGGTTAAAGGCCTCTGATGATGATGGTGATGAATATATAAGCAATTTGTAATCATAAATAGCACTTACTATTATTATTCTGTGTTCTTAACAAGGATTTTATCTCGACTTTCAGATACTTTGAATACCAACTCGGCCTAAGCAAGGAGTGTAATCTACCTCTTTTCCTGCATTGCCGCGCAGCTGCTGACGACCTAGTAGATATACTGCAAAGGAATAAGGACTGCGTTTTAGGTGGTGTAGTGCATTCCTTTGATGGAACAAAAGAGGCGTTAGATAGGATACTGGAGCTTGGATTGTATATAGGTATTAATGGATGGTAATTTCTTAAAATGCAATTTTTGACGAAGTTCCGCTGACTTTACTGAGCTTTCTAATTTTAGAGGTAAACTAAAAGACTGAATCACTTCTTACTTTTCATTTAGCCATGTGGCCAACACTGGTGTCAGAATTTTTATGCCACTAATGCCCACAGTAACCCCCGGTTTTTTGTACATTTGTCAAACTCATGTTAGCTTAACTTTCTAAATACTAAACGCTCATTGGTTGACTATAGCCGATGATCAACAGGCACAGATCTACATACGAGAAACGGGTGGTTAGTTACAGGTACTTATCTGTCTAGACTCTAGAATGTACCCAAATCCGTTGTAGTAGGTACGTCATAGCACAGCATCCTAAGATCAAACTGAGCTGTCAAATTTTAGTGCATGCGAGCAAGCTTCTGACTTCGTTTAACGTCTCCTTAGCACTCAAGTTGTAAATACCATTGTGTATAGCAGGCACCCATCCAAGTGATGACCACAGCGAACATTCTATCAAGAATGGCTATTCGAGCTATGTAAATTACTAAACGCGCCAGATACAGCAGAAGTGCTAATGCTTGGTCTCTACTACCGACCTTACAGCGTCATCGTCTCATAAGACACCCACATCCATCAAATGTGGGAGGCAATGAGATCTAGGGCAACCCAGAAGGGCTGGAATGGTCTTTTTTTTTGCCAACCCATTCTCCACATTCAAAATCTCTTACAGTTCCCTTAGAACAAAAGAAAACCTAGAAGTGGCAGCAACAATCCCGCAAGATAGGCTGATGATTGAGACAGACTGCCCATGGTGCGAAGTAAAGCCAACCCATCCTGGTTACCAACATGTGGTTACCAAGTTCCCGAGTGTCAAGAAAGAGAAGCATAATGTTGCCAGCCAAGTGAAAGGGAGGAATGAGCCGGTCAATATTGTGTAAGGTGTATTTTTTATTAACTAGATGCACGGAAACACGGAATCCGTATATGGTAGAAATTCCTAGTATACATACAAAGCCTTTGATTCCTCATTTATAATTCGGACAGCAAATGAATGGAACACCTTACCAGCGTCATTGTCTCCTGACAAATATAATCTGGGAGTTTTTAAGGATAGAGTGAACCAGTATCTTCTAGGCATGCATGCTCCATCGTTGACCGCGTCGTCACTTACCATCAGGTGAGGTGAGACTGAAAAAAATAGCTCAAAAAGAGGAAGGGTTTTCTGAATTTGGTTGTTTTTTTCTTTTTTTATGTTTGTAATCTTACCCATTTTTTTTAATGTAAACGAATGACGTGATGAGCTAGTCGTTCGACTGATGTTAAGCGTCACGGCTGCCCATAACAGATAGCAGTATCACTCGGAACTCTAAATTAATAGTTTCGCGTGACACTGCACTGCACACGTCATCCTGAGACATCACGCAGTCTAAAAGAGATTACTAGACTGTGAGATCAGTTCATAAATCTCATTTGCTCACGAATTTCACTAGCTACAATGCCCTTCAAACCGGAACACAGTAGTAGTGCTTGCACACTACTGCTTGGCGGTAAAATGACTGGCAAAGCAGTGGTACTAGACGATCTTTGCAGCTTTTCAGTCATTCAGTTTTCATACATAAAAACGGGCATGAACGAAAACACCTTTTAATTCTGTTTTAATGATTTATTTATCAATTTAATGTATGAAAACTTGCTTGGATCAATGTTATTTTTTTGTTGAGCATTGGTGATATTATTTTTAAGGTTTTTCTACTGATAGGTACTCAGCTATAAGCTAAAATTAAACACAGTATGTATGCTCAGTCAACTTATCAGAAATTATAAAACGTGTGGACCTTATTAGACTATGTACTAAAGCAGTGTGGACATTTCACACAGCGCCAATCTAAGCATAGCTTATTATACTATAGGAGCCAGATAACAGATAGAAATACTGAGATACTTTTAATTTGTAAATACATACATAGAACACCCAGACACAGAACAAACACCTGTGTTCATCACACAAATGTTTGTCCTGGGTAGGAATTGAACCCACAAGGCAGAGCTACTACCAACTGAGCTAACATGCCAGTCAAACGTAGACACGTATGTGACCGTAGGTAACTTACTCTATAGTTTTTTTTGTTTCAGACAAGTCCTTGAGATCTTGGCTGCAATACGGAAAGAAAATCCTGATGAATTGGCAGCAGCCATTTACAGTAACACCAACAAATTATTCTTTAATAAGTCCAGAGTTTAATTGGTAATTTAATAACCAATAAAATAAATATCTGTATACTGTACTTGTTTAATTTTTTACTTTATATGGGAATTTTAATCCGAATAGCCACCTCAGGGCAACCCATGTGGTGACTGGGAATATACGCTTCTGTGTATGCTAAGATTTCTAAGAAAATTGGTGTACAAAAAAAAACAAATATTCACTAACAATATTTTATTGTGGCTTCTTAAAAATTATCATACAACACAACATTTACCTTAAAATTCAGACGAACACACTGTATTGGTGTATTTACAAAATTTTGACAATCTATCCCACTTCCATGGGATTTAAAGCAATGATAAAAAATTAAATTGATTCGAGAACAAATGGGTATGAATAAGATATCATGATTAAATGATACCGGCACAAATAAATAGGCTAAAAACTACCGCATCTAAGATCTCATTATTATAAAAACATTTCATAAAATTGTATGAGGTTTAATGATATTTGGATGATTAACAATCAATCGGTAACTAGTTTTACATAAATGATATACAAAGATTCAGTCAATTTATAACAATTTAAATGCTTTATTAGGAATGTAATAAAATTGATTTAGTTTTTTTAAGGCTACAATTTTCACTGTCATGGATATTTAAAAAAATATACTATAAGATATGATTTCAGTATTGCATTGACTTCATAATGTGATAGAAGAATAATAAATAAAATTGATTCGTTGCTATAGTATAGCTAATTTCAATGAAGGGTTGTACTCAAACAATTAAAATGGATATAATAAAAATAAGACAAAATAAATTTAAATAAGAACAGAAAGGGGGGTGCCAATGGAGGAGTGTTTAATTGTGCGTTGATTTTTGTTGTGAAAAGTCCAGCTTTTCCTCATAAATGGTAATGATGAATTTCCATTACAATAATTGATCAATTTTATGACCTACAAAATTAACTTTGCATAGTGATTGCCTGTCTGTCGTAATTAAAATATTTATATAAATAAACTGCTAAAATGCATAATGTATTGTAAGTAAATAATTTCATTTATGTAATTATTATTGTGGTGGACCAACAATCTGAGTGATCATGTAACTTTGATAGCAATGCAACAAAAGAAATTTCAATCCAAATTTGAAAATTTCCATAGTAACTCTGTACATAAGCTGCGTACTGCAACTGTCAAATCCATACATTTTTGTGTTTCTATCGGTTGCCAACAAGTGAAAGCCGCGGGGAGCCGATGGATGCAGGAGGCGAGAAGCCGCTCAAAGTGGAGCTCTCTTAGGGGAGGCCTATGTTCAGCAGTGGACGTCTTCAGGCTGTTAGTGATGATGATGATGAATTATTATTAATAATTCTGACATGTTAGACATTCTGACATGAATTTGGTGTCTTACTCCCAAAACTGGTGGAACATCCAAGATCTCATCACTCTATACAAAAAGCCCTTATCTAACCTAACATGAGAGCGTTTTGTAAAGATATTTTTGTAGTGAACTAAGTTAAAAAAAATAGAAAAATATCTCCGTTAACATGTGATAATCAACATAAAATTGCAAATGCACTCCTCCCTTCGCACTGAACACACAACTAACACTATGTTACAGTCAGCACTCTTCACGGTATCTCCGAGTACACATTCACTTGTTCCCGCAGCCAATGGAAGTATGTTGACACGTGGAACCTTGTTACATTCAATGCTGACTGCGTTCTGTTTTGGAGTATCTCTGGAGCCCATTCTCCACTAGAAATAAGAGAAACATTCTTATTAGGTACTAATTATACCTTTTTAATAAAATAATGTGCTCATTTAAAAGCATCATTAGATAGATCTGTACCATAACGTTGTATTTTATTATAGAAGCTTTTAGGAATTCTGTCTTTAGGCATGATAACTGAGCAGAGAATAGGATCAAATTATAAAAAAAAAACTGCTGCCCTAGCTCGGATGGTAGACAAAATTGTCTTTCCCCTATTTCACTCCACTTGACAAGTAAAGCAAGTATGAAGAAAGTGACATAAAACGGGGAAAGATAACCTTCTCTACCGCCTGTACTAGCCCGGCAGGCAAGAAGAGATCCCTAGCGATAAATCGACCTAGTTCGTGGCAACAATAAATACAACTAAATAACGGCCATAACCACCACGCTTGGCAGGCGGCTTAGTGATTGCAGAAGATTTTAATGTACCGAGAAGAATGCTGCTGCCCATTCCCTGGATATTCCCTTAGCCAGCACTTACGGCACCCACAGGAAGAGATAGGCTAATGAATATTCGGCACACTTGGAAGTCATTTGTTCAGGACCAAGTGAGATTTAAACCTGCCTGAGTTGGCTTGAAAGTCGCTCGCGTCACCGCTGAGCTCGTTGCCTGCTATTTAATGTTAACAAGTAAATATTATTTTCATAAAGTAGGTTAAAATGAATACAACAATTAAAAAAATAAGTAAAATCGGTAAATAAATGACGGAGTAATAAGCTTTTAAAGTTTCTGGAGGGGGCATTGTCTGTCTCGCAAAACAGAGATCGTGTGAAGCTTCCCCACAGTCTACAGTTACTATGAAAACACACGTTGTGACGTCACATGCCAAAGTGATTGTCTGTAAATCTACCACAGCTTAGTAATGAGGTACTATGAAGGACCAAGAACTGACGTGTCTGCACGTTTGAGCTCTCTTTCTATACCTGTATTTTAAAATGCTTGGTAACTTTGTAATTTTTTGTTTTCACGACTGTTTATTTTTCGAAGAATATTTATTAATTTATGCAATAAAACAATAGCAGGCAACTAGTCTATCGGGTGTATCTGTATTTAAATAATGGACATTTCCTTTTTCAAATATTGTTGTTGTAAACAGTGTGGTCAATCATAATAACAACACAACCACAAAAACTTACGTAAATTGGTTGTGTTTTTTTTATTATACCACTCTGCCCTCATAGTGGAGAACGCAGTAACTAACGTTTTTCGCAAAATTGAGTTAGAAACATATTCGGACCCCCCAAAAACACATCTATATTCTGTTCTTTCTCACGTATCAAAATTCCACCTGGAACCCAAAAACTCAGGAAGTAAGACTGCGAATTGCTACTCGACTACTTTTCACTACTCGCGTCTTTTGTTTTCGCGTTTTTCTCGAAAACATGTTTTACCTGCTTACTGTTTTTTTCATAAGGACAGCAGCACTCTTGTCTATGCATGTGACATAGCAACAAAAGTATTATTTAACATAGTGCTATCTCAATAAACATTTAAATAATAGATAAACCTTACTGTTATTGTAAATAAAATTATATCAGAGCTTCTTTTGATATAGCTATCAGCACCTTTAATGCTTACTAGCAGCGCCCCGCGGTTTCACCCGCGTTCCTACAGGAACCGTTCCCGTTTTAGGGATAAAAAGTAGCCTATATTTTAATCCAGGTTATAAGCTACCTCCATACCAAATTTCATCCAAATCCGACCAGCAGTTAGAGCGTGAAAGAGTTACAGACATACACACATCCAAACTTTAGCATTTATAGTATTAGGTGTGATCTATACATATTTATATTAAAACTGTAACTGAGCTAAATCTGTATACATTGAATATTTTTTTGAAAATTTTGATTGCATTACACTTTATCGATACAGAAGTGGAAACAATTTTTTTGTCTGTCTGTCCCTTTGAACACGCATCACGCTGGAACTACTGAACGGATTTCGCTGAAACTTGGTATGGTTATAGATAATTTTTAGGATATTTTTGTTTTCTAAGACGGCCAAGTGCGGGTTGTACGAAGAAATATCTATGCATTTTTTATTTATACTCACCTGTCTAAAGGAAGATGGAAGCGAAAGGGAAAAAGATAGAGGAAAAGCCAGAAACAACAGAACAACAGAAACAGAGACAGAAGTGGAAACAATTCTATTGCCGCCCCATCCATTCATCCTTTTCCCTTTCGTTTCCCTCTTACCCATAAACAGGGTTAAGGCGTAAAACTAATTAACCCATGCAAAGCCGGGGCGGGTTAACTAGTAATAAATAGAATATTTAAAATAACACACTACACCAATCGCCAACACCAAAAACAGTAAAATACTTACACAAAAACTTTAGTCTTGAGATAATCAGCTGTCAACTGGTAGTAATCACCGGAATGCTTCTTCACCGTTTCATATCCAGCTATGGTATAGCTCTGTACATTATCGATCAAGCCCGGAGCGTACTGTTCTATAGTTGCTACCACAACAGGTGTTTTCTCAACGAGATATTCTTTGATGTTTGCGTAGAACAATCCCAGCTTTTTACCCGCAACGATTATTGCATCTTTAGACAGTTGCGAATACGGTGTTAGGATGTCTACCGTCTGGGTATAGTATATAGGTGCATTCGACTCCATCCATAGGTAACCTCTTGCTGAAGTTGAAAGTGTCTTCTGCCACGCTTTTTGACTGTGCTCGAGGATGCCAAGGTCTTTGAAAAGGCGGCCTGTTGCACTCTCTGTAAATTTGGAAATTACAAGGTTTAATACAACATGTACGATGCAAGGTCAATTAACATTAAACACCTGTTATAACAATGTTACGTGAATTTGAAGCGAACAATTACGATGGTAACTATAAAAATTAATAATGTTTTTATAGCTTAAGACACAATAAGAACGATTTTCGGTGTAGCCCCGGTATGCGAATAGGACCACCTCATCTCTTCCTGTGGGTGCCGTAAGAGCCGGCTAAGGGAATGGGCAGCAGCAGTCTCTTTGGTACATAGAAAGCTTTTTTGAGTGGCCTCCAAGCGTGGTGATTATGGCAAATCTATGTTTATATAGTATTTTTCAAAATTATGAAGTCATTAAAACATCTATATGACTGTTGGGAATACACTAATTTTCTTTTGCAAAAATATTTTTGATAGTGACAGTAAAATTGGTACATTCCAATTTTTCTAGGGAGGTTTGCGATTTTTTCTTAATTTATCTTGTATTTGCGGACATCACGGCATACTTAAAAATATGAAGTACATGATATTCAATTCAAAACACCACAGTCATGCTCTAATTTCGCCAGGAAACGTGCCAAAACCACCTTGTTGTTCAATTAACGAACAAATATAAAAGTGAAAGTTGTTTGAGTGTGACTTTAGTGACGTAACAGTTAAACGAATTTTCATGTTTTTTTCTCAAAGATAACTTATACTATTACTGGCGCCGCGGAAAATCAGTTAATTGCTTGTGAACCCGCAAAGCTAAGCATATAAAATTTAGATTTGCATTAATATAAGACTCATTGGGGCCAATTTTATAGGTTTTAGTTGCCAGATCTAACCTAAATCTTCAAAAACTATTGCTGTTCTTGTCAAATAAACCGAAATGTAAAATATGCATATATTTTTTAACTAAAGCCTACAAAATCATGCCTAATGTCTAGTTAAAGAGCTCTACATTGTTAGACTCTGAGATAAGAATTGCATTATGGCACCAGGTCATTCGTTTTAATCAAATTATGAGTAACACTTTCCTAAACAATTCCTTATCACTGTTTAATGTGCACAAGTATTACATACGTACATCCAGTATGTGTTTGATAATATAACAAATGTTTGTTTACATTAACTCAGATTGCAAGTGGAATTCTGTAAACATTAAATGTTTGTTCGAAAGTGTCTTTAAAACCACTAATTATTGAAGACAGTGGAACAATTTTAATAAGAATAAGAAGAATAGATTTATTTCCAGAGCAATTAAATATATGACGACGCTCAACAATACACAGATCCTGGACCCTAACTAGGATTCCCTGTATCTAGGGACCCAGGAACTACGACGACCATGGTCCCACAACACTTAGACATTGAACAAGTATTTGCGCTTTTTTTTCATGTGCATAAATACTTATCCTGTCGCGGGAATCGAACCGCCGCCTCCGGGTTTTAAGTCGACCTGCTCAACCACCACATGAACATAGGCCTCCATCATAAAACGCCACTTCGAACGGTTATCAGAGAGGTCATCATTCATAAGTAACTAATGTTTTATATTAGTCAAATTCCAGATAAAAATTATAAACATGTTTATGTCAAAAGTCTATTATCACCGGTAGTTGTTTTTGAACATATTCACATATATACACATAATTTTGCAATACTTATTAAAGTACTTACTGGGGAAGTTGCCGTTTACTCTTGAAACATCATACGCCACCAGCCCAGCGATGCCAACGAGGAGAAAGAAGCTGGCCCACAGCCAAGGGAACTTTCTAGAGCTTGTCATTCTGTCTAGAATATCCTGTGGAATGGAAAGTATCATTTTAATGGTCTGTAAAAGTACATGACAAGAGCTCGGCATTGGCCATGACAGAGAAAGAATTTGTGTGACTTGAATAACATAAATAGAACTCAAAAATGTTAGGTATCCAATATTTCCTGGCCATACCATTCACTGAATATTAACTGTGCATTTTGTGTACATAATTATACACCATCCAAATTTTTTATTAGTCGTATTATGCAGAGAATAACTAAGAATTGATGTAAAAGAAACAGCTGAAACTTAAATTGTGATCCAATACTCATCAAAAAAATATGAAAATCCATAAAATTTTATTCCTAGGCAGGATTATCAAAAGATAGTTTTTTTTCACACAGCTTGTATGAAGAAAGAGTACAGCTGGGTTAGCACGGCCGGTAGACAAAATTGTCTTTCCCCGTTTTACGTTACTTTCTTCATACTTGCTTGGAGTAAAACAGGGGAAAGACAGTTTTGTCTAGCGGCCGTGCTAACCCTACAGGAAGGCTATGTATGTCAGAGTATAGATATTTACTGGGTAAAGCTACATCACATAGGTGTTAAGGATGTACCTGAGGGTTCCGAGTTTTACACACTACTTGTCCTTGTTTTATAGAACCACAAATAGTAATCTGATTAAAAAAGGAAATAATTATGATTCATTACTAAATATTGCTATATTATGTCTAAGTATTCTCAGTAGTTCAATTAACAGTTCAATTGACTGAACTATTGAGGTTTGATAGTCTCACTAGTTCCATGAAATGATTGGATTGAACTACTGAGTCTTGTTAGTATCATTCGTTCAATGAAAAAAATTCATCAAACTACTGACACTTAAGTCTCAGTAGGTATAGCCACAGATATTATAATACCTAGGTATAGTTAAATTAAAGGATTTTTGTTGATAATACTTTATGCTAGAGTGCTAAGATAAATATGTACATAATTTATCCTAGTTGTGCTTGTTCTAGTTATACAGATAAAGAGTTTAGACTATGTTAATTATACATACACCTACTTAGAGACATATTGAATGCCACAGCTTCTTTGCTAATTAACACCATACAAAAGTATACAGTTATTTTGGCACTGAGCCAAAGAAAGTAATTAAATCATTCATTATGGCTGTTCAGTTTGATGTCTTTGTATAATAACTGTGGTTTAGTAGATCATGTTTTGTGCTAGCTGCTGTGCTTAGCTTGTTTTTAGCTTTTCAAATAAAAAATAATGTAAAAAGATTTACATTCTAAATAGAGGCACCCCTTAGATAGATTTGTGAGAGCTTTTTAATTTTCCGAGTTGAAAAGTGCCATATTGATCTTGGTTGAGTAAGCAATGGAGGAGAGTTCCATTCAAATCAGTCCAAGCTGTTTCATTATCAAAGCCACACAAACATAAAGACTCATTGTTTTAATTTTATAATATTAGTAGGGATGCAGATGATTTATCAGTTTATCCGTGACAGACTACAAAGATTTATGAACAGCATCTTAGCACCTATTAATTAGATGCCGAAGAAAGAGCAATGCAACTAATAATGTACACTATAGGTATCTAACAACTGTTTGGAAATTATTTAATAGAAAGTCTTATTTAATTTAAGAATGGAGAGGCTTTTAGCTATAAATAAGGGTGTCTGTGGGCCAGTAGCCAATATATTTAGCTGTGTAATTATTCAAAATAGATGATCAAACAGCCATAGAATTACTTCTACACAATTCTACACAAACTACAGAGTTAGGTCAAACTTTGACGCAGTTATCTCGGTACTCTGAAGTCACAACCATGAGATCAGGAAAATTGAGAAATAATAATATGTAGGTACTACCAAGTACAACTTTATAGCGTTGATTGGATTTATAAATAGAACAAGCAGCACTATAAACATTTTTACCTGGCTTTGACCTCTAAAAGTAGGTAAAACACTTCACGAATATTCACGCTTTATTGAAATAAGCGATCACCACCCGCGAAGTAACGGACGTAACACATCAAAATGTACTGTTAGCCCGGTTAGCCTCACCCGAACCGAACGCAGACTACGCACAGAATAAAAAGTGGTTTTTCTAGTTTTGTTCGCTAGCAAATACGTATGTATATCAGGCAATTACAATATTGCGACTCTTCAACGCCCATTACAGAAAACACATCCGCAGCATCAATCATCATCGAACAAACACCACTTTATTGTTGAATAAAATGCGTAATTACCTTTCGTATGCTTTTTAACCAAATCAGATTAAAGAATCTTGAATAAAACTTTCGTTATTTCGTTCGATAAATTAATAAAATCACAATATTCACAATGACGGCCGTATCCACGATTCGATTTTTTGAACTGCCAAAAATAGTGTTGCCGTTTAAAAGTAGCGAAACTTCTAAATGACTGCAAATGAGGTCATGCATGCATGACATGAGGTTGAAGTCGAAAGTTGAAGTTGTAGACCGAAGGTCTGAAACTTGTGCATTATGCTGCAGTTTCCATGATTTTAAAATAAACATGTGAACCAAGAAAAATGACTATATAGACTAGTCTTTTTTTGTTGGTTGAGATCTTATTGTGATTTAAATTAACGACCTAAAAACGAAACTTTTTTAATAAGATAATGTTGGTGGGATGTGAATCTTATAAAAATCTTTTTCTATGATTTTTATAGTCTCAAAATATTACTAAATAAGTACGTAGTTGACGGCCTGGCAACTAATAATATATTAGGGACGTGACATGTTGCTGACGTATGATAACGGTAATTTACGGTTTTTTAGTCATCGATTTTGATCCTACCATATTTTATTTATTTGCGGTTTACACAGAAAATGAAAATAGAATAAGTGCATTCTTAAATATCTAAATCACTGAACAGCTGGACTGGAGTGCAAAATGAGACTATGAAACCATTTCTAATCACAAATTCAACATAAAAAAATCGTTAAAAAGGGCTCACATTTTTTCTTTCACATTGAAGTGAATCGGCGGGGTAATTACGTAAAATTTGCAACAGCAATGCGACAGCAGTAGCAATGCGACAGCAGTAGCAATGCGACAGCAGTAGCGGCCCCCTTATTACCTAACTCGCAACAGGTTTGCGACAGGCGTAAATCTCGCGGTGATTGCTGTCATACATCATTAGTGGTGTCGAGAATGTATGCTTCGCTACTGCTGTCGCATTGCTGTTGCAAATTTTACGTAATTACCCCGCGGAGCATACATTCTCGACACCACTAATGATGTATGACAGCAATCACCGCGAGATTTACGCCTGTCGCAAACCTGTTGCGAGTTAGGTAATTAGGGGGCGGGTGAGAACTTTATCGTGGGAAACGACTTTGGAGTTATAATTGATAAAAGAAACCTCCTGAGATTCCATAAGTCTGTGTGTGTGTACGATAAACGCGATTTTGAGTACTATTGTCCTCCCTGAGTTCAAATTTAATATATTAAATTAACACAAACCTGGCAAATCTTGTTCGTCCTTTCGACCGTCTCATCCTTTTTCTTTCCTTTCAGCGCTTCCACTCCCACCTCCTTATATTCAAGCACTGTTGCCTTCAGCGATTTCAATTTCAGTTTCGGACTAAGTTCAGCCCAGTTGCTGTCTGAAATTTAATACTTGTTTAGTATTTAAAACTTGTGGATTTTAGGAACATTTTATTAAACTTCACTAGTCAATGGAGAATTTTCCTGAATGTCAGAATCCATTAATTATTTTGATTATAATACGTTAGATTATAAAAATTATACATAAAATAATTATGGTGAAAGAATTGTTTGAATATCTTGAAATATGCCGAAATAATTCAACTTTTACGGTTGCGGCCTGAACGGATCAGTCATTCCAGCCTAGAAATTATAACATAATTGTAGGTTGTTCATGTATCAGGAAAGTAGTGTTATTTATACTTTATTAATTGAATTCAATTATATTATCACATAGGCAATAGATACTTGTGTAAGTCAGTTTATAATAATACATAATTTGTATTACAACAATAACAATAAAACATTAAAAAAATCCAATAAGTGTCTAACAAGATACAAAAGTCGTTTTTGTAAATAATGATTTTTACTGAAACGCGATGGTATAAATTCAAAAGCTTTCAAAAATGGAGGCAAGTGGGATATCATAATGAAAAGGCTTTGGTTTGCACATAACAAAACAATCATTTCATGACAAGTGTATACCTGTGGCATCATAGCTCCCAAAAGGACAAACCACAGAGTTTTTTTTTGCTCTGTGGGATAAGCTAATCCCATTTTTTTCTTTTTGTCTGAGCTATGATTTAAGAAAACCTGTTAAGCCGTTTGAAGATCATCAGCTCTTTTCTAATTGACGAAGGGAATTCTTTTTAAACATAAATAAATGTGGAAGCCAGATAACTGGTGGAATACTTTTACATATACAGAGTGCAATTTTCAAGTGGGCGTGGTAGGTCAAGTCCAGGAATATCCAAGAGTACTCAAAGGCGCCACAGACCCGATTTTGATAAAAACTAAAACTGCAACATTAGGTTTTTGAAAAATCAATTGTCCTTACCAGGAAACGAACTGGTTGTTTTTAAAAAAAACCGTATTCTGTATTTTTACACCATTCGAAAGTGTCGCTAATAAGGATCGAATTCTGGGAAGTATTAACATACTGCAAGCTTATGTAAAGAGCTCTTTTGTAACAAAATATTCGAATGGTGTAATAATACAGGTTGTGTATTTTTCTCAAAATCAATGGGTTCGATTCCTGGCTACGACAACTGATTTTTCAAAAATACAATGATGTAGTTTTTGTTTTCACCAAAATCAGGCCCGTGACTCCTCCGAGTATTTTTCGATATTCCTCGTAGTTTCGGATTTGGTCTACCTCACCCACTTGAAAATTCACCTTGTGTTTTTGTTTGTAATTTTTTTTTTTTTTAATGTAACCGAAGACGTGACGAGTTAGTCGTTCGCCTGGTGTTAAGCGACACGGCCGCCCATAACAGATTGAAGTGTCACTCGGAACTCTAAATTAAAGTTTCACGTGACACTGCGCACTGCCCACGTCATCCTGAGACATCTCACAGTCTAAAAAAGTTTTCTAGACTGTGAGATCAGTTCGTAAAGTCTCATTTGCCCAGTAATTTCACTAGCTACAATGCCCTTCAAACCGGAACACAGTAGTGCTTACACACTACTGCTTGGCGGCAGAATAACTGGCAAAGCGGTGGTACCTACCTAGACGAACTTTGCAGAAAAGTCCTACCACCTAGTAAAATATGTACATATAATACAATACTCAGCCATAGACCAAACACCTGCATTTGCCCTGGGTGGGAATCGAACCCACAACCTACTGTACAGAAGGCAGAGTACCTACCAACTGAGCTGAGACCAGTCAAACAATTTACTAGTACCTCACCAATATAGTCTAGCAGTGTCGCCGATTGCTTACTACACCTATTGAAGAGTTGCCGCCAGGTGGCGTTGCAAGAGTCGTCTCTCTCTAAACAGTCTACTAGACAGTCTACCAGCACTCTGTGGTATGGATCCAAGGTTGGCCCGGTGAGGTATTGGTTTGGAAGCCTCTTCATTATCTGGTTGAATGTAACCTGAAGTTTGTTGCCGCATCTATTGAAGAAAATATCCTGGGGACAAAGCGGGTTGCATATTTTAGTATGAAACCTGGTATACCGACTGTCCGCCATCTTGTTTTTTTCTTCAATAGCGGCTATTTGGTTGTTGGTCTTTGCTTACGGTATAGACTAAAAGCATAGAGAGATCATCAAAATGGTATTATATTTGTACTGCTCACACGTATCGCTACGTCAGTGGTGAAGGAAAGAAACAATCATATAGTAATTAGGTACGCTTGCGAAAAGTGACCGTACCATTTTTTCGACTCGAGTCACCTTTTTTCTGTACAAATCTGTCAGGCTCATTCACATCAAAGTGTCCACTTCATATAAAAAGTGTCCAAAAAAGTGGTACGCTTGACAGATAATAAAGTTCTCTCTATGCTTTTAGTCTACACTCCAAGGTAACGCCTAAGTGTGTCTCACTCTAACAACTGCGACAAGTTTTACCGCGGTGCGCATGTTAGACCATCTGGTATCCGACTGTCTTGCTTTTTTCTTCAATAGCGATTATTAGGTTGATGGTCTTTGTATTAATAACAAACAAGATTTGTATGAGATAAAATTTTCTCAAACGGCACATTTCCAAGGTATACGGATACGGCAAGGATAATATAACCGCTTTTAAAGTTACACTGGTGCCGCCGCAGGTAAATTGCCTTAGAACTAAATTGAAGTCTAACCTAAAATATTGTTGTTGTTTTTGATGAAAATACAAGATGGCGGATAGTAAGTGAATATGCCAAAGCAAAATATTCAAAGATGACAAATGATTGGGAAGAACGTGGGAAGAACGGTTTAAGTCATCATCATCAATCATCAACCAAGTTTTCATACATAAAAAAGAAACGAAGTTTTTTCGTAGACCTGTTTTTTTATATGTTAGTTAGAAGAGATGTGTTTTTTTGTTGAACTCTTGTCATATTATTTTTGAGGATTTGAATGGGACAGATTTTTCGTAATGTCATAATGCGTGAGCGAGTGAATTCGTTGTCCTGTTTATGCGTATGAAAACTTGTTTGGATTATTGGCGCTGCACGCAGCGCCAATAATCCAAACAAGTTTTCAGTTCAAGTTTTGTGTGGGACATGCCACGGCATGTCCCACACATATTTATTTATATTTATTTATTAATATGGGTTTTACAAGCTTTTATTTAATTTGCAATGTTTGTAATTTGATTCTATGTTCGGCTCAAATCTTGCGACTGAATTTTAAAGCAGTTATCTTTATCCGATTAATGCCTCTATTACATTACACTAAATTCAGCATATACCTAAATACACCTAAATGAATCCGGCACTAAATTTAGTGTAATGTAATCGCATTCACGCAGTTAGGACCCTAAATTTAAGGAGCAGTATGGTGCGGTTACTACCCAGTTAGTTGCCTAATTAGGGATCTATTTAGGCCCCTAACTAGGCGCCTGAATTTAGTGTAATGTGATAGGCCTTATGGATAAAATTTTGCATGTGTTTAGTTTGGATGAAAATGCTTGGTCAGCTAATTGACGTCATCCTAAATCCAATATGGCGGACAGCCCAAGATGGCGGACTATTTACTTTTCGTGCACACTACACACGCTGTTAATATCAAATCAAACCAAATAATCATTTATTGGTATAGGTATCAAATGAAAGGGTTTTCTGAAAAGAATACGAAAGAGCTTGTTTTAAAATGGTTTTTACTATTCATTTATTTTGTTGAATATTTGTAATCTTATTTTTGATGCTTTTAATTGGATTGAGTTTTCGTAGGTAAATTCAGTTATTTAATAACTTCAAAAACACGCGAGCGAGTTAGAGGATCCCGGTACTTATACAAGGTGAGTTTGAATTGGTATGTTATCAAAACAAATTCATTTCTAAACATAGGTCGTCAAACTCATTTATGTGCATTCCGTCAAGGACGAAGTTCAACCACCCAGCTGCGTTAGGGCTATCTTCGAACGTAAACTTTACATGGCATTTCTTCCTCCCTTTCCGGATAATATACAAATTCAAACTCAGATAGTATACAGTCCAACTTACCTTGTATTTACTCATCTGGCTAACCAAATCGTTGGCCAGCTCCTTCGACAGCCCATTCCGTTTGGTGTTGACCGTATCAAACATAACAAACAGCTGGTCCTGGCTTACTTTCGCCGCGTCCATGTTACCGTGCCTATCTAGAAGCTTCGATAGATACGTCACAACGTACTTGGAGTAGCTCTTTAGATCTATTATTGGTAGGAAGAGCTCTTGCCACGCTGTGGAGAAAAAAATAATGTTAAAAGTTTATAGAAGCTTTCTTTGAGCGAGTGCGCCTCAGGGGTAGTGCGTTTTTCACTGACGCATCCAGGTTCAAATACAATGACTTTTCAAGTTATGTGCGGAATAGTGTCTTGTTTTTTTTTTATTGCATAAATCAATAATATTCCTCAAAAAATAAACAGTCGGGAAAACAAAAAATTAAATATCTCAAAAATTGACAAAGTTACAAGCATTTTAAAATACAGGAATAGAAAGAGGCAGCTCAAACATGCAGTGACGTCACTCTTGCTCTTTCACAGTACCTCATTACTAAACTGTGGTACCTTTACATACAGTCTCTTTGGCATGCGACTTCACAACGTGCGTTTTCATAGTAACTGTAAGGAATCTCCTGTTTTGCAAGAAAGGGACAGGCGATGCCCCCTCCAGAAACTTTAAGAGCTTATTACTCCTTGATTTATTAACCGATTTTACTTATTTTTTCAATGATTGCTTTCATTTTAACCTACTTTATGAAAATAATATTTACTTGTTAGTTTTTAGTAGAAGGAACTAGCCTATTACCACTCGCTCTTGCAATGGTCAAGGAAAACATCGTGAGGAATCCAGCATGTTTAACAATCACAAAACTCGAGAACATGTGTCCTCCACCAACCCGCACTTGTCCAGCGTGGTGGATTATGGCTTACACTCTCTCCATGTGAAAGAAACCCACATACCATCAGGTGGGCCACCTGCTTGTTTGCCACTCATCTCTAGAAAAAAAAAACTGTGTGGCTGGTGAAGATAGGTGCTAGCTTTTCTATCCAATATAAGAAATTTTAATGTAAAGTGTCGATTCAAAGCGAAGGAAAACGAGACAATCACGTGATAAACCGTAGGCGCATCTAGAAAACGTATAAAAATGTCTATCACTATGAATGAAATCTTTATTTGCTCGATTATAGGTTACATTAAGAAAGTCACAAATTCACGTAATGAGAAGAATCTGACCAAAATTGCAATAAAAAGAAAAGTATCTTACACAAGTTATCACTATCAATTTTTCTCAGCCAGTGATATTGTTGATAATGTACTATATTGGGCGACGAGCGGGTTATCTTGACCGAGTTGCCTTGAGGGATGTCACGATTGTCACGGTACTGATAAGACGTTAAGAAAGTCATCTACTGAAGCCATTAGTATTGTTGACTTTCAGCTAGTTTTGGAGACCAGTACACCAGGGCCATAATTCTGTATGAAAACACAGATTCCACACGATATAGAAACCCCGTCGTTATCGTGTCTTGTTCAAATCGTGTCACACCAAGGAATCGTCAATTTTTGTATTCTGTATAATCTAGACAAATTATCTATGACAGGTTTTGGATCCCTCGAGTGCGTTCCGAATTAGAACTAAAGGATTTCTCATCCCAAAACCGATAAAAAATTAAAATAAAGGAATGGCTTATATTTATGTTGCGATATAACAAAACCATGGGTAATTATTAAAAATTGACAGTAAACCTTTAGAAATACCTCTACTCTACATTTTAGTTTTATTTTGAATATTTAATATCGACATAAGTGGTGGTAACTATTGAAGGGTTGATGTTTCGGAACGCGCCTCAGTGGAACATATGATTTTTGACAGTTCAAATCGCGTCAATTCCACATTCATTTCGCGCGGTTTCGTTCTTATTTCATACAGAATAGATTTTTGCAGATTTCTTATGTAAGACAAGGAATTTGCGTGGTTTCGAAGCAAGGAATCGTAAATTGGTCATACAGAATTAGGGTCCTGGGTGTTCTACGGGTACATTGAATTACCCATAGTACACCTGGGTGTTTCACGGGTACGAAACTGTACATGGAACATCTAGGTGTACCACATAGGTGTTCCACAGGTTAGTAACCAGATTTTACTATAAATAAAAAATAAATAAACAAATATTTATTCATAGTAAAATCTGGTTTCTAACCTCATTATTTATTTATTGCTTCCTAGTTCCAGAACAAAATAAAGTATATATACCGCCCAGCCCTCTTATTACGATGAATCTCGCAGCGCGTCTGCCGCTCAACTACTGTCAAAATAGTATGAACTTTGACAGCACCTGACCGGCAGACGCGCTGCAGCAGCGCTGCTAGACATGAGTCTACGATGACGTAATAGGGCTGGGCGGCCTCACCGCTAGGGTACCTAAAGTTGCACGATCGTGCGAGCGAGATGGCCGCGCATACGCCCATGATGTTTTTAGTACAAAAATGTGTTTGCGGTTATGATTTTTGTTTATTCGAGTATAGTAAGTAATCAGTATAGTATAACTATATGCAGTGTTTGCCTGTTATGGGTTGTGCACTTAGCAATAGTAATAGTTATTAGTTAATTATCTTTCATAAGCATGTATTAGTGTAACCGGCAGACCTTAAATATATCAATAAATCTATAAGTACTGAAGTCCTGAACCTATCTAATACCTAATAGGTAGTAGGAAAGTATTGGAGTAACGAATCACATCACACCTCACACTAATATTATAAAGGCGAAAGTTTGTGCGTATGTGTGTATGTTTGTTACTCTTTCACGCTCTAACAGCTGTATGGATTTAGATGAAATTTGGTATGGAGGTAGCTTATACCCTGGATTAAACATAGGCTACTTTTTATCCCGGAAACGGGAACGGTTCCTGTAGGAACGCGGGTGAAGCCGCGGGGCGCTGCTAGTAAGTATATATATAAAAAGTGTATAAATAATAACGCCCAAATCCTGGACCGTAACTAGGATGCCCTGTGTCTACATAGGGAGCCAGAAACTACGAGGACCATGGCGCTTAGAGCGGGTTGATGGAATTGCTGTGTTTTTGTGCACCTTGATGTCCGGTGAAAGAAGGGATTATGGAGGTATAAGATCGTGTAATTCTTTCGCACACTCTCCAAAATGCAGTCTATAAAAAACCGATAAACTGGCAACTTTACGTCGGTGCTCTAAACTGTGGAGGTTAGCTTCTACCAACGCATCATTACCAATGAGTCTTTTTTCTTTTCCTTCACTTTTGTAAGAGGGAGTGCTAATTCCACACATAACTTGAAGTCATTGATGTAGGGCCGAGCGGGATTTGAATCTGGGTGCGTCGGATTGCAAGTCACGCGCGCTGCCACTGAGCCACGCTCTTATCTCTATCTCTACCTACATTTTGACTATAAGGACCCCCATACACGTTCAATTTTATTGATCAATATTTGTGACTGGTCAATTTTATTGATCGTGTAGGGTTAGCATTAAGCAATGTTTTTCAGTTTACTGTATGGGGAAAATATAAACGGAAGTAGACTCGTCAATTTAATTGATCAATGAAACTGAACGTGTATGGGGGGGTCTAAAGAATGTAAATATGAGGTTTGAGACCAATTTTTAGTGAACGTAAGATAATGAATATAAATTATTATTGTAAATCAATATTGTTTATTGTAGGTACTACCTTATCAATAGGGGTCAGGGTGCAATTGCATTATTATTGTTACTTATTACCTATCTCAATACGAAAGCAACATTTTAGTTTAGAAGTAGTGTGTATTGATCGACGTTCTCCTATCATAGGCCCGTGTTTAGAAGTACACTGATTCGCGAATCCATGCTCAAGTCACGATTTCATTTTTGATCATTCTGTTGATGAAGTCTCGCCTTGAGCTTGAGCAACGATTCACGGCTGATAGCGCAGCGGCGCGGCGTAATACGGGCTAGTTTCGAAATCCCTCGTTTTTAACCGACTTAAAAAAGAGCCAGTTCTCGATTTGGTTGTATTCTTTTTTTCTTTATGTTTGTAACCTCAGAACGTCATTTGTGAAGCGATTTGGTAAATTCTATTTTATGCGAAGCGAAGTATACTTACTATTAGTTTTTTTAACGGACAATGCTTGAAACTAACTACTACAATAATTAAAACTATATTATGTACTAAAAACGACTAGCTACACTACCTACCTACAAAGAACATTTGGACTGTATACTAGCCGCGATAAGTATAAGTCGCATATAACCGCACAGCTCGTCACCGTCAAAAAGCTCATCCACACCTCGTGGACCCATGGAAGTCTCGCACAGTCCGTTTCACGAGATCATTTTTGCCACATACTTGCAAGATGTGGAATGAGCTACCCTCTGAGGTGTTTCCGTTGAGCTACAACATGGGGCACTTCAAACGTCGGGTAAATAGAGTCTTAAAAGGTAGGCAACGCATCAGCAGCGCCCCTGGTGTTGCAGGTGTCTATAGGCGACGGTAACTGCTTACCATCAGGCGGGCCGTCAGCTTGTTTGTCTGTCCGTGTTATAAAAAAAAAAAAAAAAAAAAAAGTCGTAGACAGTCCAAATGCTCCAGCCCACTACAGGTAGGTAGCGTACCCAACATGCTGGCAGCATTGCCTCGTTCAATTGCAATGTTGATTCGTTGAACCAAATAAGTGCCAGCATTAAATTGAATGATTATTATTGATTGGTCACATTGAATTTTTGTCAAAATCGGTTTAGTATTTTGACGGTTTAGATGTATCTTACCCTTCATTCCCACATTGAAGTCTTTCAGACCACCCTGACCGAAGGCCCATAGTAGTGTGAGCCCGATCGGCGGCCGGTTCTGATACGAGTTGCGTAGACTCGCGCTCTTTTGAACGGACGCGGTGCAGAACTCTGGAAAATCTTGTGCTAGCATTTGCAAGAGAATCCTGTGCCCATTTACGTTTTGACCTGAGAAATAGAAATAGAGTAAGCATATTATTTTGAATCTTCTTCTTCACGTGTAGGTAGGTGTCTATTGTCTTAAGACAACAGCCGGGATCGACGGCTTAACGTGCCCTCCAAAGCACGGTAGCGCTCAGTTGTAAAAAGGTACCACTTTTTGCTGTCGCGGTCACCCATCAAAGTAGTGGCCGCAGCGAACGTTGCTTAACTTTACCGATCGGTTACAAACGGCTAGCCGTGCTTCGCTATGAGCGATACTTATTTTAAATGTAAACGAATGACGCGACGAGCTTATCGTTCGCCAAATATTTTTAGCATCAGTCTGAAGACGTCCACTGCTGGCCCCATAAGTACCAAACCCAATCAAGATTTTTGCAGCCATCTATTCATGTAAAAATTACAAACGAATAAACAGTTGCATGTACATTACAGTTGTAAGTTACATTATTTTAACTGGCTTCATAAATAAAAGGTGGAGGAAGTTCTGGTTGTAATATTATCAAATTTAATTTTGTAACTGTGACAAATATGATTTCCTTATGAGCCGCTGCCTGTGACGCTTAATATTAGGCGTGACGATCTGACGATATGAGTCACTAGTAAACCTTTAAAAAAAATTAGTTTCCACAAATCCATTAACTTATTGCAAATAGGTTATTTTAAGCACTTTTTAAAGGTATTTTTAATATCCAAAATTAGGTGTGACGATAGACCCTTATAAGTCACTCGTTAACCTATTTAAAAATTAAGCTCCCAAAAGTCCAATAAAGTAGGCAATTTTTAGGTTGTTTTTTTATCATCATTACTAGCTCATGCACCTGATTACTTGTTTCATATAAAACACAATTTGGGTCTCTTCAAATAAAGAGTAAATAGGCATGGGCAAACATGCTCCAGCGCTCCAACCTAGACCGCATCATCACTTTCCATCAGGTAAGATGTTGTATAACTTGAGCCTATTCATAACTAGCAAGAGGGTAGCTCCCAAATACTACCACAAAACAGATCCCATTTTTCAAAAATTGCCATCCAATCCCAATGTCAATTAATCAGAGTACTTTCACTCCCATTGGATACCACATCTAAAGTATTTTTGAAACTCATCATCATCATCATCACATCAACAGCATGAAGATGTCCACTGCTGAACATAGGCCTCCCCCAAAGAGCGCCACCTTGAGCGGCTGCTTGCCTCCTGCATCCATCGGCTCCCCGCGGTTTTCACCAGGTCGTCGGTCCACCTAGTAGGGGCCGGCTTATGCTGCATCCGTTTTTGAAACTAATATCTGATTAACACAAACCTCTGCTCATATCATTGGCCACAGCTGTGAGTGTAACATCAAAGAACAGCTGTGCATTAGGTTTCCCAGCATCATGTAGAACTGCCTCCAATATTTTCCTTATATCTATAGGCACCGCTGACATAGGGTACAAATACGGGTAGTTTGCAAATGTAGGGTCTTCTACATCAATCAGAGTCTTTGAGTTTAGAAATGTGGCCACTTCCTTCAGCCATACAAGGGGAGCGTTGGAGAACCGGAGCTTATTGCTTGTGATGATGCTCGCCAGTTCTGTTGGATCAATCTGGAAGTGAAGGTGTTTTGTAGGTAAAAATTCTGAACGCTCATTGGTTGAAGACAGCCGATGATCAACCGGCAACCAATGAGCATTCCATATCTAAAAGTTGACATGAGTTTAACTTTAACAAACTTAGGCTTATTCTGGTATGTTTGTTGTAACTTATAATACTGTATAACAAACGTATGAGAAACCGGGGGTTAGTATTGTGTAGTTAATTAGCTGTAATATTTATACACTTACAGCTTGCAAAGCCCCTTCAATAGTTGTTGGTGGTTTGGGTTTTGAAGGTTCATTCTTTTTGTTCTGCTGTTTATTTTTATTCTTCTTGTCTCCCTCTTTCTTTTTATTTGCTGGCTTTTTATCATCGTCATCAATCTCCATGCCGGAATAGAAGGACTTTATTTGAGAATGAGGGACTAAAACATAAAGAAATTAGGAAACCTTTAATTTGAGATGCGTTGGGTGCACAGTTTTCATTTATAAACCTGTTGTTATGCAGCACACCTATGTTCCATTGCTTAATGGTCAAAACGCAATTGATTACAGTTGTTAAATGTAAGAATTATATTTTTAGACTAACTACCGTTTTACACTCCCATTGGCATACAGAACATGTGTATGAGTCATTAATTAGATAATAATAAAGTAGGTGGTAGGTGGTCAATGTGAGTGTGTGTGCTATGTTTTATGATATGTCATAATATACTGAATAAAAATAAATAACTTAGTGGATCTGAAAATAGAATTTCTGTACATAAATCAAACATATTGCAATTTATTTGGAGAACAATGAGGTGATGACCTGTCTAAATAGGTACCTGCATGGTAACTGCATCTGTTGCAGATGTAGATAACAAATTATTCATTCTCATTAAATTTCAAAGTCAATATTCTTGTTACTACAAAATGTTAAAGTTTTAATAACCAAACACCAAACTTTAAATTTGTAATCGTCTATGTTGAAAGAACATCGAAAAAATCTGGAGCAAAGTAATAAAGTGCAACAAACAAATTGGGTGGAAATGAAAGTAGAGCAACTTACCGACATCTTCAAGTTTAGGTCCATTTTTAACAACTTTTTTCTCTTCTTCCTTACTTTTCACCTTTCCATTCTGCGACTTCTTACTCTTTCCTACAACTTCCCATTGACCGCTCGACATTTTTAGAGGGAAATTTATTAGATTTTGTGAAAATTCTTTGTAAATAGAAGCAAAGCAATAGGTTACACGTCAAACTCAAATAAATAGTAAAAAAAATGTCAAAAGAAAGGAAGAGCCACGGCTACAGCTATAAAAATCGTATCAATTAGTTAGCATAAGAAAAAGACATGTAGATTGCTACTACCTGATGTTAGAAAGAGGTAAAATTAATATCTCGCTTTGATAAGTGAGAACTACCATTTATGAAGTTACGGAGAATGCTTGTGTCTGATTGGTCTAAAAACTCCACTGTGGAACAAACGTGGCATTGTTTCCGTATTGCACTTTTTTATTGTACCAAGCTTAGCGCATGCGCAATCATATGGCTGACATTCTGACATACTGTTTCGTTTTTTTTTTTTCTTATATTTTGGCTCCACACATAGTGTATTTAGCCAGTGTCAAGTATTGTAGTTTTTCATCGTATTATGAAATATTTCATGTAAAGTCAAGTCTTAGTCACAGTCAGTCAGGGTAGTCATAGTCCAGTCTAAGTCAGGTAGTCATAATCCAGTGTAAGTCATGCCCCAGTAAAGTAGTGGCAACTTTACTAGAGGCTTCTATGGAGTTTTGGAAGCAACACGAAAAACCACGTTTCACTACATTATATCACTTGCCCACACTCATGCTCGTAATTCAGCACTTAATGCGTAAAATGCCACTAATTTTAAACATTAACACTAGAAAAAGCATAAGTTTTGTGAAATAATACAATGCAACGACGTGAACTTTTTCACGTTCCCGCCAAAACTCCTGTTTCGTTTTTATTTTGAGAAGACGTCCAATGTTCATGGATAAAGACACAGAATTCCCACTAGTAGAAATCTAATGCGCGTGGCCGCCTAGTTGTTTCTTGCTCCCACACGAGGTGCTGCCTGAATAAGAACGTCTCCCAAAATTTTGGGTAGATAATGGGTGATTTCGTTAGGTCTATCTATAGAGAAATTTACCTTGATACCTAGAATTTATGTTTTACCAGTGTTCACTGCTTCTTTATTGTAAAAACTAAAATGTAAGGTCAGGTGGGGTAAGTGAAACGAAGGAATACCTAAGTGAAACCCTATCTTAATCAATAAATCACGCAGTTTAGCTCTATGCTATGTGGCGAAATGGTTTCAATACTCTAGCACACGCGTCACACAATCTTTCTGCTAGGTCATAAAATAAAAAGAAATCAGCTATCTTTAAGTTTACAAAACACAAGTCGGCTGATGCCATGAAGCAATTTAATAGTGTTTATGTACATTTTTACATGACAATAATGCATGAAACGGCGCGTAATGTGGGATTAGTATTAGTCACAGACGACACATGTAATAAAGTCAATCAAATACCTACTACATTACAAATGTCATTGTAAATGTCCCATGGGCGAAAATCACGTATTTCACATCAACAGCTGGAAAACGTCTAGTGCTGAACACAGGCATGCCCATAAAACGCCATTTTAGACGCTGATTATAGGGAGGTTTGTCATAATCACCTCGCTTACCAAGTAGCTTGTCATCGCAGAAGATTATAATGTACCAAGGAGAATGCTACTGCCCATTCTCTGGATAGTCCCTTAGTCTGCTCTTACACGGCACCCAAAGAAAGAGATGGAGATTCTGCGCTAATAAAGTGATACGTGGCAGCTATTATTATATAAGTAGGTACCTAATATAATGACTGCGGGTAACAGATAATAAAAACAAAACTGTCAATATAGTCAACTGCATTATTGTCAAACGCCAATGTCAACCTACCGTCAGAATATTGAATCGGAACGTTTCTGTCAAAACCGTGAACCATTTTTGAAGTGATGTTTCATTCACGCAAATTGAATTTCCAAAATTTATTTTCTTTAAAAGTATTTATTGCCGTCAATTGCCATTTCAGATTTAGTCTTTCTATTTGTAAAAAAAATTAGCGTCCTAGCAGAATTCACAAAGTGGATAGATGTGCAAGTATGTTTCACTTACCCCACCTGACCTTAAATATAAAATGATATATTTTATAAGTTAAATCAAGCAAATAATTAGCTAATATACCTACAAAAGGATTTTTTCCGACTTATAAACATTTGCAAATCAACATGGTACCTAGCTGGTTTTACGGGAAATTAAAAATCATAAACTGGCAGTATCTTGACAATGAAATTTTTTGGTTAGGTATGGTTATTTTATCCATTAATTAATCATTTAGCTGTTTTTCTGTTTAGCTGAGGACTTGTTATTACATGAAATGTAACGCTGTATTTATATTTTTCACAATAAACACTTCTAAAAAGGGAAAATAGACAAAACAATGGCTACTTACTTGTGAAATGTTATTCCTTCATATTTACGCCTCAGTGCGACTTCTGTTGCTTAAAATGCTGCAGCCACACACTGCACACACATTATTTCTCAAATATTTATTGCCTAGATCACCATTTAAATAGGATTATTTCACACAAAACAACAATTTCAAAAAATTGTTAACCTGTTTGGCTTAGATCAAACGAAGCCAAATAAAAAAACCCGGTAACGGTGACAAAGACCAAAGATATAACGTTCGTTTTTTTTTTGCTTAGTACCGAATGTATAGCGCTCTCCTTGTTGTCCATGAATGACGTCATATACTACGGTTCTACTCGTAGATATTCAAAGGATAAAGAAAATAAATAATAACAGATAGTACACAAAGCACAAATTAACATAAGTCCAATTTTTATTTATAAAGCATGTATAAAAGCATCGGACATTTACGGTTTTTGTTATTAATCGATCGACTGCGTAGTCAGTACAGCACTAATTTTGCTGTCAAATGTCAACAAAAATTTAAAGATCAATGTCACTTCCGTGCTGTCTATTCAGCTGTCTGTGATTAGGGGCTGTCATTCGAGTTAATTATTTTTCTTGTAATTCAATTTTTGTCTTACATTCACGAAGAGTGCTGAATGTAATTTATTTTGAAACCAATTCTTCAATAGAAAAGAAGATACGTGTTCAATAAGTGAGTGACTAAACAATTATTCATAAATAAAATATAATATTGTCTCAGTGAAATTATGGAGTACAAGTTAATGATGGACGATGTGAGCGACAACCTCAGAGAAAGGGTGTTTTTCGCAGCCAGAGATGGAATGTCTCTTACCCTTTACGCCCTACTATACGAGAAAAATGCGGATGAAATTGATGATATATTGAATTGTGTAAGTATACCATTGTTTTGGGTTGTGTCTATCATTTACTATATTGTGATTATTTTGGCTGTCATCTTTTACTAGAAGTTGCTATAATAATCTATTTTTAACGTGCAAATCAGTCTGTGCGTTACCTTTTGCGCGTTTAACGCAAGCGTGTGCTTTATTAATTACTTTTTGTGCGTCGTGCGACGTGTATTCGTCGTAAGATTTTGTTTTATTGTGGAAATAACCTTGGTACATTTCAACGCGCTTCTTTCGCTTCCTTTGAAGTTTTTACGCTGGAACATGACTTGTGTGTTTTTATCATCATCCACATAAGACTACAATATAAATTTAACTAACTGTAAAATACTGGCCTGAGTCAGGGTTCACTGATATGAATGTGATTAAACAATGCTCAATTTTTTTAAATTACCATACAATCTCCTTCGTTTGATGGTCTATCTTAGTTGACACAACATTGTGGTGAAATCAGAAATCAATAACTATGATTCAATTCAATTTACCAAGAGAACCACAACATTGCGTATACTTTACTTCACTCTTAGTAAAGAGTTGTAAAAGTTTATCAACAAAACTAATAATGTATGGGAAAACAACCTCATGCATTATTCATAGTTTTAAATTGAGAAACAATAAGCAATTTTGTTTTATCATGTCTTCCAATAAGTACCTACCAAACCGATTTGACAAGTGCAACACAAATATCTATGGACACAAACAAAAGTTTATCAAAAGTTATGTTTTAGATCCAGGCAGTCTTGGTATTGAATTGCATATCCAACACTACATCTTTTACATAAGGTTGTAAAACCATAGTATTTATATTTGGGGGCTAATTTATAGTCCACTATTCTGAGGGTGCCAAGTGTTCCAGTTAGAGCAGAATTCAGTATATTGAATTTTCAGCATTGATCTGTTGACTATGCTAAGCAGTCAATACTGCTATAAACCATACATTTTTACCCCTTCCAATAAACATTATTCAACTGGCCTGATAGCTCAGTTGGTAGTAACCCTGCCTTCTGATCTGTAGGTTGTGGGTTTGATTCCCACTCATGACAAACATTTGTGTGATGAATATTGATGTTTGTTCTGTGTCTGGTTGTTACATTGTATTTTAACTATGTATTTACAAACAAAAAGTATATAAGTATTGTATCAGTTATAATATAAATATTTATTTATTGTGTAGCTATTTTGTATTTGTTTCTGTCTATCTTTGAAATAGCGAAAGATAAAACAAGAAAAACAGTGAGTAGCTATTCCATTGTTATGTAGTGTTAATTATTAAATGGGCTTGTTGTTAATATTGCTAGTGGCACATACTGGAATTCTCTAGATTTCCAAGAATTCAATTTTGTTGTGGCTCAGTTGGGCAATGTGCCACCGATCGGGCTAAGATGCTGAATAGTACAAATTATTTTCCAAATCAGCACTAGAATTGAATCTAGTGTGGTTTTCCACTAACATTGTTGAATTAGATGTACAATATACATATTGAAGAAATCAGCATTAGACTTAACTTTCCACCAGAGTATTGAGAGCTCTTATATGAAAATGGGTAATAGGCAGGATGCATCTAATTATCACCATAAAGTTTTTTATATTTTGTCTATAACAATATTATAGGAGGAAAGATTTGATTGTTTGTTTGTTTGCATTGAATAGGCTCCAAAACTACTGAAATGATTTGAAAATTCTTTCACTGTTGGGAAGCTACACTATCCGCGGATGACATAGGCTATATTATATTTACAAAAAAATTAGGGATCCTTATAAAAATTCCAATAATGTCACCTAAGATGTAAAAAAATTACCTAAAATATTCTTTATATTGCGTGTGCTGCGAAAACATATACCCGTGCAAAGCCAGGGTGAGGCGCTAGTTCACAATAAAACAAGGTGACTGACATGTAATTGATTTGTGTCACCTAGTTTTTTGTACATACAAACATGTTCAAGAATTCTTTTCAATATTTTCTAAGAAGCCTAGCCAGGTAAGCCGCCTATTTTCAAGACAAACTAGGCTAATGACTGACTGTTATCTTACCTGGCAGTTGATTGTAATTATGTTCTGAGTTTTAGCAGATTTACTTCGTACTATAAAATTCTGAAAGAATTACATAAATTATAGAAACTGAGACATGGTCTTTTACTCTTAGCATTAGCTTACATTAGTAAGCTCAAAGTCGCGCAACAAGCCATGGAGAGAGTCATCATCAACATCAACAGCCTGAAGACGTCCACTGCTGAACATAGGGCTCTCACAGAGAGCGCCACTTTGAGCGGCTGCTCGCCTCCTGCATCCATCGGCTTCCCGCAGCTTTCACCAGATCGTCGATCCACCGAGTGAGGGGCCGGCCTATGCTGCGTCTTCCGGTTCGTGGTTGCCACTCGAGAACCTTTCTTCCCCATCGGTTGTCAGGTCTACGAGCGATGTGGCCTGCCCATTTCCATTTCGACTTGCTAATTCTAAGAGCTATCTTGGTCACTTTAGTTCTCCTGCGGATCTCCTCATTCTGGAGCTTATCTCGCAGGGAAACATTCTCCGATTCAGCTGGGTTAGCATAGACGGTAGGCAAAATTGTTTTTCTCCGTTTTACGCTTACGTTTTAGGGCATTGTAGCTAGTGAAATTACTGGGCAAATGAGACTTTATGATCTGATCACTCAGTCTAGTAATCTGATTGCTAGACTGGGTGATGTCTCAGGATGACGTGCGCAGTGCAGTGTCACGCGAAACTTTATTGTTTTAAAGTTCCGGGTGACACTGCAACTGTTATGGGCGGCCGTGTCACTTAACATCAGGTGAACGACTTGCTCGTCACGTGATTCAATCACATAAAAAAAAAAAAAAAAAAATAAAAAAATAAAAAAAAAAAAAACTTGCTTGGAGTAAAACAGGGGAAAGACAGTTTTGTCTACCGGCCGTGCTAACCCTACAGTATTGCGTTATAAATCTAAATGAAATTAATATAATATCCGTCTTTTCAATTCTCCTACATCAGAAGAGTCCTGCCATACTTTAAGTTTAGTTAAAGTTGCTATTTTAAATATGATATTATTTTAACAATGGTTAAATGGCGTGATACGTCCATGATGTTGCCACCTACTTCTGCTTAAAAATAATTAACTAGATTTTATTGTAGTTTCAGCCGAAGTGTTGAAGAGTAAGCAAAACTAGTCAAATTACGAAAAATAAGTTTTAAATAAGATATAGGTGACATAAAACACATGTCTACACATGTTCAGTTCTTTCTAGATAAATGATAATATGAATTATTCATAATGTAGATTTATATAAGTCCTAAATGGCACTAGAAATGACCTGAATAAATCATGTAATAATGTGTTGGTATAGAACTTGAGTAAGTATTCAATGTCGTTTCGCATTGCAATCCTCTCGCCACTGTAATGAGTTAATTATGCAATTAAGCAATGTTCAAATAAAGTTTCAGTTATAAATTCATATTACGTAACCCTATTTAGCGTTAAGCCGATCGTCCATCGCCAGCCAAACTAAGTTAGTTTAGCTTGCATAGTTGACCCAGTTTTTCATACATGTGGCATAGTTTACGGTGGACGCATATGTAAGAAAAACTGGCTCAACTATGCAACCTAAAATTAACTAACTTATACCAGAGCCATATTCAACATACTATAATCTATCAGATTTGTCATAATTTTCAATATTTACGTCATTGCTATGAAAAATCTAACTACTTGAATGTAGAAATCTTCAATAGATGATCAAAAACGAAGATAAAATCACCAGAGATTTATCAGTGCCTATATTATCTGTGTCAGTGCTACCCATAATGAATTTCAATTTTGACGTCCTGGGTAGGAAACAATTGGTTACTTTTTGACTATGATCCGTCGCCCCTATCAACCAAGAGGTTCTCTATGAAGCTGGTATAAAAACTTTTCATGGGCGAGTACGCCACAGGCCTAAAAATGTTTTTAATCCCTGCTATAGTTTAGCTGGCGGTGGACGATCAGCTTTAGGCAGCGTGCGAGCGTGGCTCAGTTTTAGACCAATACTTTGGAACCAACGCACCCTGGTTCAAATCCCATTCGACACCAATGCTTTTACAAGTTATGTGCGGAATTTGCAATGTTAAAGGAAAACATCGTGAGGCAACCGGCATGTTCAAGGATTACAAAATTCGAGCACATGTGTCATCCACCAATCCTCACTTGTTAGCATGGTGGACTATGTCCTACACTTTCCGTGAGATGTTCACTGCTGCATATAAGCTTCCCCCGTAAAACGCTTCTTTGGACGCTTATCCTAAGGAGGGGTTTGCTATAATCACCACGCTTGGCACGCGTCTTGGTGATGGCAGATTTTAATGTGCCGAGGAGAATGCTGCTGCCCATTCCCGGATATTCCCTCAGCCGGCACTTGCGGGAAGAGATAGGGTGGTCCCATTGTCACACTGGGATCACTCTCGCTCACCGCTTCTGTATTTTATTTATGCCCCGCTGCCTTACTGTCATCTCTTAGCGCGATTCAACTGAACAGGTATCTTCCAGGCAAGCATGCACCATCGTAGACTGCGCCATCACTTTCCATCAGGTGAGACAGTGGTCAAATGCTTTGCCTATCAGCAATAAAAAAAGCTAAAGTGAATCGCTACAATACAGTTCGTACTGTACCTGTTCAATTTAGATCTTCGTTCGTATCGCTCTAAGAGGTAACAGTAAGGCCCCATCCACCCAAAGTTGATAAATCCCTCGCTAACGACCCTTCAAACGTTTCCAGGATGTACGTTTCGATGGTGTACAGTGCACGCCCCTCATCGCAGCTGCGCGTCACGGCCGCGAGGGTTCCGTCAGGATACTTCTGGAGAAGTTTCGGCCACCAGTCCGGCTGGAGACTGAGGGGACTGTCAAGTTCGACGAATATGTTATTGAAGGTACGATTAAAGCGTCTAACTTTGGTGGTTGATGGTTTCGCATAGAGAACCTCGGCTTGCTGAACCGATCGGTAAAGTAACGTAACGTCTTACTTGGATGGGTGCCGCTTCAAAGTGGTATTTACGGCTGAGCGCTACCGGGCTTTGGACGGCCCGAAAGAAGGAAGAATTAGATTATTATTATCACGAATTAGCTTTAAAGATGATAAATATGTAGATAATGCCACATAAAAATGTATGGTGTGAGTTGTGACCAATATGGATCGAAAAAGAATCACAAATCCGCTGAACTTTACTATTCCCTAACTTCTTAAAAACCATCAGTATAATTTTTATATTGGTATGAAAGTGGTACCTAAAGCGTCATGATTTTTACATCTAAACCTGCAGGATTTATTATGGTTATTATTACCATTACAAAATTCCGCAAATAACTTCACCATAAACCTTTCCTTCCAATATCTGTTACTCGATTTCTCAAAGCGAAAATTCACACGCAATTAAGTCTTTCTGTCGAAAACAAAAACGCATCGTCTGCCAACGCTGAAGTCGAGTCGCAAATACGGAAATAATTTCCGTAAATATAAATCTGGAGCATTCCACTCTTTACTCCTACGTATCGAACAAAGTGCGGAGTCGCGACCAAAACAAAGACTTTTTTTTTATACAGGCGCGTTGACTCATTTTTTTAGAGTTTTCCGACGTATCGCGTGACGATTATTTTTAGTCGTATGAAAATTTATATCGTACAAAGGAAAAGCGTATTCGACATGGAGCTCAATGAGATGTCGGCTGATTGGCTGGCTTCCAGTAAAGCTTCTTTGTTTCTCGCTTATGATTTATCATTGCAACGCGTTTTATAATTTCGTTTGGCATTGCTTTTAGCCGTATATCGTCGCGTGGTCGTAATAAAGTTGCTGTCAAAATTAGCCATGCGTCCCTATAGACAAGGTAGCTATTACGCATTTACTATATCGTAAGATAATTTTAATGAGTATAATTTAGGCGTGAGATATTTTTACAAATGAGATAATGATATAGATAAACATTTTCATTTGTAAAAACATGTGTTTTGTTACATACATAATAAATGCAGATCTTACAAAGAAAAAGTTTACAAATGGCGAGAGATGCTAATTTTGAATTTAGTCAATAATTTAATATTACCAATTTATTATTTTAATACTTAAACAAAATTACATTAAGTACTCTTTTATCATCATCATCATCATCATCAACAGCCTGAAGACGTCCACTGATGAACATAGGCCTCCCCCAGAGCGCGCCACTTTTGAGCGGCTGCTCGCCTCCTGCACCCATCGGCTCCCCGTGGCTTTTACCAGATCGTCGGTCTACCGAGTGGGGGGCTGGCCTAGGCTGCGTGTTCCGGTTCGTAGTCGCCACTCGAGAACCTGTCTTCCCCATCGGTTGTCAGTTCTACGAGCGATGTGGCCTGCCCATTGCCATTTCAACTTGCTAATTCTAGGAGCTATATCGGTCACTTTAGTCCTCCTGTGGATCTTCTCATTCCGGAGCTTATCTCGCAGGGAAACACCGAACATAGCTCACTCCATAGCTCGCTGCGCGACTTTGAGCTTACTAATGAGGCCAACAGTAAGAGACCATGTCTCAGTTCCATAAGTCATCACCGGCAACACACACTGATTGAAAACTCTACTTAACTCTTTTATGCTTAGCAAATTTTTAATAATAGTATAAAATAAAAAAAAATCTAGATATCAAAATTATAGAAAAGACTTCCGTGGCATACGAGTGAGCACGCGTATTGCTGTCTCTTTTTATCAGCACGGAATAGTGTGCGATTTTGTTTTATTGGCCCTCTAATCCTCTACTATATTCATTTTTTATACTTCGTCATTTTGACTACTGAAATTCTATATCATGTGCCAAATCATTCCGAGAAACCCTTCCTACATGATTTTCTCCTCCGAAATGTGCTTATATTTATCATCAGATATAAGTTTACTCACGATATCAAAACGCTTGATTACACATAGAAATAGCGTCTGTGTAGTGGTATTTGTGTCATTCGGACACTAACTTTTTTAATTTTGTGTCATGGGTGTTACATTTATTAAAATTAACACTATGATACATTTGTAAGAATTCAATGTTAATAAGAATTTGATGATTGTACTCTATGAATAAGATAATAGTCGCCTACACTTTAAATTAAAGGGGGAGGTGGGGTAGGTACTCCTTCCTCCATTCAAAATATTTTTTATATATAACATGGATGGACAAATAAGCTGACGGCCTGCCTGATGGTAAGCAGTTACCGTCGCCTATGGACACCTGCAGCACCAGGGGAGCTACTGATGCGTTGCTTACCATTTAAGACACAGTCCGTTTTACAAGGTCATTTCTGCCGCACACCTGCAAGATGTGGAATGAGCTTCCAGCTGAGGTTTTTCCGCCGAGTTACAATATGGGGCACTTCAAAAGGCGGGTAAAAAGAGTCTTAAAGGGTAGGCAACGCATCGGTAGCGCCCCTGGTGCTACAGGTGTCCATAGGCGACGGTAACTGCTTCCCATCAGGCGGGCCGTCAGCTTGTTTGTCCATCCATGTTATATAAAAAAAAAAAAAAAAAAAGACTTCACCCGTTTTTTGAAGTACCCCCTATTGTAATTCGGCGGGAAAACCTCATCTGGAAGCTCAACTAACTCCTTTTAGTTGTTTTTTTATGTAAACGAATGACGTGACGAGCTAGTCGTTCGCCTGGTGTTAAGCATCACGGCCGCCCATAACAGATTGCAGTGTCATTCGGAACTCTAAATTAGAGTTGTGTGTGACATTGCGCACTGCGCACGTCATCCTGAGACATCAAACAGTCTAAAGGTTTCTAGACTGAGATCAGTTCATAAGTCTCATTTGCCCAGTAATTTCACTAGCTTCAATACCCTTCAAACCGGAACACAGTAGTGCTTGCACACTACTACTTGGCGGCAGAATAACTGGCAAAGCGGTGGTATCTACCTATCAGAAAAGTTCTACTACAGTAAAGCAGCAAGTTTTTAGGCTAGTGGGCCTGTATTTCGCCTGTTTTTAGCCTTTTTTGGCTTTAAAACAGTCTCGATACGGTTCCCCAGCCCTCACTATATCAAAGAATGTTAAAGATATACTAATCTTTGTTCGGTGGGTGGTCGCACAAACATGCCAAATTATATTTCCCGGTCCTTGTCGTCTGATTCATGAAACGAAAGTGCATTGCCACCAGCCATGTCGGTGAAGTGGAGGTTTAAATTTAAATTTGTTAAAATGTGATAAAGATCTTACAAATGGGATTTGCAAGGTGCACATGATCACGATCATCAACATGTATTAGCCCACTGCTGGGACTCAACGTATATCGGCGTTCCATTTAGTCATTATAAAGCCCGTTGATAGCACGTGAACGTAATTTCTCGTACAAACACGACTCACCTGCGCGCGCAGGGGGCGAGGTAACAAAACGAGACGAAGTCAAACGAAATTACAAAGAACTGAGCAGGATAGAACAAAAGACATCAATGGGTTCCCGTGATTTATTAGAAATTAGTGGTTGAAATACACCAGTCATTTTCGTTTGAGTGGAAGTTGTGTCATTGGTCAACTGGATTTATAGTCAATGCATTTAGTCGTAGGGTGTATACGACACATTTTTAACAACTTTTTAATAAATATTTATTAATAGCTGAAGCCGATTTGGCACAGCTAATATCAGTCATCAGAAGCCGCAGTCGATTCGCCATTGAAATGCTAGCAATTAAAACGTTACTATTTTGGCCTTTTATCAGTAGGCTTTTGTATTATATGTTTGTTCTATGGACGTCCTCAGCTAATGTCGGAATGTCTGTGGTGTGGTGGTTGAGCAGGTCGGCTCATAACCTGAAGGCGACGGGTTCGATTCCCGCGACAGGACAAGTATTTGAGCATATGAAAAAAAAGCGCAAGTTTGTGCTTGTTCTGTGTCTGGGTGTTGTGGGACCATGGACCTCGTAGTTCCTGGGTCCCTAGATACACGGAATCCTAGTTAGGTTTCAGGATCGTTGGGTGTTATATTATATTATTATACTAGCGGCTCGCCCCGGCTTCGCACGTGTAGTGGTGTAGCCTATGTTACTCAGGGTGAATGTAGCTTTCCAATGGTGAAAGAATTTTTGAAATCGGCACAGTAGTTTTTGAGATTATTCATTACAAACATACACACAAAAATACAAATCTTTCCTCTTTATAATAGTGGTGTAGATATCTATGTGGATCGTCTATTATTATTAATTCTGTTTCTTTCTTTCTTTCTTCTTGTTATTCTGTGTCCGCAATTCACAGGCGCGACCGCTCTATGGTGCGCCGCTGGGGCGGGCCACCTCGGCATCGTGAAGCGACTAGTCCGAGCTGGTGCGAATGTTAACCACGCTACCAAGACCCTCAGCACGCCTCTCAGGGCCGCCTGTTTCGACGGCAGACTGGATATAGTCAAGTATCTAGTCAGACATGGAGCGGATATACATAAGGCGAACAAGTATAACAACACGTGTTTGATGATCGCCGCCTATAAAGGGCATTTGGACGTGGTGAGTACAACCGTTTTTATACTTGACACAGTCAATTCGATTCCAGTACTTGACTTGACTGGCCTGATAGCTCAGTAGGTAGTAGCTCTGCCTTCTGAACTATAGGTTGTGGGTTCGATTCCCGCCCGGGACAAACGTTTGTGCGATGAACATCGATGTTTTATCTGTGTCTGGGTGTATTGTATTCTATGTATGTATTTACAAACAAAAAAACACTTATCTAAGTATTGTATCAGTTATCTGGTCCCTATAGTACAAGCTATGCTTAGTTTGGGGCTAGATGGCGCTGTGTGAAATGTTCAAACTTATTTAAAAAAAAAAAAAAAAAATTTAAAAACACTACGTGAATGTTGAAATAGGTCCACAGGGTCCACTCTTCCAGCGGACGTAGTCTTTTCGATCCTCTTATCCCGGCAACAGCCAAAGCTGAGGCTCGCATCCCAAAAGGTGCCTTTGACCTATTTACCTCCAACTTTTGACGGCTTTTTTACGGTTCGTTAGAGAACAATATCAAAAGCCCGTTCTAAAAAACATATTATTGTTGCCCTACATGACGGGTTGTTCCTGTTTGTCCTCACGTGCTGTCCCCTCGAGGGGACAGACAAGAATAAAAATTCCTGTCTGTCGCCGAATTCAAATTCGGGGACAAACAAGAATGACTAAGAGAGAACTTTACACGATTTTGTGCCCTCTACGCAAGTTAATGTGATCCTTTTTCGAGTAGACAGTATTACTGGTCCCCCATCTTTTCTCATGGGTGCTGTAAGAGCCGGCTAAGGGACATACCACCTAGCCTTACTAAATGCATTTACTCACAAGTGCCAGCATGTTGATGTATTTCACGATAATTTACGGACCATATGTAATAACTTTATGATTTATACCTGTCACCATTGCAATAGTTAGCGTTTTGGTAATACTGTAAGCTAACTATTATAAACTGAATAATAAATAAATAAATAAATAAATATCCAGAAAATGGGCAGTAGCATTCTCCTCTGTACATTACAATCTTCTGCAATCACCAAGCCGCCTGCCAAGCGGGGGGATTATGACAAACCTTTCTATTATAAGCGTCCAAAGTGGCGTTTTATGGGTGTGTTATGCGACTATTATTAGTAAGTACTATTATCTACATTTCAGGTACAATTCCTACTGGACAGTGGTGCGAGGGTAGACGAGCGTGCATTATGCGGTGCGACGGCGCTACATTTTGCCGCAGAGTGTGGCCACGGCACGGTCGTCTGTGCATTATTGGAACACCAAGCTAGAATACTTACCAATGAGAATGGTAAGTGGAACGTTACACTGGCGCGGGAAATTCAAATTTTCCTGCGTTCTTTTGCCAATAATAGCTTAATTACTCAACGTGATTACATGAAAACTAATTTTGTATATATGTAGGTGATACATTGAATTGTAATTTATTGATACATTATATTTATTTGCGCAAAATTAGTTTTTATGTAATCACGTTGTGTAATTAAGCTATTATTGGCAAAATAACGCAAGAAAATTTGAATTCCCGCGCTAGTGTAACGTTCCACCTTAAAGTTTCATTTGTAAATTGACATAAGGCCCTATTCAAATAGGCGCGTTATTCGTACCGCTGTAGGTAGCGGTAAATACTTGGATACTACATAGGGCGGAATTCCGCGCGGTATTTACCGCTACCCACAGCGGTACGAAAAACGTGCCGGTTTGAATAGGGCTTAAAAAACGTGTTTCGCAATTTTGCGTAGTGCTTTTGCAGGATAGGAAATGCAAAATGAAAAAAAGTATATCTAGTGTAATTCCGCTAAAAATAACTAAAAGATTATTTATATTGGGAAAGCTGCAAAGGATTGCTGTAGGCAAATGTATTACAAAAATGATAAGAAAAGTGTAATGTATAATATTTTTATTGAAATCAAACTGGGACGCCTAAATTGGTCCAACATTCGTTGCGCAGGACCAACCAATTTTTTTTTTCAGGATTTTTTTGCAGGTTTGTTGAACCAATTTAGGCGTCCCAGTTTGATTTCAATAAAAAAATACACACATACGGACACTAGCGGGGCGGACACTGGCGGTCCGCCCCGGCTTCGCACGGGTATAATAGTTTTCGCAGCGCATGCGATGTAAAGAATATTTTAGGTAACTTTTTTACATCTTGGGTCACATTATTGGAGTTTTAGTAAGGATACCTAATTTTTAAAAAAATATAATATAGTCTATGTCACCCGGGGATAGTGTAGCTTCCCAACAGTGAAACAATTTTTCACATCGGTTCAGTAGTTTCGGAGCCTATTCAATGCAAACAAACAAACAATCAAATCTTTCCTCTTTATAATAATGGTATAAATTATACTTTTCTTATAATTTTTGTAATACATTTGTCTACAACAATCCTTTGCAACTTCAGTCAATCAATTATCTTAGGATAGGAAATGCATTGTCAAATGTTCATAAGTGACCACTTACCATCAGGTGGGCTGATTTGTTTACCACTGATAATTTAATAACCAATACTAAAATATAGCAGGTATTTTTTAAATTTTGGCCTATAGTTCAAAGGTCTTAAATCCTACTATCCTTCCTTCTATTTATTAGAAGGAAGGATAGTAGGATTTAAGACTTGCGAAAGTTTGTGTGTATGAATGTTTGTTACCATTAATCTCCGTAACTGCTGAACCGATTTTGATGAAATTTGGAATGCAGATAGCTTATACGCTGGATTGACACACAGTATAGTTTTTATTCGCGGGTGAAACCGCGGGGCGCAACTAGTTGTATATAAAACGTACTATAATAAGCTTTATCATAATTATTACACATTACCATGGAACAAGGAGAGGAATGCCAATACGCCAAGGAAACAGCGTAGATAAAAAATATGCCTAAAACTAGATGGCGTTGCAAAATGAGCGGGTTATAAGTTGAGCGCAGATCAGAAATATGCCAAAAAACAGTTTTAAACCTAGCCCGCCGTAGCTAGCCGTATAGCCCGCTCAGTTTACAGCGCCAGCCAGGAGTATTGGCATTCCTCTCCTTGTTCTATGACATTACAAACTAAGTATAGCCCCTATGTAGGTAAAATGACCTATTTCTCACAAATACTATTGTTTTACACCGCAATTTTTCTAGTCCAGGAAGTAAGACAGCGATAAAAATGTCTACTCTTTTCAGATTTTTTTTAAATTTAAAAACGTACTATAGTTCGATATTTATTAATTCCAGGTATGACCCCTTTACAATGTGCGGCGGAGCGCGCCCGCGCAGGTGTCGTGGAGATACTAGCGTCTCGGCCCGACATCAGCCGCGCTCAGAAAATAGAGGCCTTCGAACTGCTCGGAGCTTCCTTCGCTAACGATAAGGAATATTACTGCTTGAGGGTAAATTATTTGGCACCTTGCGATATATATTTAACCCCTATATTAGGCTAGTGTCCTGCTATCAAAAATTACAACACAACAAACAAACAACAACTAAACAAACAACTTAACAACTTAATATTATTTTCATAAAGTAGGTTAAAAACGAATGCAATAATTGAAAAAATTAGTAAAATAGGTAAATAAATCACGGAGTAATAAGCTTTTAAAGTTTCTGGAGGGGGCATTGCCCGTCTCTTTCTCGCAAAACAGCTTCTCCACAGTTACTGATGAAAACGCACCTTAGTGATGAAAAATGCCGAAGAGATTGCTGATGTAAAGCTACCACAGCTTAGTAATGAGGTACTATGAATGAGCAAGAACTGACGTCACTGCACGTTTGAACTGTCTCTTTCTATCCCTGTATTTTAAAATGCTTGTAACTTTGTCAATTTTTGAGATATTTAAAGTTTGAGATGTTTTCATGACTGTTTTTGAGTTTTCGAATTTGGGTACCTTGTTAAAAATGAAAACTTGTCAATTGTTGTTTTTCAGCACAAATAAAATAAAAATACAATTGTTATTATTTCCAATAAGGCTTTGAACCGGTTTAAAATTAACCATAAAAATGTAATATCAATCAAATATCAAATAATGTAATCTGTTACTTATATAAAAGTCTTTGTCCTGACTGACTGACAGACAATGTACAGCCCAAACTGATGGACGTAGAAATTTGAAATTTGGAAGGTGCCTTCCTTTGATAACGTAAGCGCGTGCTTAGAAAGGATTTTTGAAAATTCAACCTGTAATAGGGCGAAACGGGTAAAAAACGTTTGTATGAAACACCTACATTACGTGACGTATCGTTTTTAGTTTTCGAAATTCAACCCCTAACTGGCGTATCTTTAAGTTTATTTGATCATATTTACATGATTTAGTTTTGCATTTTATATTACACTAAATTTTAGGGCATTAGTTTTATATAATCACAATTTTTCAAATTGGAATTTAGAAATACCAACTGTTCAGTTTTTTTAACAGAAAGCCTTGTTCTTCTTTCCGATAAAGTATGCCCAGCTTTTGAAAAAAGCCTTTCACTGGGCACTGAAGTCGCGACTATGTTGCAATTTGTTTTATACAATTCGCCGAGGTGCGGATATTTGTATCGGCCGCTGGTACGCCACCACTCGCAAGGGTTACAGCTATTTTCCAGAAACTCATCTTGCAGATACCATTCTACTTCCTGTTGAGCGATTTGAGTTAGGTTTTGGGTAGGGTTAACCCTTCGTTTTTTTAAAAATAAATCACGTTTTCTCCACAAACTAATTTCGTCGTCGTCCACCTTGCTTGACTGAGGTTCCGTTCCTAAAGGAGGTGTCCTTGTCTCGTCGGTCACCAGAAGATCGAAGACTTTGGCCACTAGGCCGGACTTGGCTGCTTCAGCTGCACTTTCGTCAATGAACATTGATATTTTGTACCTCGGGTCCAATATTGTGCACAATGCCAGACATTGCTCGTGCTCAAGATCTTGAAATCGACTATTTAATTGGGTTTCGATGCAATTAACTGCGTTTTTTATAGCATCCAAATAATCTGGTTTTTGCTTCAGTTTTCCCATTACATCTTTCAACCCGGTTATAACGGCAATTGCTTTTGAAGCGCACACATATTTTTCTGCACTTAGTTCTTTCGTCGCTTCGTTAAATAGTTTTAAGACTTGGCTGAGCTGTCTAAGCGTGGTCCACTCTCCATCTGTTATCATGGGTAAATCTACGCCGAGGTTTGGTGTCGTTGCTGTGACGGCATCTTGAAGATAGACAAAGCGTTCTATCATAAAATAGTTGGAGATCCATCGTGTTGGCACTGAATTGATGAGTACCGAAGGTTGGCTAGAGCCTTGTACTTTGGATTGGTACTCCATAAGTTTTTCTGTGGCATTATAGTTATCTCGATAGGACGTCACTATTTGCTTCACTTTTTTTATAGTGTCGTCAAATATTTTTAACAGGTGCTGCAAAGTGAAGTTCAGCTTATGAGCCATGCAGCCATAATGTGTCCAGCCTAAAATATTGACTGCTCCGACTATATTCGCAGAGTTATCCGTTACACAAAAAAATATTTTGTCTAATATATCCCATTCAATACACGTTTGTCTTAAAACTGATGCAAGGTTTTGGCTTGTGTGTGCATCATTGATTACACTGCATTTCAGCATGACAGATTTAAATTCAAACTCATTGTTAATAAAATGAGCAGTGACACCTATAAAAGCGTCCGTTTTAACAGACGTCCAGCAATCGGTACTTAAACAAATTGTTACTGCTTCATGGTGCAACATTTGTTTTTTGTCTTCTAAACATCTGTTATATAATAATGGTATAAGCCTTTCTGATATCACTTTACGCCCAGGTAAAACATAATTAGGGTTTAATGCTTCTACGAATTCGACAAAATCAGGTTCTTCAACGATTAAAAACGGTTGGTACGTTTTTGCGATAAGCTTTAAAAGCATGGCATCTATATGCTTTTTTTCTTTGGTATGTAAGGGTTCTATGTTATGCTTTTTTTCTTCGGTATCTAAAGGTTCAATGTCTTCTTCGGTATGTATGCTTTGAAGTTGTGCATAGTGTAAAATATTCCATTGGGTCTCGGTACTGGTGGCAGTGATTTCCTGTTTGGATTCCTCAAGATCGAACTCGTAGTGCGCTGATGTGGACGGCACAGATTCCATTTGAGCTGGTCGTGAAGGATCATCAGGCTTCTGCAGCTGACGCATCTGTCCATCTGTCACCAGATTGGACCGAGCTTGTTCACTTTCGGCTAAAAAGTTATTGTAACGACCAATGTGTCTATGTTTTAGATGGGTTTTTAAATTGGTGATTGATGTTCGGTAAGAAAGGTTTTTAGAGCACAGTTTACAGTTAGCAATTTTATTTTTTCCAGCAACATTTGAAAAATACTCCCATATAGGATTCGTTCGTTGAGACATTGTCACGTTCAGCGGTTTATTTACACTAAAATATTATAATTTTTGTTTACACTTTTATACAATACATATTTTTAAATATCACTGACATTCACAGCCACTTCTCAGTACTTTTTACACTATTATCCATTTTGAGTACAATATAAAGCATTTATGACAAAAGAATGTAATTATTGTATATCGAATACGTAAACTAAACTCACTATCACTTGCCAAAACGTACTGAACTTTGAATCAATACGACGCACACCACGGACGTGGCACACAAACTATTATTAAACAATCACACGCATTCATTCAATATACGACCCTAAATACGAGTAAACCAAAGAAAAAATTAAATAAATTGCTTAACCTCTTTCTTCGCATTTCGCACCACCCTACTAATAATTTAAACGAATTAAACAATCACACGCATTCATTCGATATACGATCCTAAATACAAGCGTATCAAAGATAATAATTGCTTAACCCCATTCTTCGCATCACCTGCTAAATTGCTGCTAGTTTCACTCGTGAACGAAGTCATTCAGGGTCACGCCACGCACGCGAGCTTCATTCATGTCGTGAAGCGTAGATTTAGTTTAGTATGCGCGTGGTTACGACGGAGAGTCCACGCTGCTGGTCACTGTATGATAGTATAAAAGTAAGAAGCGAGCGATGAATTCACTTCATGCTTCACAGTATTTAGCAGCTACGTTTAATATTCTAATAGCATTAAATGCTAATGGAAGCATTCGCATGCTAGCCACTTAGAGATTGTAATATTTATTTTGTCTGTCTGGCTGTCCCTTTGAACACGCATTACGCTGAAACTGCTGAACGGATTTCGCTGATGGTTGTAGCTAATTTTTCAGAATAACATTCAGGATTCTGTATGTTTTGAAAAACGGCCAAATGCGGGTTGCAACAAGCAATAACGAAGTAATATTTATGCAAGAATTTTTGTTGGGGTATTATTTAAAAGTCAGTAAAAGACATTGAAATAATTCGTTTAACGATGTTAACGGATTATTTCAATGTCTTGAAAAATTACAGACTTATTAAAATTATTCGTTGCATCATTTTCATGGTAATATGGCCGGCCTCCACAGTGCAGAGCTGCGTTGTGTAGACTGTAGACATAGGTAATTAGGTGACGTTATCCATACGGTAACCGCGGGGAGCCGATGGATGCAGGAGGCGAGCAGCCGCTCAAGGTGGCGCGCTCTGGGGGAGGCCTATGTTCAGCAGTGGACGTCTTCAGGCTGTTAATGATTATGATGATGATCCATATGGTGCGATAAAACATAGCCGGCAACGAAGATGAAGCCACTCATCCAGTCGACGGGAAGAAAGAAGGGAAAGGAAAAAATAGGGGGAAAGAATGAACGGATGGGATGGCAATAGATGGAGGGCAGGTGAAGCCTCATCCATTCATTCTTTTCCTCGTATCTTTTTCCTTTCGCTTCCCTCTTCCCATGAACATGGTTAGGGCATAAAGCTAATTAACCCGTGCAAAGCTTAAGTGGGTCAGCTAGTAAATAAATAAATAAGTACTTAGTAAATAAATGATGTCGTCGTAAAGTACAATTAAAAACATATAAGAAAGAAAAGAGAGGCTCGGCAAGTGATACAGCAATGTTCCAATTTGGATTTAAAAAATACTAAAAATTAAATCAAATCAAAGTGTTTTATTGCAAATAGGCTATTCATATCACTTTTACAAGTTAAACGAAATCAGGTAGTTAAAATACTTAAGTTAAATTATTGAAAATACTGAGCATATAAAATCACAAAGTGCACAATGTCAAATATTAGATATAGCAAGCCTATTACAATAATGTGAGTGTGAGAAAAAAAAGTTCTCTTTTCCACTACAGATGCAAGCAATCCGACACTATGCAGAATAGATAACTGCGATCCGTAGCTTCGATTCGATTCTGTTAATGATAGAAAGGCATTTAAAAAGTTCAATGTTTTGCCCAACAGATGGCGTATCAATACTTACACAGAGCAATGACTATGAGATACGATACGCGCTACGGACTGTTACTGAAAAAGCCTGCGGACCCTATCCCGGCTTATGATAACTGGAAGGAAAGCACTACAATAGAGGTAAGTTGATTAGTTACTATTGTTGCCTGAGAGATGGCGTTAGTAATACTTTCATAAAATAGTGGCGATTTGTTAAAGAAAGTAAACTGGTTTGATAATTGGTTTAATTAATATTTATTCATTTAATAATATCTTTAAAAGTCATTTTGATATAATTTAGGATTTATTAATAATGCCAGTGTAAATCGACATGTTAAATTATTGTACTTGTGATTCTTGAAAAATTTACCACCATTATTACAATCATAAAATCTTTGCTTGGTTTGGGGATAGATGGCGCTGTGCGAAATGTTTGTATACAAAAAATAATAAAAATTGGGAATAAACATAATTTTGTTAAAATAAAGCTGTTGGTTTTCTACTAAATAAATGAGAGTAGTAAATAATATTTAATTGTTTTTATTACTAACTTATTTTGTTTCCTTAGGCTTAGATATAGGTAGTATAATTTAGATGTATGTTTATAAATAAATGTGTACATAGAGGTATTGCTTTTTTTTAATTTTATAAATTGTTTTTTTTTTATTCCAGGAGGTAGAGCGTCTTCACGGTAACGCTCACGGATTACACATGGAGGGATTAACGATAAGGGAGCGAGTTTTAGGTTCTACGTGCCCCGATTTACCCCACCCCATAGTTTTCCGAGGGGCCGTTTTCGCTGACGAAGCTAGATTCGATCGATGCCTTGCGCTTTGGCGTCGGGCGTTGCAATTGAGACAACAAAACGAGGTAAACTTTAATGTAACGGGATAAGGTTGCTTTTTGCATGACATTATAGTTGGAGTTATATTGTTATTGAGTTGCGTTATTTCAGACAGTCTTGTTTAAATTGAGCAATGTATCTTGCTGTCGGTATTTGGTATCTCAGCAGACGAGATGGTTAGACTCTATTGCGCGGAGTTAAGGCCGCTTTTAGCGTGACGTCTTCAGTCACTGCACTTTGATGTACACAGCAATGTTCTCGCCAAATCAGTATCCAAACAATTTTAGCTTGCCATATGGTGTTGAACTGGCTACATCCTAAGATGTTAATGCCCGTCTGCATTAAAGTTGTCCAGCTCTTAAGTTCACACTTATCTCTCTAGCTTCCGGTTTCACGTACGTTTGTCAAACTCGTGTCAAATCAACACACCAAATACTGTACGCTCATTGGTTGAATACAGCCGATGTTCAGCAGGCAGCCAATGAGCTTTTATAAGCTGTAATGGTACGCTGTTTTGTTTCTATTGTAGTGGCAATATTCTTTTTTTTAGTATTTGTTGTGCCAAATTGACACGAGTTTAACAAACGTACGAGAACCCCGGGGAAAGTGTAGCTTAGCTAGGTGGAATGACTGGCCTGATAGCTCAATTGGCTCTGCCTTCTGAAGTATTGGTTGTGGGTTCGATTCCCACTCAACACAAACATTTTTTTGCGATGAACGTAGGTGTTTGTTCTGTGTCTGGGTGTTATATTGTATTCTATGTATGTATTATAAACAAAAAGTATCTAAGTATTGTATCAGTTATCTAGTTCCCATAGTACAAGCTTTGCTTAGTTTGGGGCTAGATGGCGCTGTGTGAGATGTCTACACATTTAAATATACAAACATTCATCCTGGAATTTTGACGGGAACGCGGAAAAGTTCACGTTCGTGGCATTGTATTATTTTTCAAAACGTGTGCTTTATCCAGTGTTAATGTTTAGAATTGGTGGTGTTTTACGCATTAAGTGCTAAATTACGAGCATGAGTGTGGGCAAGTGATATAATGTGGTGAAACGTGGTTTTTCGTGCTGCTTCCAAAATTCCATAGAAGCTTCTAGTAAAGTTGCCACTACTTTACTAGGGCATGACTTAGACTGGACTATGACTACCCAGACTGTGACTAAGACTTGACTTTACGAGAAATATCCTATAACACGATGGAAAATTACGATACTTGACACTGGCTAAATACACCACACATGGTGCCACAATATAGGAACAAAAATACATTAATTCTTTCATTTGTTAACAGGTGTCAGTAGTAAAGGACTTGCTGAGATTTGCTCAAGTATTCTCACAGATGATACATATCGGAGGGATTCAACTGCCACTATCACAGGTAACTATTAAGTAAACTATAACCTTATTTTATTGATTCACAAAGAAAATGTCTGATGTTTAATGCAGGGGTTTTTTAGAGGGTTAGCCAAACGTGGTGGACAAAATGATATCTAGGTGATACTTCTAATCGTAATTTGTTGATACATTCTATTTATTTACGCAAAACTAGATTTCACGTAATCACATCGGGTAATTAAGCTATGATTGGCAAAAAACGCAAGCAAAATTTGAATTTGCCGCGCTGAGTAAAACGTCCCACCTTAAGTAAATAATGTCCCGGCTTAGGAACCGATAGATGCGCGTTCAGATCCCGTTCGTGATTCACAGATTTTCCTTTCCAATTAATCTACAAAGAAGTAACCAAAGATAACATTCTTCTCAGGTCTGCTACGTTCTAGAAGCGTGCGCAGAAGAACTAAGAAGAGGGACCAAACGCATGGAGAAACCTCAGCCGAACCACGACCCGGAGTCATTAGTAGTATGTCATTGATCATTGGACCTTACTCATCTCGCCCCATTTGTTAGTCTGTGTACTTTAAATTATAGGAACCGGTTGTTAGTAATGCACACGTAGTAAAAGCTTATTCTTATTCTGTAGGCATAGCACAAATATTTGCGTAAAAGTAAGTGTATCGTTAACGTAAGCCATTTGTATCGGATTTGATCAGCGCCCCTGCCGGGCGTAAAACGAATCGAAATTTGGTAGCACGAAGGGTTTTGGTTACTATCGTATTGCCTTCGTAGCGCCGCGTAACGCTAACGTTACACATTTTGTATGAAAACGCGAGCACGAATATTGCTTTGACGTAAACTCGAAGGATGGCTATCGTATAGTGTCATCGTAAACTTACGAAGGTTTACTCACTTAGAATTTGTTCGATATGATATTTCGATAGTTGTAAAATTTGCTTCGTGCTACCACCTAGCGTCGCCTTGCGTAAGTGTAAACTGGATACGTTAACCGTACGATTTATTGAAATATTCGTGCTAGGCCTACTGTTCAGCGTAAGAGGGAGATAGTTGGTTAGTGTCGGCTATGAGAGCGTCGTCTCTGTCACTCACATTATCAACCGGAATACGTCCACTGCTGAACATAAGTCTCCCCCATAAAACGCCTCTGGACGCTCATCATAGGGGGGAATTTGACATAATCACCACGCCTGGCAGGCGGCTTGGTGATCGCAGAAGATTTTAATGTACCGAGGAGAATTCTGCTGCTCATTCCCTGGATATTCCCTCAGCTGGCTCTTACGGCACCAAAGGGAAAAGATGGGATGGCCCTATTAGGAAACTGGGACCACACGGTAAACGGGTCTGTCACTCAGATGGAGATAGTTGGCTAGTGTAGGCTTTGTGGGCATCTTCAGGCTGTTGATGATGGTGATGAGGCGTTGTAGAGCTTCGTATGAGAAACATACGCGTTGCATCTGTTGTGTTTAAATTTTTTTTTTTTTTTTTTTATGTGATTGAATGACGTGACGAGCTAGTCGTTCACCTGATGTTAAGTGACACGGCCGCCCATAACAGTTGCAGTGTCACCCGGAACTTTAAAACAATAGTTTCGCGACACTGCACTGCGCACGTCATCCTGAGACATCACCCAGTCTAATAATCAGATTACTAGACTGAGGGATCAGATCATAAAGTCTCATTTGCCCAGTAATTTCACTAGATACAATGCCCTTCAAACCGGAACACAGTAGTGCTTGCACACTACTGCTTGGCGGCAGAATAACTGGCAAAGCGGTGGTACCTACCTAGACGAACTTTGCAGAAAAGTCCTACCACCTAGTAATAGTAAACATTGGAAAAATTCAAAATGACGGCGGATGAGTTTGCCTCAAAGGTTCTATCCCCTATATTCAAAAATTAATGCGTCTTTTCTTGAAATGCCGAAAAGTAAAAAGTTCCCTCTCTATGTCAAATACTTTAACCCTCTCTTCTTTCCTGGCAAAAAGCCTATTTTAGCATAAAACAACATGTTTTGCAATCTGTTAACGCTTCATATTCGCCTCGCACGGAAAACTAAACGCACTGTACGCAAATATGCACGCACTTCTTAAGGGCTTGTGCAAGGCTAGCGTGAATTCAAGCCATAGCCACAGAATAGATGTATAGTACTAGGCCAAAGCGGGGATGAGCCAGGGGCCGAGCGGCAGGGGCGGTCTAAGTTAAAATGGTTCCAACGCGCAATAGTTTAGGTAATTTATTATTACACTGAACATAATGGGTATTTTAAGAATCCACTATACATAAGCCCTCCATTATATTTAGTTCAACTACTACACAAAGTTTCATGACTTTATTTAAGGTATTCATTGAATAATCGCTGTTTATTTGTACGGTTTGGAGGTAACTTTGTAATTTTTTTCTATCGAGAAAAGTTTATTAATTCGTGTTTTCACTATACATTTGCAGTAGCATTAGTCCTGAACTTTACCATACATTAATTTCAAAGTCATTGTTGCAATATTGTTGACAGGGCACTGCTTCATGCTAAGCCATTTTAAGCAGTTTGGCATTGTATTGGCTCTTAACTATAAAACAGTTTATAAAGTGGTATGTTTGTGCATTCACTCATTTAGTTTCTCCAAAAATGTCGAATTGCGCGAAACTCGGGTAGTAACAAAACTTATTAGCCTGGAAGAAATGGTTTGACACCGTCCATCTTTCTAAAATTATTGTAGTTTGTTTTATGCCCTATGCATTGGTGGTTGGGACAAAGTATTTTTTAATTGTATCAGGCAAAATTGACTTCGTGAAATGGTATAACTATGCCATTTGCATTTCCAAGGATCTGCCTTCCATATTATTTATCCAAACACAAGTACATAAGTAACTAAACCAAAGTGTTACAAAGAATTCACAGAATATACATCAAATGGGTTCTCAAAATGTTGACACCGATTGCATCTCCGGTGCTGGAATACGACGGTAACCGCTTACCATCAGTCGTGCCGTCTGCTTTACCGGCATATTTTAACATATTAGCTTCAAGTATACTTCCTCCAAACTTGAGATGGATAATTTTGAGCTAGAGGTCTAGAGGCAGAAGACCCTTTCACCTCCCAGAACTTTTAATTTGTTTGATAGAACATTATTTTTTTGGTGGTCTTGATTCAAAATTTTACACAAATCAAGTCAACAGTTTTGAAAACCACACAAGCAAACAGAAAGAACATCTTATTAGTAGATATAGGGATGAACATTTTATTTTGTCAATTTAAATACCTTTTAACAAAGCTCATGGTCCGACTAGTGACTAGTCTATTGATTTAAAGTCACTGAGCAAGCTATGGAAAGGTATAATCATAAAATTTCTCTCGAGGATTTAATCAGAAATTAAGTAATCTAACATAGAGCCAAGATTATTGGCTTAGCCCACAAAACGTATAGATCCTAGACTGCATCTTCTCTTACCATCGGGTTGCAAACAATAAATAAAAAAGTAAACTAAAGTGGCAATGGGCTGGACATACTAGCCCCAGAAGCATCAAACAACGTAGATGTATAGTTGAGTGGAGACCCCAACTTGGTAAACTTAGTACAAGATGCTCAATTCAAATTATTTTTAGTAGTCTGATTTCGACGTGTAAACGTGCTAAAAATAACCTATTTGTAATAAATTATTTGACTTAGATTTTTCTGATCTGTGGTGTGATGATGAAGCCTCATAATCGGTAGTTAGAAATCCTCAATTCTATATCTTATCTCGAGTTTGGTTGAAGTACAGCATGTCCGCATTGTTGTCGTATCATGAGTAATGGCCACGCACACATTTGCACGCACGCACACTAACACCGCGCCCCGTGTACACGCACTAGAGTATAACTATTGATGCGTAGAGTTTGGCTCGTTTCTGCGTGTTTCAGGAGGAATACGAGGGGAATGTCAGAACCGCGCTTTATTTGGTCGCCGTCGCTGCCAGGCTGCTGGAGAATGAGGGGAATGATGAGGTGAGATATACGTGCAGCAGGAGTAGCATGACATGTAGAAATCGATGTATCTCTTCTTTCGAGAAAGCGTATTCCTGTATTTTAAAATGCTTTTAAGTTTGTCATTTTTGGAGATATTTAATTTCTGTTTATTTTTTGAGGAGTTTTATTAATTTGTGCAAGCCTATTATGAGATTTTGTTTGAAAGCGCCCCGATCATGAGATGTTTTTCAAAAGATACATCTTGATGCACTTCTATGTCTGAATAACTGAGTTTTGATGGATACATTGATGGGTTTAACCATAATTTCACAGGAAACGATAACAGCAGTCCGCCGCGCGATATTCGGCCTTAGGAACGTGAAGTTACGGAATGGACAGTCGCTGCTGCATCTAGCGGCCGACAGGAGGACTCCAGTTGACGATTTCCATACCAGCGACGTTTGCCAGTGAGTCTCAGTCATAATATTTCTTTGTATCAAACAGGGTTGCACTGTGTCGTCCTGGCTTAAGAATAGGACCTCCCCATCTCTTGGGTGCCGCTATAACTATACCAAATTTCAGCAAAATCCGTTCTGTAGTTCCAGCGTGATACGTGTTCAAAGGAATAGACAGAAAAACAGAAGAAATTTTTTTTTTTAATTTAAAAAAATTATTTCCATTTACATATCGATTAAGAAGTGTAATGCAATTAAAACCTACAAAAAATATTCAATGTACAGATTTAGCCCAGTTTTATTATGTGTATAGATTTTATTGGATGGATTTGGACTGTGTATGTCTTAGGATGACATGCGCAGTGCAGTGTCACGCGACCCTTTATATTTTAGAGTTCCGAGTGACACTGCAACTGTTATGGGCGGCCGTGTCGCTTAACATCAGGCGAACTACTAGGTGAACACGTCGTACGTAATCATAAAAAACATAGTTTCTTTATTAAGCTGTTTTTTATGCTAAAATGAGCATATGTTTGACAAAAACTCACCTGATGGTAAGTGACGAAGTTGTCTAAGGTGGAGCACATCTGCCCATGAGATGCCCATTCACTCTTGACTTGAAAAGACCCAGGTTATACCCAGGAGGAAACACTGTTACTGGAAGAACATTCCATTCCTTGGCCGTTCGGACTATGATGACTCATCAAAACGCGTAGTGCCGCACTTGTGGTACACTAACGACGTAAGGATGTGAAGAATCACCAAGCCTTGTAGTTCTATGATGGAAAGGGGATGACGGAATGAGCTGATGCATGTGCACATTCTCCAAAATGTAACCGATAGAAGACCGACAGACCGGCGACCTTGTGTCTGTGTTCAAGACTTAGAATTCTCCCTTTAAGTAGTCTCTCATCGTTGATAAGCTTCTTGGCACGCCGCTCAATTGCGTCCAAAGCCGCAAGTTGCTACCGGGTGAAGCCATCCCACAGGTGGCTACAGTATGAACAGGACGACGACGTTTTAAGAAAATGAAATGTTTTTTTTCCTATTCTTATTGTAAACCGTTACCGTCCAGATTTCCTTGCCCGCGCACCACCCGTCTCCTCTTAGAATGCGGGCTGGACGTAGACGGAGCGGACGAAACTCGCCGCCTTCCGCTACATCAAGCGTTGATCTCGTACCAACTAGTACCTGGTGAGTTGAGTAATGTGAGAACTACAGTGACACATATAGCTCTTAGAATCAGCAAGTTGAAACGGCAATGGGCAGGCCACATCGCTCGTAGAACTGACAACCGATGGGCATGAAAGGTTCTCGAGTGCCGACCACGAACTGGAAGACGTAGCGTAGGTAGACCGACGATCTGGTGAATGCCGCGGGGAGCCGATGGATGCAGGAGGTAAGCAGTCGCTCAAAGTGGCGCTCTCTGGGGGAGGTCTATGTTCAGCAGTGGACGTCTTCAGGCTGTTGATGATGATGATTGAAAGGAATATGAAGTTGATTATCGGATAAAAAATTATTTATATTTTGTATTATGGAATAGGCCTGCATAAGTGGATAGGCATTTGACCGCGGTCGCACTTGATGGAAAGTGACGACGCGGTCTATGACGGTACATGCTTGCTTAGAAGATACCTAATTCACTCGCGACTTGTAGAGCTCTAGATTGTACTTGGAAACATAGACTCTGGTAAAGTGTTCCATTCCTTCGCTGCTCGGATTATAAATGTCGAGTCAAACCGCTTTGTGCGAATCCAAGGAATATCAACCATAAATGAATGGCGTGTGGCTGTACGATGGTGGGATGGGAAGGGTGGAATTGTGATTCGTATAGAAATATAAAGCATCCCCGAGACGATCAATCGCGATTGACAATCTTTACGTGATTGATCGTTTCGAGTGAAGCTTTAATTGAAGGCCATTGAACTTGAAGGCGTATCAATCGCGGATGCTTCAGTCGTTTGTTGGACTATCATTCGGAAAGTCGTGTTGCTCTTTGAGAGCGCGGTCAAGAATAAAGAAAACGATTGTTGCTGTTATTGACCGTCAATCAATCGTCAATGCACGGCGCTTCATTCGCTGTCAATCAAATTTTTTATCATTCGCAGTCAATACCGTAGTAGTATTGACAATCGCTTCAGTCACCAAAGTAAACGATCAATTTTTGCATCAATAGGTATCAATCACGTGAAGATTGTCAATCGCGGTTGACCGTCTCAGGGATGCAAGGTTAATGGTTAATAGAATTGTGTCCTGCTATTTTTCTATTGCATAAATTAATAATATTTCTCAAATAATAAACAGTCGTGAAAACAAAAATTAAATATCTCAAAAAATGACAAAGTCACAAGCTTTTTAAAATACAGAAATAGAAAAAAATAAAATGCAGTTGATGCAATGAATGCACGATTCCTAGGCGCAGCGGCAGCGTGTGGTGCGCCTAAAGCTGACGTCACAGCTGTGCGTCGCACCCTGGCAGCTGCGCGTGCGCCCTCTGACCGCTCTCTTAGATTATTAGAGTTCACTGCCGACGAGGTGTTCCGGATAGTGACTATGCGAATACCTCCAAAAAAGTCCAAAGACGTGTATGGATTATCTATGGAGCTTCTCAGATTGTCCATTGTACCACTTGTTCCTGTATTAGCAATCTTGTTTAATAAGTGCCTAAAAGAAGGAAAATACCCTAGTGCACTAAAAATAACTAAGGTATCTCCAATATTCAAGGGCAAAGGCAAACGGGATAATATAGATGGCTACAGACCGGTATCTATTATCCCGACTATCGCAAAAGTGCTGGAGAATGGTTTGAGTACCAGACTGGTAGCGTTCTTGACGCAAACGGACGCGTTGACCGACCATCAATACGCGTATCGCGAGGGAAGATCTACGACTTCGCTCACTCGTGAACTGATACGTCATGTGATGGCCGCCCGTGAGCGCAAGCGGCAAGTTGCTGTCTTGTGCTGTGACTTGTCGAAGGCCTTCGATGTTGCCGACCATGATGTACTCGCTGCAAAATTGGAACATTATGGAATAGTGGGTAAATCTTATGATTTGCTTACGGATATGATGCGAGGACGATCCCAAATAGTAGATGCGGGGGACGGGTGCAACAAGTCTGACTCGCTATCAACGTCAATGGGAGTTGCACAGGGCTCGTCGGTTTCGAACATCATGTTCTCTTTGCTGCTAAACGACCTACCTGACGCGATTGCTTGCGCTGACATCCTCATGTACGCTGACGACGTAGCTGCAGTAGTAACAGCGGCTAACATAAACCGTCTTGAGGAAATGTTGAACACTACGGCAGCTAACCTAGCTGAGTGGTTTCGTGGGAATGGTCTAGTATTGAACTTGAAAAAGACACATTTCATACACTTTTGTCTTTCAGGCCATGCCACGAGGCCACTTACAGTGTTGGTAAACAACATCAAGGTCGACCAGGTAGCAAGCACGACTTTCCTTGGTTTCGAGATCGACAGAAGCATAACATGGCAGACCCATATAGACAAGATTTGCGACAAAGTAGGGAGTGCATGCTTCGCACTTAGGCGGGTATCCCGAGTGGTCCCCGCGGAGGTGGCACGAGCATGCTACTTCGCCACGGTGCACTCCATACTGCAGTACGGCACGGAGCTGTGGGGGCGCGCCGCGGACTGGGAGCGCGCCTTCCGGATGCAGAAACGTGCCGTACGGGCTCTCGTGCGGGTGCGTCGAGACACCTCCGCGAGACCATACTTTAGGAAACTGGGGATCCTCACAGTGCCTGCCATCCTGATTTATCAGGTAGCAGTGTATGTGCGATGCCACCCCGACCTGTACAAAAAGTATAGCGACATCCACTCCTATAACACGCGAAACGCACACAAACTCGTGGCTATCTTGCGCTCCTTGTCAAAGTCCAGCAAGCTGACACACGTTATGGGACCGACCGTGTACAACCGGCTACCGGATAGTATCACTAAAGCCCTAAGCCTGACATGCTTTAAATCAAGATTAAAACGCTGGCTTGACAAGCAAACGTTTTATACCTTTGACGAATTTATGAAATAAGTAGGTAACTACTAATAATATGTTAACTCTTGTGTACATATATTTGTACATATATTTTACAGTTAAAAGTTAGTTTTATATTCTACATTATTCGTAATTATTGATTTTTATTATTTTATATTTTGAATTACCATTTTTGACTTGTAAACTATGTTATTGTTTATGAATAAAATACTATGAACTATGAACTATGAACTACTAGAAAGAGACAGCTCAAACATGCAGTGACGTCACTCTTGCTCCTTCAAAGGGCTTGTTAAAGGCCAAAGAGACCACAAAGCTACCTCAGCTTACTGAGGTAGCTTTGTGGTCCCTTTGGCATGTGACTTCACAACGTGCGTTTTCATAGTAACTGTGGGGAATCTCCTGTTTTGCGAGAAAGGGACAGGCGATGCCCCCTCCAGAAACTTTAAAAGCTTACTACTTGATTTATTTATTGATTTTACTTATTTTTCTAATTATTGCATTAATTTTTAACCTACTTTATGAAAGTAATATTTACTTGTAAATTTTTAATAGCAGGCAACTAGCTTATTGTTAATTTCTTCCACACGCAATGACGTCACAGATTACTACTTCTAAGCACTTCATTAACTCTAATACTGATCGTCTCGTATTAATGTCCAGCAGAAGAGCGGGAACAGTTTGGTGAGGCGTTGTGCGCAGTAGTGTGCGAATTGTTATGCCGCGGTGCGCATGTAGACGCGTGCGACGTTGACGGGATCACACCGCTGCTGGCTTCTATTGGAGGTAACATTAAAAAAAAAGTACACCATATATTCATATCTTTCATACCAATATCACCTTTGATAAAAAAAGGTGCACTGTTTTTAATTCAGAAATCCATTGTAAGTCCAGGTAAAACATTATTATTATTATTAAGGGAATGGACAATGGGCAGCTAGGTGGACCGACGATCTGGTGAAAGCCGCGGGGAGCCGATGAATGCAGGAGGCGAGCAGCCGCTTAAAATGGCGCTCTCTGGGGGAGGCTTATGTTCAGCAGTGGACGTCTTCAGGCTGTTGATGAGACACCGCATTTAACCAACATAATTCATTTCAGGTCCAGCGGAATCTTTGATCCGGTCCGCTCTGTCATCCCGCAAACTGTCATGTCTAGCCGCTGGAGCATTATCCCGAAGAGTCTCCCACTTCAGTCCCCGTAACGTACCACGTGACTTACACAACTTTCTCCTAATGCACGGCGTCAAACCGAGGCATTAGAGGTGCTTAAGACATAAGGCAAATTATGAGGTCACTGGGAATTTATTAAGCAGTCACTGGGAATGAAGTCAATTTTTTAACGAGTCCGCGGGGATTTTAAGCCATTTATTATAATAGTTAGTGGTGTGTAAGGCAATTTATTAGAGTCAGTGGGAATTCAGGCAATTTATTAATGAGTCAGTGGGAATTAAGGCAATTTATTGTAAAGTCAGTGAAATATAAGGCAGTTTATGATGAGAAGGAAATCAACTTATTGGGTCAGTAGGAAGACATTCAAGTTACGAAAGAGATACTGGCTGAAGTTAGCTTACTAATAAAGTAGAGTAGTGGAAGTCAAATTATTAGGAAGTCAGTGAGAAGGAAGATAACTTACCTATTAAGTAACAATTAGGGATATCTGAAGGAAAATAATTTGAGTATTATTTTTTTCATAATTTTGCGGTGTTTTTAAAGCCGAATTCTAATTATAAAACAAATATAATTAAATAACCGCTACATACACTACATCGAAATATTATCTATGGATTTTTGGAGATAGTAAAGTAACCATTCAGCAATGACAATGAATTTATTCGTATCTTAACCATTAAAAATATTGTATTGACCTATATATAAAAATATACACATAATAGAAGACGACATACATCAAAGTAAATATATATATTTGTATATAATTAAAACACAATAAGTGTTCGTATTTTTGTCCAAAACGGCTCAAATTATATAATAAACTATAAATGTTGACATGTACGTGAAGTTTTGTGATACATAGATTAATATAGTTTAAGATTTAACGAAGCTAGTTGTTTTGCGAATGCAAAATATATATTAGCAATGTATATTTTATTTAAACGACAATTTACGAATTGAAAGAGACGCATATATAAATATATTTACGTGTAAGAGAGAGAAGGTTTTCAGTCCCTTGTATTGGACCATCTTATAGATTGAATGAAGTGTAACCTTTGTAATAATTATGGTCAAATTCTGGAGAACAATAAAAATGGTTTGCGTCGCCATAGAGTCCACTTTTGCGTGTACGAGTGCAAGAAACGGTATTGCCATCATTATAAATATGTACTTATAGGTGGATTCCTTGTGCAAGGGTTGTATACTCGGCTATTTAAACTATAACTTACCCCAGAATAAAAAACTGAAAATTTTTGACAACCATAAGCTTCACTTTCAAAGTGCGTGGTGCGAGTGAGAGAGAAAAAAATCAGTATTTATTTAAGTTTTTTTTTATTGGCACAGGTTGTATGGATAGATCTAAATTCGAGTACCGTTTAAGAAAGATATATTTTCTTTTCGTATATTTATGTATATTATAAGAGTTATAAGTATAACAGAGTAACATTACGTAGCGCATTATATAATTATTGGTCATCTGTGGCGATTCTCGTAATAGTAAAAAAAATATGTGTAATTCAAACGATTCGTATGTCAAGGAGCGACCGTAAAGTGTTTAGTTTTAGCGACGACTTAGGTTTTTGGCGATATCTGCACATTACAAAATGGTAACACTAGTGATGATACAGGATGTGATATCTGCACATTACTAAATGGTAACACTAGTGATGATTTGGGAATTTTATAGTGCCCGTTGCTACTTTCTCTGCCAAGGACATAATGGACAACTTTTCATTTTTTGGAAGGTGGGAAATTGGAAAACCATTTCGAGATTATCATATTATAAAGTGCTAGAAAAATAAGTATTACATTTGTATATATTCAGTATTTTTCTAGTTATTGATAAAAAACAAAATATGAAATTGTGAGGTATAAAGCTAATCCACGTGTAACTGTAAAGCCTAATTTGTACAATGACAGTATGATTGTTAAAGGTGTTTCAATTTTGTTCCTATTGTTGAAATACTACTTTAGCCTCACATTGTAATTGGACTGGCCTGTTGGTTCGATTTCCACCCTAGAACAAACATTTAATTTTGTGTAATGAAAATAGGTGTTATATTGTATTCTGTGTATTTATTTACAAACAAAAAGTATCTAAGTATTGTATCAGTTATCTGGTTCCCATAGTACAAGCTTTGCTTTGTTTGGGGCTAGATGGCGCTGTGTGAAATGCACACACATATTTATTTATTTATTATCAAAAAAAATCTTTAAACAAATTGTGAATTACAAACAAAATAAAAAAGTACGTGTCTGTTATTTTACCCAATAACTTTTTATAGAACCAAAAAAGGGTGTCAAAATTTGAAATGTTGTCCATTCCGGCAGCCTCGTTCCCAATCCGTAGTAATCCCAAGGCGTAGCGTGGCGCCACCTTCTGCCATATCGTCACTTCATTAGGTGTAGGTAAAAGCTACCTTGTCTTTATTATTATACAGGGTAATTTTTAATTTACCAAAAACCTTTTAGGGCATTACTTACACCATTTAAACAAACAACTTTTGTTCTACCGTTTTTATCTAATCCTGATACTTTTGCCAATGTATTTGGTTAAAACTTTGCTTAAAAACTGATAATTTCCTCTTTTTTGCGTGTTAGACATACAGGCTGCAGATCTTATTATTCTGTATCATTGAGTATTGACCCTATGATTAATTTTATGGTATGTATTAACTCCAAAATAAATAAGTATACATTTTTTTTTGCAAAAAAAAAAATTAAAATTTTTGAAAGTTGTAGAACAAAAGTTGTTTGTTTCAGTGATGTGAGTTATGCCCTAAAATGTTTTCGGTAAATTAAAAATAGCCCTATACTACATACGCTGTGGTTTTCAACAGGCTCAATGTTCGTGCTTAGCTAGGGACAGGTTGCTTAACCATATTAAAAAATCCAGGGTAAATAAGCAACTGAAAAAATAATAAGTAATTAAGTATTGATTTTTCTATGTAAAACAGAACATGCACTCTAGTTTTTTTTTATGCGATTGAATGACGTGACGAGCTAGTCGTTCACCTGATGTTAAGCAACACGGCCGCCCATAACAGTTGCAGAGTTATCACTCGGATCTTTAAAACAATAAAGTTTCAGTGACACTGGACTGCGCACGTCATCCTGAGACATCACACAGTCTAGTAATCAGATTACTAGACTGAGTGATCAGATCATAAAGTCTCATTTGCCTAGTAATTTCACTAGCTACAATGCCCTTCAAACCGGAACACAGTAGTGCTTGCCCACTACTGCTTGGCGGCAGAATAACTGGCAAAGCGGTGGTACCTACCTAGACGAACTTTGCAGAGAACAGAATAAACAAAAATAAACCGCACCGGCGAGGTCGTTGACCTCCCCGCGGTAGGTTACCTTAAGTTGCTCGAGCGTGCGAGCGAGACAGCCGTGCATATGCACGCGATGTTTTTCTGTGTAATTTTTTGGTTTTGATTTTATTTTCCATCCGAGTTCAGTACCTATAAGCAGTATGCTTATGTCTATAAATATTTGAAACTGTTTAAAAAAACACAGCTGGTATTACTGAATCTATTCAAAATATTGTGTGTTATAAATCTGTGTACTAGTTAAAATGCACCTACGCAATACGTAAGAAAGAGAGAGATAACGGTATTATATAAAAAAGAGATAATACATATATTATACTCCTTGTATGTAGATTTAACGCACATATAGACATATAATATTTAGTTTGTAGCTAATTTCTATTCGATACATTTTAGTGTAAATGTACCTGAATTAAAAATATCTCGAATAGTATAATAAGAATATGTGTATTTACTTATTATGGCATTGTTTATTAGTGAAACAGCTGCGCAGTGTTTTTTCTTAGTTTAATGTATATGAAATTAATTTAAAATTAATATATAGATTATAATGTCTTAAGCTCAAAACCAAAAGCACGATTTTAGAGTTATATTTTTAAACAGAGATTTATCGATAAATTAAAAATATTTTAAAAATCTTGTAAATCGAGCAGAACAAACAAAAATATAAGTGAATAAAAATCACTTTGACAAAAATGAAAGGTAAGAAATTAATATTTTTGTCGATATATTGACTTAATTTTTCATTATGACAGCAAAAAATCTACACAAAAATTGCGAAATATTCGATTAGTTTTGATTGTTTCATTTTATACCTTAAACCAGAACACACTGAATATTTAAAGTAATTTTTTTTTAATAATTAAAGACACTGTGTACTTGTTATAGTAGAAAACAATAATTATTATTGCAAGGGCGACAAAGAAAAGGGCCTCTTGTGTCACTATTAAAAAAAATCTAGTCAATAATCGCTCGAGTAGTAATTAAGTTATTGAAAAAAAACATAGGCATATCTTTTCTGATGCGTTACGTTAGGCCGGGTTTTCACGTGCAAGAAAACTTCTGCAAGAAGTGTCAGGCTGCCTATCAGACTGTAGCTTAAAAGTGTATACTATTCTAGTTAACACTCAGTACAGTCAGTCATAGGGTGGTAGTGGTTGTAGTGTTCATTTTGTATTTAAGATGGAACTTCCGCGAAGTCATGCCTGAGTCAGTCTATTATCTTAGTTTACGCTTGCAAACTACAGTCTGGATAGACTGTCGGACACTTCTTGCAGAAGTTTTCTTGCAAGTCTTGAAAGTCCAGCTTTAGATAAAGATGGGCCCGGCGGGCCGGGCTCACCCTCGTTTCCCTGATTTAGGTACTTGGTAGATTCATACCTAAATTGTGGAGTGCTGGCTCTCTATATCACCTTATAAAACCGCAGTTTTAGCTTAAAAGCATACCTAAATAGTGTTCAATATGACAGTTGTGCCAATTCTCTACTATTTTTACTCTTTGCTAAGGTATCTATTGTGCTTTCTACGTAAAATTTCGAATCGGAGTAGTTTGGTTTTGTGCATTATGTTTGAATTGTTGGTATAGTAGTTTTACTAGTCTTTCGCCTCCGATAAAACTAGACTAAACATCTAGTAGTAGTGACCTGTTTTAGTGTGCTTTTGACATATTAAGCGAAAAATTGATGACCACAAAATATAGATCTATAACTATAAAATTTTAATTAATATTCGCTATAAACTCAAATGACGTTTCTATTGCAGCTTAGTCTTAAAAATATCGATATTTTGCTACCTCATGCCTATTTACAGATAACGCCATGCAGGTTTTCATGTGTTGAAAAATTCTTGATATTATAAAACTGGATAAATTAAAAGGTTATATTGGACGGATAATTTATCCATCGCATGAAAAATATGATGTATTAAATAAATGCAATTAGTATTTTCTTATTTTCGTAATGTAACATAGTAATGTTGTACGTTTTGCATTTATAAATGTACATAAAAATAATATACTTACTTACTTAATTTGGTGTAAATTTATTTCTGATAGGTATGTCACATTTTGAACGATAATGCTATACCTATGTAGTACTTACTCTATTATTGGAATGAGTTAGTTTCGATCAGTCACAGGCCCGTTTTGTCATCCATTTATGCTTGACGAAACCTCTATGACACGGCTTAATATACAGTGAACTTTGCCGCTCTTAAATTAGTGAGGACGGCGGTGCAGTGGCATTTTTCCAAACAACAAATCCAAATAAAATTATGGAAACTAACGTGAGTAGTATTCATAACTACGACTAGTAAACGGCTAGCACTCACGTAATTTTAGTCGAATAACTCGACCGGTGTACATTGTACAGGCAATAAAGATCAGTCAGCGCAGAGCCGCCGTCGTGGCCGCGCATACACCGTGAAGATGGGCATCTATGTTGCATGAATACCGATCGAGTTATTCGATTAAAATTACGTGAGTGCTAGCCGTTTACTAGTTTTAGTTAACAAAAACAAAATTCAGTAGGCTGTAAGGCCGGGTTTCTTGCAAGAAAACTTCTGCAAGAAAACTTCTGCAAGAAAACTTCTGCAAGAAAACTTCTGCAAGAAGTGCCCGACCGTCTATCAGACTAGCTTGCAAATGTAAACTAGTGTAACCCCCTGTTTATTTTATCAAAGAGTTTAACAATCGTTAACAATTTTAAGCTACATTCAGACGGTCGCGGACACTTGCAGAAGTGTTCTTGCACCTGCAAAACCTAAGTGTTAAGTGTACTACATGCTTGTCTTTTTGGAGTACCTACCTACCTAACTTCATCCTAGTTGTATTGTGGATCGTCTGTGTCAAGTTTATTTTTCCTGGTATTTTTCTTTGATATTGACAACAATATTCTGAAACTTGTAATTTAAAAAATGTGATTCTATATTTACTATTCATATGCCTTATGACCTCCTTCCTCTATCAAGTAGATTTCTAAACTAGCAGCTCTATGTTCATTTTATATACTTTAGTGATAGTGATCTATCTACTATTTAGGCCCGATTTCACCAACGATTATTCCAAGTATACGGCTATTCCTTACTCCTGGATACAGCTAATTGGCAAATGAAATTACACAAAAAGACGCCATTTTGATTGTATCCAAAAAATAAGTCTTATTCCTTCACTCGGTTGTTCTCGGAAAGTTATACCTGGAATAAAATTTATTCTAGTTTGGTGAAATCGGGCCTTAATGGTTTTTCTAATACCCGGCGAAAAAATGGCACATAATGAACGCGGGGAAAATCAAAACAACCTGAAAATAAGATCGTAAATCGAGAAGGGCTCTTTTTTTTAGGTACTTACCGGACTTTAATTTTCTTTTATCTTTTGTTTAATAAAATGTGCTATATTTTATGGTCTGGTTTGTACTATTAAACATTAAAATGCATTTTGAAATAAGATCATACCTAATACCTATTATTACTCTAAACTAAAGGATAGTATTATGTTTTTAGTGCATAAAGTTAACTCACTGTTATTTACTTGCGATCATAGAGATATTTTTGTCAACAATACAATGAATAAAATGTTAAAATTATAGAACTTCTTTTATTTATCGGCGAGTCATTTTTCTTAGGTACCTCTATTTTTCCCTACATACTTACCAAAACCCAGTCGAATACTAGGTCGATCAGCAGCGCCGTATCAAGTCGATCTGCTCGATTGGTACCTATTATGTCGATTAATGCCTTCAACCGAGCATCTATCGATGACACCGATAAATTCCATAAACAGGATTTTTCACATTCTATATTTTCCGATTTCTTAATAATACGCTATATCAGAATAGCAAGCGTACATCCATCCACCCATTGATCGATGGTTGAAAGAATTTTTATTGACCGGGATCCGTCAATCACGTTGATCGATGGCAACGATCAACGATCGATCGATTGGTGTGGTATAACTAACACTACGTAGGTACATTGGTTTATCGCATCGCGACACATTGCATGCCTACATTAAGTTATAGGTTACCTACAAGTTCTTGTATTTGCCAAACAATAAGTAGGTAGGTAAGTAAGCAAAAAAAAAAACCCCTACTTCTACCACAAGTCACCTTCGCTACACGGGTGCGAGCCGCTTGCGGCCCAGCAATCAGAGCACCATGGAAAAAAAAAACGCCAACTTCTACCACAGTACCTATAATTATTTTCCAAGTTAGGTTTAAAAAGACTTGTTCAAAGCTACACAGTTACGTTACTGTACAAACAGACGCTGTACAGTGTACCTACATACTTGTCTTCACATTATAGCATAGGTGTAGGTATACCTACCTATATTTATGCTGTAGTATAGATACAAGATTGCCTTCCTCGCGGAACTGTTGTTAATAGAGATTGCCTACAATACGAGTATCATTGCCGGTTTGCTACAAAGTCAGAGGATGTGGCGTTACGGCATATTTATGGGAACATCATTAGAAGAGCTGTGTGGTGCCTATTATTTATTACATCCAATCTTGTTAGGTAGTACATAATATCTTTGTAATACACATAGGTACTCTTCCTGAGCAGGAACGACAATGGGCAGCGGGAGTCGGCAGTACCTACTTACCTAGGTATGTTTTGCTTGGGATGGGAAAACTACAACATTTTTCTGCTTACTTCTTGCTCACTGCCAAAGTGAGCTGAATTAATATTATGTGACGATGTGTAGGTGTAAATGGTAGGTACCTACCTAAAACCTAAAGTACTGCTGGTAGCAAGGCAGGCTCTAACCTATCGGTGGTTATAGGGCTGCAGGGTGAGGAACCTCCTGACAATACGTGCCGCATCATGGGCCTACCTACTGCCTTTTGAATCTGACGTATCTGAATTTTCTTTTCTTTCTTTTTATCTGGCTTCTATTCATTTTCCTTGTATGACCCTCTAGGTACGATATTGAAAATGATTGTATAATAAGCATTTTAAAACCCTATTTAAACTAGGAAAGTGCGTGTATTAGTGGTGTTTTGGCGGTTAATTAAATAGTGATGGGAAATTAACGTCCCACTTTACGGATTATATAGGTACCTACTTGTGTAAAAATGTACGGATGATAATTTATTTCCCTGTTTTTTTTTGTATGTAGGTACCTACCTTACATTTTTGATTAAGAATATTTTGTGTAAAAATATTTCGTAGGAATAGTAAACTAAAGGTAGGCTAAACAGTGTTTTTAGGATAGATCTACAAGGTTGAAATCTAGTGTCAATCTTATTAAGGCGCATAGAGTCTATTTAAAACTCTAGCGAACTTGCTCTTCAGATCCTGCACAGGTGGCGGCCTGTATAGCTAGTATCTAGGAAAAAATAATATACATATATCTAGGTACCTCTTGACAATTATTTCTTCAGCTAGGTACCTAAGTATTTGCAATAGGTGTCATGTAATAGGCATGAGATGACCAGAGTGACGAAGCAAATTCGTTTATTTAACAGACGTGATCGTTTATGGTAGGTACATGACCTAGTGACTTTGGGCACGTAGGTTTTCTCAGCTTTAGGTGGTCATGTGTAGCCAAAATATTTTGTTAATAGCTGAAACTTATAGGTGGTACCTACCAACTTGAATGTTTGTATACGTTCAAAAGAAAACAAAGGACGAATCGTTGTTACTTTTGCGGTAATAGTGAGGATATCGATATCCACCACATTGGAAGACAGTCTGGAGACGACTTTCAGTTTCTACCAGTCGCTCGGCGGGCGAACACGCATTCATTCGAGTAAAGTTACGCAACGTAACTCGTCTGCGCGCTCCGTAACCCGCATCTTACTGACACACTTTTTATTATACAAACGATATTTTAAATACCAAACTTAATTATTGGCACTAAAACTGTTACTCTTTTACAGTTCGATTTCGTGATTCCGTGTCGTCATTCTAATTGGATTGTTAAATTCGATTTAAAGTTTTGTTCAGTTAAGTTTGGTTTTGACTTTGTACTTTGCCGGTAAGGGTCGATCTGTTCTTTCCTTTTTATTTAATTAAAAATGTGTAGAACGCAGTGTTTCCTTATTGTGTGCGTTAGTGATGTGCTTTTTCTGTGAAGTGTTGAAACAAATAGCACCATCTGTCGAAAAGTAAGTCAATTTAATTAAAACTTCTATTGTTATTATAAACTGCTGTTGTTTTTCTAGTATTTATTATTTTTCTAGCCAACATATTTTTAGGCAGGTATGTAAAAATATGTACTTAAAATGTTCAGCGGTGTTTAGAAAATATTAATCTTAGAGAAACAAGAGTTTTTGGAAAGGTCTCGTACCTAATTCTATATACACTACGGTCTAACTTAAAACTTGAATATTAATACTTACCAAGTATAATATGGATAATGGAGGTCACGTCTTAAACTATAATACCAATTTAATCAAAAAGTTTAGCATCTACCTACGCATCCACCTACATAAGTAGGTACCCAGTAAGCTTGCACAAACTGTGGTCAAGCCTGGACAGATAAAACTATTTATAATAACAGCAATGAGTCCAACCAACCAGTTTTATTTTTGCTCAAACTTTCATAAGGTCATACCAATTAGGCAAGTATTTATTAACCTAGGCATTCCAATAATTAATTGAATTAGAGATAATCGATTTAAATTAGAACTTTATGGTAATACTACTAATATAGGTATAAATTATCTGTGGTACCTATTACTATACGTACTACCAAATGATCAGATAATAAGTATAAGTCTGACGCAAAGCGGTTTTTCTTCCCGGTTAAAAATGAGTTACGGATTTTTCGCCACATGACCCCATCCCTACAAATATCATTATAGATAACACACAAGTATAACAGTAGTATATCTACCTATCAGTTAGGTAGTCATCATAAAACAAATCATTGCTTTGATGTTTGATAGAAAAGACTTAACACACAATTAATTAAAAAAAAGTTGGAATTAAAACATAAGTAATAATTATGACATCTGTGGGGATGATGCCGAGAGTCCTTCACAAATAAAAGAAACCATTAAAAAACAAATCCGAAGGTACTGGCCTACTCTTCCTGCTCTACCGTCATGTAAGCGCAGAATAAAATTGTCAACTTTAAAAGCGATGGTGGCCGAGCGGCATGTGCGCTACGCAATCTCACGGCACCGGGTTCGATCCTCGGCCCTGTACCAATGACTTATCTATTAAATTATGTGCAGTTTTCGATGTCACCGCTCCGTGCCTCGGAGAGCACGTTAAACCGTTCCCGGTTGTCACGAGAATGCCTATCGCAATCGTTACGGGCAGTCAGAAACCTGATAGGATCTAACGCCTGGTCTAACCATCCCCGTTACTGGTTCCTTATGGGTTGCGAGGTCAGATGGCAGTCGCTCGTGTATTGGTAGCTTGCCGCTACAGGTTAGACTGGGAGCCGACCCCAATAACAAATGGGAAAAGGCTAAGAGGATGATGAAACTCTGTTATATTGGAGACCTAAATAAAACAGCACGATCTCTGCCAAATCATAAAACTAATCACTGCCACAACAAACAGCATCAAAAATCGGGCAAATCACAAAAACGCTTTCTTTCGTGGCATGGTTAATTGCGTTGCGCAAGAGTTTATGCGGACAATTTGGCGGAGATGCGCCGGCGGGCGTCGACACGCTTCGGTGCGTTCTTCATAAGGAACTCAACATTCTAACTACCAAGTTCCAAGTCTCTAGAAAAAAAGGCTAAAAAGGCACTTCATGAGATTTAAAAGTTAGCATTCATCCTTTTTTATATTAATGACGCGGTTTCATCCTCAATCGTCGACCAGGTTTCTCGCGAAAACTCAGTTTTCCGGGCTAATAAGATGCTGAAAAAGTATCCATGCTATGAAGTAGAGTACCTACATAAGCAAAGATCCACCCCGCCCAGCGACGCTGGAAAGTACCTACTTACCTACACGTCACTGGCCTATAAAAAAGTAAATAGGTCACCGTAATACCGCAATTACATTACACTAATTCAGAAAGATGACTAATTCGTAATACATTGCTGGTTGGAGTAAGGGTATTAGATGGAAATAACACCAAGCCAGCAATGTATATTGATTTAGCTTGTCTAAATCCAGCCGAATGTAATAACCCCTTAAGCTATAAAGAGGGTGCTGAACTGCTGACGTTAATAAGATAAGGGTGGTCTGATTACTACACTTTTACCCGTCTGCGCTAAAGTTTGACAGCTACCAAGTTCACTTATCCCGCTATGACTTACCTACCTACTGCAACGCATTTGGGTGTGTTCTGGAGAAGTAAGTGCGAACTTAAGAGCTGGCAAACCTTAGTGCAGACGGGCAGTGTTTGTGTGGTTTTCACGCTAAAACGACTGAACCGATTTTAGGTTACTTATGTTACATTGTCAACTTACAATACTTTTGGTCCCGGAAAATCTAAGAGTTCCTTTGGAAAGCGGATTTGTTTGACGGGCCTGATAGCTCAATTGGTAATAACCATGCCTTCTGATCTGTAGGTTGTGGGTTTGATTCCCACTCAAGACAAACATTTTTGTGATGAACATCGATGTTTGTTCTGTGTCTGGATATTTAAACAAAAAGTATTTAAGTATTGTATCAGTTATCTGGTTCCCATAGTCCAAGCTTTGCTTAGTGTGGGAATAGATATGGCGCTGTGTGAAATGTCCATATTGTTATTATTTATTTTAAACTATACATACCTACTTATATTAAGGTGGAACGTTTCACTAGCGCGGCAAATTCAAATTTTCTTGCGTTCTTTTGCCAATAATAGCTTAATTATTAACGTTATTACATTAAAACTGATTTAACGTAAAGAAATACAATGTATCAATCATTGGTTTAGCGACAAATGGCAATAAACAAATTTCGTCTTAGTTTTTCAGTCTATTGCCATTTGTCGCTAAACCAGTGATATAATTATCTAGGAGATACTTTTAATTGAATTTATTGGTACATTTTCTTTATTTGCTCAAAATTAGTTTTCATGTAATCACGTTCAGTAATTAAGCTATTATTGGCAAAAGAACGCAAGAAAATTTGAATTTGCCGCTCTAGTGAAACGTTCCACCTTAAGGAAACCGCGGGGCTTAGCTGTCTACATAACTAAACAGTCATAATATTATTTCGTACCACCGGCACCGCTTGAGGCATGGAATGGAATACTTACCTATGTGCATGCTTAAAAACGAACCTACACTTAAAGATTTGCGCTATGATATGACCTTCGTATTATCGAGTTAAGTCAGTCTTTGCTGATGTTTCGCAAGCTACGTCGCCTAAGCCGAGTTTTGCACCCAGCATTTTTACATAATATAGAGACACTATTATTTTGATGCTCATAACTATAAGTCAGGCGGATACAGGCGGGAGGCGCAGGCGCCGCGCGCCCCCCGCCCCCCTTGGCGCAGGCAGTCCAGCACCAAGCGCGGTAATTAGCCAATATTTACCAGGAAGATTAGGAGTACATGGAATTCATCAGTTAAAGAAATGAGCACAAATTGGTCTTGTATCGTAATACTTATGTGTTTTACCACCATATCCCCAAATTCCTCTCTTGGACTCCCCCTACTATAATGATTTGTGCGCCCCCCTTAAAACATTTCTGTATTCCGCGCCTGATATAAGTAGGTACTTATGATCCGTCATAAAATAGTAGAGACGTGAAGATCTGAAGAAGAGGAGATTGAGCTATTGCTCTATCTCCTCTTTGCCAAATCTTACAGCAATAGAAATTGCACTCTCTCTTACAACGGTGAAGGAAAACCTCGTGAGGAAACTGGCATGTTCAAGAATCACAAAATGAACATAGTTATTGTGTTATCCACCAGCCCGCACTTGACCAGTGTGGTGGATAATGGCCGTCGGAGATAGCCATGTCCAATCAGGAACTTATTCTGCTAATGACGAGTTGACGATGATACAGTATTCAAGATTCAAACATTGTTTTATGAAACCAGTTCCCTACAAGAGATGCAGTAGCGATGCAACGCCGGGTTGCGCAACAAATTGCACAAATCGCGGAACTTTGACTCCGCGAGTTTGCGGCACGACGCAAAGTTTACCGGTGAACTCAAAGAAATCTAGGTAAACCTCTGTCGGTGTTAGCTTGGTCACAGATAATATAATAGGTACTTACCTAGTAGCTTGGTTAAAAATATGCTCGAAGGTGTCGGCAGCTCGGCACGGCCTTTTATTAAAGGATTATTTGAGGATGGTTCTAATTGCTGTAGTCCCTTACTAATTTTTATACCGACTTTATTTGTAGTAGATACCTTTTATAATTTAGTAATTATATTCCGAAAATATAAAACATGATTGATTGAAATAGTCGAGTGTTCATTTTACAAATTAGGAACATAGGTACTTTGAATAAAAAATTGTAAGGTTGGTAAATGGTATATAGAGACAACTCTCTATAGACCATTTACCGAATAATTTACCAATTTATATGAGACTAGTTGACCCGCCCGGCTTCGCACGGGTTAACTAGTTTTACATCCTAACCCTGTTCATGAGAACAGGTAATCGAAAGGGAAAAAATAGGAGATTTTTTTTTTGTACTTAGACGAAAGCATTTGACCACTGTCTCACCTGATGGAAAGTGATGACGCAGTCTACAATGGTGCATGCTTGCCTAGAAGATACCTGTTCACCCTTGACTTGAAGACTCCCAGGTCATATACCTAGGTACCTATACTTAGGATGAATGGATGGGACGGTGGAGGCAGGCAGGTGCTGCCTGCCTCCCTTCTGTTGCCGATCTATAGAGAGGAGAGAGACGTGTATATCTTAATAAGTAATTGTATTGCATTGACAACTTTATTTCTTTCTCATGATAGAAGCAAGTTGTTCAAACAAACAGTTTCAACAAAGATCAAATATGTTGAAAGAAACTCGATAGAGGTATAATTTGGTAACATTGTTATTGAAAATATTGCTTGTTTTAGAAGCTAACGAATACATAATCAGATCGAGTATTAAAAATATTTGGGATATCGTATTGAATTGAAACCTAAGTTTTGTTTTGATATCAAGGAATTGTTGGTGTTGGTTTTTGTTTCGTTATGTGCGATGTGGGAGCTGGTAGGTGAGGTGATGGTACTGGCTACCATATTCTGTCTGGGCTATTAGCGTAGCGGTTGTACCTAATTGTACTCTTTGTGGTTTTTTATTGCCTACTATTTCCGCCAAATGTGGCACAACTTATTGGATTTGTTTATAAACTTAGGGACTTCTATGTTGTTATTAAATGTAGTTACATTTCTTGAACTGCCATTCCCCATCCACGTTTAAACCGAACGATGGAATAGGTAAATATTTTAAGTTTTTCAGAAAAATCCAGTATCAGCTGCTATTTGCACATTGCACGTTAGAAAGGTCCGTTCAGGCTTCGTTTAGAAAAAACGTTTTGCTAATTCCTCAATTTATAAGGATGTAAAGTAAATGTATACTGACTTATTAAAATAATTGTCATTTTTATTCTGTTATTTTTTCGTTTGTCAACATTAAGGCTTTCTCTTATGTTTATAATCATTATTTATTAGCTTCTAAGCAGCTGTTAGTTTTCCATGTAAAATAAAAATAAATAAAAATAAACATTGAAAATATTACAAAATTTTAATCCATCCATTTGATATTCCAAATCAGGAAGACATTCGTTCGTGCGTTAATTGGAACTGAACTAGGTAGGTACCTATAGGTCGTAGGTAAGTGCATGTCCATATCCAATTGTCCATGTCCACACACGTTTTCTGTTTTAATTCAGTATTTTTCTGTTTGCTCTACTAAAATGTCACATAATTTTCTCAGCTTTCTCGCAATAAACTACGCTGTACTAAAACAAAAAGCCTTTCCAAAAACTGGAATTACTTCTCAAAGGAATTCGGTGAGCGTCCGAGTGCAGTCGCGTGCGCTGACGCTGAATTGTTCGCAAGGTCGGGTGTCGTAACCTGACAAGCAATTCACGTGGTCCGCTTGTCAACGACTGCTTATGATTACGATAAGATCCAGTCTATTGACTGCTGTTTCTTTCGGTGTGACCATCAAGGGTAGATATCGTGTTGCTCTACTTACACCTTGGACGAATTAATCAGTTGTTTCATTTAATACTGCTTTTTACTTGCTTTTGTTTTTCTCATTCTTCTTCTACATCGTGTCGGTCTTAACGGAGCAATCGTGGTCGTCACGAAAAGTGGTGCGCTGATGAAGCTCGCCTCATGACATTTCGGCATTTCTTGAGGAAGCAGATTGCCTAAGTGAAAATATTAGAAGAGTTCTTTTTCTGGAAACCCTTGAAGAGGCTTCCACGTATTCCGTCATAGGCAGGTACTGTACTGTGAGCTCTTCCAGCTGCTCACGCAATTACTCGTTTATTCTTAATTTAAGTAGTTCTTTTGATGGACCTACTAAGCCTTCATTGTTCTTGCAATTCTTTCACAAGAGCTAAAAGAGGTACATAGGTACAGAGAGAGTACCTAATTCACAGTAGTTGTTTCAGCAATTTCTTTGATGGAACTAGTAAGTTAACTAGAAATATATCTCATCTTAGGATCATCATCAACAGCCTGCGAAGCGTTTACCTACTGTTGAACATAGGCCATAGGTCCTCCCACTTTCGGGCTACTGTAATCGCTACTGCTACGAGGTACTGTCTCGATATTGGTAAAGACTAGAGTCTAACAGCACAGCACGTAAAAAAATCACCACGCCTGTCATCGACTTCTAAAATATTTGCTCATTACGAAATTTGACCTCCTTAATAAAGTGCGCAGTGCACAGGTCAATATACAATATCTCATATCACTTTCGCATAAGTTTTGTTATGGGGTAATTATAGGCGATTGACCTTTTGCGATGCGATGGAGGATTGGGTATTGTAATTGATTGGCTGCGATGGTCGAGTTGCGGTCAGAGGTTGGTAAATCGATGGCAAAAGGCCTGAAGCGGCAACGGAACTTCTAAAGTAATTTCTGAGAGTGACGTCAGAGGCTGCGCTGTAAAGTTGTGGTAGGTACTACAAATGAACTCAACATTGCGAAGAACAGAACTGTTGTATAATGTTACTGCAGCGTATACGTTGATAGATGCTGCCTATAACTACTATGCTTCCTAAGATTTCAAGTGATGACTTATGGTACTGAGACGTGGTCTCTTACTTAGCCTCGATAGTAAGCTCAAAGTCACGCAAATACCTATAAAGAGAGAGAGCTATGCTCGGTGTTTCCCTGCGAGATAAGATCCGAAATGAAGAGATCCGCAGGAGAACTAAAGTGACTGATATAGCTCTTAGAATTAGCCAGTTGAAATTGGTCAAACGCTAGTCTAGTCAAATATATAAAAAAAAAAAATATGGCAATGGGCAGGCCATATCGCTCGTAGAACTGACAACCAATGGGGAAGAAAGGTTCTCGAGTGGCGACCACGTACCGGAAGAAGCAGCGTAGGCCGGCCCCCCACTCGGTGGACCGACGACCTGGCGAAAGCCGTGTGGAGCCGATGGATGCAGGAGGCGAGCAGCCGCTCAAGGTGGCGCGCTCTGGAGGAGTCCTATGTTCAGCAGTGGACGTCTTCAGGCTGATGATGATGATGACATAATGGAGAGGGCGAAGTTATTGTACGTGTTTTCAGACACACTCAAACGTTGTAGTGGAAGATGTTAAAATTATTTAGATAGGTATCATTGATACAATTCACGCTCTCGGAAATGGTACACTTTGTAGGATGGTGGAGGTGTCCCGAAATTGACATTTTATGAGAATTTCTCGGCACTTATTTTCAGATTTGTTTCCGCTGGCTTTGTCTCACTGAAAAATATTTCGACTCGACGGTGGTCATACTGGTAATGAATGGGATGGAAAACTTCCCATTCGTATCTAGTATTAGATTCAAATAAAAAGAATTCCAATTCTTGCCGGTAATTATACCTAACATACCTGTACCTACATCCTTGCGGGACTTATCAGTATATTAGTTGACCGTTAACGTCTATTAAATCAGACTGTAGTCTTGAACACAGACCTAAATCCTATCAGAGTCGGAAACCGAGCTGTATAATAACTGCTATTAATAATCACATCACTACAAAACATTTGTCTTTTGGTGGCTACAAAAGGAGGCTTCTTTCTTGACCATTTTAGTTAGATCATCAGAGAATGAAAGCGTGTACAAAGACCAGTTTCTACCTCATAAGACTTCATCTGAGGATTATAAGTATAATGTAGGTACCTACTGCAGTACAACTGGTCATCAAGTAGGTCAACCCACCCGTTTTCAGGGCACCACGGGATTGCGGTCACTCGGATTCAATGTCACTTGTATAATACGTTGTAACTCGTAACAGAGTGAAAAGTGCTTTAAGCAATGTTGCGTCAGCGCGGGACGCATCCATGCAAGGTGTAGCCAGCTAGTTTAATGTAACCACAATTAGTAGGTAGATAGGTACTTACGTCTAAAACACCATAACGTCTAGATTTTTTAAAACGACTGCTGTGGCATATTTTGACCACGACCTCGCTTGGCAGTGATGATAGGGTTGAAATTAAAAGTGTAGGACGTCACGAATAGAGAAAGAGTATAGATACAGAAATTAAAAAAGTTGCATTAGTCGATGCGACGCGTGAGCAAAATGCTGGCACTTATTTGGCCCAACGCATCAGCATTGCAATTCAACGTGGCAATGCGGCCAGCATGTTGGGTACGCTACCTACCGGTAGTGGGCTGGAGCACTTGGACTGTCTATAGGCCATCGCGGCTATTATACAGTCCATAAGTGTTCTTTGTAGTAGGTAGTGTAGCTAGTTTAGTTTAGTTTAGCTTAGTTTAGTTTAGTTTAGTTTTTATTATTGTAGTAGTTAGCTTGAGTAATAAAGGCAATTTGCCCATTTAAAAAAAAAAGTTGCTTTTAATATCTTTCGTCTCATAAGGACTGTGTGAGGTAGTAGTCTAAAAGCAGTTGTTTCATTTTAATAATGAACCATGGCGCCCTGTAATAGCGTTGTAAAACTAATATGTGCGTTACATCACTTTCATTAGGCGCGGTCACACGCGACTGACAGCAAAAACAAGGCATATGCTTTGTTTTGACGGTGCCGTTTTCGAGGCCGCGATCTACCCTATACCTATTTCATCGTAGTTCAGAATTAGTTGCTACGTGTTGCATGACTCCCTCCCGTCCAATGGCTCGGTCAAAGTATGTTCGCGTAGCTTTCTCCTCATTGTTTAAATGGCACACAAAATTATGCTGAAATCATAATATTGGGTATGCTGACATCATCTGCACAAATACAGCAATAGATACCTAAGTTATACTTGCGTGATTTGCACAAAAGTTTGTTTGTCAGGGATGTATTATTTTATTAATAGGTAAGTTTAAGTAGGTACCTAATTAGTAGCATAAAACGTCCCAGCTATACAGTTATATGTTATCATCATCAGTGTGAAGACGTCCACTGCTGAACATAGGCCTCCCCCAGAGAGCGCTACATTGAGCGGCTGCTCGCCTCCTGCATCCATCGGCTCTCTGCTTGTTTCACCAGATCGTCGGTCCACCTAGTCTTACGCTGCGTATTCCGGTTCGTGGTCGCCACTCGAGAACCTTTCTTCCCCATCGGTTGTCAGTTCTACGAGCGATGTCGCCTGCCCATTGCCATTTCAACTTGCTAATTCTAAGAGCTATATCGATCACTTTAGTACAGGACAGGGACATGTAGACGGTTTCAAATCCCACTCATAATGCAAATTTTTCTTTTAACCCAATATTAATCTGGTAATAGGCATATTAGTATATAAAATATCATAAGTAGGTTTCCGTGTCATAATGTAGCTATTTTTTTTGTAACTATAGGCATTTTAACCAGCATATTCTGGCTGACGGTCTACATTTTCGAGAATGAATCATAGCTAATTATGCTTTGGAGACGACTCATCAGCAACTATAGTTATCTGAGACGAAATTTTTCTCTACAAACAATGGACAATGGTCCTATAAGGGTTCCGGCTTATAAAATGTATACGGAACCCTGAAACGCAATGGTAACTTAGTAACTAATTAAATAAATAATAAATAAATAAATAAATGTGTGGACATTTCACACAGCGCCATCTAGCCCCAAACTAAGCATAGCTTGTACTATGGGACCAGATAACTGATACAATACTTAGATACTTTTTGTTTGTAAATACATATATAGGATACAATATAACACCCAGACACAGAACAAACATCGATGTTCATCACACAAATGTTTGTCCGGAGTGGGAATCGAACCCACAACCTACAGATCAGTAGGCAGGGTTACTACCAACTGAGCTATCAGGCCAGTCATTGTTGCAAGATACTATAGTACCATCTACTTAATTACTAATTTACCTTAGTTGATGTTACTTTCCATAGGGTCCACTCTTCCAGTGGACGTAGCCTTCTCGATCCTCTTATCCCGGCAACGGCCCAAGCCGAGGCTCGCACCCCAGGGGTGCCCTTGTGCTAGTTGCCTCCCACTTTTGACGGTTGGGCGCCTTAAGCGCCTGCCCTCCCACCCGGTGACGCTGTAAAGGTCGGTAGAGACCAACAGCATTAGACCGTTCAAAAAAAAAAAAAAAACCTTAGTTGATGTTACGGTTACGCTACGTTACCAAACCAGTCCTGGCAGTCCTGTAACATTTGCGTGTCCAGCGCTGCACAAAACTACAATCTTGGCATTACACAAGTATGTAATTATCAATAAGTAATTTATGATCAATGATCACATAACAATGAATTGAGAGATTCCAACATAATGCATTAAACAAGGCTTGGTTATCACACTATTATTTATATTTATATTTATATATATATATATATATAATATTATAAAGGCGAAAGTTTGTGCGTATGTGTGTATGTGTGTATGTTTGTTACTCTTTCACGCTCTAACAGCTAGACGGATTTGGATAAAATTTGGTATGGCAGTAGCTTGTACCCTGGATTAAAACATAGGCTAATTTTTATCCCAAAAACGGGAACGGTTCCTGTAGGAACGTGGGTGGAACCGCGGGGCGCTGCTAGTAATCTATATATATAATAACTCTGTAACTGGCATAAACCTGTAGGTACATTGAATACTATTTGAAAATTTTGATTGCATTACATTTCTTTATAGATATAAAAGTAAAACAATTTTTTTTGGATTATTTGTGTTTCAGTCTGTGTTCTTTTGAACACGCATCAAGCTGGAACTACACAACGGATTTCACTGAAATTTGGTATGGTTATAGCTAATTTTTCAGAATAACATTTAGGAAACTTTTTGTTTTCTAAAACGGCCAAGTGCGGGTTGCACGAAGAAACATGACTTATGTAATTTTCATGCAAGATTTTTTGTCTGTATTATTTTTTTTATTTATACTCATCCTGTCGAAGGGAAGATGGAAGGAAAAGGGGAAAAGCATGAATGGATGGGACGGCAATAGAAGGGAGGAAGCCGAAGCCTGCCTTCCTTTGCTGGCCCATCCATTCATCTTTTTCCCTTTCGCTTCCCTCTTACCCATAAACAGGGTTAAGGCGTAAAACTAATTAACCCATGCAAAGGCGGGGCGGGTTAACTAGTTATAAATATGTAAATAAGACTAGAAGCACCTATTAAACTAGGTATTTAGCCTTCATACTTTAATATACATCGTATATAGCTTTTCATTAGCAAACCAAAGACTAAAATACTGGTGATCGTTTTTCCGTCGAGTTTTTCCTGCGTCTCACCAACGCTCTCGTCCAATCACGAGTACAGTGTTGCCAACGCCCACCTTAATTTTAAAAAAAATATAGGAAAAAAAAAAACACGACTGTAGTGTATAGTTTAATTACCATTACCTTCTAAGTATACATTGCCTATACATATATACGGGTCAGGTGGAAAACGAAAACTATACCTTCTCAAAATCTTCGAAGTTACAAACTTACTGATATATTATGACATGCGCATTATTGTGTTATTATTATTGAAATTAAACTTCGTACATCTTCCATTAGGTATATTTGTTGCTTCTTATACAAACTTCAAATACTGCACTAATTACTAATCAAAGTGTTAATCGGCCTATATGTCTTGACGATGCTGCTGCTCAACGCACAGGTATCTACTATACTAGTCAAAGAGCTCAACGAGAATTAACTGCTTTTTCTACATTTTCGTATTGCTTGGGCTCCCCAGCAAACTCAATATTTTTCAAGCGGAACCATCCATGTTTGGCTGATGGTACCAATACTACCAACCTATCAATCAATCATGGCTCTTCTGACAGTTTGCCAACCAAAAAAGTTGAAGACACGTCTTAATTTTTAAAAGTAAGAATCGATTAATAAATTTTACGACATTATTATTACTATATTACTACCTATACATAACTAACTAACTAGGATGGCGCAGTGACCCAAAATGAGTCTTGGCCTCCGATAGTAAGAGCCGCCACTTCGATCTATCCTGAGCTCCTGCCAGTTTTCGACCCCGAGGCCACGCACTGTGCCCACGCAGGTCCTTCAAGGACCAAGGACACAAGTAGACAAGGACCGTCCTTGTCTACTTCATCACTAAAGCGATACCTAGGACAGCCAATTGCACGCCAGCCACTTGCCCGAACCTCATCCATCCGTTCGACGTGGCCAAGCCAAAGAAGTCTGTGAGCTTCGAAATAAATTTCACCGATGATGTTTGGCTCAGCCACTAGGCTACCAGCTAGTGACTACCTAATAACATAAAAATAAAATTAAAATAAAAAAGCCTTTATTTCTACTGCATATTATTATGAAATTTACACTAAGAGATTACACTTATTTAAATATTTATGTTGCTGAAGTTGCCTCTGCGGCATAGGCCTCCCCTATCCTTCTCCATACTTCCCTTTCCCTAGCTCTTTGCATCCAGTCAGGTCCACATATTTCCGTAAAAATATCTCTCCACCTTTTCCTTTGTCTTCCCTGGTTTCTTTTCCCGTCTAATGGAATCCATTCTGTGACCCTTTTAGTCCATCTTGTATTTTCAAGTCTACATATATGTCCCACCCATTTAAACTTTAGTAGTCGCGTCCGTTCTGATATGTCATACATTCTCGTTTTGTTTCTTATAACTTGGTTGCTTACTTTGTCTGCTCTTCTTACGCCTAACATGCTTCGTTCCATTTTCCTCTGACAGATCGCTATTTTCTCCTCATCTTTTTTCCTAAGCGCCCACGTTTGGCAACCATATGTCAAGCATGGTAGTATTGCCGATTCAAACACTTTCTTTTTTATTCCTATCTTTACTTCTCTATTTTTCATAATTTCTTTTAATCCCCAATATTTCTTCCAGGCTAAGGTAATTCTTCTCTGTATTTCTTTTTCTGTGCAGTCTTTAAATGATACCAGGGTTCCAAGATATATATACTCTTCTACATACTCAATTTTTGCGTTGTCTACTATAACATTCACTGGCTCACAATTCGTCAGTATTTTTGTTTTAGATGCGTTCATCATTAGTCCTACTCGCTTACTCTCTCTGAATAGTTCGCAGATCATCTTTTCCAGGTCAGGTGCATTTTCTGCAAACACAACTATGTCATCTGCAAACCTTAAGTGACTTAGATATTCTCCGTCAATCTTCACCCCCTTGTTTTCCCAGTGACTACCTATACATATTAAAACATTTTTTATTGGCTGTTAACTGCATTAATAATAATAAATTGGTGATAACTTTGGCCTCACTCCCCATCCCACCATGATAATAAAACATCAGATGATTTATTTTATATGTTACAATAATTTGAGAATAATAATAAACATTGGCATATTATTATTTATTAGCATTCTTATTGATAAGGACAAAAGAACGTAAATGTCAACAGAAGATTACATCTTAAACAGACCTTAGAGTCAAGGTTTCTACGAATTTACCATAATAATATTATAAAATACGGGTATTTTAGGCTGTAATATGCGGGTCACTGCATAAATTAATAAATCTGTGATATTATTATTGTATAATTTGTATAACTCTGCAATGATTGTGTTTAAATTAATACAGAGTGTGGTCCAAGTTACAAGCGTGCGAATGAATCTAAAACTTCTTTAAGGCTGACCTCACATTGGGCATTAGTGATCCTCGAGCGACTTTTCGCGATATCGCAGCGACACACGCCCGCGCCGTAAGATGCTAAAGTGTTGCGGTGATCACGCGGCGTTATCGTCGGTAAGTCGCTTGAGAATCGCTACCGCCCAATGTGGGGGCAGCTTAAAATGAATTAATATTTTTTTAAGGCATTTTATACCGAAATCACTTTAATAAATTTCATACTGAAGAGTAGGTACTTGGATGATATACTTTTTATAGTTATTTTATTAAAAAACCAACGTACTGAACCGACTACTTATATGCTAACTGATCCTGAAATGATACTGAAAATTTTAGATTCAAATAAAAATAAAAGGTTCCAAATCGGTTTTTACAAATTACAGAGTCTGAGGTAAGAAACATAAAAAAGTAAAAAGAAGAACCTAATTGAGAACCTTTTTGAAGTTGGGTAAGAAAAATAAATGAATGCCCGAATGATGCGTTGTTTTATTAATCTCATGAGTGGTCAACATTTTAGAGATAGGTACTGATTGTTTCTGTGACTTTTTTGTTCAAGTGTGGATGATTCGTCCAAGAGTTAAGTAGGTAAGAAATATGAATACCTGAACGAAAATTTTACCTTTAAAATTAACAAATTATTTTAAGCAGAATCGCTATAAGCGTGTAACTGGGACAGTAATTCCTATTAGTAGTTAAGTCATAATCGGCGGCGTTGGTTAGGAATTAGCTTCGGAAGTAGGGGTCAAATGTTAAGAGGATATGCTTGCATGTTAAACCGGTTAATTATGTCACAACTGAGATTAATCTGTTTTTGGTTATGTTATATGATAAAACAGAGTAAAATTATTAAATTACATACTATTAGGTTTGTATACAATTTAAACTTCCAATTGAGATTAATGACCCCGCAATTTTTTCTACTTTAATATAAGTGACAATTTAATTACCATCGTAATGTCACCTACCCAAACCCTTGCCCCTACCCTGTGTCCTATCTACCCAGCTAAAAGTGTTACGGAAAACATCAAAAAATAACTTTAACGTTGCTACATTATTTAAAAATAGCATAACGTTTAGTTATTTTAAACACAACAAATTATTCTTACACATTATTTATAGTGACTCCGGGCAGTGTCATAATCGCACATCATAAATTCTAACTCAAACCAATAACAATGCTGATTTCTAACCTTTAGGTTATGACGTCTATGTGACCAACTTTAGCATGCACTTCTACTCCATAAATACTATGATCGACTCTGTAACTATGCGAAATTCAGTGAACTTTAAGTATAAGAAGTTTAAGTCTAATTTGCAACGTCTGATATGTAGTTTTTAAAATCACCGCTGTCATAATAAAATGGTTCTTTTTACATTAATGAGATACATTGTACCAAATATGGATAATCTCGAATCTGTAATGGGTGCTTATAGTGCAGTAATAGCCGCGAGATGATAGAGATGTCCTTACGCCAACACATTACAGTGAAATATTGGCGATCGAGTGATCACAATCGATTAGAATGCAATGCCGCATGCCGTGCCGTTGTTTTGGAATGTGTTTTACAATGTCGATGATTTGCTTGTAAATAATTATTTATTTCTTTATTTGGTTACTGGTTAGATAACTTTTATTATAGGCACAAAAATACAGAGATATAATACAGATAGAGAGAATAATGCTATTAAACTCTAACAAGAAATGCTGTTCGTTGCTAACTGAATCAATAATTTGAGAGCGACTAAACCTATTTTGGTATTTTTTTATTTTTAAATGTTCGTTTAAAGTTTTTTTTTTTTTTTTTTTTTTTTTTTTTTTTTTATGTGATTGAATGACGTGACGAGCTAGTCGTTCACCTGATGTTAAGTGACACGGCCGCCCATAACAGTTGCAGTGTCACCCGGAACTTTAAAACAATAGTTTCGCGCGACACTGCACTGCGCACGTCATCCTGAGACATCACCCAGTCTAATAATCAAATTACTAGACTGAGTGATCAGATCATAAAGTCTCATTTGCCCAGTAATTTCACTAGCTACAATGCCCTTCAAACCGGAACACAGTAGTGCTTGCACACTACTGCTTGGCGGCAGAATAACTGGCAAAGCGGTGTAGCAAAGTAGTTTGAATCACAGCATTCTCCCTATTTCTAAGTCTATGGTTTGAATTTAGGTTTTTATCGAATGAAAGATTAACATAACATAACATAATCATTTATTTCTCCTTCACAAATCAGCGGGGTGATCATGTAACTTTGATAGCAATGCAACAGAAGAAATTTCATTCCGAATTTGAAAATTTTCACAGTAACTATGCACATAAACTGCGTATTGAAACTGTCAAATCCATACATTTTTGTGTTTCTATTGGTTGCAATCAAGTTACATGATCGCCTGGCAGTTAACAGAACTTTAGATTGAAATACATTAACGTTATAATGTAATTTAATTTTAACACTGTTGGAGGAAATGAAGTCGCGGGCAATAGCTAGTAATGTATATATATATGTATAGTTTACGGCGCTTGCGTAACCAAGCAATCAATTATTATAACCAGAGAGCTTAAAGAGCTTACAATAAAAAATAAGATTATTAGGTTGTAAAAAAGTAATTTGCAACCTGACAGCTGACATTAAAATCTGTTTTAATCGATATTTGGATTAACGATACATTGTAACAAAACCTACATAGCATAATCGTATTGTATTTCAAAACGTACAGTCACGCACTACTTGCGTTCCAAATTCGATTCGATGAGATTGAATAACATTGTATGGATTGATCGAATAACATCTCTCGCTCGAGGTGTTTATTTGCAAAGGATTTTTATAATAAAGAGCGTCATAATTAAATTGATAATCAAATTAATTACATTTTTAGTAGAGTTGTGTGCCTACGTCTACGTACCTAATCGTAATATTCATTTTGTATAATATTTTAATCAAGATTTCAAAGGTTGCGTATTGAATGTGGACTTGAAGATAGACAATTCATTAAAAAAGATAAAAGCAAAATAATAAATCAACATAATTAATTACTGCTATTGCTGATAATACGCGATTATTACATTACATTAGTGTATTCCTAAACAGGAATAATGTCAAGGAGCTATCGTTAGATTCGTTAGAACTTAAAATGTTAATAAAATATTTGAATAATCATGTCATTATCAGAACTGCGTGAAATTAATTTTAATCGTCATTATTTGCATTGTTCCACACGATTTGATTTATCGAACTAATTGACTGTAAATATTGACTGATCGATGATATGTGGAGCTTATTTAATTTAGCCTTGATTGATCAATGAAATTTGTCAAACAGGATACGCCTGCAAACTATAAATTATTAAAAAAATAGCACAATACCTAGTAAGGCTTGCCTAATGTGATTTTATACAGACATTATCAATTTAGTAAAAAATATAATTGAAAGAACTTTAGAATGAATTTTGTTTAACCCGCCCCCTAATTACCTAACTTGCAACAGGTTTGCGACAGGCGTAAATCTCGCGGTGATTGCTGTCATACATCATTAGTGGTGTCGAGAATGTATGCTTCGCTACTGCTGTCGCATTGCTACTGCTGTCGCATTGCTGTTGCAAATTTTACGTAATTACCCCGCCGGTAAGCTGCTGTTTCTTCCTATAGGTCAGAATTTAATAGTTTTATTGGTCCAATTGGGCATTGCGCCGCCTAGCTGGTTTAATTAAACGCAAATAACTCAGGTGTCTCTTTTAACAAGCAATCTTATTAATCACATCAGTAACAAGTGTTACTTAAGACTTAGTAGGTTCTTAGTTGACAAGTGGGACGAGGGCGATGCGCCTTGTTGCCCGCACTAATGTCCGTTACAACGAAACACTAGCAGTTATCATTATAACGCATAACGTAACGACAATTTATAACTGCTATGTCTGAGATAACAGTTTAGCACGCGACAGTCCCCGATGTTTGGCGAAGGGGAAATAAGGGTCAGTTGGTACAGAAAAAGGTAAGTAATATGAAAAAAAAAATTGGGAATGGTTAACGAGCAGCCATAAAATGCACTGGCCTTAATTAAATTTACGTAGGCCGGCCAGGGTTTCTTTCACTCAAAATCTACAGTCAACACACATTATCACAACTACAGAGCACGAAAAGCGTCAATTTTTTTAATGCTCTGTGATCACAACAGTATTAGTAAATCTGTAAATCCGAGATAATATGTTTAAAATCGAAATTAAATTGAGAATAAGTATAAAATATTGATTCATAGTTATTATAAGTACTCATTACATAAAACAAATGGAGTAAAGACAATAAGTTAAAAAGACGGGTTACTCTCCGAGGTCCCCGTTCTGGAGGACCACGAATAATAATATGATTAAGATTACTTACTACATTTATTTTTCTCCTTGTTAGGGTTCCGTACCCAAAGGGTAAAACGGACCCTTTTACTAACGCTCCGCTACCTGTCTGACTGTCCGTCTGTCACCAGGCTGTATCTCATGAACCGTGATAATTAGACAGTTGAAATTTTCACAGATGATGTATTTCTGTTGCCGCTACAACAACAAATAATAAAAAATAGAATAAATATTTAAGGCGGCTCCCATACAACAAACGTGATATTTTTTGCTCGATTTTATAGATAATGGTACGGAAACCTTCGTGCGCGAGTCCGACTCGTACTTGGCCGGTTATTTCTATAGTTTTAACTTGTATACACTGTGTTTTAAGCTAAATAAAAAAATATAAATATTTTTTATGACAAACGTGATAGAGTCATATCCTGCCTCTCTTCTAGACTAAGAAATCTGCATAATAAATGCTTTATGTCAAAATAATAGCTTAGAATATAAATGGCCTGCGTGTCACTTCCATTTTCACTAAACCAATGTTAGATCACTATCACTATCACTTGACGTAATTGCAAACAAAGCTTTGTTGTTCGCGTTATGTAACGACGTATTTGATACAAAGATAATGTACAAAATTACCTACTTTTTAATTCGTATTTAATAATACTACGTTAAAATTAACTGGCGATTCATTAATGTCTTTTCTAGTACAACACAACACAATACAAAAATTCTTTATTGTATACCACAAAGTACTTAATTAATGTTACATAATATCTGTAGTAGGTATTACAATGGGCGGCCTTATCACTAAAAGCGATCTCTTCCAGGCAACCTTTGGATGGACAGTATTATTATATATATTTTTTAAAAGGATAAATTAATAAAATGTAAATCCGTTATTGGCTGTAAGTGTAATTGTAAGTTTCCTATGTATTCGTTTTAAGAGCTGTGGATTTTGTAAATAAATAAATAACCACTACAAGACACACACGAAACACACACACCCCCACACAATACATTCTCCCCGAACGTCGTCGTCCATGGGTGACCCGCCCCCTAATTACCTAATTTGCGACAGGCGTAAATCTCGCGGTGATTGCTGTCATACATCATTAGTGGTATAGCGTAGCATACATGCTCGACACCACTAATGATGTATGACAGCAATCACCGCGAGATTTACGCCTGTCGTAAATTAGGTAATTAGTGGGCCGCTCCCTTATTACGTAAAGTTTGCAACAGGCGTAAATTTCGCAATCATTGCTGTCAAAGCTGTCAAACGTCACTTTGGCCGAGCAGAAAGCGATCGAGCGCTAGATCACAGACTGTCGGACAATCAATGAACTAAAAAGTCCATTATTTTGTTTCCGTCTGCTGTTCTGTTGCTAGTGGCGCCAGTATCAAAGGCCAAAGTGCATTCAGCGACAGGCGAGCAAGAGGCGGGCGACTGCGACCGATTGCTAAGTGTTTTGCTGTCGCTTTGCTACTGCTGTTGCTTTGCTACTGCCGGCCCATCCTGTCGCTCTTGTACTTATGCCCGTCTGTTCTAAAGTTTGACAGCTCTTAAGTTCATACTTATCTCTCTAGCTCCTGGTTTCTCGTACGTTAGTCAACGTTACACAAGCGCGCGAAATTCAAATTTTCTTGCGTTCTTTTGCCAATAATAGCTTAATTACTCAACGTGATTACATGAAAACTAATTTAGCGCAAATAAATATAGGTAATGTATCAATAAATTACAATGAAAAGTATCACCTAGATATAATTAGTTTAGCGACAAATGGCAATAGACTGAAAAACTAAGAAGAAAATTGTTTATTGCCATTTGTCGCTAAACCAATATCTAGGAGATACTTTTAATCGTAATTTGTTGATACATTGTATTTATTTCCGCAAAATTAGTTTTCATGTAATCACGTTGAGTAATTAAGCTATTATTGGCAAAAGAACGCAAGAAAATTTGAATTTCCCGCGCTAGTGTAACATTCCACCTTAAGTCAACAAATCAAATACTGTACGCTCATTGGTTGAAGACAGCCAATGATCACGCAACCAATGAGCGTTCAGTAATAACTGGTGTGCCAAGTTGACACTAACAAACATACGAGAACCCAGCGGAAAGTGTTGCTTACCTATTTTTCATATAATAGACTTTAGTACCTACCTACTGATGGGCATTTAGTGTCAGTAGCGCGTCGTCGGACCATTCTAGCCTTTCTGACTCCGGTACCGTTTTTGGACTCTGTATAGGATAGGTAATGGCAATGGGCAGGCCACATCGCTCGTAGAACTGACAACCGATGGGGAAGAAAGGTTCTCGAGTGGCGATCACGAACCGGAAGACGCAGCGAAGGCCGGCCCCCTCTAGGTGGACCGACGACCTCGTGAAAACCGCAGGGAGCCGGTGGATGCAGGAGGCGAGCAGTCGCTCAAAGTGGCGCTCTCCTGGGGAGGCCTATGTTCAGCAGTGAACGTTTTCAGGCTGAAGATGATGATGAAAATTAAGTTTGGCGTATTTTAACAAGTCATCTACGTGGGCGGAGACGCGGGCAAGTGCTAAGTAATTAGCAATACATTCATCATACCTTAATACACAAAGCTACCCATTTCAATCTTGATGCACCAGGCGTCACCTTGTGTCTAATTAGGCGTACATTATGCCCAGCAATTGAATACGATCTCTGATAGCACAAGCCTTTTCGGGCTTTTAGTTCTCATCTTGAAACACATTGTGTTCGAGATGCAGATGACTAAGTATGGAATTAGGTTTATTCATGAGGTAAGGTCGAGATGACCTGGACCCTAATTCTGTATGACCAATTTACGATTCCTTGCTTCGAAACCACGCGAATTCCTTGTCTTACCTATGAAATCTGCAAAAATCTATTCTCTACGAAATGAGAACGAAACCGCACGAAATGAATGTGGAATTGGCGCGATTTGAACTGTCAAAAATCATATGTTCCACTGAGGCGCGTTCCGAAACATCAACCCGTCAAAAGTTACCATCACTTATGTCAATAGTAGATATTCAAAACAAAACTAATTTTAATGTAAAGTGAAGGTATTTCTGAAGGTTTTCTGTCAATTTATTAATTACCCATGGCGTAGTTTTAAGCATAAGCCATTTCTTTATTTTAATTTTTTACCGGTTTTGGGATGAGAAGTCCTTTATTTCTAATTCGGAACGCACTCGAGGGATCCAAAACCTGTCATAGGTAATTTGCACAGGTAATTTGTCTTAGATTATAGAATACAAAAATTGACGATTTCTTGCTGTGACACGATTTGAACAAGACACGATAACGACGTGGATTCTGTATCGTGTGGAATCTGAGTTTTCTTACAGAATTATGGCTCTGATGGGACGCCGTACTTGGGTGGAAAGATTTGATCGCGAGTTCTTCGTATGGATATCAAATTGTTAATAAGTAAGATGAGCTTAAAGAGGTCCCGGCGCCACAAAATACCTAAGCGTACTGAATAGGACCACTCATCTCTACCCGCGGTTGCAGTAAGCGTGGCTAAGGGAATATGTAGGGAATGCGCAGCAGCATTCTCCTCGGTGTATATTATACCTAATCTACTGCGATCACCAAGACTCCTGCAAAGCATATGATTATGGCAACCAAGTTCAGCAGCAGATGTGTACCTACTTAATTACTTGGTGTATGAACTCCTTTTTTTTACTATTTATAGGCTTAGCATTTGACCACTGTCTCACCTGATGGTAAGTGATGATGCGGCCTACTATAGTGCATGCTTGCCTAGAAGATACCTGTTCACTCGTGACTTGAAGACTTCCAGGTTATAGTTAGCTGGGAGCCGATGGATGCAGGAGGCGAGCAGCCGCTTAAGGTGGCGTGCTCTGGGGGAGGCCTATGTTCAGCAGTGGACGTCTTCAGGCTGATGATGATGATGATAACGATGATGGTGCAAACCAGTGAGGTGTGTACCTATCATACCTCAATGATGCAAATTGCAAACCAACGAATCTACGCAGCTACGCTACGTTGTAGGTACCCTACGAATTTCATTGTTTATGTCCTATTTTCACTAAACATTTTTCAGTAAACTTTTTTGAGAAAAAAAATGGTGCATTGTCATCATCATCATCATCAATATCAGCCGGAAGACGGCCACTGCTGAACATGGCCTCCTCATAAAACACCACTTTGGACGCTTAGCATTGCCATAATCCTCCAGCTTGGCAGACGGCTTGGTGTTCGCAGAAAAAAAGGTTTAATGTATCGAGGAAAATGCTGCTGCCCATTCTCTGGATATTCCCTTAGCCGGCTCTTACGGCTCCCACGGGAAGAGATGGTGTGGTCCTATTCTCAAACCGGGATCACACCGCCATATGATTTTATAATATACCTACAATATTACTGGGCATAAAAATACGAGACCTTAATGACCATCTCGCGAACTAGAAATAATTATAATATGTGTTTCATTTTCATTGCATTTATTCCAAAACAAAATAGTTGTATGGGACATTAATAGGTACACAACACATACACAACACAATAATTATTACAAAAAACATTAGGCTCCTACAAAACTTGACCAAAGAGTAACTGGCACTTTGTAATTTTTTTTTTTTTTTTTTTTTTTTTTTTTTTTATGTGATTGAATGACGTGACGAGCAAGTCGTTCACCTGATGTTAAGTGACACGGCCGCCCATAACAGTTCAATTGTATATGCTTTAGAAGTTAGAACTTAGTGTCCCACAGAACCAAACGTGTGCGCCGAATTTCAGCTTGTTATATAGCTTTAGTGGAAGTGGGTGAAATAAGGTTTGCAAAATTTTAGGATACTTATACAGAGAAGTTAACTAAAAGCTTTAAAAAATACATACAGTCATAGATTCGAACGTTTATACGTAACCCAATTTATTTTGAAGTTGTTTTAAAAATCACAGACCAATAATATTTTCGTTAAATATGATATATTTTCCCTTGTTCCAGGGTGGAGGGCGCCGCGAGTGCTCGGAGGCGGCATGCGCGTGCGGCGAGGGGCGCGCCCCGCCCGCGCCCGCGCCTCACCCCCTCCACGCACTCGATCTCATGCCGCCGCCGGTGCTCAGGTAACGCAGACACCACCAGGGGTGTTACCATCACTTCTTAGCGCGATTCAAATGAAGATCTAAGGCTCGAAACAGACGGGTGATCGACCATAGCGATCTAGCTGTTCCGGGGCATTAATAAGAAGGGCGAGGCCGACGTCCCTTAGAACGGTCGTGACTTTCCATAGAGTCCATTGCTCCAGTGAATATGGTCTTCTCGATCCTCTTCTCCAATCCAAATCCTTTGGCAGTTTCGCGCATTTTTCGCGCGCAGTAAATACGCAGAAAATACAAGCTTCGTTTCAAGTGTCGACTGCATGATGATATTTTGTTCCTTGAAACTCTTGAAACTCAAAAATATTACACATATTCATACATTGGAGTCAATGCAATATTTTGAGTACGCTCATGCATTACAATTTAGAACAATACCCAATACACGAAGAAATGGTCAGGAAGTGACTCACTGAGGATTCCTGTTGACCGCAGACGCTGCCTTATCATCAGTTATTCACGAAAGTAGTTTTAACACCCTATACTTAATGTTTAATTTACATCAATTTACAAACTGTAAAAGGTCGTTGACTCTTCTCAGTATTTTGCGTGATTGGACTCAATAATTGTAATTTTTAACATTGACTTGAAAATGGTAAACAGCGAAGCAAATTGGTCAAGTACAAGTTCTAAGTTATATAATTGTTATTGGACATCCAGTCATGCGCGAACAAAAGAATGTGGGAGGTGATGAAGTTACACAATTTTTAATGGATAGAAAAGTAGAGCTTTTTTTTAATGTTTTTATTATTGAATAGAACCTCTGCGATACGTTAATTTTTATTAGTATTCAATGAAACATGAAATTAAAATGGAGAAACACGCTTTTTTACCCGACTACGGTGAAGCTAAAAAGAAGAGTTATAGTTTTAGCCGATTTACTTATTTTACACCGACCGTAACCTAAATTACTTTTCCGATCTTGATGAATAGGTGAATCGAGTATTGATCACATTATGTTTTTTTTGTTTTGGGATATTTTCGTCAATCTTTTCTCTTTTATTTACGTACTTCTATGACTATGTTTTGGCCGTGTGGTCCAGGTTTGCGAATAGGACCACCCCATGTCTTCCCGTGTGTGCCGTAAGAGCCGAGGAATATCCAATAGAATGGGCAGCAGCATTCAATCACCAAGCCGCCTGCCAAGCGTGGTGATTATGGCAAACTCTTATGATAACGTCCAAGTTGGCATTTTATGAGGCCTATGTTCAACAGTGGACGTCTTCTGGCTGATGATGACTGATGATGACTAGGTATTGAAAAATCAAAACTTAGCCTTAACTTGGCTTTTGAAAAACCTACACCAAATCTAAGTTTCATAAAACCAAAACATCGTACAGTTGTGCGAACAAAGACTTATTCTGTTTTCTTCTAAAACCTTGCATAAATTATACCTTTTTTTTTTTTTTTGGGGGGGAGGAAATTCCCACGCATTCCCCTGCCAACACGGGGGTGGCGGCAGGGGATATGTGGGACTCGAACCCACTAAAAACCTCCCCATGAGCAGTCTACCGCCATGGTGGGGCGAGGTGGGGTCGCGTTCGCAGTCGAGCCATCACGCCCCGGCGGTAGGCCCTTTCGGGCCTTTTTGCGCCTTGGGATGAGTGACCTTGCTCACCAAGGCCACCCACCAGACTTGTGGGACCGTTCTATACGGCGGAGGGTCCCCCGACTCTCCACCAGTGGCCCCACTACGGAGGAGGAAGGAGATGCGCAAAACGCCTCCTCCTCCCTCCCGTACGTCTGCGCCGGAGCGGGTCAGCTCCAGCGGCATACTCTCTGACCCGCTCCGCGGTCTCCTTCTGCTCCATCACCTCTTCGCAGAAAGAGACCACTGCCTGCCATGATCTCTCGCTATCAAGCATGGCAAGCACCACGCTCGGCAGCGAGAGATCGGGGCCTACTGCCATCGAAAGTGTGTGCCGCTGGCATAAATTATACCTAATCTAACTCCCTCCAACCCATTTGATACACAAATCGTACACTCAAATTATTTCAATACAAGCTTTAGATATTTGTTTCGTCATTCGTTTTACTAGGTGGTAGGACTTTTCTGCAAAGTTCGTCCAGGTAGGTACCACCGCTTTGCCAGTTATTCTGCCGCCAAGCAGTAGTGTGCAAGCACTACTGTGTTCCGGTTTGAAGGGCATTGTAGCTAGTGAAATTACTGGACAAATGAGACTCTGATTTTACAGTCTAGTAATCTGATTACTAGACTGTGTGACTGTGATGTCTCAGGATGACGTGCGTAGTGCGCAGTGTCACGCGAACCTTTAATTTAGATTTCCGAGTGACACTGCAATCTGCAATGGGCGGCCGTGACGCTTAACACCAGGCGAACGACTAGCTCGTCACGTCATTCGTTTACATAGAAAAAATTGAACAATCTTACAAATAAAATACCATATTTCAAGTCATACAATATTTATATTTATTTTCTAATGGTATTCCATGAGTTGAACGATATTAAAAAAAAAAAAAAATCGTTCAACTCATCACTCTTATCGTGCATTATTTCGTAATGTTCATGCTCTTGACCGATTTTGCACAGTAACGTGTGGTTGCAATGCAATGAGGGTTACGCATTAGGCAATTATCGTTTAACCATTGTTATATGGGTTTTTTACCTTTACAATGATGTAATGTTTTAACGTAAAAAGAATAAAGAATGTAGGTCTAAAACATATTTATTGAATAATGTTTTCCGTTGCAAGTTTTATGCGATAATAGCGCTTACAGCGAAGCTCCACTTGTGTAAGTTAATTTTTTTAATACCAGCTGCTACCTGAGACTTCAGCCGCGCTGAATTACAGTGATTATCGCTGTTATCCCGTACCTAGAAGATTTCGCCCGCTAAATAATTTAGGTATTAGTTTTTAATAATCTAGCTATTAGTGCTACATAAAGCACTCTTACAAAATACAGAGATGAAATCCTTTTTTTTTTTTTTTTGACGGGCTAATGCTGTTGGTCTCTACCGACCTTTACAGCGTCACCGGGCGGGAGGGCAGGCGCTTAAGGCGCCCAACCGTCATAAGTGAGAGGCAACTAGCACAAGGGCACCCCTGGGGTGCGAGCCTCGGCTTGGGCCGTTGCCGGGATAAGAGGATCGAGAAGGCTACGTCCACTGGAAGAGTGGACCCTATGGAAAGTCGCGACCGTTCTAGCTAACCTACGGCGGGTACGTCGACCTCGCCGGCGGAGTCGGTGTCTGATTGTGTTACGCTGGTATCCTATACCAGTGCCGAAAGCGGTACCTGAGCCAGAAGGGCTAGACTGATCCGGTGATCCTAGCGCAGCCGACACAACGACTGCTGTAGGATGATCCGGATAGGACAAGAAGTGTCTTGGGCGGCGACGACGGGGTGAGAGATGAAATCCTACAGCGTGTGCTAGAGCAGGGTCGTAATAAGGCCTTAAACATTTCCATTGTAAAGGTATACTTAAATATTGCCGGGGGCAATGATCTTTGTGTCAAAACCGGTCCATTGCTGACGTTTTGAATAAGAATATATTAACAATTATTAATAGAAAGCGTACACGTACAAAGAAAATTCTTTGAATTAGTAAAAGGGTCCCGTGGATGTTGTGGATCAATTTGACAGGTAATGTATTATTTTCAGGTCAAACCCGATATATACAGAGGAAGAGGAGCAAGAGGTAGTGATAATAGTTGACTCCCTGGATGAGCCATCACTAGTGGAGGCACCCGAGCCGCCGCGGGTGCCGCGACGTGCGCCTTCTACTTCATCAGGTCAGTTGATTTTACATCATGCTTCTTCTGAAAAGGCAAAATATTTGCATATTAGGTACCCTAGCAGCTATTTCTTATTTGTTATTATAAAAACTATGTGACATAAGGGTGAAAAACGAAGTTCTTTAGCTGTTATTGCATAAATTTCTGTCATATGCCAATTTAACCTTCTTTTGGAATAAGCAAGGCAAGTCAGCATTGGCTGATTTTGGGGCAGCAAGCAACATAAACAAAACCAAGGAGGCTTGTGTTAAGGGCATCATTTATTACAAACAAACACACGCATTTACCAGCTAATCCAAGCACGTAAACAGTAAGTCCTTCAGCCAAAGCTGTTATTTTCCCAGGATATGGGAGCGGCGGCGGTAGCAACGGACGCGTATCACCAAACTTACCAAAGAGCGACCAGTTCGCCGTAGAGCAGAGGCTCTCGGCAGACAAGAACGATGGATCTCAGGGGTCAGACTCCGACGGCAGTCCCAGCTGCACACTCTCCAGGAGCTTGAAGGAAGATATCAGGTCTTGCTTAGGAGGATGTAGGTGAGCGAACAAACCATCTTCTCTTAGTGGAGTTTTTCAGGATAGTCAATAGCTAATGAAGCTGTAAGCTAACTGCAGAGGTACAAAATTTCTAGAAAATTACTTATTAGCTAGTAGCATCTGCAGAGCATGAAAGAAAAAGCTATGCACTCATTTATTTTCTAAATACTTAACTTGCGTTAATAAAGTTATTATGTTATATTCCACTGAACCTTAACATCTGCTAATCATCATCCAGTGCCACATAATCGTTCGTCAAAGTGATAATTAGGTATATCTTTCATAGTTTTGCATGGAAACAGAACCACCAACACTGCACCTCAGCAGGATGAATGAGCGGTATGGCTCCCCATTTCAATCCAACCTCAAAAACTCAGAACAGCTATATAATAAAAATGGAATCTGACCATAGTCTGTTAGCCTACTGCCAAACTAAAATCAAAAAACCTGTCACCCTTACTGAATATAGGTTAATTTCTAGATGGGAAAAAGATGTAGGCGAAGTGGTAGAAGCGGCAGTGAGAGGTGCAGGGGGCATCACCGCAGCCAGAGCGAGGTTACATGCAGCGCTATTGGCGTTACACGAGCCCCCGCCTCGTGTGCCCAACAGGGGCCCCTCGCTGCCTTACTGCGGCCCTGGCGTACGCCCCGGTGACGTCACTATGATGCCGAAAAACACGGAAATGTCTTTATTGGTAAGTTTTTGAAATATCTTGTTTAATTTTGACGCAATTGAATATAATATTGGCGGGTTTGTTATTGTACAAAACTTTTAGGAACGTCAGAAAACGTAGGTAAGTTTCACTGATTTAAATTTAGGCGGAAGCAGCAGTATTTAAAAGTAGTAACTAACCTACTTATTTCAGATTAAATAAAAATAAATTTAAATATACCAGCGATATTTTAAATGCATCAATTATTGATAATAAATCTTATTGTCTGACATGATGTCATTCATTTTTCGCAGCTGTTTAGAGCAGAAAATCTTGTTAGATACAGTCATTATAATATTTTCCTTTGTAAGTATATTGTATCTACTGTATACACAGCGTATGATGTTTATTTAAGAACACTTGTCGTAAGAAATAGGAATTAAACAAACACGCACAATCTTGTCGCAATCTGTGTTACACCAATTACCATAATAAAAATAGAATTTGCAACAATAAACAAACCTAAGGTCGTCTGTTATGAAAACTCATTAAAAAGCGTGTAGAAGTGTGCGAAACTCTTAAACAACACACATCCACCACCATCGGCAACACCATCGGCAAGATAAGAGAGGACTCTGGACTGCTATTAAAGTGGACGCTGAAACCTTCTGGTTCAGGAATTGAAATTACATTAGTATCTACTCTGCCAAGCTAGGCACTCTCTCGAAGTCTGGCTGAATGATTAAGATTTTTCCTAAAGATAAATATGTAGGTACTATTAAGTACGGAGTACCTACTTACTAGTTACCAAGTAAGTACTACTAAGTAAGTAGCTAGTAGGTATCCATAGAATAACTACATATATTCTATGTATCTATATTATGATATGGTATCTATATTTATTGTCTGCTTTTAAAAGAACAATTTTTTATTGTTAATTTAATATTTATTCATAAATTATATTCACTATGTTAAATGATTCTAGGGTCCTACTCAAAAATTAAGTAACTGATGTCCCTTTTTGGGAGCTCCTAATAATTGATGCCCCGCAAATGAGACTGCAAAAAAGAAAATGATCATAAAGCATAGATCTACCTAAAATGAATACGTAGTAAGTACGTTCACCATTGAACGTTTATAATTTATTGTGCACATTAGCTTCCTACGGTGTAAAAAAATCTGAGCACTAAACTGTGAAGATCTTATCATTTTTACTTTGTATTGTTTGATACCATCTGTTTCATTACACTAATTTGCGTGAAGTTAGTTGTTTCGTACAATTTTTATTTCATTTTGATGATGTTAATGATTTTATGATTATAATTTATATTTAATAGCCTATGGATTTCGACGTCTGCAATAGAGTCTTTCTGTTTGGAAGGAAGGGCATACAGTGGCATGAATAGGTCTCGTCCTTCCTTTCGGATGCCCTTTATGTTTCCTAGTAGGTACTAACTTATCAATTATGAAATGATGAGCGGCGGTTTTTTAATTTCTATTATTATTGTTGTAGGATCATTAATCTACGGACATCCCTAGAACTAATTGAAACTGGCCGGAAAAGATTATGATGATAAATTATTATTTTAGGTGATGCTACTTACGCTAATAATTGGTCTAACTGAAGTTTTAAATTGGTTTTTCTTTATTACTACTCACAATGATTCTGCCCCTTCAGACTATTATATATATATATTTTTTTATTATATACGTAATTCCCTTCTGAACTGTAGGCTGTGGGTTCGATTCCCACCCGGGACAAACATTTGTGTAAATAATAAATATAATAAATACATAAATAATAAATACATAAATAAATCCTCATTCACAAATACGCGTACAGTCTTTTTACACCATTATTAATCAGAATTTATGCGCTTTGAAAGAAAGCTTTCTATAAATTGATTGCTGAGATGAGATGCTGTGATCAAGATGCACTGACACCTACTAAGCAAGCTCAAATTTCATTAACTTGCTTGCGTTGCATTTGGAATGCAGTTACTGAAACAGAGATGCGACATCGTTAAATCGTATAAAATAATGTAATCCAATTATAATAAACATGTTTTTATGATCCATAATATAGTGAGTGAGCTGCGTTATCTAAAGATTAACATTATTTTATGTGACTTGCGGTTAATAGCAGTGCAAGGACCAGCTTTTAATTGTAATTGGTGAAGCTATTAGCATTTATGAAGACTAGTATGTAAGAAACTATTTGAGCGGATTAATAATTCCAATACATATCTAAGTACTACTTTAATTAGAGATAAAAAGCTTTTAACTAAAATAACGTTTTATTTTGCATGTATTCTGTATTCTCCTATTAATTTGTTTTTGTGGGTTCATTTTGTTTCATAATGTTGATGGGTAGTTTTTTGTTTGAAAAAATATTAACTTCCTTGTTATATTTATTTACGTGCACTTAAACGAAGCAGTTAGACTTTATTCACATCTACGCATACTTTATGTATTGCGAAATTTACAAAAGAATTGGGGCGCTCATAATACAGGATTCCAAAAGATTCCAAGTGCCTAAATAAAGGGGCCCCGGAGGTACTAATAGTTTATGATGCCCCATGTACCTAACGTCTGAAGTTTCAACGACCGTCCTAAATAGTTTTGACTGGCCTGATAGCTCAGTTGGTAGTAGCTGTGCCTTCTGAACTGTAGGCTGTGGGTTCGATTCCCACCCGGGACAAAGATTTGTGTGATGAACATAGGTGTTTGTTCTGTGTCTGGGTGTCATATTGTATTCTATATATGTATTTACAAACAAAAGTATATAAGTATTGTATCAGTTATCTGGTTTCCATAGTACAAGTTATAATGCTTAGTTTGGGGCTAGATGGCGCTGTGTGAAATGTCCACACATATTTATTTTTTTATTTTAGTTGTTGCCATTTATACTACTAAATAATCGCTTTTCTGCAAACGGCATAATGTCTTATAAATTTGAAAATAAATTTGGCATTGCTGTACTTCAACATGCACGGCACATAATTAATGAGCGTATGTTCAGAATAAAAATTAGTCCTGTGCTTATGTTTTTATTCACGTTGCCAACTCGGTCATTGCTGAGGCAGCACGTGAGTGAACTTGAATTCAAGCTAACTGTGTAAAAAATAATCCGAAACAAAAGCGTATTTTTTTTTCTACTGTCGTCCTGGTGAAATCTTCATTTAGCCGATTACACCTCACAATAAATTCTAAAAAATAAATTTAGAATATCTATACTTAAAACAAAATAAACTAATTCGTGTCAGTCATGCGTAATTAACTTTCAATAAAACTTACAAAAATAGAGCACTGTTAGGTAAAAATCTTGGTCAAATGATACCTCATCAATAGCCTCAAGACGTCCACTGCTGAACATAGGCCTCCCCCAGAGAGCGCCACTTGGACCGGCTGCTCGCCTCCTGCATCCATCGGCTCCCCGCGGCCTTCAACAGACCGGCCTACGCTGCGTCTTCCGGTTCGTGGTTGCCACTCGAGAACCTTTCTTCCCCATCGGTTGTCAGTTCTAATGATACCTAGCTTTATAAAATATTCTTACAGATAAACATGTACATACCTATTTGATTAATATAATTATTCATAATGTATGTACCTACCTACATATATAAAGCGGATATTTAAATACCCATTTTAAATATAGGTAGGTACTTTATTTACTTAACCATTATTATAAATGTTTATTTCGAAAATGGAAATATCAATAACAGAAATAGTTATTTTTAACCCAGACATAATAAGACCTTAATTTGTACTTATTTAATTCATTGTACGTATGTAATTATTATTGTAAGTTACATTGACAAGATGACAATTATATTTATTTTGGTTGTAATCTGACACCCATTAATTATTGGTTAACAATTTAATATTTACTGTAGTTAATCTTAAAACTGTCTTTATCATCATCATCATCACCATCATTAACAGCCTGAACACGTCCACTGCTGAACATAGGCCTCCCCCAGAGAGTGCACATTGAGCGGCTGCTCGCCTCCTGCATCCATCGGCTCCCCGCAGTATTCACCAGGGGGTCTAGCAAAGATGCCAGTGTATGGCATTAACGCTTCACGCTAACTCCAAAATGTATGGGAAATGACATTGCCTGCGGAAAATTTTTTCGCCGCTAATGTCAAAGCTAATGCCATTCGGCATCTTTGCTAGACCCCCAGATCGTACTAAAACTGTACCTATTTTTAAATATTATAGACATTTATCCTTATTACCTTTACCTTTACCTTTATTTTATTTATCCTTGGTAATTTAATTGCATAATTAGGCATTTGTGTCCTCTATAGTATGATCTTGAATAGGCATTTATAATTATGTATTACGAAACATTATGCTAATTAAATCATCTTTGTTCATCATTCTAATGATATTAAGGACAAATAAATAAATATTAAGTAAAGATTTATTATTTATAGTAGTATCGTCTTTATTTTAATGTAGGTACTTAAAGGGAAAAATATCAGGTTCGGAATTTGCACCCTTTATCCATCCCGTCCCCAAAACCGGGGACAAGTTTTACCCTTCACCTCTTACGCAGTCAGATACATACAGACTTTAAACTACATCCGTTTGTTTATATACGGTAGGGATAAATAACTGGCCAAGTACGAGTCGGACTCGCGCACGTAGAGTTCCGTACCATTATCTATAAAAACGAGTAAAAAAATCACGTTTGCTTTTCATCTGTGAAAATTTCAACTATCTAACTATCACGGTTCATGAGATAACAGCCTGGTGACATACAGACAGACAGACAGCGGCGCCTTAGCAATAGGGTCCGTTTTACCCTTTGGGTACGGAACCCTAAAAAGAAGAGCGCTAAAAGGGGCACCTACCGTTATCTAACCAATTATGTGAATATTGACTATTACTGCCTTATTCATTTACTTTACACGACCCATAAATCTTTTAAGATGCCTATAAATAAAATAATTATTTTTTTGTACACGGTAATTGACACGCTACAAGATTTGTAGTAAAAAACTAACCGGTAGCCAAAATAATCAATCACAACCAATTATAATCGCTAACACCTTGTAATTAAGATTTAACCATCCGCAAAATTAATTTTGTATTATTGACACCCCATCGTTGAAACTTTAGAATTTAAACTTTATTCTCTTACGTATAAGACTCATAAGGGCTGGTGTACGCGTTGGTCAGTTGATATGCAAAATCCGAGTGTTGCCAAAGCGGTCTTGAACTATATACCCAGTACATTCACTCGCGATGTTGGAATTATTTACACGAGAATTGGGCAACTGGTAATACTGGACTGTCCTGTCATAGAATGGCTAGAAGTCTGAGAAGGTTTCATGTTTAATAGTACAGAACAGATGGCAGAATTAAATTTAAAACTTTTCAATACAATTGCGCAGTTACTTTTAGTATTTGAACGGAAATTAATATTTTTTAAATAAATCAATAGACCATTAAGGGAATTTGACAGCTGGCCTGCGACTAGGGTCACCAGATTAGAAAACCTAAATGTTATTGACCTAAGTTTTGCTTTTTTTTGGAGATATAAATATTATTAGTCTTTTTGGATCAATAGGTAATTTGGACATATTTAAAAAATTACAAATTAGGACATCAAAGATGTTTAAGTTTGTCTGAATTTTCTTTTCTAGGTGCTCCTGAGTCCACGCAAGATAAGCCTGCGCGCGATCAAAACTAACTTCAATATTTATAGCGTATTTGCAATTCAACACAGAAAATATAATTTCTAAAAAATTGTTGCATCTTTTTATAATTAAAAAAAATATAATAAGAGATAAAAAATCTGCGTCATCTTCGTTGATAATTAGACAATCACGCGCAGACTTAACCTGCGCCCGCGCACACTAGTAAACCAATAATTTCAAATAACTTCAAACTGCTAGGAAAAAGGTTTTTATCCAACCAATCACTAGCCGCTAAACTGTTTAATTGACCAATCAGAAAGCGTCATGTGATATAGGCTTCGGCAGATGGTAACATGCCGGCGCAGTGACCGCCAGGCTGCCTTGCCGCGGGCAATGCCGGCGCGTTGCGACAACATGACGACTTTATGTAGGTACTGTCGCGATGGTAAATGTTTCTCTATAATTTTATAATAAATTATAAGCACTTCTGAATAAATTGTACTTCTGTACAATAAAACTGTAATGTATTCTGTATGTACTTCTGTAGGTAAGGGTTGATTATGTGGCCAATGTAATCTTTACTTTTATTCGTACCTTTTCAATAGTAAACTCAAGAGTAAGAGTGATCGTTTTTCTTGCCGTTTCACTCACGCTCTCGTCACGCGCCAGTCAGTGCTGCCAGCCGTAAAACAATTCACCGATTTTAGTTTTGAAAAAATAGGACGACGCGTACAGCCGCGTTCGTAACTAAAGTAAAAGTAAAAATAAAAACTGAAAAAAAACATTGTATTAAGTAATAAATTGGCTTACGACTGACCTTTTGTAATGAAATCTCTTGTTACACAGATAGCATTAAGTAGGCAAATTGAAAAACCAAGGTATTTTTTTTTCTTGGCAGTGATAAGACATGGTAGAGCATCTCACTGAAAAACTCTAAACTCTAACCCTGGATTTCTCCTACGCTTGTCAAACTCATGTTAACTTAACTTACCAAATACTATACGCTCATTAGTTGACGACAGCCGATGATCTACGGGCAACCAATGAACATTCAGTATTTTGAAGTTGACCATGAGTTTAACTTTAACAAACGTGCGAGAAACCGGGGGTTAGACTCTGAAACGGAATAAGTGTACTTACCCTAGTAAGCTACGACGCTAAGTGCAAAAAGTTCATTTTGCCATGTTTAAACTAGTTTTTTCCTTACATGGAAGGACTCTAGCATCATAGAGTTAAAGTTAAGGTGTGCTAAATATCACCATTGAAACAGAGTACCAACACGAGAATTATTAAAAGTACTTTTACCAATTTATTTATTTAGGTCGGTTTTTCTCCCTCCCTTTCTAATACTGCAGGAAATGGCTTTAAAAAGAGACAACAGTAGTCAACTGCACAGATAAGATGGTGGCACTGTGGCACTGTCACTGTATCCATATATATGACAAAATGAGGAAGGCTGGCGGAACGGTTGCAGTTTTGAGCGCAACTGTACGCAACGCAAATAATTTTAGTTGGTTGTTTTCCACTAAATATCTTTCACTATCGTAGTCGTCATAAAGTATAGAATAATTAGATCTGATTTACTGTAATTATGTCAACACGATTTAATATGTTAATGATGTTGTCAAATTATAAAGGAATTTATATAGCAAGGACGGTGCTTGACTTTATCTCGTTTATGACTCGTTCGAATAACTGTTTAGATAAATTAGCGTCTGATTTATTCATTAGTAGAAGCACTCCGAGTTTTTACTTGCAATTGACCAGTTTTCCAAAAGCAACTTGTGTCTTTCTCATGGTTAAAAAGTATTTTGTCGTAGTGTTTATAGTAGAATGTAGGGAAAAGAGCAAGCTAGCGTAGCTTGTTAAATTGGCGACCGGGAAATTATAAAGTTTCTTGTTGCTTCTGTTTTACGGGTGTAATCAAACAAAGCTCTGAGTCTCTGGGTCTGAGGACTTCAGTTTGATTAATTTGCATTTAAGTTTTGAATAATTTTGAAAGAAAAGACATATTTTATTCACATCAGATATTCATCATTTTTATTTTGACGCATTACCTTTGAAGTTGCTCAGAGAGCTATGGAAAGGGCTATGCTTGGAGTTTATCTGAGGGACCGAATCAGAAATGAGGTAATCCGATAGAGAACTAAGGTAACCGACATAGCCCATAGAATTAGCAAACCAAAGTGGTAGTGGTCACATTTGCCACCAAACCGACGACCGCTGGGGTAGACGTCTTCTTGAGTGGTGACCGCGACTTGGCAAACGTAGTGTAGGACGCCCTCCGACTAGGTGGAGCGACGATATACGCAGAGTGGCTGGCGGCAGCTGGATGAGATTAGCCGAGGATCGGGCTAGGTGGCGTGCATTAGAAGAGGCCTATGTCCAGCAGTGGACTGATACGGGCTAGTGATGATGATGATGACCTATGAATCATTTTAAATTAAGAGCTGAATAAGTACTTAGGTTCTACGTCTGTGGTTTTACTTCTACGTCTTCTACACAATTCAAATCATTATTTCAAGGTATTGTTCGCAATTCTGGCTCCTGTGATGGCAAGCCCGTCGCCGGCCTTCATCATTTTGTCATACGCATCCGTTCTCCAAGAGACGGTCCGCAATTTACTGCTCACTATCGAATATTTCGACATTAACAGCAATTTACTTTGAATTACTATTATTTTGCGTATATTTGGTATAGATTATAGTTGTGTGATGTATGTAATTGGGTCTCAGACTTTAACACGGATGCAGTATCACAATGTGGCGTAATCGAAGCTTCGGATCGCAATTACATTTTGTCGTATTATTGCTTGCACCAGTAGTGGAGAACTTATTTTTATTCAAACTCAGTTACTATGATAAGTTTGCTATATTTGACATTAAGCACTTTGTGATTTTATATGCTGAGAAGTACTGAGAACAATAACTTAACTCACGAATTCTGATTTTATGACTTTTAAAAAATTCTTAAATTAGCCAATTTGCAATAAATTCTTGGATTTTGACTTTGGCTCGTGATTTACGAAACAATTTTGATGCCAATTTTTATTCCCGCTTACGGCGGATTTACCTAACAAACAATAGAAATTTAAAAAAGGAAAAAGAAACTTGATATTAAGGTGGAACGTTTCACTAGGGCGGCAAATTCAAATTTTCTTGCGTTCTTTTGCCAATAATAGCTTAATTACTCAACGTTATTACATGAAAACTAATTTTGCGCAAATAAATAGAATGTATCAATAAACTACAATATAAAGTATCACATACATATCATTGATTTAGCGGCAAATGTCAATAGACTGAAAAACTAAGACGAAATTTGTTTATTGCCATTTGTCGCTAAGTCAAAGATATCTAGGAGATACTTTTAATTGTAATTTGTTGATACATTTTATTTATTTGCGCAAAATCAGTTTTCATGTAATAACGTTTAGTAAATAAGCTATTATTGGCAAAAGAACGCAAGAAAATTTGAATTTGCCGCGCTAGTGAAACGTTCCATCTTAACGTTTTTTTTCATACCGCAATACAAGCCTGCACCGCTGCTAGGTAGGAAGATACTGTAGAGTCCAATAAATAAATAAATAAATATCGCCCAACGATCATAATTATCCTGCCTGCCTAGTACGGGTGGTAGAGAAAATTGTCTTTCCCCGTTTTATGTCACTTTCTTCATACTTGCTCTTGTCAAGTGGAGTAAAACAGGGAAAAACAATTTTGTTTACCGCCCGTGCTAGGGCAGTAGGACCGTAACTAGGTTTTTTTTTTTATGCGATTGAATGACGTGACGAGCTAGTCGTTCACCAGATGTTAAGCGACACGGCCGCCCATAACAGTTGCAGTGTCACTCGGAACTTTAAAACAATAAAGTTTCGCGTGACACTGCACTGCGCACGTCATCCTGAGACATCACACAGTCTAGTAATCAGATTACTAGACTGAGTGATCAGATCATAAAGTCTCATTTGCCCAGTAATTTCACTAGCTACAATACCCTTCAAACCGGAACACAGTAGTGCTTGCACACTACTGCTTGGCGGCAGAATAACTGGCAAAGCGGTGGTACCTACCTAGACGAACTTTGCAGGAAAGTCCTACCACCTAGGTTTCCTTGTTTCTAAGAACCCAGGAAATACGAGGACCATGGTCCCACAACACCCAGACACAGAACAAGTAGGTATATTATATATACTAGGTGGTAGGACTTTTCTGCAAAGTTCGTCTAGGTAGGTACCACCGCTTTGCCAGTTATTCTGCCGCCAAGCAGTAGTGTGCAAGCACTACTGTGTTCCGGTTTGAAGGGCATTGTAGCTAGTGAAATTACTGGGCAAATGAGACTTTATGATCTGATCACTCAGTCTAGTAATCTGATTACTAGACTGGGTGATGTCTTAGGATGACGTGCGCCGTGCAGTGTCACGCGAAACTTTATTGTTTTAAAGTTCCGAGTGACACTGCAACTGTTATGGGCGGCCGTGTCGCTTAACATCTGGTGAACGACTTGCTCGTCACGTCATTCAATAAAAAAAAAGTAGGTATATTATGTATGTATGTATGTGTGTGTAGGTATATTATATATGTATGTGTGTATGTGTGTGTGTGTGTGTGTGGTACCTGTATGTATATGTACATATACTACACTCCATAAAAAGTTTAAGTAAATAAGCACCATTTACTTAGGTACCTATAAATATTCACTACAAGTTTTACAATAATTTATAGTAGGGAAAAGCGCTAGGCTATAGGTACCTAACTAAACTGTTCGCACAGCTTAGGCTAGCTAAGTTACGATCTCTAATGGAATATACCTAAGTTACGATCGTACTTAGCATAAAGCTCTCTTGGGTGACGTAACTACATTTCCGGAGTTTCCTCCGGCTAGAACTAGAATGTTGCTGAATAAATTGCCAAAGATTATTATTATTTACTAGCTGCGCCCCGCAGTTTTACCCGCGGATAAAAAGTAGCCTATGTGTTAATCCAGTACATAAGCTATCTATATTCCAAGTTTCATCCAAATCCGTCCAGCGGTTTGAGCGTGAAGGAGTAACAAACATACACACAAACACACATACACACATACAAACTTTCAGCTTTATAATATTAGTGTGATTAGTGTGATGTGACTAGCTGTATTTAGCTATTTACTCCTTGCTTCATACACATGGTATACTAGCTTTTACTCTTTGGTAAAAGTATTGGTTTCTGAAGCTATAAAACTTCAATTTTCTGCCAAACTAAGGGCCTATATACTTAGTTTACTTATTATATATACTACTAGCTTATGCCCGCGGCTTTGCCCGTGCGGTCTTTTCCTAAGGAACCGTTTATTTTTCCGGGATAAAATTACCTTAACAGCGCCCTTTTTTGGGAGCCGTTTTAAAAGCGCTACTTATAACTAAATAGGTTCCTTTTAAATCCTTATTCTCAAACATGCTAGGAATGATTTTGACAACCTTCTTCGAGATAAATCGAATTTGCTGTGCTGGCGAGCAGCGGCCGGTAAAAGTTGTATGAAAATCCATATCTGTCGTGGTTTAGCGGCCAAATGAATTACATAGTAGACTCATGTCTGTCGTGTAATTTAAAAATGGAACGATCTTTTGGGCCGGGTTTCCACATGCAAGAAAACTTCTGCAAGAAGTGTCCGACCGTCTATCAGACCGTAGCTTACAAGTGCAAACTAGGGAAACATAACAGCATACACTTTCAAGCTACAGAAGTCTGATAGACAGTCGGACACGTCTTGCAGAAGTTTTCTTGCAAGTGGAAACCTAACCTTAGGCCGGGTTTTCCTGCAAGAAAACTTCTGCAATAAGTGCCCGACCGTCTATTAGACTGTAAGTTTAAAGTGTAGGTTCATAATTATTGTAGTTTACACTATAGTTTCCATTTGCAAGCTACAGTCTAATAGACGGTCTGACACTTCTTGCAGAAGTTTCCTTGCAAGTGAAAAATACAGCCTTACTCCGAAATATGGCAACCAAGGAGGTACCTAACATATCAAAGATTTTATTTACATTTCAAACTGGCTTGCAAATAGAAAGCTGTTTATTGGAAAAACTATGTAGTTTTAATTTCCGCGCATTATTTGAGAAAAGTACTATACAAGCCTTGGCCGCAACTAGGCATTGATGTACTTACGTATGTGTGCATCGGCTTGGTGAAAGAATATGTTTCAAATGATAATGAATCCATTTTTCCAAATCAGTTCAGAAATGATACGGAGTTCTGAGGTAACAAGCATACTAATAAAAAAAAAAAGAAACTCCTTTGTCGAAGTTGGTTGAATATAAGATTACTTACAATAGAACAGTTTTTAATATTTTAACACCATTACAGACATTCTAATCCGAGTCTTATCTTACACCTATAGTTTGTCAGAAATAGACACGTTGCGTTTCCCTTGTTAAGGCATACACACATCCGTATTCCGGATCAGGTTTTTCTACAAATTATCAGGTCGTGTTACGTTCTAGGAAAGTGTTACAGTTTCTTATAACGTTAGATCATAATGGCAGACCTATTAGTCTTGTCTGTACTCTTTAGATGTAGGGAAGTCGTGTGATTCTGATTGTCTATAAAGGCGAAGGGTAGATCAAACAAGGTGTTTTTTGGCACGTTTCCTGTCGTAATTAGAGCATATGGAGGTTTGAATTTAATATATCATGCTCATTTTCATCAAGTCTTTTGTGATATCTGCAAATACAAGATTAATAAATATAGCTCTAAAGAAAAAATCGGAAACCTCCCTCAAAAAATTGAATGTACCAATTTTACTGAGTTTCTATAGAATATATTTTTAGAAAACAATATTAGTGTATTCCCAACAAACATACACATTTTGTGCTGACTCCATAATTTTAAAAATTACTATACAAACACAGATATTAATTAAAACCGTCATAATTAGTCATTTTCGTGCGTTGTTTTTGTCGTAAGTGCCGCGCTGAAGTGAATTGATATTTAAGACTACGATGTTAAGGTCGATGTTTCTTTGAACGAATTTGGACTTGGTTATCTGGTCCTACCCTTCACCTTAAGGCTGCTATATAATATACTCGGATCTACTATCTCGCTTGCGCATTACTACATTTTTGAAGATGATGACCCACAGTCAATATCATTCAATCAATAGAACAACACAGAAGCACAAACAAAAGTGTCTACGCTTTGATTTCTAGATAAACAAATCAAGTTACGTCTATCAGAGCGCCTGGTCGATGCGACGCGTGACCAAAATGCTGGCACTTATTTGGCCCAACGCATCAGCATTGCAATTCAACGTGGCAATGCGGCCAGCATGTTGGGTACGCTACCTACCGGTAGTGGGCTGGAGCACTTGGACTGTCTATAGGCCATCGCGGCTATTATACAGTCCATAAGTGTTCTTTGTAGTAGGTAGTGTAGCTAGTTTAGTTTAGTTTAGCTTAGTTATGCTTAGTTTAGTTTAGTTTAGTTTAGTTTTTATTATTGTAGTAGTTAGCTTGAGTAATAAAGGCAATTTGCCCGTTTAAAAAAAAAAAAAAAAAAAAAAAAAAAAAATTTAAATCTTGTTTGATTATTTTCTAGGTTACACCATCTTAGCCACGATTCGGCGTCATATCTCAGTTTGTGATTCTAACTTGATTTCAATATTTAAGTCTGACATTAAAAACTCTTGAAAGGTATTGAAACCAAGTGGTTTAGCTTCTCGAAAATCAACTGTCCATGACTGATCAAATATTTGACATTCGCTTGAAGAGAAGGATTAATAACCTTATCTGTTAAAAATTAAACAAACATCGTAGACTGTGATTTACGTGCTTACAAAATGTTGCGTTTTCGGTAGAAGAACATTGTAAATATACAAACATACATATTTGCCTTCAGAGAGAAGGTTACGGTCTCAACAACAGTGGAAACGTTTGGCAGTTGCAGCCAAAGAGTATATAATTTACTGGTTGCAGCTGTGTGTACTGCCCTCATAGTGAAGAACGCATTAAGGGGGAACGTCACACTCGCGCGGCAAATTCAAATTTTCTTGCATTCTTTTGCCAATAATAGCTTAATTACTCAACGTGATTACATGAAAACTAATTTTGCGCAAATAAATATAGTGTATCAATAAATTACAATTGAAAGTATCACCTACTTATCACTGGTTTAGCGACAAATGGCAATAGACTGAAAAACTAAGAAGAAAACTGTTTATTGCCATTTGTCGCTAAACCAATGATAAGTAAGTGATATTTTTAATTGTAATTTATTGATACACTATATTTTTTTGCGCAAAATTAGTTTTCATGTAATCACGTTGAGTAATTAAGCTATTATTGGCAAAAGAATGCAAGAAAATTTGAATTTGCCGCGCTAGTGTGACGTTCTAACTAACGTTTTTGGAAAAATTGAGTTAGATTCATATTCGGAATCACCAAAAAAACTATATTCTGTTCGTTCTCACGTATCAAATATCCACCTGGAACCCAAAAACTCAGGAAGTAAGAATGCAGCAACTCGACTACTCTCGACTACTCGCAATTTTTGCTTTCGCGTTTTTATCATAACCATGTTTTACCTACTTACTGCATTTTTCATAAGGACGGCAGTATAGGTCCCGCAAAAGGCGATACCAACATGTCAAAAAGTCTTAGATAAGGGAATAGTAGAGGATAAGAAGCATGTCATATGACTTCGGCACTCTGGAAGCACAATGCGGTGCCGATTGCATTCAAACCTCAACTTGATTACACAAAACGACGAGGAAATCTTATATACTCTTTGGTGGTCGCCATAAATATACACAACATGGCGGTGGTGCCGCAAGGCGGTCTTTCTGGACCTTCGTGGCGCATCCTTATTATTCCCTTACCTAAGCAAAAAGCTTAGAAGAGTGTCAAGTTGATGGCTGAAGTGGCCTAAACCACAGATTAGAGAAAAAAAAACAATCGACTTGTCGTAAAACTGACATCAGCACACTACACTACAACATCTATTATAAGTACCTGGTGTAGGTACAGAGCACATTTAGTCAATTGTTTTTTTCTCTAATCTGTGGTACAGAGCTTACAGAGCATTAAAAAACATGAACCTTCGCAGGGGACGAAGGGCGAACCGTATTTTTTTCTCGCTCTGTGATAAAGTGAGATGAGAAGACATGATAAATATGACAAGACCAGTGATTTCTCAAAAAAAAAACTTCTAACGGATAGCACTGGTAAAACGAAAAAGAAAGATGGTGACTGCCAAACACGTCTCATTTTTCCATACCCACCTTTTTAAATAATATAAACAAATCAATCATCGAAGTTTGCGTTGCACCACGCTGCGCCGGTCTTGCTTGACACGCAGGCGGCCGTGTCGCAGGCGTTTTCGCAACTATATACTGGTAATTAATGACACTTGGAGTAGATGTCCATAGTCCATAAGACGGCCACTGCCGCGCCTCTTGCGAATTCCTAAAATTATTTAGGTACAGTAGACAATGTTGACGTCAATGGTCAATGGTCAATGATGATTTATCAATTTGCGCACCAAGGCCTTACTGTGACCTCTTAGCGCGATTCAAATGACGACATAAACTGAACCTTTACCGACTGTACTGTGACCTCTTAGCGCGATTCAAATGACGACCTAAACTGAACCGCTACCGATCGTACTGTGACCTCTTAGCGCGATTCAAATGACGACCTAAACTGAAACGCTACCATACAAATCAGTAGCGGTTCAGTTTAGGTCGTCATTTGAATCGCGCTAAAAGATTACAGTACGGCCCCTGATATTGCTAGATTAGGACGATAAATCATAATTATTATTAAGAACTAAAATGTACCTACTTACCCTTTTCATGCAAATAAATAATTCGATTTGATTTGTCAGGCAGAAAGGCGAAGGCAGGCTATAGAAAAAGAATAATTCTTAAATTGTCCAATTATTATTGTGTGCAATTGTTATTTCGGCCCAAGTCTTGTTTGGTTCAAATCTCATTGTGTGTACAATTCTTATCCCCGGTTTCTCGTACGTTTGTCAAACTCATGGTAACTTGACGATAGCTGGTGATCAACAGGTAACCAATGAGCGTTCAGTGTTTTAAGTTGACATGAGTTTTACCAGAAACCAGGGGTTATTTGGTCTAAGCATTATTTTTTTATGATGATGGGGCAGAAAGGTTCTCGAGTGGCGACCATGAACCGGAAGACGCAGCGTAAGCCGGCCCTCACTAGGTGGACCGACGACCTGCGGTCAGAACCGCGGGGAGCCGATGGATGCAGGAGGCAAGCAGGCGCTCAAAGTGGCGCTCTTTGGGGGGAGGCCTATGTTGGACAGTGGACGTGTTCAGGCTGATGATGACGATGAAGATAATTACGATTTTTTTAAATTATATCTATAGCAGAATCTTTTATGACAGTGTAATATATATCAACCAATCCAGCCCCCTCTATAATCACCTAGGTGATTATGATTATACATTTACGGGTGATCAAAGGACACTAATAGAGAGTCACCTATGATACTTATGCCCGCCATTAAGTCGTGTCCGATGTCACCTACTATATACCTACTAAGTGATCACAGTGGAATGAACCACAGGAAGAAACATAGGGTATAACGCGATTCAATAAAGAAACGAACTGAAAAGAGCAAACATTGCTATTGCTGTCTCACTGCACTTAAACACAATAGTGGAAGAGGGAAAATAATGGTTTCTTGTTTGCGTCAGATTCGTTTCTAATGAACTGCGTTATAAGTGGATGATGATAAAATACCTAACTGGTGTGCTGTATTGTAAGTACTTGAATAACTTGTCAAGCGCATGTCGGGCATGTATGACTAATTAGGTATTTTGTGAAAAAAAAAATAAGGCAATCACAATTTCTGATGTAGCTAATCAAGAATAAGGCCAACAGTAACTGCAAATTACAGACAGTAGAGATATTGCTGATTAAGTTATTATAATAATTGCATTATAACAGAAATGGGCCGGAAACAGCTTATTGAAATTACATCCGCCCCTTGGCTAAATAAGGTTACCTAGATTTAAAAAAAATGTCGCCCTAGTTTATGCATGCATGAATTTGCGTTTGGTAATTTCGTTGTCAATGCAATTGCATCATATCGTATCATGTCGCAGATAAATACGCAAATAAAAATATGTAATACGATATAATGCAACGGCATCGGTGACGCAATGTCTTATATTCAACCGATTTAAAAAAAGGAGTTTCTCTAGTCTGCCGTTCTTTAGAGCACTTCATAAAATTACTCTAATTTTGACATATTCTATATCGACAATTCAAATAGGAAGAAACGGGCTAAATTGCGAAAGAAATTATCATCGCAAACCCTATATAATTTTATGTACGAAATATTTAATTTGATTAGTCGATGAGCTTTTTTTACTCGCTAAAATAATATCTAACTCTAACCTGATTTATGTTTTATAGCTCAACAATACAAATAGGAAAAAAATGGCTAAATTGCGTAAGAAAATTCGATCGCAAATGGCACATAATTTTATGTACGAAATATTTAATTTGATTAGGATAAGAGCTTTTTTTACTCGCTAAAATAATATCTAACTCTAACCTGATTTATGTTTTATAGCTCAACAATACAAATAAGAAGAAAATGGCTAAATTGCGTAAGAAAACTCGATCGCGAACGGCCCATAATTTTATGTACGAAATATTTAATTTGATTAGTTGAGGAGCTTTCTCTCGAGACATGCGTCAAACGCTCAATTTGAGCTCCATGGCTTTGTCCTCTGATGTCGTAACTGACGTAACACTATGCATGATGAGGACGGATTAAGGGCAAGGGGAGATAGGACGGTTTCGCCCTATAGTTTTATTTGTTAGTTAAGCCGTGTTTGATATCAGAAGAAATGCCACAATGAGTTCCTACCTACCGTCCGTACCTACGTTTTAAATTAATTTTCTTTCAATTCAATTCAATTCATTTATTAATAAGCGATTCACTTACATTTCAATAAATTGTTATCATATAATTATGTACCTATACCTAGGTATATTAATTATAAATGGATGATCATTATTTAACCATTATTAAAAAATACAATTAATATAACTAATTCCGTTATATAGTTGTTTGACTTACAGTATTGTAAATTGCTTGTAAATTACAATGTCATTATAATAAACGCACATCACAAACAAAAATATGGTCTAATATTTTAATGATTTATCAGCAAAGTACTCGTCTACACTGTAATATGCTTTGGCGAGCAGCAGCATTTTTAACTTGGCGTGAAATGAGCTCGAGCTGGACGCACTAGTAATGTCATCGGGAAGCGTGTTGTACATCTTCAGACCGATGTAATCAACCCGCTTCTGTGACTTAGTAAGTCGGACGGAAGGCAGCCTGAGATGATGCCGATTCCGCGTGAAGTGGCTATGGGAGTCCTTTTCTAACTATGTGAAGTTCATGAATGTAAGTGAGTGTGAATTTTCATGTTTCACGTGTTCCTGATCCATCGACTTCAGCATTTCTAAACTAAGTACTAATAATACATTAAGTACAGTTTTAGTCTTTGATACCTATCGATGCGTCATAACATTCACGAAACCAACGTACCGGCCCCCTAATTACCTAACTCGCAACAGGTTTGCGATAGGCGTAAATCTCGCGGTGATTGCTGTCATACATCATTAGTGGTGTCAAGAATGTATGCTTCGCTACTGCTGTCGCATTGCTGTTGCAAATTTTACGTAATTACCCCGCCGGTGACTTTGGGTATTACGTCACATTAAATGTAATATAATAAATGTCTTATTGGAGCGATTTTTATTGAGTACAATAGTACTAATATAATATTATTAGTCTGTGGTGAGTAAGATAGATACTGGGGCCAATTTTAAAGGCTTTAGTTGTAAGATGTAAAATTCTTAAAACTGTTGCTGTCTTTGTCAAATAGACCACAATGTAAGAGATGGATATATTTTTAGTAAGTTAAGGACTGTCAACTAAAGCCTTCAAAATTGAGCCTACTGATTACATAAAATGTAAACGTTTGACTTATCTACTAACTATATCATTACATTATGTAAACTTTACGTCCAATTCTAATTTATTTTCTTCCCCCTGAAAAACCAACCTGGCTCCATCCCCTAGTGACAGATGCGATGCGGCAGTGTGAGATGTCGTGAGACTTATAATGATACGGGAAGCGGTCGTAGTCGTATCATCTGCTATGAATACTTTTGTGCGGTATACGTAATTCAATTTATTTCATAACAATGTAAGAACAAATTGTAGGCTGGGCCAAAAGGTACAGTTTAAATTACAGTCAAAACGGCAGTTAAAACTAATAGTTAAGGGTCGGTTTTTTGATCCGTAGTTAAGGTAACCGATGGTTAAAAATCCTGATAAATTTTGACCATTGGTTAGAATCTTTAACCATCTGTTGCAACTACTCAAGATAGGTTGTTAAAATATAAAGATTATGGTTAAAAAGCTGTTGTCGCTTAAAATCAGGAGAAATGTGACCAAAAGCAAGCCTATCTAGTATGTTAAAAAAAGTTAATACTGATTGAACTTTATATGGTTAACTTTAAGGTTACCTACAGTTATTTTAACACTATGTGTGATGCGCTACGTGCATTTCGTGAACATTTTTGAATACCTTTTCTCACAGAAATCATCATCATCATCATCAACGACCCGAAGACGTCCACTGCTGAACATAGGCCTCTCCCACAGAGCACCACTTTGAGCGGCTGCTTGCCTCCTACATCCATCGGCTCCCCGCGGTTTTCATCAGGTCGTCGGTCCACCGAGTGGGGGGCCGGCCTGCGCTGCGTCTTCCGGTTCGTGGTCGCCACCCGAGAACCTTCCTCCCTCATCGGTTGTCAGTTCTATGAGCAATGTGGCCTGCCCATTGCCAATTCAACTTGCTAATTCTAAGAGCTATATCGGTCACTTTAGTTCTCCTCGGATCTCCTCGTTTCGGATATTATATCGCGGGGAAACACCGAGCATAGTTCACACAGGAATACAAGCATTTAATTAAAATGCAATGACTAACATTATTACATTAGTTTTCAATCAGTGTGTGTTGCCAGTGATGACTTATGGAACTGAGACATGGTCTCTTACTGTTGGCCTCATTAGTAAGCTCAAAGTCGCGCAGCGAGCTATGGAACGAGCTATGCTCGGTGTTTCCCTGCGAGATAAGCTCCGGAACGAGGAGATCCGCAGGAGAACTAAAGTGACCGATATAGCTCTTAGAGTTAGTAAGTTGAAGTGGCAATGGGCAGGCCACATCGCTCGTAGAACTGACAACCGATGGGGAAGAAAGGTTCTCGAGTGGTGACCACGAACCGGAAGACGCAGCGTAGGCCGGCCCCCCACTCGGTGGACCGACGACCTGGTGAAAGCCGCGGGGAGCCGATGGATGCAGGAGGCAAGCAGCCGCTCAAGGTGGCGTGCTCTGGGGGAGGCCTATGTTCAGCAGTGGACGTCTTCAGGCTGTTAATGTTGACTAACATTATTTATTAGTTAATTAAAGCATAGCAGCTACAATACACTTAATATAAAGTGGGTAGGTACTTAGTTTATTCGTTATGTTACTTCATAATTAATTATTTCTCAATACGTTTTGATTGCCATTAAGTACCTATACCATTAACCAAAACCATAGGTAGATATATTTGCTCATTACAACAAAAAAAACCTCCGTTTTAACAGTGATCACTTAAAAATAATAATTTTTATTACTTTGTGATACACAACCAGCAAGAATGGCGAGCTAATTCTTCAAAATATACTTTAAATGCGATGAAAATTATTGACAATGAATAATTTGACTTTAACATGGCTGTACCTAAACTCTTTGATTTTTATGATGAGAAATAGAACAAAATGATTAAAAAGTGTAAGAAACTAATTAGTTAGCCAGTTCCTCTCTGAATAAAAAGACTCTGTGGAAGTTTAGACTGGGTAGTCTAAACTTTTACTCAGCGTCTAAACAAACAATAATTAAAAAAAAATAAGAGTCTAATATTCTAATTGAACAGTGTTTAAAGATCTATAATCATTGATATTGTGGCGTGCCAATGAAAAAGTTTTCATGCAGCTTCACATAGCCTTTGCTTTTGGTTGCTCTTTTGATCCTGTTGATTCTGTAAGCATGTCAACCTACGTCTAAGAGAAAAATTTGTCTGGCGTCTTATTTTGTAAATATCTTTCAATTCAAATACATACATCGCGTTGTGAGCTAACATTATCTTTAATTACTGTAAACCAACCCATGAACCTCGTTTTCTAATAAATAAGTGTAGGTAACCTAACACACCTCAATATTTTGGTCTCAAAAGCTATTCCTACATAAGACTATTTGCTTAAAAAATTAATAAATCATTTCGTAATATACAAACAATTAATAAAAATAGCATTGAAATAGTCAAGCGCAGTTACAGCATAAAATTTGTCAAAATAATTGTTTTATTGTTTTTTTACACTGTGTAAGTGAAACAAAACAATATTTGCTATTCAAACTCAACGTCTGTGTGTGACAAATGCCAGATTAAACCATGTCAATGGTTTTTACGATGTAACATAACTTGTTAAAATTTGGCTTTAATTAAAAATATGTAATGATTGTTTTGTAATATCTATTAATTTAATACTGGCGCCCTTTAATGAGTGTGGCCTTGCATGCTCAAGTTTTTGTGTTTGTGAGTGTCGAATTCAGGGTTTTTAGACGAGTGCTTTTGTGAAACTTTTCCATTATGGTTGGCGGTCGACACTTGATACTTACAGTACGGGAGCTGGCGGCATTAAATAAAAACACACGTTCAGAAAAATGGCAGACAACAAAATATTGTAGGTCTCTGCGACAACTACATATAGAATAATAACTAAATATAGAAAAAGATAAATAATATTATAGAAAATAACGTGAGTACTACTCATAATTACAACCAGTAAACGGCTAGCACTCACGAAAATTCAGTCGAATAACTCGACCGGTGTTCGGATGCAATTGAATTCAACAGCATAAATTAGGTACATGATAGAACACCATTTATTGATGATTATTATTATTAAAGAGTAAAGAGTGCAACTGAAAATATTTATTATTGAAAATTATGAAGATTGCCGCGGTGCCTACCGTATTAGTTGACGAATGATCATAATTTTACAGGTTATTTTTACCTTGTATGTAGTAATTAAACACAGTACCTACTTAATTATTGTAATTTAGTTTTATACTATAGCAGTTGATTAAATAAGTTATTCAAGGATGCTAATGCATTCAATTACACCCAGTAGATGCCCTTTGCCGATCCAAAGGCGTTTGCGCAGCAACGACGGCGGCTCTGATTCGACTGAATTTTGTGAGTGCTAGCCGTTTACTAGTTATAATTATAGAAAAATACAAGAAAAGCTTTCAGTGAAAAGTGGGGTAATTACGTCAGTTGATAGGTACCTATCAAAATATAGTAATCAGTAATAGCATTAAAAAGTACATCTCTTGATTTATAGTGATAGAAAAGCTTATATACCTATGTCTGCTAATTCTTGTATTCCTTTAACACATTTAATGCTGGGATTTAAGATTTTTTGCACGCTATGTGTGTTTTCTAGTATGTTTTACAAACCACGCAAGGCGCGAGTTTAGCAGCTAGTGCTATGTGTTAAGTGCTTTGCAGGGGGCTTTGAAGATTACGTTTTGGACCCTCTACCACAGAATAAATATATAGAACTACGTACCTCTACCAAACATTTAAGATTTTATTATATATTTTATTCTGATATAGTTTGTGTAAATACAAAACACCGAACAAAGTTTTATAGTCGTTTCTTCCCTGTAATCGCTGGACAGTTATACAACCGCATCAATAAAAAGATTAATATCTATTCCAATAACAAATACGAGGCGAAACAAAGAATTACTAACTGGCTTTTACAACTTGACTACAACGATACGGAAATACTTATACAATTTGACAGCTAATTTAACAATTGTTGGTTGAAAAACCTTGTGCAGTTAATGGTCCCGGCCATAAGCACCCCATGCAGGTATGTATGGGTTCGTCTAGTGGGCGTCGAGATCTTGTTTGCATCAATTCCATGTACACAAACCACACCACACTCACACACACAACACACCTTCCACACACTGTTGCATCCATTAATCATTATAGTTTAGTTTATTACAATATGTTAATTTATTATATATATACTAACATCCACACCTTCATCCACATTCGTACCAATACACACAAATATATCGTTTCAAGAAATAAAATGAGAATCAGACTATTAAAATGATCAATAGCGTAAAACTTTTTCTAAACATAATGCTAATATGTATGTAGTCAACATCATGAACATAGTGAATAGACGATAGACATGCATTACATTCTTTTAATAAGAACAAAACGTTCGTACTGTTCATATTATCATAATTATAGTTTATCTATAACGTATTTGGTTCATTGCTCAAATATTGTTTAGTTACAGGATATTTACAATGTAATTTATTTTATTTCAAGTTACTAATATTAGTTACCATGGAAGTCTGTAATTTATTTTGTTTCAAGTTACTAATATTAGTTACCATGGAAGTGTAAAATCTTATAATACTTAGTTTATGCTACAATTTTCCGATATTCATGTATTTCTTCACCCAATGCAAACCTAATTGTGCCCATAAATCAGGTATTATACCTTGTGATGGGCATCATTACGCTCGTGGGGCAAAATATGGGTACTGTGCTGTATAAAGTAAAAAATAGGCATTTATTATATTAGGTATTTAGATAAATAGTGTAATGAGAAAGCACTTATTTCATTTTATTTTTTGTTTATACTATGTTAGGTAACTGATCTGATAAATGTACTTACCTATTATGCGACTACGTTATGTCTAAGACCTAACGGGTGACTGCAGACAGATGCATCCATTCAAACCTGTGACTCAGGGTGGAGTCCCGCACCCTGAGATACAAGTTGATTCTTAGTTCGGGGGCGGCGATTTCACTTCTGGGAAGCGGGTGTACACGGAAATGCATCTGCCTGCAGTCTCTTGTTCAATGTTGGGTTGTTAACTTGTTATGCTTTACTAGTGCCCTTGGCCTTACATAAAACTTGTATTATTTTTTGAAATAAAAACATGATTGATTGAAGTTTTTTGCATTAGGTACCTACGGCCAATCAAATTTTTTTGTTTTTTTTTTACCTCCATTATTTTATGAATGTGTGCCAAGGAGCTTGTCTTTGAATCACAGACGTAATATAGGTGTTTTTGCCGCTTGGCTCCTGCACTAGACCTTTTACTATCGGATTTTAGGAGTCAGGTTTTATTGTCTTAGCTACGTTAACGGTCTTTTACTACAGTATGGTATATTATTATATATTATAAATAAATAACGGCCAACGATCACATACATAGATCCTGGACCCTACCTAGGGAACCGTGCTCAACCACCTCACCATGGAGGCTGTCATTTAAATGTAAACTATTTTAAACTAACTTTGCTCAAGCAATAATATTTTTATACATATGCTCTAAGAATATGGTCTGCTCGCATTGCTTGTGGTAAGCTAAGGAGCAAGGACCAATACCGCTGTTTTACGAAATACAGAATACTGATAATGCGAGATTGCCTTGACCCGGATGTCCCCGTGACCTTTAATACAGACGCGAAGATACGTTTCTATTACTTCCATAGTTATCTACCTATTTTGTCAGGAAAAGTTCCTTTGTATTTTGTTCGAGATCTTTGTAAAGACCTATTCAAAGCGGCGCGTTATTCGCTACCGCTACCCACAGCAGTAGCGAATAAGGCACCGGTTTGAATCGACCTTAATGTAGGTACGGAAGTTTCGCGCTGAAACAGCTAACCAATATAGCTGAAATTTTGGTGACATGATCCGGAAAAATTCGCTTCGGCCGTCTACGAAACCGGAGCTTCGTAACCAGTTACGAACGAAGACTTTTTCGTCCTTGTACGTAACCAGTTGCGATGAAAGATTTCGTAATATTTTTTTTAACCAGTTACGATCGAAGACTTTGTTGTCATTATACGAAACCAGTATTTTCAGGCTAAATTTCGGATCAGAAAGGCAATTTCGATAATAATGACCAAAATTGCCTCATTTCATTTTTGACAGCTGAAAATAACACGTTTTGGATATCGTAGGACCTTGCTCCTCGTAGTTTCTGGGACCCTTGAAACAGCAAATCCACTAGAATTTGTATGCGATCTCATATACAAAAATCCAGAGCCCTAATTTACGATGAAATTATAAGATTAATTATTTTTAACGTAACGGAAAAATTAGAAGCACGTACAGGGATTCGACGTGATTTCAGTTATTATAATTGTGACATTTCCATTATGTAAAAAAATATTTTTCCTATTTCCAGGCGGCCAGCGCACTCTTTACTCTCGACGGAGCGCGGGGTGAAGCTCTAGCTCGCAGGCTAGCGCGAGGCGAGCGTCGACGCAGGCGCTGTCGCATCTTTCTAGCAGTCGTGGTTCTCCTACTACTCCTGGCTGCTATGGGTGCTGTGGAACTGCTGATGAGTAGAGGACAAAGGGTTTTTGGAGCTGCTATACGCTGATAGAAGAAACATCTTTAGAATTGGGTACCCACTTTTGGTGTAGGCTCGCTTCGAAAGTGAAGCAAGTAACGTCAGCTCTGATGTTTTAAAATGCGTGTTCGATTATTATAAATCCGGATTCAGGCTTAATAATAATAATAATAATAATCTTGCAGCCACCCCTGCAAGATTGTGCGCTATATTAATTAAGTTGGACGTTAATGTTTTTAATTCTTGAATGCAATTGCACGAAACTTCGTTTTTTTGTTTAGCTATAAATTTGTTGACGAAATTACAATTAATATTTTAGTTTTATGTCATCTAGTTTTATTAGTAGGTATCAGCGCATGCTTGCATCAGATGAACAACGCTTTCAAAATGGACAAAATAGGTACAAGTGATGAAACGGAGTGTTGTTAAACAGAATACAGTTCAACTGTTGTGATTGCATGCACATGAACCACGCAGTTGAACTGTAGTAACTACACATGTCCGTGGAATTGAACCATAAACGGTTGATCAGTTATGTATGACTGGGTGTAGTCAAACTGCACATGGTTGACTTATAGTGGTTGAACTGTACTCTGTAGTACAACCGACTGTGAGCAGTGCAACCGTACTTTCTAGTACGACCGACTGTGAGTTGTTTAACTGTACTCTCTACTACGTCCAACTGTGAACGGCAAAACTGTAGGTATACTCGGTAGTCTGACCGACTGTGAACGGTTGAATCGTAATTTATAGTACGACTGACTGTGAGCGGCTAAACTGTACTCTGTCTGACCGACTGTGAACGGTGGAATCGTACATTAAAGTACGACTGACTATGATTGGTGAACTATACTCTGTAGTACGAGCGACTATGAGCGAATGAACTGTACTTTGTAGTACAACAGACTAAGTGATGGAACAAAAGATACGAGCGCTACTACATGAGTTTGTTTTGCGATAGTGCTCTGCAAGTAGAAACGCACGCAATCTTAATAATATGTAAGTAATTACAAGTAAATAAGAAAATTAATTATTTTATGAAGTATTTTCATCCAGTGAGCGATAGTTTATAGTATGCTTTAGAAAAACTATTGCTGGTGATATACCTACATACACTATATTATAGTGGTTGGTACATATTATGTTACTAAGGCTCAATTCAGACAGAGCAGCAAAATGTTCGAGCAGTTTTTTAGTGCTATATGAATGTCAACCTTAATATATTTAGACAAAGCTGAAAATAATATGCAACGTTAAAATTGGTAAGATTTTAATGTTGCATACTGTTTTCAGCTTTGTTTAAATGGAATGAGGTTTATATTCCAATAGCACTTAAAAACTGCTCGAGCATTTTGCCGCTCTATGTGAGTTGACCCTAAGGGTGGGGTTTTTTCACCATTAGTTAAGGTAACCAATGGTTAAAAACTCTAACAAGTTTTGACCATTGGTTAGAATTTGTTAGTATTTTTAACCATTGGTAACCTTAACTATTGGTGAAAAACCCCCTAAATCACCGCAAGGAACCTATCGGTGCATTTTTATATAGCAACATGTACGTATATCACCGGCAATAGTTTTATTAAAGAGGTAAACTTTTAATCATTTACTGACTATTTTTTTACACATTTACCTACGTCACCGAACGGTGCCAGTGCCAGCTAGTGATGTATTTAGACTTACTTATGTCTATTGAATTTTATTATCGTTTAGCTTTTCTAGAGTCTAAGTTAGTTTTTGATAATAACAATAATTATTATTTTTAATTGATGTATCTTGATTATATGTATACAGCAGTCATTTTTCAAATTTTTAATGTAATGTAATGTTTATCTAAAGATATTTCCTAAGCAGGATTTATTATTTCGTTTTTCTATGTAAATATAGGATGAATTCTGTGTTATTTTTTACCTTTTTAAATAATTATAATATCATTGTAGATTTAAATAATAAATCATATATAGATCATTATTCATATTTACATGGTGAGATAAGATTATCATAAACTGCGATCAGTGGGCCGATTCTGCACTAAAGTTTGACAGCTCCTAAGTTCGCACTTACCTATCCCTCATGCCGTACCTACCTACTGCAACGCATTTGGGTACGTACCTATACCTACATCTAGAGATTTTTTATTTGGGTTTTTTTTGTTTTTTCTTTATTCATTGATTTTTAATTGTTTTTATCAAAAGAATTATTTTTGATTTTTCTCACAGGGCGATGTGGTCGCTAATCGACAAAGCCCTCCTAGAGAGATAAGTGCAAACTAAACTTTAGTGAAGACGGGCATAAGTTCTATCTGTCTATAAAGTTATTCTTAATTATTAAGTACCTACTTATTTTCATCTTTCTTAGTATACATTTATACTGGGTGTAATTGAATTCATTAGCATTAGCATCTTTTGAAAATTACTTACTCCTGACACTGGTCACGTGTGGACAAAATTTTAAGAAATCTAACGCATCGATATTGATAGGTATTGATAGTAACTTCAAAAAATGGGATAACTTAATCAAGCTGCAGTAAAAAATCAAGTTAAAATAATTAAGTACTATTTTTAATTATCACATACAAGTTAAAAAAAACTTTTAAAAGTATCAAAATCATTCGTGTCAACTACGTTAGGCGCCGCTGCAATCTTCATTATTTTCAGTAAAAAATATTTTAACTTTCTCCCTTTACTCTTCAATAATCATCAATAATTAATGTAACATCCTGTACTCAGTTTATGCTAGTGAATTCAATTGCACCCTGTATATTATTGAGTAGAACTAAATTTTTTTTACAGTTATTTTCGTGAAATGTAACTCAAGAAAATATTAATTGTAAGAAACAGGAACGCTCTAAAAACAAGTTACTTTATTTGTAAGTAGTAATCTATTGTAATTATGCAGTTATTTTACTTTTGTAAAATTGTATCGTGTTTTTTTATTGTGATCGAAATAAATTGTGATTTTTTAAAGTAATTTTTATGTAAGCTCCTGTATTATATAAAATCTAGACTATTTTTGATAGAAATCGTTTTGTAGATACATTATACCTAATCAATATAATTATTTTATTATATATATTTATCGATTATGTAACGATTATTTGTGATTTGCACAAAGTGCGATATGAATTACGCTAATAAAAATATTTTACAAGATGGCTTTTTATTTTTCCTTGTTTAAAACATATCTCAGGACTTGACGTCAAAGTGCCCGAAGAGGACTCGAAGATAGTTCACAACCGCGGGTAGCTACAAAAACACTATTATAATACCTTACTGTGAAACGCAAAACTAACGTTGAGGTTTTCTTGTCCCATACCCTTTGACTATCATAAAACAACCGTTAGTAAAGCACGAATACAAACTAAAGCGCGCAGAAGTTACATAGGATTCAGCATTTTTTATAAATAGGTAACTATAGTAATCAATATACGTACACAAGTATTCAACCAAGCTTTTCAAGCTTAACTATTGTCTGTCTTCTATATTTAGCGATTTTTAATTATGTCGTTTGCTAAGGGGGGGTCCGGACCCCCTAAACCTCCCCCCCCTTTATATACGCCCATGCAATCTCAAGATAGTATTATAACTTTAAAATAGTCCATATATAACTTTAAATAACCGTCTTGGTTTTAAAGTTCCGGGTGACACTGCAACTGTTATGGGCGGCCGTGTCACTTAACATCAGGTGAACGACTAGCTCGTCACGTCATTCAATCACATAAAAAAAAAAAAAAAAAAAAGATTTATTTTGAAAAATGTAACTATAGATAATCTACGTTCTGGACACTAACTAAGTATTCCCTGTATCTAATAGGGTCCTAGGAACTACGAGTAGGTACCATGGTCACACAAAAATAATGTAAAAAGAATAATCGAAATAATTTTCGTATTGTTTATAATATGTGTAATAGAAATAATCGAGTATTTAGTCAAAGCACTCATATATACTAAGTACTTATTACATGATGATAATTTCTTCGTAGAGCTATACTTATATCCATACTAGAGGCTAACTTCTCCTTAAAAACCAATCGCAACATTGGGGTAGGTATACAATAATAGCTAAATTTGCAAAATAAAAACCCTGACAAAAATTTAACTAACATAGTGGAATGAGGCTTTTTATTTAAAAAAAACGCTAGTTCCTCTTCTTTTCTAGATGGCGCTGTAAGTACATAGTTTAAACCTTTCAAACCACAGAGTAGTTTAAACATAAGAAAATGCTTAGACTACCTACATAGAAATGTCAAATTCAGTTAAGTGGACCACGAGTACATTATCTGTAGTATCTCCTAAGTAGTCTGTGGTGCATTCTTCTTAAGTAAATTGAAGTACAGCAGAACTGCGAAACAGATAAACGTTAATATTATGATCCAAAATTAAGCCGAGCTATCGCGCAACGAAAATAGGATAAACGAAACAGTTTAGAGTTGTCAGTCAGTATCGTGACACATTTCCTATAACCTGTGGTCTATGCTTGAAACAGTGACAGTGACAGATTTTGGTGAAACCACAACTGGCGCCATCTATTGGGTCATACATAAAACACCATTTCTTTTTTTTAAATAAAACTCCTCATTTCATTGTGGGCTTAAATTGGCCTTGGAAAACCTTTTTTTTCGTTGCGTCAGCTACAAAAATCGACATAGAGACCGTCTCTCGAAAGATGACCCGCAGACGCGTCGCCACAGTCGCGCGACGAAATGTGGCTAAGCTCTACTAGATAGTGGACCCTTGCGTGTTCATTGGTAACCGCAACTATGTCAACTTTTATAGCCCTCATGGATTACACTAATTATAGATAAATATGGCCTCCATAATACGGCGGCGTTAGGAAACCCTGTCCAACAACAGCTACCACGGATGGATAAATTTATTCCGCAAAAAGTACATCATCAATCTTTTGGTCCTGTTCATCCATCGGGACGTCATCTTGCACTTGACAGTTGAAAGCTATAGCTACCACCTGAAATATAACAAAACTATGAATGCTAAGGTTTAGACATACCTGCGCGTCTGCGAAGTGGGAGCGTCTACAACGTGAAACTATGCGGTATCCATCGTTGATGAAGTAAAATATGCATTCTAAGCCTATTCTTTTCTACTAATTGGTATTACGAAAGCCTCATTGACAGCAATACGACCGCGAATATAATTACATAATAATTTGTAGTAATCTATAAAAATAATAATTTATTATGATTTCATTCAGTGACAAGCGAGCAACAGGCGGGCAACTGGCTTCCTTAAGGCGGCGGGTAGACCAAACAAGGTGTTTTTTGGGCCGTTTCCTGGCGTAATTAAAACATGTGGAGCTTTGAAATTAATGTATCATGTAATTCATTTCATTATGTCGTTTGTGATGACCGCAAATACAAGATTAATTAATATAGGACCGACGACCTGGCCGGAACTGCGGGGAGCCGGTAGATGCAGGAGGCAAGCAGGCACTCAAGGTGGCGCTCTGTTTGGGAGGCCTATGTTCAGCAGTGGACGTCTTCAGGCTGTTGATGATGATGAAGATGAAACACGAAAAAACATCAACCAAATTCCTCCTTTTTTGAGGTCTGTTGAAAATCTAGTGAACAGGTATCTTCTAGGCATGCATGCACCATCGTAGACTGCGTCATCACTTTCCATCAGGTGATACAGTGGTCAAATGCTTTGCCTATAAACAAAAAAAGGTATAGGTAGGAGGTACCTTAGGAGCAGTTTCAGGGGTTTTTCTTAGATTTTCGATGAACTTGTCATAGTAACCACCACCGTGTCCTAATCTCGCTCCCGACTTGGAGAAGGCCACTCCTGGCGATATGATCAAGTCAATACCACCTGAAAACATTGTTTAAAACTGAATAAACTTATAGGCACTCATTGAGCAATGAGAATTTGATAGTCTGGTGGTGTGGTGGTTGGTCGGGTCATAACGTGGAGGCGGTGGGTTCTATGCCCGCGACAGGACAAGTATTTGTGCACAGAAATAAAAGTGCTGTTACTTGTTGTGTCTAGGTGTTGTAGTTCCTGGGTCCCTAGATACAGGAAATCTTAGTCCAAGACAAAGATTATAAAGCCCGTTGATAGCTCGTGAACATAATTTCTCGTACAAACACGACTCACCTGCGCGGGCAGGGGGTGAGGTAACAAAACGAGACAAAGCTATACGAAATTACAAAGGACAGAGCAGGATGGAACAAAAGACATCAACGGGTTCCCGTGATTTGTATGAAAATAGTAGTTGAAATACACTACTAATTTTCGTATGAGAGGAAGTTGTATCATTGGTCAACTGGATTTATAGTCAATGGTCCAAGATGTATGTTGAAATAATAGTTTGACTTTTGATAATACTTATACCACGGCAATGTTCTTATAATAGGCTAGTTGCCTGCTATTAAAAATTAACTAGTAAATATTATTTTCATTAATTAGGTTAAAAATACATGCAATACCTACTTCAAAAAAAAAAAGAAAATCAGTAAATAGATCAAGGAGTAATAAGCTTTTAAAGTTTCTGGAGCGGGCATCACCTGTCCCTTTCTCGCAAACCAGGAGATTTCCCTTGCGTTTTCATAGTCACATGCCAAAGAGACTGTATGTAAAGCTACCAAAGCTTAGAAATGAGGTACTATGAAGGAGCACGAGTGACGTCACTGCATGTTTGAGCTGTCTCTTCTATTTCTGTATTTTAAAATGCTTGTGGAACTTTGTCATTTTTTGAGTTATTTAATTTTTGTTTTCACGATCGTTTTTTTGTGGAATATTATTATTTATGCAATAACAAATAGCAGGACACTAGCCTATTCCCATGTTGGCCCGTATTTAAATTGAATTGCAATGACTTTAATCAAGGCATGTGCGAAATTTACTCTCGCCCTACAACGGCGAAGAAAACATCGTGAGGAAACCAGCATGCTTAAGAATTACAATATTCGAGAACATGTGTCCTGCACCAACCCGCACTTGCCCAGCGTGGTGGTTTATACTAGTGTTGCCGAACTAGTATCGATATTTTTCATCTGAAAAAGTCATACTGTCGATAGGCCTATCGATAGTGTTGTTACTCGTAAATAAAAAATCTGTCGATAGTATCAATAGTAGGTAATTAAGAAACAATAAACTATCGATATATTTAAATACTCGATACTATCGATGGTATTGGGTCGTCCTGAGCTGTTGATAGTATCGTGACTATCAATAATATCGATACTATCGATGGGCCAATTGATGGTGTATCGATTCGTTGGCTATCGATAGACTATCGATTAATAATCAATAGTCAACTATCGATCGGCAACACTAGTTTATACCCTACATCCTGGGAGAAGCCCGTGTTCCAGCAGTGGAAACGTATTGAGCTGATGCCAATCTAGGTTAACCGAACTCAAAAGCTCCATCACCATGGTATGCACGAACCTGTCTCCAAAGCGTTATCCCTCGCCTGATCCTTCGCATGCTGAGCTATCCCATGTCTCGTCAAAGGCATGGTCTTCTCATCGTCCTGCTCCAGCTTCAGCATCCTCATGATGCCGCCAGCATACTGGGGGATGAAGGCAGATGCCCCCCGAGCCTTTATGTGGGCAATCATTGGAGCTGTGTCGACTTCCTGGTCGGTACTCATGAAGATGGCTACGCGATTTGATGACTTGTACCATGGATGGTTGATTACCTGGACAAAGGAGAAAGGGATCGGTACATATATACTTTAGGAAGTGTTCATAAGACTTTGAGTAGGTACCTACTTAATCAAGTTTGGAATTAAAAAGCGATTTTCTGTCGAGCTGCTCTAAATCTGCTCTATGTAGGTAACCTGTCTCTCTCTCTCTCTCTCTCTCTCTCTCTCTCTCTTTCTCAGCTTTTTACCCGTTGTTTCCATGTAAATGTTTGATTTTCTGGGTTAAATAGTATCCTATGTTGATGTAGGTATTATTAGCAATCTGTGTGCAACCGTTTCGACGTAGAATTCCCCCAACCAAACAACATGCCACTATTATACTATGCATATTATTATGAATTCACTCCAAATGGACTATAGACGTGTTAGACATGCAACTTTCAGAACTAAAAAGATAAAAGAGCACCATCACCCCTAAGAATACCTAAGTCTTGCGCCATGATAATAGAACTTGACACAATACATAGCTTATCGGTAGGTAGTCATATCAACGTCTGCTTTGTCATATGATGCGTTAGTCGGCATAGCTATCGATAAATAAATAGACCTCTGATTTTAACGATTATGAATTATCTAACAATGTTAACAGAATACTTACGCAACATTTATTTAAACTAACTGCAAATAATTACCTATTTTGACACTGCTCAAAATAGCAGTAAACAAAAACAGCACAGCCACAAAGAAAAGCTAGATGCTTTCGAAATGTGGTGCCGGAGAAGAATGCTTGGGTATCATAAACCGCGTTTCACACAAACGTCTCTGTACTTCAAGAACTCTGTATTGAACAGCGTCTTTCGTCGCTAGTGCAAACTCGCATCCTCAAGATCTTCGGACACTATCAAGGCGAGACAATGACTCCATCGAACGTCTCTTGTACAGGGTAAAATGGAGGGCACCAGACCACGTGAACGGTCACGCATGCGATGGATTGACCAGATCAATTATGCGGTGGGCGCTCTTCTCATGCGTGTACTGGAATGACCGCTGGTCCTGCCTTCCTTCGCTGTCCCATCCATTCATCCTTTTCTATCGTTTTCTCTCTCCCTTCTCTATTCCCTTCGATAGGATGAGTATATTGGCTTCATCTTCGTCACCGGCTATGTTTTATACACTTTTATAAAAGCCTATTCAAACCGGCTAGAGCGAAACTTCATACAAAATACCCGGCGGAATCCCGCGCGTTATTTACTGTACCCACAGCGGTAGCGAATAACACTCTGGTTTGAATAGGTCTAAATAAGGCCACAGTGCAGAGGTAGTGAGAGATCTCGTGAGGTGAGGAGCTACATCAGCCTACCACTTTTCGTGACGACCACGACCGCTCTATCAAGAGCGACACGATTGAGAAGAAGAAAAGTTAAAGAGAATCATAAATCATGAAGTCATTTGAATAACCATTATTTACTTGCTTGTGAAATCAGTGATTTTAAATCATCATTAGTGGCATTCAAAAATCAGCAAGTTTTAACGGCAATGGGCATTGGGCAGGCCATAGGTAGGTACATCGCTCGTAGAACTGACAACCAATGGGGAAGAAAGGTTTTCAAGTGGCGACCACAAACCGGAATACGCATCAGCGTAGGTCGGCCCCACACTAAGTGGACCAACGATCTGGTGAAAACCGCGGGGAAGCGATGGATGCAGGAGGCGAGCAGCTGCTCAAAGAGGCGCTCTCTGGGGGAGGCCTATGTTCAGCAGCGGACGTCTTCAGGCTGTTGATGATGATGATGATGATGATGATGATGGTGATGATGATCAAAAAACTCAACTCAAACGTTAAAGGCGTTGGCATGACGCAGAAGTATTCTATTGGCTTATAGGTAATAGGCTGGTACTTACTTTTTCATACACTATCTGGGATTGCCGTTTTTTTTCTTCGGTGTTCAAGGCGGCCACTCTGGCTGCGATCTCATTTCTTAGCAGTGCCTTCGCAGGGTTTGGTTTAATAGGGCCCATTATATCTGGAAACTGATAAAAGTTGAAACCATAGTAATAGGGAGGTCTATGTGCAACAGTCGACGCCTTCAGGCTGATGATGATGCTAGTGATGATTCCTCTAAAGAATGTCGGCAAAACTGGCCTACCCTCCTCAAAAAAGAAAAGTGAGACGCCTACGCCTGTTTCATAAAAATGAGGATATTCATGTGTAATATTATTGTGTTTTTTTTTAAATAAGTATTAAGGCCTTATGCTAGGCCAAGCCAAAGCGGGAATGAGTCGGAGGGCCGAGCGGTAGGGGTGGTCTAAGTTAGAATGTTTCCAACGTGCAATAGTTTAGGTAAGTTATTATTACACTGAATATAATGGGTATTTTAAAAATCCACTATACATAAGCCCTCCATTATATTTAGCTCAATTACTACACAAAGTTTCATGACCTTATTTAAAGTATTAATTGAATAATCGCGGTTAATTTGTACGGGTTCGAGGTAAATTTGTTATTTTTTTTCTATCGAGAAAAGTTTATTAATTCCAAAGACTTCTAGTACGTAGTACAGTATAACTCTCTTTGATTAATTCGTGTTTCCACTATACATAAGCATTAGTATTAGTCCTGAACTTTACCATAGAGGTATTAATTTCAAAGTCATTGTTGCAATATTGTTGACAGGACACGGCCTCATAAGCATTTTGGCGTTGTATAGGCTCTTAAATATAATTTATAAAGATGGGAATTGAAAATAAGTTTTGTTTATTTTATATAAGTATAGATTTTAGTTGTGTTAAAATTCTAATACCTACGCACATTGATGTATTGTTCATATAGTGTTCTATTCTATTTGTCGATGCCATGCATTAATATTGTTATTCATTTAATTTCCATTAATTTCCATTAAATGAATGATGATAAAAAAAAAAATAATAATGATAAAAAATGTAAAAAAAGCAGTAGTGTAGTGTAGTAGTAGTGTAGTGTGTGTGTGTAATGTGTGTGTGTGTGTGTGTGTGTGTGTGTGTGTGTGTGTGTGGTATGTTAATGATTTTGATAATTTTTTTTTATTTGGTTCCATTATCTGTTTTCTTCTCTTATCTGTGCGTATTTTTAAATATACTTATTAGCACAGAATTCCCACTAGGAACTAGACTCTGGGAGTTTTGGCGGGAACGTGAAAAAGTTCACGTCGTTGCATTGTATTATTTCACAAAACTTATGCTTTTTCTAGTGTTAATGTTTAAAATTAGTGGCATTTTACGCATTTAGTGCTGAATTACGAGTATAAGTGTTGGCAAGTGATATAATGTAGTGAAACGTGGTTTTTCGTGTTGCTTCCAAAATTCCATAGAAGCCTCTAGTAAAGTTGCCACTACTTTACTAGGACATGACTTAAACTGGATTATGACTGCCTGACTTCAATCAAATCAAATCAAATCAAAATATTTTTAATGAGTAAATGTAGGCACATGTACATATTTTCACACGTCATTAACATAGGTATTCATTATAAGCATAATGTCATAAAAATTATTCAATCGCTACCTACTGTTACATGTTATAAGCTGGGGTAGATCCCACGCTTTTTTGTCACTTAAATAATCATCTACCTTATAGTAAGCCTTATTTGTAAGCATTGATTTTACTGTTTTCTTAAATTTAGTTTCCGTCAAATTCAGAATGCTAGGTGGGATTTGATTATAGAACTTAATGCTATAGACCAAAAAAGACTTGCTCACCTTAGTTAACCTTGTTTTTGGCTGGACAAGCTTAGATCTATTTCTGGTACAGTATGTGTGCCCGTCACCAAGTTTTCCAAACGATTCAATGTTTTTCCTAACATACATAATGTTAACATAAATAAAAAGTGAAGGCATTGTTAAGATACTAATTTTCTTGAAAAACCCTCTCAAAGAAGCTCGAGCCCCAAGTCCATATGCTGCTCTAATAGCCCGTTTTTGTAATATGAATATAGCTTCAGCGTCAGCAGCTCTACCCCACAGCAGGATGCCATATGACATGATGCTATGGAAGTAGCTGAAGTAAACCAGGCGAGCTGTGCTGATATCAGTAATTTGACGAATTTTCCGAACCGCATACGCCGCCGAGCTGAGCCTACCCGAAAGAGAAGAAATATGTGGACCCCACTGCAATTTTGAGTCTATTGTTAAGCCCAAAAATACAGTGGTATCAACAACCTCAAGTTTTTTATTTTCTATGAAAAGTTCAGGTTTAGTCACCGATTTACTAAGACTAAAATTTATACATTTGGTTTTTTTAGCATTAAGTACCAAATTGTTCGCACTGAACCAGGCGTGTATATCAAACAGAGAGTAATTTATAACTGAATGGTTACCATCTTTCCTAGGTGTTTTAAATACTAATGACGTGTCATCGGCAAAAAGAATAATGTCATGTTTTTTTTCTGCAAGAAAAGGCAAATCGTTTATATATATGAGGAACAGAAAAGGCCCCAGTATCGAACCTTGGGGGACACCCAACTTCACCTCATTAGGATGTGATTGAGCTCTCCTAATAGTTACAGTTTGATTTCTATTTTTTAGGTAAGACTCTAGTACCCCAAGAGATTCATCACGAATACCATAGTGTTGCAGTTTCATAAGCAGCGTTTCATGATTAACGCAATCAAATGCCTTGGAAAGATCACAAATGACGCTAACGCCATCTTGTGATCTCTCCCAGACATCATAGATGCACTTTACAAGTGCAACAGCTGCATCCGTAGTGGAGCTTCCCTTTATAAACCCAAACTGCTGCTTGTGTAGTAGATTATTTTTATAGAAAAAATATGACATCTGGTCTAATAGTAGGCGTTCAAATATTTTGCTAAAAACAGGAAGTATTGAAATCGGTCTGTAGTTTGATGGATTGTCAGCTTGACCATTTTTGTATAATGGTAAAACCTTTGAACACTTCATAAGGTCTGGAAAAGTGCCCGTTTCCACACATCTGTTGAAAATATATGTCAGCTGTGGTGCAATATGGTGAATAATTTTGCTCACAAACAAGACTGACATACCCCAAAGGTCTTCTGTTTTTTTTGGTTCAGAGATTTAAATACCTTAATGAGCTCACAAGGAGATATGCAGTGAAAACTAAATGCTTCCCCGCACCTGCTCACATTAAGTTTAAGAAGTGTTTCAGCCATACTAGTTGATGTGTGTAGCCCTCTAGTTGTTTCTATGGGAATATTACTAAAAAAATTTACAAAAGCTTCTGCTACATCCTAATCCTTTGCAACCACACAATCAGCAATAACAAGTTTTATCCTATCATCACGTATTTTACATTTGCCAGTTTCTTTATTTATGATTTTCCAAGTCTCTTTAACTTTATTATCTGATTTGTTAATCCTATTTTTTAAATATAAAGTTTTTGCAGTCAAACATACTTTTTTAAAAGTTTTTGAATAGTTTCTTACATATTCTTGAAATTTAGGTTCAAAATTATAAGATCGCATATCATAAAGCTCATACAATTTATTACGAGATAAAACTAAACCCGGTGTTGCCCAGTCCCTAAACCTAAAGTTAGAAGAAATTTGTATTTGTTTTAAAGGAAACAATATTTTGAAGTTAGTGTTAAGTATTTTAAACAGTAATTCATATAATTTATTAGCTGAGTTATCTTTATCATTAAAGTTTAATAAATTAAGTTGTTAAAGAACCCGTTTAGAACTTAGACTGGACTATGACTGCCCTGACTGACTGTGACTGGGACTTGACTTTACATGAAATATTTCATAGTACGGTGAAGAGCTACAGTACTTGACACTGGCTAAATACACTATGTGTGGAGCCAAAATATATGAAAAAAAAAAAAACTAGACTCTGACTCCTATCCTATCAGTGATTCCTCACGTAGTTGTGTATGAATTGACTAGAGGTTCTTTAATATCTTTTTTCTCCCATCTTCCACAAGAATTATCCAATTTAGTATTTATATGTATTTAATCTATAGGTACTTTCGATAGGTACGTTATACCTATACAAGTTTCATTCAGACACGCGGCTACTTTCTGCTAGGCTGAAAATGCATAGGATCTGCCGTTCTTCTTTACACGCAGATTTAAGCAATTGAGAACAATAATAGGAAGGATAGGTAATTGTAGGTACTCCTAGACCAGAAGATAGTTAGATACACTGATATCAATTGAGTACTTACCTAGAATAGAGTTGACATGAAAGACAAACAAACACACAAACCACAACCGTTTCGGTAATTCGAAAGACAAAACCACAGAACAGATAATATTAACTTAATAATAGATAATAGTACTACGTAACAAAACTAAAACCTAGTTATTAATTATCTACCTATATATATGTAGGTATTTAACTATATAGTTTCTTATAAATTTTAATAAATGCTACGATATTATTATCTCAGAAAACAAACATTCTTACCAAGAGCACTGCAGCAGTGAGACCGATACACGAACACGATAGACTGATTATAAAGACGATAAAACGTTAGGAGAACAAACTAACCAAAACAATATCACTCGGGTAACACGTGTTGTGTGAAAAGCGACATCTAGCGTTGACACTGGAAACTAATACGCGAATTACTTTACTATTTAGTATTTACACAGAACTTGGCTGCCGGCTACGGTAGCTAGGAAGTGAGTACCGACAATTTCATAGTTCTGGCTGTCATCATTATGACAGATGTCTCTATTATTAATTAATGTTCATGTTTTTTTAAAATAATTCTGTTTCAGTAGATTTTTTATTTCAATGTTTTTTGCTATACTTTTATGATACTTTCTGCAACATAGCTAGACTATTATTATTTTTCACTCATTTATTACATTTTCTTAGGTTTAGGTTTTGTTACAATATTCATATAAAAATAAATTAAAAAAATACTATAAATACTATTATTATATTTATAATTGTTTATTGTGTTATTTATTTTCAAATATTTATTAGCTTATAAATAAGTAGGTACCTACATAGGTGCCTATATTTAATTTTTTTATTAGCGTATTACTAACTTTGATATAAGTAACTATACTTAATAATGAAACATCTACGTTTTATTGCAAATAACTATTAAGTATAAGATTTTCCAGTGAGTTGACCCTCATCTATCCTTCACTATCTGAAATTGAAACATCTTACAACGGCTGAACAAAGCCCGAAATTGGCTTCGTCTATTCTCGGTCCAGTGGACATCATCAAACGAAGTATTTACTAACAAAATATTCAATGAATTCAGTAAATCCAATAACCGTCGAAGTTCCGTGAAATTATATCTACTTATGGCAATTGAGATTTGAGGCAGTCTTACTTATTATAACTTTGTCAACTAAGTGAAAAACTGTGTCGAGAATACGAATTGTCATGCAAACGACCCTAAATAGAAGCCGTGCACTCTTCAGAGAGTCTTGAAATGAGGCGATTGTATTAAATGACAGGACGTAAAATATGTTATGGTTATGTTGGTTAGTATTATCGATTATATAAACCAGTACTCAATTACACGACATAGTAAATACTTACCGTCATAAGAACAGTCTACTTGTTTGACAATAAAATTATTTCACAAAAGCTTACTGCAATAATGCATCTCGTTAATGTAGGTAGAGTAGAGATAATGACATTGACGAAAAGAGAAGCAAGAGATTGAAAGTAAAGGAAAACAAAATCTTGGCTAACTTTTAAGTGTCTGGTTTACGGACTTGTTGATTACTTAAATGTCAAGTGGATTAACATCCACCGTTGTCAAGATAAAAGTTAAACAGAAACGTTTATCTTCCTAACGATTAAAAGTCAGCATTATTAATAGTGACGTATTTATTTAGACACCTGACAAAACTCAGCAGTAAATTAATAAACCATCAGATATAAAAGAAATGCGAACGAAAGATACAAAAATAAAATGATTCACAGTTAACATTTTTCATGTGAGACGGCGCGTGTAACCTATTTTAGACAAGTAAACAAAATTATATTACATTAACTTTGTGAGAAGCAACACGTAGGTATAGGTATACAAACCAAGCCTTTATTTTAATCATTTTAGCATGATTATTACATATACCTACTTACAAATCAGACCCTGCATTCAAGATTGCAAACCCACTAGGTATAGGTAATTATTAAGCGAAGTTAGGTTAGGTTACACTAGAATTTATTACTTTATGTTAGATGATAAACTTGATCGTAATTGCTGCCTTAGACACAAGTAGATAAATTATGTACCCTGCAGTTACGTATATGACTTGTCTGAAGTTTGATAAGACAATACTAGCACTTGTTTTACTTACAATACAATGCAAAAATAATAACGATATGCATGATCTACGACGTAATAAAATTATGAGACTTGCGGTTTCCAAACTGTTTAGAGCCAGACTGATTGCTCCACAGAGCCCTGAGGGCTTAGATCCAGCTATCCCATCTGATTATCGTATTTCCATTTCCATGTCGTTGTAATAGATGGATTATAATATAAGGGATTATATAAGTGAAATATTAATGATTACACTGTTTCATAACTAAGGTCTAAGATACACACATTCATGTCGTGTTGCCATAGAAACAGTACAAAGTCTAGAAATAAAACAAAAGCAATTGAGAAACTACTATAACAAGCAAAACGTGATAAATGAAATATGAAACGATATTTCGACGTGGTTAGTTCCATTTGTACAAGGAAAATAATCTTATGAGAGTTATAATAATTGCTTGTAATATTAAACTACGGCGTTACTACTTATCTGGACTTATATTCAGCAAAATATGGTTACTAGCAGTGTTCCACGGGTGGTGCGAGAGCCCACTGCAAAAAAACCTACGTCATCGAGTACCCCAATAAGCTATCTTTAGATCGTTAACTGACACTTAAACATGTAAAAAAACAGGTCTGCCGGTTCCAATCCTGCCGGGTCATGGAAATAATCCACCTCCACCAACTTGAAATGCCTTGAATACTAAGTTTCGCCAAGTTTAGCCCTGGCAGACCTTTTAATCCATTATCAAGGTCACCTTGGCTATTATTAGGCGTAGGTTTCATCGGGGTATTCGCTGAGGTAGGTAAAGAGTGTGAAGGGCACACGCTTAGGGGTTTGCCAGGTACTTCCGGCAGGGTGCGCAATGGCAGACCAATTTTTTTTACATAACTATTCAATGGTTAACTGTTGCCAGAACTTTCATTCGGGTAAATTTTGACAAAAAAAAATACGTCAAAAAATTTCAATTATTTCCATGACCCGGCAGGATCGGAACTGGCAGACCTGATTTTTTTACATATTTAGATGTCTGTTAACGATCTACAGATAGCCTATTGGGGTACTCGATGACGTAGGTATTTGTGCAGTGGGCTCTCGCACTAGGGTTGCGCCCATAATGTAACCTAGAGCCTAGAGGACCCCCACAACTTTCTGGGATAAAAAGTATTCCATATATTACTCTACATCTACAGGTATTAAAAATTTTCCAGCCATGCCAGTAGTGAGTGGTCCCAAACAAGCGTTTTATTTTTCATATTATGCAGTCACTCGTAAACTTTTTCAAAATAGTAACGAAATTGCAAAATAATACTAAAGCAGCAAATAAAAGTGAATGATTGGGAATTTTATGAGCGTTTTTTATAATAATAATTATAAGCTAATGCGACTATAACATCACTATGGCTAATTATTAATCAGTCATAGCAACGGTAAGGTAATCTTACCTATCGCATAATATTTATTGATTGGAGAATTTAGTGACCATAATACCTAAATGATTTAGCAAAATTTTATAACCAATTTGTTTTATAAGACATAACCTGATTAAAACTGATCTACTCTTTCTTACAAGCTGGTACAAATATAATGCTTGCGCCAGTTCGTAAAAATATTGACATAATACAACAAATTATAGTAAAACTGGTCTTGAATACATTAAATATCGTTCAATTATTGTATTAGTTTATTCTTAATGATATAAATGTTATACATAAAAACCATGTATAGCAGAAATGTCTTGGATAGAAGGTAAACCATAATCTGTTTGAGACGTGTTATCTCTATCCACACGTGAGTGTAAATTAGTTTGCTTTGTGTCATAGGGACAAACAAGACTCTCTGAGACCTTGCTATGTACTATGAAATACTATATAATGGTAAAATTTGCTAAAAGAGATCGTAAAATGTGCGCATGTTTGATAAAATCTTCCGCATATTTATGACTATTTATGTGCAATCATCTCGACAGCAGAGTACTGACATAGAGATCTTTTAGTACTTGATAACGTAGATGTTAAGCAAAAACCTGTTTCTTTGGTACCTGTTTCTTTACTAGGTGGTAGGACTTTTCTGCAAAGTTCGTCTAGGTAGGTACCACCGCTTTGCCAGTCATTCTGCCGCCAAGCAGTAGTGTGCAAGCACTGCTGTGTTCCGGTTTGAAGGGCATTGTAGCTAGTGAAATTACTGGGCAAATGAGACTTTATGATCTGATCACTCAGTCTAGTAATCTGATTACTAGACTGGGTGATGTCTCAGGATGACGTGCGCAGTGCAGTGTCACGCGAAACTTTATTGTTTTAAAGTTCCGGGTGACACTGCAACTGTTATGGGCGGCCGTGTCACTTAACATCAGGTGAACGACTTGCTCGTCACGTCATTCAATCACATAAAAAAAAAAATTTATAACATTATTAATTAGGTTTTTCCATGTCTGTATTTGAGTGTAAGTTTTTATAAAAATATGGAATAAGTTATTATGATTTTTTTATTCGGCTGATAAAAAGATTCACTCAAAACAGTACAGGTACACATATCTGTCTACATTTTCTGTTCGCAAAACGTATTTTAATAGCGTCGTTTTATTTAATAATATTAAAGTACCGAAGATTAGTATTAGTATTGAAGACCTCATTGTTTACCGCAGATTTTCCGTATTATTTTCCTTATTAGCCCAAACCTTTGCCTGTGATATGATGAACTGTACTTTAATAGCGTGTTTATCTTAACTTCCGTTATTAGAAAACGCGCATTGTTCTCACGGAATGCAATAATAAAAGGAATGCATTCTAATAAATGGTAGTCCATTTGCAAGCGAAATACAGGAAATTGTAGAGATGGCGCCCGACAGATACGCAAACCGTCGCAAAGCGGCCAAGTTCAATGATTTGTCGCTTGTTGCTTCATGCGATATTTGTCGTTATAAGAGAGGTGTGGCGGAATAACCGTACTAGAGGGTTCCCTGGCTCTTTGTTTGGCAAGGAGCAAGTAGCGGACAGAGGGCGTTGCGAGCTGCGAGCACCAGCTGCTGTCTCCACGGCCCGGAGCTCGGTCAGCCACCGGGCTACCGCAGTCTGGGTCCGCCGGAGGACGTCAACGTACGTGTGCTCGCCACGTTTTCTCATCAAAACTTTCTTACGTCAAATCAATGGATATAACCTAACACGCCGCGTTTAACAAATTAACGTCTAAAATGTAATTTGTTGTCTCCGAGATCCATATGGGTTATTAACGCGTCCTTAGTACGCGTTAAAAAGTGACGTGTGTGGTTTGCAGTGCCAACGATGTAAATTTTTAGTGCATTGTGTTGTGTTGTAAAAAAAGAAGCAATGAGTATTCAGAAGTGCCTCCTGGATAACTCCAGCAGGATGATAAAGGCGATGTCAAACGCCAAGTCGAGCAATAGTGAGGGGAAAACGGTAAGTTAGGGGTTATTAAAATCATTTATCTCTAAACGTTAAATATGTGAGTCAAACTGTTCGTTGACCTTGTCACAATGTTGTGATTATTAGCAGTGTTCAGTGTTATTTTAGGTTATTATTTCACAATTTGTATACTAATACTTACATTAAACATATCAAAGTTCATCTTAATCGTATGCACTGGCCTGGAAAATCAATAACGTAAAGTGCAGCGGAATTGGTTTCTATTTCCAATTTAATGTTTACATTGACAACGGCCACTGTTCACGTTTAAAGTTATTTATTGAATGGCACAACACCCAATTGTTTATTAATATTACGTCACTGGCATGTTTCCTATTGAACGTAAAATGTGAAACTCAATAGAAAATATACCATTCTCTTATTCAAGAGATTTTGTGTCAGAGAAACGTCAAAAAGTCACGTAACAATGGTAATTGGGGAATACGAAAAATGTCAGATGCCGTGTTCTCGGTTTGCGCTAACAAGGTGTGCTTCATTTCATGGGCCACGTAATTTCTATTTTTTGCTGATTTTTTTTTATAAGATAGATTATAGGTAAGTACCTAATGAATGAAATGTATTTATGAATGAATGATTAGAAACTATAATATTTAAATTTTATTAAGCAGCCATCTACGTAGTATGTTTTCAGTTCAACGCAATTTTTTATTGTAAAATTCATGGTAAAGTCCGTAGGTAAATTGAAACTTTTAATGTGTAAGATCTAATAAATTAAAATAAGTAAATCAATACCTATATCTACCTATTAATTTTATAAGTCGTTAGGTATTAGGTAACGTCTATTAGTAAGTACTTGTATATAAATAAGTACCTACTTACTACTAGACGTTTTTTGTAAACTCTATCTAATGGGTGGGTACTTGCCTATACGTACCTACCTACCTTTGACAATAATTACCTTGAAGATCTATGACCTATACACACCCTACCACGTAGGTATCTGTGGAATGGTCTGTGAATGTCTACATTATCTAGACAAGGCATGCACCATAGCCCGCGACATCACTTACCAATTTTATTACCATCAGGTGAGTGGTTAAATGCTACGCCTATCATCATCATCATTATCATCATCAGCCATTTTAAAAACAAACTAGGTACCTACTCTATGTAGACTTACATTGCCTACCTCTCGCGGTAGTCGGCCCGGTGTCAATAAATGTGAATTTGATCGACCCGATAGGTAACTGGCTCGATGACACTTTTTGTGTGCCATCGGCCCTGGTGAGCGCCTTAATACATAGTTGAAGCCACGGGGCCCGGCGGCACTTTCCATAGGGTCCACTCTACCAGTGGACGTAGCCTTCTCGATTTTCTTATCCCGGTAGCGGCCCCACCCGAGGCTCGCACCACAGGGTGCCTTTGGACTTGTTGCCTCCTACTTTGGGCGCCTTAGGGTCAATTCAGAGAGAGCAGCAATATGCTCGAGCAATTTTTAAGTGCTATTAGAACATCAACCTTATTTCATTTAGACAAAGCTGAAAATAGTATGCAACACCAAATCTTACCTATTTTAATGTTGCGTACTATTTTCAGCCTTGTCTAAATGGACTAAGGTTGATATTCCAATAGCACTTAAAAAGTGCTCGAGCATTTTGCTGCTCTGTCTGAATTGACCCTTAAGCGCCTGCCCTCCCACCCGGTGACGCTGTAAAGGTCGGTAGAGACAAATAGCATTAGCCCCCCTCAAAAAAAAAGAAAAAAAGTGGCCCAGTAGCATCTTTTTTCGGTGGCGGGACAGAGGCACCCGGCGCTATGGGACCAAGTAATACTACGGAGGACAATGATGCAAAGTATGGACTCAATTAAAAAGACTTGATTAAGTAATACCTATAATAAGCTCAATAAAACACACAATAATGTAGGTAGCTATTAAGTAGCTTTACCTTGTACGGATTAATTACCTATTAAAACGCCATTGTAGGAATGTACACCAACTGCACAGCAGCATGCCTGCCGGCCTAGTACGGGCGGTGGAGAAATTTGTCTTTCCCCATCTTATGTCACTTCCTTCATACTTGCTTGCTTCTCAAGTGGAGTAAAACAGGGGAAAGACAATTTTGTCTGCCGTCCGTGCTAACCGAGCAGGTTTGTACATAGGTAGATCGTCTTGAAAAAGATGAGAGAAAAACTAAATTATTAAAATAAATAAATGAATAAAAGTAAATTATATGTGTGGACGTTTCACACAACGCTATCCCCAAACTAAGCAAAGCTTGTACTATAAGAACCAGATAACTGATACAATACATAAATACTTTTTTCACCTCACTAGCTCGGAAAGGTTCTCTTTGTCATTCAAAATCTGGGCGCAAAAACGCATTTTGCTCGCTAGTGTGGAAAGTGTTTTTAAAATTCGAACGTTTCTATTCAATAATTTTCTCGTCAAGAATTGAAGATTTAATCACAGCATTTGTTTTTTTCTCTAATCTGTGATCGCAGATCTGCCCGAATTTAACCTTTTTTTTTTTCTTACATTTTGGCTCCACACAGTGTATTTAGCCAGTGTCAAGTTTTGTAATTTTTCATCGTATTATGGAAATTTTCACTTAAAGTCAAGTCATAGTCATAGTCTAGTCTAAGTCATAATCCAGTCTAAGGCATGCCCGAGTAAAGTGGTGGCAACTTTACTAGAGGCTTCTATGGAATTTTGGAAGCAACACGAAAACCCACGTTTCACTACATTATATCACTTGCCCACACTCATGCTCGTAATTCAGCACTTAATGCGTAAAATGACATGACGAGCTAGTCGTTCGCCTGATGTTAAGCGTCACGGCTGCCCATAACAGATTGCAGCATCATTTGAAACTCTAAATTACATAGTTTTGCGTGACACTGCACTGCGCACGTCATCCTGAGACAGTCAAGTAATAAAATTACTAGACTGTGAGATCAGTCTCATTTGCCCAGTAACTTCACTAGTTACAATGTCCTTCAAACCGGAACACAATAGTGCTTGCACACTACTGCTTGGCAGGGTACCTACCTAGACGAACTTTGCAGAAAAGTCTTACCTGCATGCACCTAATGAAAAATAACCGGAATGGATATTAGGATAGGAAAGATAATCTCTGCTTTTCATGAATCTCATTATCACAAAACTCTATAGTTACTTGCGACACATAAAAAGGCAACATAGAAAAAATCTATTATCATTTTATACTCCTGGCTTCAGAGTGGACCCCACGGTCGGCGCCTTTGAAAATAATGACAGCAAAGTTCTAAGAGTAGAATAGCTCTATCCACTCCACTATAATAATAACTAATTAATTATTAATAATTATTAGTAATGTTTTATTAATTTTTATTTAACTCAATTTACATAATTTGTTTACACCACCGACCTCTATCTCTCCAATAATTTTTAGCCAGCCAAAGGTTGACTGGAAGAGATCGCTTTTAGCGATAAGTCCGCCCATTGTACTTTAGCAGCTCTATGTATGTAACTTTCTGTATTTATATGTATCTGTTTTCATGTCTGGTGTACAATAAAGAATTTTGTATTGTATTGTATAATATTGTTATAGAGTTATGTGCAAGAACAGGCTATGATAACAGTGAATGATTCTTTGAAACTCTTCTGTAGGTAGTTCTTAAAATGTAAGAGTTAACGTGATTTTAAGGTGGGCGATTCACTAGCGCGGCAAATTCAAATTTTCTTGCGTTCTTTTGCCAATAATAGCTTGATTACTAAACGTGATTACATTAAAACTGATTTAACGTAAAGAAATAGAATGTATCAACAAGTTACGATTAAAAGTATCTCCTAGATATCATTGGTTTAGCGACAAATGGCAATAAACAAATTTCGTCTTAGTTTTTCAGTCTATTGCCATTTGTCGCTAAACCAGTGATATGTTGGTGATACTTATAATTATAATTTATTGATAAATTCTATTTATTTGCGCAAAATTAGTTTTCATGTAATCACGTTGAGTAATTAAGCTATTATTGGCAAAAGAACGCAAGAAAATCTAAATTTGCCGCGCTAGTAAAACGTTCCACCTTAAATCGTATCTGTCTACTTAACTGCGCTTTTTAAGAAATTAAACATCTCTAAGAAATTTATGAGTCTTCGTCAATAAGTAGATTTCATGTTTAGACCTAGTACCTACCTACCTAGGTTGGCTGAGTAAGGGTCCCCACCCTTATGAAAAAATTATGAAGGGAGTAAGAAAAACGCTACGAACAAAAAAAAGGTAGGTACCCACTTAAATAATGTTTGAAAATATGATCAGCAATTCTTTATAATTTTACTTGAATAAGTATAATTTTTTTGAAATAAATAACTACGTTACTTAGGTTTTCAAAATGGACAAGTCAGGGAGTGACCCAAGTCGACTAGTGGGGTATTTTCTTAGGGATATTTTCAGGGAATTTCAATAGGTATATTTATAACTAGTGGCTCGCCCCGACTTCGCACGTGTAGTGGTGTAGCCTATGTTACTCAGGGTGAATGTAGCTTTTCAATGGTGAAAGAATTATTGAAATCGGCACAGTAGTTTTTGAGTTTATTCATTACAAACATACAAAAATACAAATCTTTCCTCTTTATAATAGTGGTGTAGACAAAACTGTTTTAACATTAAATGTAGACGATGATAATGAATTATAAAATTATTTTTATTCAAAAACCTGAGATCTATGGTAGATACCAAAGGTACCAAGCCAACAAACATCTGTACGGTCTACCTATATAGATACTTTATTTCATCGCAAGTCCTAAGAACCAAAATTGTTGAGTTGTGCGTGACAGCTCACTGAATTGTCTTTCTTTGAACATCCCACAAGAAGATCTTCTACAGTACCTTCCTAATATCATCAAAAGGTAAAACATAGATATCTACATTTCTACAATAATATGTAGGTGTTATATGGACATATATACTTATGTAGGTTTTAGGTATGTATATGTAGCAGCTGGCAATGTTCTGTTATTGCTGCCGATCGATTGTACTTACGTTACATCCATAATCATCGTCTTGCCCTTGTCCCAGTTTATTTGGGGTCGACGTATGCATTACGTTTTATTATTCCACTCTCTTTTTGCTAACATCGATTGTATCTATACGTACATTACACGGGGATAGTATACGTAATATAGGCACTGCTCTTCCTGCTTCGCCTTATCCTCAAACATTTTGACAGCCTCTGTGGTGTGGTGGTTGAGCGGGTCGGCGGCTCATAACCCGGAGGCGGCGGGTTCGATTCCCGTGACAGGACAAGGATTTGTGCACATGAAAAAAAGGGCAAATATTTACTTATTCTGTGTCTGGGTGTTGTGGGACCACGGTCCCCGTTGTTCCTGGGTCCCTAGATACAGAGAATCCTAGTTAGAGTCCAGAATCTACGTATGTTATCGTTGAACGTTATTTATTTATTTTATTTATTTATTTGCTTTCGATTTTGTTACATGGAAGTTTGTGCCATTGATGAGTGTTTTTATTTCGTTTGTATCTTTAAAGATAGAAAACGTGGGTTCTTAAAAATTTGATGCTTATTTCTGTCTGTAGCTTCCAAACGGATGGATCGATTACAATGTGACTCTCTTTATTCAAAAGATGCTGTTTGAGGTTGTTTCTTAGCTAAATTTTTAACTTACACGACTGACTTTTTTTTGTTTACACGACTGTTTATTTTTGAATAATTATTAATTAAGGCAATAAAAAAATAGCAGGACACTATTATTACCTACATGATCCGATTCAAATCGATCGTATGATAGAGAAACTGACTGACTGAATTTTTGCATTTCTAAAAGACAGCACTAAATCTAGAACAATACAAATAGCTATTGGCAATTGAAATAGAATAATAGCTGGTTAACTTAATGAGTAACATCTTATCAGCATAACGGCACGATATAACTACAACCAGCGACTGCCGTACGTTTAAACATCCCTTGGATCAAGAAAAACGTTAAAATACCCACCTAAAAATTCTTTTACCGTTTGCATTTTGGAGAGTGTTCTCAGGAGCTCCATAATCTCATCCCACCCTCTCCTTTCCGTCACAGAACAACTAGACGTGGTGAAGCCTTCCATCCTTATGTCGTTAACGTGCCCCATGTTCGCACAAATCGCTTCGGAAGTTCGTTTATAATCCGTACATCTAAGGAATGGAACTTGCTTCCCGCAACAGTTTTCCCTTCCACATATAATCTAGGCATATTCAAGAGCAGAGTGAATAGGTATCTTCTGGGTAAGCGTGTCCCACCTTAGGTTTCATCTACACTTACCATATTGTAACATTTCTACGTAGAATAGTACACTCGCTCCGCCACCCTCTGGGTCTAGGCTGAAAACCAGCGCTGGATGTTTTTTTTACATTCAGCAACATGCTGAGCCGAACGCCAATGCAACACTGACTGACTGACATCATATTAGTAAAGCAATGTGTTTAACCAGTGTTGAATAAATGATTTCGATTCTATTCTATTCTTATTCATTCTAACCACGGTTTGATCACTAATGTATGATTATTTAAGCAGATGTATGTTACTGTAAAATTTCGAACTATTAGATAAATCCTAAGATCTTCTAAAGGGGGCCACACTACCGTGATATGCCAATAATTTTGGCAATAATTAAGACAGAATGTACGTGTAGCAACGGCTTAGGGCAATAATTATCGGCATGCCACGGTAGTGTGGCCACAGCGTATAGTAAATCCCATATAGGATCTATGCCATCTCTCTATAGTATAATATTACATAATAAAAGTCCTAAATTATCCACGATCATCGTTCATTTCAAACTTCTACCGCTCGGTAGAAGCTCAGTAAAATGGGAACATTCAAATTTTTTGAGGGAGGTTTGCGAGTTTTTTTCTATAGAGCTATATTTATTAATCTTTTATTTGCGGTCATCACAAATGACTTAATGAAATGAATAACATGATATATTCCAAGCTCTACATAATTACGCCAGGAAACGTGCCAAATAACACCTTGTGTGCTCTACCCGTCGCCTTAATAAAACCTCATGCTCGCGTATACCAAATTCTGATGGTAAGCTCAGATTTTTATACAATATAATTATTTAAATACATTTACCACAAAATAAATATTTACAAACTTATGGTAAATCCGCAGATTTACTAGTAAAACTTAGAACATTCCAGCAATACGGCTTTTGCAGTACCTAATATATATAACATTTGCTATAGGTACCTACCTAACCTATATTCATATAGGTAGCAATGTATGTACTTATCGCCATCGGTATAATTATCTAGCATTGCATGTAAACCGGTCATTAAAATATTAGGTACCTAATCTAGAGGCGGTAGAATTGTTTATTCATTATTATTCTAGTGCTCCGAGGTTTATCCATCAATTTGCTATATTCGTGCTCGTTTCGGATAATATAGTATCTCAAATTGATCTTCTCGTTAGTATAAGCAATCTGCATTCAATTTTATTCAAATTAGTTCAATTGTTTTGTCATTAAGGTCACAAAATATAAAAACAATAACACGTTATACTTTCATATTAGTAAAAAGAAGAATCCATGTGTTATGCTTGGGGTTTCCTTGGGAGATAAATAAATAAATAAAAACGTGTGGACATTTCACACAGCGCCATCTAGCCCCAAACTAAGCATAGCTTGTACTATGGGAACCAGATGACTGATAGAATACTTAGATACTTTTTGTTTGTAAATACATACATAGAATATAATATAACACCCAGACACAGAACAAACACGGAAACACCTATGTTCATCACACAAATATTTGTTCTGAGTGGGAATCGAACCCACAGCCTATAGTTCAGAAGGCAGAGCTACTACAAACTGAGCTAATAGGCCAGTCTCTCTCTGCAGCGGACCTAAAATGATCAGATCCGCTGCGGATCATTTTCAGATCTTAGTGGATCATCCGCAAGAGAATAAAGACACCGCTCCGATATAGCTTAGAATTACGAAGTTGAAATGAAAATGGGCAGGCCACATCGCTATTCACTCGCAGAACTGAACTCCGACGAAATATAGATAGATATGGATGGATGATGGAATAGCTAGCCCTTTCATATAAGAAAATATAACAACATCATTGGTTAGCTAACCTTGTGTAAATACAACAAAATGTACCAAATTACATCTGTTGAGTCCACCAAGCGCCCGTTTAATCAAGTCACCATTATTTATGTAGGACAAGTTATTAATTCACGTGCCAGCCCTGTATGTGGTGTCTGCACGCAGGAGCGGCATTCCCGAGGGACTGTGGGAATATACGAGAGGAAATCTCTATAAATACGCTGTTAGTTTAATCACAGACCACAGAATACTTAATAGTACAGAAGCAGAAGGTTCACTCGGCGAAGTCTTTAAATAAAATAGCGACACTTGCAACAACGCAATTAAGTCTAGTTCAGCTCGCACAGTGCTATATCAGCCTATCCTAAAAAGGTACCTCTCTTTCTATCGCTATAACGCTGCTCTTCTGACGCCTTACGTGTAATGTACCGACCCGATAAGACGGACCGGTTCCATGTACTTGTAGCTTTGTACGCACGTCTTATCATTCCGAATTTCATATGGATTCGTCCAGCCGTTGCAGTGTGAAGAAAGATTAAACACACACACACAAACGCATTATATTTTGATGTGTGTCACAAATAGAAAGTGTACTTACCTATAGCCGTAAGCTGGCAACATTGCATTTGAAAATCGAGACCGTTTGTATTTCATTATGTTCTTGTAATCTCTCAACGGGATTCAGGAACAACATTGCTAGGATTTAGAAACTGTGCCATGTTGGCAGAAAAACAGAAAGATTTTTTGGCCTACATCCAGCGGTAGAGTATATATTTATGAGTCACTTTTGATCAAAACTCCAATTTGTACCACGTTGTCCCTCGGTAACTAACAATTTACGGGGATTAAACGTTATTATCAGTGTAAGCAACGTGTGTGCAATGTGCAACATTTCAGCAAATCTTTATAATATGCTAGCAACTTAATATTATATTCGTAAAGTTGGTAAAAATAAATGCAATAGTTAAAAAAGTTAGTAAAATCGGTAAATAAATCACGGAGTAATAAGCTTTTAAAACTTCTGGAGGGGGCATCGCCTGTCACTTTCTTGCAAAACAGAGCTTCCCCACAGTTACTATGAAAACGAACGTTGTGAAGTCACATGCCAAGGAGATTGTATGTAAAGCTACCACAGCTAAGTTTGAGCTGTCTCTTTTTATTCCTGTATTTTAGAATGCTTGTAACTGTCATTTTTTGATATTTTTAATTTTTATTTTCATGAATGTTTACTTTTGAGGAATATTATTACACACTACACACACACACACACACACACACACACACACACACACACAGTACACACACACAGTACACACACACACACACACACACATACACACACACACACACACACACACACACACACAGTACTACAGTACTTTGTGGTATACAATAAAGAATTTTTGTATTGTATTGTATTGTATTATTAATTTGCGCAATAAAAAATAGCACGACACAAGCCTATTATACCCGTATGTTTTCACCCAACTAGCCCTTTGCGTAGGTTCGTATGTTGACTCGAGTTCATTAATTTTGATTAATCTGTACTGAGGGCTTTACCCCCTTGATTAGCCCCCGCGTTTCTATGGTGAACGGGATCGAATAGATCACAGACTATCAATAGCACTTAGAAAGAAAATATTAGAGGTACAGAAGGTATATAGGTAAATACGTAGGTAATACGTATAGGCAAGTAATAGGCAATAGGAAGGCAGTAGGTAGAAAGGTTCTCGAATGGCGACCAAAAACGTTTTTGCTACATAGTGATTCTGCAACTAAGACTTTTTGGATACACAGACGTTTTACAACCCAACGATATGACTGTATGTATTCTTATATGTTGGCATCTCTGGACATTTTTCTGGTTGGGTATTTATTTTCCTGAACATTTTTCTAGACAGGTTTTTCTATATTTGGTGATTTTTATAGTTGGGTGTTTCTATACTCCTTGGATTTTTTTTTATTTGGATGCTTCTATACTAGGACGGTTGTCCGATTGGGCGTTTTTATATTTAGACATTATTAAGCTCTTGGACATTTTTCTTTTTTAACATTAGTCAAGCGAATCAATTAAACTATGCATTAAGTTTATTTTTGGCAATAACTACCTATGTCACAAGCTTGCCGTGTTTCAAACCTGCTTCAAGCAAATTTTCTGGTTCTAGATCTACAAATATATTATAGTGAATGATGTTTATATACACTTAAAACTTTAAAATACATTACATGATAGGTCATCATCAAAAAGTAGTTAGGTAGGTGAACAAGCCCCAGGTGTTCCAAACTTTGACCTACCCTAACATACAGACACGCTATGAATACAAATTACTACCTACCTACTGGTAAGTAGGGAACTTTAAATAAACATCTCTTGTTTTAAAGTTGGGGTTCCGTAATACTAACTAAAACCCCAGGTGGTCGCACAAAGATAGGTAGATACTCCTATAAAATTTATGAAACAGCTAGGTGCACCCCGTTGGGTTCACATGCGAGTGAAATATGTCTACTGGGTGTAAGCTATGTCATTTCCAAAGTTTATTGAAATCCGATCTGAAAATTGATCAAAGTTATGAATTTTAAAAGGCATTATGCAATAAGAAGGAACCAAAGTGTATATAACCACTATACGCCAAGCAGAACTTTAAAACTTGGAAGCCTTTTGCAAAGTTTTCTTTCACAAAAAGCTGAACTCATTGCATTACAATCACAGATCTCACGAATTTTCTAGTACTATCGCAGTCATATGCTTACATATACTTTGATTTTGTTAATGTTATTTCAACAGACGGAACCCTGGATTGTTTAGCATTAACGTTCTTAACCACCACATCTGTCATAGTGGGTGGGCGACATCTTTATTACACCTTTATATGAGCCGCTACCTACCAAAGGCAATTAATGTAACTGATATATCTGTTTAGCTGGTGTGTAGACAGTGGCGGATTATCTCTAAGGCGAAATATGCACGTGCCTAAGGGCGCGAGATTCAAAGGTATAAGATTCTTAAATTCACGCTTCGGAAGCTCTACAGAGATGTAGAGCTTCCGAAGCGTGCTCCACCTTCTTGACATACATCCCTTGATTTTGTAACAAAAGTTAGTATGATACAACTGCAACGAGATGAGGGTAGGGGGGTCCGAGTCAAATTTCACGACATCTCACCAAGTGGGAGGGTTGAAAAGTCGCCAAAACTACCACAAGGGGCGTCGATAAGGTTCTTGCCTGGGGCGCTCTCGACATTTAATCCGCCTCTGTGTGCAGGTACTTAGTAGTAACTAGGTAGGGTATAGTTATAATAACCAAACATGAGACGGGATATAGACACGAGATGGCAGAAGGTTCTTATTTAAAGTATCTAATATGTCTCAGAATAATAATTTAGTCTGAGTCTTAGTGCTGTTGGTCTAGCTTTAAACTTCATGATCATTATGCTGACTTTATAACAGCTTTATACCGACTTTTACGGTATCCTTCCTTCCCCTTTCCGCAACAGGACAAGTTAGGAGTTCGCCTAAATGTCATACTTTTACAGTTAACATTCCGCTAATCTAAACGATTTGCTTCCAATTTTATAGTACGTACCTACTGCCAAGGAATAGAATGACGGCCATGTTGTGTTTCCTGAAACTTATAGCCTGGGTGTCATCAAAGCCAGAGTATAGGTACCTTTTGCGTGCTCCAGCTTCGGCCACACCGTAGCTTACCAGTCAAGTTGGTGGTCATACGTAAAGCTATAATATAACAGCTAAAAAACAATCACACCGCCACCAAAAGTATGTAGGTATTTAGTTTGTCTAAATGCGTAAGGACTAGGCAGGGCTACATAGCAATTTGGGCTATAGCTGTAATATTAATCTATCTTTTGTGTTATTATTTCATTACCTTAACACTTGAAGTCAAGCATCTGTTTGTTAAAAACAAAGATTACGGTCAAAAAGGTCTTTCCAGGTATCGGTTGTAAATGCCACTTGCTTTTGTTATTGCTTAACGCTTTATCTAGTTATCACTCAACAATAGATTAACATTACACAGCACAAATTTGTCTGCCATCCCATTTAAAATAACCATTCTATGTTATTAATTGTGAAAATATATCAATGTTGAAACTACGTTAGACCAATATTTCCTTTGAAAAATAAACAAAACTTAAAAGATGTTTCAAGATAGGAGTATAAGTTCAGTAATAAGTATATGACTGAACTGAAAGTAAGTAGGTAAGTAAGTAGATATAGTAGAAGAGCAGCGGCATTTTTAATGCTAATTACACCACGGAAGCTAAAAAATGGTCTGAAACGGCAATCTCCTCAGCCTTTTAGACGTTTTGCTGGGGTTTTTCATAGTACCTATGCAGAATGTGCAGTGCATACCACACAACACAAGCGACTTGGCGTAAGCTACTCCTAGGCTAGGACTGTGTCTGAGAGTCCCTGGGTGTACAAGTCACGATCTATTCCTTTCCACTGGGTACGATCTTCCGGTGGGCTTATGCTCGATGTTCTATAGTATATTTTATATTGATGTTATCCCGGCAACGGCCTATGCCGAGGCTCGCAGCCCAGGGGTGCCCTTGTGTAGCTGCCTCGTTGCCTCCCACGACGGCTGTGCTTGCATTATGCAGGTAATAAAGGTCGGTAGACACCAACAGCGTCAGCCAGTTAAGAAAACCGATATCTTACTCTTCATTTTTAGGATTCCGTGCCTGAGTAAATGTTTATAGAGACACCGAAACGTGAAGGATAAATCTCTGCCATTTTAACTATACCCTACCGTTTTTATATAAGTTTTTTTTAAATATTTTTGTTGTCTCGTCATCTTGTAAATAATTGATATACTTATTATGGATGTGTTTGCTTTTTTTCAGCATGGAGTACACATTGATCTCAAAAAAGTCGGTCTAGCAATGCTGTCGCTTTCAGTGCCGGTCGTTGATAAAAATAAAGTTAGTATTCTGCCTGGCTTGGATTGACCAATTTTGATTAGATTTTGAATAAGGAGTTTTATTTCTGGTTTGAATTTTTTTTTTAACCCGAGTTGGTTTTTGTTCCCAAAACAATGTAAATATATTAGGTAATGCTTACCCTTTACTTACTAAAATATGTTTTCACGTGTGATTGTTTTGAGCCTGGTGATTTTTTTCTTCAATAGGTATAATGGTTTCATGTTTGATTTTAAAATTTATTGAATTTGCAAGGTTTGTGTAATTTATGAAAGTTTCATCTAATAAATTGACACCAGTGTCAACCTTGATGCTTCCTAAACAAATGCCCTAATTATTGTCACGGCTATTCATGTATTACGTAATTGTACTTACTTAGGTATAGTTGCATGAAAAAATAGCTGAACAAATAGATTCAACAATAGTGAATAGTAACACTATGATTCTTCCTTACATACCCGCTTCATTACTGTCCATCAAAAACGACGGTGTTCATTTATCGCCAATTTTCTAGCTGACTGTACTTAACACGATTGTGTCAAAAATGTCCTCAACACTGAAATAAAGCAAATTCAATTTACACTTTATTGCTGATTCTGTCTGAAGGTTTGTTAAATATGTATGTCATGTTACTAGGAGTTTGTTAAAAATACCCAAATCAAAGCGTTTATTTTGCTCAAAAATATTTAAGTAAGTACCTACCTATGTTCCAATGTGCATATTAAAATAAGTTCAGTTGTAAATTAATCCTTAGGATATTTTCGTTACGTGGAAAAAAGCATATAATAATAATTTATTATGATAAATGCGTAATAAATAAGACACAATGCTCATTAAATTGCGTCTTTTATAATTTTATATACCGACATACGGTACTTTTAGTCAAAATACCCGGCTTGATGCCTCACCGGAAGTTTCCTCTGACAGCCGTAGATTACTGGCGACATCTGGGACAGTTTACGGACATTCACACGTTTATCTATGTGGACTAAGTCTATTTAATTTTAGTTTGATAACAACACAGTAATAACACCTCATCATCGCTTTCTATCAGGAAAAATGCTGTGTTTCACAATTTAGTGGAAAATAACATTTGCTAGATTTAAGACATGAAGTTCTTTAACGCTAGGGCCATACTACCGTGATATATGTCAATAATTATGGCATAAATCGTGGCCACACGTAGGTACATTTTTTGTTAATTATGGCCATAATCATTGGCATACCTATCACGGTAGTGTGGCCCCAGCGTTGCTGTGTTAGGTATACCCGCGGGCCAAGGCAGTGCGGGTCCAAAAGCTTTAACAAAAAATGACATAATCATGCAAATTGGTCCAGTCAGGCCTTTTTTTAAGCTATTAGGACCGATTTACATGATTCTCTTTTCTGTTTAAATTAAAACAAAGTTGTGGGTTTTACTAATCTTTCATTTCATTCATGAAGTATTGTCGCTAAGGCGCATGTTTTTGATCAAGTGTGATATCCATAGAAACAAAAAGAAAATTGCCATGAAACGAATTCCATCCACTTTTCGAAATTCACGCTCGAAGTACCTAATCAAAAGTCCAATGTGCGAGCAAGAGGTGGCTATAATAAGGTCCACAATAAGCTAGATATTCTCATGTGTCATGCTCATCGTTCAAAGTCTATGGCAGCCAAATGATAACAAGAATAGGTAGCTTTCTCATAGCAACAGTATCGTCTTACACTATTACCGCATGCAGGCGCCACCGCACCACCGCGCCGTGAGAATATTAACTTTATCGTGTAGGTAATCGTGCTTCATTGTGATAACCTGTATTACAAAGACAGAAAGCAAACTTTGACCTAATGTCAACGGTTTACACACACAGATATATATGCTAGGTAGGCTGTACTAGGTTGTAGGACTTTTCTGCAAAGTTCGTCTAGGTAGGTACCACCGCTTGCCAGTTGTTCTACCGCCAAGCAGTAGTGTGCAAGCACTACTCTGTTCCGGTTTGAAGGTAGCTAAATTACTGGGCAAATGAGACTTTATGATCTGATCTCGCAGTCTAATAATCTTATTACTATACTGTGTGAAGTCTCAGGATGACGTGCGCAGTGCAGTGTCACACAGAACTGTATTAATTTAGAGTTACGAGTGATACTGCAGTCTGTTATGGGCAGCCGTGACGCTTAAAATCAGGTGAAAGACTAGCTCGTCACGTCATTCATTTACAACAAATAAAAATACTTGCTATTGATAGACGTATCATCCTCCGTCCATGTATAGGTACACAATACATAGGAGTACCTACTACCTACCAAGAAGTTTATATACAAGGTGAGTTTGAATTGGTATGGTATGTTATCCCGAAAGGGAGGGACTGGGACCATGATAGTCCACTTGTTGTGAGAGCCTTACTTGAAACTGCGTGTTTCCAAACCTCCATACTAAAAAATAAACCCACTCATAAAATTGCACGTGCGTTCGTTACGAGAGTTAACAAGATACTATAAATTCATATCTAAACACAGGTCGTTAAACTCATTTAAGTGCATTCGGTCAAGGACGAAGTTCAACCACCCAGCTGCGCTAGGGCTATCTTCGAACGTTAACTTTACATGGCATTTCCTCAATGAAAAACTAGTAATTTTGAAAAGTCATAGAAGAAACATTGTCTACCTTGGGGAGTAGATTTACCACCTTTCGGGATAATATACCAATTCAAACTCAGATAGTAAAGTGCTGGAGATAGAAAAGTGGAGAATGCATTGAGAACAACGCTTTGAAGCTAGGAAATGTGGCCTGGAATGACGTATCTATGATTTTCTTCTCTTTCCATAGGGTACCATGGGAACTGGGTCACTCTAACGAAAGAGAAGAAAACATAATAGATATAGGTAAGTACCAACCCGCACTTGGCAAGTGTCGCGGATTATGCCTTATCTCTCTCCGTGTGAAAGAAGGTCCGTGTCCCAGCAGTATTTAGGATTCCGCACCCAAAGGATAAAACGGACCCTATTACTAAGGCTCCGCTGTCTGTCTGTCTGTCCGTCTGTCACCAGGCTGTATATCATGAACCGTTAGATAGTCAGACAGCTGAAATTTTCACAGGTGATGTAGGTATTTCTGTTGCCGCTATAACAACAAATACTAAAAAACAGAATAAAATAAATATTTAAGGGGCCTCCCATACAACAAACGTGATTTTTCGCTCGTTTTTATAGATTATACGGAATAATGCGGAACCTTTCGTGCGCGACTCCGACTCGCACTTTTTTTTTTTGCCCCTCACTTGGCCGGTTATTTTATTTTATGTTAATAAATGGAATGCCGAGCTAGTCGTTCCCTTGATGTTAGGTGACACTGACACGGCTGCATAACAGTTGCAGTGTCCCTCAGAACCACGAATCTACTACCCAAAGAACCCTAAAATATTATGTGAACGAGAATGGAATTGACTGGTGACGTATTTACAGTGGTTGACTTGACATGCGATACTGTTGCCATAGGTGTAGAGTCAGTAGAGTGGTAGGCTTTTATTACGCTATCTGTAGTGCGGATGCACTGAGTTTTCTAATAACCCACAGCTTACTTAAATAACTGATTATACTAATTAAATCCGCAGCGAGGAGCGAGGAGATCCGCAGGAGAACTAAAGTGACCGATATTTATGATTTTTATAGCAGTATCGCCTGCTCAGCGTAATCTACAGATTAATTTGTAAAGGAAAAATTTGAATCACGAGCGGGACTTGAACCCGCATCCATCCGTCCCTAAAGCCGGGACATGCTTTACTTAAGCTACCGTGACAAGTGGTCTCGTGTCCGAATTTATCCTTCACCTTTTTACAACCAACTTACGGGGTTGGCAGCGCCATCTATTGAGAAATTCTTAAGAATTATCCCAAATTTCAAATAAAAAAAAAAAAATCAAAAAAAAAAAAAAAAAAAATTCAAATTTCAAATTCAAATTCATTTCAAGTTTCAAATTTTTCCTTTACAAATTAATCTAAAGTGACCGATATAGCTCGTAGAATTAGCAAGTTGAAATGGCAATGGGCAGGCCACATCGCTCGTAGAACTGACAACCGATGGGGAAGAAAGGTTCTCGAGTGGTGACCACGAACCGGAAGACGCAGCGTAGGCCGGCCCCCCAGTCGGTGGACGATGATCTGGTGAAAGCCACGGGGAGCCGATGGATGCAGGAGACGAGTAGCCGCTCAAGGTGGCGCGCTCTGGGGGAGGCCTATGTTCAGCAGTGGGCGTCTTGAGATGATGATGACTCATTAAATGTCTCCTTAATACAAATAAAACACTAGCTTTGTGCATGCATTTATTAGCTCGCTGTGCATCATTTGCCGGTACTTATGCTCAGCAAAAACCTCTCAACGCAAGCTCAAGCACAAAGACAGTAGAATTATACTGCATGCATCATCAACCTGAAGACTTTGAGTGACTACTTGCCTCCTGCATCCATCGGCATGCCACGGTTCTGACCAGGTTGTCGGTCCACCTAGATAGGGGGCCGGCCGTACACTGCGTTTTCTGGTTCGTGGTCGCCGTCTAGAATCTTTCTTTTCCATCGGTTGTCGGTATTGCGAGCGATGTGGCCTGTCCATTGCCATTTCAACTTGATAATTCTAAGAGCTATATCGGTCACTTTAATTCTCCTGCGGATCTCCTCAATCCGGATCTTATCTCGCAGGGGAACTCCGAGCATAGCTCTCTCCATACAGCTCGGTGATATATATAATATCTTGGAAATGGCAGAAAATCTAGATAACCTACTCGTATGGGGTACCTACCTGCGCTGTAAACATAATTTCAGTCTAATTTCCTTTTCACAGTTAGAATAAATTAGAGTAGGTAACGACAAACAAGATGAGATAGAGGTAAGAGGTAAAGAGATTTAGGTTGTGTCAACGCGAATTGCTTAAATACCTAAATTATGTTATACCTACTGTCTGTCTGTGACCTGTAGGTAAATTAAATACCTACATCTACAAGGTGTAATCATGGAACAAGGAGGAGAATAATGCCAACACACCAAGAAAACAGCGTAGATCAGAAATATGCCAAAAACCGTTGTAAACCTAGCCCGCCGTAGCTAGCCGTATAGCCCGCTTATTTTGCAATGCCATGTGTTTATAACGATGGTGCAATGTACAATGTACAACACCTACATGTGGGTATGTATCAAAGAATACATATATATAACCGCTACGCTAAGTATGAATATTTACTTGATTACACAAATTGTGTGACTGTAGAGAAGTGTTGTATTTGCAATGGGCTTTTGATAACTGGAATTCTGAACGAAGTGAGCTTGTAATGGGGATTTTTGTTGATAATTTAAAAGATGGCAATTTTTGATCTATTCAACATTAGGCAGAGGCCTTGGACTTAAACTAACACTACAAGACATAATTTTTTCTACGTAACGACTTTGTAAAGCCTTTACGTATGAGTTCGTGCAAACACTCCTTGTAATTAATGTAAGTAGTAATACAATTTCATGTCTTCAGTGAAATTATTAAATACTTACTTAGTACTTATTTACATTTTCAGTTGAATACTCTACTGGGTTTATATTTATTGAGTTAACTAATTATTTGGGTTAGTCACGCTAATAATAAATTAAAATGAAAAGTAGGTTGTGGTTGACATAAACTGGCCCAGCCTACCACGCGACCTCTGACGTTACTCTGGTTGGGCTTCTTCCCAACTTCCCATGTTGCTTTTCTTTGATATTGGTTAGTATTGTGCAAAGCGTCTTTTATCACTTTGATTTGAAACATGCTTTGCATCAAAAGGTTGCATTTTAAACTTCTTATCATGTGTTATTAAGATAAACAATGTCTGTGTATCAAAGTATCAATCATAGCCTGTTTTATTTCACTGAAACTCCGCAAGTAAAGCAGTCCTAGCATTTATGGATAAAACAATAAAAATCTAATAAGCAAACTCTGTAGTTACGTAATATTTTATTTTTTCATGATGGTTACTTTTTGCCATTCGATTATGATTTAGTTTTATACCTAGTAGACCCGACCCGGCTTCAGACGGGTTAATTAGTTTTACGTCCTAACCCTAGGAAGTGGGAAGCTAAAAGGAAAAGATAAGGGAAAATAATAAATGGATGGGACGGCAATAGAAAAGAGGCAGGCGAATCTTTTTCCCTTTTCCCTTTTCTCTTCCTTTCGACAGTATGGGTATATAAATAATAATAATATTATACAAACAAAAAAAATTTGCATAAAAAGTACTTTCTTATTGCTTCTTGTAACCCGCACTTGGCCGGTTTAGAAAACATAAAAAATTCTGTAATATTATCTATAATGTTATTTTGAAAAAATATCTATAACTATACCAAGTTTCAACGAAATCCGTTCAGTAGTTCCAGCGTGATACGTGTTCAAAGGGACAGACAGACAAAAAATTAAAGGAGTAATTGTTTCTACTTCTATACCGATAAAGAAGTATACAATAAAAATTTTCAAAAAATATTCAATGTCCACATTTAGCCGAATTACAGTTATATTATATGTATAGATAGAAGAAGATAGATGTAAAACAGAGAAGGGAAAAAGTACCAAAATAAATGAATCAAATCCCATAAACGATCCAATGAGAATACAACTAATTAGAACAGTTACTCAGTTGAAAGGTCAAGTGACATTGTGGCAAAGGATTGAAATGATGAAACGTGAAATAACGTCGGGTGAAAAGGTCAAACGTCAAGAGGTGGCGAGTAAGATGAAACGAGATAAACGTTTTGGTTAGCCATTAGGTCTCGAAGGCTTTAGTCTGACTAGAATAGGTTTTACTTAAACTAAGTAAAATCGACCTATCTTTTCGTCTAAAATAACGCAGAGCTTGAAAACGAAGGTTTTCAATCAATGTGTGTTGCCATGCCAGTGATGACTCATGGAACTGAGATATGGTCTCTTACTGTTGGCCTCATTAGTAAGCTCAAAGTCGTGCAACTAGCTGTGGAGAGAGCTATATTCCCTGCGAGATAAGCTCTGGAATGAGGAGATCGAACTAAAGTGACCGATATAGCTCTTAGAATTAGTAAGTTGAAATGGCAATGGGGAGGCCATATCGCTCGTAGAACTGACAAACGATGGGGAAGAAAGGTTCTCGAGTGGCGACCATGAACTGGAAGACGCAGCGTGGGCCCGCCCCCCACTTGGTGGACCGAAGATCTGGTGAAAGCCGCGGGGAGCCGATGGATGCAGGAAACGAGCAGCTGCTCAAAGTGGCGCTCTCTGGGGGAGGCTTATGTTCAACAGCGGACGACTTCAGGCTGATGATGATGATGATGAAGTAAAATCAATAGAAGCATGTTTTTGTGCTTGACGGGAGGGGAATACCTAGTATGTACTTAATGTATGCATGCTATTTAACAATTAATTCCAGCTTAAAATTAATCTATTCGTGTTGCTTTCCTACCGGGATTTGATGGAATTTGATGATAAGGTGACCAGTGGTAGAAGTTGGCATTTTTTTCGAGATCGCTCTGTTCGCTGGGTCGCAAGCGGCCCGCGACTGTGTAGTAAACTGATAACACAATATATACCTACTAAACATTATTTTTATCAGCATCTCGTCTTAAGGCTGCTATATACGTGGATCTACTATCTCGCTCGCGTGACTATGTTATTCATGAGACATTATTAAATGTCTCATGAATAACATTATATATATTTAACAAAAATATCATATTAATCCAGTTTTTGTGTAGGTAAAGTCAGTTATTTAATCATTATCTTCAAAAATGTCGGAATGCACGAGCGAGATAGTGAATCTGCGTATACAGCAGCTTTAAGATAACGCATAAAATTAGTGACATTTTACCTCATAACAAAGTTATGTCATCCGGTTGTACAGTAGACTATGTTGTGTTGATTAATATCATTAACACAGTAGCCAGTTGGAATTGTTGCTTCTGAGCATTTTGACATTAATTTGGTGACGTTCCTAATTTGAATTTAAGGTTTTGCTCTGTGGCTAACAGAATCAGTGTCGTTTCTGTGATCATTATTAGGTTGGTTGAAAAGTGACATTTCTGTGTTTTTCCAAGAATAATAATTATTCTATTAATAGCATTGTATTAGGCACATAATCCAACACGAGTACCTACTACATTTTCTTGCGCACTTATCCAGTGTGAAACAAAGTAAATCGTTCATCATCATCATTATCAACAGCCTGAAGACGTCCATTGCTGAACATAGGCCCTCAGAGAGCACCACTTTGAGCGTCTGCTCGCCTCCTGCATCCATCGGCTCCCCGCGGCTTTTACCAGGTCGTCGGTCCACCGATGGGGCGCCGTAAATCGTTATATTCTAATTTTTAAATTTAAATTCAAAACTTATGTTAAGATAAATTACAACTACTTACTTTGTGTAGCTGAGTTTTTATAGTGTTAACTAACATTAAATTAGAACTGAATTCGCTAATAACGTAGTTTACGTTGGATAAACGGAGCTCCAAAATCAGTTTACTTAATCTGAATCTAAATTAAATTTACGTACAAATTCCAGTCGTTTGAAAGAGCCTTGAATTCGCAATTTAACGTTAATTTCTTCCTATTTCAAACGAAGGGGTGATTGTTACATGGAAATTTAATTATAATTAATTTTTAGTTCAATTTTTCATTCACTTTGAAATTAGATTGATTAAATTAATTAGTTATTAAAAGAATAAGGTTTGCTGTGAAACCAAATATAAATATGAATTAATATTTCTGTAATTGTAATATTATTGGCTTTCGTACTTTCGTACTCATAAATAAGAGAGAAAGCACGAGAACTAATGTCACCGATGCCGATGTAGCTCTGAGAATCAGCAAGTTGAAATAGCAATGGGCAGGCCACATCGCTTGTAGAACTGACAACCGATGGGGAAGAAAGGTTCTCGAGTGGCGACCACGAACCAGAAGACGCAGCGTAGGCCGGCCCCCACGATAATAGGTGGACCGACGACCTGGCTAGAACCATGGGGAGCCGATGGATGCAGCAGGCAAGCAACCACTCAAAGTGGCGCTCCTTGGGGGCCCCTCTGTTCAGCAGTGGACGTCTTCAGGCTGATGATGATGATGATGACAATAAATAACCTGTTCGTGAAAATAGCATTTCGATGAAGTAGGTATTCGATGATGAGTGATTTGTGGGCTTTGCTAAAATGGAATCTAATTATGCTACTTAGGTAGCTTAAGAAAAGCATGTCCCGACTCCGAGTAATTCCGACTTAAGGGACCGATACCTAGATGCGGGTTCAAATCGTGTTTGTGATCCAAATTTTGTCTTTTACATTAAAATGAATCTATTGATCAGGTAGTTACTTACGTTAATTAAGCAGACGATACAAAACCCGTATACAATTACTAATGTAGTTTGGATACTTACTTCATCATAATGTTTCCTATATAAATATTTACAAAGCAAAGTCAAAGTGAACGATAAAGTGCAGTGATTATAAAACGTACAGAAGTGACAGATGACGTGACACACGATGACTTCACTGGGTATACCTACAGAGGCGCCAGTGCACACGATATTGTATACATCTGCCTATCCACCGAAGCTTGTGAAAGCTGTGCCAAAAGCGGTGAGTTATTTTTCTGTCTAATAAGGTAATAAGAGATGTAGTAATAACGAGATGGTCCAAAAGCGCTTCTTACGGTATTTATATAAAAGAAAACACCGGTACTATCCGTTCATGTACCCTACCAAATACCTACAGGGCATGTTAGGCAGAAATTCATTAGAATCGCGTAAATTAAACCAGCTAGGGGTAATATTCCGCGTGCTACATGGGATATTGGACAGCCCACCTTTGGTCGCAGAAGCAACTCGCCTCTGCGTTCCTGGGGGCGTACCGTGAGCTCTTAGCGCGATTCAAAATTGAGCCTATATTGGATCGCTGTGTTTTTTTTGTATGGGGATTTTGACAAGCGATCCAGTGTAGGCTCTGTTTTGAATCGCGCTAAGAGCTCACAGTACGCCCCCAGAGCAGCGAGCAAGATTCTGCATAGGACGCGTTCCACTTTTTCACCAACCCCAGCGCGTACTGTGGCGCGCCAAGAGTTCCGTCATTTACCGCGCACTACGCCACCTTAACGCAATGGTTGATCTGTAACCAGAGGTGGACATATTTACTGACACCCTTGGTAAACTATCAAAACTCAGCATGCTCTACTCTGAGCAGCACACTCTTTTTATTCTCTCTATTTTATTTTCTCGTTTCTCTTTTTATATTTTTTTTTTTTTTTTTTTTTATGTGATTGAATGACGTGACGAGCTAGTCGTTCACCTGATGTTAAGTTATATTGTTGTATTGTGTTTTTATTAATTGTTTTTAGCTCATAAGAATGTAACGATTCGGACCCTGTAATGTAGCATTTTTTATAAATAAATTGAATTTGAATTTGAGATTTTTTGCGTTACATTACTATCTTACTTCCTATATAGAAGTACTTAATTACATCTATTATACCATGCATGTAAAATTACTTCAACTATTGACACACCCAATGTTAGTACAATTCACATAGATACTTGGATAACAAGGTATACTAGTACCTAGTTATTTTTATTTATTTATTTAATTCTAACTTAAGTAAGTGTTACATAATATTATGGAGCCTTAGATCCCGCACTAGGCATGCCTGTGTCGCAGGATCTAGCCTCTTACGTTCCTTATTGAGGTAGGTATTCTGTGCTAGTGAGTTCTAATGAGGTACGAAAGTGTATGTATATATGTGTGTCAGTGAATAGATGTATTTGTTTTGTTCATGTTTTGTTTTGTGTTTGTGTAGACGACAGGATATGTATTGTGTAAAATCCCTACTTTCCTAATACTATGTGTATAAGTGAATCATTGGGTGTAAGGTGTAAGTATGTAAAATATTAATCCGAATTATGTGAATGATCTTGCGAGCACAAAAGTTTTTGCACCTACACGGCATGAGCTTAGGACGTCCCGAACTCGGACCTCACAGCCTTATATCTCGACAACCTTTTGACCGATTTTGCTCATATTTGAAATACTTGTTTCGAATTGAGTAAGCACCTATCCAATACACAATGAAAAAGTATATCTAGTGTAATTCTCTTAAAAACGCGGTTTTTATCGGAATTACACTAGATATAATTTTTCATTTTGTATTTAAGATGAACTTCTGCGGGGACACGCCTGAGTCAATCAATTACCTATCCCATCTTTCTGCTAATTATTATCAAAATAGGCTGGTAAATGGCGCCTCTGCAAAGTTCCTCCATTTTGGGACCCCACCAATCTATCTCACTTCGCTCGCTCGGCCAATACAAATACAAAATAACACTTAACTGACAACAAATTTCACTTACCATTTAGGAAAATTTGACAAATAACATTTTAATATTCCAATAACTCATCTTGCGCGGATTTTTCAACTAAAACCCATGATCCCAAAGTTTGGTTAAGATAGTCATTGATTGTTAAATAAATATTTTCTATTTACTCTGTGACGCACGCGCACGTGACGCGGAATGGGTATGATTTGATCGTAAAACAAAAATAAGTATTTTGGGCGCCATGTCTACCGAGTTTTACATCTAAAGGTAACTTTTGGTCCATATTTTTTTATTCAAATTTTGTTAAAGAACTTGGTCATGCGGTGCCAACTTAATTTTTACCTACTTATGATTTTAGGGGACAATTGTGTTTGTCTATTCTGTTTTGTTTTATACATCAGGGGATCTAAGCTAGACGAAACGTAGGTATTACGAAAAATTACTTGTGTGAAATGATGAAGGCTGTAAATGAGTACTTATATGAAATGTAGATAAATTACAACGAAAAAATTTGAATGGGGTTTCACCTTTAATCAATTACTGAAAACTGATATAGTGCCAAATAAAACTGAACACTGAAAGTTCAATAAATAAATTAATAAAAAAAAACTAAATTAGTTCGAAATATTGCGCCCGTAGCTTTCATTTAAATCGTCCTTTCTAACTGCCATGACATGAGTGTAAGCTTTGCTTTCACGGGTTTTATTCGAAAAGCCTCAATTTTCAGTAGGTAATCGCCGATACTGGCCTCACTCCACCGCACTCCATGGTTTAAATATCAAAACTCAACACTCCATGGTTAATGTAATAAAAATATTTTTACTTACATTACCTTGACGGAATACAGAGTTTTCCAAGCGTGTCGATCTTTATTGCTTTTTTACGATCCCAGCTATATTGATCATGTGAAATTTTCCGGTATTGACAACCCTAGACTAACATAGGATGAATAATAAAATTGTAGCGTCACATCGCGTCGGTCACGTCACACAATTTTGTACTTTATTTCTGATCAATGTATGATCGTTTTTGCAAAATTTTATCGTTAAAGTTAGTTCGTTGTTAAAAGAGTTGAAGGATTGTTATTTTCGCGTCAATATTGGAAACAAACATGATGTAATCGGTGGAGCGACACCCCTGTTGATTGCCCGGTGTCGACTGTCGACGTTGACGCTTTGACATGCTATAATTTATTTCGAGTTTCTTTTGTTTTTCATTTATTGTTGTATATACTTTTTTATTTTTTATATGTTTGTTACCGCAAAACTCTGTCAATTATTAATAGATTTAGAAAATTATTTTATTTATTTGAATCGATATACTTTAAGCTTGGTCCCATCACTAAAATCAGTTAAATTTTATTCTAGGACAAGCACAGAAGTCGCCCTATTTACAAAGGTCAATTCTATGAGCACAATGTTATTACTCTACCTCACTTTATGTTTTATAATTCAATAAATAATTATTTGCACGTTGCACGTGTGTGAACGTGAAGAGGTCGAGAAAAGCTTTGTTTTTTGTGTGGTTATGCCGTGAAATAATTATGAAAATATTAACCAATACCAACCCCTTTCTTAAAAATAAACCTAAGGTCGCATAAGACCATCAATATAATGTAATAGTGAGGTCGCAGATAATGATCTGTTTAAATTATTTTAGGGATGTTAAGTTGAGAATCCGTCTAGAATATACATAGTTATATCCGGACACTTTTAACCACTTTATAAAGAGGCGCATAGAAAACCACCATTGTTTTTAATAGTGTTTAAGTTATTAAAATTATTGTAGTTCTGTCAGACTGTTGATGACACTGTGAAAAAGTGGTAGTTACTAAAAACAACATAGTTAAAATAAGTAAGTGCATTCTGTCAGACGTATCGATTGCATATAAAGACGGTTCACCGTAAGATGTCCCCTGATGTTCTTATATTATTTAAAAATATGCAAGTATTATGGTAAATGTAAAGTTTAGCAATATATATAGTATGTAAATGGCTGAGATAATACATTCCTTTTACTACTACCACACTAGTACTATAAAATTAACAATATAATACAAAACTACCCTAATAAGCTAAATAATATAAAAACAAAAACCTAATCTAACAAACCACTACCAGTAGGCAACGTGCCCAATATGCTGGCAGCATTGCCGCGTTGAATGGCAATGCTCAACCTTTGGCCGAAGTAGAGGCCAGCATTTTGGTCACGTGTTGCCTCGACCAGACGTTTGGAAAGGTCTTTGAAAATTTGGTGAGTTTGGTCCCCAAGGCCCAAGCGTCTCAACCCCAAAAGGCGCAAATATAAAACCGCTATCAAGTTTACTGTATTTGCGCCTTTTTAGTTGCTCAGTAAAGTAATATGTACGCATTATCTAAACTTGTATGTACCCACCACAGATTAATATGTTTTACTTGCATATTTTTAAATATTATAAGAGTACATTAGGGTCATCTTACGGTGAACGGTGTGTAGGTAGGCTCTAGGTACAATTTGTATATTTCACCTGCATTTAAATTACTACAGCCTCCTTAAAATATTTTATTTGGTAATATGCCGAGCCGAGTAATAGTTGCAGACACGGAACAATTATTATAGTCTCTATTGAAATCGATTTTATTTTTAGCGGATACAAAAACAAGCTCTTACTATATGTATAGGTACATTAAGTTGTCATTAAAGATCGTAATAACTTATTAATTTTTAAATGGATAATAAATCGATTTGATTTTGGACGGCCATTTTGTTAAGCTATTTTGTAACATCCCTAGTCATTTTATGTGCTTTTTACTTGTAGTGGGCGCTGATATCATCATAAAAATAATGCAGGGCTACCACGTATCTGTAGGTATCTGGTACTACGCAATCCCCGTAAGTATTGGGCAATAAACTTTTTAACAGCCCTTGGTGGTAAAAGGCCACTTGATTTTAGAAATGTACTTTTTGTGGCTGAACAAGCCATAAGAAATATGCGAGCTTATGATTCTTAAGGGCTTGTGCAAGGCCAGCGCGAATTCAAGCCAAAGCCACAGAATAGATGTATAGTACTAGGCCAAAGCGGGGATGAGCCAGGGGCCGAGCGGCAGGGGCGGTCTAAGTTAAACTGGTTCCAACGCGCAATAGTTTAGGTAATTTATTATTACACTGAATATAAAGGGTATTTTAAAAATCCGCTATACATAAGCCCTCCATTATATTTAGTTCAACTACTACACAAAGTTTTATGATCTTATTTAAAGTATTCATTGAATAATCGCTGTTTATTTGTACGGTTTGGAGGTAACTTTGTAATTTTTTTCTATCGAGAAAATTTTATTAATTCGTGTTTTCACTATACATTTGCAGTAGCATTAGTCCTAAACTTTACCATATATTAATTTCAAAGTCATTGTTGCAATATTGTTGACAGGACACTGCCTCAAGCTAAGCAGTTTTAAGCAATTTGGCGTTGTATTGGCTCTTAAAGCAAAATATCTAAAAAATAATAAAAACTACCTACTTAAGTAAAAGGAAAATAATAAGTTAGCTCCACGTGTTTTAGTTATTTCATTTCTCAGGGTTCTGTACCCAAAGGGTAACACAGACCCTATTACCTACTAAGGCTCCGCCGTCCGTCTGTTACCAGGCTGTATCTCATGAACTGTGATAGTAAGACAGTTGAAATTTTCACAGATGATGTGTTTCTGTTGCCACTATAACAACAAATACTAAAAAACAGAAGAAAATAAATATTTAAAGGGCTCACATACAACAAACGCGTTTTTTGTTGCTTGTTTACCAGATGAGTCATAAATGGCGCTGCTTTAAATAGTACTGCTATTCAACACTAGACGGCAGGGATACATAATGGTACGGAACCCGTGGCGCGAGTCCGACTTGCACTTGGCTGGTTATTTACATATAATCTAGGAGTTTTTAAGGCTAGAGCGAATCGATATTTTCTAGGCAGTCATGCTGAAGTATTATATTAGTATTCTGTAATCATGCTTTATCGTCGACCGCGTCGTCACTTACCATCAGGTGAGACAGTGATCAAATGCCTAACCATGATAAAAAAAACGGTAATACCTTTACAACTTCGAGACGTTCAGGAAAATCTTTGATGATGTGCGCTCGGTTCTTTCCAATCTTTCCATACACTTCTGCAGTTCTTATCACTTGTACCGAATCACATGAACATGTTTGCACGATACCAACTCAAGTACAAGGTGATCTATTTACAGATGGTTCACTACAGCACCGGCTCACAAACATTTTATGAACTGAACTGATTTATGGGGGCGTACTTCACGTCTCTATGAAAAATAAATTTACATGAGAACCGTGTCAGTGCCTATTTATAATATAAGATTTGTACGTGTGTATGTGTGTGTGAACTACGAAAAAAGGAAAAAATAGTTTTTTTAAATCAGGCCATTTAATTTCTCAAGACTTTAATAATTTTACTTAGTTTAAAATCATATCGTAAGTACCTACATATTAAAAGTATCACTATAATAACATTTGACAATGAAAAAAAAAATACATTTATTTTGATAAGGCATAGGTAGGTAACAATTACATTTATGGAAAACCTGGATCCCACACTAGGCTCAGGGCCCGTATTATGAGGTCAGGTCTCTTTCGCCGGAAACAATATAGGTAGTGCCGAAGCTAGGTTACAAATATTATTTAACTTAAGTTCATTCATTAAGTATTATTATTAAGTATATATTGGTATTATTATACATGATACACATTGCTTAGCTACATCGTCTTATAAAAATACAGATACTTATCCTTCTTTCTTTAGAAGTTAGGTAGTTTAAAATAAAACAACGACATCAAGTCAAGTAATCTACCGGATGTTATAGAATGCTCCATCCATGATTGAAATCCTTAGAATTACGTAAAACCGTTTCCAACCACTGAACTCTAGAGACAAACCTAAATATTTATGTGCGCACACCTTTTTAGATCCAACGTGTTACTATTTTTAATTTCAATAATGAAGAAATAAGACTAGGAATCGCACGTGAATTTGTTTTTATTTTAAACAACGTATTTAAGATAAGATAAAAGAAAGAAGGAAAGAAAAGAAGGAAGGAAAGTAAGATTTATTTAATTCCTGCTGTACATTTCGTTGATGAGACCATAGACCTAAGATGTACATTGTACAACGAAAATATTCTAGGTCTATGGGTAAAATAATATAGAGCTCTCCATCTATTAGTTTTTTGTAGACAAATGTTTTTTTTTTGTATGGAATACTTAGGTACGTTGGTGCTATTTTTTTTTTTTTTTTTTTTTTTGAACGGGCTAATGCTGTTGGTCTCTACCGACCTTTACAGTGTCACCGGGCAGGAGGGCAGGCGCTTAAGGCGCCCAACCGTTAAAAGTGGGAGACAACTAGCACAAGGGCACCCCTGGGGTGCGAGCCTCGGCTTGGGCCGTTGCCGGGATAAGAGGATCGAGAAGGCTACGTCCACTGGAAGAGTGGACCCTATGGAAAGTCGCGACCGTTCTAGCTAACCTACGGGGGGTACGTCGACCTCGCCGGCGGGGTCGGTGTCTGATTGTGTTACGCTGGTAACCTATACCGGTGCCGAAAGCGGTACCTGAGCCAGGAGGGCTAGACTGATCCGGTGATCCTAGCGCAGCCGACACAACGGCTACTATAGGATCATCCGGATCGCTCAAGACGTGTCTTGGGCGGCGACGACGGGGTGTATGTGGTCGACGTTATAGCACGCTCACCTATAAGGAACCTGTATATATCACTCTACTCTTGAAAACAACAGATTGTAGCTATTCCAAAATCACAGACGCTGGTAAACAGTTCCATTCCTTAGCTGTCCACTCCTTAGCTGATTTTTAACACATAAATCTTGGATCCTAACTAGGATTTCCTGTATTTAGGGACGCAGGAACTACAAGGACCGTAGTCCCACAACACCCAGACACAGAACAAGTATTTGCGCTTTTTTTTAGTCATGTTATAGTATTATGAAAGTCGAATCAAAATAAGGAGGGATGGCAACCATGTATAGGTGTCCTGATGAGGTCTGGTTATCCGATGGTGTAATCGGGATGGGGATAATTATCATGTCTACACCATTTGATTTACCCATTAAATTAAATGGGTAAGTAATTATTTCAGAATGAAAGGAGATTTTGAAAATTACATATGGAGTATTACTTTATTAAACAACAATATAATTATAATGTTTTTTAGAAGGCCAAGGTTTATGTATTTTCAACAAAATGTGTGTCGCTCTCTTATGTTGATGGCAGAAAATATTTATTAATAGTTTCTGTAAGGAAGCGTTTAAGTAAACCATCCATTAAGATAAAATGTGTGATTTATCTTGTTCATATCGTTGTGAACAAACAGAGACGAGAAAAACACAATAGACTTTACGAGAATAATATCAACGATACCTCATTTTACTCTTTACAAACATTATCTACTTGTTATATACTTAAGTCCTTTTAAACCTTTTGTTTTAATAAAAGTCATCATAACAACTAGTTGTGTGAACATTAGGCCCAATTTTGAAGGCTTTAGTTGACAGTCTTTAACTTACTAAAAATGTACCCGTCTCTTACATTACCGTCTATTAGACAAGGACAGCAACAGTTTTAGGAGTTTTAGATCTGTCAACTAAAGCCTTTAAAATTGGCCCCATTATTTTATTTCAATGATTGCTATTTTCTTCAATAGATACGATTGCAACAGCACTTTTCATGACAGCTAAAAACTTACTAGCGCAGTCAAACGTAGGTATAGAACGAAACAATCAAGTTATTCTGCCGCTAAAATATGTATTGAATTGACTGAAAAATGTAACATTTAGATAAAATTTATGAAAACTTTTTGGCGGAGTCACCACAGTTGGAAGAACCTAGTACTATAGCAAGGGCAACACTAAATCATTTCATACATACGCATGGTGTTCCAAAATCACGCACGATCGAACAAAACAACATAATCCTCAAAGAAATTCTAAAGTGAACCATCAAACGTATCAAAATGGTGATTGATTGACACACATCTCCCACAAAGCTTGCTATTAGTGATCTACAGAATTTTAAATAGGTTGAACTCGTAAAGTCAACAATCGCCAGTGTCGGTGTGGCTCTGGTGTACTGCGGTAAAGAGTTTTGGTGAAAAGTTGTATAAACTTTGGAATTTCAAATAATTTAACAAAGACTTTTGGTTTATTGTTAAAATAAACGTAACATGTAGTGGTGATGAAATATGTGTTATTTTAGTGAAAATAAACGCTAGTTAACATGTAGATAACTATTTAAAATTAATTGTTAGTGTGAAAACGATTACCGTGTACAAATTTAATAAAAAAAATTGCCTGATATAAAAATCAAAATCTTCCAAAGATATTTTAAAACCGTATTAATTTCAGATACTTACTTCTTTTAATTTAAATAAAGAAAATAATAGTTTCATTGAAATATAGGTACTATACAGATGGATATTAGAGATAGTGTGTTTTAGAAGCACAGTGATTAAGTGTTTCTGGTTTTGGACTAAAGTGCCTACTTATTAGAAGGGTACCTAAAACATAAAGCATTCTGTAAAGTTAGAATGAATCGGGCTTTCACAAATTACTTAGGGCTAAATCTCTGAGTCAGATTTTGAGTTTGATTTATTGTAAAAAGTTACGTAAATTAATAAAAAAATCTCTAATATACACGTTAAGTGTGAAAATGTAAAATAAACCAAAAACCAGCGAAATCAATAATCAATGGCTCAGTCACAAGCGAGTCGTGAGTGGAGCCGACAAGTGAACAAATGAAGACTCAAGTTGTCCTTTTCGTGTTGGATCTTTGCAAAATGCTGGAACTAGTGCTGAGACAACCAGTGGACTTGACGCAAGTCAAGGTAAAACTTCTTTTTCTTTACATTTTTTTAAAGATCTAGATATATTACACTTCTTTCTACATTATCAGCACGATAGTCTAAGGTAGACTATTTCATACCAGTCTACGTGCTATATTCTGCTATTTTATGATAGCAAATAAACATAGTATACGGCCCGCCTCATTGCCTGAGGGGATTCGTTCACCGTATAGCCTGTAGATATCTGTAACACTTAATATGTAGCTTACCCTGCAATACTCTTTTGGCCCTCCTTTTAAAGAGCTCTATTTTAAAGAGCTCTATGTTAAAAGCTATGCTCAGAGTTTCCTTGCGAGATCCGTAATGAGGAGATCCGCAGGAGAAGTAATAGTTACTAATATAGCTCTAAAAGATCTACCAAGCTGAAGTGGCAGTGGGCAGGCCTCGCTCGCAGAACCGACAACCGATGGGGATGAAAGATTGTGGAGTACTGACCACAAACCGGAAGACCCAGCATAGGCCATGGGACAGGTATCTTCTGGGTAAGCGTGTCCTACTTTAGGTTTCATCTACACTTTCCATCAGGTGAGATGTGGCCAAACGCTGACTCATTAAAAATAAAAAAGGCCTATGTGCAGCAGTGAACGTTTTCAGGCTGATGATGATGACCTACTAAATATTACTAACTACTACTAAATCCTACCTTTTCATAAGTATACTTACTCGGAGCTTAAAAGCAACAAGCGTGATAATTTCTCATGCGAAATAAAACAGTATCCTTAAAAAACGAAACATCCTCTCAAAATCAAAAGGCTAATGCTAAGAACGTAATCTTCCGTTACAGATTGAATACTTAAGTTACTATTTTCATTCGTTTTCCTGAAGCTAATATAAAAGAAAAGAAAACGAGAACAAACCCACATTAAAACCGTTGCAATTTATACCGGAGATTTGAGCTTTATATCTTGAAATATTACCTCCCTCGGAAGGTAACTTTGATAATCTATGTTACCGTTTTGCTGTAAATGTACCAGTTTGAAAACGGTGGAGAATCTCACATACAGTACAATAATGTTACAATGTTCTAACAGCATATCTACAGGGGCCTTATTATATACTGTCACTTCTTCATACTCATCATCATTATCAACAGCCTGAAGACGTCCACTGCTGAACATCCTCCCCCACAAAGTGCCACTTCGCCTCTTGCATCCGTCGGCTCCTCGTGGTTTTCACCAGATGGTCGGTCCATCTCGGGCATCGATTAGTTGCTCGATGACCTAGAGAGACCTATGCCCCCCTTCCCCCCTATAAGAGAAGAGCGATGAAAGAGTGTTTTGATATGGCCAAAATGAAACACTTACGCTGTGCGGCGCGAACTTTAATCATCATCATCATCATCATCATCATCATCATCATCATCAGCCTGAAGACGTCCACTGCTAAACATAGGCCTCCCCCAAAGAGCGCCACCTTAAGCGGCTGCTTGCCTCCTGTATCCATCGGCTCCCCGCGGTTCTGACCAGGTCGTCGGTCCACCTAGTGGGGGGCCGGCCTACGCTGCGTCTTCCGGTTCGTGGTCGCCACTCGAGAACCTTTCTTCCCCATCGGCGAATTTTAATAAGAAGTTATTAAGTATTTTGTTATTTTTAACTCCCGAACAAATAGAGAATGTGGAATGTTATAAGTTTCAAGTGTGTAATGTATCTGTCTGTGTCATCATAGCTCTCAAACGGAGCAAAGAGAGTCATCACAGAGGCCATTAACCAAGAGTTGAAGTTGAAAGAGAGTCGTGTTCTTGATTCAAAAAAAGTGTACCTATTCAGTCGTTTGAAGATCAAAGGCATAAAGTTAGGGCATTTTTTTTTTAATTTCGATCTAGGACCACATTGCATTTTCTAGGTAGGTACCTACCTACTTTATGGCAGTCACAAACACTAGAAATAAGTATTTCCTTATTTGGTTGGCTTTTCCTGATATTTAATTATGTTTCCTAATCAATGTCATTCCCATAGGAAACTGTTCTACACAAATTCTCAAATAAATCCGCATCCGAGTTTACGTTTTCAATCCCCTGGTTGAATGTTCAATTCTATTTTGACTCGCAATTTGCATCCACCCGTTACGTACTAGAGGTACAGCCAGCAACAAAACCTTCGCTAGACAAAGACAGTAACCATGAAATAAGTCGTGTCTGTCACAGTCGTAAACATTTAGGTATAGCGCGTATGGTAAAGAAATAGAAAACCATTGAGCTGCTTTATTTCCTGAAAAATTTAGTTGATGAAAAATATAAGAATATATTTTTAACGTGTGGTCCCGGCGCGGTGTGAGAATAGGACCACTCCATCTCTTCTCGTGTGTGCCGTTAGAGCCAACTAAGGAAATATCTAGAGGATGGGCAGAGCATTTTCCTAGGTACATTCAAATCTTCTGCGATCATTAAGCCGCCTGACAAGCGTGGTGATTATGACGTTTTGTTAAGACATCAAAACGTTTATTATTATAATCGCAATGAAGACTAAAAAAGAGTATGTGATTATACTAGTTTATTTATATTCCTAGGGCATTGTAGCTAGTGAAATTACTGGGCAAATGAGACTTTATGATCTGATTACTCAGTCTAGTAATCTGATTACTAGACTTTGCGATGTCTCAGGATGACGTGCGCAGTGCAGGTTCACGCGAAACTTTATTGTTTTAAAGTTCCGAGTGACACTGCAACTGTTATGGGCGGCCATGTCGCTTAACATCAGGTGAATGACTAGCTCGTCACGTCATTTAATAGCATAAAAAAACCTACTCGTGTGGTCCCGTTGTGCGAGTAGGACCACCCCATCTCTTCCCGTGGGTGCCGTAAAAGCCAACTAAGGGAATGAAATGATACAGGGAATGGGCAGCAGCATTCTCCTCCGTCTTCTTTATAATCTACTGCGATCACCAAGCCACCTGCCAATGTGATTATGGCCAATCTCCCCCCATGATAAGCGTCCATAGTGGTGTTTTTCGGAGAGGCTTACGTCCAGCAGTGGACGTCTTGAGGAGGCTGTAGCTGTGTGTGTGTGCGTGTGTGATGTGATATTGTTTGCCCATATGTAAAAGTACATTAGTCTTGCTTGACCACGTCGATTATTCTTGATTATACACATCCTTTTTTTATAAACTATAGGCTAACATTTGAACACGGTCTCACCTGATGGTAAGTGACGACGCGGTCGACGATGGGCATGCTTGCCTAGAAGATACCGCTGGCCTTAAAAACTCCCACAATATATTTGTCAGGAAACAATGACGCTGGTTACATCCTTATTTTCGTAAAGGCACAAAATACATGATAGAAAATCGCAAGACCATGACAGAAAAACAAAACAAACAATATGATTGTGGCATAAAACTTTTCAATACTAGTATTGTTATAGCAGTCTGTTACATTTATAATTTGTCATCCTTTGTTCACGCTGGTAGAAGTTACTTTTTCGTACCCCCTAGGGACAGACACCTACTTAGTAAAATGCTTGACATGACGTCAAATTGTGAAGTAAAATATTTCCCTTAATTTTTATTTCTTAGTTTTCTTTTTATTTGTTGAACAGCTGTGGTCGTTGCTGACTGTACCCTAGGTTCCAGAGACCATAGAGAATAGGATTGAAATGAAATCCTTTACAGTGAATGGAGTGGGTTTTATACTAACAGAAAGTATATACATTATATATACGTTTGGTGAAGATATTGTATAGCCAACATTAACATAGCTTAGAGGAAACTACACACAAACATATTATATTAGACTAGCTGACCCAAATCATGCCAAGTTTCATTTGAATCCATTCAGTAGTTTCGGCGTGATGCTCAGCCAAGATACAGACAGACAAACAGACCGACAGACAGAAAGACAGACAAAAAAATATATTTTTTGGCATCGATAATAGAGAGCCCTAACAAAAAAAATCAAAATAACGTCAATGTACAGACCTGGACCTGTTATACGTAGTTTTATTATAAGTAAAGATTTAAATAACTTTAGCTTTATTTAGCATCTTAGTCACACTCAAATTTAAAACGGATAACTAATAAAAATCAAAAGGATCTACCGCCAAAACAATATAGTTATAGTAAGAAGATCTTTGTAGAAGTAATTCAATGAAGCGTCATATAGGTACTTTCCAGCCAGCATTTTCCGTTTCCGCTACATTTCCCGCTCTCATCCTATAAAATGGATTGGCACCCCATTTTCACCCTAAAATATAGTGGATTAGACGCCATGTTCGGTCGTGGATCATCCCTGTGAGACAGAGTGATTTTAAAGATGTTTCTGGAGGATCACTTAGGTGGCTTAGCTTCCGAGACTATTTTAGATGCTGATGAAAGTAAGTCAAGTATAATACCAGTCGATCCCACAAGTTTAATTTGCTTGTTGGACTGCTGAGGTTTTATTTTCTTGGAGGTCTTGGAACCCATAAATATAGGAGTATACTGTTTCTAGTACTGTTTACTAGGTGGTAGGACTTTACTGCACAGTTCGTCTAGGTAGGTACCACCGCTTTGCCAGTTATTCTGCCGCCAAGCAGTAGTGTGTTCCGGTTTGAAGGGCATTGTAGCTAGTGAAATTACTGGGCAAATGAGACTTTATGATCTGATCACTCAGTCTAGTAATCTGATTACTAGGATTACTAGACTGGGTGATGTCTCAGGATGACGTGCGCTGTGCAGTGTCACGCGAACCTTTATTGTTTTAAAGTTCCGGGTGACACTGCAACTGTTATGGGCGGCCGTGTCACTTAACATCAGGTGAACGACTTGCTCGTCACGTCATTCAATCACATAAAAAAAAAAATCTAGTCTCATTAGGTCCACAATACTTGGTTATTTATCTGACTTGACCATTGACCATGTCTCTACTCTCTAGACTTGGAATTAGGTGATATGAATACTTGAATATGAATGTATACTTGACACTGGCTAAATACTCTAATCGAGATGAAGGTTGCTATTACATTTTGGCGAACTCAGTACCGCGCGCGCGGTACCGAGCCCGCAGCGTCCGTCGGTTTGACCAAATAGATCTAGTTTCATTTATTGATATATAAATAAGAGCAATATATAAATTATTACATAATTTGTAGTAGTTTAGAAAAATGATGAACTTTATTTTGGTAACAATATTTTGTCGCTGTAATATAAACCTCCGGAGATATTTGACCTTTTGTTGAAGAAATTTTTAATAAAAAAAAAATTCAGTTAATTTTTTTTAATTACTTGAAAGGCGAAAATCAAAAATCTGTTCTATCACTATGGAAGTACGGGATGTATTTAGTGGAGTATAATTTAGATTGTAGACATACGTTACACAGAATTTGCAAATTTCCGTATAATGGCTAAGTATAGACATTAAAGCTATGCATCAAATATTGACGACGAAAACCTTGCAACTACGCATAATTTCGTAACAGCAAGAAATAAGGCAAGAGCTGCTGAATATGAGGACTCCCCCACACAGCGCTGCTATGAGCGGCTGCTTGCCTCCTGCATTCATTCGGTTTTGTCTAGCCCAATACTTTATCAAACTTTAATTTTTCCTCAGTTAAAGAAAATTCAACCTTGAACGCTATTAGTTTACGCCTCGTGGACAATAACCACGATGTAACGTTGCCTTAGTCACGTTAAATCATGTGTCGTTATAACTATACGGTCTAATTTTCAATGACATGGTAAAATAGGTATTATAGAATAGCATTGTGATATTGAGATTAGATCAAACTTGAATTTGAACATTATTAAGTAGGAGAATTGGGTTTTGAGATACAAATCAGCTATGAATAATAGTCAATTTGTAGCATTAAATACAGACAAGACTATTTAGTATTCCAAGCACGAAGAACGCATTACAAAGCTAACCATTTACAAAACAATTACTATCATAACTCATAACGCTGATACCGATGCAAACACAGATCCGGATACAAACTTTTTTTAATCGTTAGTCATTAGGGCCCACGGACTCGAGCCCAAAAACCTAACGTCCGGATAACCAGTTAGTTGAGTAATGTAACAAGATTTTTCTTTCCGCTGGAATCCTACTACATGTAGATGATTGTGCAAAATAGATGTAAACATAATTTAGGATTTGATGAGGCTGGCATACTATGAAGAAGAACCTCTAAACGCACTATGAAATAAAAAAACCCACTCTGGACTTTTTAATGCAACACCGTATATATAGCTGATATGGCTGATGCATTGCCTACCTTCATTTTCACGAGGGTTGAGAGCACTTACGTCCATCCATCCAGATGATGGATGATGCCGACAGCCGGCATCAATAGGTACCGTTGACAAATTGATTTTCAAAATGATTAACGAGGGGAAAGCGAAGATTTTTCATCTGCGGACCGGAAGTAAAATGGATTTTACAAATTGAGAGTGGTGGTAATAGTGTTTGCTGAAAGACGTCATCGATGTTTATCGAACTTACAGGTTATAAATTATCGTACGAGCGGTAAGCGTATCGTCATTAAAAGTGATCTATTATGGTACTGATACCGATCCTGAGTCCACCTACGCCCCGTCACTTTCCACTTCCGCTCCGTCACTTAAACATGTGGCACTGGCAAACCTATAATCTGAGTCTAGTGCCTTAGTCTTTAATGCATGATCAAGATAGCGTTATAAATGTGTTAAAATAATAATCATGTGATTTTGAAATCATGATAAAAAAAAATCAGCAAAGTTATGACGTTACAGCGAAATTACTCCATCTGTCGCGACACATGCCTGCACAAGGTGTGGATCAGTGGATCATAGTGAAGCAAGATTAGCTGTTTCTAACCGATCGTTAAAAGTTAAGCAACATTCGCTGCGGTACACTACTTTGATGGGTAACCGCTACAGCAAAAAGTGGTTTTACAACTGAGCGCTGCCGTGCTTCGGAGGGCACGTTAAGCCGTCGGGCGCGGCTGTTATCATAAGACCATAGTCGTTAAGCCAAGTCCGAAGCCTTTGGGCGGCCTAAAAATTCTGACACCAGGGCTGACCACTACCTACACGAGAAGAACAAGAAGGTGTGGACACGCGTGCCTCTGCCGTCCCGTCAAGTCTTTTAAATCCCCAACACACCGCTTAAAATACCACTGACAAACTGTACCATTATTTAATTCTGATGTGTCACAACGCACAGCCCTCCATTGCTTAGCCACAGAAGACTTAAGAAGAAAGACGGGCTGCGATTCTCCCTACAAATATGGCCAAACGTATTCCCGATTTCCTTGCTGGATTATGCCTCTAGACTGTATTTTTCTTCGTAAAATCTAGGTCTACTGTAGGCATGTCCCTATCACATTTTCAGCAATTTTTTTTTAGTTTTTCAGAAACTAATTAACGAAAATGAGACCCTCCGAAAATCCCAAAAAATGCCCCGTTATTACCGTCGTGATTAAAGGACTACCAGGCAAAATTGAAAAGTTTTTAACGGTGATAAGATAAGAGGAACCTAGTCATACTCGTTCGTTAAATTTTAATGCAATAAATAATTGAATCGTTGGAGGAGACAACACGGAACATTGATTTTGTCAAGATTTTTGTAGCTGTCCCTATCACACTCTACGGGGGAGACCTAGACCATGTTCGTCTACTCTCAATAGGTCTATGGGTCTATGGCGACTGCAATGCATTCTTCAAATACCTATCGAGTGTCCTCTAATAGTATAGGAATAGTAATATCAGTAATTACGCCCTTATTGTAACCGTTTCCCTCATGTCAGAACGTCACCCACTTGTCTACTCTCTTCATGGTTCTTCATGGTTACTCGGCCACCCCTCTGCCGCCTATTGCCTTTTACAAGTCTTCTCAATGATTTACAATAGGATTATTATTTTTTACACAAACCTTACTAAACATAAATTACTTTCTTATGGCTTAAAGACTATTAAAGATAGATAATTTAACCACCGCTCAAGTATAATTATAACAAAGTTTACGCTATAAGTAGTTATTTGCGAGGCCTTAGATTTTATTGCAAACGAAAACAGACATTACTTTTCAGGATATAGCGATAGTAATAGATGGTAACGGAAATTAATGTTGACTAGAAAGTATAGGGGTTTGGTGCAGAGAATAAAAATATGTTGCGAGTGCAGCGGGATAGTGAAAGCTGCTGAGTCAGCTGGGTGAACTACGAACGTGCTTAGTTTCACGCTAACCCTTTTCCATGGTGCCTACTCTATATAGACAGTTTTTTGCATCAGTCGTTTTAAGTTTTTATTGGTTAAGTCTCATTTGCCCAGTAATTTCACTAGCTACAATGCCCTTCAAACCAGACACAGTAGTGCTTGCACACTACTGCTTGGCAGCAGATTAAGTGGCACTAGCGGTGGTAGGACTTTTCTGCAAAATTCGTCTAGGTAGGCCTAGACGAACTTTGCAGAAAAGTGCTACCACCTAGTAAAATATTATATTAATCTTCTATCTGAGTCTACAATTTAAATGATCTCATAGTTTAACAAACAAAAGTGATGAATATGAAATGTAGATGATGAAGGGGAAAACCAAAGAAAAGATTATGGGACTATAATGGATAGATCTAAACTTCGATCAGGTATACCTGATTTTAAGTTTTTTTTTTTTGAACGGGCTAATGCTGTTGGTCTCTACCGACCTTTACAGCGTCGGACCTGATTTTCAGTGCCCTGGGTCTAAGTATTGTAATAACTTTCTTATAGTTAAACTTTCTGTATTGACCCAATTCGTGACCTATATATATGACCTTTGTTTCTATTCATAGCTCTTACCAAACTTATTAGAGCCCTTCATCACGAAAGGTTGGTTTTTCCTCTATTTAATAGCTCGTACACCATTAAGCACGGGTTTATGGAGCAATTATTGCCACCCCAAGCAAGTTTTTGTCTCTGAAAGTGACAGAGAGGAGTTATTGCGGCTCTGTAGTAAATTCATTTCAAGGTTCAGGCTTAAGATTATTATTACTGGGTGTAATTGAATTCATTAGCATCCTAGGTACCTACTCCTGACACCGGTCACGTGTAGACCAAAATTTTTGAAATCTAACGCATCGATTTGGTATTGACAATAAACTCCAAAAATGGGATAACTTACATATATTAACTGCTACTGTACATAGTAAATGAAAATAATTAAATATGGGTTTTAATTAGATATTACATACAAGTTAATGAAACTTTTAACAGTATCAAAATCGTTCTTGTTTGTTCTTGTTAACTACGTTATGCGCCGCAGCAATCTTCATAATTTTCAATAAAAAATATTTTCATTTGCACTCTTTACTCTTTAATAATCATCAACAAATGATGTACTACCATACACTCAATTTATGCTTATAAATTAAAGTGCATTTTGTATTATTATATTATTTATTATGAGTACTTATTAAAATCTTTTTAACGCCACCATACAAAAGGAAAACTAGTTGGTTTATTCAGTTTTTTAAAGATAAAGGTAAATGTTATCCCCTGAACTAAATAGGTCCACCTATAACTGCAGAACATAGGTACATAATCTGACCCAAATGGGTCTCAGATATTACAATCGAAGAATATGTAATTGCTTCGTGATACAATCTTTCCTACTATTGAAACACGGCCCTACTTTCAAGGTTGACTACATAAACAAGACTACATAAATAAGACTACATAAATATGACTACATAAATAAGACTATATAAATAAGACTACATAAATAAGACTACATAAATAAGACTACATAAATAAGACTATATAAATAAGACTACATAAATAAGACTACATAAATAAGACTACATAAATGAGACTACATAAATATGACTACATAAATAAGACCACATAAATAAGTCATCATTAGCCTGTAGACGTCCACTGCTGAATATAGGCTGCCCCCATTGCTGCTTGCCTCCTGCATCCATCGGCTTCCCGCGGTTTTGACTGTCGTCGGCCCACCTAATGGGAATCGGCTTACACTGCGTCTTTCGGTTCGTGGTCACCACTAGAGAACCTTTCTTTCTCATCGATTGTGTTCTGCGAGTGATGTGGCCACCCATTGGTATTTCAACATAAATAAGTAATGATAAAACAACTAAAGTTTGAAAACCGCTAGGTAAATAAGTTTATATACCTATGGAAATTTATGATTATAACTTTAACGGTAAAATATTATTTCAGTAATCCAAGCACATTCTGTTCGACCTTTTAGTTTGAATTGTCCTTTGTCTAGCTCATATAAAATACCTAGAATTTTAATTGCCGTACGGAACCTTTAACTTTGTAGTTTAGTGGGTACTTAATGATACTTAGGTGTATTGCTCGCGTGAGGACGTGAAGGTATAATCATAAAATAACCATAACAAAATAATTTTGAACATTTCAAATACATTCTTTCAATGTTAGTGTGAAATCATACAAGAATTGTGTTAGAGAGTACCAACCCGACCGAGTAGCGACCAGGAACCGGAAAACGCAACGTATTGGTGGGCCAACATTGTAAAAACCACCGGAACCCGATAGATGCAGACGGCAAGTAGCTGCTCAAGGTGGCGCTCTGAGAGGCCTATTTTCAGCGGTGGATGTCTTCAGACTGTTGGTGATACCAGCGGTTTTCAATAACCTACATTACACATATAGGCGTATCCATAGGTAACTTTGAAATCTAGCCGCTGTGATTGGCTGTAAAATTTATTGTTCCATCCAATCAAAACTGCTAGATTTCAAAATGTACCTTCCTAATAGGTCGGGTATGTTATTGAACATCTATAAGACCACAGCTGACGGCCTCGCACGTAGTTTGCTTATTGCGTTCTGTCTGAACTTCTGCCGGTGCCAGTGATGATAGTTCAAACTATTTGAGTAAAGAAACCGTCCCAACCTTTGCGTAAGGTCATCTTATAATCCAAGATTTAAACCCCCAGATCTATAGCTTAAATCTTAGACATGGAGTCTAGACTACATTTAGAGTTAACGTCTCATTGCGTTTCGGTTATTTTGCTAGACTGAACCGTTTGCATGTAGCGTTAGTGGTTTGCAAGCCATCGAGATAAGTGTTCGGTTTGAGAGACGAAGACTGGGTACTTTACTATCTTGCATATAAAATATTGAATGAAACTTTTAGAAGTTTAAGACTGATACTTTTTATGGACATTTTGACATCTTAACTCATGAGAAAAGAAACTTAATTTTATGTTCTCCATTAAGTACCTACCTAACGTATCTGATAAATTACTTTTTAAAGTTAAGTACTTTTGTTTATAAAATGGGCAATCATCATCATTATAAACAGCCTGAAGACGTCCACTACTGAACATAGGCCTCCCCTACAGAGCGCCTCTGAGCGCCTGCTCGCCTCTGTATCCATCGGCTCCCTGCGGTTTTCAGCAGATCGTCAGTCCACCTAGTGGGGGGCTGGCCTATGCTGCGTCTTCCCGTTCGTGGTCGCCACTCAACATCGAGGAACCACCCTATGCTCGATGCCACTCAAGAACCTTTCTTATCGCTGCCAGTTCTACGAGCAATGTGGCCTGCCTATTGCCATTTCAACTTGCTAATTCTCAAACCTAAAACGGGCAAGCTGCCTCTTTATTCTTTAAGGTCATTGCTATGCTACACAAATACTAACTGCTACTAAATAGACTACCTATACCTAATACCTACTACAAGAAACATCTGCTGGACTGCATACTGACCGGGCATACTGATCCAGAGAGAGTAAGCGAGTAGGACTAATGATGAACGCATCTAAAACAAAAATACTGACGAATTGTGAGCCAGTGAATGTAATAGTAGACAACGCAAAAATTGAGTATGTAGAAGAGTATATATCTTGGAACCCTGGTATCATTTAAAGACTGCACAGAAAAAGAAATACAGAGAAGAATTACCTTAGCCTGGAAGAAATATTGGGGATTAAAAGAAATTATGAAAAATAAAATAGAGTAGTAAACATAGGAATAAAAAAGAAAGTGTTTGAATCGGCAATACTACCATGCTTGACATATGGTTGCCAAACATGGGCGCTTAGGAAAAAAGATGAGGAGAAAATAGCGATCTGTCAGAGAAAAATGGAACGAAGCATGTTAGGCATAAGAAGAGCAGACAAAGTAAGCAACCAAGTTATAAGAAACAAAACGAGAGTGTATGACATATCAGAACGGACGCGACTACTAAAGTTTAAATGGGCGGGACATATATGTAGACTTGAAAATACAAGATGGACTAAAATGGTCACAGAATGGATTCCATTAGACGGGAAAAGAAACCAGGGAAGACAAAGGAAAAGGTGGAGAGATATTTTTACGGAAATATGTGGACCTGACTGGATGCAAAGAGCTAGGGAAAGGGAAGTATGGAGAAGGATAGGGGAGGCCTATGCCGCAGAGGCAACTTCTGCAACATAAATATTTAAATGTCTGGGTGTTATATTGTATTCTATGTATGTATTTACAAACAAAAAAGTATCTAAGTATTCTATCAGTTATCTAGTTTCCATAGTACAAGCTATGCTTAGTTTGGGGCTAGATGGCGCTGTGTGAAATGTCCACACATATTTATTTAAAAAAAAAAAAAAAAAAAAAAAGTGTAATCTCTTAGTGTAAATTTCATAATAATATGCAGTAGAAATATAGGCTTTTTTATTTTTTTTTTATTTATACTGACCGGGCTAACCTTATAGACAATCCAAACGCTCCAGGCTTTGATTAATGTCTAATCAAAGGCTTCAGTTCTAGCCTACTACCACTAGGTGGCGTGCCCAACAAGCTGGCAGTGTTGTTTTGTTGAATTGCAATGCTAATCAGCTTTGCAATTCGATAGGACAATACATTCGTTTTGCCAAATACAATAAGTGTGTCAGAATTTTGGTCACGCTTCGCATCGACCAGGTGCTCTGATAAAGTTTGGGAAACGCGTTGAGCTCTCGGTCCCCACAGACCAAGGGCAGTACTGTTAGGTACTTCTTCTGTGCCCAGGGCACAGATTACTGATTATATGTTATTTGCCCAGGGTCTCATAGAGTTAATACTACACATTAGGCATTGTTAATAAGTTACTCTAATATTATTTTTTGTTTTCAGGTAAGTGCTCCCGTTACTGTTTGATTCCATCACAAGGCTTGGAAAAGAACGGTAGGTAGGTACCTACTTAAATTTATTTTTGTGTAGATGAACAATAAGACGAACTGCGTAGGTATCAGACAAACGGCTAACAATATCTTTGTATACACCGTGGAATTGAATTCGATATTTTCCTGAAATGTATGTACTCAGTCCATGCTGTAGAACAATATTACAGCGTTAAATAAAATAAAGCATCAAAACATAATTCGTGGTTAGTCTAAATATCTATTTCACACTATATACATAATGCGGCCAAATGTTTCGTAGGTAGCTAAAACACCTGCACTTCCCTCCCCGCTTTCCCGGAGTGGCAAATTATTTCTTGTCGTAGGCCTTTTGTTAAGAATTTGGATTTGGACTAATATTATAGGAATGATAGTTTTTAGTTTTATATGAATATTCAAAACGCTGCCACCGGCATATTTCCTATAGTTTTCATACATTTTGTATGGACTCGCCGCACACGGTTGACGCCGGTGGCCGCCACACGCTACAATCGTTTGCGGTACATTCGCGGTGTTTGTAGCTGTCGCGAGTGGCTCGTGTGCGGCGACACTTAGAATAACTGTTATTCAAAGCGAGGGCCTATTGTTTTTCTTCGTACTTATTTTTATTTCAATGAAAATGTTTTGGCTTACTCCTGTAAATAAATATAAATTATGATACGGTTTTATTATAGCATAGAATAAGTAGTTATTCTTAGGTCTATAGATATTTTTTCGTAAACCTTTCAATAAATCGTCATCACTTTCTTATTACTTTACGTTCGATTTACTCATGGTTCCAAATGTATTAAAATCGCATTCTCGAAATAACCTCGTATAACAAGAGCATAAGGTTGAGATTTCATTGAAGTTTAGAAACTTTTTACCGATATTTCTTTGTGTTTATGTCCCAAATCGTTCCTCAGGGCCCAGTATGACGTTTTGAGAACCTAACTTACTGCAAGCTGGGCATTCAATTTTATTTCTTAGTTCAGTTCAGCACCTTAGTGTTGAGCTGAACTAAGAAATAAAATTTAATGGGGTTCGAGAAACCGTAAAATGTTAAAAATATCACATTTATATAAATGTGATATTTATTCAAATGTGATATTTTTCCCGTGTGGTCCCGGTTACGAATAGGACCACCCCATAGCCCAAGCCGCCTGCCAAGCGTGGTGATTATGGCAAAGCCCCCCTCTCCCTAATGATGCAGGAAGCGAGCAGCCGCTCAAGGTGGCGTGCTCTGGGGTGGCCTATATTCAGCAGTGGACGTCTTCAGGCTGTTGATGATGATGATGATATTTTTAAACATCTGCTACTCTTTCACGACTAAACAGCAGAAGAGATTTTGATGGAATTTGGTATGGAGATCGTTTGAACCTTTCGCCATGAACATATTACTTATATAATCTGTGATATTACGTTACTTCTTCTCGCGGTAATCGTCATTCAGCCCACGCCCACATTTATAATGACGCGGGCTGCAATTAATATTTTGTTCAACTTCTGAGCACAATAAATCAATTTATCCAATGATTGTAATAATTAATCTGACCAAGCATAACTATGTACCTATATCAAATAGAAGCCTCATGAACGTTTTGGTTGGCGTGGTCTAACACTTGGATATTTATATCGCGTTTCAATAAAGGAAGATCTGAAAAGAGCAGACGTTTTTATTGCTGCCTTACTCCCACTGCACGTAGACATGATGGTGGAAGTAGGAAAACAATATTTTATTGCCTCCGGCAGAATCAGTTTTTCAATGACACGCGTTATACAATTACAGCCTACACGCCACTACCTGTTAATGCACAATCGTATTAAAAATAAATAAATCAAAATACTTCGTAGATTTTTCTCATATTAATTGTTTTATATTTATAACATTAGACCCATTGATATATACTTTACTTTTATGGTCTGTGTCTTTTTTATTTTGATGAGCAATAGACATTTACAACTAACTTACTCACATGTTAATTACAAAATTACCTAGAGTCTTATGAAAAAACACGCGCTACAACATCAAATTGGGGATTTTAACACATATTAAATAACAGCCCAAAGTAACCTAAATCCGAAATGGTATCGAAAGGATGGCCGATAACGATCATCAACTATTTAAACATACATCCGATATTGCTCCAAATGCGCCGGTACGACAGGTCGAGTGTATTTACAGTAGGTACCTACTGCTGTGCCGATAATAATTTATGTAAATTGTTGCAGAAAATGTCACTATTAGTAGTATTAAGCTTACATCATCATCAACAGCCTGAAGACGTCCACTGCTGAACATAGGCCTCCCCCAGAGCACGCCACCTTGAGCAGCTGCTCGCCTCCTGCATCCATCGGCTCCCCGCGGCTTTCACCAGGTGGTCGGAGTGTTATTCCGATAGATTACAACTATGTCTTACAAGGGTAAGGATGTGGATAATATCGGATCTGATGCTATGGTTGCAGACAATGTAAAAATTTACGTAGGGTCTACACAATAAACTCAAATGTATCTACAGTAATTCACATCACCCGTATTGGTTCCTTATCTGTCTATTCAGAAACACTATTAGGATGTATTGCTAGTAATAGAACAATGCAGACAACAGATTTCATTGATAAATGTGCGCTCTTAGAAATCAACAATAAATAATTCTTATAAAAATATGCTAAAGTACCTACCTAACAGTACGGACGGCACAATAACTCGTCACACACTTGCATTCCAAAACACGCACATGCTGCGTAAATTCTACAACATATTTACAAAAATGGCACTAAAAACGACAATACACAGCATGTTCACGAGTCGACTAGCTGACGACACGGGGTTTGGAGCCTTATAGTTTTCAGCATAGAGCTGGTTCCAGAGTATCATGCGGATGGTGTGAGGGTCGAACTTGACGGTTTCTGTTGCCAACGGAGTTTCAAGAGGGCTAATGCTTCCTCCGTAGTACATATAGAACAGATTTTGTGAGGTGATTGGATTCCATGCTTCAGTGCTGTTCGGTTGAGTTGGGTTCCTGTAGAAATTCAAAAGAAGAATTAATTTATATAAGTACACTAGCATGTTCAGTTTTTGCAGGCATCTTATTTCCTAAAATTTTTTAAAACTTTACTTCTACAACCATATCAACTGCTTAAACGCTACTAGCTACAGAAAGAATTTGGACTAGTGGCTGGGCTAACCAAATAAAGCCCTAACAATGTGCATCCCAGCGGCACTAGGTACCTGCTCCGCACTCTCAATTCTCATTGAACTAAACTTTGACTGACTTAAATAATATTTTCTATTATACATACCTCCAATCAAATCATACCTTAATAACATGATAACCTTTATAAATTATAGAAAACTTACCCAGAAGTCGCGAAATTCGAGAATCGCTTCACAATCGATCGCATGACAGCTTCGTCGGCTGGTTTCAGATCAAAATCAAACAGATAATTCAACATGCCACCATGCTTCACACCATAAAGAGGAACCTGGGTGAGGGTCCAGTCAGAGTTCTGGGTTCCCATGAAACCGAATTCTAATAACCTCACTTCACTCCTCGAAGTCGCTGCTCTTTCTCTTGCACCTCGAATAACAGATACCAAGACCATCGTGTCTCCTTGATAGGCTAAATAGTCGTCAATAGTACCGATGTCAATGTTACTGCCGCTGAAGTAAAAGTTACTAATAGTTTCTGCTTTCGACGTTACGTTTCCACCAAAGTCCAAGTCAACCTGCAGAAAGTTTGAGAAGTTAGCCTGCATTTTCTCCAGCCATCCGTCGAACACTGCTTCTTCAGCTCTTAAAGTTCCTTCTCTGGTAACGTAGCCAGCAATGTACGGAATGTGACTGTAATTACCCGCTCTCAGCAAATTAACTGGTACGTCAATAAGGACTGTGTCATTTAAACTGTTATTCTCTATGCATGGAGCAAAGAGGGGTGTATTATTGTAAAAATTAAATCCGTTTAAAGCATTACCCAGCACGCTTATATCAGTCGAAGCTAAAAGTTTAGCTAATTCAGGTCTAGATTTTCTCGTGTAGCTAAGTTTTTCTCCAAGAACTTCAGCGTAGCCGACAGGGTCATATGCTATTGCCCAGGGTGCTAAAGCTGATCCACTGAGGGCAACAGCTTTGTGAACCAAGTTCTCTGCTTTTGGTGTCATAGTTATCAAATCCACTATAGCGGCTGCTGAGCCATGGCCCATTAATACTACGTTGTTAGGGTTACCCCCGAAGCCTCCAATGTTTGCTTTGACCCATCTAAGGCCTTGAATGACGTCTTTTATGCCAGCATTTCCAGGGGCTTCAGGGACTCCTAGACAGAGGAATCCAAAAATGGAAAGTCTGAAGTTCATTGACACCACTACAAGTCCTTCTTCGACAAATCTTCTGAAGGAAAGAAGTGTAGTGCTGGTCGTGGTGTACTCTTCAGCGTTCAGCCAGACGAGGACAGGTTTGGGAGTGGTCACATTGTTTGTGAAAATACTCAGGGTCAAGCAGTTCTCTACTCCAATGATGCCTTTCTCACTCGGCTGCGCGCATATGATGTTGCTGTCTATTGCGTGGAATAGCCCAGGGAACGGAGTCGGTGGCGTTGGAGCCTGAAAATTAGAAAAATGTCTTTTGATATATAATAGCGGACCTGTGTAAGTTTCTTTTAAGTATATACGCTTATCTGAAGTACAACCAGACTCTTATATTCTCTTTAATATACTCGGTAAATACGAGTACTTATAAGGACTATTGCTATGCAGTAAAAAAATGTGCTAAATACTAATAAAATATGTATATTCCCTTTGCAAACCGTTGTCTCCCGATAAGGCTAGGTGTGTCAGTTTATCGATAAAAATGTTTTTTGCTGATTAGATTACATCCGTAATATTTTGTAAAATTGAATTAACTATTTTGGTATTCTACTGCAACTACTTAGGTATTAAAACTCTGTTATAATCATTACGTCTAAATTAACAAAAACGCAATGATGCTAAGGTATCATTATCTTAATTTAAGACCCTGTCGCTTGAGAGTGATAGCCAGCCAAGTGATCTCTAGAAAATTCTCATATACTCATTACAAGATTTGAACTCACTACTCACAGATTGCGTGCTACTGTCACTACCAACTCAGCTATCGCTGTTTCTTTCTCCAATTGCATAACATTTATCGGCCATCGCAGTATAGCGATGTGTCATCATCATCATCATCAACAGTCTGAAGACGTCCACTGCTGAACATAGGCCTCCCCCAGAGAGCGCCACTTTGAGCGGCTGCTTGCTTCCTGCATCCATCGGCTCCCCGCGATATTCACCTGCGATTTGTATAAAGATTGTATTTTTACAACTTGAAACATTCCTCGGTCTTCTTTTAATTTAATAAGTACCTATTATGAACTTTGAGATAATTGCGAGTTATTACAGTTATCAACGCTCACAACGAAATAATCTCTTGTCTATAGTATGGACATAAAATAAATAATGGTAGGTACTAATAAAGATAGTTTATAGTCTTGAGTTTTTATTTAGGTCAAGATATCCTGTCAAGATTTTGTTGATAAGTACTAGGTATTTGTACCTACTAATGTGACCACTACCTATGTTTGGGTGTCAATATAAAGAACATAGTACACACGTCGTGTTTCTTAGAATACTTTAATTTAGAAGTGCGACTCATCCAGATGCGACCAATTGAAGACTTACATAATTATGTAGGTAGGTAGGTTGTTTTTATCACTAAAATTCTTTTAGAATCTACTAGCGGCTCGCCCCGGCTTCGCAGGTGTAGTGGTGTAGCCTATGTTACTCAGGGTGAATGTAGCTTTCCAATGGTGAAAGAACTTTTGAAATCGGCACAGTAGTTTTTGAGTTAATCATTACAAACATACACACAAAAATACAAATCTTTCATCTTTATAATAGTGGTGTAGATGTAAACCAATTTACCTTAAATCTGTTGTCTCCATTCGCAACGCCTGCATACGGTATTCCATAAAAAGCGTGATAGTCTCCACCAACTGCTTTCTGCCCTTCAACGAATCCTTGAGTAGTATTCACTTGTAAATTCTGTGCATGCGTCACTGCTAACGCACACATCAACACTAACAGCAACATGTTTACACAGCACACATCAACTATTTTCTTTGTACGACACACGAGCGTATTGGGCGACTGTCTGTGCCTGAATGTTAATAAAAATAAACGCCTTACCTACGCATTTTATCAGGCGTAGATTATTTAATATTTGAACTCGATACAATACTTCTGTAACGGAGTCCACACTCTTATATACATAATTCTAACCCGCTATTTACCTAATTATCTGGTGTCCCCCTCTCTCTTCATTTTCGTGCTACGGTATCAAGGCTTACAAATTGTCATCGTAGTCTTAGGAAAGAGAAAGATTCATTACAACAGATTATTTTAGGTAAAAAGGTAGGTAGGTATGTGATTTTGGACTATTGGATTATGAACTCAACTACCTATTACTTAAGTTCTTTCAATTTATCAATAATTTGCTCATTAGGGTTTTCTTTATTGTATTTTTTTAGGACAGACTAATTTATCAATCAATAAATTTTAAATGAAATGACTTCAACACAGTGTTGCATCACTTTTCAGAAAATGCAGGCATATTCTAAGCTTGGAACGTCATTAACATTTTAACAATGGTCTATTCTGGTTTGATACCCCAAAACGATGCACTGCTCTTCATTTTTCATATGAAATTCCTGGTTGACCCTTCAATTATTTTCTGTTCCGGTTAGATCCACAGAGTTATTGAATTGTAAGGATAACAAAAACAATCAGATGTGAGCAAAACTACAGTTATTGTATTTCTTACACAGATGACGTTTGAGATAGAAGAAGAAGAATGAAGATTTATGATTAAGATATAACAGTATCGGTATCGCCTATCGTGATTCAAATTTTCGCTTTTCAAAGTAGATTTTTTACAATTAATTCTGATTTTCAATTCAACCAAACTACCAAATAAAAGTGTATTCATATATCGGACTTGATTTTTTTAAATGTAATCTAATGTCGTGACGAGCTAGTCGTTCGCCTGGTGTTAAGCGACACGGCCGCCCATAACAGATTGCAGTGTCACTCGGAACTAGTTGGATCTCTAAATTAAAGTTGCCGTGACACTGCGCCCGTCATCCTGAGACACCACACACTCTAGAAAAGTTTTCTAGACTGTGAGATCAGTTCATAAAGTCTCATTTGCCCAGTAATTTCACTAGCTACAATGCCCTTCAAACCGGAACACAGTAGTGCATGCACACTACTGCTTGGCGGCAGAACAACTGGCAAAGCGGTGGTACCTACCTAGACGAACTTTGCAGAAAAGTCCTACCACCAACAGTGATATAGTCGAAAGACTTTATCACAGTAGGTACCTAAGTTTAGAAGATTGTCCTTATTCACGTTAATAACCCCACGGGTCGGTGACTCAACGTTGCCCACTTTATGGATTAAAGACTACCTACTTAGTTTATTGTTCATTAGTAAATACTACTTGTATGTACTTTGAGTGGAACTTCTCACGGCACAAATAGAATAACCTAATTGCCTTGACGCATCGTCAGAAATGTCACTTTTGTTATGAATACCGAGTTGTCGTAGTTTCCAAGAAATAAGAACTATTAATAAACATTATGGCAACATATTTTTGGAAACAGACAGGACTTAAAATGTAAAGGATTCGAAGATAAATAAATAAATAAATAAATATGTGTGGGACATGTCACGCAGGGCCATCTAGCCCCAAACTAAGCATAGCTTGTACTATGGGAACCAGATAACTGATACAATACTTAGATGCTTTTTTGTTTGTAAATATATACATAGAATACAATATAACACCCAGACAGAGAACAAACATCGATGTTCATCACACAAATGTTTGTCCTGGGTAGGAATCGAACCCACAACCTATAGTACAGAAGGCAGAGCTACTACCAACTGAGCTAACAGGCCAGTCAACAACAAGATAGACAGGTCTCACTCGTGCAGAAATAAAATAAATCTTACGTAGGTTTATCCTAGTGTAACACGGAGCAGTCTTATCGCTGGAAGTGATCTCTTCCAGATAACCCTTGGAAGGAAGGTAGTAAGAACAATAATACGGTAGAAAAATAATGTGTGTACGGTGGTGTAAAAAAACGAAATCTTTTTATCAATATTTTAAAGTAAAGTAAATACAGATAAATAGAAACTGTGATTACTTTGTAATAAAATATGTATACCTACATCCTAATACATATGTATATATTAAATTTAATAACAAAATAAACTAGACACTTATTGAATTTGTTTTATAATTTATAGGCATAGCATTAGACCACTGCCTCACCTGATGGTAAGTGACGACGCGGCCTACGATGGTGCATGGTGCATGCTTGCCTAGAAGATATTTTTTTTAATATTGATATTTATTTAAAGAAAAACATAATTCATCAAGCTATTCTTACATTTTTTCTACCTTTAACTTTAACAAGTCAATAATCAATGTAGTTTTATAGCTAAGTAACTATTCAACTAATGATAATTAATAGTTATGACACAGATAATATAATACTATAGTTATGGTTTATTACTGACTTATCAGTAATAATATTATATATTTAACTACCAAGTTTTAGATGTTGTAGGTACATACAATTAAGTTGTTGCTATGAAAAACTTGGAATGAGATCTAAAATACAAAAATTTCTTCGAGAGTTTTTAATCCATTCTTTTACTTCGAGAGACAAAGCCTGAGCCGGGAAAGCCGACACTGGCTTAACTTCGTGTTGACTTACAGCAAACAAGACTTTGTGTGATACTATGGACCTAGCCTAGTTATAGTTAACACAAGTACCTACCTAGTCATTCCGTTTCCAAAAATACTAGGTATTATCAAAACTGTCACCGCGATATGATACATCGGCGTCAATTCATTGAATTCACTCAAATTCCGCGAATATTACGTCATATCGCCAAATTGTGGTCGAATCTATTTGAAAAATAAGTAATAGGTTGTTGCAAACCTAATTGTAATTTCTGAATAATCCAATAATGATTTGTTTTGCGTCAAATAATTTTTGGTCCACTCTTCCAGTGGACGTAGCCTTGTCGTTCCTCTTATCCTGGCAACGGCCCAAACCGAGGCTCGCACCCCAGGGGTGCCCGACAGCTAGTTGCCTCCCACTTCTGACGGCTGACGCCTGCCCTCCCGCCCGGTGACGCTGTAAAGGTCGGTAAAGAGCAACACCATTAACCCGTTAAATAAAAAGGTAAAGCCTGACTTCTTATTCGTCTCTCAAGTTGAACAGAGTTCCTAAGTAATTACGTTGGTTTTGGAGTCCTGTATCTCTCCGTCGACAGACACTATACGTTGGCATGAGCTGTAGAAATCGACACATCTCTCTCTCTCTCTCTCTCTCTCTCTCTCTCTCTCTCTCTCTCTCGAAAGCGTTTGCCCAATAAAAACGCAACAAAAAGTTCATGACGTGATCCGCATATTTTTTTTACTTTTTTAAATGGATGACGTGACGAGCTAGTCGTTTGCCTGGTGTTAAGTGACACGGCCGCCCATAACAGATTGCAGTGTCACTCGGAACCCAAACTAAAGTTTTACGTGACACTGCGCACTGCGCACGCCATCCTGAGACATCACACAGTCTAAAAAAGTTTTCTAGACTGTGAGATCAGTTCGTAAAGTCTCATTTGGCCAGTATTTTCACTGGCTACTATGCCCTTCAAACCGGAACACAGTAGTGCTTGCACACTACTGCTTGGCGACAGAATAACTGCCAAAGCGGTGGTACCTACCTAGACGAACTTTGCAGAAAAGTCCTACCACCTAGTAAATCGTTGTATGATCGTTTATTGGTCAAACGCTTCCTCGAGAGACGAGACATGTCAATTTCTACAACGCATGCTACCCGTGCATGGATACTAAATACAGAATGATTCTTTAAAAAGCCGAAACTACCTCGATGTTTATTTACAGTCGGAACCTGTAGGTACTACTTTTTGTTAAAATGTTCCTTACACCTCAGTCACAGATAATAAAATAATATACGACTACACCATTCTTAAAATACCCTCACTAAAATAAAACTAAGAAGAACAACGACCAGCAGACCCATTAATTGGTTGGCTGATGATGGAGCATGGTAGTATTCAAGATAAAGCTTGTCCCAAAAGGCCATGACATGTCCTTGAGGATTAGTAGTGGCCATCTCCTGGTGAGTGACATTTTCAAAGGTACCTCCGTAGTACAAGTAGGGGACAGAATCAGTGTCATTAATGTTACTGGTTGTAATGGCTGGCCAATCTTGATAGTTAGTAGGCGTGGGCGTCCTGAAATAATAAGATGGTTTGTAGAGTATCTATAGGTTTTTGCCAAATTCAGTGGGGATAACTAATAATATTTTAGAAATGCCCTCCAGTAAGAACCATAGGTTAGCTGTTGTATAGCATTTCAAAGAACGCTTACCCAGTATATATGAATGTGGAGATGCGCTTAACAATGGACTCTGTTACATTTGCGTCTTCTGGTCTCAGGTCGAAATCAAATATGTAATTCAGTATGCCCCCATGCCTTACTCCATTCAGCGGAATCTGGTCATAGTTCCACTCAGAGTTTAAACTTCCCATATATCCAAATTCGAATAGTCTCACTGCGGCTGCTGAAGTCGCAGCTCTTTCTAGTGCTCCTCTTATAGTTGGTACAACCACCATCGTGTCTCCGTGGTAATGCAAATAACTCTCAATGGAGTTTATGTTTATTGGACTCCCATTGAAATAAAACTGTCGAATATCTTGTGATATTGATTCTTTGTTGTCTCTAATTTTCAAGTCAGCTGGTAGAAAATCTGTGAAGTTATCTTGCATCTTTTCCAGCCATCCATCGAATAGTGCCTGTTTAGCTCTTTGCGTTCCTTCTCTTGTCACGTACCCAGCTAAGTATGGTATGTGGCCGTACTTACCAGATTTAAGTATGTTTCTAGGAGCATCAGTCAAAATTGCATCTTCGAAGGATACATCTTCTATGCACGGTGCAAAAAGTTGTGTATTGTTTGTATAGTTAAATTCATTTAATAAATTACTAACCTGATTGAGGTTAATAGTTGAAGATGTAAGGATTAAAACTATATCATCTAATGTATATATAGTTCTGTCCATGGCATTGATAAGAACTAATGCAGATCCTATAGGATCGTATGATACTGCCCAAGGAGCTACAGCTGTTCCACTAAGAGCAATTGCTTTGTGTACAAGATTCTCAGATTTAGGAGATAAGTTTATTAACTCTACCATGGCTGCAGCCGATCCATGGCCCATAAGAACAATATTGTTAGGATTACCGCCAAAACTTGCTATGTTTCTTTGAATCCATTGCAAACCGAGAATGATGTCTTTTAAACCAGCGTTACCAGGGGCACTTGGAGTTTTTAGACATAAAAATCCAAAGATAGAAAGGCGATAGTTAAGGGTAACAACCACTAATTCTTCTTCTTCGACGAATTTTCTGAACGAGTACTGTTCAGATGTTGAGGGTACGGGCTCATCACCGTTCAGCCAGACGAGAACGGGTTTGGGTGTGTTGACGTCTTTGGTGAAAATATTGAGCACCAGGCAGTTCTCTACACCGATGATGCCGCTGGGCCCCGGGCGAGCACATATGATGCCGCTGTCATAAGCATGGTAGAGGCCAGATAGCGGGGCTGGTGGTGTTGATGGCTGAAATAATACATGGATTCGTATTAAGGTCTAGTTTGCTGCTAATAAACCTGCTTCAATATCTATCTTGACTTGAGAACTAGTCCTTCACCGTAACGCATTTATATTATAGTGAATTCGCTGTTACGACGCTCAAGATATGAGAAGTGTGACAACGAGAAGTTGAAAATGTACTGTAAATATTTTATTGCGTGACATTATGTAGGTACCTATGATATCTGCCGTATCCTGAATCTGTCATAAACAAAATCTGACATAATATCAGAGAATCTGCCTTAGCCAGAATCTGTGTAAAGACGAATACAGCGACGGCGTTTATGAGGTGTATGTAAGTGTAGCAAAAAGCAATTTTCAACGTGTGTGACTATTAATTAACATTAATTTTATGCGCAGATTTTGCTATGTAAGATTACATAATTTATGAAGAATATCTTTCATTTGTAAGATGACTATTGTTGAAGGCTGCAAATAATGGTTTCTGTCTACATCATCAAAAGTGCTATCTAATAAACAATTTGATAGTATTTGCAATGGAGTGTGAGTATTTACCATAAACTTTTCCAGACCTAACCGGGGCGCCGCGTAAGGTATGCCATGGAAGGTGTGGTAATTCCCATCAGTTGCTGGATAACCCTCAATAACGCCTCCATCCGTCGTCACTTGTATATTCTGCCCAAGAGCTACCGTCAACACAAACAGCAACACTAGTGTGATCATTATTGTGTTCACAACTTCGCACAGTTCTTTGAAAAATCAGAAATAGCTGGATCTTCTTACGCTGATTCTTTCGCAGTTTATTTTGCTAGTTTATATTACCTGTCACTTTATTACACTATAAAAATATCCACGTGTGGTGTTATCACTATTCTGATATACCGTCGTTCTGTTATTAATGTTATATACAAAATCTACTACGAAGTCATACGTTTTTTTATCGATACAGATAATGGTGCTAAGCTATCCGAGTGGCCAATGCTTTATCGTACAAATAAAGGATTCATTTTATGTTAGTTTTGGTGTCCTTCTGTTGCTACACGGAAAATTATTTATGATATTTTCAGCCATAGACTTAGTAGCAAATAGGGCGAATTCTGTGCTTTCATCGTAGCGGATGTTTCAGAAAATGTTCATTGAGATTGCACCATTTATTTCGTCATCTCCTAAATTATTATCATAGGACAGTTTATGTTTATTTGGTCGCTGGTAAAAGTACTAAAATAACTTGGTTATTCGAAACTATTTATTACAGTACTAATATTTTATTTACACCCCCGTGTGGTCCCGGTTACGAATAGGACCACCCCATCTCTTCCCGTGGGTGCCGTAGAAGGCAACCGATGGGGAAGAAAGGTTCTCGAGTGGCGACCACGAACCGGAAGACGCAGCGTAGGCCGGCCCCCCACTCGGTGGACCGACGACCTGGTGAAAGCCGCGGGGAGCCGATGGATGCAGGAGGCGAGCAGCCGCTCAAGGTGCTCTAGGTGGCTGCTCTGGGGGAGGCCTATGTTCAGCAGTGGATGTCTTCAGGCTGTTAGTGATGATGATGAATATTTTATTTAATACTAACACAAAATATATATACCTACTACAATTAGATTTTTTACTAGCTATGGATCTCTGTGTGAAACAAAAAGAAAGTTAAAAGGCATAGCTTGTACTAATAACTACAGAATACTTAGATAATTTTTGTTTGCAAATACATGGCCAGGCCGCGAAGGGTGGACACTTAAACACATCTAAACTCATACTACTACATCAAAACTGCCGAAGTGTGAAAAACAAGCTTTTGATCTTACAGGGAATTGCAGCCACCTATAAACCTGATATTCTCGTTCTCTCGGAAACATGGCTAACTCCTAATGACGTTGAATGTATCGTATTGCAAGGTTATAATCACGCCAACTCTTTCGTTAGGCAGACCCGTCTGCATGGAGGTGTTTCTATTTTTACAAACAACAATCTCAAAACTAAAAAATGTACACAAATAGATGACCTAACAGTGGAATATCATTGTGAACTGGTAGCGATAGAAGTTAGTTCTAATGAACGTCAGAAACTTGTTGTAATTGGTATCTATAGAACAGGTAAAGGTAGTTTTCAGTTATTTTCCGACACTGTAAAAAAGTTGTTTGAGCTTGTAAGCAATGCATCATACGGAAACGTCATAATGGTGGGGGACTGGAATATTGACTTTCTGACCGAGTGTGCCAACAAGAAAACCTTACAGGACATTATGTTGCCTAATGGTTTTGAAAATATTGTGCAGTTTGCAACAAGAATAGATGGCCAAACTCAAACTTCTATTGATTGTGTAGTTACGAACATACACCAGCAGGATATAAGTGTAAATGCAGTTGCAACCGGTTTGTCTGATCATGATGCCCAATTAACTGAGATCAAATGTTTAACCGTACAAAAATCTAAAAACATATGTGTTGAAAAACGTTCATTTAGTACGGAACGGATAAACGATTTCTGCAACGCAATGCTTTCTTATGACTGGGACAGGATTTTCAATCAATATAATGACACTACTTTTGACAGTTTTATGACCAAAATTGCATGGAACCTGAAATTATTTTTTCCTTTGATTAAAACTAAACTAAAACCTCATAGAAATTCACCATGGGTATGCGACCAGTTAAGAAAGATGCAGAGAGACATAAATGGCTTATACGAATTTCAAAGACAGTACCCCGAAATCATGGAATTAGACTTAATAGCCAAAAAAATAAGACAGCGAGATGAATGCATGCTACACAAAAAGAAAAATTATGTAGAACAGCGCATAAAGAATTCAAAAAATCCTAAGAGAGAAGTATGGAAAGTAATACAAGAAGATACCAACAAAGTTGTTAAAGAACGGAATTGGGAACTGGTAAACAAAGAAACAAATTTACAAATACCAGAACATAAAATACCTGACTACATTAATAACTACTTTATATCAATAGGTGATGAACTGAATTTAAAGAATGCGCCAAACAGAGAGAGTGCTATTTCTTTTCTGCAACAAGCTGTAAATGAACTGCCAAATCACGAATTCCGACATGTTAACCCTGATGAGCTCATGAAAGTAGCAAAAAACAAAATTAGTAATTCAGACACAAAAGACTTATTTGACATAACAGGAAAATTTCTATTTAAAATAATGCATCCGTTGTGTGACCACTTTCATTATCTAGTCAATAACATAGTGAAATCAGAAGTATATCCAAATGTTTTAAAAAAGTCCCGATTAATCCCTCTGTACAAAGGAAAAGGCGATGCGACACATGTGAATAACTACAGACCTATAACTATTGTCCCCACCATCTCTAAAGTAATAGAATCCATAATATCAAAACAAATAATGACACATTTAGAGACGCACAACGCATTGTCAGATTCCCAACACGCTTATAGACTTGGCAGGTCTACGACTTCTGCATCTCATGCCTTCATAAATAAGGTAGTCGCTTGCATGGAGAGTAAACAAAAGGTTGCCGGTATTTTTATTGATCTATCAAAGGCTTTCGATTCAGTAAACCATCAACTTTTAATTGATAAGCTGCGATTTTATGGCATTAGAGGCAAATGTGAGAGTTTGATAAAATCATTCTTAGAGAACAGACATCAGACAGTAGAAATAAAGGTTAATGGAAGAACTTTAAGATCAAATCCGCAGAAACTAAGCATTGGTGTCCCTCAGGGTTCATCGTTGGGAAATACAATGTTTCTAGTTTTCTTAAATGACATAGCTCATTTGAAACTAAACGGAGACCTAATTCAATATGCAGACGATACGACGGTAATAGTATCTGGAGATAATATCAATACTCTATGCGAACATGTAACAGAAGACATGGAAATCTTGAGGAGATAGTTTAATATGAATGGTCTTCAACTTAACGCGAATAAAACAAATATTGTATTATTTAATGCAGTGTCTCCCCTTCAACGAGTGATATCGATACCAACACGAGATGGGAAGCCTCTGAGAAGTACAAATATAGTAAAACTATTGGGATTTGAGATTGACTCAGCTCTAACATGGAAAAGTCATGTCAATTCCACTTGCAATAAGATGGCAAGAGGAATATATGCATTGAAGCAACTAAGGTCAATAGCATCAGAGTGTTATCTTAAAGAAGTGTATTACGCCTATGTCCATTCAATATTATCGTACGGAATTATGTTGTGGGGTAATTCCACAGATTACGAGCGAATACTGAAGATGCAAAAACGTGCTATTCGAGTCTTAGTAAATGCAAAATTTAAAGAGTCCTGTAGAGATCATTTTCGGAGTCTGGGCATCCTAACATCAGTCTCAGTATACATAATGGAAATATTAAAATATGTCCGGACCAATTTACACACATTTGTAACACGAGCCGAAAAAAACAATTTCAATGTGCGGCACAAAAATTTCTTGGTACCGATAAAACATAGATTAAATTTAACTGAGAAAACTCCTAGGCTAATGGGACAAAGACTGTACAATAAATTACCAAACTGCATAAAGGAAGCAGAAAGCTACGCCGTCTTTTGTTCAAATGTGAAACACCTTCTACTATCCAAAACATTATATACGTTAAAAGAATACTTGGATGATAATGACTACCGCAATTTTACTTTATTGAAATCTGATTATGAGTGTTCTTGAGCTCTCTTTTATTTTTACATGAATTGCAATCAATTTATATTACTTACCTATTGTTTTTTATATCAGTTTTAGTCTCATTAATTTATAATTATTAGATACTTAAATTAGATGTCAATATTTATGACGAAGCCTCTTTACAGCGAATATTTTATTATATTTTATTAAATTTACAAGCCCTTCTACAGCTTTTAAATAAAGTTACAAACAACTAATGCTCGTAAACTAATAATGTACAATTTAAACAGTGATGACAATGCATCTCTGTCGATGATTAAAACTTTAAATAAGACAACCTAATGACGAGTCCATAAATGTACTTTCGTATAATTTGATTACATGTACCATTTATGCCAATAAATTATTTCATTTCATTTCATTTCATGACATAAAATATTTACGATAATAATTATAATCATTGTTACGAATTGCAGTTGTGATTTTTTCATTTCTAATTTTAAGTCTTTCACATTCCGAATACCTATCAGATAAGGATATTATTATCTTTGGAACGCACTTGATTAAACTAGAAAACTGTGATGGACTTGGACCTTATTACCTGTTAGGTATAAAACTGAAAAATCGCAGTCTATATTATTTTATGATAATTACCTATTCATCACGGAATTTCTAGATAAATTATGTAGGTACTTAATATTCGCAACCTTTCAATATAATGTATATTGTATATTTTAACGGTACCACGACCTTTAATAATCCCTTTAACAAATAAAGTACTTTTATTGGATGTGAAAACTTAAATAACATGTATATACTAAACTAAACTAGACCTAAAAACTAAACTATACCTAAAAACTTTAAAACTAATATATAAAATCTAAAATAAACCGTTGGCGGAGGGAAAAGTGCCCAGAATGCTGGCAGCATTACCACGCTGGATAACAATGCTTATCTTTTGTGCAAAATAAAAGCCAGCATTCTGGTCACCTGATGCCTCCACCAAACGTTTGGCCAAGTCCCGGTACGTTTCCATGGCGGCGGGGCCCCATGGACCCATTGTCTCCATACCAAACGGCTAAAATATGTAGGCCCTATCAAGGAGTGCATATTTGTGCCGTTTGAGGTTTTCGGCCTTGATGGTGGCTGCGCCGGCTTGAGCTGTTGTTAAAGGAAGATGGGACAGAGCCAAAGTGTCAATAAATAAAGTATAATGACTACCCCTAAAAATTGTTTTAAAACATATAAAAATTGTCCGACTTGCGTAGACTGTTTTATACCAAGTCTGATCCTGAGTCTACTTGTATGAATCTATGCTTCTAATTTTAATAGAAACGTGGCTATTCTTCTTTTGAATATTTTTTTTATCTGACATTAAATAAAATATCATCATCATTAACAGCCTGAAGACGTCCACTGCTGAACATAGGCCTCCCCCAGAGCACGCCACCTTGAGCGGCTGCTCGCCTCCTGCATCCATCGGCTCCCCGCGGCTTTCACCAGGTCGTCGGTCCACCGAGTGGGGGGCCGGCCCACGCTGCGTCTTCCGGTTCGTGGTCGCCACTCGAGAACCTTTCTTCCCCATCGGTTGTCAGTTCTACGAGCGATGTGGCCCGCCCATTGCCACTTCAACTTACTAACTCTAAGAGCTATATCGGTCACTTTAGTTCTCCTGCGGATCTCCTCGTTCCGGAGCTTATCTCGCAGGGAAACACCGAGCATAGCTCGCTCCATAGCTCGCTGCGCGACTTTGAGCTTACTAATGAGGCCAACAGTAAGAGACCATGTCTCAGTTCCATAAGTCATCACTGGCAACACACACTGATTGAAAACTTTCGTTTTCAGGCTCTGCGGTATTTTGGACGAAAAGATAGGACGAAGCTTCCCGAACGCTGCCCAGCCGAGTTGGATTCTTCGCGCCACCTCTTTGTCGAAGTTGGACCTACCTAATTGGACAATCTGTCCTAGGTAGACATACTTGTCAACAACTTCGAGAGTATCGTTCCCAACAATTACCGGTATAGGTGGAACATGAGCATTAGACATGATCTTTGTCTTGTCCATATTCATCTTAAGACCAACCTGCTGGGAGACTCTACTGAGGTCGTTGAGCATGGTGCTAAGGTCCTCGAGCGATTCCGCCATTATGACTATATCATCGGCAAAACGAAGGTTAGTGATGTACTCGCCATTTATGTTGATGCCAGATCTTTTCCACTCCAAGAGCTTGAAAACATCCTCCAATGCGTTTGTGAACAGTTTCGGAGAAATAACGTCTCCCTGTCTCACGCCTCTTTGCAATGGAATTTGTTCCGTACTCTGGTCCTGTAGTCGGACTGACATAGTGGCCTTACTGTACAAACACTTCAAAACTTCGATATACCTATAGTCAATTTGGCATCGCTGCAAGGACTGCAGCACCGCCCAAGTCTCGATTGAATCGAAGGCTTTCTCATAGTCCACAAACGCTAGGCATAACGGCCGATTATACTCTTCGGTCTTCTGTATAATCTGGCGCAGCGTATGGATGTGGTCTATGGTGCTAAAGCCTTTTCGGAAACCGGCTTGTTCGGGAGGCTGGAATTCATCAAACCTGCGTGCGAGACGATTCGTAATGACTCTCGAAAACAGCTTATACACATGACTCAAGAGCGAGATGGGCCTATAGTTCTTCAATAAGGTGTTATCGCCTTTTTTGAAGAAGAGCACCACCACGCTCTTGTGCCATGCCTCTGGCGTTGTACCTTCAAGGATGACAGAATTAAATAACTTCTGGAGGACTAAAAGTACCGGTCTACCACCCGCTCTCAGAAGTTCAGTCGTAATTCCATCTTCACCTGGTGCCTTGTTGTTTTTAAGCTGTTTGAGGGCCATTCTAATCTCGTACAGGCTGACGTCCGGGATATCTTCGGTATAGTGTCGGACTAACTTGGCTCTGATGTCCTGAGCTGTGTTAGTAGCGGGCTTACGTGTCGAGGTGTATAACTGTCCATAGAAGTTCTCGATCTCTCTCAGAATCTCAGGCTTGGATGAAATGATGCTACCATTTTCGGTCTTCAGTTTTGTCATTTGGTGTTGCCCAATAGACGAATCCTTTGCGAACACTTTAGAGCCTTGGTTCCGCTCAATTGCGGCCTCAATACGTGAAGTACTAAGAGCACGCAAGTCGTGTCGCAAGGAACTCCAGATTCGTCTATTGAGTTCACCGTAGGCTGACATATCAACTGAAGACTGCAGCTTCATTTCGCTCCGGTCGGCCATTAGCTCAAGAGTTTTTTCTGAGAGCTTTTGAGTCTTCTTTCGGCGTTGGGTCTTAAAGAATTTCGATCCAACAGCTTGGACAGTTTCCACCAACCCGTCGTTTAGCTCGTCCACTGTGTTACAGTCGGCTAGGCACTGGAAGCGATTTTGGAGTTCCAGCTGAAAGCCTTCGGGGTTTTGGATTTGGACAGGATTTGGACGGAGCGTAGACTTCACCAGACGTGACCTTTCGAGCTTAACATTGATATTCAATGTGCCTCTAACAATACGGTGATCGCTACCGGTTTTCACCTTGCTGATCACAGAGACATCATCGAATATGTGCTTCTTGGTCGTCATGATGAAGTCTATCTCATTTTTAGTGGAACCGTCGGGACTTATCCACGTCCACTTCCTGGATGGCCGCTTCTCGTAGAAGGAGTTCATCATAAAGAGTTCCTCCTTCTCCATGAAGTCAGCCAGCCTCTGTCCTCGAGGGTTCCGCTGCCCGTATCCAAATGGCCCCACTCTCAGCTCATCGCTATTCCTTGTGCCCAACTTCGCATTGAAGTCTCCCATCACAACGGTGAAGTATGTTTCGGAAGTATGCATGGCTTCGGATATGTCCTCATACATAGCTTCTACTTCATCGTCTGAGTGTGCCGACGTCGGCGCGTATACCTGTATAACCTTCAACGAATACCGTTTGGTTATTCGGAGTACCAGGTACGCTACCCTGGCCGACACACTGTCGACTTTGACCACGTTGTTGACGAGAGACTTGCGGACGAGAAACCCGACACCTCCTTGGGAGAGTTGGTCTCCCTCCCGGTAGAAGAATAAGTTACCGGAATTTAGGATTATCGTGTCCTGTCCCTGTCTTCGGACTTCTGACAATCCCATTACATCCCAGCGTAACTTACCCATCTCCGCCTCTAGCTCGACCATCCTTTCGTCAGCCTTCAGTGTGCGCACGTTATGTGTTGCCAGGGCCAGGGGTCGTCGTTGGGGTTGGTAGCCGGGCGTCTGCCGGGGATTCTTCGCACCCCTTGCCCTGCCGTTACCGTGGCCGCTACCGTAGCCACGGGATAGCAGAGCTGCCGGGGACTGGGGGCCGTTTTTATTTGTGCTTGTCATTAGGGGGGGGGGGGGGGGGGGGGTTTGCCATAATCACCACGCTTGGCAGGCGGCTTGGTGATCGCAGTAGGTGAAGATTGATTGCCACCAAGACCGAGGGGAACGCTGCGACCCATTCCCTGGATATTCCCTTAGCCGCCTTCTACGGCACCCACGGGAAGAGATGGGGTGGTCCTATTCGTAACCGGGACCACACGGCAAATAAAATTTATTGTATATAAAAACCCTTTTATTAAGCACCTACATACAATATTATGCACCCTTTAATAGTTGCTACAAAAATTACTCTAACTGTATATCAAAATCTTAGTTTAATTTAGTCTTTTAATAAAATGTTTTTGAAGGTGTCTTTTTAAAAAGAAACTATAAATTATTAATTTTTTCGCGCTATTCTTTTTTCTAATGCGCCTGTTCGCTTATAATTGCAATATTACGTTAGCGTTCAATGCTGTTACGGTTTACTTGGTAACAGGTAATTATTGCTTATTTCAAACTCGCCCTTGGCCATGATTTGGTTGAATTTGGCATTTGGTCTGGCCAGCTGTTGGAATGTAACCTTAAATGTAACACTCTTTGTAACACTTGTCTTTTGTGCTATTGGCTGTTTTTATTTGACGCTAGATAACATGAGTTGATTGATTCATTTGTTTCCATTTCTTTAAATAGATTCCTTGCTCTGCAATAGGTATAGAATTCAGTGAAAAATATAATACTTAGAGGATTTAATAAAACGGATTAAAAATAATAGCCCACTTTGCAATGATTTTATTGTTATTCAATTGTTTTGCATTTTTGTTAAATCACTTAATATTGCAAATTAACCTCTCTCACCAAAAGACGGTGATTTTCTTGGTAGTATTACTTTGCAAGTCTATCAATCGGTTTTCAAACTGATTTTAACCACTAATTTATTTATTTATTTATTTATTTATTTTTAAGCATTCCGAATTTTGTATTAAAATATGCATCCATTAGGTAGTACATTAAATTATTTTTCTTATAGATTAAAAATTAATCGGTTAGATGTACAGTATAGTTGTTGCGAGTCATCTTACTGTTGTCTTTTTCTCGAAACTCTTCGCGCCAAGAGTCACTGTCAACATGGTTGGGAGACCAGACCCCACTGTCTCTTTCTTTATTTTTATTCACTTATTTGTTAGTACCATTTCGTTGAACTTCTAATAAATAAAAACAATAATGTAATCCCCGATAACGTTATCCGTTTAATAAGATAATACAAACCTTCAATCGCAAAAACAATCTATTGATCTTATTAAGATCTCTCTAAGCGACTACCCACTAATACCTATATTATAATCCTGCGTTCCGTGGTTTCACCCATATTGACTATAGTAATCGTAGCAATATTATTTCATGTATTTCTCATGAGAATAGCGCAATTTTTTCGGTATGGAAGGTATTGAAGTCTTAGACTCAATTCCCTCCAGATCAAAACCGTTCCGGAGTTACACATTCACACCTACCCTCTCTTGCACATATATTTATTGCATCCACACGTATGCACACACCCATACGCACAAAACAAAACTAGCAAGCTTTCCATAAATTTTTTTTATATACACACATAAACTACCTACTAATATACATTATCTTCCACATCCAAATCATGCCATACCATACCTCTCGTTCCATACACACACAACACTCACCACTGTACCACTACACGTAAAACTGAGATGTTTGCCTTCTTTTGTTTGTTTAATTTTTAGGTTAATGTAACTTCGTTTCAAAATATTTACTTATTTTAGTTTCCTATTTCATTTCTTTTTTATTATTTTTGTTAATGTCTACTTGTATATTTTTATTATAAACCGTCGAAATCGGAAGACACTAAATCCCACGACACAGGTCGCCCTAGTGTGGGATTCAGAGTTCCTTCTTATTATATCCTTTAACACTGTAACAACCTTCGATGTACCTATTTTTACTTTTGTATTGTTTTCTTTGGTCAAATAAATTATTATAAAAAAATTAATTAGTGATTGAATGTTTTTTTTTATTCGGGATATTTGTAAATGTTTATGGATGAGATGAGTACTTGAGTAGGTCTTAATTAACCTACCTACTTAACTACTTCGCTTAATATAGTAAGTTTACAAATTCATCATTTCTTACTCTTAATAATCAATTGTAATATCAATAACATTAAAAAGATCAGTTTTTAAAATATCTTTTCGAATAAGTGGCACAAAACTGCCTTCAAACGTTTTCGAGATGGAGATGGAGGTGTTTTGTGTTATGTATGATGACTTAAAACATAACCAAAACAATTAAACACCATAATAATACAGAAAGTAAGCCCACTAATCTGCTGGCTGATGATGAAGCTGATGGTGGATAGTAGTAATGATCATATAGGTCATTCCAGAAGGTCATAACATCGTTTTGAGGGTTCAGCCTGGACTCTTCCACGTGGCTGCTTCCTTGGGAGTTGTCTCCGTAATAGAAGTAGGGAGTAGGTTGGTTACTGATGATGGCTGGCCAATTTGTTGAGCCAGAAGGGGTTGGGTTTCTGAAAAAAAAAAATGTTTTGAAATAACTACAAAAACTTAAAATATTCTATGCGCAATAATATCTTGCATAAGGCTCCTTCAAAAGTAATGTGACATGATAAGATTAGAGAGAACTACATTACTATAGTGGACCCTGTAAAAAGTAGCGATCTGTCCAGCTAACGTGCATAATTATAATACGCGAATAATGTTAACTTTGATGATGAATTCAGCGTCTTTTCATATATACTGCAGTGTAAACAACTGAAGAAAGCTAATTATTTTCACAGTAAACGCTTTAAGCGTGATAGTTTGTCCAGCACTCATTTCCTTTTTAGAACCAATGATGGTAATAAAAGTTAGCAAAATGGCTTACCCAGTATGAGCGAATGCAGAGATCCGTTTTACAAGAGAAATTGTTACGTTTTCATCTTCCGCTTTCACATTTAAATCAAATAAGAAATTCAGTATTCCTCCATGTTTAACTCCGTTCAATGGGATCTGGTCAAATTTCAACTCAGAGTTCAAACTTCCCATGTAACCAAACTCCAGTAACCTCGTTTCACTCTGTGACGTAACTGCTCTTTCTCGTACTCCTCTGATAAGTGGTACAACTACCATCGTGTCTCCATGGTACTGCAAATATCTCTCAACAGAAGACATGTTTATTGGATTTTTGCCAAAGTAAAAATCTCGAATGCTATCTGTAACTACGGTTTGGTTTTCTCTTAATTGCAAGTCAACTGGTAAGAAATTAGTAAAAGCAGCCTGCATCTTTTCAAGCCATTCGTCGTACATTGCCTCTTCTGCTCTTACTGTTCCTTCTTCAGTGACGTAGCCTGCTATGTACGGAATGCTGCTGTAGTCACCAGCTCTTAACAAGTTCATAGGAGCGTCTATTAGAACTGCATCTTCTACAGTCTTATCTTCAATGCATGGAGCAAATAACTGGGTGTTATTTGTATATTTTAAATCATTTATTGCAGAATTAATAGTATTTAGATTGTCATTAAAAGATAGGAATTCGACTATGCCATCTAAAGAAAATGTTGTTTTGTCCATCGCTGCCATAAAAGCAAACACTGACCCAACAGGGTCGTACGATACCGCCCATGGTGCTAGAGCCGATCCACTGAAAGATATAGCTTTGTTCACAAGATTCTTAGATTTAGGTGATAAAGTTATCATATCCACCATAGCTGCAGCTGAACCATGACCCATTAGAACCACGTTGTTAGGATTCCCACCGAAAACTGCGATGTTCCTTTGGACCCACTGTAAGCCTAGGAGTATATCTTTTAATCCAGCATTTCCAGGGGCAGCTGGAATTCTCAAACACAAAAATCCAAAAATAGAAAGACGATAGTTAAGTGTAACTACGACCATTCCTTCTTCGACGTATCTTTTGAACGAATATTGTGTCGACATTGAGGAGTTAGATTCTTCTCCGTTTAGCCAGACGAGGACCGGCTTAGACGTGTTGACCCTGTTTGTGAAAACATCAAGGGTCAGACAGTTCTCGGACCCGATGATGCCATCGGGGGTTGGTCGAGCACATCGCACGCCAGTGTCATACGCGTGAAGAACTCCGAGCAATGTGCCTGATGGGGATGAGGCCTGAAAAGTAATGGATACTTAAATGTATCCCTATGAAAAACTTAAATCATTAAACGCAGCATCACAACATGGAGCATTTCGAGAAATTCGCTTTTACTGACCTTAAACTTGTCCATCCCTATCCGAGGTTCAGCATAAGGTATGCCATGGAAGGTGTAATAATTCCCATCAGTGGCCGGGTATCCCTCAATAGTGCCTTCATTTGTGGTCACTTGTAAATTCTGGCCATATGCTGCCGTCAGCATACAAACCAATACTAGCGCGATCATGGCAATGAACACGACTATTCAACGTTTGAACTTGTGTAGATATTACGTACACTTTTATATGTTTTTGCTATCTCAGTTATGTAATACTAAGCCCAACGCACGTGTTACTGTTAGATTGATACCTGATTGAACTCTGGGCTAATATTGATATTTAATACTTACTGCATATTTATAGTCTGAGTAATGCATTTTTATCGATAACATTTATCGGTTTTAGGAAGTGCTATCGGGATGTTCATTTATGTTATTCGTAGATGAAAGTTAACTAAATATTTTTAGTCTTGATTTTGCTATGACAACATGTGGCCATAGTTGCTTCCAGTGTGTTTTAACTTTCATCTCTATTTGAATATGAAAAAACACATTATTGCCTAATCTGATTTTATTGCACGTCAGAAAGAAGCCTTCGGGTAATTTAAAAAATCCAGAAGTGGCTCACTTTTCTAGCGGGGAAGAAGGAACGATTCTCAAGTATTTAGTATTATCTTTTTTTTTAAATTTTGATTAGTGGCTTTTAAACGCGTTTTTTTGCCTGTGTCGGAGTGAGGCCAATGTACAGTAATTTAGTATCATCATCATGATTAATCGTAACATGTCCATCGCTAAACATAGGCCTCCTCCATAGAACGTCATTTGTACGGTTACTTAGTTCTTGCATCCAACGGCTCCCCGTGGTTTTACCAGTTCTTAGAACTACGTCATAATCATCATCTAAAGATAAAAGACTAGACGCTTACACTTAGTCTGTTATTCCATATTGAAATGAATTGAAATGATATGAAATTTTATTTCCTTGCACAAAATCGAATGGAAATTTTTTATTATTTTTTTACAATTTATAGGCATAACATTTGACCACAAAATATTCACATAAAGTTCTTAACTTAATCACATTAACTTATTTGTTACAACTATGTTACAATATAAGTAGGTACTTTTGTATTTTAACATTCTGAGTCCGGAGCAGATCCTTGAACCCCACACTAGGATAAACCCCGTGTTGTGAAGTTCAGTCTCTTTCATTCTGTAATAATTTGTTGTACCTACAGTGTATTATATAAACATTACATAACAATCATTCCTATATCTAATTACGTTTAATAGCATATTCTTACAATCAATACGTATTTACATTGTAAGTAAAATAGTTAAAGCAATCGTGGTAAGAAACTTTTATCCCAACATTTATTATTCAGTAGCGCATTGTTATCAAACCTACCCCGACGCATTACCAAAGCTATTGTGTTTTCACATGCTTCCGATAAAAATAACAATAGAAAAGCATCTTCTATTGTTGGATGTTATTTATATTCACCCCTTTTATATCTACTTTGTGGATATGGTATTTTATATTTATTGTAAGTGTTGCGGAAGAAAATCAAAGCTTCACATGAAGATTATGAATATTGATATTTCAATTATTATCTAAATATATACCCATTTCTAGTTCTAAATAAGTAAAACAAAAAGGTGCTTATTACTGGACCTAATTATCAAGTAAAACATTAAGTGTGGACACTTGCGCTGCACACGCGGGAAATATCGCCTACGGCACAGCTTATTATTAAGTGAGGCCGCGCTGTGTCCACACTTTCAGAGTCTTAGCACATTCCTTTATTCAAAGTTTTATCTGTAATTTATTGGTATTTTAATGGTTTTTTATATGATCCATTGAACTTTCATGCTCTTGAGTATTACCACTGTTGAACAAGTTACCCACTATAGTAACCAATGTATTATCATGTCTAATATTACATCGCAAGCCTCCTGCCTTAGCGTTGGTAATTTGTTAAAGTACGTCTCGACCTACTTGGCTTCACTCCAGACTGTAGGATGGTCTAGGCTACTATCTTCATGAAATAGCCAGATGGCAGAAGTTTTATTTTGTGGGAAAATACCGAACATAGATAAGACGGAGGCAAAATGTGCAAAGTGACGTCATAAAAGCGTCTCGTCTAGGTATATCAGCCGTAGATCAGCTAGCTACTCACATGATGCGACCTTGACGAAATAAAAGTTCATTCCAATTTCTCCCAAAAATTTATTTATTATTTATTTATTTATTTAATTAAAACGGCTATAGAAGCCAATTACATTAATTAATAACTATACATCATTATTTATAACATCACGTCAATAAAAAATATACAGATTACAAAACAGAGATGTCAAAGAAATATTAAAATTAAAACACATTAATAATCACCTAAATTAGCCGTCGATGTAAAACATAAAATCAACATACAATTAGAAATGTCACACACACTGTGAATAAATTCAAAAACATAACATAAACAGAACCAGAACCGAGTATCATGCAATAAAATAATATAGAATAAAAATTAGCCCACATTAGAGTTCTTCTCACAAAAACGCAAATACTCCAATCTGTCGTAATTTGGAAATTAGGAATCGAAATTTTTCTACGCTTTCTGTAATATAAGTACCAAAGTGCTCACAATATGAAAATGACTCGGTATATAAGATCAAGGTCGTGTAACGTAAGTAAAATACACAGATTAGAGAAAAAACAATCATCTGTGGTAAAATATATGCGAATGTATAATAAGTAGCTTTTTAAAGGACCCAGCCATGTAACGAGGTATCTTTACGAAAATGTGTTACTCGGCACAACAAGATAAGAAAAGCTATAGTTCCTTTAGTAACCGAAATAACTTCAATAAAGTTTTACTAACACGACATTCCAAACGTTTACGTATTAAAGTCGTATGCTTTAAAATTAAACCATATAATTATATGGATGGGCCCAATTTCTAAAGGAGCTCGGCAGAACTGGACTAACACCAAAAAAAGAAATGACACGCCGTGTACTTCTGTTTCCTATTTATTTAGAAATGTATGTAATATTTTTGTGTTTTTTTTAGTTTGCGCACATTTTGCACAGCTAATTTAATATTGAAATGTAGGTCATCATCTTCTTTTCCTTTTCCCATTTGTTATTGGGGTCGGCTCCCAATCTAACCTGTAGCGGTGAGCTACCAGAATTACACGAGCGACTACCATCTGACCTTGATGAAACCCATAGGGAACCAGTAACAGGGATGGTTAGACCAGGTGTCAGATTCTATCAGGCATCCGACTACCCGTAACGATTGCCATAGATGTTCTTATGACAACTGGGACCGACGTCTTAACGTGCTCTCTGGGGCATAATGAATCTTGAAATGTAGGTACCTGATGTAAATAAGATTTTATTTATGCAGACGTCACGCCTTTGCTTACATTATAACAAATAGCAAACCAAACCATTTATTCTCTTACATTAGAACCTTGTCTCAGCATATATGTAGCAAAACGGTGACAACACATCATTTATTACGCGAAAACAATTTCATATAACAAAGTTCCAAAGTTCCAAGATGGCGTGCATTTCGTTTTGATCGTACATTGTTTTGTGTCGCGATTTGTCTTTGTTCTTGTAACTTGTAATTAAAATTATCTTCTGCTTGTCACGGGGTTCTTTTGTTTACCTTAATGGAATGAGCCTGTGTAATCTTACTAAGGGCTTCGTTAGGATATTTACATAATATTTTAAGGAAAATGTGGGAAAATAATTATTCTACATTTTTTCTTACATAAGATGTTTATTCAAAATGGTTTGATAATCTGTAGATGATTATGAAATGTTCAATGTGCAATATTGCGATATTACTTAGTTGTAGTAATAACAGTAAAGCCCTGTTCAAACCGGCGCGTTATTCGTACCGCTGGTTTGGATAGGGCTTTAAAGTAAAGTTGGTCTAGCCCAGGCACGTATCCAGACTATTGGTTGGGGTAGGGATAAATTCAAAATAGTACCTATAGTTAAATGAAACATGACTAAAGAAAGTAAGTTCTTTGTTCCATGAAGCCACCTATAAGGGGGAGTCCTATGTAGTTGCGAAGAATGCTGGTGCGATGCACGCAAGGGGCTAAAAAAACAAAAAAGGGGGGAGATAGAGCCCGACTATCCCACCTAGAGAAAAAAACAATGGACCACCACCGACCGGTGCCTTAATTCTCCAAGAAAACACAGAATCCACACGATTACGAAACCACGTCGTTCTCGTGTCTTGTTCAAATCGTGTCACAGCATTAGAAATACCTTCACTTTACATATAAGGTAATTTTTATTTTGATTAAATATTGACATAAGTGGTGGTAACATTTGACGTGTTGATGATTCGGAACGCGTCTCATTGGAACATTATGGTTTTTGACAGTTCAACTCACGCCAATTCGAAATTCATTTCGAGCGGTTTCGTTTTCATTTCATAGAGGATAGATTTTTGCAAATTTCTTATGTAAGACAAGGAACTCGCGTGGTTTCAAAGTAAGGAATCGTAAAGTGCCTAGAAAAAATTAGAGCCCAGTGCACACATGAATCATCTCATCTAGCTACCTTGTGGAATTATTAAATAATCCGCTGAAACGAGGAATCCGTATTAATAATACAGCCACGGAATAGGCAAAGGGATTATTAGACGGGAACGGCAGAAGAGTCGGAGAAACACGATTGGAAGATATATCGTAAAGTCTATTTAAGTATATTCGCGTGTAAAGTCTAGGAAAAGTGCAGAGATGGAGTAACAATAAAAGTATATAGTAATCTAAATATGTCTTTGTGTTTTTACTTTTAGTTGCAGACAATAATTTCTTTTTAAGCTGAATGCAATCGGCTTAATATTTTCATACTGAGAAATACTAATATGAAAAAACCGCATCATTTTATCATTATAAATATTTTTCCAGCTATTTTGATTTAATAACCAAACTCCTGAACTGATTTTAATGAAAATTCTATGTGATCAATCTGAAAGTCCAGTCCAGTTCCGCGCGAGCCTCGGTTCCTATCGCACGCGCATCATACGCTCCCTACCACTGCATGCGAGCACCTCAAGCTAGTGATGGGAATGACCCATCTGGTCGTTATCGATAACTAGTCAGTGGATAACAACCGTAAGAAGAATGGACCGATATCTTATTAGGTCTAATTCAACCAACTCGCTTTCGGCGAAAAGACCTGGAGACGCCGATATAGAAAACCCCAATGATTGGAAGATTCCCAAACACTTTGTTCCGCGAGCGGAATTTAAGCCGCAATCAAGTATAAGGACCTCAAACATGTTCAGTGGTCTCACCACTGACCAAAATAAATCATCATCATCATCGACGGCAGCGCTGTTTCAAAACGCAACAACAGCTAAGAAGTCAAACAAGATTCCACCAATCTTCATGAACGTCAAGCCAGAGTGGACCCATGACTTTATCAGAACGCTGGTTTCCCGCTACATAAACGAATACCACCTCCTATATAAAGGTAATAACAAGTTAGCTATATTTTGCTATACACCAGAAGGTCATTCAAAACTACAGGAAGGCCTTCGCCTGGAAAATATATCATTCCATACATTTTCCCGTAAGGATGAGAGAAACTTCAAATCAGTAATTTTTGGCCTTCCGGCACATGCGGAGCAGGCATTGCCAGTTGAGCTTCAGTCACTGGGCTTTGAAGGCGTTACTGTTCGTAAATTAAGCCTTTAACATAGGCCAAACGCGTCTTTTTAACTAATCATACTGAAGAACCTATGAATTCTACAGACATGAAAAAAATATCACCAATAAGATCATTCTGCACCTGTACTTATCAATTGAACAAAATATTCGATTACTAGGTACATTATGAATAAAAAAAATACTTTTAGAACGCCTTTCCAGTCACACAGTGTACAATGCCGCGTAAAGGAAGATTGCGTCATTAAATATTTTTACACCCTCGGATAGGAAATTTAAAAATATACAAGCTCAATTGATCATTTTATTTTTAGAGCCAAAATTAAGTCTGTTTAGTAATATTTTGCGTTATTTTGCGGCGAGCCAAGGGCGAGGCCCTTGGCGGCGCGTGAGTTAGTCTGCCCCGGCATGTGCCAACGGGTGGACGCGCTGCTGTTTTATATAAAATATTTTAAATGTTTTTCTTATTTGTAAGAAAATTATCAATTAAACAGCCAATAAATAGGTATCGACTATACGAAAAAGTCAGTTTTAGAGCCATTTGATTAGTTCTTAGTGACTTTAATGTCAGTAAAAGTATTTGGAACAATAATAGATCGTATACACAGAAGGTCAGTATAGGTATTTTAAACTCTTTTGGCAGGGTAGGGTTCCAGTCGAACTAAATTAGCGTTAGGCCTCCCATACACGTTACATTTTATTGATCAATCTTTGGGATTGATCAATTTTATTGATCGTTTAGGGTTAGTATTGGTCAATGTTTTTCGGTTTACAGTATGGAGAAAACATTGACTTAAGTGGTCTCGTCAATTTTATTGATCAATAAAATTGAACGTGTTACCATCACCAGTTATCAGCTTCTTCAAAAATGGTTCGGTTTCATTACGTCGTAATAAATAATCACAGATGAGTACACGGTTCATTAGGTTTCTTTCAGTGAGCTCGTGAGAGACCCAAATATCGAGCTTTTTTGTGTACCCAGTTTTTTTCAAATGCTACGCAATGCTGTTCTTCAGCTACGTCGTAACTACTGATATGCCGCTCTTGCTCCACTTTTTTTTAAAAATGGCATCCGTTTTATCCGTAATAGGGCGACCATGCGTAAAATGCCACTAATTTTAAACATTAACACTAGAAAAAGCATAAGTTTTGTGAAATAATACAATGCAACGACGTGAACTTTTTCACGTTCCCGCCAAAACTCCATCGCAATTTTTTTTCGCGGCTTGCGTTTCATTTTTACCTTTTTTGTCATAGAATTAAAAAAAAACAGGAGTGAGTTTTGATTGACATCGAACTGACGTACAGCAATGGCGGACACCACAGAATTCCCACTAGTATAATTTTACAGCGCGTGCCCGCCTAGTTGTTTCTTGCTCCCACACAAGGTGCTGCCTGAATAAGAACGTCTCCCAAAATTTTGGGTAAATAATGGGTGATTGCGTTAGCTCTATCTATAGAGTAATTTACTTTGATACCTAAAAATTATGTTTTACCAGTGTTCATTGTTTCAAATTTATTGTAAAAACTAAAATGCAAGGTCAGGTGGGGTAAGTGAAACGAAGGAGTACCTAAGTGAAACCCTATCGTAATCAATAAATCACGCAGTTTAGCTCTATGCTATGTGGCGAAATGGTTTCAATGCTCTAACACACGCGTCACACAATCTTTCTGCTAGGTCATATAATAAAAAGAAATCTCTAAGTTTACAAAACACAACTCGGTTGATGCCATGAAGCAATTTAATAGTGTTTATGTACATTTTTACACAAAAAAATGCATGAAAGGGCGCGTAATGTGCGGTTAGTATTTGCAGTCACAGACGACACAGGTAATAAAATCAATCAAATACCTACTACATTACAAATGTCATTGTAAATGTCCGATGGGCGAAAATCGCGTATTTCACATCAACAGCTGGAAGACGTCTAGTGCTGAACACAGGCGTGCCCATAAAACGCCATTTTAGACGCTGATTATAGAGAGGTTAGAGGTTTGCCATAATCACCTCGCTTGGCAAATGGCTTGTCATCGCAGAAGATTATAATGTTCCAAAGAGAGTGCTACTGCCCATTCTCTGGATAGCCCCTTAGTCTGCTCTTAACGGCACCCACAGAAAGAGATGGAGATTCTGCGCTTATAAAGTGCTATAAAGATACTATGCAGCTATTATTATATAAGTAGGATAATAATTGCGGATAACAGATAATAAAAACAAAACTGTCAATATAGTCACCTACAAAATAATCAAACCCCAATGTCAACCTACCGTCAGAATATTGAATCGGAACGTTTCTGTCAAAATCGTGAACCATTTTTAAAGTGATGTTTCATTCATGCAAATTGTATTTTCAGAAATTATTTTCTTGAAAAGTATTTATTGCCGTCATTTGCCATTTCAGATTAAGGCTTTCTATGTGTAAAAAATTAGCGTCCTAGCAGAATTCACAAAGTGGACAGATGTGCAAGTATGTTTCACTTACCCCCTCTGACCCTAAATATAAAATGATATATTTTACTTTATTTATTTATTTAAGCACAAAACAAATTACAATCGAAAAAATAAGTGAAATCAAGCAAATAATTAGCTACTATACCTACAATAAGATTTATTCCGACTTATAAACTATTTGCAAATCAACATGGTACCTAGCTGGTTTTATGGGAAATTAAAAAGCATAAACTGGCAGTACCTTGACAATGAAATTTTTTGGTTATGTTTGGTTATTTTATTCATGAATTAATCATTTAGCTGTTTTTCTGTTAAGCTGAGGACCTGTTATTACATGAAATGTAACGTATTTATATTTTTCACAATAAACTCTTCTAAAAGGGAAAATAGACAAAATAATGTCTACTTACTTGTGAAATATTATTCCTTCATGTTTACGCCTCAGTACGACTTCTGCTGCATAAAATGCTGCATTCACCTACTGCACACACATTATTTCTCAAATATTTATTGCGTTAATCACTATTTCAATTGGATTATTTCACAAGAAACCACAATATTAAAAAAAAATTGTTAACCTGTTTGGCTTAGATCAAACGAAGCCAAATAAAAAACCCGGTAACGGTGACAAGGACCAAAGATATTGCGTTCATCTTTTTTTTGCTTAGTACCGAACGTATAGCACTATCTTTGTTGTCCATGAATGACGTCATATACTTCTGGGCCCTGGCGGACACCTAAACATGTGTGATGGATTAAAAAATTGCCATGTGAAGAAAATTACCCGAAACCGGCCAAAAAAAAAGATCTGACGTTGGTGTGACTTTTTGTATGACCAAAAAGCTACGCGATCTTGTAACAGAGTAGTCAAAATTTAATAACTTATGTCATTTTATTTTTCATCCCTCAGGGTTAGTCCTATTTGAATTTGTAAAAAACTATTACGACATAAATATATAAATACTTTTACACGCTATTAATGCTATATTTGCTCCGTTTCAGTATGAAAATGGAACCCGTATAGGATTATTTTGTTGTGTATCTGTCTGTCCATATTAGATTCAACTTATAGGATACCTACCTACTTTACGATGACCTAGAGCTGGTGTGCATTATTTATCGTACAGGCTTAGAGTCAGATGTTGCCAAAAGATTACTAAATTTTTAATCCTAGCGGTAATTTCATGGTGTACGATAGTACGGCGAGCTTCGGCAGTGCAGTCCTTGCAGTTATACCTGCGCGATGTAATCCATACACTACAATAAAACATCGTCAGCAACGAAGTTGACGCCACTCTATATTATCCTTTATGCTATAGGGGAGAGGAAGGGAGAGCGAAAAAGATAGGGGAAAAGGATGAATGTATGATGGTAAACAGAGGCGCACCTGCGTCCATTGAAGCTTTTCCTCTCCCATTTCTTTCTTCCTTTGGATAGGGCTAGGGCGTAAAACTAACTAACCGGGTCGGGTCTGTTAGTCAGTCAATAAAACTGTTTATTTCGCACAAAGAATTATAGCCAGGCTTTTGCTGAAAATGTTTTATGAACACATCACTCGTATTTTTCTACTTTAATTTTGAAATGAAACTTGCATCTTCCATTATGTATATTTGTTATTTATTATACAAACTTCCAATACTAGTAAGTGTCATATGTCTTGACGCCACTGCTGCTCAACGGGAATTAACTGCTTTTTCGACATTTTCGTAATGGCTGGACTCCCCAGCAAACTCAATTTTCTTCGAGCGGAACCATCCATGATTGGCTGATGGTACCAACACTACCAACCTATCAAGTATCAACCAATCATGGCCCTTCTGACAGTTTGCCAACCAAAAAAGTCAAAAACACGTCTTAATTTGTAAAAGTAAGTATCTATTAATACATTTCATGACACTTTACTTTTTCTACGTTATAGAAAACCTGCCCAAATATGCACGATTAGTAGGTCCATTACAGGTAAAATATTTATTAACCTGAAAAAGACCAACACATGCATAATATGCATAATGGAAATATGCATTTGCATATAGTCAGTTCTCTAATTATGATCAATATAGGTGAATAACTTGTATTCGAACACAATTTCGTCATTCTCCCATACTTCCGGGTAATTTGCAAGTTTGATTGTTGGCAACACTAAGCTGGTTTTGTGTATTGATTGCATCTCAATAATTTTATCGAAAAAGCAAAAAATTAGTGGAATAATAACAAGCTTACTTGTGAAAAGTGATCCCTTGAGTTTTTTTTATCAAACTACTATGATTCCGACAACTTTTCGCAACGCAAGACAGCATTTTATAATTTTTTTTCTAAGCGTCTTGGGCGACGTCCGTAGCAGTAATGGCAGGCGATAGACTTCCTATGATGTGAGTGTGTGCGTGTCCGCTTGTACTTATTAGCGTTCCGACTTCCTAAGGGTACCTCGGTTCGGAATCAATTGGGACTCCATCCTTCTTTTTTTATTAGGTCCATGTTTTATGTAGTAAAATTTTAAAATGTATGGAGTTTCTTCATTAGATTCACTCATCTTCACAGTACGAAAAACAAATAAAAATCACACATTTTCCTAATTTGAATATGGAAATATCTTCTTTAAAATTTAAACTTTTAATGATAAAACCAGCCAGATACAAATAGTACAGCCAAAGAAATTTTATTACAAGTTCATACTTACTATAATGCGAAAAGACTTTTTCCCCAACCTAATAATATGAGTTAAAGTCACAAAAGTTTAAAAAGTGTTACGATTGATTGTATTTTGTAAAATATATTTTAAATCTTGCTTAATTTTATTTAATGCAAGCCTCCAAAATAATATTTTTTTATGTATACTTAGATACTTTTTTTGATTGTAAATACATACACAGAATACAATACAACACCCAGCACCAGAACAAACATCTTATGTTCATCACACAAATGTTTGTCCCAGGTGGGAATTGAACCCACAACCTATAGTTCAGAAGGCAGAGCCATTACCAACTGAGCTATCAAGGCCATCAAAATGGAGCCCTCAAAAAAAATTTCTATACATTATCTTCAATGTACAGATTTGGACCTGTTACAGTTTTATTATAAGTAATATAGATAGATATATTATATAAGTAATAAACCGGGCACCATAATATTATTATAATAGGTAGATATATTTTTCACGGAGTTTCATCTGGAATTGTTTATCTTTGACAAACTCTAGCTCATTGTCAAACCTGCGAGTGTGGCGCCCCAGGTGGCTCTTATTAATAACTTTGTGTCCAACGCTCAAGGTCATTGGCGTATGTTAAGCTCTTAAAAATCTCTGGTGGCAAGGAAGTTACTTGTCCTCCTTTCTTGGTGCAGCTCCCACCCAAAACTGACATGGCCGCCTTTAGGAAAATTAAATATCTTAACAGCTGTGTGGTGAAAATACAGAAATACAAAGCTAAAAACTTTTTGGGTACTCAATGTTATAGATGTCAAGCATTTGGGCATTCTTCAAAAAACTGTAACTTGATTCCACGCTGCGTTAAATGCACTGGATCTCACCTATCGCAAGATTGTGCGAAAAAAGATCGCAGTTTACCAGCCTATTGTTGCAACTGTGGTGAAAATCATCCGGCCAACTATCGACTCTGTAATGAGCGACAAAAATACCTTAAGTTACTTGAAAGCAAAAAAGCTGAATTAAAGACCTTACAGTCATCGAAACGTATCCCAAACCGCAATGCGGTTATTAATAGCCGAGCCACAGCGACTGAACTCTGGCCGAAGGTTGCCTCGACGATGCCAGAAAATCACACTCAGACAAATGATGATGCTCCAGCTACAAGAAGCTGGGCGGGAGTTGCCTCGTCAAGATCAGAAAACCACACTCGGACGAACGTATTGGCTTCCTCCACCACTACTGCCCAAGATCAGTATTCAACGCCTCCAAACCCCTCAGATGATACGACAACAGAAATGCTTAAGATACTTATGGCTATTAAGTCCCTTAAAGATCAATTTAAAGCCTGCCATTCCATGATAGATAAGGTCCTCCTGATTTTATCACACTTGGGTCAATATGTTTGATGGTCATGAGCTTTGCATAATATACTGGAATGCCGATGGCATTCGCTCCAAGATTAGTGAACTTCTTAATTTGTCCTTTCTTATGTGTGTAGATATCATTGCAATTTGTGAATCTAGACTCAGCCCTAAATACGCATTAACTACACCTGGCTACGATTGCTATCGTCATGACAAAAAGTCAGATGGTAAGGGCCAGGGTGTTGCTATACTTATCAAATCTGACATTCCACACTCTTTACTTCACTTGCCTAAGACTGCTAATTTAGAATGCATAGGTATTACTGTAAATCTTTCTGGAAAGGAAGTAGCTGTTGTTTCTGCTTACCAATCTCCAAATTCTAATTTACTGAGAAATGACCTTGATATTATCCTTAACATTAACTCTAATATTTTAATAATGGGTGATCTAAATTCTAAACACCCTTTCTGGAATTGTAGCACTATAAACTTTCGTGGTAGAATTCTCTATAATCATATGGTGGACAACGAATACGTCATTCACGCTCCAAACAATCATACCCTTATTCATTACAATGAAAAATATGTACCATCCACTCCTGATATTCTTATTTGCAAAAATATAGTTCCTATTAATAATCTTGTGGCAATTAATGGTTTGTCATCTAATCATTTGCCTGTTATATTCAAAATTGGCGGGACATTTTCCCGCAGACCCTATACTCGTTTCGACTTTTCTAATGCAAATTGGCCTAGCTATCGTAAATTTCTTGATGATAACATTATTCTCACTACAAATACATACAATGATGCTCATGATATTGACAATTCTGTTGAGCATTTCACCAAAACCATAATTTCTGCTCGTGATAATAATATCCCTAATCGCGTCATTAGTCCTGTCAGCAATAAACTCCCCAAGTATATTAACAATATAATTAAAGAAAAAAACCGTTTACGTAGAGTTTCTTCTAAGGTGACGGATCTTAGGGCAAAAAAATGTATTATATCTACAGTGAATATTCTTAAACTTACGATAAAAGACATGATTAAAAAATATAACGACCAAGTCTGGAATTCCAAACTTGCTAAAGTAGATAATCCCAACGCCGATATTTGGCGTGTAGTTAAATCCATAAGTAAAAAACCGTCTCATATTCCTCCTCTTAAACGACAGGATGGCCAGCTCACAAATTCTCCTCGGGAGCAGTGCGAAGCCTTAGCCGATGCCTTTTTAGACAATATGAGTCTTACCTCAAATTGGATTAGTGATCCCGATATTGAAGCCGCTGTTAATGCTTCAATCACCAAATTAGATAACTACACTGGAACTGAGTTTTCATCTCCTGTAACCCCTTATGAAGTAAAAAAACGCATTTTAAAACTCAAAAACCGTAAAGCGCCTGGTATAGATAGCATAAGCAACCTATTGATTAAAAATCTGTCACTTAAAAGCATTGTACTGTTAACAAAAATATTTAATGATTGTTTAAGACTATCTTATTTCCCTAATGTTTGGAAAAACGCAAAAGTGATTACTATTAAAAAACCAGGTAAAGATGAGACTGTTCCTTCAAATTACCGCCCGATTAGTTTATTGCCTTGTTTAGGTAAAATTTTTGAGCTCATTATAACTTCTAGGCTAACAAAAGTTACAGAAAATAAACTCATTCCTGAACAATTTGGTTTCAGGAAGTCTCACTCTACATCACATCAAATGGCCAGACTCACTGAACATATTGCTCACAACCTCAACTTAGGCAAGTCAACAGGGATGATATTGTTAGATGTAGAGAAAGCATTCGACACCGTGTGGCATTCTGGCTTGCTTCACAAACTTTTACTACACGATGTACCTTTAAGTCTCACTAAACTCATACAATCTTATCTCAGTAACCGCGTATTCTCCGTTCACATAGGTAATACGTTCTCAGATACAAAATCCATCCCTGCTGGTGTACCCCAGGGTTCAATACTTGGGCCATATTTGTTTCTTATTTATCTTAATGATATCCCTAAACAACCTCATACTCTACTGGCTGGATTCGCAGATGATACTGCAAGTTTTACGTCGTCTAACGACTTTGATATCATTATTTCACGTCTACAATGGTCGCTAGAACTACTTACTGAGTATTTTAACTGCTGGAAGCTCAAATTAAATACTTTAAAAACTGAGGCTATCATGTTTACCAGAAAGAGGTCAGCTCCTGTAAGACGCCTAAAAGTTGGTAACCATTTTATCCCCTGGAGCCCAACTGTAAAATATCTTGGTTTGAAATTTGACAGCAAAATAAATTGGACAAGCAACATAGAAGCCCTCCAATCCAAAGGTATTAAAGCTTTGAATGCACTCACTCCTATTTTGAACCGTCGTTCAAATCTTAGCTCAAAAACTAAACTAAGAATATACCAAACTCTTGTGCGACCTTGCATAAGCTATGCTGCTCCTGTTTGGTGCAGTACTTGCGATAGTAACTATAAAAAATTACAAGTTGTTCAAAATAGGGCAGTTAAGATAGCTTATGACACCTCATTCCGAACAAACTTAACCAAACTGCATGATCACGTAAATTTCCCTACTATTAAAAATTACATTTTAAATATATCACGACGATTTTATTTATTCAAAAATCGCCATCACAAAAATCATTTAATTAGCACTATTGGTTCTACGAAATTAAAAGATACAACTTACTCGACAACATATTGTCGATATCGTTTGCCCCATCACTATTTCCTCAGTGGTGAATGACGCTGGCTCACTATACCAGGACCGGTTGCCGGCTAGTCCGCGCGATCGTCATCTAACATATTGACCCAACTACCTCCCGTTTTGTTATTATGTTATGATAAATAGCTGTTTTTAAACAGTCCTCGTATAATTAATTATTGCCAATTTAGAGTTATAAGTTATTAACTTTGACAAAATATATAAATTTGTACATTAACTCTTCGTACTAGGATTTTAGCGGAACGTTGTTTAGAATATAATTTTGTTTTCAGTTATGCTAAGTTTATTGCCTATTTGCAGGTAATAAACCCAGGTCCTATCTATTTATAGTTATGTAATATCAAATGTGCAAGTATCTATGCTTCTCATTATTATTGTATTATGCTATTATGTTATTTTATAGTACTGGAATGTAAAAATTAACTTGACCTCATGTTTTTTAATGTTTTATAAGGGCGTAACATAGCCTGTAAAGAACACGATTACTCGTATGATTGTGAGACATAATTATTATTTAAGATTATGTGTAACTAATATTTCATTTATGTATTAAATAAAGACTTTTAAAAAAAAAAAAAAAAAAAAAAAAAAAAATCTGAAAGTAGATAGGTACCTCTTTACAAATAAAAACAAAAATAAAATTATTTCTTAAATGACAAAAATCTGAGGTAACAAACATAAAAAAAAAACAAAACACAACCAAATAGAGAGACTCATTTTTTGAAGTCGGTTGAAAAGCCACGAAGCCCGCGACACATAGCGGCACGTTAGGCAATGCCAGTGTATTGTAACAGATTGTAACACAGTATTAGAGATACCAGATACATATAATATAAGTTACGTAGAAACTGTCTAGAAAACAGTATAATTTCGGAACTTCGGGAGTACAGCAAACACAGTTAAAGCAAAAGTAAACTTTTCCAGCAATAAGACTGTTGTGGTTCAGTAAGTGCCCCGCTTTAGATAAGGGTTGGACGGAAGCACCTGACTAAAGCTTCGAAAAGTTACTTGAACTAGGTACCCTCGTAGAACTTAACAGGTTTTAGACATTCTGGAACTTTGCCACGGGTTACCTACTCCTGCCAGAGAATGTCATTTTCCTCCCTTTTTAACATGTATCAACTTTAAGGGTTTTTATTACTTTTTTTAAACCCTGTTTTAATTTATGAAAACATGTTACGATTAAGTAATATGATATTTTTATTGAACATCGGATCCCTTATTGACAAAAGTAGCTAAAGACGTAATTATACACGTAGTTTCTTTACAGTTTGACTTAGGCAATAGTTAAGGTAACCAATGGTCAAAATTTGTTAGAGTATTTAACCATTGGTTATCTTAACTATTGGTGAAAAAACCCACCCTTACTTGAACTCACGATTATTCGCATATAAAAGACACTAGCCACTTCATCATAAAAAAATATTAAGTAAAAAATATGGTTCTACATGGTTCAACATTCACTGGTTTCCGTAAAGTCTTAGGAACAGGTACTATGCGAATAGCTTAGCATGCAAATTGGGTAAAAGCCCTAAGCTTTTATGCGCGAACTCTGGGAAAGCAGAGGCAGGAACTTTCATTATTGACAATAATAATATACTCATTTAAAAGAGAGGCGTAGATAGATAGATAGATAGATAGATAGAAAATGCTTTATTGCACAAACAACAAATGTAGGTACATAGGCGAACTTAATGCTAGAGAGCATTATCTAGGCGTAGTATTATAATACCGAAAGACGTATACAACTACACTATGTAGGCCCCGCAGTTTTAACCAGATCGTCGGTCCACCTAGTTTGGGGCCGGCCTACGCTTATATGGAATCTATACCTTTACACAACGCTCATGACGTCAGAGACCGCGTTGCCGTCGGGTATATTTTCAAATTCTGCAGCTGGGTTAGCATGGATGGTAGACAAAATTGTCTTTCCCCGTTTTACGTCACTTTCTTCATACTTGCTTGGAGTAAAACAGGGGAAAGACAGTTTTGTCTACCGGGACGGTAGACAAAATTGTCTTTCCCCGTTTTACGTCACTTTCTTCATACTTGCTTGGAGTAAAATAGGGGAAAGACAGTTTTGTCCACCGGCCGTGCTAACCCTACAGTAAACAACAATCATTTCAATAAAGCGTACCTTAACCTAACATTTGTGACGTCACTGGCGCGTTTTATTAACTACCTAATGAGTATTCAGAGTTTTCAGAGTTTTTGGCATTAATTTTTTTTTCTTTTCAGTCTTGTTTTGCTTCGTAATCACAAAAATTAATACACGAGTGGTTATTAATAAAAATGCTTCATTGTCGGGGTTGGTTGGTTGACGAATGTTACAGTGGGGTATATTTTAAAATCCTCAACACGGCGGTACATATTTTTATGGTATACCCGAACTCAACATTATAGAGCGTTGTGTGAAGGTATAGATTTCATATACGCCCGGCCTACATAGCACAGTGGTATACGATGGATGCAGGAGGCAAGCAGCACACAGTAGCGCTCTGTGGGGCAGGCCTATGTTCAGCAGTGGATGTCTTCAGGCTGTTGATTTTGATGATGAGTATTAAACTAGTACTAGGTGATAGGACTTTTCTGCAAAGTTCGTTTAGGTAGGTACCATCGCTTTGCCAGTTATTCTGTTGCCAAGCGGTAGTGTGCAAAAGCACTACTGTGTTCCGGTTTGAAGGGCATTGGTTTAACTGTCTCTATAAGCTTATAGAAATCTAATATAGACTCCACAACGCCGAGACTTGGCAGAGCTTAATTTTGGCATCACAATTTTTCAATTTGTGTCTACAAATTTAAGGAAAATTGGATTAGTTTTTAGTAGACATTAATGCTTTTCCAGATTTGAAGCTTATTTGTGATCTTATATTAGTTGTTCTTATTGTAAAGTTATATATACAATCCTTATAATTTAAAACTCATACGACATTCAAACTCAAACATAGTATAAATAGGTACTTACCTACTTATACTATGTTAGTGTATTGAGCAGTGAGCTTGGCCACCGTCTCAGGGAAAGCGGTAACACACTTCGCAATTTTTCTTACTCTGTGGTTATAGTCTATGTAAAACCAGGCAAACAGAATATGCAGATAATATAATAAGTATTGCAGTAATAAGGTAGCGTAGTAGTGTAGCAGTTAGTAAATTTTTTTAAATGTTTTCTGTTTGTCCGCCGACATTTTGAATTCTCCGCAGTAAAAATCGTGTTTTGGACTAGCCGGTAGTCAAATCTAAAGAAAAACATTCAAAACAGAATGATTACCGTGAGTATATGAACAAGGTTGAATATAAAAACAGATACATAATTATTATTTGTAAAAAGGAAAGGGTAAAAGCTTTTTCTTCTGAGGGAGAGGAGGAAGAAGATATTGGGAAAACTGTAAAGAAAGGGAAAGTAGAGTCGGATAGTAGAAGATTAAGGCGTTTAAATTTAAATTAATTTACCCATGCAAAGCAGGGGCGGTTCAGCTAGTGCATAATAAATTGTGTAGGTATATCTAATTCTAATTGGGTGCGGTAAGCTGCGATGAAATATAGGGTAGGTCCACGATCGCTGCATCGAAAACGGCACCGTTTAAACAAGGCATATGCCTTGTTTTTGCTCTCAGTCGCGTGTGACCGCGCTGAATAAAAGCGATGTAATTCACATATTATTGTTTTACAACGCTATTACAGGGTGCTATGGTTCATTATTAAAATGAAACACCGCTTGTAGACTATTAAATTAACTGGAGAGGTACCTGTATATGTAAGCATAAGCGCGAGATTTTTTTGAGGTTTGATTTTCATAGAGACTGTGTATCTATAGTATATTTGATTTAAGGCGGTAAGGCCTGCACTGACGTCTCGCGTGGGATTTATTATGCATTTCCCCCTGCCAGCATTATCACCCAAGCCAGCCCACCTCCTTTATGTAGCGAAGCACGGCCTTGGGTCACTGGCACAACTGGGGGTCTAGCAAAACTGCCAGCGTGAGGCACCAAAATGTATGGGAATGACATTAGCTATGACATTAGCTGCGGAAACGTTTTCCGCAGGCAATGTCATTTCTCATACATTTTGGAGTTAGCGTGGGCCCGTGGGGCGCGCTGGCATCTTTGCTAGACCCCATGTACCAGTGATGTTGCATTAGGTGGTATGGGTGGTTAGGGGACCGATTGCCGTCAACCTCATGGTCCCATGGTCGTCAACCACCTATTCGTAGTTACTTATTATACGTGGCTAGACTTCTTTGTTCCTTTATATAACAGCTGCGATGCCGGAACAGCACTACTAAGTGTGAAAAATTACATATTATGAGAATAGGAAACATGCAAACCTACTCAGGTTTGCATGTTTCCTCGTAATTAGTTTAAACTTATAGCCCACTATGCCAGAATGCAACTCACGTCCTAGCATCGGAAGGTCGACATAGCCAAGCGAAACTAACTTGCAAGTTGTCAGGTAATTGCGATGCATTGCCCGGCTTGGGAGAAACTTCGTAACCACTGCATTATTAGAAAACCTGCAATCTTTTTTTTTCTGTTTGACAACCAGTTACCAAACTTAGTATTCTAACGAGAATAAGCGTAGTTTATGTTTAAGTTTATGTACGTATTATTTTACGCTCCGGCTTATAATGTACAACATGCAAAATGATTAAGCTATTTGACTCATATAAAAATATGTAAAAAGTTGTCATCATCCTAACTAATTGAGGCCTAATTAAGCTGAAAACAATCATTTAAACACTAAAATATGTTAATTTTCTTTAATTTATGCAAATAAAATTTATAATTTTTTGAAGGATAATTGAATGGTGTGAAACGTTTTGTGATTGGAGCCAACTCTGATGACGTCAGCAAACTGTATTCACGTATCCGCTACTTGAAAATCGTATAGTATTATCTACTTGACCTGTGTTAAATGGTGCCTACGTCACATAAAAACCACTACAAACGGATTTCACTTTATTATTACGTTCTTTGAATAGGTGTCCTTAAAGTTATCAAGTGATTTGCGAGCTGTTTGATTACATTCTACTACAAAAATGGAGCGGCACTTCGTGCAAGCTAACAGTAGTAATCTACCCAAAGTAGATGCCCTAATGATTGTCTTGTTATTTAAAGATAATGTTGATTTTTATGCTGCGGAACTAAAAAACGTAAAAACAGCACCGTAAGTATTATTCTTTAACTATTTATTCGAAAATCATTCAAGACAAAATCATTGTCTGGAACTCGCGTTTTAGGTTAAGTACCCAGGTACCTAGGTACTGCAAGTATAGGATTTACTCGTCAAAGACCTACCTATGTTAGGAATAGGTACCTACATAATAACATAACATGTAAACATACACACCTAAGTAAGTACATTAACAAATGGCAGCAATGTTTTATTGTACTTAATAGTAGGCTGGGTACAAATCAAAGAATTTTAGTATACATACAAATAGGCTATTTTAGATTTTAGCACTTTTAGGTAAGTACTTAAAATACTTTGTTTTAGTTGCTTAGGACAATGTACAACTTTCTTTGCAGTTTGGACAGATTTTTCAGCTGTTTCTATAAAGTTTGTAGTTGTCTGTTTATCTTGTGTTTGCAATACTACAGGCTCCAATTCAATAGCTTTCTGTATTTCAGTATCATTATTGTGTACACAGGTTTCAGTAATATTTTCTTCATTTTATTTTTCATGGGCTTCCTCACATTCTTTGATGATATCTAATCTTTGTCTCTTAAGAAATGCTGCTCAAGAAGTACATAGTCATACAAGCATCTGATAGCTGTGTTCTGCGATCTGGCTGGCAATAGGTAACACTTTAGAGGCATAACTCCATCTACCAAAAATATTTTCTTGCTAAAGCCCATTTTGCACTTCATGTAATTTGCCACATCCACATCCTTCTCCATCTGTAGGTAATTTGACAGTAGAGTTAGAAAGTTTTATTTATGTGGAATCATGGATGTTTAAAAAGTCCATGTGTCGATTATAAAGTTTACCCTTTTATACTGGACTAGAATGCATTTGATCTAATTATCTCGATAGGTACCTACTTATGTTTTTGCTATAGGGTTAGGGTTAAAGTTTATTACAATTTCGTTATAATAGGTACCTACACAAAGATTCATGAGGTTGTAGTGTTGTAGTGATGAGTAGGTATAAATCGGCGTTTAACAGAGCGCGTAAAGCTCAATTTAATGAGTATACGCCTGATCGAAGGGTAACATAGAAGAATTACGCTGTAAGCAGGTACTTACATCAAAGTGATCTTCGCACTTAAAAACAGTAGAAGTGGCTGCTATGCTTTAAGGGTCTCGGCGAACTAATCGTAGCCACTTTTTCCGTGTAGCAGGATTCATGGGAACCTGAATAAAAAGTTCTCTGGTGTTTTGATTGAAGTACTGGAGCACTGTGGCACTATACACCATTTATCCGACATTATTTTTGAATATTCTAAGTTTTTTATCACTCTTTGATTAACATAACAATATCACTCTACTGCTTCGAACACTCGCGCAGGAGATAATGCAAAAATGATAAAATATAAAGTGCAAGAATGTTCAGTTAGGTTGATGACTAACAGAGAGGAAGATTTTTTACTAATTTGTGACGTCATGTAGGTCACGTGACCGCCGCCATGATGAAAATAGTGTTTGCCGAATGATTTTTAAAATTCAAACTTTAATATCGGTTTTTACCGAAAATACGAAAGAAATGGATTTCGGATTGGGAAATATTGAGTATAGGGTGTATTAGACATCCCGATTAATAAAATAAAACAAAAGCTAAAAAGTAGTCAAATAGCCTATTGTGATGTAGCTGTTTACTATACCTAATAAATTAAAAAGTAGCGATGCCGTCTGTTTGACGTTAACTCAACCGGTTTTAGGAACTTTTGTAGGTGAAATGACCGTCATATTTTACGACATTCATGCATAGAGATGGAGCAATGCTATGCTATAATCCAGAATTAAAAAATTTGCTTCCACGTCCATCATGTGAACAGCTAAAGAGTGGAACGCTTTGTCGGCCCGAGAACTACAACCTTGGGCCCTTGGGGTTTTTAAATCGAGAGTGAACAGGTATCTTCTAGGCAAGCGTGTTACATCCTAGACCGCATCGACACTTCCCATCAGGTGAGATAGTGGTCTAACGCAAGCCAATCCTACTAATATTATAAATGCGAAAGTTTGTGTGTGTGAATGTTTGTTACCTTGTATCTCCGTGACTATTGAACCGATTTCGATAAAATTTGGAATCCAGATAGCTTATACGCTGTATTAACATATAGGATAGGACTTTTTACCCGCGGGTAACACCGCGAGGCGCAACTAGTCAATCAAAAAAAAACTAAAATTACGATATGTTTATAAATACTTACATATGTAATACTTATAAACTTTAATAAAGCCTGATGACAATTTATAATACCAGTATCAACTAGCTTATTCAACAGGCAATAAATTGCCTTTTGGTCGCGACACGAGATCACTTATTGGGAAAAGCATAATTGTCCCGGCTTTACTAACCCATGGATGCGGGTTCAGGTCCCGCTCGTGATTTATATACACCCTCATTTGCTCTTTTCTGTGGTTCTCCTTTACAATAACATTAAAAGTCCTGCTGTTATAAAAATGTTTCATTAATGGTAACCTTGACCGCAGCGCAGCAGTAACAAGTACTTAAACAAATGAAGCCCGACCATTTTAATTCTGCAGTGTCAATCCGATAATCATTGCAAATTAACTTGTGTTACTTCACTAATAAGGTTCAGTTAATAAAGTATTCACATCAAGGGTAGACTGGTGGTCGAGCAGCCACTTGAAATGGTTCCTTGATGGATGTGGCGCAAAATCTGGGTTTACAAACACCACTTTGGAAGACCCCATTTCTGTATCAAAATATTGGTGCTGATAGGTCTACTTATACTAGTTATTGTAAACAGCCTCGCATTTCAGAGAGAGACGTACACATGATTTTATGAAATAAAAGAGAGATGGATATATTCCACTGAATAAGTTTAGTCTAAGTATTGGTTGCGTGTATAACACATGGTTATTCACTTTCGCGTGAATATCTGACACTTTTGTAGTACTTTCAAAATGTAGCGCAGTGCTTTAGTGCAGCGAGGTATAAAGTAAGATGTGAAAAGAATCTAATATTGTCTGTGGTGAGGTGCTGAAACAAAAGAATGTGCACGAAGGTATTCAAATATATCAAGGTTAGTTTTATACTGTGAGGTTAGTTTTTTAAATTTATTAGGTGCTGGCTTTTTTTTCTTCTAATATTTTGGCTCCACACATAATGTATTTAGCCAGTATTGTAATTTGCATCGTGTTATAGAATATTTCACGTAAAGTCTAGTCTTAGTCACATTCTGGGTAGTCATAGTCCAGTCTAAGTTAGGTAGTTGTAGTCCAGTCTAAGTCATGCCCTAGTATAGTGGTGACTTTACTTCAGAAGCTTCAATTGAACTTTACTTTAGAAGCTTCAATGGAATTTTGGAAGCAACACGAAAAACAAAGTTTCATACCATTATATCACTTGCACACCCATGCTCGTAATTCAGCACTAACTTTAAACATTAACACTGGAAAAAGCACAAGTTTTGAAAAATAATACAATGCAACGACGTGAATTTTTCCACGTTCCCGCCAAAACTCAGATGCTGTCTTCCTACTCTATCATTATTTTAAAAATAGAACGCGTTCCTTTGGAAGTTCGGTTAAAATCCAAACCTTTTTAGACTCATTCAATTATGTCCTTTGTGGAGGATGTTGAGTTCATTCAGTCTTTGAGTTCACAAACTTTTTAGTGGGATAGGCGAAATCTAAATTCAAAAGTAGGGCGAGTGTCTTTGGAGCAACCTGTCCCAACCTCTCAGGTCTAAGATGTGGCCAAACGCTAACCTACATCACCCACGTACCCGTTGAGGATACGAACCATTTCTCATTCTTTCGCAGGTATAGAGTATAAAACAGACAATAATGAAAACAAAAAAAAACTCATGGGATGACACAAAAACGCACATGAACTTTTTGTGGTTCTTTAGCATTACGATTTCCTCACGATTTCTTCTTTCACCATTGTTAGAGGCTAAATTCCATCATAACTTGGAAAGACATTGGCAGTGGGGTCTGAACCATGGTGCGTAAAAGTCGCACGATAATCTACATAATCCACAAGGGCAATAATTCTGACTACTGTACGATTCCTTGCTTCGAAACCACGCGAATTCCTTGTCTTACATAAGAAATCTGCAAAAATCTATTCCTTATGAAATGAAAACGAAACCGCGCGGAATGAATGTGGAATTAACTGCAATTGGCGCGATTTGAACCGTCAAAAATCATTTGTTCCACTGCGACGCGTTCCGAAACATCAACACGTCATAAGTTACCACCACTTATGTCAATATTAATTATTCAAAATAAAAATAATTTTTATGTAAAGTAAAGGCATTTAAGGTTTTCCAACAATTTTTAATAATTACCCATGGCTTCGTTATATCACAACATAAATATAAGCCATTCCTTTATTTTAATTTTTTGTCGGTTTTGCTATGAGAAATCCTTTAGTCTAATTCGGAATGCACTCGAGAGATCCAAAACCTGTCATAGATAATTTGACTTAGATCATACAGAATACAAAAATTGTCGATTCCTTGCTGTAACACGATTTGTACAAGACACGATAACGACGTGGTTTCTGTATCGTGTGGAATCTGTGTTTTCATACAGAATTATGGCCTAGGTCATCAAACGCAAACCCAATGAAAAAACATCTAATGATATGCTCAAAAACGTTTTCGTTTACCTTTACGATACTTAATAACTACCGTAAAAACCTGTCTATGCTAATAACCATAATATGTTTTATAAGACTATAGGTACATAATCCGATATCTTTCGTTTCCACGCGTGAACTTGAATTTAGAATCCCAATTTTCGCGCCTACCGAGAAAATCCGTTAGAAATTGCGAGTTTAAGAAAATACACAAGAAAAAAATGTAGAGGTAACAAAGACTCTTTCATAAATTACCCCACCTGCTTTGGTTTTTGCACGTACATTTTCACATTTGCTTAGCTTTACGGGTCTAATAGGTAGATGAGCTTCATAATTCTGTAACACGTGACATGGAAAAGTACTTACAGAAAAAAACGTGAGTACGTTTGTTTTCTTTTTGTTTAATAACGTAACATTTACTGTTACAACTCATCCCTGGGGCCGTACCGTGAGCTCTTAGCGCGATTCAAAACAGAGCCTACACTGGCTCGCTTGTCAAAATCCCCATACAAAAAAACAAAGCGATCCAATATAGGCTCAGTTTTGAATCGCGCTAAGAGCTCACATTACGCCCCCAGGTGAACAGGAAAACGTTGTACATAGACCTTCTCCATAGAGCGTTCTTTTGAGCGGCTTCACCTCTTGCATCTAACAGCTACCCGCGGTTTTGACTTGGTCGTTGCGTTCGACACTACTTTGAAGGGTGACCGCTACAAAAAGTGGTATTTACAACTAAGCGCTACCATGCTGAGGATCCGTAATGAAGAGATCCGCAGGAAAACTAAAGTGACCGATATAGCTCTTACAATTAGCAAGTTGAAATGGCAATGGGCAGGCCAAATCGTTAGTAGAGTTGACAACGATGGGGAAGAAAGGTTCTCAAATGGCGACCATGAACCGGAAGATGCTGCGTAGGTCGGTCCCCCACTAGGAGACCGACGATCTGGTGAAAGCCGCGGGGAGCCAATGGATGCAGGAGACGAGCAGCCGCTCAAAGTGGCGCTCTCTGAGGAAGTCTATGTTCATCAGTGGACGTCTTCAGGCTGTTGATAATGCTACCGTGGTTCGGGCATGTTAAGCCGTCGGTTCCCGGCTGTTATCGTAGGAGTATATACACCAGACGTGTGGGGGCGTTAGACGGCCCCACACGTCTGGTGGGTAACCAAGGTGTAAGGTTACACACCCCGCTAGTATTCATTGGTGAATGCTAGCACGACCCCAACTAGCCCCATCCCGGTGGTGGACGGATCAGGGGAGAGTTTTAGTGGGTGCGAGTCCCACATACATCACCCCTGTGGCGACAGGGAACTGCGAGGGCATTTTGACCTTATTTCTTCTGTGTACCCTTATCCCGATTTAATGACAAGGAACCCATAGCCCAGTTTTTACTTACACTGTTGATTTGGTGGAAAGTTCATTCCAACAATAAATAAGATTTAGTACTTAGTTATTTGTGTCAGTAAAGATTAGATAATTTATGGCAAAAGCAACAATGAATCTTATTAACCATAATTTTTATTAACACAGTTTTCCAGCAAAAAGTTTTACCAGTAATAAGATAACTTATCTGTAAAAGCTGTTTGTTATGACTTTGAAAGTAGGGTTATGTTTTCACGCGAAAAGTTAAAGTGAAAAGTTTTTAACTTGGAATTTGTTTAAAAGCTCTTAAGATATAGAAGGTTTTGCTTGAGTCCTGTTTAAAATGAGCATGAAATACTTTTGTGCCTTCATGAAATTCAATACAACACAGAGCACGAATAAATGACGCTTTGCCCCCATATAGAGACGATATTCTACATGACTTTCGTGCCGACAGTAAGCGCATAGCGCATACTAATGTTATCTGCATTGATCGATTGTTTGTGTTTACTCCATTTTTTGAGTGCTCTGTGCACTAAGTAATATGTTATGTTACTCTTTGTGATCAAATCGTGGTTGGAAATTGGTAATTCCTATTTTTGATTTCGAATTTAGCCGCTCCGTTTGTGTACTTATGTACCTACTCATCTATAGTTACGTTCTGACATATTCAGTAATCTGTTTCTATATAGCCTCCCTGCATACCTGAGCGTTTCCTAAAGTATTTACGTAGCTAAGTACCTACAGTAAATACCTAACATTGTCTTTGACACCTGGAGCTCTGTTTGACCTACTTCCAAATCCTGGTGCTCTGATAAAAGTTAAACGGAATATTTAGGGTCATAGTGCACTAGGTAAGGCTTGTTAGCCAGTTTGGTCAAATGGGATATGGGATAAAAGATTAAATTAAACTACTCTAGTTTCAAAACTTCTTTTTATTAAGTTTTAGTTAAGTGGTTAACTAGTTAAGGTGGTTCTAGAAAAGGCTAGAATATTTTTTTGCTTTTATATTAGCTGCAGAGCAAGAGACCGACATTTTCCTTCGTTTTCTATGAGCTAAAGATATACGTATTGGAAATTCTTTTATATCTCCCTTTTTTTAAATGTTTTTTTATCATGCATGCTTGGCTGAAATGAATTTAAAAATAAGTGTAATTGACATACTGCCGTTCTTATTATAATAAATTAATACAAATACAATACAATATACAATATAATGTTTTATTTTGCAAACGCAGTGGTGGCATGGTTTTGATTCAAAAAAAATCTGTTCAGCCGAGAAAATCTCTGGATTTTTTTTTAAATTTTAAACACTTTTGTGGTTCTAATCTACATTTACAGATTAAAACCAAAATTGAATCTGTAGACCAATTAAATATTTATTTAACTGGTCTACAGGTCTACGTATTATGGTTACAAGTGCGCGATAGCCCTCAACCGTTCGACGGAGCATGAAATTCCGATCACGGGATTATATAGGACTTAATTCCAAATGGGTTTTCCAGTTTTATTGCCCATTTTCTTCAAAGATTTTTTATGGAAGCTGTTCTTGGTTTAACTTAACTTTAACGTTACATGTATAAATCAGGTACCTACCTGATTTATACATATAACTATGAGTTTTATTTCTTGCTTGCTATTTCTGCCTGCTTTGTTTGAATCTTATTTGGCACGTGTGTTCTATAATAAACAATAAAGGACATTGACAGTCTTATTATGGGTTTTGGTCCAAATACTGCTCAAAGAAACGAGTATCATTTTTAGACTCCTGACATAAATAAATACTTGTACACAAAATATTTTCAAAATCTGACCATGGAGTAAAAAAAAAATTGGGTTTATACAGAATGGATTTTTGAAACGGGCCAGCAAGGGCAGGTCCCAAGCAACAAAAAGTGGTTTTGTAGCTTACTCTGGAACCACCATTTTTTAGGACTATAACGGGATAGTAAGCTCTTATAACAACGGAAAAGGGCCCAATTTATAGGCGCACTCTTTCTTCTAATACACCCATAGTAGACTTGGTGACTACTACTTAGACCAATAGTATCCTTATAGTTGGACTACGCAGAACTAACCGCTTCCCGCGAAGCCAACTATAAGCGCCTAAAAGAACCATACACGACTCTAACGTACTCTGTGTTTCTGTTTCAAGCTCTTTCAAAAACAGTTGTGATATTGCCTATATATAAAAATATAAAAATGTTTGATAAAAAGGTAAATAATCTGTTTTCTTTAAAGCGTATTATCTAATGAGTCAAATGTATCATTTGCAGTGTTACACATACTTAATAAGATGTGTTCGCATGGCAAACGTATATTTACGGCGAAGTATATTATGTTTTAAAACTAAATTTTTACGCGCCTCTTGAAATTAGCATATTTAACAACTTGCATTTGAAAATAATATTGGTTTTTAATAATGCTTACAATGAAAAGTCTCCATTTTATCTATCTATCTTCCCAAAGTTCATTATAGAACTGTTATACACTTACTTGGTTTCAAAATGGTTTGCATTAGAACTACAGCATCGCCATATTGTTAGGAATTAGGGTTAGTCAGACAACTTTGGTTCGTAATTATACTACACGAAACTCTTATAAAGGTGCTAAGATTATAACTGCGTCAGACAAATCCACAATAAAACCAGGTACACTTACTCTTGGAATAAGCCGTTATAAACCCTTATAAATTCAAGTAACAAGTGCAAATGGTATCCAGTACGCTTAGTTCTATTTGATACTCTTATGAACATACTTTACTTAGAATGGGTTTATAATGATTCTTGTAGGCAATTATAAGTATAGCTTATCAGAGCGCGTATTCCCAAGCGTGTTTACACCTTTGCAGTACTTTTATAGGACATCTTAGCTTATACTGTGCTGTTAATTTAGGTCTATAGACGATAATAAATTAACATATAAGAACAGATGTACTACAAGGCCAAACAGATTCCGTACATGCTAGTATAAGCGTGGCAGCAAACTGTAGAACCACTAAACGACCGTTATTAGTGCTGCATATAACCCGTGCACTATAGGATAATTTTGTTGCTTGGGGTACCTTAACCGCTATAGCTACTGGAAAACGTTCCTAGAAGACTAAACATGAAGTTTTGAGATACTCTGAACTACATTAACTGATTTTGGAAAAAATGTACAAGTCAGCGAAAAATATCCAAAAATACACAAAAAAATGTTTGTACGCCTATCGATCCTATTTCATGAAGGGATCAAAATATGGTATAGGACCATTTAAGGTATGAGTACTAGAAATGACAGAAATCGTGAAAAACTTAACCCATACATTTTTTACGGGAAAACGATTAATTCACTCCAAATATGATGATGATGATGATGAGATAAATATTTATTATCCCAATACTTAAGTGTCAGGTAAGGTCCCACAGTACCAAATTCAATATTAAAAATTAATTTAAAAAAAACCCATGGTCAGATTTCGAAAATATTTGACGTGTAGTTATAATGGATGTAAAGAACGTAATGTAGGCACTCTCATCACTGGGCAGTATTTGGACCGGATCCTGTCAATGTCCTTTATTTGACCTAAGAAAACAATGCAATAGTTAAAATAGGTACATCGAAGGTTGTTACAGTGTAAAAGGATATAATAACTAAAGGAACTCTGAATCCTACACTAGGGCGACCTGTGTCGTGGGATTTAGTGTCTTCCGATTTCGACGGTCTATGATAAAAATACAAAAAGTAGACGTTAACAAAAAATAATAAAAAGAAATGAAATAGGAAACTAAAATAAGTAAATTTTATGAAATCAAGTTACATTTACCTAAAAATTAAATAAACAACGTATAGTGGTATAGTGGTATGTGTTGTGTGTGTACGGAACAAGAAGTACCTATGGTATGGTATTAATTCCGCCGTATAATTGATGGGACAAAGTCGCCCGTTGTTCTACTTATACCATGCTTTGTATTTTGGTGTTCAATTTGTGGTTAAAGTGTTTTTGTGTTGCACTGTATTCGTAGCTCAAGGTTCGTAGGTGGTTGACAGTTTCCGTGGAATTCCCCGGGTATGGTATTACTGTTCCCCGGTAACTCGGTAATTTCCCGGGACAAAAGTACCTAATCAATGTGTGGCTAAACAAAAAACGCGGAGAGCAACGATACAGATATAGAGTAACACAAGATACAGAGAATTACTCTGTAGAGAGTTACTATGAGTGAGCAATCGTTTCCTGGAAATTTGTGGATTTCCACGAATTCGATGGTGTAATGGTCCAATTGCCACCCGACCAGTCTTATCCCGTTTTAGTGTGAACCCAATGCAAACAAACAGACGTTTCGTTTTTATTTATGGGTTTAATCACTCTTTTTCTTTTATTCAACAGAGTTACAGTCTTATACTTATGACGTTAGTTAAATTTAATCAATGCTTAAAATTGCCTGTCAAATTCTTGTTGACTTGAAATATCATAAGGAAAATTAGGGCTATCTGTCCCATTTTCTTATTGACATTTACCCGACCACGAACCAGAAGGCCTCCTACTAGAGCAGCAGCGAATGGTTGCGGGAGCAGTCGCTCAAACTGGCGCTCTGTGGGGGAGGCCTATGTTCAGCAGTGGACGTCTTCAAGCTGTTGATTGTGATGATGATTTAAGTAGGTATATATATATATACAACCATTTCTCAAAAACGCAGCTATAGGTACTTAGTCCAGTGCATTTTAGAGAGTTTACGAACAAAACTAAGGTACTTTTTCCTATCCTAAATAAGTTATTTATTAAACAAAAGTCTAAACTACTACCACACTAGTACTATAAAATTAACAATATAATACAAAACTACCCTAATCCTAAATAAGTATATCCTACATTAATGAAAAGAAAAGACATACTGAATCATGATTCGACATTTCCTACCGTACCTACCTTTGTCCTTTGACCTCACACAACAAAGGTCACGTTCTCGAGCCTTTTATACCCCAACCTGTTGATGTGGCACAGGGCTAATGGGTTTTCTATGGGGAACAACAGTTACATTACTTCACCTACTTGTGAAAATAATATGACAGTGGAAGGAAAGTACTGGAAAATATCAATGGAACAGAAAGAAAATGAATGAAAAAGTTCAAAAATGGATGGAGTGTTTAAACGACATTTACTCTCATTTACATTTACATTTACTCATCTTGTAGATTATTTTGATCCCGACAGTAAAATAGGATACTTTTTTGGTATTTAGCAGTTTTACGCTAGCTGTAATTAATTACCAAGATCTCTAAATTTTTATTATTGGTATGATAATTGAATAATAGCGTATTTGCATTTTGTTTGTTGGATTTAAACTTTGTTTTTTTATATTTTTTTCTAAAGGTGGCATTTCATCGCAGCGTGATCCCATTAATTTACACGCAATTGTCAGTAAGATTTTCAAAGTTATAAATTGAACCTTATTGCATTGAATGAACGCTTATTCAGCTACAAGTGATTAGCAATCAATTATGGCTCACAACTCCGATGGCTGTTGAGCCCGCTCGTGCAGGCAATTATTTCCACCAACTGATTGGCTTGCTCTGGGAAAATGGCCTGATTACGACCGAGGACAATGTTGAATTGCCGCCGATTAAAACTATTGGTTTGCCATAAGTTTTATACTTTTCATTCATTAATTAAAAAAATCTTTTTATAAATATATTACACTTAACGTACAATTCAGCGCTTCCTTCCTTCCTCTCGTGTAGGCAAGTGGTCAGCCCTAGTGTCAGAATTTTTAGGCCGCCTAAAGGCTTCCGACTTGGCTTAACGACTATTGTCTTACGACAACATCCGGGACCCACGGCTTAACGTGCCCTCCGAAGCACGGTAGCGCTCAGTTGTAAATACCACTTTTTGCTGTAGCGGTCACCCATCAAAGTAGTGACCGCAGCGAACGTTGCTTAACTTTACCGATCGGTTAGAAACGGCTAGTCGTGCTTCGCTATTCAGCGCTAAAATACTATGAACCTGAATGTATTTAAAACCTCCGGATATGAACGTCTGCACTAAAATTTGACTACTTTAAGTTTGCATTTATCTCTCTAGGAGTAGGACGTATAACCCAAATGCGTTACAATAGGTACGTCATTAGACGGGTTCTGAACCTTAACTAAGATTTCCTGTAGGTATTCCAAGGAGCTACAAAGAGGTCGCACGAAGAATCCAACTCGGCTGAGCAGCGTTCGGGAAGCTTCGACCTATCTTATTGTCCAAAATACCGCAGAGCCTGAAAACAAAGGTTTTCAAGCAGTGTGTTCCCATTGATGACTTATGGAACTGAAACGTGGTCTCTTACTGTTGGCCGCATTAGTATGCTCGGTGTTTCCCTGCGAGATCCGGAATGAAGAGATCCGCAGGAGGACTAAAGTGACCGATATAGCTCTTAAAATTAGCAAGTTGAAATGGCAATGGGATGGTCACATCGCTCGTAGATCTGACAACCGATGGGGAAGAAAGGTTCTCGAGTAGCGAACACGAACCGAAAGACGCAGCGTAGGCCGGCCCTCCACTAGGTGGACCGATGATCTGGTGAAAACCACGGGGAGCCGATGGATGCAGAAGCTGCTCAAGGTGGCGCTCTCTGGGGGAGGCCTATGTTCAGCAGTGGACGTCTTCAGGCTGTTGATGATGACGACAAGGACCAGTGGCCCTAAAAGCTTCTGTAAGCAGTTACTTAACTATTCGGTTATCAGTTTCACGGTATGCCGTAGCGTGAAAGTATAATAGGTGTAGTAGGTACCTCGTCGTTTGATAATTTTCCTCCATTTGCCCCAATTTGCCAACGTTCGTGCTAACCTTTTCATGAAGGCAGCTAGCCATACACGCAAAAAAGTATTTAACCCTTGAAATATGGACTGCTTTATATCTGGGTAGGTTAGTCCTTTCCTGGTTTGATAACGTGTTAATAAAGTAATTTAAAATGTTGAATAGATTTGTTGGTGACATGTTGGCCGGATAGTATGTACTATACTTGGTACTATAGGACGTACATAAATACTATCCGGCCAGCTTGCTTACCTAAATATTGTGTGGTAGTGTACTTAGTAGATTTTATAATTCTTTTCAACTGATTTAAAAATGGAAGAAGTTATCAATTTGGATGTACCCACTACCACAAAATACTACAGAAGTCAATCACATGTATGTACTTCACTTTTTATACCTACGCTCGGCGCTCACGCTAGGGCTGGCGGCGGCTGCGCGGGCGGCCGGCTCGCCGCGCCGAGCAGTAGGTACCTACCTACTTATCATAACTAAAATGCGGAAGGTGACCGTATTTTTTCATCATCCATACGTAAATACAAACATAGACTGCTAAAACCCTTCCATTGATATCGAAATAATTTTTTCGCAGTTATTAATATAATTAGATAAAGTTTTTTTGATGGCTAAATAATGCGGTTATGTTACATTTACATCTTCCTCATTAGATTATTGAAAACAAGCAAACCCTACCTACTTACCTCTCTGAAACAACTGGTAGCTTAAAAAACGACAATTCACCGTTTAATGTTGAATTTAAAAAACCGTCCACTGTTACAGTTATAATAACTATTTTTAGTTGCTCCATTTTTTTACAAGAATGTTCACAGACGCGTGTCTCAAGCGGGTGGCGCTCGCACTCGCACTACTCCGACAGACTCCGAGACATCATGTCGGTGAGCGGTGTCTATGTGTGCGTTGCTCGAGCGCACTTACTATGTTGATTGCGTTCTGTTAGTATTTTGTGCTACTACCCACAGACCGTATTACAGACATCCTAGGTCTGTGGATGTACCTATGCTTTTTTTCCTATGTTTGGTACCTCATAAAACTCTCATTTACAGCCGTCTTCTAATTTTTTTTATTGCTGTTATACAATAAAAAATAGTTAGTGCGGGTTGATGGAATTTCAACCATATATGGGTGCCGTGTTTTTGTGCGCCTTGATGTCCGGTGAAAGAAGGGAGATGGAGGAATAAGATCGTGTAATTCCTTCGCACACTCTCCAAAATGCAGTAGGTAAACCGATAAACTGGCAACTTTACGTCGGCACTCTAAACTGTGGAGCTTAGCTTTCACCAACGCATCGTTACCAATGAGTCTTTTGGCTCGTCTCTGAATGGAGTCCAAGGCTTCGAGCTGATATTTAGCCGAACAATCCCAAAGATGGCGACAGGATCGGACGAATCCGGATGAAATTACTACAAGTATAGTACCTAAGTATTAAGTATAGTACAAAGTGGCGCACTCTGGGGGAGGCCTATATTTAACAGTGAACATTTTCAGGCTGTTGATGATGATGATCTGCTTTTACATTAGTCCAATAGAAGTTTTATCAAAATCGGTAAAGTAGTTTGGTTAAATTTTCATAGGATATATTATTATTGCTAACATGACTGTATTTAATTGTTTTTGTTACTAGGCGACCCACAATATTGATCACGGGGTTGACCTACACGACAAGAAGTAGAATTTCAGTTCCATTCATTCAACAGAGGAATAAAAATACTATCTCAAGATTTTGATCCAAACAAGTGAAGAAAAAGACGTAGCGATAGCATGCACGATGGAAAAAGGTTTGAAAAGGGTGCCGTTGTACGAGGTGAAAAATGAGGGTAACGTGGATTTTTGAGATAATATTTTCTAGATTTCACCAGATTTAATCTCTTTAGGTAAAATATATGAGATGTTAAACATTTAGAAATTATATAGAAGAAAAAAAATTAATGACTTTTATATTAGGTATTTACTGAGTTTTGGCCGTGTGGTCCCGGCGGTGCAGGTGTGAGAATAGGACCGCCCCATCTCTTCCTGTGAGCGCCGTAAGAGAAATATCCAATGGGCAGCAGTATTCTCGGTACATTAAAATCTTCGGCGACCATACTACGCTGCCTGCCGTGAGCGGTTATTATTTGTTGTGTCTATTTAACTCTTCAACATAATTCACATGGCAACTTCCAACAATGCCACTTTATCATAGCCCTCCCCCCCTATGATGAACGTCCAAAGTGACTTTGTATGGGGGAGGCCTCAGCAGTGTATTTTTCCGGCTACAGAGTCTCGTTGAATAATTGATTGGATTCACTATCATCATCAGCTTATACCATCCCACTTTCCCACTGTTGGATATAAGCCTCTCCCAATACACGCCAATGAGCCCGGTCTTTGCCTCCATTCGTCCAGTTACTGCCAGTTGCCTTGCGTATATCATCGCTCCATCTCGCATTCGAGATTCTCGCCCCACCGCCCGGCGCGCGGCGTCTCTTGTTACGCTTTTACGAAACATTTAAACTTGTTACAGTATTACTCATGAAACGTTACTTTAAACAATACTTTATTAATTATATTTATTTATTTAATTGCTCATAATTTCATAATTTCATAATTTATTTATTCAATAACAATTTTTACATTGTGTTTGAAATTCACCTAAAACTCTAATCACCTATAATTAAATATAAATCAACAGTATAATTCAATATTTAAAGAATGATTTCCTAATTCCAGTTAATATGTACCTACTACTAACAGAAAACGATAATCAAACATAGCCGTTCTTGTCAATAAAATCCTGTACGGAGTAAAAACACTCTTCCAGCAAAAGTCTTTTCAGTCTTACACGAAAAATAGAGAGACTATCGGTCGATTTCATCTCCATGGGCAAACAATTAAATAACTTGACAGCCTGGTACCTGGAACAGTGTTTAGCAATATTCAATTTTTGCAAAAGGGCACAATTTAGGTCTTTTCTTCGTGTTTCTAATCTAATGTTTTTCTGTTACTTACTTTTCTGTTGCTTACATAAACTTAGTACTTAAGTATACAACTTAAAGTAACCAAAATATATGTCCTTTTTTTTATGCAATTGAATGACGTGACGAGCTAGTCGTTCACCTGATGTTAAGCAACACGGCCACCCATAACAGTTGCAGTGTCACTCGGAACTTTAAAACAATAAAGTTTCGCGTGGCACTGCACTGCGCACGTCATCCTGAGACATCACACAGTCAGATTACTAGACTGAGTGATCAGATCATAAAGTCTCATTTGCCTAGAAGTCTTTGCATTTGCCCAGTAATTTCACTAGCTACAGTGCCCTTCAAACCGGAACACAGTAGTGCTTGCACACTACTGCTTGGCGGCAGAATAACTGGCAAAGCGGTGGTACCTACCTAGACGAACTCCTAGACGAAGTCCTCTGACAAGTGTTGCAATTATTTGTTAAGGCAAACAGTAACTTTGACTAATTAAGCTAGGTACTTACATAGGTATTTAGTTATTTACATTAGTAAGTATAGTAATAAAATTGTTAACATATGGTGGCAGTAGCTAAAACTAACCTATATCTAGAATTTTACACTAATTATGAACTGTTACTAAGCTAAGTTTACATAGCTATTAAACAGGTCAGGTGTAAGCTACTAATACTAAAAGTTCACCACAATAGCCCAGATTTATTTTTCACCTTTACCTACTTATACAAAATAGTTTAACATATGCCATACCATGCCTTGTCAGTTATAATTAGTTTTGTACTCAACAGGGCCTCTTGGTGTTAGCTTCGGCCCCACCAATGCCTCCCAAATGTCCGGGCTAGACCCGAGAATCAAATTAAATAGAAGAATAATAATATATTTTTTTATAATATTTTTGTAATTTATTTTTATATGAATATTGTAGAAAAACTTAATTCTAAGAAAAAACAATAAATGAGAGAATATACAATACATGGATGGATAATAGTAGCACGTATGTTCTTTTATGAAATTAAAGTATTTTTGTGATTTAAGTAACCGTCTAAAGAGTAATAACATTTTTGTTTTAAAAATTTTTTGAGTTTACTATGGAATATTGTGTTTTTAGTTTCGGTTATGATATTTTTTGGGATTTTTTTTGTAAATCTTAATTAACATATAATGTGACCCTCTTCTATACATTTCTAATTTTGGTTCTGGTAGCATTAGTTTTTGTCAGCGTGGGTTTTGATCATATTTATACACCTTTAATTAATTTCACCTAAAACTCATTAAGTCAAATTATGTTTTATTTTAGGTATAACCTTTTGATCAAGGTTTGTTTTATCTACCTCATCACGTAAACACATTTTCACCCGCTACAGTTAAGTCGAAAGTTGTAAAAATACCTAGGTAACATCTAAATGCCCTAAAAATACTCGCCAACTAAATCCCAATTATATTTTACCCAATTTTTATTCCAACTGGCCCTTATTTTGTTGAAGTGGAATATGCTAATTAAATTACTCCCTTTTCAATTTTCCTCATTTTTTCACCGAATCTACCCTCAAAAGTTTTTGTTTCCTCATTTGCCGCGGGTAAATGAAGAATAGGATGTTTTTCCATGTTTAATTCTGTAAAACAAAATCTAACTCGGGATTTTGTTCTGAAAGTAATTTTGATCCTGTAGGTTTAATTTGAAACATGTTTAATCTGTATATTTAACCACAGCAATTAGATTTTGAACAAAGCAACGTTTTGTATCTTGCCTATTTTGGATCTTTATAGATTGCACGTATCTCTGGGTGTTAGGACTTTTCTGCAAAGTTCGTCTAGGTAGGTTACCACCGCTTTGCCAGTTATTATGCCGCCAAGCAGTAGTGTGCAAACACTACTGTGTTTCGGTTTAAAGAGCATTGTAGCTAGTGAAATTACTGAGCAAAAGAGATTTTATGATTTGATCTTACGGTCTAGTAATCATATTCCTGGACTGTGTGATGTCTCAGGATGACTTGCGCAGTGCAGTGTCACGCGAAACTTTATAATTTAGAGTTCCGAGTGATACTGTAATCTGTTATGGGCAGCCATGACGCTTAACATCAGGCAAACGACTAGTCGAAAAATTATCGCGCGTATATTTTCGTCTTTATAAAACGATATAAACATGAGCGTTTCTACGATGTAGGTATACCACCCTCATAAAGATCATCAACTTTCTTCTGATTAAGGAAAGGATTTTTTTAATTTTGAACGATAGTAGGTACTTACTTTTTTTTAAATAGTTATAGGCATAGCATTTGACCACTGTCTCACCTGCGGTGCGAGCACCGATCTTCCGATCGATATATTTAACGAATTTTAATGTCAAATTTGACATAAATATTCGATAAAACGTAATCGGTAGCACGGAATGTATTTTATCGATGTCGACATAAATTCGATAAATCTTAACGATTGAGCCGACCGACATCGACAAAACCACGCATGGATCTAATTTTTGACATTTGTCATCGGTTTATTCTTGTCGATTTTATCGAATATACCGAATTTTTATCGGGTTTCCATAGTTGGTCGATAACAAATTTATAATATTTTAAAAGTGGATTTTGGCTATATTTTAATATTGTAAGCCGAAAGGAGAACGCGTCGGGATGTCTTGATGTCCAAAGAATCAACAGGCTGCGTATAAGAGATTCCAATTCCAATAATTCTTTCGACCTACCTAACGAACACTTTTGGGGTTATTTTTAGAATTCTTAAAGAAATAGCCCTTGCCCTTATTGACGGTGTCCAGAGTGATCTAAGAGGGAGCCGATCAAATGGACTGGCAGTGAATGTTATAGTAATTAGTAAGTACTTCCCGAAGTGATACCTATTTGCTTAAATTATATTCTAGTTATTGTATTTTATTTTACTTATACTTGGAAATTCATTGTTGTAGATCTTACGGTACGCTTTTACGCCCGCGCCGTTGGCAGTTACCAAAAGTGCATCGGTCAAGAACACAATATCGCACTGGGTTAAAGGACTGTAAGCAAGCTTGTACATGATTTGTCGCAAGCAGTTCTACAAAATCTCATGAGCAGTTACATCAAGTTTCTTAGCACTGCAGGGGACAGGAGGGCAGTTGCTGGTGGTCAAATCCATACAGTAGTTTTTGCATGAAGGAGTAGTAAACACCCATACATGATATATCCTCACAAACTTGCATGTTTATAATATTAGTAGGAAGTAGGATAAATATCACTGAAAAGCAACCTCTGACAACCTTTGGATGGAGAAGAAACAAAATGTACAGTAAGTAATAGATAAAGAGTATCATAAATGTAGGCAATAGTTAAAATGTATAAAATAAAATGGTTTTTCAAGTTTCATATGTGTTTACTTCTATTACTTATGCACTACCTACCTGTATTTGATATAATAATACAGTTACTGTAATATCTTACAGCTGAATAATTAGGTAGGTACCTAATCTATTCCTTTCGGACAGTAGGTATATTATTTCTATCCTCTTCAATAACATTTCACATGAAAATAATGAATTCTCTGTAATATTTCATAAAAATGTATTAGAATAATAGGTTATAAGGCAGACAAATTTAAAAAAAAATAGTTCTTAAAAATCCGTTAGATGGCGTTGAGGAGACATGGCCGTGAATCACAGACCTAGCATGTCCGTGTTAGATTAGATTAGAAAAAAACAATCCAATGGTAACAATGATTCCCACCAAATATCGAAGTCAATGGATTAATATTTCGTGACTATATTTCTGTTTACTTTAAAATAATAAAAACTTCAAAATCTGCCACAAATTTTGAATGTTTTTATACTAAACTTGTAGACATAATGTATAATACTGAATAATTAACTATGATAAATTAAAATATTTACAAATAGGTATAAACTAAGTGTTAGCAAAACGATCTTAGGTGCAAGGGGAAGTGCCCAGAACGCTGGCTACATTTGAATAGCAATGCCGATTTCTTCGGAAAAACATATTTATATAGCTATATTTCTGAATTTTACTTCAAAATAATAAAAACTTGAATGAAATGAAAGTGACACTGCGCTATGACAGAGGGCAAAGCCACCTCACAAAAACAAGATATGTCTCTAGCAGCGCCATCTACCTTCGGTTGTAGAACTACGTGCCGTCCTTGAGGTCATATCTCTTAGTCGTCTGTGGTTTAGGTGTTTTTTTTTATTAATACAGGTGAATGAATGACACAATTCTATTTTTTACCTAATCTGTGAAATTTTCCGTGATATCTAGTTACTCTGTGAGAATTAAGAACGAATGATCGATAAGATGTCGACTCAATAAAGCTCTCGAAAGACGTCGACAAAAATTACCGATCTTAGATCCATGCTACAGGTTACCGATAAGATCGATAAATAAAATCGGTTTATCGACTCGATAAACTTGTCGAACCGAAGATCCATGCTCGCACTGCTGATGGCCTAAGTAATGACGCGGTCCACGGTGGTGCATGCTTGCATAGAAGATACCAGGGGCCGTACTGTGACCTCTTACCGCGATTCAAATGACGACCTAAACTGAACCACTACTATACAAATTGTATTCGAGTAGGTAATATAACTGTTCACTCTTGACTTGAAGACACCCAGGTTTTTATTTTAACACTTTGACGGATAAACCGCCGAGAGCCGTAAAAATATTTGCTTATGATGTGACACCACGTCTGTGGCCGGTGAATTTTAAAACGCCAAAGCTGACTCTCCTTCGACTGCCGTTTAATTCCCGTGCAATGACGTAGAGCCACGTGATTCTGTGCCGTTTGTTGTTAAGTATACAGTTCTCTAGTATCACGGCAAAAACTCCCAGAGTGATGTTTTTGCAGGTCCTCACCCACTAATTGATGTGTATGATAGGTCAGCCCATTCATTGACGATATCGCCTGTGGCCGTTTAATGTCGCAGCGCGTGCTCATCGATAATGTACATATTTACATCGACAGGCGGGAAGTAAAATGTATTGGACTAATCAGTGCCATTTTGCGAGATGGACCTGTGTCCGTCAAAGTGTTAATTGTGATCGTATTAAAGTGTGGATTAACACTCTAGTAAATCTTTTATAACGGAACAATAGCAGTATTATGCTGGTGCTAAGTAGAGCTCTAAAAATCTAGTCACACCCAGCCATAATGAACCATTCCACGTAAAATCGCGTGTCGCCACTGTATAAAATAAATGTAGGACGAATACTGAATGTATGAATTTTAATTTCGTAGTTATTATTACATTCAATCTATAATAATATTGTTTTAATTTCTTTGGCGACCTCTGTGTTGTTGGGCAGGTTGGCTCATAGCCCGGAGGCACAAAATACAACAGAAGTCAATCAACGTAGTAAGTGCGCTAGAGCAACGCACACATAGAACCGCTCACCGACACGATGTCCCGGAGTTTTTCGAAGTAGTGTGAGTGCGAGTGCCATCCGCTTGAGACACGCGTCTGTGAACTACCTTATGCAAAAATGGAGCAACAAAAAAAAAGCTATAATAATTGTTTAGTGGACGGTTGTTTAAATTCAACATTAAACAGTGAATTGTCGTTTTTTAAGCTACCAGTTGTTTCAGAGAAGTAAGGTATTTGTTTGTATTTCGATGGTTCGTTTTAATGTAACACAGAACAGTTAGGTAGGTAGGTAAGTAATTAAAGGTAGGGTGGGTTTTGCTTGGCGAGCCGGCCGCGGCCGCCATGCCGCGCCCGAGTTACGCGACTGACATTAAAATTGAAATATTTTAATTATTATTTAGGTTGTTATAATTCCGTTCTTCCCGTTTCATTCTCAACAATAAATTAAAGAACTAGATACGAATATCACTACCACGATAGTTTTTTGTGCATAAGCCAAAGCTGACGGCCCTAGCGCGAGCGCTGAGCGTAGGTATAAAAATTGAAGTACATACATGTGATTGACTTCTGTTCTATTTTGTGCCGGAGGGGTGGGCTCACAGAGTATAGTCAATTGTTTTTTTCTCTAATCTGTGGGCGGGCTCGATTCCCGCGACAGGCCTAGTATTTGTGCACACGAAAAAGCACAATAACTGGGTGTGGGTGTTGTCTTTCCCCTTATCTTTTTCTATCTCCATTCCATTATCTCTTTGACAAGGTTGGGGTGTACAACCAATTAAGGCTTGTATATTCGTGTATCCTAAAATCACATTAATCCAAACAACTTTTCATACATTAAAACGGAATCAAGAGTTTTGTCGTTCTGTTTTTACGTATGAAAACTTGTTGGATTCATGTGATTGTTTTGTTGAACATTTTGTGATGTTATTTTTAAGGTTTGGTTTGGTTAATAATATTTACCAAGTGCGATTAGTGAAGTGTCCCTTTGAAATGTCGTATATACAATTTAATCGCGTTTTCCAAAGTCTATCAGAGCGCCTGGTCGATGCGACGCGTGACCAAAATGCTGGCACTTATTTGGCCCAACGCATCAGCATTGCAATTCAACGTGGCAATGCGGCCAGCATGTTGGGTACGCTACCTACCGGTAGTGGGCTGGAGCACTTGGACTGTCTATAGGCCATCGCGGCTATTATAAAGTCCATAAGTGTTCTTTGTAGTAGGTAGTGTAGCTAGTTTAGTTTAGTTTAGTTTAGCTTAGTTTAGTTTAGTTTTTATTATTGTAGTAGTTAGCTTGAGTAATAAAGGCAACTAAGTTAGGTAATATATGAAAAGATGATAAATTAGAGCCATGTTATTAATATTAGATACAATAACAGCCTTAATATATTAAAGCTAAATACCAGCATATTAGTAGACTCCAATATAATTAAAAAAAACTTATAATAAAGTATGACTGAGGCAAGCAGGGTCTAGTATTACAAAATATAGCTAAGGCCAAGCCAAGTCAACAACTTAATTACAACATCAAATCACAAAATTTACACTATAGGTACACAAGTTTAAAATCTATTATCAAAACAAAAAGGTACATTTTTATCATACATAGTAGAGAGAGAGGTTCCACATGTTCACATGTGATAACGACAATAATATTATTAAAAGAAAACAAATGACAATCGTATGTTTGAAAGAATCACGTACTGCCCAAAGAGAATATAATCACTAAAATGTGAAAGTGCTAAAAATAGCCTATTCGCAATAAAAAAAAATTGATTTTGATTCTGATTAACGCCCACAGATTAACGAATACCAAGGAGTATAGAAAAAAAGCTTTTACTGGTGCTAATATTTACGTAGAAGAAAAAAGATCTGCTAAATCTATAGAGCATAATTATAAATGTAGGGCTAGCTAACCTTCTCTATTTACCTTTTATTGTGCCTTTGTACAAACTTGAACGACTAAATTCATAACCAACATAAATAACACGTCTAACGATCAAATCCATATACTTAGGATGTACGAAAAAATTCTAGGTCTGTGATCAAAACGGAAATCTGGACCCTTCCCTCTATTCTATTGGGTTTCCTATATGTATAGAGTGCTAGAGCATCGACACATGAGACTATTCCAAACTCAAAAAAATATACATTTTAACATTCATCTTTATTACATTGCTAATTCAATAAATAGGAGATCAATATAACTAAGCTTCAGGATATATAACTATTGTTTTCATTCATGTTTCAGGGTCTTTGAATAATCGCTTCTTAACCTCGAATAGACCTAAGTTCATCTTCGTACTTGTTTGTGTATACTCGTTTGGGGTCGTACATCTCAACGAGCTGGTCCCAGTACCCTTTCTCGTAGTTGATGAGATGGTTGATGACCTTGCGGATGCCTCGACGCTGAGGACCCGTGCATTTGCTGCATCCCGTCTGAAGAGCGTCGGAAATGTGGTCTGGAAAAGGGAGTATAGAAAAGTAAATATTTAATTATTTTAGTGGCTTGTGAGCTGTAGACCTCGTGAGTCTATCTTTGCATTTAAACAGAAATTACATTTAACGTATTCAACACCCATCTCCGCACTTAGAAAAATTTGCAAATATTGAATCGACAAAAGTCTCCATTGAAATTATAAAACCTAAAACTTTACAAGAATCGGTTGAGAAATGTGCCCACGTAGAAGACAACAGCCGGCCGGACATCCGTCGGACAGACATACAAAATCATTTTCTTCAAGCTGAAACGGAGACGCTTCCCGCTCGGTTGGTCAAAAAATAATGATGAAAAATGGAAGAGTTGTATTTCAAGAAGAAAAATTACACCTACTATCTTTATCGTACCCTAATGTCTTCTATATTCTTCATTCAATAGTGTAACCAATAGGGTAGATGTACATTAGACCACATTCGCAGAAAAAAGAGAGCAAAATGCACAAAACCAATCTTATATCCAAAGTACCAGGCAATCATAAATCTAAAGAGCCTTTGAATTTGATATTTATCTGGACTCAATAGGACCTATTGATTTAGTACATATAGATAAACTAAAAAATATATCAGAGAGCATCGTAAATCGAATGAAAGTACCAGGCAAGCATAAATTTAAAGAGCTTTTTAGCTTCACCTTCACATTCAACATTTTTTATATATACTCATAGTTCATCTATTGGGTGAACCATGGGCATACATTTTTCAGATTTACCCGTGGTTGACCGATTGGGTAGGCTACGGATACAAAAAGGTACTCGTGGTACATCTAAGTGAAGCACGTAGGTGTCCCACAGGTAAGACACCAGGAATAAGAAAGATAACATACTTTTGAGCTCCTTCCCCTCGGGAGTACACTTTCCCTCCTCCAGAACACACTTGATGTAGGCTTTTAGAAGACGTTTGTTGCCGATTGCCTCGTCTATGTTCATGCCATCGTACTTGTCACTGTAGCTGTCAGCGTAAGCATGGAGACAGGAGAGAGAGATCAGCAAAGCGATGAGGAGGAGATTCATGCTGAAACAATGATTATGATGATGAATGTGAGTGTGTGTGTGAGTTTTCTACTTATTCTAGGTAGGTACCGGTACATGTTACATTTCATTTTTCATACACGCAGATGCACTTATGGTATAGAACTTCATCCTCCTCTTTGCCTTTTCCCATTTGTTATTAGGGTTGGCTTCCAATCTAAGCTGTAGCGGCGAGCTACCAGAATTACACGAGTGACTGCCATCTGACCTCGCAACCCATAAGGAACCAGTAACAGGGATGGCTAGATCAGGCGTCAGATTCTATCAGGCTTCTGACTACCCGTTACGATTGCCATGGATGTTCTTATGACTACCGGGACCGACGGCTTAACGTGCTCTCCGAGGCACGGAGCGATGGCATCGGAAACTGCACACAACTCACTAGATAAGTCATTGGTGCAGGGCCGAGGATCGAACCCGGTGTCGTAAGATTGCGAAGCGCACATGCTACCGCTCGGCCACCATCGTCCTTATGAATTGTAAAAGAAGCATAAAATCTGTTTTGCCCTGCAGGGTTCATGTTGTTACTATACTGATATTATGATAAAATATCCAAGTTAGAAGAAGCCTTTGCCTACACGACAAAAAGAAGAAGAAAAAGATGATGATAATTATATTAATGCACAAGTAGGAATAGAGTAAATGAATATAAATAATAAATTTATATTGATAACTACACCGTATTAAACATTTTGATTTAAATATGTATGACTTTCATGACCCCAACTTTTAATAAAAATGGTTTCATTGACTTTGTAATATTAATGTTCTTTTTTGTTTCAGGTAAGTTAGCAGAACAAATTAAATATAATATGGGGCTTCATTATAGCAGTGAGTGGTAAACTTAATTAAACAAAATATTATTTTTAATCAACTCACTTCAAAATTCAACTGTTCAGACACTGAAGGAAAATGTAGACTGTGAAATTGTCAGAAAAGTCTTGCTTTTTATATTACAAAGATCGCGTTTATGGTTAATTGAAAACAGTGACATTATACAAATGATTTTCCTTCTTTTAAATCCTTCATTTCTACCACAAACCTTGAACTAGAGGTGATTATAATGAAACATGAAACCGATCGTGTCTTAAACAATTACGTTTGTTTTGTCTCCATAGTTCCTTTGGCAGTTTTTGACGGAATTTACTGAGACTTTTTTGTCCCTTCAGTTATTTTACAAGGTATAGGATTTACTGAGATTATTCAATTTCTCGGCGGTTCCAATTTATATATTCACGAATTTCAAAAAACACACACGCACATCCCCACATAAAAGTCAACATTTCACATGGTTACCTACTTCATTTTCATCATCGGTTATTACTTAGAGTATAGCTAAAAGCATAGAGAGATCATCAAAACGAAAAAACGTCCACTGCTGAACATAGGCCTTCCCCAAAGAGCGCCCTGTATCTAGGGACCCAGGAACTACGAGGACCGTGGTCCCACAACACCCAGACACAGAACAAGTATTTGCGCTTTTTTTTCACGAGTCAAATACTTTTCCTGTCGCGGGAATCGAACCCGCCGCCTCCGAACTATGAGCTGACCTGCTCAACCACCACACCACAGAGGCTGTTTAAAGATACCAATGTTTATGATCAATGGAAGGTACGAACTTTGCAGAAATGTTAGGACTTTTCTGCAAGTTCGTCTATGTAGGTACCCTAGTACCACCTAGTAATACCTACTATAAGCTTGTGGCGTAATTACTCATTACCCGCTGTTATTATAAACTTAATTGTTAATTACCTGCGCCCGCAGCTTGGCCATTTCACAGAGGTAATTATATGCATTTAGATTTTAATGTAAACGAAAACTAATTAATGGTCACCTAAACACAGAAAAAAATGTGTGGTTATTTCACACAGCGCCATCTAGTCCCAAACTAAGCATAACTTGTACTATGGGAACCAGATAACTGATAAAATACTTAGATACTTTTTGTTTGTAAATGCATACATAGAATACAATATAACACCCAGACACAGAAAAAACACCTATATTCATCACAAAAGTGTGTGTCTCGGGTAGGAATTGAACCCACAGCCTACACTTCAGAAAGCAGAACTACTACTACCAACTGAGCTATCAGAAAAAATGAATAGTATGAGTCATCATCAATTATTGGCTGACAACGTCCACTGCTGAGCATAGGCGTCTTCTATAGAGCGTCACTTTGAGCGGCTGCATGCCTCGCCTCTTCGCGGTATTGACGGGGTCGTCGATCATCTAGTAAAGTATGAATATGCTTGTACTAATTAACTCTGCGTCAGAAATGGCCATCTTCAAGAAAAAAGTGTAGGGCAGTTCTCATGTTTTTGCTCGTACATAATAATTATAGCGCAACGTCGAGCTATGGAGAGAGCTGTGTTCGGTGTTTCCCTGCGAGACAAGATCCGAAATGAGGAGATCCGCTAGAGAACTAAAGTGACCGATATAGTTTTTAGAATTAGCAAGTTGAAGTGGCATTGGGCAGCCCCATCGCTCGTAGAACCAACCAGAACCACCGATGGGAAAGAAAGGTACTCACCGAGTGTGCAGGAGGCAAGTCGCTCTAAGTGGCGCTCTGTGGGGGAGGCTTATGTTCAGCAGTGGACGTCTTCAGGCTGTTGATGATGATGATGACGACATAATAATAACTATTATATACATTTCAAGGGAATATCCATACCTAAAACCCAATTATCACAGGGTAAGCAGGGGCAGGGGTATCGGTGGCACGTCTTGTGTTACAGATGTCCACAGGCTACGGTGACCTCTTCCCATCAGGAGGGCCGTATGCTTGTTTGCTACCTATAGCATGAAAAAAAACCCACTGGGTACACCTCAAGCCAAGGTTGTACGTACCTTATTTGCAGGTATAAGGGAATTCAAGTACTTACCCTACATGTACATATTGTTCTTTTATGTTTTCTATATTAAAAAGTAGTTTGTATTTATTTCAGTTTATAAATCTACTACTTTAAGATAACAATCGCAATATAATTTAGTTTATAAATATTAATTTGGAATGTTTAATCGCGTCTTATAATAATGACTGCAATTAACATCCGGCCTTCATTTATAAACGCCATTGTGTTCAAAACCCTGACTCGTAACATCCGTTCGTGATTCAGGAATCTTCTAGCTATTTGTATATATAAATAATTTGTATAAGCTATAGAGCCTCATTGTTGCGAATGTTGCAATTCTTTAACATAGTTGCAAATGGAGGAGATTTTCCTCATAAAAAGTGCCAACGTTTTCTACTTCGATGTCCTTTTATTATGTTGGCTACACCACAGACCTAAAATGTTTTCGTTACGTACATCCTAGGATTATGGTCTACACAGTGATAGATAACTATAGCAATATCTTCGTAGACTTATATTGATTGTATCTACTTAATATGAGGTTGATTATGGTACCGCTCCCCCTCCTCTCCTACAGGCAAGTAGCCATTCAAAGTGGCGCTCTATGGAGGAGGACGTCGTCAGGCTATTGGTAAACATATATACATACGACTGTCAAAATCATATTAATCATAAAAACCTTTTTACAGTTTCAAAATAATATTTTTAATCCAATATGTTGGTAGTAAACAGCCCATGTTGCCAGATCAAGGCTGCCAACCAACAGCGTACAGTTTCCCTCCGGACACATATTCAAATAAATTCCCAAGCACGCTGTAATATTTATCTTCTAGCTCCCATAAAATATACTGTTTTTTGGAGAGGAAAAAGGTGCGTCACAGTCGCACGTAAAATAGATGTGTAAGTTTTTATAGGTAGATCATTTTAGTAACCCTAAAACGGTGGTATATTAAGGTATAATAAGGAACAAAGTGGCAATTTCGCTTTAGAACTACAGTACCTATACTGAAACTACTGTTCTGTATTCTGTATGAGAATATTCCTACTTTAACGCTACAATCATAAACTTACGTGTAATATTGTGCTGTGCGCAACAAGTAAGTAGATGAAACTCAAGTAACTTACAGTTACATAGTTTTACTTTTAATGAAATAGTAGTGGCGTCTTCAGACTGCTTCGCATTCACTACATACGCTTTCTCGATTAGTCTACACTACACTCAACAATCTCTCGCCTATTTCATCCTGAATGTAAGTGAAAGGAGACGGAGAGTGTGTATGTATCTACGATGGATTGTGATTTATGCAGGATGACCATTTCACGGATGCGTCGTATTTCAAACTAGCGGTCCGCCCCGGCTTCGCACGGGTATAATAGTTTTCGCAGCGCACGCGATGTAAAAAATATTTTAGGTAACTTTTTTACATCTTGGGTCACATTATTGAAGTTTTAGTAACGATCCCTAATTTTTTTGAAAATATTACATAGCCTATACCACCCGGGGATAGAGTAACTTCCCAACAGGGATAGAATTTTTCAAATCGGTTCAGTAGTTTCGGAGCCTATTCAATGCAAACAAACAAACAATCAAATCTTTCCTCTTTATAATATTGGTTTAGATGACAGGACAAACAGCCCTTGATGCAAAAATAAATAAAGAAGCAACGATACAAAATCTGAGGTCACGGCTAACGGCTAATAGAACTCCATCAGAATGGCGAGCTTAACAAAAAGTTACTTATTCATTTGTTAAGCTCCATTTTAATTAAAACTTCCTTATTAATCGTGGAAGTTTGAGAACAGTTCTTTTTACATTTACTAGAATATTTATTTAAAATCTAGGCAGTTCACAAAGTTAAGATTACTAAGTGAAACGTTAGTACACATGTATTGTGGATTTCGGGAGAAAGACTTCCGAGCATAGCTTTTTACTGGGTAGACAACATATATAAAATCATCAAAAACAAATCAGATAGCATTTAGAGGTGGAAAAGCGTTAGCACTTTTTGTATGGGGGGGGGGGGGGGGGGGGGGGGGGGGTGTTATACGCTTCGCTTAATTGTTTTGTCTGTCTTCTAATTATTACATATTATATCGGTGAAAAGAAACATGAAAAATGAATTAACTTTTGCGTAAGTCATAATAATTATAAGTAGTAATAATTCCTGCTGAAAAACAGTTAAATTGCAGGTGAAATTTAGAACGCTTACGTTTGAAAACAGCAACACCTATATAAAAAGAGAAAAATTACAACCTTCCTTAACTTGTAATGCAGTAGGTACCAACTTAATTCCTCTAACACATGCTGCCCTCCTCTTATTTGCATAATTGGTAGGAAACCGTGCTTGAATGTAGAATGATACAGTGACAAAGTTTTATTATTATGTTGGCACTCGCACACGGCATCTTTGCACACGGCCATGCTTGCGGTCGAGTTTATCACCATTGATTTTTAAAGTTATTGTTACGAGCCTGAGAACCTCTATAACGTTGAAAACAGACCTCTTTATCTCTTCCCTCTTCTTTCGAGTCACAAGGAAAAGTTAATTATTAGCAGTTTTGTGTCAAAAGCGAGCAGAGTGACAATGAGAAGAGATGGGAAGCAAGAGGCACATTAGTTGAATGATGAAAAAACGTTCTCCTGAGATCACAAAAAAAATCTAATCACGAATGGGATTTGAACCAGCATCATATTTTTTATCTTCAAACTATCGATACACATGACAATTTTTTAAGTAGAAATTCCTTATTCATAACTATGAAGTAAGGTCACTGTTTGATTAGTAAATTGTGGCTGTACTGTATATTAACTTATAAATATTTACCACCGCAGTATTACAGAATATTTTTCATTAAATTTGAATAAAAAATCATAAATGAACCCGCTGTAAGGAATCCGCTCTCTGGGGGAAGCCTATGATCAGCAGTGGACGTCTTCAGGCTGATGATGATGATGACTGTAGTAGGAATTAGTTAAAACAATACAGGCACTACCTCCTATGCTCGTTAAGGCTATGGTCTCCTGTAAACGCCGTCGACAGCGTACAGCGTCACGCCGTACGTCGCGTCACGATGCTTACTATAGAAATGTACTGTTGTGGTCTCTTTCACACGCTGACGTTGGCGTGTGGACGCCGTAGGCGGCATTCAAACGCTTTGCACCGCGTCTCTAGTTATTTCGAAGCAATGCAGAGTGAATATTGTATTTGGCGTCAGTACAAAATGTCGAAATTTGATAAAGAAAAATACGAGTTATTGATTGAATCAGTCAAATGTTATAGTGCATCATACAAAGTAACACAAGCGCTGCCAAAAGTGTCGAATTTATATTCATTTTGTATCACACGACTACACGCAAGCACTGTTTGTCGACTACTTTTGTAACGAGACGTCATCGTTCGCTATGAGATGTATTGACCGCTGACGCGATGCCTGGCGTTCAGACGTCGATTGTCGGTTGAAGTCGGACGCCGCATATAGCATTTAATAGGAGACCGATGCCTATAAAAGGCTATATTTTGATAATAGTCATAAAAGATTAAAACCAACTTGTTTGACAACCCTAAGGGACGAAGTGCATAAGCAAGCTTATTATTCTATTCAGCACTCCAATTGCTACTTTTGATTCAGCTTAAATTTCATATTTTGAGTTAAGATTTTATTCAAGTAATCCGTTTCGGCACTTATTTGCAGGCAGTCTTGATTAAATTTGTTAGAGGTCGTATACCCGAGTTGTCTTTATTAGTCGTAAAACTGTAGATAATACAATTTCTTACTAATTTTGTTACGGGCAATCTTGTTGTTAGTTGAAAACTTGTATCTTCGTCTATTATACAATAATGTTTCTATGTGCGTTCTAAAATATGTTAGCGCTGGTCGAATTTCGCGCCACGCTAGTCTTAATGACATCATTCGCCGGGCTTTTACCATCGCCAATGTTGCAGCCATTATCGAACCGAATGGTTTCATGCGTGACGATGGTAAAAGACCCGACGGAATGACTCTGGTTCCCTGGAAGATGGGGCGGCCTTTAGTGTGGGACGCTACTTGCGTCGATACTATGGCGCCGTCACACCTTTCCGAAACACACGTTAGGGCCGGCGCCGCGGCTAATTCTGCTGAGCAGCTAAAGCGGCGCAAATATAGTAATCTCGGTAGCGGCTACATATTTAAGCCGTTTGGTGTTGAGATCCTGGGTCCGTGGGGACCGGGAGCTCATCGCGTTTTCCAAAGTCTATCAGAGCGCCTGGTCGATGCGACGCGTGACCAAAATGCTCGCACTTATTTGGCCCAACGCATCAGCATTGCAATTCAACGTGGCAATGCGGCCAGCATGTTGGGTACGCTACCTACCGTTAGTGGGCTGGAGCACTTGGACTGTCTATAGACCATCGCGGCTATTATACAGTCCATAAGTGTTCTTTGTAGTAGGTAGTGTAGCTAGTTTAGTTTAGTTTAGCTTAGTTTAGTTTAGTTTTTATTATTGTAGTAGTTAGCTTGAGTAATAAAGGCAATTTGCCCGTTAAAAAAAAAAATGTTTATAATTATCTTATTGCGTTTACATTTGGTCTAAATATAAAAACTGTTTATGATCAGTTTTTACAATAGCCATATAGCGGGACTGTAGACAGACTTAATGATCACTTGCATTGGAATGAATGTACAAAAACTCACATGATTTACCATATGTCTGGACGAACCAAACCTAGGTTTAAGGCATATTTTACCGAATATGAGCTGTATTTTTTTTCATGGTTAAAAATAAATAAAATAAAAATAAAAACCGTTTAGCCACTGCATACTAACCCATCTATAGGCGTGTCATAATTATGCCTAGCTTTTGCAATAAAAAACAATATCACAACATCAATACCTGTGGACATTTCACACAGCGCCATCTAGCCCCAAACTAAGCATAGCTTGTACTATGGGAACCGATAACTGATAGAATACTTAGATACATTTTTGTTTGTAAATACATACGTAGAATACAATATAGCACCCAGACACGGTACAAACATCGATGTTCATCACACAAATGTTTATCCCGAGGGGGAATAGAACCCGCAACCTATAGTTCAGAAGGCAGAGCTACTACCAACTGAGCTATCAGGCCAGTCAAAAGTTTTTGCACCAAAAAAAGAAAACAAATATTGAAGTAGGTATAATAAACTTAATTTTCTATCTTTGTATTAGTTTTTCTGAGATATATATAGTTTATAATAAATAACAGTATGGCCTTTATATAAATTATTATAAAATATGTAATACCAATAACATTCTCCTCTATAAAACCTTGTCCATAATCACAACACAAAATATAATGGAGCAAGGACGCACGAAGCGTTATTGACAGCGCCCTATAAAATACGATCGTCTGACCGGCCGCCTGAAGGTAATGTTCCTTAAAAGACTTGCTCGACATATTGTTGAGAAATTGGATTATATGTTGGAAAAAGCAGATAAATATTGAGTTGTTTTCCTTTTTTTTAACGGACGCAATGTGTCTTTATTACTCAAGCTAACCCACAGATAACCCCCAATAGATACCCCATGAAAGACGACGACCGCGCACCACGCATCGGTGTAAATGGTTCTATATAAATCGCCGCTTCGCAGCCTATGGCGAGTTCATTATTAGGGCGTCACTCGAAACAGCCAATAATAGCGCATTGGCTCCAGTCCCCGCAACCCGCGCCTTCCTCCAGTTTTGGTGAACTAGGATCCGAACAAAAATCCCCTAATGCGGTATCTATTGGGGGTTATCTGTGAGCTAACCACTACAATAATAAAAACTAAACTAAACTAGCTACACTACCTACTACAAAGAACACTTATGGACTGTATAATAGCCGCGGGGGCCTATAGACAGTCCAAGTGCTCCAGCCCACTACCAGTAGGTAGCGTACCCAATACGCTAGCAGCATTGCCACGTTGAATTGCAATGCTGATGCGTTGGGCCAAATAAATGCCAGCATTTTGGTCACGCGTCGCATCGACCAGGCGCTCTGATAGACTTTGGAAAACACGATGAGCTCCCGGCCCCACGGGACCCAGGGTCTCAACACCAAACGGCTTAAATATGTAACCGCTACCGAGATTACTATATTTGTGCCGTTTTAGCTGCTCAGCAGAATTAGCCGCGGCGCCGGCCCTAACGTGTGTCTCGGGAAGGTGTGACGGCGCCATAGTATCGACGCAAGTAGCGTCCCACACTAAAGGCCGCCCCAAGTTGTTTCCTTGTCTACTTTGACCACTATTTTTGAAATACCGCTCATATTACACTGTAGACTTTGCATCGTTTAATAACTGAAGTCATTATCATCATCATCAGCCGTAAGACATCCACTACTCAATATAAGCCTCCCCTATACAGAGCGCCTTTTTGAGCGGCTGCTTGTTTCTATCATTCAAGCGCTCCGATCGTCGATCCATCTAGTCCAGCTTATGCGTCTTCTGGTTCGTGGTTCCTACTTGAAAACCTTTCTTCAGTGGTCGGATCTACGAGCAATGTGGTGTGCCCATTGCTAATTCAATCGATCATAATTTTAAAAGCAGTGGTTAGATAGATAGATAGATAGATAGAAAATGCTTTATTGCACAAGAGTAAATCAAGTACATAGGCGAATTTAATGCTAATTGGCATTTTCTTCCAGTTAACCTTTATGGTTACGTTACTTTTGGAAAAGAACCAGGTAAGAACAAATCAAGAGTTACTGCCAATTGGCAGACTAACCTGGAACCGTTATAACGAAAATGTTCTAGGTCTGTGCCTAGAACGCATACCACTGGACGTTGATACTGGATATTTGGAAGGTGTCTATATAAATATATATATATATATATATATAGCGTATAAATAAATATAAATATGTGTGGACAATTTACACAACGCCATCTAGCCCCAAACGGAACTAATAAAGGATTTAACGAAATTCATTCCTTATGTAGGTGTCAAAAACCGGGGACTTTATGTATATACCTAGACATAGTGGGTGAATCCACGGGCCGTCCATAGCTATAGATACTATTATTCAGTTGTAAGAAAAGAAAGAAATATTTGCACAGCAACATGGCGTCATAATTTAGCAAGTAATAAAACAATACTTACTGTGTCTAGACGTTCTGAATGACGACTTTGGCAGTTCGCACAATAGTTTATTCGATGGACACCATTTTCTCAACGCAACTTTGGCAAACGAGTGTGGGAGGCCGGCCATTTAGAAAGTTTTCTGACATTAGGGAAACTCTTCGAGGAGAAGTTTCGTTTCACTAGCGCGGCAAATTCAAATTTTCTTGCGTTCTTTTGCCAATAATAGCTTAATTACTCAACGTGATTACATTAAAACTTATTTAACGTAAAGAAATAGAATGTATCAACAAATTACGATTAAAAGTATCTCCTAGATATCATTGGTTTAGCGACAAATGGCAATAAGCAAATTTCGTCTTAGTTTTTCAGTCTATTGTCATTTGTCGCTAAACCAATGATATGTAGGTGATGCTTTTAATTGTAATTTATTGATACACTCTATTTATTTGCGCAAAATTAGTTTTCATGTAATCATGTTGAGTAATTAAGCTATTATTGGCAAAAGAACGCAAGAAAATTTGAATTTGCCGCGCGAGTGTAACGTTCCACCTTTCACTTTCACCAAGTTAGTTTCTTAAACGTTCAATCTCTGTACAAGATCAATATAATACTGAACCGAGACAAGCGTTTATACAAACTTAAATCATATTTACTGAAAGCTTGAGAGCTTCATTTGTGAGAGAAACTCAATCTGTAAGTTTACTTTACATTTCCAAGACGACATTATTAAAATTGTTTCATGAGCTTTATCAAAACTTTGGGTCACTTTACAGTATAAAACAACAACTAAATAAACTGGTATAGTCTGATCTTTGCAATTTGTCCACTTACTAATAGGAAATGCTTCAGACTAGCTGCGCCCCGCGGTTTCAGCGGTGGATAAAAAATAGTCGTATGTGTTTATCCAGTATAATATACAAGCTATCTCTGTTTCAAATTTCATCCAAATCCGCCCAGTTGTTTTGACGTGAAGAGGGAACAAACATTCTTACACACAAGTGTTCGCTTTTATAATTTAAGGCTGCTATATACGCGGATCCACTATCGCGCGCTATTGCTACATTTAGGAAGATATTAAATAACTGAATTTATTTATGAAAAATCTGGTTAAACTATTTTCCTGAATAACATTACAAATGTTCAACAAAAATATCACATTAATCTAAACAAGATTTCATAAATACAACGGTATCAAAGTATTTTTTCTTTCTTTACCGTTTTTATGTCGATGTGTGTGTGTGCTTTTTGCTCGGCTTTGCACCAATGATTGCGGAATTTTCCACTCGTTCTTACAACGGTGAAGAAAACATCGTAAAGAAACTGTAGGAAGAATCACCACAGACCTAGAATATTTTTCCTACTCTTAGTTTAGGAGAATCACAAAATTCGAGACCATGATGTCATTCACCGATCAAGAAAACGATCAAGAAACACATCAAATATATTTTTATATACACGTTGTTCTTATTTACTACTTTTATTTACTCGAAGCTTCTGCCACAAAGAGCCAGACTTCATAAAACCTCATAAAACTCCTAAAAAATTTACAACCCATCTTAAAATAACACATTCACCACCCTTCATATCAGCCTGGGCACATAAAAAACCTGGCCAGCCTTTCAGCGTAAATAATCCAGAATCTAATTTAGCCCTTCAGTCTGCAACAACGATGTGGCTTGTACCCTGATTAATATTTTAACCTGCAGCAACAGGCTTGAAAGCAACGAAGACCACTTCGACATTTTGCTTACCACTCCAAACATTGCCGTATGATTGATATTCTTTTGCTTTTGTACAAGCAGAACCGTCAATGTACATCGCGTAGCGATAACGTTTCGTTTTCTTTGCTTGCAATCTGTATACATTGCTGTTTTAACGAAATTTCCTCTGCCGAAAGTAGAAAAGAAGCGGCGATGTATCATGCCGAGAGCATCGTTTTCATAATGCTCAACAGTTGTGTTTTCCTTTAATAATTCCCAGGGAACCTGTGCCGTTGATTTAATATTCCGTAGAAGTATAATTAAACAGAATTGCTTATACGACTCTGTGACACAATGCAATTTGTGTCTATATGTATATGAATTGACGTGGAAAAAATAAATTAACTGGAAGTTTAGGTATTTACTGTGAATACTTAATACTTTGTGTGTTATATGTGTGAATACTGTGACAACCGATGGGGAAGAAAGATTCTCGAGTGGCGACTACGAACCAGAAGACGCAGCGTAGGCCGGCCCCCCACTCGGTGGACCGACGACCTGATCAGATCCGTGGGGAGCCGTGGGGGTAAGAGCTGCTCAAAGTGGTGGTCTATGGGGGAGGCCTATGGTTCAGCAGTGGAAGTCTTCAGGCTGATGATGATTACTGTTTTTTTTTGACATTTCTCACAACGCTTCTAGTCCCAAACTAAGCAAAGCTATGGGAACTAGATAACTGATAGAATACATAGATATTTTTTGTTTGTACATAACTTACATAAAATACGATATAATACCCAGACACAGAACAAACACCTATGTTCATCACACAAATCCAAACTATCTCTTTTCCTCTCGGGCAGTGTGTACTTGATTTGTACTTCTCGCTCCCACGCTTCGTGAGCCTTTTAAGAGTAACGAAAAAATTCTAGGCCTGCGGCCTGGAGTAACATTGAGTAATATGGTATACTTATTTCCTTGTTATTAAAACCGCGGTGCACATCTAGAAAATAATAAATCCTTGATAAAAAATTTCACTGACAAAAAACAAAAGCAAACGTGGTCACAATATGGTCATGACTGGAAGAATCTATATGAAAGTGTATCATTAGGTAAAATATCCAAAGCCTAACAAAGAGAAGCAATTCGTGAGGCAATGACATGTGAAAACAAAATACCTACAAAGAAAATAGAATAGCTTTTGCTTTCCATTTCTGTTTCCCCAGAAAATAGGTACAGTCAACGGTTAAAGGGCTTCGTAAAACTTATCTATGTTGTAATAAACAAAATTGAACAGAATTCTTTTTAAAAAGGCACAGAAATCTGATATGAAGAACCTTTAGGCGTAATCAAGGTTGGTATTGGTACTACGTAAGATTTACCTATATCAATTTTTTTTGACGGTCCAAAATATTTGAGGATAAGACGTCGATTCGATTTTTGAAGAAAATCCGACAATGGCGGTTGTGAATTTTGATTTTTTTACCATAACCGAGTACTTTTGAATATAAAGTTTAATAAGGATGGATTGACGAGACGAGTGTTGGCAAATGGTTCCAAATTTATAAAACCATGCATTTTTGTTTTCTCTTCAACGGCTTTTAGAGCCTTCAGTAAAGTATCCACCATTTTACTGATGGCATTTTGACCTTAGAGTATAGACTAAAAGCAAAGAGGGATCATCAAAACGATAGTATATTTGTACTGGTGACACGTATCGCTACGTCAGTGGCGAAGGAAAGAAACAAACATATAGTAATTAGCTACGCTTGCGAAATGTCACCGTACCATTTTTTCGACGCGAGTCAACTGTTTTTTCTATACAAATCTGTCAGACTCATTCACATGAAAGTGTCCACTTCATATAAAAAGTGTCCATAAAAGTGGTACGCCTGACAGATAATGACGTTCTCTCTATGCTTTTAGTCTATACTCTAAGATTTTGACTGACAAAACCGTACAACTTTTTACTCACTCGACATTGGCAGAATTATTGCTAAAAAGCGATAGAAAGCCATTAACGAAGAAAGAGAAGACGTCGTTTCTCTTATTGTTAGGTGACCTCTTCCCATTTGGAGAGCCGTCGTATGCTTGTTTGCTACCTATAAGTAGTATTAAAAGTTACAACCTAAATAGAGACGACCGCGTCATATACAATTCTATATAATTATCAGGCCACGTGGGAGATCGTATCATCAATGTATTTCTAAGTGCCGATCAAAATTTGTTTAATTAGCAATCTTCAATCGAGCAGGGCTATTTATTATATGTACATATATAGCGTGCATACCGTGAAATAGTTTGGTCTTCGCATTATCTCGAGCTGAGACGTCTTTCTATATTTTTTTTATATAAATAAATGACGTGACGAGCTAGTCGTTCGTTTGATATTTTTTATGAAATTTGACGTTACCACATGACATAATTATAACGACAAAATTATCCCGCGGCGTACATGCTAGATGGCAAGTAAAATAAAAGTAATTTTAGTGACTTTTGTTGCGAACGGTACATTTGCACGGTTTGGCCTTTCGTCTTTTGCACAGAAGTGTAATAGCGTTGTATTATTTTATTTTTCGTTGGGGAATTTGACTGTAACTACAGAATATTGTAATAGAAGTATTTTCCACAATGTTATCGTTAACTGTATGTATAGTATGGTATTGGCAGTTATAATACAAAGGTTACATGACTTTTGTATAGTACCTAAACACTAGTTAGGTATTACATACCTAGATACAGGTCACTCTGGATGTCGAATAGACAGGTATCGGTTTTTGTTACTGTACAGGCCACTATTTGAACGCGGCTCTACCCGGTGACGACACGGCTACGATGGTCATGCTGACATATTCACCTGCGACTTGAAGAGCTCCATATTGTACCAATAGGCTAGATGCCTGTTTTTTTATTGCATAAATTAATAATATTTCTCAAATAATAAACAGTCGTGAAAACAAAAATTAAATATCTCAAAAAATGACGAAGTGACAAGCATTTTAAAATACAGTAGTAGAAAGAGACAGCTCAAACATGCAGTGATGTCAGTTCTTGGCCCTTCACAGTACCTCATTACTAAGCTGTAGTAGCTTAACGTACAATTTCTTCGGCACGCGACGTCACAACGTGTGTTTTCATAGTAACTGTGGGGAAGCTCCCCACGATCTTTTTTTTTTGCGAGAAAATGACAGGCGAAAACTTTGAAAGGTCATTACTCCGTGATTTATTAACCGATTCTAGTTATTTTTTCATTTATTGCATGCATTTGTAACTTACTTTATGAAAATAATATTTACTTGTTAATTTTGAATAGCAGGCAACTAGATTATTGGGAAACAAAGACGCTATTAAAGTGTTCCATTCCTTCGCTGCTCAGATTGTAAATGTCGAGTCGAACCGCTGCTATTACTCAGAGCTACTAGTAAATATAAATTAACCTATTGTGGTACTTCTGTAGCCAGATGCACTAATCAATGGTACGTTTTGAAATTTTATGTAAGTTGACTTTCATAAAATTTCTACTTAAACTTTTTAAAATTTGCATTTTTTTTCTTGTTCACAAACACTTGTCCGGTCGCGGGAATCGAACCCACCACCTCCGGATTATGAGCTGACCGGCTTAACCATCACGCCACAGAGGCTGTCAAAAAAAAGTGCTACTACTGTACTTTGTTATACTGTGTACTGTATAAAGTCACTTTCCAATTTTACACGCCCATAAATCACACAGTATCGAAGAGAAATATAAGCGTGTTGCGATCGTGTATGACACTCAAATAAATCACATTAGCAAATCATTCAAATGGAAGGGATAATTTGTGCGAGATAGCGCCATTAACGAAATTGCTTCTCCATACATTCAAGGTAATTATTTCGTTTGATGTTTGAGCTTTTGTATTTGTTTTCTATTCGCGCAGTTCAGTTTTTGTTTGCCGTGCAAAAAGAGCAAACGATTGATTAAAGTGTCTACGTGAGTGGGTTCTTTAGTAGGTCAAAAATGTTGATGTACCTAAATGGAATAAAGATTTTTCACTTTAGTTTAGGTATTTGTTGTAATTACAAAACCATTTCGAGAGATAGGCTTACTGAAATTTTAAAAATGATAAATAATAACGGAGTACTAATATTTCAAGTATTAATGCAACAACCTTTATCTGACTTTATGACGACGTCGCTCATGGCTAAATGAAAGAAATGCCTGAGCCACCCTGAGCCTAGTATGTGCTCTCGGTCGCGCTTCTTGAGAATATTTGTGAGCCCTCAAAATGTAGTTTTCTAATGCATCCGGTTTATCATTTTCATCATCATGAATGTTCTTATGTCTATCTATTCTATTAACATATTAACTCAGTAGGTCATCATCATCACCATCAGTCTGAAGACGTCCACTGCTGAACATAGGCCTCCTTCAAAGAGCGCCACTTTGAGCGGCTGTTGCCTCCTGCATCCATCGGCTCCCCACGGTTCTGACCATGTCGTCGGTCTACCTAGTGGGGAGCCGGCCTACGCTGCGTCTTCCGGTTTTTGGTCGCCACTCGAGAACCTTTCTTCCCCATCGGTTGTCAGTTCTACGAGCGATGTAGCCTGCCCACTGCCACTTCAACTTGCTAATTCTCAAAGCTTTATCGGAAAAAGAAGGTACAGCTCCAGAATCGCATCGTCATCAGTCTAATACATTCCCACTGCTGGGATGAGGGCTTTCTCTCACATGGAGCGAGTGTAGCCCATAACCCACCACGCTGGACAAGTGCAGGTTGGTGGAGGACACATGTTCTCGAGTGATTCTTGAAGCTCACGATGTTTTCTTTTACCGTCGTAAGAGAACAATGCACAATACAATACAATACAAAAATTCTTTATTGTATACCACAAAGTACTTAATTAATGCACGTTTCTTTCAAAAAAGTTAATATAAACTCCATAAAAAGCCATGGGGCGGGACTAGTCTATAAAAACCGCCTATATTTGCCTCACCCAAACGTGATCGTCGGGATAACTGACCAATTACTCAAGCTTTGGACAGAAATACGCAGCTGTGCTGAAACTGGCCTCGTAAACTGTATCGCACCTGCATAAACAGGCATATATAACTTCTAGATGATTTCTATATTATGAACTGTCTTTAGTACAATTATGAAGGCTTTATACACTGAACGCAAATCTATTGTTTTTATGTTTTTATAATTTTTTGTCTGTTTATGTGTTTGTTTATTGTCAACACCTAGAAAAATGGCAGTCTATGTTCACAGATTAGAGAAAAAAACAAATGACTATACAGATGGAGCATAGAATGACTTTTGTGAACACCAATGCGTACCAGGGTCGGTGCCACAGATTAGAGAAAAAAACAAGCTGTGATGTTCACAGATTAGAGAAAAAAACAAACTATGTTACATCCTCTAATCTGTGGTTACATCGGGAGGTTGACAGCTGACGTTTTCGAACGAGCCCACGAGTCTGTGTAGTCTGTGAAGTCGATGTATTATCTTCACTCCACTTTTGCTCCGGCTTAGTTTTTAAATAGCCCAAAAAGAATTAGATTACCTAAACATGTTTGAATGTTTCTTTGTTGCTGAAAGTCTTGAAATTGGAAACTTCTGAGGGGATTTGAATGCGACTTTCAGTTTAAGACCAAACTTTCAACTTAAAATTAAGTAGGTAGAGTTCGTCTCACGAAAGAAGTCTCGCGGCAATAATTGGAACTAACTGACTAAACATATAATTTTCTATAAGTCTAAAGTAAGTATGTATATTATGTTTTATTGAATATACTAAATAAAATCTATATTCCCCAATCATTTTATATTGAAATTTTGGGGAGCCTAAAATAGTAGAACTTAGCCACATTACGTCGCGCGACTGTGGCGACGCGTCTGCGGGTCATCTTTCGTGAGACGGTCTCTAGATACGTCTCGCGCTGTGACGTCGGAGTGTTGACGCTAGAAAGTAATACCCTTACGCTGCTTGTCCACCGCCCGCCGATACTGACCCGACAACGGTAACGAGATGGGAGAGAGATATACATTGCAAGTAATGTAGGTATGTCTGGCTACTTCGGCGATACGTACATTACTAGCAATGTACTTCGATGACGACATCTCGTTCTCGGGTGACGGCTCGGTGACGGTGCGGTGGGCAAGCGGCTTTAGAGTATACATACATAAGCAAGCTATATACTCTAAGGTAATACCATGAACACGTTCTATATCATATATTGTCACATCATTAGCCTTTCTGCATCCACTACTAACATAAGCCCCATTAGAGAAGGTGTTGCCATAATCACCATGCTTGGCAGGCGCCTTGGTGATCGTAGTATATTATAAAGCAGACTGGGGAGAATGCTGCTTGTTGATCATCATCATCATCATTAACAGCCTGAAGACGTCCACTGCTGTGCATAGGCCTCCCCCACAGAGCGCCACTTTGAGCAGATGCTCGCCTCCCGCATCTATCGCCTCCCCACGGTTTAACTGGCCTACGTTTTCCGGTTCATGGTCACCACTCGAGAATCTTTCTGCTCCTTGTACCCTGGGTATTTCCTTACAGCTCTAACGGCACCCACGGGAGTTGGAGTCTATTATTATGCCAGGGACATGGGTCTATATTTTGTACCGTGTCTTATCTAGAAACCTTGCTTCCTTGTCGACCTATTTCAGCTGGCTACAAGCTCGTTCGTCATGCTAATGCGAGCGCTTACAGGATGAACGCTAATAAACCGTGATGCTGACAACGATGGCAACCCTGGCTGGGGCGGGAACGTTTACAAGTCTAATCTATTGTTATATTATAACTGTCTTTTGTAAATGACGTTGTAAATACAACCAGGAGCACCGCTTAAACTTCTGTTTATTCTAAATTCTTTAATACTAGCGGCTCGCCCCGGCTTTTTACGTGTAGTGGTGTAGCCTATGTTGCTCAAGGTGAATGTAGCTTTCCAATGGTGAAAGAATTTTTGAAATCGGCACAGTAATTTTTGAGTTTATTCGTTACAAACATACACACAAAAATACAAATCTTTCCTCTTTATAATAGTGGTGTAGAGATGTAGATAAGTTTTAACTTTTCACTAGCAGGCCAAAAGACAGAGGCAGACTTAAATCAAATAATACCAAATCGATGCGTTAGATTTCATAAATTTTGCTCCACACGTGACCGGTGTCAGGAGTAGGTACCTAGTCTCAAAGGATGCTAATGAATTCAATTACGCCCAGTAGATACACAGACTCTATGAAAAGCAAACCTCCAGTGTCCCCGCACCAATGCTTACTTAAACAGATATATACCTCTCCAGCTAAAATAGTCCACAAGCAGTTGTTTCATTTTAATAATGAACCATAGCACCCTGTAATAGCGTTGTAAAACAATAATATGTGAGTTACATCACTTTCATTGGGCGCGGTCACATGCGACTGAGAGCAAAAACAAGGCACATGCCTTGTTTAAACGGTGCCGTTTTCGAGGCGGCGATCGTGGATCTACCCTATATTTCATCGCAGGAGGCAGATTGATTTTTCTGCTCAATTGATTGATTTTCGTAATCTTACGACGTAGTATATTGATGAATTGAGGATTTATATAGTGCATCTAAATCTTGAAACATTCTACGAGACGACTGCTACGAGTCGCTACGGTTCAAAAAGCTACAAGTGCTACGAGACTACGTTAAGTTACGCTACGATAAAACACCTACTACTTGCCTTTGAAAGTTTTTTTAGACGTTATGGGCCTTCGCTGACCGGACATTTTATTAAGAATTGATTAAATTTAATTAATATTAAGCAAGCCTTAAGTGTCGGATTAAAATATTATAATAATTATCCATTTAAAAAAGAGGTCTGTTCTTTGATGTGAGAAATATGTATTTCGATGTTACACAGTTACTTTGATTTAAAACCCAAATTACTTAAACGATTTGGATGAGATTTTTATGGGACCAATCTGAAATGTCCATTCAAATAAAAAAGTGGGTGTTTATTGGATGTAAAAACTTAAATAACATGTATATATACTAAACTAAACTAGACCTAAAAACTTTAGAACTAAAATATAAAACTGTTTATCGTTGGCGGAGGGAAAAGTGCCCAGAATGCTGGCAGCATAAATAACAAAAAATAACAAAAATCGATGACGGTAACAAAATAAAAATTACAATCGAATTGACAACATCCTCTTTCTTGAAGTAGGTTGAAAAATACGTTGAAATTGTGAATATACATACGTTGTAACGTGTTTTTGTAATAGGTGGTGTAGGTAGTTTGTTATTGTTCAACCGTTTGAGCGTGAAGTAGTAACAAATATAGATAGATAGATAGAGATAGAGAACACTTTATTGTCCCACCAATTAAATATAAAAGTACGTACGTACACACCACAGATAACCCCCAATAGATACCGCATGAAAGACGACGACCGCGCACCACGCATTGGCGTAAATGGTTCTATATAAATCGCCGCTTCGCAGCACGGCCTTAGTTTCGACCAATTATTAGAGTTCATTATTAGGGCGTCATTTGAAACAGCCAATAATAGCGCATTGGCTCCAGTTCCCGCAACCCGCGCCTTCCGCCAGTTTTGGTGAGCTAGGATCCGAACAAAAATCCCGTAATGCGGTATCTATTGGGGGTTATCTGTGGTACACACATAAGTGTGATAATTGCTTAAACGTTTTTCTACCTGCCAGTACAATTTTACACTGTTTTTTCTTCTCTCGATAGTGGTGCGAATGACCCAAACGAAACTAAATACATGGGCGATTCACACCGCGATGTAAACCATACGCGGTCCGAAACGCCCCATTCCCCAGTATTTAGTAGTCACTGTTATTATTTTAAGGTAGGTTTAACACTGGCCGTTTCAAATAAAAACGTTGTACAAATAAACAAATCTGATATTGCCCTTAAAAGCGTGGTAACCGGGCACCTTCGAACTAAAAATACCCTCAAACTGGGTGGCCCGCAACATTGTATCAGTCACGTACGCTGGTTTACAGGTGAATCTAAAGTAGTCTACGCACCATTCAATCTTTCAATTCAATCTATCACGCGATCTGTTGAGGTCGCGGTTGAACGTGTTCTATACAGTTACACCAATAATCTATCGCACGATTTATTGACTCAACCAGTTAAATCGTATCGTGCGGAAGCATGTTGCTTCAAGTTGATTCGACTTCAAGTTGAGTAAGCCCCCCCGAGCGCGACTGAGGGGCGTTGAGCTTTCAGTATAAAAAGGTACTCTATGGCAGTGAGCATAGAGTACATTATTAAATACGATGTCGCAACTTTGGCGTCAACTTTTTCTCAATTTGTCAATTGCTAGAACGGACGATTCCACACTCAATTTGTTGGATGGGAGCCGCTACGTGCCTCCTCACGATGCAATGAAAGATTGAATGGTGCGTAGAATACTTAACTGTGTTCTATTGATTTGAACGGATTTTATTATGAGGTTTAGGTGTTCAGATATTTAGTGTACCTAATCTTTATAAATTAAGCCATTATTAAACCGGCGCGTTATTCGTATCGCTGTGGGTAGCGGTATACCGAGCGGGATTCCGGCCGAGTATTTTGTATGAAGTTTCATTCAAGTTTCGCTCTAGCCGCAGAAATTCATGCCGCGCGGTATTTTGTATAGGAAGAACGTCTTCGTTTAAAGCTATTAAAAAAACCAGAATAAAATAAATATTTAAGGAGGCTCCCATACAACAAATGGGTTTTTTTTGCTCGTTTTTATAAATAATGGTACGGAACCCTTCGTGCGCGAGTCTGACTCACACTTGGCTGGTTATTTATTATTCAGCAATTTCACTCCAGAGTTTTGAAGGATCTCAGTAAATAAAATGCCTGTTATTATATTCAAAAAACAATGGGGCCTATAGGTAAGTTCTAAAAAAACTAATTAGGGCCATATAGGTTCTTCGTTAACTACAGTTAACTTGTCGCAAATATTTAAGGTCATAATCATAACAGCAGATTTTCACACACAATATTTCTTAAATTTCTTGTCCCGCATTCAAACTGTCAATGTTGTACAATTGTATATCCTGGGTCTGTGAGAAAACTCGATATTCAATATGGAAACAAGGTATCTAGAAGGTCAGCAGGTCTGTGCAGACCTTAGAGTATAGACTAAAGCAAAGAGAGAACTTGATTGTGTGTCAAGCGGAACACTTTTTTGGACACTTTTTATATGATGTGGACACTTTGATGTGAATGAGTCTGACAGATTTGTATAGAAATAACAGTTGACTCGAGTCTAAAAAAATGGTACGGTGACTTTTCGCAAGGGTAGCTAATCACTATATTATTATGTTTGTTTCTTTCCTTCGCCACTAACGTAGCAATACGTGTGAGCAGTACAAATATAATATCGTTTTGATGATCTCTCTTTGCTTTAGTCTATTATACTCTAAGGTGTAGACGGTAGACTTTCGCACAGACCTACGATGTAATTGTTTGTTTTGTTTAACACTAACCTCTGACAAAAAAAAAAACAGGGTTAAGTATCTATGTACAATATAACGCAGGTAACAATACCTGTAGGTAAAACATCTCTATTTTATACAATAATTGCTTTGGGCAGCGCAAAAGTAATTTTCGCAGACAAAGGAGGCCCAATAAAATGTTTCTATAATATTATAAACAAGATTTAAATCTACTATTTTATCGCACTATCAAAACTGACAACAATAATTGCTCTCCAACCTTAGACCATTGACTTGATAACTGAATAGATTGCGATATATTTTATTTATGTACCTTGTACAAATTTTAATACAATTTATATAAAAAATCTTACACTCATAAATTATCAAAAAGACCCTTGGCAGAGGGGAATGTTCCCAGAAGGCTGGCTGCATTGCCACGCTGTATGGCAATGCTGATTTTTTGTGCAAAATAAGAGCCAGCCTTCTGGTCACTGGTCGCCTCCACCAAAAGTTTTGCCAAGTCCCTATATATTTCAAAAGCGCCTGGTCCCCACGGTCCCATGGTTTCTACCCCAAACGGCACAAACATGTATCCTTTGTCAAGGCTTCCATATTTGCGCCGTTTGAGGTTTTCAGCTTTAGCAGCAGCGCTACCAGCCTGACTTTTAGTTTCGGGAAGATGGGATGGTGCCATAGTATCGACGCAAGTTGCATCCCATACTAATGGCCGTCCCATCTTCCAAGGTATTAAAGTCATTCCGTCGGGCCTCTTGCCGTCATCGCGCATAAGTCCATTCGGCTCGAGAACGGACGGTACGCCGGCACTGACAAAGGCCCGACGAATGACGTCATTCAGGCTGGCGTGTCGTGGAATACGTCCAGCACTCCTGCTACATGCTAAACCGTGGTAACCTAGGCGGTCGACTAATTCGCCACATAGGCATAGGTGAGGGACTTGGCAAGCGGCTCCTAAACGCAAAGATACGGCCAATCGAAAAGTATTATTGTCTAAAAGGTTTCCAATATTCTTTGAGGGTAAAGCTTGCAACCAAAGGCCGGACTCCCATCGCGATACGGCAAGAAGCCGAGCACTCTCTGCGGAACTAACAGACGTATTAAGCAAGGTGTTTCGTTCTATCTCGCAGAGGGGCCCGTCCCATTGCCTCTGCGAATTGGGAGTCTTAGGCAATGGCTGGCTTGGACAAGCTGCTTTCCAAGTATCTACAGCCTCAGCCATGTAAGTTATGTCAAAGTGTGCCAAACTGGGTGATAAAATAGCGGAGATTAGTTTTTGGGTACTATGGACTGAGGAGAGGAAAGCTGGTAATGAAACACTAGAAATTTTTCTGATACCAAGGCCACCGATCCGGATCGGGAGTGCGGCTTGGCACCATGTACGATCATCAAAAGGAGTATTTAGAATGGCGGTGAGAGTATCTCTTAAGATATTGTCAAGCTGTTGTAAAAGTAAAGGTTGATTCCAAAGTTGACAACATCTCAAGGCATACATGAATTTAGGTACAAAAAGGCAGTAGCGAATAATAAAATAAGCCATATGTATATTAATTTTGAATAGGCGGTCCGAAACTGATCGAAAATTTTGAATTTTTTCTTCAACAAAATCTGGCAAAGCTTCATCTAAGATTGGGGATCCTAGAAGACGAAGTGAACTGTCTTTCAAAACTATGATGTTTGGGGCTATTTTCTGAAATATATCTATTATGTCATTTTTGTGAGTAACTGAATTTGGAATATAGATCTCGCACTTAGAAAAATTAAGCGTTAAACCTATAGTTTCAAATTTTGATATCAAAAGCTCTAGGTCTCTGGAAACAGTGTTCACATCGCCTCCCAAAGTTCCGTCGTCCAGATACCATACATTGAATTTAGATTTCAAACTATTAATGATCGGATGTATAGCTAAGCTAAAAATGAATAGATAGAGCATCCACCTAAAATCAACAAAATTAAAAGATTACCAAAAGTCAAAAAGAGAAGCAAATCCAAGCTATCCAGTTATTAGTATAAAGTGATTGTATACCTAAGAAATCGTTTTTGTTTCATGGACTACCTCGTCGCAATATACTTTTTAAACATGAATGTAACCATAAAATGAACCAGTTCAATATTTGACATGCATGTTTGTGATTCATTCACAACATCACGATGTATTTTATTTATTGTTCATAACCATTTTCATCGGCGCCTAGGGCATGATTTTTTTGCGTTCATTTCGACTTAAAATATCGAAAATATTGTTGGTCGTCAATTGGACTTGTTGCGTTGTCTATCCAATGTTTAAGTCAGTGATTCTTAACTTTTGTTCATTTCAGTCGGTATAATGAATATTCATTATTAAAATTTGAAGTACCCATTCAGTTCAAATTGAATACTCATCTTAATATTCACTATTTATAGAGCTTTTTGGACATTTTATTCAGAGTTTTAATTAAATAAAATCAAATTAATGAGCAAAAATGTAAAAGAAACTCAAACGGTATCATCATAAGATTTACATTAAAAGTACGGTCCGTAGTCTAAAACTAGCTGACCAGCCCTGCTTCGCACGGGTTAATTAGTTTTACGCCTTATCACAGGCCAAAGAATGGAAGGAAGAGGAGAAAGGATAAGGGAAAAGGGTAGATGGATGAAACAGCGAACGGTGGCAGGTGCTGATGCACCTGCCTCCTTTCACCTTCATCCATTCATCCTTTTCCCATATCGTTTTCCTCCTCCATATTCTCTTTCTTATAGTATGCAGGGTATGAGCTGCTTCTTCCTCATTGCCGACGATGTCTTATCGTAGCGTATGGATCACGTATCCGTACGCTACGATAAGACATTGTCGCATCGTTCTGTAAGTATCTATAATTATGTACTATATGTAAGCCAGCCGTATTATCTCACGCGATGAAATTACTGTTCCAATTAAGTCCCGGGCCACTAAACCGATTAAAGTACTTTAAAAAAATCAGAACCAGTAAAAAAGCTAGGGAAAATCACATTTTCAGAAGTGGCAGATAGCTCGATTATACCATTTATTCCACAGAATAAATATCACAGAAGGGTTGGGTTATACGAGCAGGGATAGCCCCAATCATCCGCATCGTTTGATCCGACCAATTACGAGGCAGTTACCGCTATCGGAAACGGAAAATGCAAATTGAAGTTCCTGGCAAAGACTTTTATACTACAGTGGACTACTAATACCGCTGTTTCTGTGACCAAAACTCTGCTATTAATAGCTTTTATTTGTGAATAAAAAACACAAGCACTAAGTAGTTAGTTCTGTGTCTGACTGTTGTGGAACCATGGTTCTCTTAATTTCTGGATTCCTTAGATACAGGGAATTCTAGTTAGAGTCTAGAATTCATGTATTTGATCGATGTGCGTTATTGTATTCCGCACCTTTTTTTATTGTTATTATTTCGCCATTTTCTTGTAACACGGACCAGTGTTTACTGTGATTGTAACAGAAACAAGCTTTTTAGGACTCTATTCGAATTTTAGATTAGGATTGGGGTGTGCGGAAAATGCAAATATACGGTTAGGATTTCGAGGACGAATGCTTTGTTGATGTAAGAAATTGATTGTGATCTATGAATATGCAGGACTTTTACATATTCGACCCTTACAAAGGACGGTGAGTGAGTGGTATTATAAAAAGGGCGACTTGGATATTTAGGTGGTTCTCGAGTGGCGACCACAAACCAGAAGACGCAGCGTAGGCCGGAAGAGTGGGATTAAAACCGCGAGGAGCCGAAGGATGAAGAAGGCGAGCAGCCGCTCAAAATGGCGCTCTGTGAGGGAGGCCTATGTTCAGTAGTGGACGTCTTTAGGCTGTTGATGATGATGATGATGATTTTGTAAATTAAAATAACAATTTCTTTTGAATATTTTGTCTGTCTGTCTGTCTGTCTGTCCCTTTAAATACGCATCACGCTGGAACTACTGAATGGATTTCACTGAAATTTGGTATGGTTATACCTAGCTAATGGTTCAGAATAACATTAAATATACTTTTGTTTTCTAAAACGGCAAAGTGCGGGTTGCACGAAGAAACGTGTCTGTAATTTTTATGCAAGAATTATTTTTTGGTTTGTATAATTTTTTTTAATATTTTTATTTACGCTCATCCTGTTGAAGGGAAGATGAAAGGGAAAGGGAAAAAGATAGGGGAAAAGATTGAATGGATGGGACCTGCCTCCCTTCTATTGCCGCCCCATCCATTCATCCGTTTCCCCTATCTTTTCCTTTTCGCTTCCCTCTTACCCATAAACAGAGTTAAGGCGTAAAACTAATTAACCCGTGCAAAGCCGGGGCGGGTCAACTAGTAAATAAATAAATGTGATTAAGTAGGGCACCTACTATCAATCAAAAACTCGGCTGTACTGTAAATCAGACCTTCATCAAGATACAGACAACCAGAAACACGTCGAGCAATTCTATGTAATTTATAGCGGTACACTTCAAAGACTGCTTTGTTTAACATATTGGTTAATCAGCTGGTAGTGTATTTTGTAAAATGACTCTAGTTGGTCAAGTAGTCTAAACCTATAACGAATTATTTTAATCTACTTGCGAATGAAAAGCTTGATTGCAGGCTAGTTCATAGATACGCATTAGTTTTCATCCAAAAAATTGTTGATAAAAATAATAGGAAAACCGATGGAACGCTTATTGGGAATTTGTGGACAAATAAGAGTATAAGGCAAACCACGCATTAAATGACACCTCCAGTGTTACTGATGTCCATATAGGCTACGGGGACCCCTTCCTATCAGGGGCTTGTATGCTTTTATGCTTGGAGTCTTCAAATTGAGAGTGAGCAGGTCTCTCCTAGGCAAGCGTGTTACGTTCTAGACCGCATCGTCACTTACTATAAGGTGAAATAGAGGTCAAACGCAAACTTATTAAACAATTGAAAATCTCATATTATTACGTTTTTCTGTTTGTAATGTAAAAAAACATTGTAGGTGAAGCCATTCGGAAACTACCCACGTGAATCCTTTAAATTATACGTATATATAAACATCTATCATGCTAAAATGTAGGTAAATATTCATAATACCCAAAGGCCTTTGCTTAAACAGAAAGGGTCAACCGCTAAGATGGGGAGGCGACCTCTCGAGCCCACCTCGAGCCCATTCTCTAATATGTGCGCAACAGTTAGGAAGCCGTTTATACGAAAGGTTTTTTTTAACATTTTCGTCTGGTTTATATAGATTTAAGTTCGTAACTATTTAAGGGTCCGGTAATTTCTTCTCGTTAAAATTTGATTTGATTTTGAGTTTAAAAATTCTTATCTACCTAGAGTCTACCTCCATATGAGCGCAACGGCCAATAAACTAATACTTAATTACGACGTTTAACTTTTATACGAAAGGGTTTTTCAACATTTTCGTCTGGTTTATAAACATTTTGTAAGTTCGTAACTATTTAAGATTCCGGTCCTTTCTTCTCGTGTAGGTATGTAGCCTGATCTAAGAATTTAAACTTAAAATCAAATCTAAAATTGATTTGATTTTGAGTTTTAAAATTCTTAACTACCTAGAATCTACCTACATTACGAGCGCAACGGTTAGTATATATGTAAGCTAATAGTTAAGACGTTTATACGATAGGTTTTTCAACATTTTTGTGAGTTTTAACAAAATTTGTAAATTACCTTGATTTGTTCGCATTGATAGAATGTGCCCTCCAAAATAAGAAGCAAATATTTCGATGTCTCAAATAGTGAAAAGGTTAACCCGAGTGTTGTTGTTGAATTTAAATTACGAACAGTCTAGTCAAATTATCAACAATTATCGTATCAAAAAAGTTTTTTGAAGAGCGATGGTTGGTGGCCGAGCGGTAGCATGTGCGCTTCGCAATCTTACGGCACCGGGTTCGAACCTCGGCCCTGCACCAATGACTTGTCTAGTAAGTTATTTGCAGTTTTCGATGCCATCGCTCCATGCCTCGGAGAGCACGTTAAGCCGTCGGTCCCGGTTGTCATAAGAACATCTATGGCAATCGTTAAGGGTAGTCAGACGCCTGATAGAATCTGACACCTGATCTAACCATCCCTGTTACTGGTTCCTTATGGGTTGCGAGGTCAGATGGCAGTCGCTCGTGTAATTCTGGTAGCTCACCGCTACAGGTTAGATTTGGAGCCGACCCCACTAACAAATGGGAAAAGGGCAAAGAGGATGATGATCGTATCAAAAAAGTTCACAGATGGGAGAAGCGGGGACTTATGAACTAACTCATCATTTATTCCTCCATCGCAAATTGGAAGAGCTCAGACACGTTAGCCTAGCTCTGAACTAAATTGATAACATTCTACCGATAAATCTATCAAGCGAAGGTAAATCTCAAAGTTGTAATTTAATTCTCAGATATCGATGTTATCGACATGCCTGTCAACTGCCCATCTCTAGTAAAACTAAGCTGTTGTCAATTTAACGGCATATTGATATTGGCTAAGTGGCTGGAAGCTATTGGTCTGTTCAGCAGAGAAGTGGTAAGGAAATTTAAGGAAAGAGCTTAGTGCTGGAATTTTGTTATTAGGACTACAGAAAAAACCGTGAAAGTTAAAAGACTGTGGGCTTAAATTGTCTGGGGGCTGATCATGTAACTTTGATTTCTCCATAACTAACTATGCATATTATCTGCGTATAGAACCTGTCAAAACATACTTTTTTTCATGTATTTTGGCTCCACACACAGTGTATTTAGCCAGTGTCAAGTATTCCAACTTCCCATCGTGTCATGCATGTGTTATGGAACACTTCACGCAAAGTCAAGTCCCAGTCACAGTTTGGGTAGTCACAGTCCAGTCCAAGTCATGCCCTAGTAAAGTGGTGGCAACTTTACTAGAAGCTTTTATGGAATTTTGGAAGCAACACGAAAAACCACTTTCCACCACATTATATCACTTGCCTACACTTATGCTCGTAATTCAGCACATAATGCGTAAAACACCACCAATTTTAAACATTAACGCTGGAAAAAGTACAAGTTTTGAAAAATAATACAATGCAACGACGTGAACTTTTACGCGTTCCCGCCCAAATCATACTTTGTTTTCTATAGGTTGCAACATGCAATGTAAACTTTTTGGTTGCAATCATGTCACGTGATCTCCTAGCTGACCAACGTTGGAGTTGGTCGAGGCTCGGCCAATATGTTTATACCAACAACTTGATTTGGTTTAGGCTCCTACTATGAATCAATCTCCGTCCCTTTGATGAAAGCTATTACAGCTACTACGTCAATGTCATGCCAGTTTGATGTGACAGGTCAGCCACCCTTGAAGGGTGGTTACTTGGTAATCACGCTAATAAGTAGGACAGGGTGTGTTTGATACAGCGATCATGGGCCGCTTAGGGTGGGTTTTTTGTCTCTAACAAATTTTAACCATTGGTTAGAATTTGTTAGAGTTTTTAACAATTGGTTACCTTAACTACGGGTCAAAAGCCCACCCGTAGTCTGGCTTTGTGGTAGATATTAATAGTGTACTATCAATGGTGCATAAGGGACAATTCGGTACCAATTGTACCATTAATGGTACTGCTCAATGGTGCATCTGTCATGGCGGCAGTTTAGCTCTATGTGATAGAGAGCCAATACAAGGTAGTTACTAAACTTATAATTACAGAAAACAACCTCAGCTAACTTATCGCGTTTGAGTGGACAGCGGTCGGCGGTTGAAAAACTACTTACCTACCGGACAGTTTGTATTGTACCAGCACCAAGCGTGAATTATGTACGGATGGTTGCTTTTATTATTATGTACGCGTTAATAGTTCTGGTATTGCGTTATCTAGGGTACCCAAGATACAGGCTTTTGCCTAGTTTGGGGCCCGTTGGATTCTTAGTACATATAGTATAACAATAAATCTAATCTAATATTTTTGTAATAATGATAAACACTTATATTTTTTTCTGGAAATAAATTATTCTTATTCTTATTCTTATTATTATTAAGGCTATATAAAGGTATTACAATAACACGCGCCGTAAAAGAAAAAATCTGAAGAGACCAGTGGTGTGAACACGGATCTTTGATAGCAATGCAACAGGAGATATTTCATCCGAAATATGAAAATTTCCACAGTAACTATGCACATAAGCTGCGTATTGAGATCAAATCCATTTATTTTTGTGTTTCTATTAGTTGCAATCAAATTACATGATCGCCTAGCAAACCTTTCTATTGCTGTCCAGCTTTAGGTAAATACGTCCAGCGCTAGAGCCATCCCGCTTTGTCTTGAAAATGGACAGAATGACTTACTTATTCATTTATTTAAAAAAATTGTTTAAAAAGTAGGTATGTGCCAGACATGCTTTGTTTAGTGTGAAAAAGAGAATAAACAAATATAAATCCAATATTAAAATTGAGAGATCAAAACGCCTGGAACTTAATTAGAGAATAACCAAAGTTTTCTTTGCGTTAATTAGCCCGCTAAACCTTCATTAAGTTTCGTGAAATTAATTTCCTTTTAAAATATTACTGACATTCGGTCCAGTAATTTTCACAGGAAACGCTTATTACTGGCGAGCTTTATTTAATATTTAAGCTAATATTTTTTGGTTAGGATACTACACCACATTATAAAATTTGTTGGTAATTATTTTCATATTTGATAATAAATAAAACCAGTTTGGTCAAGGTATATCGAGTCAAATTGAAATCACTTAATCTTATGACTCCGTCTTGGAGAATTTGTAGGCACAAAAAGGTGTAGTACGATTTCAGAGAAACCCGTTTTCCTCACCAGTAGGGATGATATAAAGAGCGGGCAAACAAAATGTTCATCCTGAAGATCGAAGAGCACGAAGAAAGATCACGTATTGCCTCGCTAGGATCAACATATTGTACGTTCTCATTACTGTATTTACCTTTGCAAAAACATTATTTTAAAAGCCTCTTTAAACTTTGGCGCTATGTCACAATCATGCTCCATTGGATGACTAGAAAAGTAGAACCTCAGATGACTAAGTAAATGTATGTAGAATTGAAGATCGTGATCAGTGGCGTAGGCAGGGTTCCTTGCTGGGAAAGGCGGTGTGGTAAACTTTATTCACCTGAACTTATATTTTACTTATATTCATTTAACTCAATAAAAGTAAGTAAACGATGCTACCGATGGGGAAGGAAAGTTCTCTAGTGACGACCACGAACCGGAAGACGCAGCGTAGGCCGGCCCTCCACAAGGCAAACCAACGATCTGGGTCAAAACCGCGGGGAGCCGATGGATGCAGGAGGCAAGCAGCTCCTAAAAGTAGCACTCTGTGTGGGGGCGGCTGTGTTCAGCTGTTGATGATGATAATAAATTATTTAATTGATAATCATAAATAGACCATGCTCTCTCTCACTCACTCTGATTCCCACACGGCTCTTACTTGGCGGTTGGCGGCCCACCTGGTAGTAAGTGGTCACCTCCGCCTTTGGACAACTGCGACACTGGGGGCATTAACATCACCGGTGCGTTGCCTACCCTTACAAAGGGCTTAAGCTATGTGTCGAATTTCCATTCGCTTTTACAACGATGAAGAAAATCATCGTGAAGTAACCATACGAAATTCAAGCACATGTGTGTCATCCACTGACCCGTATTTGGCTAGCATGGTGGATAATAATCTACACTTATTGTATTCTATGTATGTATTTACAAACAAAAAGTATCTATGTATTCTATCAGTTATCTGGTTCTTATTGTACAAGCTTTGTTTAGTTTGGGGCTAGATGGCGTTGTGTGAAATGTCCACAATATTTATTTATTTCCTTGTAGGAGAAGGCCTTTGTCCCAGCAGTGGGAAAGTAATGGACTGATGACAAAAACAATTTACTACAAAGCTAAACACATTTTGACTAAATCAACAAAATACTAATTACGTTGGCTCAAACAAAACCACAGGCTTAGAAAATAAATAACCTCGTTTAATCCCCTGGCTGTTCCAAGCAAGTACAGGATTAGGGAAACCACAACAAGGGTTTAGAGTTGTCACTTAAATAAATTACAATGGCGTTATTATACCATCTTGTATAAGTTCTCTTTAGTTCTGTCTGTTTACTATGTAAGTACATAATAGACACGCTATCATGTTGTAAGACAAAACTATTGCTATCTAAAAGGGGGCTTTATCCACTACTTCTACACAGAGTATATATTCTTAGGGTACACCATCATCTCTACTGCGCTGGTCAAGTGCATGACACAAGTCGTCGAATTTTGTGATTCTTGAACATATCAGTTTCCTCATGATGTTTTCTTTCATCTTTGTAAAAGAGAGTGCGGATTCCGCGCATATCTTGAAAGTTTTTGGTATAGAGCTGAGCGGGATGCAAACCAAGTTGCACTGGTTTGAAAGCCGCACGGGTCACCACTGAGCCACTCTCGCTCTTTTATAGTAAAGTGCTTGCCTAATATTTTAATCCCTAGTTATTGAAATAAAACATTGTTTTTTCTCGTGGAGACAAGTAAGGATGTACCCCTGTGCCAGGACAGCCCGAAAGGTTATGACGTTACCTAATTTGTTATTATCGATGGTATAGGCACGGGGTCCCATCAGGAACAAATTTAAAAGACCCCAAAGAGGAAAAAATCTAGTTGGTCGTGTCGTTAGCGTTATTAGGTAGTGACGAGTGTATTCATTTGGCTCAATACCTCGCCAATACGCAATAGATGACGCTTGCTAATGTTGCGTAATGCAGAAATATAATAATTCGTAAAATAGCCCGAGCTATTCCGTTCTATGGGATGGGTATCTGTATTAGACCTGATTTTACTAAAGTAGAATAAATTTTATTCCAAGTATAAAGCTACTGATTACTCTCGAATACAGCTGATTGACCAATGAAATGAAAATTAAAAAGACAATAAATGCAACAAATGGTACAAGGGTTATACTCGTGTAACTCGGTTGTTCTCGGAAAGTTATACTTGGACTAAAATGTATTCTACTTTGGTAAAATCGGGCCTAAGTATATTATATAATCTGTGGAATAGGTTTGCAGTTAATCTACATGATTGCCATACATCTATACATACTTCCGCTTACATATTATCCGGTTTCGCAACCGCAACACCGGAACTAACTCCACTCCACCACTCGGCTGTCGTTTACGTACCGAGGCGCTCCTGGTTCAATCACCACATTTCCGCCATTTCCCGTGACGTAGGAATTCATTTTCAAAGTTGCTGTCTTGTGTGATGTGAGTAATGTAATGTGGTACGCTGAGGTTTCGCAAATTATAATTGTTTTAGCAAAAGTGTAGGTAGGCGTTAAATTAGTTAATTGTTTAATCTTTCGCTGGTGAACGAGAAGCCGTGGAAAAACATGAATATTAAGTCTAGTGTTTATTTTTAATTATAATTACTTAATTTTAGATGAAATTAATTTTAATTGTGTTTTCGTGGCCCACAAAGAGATAGTGTGGTGATCTCGGCGTCTTTCAAGAGCAGTGTTCTGAGATTGCGAGGGACTGAGATGGCTGGAAAGACAATGATTATTATCCAACGCTAGTCCCTTTTTCGGTTTCCTTACCCTAAGGGTAAATATAAAAACCAGCAGCCTATTACAAAGCCTATGTCTGTCTGCCTTTCCGACCTATAAATGGCTGTACCTATAGCTAGCTGAAATGTTCACAAAATATGCGTAATTATGGCAGGTTACATCATCATCATCAACAATCTGAAACGTCCACTGCTGAACATAGGCCTCCCCTACAGAGCGCTACTTTGAGCGGCTGTTTGCCTCCTGCATCCATTCGGCTTCCCGCGGTTTTAACCAGATCGTCGATCCACCGAGTGGGGGGCCTACGCTGCGTCTTCCGGTTCGTGGTCGCCACTCGAGAACCTTTCTTCCCCATCGGTTATCAGTTCTACAAGCGATGTGGCCTGCCCATTGCCATTTCAACTTACTTATTCTAAGAATTATATCGAGTTGCATAACAAATAATATATATTACAAAAAGGAAAATGAAGGTCTAAGAACGTTTTAGGTGATAGGTATAATGCATTTTCTGTAGCATAACAATAAATAGATAAAACTGGCCAAGTGCGAGTTAAGATCGATAAGGGTTGTCAAACGGTAAGTGTCAAAATGTCCAAATGTAATAAAGTTCAAAACATCAGGGTCGCAACATTTTAGTGACAAATTGTCAAAATGTCGAAATGTATGTGGGAAAAATTCCAATACTGAAAGTTTTACCCGTCAACAATCACTTTTATCCTTGATTCTGAAAGGTTCATCCGTAATATTAGATCTCACCCCTGTCTAGGTTTTCTTCACTTAAGGGAAAATATGAAAATCGGCCTTAGGATCAATCACCACTCGAGTGTGGACGGACATTGCTAACATAAGACTGAATAGGGACAGATCCTTTTACATTATGTATATAGATAAACAGCATGGATAGACAAGAAATGGACGTGATCTGGCTTACCCTAATCCTTTTACATACAATGTAAGACAGTGTTAAAACTGGTTCACTGTCGAAACTCATAAAATCGTTTGTCATAATTTTGTTACAAATAAAAATGTTACTTATAATCATCATTTCACATAATGTGATTTATTATACTTTCACTACATCTAATTTTCTTTATTATAAATCAAAATTAATAATAATCCAAATTTATAAGAATGAAACTCATAAGGCGTATATAACATAACAGTACAAATTTATAATGTTCTTTTACCATAACTAACTTTAAGCATAAAACAAAATATCAATAATACTGTAAATTAATGTGACTGGAACTGTTGATTGTTATATATATCCTAATCAGTTATAAAAACGTAGTACGGCAAGCCAATTTGCTCTTCAATCTATGCAGGCACTTCATCCAGTCAAAACAAACAAAATTAACGTGTGGACTGTGGGTAATTGTAAAATAACTTATATTTTCTCATGTTATGTTGATTTTGGTGTTGTTGGTGAACTTTGTGCATTATTTTAATAAATAACTTGAAATGTCTAATAAAAACACGTGTAAAATATTTAAATCAAATAACGGTAACCTGAAACTTAATATAGATGGTTTCTGTAATTTTTTAATATAAGGATAAGTGACTTCTGGCACTTCGCCGGCCGCTGCCGCGGCACGCTCGCTACGCTTCGCTTCGCTCGCTCGGCTCGTGCGTCGTGTGGTCACAGTTAACCTAACGCTCCTCCTCGCTTCGCTCGTCGTCGCACCTATTTATGACTTTGCCTTAGACTAGTATCTTAGTATCTTTAGGGTATACATGCATATGTATATAATGATTTAACTACCTCAAAATTATTATTATGTTAACTAAAAAATATGAAAAAGTCATTATGAACAATACAATTATGAATGCTGATTATTATGAAATTATAAGTAATGAAATTTATAATAAAAAAAAGTATGATAAAAAAATTCTTAACATTAACATTATAACATAATTTTTAATAAATTTAAACATTATTTGAATAAATTGTATAAGAAAAGATCAATATAAAAAGTAACTATTATGAACAAAGTTATTTATAAATAACCACCATTATAAATTTCATCATTATTAAAAATGAGGTATGTGAAATGAAATTATGAATAATGAAATTATTAGTACAGACGGTATCCCGTTAAAACTTCTATTTGGTACCCGTGGAGTGCTAAAGTTGTCACAATAAAACTGGTTGTCTCTTTCATCCTGAATGTAGATGAAAGAGACGGATAGTGTGGATTTCAAAAGTCAACCGTGGGAACAAGGTTAACCTTTGCAAGCGCAAGTGCTTGTACTGTCTTGATGTTATATAGGATGGGCTATTGCATAGTTTTCATAGTTTCGGGGGTTCTGAGATACTTATCAATTAATGCTCGAGTCGAGATTTCTTTCTCAAATTGATCATTTTGCGTATGAAGTCTCGATTGAGCACCGATCGATGACTGAGCGCCATTCTGTAATAGGAGCCATAGAATCCGAGTTAGGGTCCAGGTTAAAATATCTCATCATCATCATCATCATTAACAGCCTGAAGACGTCCACTGCTGAACATAGGCCTCCCCCAGAGCACGCCGCCTTGAGCGGCTGCTCGCCTCCTGCATCCATCGGCTCTCCGCGGCTTTCACCAGGTCGTCGGTCCACCGAGTGGGGGGCCGGCCTACGCTGCGTCTTCCGGTTCGTGGTCGCCACTCGAGAACCTTTCTTCCCCATCGGTCGTCAGTTCTACGAGCGATGCGGCCTGCCCATTGCCACTTCAACTTACTAACTCTAAGAGCTATATCGGTAAAATATCTACTAATGTAAAAAAATGTTGACAAATGTTACATATTTTAACCTTAATTGGAATCCTATAGATACATTTAGATCTGAGTACTTACCGTCACCTCTTAGCGTGATTTCATTAAAGATTCTTTAGGTGTCCTTGAGGGCCGAGCCCCAGATCAGACAGCCCCGAAACTCTAGAAAACTCGAGAGAATCACTACTGTTTCGTCATACAATGTAACCTTGAAAAAGTCTCTGACTAGTAGCCGAGAAAGGTGTTTATTCTCGACACCCTTTTCAGCTTTTAGATAACACGTTCCAGTTGAAAGAACAAACGAAAATGCTGCTGGCATTTTAGGTGCGGAGGAGTGTTTTCGTTATGGATGGGCTAAGTACTACGAGAAATGTCAACCAACTGGCGTGTGGTCCCTGGAAGGTGTTGATCTATTGGATACGGACTATTTTTTTAAACCCTTGAACCAAAATAAATAAATATTTATGGACGCACAGCGCCATCTAGCCTCAAACTAAGCACAGCTTGTACTATGGGAATCAGATAACTGGTAGAATACATAGATACTTTTTGTTTGTAAATACATACATAGAATTACAATATAATACCCAGACACAGAACAAACATCGATATTCATCACACAAATGTTTGTCCTGGGTAGGAATCAAACCCACAACCTATAGTTCAGAAGACAGAGCTACTACCAACTGAGCTAACATGCCAGTCTAAACCTGTGTCAGACGTACATAAATATAAAGGACTAGCTTATCGAAAGTGGTACACTTAAATTAAGTGCAGCGCACACAGTTTGGCGCTACTTCAGCGTCAAGGAGAGCAAGATGCAGGGCCAGATTTAACAGTTATGTTTTTAGTTTTTTTTTAGTTTTGACGGACCTCAACTCCTTTTTAATTACAGCTAGGTCTACTTATGTCTATGTTTTACTTAGGTGTTATTACCTAATTAGTACCTAACCTATGGTATTGTAAGATCTAATCCCGAGCGTATAATTATGTAGATCTGGTGGTCATATTTCTACAAATATCGTACCAATTGTTGCTTCAGTTGTATTATTTCAGAAGGCAGAACTTTGAAATTATACGATGAGAGAAAAAATATGAATTATTAATATTCGTAAAACAAAACTTGTTTGTTAATGTTAAAGTAGGTAAAAGGGTTGTCTTAAGAATTTTTTTGTATATTTTTAACAAAATATATGGAAGAAAGGTCCTTGAGTGGCGACCACGAACCGAAAGGTGCAGCTTAGGTGGGCCTTCCACTAAGTGGACCGATGACCACGACTAAAACGCGGGGAGCCGTTGGACGTAAGAGGCACCCAACCGGTCAACGGGCACTATGAGGGAGGCCTATGATGGGCCTATGTTCAGCAGTGACCTTTTTCCAGCTGATGAAGATGATGATAACAATTTTTTAACCTCAAAATCTACTTTCGTAACACTTTTTCATTGCCCAAGGCTCGGTAGGCTTCTATCTTTCTACCCTCATTAGGCTAAGGGGCCAAGATAAATGTTTCTGTTTGACGGATGGTAGGTTTTGTATCTATGTATACAGTCTACCTAGAATACAAATGTTTGTTTCCTCTCTCTAGGTCTGTATTAGCTGTACAACTGATAGGAGATATACGACGTAACTATTAGGTAATCCGTAATCTATTCAGAGATTAGAGAAGCAACAGTTTTACTCTGTGATGGCATCTAACTATAATTCTCTGCCTTATCGTTTACCCCTGGTCTTAGAGTTTTTACCGTTGTTTGACTACGGTAAGTAGGCACCGGCAACACGGTAGCTGGGCCCTATGCTTCCATCTGCATAGACAAATATTCAGGTTAACAAGTAGGTGTTACTCTCTAACCTATACACTAAAATATAGGTATACCTATCCAAAAAAGTAATTCAAAGGTCCGTGAAATCGCATATTAATAAGCGTACTATATTCAGCCCGCGGTTTCACCCGTATTTCTTCAAATTATAATATTTTACACCTTATTTGACCATTTACTCGCTGCTTACCGAAAACGCAGTGTGTTTTAATCGATTTGAAATGACATTTAGGCACACCTAAATGTCATTTCAAATCAGCGTTTGGACTATGTCGATAGTCGCCTGTTGCTGTTGGTCTATTTCTTACATTGCCCATTTCGCGATACGACTAATTCGTTTATAGTCTATGTCATACAGTTCATTTCGCCATATGACTAATAGTGTCCATTTCGCCATCCCCCTAGGGCTTGCATATATAAAAGTAAATCTATACGCCATAAAAGAAAGTCCTCCAGACAAGTTTGGGCTGTACGTTGTCTGTCAGTCAATGTGTCAGTAGGTCACTCAGGACCAAGCTAAAATAGTGAAACTGAATCATAAATAAAACTTCGAAATTAAACCTAACCTAGACTAATAATATGTTATCTACTTATACAGGATGCATTTTAACTCATTAGCATAAACTGAGTGCATGATAGTATTGATAATTATTAAAGAGTAAAGAGTGAAAATGAAAATATTTTTTATTGAAAATTTTGAAAAGTGTCGTGGTGCCTAACGTAGTTGGCACGAATGATTTTGATACTTTTAAATCGTTATTTACCTTGAATGACATAATTTATAACAATACTCAATTATTTTAATTGAATTATGCACTGCAGCAATTGACAAGTAAGTTATCACATTTTTTGTAGTTGTTACCAATACCAAGTCGATGCGTTAGATTTCATAAATGTTGGTCCACACACGCGACCGGTGTCAGGAGTAGATACCTAATTACAAAGGATGCTAATGAATTCAATTACACCCAGTAGAATCAAAATAATTTTGAGAAAAGCCTAATTCACCCTAAACATACAAATGTTCTGATTATTTACCAAGCTGAGTTTACATTGTGATGACCTTAAGGTGGAACGTTCCACTAGCGCAGAAAATTCAAATTTTCTTGCATTCTTTTGCCAATAATAGCTTAATTACTCAACGTGAACATGAAAACTAATTTTGCGCAAATAAATAGATTGTCTCAATAAATTACGATTTTTTAATCATATGACTGGTTTAGCGACAAATGGCAATAGACTGAAAAACTAAGACGAAATTTGTTTATTGCCATTTGTCGCTAAACCAATTATATCTAGGAGATACTTTTAATCGTAATTTGTTGATACATTCTATTTCTTTACGTTAAATCAGTTTTAATGTAATCACGTTGAGTAACTAAGCTATTATTGGCAAAAGAACGCAAGAAAATTTGAATTTGCCGCGCTAGTGAAACGTTCCACCTTACGCTTAATTTCCCCTCGTGGTAGCAATTCACGTCTATTGCCGACGTCCTTGGAAAAAACTGAATTTCAGAAGCAACTGAAACGTATTTTCAGCGTGGTCGTATAGAAAGATCCACATTATTACGGATCCTAATCCTTCCAGCCCTAACAAAGTCCCTATTTATTCGCCAACATCCGAGAGACGTTCATTTCCATACGCCTTTTTGTCCGTTCTGAAATATCTGGATCAGTGAGTCAGATTAGTATACGAATGAACTATCTTTTTACTCATCTCTATATTCACTCATTTATTTACAATATTTAGACCCGATTTCACCAAACTAGAATAAATTTTATTCCAGGTATTACTTTCCGAGAACAACCGAGTTACGCGAATATAGCCCTTATACCACCAATTTTGTGAAGGAATAAGACTTATTCCTTGGATACAATCAAAATGGCGTCTTTTTTGTGTAATTTCATTTGTCAATTAGCTGTATCCAAGAGTAACGAATAGCCGTATACTTGGAATAAACTTTGGTGAAATCTGTCGGTTACAATACCGGGTATAACCTGGGTCTTTTCAAGTAAAGAGTGAATGGGCATCTCATGGGCAAACGTCCTCCACCTCAGACAACTTTGTCACTTACCATCAGGTGAGTTGTTGTCAAACGTATGCCCTATTTTGCATAAAAAAAATGTTTTTATAAAAAAAGTATTTCTAAAATACCGTATAATAAGAAAAATACAGTAATAATACAATTATTTATTATTACTTTTTCTTTCATTAATATAATTAAAAAAGATTTTATTTTTAATTTTTTGTTATTTGAATTCCTACTTTAATTGATGTTCAGACCTATTGATATTTTTAATAAGGAGTAGTCCTTATTAAAAATTTCAATAGGTCTGAACAAAAATTTTTCAAATTCTAAGTTATGCACTTTTTTCCGCAAGTTCACACGGCTTCAAGAGAACTTATCGTTGTGTGCGTGTCGACGCACACTAGCGAGCGCGCTGCGGTAAATACCTACTTGCCGCGCGCCGTGTTTGCTCGATAGAGTCTTAAATGCATTCTCACGGAAAGTCACTATAGGTACAGTCGCTATAGATGAATGGATTGGCACTACGTATATAGTAATTAGTTATAGACAGGACCCAATTCGAGCACGTTTATCACAGCAGTCGAACTTAAAACGTACGCTGTATTATATAGGGTCACTTTTTGCGTAGCAAAAATATGGTGATTACGTTGCGTTGCGCTTCGACTTTTCCATTTCGCGGTACAAATAATTAGTTATAAGTTTATTGTTATAAAAAATAAGCCTGTAGATGGATGCATTGAAACATAACTGATCACTATGATTTATCTCAATGGGGTGTCTTATTATAATGTAACATTTCAGGGCGTTTCAATGATTTTTTAGAGATCACATCATGATTTTTTCTATCAAGAAATCTTTTCGTAAACGGGTTTTGATTTCTGCAGATGGAATGAAGATATGCCATGATTAACATGCATTTTGTTCAATCCTGTAAATGATATACGTTTTGAGGCACTTACGTTCAAGTTAGTCGATTTGGGAGCATTCAGCACCTTAATGGCCCTGGGCTGCAAAATAAACAGTAGTCCATACTGTTTGCTCGCTGCTTACCTAAAAAACGCTGTCTCTAAATTGCGTTGTGCCTAAAGTTCATTTCCACCGGGCGTTTGGACTAACGCACGCGTGCAAAACTGCAGATAGCAGCTAATTATCTGCATGGTTTCAAGATTCTCATTCCCCATTGAGTAAATTAATAATGCAATATGTATGCATGCCATACTCTACCCTGCGGGATGCTTTATTTATTTGGCTAGATAGGTAAAAACTGCTAAGCTTTTTACACAGAATTTACAAATAACAGAAGTTCATACACAACTGAATATTAAAAAATGTTAGTATCTACCTCGCTTTTGAGCAAAAAATACACTCTATTCAGCAAGTACCTAAAAATACCTATTCATATTCATATTAACAACAAGATAGATTTGAAAAAATTAAAACCGTCTTACGATAATTATGATGAACAGTGAACACCCCACAACAGGAAGTTTTTTTATATTGATTTACGTATATAAGCTCATTTTTAGCCCTCAAAAAAATGTAGGGGTGTTACAAATTTAACGTGTGTGTTTTTGACAAGTACTTCTCAATATGTAATTAAGGTGATTGATAGACTCAGGCTGAGATAGTGAAAATATTGTAGGTCTGTGGTTTAACCTCCTTTTTTATGGGGATATTACATAATGTATATAGCAAGTTATATGATATTAACAGCTATAACATACTAACTTGGTTGATTATATAATCTGGAAAACCTTGTTTAAGTCACACTGGATCCTAGTGTCAAGCACTGGGGTGACACTTATCTCATTGGAAATCACGCTCATAGGTACTACAACTTTTGTGGAGACCGAGGATCATGAAGACGATGTTTTCTTCATGGGGATGGCAGGATTCCTTTTGAGACTTGGCAAAGGCGATAGGCGATAACAGAAGGACAAACAAATGCTTGACTTCAAGTCTTCAAGTCTTGCTAAGTAATAAAATAATCACAGTCATAATAACAATGGATTAATATACAAGTGAAATACTAATCAGCCATCCCAATTGAAATGAACTAGTGTCACTGAAGTATATTAAAATACCAAAATGTAAACCCCTGCAGCTCTTTTCAGCTAATCAGCATTTTCGAAGCCTTAAACAAAAGCAGTTGAATATCGAAACTAGCCCCAAAACACTGAACAGGCTGTAGCGGCCCGGCTTGTGAATAATAAAGAATAACGGGCTTCAGCCGGAAATTCAGCCCGTGCCCGAGGGGATGGCCGAGCATTATACCTACTTCGTATGCAACCCCGAGCCCCAAGTGGTTATAAATTAAAATTTCAATAACTCACTAGGTGGTAGGACTTTTCTGCAAAGTTCGTCTAGGTAGGTACCACCGCTTTGCCAGTTATTCTGCCGCCAAGCAGTAGTGTGCAAGCACTGCTGTGTTCCGGTTTGAAGGGCATTGTAGCTAGTGAAATTACTGGGCAAATGAGACTTTATGATCTGATCACTTGGTCTAGTAATCTGATTACTAGACTTGGTGATGTCTCAGGATGACGTGCGCAGTGCAGTGTCACGCGAAACTTTATTGTTTTAAAGTTCCGGGTGACACTGCAACTGTTATGGGCGGCCGTATCACTTAACATCAGGTGAACGACTTGCTCGTCACGTCATTCAATCACATAAAAAAAAAAAAAAAAAAAAAAAAAAAAACTCTACACACATTACATATGATTTTACATTGTGGAGTGAGGCTGCAATTATTTCTGTATTTGGAATCGTTGGTTTAACCAACTTCAATTTTTTTATTGACTGTTTACTTCTTAATTCCGTTTTGTTTTAATTAATGTAAGTATTAGAATAAAAATAAAAATTATGCAATGTCAAAATCAATAAAATGTCAAAACCTATTATTACACATATTATTATCATCATCATCATCATCAACAGCCTGAAGACGTCCACTGCTGAACATAGGCCTCCCCCAGAGCACGCCACCTTGAGCGGCTGCTCGCCTCCTGCATCCATCGGCTCCCCGCGGCTTTCACCAGGTCGTCGGTCCACCGAGTGGGGGGCCGGCCTACGCTGCGTCTTCCGGTTCGTGGTCGCCACTCGAGAACCTTTCTTCCCCATCGGTTGTCAGTTCTACGAGCGATGTGGCCTGCCCATTGCCACTTCAACTTACTAACTCTAAGAGCTATATCGGTCACTTTAGTTCTCCTGCGGATCTCCTCGTTCCGGAGCTTATCTCGCAGGGAAACACCGAGCATAGCTCGCTCCATAGCTCGCTGCGCGACTTTGAGCTTACTAATGAGGCCAACAGTAAGAGACCATGTCTCAGTTCCATAAGTCATCACTGGCAACACACACTGATTGAAAACTTTCGTTTTCAGGCTCTGCGGTATTTTGGACGAAAAGATAGGACGAAGCTTCCCGAACGCTGCCCAGCCGAGTTGGATTCTTCGCGCCACCTCTTTGTCGAAGTTGGACCTACCTAATTGGACAATCTGTCCTAGGTAGACATACTTGTCGACAACTTCGAGAGTATCGTTCCCAACAATTACCGGTATAGGTGGAACATGAGCATTAGACATGATCTTTGTCTTGTCCATATTCATCTTAAGACCAACCTGCTGGGAGACTCTACTGAGGTCGTTGAGCATGGTGCTAAGGTCCTCGAGCGATTCCGCCATTATGACTATATCATCGGCAAAACGAAGGTTAGTGATGTACTCGCCATTTATGTTGATGCCAGATCTTTTCCACTCCAAGAGCTTGAAAACATCCTCCAATGCGTTTGTGAACAGTTTCGGAGAAATAACGTCTCCCTGTCTCACGCCTCTTTGCAATGGAATTTGTTCCGTACTCTGGTCCTGTAGTCGGACTGACATAGTGGCCTTACTGTACAAACACTTCAAAACTTCGATATACCTATAGTCAATTTGGCATCGCTGCAAGGACTGCAGCACCGCCCAAGTCTCGATTGAATCGAAGGCTTTCTCATAGTCCACAAACGCTAGGCATAACGGCCGATTATACTCTTCGGTCTTCTGTATAATCTGGCGCAGCGTATGGATGTGGTCTATGGTGCTAAAGCCTTTTCGGAAACCGGCTTGTTCGGGAGGCTGGAATTCATCAAACCTGCGTGCGAGACGATTCGTAATGACTCTCGAAAACAGCTTATACACATGACTCAAGAGCGAGATGGGCCTATAGTTCTTCAATAAGGTGTTATCGCCTTTTTTGAAGAAGAGCACCACCACGCTCTTGTGCCATGCCTCTGGCGTTATACCTTCAAGGATGACAGAATTAAATAACTTCTGGAGGACTAAAAGTACCGGTCTACCACCCGCTCTCAGAAGTTCGGTCGTAATTCCATCTTCACCTGGTGCCTTGTTGTTTTTAAGCTGTTTGAGGGCCATTCTAATCTCGTACAGGCTGACGTCCGGGATATCTTCGGTATAGTGTCGGACTAACTTGGCTCTGATGTCCTGAGCTGTGTTAGTAGCGGGCTTACGTGTCGAGGTGTATAACTGTCCATAGAAGTTCTCGATCTCTCTCAGAATCTCAGGCTTGGATGAAATGACGCTACCATTTTCGGTCTTCAGTTTTGTCATATTATTATCATTTTATCCATATTATAAATATTACCAAGTGAGTGACTTAATTGACGCGCAGGTGGGGCTGAAGCATGAAGCTTAAAGGTCTTATCAGTCCTTTGAAATAGGTGCCTTTACCCCAGTATAAGTAATAGTACAGGTGTCTAACCCGGGCGGGCGGCGCGGCGTCTGGGCGCTTTGGGGTGTAATTTCGGAGCCTTATAGAGGGTTATAAACATTTTCTATGTTCGGAGCTCGGAGCTATTTATTATCGGGTGTCATACACAGCGCGTACAGTTTATTACCTGCCGATATAGGTTCTCTACTCAATTGATAGATACGATTGTCATATCATTTTTTTACTTTTGTGACTTATGGATATGTCGATCGTATATATTGGTTTGAGAATTGGACTGAAAGTTCAAAAGAACTCGTCTTCAGTTTTATGATTTACTGTTTCAAATATGTTTTTCTTAGTGTTCGCACGTTTAGTTTGTCCCGAACTCAGACCTCACGTTCTTTATTATCTTGACAATCTCTTGACCGTTTTTGCCACAGACCTGTTTCTGTTTTGCTCATATTTGAAATTCTTAGAATTTTTGGGGGAAATACCAGTTGAATTGGAGTTTTAGCGGGAACGTGAAAAAGTTCACGTCGTTGCATTGTATTATTTCACAAAACTTATGCTTTTTCTGGTGTTAATGTTTAAAATTAGTGGCATTTTACGCATTAAGTGCTGAATTATGAGTATAAGTGTGGGCAAGTGATATAATGTAGTGAAACGTGGTTTTTCATGTTGCTTCCAAAATTCCATAGAAGCCTCTAGTAAAGTTGCCACTACTTTACTAGGGCATGACTTAGACTGGATTATGACTACCTGACTTAGACTGGACTATGACTACCCTGACTGACTGTGACTAAGACTTGACTTTACATGAAATATTTCATAATACGACGAAAAACTACAATACTTGACACTGGCTAAATACACTATGTGTGGAGCCAAACTATAAGAAAAAAAAAAAAAACTAGTTGAATTCAAAATCACTGACGACAAAAGAATCTATGGAATTGTAGAGCCTTCAAATTCAAATGTTTATTGCGTTCCTTAATGTTATATTAGATGGTGTAGTTAAGAATTTAGATCATTATGGACCCGGTTGGGCACAACAATATTATTATTAGAGGAGAGGAGAACAGTATATAAAATAAATACCTTCCATAAATCTATAATAATCATCATTAAAATATTCAGTATAATTATAAACATTATAATTTGTTATTATCATCAATACTTTGCCTTGCATATACCTCGTCAAGATAGGCAAGTATCATTCAACATACATCCAGCCACGAGCGATAAAAGAAAACGGGAGTTGAAGCAGAGATTTCGCTCACTCGGTCATTTATAATGTTAGTAAGTAATATTTTTTAGTTAGATTTAACGACATACAGTGCACTGTGCAACACACAAAACCGCTATTTTGGTCCTCAAAACAGTTGTTTGTTGTAAAAGCACCGCAAAAAATTATGGTAAAAATGTCATGGTAGGTAGAGGTACCGTGTGCTTAAAAATGTAGCATTCCAATTTCATGCATTCCGAAGTTGAAGTGTCACTCATCCCGGACTCTCGGGGCCTCGCCGGGTAATTGGACAAGGCTTTATGGCCCAGGCACACGTAATGTTAGACTCCAGGAAGTAGGCATGGACATGATTGCTACTTTAAAATCATTATCATTATTCGGATTTACTTTAGTCACTGTGATTTCACCTGCGATTATTCACTGCCTGTGATTTTTTATATGCCTAATGAATTTATGATCAATGGCGATTGGCTGTGCTTTATGAAATGGAACAGAGATGTGATTTAGGAACAACCTAGTAAAGTTGCGACCTGCTACAAATTATTACAAGTAATCTAACGCTACTCTCTTAAGTAAAACAATATCAAAGATCACTGCTACACCACAATGTTAATAAAATTATACTCTTAAAATTGTCTCAGTTGGTTTACTGAAGCATAGTTAAATAAAATTATATGTTTTGATATTCACCGCTTATGCTACTCTCGTATTATGAAATCCGAAGCCACGACTCAATTAAGTGTGATTATCACACTGTGATTTGTAGCAGATCATCTGATAAAAAGTAGCAGAGTGATTTATGAAAAATAAAATCATATGATTTTTTACCTGCTCCCTGTGATTTGATCCATGCCTACCAGGAAGCCTCTGAACTTTGTTGCAATAATTAAGCGATGTCTAAAATTCACAGGGAGGTAGGAGCGTTTGCTAAAATCTGTACGGCCTATCCCTACCTTTTCCCTACTATTGTGTAATGAAAGCTTTTTACTTACGCTACAAAGGTTGTTAGAGAAGAACAAAATTAACCCGATCAACGCATCTCTCATTGTAGTGAGTAAAGTGCTGATAATATTCATGGATGTTTGCCGAGGGAAATAAGCTGTACAGACATGCAGTTTTAGGTCTAGTTAATTGGTTATTCATTCTTATTCTTATTCAAATGTGTACGAGTGCCGAGCTGAGGTTGGGATGCGATTTATAAACTTATTATAAGTTTTACTAGGTGGTAGGACTTTTCTGCAAAGTTCGTCTAGGTAGGTACCACCGCTTTGGCAGTTATTCTGCCGCCAAGCAGTAGTGTGCAAGCACTACTGTGTTCCAGTTTGAAGGGCATTGTAGCTAGTGAAATTACTGGGCAAATGAGACTTTATGGTCTGATCACACAGACTAGCAATTTTATTACTAGACTGTGTAAAGTCTCAGGATGGCGTGCGCAGTGCAGTGTCACGCGAAACTATATTAATTTAGAGTTCCGAGTGATACTGCAATCTGTTCTGGGCAGCCGTGACACTTCACATCAGGCGAACGACTAGGTCGTCACGTCATTCATTTACATATAGAAGAAAAGTCTTATTCCATGCTGTTACATATTTATTTTGGCTGGCTACCAAAATATAAGCGGCCTCGTACAACGTAGGTGACTTTGAAGTTTCTGGGAGTCAACCCCACCTCCTACTTAAGGGCTTGTGCAAGGCCAGCGCGAATTCAAGCCAAAGCCACAGAATAGATGTATAGTACTAGGCCAAAGCGGGGATGAGCCAGGGGCCGAGCGGCAGGGGCGGTCTAAGTTAAACTGGTTCCAACGCGCAATAGTTTAGGTAGTTTATTATTACACTGAATATAATGGGTATTTTAAAAATCCGCTATACATAAGCCCTCCATTATATTTAGTTCAACTACTACACAAAGCTTCATGATCTTATTTAAAGTATTCATTGAATAATCGCTGTTTATTTGTACGGTTTGGAGGTAACTTTGTAATTCTTTTCTATCGAGAAAATTTCATTAATTCCTGTTTTCACTATACATTTGCAGTAGCATTAGTCCTGAACTTTACCATATATTAATTTCAAAGTCATTGTTGCAATATTGTTGACAGGACACTGCCTCAAGCTAAGCCGTTTTAAGCAATTTGGCGTTGTATTGGCTCTTAATAAAAAGTGTGACGTTGCTTGGTTTGTTTTACTTTCACACCTAAACGGTTGAGCTGAGGTATACAACGCATCGGCAACGCCCCTGGTGGTACAGGTGTTTATTATTGAGTGTAACTTAATTAATTAGCATCATTTAAAACTAGGTACCTACTTACTCTTGATACCGGCCACGTGTGGACCAAAATTTATGGAATCTAACACATTGATTTGGTATTGCTAATAACTGCAAAAAAATAGAATAATTGCTTTAATCAACTGCTACGGTACAAAGCTAAGTTAAAATGATTTTCAATTATGACATACAAGGTAAAGAAAAACTTTTAAAAGTATCAAAATCAATCGTGCCAACTACGTTAGGCGCGCCGTGGCAATCTTCGTAATTTTCAATAAAAAATGTTTTTATTTTCACTCTTTACCCTTAAATAATTAATAATCAATAAATGATGTACCATCATGTGCTCAATTTATGCTAATTAATTCAATTGCATTCTGTACGTATGACTTGGATGATAAAATTATTTTTACTAGTTTTTTAGATTTAATAACCAAACTAACCTATTTTGATTATTTTTAGAAATACCAAACAAAAGAATTTTCCAAATAAGTTTATAGATGTTGAAGTTCTGGGGTAAAAAAAACATAACAAAAAATACAAGCGTTTTAAAAAAAAACCTCCTCCTTTTTTAAAGTTGCTTAAATAACGATACCAAGGCCAAGGATCAAAAGTAAGATTCTTTATCTTGATTATTATCATAAGAAAACAAATAGATGTTGAATATTTTCAAATTCCATTACCTTCTGTACCAATTACTTACTATTCTAAAAGCAATTTGGAAAAGTAAGCAATTTAAGAAGTTTTCACACGAAAGACACCTTATATAAAATTCAAGACGTAATACCATCGAACATGTGCATCTGGCTACAGAAGTATAACCACAATATATTATTTACTAGATGGCTCTGTGAGCTGTAGACACAGACATCGCTCGTTTTCAACACACAATGGCTCATTTTGAAAAAGTTTCAAAAACTCATTAAAAAAAAAAACCATATTCATTATCGAACACTCGCTAAATTTCGCGAGAATTAGAGACTGTTCTTCTGTAGGGGAGAACAGCCGGACTATCTCACCGGACATTGACTGGCTTGATAGCTCAGTTGGTAGTAGCTCTGCCTTCTGAACTGTAGGTTGTGGGTTCGATTCCCACCCAGCACAAACATTTTTTAATGAACATCGATGTTTGTTCTGTGTCTGGGTGTTATATTGTACTCTATGTATGTATTTACAAACAAAAAAGTATCTAATTATTGTATCAGTTATCTGGTTCCCATTGTTTTTTCTCTAATCTGTGGGTTCCCCATATATAGAATTCGAGGGTTGCGTAATTACAACTTTATTGATAGATCGTCTAACAAGGGAACTTACAAAGCACTAGGAAAAAAATCAGAGAAAGGAAAACTGTAGCGATTGTCCCACACGAGATTTTTTCGGATTTTCCTTATCTTATTTTCTTTACCGTAGTTGCAATAAAAATTGTTCTTCTTCTTCTTCTCGTGTAGGCAAGTGGTCAGCACTAGTGTCAGAATTTTTAGGCCGCACAAAGGTTTCAAGGCTTATTAATTGTGTACATATTATTATTTTAAATTATCAATGTAAAGCATTTATTCAGGCTGATAATAGATACATTTCAGTATTCATTTTCCATTTTTTTTATAACAAAATGGGCCCGCATTTGACCGCAGTCTCACTTGATGAAAAGTGACAACGCGGTCTACGGTCTAAAGGGACGATTGTATTTGGGTTCAAATTCAATTGTTTCAGCTAAGCAGCTAAAAAAAGTGTATCTTTGTCTACGTTTTACGTCCTCCAAAAAGTAGCAGATGTAACGCAGTAAACAATCCAAAATGTATGAACTGGGAGGAAGCTCGTCCTTGATAACTTATGTATGAACGAGCGCTTGCAGACGCCTTGCCTCTGTCATATTTTCGTTGCATAATAAGTTGGGAGTATAGTTTGTTGTTGTAGGAATTATATTATTATGACTATTTTGAAAAGTAAAATTGTCGTTATAATTGTTATAATGTAGCTGTTTGTTTTTCCTAATTTTTTTTTTTTTTTTTTTTTTTTATTGTTCGATAGGCTTGCGCTTGACCACTATCTCACCTGATGTTAAGTGTCGACGCGGTCTAGGATGTAACGCGCTTGCCTAGAAGATACCTGTTCACTCTCGATTTGAAGACTCCAAGATTGTAGTTCTCGGGAAATACAGACGCCGGCAAAGCGTTCCACTCTTTGGCTGTTCGCATGATAAATGTGGAAGCAAATCGCTTTGTTCGCACATGCGGGATGTTAACCATGTAACGATGGCGTTTTTTCGTACATCTGCTTGTCCGATGGTGGAAAGGTGATGGCGGAATCAGGTTATGCAACTCCAGTGCGCACTCTCCAAAATGCACTCGAAATGAATAAAATAAAATTTCGTTTCAAACAGGCGCTCCAATAAGTAAAAACAATCATTGTACGTAAGTACTAACCTTTTCAGAACTTACATACTTAACTATAGGTTGAGTTTTGGCGGGAACGCGGAAAAGTTAACGTCGTTGCATTGTATTATTTTTCAAAACTTATGCTTTTTCCAGTGTTAACGTTTAAAATTGGTGGTGTTTTACGCATTAAGTGCTGAATTACGAGCATGAGTGTGGGCAAGTGATATAATGTAGTGAAACGTGGTTTTTCGTGTTGCTTCCAAAATTCCATAGAAGCCTCTAGTAAAGTTGCCACCACTTTACTAGGGCATGCCTTAGACTGGATTATGACTTAGACTAGACTATGACTACTCTGACTGTGACTATGACTTGACTTTAAGTGAAAATTTCCATAATACGATGAAAAATTACAAAACTTGACACTGGCTAAATACACTATGTGTGGAGCCAAAATGTAAGAAGAACTATAGGTTTTTAAAATTTATGGTCAGCATTTGACCACTGTCTCACCTGATGGTAAGTGATAACGCGGCCTACGGTGGTGCATGCTTGCCTAGAAGTAGGGATTGCAATCCGGTATCATTTTCAATCCGGCTGGATCCGGTCGAATTTCTGTTGATCTGGCCGGATCCGGCTGGGTCCGGCCGGATTGATCAAATCAGGTTAATTTTCCCTTTTCGTTCCAAAAAGGACTGTTTATGAGATAATCAAGTGAGTGTACTTAATATGCGAGATATACATAGCAAAAAAATGTACATAATATGTGCAACTACTATGTGTATCAACTTTATTTTAGATGTTATAATTAAACACACCATTAAAAATCTACCACAGTGTAACTATAGTCAAATTTTAACGTAATGGGCATCTTTTCACAGTTAGATCAATTTTAGTACACATTATTAAATTTAGCAGTTTTCCATTAGTTATACGGTCATGATTACGACTTTAATTTTATGCTGAGTCAGGACCTATATCATAGCGCCACGCAATGCGCATCTGTTTGTCGGTTTTTTTGTAAATAAGTATCAAACTTTCATTTTGTAAAAAATGTAATGTGTGATGCCTTGAATAAATGTATTTTCTTTCTTTCTTCTTAACATAATCAATTTTACTTAATCTACTGAAATTCACAATAATTGAGCATTTACGCATGTGACTGAGCATGATAAAACAAGTGTCATTCTTATGACAGACATCATGATGAATCTGTCCAATGAATGGCACAATCATCACAAAAATGCTTTTATATAACTTCATCACCCCAAACTAAAACCAAGTTCAATCATCTTACGCACCGGTATGCATTTAAAGTAACCTATACTCATGCAGTAGTGCGATTATTTTACCAAAAATTGGCATCCCGGATCCGGTGACCGGATCCGGAGCATTAGTACCGGATCCGGTAGACGTACAATGACGCCGGATCCGCCGGATTACCGGATCCAGTGTTCCGGATTGCAATCCCTACCTAGAAGATACCTGTTTACTCTTGACTTGAAAGATATTTTTTATAGTTTTTACATCGGACTTATCAAGCATTTGACCACGTTCAATTAAATACATAAAACGAGAGGTTTCACAATTTCACATAGAGTTTTTCTTAAGTACCTATCCATACTAAGTTGCTTTAGAAATATTGTACTGCTATGTAGGTATATATTAGGTCCCAACTAACTTTAAATCTTCGCAATTTTATCCTATTCAAATTCAAAAAAACATCTTGATGTTGATTTTTCTGAACCTTGGATCTCGTGGGAAATAAAATTGTTATGGACCTCTGGGAACCTTTTACACATTACAATGTAGGTTTTGTACTGTATTTTATCTCTACGTATACTGTGAACACATGATGCACTGGCGGGACAGCACGGAGACTTAATGGCTCTAAATCATATTCCTCTTAGCCATAATCCGGTCCCGGTGGTACCCGCTTGGGTTTGTCGGTTTTATGTTCAGTCCAAACACCGTCAGTTGGCATTATGCCAGTGCAGTAATTCCAATCAGTACGGTTATGGGGTAAATATCAATAAAATTCAGTACGATTTGAGTCAGTGAACTGGAGGACAGATGAAAAATTTAGTTACCGTTAGTCCCTCTAAGGCAATGATTATAAAGCCCGTTGATAGCTGACCATAATTTCTCGTACAAACACGACTCACCTGCGTGGACAGGGGGCGAGGTAACAAAACGAGACAAAGCTATACGAAATTACAAAGAACAGAGCAGGATGGAACAAAAGACATCAATGGGTTCCCGTGATTTATTAGAAATTCATAGTATTTATTAGAAATTAGTGGTTGAAATACACCACTAATTTTGTATGAGGGGAAGTTGTATCATTGGTCAACTGGATTTATAGTCAATGCTCTAAGGGGACAGAGTATGGGACAGATGGTAATAATTCGTATCGACGCAACACGTATCTTGTTCAAAATATCGACACCTCATCACATTAAGGCTCCCTTACTCGCGGATCCTCGGATCTGGCTAAACTATGTTCTCGTGAATAACATTACAAACGTTCTACAATAGTATCATACCGCGAGCGAGGTAGTGGATCCGCGTCTAAAAGACTTCCTCTGCTGAACATTGGGCTCTTCGTAAAACGCCACTTTTGATGCTTATTACGGGGTTTGCCATAATCACCACGCTTGGCAGGCGGCTTGGTAATCGCAGAAGATTTTAATGTATTGAGGAGAATGCTGCTGTCCATTTCCTGGATACTCCCTTAGCTCTTACGGCACTCGTGGGAAGAGATGGGGTGGTTCTAAAGTAAACCGTAGGACCACACGGCTCACAAAACATTCACAAAGTAGGTTAAAAATACTACGCTCGTGCTAGCCTATATTTTTCCTGCTCCGTACAAACATCGTAGAGCGTACGTGACAAGTTTGGTGCCCTCTTACTACTATTTAAGTAACTAGCGGCTCGCCCCGGCTTCGCACGTGTAGTGGTGGAACCTATGTTACTCAGGGTGAATGTAGCTTTCCAATGGTGAAAGAATTTTTGAAATCGGCACAGTAGTTTTTGAGTATATTCATTACAAACATACACACGAAAATACAAATCTTTTCTTTTTATAATAGTGGTGTAGATGTAGATTTGTTAATCCCATAATGCATTGATCTTTTTTCACGCAAAATTAGATTTGGCGCTGCATATTCATGGTAACCACCATATGTGAAAAGGGGAAGTGCAAACGGCATAAGTCATTAAGTCAAGGATACTACGATCTATGTTCCTTTCCTACCACATCGACCCCGTATTTTTCAGTCCCTATTGCGTTTTAATATTTTACTAGATAAAGGAGTAGGTAAATTATGTTACAATACAAGCCAAAGGTGTGTACCACCAGAATTGGCTGGGTTCCTAATTCCTAACAGTATTAGTTCCGCCTCGCCCATGGTAGAGGATTATTGAAGCACAATAAGGATAATCCTGGAAGGGACAATATTCGGTATATTTGATAGGATTGTAAGGTTCCAACCCGATGAATTTAATATGGATACTATTATACAAATAATTGGATACATTTACCTATTTCTCAGAAAACAATGTTGTATACAGAGGTGGATTCTAAAAAAAAGTTAATTATGACACAAAAGTCGCAGTAGTACTAGTAAATGGAACTGTTAATTGAACTACTGGGAACAGGGTTTTAATAGGGTGGTACTGTTATTTTAATATAGTGTCCAAAGCTTGAATTCGTCCAATGTCAAAAAACATATTGGGGCCAATTTTAAAGGCTTTAGTTGACAGATCTAAAACGCTTAAAACTGTTGCTGTCCTTGTCAAATAGACGGCAATGTAAAGGACGGCTATATTTTGAATAAGTTAAGAACTGTCAAGTAAAGCCTTTAAAAGTTAGCACCTATATATATAGTACAGTACAACTCAGTCGCCAATGGATGCCCAAGTATAGATTGTTCAAATGAAATCTCAGTTTGAGTAGCAAATTACAGTGAAATTACTGGGCAAATAAGACTTTATGATCTGATCATAAGACTACTAGACTGTGTGAAGTCTCAGGGTCACGTGCGCAGTGCAGTGTCACGAAAAAATAGATTCATGTAGAGTTCTGAGTGATAAGTACTGCAATTTGTTATGGGCAGCCGTGATGCTTATCATCAGGCTAACGACTAGTTCGTCACGTCATTCATTTAAGTACATAAAAAAAGCATTGCAGGACTGGGCGTAATTCTCTAATACGGCCCTGTGACGTCATTATTTTCATTTAAAAAGTCTACGGGTTTTCATACAAATCCAGGGAATTCTATGTCACCAACGACTATTGGCCATTACCTATTTCAATACAGAGATACATTTAAGATATTTGATAAGCCTAGTCGTATTACCTATTATTATTTTAATGTATCAATCTCCTAAATCTAATATCCCTCGAAAGCGTTTAATTTCCTGTTTAAAAGTTCCTAATGATACCAGTTTAAAGTCTATCAACAATTTGTTGAAAGCGAATTAGTTCTGGATTGAGTCATGTCCAAGAACTTTAACAATCTATCAGCTACTCTCCTACGCCTTTGAAAAGATTGGAATTTCCGGGTGAAAAACTCTTCTTGAATAGGTACTTTTAGAAAAACTTTGATTTGATTTGGATCTATACCAAATCTGAATTCAAATAAACCATAACTTTAAGGGTCTATAGGAAATGCAAATATTCAAAATTTTCTGCCTAGTTTCAATTCAATCAAATATCAACCCCTTTTGAGCACCCCAAGGGGCAACTATAGCTACAATTTATTAGTTTTCTCTGAACCAATTGTGAACTTCGTTTATTGAGTTTGTCAACAATTGAATGCTTAGTTTACTGTTGGACCAAACTTGACTTTATATGTAAAATGAAACTGAATTTGTGAAACGCAAAAGTGGAATTGGACTACATGTTTTTCAAATTCAAATTTTTATACGTTTGACAAGTTCGTTCTTCAAATTGAATTCTTATAGCGGGTGAAAAATTGGACCAACGACATCCACTAAGAGTAATGGCGACTTTCTTATTCAGTGTTTTTAGGTAACATTTCTATAAACAACAACAGTGACAATTAAATAGATCCGAAAGGAAAAATTTTGGATGAAATTTGAATTTTTTCGGGTAGGATTACAAATAAATAAGGAAGCTACTTGACTCAACGTTTTTTCATTCGAAAAAGTACCGGTAAACTACGCAAGCATTAACCAAATACTTCAAATATAATTAATTGTACTTGATAACTTAGAATAGTTACCTGATAATAACATCGAAATGATTTTTGTTACAGAAAACAACACGCAGTTGGATAGAAACTTCCTTCCAGAAGCGAGAGTGCAGATGCTTCGTGCCCAGCGCCAAGGATGAGCATGTGTGAGTACTGAGTACTTTTTACATATTATATATAATTAAGCTAGTTGCCTGCTATTAAAAATAACAAGTCAATATTATTTTCATGAAGTAGGTTGAAAATGAATGCAATAATTGAAAAATAAGTAAAACTGGTTTTATTTAAATCACGGAGTAATAAGCTTTTAATGTTTCTGGAGGAGGCATCACCTGTCCCTTCATTAAGGTGGAACGTTTCACTAGCGCGGCAAATTCAAATTTTCTGTCGTTTTTTTGCCAATAATAGCTTAATAACTAAACGTGATTATATTAAAACTAATTTACCGTAAAGAAATAGAATGTATCAACACATTACGATTAAAAGTATTTCCTAGATATCATTGGTTTAGCGACAAATGGCAATAAACAAATTTCGTCTTAGTTTTTCAGTCTATTGTCATTTTTCGGTGAACCAATGATATGTAGGTGATACTTTTAATTGTAATCTATTGATACATTCTATTTATTTGCGCAAATTCAGTTTTCATATAATCATGCGTTGAGTAATTAAGCTGTTACTGGCAAAAGAACGCCAGAAAATTTGAATTTGCCGCGCTAGTGAAACGTTCCACCTTAAATAAAATAGGTATGCATCTTTTTTCTATTTCTTTCTTTCTGTCTTTTTATTTCCCCTATAACAGAAGAGTGCTGGCATACTTTAAGTATAGTTTGCGAAACAAAATCCACGCAAGTGTCATTACTACTGCCGAGATATAAGTTGTGCGGTCTTAAAGATACGAAGAACTTTCCTTTTCCTTCTCTACAAAGTATTGTTTCCCAGAGTTAAAGTCCAACTGAACATCTGCGCCCGATTTGGAAAAGTTTCCCCCCTCTGTGTTGACTTTGCGGTTACGCCGATACTCTTGCAAGTATTCATATTTGGAGTTATTGATTTTAAATATATTGTAATAAAGGCGATCCGCAGTTTTATTTGCAAGTGTGAGATAACGGGAATAGATAAAATTTATCACTTGTTTATTTTTGTTGTTTTTATTTTATTTTGTAGAGAGAGAGAGAGAGAGAGAGAGAGAGAGAGAGTAGTATATGAAAGATGTCTCCCTCCACAAAAGGCTTTTTTATTTGCAGCTGTATATTATATTGTATTTTTTTTCTTTATTATTATGTACATAGTTTATAATTTAAATGTGTCATATCACATTGGCAAACGATGAGATCGACGAGAGCGATGGAGGCCGAGCGGTAGCATGTGCGCTTCACAATCTTACGACACCGGGTTCGATCCTCGGCCATACACCTATGACTTATCTAGTCAGTTATGTTCAGTTGTCGATGCCATCGCTCCGTGCCTCCGAGAGCACGTTAAGCCGTCGGTCCCGGTTGTTATAAGAACATCTATGACAATCGCTACTAGTAGTCAGACGCCTGATAGACTTTGACACCCCGGTCTAACCATCCCTGTTACTGGTTCCTTATGAGTTGCGAGGTCAGATGGCAGTCGCTCGTGTAATTCTGGTAGCTTGTCGCTAAAGGTTAAATTGGGAGCCGACCCCAACAACAAATGGGAAAATGGCAAAGAGGATGATGATGATCACATTGGCAAACAATAACTAAAGTATATTAAAACAGTTGTGTCTTAGAGCTCAAGCAGGCTGGCCTGGTGGCCTGGTGGCCTGCATTACTTATATTGTAGTGCACGGTCATTTAAGCTTGACTCTGCATAGAACAATCAATAATAACTGTGCTGAAACATTATATTGCAGCATGAAACACGGCATCCGTAAATGGTACAAAATTCTTCGAATACGTACAATGCGTTAATCCTCGTTTATAATTCGGCCAGCGAAGGAATGGAACACCTTACCAACGTCATTGTTTCCTGACAAATATAATCTGGGAGTTTTGAAGGCTAGAAGTGTACGGTATCTTCTAGGCAAGCATGCTCCATCGTCGACCGCGTCGTCACTTACCATCAGGTGAGACCGTGGTCAAATGTTAGACTATCGTTAATTAAAAAAAAGCAAGTAGAGATTACTGAAGCTGATTGAACAGACATTAAAACAAAATAATACACTTTTAAAAAAGGTAGGTACTTAAACCCCTTTTCTAAATGTACATTATTTTTTTATTAACCGACATCAATCGTTTCAATTTTATACTGATAAGTAGTACAGTTCGATGTTATTTTTCCATTTATTTGGTTTTAAAAACCAAAACTATTGAACCAATTTAATTATGTTTCTATGGGACCCATATAGATTTGAGTTTTAATTTTCTGATTTTAGTTCCTTTCTCTGTTTATACCCTCTCATCATCATCATCATCATCATCAGCCTGACGACGTCCACTGCTGAACGTAGGCCTCCCCCAGAGCGCGCCACCTTGAGCGTCTGCTCGCCTCCCGCATCCATGGACTCCCCGCGGCTTTTACCAGATCGTCGGTCCACCGAGTGGGGGCCGGCCTGCGCTGCGTCTTCCGGTTCGTGGTCGCCACTCTAGAACCTTTCTACCCTATCGGTTGTCAGTACTACGAGTGATGTGGACTGCGCATTGCCATTTCAACTTACTAATTCTAAGAGCCCCTGCCATACCCATACCCTCTACTATATATGGTTCTATACGCTCTAGTAGCATTTTAATAGCTATACCGTGTCCAGAGCACATTTCCAAGGGAGCTAGCTAAACGAGAGCTAGTTACGAACTAGAATGAGTCGTTTTATGGAGTGGTTTATTTTATACAAGTGCTTCCTTTACGCTGAAGCACATTTTCACAACGATGGTGCAGTGGCGCGCAATTTTGTGCTAAACTGTTTTGGCCTTTACCTGGTTTAGTAAAAGGCCTATCTATATCTAAAGCTTTAATAATGGATTGCAGCTGTTGTGTTTCGCGGCTTTAGCGGTGCCCGAAACTATTTTGTCATCTGTGCCGCGATAGTGATGCTCTTTTGTCATTCTCTATGAAATGAAAATGAAAAAATATTTCACTAATTTGTTTTGTCTTGCTATGCCTTATTTTTTTGTCTCGTTTTGTGGCATACAAGTCAAAACGAGATAAAAAAAATTGGCACATTAAGGATTAAATGAATCCCGATCCTGATAATATATAATAGTATAATAACGTTGTCCGCTTGTATGTTTGATTTTTATTTATTTGTTTGTGTGGCTTTTACTCCAAAACGACTAAACAGATTTGGCTGAAATTTACATTACATACGACGTTTTTCATCACAGTTGCGAGGAAAAAACAGAGTTGTATTGTAAATTAACTTTGTGAAAAATGTCGTGTAGGCAGGCTTCTTATTTTCACGCGCCGTCAGAAATTTCTTAGATTATGATCCTAAAAGCGGTGGGATAAGAGCCAGCTTACGAGCAACTGTGATGAAAAATTATATTTGAAGCAGCTCCCATATTGTGTAACTCAATCGTAAACGATGAATTGGCTTCATTTGGTCATTTCCGGTTGTGTAAAATCCTCATCCATCGGTATTATGGCCCCTTAGGCGGAGAACTGAATAGATAAAACATTAATTAACTATAATAATGAGAAATAGTGAGAAAATACTAATGGATGGAGATGTTACACAATGCCAACTTGCCGGAAATGACGAAATGAAGCCCATTCATCGATTACGATTGGCTTAGGCTACGGTCAGACAATGTCATCAAATGCGTTGCCAATATGTACTGCTCCTGCAGATTTCTTACCGCTGGCTTGGTTTTGATTTTGCGGTGGCTGGAAATAAGAGAGTAGACAGGGTTAAAAGAGTTGTGAGAGTTAAAGAGAGTTATAAAAATTAAAGATGAAAGACAAAAGTGTTAAAGAGTGTTAGGAGATAGAAAAGAGTAAGACAGTTAAGAGAGGTAAGATTTAAAGAGAGTTCGGCAGTAAGGGAGTTAAGAGTAGAGCTATGATTTAAGAAAGTAAAATTAAGAGATTTAAGAAAGTTAAAAGAGTTAAAAAGTTATGACAGGTAAAGAGGGTTAACAGATTAATAAGAATTCAAGAGTTAAGAAAAATTAGACAACTAAAAAGAGTTAAGAGATTGAAAGGATATGACAATTAAGACAGATAACTAAGAGATTTGAGAGAGTTACAGTCAAGAGAGTTAAATTTAGAGAAATTAAGAGAGTTAAGATAGGAAAGTTAAAAAAGAGAGCTAAAAGAGTCAAAAAAGTAAAAAAACCAAGGTTGGTAAAAGTTGAAAGAGTTTCAGTAGACTCAAAAGAGTTAAGAGAGTTAAAAGAGTTATGACAGTATATAATAGCACAGATTTTTCTTTAATGGTGTATTATTAGATGAAAGTGCTTACAACAAAGTATTTTTTGCTGACAGGCCTCATGGTATCCCCGTAGATGTTCCAAAACTTGGTCACATGGTTCTTGGTAATCCGCCGGTTCTCTAAAGCACAGCACAAGCGCCAGCGATTAAAGGGTCTGATGAGAGTCACGATGCCTGTAAAATAAGCGGGAAAATAAATCTTATATCACATCACACACTATCACATTTCACACTCATTTTGTAAATGCAAAAATTTGTGTGTGTGTTTTTTTGTTTACGTCGCAACAGCTGAACGGGTTTAAATAACATTTGGGATGGAGATACCTTATACGGTGTATTAACACTTAGGATACCTACTTTTTATCTGCGAGTGAAACCGCGGGGCGTGCTAGTATAATATAAAATTGAAACATTGATTTTGTGTGTATATCTGTTTTTTTTTTGTGGTTTCCACGCCAAATCGACTACACCATAACAACATATTGATACATTTTAAAAAAATTACTTTAATTTAAAATGAATCACACTCATGAGAATTTTAATACTAAAGTAGTGATACATTTCATTTCGGAAAATTGTATGTAGTAGGTACTAAGTTTCTACATCTTATTGTTCTACATCTTATCTTATTGTAACCCTGTCTGTAAGATCCGTCAGTCATTCAGTCAGTCATTCAGTTAGTTATTCAGTTTGTCATTCAGTCCGTTATTCAGTTAGTCATTCAGTTAGTCATTCAGTCAGTCATTCAGTCAGTCATTCAATCGGTCAGTTTTCAGTCAGTCATTCAGTCAGTCCTTTAGTGATTCAGTCAGTCATTTACTCAGTCAGTCAGTCATTCAGTCAGTCCGTCATTCAGTCAATCAATAATTCAATCAGTCAGTCAACTTCGAAGATGCAGCTTCCATAGAGAAAATAACCGCTTACGCTGAGCAGCTTCAACGAAGCTGTCCATGATTAAGCCCATACAAATTATTGCAACGCTAAGTGTAGACTAAGTTACGTAATCTTCTAGCTTATCCTACTTAAAAACTTGTGGATTTCTTTGGTTGTTTCGTCTGTAATCCTACTTAGTGGTGGATCGTACCGGCGATAGCCGCCACGTGAAGTTTCTCCAATACCTCTTCGAAAAGCGTCGGAATATCTTGATTCACTGGAAAGTTTGTCTGAAAAATTAAGATTCTCTTTTATTATAACTCTCCAATAACTCTCCTAATCGCCACTGCAGAAATTCGGGTTTATCATTCGCAACTATTCGAGAAGAAGAAGAAGAACAAAAAATTCAATCAATCAACTCAATTGGTATTGGTAATGTGCTACTGGGTAAAAAAAGCTACTACACGATATGTACTAAGTACTAGAGAAGCTATTCAAAGCACAAATAGTTGTCATTTTTTGTATAATTAAACTAAAATCCGCTACAGCGCTTTACGAGATTAAATCGTCTAACCAACGATCACAACACGCAGCGCTAGTGCCATGGCACATTCGGATCATAATTTTTACTGCTATTCACTGCTGCACGTGCAGTCGCTTTGAGAGCTGAGCATCGTATGAGCGAGAAGATGCTCATTGGCATATTTGCAGTGGTTGACAATGCAAGTTAGAGATGTCCTGTCTGGTGTATACATAGTAGTCTTTGACTACACGTTATTAATTTTATGGATTAGGTTAATTCGCTCCGCATAATAATAACAACCATACAGGCCGATTTCGGCCACGGCGACCTTTTTCTGTTAATTTAGGAGCCTTGGTGTTTAGCTCCGCATAACATTGCTATACCCAAGCAGGGTCATTACGTAACACATTTAAATACGTATAATTAAGGCCTGCATGTAATCAATAATGTTTGCAATAAATGATTGAGTATTGAGTATTGGTCAATTTGATAGTTGCAAATTATAAGCCCTTTCTGAGTTATGATTGGCGGCCCATTACAATACAAACTAACGTGTTATTGGCGACTGCAGAGAAGCAATACCTACACATGGTCAGTTAATACTAGCATCGGTAGTTTTTTTTAAATTTAAGTTCATGTAAAAAATTATGATCGTTTTTATCACGCCTAGCACACAACCTACCTAAATAGGTATCACATAGGTGTTACCTATTTAGGTAGGTTGCATGCTGCACCGTTTAACAAAAAAATAAACACAAATTAAGTAGGTATCACATTGGTGATACCTATTTAGGTGGGTTGTATGCTACACCGTTTAACAAAAAAAAAACAGTCTGCTCCTTAGTCGGTGAACACATAGTCCTTAAGATTTTCGCGGTCAGCGGTCATGCGACCATGGCCTCATTGGTAGGGCGTCTAATCCGTTGAGATGGAAGACGCGGGTTCGAATCCCGCTGGTCGCTAAAATTTTAAGGACTATAATATCTTTACAGATATCCCTAAAGTGTGGTTTACACTTAAAAAAATCAATCCATGATAAAAAAAAAACATTCGACGAAATACTTGCTGTTTTATAGTCATTCTGCATGGCTGTTTTAGAACTAAGTATAGGTCATCATCATCAACAGCCTGAAGACGTCCACTGCTGAACATAGCCCTCCCCTACAGAGCGCCACTTTGAGCGGCTGCTCGCCTCCTGCATCCATCAGCTCCCCGCAGGCCATAGTATAGGTAGAGTCAAAGTATAGGTATTATGTATATAAACATAATGTAGGCTTCTATATGCCATAATATTTAGTAAGTTCTCAAACTAACCATTGTAAAATTTTAATCGCCCTACTAAATACTTGTCAAAAAGGTTTTAAAGGGTAGGAAATGCGAGATTGGTCCTCGAACGGGCTTTGTGCCAGGCCTTTGTGCCACGCAAACCTCTCGCTTCTCGTGAAATCTGTGGAACTTTTAAAATTGAATAGCGAGCATTCAAAGACAAACGAATGGAAAAGTGTTGAAAGTGAGCATTTTTAAAAGGCGGCTTCAAAGACTGAATATTTCAGGAAGTGGACCCTTAATTTATGACTTTTTGACTGCGCAGGGCTATTTTATAGAAAAAACGAAACGTTGTGAATTTTTTCGTTGGGATGTTGGTACAAAAACAGCGTTTGTGGTTAGTGTTTTAGAAACAGTTGATATACTAGCTAATTAATATTATGTGGTTATTATAAGCCGTGGTTAAAACATTTTTTTTTACCCTTCTCTATTTTTTTGAATGAACGTATTTTAAGCTCTCTTAGAAACCACAAACAGAAGGTATTTATATACCGGAAGGGCATTATGTAAATGTATAGCGTTCATTCAAATAAATCATGTATATATATGTAAATATTTATTTTGTACATATTTACAAACAAAAAGGTATTTAAGTATTCTATCAGTTATCTGGTTCCCATAGTTCAAGCTTTGCTTAGTTTGGTACTAAATGGCGCTGTGTGGAATGTCCACACATATTTATTTATTTCATTTTATACGACGGGAAGAAGTCTATCGACGTAAGATATTATTTATTTATTAAGCTAAAAACGAAAAATCCTTCTTAACTTCTCACTAAAATTGCTTGAAGTTTAGGTATATTTTAGCACAATTTCTGTCCAAATGGTTCATAATTAGGTTCACTTGTTAGCATGCCTTGTCAATTAGCGCCGGCTGAAACCTGAAATTGTTTGCATAGTCGGGCGCCTATATTCATGTCACGTTCGTGGAAACTATCGTTAGCATCGTTTGTGATTGTTCATGTGCTATGCATAGTCAAGTTGATAGCTGGCCATATCGCTCGTAGAACTGACGATCGATGAGGAAGAAAGGTTCTCGGGTGGCTACCACAAACCGGAAGACGCAGCGTAAGCCATTGGATGCACGAGGCAAGCAGCGGTGCTCTATGAAAGAAACCTATATGCATGTCTTCAAGCTGATGGTGATGATGATGATTACGATGCACAGTTGCTGTCAGTACTACACACGAAAGAAAATCATCCATCATTTTTTGCTGTGACAAAATGTAGTCACACGCTAAATTAAGTTGTAACAGGTAAAAGGTGAAATTCTATACTAAAAATACCATTAAAAAAAACATACCCGTAAGTAGTTCAAGATTGCAGTCGTGGCGACTTCTTGTCTCCACATGGTAAGTTTTCGAACAGTGTCATAGATCATTTCTGGAGATACCTGAATAGATAGATTGGTGATAGATACAGTGTCTTGCAAAATAAAAAGAGCCCACACATTATAATATACTAGGCAATATGGGCGGGCGGTTCAACAGCTTACTTGCCAGGCACTGTAAAATCTATAAATACTCATCAAACATATCAAAAAGACGTCGCGTAAAATCGGAACTAGAAATGACTTAATTATTCCTGGTCACACTCCAGTAACTGACTGGTCGCCTGATTGTAATAACTCAGTAAAAAATATAGTCAAGTATTCCACCAGTGGTCCTTTATTTATTTATTGGTGTTCAATAAAGTTTTATTGTATTGTATAATAGCTGGCCCGTCCTTGCTTCGATTATTTAGTTTTACGCCCCTACCCCTGATCATGGAAAGAGGACAGCGAAAGAGAAAAAGTTAGGGGAAAAGGATGGATGTATGGAACGGCAATTAAATAGAACCAATCTCAATTCGTTGTCTTTTTCTTTAGGAAGAAAATAAAAAACTTACCGATAAGTCCACTGGAAACTTTCTTCCCAGTAGCCCTACTAAGATTCTACTTGATGAGACTACTGGAAACTACCTAATAATATGATGCGACCCTGAACTATTTCCTTAGAGGTTTACTTAAATGTAATTAGAGCTGTTAATTGTTATGATTATGTCAGACATTGCCAGCGACATGCTCAATGCTCATTGCTCATTAGGGCATGCGGGGAGCTAAAATAAAATAGCCTAACATGAGCCTAGCCTTATTTGAGAAACTGTGTGCATCACTTGATAGTTGACACGCATACAATGCTGTTAAGTTGTCTACTTTTAGAGCTAGCTTCTTTGCAAACAGGCAATGTAAGTATCACGATTTGATAGAGTCATCTGCGTGAGTTACAGCCGGTCCTCTTTCAAACTATAACCACCATCGTCAATCTCGTCTGAACCCCTGAGATTTTTAGTGTCACTAGTTCAATTAAATAATTTGATTGAACTACTGATATTTAAAAGTCTCAGTAGTTAAGTTAACAGTCCAATTGATTGAACCATTGAGCCTTGTTAGTCTCCTTAGTTCTATGAAAAAGTTTCGTTCAACTATTTACTGATACCTACTCAAAGGCTCGGCAATTCTTTGATGGAAAACACTAGTCATTGTCATTTGGCTGGTCTTATTCCGAGGGGGCTTACTTCACAATACTGCTGTATTGGCTCCTCATTCATTTGGTTTGGTAGGACGTTTGTAACGACGCATAGCGGTGACAGCATCAAGGACCGCGAACCAACCTGGATACACTCTGACCCTGGACAAATAAATAATAAGTCGGTATTTTTGTTTTGGTTTCTTAAGGTTGGTATTTTGTTCTCTGCTGTCTCTTGTAACTAGTGTGTTTTTTTTTAAGTAGGGAAAATCTTTCTAATACTTAACAGATTTTTTGCGATAAGGCCGCTCATTGTAACTACACATAAGTTGTTTTCCTATTCTGTACCTACCTATTTTTATTTATTACTAGTGGCTCGCCCCGGCTTCGCACGGGTATAATAGTTTTCGCAGCGCACGCGATGTGAAGAATATTTTAAGTAATTTTTTACACCTTGGGTTACATTATTGGAATTTAAGTAAGGATCCCTAATTTTTTTGAAAATATAATATATTCTATGTCACCCGGGGATAGTGTAGCTTCCCAACAGTGAAAGAATTTTTCACATCGGTTCAGTAGTTTCGGAGCCTATTCAATGCAAACAAACAAACAATCAAATCTTTCCTCTTTATAATATTGTTATAGATTATAGATATTATAGATTATAGATAATATTGTTATAGATTATTATTCCATTGGTACACGAAATTCAAAAGCGGTCCTTTTGCACAAGAACCATACTTAACTACTCTCTTGCTAGTGCAGAAGCTCCCCAAATTTTACGACAGCTAAAGTTTATTGGCACATTAAAACTAGAGCTTAAGTGCTTCATCAACTCGGGACAACTTAAGGTATGGAGAAACTAGCACCATAAAATAGTTGAAAGATACAACATAAAACATCATTGGTAGCAATCTATGATTGGTAGTGTAGTTAACAAAGGAGGTTGGGCCGCTCGATTCGCACTTTACCTATTCACTGTGTCGATGTGAACTGAAACAATATTATTTTTTCCTAATTTTCTTACGTCTATGATATCCTGGTATCCGGAGTAGGTAAACCATCACCACTTAATAATTATATTGTACATAAATCGGGTCAATTGTGTTCATCTGGATAAACTGATTTGTCCTATAGGGAAAAAATCCTTGTGGTAAAATGATGAATAAAGAACTCTTTTCTACTTGTCAATAAATCACGTGAAGAATAATAGAAATGAAATTACGTGAAAATTCCACTCATCCCTGCACCCACTCTTTAGCAGTAGAGACAAGTAGGTATAGGTGTATGGGTGGAAAAAAGAATCCACTCTTTTCGACCAGGGAAATTCTGGTAAAGTAGCAAGGGGAAAAGGCCATATTTGAGCTTCAAGAAAACAAAATGGTTTGTTCTCAGTAGTTACTTAAGCGGTTCCTTTGAAAGCAGTGCAGAGGTAAAAAATATTCCTGTCTACACTACTGGTTAGTGCCGTGGATGATGAACGGAACTGCCGAGCCTTTTAGTCTCTAGTGCTTTTATAAAATCCGAAAAACTTATATACGGGTCTAAAGGTAAATAAAATTACCCGTGGACCCGTTAATGGATTAGCTAAGTCTACGGGCTACTGAATCTGCACATTTTTTGTTGGTAGTTCCTTAAGCAGTTCCTTTCAAGGAATCATAAAGCAGTTATTGTCTCAGCAGTTCCTTCACAGAACCAAAAAACTACTGTGTGAACTTTTTGGCCATTTTGGAAAGTATCCACTTGACCCAACCTTCAGTTTGAGTAATTTTGCATTTCAACCTCGGCAGCCTCACTTTTCTGATTGTCTTCCTGGCTTTTCTAAATCTGTTCCTGACCTTGCCTTCATATCTGCTGAAAAATAACCTTACTTGCTATCCTTGCATAATAAATTAAACACCAAAATATTTATAAACAAGCCTTTAATAATAACTTGAAACAACAAAGCACAATTTTGATGCTACCTTCTGCGACAGCACCGATGTCCACAGTAGACACACCCTACAGATGGAGACATATTGCCTGTTGACACTCTGGTGAAAACAGTTGAAGCAGATGGTTCATGTCTCTTCCTCCCTTCTCTGATGTATCTCATCCGCCTTTTGGGAGCTTTCCTTCTTCCTTTCTGAAGCCGTTTCATAACACGACCCGAGGATTTTTTCTTTTTCCTTTCTACGATTTTTGGCTCCTGCTTCCTTAGTGCCGGCTTCGGCATCTTGTGTCTGGTACTGGCCATCTCTACTCTGCTATTTAAGGATACTGAGCTAGTCACAGAAGTTTCACTGCCTACTCTCGAGTCCTGGCCTTCATCTTTCTTGTCGTCAACATCCGAACCAGGGGATGTTCTCTGGCTTTCTTTCTTACTGGTGGATGGCTGATCCTCTTTACTCGTCTTATCATCTTCCATAGCCAGTTTCTTCAGATATCTAAAACACCTGATAATTTTGTCACGTTTTTATTTGTAAAATCACATAAAAAATTTAAAATCTTTATCGAAAACCAGTCGAAAACGACATGTGAGCGCTGTTTCTCTTTTGTTTTGATTTTTCTTTTCTATCAAGATGCTTTTATGTCAAAAAGTTTTCTATGACATTTTTATATCTGAATACAAACTCCTTTTCAACCGACTTTAAAAAAAGGAGGAAGTTAGCCGTTCAGTTGTATGTTTTTCAATTTTTGTTACTGAACTCATTTGCCTCACTAACTTAACCAATTTAGAAAATTCTTTATTTTAAATAGATATAACTTTCAATTTGGTCCCATAGAAATTTCATCAAAATTGGTACAACAGTTTGGTGTTTAAATAAAAATAAGCGAGAAAAGGATATTATAAGAATATTATAATGTATCTAAAAACTAACAAGTTTTATAAATATTTATTTAATGTATTCTGCTACGATTTTGAGCATACAGCTATGGATAAAGTCACTTCATGAAAAGATGAACGCATCATTTCTTCTTGTTTGAAAGCAGTAAGTATTTAAACTCTGCTGGCTTTGTTGGGCTTTTTATGACAATATACTCCGCTAGTTTTCTTCACCACGATTAAAGTTTTTTTTTATTTCAGATGCTGGTGTGGGCTCAGCAAGACGGCGCATGGAGCGAACACAGCGACGGGAACCCCAGGCGAAGCGTGGATGCCAGCCAGGCACACACACGTGGCTCCTACTGACGCGTACGGCACGGTGGAGTTTCAGGGGGGACCGCATCCTACCAAGGCTCAAGTAATAATCTTCACTTATAGTATAGATCTAAGAGAGGGAGAAATCCGAAATGAGGAGATCCGCAGGAGAATAGAGACGCCAGCATAGTTTCCAAAATTGAAATGGTAATTGGCAGGCCATATCGCTTGCAGAACTGATAGCCGATGGGGAAGAAAGGTTCTCAAGTGACGAACACGAACCGAAAGGCAGCCGGCCCGCCCCTAGACTCGCTAGAACCGCAGGGAGCCATTGGATGCTGGAGGCAAGTAACCAGTCAAAATGGCGTTCTATGAGGAAGGCCTATGTTCAACAGTAGACAGTTTCCAGCTGCTGATGCTCTTAGAGAAGTCAAGCCAGTGGTTAGCTAAACCGCTACTGAAACAATTAGGCAAAATTGATACATTTCCCATTTAGACGCAGAGCTTCTCTTGTGGGACAAGAGGTACCTATGTATATAGTATTGTTGCGCAGAAGTTGAAACTTATTTCACTAACTTTTTTTCAGGAATGTTAATAATTTATTGATGCAATTTTATTTATTACAGTATGTACGGCTTTCCCACGACACTCGACCTGAGCTCATAGTCCAGTTGTTAACGAGAGAATGGCAGCTGGAAAGGCCGAAACTGCTCATCACCATCCAGGGCGGGAAAGCCAACTTCGACCTTCAGCCTAAACTCAAGAAAGTTCTCAGGAAGGGACTGTTGAAAGCAGCGAAGACCACTGGAGCCTGGATTTTTACAGGAGGCACTAATACTGGTATGAATACAGTATTTTAGTAGATAACCGATGGATGAGAAGGGATTTCAAGTGGTAACCACGAACCAGAACACCCAGCGTAGGTGTCGGCCCCTCCGATTTTGATAATATTTGGAAAGAAAATTCGGTCGTGGATTTATTAAAAAACTGACTCTTACATTTTAATATTAAAAGGTTATTTTAACTAGGTAGAATGTTCAAACTACTGTTTCGGTTGGCAAAACTAGCGGGAGGGCCATCCCTATTTGAATATACTGTTCTTCAGTAACAATAACCGCAAGTGCCTTAATTGGTTTGCGCGTAAGTGGTAGTTAATTGTATGCCCTTTGGACGCGGAAGGTGAGGTTTGTATAAACACGGATGAAATTGTTTTCCCTTTTACTGTTGGGTGGTGGGTTAAAAGGGTCGAGCTACGACAAAACAAGCCTGGCAGTGCCGTATAGGCAATAAAATTACTGATAGTTAAAAAGAACTTTTAGGTTTTTTTACTGCGATTGAATGACATGACGAGCTAGTCGTTCACCTGATGTTAAGCAACACGGTCGCCCATAACAGTTACAGTGTCACTCGGAACTTTAAATCAATAAAGTTTCGCGTGACACTGCACTGCGCACGTCATCCTGACACATCACACAGTCTAGTAATCAGATTACTAGACTGAGTGATCAGATCATAAAGCCTCATTTGCTCAGTAATTTCACTAGCTACAATGCCCTTCAAATCGGAACGCAGTGGTTGTTGCACACTACTGCTTGGCGGCAGAATAACTGGCAAAGCGGTGGTACCTACCTAGACGAACTTTGCAGAAAAGTCCTACCACCTAGTATGTACTAGGTATGTTTTATGAAAACGAACGACGTGACGGGCTTGTCGTTCCTCTGCACAACCCATCGAAAAAGTTTCGATTCGAAATTTACGCTCTCCGTCTCTTTCATCTACATTCAGGATGAAGGAAACGGGAGAGTGCAGATTTCGAATCGAAACGTTTTCGATGAGTTGGGAAACGGGATGCTGGTCCCCTGGTGAAAAGTGTCACGGAGTCTATAGCAGTGGCAATGCCACTCAGGTATTGCATAGCACTGCATTGCTTACGTCATCCTGAGATCACACACAGATGCATTCTGAGATCACGTACAGTCTTTGATTAAGTCTAGTAATTTGATTAGTTACTAAATAGGCCCCGCATCTGACCGCAATCCCACCTGATGGACAGTGACGACGCAGTCTACGATGGTACATGCTTGCATAGAAGCTAGAAGACCCTATTCGAAATTTACGCCTGTTGCAAAGTTACATAATTAGCTAGCGGTTCTTACCAATTGCTGTTTCTTCCGCAGGAGTAACTCGTCAAGTCGGAGACGCATTGCAACTGGAAAGGTCACAGCGAGCCGGCAGGGTTGTCAGCATAGGTATCGCGCCGTGGGGCATCGTGGAGGGTGCTAATGAGCTCATCGGGAAAGGACGCGACGTCCCTTACCACGCTATAGCTTCACCCAGGTAAGAACTTCATAAGACAAGTTGCACTAAAGTTTGAGAGCTTCTTAATTCGCGCTTATCTTCCTATGACGTACACTGCAGTGCATTTGGGATCCCTCCCAACCTTCGTACTAAGTACGAACTTAAAAGCTGTTAAACTTTAATGCAGACGGCCACAAGCCTTTATCATTAGAGATGTAGAATGAATCTACAGTCTAACTCCACCATCTCCATTTCACCATCGGACGACAAGACGTAAAGCTACACGCCATCCATTTATGGTTGATATTCCTTCAATTCCCACAAAGCGGTTTGACTCGACATTTATAATTCGAGCAGCGAAGGAATGGAACACTTTACCAGGGTCTTTGTTTCCTGATAAGTACAATCTGGAACTCTTCAAGTCGCGAGTGAATCGTACACCGCGTCGTCGCTTTCCATCAGGTGAGATTGTGGTCAAATGCGGGCCTATTTAGCTACAAAAAAAAGAATAAACTACTGAACCTTTTTTGTAATATGTGCGCACGCGCGCCGTTGCCTTTTACAGTTTTGCTTAACTTTACGTAGACAGTCTACGTCGTAGTCGTTGTATATAGTCTACGTAAAAGCGTTGAGATTGAAAAATGTACATTTGCTAGTTACTAAGAAATATATAGATCAGCGCTACAATGGATTTGCCTCAAAATGACTAATACGTATAATGCCCAACAAAATTAACCATGCAATGCAAATTTAATTAAAATGCAAAATAACCAACTTCAAAATGACTAAATCACAAATGACCAATCACGAAATGATTAATATCATATTAAAATGTGATTTATCATTTCGTATTCCTTCATTGGTCATTATGGGAATTAGTTTAAAGGAAAAAAAGAGTGAATAACAAGAAAAAAATACGATTTTAAAAGCCTTACATAATATTTTTATTTTTAATCCAAAAAAGGTCTTTAATATCAAGGCGAAGTAGGACGGCATTCGTGTTTGAAGGGGTCAGTGGTGACGATCTTGGTGGATGAGTTCAGGGCGTTGATCTGAGCTTGGAACAGTACATCGTTTAAAAGCTTCTCGGCTAGGATCCTCATGTTGTCTGGGAGGTACCGCAGTTTCGCTGCTACGTTGATTCCTGAAGAGTTTTTTTTTTTATATCAGAGAACGTTTGACCACATTCACGATGTTAAATGATATTATGGCTGGAGGCGGTGTGGCCAGGCGCGATGTGAGAATAGGACCACCCCATCTCTTCCCGTGGGCGCCGTAAGAGCCGGCTAAGGGAATATCCAGGGAATGTGTAGGCATTCTCCTCGATACTCGAGTTTGTGGTTTTGCTGATGGGTGCCTACTCTCATTTGCATGTCTCGGTAGTGATTGTGTAATTTATATTTTTTCTGTGTACACATAGTTTAAGCTACAATCCAGAACAGATTTGTTTGTATATTTACCTATTTGGAATAAGTCGTTGATTGTAATTTGTTTTGTGTACCTATATATAAATAAATAAATAAATAGATACATTAATTAAAATCTTTTGCGATCACCAAGCCGCCTGCCAAGCGGGGTTATTATGGCAAACCCCCCTTTGATAAGCGTCCATAGTGACGTTTTATGGGGAGGCCTATGTTCAACAGTGGACGTCTTCAGGCTGTTGAAGTGATGTGACGGCTGAAGGTACCGCCATGCCACGCTTGCATTGGGAACAGGCTCTCAACTGAGGCTATCAGTTGCCCATTACTAAAACGCCGCTGTGTCTATCTGTCTGTCTGTCCGTCTGTCACCAGGCTGTATTTCATGAACCGTGATAGTTGGACAGTTGAAATTTTCATATTTTTATAGATGATGTATTTCTGTTGCCGCTATAACAACAAATACTAAAAAAAAGAATAAAATAAATATTTAAGGGGGCTCCCATACAACAAACGTGATTTTTATTGCTTTTTTTTATAGATAATGGTACGGAACCCTTCGTGCGCGAGTCCGACTCGCACATGCCCGGTTATTCTGGTATCCTTTTAGTGCAGTTATTCTCTGACGGCACCCACGGGCAGAAATGGGGTGGTCTTATTACACGGGACCAACGGAGTTTCTAAGTTATAACTTATCTAAAACGAAGTTAGTCGTTAGCGTACCTATTGCATCGTATTCATCATTCACTTCAGTACTTGTTTTAGATCGTTTGACCTTAGGAGAGTCGCTGTCCGTCGAATTGAGGTACTTTTTGCTGGTCGACGCTCGATCATTCACGTCTACAACGGGTATATTATATTCAGAAGGGTAGGATTCATTCTCGCAGGAATCTTCTTGGTCCTCTTCTGAACGTACTTCTTCTTCCTCTTCTTCTGCTTCTGATATCTGAAAAACTTTATGGATAGCGTTATGTTGTTTGATAAGCTTTCCTTAATATTATTATTGAAGGTTCAAAATTGACATATACTGAAACATAGCGTTTAGATCATCTTGGGTGCAGCTTAGGTAATAATAGAAATTATTCCGATGTATTATAAATAAACGTAAATTATTCGAAACGACATCAAACAATGAATTTACAAAATGTTCAAAATTAACATCTACTGAAACATAGCGCTTTGATCACCTTGAGCACAGCTTAGGTAATAATAAAAATTATTCCATTCTATTCTAAATAAACGTAAATTATTCTAAAGGACATTATCAAAGAATGAATTCACAAAATATACAAAATTAACATCTACTGAAACATAGCGCTTTAATCATCTTGGGCGCAGCTTAGGTATAATTTTTTCCAAATTACCCTATTATAGAATGAATTTCAATCTTCAATCGCAATGTAATTGTTTTAAAAGCGATTTTATAATCTAAATTCGGAAAGCGTATCCCAAGTAACATTAAAATGTAGCTGAGCCTGACAGATAACAACTTTTCTCCATAGGAGATTATCCCTTGTAATTGGCCGCTAGGGCAAGTTTGACTACGTGTCCCGGGTATAAGGAAGCCGATATTCGCAGACTCTAAATGGGGAAATGTGCGTGGTGTGGGAGCTGAAATCGAACTTTTTCTGAGTTCAATGTGACTCCCGATTGTTCTCTGCCCAAAAAAACATTTTTAGCGTTTTTACGTATGAAAATGAGCTTATTAACTTTATTACTATAGAACCTATGGATGCCGCATGACCTTAGACGAAAGTGAAGCACTTAAAAATTCGAAATGTGATAGATATTATTTTGTATTTATCGGTAAAATGTGTTTCCATGCATAGCTGAATTGTTTTTAAACCTTGTAATAATTACCATTATATGTTAATATATTTATATATATAAATAAATAAATAATAAATAAATATGTGTGGACATTTCACGCAGCGCCATCTAGCCCCAAACTAAGCATTATAGCTTGTACTATGGAAACCAGATAACTGATACAATACTTATATACTTTTTGTTTGTAAATACATACATAGAATACAATATGACACACAACACTATATATATTTTATTTATATATTTTAATTTCTCCTTGTTATTGATCATCGGAGTGCTTGTGCTATTTGTAAGATTCTACCGCCAAGAAAATGAAGGTGCTTGATGTGCTTCAAATATAAGTTTTGCGTGATCTATCCGGAGGTTTTATACATTCATGCTCCAGACTACACTGCTACAGCCACGCGCTCGTTCAACTCTACTCAATTAGTCGATTGGATCAAATAGGGTTAAGACTTGCTTTCATTTATTTCTTTTGAGATTTACGTTTTACGATTATTGCTGTTTTGTGGTAGATTTTGTTTGTGTAAAGTGTTTTTTTACTGGATCATACGAATCATTCTTTTTAGTGGCTCATGCTGGATTGTAAACATATTGTGATAATCTGAACTGACTAAACTGAATCTGTAATGCGTGAACTTAAAATATAACATGGGCTTTATTTTATCTCGATTAAATCTAGGCCATTTGTCATAGTTACTTATTATTTTTAACAGAACGAAATAGTATTCTGATTACCTACTAAGTACCTATGTTTTCGTCCAAATTATTTTGATTTCACGTTGTATAAATAATTTTACAAAAAATTCACCTTTTTCCTAAAGAAGTCCAACTCAAACATTTACATAATATTCAAAACAGTCGAAACATTCACGTAAGAAAATATAAAAACTTGACGCGGAAATATTTCCGAAGAATGCTGACTCAGAAGCTTCATAATGAAAAATGTAAAACACAGTCCTTTGCCTCAGTACCTCATGGAGCAAGAAAATTACGGTTCCAAAGCAAATATTTTCTGCGCGAGACAAAGTCATTAGATGACTTCGTAAAATAATTTAAAGGGAAATCCTGCGAATAGGAAGGTTTTTAGTTCAAAAAGTTAAAAAAAGTTAGACCGTATTTACAACTTGCTTAAAACCAATTTTCAATAATCTTACGATAACTTCGCATAAGCGTCCAACTCGTCCCTCTACCGCCCCTAGGCCGGCCTTGCGGCCGTTTAACTCCTAAGGGAACTCAGTCGGTGGTAGCTTTCGCCCATAATTCTTTGGACGCTTATGCGAAGGATTGGCCCACACGAGCATTAGATCTTAAAAATTGGAAACAGTGAAGGGAGGCCTTTGCCCAGCAGTGGGACAATATGGGCTAATATAATAATAACGCAGGGGCGGCTTTGTGGCGAGCCGTCGGTGAGTGGCGACACCGCGTACCCTGATTCCAAGGGGCTAAATGAGACCCCTGACCCCAGGCTTGCCTTAACTGGCTGTCCGGGGGTGGAAGTCGCAAGAGCTAAAACCTAAGCTCCAGGGTGGAAGTGTTAAAGGGCATAACGCCGGGAGTAGTTTCAGTGAAAGTGCAGCACACCTCTCAACACCCTAAGCCACCCACACCAATGTTGCTTCCTCGGCACCAATATGCGGTATCCACTATAGGGAGCCCGTTTAGTGGGTGGCAAGTCATCACCTGCCTCAAACATTTTGACGTGAGGCAAAATTGGCAGGTGCCGTTTTCTCATTCCATAAACCAAACATCAATCCATCATAAGTTCACCACAATAGGCCATATTTATTTTTAACCTTTGTATACAAAATAGTTTATAATATGCCATACCTACCATGCCTTGTAATAGTTGTAGTTAATTTTATACTCAAAAGGGCCTCTTGGTGTTAGCTTAGGCCCCACCAATGCCTCTCAAATGTCCGGGCTAGACCCGAGAAATTAAATAATAATAATTAGGTTGGATCAAGGGTCAGATTCAGAAGGCAGTACTCCTTGACACGGCACGTATTGTCAGGAGGTTCCTCACTCTGCAGCCCTAACCACCGGTAGCTTGGGCCTTGCCCCGCTGCCGGCGGCACTCTAGGTTTAGGTTTTTTTATAGTATTTTTGAAATGTATTTTTATAACAATATTGTAAAAAAACATAAACTTAAGAAAAATTAATAAATGAGTGAATAATAATTACGATAACTTGTTCCAGATCAAAGCTGGCGGTACTAAACAATAGGCATGCTTACTTCTTGCTGGTGGATAACGGTTCCGTCGGGAGGTATGGAGCTGAGATCGTCCTGAGGAGGAAGCTGGAGAAGTACATCGCTGCGCAGAAACTACATCCATGTGAGTGTTACACAAGTAGATTTAGGAGGTTTCAAGTTAAGATTGGAGAAGGTGTCTTCTAGGCAAGTAAGGCAAGCATGCCCCATCGTATTAGACTTAAAACCAATAATAATAATAAAAAACAGTAGGGTTTAGGCCATTTGAAATTTTTAGGGCACCATGGTACTTAAAAATATTAGACACGATAATTCCACTCGTACAGCTTGTAAGTACATATTAATATCTAATATTTGTCCTTCGTCTCCAACCTTTTGTAAAATACATATTGGTAGACCTTTACCATATTGCAATGTTGGTAATCCGGAAAGATTGTCGAACTATCCGACGGCAAAACTTTAGGGATAAATGCTGTAAAGTTAAGTGCCCAACTTTGCCTTTGTAGAGGTCCGCAAATTATAGCGAGCTGTTGTAGTATGGATCGTAAATTGACGTATAGGAAGGCTGGTTTTGTCTTAGCAAGGGTCTCTGAATCAAACTAAAAGATGTGTGGTTGATGCACAGAATTCGCCCTATTCACGTAGGGTTGATTGTGATAATGGTGCAAAGTTTGCTTTGAAAGAAGTCCACAATGGAAGACAAAATCTGCCATGCAATTTGTATTCTATTCTATTGAGGGCATTGGACCCCTATTCAAGTCAATTTACGACAAATGTCAAACACAACAGCCTCTGTGGTGTGGGGGTTGAGCAGGTCGGCTCATAACCCGGAGGCTACGGGTTCGATTACCGTGACAGGTCAAGTATTTGTGTGCAGGATAAAAAACGCAAATAGGTACTTGTTCTGTGTCTGGGTGTTGTGCGACCATGGTCCTCATAGTTCCTGGGTCCCTAGATACAGAGAATCCTAGTTAGGGTCCAATTTCTATGTATGTGATCGTTGGTTGTTATTGTGTATGTATTATTGTTAATTTATAACAGATAGGGTACTTAACAAACTTGTATATAGGTCCTATATGCTAATTTTTTTTAAAATATGGTTTAGTTCTACCTTCTTGATTATTTTGTTCTGTTAGGTACTCGACCGGACATTGACTCTGAACAAGGATGAAAAAATTGTCAATCTTCATTCGAGATAAAATGCGTTGACTCCGGCACGCTACGCAGTTCCATACTTTCATTTTACAAAAGAAGTAGGTACCTATTTACCTAGTTAGGTATATTTAGGTTAAATTATTAGTAGATATTGTTTACTTTGTCGTATCTCTAGCTATGTTTGAGAAGGTAGGTACTTACTTAATATTTATGATGCAACTGATACATTCTCCTTATCATTCTTACCCGTTTTGATAAACTCCTCGAAACTAGCTTGAGGACATAAGTCCTCTAAGGACATAAGTTCTTATAAAAGAACACAAATACTTAAATGTTATACTCACAGCAGCTGCAGCAGCGTTTTGATCAAACACCATCGATCCGTTAAAAGTTGTCTCATCGTCCCTAAAGACAAACGAGAACAAGTCGAAATACCACAAGTTCGGCTTGTAGATCTCTTCCTCACAAGTCGCGTGATGCCGGCTCTCGATGACGCGCTTGTACTCTCGACGCACACAGGCGCGTAAGCTGTCGATCTTCCTCAACACATGCACGCGGGTCGCGTTCGGATCATATTGTTGCACCAACTCCGTTAGTTTAGATAGCGCCGCGTGCTTTTTCATCTTTATCCTATACTCTGGCACCTCACGATCCCATAAACAGTTCAATTCTTTGTACATGAGTATGAATTTCTTGAGTAATTTGCGTGGGAAGACGACTTGGTTGTAGTCGGCGGACATTTTGTACGTGACGTTTGACAAGCGGCGCGGCGCGCATGTCACTGAACGTGCTCGGCGGATTTCGCCGGTCGTCCCTCTCCGCCCCGCGCCTTGCTCGCTCGGTGTGCTCGCCGAAGTCGCTGAGTCGCTCGGGCGGTTGGCCGAGCGAATTGTCAAGCTATGAGGCGAATCGATTTGACTATCATACGAACAAAAAGAGATTAAGTTCTAGAGTGGCGTGCTGAAATAATAATAATAATAATAATAATAATAAGCCCCCTAAAATCCTACCTTACGTCCGTGTCGAACATCTGACCACGTGGGGGGCGGACAACGCGTACAATCGAAACTTACGCGGCTAACAAGGTAAAGGTAACCCATAAATATGGAGACTCGTCAAAGAAAATTACGTATAGGGCCGCTGCCCGAGGGCGATCGTCGGGGCACGTCTGTAGCTGGCCGCGGGCGTGACAGCATGCTAGCCAGTGGCTCCCGGACCGACGGCTGTACGGGAGTCGGGGACGGGGGGGTTAGGGAAAAGTCCTCAAGGATTACAGCCGAACAAAGCGAGAGTAGTAGTAGAGCAGATACCCCGACTGAGGATGTTTCACAGGAGACGTGCGTCAACCAACCTGTGACCACCAAAGCCGGGAAACCCAGAGTGCGCATGAAGTGGGATGACGATATAAATGTATTCATCATGCGCACATACTATCTAGTAACAAAATTAGAAACAGACAAAACAATGTACTGTAAAAAACTATTCGACCAATTCAAAATTAAATATCCACAACTAAACGTTACTGCCCAGCGTATTGCTGATCAAAGGAGAGTAATCATCAGAAACAAACTTTTGCCAGACCACATCATAGGTAATCTAAAAAAAGAAATAGCAGAACAACTGAGGGAAGAAGAGTTACACTCAACAATAGAGTCACGTCACGATGAACACCCACCCATCACAATTGACACTTTCACATCACAACCAAGTTATCCTTCCACTCGAGCGTACAGTGCTCAAATTACTCCTAGCGGTACACAAACAACAAATGAAACAATATTAACACAATCCACTGATGCATCAACACAGACGTTGATAATACCCAACGTACACAATTCAGAAACACAAAATTTTCAACCAATCACTGCACTCGCAAATACTACCATTCAAAATCTTGTACACCAATTAGAAGCTACACTGACCTTGTACACAGGTACAGACCCTACATCCAGACCAAAATTACCTAAACTAAAAGAAAATAAAAAGTTATACCAATACATAGATATTTTCAACAAAGAAATACTGGGAAGATTTTATTCTATTGATTCTGATGTAAACGACATTCATACTCTAGTCTACTGCAGTGCATTTGTTATTTGCGATAATTTAGGTTATAAAATTAAAACGGAACACGCTGACAATAGGAACAACAAAAACATACCTGAAAAACCAGCATGGCAGATTAGGATCGAAAATGACATAAAAGCGTTAAGAGCAGATATAGGAAGAGTCACACAATATATCAAGAACAACAGGTCAAAAAAACTAGTCAAAAAAGTTGAAAAAATATTTAATAGTACTAAAGTGCACTCATCACATGAGAGAGACAATATTCGACCGGAAGAATACTTAGATACCCTTAAACAAAAATTAGCACTCAAAACACAACGATTAGCAAGGTACAAAAAAGCTCTGCAACGCAAAGAAGATAACAAATTATTTTCTACAAACGAAAAAGGATTTTACAGGTCTTTACGGAATGAAGTTACCACCAAAAACTCTGAACTCCCGAATCCAGAAGAACTCAAAAATTACTGGGCTGATCTCTGGAAAAAACAAAATGACCATAATGATAGAGCAGACTGGATTAGGGAAGAGGAAAAAAGATGGGAACATATAGAAGAAATGGAATTTACAGACATTTCAGGAGAAGACATTGAGTTAGTTACTAAAAAGACAAAAAACTGGAAAGCAGCCGGAATAGATGGTATACATAATTTTTGGTATAAAAAATTCTTTATATTACATGATACACTTGCAAGGATAGTAACAGATCTACTAAAAGGAATAGATGAACTACCAAAATTTATAACTAAAGGAATCACGTACATGCTGCCAAAGAGTAACGATACAGCCAACCCCTCTCAATACAGACCCATAACCTGCCTACCAACCATCTATAAAATTATTACTTCGTGCATTACAACCAAAATAAATTATCACCTATCACAGAATAATATTCTCGCCGAAGAGCAAAAAGGCTGTAGACAGTACCATAAAGGATGCAAAGAACAGTTAATAATTGACTCTACTATTTTAAAACACGCACAAACTCACAATAGAAATATCCATATATCATACATAGACTACAAAAAAGCATTCGATAGCGTACCCCACTCATGGCTTATACGTATCTTACAAATTTACAAAATAAATCCTACCATCATCACTTTCTTGGAAAACGCCATGAATGACTGGAAAACTAGATTGTTTCTGACCAACAGCTCTCAATCTATAAGTTCTGATGAAATTCTGATTGAAAATGGCATTTTCCAGGGAGATTCCCTCAGCCCGTTATGGTTCTGTCTTGCCCTAAACCCTCTTTCTAACCTTCTCAATAAAGCACTAAGTGGTTACAAATTAACTACTCATACAGAAATCAGTCATCTCATGTATATGGATGATATAAAACTATTTTCCAAATCAGAAAAAGCCCTTAAGGCCTTATTACAAAAAACAACACAGTTTAGTGACGATATCAATATGTCTTTTGGTTTAGACAAATGTAAAACACTCCATATACGTAAAGGCAAGATAATAGGTACTAACGATGACGATGAAGATAGCGTAGAAAACAACTTCGCCCGCATGGAAAACGATGACACATATAAATATTTAGGCATACATCAGTCCAAAACTGTTAATCACACTGCAATTAAAAATAAGCTCACCCAAGAATATACGCGTAGACTAAACTTAATCTGTAAAAGACCCCTTACTTCAAAAAACCTCTTCAAGGCCATAAATACGTATGCCGTTCCAATACTCACATATTCGTTCGGTGTCATTAAATGGTCCCGTACTGACATAAACAACTTAGAAATCAAAACAAGAACCACACTCACTAAACATAATTACTCACACCCCAAATCAGCAATAGAGAGGATGACCGTTAAAAGGTTGAAAGGAGGTAGGGGTCTCATAGACCTAAAAAACTTATGGGAAGGACAGGTACAAAATTTACAAAAGTTCTTTCACAACAAATCAGAAACTAGTAAAATTCACTTAGCCACGATAGAAACCGACCAAAATTATACACCACTAAATCTAAAATCTATAAACACTTGTACTACTTCTCAAGAAGACCCAGAGACCGAAAAAATAAATTCATGGCGTAGGAAAGAACTGCATGGCCGACATTTACATGATCTTGAGCAGACTCACATTGATCCAGAAGCATCAAATAGATGGCTAAAACTTGGGTATCTATTCCCTGAAACTGAAGGTTTTCTAATTGCTATACAGGACCAAGTAATCAACACCAAAAACTATAAAAAATATATAATTAAAGACCCAAATGTACAGAACGATAGATGTAGAAAATGTCAGCGACAATCTGAAACTATCCAACACATCACCGGCGCATGCCAGACTCTGACACAAACCGACTACACCCACCGACATAACCAAATAGTACACATTATCCACCAAAAACTTGCCGCTAAACACAAACTGATTTCCGATAAACATACCCCATACTATCAATACACACCAAAACCGGTGCTGGAAAGCAATAACCATAGGATGTATTTTGATCGTGCTATACTAACGGACAAAACTATTCATAATAACAGACCCGACATCACACTTATAGATAAAATAAAGAAAGAGGTATACCTGATAGATATAGCTGTCCCAAACACACACAACATACAGAAAACAATCACAGAAAAAATACAAAAATACACAGAGTTGAAGGAGGAAGTCCACAGAATTTGGAAAATGAGGAATGTGTTCATCGTGCCGCTAGTGCTTTCCAGCACTGGCGTAATTCCAAAACATCTAACACACTCCCTTAAAATAATCGGTTTAGCAGAAAACACTCACATAAATATGCAAAAAGCTGCCATTCTTAACACATGCAGAATAGTTAGGAAATTTCTACAGGAGGATGCAGTAAACCAACCAACGACAGAACATACAGCACACTTGGCTTAGGCCCGTGGGCTGTATTAAAAATTACCAAAGTATTTCGTATACTTTGAGATTGTTTAAGAACATAAAAAAAATAATAATAATAAATCATTTATTTCAGATAACTAGATCCATTTCAATAAAATTATAAACTCAACTTAATAATAATGTTGACCAATGTTTAAACATAGTAAAACAATGGTTATTGATCGTTCTTATAATCACATTACCAGACTTAGAGAGAGTGGCTCTAAATCTGGCAATGCGATGTCTGATAAGTGCATCGAGAGCCGGCACCCGGGCCTCCGCGAACATTGTTGAGGCACTGCACCACCGCGGGAGGCGGAACATTATACGGAACGAATCATTGTACTGCACTTTAAACGTCCGGTAGCTTTCCTTTTTGTAAACAGACCACAGCTGTGGAGTATAAAGCGCAGTACAATACGTCTTGAACAGCAGAACTTTCGCCTCCCTCGAGCAGCCAGCGAACTTCCTACCGAGCATGTTAGCTCTGACAGCAAGAGACCGTCTCTCTCTGTCAATGTCATGGTCATCCACCAGGTCAGGGGCCACTATGTGACCCAGATATTTGAAACTCGTAACATATCTCATTGCTATGCCATTCATATAAAGGGGCAGGCCGGCGCCACCATTCGTGCCTGCACCAAAAATCATCGCCACCGACTTCTCAACATTATAAATTAAATTACAGATTAATTTGTAAAGGAAAAATTCTTAAGAATTTCTCAATAGATGGCGCTGCCAACCCCGTAAGTTGGTTGTAAAAAGGTGAAGGATAAATTCGGACACGAGACCACTTGTCACGGTAGCTTAAGTAAAGCATGTCCCGGCTTTAGGGACGGATGGATGCGGGTTCAAGTCCCGCTCGTGATTCAAATTTTTCCTTTACAAATTAATCTGTAGATTACGCTGAGCAGGCGATACTGCTATAAAAATCATAAATATTGATTTGGGAGGCGTTATCTTTACAGCATTTGTGTTGATGTAACTTGACCGTGCTGGTTGGGATAATTCTTAAGAATTTCTCAATAGATGGCGCTGCCAACCCCGTAAGTTGGTTGTAAAAAGGTGAAGGATAAATTCGGACACGAGACCACTTGTCACGGTAGCTTAAGTAAAGCATGTCCCGGCTTTAGGGACGGATGGATGCGGGTTCAAGTCCCGCTCGTGATTCAAATTTTTCCTTTACAAATTAATCTGTAGATTACGCTGAGCAGGCGATACTGCTATAAAAATCATAAATATTGATTTGGGAGGCGTTATCTTTACAGCATTTGTGTTGATGTAACTTGACCGTGCTGGTTGGGATAATTCTTAAGAATTTCTCAATAGATGGCGCTGCCAACCCCGTAAGTTGGTTGTAAAAAGGTGAAGGATAAATTCGGACACGAGACCACTTGTCACGGTAGCTTAAGTAAAGCATGTCCCGGCTTTAGGGACGGATGGATGCGGGTTCAAGTCCCGCTCGTGATTCAAATTTTTCCTTTACAAATTAATCTGTAGATTACGCTGAGCAGGCGATACTGCTATAAAAATCATAAATATTGATTTGGGAGGCGTTATCTTTACAGCATTTGTGTTGATGTAACTTGACCGTGCTGGTTGGGATAATTCTTAAGAATTTCTCAATAGATGGCGCTGCCAACCCCGTAAGTTGGTTGTAAAAAGGTGAAGGATAAATTCGGACACGAGACCACTTGTCACGGTAGCTTAAGTAAAGCATGTCCCGGCTTTAGGGACGGATGGATGCGGGTTCAAGTCCCGCTCGTGATTCAAATTTTTCCTTTACAAATTAATCTGTAGATTACGCTGAGCAGGCGATACTGCTATAAAAATCATAAATATAAATTAAATTATGCTCTAAGGCGTAGTTTTCGCATATTTTGAGAAGTGTTCTCATTGCACTAATCGAGGGGCTCAACAGAACCATGTCATCAGCGTAACTCAGATTATTCATACAGTGCTGACCAATTGAGCAGCCGACACTGGTTCCGTTGAGCTCCTCTATTAGGCCATTTATATAAAAATTGAAAAGAAGAGGCGATGTGAGCCCACCCTGTCTGACGCCACTCAGCAAGACGTACTCTTCGGAGCAAGCATCACGCCAGCGGACCACGTTTTTCTGGGAGCTGTACCAAGACTGGAGAAGCATAGCGATATCACTGGGAACACCCGCATCTCTGAGCTTCCTCCATAAGACCTGGTAGTTGACTCTGTCAAATGCCCGGCTCAAGTCCAGAAAGCAAGCGTAGACTTTAGTTTGTCTAGACGTATAGTACTTCACTACCTGTTTTAAACTAAATATAGCCATATCAGTCGAGCTTTGCTTCCTGAACCCAAACTGCGCATCATTTATTATAATGTGCTTCGACAGCAACCCTAGCATAATAGAGTCAATGACCTTTGAACATGAGGTAGCAATGGATATCGGGCGATAGTTAGATCCCAATGAGGCGCTTGTCGTCTTACTTTTTATAATCGGAGATACAATCGACTTGATGAGATCAGGGGGAAGGTGAGAATGTCTCAAGGACGCGTTTATAAAAACAGACAGAAACACCACAACCCACGGACCACCAAAACGTAGGTGTTCTACGCCTATCTGATCATGGCCTACAGCCTTGCCCATTGGTAATTTTCGAATGGTTTCAGAAACACACTGTTCATCGAAATGCTATTGTTTTATAAGGTTTTTAAGATTCGTCCATTTATTATACCTAGGTACTTACTTAACATAATATATTAAGTAAGTCGGTATACAAATCTAAACAAAATATTATTTTGTTTTGATTTTCCTTAGTTTTATTTTGCAACAAGTTAAATAAAATAAATAAATAGGTGTGGACATTTCACACAGCGCCATCTAGCCCCAAACTAAGCATTATAGCTTGTACTATGGAAACCAGATAACTGATACAATACTTATATACTTTTGTTTGTAAATACATACATAGAATACAATATGACACCCAGACACAGAACAAACACCTATGTTCATCACACAAATCTTTGTCCCGGGTGGGAATCGAACCCACAGCCTACAGTTCAGAAGGCAGAGCTACTACCAACTGAGCTATCAGGCCAGTTGAACCACAGAGCAGAGAAAAAATCAAGCTGGATGTGAGCGTAGGTAATTTTCCATCCAGATTGTTCACTGTAGGATGTCCCGTGCCCTGCCCGTTCCCCTGATGTATTTAAAATAAGCATTATCTATGAATGATAATACCGATGAATGTAGGAGGCGAGCAGCCGCTCAAAGCGGAGCTCTCTGGGGAGGCCTATATTCAGCAGTGGACGTCTTCAGGCTGTTGATGATGAAGTATATCAGGGAACATCTAACGGTGAACGGTCTTTACCTTCTTAGATATAGACAAAACCATAAATCATAATGAATTCAAGGTACCTAATTTTATGATCTTAAAAATAGCCTAAATAAAGTCCACACATCTAACGTTTCCCGCCTTATTAAGCCTTGTCTGTGACCCTCTCCGTCTACCCACCTGTCAGGGTCGTTTATGCTCCAGCATTCCCCAAAGAGGTTTGTTTACGTAAAAAAGTTTGTTCATTCCGGAACATATCGCATTTTGTTTATTTTACAACTTTATGACACGTGAAAGTTGGAATGAGAAGGGTTTGTTAAAATGTCGTGGGTTTGTGAGCTTCATTCATTAACTCATTTAAATTTAATTATAGGTGACCTTTAAGAGGTGTGAGAATTAGAGATGCGTAGAAAAAGAAATGCTATTTTAACTGTAAGCTGCAAGCATATGACCCTCCTGGTTGGAATAGGTCACCGTAACCTATGTACCTACATCTGTAACAGCCTAGTGTTAGAATGTGTGATGTGACTTGTAGTCTCGACGTGCCATTAAGGCTGCTATATAGGTACACGGATCCACCATCTCCCTCGCGCAATGCTACATTTTGGAAGATAACCCTTCGGCTCGCAGGTATCATAACCGCGGTTGGCAGATATTTGAAACCTAGGAACGATTATTATTATTATCTTTTTCTTCCCCATAAATTATGTCATTGCAAAAAGCAAGAAAACAGTATAAAAAAAATATGTTAATTTTAATGTCATTATTGACGAGAGGACAAATCTTTTCGTGATCGAGCCGGACGGAGGGTGAATTTACTTACGAAAAATCTGGCTAAACTATGTTCTCAAGAATAACATTAAAAATGGGTAATAAAAATATCTGGCTGTTGATGTTGATGATGATGATGATGATGATGATTTAAATACTACAAAGTTGCTGTATTTTTTTCGTATTTTAATACGATTCCATTTTGTTTGTCTTTTATTGTAACGAAATATAGATAATATTGATAGGTAATTCATACTGTGTGTGTCAACTTCGCTCATGCTCAACAAGTTTCGTCTCCCCTTATCAACCCCCGCCATCATAAAAAAGCAACCCCTAAATACTCATAAAGACGGATTTAAGGCGGCAAGTCTTTTGTGCTAGAAATTGATAAAATACCTTTGCGGATTGGGGGATGAAGGGAGTGTGATAAAAAACACTTTGTCCGCGATGTGACGTTGGATATTGACACCTTTTGTGTGGGTGGCTTAATGGTTGACCTTTTTGATGTAAAGGTAAATATTTCTGCTTGTTTTACGTAACTTTTCTATAAACATTGTAGGCATATTTTCACACAGTGTGATCGAGCCCCAAACTAAGCAAAGATTGTAGGTAGTAGTGTAGTACTATGACAGTGTATTAGACCTCGAATCTAAATCGTAGGCCCATATTACAGGGCAACGCTCAGTCGTGAATCTCTGCTCAAGACAAGATTTCATTCGCAAAATGATGAAATAATAAATGAAAATCTACTTAGCATCGATCGATGACTATAATATGTTTCTAATCCCCTGGGAAACTTGTACTGACCTTTGAGCGGACTGCAGCGACTCTCAACCTATTTGTAGGGGGTCGCTTTTTATTTTCAGATCCCCTGAGAAGCTCGTACATTAAAAGATGTCAAAACAGGTTTAGCACCGCTGATTGACCTTGTCTCGCACACTTTCTTGTAACACGAAACGCGGTAGATGCGTAAACGACAATGAAGCGATGCATAATTGTATGGAAAGCAGTTTTTGGGGCTAACATAATACTGGGGGAGCAAGGCACGAGTTTCTCAGGGGATTCTAGAAGAATACTTCTGTAATGCGGGCCCTTAGAGATTTAGCCAGAATCTAATCCACAAATCCAAAACTGTGTATAGGAGTAAAAATATACAAAAACATGGTAAAAAGCAAATTACACTTTTGAAAAGCTTTTAATATCGAAATCGACTGCGCTCGTTTTCTTTGTTTAAAATATTATATATAGGTAATTCGCCAAGTTTCACACTAATCTAACTTTGGTCTCTGAAGATCGAAGTCCGAAGCATACAAACAAGTAGATTTTTCTTGGAATGATCCATAAAATTACACTATTTATACAAGGGATTCTTATCTAAATGGGAAAAGGCGCAACAGAAAGACTATTTTTAAAGGAAAATTTGATCGTTACCTCTGAAGGTAGAAGTTTTACGACTTTAATCTAGCGTTCTGAAAAATAATATCATAAACTCTTATAAAATTGAGAAAGCCTCAGCTCGAAGTTAATAAGATAGAGATCATGGTCACCGCTGTATAAAATGTCGAGATAAATCTCGCAGAGGTTAGAGAAGCATCACGAGTGCGCTGACTTACTGGATGGCATTAGGCTTACTCACACATTGACACCGAAGTACTCCAAAACTTTTTTCCTTACAATGGCTATTTAGGAAGGCTAGATTGGAATTCAATATGGAAATATATGATATGATGAAAAAATAAATTAATGCTGTCATGTGTCAGTGTAAGTGCTATAGTGTAATGTATAGTGCAGTGAAAGTAAGTGCTACGTACCTAAAAAGAACACAAGAACCAAGTGTCAATATATTAATAGAGACAATAAGATAAGTGCTATTGGACAGATTCTTAGATAATTAGGTGTTTAGAAGTTTAAGTTAAATAAAAATTACTTATATAGTCACAAGGCTAGATCGTAATATTAGTAAGAGTGCCTAAATGGGCATTCTAGGTAACGGAAAAAAAATGAGGCATTAAAATTTCAAAAACAATTCAAGCTTACTAATTAGCATTTTTGTGGTCTGATGGACAGATTTCGACTATTTAGTATGGTACCTATCTAAAACAGCTGCTAAACTGGTGTCCAGAAGTCGTAAATACACCCTAAAATCTAATAAACGCTACAGCCGCGAGTAACACCTGTCCTAAATTTTACGTTCAATTTCACCGTTATTCGTCACATATGTTCTGTGACGTTTTACGAGGAATTTTATGATACCTAGCTTACTTCGCGAACTCAGTGAATCGAAGGTATGAAAGATAGAAAAGTAATAAGAGAAGACGTGATGTTAGGATAAAATGCTTATACTTTTTTACCTTCTCACTATTAAAAAAACTAGTATTCAAATGTTTCATCTATATTTATAATAAAACTGTAACAGGGTCAATTCTGTACATTAAAGATATTTTGAAAAATTTGGTTAGATGGCTCTCTATAATCGACGCTAAAGCCAAAACTATATTTTTTTTCGTTTTTGTCTGTCTGTCTGTCTGTACCTTGGCTGAGCATCACGCCGAAACTGCTGAATGGATTCAAATGAAACTTGGCATGATTTTAGTGCATATTACGAGGTAGGTTATAGAATACTTTTAATCCCGAAATTTAGCAAGGTTTCTGCGGGAGAGGGGATAAAAGTAAAAACATGTACTTATTTGTAATTCATTAACGCGTGGTCCGATTTAATTCATTCTTTTTTTGTTGAAAAGGGGGTTTTAAATATTGTCCCGTAAATATTTCAAGGTAATCGATTTTGTGGTTCAGAAAATACAGACATTCAATCTTCAGTATTAAGTCCTAAGCCACTCCTATCCTGTACTATGGGAAAGAGAGAAGGGGGGGGGGGGGGATAAGCCTGCCTCCTTTAACCGTTTCATGCATTCGTCCTTTTCCCTAATCATTTTCCCTCTTTCTTCTCTGTTCCTTTAGACTGAGATAAGGCGTAAAACGAATTAACCCGTTCGAAACCGGGGCGGGTCAGCTAGTAATGAATAATTCTTATCAATGGTCAAAATGTATTTGCATTGTTAACCATTATTAATTTAGCTACGCATCAAAAACCCACCCTAAGTACTCATAACATATTCGACAGCCTCTGTGGTGTGGTAGTTGAGCAGGTCGGCTCAAATACTGAAGACGGCGGGTTCGATTCCCGCGACAGGACAAGTATTTGTGCAAATGGAAAAAAAGCGCAAATACTTGTTCTGTGTCTGGGTGTTGTGGGAGCTTGGTTCTCGTAGATCCTGGGTCCCTAGATACAGGGAATCCTTGTTAGGGTCCAGGACCTATGTATGTGATTGTTGGGCGTTATTTATTTTATTATAAATATATACTGAAAATGAAAAGTACAAGTAAGTATGTAATACACTTTTCATCTAAAACTTAGAGTAGGCATAGCACAAAGTCTAAAATCTCACATGCTTGTGGTATACGATCTCTATATAGAATATTGATGAACATTTTAAGATGAATCTCTCGTTTAGCTTTCTCTAAAACACCTACATATCCCAAACCGCAGTGAGGCACAATTGCCAGGGCTGACCACAACAGGCACCGTTGTCGCGTTGATCACGAAACGCAGTACCTGCGGTCGCAAACATTAGCGGTGACAGTAGACAAATTAGACGTTTTATTTAATTGTTTTGTCATTTTTCATCATTAACAGCCTGAAGACGTCCACTGCTGAACATAGGCCTCCCCCAGAGCACGCCACCTTGAGCGGCTGCTCGCCTCCTGCATCCATCGGCTCCCCGCGGCTTTCACCAGGTCGTCGGTCCACCGAGTGGGGGGCCGGCCTACGCTGCGTCTTCCGGTTCGTGGTCGCCACTCGAGAACCTTTCTTCCCCATCGGTTGTCAGTTCTACGAGCGATGTGGCCTGCCCATTGCCACTTCAACTTACTAACTCTAAGAGCTATATCGGTCACTTTAGTTCTCCTGCGGATCTCCTCGTTCCGGAGCTTATCTCGCAGGGAAACACCGAGCATAGCTCGCTCCATAGCTCGCTGCGCGACTTTGAGCTTACTAATGAGGCCAACAGTAAGAGACCATGTCTCAGTTCCATAAGTCATCACTGGCAACACACACTGATTGAAAACTTTCGTTTTCAGGCTCTGCGGTATTTTGGACGAAAAGATAGGACGAAGCTTCCCGAACGCTGCCCAGCCGAGTTGGATTCTTCGCGCCACCTCTTTGTCGAAGTTGGACCTACCTAATTGGACAATCTGTCCTAGGTAGACATACTTGTCGACAACTTCGAGAGTATCGTTCCCAACAATTACCGGTATAGGTGGAACATGAGCATTAGACATGATCTTTGTCTTGTCCATATTCATCTTAAGACCAACCTGCTGGGAGACTCTACTAAGGTCGTTGAGCATGGTGCTAAGGTCCTCGAGCGATTCCGCCATTATGACTATATCATCGGCAAAACGAAGGTTAGTGATGTACTCGCCATTTATGTTGATGCCAGATCTTTTCCACTCCAAGAGCTTGAAAACATCCTCCAATGCGTTTGTGAACAGTTTCGGAGAAATAACGTCTCCCTGTCTCACGCCTCTTTGCAATGGAATTTGTTCCGTACTCTGGTCCTGTAGTCGGACTGACATAGTGGCCTTACTGTACAAACACTTCAAAACTTCGATATACCTATAGTCAATTTGGCATCGCTGCAAGGACTGCAGCACCGCCCAAGTCTCGATTGAATCGAAGGCTTTCTCATAGTCCACAAACGCTAGGCATAACGGCCGATTATACTCTTCGGTCTTCTGTATAATCTGGCGCAGCGTATGGATGTGGTCTATGGTGCTAAAGCCTTTTCGGAAACCGGCTTGTTCGGGAGGCTGGAATTCATCAAACCTGCGTGCGAGACGATTCGTAATGACTCTCGAAAACAGCTTATACACATGACTCAAGAGCGAGATGGGCCTATAGTTCTTCAATAAGGTGTTATCGCCTTTTTTGAAGAAGAGCACCACCACGCTCTTGTGCCATGCCTCTGGCGTTGTACCTTCAAGGATGACAGAATTAAATAACTTCTGGAGGACTAAAAGTACCGGTCTACCACCCGCTCTCAGAAGTTCGGTCGTAATTCCATCTTCACCTGGTGCCTTGTTGTTTTTAAGCTGTTTGAGGGCCATTCTAATCTCGTACAGGCTGACGTCCGGGATATCTTCGGTATAGTGTCGGACTAACTTGGCTCTGATGTCCTGAGCTGTGTTAGTAGCGGGCTTACGTGTCGAGGTGTATAACTGTCCATAGAAGTTCTCGATCTCTCTCAGAATCTCAGGCTTGGATGAAATGACACTACCATTTTCGGTCTTCAGTTTTGTCATTTGGTGTTGCCCAATAGACGAATCCTTTGCGAACACTTTAGAGCCTTGGTTCCGCTCAATTGCGGCCTCAATACGTGAAGTACTAAGAGCACGCAAGTCGTGTCGCAAGGAACTCCAGATTCGTCTATTGAGTTCACCGTAGGCTGACATATCAACTGAAGACTGCAGCTTCATTTCGCTCCGGTCGGCCATTAGCTCAAGAGTTTTTTCTGAGAGCTTTTGAGTCTTCTTTCGGCGTTGGGTCTTAAAGAATTTCGATCCAACAGCTTGGACAGTTTCCACCAACCCGTCGTTTAGCTCGTCCACTGTGTTACAGTCGGCTAGGCACTGGAAGCGATTTTGGAGTTCCAGCTGAAAGCCTTCGGGGTTTTGGATTTGGACAGGATTTGGACGGAGCGTAGACTTCACCAGACGTGACCTTTCGAGCTTAACATTGATATTCAATGTGCCTCTAACAATACGGTGATCGCTACCGGTTTTCACCTTGCTGATCACAGAGACATCATCGAATATGTGCTTCTTGGTCGTCATGATGAAGTCTATCTCATTTTTAGTGGAACCGTCGGGACTTATCCACGTCCACTTCCTGGATGGCCGCTTCTCGTAGAAGGAGTTCATCATAAAGAGTTCCTCCTTCTCCATGAAGTCAGCCAGCCTCTGTCCTCGAGGGTTCCGCTGCCCGTATCCAAATGGCCCCACTCTCAGCTCATCGCTATTCCTTGTGCCCAACTTCGCATTGAAGTCTCCCATCACAACGGTGAAGTATGTTTCGGAAGTATGCATGGCTTCGGATATGTCCTCATACATAGCTTCTACTTCATCGTCTGAGTGTGCCGACGTCGGCGCGTATACCTGTATAACCTTCAACGAATACCGTTTGGTTATTCGGAGTACCAGGTACGCTACCCTGGCCGACACACTGTCGACTTTGACCACGTTGTTGACGAGAGACTTGCGGACGAGAAACCCGACACCCCCTTGGGAGAGTTGGTCTCCCTCCCGGTAGAAGAATAAGTTACCGGAATTTAGGATTATCGTGTCCTGTCCCTGTCTTCGGACTTCTGACAATCCCATTACATCCCAGTGTAACTTACCCATCTCCGCCTCTAGCTCGACCATCCTTTCGTCAGCCTTCAGTGTGCGCACGTTATGTGTTGCCAGGGCCAGGGGTCGTCGTTGGGGTTGGTAGCCGGGCGTCTGCCGGGGATTCTTCGCACCCCTTGCCCTGCCGTTACCGTGGCCGCTACCGTAGCCACGGGATAGCAGAGCTGCCGGGGACTGGGGGCCGTTTTTATTTGTGCTTGTCATTAGGGGGGGGGTTTGCCATAATCACCACGCTTGGCAGGCGGCTTGGTGATCGCAGTAAGTGAAGATTGATTGCCACCAAGACCGAGGGGAACGCTGCGACCCATTCCCTGGATATTCCCTTAGCCGCCTTCTACGGCACCCACGGGAAGAGATGGGGTGGTCCTATTCGTAACCGGGACCACACGGCAAATTGTTTTGTAAATGTATAATTTTAGGGATGTTTAAATATTTATGTAATTGTTTTACTTGACTGTTTTTTATTGTTTAAATAAATTATATTCCTATTTTATATTCCCTTAAAAATAAACATTCGTGAAAACAAAAATTAAATATTTCAAAAAATGCCATTAATATAGAGAGATAGAAAGGGGCCGTCCATAAAATCGTGAGGTGTTTAAGGGGGGAGGGGATCAGGCAAAATCTCACCAAATCTCACGTGGACTTAGCGGGCTTCTTATATCAATCCAACGCAATCAGGCACAAATTAACATATGTATTTTACAAAAAATAATCGCGTATGGAAAAATCTCACGTGAGATTTAGGGGGGGGGGGAGGGGGTTACGCCAAATCTCATGAAATCTCACCATGTACCCCCATGGTGAGATTTCATGAGATTTGGAGGAAATCGTCAAAATCACCTCACGTAATTTATGGACGTCCTCAAAGAGACAGCTCAAACATGCAGTGACGTCAGTTCTTGGTCCTTCATAGTACCTCATTACTAAGGTGTGGTATCTTTAAGACTACTCTTTGTGACGTCACATGGCAAAGAGATTGAATGTAGTAATTTCTTTGCCATGTGACGTCACAAATTATGTCTTATTATATAGTATTGTGAGGAAAACCCATACGAGCTCTGTTTTGCAAAAAAGGGACAGGTAATGCCCCCTCCAGAAACTTTAAAACCGTTATACTCCATAATTTAAGAATAAGAATAAGAATAAGAATTTATTTATTTGCACAATACTGGAGTACACACATAATTATTATTAACTGAGTGTAATTACATTTACAATATATATGGCAAAAGTTTATGAATCACAAACATAATCACTCTTAAATCTAACACTACAAGATATTTCCTACAATAATAATTATATAATATTAAATAAAATCGCTGGTCATCGCAGTAGGATTCCCTGTAATTTATTAACCGATTTTACTTATTTTTTTCAATGATTACATTCATTTTTAACCTTCTTTATGAAAATAATATTTACTTGTTAATTTTTAATAGTAGTCAAATAGCCTATTCCAGGCTCATTAAATAGAATAATAGGTATATACTTCCAAGAAAGAAACAAAAGAAGACGTTTTAAAAAGTAAAGAATAAACAAGAAAAAAGAAAAAAGATAAGAGGTAGAAGTTTTAGGATTATTTTGGGTTTTTATAGTTTTTTGTTTTTGTCTATTTACGTGGCTCGTTTCTCCTACTAATATATTTTCTAATTTATGGGCGAAGAGCGTATAATTTAATACTGGAATAACTATAGTTTGGTTTTTATTGGTCCTCTAAATGCGATAAATCAACTGCAGTTGAAGAAAATAATGGATTAATAGCAAAAATAACATCGAAATTTTTGTAAATTTTGTCAATGTATGAGTGAACACTGATAGTGTCGTACGCTATGACACTGCTTAGTTGTGTTTGATGGCGGCGAAAACGCGCGACGGTGCCAGCTCGTGACATGTACGCGTCACGCACTGTTGCCGCTCTTCTCTAGTTTTTTCCATAATTTGAACTCGGCTCAAAAACAAATAATGAAGGATTGGACATTTGATTATCCAGTACTAGAATTTTGGATAAGACGTGTTCATTTATTGCGTAATGGAGAAATTACATTATACAATTCTAATTATATTATATTATATTACTAATAAATAAGTAAATAAATAAAAGCTATAATAAATAAAGAATTCTGTTTTAGTTGTAATTATGGTCAGGTGCAAGCTGGATGCAGCAGGCGAGCAACCGCTGATAGTGGCGCTCTCTGGGAGGCCTATATTATGTTCAGCAGTAGACGTACTCAGGTTGTTGATGATGATGATGATGATGATGATGGTCAGGCAGGCGCGGATCCAAGGGGGGCAATTGCCCCCCCTGAGCTACGACTGATCCTACAAATAATTGAAATCGCGTAAAGTCAGCCCCGAAGTATTTCTCAACAAAAATGGACCTACTTACCTATTGACAATAAAGAAGATCAAGCCCAAGCCAAAAGCATCTGAGTTCTTCCTAAAATTATTTTGCCAAAATCTGTCAGGGTATGAATGAAAAATTTTTCGCGCTCCCTCCGCTCGCGCATTACAAATTAGTTGGTGCTTGTGTGCCTTGTTTTACAGTGGTGTTCATTTCTACATAATATTATAGCTGCTCCTACAGTGCTGATTACCCAGGTGAATTTTCGTGCTCGCTACGCTCGCATTGTCGTTTTAGGTACTTGTTGAAAAAGTGTTTTTCTACAATGGGTGAGGTGTTTATTATTAGATCAAAGAGAAATGCGAAAATGCATAATTACCTACGCAAATATGCTTTTGCATAAAGCCCGGTCAATACAAGTAAATAAGTTGTATTCCAACACAATACTATCATTCTCTCACACTTCCGGGTAATTTGCAAGTTAGTCAACGAAATCCTGGATTCGCGCCTGGGGTCAGGTGGGGTAAGTGAAACACCCTATCGTAAACCATAATCTATTCCGTGGCAGGTGTAGAAATCATTTTGTTGGGTGCCAAGCAATTGCGAGCGAATAAAAATATTCGTATTTAAAACATAACTTTGATAAAATTAGATGTTTACTAAGGAGGTACCCAATACATTTATACACAATTATATACAATACATTTATTTATTTAAGAAAATGTGTAACTGTTTTAGCCGCATAAAAACTCTTTGTTACTATAATAACATTATTCATTAATCTGTGGTATCATGCATACTGAATCTAAATTATCCGTATAATCCGGGTAAATTAGAATTTACCAGGATTATACGTATAACTTCCAGTGAGATACAAACTTAACTGAATCGAGATATCATCATGGAAAAAATAGCAGCGAGTGGAAATGAACTCTATTTTGCGGTGAATATAAACAACTGTGTTGTAGTGGCATTAAAGGGGTTGTAACATTTTGGCCTATAGATCGGCACCCATCTTGTTTTTTTTAAATATGCGCGGCCACTTTGAAAACTTATGCCAATGTGTAGAGGACATTCATACAAGCAATAAATGTCAAGGAAGTAATCTTGTAAAGTGTTGCATTATCCTGTTATATGACAAAAACAAAAATTTATTATTTAAAAAATGACAAAATCATTACCATCTAATTCATGCAAAATAGATCATTTATGTTTACTGCAGAGCACCATTGATGTAATATTCAATAATAATCCATCATCATCATAATCATCATCATCATCATCATCAGTCAGAAGAAGTTTACTTCTGAATGAACATACGCTTTTTACTCCCATCAACCGCCAGACTGAACGAGATTCTGCCATCTACATTCACTGGATGCCCGTCACTTTCATAATGTCGTTAGTTCATCTAGTCGGCCTGCCTACCTAGTCTTCTAGTTAGTTCATAGTCTACACTCAAGAACCTTTCGTCCACATCGGTTAGCGGTTCAAGTACGTGTTCCATGCGCAGTTTCTGCTTTTTTTAATTATGCGAAATCATGCACTATTGTTTTCTCATAATAAACCAGAGTGAGTGAATACAGGTAGCTATTATAATATTGTGTTGTGGTTGATCCCATTTTGCATAATAAAACAATTTATTTAGCATTTAGAGATGTTTTTAAGTATCCTGCCCGCGGGGTCGCAAAAAATTATCGGTGCGCTAGCTAGGAAGGACACGTGCAGTGAACCGATTGTCGATTCCCGATAAAATGCAGGCGAGTGCTAACTGTGGACAATAAAATTGGCAAAAATGTCTTTAAAACAGAGAGAATACAGAAAAATTAACAAACAGCGTAATATTTTGTTAGTTTGCCACTTGTTTCTCACTGTGCGCACGTGTCCATCATCTCAATTATTAAACCCTTGGACTCCCAGTGGCTCGATATCGAGCTGGCATACATTGTTACTCTATTGTTATGAAAAATGCTGGTATTCCAGAAGTTAAATAGTAAATAACGCCCAACGATCACATACACAGATCCTGGATCCTAACTAGGATTCCCTGTATCTAGGGACCCAGGAACTATGAAGACCATGGTCCGACAATACCCAGACACAGAACAAGTATTTGCGGTTTTTTCATGTGTCAAATACTTATCCTGTTACGGGAATCAAACCCGCCACCTTCGGGTTATGAGCCGACCTGCTCAACCACCACAATATAGAGGCATTATTTCTGTTATTTTTTGCCATCGTTTTGTAAAGTTGTTGTTATCGTTTTGTTATTGGTTACAAGATATGCCCACTGCCTATCTCATGAGTGTAGTGTGGTTTGTGGGATGGGCGAGGAACCAAGAGATCCAACCTCTTTCTCCTGCTGCTTTTATAGAATATACCTTTACTTGACAAGGAGGATGATTTATGAGTAATTAAATATTAGTGGAAACATTTCATTTTGTTTTTTTTTTAACTTTGGTATACCTATAAATATACATAAAGCCATGCCTTATGCCCAGCGGTGTATCCCTTTACATAATATACTTTACTAGATCTTGACATTTCTCGGAATTTATATCGTTTTTGCAGCGACCTATGGGCCAGGCTTCATACTAAAATGTTACAACCCCTTTATTAACCAGCGTTACCCTAATCGGAGACTGCCTGTAAATCCGAATTTATGCGCTCAATCATGGAATCATGTCTTTCCTGAGAGAATTGATATATGCGTCACCAGCTCGTGCATCAGATACATAATATTATTATATCGCAATATTATATTTTTGTTCCTTTTTTAATATTGTCTGACAGCAATTCGATCATGCAAACTCCAAAAAGTTTTTAATGTGTGAGTGATAAGGATAAAACTCAGCCTAATTTTTTAAATACAAAATATATAAGTAAATAGACAATCCAGTTGCCATAATCACCGCGCTTGACTTGCGTCTTGGTGATCATAGAAGATTTTAATGTAGGTACCGAGGAGAGTGCTCGTGACCATTCCCTAGATATTCCCTTAGCCAACTCTTACGGCACCCGTGGGAAAAGAAAGGGGTGGTACTATTCACTAGAGCTATTTACGTAAAATTAAAAGTAGGTACGTAGGTAATGTCTGTTTCACTTACCCCACTTGACCCAAAATGTTTTTTATTTTTGGGTAAAATAAGACAAACCAACATACTTTCACTTCAAAGTCATAATATTAGTAGGATTAAGAGTATTATTAACCTTGTAACAAAAAGTAATAAATTATTTATCTACACCACTATTATAAAGAGGAAAGATTTGTATTTTTGTGTGTATGTTTGTAATGAATAAACTCAAAAACTACTGTGCCGATTTCAAAAATTCTTTCACCATTGGAAAGCTACATTCACCCTGAGTAATATAGGTTACACCAATACACGTGGGAAGCCGGGGCGAGCCGCTAGTAAATAATATAGATATTATAGGTAGGTGCGAGATAAGCTCCGGAATGAGGAGCTCCGCAGGAGAACTAAAGTGACCGATATAGCTCTTAGAATTAGCAAGTTGAAATGGCAATGGGCAGGCCACATCGCTCGTAGAACTGACAACCGATAGGGAAGAAAGGTTCTCGAGTGGCGAACACAAACCGGATGACGCAGCGTAGGCCGGCCTCCTACTCAGTATACCGACAATCTGGTGAAAGTCGCGGGAGCCGATGGATGCTGGAGGCGAGCAGCCGCTAAAAGTGGTGCTCTCTGGTGGAGGCCTATGTTCAGCAGTAGACGTCTTCAGTCTGTTGATGATGATGATGATAGATAGATGGGTAGTGATTGAATTAAAAAACAAAACACACTGAAGTGGGGGATGAGTCAAGGACTTCTACCCTTGCAGTCGAAGGCTTTCACCACTGGTCCAGTCTAGATCATTTTCTTGAGACTAAAATAATTAGCAATAACATAAAAAAATGCATACAAAAATAAAACATGCAAAAATGATAATAGAACCCAGGACCCTCTCCTTGCAGTCAAAGGCTCATACGACCAGTCCAATCTAGTTTATTTTTATGCAACCAAATTAGCAATCACTTCAAAACAAAATTGAAATTGAATGAAAATATATAGTATGCAAAATCAATACGAGCGGTGAGGCTCGAACCCAGGACCCTACCCCTTGCAGTCAAAGGGTCACACCACTAGTCGAATCTAGTTAATTTTTATGCAACCAAATTAGCCATCACTTCAAAACAAAATTGAAATTGAATGAAAATATATAGTATGCAAAATCAATACGAGCGGTGAGGCTCGAACCCAGGACCCTACCCCTTGCAGTCAAAGGGTCACACCACTAGTCCAATCTAGTTAATTTTTATGCAACCAAATTAGCCATCACTTCAAAACAAAATTGAAATTGAATGAAAATATATAGTATGCAAAATCAACACGAGCGGTGAGGCTCGAACCCAGGACCATCCCATTTGCAGTCAAAGGCGTACACCATTGGTCCAATCTATACATTTGTAGTGACACCAAATTAGGCATTCGTTTGTAAATACATACATCTTGTACTTTGGTAGAATAAGAACCTTGTATGTGTGAGTGAATAGTTCTGCCGCCAGACCGGCCTTTTGGGATAATGATACATCACAAATAAAAGTATTTTAGAAACCTAAATCACCTGAAATATTGATGGATACATTACAAAATATTATGCTATTACCGGTAAACATAAAATTACCAAATAATATACGCATTTTCATTAATTAAAAAATAAAATACGCCAAATTAGAACATCAACGTCATCTGTTGACGTGGTGTGCTTAGCTGCCTTTGACGAGCGCCCTTAAGCTAACGTATAAAGGTCAATCCTTGTATCTAATGAATATCCTGAATTAGGTCATTAATATTGTCAAACGAATAAATAGGAATGCCAGACCATTAGCTTAGTTCTGTTTATTGTTATAACCGCATGAATGTGATTATTGTAGTTAATTATACAGAATGCTGTTTATTTCACGCATCAACACCTCAGTATAGGTAGGTAAGTTAGTATGGGCATATTATTTAAGTATTTTGTGGAACCTACAGGCAAAATGGAGCTTTAGAAAAACAAACAAAACTTAGTTTTTGTTTAACACAGGACTTAATCGCGCTAAAAACATTATTTATTTACCGCGACAAATCAGATACTGTTAGTATTGTGTGTCGTGACATTTCAACGTGTGTTTACAACAATTAAGTTCAAGTGCGGGTAGTTTTGCTTTCTGGCGGATACCCGCATCTCCAGTCTACTCGTGACCACGGCAAATGCAACTTGGTTGAAACGTCGAGGTAAATAAATAATGTTTTTAGTGCGATTAAGTCCTGTGTTAAACAAAAACTATGTGTTTAAATCGCGAGAATTTAACAAATAGAACTCAACAAAAAGTGAAAGAATTAAAAACAACGAAATTTAATTGCGTCCAATAAAAGGGAAGATAAAACCCAAATGGATTAGAAGTAAATTACTCCTGGACATAGTGTATATTCTTAACAACTTGTCTTTGCCTTAGTACCAGTTAAACAGTTTTCTCAAGACACTTTTAGTATACCTACTTTCCAAGCTGTTTACGATGTATTTAAGAACCTCTCACGTCTTTCATAGACCTACTGATGGGTGTGCCTACTCGTACTACCCGTACAGTAAGTTCACATTTATATAAATAGCGACTTCTGCTACCACGCTTTGGATCGCAGAGTACAGAGCTGCTGCAAGCCTAACATTTATAGTCACTTTTCTTTCTATCACATAATCACTAGGTGGTAGGACTTTTCTGCAAAGTTCGTCTAGATATGTACCACCGCTTTGCCAGTTATTCTGCCGCCAAGCATTAGTGTGCAAGCACTACTGTGTTTCGGTTTGAAGGGACTGAGCAAATGAGACTTTACGAACTGATCTCACAGTCTAGAAAACTTTTTTAGACTGTGTGATGTCTCAGGATGTGCGCAGTGCCACGCGAAACCTTGATTTAGAGTTCCGAGTGACACTACAATCTGTTATGGGCGGCTGTGTCGCTTAGCACCAGGCGAACGACTAGCTCGTCACGTCATTCAATTACATCAAAAAAATGTAGTGTTCTCTCCACAATTTTTTGCACGCGTTATTTGCAGTTGGTAGGGCTCAAGGTTCCAAACATTTTTCAACTGCCGGGCCCTGCTTCAAAAATCGAATTGCCTAGGTATTTGATCCAAGTTCTATTTCACGTTGACGCCCAACTCTTGCTTTTCCTCGATTTTTTTAAATTGTGTATCCCGTGATCACGTAGAAGTGTGGATGAAAAACGCCGACTGAAATAGCCATAGGTATTATTAGAATTCGGCAAGCATAGGTATAATGCAAGTCCTGCTCCTGATGACGCGCTTCAACAGCTCTACATTCGAAGATTACTGGATGTATAGTCAATATCTACATGCCTGTATCATAGTTCTATGTTACAAGGTCTCTACCCGCAAGTCTATGTATTTGATATCATCATACCTGTAATACACCTATAATACGATTCTTGCCATTCGAAATGGCATAACGCAAAAACGCCATGACTGTGTTTTATTACCTAGTTGACAGAGTTCACTTTAATTTAAGGGATGCACGCGCACAAAGAAACTCAAAACTTCGAAATAAGCGAATCGGAGTAAGAGCACTGTTAGGTATACTAGCATTTCCTTAGGACCGTTTTCAATTTGCAGTTACGCAGGTGGTATAAAATGTTATGTTACAGTTGCGAGGAACATCAATTTAGCGAGGCGTATAAACAGGTACCTATAATGGAATTACAAGGAGGGCGAAATCACAAAATTTAAGTTAATTTATCAAATCAATACATTAGATATACTGTATACCGATATAGCTCTTAGAATCACCAAGTTGAAATGGCAATGGGCACGCCACATCGCTCGTAGAAGTGACAACCGGTGGAGAAGAAAAGTTCTCGAGTTGCATCGACCACGACCCGGAAGACGCAACGTAGGCCGGCCCCCCACTAGGTGAACTGACAATCTGGTGAAAACCGCGGGGAGGCGATGGATGCAGGAGGCGAGCAGCCGCTGAAAGTAGCGCTCTCTGGGGGAGGCCTATGTTCAGCAGTGGACGTCTTCAGGCAGTTGATGATGATGATGATGAATTGTGAATTATATCATTTTAATAAGGTGTTAAGTATCTGTTTCCTATTGTGAAGTAAATGAAATTGAAGAGTTCCAATATCTACCTCCGAAGATCTTCATCAATCCTCACCAAATTCGCATGGGATCACCGCGCAAAGTACTTTCAAACTATCACGCAAATCGGTCTAGAAATCTCGTAGAAATCGAACATAGGTACATAAAAATACGTACAGTAGAACACAGAACCTGCTCCTTTTTTGAAGGTGTTTAAAAATGGCTATTTGTCGCTATATTTGCTTGTTACCTAAATGACTTTCACGCTAGCTGAGCCGATATGGCTGAAACTTTTCATTAACAAATTTGCCACCACCGAGATCAACATAGCTTTTTATCACGGAAATTTAACGAGTTACTACGGGAATTTGTGAATTGCGCTTCAAACCACGGAGCACATCTAGTTAAAAATTAGCTATATCTGTAACGCTTACATATTGTTCAGCCTCTGTGCTTCTCGCAAAATCTTTTAAACCTACAAAGCAAAGATTAAAGTGGCAGAGAACTTTCCCGATAAAATTGGTGGCGTGTGGTAAGATAGTTACTTGCTTCGTAAACTTTGCTCAGTTTTAATCCTTCGTTCGACTAAGTTCGTCTCTATTATCGTGGATTTAATAGAAAAACTCTTGCTTCTTGTCTAAACTTTATAATATTATTTTAAGCCACCATCGTCTCTACCCTTATGTTAATTTCTACACTTTTCATAATAGTATATAGTATAGTTACGTACAGGGATCTTGTAAAACTATGTTGCCCTGAGGTGGAATGTTTTATTTAGCACGGCAAATTCAAATTTTCTTGCGTTTTTTGCTAATGAAAACTAGGTAAAACGTAAACAAATTGAATGTATTAACAAATTACGATTAAAAGTATCACCTAGATATCATTGGTTTAGCGACAAAAGGCAATAAACAAATTACGTCTTGGCTTTTTTCTTTTTTTTTACAATTTATAGGCACAGCATTTGACCACAGTCTCACCTGATGGTAAGTGATGACGCGGCCTACGATGGTGCATGCTTGCCTAGAAGATACCTGTTCACTCGTGACTTGAAGACTCCCAGGTTATAGTCAGCTGGAAACAAGGACGCCGGCAAGGTATTCCACTCATTCGCTGTACGCACTATAAAGTTTGATGCGAAGCGCTTCGTGCGGGCTGTAAGAATATTAACGATATAAGGATGCCGAGTGTCTGTGCGCCTTGTAGTCCGATGAAAGAATGGAGATGAAGGAATTAGTTCGTGTAATTCCAACGCACAATCTCCAAAATGCAGCCTATAAAATACCGATAAGCTAGCAACTTTTCGTCGGTGCCCCAAGCTCTGGAGCTTAGCTTCGACCAACGCATCATTACCGAACGCATCTTTCCAGTCTATTGCCATTTTTCACAAAACAAATGATATCTAGGTGAATGATATCATGTGTATCATGTGTTTATTAATATGAATAACAGTTTAGTGCATATATTCTGGCTTGTCCACAGATACACATTCATCAACGCCTGTAGTGTGTCTCGTCATAGAAGGTGGGACCAACACTGTGAGAGCAGTTCTGGAGTACGTGACAGACAATCCTCCGGTGCCTGTGGTCGTATGCGACGGCAGTGGCAGAGCAGCGGACCTCATCGCCTTTGTACATAAGTTAGTAATTAGTGCTTATTGTAAATCTAAGAGGGCGTTATGTTGGAGTGATGATATTGTTAATTAGATTGTTGCTCAAACCTGGATGCCATTAGCAGAGGACCCAGACGGATGGCATAATAAAATAGAAGCCTATACCCAGCAGTGGAACGATGAAAGTCTGACGTCCTGCATGGGGTGCTTTGTGCATTCCCCTCTGCCAGCCTATCTACTCTGACTAACCTAGGTCCTTAAAATAGCGGAGATCAGCCCTAGGTCACTGGCACAGCTGTATCCAGTGATGGTATGATGATGCTAAGGCACGTGATGCTAAAGCGATTATGTAATGTGATCAGTGCAAAGTTGATAATAATATTATAATTACACCGCGTTTACAAACACATATTCTATATTATTATTGTTTTAGTGAAATGACTGGGCAAATGAGACTATAATATGATCTAATCTTGCAGTCCAGTAATCTTTAGACTGTGTAATTCACAGTAACCAGAGAGAACATCAGTGTATTATTTTCATACCTATTTTTGAAAAATAGTCATGTATATTCAAATGTTTTTTTTTCTAATCTGTGATGTGATGTCTTAGGATGACGTGCGCAGTGGCAGTGCGCAGTGTCACGCGAAACTTTATACAATTTAGAGTTCCGAGTGACACTGCAATCTGTTATGGGCAGCCGTCAGGCGAATGACTAGCTCGTCAAGTCATTCTTTTAAATAAAACAAAAATTGTCATGAAGCATTTACTTATATACACCTACATAAAGAGATATAAAAAAACCACTGAGTATTAAAATTAAGTATAAACTAAACTGTTATCTAAAAGGGCTATTTTCTTAGTTTGAAGTGGAACTTTTACACAAGACGCTACGATATCGTATTAAATTACCTATATACAAGTTTTCTTCTCTGATACTGAAAATGGCACCAACATTCATGACCAACTTGTTCTTTAAAAACGGATGCAAAGAGGAGTGTTGGGCGTCCTTTGCTTCTCTTTAAAGTCTGCATCAAGCGTGATCTGAACTCCTTTAACATCAAGCATACTGAATGGGAGAAGCTCGCGGAGGATAGGAATCGCTGGAGAACCTGCATTAGAGAAGGCCAAAAGTTGCACGATAGAGCCTGGTTCGACAGGCTTGCTGAAAAGAGAGCAAAACGGCGTGACAGCGACATTACTCCATCTGTCGCAACACATGGCTGCGCAAGGTGTGGACGCATGTGCCTCTCTCGTATTGGCTTATACAGCCACCAAAAGAAGTGTCTTCCAAATTTCCAACACACTGCTTAAATAGTCTGCAATAGACTGGAAGGCCGCTGATGATGATGATGTTCTTTAAACTAATAAGTAATTCAAATCTCGTGAAGTTGATTGGAGAAATTCCAACTTGTGTATAATAGATTTTAACTAAACCACAGCTTTTATTTTATGAGATCCGCAGGAGAACTAAATAGAATTAGCAAGTTAAAATGGCAATGGGGAGGCCACATCGCTCGTAGAACTGATAACCGATGGGGAAGAAAGGTTCTCGAGTGGCGACCACGAACCGGAAGACGCAGTGTAAGCCGGCCCCCCACTCTTTGGATGGATGCAGGAGGCGAGCAGCCGCTCAAAGTGGCGCGCTCTGGGGGAGGCCTATGTTCAGCAGTGGACGTCTTCAGGCTATTGATGATGATGAAGAAAGCTATTATACGACCAGCATGAATGGTCTTAAACAAACGCATTATTGACACTGCACAAAATTTTGCAGTGTCAATAGTGCTGGCTGCTGGCGAAACCTTCAACATATTTTATTATACAATAAATATTATAGTATCCCAAGTTCTAAAAACACAAGCCAGATAGGATTTATAATTTATAGAGAGAAACTTGGAGAAAAGTAATAAACAACAAAGTTGATGCAAACTGCCATTTCCTGTAATGGCAGAACCGATGAGAAATGTTTAACAAGCTAGGACGAAGTTTGGGTTCTCATTTTTTTTGTGAAGATACACACGTAAACGTTTCACGTTTCTAAATACAGACGTATTTAGAAATCTTTTTCAAAATTGTTTGAGTAAAAGTATGTCTTTATTGGTTCTTCGTTATTTTGGTATTCATTTTTAAGGCTTTTATACAGTCCATAAGTGTTCTTTGTAGTAGGTAGTGTAGCTTTTTTAGTTTAGTTTTTAGTATTGTAGTAGTTAGCTTGAGTAATAAAGGCACATTGCCCGTAAAAAAAAATTTTTTTAGTTATAGCACAAAAAAAGCATTACATTTAGTCGAATTGTAGTATGCTTATCAACGATGAGAGACTATTTAAATTGAGAATTCAGTCTTGAACACAGACGCAAGGTCACCAGTCTGTCGGTCTTCTATCGGTTACATTTTGGAGAGTGTGCGCATGCCCTTCATCAGCTCATTCCGTCATCCCCTTTCCTTCATAGAACTACAAGGCTTAGTGATTCTCCACATCCTTACGTCGGTAGTGTACCACAAGTCCGCACTAAGCGTTTTGCCGAGTCTTTCATAGCCCGAACGGCCAAGGAATGGAATGCTCTTCCAGCAACAGTGTCTCGTCCTGGGAATAACCTGAGTCATTTTAAGTCAAGAGTAAATGGGCATCTCATGGGCAAACGTGCTTCACCTTAGACAATTTCGCCACTTACCATCAGGTGAGTCGTTGTCAAACGTATGCCCATTTTGGCATAAAAAAAATGAAGTAACCTAGTCGTGTTATTGAAAGCTTATCGACTCGGAAATCGTTATAAAATGTGATATTATCAGTTAAGTGACTTGTTCTTATCCACCATAACATGTATTTTGCCTATTTAATCGTGTATATGTAAACAGCATAATTATTTCTATGATGCATTTATCAGGTATGCATCAGAAACCGGAGAGCAAACGATCCTGGAGTCGATGAGAGATTACTTAATCGGAACCATCCAGAAAACCTTCGAAGTTGGCATGCAGCAAGCCGAGTGTCTCTATACTGAGCTCTTGCAGTGTACCAGGAAAAAGAACTTGGTATGTTATAATTTGTATCTAAGAAGAACTATTATGGTATATTTCTACTAAAAATTGTACCATTGTTTTTATATTCTTTTTCTTCTCGTGTAGGCAAGTGGTCAGCCAGCACGGCTAGCATGCGCACTGTGACAAAATTTTCTCGGCGCTAACGGCTTTATCTTGTGAGAGACCGTGACAAGTCTACGGCACCGCCTAAGTGTGTCTCACAGCGACGACAAGTTTTCTCGCGGTGTGCATGGGTAAGCCTTCAGATGTCAGATTATTAAACCGCCTAAAGGTTTCTGACTTGGCTTAACGACTATTATCTTACGACAGCAGCCGGGGCCGACGGCTTAACGTGCCTTCTGAAGCACGATAGCGCTCAGTTGTAAATATCACTTTTTGCTGTTAGCGGTCACCCATCAGAGTATATACTGACCGCAGCGAACGTTGATTAACTTTATCGATCGGTTAGAAACGGCTAGTCGTGCATCACTATGAGCGCTAGAACTAAGGAACTAGGTACCTAGTAACTGGGTAGAAGCACCGTCAGCCCTCTGTCACGCCTCTTTATAACGTTTTAATAATTATTAATAATCAAATTTCAATGACCACTAATTTAAATGATTATGAAAATAATTTGATTCGCGCGCGGATTATTTAGTGGTATTATTTATTAGCAATTCATGCAAACATCAAACAAATGTTTCGCTTGAGTGGCTTCATATGTAACGAATAAAAGAATAAGATAAAAGAAACTTTAACTAAAAGACGACAAAGAAAAGTCAAAGAAAGTGTTCCCAAACTAAATTTCTCTTGCTGTTAACAAGATTTTTTTCTTTCTCGGAACTGAAAGCACTTTTCAAGTCTGAAGAAAAGCTCTTTTAATTAAACAGAAACTTTCTTTTCAAAACTTAGCAATCGATACGAAATGGATTGATTTATTTTGGTAGAATTAATAGTAGGTAGGTTTTATGTCTAAGTGATAAACTTTAAAACTTTCTTTTTACATTTAGTTGCGGAGTTATTTCTTTACATTTAGTTAAAAATCACAGAAGTAATGTTTAAAAATAGATTTATCGGATTTTCGTTGGGAACATTGATTATTATTTTTCATCAGAGTTGCTCGTAAAGTGGCTCTTATCCCAACGCTTTTAGTATCATAATCCAAGAAATTTCCGACGCGTGCTTTTTTACTTTACATTACCGCACTAGTGGTTTATGATGACAACCCGATTTAGTTAAGTCTGCAAGTTATACGTATATATACTGTGATAAATACATTGTAGGTAGGTACCTCCTTAGTAAACATTTAATTTTATCAAACTATTCGCAGAGAGTTATGTTCTAAATACGAATATTATTATTCGCTTTATTCACAGACCTGTATACCTACCGACCTGCTTTATTATATTTTTATTTTTTCTAGATATTTTTACTATCGACTACAATATGTCGATTTTGTTCGCGCCATCAACACGGTTTTTTTTTCTAAGCCGTGCACCCTGCAGCGCAGCGTGGGCTTTAAAGAGTATAATGTTATAATATTGTGATGGCATAATATACCATCACAATTTAATACAGTGCGTGAAAATAAGAAGCCTGCACGTCATTTTTCACAAAAGTTAATAGCAATGCAAGTCTGTTTTTCCTCGCAACTGTGATGAAAAACGTCATATGACACGCGTGTGCATTGATCATTATACTCGTATCATAATGTACTATAAAAAAGTCGTTTAACCAAAGGTAGGCAAATGGTTTATACAAAGCTATTTTGATCCTTCCTATCTTCCTAAAATATTAAAAGCTATCAATCAAGGACTATTAGGTATGTTTATTGTTGCCAGTTATAAATAATAGATTAGACATGACATACTTACGAGCTACGACCGGAACATTTCACAAAATACCCGTCATGAAATATATCGATATTTAAAGTCATTATAACAAAAGTTGCCATAGTTCCATTTTAATTGATTTGTTTGTTTACCTAATTGGTCTGTCCTTCACTACGCCGCTATCCATTAAACTTCTTTTAACTTCTAAGATAAAAGATATCTTTAACAAGATCGCTGCATAGTTTTATAGCCCTAAGAACTAGTTTTATTTATCGTTCTCAAGACCTTTTTTGATAGTAATCTACGTACCTGTACGAGACGTCATATTTCATTAAAGGCATCAACTTGGGGCATGTGCTTGTGAACTTAATATTCAAAACCTACGTGATTACGTAAATAATGAGGATTTCGAACTAAATTGCCTTCAGCTGCGTAGGTGAGTACACAAATATTTCCAAGAAGCAAACTTTTGTTATGATGCCGCAGCATCATCGCGTAACAGGGTCTTTAAAGTGAATGAAAATCTGCCAAATTATTTATTTTATTAAGTTATTTACAATTGTTTTTTTTTAATATTATAAATATTAAAAAAAAAAACAATAAAAAAACAACAATAGATTATTTAAAGTAAAACCTTTCTGTGGTATTTTTGTATTTTTCTAATTCAAAAACTAGAGTGAATGACATACTCATAATTATTTAATTAACTTGTTCAATGGAAATTATTCTGAAACTAAAAATATTGCTCTTTGATGATGATGACGCTTTTGATACTAGATCCCTATCTCAAACAAATAATTTCCATCGGAATGTCAATTACAGCTGTAATTGACATTCCGATGAAGCCTAAGCCAGGTTCGAGTTAAAAGAGTTCGAGTATAATGAAGCCGTGCAATGATGAACAGTGCGCTCGTTAGCGGTTAATGAACGCTGGCGGTTGGAGTTCCACAGGGACCCGTACTGAGTACTACACTTCTTCTTTTAGGCACTAATAAGGGATCTCTCGCTTTCAAAGAAAGTATTTAATTATTTTGTTAAAACTTACATATTAATCAGGTAGGTACTTATGTTTTTATGTAATATAGATATCATACAAAAAGTTTTCCGTATTGAGAATATTTAAACAAAATTAAAAGTGTTAACACGTATTCTTATATTTCTCGTAGACGACAGAAGTGTAAAGACTTTACCGCAGTTATCTCGTTTTACGATTCCGTATATACCCGTTAATATAACCGTTAATTTAAACTAAATTAATTACTAATTAATTATTAAAATTATGTTTGAAAAAATACACCATAATCAAGATTGATGCGCGTATTTTTGATCTAGGTTACCTAATATCTCGTGCTAATTTCCACAGTTCCCAAAGGGACAAAGTTTGAGGTTGTAGCACTTACGAGTTTGGAAGGGATGATCACGACTTATCGCCGAATTATTTTTGTTTTCCTATATAGAGAACCAAAATAAGTTGCAAAATCTAAAAAGTTTTCAAATCAAACTTTTACTGGGCTTTTGGAAGGAATGCATAATGTCTGTACTGTAGTCCCTTCTTCTAGTCAGTGTTATCTAATAGCTGCTTTTTTAAGAGTTCGCTTCTATTATGTCATGTATTATTATTCTTTTTACTATTATATATATATATATATATATATATATATATATATATTATAGTAAATCAAAAGATTCCAACAATAGAACCAACATGTTCTGATACGAACTTTAGATATTTTTCAAATTTTTATTGCCGTTGATATTAGAATAACATTCACAGATTATTTCTTTCAATTAAACTAAGGAAATTTCTGCCATTAATCCAAAATATCTTGGCATTTACAATAGTAAATGTCTTGCAATGTGGAGTGTGGACAACACGTACACAAGTGATTTATATGGTACATCAAAATCAACTTAAATCTTTATGGAAAGTTCTCGCGATAACAAACTAATTCGACTTTATAGATTAAAAGGCAAAGTCCGCTTCACGAAGTTTGAAACTGGCAAGCATTTCCAATTATTTGCTGATAAAACTTGACTTTTCCTTTTTATGGTTTGATCAAACCACAATTAAACTGGCTCCCAACAAAGTTTAATTTTGACTTGCTCTAGTCTATCAGAGCAAATCAAAATTAAATTTTGTTCACACAACACAACAACTTATTAGACAGACTCTAGTCTGTCTAATAAGTTATTGTAATTAGGTAATTTTAGTTTTCTTTAAAAGCGCATATTGGCACTCTCATTTCCTGTCAGGATTGCATAACAGGGCTTTTTGCTATTTCTTTCTCTTTCTGTAATCGACTGGGCCATGAGCAGAATTGTATGTGTGCATTGGTCTTATGAGAGTTGAGGTCCAGTCACCTCATATCCCTGTTGCATCATCCTTGCTTCTCTGCAGTTCCGCGATGCTACATCTCTTTAGCTTTTTTCTGGATTCCTGTCCGTGTGAGTTGCGAGGCTAGTTTGTTGACATGTAATTCCAATCTTGTGTTGTATTTTTGCTGAAATGTTTTATTTCTTCTTTTATCATTGGCATGTCTAGATATTCATGTATCTCTGTTGTTATGGCATACCAAGGTGCAGATGTCATTGCTGTCAGCACGGATGGTAGAGAAAATTGTCTTTCACGTTATATGTCCCTTGCTTCATACTTGATTACTTGTCAAGTGGAGTAAAAATCAGGGGAAAGACAATTTTGTCTACCGTCCGTGCTAGGGCAGCTGGTGTGTTTTACGGAAGACTTATTTATGAAATCCTGATTTCTTCGTTCCTTTCATTTGTTTCTTCGTTTTTTTTCCATAAAATTACCCAAGTACAATATCTTATTAGATAGACTCTACATAATAACAAATCTATCAAAAACTGACGATTGATGAGTGAAGCAAACGCGTTTTAAAATAGTAGAATGGAATCTGTTATTTTAATAATCTCACTGTTATCAAATTGAAATGTAGTAAAATTCAATGAAATTGCGTAATAATTTAAATTTTAAACGACATCACGTTCGTCGTTTATAACGAAACGCATTTTATCCTGTACGTAGGGTTGCTACTTTACTTTGCCTAATAGGTAATTAAAATTAGGTCAATAAATTCAAAAGGAAGGTCCAAGGTTACTAATTACACACTGGGCGTAATAATATGACACAAGGCTAGCGCTCTGAGGTCAGGAATGTGAACGTAATAGGGCAGGTGATGATACAAATAAATAGTAATTTAGTAGTAGTACATTAAAAAACACAAAATTTAATTTAATTTTGAATTGAATTTGAAAATTAAAGTCAAATAAAATAATACCTTACAAAAGTTTAAACATTGGTCTGGGTAATTTATGACAAAAAACTACAAAGAGAAAATTAAATTCAAATTATATAATTCTTTACAAAAGAGTAACTTGTTCATTATTTTAGGTATATTTTTTGAGGATTTCACACGCTGTTTAGTGCACTGATCAGCATTTTGTTAAACTGCCGTATGACAGCCCTATTACTCCTGTATTTACCAGCGCTGCGTAATCGAGAGCCTGGGGCTCACGCGCCCAGCTTACGTATCGTATTACCCGCGTCGTGTCAATAAAATATTCAGTTTAATGCTTTCGCGTACACATAGATATACAATTCATACGAACTCGGGGTATTTGAATAAAAATGATGACTTTTGAATAACACTGGGATTTAAATATCGTAGCTTTTATAGATTCCGAAAGTAGTTGGCTGTTAATAATATACAATCTTTTATGTAGCTGTCTGGGTACTTGTAGAATCACTCAGTCAAAGTACTGTTTAGATTATTAGTGATGAACTTACAAACAATACGTCTAGTCAGTACCTAAGAGTGGCCGATATAACAGCAGAGTTATTTTTTTTATTATTATTTGTATATCTACCATCATCATCATTAACAGCCTGAAGACGTCCACTGCTGAACATAGGCCTCCCCCAGAGCACGCCACCTTGAGCGGCTGCTCGCCTCCTGCATCCATCGGCTCCCCGCGGCTTTCACCAGGTCGTCGGTCCACCGAGTGGGGGGCCGGCCTACGCTGCGTCTTCCGGTTCGTGGTCGCCACTCGAGAACATACATATCTATAATATATTTATTATTATATAATATATTTATTTAACAGCAGACGAACTTTTCTGCAAAGTTCGTCTAGATAGGCACCACCGCTTTGCCAGTTATTCTGCCGCCAAGCAGTAGTGTGCAAGCACTACTGTGTTCTGGTTTGAAGGGTTTTGTATCTAGTGAAATTACTGGGAAAATGAGACTTTATGATCGGATCACATCTATAATAAGGTGGAGCGTTTCACTAGCGCGGCAAATTCAAATTTTCTTGCGTTCGTTTGCCAATAATAGTTTAATTACTCACTCAACGTGATTACATGAAAACTAATTTTGCGCAAATAAATGGAATGTATCAATAAATTACAACTAAGAGTATCACCGACATATCATTGGTTTAGCGACAAATGCCAATAGACTGAAAAACTAAGACGAAATTTGTTTATTGCCATTTATCGCTAAACCAATTATATCTAGAGATACTTTTAATCGTAATTTGTTGATACATTCTATTTCTTTACGTTAAATCAGTTTTAATGTAATCACCTTTAGTAATTAAGCTATTATTAGCAAAAGAACGCAAGAAAATTGGAATTTGCCGCGCTCATGAAATCCGAGTGGTACTGCAACCTGTTATGGGCAGCCGTGACGCTTAACATCAAGCGAGCGACTGGCTCGTCACGTCATTCACTTACATAAAAAAAGGTTATAAATCTTGTTTAAAAATAAAACCGTATGTGTGTGAGAGCTCATTTAAAACACAAGATAATTTTTGTGAAAATTGTGAAATCACCTTGTCTAAGGCGTTCCATTCCGCGCCACACACACCCAGCACAAAGGCCTTTTACGGGGCTTGTTGTGGTTCATCATAAAAATGTTGTTTTTTTTTAATATTTATTCGGCTACTAATTAATTGTATAATTAGAATTACATTATTAGGTGATTACATTACATTACATTACAGTGTATTCATTACGATGAACCCTTCATATATGGAGAGGATGCAAAACAACACCCGCTATATCTCAAACCAAACCACGGTTTTTGTGTCATTTTTAACATTTTACTAATGTAGAACCATACCCATACCCAAGGGTATCCCGTAGATATAGGTATGGTCTGTGAATGTACCTATTACGACCCGTTTGTGCGACAATAAAATATTCATTTAACGGCATCTACGTGAGAATGTGTGTGTGAGTGTGCGACTACGTGCCGTAATGCGGAAATATTAGCGACATTTTTTCATGGCATTTATAAGAGCAAACGATGTAGAGACGGGGGAACTTTCCTCCTCGGCGGTGGAATTATCTATCTCTTTTTATGAGTTGGCCCTTCTCGATAATCCTTTATGAAGTGACGTGGACAAGGAAATGATAAAAACTGAAAGTGCACGGAGAAAAATGTTTAGTCCAGTCGGCATGTTAAAATGGTATTTGCCAAACGACGTACGAAACATACTTAACCCTGGATGCTACAGCATTATTCTGTATGAAACATAAGTATGTCCGAAATCATGGCAGTGTGCAACATCAGTACGCATAATGGTGAAACCGTCCGCTTGTTCTAATTTTAGTCATTTGGATTATAGGGCTTTGACCGGTATAGGCAGCGAAAGTGTTCGAGGATTTCAGGCATACTCACGCTAAGCCGACAGTCCCGGCTGTAGTCGTAACACAATAGTCGTTAAGCCGAGTCAGAAGCCTTTGGGCGGCCTAAATATTCTGATACGGCTAACCACTCGCGTACACGAGGGGAAGATCTCACGCTAAGGGCAGACAGTTTCCATAGTCAACCTCTTGTTTAGGTATATGCTTATAATGACATCTCGCTTTTCAGGTAACTCGATCATAAGGGATTAATTTCCTTGAATTATTCGAATATTGAGGTATTGTCATAGATGGTACTGTACACATTTAAAACTAAAATGGAATTGGCATTGATGAAAAATCCTAAGGACTCTTAACTTAATAATTATGTAGGTTCAGTAAGTTCAAAAACACCGTAAATAGAGAATAAAATATTTTTTAAAGCTTAGTGTACATAATTAAGTTAGAATCCTTAAGAGTTACCTAACATCAACGCATTATCACAAACTAATATATAATTAGGTATATTACAATCTACAGTTGACTTACTTGTAAGGTGACTGTAGATTGTAATTTGAACAAGATATTGAAGGATCATTATGTAATACTGAAATAGAGAGAGATGACAAGTTGGAATCAACCGTGCCTGAAAATGTATGTCAATGTAAATAACCGGCCAAGTGCGAGTCGGACTCGCGCACGAAGGGTTCCGTACCATTATCTATAAAAACGAGCAAATAATTTGTTGTACGGGAACGCTCTTAAATATTTATTTTATTATTTTTTAGTATTTGTTGTTATAGCTGCAGCTGCAGTCTTCAGTTGATATGTCAGCCTACGGTGAACTCAATAGACGAATCTGGAGTTCCTTGCGACACGACTTGCGTGCTCTTAGTACTTCACGTATTGAGGCCGCAATTGAGCGGAACCAAGGCTCTAAAGTGTTCGCAAAGGATTCGTCTATTGGGCAACACCAAATGACAAAACTGAAGACCGAAAATAGTAGCATCATTTCATCCAAGCCTGAGATTCTGAGAGAGATCGAGAACTTCTATGGACAGTTATACACCTCGACACGTAAGCCCGCTACTAACACAGCTCAGGACATCAGAGCCAAGTTAGTCCGACACTATACCGAAGATATCCCGGACGTCAGCCTGTGCGAGATTAGAATGGCCCTCAAACAGCTTAAAAACAACAAGGCACCAGGTGAAGATGGAATTACGACTGAACTTCTGAGAGCGGGTGGTAGACCGGTACTTTTAGTCCTCCAGAAGTTATTTAATTCTGTCATCCTTGAAGGTACAACGCCAGAGGCATGGCACAAGAGCGTGGTGGTGCTCTTCTTCAAAAAAGGCGATAACACCTTATTGAAGAACTATAGGCCCATCTCGCTCTTGAGTCATGTGTATAAGCTGTTTTCGAGAGTCATTACGAATCGTCTCGCACGCAGGTTTGATGAATTCCAGCCTCCCGAACAAGCCGGTTTCCGAAAAGGCTTTAGCACCATAGACCACATCCATACGCTGCGCCAGATTATACAGAAGACCGAAGAGTATAATCGGCCGTTATGCCTAGCGTTTGTGGACTATGAGAAAGCCTTCGATTCAATCGAGACTTGGGCGGTGCTGCAGTCCTTGCAGCGATGCCAAATTGACTATAGGTATATCGAAGTTTTGAAGTGTTTGTACAGTAAGGCCACTATGTCAGTCCGACTACAGGACCAGAGTACGGAACAAATTCCATTGCAAAGAGGCGTGAGACAGGGAGACGTTATTTCTCCGAAACTGTTCACAAACGCATTGGAGGATGTTTTCAAGCTCTTGGAGTGGAAAAGATCTGGCATCAACATAAATGGCGAGTACATCACTAACCTTCGTTTTGCCGATGATATAGTCATAATGGCGGAATCGCTCGAGGACCTTAGCACCATGCTCAACGACCTCAGTAGAGTCTCCCAGCAGGTTGGTCTTAAGATGAATATGGACAAGACAAAGATCATGTCTAATGCTCATGTTCCACCTATACCGGTAATTGTTGGGAACGATACTCTCGAAGTTGTCGACAAGTATGTCTACCTAGGACAGATTGTCCAATTAGGTAGGTCCAACTTCGACAAAGAGGTGGCGCGAAGAATTCAACTCGGCTGGGCAGCGTTCGGGAAGCTTCGTCCTATCTTTTCGTCCAAAATACCGCAGAGCCTGAAAACGAAAGTTTTCAATCAGTGTGTGTTGCCAGTGATGACTTATGGAACTGAGACATGGTCTCTTACTGTTGGCCTCATTAGTAAGCTCAAAGTCGCGCAGCGAGCTATGGAGCGAGCTATGCTCGGTGTTTCCCTGCGAGATAAGCTCCGGAACGAGGAGATCCGCAGGAGAACTAAAGTGACCGATATAGCTCTTAGAGTTAGTAAGTTGAAGTGGCAATGGGCATGCCACATCGCTCGTAGAACTGACAACCGATGGGGAAGGAAGGTTCTCGAGTGGCGACCACGAACCGGAAGACGCAGCGTGGGCCGGCCCCCCACTCGGTGGACCGACGACCTGGTGAAAGCCGCGGGGAGCCGATGGATGCAGGAGGCGAGCAGCCGCTCAAGGTGGCGTGCTCTGGGGGAGGCCTATGTTCAGCAGTGGACGTCTTCAGGCTGTTAATGATGGTTGTTATAGCGGCAACCGAAATACATGATCTGTGAAAATTTCAACTATCTATCACGGTTCATGAAATACAGCCTGGTGACAGACGGACAGACAGACAGTGAAGCCTTAGTAATAGGTCCGTTTTACCCTTTGGGTACGGAACCCTAAAAAGCTTATTCTTACTTCCACAAAGGAAATCCATTTTTGAAAGATATCGCCGGCTTATCCCAGGGAAATAAAGCAGACGGTTAATGTATAAAAGATTGCTTGACCGCGCGGATTCTGCGATAATTCAGAAGGGAATTGGCTTCCTGATCATATTATCACTCATACGTGATGTACAGTAATGTTTGGAGGGTCAGGAAATTGCCTAATAAAATGATCTTTATGTTTAAAGTGATAAAGATCAGCATCTTTTGAATAAACAATATTTTCATTTAAACCAGCTTACAAACATGATTTTTTTAGTAACTATTAATAATCTGTAGCGCTCATAGCGAAGCACGACTAGCCGTTTCTAGCCGATCGGTAAAGACCGCAACATTCGCTGCGGTCACTACTTTGATGGGTGACCGCTACAGCAAAAAAAGTGGTATTTACAAATGAGCGCTACCGTGCTCCGCAGGGCACATTAAGCCGTCGGTCCCCGCTGTTGTCGTAAAACAACAGTCGTTAAGCCAAGTCAAGAAGCCTCAAGGGCTGGAGCACTTGGACTGTCTATAGGCCATCGCGGCTATTATACAGTCCATAAATGTTCTTTGTAGTAGGTAGTGTAGCTAGTTTAGTTTAGTTTTTATTATTGTAGTAGTTAGCTTGAGTATTAAAGGCAATTTGCCCGTATAAAAAACAGAAGCCTTTGGGCAGCCTATAAATTCTGACACCAGGGCTGACCACTTGCCTACACGAGAAGAAGAAGATCTGAATAGTGTATTTTATACTGAAAGCAATCCAAATGTCTGTAACTGTATAGTCAATATTTGTAATAGTAATACAGTATTACTCGTAGTCTTTTTAATACCAAGCTGCTTCGAAAAACGGGTAAGTATTATAATGAACCTTTTCTATAGTGTCCACGCAGCTGCGAAATACCTATATTAACTTCTGATAAGGTAGAGGTATAGGTAATAATAGAGATTAAAAAATGATTAGGTGTCCCTTTGTAAAATGAACGCGTATTAATAAAAAGCTAGTAGGCCCAATTTTGAAAGCTGATTTAACTTACTAAAAATATATCCGTCTCTTACATTTCCGTCTATTTGACAAGAACAGCAACAGTTTTAGAAGTTTTAGATCTGTCAACTAAAGCCTTTAAAATTGGCCCCGATATGTGTTTGAAACTTTCCAAAACTAAATTTTTTTTGTGTGTTTATTAGTCTGAATGACATTTTAACCACAGACCTAGAATATTTATTCGTTCATCCTTGTTCTATTCATTAAACAGTCACATGCAACATCTGTAACCTTTAAAGACTGAAAAATGCTTTTATTCTCATTATAAAAACCCATTATTCCCATTTAATTTTTTTCATTTTTAGTTTCATTATTATTTTTATTTTTCCCATTCAAACCGGGATATTATTTACTGTTATATTACCAGGTTATTTCTTCTCTGTACTAATAGGCCACACTATATCCACAGAATAGATAATAGTACTACTATAACCACAGAATAAATAATAGTGCTCTATAACTAACAGACGTCTATCTTCCCCAGATCACAGTATTCCGGATCCAGGAGCGCGCAGAAGGCGGCGAGATCCAAGAGTTGGATCAGGTGATCCTCACAGCACTGTTCAGAGCACAACACCTAACCCCCAGCGAACAACTCTCTCTTTCTCTCACGTGGAACCGCGTGGACATCGCCAGGTCGGAGATCTTTGTGTACGGACAGGAATGGCCACCAGGTTAGTAAATATTTCCCTGGTCAAGTTTCCAACGTAATAAAACTAAAGTTGGCGTGACTCCATGAACTCGGGTAGTAAGTTCATACCTGGCTGGACCAGGGTTTTTTTTCTTCCCATGGTCTATCTCAAGATAACTGGATGTAAGTTTAAGACTTGCAGACTGCCTAGTCAGGAAGCCTATGTTCAGCAGTGGACGTTGTCAGGCTGTTGATGTGTGTAATGTGTGAGTAGATAGAACTGAGTCGCTATTTATCAAAGAAGAGGTATAAATGTACTATTATATACATACTGCCCTCATAGTGAAGAACGCAGTAACTAACGTTTTTGGCAAAATTGAGTTAGATATAAATATTCGGAATCGCCAAAAAAATCTATATTCTGTTCTTTCTCACGTATCAAAATTGTACCTGCAACCCAAACACTCAGGAAGTAAGAATGCAGCAACTCTACTACTCTCGACTACTCGCAACTTGTTTTCGCGTTTTTCTCAAAAACATGTTTTATCTACTTACTGCATTTTTCATAAGAAAAGTATAAATGTCTTTACGGAGGGATTCTTCTGTTAAGTATTCTGTGGCGTTGCTGTGGATAAAGGTAGAAAGAACTGGAAGCTCAGATAGAATAAGTACTAGTCGAAAATGGAAAATGTGTACCTATTTAAATAAATTATTTTTCTTTCTTTCTTTTTCTTTCTTTCTTTCTATTTTAAAAGCGTACTCAATTCTGATTTATTCTATTGAACTCCTTTTTTATGGTGTCCTTGAAAACACCCTTTTCCGTTTCAGAGGTGGTGTAACCTGCCTCTCGTTCACAGCTGATTGTTTGTTTAGGTTGTTTGTTCTTTGCAAACGTCGGGAACACATAGTATCATTTACCAATCATCGCGCTTGTTTACACACAGTGGCGCCCTTTTCGATTCGTTTGAGATGATTGAAAGTACATACAACCAAAATGCGTTATTTAAACGTAGTATTTTATATCATAGTATTTATGAGCAGGCCACATCGCTTGCAGAACTTACAACCGATGGGGAAGAAAGGTTCTCGAGTAGCGACCACAAACCGGAAGACGCAGCGTTAGCTGGCCCCCCACTATGTGGACTGAGGATCTGGTGAAAACCGCGGGGAGCCGATGGATGCAGGAGGCGAGAAGCCGCTCAAGGTGGTGCTCTCTGGGGGAGGCCTTCAGGCTGATAATGATTATGATGATGAATCTACCGGCCATCGCGGCTAGTATACAGTCCAAATGTTCTTTGTAGTAGATAGTGTAGCTAGTTTATTAATTTTTATTATTGTAGTAGTTAGTTTAAAGAATAAAGACACATTGCCCATTAAATCTACCGTTATCAAATATGTTTTATTTGAGGACGCTAAATGAAAAATCTGTCGTTTGGGTTAGAGTGTAGTGGACTTTCATTTGGGCTAATGTTAAAAAGAAAATCACAACACACGTGACAGGGCAAGTATTTGTGCACAGGAAAAAATGCAAATACTAAACTTGTTTTGGGTCTGGGTGTTGTGGGACCATGGTCCTCGTAGTTTCTGGGTCCCTAGATACAGGGAATCCTAGTTAGGGTCTAAGATCTATGTATGTGACCATTGGGCGTTATTATTATTATTTATTTTAAATAGTTTTTAATTTTGTTAACATCTTTTGATTCGACCGTCTTTTTGGAATAATTTTACATTGTTCATTGTTCGATCTATATGGATCTATACATATTCCAAGAGCAACCAAAACTGCTCGGTCTTTTTTAATTTGGCTCCACGCGATTATTGTATTTAGCCAGTGTCATGTTATGTTCTGGTTGTAGAATTATTTAAGTATCTAAAGTCAAAGTCAGTCACGTCCAAGTCTAGTCAAAGTAAACCCAAAGTGGCGAATACAGAAGTGCAAAATCTTTCTAATGTTTATGGGGTCTGGAGAGGACAATACACACAAAATACACACTTACAATGCACTATTATTATGCATTAACAGTCGAAATCACACAATTTTAACCATGTGACAATGAAATATTTTCACGTTCCCGCCAAAAACTCGTGGACAGAGCCAATTTCTGTTTTTTTCTTATATTTTGGCTTCACACTTAGTGTATTCAGCCAGTGTTAATTATTGTAATTTTTCATCGTGCTTTGATATTTCACGTAAAGTGAGCTCTTAGTCAAAGTCCAGTTTAAGTAATGCCCTAGTAAAGTGCGGTGGCAACTTTACTAGAAGCTTCTATGGAATTTGCAAGCAACACGAAAAAACACGTTTCACCACATTATATCACTTGCCCACCCTCATGCTCGTAATTAACGTCACCAATTTAAAAACATTAACACTGGAAAAGCACAAGTTTTGAAAAATCATACAATGCAATGACGTGAACGTTTCCGCGTTCCTGCCAAAACGCCCAATTTCTGGTTATCTCTTTTAGAGTATGTACTAAGGTTATCTGCAGTGCTATTTTTTTTTCATGCCAAAACTTTTCTTAATAAAAATGTGTTCTATCTACAAAGTAGTCCTATAACTTCCATTTTTGTGATCATAAATCGTGCCAGTTGCCCAGCGAATTTCCGCTTGGAGGCTTAAAAGTAAACTTGCAGTGTATTCCGGTCACGAACATTGTTACGCGCTTACATTCATACACTTTTTATTTATTCTCAAATATGTAGCTATCGTCGGGTCTCAACGAAATAAAACAAATAACTCTCGAAATTCGTGGCAACGATTTTAATAAAATCTTACAAATATAATCGTACACATAAATCTCGTATCTGACCAGTAAAAGTAAAATATTTGCCTCACGATAACATTATTTGTTAACATTAAATTCTAAAACAGTACCGCTTTGTTACTTTCGTGCTGACTAAGGGTGGGTTTTTTAATCCGTGGTGAATTTACCTAACCAATAGTTAAAAACTCTATCAACCTTCGCAGTTTTTTTTTCCTTTTAGAATTTGTTAGAGATTTTAACCATTGGTTACCTTGAATTGAACCTTGAATCAAAAAACCACCCTATGTTGTCACGAAAAATATTTGCTCACAAAAAGTTTGTGTTTAAAACTCTTTCCCTCTTTTTATTTTTCTGCGTAAACTGGCCACTTTGTGAGATTAAACGACAGATAATACTAGTAAAAAACAAAAGACTAACGATGTTGAAATCACGTTGAAAAAGATTTTAAAGATTCAACTCGCATTGTAACAATCCTCTTTATGTAACTAATTTCCGTAATTTTAATTTAATTTCTGAAAACAAAATTAGCGTAACGTAAAACATAGACAAAGTAATCGCTATTTTGAAAACTATAACAATTATCGTTTACTTAAATGCTAAGAAATAATGTGCATGTAAGTGGTACTCAATTTATTATCTCCGCTTGTATTTTTGTGTTTTCATTTGTTTTTTTCTTCGATACAGTACAATCATAGCACTCGGTTCGCATGAGCTGTAGAAACCGGCATAAGTACTAAAATCTTCTCTCGAGAAAGCGTTTGACCATTGACTATAAATCCAGTTGACCAATGATACAACTTCCCCTCATATAAAAATTAGTGGTGTATTTCAATCACTAATTTCTAATAAATACTTTGAATTTCTAATAAATCACGGGAACCCGTTGATGTCTTTTGTTCCATCCTGCTCTGTTCTTCTCGCATGACTTTGTCTCGTTTTGTTACCTCGCCCCCTGCCCGCGCAGGTGAGTCGTGTTTGTACGAGAAATTATGTTCACGAGCTATCAACGGGCTTTATAATCTTTGGGTCAAACGCATTGTCGAGGGAAGAGATTATGTCGATTTCTACAGCTCATGCATGTTGAGCCATACTTGACACGCCAAAGTATTAGTTAAGTGTCACGTATTACCTAACGTATTATGTCAAGTACGTGACATTTTTCAAGGGCTTGGCATGTATATCTAAGGCGAATTCTGTGGGCTTGACACGAGCTTTTAACGTTAACGTCTGCTACTTTGTTTACATTTTGCTTATGAAGGCTTAACTTATTTTGTTTGTAGTTTATTTATTACTTCAAGGTGACTTGATGTTATATAATCTAGGTTTTAGTTGAATAAAAGGTGACTACATTTTCTGAGAGTAAAATTTAGCATCTCAAATATCTTTTCATCAGATATCATAATTATTTTAAGTCTTTGAAAATCTTAGTGCTGTCGCTCTGCTATCGGCACGTATGATAGAGACAAGAGAACCCGTGTGTGAATTAGTAGCACTCACGAAAGCGGCTAGCGTTTACTAGCTCTAATTATAAATACTAAACTCACGCTAGTTCTATGATACCTAGCAAAATTAAATTAACCATATTTGTAAAACTATACTAACATCATAATAAACTGTAATATATACAATATAAACTATATTGTGTAAATACTAAACCTAATCTATAACATTCCACTACCTGTACCAGTAGGCAACCTGCCCAAAAAGCTGGCAGCATAGCCACGTTTAGTGGCAATGCTCAACCTTTAGCTAAAGTAGAGGCCAGCATTTTGGTCACGTTTTGCTTCGTAAACCGTATTATATAGCATATTTATTGTATCTACCTTTATAGTACATACTGTCCGTGTCTTCACGTATGACATTCAACATTTCAAAGGCAAACCAAACATCTGACGGTCTGCAAACTAGTTGAATAAAATTAAATCACAAAGTTAGCAATTATTGTTATTGTTTATCTCTAAATAATAGTTAACAATACTGTGAATACATCTGCAGTAACAACTAATTGCATATTGAATTAGTTTATGTTTTCTCATGTAAATTGGTCTGGAATATCTAATTAGGTATTGTGTGTTTAGTCTGAGATTTGTATAGGCAGAGGTGAAAGTTCTTTAGCACTATGCACCTACTAACAACCTTTAGCTCAAGAAAATTGTCTTTGTTGAAGCTTTATATTTTAAAATTAATATTTATTACGTAAATATTAAAAAATAATGTTTTAACGTTATACCAATCATAATCATCAACAGCCTGAAGACGTCCACTGCTGAACATAGGAGTCCTCCGCAGAGTATCACTTTGAGCAGCTGCTTGCCTTCTGCATCCATCGTCTCGCCGTGGTTTTCACCAGATCGTCGGTCCACCTAGTAGGGGCCAGCCAACGCTGCGTCTTCCGGTCCGTGGTCACCACTCGAGAACATTTCTTCCCCATCGGTTGTCGGTTCTACGAGCGATATGGCCTGCCCATTGCCATTTTATACCAGTACATAATACTAACTTAATGCGACTTAGGATAAAACTTCATTTAGGTATACCTATATTTTCTGAGGTTACCTAATACACGCAATATTCACAAGAAAGTTCTGGTTTCATTCCTAGAACCCATTTTCACGGTTCATTAAAAATGTCTAAAAACTTTATAGATTTGAATTAATTGCAGTTTATAATAGGTACATGGATACTTGGGAGCACGCAAGTATTAAGTTTTCATGACTCTTGTTTATATTGAGTCTTGGAATTATCTCGTGTAATTACTAAATCCGGCATTAAAATGATTTTAATGATTTCTTTAACTAACAACCCGAAATGTATACAAACAGGTTACCAGAAAAATATAACAATTTTAAAAGTCATTAAATAAAATAAATAAAAAACGGCTGACGATCACATACATAGATCCTGGACCCTAATTAGAATTCCCTGTATCTAGGGACCCAGGAACTACGAGGACCATGGTCCCACAACACCCAGACAAATAAAGTATATGCGCTTTTTTTTCTGTGCAGATATACTTGTCCTGTCGCGTGATTCGAACCCGCCGCCTTTGGGTTATGAGCCGACCTGCTCTACCACCACACCACTCAAACTCTTACATTACTACCTCCTTTTAGAAATGAGAATACGTGACTTAGCAATATGTTTTTCCAACTTCAATACATATTTATAGTTCATTTTCAAAACCCCAGGGCCATTTTATCGATACAATATAGAAATGAAAGATAAATTAAGGTTATTGAGACTATCCGAGACCGAAGTAAAATACTAAAAAGACCTCCGATATTAAAAAGATAAGTTCGAAATTCAAATCAAATCAAATCAAAATATTTTTAATGAGTAAATGTAGGCACATGTACATATTTTCACACGTCATTAACATAGGTATTCATTATAAGCATAATGTCATAAAAAATATTCAATCGTTACCTACTGTTACATATTATAAGCTGGGGTAGATCCCACGCTTTTTTGTCACTTAAATAATCATCTACCTTATAGTAAGCCTTATTTGTAAGCATTGATATTACTGTTTTCTTAAATTTAGTTTCCGTCAAATTCAGAATGCTAGGTGGGATTTGATTATAGAACTTAATGCTATAGACCAAAAAAGACTTGCTCACCTTAGTTAACCTTGTTTTTGGCTGGACAAGCTTAGATCTATTTCTGGTACAGTATGTGTGCCCGTCACCAAGTTTCCCAAACGATTCAATGTTTTTCCTAACATACATAATGTTAACATAAATAAAAAGTGAAGGCATTGTTAAGATACTAATTTTCTTGAAAAACCCTCTCAAAGAAGCTCGAGCCCCAAGTCCATATGCTGCTCTAATAGCCCGTTTTTGTAATATGAATATAGCTTCAGCGTCAGCAGCTCTACCCCACAGCAGGATGCCATATGACATGATGCTATGGAAGTAGCTGAAGTAAACCAGGCGAGCTGTGCTGATATCAGTAATTTGACGAATTTTCCGAACCGCATACGCCGCCGAGCTGAGCCTACCCGAAAGAGAAGAAATATGTGGACCCCACTGCAATTTTGAGTCTATTGTTAAGCCCAAAAATACAGTGGTATCAACAACCTCAAGTTTTTTATTTTCTATGAAAAGTTCAGGTTTAGTCACCGATTTACTAAGACTAAAATTTATACATTTGGTTTTTTTAGCATTAAGTACCAAATTGTTCGCACTGAACCAGGCGTGTATATCAAACAGAGAGTTATTTATAACTGAATGGTTACCATCTTTCCTAGGTGTTTTAAATACTAATGACGTGTCATCGGCAAAAAGAATAATGTCATGTTTTTTTCTGCAAGAAAAGGCAAATCGTTTATATATATGAGGAACAGAAAAGGCCCCAGTATCGAGCCTTGGGGGACACCCAACTTCACCTCATGAGGATGTGATTGAGCTCTCCGAATAGTTACAGTTTGATTTCTATTTTTTAGGTAAGACTCTAGTACCCCAAGAGATTCATCACGAATACCATAGTGTTGCAGTTTCATAAGCAGCGTTTCATGATTAACGCAATCAAATGCCTTGGAAAGATCACAAAAGACGCTAACGCCATCTTGTGATCTCTCCCAGACATCATAGATGCACTTTACAAGTGCAACAGCTGCATCCGTAGTGGACCTTCCCTTTATAAACCCAAACTGCTGCTTGTGTAGTAGATTATTTTTATAGAAAAAATATGACATCTGGTCTAATAGTAGGCGTTCAAATATTTTGCTAAAAACAGGAAGTATTGAAATCGGTCTGTAGTTTGATGGATTGTCAGCTTGACCATTTTTGTATAATGGTAAAACCTTTGAACACTTCATAAGGTCTGGAAAAGTGCCCGTTTCCACACATCTGTTGAAAATATATGTCAGCTGTGGTGCAATATGGTGAATAATTTTGCTCACAAACAAGACTGACATACCCCAAAGGTCTTCTGTTTTTTTTTGGTTCAGAGATTTAAATACCTTAATGAGCACACAAGGAGATATGCAGTGAAAACTAAATGCTTCCCCGCACCTGCTCACATTAAGTTTAAGAAGTGTTTCAGCCATACTAGTTGATGTGTGTAGCCCTCTAGTTGTTTCTATGGGAATATTACTAAAAAAATTTACAAAAGCTTCTGCTACATCCTGATCCTTTGCAACCACACAATCAGCAATAACAAGTTTTATCCTATCATCACGTATTTTACATTTGCCAGTTTCTTTATTTATGATTTTCCAAGTCTCTTTAACTTTATTATCTGATTTGTTAATCCTATTTTTTAAATATAAAGTTTTTGCAGTCAAACATACTTTTTTAAAAGTTTTTGAATAGTTTCTTACATATTCTTGAAATTTAGGTTCAAAATTATAAGATCGCATATCATAAAGCTCATACAATTTATTACGAGATAAAACTAAACCCGGTGTTGCCCAGTCCCTAAACCTAAAGTTAGAAGAAATTTGTATTTGTTTTAAAGGAAACAATATTTTGAAGTTAGTGTTAAGTATTTTAAACAGTAATTCATATAATTTATTAGCTGAGTTATCTTTATCATTAAAGTTTAATAAATTAAGTTGTGAAAGAACCCGTTCAAGAAAGTTATCTATTTTGGGCTCAGTGACAGACCTACACACTATACCAGTTTTGTTCACATGTAATGACTTCTCCGATGCTAAACTAATAAACTGACCTGAATGGTCTGAACTCAAGCTATTAAACATTGATTTAGAAACAATTTCACAAGTTGTAAATATATTGTCAATACAGGTGGCGGAATGTGAAGTTATTCTAGTTGGTACGTCAAACACATTATATAAATCAAAAGAGGCAAACAGGTTTAAAAGCTTGTTCTTAGCCAGAGTATCCATGAGAATATCAATATTAAAGTCGCCACATGCTACAACAGACTTACGCGACACAAATAACCTCCTAAGGACATCTTCCATCGTCAGTAGGAACTGATTAAGATCACCATTAGGTGGTCTGTAGACTGACAGTATTATAAACTTATCCAGCTCAGCACATGATATCTCCACCACCCTCTCTATCGAAAGACTTACAATATCAGGACGGTTTTTTGCTTTACAGTTGGTATTTGTTAATATTATTGAACCTCCCCCACTTGCGGACCCCCGACAGAAAGAGCTGGCCACATTAAAATTTGCAATTGTGGGCACCATGCCTTGTCTCAGCCAGGTTTCGGTAAGGCACATACAGTTTAGGTTCTTATCACTAAGGTACATTTCGATTTCAAGTTCTTTGCTAGAGAGACTGCAATAGGAGCGTTGTGGGAGAACGAGTGAAACACATGAATCCTTGCTAAAGACTGTCTATTTATGCAATAACATGATATGGAGTATATACTTAGCTTAGGTATATCTATTCTTACACTACATCTTCCACCAAAAAAGGAAAAAAAAGAAAAAATAATATTTTCTTTTTTTTTTTTTACCTACATAGATATTACTACTATTCTTATATTTTAAAACACTAATAAAACACAATTACGTTTTAAACAACTCTAACACATTACATTGGTACATTAAAAAAAACTAGTAAAATACTACATACCTAATATAACATTTTTAATAAGGTTTTTTTTCTATTCACTTAATTTTAATATACTTACTAAGTTTATTTTTTATTTTTGCTTTTAATTAACATTTACTTATACACCATTAAAATTATGTTGGCATATTGTAGTGCTTAGTTCTATTTTTATGCACTACTTCCGTTTTTCCATTCTTTAAAATCTTTACATTACAATCCATATCATCTATGACTTTATATGGACCTAAATACAACTGGTCCATTTTACTACCTGTAGGATTTTTTAATAACAAATAATCACCTTTGTTATAATACACTGGGTTTGCAACAGTATCATATTTCATTTTTCTCTTAATCTTACTTTGAATCAGATTATCACGCGCATCTTTCTGTGCTACTTGGAGTCTGTACTTTAACTCTAAAGCATAATTATCATGAGCATACAATGGATCTATAACGCCACTATTATAATTGCCTGGTAATATACACCGCTTACCGAATACCAACTCATGTGGTGTGTATTTTGTTTCAGTGTGCACAGTATTATTGTAAGCAAAACACCAATACGGTAACCAACTGCTCCAAGACCCTGTCTTATTCTCGCAATTAATTCTAAGATACGCACCCATAGTTTTGTGTGTGTTCTCCAGCGCTCCAATGCTCTCGTGGTGGTATGCTGTCGATGTTACGTGTTTTATTTTTAAGATTTGACATACCTCCTTCATAGTTGATGAAATAAATTCAGAACCACGATCAGTTGCAATTTCGCGTGGGATGGAGTACCTTAAAATAAAATTATCTACGAATGCACGAGCTACACTTACCGCTTCTTTGTTTTCTAAGGGGTAAGCTTCCGTGAACTTAGTGAGCTCGCATTGTAACGTGAGAATATAGGTATAACCATTCGCGTCTTTAGGTAGGGGTCCTACTATATCTAGGTATATTTTTTCGAATGCTGAATTAGCAGTGGTGGTAACTATCATGTTTTGTTTAGTGGGTATAGAATATTTTTGCTTTTGACAATGTCCGCATTTAGATACATACTCATTGACATCTTTTTCTAGATTAGGCCAAAAGTAAAACTTTTTGATGTTATTTGACATTCGCCTGATGCCCGCGTGGCCACTCGTAGGCAACAAGTGAAAATCATTTAATATGACCTTCCTATCGTCTAAATTATTTACTCTGCACATTCCTCACTACACACAATCTTGGACCAGACCATTCTACACTTTTATTTATTACTTCTATAAGCCCTTCTATAAATTCTTTATTATTTTCTTTGATAAGTATGCATACTTCTTTTATTTTAAATTTTTTACAAATTAATAACAAATCCCTCACCAACTCGTCTCGCGAAATTGATGATCGAGAAGTTGTATTTAAGTAAATTGTTGACCTACAGGGCACATATGAAAAATATTTACCTTTTTCTACTAGCGTTCCTTTTATTATTAAATTATTTAATTTTCTTTCTGTTATTAATGAAAGCTCAGTAAAGTTGTTCGGTTTTTTAATAATCTCCACAACTCTCAGTTGATCAGGCCTTGAGTTCGTGTCAATATTATCGACCGAAACCTTACTGGTTTTCTTTTCGTCGCTAGTTTTCTGTTGACGATGTTGCGCTCTAGTCATCACAGTCATAATCTGCTCATTCATGCTTTTTAAATCATCTGACGAAATATTTATCCTAGATAATGCGTCAGCTGCTGAGTTCGAAGCGCCTTTCAGGTATTCAATCGTGAAATTATATTCTTCTAATTGTAATCTAAATTTTATTAACCTACTGGATGGGTCGCGCATACCAAATAAATAAACAAGTGGTCTATGATCGGTCTGTATCTTGAATCTTTGGCCGTATAAATAAGGTCGGAAATACTTCACACTCCACACTATCGCTAACAGCTCTTTTTCAATTGTCGGATAATTAACTTCGGCCTTATTTAAAGTTCGACTGGCATAAGCTACAGGTCGTCCATCCTTGTTACATAATACCGAACCTATAGCTTTCCCTGATGCATCTGTTTGCAGTAAAAATTCATTACTTTCGGAAAAGTCGGGATATTGCAGTACGGGTGGTTTGACTAAAGCTGATTTCAATTTTTGGAATGAATCTTCACATTCCTTTGACCAACAAAATGTAACATTTCTACGACAAATTTGATTTAATGGTAATGCAATCTCGGCAAACCTTGGGATGAATTTACGATAGTAATTTGCAAAGGCGACGAAACGCTTGACTTCGTCAGCATTTTGTGGTCTGGGATATTGCTCTAAAACTTTAGTTTTTTCGGAATCTGGTAATATACCTTCACCTGATACAACGTGTCCTAAATAAAGAATTTCTTTTTGTAAAAATTGGCACTTTGATGGATTTAATTTCAAGTTGACGCTACGTAATCTGTTAAATACATTCATCAAATTTTGATTATGTGATACCAAATTTCGTCCAAACACTACTAAATCATCTTGGTAACATAGACATCTGTCATAATTTAGTCCAGACATGGCTATGGTCATCATTCTGCTGAAACTACTTGGACTAGATTTCAAACCCATAGGCATTCTTGTCATCTGGTACTGATTTGTGGCAGTTGTGAAAGCTGTGCAGGGCCTGCTGTCAATTTTTAATTCAGCTTGGTAAAATCCCTGATATAAATCTAGCTTTGTATAGTACATTGATCCTGATAATGAGTCTAATATGTCTGTGATATTAGGGAGGGGAAATTTATCATCCTGTATCTGATTATTCAATTTACGATAGTCTATAACTACGCGCCATCTCTTTGAACCTGAATTATCCATCTTTTTTGGAACAAGTAATAATGGACTAGACCATGGACTTCTAGCTTCTTCAATTATTCCGTCATCTAACATACTCTTTATCTGCTTACCTATTTCGGCTTTTTGGGCATGGGGCAATCTATACGGCTTTGTGTAGATAGGGGCAGTGTGTGGTTTCAGTTCAATAGTCTGTTGATATACCGTAGTTGTACCTAACTTATCGCCCGGTATGTGGAAAACGTCTGGATATTTGGCACAAATATTTTCGATTGAAATCTGTTCTTCGTCACTTAAGCCTTTCAAATCTAACAATGAAAACAAGTTCTTAACTCTGTCTGAGTTCATGTTCGGCCTTTCAAACTCACAAACAAAATACTCACTTAAGTTATTAGTGTTAATCTGGAAGTAATTTAAGTCTACGGCTGTGTCTCTTGTATTTAAAATACGTATGGGTATCTTCCCGTTTACTGGACGAGATATCGTGTTAGCTATGTACACGCCATCGCACAACTCTTGAGCAGTTACTACACAATCATCTCTATGTTCAGTATTTAAATAATGCACGGACTCGGATCGCGCCGGCACTGTCAGATAAGAATCTGTACCTGGTGTCATGTAGTCAAAGCATAATGATACCGAATAGTTTTCTGTCGTTACTAACTGCAAAGTATTCAATTCAAAATTTAAAACAGCTCTGTAGTTTTTGAGAAAATCTTGGCCTAATATTCCGTTAGTTTTGCACGGTAAACTTTTGAAAATATAAAACTTGTGTACGAAACTATGTCCTTTGTTATTCAATGTCAGATAAACTTCACCTTCAGAATAAACATCACCTCCAATTCCTTTAATACACAAGCTCTCTTTATGGAATGGAATTTGTAAACGCTCTAAACAATCACACTTGATAACTGAAATTGAAGCTCCTGTGTCTATGAGCCAATCGTGTTTATGTTCATCGATGTTAAATGATACTTTGTTTAAACTGTTGCATGTCATAACATAATTAGGCACGAAAAAAATGAGTCATGGATTCTAACTTGGAGTCATCTCTAGAAACACCACTTTCTGGATCGGGTATCATGGTGTTTATGTTACCATAAGAACCTCGACCGCGATTGCGATTGTTGAACTGGCCTCGACCGCGATAATTATTCCTCTGATTTCTTACCTGATATCGCTGGCTCGGGCCGTAGTTCTCGTGGCTCTGTATTCCACCTCCAGCACGAGGGTTGGCATACCCTCGCTGTCGCTGCCAGTAGCCTCGTCCTCGCTGGACTCTTCTATAATTATTGCGAAAAGGTTGCTTATACATACCCATAACCTCAGCTGACGTACCTGAGGCAGATAGTTCTTCATCTTGCGCCGTCTGTATAGCCTCTGATAAGGAAGCAAAATTACGCGCGGCAATTATCGTGCTCAACCTTTGATTTCGCAGTCCGTCGGCAAACCGCTTAATAGCGAGTTTTTCGTTCAAAGGCCTCAAAACATCATATGCGCCTGAGTTTCCATCGGCCTGCGAAATTGTTAGGTCGACAAACATCTCGGAAAGCTCTTTTCCAAAATCTGAAATAGACCGCTGATTTTGTCTACATTGTTGCAGTCTAGAGTGAATAGCAGTATCGCTTTTCCGTGGCAATAATAATCTACGCATGTCCTTTGTAAGCTCATCGGCAGACTGATAATTAGGCAATAACTTTAATTTTGCATGCCGTGATAATCGACTTTTCAATACAAATTGAATAAGCTTCATTTTACATTCCGATTTAGTCAATACCGCACTATAATATTCAATTCCCTCAATCAGCTGGTTTGTATTGTCCTCTCTGTCGGTCATAATAGGCAATAGACTTAACGCCGTTTTCAAATCAAACATTTCGACAGCCATGGCTTCGTCGTGAGAGGAGGAGGTCTCCTCTTTACTTGGTTCAATGCACAAATTGAGAACCTCTGTCAATAAACTGCTAAACTGTTCACTAATTTTATTAACTAAATTAATTTCTACTTGGGATACCTCATTTAACTGTACTTGAGTTCTAAACTCTTCTAAAAACTTATTATAACTTAACAAAACATTATTCGTCTCAAGTTTTTTTTGTTCTAAGATTCGGCCTGTTCTTCGATTTGGTCCAATTTTTATTAGGTAAGTCCTTATATTTTTTAGTTCATTTACTAATGACGCTAAACTCTCGGCCATAATATTCAAACGGATTCATTTTTATAAAAAATATTTATGTCATTTAAATCTATTTATTATTTACTTAACTAAAGTCTCATTTTTGTTTGAAGATAGGCACAATTCACACAACTCACCGCATTGCGTAAGTACTTGCACCTTATAGGGGACGCAAACACAAGTTAAGAGAGGGCAATCACTACGTTTGGGAAACAATACTCGAATTTTGGGGACTGGGGACATTCATTACACTCATATGTCGTTTAATTTTAATAGTTAGGGGACATTCACTGCGCGCACTGTTTTACACTTTTAATACATACGCACTAAATCTGAAGGGTGGCCTCACCAACCATCTCGCCTGGTGCGCGCCTGCCTGTCGACGGCGAAAAAAGCTAGCGTAGCGCCTTAACTCTTGCTGGTTCAACTGCGCCGTTATCATTTGACTATGGAACCGTCTGTAGGCCTTATATAAAAGGACCATAACACCAATGGCTAACAGGATCACGATGACCGTGAGCACATTGCTGGTGTACCCCGCGTGCTGCTTGAGCTCTTCTACTGGGTGGCGCAAAAGTAAAGACCCTATTTGGTTCAGCTATAACATTTTTTCTAAATTAGAAAACTAGATTTAGGTTTTTTTAAATGTATATTTGTGCCATTAAATTTCGTACCATTAGGATTTAAAGATGATGTCTTTTAAATGGTGACCTCCAGAGTTGATACACATTTGAGCCCTATTTATGACATTTTGCAAGATGATTTTCCTTCAAAATTGGTTATGAGTGACGAAGCGCATTTCCATCTCTCAGGGCATGTCAATAAGCAGAATACTCGGTTCTGGGGCACTGATAATCCGCGCATTATTCAAGAAACACCTCTACACCCACTAAAAGTTACTGTATGGTGTGGCATCTGTGTTGACAGAGTGATCGGACCCTATTTTTTCGAAGACGCTGGAGGCAATGCGATAACTGTCACTGGAGAACGCTACAGAACCATGTTACGTGAGTTTTTGATACCCAGTTTGGACGAATTGGGGCTGGAGCACATCTGGTTTCAACAAGACGGCGCTACGGCACACACAGCGCGCGACACTATGGACTTAGTGAGGGACGCTTTTCCAAGCCGAGTTATCTCTCGTTTTGGCGATTTGCCTTGGCCTGCAAGATCACCCGATCTGACCAGTCCAGACTTCTTTCTTTGGGGTTTTTTGAAATCTCGGGTGTATGTGAACAAGCCACAGACTCTCGCAGCTCTAAAAGAAAACATTCGTCAAGAAATAACGAACATATCGCAGGAAGTGTTACGGCAAGTTATGCAAAATGTCATAAATAGGGCTCAAATGTGTATCAACTCTGGAGGTCACCATTTAAAAGACATCATCTTTAAATCCTAATGGTACGAAATTTAATGGCACAAATATACATTTAAAAAAACCTAAATCTAGTTTTCTAATTTAGAAAAAATGTTATAGCTGAACCAAATAGGGTCTTTACTTTTGCGCCACCCAGTATATGGGAATTGCCTCCCGCGTTTTGGAAGACAACGATCTCATCTTTCTTGTCTGATTTGGTGTTGGTGGTTCCCATAATTAACTGCGGTTTAATCACTCACAATGACTCACTCACGGGTAGTATGGGTCCCATACTTTTTATTTTAATCGTCTTTTAATCACGACGGTGACGAACGATATTAGCATATCGGAATGCACGCGCGGCTCCAATTACTGGCCAGGTCGCCATGCAATAGGAGCGTTGTGGGAGAACGAGTGAAACACATGAATCCTTGCTAAAGACTGTCTATTTATGCAATAACATGATATGGAGTATATACTTAGCTTAGGTATATCTATTCTTACACTACAAGACTTTGTATGTTCTGATGTATTAAGTTAAAGTTCTCTGTTGTCATACATTGTGGTTTAAATGCTGATTAATTGATACATTATGGTTTCTTTGATCCGTAATCAAAGTTGAGTCATTCTTAATTAAATCTGTAGAATCCGTGGAGTCCACAATATTATAAGCCAGCAAAGATGCTAGTTGCTTTTTACAAAGCCATGGTAAGTGTATGTTTTCTTTGGTTATTATGCATTTTGGAACAAACTTGTTCGTGTCGAACATGGTAAGATTACCATAAAAACATTTTTTATAAATTAATTCATTTAGTTTATAAACATGTTGGTTAACATTGTAGCTTAAGTTGGTACAATAAGGAAAAGTGCAGATAATTATTTTTGCCACTTTGTTTGATAAGGATGCAAGTAATTCAAGACATTCTATTAAATCATTAAATTTACAATTTGGTCCATTACCTACAAGTACAATTACTGTTGAGTTGCAGTTAAATCCATTATATTCTAACATTTTTTTTGTTATGTATTTTAATTATTGTTATGTATATTATTTATTTTAATTATTTTTTTTGTTATGTATATAAATTATTTTAATAATAATTGAAAGCTCACTGATCTGTTAAACGAACTGTTCCGAAAGTAAAGGCATAAACCTACATTTATTTAGCGCGTAGAAATATGTATACAATTTTCTCAAAGTTTAAGCTTACCTTATACCTATTGCTGGTCATACAGAAATTGCCTAACGATCTAGAATTACCTTTTTTTCTCTTCTGCAACTGCTTTTATAAACTATAAAACCCTTGTCTTAATTTTTTATGATTCGTAGCGGTATCGCCTAATCAACAGATTAACTTTTGATGTAAAGAAAATATCTCGTAAACTGGTTGTAAAAGGCGAAGGATTTTGAACATAAGATTAGAATAGAATAGAAGATAAAAAATAACAAACAAGGAGCTTAATTAATTTTATGTTACTGTGCATATAACTATTAAAAGAAAACAATTTTCGTGGTGATGTTGAAAGGGCGTTCAGCTCAGCATAAATGTCAAGTACCTTCCCTAGGTACCAGACGCTGATTTCCAGCTGAAACCCCGCAGGCGGATAAATTTTGTAAACGGATAAAACAAACTAAATAACATTTAAAATTATTTAAATACACAGATAAATAATATACATATAATTATACACAATTACACATAATAAGTACACATAACATTACTTAATATAATAATAGATATAAAAGTTTAATTATAAGCTGGATTAGGTACATACTAATATCAATAGACAGGTTACACAGGTAGACAGATTAAGTATTTGTCAGTAAAATATGCCCCGGCTTTATGGACGGATGGAGGATGGAGGATGCGGGTGCAAACCCCTTTCGTGATTCACAATTTTCCTTTAACATCGTTTTCTTTTTTCCACTAGGTGCACTAGATGAAGCAATGATGCAAGCCCTCGAGCACGACCGCATAGACTTCGTAAAACTTCTCCTCGAGAACGGAGTTTCCATGAGGAAGTTTCTTACAATACCTCGGTTGGAGGAGCTGTACAACACGAAGAGCGGCCCTAGCAACACCTTGAGGTACATCTTGAGGGATGTCAGGCCCCATCTGCCCAGAGGATACGTGCACACGCTGCATGATATAGGACTGGTTATTAATAAGCTCATTGGAGGTGCTTATAGGTAAGTCAAGGGTTCGTTTGATGATCATTCAATGGGGTAAAAAACTGACTTTTGCTCACTTCAGATGGCAGCACTGTTGAGTGTTCCCTAAATCTGACAAATATCTGTCATCCTCCATAATAATTTTGTAAACAAATAAAAATAACTCAATTTATTTCATTAATATGACGTTGTGTTCAGCTTTGGATTGCAAAAAGACGGGAGTCCATGTATTCCCTAAAGATATCAAATGGAGAAAACAATGGATAAAAGCTTTACGAAGAAAAAATTGGGAGCCCACTAAATATTCAAGGCTATGTGCTTTTTTCCAGTAGTAGATGCTTTTCTATTCCGCAACTGTTTTTTTAACTGCCTAACACTCCATGTTGAATACATTTTTGTAGTATTAGGATCGAATCCGCTGGTAAGCACAAAGAATCAAAAACGCAATATAGCGGTGATTAGGATCACTCAGCAGTGGCGCCACCTACGATTAGCTTTCAGTTTTTAACCCCATTGTTTAGAGTCGAATGATGTCTTAATAGCGTGGCGTTATAGGTACCTATGTATACTCTTTGGATGTAGCAAGCCATTACATTATTATTATGGCAGCACGTGTCACTGTCATCACTCCATCATGACAGTGTGAGTTCTGGGATCATGACATTGACAGTGACACAGAGTCACCAGTTCTCACAGTGTCCGTGGTCTTGTAAACAAAAAGACACAGCGTATCTAAAATGTTTTTCTCTTATAATATTTCTTCTTGTATGTTTTATGTATGTAATGTATTAACTTATTTATATATTGTTTGTCCTGAAGTTCGTGATGTCATGATGATGGGTTCCGACTGAAAATCAGTTATTGAGGTCTTATGGCCTTGATTACATTGTAACGATCCAGGCTGTCTCGTGACGTCACAAATATTATAAATGTTATCTAAAGTATAAAAACACTGAAATAATTTCATTGAAGCATTTTACGCACAAACAATAGTCCAAAAATAAAGGAAATAGTCGTTGGCATCGCACTGACTGATAGAGAAAATGTAGAGATAGGTGTAAAAGTGGTTATCTGTGGTAAAATAAGGTAATAGTAAAAGAAATCAAACCTCAAAATAATTCTCATACTAAAAGGTTCATACTTAGATATGGGGAGCTGCTAGTCGTAGAGCGTTCGATCACTGAATGTGTCAAAAAATTTCCTGGAATTCCAAATTTAATTGTGACAGATTTATGTTTCTTAATTTCATTGTCCAATCCCTGAAGCCCGCGTGGTGAAAGTAGGAGCATGCGTAAGAAATTTTTGTTAAGGCTAGTACGTTTTGATAACCTCAGTGGAGGGGTGGTTGAGTAGGTCGAATCGTAACTCGGAGGCGGCGGGTTCGATTCCCGCGATAGGAGAAATGATTGAGCACGGGAAATAAAGGCGCACATATTAGTAAGATGAGTAAATAATTACAAACTAAATTACATTATGGTAGAATTTATTTAATAAAAATCGTAGAATTTGAGGAATCATTTTGTACTATTCGTTATTTATAATCGTACTAATATTAAAAAAAATGCGAAAGTTCTTGTGTTAATGTTCGTTACTTTATATCTTCGTAACTACTGAACCGATTTTGATGAAATTTGGAATGTAGATAGCTTATACGCTAGATTAACATACAGAATACTTTTGTCCGCGATTAACACCGCGGGGTGCAACTAGTATTATCATATTTTTGGTAGAGAAAAGTTGTAATGATTTATTCGTAGAGACTTACATTTCAAATTGAGGTTAATGAAAAATAAACATCTAGTGTACTTTTATAAGATTTTGACGGTCTTTTGTCAGTTCTGGATATGTTAGCAGAAGGTTGGAGAATTCATCGAAAATGAAGATTAGGCAAGGCTAGTATTGTCGGGGTCAAATAGCTGATACTAAATAAAACGCTTAAATACTTTTTGTTTGTAAATGCGTACGGAGAATGCAATGTAGCATCCAGACTTGGAACAGTTTGTGTTCGTCACATAAATGTTTGTCCTGGATGGGAGTAGAACTCACGATCTAGAGCTCGGAGGGGGAGCTACTATCAACCGGGCTAACAAGGCAGTCTAAATTGATCATAAATATAGAATAGATTGAATGGATACATTGGAATTAGGTATATTTTTAGTGTTTTCATGTTTACCATTTAGGTATACTAAAGAACGGTTTTGGAATAACGTGCCCTTAAATGCGAAGCAGAAGGAATCGTGTGGGACGATATCGAGCTGTCAAAATAATTAAGTCGTCTTTTGTTAGTGAAGTATCACAACCATACGATATAGAGGAGACTAGGATCGGTACTTGGATTTGCTTTTTAATGAGACGGATGAAATAGTATGGGGAAATTATAGCAAATTGAGAACGAAAAATCTTTAATAAATTGAAGTGGGGACAATAATCATACAAACGCTATTATTGGGGTATTTATATTCATGAAATTATTGTTTCTAGACGGAAGATAAAAAGATTTTTATCTTTTAGAGAGTGCAGAAAGTATTTAAAGGGTAGCAGAGTAGTTTGTTTATATATTGAAAGGATCCACGTTAGGAGGGTTGAATAATTTTAGGCGAGACTAGTTCTTTAATAATTCACAATATTTTCTAGAATTATTACGGGAAGGGATATGTTTCATAGATTGAGAGATCTCGGAGAAAGTGTATATAGTACAAGGAGAAGTCACGAGGACGTTTTAAGTATTAATTAAGACGGATTACATACTCGGTTGTGATTTTTCATACAAGATTTAATTATACTTTTGTTGGGATTTTGAATATCTTAACGGAAATTTATTTTTAGGCTGTTACAATATGAAAACGCAATTTTCAAACACCTAGTTATTTTATAAGAATAAAGGAATTATATTTTGTATGTACTTTAGTAAGAAAATTGGGACAAGACATTTTTTTTAAACATATAGAAACAAACACATCGACGCGCGCACTACTAAACGTGACCAGGCAAACGCTATAAAAGATCTGTCAAGCTGTCAAACGGGGTCAGTTATAAAATCATTCACAAGATTCGCAAGTCGAAACCTGGAAAAAAATGCACGTGAAATTCACGGTTAAACTCTTAGTTAGCTTCGCCCTCTCAAGTAATTCTGGATCTGGGGGGAAGTATGCCTCGGGTCCAGGAACTCAGTAAGAGATAAGTTGAAACATTGCAACGAAGCTTGTCTTCCCTTATTTTGCTTAGGGCATGCAGTTCGCGTGTTATGTGGAGACCTGCACCAGATTTTGCCTCCGTTATAGGATCTGGATCCACCTTTTTGGTTTGGTTTGCATTCTGGCTGAAAGGAGGGCTGAAAAGATTAACTGTCCCGTCTTCGTGTATACGATACCCGGATCCTAAATGCAAATTAAGCTGAACTGTCCCAAGTGTTAGGGTTTTGTCTTGTATGCTGCCCATGGACTCCGGTCCCGCATGCAAGATAAAAATTAGGTGGCAACAGGTTTTAGCTTTGGAGAGCTTTTGTCACAGCTCGTTCTCTCATAGGGTTAGATCAGGTATGTTCTCATTGCACACGCCGAGAACAGACATGCACGTTTAAAAGTAAATGTGAGATTTGTAGCAATCTCCAGTGTTTGGGGGTACACACTAATGTATAGGGAAAAGCTATAAGTCGAGGAATACACATAGGAGGGGAAAGTTAGGGATATTCGCGGAAAAATAATAGTGTTAGGGAAATAGATAAAATTCAATAAATAAATAAATAAATTTAAAGCGGTATAAAATACATCTAAAGATAAATTCATTATAATAAAATACTAATAAATAAAAGTGCAAATACAATACGTAAATTATCAAAGTTATAAAATTATAATCCAAGTTTTCTCGAAGGTTGAAGCTGTGGGTGTTTATTGTAGAGCTAGTGGTCGTGGACCTTGCTTTTGACGGAAAGCTGGGTGATCACAGAAGGATTTAATGTACAGAGAGCAACGGTGCAAAAGTATAAGTAGGTATTTTCTATAGCTGGCACAAGCTTTTGTGAAACTACAGTAGAGATAAAAAGGGGAATGGTTTTGAATACGGTTCATCGCATTAGTTTTCGTGACTTAGTCTCAACTGAAAAATTATTGTCGTTAATGTAGCGGATCATATTAGTATAAATACGTAATTCTATAAATCTATTTTGTGGTAAAAGTACGTTGTACTATATATCTATTCTGTGGTATAGGAAGGTGTTTCTTTAGCTGGTTTTGCGATGTTCTACGGAGGATATGAGAAAGGTTCTATTCCTACACGGTTATTACAATATGCATAAAAAGATAGGTATTTTCTTAGCGGATTCTAGGCGGAATTTTACTTAGGAGAGTTGGAAGGATCATATTCCTGCAAAGAATCGAACGTTTTGTTTCTAGTTGCAAAATAGGTAATGGTTGAACAAAAGTTAGGAAACTACCGGGAATTAGTAATGACTGGGAACTATTCCTTTTACTTAGATAACTATTGGGAATTTATTCTCTGTTTAAAATCATTTGCGAGTAACTTAAATAAAATCGTAATTGAGTTTCACTCTTAATACGAAATAGGTAATACTTGTACAATATTTAAAAAAACTACCGGGAATTTATTCATAGTTTAGGGTTGTTCGTGATTGTTTCAAATAAATGATCATAGATCAATTTAGTGGAATTCAGGTTTGAGTTTATTTGATTGAATTTTCAAAAGAATTTTACCTTTTATTCTATAAAAACATTTAATGTACTAGTGATAAGAAATTGTCCTTCGTGTCTTGGGTCAAGCACAGCAGTACCTGTTAGCGATCTCCTTACCAAACGGATAGGGGTAGCTAATTTAAAGATTCGAATGAGAATATCTTGTTGTTAGGAAATAGCATCAAAAATCTATAATATTATTTGAAGGAAACATGTCCTTATCGTATTTCATAATAATGAAACATAATACCTAAATTATATTAACGGGTTTTAGATTACTTTTCAATACAAGTTCTGGAAAATAGAGACAACCTGAATATCACTAACAGATCATTGAATTCAAATAAATATTTACAGTTAAAATTAACACTACTGTTTAGTCCACTGCATGCTGTTGATATAGAATCTACGATAATATTGATAATCTTTAGACGAAAGCTAGGAGATTTAAAAGTTGAGCTATTTTTAGAGTCTGTCATATACCGAATGTAGTACGTATTAGATAGACTCACAATTAACTAAGGTGATGTCTATTTTGTTAGGATTTGGAAAAAATAATGTCCTCTTGTCCCTTGCACCTTTTGGAGTCCAAACTAGATAAGTAGTTAAGAATAGGTAGATGGGGTACCTGACGTACTGACTTGGGATAAATAGAACAAAATTTAGTAAAATCAAATTTCTCTTAGTGTGGGGGAATTTCACACACGGTACCTCCGTGTGGGAAATTTCAAGCACTAAATAGTGGAGGGTTAACCAGTCAGGTAGTCGAGACCCACAGCATTGGAGCGGTGGTGGGGCTCCTATGCCAGAGTTATGATAAACAAATAGAGTTTACTATGACTTTGCTATATAACAAACTCAAACTCAGTTAGCAATATACTTACTTACGTTTTACCTATGTTTCACTTTCTTGTCTTGTTAATTTCAACATACGTTCGTCATGAAGCTTTAATTTACTTTCAGTTTTGTTTATGACTAGAAACTATAATGTTCAATTTTTTGCAGGAAAAGATTATTCATTCCTACAATTGAAACCTTTCGAAGATATAGTAGGAAATATATTGATTGGTGCATAATATGATTTTATGTGGAAATTTCAGTTCGGTTACTCAGAGTATAGGAATAGTGTTTATCAGGGGATTCAATTGCAATTATTTGTAGGACGATGAATATTTTAAATTAATTTAATATTATTGAATAGGTTAGATGTTAGTTAGGTATTGTCTCATTACTTTAAAAGGATTTGGATTACTGCATTATCACAACGTACGGTTCTACCATTTGTAGGAGACGATTCACAAGGCCATAAATATTAAAAATAGGTAGTCCAAAATAATCAACAAACTTTGATCACTTTTTAACGTATGATTAATTTAGAATATGCGGTGATTTGAGGAATAATTTATTATTATTATTCATGTATTATAATTAGGTTAATAGAGGGTTCTTTTACAATATGTTGTACCGTGACCAGGATTGACATTTGACTAGAATCTCAAATGACCAGGATCTCAATTGACCAGTATCTTAATTGACCAGGATCTCAAATGGCCAGGATTTTACTTGACTAAGATTTTCGTGCGTTACTTTCGTTATCAGGGTGATTTATTTTAGATATTTACATTAGTGATAGTTTTGGATTAGAATGAGGATGTTGATTGTTTTGGAATTGATATTATTGTAAGTAGCGATGGTATTTATTTACTATCGCACAATTTGCTGTCCGTGGAAAAGGAAAGGTTTTGAGACAAATATGTAGGGGCGGTTTTAGATTTCAATTAATTAAATGAAAATTAGTTTAAACAAAGACTCAATCTTTTGAGAGTTTTAATCGTTACTTAATTAGTTATTTTCAATTTTCGGGGCTATAACGTTCAGGATATCATCGTTAGAATATCATAGAAGATGGATTAATTAGATGATGAATAGATAAACGGGATTCGAACTATTTATGCAAACATTGGGTTATTTCATTTACGAATATTAGGATTGACATTAAATAGATACAAATTTAAAATAGGCCACATTGCAATAACTCAACGGAATTTAAATAAATTCAACATTAGAATGTTTCATTACAATCATGGAAATTTGTTGTAGTAGGTTGGAAAGGAGTAGTAGTTTATTAATCAGATATGTACGTATACATCTGTCTGATTAATTTTATAATTTATTGATGCACATAATAAGGTTGAGCTTTCATTTAGGAAGTACGTGGGAAATTTATCATCATCCAATGTAGGAAAAACGACGGAGTCAATTTTCATAAATAATTCGGAAACATTAGAGTAAATAATTTACATTTCTTTCCTGTGGTTGGAACTAGGAAAGGTTCGAAGTTGGCTAAAATTATAAAACTATAGGGGGCGCTTTACAGTTCAAAATATTTAATAACTTTATTAGTGGTAATTGGTATGGTGGATAGATTAGGTTCCGATTCAACGTTTATTGTTTATGCATAATAATCTAAACAACATAAAAATATTAAAAATAATTTATTAAAATTTCAAAATAAAGGTATTTAAAAACTATTTCGGTTAGCTTGTTTGGTAGTTTTTCGCGTAATTCGAGTTCAAGCTCGGGGGTTTTGAGAGTTATTATTATACTTATTGATTAAATTTTCAAATAAAATATTGCGTTTTAATATTCATACTTTAATAAGGATATTATAATTAAAACGGAACATAATAAATTATTTTTAGTAGAGGTTAGTTCAGTTCGCGACAATTAATATTTATTTATTATTGTTATTGTAACCTATCTATAATAAATAGAACGTTTCAGCATTGACATTAAATGAAATTTCTACCAAAATTTATTAAATCATATAATTACTTATGTTGTAGAAATGAAATTGAAATAAAATTATAGATTTTATTTTAATATCATGATAAGTATTAAGCAATAACTTCAAAGAAGCCTTAAATCTATTGGGAATTGCTAGCCGTTAAGATAGCGAATAAGTTAGTTGACAGGGGTCAAATGTGGATTAATGAATTGTTATGTTGTTATTTTTGCTTATGAAAGGGATTTTGATTTTGGATAATTTAAAAAAAAGTCACGTTTATGTAAGCAAGTATCATTGTATGGACATGGTCAGAGGTATTAACAGTGCAGGAGGATCTTAGTGGCTTAGCAAGATCTACGGTTTAAGGGATTTGTTGACGGGTGGCTTTGGATTTACACGACTCAACAAATGGGTTGGTATAATTTAAGGCTAGGTGCTAGGTTAAAAGAGAAAGCCTAAGTTTAAACAAAACTGTTATAACAACCCCGTACTCTACAAGGTAGGAACATCCGATCTGCTACACTCTACATCCGAAATAATAGCGAATTACGGAGTGGGAAATATATGCGAAATATTGCTGAAGTCATAGACAAATCTATATTTTGAACTATTAAAGTTGACCTGGTTATCGAAGGGTTTTGTGGGAGGCAGCTCGGAACGAAAACATGGTTCTTAGGGGTACCTTCTACTTAAAGTTATTAGGACTGACCAGCCTCACAACCTGGTTTCTTTTGGTGGCTAGGTTAGCCTTGGGATAAGTGATTTTTGGGTATGATTGATGCGATGAAATTTTGGATATTGACTCATAAAGTAATTCACTGTTGTTACGGCTTAAGAGGGCGCTTAAAATAGAATAGTAATTACGGTTGTTTTCAAGGATGGATTCAATAGTATATTAAAAATAAAAATATTATCATTGACAACATTAAACTTTCGAAAATAAATTACTTAATATTAGTAATATTTAATATTTTTCAAACGAATAACAAATTAATACGCAGTATACTGCATATTAAACAAATTGAAAATACAAGTGTATTTTGTTTTGCAAAATACTTGCTATCGGGTTGATTATTTTTAGGTGCTCTCTTGAATTAAATTTAACGGTTAGGAACACTACAGAACTATAAATACATTTTAAGTTTGGAGCCAAACGTTAACAAATTATAATTGCTTAAGTGAGGTGGTAGAGTTATAATTATTATTTAAATTATTTTTATTATAGTTTTGCTAATATTTGTGAATGTATTTTAAAGAATAAAATTTTACTTCGGCTTTAAATTTAAAACGCCTGCGCAAATATTTTAGGGGCGATTGTAACGATCCAGGCTGTCTCGTGACGTCACAAATATTATAAATGTTATCTAAAGTATAAAAACACTGAAATAATTTCATTGAAGCATTTTACGCACAAACAATAGTCCAAAAATAAAGGAAATAGTCGTTGGCATCGCACTGACTGATAGAGAAAATGTAGAGATAGGTGTAAAAGTGGCTATCTGTGGTAAAATAAGGTAATAGTAAAAGAAATCAAACCTCAAAATAATTCTCATACTAAAAGGTTCATACTTAGATATGGGGAGCTGCTAGTCGTAGAGCGTTCGATCACTGAATGTGTCAAAAAATTTCCTGGAATTCCAAATTTAATTGTGACAGATTTATGTTTCTTAATTTCATTGTCCAATCCCTGAAGCCCGCGTGGTGAAAGTAGGAGCATGCGTAAGAAATTTTTGTTAAGGCTAGTACGTTTTGATAACCTCAGTGGAGGGGTGGTTGAGTAGGTCGAATCGTAACTCGGAGGCGGCGGGTTCGATTCCCGCAATAGGAGAAATGATTGAGCACGGGAAATAAAGGCGCACATATTAGTAAGATGAGTAAATAATTACAAACTAAATTACATTATGGTCGAATTTATTTAATAAAAATCGTAGAATTTGAGGAATCATTTTGTACTATTCGTTATTTATAATCGTACTAATATTAAAAAAAATGCGAAAGTTCTTGTGTTAATGTTCGTTACTTTATATCTTCGTAACTACTGAACCGATTTTGATGAAATTTGGAATGTAGATAGCTTATACGCTAGATTAACATACAGAATACTTTTGTCCGCGATTAACACCGCGGGGTGCAACTAGTATTATCATATTTTTGGTAGAGAAAAGTTGTAATGATTTATTCGTAGAGACTTACATTTCAAATTGAGGTTAATGAAAAATAAACATCTAGTGTACTTTTATAAGATTTTGACGGTCTTTTGTCAGTTCTGGATATGTTAGCAGAAGGTTGGAGAATTCATCGAAAATGAAGATTAGGCAAGGCTAGTATTGTCGGGGTCAAATAGCTGATACTAAATAAAACGCTTAAATACTTTTTGTTTGTAAATGCGTACGGAGAATGCAATGTAGCATCCAGACTTGGAACAGTTTGTGTTCGTCACATAAATGTTTGTCCTGGATGGGAGTAGAACTCACGATCTAGAGCTCGGAGGGGGAGCTACTATCAACCGGGCTAACAAGGCAGTCTAAATTGATCATAAATATAGAATAGATTGAATGGATACATTGGAATTAGGTATATTTTTAGTGTTTTCATGTTTACCATTTAGGTATACTAAAGAACGGTTTTGGAATAACGTGCCCTTAAATGCGAAGCAGAAGGAATCGTGTGGGACGATATCGAGCTGTCAAAATAATTAAGTCGTCTTTTGTTAGTGAAGTATCACAACCATACGATATAGAGGAGACTAGGATCGGTACTTGGATTTGCTTTTTAATGAGACGGATGAAATAGTATGGGGAAATTATAGCAAATTGAGAACGAAAAATCTTTAATAAATTGAAGTGGGGACAATAATCATACAAACGCTATTATTGGGGTATTTATATTCATGAAATTATTGTTTCTAGACGGAAGATAAAAAGATTTTTATCTTTTAGAGAGTGCAGAAAGTATTTAAAGGGTAGCAGAGTAGTTTGTTTATATATTGAAAGGATCCACGTTAGGAGGGTTGAATAATTTTAGGCGAGACTAGTTCTTTAATAATTCACAATATTTTCTAGAATTATTACGGGAAGGGATATGTTTCATAGATTGAGAGATCTCGGAGAAAGTGTATATAGTACAAGGAGAAGTCACGAGGACGTTTTAAGTATTAATTAAGACGGATTACATACTCGGTTGTGATTTTTCATACAAGATTTAATTATGCTTTTGTTGGGATTTTGAATATCTTAACGGAAATTTATTTTTAGGCTGTTACAATATGAAAACGCAATTTTCAAACACCTAGTTATTTTATAAGAATAAAGGAATTATATTTTGTATGTACTTTAGTAAGAAAATTGGGACAAGACATTTTTTTTAAACATATAGAAACAAACACATCGACGCGCGCACTACTAAACGTGACCAGGCAAACGCTATAAAAGATCTGTCAAGCTGTCAAACGGGGTCAGTTATAAAATCATTCACAAGATTCGCAAGTCGAAACCTGGAAAAAAATGCACGTGAAATTCACGGTTAAACTCTTAGTTAGCTTCGCCCTCTCAAGTAATTCTGGATCTGGGGGGAAGTATGCCTCGGGTCCAGGAACTCAGTAAGAGATAAGTTGAAACATTGCAACGAAGCTTGTCTTCCCTTATTTTGCTTAGGGCATGCAGTTCGCGTGTTATGTGGAGACCTGCACCAGATTTTGCCTCCGTTATAGGATCTGGATCCACCTTTTTGGTTTGGTTTGCATTCTGGCTGAAAGGAGGGCTGAAAAGATTAACTGTCCCGTCTTCGTGTATACGATACCCGGATCCTAAATGCAAATTAAGCTGAACTGTCCCAAGTGTTAGGGTTTTGTCTTGTATGCTGCCCATGGACTCCGGTCCCGCATGCAAGATAAAAATTAGGTGGCAACAGGTTTTAGCTTTGGAGAGCTTTTGTCACAGCTCGTTCTCTCATAGGGTTAGATCAGGTATGTTCTCATTGCACACGCCGAAAACAGACATGCACGTTTAAAAGTAAATGTGAGATTTGTAGCAATCTCCAGTGTTTGGGGGTACACACTAATGTATAGGGAAAAGCTATAAGTCGAGGAATACACATAGGAGGGGAAAGTTAGGGATATTCGCGGAAAAATAATAGTGTTAGGGAAATAGATAAAATTCAATAAATAAATAAATAAATTTAAAGCGGTATAAAATACATCTAAAGATAAATTCATTATAATAAAATACTAATAAATAAAAGTGCAAATACAATACGTAAATTATCAAAGTTATAAAATTATAATCCAAGTTTTCTCGAAGGTTGAAGCTGTGGGTGTTTATTGTAGAGCTAGTGGTCGTGGACCTTGCTTTTGACGGAAAGCTGGGTGATCACAGAAGGATTTAATGTACAGAGAGCAACGGTGCAAAAGTATAAGTAGGTATTTTCTATAGCTGGCACAAGCTTTTGTGAAACTACAGTAGAGATAAAAAGGGGAATGGTTTTGAATACGGTTCATCGCATTAGTTTTCGTGACTTAGTCTCAACTGAAAAATTATTGTCGTTAATGTAGCGGATCATATTAGTATAAATACGTAATTCTATAAATCTATTTTGTGGTAAAAGTACGTTGTACTATATATCTATTCTGTGGTATAGGAAGGTGTTTCTTTAGCTGGTTTTGCGATGTTCTACGGAGGATATGAGAAAGGTTCTATTCCTACACGGTTATTACAATATGCATAAAAAGATAGGTATTTTCTTAGCGGATTCTAGGCGGAATTTTACTTAGGAGAGTTGGAAGGATCATATTCCTGCAAAGAATCGAACGTTTTGTTTCTAGTTGCAAAATAGGTAATGGTTGAACAAAAGTTAGGAAACTACCGGGAATTAGTAATGACTGGGAACTATTCCTTTTACTTAGATAACTATTGGGAATTTATTCTCTGTTTAAAATCATTTGCGAGTAACTTAAATAAAATCGTAATTGAGTTTCACTCTTAATACGAAATAGGTAATACTTGTACAATATTTAAAAAAACTACCGGGAATTTATTCATAGTTTAGGGTTGTTCGTGATTGTTTCAAATAAATGATCATAGATCAATTTAGTGGAATTCAGGTTTGAGTTTATTTGATTGAATTTTCAAAAGAATTTTACCTTTTATTCTATAAAAACATTTAATGTACTAGTGATAAGAAATTGTCCTTCGTGTCTTGGGTCAAGCACAGCAGTACCTGTTAGCGATCTCCTTACCAAACGGATAGGGGTAGCTAATTTAAAGATTCGAATGAGAATATCTTGTTGTTAGGAAATAGCATCAAAAATCTATAATATTATTTGAAGGAAACATGTCCTTATCGTATTTCATAATAATGAAACATAATACCTAAATTATATTAACGGGTTTTAGATTACTTTTCAATACAAGTTCTGGAAAATAGAGACAACCTGAATATCACTAACAGATCATTGAATTCAAATAAATATTTACAGTTAAAATTAACACTACTGTTTAGTCCACTGCATGCTGTTGATATAGAATCTACGATAATATTGATAATCTTTAGACGAAAGCTAGGAGATTTAAAAGTTGAGCTATTTTTAGAGTCTGTCATATACCGAATGTAGTACGTATTAGATAGACTCACAATTAACTAAGGTGATGTCTATTTTGTTAGGATTTGGAAAAAAATAATGTCCTCTTGTCCCTTGCACCTTTTGGAGTCCAAACTAGATAAGTAGATAAGAATAGGTAGATGGGGTACCTGACGTACTGACTTGGGATAAATAGAACAAAATTTAGTAAAATCAAATTTCTCTTAGTGTGGGGGAATTTCACACACGGTACCTCCGTGTGGGAAATTTCAAGCACTAAATAGTGGAGGGTTAACCAGTCAGGTAGTCGAGACCCACAGCATTGGAGCGGTGGTGGGGCTCCTATGCCAGAGTTATGATAAACAAATAGAGTTTACTATGACTTTGCTATATAACAAACTCAAACTCAGTTAGCAATATACTTACTTACGTTTTACCTATGTTTCACTTTCTTGTCTTGTTAATTTCAACATACGTTCGTCATGAAGCTTTAATTTACTTTCAGTTTTGTTTATGACTAGAAACTATAATGTTCAATTTTTTGCAGGAAAAGATTATTCATTCCTACAATTGAAACCTTTCGAAGATATAGTAGGAAATATATTGATTGGTGCATAATATGATTTTATGTGGAAATTTCAGTTCGGTTACTCAGAGTATAGGAATAGTGTTTATCAGGGGATTAAATTGCAATTATTTGTAGGACGATGAATATTTTAAATTAATTTAATATTATTGAATAGGTTAGATGTTAGTTAGGTATTGTCTCATTACTTTAAAAGGATTTGGATTACTGCATTATCACAACGTACGGTTCTACCATTTGTAGGAGACGATTCACAAGGCCATAAATATTAAAAATAGGTAGTCCAAAATAATCAACAAACTTTGATCACTTTTTAACGTATGATTAATTTAGAATATGCGGTGATTTGAGGAATAATTTATTATTATTATTCATGTATTATAATTAGGTTAATAGAGGGTTCTTTTACAACATGCTGAGTCGGGACCTATATCATGACGTCACGCAACATTACATTTTGTACGATACCTTTTATTTTTGTTTTTTATTGTTTTATTTTCATGATGTATGTTAGGAATGTAATGTTGTGTGATGTCCTGAATAAATGTATTTTTTTTTCTTTCTTTCTAATTAAGTATGTATTTAGGTGTAATTGGATTCATGTTCAAATTCAAAGTAATTTTAAAGTGTGTGTTTTCAATAACTTTATATTGATTATGGAATTGGATATGAATGGTGGTGGATGGTATTTAACATACCGGTTGAAGGTTTTGATTTAATTTCGATTAACTATTATTGTTGTAGGATATGCAATACAATTTAGATCATCATCATCACTATCATCAGATCACACTAGTCCACTGCTTCCTAGTATCAATGGTGGTGTGGTTTTTAAGATACCGTTTGAGGGTTTTGATTTGACATCGTTTAACTACGTTATTATAAGACATACAGTCAAAATACAATTTAGATCTTCATCATCATCAACAGCCTGAAGACGTCCACTGCTGAACATAGGCCTCCCCCAGAGCGCGCCACCTTGAGCGGCTGCTCGCCTCCTGCATCCATCGGCTCCCCGCGGCTTTCACCAGATCGTCGGTCTACTGAGTGGAGGGCCAGCCTACGCTGCGTCTTCCAGTTCGTGGTCGCCACTCGAGAACCTTTCTTCCCCATCGGTTGTCAGTTCTACGAGCTCTACGAGTTCCACGAGCAATTTAGATCATCATCATCATAAACAGTGTTACCATCATCCGCCACATATTTCGGCTCTACTCTTCCAGCTTTGAGTTTTCTAAAATCAGCCATTACAAGAACACTTTCTACTTTATCAGATGTTACTACACGCGGCGCAAGTTCCGTCCAATCTACGCTAAGGTTATGAACAAGAGCGTCAATGTACACCGCAACAGTGCATCGTTTACCAGGCACAACGCTGGAGGCCTCTCACTGATCACGGGCTTCATGCCAGTCACTAGTGAGATGGCACTTTTCGACTATCCTTTCAACGAGCTACTGGTAAGACTAACTTTATGATCAATAGATTTATTTATTTTACTAAATCCACAGCCCTTCAAAGTTTATTCCTTATACACTAAACCTACAGCCAAAATTGGATTTACATTCTATGTTTAAAAAAAAATTACGACACAGTCTTCAGAAAGAACACGAGAAAAAAAAAGAGTATACTATAAACATAAAATGACGATGAAACAAAGAATATAATTATATAAATACGTTTACCTAACTATTTACTTTCTAGTTGCTCAATGAGGATAATTATGTTCGTACCTAACCCACAAAAAACTTAAAACTGAAACACTAACTAACAATTAACTAAATTAACTACCAAAAAAAAAGTAAAAAGAGGAAGAGGAGGTGAAGAGGTGAGGTACTTAAAGTTTTAACTTAAAACTTTAAGTACCTCATTCTTAAAACTCATCTTACTCCCATTAAAAACATCAACAGAGCCAAACATGTTGTTGTAGGTTCGATGTATTCTTGACACAATTGCGTTCTGAGCATAGTTTGTCCGGGAATGAGAAACTGCAAATATCGTGTACGCGTTTTTCGACAACACAACCGTAACGTTTTTATTTTGCTTAACTTGGCTTGGACGTATGAGATTGAATCGATTTCCTCTTTCCAACGTCACATTTTCCTCTATAATATGTTACTATGTAGTCATTTCTGTCGCACACAATATGTAGGTTGTTAGTACATGGAGCGTTTTGTAAGGTACTAGCTTGACGCCCGCGGCTTCGCCCGCGTAGTTCTTGAAAAAAAGAAGAAGTGTATTGGTGTAAATTTTAATAGAGATAGTTGAGCCTATTGAGAAGAATAATGGAGACTAAAGTATATTAACGACTCAGATCACTTTCACATAATAAAGTTCTACGCCGACTTCTACAACAGATCAACTTTGCTACAAACTCGCTCTAGCGGGCCGCTTGCGGCCCAGTAATCAGAGCACTTTCGAAAAAAAATGCCTATTTCTACCATACATCATGATGTATGGTAGGCATTTTTTTGCACTACACACGCGCTCTCGTAGTAGGTCGTTTGCGCCCTATCTAACAGAGCAAATAATAATAAAAACGCCAACTTGTCACATTCTCGCCCTTGCAGACAACTTGCGACCAAGCAAACAGAGCAATCCCGAAAAAAAGATGGCAACTTCTATCACAGGTCACGTTCTTTTTTACTTGCTCTCGCAAGCTGCTGCGTAATAATGAGTATAGCCCACAAGGATAATTCTAATTTCTGAGATGGAAGTATTTCGATTGTTAGTACATGCTGAATAATAATTATGAAGTGGAGTGATAATGATAATACAATCCCACAGGAACCATGCATTTTTCGGGATGGAAAATATTTCATTTGTTACAGCCTCCAATTTTACTTACATTCATCTCAATTCAAAAAGTATACACACAAGTTTCAAACCAATGAATCCACAGAAAAAAAATTCATATAAACGAAAAAACCCAATTTCACCCCCTCATTGGTGAATTTTCGAAAAACCCCTTGTTTGTAGATCCCTACACTTGATTATGAACACAACTTCTAAATTTTAAGTCTCTAGGACCAGCGGCTTAGGCTGTCCATTGATTTATAAATTTGAGACCCCGTATGACCCTGACGGGAGGTAATTTTCCAAAACCATGACACAAACTAAACTTTATTGTAACTGAAGAGCTTACATACCAAGTTTCAAACCAATCGATCCACAGAATAAAAAGTTGCATACAAACGTAAAACTTTCATTTCATCCCTTAAGGGTAAATTTTCGAAAAACCCTTTTTACACTTCACAAAGAACATACCTTCCAAATTTCAAGTCTCTAGGGCCAGCGGTTCAGGCTGTGCATTGATTTATAGATTTGAGACCCCGTTTGACCTTGACGTGAAGTGATTTTCAAAAATATATGACACAAACTGAACTTTATTTTAACTGAAGAGTATACACACCAAGTTTCGAACCAATCGATCTACAGAATAAAAAGTTGCATACAAACGTAAAACCCCCATTTAAGCCCCTGGAGGATTACGAAAAATCCCTTCTTAGTGGATCCCTACATTTCACAAAGAATACACCTTCCAAATTTCAAGTCTCTAGGACCAGCGGTTTGGGCTGTGCGTTGATTCCTGACATCAGTTTAAAATTTTATATATATAGATTGTGGTTGAGAATAAACGTATACCTATTTCAATTACATTGCCTAGGCGTAATGTAAACAATGACAGTCAGATTTCGATGCCTCTGAAAAATAATTAGCAGATTACATATAAGCTATTCCATTACTTGCCACGAGTTCTGTTTATACAGATGTGGGCAGTCCTAACCAAGCGGCATCAGATGGCACTATTAATGTGGACGCATGGTGAGGAAGCACTAGCTAAATCGCTGGTCGCATGTAAGCTGTATAAAGCGATGGCACACGAAGCGGCTGAGGATGATATGGAGACGGAGGTCTATGAGGAACTCAGGCATTATGGGAAGGAATTCGAGAACAAAGGTGAGGCTTCTAATACCGCTATCGGACGTACATATGGACATACTGTGAACATTTCGAAATTTTGACAAATTTTATGTTTAGATTTGGTGTTTACCTTTAGATAATATTGTGAGTAAGTAGTACTACGCTGCTAAACAAAATCTTTTAATATTGCGATGGTGTATCTACATTCTTATATTATTTCGAAATATTTCTTCTTTCTTATTGTTCATTATTGATTCTAAAATGTTTAACGATTGCATAAAAACATAATAGCTTTTCTAAAAGAATCTCAAGAATTGCAATAGACAGAAAGCTTTTCTTTGTCTAAGCAGAAACCACTGAGAAAATTCCAAATAATGTAATCTTTACCACCACAACTAAAAAAACAAAAAGTAGTCTTTCATACGCTTAGAAAAAACAGGAAAGTTGAATTATATTTGACTCTTGGGGTGTCAACAAGGAAATTTCTTTACACCAACTTCACAGCTCTGGAACTTTTGGACTACTGTTACCGGCAAGACGATGACCAAGCCCAGCAACTTCTTACATGCGAGCTCCAAAACTGGTCTGGCCAGACTTGTCTGAGCCTGGCCGTTACAGCAAATCACAGAGCTCTTCTAGCCCACCCTTGCTCCCAAATCATTCTTGCTGACCTCTGGATGGGAGGCCTCAGAACAAGGAAAAACACCAACCTAAAGGTAAGCTTCGATAAACCTTTAAAACATATTCTTTTCTCTTTCATATTAACGCACAGACTAGTCATTAGCACTGTATCAGATGAAACGAAACAAGAGAGTGAAGTTTTAGGAAAATTTAATAAAATTGGTGATGATATAATATTATCAAACTTATGCAGTCAAATTCCTTTGCAGAATTCTTGTATAAATAGCTTCCAATTACGCTTTCTATGTATGCGTATGGATGACAAAGCTCCCTTGTTTCAACATTCTGAAGCACGATCATAGTAGAATTCAGTGTTAGAGATTAACTTAGATAATAACAGACGATGGACCGTAATGTAAAATATGTCGATGTCTGTGTGTCAATGAGTCGCTTTTTTTCTTTTTTTTTTAAATTCAGCATGCACGTTGGACGCCGATTAAGCAAGGTAACTAAATCATGCACATGTTTTTTTTTGTGTGATTCATAGACAAACAGACATCTTTATTGAAACAATAAATTGCCCCCACAATTCAGTTAAAAATAAGTCTATCTTGCAATAATCGGCGTCTGATTTCCGTTCTAGGTCCGAACTCACTAATCTATTTCTATTATCATGGAAGTCTAATATTTTAGTGTCTCCTAGTTCTCATTGATGTTAAGCCACTCGTCTTTCTTTCATAAATAATTGTATGGTTACATACATATAAAAAGAACGTAGATAGTGCCATTTCATGATACTTATACATATTCATGCACCTACAGATTACGAATGTAACAAACGAAATAAATTAGAATCTAATAACTATACCAGAAGAAGTTTTGATATTATTCAGTTAATGTTTTGTAAGTAGAAAAAACGCTGACCCCAAGTATCATTTAAAAATTATGAAAGATATATCCAAAACTGTGTACACACATATTGATCTTAGACGTTGGCAAAGCTTCTTAGAGCACCAGTTTATTAAAATTTCACGTGTATTTGGCACAAATCGCAATAGATTATCAAGTTCGGGCCTCAATAGAGCATGTCGCTTGAGTGACATAGTACCACCGTTTCGTTTTGGCACATCGGCTTTGTCTGAAGGTAATACTGAGCCTGCTCTGCCCGCTGTACATTCTCCAACTGGAGTTCAAGTCCAAGGAGGAACTGCAGCTGATGCCGCAGACGGAAGAGGAACACTTCGAAAATGAGAGCATTGAGGACGATAGGAGCACGAAGGATCCCAACGATGCTGAGGTAATTTGTGTTTGGTTGCTTGCCATCTTGCTTTCGAAGGTTCGAAGGGATGGTTGGGACACCGGTGTAATTATAATTGATCACTTTCCTAATCATGATGTATTGAGATAACCCATGCAGAGACAGTAAAATGAATATTGAACGCAATATTTTGTATTTCATTTTGAGAAGAGTAACTTTTATCAAAGTTGACACGATTATTCTTTGTATTATCAAAAAAACATTTCTTAGTTATGAAAATAAAAGCAATGATTTTCTAAAATGTTGGCAATAATAATTAAACTCATATTTCAAACTAAAATAATAGATTGTTGCACACGTAGGTTGGACTTGTGAAACGGCGTACACTTTCTATCAAGAAGATTATACCGCCGGGGCAACAGAATAAAACTAATAAGGTAGACCGTCGCCTTAACGTTGCCTGTCAGTGTGATACGAACACAACGAACTCTGTCCAACGCACAATTCAAAATTACTATCTAACAGAGACAACATTGCACACACAAATATCTAAAACTATACCAGGTACATGTTAACACATTTCACTCACAGCTGTTGGCTATTGCGGATTTAGCTAATTGGCAATACTAAATTCGCACACAAATTCTGTGTTCTGACAAGCCACTGTGTTCGTATTACAAGCACGCCAGCAAGTCGACCTGTTGTTAAGGCGATCCGTCTATAGCTTTGCGTGGTCGTAGGCTTTCGTGACGTTTATACTTGGAGCCCTATCGTTCACCCCTTTTGTGTCTTCGAGCTCTACTTTATATGACACGTTATCGTTTTACGGCTCACCATGAATTCACCACTCTGCCTTCTGCAGAATTTATGGTTCGACACTAATTTAAAAAAAAATTTGAACGAAGAAAAATTTTCGACCTCACAGCTTTACAAGCTTTTTTACAGCTTCAATTAAATAAAGAGCTCCGGGTGAGCCGTGAACGCTAACGGTAAAACTTTTATTGGAAAGCTCGATTTTTGCCGATGTAGTACGTTTTCGTAGTTAGATTTGCCGTTTTAATCTTCGAATTCTATGCGAGGCTGTTACTATGATAAAATTTTGTTTTATATACGACGCTTTTACCGTTTTTCCATCTCTTCTCTTTTGTAATCTGGAAACTGTGTTTGTGAACAGACAAAATTGTTATGTCGGCTTTTAAATGTTATTTATTCGTTTGAATGGTTCGTTTTCTGTCTAATCTCAGCTTAGTGTTGTATTTATTAACTGTATCATCTTTTTCACTTCTGAATCTTTGAACATTACTTCTAACACTTACACTCGCATCATGCTGATACTTGTGAATGTTTCTTTCTATTATATTTAGTAGGATGTGAACTATCTCTGTAATGTTGATACGTTTTGTCTGGACTCAAGCAGGCGTTGATTGGCTCAGGAGCCGAATGCGAGACCCGTGTTGATCAGAACGGCAAAGTTGGTAAAATAGGCTGGGAGCCTTCGTACCGAGAGCTTCCGGAGTACCACGCGCCTGAGGATAAGAGGATGAGGCCGCTCAGGCTCAGGAAGAAGATATACGAGTTCTTCACGGCTCCCATCACCAAGTTTTGGGCCGATTCGGTGAGTGTCATATATCAGTTTCTTATTAAATTTGTTGTAAGATCTAGTGAGGTCGCTCAGTCTTTATCATTATTAACAACTCCATCATCGGCAAGCTTCGGATTATTATGTTTCATAAAAAAATTTGTTCCGGTGAACACAAAGCGCCCGCAAAAATTTTAGATTATATCCAAGAAAATTATTATCACGTATACGGAAAAGATTTTATCCAAGAAATAAACTTATATCACGTAAATTATTTGTAGTAAAATATAATATTTCTCAGAACTTCCTTAAAGGTTTCATATTTTGTGCTTAGTCAGAAACCTTTCCTGAGCAAAATGCTCGTTTGTGGGAAATTCCATCACAGTTTGAGAGTAGGGTCACCACGTGTCGCTTTAACGAGTCAAAAGGGCGATGAGCTCTCGGGTTCTACCACTAAACGTGTGATGTTCTTGGCTCAAACACTCATACTAACTTTCATTAAGTTTATTGGCAGTGAAGCCTAGAGATATCTTGCTCTCTCCCTGTCTAAAATCGCTATACATTTTCTAATATAAATTCTTGACTTAAAATATACTAACAAGTACATAATATTGTCCAGCGAAACTAAGATGGATGGCGACCCTCCAAGAGAAATGGTTACCTGACGTGAAAAATTGCCGTCCGCGTAACAAATTGCGTTTTATTAAAATCACTTTAATGAAACACCATAACTCCAGGTTATTTCATCCTGTTTGATGGAACGCCACCGCCATGCTCCAGTTTGACGAGATTAGAACGCCTCTAAGTGCTTAATTCTTCCGCTTAATGAATTTTATGCTTATTAAAAAAGGGCTAATGGGCACGTTTGTGTGTGGATATTTTATCACATATTCGTTAATCGGCAGTTTCACTTCGCGCTTTTATGAATAACCTACCAAACTAATGCGTTTTCATGGAGCCACGCTGCGACGGAAATAAATCTCGATTTGAGTTACACTGAATAAAATGCCAAATTATTATTTAACATAAACTATGACCACATGATGCTGAGAAATACGTAATTAATTTCGAATATTCTAATAGTATTATGTTATCTGTGGAATATTACACTCTCAGTGCCCAGTAATGTAACGCGGCAACTAAAGTGACCGATATAGCTCTTAGAATTAGCAAGTTGGAATGGCAATGGGCAGGTCACATCGCTCGAGCAGCCGCTCAAAGGGACGTCTTCAGGCTGTTGATTATGATGAGTGCCCAGGGGGCGTACTGTGAGCTCTTAGCGCGATTCAAAACAGAGCCTATACTGGATCGCTTGTCAAAATCCTCATATGATAAAAAACAAAGCGGTCCAATAAAGGCTCTGTTTTGAATCGCGTTAAAAGCTCACAGTACGCCCCCAGTAATAATGTAGGTACCTAATTTTGTTAAGTGTGTGGTGTTTCAGTAAAGAGTTTATCGAACAAAAGTAAAAGGAGTAATATAAAAGTTACAAAGATATGTTTTAGATCCAGAGCCTACACTCAAAGTACATAATAGTATACCTAGGTACAATTGGAAATGAGTTAGGTATATAATATAAGGCTTCAATAGTAAATAACAGAGCATATCTGTATAGCATTCACAAATACCTAAACAAGCCCTGAATTTGATTAAGTAATTAAAATCTAAATTAATCGCTTAATCATGAAGCTAACGACCTGCACGGATCACGGGTTAATTGGTTCTGCGTTCATCTGAATTCTAATGAATATTATATCTGTCACAGGCTCACACCTGAAATGCTAATTTGCGTTTTAATATATTTCTTAAACGCTTATTGTATATAGATATGCATTCATTACGTACTTATAGTAACCGATGGCTAAATTTCAACAGTAGATATATAGTAAACAATGTAAGAGAAATGGGTGTTTTGTATTTGGTGGCAATATTGTTCCTATTCTAAAGACACGTACCACAGACCAAGTAACTCTGCTTGATCTACTAGTAGGAGAGTGGAGGATACTACGTATCACAGACCTAGAATATTTTCGTAGCTGTGTTTCAGTTTTTTATTATTCAGCAATTTCTCCAATGTTTTGAAGGGTCTCAGTAGGTTGGTTAAACTATGGGGGCCTATAGGTATGTTCAATATTTAGTGAAAGCTATAGTTAGCTTGTCGCAAATATTGAAGACTAGCTTTTGCCCGCGGCTTCGCACGCTTGTATTGTGTTATTTCTACGTTTAGGTAGAGTATAGACTAAAGTCTATACTCTACCTAAACTACTAGTCTACTTTGACAGATTTGCATAGAAAAAACAGTTGACTCGAGTCGAAAAAATGTTGCGGTGACTTTTCGCAAGCGTAGCTAATAACTTTATGTTTGTTTCTTACCTTCGCCACTGACGTAGCGATACGTGTGAGCAGTACAAATATAATATCGTTTTGATTGATCTCTCTGTGCTTTTAGTCTATACTCTAAGTAAGTACCCTTTTAAAACATTTTCATAAAATATTTCGTACCATTGGCTAAGTACAAATGTCGTCTAATGCCAAAATAAAAATAAATACTTTCATATTATTTAATATTTGTTGGTATATGAATCTATTTAATTTCTAAAATGCTAAACAACCAGTAAAAATATAAATAGGAAACCTATAAAATGTTTTGATTCTCTTAGAGTAGCGGTACTAATATTACTTCTTTGGTCATTTACAGAGATTTTTTTCTTTAATCTGTGCCTCCAGATAAACATGTGGCACAGTGTGTAGTCGATTGTTTTTTTTATAATCTGTGACAATATGTGGTAACTTACAACTTACCGTTATAGCGGAAACAGTAGCCAACATAAAAAAAACTTACCGTTAGTAGCCAAAAAAAAGCATCAAGCGGTCATGTCGTTTTAAACTCCGATTCGTTTCGTAATGAAATCTTAATAATTGTCATCAATTTTTTTTAACGATATTTCAATTTTAATACATCCTATTTTAAGCGCCGGTTATTTCTAAGCATATTAGGGAAAACCGCATGAAAATCCATTCAGTATTTTAGAAATTCAGTCATAACAAACAAACAAACATACAAACAAACAAACAGACAAAATGTTAAAAAAGTGGTTCAACGTGATCAGCGGCTAATTTTAAGCCAACCTGTGTAATTTTTTTCTTGATATCTTGCAATTACAGACTTTTTTATCTCTACAGTTTTATTATTTTTTTTAAGATACTAGAATCCCTTCTCCATTCACTGGAACAATACATCAACGGTTCGTTTCATGGCTAAGTGATAATCAATATCCATATGGTTTTATTTCTTTTATTTTACTGCCTTTCTCCCCTGATGAATGGCGCCGTATTTCATGGAGCCTAACATCGTTGCCCGAGATGCGCGATCTTCTATTGTTCGGGTTTAGCGTAAACATACAGAATTATATAGTATGCCAAATGTCGACAAGCAATGGTTTTTTGGTGCGAGTTATAAAAGTAATTACGAAGCAATCGAGACAACAACATTATTTTTCCAATGAGTGAATGATTAAAATGAATGATAATGTAAGCTTTGTAAGCTCTGACTACAAAGTTTGTTGATAGAGTTATACAGATAGGTACAAAAAAACAACATTAAATATACAGGCTGCAATTTAATTCGTTAGCATAAGTTGAGTACATTGATAGTAAATCATTTATTGATGATTTTTAAAGAGTAAAGAGTGCAAATGAAAATATTTTTGATTGAAAATTATAAACATTGCCGCGGCGCCTAACGTAGTTGACACGAAAGAATTACATGCCTACTTTTAAAAGATTTTTTACCTTCAGTTCTATAAATAAAAACAGTGATTCATTATTTTAATATAATTTTGTTCTGTAGCAGTTCATTAAGTAAGTTTTTTTTTCTTATACTTTGGCTCCACACATAGTGTATTTAGCCAGTGTCAAGTTTTATAATTTTTCATCGTATTATGGAAATTTTCACTTACAGTCAAGTCATAGTCACAGTCAGAGTAGTCATAGTCTAGTCTAAGTCATAATCCAGTCTAAGGCATGCCCTAGTAAAGTGGTGGCAGGCTTCTATGGAATTTTGGAAGCAACACGAAAAACCACGTTTCACTACATTATATCACTTGCCCACACTCATGCTCGTAATTCAGCACTTAATGCGTAAAACACCACCAATTTTAAACATTAACACTGGAAAAAGCATATGTTTTGTAAAATAATACAATGCACCGACGTGAACTTTTCCGCGTTCCCGCCAAAACTCATTTTAAGTAAGTTATCCTATTTTTCGGTGTCAGGAGTAGGTACCTAGTTTCAAATGATGCTAATGAATTCTATTACACCCAGTAGATAATAATACAATCTCACCGATGGACCGAATGAATGAAGCTCAGTAAAATTGATACACAGCTCATATGAAGCTTTATGAATGAAGCTTAAGTTCTTCCAAGCCATGTTAATGAGTTGTTCCTTAATTTCGATATAGGTCAATTCATTGCCTATTTTAATTTCGGGGACAGTCAGGAAATATATATTCTTGTTTGTCCCCGAATTTAAATTCGGAGATGATCCAGGGACAGTCGCGAAATATTTACTCTTGTTTGTCCCCGAAATTGAATTCGGTGACAATTTGGGGACAGACAGGAATTTTTATTCTTATCTGTCCTCTCGGGGGGACAACACGAGGGGACAAACAGGAACAACCCAAGTTAATGTCATTTGAGTTACTGTTTTAATGTAGGTAGGTAGGCACATTTCGTAATCCTATTGTGTTGGTACCGGTGTGAAGAATAGGCATCGTTTGCGTTCTAACGCCCCGCATAAAAGAAATCAATAAAGGTTAAAGTAAAGTGTTATCAAAAAATATTTTGAATGATTATGTTATATGCATTGCGCTATAGTTATTAGTTGTCTTGCATTATTTAACTATGACACTTACGAAACTCGGTTTCGATCGCAGCCAGAAGACAATTACGTGAATTCATACTGTCTCTTGCAGCGTAGGCCGGCCCCCTATTAGGAGGATCGACGACGTCAGAACCGTTGAATGCAAGAGACAAGCAGCAGCTCTTAGTGGGAAGGAGCCCTATGTTCAGTGGACATCTTGACGCTGATGATGATGATGATACTGTCTCTACCTCCAATGATTATTGCACCTTGCAAACTTAGCTTTACAGTTAACTTTGTTAATTTGTGTCAAAGCTATATCAATTACGCAGGTGCTGTTCATATTCAGAAATCATCCCCAAATTCATATTAATGTATGTTTTTGTTTCAGATAGCCTACATATTGTTCCTATTGATGTTTACATATACAGTATTAGTCAAGATGGACCCCACTCCATCTTGGCCGGAGATTTATTCCATATGTTATATTATTACGTTCTTATGTGAGAAAATAAGGGAAATTGTAACGTCCGAACCTGTTGCTATTAGGTAAGTAAAGATAGGTACATAACTTTTCTAATTCATATTTATGTTATAAAAATATGGAATAAGGATATTTTTAAACGACTTACAATTTCTTCTTCTTCCTCTTCTCGTGTAGGCAAGTGGTCAGCCCCGGTGTCAGAATTTTTAGGCCGCCTAAAGGCTTCTCACTTGGCTTAACGGCTATTGCTTATTTATTATCATTTATTAACAATAACATTGTCTGAAGCCTCAGGGTTATAGGAGAATGATTTTGGTGATTAAGAAATTAATATTGTGTATATTATCGAGGTTTGCTTCACACTATTCAATTATAAAGCATTTGTATTTTGTATTATGATTTGACATTATTTAACGAAATATTAAGTTCTCAAATACAAAATGGAAATATAAATTGGGTTTTCGGTTATATTTGATTGATTTATAATTCGTAACGTTTCTCAGATGGGTACTCAAGTCAAAGCATATGAAATCCAATTTCCCTTCAAAGCCAAATATGCTTATGATTTTTCCTCACGACAGAATCATAAGAACTCGATCATCCCGAGTGGTAGTTCGTTTGCATTCTATGCACCTGGAGGAGATTTATTATGATCGATTGGATAGATATTTGTTCTTGTTCAAAAACTATTACCACGAATACACCTTTCCTTGGTATATTAATATTCTTATGATTGTGTAGTTTTTGAGGTGACGAAGATTCCTTAGGTTAACTTTACGTCAAAATTAAATATCCTTTAGGTACCTGAAATCTGTCGTCAAGCAAATTGCTGCCAGCTCTCAGACAGAAATCTTCACACAAGTCTACACACTAAGCCCATTTTTTTTTTTCTAGACATAAGTTCAGTGTATGGGCATGGAACATGTGGAATACATACGACGCCGGTTTCATAATATTCTTCCTCGTGGGCCTAACCCTGAGGCTGCGCACCGGGTCAATGGACGTCGGTCGCGTCATCTACTGCGTCGACATCATCTACTGGTACTTGAGGATACTCAACATATTGGGCGTTAACAAGTACTTGGGTATGTTTACGAAACTCTTGCCTAAGTTAAAGGGTAGTTTTTTACCTTTTCTTGCTATTTTCTTACACAAAACAACAGCCATGATCTGTTACTAAGTTACAATAACACTTCCCAAAATATACTTGTATTTGCAAAAGCAACGCCTACACAATATTCAGTGATTCCGTTAGCATGAAACATTGTGTCAACACTCAACAGCCCTTTCAAATGAAGTCGTCAGCGTATTTATGAACTGTAAACTGGCAAATACTCATCAAATAGCCTTGACAAGTCTGTGCAAATTTATGCAAATTACACAAGTCAAGCCTATAGCGTGCCCATGACCTCAGAAATAAGGTATACCACCTACTATCTACGCTCCGAATAAATAGGGTGCAGTCACGAACGCCTTACTGCCTAAACTTCTATAGTTTTCTGTATAGCCGGCGTATTATTATGGTGAATATAAAACTATTCAACTAAACACACAAATGGTGCGATAAGATTACGAAGAAAATTTACAAAAACTTGCAGGGTCTCTGGTCTCACGATATTGTCGCCATTTTAGGTTAATAGTTTTATTTCCTTAACTTTAAGATTTCCATCTGAAATGTTGAATACAATTTTCCCGATTTCATATAGAGTGGTACCTATAAAATAGGTACACCGAAGCACATAATTGTAAAAAATTTAAATGAATGACATGACGAGCTAGTCGTTCGCCTGGTGTTAAGCGATACGGCCGCCCATGACAGATGACATCAATTAGGTTTCTTCAAAATGAAATTTTAATGTCCCCGATCATTTTTCCAACAGGTCCTCTAGTCACAATGATGGGCAAGATGGTGAAAAATATGATATACTTCGTAGTCCTATTGCTGGTTGTGCTAATGTCGTTTGGAGTTGCAAGACAAGCGATATTGTATCCAGAAGAAGAAGCCAGCTGGCATTTGATTAGAGAGGTATTGTAACCCATTGGCTCATTGTATCGACATACCTACCCTCTTATTTTGCTTACTTTTCTGGCTCAAATGGGAACTAATTAGTCATTTTTCAACGGTAATTATTACTCTCATTTCAATAATATTGTTGTAAAGAAATTATAGCTGTTAAACCGCTAATATAATTTAATAGCCACTGTAAGAGTATTTACTTCTATTCCAATCTTCAAATCAAACTCACCTTCACAAGTCGTATTACTTACACGACCAAAATCATCATCACTAAACAAAAATTCTTAATCAAATTTTCAGAGACTGTACCATCTGTGCTTACTAACCCTTGCAGGTATTCTTCCAACCGTACTTCATGCTGTATGGAGAAGTGTTCGCTGAGCAAATGGCTCCCCCATGTGGCCTTCCCGGGCTGGAAGAATGTCGCGTAGGCCACTGGGTCCCACCACTGGTCATGAGCGTGTACCTGCTCATTGCCAACATTTTGCTCGTTAACCTTCTCATCGCGGTCTTCAATAACATCTTCATTGAAGTCAACGGAGTGTCCCACCAGGTGCGAGATGCACCGGCTAGTTGGTTGTAGTCTCGATGTTGTATTATGGACACCTGTTGCGAGATTTTACTTGGAAAAGATTCTGTTCTGTAGATTCTTTAGCTAGTGCGGTTGGAAGTAGTTTGTTTTGGTGATGAAGGCTCGTTCTGGTTTTATTTTACTTAGTTAATTTATTTTATCTTTTTTAATTATTACCGCATTTAGTAGCATTGGTATTTTATTTTATGAAACCATGTCTAATTTCCTCTTTTAGTAACAACTAGTAAAATATTTTTAAATTTATTTAAGTCTCTTTTTTTGATTTTGAAATCGTCCATCCATTTACTTTTAACGTTTATTTGTTTAATTTTTTTTACCTTTTTGGTTTTTCCGTTATTTTTAGGTATTCTTCCAACCGTACTTCATGTTATACGGTGAGGTGTTCGCAACGGAAATCGACCCGCCCTGCGGTAAGGACGTGAACGACCGGAAATGCGTCACGGGCCGGTGGATCACGCCCATCGCCATGACGATATACCTGCTCATCGCCAATATCCTCCTGATTAACCTGTTGATAGCCGTCTTTAACAATATATTTAACGAAGTCAATGAAGTCTCGCATCAGGTTTATGTTCTTTATTTTGCTTTTTATATTTAGTTTTTTGATACTTGTTTCAAAATCTACTAATATTATTTCATCATCGTTAAACAAGTTTTGTATATACCCAGTGTTGTGTTGTTTTGTTTTGTTTTGTATGTCTACTATGTCACTACTATTCTATGAATTAAAAATTAATTATTATTACGTTTCCGCTAAAGATTGTGAAACAAGTACATATTTGCATGACTACCGGTCCTTGAAGAATATAAAATACATACATACACAAAGTATACTATACTTATAAAATATTCTTCAGCAATTTTGTTTGAATTTCTTTGCTTTTATGTGTTGTTCTATTGGGTTTTTTATATCAGTTATTCTAAAGTTACGTTCAACGAAGCCCACTACCGATGTCTAATATGTTCCCCAACTCTCCAGGTATGGATGTTTCAAAGGTTCACAGTGGTGATGGAATACGAACAGAAGCCGGTCCTTCCGCCACCGTTGATAACATTCTGCCATATATACCACGTTTGCAAATGGGTGACAAGGAATGTATCGCACAAAAGATTCCAGTATGATAACGGACTGAAACTGTTCTTAGAGAAAGAGGATATGGAGAGGCTTTATGATTTTGAGGAAGAATGTGTTGAAGGGTACTTTAGGGAACAAGTAAGTACCTTACTTTACAGAACAAAGAAAATTATTTCAAGTTGTGATAGAAGAAACTAAACTTCCAGTAAGAATACAACGAAACAACGGAACGGAACGGAAGAATACTTCATTTTAAAGACATCATAGTCATTTTGGTATAGAAAATAATAAAAGTTTTCTTATAAGTAATTTTGTCTTTGTTTTTCAGGAAGTAAAATTATCTAATTCTATAGAAGAAAGAGTGAGAAACACAACTGATAGAGTTGAACATATCACAACAAAAATGGAAGACTTAAATCAAAAAGCCAACTGCCAAATACAATCCATGCAGGTAACTAAAATAAGTAAATTAAGGATTAAAACGATCGCATGAAGTAATAGATAATTGAACAAAAAACTGAAATGATTGAATGGATTGGAAATAAAAATTGAATTGAAAAAAAAAATTGAACTTTTACAGAGCGTAGAATTTAGGTTAAGGAAATTAGAAGATGTCGCCCAACAAACTATGAACCATCTCGCTGTGATACATCGGTTTATGGCCACTCATCCATCATTAGTCAATAGAGGATCAACAGACACTTTAGGACCACCACCACCTAGCTTCCAAGGAGGTCCAGCCAGGTTAAGAACTGCCAGCGATAGATCAGAGGTAAGTCAATCGTTATGCAATAAAAACGTTCCAAACTACCTTCACTTATTTAGTTCAATGATTCCACATAGTCAAGTCATAAAATCAGTAATCATCAACAGCCTGAAGACGTCCACTGTTCAACATACGCCTCCCCCAGAGAGCGCCAATTTGAGAGGCTGCTCGCCTCCTGCACCCATCGGGTCCCGCAAACAAAAACAATACCTATTTGAAATTCTCTTATTCTGCTATACCTACTTGATTAGCGACGCAAAATTATTGGTTCTTCTAGCATCATAATTATGTCAAGCTCAACAAATATACGGTAAATAAAATGAGCGATGACTGCCAAGCGCCTCTTTGTATATTCTCCTGTATAAAGAAGCAATTTAAGGCTGTCTTAAATTGAGAAAATCCGATAATGGGCTATCAAATAAAAAGCAATCTTGTTTAATTTGTGTATTCGCGAATAAAATTAGAGTAGAATCTAACTATCGTCTCTTGAGAAAAAATATTCAGTCGTCGAGTAAAATTAAAGTTGATTAGGTACAAAAGCGACTTAGACGAAGTAAAGCGGATTTGCTTTCAGAACCCAATTTAATACCATTATGTTATCATATCCCGTGTTTGATGTTGTTTCCAAGAAGCTTTCCGTTTCCAATATTATTCAATATTGTTTATTGTGTATTTTAGCATGATTGATTGGTTGTGTGTACGCTATTTCTGTGTAAAAGCCAATTTATACCTACTTGTTTATAACTGATTCTCAAATTTAAATTTAAAGCCTGCTCTCAAATACTTCTTGGACATAAATTAATAATTAATATTATAAGAGGTTCAAGTTGGCATTTATTGACTCGTCTTTGTCATAAGTGTCATGACAACACAAATCAGGAATTTTCTGTTCCTACTCCGTATTTGTTTAGTTAAAACGATTGCTTTCGTTATTTACTTTTTCTGATAAACTGTTCGGTCGGTGCCGCATATTTGGTGTATTGTCGTTACTTGGAAGTTTTTTTCGTATTATGAATACCAGGAACAAAAGGTAAAACACTCACTCCAAACCAAAGTGAGGGTACTCTTCATAATGCCATAGAAAAAATCTGAACAAATTGTCACACTTTAGTATACCATTTAGTCGAGGTAACTTTCAAATAATTTATGAAACAGTCTTTTTGATTTTTTGAGTATCCATAATCCATTGTGCCAACTAATCATTCAATCAAAGTCACCCAAAGATTATCCGTTTAGCCGAGGTTTCGTCTGCATAATCTGTCAACCTATTAAATGACTTTAATCTGTTTGCTGCGTCACTTAATCCCCAGATTGCTGAACTTTGCTCGTTAATTGGACACGAATACTCCAAATAGAGACAAATCATATTTCACGCAGAAACCCAACCTCCAAATGACGTCATAGAACACCAAGTATGTTTCACTAGATGTGTTAATGTTTCTTTATCTGTCTGTGGCTTATTCAGTGTTATAAATGCAGAAAATTGCGCGTTCACACAATTGAAGCTGTCAACAAAAATCATACGCGCGCTGGATGAAATCCTCCTGTTTTTTGTATGTTAACCGAACAAGCAATTTTATTGGTTTTGAATTGTGAGCGCGCCAATTTTAGCATATAAAAGGTGCGATAAATGTTTTGTCGTTGAAATCAAAGGGCATGGGGGCTGCTTCTCAGAATCTATTTGTTTTCCCGATCATTGAATGTCTGCGGACATAAAGTTGTGTGCGCTCTTGCAGATCACAAACTGTTAACTTTCAGTTTCTCTATTAATTATGTCTACCGTGGTTTATAGTTAGATTTACCTTATACTGACAATGTTCGATGAAAATTTGATTCGACTTATTGTGTTACCATTATATTAGGCAAAAAGACCGGACTTGGCAAATCATGGCCTCGCACGCTATCAAGGCATAACGTACTTTCGAACAACTTTTCCAAAGATCCACCTGATCTCCGACAAAGCGATAACACCGTCACTGGATGAGCCACTGACTATGACGGGTGGTGTGGGCCCGCGGCAGGTGCTGTCAGATAGCGACACGGGCGCGGTGGCGCGGTTCATGGTGCGCCCGGTCCAGGAGGAGGACGAGCATGCCTCGCAGCCCTCTGATGTAAGCCGCTTCCAGTAGCTCTTATCTCATGTGTGTTGCTGCCTGGACAGACGTCACTTTAGGGTTCAAGGGATTGTTACGCTCTGCCTTGAAAACACAGATTACTATATACTGGTCAGAGACTCAGAGAATTTTAGATGTAAAGAGTAGTGCATACATGACTATAGGCACACCGGCGAGCTGTATTAACAAAATTAACTTTGAAAATTCCGTGCAGGAATACGATATGACTTGCATCCATACAAACTTTTTCGTATCATAATAGATGAGCTGGATCATATCATATCACATCATATATCATTGTCATATGATAATACATGAGCTGGATATGTAGCTGGAAATATTCACTCTATAAATGGTCGCTTAAAATACCGGTGTGAAGTTGGCAGCCAAAAGTTAGCAGCCTATAATCCGACCAAATTAAGATGGTAATTTTGTCACGGAAGAAGCAACAAATTTCATGCCTGTTTACTGTGATAACTGCTGAAATAAACATGTTTATGCAAATTCAAAGCGGCAGAAAGCCTATCTACATATAAAAAATATAGTAATCCCGTTGAGTTTTGGCAACATTTCGCTGCTGGTGAATTACGACCTTAAATCCCCGGAAATGTGAAACAAAACCGATTGTTTCGTAAAGGTATGTTATCTAGGTATAATATCTATGCAATTTCAAAGCGGCAGAAAGCCTCTCTACATATAAAAAAAATATGTAAATCTTGTAGACACGTCGCAACTTTTGGCTGCTGGTGAATTACGACCTTAAATCCCCGGAAATGTGAAACAAAACCGACTGTTTCGTGAAGGTATGTAATCTAGGTATAATATCTATGCGATTTCAGAGCGGCAGAAAGCCTCTCTACATATAAAAAAAATATGTAAATATTGTAGACACGTCGCAATTTTTGGCTGCTGGTGAATAACGACCTTAAATCCCCGGAAATGTGAAACAAAACCGACTGCTTAAGGTCGTAATTCACCAGCAGCCAAAAGCTGCGACGTGTCTACAATATTTACATATTTTTTTTATATGTATAGAGGCTTTCTGCCGCTCTGAAATTGCATAGATATTATACCTAGATTACATACCTTCACGAAACTGTCGGTTTTGTTTCACACTTCCGGGGATTTATGGTCGTAATTCACCAGCAGCCAAAAGTTGCGACGTGTCTACAAGATTTACATATTTTTTTTATATGTAGAGAGGCTTTCTGCCGCTTTGAAATCGCATAGATATTATACCTAGATTACATACCTTCACGAAACAGTCGGTTTTGTTTCACATTTCTGGGGATTTAAGGTCGTAATTCACCAGCAGCCAAAAGTTGCGACGTGTCTACAAGATTTACATATTTTTTTTATATGTAGAGAGGCTTTCTGCCGCTTTGAAATTGCATAGATATTATACCTAGATAACATACCTTTACGAAACAATCGGTTTTGTTTCACATTTCCGGGGATTTAAGGTCGTAATTCACCAGCAGCCAAAAGTTGCGACGAGTCTACAAGATTTACATATTTTTTTTATATGTAGAGAGGCTTTCTGCCGCTTTGAAATTGCATAGATATTATACCTAGGTAACATACCTTTACGAAACAGTCGGTTTTGTTTCACATTTCCGGGGATTTAAGGCCGTAATTCACCAGCAGCCAAAAGTTGGGACGAATATACGAGATTTAGATATATTTTTTATATGTAGAGAGGCTTTTTGCCGCTTTGAAATCGCATAGATATTATACCTAGATTACATACCTTCACGAAACAGTCGGTTTTGTTTCACATTTCCGGGGATTTAAGGTCGTAATTCACCAGCAGCCAAAAGTTGCGACGAGTCTACAAGATTTACAAATGTTTTTTATATGTAGAGAGGCTTTCTGCCGCTTTGAAATTGCATAGATATTATACCTAGATAACATACCTTCACGAAACAGTCGGTTTTGTTTCACATTTCCGGGGATTTAAGGTCGTAATTCACCAGCAGCCAAAAGTTGCGACGTGTCTACAAGATTTACATATTTTTTTTATATGTAGAGAGGCTTTCTGCCGCTTTGAAATCGCATAGATATTATACCTAGATTACATACCTTCACGAAACTGTCGGTTTTGTTTCACATTTCCGGGGATTTAAGGTCGTAATTCACCAGCAGCCAAAAGTTGCGACGAGTCTACAAGATTTACATATTTTTTTTATATGTATAGAGGCTTTCTGCCGCTCTGAAATTGCATAGATATTATACCTAGATTACATTCATTCATTCATTCATTCATTAACAGCCTGAAGACGTCCACTGCTGAACATAGGCCTCCCCCAGAGCACGCCACCTTGAGCGGCTGCTCGCCTCCTGCATCCATCGGCTTCCCGCGGCTTTCACCAGGTCGTCGGTCCACCGAGTGGGGGGCCGGCCTACGCTGCGTCTTCCGGATTACATACCTTCTAGATTACATACCTTCACGAAACTGTCGGTTTTGTTTCACATTTCCGGGGATTTAAGGTCGTAATTCACCAGCAGCCAAAAGTTGCGACGTGTCTACAAGATTTACATATTTTTTTTATATGTATAGAGGCTTTCTGCCGCTCTGAAATCACATAGATATTATACCTATATTACATACCTTCACGAAACAGTCGGTTTTGTTTCACATTTCCGGGGATTTAAGGTCGTAATTCACCAGCAGCCAAAAGTTGCGACGAGTCTACAAGATTTACATATGTTTTTTATATGTAGAGAGGCTTTCTGCCGCTTTGAAATTGCATAGATATTATACCTAGATAACATACCTTCACGAAACAGTCGGTTTTGTTTCACATTTCCGGGGATTTAAGGTCGTAATTCACCAGCAGCCAAAAGTTGCGACGTGTCTACAAGATTTACATATTTTTTTTATATGTAGAGAGGCTTTCTGCCGCTTTGAAATTGCATAGATATTATACCTAGATAACATACCTTCACGAAACAGTCGGTTTTGTTTCACATTTCCGGGGATTTAAGGCCGTAATTCACCAGCAGCCAAAAGTTGGGACGAATATACGAGATTTAGATATATTTTTTATATGTAAAGAGGCTTTCTGCCGCTTTGAAATCGCATAGATATTATACCTAGATTACATACCTTCACGAAACAGTCGGTTTTGCTTCACATTTCCGGGGATTTAAGGTCGTAATTCACCAGCAGCCAAAAGTTGCGACGTGTCTACAAGATTTACATATTTTTTTTATATGTAGAGAGGCTTTCTGCCGCTTTGAAATTGCATAGATATTATACCTAGATAACATACCTTTACGAAACAATCGGTTTTGTTTCACATTTCCGGGGATTTAAGGTCGTAATTCACCAGCAGCCAAAAGTTGCGACGTGTCTACAAGATTTACATATTTTTTTTATATGTATAGAGGCTTTCTGCCGCTCTGAAATTGCATAGATATTATACCTAGATTACATACCTTCACGAAACTGTCGGTTTTGTTTCACATTTCCGGGGATTTAAGGTCGTAATTCACCAGCAGCCAAAAGTTGCGACGTGTCTACAAGATTTACATATTTTTTTTATATGTATAGAGGCTTTCTGCCGCTCTGAAATCACATAGATATTATACCTAGATTACATACCTTCACGAAACAGTCGGTTTTGTTTCACATTTCCGGGGATTTAAGGTCGTAATTCACCAGCAGCCAAAAGTTGCGACGTGTCTACAAAATTTACATATTTTTTTTATATGTAGAGAGGCTTTCTGCCGCTCTGAAATCGCATAGATATTATACCTAGATTACATACCTTCACGAAACAGTCGGTTTTGTTTCACATTTCCGGGGATTTAAGGTCGTAATTCACCAGCAGCCAAAAGTTGCGACGAGTCTACAAGATTTACATATTTTTTTTATATGTATAGAGGCTTTCTGCCGCTCTGAAATTGCATAGATATTATACCTAAATTACATACCTTCACGAAACTGTCGGTTTTGTTTCACATTTCCGGGGATTTAAGGTCGTAATTCACCAGCAGCCAAAAGTTGCGACGAGTCTACAAGATTTACATATTTTTTTTATATGTATAGAGGCTTTCAGCCGCTCTGAAATTGCATAGATATTATACCTAGATTACATACCTTCACGAAACTGTCGGTTTTGTTTCACATTTCCGGGGATTTAAGGTCGTAATTCACCAGCAGCCAAAAGTTGCGACGAGTCTACAAGATTTACATATGTTTTTTATATGTAGAGAGGCTTTCTGCCGCTTTGAAATTGCATAGATATTATACCTAGATAACATACCTTCACGAAACAGTCGGTTTTGTTTCACATTTCCGGGGATTTAAGGTCGTAATTCACCAGCAGCCAAAAGTTGCGACGTGTCTACAAGATTTACATATTTTTTTTATATGTAGAGAGGCTTTCTGCCGCTTTGAAATTGCATAGATATTATACCTAGATAACATACCTTCACGAAACAGTCGGTTTTGTTTCACATTTCCGGGGATTTAAGGCCGTAATTCACCAGCAGCCAAAAGTTGGGACGAATATACGAGATTTAGATATATTTTTTATATGTAAAGAGGCTTTCTGCCGCTTTGAAATCGCATAGATATTATACCTAGATTACATACCTTCACGAAACAGTCGGTTTTGTTTCACATTTCCGGGGATTTAAGGTCGTAATTCACCAGCAGCCAAAAGTTGCGACGAGTCTACAAGATTTACATATTTTTTTTATATGTAGAGAGGCTTTCTGCCGCTTTGAAATTGCATAGATATTATACCTAGATAACATACCTTTACGAAACAATCGGTTTTGTTTCACATTTCCGGGGATTTAAGGTCGTAATTCACCAGCAGCGAAATGTTGCCAAAACTCAACGGGATTACTATATTTTTTATATGTAGATAGGCTTTCTGCCGCTTTGAATTTGCATAAACATGTTTATTTCAGCAGTTATCACAGTAAACAGGCATGAAATTTGTTGCTTCTTCCGTGACAAAATTACCATCTTAATTTGGTCGGATTATAGGCTGCTAACTTTTGGCTGCCAACTTCACACCGGTGCTTAAAATATAGTCAGCGTTCTCACGACGACAATTTTTTCACCGAAAAGTTCCTTCCTCCATCCATATTAACCACAACAAAATATTTGTGATCATTTATAAAATTAAATATTATGACATATTAATTATAAGACTGTATTGTACAAAACTATTATTAGCAAAAGTGCTTTCAATTTGTGTCGGAGTAATATCGTGGTAATATAATTATTTAGTAACCTGTGGTAGTACTGAAGAAAGAAATGATTCATCTAAACCCGTTGTAGCTAATAAAAAATGTATACAAGCGATTAAATGAAGTGCTCTGCAGCAATATTTAGTAAGAAGCTCGTCTGCCGAAGCTCTCCAGTGGTATCTGTTTGTCTGGGCAGCAAAACACGAAGTTAAAACTTACGAGTAGATTTGCAACTGGCTTTTATAAACGAGTGTTTATGTTCCAATAGCATACGATTACGAATTTGCCAGTAAGTAAATTAGTTTTAGATATTAAGTACACGTTTCACACGTATTTTAAATAGTCACTTCCACTTCGCCAAGTCAGTATTTTAAAAACTTCCTTGATTGAGGTTCTAGAAACGTCCAATAGAAAGCTACGTTATATAGTACTACGTGGGACAGCACCACTCATTAACTTTATAATTTTTGGCACCACTTGATGTGTTCTAAGCTAGGTGTTACTGGCACATCTGTACAGATTCTGTCACAGCTGTTCACTCACTCTCTCTTACTAAACAAATTTCACTTTAATGGTTTTGTCTATACAAAAATTTTAATCTTCACTTTTTTTTCTTGCAGCATCTACAATGCTCCTTCTGTCATTTTGTTTAAAGTATTAAGAGTTATTTATTTTCTTAGCTTTACCTACGTATTTGCTTCTCCAGTGCCATGTGTGTGTACCCCACGCTGTTACCAGTAACACTTGCTATTATATCACTGTCACCACCTTTCTAAACAATATGACAAATACTGGGTGGCGCAAAAGTAAAGACCCTATTTGGTTCAGCTATAACATTTTTTCTAAATTAGAAAACTAGATTTAGGTTTTTTTAAATGTATATTTGTGCCATTAAATTTCGTACCATTAGGATTTAAAGATGATGTCTTTTAAATGGTGACCTCCAGAGTTGATACACATTTGAGCCCTATTTATGACATTTTGCATAACTTGCCGTAACACTTCCTGCGATATGTTCGTTATTTCTTGACGAATGTTTTCTTTTAGAGCTGCGAGAGTCTGTGGCTTGTTCACATACACCCGAGATTTCAAAAAACCCCAAAGAAAGAAGTCTGGACTGGTCAGATCGGGTGATCTTGCAGGCCAAGGCAAATCGCCAAAACGAGAGATAACTCGGCTTGGAAAAGCGTCCCTCACTAAGTCCATAGTGTCGCGCGCTGTGTGTGCCGTAGCGCCGTCTTGTTGAAACCAGATGTGCTCCAGCCCCAATTCGTCCAAACTGGGTATCAAAAACTCACGTAACATGGTTCTGTAGCGTTCTCCAGTGACAGTTATCGCATTGCCTCCAGCGTCTTCGAAAAAATAGGGTCCGATCACTCTGTCAACACAGATGCCACACCATACAGTAACTTTTAGTGGGTGTAGAGGTGTTTCTTGAATAATGCGCGGATTATCAGTGCCCCAGAACCGAGTATTCTGCTTATTGACATGCCCTGAGAGATGGAAATGCGCTTCGTCACTCATAACCAATTTTGAAGGAAAATCATCCTCTTCAAGGTTGAGGTTTATGACGCGCTGGCAGTAATCTAGACGAGCTCGGTGGTCAGCAGGCAGCAGTTGATGAGTCATTTGAGTTTTATACGGGAACATCTTTAAGTCTTTCACCAAAATACGCTGCAGGGTCCGTCTGGAAATGCCCAATTGCGTGGCACGCGTCGCCTCGTTGATGTTTCTGGACACTCTTCCACATCTTCGCGCACAGCATCGATATTTTCAGCTGAACGGCCTGTTCTTGGTCTCCCAGACTTAGGTCTATCCAATGTTGAGCCAGTTGCTTCAAGGCGTGTGGCAAAGCGTCGAATTGTGCGACCAATCGGTGCCGGACGGTGGGGAAATCGTCGACGAAATTCACGTTGTGTTCTTATCACTGATGAATTATTCCGTAAGAACATTGACACAATTATTCCACGTTCTTGGGGAGTAAAACGGTCCATGTTTATTTTCAGTGTATTTTACATTTGTTCACTACACAATTTTCAACAACAGAATGACAGAAAATGTCATATAAAAAAAATAAAAGTATTTTCTTTAGTGCCAGTACTTTTGCGCCACCCAGTATAATGTGTTATACCTTTTTATTATTCCCAAATATTATAATTGTTTATTTTAAATATTCACTTTTTTTTAAGTTCCTTTTAGATGTCTGTTTCATTTTGGTTGAACCTTTGTTGTTGTAACCTACATTTTACGTTTATAGATATTACTACCGACTGTTATCCTAGCTCCACTATTCACTAATTTTTTACCCTGTGTTGAGTGTCCATTTTCCCCGTAGGACGAACTTCCCCAGTCAGGGCCTGAGATTGCGATTGAGAAGGATCCCGATGGAGACTCTATTTCATCGTCGTCGGTCAGTGCTGCTGGACCCGACGTAACCGTGGTCAGGTCACAGCCGCCTATCACTCCTGCTCGCCAGCGCTCGTCTGACAGCAATAGAACTGAGCCTAGTGATGAAAAAAAGGGTTTGTACTAATCATTCTTTAAATCACAAAGATTAATATTAAATCTCATATCAAGTTTTTTTTTGTTGATATGTATTTACCTAATTCTCGAGATAAGAACCTAGTATAAGTCTATAATGAACTATATGTATTTTATCTGTTTTTGTTCATAAAATATTCTTTTTTTACCAAGATATGTAAATTGTAACCAATACTATATTATTTGAGTTGCTGTAAAATGTTTTTGGAGTACTCTGTAATTATTATAATAATTCTGATCTATGTAGTTTGAATCGACTTAATAAGTAATGGCTGACAAAGCATTTATAATACTTATAATTATTATGTTAACATTAGAGTAATGATCAAACATATCTCTACCATAGTGCCGTCAACAACCGACGACGCATTCCTACCGGATGTACGAGAAGACAGAGAAGTACCCGCAGAACTAAACAGTCTGCGAGCTCGGACCACTTCCGCTGGCACTCGACGTACAGCTAACGCTAGAAGGTACACTAATCATTTCAAGCAATCCTTTATCTCACGACTAAGAAACGATATATACACGTCCCACTGTAGCGAAGATAGATTGCCACTGCAGTCTCCATCGATAGTGAATCCACTCGCTCAGATAGATGTCACTGTGTTTAATCCATTAGAAATGCAGAGTTAACAAATCCAACAAAATTGTTGCTCGATTTGCTTTTCAGTTTCACGCCTTTGTTTTGACAACATATTGTTAAAGAAGTAGACATGATGGTTGTGGATCACTAAAAAGTAAGGCATGACACAAAAAAAGTGACTCAAGGTGTTACTATAGTTATAAGCTCCGCGCTCCATTAATCCATGCCCAATTTTACCGACATCATTTAAAATACGTGTTACCTATAATTATAAGTATATTATGTAAACCATGTTTGTAAAGTCGGGCATCGACTTATGAAGTTATTTTGTTAAGAAACCAGGGCAGAAGTAGGTGGCAGTTATTATTAAGATTCCGTTAAAGCTCGCTACATTCATATCGTTTTCTGAGCATGAGTTCCGTTTCTATAATAACCATTGTTCATTTCCTCATCAGGATTTCGAAGCGACTCATAAAATATATTTTTTTATTCACAAGATCGGCAGTAACTGTAAATTTTGTTTGTATGAAAACAAAATTGTATCATCGCCATGACTGTTTTAATTTTATTTTTTGTTACTTTCTTGCATCTGTTAGGAGACGGTTGTGGAAACAGTAAGTCAAATAGACTCATTGGCGATTGGCTTCGCTTGTAATGCTAGCTGTAGTTAGTTGTAGAGCTATATAATGTGTAAATATACTGATACACTGTTGTATTATAATAGCTTTCACACACACTCACCACACTGTGAATTCTAACAGCACTTTGGATTTTATAGCCGAGTACTTACAAACTCTGGAAACGTATTTGATTTCACTATTTGTTAGCATTACTGTTTATTTTCTGAACTTCTAATCTAACTCACTAATTAATGCAAACAATTCTACCTCTATAAACAAAGTTATCCTAAATCATTGAATGAGCGATATTTTGTACACTTTTCTGTTCACGATTCTTTTCACGTTTTTCTTTCCTGTTATTTTACGAATATCACAAAAGGCATCATTATTTCTATAAAAGATGATAAAACGGTCTCAAAAGATTTAAGAAAAGGTAAGGCTTCACGTTTGGCTCATTTCCAATTCCATCGTATTTAAATAACTTTGAATTTTATTTCATACCTTTCTTCGCGTATTCTATACTCTAATTTTTTTTTAATAGTACAAATATACTGAATAGCCTTTATAAATATTATCACCGATCTTTAATATAAACAGACGATGATATCATTGTAACTATTAAAAAATCACTTTTTTGACACAAATATTCACAGAACATAGGAAACGACAGAATAATTTAGCTAAGTTGGCCACGATATGGTTCGCATTTAATTTTGCATGATCTCATAGCTTGCACAAGTACTGGATGACTTTTCGGATGCATTGCGCAAGTATTACCTAAAATCATCGTTTACTTATGCCAGTTATTAGGCAATGACAAAATTTTTTTAATTGTACGAGCCTGTCAAAACACAAGCAGATATTCGGTTTTTTATTTCACACGAAAACATAGCGCGTAAACGGATCATAAAGAAAGGTTTGACCAAGAAACTTAGGTGAAATTCGCTCCAAAGTATAACAATATCCTCCAAACTGAAACTGTAAATAGACAATTCAACGTATAACAATCGCGAAAAGACAAACGACGGCTTCTTACACGACAACAACAAAAAAGATTTAGTAGTTACCGATTGTCATACCATTATAACACCTGTGTGATGTGCGCAGGCGGTCAGAAGGCGGGAACGAGTGTGGTGCGGCGCATCACTCGGCACAGCATCTTGCACCGCGCCGCCAACACAGCCAAACGCACTCCGAGCCGGACAACTCCGCCGTTGACGCCGGCTCCACACACAACTCTGTTACTGGTCGGTTGTTAACTTACATACATACATTCAACGACATCGCTTATTTTGTTCTTTAAGTCGCTATATATTTCATTGGCATTATTTTTCTATTGGTATTCATTTATTCATTGAGTTCAGTCTGTGATTGAGTTTTATTGACTCAGTTCAATAGTTTCGAATTATTTCGTTTTTAAACTTTATTTGTTAAACGATGATTATTCATTCAGTGTTAGTCGTAAAAGCACTTATTCATTTATTAAAATTGCTTTCGGTTGATAATGCAACATCAATATAATTCATACATCAGTCATCATCATCATTCACCTATTCTTATGCTACTATGTGGGCTTATGGTAGCAAGCCTTTCAGATATGCTGTACAGATTTGTATTTTGTTTATTACCTGGCGCCGTTTGCCGTTAACTATCCTCCTCTGGAATGAACGTTGGTGAAATGTCTACCATCAGATGGTAATTTCTTCCTTTAGTTGGCACTTAGAACACCCACGTGTGGATATATCAATCCTATTCTATAAGCCGGAATCACGGCAACATTCATTCAGTGTCGTTCATCATTTTAGTGCAATAGTCTTTTTACTCAGCAAACGTTACCACAACATATATACATATATTATATGAAAACTATCCAACCAAATAATCTTTCGACAAAGTAAAGCAATAATTGTAATCACAAACCTACAGGCTGGGAGGCAACTGGTGGAGCGGCTGGCATCGCCTCAGGAAGGTCCCGTGTAGGAGGCGCGCCACGATCCTTGCTTCTTGCCATGCACGAGTATACCAGCATCACGGATGAGTTGGAGACTGTGTACGGACTGTTCTCACCACCGCATACTCCTAGGTAAGTTTGCGGTTCTTTGTACTTTTCTGCTATGAAGTTTCAGATCATAGCTAATGTCAAAGTACATACTAATATGACAAACATTCATCATTATTATGCGTCTTACTGAGATACCGTCACCATCAATCATCATTGGTAGTCTTTTACGTTTCCCAACTGCTTGGAGTCATCAGGGTCTATTATGGGTAGAAGATTTCATATTATTAAGCTTTCGAGTTCATAGATTCTTGTCGTTGTTTAAGCTGATTTCATTACCTAGGATGTTTTATTTTGTAATTTTCAAGAATAACTAATTGATATACTTATTTAAATAAATTGGTTTAAGGTTGACATGTGATTTAAAATTGATCTCTTGTTAGGACTATGCTATCCTGTTCAGAACCAAACGTCTCATAAAACGAAACTTTTTTCTGTGTAACGAATTTCCATTTATAACCAGGGGTCGGCGCGTTGAAAGGTCTGTCGGTCATGTTCTCAGAACACCCATCACCTCTCGTCTCCTGTCCCCTGCACGCGCCGCGTCTCCCTCCGCACGGCGACGGCACGCGAGTGAGATGTCCAACCCAGAGTTCGCACTCTTCATGGAGAAGGAGCATCTGCGTGGAGCTGAGGAGGATGACTACATCATCATGGAGAACCTCATTCAGCGCCGGTGAGTACTAAATGCAGAACTATTGTAATCATTTGTTTACATTACTATCTTCAAAACACCTTTCGCCTGTCCTCCTCTACCTATATCAAATTCACAGCCACTTCCGCTAACTATGATCACCTCTCTGGTCCTTCTCTCTCTTGGCACTAATAAATGGCATTGTTTATAGTCTCCTTTTCCTTGCTCGTTTTATCACCTTTCGCATCTTATCCTTATTAGTCCGTTTCCTGTCCTCCACTACGTTAACCTCTCGCCATTGAGGCCTTACGTGCTATGATAATCTTTATTGCGGACGCTGCTAAGCTTTGTATGGAAAAAGGAGGTACTTATAGATTATGATTAAAAATCAAAGGGTTTACCTTAACAGTGTATTAATTGGCTCGTCCGCAAGTCTCTCGTCAACAACGTGGTCAAAGTCGACAGTGTGTCGGCCAGGGTAGCGTACCTGGTACTCCGAATAACCAAACGGTATTCGTTGAAGGTTATACAGGTATACGCGCCGACGTCGGCACACTCAGACGATGAAGTAGAAGCTATGTATGAGGACATATCCGAAGCCATGCATACTTCCGAAACATACTTCACCGTTGTGATGGGAGACTTCAATGCGAAGTTGGGCACAAGGAATAGCGATGAGCTGAGAGTGGGGCCATTTGGATACGGGCAGCGGAACCCTCGAGGACAGAGGCTGGCTGACTTCATGGAGAAGGAGGAACTCTTTATGATGAACTCCTTCTACGAGAAGCGGCCATCCAGGGGGTGGACGTGGATAAGTCCCGACGGTTCCACTAAAAATGAGATAGACTTCATCATGACGACCAAGAAGCACATATTCGATGATGTCTCTGTGATCAGCAAGGTGAAAACCGGTAGCGATCACCGTATTGTTAGAGGCACATTGAATATCAATGTTAAGCTCGAAAGGTCACGTCTGGTGAAGTCTACGCTCCGTCCAAATCCTGTCCAAATCCAAAACCCCGAAGGCTTTCAGCTGGAACTCCAAAATCGCTTCCAGTGCCTAGCCGACTGTAACACAGTGGACGAGCTAAACGACGGGTTGGTGGAAACTGTCCAAGCTGTTGGATCGAAATTCTTTAAGACCCAACGCCGAAAGAAGACTCAAAAGCTCTCAGAAAAAACTCTTGAGCTAATGGCCGACCGGAGCGAAATGAAGCTGCAGTCTTCAGTTGATATGTCAGCCTACGGTGAACTCAATAGACGAATCTGGAGTTCCTTGCGACGCGACTTGCGTGCTCTTAGTACTTCACGTATTGAGGCCGCAATTGAGCGGAACCAAGGCTCTAAAGTGTTCGCAAAGGATTCGTCTATTGGGCAACACCAAATGACAAAACTGAAGACCGAAAATGGTAGCATCATTTCATCCAAGCCTGAGATTCTGAGAGAGATCGAGAACTTCTATGGACAGTTATACACCTCGACACGTAAGCCCGCTACTAACACAGCTCAGGACATCAGAGCCAAGTTAGTCCGACACTATACCGAAGATATCCCGGATGTCAGCCTGTACGAGATTAGAATGGCCCTCAAACAGCTTAAAAACAACAAGGCACCAGGTGAAGATGGAATTACGACTGAACTTCTGAGAGCGGGTGGTAGACCGGTACTTTTAGTCCTCCAGAAGTTATTTAATTCTGTCATCCTTGAAGGTACAACGCCAGAGGCATGGCACAAGAGCGTGGTGGTGCTCTTCTTCAAAAAAGGTGATAACACCTTATTGAAGAACTATAGGCCCATCTCGCTCTTGAGTCATGTGTATAAGCTGTTTTCGAGAGTCATTACGAATCGTCTCGCACGCAGGTTTGATGAATTCCAGCCTCCCGAACAAGCCGGTTTCCGAAAAGGCTTTAGCACCATAGACCACATCCATACGCTGCGCCAGATTATACAGAAGACCGAAGAGTATAATCGGCCGTTATGCCTAGCGTTTGTGGACTATGAGAAAGCCTTCGATTCAATCGAGACTTGGGCGGTGCTGCAGTCCTTGCAGCGATGCCAAATTGACTATAGGTATATCGAAGTTTTGAAGTGTTTGTACAGTAAGGCCACTATGTCAGTCCGACTACAGGACCAGAGTGCGGAACAAATTCCATTGCAAAGAGGCGTGAGACAGGGAGACGTTATTTCTCCGAAACTGTTCACAAACGCATTGGAGGATGTTTTCAAGCTCTTGGAGTGGAAAAGATCTGGCATCAACATAAATGGCGAGTACATCACTAACCTTCGTTTTGCCGATGATATAGTCATAATGGCGGAATCGCTCGAGGACCTTAGCACCATGCTCAACGACCTCAGTAGAGTCTCCCAGCAGGTTGGTCTTAAGATGAATATGGACAAGACAAAGATCATGTCTAATGCTCATGTTCCACCTATACCGGTAATTGTTGGGAACGATACTCTCGAAGTTGTTGACAAGTATGTCTACCTAGGACAGATTGTCCAATTAGGTAGGTCCAACTTCGACAAAGAGGTGGCGCGAAGAATCCAACTCGGCTGGGCAGCGTTCGGGAAGCTTCGTCCTATCTTTTCGTCCAAAATACCGCAGAGCCTGAAAACGAAAGTTTTCAATCAGTGTGTGTTGCCAGTGATGACTTATGGAACTGAGACATGGTCTCTTACTGTTGGCCTCATTAGTAAGCTCAAAGTCGCGCAGCGAGCTATGGAGCGAGCTATGCTCGGTGTTTCCCTGCGAGATAAGCTCCGGAACGAGGAGATCCGCAGGAGAACTAAAGTGACCGATATAGCTCTTAGAGTTAGTAAGTTGAAGTGGCAATGGGCGGGCCACATCGCTCGTAGAACTGACAACCGATGGGGAAGAAAGGTTCTCGAGTGGCGACCACGAACCGGAAGACGCAGCGTGGGCCGGCCCCCCACTCGGTGGACCGACGACCTGGTGAAAGCCGCGGGGAGCCGATGGATGCAGGAGGCGAGCAGCCGCTCAAGGTGGCGTGCTCTGGGGGAGGCCTATGTTCAGCAGTGGACGTCTTCAGGCTGTTAATGATGATGATGATAATGATGAATTGGCTTTGTCTTTTCTTTTGGTTTCGTATTCAAATTTCTATAGCCTATGAATATTTACGTCATGCTGACTTTTAACAAACTATCTTTAAACCAGTAAACATGTTTTATGTACAAATTGAAAATTCTGTGTTAAGTACCTAATTTAACTCTTTTGTTATGATGTTATTCCAGATTCAATATGGGTTCTACTTGGGCGTCTAAATTGTAGGTTGAATTATAATACTTTATGTCTCTTACAATTAACTTTACTGTACCTATACATGATTAACCGACGAACTCATAGCTTTTACTTACTACCACTAAAATATTATTCCAATTCTACAAACTAAAAATAGCTTACTGTGATCGTCCTATTTTCATCATTCAAACATTAGTTTTGTGATTCTATTTAATATTAAAGGAAATATTCATAATTATTTTATATTATATACCAAACTAAAAAACTTAAAGTTAAATTTTTGTTTTTCTTTTAATCATGATCTCCCCATTTACAATGCTCGTTCTGGTTCGAGATTATCTTGTATTGTTTTAGTTTTAACATTCATTTATCTGTTAATTATAAAGATTAGAATGGCCGGCAAATAAACTGCTGACCAGGTGACGACCACGTGACTTATGCGCCTTAATTGATTTTTTCTTCAGTTAGCTGTGCAGACGACATGGTGCTGTTGTCCATCAGAGGCATATTGTTTCCTTGTTTCTCTGTACCTATCTATGCGAGTTTTAACTAATTTCAACCACTTAGCCTAGCAATGGGGTCTATCCCGGACAGATACGAGGAGGAGGAGAGCGGGGAGGCATCGGGTGCGGGGGGTGAGGTCAGCGGAATCAGCATCAGTGTGTGCGTGAACACGAGCGGAAATGAGGAGCATAGCGTCCCTCCGCAGACTAGCACACTGCTCACTGTTAATGACAGGAGACTACCACATCAGAGGTAAAGCCCTTTGAACGCTTGGTTTCACATGTTATTAACAACACTTTCTTACACGACTATAGACTGGGATCTAGGAGCTGCGAATTAGGTAGACTCTTTAGATGGACTGCGATGGTTTCTTCGTTATAAAAGATGCCACAGACGTCGTTCGGTTGATGTTGATGATGATGATAATGACACTTGTAATTTATTTTACTTACTAATAGAAGCCGGCCTGTTTTTGTAAAAGAGAAGAAGTGTAGGTGGAGGTACCTACTAGGTGGTAGGACTTTTCTGCAAAGTTCGTCTAGGTAGGTACCACCGCTTTGCCAGTTATTCTGCCGCCAAGCAGTAGTGTGCAAGCACTGCTGTGTTCCGGTTTGAAGGGCATTGTAGCTAGTGAAATTACTGGGCAAATGAGACTTTATGATCTGATCACTCAGTCTAGTAATCTGATTACTAGACTGGGTGATGTCTCAGGATGACGTGCGCAGTGCAGTGTCACGCGAAACTTTATTGTTTTAAAGTTCCGGGTGACACTGCAACTGTTATGGGCGGCCGTGTCACTTAACATCAGGTGAACGACTTGCTCGTCACGTCATTCAATCACATAAAAAAAAAAAAAAAAAAAAAAAAAAAACCTACTTATAGCTATTTTTAAAGTTTTGCTATTATTGACTTTATCTTATAATATTAGTGGGTACTAGGTGGTAGGACTTTTCTGCAAAGTTCCTCTAGGTAGGTACCACCGCTTTGCCAGTTATTCTGCCGCCAAGCAGTAGTGTGCAAGCACTACTGTGTTCCGGTTTGAAGGGCATTGTAGCTAGTGAAATTACTGGGCAAATGAGACTTTATGAGCTGATCACTCAGTCTAGTAATCTGATTACTAAACTGGGTGATGTCTCAGGATGACGTGCGCAGTGTAGTGTCGCGCGAAACTTTATTGTTGTAAAGTTCCGGGTGACACTGCAACTGTTATGGGCGACCGTGTCACTTAACATCAGGTGAACGACTAGCTCGTCACGTCATTCAATCACATAAAAAAAAATTGCATTTCTATAATGGAAAAAGATTTAAACTCATCGGTACTAATTACAAATCACTAAAGTGTTGTACTCACTTACACACTTACAGACACTCTCTGCGAAGATCGTCAGCAATCGACAGTCGCGAGCTTCCATCTCCTCTGCAGCCACTGCTTGATGATGACGCTTGCGGAGAAGTCCACTTACCAGTTCCAAGACAACCTTCAGGTAAATATTTCTATGATATAGCTTTAACAATGCTTGTGATGAACTCATTTAAAACATCATGGTGATGGCATTTAACAATAGCTAGGTTTCGTAACAACTTCATAAAATTTACAATCTCAATATATTTCGTCTTTTATTACGTGACCGTAGTAGGTACATAAAACTATGTATTTTGTTATTTAGAAAGATGTTCCTGATTTCTCATTCGTGGAGTAAAAGCAGATAACAGAAGTAATATACGTCATGCATATTTTTTGGAAGATACATACTTAGCTACCTAAAATTCTCCTGATAAATGCTTTAAAGATTGCCAATGACGTTGCGTTTTTAGGATTAAAATATGATGAGGTAGTGAGTAACAGGCCAGGCAAGAAAAACATTCAAGTAAACACTACAACAAAGTTGTTCTCTTCAAACATGGGGAACAGGACAATCAAAACTTGGAATTTGTACTCTCGCTGAACATGTTCGGTATCTTACGGGGTAAAAAAATTACACATCGAAGGTACAGTAAAATAACTGCTACTTAATAGCTACGTATAAGGTAAAAGTTGGATAAAGTATAAGTGGATGCGGCAGGCGAGACGAACAACTCGTCGGAGCTGTCCCTCTCGCACATGGTGAGCGAGAATCTCCCACCGCGGCCTTCCATCGTGCTGGACTCGGCGCAGCTGCCGCGGCAGCGCTCCGCCGACGCGCCGCCGCAGCCGCAGCCCGACCGCAGCCCGCGACCGGAGACTATGTGCTAGCATGCGGTACGTTTTCATAAACGAAACTTAAATGATATAATATGAGTTCTGAGCATAGACCTAGAATGAGAGTAACGAAAATATTCTAGGTCTGTGGTTCTGAGTGACACTGCAACTGTAACAGGCTAGCTCGTCACGCATAAAAAAATATGAAAAATGAGCAAATCTATTGAAAGTTGGAACTAACTGTGTCCAAGTACATAGGTTTTATATTGTTTCTTTTATACCATATAAGCCACCGCATCAATATAGTTTCTGTACGCATAGGGAGTTAGATTGGAGGAATAGGCAAGCAGCTGCATTTCATTCCCCTATGCAAGTAGGTACTCGCTACCACTGCGATCTTCGAGACACCTGTGAAGCTCTATGGGTCAGATGCTTTCCACAATTCTCTTCCTAATATAATTTACCTAAGCACGCCCTGCATATTGGATATCAAATCAGTGAATATTGGTTGCATTTCATTTGGTTATGCCTTGTCGTGAAAATCAACTTCACGTACGTACACATTATGTTGTACTGAGATATGTAGGTAATATTTTCTCTAATAAATTGTGCAATAATATTTCCTTAGTATTCAAAACTAATAAATATGTGGGTGCTTTGTGACTAATAGTAATATGATTATAGTTGGCATTTGAACGTTTAAGTATACAACCTATATTTCCTTATGTTCGTTTCCCACAGGTAAACTACAGCGGCTTAATACACTCTGAAGCATCCAAAGAAGATTAAATAAATGCCAGTAATATAAGTGCAATTGTTGTAAAATCTGCAATAAGGACTGAAGCATTATAAAGTATTATAAAATATAATAACACCAAAAGTACTGTTAATGTTAAAATTAGATCATTTTGAAACTATACTTCTTCCATTGTTTTGAGAATGCCTTTTGGAACCTCTTACACATGTTGCACATTTGATTATCTTAATATTCTTGACAAATTTTTTCATGGACTGAATTCAATTCTAAACTATATCATATCTCTAGCACACTTTGACTGGTAACTATATACACAAGTTTTCAAAATTATTTTACTCAATAGATATTATTTAGTTTGAGAAGTTACTTATGTACTTAGCTCAATACTTATAACCTTGCAATTCTGAAACATTTAATTTTAAACATTATCTTACCAATTCAATTTTTTATAACACTCGACAGCCTTATACCTAAGTAGTTATATAATGATATACTTAAACGACTTTTTACTACCTAAATATAAAATTTCAAATATATGTACTTACTAAATGAACTTCAATTTTGCTGTATAATATACGCTACGTGTTACTCAATTTAATATATTTTCATCTGTAGATACATGGTCCAATGCATGTCGTTTCGTATAAGTAGAAAAGTCTGATCCTAGAATTTGATCGTCTTCGATTACTATAAAATCAATGAAAATAAAAATGCAATAAAGAATAATCAAATTCTAAGGTCTGATTGAAATTAATATTGTAATGAGTATGTTGTACAGAATGTGGATGGTTCAGAAGTACTCGTAAGAACTAAGGGAAAGACAAACGACAATACAACTATAAGTGCTCACGATGTAAATACTGTTGTCAGAGAGTAAAATGGTTAAACTAACGATACGGAACTGACGTTGATAGATTTTAATATTGTTACTATTATAAGAAATCAATCTACATGCAAGTTTTCGTTTTGACTTAAATACAGATGGAATTGAAATATTATACTCTGCTTTACAAGATACTGGGCTAAGTAGTTATTTATCTGAGAAGTGGGCACTATCAATGAAGTCACTTGTGAAATCGCAGATTTGTATTTGTATAGGTATTGACATATTATTTTATCTGTTTATTTTCATAATAATTGACATACGACTATTTTTAAGCTTTAAGCACACGTTAGGTACCTGCATCCTGCAATCGAAGAAATTTTAAAACAGTTGATTTGAATTTTCTTTTTATCGAGTACTTTATTGCAATTATTTTTAATCCAATGAATATGGTCATCACAATGTGTTCAATTATACCAAATATTTTGTGCAAATTTTACCATTTTACATTTTGCAGTACAATGAAATATCTTTGTATATAATTGTAGATCATGAATAAGTAGATGGAATGATTTGTATATTTACTAGGTGACTATGTAATAAATAATATTGATTAAATGGTAGGTAATAATTATTGTATACCCATTGGAGTAAACGTAAGCGTAAAGATGCAATAAAGTTTATTTCGTTGTTAGATATAAACAAAGATTTCTGGCTCATTTAACTTATCTCACGGAAGGTCAATATTTTAAAAAAGCAATACTTGTATATGATGTAATTAATACAACATATTTATTCTATGACTTTACCAATGTAGATTCATAATAATACGTACAATATGTGTACGATAATCAAATGAAATCATAATAGATGCATTGCTTGTTCGTAAATTGACGACTTTATATTGACGATTCATTTAAAGATACGTAGTGAAGTGATAAAACAAAACACCGGTTTTTAAATATTGTTTTTTATTCACATAACACTGAAACCTGAAACATTCCGTAAGGCAACGGGCACAAGTTTGTGAAAATAGATATAAAACCTTATTTGGACAGTGAACGGGGGCAGTAAACGCCCTCGCACGTAACACCGCTCGATGGACGCTAATATCTGCCAAATGTGCCTCGGTACATTAAAATCTTCTGCGATCACTAAGACGCCTGCCAAGCGTGGTGATTATGGCAATCCCATCCTATGATAAGCGCCCAAAGTGGCGTTTTATGGGGGAGGCCTGTGTTCAGCAGTGGACATCCTCCGGCTGATGATGCGTGTCTCGGCTGATATTGTATAACATAATCTGCACTACTTACAAAATTATCCTTACAATAGATACTGGATCTGATATACATGAGAATACATGCATGCTCCATCGTCGACCGCGTCGTCACTTACCATCAGGTGAGACAGTGGTCAAATGTTAGACTATCTTTGATAAAAAAAAGTATGTACATTGAATGTTAACTAAGTTAACTGACCATTGATCCAAATCTAACAATTAAATTTCCCTTAGTGTGGTTCACACTTTAAATCTATTCCATAATAAATAATATAATGTTGCTGAAATTCCTGGAAATTTTAAGAATGTTACAAATGAAATAATGTAAATAAAGATGTAAATGTTTGTTATTTTATACCAAATCAAATATCTGTAGAACGGATGACGCTTTCATATCAGACGCTAGCCCGAGCACAATTATTATACTTATCATAATTTTATAAAAAATACTTTGAATCTTTATCTCTAGCACATGTTTTGATTAAATCGATTGTCCTTATTGGGATTTTAATTATACTTAATTCATCAATCTCTCAGAGTGATAGTCTACTTCGTCTGTGTTATGTAAACATATGTACAATAAAACAATAAAATATATTTGTGATATTATAATACCACTTTCTATTATTTTTCCTAATACCTGTCTTCCTTTCATTTGGCTTATGTTCCGCGGTCAGGATATTTGGCAGCTCTTTTTTTTATAACTAGATAGGCCCGCATTTTACCGCAATCTCACCTGGGGGCGTACCGTGAGCTCTTAGCGCGATTCAAAACAGAGCCTATATTGGATCGTTTTGTTTTTTTTTTGTATGGGGATTTTAACTTGCCAGCCAGTATAGGCTCTGTTTTGAATCGCGCTAAGAGCTCACGGTATGCCCCCTGATCGGAAGTGACGATGCGATCTACGATGATGACATTGTTGATGAATAAAGACATAATGGTTGTTACATCTCAAAAACTTGCTTCATTTCATGTGCATCTGGACTGGGATCACATCCTCAAAACCCTGAGACAAAAAAGGCAGGCTTAGTAAAAAAATCTAGAATTAGAGTTATCCAAAAATTTGTAAAGCGTGATTTAATAAAGCTGTGGCCGAATAACTGGAACCCTCAATTCAGAGGTACCTGTTTAAGGATGTGATCCCTCAGACCAGATGCAAACCTTCTTTTCTAGTGTATGTACAGAAAAATTTTAATTGTGGTAAGTCTGGAGAGAACATCAAAAGCAAAGCTAACAAGCAATTTCTCCAGAGCGCACGGTCTAGCGGACAGGGCGCTGAGTTTCCAATGTACACAATGAACGAGACGGCATGCAGTTGACCGAACCGCCGCTGTGCCAACTGCCAACTCCATCTAAGTGGTTTCTGCAATCACTGCACTTTAGAACCAACAATCTTATGCTATTTTATTTAGTATAGGTACGAACCTATAGTGCAACAAAACGTATAAGTAGTACGTAATAATTAATCATAGTTTCACCTGTATGAATCTAATATAAAAGATAGGCATAATGAAGAAGAAGTTAGGCGGAGAAGGAGTGAAGTATTTTGATTTAGAATTATTTTGCACAGAACCAAATGAATGTAACTTTTTGAGATTCCTAAGATAACATAGTTGCACTGACGAAAATACGAAGTTAAGTTAATAATATGAGAATCATCATCAAACATCCTAAAGACGTCCACTGTTGAACATAGACCTCCCCCAGAGAGCACCACTTTGAGGGACTGCTCGCCTCCTGCATCCATCGGCTCCCGCGGTTTTCACCAGAAATCAATATGAAAATACGTGCTCATAAATCGTAGGAATCCTAGAAAATGTCACTTTTGTAAACTGAAATATTCCATAAAAATCGACGTTAATGGCCCTACAAAAACGGAATGGCAGGTGGGCAGGCCGTGGCAATTTTCCCCAAGTGGCGATGTACCAACACTATTCAAACTATTGCGTCAGTGGGCGAGATTTTATGTTAGAACATTTTATGTTAGAAGGCGTCTTAAACTGGACCCTTACCTGACGAAGTAATATTTACATATTATAATATCGTGTTTACATTCAAAATGAAACCAATTAATATTGAAAACAGCCACGGTTTGAATCGTGGTTTCAATTACACGTGATTAGAGAGTTCGGTCAGTAAAAAGATACACATAAATAATATAGTTACCGAGTATAAACCTACCTACAACCTGCTGAAATACTATTCGGAGCCCGAAAATGAAGGTTTTCAATCAGTTTGTGTTGCCAGTGATGACTGATGATACGTGGTCTCTCTGTAGAGAGTATATTTGTTCCTTGCTCTACGTGTTTGCGTGTTTTTAAGTAAATATTTTACAGAAAGCCATGCCTCACATCTGCTTGTACATTATAAATGTAAGTATCCTGAAGCTTTTTCCAAGACTACCCCCGGTTACTCGTACGTTTGTTAAAGTTAAACTCATGTCAACTTAAAAATACGGAACGCTCATTGGTTGCTTGTTGTCTTCAACCAATGAAGGTTCAGTATTTTTAAGATGACATGAGTTTAACTTTAACAAACGTTCGAGAAATCCTGGTTACATTTCAACTTTTCAAACTGTCATAATATTATTATTTTTGAATACAACCCTTGGAAGAGTCGTTTCTATATTCTTAGTTAACAACCTACATTTAGGAAGTACTCAGCGTAAGCGGTTATATATCTTTGGGTAAGTAGGTACCTATGTACGTTTTATGGTGTGGCTTCCACATCAAAACGCCTGACTATATAACAAGGTACTCTGTGACGCCTGAATTGATTTAGATATTATTATAGATTTTAACTGGAACGCGTCTTGGATAAAACTAAGAGAAAAACCAATTAAAAATCAAAATAAAAAATATAAATAAAGAACTCTATTCAAATGAAATTATCTGCAAATAACAAAAACATGGACTACTTAAATACATCTAAGTTTGATATGGTAACCACACTTAGGGCAGTTGTATTCAGAGTCACAGGATTGGCTGGAACTGAGGCTACAGGAGTAAGACGACGCACTTCTAGATTTACGCAAATTCAATCTTTTGGTAATCTTGCTCGGCTTCTGCTGTGTTGTTTTTGATTTATGAACTACTCGGCGTCGTTGTTTAGGCATTTTCTTTCGAGGAACTTTAGAAATCAGATTATATTTCGGGTAGATCCCTTTCGCTACCTTTCTAATAGTTTCTATAGCTTTGCTTTTGGACTGTCGGTTTAAATTCGGTCGCATTAGGTGGCGAAGAGAATTTTCCTTCGCCGGTCGCAGGATTTCCAGAAAATCTTTAGTTTTTTTGCGGCGTGGTTTCCTTATAGTAGCTGTGCTTTTTGTAGGATCTGGAGTCAACCCTAGCTTACAGTCACCATTGTCCTTAGGAGCGTCGGTAGCTTTGTCAGACTGGTCCGTCAGGGTCTGCATGATTTGGTTCCTCAGTTCAGTTTCCTGAAGTTCCTGCGTCAGTTTTTTTATAGCATTGCTAATATTGGCCTGCACTTCCTCGTCCATGTTTATTTACAAATAGGTATATTAAATACGAAGTAAAAGATAATGGATAATAATAATATTCAAAAAAATTCACTTGTTGCAAAAATTTGACTAAAAGCAAAACAAAATGTCAAAGAGAATGCAAACGTCGTGATTCATGATTTTTCAAACTCCCAAGGAGTTTAGAATAATTTCGTAGAAGTTTACATTTACATATAGAAAAAGAATATAATCGCAGAGTAGATATTTAAGGAAGACAAATTAATGTAAAATGAAAGCTTTATTGATTCATTTACTTAAGGTGGAACGTTTCACTAGCGCGGCAAATTTAAATTTTCTTGCGTTCTTTTGCCAATAATACCTTAGTTACTGAACGTGATTACATGAAAACTAATTTTGCGCAAATAAATATAATGTATCAATAAATTACAATTAAAAGTATCACCTACTTATCATTGGTTTAGCGACAAATGTCAATAGACTGAAAAACTAAGAAGAAAATTGTTTATTGCCATTTGTCGCTAAACCAATGATATCTAGGAGATACTTTTAATCGTAATTTTTTGATACATTCTATTTATTACCGCAAAATTAGTTTCAATGTAATCACGTTGAGTAATTAAGCTATTATCGGCAAAAGAACGCAAGAAAATTTGAATTTACCGCGCGAGTGTAACGTTCCACCTTAAAGAACTTTCACCAGATTTTAACTTTCCGTAATTTCGTGTGAGATAATGTAGACCTATCTCATAAGTCATGACTATAAAACCTCAGCTAAATAAGTTACCTACCTAAACTTAAATAAAACACGTTACAGTTTATAATTATTTTATTCAATTAGATTATTTATTTATCATTATCAAACATTCAACTTAACGATAAAAGAAGTAGCTGAAATTATTGTCATGGGTGTTTTAGACCCACTTATGTCTATCTATACACATGAAAGTTAGCAGTATGTCGCATTAATCACTCTTGTATAAATATAATAATCTCATTGTAGGACAGTTTATCTTTCCGAAATGTTTTAGACATAACATTAATCATTACCTTACAAATGCACCGCCGATCAAAGCTCATTTTAATGACTAACAGTTAAAGTGAAGCTATGCAGGTACACAGAGGTCCTAGATTTAGTTAGTATAGGAGTGTAGGTAATCTCTAAAACTAACTTTAGTAAGTACTACCTACATGGGTATACAATTCTACTATTAGAATCTACTACACAATGTACATTATATTTTCATTTTCTTTGGGTACAAATTGAAATTAATTTATAAATGTCCTTACCTACATAATTTATGGTCGTGGAAAGGTACAAGTAGGGGCAAAAACGATGAACAGTTGAGAGAATAAGCATAATATGTACGTTTAACGTGTAATTAAATGTTGGAAACGGCGAATTAATATGTCACAAGTCACGGTATTCCGGACCAGGGTTCAACTTGTTTGCCTCTATACGATTTGAATCACATAACATACCCTAGATTCCTTCTTATTTGACCCAAAATGCAGGTCAAGTAGAAAAATAAAAAAAACAAAACTGAAACAATAATTTCTAAATGACAAATTGGTATCCTACAATTTGAGGAAACAATAAAAAAACCCTTAAGAAAATGAATTGAAATTCAAAATCATTATCGGTTGCATTATTCGCAATGTAAAAAATAATTTATCCACAATAAAACTGAAATAAAGAAGTTAAGTAAGTATCTATATTTATATTATTTTTATTTATGTATGTATATCTATTTACAAACCAAAATATATTAAGTGTTAATCTTGAGGGTAGGTACCTAAAGCTAAGGTTTAAATATTATTCGTCCCATGTTTAAGCGTAGAAGAAGTCGTGGTCAATCTCGAAGTTAATTCTTGTCGACAGCTCAGACGCGATATTGGAGGGGATTTTATCTGGAAAATTTTATTACTTTTAATCAATGACCATTCATTCATAAGTGGAGCGATGATGGCCGAGCAGTAGAGTGTGCGCTTCAAAAACCTACGGCATCAGGGTCGATCCTCGGCCCTGCACCAATGACTTATTTAGTAAGTTATATGCAGTTTCAGGTGCCATCGCTCCGTGCCTCGGAGAGCACGTTAAGCCGTCGGTCCCGGTTGCCATAAGAACATCTATGGCAATCGTTACGCAGACGCCTGATAGAATCTGACGCCTTTTTTGGAGGGGGGGAAATGCACTTCCTGCCACCACGGGGGTGATGGGCGGGGGTATGTGGGACTGGAACCCACTAAAACCCGTGATCCGTCCGCCGCCGAGATGGGGCCATATCTCTCTAGGACGTACCCAAATGCGTTGCAGTTTTAACGTCATAGAGGGATAAGTGCGAACTTAGAAGCTGTCAAACTTTAGTGCAGACGCTTAACATTCAAAAAATTCAAATGCGCAAGGGTTTATCAAAAAAGGATAAAGTAAGTACCAAACACGTTTCCTTTGTGGAAACCAGTGTATCTTATAAAGAAAAAAACGTATTCCATAGTAACTAGTGTACGTATTACGAAGAATTTTTCTTCCACCGTGACTGGTACGAACCTCTGGTTTCGTACGAAGCCGAAGGAATTTTCTTACACTTAGGTATAATGTGCAACGGGTTGAACCTAAGTATACCTACTCCATCAAATCTTGGAATCAGCCAGGTGCCACCAGCTGCCAAGCGTGGTGATTATGGCAAACCCTCCCAAGGTTTGATAAGCGTCCAAAGTGGCGTTTTATGGGAGAGGCCTGCGTTCAGCAGTAGCATGTTCCGGCTGTTGATGTGAGTGTGTGTGTGTGTGTGTGTGAATGATCTAGGTACTTACCATTACACCGATACACTAGATTAGACCAAATGATCATCTCTTGAGAGAAACAGAAGACCCCCAACCTCCCCCCTCTTAAGGTGAAATCGTAAACGTTTCCGGAGTCAGCCACCAGTCTATTGCTCTCGTAGATCTTGAGTCTTATGAGACCGATCTTGGGACGGTGGAGTAGACGCCAGCGGTATGCGGTCTTTTCGCGCCAGCCAACGTTGCGGGGGTCTTTCCAGAGTAGGGTCACCTGGGAAATTAATATATAAATATAGAGTACATTTTTTGTTTTGGTATAATATAGATTCTTCATGGCAAACGTGCTCCACCTTAGACAACTTCGTCACTTACTATCAGTGAGTTGTTGTCAAACGTAGGCTCATTTTAGAATTAAAAAAAAGATACTGTGTTTGATTTGTTTTGGTAGATATTGTTTGGCAGTAGTGTGCAAGCACTACTGTGTTCCGGTTTGAAGGGCATTGTAGCTAGTGAAATTGCTGGGCAAATGAGACTTCATGATCTGATCACTCAGTCTAGTAATATGATTACTTGACTGTGTGATGTCTCAGGATGACGTGCGCAGTGCAGTGTCATGCGAAACTTTATTGTTTTAAAGTTCCGAGTGACACTGCAACTGTTATGAGCGGCCGTGTTGCTTAACATCAGGTGAACGACTAGCTCGTCACGCCATTCAATAGCATAAAAAAAAAAAAAAAAAAATGTGGTCCCGGTGTAAATAAGAATAGAACCACCCCATCTCTTCCCGTGGGTGCCGTAAGAGCAGCGCGGCTAAGGGTCAAGGGATATGCAGGGAATGAGGAGTAGCATTCTCCTCGGTACATTAAAATCTTCTGCGATCACCAAGACAAACGCCTACTATAAAGCGGTGTTTGTGGCGTTTTATGATGGAGGGTTATGGTAGCTAATGGTAGCAGTGGAAGTTTTTTATCCGCGTTTTAGGGTTCCGTACTCAAAGGGTAAAACTGACCCTATTACTAAAGCTCTGCTGTTCGTCCATCTGTATGTCTGTCAGCCCATCTGTTACCAGGCTGTATCTCATGAACCGTGACAGTTAGACAATTGAAATTTTCACAGATGATGTATTTCTGTTGCCGCTATAACAACAAATACTAAAAAACAGAATAAAATAAATATTTAAGGGGGCTCCCTTACAACAAACGTGAGTTATGTTGCTCGTTTTTATAGATGATGGTACGGAACCCTTCGTGCGCTAGTCCGACTTGCACTTGGCCGGATATTTATAGTACAAAACAAAATTATTATTATCTTCATATTATCTTTACTAACTAACCCTTTAGGAATCGTATATGACCTGAAAGGTACTAAGTGAATTAAAAATAACCTTGTATATTACCTACCTACCTATAGGAACAATTCCCAACATTACCACCTTTACAAAGTTTGTGTTACCTGATCTGGAGTAGACTCAGTGTTCCACAGAGCGTTTCTCATTGTCTTTCCGGGGCCGGTCTTCGAATTGACCATCTTGAGTTGGATACCGGGTTCAGCGACGGCGCGGAACGGCGTGGTCTGCCAGTATGTCTGCGTATTCTTCTTCCACATCACCACGTAAAACCGCTTGTTGTTTTGGTACCTGTGTTCAGAAGTGAAAATAAAATCACAACTAAATATTAAGACAAAAGTAAAGTATATGTATATAAACCTATATGTATGAGTTGCAATTTTCAACTGACTTCAAAAATAAGGAGGTTCGCCATTCAGTTGTATTTTATTTAAATGTGAACTCCTTCATTTATTAACTGATTTTGAAAATATATTTTTCATTAGAATAGATTATACTGTTAGATTGATCCCATAGTCATCAAAATCGGCTCAGTATTCCGGTTTTTAAATCAAAATAACTAGAAAAATATTTTTAATTTTGAAGTAGCTTTAACCTCCTTTTTAAAAAAGGAAATTATCGTTTGAGGAAGTACACTGTCTTAAAAAGTTTGAAAATAACTGAACATTGCTTAGAGTATCGACTATAGCAAAGAGAGATCATCAAAACGATATTATATTCGTACTGCTCACACGTATCGCTACGTCAGTGGCGAAGGAAAGAAACAAATATATAGTGATTAGCTACGCTTACGAAAAGTCACCGTACCATATATTTCGACTCGAGTCAACTGTTTTACAAATCTGTCACATCAAAGTGTCCACATCATATAAAAAGTGTCCAAAAAAGTGGTACGTTTGACAGATAATCAAGCTCTCTCTTAAACTATCACATCTGACACACGCCATAACGATAACTCAACATACAGATTTTCATATTCTATATCGCACGACATGAGTTTAACTTACTCATGTCAACCTAAAAATACGGAACGCTCATTGGTTGCCTGTTGATCATCGGCTGTCTTCAACCAATGAGCATTCAGTATTTTATAGTTGACATGAGTTTAACTTTAACAAACGTAAAAGAAACCGGGAATCAAAAAACCTACCCTAAGTGTTAGAAAAGTCATTACAAATCAAAAAACCCACCCAAGTGTTAGTAAAGTCATTACGAATCAAAAAACCTACCCTAAATGTTGGTAAAGTCATTACAAATCAAAAAACCTACCCTAAGTGTTGGTAAAGTCATTAGGGATAAAAAGCCACCCAAGTGTTAGTAAAGTCATTACGAATCAAAAAACCTACCCTAAGTGTTAGTAAAGTCATTACGAATCAAAAAACCCACCCAAGTGTTAGTAAAGTCATTGTTCAAAAAACCCACCCTAAGTCTTAGTAATGTCAACTAAAAAATACTGAACGCTCATTCGCTCATCATTTACCTTAACTATGGATCAAACACACCCTTACTCATGATCGTGATTGTAATGCGGGTGCTTACCCAAATATAAACCCAACGTAGTCATCATCAATTTGAGTATCCACAAACAAGGTTCCCTCGAAGTCAATCCCCGTGAAGTAATCGTAACCCACTGCTAGCCCAGGGTCTGAGTTGAGGGTTTGAACTATCTCCGCGCCCTTATTTGCTATCTCCCAGTTTGGATCTTGTTGAGATTCACCTTCAGGGTCGAGACGGACTGTCATGTAGTTACTGTGGATGGTTATAAATAAACAAAAATCATTCTTAATATACATGTCGCCTTTTAGTTCTGTAAAGCTTCACAATCAACAAATTCTACGATCTATCAGTCCGAAACACGTCCACTGCTGAACATAAAACGCCACTTTGGACTCCTATCATAGGGAGATTTGCCATAATCACCACGCTTTGCAGGCGGTAAACTTGCTTTTGAAAACAGTTATGATAAGAGTGTAAATGTCTTAACTCAAAGTCACGCAGTGAGCTATGGAGAGAGCTACTTATGCTCGGAGTTTCCTTGCGAGATAAGATCCGTAAGAGAACTTAAATCAGCGATATAGCTCTTAGAATTAGCAAAATGGGGTGGCAGTGGGCAGGCCACATCCTCGTAGAACTGACAACCGATGGGGGACAAAGGTTCTCGAGTGGCGACCACGAATCGGAAGACGCAGCGTAGGTCCCCAACTAGGTGGACTGACGACCTGGTCAGAACCGCGGGGAGCCGATGGATGCAGAAGGCAAGCAGCTGCTCAAAGTGGTGCTCTATGGGGAGGTTTATGTTCAGCAGTGGACGTCTTCAGGCTGATGATGAATGATGAAAATGAATGATAATGTAATAAGCGAAAACAAAAGTAAATAGAAAAGATATACACTAAGAATTACCGGAAATCAGTCCTAAAAATCCGAGAGTTATTAGGACAGTTGTCGATGTCATCGGGGACCTTGTCTCCGTCGTAGTCGTTGTCACACACGTCACCCTTTCCATTATCTGCAAGCAAGATAATGTTCAAAATGTACAGATACCTATTAAACCTACTTATTATTAGTTTTAGGATCGAAAAAGAGAATTAAGAGAATATAATATCTATTAAAAAGAGTGATTTATACTTTAAAACCCATTTCATGGTTTTCAAAATAATTACGACTTACGGATTGGAACCATAGATGAAAATAAATTTAAGAATTCTGATTGAAACAAGACTGTCTTGCAGAGGAAAGAGCTATCTTTGCTTTATTAAGCATGTGAGAGAACATAATGACTCTATAATGTGATTAATAAGATCAGAACTTGAAAGTAGATGAGAAAAAATGATGTAATTGTACCTGCGTCAAAATCATGAGACGATTAGCATCTCATGGTGAAGATATTAGTCAAAAATGTTACACAAAAAGGTGGTCGGATCATAAGTACCTGTTCAATGCAAACTTATAAAAGTTATTAAGGATGACAATGGACTTCAAGACTTAAAATTTTTCAGAAAGACAGATTCACTTTTTTTTATACATGATCGGCTTGCGTTTGACCACATAATATCTCCTGATGTTAAGCGATAATGTGATCAATGATATAGCATGCTCGCATAAAAGAAACCTGGTTCACTCGCCTCTTAAAAACATCTAAATTATACCTATCCATCTGGAAACACTGACGCTGGTAAAGAGTTCCACTCCTCAACCATTTTATTTCTGTCCTTGTTATTTTTCAACCCATATGAGAAGAAGCAAGTCAAATAAACTGTTGAACACTAACTGTTAGAATCCTGTTGATCTTGGTTTGGAACAAGAGCACAATTGTCATTCTCGTCGGGAATGCCATCTCCATCGTCGTCGTCATCGCACGCGTCCCCTTTAGCATCGCCGTCTACATCTTGTTGGTCGCTGTTAGGAACCAGCGGACAATTATCTAGGCCGTCTTGTATGCCGTCACTAGAAGAAGACGAAATTAAATAGTAATAAAAAATGTTCATCAAGCAATGAATCGAATATGTTTGTGCATGCAAAATACATATGATAATAGCTATGAATTATTATGACTGTATACGATCTTATGTTTTGTTATGCCACGTCAGCTTTTTCGACATATTCTTGACACAGTTATGAAATAAAAAGATGTCAGAGTCTCAGCAGCCATCCTAAATTCAGTCATTATCACCTCAGGTTCAGCTACCGCTATCGTATGCCTCAAAAACCTCGCTGCTCAAAAACCCAATATCCAATAGGTAGGCATACGTACAACGAGTAAACGGCTAGCACGCACGAAAATTCAGTCGAATAACTCGACCGATGTTCGGGCATTATAGATGCCCATCCTCAAGGAGTATGCTTGGTGACTATCGCGGCTCTGCGCTGTCTCCTGGCTGGCTGAGTACTACTCACGTTAGTTTCTATAATAATATACTTACTGATCTCTATCCACGTCACTATCACACGCGTCTCCCACGTTATCCCGATCAGCATCTTCCTGCGACGGGTTCCTCACTCGAGGGCAGTTGTCACACGCATCTCCTATTCTATCGCCATCTATGTCTTCTTGTCCCGGGTTGTATTTGCGAGGGCAGTTATCGTCTTCGTTAGGGATGCCTGAGGAAAAATGTGACCTGATAGAGAAATCATAGATGTTTTTGTAGAAACAGGAGTAAGCTTCGAAACTAAATTTCTTGCACCTTTGATAAAATAAACAGAGGGTTTACTTTCATCTATGTCGATTTCCGTGTTTGTGACTTTGTAATGAGGTACATTTTACTGATTTATATATATTTTAAGTCAAAATGGTCATATTGTTCATCATCATCATCATCATTAACAGCCTGAAGACGTCCACTGCTGAACATAGGCCTCCCCCAGAGCACGCCACCTTGAGCGGCTGCTCGCCTCCTGCATCCATCGGCTCCCCGCGGCTTTCACCAGGTCGTCAGTCCACCGAGTGGGGTTCAATAGTTATCAATTACTCACGATCGTCATCCATATCTGGGTCGCACACGTCTCCGTGCCCATCATTGTCGGTATCTTCTTGATCTGGATTGTACCGCCGCGGACAGTTATCACACGCATCGCCGTGTTTATCGCTGCGATCATCATCACGGTCTAACTGGTCCGGGTTGGATACTAGAGGACAGTTATCCTGGAAGCAAAATCAGCATGCTGTGATCTTCAGGGCGTTAGTCAATGTAATGGACATAATTCGTCTTCTGTGTTGTCCAGACGTAGAGACACTATGAACTTCTCTACTCTAGCCAGCATGTACCGTGGGCTGTCTCATAGCAATGAGCGCTTACGACATAGATCACTTCGTTCTTACGGAGAGTTAGAAGGATGCCGCATAGAATTCGTGCCATTTCAGAATTTTTATACCGTTTTAGTCTTTCAGAACTGAAAATCATTGAGCTCCTCATAATCACACTGCCTGACAATGCAAGGCAGTGTAGTTTCGGTTAAACACCTACCTACCTAATAACGGTAAAACAGAGGGCGACATCAGTAATGAGAATGGGAACTATAGAATACTCATTCTGTTGTTTCAAGTTGAGGCCAATAATTTGCAAAATCACAAAATAGGAAAAATCTACTCTGACGCGTAATACTCAGCAAATTATCTGGATCTTACCGGAAGGTTAGGAATCCCATCTCCATCAGCATCAGAATCGCAAGAGTCTCCAATTTGGTCCCCATCAGCATCCTCTTGCCCTGAATTGGAAACATTTGGGCAGTTGTCGGCCGCACAGTTAGGCTCGCTGCAAGGGAGCCTGTGGTCGGGGAAGCCGTCGAGGTCTCGGTCAGGACCGCAGACTGTGCCGTTACCGGCCCATCCAGTCTGAGATGAAAGGTAAGAAATAAAGGTAACGAAATTGGAGGAAATGTAATCAAAATAATTAAGAATTGACATGTTTCTTAACATATGCTGCTTAATTATATATTCAGTACTCCTGCAAGCTTAGTTTCTAGCGTGGCGTAGCTCTCTTATCTGAAAATTCTCTTTATTCAATTCTGTAGCTTTTGAAAACAATCCGCTGTTTGGCTGCGCTTAGCTCTCTATTCAATTCTCAGCTTTTACAAACAATCTGCTGTTTGATGATAATGTAGCTAGTTTATTAGTTTTTATTGTTGTAGTAGTCAGTTTAAAGAATAATGGCACATTGCCAGTAGTAAAAAAATATATTTGTGTCAAATAAATGCCTATGTCTAGATCAGGTAGACGGTGAGGTATGGACAACTTTGATTCTACCAACTTCCTAATCTAAAACCTTTAGCGCCACATAAATATGGTTGGCTGACTGAGATACATCTGGGGTCTGGCGGGGCCTTACCGCACTCAAGAAAGACGTCAAACATAAAACACCCTTCCGTTATTGACATCGTAGATTAAAATATATTACACGTTGCTTCCAAACAGAAGCTCCAAAAGAATAGAAGTGTACTCACAGCACAGACGCACTTGTACCCGAACGCGCAGACGGCGTTGTACCGGCGGCACACCGCCGGATCACAGCGGCGCACCAGCGCGTCCGCCTCCAGCGCGCACGGCCGGGTCGTGTTCACGTAGTACCCGCCTCCACACGGCACGCAAATGTACGAACCCTGCATCATTTTATATTATTCTACTAGGAAAACGGAAAACTAACAGCTTCTTAAAAGCTAATAGACTATGATTATGAACATAAGAAAGCCTTAAAGATAGTTTCCGTAGTTCACGATGTCCTAACAGAAAATAAAATACTAGTAGGTAAGAGTGATCTAAATAACAGGTGAAAGAAAATATTATAATTCATGAATAGAATTAAATTCGAAGCCATATAAATTATATTGGAACGAGATGATAATGATGACAAAGTGATTAAATAAAGAATTGATGATTTATTTAAGTTATTGTAAAGTGATTTGAAAAAAATAATCATCACCTTAGGCCTTTTTCTACCTAAAGGTTGCAATGAAGCAATGCGAACGGACAGCCTATGACGCAATCGACAGCTGCCATCTACCTACTGCGGATCTTACAGGCTAATAGTGACGTTGGACTTGATCCATGAGTCGAGCTTGATTGAGCTTTCGGTAAAGAAATACATCGTGATGAACATAGCATGTTGTTTGGTGAGGATCCGATGGATGCACGAAGCATTAACAGTCACTCAAGGTTGCGCTCTATGCGGGAGACCTATGTATGTTTAACCAGTAGACGTCTCCGGGCTTTTAATGATGATGATGATGATGATGATAATGATAATGTTGTCTGGAGAGCTCCTTATCTTAATTCAGGAGTAGCGTGGTGTCACGTCGTTTAAGCAGCTTTTGGGTGCGTTTACGCTCACGATCCGCACTTACCGGAGTATTAACACAAAGCCGTCCCCTGTTACAAGGATTCCGTCCATCGCTGCACTCGTCTATATCCACACACTGTTCCCTCTTCATGTCTTCCCCTGCCCCGCGCCACCCTTGGCTCCCCTCGTATCCAGGAGGACAGGGGCCACAGATGAACCCGCCTTCCTCATTGGTGCAGGAGACAAGCTCGTCACATGGACGGATCAGGTCGCATTCATCTATGTCGATACAGGAATACCCTGGAAAGGTGAAGCTGCTTAGAAGCGTCAAATTCAATCTGCATTACTTACTCTCTAGCATTGTATCATTATTAATATACAATATATTATATTTATGTTTTAGCTTAGCACTCAATGTGCGTATCAAGAAAAATAAAATAACCCAGAACAAATTTTATTGGGTTGGTAAAAATCGCTACTATGTACCATATTATTATATTGGTGTATTGATTTATTGCATCGTCACAGAAGCGCTCATTAGCACGTTGCTCACGTAACTGAATGTGCATAGCCATAATGCATTAAGAACATAAGAACCTAAGGTACATTATGGGAATGACTGCACCTTTGCAATGCCAAGGTTTTAAAGTAGGTACTGTTTGAGTCTACACACCATTCCACTTGAAACCCCTCGGGCATCCAACGCAGTCATAGTAAGGGCTGGTCGCTTTGGGCACGCATTTTCTTTCCCTACAGGGCCTCTGGTTATCACATAGATGCTGGCATTGCTGGCCATTGCCAACGTATCCAGCTGGGCATTGCCCGCACCGAGGCCCTGAAGCTGTTTCTGTACATTCAACCCCTGAAAAAGGCAACGTTCGTCAGTAGGTGGTAAATGTTCGCGATTCCTGAACGTGCTGGTTTACCTCAAGATCTATGCAAATTCTGAACATCATTTAGAAAGTTATTGAACGAACTTGAAACACAGTGCGTAAGATTAAAAATTGCAACAGCTACCACTACTATATAGTGCGGGGAAAGTGCTGGCTAACCTGAAAAATCTACTCAAATAGTAATTGCCTAGTACAAAAACGTTTCTATATGTTAGGTACCTATTACTCTTTAATTTTGAGGGGGGTTCTTGTTTATTTTAGTTAACTATTCATTCCATGTTTCCAGTTTTGCTTGACCCTAAGCTCCAATCTTACTTACCTTGAAAGCAAGTGTTGGCCCGACAAGAAATCCGATAGCAGTCCTGTCCGTTACCGTGGAAGCCCGAAGGACAGGATCCACAGCGGAAGGAGCCATCAGGCAGGTCCCGGCATGGGACACCTTCGGGGAAAAAGGAATTAATTGAGTAAACCTAAACTTTAGTCTTTGGATTAACTCATGCAAAACTGGAGTGGATCAGGTTTAATTAGGCGTTTGGTTTGACAGGATTACATTGTGATAGTTTAAGTAAATTAAGTGCTATTATCTCAAGGATTGCAACTCAGTCATATCGAGGAAATCCAAACATCGGGGACAGGTTTTAGAAGATTATTTCCAGGAAGCCTGTAAGCTTGTAAGAGTGTACAAAAAGGTAACTATAGGGTACCTTTTTGATCTAGTGATCTAGCATAATCAGTCAGCTATGAAAACTATTATAGTTTATACTTACGTCCTCCAAAGCAAGGGTTGGAGCTGCAGGCCGAACGACAAGTCTGCCCATCACTTGTCTGCCTTCCTGGACACCTTTCACATCGGTAACCTTGGTCAGTATCGACGCACCTCTCCTCTGTAAAACAAATATAAATTAAAGAATATCAACAGCCAAGAAAGAGTCACTGCAGACAATTGTTTTACGTACCTACACAAAACTAACTCTCTCTCCAGCTTTCTGAATGAAACTCTTAGTAGCTTTATTTTAAGTTCTATTTTATACGTTGAAATTGAAATAGAATTTAGTCATAAGGTACAATTTTAAACTTACCGCCAGAACAAGGTCTTCTGTTGCACAAGATGGCCCTGCATCTCTTCCCGTCTCCTTCCATGCCTTGCGGACATTCTCCACATTCGAAACCAGTCGCTACGTTTCTGCACTCCACACCTATGATGGGTTACCCATAATAATGTCAAAACAGATGATACCTATGCCTACTACATGACCTTCGAAAAAATCAGTGGGGCCTTTGAATAAGGATGTAGGGACACACGTTGTTTAGGTTATTGCCGACGTCAGCGCCGACCTATATAAAGGAGCGCGAGTTTAAAATAGTTAGTTCATTCCGCTATCCGACACCGCCCCGAGCGGTCGTCATTCGAGCGCTCTCAGTACGCGCTTCCGAACAACTCGGCACACCTCGGTCCGCCCGGCGCCGCCATCTTGTGCGGCCGCCTCTCGCGCGCCACCAAACCGCGCCCGCGCTCACCTCACCCCGCCTTCGCAGGCAAACCCGTCTCGCGAGTGTCGCGAGTGAAGAGACTGATTGCTGGTTTTTGGACAATATTAGCGCCGTCGCTACCAGTGCCGCGAGTGTTGTGCGCGTTTCGCCGTTGCCACGCACGAGCGTGAGCCGCGGCCCGAGTGCGTTGCCGCCGTCGCCGCGTAGCCTCCGCGCTCGCGCGCGTGACTGGCTGCCGCCGCGTCCGGGTACACTCGTCGTCGCAGCAGGAGCTGCAGAAGGCATAGGGATCCGCGAGCCAGGTATTCACCCGCGCTGCCTTGCAGACGGTACGTTTATTAGGACTACATCTTAGGCACACACCGCTCTGCCTTATAGGCAGGGCGTGCTTATTTACTCCCCGCACCATCCCGGGATTCGCCCGGGATGGAGTCTATCCCGTCGGATGTTGCCGCAAGGCAATTATTCGAATTTTTTGATTGGGCCATTCGGGCCAACCCCGACTTAAAGGACCTTTGGTCCAAATTTATTGCCTCCACCCCCACCGCACTGGTCGCCAGTGAGCCCGCATCACCGGTGATGCCCCCGCCATCCTCCTCTGTTAGCGTCGCCCGCGCACGCATACCGGAGAAAGTTGCTTCCCGCAACCACTCCCGCTCTCCCGCCCTCCGCGGACCCTCCTCAACTCCTACGCCACGTAGCCGTGACGTTGTCGCCAGTGAGCGTTCGCGCTCACGCTCGCGCTCGCCCATCTTTTCTGCTCCACCAGAGGAAGTGATCACTTCTCTGATGGAGTTTGATACCCCCGCCTCTCCTGACCCTGTTGATGCTGATGGCTTTATCACGGTCACGAAAGGAAGGAAGCGCCCCGCGGCTACCTCCTCTCCTCCCCCGCCGCCCAAGTCTGCTTGCCCTTCCGGGGCAGTAGCTGGTCCATCGGACCGCAAAGTCTCATCTGCCTTTGAGGCTGACGTGCCCTCCTCGGGGCCGTCAACCTCAAAATCAGAGCGACCTCCTCCCCCTCTTTTCATCCAGGAGAAGGCGAAGTGGAGTAACGTCGCCTCTCTCCTAAAGTCACGTAAAGTGAATTACACTTCCGCCAGGCCGACCAGCACGGGCATTAAGGTTCAGGTCACAACCTCAGACGACCATCGTCACCTCACCCAAATTCTCCGCCAAGAGAAAATAGGTTTTCATACCTATGCCCTCGAGGAGGAGAAAGTACTCCGCGTAGTTCTACGCGGGGTACCTAAAGAGGTGAAGGAAGAGGTTATTCTGACCGACCTCAAAGCCCAAAGCTACCCTGTGCGGGAGGTTCACCGCTTGTACAGTGGACGCAATAAGATCGCATTCGATCTTGTTCTGGTTGTCCTCGATCGCTCGGCAAGGGGGAAGGCCATCTTCAATTTGAAGGAGGTCAACCAACTTTCGGGGTTCACGGTCGAGGCTCCACACCGAAATGGTGCTCCGTCCCAATGCCATCGCTGCCAGCTCTATGGGCACGCGGCACGGTTTTGTTTTGCTAGGCCCCGCTGCGTTAAGTGCCTTGGGGATCATGGCACCGCGGACTGTCTCCGTACTCGGGACAGCCCAGATCCGCCAAGCTGTGTGCTGTGCGGGACCTCAGGGCATACCGCGAACTATCGCGGTTGCCCCAAGGCACCACGCAGCACACAGAGGCCTAGCGGGCGTGCACCATTTCGCCCCAATCCCCCGACCTCTCGCTCTCAAGGGATCAGCCCTAAGCTATCCCTTGTCCCATCGAGCACTCAGCTCTCTCAGGCACCGTCTCCCGCAGTCAACGCCTGGGCCAAGCCCCCGAGCATGGTTCGGGCGCAGGCTGCGCCAGCGGCACCTCGCAGCGCTCCAGCTATTGCTAAAGCGCTGCCTCTTGCTCACGTTAGCCCCCCCGCCTCGAAGCCTAGCCCCTCTGGCCTGGCTTCATCTTCTCTGATGGAAGATCTGGCTCTGATTAAGCAGAGCCTGACAGCCATTGACCTGAAGGAAGTGCGTGTGCTAGCACACAAACTTCGTTCAGCCGTCACTCCCGAGGACCGCTTCTGTGCCCTGGTCCAGCACGATAACATTCTTGACGCTATCATGCGCTGCCCCTTACCCTCTTTTAGTAATATCTAATATGGATAGTACACCAAAAAAGGTAAAACCTCGCTCCGTAGCGTTAGCGTTCTTCAACGCAAACGGTCTCGCTCGTCAACGCGACTTGGTTCACGACTTTTGTAAGACCCATCAGGTCGATGTGATGCTCGTGCAAGAGACCCTCCTGAAACCCAGTAAGCGGGATCCTAGGATCGCCAATTACGTCGTGGTTCGTAATGATAGGCTTACCAATGCCGGAGGCGGTACGCTTATCTATTACAGAAGGTCTTTTCACTGCATCCCAATTGATACTCCCTCATCCTTAGTTAACTTAGAAGCCTCTTGCTGCCGCTTAGCTATGAACGGCCATCAGCCGATCATACTAGCGTCTTGTTACCTCCCTCCCGACAAACGTTTGCTCAGTAGTGATATCAACGCACTACTTTCTCTGGGAAGCTCCGTCATACTGGCGGGAGACTTCAACAGCAAACACGTTATGTGGAATTGTCACACTTCCAATACCAACGGTAGGATACTCGAACAACTAACTGACCCACGACCAGACACAGACCACCACACCTTTGACATTATCGCACCCATGACTCCGACCAGGTTCCCCGGGAATCTCTCCCAACGACCAGACATACTCGACATAGCACTTTTAAAAGGCGTAACCCTCAGGTTAGGCTCGATAGAAGTGCTCCACGAACTTGACTCTGACCACCGCCCTGTTCTCATGAGACTAGGCTCGGACTCTACTGAACTTCCACCTCAGACTAAGACAGTGGTGGACTGGAAGCGATTGGGGGAATCCCTGAAAGCTATCAGTTCACCTGACTTAGACAAGATACCCGACGACATACAGACACTAGACGACGTTTCCTCCGCGATCGACGCTCTCTCCAGTCACCTCAACACCGTAGTCGGTGAGTCCTCGAAGCAGGTACCAGTGGTGGACCACCGCTGGGATCTGCCCGAGGACGTGAGGAGACTGATGACAGCAAAGAACGCCGCCACTAGGGCATACGACGCGGCCCCGACCCAACGTAACAAATCCACCTTGAATTTCTTACAGCGTGCTGTTAAGAAACGCATAGGTGATCTTCGCGCTCAGAACTGGACAGACCTACTTTCGGGGCTCGAGCCAACCCACCAGGCATACTGGCGATTGGCTCGAGCCTTGAAAAGTGACACACTTAGAACGATGCCCCCTCTTGATAGGCTGAACCAAGTCCCTGCGTTCGATGACGAGGAAAAAGCTGAGTGTTTAGCTGAGAGCCTCGAGGCCCAGTGTAACCTTTCCTCCGATCACGTTGACCCTGTCCACCTCCATACGGTGGTCAGTGAAGTTGAACGTCGTAGCTCCCTGACGCCCTCCGACCCCCCTCTCGAGCTTATTAGGGCCGCTGAGGTTGAGTCTGTTGTCAAGGATCTCATTACCCGTAAAGCCCCCGGCGCTGATGGTATCAGCAACAAAGTGGTCAAACACTTTTCGGTCCCCTTGATCTATCTCCTAGTCAGCATCTTCAATGCGGCTATGAGTAATTGCTCTTTTCCCGTTGCGTGGAAGTCCGCCGACGTCATCGGCATCCACAAGCCAGGCAAGAAGGCTACCGAGCCCTCTAGCTACCGGCCTATTAGCCTCCTCAGTACTCTGGGGAAGATCTACGAGCGTCTCATTCGGAAACGTCTCTGGACCCATGTTCACGAACATAAACTCCTTCCCGACGAGCAGTTCGGCTTTAGAGCCAGACACTCTTGCGTCCAACAAGTGCACCGCATCACGGAGCACATCCTTGATGGCTTCAATTCGAAGCCAAAACCCAAAGGCACTCTTGCAGTCTTCTTAGACGTAGCGAAAGCTTTCGATAAAGTCTGGCACGACGGCTTGATATTCAAGCTGTACCACATCGGCGTGCCGGACCGTCTTGTGCACATCATACAAGACTTCCTTAGGGATCGAAGCTTTCGCTACCGCGTTGAGGGGGAGCGATCCTCTCCCCATCCTATCAGAGCCGGAGTACCCCAGGGCTCCGCGCTCTCCCCCTTGCTATTCTCGTTGTACACCAGCGACATTCCGCGGTCATTTCATCCCAGTGTGCAGCTTGCACTCTTTGCGGATGATACCGCCATCTACTGCTCCGGATGGCAGAGAGTCCATATGCGTGGTCGTCTCCAACGAGCCCTCACCGAGATCGGTGCGTGGTTCAGGAAATGGCGGATCACGGTTAACCCAGATAAGAGTGCAGCGATGTACTTTTCTGACTATAAGCGTGGTCCGCCATTGCGACCGCTGTCCTTGTTCGACAAGCCCATCCCTTGGGTTCCGTCTGCCAAATACCTGGGGGTTACCCTTGACACCAAGCTCAACTTCAGAGACCATATTAAGCGAGTGCGCGATAGGGCGGCCTTCGTCTTAGGCCGCCTACACCCTCTCCTCTGCAAGGGTAGTAAAATGTCCCTTAGAAATAAGGTGACACTTTACAAAACTTGCGTTCGCCCGATTATGACCTATGCATCTGTCGCGTTTGCTCATACATCCTCAGTCCACCTGGATCGACTTCAGGTTATCCAGAACCGCTTTATCCGCAAGGTGGTCGGAGCTCGCTGGTACCAGCGTAACTCCGACCTCCATTGCGATCTCGAACTCCCATCCATCCGTCAGTTTATGAAGGATGCATCCCGCCGCTATTTTGACGCGGCACCCCATCACCCCAACCCTCTCGTAGTCCAAGCATCAAGTTACTCTACAGACATGACAGACCCGCCACCCCGTCGTCGCCGCCCAAGACACGTCTTGAGCGATCCGGATGATCCTATAGCAGCCGTTGTGTCGGCTGCGCTAGGATCACCGGATCAGTCTAGCCCTCCTGGCTCAGGTACCGCTTTCGGCACCGGTATAGGTTACCAGCGTAACACAATCAGACACCGACCCCGCCGGCGAGGTCGACGTACCCCCCGTAGGTTAGCTAGAACGGTCGCGACTTTCCATAGGGTCCACTCTTCCAGTGGACGTAGCCTTCTCGATCCTCTTATCCCGGCAACGGCCCAAGCCGAGGCTCGCACCCCAGGGGTGCCCTTGTGCTAGTTGTCTCCCACTTTTAACGGTTGGGCGCCTTAAGCGCCTGCCCTCCTGCCCGGTGACGCTGTAAAGGTCGGTAGAGACCAACAGCATTAGCCCGTTCAAAAAAAAAAAAAAAAAAAAAAAAAAAAAATAGTTAGTTAGTTCGAAGTTAGTCACGATGTTAGTCGCAAGTTAGTCGGAGTCTTAGACGCGTGTCCGAACATAGGTACCCCGAGTTATTAAGTTTATTGGATTTCTGTAAAATATAATAGTGTTCAGTTCAGTCGTGACAATATATTTGGTAAAGAACAATACCATTTTTATTTATCCCATTCCGGTAGCGAAATTAGTAATTAACTTGAACCCTAAAAGTAGCTATCTAAAGGTACAAGTACTATTATTTATTCTGTGCTATAGATACTTAAGACAAGATATAAATAGAATCATTGAACACTAAGTACTGCTCATCTGCACCAAAATTTGACAGCCCCTAATTTCACACTTATATCTCTATGGCGTACCTACTACCTACTGCGACGCATTTGGGTATATTTTCTAGAGAGATAAGGAGCTGTCAAACTTTATAGGGCGACGACGACATTTCTAAGATACATACATATTTATTACACATATGCTATAGCTAAATGCAACATTGAAGGGTATGCTTAAACCTACGACACAAGATTAATTTCTTAGTGTAGGTTAAGCATGTCATTAAAATAGCACACTGTTTACCTACAAGCTATAGCTTCGTTTTGTGACCTGTGACATGTAATTGTGATTGTATATTTTTGTGTATAAATTGTGTTTATGTTTATATAACTTTCATAGATGACATTTAAGACGATAAATATAAAATATTTAGATCACAACGATACTTGCGCTTCCAGTATTATATAAAGCTTCTTAGAAGTGCTCATTTCCTACAAAACTTACTAAAACTTATTAGAATTCAAATTAAGATCTTTTTTAAGTTAGTTATGTTAATGAATCATTCTCAATTTACATATTCATGAATATGATGTGCTTACATATTCTCAGCCTTTCTATATTCCTAAAAGAAAAAATAACAAGTTGGTAAACCAACATTATTTACCTTTTCTATTTAACAAGGCTAATCTTTTTTAAAGGGGTCAATGTTTTAAGATATAAAGACCATTATTTCATTTGCAAAATAAACATTAAAACAGTTATTAAAGTCTATTTTACGCATGTTGGGTCCTACTTCTATCAGATTTTGTGTTTTAGTTGCATTATAAAAAAACATTAAATTTTAACCGACTTAACAAAACCTTAACTCCTTTGAAAGAGTGGCAACTTTTTGCCGACCAAACTTTTAATGTATTCTGCCTACAGAGTTATCTGTCCCCACTGATTTTTCGTCCTTGCCAAAATTAGCAGCTATTCATTCAAAGAATAAGGTTAATCAAGCAACATGACTTTCATTTATTCACGAATACCAAACGTGGGTGAGACTCGGAACTCTGTAGGCAGACGTTTATCAAATGAATTGATAGGTATCGTAGAAATAAAACCCGGTGTTAAAGCACGCAAGTATTTTAATCAACAAAACCCACACAAGTTGCTTGATTTACCTTATACAACGCTGATTATTAATGCTATAGACCAAAAAATGACATTATTAGATTAAATAATAAAGCTAATAAAAATTTAGATTTACTATTTAAAAGATTTTTCTTATAATTACTGCAATGAAGTAACTTACTACTAGCTCATAGATTAATGATCAAATAGAATCTAATCATATGCCAACGAATCACGAAAAATGCATCCAAATAATGAATTTAAAAAATTAATGAAAATTACACCAAAAAGATTAAAAACACAGACATTTTACAGTCAAGTTATGAAAAATAGCAGTTAGGACAAGTAAAGATGTACTAATAACCAGGATAGCATGAGTTTCCAGAACATCTTTCCACCGGGGGAGGGGCAGGCACTCTATTGCAGCATTGACTGAGGCGCCTCCTCAAGTCTTCTATCGTGCCCTTCTGATCCACCACCTCTTGACGAAGTAGCTCTATGGTTTGACGGAGCATTGTCAGCTGCTTAATCACTTCATCTGAAAAGAATAATAAATACATAATGATTCAAATAAAATATCTTTAACTTTTATTTTTGTCATTACTTTAAAAATTGCCGAGATTTGGACACACATTGCATATCTGTTTAGCTCTCATTGCAAGAAAATAGCTACTATTGTAAATTGATTTTTTACTTCAGCATTGATTCATATGTTGTTCGTTCATACCTACACGTAGTACTATATATTTATTCTGAGACTACACTCATAATTTTTGTGGCCTATGTTCTGGCTGATGACATGACTGTTAAACTTTATAAACTTGACAAAAAAGTAGAGAAAGTAAAGTAGAAAAGTAAAATAGATTTCCGTTTTCTTTAAGTCATAAAAAATACAAACCATCGCAAGATTCGATGGCATTTGAAGGTATATCTCCTCTTGGTGGCACCGTGCTTGTCCTGAGATCATTTGCAATAAAGTTGTTATTATACTGATCCCCTTGCATTTCTTCCTCCCGCTTCTTTCTTTCTTCGTTCTTAATAAAATCTTTAACTTCAATAACATCTGAATGAGATTGTTCATTTTCGTCTTGATCTACAGTGACGAGTGAAGGTGATCTCAATGTGTCTTCTTGAAGATTACAGCTAAGAGAATCTAGAGCCGCCTTTTCACTGTTATAGATTTTGATAGGTGCGCTTTCTTCGTGATACTGAAAAACATATAAAATTATTATTCTATAACCCTAAAAAGTATGAATCAGTCCTTATATATTATGATACCTTACCGTTTTTTATATAGCAACTATAGAATTAAAGCAAAAACACCATTAGTAGGTACCTATATTTTAGTTCACCACTTTTTGATTTTACAAATACTTTTGAGTATGTAACGGAGAGGTAACTCACCAATTTTAGTTTCTGACTAGATAGAATTTCCAGCAGATCGTATTTACCCGACAGGGCATGCCAATGAAGTGGATTGCATCCAATGATTAGTTTCACCCTTTTGGAAGTAGCCACTAATATGAGGGTTTCTTTAGGGTGCGCTCCTAGACCCCATGATACTGACTTGAGATGACCTCCATGAAGAGTTTCAAGGGTTGCTAAAATAGACAAATACTGAATGACAATAAAGTTAAATAAAATAAAAACGGTTTAGATCTACTTATTAGCATTTCCTCTCACGGGATTTAAAAATCGGTTATTTTACTTCATTCATATTATAAGTACATGAAGGAAGATGATGGTTATGACATAGATATAATTAATGAAATGACATCAACGCAACATCATTTTACCATAAGGATATGCGGTTTTAAACATTAATTCTGTTAAACACATCACGTTTTTAATGACATCATAAAAACAACTGGACAGTAGTTTCTGTGAACTCATTAAACTATTCAGAGCGTTTCAATGTTATAAAATTATCTAAATTGAACTGACTGACCTTTATTGCTCTTTTTATTGTAATACAGCCACATCGCAGTATCCTCAGATCCTTTGGCATGTAGCAGTTCTTCTCTCCGGGCGTCCGTACCCTGGGGTCCTCTCATGATTACCACCGCTTCACCACCATAACGAGCTGTGCTCGCTGCTGACATAACATCGTTCGTTGCATCTGAAATTAAAAAAGTGCTGTATATTCCAAAACTTTCTTTTCACTCTTTAATTTTTATCTGGTTTCTTCCTTTTTTAATATTTATAATACGTGGGCGTTTAGGAGGTTCAAACCCAATGGGAAAGTAGCCTTTATTCTCTCTTACTTTAAGAAAACTTTGAAAGGAGGATCATTAAATACTTTCAAATGTAAATTTCTTTGCGCAACTCCCTAAAATAGATATAATTTTTATTTCGTTGAGTTCTTCGTAGTCAATGAAGTGGATAAATTATAAGATAGGTACTTTCAAGTTAACATCAAGACTCTTCACACACCATTTACATTTTACATAGCACAAGAAATCTGCGAAGTACCTACATCAAAGCTTTCAAGCAAATTGGGCAATTTTATTTGCAAGTACCGACCTATTAAACAGCTGAAACATAGTAAGAATAGGTATTACAGACAATCCTGAATTATGTCTGTCTCGTCTCTACAAAAGCACCTAATTCTGCCATCTTATGAAAAAACCCTCCAAATTTATGTACCTAAATCTGCACGTGACACCAGTATTTCTTTACGTAAAAAATGAAATATATGATTCCTTGAAAAACTGATTAAAGTAGGAGTTTGTTTCTACAAACTTAGATACGGTTGACTCCATCCATATCTATATGATCTCTAGCCGTCTGTCTCCCTAAAGGGACAGGACTGCGGTAGGTAGGTTGGCGGCAATATTGAAACAAAATTACTGAGATCCCATTGTTCAGAAATCAAAATACCTGAAAGATGCAGCGAAGGGCTGGCCACTATTATAGGTGGACTGACGACGGCGACCTGTACCACGGGGAAATATGGTCCAGTCCGCTCAACCAGTCAAGTGGCGCTCTATGGGCGATGTTCAGCAGTAGGCGTCTTCATCATCATCATCATCATTATCATCAACCAGTGAGTGACAGCTGATAATGATGATAATGATGGTGATAGTACATTGAAAATATTTAGTTCATCAGTGTCACCAAACGTATATTTTTAAATCTCTGTTAGGATAAAGCATTACTTATAATTTAATACGTAAAAATGTAGTGTTCTCGTGTGAAATTGTACCAAAGGTCATAAGTTCACGAGATAAATAAGATATTGTGTAGAATTTGTGGATTCTGCCGATAAGGAACGTCAACCCGACACGTGACGTGTTGCTAAACAGTTATCTATTTTTACAGGTTTTTTAAAACTTTAGATCGGCTTTTGTTTTACTATTTATTATGCTGTAGAGTGAATGTAGAATTACATACATGATACAAATCTTGAGGTTAGTCACTTTAGAAGAATTTGTCTTTACCTATGTGCAGGCAAAAATAAAACAAAAGAAAATACTGAGTATAGCTTTGCTACTGTTGTGCAGTATTTATTTAAGGAGGACCAATATTTAGTAGAGAATGTGCAAGCTCGTCTAGATTTTGCTTGTGCTTCACCAACACATTGGATCACTGGCTGCTACAAAAAAGACTCTATATTGCACAAGCTCCTTCAAGTCAGTTCTCCATCGGGGTCGAGCAAGTTATTCTGGGCCGGATGACACAACCACTGTCCACGCTTGACTCACTGATTTGTTTGTTTCTTTGCACCGCTATTTCAAGTTCGGAACTTAACCGCCGGGGTTAATTTCCAAAGGGCATTTGTCATTTACTTTGAACTACATGCGCTAAAATAACAAAAAAACGAACAAATGGGGCTTGTTCAAACTAGACCTTGTTACCTAGTTAACTTTAGGATTTGATAGCTCAGCCTTAAAGAGCAAATCCATAATAATTTAATGATTCTTGGAGGAATCTCTTTCTTTTTTTTATGGCTTCAAACACTCCAAAGTCGTTAGTGCATAGAAAGAACGCCATCTGAAGTGTACTGTTTGTGACCCAAGAAGTAGGTTAGCCCATTATTTTTTAATTTTCTTGAATTTCTTTACTGTGCTGGACTATGATAGGCTCCAGAATATCCAACTTCTAAACAAATATTTGAGTGTGTCAAAACACGAAAAATACATTTTCAAAGGGATAACCTCTAGGATGGAAAGGAAAACATAGAGAATTGAACAGCGTCAGGTACCCATTTCAATAATAGGTACCCGTGCGTAACAATCAAAGCGAAACAAAGTAAACATTTCCAGTCACTTTGTCAGAGATTTTACATATTTAGCATTTATTATTCTGTTTATAATGAATATAATGAAGCATGTTGTCGTCGACCTAGTCGCTCAGAAATCCGAATATGTACCTCGTCTTTTACCATTCAGTTCAAAAAAATGTTACCTTTGTTTTCTAAAAAAATACTAGCTCTCTTCGAAATTTATTTCGTGAGAATGTTAATCTAAAGGCAGCGCTGCCTTTTTAAATCCCATTTGGTTCTTACATGCCAACCGTTAACATAAACCCAACTTTTGTTTAATTTAATTGGTTATTCATTTGAATAGGTCGGTGTTGTTTCAGTTAGGTATTCTGAATTTAAGCTTTTTTATGTCTCAAAATCTTAACGTTTTTCAAGCGTTTTTCCGATCCCTTTTAGCAGCATCTAGGTATATGTATAATATAACGTTGGGCGAATATCGTAGGTCTGTATAGATACCTATTTAGATAACCGACGAACAGCTTTTTTTTCCATGTAGGTAAATGAATGACGTGCCGAGCTAGGCGTTCACCTGATGTTAAGCATCACGGCTGCCCATAACAGTTTGTAGTATCACTCGGAACTCTAAACAAATACAGTTTTGCGTGACACTGCACTGCGCACGTCATACTGAGACTTCACACAGTATAGCAATAAGATTACTAGACCGTGTGATCAGATCATAAAGTCCCATTTGCCCAGTAATTTCACTAGCTACAATCCCCTTCAAACCGCGGCAGAATAACTGGCAAAGCGGCGGTATACCATAACTACCGAACTTTGCAGAAAAGTCCTATACCGCCCAGTAAAACATGTCTATAGGTATTTAGAGCGTAACGTTTCGTCCTTATTACCACAGTCGGAGACGTATCGTAGAACAGACTATACGGTAGAATTCCATGCCGTAATAAATAATTGAGTACACAACAGAGCCATATCTATCGGTATATACTCTACCTATATCATAAAGTCAATTTCACAGTCATGCAAGTCTGTAAAATAAACGTTTCCGCGACAAATAATTATATACGTACATTAAAATCTTCAACAAACTAAGTATCTACATCTGTACATCTCTCATCTCCTTCATCTAGCATCCTTAAAGGCCTATTAATTGGCTCGATCCCGTAACATGGGATACCATACCAATAGGTAACCGCGCGTGACGTCAGATTAACCGATATATAACGGTAGCAAGTAAAAACTGACTCGTATTGCCTTGTACGGCCTTCCTGGCTTTGCGTCCTGACCTGAATGTTGTATAATATATATAGTATGCCTTCAAAGGACGGAGTGTAATGAAAACAAGTATCAAATTCCCTTGACACAACGTAAGCTTTTGAGTGGAACGTTGAAGTAGATCAGCTAAATCACCTAACCACCCAGCTAAATGCATAAACATTTCATAGTTTGTCTTAGAATTGTATCGCGACGACTAAAGTTGCCATTATATGTTGGGCACATTATGAAGTGAAATAATCTATACTTATAATAAAACTGTAACAGGGTCAACCATGTACATTAGAGATATTTTGAACAATTTTGTTGTAGGGCTCTCTATAATCGATACTAAAGCCAAAACTATAATTTTTTTCATCACGCTGAAACTACTGAATGGATTCAAATGAAACTTGACATGATTTGAGTTCATATTACGAGGTAGGCTATAGGATACCTTTAATCCCGAAATTCAGCACGGTTCCCGCGGGAGAAGGGATGAAAATAAAAATATGTACTTATTTGTAATTAACGCGTTGTGAAAAGGTGGTGTTTGAAATATATACGGGTCAATATTTCAAACACCACCTTTTCAACAAAAAAAAAGAATGAATGAAATCGGACCCTCTTCCTTTAGACTGAGATAAGGCATAAAACTAGTAAACCCGTGCGAAGCCGGGACGAGTCAGCTAGTCTACTATAGTCTCTATTGTATGCGCTATTGCCATGTTCAACAGATTCGTACGTTGAGACAAATACCAATAAACCAGCCCAGGTATAATATCACATAGGAACCACCCTAATAATCAAAACAACAATGTAAACATGTTGCCATGTACAAATTAGGCTATCAAAACCCGACGTGGGTCGCCAGTCGTCGCCTAATAAAGTCATAGGTCCAACCGGATTCGCATTCCGATGTTCAACCCATGTTCTGGCTGTTTATTAACAAGTACTATAATATTATCTATCACAATGTATTTATGAAGTGTTTAATAATGAATTTATAATACTATAACAGCGGCTGTATATGGGTTTGTGGAAATAATCCTTTCTTTTCGTGGGTATTATATTAAGAAGCATGCAGGGCCGAGCTTTAACTGACTGCTGTTTTGATAATTAGAACGATTTGTTTCACATATGGTTTAGTAGAGTAAAAAGTGTCATCAGTAGTTATTATTATTAATTGCAAAATAATAATTAAAAATGAGTACATTATGATATAAGTGTGCAAAGTTGATCATTGCACTCGAGGCAGTAATATACGTTATGGGAGCCGAGATTGTAATGATCAATGCACACGCATGTCATACGACGTTTTTCATCACAGTTGCGAGGAAAAAACAGTTGTATTGTTAATTTACTTTGTGAAAAATGTCGTGCAGGCTTCTTATGCTACGAGCCGTCAGAGAAAATCCGAGTTGATGGCGTGAACAAAATCGACATCGAGTAAAACGAAACGAAACGAAAACCGGAACTGGAACTGGAACTGAAACTGGAACTGGAACTAGAACTGGAACTGGAACTGGGACTGGGACTGGGACTGGGACTGGGACTGGAACTGGAACTGGAACTGGAAACGAAACCAAACGACGAAAATGTATATAACTTGCAGTGAGTCGGTGTGAACAGTAAAATTTTTGGCTTGGCCTTGGTTGAGCCCGTTATGAATTGTTCGATTACTTATATCATAATTATTATAAATTTATTTTGAATTGTAGGTGTTATAGTAGGTAAAGTATTAATTAGATTTGTGTTACCATAAATTAGTTAAGCTTACGCAGAATTCCAAATTAGCATTTAGGTGCCTACTCGTGCCTAACTTGATATTTGTGTATCTAAGTACAAACTTGTCGGCCTGGAATTATTTGATTTATAACAACAATAAATTAAACATGCCATCGTAAAAAGTTAAATATTGTAGCAGAATCGTCTAATTGTTCTGAAACAAACATTAGCGTGGTTGAAATCTCATTATCGTAAAAATTAGAACAACAGACTGTTTTATTACTAAGCTTTGCTTTTCGTTAGCCCTATTGCAATACCAATAAAGAGCATAATTACGCAATATTTTTACATGCTCATACAACTTATTTGTATTGAATAATATTCAGAGTGAGCAGCTTTTAGTTCACAAAGAAAACCTTTCCGTTGCGAAGAAACTGCATTGGATTATATTGAAACTCGAATATAGCTGAGTTCACTTTTACGTTGAATTGGATTTGAAAAGTAGCTTGCTCGATATTTCAGAATAGGTACCTTACTAAATAATAGGTAAGTACCTAAATAACAATATTATTAGGTAAATTTGAAAAGTAGACTTCTAAGTAATAATTTATGTACCTCTCTACTTCTCAGACGATTTGCAACATAATGGTATGATTTACTTGACACATTTTTTACATAGTAACGAAAACGTCCAAGGAGGTGAAAGGGTTTTATTTGGTACTTTGGTCTTGAAATCCAACAGACATGTGACTTGTATTGTTTAAGAATCACAATAATTGTGTAATTGAATTCATTAGCTACTCCTGCCACCAAAAATTTTTGAAATCTAACCCATAGATTTGGTATTTACAATTCCAAAAAATAGGATTACTTACCTACTTAATCAACTGCTACACTACAAAATTGAATTGAAATAATCATATAAGTACTGTTTTTAATTATTACATACAAGGTATATAAACTTTTAAAAGTATATTAAAATCATTGTCGCCTACTACGTTAGGCGCCGCGGCAGCCTTAACAATTTACAAAGAAAAATATTTTCATTTGCACTCTTTAATAATCTTCAACAAATGATGTAATAACATGTACCTACTTAATTTACGCCAATGAATTCAATTGCATCCTGCATAATATGAGCTTTCCGTGGATATATAATTTGTAGGTATCTGTTGGAGACAGAGTACCGTTTTTGAAAGAAGTCTTAAACTTGGACCTCGTTAATTTACCAGAATTTGATTAGGTAGTTGGTTACTTCTTTTGAATAATTTTTGTGACCTACTTTGTACTACGGGAAACCTTCAAGATAGACATCGACTACCACATAAGTTCATAAGTACCTATTTCGCTTGAACGAATAATATTTCGTTATAGATTATATAGACAAGGTCGAGCTAATGATCAAGCCTAGGAACCTACATTACTATTGTTATTAGGAACGCGTTAATTTTGATGATCTCATAACATTGCGTCAAGTTTAGTGAGTTAGTGGATTCTTTATGTCAGACATATGCTACCCAGCATATTTGGGCGTAATTAAAAAAATTGTGTTAATTTCACCTGATGGAAGGATGGCGGCACAGGCCGCATTTGACCGCATCAATCTCATCTGATGGGAAGTGATGATGCGATCTACGATGGTAGGTAGTAGGTCTGGTCTTTTTTTTTGTTTTATAACTAGATAGGCCCGCATTTGACCGCAATTTCACCTGATGGGAAGTGACGATGCGGTCTACGATGGTACAAGCTTGCCTAGAAGATACCTATTCACTCGCGACTTGAAGAGCTCCAGATTGTACTTATCGGAAAACAAAGACGCTGGTAAAATATTATTCAATTCCTTCTTTTTTTATCAATGATAGGCTACATTTGACCACTGTCTAATTTCTAATTTCCGTAATGGTAAGCGTTATGACTGCCTATAACAGTGAAAACTTTAAATAAAGTTCTACGTGAGACGTGTATTGGCCCATTAGGTGGACCAAAGATTATAAAGCCCGTTGATAGCTCGTGAACATAATTTCTCCTGCAAACACGACTCCCTTGCACGGGCAGAGGGCAAAGTAACAGCAAGTACACTTACTTATTCTGGATTTATAGTCAATGAGGTGGACCGACGGTCTGGTGAAAACCGCGGGGAGTCAATGTATGCAGGATGCGAGCATCCGCTCAAAGTGGCGCTCTGTGGGGGATGCCTATGTTCAGCAGTGGACGTCTTCAGGCTGTTGATGTGAACAATTAATAAGCCAAAAATTTATATTTGCCAACATTTTTTTTAAACAACTGCTAATCTTGCCAACAACTACGTGTAACTACACTACCTACCTACTAGAAAATCATTTAGACTGCATTGCGCTCGTCATGCTGATAATAATTTATAGGTCGCAAGCTCTCAATAATTTCACTAGTAACAGTGCATTTAAACTGGAACACAACAGTGTTCTTATTGTTGCTGTTTGTTTTAACATAGAAACTATGTAGGGTTTTCGAAAAATTCCAAACCCTAACTGGTATACACAGAATTCGCCCTATTTACATAGGTCCTGGTATAGAGGATTTTACAGACTGTTAAAGAAAAGTGGGTGAAAGCGCAGGCAGCGTCTAGTTATACATCGAATTGTCATAGAATAAGTCTACTAACCAGTCTACTAACTAGTCTACTATTTTGGTCATGGTTTTATGTAGGTTTACAAGTAAATACATAGGCATTTAGTTATTAGGTACCTACTATAAATCTGCAGAAGTCAGAGCAAGATGCGTAGGCGCAACCTGTTGAACCGAGCCCAATGATGTCATTCTGCAGCTCGTTGCATTTTATTTGCTTTATTTAGGACGTTTTGAGATTAACATTTGTGTGTTTGCTTAGCAAATTTAATAATTTAACAAACACACAACTTCAATTTTGACTCTGGCTAATGCAAGAATCAAAATGGTTCCCAATTTTTAATACGGGCAATGTACCTGTATTCTTTAAACTAACTACTACAATAATAAAAACTATTATATGTATTAAAAACTTCTAGCTACACTACCTACTACAATGAACATTTGGACTGTATTGTGTATAACCGTAACTTTTAATACGTACTAGCTGATCAGGCAGACTTCGTACTGCCTTTATATGGGAAAAAAGGGCTATTTTTAGGGTTTTCCCGGCAGTTATTCGAATTTTTCTCACCTTTAAACCTTCCCTAGACCTCCACGAACATTTCAAGACCAAGATAAGAAAAATTCGTTCAGCCGTTCTCGAGTTTTAGCGAGACTAACGAACAGCAATTGATTTATATATATATAGAAGATACCTTAGGTACTGTTTGACATGTTTATAGGAATACTTGTGATGGTCTGTAGTCTGTACACATCCTCCATTTATTTAACAGGGTTTTTGTTACTCCCTGTAGACAGTCCAACTGCTCCCGCCCACTACCGGTAGCTAGCGTACCCAACATGCTGGCAGCATTGCCTCGTTGAATTGCCGTGCTGATTCGTTGAGCCAAATAAGTGCCAGCATCTTGGCCACGCGTCGCATCGACCAGGCGCTCCGATAAACTTTGGAAAACGCGATGAGCTCCCGGTCCCGACGGACCCAGGGTCTCAACACCAAACGGCTTAAATATATAGATAACCGTTACCGATAGTATATTTGCGCCGTTTTAGCTGCTCAGCCGAATTAGACGCGGCGCCGCCGCCCGCCGGCCCAAACTTGTGTCTCGGGAAGATGTGACGGCGCGGCGCTACAGCACAAGCTACAGTATCGTTTTCTACTTAATACCGATACCTGTAGTAGGTATATAGATGTAAGTATGCTCAAAGAAGAGCCGCATGCTGTTTGCTATCTATACTTAGCATAAAAAAAACAGTTGGAGGCCCCGGACAACTCAACCTAGAGAATCTCAACCCGGACAACTTAAGCCTGGGGACAACATTAAAAAAATCTTATCATAACTGTGCATAATAGACTTCTTAAATATCATTGCTCTTTACCTATAAAACGAAGCGATGAGCAAGCGTTGTGTAAGATCCAGTATTATACGCCGAATATGGCCTCGCCATATGTTCCTTGGCCCTAAAAGCTGGTAAGAGTGACGCATCTCTTTAGGATAAAATGGAAATTCAATAACACGCTTATAATTTGGAAAAAATGATTGCTTATTATTAGGCAGTACTATCCGATTTTATTTAGAAGGTTACGAGGTCATTGCCCAGCTACTTATTTTATCAAAGTATGATTATTGAAGTAGGGGCTTTTAGGTTCGTTGTTTTTAATTGGACAATGACCATAAAGACCAACTAATTATTTACTGGTAGCAAACAAACAGCATACATAAGTAATGATAAAAAGTAATGATAACCAGTACGTTAAGGTCCGATTTCACCAATGTTTATTCCAAGTATACGGCTATTCCTTACCCCTGGATACAGCTAATTGACAAATGAAATTACACAAAAAAGACGCCATTTTGATTGTATCCATCCTTGGATACAATCAAAATGGCGTCTTTTTATTCCTATAAGTCTTATTCCTTCACAAAATTGGTGATATAAGGGCTATATTCGCGTAACTCGGTTGTTCTCGGAAAGTTATACCTGGAATAAAATTTATTCTAGTTTGGTGAAATCGGGCCTAAATAAGAAAACTTTCATCATCATCATCAGTCTGAAGACTTCCCCTGATGATCATTTATGTATAGACGGCTGCATGGCTCCCCGCGTCGTCAGTGGGAGGCTGGCCTACGGTGCGTCTTTCGCTTCGTGGTTGCCACTCGAGAACCTTTCTTTTCTATCGGTCATAAGGTTTTTTCTGCAAGTGGTGTAGCCTTAGCTTATGAGGGGCTTTGCGCCCAGAACTCGGGCAGTGCCTTTAGACTAAATAAATTTATGGGTCAGCGATCGATGACAATCCGCTACCCCAGCTAGGCCATGAATCGAATCGTACAGGCTAAGTTTTTCATAAACAGTTTTTTTTTTGTCTTGAAAAACTCATCCTGAATCGTCAGCCGATCGCTAACCCATCCACTCATTCAGTGTAAAGCTGCTGCCTGAGGATGACACAGAGTGGGGCTAACATAACATGCCAACTATTTACGTGACAACGAAGCGTGGCAAATAGATTACGGGATGGTTTGCCTAACCACTTAACTCTGTGTTTGAGCTCAGCAGAGCGAGCATGAGACGAGTTAAATTCATGTTCATAGTACCTACTTCAATATGAAGAAGCTTCTAAGGGATTCTGCAACTTGACACAGATAATATAATACCTAGAGCTTGATAAATGATAAACGGTAAGTTTAGGTGAAAGGGTCAGAAACGACGAAACATGATACAGCAGAACGCAATTTATATCCCGTAAATTGCATTCAGCTGGTAGGTATTCATTCTTCGACTATTACTATTATTTTGGCCATGTCAAAAGCGCTGAAATAGAATCAGTCTTAAAGGAAAATAAAACAAGGAACTTTGTCCATAAATCAAAATTAGCAACAAGATAATTTGAAATGGGCATGCAGCCAGATTGCCCATTACCGATGCTTCAGTTTACCGGTCGTTAGAGAGTACCTACGTATAATTCCTTGGTTTACCGTTACCAGTATGTACTAAAGACCGTTACCGCCATCGCTTTATGCATTTTTTCCTTCTTTTTCAAGCTGTGTTCACTTTACAGAAATAGATTTTTAAGAGATTTTTTTTCATTCGACCTCTGACTACTTCAAGCGTTTTTGCTACATTTCTTGCAGCATTTTGTCAGATCACCCTTTTTGAAAATTTCACGTTAATGTAGGTTGAAGACAGCGTAACCAATACCATCCTATTTAAATAATTAATGTATCTTCTGAGCTCGCTAGATTAGATTAAACTGCGTGTAATTAATGTTCTCCAATTACCCTGCGCCTTCAAAGGATATTAACAAGATAAACATTTGGTAACTTGAATAAGCTTGTTTTAGCATGTTGTTGTTTTTCTGCTTAGCTTATAATGTAAATTTTTACATGGATTATGCCACAATTACATTACACTAAATTCAGTTGCCTAGTTAGGATTTAGGAAAGGAAGCTTACTGGCTACCCAGCTAGTTGCCTAATTAGCAACCGATTTAGCAAGGTGTTATAGCATTAGTGATGACTAAATGCTTCCCAAACCGGTTTCTAATTAGGCAACTAAGTAGCTGGGTAGAAAGTTAGCTTCCTTTCCCGAATCCTGACCAGTGTTGCCATCTTAGTGGTTTTACCACTAGAACTGGTGGTTTCGACCCTTCGTTTAGTGGCGAAAAATTGCGTTTAGTGGCTGGTGGTTTTTTCTAGTGGTGGTGGTGTGGTGTTTTGTGTGTTTTATATAGTAGTTCTAATCAAATGAAGAAATCGGTACTAAGAATCGTATCAATCTGAAACCAACGATGACGAATTTACAGACAAAAATTATTCATTAGCCGTTGTTTTTTTTAAATTAGGTATTAACTTTCGCGATTCAAATTATTGAAATCGTGTTAAGTCAGACCCAAAGATTTCTCAACAAAAATGTACCTACTTACTACTACTACTATCTATACTTACAATAAATAAAATAATAATAATAATAAATATGTGTGGACATTTCACACAGCGCCATCTAGCCCCAAACTAAGCATAGCTTGTACTATGGAAACCAGATAACTGATACAATACTTAGATACTTTTTGTTTGTAAATACATACATAGAATACAATATAACACCCAGACACAGAACAAACATTAATGTTCATCACACAAATGTTTGTCCCAGGTGGGAATCGAACCCACAACCTATAATTCAGAAGGCAGAGCTACTACCAACTGAGCTATCAGGCCAGTCAAGCCCTAAAAACTAAAATAAAACTGTAACAGGTCCAATTCTGTACATTGAACATATTTTGCAAATTTTTTTGGAGGGTTCCCAAGTTCATATTACGAGGTAGGCTATAGAATACTTTTAACCTTGAAATCTATCACGGTTCCCTCGGGAGAGAAAATGAGGATGATAATTATTAATTATGTACTTAGTTGTAATTCTTTAGCCTCTCCTATCCACCTTCTGTACTATGGGAAAGAGAGAAGGGATGAAGGTGAAGGCGCCGTTTCATCCATTCATCCTTTTCCCTTATCTTTTTCCTTCTTTTCTTTACACTGATATAAGGCGTAAGACTAATTAACCCGTGCGAAGCCGAGGCGGGTCAGCTAGTTGGTAATATGGCGGCGGAATTTCATGGCATTAGTTGTTGTCAAATAATGTAGTTTTAATTTGAACAGAGTAGCTCAAATTATCTAATCATAGAGCCGCATTTAACGCAACATAGTGTTAAAATGGCTTAATTAAAAAATGGAAAGATGGATTAGAAAATGGCAAAGTTGTTTTTGTGAATACGGTTGATAATCTAAGCTCAAAGGCTCTAATGTAGGTAAGCGTAAGTTTCGATTTTGATAAAAATTACGAGAAAGGAATAAGTTCTTTCAAACACTAATATTTCTGAGCAGTGACCGATACAGGGGGTTTGTGGTCAAGCTCAACACACAAGCATTTGAGTTCTTCCTAAATTTATTTTGCCAAATTCTGTCTGGGTGTGATTTAAAAATTTTTCGCGCTCGATCCGCTCGCGCTTTACAATTTAGTTGATCCTTGTGTGCCTTGTGTTACAGTAGTGTTCATTTCTACATATACTATTTCTATGGCGCTGATTACCTAGGTGAATTGTCGCGCTCGCTGCGCTCGCACTGTCGTTTCAGAAACTTGGACCAACCAGGATTTTTATTTTATTTGGATAACCAGGATTTGGTTTAGGTTATCTATTTCTGAATCCGCGCCTGTCGTGAGGTCTACTGTTCGCAGAACTACTAGTTGCAGTTGGTTCAAGCATTTGACCACTGTCTCGCCTGATGTTGTTAAGCAATGACATGTCCTACGATGGGGTACCTATACATGCCTGGAACTACAAGATACGTGGTCAGTGATCACTCGAAACTCACTTTGACTTGTTGATTCTAATAATTTTAAGTTTATTTACTGATTACAATTGCTATTATACATTATTTTCTTTCGTAAAAACTGGTAAAAACTAATAAAAATTAGTTTAGTGGAAAATTTAGTAAAATCGAAAATAGGGCCGTTTTTGTTAGTGGTTTTCTGGTGGTTTTAAAAGTAGAATCTGGTGGAGAGCTAGTTAAACCGTTGGCAACACTGCCTGACTAGGCGACTGAATTTAGTGTAGTGTAATTGCGGCATTAGATAAGTTTTTGATCATGCTGAGTTGAATATGGCCCAAAAACTTATCTTAGGCTGCGTCACCTTTGTTTTCAGGTTGTTAGCTTTACAGGTACCTAAATTTAACGATGATTCACTTTTTTTACGGGCTAATGCTGTTGGACTCTGACGATCTTTACAGGTGCGAGCGCATAAGTAAGGCGCCTAGTTGTCAAATGTGGGAGGCAACCAAAGAGGCGACCTATTTTAAATTCATGAGCACAATATGCATGGCATTGTGTGAACAATACAAAGATATTTGACATTGTGCAATTTGCCAAACATTTGCATGAATTACTCAAAGTATATGGTTTCCGCTCTCGGGTCAACAGAGAAAACCTTGAAGGAATTTCCGTTCCATCATATACTTTACACCCAAACGCTAGTGCAAAATTGCCTATTACCTAATCTACCGCTGTAGACCCTACACTTTTATAATATTTACTAATCTACGTTTTCAGGATGATGTTACAGGTACTTCGTAGTTATCACGGGTATTAAATAGGTGGCGCTTGAGCTGCACTAACGAGTGTTTCGATATAGAACTTAGCCTGCGAAAATGACCGTGTGTAGAATTTCTGTGCTGGCTCTTTGAATTAGGTAGGTACCTTTTTATTACTAGGAATACAAGCTGCAAGTTAATGGGGTTAAAAACTGAAAGCTAATCGTAGGTGGCGCCACTGTTGAGTGATCCTAATCGCCGCCATATTGCGTTTTTGATTCTTTGTGTTTACTAGCGAATTCGATCCTAATACTACAAAAATGTATTCGACATGGAGTGTTAGGCAGTTAAAAGAACAGTTGCGGAATAGAAAAGCATCTACTACTGGAAAAAAAGCACATAACCTCGAATATTTAGTTGGCTCCCAATTTTTTCTTCGTAAAGCTTTTATCCATTGTTTTCTCCTTTTGATATCTTTAGAGAATACATGGACTCCCATCTTTTTGCAATCCAAAGCTGAACACAACGTCATATTAATGAAATAAATTGAGTTATTTTTATTTGTTTACAAAATTATTATGGAGGATGACAGATATTTGTCAGATTTAGGGAACACTCAGCAGTGCTGCCATCTGAGGTGAGCAAAAGTCAGTTTTTTACCCCATTGGACCGAGACAAAAGAGATGCACTTTAACTTTCTTAGACTGTGTGATGTCTCAGAAAAGACTGCGCAGTGTGCGGTGTCACGCGAAACTTTAATTTAGAGTTCTGAGTGACACTGCAATCTGTTATGGGTGGCCGTGTCGCTTAACACCAGGCGAACGACTGGCTCGTCACGTCATTAGTTTACATAAACTTATTTATTACCTACATAATATAACACCTTTTGAATACAGGTAGGTAAGCATGATGAGTAAAACAGTCGTTCTCTCTCATAAGCATCTCGCAAGTCTCCAAAAATAGAACATCCATGTGCGTCTAAACATAGGTCTGCCACATCAGACGGCACTCATCATTTACGTGGACATTAGCCGGTAAACTGACGGAATCGAGGTGATTAACGACATGAAAGACCGGATGTATTATTGTATATAGGTACGGACGCCCGCCCAAGCTGGGGTTAGTCTTTAGGACTATACGTAGGTAACCGTAGCGACTAAATTATCTAAAGTTTAATTAAACTTTTGATAATTTAGCCGCTACTTCGGCTTTCGGTTCGGGTCTTAGAACATGATTGAATTATAGGCAGTAAAGACCAGAAGCTTATGCGAATGCAATGATAACGTACATTAAATAAAACTTGAGTAAAAATTTGCCACCTTAACGACTAATAATTTATAGTATTTATATAGCAGTACGTATCACATGCTTAGCGTAATCAACAGAATGACTTGTCTAGCTTACCTAAGAAAACCATGACCCGGCCTTAGGGACGGATGGATGCAGGTTCAAATTCCGTTCGTGATTCAAATTTACCTTTAGAAAGGTAGGTACTTATAGGTACATTAAAATTGATACGTTAACTATGGTGATGATTATTTAATGATAATAAAAAAAACTGTCTAATGACACAGATACCAATCTACTATTATTTCACTACAAGTCCAATTTTTTTTTTTTTATGATATTGAATGACGTGACGAGCTAGTCGTTTACCTGATGTTAAGCAACACGGCCACCCATAACAGTTGCAGTGTCACTCGGAACTTTAAAACTTTCGCTTTACAAAGTTCCTCGTGACACTGCACTGCGCACGTCATCCTGAGACATCACACAGTCTAATAATCAGAACTAGATTGAGTGATCAGATCATAAAGTCTCATTTGCCCAGTAATTTCACTAGCTACAGTGCCCTTCAAACCGGAACACATTAGTGCTTGCACAATGCTTGGCGGCAGAATAACTGGCAAAGCGGTGGTACCTACCTAGACGAACTTTGCAGAAAAGTCCTACCACCTAGTGAACCAATTGGACAGGTCGTAATAAATAAATAAATAAATAACGCCCGACGATCACATACATAGATCTAAACCCTAACTTAGGATTCTCTGTATCTAGAGACCCAAGAACTACGAGGACCATGGTGCCGCAACACCCAGACACAGAACAAATGCTCGCGCTTTTTTTTCCTGTGCACAATTATTTGTCCTGTCGCGGGAATCGAACACGCCGGGCGCCGCCTCTAGGTTATGAGCCGACCTGCTCAACCACAGAGGCTCTCAAATAATTTAGCCCTAATTAAAAATCCAATTAGATATCTTCATCGCTTCATCGCATCTATGGCGAAGGTAGGTATCTACTGCAACGCCTTTGGATACGTCCTTGAGAGATAAGTATGAACTTAAGAGCTGTCAATGTTTAGTGCAGACGGGTATTGGTATCTATACCAGAGCCATATTCAACATGCAATATTTATACTAGCCTTGCACTGACAGTTGAATCAACTGATTTTTAGGGTTGTCGCCACGAAATGGTTGAGCTATATTTTTACCTATAAATTTTATCAGATTTGTCGCAATTTTCAATAGTTACGTCAATACTATGAAAAATCTTACTACTTGAATTTGGAAATGGTAATAGGTGATCTAAAATGAAGATTAAAATCACCAGAGATTATATCCCATAATGAATCTCAGTTTCCTGGTTAGGAAACATTGGTTACTTTTTGACTATGATCCGTCGCCCCTAGCAACCAAGAGGTTTTCTATAAAGCTGGTATGAAAACTATTTCATGAGCGAGTACGCCACAGCCCTAAAAAATAAAAATGTTTGCAATCGTTGCTATCCTACTGCCAGTGCAATGTTAGTAAATATTGCATCTTGAATTTGGCTGATATATAGTTTAGTTTTGACTTACCTTGGTCCATGATCAGAGCCCTGGCGGCTACAGCGATAGAGAGAACCGCGAATGCACGCGCCCCCATGGCACCCAACCCCATCTCTGTTGAACGCGCAAAACAAATATTGTAAAATTAATAAGAACTTAAAAATATACATAATTATGTTTTCACTGCTTTAAGTTGAGCAATTTGAATTATCTAAGTATTAAAAGTCGTGTCATGCTACAACAATAAGGGATTAAATTGCCAATACTTATATTTTTTAATAATTTTAATACTGTAAGTATAAAGTAACTAAATGCTACCATAAGTTACTGTTACTGTAAGTTTAAGTTTTTGGTTTTTATTTGGATGCAGAAAGCGAGCAGGCGCTAAAAGTGGTGCTCTCTGGGGAAGGCCTATCTTCAGCAGTGGATGCCTTCAGGCTGATTATGATGATGATAATGGAGTATAATTTAGTTGAGACTATAATAGATCAACATTACATTGGGTCAATGAAACAATCTACCTATAAAAGATCTAATACCTACTTATATACCTGCTTATATAGTACATTATAATACGATGAAAAATTACAATACTTGAAACTGGCTATATACACTAGTGTGGAGCCAAAGTATAAGAAAAAAACTTACATAATTATCGACATCTTCATTATATACCTGTTTTTATATTTATAAATAGGTATAGGTACCTAAAGTAACTTTGATTTTAGGGTTGACGCAACTCTAGCCACGAAGCCGTATGGTCCCGCGTGGCGCGCGGCGTAAGAATATTAGGACCACCCCTTCTCTTCCCGCGGGTGCCATAACAGCCGGCTAATGAAATATCTAGGGAACCTTCAACAGCATTCTCTTCGGTACATTAAAATCTTCTGCGATCAACAAGACGCCTACCATTTTTTTTTTTTTATATAGGAATGAGTGATGTGACGAGCTAGTCGTTCACCTGATGTAAAGCGACACGGCCGCCCATAACAGTTGCAGTGATTATGGCAAATCAGATTCCCCATTGGGCTTATGTCCAATGTCCAACAGTGGACTTATTCCGGCTAATGACGTAACCACGAATAGCAAGCGAATTCAAAAATCATTCTAGTTATTCTTTTATTTCGATGTATGTAATGATGTTTTATCAGAGTTCATATTGGGTACTTCAGTATGTAAGTAGGTAAATAACCCAATTTGTTTTAAACACGCTTGACCTATAACATATTTTAATAGATAATGTCATTGAGAAAGAACTTGGCTTTATTTTTAGAGATATTGTAATTATTTTGCTAAAGTACGTACATTACTGCAGCAACCAGCAACAGAGGCATTGATTTCGCATACGTAAGTCCATCAATGCTTAGTTGTGGTCAAAGCTTGTATTGTATAGTACTTTTCTCAAATAATGCGCGGAAATTTAAACTAATAGGCAGAACTTTTTTTTTTTCTTGTATTTTGGCTCCACACGTAGTGTATTTAGCCAGTGTCAAGTATTGTAATTTTCATTGTGCTACAGAATACATCACATAATGTCAAGTCTTAGTCATAATCATAGTCCAGTATAAGTTGGGTAGTCATAGTCCAGTCTAAGTCATGCCCCAGTAAAGTGGTGGCAACTTTACTAAAAGCTTCTATGGAATTTTGGAAGCAACACGAAAAACCACGTTTCACCACATTATATGCCTTGCCCACACTCATGCTCGTAATTCAGCATTTATTGCGTCAAACGCCACCAATTTTAAACATTAACACTGAAAAAAGCACAAGTTTTGAAAAATAATACAATGCAATGAACATGAACTTTTCCGCGTTCCCGCCAAAAACCTAGGCAGAACTTTTTATTTGAAAATAATTTTTCCCATGATAAACTGTTATTTATTTCAATAAACAGTTTTGCAAGTCAGTTCCATATTTAAATAAAACCTTTGGTAAGTTACCCCCTTGGTTGCCAAGTATCGGAGTAAAAGATCGTTCCATTTTTAAATTACACCACAGATATGAGTTTACTATGTAATTCATTTGGCCGCTAAACCACGACACCCACGACAGATATGGATTTTCATACAACTTTTGCCGGCCGCTGCTCGCCAGTACAGCAATTTCAATTTACCTCGAAGAAGGTTGTCAAAATAATGTTCTAATTTCCAAGCATGTTTGAGAAAAATACATATTATTGCTTTTCCTAACAAGATCAGTCAAAACTTTTGTCGTTTATGGGACAGCCAGTAAAGATGTGGTATCCAATGGGACCTGATTATATTGACCTATGGGATTAGATGGCAATTATAGAACAATGGGATACTTTTTGTGGTATCCGTTTTGGGAGCTACCCATTTTAAATTTGTTATTGTTATTAATTATTAATAAATAAATAAATATTTGTCGACATTTCACACAGCGCCATCTAGCCCCAAACTAAGCAAAGCTTGTACCTACCTACCTAGCTAACTAATATATAGAAAACTTAGATACTTTTTTGTTTGGAAATACATAACATAGAATACAACATAACACCCAGCCAGACACAGAACAAATACCTATGTTCATCACACAGATGTTTCTTGTGGGTAGGAATCGAACCCACAGCCTACAGTTCAGAAAGCAGAGCTACTACCAACTGAGCTATCAGCCTAGTCAATTAGTTATTAATTAATTACTACCAAAATGTCATTAAATGTAGTATTACGTTTTACTCTGCATTTTATAAATAAAATAAAAAGATATACTTCAGTACGTAAATAATAAAGAAAATTATGCATGTGATTATCGAACAGGAAAAAAAATACTTGAGAAGACGCTAAGATATTTTGTTTAAATTGGAATTTATGGCCGGCTGCACTAAAATTTGACAGCTACTAAGTTCACACTTATCCCAATATGCCGTACCTACTACCTACTTATTTTATACACTGCAACGCATTTGGGTAGGTACGTCCTACAAAGATTAAGTGCGAACTTAAGATCTGTCAAACTTTAATGCAGACGGGCATTAGTGTTCTAATTCCTATTTTAAATTAAACTTAATATCGTTATCGTAGGTAGTACTTAATATCACTCGTAGGTACCTAGATCTTCTTATAAAATTTGCAATTTATCATTTATAACAAACAGTAGGTAGTCAGGCTATATAATTGAAATTATTATTATTACCTACGATACTACAGTATCGGTCCCAAATACGTGATAGAGTGACTCCAAAATTGAACACAAAATATTTACCACGTTTTCTTTTACACTGATTCTCGCGTAAACTTAATTTCCCGCTTTGAGCGCGCAGCACCGTAATTTGTAGAGCGCGTGCGCGAGCTGCGTGCGCGCTTCGCAACTAAAGTTATCTGTCTTGCTTGATCCCAGCTTCCCATCCTAGCCCAGTCATTCCTACTCTTAGATGTAGGTAGACCTTAAATGACCCAGACTTTCAGCTATAACATTATTTGTTTAGATAGGTAGGTACCTATTTAGCTTAGGTTACCTAACTAAATTAGGTAGGTAGTCGTTTACTTAGGTACCTACTTCAACTCAACATCTTAGGCAACGCTCAAAGATACTTATAAACTAATATGAACACAGATCAACGCTTGTTTAGTTACGATTATAATATTATTTATTCTTGCTCTAAATAAGTTAGTAGGTACCTACCTAAATACCTAATTATAACCAATTATAACTCTGCTTATTAACATATCTACTTAGGTATAAGTCATCATCATCATCATCAACAGCCTGAAGACGTCCACTGCTGAACATAGGCCTCCCCCAGAGCGCGCCACCTTGAGCGGCTGCTCGCCTCCAGCATCCATCGGCTCCACGCGACTTTCACCAGATCGTCGGTCCACTGAGTGGGGGGCCGGCCTACGCTGCGTCTTCCGGTTCGTGCCTGCCACTCGGGAACCTTCCTTCCCCATCGGTTGTCAGTTCTACGAGCGATGTGGCCTGCCCATTGCCATTTCAACATGCTAATTCTAAGAGCTATATCGGTCACTTTAGTTCTCCTGCGGATCTCCTCGTTCCGGAGCTTGTCTCGCAGGGATACACCGAGCATAGCTCTCTCCATAGCTCGCTGCGCGACTTTGAGCTTACTAATGAGGCCAACAGTAAGAGACCATGTTTCAGTTCCATAAGTCATCACTGGCAACCTACCTACCTGGTACCTATATACCTACTTATAACTCTGCTTATAAACATATTTAGTTAGGTACCTTACTACAATACAACTTTTACTATTAGGTTTAAACGACTTTTTAGTCCCGTCTTTTAATTACTTGCGCTTGCGGTTCAAAAGTAAGGTAGGTAAACATAGGGTACCCTTTTTTATACTTATCTAGGTACTACAGCATTTAAGGGCTTTTTACATCAGATTTTTTTTTTGTCTCTTTTTTTTATCGGGCAAATTGCCTTTATTACTCAATCTAACTACTACATTAATAAAAACTAAACTAAACTAAACTAAACTAAACTAAACTAAGCTAAACTAAACTAAACTAGCTACACTACCTACTACAAAGAACACTTATGGACTGTATAATAGCCGCGATGGCCTATAGATAGTCCAAGTGCTCCAGCCCACTACCGGTAGGTAACGTACCCAACATGCTGGCCGCATTGCCACGTTGAATTGCAATGCTGATGCGTTGGGCCAAATAAGTGCCAGCATTTTGGTCACGCGGCGCATCGACCAGGCGCTCTGATAGACTTTGGAAAACGCGATCAGCTCCCGGTCCCCAAGGACCCAGGGTCTCAACACCAAACGGCTCAAATATATAACCGCTACCAAGATTACTATATTTGCGCCGTTTTAGCTGCTCAGCAGAATTAGCCGCGGCGCCGGCCCTAACGTGTGTCTCGGGAAGGTGTGACGGCGCCATAGTATCGACGCAAGTAGCGTCCCACACTAAAGGCCGCCCCATCTTCCAGGGAACCAGAGTCATTCCGTCGGGTCTTTTACCATCGTCACGCACATGAGACCTCCTCGGTTCGGTTCGAGAATGGCTGCAACATTGGCGGTGGTAAAAGCCCGGTGGTAAAAAATGAGTACCCAAAACAACGTGGTGTCGCTGGAAAACAGGATACAGTGTCCCGACTGTCCCCAGGTACGTTTATTCAAGGGCCAAATGGGCCTTAAAATTCATCAATCGAAATGCCACAGAGTGATCCAAATTCCTCTATCAGCCCCCGTTTCAGGTTCGGTAGTAGCCAGTAGCAGCCCTACGAGCGCTGCTACTCCTTCCAAACCGTTTTGGGAGGTTTTGAGCTCGTACAAAAGATTTATTCCGGTTCTAAAACGCATCCCGCGTGGTGCTCGCATTTCGGTTGCTCAATCATTATCATCATCCATTAGGAACGTTATATCTAAAAACACGAAACATGCCTGGGAGCATCTCCTAACTTTTCCTTACCATGTACTTTACGTAAAATTAGACCCTACAAACAAATCTTCCCTTACTAAAAGAGCAAAGGAAAACTGCGTAAGGTACAAAGTACTGGAAGAGCAATGTTTGGATCATGAAATTATTGTTCCGCTTAACAGGCGAAACAATATTATAAATTCAAAACAATATAACGATTCGGCCACCTTTAAAATCGTAGAGAGCAAAATTAGTGACGGCGACATTAAGCCGCCCGCGTCCTGTTCTCTAGCGACACAATAGCCCCATATTGTTCTGAGACAATTCAATCACTGCAGGACAAACATCCACCTGCAGCAGCAAATCTCCACCTTCCTGAACCACCCCTACCAAATGACGTCACTGTTGAAGTGACCCCACAGGAAGTCGCCCGCCGCCTCGCTGCCAAGGTCGGCTGTAGGAAAAAGGTTGCTTTTCTAATTTTCTAAATGCGAACTTTTTGTTTGCGATACATATCCTGATAAAGATTTGGTTTTTGAAAAGTTTAATAGTCTTGCTCCGAATATCAAATTAGTAGACAAGCGTTCTCTTCGCCTTTTGGGTTCGCCGATTCTGGATGAGTCTATCTCACCTTTTGTAGAAGAAAAAATTCAAAAATTCAATAACGCATCAGACAGGTTACTCAAAATTAACGCCCACATGGCTTTTACAATTGTTCGGTTTTGTCTATTTGTCCCTAAATTTACTTATATTTTACGATGTTGTCAACTGTGGAAACACAGTGAGCTCCTTATGGGCTTAGACAGCATTGTAAAAAACACTCTGTTTTCGGTCTTGAATGTTGATATGGATGATAGGACGTGATCGCAAGCCTCTCTACCTGTGCGCTTAGGAGGTTTAGGGATACGCAAAATTTCGAGTGTTGCATTACCGGCATTTTTGTTCTCTGTACATGGTACACATAAATTAATAGAAAAAAATTCTTGCTCCATCTTTAGGTACTTTCGAAGTAGCCCATTTGTCTGAGGCCAAGAATGCCTGGGGGTTGGCTTGTCCAAATTCTGATTTCCCGGTGGTTCTTTCCTCACAGAGGCTGTGGGACCGACCGCTTTGCAAACTAGCACGGAAAAATCTTTTAGATACGTGTCCTAGCGTCGCTGATCGTGCTCGGCTTCTCGCAGTCTCTGTGTGGGAGTCAGGACTTTGGTTACAGGCCATGCCTTCTTTCAACACTGGTAACCTTTTAGATCCGACTACTTTTCGTTTAGCTATCAGCTTACGTTTGGGCGCAAGATGCTGTATGGCCCATCGCTGCCAGTGCGGTACCGCAGTTGACCAGCTCGGTCATCACGGTCTCTCGTGTTCAAAAAGCACTGGTCGAATTTCGCGCCACGCTAGTCTTAATGACATCATTCCTCAGAATTAATGTTAATAAGAAATCCTTAACACCACAGAATTCGCCCTGTTTCCATGAACTCTATTTCTTTGCCTATTTACCTAGGTACATAATTATTGATTAGCTATCGAGGCGTAAAACCCTAAGGTACAACCAATGTAAGCCCTTATAGGTCTCTTCCATGATAAAATTACTGACAACCAGATCTGAGACCTGTGTGTGACCTAGGATATACGTTCAACTTCCTCTTATCGCGATTCAACTGAAAACCTAATAAAAGATTGAGATCATTGAGATAAGTAATAAACAAAGAATTCGCCCTATTTACATAGGTCGCATACCCGCCAACGCCAAATAATAAAATTGTTTTTTTTTTTCTCTTGTATTTTGGCTCCACACATAGTGTATTTAGCCAGTGTCAAGTATTGTAATTTTTCATAGTGATAGAATATTTCACGTAAAGTCAAGTCTTAGTCACAGTCTGGGTAGTCGTAGTCCAGTCTAAGTCAGGTAGTCTCAGTCCAGTCTAAGTCATGCCCTTGTAAAGTGGTGGCGACTTTACTAGAAACTTCTATGGAATTTTGGAAGCAACACGAAAAACCCCGTTTCACCACATTATATCACTTGCCCACACTCATGCTCGTAACTCAGCACTTAATGCGTAAAACGCCACCAATTTTAAACATTAACACTAGAAAAAGCACGAGTTTTGAAAAATAATACAATGCAACGACGTGAACTTTTTCACGTTCCCGCCAAAACCCCAAATTGAATTTTACCGGGTGGGAATCTGTTTGGCATTGCCAGTTATGAAAAGGTTACCTAAGCAGTGGGAGTCGTGTTTCCTGTCCTATTAGATAAATGAGCATTGAACGATAAAACCAGCAGACAAACGATGAAATTCTGTGATAAAACCACTATTTTAAAGTAAAATTCTGGGGTCAAACTAAACACTACCTATCTTAAATAATAATATTTTAATCATCAAAAACAAACTACGGATGACAACAAAAAGCATTTAAATAATGTATGATAAAAAAATAATTGCAAGGGAAAATTCTAAATATAAAAGCAGTCAATAGGTATTAACTTAAAATATTTGAAATATTCCATACGCTGTTGTTTTTTCTCTTCTCTGCTGAGTGAGTGTATATACGCTGGCAATTTTATTAGTTTGTTCTGTGGTGTCATCGTGGAGTGTTGCTAGAAAGATACGAACACTACGCAGCATACCCCAGTTACCCCACGTGTAGTTTGATTTCTTTTCACGTAATTCAGCAACATGCAGCGTTGTATCGTTTAGAGCGCTTCGTACCTTTTCAGGGTCTCATTCATTTCCGTAGGAAATCACCTCACACCTGGCAACAGTGGCAACACTTGAGTTGAATTGAAGTTAGGGATATTCCGATACCACCAAAGTATCGATACCTACTCATATGAGGAGTACTCAAATCATGATACGATACTACTCATATCTCAGACCAAAGGTTCAATGACTCATAATATGAATACCCTAAAAGTATCGATATCTACTCATATCAATACATTTTTTTATTATATATCAAAACTGAAAAAAATTAAAACATTTTACCTAATTTCAGCAAAGATTTGTTGATTTGTTGTTGTTTGAGCTACATTTTCAAGTGTTTTGGCGCGAAGAATCAGACATTCAAGCACTAAGGATGCGTTTAGGATATTTTATTTGACAATATTCGATACATGACAGTACTTTCTTTCCGATACCGAGTAGTATCGCGAGAACGATTAGTTTTTTTTTTATTTCATTATTTTAATTAAGTATAACAACTACCATAACTGTACTGCATGTGTGTGTTTGTGTGTATTACCTAACTGTATTCAACGCTTTGAATTAGATTTACATTTGATTTAATCCTGCTTACATTATAAATGGGGTTGTTTTAGCCTAGCTATACATTTAATAAATCACCTTTGTAGGCTACTTGACTTAAAATTACGCCATACTATACTTCTTTAGAGAAATAAATATATTATGGCGAAATAAAGCTTGGTGATTCTATCCTGTTTTGCCTTAGCAGCATTGATTCGATTCGATACTAGTACTTTCTTTCCGATACCAAGTAAGTATCGAAAGAACGATTTGATGTTAAAAAGTACTTGGTATCGAAAGTAAAGTATCGAGTACTTACTCGTATTTACTAGTATCGGACATCCCTAATTGAAGTGATTCTGAATTTCTGATTCTGATTTGTCCAAATCGTAAATGTCATAGCGTTTTTCGAGTTCAATAATATCGTGATGGCAGAAAACAGAGAGGAAATTCTAGCCAATTTCCAGGTTAGTATACTTTTACAAACATGGGTTGGACATAAATAATATATTTCATCAAGGAATAGGTTTTTGTAAAGGTTATGTCGTAAACAACAACAGTGACTATGAAATTCATTAATATCTCTTTGTGCTTTTCTCGTATCGGTTTTGTGAGCCATAGGTTACAGAATACTCTTCGTAATGTATCTTCTAACATCATATTCACCGAGGTAAAATGAGCTTCACGCACGTGAAATTGTTTGTAAAAGCATAATCATACATTTTTCCTTTGTGCCTAGTCATAGGGAAGTGTCGCTACTACTGCGCTGCAAAGTTGATGTCCCTGGTACATAAAACTACGTTTTAATTAGCCCTATTAGGATAATATTTCCTTTATACATTTCTTTGTGTTGATATTGGCATAACAACTTAAAGAACCAAATGCCTGTGTGATGGTTTTCAGAGTATTACTGCTATAGAAGATGTTGCTGAAGCGATATATCATCTGGAAGAAACCAACTGGGACTTGCTTGTAAGTTTAATCACATTTAGAAATTAATCAGTGGTTTTCTAATAGAACACAACAGATGCTGGCAACAAAGAAGTTTATTATTCCATCCTCCTTCTGTTGTACAACAAAAACATTAAACTAGACTTAGACCATAGCACAATAGAACTGTCTAACATAGAATACTATTAAAGTCTACAGCTTGCTTTAGACTGTTTGTGATAAAACTCTATATGATTTATGTTTATTAGTGAGCTCCATAATACCATCACAAGCTGGTCATCTATTAATTTTTAATTTACTTCTTTTGTTGCCCTATTGTGACCAAGACATCTCTAGAAGCTTATCTGGAAGTTACACTCGAAAGAACCTAAGCTATTAGTTATCCAAAGTGTTGCCCAAGTCAATTAAATGTCAGTTTTATCTTTTATCATTGCACATAATGAGTATAACATGTTATAAGGAAAACTGGCATATGCATTAGACAACATTCTTGGTCCTAGCAAATGTCAAAGCCACCACAATGAATAATGTTTACTTTACAAACCAAGAGTATTCCGATGTTTGAATAAACATTAATTTTGGCAACATTTATCATCTGTATTATCATTCCTTAATTGAACAACCCCAGGTTTCTGGTATGTTTGATAAAGTGAAACTCGTGTCAACTTAAAAATACTAAATGCTCATCGGGTGCCTGTTGATTGTCAGCTGTTGTCAACCAATGAGCGTATAGTATTTTGTAATTTAAGTTAACATGAGTTCGACAAACATATGAGAAACCGGGGGTAAGATTACGACAATTTACTCACTCGTAAAGGTTGTGTATGGAAAGAATAGTTATTTTATATTTTGTTTCTCTCTATTAAACTTGAAATAGGCAAAGATAAAGCAAGAGAAAACACTGAGCTATTCCACTGTTATACAGTGTTTATAAAAAGGCTAAATGTTATCCATGTTGAGACATCTTCAGACGTTCAGCCTGCTGAGCCACTGTTTTGAAGCAAATATTTGTTTTTTTTTTTGTCATGAATGTGGGTCCCAACTGAAAATCAGTTATTGAGGTCATATGATCTTAATTGCTTGCTGAGTTGGGACCTATATCATGATATCACGCAACATTATATTATTAGTGCCTTTCTTTTTGTTGTGATTTGTCTTGTTGAAATGCCTACTTGTAAAAATGTAATGTTGTGTGATGTCCTGAATAAATGTATTTTCTTTTTTTTCTTTCATTTTTTAGGAAAAAAAATTACTACTCAATAATTATTTTCATTTTAAAATAGATGAAAAATATTAAAATACATTTTCTTCTCAGAGTAAGCCAGCTAAACTCTTTGCTGTGATGCTGGCATAGTACAAAAGAGCATGTTTATATTACAGGCAGCCATAAACCGAGTGATGCCTCAGGATGGGGGCAGCAGCGCAGTGCTGCCAGACGATGCCAATGATGTTGAGATGATTGATGATGACATTTCTGTGATAACACCAAAAACACACCCACCAGGTAATTAACTAACTATAAGAACGTTTTAGTTTTTAAATTAGCATCGCTGTGTAGCTGTAGTTTTTTAATTGCATAGTTTACAAAATCCGCAGGAGAACTAAAGTGACCGATATAGCTCTTAGAATTAGCATGTTGAAATGGCAATGAGCAGGCCACATCGCTCGTAGAACTGACAACCGATGGGGAAGAAAGGTTCTAGAGTGGTGACCACGAACCGGAAGACGCAGTGTAGGCCGGCCCCCCACTCGGTGGACCAACGATCTGGTGAAAGCCGCGGGGAACCGATGGATGCAGGATTCGAGCAGCCGCTCAAAGTGGTGCTCTCTGGGGGAGACCTATGTTCAGCAGTGGACGACTTCAGGCTGTTGATGATGATGATAATGAGTTTACAAATATTTAGGGTGGGCTTTTTGATCCATTGTTAAGGTAACCAGGTTCACCACCCAGGTTAAAAATTCTAACTTATTTTGACCATTGGTTAGAGTTTGTTACAATTTTTAACCATTGGGTACTTTAACTGTGGACCAAAACCCACCCTTTTAGTGCAGGAGAAAGTTAGTCGAATAATGCATTATGAAAATATCACCTACTCAAGCATTTTACAATTTTCTATTTAGCCATTCAGAAGATTGGTTTCTTTTTTATTCATACATAAAGCTAATGCTATTACAACTTACAAACAAACACAACAACAACAAACAACACAACACAATACAACAACACAACACAAAACAACAAACACAAATACAAACAATACAATTTTTCTTTTGGTTTTTCTTCTGGCTCACTAACATTAAAAACACTGTTTTATTTCTCCGCAGACAGAGAAGACAAGAATCAAGCTTCCACATCGTCACCTAGAAATAGTAACCCTGATTTTGTAGAGCTGCTAGTACACTGTAATAATAAAATTTATGAAATCAAAATGTCAGGATCAGCTACAATCAGTAAGTACAGGGATTTATACATAATGGGTCAACATAGGCGTAAACTCCACAACATGGCGTCTAGCATGGGCACCTTGCCATACAAATAATAATTATAAATATGTGTGGATATTTCACACAGCGCTATCTAGCCCCAAACTAAGCATAGCTTGTACTATGGGAACCATATACTGATAGAATACTTAGATACTTTTTTTGTTTGTAAATACATACATAGAATGCAATATAACACCCAAACAAAAGATAAGCATTGCCATTCAGCGTGGTAATGCTGCCAGCATTCTGGGCACTTTTCCCTCCGTCAATGGTTTATTTTAGTTTTAATGTTTTTAGGTATAGTTTATTATTTAGGTCTAGTTTAGTGTATACATGTTATTTAAGTTTCTACATCAAATAAACTTGTCCTATTACACCCAGACGCAGAACATACATCAATGTTCATCACACAAATGTTTGTCCTGGGTAGGAATCGAACCCACAACCTATCATTCAGAAAGCAGAGCTACTACCAACTGAGCTGACAGGCCAGTTATACATGTTTAATTCAAGCTTATTTCAAAATAGTGCGATAAATAGGCAATCCACTAACACATACTCTGCAAGTGTGGTAGACTATGACCTGCACTCTCTCTGTGAGAGAAGCCCTGTGTCTTAGATGTGGGAACATATAGATCTATATGTAAGGCAACATCATGACATAACGACCCAACTGCCTCACCATTCGGTTCATTTAAAATTGCACCTTGTTTCCAAACATTTTTATATTCCATTTCGAATGGAATGGTAAAATATCTGCACCGGACACCATATCAGTGTGTAGTGCCATAGAGCACTAGCCTATTTATGCCCCCCTATTTCGTAAGATTTTAGATATGTCATGCTGCATGAACAAAAGCGGCTTAAAAAACTTAAAATGGCTTTAATGCATGTTTTAGGTGATTTAAAGAAGAGGTTAGAGACGGTTTGCGGTGTCCCGTTTTGCCGTCAACAGATATCTGGCATTGGTGGATCTCGTGCTACTATAGGAGCCACTCTTGGCAGCTTAGGGCTTCAGCCGAACGCCGTCATCAGACTGAAGGCTGCCGATGAAATGGTCGCTGATGATGAGTGAGTCAATTCCACCAAACTATTGTAACTGCTTTTTCGAATATGTTTTTCATAATTGGACGAGGTGGCCTAGTATGTGCACCGCGAGAAAACTTGTCGTCGCTGTTAGAGTGAGACACACTTAGGCGCTACCATAGTCTTGTCACGGTCTCTCACGAGATAAATTGCCGAGGAAGTTTTGTCGCGGTGCGCATACTAGCCGGGCTGGAGTTTCAAGAGATTATCACTTACAGACATACATACACACATATAAACCTCTATAATATACAAATGGTAATATTAATTTTTAAATCCTTTCACAATAGTTTTTATAACTTATTAATCATGTTTTCGTTTTGCATTCTGAATCAGAGACAAAAGGTGAGTCTACAATATAAATTTATTTTATATGGTTTAACGTTTGTGTTTGTTAGCACGCCTTGGAAGAAGCCTATGGCCTATGGACATAAATATTTATGTGATAATTGGGCTTGCTTAAAAACTAAAGCTGCAGTGACACGATCAGAGTCTCCTCGGACTGAGTGGACTCGGAACACAGATAACCCCCAATAGATACCGCATGAAAGACGACGACCGCGCACCAGGCATTGGCGTAAATGGTTCTATATAAATCGCCGCTTCGCAGCACGGCCTTAGTTTCGACCAATTATTAGAGTTCATTATTAGGGCGTCACTCGAAACAGCCAATAATAGCGCATTGGCTCCAGTCCCTGCAACCCGCGCCTTCCGCCTGTTTTGGTGAGCTAGGATCCGAACAAAAATCCCGTAATGCGGTATCTATTGGGGGTTATCTGTGACTCGGAATGATACTCGGACGCAACTCGTATCGCTGACACCGATAATCCGAGTGCACTCGGACGATTGTATCCGAGCAGAGTAAACTCGGACCGCGCTCTACTTGTCCGAGCTAACTCGTATACGAGTGGTGAAAATTCCATACAAAATCCAAAAAAAACGACGTTGACTGTGAGCAACAATGAAAAATATGAAGAAAACGATCCGAGTGAACTGTGATAATTTCAACCGTTACCCTAGCACACTCGTACGAAGCTTACTCCTACGAGTCTACTCGGTCCGAGGAGACTCGGAGCGTGTCACACTAGCTTTACAACTGTTATATAAATTCCCTGCCGCTATATCAGGTCTGGCGCACTCCGCGCTTTAGGTACGAAGCTACATGGGACCCCGTCTTATCGGGTCGATCCGTTACTCGAAGCCGGAATTACACAGGGTGATTCCGGAAGAATTGACTTTAATATTCCCGCTTGAATAGTTTGAAGTCAGTCCCTCCCCGCTATCCGCGCCAGCGGTGTAGACCTTTGTCTAAACGACCAAATGAATGCTTCACCAGTTACTGGCGCTATGTTGTAGGGTGACGTCACGTCGTGATTATCACGAAAATGACGGCAAAATTAATTTGTATAAATAATTCAAAGTCTAATAGAAGTTTTCTACCTATATTTTGTAATTGATCGGAGAAACATTACATCTGCGAGTTGTCACATTCTTGATTACCTATATCTGACTAGAAATCCCCGGTAATAAAACCAATCCTTGAGCAAAATTTCATCAAAATCGGTTCAGTTGTTTGGACATGTAAGTCTCACGGATAAATGTTTTACATACTTACACCTTATACCCAATGATTCACATACACATATTATTAGGAAAGTAGGGATTTACTCAATACATATATCCTCTCGTCTACACAAAACATGTACAAAACAAATACATCTCATCACTGACACACATATATACATACACTTTCGTACTACATTAAAACTCACTAGCACAGTATATCTATATCAATAAGGAACGTAAGAGGCTAGATCCTGCGACACAGGCATGCCTAGTGCGGGATCTAAGGCTCCATTTTATTATGTAATACTTACCTAAGTTAGAATTAAGTAAATAAATAAATAAATAAAATTAAAATTGATTTTAACAACAAAGCAGAGCCTCCTGTTTCTTTTTTTGTCGTTTATCGTTTATTTTTTATCCAAACTAATTTCTCTTTAGATAGACAATATTTATTCTTTTTTTTTTTAATTTCCGCCAAGTCTTCCAACTATAGATCGGAACAATTTTTCAACAAATAATTTAATCGTTGTAAATTCTGCCGTTTTAGCGAATTTCAATTTCCCCACTCACTTAAATAACGTGTGTACACTTGGTTGAAAGTGTGTACACCATGAAAAAATTACCACGACTACTGACTGCATGTAAACAGTGTGTACAGTTTTCGGCTTTGTACTGACGCCTGTTGCTGACCCGTTACTTACCCTGTGTAAATCCGGCTTTACGTTTTAGAAGAGCAGCGCTATACCGACAGAAACAGACACCTGTTTAGGGTACGCTTGTTGCAAGCTGAACTACACTTTATTGCGTTGTGGCAAGAGTCGATTTTTATATAAGCTACTTCGAAGAGTGAATCCATTTTGTGCCAATATTCCAGGATGGCGGAGCGTCTAACGGCTACTTACGTACTGCATGTAAAGCATGAAGAGAAGGATTATACGCTGCAATTCCCCGGAACAAAGACTGTGCGCGAGGTGAAAAACGATATGTACTCGCTCACAGACATACCGGCGCGGCATCAGGTGAGATATAGCTGTCTCTTTTTTTGTAGCTAGCTCACAGACCTAGAATTTTTTACTCACGAAGCGTGGGAGCGAGAAGTACAAATCAAGTACGCACTGCCCAAGAGGAAAAGAGATAGTGAAATAATGGCGGACGTTGTCATTAGCCTAAGACTAGCACATAATTATCAGCCCAATCTGTTTCACGACGAAGAGCATTTTATGTACATGTACCATAACCGCGTTATCAAAGTGCAAAATACTATTTTTGCAGGTTTTACATCTTATTCCGTGAGTGAATGTGATGTTACAAAACATACTAACACGAACAAATACACGAGTCACAGCAAATTTGGTGGTAGGACTTTTCTGCAAAGTTCGTCTATGTAGGTACCACCGCTTTGCCAGTTATTCTGCCGCCAAGCAGTAGTGTGCAAGCACTACTGTGTTCCGGTTTGAAGGGCATTGTAGCTAGTGAAATTGCTGGGCAAATGAAACTTCATGATCTGATCACTCAGTCTAGTAATATGATTACTTGACTGTGTGATGTCTCAGGATGACGTGCGCAGTGCAGTGTCACGCGAAACTTTATTGTTTTAAAGTTCCGAGTGACACTGCAACTGTTATGCACGGCCGTGTCGCGTAACATCAGGTGAACGACTAGTTCGTCACGTCATTCAATCGCATAAAAAAAATTATCACAAATTTTATTTCATTATAATTATTACTAATCATATTTTGTTAATTTTGGCGTGGTATCGGGCTGAAACCCCTTATTTATTTTCTATATTGGGAATTCTCCTTCTGATACATCGCGGTATTTCAGTGTATCAGATTTTTATTATTTAGTAATTGTACTCCAAAATTTGAAGGATCTCTTTAAATAAAATGCCTGCTATTTTATTTAATATTTAGTAAATACTACAGTTAACTTGTCGCAAATATTCAAGATCTTAATCTTAACAAGTTTTTTACACACACAATTTCTTGTGATTTCTTGTCCCATTTTCAAACTGTCATTGTTGGTCTTTTCATCCTAAGTCTATGAGCTAACTAATGATAGAAAGAAAGGCAGCCATTTAGGGTAGGCTTGAAGCGATGTGCAAGCGTAAATACACTTTATTGCGTTATAGGTAGTGTCGCTATTTATTTGAAGTGCCTTCTCGGAGTGAATTTTCTAGTAAGTATTCTGCGCTATAAGTAAGACACGTAATGTTCGCAATATACTTTGTCAACTAACATCTAAACCCACCATCCTTCGTCAGGTGTGGACAGGATGGCCTACGGTGACGGGGCTCGACGATACAGTGCTAGCCATGGTGGGTTTGGACCAGCCACAGCACGAGCTCTCAGTGAAACGAGCGCCCAACAAGCAACAGAAAGAATACAAGAGGGTAACAAATAATGCCGTATGTACCTAACAGTATGCTACATTATGGTGCAAGTGTGCTATGTTGGTCATTACACTGTGGTATTACGGAGCCGAGAGTGTAATGATCTATGCGCACTCGTTTCATACGACGTTTTTCATCACACTTGCGAGGAAATACAGACTTGTATTGTTATTAACTTTTGTGGAAAATAATTTGATACAATTAAAATAATGTTTACTAAGCAGGTACTTACAATTTATTTATTCAAGAAAATGTGTACTAATTTAGCTACATAAATTATTTTTGCTTGCATTAAAAATACTTAAAAACTGTATTATCCGGTATAATTAAAAATTCTTTGTTTACACACATATAACTTGCAGTGATGTACAAACTTAAATTAACCGGGATATTATATTACTATAAAACACAAGTATAGTACTGTGAAATAAAAAACACGCGTGTGTAATATCTTGGATTATGACCCTAAAAGCGGTGTAATAAGAACCACTTTATGAGCATGTGTGATGAAAAGATTTAAAAAAGTTATATATTAAATAAATAAACCTGCTATTACGCTTCAGTTCACTCTTCTTCTCGTGTAGTGGTTATAACTTTTTCCTGGTCTCAGAGTTTTTAAGCCATCCCAATGCCTTATTTGACTTAAAGTTTGCGAAAAACAGCCAGGTCCAGCGGCTTAAATCGTTAGCACAGTTGTAAATACCACTTTTGTAGCGGTCACTTCAAATCATATACAAGATAGAAAGTGGGAAGCATGATAATACTGGGCAAATGAGACTTTATAACCCGGTCTCACACTCTAGTAATCTTCTTACTATTTATTTATTTATTTACTTGCTTACATAAACTTAGTACTTAAGTTTACAACTTAAAGTAACCAAAATATATGTCCTCTGCCAAGAGTGTTGCAATTATATGTAAAGGCAAACAGTAACTTATGACTAGACGGAGTGATGTCCCAGAATGACCTGCGCAGTGCAGAACGTTATCTTCACGGGAAACTTTATATCTTAAAGCCCTATTCAAACCGGAGCGTTATTCGTACCGCTGTGGGTAGCGGTATCGGGAATATTGAAGTACCGCGGCTAGAGCGAAACTTCTTACAAAATACCCAGGCGGAATCCCGCGCGGCATACCGCTACCCACAGCGGTACGAATAACGCGCTGGTTTGAATAGGGCCTTAGAGTCCCAAGTGACACAGCAACTGTCATGAGCGGCCGTATCACTTAACCACTAGCTCGTCACGTCATTCATTAACATAAAAAAGAAGAAAAAAACAAGACTTACGTATTATTGGCGCTTACCAACAGGTGGGCCGCCTGCTTGTTTGCCACTCATCTCATAAAAAAAAAGTTGATAGATAAAATATACGTCAACTAATCTAGCCACACTTCGTTTCAGATAATAGTGGAGAGTTCAGACAGCGAGAACAGTTCCGTAGAAGAAGTGGAAGATCAAAGCGACGTGTTTATAGCAGAGGACGATATGTTCGTAGATCTGGTGCAATCGGAGAGGTTACAGCCACTGAGTGAGTATATTTGGAAGATATTTCTATTATATATCCAAGATATTTTCATCTCAAAATGAAATATCTGTTTGTATAGTATTATATACAGGGTGCATTTGAGTTCATTACCATCAATTGAGTACATAATAGTAATTAGTGATGCGCCGAACATGAATTTTTGTACCGATCATTCGGCCGAACTATTCAGTTAATTTTACGCGAACTTTGCCATACATTCGCAATAAAACTTCTACAAAAGCTCTACTGCAATGAAATTGAAATATTTCGTATTTTTTGTGCAATACTTCTACCGGTGTGAACATTTCCTTGGAAATTGCTAATAATTTACGCAAGTAGATTTTAATAAAAATTCAAATTGTTAAGATTTCTTAGAAACAGATGAAAAAATATTTTTAAATTTTTATTTAATTTAGGAATGTTTATCCCTAATAAAAAGAATTTTAGATTAAATAACAGACGAAATCCCACCCTGTCCCAATGACACTAAAGTTTGTCAGGGCCCGGTCAACAAAAATCATTATGTTCTATGTTCTGCTGATCAAGCGCTAGAGTGTGTTATTATATCTATAGGAAAAACTATGAAAAAGTGATTGTCATAGAACGAGTCCCCAGAAAATTATTTAATGAAGTATTCGGTTATTATCCGGCACTTCAACCAAATATTCGGCTGAATACCGAACATGGAAGAACTATGCTAAATACGAATAATTACCGAATATTTGTCGCAACCCTAATAGAAATCATTTATTGATCATAATTAAGGGTTAAGAGTGTAAATGAAAATATTCTTTTATTCAAAATTATGAAGATTGCTGGCGCCTAACGTGGTAGGCACGAATGATTTTGATACTTGTAGAAGTTTTTTGTTATCTTTTATGTACCTAATAATTTAAAAAAGTAAATTTAAGTTAAGAAACAAACAAAAAAACAATTGAAACGAAAAAAAAACCAATCTATTTTTGCAAATAAACAATTGAAATTGAAATTGAGTATTTGTTTATGTGCACAATATTGGAATACATACATAATTATTATTAACTGAGTGAAATTACATTTACAATATGTATAGCAAGAAATTATATGAGAATCACATAATCACTCGTAAATCTAACACTACACAGGATATTTCCTACAATATAACAATTATATAATATTGTTTAAAATCGCTGGTCATCGCACTAGGATTCCCTGTGTTTGCGATGGCCTGTACTCCTCCAAGATTCCGTAGCAAATGTTTTGTTACACTTAATTTGTAAGCCAGAGTGTGTGTGAGGGTGTATAAGGGTGTGAAACGATTTATTAGAGTGAACAAAACTAATAAATATTACAAAATAAGATAATATTCCATAAAAAAAGAGAATATTATATACCTATAGTAGTAATTGACAACCGATGGGGAAGAAAGGTTCGCGAATGGCGACCACGAACCGGAAGACGCAGCGTAGGCCGGCCCCCCACTCGGTGGACCGACGACCTGGTGAAAGCCGCGGGGAACCGATGGATGCAGGAGGCGAGCAGCCGCTCAAGGTGGCGTGCTCTGGGGGAGGCCTATGTTCAGCAGTGGACGTCTTCAGGCTGTTAATGATGATGATGATAGTAGTAATTAATTATTTTAATTTAATTTTGTACTGCAGCAGTTGATTAAGTAAGTTATCCGATTTTTTAGTGTTATTCTCAATGCCAAATCAATGTGTTAGATTTCATAAATTTCGGTCCATACGTCACAGGAGGAGTAGGTACCTAGTTTCAAAGGATGCTAATGAATTCAATTACACCCAGTATAAACAGATGTTTCATTTTTACGAAGCTATTATCTTTGTCTATTTCTATAGCTTCCCCTCAACCCTGATTTAAACACAACAAGTTGCAAAAATTCACACAGAACTGAATTTACGTACAACTTCCGCCAAACCGTCCATAATAGCACGAACAAGACGTTCGCCAATTTGCTGTAGTATCGAATAACAATATAGCTTTTTGTTATATCCATAGAATTGTAAAAGTCCGAGTTCCAACGAGTAAGCTGAGGGCCTGTCTAAAAACATAATTTCTGCATCCACGCTGGACCCGTTAGAAAATATGAAGTATATTTTGTTATTCATTACAATCATTGCGGCATTTTTTTGTACCGATTGTGATATAAGTTTCATGTATGTATATTTATCAGGAAGACCTATTATATCTGATATATTATTACCAACCGCAACCTTTGGCTTACTATACTTTTCATAATAGGTTAGATGTTTTTCTTCATCATAATGTTTCATATAGTAATACAAGTTGTTATTATTATCCGTGACCATTTCTTGAACATTATTAATAGTGTCGTGCGGCGACATTTTTTTACCTTCTTCTGTTATTAGGTAAAGCTTGCTGTCTTCCGTAATGATGTAAAACAAATCCTTAGTGTTGTCTTTTTCAATGTCTTTTATATCGGCTGTGATAGACCCATATCTATCGGCTGTCCCGCTTGTGAAGTTATACTTGTACATGCCATTTGATGCTCCGAAATATACACCTTCTGAATCGGACGCTATACATTGCCCGTTTTCTAGTATTTTTCTTCCAGTTTTTTTACCTTCGTCGTCTTCCACTAACACGTACAATCCTTTATTTTCGATTTTGTTAATATCAGCTTGGACTATGAATATTATCTTTTCATCGTAGAAATGGATCGGCACGTGTATGTCTACTATGTCATATTCCGCCAAGTAACACGTATTATTTTTAGTGTAAAGAGTGTCATCGAATATTCTATTACTAGTAAATACCAATCCTGGTGACAGTACAATTATAATTATTGTAACTATGTTCATTTGCATCTTGATATCTGAAAATATTATGATATTACATATTGGTCTCTAATATTCGGCTGAATACCGAACATGGAAGAATTATGCCAAATACGAATAATTACCGAATATTTGTCGCAACCCTAATAGAAATCATTTATTGATCATAATTAAAGAGTAAAGAGTGTAAATGAAAATATTTTCTTGTTAAAAAACTTCATTCACATCGGTTCAACCGTTTTGATGTCAGGCAATAAACCTTATTTATAAAAGTTGTTTAGCAAAGAAATGATGTATAATATAGGAATGAATGCAAGAACCCCTACAGTATATTATAATAAAAGATTATGGTGAGATTGGAGTAATAAAAGAAACAAGATAAATGCACTTACTGGCTCGCTTCTTTACTGGAAATAATAACATCTTTAGTTATTAAACACTCTTGTGCGACTGATATAGCATTGGCTTTTGACCTGAAGATAAGAATGTGTTGTCATATACAAGGCTGCATTGAGAGTTCGTAACAAAATTCAGTGCAACAAAAAAACATCTTGGATGGAATTATCTCAAAAACTACTCATCTAATATGTATGGCATTATATATTAAAGTTAAAAAGAGGAGGGGGGGATCTTTATATGAACGAAGAGAACTTTCTCTAACGATTACAAAACAATCGTGCAAATAGGTGAAGCTGTTGTTAACAAAATTATTAAGTACGGAATTAAAATGTCATCTACACAGGTTACGGTTTTTCTATTTTCTTTGAGACGTCATTTATTATGAGAAGTTAGCCGACAGATTTTCAGTTATTTTACAAGGTGGAACGTTTCACTGGCGCGGCAAATTCAAATTTTCATGCGTTCTTTTGCTAATAATAGCTTAATTACTCAACGTGATTACATGAAAACTAATTTTGCGGAAATAAATAGAATGTATCAACGAATTACGATTAAAAGTATCTCCTAGATATCATTGGTTTAGCGACAAATGGCAATAGACTGAAAAACTAAGAAGAAAATTGTTTATTGCCATTTGTCGCTAAACCAATGATATCTAGGAGATACTTTTAATCATAATCTGTTGATACATTCTATTTATTTCCGCAAAATTAGTTTTCATGTAATCACGTTGAGTAATTTAGCTATTATTGGCAAAAGAACGCAAGAAAATTTGAATTTGCCCCGCTAGTGTAACGTTGCACCTTAATTTAATAAAACTGGGATACGATAATTTCAGTTAAAATAGATGCCGCCTTCATCGCTGGATGAATCAGGCCAAATGTCATCGGTAAATGACAGATATTTTTCTAAACTCTTGTAAGGAAAACATAGCAGCGACGATCACCTAGCAAATGAGCAATCATCATCATCAACAGCCTGAGGCGTTCACTGCTGAACATAGGTTTCCCCCATAGAGCGCCACTTTGAGGGGCTGCTCGCCTCCTGCATCCATGGCTCCCCGCGGTTTTAACCAGATCGTTGGCCCACCTAGTGCCTATGCTGCGTCTTCTGGTTCGTGGTCGCCACTCGAGACTTTCTTCCCCATTGGCTGTCGGATCTGCGAGTGATGTGCCCTGCCCATTGCCATTTCGACAAATTCTAAGAGCCATAATGGTGGCTTTCGTTCTCATGCAGCGTGAACAATATGATTTTTGTAAGCGGTCCAACTCGGCTGGGCAGCGTTCGGGAAGCTTCGTCCTATCTTTTCGTCCAAAATACCGCAGAGCCTGAAAACGAAAGTTTTCAATCAGTGTGTGTTGCCAGTGATGACTTATGGAACTGAGACATGGTCTCTTACTGTTGGCCTCATTAGTAAGCTCAAAGTCGCGCAGCGAGCTATGGAGCGAGCTATGCTCGGTGTTTCCCTGCGAGATAAGCTCCGGAACGAGGAGATCCGCAGGAGAACTAAAGTGACCGATATAGCTCTTAGAGTTAGTAAGTTGAAGTGGCAATGGGCAGGCCACATCGCTCGTAGAACTGACAACCGATGGGGAAGAAAGGTTCTCGAGTGGCGACCACGAACCGGAAGACGCAGCGTAGGCCGGCCCCCCACTCGGTGGACCGACGACCTGGTGAAAGCCGCGGGGAGCCGATGGATGCAGGAGGCGAGCAGCCGCTCAAGGTGGCGTGCTCTGGGGGAGGCCTATGTTCAGCAGTGGACGTCTTCAGGCTGTTGATGATGAAGCGGTCAAAAAACACTGGTTCTATGCTTTGCTTAAATATGTAGTTGATAATTAAAATGCATAATAATTGTTGTCAGTGTCACAGCAAGTGGAAGACGAAGCGCTGGGCTGCATAGAGTTCTGCGCGCGTTTCCGAGCGCGTTACGGACCCAACACGCCGGCATTCTTCGAGGGCACCTTGCAAGATGCCATCAAGGAGTCCTGCCTCAAACCTGCCAAAGAAGTAAGCTCATCTGACACTATTAGGGATCCTGTACACCTGAAATCCTTATCTCGCGTTGCGACATTTTTCACGTTCACACTCATCATCCTCTGCCTTTTTTCCCATTTGTTATTGGGGTCGGCTCCCAACCTATCTGTAGCGGCTAGCTACCAGAATTACACGAGCGACTGCCATCTGCCCTCGCAACCCATAAGGGACCAGTAACAGGGATGGTTAGATCAGGCGTCTGACTACTCGTAACGATTGCCATAGATGTTCTTATGGCAACCGGGACCGACGGCTTAACGTGCTCTCTGAGGCACGGAGCGATGGCATCGAAAACTGCACATAACTTACTAGATAATTCATTGCAGGGCCGAGGATCGAACCCGGTGCCATAAGATTGCGAAGCGTACATGCTACCGCTCGGCCACTATCGCTTCATTTTTGAAGTTCGCACTATCGTACTAATAATATTATAAAGGCGAAAGTTTGTTACCATTAATCTCCGTAACTACTGAACCGATTTTGACGAAATTTGGAATGCAGATAGCTTATACGCTGGATTAACACAAAGGATACTTTTTATCCGCGGGTGAAACCGCGGGGCGCAACTAGTATTCAATAAATGAAGTTACGAAAAATCTGGCTTAACTACGTCCTCATGAATAACAATACAAATGTTCAACAAAATAGATATCAATATTAATCCAAACAAGATTTCATAAATACAACAGAATCAAAGTTTTTTTTCTTTCTGTCCTGTTTTTTATTTATGCAAACTTATTTGGATTAATATGTTATTTTTGTAGAACATAGTTTAGCCAGATTTTTCTTCAGTAAATTCAGTTATATAATATGTAAAAATATTTGCCCTGTCGCGAGAACCGAACCCGCCGCTTCCGGGTTATAAGCCGACCTGTTCAACCCCCACACCACGGAGGCTGTACAAAACTAATGTAATTTGTATGTATTTTATCCACAGAGGAAGCTGCTAGGGGTTTACCTACACCACGAGCAGTCAGTATTATCCAACGTGTTCTGCGCACAACTTCTCGGCTGTGACACAGTATTACAGACACTTGCGGCCAACTTCGTAGTGTACGGGTGGGACTTAACGCATCCAGGGAACAATAACATGTGAGGCTACCCTCATTTTAGTCTAAAAACTTAACTGTGCCACTTTCGGCTTTATTGACACTGCCTGCGAAAATCTCATCATCATCATTAACAGCCTGAAGACGTCCACTGCTGAACATAGGCCTCCCTCATAGCGTGCCACCTTGAGCGGCTGCTCGCCTCCTGCATCCATCGGCTCCCCGTGGCTTTCATCAGATCGTCGGTCCACCGAGTGGGGCCGCCCTACGCTGCGTCTTCCGGTTCGTGGTCGCCACTCGAGAACCTTTCTTCCCCATCGATTGTCAGTTCTACGAGCGATGTGGCCTGCCCATTGCCACTTCAACTGAAAAATCTATAGGACTGTAATTTTGTACCTATATAGTTCTAAAGATTTTCGCAGTCGCCGGGCATGTGACCATAGCTCAGTTGGGAGAGCGTCTAATCCAGTGAGTCGGAAGGCGCGGGTGCAAATCTGTGCTATAATTTTTAGGAACTATAAAGTATCATTGTTAATTTTTTTTAATGACTGGCCTGATAGTTCAGGTAGTGGCCTGGTAGCTCTGCCTTCTAAACTGTAGGTTGTGGGTTTAATTCCCACCCAGGACAATCATTTCTGTGATGAACGTAGATGTTTGTTCTATATTTCATTTTACATATGTACATATTTACAAACAAAAAAAGTATCTAAGTATTGTATCAGTTATCTGGTTCCCATAGTACAAGCTTTGCTTAGTTTGGGGCTAGATGGCGCTGTGTGAAATGTCCACAAATTTTTTTTATTTATATACCTTATTTATTGTCTGTAATCCATTCCACGGTGGTTTTTTGTTTTATATGGTTCTTGTATCATTCTCTTTCCAGGTTATTACAATCGATAGCGAATGCCCTCGGTCCGGTGGCCAGTATGACAATACGCAGTATCCCGGTAGACCGGTTGCCAGCGCTCGTCATCATTATGCGAGTACGCTCTAATACTGAGATATACTCTGTAATCAATGGTAAGTCACACATGATCAGCCTTTTTGCATCAAAACAGGTATAATGTACTATATATACATAAAGATAAAGATTCTTTATTTGTATAAACATGTCATCATCATCATCATCATCATCAGCCTGAAGACGTCCACTGCTGAACATAGGCCTCCTCCAGAGCGCGCCACCTTGAGCGGCTGCTCGCCTCCTGCATCCATCGGCTCCCCGCGGCATTCACCAGGTCGTCGGTCCACCGAGTGGGGGGCCGGCCTACGCTGCGTCTTCCGGTTCGTGGTCGCTAATCGAGAACCTTTCTTCCCCATCGGTTGTCAGTTCTACGAGCGATGTGGCCTGCCCATTACCATTTCAACTTGCTAACTCTAAGAGCTATATCGGTCACTTTAGTTCTCCTGCGGATCTCCTCATTCCGGAGCTTATCTCGCAGGGAAACACCGAGCATAGCTCGCTCCATAGCTCGCTGCGCGACTTTGAGCTACAAACATGTGGTTCGTTACAAACATAATGCATGCAGATGTTACAACATAAAAAAGTTTGTAATGTTTTGCTGAAATAGGCGTACAAATGGTGAAAGGTGCCAAATTTTAAAATAGTCACTAATTAAATATTCAATGTCAATTCATGTAAACAAGTATCAAACATACAAATAAATAACACATAATAAATAATTTATAAAAACAAAAATTCAATTAACACACGTCATAATGGCAGTCAATAATAATATAAAAATCAACGAACAAAGACTTATATCAATTGCTTATCGTTAAGAAAATCGTTTACTTTGTAATAGCATTTTTCTGCTAGAATATTTTTAAGCTTAATTTTAAATTACATACAAAGAAAAGCTATTGGAAGCGCAAATACTTTCCATTTTTGGTACGCTTAAACTAAAATCCTCTACAGCGCTTTACGAGATCAAATCGTTTAAGCAAACGATCCAAACACGCAGCGCTACAGTGCTCGTACGTTGTGTAGTTGACCCTGTCAATATGCGCCGTTTTTAAACATTTCTATGAGTACTGTAACGTGTATTGGTTGCGACACTACCGCCACTAGCGGCACAATTTGAAACTAACTTTGACAGCTATAATAACATAAGGGGCGTTCAGATTGGGATCAGTATCATTTATGGCATTTGCAAAATTAGCGTTGTTGTTAACCGTTCTGTTTTAGAATTTCGCCAATAATGCCACTTTTACCACTTTTGCTCACTACCCAAAACGAACGCAAAATAACCAAATGCGGTTTGTTATCTCAAATGTCAAAAACAAATTGGCAGAATTTTACATTACACACGTAAACTTACGTCTTCCTTCTCACTTCTCCGTGCTATATCGTTACAATAACTACAATTTTCACAATAAAAATCAATAAATTTTACATAACCGTGCCAAAAATTTTACGTTAATCTCTAATGTCAGAAAACGATTACTTTTAACCCACCTCCGCAGGTGGGTCAAAATTGGCAGTTCACGATGGCATTTTTAACTGTTTTCGAGCTATCCGAACGGTGAACGAAAACAGTTAAAAATGCAACCTTTGCTCACACATTCCCAAAACGAACGGTGCATGTGACCATTTTTGTCGTTTTTAACTGTTCATTTTGCCACCAGTAGGCTATCCGAACGCAGGTATAATAAAACAAACTGGTCTATAAACACATAGGTACAGAGTCCTATTTGCTTTCAATGGCCTACCATAAATTAGATTTATTCTTAGTTTTTTCTTTCATCCTTCCTACAGGCAACGTTGGAGTTTCGGAACTAATGGGTGGTTTAGTAGAAGCGTGGGAGAGATTCGCTGCGCAGAGAGAAGAGGACGCCAAGATGGAGCGCGAACGAGACGCAAGACAACGCGTCAAGAGAGAGCAGGACGAAGCATACCAGCAGAGCCTTGAAGTTGATAGGTAACTTTGCGTATGTGATGTAGGAGTGAGACGGGTAGCTATGTGACCTCTGAAGTGCGAATGAGACGCAGGGAAAAGCTTCAAGAGAACAGAACTAAGCTCATAAAGCAGTTTTGAAAGTGACAGCATTTTCTAAGGAATTTAAGCGCGAGATACATAGTCTTGAAATCTATGGAGTGTGAGCGAGATGAAGGACTTGTGTCATAATCAGGACGCGGCATATATATGGCATATCAAACGATTCTCAGGGTCTATTATTATGGAGCATATAATTTAGGAGCGAGACGGATAGCTATGTTACCTACGGAGCGCAAGCGAGATGCAAAACCATAAAGTTTTCCATGTGTTTTTGGTTTCAGAGCAAAAGAACAAGTAAAGAAACAGCAAGAAAAAGAAAGAAATGAGGAGATAGAAAGAGCAGAATCGGAAAGGCAATTAGAGGAAGCGAAAAAGGAGGTGAGTAAAAGAATGACGTCACAAAAAGCACACGATTTTTTCGTAGGGTCCATATTACCTCTATCTCACTCGCCCATTGCGACATTTTTGAAGGTATTTAATGGCTGAAATACTCACGAAATATCTTTTTAAGGCGAAAGGTATGGCAAACAAGGTGTTTTTTGGCACGTTTCCTGGCGAAATTAGAGCATGTGGAGCTTTGAGCTTAATATATCATGTAATTAATATCAATAAGTATGCCGTGAAAAAAATCTCAAACCTCGAAAAATTTGAATGTACCAATTTTACTCAGTTTTTGTCGAATATATTTTTACAACAAAAACATGATGTATTCCCAACAATCATTCAGATGTTGTGATGACTTCGTAATTTTGTACAATGCTATATAAAAAACCGTCAAAATCAGTCATTGCGTGTGTTGTCTTTGTCGTAAGCGCCGCGCTAAAGTTCAGACTGAATTTATATTTAAGTCTACGACGCTAAGGTCGTTCTTTAAACGGATTTTGACCTGCTTATTTTGACCCCTATCCGGCGCCTTAATAAGGGCCTCATCAATAATATTTTATCAATGAAAATATCGTATTATTCCAAACGAGTTTTCATTGATTAAAACAGAATGGAAAGAAAAAATCTTTGAGTCTGTTTTTATGGCTGAAAACATGTTATGAATACGATCTCTTGGATGGACACAAACAGTGGGCATTTGAAGTGTGTAGGTTCATCATCATCAACAGCCTGAGGCGTTCACTGTTGAACATAGGCCTCCACTATAGAGTGCTACTTTGAGCGGCTGCTTGCTTCCTGCATCCATCGGCTCTCCGCGGTTTTCACCAGGTCTTCGGTCTACCGGTCGGTCAGTTACGGTCAGCTGCGGTAGTTAGTGTATAGGTTAGCGCGGCTAAATGCAAATATTTTTGTAGTATGCAGTGTAGCATTAAATATCTTGAAAAACGTCGAAATCCTAGAGTTAGTGGCGATAAGACCGCCCATTGTCACACTAGTTAGTTCCCTTCTTTCACCGGACATCAAGGCGCAGAAAAACACGGCACCCATATTATGGTTGAAATTCCATCAACCCGCACAAAGCGTTTTGCTATTATGCACTTTGACACACCACCAGCCAATGAGTGGAACACCTTGCCGGCGTCCTTGTTTCCGGCTAACTATGATCTGGGAGTCTTCAAGTCGAGAAGGAACAGGTATCTTCTAGGCAAGCATGCACCATCGTAGACTGCGTCATCACTTTCCATCAGGAGAGACAGTGGTCAAATGCTTTGCCTAAAAAAGTATTAAAAAAATATTTTTTTTCCAGCTTGTATACATATTTCATTGGTGAGACAATAAAGAATTATTATCTATGTATCTATCTATCCAATATTAGGCGCTGCGGTCACTAGCAGAGCGGCGCGTGCCCTCGGAACCGGAAGCGGATGCAGCGCCGCGTGACGTCACGCGCATCCGCGTGCGCCTGCCGCCGCCGCACGAGGACTCTCTGGAGCGACGCTTCCACGCACACGACACGCTGCAGGTAACATACACACGGCGTGACGTCACACATCCGCGTGCGCCTGCCGCCGCCGCACGAGGACTCTGGAGCGACGCTTCCACGCACACGACACGCTGCAGGTAACATACACACGGCGTGACGTCACACATCCGCGTGCGCCTGCCGCCGCCGCACGAGGACTCTCTGGAGCGACGCTTCCACGCACACGACACGCTGCAGGTAACATACACACGGCGTGACGTCACACATCCGCGTGCGCCTGCCGCCGCCGCACGAGGACTCTGGAGCGACGCTTCCACGCACACGACACGCTGCAGGTAACATACACACGGCGTGACGTCACACATCCGCGTGCGCCTGCCGCCGCCGCACGAGGACTCTCTGGAGCGACGCTTCCACGCACACGACACGCTGCAGGTAACATACACACGGCGTGACGTCACACATCCGCGTGCGCCTGCCGCCGCCGCACGAGGACTCTGGAGCGACGCTTCCACGCACACGACACGCTGCAGGTAACATACACACGGCGTGACGTCACACATCCGCGTGCGCCTGCCGCCGCCGCACGAGGACTCTCTGGAGCGACGCTTCCACGCACACGACACGCTGCAGGTAACATACACACGGCGTGACGTCACACATCCGCGTGCGCCTGCCGCCGCCGCACGAGGACTCTGGAGCGACGCTTCCACGCACACGACACGCTGCAGGTAACATACACACGGCGTGACGTCACACATCCGCGTGCGCCTGCCGCCGCCGCACGAGGACTCTCTGGAGCGACGCTTCCACGCACACGACACGCTGCAGGTAACATACACACGGCGTGACGTCACACATCCGCGTGCGCCTGCCGCCGCCGCACGAGGACTCTCTGGAGCGACGCTTCCACGCACACGACACGCTGCAGGTAACATACACACGGCGTGACGTCACACATCCGCGTGCGCCTGCCGCCGCCGCACGAGGACTCTGGAGCGACGCTTCCACGCACACGACACGCTGCAGGTAACATACACACGGCGTGACGTCACACATCCGCGTGCGCCTGCCGCCGCCGCACGAGGACTCTCTGGAGCGACGCTTCCACGCACACGACACGCTGCAGGTAACATACACACGGCGTGACGTCACACATCCGCGTGCGCCTGCCGCCGCCGCACGAGGACTCTGGAGCGACGCTTCCACGCACACGACACGCTGCAGGTAACATACACACGGCGTGACGTCACACATCCGCGTGCGCCTGCCGCCGCCGCACGAGGACTCTCTGGAGCGACGCTTCCACGCACACGACACGCTGCAGGTAACATACACACGGCGTGACGTCACACATCCGCGTGCGCCTGCCGCCGCCGCACGAGGACTCTCTGGAGCGACGCTTCCACGCACACGACACGCTGCAGGTAACATACACACGGCGTGACGTCACACATCCGCGTGCGCCTGCCGCCGCCGCACGAGGACTCTCTAGAGCGACGCTTCCACGCACACGACACGCTGCAGGTAACATACACACGGCGTGACGTCACACATCCGCGTGCGCCTGCCGCCGCCGCACGAGGACTCTCTTGAGCGACGCTTCCACGCACACGACACGCTGCAGGTAACATACACACGGCGTGACGTCACACATCCGCGTGCGCCTGCCGCCGCCGCACGAGGACTCTGGAGCGACGCTTCCACGCACACGACACGCTGCAGGTAACATACACACGGCGTGACGTCACACATCCGCGTGCGCCTGCCGCCGCCGCACGAGGACTCTCTGGAGCGACGCTTCCACGCACACGACACGCTGCAGGTAACATACACACGGCGTGACGTCACACATCCGCGTGCGCCTGCCGCCGCCGCACGAGGACTCTCTGGAGCGACGCTTCCACGCACACGACACGCTGCAGGTAACATACACACGGCGTGACGTCACACATCCGCGTGCGCCTGCCGCCGCCGCACGAGGACTCTCTAGAGCGACGCTTCCACGCACACGACACGCTGCAGGTAACATACACACGGCGTGACGTCACACATCCGCGTGCGCCTGCCGCCGCCGCACGAGGACTCTCTGGAGCGACGCTTCCACGCACACGACACGCTGCAGGTAACATACACACGGCGTGACGTCACACATCCGCGTGCGCCTGCCGCCGCCGCACGAGGACTCTCTGGAGCGACGCTTCCACGCACACGACACGCTGCAGGTAACATACACACGGCGTGACGTCACACATCCGCGTGAGCCTGCCGCCGCCGCACGAGGACTCTCTGGAGCGACGCTTCCACGCACACGACACGCTGCAGGTAACATACACACGGCGTGACGTCACACATCCGCGTGCGCCTGCCGCCGCCGCACGAGGACTCTCTGGAGCGACGCTTCCACGCACACGACACGCTGCAGGTAAAGCTGACGACTGGCACTAGCATTTGCTCGATGTATATATTCGTTGTGAACATTCGCTCGCTGTGAGCAAATGTTCACTACACCTGATTATACGTCTCGAATATTTGCTAAGCTGTGCTCCATCAAAATGGCGGACATAAAATCTGTTTCTGCTACCAAACAGTTGGAACAACTGCGGTATTTAAATAGTTATCAGTAAACAAAAGCATTTTATCCTGATCACGTGCGCTCGCGGCGAATGCTTGTCGACTGACTGTAGTTTGAACATTCAAAGGGATTCGCCAAAATACCGACAGCAGGGTGGAGCGCGCTTGCGTGCTCGTTGCTTGCCATCGAGCTGCTCACCTCAGCGACTGGCTCTGACTTCGAACGTGCTCACATCGAGCACGTTCGAAGTCGAAGAGAATCTCACACACATACATACACACTACACACCCTGAGAAGCACGCAAACAATGGGCATACACCACGTTTATTACGAGCGCACTTTAATAGTAGACCGTGTCACAAGGGATCAAAATAATAGCGTTGTTTGAATCCAGAGCGAAGCGAAGGATCCTTCCTTTGGATCCTTGAGTCTCGAGCGTAGCAAGGGATTCCAAGTACGTCGCTCGAGGTTAAACCACTTCGGTATTCTTGAGTAGAATCCCGAGCGTAGCAAGGGATGCCAAGTACGTCGCTCGAGGTTAAACAACTTCGGTGTTCTTGAGTAGAACCCCGAGCGTAGCAAGGGATTCCAAGTACGTCGCTCGAGGTTAAACAACTTTGCTATTCTTGAGTAGAATCCCGAGCGTAGCAAGGGATGCCAAGTACGTCGCTCGAGGCTAAACAACTTCGGTATTCTTGAGTAGAATCCCGAGCGTAGCAAGGGATTCCAAGTAGGTACGTCGCTCGAGGTTAAACAATTTTGTTACCATGTACCACTCTGCTTTTCGTTCCCCTCTATGAGAAAAGTCGTTTTGTCACTGTTATTAAGTGCGCCTAAATGATCCATTTTCAAATCCATCCTTAGCCACGAGAAGAAATGGAGTAGCAATATTTTGATATTACAATGGTTTTTTTTCAGGCGTTATTTGACTACTTAGCATCTAAAGGATTCCCACAAGAGACCTACAAAGTCATATGTAGCTGGCCTAGGAGAGATGTAAGTTCACTATTATTTTAATCTCATCATCATCATCATCAACAGCTTGAAGACGTCCACTGCTGAACATAGGCCTTCCCCACAGAGCGCCACTTTGAGCGGCTGCTTGCCTTCTGCATCCATCGGCTCCCCGCTGTTTTGACCAGATCGTTGGTCCATCTTCCTGTTCATGGTCGCCACTCGAGAACACTACTAAAGTGACCAATAAGGCCAATTTTAAAGGCTTTAGTTGACAGATCTAATACTGATGCTGTTCTCGTCAAATATACGGCAATGTAAAAGATGGATATATCTTTAGTGTTTTAAGGACTGTCAACTAAAGCCTACAAAATCGGGCATAGCTCTTAAAATTAGCAAGTTGAGTTAGGGCTGTCACAAGTTTATACATTAAATGAAAAAAAGCCCAATTTAAAATAATAACCACCTTGTTGAGCTCTCTTTTTAGTTGCTATAGTGTGTTGAAATCCCCTGAAAAACTCGAAGCGACAGTATCGCTTTCTATACAATAATGCATCACTTCACTGTCGTTTACGCATCTAACGCGTTTCGTGGTACAAGGAAATGTGCGAGACAAGGTCCATCAGCGGCGCTAAACCTGTGTGGACATGTTTCAATGTACGAGTTTCTCGCGGGATTTGAAAATATAATGCGACCCATCAAAAAAATAGGTTGAGAGTCGCTGCAGTCCTCTCAAAGGTTTTACGAGTTTCTCAGAGAATTTGAAACATACTATAACTAAAATGTTTTTTTTTCTTTGTATTTTGGCTCCATACATAGTGTATTTAGCCAGTGTCAAGTATTGTAATTTTCATCGTGCTATAGAATATTTCATGTAATGTCAAGTCTTAGTCACAGTCAAGTCTAAGTCAGGTGGTCATAATCCAGTCTAAGTCATGCCCCAGTAAAGTGGTGGCAACTTTAGTAGAAGCTTCTATGGAGTTTTGGAAGCAACAGGAAAAACCACGTTTCACCACATTATATCACTTGCCCACACTCATGCTCGTAGTTCAGCACTTAATGCGTAAAACACCACCAATTTTAAACATTAACACTGGAAAAAGCATAAGTTTTGAAAAATAATACAATGCAACGACGTGAACTTTTCCGCGTTCCCGCCAAAAACTCAACTAAAATGTTTGTTTTCAATTACAGCTATCAACGGAATCTCGGAATAGTTCTTTACAAGATCTTAAACTCTACCCGCAAGAAACGGTGTTACTCGAGGAACGGTGAAGCGACATCTAGCGCCGCTGTACATGCAACTATAACATCACCCCCTACTATAATAAAATACAAGCGCCATTTAAAAAGAACAGCGGAGATTTCCATTGCTATCTCGCTCCCACCACACTTTCGACGCGAAAGCGCGAGGTAAGAAACCACAGAGCACGAAAAAAATACGCTTTGCCCCCAGATAGAGACGAAATTCTACATGAATTACAGTAAGCGCATAGCGCATACTAATGTCATCTGCCATAGTCGATTGTTTCTGGAAGTTGATAAGGTTTTAATATTGGAAGCGCATACTAACGTCAAAGTGACGCCTCTATCTGGGTGCGAAGCGTAATTTTTTTTTAGTTCTCTGTGGAGGAAACAGTTTTCGGTTGCTTTCGTCAGAATGGCACATTGACGTTGTAAAAGTCGAAAGCTGATGGGCTAACTCTCTCTCTCGCACCGCTCCAACGTAAGTTCAGTGCGAGCGAGAAAGTAATAGAAATGTCTGCTCATAACTTTAATAGCGCGTTTCCCTTTTGTATGCTCGCGTACTTATTACCTCTGTACACCTGTACAATCATCCAGATTTTAACTAGCTTTATTAGTAATCTAGACCTTATTAGCATTTACTTATGGTATAGTTCTGGACGGACCGATTTCTGGATTCGAAAATCGGAGTTAAAGCTTTGCGTGTTGGGTGCAGTTTCATTCATAAATCTGTTCTTTTTTTTTTTTTTATCCAGTATCCATAGCCGAACAAAAATTTATCTGAGATCAGTTTTGATTTTGTAAAATAAACCCTATTTGTTTTTTAAACACGGTTTAGTTTTTAATGCAGCATAGTAAGGCATTTGATCGCTCAAACTCCCGTCGCCGAATTCAGAAATCGGACCCATTTCTTTTATCGTTTTACTTGCCAGTAGGATGTTGACTGTTTAGTTCCAAATTGAAACTGATTTACTCGAGCGATATTTTGCTCTCGGTCTTTTTGATACAACAGAGCGAGGAGGGCATACTAGAATTTCGTTTATTCGTTGCTTACCTAAAACGCAGTTTGCCTTAATCGCGTTGTGACTAAACCAAACGCGAGGTAGGTATATTGAGTTTTTGTGTATTGAGCAGCGAAAGAACGCGACTATGTCTAATAGGCATGGATCAAATCGTAAGGAGCAGGTGAAAAATCATATGATTTTATGTTTCATAAATCACCGTGCTACTTTTTATCAGACACTCTGCTACTAATCACAGTGTGATAATCACACTTAATTGAATCATGGCTTCGGATTTCATAATACGAGAGTAGCATAAGCGGTGAATATCAAAACATATAATTTTATTTATGCTTCAGTAAACAAACTGAGACCTAAAGTGTATAATTTTATTAACATTGTGGTGTAGCGGTGAACTTTGATCTTGTTTAACTTAAGAGAGTAGCGTTAGATTACTTGTAATCATTTGTAGCAGGTTGCTCCTAAATCACATCTCTGTTCCATTTCATAAAGCACAGTCAATCGCCATTGATCATAAATTCATCAGGCTTATGAAAAATCACAGGCTGTGAAAAGTCGCAGGTGAAATCACAGGGCCTAAAACAAATCATATGATGAAATGACAATGATTTTAAAGTAACTATCATTTCCATGCCTAATATCTAACCTTCTATTATACTAATAGTTTCTTTTTATTTCCGGCCGAAGGTTTTTTAAAACGCGGGCGGGCGCTCACTATCCGATGACGTCACACCCGCAGTCATTCGACAGGCGCGCTCTCGTTCGCAAGGCGCTGCGCAGTAAAAATCAAAATTATAAAGTTCTTCGTGGTAAAAATGGAAAAAATACTGCATTGTGCTTCAATTCAACAGTTAAAACACCTAATAAACTCTTTTTGTATGTGCCTGAGGACCCAAAAATGAGGAAAAAGTGGATGACAGCCGTAAAAAGAGTTGATTCAATAGGCCCTAGAACTAAAAGCACACTACTGTGAAGACGATTTTGATATTAGTATTTCTTAATAATACGTTTATTCCTCTTCTTCTCTACTTATCCTTGCCACGTTTGACCTACTTAACCTACCTACTTGTCTACTTTTGATTGGTTAAATAGGCATCTTGCATGCTACATAATATGCAAATAAAACTACAAAACGTACGTTCTTGTTTCCACGAATTTCGGCAGCCTTAAATCCTGATTCTAGGTACATGAAATACCTATGTGCCGCGATCAAACTATCCATTCTTGGCAGATTGTCCGACTGACCTTTTAGAAAACCTTCCATTCTACACACTACAAGTTTCACTTTAGTGTAATCGGATGTATCGGATAATTTATATTATTTCTTTATAATAGGAAAACGAAGACGACAGAAACAAAGTGAAACGAGACGCGCTAATATTAGTAGGATCAACGCACTGCCCGCGCCGTGTCGCGGCCGGTAGCTCAACCGGGGTGTGACGTCATAGTATGAACGCGTGTAATCGCAGAAATTAAATATAGGGCTTAAACTTCTCGTCGTTATAACTTTGGAAATACTGTATGTATTGAAGTGAAATAAAAACTAATGTAATGTAAATGATCTACGCTCTGACTTTAGCTGTATTTAATAGTGATATTTTAACCCTTTTGTGTTCTCCATTATGTATCATTTGCCCGATCCGAACGCTGTATCCGTATCGCAGACGCGAACATGATCGCCTATCCGGACGGGTGATGATACGCCGCTCTGATACAAACCGCGATACGGCCCGTTCCATTTCGAGTCGGTTTTTGTCCGATCATCAAAGGAGATCGGATACGGCTCGCTTTGGCAGGTTATGATACAGAGTACATAACTACGCTAGATACAGTACGACGAATGATACGCTGATATGGATACAGGGATCGGATCGGGTAAATTATAGATATGTGGACCCGCCTTAATGTACATTGGGTACTGGTTACATGTGGGCAGATGCTACCCTGCCTTATTAAAAAGGGCTAGAACCTTTGTACCGCGTAGATAAAACCTTTGGAGTGTTTTTACCGATTTCACATTATCTGATATTACGTTGTCCTTGTCACTCAACAGTTTTCTGAAAGAGACGAAAGTATTGCACCGGTATCGGATGAGTAAACGTGAAATAATCAAACGTAACAGTCAATCAAAACAACTGTATCTATATTAATAAAACGTAGAAGCAATTTTTATGCATATTTTTACAAAATACAAAGTACTTAGTAGTCGAAATTTTGATGTCCAATTTTATTTGTCTGTAAAGATGATAGTGATTGTTTTTGTAATCCAAATTATGTTAAAGTTGTGAACCGTCTAATTGATTTTTATTTAATTACATGTTGCATGCGAGTCCGGAGCGTCATATTTTTTTCTGCTCTGTGATTAAATATAGCCATTACAAATACATGTTGGATAGACTGATATACACAAAAATATTATTTCTAACTTGCACCTTAATTTAATCACCTATTGTTCAAACCATCTTTCATACAATATCATTTCAATAACAAAATAGAATTTATGGTAATATATTTAAAATTGATTTTTCCATATCAGCTTACATGTTGTAGGAACATGCACGGTGCGCCGCTAGGTAGAGACGAAATATTCCAAATACTGCATTATTTTAATACTTGTACTATTATAATCACTTATGTATGCTACAAGCTATTCTGAACCTTCTGTAGCGTACCTAAGCCTAGACTATTGCTCAGCAACTACCCACGAATCCTATTTAGGTATATTTAAATTCAATTTTTATGTAAAAATTAGCTATTTTGATTCTTTGTACTGGGTTCCTGTAAAATACTAAGGCTGGCTTTAACAATATTACAGGCGGTTTTAGTATGTACAAAGAAGTATTGCCTATATAATATTAATTTATATAAAACGCGAAAGAATGTTTGTAATTTTTTCATAATGCGCCAGCGCGGAGATTGTAATTGTATGCAAGGAAGTTGTATCCAAATAAACACAGATGGATGGTGATTCACTTGGTTTTAATACTGCTTTATATATCATCTCTTATAACATTATCTAAGACTAATGGTCAATTCAGACAGAGCAGCAAAATGCTCGAGCAGTTTTTAATTGCTATTGGAATATCAACCTTATTTCATTTAGACAAAGCTGAAAATAGTATGCAACATTAAAATAGGTAGGATTTTTAGTTTTGTCTAAATGGTTTAAGGTTGATATTCCAATAGCACTTAAAAACTGCTCGAGCATTTTGCTGCTCTGTCTGAATTGACCCTAAGACAAACTAACGGCACTACACATTCTCTATAAAGCACCATTCAAACCGGCGCGTTATTCGCGATGTGGGTAGCGGTAAATAATATTATGTAATGAAGTTCCGCGGCTAGAGCAAAACTTCATACAACATACCCAGGCGGAATCCCGCGCGGTATACCGCAGACCGCTACCCACAGCAGTACGAATAACGCGCCTGTTTGGGTTAAGATTAAGTTTCTAAATTTCTAATGTGCATTCCTTTTATTTACCGGAATGTTCAAACTCTAGTTCTCTCTCAAAGTCTAAACTCTATCATTTTCTTCCTCTCGATCCTCCAAAACAGCAGTTCTCCTGCTAATATCGCTAAAGATGCTATATAACCGACAGCTAGCGCTATGAGGGCAGTAGAAAACTCTTGTAGGCTTACTGAGAATATACTAGAGTCGGGAGTCCGGACGCAGGCGGGCCGAGGTTCATCCCACAACAAAAACAGCCGGGTCAGAATACCAGACTCTTTCATCTTGCGCATACTGTAAGAATTACATAATGGTTTAGAAGCGAGTTTTAACGGTCAAGCGTTGTGTACAATCGCTCTAAGGCGTTAAAATCATCATCAAGCCTGAAGACGTCCACCGCTGAACATGTATTATCTGTGACATTTGCTAGGAGAAAAGGATCGAGGAGATAGATACGTTTACTGGAAGAGTACACGCCATGCAAAGTAGCGACCGTTCTAGCTAACGCCAGCGAGGCCGGTGTCTGATTGTGTTACACGTGGTATCCTATAGTATATACCGGCGAAAACTGTACCTCAGCCAGAAGGGCTAGACCGGTTCGTAGTTCCTAGCAGAGCTCATATTACGGCTATGATATGATCCTCCGGGTGTCCCAACGCAGGCGGTGAAGATGCAGATGCGTTGGGGGAGAACGAGCTGGTAGGCCATAAGTATAGAGTTCCTTTAGGTGATATAAAATTTGTTGCTGTATAATTGTCTAAAGTCAATGACCTGAACATGTATTATTTGTGACATAGGCCTCCGTATAGAGCGCCACTTTGAGCGACTGCTCGAATCCTGCATCCCAGATGTTTTAACCAGATCTTCGGTCCACTGGAACCTTGGAAAGTTGATATGAACCCACCATTCCCTTTTTCCGTTCCAGGATCCATCAGTCATTATCAGCACGAAATACGTCCACTGCTGAACATAGTCCTTCCATAAAACGCCACTTTGGACGCTTATAAGGAAGATTTTCTCTAATCACCATGTAGGCTACTTTACTACACACTAACTTATGACTACCTTAACTATCCTACATATAATATATTACACTAAAATATATACACAATAATATATACATAAACAAAAACTACATAATAATTTACAATTACATATACAACCTACATCTACATCCTACATTATCTATTACTACCTAATTACATGCAATCTAATAATAACGTAAAAAGTCACTTACCAGTTTGTCGATACCGCGTCTAATACTCGATAACTCACGATGGATGCTATACTTACCCATCCCTATACGGGCGCGGCAGCTCGCCTGCGTCTGCGCACTCCAAGGCCACCTAACCGCCTTTCACCGTCGTACGCGAGCCAACCAGCGCGCTCCGCAGTCCGAAATCAACTCTGACGCGGGACGCTCGCCACTTGATCTCACGATTTGCAATCGCGATCTCATAGTTTATACCTAACGCTTTTCTATCATCTGTTATTCTATCCTATCGTCTTCGCCACTCCTCTATTGTGCTTGTGCTTGTGCGTCTACTGTTGTGCCTTCTATGTTTATTATGGTGGATTGTATGTGTCTGATATAAAGAAAATTAACCGTGAGTTGAATCTGTTTCTTTTCTTACGAACACCGTACATATATCTCCTGGAACACCCATCACCACCACCATACTGGTGACCCGAGCATGAATAGCGAATTCCGAGATGCACAAGGCCCGTCTTCGGCCGGCACTAGTGAGGAGAACGTATCGATAAAACATGTCGATGTTTTTAAGGTCGGAGTGAGAGTGCCACCTTTTTGGGCAGAAGAACCAGAAATATGGTTCGCCCAGGTAGAGGGACAATTTGCCATTTCCGGAATCACCAGCGATTCTACAAAATTTAATTATGTCATTGGTCACTTGGACAACCAACATTCTAAGGAAGTCAAGGACCTCATTGTTAACCCTCCGTCGACTAACAAACACGAAAAGCTGAAGAGTGAACTAATCAAGCGGCTCAGCGCGTCGAACGAAAAGAAGATCAAACAATTGTTGATGCATGAGGAACTCGGAGACCGCAAACCGTCTCAGTTTCTCCGTCACCTCAAAGGTCTCGCCGGTGTCGACGTTCCAGACGACTTCCTGAAAACAATATGGACAAGCAGACTTCCACATGGTATCCAGACGGTGCTAGCTGGTCAACCAAGCACAGCTTCTATTGAGGACTTGGCCGACTTAGCCGATAGAGTGAACGACCTCGCATCATCTTCACCCAACGTGGCTTCCGTGAGCAACGCAGTCCCAGGCTCTCTTCTCAGCGAGCTTACTAAAGAAGTGGCTGAACTTCGGAAGCAGTTCCAGAAGCTGGCATCGGAGAGGAACAGCAGACCTCGCTCCCGCGGCGGACAGGGCAACCGAAACACGTCAAGGCAGCGATCTCAATCCAGTTATAGGAAGTTCCCCGTATGCTGGTACCACAGCAAGTTTGGAGAGAAGGCTAGCAAGTGCGTCCGTCCCTGCGATCACAAGTCGGAAAACTCAATGGGCGGTCGGTAATGGCGACCAACGATTGCCCTTCACCCGCTACTGGTCGCCTATTCGTCACTGACCGCAGTTCGAAGACGCAGTTCCTGGTCGATACTGGAAGCGACATCTGTGTCTACCCTCGGTCAGCGCTACGTGATCGTCGTGCCCGGACTGAATACAGCTTGTCTGCTGCAAACGGCTCATATATCGCAACGTACGGCTATGTAAACTTAGATTTAGATATTGGTCTCCGCCGATATTTCATATGGCGTTTTGTAGTTGCCGATGTAACTAAACCAATTATTGGGGTAGACTTTCTAAATTTTTATAACTTAGTCGTAGATGTACGCAATAAGTGCCTCATAGATAATTTAACTTCTGTAGCAGCGGTTGCCACTGTGGCTGATTGTAAAAACGTGTCATCGGTGAAAGTCGTAACTGGCGAATCGCGTTATCATAAAATTCTCGACGAGTTTCCCGAGATCACTCGACCAGCTGGTAGACACCACACCACACCACACAACACAGTCCATCATATACGCACGACACCAGGCCCTCCAGTTTCAGCTCCCCCACGTCGTTTGGCTCCTGACAAACTTAAAATCGCACAAAGTGAGTTTCAGTCTATGCTGTCCAGCGGTACAGCTAGACCTTCGGAGAGCCCCTGGTCATCACCTCTGCATTTAGCGCCCAAGAAAAATAACGGCTGGCGTCCTTGCGGCGATTATCGCCAACTTAACGCTCGCACCGTTCCTGACCGGTATCCGATTAAACACATTCATGACTTCACCCATAGCATTTCTGGCTGCAATATCTTTAGCACGCTGGACCTGGAGAAGGCCTATAATCAGATACCGGTCAGCCCCGAGGACATTCCGAAGACCGCCATAACAACACCCTTCGGGTTGTTTGAATTTCCGTATATGACGTTCGGTCTTCGGAATGCGGGTCAAACATTTCAGCGTTTTGTAGATGAGATGACCAGAGGGCTCGATTTCGTGTACTGTTACTTGGATGATTTTTTGATATTTTCACAGTCACCAACCCAGCATGAACAGCACCTGCGTGAAGTCTTTGGAAGGCTGAAACAGTACGGCATGTTGGTCAACACGTCTAAGTGCGTATTTGGGGCCAAAGAGGTAACTTTCTTAGGCTACTCCATTTCAGAGAGCGGTACAAGACCTCTGGACACAAAGGTGCAAGCTGTGAAGGACTTTCCTCCCCCCGCGAACGTGCGTCAACTGAGAGGCTTTCTGGGCATGCTTAACTTTTATAGGAGATTCCTTCCCCAAGCAGCTCAAATTCAAGCCCCTCTGCATGCGTTGTTGACAGGTTCGGTGAAAGGGTCGCAGCCAATCCAGCTCACAGGAGACACCTTAGCAGCGTTTCAGGCCAGTAAGGATAGCTTGTCCAACGCTACATTATTGGCCCACCCTGATTGCTCCTCTAAATTGGCCGTGGTTACAGACGCGTCCGACAAAGCTATGGGTGCAGTTCTGCAACACCTTCAAGGAGACGCATGGCAACCCTTAGCTTTCTTCTCCCGGAAGTTGAGTCCTTCCCAGGTGAAGTACTCACCTTACGACCGGGAGTTATTAGCTATTTACGAGGCCATCAAATATTTCAGGCATATGCTCGAGGCAAGACATTTCATTGTCTATACTGACCATAAGCCGATCAGTTTCGCATTCCACGAAAGAAAGAAAAACTGTACGCCTAGGCAGTATAGACATCTTGACTTTATCTCCCAGTTCACAACAGATATCCGCCATATATCCGGCAAGGATAACATCGTAGCGGATACCTTGTCACGCATAGAAGAACTGGGAGCACCAGTCAGTCTCGAGACATTAGCCCAAAATCAAGCCTCTGACCCTGAACTTGAAAAGCTCTTGAGTGAAGGTTCCTCATTACAGTTGCAAAGGCTACACGTTCCCGGAACGCAAATACCTTTGTACTGTGACATTAGTACCTCCACTTCTAGGCCATACGTTCCAAAGTTCTGTCGGAAGCAAGTTTTTGATAGCTTGCATTCCCTAAGCCATCCTGGTGCCAACGCAACGGCCAAATTAGTCACCGAGCGGTTCGTCTGGCCAGGCGTCAGGAAGGACTGTAGAGAATGGGCACGCGCTTGTATTCCGTGCCAGCGGGCAAAAGTCAACCGTCACGTGACTGCCCCCCTTGGCACCTTCAACTTACCGCGCGCTCGTTTCAAAACCATCCACATCGACTTGATAGGACCCCTTCCGCTTTTCCAGGGCTATCGGTATTGCTTAACGGCAGTAGATCGATTCACTCGATGGCCTGAAGCAGTACCGATAGAAGACATCACGGCAGAAACTGTGTCTAAGGCTCTGCTGTCGACCTGGATAGCTCGCTACGGATGCCCAACAGACATAATTACTGACCGCGGACGGCAGTTCGAGTCAGCACTATTCCAGTGTCTGTCTAAGCTGGCTGGTTTTGAGCATAAGCGGACTACTGCCTATCATCCGGCATGCAACGGCCTAGTTGAACGGTTCCACCGACAACTTAAAACCGCAATAATGTGCCATGCGAATGATAGGTGGACAGAGTCGCTCCCGTGGGTTTTGTTAGGCATAAGAACTTCCTTTAAGGAAGACTTACAAGCCTCTTCAGCAGAACTGGTCTACGGCGAGTCGTTAAGGCTCCCCGGCGAATTTTTTGAGTCTACCATCATCAGCACCACTGATACATCAGAATTTACTGCTAGGCTCAAAAACCTCGCCGACAAATTACGACCCGTACCAGCTTCCCGCCATTGTAAGCCCAGAGTATTTGTTTACAGGGAACTAGAAACTTGTGATCACGTGTTCCTCCGTGAAGACGCATTACGAGGTTCTCTCCAACCTGCATATACTGGGCCCCATAAGGTTATTGCCAGAAATGACAAAGTTTTTAAAATCCTTGTCAAAAGCAAGGAGATGACTGTGTCCGTTGATCGGCTCAAACCTGCCTTCATATTGTCAGTCCAAAATAAGGACACCTCTCCAGAAGTTCCCGAAAATTATGTTACCCGTTCTGGTCGCCAAGTAAGGTTTCCAGACTTTTATCGCCCTTGACGGTCTCTGGAGGGGGGTGGTGTAGGCTACTTTACTACACACTAACTTATGACTACCTTAACTATCCTACATATAATATATTACACTAAAATATATACACAATAATATATACATAAACAAAAACTACATAATAATTTACAATTACATATACAACCTACATCTACATCCTACATTATCTATTACTACCTAATTACATGCAATCTAATAATAACGTAAAAAGTCACTTACCAGTTTGTCGATACCGCGTCTAATACTCGATAACTCACGATGGATGCTATACTTACCCATCCCTATACGGGCGCGGCAGCTCGCCTGCGTCTGCGCACTCCAAGGCCACCTAACCGCCTTTCACCGTCGTACGCGAGCCAACCAGCGCGCCCCGCAGTCCGAAATCAACTCTGACGCGGGACGCTCGCCACTTGATCTCACGATTTGCAATCGCGATCTCATAGTTTATACCTAACGCTTTTCTATCATCTGTTATTCTATCCTATCGTCTTCGCCACTCCTCTATTGTGCTTGTGCTTGTGCGTCTACTGTTGTGCCTTCTATGTTTATTATGGTGGATTGTATGTGTCTGATATAAAGAAAATTAACCGTGAGTTGAATCTGTTTCTTTTCTTACGAACACCGTACATATATCTCCTGGAACACCCATCACCACCACCATAACCACGCTTGGTAAGGTGGCTTGGTGATCGCAGATTTTAATGTACCGAGGAAAATGCTGCTGCCATTCCCTGGATATTCCCTTAGCCGGCTCTTACGGCGGAAGAGATGGGGTGGTCCTATTCGCAAACCGGGACCACACGGTCACGGGATTCATCAGTAAGACCTATTTATTTCTTGGTAGCCAGTTTTTTTTTTATTGTTTGATAGGCTTGCGTTTGACCACTATCAGATTGATCTGTGACCTTTATTCTCTTGAGTCACTAGAGATCTGTGGAACTTACCCATACGCCAAAATCTCCCTGTATGGCGAGCCCTTCGCAACAGCAACTCCTAGTTTTTGTGGCTCATACAACATCACTTCCTGTAGCTGGCAAAGTTCCTTCTCCGAGAACGTATGTCGCATGATCCTGTAGAAGTGGACAAGTGGTAGAAGTAGACAAGTATTAGGCTGCGTTTCCACCAAAGATGTGCGAGGATGCGTAGCGAGGCTGTGAAACGATGATCGATGCGAGGATGTGTAGCGGGCTCGTCTCTAATGCGCGCGGGGTGTGGTGGGAGCGGAACGCACGTGACTCTGCCTGCACATATTCCTTGCAATACATCCCTCGCAACACATCCGTAGCACACATTTTCCCCTTATTTTGCATGTAGTAAAACCTCACTTCGCTGAGCCGTTTCCACTAGAGCTGCGCTGAGCGAGGCTAGGTAAATTAAGTGATTCTATTGGTTCTTGACAAACACATTCCTCGCTACCCATCCTCGCACATCTCTGGTGGAAACGTAGCCTTATACTTAAGTATACAAAAGTACTTCTAGCTTCTAAGTCTAATGGCCGTCTGCGCTAAAGTTTGACAGCTTCTAATTTCGCATTTATTTTCCTATGGCGTATCTACTGTAACATTTGGGTACGTCCTAGAGACATAAATTCCGGAGTTATCACTTTAGTGCAGCCGGACATAAGCATAAGTCTTCTAGTGGAAAGCTATCTTGCCTGTAAGCCACGGCGGTGTCGACGTGAAACGCGAACCCGCCTTTCTTCACCATATCCATGCCTTGTTCCGCGTAGAAGTAGTTATACGGAATTTTGTGTACCACCTTCTTTTGGTAGAGTTCTAGAGCTATTGGGTCGGTGGTGCGCTGTAATAACGAGGGTATTTAACTATTTTTTCTTATATTTTGGCCTTTGACATAGTGTATTTAGCCAGTGTTAAGTATTGTAATTTTCCATCGTGCTATGGAATGTTTCACGTAAAGTCAAGTCTTAGTCACAGTCTGAGTAGTCATAGTCCTGTCTAAGTCATGCCCTAGTAAAGTAGTGGCAACTTTACTAAAAGCTTCTATATAGTTTTGGAAGCAACACGAAAAACCACGTTTCACCACATTATATCACTTGCCCACACTCATGCTCATGGGCGTACCCAGGGGGGGGCAGCTGCCTCCCCCCCCCCCCCGGGATCCGAATGCCTAACTATCGTTGTCGAAAAAAAGCTATAAAAAAGTTAAAAAACAATAGTAATCAATATGAAAACTTAAATTATGATGGTACCCTTTTGAGATACACTGGGCGTGGGCACAAGTTTACGTTGTTTATGTAGTCAGCCAAGTCACCAGCGTTGCCTCTACGGGTAATATTTTTTATGGGTAACGAAAACTGCCAGGATTCTACCCGGTTGTGCAAGGAGCGCTGATAAAAGTGATGATTTTTCGCGCTCGTTTCGCTTGTGTTGAGATAATTTTGATGATGAGAGTACGATTTTTAGAGTAGGTCGTAGAGTTATAGTTTAGAGTAGGACTAAAATTACTAAAAAATGATTTGAATTATTTTAAGCAAATAAAATTATAAGGTTCTTCTTTTTTATCTGATTGATAGGTTACAAGATTGCTGAATTGTATTTAACTTTAGCACTCCTTTCGTGCTTTACTGGTATTTGATTTATCGGCTACATTACAATTGCCACGTTCAAGGCTGCTCCAGAATATCAAGAGACATGGGAGAAACAAGCTTCAATGCAAGTTTTGCGCTTTAATTGCACACTGTGATCAATTTCTCAAGTGGCCATACTATACGTATTTTCTGAAATACAAGATGGCAAACTAAACGAATTTTTTTTCGCTTCGCTAGCGTTGTTAATATTTATGCTTTGTTTTAATACATGACCAGCACGTTTGAACGTACGTTGCACGTATTTTCTGAAATATATAATGTGGCAAATGCAGAAAATTTTTCGCGCTCGCTTCGCTCACGCTATTAATATTTGTGCTTTATTTTAATACATGACCAGCACGCTTGAACGTACGTTGCACGTGTTTTCTGAAATATAAAATGTGGCAAATACCGAAATTTTTTCGGGCTCGCTTCGCTCGCGCTTTGCATGTCTGTATAAGATCTGTTTTAGTAAAAAAAAAAAACGCGCTTGCTTTGGTCGCGCTGTCACTATTTGTACTTAATTTATTTGAATTTATAAACACCACGCTTGTACTGACATAATAAGAGACAAAATCCACTCCAGCATCACGTTTACAAGATATGCTTTCTACATTGGTGGCGCCGCCGCCAGAGGGTTGATTTGTAGTTATGACTTGGTTCTAGGTCTATTCAGTGGTATTAAAAAAATCGTGGGAACCCGGCATAAGAAATTTCAGGTTTGCCCCCCCCCCCCCTGGACTAAAAGCTGGGTACGCCCATACTCATGCTCGTAATTCAGCACTTAGAGTCTATAACACGCCAAAATGCTTAAAATTGTTTAGCATGATCCCGTGTCCTGTCAACAATATTGCAACAATGATTTTGAAATTAATATATGGTAAAGTTCAGGACTAATGCTACTGCAAATGTATAGTGAAAACACGAATTAATAAACTTTTCTCGATAGAAAAAAATTACAAAGTTATCTCCAAACCGTACAAATAAATCGCGATTATTCAATGAATACTAAATAAGATCATGAAACTTTGTGTAGTAAATGAACTAAATATAAAGGACCGCGAATGTATAGGGAATTTTTAAAATACCCAATATATTCAGTGTAATAATAAATTACCTAAACGCCACCAATTTTAAACATTAACACTGGGAAAAGCACAAGTTTTGAAAAATTACAATGCAGCGACGTGAACTTTTTCGCGTGCCCCGCAAAACTTCCGGTATATAGCTATGAAATAAGACTGGATGGCCTGTTGGCCCTGTTCAAAAACAAAAGAAAAATGATTGTCATCTTTTTTTTAAATGGGGACATTGATAGCCTCTGTAGTGTGGTGGTTGAGCAGGTCGGCTCATAACCTGGAGGCGGCGGGATCGATTCCCGCGACAGGACAAGTATTTGAATACAGGACTAAAAAGAGCGCAAATACTTGTTCTGTACCTATCTGGGTGTAGTGGGACCATGGTCCTCGTAGTTCCTGGGTCCCTAGATACAGGGAATTCTAGTTAAGGTGGAACGTTACACTAGCGCGGCAAATTCAAATTTTCTTGCGTTTTTTTGCCAAAAATAGCTTAATTATTCAACGTGATTACATGAAAAACAATTTTGCGCAAATAAATATAATGTATCAATAAATTACAATTAAAAGTATCACCTACTTATCATTGGTTTAGCGACAAATGGCAATAGACTGAAAAACTAAGAAGAAAATTGTTTATTGCCATTTGTTGCTAAACCAATGATATCTAGGAGATACTTTTAATCGTAATTTGTTGACACATTCTATTTATTTCCGCAAAATTAGTATTCATGTAATCACGTTGAGTAGTTAAGCTATTAATGGAAAAAAAAGCAAGAAAATTTGAATTTGCCGCGCTAGTGAAACGTTCCACCTCAAGGTCTAGGATCTATGTATGTGATCGTTGGACTTCATTTATATTTATAGGCTTTGATGAAGAAAAACGCTCAGTTACCTACTTAAAATATACAGCCAAAAGGATTTCATTTCTTACGCTAAAAAAATCCTTATTATACAAAATGTCTTCGATGCCAGCCTTCAAGTTGCTGTCTAGCAGATCTTTCAACGTTCTGATGTTCTTCGGAGATTCTCGTAGCAGCGTCGAGACTACTGTAGCATTGTAATACTGGTATATCGTTAAGGCGAAGAGAAATGTCACGAATGCCACCATTTTTACCGCGTTGGAGTTCCGATTGAGAGACATACCTGATGAAAAAATATAAATACCTACTCAATAATATAGAATACATAAGAATTTGTATTTTATACTTAGTAGCGCATGATTATTATTTTCTATTAAGTATGATTTAATAATAATTATTAATATAAGTAAATAATTATGTAATCATAATATTTGTCAACTAAGTTTAAACTAATATAAGATTTAAAACTATCATGGTCACTAACACTACTAAAATTTTAATACATAAAAAATTGTATTTTATACTTAGTAGTGCATGATTATTATTTTCTATTAAGTATGATTTAATAATAATTATTAATATAAGTAAATAATTATGTTATCATAATATTTGTCTACTAAGTTTGAATTAATATAAGATTTAAAACTATCATGGCCAATAACACTAATAAAATTTTGTTTATGAACGGGATATTTACCATGTAAATTATTTGTTTTGAGTTGCCGATAATTCGATGCTGTTGCAAGCACCATGATCACGGACCCAATAATACACAATACTGGTAAATATCCCGTTAAGGTGGAACGTTACACTAGCGCGGAAAATTCAAAATTTCTTGCGTTCTTTTGCCAATAATAGCTTAATTACTCAACGTGATTACATAAAAACTAATTTTGCGCAAATAAATAGAATTTATCAATAAATTACAATTAAAAGTATCACCTACATATCCTCTTTCGTTGGACCCGTCGCGCGAAGCAGTCGCTTGCACTTGCTCCGTCAAAATAAAGTGTGGTGAGTGGAACAAACTGACTTCCCTCTCATTCAGTCATTCCCGGGATCCGCCCACTAATTAGAACTGTGACCATTAAAGCGTGACGTATAGTGCGAAACTGAAGCAGTGCATCCCGCTCGTGCGCAAATTAAAGCCCCGCCTATTGCTTATCGCTTATTGCGTTTACGCACACAATCACAACACTCACTAGCGCAAATAGGCCTAAACTCTTGCCGTAACAGCCGTCCGTAATTATGATCGGGAAAACAAACCGTACTCCTCCATCAAAATCAAATACTCCCACCCACACTAATATGCCTGAAACCGAGAAAACAGCTCTTTCAGCTGAGGAAGTTCAGGACTCAAAACAGGCAACAAGCCGTCCAGTAACCAGGAAACGTGGAGCTGCAATTGCATACGAAGAAAAATGCGACTATGTTACTTTCAAAGATGAGATGAGAAAGATGATGTCAGACATGGTTAAGTCACAAAACGGACGGCTGGAAAAGGTGGAAAGCCACGTATCGGCTGTGGTGGCGCAGATTGAGGCCCACATGAAAGAACTTAAGTCTAACGTCGACCAGTCCACCAAAGATGTGGAAAAAAGCGTGAGTTTTATGACAGATCAATTAAAAAGTTTCGAGGAAAAGTACAGTATTTTAAACTCTGAGCGCGATTCACTGGTAAAACAAGTCGAGAGTTTTGACGAGAAACTGGAAAACATGGAGCGTTATTCCTTAAAAACTTCCATTGAAATAAGAAATCTACCCAAAAAGCCAAAAGAGTCCAAAGAAAATATATTGCAGACTTTCCAAACTCTGGCTAAGGTCTTGGACGTGCCCTTCGAAAAGAACGAGATTAAAGATATGTATAGGTTGCCTGCCAAAAAAGACTCCACCACGTCTACTGTGGTTGTAGAATTCACAAACACTTGGTCTAAAACAAGTATACTTACTGCCGTTAAAAAATTTAGAAAGTCTAGATCTGACCAACTAAATACTAAGAACCTAGGTTTCGATGGGCTGGCTTTGCCAGTCTATATTTCGGAAAGAATGACCGCAAAAGCCAAAAGGCTACACTTTCTTGCCCGTGAGCTAGCAAAGTCTGAAAGGTATGCCCACTGCTGGGTAATGAATGGTAAAGTCTTTCTTCGTAAGCTGGACGGCGCGCCATTCATAGCCGTGAGAAATGAAGACCATTTACATTCGCTACGAACACAGAATAGTATTATATGACTACATTACCTCTTTAGAATATTCTGTATTAATCCTCGTTTAGCCGTAGTATTTCGTTTATTTTTGTTGTTTTTGTATATACACTCACTATCAACACATCACACACACTTTCACACTAAAAACTATACAGTAAACTATCACCAATCATTGATTATGTTAATTATATCTTTCCGTACGTCTGCACTGCATCTCGTAATGATCGAAACTGAGCCTATTGGCATTATGAGTGACCACCATGCTTATTGCTTATTTCCTACAAACTGCACTCCATTGTTGTGTGCCCTTGAACTTGAGATCCTCGACTACTCTTATGTAATAAATGCTTACTGTCCTACAATGACAGGTGATAAAATTCTTCAGAATAATGGCGTACCATGTTGTTCGGAAGCTTTTATTGTATTCATAATGCATCGCTGTAGGTATCACAATGTGTTTCAAATAAATAAAATAAAAGTGTTGAATATTAATGTATCAAATAGAAATTATGTTTTCTGTTTAAAGCAAATGAAGGTGAATTTTATTAACATTACAGTAAAACCTTTTGGTTGCTCAATTAATACTAGTTTCCCTTTAATAAATTTAATGTTAAATAATGGATAACGTCTCAATTATTATGAACAATGTCGATAAAATATCGCCAGCCAGCTCGCAGTTGTGCTTACCCGAAGAATGTAGAGCACTTGTTAAAAACCCAAAAAATAAACTAAAAATTCTAACTCAAAATATACGAAGCGCTTCATGTAATTTCACGGGCTTCCAGGTACTCTTGTCTAGGATAGCGGTAAATCCTGATATTATAGTCCTAACTGAATGTTGGCTTGCTTCAAACTCATGTATACCCCAGATTAGTGGCTATAACTCACACAATACAGCTATACTAAAAAACCAAAATGATGGTGTTATTGCCTATTGCAAGGTTGGCTTAAACTATGAATTATATGAACCTAACCTTCAGGACTGCTCCTGTCTTGTAATTAAAATAGATAATAGCATAATTTTAATATCTATTTACCGCTCACCATCCATTCTGAACCTTAACGCGTTTTTGACGTCATTAGATAATTTATTAAGCTCCTTTAAAAATTATAAAAACGTGATTTTGACTGGTGATTTGAATATAAACATTCTATCTGATTTTCTTGATAGTAATGCCTCAGAATACCTAGACGTTTTAGCTGCGCACGGTATTCTCCCAGCGCATACTTTGCCTACAAGAGGTAAAAACTGTCTTGATCACTTCATGCTACGCTCAACCTATGATTGCCAGACGTTGATTGTTCAAAATACTCTAACTGACCATGACACAATATTCTCAGTAATGGAAGCCAAGCAATCAAAACTTATGTACTCTTCAAAATCAGTAACTAAGATAAACTATCCAGAAGTTTCAAATACGCTTAAAAATACAGATTTTTCGCAAGTATTCAATTTTACAGACTGCAATGCGGCTACGGAGTACTTTATTAATTTATTAGCTACGGCTATTTGCAAGAATACAATTAGATCTGTGATACCAAGAAGAATGATTACAATAAAGCCGTGGATTACAGTTGGTCTTGTTAGGTGCATGAAAAATAGGGACCGTATGCACTTGAGGTTACGAAGTCAACCGAGTAACAAAACCCTGCAGTTAACTTATAAGCGTTACAGAAATTTTTGTAAATCATTACTTAAAAAAGCGAAATCTAAATATGATAAAGAGAGGTTAGCTGAAGCGAGTAAATGTAAAAATATTAAAAAAACATGGAAAGTAATAAACGACATTACTAATTACAAAACTACTCCCGCTCTTTCTCTGGACCTTTTGAGCATAGGAGAGTCGCCTGCTGACGCGGTAAACTCGGCTAATTGTTATTTCGCTAACGTAGGCAAAAACCTCGCAGATAAAATAACGCCTGAGCCTGAGGTCTCGAGTGATTCGCAGGTTGTAAGCCTATCTGAAAAATCTATGGTTATGATGAACACAGATGTTATGGAAATTATAGCATTGATAAGCTCCCTAAAAATAGACTGCTCTGTAGGATGGGACAATGTATCCTCCAACATACTTGTACAAAATAAACATTTGCTTGCCCCTATTCTGACTCATCTGGTTAATATGTCTTTACAAACTGGAATGTTCCCCGAAGTATTGAAGCGCGCTTTAATAATACCTATTCACAAGGGAGGTGACAAGAAACTGGTCGGGAATTATAGGCCAATCTCAATCCTCACATCCGTGTCAAAGGTCTTTGAAAAAGTCATTAACAATCGTCTGGTCAACTACATAGAAATTAATAGCTTGATTTCTCCTAATCAGTATGGCTTCCGCAAAGGCAAATGTACTTCAAACGCTGTACTAAAATTGACTCAATACATTGTTGGTAGTCTGGACGTAAAAAAGAAGAGTCTAGCTCTTTTCTTGGATCTCGCAAAGGCCTTTGACACGGTATCCATTCCAATGCTTGTCAATAAGCTGGAAAAGCTAGGAATTAGAGGCACCCAACTTAATCTTTTCAATAATTATTTGAGTGGAAGAACGCAGAGTGTCAAAATAGGAGACACAGTTAGCGACCCATTGCCCGTAACCTGCGGCGTCCCTCAAGGCTCGATACTCGGCCCAACTCTCTTCTTGATCTACATAAACGACCTCTGCAGTATGTCAATTGAAAATGGTTGTGTTATAACTTATGCTGATGACACAGCTGTGGTCGTCCGAGGAGATAGCTGGACCGAAGTATTTCAAACGGCTCAGAGGGTATTCAATGACATTTCTTCTTGGCTGCGTAATAACATGCTAACCTTGAATGTAGAAAAAACTAAGTATGTTACCTTCAAAATCAAAAATATTAATAGTCTACAACCACTACAATCCCTTACCTTGGTTGGTCACAAAGTATCCTCTTGTCAGAATGCCTTAACTGATTCTTGCAATTGTCCAATCATACAACGAGTGGACTCAATTAAGTACCTGGGTGTCACTTTGGATGATAGGCTTAGTTTTGTTAACCATATTCACATAATAACACAACGTGTCAGAAGACTAACAGCAGTATTTAAAGCCATAAGAGATTGTGCTGACTCAGACATAATTAAAATGCTTTACTACTCTCTTTGTCAGTCTCTACTTACTTACTGTATTACGTCTTGGGGTGGTACAAATAAAACCTATCTTCTACCGCTTGAAAGAGCTCAGAGAGGTATACTTAAGTGCAGTACAAACAGACCCTATCGATATCCAACAGTGGCTTTATACAAACAATGTAAGGTCCTTACGGTTAGACAATTATACATTCAAAATTTATTACTCCATCAACACTCCCTTACATATTATTGTAACCCTATAACAGACAAACGTGTTTCGCATTATGTGTGCCTAGTGCCTAGAACAAATACAGAATTTGCTGGTAAGTTTCCTGACTTTCTGGGTCCTTTCATTTATAATAAAATTAATAAGAGTTCAAAAATTTTCAACCTTACCTCTTATCAGTGTAAGAAAGTCCTGTTTGAAACACTATCTGAATTAAATTACGACGTCACGGAAAATTTATTACTATCCATTAAGTAAAAGACAAATCCAAAAACTATACCTACATACACACTCCACACACTCATTTTCACCTTGTACGCACCAAACACCTACTGCACACCTTACACACATACTGCACTAACGCACACCCCCGGAGGTAATTGGACCGTACATCAACACACAATACATACACAAACATATCCCACATACACTAACACACGCCCCATACACTATCACACACCCCATACACTAACACACACCCCATACACTTTCACACACCCCATACACTAACACACACCCCATACAATAACACTCACTTCATCTATCACCCTCATTCATCATCATTTCACGTGTCAAATATCCACACTTACACTTAAGTTAGATTATATTTTTAAATTTTAAATACATATTAAATTTATTATTTGCAATATATAGGCGTATAAAGTGTATCTCCGACGAAAGAGTCCTGGCTTCTACAGCACGGGTTTCGAGCCTAGTGTAGGAACCAGGTGTTCTACTAACCACAATGTAATGTTTGCCTTTTTATCAAATAAATGATTTTCATTTTCATTGATTTTCATTTTTCATTGGTTTAGCGACAAATGGCAATAGACTGAAAAACTAAGACGAAAATTGTTTATTGTCATTTGTCGCTAAACCAATGATATCTAGGACATACTTTTAATCGTAATTTGTTGATACATTCTATTTATTTGCGCAAAATTAGTTTTCATTAATCACGTTGAGTAATTAAGCTATTATTGGCAAAAGAACACAAGAAAATTTGAATTTCCCGCGCTAGTGTAACGTTCCACCTTAATAAACAATATTTTAGAAGTTTGGATTGGATGTTAAGACGGGTGAACTTTAATTATACTTAAAATGGACAGAATAAAGTACCTTGCTGACAAATCGCGCTCCATATGAACAGGAAGGCCAGGCTAAGCGAGACATCATGATCGTCTCCAGGCATCTCAATAACTTTCAGGTTTAGCAAGACTCCGAGACCGAGCGTAGCCAGAGTCATGAGCGCCATGATGCAGTACCATACCCTTGACGTCAGAGGGCGGGTGTAGATGGTGTAGTACCCGCCTGGATGTTTCGGATGACGAAATATGAAAGTGGGCCTGTCAAATATTTGTGGTGACACAATCATCATCGCGCGCCAGCTCGCCTCGACGTGCAACGCGCGTCCATCGAAGGCGCGCATTGCGCGTGCACTGATTTGTAGTGGCTGCGCGCGAGCATATTTATAGTGTGCGAGTAGGCAGATAGATTTAAGCCGTGTAGGTGGAAGCGTGATGGGTGTAATCATGTCTTGCGCGATCACGATAGTATAGGTTAGTTAGGTGTAGCATTAATTTATGTATAAATATATGAATGGTAGAAAATAAAATTATTACGATCTTGAACTCCGAACCAGTCGTTTCTCTCACCATCTCCATATATTTACTTATATTTAATATGTGTATCATCATCCCCAGAAACTATTATGTATAGTCAACAGCATAGCTCTGAGAACGTCTGCGACGCTACCAGGCATGGAGTTGGGAACTGAGTCGAACAAGTGGCTGCAAGTGCAGGCGCACTTGCATCGCGGGCGATCTTTAAGTTATGCGGTATACCTTTTCTCTTTTTTTTGACGAGCTTGTCGTTCAGCTGATGTTAAGTGACACGGCAGTTGCAGCGGCACTCGGAAATTTAAAATAATAAAGTTTCGCGTGACACTGCACTGCGCGCGTCATCCTGAGACATCACAGTCTAGTAATAAGATCGCGAGACTGTGTAATCAGGTCATCAAGTCTCATTTGCCCAGTAATTTCACTAGCTACAATGCCCTTCAAACCGGAACACAGTAGTCCTTGCACACTACTGCTTGGCGGCAGAATAACTGGCAAAGCGGTGGTACCTACCTAGACGAACTTTGCAGATAAGTCCTACTACCTACCTAGTTAAAATAAACCGCGAAAACTTGATAAGTATTGCTTATTCAAGTTTTCGCGTTATGACCTAAGTATAAAAGAACTGGCGTATGACCGTTCTCTGGCGACCGACCGTGATCTGCTAGTCACGGAATCGAGAATTGAATCGGACACACCATTACCTAGTCAGCCAAGACTCCGCGACGTAATCAATGGCTTTAGCTCTGTCAGGGCGGATGAACAGAGGCGACCCTGCTATATCGGTTTCCATACGTTGCAATGCGCCCACCATGCCGTCGAAAGTGCCGTTGGTTTGGTACCCCCATGACAGGGTCCGCTGGAAGTCGTATCTGTAAGAAAACTCTTATTATACTTACTCATTATTTAATTTGGTAGTGTTCATATTCAAATGCTTAGACACCCCAATGGACAACGAAACTGAAGTTATAGGCGGCGCAGCCTGTGCGAACGAATCGAGCTTGCAATATTACTTATCAGGGCCTGGCTACGGCCCTGACAAGTACTTATATTTTAAAGCGTAACCTCATTCAGATCTCATTATTAATGCCTTAATAAGTATGTAAATATTTGATTAAATTATGTTATTTTATAGATTTAATATACTAGAATATAATAGAAATATAATAGAATTAAAAAAATTAGAACGAAAATAAAAATATTTACGTGATGTTAAACATATCGCGGAAATATTTCAAAGCAGTGAAGTACTTGAACTTGTGCATCGGGTCAACTTTAATCAGATCTGGTTCCTCCTCTTCCAAAAACCTAACAAAAGTTTTATTGACTATCTTCTGGCTTTGAGGAATCACCACTGTAGTTCTCAATACTAAACCTTTCAAATCCTTTCTATCTTTGGCTTCAATATGTAACCCATTGTCCCATTTCCCCACCTCTCTTACAATGAGTTGGCTGTTTCTATAGAATCCAGTGTAAAATATTTCATGCAATACATATACATGCTTATTTTTGGAAATTATTATAACATCGGAGTCTAGTTTAATCTTATAGCGAGATATAACATCAACGGTATTTCCTAGATTTTCTGTTAAAATAACCCAGAGATATGGACTTCTGAATACATGTTCCCTGTTTGTAAAATCAAACATATTAGTCCACCCATCACAAGATGTATTGACAACTATTCCAATTTTTTGAAAAGAATGTGGAATGCTATAATTTTTAATTTCATCTATCTTCCTCGCAGAAATTTTTAAGTTTTTGTCACTATATATCTTATGCATTACTACAGCGGTTTGTGAATTATAACAATGAGATATGATGCCACTGTAAACATGCTTCTGGCTAAAAAGATCTATTATGAGAGCTAAATCTTTAAGAAATAGATAATTCAGCAAAATTTTAGCAGGAAACATGGTGGTCCCCCTGTCTGAAACAACTGGGTCATAAAGCCTATTGGATCTACTTTGCCTTTTGAAGAGAACATGACAATAAAATTGTTTTTGATAGCTAAACAAGTATTATTACTGTCAGCGGTTCATTTCAATGCAATGTGAATTACTAATGTTGATGGGAAAATTGATTGTTCTTTGAGTTGAAATGAAGGAGGAACCATTTTATACAGTAATATATATTAGAAAAATTAAGAATTGAATATGTTTTCAAACCAATTTATTCATCAATCATCATAAGTAATAAATATTAAATAAAACTGAGATACAGCAAATCACTGGCCGATAAATAACATTTAAAAATACCAAACGCGTAATAAATTAACAATGACTGAAAACATCATGGAAAGGGAACTCTGCTGTATCAGGTACCAATAGATCAGCTAGAAAGCAGACGGTCCCAGCTGTGCCCTCAAACAGACTCTGAGGATTATCAGGAAGTCGAGCTTCTCTCAGAAATTCATCTGTGTTCATAAAATCAGCAAATAACTTTGCCCTGTACAAATGTTTTACATCTCCAGTCAATCTATGCAGGAGGAGGAAGACATAAGCATTGCCAGCTACACCATGGCAAATTCCAGGACCTTTACGTAAAAGCCCTTTCTGCCAGACCACTTCTCCAGCTTTAATGCAAGCATCCAAATACTTCTGCTCATTAAAAACTATGTATGCTCTAGCCATCAGGTATATTGTTCCAGGCGCTCCATGGCACCAATGCACCAACTTGTGGTCAGATACACTTAACTCCTCCATACAGCATGGCCAGTTGCCATCTTCAGTTTGCAGTGATAGTACAAAGTCTATGGTTTCTTTGATTTCTCCAGCAGCTTGGGAGTAACCAGCCACATACCCAGGCACAGATAACAGCATTTGTAATATGAAACTAATACCATGGGCAGCGCCAAGATATTCCGTATTATAGTAGTGATACATCAATGGGCATGGACTGTTATGTTTCAGACTATAGTCCTTTCCAGATGTGACTATGAGATTACAAATTTTATAAAGTGCTGCATCATCTAACACTTTAGTTTTGAGCTCACGGTTCAGCCACAAAGCACCTGCTAGGTAACCAGCTCGACCAACAAAGAATTCATCACCACCACATTTTAAGAACTTGGGATTTAGATATTGGCTGTAAAGTGTCTGATACTGTTTCAATGTTTGAATATAATTCTCATTCCCTTGTTCTTTGTATAATACGGTGGCTAAAGCGTAGGTGCCGGCATCTCCAAGTAAAAATGATGTTTTGTCTCCAGCAGATTTCTCAAAGGCAGGTCCAAGGTATTCTAGAGCTTTTTCGATATATGAACCTCTATATTCAGAGAGAATGGAATTCTTCGATAAGTTGTAGAACATGTAAGAGACGCCGGTAATGCCGACGTAAAGACCACCGTCTACATTCTTACGGGTTGGCTGAAGGCGCTTTGTTATATTAGCAACATGATCATTTATCACAGCTATGATATCTCCTTTTTCTATATTCACCGAAGCACCAGTTTTATAATCAGTGTATGGATTAGGAAAGTATCTTACCATGGTGATTGCAAAAGGGTTTAGCGACGACAAAAATTCTTTTAACAAACGATGGGGTGAAAACACTTTCACCGTCAAGCTTTTATTCATTAAAACACGCTTGGGACTGTACACAACACAGAGGGGCCAAGAGCGATGAGCGATAAATAGCGTCCTTGCCTTGGGAAACAGTTTTTAATATTCCTTATTTTCACATCGAAATCGAAAACTTTTGTTTTGTTTTTGATTTTGTTGCCATTTTCGTAAATTATATACTCTATGCTATATTCAAAGAGTATGTAACGCTAATTTATTTATATTATTTTAATATGATTAGGGATGTTCCGTTCCGATACTAGAAAGTAATCGAGTTTCTTCGATACCAAGTACTTTTTAGCATCGAACCATTCTTTCGGGGACAACTTACGGTGAACGGTCTTTAGCAAAAATCCCTTTTCATTAGCGTTAAGTTAACGCCAAACGATAACTCAAAATGTATGGAAATGACACGTATCTTCTAAGTGGTCTGTGAATGACGCACCATAACCAAAGAGTGTCGCTACGCGACATTACCCATATTCGCTTTTTAACGCGCTTACGGCAACACTAACAATTACAAACCACAGATTAGAGAAATAAACAAATGACTATACAGATGGAGCATAGAATGACTTTTGTGAACACCAATGCGTACCAGGGTCGGTGCAACTTTGCAACATTGCAACCCTACCAAGTGAAGAAATTGCACGAAGTTTTAAGTTGTTTTGTTTCTCTGGTGTCATTTTATTTAGTCGTCTTACGGGCATGCGTAGTTCCTTCAATGATAGAAGCAACTACGCATGCTCGTTCAATGACGTTTCAGTTGATGTTACAGAAAACTATGTTTTTTTGTGGTTTTTTTAATATATTTTAGTGTTTGGTCAATAAATTTAACAAAATACTTATTTAAAATAAAGACATTTACGTGTAATGTGTTTGGAATGCATATTCCAATACTCAAGAAGATTTACACCGGACAAATTATTCAGTTTCTATGGTGCAAATACTTTTCGTGTTTACGATATATTTTTGTGTGTAAGTAGATTTGCGTTCACATAAAACATACGTAGAATTTTGTGTAGGATTAGAATTGGGTGATTTGATTGCTGTTATTAAATTAGAATTAGAATTTTGGTACAATCGTAAATCCACAAAAAGGTTATCCAGTTGTTTACATTTCGAAATTAGAGATGATTTTACAGGTGTCGATGAGTTATCGATAATTTCGATATATGTATTATATGTAGATAAACTATACACTAACCAATAACAGGTAGTACCTACTGGTTTAATCCTTAGAGTATAGACTAAAAGCATAGAGAGAACTTCATTATCTGTCAAGCGTACCACTTTTTTGAACACTTTTTAAATGAAGTGGACACTTTGATGTGAATGAGTCTGACAGATTTGTATAGAAAAAACAGTTGACTCGAGTAGAAAAAATGGTACGGTGATTTTTTGCAAGCGTAGGTAATTACTATGGGTTGTTTCTATCCTTCGCCACTGACGTAGCGATACGTGTGAGCAGTACAAATATAATATCGTTTTGATTGATCTCTCTATGCTTTTAGTCTATACTCTAAGGTTCAATCAACTCTTTAGATGAGCATATGATTGAAATTTGATATAATGACACAGAACAAATAATAGTAAGTAAAACTACTACTGCTTTAATAAACAATGTTTTAAATGAGAATTTAAATAAGGTTTTGTTTGTTCACAGATTCTGCCAACCGTCATGACCACCTTTGACAAACCTACTTCAATGAACTTTGTATTTAGGGCAAACCTACTTATATTAATAATTTGTTGTTTATAATAGCTATTTTGAAATAAAACTTTAGTAAAAATACATTCTCTTTATTTCTCATTAATCTTACTTTACATTCTGGAATAACGTTAAGGCAATAAATTAATTAGCTTAGGTTAGGACGGAATAATTTCGTGGTTGACCACTATCTTACCTGGACCCTAATTCTGTATGACCACTTTACGATTCCTTACTTCGAAACCACGCGAATTCCTTGTCTTATATAAGAAATCTGCAAAAATCTATTCTCTATGAAATGGAAACAAAACCGCGCGAAATGAATTTGGAAATGACGCGATTTGAACTGTCAAAAATCATAATGTTCCACTGAGACACGTTCCGAAACATCAACACGTCAAAAGTTACCACCACTAATATATCAATATTTATTCAAAATAAAAATAACATAATGTAAAGTGAAGGTATTTCTAATGCTGTGACACGATTTCAACAGGACACGATAACGACGTGGTTTCGTATCGTGTGGAATCTGAGTTTTCATACAGAATTAGGGCCCTGGTGATAAGTGACGATGCGGCTTACGATAAACATGCTTACCTATAGAAGATACCTAATCACCCCCGACTTCACTCAGGGAAAAAAGATCCCAGTTAAAAGCTTTAGTGCGCATAATAATACTATATAGGTATTATTTTTCTTTATGTGCATAATATATGGAATATCAACCATTTAGTGACGTTCAACCGCTAGTCAACCATAAAATGATGATGGAAATGATGTACTAACCAAATTATTAGGCTCTATTATTTATTTCTTGAACTAGCTGGGCCATACAGTCATGACGCAAAAGAAGTCGGTTCTAGTTATCAGCTGGGTTAGCATGGACAGTAGACAAAATTATCTTTCCCCGTTTTACGTCACTTTCTTCATACTTGCTTGAAGTAAAACAGGGGAAAGACAGTTTTGTCTACCGGCCGTCCTAACCCTACTGGGGTACCTAGTATTTTTTCCTCCGGACAGCGAAGATAATTGAGCTTTCCATCATCCCCCACAAATTAGAAAAAATTAGCTGTGTTTATGTTAGGTGTCAGGCTTTTATTAAAAATTAAAACTCTGTTCAGTGAAGTATCGATATCGATAAAATAGCGTCTCATGACTATTTTTCAAAAATAGGTACGAAAATAATACACTGATGTTCCCTCTGGTGTTACAAACCTACCAAATAACAAAAAAACTTTATTGATGCGTTCAGCTTACATATTATTATACTAATTATTTGATGAACCAGAAAAAGAGGCGAGGTTGTTAATTCGATATTAAGGTTTCTTAGCAACTTGGATTATAATACTCTTTCTTTAACTTGTTTGAGATCAAATGGACCAACACTGCCTTTTGTACGAATTTATTTTCATCAATACAATTCTTCAAATGGGGCCAATGTTTTTATAAAGTTGTTATATAGCTATTTATTAAAATGCCCATATCTTATAACCGTGGAAATGTAAGTAAATAACATACGTACTTACCTAATATAAGCTACTAATAAATGGAATGTAAAGTCATGCCACTCGGTGGGTGGACCGACGATCTGGTGAAATCCGCAGGGAGCCAATGGATGCGGGAGGCGAGCAGCTGCTCAAAGTGGCGCTCTGTGGGGGAGGCCTATGTTCAGCAGTGGACATCTTCAGGCTGTTGATGATGATGATGAAAATCATGTGACTTTCTTAGATAATATTGGGCTTATTCCATAATTCCCCTCGACAATCCCGTGCGAACGGGATTTTTGGAATTTTTTGTATTATCAAGTCGACACTGCTATACAATAGCCTGGTGCGCAGCGTCTTGGAATATTGTTGTCCTGTATGGAGGCCTCATTATTCCGTACACACGTTAAGATTAGAGAGAGTTCAAAAAAGGTTTTTGTGGCATTTGGCTTATTCTGTAGGACAAGCGAATAAAATTCGGTCATATAGGATGAGACTGCATTTCTTTAAAATGCAAATGTTGTCTAATCGGCGTGACAAATTTGATCTGGTCATTCTTTACAAACTTTTACACAACAAAATTGACTGTCCTGAATTATTAAAACAATTTAAGCTTAGAGTACCGTTCAGATATCCACGAAAGCCCATAACTCCATTTGCGCCTCCTTTTCGTAGAACTGTATTGGGAGTAAGGCGTGCAGTTTCATAGATTTTCAGTTTCGAAATTGGCCTATGAAATTAGTGTCATGAGTTTCGAAATTTCGAAATTTCGAAACTCATGACACATATCTGATTTAGTACAAATTGAACTTCTAGCTTTATCTTCTTGCTCTATGCTTTAATCTTGAATGATTAAAGTGTAAAACATGTACATAGTAGATACCTAGTAACAATGAAATACATTATACTTTTTAATTTTTTTTACGCTCTGATGATGAATAACTGAACTAGGAGCTACAATTATTATTACTAGGTAACTAGCTAGTGCACTTGCCTCTCATCACCGTCATTCATTCATCCTTTTCCCGTCCTTTCCCGTCTCTCTTTCCTAGTACCTACAGCAGAAGCAGGAGCAGCTTCATCTTCGTTGTCGACAATGTTTTATCGTGACGTATGGATCACGTCTCGTATTACCTATATCTACAAAGGTCTGCACTATTATGGAGGTTTACGCTATGAAATTAAGCGAGGATTAAATGAAATAACTGTAATTTTTGGCAATATCTCTGACACTTTTAGGAGTGGTCTGGTCTGATGATAAAACTGTCACTTCTACGAGCGGTGTAGCCTGCTCACTGCAACTTGCTAACTCTTATCGGTGACTTTAGTTCTCTTGCAGATCTCCTCATTTCGGATCTTATCTCGTAAGTAAACTCCGAGCATAGCTCTGTACGTAGCTGGCGGCTCGACTTTGAGCTTACTCATAAGTCCAACAGTAAGAGACTACGTCTCAGTGCCATAAGTCATCACTGGCCACACAAATAGATCGATAGTTTTCAGGCTTTGCGGTGTTTTGGACGATAGGATAAGTTGAAGCTTCTCAAACGCTGCCCAGCCGAGTTGAGTTCTTCGTGCGACCTCTTTGCTGAAGTTGGACCTACCGAACTGGGCAGTCTGTCCTGCGTAGACATAGCGACAACTTTGAGAGTATCGTTCCCACACTTATCGGTATAGGCGGAACATGGGCATTAGATATGATTTCCGTCTTGTCCATGTTCATCTAAAGACCAACCTGTTGGGAAACTCTACTGATGTCGTTGAGCGTGGCGGTAAGGTCCTCAAGCGACTCCGCCATTATGATTATATCATTGGCACAACGAAGGTTAGTCATGTCACCATTTATGCTGTTGGCAGATCTTTTCCATCCCAAGAGCTTAAAAACGCCTTTGCAATGCGTTGGTGAACAGTTTCGGAGAAATAACGTCTCCCTGTGTCACGCCTCTTTGTAAGGCGATTTGTAACGTACTATGGTCTTGTAGTCGGACTGAGATAGTGGCCTTACTGTACATTGTACAAACACTAATTCAAAACTTCGATATATATTTAACTATAGTCGATTAGCATCGCTATAAAGACTGCAGTCTTCACTGAATCTAAGGCTTCTCATAGTCCACAAACGCTAGGCATAACGGCGCCTTTACTTTTCGGTCTTCTGTATAATACTTATACCGTTTACTTCCGCATAATCTGCCGTAGCGTATGGATGTGGTTTATGGTGCTAAAACCTTTGCGGAATCCGCATGTTTGGGAGGCTGGAAATCATCGAACCTGCACGCAAGACGGTTTGTAATGACTCTCGAAAACAGCTTGTACACGACTAACGAGCGAGATGGGCCTATAGTTCTTCAGTAAGGTTTTATCACCTTTTTTTAATAAGAGCACCACCACGCTCTTGTGCCACGCCTCTGGCGTTGTACCTTCAAGGATGACAGAATTAAATAACTTCTGGAGGACTATAAGTACCGGTCTACCACCCGCTCTCAGAAGTTCGGTCGTAATTCCATCTTCACCTGGCGCCTCGTTTTAAGCTGTCTTTAAGCCGTTCTAATCTCGTACAGGCTGATAGTGTCAGACTATCTTGGCTCTGATGTTCTGAGCTGTGTTAGTAGCGAGCTTACGTGTCGAGGTGTATAACCATCTATTGAAGTTCTCGATCTCTCTTAGAATCTCATGCTTGGATATAATGACACTGCCATTTTCGGTCTTCTGTTTTGTCATTTAGCTTTGCCACATAGACAAATCTTTTGCGAACACTTTAGAGCCTTGCTTCCGATCAATTGGGGTCTTAATACGTGAAGTACCTATGTAAAAAAAGCACGCAAGTCGTGTCGCACGGCACTCCAGATTTGACTATTGAGTGCACCACAGTCTGACATATCAACTAAAGATCGCAGTTTCATTTAATTCCAGTCTGCCATTAGTCTCAGAACTTGCTGAGTTTGTATTCAGAGTTTATGTCTTCTTTCTGCGTTGGGTTACTAGCCGCATTTAAATAAAAGTAAGTTTCGAAATTTCGAAACTAAAGGGTATCAATTTCGAAATTACAGAACATGCAAATATGGTCCTTGAAATGCATGCCTTAATTGGGAGCCAATTCACCTGTGCCCCGCATGTGTCGTTTAGTTAATGAATATAGCGATCTTATAGACATTTGGCAGGCGTGGTGAGGCGTCGAATACCACAGGCGACACACAAATACAAAACACAGATTACAATTACAAACAACTGTACAAATATTGTGGCGCGTACACACGCCACATCACCCCCCTACGGAGAAAAATACAGCCGGAGTAAAAAAAACAAAACAAATGTAAAAATATAAATAGCAACATTATAGGTCCAGAATGTCCCGGAACCTGACTCTGCGACCGGTGCGGGTGACGACTGTAGGAGTAGGAGAGGGGAGAGGTTGTGGGTGGGAGGAGGATGCGGGAGACGGAGGCTGTGGAGCAGGTGGAGACGGAGGCTGTGGAGCAGGTGGAGGCGTGTTGACCGGAGCGGGTGTGGAAGGAGCTGTGCTGGACGCTCGTGCGTCTGGCTCGACTTCCAGGTGCGCTGGTTTGACGCGGTCAACGCTGACCTCGTGCCTCTTGCCTGCGACGTCTAATGTTACAGTCTTGGAGCTCCTGGCCAAGATTTTGTAAGGGCCGGTGTATGGTGGTTGGAGCGGTCGCCTTACAGTATCATCGCGCAAGAAAGCGTGCGTAGCAGACGGCAGGTCTTTGAAGACAAATGTCGTCTGCTGTGTGTGCCGCGATGCGGGGATGGCACGGAGACTGGCCATCTTGGAGCGAAGCCGAGTCACGAAGTCCTCCGTGCAGGTGTTGCTGTGGTCTGCCGATGCCGGCATGACGAGCTCTCCGGGTAACCGCAGAGGTTCTCCGTACACTATCTCGGCAGAGGAACACTGAAGATCTTCCTTCAATGCCGTGCGGATGCCAAGCAGGACGAGCGGTAGGGCCTTGCTCCAAGACTCGGCGTGGCACATCAACGCTGCCTTGAGTTGCCGGTGGAGGCGCTCTACCATGCCGTTCGCTTGCGGGTGGTAGCTTGTGGTGCGGATGCGCTTTGTGGCACAAACTTGCAACAAGCGACTGAACAGGGCAGATTCGAACTGCCTTCCTTGGTCAGTGGTAACGACTAGTGGTACCCCAAAGCGGGAGATCCAGCCGTTAAGAAAGGTGTCGGCTACCTGTTCAGCGGTGATGCACGTCATTGGCCATACTTCCGCCCAACGCGAAAATCTGTCGACGGCTGTCAGACAGTATGAGTAACTGTCGGAGGAAGGAAGCGGGCCAATGATGTCCAAGTGGACATGCTGGAAACGTCCAGAAGTACTTGAAAAGTTACCCAGTGGCGCGGATATATGGCGGGTAACCTTGCTGCGCTGGCACGCGATGCAGGCGCGCGCCCAGGAGCTGCAGTCTTTGCGGATGTGAGGCCACACGTAGCGGTCAGCAAAGGCGTGCGCTTGCGCGCGCGCTGGGGTGGCTGAGGTTGTGGAGCCTCTGGAATGCTGCTCGACGGAAGGACGCCGGTAAATACGGTCGCGGCTTTCCCGTCGAGGTGTCGCACATGATGGCGGTGTCTGTGCCTGGAATGTGAGTTGGCACGAGTGTTAGAGAAGAGTCAGTCTGCAGCTTGACTAGTTCACCGTCGACAGCCTGAGCTTGTGCAAGTGCGGCGTAGTCGTCGGTGAGTGAGACGGCTTCAATGCGGGACATCGCATCTGCTACTACGTTGTCCTCGCCTTTGATATGCACAATGTCGGTGCTGAACTGGCTTATAAAGCTAAGCTGATTCAGTTGTGCGGGCGGAAGCTTTTCTCGCCGTTGCTGAAAAGCGTACATTAGTGGCTTGTGATCTGTGTAGATGGTCACGTGTTGGACCTCTAACAAGTGCCTGAAGTGCTGTACGCTGTCATAAACGGCGAGGAGCTCCCGGTAGTAGGTAGGCCACTCTGACTGCTTAGTCGTCAGCTTTCGACTAAAATAAGCCAGCGGTTGCCACGGCGCGGTGTCGTCTCGACGTTGTTGCAAACATGACCCGACGTGCGTACCTGAAGCGTCCGTGAACAGCGCAAGTTGTGCGCTGCTGTCCGGGTGGGCCAGCATGGTAGCAGACGCGAGGCTCGACTTGCATGCGTCGAAACTCGCCTCAAGCTCAGGTGTCCACGGGAATGGTTTGGGTCCCTTGCTGTGCGTGGCAGCTACGGCGTCGATCAACGGTGCCTGAAACTTAGCCGCGTTGGGTAAGTATCTGCGGTAGAAGTTGGTCATACCAAGAAACCTACGCATGCCTTGCACAGTTTTGGGAGGGGGGAAGTCTCGCAGCGCTTTTATCCGGTCTTCGGGTGGATGGGTGCCTTGGGCGTTAATGCGATATCCAAGGAAAGACACCTCGGCTGCACCAAAAACACATTTGGCCGGATTGACCATCACTCCGTACTGATGTAGGCGGTCAAACAGAGTCCTGAGATGCTGGATATGCTGGGAACTATCAGCTGAGTGCACCAGGATATCATCCACGTAGGCAAAACAGAAATCAAGGCCGCGCACCACTTCGTCGATAAACCTTTGAAAGGTTTGACCGGCGTTCCTCAATCCGAAAGTCATATAGGGAAATTCGTAAAGGCCAAAAGGAGTTATGATGGCTGTTTTGCAAATATCAGAGCTACTTACCGGGATCTGCTGGTAAGCTTTAACCAAATCGATTGTCGAAAAGATGGAAGAGCCAGCCAGATTTTGTGAAAAGTCCCCTATATGACGTACCGGATATCGGTCCGGAATGGTGCGGGCGTTGAGTGCTCTGTAATCGCCGCACGGTCGCCATGTCGCGTCCTTCTTGGGAGCGAGATGCAGGGGGGACGACCACGAGCTGCTCGAGGGTCTGGCTGTGCCAGAGCGGACCATCGCATCGAACTCCTGCTGCGCGATTCGGAGTTTGTCCGGTGCTAGGCGGCGGGGACGGCAGGTGACCGGCGGACCATCAGTAGTGTTGATGTGGTGGACAGTGGAATGCTTGATCACTCTGTCTATGCCCGGGGGGCGCGTGACATCGGGGTACTCAGCGAGCAGTCGCTCGAAAGGTGAGTTGCCACCTGTCACGGCTTTGATGCTGTCCTGGGCGGTCTGTGCTGCAGCAGCTGGTATCCACAGTTTGGTGGTACCATCAATCACCCGTTCATGCCTGCAATCAGGTAAGAGATTGTAAAAACTCAGAAAGTCCGATCCAATAATAGGGGTGCTAACATCGGCTATTACGAAGTTCCATAAAAAGTCACGGCGTAGCCCTATATTCAAATTTAGGGAAATACTGCCATAAGTTTTTATGGAAGTGCCGTTTGCTGCACTGAGGTCATATCCACTGCTGGTAAGGCGGCCTCTAGCTAGCCGTCGGGGAAAGCAACAGATGTCAGAACCAGTGTCTACCAAAAATTTTTGGTTTGTACCCCGGTCCTGAACAAAGAGGCGACGGCTTGCGTGTGGGCGGTCGGTACTCGCCACTACCGACCGCTCGTCATGTTTCCCGAACTGCTGGTCCAGGTACATGGCTGTACGCATTTTTGTGCCTGTTTTCCAAATCGGTCATGGTACCAGCACAGATCCGGATTCCGCGGGCGTGAGCGGCTGCGGCTGCGCGAACGGTTCGCGCTGCGACCACGTGATCTGCTGGTAGTTGGTTGACCAGTAGCTGAGAGGGAAGCAACAATGCGCGTTAGCTCAGCTACTTGATTTTGCAACGCAAGTAGGGTGTTCTGCTCCGGTGGTGGTGAGGTATGTAAAGAAGATGTAGCACATACCTCTGGTGGCTGAGACTGAATGTCCATGAGCGTATCTGCTAGCTCGGCTAGCTCACCGAGTTGCTCCAGGCGTTGTGCAGCCAGGACAATTTGCAGCTGCCGCGGAAGTCTACTGGACCAGATAGACTTCAGCAGTCTGTCCGGAAATGCAGGTCCTGCAAGTGACCGGAGGTGACGGAGGAATGATGAAGGCCTCCTGTCGCCCATCTGTTCCTTGTCCAAAAGTCGCCTTGTTTTCTCTTCATACGACTCAGAAAATCTGGAAATTATTGCAGATTTAAGTGCAGTGTACGGGTCAGTCTGGGGAGGAGAAATTATTAGGTCCTCAACCTCACATGCACAGTTAGTGTCCAGCATTGACACTGCATAACTGAACTTGGTTGCCTCTCTAGTTATTTGGTTTATAGTAAATTGTGCCTCTAAGCTGGCAAACCAAAGTGCAGGTCGATCTTTGCAAAAGGGAGGGGTGCGGATGGATACGCGGTGCACTTCTTGCGGTGCGTCCTGCATGCTATTACAGCTTGCACTGTCGAGTAACCCTTTGCTATCACTTTCAGCCATTTTAAAAAACCAATGTTAGTGAAAGGCAATAACAAACACAAAACAATACAATAGAAAACGTTGATTTTTCTCCGTATGAGGGTTAGAATAGTGACCACAAACACCCTTAGAACTAATGCAAAAACGCAACTTAAAACTAGGCAACACAAAACAAGTAAATATGCGCAAAAATAAACATAAGTAAGTACCCAAGCAGTCTTAAAAACCACGTGCAATCACACAAATAATGCAATTGGGCTAATAAACCCAATTTTCTTATAACTAAACACAATATTGCAGCAATAGACTGTCCAAAAACACAATAAAACAAACGACAAAATTAAAAATCAAATTACGTAACAACACATAGTAAACAAGTCACAGCTGATGTTGACAGTTCAATGACTTGGCGTGAGTGACTTTGACAGTTAGTTAACACTAACAGTTCGTCGTTCAGCGAGTGTTCGTTCGTTTCGTGCGGAACGAATGAGCGTTCAAGTTGGTTCAAATGCACGCACACACACACAAAATTCAAATGTTAGTGCACCCAAGCTTCCGTTAGGTGGTCGATGGCGCCACCATCAACGCGAAATGCGCTCGAGTTGAAAACTCGGAATGCGAAAGTTTAGCGATGTAAAATTTTGTATGAAGAAATGAAAAGATGTGCACAAACTGTACTGGTGCGTGTGCGGGAAAAGGGCCTCCGCACACGACACGATGTTGTAGGCTCCTTAAACGTCTTCAAGGACTCGTTTGGCTCCGTCGCGGCGCGGGCGTGGTAGAGCTTCGCCCCGTTGTTTTACTGCGAGGCTGGTCGGAGAGCGTGTGGGCATGGGCCTCCACACGCGTAGCTTCCGATGGCAGCTCGGATCAGAGCTGCGCGTTGCTCAGCGTCGTCGTGGGTCACCAATTTGGCAGGCGTGGTGAGGCGTTGGTGTAGCTCGTGGATGTTGTTAGTGAAACTTCAGTGTCCAGGATCAGGTGTATAATTTCCGTTAGGTGTACACTTTACAGCTACACATAAATTGCCTCTCCGGCCACATCAACTAATTTACACAGTTAAAAATGTTATGAAAATACGGAGCGACGTGTGCGCTCGCGACGTAGAGATCGAGAAGAGCAGGTGTTGTTCCGTGGCGCCAGAGGGCGCTGCCGAACTATGGATTCGTTCCATTCGTTCGAATACCACAGGCGACACACAAATACAAAACACAGATTACAATTACAAACAACTGTACAAATATTGTGGCGCGTACACACGCCACAGACATTTTCGGTGACAGCCTTCCTACATTTAGAATTAAGTTCAACCAAATTATGGCCGGAGCGGCCATAATCTCTCTCTAATTTTTCTTGTTTTCATATATTTATATTGTAGTGGCCTTCTGCAACTACAATAAGTATTTTGTTTTGTAAGAGTCCTTTTTGGTTTGCAATGTGGTTAGGTGTATATTAATTGTTTGTTACTTTTTTGCATGCTGTGTTTCCTTTAAATAGACAATGCATTAAGCATAAATGTATGTTTAGTAAGTTATATTTAAAATAGTGTGATTGTCAATAGGAAGCCGAAATAAATAAATAAATAGACACAGTCATAGATAGGTACTTACTAATAATAAAACACCTTTATGTCGGTATCTACTATGGAGTGCCGTTACCGATATATCTAATTATCTAAGTATAATTTTTTGCCTACTACCACTAACCTAACATATTTAGTAATTATAATTATATTACATACACTACAACCTACCCACGTTCTTTTTTATAGTTTTCTCAAGTGCGAAAGATTGCCTTTCGCACTAGGGGACGTTCAGCTCAATCTCTTGATGTCGGAAGTCCACACGTAGATGCAGGAGCTGGTGGTGATGGAAGAATGTTTTTACAGATAAGACCAGCTATAGCTGACCCAAGAGCTGCACTAGCTCAGCGTTCACATACTACTCTATCTGGGTAATCTTGTAATATTTTATAGCATCACTCTGCATGGTTAACGTTTTGGAACCTATCGACTTTTTGTAGGTAATTATAAACACATAATCTCCAAAAGTACATCGAAAGATCTGAATTTTGTACTCATCACTGCGTGAGAATCTCAATTTCAAACCCTGCACACTATTCCAGAAGCGAAAGTAGATCTAAAGGAAGTCACAAGTCACGCACGACTCACACAGCGACACACTGTAGAATTAGATTTCCAACGTCATGAGTTTTATTTGACTTTTAGGAATGATTATACAGCGAAAGAAGATGGAAAAGATGATACAGTGAATTTACAAGCAGTTGGCGAAGGGAAGGTACAGCTTTCGAGAACGCCACAAGAGAAAGATCGGCTACCGGACAGAATAAGTCTCGATAGGTAACGTAAATAATTCATTTATCTACACAATATTCGTGCGTTGTGATGACTTGAAAATCAAACTTATTATTTCGATATTTATTACAGGAGAGGATTATCGTCAATACCACATATTGTAGGGGAACCTGGCTTGCGGCTTTTATCACTACAGCACAATTTAATCAATAGTTTATCAGGTTTATCTCCATTAGACCTAGGCAAGCTAGTGTTTTTAGATGTTTACGATAACCAAATCGATAAAATTAGTTGTCTGGAAAGGCTCTTTAGTCTAAGAGTGCTTTTGATGGGTAAAAATAGGTAAGTAACTACCTACGTAAATAGTCGTGTTAATAATTTCGTATTTAGTACTTATATGATGTTGACAATCACATGTTTTTTCCAGGATAAAAAGAATAGAGGGCCTTTCCAATCTAATAAAACTAGAAGTCTTAGATTTACACGGTAATAGAATAGGAAAAGTATGTGGTTTATCTAACTTAAGTGATCTGAAAGTGCTCAATTTAGCTGGTAACCAGATCAAGTGTATCGGACAAACTGATCTTCAAGGTCTTACATCATTACGAGAGCTGAATCTGAAAAGAAATCGTTTGAGGAAACTGCTAGGTTTCCAACATACACCAAAACTCCAGAAGTTGTATTTAGGAAATAATGATTTACAAAGGTAATAAAAATAAGGAATAACAATTTAGTGTGGGAAATATACATCAATTTAACTAACTTTACATTTTCTAGTGTGGAAGATGTATCGTCGTTAGCTGAAGCTGTAACGCTAATTGACATTTCCTTGGATGGTAACCCAGTAGCTTTAGGAGGAGATTGCACACCTTTTTTAGTATCTTACCTTCCGAACCTGTTGACGTTGACCAACATGCATGTTACTGACCAGGTAAACCCATTATTATAAGCACAAGAAGTCATGCAAACCATCTGATAATAAATCACACATCAATTTAATGCAGGTTCGACGAGCAGCTATGGCCTGGCGAAGTAATAAAGAAGCAGCTCATGCTGCTTACTGTGCACTTGGGGGAACCGCCCAACAGGAAGCAAGGCGTGATCAAATAATTAACAACGCGCGGACTAATTGGGAATTACTAAGGTGTCTATATACATGTGGTACCCATAACGATGAACCTACCAACTGCAATATCTTCCGTCATTGTCGATTCCATTTTTTTTATTTTAAGGTCAGAAAACAAATGCTTCGTTAATCCATCAAGTCCTACAAAAAACGCAGATACTGAAAAAGATTCGGTCGTAGTTGATACAGCGGCATCACTCGTTCAAACGGGGGCTACACAAACGGCAGATACCACTGTGTTTCCTGATCCCGTGACATTGCTTCAACAAGCTGAAACAGAGGATTCAGACTGTAAAAACAGTAGTGATACGAATGTCAAAGCAATAACTGAAAATGCAGCCAAACCTTCACCGATGAAAAAGCTACAAAGAAGTGCAACAACACGAAAAGCACCAGAAAGAAGAGTTAATTTCTCAGATCGAAGTGCATCCCAAGATACAGATGCATCTCATTCCACATCTACTAGCAGTGATTTGAGGTTGCCACCAATACTTATCCCCATAATTTCTTCCCTAGAAAATGTCAAACTAGCAGATGGCAATGAGCCCATACTAAAACGATGGGAAAGTATTTCAAGCGTAGAACCTATCATCGACTCTTCATTTAGCTCATTACCTTCATCTAGCGACAGTGAAGAAGAAAGAAATAAAAAACCTGTGCGTCGAATGCCAACAGCATTTCGGCGGCGAGAAAATTTTGGCTCAATGCGCTCCAAATCAGTTTGTGACCCCGAAACCAGGCGATCTAAGGGTAAAAACTCTGATAATAGCGAAATCGCAAGTAGCATATCCGGTAGCACTAATACTAACGTTGGTTCCGTGGCTACATCTTCAACATCTGGCAGCGATCATAATAGCAAAATGTTAAGGCGTGAAAGCTCATTAAACAGTAGACCAAGCAGTAGCAGGATAAGAAGTGCCACAGTATCACGAAGGAGCGAACGAGCATCATCAGCTAATCGAGCATCTACAGCGAGAGTTAAATCTGGGAAAAGCTTAGCTAGCTTTAAATCTTCGGAGCCCGTTCCAAAACCTATGCCTGTCACAAAAGATAGGGAACAAGGTTTGAAGTTACTCTCAACATTAGTGTTTTATGGATCTGTAATGAATTAATGACGAAATATTTATTTTCAGGGGTTGACTATTTGGTGGAAGTATGCGATGGTGTGGTAAGTGCTTGGGGAGCAGGTGCGGTGCGTCGCCTGGCACGTGAATGGGATTGGGAAAGAGCACGAACTGTGACTCGCGCTGCTTTTCATTACGTGCATTTTAATGCCGTGGCGCAATCTCTACCAGAACTTAAAGCCAAGTAAGTATCATCGCCAGTTAGATTTTCCTATTACCTTTTAGCGTTAAAAGTTTATAAGTTTAGTTTAATTTTAATTTTGCCGTAATTATGCTATGTTCTGACTTGTGACTGCGCTTGACATTGTTAATTGTTTTAACTGTTTTATAAAAGTTTATTACTAATTTCACTACCGAAATGGGATGAATAAAAATGTTATTGTTTTTCACCAAATATAATATATTGTCCACATGAACTGAACACAATCATGATTCACAGAAATCCAATAAACTTAATAACTTGGGGTATGTGCAGACACGCGTTTAAGACTACGGAGGAACTCAGATTCGACTCCCTTAGAATTCCGACTAACTTGCGACTAACCTCGTGACTGACTTATGACTAACTCAACTACCTATTTTAATCTCGCGGCCGTTTATATAGGTCGGCGCTGGCGTCGGCAATAACGTAAACAACGTGTATCCCTACAACCTATAATCTCTTTATAATATTATACTTGTACTTATCTAATTTTTGTGAGTGTTGAATAAATATTTTTTCTTTCTTTCTTCTTTCTTCTTTTAGGTTTCCCAATGTATCACATGTGTCAGTAAGAGCGACAGGTTTGCAGTGGTTGGGACAACTTCACGCATTGGCTGAACTTCGAGGTTTGGCTGGACTTACAGTTCAGCCTGAAGGCAATCCGATACATGCCAAAGTCTGGAGAGAGTATGCCATTTACAGGCTTGCTCATTGGGGTTTGAAAGATATCAATGACGATCCGGTAAGCAGACCATGCCCATGCGATTTCACGTTTTTCTGATGCTTAGTATTATAGCTTAGAAATTCGAAAGGACCTCCTGTTCTTTCCTGCCTTCCTTTTCACATTTTCACTAGGGAAATTTTAACTTTGTATGATAAACTAAATCAATCTTTTGGAGTAAGCATGTATAGCAACAACTAAATATCTTATATTTAAAGCAGGTTACCGATGACGAGATCAAGTCAGCTAATCTGACCTTTGGTGGGCTGAGTGACTTAGTACTTCGAGCTCTTCCCGATGCACCTTTGCAACCGCTTTTGTCAAGGCTCGGAAGGAGCGGCAACAGCTCTGTGAGCGCTAAAGCTTGGTTAAGAGCAGCAGATCCAGCCCTAAGAGACGTTATTGCAAAAGAGGCACTGCAGTACAAAAAAGGACATGTATCGCAGGTTATTAATTTATTGCTTAAAATTTCTAACAGAGTTACACTCTTAGCAACATGTTCACTTACGTACCCATAGTCAAATACAAAGCAAAGCATTTTTTATATTTGACTATTCCTGAGGGACTGACTATAACGTAGATACCTACCTGGTACAGCCCAACTCAAACTATCGGCTGTTGAGAAGTGATATTTGGAAGGTGACATCTTTTTAAGGCGTAGTAGGGATGTACCTAATAAGAATTTTTGATAATTAAACACAAAGTATCAACGGGGTCTTAAAAATCGTATGAAGGAACAATCGGGTGAAATAGTTGGAGAAGATAGCTTTACTTAGTTGTTTGTTTAGGCAGGTACACCCTAATCGCTCTAAAAACATTTATTTCGACTTTTCGTTTTCGATCTAGTTGCAATGGCCGTGGTCGCAAAGTTTAAGAAACAACTATTGTTCATTTGGGTTTTAATTAGCTGTGTCGTTTAATCTTTGCTAGTTGTAATTATTACAAAGATTTTATTAATTATTATTATCTTATATTATATACATAATCTCATATTCAGAAAAATAAGTTATAATATAGGTATTTTTATTATTCTAGGAAGACATGAGCTGGCGTGTGCGAGGTCGAGGCCAGTTATCGCATGCGATTGAGCTTGCATGTGGAGCAGCGCAAAGATTGCGCGCTCTAGAACTTCAGTGGCCAACAATATTGGTTGAAATGATCGAGGACATTCTGAGAGACTTTTCTGATATGGACGCGCACGTCAAGGATCAAATGCGTATGCTGATGGAATCTTTATGAATATTTGCTAGAAAAGCTAAGAAGTTTTAATTTTAAAATTTCTTTGGTAGGAACATTTACACGTAGCAGTTGATTATAGGTGTAGAATATTTGCCATAGGTAGGTACTATACGATGTTATTTGATAAAACCAGCAATGATTTAATAACATTAACGCACGAAAAAAGATATCTTAGTAACCCTGACTGAGAATTGTACACTTTAGAAACTAAGAAAGTTTGATTGCTCAAATAGAAATTCCATCTATTTAATACGTTTGTTATTGCACTAGGTGGAAACTGGAAACTAAAGACGGTTGGTGGAAGGAAATTAGGTATCTACCTTAATGATAGTAGTAATTAAGTTTTGCTCTCACAAACTTCTTTTATTTATTTTATATATTGATATATAACTGGCCTGATAGCTCAGTTGGTAGTTTTTTTTTTATTGTTTGATAGGCTTGCGCTTGACCACTATCTCACCTGATGTTAAGTGACGATGCGGTCTAGGATGTAACGCGCTTGCCTAGAAGATACCTGTTCACTCTCAATTTGAAGACTCCAAGATTGTAGTCCGTTTCATTTAGTCCGTAGGAGTTGCTCTGCCCTCTGAACTGCAGGCAGTGGGTTCGATTCCCACCCGAGACAAACATTTGTGTGATGAACATAGGTGTTTGTTCTGTGTCTGGGTGTTATATTGTATTCTATGTATGTATTTACAAACAAAAAGTATCTATGTATTCTATCAGTTATCTGTTTCTATTTTGTGATGGCACTGTGTGATATGTATATTTATTTAATTTATGTTCTTTTATGGCATAATCCTTCTATTTCGTGTAGGCCTGCGGCTAGCCCAAATTATTAAGCTGCCCTTGACCATGATGCCACGCCACAATTCTTTTCGAGAGGAAAAGTAGGTAGGTATGCTATAATAAGAATACCACGAAATTAATAAAGAAAGTCTCCTTTGTGTAAAGCTTACTACGTACTAACGTGTACTTATTGTCGTTGATGTCATTGATTAAATAAAAGTGCAGACGTGTACAATTTTTTTTTAAATTATTTTAATTTATGCTATATTGGCCTAGTGTAATCATATTGGTCCTATTCTCACACCTCGAGACCACGTGGTCATTGGAAGGTCGATTGGTTGACCAACCAACTACAGAGACCAACAAACATCTATACGGTTAATTTTTACACCAACTCGCCTAAGGTGACCTCTGTTGGTGATTGGTCCCGATCGTGTAGAAGGCACTTTAGGGATCAACAGAGGATATAAATACAATACATGGCATGGGGTATAATTATGGCCCGCCAAAAAATACTGCATGGGGCGTAGTGAGTACAAAAAAGGACAAATGGATAAAAAAGCCTCACATAGTGAAATAATCTTCACAGATACTCACACTGGGGACACTCGTAAAATAGGTAATTTACTTTGAATGAAATCTCGACCTGTGTAAGCACCGATCGACGACTGAGCACCGTTCTTTTCTAATACAGCCAATACAGACATTTACGAAGACTGCTAAAACTTAGTTGGCCATATTACGAAAACCGATGATGATACCTAAGCGTTTATTCTTAGCAGAAAACCTGGTTCTATAAGTGACTGCTTGCCAATGGGAAGAAATTTTCCAATGTTAAGTAGGTAGGTACTAGTTATCAAACAAGATTCTGTTTTTCCAAATAAAATGAAGTCTGGATAAGCATCTAGTGAATTCTAGTGGAAAGAAAGATTCTTGTTACATAAGACAGAAAAAAAAGTATACAAAAATATCAAAAACTAAAATACGCAACCCAAAAGCAAGATACAGGAATATAATGAAGAAAAGAAAAACAACGTGAAAACTGGCGCAAACGAAAATACTCTAGGCCGAACACAATACCTACCTACACAAATGACAAAACAAAACGTGTCATGGAGAGTTTCGGCGGGAAAGTTCACGTCGCGTCGATGTGCATTGTATTATTTTTCAAAACTTGTATGTACTTTTTCCAGTATCAATGTTTAAAATTGGTGGCGTTTTACGCAGTGCTGAGTGTGGGCAAGTCATCTATTGAGGTGAAACGTGGGTTTTTGTGTTGTTTCCAAAATTCCATAGAAGCTTCTAGTAAAGTTGCCACCACTTTACTAGGGCATAACTTAGACTGGATTATGATTAAAATATTTTACCCAGACTGTGACTAAGGATGGGTTTTTTAACCATTGGTTACCTTAACTACGGATGAAAAAAACCCCCCAATACTTGACTTTACGTGATAAATATTCTATAACATAGGGCGAATTCTGTGGTAACATGATGGAAAATGACAATACTTGACCCTGGCTAAATACACTATGTGGGGCCAAAATATAAGAAAGAAATAACTGCACTTGACACTGACAGTCCATTTGTCCTTATGTCATTGTCGCTGTCGCTGTCAGTCTGTCACAAGTGTCACAATAAAAAATCACATTCAGATTTTCAGTTTCTAATAGCGGGTTCCAGTTGAACAAAATTATCATTATTTTCGTTTTTTTCGTTCACATTGACTGGAACGATCATATGTGATTTGGCCTTGTCTGGGTAAAAAGTGGCGTAATTTGGTAGCGTTCTTGGCGTTTTTACCAGCTACTGGAACCCACACTATATTATATACTCTTTGTTCAGCCGAGAGAAATTAAAACGATTTTCGTTCAGTAAGATTCAGTCAGTTTTCCAGCGGAACGTCAAGCGGATGTCACGCGATTTTTGGGGGAAAAAATTAAAATAATTGATTTTTAATTATATTCTAGATCAGTATAGTTTTTCGTACTTACATTATTCCATAAGGACATTTTCGTAAGTAAATAGTTATAGTGTAGAGCATTATGAACCATCCTCCCGACCCCGGGGGTGGGGGCTTGATCTCGGTTCAACCGCCATCCCCGGCTGCTTATACCACTGTTATAGACACGCCGGAAAAAGAAAAAGCCTATGAGAAGTCTCATCGTAGACGTAAAGCGCGAAAGCATGTCGCTGAGCATGAGCATAAAGACCGCTCTCGCTCTCGGTCTCGCTCACGCTCTAGCTCAACTAGTGATGAACCTTCTAAGTCTTCTGTTGACTCGGTTATCCAGGCTGGCCAATGTACACCTCCCAGTTCATTTTCACCCCTAAAGATTGTGGATGTCGAGATGTCTCCATCTCTTCATCTTTTATCCTTGAATCCCTTAGCTTGTTCCCCCCAACCTGCCTCTAAGCCTACGGTTTCTCAAGATTCTACTGAATCATCCCCTGTGTTCACTCCTCTTGGACGGCAACTATATGATTCGTCAGATCGTGGTCCTTTCACAGTACATGTGCAAAGGGTTGAATCTTCCCCAACTGCTGGTACTACCCTTCATCCTGTGACTTTTGGTCGTTTTATTTTCAACCGTAACAGAGAGTTTGATGGTATTATTGATGGTTCGATTAAAAGCATTGGTCGTAATAGGATATCACTGAACTTTCATTCTTCCTCGGCTGCAAACAAATTCATTCAATCGCCGTCCCTTCCCAACAACAACTTCAAGGCTTTCATCCCGTCCTTTAGTATCACACGGATGGGTTTAATTCGGGGCATCCCTGTTGACATGTCTCCTGAAGACATTATTAATGAAATGAAGGTTCCCGCTGAATGCGGACCTATTATTAAAGCTCGACGTCTCAACTTTAAAGTTTTTATTGATGGCGCTGTAGTATGGAAACCTTCTCAGACGGTGGTATTAACCTTTGACGGACAAGTTTTGCCAAATAGAGTCTTTCTGTACTTCAACTCATTTCCAGTATGTCACTACGATTTCCCAACTGTTCAATGCTACAACTGTTGCCGGTATGGCCATACAAAGTCTTTGTGCCGCTCCAAACCAACTTGTTTCAAGTGTTCCCTTACCCACACTGGTGACACCTGCTCCATCGAACAAGACGATGCCAGGTGCATATGGTGCGAGGGCAACCATTTTGCGACTAGCAAAATCTGCCCAGAAATGGATCGCCAAAAAAAAATTAAACACACCATGTCAAAGGAATCTATTTCGTATTTAGAAGCTTCAAAAATGTTCGATCGGAAAAAAATATCCTATGCGGATATTACTTCTAAGCCAGTGCCCCTTCCACCTCGCCCTTCTAAAAATTTAACTGATGAACCTCGTAAAATCCACTATAGGAAACTCGTATCTAAATCTCCGCGTGCCCCCCCTCCTGTTAGTATCGGGTATGACCACTTAGCTCATATGAATATTATTAGGGATGATTTTTCTGGAGCAGCTCCTAATGGATGTGCTCTTCAAAATGACTCCTCTAACAAGTCTGAAATTCCCCCGATCCAGGTTGTTATTGCTGAACTTCTTAAGCTTTTAAACGTTTTATCCTCTTTTATGAGTAATGTATCATCCTCTTCTCATTCCAACAACCTACCGTCCAACGCTGCCTTTAACTTGAATTCTTTAATTTCTCTCCTTCAACATGGATCCAACAGACAGGATCCTTCAATGGAATAGCCGAAGCATTCATAATAAAAAATCAGATGTGATTTATTTGATCAATAAACATAAACCTTCTGTCCTGTCGGTCTCTGAAACATGGCTTAGACCTGATTCCGTCTTTCGGATATCAGGCTTTGTTAGTGTTAGATCGGACCGTCAGGATGGATTTGGTGGTGTAGCTCTTTTTCTGAAAAATAACATATCTTTTTCAAATATTTCTATTTCTTCTCGTTGTGATGGCTTTGAAGCGGTGGCAGTCCGCGTCAAAGACTTCACTATAGTTTCTTTATATATCCCCCATCTTTCTAAGCATATTATTCGAAATCTTATTTCAGTTTTGAATCCCCTTCCTAAACCTCTCCTTGTCCTTGGAGATCTAAATTGTCATCATCTAGTTTGGGGATGTGGTTTTACAGACCCTGTGGGAGATTTTCTATTAGAATCCTTAGATACTCTAAATCTTTGTGTCCTTAATGATGGGTCTCCAACTAGAAGAACTCGCCCTAATGAACTTCCAAGCGCGGTGGATCTCTCTCTTTGTTCTCCTGATCTTGCCTCTCTTATGTCTTGGAATGTCCTTCCCTCTACTCATGGTAGCGATCACTTTCCTATCATTCTACATATCCCTCGGAAAGTTCCTCGTTCTACTATCATGAATTCTCCCCTCCTCAAATATATCTTGGACAGCAATGACTTAGCTTGGGAAAATTTTAGTGATTTGACTAAGCTGAAATCTTCTAATTTACCTCCTATTCACCCGCATAATATTCAAAATTGTTCTGATAGCCTTGTACAAATTCTTCATGACTGTGCGCGTTTATCGTTTCCTATTAAGAAACCAGTTTCGGATAAAATTCCCTCCCCTCCCTGGTGGGATAAAGACTGCTCTGATGCAATTAAAGCTCGCATTTTGGCTGAATCTAATTTTTGCTCTGCTATGACTAAACATAACTTCACTGAATTGAACAAAGCTATTGCTAAATCGAAGCGTCTTTTTCATTCGAAAAAATTTGAAGGTTGGAAATCTTTTTGTGTTAGCCTTTGCCCTAAAACTCCTCTAACCCTTGTATGGAGGAAAATTAATAGGTACAGACGTTCATGGAGTCCTCCCTATCAGAGCTGCAATCCAAATCAGTCCTGGGCTGACACCTTTATGGATAAAATTGCTCCACATTATTCCCCTCTTCCTTCTGAATTGCCTTCAAATTCTTGTCCTATATCCAATGACCCCTTGGATTGTCCGTTTTCCTTTCTTGAATTAAAAAATATTTTAAAATCTGTTAAAGACTCTGCTCCTGGTATGGATGGTATCCCTTATTCATTCTTCTCTAAAGCCAGTGACACCTTACAAAGTTATTTTTTAGCTTTGGTTAATTCTATTTTCGAATCGGGTTTCGTTCCAGCCTCCTGGAAATCTCAATTCATTATCCCAGTCTTAAAACCTAATAAAGATCCTGATGATCCTAGCTCCTTTCGTCCTATTGCTCTCTCTTCAGTTTTAGCTAAGCTTGCTGAGCATCTTGCTAAGAACCGCCTTGAATGGTTCCTCGAAAGCCATGGTTTTCTTGCTAAATCTCAGTATGGTTTTAGAAAGGGCAAAAGCACCATGGACAGCCTTAGTATCTTCACCACAGATATTAGGCTTTCTTTCACCCGTAACGAATCTGTGATTGGAGCATTTCTTGACATTACTGGTGCTTATGACCACGTCCAACTTCCTATCCTCAGGTCGAAGCTTCAGAAACTGGGAGTTCCTCCCAAATTAAGGAATTTAGTAATGAACCTACTTTCAGAGAGATTCGTGTATTTTCGTTGTAACGACCCTTCAATTTCTTCTAGTAGAGTTATTTGGCGCGGGCTTCCTCAAGGTTCTGTTTTAAGCCCCCTTCTTTATAACACGTACACATTTGATCTTGAGGCTTCTGTTGGTCTTTGTCGTATTCTTCAATACGCTGATGATATTTTACTTTATACTTCTCATAATAAAATTTCTGTAGCATCAAATTGTATATCTACTTGTCTTCAACATCTTAATTCTTGGCTTCTTATCAATGGTCTAGAGCTATCCCCAGCTAAAAGCAACATTGTTCTTTTTTCCCGCAAACGTAACCCCCCTAACATTGACATTACGTTAAATGAGGCAAAAATTCCTGTTAAAGATTCAGTTAAATTTCTTGGACTTTTCTTGGACAGTAAACTAAATGGCCATCTGCATTGTGATTATATTGCTTCCAAGTGTGAGAAAAATCTTAATGCCTTAAGGTGTTTGTCGGGGGTATGGTGGGGTGCTCATCCTTTCAATCTCAAAATTTTTTACAATGCCTTTATCCGAAGTGTTCTGGACTATGGAACGTTTCTGCTTGAGCCTGCTAACAAAGCTGGTATAAGGAAACTAGATCTAATTCAGTCTAAATCTCTTCGCATCATAGCGGGTGCTATGAAATCGTCCCCAATCAACGCCCTTCAGGTTGAATGTGTTGATCCTCCTCTATATCTTCGCCGTCAATTTCTGGCTGATCGTTTCTTTTTTCGGTCTATTAAATTTTCTAACCATCCTCTTGTGCCTACGCTTCAGCTTCTTCTACAATACACTTTTACTTCCCGGTTCTGGAGGCATAAACATCACCCCTTGCTTCTGAAAAGTTTCTCTCGCTATAAATCAATAAAGGATCCTACGCTCCGGTCTCCAATGCTTCCGATTTTCAGTTTCGGGTTCGATATTATATTATTACAGCCTACAGTTATTTTAAATTTCGATATCTGCAAAGGTGACATGTTTGCCAATCAGTATTTTCGGGAACTTCTTCACCGAGAGTGGCGCGGTTGGCATACTATATTTACAGATGCATCAAAGCTTTCCCCTGTTGGCTGTGTTGGTTGTGGTGTTTTTCATGCTCAGTATGATATTGTTCAGAAAATCAAGTGCCCTCCAGAATCTTCTGTCTTCACTGGTGAATGTTTAGCTATCTATGAGGCTGTGAAATATATTCATTTATTTAAATTACCTCGCACTATCATCTTTTCTGATTCTCGTAGCTCTTTAGAATCATTACTTTCCAATCCTTTTTCTTCTAAAACCACTAATCCTTTGATATTCCAAATTAAAAAATCTCTATTCGAATGTTCATTGAAGGGCCTTGAAGTAGTGCTAGTTTGGATTCCTGGACATGTTGGTATCTATGGGAATGAACGAGTTGACCGTGTAGCCAAAGAGGCAGTTGTTTGTGGTGATAAGGTCCCGTTTATTAATTACTCTCATGACCTCATTTCCTTACCCAAATTGTATTTAAAGAAGTCGTGGTCTTCTGGCTGGAGATCGTCCAGTAGACTTAAAGGTTCTGCATTTGCCAAAGTTCAACCAGACATCCCTCCTAAACCTTGGTTCTCACGGTGGCACTTTCCTAAGCGCTTTACATCTACCTTGATTCGCTTAAGGCTGGGCCACTGCTGTTCTTCGTCTCACCTTAAAAAAATCCACGTAAAAGATTCTTCTCTCTGCGAATGTGGGTTAGATGAAGGGGACCTTAATCATATCTTTTTTTCATGTCCTGACTTGAATCATTCGTCTTTTTTTAATTCTCTTAGCTCTTTACATGTTTCATTTCCTACTCATATATATGAACTTTTATTATCCATTGACCCTAATATATATTTGGCTCTCATCGATTTTCTCATATTAAATAATCTTAACCTTTAGTGTATATATTATATCCAAAATATTAATATTACTGTTTGTTCGTCATTCATGCATGTATTAATTCCTATTTAGCTTTTACCATAAAATGTATGTAATATACTACCTGATGCCTAACTACTGCGTGAGAGGAAATCAGAGCACCAGATAGTTATTATGGTATTGTTTAATATTCACCACAAATTACTATGTTAACAACCTACGACTACCTAACGTGCCGGGGGGATGACGACTGATGTGCTCTACTCGCATCATGCATTACGTTCGCTAGTGTCAGCAGAAATCAATGCATGTGCAATATGTGTCGCTACATCAACCGCCCCCTTTTTGAAAAGAAAAAAAATTACAAAAATAAAACCAAAATTCAAAATAAAACTCTACTGCATATGCAAAAGCTGTAGGTAAAAATACATCGCTCTAAAACAGAGCGTAAACACCGGTGGTGCACCTTGGTCTTGCTGACATCGCTGAAACTTGAGCGCGCGTCAGCTGTGAGGCATGACTCAAGCCCGGTGCACCCGCTATCTACCTAGAACTTTTGCCTGCTAAAAAATTACATCATTATAAAATTCGTACCGGCACGGTATTTATACATAGGTAACAGAAACATTTTAACCAAAAAAAAAACACATAATATTATAGGTAGGTACACATTTAAATAAACAATGAAATATATAGATCACCACTCGCATACGCTATTATACAAAAATCACGCACATAGGTAATAACTAACACACACACGGCACTGGATATAATTTTTGAAGTTGGCATACGTAGCTCAGAATCAGGAACACGCATAAGTTACCATCACGCGTAGTGGGTAGCAACAGGTGCGGAATTGGTTACAAGACTCGCGACCGTTGCTGGTGCTGCTACCGGCTGGAGCACTTGCACGTGGGAGAGAGGTGGTGCTGCTACCGGCCCGCTAGGTCCCGCGCGGAGCCATGATTCCATACGGCTACGGAACTGCCGCTGAATGCACCTTCGTACCCTCCGTAACATGGAACACCCCACTATAAATAAAAGCAACCCGATGATGACCATCGTCCACGTGCTCTGCCGTGATATGTGCGCCTCTACATCGGCGGAGTTCTGAGCAATGATGATCTGCTCAGTCTTAGACGGTGACGCTCCCATGTTCGTCAAAATCATGAGCCGTGTTATTGGCACAAAATATAACTAGTTAATGCCACTCCAAAAATTACATCCACATCAAGTAAACTCTTAACCCAGATCACAGCTTCATCACATTATTCCGATGTGAGCTAAAATCATTTGAACTTTGTACAGAAATTATGCAATCATACGATTCTGCGTTCTTACCGTTTCGATGCTGAGTTAAAACCTACTTAGTGCAACAAGTTTATAATAAATGCCGTCGTATAGACTAATAAATTTACAACACACAACATAACACAAATACATTATTATAGACAATAGTTATAAACAAAAGTTGTATATAGGTATAAAATGTATATAAAAAGTAAAACGAGTGTAAAAAAATAAGTAGTACCTAACTAAATCATCGTGACCGATATAAATATTACACGATATTAAACGTTTAAATATTAAATCTTATCGGTGGACGTACGGCGCGACCACTCCGAGTCCTCATACATGACGTAGACGGTGACGTAGAGTCACTAGATGCAATCGGAGCGCGGTTGCACGTTACGTCACCAGGCTTATCGGGCGCGACTTCAGACTGCCCCGTATGCTCTTCGCTAAGTAAGTATGCAGGTTTCAGACGGTCAATAGAGACGTTGAGCCGCCTAGTAGGTAATTGCACCTTATAAACCTTATCATTCCTACTTAGCACGCGATAAGGACCGTCGTAAGGAGCCTGTAAGGGCTTACGAACCGCGTCGTTCCTCATAAAAACATATTCACAAGACTTTAGATCCGGATGGATGAACAAAGTCCGTGAGTCACGATGTCTGACAGGAACGGCTCTCAACTTACGTATTTTATCCCGTAAGTCCTGCACTAATGTATGAGGATCTGAGGATTCGGATCTCGCTGACACAAAAAATTCGCCTGGCAATCTTAAAGAGCAGCCGTAAGTTAATTCCGCGGCGCTAAGGTTGGAATCGCTACGTAGTGTGGTTCTGAGTCCCAATAGTACGGTTGGTAACTCATCTACCCATGACGTAGTATTTAAGCGAGCTTTGAGAGCGACTTTGAGCGACCTATGCCATCGCTCTATAGCACCATTGCTCTGAGGATGGTAGGGACTGCTCCGAATCCTGTGTACACCCATACATTTCAAAAGTTCCGAGAATAACGAACTCTCAAACTGACGACCTTGATCTGTCGTTAAATAATTGCAAATGCCGAATCTGGTAAACCAACCGTCATAGATTACCTTGGCTACCGCCTCTGCAGTTATCTCTTTCAGAGGAAACGCCTCAGGCCAGTGCGTGGCTCGATCTATGATGGTCAACAAATACCTATATCCATCAGAAGTGGTTATTAAGGGCCCGACCAAATCTACGTGGATATGTTCAAAACTACCTGCTGGTGCAAATTGACCCAGAAAAGATACGGTATGTCGTTGAACCTTCGATCTCTGGCATTGGATGCACGTCTTTGCCCATTGACTAACATCTTTATTCATACCGGGCCAGAAAAATCGCTGGCTCACTAATTTACGCGTGGTGTTGATCCCGGGGTGACTTAGATTGTGAACAGCATCAAAAGCAAGCTTGCGAAACGCTATAGGTAAATAAGGTCTAATATTTGCAGTTGACACTTCGCAATAAATGTGTGTCGCAATACTAGGTACAGATACCTTTTTAATGTTTACGTTGCTACTTGCCTCGTGTTGCCACTGTGTCACGTAGGTATCAGCACATTGGGCGGTTGCAATTTCTGAGAAATCTAAACTAGCTGGACACGTTATCATCTCTACCCTGCTCAGAGAGTCTGCAACTAGATTATCATTACCTACAATGAAACGAATATCAGTTGTAAATTCACTAATGTACATAAGTTGTCTGGTTCTACGCGGCGTTTCTTTGTCACTACTTAACTTCGAGAAAGCAAAAGTAAGAGGCTTATGATCTGTGTAGATGGTAAGCGCTCTACCCTCGAACATCTTTCTGAAGTGAATGATCGCTAGATAGATAGCCAACAACTCGCGATCGTACGTGCTATACTTTGCTTGTGCGTCTGTCAGTTTTCGCGAAAAATAACCCAATGGTTTCCAATGACCTTGGACTAACCGTTGAAGAACGCCCCCTACACAAGTATTTGACGCATCACACATCAACGCTAAAGGGGTGTCTGGCACGGGATAAGTTAAAGTCGCGGCCTCCTGAAGACTCTGCTTACATCTCAAGAACGCTTCATTGGCCGTATCGTCCCAAACAACTAGAGTCCTGTCATTTTTCTTCGCACTACCAACGTGTTTCACAAGCTCAGCTTGATAAACCATAGCATTTGGCATGTGTGGTCGGTAAAAGTTCACCATACCTATAAAACGTCTAAGTCCCGCCACTGTATCTGGTCTAGGAAAATCGACGATGGCCTTGACCTTGTCGAGCGCCGGCTTTATGCCTTCGACAGTAACCTCATGTCCTAGAAACTCGATATTCGATTGTCCAAATGCACACTTCGATAAATTAATCGTAATGCCAAAATCATCCAGACGTCTGAACAAGACTTCCAAGTGCTGTTCATGACGTAATCTCGATTCGCTGGCCACAATGACGTCATCGATATAGCAGAATATGAACTCTGAACTAGGTTCAAAGGTTCCGTCCTCTCGTTCGATTCCTAGTCCCTGTAAAACAGTGTTGTTCATGAAGCGTTGAAAGGACTGTGCAGCGTTACGCAACCCGAACGACATTCGCGGGAATTCAAATAATCCAAACGGCGTAATAATCGCAGTCTTTTCAACATCTTCCGGAGCAACGGGAATACAGTGGTAAGCTCTGTTTACGTCGATTTTACTAAACACACTCTTGCCCGACAAGATATAAGTAAAATCATGTAAACGGGGAATCGGGTATCTGTCGGGCTTCGTAACCGCGTTCAGTTGCCTGTAATCTCCACAAGGACGGATTTCTCCATTCTTTTTCGGAACAACGTGCAACGGACTGGACCATGGACTCTTCGATGGCCGACAAATTCCCAGTTCCTGCATAGTACGGAATTCTTCACTAACCTTTTTATACCTATCGGGAGGCAGTGGGCGGGCGCGTGCGTGCACGGGCGGCCCAGACGTCTCTATATGATGAAACACCGTATGCTTAGGAGTATCCTTGAAAGAAACAGGTTTCGTTATGTCAGGGTATCTAGATAAAAGGTTATAATATGGATGAGTCTCGTCCAAAGTACTTAAAGTAGGTTCGGTACACGACACAATGGAACCTATAATATTTATATTGGTCACGGCATCTACTAATCTACGATTACTTAGGTCAACTAAAAGTCTGTGGTGTAATAAAAAGTCTGCACCTAAAATTGGCTGGTTCACTGCTGCTAGCACGAACGTCCAACGGTACGGTCTACGCATTTTCAAGTCCAAAACAAGAGTCTTTATACCGAACGTGCTTATTTCCGTTCCGTTGGCAGCGTAAAGTTTATAACCGGCACTATTACTTACATAAGTTGACCTACGCGCGGGGAGCACCGAAACGTTAGCTCCGGTATCTACCAAAAATCGAAGTCCGGTAGTACGATCCGTGACACACAGACGGTTATTACTGACCGCGTCCGCACAGGAGCCCGTCATTACCTGTACCGCACTTAGTTTCCCGCGTCCGACTTCCAGCTGCATGGAGAAATGCACTTATGCGCCTTCACTCCATAGCGGAAATGGTAAAAACATTTCCAATCCGGCCTCCGCGATCTCCTTGTCGCGCTGGTATCAGCTGGGGTACTGCTCCGGCCCCGGCTGCAATCCCTGGACCGTGGCTGGTGAGAACGGGAAACACGCGTATTCTGCAGGTTGTCAATTCTCCTATTAATCTTGCGAATCTCCGAAATGATTAAGTCAGTGGAGCTGGTAGGGGAGACGGCTGATGATCCCACAACCCTCACTTCCTCCACGTGTGGGGGTGCGGCAGTCTCCATCACCTTGTCCGCTATCCGGGCTAGGACGTCCAACTCACTCGCCTCCGTAACCGCGATGATGCCACGGACCGACGGGGGGAGGTGGCCCTGCCACAGTATCTTCAGCGTCTCGTCCGGCACCTTCGACCTGGCCAGGTCCCTCATTCGCCTCAGCAAGTGGGAAGGCCGCTGGTCACCCAGTTCCATCTCGCCAATTAATTTTTGAAGCTGGCGCGTCTCGGATTCTTCGTAGATTGCAAGGAGTCGACTCTTCAAGACGTCGTATTTCTGTGATTGCGGTGGAGAGATGAGCACGTCTGTTACCTGCTGTATGGCTTCCTTTGACAACTTGGTGACGACGAGGTTGTACTTCGCCTCGTCAGTAAGTTTCTGCGGCGCTAGGACGGCCTCCGTCTGAAGAAACCAGAGCCTCGGGTGATCAGTCCAAAACTCAGGAACCCTAGACGTGACCGAAATAGCGGCCATCTCCGCTAACCTCTCTTCCTTCACCTGGCCTGCGAGGGCGGGCGCTGGGCCAGCCAAAGACGCGGGCGCCGCGCCAGGCATCGGGGCGGGCGCTGGGCTAGATAACGGCCCGAGCGCTGGGCCCTGTCCCGGTAGAGGCGTGGGCAGCATATTAGATATTAAATGTCCAAACGTCACTAAAAGTCACAGCAGTTTACAATAAATCACCTTTCAGTCCACACAATTAAATTCACTACACAATAGTTTGTGCAAAATTTAGTTTATAATGTCCGCCGAACAAAATACGATCGGTAATATTTCCCGAGGCACGATAGGAGGTCGTTAACAAAGGTGAGCCGCCACCCGAAAAATGCGGGGTCACCAATTTACCAATAAAATGTATGTAATATACTACCTGATGCCTAACTACTGCGTGAGAGGAAATCAGAGCACCAGATAGTTATTATGGTATTGTTTAATATTCACCACAAATTACTATGTTAACAACCTACGACTACCTAACGTGCCGGGGGGATGACGACTGATGTGCTCTACTCGCATCATGCATTACGTTCGCTAGTGTCAGCAGAAATCAATGCATGTGCAATATGTGTCGCTACAAGCTCATCTCATCTTTTGTTGTTATCATACTTATTATTTATTTTGTAAACTACGCTGATCACATAGTTTTCAAAATTTCGTGTCTTCATATTTATTATATTGCGGTTTTTTTTGACGTGAAGCTGGCAGGAATGTCAAACAGACAGTTGCCACAAAAAAAAAAAAAAAAAAGATTCAGTCACTTTAGTTAAAATTACATCCATCTGTTTTAAAATGGAACAGTAGTGTGGTGCAGTGCAGGCACTATGGATGATACAGAGAGCACGACGACATCTGCAGACGAAAACACTGGCAATCTATGCGATAACCCGACCAGAGATACCCTGGCAGAGGGCTTATTAGGACTGCTTAAGCCTACTGTGGACCAACTGGACGATAGAGTTAGAGCTACTAGGTAATACCATTATTTGATTCATGATTTTAAAATAATTTTAGGTAAATATCAAACATTATAATCAATTTTCAGGATTTCCCAGCTAGAGTTAAAACAGCAGATAGATTCATTGAATGAAGAGCTGGTAAAAGTAAAAGAAGGTCTAAACAACCAGCCAGACTTGGATCCATATGTAAAGAGACTTATTGCTTGTAAACACAAAGTCACTGTTGTACTCAATGTTTTACAGGCCTCACAGGTTTGAACCAGTTTCTTTATTAAATTAGTTACAGTCACTCAGGAAAAAGCGTTTTTTAATATAGAAGATAGAATCTCAAACAGCCTCAGTAGTGTGGTGGAGAGGTGGCGGGTTTGATTCCCGCAACAGGACAAGTATTTGTGCAAATGAAAAAAAAAGTGCACATACTTCTTCTGTGTCTGGGTATTGTTGTGAGACTATGGTCCTCGTAGTTCCTGGCTCCGTAAATACAGGGAATCCTAGTTAGGGTCCAGGATCTATGTATGTGATCATTGGGTGAAAGAAAAGAAAAATAGCCTGAACTGTGATGCATGCTCCCTAAATTGTTAAAATTTTCTTTATTTATTTTGCAATTTGTCTTGACAGACCTAATTTTATCTGAATTATTATCTCTTGATTGACATGATGTGTGTTGCAATATAGGTAATAGTTTTTGTTTACCTGTTTTTATATCTCATGTGGTATTTGGCTTTATTTAGGATAGACTGAATGAAGTAAGACGTATGATACAAAAGGAAAAAACAGTCAGGCCTGCTGTGGCACCACCATCTCAATCAGAACCCGAACAGAGTACAAGTGGAGTCACTTCAGAGCGAGGCAGCATCAATTAGCAAAATGGAAACACCATACCAGAATCACATAGACAAAGCAGACTTTGATCATGTCTATGAACCATCTGAAGACAGCTTCTTACTTATTGATGCCTTAGAAAAAGATCTTAACTATTTAAAATCTAAAAACCCTGCATTTTGCTTGGAAGTTGGATCAGGAAGCGGAGTTGTTATCACTGCTTTTGGAATGGCATTTCCAGAAACATGTTGTGTCAGCTCTGATGTAAACTTCAAAGCTTGTGTCATGTCGAAACAGACTGCAGTTTATAATAAAGTTTGTATGGATTCTGTCACTATGGACTTGGCTAGTGCATTCCGGGATAACATCTTTGATGTGATTATATTCAACCCCCCATATGTTGTAACAGAAACAAAAGAATGTGGTGGAAGGGATATTGCAGCAAGTTGGGCAGGAGGGGTTAAAGGTAGAGAAGTCACCGACAGACTGCTAGATTTGATACCAAAGAGGCTAGCTCATAGTGGAACCTTTTACCTCCTGCTTATAGAAGAAAACATTCCAGAAGAAGTAGTAAAAATCATGGTGAAATATGGATTTAATTCGGAAATACTTGTTAAGAGAAAAGTTAGGAATGAACAACAATTAGTGTTAAAGTTTTTTAAGTAAAATTGATTGAATAATAAGATTAACTTTATTTTCACAAAATAATTATATAATATCTTCAATAAGTAAGTTTAAAATGTGAATATAATTATACTTTCTTTCTGTAAGTAATATAACTTTATTGTTGGAGATTATTTTTGACTGCATCTCCAAAAGCCTTAGCACCTTCATCATTTTCAGCTGCATTTGGTAGCTGCTGGGAGCACTCTTTGACCCATCTTTGGATGTTAGGAAAAGAGGAAATGTCCCAATCAACTGCCTGAAAATGTTGTTATAGTTGTTCAGTATTTTGTTCTAATTAATAATCAAAACCAATCCATTTTGTTAGCTTAGCTCCATTTTCAGTACCAGTAGGCGTTTGTAGACTCAATTATTGAAAATTATTAAAATGGCTGCATATACCTACATAGATTAGTTAACTATAGTTATGAGACCCCACTGCATCAAAAAGAATGTGTAAGTAAGGTATTGGAGTAAGCCTATCTCGCTTATACTTGTCTCATCTGTAAAAACTAAATAATTGTACAAATCAACTTACAAGAATGCTTGTTACTGAAGCATAAATAACTGCATCGGCTATAGTGGGATGGTCACCAGCCACCCATTTACTTTCAGATAAGAACTGGTTTAAAAATGTGAGTGTAGCATTCAAATCTCTCTTCAGGGGCTCTTTAATTTCAGTCTCGCCAAGGAATATTATTGGGAACTGAAAAAATACTATATATTATTATGACGAAAGAATACTTAGGTATATCATGAACAAATTATATCAGCTTAACAAATAAGTATATTTGAGTGCTTACGCAAATCGCCCTAATTTTTACGTACAAGGATGAGGCATCAAAGTACAGTCTTTGATCTACGATCGCTCTCTTCTTCAAGTCCCTAGGGTACCACTGGTCGTCCTTTCCATATTTATCTGCGAGGTAGCTAGCGATCGCACGACTTTCCCACAGTGTGAATCCATCGTCGACCAACGTTGGCACGCAATGTTGAGGGTTTATCGCCAAAAACTTCTCATCTAACTGCTCCTTCTTTAACAAATTGATTATCTCAATGTTTACAGGTGCGCCAACGCATCTTGCAGCGAGTAAAGCGGCACGAGATGGTCCGCTAATTGGGAAATGATAAAGTTTTAATGGTGACATTTGTTTATAATTTTATTATACGTTTATTATCTAGACAGGGCAATCATGTACAGTACAATTTTAAAAATAAAATACAAAACAAGTTCGGCCCCCTAATTACCTAACTCGCAACAGGTTTGCGACAGGCGTAAATCTCGCGGTGATTGCTGTCATACATCATTAGTGGTGTCGAGAATGTATGCTGCGCTACTGCTGTCGCTTTGCTACTGCTGTCGCATTGCTGTTGCAAATTTTACGTAATTACCCCGCGGATTGGGATTGGTAACGATTTTGGCATGTGCAAAATAGGAGGATTCAGACACCCAAATTAAAAAAAAATTAGTTCTTTAAAATTCGTAAGATGGCGTTGACGACACATGGCCGCAAATCACAGACTAGACTTTTTTCGTGGCGTCAATAATTATCACTACCATGTCTGTGGTTCTGAAGATTTATGCCACAGATTAGAGAAAAATCAATACTGTCATTTATGCATAGACCATAAACAGCTACTCTCTGCATCGATGTCCCACGCTGTAAAGCAAAAGCAGGGAAGGCTGTGACAGTGTGACCATCTGTACATTGCAGAGTCTGCCCTGAAAATCTGCCCACACTTTGAATTCTCCCAGAAATATGTCTCGTCTTGTAATAGTTATAATACAAGGGAAATAACTGAAATATTTTACTTTAGTATTTACTAATGTTTATTTTAAAATATCAACGAATTATTAAATTGGAACCCAAAATTCATGTAGAAATGATGTCAAAAAGGAGAAAGATTATCATTAATTACGTTAGATTTATATTCCTCTTTTTTTCATAATACATGGATTTTACATTCATACTTTTTCTAATCATGTCTTTACTTGGCGTGAGGGTGCAACCAGCTTGTAATTTGCTAGTAAATTAAATAAACCCTTTAATCATAGAGTTCAACGAATGCCAGAATAAGGACTAAGGTAAGTAGGTACCTACCATAGGCCAGCCTTCGCTGCGTCTTCCAGTTCGTGATCGCCACTCGAGAACCTTTCTACCCCATCGGTTGTCAGTTCTATGAGTGATAAGGCCTGCCCATTAGGGTGTCCCGAAAAAATATTTTTTGGTTTATCGTAACGTAAGACCTCTCAAAACTTGCGTAATTGATCGTACGTTACTAAGATGATTTTTAAAATAAAATAAAACTGTATGTTTAGGGCTCTACCGGTCGTCTTAGTTTAAAATTTCTATATTTCTGGGTAATATTTTGCTATCTTAAATTTTGGCTCCTGAACTACGTATATTAAAAAATATATACGTTTTATTCTAATTAGGTGTAATACATACACGATGCGTCAATTTGCATGTACCTATACGTTACCAAATGAATTCGAATTTGAGAGGTTGCAACGTGCAAATACTCTCAAGTTTAAACTATTTTCGAATTTTGACTCGACTTTACTCGAGAGAGTTTTCTTCGTATCTAGAGTAATTTTTATGATACAAAAGTACATTTGTGGTTGTTTTAGCGTTAATAGCGAATCTTGTGATTTTTAAATGATGAGTTCGAGGCGTAATGAGACTTAATTTTGATAATATTGGGACCTTTTAAAGATTTTGAGGACCGGCAGCTACCAAGTATAAGAGACGTCATTAAATTTATTTTATTTATTAAAAATGAACTGAAATTGAAACATAATGGAAAGGATCCAACAAATTCGGTTATATTTGCGATTGTTTACAAAGATATCAATATTTGGACCACATATTCGATTCTAATCGCAATTAAAAAACGAGTTTTCCAACTATTGAAATCCTATTTTGAAAAGTACCTCCATTGCTCCAGAGTTTCTGGCAAACCGTCAGCCAGGAAAAATAGTGCACTCGAGATGGCTTATGTGTGCTAATCGTATATTCAGACTTTACGTACATACTCTTAATCCATCAGAAAATTTGCTATTGCTTGTCAACTTCGTGGTTAAAGTATACACTACGATTTGGTTCCCAATCAAGCTAAAGACGTCTTTTAAGGATGGAACCAAACATATTTTTCAAATAATAATGTACTTTTAATTTATGCCTGAAATTCTAAGACCTGTTATGGATTTTGTTATCGAAAGAAATGCTTTTTTTGCGCATCTATAAAACCTACTCGTGAGTATGTTGTTTGTTGATAAGAGACCAGATTCGGGAGCTGGCATTGCAAAGAATTTGATTATAAAAGCTATTATAAAAGCAGAATGTAGAACTAAGAGCAGGGTAAACCATCAAAAATTTACTTCTGTGCAACAAATTACACCGAAATTATTGTGTGGTACGAGTGTGAGGTTACAGTACCACCTGCTTTTCGATATATTTCTAATGTCCCTTCAAATCATGTCAAAAGATAAGAGACTAGAAAGTGTGGCCTTTCATTGTCACACACAATCAGTGGAAAGATGTGTCAAACTGGTAACAGAGGCCTTACAGTGTAATTGATGCTACTTCTTAGAAATGTCTTTAGAAGAACCAGGTTGCAATCTCAAGCAGAAATGCCAAATTATGGACACAAGAATAAGTTTGAATTCTACGTTTTTGACTTTGATTCTAAGGTCTGCTTTAATTATTTTGTTTTCTTGTGCTTTGATTCATTAATATATACATTAAAATACTTTTAAAACTAGATTTTTATATTATTTTAGACATACGCTTTAGAACTGTAAAAACGTTAATTTTATAAAACTTCAAAGTGCGGTAGAGCCCTCAAGATGACAAGTAATTTTATATTTTTTATCTTCTTCGTAATCTATGTAAAATTACGCAAATAGCGAAACCTCTTGCAAAAGCATATCTCGAATAAAAATATTTCTCATACATGGACGGGACACTCTACTGCCCATTGCTATTTCTAAGAGCTATATCGATCACTTTAGTCCTCCTGTGGATCTGTGTGGTAACAACGATTCTCACCAAATATGAATTAAGATTTCGTAGCTATATTTCTCAATTTTACTTCAAAATAATAAAGATTCCTATATATGTCAAAATTTTAAGTAGCCACTGCCCTGTGAAGCGCAAATCTGCCAAAATGGCAGAAATCTGCAACAAATGGTCACACTGGTGAGTAAAGTGAAAGTGACAGAGGGCACAGAACTCGTAGATATTCAAAGACAGAGGGCAAAGCCACCTCACAAAAAAAACAAGCCATATCTCGCCATTGCCATCTACCTTTGGATGTAGAACTACGTGCCGTCCAGCTGTCTGACAATCCCCTATTTTGCCACCAGTAGAGATGGGTTGGTTTAGGTAAATTCGGGATTCGTTCCACCTAATACTAATCCCTAAAAATACCTAATCCATTGGATCCACCTAATCCACGTAATTCATTACGAACCTCACAGAGATTGGACAGATGGAAACTAATAATTTGCGTTCCTTCAATCTAATCTATAACGATGCCAGTCATTTTAAGACTCAATATGGCCTTTCCTATGAATTTCAATACACTAATAGTTCCCTCACGTAGAAATTTACGAAAAAACAAGAGTATTTCAGAGCACTCAAAGCTCTTGTATTTTTAATCGGGGCGGCAAAAAATTAGGCATATAGAAACTCGTTTTATTGTTTCTATTATGTAGGTATAAAACTCTTGGTATTATAGACTTTTTTAATGGTATCTCCAATTTTTTTGTTTGATTTTATGTATTGAGAAATTTAATTTACTAAATTTTTTTGCATTGTCGTAATATATTATTCCTAAAAAAACACATTCCCGAAGTATTTAATTATTTATATCGTAGTGCTGTACTTTAAGAAAACTCATAAACCAACATTATACCAACCGGTCGAAAAGTAACAATGACAACGACATAAAATACTATGCATCTTACGCATTCCCGTCCCAACAAAGTATTAGTCCACCAGTGTTCCTGACACTACGTGGATTTGCAATTTGAATGAGACGGGGATTAGGTGGAACGTATGGAACGAGAATCTAGTATTTATGGAATAGGTTCTACCTAATCCCAAAAAATACGTATTCCCTGGAACGAATCCAATAAATATGCCTCACCTCTAGCCACCAGTAGGCTATGGCTATCCGAACGCAGGTATATACAAACAATATACAAATTATGCCTTTCTAGTTTCTATCTATTATTAATTGCCTATCAAATGTCTTTCAACTACGATTATACATGTAGAATATGTCTAGGAAAAGGAGCGCTAACAAATATATTTGAAAAGCGCGGTTCCGCACAAATATCTGCAAAAATTTGTAGCATTGCAAAAGTAAACGTAAGTACCTACATACTAGTCGCAATGTTAGAATTGTACTTAATTTTAGAAAAAGTATATAATATATTATTATTATGTTTTATCAAATTAGTAATACCTAGTGGTCGCGGTATCACCACTCAGCATAATCATTCTTTTTTACCCCCTGAATTTTTTGTGACCAGCAGACTAACCACTTGCCTGCCTACATGAGAAGAAGAAGATTAATATTCTATACTGATTAATCATTGGTCTAATTCTAGATATCTTCTGGTGACGGGCTACCAGATAAAATATGTGGTGTGTGCATCAACAAACTAGATGACTGTACAGCATTTATAAACGTATGCCAGAGTTCCAACAATAAATTAAGATCATTGGTACACAGAAACAGCGATGAAGATTCAAAAACCGACACAGATATAGATTTGTATAATGGACATTATTCATTGGGTATTGAATATGAACAGTTAACTGAATATAACCCAATAACAGATGATTTGGATAATAAATTACTTGCTATCACAGAACAAGACATTCCAGAGGTGGATAATAAAGGTGACTTTTGTAACGAAGACAAAAACAAAAGTAGAGAAGTTGATATCAAAGAGGAACTTAGTGTCAGCGATAAGAAAAAATCATTAAAATTACAATGCTCCACTTGCGGTAAAGTGATGTCTTCTAGGTAAGTTAACAATAGGCCCAATTTTGAAGGCTTTAGTTGACAGTCTTTAACTTACTAAAAATATACCCATCTCTTACATTACCGTGTATTAGACAAGGACAGCAACAGTTTTAGGAGTTTTAGATCTGTCAACTAAAGCCTTTAAAATTGGCTCCAATGTCAATTAATTGAATAAAAGTTGTTTTAAAATGCAAATTAAAATATAAGACTGGAGGAGGCATCTTGCAGCTCCGCAAATTAAAGTAAGTGCTACATTCCGAAGAAAAGCAACAAGTAACATGGACAATTATTATTATTTTTTTTTAATCAAAGGTTAAGGGCTTTATCGCCATATGCGATTATGCCGCCCTGGTTATCTCAACTAATACTTATACCTAAACTAATACAATCGTAATATAATGATGTGAATCAGTCCCTATTAGTTTGTATATCATTCTTGCTGAGCCCGAGAGAGGCTCAGCAAGAATGATATTACAATCTCCCAAGTGTAGTGGACGAGAACCAAATAATCTGTCTCTCTTGTCTTTGTTCCGGACACATTCCATAAGAATATGATAGAGATCATCAACTGAATTGCATTCTAGACAATTTGAAGAACTACTTTTTCGCATTAAAAATGAAAACTTGTTTCATGGAATGTGTCTGGTCCGAAGTCTTAATGCTAAAACTGTGTATTGTCTGTTAAAAACACTGTTGTCTATCCAAGGATAACGCAGGGGTTGTGGTTGAATCGTACGATACCAGATTCCTTTTTCACGTGATCTGAGATCAAAATACTCTTTGAATAAATCATAACATTGATTTTGAATAGTTGTTATATGATTTGTATAATAAGGTAAAGATTCAATGGGTACTCCTTCTGATGCAGCTATCTTTGCCAAACTGTCAGCCTTATCGTTTCCATCTAGACCAATATGGGATGGGATCCACTGAAGGATTATTATTATGTCTTTTTCCTGAAGCTTTAAGATAGTGTCTAGAATAGCGTAGGCTATCGGTGTGCCTCGAAAAGTCGAGGTACACCGAGCCAAGTGTTGCAATGGACAATTATGTTCAAGGAGCTTAAAAAGATTGTTAATAATAAAATTAATTTCTTGCACCTGGGTTACAGAGTATTTTATTTCTAACTAGCTGATATAATAGATGATTCAGCTCATATGGCAATAAGACAACATTTACTTATATTCTTGCCAGAATTATAATCAGAATATTGTTTTCAGGTTCCGTTTGAAAACTCATCTAAGTACACACACAGGAGAGCGCCCATTTTCATGTCATCATTGCAAAAAGAGCTTCTCGTTACTGCAAAACCTAAAAGTACACATGCGAATTCATACGGTAAATAAATACATATACAGGGTTACAGGAAAAATCGTGCTAGATCCGTTAAGGGTGTGGAGTACCCATCATTTCTGACTTATTTCACTATGAAACACCCTAGCCTAAACTTAACCCTTTACGAGATATTCGCCTTTTAATTTTTTTATTGAAAATTGCCCATTTTTAGCCTACAAAATTTAATTTTGTTTATTTTGTGTGTCTTATTATTATTATTATTGCATTTTTACATGTGTAATAAGAGGATTTAGGACGTCAATCATTAAAATAGTACATAAGTTAATTGAATAGACCGTAGTAGACAAGTGAAAGTTAAGAAATAAAAAAAATATTAGAAACTGAATTTTTCTCTAAGGGATATCTAAAAAAAATATCAAGTTTAGGCTAGGGTGTTTCATAGTGAAATAAGTCAGAAATGATGGGTACTCCACACCCTTAACGGATCTACCACAATCTTTTCTGTAACCCTGTATAATTATATTAATAGCCACTTGCCTATTACCCATGTTCATAGAAACCATATTAGGAGAAGTGGGAGTGAGACAGCAATAGATATGCACTTATTTACTAGTTTTGTCTATTTTTTTAATGGGCAATGTGGCTTTATTCTTTAAATTAACTACTATAATAATCTAACTATTCACAAACGCATTGGAGGATGTTTTCAAGCTCTTGGAGTGGAAAAGATCTAGCATCAACATAAATGGTGAGTACATCAGTAACCTTCGTTTTGCCAATGATATAGTCATAATGGCGGAATCGCTCGAGGACCTTAGCACCATGCTCAACGACCTCAGTAGAGTCTCCCAGCAGGTTGGTCTTAAGATGAATATGGACAAGACAAAGATCATGTCTAATGCTCATGTTCCACCTATACCGGTAATTGTTGGGAACGATACTCTCGAAGTTGTCGACAAGTATGTCTACCTAGGACAGATTGTCCAATTAGGTAGGTCCAACTTCGACAAAGAGGTGGCGCGAAGAATCCAACTCGGCTGGGCAGCGTTCGGGAAGCTTCGTCCTATCTTTTCGTCCAAAATACCGCAGAGCCTGAAAACGAAAGTTTTCAATCAGTGTGTGTTGCCAGTGATGACTTATGGAACTGAGACATGGTCTCTTACTGTTGGCCTCATTAGTAAGCTCAAAGTCGCGCAGCGAGCTATGGAGCGAGCTATGCTCGGTGTTTCCCTGCGAGATAAGCTCCGGAACGAGGAGATCCGCAGGAGAACTAAAGTGACCGATATAGCTCTTAGAGTTAGTAAGTTGAAGTGGCAATGGGCAGGCCACATCGCTCGTAGAACTGACAACCGATGGGGAAGAAAGGTTCTCGAGTGGCGACCACGAACCGGAAGACGCAGCGTAGGCCGGCCCCCCACTCGGTGGACCGACGACCTGGTGAGAGCCGCGGGGAGCCGATGGATGCAGGAGGCGAGCAGCCGCTCAAGGTGGCGTGCTCTGGGGGAGGCCTATGTTCAGCAGTGGACGTCTTCAGGCTGTTAATGATGATGATGATGATGATGACTATAATAATAAAACCTAATAAACTAGCTACATTATCTACTACAAAGGACATTTTGGACTGTATACTAGCTGCGATGGCCTATAGACAGTCCAAATGCTCCAGCTCACTACCGGTAGGTAGCGTACCTGACATGCTGGCAGCATTGCCTCATTGAATTGCAATGCTGATTTGTTGAGCCATATGCATTATTATTGTAGTAGTCAGTTTAAAGAATAAAGACACATTGCCCGTTAAAAAAAAGATTTGTCTATTGTTTCCTTATTGTCAAAGTATTAAGAGGAGCAGTATAATGTCTCAGCCTTAGAGTATAGACTAAAGTCTCAGCAGTGTATGCATACATGCTTCTCTTACATGTACTGTGCTATTGTTGTTGAATAAGCAGTGTGAGTGCAACAGCAATACAATATACACATAAATAAATACAATACTTGATATTGATTTAAAGTAGTTGTAAATAGTGCATTAGGCTAAGTTATCGCAAATAAATCATTCATTCATTCATTCAATTAATGTCCTCTTTTCAGCTGTGAACTATTTCTTGCTTACCTACTAGACATTGAAAAGTGTGTTACTGGCAGCTTCTGTTTTCATTATGTCACGCTGCGCTGCTTGCTAGCGTGCCACTCATCGGAAATTGAGTTCTACCACATCTGTGATGTTATTAGAGAATGATTTTGACAGGTAAATAATTTAAGTTGTATATATTTCAGGGAGAAAAGCCGCTTCGATGTTCAGTGTGTGGCATGTCATTTGCTCAGAGTGCTGGTCTAGCCACTCACAAACTCAAACACACGGGACAGACTCCTTACCCATGTGTACTTTGCCAGCGCAGTTTCCGCACTAAAGGACACTTGCAGTACCATCTCAGGTGTGTCACTGATAACTGGGTAATGTTCCTGTTCTTGTTATTTGAGTTTATTTAGTTCTTGTTAAAACACAAACTTAATTTTTAAGTAAATGAGAATCAATTTGAATCATGGGTGGGACATGATTTTTGCTACCATTACAATGACAACTAATTTTGTACCAAAATTCATCCTCCATCAGTGTATGAGATTGGCAGCGCCATCTCATCATCATCATGATCAACAGCCTGAAGACGTCCACTGCTGAACATAGGCCTCCCCCAGAGAGCGCCACTTTGAGCGGCTGCTCGCCTCCTGCATCCATCGACTCCCCGCGGTTTTCACCAGATCGTTGGTCCACCTAGTGGTGGCCGGCCTATGCTGCGTCTTCCGGTTCGTGGTCGCCACTCGAGAACCTTTTTTCTCCATCGGTTGTGTTGTATGTGATATTGACGGTAGTTTAATAAGCATATTATATTCGTAACGCGGGTGGACCAATAAAGTCAGTTGTTTCTTACATCACAAGCTCGGTGTTTCATTTACACCATTAACAAATACTACATGGTGTCAGGTGTGGGGTAAAAAAGTAAATTTTAGTGATAAAAAGCCCCAGTGTAAATGTTTTCATGTGGAAAACATGTTGTTGAAGTCTGAAACAACTCCAGCTAAGGCCAGAGAAATGGCATATACGGCGGCGCTTCAACAGCCGGCCGCCATGAGCGACCTAGGGAACGTAGCGACGAATTGCATTTATACCATTAACAAATACTACAGGTTGTCATGTCGATGTGGCCTACTCATTGCTATAGCTCGCTGCGCGACTTTGAGCTTACTAATGAGGCCAACAATAAGAGACCACGTTTCAGTTCCATAAGTCATCACTGGCAACTAACACTGATTGAAAATTGAAAACTTTTGTTTTCAGGCTCTGCGGTATTTTGGACGAAAAGATAGGTTGTAGCTTTCCGAACGCTGCCCAGCCGGCGCCATCTATTGAGAGATTTTAATCTTTATTTACTACTAGCAGTGCCCCACGGTTCCACCCGCGTTCCTACAGGAACCGTTCCCGTTATTGGGATAAAACGTGTTTTAATCCAGGGTATAAGCTACCTCCATACCAAATTTCATCCAAATCCGTCCAGCTGTTAGAGCTTGAAAGAGTAACAAACATACACACAAACTTTCGCCTTTATAATATTAGTGTGATAGTGTGATAGTGTGATGTGATTAGTGTGATGATTACTTAAAAATAATTCTATACGCTAAAACTGATAATATACGTAATTAATGTAATATTTTATTGATGAATTTAAAATCTTTACACAAACTTGTAAAACTTGCGCCGCACCGTGTAAACAGATGATTGAAATGAGGCGTTTTATTTAAAGAAAAACTAGTTTCGCTTCTTTTACTAGATGGCGCAGTAAGTACATAGTTTAATTTAAATCTTTCAAACCACAGAGTAGTGCAAACATAAGAAAATGCTTAGACTACCTACAAAGAAATGTGAAATTCAGTTGAGTGGACCACAAGTACATAGTCTGTAGTATCTCCGAAGTAGTCTGTGGTGCATTCTTCTTAAATTATTTTTATATATTATATTAATATTATGATCCAAACGGAAATGAACGGAATTGATTTGATATTGAAAACACAGAGTTGTCAGTCAGTATCGTGACCATTTACTCTAACCTGTGGACGTCTATGCTTGAACCTGTGACAGTGACAGATTTTGGTAAAACCACGGCTGGCGCCATCTATTGGGCCATACATAAAATACATTTTCTTTTTTTAAATAAAACTTCTCATTCAAATGTTTATTTATTGCATTCTATAGTGTACTATCATATCGGCCCCCTAATTACCTAACTCGCAACAGGTTTGCGACAGGCGTAAATCTCGCGGTGATTGCTGTCATGCATCATTAGTGGTGTCGAGAATGTATGCTTCGCTACTGCTGTCGCATTGCTGTTGCAAATTTTACGTAATTACCCCGCGGTTTCAGTTTCTGTTGGGCACAACAATAACAGTAATCATTATACTTATTAGATCGTTTTTTTAAATTCTATAATCAATTTTTCCCTTTTCACAGACAACACACTGGTGAGAAAAATTTCGAATGTGATATTTGCAACAAGGATTTTATCACGCGTAGCGGTTTGAAACAACACCTGCTGACTCATACGGGCATCAAACCACATGTTTGCGTTGTTTGCGACAAGCGAATGTCGCGCGTGTCGCACCTCAAACGCCACTTGCAACAGGCACACCAAGGGCTGTACCCATGCAACAAGTGTCCAGCGAAGTTTAAACAGAAATCAGATTTTGAGAAACACAAGGAAAGTCATGAAGACGAAAAAGCTTAAGTGCCTTATATAGCCTAATTTGAATAGCATTATTTGAATATATTATGTACCATATATTCTTATTTTAAATGGGGACAATGTAAACAACAATCTGACAAAGTGGACAAATCTTAAGGCAACGAAGATACAGGAAAACTGTCATAAGAATCAAAAAGGTATATTTTTATATGAAAAAAACTTGATGGGATCACCTTAAAAATAAACAAAAATGGCAAAAAAAATATTTTTGCTTTATGTTGTAGTAAGACCTTGAGGCACACAGAGTACTTTTCTACTAGGCATTAAAAAACTTCTTTTGCAAACTAATTTTATTTTTATCCGGTATATATGATGTAGGTATGGTATACTTATAAAAAATTAAAAACCCATAGCGCTGTCACAGATGTATATATTTTTATTATTATTATTCAAAATTTGTGCTTTTTCCAGTGTTAATGTATAAATCGGTGGCGTTTTACGCATAAAGTGCTGAATTACGAGCACGATAAACGAAAAGAATTCTTCAATTGGATACACAAACATAGGAGTACCTCAAGGTTCTGTTTTAGGACCAGTATTATTCTTAATATATGTAAATGATCTCGTAAATATAATGCCTAATTGGACATACATAAGTTTATTCGCTGACGACACACACGTGGGAATTAATGACAAACATATAGACAACTTAACGAGAAAAGTAAATGATGTGATGACAGCCCTTAAAAAATGGTTTAGTGCTAATGGAATACTTCTCAATGCAAGCAAAAGTGCTATTATGAATTACCAATCACGAAAAGGTTTAAAAGAAACGACCGGTCTGAAAGAAAATGTATTTCTTGGTTATACCATTGACCATACAATTAGTCATTCAGTGCACATTGAAAAACTTTGTAAAAAACTATCAAGTGCCAATTACGTGCTATTCAAATTAAAACCGCTGATGGATAAATCAGCGATATTTTCAATATATTATGCATACATACATTCACGCCTGAGTTATGCAATCACTGTCTGGGGCAATGGAACAGATGTAATAAAGGTTCTTAGAGCACAAAAAAGAGCAGTAAGGACAATGCTAGGTCTAAAGAAACGCACATCAGTTAAGCAACACTTTAAAAAAAACAAAATTATGACTGTTATATCCCTTTATATATATAGTTGTTTACTAGAAATTTATAATGATAAAATAGCACTAAAAAATAAGAAAGTATATAATACCCGAAGCCAAGAGGCACTAAGAAAGCCTCTAAACAGATTGGCCAAAGTACAAAAGCAAGGGATTTACAACAAAATATGCATGTTCAATAAATTGCCACTCAGTATAAGCGACTTGCCATACAATGATTTCAAGAATAAAATTATAAATTTCTTCAAAATTCACCCTTTTTACTCCTTGAACGAATATATGAGATTGCCTCTAGCAGAGTCTTCATTTGTAATTTGTGACCAAGAACTTTGATTGTATAATTTTACTTTTATGTCAAGTTTCATTATTTTACTCATTTTATATTTATATTATTATTTTATTATGTTATTGTAAGTTAAATTTGAATTGTTGTTGATTTTATATTTTGTTATGAATTGACGTGCCAGTGTAACGCGATGTTATAAGGTGAATAAATCTATGAATCTATGAGTGTGGGCAAGTGATATAGGTAATGTGGTGAAACGTGGTTTTTTGTGTTGTTTCCAAAATTCCATATAAGCTTCTAGTGAAGTTGCAACCACTTTACTAGGGCATGACTTAGACTGAACTATGATTACCCAGACTGTGACTAAGACTTGAATTTACGTGAAATATTCTATAACACGATGAAAAATTACAATACTTGACACTGGCTAACTATCCAAAATATAAGGGAAAAAAGCTACCGCATTCACAACTTCGGGGCACTTCGAGTCCTTTGACTCAGGCAGAAAGTGCAGAAACCGACAATTATCAGAGGTCGGCCGAAGCGAGGCGTGGTTGCACGTAGTAGTGTTCAAAACGGCTTAATGTCAAAAGCGTGGTACAAACTTTATGCTTTCTTTTTAAGCACGCTTTTTTAAGGCTTAAGTTATAACGAGGAGAACCTAAGTCACCGGTAAAAGTCCCATATTGCACCATGAAACGACATTTTTTCAATAAATTTTCACTTAATTCACCCTTAAACTAAGGTAGGTCCACTTATTCACGAATCACACGGCCACATATTGCGTGTCCTATCACAGTTTCTAATCAAAAGCACAACGGAAAAACATAAAGCGTACCAAAATAAGCGTAGGTATATTACGTGCGCCGGCCTAAGTTCACGTTTTCGCGCGCGACCAACCGATGACTGGCTGCCCGGCCGCTGCCGCGATAAATCGGTAAGCACAAGCAGCTCCACTTTAGTAAAACGGCCCCCTAATTACCTAACTCGCAACAGGTTTGCGACAGGCGTAAATCTCGCGGTGATTGCTGTCATACATCATTAGTGCTGTCGAGAATGTATGCTTCGCTACTGCTGTCGCATTGCTGTTGCAAATTTTACGTAATTACCCCGCGGGGCGCTTTACCTATTCCTCGCTCCTCGCGCTCGTGGCGCGTTGTTCCGTACGCAGTGCGTGCGATGCACAATGCTCTAAGTCTAGGCGGGGCGCTATATACAAAGTGCCAAGTGAGAACCACGAAAGCGGGCGTTGTACGTTGTGGGCCAAAAGCGGACCGGCCCCCTTATTACCTAACTCGCAACAGGTTTGCGACAGGCGTAAAACTCGCGGTGATTGCTGTCATACATCATTAGTGGTGTCGAGCATGTATGCTACGCTACTGCTGTTGCTTTGCTACTGCTGTTGCAAATTTTACGTAATTACCCCGCCGCTTTGGATGCTTTGCGCTTTTGTAACCACCACTAGTTGCACGAAGCGAAGTGCCCTTCCACACAACATTCGCTTGACTTCGACCTATTTCACGAGTAGTGTGGAGGGCGTTGGCACTTTCAGCGAGGTAATTACGTAAAATTTGCAACAGCAGTAGCAAAGCAACAGCAGTAGCGAAGCATACATGCTCGACACCACTAATGATGCATGACAGCAATAATCGCGCAATTTACGCCTGTTGCAAACCTGTTGCGAGTTAGGTAATACGCCCGCGGAAGTCGGTGGTTATGTCGGTGGTGCACGGTGGAGGAGGGGATTTTGCACGAAGTCTTTGATAAGGGAGTAAACGAAGTACCATTCCACACTATCGTAATGAATTAACTTCGTCCATATACACGAATAGTGTGGAGGATACTTTATCCGTTGCTGTGGTATTATCGAAAGAGTATATAATTTAATATTATCTATGCTGGATGCTGGCAACATCTCAATTCAAACGTACGTTTTATTTTTTCTTCTTGGTATTTTCGAATTTCAAATTCGTTAACGTCTTGCACGTCTTGTTACAATCTCATCTCGTGAATTTTGTATTTTCTGATTTCTTTTGGGGTTTTCTTTGTGATTTTTAAATACTTTGAAAGTTTAAAGATTTATGCGTGTGCTGGAAAACGTGTTTATGAGCTAAAGAAGATTAGGTAACTGTAGCGGTGAAGTAAAGCAAACAAAATCACCATGCCAGCTGAGATTTACTATTCAGATAAATACTATGATGAAGAACACGAGTACAGGTAGATAAACAGCACCTATTGCATATTTTGACTGTTATTTTATAACATGAAACGGTAAATCGGTACTGGCTGTTCATATAACCTTTGTTGTAAAAACTTACGATTCCCAACTTCATAGGTGCTTTTAGATTTTGATGTCTTTGTTTTATTATAGTTACATTGATGTGGTTTGTCACAGCAGGCCTTGTTCATTCAGTTGTGTTGATCAGAATTGATTAAAACTACTTTTGCCGTTCCTATTTTGTGTCCACATTTCACAATCATTATTTACTCAATAAGAGTGTTTGGAGTGTAGGAAGCAGAGCACTAAAAGCTGATAACCACACATCAAGCAAGAGAAGCGAGCAAGTGAATGTTGTAAAACAATTTCATAGTGCCCTGTTTCATATTGTTTCTTATTTGCAAAGAACTATGTATGAGGAATATCCAGTGATATAAAATAAATAATGACATAATTTCAGGCATGTAGTGCTACCAAAAGAGATGGTAAAGCTTGTGCCGAAGAACCAACTGATGACAGAGCAAGAATGGCGAGGTATTGGGGTCCAGCAGAGCCAAGGATGGGTGCACTACATGACACATCAACCTGGTTGGTAAACCTTTGATTAATTCATTGAATACCGGCCTTCTGCATAATAATAGAATAACAATAACTAGGTGGTCTAGCAAAGGTCCCTTTCCTTTAGCTTTAACACCAAACAATAACTCAAAATGTATGGAAATTACATTATCAGCGGAAGTAATGTCATAGCTAATGTCATTCTTATTGGTTAGTGTTAACGCTAGTGGAAAAGGATCTTTGCTAGACCCCCTGATGACAATATGGCAACCATGGGAATCTAGATGTTAATGTGAGAGCCAATGGTTCAGTAATCAGTTGACCACACACCATTTTGCTTCACTAAGAATTAAGATCCAATTTGAACTACTACATATTACTTCAAGTAATATGATGTACTAGATATTGTCTTGCAGCAGTTGTTGGTTAGGCTAGTCCCATCGATCATTTCATTAGGACAGAGATCCTGTCTATTAAATATAGTTATTATACTATAAAGTTTAGTACAATTATGTACCTAATACTTGCAGCAGCGGCTCTCCTCACGCTAGAGGCTACTTTGATTGGTAATTATTATTTATTGAGAAATACAAATTATGAGAAATCAAAGCGTCGTGTCGCCAACCAAAAGACGCCGAAAGACAATGTCGCTCCACCCAAACCCAGGGCTAGGGCAGGTGCTGCCCATTTCATGTTTAAGTAATTGAAAGCTATAGCTACGCCATGTAAATATTTAAGATTTATTTTCAGAGCCTCATATCCTGCTATTTAGAAGAAAAAAGACTTCTGTACCAGAAAAGAAATGAACCAATGGTGCTGGAGTTTGATTGAACATAATTTTGTAATTAGTTAGCGTAAGTTTCGCCCGTAGCAAGTGAGAGTAACAAAATATACTGTGGAGCTAATTTTGGAGTGTTTATCAAATTCACTTTTTCTTTGCTGTTTTACTTGTTTATATGTTATGAAAATGCTGTTGCAGAATGAAAGGATGAAGCTGGTGTTATTTTTATGAATGTGTTATAGGATCTTGCTACAATACTGTAATAAGTAAATAATAAATATGTGTGGACATTTCACACAGTGCCATCTTAACTAAGCATAGCTTGACAGCACATGACACTTGGCTTAATACAGCACTTGTTCTGTTCCTGAGTGTTGTGGGAGCATGGTCCTCATAGTTCCTGGGTCCCTAGATACAGGGAATCCTAGTTAGGGTCCAGGATCTATGTATGTGATCTATTGATTTATTAAATTGTAAAGGCAGCTATGTAGCAAATGCCACCACTTTAGTTTTCTAGTTAATTTTGTCAACTATCATTTGTTCTAGGTGTACCAGATCAAGTGATGAAAAAGTTCATCAAAAGTGTTGTTTACATTATAGCACCTAATCAGACTTAAATAGACGTAAATATGTATTTTTGCATAATAATATGTTCAATGCATTATTGTGATTGTTAAATCACTTATCAATAAGGAAAAGGGTTGCTTCCATTAACATTGGCTATTGTTTGTTACGGGCCCATTGATCTTCATTCCATATTCTAAGTTTCTCTTAACTTTAGTCATTAATTTTTAAGAACTTTCATGCAAGTGCTTGAGAGTGATTTTATTAATCATTTGCTCCTCTGCACTTAAATTTCACAGCTAAGTTCACACTTATCTCTATAACGTTCCTGCTGTAATGTATTTGGGTATGTCCTAGAGAGATTTGTGAACTTAAGAGCTGTCAAACTTTAGTCGAGACGGGCATATGTCTTGTAAATTACATTAGAGTTGAAATGCATGTGAAACCTTAATTAATAATAATTGCTGTTTTATGTCACTTGTCACATGAATGTAATAAGTAGTTACAAATTAAGAAAACGTTTTAAACATAAATCTTAAGTAGGCATAGTTGTGTACATAAATAACATAGCAATTTTATTAAAACATGAGAATTACAAGTAAAGGCCATTTTAAAATAATGATTGTGACTGCAATAATTATTTTAAAACTAATACTCTGTTTATCTTGACTGCTTTTGTAAACTACTATGTCTGGGTTGTACAATCAAGCTATAAAATTACCTAATGTAAGATTACTAATATAGTTACGGTTAGTTAATCACCATCATATTTATCAGTATAATAATTATGTAACAGATAAATGAAATCCTCTACTTTCTCCTTAGTATTTGACAGCTTTTTAACCATAATCTTTAATCAGCCAATCTTGCATAGTTATGGCTAGCGGTATAAATTCTTTTGGTTATGTTTAAGTTAAATGATGACTTTATTTTGACAACCATTGGCAATAATGATTATAGAGTGCAAAACAGTTTACACCCATCCGCACTTATTAAATTACAACTTGGCTAAGTAACACATTCCCCTGGGTTCTTGTCGGTTAAATTCGTGTCAACTTGTCAAACCAAATACTGAATGCTCAATGGTAGTCTGTTCATCAGCTGTCTTTATCACATATGTTGATATGAGTTGACAAACATGAGAAACCAGGGGCTAGAGAGGTAAGTGCGAACTTATGAGCTGAGCATTTAGTGCAGACAGGCATCCAAATTTTGACAGCTCATAAGTTCATTCTTATTCTATGGTGTTACTATACTACTGCCACCTGTTTAGTTACATCTAGGGGCTCGTTCCAGTAGCTGCTATAAATACCAAGAATGCCAAAAATGATTACATTCATTCATTTACGTTCCACTTGGCCATAAACAAAAATTTCGCCCAGTATTTCTCACTGTGACTGGAATGACAATTCACAGACCACTAAGGCCCAATTTCACCAACGTTTATTCCAAGTATACGGCTATTTGTTACTCTTGGATACAGCTAATTGACAAATGAAATTATACAAAAAAGACGCCATTTTGATTTTATCCAAGAAATAAGTCTTGTTCCTTCACAAAATTGGTGGTATAAGGGCTATATTTGCGTAACTCGGTTGTACTCTGAAAGTTATACCTGGAATAAAATTTATTCTAGTTTGGTGAAATCGGGCCTAAGAGATACTACGTGCCATCGCCTTGGGTGGGTAAAAAGTGGCAAAATTCGGTATCGTTTTTAGCATTTTTACTTCAAGTGAAACAGGGGAGCAAACTGCCAAAAACGATCACAGTGATCACTTTTACTCAAAGTGGAACAACTTTTGTGATCGAAAATAACGATAATTCAGACCAAGTGGAACCTAGAAGAGTTGTCAAACTTTAGTGCAGGCAGGCATAACTAGAGTTCAGTTAAATTATGAATTTACAACTATTGGCTAAATATGATTATGGTTAAATGGTGCAAAACATTTACAAGAGTAACTGTAGAGTAGATAGTGTAACCCAGAAAGTTTTTAAATGGTTTGCATTTATTGTCAATGTTTAAACTGGGCTATTTCAATATTCTTTGTCCATTCTGTGTAAATAGTTTTATGAACCATCAAATATTCTAATCATAATTTTACATTTAATATTGCTTGGTTTTTATCATGAGTGGACTAACAGCAAAATAATTGTAAACTGTTTTTATGTACTGATTAAATTGAAATAAATTAATTTGGTGCTGTTAAACTTTATTTTATTTTCTCATATTAATCCATACATACACTTTTAGGGTTTATTTTGAAACTATAACTGATAACTCTTGAAACAAAGTGGTGGGTTTGGATTTGGTTGCATGACATACTCGCAAACAGGCAGTATTTACTCATTACATAGAAAATAGCACTATATAGTAAAGATAGTTTTAAATAAAAGAAGGAAACAGATTATAGCTCTATTTATTTTCTTTTTTTCTTTGCACTTGGAGATACTGAAGGAGGTTTAGTAGTTAAGTCAGCTTGCACAAAATCCATAGTCTCTAATTTGACGTCCTGGCCAACAATTTCAATAAACTCTAGGCCTTCTAGTTGTTCTTGTTCCAAATTCTGAAGCATCTGGAAACCTGTTTCTAAAGAGGGAGTGAAGGACCCGTCTAGTGCAGCAGGGAAATGTAATTCTGGCACTTCTTCTAGTTTTAACTGCGGAGCTATGTCTTTTACTGCTTGAGCTTCACATTGGCTCTGTAGAAGTTCACATTTCTGTTTGATTCTCGCATGATACCTTACGATGCGGTTCTCATAAAACTCATGCAAGTTCCCAACATCCAGATCCGCAAAAACCTTTGAAATTGCATCTGGAAAACCTGATTTTAGACCACTGGCTTCTCTGTCTACAACTCTTCTAAGTAGCTTGCACATATTTGTCATATAAATGTCTAGGGCATCAGTGACTACGCTAAGAGCTGTGTTAGTGCTTGTGAACACACCTACATGTGCTATAGCTATTGCTGCACATTGTTTTAGCGCACGCTTATGGCTTTCTGTTGTGAATGGTAGTATAACATGCCCTTTTCCAAGGGAGAAGTCACAATATTCTTTTTCTAAAAAGTGGATGGCTGGTTTTGCTTCATGTTCCATGTTCAGTGTTTGCACCGGTTGAGGCGGTATACTTGGTAAACTTAGAGGACCTTCGAAAACTGTATTTTCAGACTGCTCCAGAATGCAAGACAATTGTCTCGCATAAGCGTGTAGTTGTATCGTATGGGTGATTAAATTTGCTTGTGGAAGTTCTATCGGGGATGATTTTACGGTGATAGGGATTTCAGGTATGTTCTGCATTCCAAGCTCTATGATTGGGTTAAAGTTCACGTTTTGTACTGCCTCATCACTGCCGTCGTTTTGTAGTTCTCCCCACAGCTTTCGTGTAGCCATTTTCTTAATTCATCACCAGAAAAATGTCGAAAACGAAACAAGAAAAATTCAAGAACACAAACAAATTCAAACAAATGCAAATATTGAATTTTCTCGCATGGAACTAGACTTGTCATTGTCATTGGCTGTCTTTGTCAAGTACGTCAAGTTGTCGTTTTCATTGATAGTTTTTATTTATTTTGGCGTTGCATTATGAGTGCATTGTGCCAGTGTCAAGTATTCCCATATTTTTTCTATCTTCGAAAAAGAACGAAAGTTCTTCTTTGAGTAGTAGGTACTTTACTTTGTTTGTGCTTCGTTTTTAACTTTGGTTTTTGTTTGGAGCTTATTATAAGCACGCTCAGTTGTGAATCGGTGCTCAAGACAAGATTTTAATCTCCAATAGGTAATGATGTAATGATCTATTTGTGAATGAGATCTCGACTTGAGCAGCGATCGACGACTGAGCATTGTTCTGTAATACGGGCCTTACTTCCTTATCTATACATTAGAAGAGTCTTGATTGGCACCAAGAAGCTTAGATCAAACACTGGAGCTGGAGAACACATTGGGAACCACGCTTTGAGCCCACATTTCCTTGCTTCAAAGCGTGGGTGTAGATCTATGCACTCTCAAGTGTTTTATCTACTAAGCTTTTTGCCGTCCAATTTGCACCAATCAAGCTGCAATCCTCTGTAACGGCACATTATTACCTCTGAATATGTTACTAACAATGGTCTGTGGCTACAGATAGTTCAAAGCGGTATATTCGTAAGTATATTAGCGATATCATGATAATATTATTATCTAATATTATAAGCGATGTCTCAAAAATAATAAATAGGGACATAGGTAGGTACTTACTTTACACGACAACGCCTTTTTTCGCCTCTAAACTCTTAGCAGTATAGATAATTATATTTGTATAAAATAATGTAATGACAAGCTTAAGCAAATTCTATATATAGCTACAAAAACGAATATCAAAAACGTTTTAAAAAAGGGCAGTAAAAAGTTTCTATGGTAGCTGTTGGCCACACTTACCTATACGTTTAGGTACCTACCTAAAAAATGGCACGATATATAGATAACTTGAATAAATGTGTTATGATATAAAATTACATGTCTATAATAATATTAATTTTAATAAATATTTATCATTGCCATAAGTACACAATTATACAATGTTTTTCGTCCTCTAAAAATAGGTTCGCGAAATGATACCTACAGACTCACAGGGTTCGCGATACATTCTGTACAAATAGGTCTGTGCTTGATTCAACTTAAATGAAATGATACGAATTCAACGTCCACGTAAAACCAGACCGAAAGACCAAGTCGAAGACCAGAGAATAAGGCTGGTTCGAACCCCGTGCACCTCCGCGCCGTCGCACAAATATTGACAGCCTCCGTGGTGTGGTGGTTGAGCAGGTCGGCTCATAACCCGGAGGCGGTGGGCTCGATTCCTGCGACAGGACAAGTGTATTTGTGCACATGAAAAAAAAGCGCAAGTGCTTGTTCTGTGTCTGGGTGTTTGTGGGACGATAGTCCTCGTAGTTCCTGGGTCCCTAGATAAAGGGAATCCTAGTTAGGGTCCAGGATCTGTGTAGTGATCGTTGAGCGTTATAAAGAAAAGACTTCTCAATTTATATCCAGGTTTACGTAGCTCTCACTCTTACAACGGTGAATGAAATCATCGCGGCATGTTCAAGAACCAAAAATTTCAAGATATGTCATCCCATCCACCTCCCCCACCCATACTTGGGTTGTTCATTTTCTCTCCACCAGCTTTGTCCTACCAGTGGGGAGAAAAGGAAAAATAAAAAGTAAATGCCCTTTCTCCCCCCACTATGAAACGTAACATTTGACAGTGGGGAGAAAGGGGATAAGTACTCAAAAAAGTTGTCTCATTCTCCCCACTACGTAATCCTTCAAATATTTGGCAGTGGGGAGAAAGGGAAAAAACCAATTTCAATGTCCCGCTGGACTAGAATGATACCAGCATTATTTTCAGTATGGGCAGTAATGTTTGTGGGTACCTACCTAATTATAAACTCATTCATGGTATGACTTATGTGATAGAATTCAGTTTTAATAACTTCGTATATATTTAGAGAGTGATTTAACTCTGGCTTTGCTCCGACAAAGGATCAACTTTCTGAGCTTAAGGCGAGACTGGCCCAAAAACGCTCTTGTAAGAACAGACTTTTCTCTGTGATAAACCACACTTTTAGAAATGAAAAAAATATATATTATTCTTAAGGATGTCTTTGAGTTAAACCATAAAACTTATACATAAAAGGAATAACTTCACTCGATCGAAAAAAAATCCAAAGTTACCTCTATCTTACATTTTTTGAAATGACTATTCGACTTGTTTTATACGAATCGTATTATTTAAATAATTTTTAATGCATTATGTATTGATCAAAAAATTTAAATCATTAATAAAAATGTTAAAAAGTTAATACGGTAATTTTATATGAATTTATATCTTGGAGTCATGGCATCCGAGCGCATTTTCGGGGCCGCCAGTCCGCTCGCAGAGCCCGTCGACGCAGGACGTGTGCCAAATTTTTGCGCTCTACGACGCGAAGCTACACTAATCGTAAATTTTAATTTAAAAATAGGTTAATTTAATTTAATTGTTTATTTCGAGTAACTTAACTAAGAAGTGAATAAAATAAAGATTAATAAAATGGGTAATAAAAGGAAAAAAAACTCAAATTATGCATTTAGAAAATCGTACGAGTCCAGCTGGGTTAGCACGGACGGTAGACAAAATTGTCTTTCCCCGTTTTACGTCACTTTCTTCATACTTGCTTGGAGTAAAACAGGGGAAAGACAGTTTTGTCTACCGGCCGTGCTAACCCTACAGGAGCAAACGACGGTAAGTAATTACCTATGCTTTCAAAATATTATACATATACTCATCATTATGGACAGTTTTTGGCCCACAGAGCAAGAAAGAAAATTACACTTGCCCTACGCCTCAATAGAGACGTCTTACTCAACACTGATACAATTCGAGAGCGTCACCCACGATCTGTCACGATCTGGTGAAAGCCGCGGGGAGCCGATGGATGCAGGAGGCGAGCAGCCGCTCAAGGTGACGCGCTCTGGGGGAGGCCTATGTTCAGCAGTGGACGTCTTCAGATTGTTGATGATGATGATGATGATGACGTATTATAATAAAACCTCTATGGCTTACCTGCGCAGATGACATAATATAATGTAGGTATCCTATCTTGAAACTACTAGGTACAATAACACCAACTACCTACTACCAGATGTTACTAAAAAAACATTTGTACTGTAGCCGCGATGACCTATAGACAGTCTCCAGCTCACTACAGTGTCACTAAATTACAGTCTTGTAGTGTTAGCGCGCGGAACCTATAAGCTCGGCGCGAGTTATACCTATTGTTACTACTTGCGCCTCTATCGGAGCGCGAGCGTATTTTGTTTTTCGGCTCTGTGTTTTGGCCTGTTACGTGTATTCGCGAAATAAATACCCGCCCTAAATCAAATCAAATCATTTGTTTATTTGCAATTTGCCTAGTATACCTACCTACATGAATACGAGATCTATTTTACATTTCTTTTTTTGCAGAAGGTTACTAATACAGGATAAGGATAATATAACAAATGACATCGAAATTGACAACACATAAGTATCTTCATTGTTCTAGGTGGGGTCATGGAGCGGTGCTGTTCTGATAAGTTTTGACTAATTCGGTCACCAAATAATAATAGAATAGGTAATAATAATAAATAAATAACACTCACCACAATCATACATAGATCCTGTACAACAAGGATTCCCTGTACCTAGGGACCCAGGAATACCAGGACCATGGTCCCACAATACCCACACTCAGAAAAAACAGTTGCGTTTTTTTCTGTGCACAAATACTACTTGTCTTGTCACGAGAATCGAACCCATCACCTCCGGGCTATGAGCCGACCCGCTCAACCCCTACACCACTGAGGCTGTGGATATGTTTGCTTCATAGTATACATTGCGTATACATGGTGTCAAGCAGCCGCTCAAAGTTGCGCTCTTTGGGGAAGGCCTATGTTCAGCAGTGGACGTCTTCAGGCTGATGATGACGATACATGGTGTTAGATAATACGTAACTGGTGTGAGCAAGTATGGGCAGGTATGAATTAGTGTTAGCAGTTGAGCGGCTAGTGTGTGAAAAAGTGGGCAGGTGTGGGCAAGTTTGAAAATGTGTTAGCAGGTATCAGCTAATAGGCAGTTTGTGTGGGCAAATGTGGACAGGCGTGGGCAAGTGTGAAAAAGCTATGGGCAGGTGAGCGGCTGGTGGGGACAGGTGGGGGCAAGTGTAAGAAAGCTATGGGCAGCTGGGCTGATGTGGGCAAAAATATCCAGGTGTGGGCAAGTTTGAAAATGTGTTAGCAGGCATGGGCTAATAGGCAGTTTGTGTGGGCAAATGTGGACAGGCGTGGGCAAGCGTAAGCAGGTGTGGGCAAGTGTGAAAAAGCTATGGGCAAGCTATGGACAGCTGGGCTGATGTGGACAAAAGTATCCAGGTGTGGGCAAGATTGAAAATGTGTTAGCAGGTATCGGCTAATAGGCAGTTTGTGTGGGCAAATGTGGACAGGCGTGGGCAAGTGTGAAAAAGCTATGGGCAGGTGAGCGGCTGGTGAGGACAGGTGGGGGCAAGTGTGAAAAAGCCATAGGCAGGTGAGCGGCTGGTGGGGACAGATGGGGGGCAAGTGTGAAAAAGCTATGGGCAGCTCGGCTGATGTGGGCAAAAGTATCCAGGTGTGGACAAGTTTGAAAATGTGTTAGCAGGCATGGGCTAACAGGCAGTTTGTGTGGGCAAATGTGGACAGGCGTGGGCAAGTGTGAAAAAGCTATGGGCAGGTGAGCGGCTGGTAGGGACAGGTGGGGGCAAGTGTAAGAAAGCAATGGGCAGCTGGGCTGATGTGGGCAAAAATATCCAGGTGTGGGCAAGTTTGAAAATGTGTTAGCAGGCATGGGCTAATAGGCAGTTTGTGTGGGCAAATGTGGACAGGCGTGGGCAAGCGTAAGCAGGTGTGGGCAAGTGTGAAAAAGCTATGGGCAGGTGAGCGGCTGGTGAGGACAGGTGGGGGCAAGTGTGAAAAAACCATGGACAGGCGTGAGCAAGCGTAAGCAGGTGTGGGCAAGTGTGAAAAAGCTATGGACAGCTGGGTTGATGTGGACAAAAGTATCCAGGTGTGGGCAAGTTTGAAAATGTGTTAGCAGGTATCGGCTAATAGGCAGTTTGTGTGGGCAAATGTGGACAGGCGTGGGCAAGTGTGAAAAAGCTATGGGCAGGTGAGCGGCTGGTGAGGACAGGTGGGGGCAAGTGTGAAAAAGCCATAGGCAGGTGAGCGGCTGGTGGGGACAGATGGGGGGCAAGTGTGAAAAAGCTATGGGCAGCTCGGCTGATGTGGGCAAAAGTATCCAGGTGTGGACAAGTTTGAAAATGTGTTAGCAGGCATGGGCTAACAGGCAGTTTGTGTGGGCAAATGTGGACAGGCGTGGGCAAGTGTGAAAAAGCTATGGGCAGGTGAGCGGCTGGTAGGGACAGGTGGGGGCAAGTGTAAGAAAGCAATGGGCAGCTGGGTTGATGTGGGCAAAAATATCCAGGTGTGGGCAAGTTTGAAAATGTGTTAGCAGGCATGGGCTAATAGGCAGTTTGTGTGGGCAAATGTGGACAGGCGTGGGCAAGCGTAAGCAGGTGTGGGCAAGTGTGAAAAAGCTATGGGCAGGTGAGCGGCTGGTGGGGACAGGTGGGGGCAAGTGTGAAAAAACCATGGACAGGCGTGAGCAAGCGTAAGCAGGTGTGGGCAAGTGTGAAAAAGCTATGGACAGCTGGGCTGATGTGGACAAAAGTATCCAGGTGTGGGCAAGTTTGAAAATGTGTTAGCAGGTATCGGCTAATAGGCAGTTTGTGTGGGCAAATGTGGGCAGGCGTGGGCAAGCGTAAGCAGGTGTGGGCAAGTGTGAAAAAGCTATGGGCAGGTGAGCGGCTGGTGGGGACAGGTGAAGGCAAGTGTGAAAAAACCATGGACAGGCGTGAGCAAGCGTAAGCAGGTGTGGGCAAGTGTGAAAAAGCTATGGACAGCTGGGCTGATGTGGACAAAAGTATCCAGGTGTGGGCAAGATTGAAAATGTGTTAGCAGGTATCGGCTAATAGGCAGTTTGTGTGGGCAAATGTGGACAGGCGTGGGCAAGTGTGAAAAAGCTATGGGCAGGTGAGCGGCTGGTAGGGACAGGTGGGGGCAAGTGTAAGAAAGCTATGGGCAGCTGGGCAGATGTGGACAAAAGTATCCAGGTGCGGACAAGTTTGAAAATGTGCTAGCCGGCATGGGCTAATAGGCAGTTTGTGTGGGCAAATGTGGACAGGAGTGAGCAAGCGTAAGCAGGTGTGGGCAAGTGTGAAAAAGCTATGGGCAGGTGAGTTGCTGGTGGGGACAGGTGGGGGCAAGTGTGAAAAAGCCATGGGCAGGTGAGCGGCTGGTGGGGACAGGTGGGGGGCAAGTGTGAAAAAGCTATGGGCAGGTGAGCGGCTGGTGGGGACAGGTGGGGGCAAGTGTGAAAAAGCCATGGGCAGGTGAGCGGCTGGTGGGGACAAGTGGGGGGCAAGTGTGAAAAAGCTATGGGCAGGTGAGCGGCTGGTGGGGACAGGTGGGGGCAAGTGTGAAAAAGCTATGGGCAGCTGGGTTGATGTGGGCAAAAGTAGGCAGGTGTGGGCAAGTTTGAAAATGTGTTAGCCGGCATGGGCTAATAGGCAGTTTGTGTGGGCAAATGTGGACAGGCGTGGGCAAGCGTAAGCAGGTGTGTGCAAGTGTGAAAAAGCTATGGGCAGGTGATCGTTCCCGTGTTACGGCGGCGGTGGCGCAGGAAAATAGACGGCGGCGGCGGCGCGCCGGCGCAGCGCTCATGTCTAGCGCAAAAGTAGGCACATGTGGGCAAAAGTGGGCAGGCCTGGGCAAGTGAGATACAGTGTTAGCAGCTATGGGCAAGCGGCTGATGTGGATAGATGTGTGGAAGTGATGGCAGGTGTTTTTTCTGTTAGGAAGGCTTTCTTGTGTTTATCATAATCAATCAACATGCAGCTATTAGTTTACATGAAAAAAAAATTGTTTAAAATTATACCTGCATCATGTACTTTTTTTAACATTATAACATTTTAATCGTACCATTCATCATTATTATACCTACCTAATGGAAGTAAGGTAATTGAAGTCGTTATTACCATGGGACTGGGTAGGTATTACAATAATAATAATAACCAAAAATAGAATTATAAACACGGTTGTATCTCATACGTATTTTTTATCTAATAAAATAACGGTAGGTTCACATTTATTATATTATTATGTCAATCCAGAACATAAGCTAACTCTATTCTCAAAGCGACTTGAGCTCCGCTACTGAGTTACATAACGTGGCTAACGAGCGAAACAAGTGCGCGCGACGCATCGCACACAGCTTTTGGGTCGCGTAAATGAATACGTCGTGCGTTCAAAAAGTGCGGCTTGAGGCAGCGTAAAATACCTAAAGATCCGGAAAAGCCTCGCCTTAAGTGATCAGTGCAGAGTAGGTAGGTCGATAAAAAATATGAATACGGAATATAAATCAACATTTTAATTGTAATTTTTTTTGTAAATATCTTTCCGTTACATTATAAACATAAACTTAAACGGTGAAAAATAAAAAGGGTGTAATTTAAAATAGTATTAATCTCATTGACTATGTGAATTCTTTCTTCGAAAGCTATGGATTATTTTATTACAGCTATCATTACAAATTAAATAACAAAACAAATTTAGAGAGCCAACTAAAAGCCTCCACAACTAATTATGAAAGTATAAGTTCATGCAATAGCCTAAAATGCAAATAACCCTACTTAAGTACATCATTTACCTATCGACGAGCGGTGGTAGCGTGACACATTCCTTAGAGTGAGAAAGTGCTTTGCTCACTGACGCTATAGTCAGTGAGCAAAGCACTTTCCCCTAAGCACTAATTGTGAAAAGGTCTATGATTGCAAGATCAGACTTCATGAGCTTGTTGAAGGAAGTACTGATCGTAAAATATAGGAGTTTTGGCGATGAACAGTGCGTGCAAATGGGACATGGAGCAAGTTTCTAAGACAAGAGTGAGTGAGATTAATCAACATTAAAAATTATCCTTATTGCTTCCTGCAACCCACACTTGGCCGTTTTAGAAAACATGAAGTATCCGAAATGAAATTCTGAAAAATTAGCTATAACCATACCAAATTTCAGCAAATTCGGTTTAATAGCTTCAGCGTGATGCGTCTTCAAAGGGACAGACAGACAGACAAAAAAATATTTTTTTTTGTGTTCTAAATCGATTAAGAACAGTAAAGCAACAAAGTTTTTCCAAAAAAATATTCAATCTACACATTTAGCCTAGTTACAGTTTTATTATATGCGTATATTGTATATAGAAGATAGATAAAAAATACCTATTTAAATTATTATGTAATTTAAAGAACACGATAATTGTCTGAACAATCAGTATGTACAATTGAGAATTACTTAAACATGAATATCTTTAAAACATCTAAGTATGTATGTATGTATTTATAAAGAAGATATTGCCCTTACTGAAAGTAATGTTTGTTTCATGTCAAGCCTAGTGGGACATGGGACATCACACTATAGTAAATTTGGTTATTCCCTTTCTCCCCACTGTCAAATATTATGTTTCATAGTGAGGAGAAAGGACATTTGCTTTTTATTTTTCCTTTTCTCCCACTGGTGAGACAAAGCTGGTGGGGAGAAAAGGAACAGCCCACTTGGCCAGCAGATGCCTATATTCTCTCCAGCAGTGGTACTGGTAACTTAAGGGCGCTGATTACTAAATATATGTTATGGAATGGGAACTTTATAGATCGCCGCTGCCGCGCGCGATCCCACCCAACCGTCCGATGGACACGGCTACTACAATGATCGTAATATTCTGGGCCCACCCAATCCAAACTAACTTTAATTACCTGTGGAATGAATTTTTAAAGCGTGTCCAGTGAGTTGGAAGGCGTAGGATCAAATCCCGCTGTTTGTAAAAAATTTAGGGTAACTTTATTACAAGGAACGACGTGACCTTTCCATTTGATTTCCTTTCCGCTCGGTAACCACCATAAATTCCACATTTTAGGGAACGCCATAAATATAATTAGGTAGGTACCTAACCAAATATGGACATCCTACACTATAATTACAGTAGGATGTTTCAATTGTTATGGAACCAGTGGATATAGTGTCGTCACAATAATTATTGCCGTTCATTGTTATTAATAGTAGGTATTAATAGGGCATTATTTACATGCATTTGCTGGAGCAAGGTTGACATATAATCCTAGTGACCCTGGTGTAGTTTCCCTAATGATTAATATTACCATGGAACAAGAAGGGTTCATTGATATTACTTATATTTAATTTGATTCTCGGGTCTAGCCCGGACATTTGGGAGGCATTGGTGGGGCCGAAGCTAACACCAAGAGGCCCTGTTGAGTACAAAACTAATTATAACTGACAACGCATGGTATGGCATATGATAAACTATTTTGTATAAGTAGGTAAAGGTAAAAAATAAATCTGGGCTACTGTGGTGAACTTTTGACGGATGATGTACATTGGGTTATGGAATGAGATAGCGGCACCTGCCAATTTTGTCTCATATCAAAATGTTTGAGGCAGGTGATGACTTGCCACCCACTAAATGGGCCCCCTATAGTGGCTACCGCATATTGGTGCCGAGGAAGCAACATTGGTGTGGGTGGCTTAGGGTGTCGAGAGGTGTGCTGCACTTTCACTGAACGCTACTCGCGGCGTTATGCCCTTTAACACTTCCACCCTGGAGCTTAGGTTTTAGCTCTTGCGACTTCCACCCCCGGACAGCCAGTTAAGGCAAGCCAGGGGTCAGGGGTCTCATTTAGCCCCTTGGAATCAGGGTACGCGGTGCCGCCACTCACCGACGGCTCGCCACAAAGCCGCCCCTGCGTTTTTATATTACTTATATTATTATTACTATTAGAACGTTTTAGCTTCATGCACAGCGTCCACACCTTGTCTCTTAGGTCGTCGGAAAATTTGACTCTCAAGATGCCTTTACATCGTAGTAGTTTCTATGATCGGTCTTTTACCATTCATGCTGTCCGCCTCTGGAATGGACTACCTGAAACTATACGAAGGGCACCCTCATTGCACAGCTTTAAAGATCAAGTCAAAGAGTTTTACTTGTCAGTGTGAGTTTGTCCGATTCATCAGTACTATATCACTATGTTAAACTGTTACCATAATATTACTGTTACTTGTTTAAGTATCCACATATGTATAAGTAAGTGTATGTAGATATAATATGTAGCTATATTTTATAGAGATGTAGGTATTGCTAAAGATATTTAGTATGTTTATAAGGTATTTTTATCTATGATAGTTATGCTTGTGCACCCCGTCTTTTACCACTTCTATAAATCCTCTCCATCCAAAGGCTGCCTGGAAGAAATCGCTTTTAGCGATAAGGTCGCCCATTGTTACACGTTTTTGTAAATGTCTGTTTGCCTTGTAAAATTGTATTATTTGGTGTGTACAATAAAGTGTTTATCTATCTATCTATCTATCTATTATTCTATGGGTGTAATGGCGTTTCGCACTAGGATCGATTTATGGAACCCCCGGTTTCTGGTACGTTTGTTAAAGTTAAACTTATCTCAACTTAAAAATACTGAACGCTCATTGGTTGAAGACAGCCGATGATCAACAGGCAACCAATGAGCGTTCAGTATTTTTAAGTTGACATGAGTTTAACAAACGTACCAGAAACCAGTAATCAAGATTTAATTGTACTAATCTAAAAGCGCCTCGGTATCGTTTCCCCGCAAGAACTCTCAATTTTCTGTGATGCAATCAGTAATTAATATTTTAATTATTAACTTACAATAAAAAATTAAGTTTGTAGGTACCTACCCTGGATCCCGAATACGACAACGATAGGTAGGCACCTATCGTTGTCGAAGAAAGTTATAAAAATGGTAAAAAACCATATGTAATCAAGATGAAAAATTAAATTTTGATGGCCCTTTTGAGATGCACTGGGCGTGTGCTCACTTACGTTGTTTATGTAGTCAGCAAAGTCAGCAGCGTTGCCTCTACGGGCTATATATTTTAAAGAAAACTGCCAGGTTTCTACCCGGTTGTGCAAGGAGCGCAGATAAAAGTGGTGATTTTTCGCGCTCGTTTCGCTTGTGCTGAGATAATTTTGATAATGAGAGTAGGATTTTTAGAGGTAGCGTTGATAGTTTAGAGTAGGACTAAAATTACTAAAAATTATTTGAATGAATTTAAGCAAATAAAACTAAAAGGTGCTTCTTTTTTACTTGATTGATAGGTTATAAAATTGCTGAATTTGTATTTAACTTTAGCACTCCGTTCGTGCTTTACTGGTATTTGATATATGATAGTTAGACAAGGCTGAGTTAGAGTATCGGCTACATTACAACTTTAGCCACTTTTTGCTTCTGTTCGTTCGAGGCTGCTTCAGAATATCCAGAGACATGGAAGAAAAAAGCTTCAATGCAAGTTTTGCGCTTTAATTACACACTGTGGAATCATTTGCTCAAGTGGCCATACTATACGTATTTTCTGAAATACAATATGGCAAAATAACGATCTTTTTCTTGGCTTCGCTCGCGCTAATAATGTTTATACTTTGTTTTCATACATGACCAGCACGCTTGAACGTACGTTGCACGTATTTTCTGAAATGTAAAATGTGGCAAATACAGAAAATTTTTGACTGTTTTTTTCTAAATTAAGTAGGTACTACATAATTCAGAAAAAACAGATTTTGGAAAATTTAGATTCTCCATTTTTTTTTTAGTTTTTTTTAGGTTTTTTTTATTTAGATTGGTACCCCGTAGGTATCTGCACATTTTTGTATTACGTTTCACTAGCGCGGCGAATTCAAATTTTCTTGCGTTCTTTTGCCAATTGTCGCTAAACCAATGATAGGTAGGTGATACTTTTAATTGTAATTTGTTGATACATTCTATTTATTTGCGCAAAATTAGCTTTCATGTAATCACGTTGAGTAATTAAGCTATTACTGGCAAAAGAACGCAAGAAAATTTGAATTTGCCGCGCTAGTGAAACGTTCCACTTTAATACAAAAATGTATAGATACCTACGGGTACCAATTATAAATAATAATTTAACTTCTTAACCAATTAAATATAAAAAACAATTAGGCATACATAATTATATCTAAACGCATTAATCCATCATACATCAGTAATTCCATAATCGCTCAACGATTCATAATTATGTACAAAGCGCTACCATAGATTAATTAGCACCTACTCGTAACGTCTACGCTCGTTGCGCGTAGTCTGGGGCGGGAATTTCATTCAGGACATGGCTCCGGAAGCTCGCAGATCAATCGCCTTCCCCTCACCCCGCGGCTTGCCCGCCCAGGATCCGCGAATGATGCCCTATCGCGCCTATCGCATCAGTCGGTTCAATCCAATCAGATAATATTAATAATTTTCCCTGTCAGTCAGACCACGGCTGCAGACAGCGACGCACGTGTCGCCGGTCGCTTCGAACGCACGAACGCACGATCTCAGTTATGCTGTGTTTATCACTTGAAAATCACTGAGTGCTGTGTTAATAGCCTTCTGTTTTTAATTAGAAACGGTAAGTACAATATAAACATATATTATTAAAATTTTATACTTAATTAATTAAGTCGAATAACTGCGCAAATGAAAATGAGATTTCCTCATTGTCCATTTTGAGAGTTTGATTGGTTGAAGCTTCAAATTAACTGAAATGGTAACGCGGGGTGCTATGATAAGTCTACGATTTTCAGTTTTGTAGTAAATTGCAAATGACAGATCAAATCTTGACGCGTTGAACGATAGGTATTTGTGGACATGCCTATCTAGCTATTTACAGAATCTTTTTGTAGGGTTTGGGAGTTTATTTCATAGACGGTTGTTTACATATCCCAATTTGATGGAAAAGATGGTGATATAAAATAAGTAGGTACGTAAAAACTATGTTTACCAATAGACCAGTAATTAATTAACTATCGTATATTTTCACAACCAACGAGCTATGCAACGTCAACGCGCGCGTCACCAACGTCCTTTCTGAAATGCACCCAATATAAATTAAAACATATATAGGAAGGAAATAAACATGGATAAAATGTAATTTAAATAGTTATCACAAATAAAACTTACGTAATAATTACTACATACCTACCTATAAATATTTCCTTGAGTTGTACTTGCTATTTTTATTTCAAATGGACATAGGTGAATAATATTGTATTATTTTGAAATAATACTTAAATATCAATGAACCAACTAGGTAAAACAAAATCACACAACCATGCTGTGAGCACAGAATAAATAATAGTACCTACATGTACTGTGAGTCACAACTCGTATCACCATCAACACTGTCTGAAGACGTCCACTGCTGAACATAGACCTCCCCCAAAGAGCGCCACTTTCTGCTCGCCTCCTGCAACCGTCGGCACCCCGCGGTTTTAACCAGATCGTGTAGGGGCAGGCCTACGCTGCGTCTTCCGGTTCGTGGTTGCCACTCAAGACCTTTAACTCCCATCGGTTGTCGGTTCTGCGAGTGGCTTATCTCGCATGGAAACCCTGAGCATAGCTCTCTCCATACCTTTTTGTGCTTTACTGCGCTCGCGTGAACTTGAACTTGCAGGCAGTCTCCGACTGGGGCGATGCCAATCTGGTCAAGTTTAATGCTAGTAAGACTCAGGCGTGCTTGTTCACTGCAAAACAGAGTCCCTTTAAACTGTCTCCGACTTTCCAGGATGTGGCAGTACCGATAACTGACCACCTTGAGCTGTTGGGTGTTATTTTGACATCCAATCTCAACTTTGGCTTGTACATTGAGTCCAAGGCTAAATTAGCTGCGAAAAAGCTAGGAATCCTAGGAAAGGTGCGGCAGTATTTCACATCAGAGCAGCTCTTAAGCCTCTATGTTGCACAAGTCAGATCCTGTGTGGAATACTGTAGTCATCTCTGGGATGGTTCGGCTAAATACCAGCTCGAAGCCTTGGACTCTATTCAGAGACGGGCCAAAAGGCTCATCGGTAATGATGCGTTGGTCGAAGCTAAGCTCCAGAGCTTGGGGCACCGACGAAAAGTTGCTAGCTTATCGGTATTTTATAGGCTGCATTTTGGAGATTGTGCGTTGGAATTACACGAACTAATTCCTTCATCTCCATTCTTTCATCGGACTACAAGGCGCACAGACACTCGGCATCCTTATATCGTTAATATTCCTACAGCCCGCACGAAGCGCTTCGCATCAAACTTTATAGTGCGTACAGCGAATGAGTGGAATACCTTGCCGGCGTCCTTGTTTCCAGCTGACTATAACCTGGAAGTCTTCAAGTCACGAGTGAACAGGTATCTTCTAGGCAAGCATGCACCATCGTAGGCCGCGTCATCACTTACCATCAGGTGAGACAGTGGTCAAATGCTATGCCTATAAATTGTAAAAAAAAAAAAAAAAAAAACTTGTACTTTTGCCAAAGATGTAGCAAACAAATAAATAGCTTTTTTAAAAACAAATTAATTTATCGCTATAGTTCATTAGATTACGGGCAGCCCGTGGTTTTACCCACAATTTACCCGTTTTCCCGCAGAAACTCTTACTTTTCCGGGGCAAAAAGTAAGGCGGTAAATAATACACATCGTGATAATCAGCTTGGAGAACATCGTCTCTGTCACTCACAGGGATATAGTTGGATTCTTAGAGACCGTGACCTAGCATACTGACCACTGCAACCGTCCAATGCAAGTGACGGCTTGCGCTGAGTAGCAGCAGTTGGATAAGAAGGAAGAGCTCTCAATGGCGGCGTACTTTGGTATAGAGGGAGGCCTTAGTCATTCCACACCAACCAACTGAACAGACCAACTAGTTGTGAAGAATGGAACTCGATGAAGCCTTCCAATCAAATCAAATCATCATCATCAACAACGGCCTGAAGACATCAACTGCTACATATTATAGGTCTCCCCCACAGAGCGGCTGCTCTCCTTCTGCATCCTTGGCTCCTCGTGGTCTTAACCAGATCGTCGGTTCAAATCAAATGGTTGCTCAGACTTTGATGATTTTGATTTTTTCATTTTAAATAGTTGGTAAGAATTTTGGTAACATTTTGTTCCTAATAAACTGGGTATGTCCAGTTGATTTGTAAGGAACAACATTATGGGCTTTATGTGTTTCAAAATGGGTTGAGTTCCATTCTGCACAACTAAGGAGTTGGACTGTTCAAATGTTCAGTTGCTCGAAGTGGAAGCACTCAAGGAAGTTCTATAGTATAGATAGTTTAAAATGAATTGAAGTTCCTTGGAAGCACTATAAGTAGGTAATCATTTCAGTCATTCATCTCAAGCTAACTACTACAATAATAAGCAGGTAGGTAGGTGGCGTACCCAACATGCTGGCAGCATTGCCACGTTGAATCGCAATGCTGATCTATAACAAAAATAGATAGTTTCAGCGTGGTTTATTTTTAATATGTTTATAATTATTATTATGTGCTCATGGTGTTTAAGATCGGGCTGACGATATGACAATGAGATGGCAAATCATTTACATACTTAACTTTATTACACTTAACTAATTTCTGCCTTTTTGATATTTATTTTTTTAATATTTGCAACAAATTAAATAAAATAACCAAATAATTTTTAACAAAATATTCTATAAATCTAAACTAATACCAAACTAAAACTATAAAATTAACAGTATAATACAAAACTAATCTAACAAACCACTACCATCCAAAAATGCTGGCAGCATTGCCACGTTGAATTGAAATGCTCAACATTTGGCCCAAGTAGAGGCCAGCATTTTGGTCACGGGTTGCTTCGGCCAGACGATTGGAGAGGTCTATAAAAATTTGGTGAGCGATTGGTCCCCACGGCCCCAGTCCCAAAAATTTAGCTAGTACGCAACTTATTAACTAAATAATTATAATATATAGTTGACGCATCCATGCTATTCTATCGTTCGACTCGCCTTGGCAGTGAGCGGAAACTCTAGTTGGCGCAAATGGCATTCGCCTCAGTTCGTTGCGATTGCTGCCGACTAACACTGCTACGATGGCCTGGGAAAGTAACATTTACTTACGTCATCACCATCACCACCAACACCATCACAATCATAATCATTCATTACAATCATCATCTTTTTTATAATATTCTCATTAGAGAGAGCGAGAGCGAGAGATTAAGTAACCAAACGTATTGTCTCCTAAGTTTATTTACAACAGTTCATTAATTACTTCATCGTCATCATCATCATCATCATCATCATCAACAACAGCCTGAAGACGTCTACTGCTGAACATAGGCCTCCCCTAGAGAGCGCTACCTTGAGCGGCTTCTCGCTTCCTGCAGAGAGAGAATATGGAGTGTAAGGAGAGAGCTATGCTCGGTGTTTCCCTGCGAGGTAAGATCCGGAACGAGAAGATACGCAAGAGGACTAAAGTGACCGGTATAGCTCTTAGAATTGGCATTTTGAAATGTCAATAGGCAGGCCACATCGCTCGTAGAACTGACAACCGATGGGGAAGAAAGGTTCTCGAGTGGCGACCAAGAACTGGAAGACGCAGCGTAGGCCGGCCCCCCACTCGATGTACGATCTGGTGAAAACCGCGGGGAGCCGATGGATGCAGAATTAATTACTTACACAAAAAAAAAACAAATACGTATATCAAAGTATAGTCAAAAAAATATGGAAGATGAGTGTGTTTCTCGTATCTCAGCCATTCCAGTCAAAACACACTTCAATGCAATGAAACTTTATTTACGTTTATAATATTAAGTCTATAGGTAATTTTATAATTTGTAAAGAATTTTCTTGTTTTAATAACGTTCCACAGATTAGATATAAAACAATCAGCATGCAGAATGCAGCGTAGAGAGCACGTTGATATCTTTTCAAGAGCGATCAATTTAAACCTCAACCATCAATTTAAAATCCAAGACAAATAATGTAATTGCAAATGGCTATTTTAGCACTTTTACGAATCAAAATCGTAATATTAAATGTAAATAAATTTACGTTCTAGTAAATAATAGTTCTAAAGTCGTGGTTCACAAGAATTATCAGATAAAAGTTACTAATTGGATTTATAAAACAAGACTAATAAGGATTGGTTTTTAATCCGTAGTTAAAGTAAACAATGGTTAAAATGCCTACAAATTCTAACCAATAATTTTGTAACCAATTCAAAATTTGTTAGTATTATTAACCATTGGTTTACTTAACTAGGGATAAAAAACCCAGCCTTAGTGGATTTAAAAACTGAATTTCAGAAACCAAATATACTGAAAAAGTTATAATAAGCATTTAAAAAAAAAAAATGTAACATTATAATCACAGTAATTTGAATCTCTCAGACACACTGGTCATTACTGACACATATAAATTAGATCTGGGGCGGAAAACTGACCTAATATTTTGTATTCGTCCTTGCCTGTTTAATTTTATGAAACTCTCTTGGGCGGGCGGGCGGCGTGAACTTCCTTAGTAACACGTTACACAGCCCGCTCAACTCAAGGGCGGGTGATCAACAAGTGTGCTGACGTGCACTTGTTGCTAAGGTAGCTTAGTTATTTAAATTAAGGTGGAACGTTACACTCGCGCGGCAAATTCAAATTTTCTTGCGTTCTGTTGCCAATAATAGCTTAATTACTCAATGTGATTACATGAAAACTAATTTGGCCCAACGCATCAGCATTGCAATTCAACGTGGCAATGCGGCCAGCATGTAGGGTACGCTACCTACCGGTAGTGGGCTGGGGCACTTGGACTGTCTATAGGCCATCGCGGCTATTATACAGTCCATAAGTGTTCTTTGTAGTAGGTAGTGTAGCTAGTTTAGTTTAGTTTAGCTTAGTTTAGCTTAGTTTAGCTTAGTTTAGTTTAGTTTAGTTTAGTTTTTATTATTGTAGTAGTTAGCTTGAGTAATAAAGGCAATTTGCCCGTTAAAAAAAAAAAATTAACGTAAATAAACAGAAGTATCAACAAATTACGATTAAAGTATCTCCTAGATATCATTGGTTTAGCAACAAATGGCAATAAACAATTTTCTTCTTAGTTTTTCAGCCATTTGTTGCTAAACCAATAATATCTAGGAGATACTTTTAATACCCGTCCATGCTAACCCAGCTGCTGTGGAAAAGAGTTTTTTTTTTCAAACTCGTATTGTAATATAAGATTTTGGCATTAAGCATTAAGTAATTTTGCTTAATAATGCTTCCTTATTATGTAAAATCAATTAGTTTTATTATTTTTAAATACATTATCTAGTTTTGACTTGTAAAAGTGCTAAAAATAACCTAATTGCAATAAAAAAATATTTGAGTTTTCAGTTAACACAAGAAAACTCAGCCTATTATTTTTTTTTTTAAACCTTGAATCATAATCATTTATTTCTCTCATACACAAGCACTCAACAATAAATAATGCTACTTGATAATATTATAAGTACTATAAATTAACATTGCTACCTGCTTTGTGGGAGACTGGTGCCTCTCTATAAGAAACAGATGAAAACAGATAAAGTGGTCAGGATCAGAAGTGAGTCAGAGCGAGGTGAGCAGTGTCAATAGCAGCACAAGTATTGTAACCATCTTCGGGAAAGTAGGTCGATGACAAAATTCACATTTTGTGAGAACGGTTGGAAAAGGGACAAGTGGGGATAAGTCGTGGGATTGGCGGGTTTCACGGCAAGTGGCTGGCTGTAGCCACTGAAGTTATAGCTTGGCATCGTCTTATTGCTTTGCGTAAAAAAGGGGTACATTTTATGTTATAAGGGGAAGCAAACCCCAATTTAAAATGCTCGAATTAAAACCAATCCTCAATCTGAACTAAGTATACATAGAAATCCATCAGCGACTTCTTCACTTTAATTTGTTGCTAAATGTTAGGTTTTTGCGATTTTGGGTCATAATATGAGATTATAAAAAAAAAACATTAGACCCTACCTAAATGAATGTATTGAAATGGTATTCTGTTAAAATGACAAAATGACCAATTTTGCTTGAAGAATTTTTATGGAAATGAATGGCGTGACGAGCTAGACTGAGAGCAAATATGACTGAATTGAGATTTTAATTACTCTCTTACTCCAACTTACCGTTGCCAGTGCTGGAGATCTCGTACTTAACACCATAAGACCCACTTGCGCGTTGTGAGCATTAACTAATACAGGATTAGTTATTTATTTAGTTAAACTGTGATCAAAACGGAACACGCAAGTAGTCCTTATACAATTTATCCAACTGTTTCAAATTGTTCGCCGTCCATAAACTGGGATCATTATAATCCAGTGACTAGGTTAATAAGGTTATTTTGAATGATTTAATAATGAAACTGAAATGTTTTTATTCATATATTTTACGATAGCTAAATGATTTTTTTATAATTCGTTTGATTGGAAAATAAAAAAAATCAAATTATATTCATGCAGATAATTTACGTACATAGAATTTAGGTAAGTAGATAAAAAATTAACCATTCATGAAGATAACAAATCAAAATTAGACTATGTAATCAAGCATGAAAGGCAAATCGTAGACCAATGAGTAGGTATTCTGTTCTAAGGAACGTACAGACAATAATCTTATAAGATGACTGTTAGTAACAGCAGCAAGATTGCACACATCCTTTACGCATCAGTCAAACAGTTCAGTCACATTACGGTACTATTCCACTCCGCAACAATAGTAGGTTACGCCAGTTCGCTCCACGGCTGTTGTTTTCAATTGTTTTGATTCCACTGGCTTCCACCCTGGCTTCAACTGAATAAAAACTTTAATAAATATTTTTGGTAAGTACGTAGACATTGCGGATCGCGTCATGGTTGGGGCCTCTACCGGGTTACTATTTGAAAAAGTATGCCCTGCATAGTATATATTTCAACAGCAAATTGGAGCCTTACTTATACACTGAATTGACTCAGGGATAATATTAAGAATAAGAATAAGAAGTCATGAAGGACTGTCCAGTCATCCGGCATCTCGTCATTCATACATAGGTACTCATTCATTCACATAGTTGTCATTCATTTTGATTCGACCTTTATAAAGCGAACGGCTTATAGGAGTGGAATTCTTTATTACCAGCGTCTGTGTTTCCGAATAGCTTTATGTAATCTGGATGTTTACAAGAGGAAAGTGAACAAGTTTTTTAGTAGAGCGTGCTATATAGTCGACCACATTGTCACTTAACATCAGGAGAAATGTAATCATGATCAAACCCACCGCAAAACTAATCTAGTATTTTTAAAAAGCGTAGTGAGTTAGATTGTGTTGCAGTAGGTCGACCACCCATCTAGTATCTACCATCAAACGCAGGTACATCGCCGGTGCGTGTGAGCGAGGGGGGTCGACTGATCGCGATACGACTAAATAAAGATATCCGCACGACATCCGCGGGGGACTCGCTCCCACGTGCAGAGCTGCGAAATTACAATACACAATGTACTGAACGTTTTTTTTTTTAACGGACAGAAAAATCTGGAAAATTAGAGCAGAAGTAGGTGCAGGTTTTCTTAAGGTATATAGACTGATTTGGCCTTGCCTTTGCACCTTTTGGGGTCAAAACGCTGACCCTGAGACCGCGGGGATTGTGTGCACACCTTTCCAAAGATCTTTCTAAGCGTTGCGTGTTGAGGGAGGCATACGTTCAGCAGTGGACGTCTTCCAGCAGGGTTAGCATGGACGGTAGACAAAATTGTCTTTTCCCGTTTTACGTCACTTTCTTCATACTTGCTTGGAGTAAAACATGGGAAAGACAGTTTTGTCTACCGGCCGTGCTAACCCTACAGCTGATGATGTTTTTAAACGTCCTGATCGAAGCAACAAGTAATCAAAATGCTCGCCTCTGTTTTGGCCAAAGGTTGAGCATTGCCATTCAACGTGCCAATGCTGTATCAGTCACTGGTAGTGGTTTTAGTTTTAGTTTGCTAGCAGTTTGGTTTTATTTTAACAATGAACTTTTTTTTATTGTTTTATGAAACATACACACACAGAATGATTAAAATATAGAGGTTGAAATCCTTTTGCGGGCTTCATAGCACTTTTGGTGGTAATTTTTGAATTAATCGCGTTCTATTAGTTTTTATCCCGGAGTATCTAGAGGTCTCCCGGAAAAACTGGTAAGAAGCGGTAGTGAAAATGTGGGGTGCCTTCTAGACTACCGCGACTAATAAATCGTTTGCTGCGGTATGTAAAATGGTGCCTCGGTAAGGGTCGGTTTTTTGTACAGTAGTTATAGTACCCAATGGTCACAATTTGTTGGGATTTTTGACCATAGATTAGCTTAACTACGAATCAACAAACCCATCCTAAGGCAACTTGTTTGCCCCTTACAAATTTTGCTTATATCCTTGCTCTCTATTTATGTGCCAACCTATAGATAGACTATATCACTAGATATGTGTACGATGCATTTCATTGCAATAAAATCTTGTTATGACCTACTTATCACATACAATATGGGGCACTTCAAAAGGCGGGTAAAAAGAGTCGTAAAGGGTAGGCAACGCATTGGTAGCGCCCCTGGTGCTGCAGGTGTCCATAGGCGGCGGTAACTGCTTACCATCAGGCGGGCCGTCAGCTTGTCTGTCCATCCATGTTATAAAAAAAAATATAAAATAAGTCGGGCTATGTTTAAATATTGAGAATATACAAATATATTTCGCATCCCATGTTTAAATTGAAACTCACAATGCGATTCGAAAATATTTTAGTAACTTATCTGTATTGAATTTAGGAAAACATAGCATAAGATAATATAGCCAGGCGTCCTTTTAAAATTTCAATTCACCTTTCATGTATCTATTAATGTATTTTATCTTTATATGGTATAGAATAGGATGGAAAAACCTATTTGAACATCGGTTGGTGGGTATCACTTTTTCTGTTCATCGATAGGCAAACTGTGCGCAAAACATACAAAATAGACAATCGGTTCAGCCATGGTTCAAGCCGCACAAACAAACCACGCATTTTATGTTCCTATAAGGATTAGTACCTAAAAGAGATAGCACGTCGCGCAACAAATACTGACGAAACGCAAATGAAAAATGACAGTCGTGCTACTGCAGTAAGTAGTTAAGTATAGAGATTATAATAAAATCACAGTCCCTATGACATCCGTGCAGTCTATAGGTACCGTTGTTAAATGGAGAGCGATCAAACTAATAGAGGCACTGAATAGATAAAAGGTAGAAGGCACAGATTAAGAGTCAAATATATGGCAATGCGCAGGCTATATCGCTCGCAGAACTGACAACCGATGGAGAAGAATGTTTTGGGTGGCCTATTTATGTCTAAAGTTTTGGATGCAAGACGCAAGAGCTCTTTAATCTGGTTCTACGGCGAAAGTGTGTCTAAAAAGTTTCTGCAGTACAAAAGGCTCGCTCACACCACTCAACACCAATTTTCCCTTACTTTTATCGGCCTATACTTACGTTCCCACAGCTTGAGTATGGGCCTCCCACAGGTGAGAGTGTATAGGCCATAATCCACTACGCTGCCAAGTACGGGTTGATAGATGACTCTTGTCTTCGTACTTTATAATTCTTGATCATGCCGGTTTCCTCCTGTTGTTTTTCTTCACCATTGTAAGAATTTATTCTCTCATACATGCCTGGCTCTGGCTCTCAGTACAAGTTCATCGCAAAGATGCTAATGCTCACGTGGTACCGGAACATCGCGGCAATACAGTCGTTGCCAAGCCCGATACTAATATTAAACGCGACTCGCCCGGCTTGGAAGAATGCTCTGTGCACTTTATAGACGTTTAAAGGTTACATACATGTTAACAGAAATTAATTAACTTCTTTAAACCATAACTATCCTACCTATACCTACTACAATAATACCAACTATTACTACTAAATGCTACTAGCTGCACTACACCTACTACGTAAGAACGTTTCGATGATGTGATGTTTTTGATCAAGATTATGACTATTAGCTAGTGAAATAACTGGGCAAATGAAACTTTATGATCTGAACACACAGTGATGTCTCAGTATGCAGTGCAGTCACGCTAAAATGTATTATTTTATAGTTCCGAGTGACACTGCGTGTCGCTTAACATCAGGTGAACGACTAGCTCGTCACGTCATTCATTATTATAAAAAAAGATGGAATCCGTTAGAGGAAATCTTTATACGGTTTGAAATTACAACTGGTACAATAGATGTAGTGATGGAGGTTCTATGTTGGGTCATAAGTGAAGACCTGCAGGATGATTACACAGACGTATTATTTGTCCCCAGACACCACGGATCCCTCACCATGCCGCTGCAAATACGAAGGAAAACCATACCTCCGTTCGTGCGGCAAAACTTGCTGACGATCCTGACCGTGATAGGCGTGGTCGCTGGAACCTCGCTAGGATGGGGTCTCCGCCAGGCTGGCCACAACTGGACCAGGCGAGAGGTCATGTACTTCCAATACCCTGGGGAGCTGTTCTTGCGGATGCTGAAATGTCTAATCGTCCCTCTGCTGGTCTCATCAATAGTATCTGCAATAGGATCGCTGGATCTTAGTCTTTCTGGCAAGTGAGTCTTACATTTTCTGCTCTGTAAGTTACTTTGATTCTAACCAGACTAGTTCAACCCGTAGACCTCGGGAAGAGTTCCGACAAATTAAGATATTTTTTTTCGATTAATGAATATTTAATACACTTGCATCTTTTTCATATTTATTTTCAATATAATAGGTACTTAACTAGCTAAGAAAATAGTTATATGTGCAACAAGAGAGCGAAGTTGAATTTTGCTTCGAGTGCTGATGTTGAATCCCGAGCAAGCGAAGGAATGGAACACCTTACCATCGTCATTGTTTCCTGACAAATATATTCTGGGATTTTTAAGGCTAGAGTGAACCGGTATCTTCTAAGCAAGCATGCTCTATCGTCGACAGCGTCGTCACTTACCATCAGGTGAGACCGTGGTCAAATTAATGTTAGACTGTCGTTAATAAAAAAAAAGCAAAATATTCTAGTATTGAAGCACGAGCACGAGCGTAAGTTACAATCCTGAGCGTAGCGCTAGCGAGGGACGCAAAAGCACGAGATGTAAAAAACTTTGCTCTCGAGCTGCACAAACAACTTTTCACCTCAGCAATGAGAACATAATTACAGGTAAAAAATCCCCAAAAGTGTCATTAAATAAAAATAGACGAGTTTGAGAGTTTTGGTGGGAACGCGTAGATGTTCCATTATTATTATCTGTGGTAATTGAATGCTATGTATTTACCTTAAGTTGTGTTAGGTAATAATGGTAGATTATTAACTGTTAAGTGTTCAGAATACATTATTTCAACACTATTCCATGTCCTGCTATAGCGAGTCTAATAATGATATCGTTCACTGCCAAATAGATCGAATTGATTAAGATGTCGTGTCATGAGTCAAGGTGTTCATTATGTTTTTGGTGTTAGCCAATCCTCCATGCATGCACTCGGTTGTTTTTTTAAATAGGAAGACGTATTTTAAACATAAAAGCTACGAAAATAGACAATGGTAGACTATATTTACAATATTTATGATTTTTATAGCAGTATCGCCTGCTCAGCGTAGCTCAAATTTTTCCTTTACAAATTAATCTGTATATTTACAATATTTTAGTGGAACGAATAGAAGTCAGTTTTTTTTATCTTTGTTTCTTAAACATAATAAACTCCCTACCTATCTATCTATCTTTACCTACCTATCTCTTAATATCATAATATAACTTAATCGTTTTTCAACTTTGTACAAATTAATTGAGAACTTAAATACCTACTTAGGTTTACATTTTAAGCAGCCAGTTTATTGACACACATATTGCATATCATATCATTCTTCATATGTAATTAAAATTCCTATTTTTAATGAGATCACCATTTTACTTTCCTTATAATTATTATAGTTGTCCAAGCATGTATCTGGAATAATCTGGATCCATTTATAACCTTCCTAGTTAAAATTTTACAACAAGGTGGAATATTAGGTAAATTAGGTATATAAATGAAAAACAAAAGCAAATAGTTGATAAGTGTAATTGTATAATATATAAATTCGTTTAAAATGTGGCTTTTAATAATCTAATTATTCCGCCAGCATATTTTAATAGTTATATTATGAAAAGCAGTTATGGGCAAGCAGTTTTGTTCCTGTTTATGACTGCTACTCCTAGTGATATTACTGTGCATGAGACTTTGAGACTGTGTTTTTTTGACAGTCTCTTCTGTGGTGTGGTGGTTGAGCAGGTCATCTCAGAACCTGGAAGCTACTACTCTCCACCACTAAAATACCAAATACCTGTCAACAGGGTGGGACTCCGTGCCATCATCTACTACATGACGACGACGGTGTGCGCAGTGATGTTGGGCATAGCGCTGGTGACCACTATCAAGCCTGGCCACAGCCCTTACTCACAGGCCGGCAACACAACCAAGGTGATCACTAAGGATACCCTCACTTCTGACACGCTCCTCGACCTGATAAGGTAAGCTTTACAAAACCGACCAAAAGAGAAAATGTGGACTGTCATCTTATTTGGTTATTTCAGACAGGATTCTCATGCCAACTGATGTTAAGTGATGATAAGACCGAAGGTGCCAGCACTAAGCTTGCCACCTATTCGCTAGTTTTTATTAGAGGCCAGTAGCAGCCAATATGGGCTGCTGCTGCTACTGGCCTGGATGAGCATTTTTAAATCAGATTTTACTTAGGTACAAATTACAATATGAACGTGCTTATTATAAGGTGGCAGCATACGGCTGGAGTAAGAGTTGGTTCTAGTGAAACCAAAACAAATTTAGAACTGTGGAGCACAGAATGCTTGTCAATAGATCCTTTTGAGGATGGTAGCATGTCAGGGGTGAACATTCAAAAACTCTCTTTGTTATGGGTTCATCACGATAGTGTCCTTGACTGCAAGCGCAAACCTATCACAAGGCGATGTTTTAAAGTTATCATAGATTCGAGGTCCACCTGTGGGGGCCGGCCTACGCTGCGTCTTCCGGTTCGTGGTCGCTACTCGAAAACCTTCCTTCCCCATCAGTTTTCAGTTTTACGAGCGATGTGGCCTGCCCATTGCCACTTCAACTTGCTACTTACTACCTACTACTAGTAACCAGTATCAAGTATCAAATAGAATGTAATTCGCGTCCTCTCCATGTCGTTTGGCATGATGCGACTACATTTTGTCTAATGATCTTAATATGTGTTACATAGCAGGATCATTCTGCCATCCGGTCCAAATTGGCGAAATTAGCTCTAAACCTTATGAATCATACTTAGATACCTATTTTAAAGAGTAGCGTAGTTCTAGGGGTGTACCTAAAAAGATTTTTTTTTATTATATCATGAAAAGTATGATTTAGCTTTTGTTTTAGTAGCAGCAGAATCTTTTATATCTAAATACGCCATAGAACCCTAACCTCTACTTTTTTTTATGTAAACGGATGTCATGACGAGCTAGTCGTTCACCTGGTGTTAAGCGACACGGCCGCCCATAACAGATTGCAGTGTCACACGGAACCCAAACTAAAGTTTCGTGTGACACCGCGCACTGCGCATGCCATCCTGAGACATCACACAGTCTAAAAAAGTTTTCTACATTTTTTAATTATTTTGCAGAAAGTTTTGAAATAGTTTTTAAAGGAATTTAAATATTATACCTGAAATCGACTTAAAGGAATTGCTCTGGTGTGTACTTATATGTAGGTTGCATAAGTTATGTTGAGATGGATTAGAAAAGTAATGAAAATGGGTAGCAAATACGAAATGTCAAATGAAGAAAAACTGTGTAGATAGTGACTAAAGTTGGATTGTCGTGTGCTATGTGAAGTAAGATTTTGTTGTTTGTGTTTGTGTGTTTTTGTAAAAAGGGTCATGAATATGAGTTTTAATAGTAAAAGTAAAGCACAACCAAAAAAGGAGTCTATTGGACCGGGTAATGAAGATCAATGTAAAGACATTGTTCCGATACCACATACGTACTTGATGGAAATAAAAATGACGATTCTTAGTTCTGTTTGATTAAACGTACCTATATGTATATAATTTTGATTCATAAGTACATGCTATTATAGATAGAAGAACATCGATTAGGGTTTTTAGTACGTTATAGTTTCTTATATATGGTTAAGTGCCATGCTCGCGTCAATAATTTTATGACGATTTAATTAAGACCTGTGACGCTACTTATCATGGACTTCTCTGTCTATTTGATAAATTACGTCCAATGATCACACTTCACAGAATCACCCATAGCTCTGTTAGTCACTGCAGCTTTATTGAGTCATTGAACATTTGGTTACATACCTATCTAGATTAGCTGCTGTACATTTTTGCGCTACAACGATGTTTGACAGCATCTGACACAATTGATGTCTATCGTATGCCTACGCTCTTTCATCTCTTCATATTAGAAAAATCCAGGAGCATGTGGGCTGATGAATATATATACATAGAGGCGTTTTATTAGTTAGAGAGGCAGGTATGATCTGTGTAAGTAAGCATTGGCGCGGGGACACTTTTGAGGTTTGATTTTTATAGAGACTGTGTATCTACAGTATATTTATTTATTCTGTGTATAGTACATTCGCCAACTTACCACACCAAGCATTACGCTGAGTCTGTCATTATGCGGACTGCCAAGGAATGGAATTTGCTCCCGGCATTCTTGTTTCCTATTAAATATAACCTGGATCTTTTAAAGACAAGAGTAGATAAGCATCTCGTGAATCTGTGTTCTGACACAGTATTACAATTATTGAAACTGTGGTGCTACCCTCAGCTGCATCGTCGCTTACCATCAGGTGAGGTGTATAGTCAAATAAGTTCATACTGTACATTTTAAAGAAGAAAGGGACTGCTTAATAATCCTTACTTAGACTATGACTTATATCCATTTGACGCACACATGTGGCACTTTATTTGTATGTGTATTTAATAGAATCTAATCAAAACAATCTTCAAACTCAAATCACAGTGATATGCACAAATCGGGGGATACTATATCAGTGAAATGTATAGTTGATCACCTAAATTGGCAATTGCGACGCCGGTGTAACGCGGTGCCCGTCGTCATTCATCATCAAGTTATTTATACTACGCCCCAGATACATCGTGGCTGTACCCAGGATTAGGGCAGTCATTGGAATATAGACAAATATTATAAAACAATTTAAAATATCGCTGAATAATAAAACAAATAAAAAGAACGTCTATTATATTGATATAGGGCAGTCATGGGAATATAGACAAATATTATAAAACAATTTTAAATATCGATGAATAACAAAACAAATAAAAAGAACGTATATTATATTGATACCCAATTCTGATGTTGAAAGTTTCAAGTCTCTAGCTCAATAGGGAGGTTAGCTTAGTATCGACTGTACTTATGCCGTATACCTTACGTATACACAGAAAAGAATAACAAACAATAGAACAAAAAACAAGTCAACAAAACCTAAAAGAAGCCTACATATGTGACGTATCTTATTTCTCTCCTGCGCTACGACACCTTATTTATAAGCAAAAAGATTTAAAAAAATTGGTATTTAACAATTGGTTCACGATGTTTTTTTTTTCATTCTTCTACTTCATTTGGTTACTTACAGTTACAGCCTCACTTTGGTATTTGGATTTACTCGCAATGTCATTAACTTAATAACATAAAAACTTACTCAAACAAGAAAAACAAAACTAAACGTAGAGTAGATCACATAAGGGGCCTGACGTAAACCATAACACAAAGTATCATCATCATCATCAACAGCCTGAAGACGCCCACTGCTGAACATAGGCCCCCCCCCAGAGAGCGCCACTTTGAGCGCCTGCTCGCTTCCTGTATCTATCGGCTCCACGGCTTTCACCAGATCGTCGATCCACCGAGTGGGGGGCCGGCCTACGCTGCATCTACAAAACACAAAGTATAATCTTCCTAATTTCGTTCCTCTATCTCTATACCATAAGGAACCCTACAAAGAACAGAGCACCGGACGTGAAGCGACCTTATGCCATTGAAATAAATCAATCACATCTGTACACCTCTTATCTTAATCCGTTTAAGAGATTTGCCCTTCGGATTTGTACGGACCGGTCTGCTCTCCTATTATTCACTATTGTTTGTTCTAGCAGTTACTAGATAAAGGAACGAACGCAAATTAGAAGGTAGGTTGTTGAAATACCAGGTACTCCATGCCAAATAATTGCCTGATTGACTGCAAAATGAAAATTGGTGAAACTTATCCTATTGCTATCATCAACAGCCGGAAGACGTCCACTGCTGAACATAGGATGCCACTTTGGACGCTTTTTATGATATGGGGGGTTTGCCATAATTACCACGCTTGGCATACGGCTAGGTGATGGCAGAAGATTTAAATGTACCGAGGAGAATGCTGCTGCCCATTTCCTGGATATACACTTAGCCGTCTCTTACGGTACCCACGCAGGAAGAGGTGGGGTGGTACTATTCGCACATCGCCGGGACCACACGGCAAATAAAATATAATAATGGTTCATTTGACATCGATCCTCAGGTCAGGTCATTATAATTAGATTAGATATAATATGGCAATCTTATGGATTAAAGACTGGATGTCATGTTTCAGAAACGTGTTCCCAGAAAACATCGCTCAAGCCACGATCTCGTCGTACCGTACCAAGCTGATCTACAGTGAAGAGGACAAGAAGGCAGTCAAAGGTAACCAATATATAACAGTTTTAGCACTAACCTATAATGAATTAACGGTACAGCGCATGTGTTTCAACCTCTGCAAGTCTATGCACTCTACTATAATATGTGGTAACTATGTGGTACTATGAGGTAAATACATATCTAAAACCTTATATACCATTTACCTTCTACATAGCAAAGAACATACCTATAAGCAGGTGTACCCCCCGTAGGTTAGCTAAAACGGTCGCGACTTTTCATAGGATCCACAGTGGACGTAGCCTTCTCGATCTTCTTATCCCGGTAACAACCCAAGCTGAGGCTCGCATTCCAAGGAGCACACCCTTGAGATACTTGCCTCCCACCTTTGACGGCTGAGCGCCTTAAGCGCCTGCCCTGACGCTGTAAAGGTCGGTAGAGACCAACATCATTAGCCCGTTTAATAAAAAAACCTATAAGCAGGTACATGTACACCACATTTATCATCAGCATTCAGGCAGCGCCGCCCAATGCTACGCAACTTCTTTGGTTTGTGCCATTCTCATTCGCATCCAAATTTTATTCATTACTATTTGTTAAAGTAAGCCTTTCAATTTGTCACAAAACTATTACTGGTCATCAGAGGCATACATTCGGTTATTTACCCAGCCCCAGTCAAAATTAAGCATGGTATACGTATTTTTCAGGGCACCTTGAAACATACAAGATCGAAGGCGACTATCAGCCAGGCAGCAACGTGCTCGGGCTGGTATGTTTCAGCATTGTCCTCGGCATCACCTTGGGGAAGATGGGCGAGCAGAGCCGGCCGCTTCAAAACTTCTTCCACTCGCTATCTGAAGCCATGATGATCATTACCAGTTGGGTTATTTGGTAAGTTATGATTTGAAAGGCAACAAGACTGTTAAGTGAAGTGCTACGCCTACGTGCTGTGTAACAATTGCAAATGCCTAAGTCCATTGAAAGCAGTAATTAAAAGTCTCATCATCATCATCAACAGCCTGAAGACGGCCACTGCTGAACATAGGCCTCCCCCAGAGCGCGCCATTTTGAGCGGCTGCTCGCCTCCTGCATCCAATTGGCTCCCCGCGGCTTTCACCAGATTAAAAGTCTACTCACTTGCAAATAATATTTAAAATTACAATACAATGTTCACTAGGTGGTGTTCGTCTAGGTATAGGTACCACCGCTTTACCAGATATTCTGCCGCTGCTGCTTGGCGTTGCTTCAAACTGGAACACAGTAGTACTTATTTCTGTACTGTATACATTACTTTGCACAATGCCAGTTTGAAGATAGTGAAAATACTGCCCAGATGAGACTTTTTGACCTTATCTTACAGTCTAGTAATCTTATTATGGTTGTGGAACCATGGTCCTCCTAGTTAGGGACAGGACCTATGTACCTACGTGATGTATGAGTTCAGTATGTGATCGTGGGGCGTTATTTATTTATTATACTGCTGAATTTATGATGACTCAAGCTGACGTGCGCAGTGCAGTGTCTCGCATACTTTTATAAGTAAATGACACGTCAATACGTTATGGGGTTATGGACGCTGTAAACGACTTGCTGTCACGTTATTCGTTTGCATAAATAATAAATAAAATTAGGTATACACTGTTCCTTTCAGGCTATCTCCCCTTGGCGTATTCTTCTTGGTGACAGCTAAGATAATGGAGATAGACTCGTTCGCTGACCTTGTCGGTCGACTGGGTTTCTACTTCATCACTGTACTCCTTGGTCTGTTCCTCCATGGCTTCGGAACGCTCAGCATCCTGTTCATACTGGCCACGAAGAAATTGCCCTGCCGGTATATCGCAAAGATGGGACAGGTTATGGCCACCGCTTTTGGAACTGCTTCTAGGTAAGAACCTCTTCTAGTTAATTAAAAAAAATAAGGTTACGTAAGATTTTTTAAGAATATCTCAATGTTCTTATTGCTGTATAACCAAAAAGCCATATGGTGCAGATCTCTCAGGATGACGTGCGCAGTGCAGTGTCACACGTAATTTTAGAGATCCGAGTGACACTGGCGAATATTATAGGCAGCCATTACGCTTAACATCAGGCGAACGATATGCTTTTCATTAACTTAAAAAATATACGGAGAACTTTATTGAACTGAAAGGAATATAGACGCGGCGTTCATGTAATTATCATCACCTTACTACCCTAGAAAATCGGCGAAAGCTAGCTGACATGTCACTTCTGCATGGTCTGTGCAACAGCTATATTGAGAGTCCAGATCTAGTGTCGAAAATCTTAAGGTTTTGTGTGCCAAGAAAGCGAACAAGACATACGAATCTTTTTGCTGTATCACACTCGGCTACTAATTATGCCCAAAATTCACTCGTTAGTCGATTGCACAGAACTTATAATAAATTATTCAGCTCCATTGATATTTTCAACATTAGCAAATTGCATCTCAAACGGGAGGTTCTTCAAATCCTCAATGATGAGGGTAAGGTTGGGGACAAAACGGGATAAACCCAAAATCATCACACGCAAAAGTGTTGTTCACACACATAATATAATTATCGTAAAAACCTACGTAGTTGAACACTAGGCAAACTACAAGGAAAGACTTTAATTATTAGTATCTACCGTTGTTCTATTCACAGTTACTTAGTTGTTAGGTTTTGTATCTGATTAGTGATTGTCGTTTTAGCTTATAAAAGGATAAATTAATAAAATGTAAATCCGTTATTGGCTGTAAGTGTTATTTTAAGTTTCATATGTATTCGTTTTAAGAGCTGTGGATTTTGTAAATAAATAAATAAATAAATAAATAAATAATAGAGCTAGGAGTAGGTATATTTACAATCACTTAAGTCACTACCAATTTTTATTAATTGGCTGATTCGGGCGGCTTGCCAAAATAATGTCAGTTTTAATTTTACCTAATATCCGTGTGGTTAAAGATAACTTTACCTTGTTGATGTTTGTTGCCAAAAATGGTTCAAGGCACAACGGCAGGATACAAACAAGCCGCGCATCTTATCTTAGCATGGATTTTGATCTTCATTTATTTCATACCGACAAGAAATTCAATTCTTTTCTTTATGCTTTTCCTTATTTAAGAAAAATGTCATGAGTCGTTCTTTCTACTAGGGCATGGGTCTTCCCTTACATGGAGAGAGGGAAGGCCATAATCCACCACGCCTAAGGGTGGGTTTTTTTTATCCATAGTTAAGGTAACCAAAGCTTACTGACAAACCTTTTACACGTGCAGCCTGTGGGTGGACTACACGCGGCGTGTATACGGCGATTTGCGCGTCCAATATAACAACGCGTTTAGGGTGCTGATGGGGTTGCCGTGGTTTTGCAGTGCATCGGGCATGTTTGCGGTTGATGGTTTTCATGCTATTATCCGTAAACGGTGCGCGTCCCTGCTTGGTCGCTGGCGTGGCAGCTCCAACAGCATCCTGTCCGCCCTCGCCTCTAGATGGGACAGTCCCATGTTTGCACACTGGATGCGTCTTCACAATGAGCTGTAGACATTGATGTGCAGCTCATTGTGGAGGTTGCATGTATAGATTGCCCGCACTCTTGCTTGCTTATTACTTTTTAATCATTTTAATAATTATGGTTTACTGTTTGTTCATATCTGATTTTATTTTTAATTTTGAATTTATTCTATTTTAATACTTATTTTATTTAATGAATGGATTTGTATGTATGTACACAACACGTCTGAAATAAATGAATATTTAATTTAATTTAATTTAATGGTTAAAAACACTAACAAATTATGACCATTGGTTAGAATTTGTTAGAGTTTTTAACCAATGGTTACATTAACTAAGGATCAAAAAACAAAAAGCAAAAGCAAAAGCCTAAGTGCAAGTTGGCAGAATATGACGCAATATGTTCTCAAATTTTGTGGTATACACCACAAAACCAAAACCATTTTGTGTATTTTGTGGTGTGGTTTTTGTGGTGTATTGAACATTTTCCGCCGATTTTCTTACGATTTTTTCCTTCCCTGTTGTAAGACTGAGTGGAAATTCCACACAACTATTAAAAAGTCATTGGTGAAGAGTCGACCAGGATTTAAACCTGGGCCCTAATTCTGTATAACCACTTTACGATTCCTTACTTCGAAACCACGCAAATTCCTTGTCTTACGTAAGAAATCTGCAAAAATATATTCTCTATGAAATCAAAACGAAAGCGAAATGAACTTGGAATTGGCGCGATATGAACTGTCAAAATCATAATGTTCCACTGAGACGCGTTCCGAAACATAAACACGTCAACACTTTTTATTCAAAATAAGAATAACTTTAATGTAATGATTTGAAGGTATTTCTAATGCTGTGACACGGTTTGAACAAGACACGATAACAACGTGGTTTCGTATCCTGTGGAATCTGTGTTTTCATACAGAATTAGGGCACTAGGGGCCTCGCCGCGTCTGTTTTAAAGTGGGCACGGGATACTACTGACCAACACTTGCTCTATCAAAAGGCTAGTGATGATTGAAATGTCCATCTCTCGTTTCAGCTCAGCAACAATGCCTATCACAATCGGCTGCTGTGACGAAATGGGACTAGATCCTCGCATCACACGATTCGTGATCCCCATCGGTGCGACTATCAACATGGATGGGACAGCGCTGTATGAAGCCGTGGCCGCCATCTTTATCGCGCAGCTCAGAAAAGTTGACATGTCGTTTGGGAAGATTGTAGCTGTGAGGTAAAGATTTTTTTGACAAGAGGGTATTTAGCGACTTTTGTAGGATGCCACTAATTTGCATAATAATAGACGACCAATTAAAATGCACTACGTGGTGGAAATGACAGTCGAGCTCTTATCTAGGGGTCATCAATTTGGCTGTATTACATTACACAAGTATGTTCGTATGATTGTAGATAAAGGTACTGCACTCGTTTTAAAAAACATTAAATGAATATTTTGATGACTTTGCTAAACTGTGATGAATGGCCCCATAAAGCGCCCAATTATATAAAGATGAAGGATTTGAAGATGGATATTATGCGATAGAAATCGCTAACTGCGCGATGGATGGCAGTATGTCAAGCAGAATATCACTTAACAATCTAACATATGACCCTTTCGCAAAGTCCTTTCGTAAAATTGGTCCTGCCTAGCCCAAGGTACTTATTCTTTAGTTAGGTACCAAATAATAAGTAGGTACTCTTGTGTATACATAAGGTACTCTTGTACTTCATATTATTTGGGTACCATATAATAAGTACCCTTGTTTTTTACCCTTGTTTGAGTACATTTTGGTATGTCTCCCAGTGTAACAGCAACAGCGGCAAGTATAGGCGCGGCCGGCATCCCCCAGGCGGGTCTCGTCACCATGGTGATGGTGCTGGACACTGTCAACCTTCCGGCGGAGGACGTCTCCATCATTCTAGCCGTGGACTGGCTGCTGTAAGTTGTCTTCCATTACAGGGCGAATGGAAAATGCTAACCACCTTTGTGCTTTTTAATCCGTTTTTCTATAAACTGGTAGGAGGGTCTCTGGCATACACACTCGCCAGTGAATTATTGAATTTGACAATGTTAAACAATAGTGTTGTAATAATTGTGACACATAGGTAACACCCAGTGTCCACCTCATATTAGACAATAAAGTGTTTATTAATCATCATCATCATCATCGCCAGCCTGAAGACGTCTACTGCTGAACAAAAGCCTCCCCCAGATAGCGCCACTTTGAGCGGCTGCTCGCCTCCTGCATCCATCGGCTCCCCGCGGTTTTCATCAGATCGTCGGTCCACCTACCGGCCACCTACTGACTGGCCTACGCTGCAGCTTCCGATTCGTGGTCGCCACTCCAGAACCTTTCTTCCCCATCGGTTGTCAGTTCTACGAGCCATGTGGCCTGCCCATTGCCATTTCAACTTGCTAATTCTAAGAGCTATATCGGTCACTTTAGTTCTTCTGCGGATCTCCTCATTCCGGATCTTATCTCGCAGGGAAACACCGAGCATAGCTCTCTCCATAGCTCGTTGCGTGACTTTGAACTTACTAATGAGGCCAGCAGTAAAATACCACGTTTCAGTTCCATAAGTCATCACTGGCACTTATTGAAAACCTTTGTTTTCGGGTGTTTACTTATTTATTAATGTTTCAGTGACCGTTTCCGTACAACCATCAACGTGGTCTGCGATGCTCTTGGAGCCATCATCGTAGCCTCACTATCGCAGGGAGATATCGAAAAATCGCGCGCTTTACATAACGACCGTCAGGTTGCGAACACCCAGGAACTCACCGAACTAGAGAAGGGTGAACAATGAATGCACCAATAACGTTGAAAAAATAACGTCCGAAATAGCGGTTATATTTTTAGACTACGTTATAAATAACAGTTCTGTGCTCAAATAACGCTCGTTATTTTGTGCTAGGACAGTATTATGTTGTAACAAAATGTTGTGATTTTATGATGGAATTTTAAAGTGGTCTACGTTTTTAATTTTTTGTATAGCAATTCATGAACGAGAAGGGGCTGATCTAAATTCAATTGTTGATATTGTTTTTGATCGACATTTTGTAATTTTTTGGATAAACAGTTTACAAAAGTTAGTCTTTGAGGTGTTTTACCGACATGTGAGTTTGTGTTAATCTTAAAGGTTACTGTAGGTATGTTATGTATGTTCTCGATGTGCCATTGCATGCATTTGCATGTTTCGTAGTCAACCATTTACTCCAGAAAACCTGTGTTAGTCTCTCTTCTCTATTTAAAAGATTATTTGTGATTTCTCAAAACATTGTATTTTACTTACAATGAACCCTGTTTGAGATTTCATGGAATGGGTTTTGATAATTATCTTTGTTAACAGAGCCCTATCTTTCAGAGAACCGTTCAATCGCACCATCGTTTTACATCATTAGAATAATAACTTTATGACAACTTTTAAAAGACATGCATGACTGTTTAGTATCCAACTACTTATCTATGTATATTTCTATGAATGTTATTTACAATGTGTATGTAGTAAGTGTTTAATAGGTAAATACTGTAGCTCTTACATTAAATTATATGTGCCATATTACAATGAAGTGTTTATCGTAGAGGTGTTTTAAAGTCAATGAAAGTAGATATTGCATTCCAATAAATAATGTATGGTGATAGTTCAGTGAGCTTATATTTCAAGGAGATTATCCAATTTGTGATTCAATTATAAACGGTGTATGATTTGTTGAACATTGTTTGATCGTTTGAAACGATTTAAAAGTATTGCCCAAAGGTTAAAATGTAATAACACTTATGTTACTTATAAATATTATTTTGTCACTTAAGTGTGTAATTATAAGTTAAGTAACTATACACCACAGTACATGGGAAGTCATCTGAATTGTGACCAAATATTAATTGATATAACTTAAGGACGTTGATTAATATAAAATTAAGACCAAAGTTTTAGGGAATATTCTCATAACAGTAAGATATCTTTATGTTTTTATGATAATACTGTATATTATTTTACCCCTACCTATTTATTTAGATATAGCTCTAGTCTGCGTTATTTAAGTGTAAGTTTGTTGAAAATCAGCAAAAATTTGTTCACCTTTCATTAGCGTTAAATTGTATCAAGACCCTTTAATCATATAAGTTTTGAGTTTGACCTGTAAGGCGGCTTGCAAAAAAATAATTTACTTGTTCGGTACCTATTGTTATATTTGAAGACTTAGATTATATTCTTATTAAATTTGTACTATACCTTTTTACTTCTGCGTTGTATAAATGGATAAAGAAAAATAGAAATACGAACATTGGATTATTTGTAATATTTATTTTAAAAATATTTTTGTGTCAGCTTAAGTTCATAGTTTTTGGTACAAAATTCATTTCACTTTGTATTTCATATAGAACCGAGTCCTATCACCTCACAGCCAAGATACGTATCTATCCTACAAACTTAATATTAAAATATAATCTGTAAAATAAAAACAACTTGAAAGTAATAACAATTATAAAGTAGTTTTGGTATCAAAATACCTACTAAGGACTTATCGTCTGTCAGTCAGTCTTATTGAATAAATATATATATACAAAATAACTTAAGCGTGTTCTTATTGGAATGGTATAAAGTCGGAAAGCCGTGAGTATCCTATTTATCTTAAAACTACATATTTTCTAGCTCTCAAATTCATAAAAAGCTTAAAATATTTTTACACGTTCCATTGCTAAAACGGTTTTTCTGCTTGTACCGTTCTCTGTAAAATATTTGATATAGCACGTATAAGTACTTAAAATAAAGTTTATCGAGCTTTAAAGCACTTTCATCCATATTAATAAACGCGTTGTAACTTTTTATTAGTTAAACCATCTTATGTCTTTTTCGATCACTTTCAATTTTCAAATGTCAAAAAAGGACAAAAGCTGAAGTAACTAATCTAAAACTACTACGCGTTTATTAATAAGACCCTTTATGAATTGCTAACAGGGTGAATGATTAAAAAATTAATTTATGTTAAATAATTTTACAGGACAGTTTAACATTATATTTATTAAATCTATTTGACAAGGCATGGCACAAACAGCAATAACATCAACAACCGTGTGCTTCTTAGCAGCTAGGTACAACTCCTAGATATGTTTTGAGACTACTTCTTAAAGCTTTCTTTTACTCTCGTAGGAATCCAATATCAACAAACCTTCCAATGAAAATAACCTAATAACATTTATTTATATACAAAGCCGATGATAACGATAGCTTCCGTTATAACGGCTATTTTCCATTAAATCGTTGGTCGCTTTTTTCACATCACTTTTGCTCAAATTTTAAATTGTCAGTCCAACCAGTTTAGTAGAGGCACTAAAAGACTTTCAAATCGTGGTTAAGTTCAAAGTGTGGTAGCACTTAGCAAACAATATGCGGCTGACTATTTCCCTTGACTTTTCCTGAAGAATGGTAAGCAGGTAATTACTCTATAAGAGGATGTAGGTAGGATTCAGAAAGAGCTAAAGTTAGCATTCTGTTTGCCGGTCAGATTCAGTAAGCAAACAGTCAGCCACAAGCTGTTACAAATGTGTCCATGCCATAAAAACTCTTAACCTCAAACAATTTTGCAATCTTTACAGTAAGTGCACGTGCTCTACTACGAAAATGGCCGGCTCTTATTCTATACCATTCCTTTAGCTACGTGGTTGTTGTTAATAACGTTCCAATGTTTTTGCGTTCCATTATGTGGAGCATACGCTGAGTCTCTCCGTCCCTTCCTATCGCTGCCTAAAGACGACCGCGCCCGGCTGAGTGTGGCTGCTGATATCTCCATGGAATCTCCGTAAGGCAGCCGCGATGCTCTTCTGTTACTGCCGGTTCTACATCGAATGTTCTGGAATAAGGGAATCCGTTTTACGTCATGTGTTCTTAAGAGTAGTCACGAGATTCAGGAGCTATAAATAAATAGCACTGCACGTGTTGCGTTATTTTTTATATAAAATAACAGCTATTATCATTTACCAGTTATAACGATAGCCTCCTTTGAAACTGTTATTTTACACCAATATTTAGCTAATATTTTTCTCATCACTAATCTAGGAGTAGTTAAGCTATAGGTAGTTACTTTTTCAAATGATTCAGGCCAATCTCAAATTCGATAAATAGATAATGTATCAACACTTACATGTCTACTCCACCTGTTTCTATTGAACACTCCGTACACTATAGGGTTGGCGCAGGAGTTAGTACACGAGAACAGCCACATCGCCTTCTGTATCGCTGGGTCGAGGCTCTTCAGCGAGTCTTTGTCTATCCAGAACCTGAAACAATCAAATATTCTATTAAAAAAGTATGTACCTATGGTAGTTGTGTCCACGCAAGGTTATGGAGGATTGGGCGAGGCATCACTATAAGCTTTTACACATAAATTCACGCCCACCATCTAGACTCTTGAATTTGATTTAAAAATGTAATCACTAGAAGCATATACACAAAAAGTGCTAACGCTTTTCCACCTCTAAATGTTATCTGGTTTTCAGGATTTTTTTATATGTTGTCTACCCAGCCCAATAGAAAACTATGCTCGTACTTCTCCTTTTTTTTCTTTTAAATTTTTATAATATCTTCGTATTTATAGCCACTTAAAGTTACGAATTTTTGGCGGCAAAATTCTGACGAAGAAAAGGAAACCCGAAGTACATTTTCAAAAAACTCTTTTATTGTCTCTATCATACGTGTGGAGAGCAGAGCGACGGCAGTAACATTTTCAAAAACCAGGACGGTCCTCTTATGGGTGTGTACAGATCTGACGAATTGCCCGCCGAACTGCGCATTTGCCAGATCTATACGCATCCTAAGGTTAGCTACACGGCAAATAAGTTAACTACACGAACCAGAAGTTTACTGGGAAGCCCCAACCCCATACTTAACTAACGCAGCGCCTCATAGGTATACCAAGCTATTTACAAAAGAGTGTAACTTTCAAAGTAGTACTTATGATTTATCCATTAGTTCTTAACGGGGCCAAACACCTGTGGGATTGCGTGACAGAAATTAGCTTTGAATTTAGATCATTAGGACAAACCGGCATTAGGCGAGATGACTGCAGATGACATAAAGAAAACTATAGTCACGCAACCAAGTCATTATATGTAAATCCTAATTAGAACGGGCTCATCATTTGTGTTGTGGAGAAGTGTAGACTTACCTACAACGACGGGTAATTAAGAGCAATCGTAAAGTGGTCATACAGAATTATGACCCTGGGCCTAATTCTGTATGACCACTTTGCGATGCCTTACTTTGAAACAACGCGAATACCTTGTCTTACATAAGAAATCTGCAAAAATCTATTCTCTATGAAAAGAAAACAAAACCGCGCGAAATAAATGTGGAATAAGCGCAATTTGAACTGTCAAAAATCATAGTCTTCCACTGAGACGCGTTCCAAAACATCAACACGTCAAAAGTTACCACCACTTAGGTGTCAATATTTATTCAAAATGAAATTAACTCTATTGTAAAGTGAACGTATATCTGTGTCTTGGAATCTGTGTTTTCATAGTTTCAAGGTGATAGGTGAGTTTCATATGAAAACACAGATTCCACACGATACGAAACCACGTCGTGCCTTGTTCAAATCATGTCACAGCATTAGAAATACCTTCACGTTACATTAAAGTTATTTTTATTTTAAATAAATATTAACAAAAGTTGTGGTAACTTTTGACGTGTTGATGTTTCGGAACCACGGAACATTATGATTTTTAATAGTTCAAATTGCGCCAATTCCAAATTCATTTCACGCAGTTTCGTTTTCATTTCATAGAGAAAAGATTTTTGCAGATTTCTTATGTAAGACAAGGAATGCGCGTAGTTTCGAAGTAAGGAATCGTAAAGTGGTCATACAGAATTAAGACCCTGTACGTGTCGCATGAGCTGTAGCATGAGAGATTATGTCGATACATAATCTCTTCTCGAGAAAGCATTTGACCAATAAACAACCACGCGGATTACGTCATAAACCTTTTGGAACGTTCTCATTGGTCAAACGGTTTGTCGAGTGGAGAGATATGTCAATTTCTACAGCTCATCTTTCAGCTCTATCGTATAAAATATAAAACTTCTTTTAATATTAATTCACAAATTCGTGGTACAGGCGCAATAAGCTCCTGTAAATACGTAGATCGTTGGGCTTAGCAGCACCATGTCATGCATGCCAGGTTTTCAACTAAAAAATTCTTTGTTTCAATTTCCGCGCATTATTTGATAAAAGTACTATAGGCTTGTATAGACAAGCCTTGGCCACAATAAGGCATTGATGGACTTAGGTATGTGTGCCTCGGCTTCGCCTCGGCCCACATTTACACGTTCGTCCATCAATGCCTCTGTTGCTGGCCGCTGCAGTAATGTACTATAACTGCACTTTCTGCGTACAGAGATAATAGTTATTTTGTATTATTAACTTACCATAGACAGTAACAATAATAAGGCGACCAGCAGGTAAAGAACACTACAACGATGGTGACCGTCATCTTGAGGGTTCGCGCTCGCGCTCGACCCAGAATGCCCACGCCACTTCTCCTCATTTTATCTGAAACAAACGACCAAACTCTGTAATGTTTCAGGTCATGCCTATTTTTTCTCTAATGAAATTGGTAGGCGCTGTTATTGAATGGCATGAAGAATCTTCAAGATATGTATTGCTGTGTAGAGTTAATGAAATAATAATTGATTATTCGTAATCAATAACAGCAACTGAGGCTGAAGGCTCCCAAATCGACTAACTTGAATGTAATTTTCTCAAAATGTACCTATATCATTTACAGGGTTGAGAAAAAATTACATTAATACTGATCATATCTTCTTTCCAACTGTGGAAATCAAAACACGTTTACGGCAAGTTTTCTCGTTAGAATAAAATCTTGACCTCTAAAAAATTTCACAAATTAAATACAAAAAATGTTACATTATTATAAGGCCCCGTTGAAATAAATCATAGTGATAAGTTGCATCCAACCGTAAGCTTATTTTTTTTATAACAATAAGTATTTTTTAATACTGGTTATTTGTACCGCAAAATGGAAAAGTCGACACGCAACGCAACGTAATCGCCATATTCTTGCTACGCAAAAACCAACCCTATATAATCAAGTATACCTGCTGTAATAAACGTGATCGCATTGAGTATTGTCTGCGTCTTAACTTCTCAAATTCTTAATTTGGAAATGGACAAATCCAAGACCAAGTCGACCGGAGGGTTCTTATGTAGGGTTTTTATGTTGGACAAAAATACAATACCCTATATCAATGAATGTGAATACATAAGTTTGATTTCTAACAAACTAGGTATGCAATATAGCTCAGGAATTTGGGTCGGCCGCTGGAAGGCAATAAAACAAAACGTATTTACCATTATAGATCGCTGAATCCAAAACTAACAATTCGCGATGTGTAAATGCTATCAAGATAAATATACAATATCCATAGTTACAATATCTAGAACGTTACAGAGTAAGTATACCTATATAGGTATAGTAGGTATAGGCATATATAGAGGAATAAGCGTTATTATTATATGGGTATTAGGTATGTTATTAGAGCTGCTGACATGCAAAATGTTCCCAAAACACTGGCTTCATATTGCCTTCTCGGAAGTACCTATTAGCTAGAATTTGATGTTTTTGTATGTTTAATTAAAGGCCTATTCAAACCGGCGATTTATTCGCTACCGCTTTGGGTAGCGAGAGCAAAACTTCATACAAAATACCGCGCGAGATCCCACGCGGTATTTACCGCTACCCACAGCGGTATTTTGGATAAAGCTTTACTCTCCCTACCCACAGCGGTAGCGAATAACGCGCCGGTTGGAATAGGCCTTAATGGGTGCAAACTAGCATAGGTATCTACTGCCTAGTGCCCACAAGATGGGAAACGGTTACCGTAGCCTAATGGGCATCGCATCTGTAATGAATCTTTGACTGGAACTGTGTCACATGCAGATGCGTTGCTTACCCTGTAGAACTCTTTTAACCCTCCTTTTAAAGTGTTTTATGTAGTAGTTCTGCGGAAAGACCACATGGAGGGGGCTCACTACACGTTTTGTGGGTGTAGGGTAGGGTGTATTAGGGCAAGAAAAAGAAAGAAGCCAGGTCATTGCGATGTTTTGACCAGAAAGAGAGAGAGAGAGCCATTTTCTCGAGGCCACCTTAGGCCAACTCGGTAGGGCGCGTTCGGGAAGCTTCGACCTTTTCGTCCAAAATACCGCAGAACCTGAAAACGAAGGTTTTCAGTGTGTGTTGCTAGTGATGACTTATGGAACTGAGACATGGTCTCTTACTGTTGGCTTCATTAGTAAGCTCAAAGTCGCGCAACGAGCTACGGAGAGAGCTATGCTCGGTGTTTCCCTGCGAGATAAGATCCGGAATGAGGAGATCCGCAGAAGAACTAAAGTGACCGATATAGCTCTTAGAATTAGCAAGTTGAAATGGCAATGGGCAGGCCACATGGCTCGTAGAACTGACAACCGATGAGGAAGAAAGGTTCTCAAGTGGCGACCACGAATCGGAAGACGCAGCGTGGGCCAGCCCCCCACTCGGTGGACCGAAGATCTGGTGAAAGCCGCGGGGAGCCGATGGATGCAGGAGGCGAGCAGCCGCTCAAGGTGGCGCTCTCTAGGGGAGGCCTATGTTCAGCAGTGGACGTCTTCAGGCTGTTGATGATGATGATGATGATGATGACCTTAGCAAATATAAATGAGGAATTTCATATTGACGTAAGTGCGGCAACACGATCAGTCGTAAAATGTTAAGTATGTCCGGATGTGAATTATTTTTACATCATTTTAGGACAACAAACTAAACGCAATGTACACTAACCATTGGCGGTATTGGCTCTTCTAATAATCTCAAGTAGTGCAGCCGAGGAGCAGTAGAGTGTAGACACTAGCGGGATCACGTACATCAGGATCATGTTCACGAGGAAGTACACGAGTTCGTGAGTTGCCGTCGGCAGCGACCCGTACGTCACGCACTGGTAGAATCTGAAAAATAAATTGGGTCTAAGTATAAATAAAGCTTTTTTGGCTTATTTCAATGAATATGAAATGAAGTTACACAGTTATTGGAAAAATTGAATCTGTGTATCGCGATTTCGTAGTAAAGGAAATGGTATCCTTTACTACGAAATCGCGAAACAGAGCTAAAATGTATTAAATGAAAATGTATAGGTAGGAGCTTGAAAAAGTTCGCATCTATTTTTATCAGGCCTGCTAGGCGATCATGTAACTTGATTGCAACCAATAGAAACACAAAAATGTATGGATTTGACAGTTTCAATACGCAGTTTATGTACATAGTTATTGTGAACATTTTCAAATTCAGAATGAAATTTCTTCTGTTGCGTTGCTATCAAAGTTACATGATCACCCCGCAGATCAATTGGTGACTGGCCTGATAGCTCAGCTAGGCGATCATGTAACTTGTTGGCAACCGATAGAAACACAAAAATGTATGGATTTGACAGTTGCAGTACGCAGCTTATGTACAGAGTTACAATGGAAATTTTCAAATTTGGATTGAAATTTCTTTTGTTGCATTGCTATCAAAGTTACATGATCACCCCGCAGTTGGTAGTTAGCCTTGCCTTTTGAACTGTAAACTGTGGGTTCGATTCCCACCCAGGACAAATATTTTTGTAAACATAAGTGTTTGTTCTATGTCTGGGTGTTATACTGTATTGGTATATGTATTTACAAAACAAAAATTATCTAAGTTAAGTATTCTATCAGTTATCTGGCTTCCATAGTTCAAGTTTTGGTTAGTTTCGGACTAAATAGCGGTGTGTGATATGTTCACGAATATATATTATATATTTATTATTATTTTCATGAAATCATCCCAACTCGTTCAACCGTTTATCCCAAGACACAGAGAACTCGTATTTACAAGGGCCTGTTTACGTCGGGCATTCGGATATCAATTAAATCAAAGATCCGGATGCGGATCATTGTGAAGGTTCAAATTGGTTCGTATTTTTATTTACGTCTAAGGATTCCATTTCTAATAATGATGTTATTTATATTCAATGTTTGCATGGAATTATTCAAACACAAAAAAATATAATTGAAAGGTTTGGCTTTTTTTATAAGTAGTTAAAGTAATCGAAATGGATCTTTTATTTTGTCTTAGAGTCTTTTTGATAAAAATCAGCATTGCCATACAACGTGGCAATGCAGCCAGCGTTCTGGGAACATTCCCTTCCACCAAGAGTCTTTTTGATAAAAATCAGCATTGCCATACAACGTGGCAATGCAGCCAGCGTTCTGGGAACATTTCCCTCCACCAAGAGTCTTTTTGATAATTTCTGACTGTGAGATTATTTATAATGTTCATAAAGTAATCTAAGTTTATTGGAAATCATAATATTATATCAAAATTGACCACCCAGTTCTACCAATGTATATTCGTATTTCTTCAAAGAAAATAAAAATTTCAATACAGTTAAAAACTTTCTAATTGAAAATGAATATTTTATGGGAGGGTTTCCACTTTCCTCCAATTTCCCGGACTCTGTAGATATATATAAAAGTTCTGTCTGAGTAACCGGTACATATACGTCAATTAAGCTTGTTACTATGCCACAAGGGCGATTCTAAAATTTTTTACTCGATATAATAAGGTTCTTGAGTCGCGACTACGAAGAAGACGCAGCGTATAAACCGGCCTATTACTAGGTGGACTGACGACCTGGTTAAAGCTGCGGGGAGCCGATGGATGCAGGAGGCTAGAAGCCGCTCTGTTCGGTCTATGTTCAGCAGTGGACGTCTTTAGGCATATTTTAATCTCGTTTCGATCACAGTGTCAGAATATGTTGTCTTTTTTTTTCAAGTTAAGCGAGGGACCTCTAACTGCAAGAGCCGTTACTGATACATTTGTTGTTATTTTTCTCCAGGTCTAGGCCACTCAAAACCTGACGCTATTGTCATTAGTTCATCGGAATACCAGAGATTGAAACTAGAATTTGGCACTTGAATTTGATTGAACTGCACGTATTCCTCTACTTAAATTTTATTTAGGAACGGCTAGAAACTGTTTTAAATACGCTGATCACGTATTAGAACGAGCTTAATAAGAAAACTTTTTTCCGGAACAAGAAATCAACTTTGAACAAAATATCGTACTTAGATACAATAACCAGCCTAGTGCGAGTTGAACAAGCGCACGAAGGGTTCAGCACCATTATCAATCACTGCCATCTAGTGTTAAGTAGCAGTACTATTTAAAGCAGCGCCATCTATGATTCATCTGGTAAACGAGCAAAACAGTCACGTGTGTTATATAAGAGCCCCCTTAAATATTTATTTTATTCTAATTTTTAGTATTTGTTGTTATAACGGCACCAGAAATACATCATCTGTGAAAATTTCAACTGTCTAACTATAACGGTTAATGAGATTACAGCCTGGTGACAGACGGACAGACAGACAGACAGACAGTGGAGCCTTAGTAATAGGGTCCGTTTTACCCTTTGGTACGGAACCCTAAAAATGAGTAGGTTCGTAGGTACTCGTGAAAAAGCTATGGTATAATTACTTATAATAAAATGCTTTCCTGAAATTTGATTGAAACGTTGTCTTCATAAAGATATTAATTTACTAGCACAAAGAAAGTGGATAAGAGATTTTCCTCGTCAAAAAGTTTATTTATTTTCTTATCTTGTTAAATTCTTATCATAAAATGTAGTCCAGACTGACTTTGTTCTTTCTGAGCTTTATTATGTGTATTATTATTTATTTTATGATTTAGGCAGTCTTAGATAATTTAGCCACTCCATCTTGAAGATTTGCTTTATCTGATTCTCTCTTTACGTAAAATCTTAGAGAATTTATAAAAATAAAATACTTATGCAGTTATTGCAGAAATTACTGGGCAAATGAGACTTTATGACTCAGGTCATAGTCTCATTTGCCCACTCATTTCTCACGGTCTAGTAATCTGATTACTAGACTGTGCTGATGTCTCAGGATGACATACGCAGTGCATCAATCTCACGCGAAACTTTGCATTTAGAGTTCTGAGTGACACTGCAATCTGTTATGGGCGGTCGTGACGCTTAACACCAGGCAAACGACTAGCTCGTCACGTCATTCATTTACATAATATAAAAAAGTTATAGACCTTGCCATATGATTGTTCAAATGATGGATTTCTTGACCAAAAATCCCCATTACACAGTCATATTACGTACTAACGAACAATGCAAGGTTTCATCTCCGAAGAATTTCAAAAATTTAATGCTTTAAAAAGTATCACCACCTACCAAATCTAACCAAATTATCCAAGTATGACCAATGACCATATCAAACGACGGATAGCAATAACTGCTACAGTACAATAATTAATAATAGGTACCGATGGGGAAGAAGGGTTCTCGAGTTAGAACCCGAATCGGAAGACACAGCGTAGGCGGCGTAGGCTGGCTCCCCACTATTACATGGACCGGCGATCTGCTCGGAAACGGAGCCGATGGATGCAGGAGGCGAGCAGTCACTTGCGGTGGCACTCTGTAGGGGAAGCCTGTGTTCAGCACTGGACGTCTTCAGGCTGATGATGATGACTGTTTAAGGCATGGTACCTTAAAAGTGCCTTAAAGAAAACCGAAAAAGAAGCTTCCCCGATGTATTTATTACCATGTACTGAGCGCAAAGCGAACGTTACCTATCAGTTAAAAAAGAAACAAATCGTATCTTCAAATTACAACTTACAAATCTAGCTAGAGGTAGTTAGTAAACAAGTTCGTAAAAAAGCCTTACTCTTTAACATCTGGGTGCTCCTCGAGGTGGAATATGAAGCTCTGCGGTAGGCTGGCGAGACCAGCGCATACCCACGCGATAGCAAGCGCCTGCTTCACCCGCGCCTCCCAGGTTACGTTTAGAGGCTTCAGGATCGCATAATACCTGTAATTAATATATTGTTTACTTACTATTTATTTCGCAAACTTCGTATCAATCACATATGGGAACATTTGGGTTGATGGTTCTCGAGTGGCGACCACGAACCGGAAGACGCAGCGTAGGCCGGCCCCCCACTCGGTGGACTGACGATCTGATGAAAGCCGTGGGGAGCCGATGGATGCAGGAGGTGAGCAGCCGCTCAAGGTGGCGCGCTCTGGGGGAGGCCTATGTTCAGCAGTGGACGTCTTCAGGCTGTTGATGATGATGATGATGGGTTGATGATATGATATTATATTTTTATCTTGATCATCATCAGTCCAAAGACGTCCACTGCTGAAGATAGGCCACTAAGGACGCTTATTATAGGAAGGATCAGCCATAATCACCACGCTTGGCAGCCGGCGTGATGATTGCAGAAGATTTTAATGTACCGAGGAAAATGCTGCTGGTATTCCCTACATATTCCCTTAGCCGGCTCTTATGGCACCCACGGGAAGAGATGGGGCGGTCATATTTACAACCCGGAACCACACGGTCCTTTTTCTTAATTTCAGTACAGTGTTATAATAATTATCTCTGGTATCAGCGTGTAATTCTACAAAACCCTAATGCCTTGCCTTGGCTGCCTTGAAATATTTACGGGAAAACTTTTAAAGTACCAGATTTCATTAGATTTCAGATTTTACACATGTATACATTTTAACTTTCATCCCCACTGCCGAAGGAGTCGTGTTGAATTTTGGGATGAATGTATTTAACATAGGTACCTCGCAATGTGAACTCAAATCGTGCCAAGTTTAATTTGAATTCATTCAGTTGTTTCGGCATGATGCTCAGCCAAAACTCAGATAGAAACAAAAAAATAAAAATAATAAATTGTTTTGGCATCAGCGTCGATTATAGATCGCCCCTCCAATCAAAAAAATAAATATATAAAGTACAGAATTGGACCTGTTACAGTTTCATTATAAGTACATAGATAGGTACTTATGTATGCCTACGTAGCGCTAACAATAGCTGAACTAATTAACAACACTCACACGATAATCCTCCTGGATTAAATAATATTACGATACCTTTTATATCCCAGAAGATTATGTCGACGCAGGTCAAACAGTGGGGCACAGCTAGTTTATTTATAGAAGGTGGGTTTACTAATAATCTATAACATAAATCTAAGCATTTACGTTCTCAAAGTCCTTGAAATTATGAATAAAAACACCTGCATAAAAGAAAGAAAGGAAGATTAAACCCTACAATCACATAGATCGTGCGAATCCTAACTAGGATTCCATGTATCTTAGGAACCCAGAAATTAACCATACCATTACACTAGGCAGACAGAATAGAATAACCAAGTATTTGCATTTTACTTTTCTTTGGACGAATACCTACTTGTTTTGTCGTGGAATGGAACTCGCAGTCGCCAGGCTATATACATATAAGCTATAACTGGTAATAACTAAGCGCTACCGTGCTTCGCCGTCGGTCCCGGCTATTGTCGTATAAAGCCAAGTCAGAAGCCTTTGGGCAGCCTAAAAGTTCTGTCACCAAGGCTGACCACTTGCCTACACGAGAAGAAGAAGAAGCTATAACCTCAACCAACACAACACCACAGAGGCCGCTAAATTGGTTACAAAAATCTAGTATTTGTTATTATCATTCTTATTTATATTTAGGTTCATATAGGCCCAATTTTGAAGGTTTTAGTTGACAGTCTTTAACTTACTAAAAATATATCCGTCTCTTACATTGCCGTCTATTAGACAAGAACAGCAACAGTTTTAAAAGTTTTAGATCTGTCAACTAAAACCTTTAAAATTGGCCCCATACTAGTATAATAGAACTCTATGTTGGAAGGGTTGAATGCTTTAGGAAATCCAAAAGGCTTTATTTGACTGAGGATGACATTTGTTGTAATAGAGCATATGAATATAGAGACGGGTAAAGATATACAAAAATGTATAATAACTTCAGGGCACTAAGAATAGACAGGATGAGAAAAGGGCCTGTAAGTATTAGATATTTTCGCCATATACCTACTCGTACCAAAAAAATTTCAACGGTTTTAGCTGTTGGTCCCCATAAGACAACCAGCCGTCAAAAGCGGGAGGCAACTACCTCAAGGACACACTTCGGCGCGAGTCTCAGCTTGGACCGTTCTTGGGAGAAGAGGATTCAGAGGACTATGTCCACTGGAAGAGTAGACCATATGGGCAGACGGACGGTGATCGTTCTAACTTACCTACTTGGGTTGCTTTATTATTTTCATAAAGTACCTACTTTATGAAAATAATATTAAAATGTTAAGTAAAAAGTAGGTAGGTAGGGTGGTAGGTTGTGCATGCAATAATTGAAAAAAATTAGTAAAAATCGGTAAATAAAACACGGAATAATAAGCTTTTAAAGTTTCTGGAGGGGCCATCACCTGTCCCTTGCTCGCAAAACAGAGCTTCCCCACAGTTACTATGAAAACGGGCGTTTGTGACGTAACGTAACATGTCAAAGAGATTGTATGTGACGCTGCCACAGCTTAGTAATGAGGTACTATGAAGGTGAACGAACTGACGTCACTGCACGTTAGTACTGTATCTTTCTATTCCTGTATTTTAAAATGCTTGTAACTTTGTCATATTGAGATATTTAATTTTTGTTTTCACGACTGTTTATTTTTTGAGGAATGTTATTAATTTTTGCAATAAAAAAATAGCACGAGCACGATACAAGCCTATTACAGCTACACACAATAGTTATTTGTTATACTAGGCTGCAAAGTTGGTTTTTGGCGCGAGTACTTGAATTGAAACCTGAGCAAGCGAAGGATTCTAGGATTGACCACGAGCGTAGCGAGTGCTTCAAATGAAGAATCCTGAGCGTAGCGAAGGTTTCAAAGGTACGAGACGCAGAAAAACTTTGCTGCGGAGTGCAACACACAACTTTTCACCTCACTACAGCGAGGAAAATGTAAGAAAAACAGCTAAAAGGCTAAGAAAAGATTAGTTTTTAGCTTATTAATTTAGTTATGGGTGGCGGTGACATCAGGTAAACGACTAGCTCGTCACGTGATTCATGGAAAATTAAAAAAAAAGTGTTTTTCATCCATTTTCCATGCAGTCGCCGTGCTGGATAGCGTATTGATTTTATACTCTTTGGTGCTGGACAGTGCGATTATTCTAAAAATGAGGTTGGTGAACGAGAAAAAGATGGTATCTTTTAGGAGGTAGTCTGTGGTATTAATGAGTTTTCAGTGGACTTGCGATATCAAGAAGGTTAAATTCGGGCAGATCTGTGATTAAATTCTCAATTCTTGACGAGAAAATTATTGAATAGAAACGTTCGAATTTTAAAAACACTTTCCACGCTAGCGAGCAAAATGCGTTTTTGCGCCCAGATTTTGGATGACAAAGAGAACCTTTCCGAGCTAGTGAGGTGAAAAAGTCAAAAAGATCTTTGACTGTATATGCGGTTATTTGAGTAGTGAACGGCCAATACTACTTTTATTTTTGACTTATAGAATTCCGCTTGTATTTTATGCGGAGTCTAGGCAAAGTGGGATAGTTCAAGACAAAAGGTACCTCCTTGATGTATTCAGATAAAGCTTCACTATTCAACTATTTTATTTATTTATATCACCTATGATAAAACAAAAATTCTCTCAATTGCCTATTCTGTCAGTTGTATTTCTCGGGTCAGATTATCATCGATTGATAAATGTATAGAAGGAGCGTAATTTAATATCCTCAATTTCGAAGAGAGTTGTGTTATTATTGTATTGTAGAAATTGTTATAAGAGCCGTGTATAAAGTTGAATTTATTGCGAGCTTATAATACTTATTGAGACAAAGGCGATTGATGTTTCTGTATAATGGGTTAGTGGCTGGGTATACAAGAGTTATTTTTATTGTTTGAGAGCATCAACAGTGTTGTAATATTCAACCCTATACAGGGTGGTGTTTTGTAAATGGCGGTGATGGCCAAGTCCTGAACAATGACTACTTACTTACTTTTACTAGGTGGTAGGACTTTTCAGCAAAGTTCGCTAGGTAGGTACCACCGCTTTGCCAGTTATTCTGCCGCCAAGCAGTAGTGTGCAAGCACTACTGTGTTCCGGTTTGAAGGGCATTGTAGCTAGTGAAATTACTGGGCAAATGAGACTTTATGATCTGATCACTCAGTCTAGTAATCTGATTACTTGACTGTGTGATGTCTCAGGATGACGTGCGCAGTGCAGTGTCACGCGAAAATGTATTGTTTTGAAGTTCCGAGTGACACTGCAATTGTTATGGGCGGCCGTGTCGCTTAACATCTGGTGAACGACTAGCTCGTCACGTCATTCAATCACATAAAAAAAAAAGTTAGAGCAAAATCGTGAAAGGAGTCATGCCCTCGATTTATAAGAAAATATTAAGCGCATTTTTTTTAAATCTTTTACCTTTGACGGAAATCAATCCGAATGATTTTTCAAAAAAAAGAGATCCTGTATTACGGACCAATAGATTCCCTTACTGATAAGGATCAATTTTCGCAAAGAAATGTATTACTAAAAACGAAAGGAAATAGCTTTACAAATTACATTTCGTAATAAGTTGCACAAAATGAACATTAAGAATAAAAAAATAAAAAAATGAAGTATGTGGTTATTGTTTTGTTGTATATTGAGGGCATGACATAACCTTTCACGGGATTTCTCTAAATCTCGTGGGTTCAGACTTGGCCATCACTGCCCTTCTCAAAAAAACAACTTGTACCTGTATAGCACGTAGAAGAAATAACCGGCCAAGTGGGAGTCGGACTCACGCACGAGGCTTCCGTACCATTATCTATCCCTGCCATCTAGTGTTGAGTAGCAGTACTATTTAAAGCAGCGCCATCTATCACTCATCTGGTAAACGAGCAAAAAAACGTTTGTTGTATGGGAGCCCCTTTAAATATTTACTTTATTCTGTTTTTTAGTATTTACTGTTATAGCGGCAACAGAAATACATCATCTGTGAAAATTTCAACTGTCTAACTATCACGGTTCATGAGATACAGCCTGGTGACAGACGGACAGACAGACAGACAGACATACAGCGGAGTCTTAGTAATACCCGTACCGTTTCACCCTTTGGGTACGGAACCCTAAAAATATAGGCGACTGAAGGAAGTGCCACATAGAAACACGTTTCATGTGATCATGGTGATGTCCTTTGGTTTCTCATACGTTTGTCAAACTCGTATCAACAACACTGAATGCTCATTGGCTACCTGCTGATCATCGGCTGTGTTCAACCAATGAGCGTACAGTATTTGGCGTGCTAAGTTGACATGAATTTGACAATCGTACGAGAAATCGGTGGTTAGCTTGTGGTTAGTCTAATTCACAGACTGTGGTCTAATCCATAGAGAAAGCCGCAATAAAGTTGTTTTTTTTCTAGCCTGCAGTCTAATCCACTATAGCGATTTGACGCACGTAGGTATCTATCAGTATTTTAGACTATCCCTGTACTGCTCGATCCGGGGACAATGGTATGGTTTCGCGAATTGGTATTCCTTTACATTTCACTTCTACTTGTGACGTCTAGTTTCTTTTTTAATCTAAGGTAAATTTATATACTTGTTGCTTTTCAGTTTTAGATAACATTGAGTTGTTTACGGGTATTATCATGAAAATTTATTATGATTATGATAGTTACCTAAACCAATAGATGAATTAATTAGTAATGTAGATTAACATTACAACCTTGAAGGCTCGTGCCCTAAGGGTGGATTCTAGGGGTATATCAACACGTAGAACTTTAGGTACCTACGTTTGCTTAATTTACTAGTCAACTGAAAAAACAATGTAATTTATAAATAATTAAAATAAATAAATAACGCCCAACGATCACATACATAGATCCTGGACCCTAACTAGGATTCCCTGTATCTAGGGACCCAGGAACTACGAGGACCATGGTCCCACTACACCCAGACACAGAACAAGTATTTGCGCTTTTTTTCATGTGCACAAGTACTTGTCCCACCTATGATAACCGTCCAAAGTGACGTTTTATGAGGGAGACCTGTGTTCAGCAGTGGACGTCTTCCGGCTCATGAAGTGAAGTGAGTGTGACTTGTCCTGTCGTGGAAATCGAACCCGCCTCCTCCAGGTAATGAGCCAACCTAATCTACCACCACACCTCAGAGGCTGTCTTTACGAATCCATATTTAAAAAGCTTAGCTTTAGGTATCTGATGACAGACGACGTACACGTCAGCCCTAACTATCGGACCTAAGGCTGCTTGTCCACCGCCCGCCGATACCGACCCCACAAAGGTAACGAGATGGGAGAGAGATATACATTGCTAGTAATGTATGTCTGGCTACTTCGGTGATACGTATATTACTAGCAATGTACTTCGATGACGACATCTCGTTCTCGGGTGACGGCTCGGTGACGGTGCGGTGGACAAGCGGCCTAAGACTTGATATTTGGGGGTATTGGTTGACGTAGAAGTGAACTATAAAAGAATTTTTGAAAATTGAAGGGGTCAAATTGGGATTATAATATGATTTATTTTTATTACATAATTCATAATAATTCATAATTAATTTATTTACTTTCGAAAGTAGGTGGTATAGGTGTTACAAAATTGCTAGTTCGCTACATCCAGCCAATGAGGCATGTAAGTAGGTTAAAACGGTCAAAATTTACAAAAACAGCTTCAAAAGAATGTTTTCTTTTCTTCCTAAAAAAAAATTGATTAGATTTCGTTCAAATCATTCATTCATATCGATTAAAATTTGAGTTTGAAGGTACATAGAGTTGAAAACTAAACTGTTCGTGTTTTCTATTTCTCCAAATCCTATAAGTCCTACAGTAAAGACTTAAAGCTAGTATCCACCGATTTACCGAGGCTTGGCTTTGAGTAGGTTGTGACCGAAATTAGACTTATTCACGTCTTGTCACGTCAGCTTAAGAAAAGCGTGTCCCGGCTGAAGGGACGGATGGATGCAGGTTCAAAACCCTATCATGATTAACAGTATCCGATTTTTTTGTGTAAAATTTTTATGTACTTATGACGTGACGAGCTAGTCGTTCGCCTGGTGTAAATTTATTTATTAATTTCAGTTAAGCGTCACGACCGCCCATAACAAACTTCAGTGTCACCTAAATTAAAGTTTCGCGTGACACCGCGCACTGCGCACGTCATTCTGAGACGTCACACATAGTCTAAAATTTCGTTACTAATATTAACTTTTTAAAATAAAAATTTTATATATTTTTTTCCCTTTTTAACATTAAAAAAAGATTTCTAGATTGTGAGATCAGTTCATAAGTCTCATTTGCCCAGTAATTTCAATAGCTACAATGCCCTTCATACCGGAACCGGATTAAAATGTATCTAACGAGACATGCCATCCCGTGGAGCCACACTTAAAAAAAGAAATGCTACAAAATTAGTCCGTACTATCTCAGATTTAACCAGGCTCGGATACAGAAATTTCGTAAATTTCGGGCGCACAAATCATTCTAGGAATTCTCTTCTCTTTTCAGCTTGGGGGGGAGCCAGTATAAACGCGTATGCTTTAAAATAAAAAACAAATGCGCGAGCGAAGCGAGCGCGAAAATTTTTATATTTGCCGTATTGTACTTCAGAAAACGCATGTAGCAGCAATTCAAACATGAATTACATGTCAGTCAGTACAAACGCGTTTGCTACAATACAAAACATAATAAAAACAATAAATGCGCGAGCGAAGCGAGCGCAAAAATTTTTATATTTGCCAGATTGTATTTCAAAAAACGCGTATGGCGACTCAAACATAAATTACATGTCAGTCAATACAATCGCAACTCGTGTTTTCACTGTGCATAAGCCTTAGTGTTAGTCCTGAACTTTACCATATATTAATTTCAAAGACATTGTTGCAATATTGTTGACAGGACACAGCCTCATGCTAAGCCATTTTAAGCTTTTTGACGTTGTATAGACTCTTAAGATTTAATTTTTGGGCCACTACGGTTCGGTCAGAGACTAAGCGGTCGCCGGGCGGCCGCTTGACTCCGATAAACACTAAACACAAATAAGCTCGTGCGCTGGCAAAAAAATGAGCGCGATGTTTTGTCTAATTTTGGATGATACTGGCATGTAGATACGTATGTGTTGGAATCGAGCACTAGGGGCGCAGCGGGAACTTATCAGGAGCAAACCGAAAAATAATAAAAAATAATTACCACAACAACAACCTACACAATCGAACCTATTTATTTCCAAGTAGGTTAAGCCGATTCACGATAATAAATTGCTATACAATTTGCCGGCACCATATCGCATTACCTGTTGACAGAAAATGATAGATTACTGAGGTCGATGACCGTGCAAATTTGTTTCTGGCAACATTTGGTTGTTCCACAGATAAGTAACTTATTAAAGCGAAGCGACTTATTGTGCGAAGGAACTACAGGATCTTATTCCTCCGTCTCCCTTCTTTCACCGGACATCAAGGGGCACAAAAATACGTCACCCATATATGGTTGAAATTCCACCAAGCCGCACTAAGCGTTCTGATATGCACTTAATATTGCGAAAAGCCAATGAGTGGAACACCTTGCCGGCGTCTTTGTTTCCAGCTAACTATGATCTGGGAGTCTTCAAGTCACGAGTGAACAGGTATCTTCTAGGCAAGCATGCACCATCGTAGACTGCGTCATCACTTTCCATCAGGTGAGGTAGTGGTCAAATGCTTTGCTTATAAACTATTTAAAAAAAAATGAACCATGCGAGTTATGTGAAATAGTTATGTCTTTACTTGCGAGGCAGGCATGACTTTCATTAGTTCTAGAGAGCATGCTTTCGCACTCCTACTATATGTTGAAAATGTAGTGGGTGTGAGATAGGAATAGAAAATACTCCTTTCAGATGACATCGCCGACTAAATTGGAGTATATTTAGTGGTAGTAGATAATTTTTTTAAATCTGGAAAGACTTCTATTTAATAATAGAACCATCATATACAATGAATTTACTAGGTGGTAGGACTTTTCTGCAAAGTTCATCTAGGTAGGTACCACCGCATTGCCAGTTATTGTGCCGCCAAGCCGGAACACAGTAGTGTGCAGCACTACTGTGTTCCGGTTTGAAGGGCATTGTAGCTAGTGAAATTACTGGGCAAGTGAGACTTTATTACTAGACTGTGTGAACTCTCAAGATGACGTGTCACGCAAAGCTATATTAATTTAGAGCTCTGAGTGATACTTACTGCAATCTGATATGGGCAGCCGTGACGCTTAACATCAGGCGAACGATAAGTTCGTCACGTCATTCACTTACATTTGAAAATAGTCTTCACTAATAATATAGCAAAAATATTAGATGTTTATTTAAAACTAGCTGACCCGCCCCGGCTTCGCACGGGTTACTTTGTTTTACGCCTTATCTCAGTCTAAAGGAAGAGAGAAGGAAGAGGGAAAAAAATAAGGGAAAAAGATGAATGCATGATACGGTGAAAACTGGCGCACCAACCTCCTTTCACCTTCATCCATTCATCCTTTTCCCTTATCTTTTCCCCCTCCCTTCTCTCTTTCCCATAGTACAGGCTTTGGACCTAATACTGAAGGTTGAATGTCTGTAATTTCTGAACCACAAAACCAACGACCTTGAAATATTTACGGGACAATATTTAAAACACCTCCTTTTCAACAAAAAAAAAATGAATGAAATCGGACCACGCGTTAATAAATTACTAATAAGTACATATTTTTACTTTCATCCCCTAAAACCTAACTAAATGAAGATAATATTTGAACTGTCGTTATCCATGTTGCACTGACATGTCCCGGGTCACGACACCAATTATCTCCAGTGTTACCTACTTCTATTCGCATATTTACTTCTTCACATATAATATAAATTCACATATCTTCAACTATAGCCTTAAGGAACGGGTGAATTGATTGACTCGTTTCTTTATAGAATCTTTGCCACCTCAATTGACCATAATATAAGGGTTGAATTTTCAAAAACCCTTCTATGTACTCCCCTATATAAAATATAAAAGGAAGACACCCTCTGAAGACGGTCCAAATGAAAAACAGAAGACAAGGAGGAATTTAACCAAAGAGGGTGTGTTGGCACAGCCCTTAAATCAAATTTCAAAATGCGTCATCGGCCCGCGTGAGCCACGTTTCTTACCCACCTACCCCTTTCACTGTCCACATTCCGTAGTTTTATTTAATTAAAATTATAACCATTGCCAGCAAAATATAAAGCAAGACATATAAATATCTATGCCGTTGACACCATCCAAATACCTGATCTCTACGTTCAGTGGTTTGGGCTGCAAATACGTTGTCTCAGTCACTATAAGAACACAGACAATGTAATACTATACCAGTAAGTATTAAGGACAAAGCCTTTTATTAATATTGAGAAGATAGAACCAATTTCCTGACTGCCACTTGCAAGCCCTTACGAGTGCCTGAGTTGACAATTGAAGTTCAATTCCATTACAAACCTACACAATGGAGATTGGGATGTTTTTAGGCAAATACTACTGTGATCTGGGTAGGTATGGCCATGATATAGCCACAGATTAGAGAAAACATAAGGGGTATAGCTACTTTGATACATTTTTTTTAAAGATAGGTATAGGTACTTAGGTTTACTTGAACGCCGCACAGACTACCACTGAGCCCGTGCTCTACGACACTCGCTCTCACTGAATTTTATATAAGGCGCAGAAAACAACGTAACCGGCCACGTGTTTTTCGCTTTTACGATTTTCAGTACCACCGCTAGTGCCACGTGAGTTCCTAACGACCAAGCAAAGAATCTGGGTCGGTCTGGGCCGGTAGCAAAAATTTTAATCCAAAAATATCGTGAATGTTCGTAGGTAATGAAATGAAATGAAATTAATTTATTCCAGACACACACACAATATCACACAAGGTACATCCATTCACTGGCCGGATGTAATGATGCGTGAATATTGACCATTCCTTGATGTAAAAATTATGAATTTGCGTGCCCACTGAGTAGGTAGTTAGGTGGGAATGCTTGAATGTACCTCCCCATTTAATTGTATTCATTTAAAATCTGTATTCTCTGCACTCTGTCTTAAAATGCAAATACTAACCAAATTTGAGAATTGCTAATTGTACTTCCTATAACACTAACCTAACCTAAGCCTGCGACACCCTTACCTGGTAAATGTAAGGTACATTTTATTTAACTTTAAGACATTTTTATATATAAGACCTGTCGACTGTACATTCCGCAGAATAAATGAATTATGAATTACTTTAGGTCTTATTGTTAGTCACATGGTGTGGACCTGATGCAGGTAAGAATTTTCTTGGTCCGAAGTCAACCCTCTTCAGGATAATTTCTGGTGGCACCCTCACCAGTTGGTTACTCGATTTGCACGACTAATGTCAAAAAAGAAAAAACTCCAAGAGCTCAATAATGGCCATATATAAAAATCTTGGGTACACCTAATTGGCGTACTATAGTTTTTCTCTTTAGAATATCCCATTCATACGGGTTAGAGATCGAGGAATCTTATTCTATCAGCTGGGATCCAAATGGAAAAATGATTTTTTTAATTAATTGAATGACGTAACGAGCTAGTCGTTCGCCTGATGTTAAGCGTCACGGCTGCCCATAATAGATTGCAGTATCACTCGGAACTCTAAATTAATATACCTATATCTTGTTCCTGAATCTTAGATATTTTATGTAAACAAAGGGGATAACAGTGCAAAAAATATCTTTTATAAAGGTAGGTTACTATATTTGACCAAAAAAATATTAAATATTATTTGTCTAGTCATAATCTGCTTAATTATAAAATAAAAATCGTTTTGTACTATTTATTTTAACGTTATATCTGATATATAAAATTTTATGATAAAGAAATCGATTTTTGGTAGAAAATATTTTAATAGACTGGTAAGACTGTAGAGGATCTAAACATTTTTTCGTTTTCGTTCTGGGATTTATATGATGGTATCATACCATTATATGCCATATTTTCTTCAAAGACACATGGTGCTACTTTCGTGCACTTTTTGAGATATGATGAAATGTATGTAAAATATAAAAAAACAGGTCAAACTAAATATCTATTGATCAAATATGAATAAATCTCTTGATTTAAAATTACAGAATGATTGTCAGAATAATTTATAAGGTTTCTGGTTGGTTAAAAAACATAAGTAATGTATGTTAATGTTTTATTTACGTCTTCCTAAAATTTTACCTTTAGAACTTTGGAATTGCAAAATCCTACTTCATATCCTACTAATATTGTGTATGCAAAGTTATGCTTGTTGATCAGTAAGATTGATACTCTTTAAATCCATTTAATAAAAATATTTTTCAGAAGTAAAAAATGTTTTGAGCAACTGGCATGTCACTTTGACAGTGACTTTTCGTGACATTACTTTGTTTACATAAAATATCTAAGATTCAGGAATGGAATATAGTTTTGGGTGACACTGCACTGCGCACGTCATCCTGAGACTTTACACAGTGATCACATCATAAAGTCTCATTTGCCCAGTAATTTCACTAACTACAATTCCCTTCAAACCGGAACACAGTAGTGCTTGCACACTACTGCTTTGCGGCAGAATAACTGGCAAAGCGGTGGTACCTACCTACGAACTTTGCAGAAAAGTCCTACCGCCTAGTAAATGTGTTAAAAATGCAGATCGTGTAATTTTTCATTATAGAGCCGCCCCGTGGTTTTATCCGCTATTTACCCATTTTCCTTCAGAAAATCTATATTTTGCAGGATAAAATGGTTTATTTTAATTTCGGTAGTATTATAAATCTTCTCTTCATTTCTTGTGAATCGATGTATTCTTTGTTTTTTTTAAATATTTGGTTTGTACAATAAAGCGTTTATCTATCTATCTATCTACCTATCTATCTATCTATTTACCTATCTATCTATCTGTGTGCAAAATTTCATTGAAAATGGTTCAGCCATTTTGGCATGAAAGCTAGACAAGCAAATAAACATACACACTAAAGCTAGACAGCCGTTCACATTAATTTATTTAAGATTAATTTAAGATTCTTCTTTGGTTTCGTCCTTAGCGTTTGAATATTATACTATTATTATTTGAATATTTCCCAACGAATAGATAAAATAACAGTAAAAACTATTAAGTATTCAGATTTGTTCGTAGATAAATGTGGTGTCCTCAGTTTAATAAAAGGGTCTATGATAATTATATAAACCCATTCTATGTTTCATCATGTTGTTCATGAATAGCCCAAAACTTAATTATAATAATATTATTTGAATAAATTTGAAAATACAACATTCTTGTTTCTACTGTAAATTAGGTTTGAAAGTAAGCCCGACCAATGAAAGATGAACAAAGCTACATGACAGCAAATTGATGAAGGAAAGGAAATGTTAATTACAGCCTTTTATTGTGGACTTATAGTGTTAATTTTGCTTGTAATAAAAGACGTAAAATGCTTTTACTTTATGGAAGTAAATTCGTTCATATTAAATAACGATGCGGTGCGTGCGATCTATGTACATACCTACATATACAACACTCGCTCAAACTCAATTTTATACACTTATTTGATGGACGCCCAAGATAAAGGAAAATGAAATGAAACGATAACAAGAAATGTTCCTAGCAAAGTTTTTTCATAAAACAACATTTTCCGCAAATATTTACATCTCACAGATCATGATCATCCTCTTTGCCTTTCCCATTTGTTATTGGGGTCGGCTCCCAATCTAACCTATAGCGGCGAGCTACCAGAATTACACGAGCGACTGCCATCTGACATCGCAACCCATAAGGAACCAGTAACAGGGATGGTTAGACCAGCCGTCAGATTCTATCAGGCGTCTGACTACCCGTAACGATTGCCATAGATGTTATGATATTACATCTCAAACATAATTATAGCCAACGAATATTTGGTTCATATTACCATCGCGATTTCTATTTATAGCTGAATTTTCAAAGTCTATTGAGTGAAAATCTTTTATCCACAGATTGGTCACAGCCGGGGAAAAAATATTGCGGTTGAATTTAAACCGTAATGTGTAGACATAAGGGTGAAAAATTATATTGGCGTTTCAGCGTGCTTATAAAATACGTCTTGAGATTTTGTAAAACGTGTTTTATCTGTGTGCTTAGTAATGGTAATTTAATGGAAGCCTCTGGGAGCGCGTGGCGCGTCGCGTATGACAATGACACTTTACTGAAAGGGCACTCACTACCTACTGCTGAAGGCCTTTTACATTAGACTTCATTCAGTCGGCCAACACTAGAACTCATACCCAACTTGACTATGGATTCAGGCGCTGTGTGGCGAATTCTAGTTTTATGCATTTCATAAACAAAAGTAACCCCTAATTTGACCCTGTCAGGGGCTGGATGCTGATTGTCCGAATTTCGTCAACCAAACGATCCCCTTGCTTTGATAACGTGCTATTTTTTATTATTTTGTGAGTGTTGTGTTGTCATTTTCATAAATATGGAAGTAGATGGTGACCTGGATCCCATAAATCATCTAATAGCCGATGAAGCCTTGAATGAAATGCGAGTTATATCAGTGCCGAAGCGATATATTCGTAATCATCTTAACCCCACTGAATTCTACAGCGATTGGGAATTTCGTCGTCGATACAGATTTACAAAGGAAATCCTTTGTCGAAATATTATGCCTCTTTTTGTTAACGAATTAAGGCACGATTCCAATAGAGGGCTACCAATACCACCACTGGTAACTGTGTTAGCTGCACTTCGATTCTATGCAACAGGATCTTTCCAGGTTTGTGTTGTATTCCAAACTGCATAGTAAGAGGCATGAAATATTTATTTTTCCGGTGCATAAAATGTATGATATTAACTAAATAAGCAGTGGTACATAAACAGAGTAATTATGGAAAATCGTAAAATAGATAAAAAACAAATGATTATTTTTAGACAGTATATGCGGAGACATGGCATTCATTTCTCAACCCACGGTGTGTCGTATAGTTTTACGTGTATCAACAATACTATGCAGTCTGCTGGGTCAATACATTAAATTTCCTGCACCTGGGCCAGAAAGCTGGGCCAGGATACTGTCCATCAAGTATTGTATGAAATAGCTCAAATGCCACAAATTATTGGGTGTGTCGATGGAACTCACATTCCTGCCAATAATCCTAGAGGAATTTGCAGAGATTTATAGAAATCGCAAATCTTACTTTTCAGCTAATGTTCAGGTACAAACAAAACCATGCTATAATCGTTGTGATAAAGCCCTTTGAATTTATTTAAATAGAAGTTGCACCCACTGTTTCATTGATGATTACTTTTTTACAGCTAGTCGGAGGACCTCATTTGGAAATATTTGACATTATTGCTCATTGGCCTGGAAGGGGCACGACAGCAGATTTTTTAACAGCAGCTCTGTAAAAATCCAATTAGAAGAAGGAGCAATCCAGGGGAAGCTGCTGGGAGACAGTGCTTATGCCAGCGAACTATACTGACTCCTATAAATGATTCAACCACTGAATTCAGTGTAATGTAAACGCATTCAGTCAGAAGTTTAGAAAGAACTTACTTGCTACCCAGTTAGTTGCGTAATTAGGATGATTTTCTTGAGATGTTTTTCTTTTCCTTTTTATTTTAATTTAGCCAATGACCATGCAGGGCTACGGCAAAGACAAGTCTTTATTGTTTGGGCAGCACTGAAGCCATCTTAATCTGATTAAATAAATTAATTAAGTAGGTATGGATTTGGCGGATTCCGCATAGAAACTAATAACCGGCCAAGTGCGAGTCAGATTCGCACACGAAGGGTTCCGTACCATTATCTATGCTCTTTCATTTAAAGTTGAATTCACGAGGTCACGCCTGATCCAGTGCCTCTGTTTTTAGCATAATTTTTTTTTGTATAACAATAAAAGTTCTTGATTCAGATATTTTATGCTTCTATAATGTATACAGATGATATAGGATCATTTTTTTTAAAAACGGACTTATCTAGCATTTGACCACGCTCTCACCTGATGGTAAGTGACGATGCGATCGAAGGTGTAACATGAGAGAACAGAAGAGAAGAACTAGCTAAGAACACGTCGGATTATGAGCCCGTCGGGCACAACACGTTTAGAGAGAGGAGGAGGACCTCTTAAAAGAATTAAAATGTAAGTACTTGGAAGAAAAAAAATTTAGTCTGGTTTATTAGTCAAATTTCAATAGTATTTTTTAATTTATGATGTAGGATTCAGATATTTTATGCTTCCATAATGTATACAGATGATACAGAATCATTATGGACCCGTCGGGCACATCACATTTAGAGAGAGGAGAAGGACCTCATAAAAGAATTAAAATGTTACGTACTTGGAAGAAAAAAATTTAGTCTCGTTTATTAGACGAATTTCAATCGTAATTTTTTTAATTATTTATCATGTATTTATACTAAAAATAAAAGACACCTTTAAGTAGGTACGACGAGTTCCTTCTATTTTACATTCCCGCTACGTCGACTTCTTGCATGTCAATTCCCTTGATGTCTACTCTCATGTCGGCAAGTCATTCTATGTCGCGTCTTTCTAGATTCTACCCCTAAGGTAAGGTTAGTGCCGTAATCTGCGCGAGTAAAACCGCTGGTATCAGCTACTATATCAAGTTATACAATACCTACACATGCATGTTATGGTATGTTAAGTATATAACCTTTGCTGTCAAAGATTTTGTTAGTAATTAAGGTGGAGCGTTTCACTAGCGCGGCAAATTCAAATTTTCTTGCGTTCTTTTGCCAATAATAGCTTAATTACTCGAACTTAGCAAAAGAACGCAAGAAAATTTGAATTTGCCGCGCTAGTGTAACAACCTTAACCAACCTTAAGAAGAAACTCTATACGCCTCTTAAAGTCTTGGAAGCTTTGCTTAAACATATCTACGTACTAAAGCCCGTCTTATGATGTGAGTAAACATCTTTGATCTGCATTAGCACTTAGAACAGTACAATACTATGTTATCTATTTTAAGACATAACTACTGTTTGAAAACAAATAAACAAGGTTTTGTTGAAGTAACATACTGGGTGTAATTGAATTCATTAGCATCTTTTCAAACTAGGTACCTACTCCTGACACCGGTCATGTGTGGCCCAAAATGTATGAAATCTAACACATCGATTTGGTATCGATAATAACTCCAACAAATGGGATAACTTACATAAACTGCTACAATACAAAATTAAATAAAAAGAATTAAGTACTGTTTTTAACTACTACATACAAGGTAAAAACCTTTTAATAGTTTCAAAATCGCTCGTGCCAACTACGTTAGGAACTTAAAAAAACATGTTGCCTTCTAATGTTCCTTTTTTTGGTGGAAACTGGTTCACCATTCCTGCTTATACGGTTTGCATTTTTATCAATGAATTCACTTCTCAAAACTATTTATTCATTTTATTTATATTATACCACTGAGAGCGATGGTGACCGAGCGGTAGCATGTGCGCTTCGCAATCTTACGGCACCGGGTTCGATCCTCGGCCCTGCACCAATGACTTATCTAATAAGTTATGTGCAGTTTTCGATGTCATCGCTCCGTGCCTCGGAGAGCACGTTAAGCCGTCAGTCCCGGTTGTCATAAGAGCATCTATGGCAACCGTTTCGGGTAGTCAGACGCCTGATAGAATCTGACACCTGATCTAACCATCCCTGTTACTGGTTCCTTATGGGTTGCGAGGTCAGATGGCAGTCACTCGTGTAATTCTGGTAGCTCGCCGCTACAGGTTAGATAGGGAGCCGACCCCAATAACAAAAAAAAAATGGGAAAAGACAAAGAGGATGATGATGATGATGATATCACTAAGTGCAGAATTCATTATCATTAATGTGCTAGGTATTGTTTAATATCTAATACACCAGTAAAAAGTTGCAACCCAGCTGGAAAAAATCCCATTATATTAACAGCAGAGTAACCACGTGAAAATTGGATTTGCGTGCAAGCGTTGTGTGTAGTCGGGTGAGACATGATACCAGTTTCCTATTATCCGCTGCTTCAAAACTTTTTGGAGCGAATACCATTTAATATTGTCACTCCATTTTATCTGCCCAGCTTAACACAGCAAAAAATGACGATGGACTTTCATGTTTGACTAAAATAGAATGCTTACATTTTTTAAACAAATAGGACTTTTTATTTCTGAATTAATTAGTTCCCAGCAATTGGTCGTTTTATGAATATATTATAATTTGTAAATAGCGGTGCCACGTGGTGTTTACCCCATTCATGTGGTTTTTATTGGGCCAATTGTTAAAATGTCTGATTTTCCAGATGCTAAAAATACCACTGGTCAATTAGTACTGGTGTCACAACGTCCAATACTTACAATGTCCAATTGCTCAAAAGACCTCCTGTACTAGTGTCAGAATGTCCAATGTTTTACAATGTCCAGATGCTCAAACGACTACTTGTCTATTAGTACCAATACTAGTGTTAGAATGTCCAATTTCTTACAAGCATGTCCAGCTGGTAAAAAGACCACTGGTCAATTAGTGCAAGTGCCAATATAGGCAATTTGTTACAACGTGACGTCCAGATTTTACTTGCATTGCCGTTTTACCACCGGGTTTTATTTTTTCTCTATCTCGATACTCGGTCAGCAATATTTATACAAAGTCGGTCAGCTATGATTATAGCCACAGCAACAAACAAACAAACGTTTTGCTACTATACATATATATATATATATATATATACATATATATATCAATATCAATATTATATGTATTAGTAGTGTAATCCCTACAGGGAAATCCCTATAGGGTATTACCTGGTACCTACTTTGCTTATGTTACTAGAATAATGAACAAAAAGTCAAAGACCTCTAGATCGTAGTAGATACCTACATATACTTCTTTGAAAAAAGCTGCTCGTAATGATAATAATCACTTTTTTGTTGTTCAAAACCTAACCCACTACAGCTGGGTTAGCATGGACGGTAGACATAATTGTCTTTCCCCGTTTTACGTCACTTTCTTCATACTTGCTTGGAGTAAAACAGGGGAAAGACAGTTTTGTCTACCGGCCGTGCTAACCCTACCGGGCCAGGTTTTCAGGTCATGTTAGTAATAAACCATCTTTTTGCAACTAATTGTAGGTAAAATATAAGTACTCAGTATAATAAACAGCACATTTTCTTACTTATTTATTCAAATTGCGAAGGCGTCTTTTCCGTGTAACCGTTTCTAAGAAATCCTAAATATTTGCTACCTCATGTCTTTGTGTAAACGAGATTGATTTGAGGAAAACTCTCGTGAATTTTTATTGAACTATACCTATACAGTTTACTCACGTCGGTATCTGAAGTGTACGATTTGTCACTTACATGTGTGTGAGTGATGGATCCAGGAAACCGTGTACGCAAATCAATGTAGAAATGGATGAAAATCACAACAAACATCGTTATTATCTGTGCCACACAGCTTCACCTTCCTCGTGGACTAGTTTCCGGGATAAAAAGTATTCTGTAAAAGCTGCCATGAACTATAGGGTAGATCCACGATCACCGCCTCGAAAACGGCACCGTTTTAACAAGGCATATATATGCCTTGTTTTTGCTCTCAGTCAAGTGTGACGGCGCCTAATGTAAGTGATGCAACTCACATAATATTATTGTTTTACAACGCTTTTACAGGGTGCTATGGTTCATTACTAAACTGAAACAACCGCCGGTTGACTATGTTGTATTAGCTGAAGAGGTATCTGTATAAGTAAGCATTGGTGCGGGGACACTTTCATAGAGACAGTGTATCGATACCTAGTATATTTGATTTAACTACAAAGTATCCTATGCGTTAACTGTTTCCCATAGTGCAAGCTTTGCTTAGTTTAAAGAAATACCTACACACGGACGTGTAACAAAATAGCCTTTTGCACTTGTATTAGTAGGATAGGTAGGTATTGTGTATTTTCGTATTTCCTAAGTATTGTCACTCACAGAGCACGAAAAAATACCCTGGCACCCAAAGTATTTTTTTACTAGGTGGTAGGACTTAACTGCAAAGTTCGTCTAGGTAGGTACCACCGCTTTGCCAGTTATTCTGCCGCCAAGCAGTAGTGTGCAAGCACTACTGTGTTCCGGTTTGAAGGGCATTGTAGCTAGTGAAATTACTGGGCAAATGAGACTTTATGATCTGATCACTCAGTCTAGTAATCTGATTACTTGACTGTGTGATGTCTCAGGATGACGTGCGCAGTGCAGTGTCACGCGAAACTTTATTGTTTTAAAGATCCGAGTGATACTGCAACTGTTATGGGCGGCCGTGTTGCTTAATATCAGGTGAACGACCAGCTCGTCTCGTCATTCAATCGCATAAAAAAAGTCATGAGCTGGAAAAAAATACACTCGCACCCTACCAATTTTTTTTTCGTGTTCTGTTATTTGAATGGACGTGAATATAATACATTTTCACAGATTAGAGAAAAAAAAACAAATACATTTTACATAGAAGTCATAGATGGAGAGAAAAATTCTACTCTCTTTGATGTTTTGGTTGATTTATCTTAACTAAATTACGCCTTACTATGGACATAAAAAATCTGTTCTATTTGATGTTATGGTCGATATATCTTAATACGTAAACGGTTTTTTTAATACAGGCCATGTGTCTTTTTTCTTTAAACTAACTACTACACTACTAAAACTAGTAAACTAGCTACACTATCTACTACAAAGAACATTTGGACTGTATAGTGTATACTAGCCGCGAAAACGGTTGTATAGATTTAAATAAAATTGTTCTCGACACAGACTTTACTTCAGATATAAAAATTAAGGTTCTTATTCCTTTTACCCTCTGGGATAAAATCACAAGTGAAAGATACTTTATGTAAATGTTGAATAAATGTTTTTCTTTCTTTTTTTAATCAACGATAGGCTAATTTTTGACCACAGTCTCACCTGATGGTAAGTGACGACGCGGTCGACGATGGAGCATGCTTGCCTTGCCTTCTTTCTTTCGTTTGTACCTATACTAGATTTATAATGGTAGCATAGGCGTCCTGCGGTTTTATCAGAATTTACACGTTTTCTGATGAAATATTTTTTAACCACAGAATACTTCAGAAGTCAACGGTGTGGAGTTTTGGCGGGAACGCGGAAAGTTCACGTCGGTGCATTGTATTATTTTTCAAAATTTATGCAATCAATTTTCAGAATTGGTGGCGTTTTACGAGATACAATGTGGTGAAACGTGGTTTTTCGTGTTGCTACTAAAATTCCATAAAAGCTTCTAGTAAAATTGCCACCACTTTACTAGGGCATGACTTAGACTGGACTATGACTACCCAGACTGTGACTGAGACTTTTACGTGAAATATTCCATAGCACGATAAAAAATTACAATATTTGACACGGGCTAAATACACAATGTGTGGAGCCAAACTATAAGAAAAAAAAGTTAATGGTGCAGGGCTGAGCGGGATTGAACCCAGGGTACGTTGATGTTATAAAGTTAAAACGGGTCTCTTCGCGCACAGAAATTTATCAAATAATAATTTTAGCTAACTTCGAAGTTTTGGCCTAGATACAATAACAAATTACAAACCAACGTATGGTTTGAAAACCGCACGGGCTATAATACCGTGTAGTGGTTTTTCTCTAAAGCCCTATTCAAACCGGCGCGGTATTCGTACCGCGCCGGTTTGATTCGTATTTTGTATGAAGTTTCGCTCAAGTTTCACGCTAGCCGCGGATCTTCAGTACAAGATACCGTGCGGGATCCCGCGTTTTTACCGCTACCCACCGCGAGACGAATACCGCGCCGGTTTGAATAGGGCTTAACCTGTGGCTTAGGGTGGGTTTTTTGATCCTTAGTTAATGTAACCAATGGCTAAAAACGCTAACAAACTCTAACCAATGCTCAAAATTTGTTAGCATTTTTAACCATTGGTTACCTGAACTACGGAACAAAAAACCTACCTTTACTCTGTGACAAGTACCTAAAAAAAAGTTTATAATTGAAACTAACCGGTCAACAGCGATGCATATCAGGACGAAACTGGAGAGGTACAGCCCGAAGGTCCTGGTGAACATCATGACCCGGCACATCAAGTCGCCGGCCAGCCACTGCACGGTGCCCGCCCACGCTATCTCCAGCGGCATCATCAGGAATGTCACCTGAAACACTTCGCTATGTTAAAGCCCTTTAAGACCTGTATTACTACGCACAAAAACCTAATTCTAACTAGGGGCGCAAAGGCCTGCACTAACGTCTCGGATGGACACATCGACCCTAGCTTAGAAGCCACCTTGTTGTATCCCTTAGTCACCCCTTAGTAGTCTGTGTCCTTATTGCAGATTTCGCATACCTAACTTGAATAGTGTTTTTAATGGAAAGTGGAAAAGTTCACGTCGCTGCATTGTATTATTTTTCAAAACTTGTGCTTATCCAGTTTTAAGGGCTTGTGCAAGGCCAGCGCAAATTCAAGCCAAAGCCACAGAATAGATGTATAGTACTAGGCCAAAACGGGGATGAGCCAGGGGCCGAGCGGCAGGGGCGGTCTAAGTTAAACTGGTTCCAACGCGCAATAGTTTAGGTAATTTATTATTACACTGAATATAAAGGGTATTTTAAAAATCCACTATACATAATCCTTCCATTATATTCAGTTCAACTACTACACAAAGTTTCATGATCTTATTTAAAGTATTCATTGAATAATCGCTGTTTATTTGTACGGTTTGGAGGTAACTTTGTAATTTTTTTCTATCGAGAAAATTTTATTAATTCGTGTTTTCACTATACATTTGCAGTAGCATTAGTCCTGAACTTTACCATATATTAATTTCAAACTCATTATTGCAATATTGTTGACAGGACACTGCTTCAAGCTAAGCCATTTTAAGCATTTTGGCGTTGTATTGGCTCTTAATGTTTAAAATTGGTGGCGTTTCACGCATTAAATGCTGAATTACGAGCATTGAGTGTGGGCAAGTGGTATAATGTGGTGAAACGTGGTTTTCGTGTTGCTTCCAAAATTCTATAGAAGCTTCTATTAAAGTTGCCACCACTTTACTAGGGCATGACTTAGACTGGACTGTGACTAGACTATGACTGACCCAGACTGTGACTGGGACTTGACTTTACGTGAAAAATTCTAAACACGATGAAACAGTACAATACTTTTCACTGGCTAAATACACAATGTGTGGAGCCAAAACATAAGAAGAAGAAAAAACTTGGATGGCTAGTTATTTGTTTCGGGGCTATACCGGGTTAGCGGGATATAACCATGAATACCATGATGCGTAAATCTCATCCACACTCATCATCATCAACAGCCTGAAGACGTCCACTGCTGAACATAGGCCTCCCCCAGAGCACGCCACCTTGAGCGGCTGCTCGCCTCCTGCATCCATCGGCTCCCCGCGGCTTTCACCAGGTCGTCGGTCCACCGAGTGGGGGGCCGGCCTACGCTGCGTCTTCCGGTTCGTGGTCGCCACTCGAGAACCTTTCTTCCCCATCGGTTGTCAGTTCTACGAGCGATGTGGCCTGCCCATTGCCACTTCAACACACTAGCCACACTAGCTTTATACAACTTAGGTGAAATTAAAAATTGTATTTAGATCATGGACTTTACACGGTGACATTTAATTGGTTCTTTTCCTTAAATGTATGTACTCAGCCCATGCTATAGAATAATCGTACAAGGTGCAATTAAAAAATAAAATAAAAAATTAATGCCTTTTTACATAACTGGATATCAGCCGAAATGTCTATTTAACGCTACACACAGCACGGGCACCGGCTGCTGAGCGCTTTGTAAATGTTTCGTAGGTAGGTAATAAAACAAAAACACCTGCGCTACCCGTGCCGCTCTCACACAGACAAAAAACAACGCGAGTGCGGCTTATCTCTTATCTTTTCTAAAAAAGACTCCCAATTTTCCCTTCATACTTTATCGGGCTTAGGACCGTCAGAATTACTTACCTACTAAGAAAATCAGCTACGAACAAAAGGGTACGTTAGGAACTTGTGGATCCCTGATGCCATGTGCTCGTAAGTGTCCAAGTGCTGTGGCTGTGCGTACATCCACCTAGCCTCTGCTAAGTTGTAGCTTGACAGCGTATAAAAACGCACCATGTCCAACCACCCAACATTTGAATAACTGTAATGTCAATCCATTGTCCAAAATCGCGATGCGCGCGCGTAAACGGGCCACAAGTTTTGCCCCTGGAAGTTTTTGACCGACTGACCTATTTTCTGGTAGACTGGTACTTGTTTTCGGAAGCGGCCCGCGCGCATATCCGCTGCACAAAAGAAAGGGGCGGGGTATCTTTTTGTGCTATTGGTCACCGCGGGCGGCGCCGGCGCGGCGGTCGCTGTTTGAACCAGTATTCGGTCGGGCGTTTTATTACGTTGTACTATTATCTATTCCGTGCCTTTGTTCAATGTCGCAGGGCTTTTCTTTAGAATTTGAATTCGCAGTAATTTGATAATACCTAGATTTAAGTTTTAAATCCATAGTTTTAGTTATATAGGAGCGTTCTATAGCATGGACTGAGTACGTACATTTAAGGAAAAGAACCAATTAAATGTCACCGTGTATAATATAATATATTCACACAGAGGTTAGAGTTACCCGAAACCCGAGCGGTAAGTTAACCAATTTAAGGTCTTCTTCTTGTCGGTGGCCAGCCGTGTCTGAATGCTCAGGCCACCCAAAGGCTTCTGACTTGACTATTTTATGTACAGAATTGGACCTGTCAGGTACAGTTTTTTATTATAAGTATAGATATCCAAATAATTCATTTATTTATCGCTAATTGATTAATTGTTGTGAAAATCTGGCATAAAAATAACTTCTTTATTACTTTGCGCAACCCGCACTTGCCGGGTCGCCGGGACCGGCGACGGCTTAACGTGCCTTTCAAAGCACGGTAGCGCTCAGTTGGAAAAAAACACTTCTTGTAGTAGCGGTCACCCATCAGCAGAACACGCCGCGAACGTCTCGTTCTCCATACTAATTTATTTTTTAATAACCGATTGTTTCTAGGAACCGCTAGTCGTGCTTCGCTGTGAGCGAGAAAATTAAAGGCAGCATTGCACTAATAATATCATCATCATCATCAGTCTGAAGACATCCACTGCTGAACATAGGCCTCCCCCAAAGAGCGCCACTTTGAGCGGCTGCTTGCCTCCTGCGTCCATCGGCTCTCCGCGGTTCTGACTAGGTCGTTGGTCCAACTAGTGGGCGGCAAGCCTACGCTGCGCCTTCTGGTTCGTGGTCGTCACTCGAGAACCTTTCTTCTCCATCGGTTGTCACTTTAATATATACAATATATATTTATATATATGTGTATACCGGTCTACATGGTATAGATAGACCGTAAAAGTTACGGATATGTAGTTGGTACCTATTTTGTTTCTTCTCTTATACCACAAATACATATTATATCGGCTATACAATACAATTTATCAGGGGTATGTTTACGGGTCAATAGACTGGTATAATAATATTGTATCTACGTGACGATTCGGAGACATCAAAGAACCTACCAAGCCGCGAACTCACGCACCGCTTATTGGTATTTAAAATGATATTACACAGAACTTAGTACACTGCCACTACACGCTGCAAAGACAAAGATCATGTCTAATGCTCATGTTCCACCTATACCGGTAATTGTTGGGAACGATACTCTCGAAGTTGTCGACAAGTATGTCTACCTAGGACAGATTGTCCAATTAGGTAGGTCCAACTTCGACAAAGAGGTGGCGCGAAGAATCCAACTCGGCTGGGCAGCGTTCGGGAAGCTTCGTCCTATCTTTTCGTCCAAAATACCGCAGAGCCTGAAAACGAAAGTTTTCAATCAGTGTGTGTTGCCAGTGATGACTTATGGAACTGAGACATGGTCTCTTACTGTTGGCCTCATTAGTAAGCTCAAAGTCGCGCAGCGAGCTATGGAGCGAGCTATGCTCGGTGTTTCCCTGCGAGATAAGCTCCGGAACGAGGAGATCCGCAGGAGAACTAAAGTGACCGATATAGCTCTTAGAGTTAGTAAGTTGAAGTGGCAATGGGCAGGCCACATCGCTCGTAGAACTGACAACCGATGGGGAAGAAAGGTTCTCGAGTGGCGACCACGAACCGGAAGACGCAGCGTAGGCCGGCCCCCCACTCGGTGGACCGACGACCTGGTGAAAGCCGCGGGGAGCCGATGGATGCAGGAGGCGAGCAGCCGCTCAAGGTGGCGTGCTCTGGGGGAGGCCTATGTTCAGCAGTGGACGTCTTCAGGCTGTTGATGATGATGATGACACGCTGCAAGTGTGCGCTGCTTGGGATTCCGAGCAGCGCACACTTTCAGCGTTCGCTGGCTGGGGTTTCTCGTTGCTGAGCGTGGTGAACACCATGCTTAGCAGCGAGAGAGCGTGGCAGGTTACCGTCTCCTTCTACGAGGCGGTGATGACGCAGAAGAAGGCTGCGGAGCGGGTCAGGGAGGACGATGCCAACTCTGACCCGCTCCAGCGCAGACGGATCGGGGGACGGAGGAGGCATTTTGCGCGTCTTCTCCATCCTCCGTAGTGGGGCCGGTGGCTGATAGTCGGGGAACTTTTTGCCGCACCTACACGGCCTCACACGTCTGGTGGGTAACCGGTGTAAGGTCAGTGGCGCAGACGCCCGAAAGGGCTTACCGCCGCGCGCTGGGGCGAGATAGTGAATGCTAGCGCGACCCTATCTCGCCCCAATCCAGCGGCGGACGGATCTCGAGGGGGTCCGAGTCCCACATACCTCCTGACACCACCACCGTGGTGGCAGGAAAGTGCGAGAGCATTTCTCCCCCTCAAAAAAAATCAAGTACACTGCCACTAAAATAACTTTAAAGTAGTAATTATAACGATAAACATAGTTTTCATTTATCATGAGTTATATGTGTAAAAGTTCATAGAAAAAGGTAGAAATCAGATCAATCAATCTTAAACAAATCAATCTTATGCAGAACGACAAGTTGGTCGCAATGCATGGGTGTATCAAAACTAAAAAGCAAAGTGTAAGCTATGGAGCGTGCGAGTCTGCGTGTTGATGTAACTGGGCCAGATTTTCACGAAATGATTTGAGAATATGCCTCATCCTACCACTTCCAATACTCAAAATAATTGACCGAGCCAGCTCGAAACGTCTGCGTTTCAGTTTAAAGGGATATTAAAATTGGCATTTGGCTGAATTCGGCGAGGCTAAATGATTATTTCGATACACATTGCTGGCTGGAGTAAGGGTATTGGATGGAAGTAACACCAAGCCAGCTTCTCTAAATCCAGCCAAATGTAATAGGTACCCCCTTTAGGCAAAAATGATAATAAGCAATGCGCACGTCCTGCCTGTTCGGAGGACGCATTTCTCAACCGATTCTTGTTTGTGAGCAGGTTTGTTTTTTTTGGGCGATTGAGTTTTTTTCAAATTTTTCATAAGTTAAAGCAGTTTTATTCAAAGACACAGACTCGCGAGGTCTACAGCATACAGAGCCACTAGTATATAAGTTATTTGCTTATAAGTAGGTAATATATAGCAGATAAAGGCACTTAACTGAAACTAAATTATTATTTAATTTATTTTTGTAATCTGACTAATACTTGTACGTAAATGAACGTCATAGTTCACCGCTTACTTTAGCTTAATAAATTAAAGGTCCTAATCTGAAGAGGGTGGGTATTGTGGCAACCCTCTGAACTTGATTAGGGTCTACTTTGTTTTAAATATCACACAGAGTCAGCGTAACGTCCCTTGTTAACTAACCCCTTTTACAAAGAACTCAGTGCTCGATAAATAAAATTATTAATAGTTATTCGGTTTCTAAAGTGTTTCTGATGAATTATTTTTTGGATTCTATGAAACATTTTTGAAACATTGCTGATGAAAAATGTAATGAATATCTAAGTGAATTTTCTACAAATTCATTATCAAAAGAAAAACATCAATAATTATTTTAGCGAAAATGCGATTACCGCCATATTATATACGCTCCAATGCCGCGACCTTAAAATTGAAAATCTAAAACATGTATTTTGTTATCCCAGATAAAGAAATATATAAATACTAGCTGACCCGCCCCGGATTCGCACGGGTTTTTAGGGTTTTCCCAGCAATTATTCGAATTTTTCTCACCGTTTAAACCTTCCCTAGACCTCCACGAACAATTCAAGACCAAGATAAGATAAATCCGTCAGCCGTTCTCGAGTTTTAGCGAGACTAACGAACAGCAATTGATTTTTATATAAATAGAAGAAGATAATAAATATATACCAACTAACTATTTATTATATTTAAATGTATAATAAAAAAATATATAAAACTATTTATTTATATATAAATATATAAATAAATAGTTCTAGTTTTGTTGAATTTTAGATCTATACAATAGTTTAGTTTGTAGGTTTAGTTTAGTATAAAATATATGTACAAATATTTCGCAATATAAATTATTTATTTAGGCATTTTATAACAGGTTGCTACTAAACATATTTTCATTTTTTTTTTAAATCAACGATGGGCTAACAGTTGACCACGGTCTTACCTGATGGTAAGTGACGACGCGGTCGACGATAGAGCATGCTTGCCTAAAAGCATATTTAAAATTAGGTAAATGATAATAATAGGTAGGTATGTATTAAATTCTTGTTATAGAGGCCCTAAAGCATGGTGAATAGTTCGTGAATAGTCTAACACGAAATACATTTCTGTAGGAAAAAAGATAGAATATACACAATGCTCTGTGAAATGTCCACAAATATTTTATTCTTTATGTACCTGTTTTATTTTTACGTTAATGTATGATGTGACAAGCTAGTCGTTCATCATACGGCTGCCCATAACAGTGGCAGTGTCACGCAGAACTCTAAAATGTAAAGTTCCGCGTGACACTGCACCGCGCACGTCATCCTGGGACATCAGCATATGCCTAGTAGGTAATCAGATTGCTAGGCTGTGGGATCAGGTCTTAAAGTTTCATTTGCCCAGTAATTTCACTAGCTACAATGCCCTTCAAACCGGAACACAGTAGTGTTTGCTCACTACTGCTTGGCGGCAGAATACCTAGATGAACTTTGCAGAAAAGTCTTACCACCTAGTTAGCGCGAATAATTAAATTGATGCTTTACATATCGTAGGCTAATCTTCGAAAATTGCTTTTGGTCCAACAATATAAACCAGCAAATCCATAGGCCACGTGAATTTATAATAACAGCGATTTTATTCGCAAAGATTAGATAATGCTGGTGCGATGTACGGTACGGAACACTGCCTCAGATTGGACGCGTTTAATATTAATTTGAGAGACTGGACTGTTCGGAACGTTCACCTACACGACGCGGCCACCCAGGTTAACTTTTTTTTACGTAAATGAGTGACGTGACGAGCCAGTCGTTCGCCTGATGTTAAGCGTCACGGCTGCCCATAACAGATTGCAGTATCACTCGGAACTCTAAAATTAATATAGTTTTGCGTGACACTGCACTGCGCACGCCATCCTGAGACTTCATAAATCATAAAGTCACATTTGCACAGTAATTTCACTAGCTACAGTGCCCTTCAAACCGAACACAGTAGTGCTTGCACACTACTGCTTGGCGGCAGATTAACTGGCAAAGTGGCGGTACCTACCTAGACGAACTTTGCAGAAAAGTCCTACCAGCTAGTGAACCTTTCATTTGAAACCTATATAGGTACCTAGGCACTAGTAGTTCTGCGACAGAAAACCTCGCAAGCACAAAATTTTTTGCAACAATCAAAAGATTTTTTTGCAACAGACAAAAAGTTCGATGAAATTGTCAAACCAGAATGAACAGAATGTTTCGTCAAGATTATTGTAAGGTACGTGAGTCCCAACAACTAGATGAAAGCCAATTTCGCGATTGGAGCAGAGACTTCGCACGCTCGGTCAATAAAAAAGAAGAATTTAATCATAACGCTTGGTTTCTTCTATCGTTGACGGACATCTCCAACGCTTTGCAACTGTAGTTCTGTTCCTAAACATTTCTTGAATCGTATAATTTACAAAAAGCCTTCGTTACATTTTACATAGGCAGGTAGATTATAATTGGCAAGTAAAATGATAAGTTTGCCGTATGGTTCGGACATGAGAGTAGGACCACACCATCTCTTCTCGCAGGTGTCGTAAGGCAGAGAATGTGCAGCATCATTCTCTTCGGTCCGCATTTTTTTTTTTTTTTTTTATGTGATTGAATGACGTGACGAGCAAGTCGTTCACCTGATGTTAAGTGACACGGCCGCCCATAACAGTTGCAGTGTCACCCGGAACTTTAAAACAATAAAGTTTCGCGTGTCACTGCACTGCGCACGTCATCCTGAGACATCACCCAGTCTAGCAATCAGATTACTAGACTGAGTGATCAGATCATAAAGTCTCATTTGCCCAGTAATTTCACTAGCTACAATGCCCTATAGTCAAATGCATTATAGTCAACTCCGATCACCAAGACGCCTACCAAGCATGTGATAATGGCAAACTCTAATAGGGGAGGCCTATGTTCAGCAGCAAAATAAGATCCGAAAAGAGGAGATCCGCAGGAGAACTAAAGTGACCGATATAGGTCTTAGAATTAGCAAGTTGAAACGACAATGGGCAGGCCACATCGCTCGTAGAACTGAGAACCGATGGGGAAGAAAGGTTCTCGAGTGGCGACCACGAACCGGAAGACGCTGCGTAGGCCGGCCCCCCACTCGGTGAACCGACGACCTGGTGAAAACCGCGGGGATTCGATGGATGCAGGAGGCAAGCAGCTGCTCATAGTGGCGCTCTGTGGGAAGCCTATATTCAGCAGTGGACGTTTTCAGGCTGTTGATGATGATGATGTTCACCAGTGGACGAAAAACGCTGATGTAAAGTAAAATGAAACTTATTCTTTAAATGTTTAAGTTATTAATTTTATTTAGCTAAGTCTATGCTGTTTCAGAACGGAATAATAGGTGGCCTGAAGATTAGTAGACCCGGGTTAGCACTGGCGTTAATTGAATGAAGCTTGTCCACTCGGGGGATATAGGTTGACTGTAAATCGAATTCGGCCTTGAATTTTATCTAGGAAAATTGTCAAGTGGCATTTAAAGTGGGTGGAAAGGTCAAGGAAAAGGCTATATTATTTTATATCAACATACGTTGACGCGAATTTAACAGATGTACAAGAACCCGGGGAAAGTGTGGCTTAGCTAAGTTGTATTTTAAATGACTTTAGTACAGACGGCCATAAGACAAGCTTGTAGGTCTTACCATAAGATCAGCCACAGCTAAATGCATGAGCAGCACGTCTAACCGGCTGGCTCTTCCCGATCTTTTTCTCTTGACCAGTTGCGACAGAACCGTTAAGTTCCCCGTAGCAGAGATAACCATGAGCACACTGTACACAGTAATGGAAACCATATGGCCATGGTTGAACCGCATCTCTAAGGGAAGCTCATCGATGCTGTAGTTGAAGTGCGTCCAGTTTTTCTGGGACGCCCCTCCCGGACCCGAAACTTTTTCGTCGATGTTCATGGCTGGTTATTTTCTAGACTGTTCAGTTGGCATGGATGGTTGGAGCATTTTGAAGGAGTGCCTGGAACAAAGATTTGAAAATTAGTTCGCGTGTCCTTTGTTTTTAGATTTGTTAAAAAGGTCGATTTGAAAATTAGTTCGTGTTTCTTTTGTTTTCAGTTTTTGTTAAAAAGGTCTTGACCACAGTACAGTCACAAAGAGACAAAAGGCAAAATAAATATGAGATTTAAGTTTCCAAAAAAGATAGGTATGTGTATTATTTACGCGTATTTATACATACGCAAAACGTAGTGATTTTATGCTCTTTGTTTATATAGACCGTTCACCGTAAGTTGTCCCCTGATCTACTTATACTTATTATTTATAAAATATGCAAGTAAAACATATTAATCTGTGGTGGGTACATACAAGTACAGGGCCATAATTTTGTATGAAAACACAGATTCCACACGATACAGAAACCGCGTCGTTATCGTGTCTTGTGCAAATCGTGTCACAGCAAGGAATCGACAATTTTTGTATTCTGTACTAGCTTTTGCCCGCGGCTTCGCACGCATGTATTATGTTATTTCTACGTTTAGGTAGTCTAATAATAGCTTAGTTCATGCATTTCCTCTATACCAAATCACAAAATCCACAAAAAATTTTCGAAGCTCAGCACGTATTAGCAGATTAGGTAGCACACGTGTAAAAGTGTTGTTTAGGTTGTAGGTAGGTATGGCTTTTCACGTGTCATCAGATCACCTACACATTGATAAAATAGTCAGTTAGAAACTGCAAATCATATGTACATACATTTGATTTGCAGTTTCTAACTGACTATTAAGGCAGGTCTAAGTAGGTACATACCTACTTAGACCTACCTTATACTTAGCCGTTAGTTTTTTTTAAATATACGGCGGGGATCTAGGCATCTAACGAATAAAAGTTTTATGGTATACCTACATACCAGTGATACGTTCGATCTTTTCCTTGTCATTTTCACTTCAACAGATTGTTCTTGTGTTTTCACCATAAAAACCGTTCAAATCTTGATAAGAGGTTCCAGTAAATTTTGTTTAGGTAGTAGTCATACCTACTTAAGTACTTACCTATTATTTAGGCAGTTTAGAAAAATACAAAACAAACACACATGGTCAGTTTTTCACATCCGCGCGCTTTTGGTTCCCTTCCAAAGAGTATCTTTGTTGCATTCACCACATATTTTTTTTTACTTTCATAAGTTTGACTCCATACGAATTGAGTATTTAGCCAGTGTCAATAATAAGATTATATAATACTTACTTTACAGCCGGAGTATTGCATTAACCTATACGTTGCGTACGTAATTAGTTTTGTTAATACTAATTAGAAATCACAAGTATTTACGTACGCCACTGTAAAAAGAGTTGACATTTATATTATGTCCGGTATTTACCACGTTGTCTCATTCCCACTGCAGTTTCAACATAGTGGTGGAAGTGAGAAAATAACATGTGTACAAAGCTCTAATCAGATTCACTTTTGCAAAGAATGTTCAATTTTTAGGGTTCCGTAACAGTTTTAAAATAAAGGAACCCTTATAGGTAACTGTACTTACCTAATAATATTAATAATATGACATTGATAATACTGTTTTTTTATTATTTGTTTTATATTGTATACATTAAATGACTTTTTTTTTAAATATTTTATTTGTAACGCCTTAGACGCTTTTTTGTACTCATAAGTTACAAACTGTGAAATAAATTGAATTTGAATTTGAATATGAATTTGAGGTAAGATCGCTTTGTTGTCCGTCTGTTTGTCTTTCTAAATATCTGTCGAGACCATTACTTATTTTAGGAATAACGGAAAGAATTAAGCTGAAATTGATATCTATGATCAATTAATTCAAATACGGCTATCATCATCATCATCATCATCAACAACAACGTCCTGAAGACGTCCACTTTCAAAGACCTTTCTTCTTCTTGCCAAATTCTAATAAACTTTACAACTTATCCGTAGAGCCAAGCAATTACCACCAAAAAAGAAAAAAGAAGTTTACATTCTGATTGCATAAATACACCCAAAGATATAATTAACCTTCTTGGAGCAACCGAGTAACCAATAATTTTTACTCTAACCTGTGGTTTGTCCCAAATAGAATATAACTGCTTAGTTTGTTCGTTGAAAAGCCCACAGACCTAAAATATTTTAACTATTAAAACTCATTTACTTACGTGAAGAAGAAGAAGAAATCAAAATCGAACGTTACACGGCCATGTTGCTAATTCGAGGATCTTACCATAAAGTATAATTATACTTACCTATATCTAAGTACCCTTAGAGTATAGACTAAAAGCATAGAGAGAACTTCATTATCTGTCAAGCGTACCACTTTTTTGGACACTTTTTATAAGAAGTGGACACTTTGATGTGAATGAGTCTGACAGATTTGTATAGAAAAATATTAGAGTATAGACTAAAAGCAAAGAGGGATCATCAAAACGATAGTATATTTGTACTGCTCACACGTATCGCTACGTCAGTGGCGAAGGAAAGAAACAAAGATATAGTAATTAGCTACACTTGTGAAATTTCACCGTACCGTTTTTTCGACTCGAGTCAACTGTTTTTTCTGTTTGACTTTTCGCAAGCGTAGCTAGTTACTTTATGTTTGTTTCTTTCCTTCGCCACTGACGTAGCGATACGTGTGAGGAGTACAAATATAATATCGTTTTGATGGATATCTCTATGCTTTTAGTCTATACTCTAAGTAAGTACCCTTTTAAAACATTTTTCATAAAATATTTCGTATCATTGGCTAAGTACAAATGTCGTCTAATGCCAAAATAAAAAAAAACATCTACTTTCACACTATTAATATTTGTTGGTATATGTATCTATTTAACTTCTAAAATGCTAAACAAACCTGTAAAAATATAAATAGGAAACCTATAAAATGTTTTGATTCTCTTAGAGTAGCGATACTAATATTACTCTTTGGTCATATCCATTCACAGAGTCTTTTTCTTTAATCTTTGCCTCCAGATAAACATGTGGCACAGAGTGTAGTCGATTGTTTTTTTTTTGGAATCTGTGACAATATGTGGCAGCTTACAACTTACCGTTATGGCGGAAACAGTAGCCAACTTAAAAAAAAACTTATCTAAAACCTTTACCTAAAAACCTAACTTAGTAACGTACCTAAAACCTTCCCATTCATTCAATAACGCATTTAAAAATATTGATAGACAGAGGAGAGTTAGTTGTATGAAACGTGCGCTACACGTATAAGTGTAGCGCACGTTTCATACAACTAACTCTTTTCTCTATGGGAGTCCCATCTCTTCAGCGTAAGCGGTTATTTTCTCTATGCTTACTATAAGTAACCAAAAAAAAAACCATCAAGCGGCCATGTTGTTTACAACTCCGATTCGTTCCGTTATGAAATCTTAATAATTGTCACCAAATTTTTTTAACGATATTTCAATTTTAATATATCCTATGTTAAGCGCCGGTTATTTCTAAGCATATTAGTAAAAACCGCATGAAAATCCATTCAGTATTTTAGGAGTTCAGTCATAACAAACAAACAAACAAACAAACAAACAAACAAACAAACAGACAAAGTGTTTAAAAAGTGGCTTAACGTGATCAGCGGCTAATTTTAAGCCAACCTGTGTATTTTTTTTGTTGATATCTTGCAATTACAGACTTTTTTATCTCTACAGTTTTATTATATGTATAGATAATCTAAGACAAATTACCTATGACAGGATTGACAGGTTTTGGATACCTCGAGTGCGTTCCGAATTAGAACTAAAGGATTTCTCATCCCAAAACTAAAAAAATAAATAAATAAAGGAACGGCTTATATTTATGTGATATAACGAAGCCATGGGTTATTATTAAAAATTAAAAATTGAAAATTGACAGAAAAACTTTAGAAATACCTTCACTTTACATTAAAATTAGTTTTATTTTGAATAATTAATATTAGCATAAGTGGTGGTAACTTTTAACGGGTCGATGTTTCGGAACGCGCCTGAGTGGAACATATGATTTTTAACAGTTCAAATCGCGCCAATCCCAGTTAATTCCACATTCATTGCGCGCGGTTTCGTTCTCATTTCGTAGAGAATAGATTTTTGCAGATTTCTTATGTAAGACAAGGAATTCGCGCGGTTTCGAAGCAAGGAATCGTAAATTGGTCATAAAGAATTAGGGTCCAGATAATGCTTACATAGTACTTTAAATTTACGTTAATACTTGCATATTTTTAAATAATATAAATATATAGACAACTTACGGTGAACGGTCTGTACGTACCCCACTTACCCATTTCATGCATGGTTTCATGTCAGTATTTTATGCCATTTATCTGACGGATAAAATAATACCGATTAAACTGATTAAAACAAAAATCTTTCTTTATTCGATATTTGATTTTACAAAATTTACTTTTTTTCCGCAGCGTTTTTTGTTATTAAAGGACCCAAGAGGTTGTCTCTTGGCGCGCTGTAAATTTTAGAAATAAGTAGACTCTAAGATCTTACCTATAGGTACCTATTTGATTTTTAATGAGCTTGATTTTACTTCAGATAAATCATTTGAGCCGTAGATAGTTTTTGAGAAGTTTATTTCCAATAATATTTCGGTAGCTTTTATCATATTTAAGTACGAGTGAGTCCTTTCCAAATTTGATGTTGGAGTTTTTAGGCAAAGTTTGGTAATCTCCTGCGGCAAATGTTATTTATTACAGAACATTAAGGTCATACGCAGTCAAATCTTTTTTGTAACGCTAAAACCAAAAGTCAAAATGCCAATCTCCTTCCAATCCCTATTTAAATATGATTTTAGTAGGTAGAGTTCATACGCATCGCACTCTATACTCTATAATAATCTACTACTAAAGCTAACTACTATGTTACTACACGACTAGTAGAGTAATGCTGCCCGCGGCTTCACACGCGTGTATGGACCACAGTTTATGGCAAATAAAAGTATACAGCCCATCCCAAAATATCTCCATATTTTTATCAAGCTCTTCAGTCGTAAAACTGCACAAAAAGGGTAAAAACTAAAAGTTACGGTAAAATTGTAATTTTCTCCCATCTGTGTGAAATGGTAACAATTAATTTCGAATTAATCATAATATTAGTGCTGATGGATAATAGATTATTATGTACGCAAGTCCAAATATAATAAAGCCTATATTCAGCAATAGCCGTCTTCCTTGTGTGATGTGTGATACTTAGGTATATATGTATATAAACATCATTACAAACATAGTTGTTATACCTAATAGGAAGCTGTATATATACGTACGTGAATCAGAAACAGCTCGTATATAGGTATAATCCCGAGTGGCTTTAGGTTTGCGGTCATACAAGCAATATTAATAGTTAGGCAGAATTTCTGAGCCAATGATCCGGCACTATAGGTAAGTAGGTAGGTAGGCACTACAATATTCGCGATTGGGACGTGGAGTACGATGTTTTATGATTTATACCAATATCGCCTGTAGGGTAATCATAATCATCACATTATTTTTTAAAGTAAAGGAACAAAATACTGCTTTAGGGTAATCAACATTAAGGTACGATGAGGTAGTTGCGCCCCGCGGTCTTACCCGCGGGTTAGAAGTATTACCTATACGTGTTAATCCAGCGTAAAATCTATCTGCATTCCAAATTTCATCAAAATCGGTTCGGTAGTTACCAAGATATTATATAAGGTAACAAACATTCACACACACACACACACCCACACACACACACACACACACACATACACACACACACACACACACACACACACACACACACACACACACACACACACACAACTTTCGCAGTTATAATATTAGTAGGATAGGATAGGATTAATTTTCAATGTAACTTGGAAATTTAATTTGTATTAATTTAATTTTAGTAACGGTTGCAGGTTCAAATCCCGTTCATGATAAAAAATCGTTTTTCATTAAATATTAATCTGTTTGGTACGATGTTCTCGTCGTTGTTGAGAAAAACGGTTACCTATGGAGTGTTCGGTACAATATAATTAGGTATGATAGTAGTAATACACACAATTAAAGCTACAACATATCTAGTATAATTAGAATTTTAATGAATCAGCGGTGAGCTTAATACTATGTCCTAAATAAACGTCTTTTTATACCAGAAATTGTTATCCAAGTGGGTACACGAAGAAACCGTATACAAATTTTCTCAATTATTATATTAATAGGATTTGGCAGTTCAGCCTTCCACCACTGTTCTTTGAAATTCAAGGTCTCTACAATTAATTAACCGATAATTTTGTGGCCGACTCTCTAACAACCCGTATAGAAGCTTTGATATAAACTAAAAGGAAATTTTGTCAGCTAATTATTAAATTAATTCAAAAGTTTCAAAAAAAGGTAATGAAAGAAGATAGTTACTAGTCAACTTATTATGTATGTGACGGGGGTACACCCCATCATGATCGTTAGCACTCATCGTTAACTTTTCAACTGTGGGCGTCGCCGGTGGGTAGTGATGGATGAAGAAAACAAGAGCACAGTAGTTATATCAAGCCACGAGTTTTTTTTTTATGTAAAGGAATGACGTGACGAGCTAGTCGTTCGCCTGGTGTTAAGCGTCACGGCCGCCCATTACAGATTGCAGTGTCACTTGGAACTCTAAATTAAAGTTTCGCGTGACACCGCGCACTGCGCACGTCATCCTGAGACATCAAACAGTCTAAAAAAGATTTCTAGACTGTGAGATCAGTTCTTAAGTCTCATTTGCCCAGTAATTTCACTAGCTACAATGCCCTTTAAACCGGAACACAGTAGTGCTTGCACACTACTGCTTGGCGGCAGAATAACTGGCAAAGCGGTGGTACCTACCTAGTCGAACTATGCAGAAAAGTCCTACCACCACGTATCGTAGAACGCGCGATGGTTCAGTATCGACTACACGCGTCGATCGCCGAGGGAAGAATGTGTCAAAAACGATTTGACGTTTGACAGCGCGCACGTCACCAACTCCATCGAACGCCACCAGGTGGCGCTGGCGTCCCGGATACGACTTGATTGCGACATAATTATGTATATTTGTACCCTCTATATTATCTGTGCCTCAAGTAAATTGATGTGAGATTTCTTTAGCAGTGAACTAACCAACTAGTTTAGTATAACATACTTACTTATTAAAAATCAGACAAACTTTTCAACCTACTAATAAAGGACTAATCCAACCTACGAATTAGTACAATTATTAGAATGATTGATAGAAAAGTGTTGAAGTCGTTACGTAACTCGTAAGTAGGTAGCTATCTCTACGGTTCCGTTACTCGCAATTACAAAAATATCGACCTACATTTAACTTATTATCAGTTAATTTATTAAAATAATGCAAAGGACCATCACAGCCTTAGGTATCTGTTAACCTTGTAATGAATTCCGAGAATTTTTCAAGCACTTTTAAGCGAAAGAAAAAACACTTCGCAGAATAAAGTCGCATTTTTATACATACAAAACAACAATTATAGTTAGCTATCTTATCTGCTTCTTACCTTTGAATTTTGCCATTTGTTTTCGAAACATTTAAACAAGGGTTATCAAGGCGATAGCGCCGCCCTCTCTTAAAACGTTCCAATTAGTAAAGTTTTGCACAAAAAATATTCGCCTGTAATTTTATATTTCTTTTCGGGTTGTGAAAAATCGAGTAATTAGAAGTATTGTGTTTCAGGGTTAAGAGGCTCGTCTTCTATGTTGTAATTAAGGGTGGCGTTGAAGGAAAACAAAGGATCAAACTAGTACCTATATTTCACATCTTTTGATAGATCTTAATTTGCGTCTGCGGTTCCAAGGAGAGATTAATAGATAGTGATGCCTGACAGAATTTTGGTATAATACTAAAGTGACTTCGAAGAGTGAACCTTACACAAACAAAACTATGTAACACTGTGTATGTTTTTAGAAAAACGTAAGCTTTTGATTCCTCACATGGATGTCAAACTATGCACTTAATCATTTACCAAACATTTTAAAACATATATTTTTATTTAATTTGCCATTACCAGGATGTATTATAAAGGTACTTAGTAATGAAACTGATTTTTTTAAAGCACTAGGATATAAAGAATCACTCATTAATCATGCACACGAGCCACTTGCCTACACGAGAAGAAGAAGAAGATCATGCAAAACTGTGGTAGGTTTATTTATGATGCATGCTACTCGGTAAATTCATTGTTACAGAGGCTACTGACGCGGGTCCTCAAATTTTATCAAGGGCGAATCTCTTTGACCACAATGTAACAAAAAAGGGTGCGTGGGTAAATATTTCAGAAAGAAATCCTTGCCAAATAAAATACCAGAATGCCTAGTGTAGCGTTACCGAAGAACGTCGTGGAAAATGTACAACAATTTACAATGTGTTAAAAGCCGGATATAAAAGGTAGATTTATGTTTTACCCTGACGTTGAAAAACGAGGCATGTTCTGCACTTAAACACAAAGAAGAGAAAAACAAAACAAAAGAAAACAATAAAGAGAAAGAGGAAAAACAATAGTTTCTGGTTTTCGTCAGAATCGTTTCTTCAATACCACGCGTTATACTTCGACTTCGGTCAACTTCATGAAGTGACTTCATGATGTTTTTAATAGCTGTGTATTATAGTGGGGCTTTTTAGAGCATTATTCTTTGCCCCTAGTCCATAAAAAGAAGACGCCTTCGATAAAACACTTGTCTTTTTGTTTGTTAATTGTTCGTGTGGCCTTCAGGCCAAAACAGCTGAATCGATTTGAATGGCATCATCGTCATCATCATCATCATCATCATCATCATCATCATCATCAGCCTGAAGACGTCCGCTGCTGAACGTAGGCCTCTCCCACAGAGCGCCACTTGCAGGTTTTCACCAGATCGTCGGCCCACCCAGTGGGGGGCCGCGGCCTACGCTGCGTCTTCCGATTCGTGGGCGCCCCTCGAGAACCTTTCTTCCCCATCGGTTGTCAGTTCTACAGTTGAATGACAGACAGTACACAGTTGATATGCTTACACTCCCGAGATCATCACAGGGTACTTTTTAGGGTTCCGTACCCAAAGGGTAAAACGGGTCCTATTACTAAGGCTCCGCTGTCTGTCTATCTGTCTGTCTGCCTGTTTGCCTGCCTGTCTGTCCGTCTGTCACCAGGCTGTATCTCATGAACCGTGGTAGTTAGACACTTGAAATTTGCACAGATGATAAAAAGAAAAGAAAGAAAAATAATTTATTTGTGACAAAGAACACAATAAACAGTACAAATACGATTAACAGTAAATTGCCATTCGCCACAAATCGGTCCCAACTCAGATTAATGCTGCTTAATGATGTACTTCTGTTGGCGCCATAACAACAAATACTAAAAACAAAATAAAATAAATATTTAAGGGGGCTCCCATACAACAAACGTGATTTTTTTGCTTGTTTACCACAGATGAGTCAGATGGCGCTGCTTTTAATAATACTACTACTCAACACTAGATGGCAGGGATAGATGGTACAGAACCCTTCGTACGCGAGTCCGACTCGCACTTGGCCGATTATTATTATCGTTTTGTGAGTTTATATCGCGGAAAAGCGGGTAAAATAGCGGTTCGCCGTGGCATAAAGCGCCGCATCGGGGTTTACCCAAATCATTATAGCCAATAGTATCATCAACAGCCTGAAGACGTCCACTGCTGAACATAGGCCTCCCCCAGAGCACGCCACCTTGAGCGGCTGCTCGCCTCCTGCATCCATCGGCTCCCCGCGGCTTTCACCAGGTCGTCGGTCCACCGAGTGGGGGGCCGGCCTACGCTGCGTCTTCCGGTTCGTGGTCGCCACTCGAGAACCTTTCTTCCCCATCGGTTGTCAGTTCTACGAGCGATGTGGCCTGCCCATTGCCACTTCAACTTACTAACTCTAAGAGCTATATCGGTCACTTTAGTTCTCCTGCGGATCTCCTCGTTCCGGAGCTTATCTCGCAGGGAAACACCGAGCATAGCTCGCTCCATAGCTCGCTGCGCGACTTTGAGCTTACTAATGAGGCCAACAGTAAGAGACCATGTCTCAGTTCCATAAGTCATCACTGGCAACACACACTGATTGAAAACTTTCGTTTTCAGGCTCTGCGGTATTTTGGACGAAAAGATAGGACGAAGCTTCCCGAACGCTGCCCAGCCGAGTTGGATTCTTCGCGCCACCTCTTTGTCGAAGTTGGACCTACCTAATTGGACAATCTGTCCTAGGTAGACATACTTGTCGACAACTTCGAGAGTATCGTTCCCAACAATTACCGGTATAGGTGGAACATGAGCATTAGACATGATCTTTGTCTTGTCCATATTCATCTTAAGACCAACCTGCTGGGAGACTCTACTGAGGTCGTTGAGCATGGTGCTAAGGTCCTCGAGCGATTCCGCCATTATGACTATATCATCGGCAAAACGAAGGTTAGTGATGTACTCGCCATTTATGTTGATGCCAGATCTTTTCCACTCCAAGAGCTTGAAAACATCCTCCAATGCGTTTGTGAACAGTTTCGGAGAAATAACGTCTCCCTGTCTCACGCCTCTTTGCAATGGAATTTGTTCCGTACTCTGGTCCTGTAGTCGGACTGACATAGTGGCCTTACTGTACAAACACTTCAAAACTTCGACATACCTATAGTCAATTTGGCATCGCTGCAAGGACTGCAGCACCGCCCAAGTCTCGATTGAATCGAAGGCTTTCTCATAGTCCACAAACGCTAGGCATAACGGCCGATTATACTCTTCGGTCTTCTGTATAATCTGGCGCAGCGTATGGATGTGGTCTATGGTGCTAAAGCCTTTTCGGAAACCGGCTTGTTCGGGAGGCTGGAATTCATCAAACCTGCGTGCGAGACGATTCGTAATGACTCTCGAAAACAGCTTATACACATGACTCAAGAGCGAGATGGGCCTATAGTTCTTCAATAAGGTGTTATCGCCTTTTTTGAAGAAGAGCACCACCACGCTCTTGTGCCATGCCTCTGGCGTTATACTTTCAAGGATGACAGAATTAAATAACTTCTGGAGGACTAAAAGTACCGGTCTACCACCCGCTCTCAGAAGTTCGGTCGTAATTCCATCTTCACCTGGTGCCTTGTTGTTTTTAAGCTGTTTGAGGGCCATTCTAATCTCGTACAGGCTGACGTCCGGGATATCTTCGGTATAGTGTCGGACTAACTTGGCTCTGATGTCCTGAGCTGTGTTAGTAGCGGGCTTACGTGTCGAGGTGTATAACTGTCCATAGAAGTTCTCGATCTCTCTCAGAATCTCAGGCTTGGATGAAATGACGCTACCATTTTCGGTCTTCAGTTTTGTCATTTGGTGTTGCCCAATAGACGAATCCTTTGCGAACACTTTAGAGCCTTGGTTCCGCTCAATTGCGGCCTCAATACGTGAAGTACTAAGAGCACGCAAGTCGTGTCGCAAGGAACTCCAGATTCGTCTATTGAGTTCACCGTAGGCTGACATATCAACTGAAGACTGCAGCTTCATTTCGCTCCGGTCGGCCATTAGCTCAAGAGTTTTTTCTGAGAGCTTTTGAGTCTTCTTTCGGCGTTGGGTCTTAAAGAATTTCGATCCAACAGCTTGGACAGTTTCCACCAACCCGTCGTTTAGCTCGTCCACTGTGTTACAGTCGGCTAGGCACTGGAAGCGATTTTGGAGTTCCAGCTGAAAGCCTTCGGGGTTTTGGATTTGGACAGGATTTGGACGGAGCGTAGACTTCACCAGACAATAGTATACCTAATCTATATTATCAATCGGCGAGCAAATGATTTCCGAGAACGCGGGCCGTGTTCGCATAAACCCCTTTCGTTATATAACGTAACCAGAAAGGGTTGCAAGGGTTGCTAAGCGTTCGATTTATTTTATTTCGCGTTTTATCTGCTACATCTTCACTGGATATAATATTAGGTCGGGGAAAAGGTTCTTCGTATTTTGTTCGAGACCTCTATATAGAATGTACGGAACTATCTGCATTTTTGATGTCTACGTATGTGCAAAATTTCATCGAAATCAGTTCAGCTATTTCAGCTTGAAAGCCACGAATACCCACAGACAATGTTTCACTTTTAGGGTGAACTTTTCAAGTGGGCGTCGTAGGCCAAATCCGAAACTATATGGGGAAAAAAAGTACTCAAAGGAGTCACGGCCCGATTTTGATTATAACCAAAACCGCATCATTTATTGAGAAACTGACACAGTAAATGTAATGCTAGGTCTAAATTGCACATGTCGTGAGGTCAGTTTACCCACATCGGGCATTCAATATTATGTACATATGCATAACAATGTCATTGACAACTTCACATCCATTTTACATTAATCATTGACACAAACGTTAGTTACTAACATGGAAGAAAGATATACTTACTCTACATAATATAATGTTTTAAAATGGATAGCGTTGCTGTTTCAAATAATAATGATAATAATATTTAATAAAAAAAACAATGACAATAATTAATGGATCTGAAACTGTTCCATATATAACATTACATTCATAACAATATAATAGGTAGATGTCAAAATTCAATCAATCCATATAATGTCAGCAGATTTATCTCTATTAAAAAAATCTTTTAGGTTATGAAATGTTTTTTATATTAGCCACTGCTTTTGAAAAATCAATAGTCCTAGCCAGAAATCTAACCAGTTGTATTTGAAAAAAGAAATCACTACTAGTTATAATTAGTAGGTAGGTATGGATATTTATAACGTCTCGGTTTTGCCGGCTAGGATTTCAAAATAACGTTTATGTACATTGTACCTATAAAGTAAGTAGCTGCCTTCCCAAATGTGTTTACGGAGAAAATTACAAAAAGAAGGTTTTATCATCGGCTTTTTTGTGTCAGGCCAATATTGGGATTCGATATTGCAAACGTGACGAGTTTTACAATTAGGAAACGGATGTGTACCAAGCGAACAACCCTTTATCATGGGGTGAGTAAGCAGACGTGGCTGAATTAAATAAACAGGCTGATCATCAAGAGAGTCAATGTACTTACGTTACCATGCTACACGTTGCCACGAGTAGCATGGGCTGTAGAAATCGTCTATCTTTTCTCTCGAGAAAGCGTTCGACACGAAGCGTCATCAACTTTATGTTTCGTTATCATTGGCCAAACGCTTTCTTGAGAGAAGAGATAGCATGTCGATTTCTACCTTAAAGTATAGATTAAAGCATTGAGTGATCATCAAAACGATATTATATTTGTACTGGTCACACGTACCGCTACGTCAGTCGCGGAGGAAAGAAACAAACATATAGTAATTAGCTACGCATGCGATAAGCATCGCACCATTTTTTTCGACTCGAGTGAACTGTTTTTTTATACAAATCTGTCAGACTCATTCACATCAAAGTGTCCACATCATATAAAAAGTGTCCAAAAAAGTGGTACGCTTGACGCATAAATAAGTTCTCTCTATGCTTTAGTCTATACTCTAAGATTTCTACAGCTCATGCTAGCCGTCTATGAGGCAGGTACTGCCGTTCAGTACAGAGGGCTTTGTTCGCTTGGGGTGAAATAGTATCTTTAATTATTTAAAAGACCATGATTATTATATGACTATGAGTAATATGATTATGGGTATTAACCCATAATCATATACAGCTTCAGCTTACGCATACACACTATTGTAAACCCTGAAAGGGTGATTTTTAGCAGACTTCAAAATTTTCAATTCAGTTGTATTTTTTTTTCTTATCTGTTTATGTTTGTTACCTCAGGTTTAGGGAGTTTCTAACCATTGGTTAGCTTGACTACGGGTCAAAAACCCCACCCTTAGTGTATCTTACTCAGCCCTATTCAAACCAGCGCGTTATTCGTACCGCTGTGGGTAGCGGTATACCGCGCGGGATTCCACCCGGGTATTTTGTATGAAGTTTTGCTCAAGTTTCGCTCTGGCCGCGGAACTTCAATACAAAATACCGAGTGGGATCCTGCGAGGTATTACCGCTACCCACAGCGGTAAGAATAACGTGCCAGTTTGAAATTGAATAGGGCTTGGACGACAAGTTTTCTCGCGGTGCGCATGCTAGGCGGCCAGGAGAACAGCCTGACATCCGCGGACATAATATGAAATCTTTTTTGCCCAAACTGAAACGGAGACGCTTCGCGCTCACTCGGTCTATTATAGAGATATATAGCTGAAGAAACAGTTTTATGTGAATTTTATTTCCATGATATCAGTATTATCATATTATGTAGGTTGATGTAGTAGTGTGTAGTGAGTACTCCACTTTGTGGCCTAGTTAATCAATGCGTTCATACATTATACGCAGTAAACTTACTCCAAGCAAGCCGCGCCCCCTTACCTCAGTTATCAGTAATGTGGACACCTCGCGATGAACTCTGCTATCGCGACTGACTTCGGCTCAAGCGTGCACGTGCCTTCCTGGTACATTTGGCGTGGTTGTTTAATTTGTTTAGAGTTTTTAGAGCGTGTCTTTTAATACTCCATTCGGGTAGCACGACATTCGCCTTTGATCTTGGGCAATCCGTAATTGGTCAAACGCTCTTTTGGAATAGAATATAGAATAGGATAAGTTAATTCAGCTTCCACATATTATATTTAATAGGCTTGGGCAAACACATTCACCTTTGTGAACTCGTTCATTAAATCTCGTTCAGTAAAAGGAACTCGTTCTTCTAACTCGTTCAGTAACTCCTTTCGTTCAATGAATCCGAACGATCGATATGATGTGCGAGTCTCTGCGATCTCGTTCGGATTTACTGAACTCACTGAACTGCGAACTGCTGAACGATTTTCAAAGTTTCTGTTCAAAGTTCTCTACACGAACTGGGAACGACTGAACAAAAACCGTCCGTGGAGGTGAACGAGGTTCATTTCGTTCACCACAACTGTGCAGTTCTTGGGAACGACTCGTTCAGAAGTCACGCAAGTCTAATATTTAACACATACAAAACCCCATTGATATATTATATTGCATAAAACCCACAGTATGGGAATAAGTATTAGGTATGTTTGTGTGGCTCTTGTATGATTATTATTTTCGTCAAAACATGAGATTCATATGTATAGAGTCTAGACTTTGACTCTGAAATTGTGTAGGTATATTTATTTACGCATATTTCATTTCCATTGCTTTGTATATTTATAGGTACGTAACATGTTCTATACAATAAAACTCATTCTAATGTACACGTATAGAAAATTTGTTTTCATTATTGTATAAGTACAATATGACGGCGAGATGCCGTCATATTCTTTGAGAAATGGCACGATACTTAATAGGTACCTACTATAAGTATCTTTATGGATATGTTTAGGTATAAGGTACCTACATATATCTACAAAGATGACATAGTTCCTATGAAACATTTGTTTTAATATAACTTCATCAAACCTCGAGAAAGAACATTATTTATGAGAATAATCGACAAAACCTTTGAACATAACATTTTTTCCAATGTTCATCAGGTAAATCCATACCGACCGTTTTATAAAGCCATTGTTTTTGTTATCGGATTTCGATTGAACTGATATTCACGTCACGACATCGTTCGCAATCTCGCCATCAACAACTATTGTTGTTGTCGTGAAGGGTCACCGTGACCCTCGAAGGTGACGCTGTGTTGTTAGTGTCAGGTGTCACCGCTGCAGACATCGTTAGCGTCCGATGGTATCGCAACGGTGCGCAGGAACCGCGTGGGTCGTGACCTCTGCAAAGGTGACTGTAGTAAACAAGAACTCTAGAGCTGTTAAACAAAATTATTTTCAGTCAGAAGGATTTTCACATGAGCTACAGCGGATACCGGTGGGCGGCGCGGCAGTTTCTTCTGATCCCCGTTGTTCAAAACACTGTTCACCGATCTGGCAGCAAAATTTTGGCCAACACTTTAGATGCTAAGATATTATTGTGAGACAGTGAAAGACTTAAGACTATGTAGGTACCTAAGTCTACATCAGCGGTTAACTGCTTTGCACGAAGCAAAGCAGTTATGCATTCAGAATCATATAGTTCTTGCGGTTGGTAATAAAACACACGACCACGTAATTCACGTAATGCACAGACCATGTATCTGTGTTTATTCAGACTTCACTTGCAAGTGGCACGCGATTATCATCTGTGGTGGGGACCGTGCACCAAGAAGAGACGCGTGATGATTCCACGATCTAATGAGATAGCCGGGTCGGGACCCGACCTTCCGAATGCTGATAACAAGGGAGATTGAGATGTTTTTGTCCCTCTACTTGTTATTATTGTTGTCTGTTTCTTGAGTAGGTATATGGCTTACAATTGACAGTACAACATTGTTTAATTACACAAAATAGAGTTCAGATAAAATCCCTGCCGCCATACAGTGCAAACTAGTAGGTACGGAGGGTAGTCGTAAATCTTTCGAATAATTTGTTTTGGCTACTTTGACCACTTATACATAATACATAGGTAATATTAATAACATACCTACTAAATTAGTTAACATAGTGATAAACATTTAAACTAATTCACTGTACTAGCTTCGCTAATATCTTGAAATATGTAACGATCATGCATGGACCGGCTCAACATAATTATTATAGACGCCGTGATATAGTTTCCATCCTACCTACAAGGGATGGAGATCTCGTTACAGTAACTGCAATGGCGATCGTAAAAAGTATTATTTTGTTTTTGAATCAGCCAGTTTATTATTATTATTTTAAGTTCTATCTTATTATTGCTGATTTAGTCTGTTTTAGGGTCATAGTATGTATACTTACACTTCATAATTTGTAATTGTTTAATTTAGTCCCTATCCCTACATATAATAAATGTAGGTAATGTAACTCTGGTGCACTACGGAACACACACATAATTATATCAAATGTAATTTCTCCCATAGGTTCTATTATTAAAAAAATATCGCTTGCGCGATGCAGGCCCCGCGGCTTTTGCCCTTTTTCCATACATTATCTAATTTTATTTGTATCAGCGCCATCTAGGGACTGTGATATGTCGTTGTTTGTTTGTTACGACTGAACTCCTAAAATACAGATACTGAACTGATTTTCATGCAGGTTTCACTAATATGCTTAGAAATACAAGGCGCTTCAATTAGGATACATTAAAATTTAAATATCATTAATTTTTTTCGCTCAAAAGTATTAATATTTCATTACAAAAAAACGGAATTATAAACAACATGGCCGCTTCATGGTGAGTTTTTTTTTGGCTACTGACGGTAACTTTATAGGCACAGATTAAAGAAAATAATCTTTGTGCAAGGAAGGATATGACCAAAGAGTAATATAACCGCTACTCTATGACTTAACTTTGTTTACTACCTATCCATAACGTAACTTTGATAGTAATACAACAGTCGAAAGCTCATTATAATCAATTTCCGTAGTAAATATGCAATAAACAGCGTATTGAAACTATCAAAACAATTAATAGTTTTTCTATTTAAGTCTTTACAGGTTGTTTGACGCTTTCGGAGTAAATTAGATGGGTACTTACTACTTACATACCAAAAAGTATTAAAACTTACATAATTCAAATTTTTATTCAGTTTTTCGATTTAGAGGGTTCTGGGTCTAGCCTTTGGATTTACTTCCTGGGTGTGATTTTACAAGCAGCAAAACTGGGTGTGGCTGATAGAAAACCTTTTGCGGCGTTTACCAAACGGAGTCAAGATCTAAGATGATAAGATTTCATCAAAATCAGTTAAAAGTAAAGCCATTTCTTTTTTTTTCAACGGGCAAATTGCCTTTATTACTCAAGCTCACTACTACAATAATAAAAACTAAACTAAACTAAACTAAGCTAAACTAAACTAAACTAGCTACACTACCTACTACAAAGAACACTTATGGACTGTATAATAGCCGCGATGGCCTATAGACAGTCCAAGTGCTCCAGCCCACTACCGGTAGGTAGCGTACCCAATATGCTGGCCGCATTGCCACGTTGAATTGCAATGCTGATGCGTTGGGCCAAATAAGTGCCAGCATTTTGGTCACGCGTTAATTCCTATGCAATGTAAGAAATATACAGGCTTGCCCTAGTGCGGGGATTACTAGCAATGTGTCATTTACTGTACATTTTTTGGTAAATAAAATATTTTGTATTTGTATACCATGCATGCAGAACAAAGACCAGAGTTTATGAAAAAACAAAGGTAGTGCGATCCTTAACTTAATGCTGTGAATATTCGACAGCTTTAATATTTTCTGATAGGCCATAGACTTAGAAGTAATTAGGGCGAATTCTGTGGTACAAGCATCTTTTTAGGATGTGACACAAGTGATATCTGCTGGCTGGCTGGCTCTGCAAAAATTTAACAAAACACCTTAGATGTAAATAAATAAATAAGATGTAGGTTAAATAGATTGGCCTCAAAACGATATTATTGTGCTTCATTTGTCATTGACATCATAACTGTTCAAATTACAGTTACTTAAATACTTTTTACTGGCAACATATATATATGTCCTGCAAGTATGACGAAATACCGAATATAATAGAGCATTGCAAATATGACGCTTAAATTATTTTTTTAGCACAGGTGAGCAAAGGCTTATTTGGCGCAAGGAACTTGGACGTATATTGGGTCAGCGCAAACGGGCCACAGACCACAGCCACCGGTGGCTGTCGTGCGCCACCGCCATACTCAAAGAGTATAGTTAAAGGAGGCCATACTTTCGCAGCAGTAGCGGTAGCGTGCGACAGTCATCCATCGGCCTTTATATAATCCAACGCGTGGCAACGCCGCGGGCAGCAGCTAGTAGTAAAGAAACTATGAGTATATTCATTCAATAAACATAAGTACCTAGTTAAGCATTTGAAGGTATAACGTGGTGCGCTGACCCTTAGGTAATAGTAGATTTGCGAACATGCCGCACCAAGTGCTTTGCTGACTATTTATCACGCAAACTGCTAGGGAATGTGACTCACTCCCGGCTTCCTTGTTTCCAGAGAAAGAGAAATAAAATTTGGGTTTCATTAAGACTAGGTTGAATAGGCTTCATAGGTCTACGTGCCACGCCTTCGATTGCATCGTCGCTTAAGTCGCTTTAACATTTAGTCAGTTGCGGTCAAACCTTAGCCTATTTGTACAATAGCAATACAAATAACCAATTTAACCAAATTATTTTGCGTCGCAAAACCAACTAATATACTAATATACTAGGTAATAGACTTAACAACCTAATACTTAGTTTCTATTTACACAAGAATTTGTAGACGAAGAGGCTTTTGATACTAAAGCTTCTGACAAAATATAGGGCAACCGCTTGTATATAGGTACCTATTCTAAACGAAAATGTAAATTTATTTTTATTATTCTATGAATCATGATAACTATTTGTGATAATAATCGCCTTGTTTAGGGGGTAACAAATGATTTAAAATGAAATATCCTGAAATTACTAAAACAATACTCTCATACACAATACTCTTTAATAATAAAGTTAAATGGTATTTATTTGTAGCCAGCGAGACCCTAAGGTAGGAAGTAAATAATAATAGATAAATAATAACAAAAAATAATAAAATAATAAAAATAATAATAATAATAATAAAACAAAAATAATAATATATAATATGGATAATAGGTAATGCGTTATACAATAAAATAAATAATAGCTTACTCATTTCAATGATAAAACAAAACAAGATACCAATGATCGTTCTTGAATAAATTTACATCAATCGATTTCTGGACGATTATATGAGTATCGATTTTGAAATTAGATTCAGTTGTGATTTTAAACTTATACTTTTGACGAGTTTACGTTTAAAGGGAATCAAGTGGAATTAATTTAGAGAATTGGTAATTTAGTTCAGTTGATTAATAGACTTCAGTTCTATCATTAGCAAGCTGTAAACCGCAGCGCTCTTCGCGTCTGCAGACTAAAGTCAGTTGCGAACAGCGCTGCCGCCGTACCTATCGCTTCGCTTTATTCTTATAGGTAGAGGTTAAATTTTCGTCATAGTATGTACAATATGTATTTTTGTACATAGTTTACTTGTACTATTATCGACCGAGGAGTGAATGAACTGAGCAAAAGTCTCTGCTTCAACTCGCGATTTTTGCTTTCGTCGGTCTGGATGTCCATACTCGCAACCTATGACGCATTTTTCAAAGAATCTTGACGAAACTTGATGTATATACAGGCTCTACGAGTTGAGGGATTTTTAGTCGTTGGCGATTTTTGATTGGAGGGAAAACCCCCAAAAAGTTTGCTGCGGCGCCATCTTTCGGCCAATTTTAATAATATATGGCAAAAGCATTGGGTATTCGATTCTAAACTAGAGAAAAATCGGTCAAGAAGTTGTCGAGATATAAGGCCGTAAGGTCTAAGTTTGGGACATACTAATTAAGGGGGGGGGGGGGGGGGGTTTGGGACTTACTTTTTACACATCATCCGGAAGACGTCCACTGCTGAACATAGGCCTCCACCATAAAACGCCACTTTGGGCGCCTATCATAGGAGGGGATTTGCCATAATCACCATGATTGGCAGGCGGCTTGGTGATCGCAGAAGATTTTAAGGTACCGAGGAGAATGCTGCTGCCCATTTTCTAGATATTCCTTTAGCGGGCTCTTACGGCTCCCACGGGAAGAGATGGGGTGGTCCTATTCGCAAACCGGGACCACACGGCTGGTAATTAAGTACGTAATGTATTTAATATCATACAGTGTTTTCCCAGCGGCGACGCGGTGTTAGAATAAGACCACCCCATCTCTTTCCATGGATACCGTGAAAGCCGGGTAAGGGATATATCCAGAGAATGGCCAGCAGCATTCTTCGGCACATTAAAATGTTCTGTGATCACCAAGGTACTTGCCTATACCAAAACAATACCCAATAGGCCACTGAAAACATCTTTGATGGAAACTTTTCCAATTTCTACTTGGTGATACGACAACAAAAGAGGGAGTATATACACGCCTTCGCGAGTATTTGAGGCAGAATGTAATCCATTTGTGTTATTTTAGGTTCTATAAACATAACAATACGTAAAATCATGAATAGATGTGATCGATACGTAGGACCGACGACAATACGAGTAAAATATTATATTTGATAAACTTTGTATTGTTTTTTGTAAAAGAAAAATGTGCCAAAAATGTGTAAATGCAATAGACTCAAAAGGTGGCAACACAAGGCGTGGATAACAACTGGCTCTTAAGTTAGACTGCTGGAACACTGTTATTATATATGAAAGGATTTTTTTAAATATTATACCTCAAAGGGTGAAATGGCGTAGTAAAGTTCGCCTGAAGAAAGCACGGGAAGAAACGCAAGCCGCTGTACCTAAACTAAAAGAATAATGAAACAGTTAACACAACTAAATCATCATTCCCTTACGCCCACGTCCATCGTCCCTAAAACAATGCAACATTAACTCGATAAGTCCTGCCATATTGCGTCAGAGTGTGACGCTGCAGTAGGCGGTGACCTGACGTTTTCTGACGCTGCTTATTGACGTCACCCGCTCCGATGAACTTTTAATTGACACCGTTTAGTTTTGATGGACACACCATTACTACAGACTGGGTCAGGATTGTGCTGTAGTGGCTACTATAGATATGACCGTTTTCAGGTAAAATTAAGATTATTTTAAAGAAACAGAAATAATGAGGACCATGGCTTCTAGTATAAATGCCTATTACATTACACTAAATTCAGGCCCCTAGTTAGGGGCCTACAACTAACTGGGTAGCAAGTAATGCACCATACTTCTCCCTAAATTAAGAGCCCTAACTGCCTGATTGCGATTACATTACACTAAAAACACACACACACACACACAGACATACACTGAATCATTTAGAGGCCTAAATTTAGTGTAGTGTAACTGCGACATAGCTGTGGCCATGGTCAATCAATCTAAACATACCTACATGTAGTTATAACCACGTTATTCTTTTTACACTAACACTATATACTTCCTACGTTGTCAATATTGTTGTAACCAACACATTACATTCAAAACTTGCGTGGGTGTTAGGCTTTTAGGCCCAGAGTTCACAAGCTCAAATTACTAATGAAAAATTTATTTATTTTACTTCACAACACTAGTTTACACATCATCATCATCAACAGCCTGACGTCCACTGCTGAACATAGGCCTCCCCCAGAGCGCGTCATCTTGAGCGGCTGCTCGCCTCCTGCATCCATCGGCTCCCCGTGGATCCGATCTTTCACCAGATCGTCGGTCCACCGAGTGGGGGGCCGGCCTACGCTGCGTCTTCCGGTTCGTGGTCGCCACTCGAGAACCTTTCTTCCCCATCGTCAGTCGGTTTCGGGTCGGTTTTGGGTGTCGGTTGTCAAGTTTACACGCGGGTCCATAAAAGTATAAAATAAAAAAAACTGTGTTGTTTACTCTATTTTCATATTTATTCAAAGCTACAATAAGCTGAAATACAATATGAATCTGAGGAACTATACATAAGTCTTATAAAGTAAGGTGCCTGTACTAGGATAAACCTGTGTCACAGGTGTATTAAATTAAAGACCCTTACATTTTGTCACCAATCATCACCTTTACCATGTACTTCCGTTGTGCAAATAGGACCCCATCTATTCCCGTGGGTGCCATAAATGCCGGCTAAAAGAATATGCAAGGAATCGGCAGCGGCATTCTCCTCGGTTTTTATGTGATCACCAAGTGCCTGCCAAGCGTGATGATTACAACAAATGCAGGATTATGATAAGCGTCCTAAGTGGCGTTTTATGTGAGAGGCCTATGTTTAGCAGTAAACGTCTTCCAGCTGATGATGAAGCCCCGCTGAATACAGGCAAGTATCAAATCACAAACTGAACTAAAATAGCTTTTCAGCTTACAAGGAAACAAATATAATAAAAAAGTTCTGACAAACTTGCTGTCATTTTGTAAAGTTTGTAAAGGTTTTGTCCATTAGTCGGTTGTAAGTTCGTTACTGAGGTGCGAAAGATTTATGAGGCTGGAGTCACTGGCTAGCACAGTGAGGCATCAAACACACAACCAATAGAGGGCAGATAATTGGAAAGGAGATAGGGATAGATATAGAGCATTGCTAAGAAAATTCGCATATACCTTAGGTTACATTACGAGACTAAACCGATTTTGATTGAGCTCATTCTCCCCTGACGTAAACGTACAGAAATTAGGAACAATATTTAACAGAAATTATATGACTGATATAAGTTTTACTTAATCGGACAAACGGACGCCAGTGCAGCTTTTATTTAATCTATCGTTATGCAAAACATCACCATTTGATTAAAACTTAAAAGTATTTATTTCAATACATAAATCCTCAGTATTTAATTACCTTATTGCTAACATCATTTCACCGGATTATTAATAAATTATACACCGTGGAATTGACTTAGACATTTTCCTGAAATGTATGTACTCAGTCCAGGCTATAGAACAATATTACAGCGTTAAATTAAAAAATAAAAATGCCTCAAAAAATAATTCACCGTTAGCCGAAATGTCTATTTCACACTACATGCTGCGGGGCAAATGTTTCGTAAGTAGCTAAAACACCTGCATCACCCTTCTCGCTGTCCCGGAATGTCAAATTATTACATGTCATAGGCCTTTTGTTAAGAATTTGGATTTGGAACAATTTTTTAGTACTTAGTTTTACGTTTTACATTATTGGTACTTTTGTGTTAAACTTTAAATAAACATTCTATAGCATGGACTGAGGACATACATTTCAGGAAAATATCGAATTAAATTCCATTGTGTACTACTATTACGCCTCCATTGAACTGTTACTCGATGAAGTCTGGGTGCGTATTCCGTGAAACGATTAAGCGTGGTTTTGTGGGCTCAAGTCGTTAATATAATAAAACTTGAAAAGAAAGTCGGATCACTCACGGAGCCTACGGTTTTGCTTTTTACTGTGGAAAAGCTAAATTTAGTATTAAAATTATTCACCTTGATTTTTATATCGCGAAAAGAAAAGTATTTCTGTGCACGTAGCGCGGTGTTTTATGTAAGTCGCAGAATCTAAAAAAGTATAACGCTGAGTTTATTGATTCGTTAATGGTTAAAAACTCTAACAAATTCTAACCAATGGTCAACATTTGTTCGAGTTATTAACCATTGGTTACATTAACTATGGATCAAAAAACTCACCTTAAGTGTTGTATAGTAGTCATTTCCATGTGTGGTAATTATGTGCGTTTGTACTTAATTAGGCACAAATACTTTCTATACCAGTACCAGTATTAGGAATAGGCAAGATCTAGCGTGACACGACTGGCGTGTTAGCTCAGTTCGTAGTAGCTCTGCCTTCTGAACTATAGGTTGTGGGTTCCCACCCGGGACAAACATTTGTGTGATGAACATCGATGTTTGTTCTGTCTCTGGGTGTTATATTGTATTTTATGTACCTATGTATTTACAAACAAAAAGTATCTAAGTATTCTCTCAGTTATCTGGTTCCCATAGTACAAGCTACGCTTAGTTTGGGGCTAGACGGCGCTGTGTGAAATGTCCACACACATAATATATAAAATTAGCCATTACGACATAATTTTCCAAACCCTATTTCCTAACAAAAGAAAACATAATGACAGAATGATGTTATTAGGCCCTAAAAAGGGGTTCTTAAACAATAGAAGTCTTTGTTCTTAAAGGGTTCTTATTTCTAACTTATAGATACAGCAAGAAATACGATAAATTTTAACCAGTATACACGAACAGTATTCCAAAAAGACACGTTTTAGATTGTATCACGTATTTATTGAACAGAGAAGTGATTTCCCACCAGGTACCCAGTTAGGTTTATAGGCCTGTAGCTAAAATATACTGAATGGTATATTACGCTTGGTGCTCAAAAGATGCCACGGATTTGGGTTAGCATTTTGAGTTACTTACATAAATAAGTCGTTAGGATCCAGATACGTAAGTAGGTGCGTACACCTTTATAATTATGGAATGATGAACTGGCATCTGGTGTGATCGGCAGCGGCTACTTCCTCCACATTCATTGCGATTACATACTGGCCTCGTGTCATGCCCCGCTATCGCTTTGTTTTGTGAACTTTAGCGTTTTTAAGTGGCTTAAGAGACCCCGCGGGTGTACTTGTAAGAGTGCAGGTACTAAATAACCTAATATTGTAAAAAAATCAGGCATCTTAAACTTCAGCATTCTTCACAGCCAATGAGTGGAACACCTTGCCGGCGTCCTTGTTTCCAGCTAACTATGATCTGGGAGTCTTCAAGTCGAGAGTGAACAGGTATCTTCTAGTCAAGCATGTACCATCGTAGACTGCGTCATCACTTTCCATCAGGTGAGACAGTGGTCAAGTGCTTTGCCTATAAAGAATAAAATAAAAAAAACTTGGTATACCTATATTGAAAAATGTAACTAGTATGCCTAAGCGAATTACTTACACTCGCAGATGTATGACCTCCAATAAATCATACCCTATATAGTTGTGACATGAGGTATAGATATTTGCTAAAGGTTTAATACTCGGCGAGATTCGACTGAACCTGACCGCATGATGTTCTCAAAGTCCGTTATAATGTAGTTTCAAAACTTATTTGCTGAACTACATTATATTCACTATCAGAATATATTATACTATTATACAGTTATATACTACTATTACACTATTATACAGTCCATAAGTGTTCTTTGTAGTAGGTAGTGTAGGTAGTTTAGTTTAGTTTAGTTTTTATTATTGTAGTAGTTAGCTTGAGTAATAAAGGCAATTTGCCCGTATAAAAAACTATCAGAATTCTATATTATATACAGGTAGAGTTATGTATTAAATTTTCTATAACATTTTATAAAATGAGATTTATTTAAAACACTGGCACTTATTTGGCCCAACGCATCAGCATTGCAATTCAACGTGGCAATGCGGCCAGCATGTTGGGTACGCTACCTACCGGTAGTGGACTGGAGCACTTGGACTGTCTATAGGCCATCGCGGCTATTATACAGTCCATTAGCGTTCTTTGTAGTAGGTAGTGTAGCTAGTTTAGTTTAGTTTAGCTTAGTTTAGTTTAGTTTAGTTTAGTTTTTATTATTGTAGTAGTTAGCTTGAGTAATAAAGGGTTCACTGTCGAAACTCATAAAATCGTTTGTCATAATTTTGTTACAAATAAAATTGTTACTTATAATCATCATTTCACATAATGTGATTTATTATACTTTCACTACATCTAATTTTCTTTATTATAAATCAAAATTAATAATACTCCAAATTTATAAGAATGAAACTCATAAGGCGTATATAACATAACAGTACAAATTTATAATGTTCTTTTACCATAACTAACTTAAATCATAAAACAAAATATCAATAATACTGTAAATTAATGTGTCTGGAACTGTTGATTGTTATATATATCGTAGTCAGTTATAAAAACGTAGTACGACAAGCCAATTTGCTCTTCAATCTATGCAGGCACTTCATCCAGTCAAAACAAACAAAATTAACGTGTGGACTGTGTGTGGGTAATTGTAAAATAACTGATATTTTCTCATGTTATGTTGATTTTGGTGTTGTTGGTGAACTTTGTGCATTATTTTAATAAATAACTTGAAATGTCTAATAAAAACACGTGTAAAATATTTAAATCAAATAAAGGTAACCTGAAACTTAATATAGATGGTTTCTGTAATTTTTTAATATAAGCATAAGTGACTTCTGGCACTTAGCCGGCCGCTGCCGCGGCACGCTCGCTACGCTTCGCTTCGCTCGCTCGGCTCGTGCGTCGTGTGGTCACAGTTAACCTAACGCTCCTCCTCGCTTCGCTCGTCGTCGCACCTATTTATGACTTTGCCTTAGACTAGTATCTTAGTATCTTTAGGGTATACATGCATATGTATATAATGATTTAACTACCTCAAAATTATTATTATGTTAACTAAAAAATATGAAAAAGTCATTATGAAAAATACAACTATGAATGCTGATTATTATGAAATTATAAGTAATTAAATTTATAATAAAAAAAAGTATGATAAAAAAATTCTTAACATTAACATTATAACATAAAATTTTATAAATTTAAACATTATTTGAATAAATTGTATAAGAAAAGATCAATATAAAAAGTAACTATTATGAACAAAGTTATTTATAAATAACCACCATTATAAATTTCATCATTATTAAAAATGAGGTATGTGAAATGAAATTATGAATAATGAAATTATTAGTACAGACGGTATCCCGTAATAAAGGCAATTTGCCCGTTAAAAAAAATTTAAAACAAGACTTTTTTAAATTAAAATTATTATAAATCGGAGTCACGTTCTAAAATTAAAATATAGTAAAAATATAGTATGAATATATAAACATACATTAAATAAATATAAATATGGTTTATTTAGTGAATATCAAAATATGTAGCAACACTTTGACTAACTTACCGTTATGAATTCAAACGCCTGCAGTTTTATAAACTACTTGTTGCACATTAAACTTCATTATTTTTCAGCTTATCGAGACCTTTGAGCCAACAATGAAACTGGTAGACAATTTCAGCTGAAACTGAAGGTGAGTGATGATAATAAATTAATACTAAAGACTTTGACACATTCGATCAATAGATAGGTACATCATAAAAGTTTGCTCAAAATGCTTCCGAGTAAAATACTTTGCGTTGGGTTTATTACCTACATTCATAATTATTATTCATTTATATTTAAGAAGCAAAATAATAGTATTTAAACCTATATATCTGTTGACAAATAATTGCCATTACAACGAGCAAAGAACTAATAAAGAAAGTAACCTATAAAAGAGCATGACGGTGTACTCCGGAGTACACTGTTATTTAAGTACTCGTTATTTTGCCGAGACCGGTCTCGGCAAAATAACGAGTATTTAAACTTCGTGGCGTCAAGTCGAGTGAAAACTATAATTTGGATTTTTTTTTTTTTATACGGGCAAATTGCCTTTATTACTCAAGCTAACTACTACAATAATAAAAACTAAACTAAATTAAACTAAACTAGCTACACTACCTACTACAAAGAACACTTATGGACTGTATAATAGCCGCGATGGCCTATAGAGAGTCCAAGTGCTCCAGCCCACTACCGGTAGGTAGCGTACCCAACATGCTGGCCGCATTGCCACGTTGAATTTGGAATAATTGTATGGAGTGTGAACGTTCTACGACATTTTGTGAAGTCACATCTTTCACTACTTTTTCAGATGCATGCTAGGTACCTAATTCACTTTTTTAGTTTAATTAACATTTAACTTAAAAAAAACGTTCTGGCTCCGTTTAAGTTTGTTTTATTATAACCAACATTTTGATGGGCATTCAAAATAATATTTTATACTAGTTTATATAATAATTAATATTTTATATTTAGTTGCAAAAAACTTACCCCTTGCTGAAATTCATTGAAGCAGCATATTCACCAAGTTGTTATTTTATATACATCATCATCATTAACAGCCTGAAGACGTCCACTGCTGAACATAGGCCTCCCCCAGAGAACGCTACTTTGAGCGGCTAGGCTGCTCGCCTCCTGCATCTTTCGTCTCCCCGTGGTTTTCACTGGGTAGGTACTTATCAAATACCCATGCCAAGTTTGATAGACAAAAGTTTCGCTGGATAAGTTTCTAATCGGTGTACCTATACAATATAGATTAATATGGGCAATTAGTCCATCTCATTAGCTTAGTGACTAAGCTGACTAATGAAATTTCTAAGATGCAATGTACTTTCGCTTGTCCATTAAGAAATACTAGCTCAATGTTTCGAATTCTGCTGTAGTTTTATATGAATTTCTTTGTTATATTTTCTATAAGAAACTTCTGAAGAAATGTAACAAGAAACTTCAAAAACTTAGTTTGTAAAGATTACCATTCAATTAATAAAATGTTTTACAAGTTCTTATCTATCGTAATTTCAAACTTTGATCAAGAAGTTATACAATGGTTGGCCATTTAATATAAAGTACAGATATGAAAGCCGCTCGCTGGCCTTGGATTAGTTAAGGGTTGACTTGGGGAAACCCATTAATTAAAAAGCGATGGCGCTCTTTTGTATAGTTCCATGCTCAATTGCATTCACGTCTTATAGAATATTAAAAAGCCATTTAACTTGTTTTTTCCTTCACTTCCTTATTAGAGTACAAGTTTGTCTAAGGATGGGTTTTTAATCCGTAGTTAAAGTATCAAAAATGCTAACAGATTGTAACCGATGGTCCAAAGTTAGAGTTTTTAACCATTGGTTACCTCAACTCATCATCATCATCCTCTTTGCCTTTTCCCATTTGTTATTGGGGTCGGCTCCCAATCTAACCTGTAGCGGCGAGCTACCAGAATTACACGAGCGACTGCCATCTGACCTCGCAACCCATAAGGAACCAGTAACAGGGATGGTTAGATCAGGTGTCAGATTCTATCAGGCGTCTGACTACCCGTAAAGATTGCCATAGATGTTCTTATGACAACCGGGACTGACGGCTTAACGTGCTCTCCGAGGCACGTAGTAATGGCATCACAAACTGCACATAACTTACTAGATAAGTCATTGGTGCAGGGCCGAGGATCGAACCCGGTGCCGTAAGTTTGCGAAGCGCACATGCTACCGCTCGGCCACCATCGCTCTTTTGGTTGGTTACCTCAACTATGAATCCAAAAACCCACCCTTACGACAATTTACAACAGTAAATGGGATGGACGCACGCGAGGCGTGCCGGGTGCTCGTGGAAGCAGTGGAAGCACGGGTTGTTACTTAGTTGTATATACTAAATACATCATAATATCAAATAAAAGTATTTCTGTATTGTATTTTATTGTATTCTATTGTATTGTAGTGTAGTGACCGCGTAGCAAACGTTTTTTAACTTTGCAGATCAGTTAAGGGCTGGATGTTCGCTGTGAGCGCTACACAAGCTACAAATCGTAGATAGAGGTCGAATAAAAATTAAAATGACATTTTTTAAAAGGTTAAACAAGGTAAAATTTATTAGTAGTGGTGTTTAACGAATTTCAGAAAACAATTAAATTGAAAATCCTAACTAGCAGCATTGTAAAAATGTACAAGTAATCCAAATAATTCGCGTACAAAAACATTGCAAAATGTGCAAAACAATTGAAAAATATTCTGTCAAATGTTCAATATAAAAATGGTTCTTCTATGAAAGTCATTGACGGGAAGCTTATTCTGTCTTATGTTTCATTATTTGTTTCGTAATAGTGAATTATTTTTAATTAAATATTAAGACACTGAAATCCTCTGAGAGCAATGAACAAATATTCGGTTTCTGAAACATTTAAGAAAGCAAGAAGCTTTGGGTTTTTTTTGTTTGTTGTGTGAAGAACATAACCATCAAAATAATGGTCAATATCTACCTATAAATGTATCTTCATTCGGCAATCGCTCTCATTCCAGGAAAATATCTAGTATGATACAGAATAGGTAAGATCTAGTATAGGATTAGTAGAACATATAGATATGCTAAAAATATAGATAACAAATAGAAGTAGATAATAATATAGTAACTCTCTGTTACTAAAAAAACTATAAAGTATTAAAATGCAGTTATGCAAATAATAAATAAATAAAATAAATAACGTCCAACGATCACATACATATTATAGATCCTGGACCCCAACTAGGATTCCCTGTATCTAGGGACCCAGGAACTACGAGGACCATGCTCCCACACCATCACCCAGACACAGAACAAGCACTTGCGCTTTTTTTCCACATGCACAAATAATGCAGTCAGTTATGTGTAGTTTATTTTATATTTGTAGTCCCTTTACACACTGTTCATACAAGAACCTCTACATTTTCAATATTATTATGGTTTTGCGATACAACGAAATATTTCCATGTATATTTGATTTGGCGCTTTCAAAAATGCACGGACTCTAGAAATGGATGTTGACTGGAAAAATGTCATGCGGGATAACTCCCTATATAACAGGAGATAAGTGAGGTGTAGTGTACCGAGCGAGTTGCAGTAATTTTGCCACTACAGACCTAGAATATTTTCATTACGTAGATACCCTTTGTCTATGGTTGCCACCCATATTTTAAATAAATCGCCACAAATAAATACTTAAATTTACGCCAATATTTCTTGCATTGTAACTACAGCTTGTACCTTTTCTTATTTATACAAGACAAACACACATCTCCCTTAAATTAAAGGTATCAAATAGAGACGAAGTTCCATTATTCATTATTCGGTTCTTGGTATTAAAGGTTTGGAATTTGCCATTTTACTTAAGCTTGGAGTTCTTGGTAAATCGTACCTAATTTATTCTATCGAGTTCATCGTATTTAACTGTATTTATCTGATTTCCAATTTCCAAACAAAAACAACCAAGTATATTTCCAAGGCGTTGCTTCCGGAAGTATCGAGACAACTCGCGTATCTATTTCTTTTTTTTTTTAAACAGAACTGTGACAGACGCAGCGTTACAATCGAATAATATAACGTCAATGCTCTTAATTACTGCGCTACAGGTTAGATTGGGAGCCAAACCCAATAACAGATGGTAAAAGGCAAAGAGGATTATGACGACTACTAACTGCTGCGATCACCAAGGCGTCGCAAGCGTTAACGTTGAGAAGCAGTGATGAGTATAATATCTATGAAGCACAAAGCAAACTTACTGCAAACTTAACTAACGTATAGCAGAGCTTAGCAGACTTGGTGGGCTGGTGAATACCATGGGGAGCTGTTGAATCCAAGCAGCCCAGCAGCCGCTCAAATATGCACTCTATTAGGAAAGCCTTAAAGCCTATGTTGGACAGCTGACGTCTTCTAGCTGATGATGATAATAATTATGTTGAAGACTAATTTAAAGTTTAAAGTCAATGTAATGGGCCAAAGGAGAATAACCTCAGCGAGCATTTATTTGCATAACTATACCTAATGTAGGTTACTAACTTGGCTCCGTCCTTGTTGACCTGTTCAAGAACGGAGCACCCAAGAAAGGGTAATTTAGTACAAAATTCTATATGAAAATGGACTAGGTATAGCTTGTTTATCAACAAATAAACCTGTGACCGAGCCACCTTTATTGAATTAGAGGTGATTTGGCACTTGACCAACTGAGCTGAACTCTGAGTTTTTTTGGCGGCGGGCAAATCCTTTACCTGAGTGAGCGTCATGCCTGCCCATAACAATCGCATTATGCTGGATGAAACACGTATTAGATACATACCTACATTAATTCCAGTCTTTTTTTATGTAAACGAATGACGTGACGATCTAGTCGTTCGCCTGGTGTTAAGCGTCAAGACCACCCATAACAGATTGCAGTGTCACTCGGAACTCTATTGAATTGAATTGAATCTTAGTGAATTAAAGTTTCGCGTGACACCGCGCACTGCGCTGTCATCCTGAGTCATCACACAGCCTAAAAAGATTTCTAGTCTGTGAGACCAGTTCATATGTCTCATTTGCCCAGTAATTTCACTAGCTACAATGCCTTTCAAACCGGAACACTATAGTGCTTGCACACTACTGCTTGGCGGCAGAATAACTGGCAAAGCGGTGGTACCTACCTAGACGAACTTTGCAGAAAAGTCCTACCACCTAGTATAAACTACCTACCTACTAACATATTTTTGATAGATTAATAAGATTTTGCAAAATAGGTATAAACTTTAATTAGTATTCTTTGGTAATAAACATAATTTTCATTTTTAGTTATTTATTCAAACTCTACTAAAGTCTATACTAAAGTTAGACACCTTCTAAGTTCACACGTAGCCCTTTATGACATACTTACTAAAGTGCATTTGGGTATGCACAGAGAAATAAGTGAGAAACTTAATACAGACGGGCAAAGTCCTGTTTCTATGGTATTTTTAAGGCCATCGTACCCCTTCGCGCTTTCAATCACACTGAAAGAGATAACCAGTTTTTTATATAACCGAATGACTTGAAGAGCCATTTTTTCACCTAATTTGAAGCGCCATGGTTTTCTATATAAAGTTTTGCATGACCAATTGACCATGCACTGCGCACGTTCCTGAGACATCAGTCTAGAGATGAGATGATGGTGTGAGATTTCTAGATTGTGAGGTCATAAAGTATCATTTGCCCAGTAATTCACTAGCTACAGTACCTTTCAAACCGGAACACAGTAATGCTTGCGCGCTACTGCTTTGGCGGCAGAACCCAAAGAGAATAATAATGCTAGTGCAAGGTTATCAAGGTTAGGTGGGTAAGGGGCCTATAAATAGGCAAACTTGCAGAAAAGTCTTACCGCCTATTTGACGCAACCCGACGCAACTTTCAGCTTATCTATCGCTAGCTGCGCCCCACTGTTTTACCCGCAGACAAAAAGTATCCTATGTGTTAAACCAGCGTATAATCTTGAATCAAAATTCCATCCAAATCCGTCCAGCCGTTGCAACGTGAAGAGGGAACAAACACACAAAACGCATTTGTAATATTAGTGTAATGTGACAAAGTTTAATATTAGCATATCGCGTCATTGGCATGCCTCCTCATTTATTTATCTTCTGCATTTAGTTAGAAATTCACGGTGCAAAGATAAATGGAAGCAAACAAGATATTAAATTTTGCCTATAGTATGTTTGTATACCTAGTTTGCGTGCCTCGATCTTTGCCACATGATAACTTTTGCTCTGATAGGTAAAACATCACTAGATTCTACTCTCAATGTATACAGAATCAATAATTACTGTTTACTTGGCTGGTTTGGAATAAACACGTCAATATTTTCTTCGTAATATAAGTACATCATTTTGTCCATAGACATACCTCTTAGCAGCATCATCATCACACAGCCTGAAGACATCCATTGCTAAACATAGGCCTAGAGAGCGCCACTTTGAGCAGCTGCTCGCGTCCTGCATCCATCGGCTCCCCACGGCTTTTACCAGATCGTCGGTCCACCGTGCGGGAGGCCGGCCTACGCTGCGTTTTTTAGTTCGTGGTTGCCACTCAAGAACCTTTCTTCCCCATCGGTTGTCAGTTCTACGAGCGATGTGGCCTGCCCATTGCCATTTCAACTTGCTAATTCTAGGAGCTATATCGGTTACTTTAGTTCTCCTGCACCTGTTTAGTTCTTAGTAGCATACGTAGCATTAATAGTAGATTGTGTCACAAAGGGACCAAAATAATGTATTTAGGGCGAGAGTGATTGTTTAAATCCATAGACCGTAGCGAAGGATTCTAGAGTAAAATTTTAAGCGTGTAACAAGGGATTCAAAGTATGTATCTCGAGGTTAAGTAACAGGCTAGTGTCCTGCTATTTTTTTATTGCATAAATTAATAATATTATTCAAAAAATAAACAGTCAAGAAATCAAAAATTATATATCTCAAAAAATTACAAAGTTATAAGCATTTTAAAATACGGGAATAGAAAGAGACAGCGCAAACATGCAGTGACGTCACTCTTGCTCCTTCATAGTACCTCATTACTAAGCTGTGGTATCTTCACATGCAGTCTCTTTGGCATGTGATTTCACAACGAGCGTTTTCATAGTAACTGTGGGGAATCTCCTGTTTTGCGAGAAAGGGACAGGCGATGTCCCCTCCAGAAACTTTAAAAGCTTATTACTCCGTGATTTATTTACCGATTTTACTTATTTTTTCAATTGTTGCATTCATTTTTAACCTACTTTATGAAAATAATGTTTACTTGTTAATTTTTAATAGCAGGCTACTAGCTTATTCTACCTACCTTCTACCTTCTCTATGAGAAACGTTTGTCACAGTTATTAAGTGCACCTAAATGACCCCATTTTAGGTGGCCTTTAGAGGAACCCTTCACCTCTTTCCGAATTATTATTTATTTATTTAATTCTAACTCATGTAAGTATTATATAATATTATGGAGCCTTAGATCCCGCACTAGGCATGCCTGTGTCGCAGGATCTAACCTCTTACGTTCCTTATTGATATAGGTATTCTGTGTGTTGTGATTGCAATGAACAGTTGTTGTCCGAGCTTCGGACAACAACTGATTTATTAAGGCATACCCTCCAGTACAATATATAACACTATACAACATCTCCTCCACAAAATAATTAGCTCTTTAATTCAACTTAGGTAATATAAACTTATGTAGTAATGTAAGAATATAAAAAAAGAAGATTTAAATAGTTAACTAATTAATTAACACTATAACATGCTTATCTTAGTACCTGTGATACAACAATAAATATGTATAAAATATATAATATACTACACCATCACCTTTTTTTTTAGATTTGTTCTTATGATACACACATGTAATTTCTTTACTGTAACTACAACAAATTAATTACAACAACGAGAGTAGGTTTAGTTAGGGATCTACCCATTTAGGTAACCAACAATTATTAAATACTTATATCGCAATAAATACCTGCTTGCATGTGGTTGTAGGTACCTGCTTGTTACAGTTAGCAGCGCATGACAAGTGTTTATTGCAATTTATGTAATTACGTAACATATATAATTATAATTATACATAAGTTGTACACTTCCGTTTTATGTTTACATATTCTTATTAAGCCGCTATAGGGCTAATTGTTTAGCTTTGCAAATTGGCGTTTGTGAGGATATGGGTTTATTTGAAGAGGTGGTGGGGCTTTGATTTTGGCTTGAATGGGTTTCGACACACACATCTTTTAAATCCGCATCCTCACACGCATCCTTAAACTCGTCATCACATTGTGCTAGCTTGATTTGGAGGCGTTGTTTCACATTCAATTAAGTGGCGACGGTTACGTCTATATCTGGAACCACCTTTATTCTGCACAATGTATGATCGAGGCGTGCTCGCGTGCTCAACAACGATGCCTCGGTCTCGAGCTTTGCCATCAATGTAAACAACTTTATCGCCTTTGTGTAAACTCGGCAAAACTTTACAATTTTTATCGTATTGTAATTTTGACTTATTCTGTTTATCAATCATAGTTTTGTACTCCGATGAATCGACTGGTCGCGGCTCCAACAGTTTTGGGTGAACAGAAAGTTGGCACCGCAGCCTTCGACTCATCAGTAACTGAGCAGGAGAACTCAAACCATCCCTTGGTGTATTCCGGAAATTAAGTGCTAAATTAAAATCCCCGTTACCCTTGAGTGCCTTTATTAGTAGCATTTAGACTGTTTGAACGGCGCGCTCACTCTTGCCATTAGCCTGCATTAGTTAGGGAATGACGTCACGTGGTCAAATCCCCACTCTTGAGTAAACTCGCGACTGCTGTACTGCCTACCGTTATCACTCACCAAAGTTTGAGGAATGCCGTGACGTGAAAATACTTCCTTCATATTTTCAATAACAGCGTTTGACGTTCTATTATTTAGTGAACAAACTTCTACGTGGCTTGAATAATAATCAACCATGATCATAAAATACTTCTTTTTGTACTCAAAAATGTCTGATCCTACTTTATTCCAGGTAGTTTAGGTATTTCTATAGGCAACAAGGGTTCCTTGGATGGGGCGTTTGAGTGCTCCTGACATATTTTACATCGTTTTACATACATTTCTATATCACGTAACATATGGGGCCAGAACATCACCTGTCTCGCTCGCCGCTTGCACCGGTCTATACCTAAGTGACCTTCGTGAACAACTCATCTTTTATAGACCAATAATCTTTCACGTCGCTTGAAATATCGTGTTTATGAATGCACGTATTCTAACAAAGTAGATAAATCTGCGTCCTTTTTCGTTTCACATTTAATCTTTGTTAATTTATCATTTGGAATGGGCAAGTTTTTAATAATCATCTGCACTTGGTAAAGAAGATTTTTCCTAACTTCCTCATTGTATAAATCGGGCAAAGGCGCGCGAGACACCATATCGGCGGGGTAATTACGTAAAATTTGCAACAGCAATGCGACAGCAGTAGCAATGCGACAGCAGTAGCGAAGCATACATTCTCGACACCACTAATGATGTATGACAGCAATCACCGCGAGATTTACGCCTGTCGCAAACCTGTTGCGAGTTAGGTAATTAGGGGGCCGGTCCGGGGCTCACCGGCCCACCGTCCATATTTAATTCTGCAGGCGGTCGGGCGTGTTCCATTTTGTTAAATAATTGTGGATTGCACACCTACAATAACTTTTAACATTGACCACTACACCACTCGTGATATATTTTCGTATAATTTAACGATAATTCACTTTCAACGTCAATAATTACGCGAAATTTTAATAAACCGCTGTCATCATGTTGTGATTGCAATGAAACGACCGAGCTTCGGACAACAACTGATTTATTAAGGCATACCCTCCAGTACAATATATAACACTATACAACACTGTGCTAGTGAGTTTTAATGTGGTACGAAAGTGTATGTATATATGTGTGTCAGTGATGAGAAGTGTTTGTTTTGTACATGTTTTGTGTAGACGAGAGGATATATGTATTGTGTAAATCCCTACTTTCCTAATAATATGTGTAAGTGAATCATTGGGTATAAGGTGTAAGTATGTAAAATATTTATCCGTGAGACTTACATGTCCAAATAAATGAACCGATTTTGATAAAATTTTGCTCACGGATTGGTTTTATTACCGGGGATTTCTAGTCAGATATAGGTAATCAAGAATGTCACAGCTCGCAGATGTAATGTTTCTCCGATCAATTACAAAATATCACCTATATTTTGTAATTGATCGGAGAAACGTCTATTAGACTTTGCAGGTAGGTACGTAGGTATAAGTTAGTACCAAGCTATTAAAGTTTCTAAGAGGGAGTCAGTTTGACTGAAATCAGGCCTGAGGCACTCAGCCCTAGTACGAAGCACGTACAAAGCTACAAGGGCATGATCACGACAATGGATGGGAAGATAAATTATTTGGGAACACCACAAAAACATACTTGTCTTAGAAGCTAATTATTATCTGCAGCAGGTTTCTAGAGTTAGCTAATTGACATTTTGTTAATTAAATGGTTTCCTTTGAGCCTCACATCAAACGCTTAGATTTTCTTTGGTTACGAGGCTTTATGATATATTTATGCCAGTGTTGTACAATGTATGGTACTCACATATTTTAGGTACGTTAATACAAAATTACGCTTAATTAATTAAGAATAGGTATTTTAGGGTTACCCTGATCAAACATAAAACTGAATTAGAACCTTGCTTTATTAAAGAGCCTAAAATCCGTAATGTAAAAATTTCATGGGTTCAAATTGATCAAGAAGTAAAAAGACTTAAAAAACGAAGTTAAAGATATATCCAGAAGATAAGAAAAGAAGCGTAGTGGGCTGGAGCATTTGGACTGTCTATAGGCCATCGCGACTAGTGTACAGTCCAAATGTTATTTGTAGTAGATAGTGTAGCTAGTTTATTGGTTTTTAGTATTGTAGGAGTTAGTTTAAAGAAAAGAATAACGACCTGATATTTGGATTAAAAAACATCGAATTAGTTCAAGGCACGGCCACCACTTGCTCTGGACGAAAACCGCAAATGTCTGAGAGCTTTACCGAATAATAGGGCTTTTCTTCCCTAATCTGCGGAAAATGGACTGTTTATTAAACAAAGTTGAAAGTCTCTTGAACGAATTTTTTTGCTTTAGATTTAATGAGTGCGGGAATGAATGGCAAAGTAAGAGAATGGTAAATATTAATGATTTGTAAATAACCATGTTTTTAATCTTTTCAGTTATTTTCGTAATTAAATAATTCCCTCACCTATGCCTATGTGGCGAATTAGTCGACCGCCTTGGTTGCCACGGTTTAGCATGTAGCAGGAGTGCTGGACGTATTCCACGACACGCCAGCCTGAATGACGTCATTCGTCGGGTCTTTGTCAGTGCCGGCGTACCGTCCGTTCTCGAACCGAATGGACTTATGCGCGATGAAGGCAAGAGATCCGACGGAATGACTTAATATCTTGGAAGATTGGACGGCCATTAGTACGGGATGTAACTTGCGTCGATACCATGGCACCTTCCCATCTTCCCGAAACTAAAAATCAGGCTGGTAGCGCTGTTGCTAAAGCTGAAAACCTCAAATGGCGCAAATATAGAAACCTTGACGGAGGATACAAGTCTGTGCCGTTTGGGCCGTAGGGGTGCTTTCGAAATATACAGGGACTTGGCAAAACTTTTGGTGGAGGCGACCAGTGGCTGGCTTTCTCCAAAAAATCAGCATTGCTATACAGCGTGGCAATGCAGCCAGCGTTCTGGGAACATCCCCTCCACCAAGGGTCTTTTTGATAATTTTTGAATATGAACTTTTGATTAAGAATTGAAACTGTCTAATTTGTAATAAAAAACCTTATCGTAATTTGATATTGAATTTCTTTGCGATATTAAAACCTTAACCTTTGCTTTCGCTCTGAAAATCATATCGTAAATAAAATTTTATATAAACGTCAAAGTACAAATTATTTTGCACCACTATACCACAATCATCATGACAGGTCTATGGTATCTTTATCAAATTAATATCTCATAATTCAAATCGTACTAGGAAGTATTTCAGCAAATTGACCCGTCTAGACATAGGCTCGCATATGTTCATCGACCTTCAGACTGATTTATTTCAATGGAATTGACGCTACGATGCCGCAATTATATTATCAGAACAGCCGAGTAACATAATCAGGAACGTTACTTGACATAACAATGGTAGCATTTGGAATGATAAGTAGGTAGGGAACGAGAGGATTCGATGAAATCGTTATCGAAGGTTCGCGTAGAATCGATTATTAGAGCCCGTCATTGTTGTTATACACGCTCGTAAAGCTCCGCTGAAATCAAGATATCAAGAAAACAAAGCCCGCTACACACCCTCAGTTTTAACTGTGGTTTATCTGTGCAGTAGAACTGTACAGTATGGTGTATGGAGCAATCAGTTCATCTGCACATTTCACTAAGATCTAAAACAAAATAGCATTCCTGTTCAGTTAAAACTTTAGTGTGTAGCAAAAAATCTGCGCAGTTCTATGTAGGTAGTACAAACGATATAATATCTGTAGGTACAGTCCGACTGCACAGTTACAACAGAAGGTGTATTAACGTTTTTTTTATCAACGATAGGCTAGCATTTGACCACGGTCTCACCTGATGGTAAGTGACGACGCGGTCGACGATGGAGCATGCTTGCCTTGATGATACTGGTTCACTCTAGCCTTAAAAACTCCCAGATTATATTTGTTAGAAAACAAAATCGTACGAATTATTTGCACAATTTCACTGCACAGCTAAATCGCACAGTTAAAACTGAAGGTGTATTGGCTTAACCAAAGACTGATTTATGGAACATAGTAACGTGCCAAGATATATTGGTTATGAATAATGATTTAGCAAGACGTATGTAGGTACATTTTTACAAGCATCACGATCTGCTGTCAAAATGTATGAATTATAATTACAAAGAATTGCCACATAAGATAAGATAAAGATAAGATAAAGATAAAGATAAATACAACATACACAAACATACATACACACACATAGACATAGATTAATTACTATGTGGCCAGCCTGTAATCTTAGCGTTGATTGACTCAACTCGTGATAGACTTCGTGTTTCTTGACACAGAATTAGTATTAAAGGACCCTCTTAGCTTTGGCACAACACAAATCGCTGTCTTCCTATTGTTGGAGTGGATTTGGGGATAGAGATCATTTGTGTTTACTCAGGGTCTTAGTGATATAGGGCTACCATTACCGCGTCGCATTTTTCTAAACCGAGGTCAATTTTCAAGGGGCTTTGTTTCCGAATCTCTACCAGGCCATCGCTAGTGGGAATTTCGTCAATTTTCAAGAAAGTTCTTCTGTTTCTCCACTAACATTCAGTAGGTACTAAAATAATGAGTTAAAATATATGGTAAAATTAACGATAATTTTTGCAGGCTGAAAATGAAATAAGATTTGTAATTTATGGCGTTGGCTCTATAATTATACACATTCAGATATACGTTGTATATAGGTAAGTACATAGGTACCCAACCGACGCGCTACTATGTTCCTTTTTTTCAACGATTATTGTAAGGTATTTGCAACTTTAAGACCTTTTTTTCGTCCTTCCTGCCTTCTCGGTGTATATTATTTAAGGCTTGTTAGATATGACTTACGACATGGCAGCAAAGGGGACCGACGACTAAGGGTAGGTTTTTGATCAGTGGTTAAGGTAAATAATAGTTAAAAATGCTAACAAATTCAAAGCAATGGACAAAATTTGTTAGAATTTTTAACCATTGGTTACTTTAACTACGGATCTAAAACCTTAATCACGTAAGCGTTCTGTTCTATAGCGTTAATCCAACAAAGTATATTATAACTTTTTTTGACCCGGCAAAAATCCTTTATGGATTCCACCTTCCCTGGGCGGGGCAAGGTGGATATGCTCACCTAAAGACGGCATACTCACTAAAAATCCTACCTTTTTTTTGAGGGGGGAAATGTCCTCGCACTTCTCTGCCACCACGGGGGTGATGGCAGGGGGTATGTGAGACTCAAACCCACTAAAACCCCCCGTGATCCGTCCGCCGCCGGGATGGGGCGAGATAGGGTCGCGCTAGCATTCACTATCTCCATCCTGCCTACACTAACCACAGCGAATGGTTCTTTACAGGCTCAGCTGATCTGAGCGCTCTTACGTAAATATACAGGGTTAATTTTAATTTACCGTAAACCTTTTAGGGCATAACCCACATCACTGGAACAAACAACTTTTGTTCTACAACTTTCAAAATTTTAAGATTTTTTTCGCAAAAATGTATTTGTTACTTTTTTATTTTGGCGTTATACATACCAAAAAATTAATCATAATACGGGTCAACACTCAATTAAACAGAATAATAAGCTCTGTAGCCTGTATTATTGCCTAACATGCAAAAAAAAAAGGAAATTACAGTTTGCGAACTTTTACCCCTTATTTTGGCGAAAACATTAATAATAGAAAAAAAACGGTAGATTAAAAATTTTTTTGTTTAAAGGATGTGAGTTTAGTTAGAGGGGATGAAATTAAAATTATGTACTTAGTTTACCAATTTCATTCATTCTTTTTTTGTTAAAAAGGGGGGTACTTTAAATTTTGCCCGTAAATATTTCAAGGTCGTCGGTTTTTCAGAAATTACAGACGTTCATCTTGAGTATTAGGTCCAAAGCCACTCCTATGGGGAAAAGAGAAGGGAGGGGGATGAATAAGATGAGATAAGGGAAAAGGATGAATGGATGCCTGCCTCCATTCGCCGTTTCATCCATTCATTTTTTTCCCTTATCTTTCGTCCTCTTCCTTCTCTCTTCCTTTAGACTGAGATAAGGCGTAAAACTAATAAACCCGTGCGAAGCCGGGGCGGGTCAGCTAGTTAAAAATAATACGTGTATACGAGTAAAACTAATTAGTTCAACTTGAACCAAAAAACGAACTAATCCAGTACCTACCTATATTAATATGAAATTGTTTTTTTAAGCGTCACAGCTGCCCATGACAGATTGAAACTCGGAACTATACAGTATAAAGTTTTGCGTGACACCACACTGCGCACGTCATCCTGAGACATCACACAGTCCAATAATATGATTACTAGACCGTGAGATCAGATCGTAAGGTCTCATTTGCCCAGTAATTTCACTAGCTACAATGCCCTCCAAACCGGAACACAGTAGTGCTTGCACACTACTGATTGGCGGCAGAATAACTGGCAAAGCGGTGGTACCTACCTAGACGAACTTTGCAGAAAAGTCCTACCACCTACCACCAATTGTTTATATCTATCCAGCCTAAAGCTATTAGGAAGCGTAGTTATCTTTTTTGTGTATAATATGTGTGTTTGTGTGTCTGTCTGTAGTATTGTAGCTCTCAAACGGATGTACCAATTATGATTTTTCTTGTTTTGGTTTGTTGAGATTGTTCTTAGCTATTGATTCAAGAAAATTTGTTCAGATGTTTGATGACTAGCTCTTCTCTACTTGATGAATGGAACGTCAAGAAATTTTCAGATATACATAATTTCTTGTTACATTCATAATGTTAGGCAAAATCACAGTCTAACGCACTATTTAGAGTGCCTTACGCTAGTGGTGCAACACACTTATTGATGGATAATTTATATCATAACAATAAAAAAAGAGACCATAACTCATAGGATCCGTAGAGGACATAAAGAGATGGAGCGTGTTAGGACTCCGTCTGTGAGAGCATATGACAGAGCTCAGTATGACTCCAGTCTCGCTCACATCGCAGAATACTAAGGTTACTTGGCTGTTCCATTGAGTGGGCACTACACTACACTAATATACACTATATAAAACACACACTACACACTGACACTATATAAAACGATGTACTAGCATTTAACTGTACTGTGTGTTTTTACTGTAAATAATAGAGTTGACGTAGTCGTTATGCGACTCACAGTTTTCAAAGTTAAAGATAAAACAATAAAAAGATGTCACAAAGGTATCGCAATTAAGGTTGATGGATTATAATAGCAGACATAACTTGACATTCAGCGTTCGTCAGAGTTCGTCGTTCGCAAGTCAAGTTCTTATACTTAACTTCGCGTTTGTGATAGCTTTAATGACATTAAATCTAATTTATCTCTAGGGCGTAAGAGCTAGCGACGCGGGTCTGTCAATCTAAGTTATCTAAATCACATTGGCTTGCATCATATAAATATCAAAGAAGTAATTTCACACGTGTGTTTTTGCTTTCTTCACGTTAGCAACATACAAAAGGCTAACATATAAATTTCAAGTAACAAATCTGTGAAAAAAAACTCATTACTTTAAAATGTTTTTTATACATACTTTTATCATCCCATTTGAACACCTTAGGGGTTGAATTTTCAAAAATTGTTTTCGCACACCCTTTCGCATTAGGCTGTAAATCAGTCAGGCAATCAGTCAGTCAATAAGTCAGGCAATCTGTCAGTCAGCCAGTGAGTCAGGCAGTCAGTCAGTCAGTCAGTCAGTCAGATACAGGATACGGATCCAGTATTAACACCAAACGGCCAAACACATAATAATCGTAAGTCGTAAAGTTGCCAGCCTATCAGTGTTCTACAGGTTACATTTTGGTGAGTGTCCTGCGGAGCTACACAATCTAATTCCACCATCTCTATTTCACCATGGACGACAAGACGTACAACTACACGCCATCCATTTATGGTTGATATTCCTTTGATTCACACAAAGCGGTTTGACTCGACATTTATAGTCCGAACAGCCAAGGAATGGAACACTTTATCAGCGTCTTTGTTTCCCGATAAGTACAATCTGGAGCACTTCAAGTCGCGTCGTGAGAGTCGTGAGTGTCTTCTAGGCAAGCATGTACCTACCATCGTAGACCACGTCCTCACTTCCCATCAGGTGAGATTGCAAATGTGGGCCTATTAAGTTATAATAAAAAAAATATAACCTGTTATAATAATCAATAATAGTTTAGCATTTTTTCCATTATATATACTTGCATACTAACTTACATTATCTTATTCGTCTCTCTCGAATTAAAATAAAAAACGTGGGGTTTTAATAAATTGCATGACATGTTGAAGAATAATGAGCGAGGAATATACACAAATAGGTCGTAGGTAGCAGGTCACACAATATTCTGTGGATTGACATTCCGTCGTTACCAGCTGTTTGCTGGGATCGCGTTCCAAGCATAGTGTAGGTGACAACATATTAATTTCATTCTAGTATTTCTTAAATTCTCTTTGATTAGTTTATGCAAGACAAAAACATTAATATTATTTATTTACCTCAACGTTTTGACTAAGTTGCATTGGCCGAGGTACAGATATTAGTTTAGTATTGGTACATGTATTTTTTTTATTTGGTTCTTTTTTAGTTTTTTTTCCGGAAAACTACTTAAAAATGGTTATTTGTTTAGTACTTGCGCCAAAAACCAACTTTGCAGCCTAATACTGGGCTGCAAAGTTGGTTTTTGGCGGTTTTAAGGTTTAATTCGGGCAGATCTGTGGTTAAATACTCAATTCTTGACGAGAAAATTATTGAATAGAAAGGTTCGAATTTTAAAAACACTTTCCACGCTAGCGATTAAAATGCGTTTTTGCGCCCAGATTTTGAATGACAAAGAGAATCTTTCCGAGCTAGTGAGGTGAAAAATAATTTGCTACCTCTACTTCTAATCGTTACAGGCATACTGTCAGAATATTTAAACAAACCAAACCAAACAAAACAATTAAGACATGAGTTAATTAATGAGTGTTGTCTTTACCGCCAACCCCGTGGTGGCAGGGAAGTGCCAGACCAATGTATGCTCTTCAAAAAAACTTTTTGTAACCATGGGACTATGGGCCCACAAATGCTAATTAAAAAGACATGGCACATCGTGTTTAATTCTACATGGGAATGCCAAAAATTCCTCGACCTCAGTTTTTTAATTTTTTTAAATATAGAATCTAAGAAACTACATAATTTAATTTTTTTCGTTGGTCATTGTAGTTATTTTATAATGAATTATTAAAATTTATGGCTGATGACTTCGTACTTTGATTCCAATAATTTACGACCATTGCCTCTACCTCTACACAATAAAAAAGTTACTCTATGTGTCAATGTCAATAATGTTACATTTTACGTCATAGCTATGTTTTTCTTCACTTTTTTAGTTCATGGGCTCAGGCATTTCTTCCATTTAGCGATGAGTGATGTCATCATAAGGTGAGATGCTCTGCGAACTATTCTTTCTTGGATTTATCGGTCTACTTGACATTGGCAGAATTGTGGTGGAATGGCAACACCATAGAGGCCATTAACCCATTAACCAAGAGTTGAAGTTGAAGTTAGGTGAGATGCAGGTTGTTTAATTAAAGCCAGAAATGCTAATCATTCGTAACTATATTTGATTTTTAAGTTATATGTACTATGTAGTGATCGAAGCCTCGAAATGGTTTTGTAATTGCAACAAATAAAATAAAATGAACTTTCGCTCAAGAGCAGCTAAGCGATATATTTTGTGTCTGTGTCCATGTAAGAATAACTTTTTCTCTAATCTGTGGTAAGAGTAGTGAAAATATTCTAGATCTGTGGTACTAGATAATATATGAAGAGCATATTATGACGGGAATCGCTACGTAGATTATCCATCTACTTAAGAAACACTTTATAAAAAACGCAACGTATTTGCATAAATGCGCGCGTGCGTAATAAGTTGCATTTGTGTGATGAACATCAATGTATGTTCTGTGTCTGGGTCACAGATTAGAGAAAAAAACAATTGACTGTGGTCTGGGTATTATATTGTATTTACAAACAAAAAGTATCTAAGTATTATATCAGTTATCTAGTTTGCATAGTACAAGCTATGCTTAGTTTGGGGCTAGATGGCGCTGTGTGAAAAGTCCACACATATTTTTTTTTTTATTTATTTATTCTATGGTATTTAGTACTTTTTAACGCACTTTAAATCCCACTGAAATAGATAACCAGTTTTTTATGTAACCGAATGACTTAAAGAGCGCTGAAATGTCCACACATATTTATTTGTTTATTTATTTAATCGAAGCCATGCCCCCGTTTCGGTATGTAATGATCTCTGAGGACCTCATTAGGGTCCCGTTTGTTGGACCTCGGGATAAAAATATAAAAAGGCTGGTTTGTGAAAGATTTATGAACTCTTCAGTAAGATATTCGAGTCTTTACAGACTTTATTGAAATTTACTGAGAAATATGAGACAAGAAATACGTGATATGGCTGTAGAAGTTGTAAGGCTGTAAAGGATTCAGACGGACAGACAGACAGACATGATGAACTTGTAAGGGGGGGGGGGGGGGGGGGGGGGGGGGGGGTATGGAACCCTAAAAATTAACTATGGAGCGAGTAGCGTAGTCGTAAATTTGTAGCATTTGCGTAGCACTTGCGTAGCAGCGTAGCAAGGCTGTAGACATTCGTAGACACGCCTTTTGCTAGGTTTCATGGCTCATTGTAATAACGCGAAAACTTGAATAAGCAATACTTATTCAAGTTTTTGCGTTTTATTTTACTAGGTGGTAGGACTTTTCTGCAAAGTTCGTATATGGGTAGGTACCACCGCTTTGCCAGTTATTCTGCCGCCAAGCAGTAGTGTGCAAGCATTACTGTGTTCCGGTTTGAAAGGCATTGTAGCTAGTGAAATTACTGGGCAAATGAGACTTTATGAGATCATAAACTCATCAGGTCATTCATTTACATTTACAAAAAAATCAGAAGATCATCATCATCATCAACAGCCTGAAGACGTCCGCTGCTGAACATAGGCCTCCCCCAGAGAGTCACTTTGTGCGGCTGCTCGCCTCCTGCATCTACCGGCTCCTTGCGGTTTTCACCGGATCGTTGGTCCACCTAGTGAGGGACCGGCCTACGCTACGTCTTCCGGTTCGTGGTCACCACTCGAGAACATTTCTTCCCCAACGGTTGTCAGAAGAAGAGTACTAATTATTCCTCATATCTTGAATTATTAATTACATTTTAAAAGCCAGTCTTTTGTAGTTAAAATCTGCTGTCAAAAAGTTTTTTTTATGAAATAACATGTTAGGATTTAAGTGGCGTCTATTCAAAAAATGTTTGTAAGTATATAAATCTATCTTCTATCTATATTAATGAAAGGCTTTGTCAGTGATTGACTGACAGACATCATATAGTCTAGACGTATAGAAACTTTATATTTGGAGGGTGTCTATACGACTGGGTGACGACTTTCAAGTCCTTCTTGCTCCGGTTTCCAGCTAAATACAAGGAAATATTTCTGGATCCTGCATTTTGGCCAAAAGGAATTGTGTTCCGGCGGTACAGGGAGCCGCGACCGAAAAAAGAAAATTCCTGAATATGTGCGCTTCTTTTTATAATAAAATATGTATGTTAGTCTGTAAGGTATATGTAAATATGGGCCTGTTTATTTTTAAGCTAGTTGCCTGAATTAAATGAATTATTATTATTATTTTTTTGAACTCTCGGGTCTAGCCCGGACATTTGGTAGGCGTTGGTGGGGCGAAGCTAACACCGAGAGGCCCTTTCAATACAACAGTAACTATAACACGGTCACACTATCCCTGGATCATTGCATTTCAGCGAGACCCACAGATAATGTGACCGTGTTTTACATGTTTCTTTCTTATATGTTGGCGGTATATTGTTATTGGTGGTAAAACCGCGACTGTCCTCTACTTATAAAAACCAAATAGCATTTTAATTTTAGTTTTACCATCGGTTGAAATAAGAGCTTTTATAAATTAGTGTAATTTCAACAATTACGATCTTTCATTCATTTGCATATTCATTAGTTTGTAGAAGCTCAAAGGATCATTGCTTACATTGAAAATGATAGGTCGAATTTACTGTTTGTCACTCAAGACAAAGGCATCGCTTGGAAAATAACTTTTGCTAAATTCGTTAAATTTATAGTAAGGTTTCTGAGGTGTAGAAATATCTTTAATATATTTTATTACTGTTAAAAAACATAAATCCTGAACCTTCAAGACGATTCTCTGTATTTAGGGATCAAGGAACTACGAGAAGCATGGTCCCACAACAGCTTCGTGGGACCATGCTTCTCGTAGTTTTGACAACACCCTGACGCAGAACAAGTGTTTACACAATAATACTTGCCCTGTCGTGGGAATCAAACTCGCCCCCTCCGACTTATGAGCCAACCTGCTCAACCACCACACCACAGAGGCTGTATTTTGTTCAACAGATTATTTAACTGATTTTTAATTTTTTCAAGTATCAAATATAAAAAAGTATCAAAGGCAAGGTATTCGGAAAGTATTTTAGTAAAATAGCCAAAATGGTCCTCTTCGAGGCTATAAACAAAAGCGTACCGTTCTACAACAGGTATTTCGAAGACCGCTATTCCTTTGAAATTGACGTGTCCACAGACTATCACCAGCTTTTGTATCTGCTTAGGCACAAATAAAGTATTTAGAAAAAATCCTTTGAACGCAAATACATAGGTATTATAGCAAAGACGACGCAGCTTGCAAAATATGTCAGGGTGACCTTATAACAACCTAATAAATATGATATAGGTCTATATACGATCTCTTTCAATAACATACGAATAAAATATCAATAACATATGAATTTCAGTAAAAACATCAAAATACCACCCTTAGGTTTTATCAATTCGATCATTATTAAACACAACACAAGAAACTAAATGAGAACGAATTCATACGCAAATGCTTTAACGGTCAATGAGACAACTGATTTTTAATTTGATTGACCTCATTTGGACTCATCGCGGCTAGTATACATTCTATGTCCATAGTTTATTGTAGTAAGTAGGGTAGCTAGTAGCACTTAGTAGTAGTTGTATTATACCAATGTAGAAGATTAAAGGTAGTAAAAACAAAACGCAATGTAATATGCTTTAACCGACATTACCTCTGGCATTGTAGCTAGTGGAATTACTGGGCAAATGAGACTTATGATCTGATCACTCAGTCTAGTAATCTGATTATTAGACTGGGTGATGTCTCAGGATGACGTGCGCAGTGCAGTGTCGCGCGAAACTATTGTTTTAAAGTTCCGGGTGACACTGCAACTGTTATGGGCGGCCGTGTCACTTAACATCAGGTGAACGACTAGCTCGTCACGTCATTCAATCACATAAAAAAAAAAAAAAAAAAAAAAAAAAAAACCTTTATGAGGCATGTATAAACTGCTTTTCAATGAGCAAGGTGGCTTTATTCTTTAATCTACAACATCTACACCACTATTATAAAGAGGAAAGATTTGTATGTTTGTAATGAATAAACTCAAAAACTACTGTGCCAATTTCAAAAATTCTTTCACCATTGGAAAGCTACATTCACCCTGAGTAACATAGGTTACACGTGCGAAGCCGGGGCGAGCCGCTAGTTAACAATATACTAAATACTAGTCTACTTTAGCAGCAGCTACCCCATCTACTATACTACAAAAAATATTTGGAAACTACCGTAGACTTGACCTATGTAAATAGGAAGAATTTGTGGAAACTACAATATTTTTTTAATTGCGATATATTAATTGATTATGATAACACATACACCAGAGTAATGAAATGTTCAATTGGGACTCTACGCAGTCTACTGTTTGTATTAGGGCAGGGAAAATTCGTACTTTGTTCGAGAGCCCTATAGACTGTATGGCACTATTACAGTGGTATTCAAAGTCAACAGGTGAACAATCCCCCAAAATCCATCATTCAACTTTCACGTAGAGGTTAAATGTTGAATCGTTCTTCTTACACTTTCATAAACAATCGCTGGAGAGACCGCTAGCTAAATGGCAGTTCAACACACAGAGTAACCAGAGGGAACATCAGTGTATTATTTTCGTACCTATTTTTGAAAAATAGTCATGAGACGCTATTTTATCGATATCGATACTTCATTGAACAGAGTTTTATAAAAGCCTGACACCTAAAATAAACAGAGCTAATTTTCTCTAATTTGTGGGGGGATGATGGAAAGCTCAATTATCTTCGCTGTCTGGAGGAAAAAATACTAGGTACCCCTGATAACTAGAACCGACTTCTTATGCGTCATAACTGTATGGCCCAGCTAGTTCAAGAAATAAATAATAGAGTTAATAATTTCGTTGATATATCATTTCCATCATTTTATGATTGACTAGCGGTTGAACGTCACTAAATGGTTGATATTCCATATAATAAGCACATAAAGAAAAATAATACCTATTATAATATTACTATGCGCTCTAAAGCTTTTAACTGGGATCTTTTTTCCCTGAGTGAGTTTAAGTCGGGAGTGATTAGGTATCTTCTATATGTAAGCGTGCTCTCGTAGACCGCATCGTCACTTATCGCCAGGTAAGATAGTGGTCAACAACGAAATTATTCCGTACTAACCTAAGCTTTATTGCCGTAACGTTATTCCAGAATGAAAAGTATAATTAATGAGAAATAAAGAGAATGTATTTTTACTAAAGTTTTATTTCAAAATAGCTATTGTAAACAACAAATTATTAATATAAGTAGGTTTGCCCTAAATACAAAGTTCATTGAAGTAGGTTTGTCAAAGGTGGTCATGACGGTTGGCAGAATCTGTGAACAAACAAAACCTTATTTAAATTCTCATTTAAAAAATTGTTCATTAAAACAGTAGTAGTTTTACTTACTATTATTTGTTCTGTGTCATTATATCAAATTTCAATCATATGCCCATCTAAAGAGTTGATTAAACCTTAGAGTATAGACTAAAAGCATAGAGAGATCAATCAAAACGATATTATATTTGTACTGCTCACACGTATCGCTACGTCAGTGGCGAAGGGAAGAAACAAACATATAGTAATTAGCTACGCTTGCAAAAATCACCGTACCATTTTTTTGACTCGAGTCAACTGTTTTATCTATACAAATCTGTCAGACTCATTTACATCAAAGTGTCCACTTCATATAAAAAGTGTTCAAAAAAGTGGTACGCTTGACAGATAATGAAGTTCTCTCTATGCTTTTAGTCTATACTCTAAGGATTGAACCAGTAGGTACTACCTGTTATTGGTTAGTGTATAGTTTTCTACATATAATACATATATCGAAATTATCGATAACCCATCGACACCTGTAAAATCATCTCTAATTTCGAAATGCAAACAACTGGATAACCTTCTTGTGGATTTACGATATGTATCAAAATTCAAATTCTAATTTAATAGCAGCAATCAAATCACCCAATTCTAATCCTGCACAAAATTCTACGTATGTTTTATGTGAACGCAAATCTACTTACACACAAAAATATATCGTAAACACGAAAAGTATTTGTACCATAGAAACTGAATAATTTGTCCTGTGTAAATCTTCTTGAGTATTGGAATATGCATTCCAAACACATTACACGTCAATGTCTTTATTTTAAATAAGTATTTTGCTAAATTTATTGACTAAACACTAAAATATAATAAAAAAACCACAAAAAACATAGTTTTCTGTAACATCAACTGAAACGTCATTGTACGAGCATGCGTAGTTGCTTCTATCATTGAAGGAACTACGCATGCCCATAAGACGACTAAATAAAATGACACCGGAGAAACAAAACAACTTAAAACTTCGTGCAATTTCTTCACTTGGTAGGGTTGCAATGTTGCAAAGTTGCACCGACCCTGGTACGCATTGGTGTTCGCAAAAGTCAAATTTCGCTCCATCTGTTTAGTCAATTGTTTTTTTCTCTAATCTGTGGTTCAACACATATTTTTTCTCTAATCTGTGCATTTCAATCATGTTGTCTATGAAAATTTTCTCGGGTGTCATTTTGACATGATTTTGACGCGGCTTTTGAATTTTGATAGATAATATAACGCGGGAACGGGCCTCTCGTAACCATGGTCCGAGGTGGGACGATCGGTTGCCATGGTTACGACAGGCCCGTTCCCGCGTTATATCCATAATTTAATTCACTTTCATTATCTTACACTATAATTATTATTTATAGAAAAGTTAAGATGATTAAAATAAACTTTATTAGTTCACACAGGTTGTAAGGGGGTACATCAACTTGTAGTGTAGTAAAAAAAAAAGGTTTGTATAAAGTTAAAGTTATTGTGTATTTACATTACGAATATATCGCTTCGGCACTGATATAATTCGCATTTCATTCAAGGCTTCATCGGCCATTCATCATTTATGAGATCCAAGTCACCATCTACTTCTATATTTATGAAAATCACAACACAACACTCAAACAATAATAAAAATAGCCCGTTATCAAAGCAAGGGGACTGTTTGGTTGACGAAATTCGGACAATCAGCATCCAGCCCCTGACAATGTCAAATTAGGGGTTACTTTTGTTTATGAAATGCATAAAACTAGAATTCGCTACACAGCGCCTGAATCATCCCCTAGAGGAGCCCCCAACTTGACTATGAATTCCAGTGTTAGTCGCGTTTTTGACGTTAAAAAGGTCCGCACTGGATATGCTTCAAACAACGTCCTGCTACAAGTTGTGCTATGCCCTATGGACCATTCGTAGATGGTAAGCATAAGCAAGACACAGTATTTATGAGAAATAAATGTATTTTACTTATTGAAAAAAAATTATTAAATAGCACAGAAAAGCTTTTTTTTTACTATGAAATATATTGTATTACGCTCAATTCTTCTTATGATATCCAAACAAGTTAGGTACAAATAGTACGACCAAAAGAAAACAATTTCAAATTCATACGTACAAAATACGAAAAGTCTTTCCCTACTATTATATTTATCTGTCAAATTGGCAGATACATAATAGTAGGCAGTTCCAATAACCTAATTTAGACAGAAGTTAAGTCGCAAACACACGAGCTTGTCACGTACGCCGTCACTGATCTAATAGCCGACGTTTATTTGCTCGGAGCTTATGTAATTAATTAATATCAAGGGAGGAAGTTCAGAGTTGCACGATGAAACCGACGAATTGTTTGATGTGCTAGAAATAGTTTCGAATTTCATCTATTAGATTAGAGATATGAATGTCGCACATTATTAGGCCAACTGAGGATTAGAAAAGAATTCTTTAAAAAATATTTGAAACGACTTCAGTTGACTTTATTTGATGCTGAGATCGGTTATAAGTTCTACGAGTGATGTGGTCTGCCCATTGCCATTTCAACTTGCTAATTCTAAGATCGGTCACTTTAGTTCTTTTGTGAAAGGTTCTGGAGTGGCGCCCACGAACCGGCAGCCGCAGTGTAGGCCAGCACCCAACTCGGTGGACCGACGATCTGGTGAATGCCGCGGGGAGCCGATGGATGCAGGAGGCGAGCAGCCGCTCAAGGTGGCGCGCTCTGGGGGAAGCCTATGTTCAGCTGTGGACGACATCAGGCTGTTGATGATGATGATGATGGTGATGATGCTGAGATGTAGGTACGTCCATAGTCTGTAATTTTTTTATTCTCTAGCAGTCTTGGATCCAAGTGGAGGGAGCTGATTTAGTTTATGATGATCGCTGTCTTTAATGAATGGATGAATGGATGGAAGTCTCCGGTTTTGTTTTGCACCTCATCGATAGATCCCGGACCACACTCAAGTTACATTCCATAGATTAAAACGAAATCATCAAAATCTATTAACAATTTGCAGAGATATAATAAAATATTACTTTTTTGTACTGTTAATTCTATTTTAATAATTTATCCAATAAAATACAAAATACAATTACTAAAACTAAATTAAATCTAAACTAAGTACTTATCTAAAACTAAAACTGAAACTTATAAATAAATAATACTTACACAAAAAACTTTCAGTCGGATTTAAAAGATTAGCTAGTTTAATAAATGAAATTTGCTTAGGTTTGTATTAATAATATATTTACTCATTGTTATTTATATCTGTATTTTCATCGCTTAGATTATTTAGACAGTAGATAGGTAGAAAGTTACATGAGTATAATTCATTATTGATGGCTTTTATATAACGGTTAATGTTTTAAACTTGTAAAGCGTGGGTTGATCAAGCTTCATCGACAAATGTAGACAATTACGAAGAAAGATTATATCAATGATTTATTGCTCTTTTATTTATAAAACCAAATAATTTAACAGACAGGCATGTCAAATGCTCATATTTTTCTAGGTATTTTTATATATTAATCTTTATTTTCTATTGTTTATAGTTACAATGTAAGTAAATATATTTATGTTTACAAGAGGTAGTCTCTGGAGTTACTGTTTTATGTTATGAGCGACAAACAAGCATATGGCCCACCTAATTCCATATAGAAGATTCCATATAGAAGCATCGCGGGAATCCTTCAGGAGGAAGGTTATTCCACATCGCCAAGTGCGTGGTAATGACGAACGCACGATGCGCGTCGTCTGAAAATTCCTACACTGTTGAAAATCTACATTATCCCGAAGTATCACAGTAGGTGTGGAAGAATAGTACAGAAGTTTAGGGCAGTCTTGTAATGTTTCATAGAACTCATTGTGATACTCAGCTTCCGGTCACGGTTACGCTTTCGTTGTTTGATTTGGTATAAGTAAACTTCGTAACGGTTTCATGAATACACTAATTTGTATCTTGAATTCCTGGCCTGATACCACGCATACTAAACCAATAGAAAGATATGTTTTCTAAACAAGTTTATGCTATTTTAGCCAAATGCTTTTATACGTAGGTGTGTGTAGACCACGTGTAAATTTAGCCAGTGTTTTGAAAGAGTAGGAAACTTTCTTTTTAACTTTTTTTACAGATTTAAACCATCAGCGTAAAAAAATACATAGGTCAGGTCAATCAATAAATATGTAAATTTCACATCTGTATTATTCATACGTCGATGTTCGTGTGGGCACAGATTACTAAATATGTTACTACGTGGGGGTCAGTTCGTTGAATAACATTACGTGATGGTGTTCTTTGAAAGTATGAAATAGGGTACTATATAGCTTTGTAGGCTTTCAGTTCAGCAAAAGCGGCAAGATTCGGACAGTGACCTTTTTTAATTGTTTATAGACAGATCGAAGCTCTCGTAGTTATCGACAAATATGTCTACCTAGGACAGACTGTCGAATTAGACTGACTGAAAAGGAAGGTTTTCAATCCGTGTGTGTTACCATCGATAATTATGGAACTGAGACATGGTCTCTTACCACAGATCCACAGGATAACTAAATTGACCGATATAGCTCTTAGAATTAACAAGTTGAAATGGCAATGGGCAGACCACATTGCTCGTAGATCTGACTACTGATGGGGAAGAAAGTTTCTCAGAGTGGCGACCACGAACAGGAAGATGCAGCGTAAGCCAGCTGGCCGAGGTAAGCCAACCTAAATCCTTACCTCATATAATATAAACATTTAAACAAACAACTTCCAACTCCAACCTATTCCTTACTACCTTATTTTTAGTACGTTTCATGTGTTAAGAGGTAAACAAGCAGATGATCCGCCTGATGTTAAGCGTCAAGAAGCTCCTGCAAAACACTGGAGAATGCAGTGCGAACAACGCTTTGAACATAAGCAACGTCATTCAAACCCACATTTACTTGCGTCATTCTTCAGAAACGTCGTCTATGTAACACAGGATGCGCTGGTGGTGGATGAGCGATGTCAATGTAGTTACATTTTGCAAGCTCGATGTAAAGGGATAGTAGTAGGTATATACCACTACAACTAAACAGCTAAAGCGGCGCAAATATAGAAATCTCGCTAGTGGTTACCATGTTTGGTGTTGAGACCCTGGGTCCGTGGGGACCGAGCTCATCACGTTTTCCAAAGTTTTTTCAGAGCGCCTGGCTGATGCGACGCGTGACCAAAATGCTGGCATTTATTTGGCTCAACGAATCAACATTGCAATTCAACGAGGCAATGCTGCCAGCATGTTGGGTACGCTACCTAACCGGTAGTGGGCTGGAGCATTTGGACTGTCTATAGGCCATCGCGGCTAGTATACAGTCCAAATGTTCTTTGTAGGTAGGTAGTGTAAACTAGTAGTTTTTAGTATATAGTATAGTTTTTATTATTGTAGTAGTTAGTTTGAGGAATAAAGGCATAATGCCCGTTAAAAAAACTAGGTAGATATAGGTACTCGTATGTTTACAAACAGTTTTATTGGCATCACAGATGATCCCGAAGGGAAGCAATAAAGATACGTTAATCGATTTAGTTTCGGTAGCTGCGTAGTTCAATATCATTGGTAAACACTACTTGTTTTTACATTAAATAATATAATATTATTTGTTTAGACAGATGTCTAATAAAATTGTTTTGAGCCTTCAAACTAAAGGTAGATAGAGGGCAACACTTGGCGATAAAATATCTTAAAGTTAAATTAGTTAAATAATTGAGTGAAAATTGTAAACATTTCTAAAGATTGAAACTATATTGGGTTTCTGTCAGTCAGACAGTCACTCCGGGCCTGAGTACTTACTAAGAAAAGGTTTTTCGTTTGAACAAATACGTGGCTAATTCCTTGAGACTAGACTCCTAGATCATCAAATGTAGAATATAGCCAAAACTATAAAATGTAGAACATCTTACCTACATTTAACGGTCTTCTTGTTTTGGGTATCAAACCACGAAACAATTTCAACAATCCTTTTGATTTGCTACGGACCAATGTAGCAAACCAATACACAGATTTACTTGAAGTTCTAAAATTTTAATATGTCTCGACAGAAACCATTTCTTTGTGCAATCGTTCAAATGAAATTTAAAGATAGTGAAACGGGGATATTTTTGTTAAGGACACACGAAATTGGAGTACCACAGAGGCCTTTTTTGTACACAGATTTACAATCCAATGATTCAGTCGACTAATCATCAATCAACCTTTATACCACAACTTCAAAAGAAACCGTATATTATCTATAACATCTATAACAATATTATAAAGAGGAAAGATTTGATTGTTTGTTTGTTTGCATTGAACAGGCTCCGAAACTACTGAACCGATTTGAAAAATTCTTTCGCTATTGGGAAGCTACACTATCCCCGGCTGACAAAGAATATATTATATTTTCAAAAAAATTAGGGATCCTTACTAAAATTCCAATAATGTAACCCAAGGTGTAAAAAAAATACCTAAAATATTCTTTTACATCGCGTGCGCTGCGAAAACTATTATACCCGTGCGAAGCCGGGCCGCTCGTGTTTTATATGGTGGTAGTTAAAAATAGATCTTTAGAACTGTCCTTTGTTTTGACGGAACATAGTACCCGCTACCATATAGAGACAAAGTTGATTACACTGGGCCTCTACGCATAATGCACGTGTGTAGAAATGTGAAAGGTCAATAGAGCTTATTTATCTAATTTATTACCACGCATTAACCTGACCCTTTTTGTAACTTTATTTACAGACCTAATTCTATTCGTAGTATGAAGAGAACATGTGACATGTTTTTCTGGTCATGGAATATTTACGAAATAGAATAGCAAAAATATTTCTAATACTAATGAAAAATTGTCATAAGTCTAGTGAGCTCCGGATTCATGTTTTCCAAGAAATCAATGGAGTTATGACCGTCATCGACATGTCACCGATCAATCAAAGTATTTTTGTCCAGGAAAAAAACACCTATACTTTTTCTGTCGTGTTGTGGGATCATTGTTCTCGTACTCCTAGGACCCTAGATACAGGGAATCCTATTGCCAAAACTCACTTGAATTTTGAATTTTGTAGAATTATAGGTACATTAAACACCCACAGACAACATGAAAAATAAAAAGTTTATAATAAGACTCCTATACTTAATCTTGCAACCTTTTTTTTGCATATCTAACCTATATTGTAAGGCATTGACTATAAATCCAGTTGATACAACTTCATACGAAAATTAGTAGTGTATTTCAACTACTATTTTCATACAAATTACGGGAACCCGTTGATTTCTTTTGTTCCATCCTGCTCTGTCCTTTATAATTTCGTATAGCCTTGTCTCTTTTTGTTACCTCGTCCCCTGCCTGCGCAGGTGAGTCGTGTTTGTACGAGAAATTATGTTCACGAGCTATCAACGGGCTTTATAATCTATGTTGTAAGGGTTGTTCAGATTATACCTACTAATATAGTTCCACTTATCTTACTATCATAGGTAAATGCTTAAATCAAATATACTATAGATACACGTACAGTCTCTATGAAAATCAAACCTCGAAAGTGTCCCCGCACCAATGCTTACTTATACAGATATATACCTCTCCAACTAATATAAAATAGTCCACAAGCGGTTGTTTCATTTTAATAATGAACCATAGCACCCTGTAATAGCGTTGTAAAACATATGTGTGTATAATATATGTGTCATGGATTTATTTTTTAAGTGTAAACCACACTTCAGGTTTCTTAATAATATATGTGAGTTATATCACTTACACTAGGCGCGGTCCCACGCGACTGGGATCAAAAACAAGGCATATATGCCTTGTATAAACGGTACCGTTTTCGAGGCGGCGATCGTGGATCTACCTTATATTTCATCGCAGGGCAAATGTTTATGTAGGTAGGTATAATACGTAAGTTTGTTACAATCTATGGCGCTGAATTCACTTAAATTTGGCGTAGATGCTTTAGACGCTGAAATAAATACCATATTATATAGAATTAATCCACAAATATAGTCCACGAGAGAGAAACGGAGCGCAAACCGTACCTATACTGCGAACGCTCATGATCCATTTATACATTAGCGTTATACTTGGATGGTTCGATCACAAATTGCTCCTCTAATTGGTGCTTCCGGTGGATCAAGGAGCATTTTTATCCGAAGGACGCTTCGAACATTTGGTTTAATGACAGTCCTACATTTACATTAAGAACGACTGTCGTCAAAGATTTAAAAGAAATGGGTATGTTCGACTTTCACAGAGACACAAGACAAGAGATTTTTTAATGGGATTATTTTCTCTATTTTAAGTTGTTATTTAAACTAACTACTTTACTAATTACCAACTATTACTAAATACTAACTACACTACCTACTACAAAAAACATTTGGACTGACATTGGCCAAAGAAAGGTTCTCGAGTGGCGACCACGAACGTAGGCCGGCTCCCCACTCGGTGGACCGACGATCTGGTGAAAGCCACGGGGAGCTGATGGCTGCAGGAGGCGAGCAGCCGTTCGTTCTTTGAGGCAGACCTATGTTCAGCAGTGGATGTCTTCAGGCTGTTGATGGCATGAATTATAAGGCGAATTATATATACGTGCATGTATAATGTCGTGTATGTGTGTGTCCTATTTTTTCTTTCCATCCTGCTCGTGTAGGCAATTGTTAAGTCACACGAAAGTCTCTGACTTGGTTTATCGAATAATGTCTTATGCTAACAACATGCCAGCAACCGAGAACGACGAGTGCACTCGGAACATATAGGAGGAGAATAAAATTAAAACGCTCAATATTTTTTCTTCCTCTGTTTCCGAAGCACGGCAGAGTCAGCTGTAAATACCACTTTTGTCACCCATCCTAAATAGTGACCGCAGGAATCGTTGCTTAACTTTATCGGTCGATTAAGAATGGCTAAGTCGAGCTTCGCTATGACCATAGCTACTACTACTTATAGAAACCGAGTAATTCGTGAAATGTAAGCCGTTTAATTGGAGCCATAAATGGCTTCAAACGACGCTCTCTCGCGGTCAGCGCTCTGTGTGAAGGGCTCCCCAAATATAATTTAAAATAGAAATTTGCATTGTGAAATCGTGCCACAATCCATCAGAAAGCAGCATAAGATTTCAAGTGTGACATTCCACTGGTAAGCTAATTAATTTTCTTGCTTAAATCGGCTAAAATACCAAAAAATAGTAAAAACAAACTATTCGCGTCTGTGTGCGTGACGAGGCAAGTAAGCATAGCACACAAGGAGCTTGTAGCGTGCATTTTAAGGCGTTGTTTGAAAACTTACCTTCTATACGTACCTATTCTAAGGTTATGACGTATTTTCACTATAAACATAGGAACATTACAGCGGAACATCATTTATCGCTACTAATAATTATCAAATACTCTACTAATACTGGCGCGTGGGAGACGAGACGATCGTTTAGGTAGATGGTAGGTAACAATTAATCGAATGGTGTCCATCGCTATATAAACCTCTATCTAGACCAAAACAATAATGAAAATTTTCGACTCATTAATTAAAGGCAACCCAAAACTATTATGAAACCAGAATCAATATAAGGCGTATCTATTATTTTCATTGAAGTCTAGAATTCAAGCTAGAATCATTCTAGTTCTTGAATGTAATCAAGAGACTTTAAAGTGTAAGCAATTTGTATGCGACACATGACTTCAGAGTTATTAAAAGGTTGCATGGGCTCGGCATTACGACACAAAATTCTATGTATCTATTTAAATAAATTTATAAAGGTAATAAATAACGTGAGGGTCGTTTTTCCCTACAGTTGCAGCATTACGTTGACTTCGTATTGTGTCTTAAATACTTGTAAGCTCGGGAAATAAAAGGTTCTTAGAGTACACTTTTGCTTGTACGAGTATCAAGAGTCTGTATTATCGACTCTATCTTCTTCTTCTCACACAACAACTTGTCAATATTACAAAACTGACAATGATCTCGTGAAATCGTAAAAAATATAATCGTTATGAGCATCCATGTATTATCATCATCATCATCATCATCAGCCTAAAGTCGTCCACTGCTGAACATAGGCCTCCCTCAGAGAGCGCCACTTTGAGCGGCTGCTCGACTCCTGCATCCATCGGCTCCCCGCGGCTTTCACCAGATCGTCGGTCCACCGAGTGGGGGGCGGGCCTACACTGCGTCTTCCGGTTCGTGGTCGCCACTCGAGAACCTTTCTTCTCCATCGGTTGTCAGTTCTACGAGCGAAGTGGCCTGCCCATTGCCATTTCAACTTTCTAATTCTAAAAGCTATATCGGTCACTTTAGTTCTCTGCGGATCTCCTCGTTCCGGAGCTTATCTCGCAGGGAAACGCCGAGCATAGCTCTCTCCATAGCTCGTTGCGCGACTTTGAGCTTACTAATAAGGCCAACAGTAAAAGACCATGTCTCGGTTCCATAAGTCATCACTGGCAACACACTGATTGAAAACCTTCGTTTTCAGGCTCTGCGGTATTTTGGACGAAAAGATAGGTCGAAGCTTCCCGAACGCTGCCCAGCCGAGCCGGGTACTATGTTGGATGCATGATCAAATTTTTCTTTACATTTCACATGAAAGCGTATGCCGTAGTCAGGTGGAAAAGCTTCGTGTTCGGCTGGGTGGTATTCGTTCGTAATTAATGCGATAATTGGGTCTTCAAGGAAAGCCCTACTTACCTACTATACTTTTGAACGAGGTGAATAAAAGTTTATAAATACTTCTCTTATTTTAATAATACTTATTTCTTTGTTTTGGCATATTAGTTAGATTTTTAGATTCCAGGAGCCACTTAAAGTAATCAGCCTGTCCATATAAGTCATAAAACTTCTTTGTGCGATCACTCGGTAAGCCTCACGGCTTATCTAATTCTAATATTACGTGTTAATCCTGACACTGACTTCCAACTTGGGGTGTATTGTGCCTTTTCCCCACCAGTGTCTACCTACGATCACTCGGTAAGCCTGACGGCCTACCTTATTATAATCCGTGGATAATTAGCAGGTAATAAATTAACTCCTTTGTTTGTAGAATAAGAACAGATCTCAGAAACTAAAGGGAGATATGAAAAAGGGGCGGGGCCGGTGTCGCAGCAATATGCGCAAAAACAGAACACCTATGGTTAAAAGTATCATAGTAGTCAAACGGCAGTCGCGATGTTGCATGTAAGCAGTTTACAATGCTCGCTTTTTACTAATGACTATCCAAATGTTAGGTTCTAATAACGCTATGGATAATGAATACATTGAAGCTAACAAACAACATTCAATCGCGCCGCTGCTCGCAGTCATGAGCTTCTAATAATGAAACACCGTTTACAAACGTAGCGCACGGGAGAGCCTCTCTCTAGATCTTTTTTTTTTATAACACGGACAGACAAACAAGCTGACGGCTCGCCTGATGTTAAGCAGTTATCGTCACCTATAGACACTTGCAAGACCAGGGGCGTTGCCGATGCGTCGCCTAGCTTCTGCGACTCTATTTGCCCGTCGTTTGAAGTGCCCCATATTGTAGCTCAGCGGAAACATCTCATGGTGCGAGAGCCCACTGCAAAAATACCTACGTCATCGGGTACCCTAATAGGCTATCTTTGAAACGTCAACCGTCACATGTAAAAAAAAACAGGTTTGCCAGTACTGGTCCTGCCGGGTCATGGAAATAATCCACCTCCACCAACTTCAAATACTAAAGTTGCCGGCTAACAGGTTACATTTCGGTGAGTGTGCTGCTGAGCTACACAATATAATTCCACCATCTCCGTTTCACCATCGGACGACAAGGCGTACAGCTACATGCCATCCATTTATGGTTGATATTCCTTCGATTCGCGCAAAGCGGTTTGACTCGACATTCATAATCCGAGCAGCGAAGGAAGAAACACTTTACCAGCGTCTTTATTTCCCGATAAGTACAGTCTAGAGCTCTTCAAGACGCGAGTGAATAGGTATCTTCTAGGCAAGCATGTACCATCGTAGACCGCGTCATTACTTGCCATCAGGTGAGAATACGGCCAAAGGCGGACCTAATTAGCTATAAAAAAAATAAAAGAGGTGTATCCGTCTTCTGCGAAACTTTTTCACCAAGGTGTGAAATATTACTTACAGCTGACTTCTCTATTCATCGACACAGATAAAAGAAATCACCGCACATTGTTGTGTATGAAATGTCGCTGTGGTTTTGTCCTGTAGACCCCAAACCAAATCCTTTTCCTACCGTCTCTTATCATCCATAAATAACGGCAAGAAATATGGCAAAGTTACTACGTAATAATCTTACAATATACGCAAATTTGAGATAAATTGTCTTAAGGTGGGGTTCCAATATCGGTACCTTTAGGATAACGTATACCGATGAATACACACAATACACATCATAAGCTTACTCGTGACAGCGAGATCACAGAATTTAATATCTGTAGATAGGTTAGGACAAGGACTTTTCTGCAAAGTTCATCTAGGTAAGTACCATCGCTTTGCCAGTTATTCTGCCACGAAGCAGTAGTGTGCAAGCACTACCGTGTTCCGGTATAAAGGGAACTGTAGCTAGTGAAATTACTTGACAAATGAGACTGATCCCACGGTCTAGTAATCTTGTTGCTAGACATGCTGATGTCTCAGGATGACGTACACCAGTTATTATAACCACTTGTTATTAATTGTCATATTTATAATACATACTTCTTTTAGCCACAGAAATAATATGAAGATAGAACCTAAACACCAGGAGGTTCCGCAGGAAAACTAAAGTGACCGATATAGCTCTTAGAATTAGTAAGTTGAAATGGCAATGGGCAGGCCACATCGCTCGTAGAACTGACAACCGATGGGGAAGAAAGGTTCTCGACTGGCGACCACGAAGACGCAGCGTAGGCCGGCCCTCCACTCGGTGGACCGTCGATCTGGTGAAAGCCGCGGGGAGCCGATGGATGCAGGAGGCGAGCAGCCGCTCAAGGTGGCGCGCTCTGGAGGAGGCCTATGTTCAGCAGTGGATGTCTTCAGGCTGTTAATAATGATGATGATGATAAGAACCTTTATCTATTGTATAATATGTACTAGGCAGATTAAGAACAATGTTTTCAGTTTAGAATATTAACTATCTTCTACACCAGGCATGCCAAACTCTCAGCCCGCGGGCCGCATGGGGCCCTCCATAAGATAGAGAATAAATGGTAGTAGGTAATGGATATAAGAGAACAAATGGTAGCATTTGTTTGCAGCCCGATCCAATTTTGTGAACAGGCTCCCTTCAGGAATGTACAAGTTTTTATCAAATTTTTAATAACAAGTATGCCGAGAAAATGAGTAGACTTCAGAATTTGAAATGTGTTTTCAAGGTTTTGAAGCTCCAAGAAAATAATTTTTCGTTGTTTACCAACGGGTCTTTTCTCTATAACCATCGATTGCGTCCCTACTCGCGGCTTGAACTTATATAGAGTGCAATTGAATTCATTAGCATAAATATTGATGATTATTAAAGAGCAAGAGTGCAAATGGAAATATGTTTTATTGAAAATTATGAAGATTGCCCCGCTGCCTAACTTAGTTGGCACGATTGATTTTGATACTTTTAAAAGTTTTTTTAACTCGTATGTCATAATTAAAAATAGTAGTTAATTATTTTATTTAATATTGTACTGTAGCAGTCATTTAAGTAAATTATTTCATTTTCGTAGTTATTTTATCAATACCAAATTGATGCGTTAGATTTCAAACGATGCTAATGAATTAAATTACACCTAGTTATACTTAGCTAAATGATCTAAAGAGAAACAACATACATGTGACCTCGTGAACTCTGCCCATTAACGTCCATAATGGATCATAAAACGCCGCAAAATAGTACTCTCAATCTACCAGTTTGGACACACCAATCAATCAGGCAGCTACCACGCAAAATAACCCCGATTCGAAAGAGTGAATACTGATAGGGAAGCAAACCATTGCGCAATTACTAAAAGTATATCTTTAAAACGGTTTGTAAAAACTGTAATGTAAACTGAAGCAAAACAAGGTTAACGTACGAGTAAGAATAAATTGCGAGTTAATTGCGATGTCTATAGGGAATGATGAATTTAAATCGGTTCATTTGAAACACGCGGAGAGTTTGTTAAATATAAATGTGATCTGTTTCGAGTTAATTTGACATTGCGATCATTTGATCTACAGAGTGCTGCGTAGAATGGGAAGAAAACAAACGGCTTTGTCGGGAGTTTTGATCGTTTTGCGTTACGGCGCTCGATTGGAAACTCGTTGGATTTGTATATACTTAACAAGAAGGTTTATTGTGATACCGAAATATGATAACTATTTCAGTTATAGGTACCTTTTACAAACATTTTGTAGGTGGAACGTTTCACTCGCGCGGCAAATTCAAATTTTCTTGCGTTCTTTTGCCAATAATAGCTTAATTACTTAACGTGATTACATGAAAACTAATTTTGCGCAAATAAATAGAATGTATATGTTTTAACCAAGTACTTGCCTACTCGACGTAGGCCTCTTCACTTAACTCGGTCTTTAGCTATCTTCATCTAGTTTCTAAGGCCCCCAATACACGTTCAATTTTATTGATCAATAAAATTGACGAGTCTTCTTTCGTCAATGTTTTCTCCATACTATGTAAACATTGACCAATACTAACCCTACACGATCAATAAAATTGAACGTGTATAGGGGCCCAACAGGCGCTCTTCGCTAGTCATCAGTTCACTTGCATGGCCACTTACACTAAACGTTTGCCTAAACGTGGCCTTACTAAAAAAATAAAACAAAATAAATATAGGTATCTAATATAGATCATAGAAACTGGTTACAATAGCTCTACCTCTCCAGATTATAATGTCTATGGCTGTGTCAAGTTACCACTGCTGCTGTTAGTAGTGCAATGTAAATAATCATTGAATTGAACTAGGAACACACATCTATCAATCACAATCGAATCAGCTGTTCAAGCAACCGCCATTAATTGAACTAATTAGACACAAAAGTTCCACTAGTTCAGTCAATGGAACTAATAATTGATCAACTGGGAACGGACGTAAATAAAAGCGGCCTTTATTCACTTCCAAATAATGTCGCTATTTTATCCATCCTAATAATTTGAGAAAATTATTAATAGGTAACCCACAATCATATTTTGTATATCCTTGGCTCTGTACAAACGAATTTGTAATATAATAGAGGCGAAATTGACACGCGATCCATCAGTCTACGGAGAAATTACCTTAACAAAAGGCAACCCTACAGAAGGGATCGATCAAAGAGATCGGGTGATAAATTGTGATAAAATTTTGCACAATGCGAATGTTGCTAAACGGTTAGCTCATGCGACTTTCAGTGGTTCGGCGGGGTAATTACGTAAAATTTGCAACAGCAATGCGACAGCAGTAGCAATGCGACAGCAGTAGCGAAGCATACATTCTCGACATCACTAATGATGTATGACAGCAATCACCGCGAGATTTACGCCTGTCGCAAACCTGTTGCGAGTTAGGTAATTAGGGGGCAGGTCCCACTCGGCACCGCATCAGTGAGTTCACTAGATGAGACGAAGCCAAATTGCGACTCGGATATATTGAGGTACGGCCTAAGTGAGATGAAGTCATTTTGCGATCTAGCCATTCTAATACTAACCCAGTTTTAAAGTCACTACGGAACTGGCGCTCGGTCCTAGAAAACAAATTCAAGGACCCGCACTTGGGGGAATAGGTGAATTATACATAATATATGCCTTATACTCCTCCTATGAGACACAATCCGTGTGCAAGCAATGTAACCATATTATGCCTAAAGGCTTATAGTGTTTACTTTTATTAGTCTGAAACAGGCCGCGTCAGCTTGTTCCAACCTTATAAGGTAAGTTCATTTTATATATAGACCCCATAATATTAATATGTATACCTACTATAAGCTATTCACTACATAGAAGTCGTAATATGCAGTTTTGGTGATGTTCACTCTTAGAGCGCTACTGTTCATTTAGTACCTAAGGCTGAACCCACATTGGGCGTCCGCGTTCCTCGAGCGTGAACGACGCGAATGCCGCGTGCGAGCCGCGACAACGCGACGTGAGCGTATCGTTTTACTAGCGTGCGGCGTTTGTACAGCTGCACGCTGAGCTATTAGCTGAGCTCATAATCTTTGGCTGAGCTATTAGAATTCGCATCGTTCACACGCTCGAGGAACGCGCACGCGGCGTAATGTGGGGTCAGCCTTAGTGCCTTAGTAGGTATGCACCAGACCAGAACCACCGTTTAAACTTCCGTGGTTGAGCTATTAGAATTTGCGTCGTTCACACACTTGAGGACGCGCATGCTGCGCACGCGATGTGGGGTCAGCCTGGAGATTTTCGCATTGACAGTGGCGACACCACGCGTAGATTGGCAACTAGCGCATTAATTTACATGGCGCACGATTTAAATCCTCGTTGTGTTTGGCCGACGCATAAGGAAAGAAATAGGAAAGGGAATACCAAGCTCCAAAATTGTAAATCTAGCTAGCCAAAGGCTACCGACCGGTCGCTTTTTCTGCTCTACCACACTCACCTTCTCAGCCAATCATGCGCCAGTCAGTGTTGCTAACCAGAAAAAACAATTCACCGAACTAAATTTTGTAAAACATGTACAAATTAATATACGCACGACATACCAATCAACAAGTTACCATTTAAATTTTCTCCTCCATTTGTTAGCTCATTTCAACGTTTACCGCTCATTCCGCAAACAAAGAATTGTGGAATTGCTAACATTAGGAAAACTCGTAGTAAATCCCTAATCTCGAGGAAAACGAGCAATTCGGAGTAATTTTAATGTTTTCTTTTTTGCTCCACTTTTGTGCTTTTTACTAGCTCTGCCCCGCGGCTTAATTTGCCTGAGCACAATTGTTGTTCTTCTCGTGTAGGCAAGTGATCAGCCCTGGTGTCGGAATTTTTAAGCCGACCAAAGGCTTCCGACTTGGCTTAACGACCATTGTCTTACGCCATCAGCTGGGACCGACGGCTTAACGTGCCCTGCGAAGCACGGTAGCGCTCAATTGTAAATACCACGCCCATCAAAGTAGTGACCGCACCAAACGTTGCTTAACTTTACCAATCGGTTAGAAACGGCTAGTTGTGCTTCGCTATGAGCACAATTATCTGGATAAATACCCATGTATTAGGATTACCTCGCATCCCACTAGTGAGCGTCAGGGTATTTGTGCTATAAAAAAATTATTGAGTTTTGGCCGACACACTAGTCTTAACGACTTCTTTGACGTCCAGTTGCAAATCCAGTCTCCTAAAATGCCTAGTATTAAACGGTCGACTTGCACACCTTTTTAGGGTCTCACACTAAAATATTACAATCCAGCGGGTCAGAGATAACAACCAAGCGAAAAAGGGTACGACAGTGTTATGGAGATAAAAATAGATATACTAGAAATATGAAAACTCGTGGGCGTGTACGAATAGCTCGTGGGCAGGAGAAAATCGGGCTCAACCATGAAGTAAGTAACCAGTGGAGTACTACAAAGCGTGTTTATCACTAACCTTCCTTCCAGTGTAGGCAAGTGGAGTGCCTGCCCAGTGCCCCCAAATCGCGATGTATAGCGAGCACAGATTATAGAAAAAACAATACACTGTGCATAGAGAGTTATATATATAGGTACCCCTAAAGTATAGAGGTCACGCGTCTAACGATTGCAATCAATTAACTAGGTACTTGACTAGATGATAAACTAATGAACAATAATATGTATATTTGCAGATTTTAAATGGATGGATTTGATGATTTTTTGACAATAAACAATTTTCTTCTTAGTTTTTCAGTCTATTGCCTTTTGTCCCTAAACCAATGATATCTAGGTGATACTTTTAATTGTAATTTATTGATACATTATATTTATTTGCGCAAAGTTAGTTTTGATGTAATCACGTTGAGTAATTAAGCTATTATTGGCAAAAGAACGCAACAAAATTTGAATTTCCCGCGCGAGTGTAACGTTCCACCTTAAAGTAGCGTGTTTTTAGTGACCGATTGGTAGCGGTGTTGACCGTCAAATAGATTAATCGGTCTGTGAGCAAGACCCATGAAACTGAATCTCACTAACAAATCCATGATAACGGCTTCATCGCATTAATTACGACTCTTTTTCACATTTGTGTGCTTTTTTATTATTCTAAAAACAACCTTACCGATATTGAAAGAGCTTTTCATTATTTAATGTGAGTCTCAATTAAAAGCTAAAATACTTTAGGATTTACGTTACCGAGTTAGAAAGTAATACAAAACCGTAGTACAAAACTTTTAATTAGATGCCATTGCTCTATTGTACTTTAGTACTTACTTAATACATTTGATTGATATGGTGTTTTAGCGGGTCAGGTAACAAACTCGTAGAGCAGCTACGGTTTCGTAGCAACTGTCTACGAGATTTTGTATTAATAGAATTGAATTTTTACAATACATAATGTAATTGTAATAGACTATACAATGAAAGTGGCCTTGTTGTATATAATCACACAATAAAATCATTGCTATGGCTGAATTAGCTATAGTTATGTCAGGTTGGTTGTGACCCGAATACTAAACAGTGTGATTAAGTGGCCCTTGGTAGGATTACAATGAAAAATAGCTTCTGCTCCTCTCTCACCTTTTGGTACCTGTCAAACATTTTAGAAAACGATGGCGAAAGAGATGGCGCACCAAGCGGTTTAGCGTTAAACTGTCGAATGTTATTATAGATAGTTGTACAATTGTAATTGTTCATCTATTATTATGCAAAGTAATGGCATTCGATTAGTAGTTGCTGCTTAACTAATTACTGAATAAATAGTAGAATAGAGACCGTTAATCGGCAATCAATAGAGATTTTTTTTATCATACGCCGCAATTACATTACCTACACTATCGCTCCACCGCTTTGCCAGTTATTCTGCCGCTAAGCTTTAGTGTGCAAGCTCTATTGTGTTCCGGTTTGAAGGGCTTTGTAGCTAGTGAAATTACTGGGCAAGAGACTTTGTGATCTGATTTTACCGTCTAGTAATCTGATTATTATACTGTGTGATGTCTCAGGATCACGTGCGCAGTGCAGTGTCACGTGAAACTTTATTATTTTAAAGTTCCGAGTGACACTGCAACTGTTATGGCTGCCCGTGTCGCTTAATATTAGATGAACGACTAGTTCGTCACGTCATTCAATCACATAAAAAAACTAAATTCAGTCGCCTAGTTATGATTCGGGAAAGGAAGCTTACTTGCTACCTGGCTAGTTGCCTAATTAGGAACCGAATCCTCACTAGGCAACTGAATTTAGTGTAATGTAAGCGCTACTGTGTTCCGGTTTGAAGGGCATTGTAGCTAGTGAAATTACTGGGCAAATGAGACTTAAGAACTGATCTCACAGTCTAGAAATCTTTTTTAGACTGTGTGATGTCTCAGGATGACGTGCGCAGTGCGCAGTATCACGCGAAACTTTAATTTAGATTTCCGAGTGACACTGCAATCTGTGATGGGCGGCCGTGATGCTTAACACCAGGCGAATGACTAGCTCGTCACGTCATTCGTTTACATAAAAAAAATGTAATTGTGGCAATGGTTAGGCTAACATTTGACCAAAGTCTGACTCACCTGGTAAGTAAGGACGATGGATCGTGCTTGACTGGTTGTCTAGAAGATACCGGTTCACTCTAGCCTTAAAAACACCCGGATTATATTTTTCAGGAAACAATGACGCTAATAAGGAGTTCCGTTCCTTTGCTGTCTGAATAAATAATAAATGAGGAATCAAAACGCTTTGTGTATAGGAAATATATAGGACGCTCTGCTGCGACTCGATGGAGCGACGACGTATCTACCTAAAGTATACTATACAGGATGCAATTTAATTCATTAGCATAAATTGAGTGCATGATAGTACATCATTTATTGATGATTATTAAAGGGTGGAAATGAAAATATTTTTTATTGTAAATTATGAAGATTGCCGTGGCGCCTAACGTAGTTTTTTTTTCCCTTATATTTTGGCTCCACACATAGTGTATTTAGCCAGTGTCAAGTTTTGTAATTTCTCATCATATTATGTCACTTAAAGTCAAGTCATAGTCACAGTCAGAGTAGTCTTAGTCTAGTCTAAGTCATAATCCAGTCTAAGGCATGCCCTAGTAAAGTGGTTGCAACTTTACTAGAGGCTTCAATGGAATTTTGGAAGCAACACGAAAAACCACGTTTCACTACATTATATCACTTGCCCACACTCATGCTCGTAATTCAGCACTTAATGCGTAAAACACCACCAATTTTAAACATTAACACTGGAAAAAGCACAAGTTTTGTAAAATAATACAATGCACCGACGTGAACTTTGCCGCGTTCCCGCCAAAACTCCTAACGTAGTTGACACGGTGACTTTGATGCTTTTAAAACCTTTTTACGTTTTATGCAATAATGAGACTTTTTATTAAAAAAAAGAAATTGTATTTTATGCATGACCTGATAGATGGCGCCAGTTGTGGATTTACTAAAATCTGCACTGTCACTGTTTTAAGCATAGACCACAGGTTAGAGGAAATGTGTCACGATACTGACTGACAACTCTAATCTTTCGTTTCTTTTTAGTTTCGTTGCGGGATAGCTCGGCTTTATTTTGGATCATAATATTAACGTTTATCTGTCTCGCAGATCTACTGATTTACTTAATAAGAATGCCCCACAGACTACTTAGGAGATACTACAGGCAATGTACTCGTGGTCCACTCAAATGAATTTGACATTTCTTTGTAGATAGTCTAAGCACTTTCTTATGTTTGATCTACTCTGTGGTTTGAAAGGTTTAAAGGTTTAAACTATTACTTACTGCGCCATGTAGAAAAGAAGCGGAACTAGGTTTTTTTTAAATAAAACTCCTCATTCAAAACAATTCTTAATTATTTTAATTTAATTTTGTACTGTAGCAGTTGATTAAATAAGTTTAAATCCAATTTTTTGGAGTTATTATCAATACCAAATCGAAGCGTTAGATTTCAAAAATTTTGAGTCACACGTGGCCGGTGTCATGAGTAGGTAACTAGCTAATGAAACGATGTTAATGAATTCAATGAGAGTTTTGGCGGGAACCCGGAAAAGTTCACGTCGGTGCATTGTATTATTTTACAAAACTTATGCTTTTTCCAGTGTTAATGTTTAAAATTGGTGGTGTTTTACGCATTAAAAGCTGAATTACGAGCATGAGTGTGGGCAAGTGATATAATGTAGAGAAACGTGGTTTTTCGTGTTGCTTCCAAAATTCCATAGAAGCCTCTAGTAAAGTTGCCACCACTTTACTAGGGCATGCCTTAGACTGGATTATGACTTAGACTAGACTATGAGTACTCTGACTGTGACTATGACTTGACTTTAAGTGAAAATTTCCATAATACGATGAAAAATTATAAAACTTGACACTGGCTAAATACACTATGTGTGGAGCCAAAATATAAGAAAAAAAAATGAATTCAATTACACCCAGTATTCAGTATATCTAATAACAATTTTATGTAATAAAGTATAAGCTAAATCAAGTCAAAATTGCGCCAAAATCTATAGATATCTACTCACGATTGATCTAGTAATTAGTTAGAGACATAAAGAAAGCTGTGAAAGTACATAAGGTTGATATTAGTTTGTACTTACCTGTCTATTACAAATAGCAACCTAAGTGGGAATACTTGTCCTAATCAAAATGTAACTCTATTTTCCTTAGAATATTTTTCTTTGAATGGGCGTAGTAATGTGTTTGCTTATTAATGGTTCCACTTCCACTACTCTTCCAATATTTTTGTTCCAACAGCAATAATATTTTTCAATTCCCATAAGTACCTTCGGTCAACTCACTTCGACAGAATAATAATACTTACGCGCCAAAAAATACTGTACTGTATTGCCAAGTGTAGTGTTTGTCAAGGAAGCTTTCTAGGGTTCCGTAATCCTGACAACGAACATATTTAAGCCGCCGTTTGATCAATGGCTTACAGGCTTATGAGTGTGACCAAAGTGCTCGAACCCACTCACCCACTCGATTCACTCAGCTGTACTTTACCTCCTTCCCCCTCCAAAATTTCGTGTTAAGCGGTGCCTGTTTATGCAGTGGAAAATACACACACTATCTAGATGGCGCTGCATGAAATATATACAAATATTTATTCATTTATATTTAATCACAATAAGCGCAATAAATCATTACTCATAGACGATTCCAGAGTTTTATACTTCTTGGATTCGTCAATCCCGTTATTCTAACTATAATATGTTAATTCGCATTTTTCTATTACCCTCAACTTAGATGTACAAAATTCCCGCTGAATTGTAATTTTGTGTAATAACAAAACGAAATCAAATGAATGAAAATTATTTCTGATAAGTTGTTATGAATGTTGAATCCTAAATGTACTATGGAACCCCACGAATGTGTAGTTTGAATCGCACTTGGTCCAGTGACTTCAAATCAATACGACGACTCTGAGTAATAGGACTTAAGTGGTACACGGAAAAGATTAATGAAAGATCTTACGTCAAAGGCATTATAATTTTCATGCCAAAGCTTTTGCTTCAACGATTCTAGAGCAAATCTCAGTAAACTGACGAAAAATATTACTTATGTATTTTACTTCGTATATACGTCACTTATACGAGCTATTCGTGGAAAGAGAAAACATGTTTTAATATTTGGTACACGATGGTTTAGGGTTGTCTGTCACAACTTCACATCTTCGAACCACCACCACTACATCTTGCGTCGATGATAAGTAATAACTTAATCAAGCTTGTGACAATTTCCAACTGCATCGTTACTTCATCAATCAGGGCTCCAACTCGATTGATCATCGTTGACCTGTTTCCATCTAAAGAGATGATTAAAGCAGTGTCTGTTATATAGGAACTATAGCACGGCATTTACGCTCGTCAGCTAGGTACGATTGATACCTGTGAACAGTATGGCATTTACGCTCGTTTATAGCTAGGTACCATTGATACCTGTGAACAGTATGGCATTTACGCTCGTTTATAGCTAGGTACCATTGATACCTGTGAACAGTATGGCATTTACGCTCGTTTATTGCTAGGTACGATTGATAGCTGTGAATAGTATGGCATTCACGCTCGTTTATAGCTAGGTACGATTGATACCTGTGAATAGTATGGCATTCACGCTCGTTTATAGCTAGGTACCATTGATACCTGTGAACAGTATGGCATTTACGCTCGTTTATTGCTAGGTACGATTGATAGCTGTGAATAGTATTGCATTTACGCTCGTTTATAACTAGGTATGATTAATAGCTGTGAACAGTATATAGCAGTTTATAGCTAGGTGGTGGCTAGGTTTACTAGGTGGTAGGACTTTTCTGCAAAGTTCGTCTAGGTAGGTACCACCGCTTTGCCAGTTATTCTGCCGCCAAGCAGTAGTGTGCAAGCACTACTGTGTTCCGGTTTGAAGGGCATTGTAGCTAGTGAAATGACTGGGCAAATGAAACTTTATAATCTGATCACACAGTCTAGTAATCTTATCACTATTCTGTGACACAGTCTGTGTACTGATCACACAGTCTAGTAATCTTATTACTATACTGTGTGAAGTCTCAGGATGACGTGCGCAGTGCAGTGTCACGCAAAACTATATTAATTTAGAGTTCCGAGTGATACTGCAATCTGTTATGGGCAGCCGTGACGCTTAACATCAAGTGAACGACTAGCTCGTCACGTCATTCATTTACATAAATAATAAAAAGAAAAAGGTACGATTGATACCTGTGAATAGTATGGCATTTACGCTTGTTTATACGTTTGATACCTATAATGAGTGTACTTTCCACAGACCTACAATATTTTCATTTTTTAGCTCTATGGTGCTTTCGTTCACATTGGTTTTGTGATTCGAACATTTAAAGTATAAAACAAAATCCCAAGAGCCCATCAGTTGAGTATTTCCAGTTTCGAAAAAAATAGACCGCCCCCGCAACCAGTGCGCCCTATCCCACGCATATATCGCGAATAGGAATTTTATTGAAGGCAACTCTGGCACTCGCACTTATGTTAAACTTCGTATGAAGCTATCGAAACTTTTCCGATTGCTTCAACTTTTTCAATTTCCCAATCAATCGGTTCTTCACAATAAGCTTCGACGTCTATTATGTAAATAATAAAGTTCGTATCGATGTTTTAAGCAGAGGCACGCATAGATGTAAATAAAAGAAGGAAGATAAATAAAGTAGCTTCTCCTAAATGGTCCGCTGTTTGCAATGTGAAAGAAAGAGACGGTAGCACGCAAGTGACAAGAAAAGTGGGACGCAGGACTACTTTTTGTGAGTGAGCACGTACCTTCTCCAACTTTACATCCCGCTACATCAATGAAAGCACGTGTTTAAAAATAAACGTACTTAGTTTTCTAAAATAAATAAATTGATACTTAGCTAGAGTGTTGTCACGGGCGCAGTCTATTCGATATCTTGTCCCTGCAGTGGACACTTTATTAAAGACTTCTATGGAGTAAGTTGATGCAATCACAGACACGTTTATAATTATTTTAGTTTCTTTTTTTTTACCTACACAATAATGCGAAGGTACTTCATATAAATATTCCGACGTAGATTAGTGTACAGTTTTCAATTTTAGTTTTGGTAGGTACACGTGCCTCACCCATCTCATCGTAGATTTAGTTATTTAATTTTAGAATTCTAGCTAATAACCTGCTTAACTTCTAAAACAGATACTTCGGAAATGGTAGGTATTCATATTGATTAAATATTTGCTAGTTTGCATTTTAGGGCTGTGCGTGGTAAACAATGTAATTTCTATATCTAATTACCTACTTTATTGCTGTGTTCTCTAAAGCGTACGGGAATTCATATTATAATATAGGTACGTATATATGAAAAATTCTGAAAGATGCTACTCTCGTCAGTTATTTCATTAATTTTGAGTAGGTATAATAAAATGCCGCATCGTGAGTATGTATAACGTGAAACTGCTTGGAGGCCTGCCCTCGACTCCTTAATACTTTAACAGCAAACTCTTCTAGGCATGGAAATGATTGACACTTTTAACTCATTATCATTTCGTGATATGATTTATTTTTGTCACTGTGATTTTTCACAGACTGTGATTTTTCATTAATGAATTTATGAAGACGATTGGCGATGCTTTGTGAAATGGGACTGATATGTGATTTAGGAGCAACCTAGCAAAAGTATGACTTATTGATGATTTATCACGGGCTCCTTGTAAAATGATCCATGCCTACACTTTTACCTAATTTATTTAAAGGCAGTCCTATTCAGCTTTCCTTTTATACCTAAGTACTAATATTATAAGCAAGCAGACATAACAAACTTTGTCCTGTTTAAAAGATTTATGGTCTTAAGTTTATACTTAAATCCCGAATTGTTTGTCTTAATCTGTGGTCTTAATAAACTAATGCAGGGTACGTACTAGGTAGGTGGTACTACTTACTCTTCCCCGAAAATAGTGTGGTCCCAAAGGTTCTTATAAAAAACGCGCAGGTAAAACTACGGGGCACAGCTAGATTGAAATAAGTCAGTAATAATGTTTTAAGTCTAATTAATCCAACTCTATATACTTAATAACGTATTTACACAATTTAAAACATTTAAAACGGTACAAATAAAACCATAAATTTTAATTAAAATGAGAGCCATACACATATTACTTACTGTGTACATTTAGGTATTAGGTACCTACATGTTTACAACGCTTATAAAGAAATGCTAATAATCATTTTCCATTTTCACAGAAAACCTAAATTAAAATATTTTCATTAACTGGAATTAATAATGTCTCTAATAAGAGATAGATATTTACCTATATACAGTCAGCAACATAAGTATTGACTCGTCAACAAAAGTCACTAAGGTAAACCTACATAAGATTTTTAGAATGTTTTTATAAAAAAGATTAAGCAGTTTTTTTGGGCACAGGAGAATTTAGTTCTACGCGTTCTAAAATTATGAATTAGCAAATGATTTTAAGCACTCCGTAAAACCAATCTATATACTTATAATAAAACTGTAACAGGGTCAATTCTGTACATTAAAGATATTTTGAAAAATTATTTTGTTGGAGGGCTCTCTATAATCGATACTAAAGCCAACACTAATTTTTTTCATTTTTGTCTGTCTGTCTGTATCTTGGCTGAGCATCACGCTGAAACTACTGAATGGATTCAAATGACACTTGGCATGGTTTGAGTTCATATTACGAGGTAGGTTATAGGATACTTTTATCTCAAAAGTTCAGCACGGTTCCCGCGGGAGAAGGGATGAAAGTAAAAATATGTACTTATTTGTAATTCATTAACGATTGGTCCGATTTCATTCATTATTTTTTTGTTGAAAAGGAGGTGTTTTATATATTGTCCCATAAATATTTCAAGGTCGTCGGTTTTGTGGTTCAGAAATTACAGACATTCAACCTTCAGTATTAGGTCCAAAGCCACTCCTATCCTGTACGATGGGAAAGAGAGAAGGGAGGTGGAAAAAGATAAGGGAAAGGATGGATGGATGAAGGTGAAAGGAGTTCTTTCACCGTTTCATGCATTCATCCTTTTCCCTTATCTTTTTCCCTCTTCCTTCTCTCTTCCTTTAGACTGAGATAAGGCGTAAAACTAATTAATCCGTGCGAAGCCGGAGCGGGTTAGTAGTAGGTATCTAAAATGCTACCGTATACCATAGATCTACGCATTATATGAAGGTAAACGAGTTATTCCGTGACCTTACAATATTATATGGAACACGGATACCATGAAAAGGGAAACGATATCGAGTAGATAATGAAATTTCGGCGTTATTCCATTTACTGTACTGGAGGAAATCAAAGAGCAAGTTTCAGATACGGCAGAAGAGACTCGCGGGGCGCCTAACCCTTCACTGCGTGCTTCTCCTAAATAAATACACTTACAAGGTGTAAAATGTCGCAGGTCGTTCGTGAAATTGGGCGGCATGTCACGAATACCCAAACAAACCGTATATTAACTGTACATATTACTAATTTGCATGCGGGAGTATCAAATCAGATGCTCACGGTTGGCAACTTCAAGAAATGGCTAGCCGGGATTTATGATAAGGTACTCGTGGTATTTTTTAGACCGCACAGACGATTCGCACTTCGGTGTGTCGCACCAGCATTTAAACTCCTTCTATGGACAATGCACAAATGGTGCAATTTCAATAAAACTTGTAGGTACATGTTTTTTGTAACTATTTATAGAGTGACGAAACATGGATAAAACAAAAGATAAACGGTGTTCGATAAGCCAATACCCCAATTCCCTTTACACTAGCGCGGCAAATTCAAATTTTCTTGCGTTCTTTTGCCAATAATAGCTAAATTACTCAACGTAATTACATGAAAACTAATTTTGCGGAAATAAATAGAATGTATCAACAAATTACAATTAAAAGTATCTCCTAGATTTATTCACGCAAAGTTAGTTTTCATGTAATCACGTTGAGTAATTAAGCTATTATTGGCAAAAGAACGCAAGAAAGTTTGAATGTCCCGCGCTTGTGTAACGTTCCACCTTAACTTATCCATTTTCAAAACTGTCCTCTTACTAACTTGTCTTGATGCTAACTCGATAATGGGTAAGTTGCAGATAGAGTTGCGTATAGTGTTTATTAAGAATTAGGGATGGTGTCTAATTTATCGATAAAATACCTAATCACTGCGTGTCCCTGATTCCCTAAAGTCATTATCCAAGTCTCGCGTAAAGTCAAATTACGCATTGGGTAGTGTGTAATTTAACCGATCCCTTTTTGATGTATAAAGCGCCTTGTAATTAACAATCTTCCGATAGCCTACTTCCTTTCCATCCCGAAAACAAGGCTAGAAGAAAGCTAACTACTATTCAGAGGTTCAGAAAACTGTCGTCACGTCAGAACTTGATAGGTATTCTATCTATCTACCATTATCATCATCAACACCCTGATGACGTCTATCAGTGCTGAACATAGGCCTACCCCACAGAGCGTCACTTTGAGCGGCTACTTGCCTCCTACATCTATCGGCTCCCCGCGGTTTTGACCAGATAGTCGGTCTAATTAAGCCCTATTTCATAAAGCGACAAATTATAATAAAACTACAAATGTCAGTCGAACACGCAAAACCTGCGTTTCATATAACAAAAAGAAACAGAAACAAACCTTTTCAACACATTTGCTCAAAAAATGCATTTACTAAGCCTGTATACATTGTTCGAAAGTTAAACATTACGCCCCATACCACGGAGCGTGCGGTAAAATAGGTACTCTCACCTAAGTACCTATTTTACCGCATCCTTCGTTGTATAGCGCCGTGCGTAACCTTTACGGTTTTTTTTAATTTCCATGAAATATATATAAGAATTCCAACAAAGAGTTTGACATAACGAGAATAAATAAGCTGAATGTTCGAAATTCCTTGGAAGCGTTTTTGCTCAATACGTTTGTCTCACTTTAATACTAAAGAGAAAATGAAACTAAAGATGTAGTTCTAATTTTCACCACACGCACGTGGCGCTATTTGCATTGTAAATGCCCGCCATTTTAGCCAATTTTCATATTAGATTAGGAACATCAAAGATTGTTTGTTGCGACTTTCCCACTAATAACCAAAAGTTTGTTTCATTATATATTCTACTGTTTTTTCGCAAATGTGTTGAAAAACGTTGTATGATACACGTGCGGAATTTGGTTTCTACAAACTCGTGACTATGGTAAGCCCTCGACTACGTCTCGGGCTTACATTTGTCTACTCGTTTGTAAAAACCAACTTACCGCCCTAATATCATAAATAACTATTACCTATCGTAACTGATGATGGTCTGTCATATTGACTGACTTTATTATGATTTGTCGCTTTATGAAATAGGGGTCTATGTAGTGGGGGTACTTCGGTATTATGTATAGGTAACCACTATAACATTACTATTTCATTTTATATATTTCCTTTATTTGTTCTTTCTCGTAGTTCTATTATATAATATATAGGTATGTCTGAAGTTCGTGATGTCAAGACTGAAGGTTTCGACTGAAAAATCTGTTATTAATGTCACGATTTGATGCTGAGTCAGAACCTATATTATAATGGAGTCACGCAATATTATAGGTCCTTATATTTTTGTATATTTCATGTTATCGTTTTATGTACATGTTGTAAAATGTAGGGTTGTGTATTTCCTTTTTTTCCTTCTACGCTGAAAATTCCTATCAAATTAATAATCTTGTATTAGATCGTAGGAGAATTTAATAAAGCTAAATAGGTTGGATGACAAATTATGTTCGATGATTAGTTTGAGTAGAGCTTTTTCGTTTAGGTCACCATTGAAATGTCCGTAAAAAGGCAAAAAAATTACACAGAAACAATTCTTTTTTTTTCTCAAATACTTCATTCGGTATTACAAACATTTTAAAACAAAAACTTATCCGACCCAGCGTTCACCAGTAATGCGTTTAAACGGATAACATTTCATTTAAATTTACTGAGATGTATCAAATATTGGTAACTTTATTTTTAATAAAATCTCAGAAATCAGTCTCATCTCTTCTGTATGTTTAAGTATTGTAATTATCTATGTAAAATAAAAAATATTTTCAACATCTAGATGTTTTTCAGATGACATCAACTCTTTCACATTTTTTTTAGTCTAGTGCTTCTATCTTTTATATATTTTATAAATTTTATAAAAACTTCAAAGAGCTTTTTAAAACGTTTTCATTTACTAGATATCTTATTTGTTAAGTACCCATACTAGAGGCAGCCCGCAGTTTCACCTGTGTTTCTACATAGAAAGAAAAAAGTAGAAAGAAAATATATATTCAAGACATCACACCACAAACCTTAGGTACATTTTTACAAGTAGGCAATCGTACAAGACAAATCATACAACAAAAGAAAGGCACTAAAAATATAACGTTGCGTGACGTCACGATAGAAAAAATTAAAAAAAAAAACAAACAATTTATTGCCACTATAGACACAAATAATAAAACAGAACGAGGCAACGCCTTGAATTAGTACTACATAACATTTAAGTCATATAGTAAAATGTATGTGGGTATAGTTAGGTTCCAACTCAGCCTTCTGAACTATACCTATAAATGAAATGACCTTTATTCCTGACACACAATATCGCATAGTACACAAGAACAATATAACATAAAATATTACCTACATTACATACTAATATGCTATACCAAGCGATACTGCGCGATGTCAGGAATAGGTCCCGGCTCAGCATACAACTGAGGCAGGCTATAGGCTGTGGGTTCGCTTCCCACCCGGGACAAACATTTGTGCGATGAACATCGATGTTTGGTCTGTGTTTGGGTGTGATATTGTATTCTATATGTAGGTATGTATTTACAAACAAAAAAGTATAAAAGTATTCTATCAGTTATCTGGTTCCCATAGTACAAGCTATTCTTAGTTTGGGAATAGATGGCGCTGTATGAAATGTCCACAGATAGATATTTATTTATTATTATTTATTAGTATTTAACACCCCGTATTTGACCCCTTTAGGTGTCGAATTTTTGAAAACCCTTTTTAAAACCTCTACGCTATAAAAGGAGGACACCTTCCATATAAATTCCGTTTCGACTCTACTTTTTTAATAAGAACTGCAAAAGTGTGGAATGCCCTGCCCTGGTCGGTGTTTCCAGAAAACCACAACCCGGGGCTGTTCAAGTCAAGAGTAAATAGGCATTTATTACTAGACTAGCGTGCTACACCTTCGACTGCATCATCGCTTTCCGTCAGGTGATATTGTGGTCAAACGCTAGCCTAGTCAATCATAAAAAAATAGCAAATATCTGATCTCTAGGGCCAGCAGCTTGGGCTCTACGCTGTCTGTCAGTCGGTCAATCAGTGAGTCAGTCATCTCAGGAGCCTAATAATAATTAAATAATTTTTTTTATGAAGTGACGAGCTAGTCGTTCGCCTGGTGATAAGTGACACGGCCGCCCATAACAAATTGCGGTGTCACTAGGAACTCTAAATTAAAGTTTCGCTGACACCGCGCACTGCGCACGTCATCCTGAGAAATCACACAGCCTAAAAAAGTTTTCTAGCCAAATAAACTACTGGGCAAGTCTCACTTGCCCAGTAATTTCACTAGCTACAATGCCCTTCAAACCGGAACACAGTAGTGCTTGCACACTACTGCTTGGCGGCAGAATAGCTATAAGATTATCAAACTGTTTTAGGGTTCTGTACCTCGAGAGTCACGCTATCATAAATAATGATCTCGTGCTGTTTCTAATTACTTGTTTTATTAATTAGACCGAATTTCGTTCGCAGGGTCCTCCTTTTCTTTTTTTTTGTGGGTTCGATTCCTACCCAGGACATACATTTGTGTGATGAACATCGATGTTTGTTCTGTGTCTGGGTGTTATATTGTATTCTATGTATGTATAAATTACAAACAAAAGGTATCTAAAGTATTCTACCAGCTATCTAGTTCCCATAGTACAAGCTATGCTTAGTTTGGTTTAGCCACTGCGTGAAATGCCAACACAATAAAAAAAAAATAATTTCGAATTTATTTAATAAAATGTAAGTGTTCCTACATGGAATCTTTTGTCGATTCAGTTTTCGCAATGGCGGAGCCATGTGGGATTAAAACGAATTTTTTTTTAAGTTATGCAAAGACCAAAGACAGACTCGCGTTCGCGAGGTCTAGATACAGCTCACAAAACTACTAACAAATAGGGATCTCTCTAATAAACACTTGATTACAATGGAATAGCTAATATAAAGTGTTTTCTCTTTGTCCATTTGAAACTCAAAAAACAAAGTAATAATTCTTCACTACAACAATATTTCAGTAAACCCACCAGTGACCCATTGCTCGACAAACAACAATTGTTTGTCAAATGATTGATTGATTGTTTGTTGAATGTGTCAAGAAATTAGATAAGCCCACTCAGAAAAAAAATTAAGTAATTAGGTACTAGGTATGGATGGACGTTTCCATGGTTCCAATATTAACCTGTTACGTATTACATTTTTATATTTAGTAATAACTATTTGCGTTTTCGTAACTTTCAAGGAAGACAGAGCATCAGAATCCTTAAAGCTTCAAAAATTAGTATTGCGACATTAATGACGCGTCATCTTTTGCCTGCTGCCGGCGGCGCTGCATTGTCTACTTTTTGTTATGTTGGTACTCTAACTGCATTTTTAAGTAGGTATGTAAAATGTATAAATAATTTAACATTAAGGTGGAACGTTACACTAGCGCGGTGAATTCAAATTTTCTTGCGTTATTTTGCTAATAATAGCTTAATTACTCGCTAAACCAATGACATCTAGGAGTTACTTTTAATCGTATGTAATTTGTTGAAAAATTTTATTTATTTCCGCAAAATTAGTTTTCATGTAATCACGTTGAGAAATTAAGCTATTATTGGCAAAAGAACGCAAGGAAATTTGAATTTGCCGCGCTAGTGAAACGTTCCACCTTAAGTAGGTACCTACATATATATATATATATATATACATATATTCAATTCACAACTTTTAATCTATCCATATAAATAAAAATGAAATGCTGTTTGTCAGTAATCGCATCACTTGATAACGGCTGGACCTATTGAGATAATTTTTGTTTTCAAATGTTAGTATACTCCGAATTTTAGGCAGAAATGAGGTTGTTACGGAGAGAAAAATTGGAAAGGGGATATGGCGATACCTAAAGCCAGATCCTGCACGCCAACGAAGTTACGGGCAATAGCTAGTAGAATAGAAATATTACGCGTAAATAATTTTTAGGGCATTGTTAAGAAAAAATGAACTCCTGGTTTTATAGAAAAAAATATACTCACAAAAAAGTTCCCTCGCATCCAACTCGCATCAAACTTTTCTGCTTCCTTCACACTACACTTTTACCACAAATTCAAATTTAGAACACTACACAGTAAATTTCCAGCCAGTATCCGGCTATCCGCACTAGTAATGTAGTTCCCAATTATTATTATTGTTCGATTGATTTATTGTTTTTGTTTTATGTTATTTGTCGATATGGCGCGTTTGAATCGTCCGCGCGCCCTCTTGCTACTGTGGTGTCGGGTACGGCGGGCGGCCCGCCCAGATGTTATCTCGGAGAGTGCCAGATGAGGTGCCAGCCATAAGAGACCAGCGGGTAAAAAATAGATACCTCAGGTTTAGTAGGCAAGTAAATGAAAGGCATTACAAATTAGGTAAAGGTTTTATTTAAGAAAAAAAATGGCCACAAGTATTTATTTATTTATTTTCATGTACCAAGGCTTACAATTAAGACTTTAATTATCTGATATAGAATAGGTAGTGTATCTATATTAAACGTAATGACACTGATGAAATCACAAAAAGTGTACATGTAAAACCCAAGCGGATTTGTTTATGACTTATAACTTACGTTTAATATAAACTAGCAGCGCCCAGCGGTTCCACCCGCGTTCCTACAGGAACCGTTCCCGTTTTTGGGACAAAAGGTAGCCTATGTTTTAATCCAGGGTATAAGCTACCTCTATACCAAATTTCATCCAAATCCGTCCAGCTGTTAGAGCGTGAAAGAGTAACAAACATACACACATACACACATACGCACAAACTTTCGCCTTTATAATATTAGTGTGATGTGATAGTGTGATTACGTGAGGCGTTTAGGGGCCCTCCCTCCCTGGGAAGGAAAGGGTCAAGCAAAATCTCACGATATCTCACCAAGGGGGGCAGCGGGGTCAAAAAATCACCAAAATCACCTCACGTAATTTAATTTGGACGGCCCCGTAAATAAGTTTCTGTGAACATAAAGTAATAAAAAAGAGTACGGTACCTATTAGGCGCAAAATAAAGAAAAAGTCTTGTCAAATCACAACGTGACCTGTGCAGTACAGACGGGTGTCGTAAGCAAAGGTAAGTAGCAAAAGTCCGTAGGTACCTATAAAACATGAGTTCTTTGATTATTTATATTACAGGTATACGCACTTTTGCTTTTCCCATAGGTATGCAGATCACATGGTGCCTCGCCAGCGATGAGCGGGTTTGTTTCGTGTTTCCCGCTATCTCTTGCGTCGTGGGCCGCTTGCTACGTCCCTCGACACCCCGTTGTCGTCAATTGTTTTACTTGTTAAGCACTCCGTAAACACGTCTGCGCTAACGACCGCCGATGAAGTAAAGTGTCTGCAGTGCTCTTTATTTGAACATACACCTTTTACACCTTTACTAAAGTAATACTCATTAAGGTGGATGGTCCACACTGAAGCGAGAAATTCAAAAATTTCACAGTTTTTTAGCTTTTGTAATTTCAATTCTTAACTTTTGCAAAAAGTAGTAAAAATCGCGGAAAGCGGAGATTATTCTTTACATAAGTGCCTAATCTAATAAAAATATTTCGCAATAATGCTCCTGCTTCTGTTTACTCCTCCCTAAGCCGTTTTAATTGTAAAAAATGGTTTAGTTAACAATGTAAGAATGGAACCAGGTGCACTTGTGTTGTTTATTTTTGGTGATGTAACGAATGTCATCTAATTAACAGACCCTGATGTTACCTGGCCTAGCTAGAAAAGTAAAAACACTGGCAAAATTTGAATTTTTTGCTTCTGCTGTTCTTTTTACCTTTTTTAAATACATATTTTATCTACATGTCAAAGTATCATCGCTAAGTTTGGTAGAGACTGGTGACATACTGTATTCATCACCATTCTACTAGAAGACAACTATATTACAACGCATGTTGTTCTGTGTTGGACATATTCTGAATTGGACAGATTCGTAGCACATACCTACAGCATAATATGCATGTGTATATAATATAATAGGCCTCTTGTCTTGCATAAATACTGCCCTGGTATTTCTTGGAGTAGAAACTTCCATCAGGTTCAAAAGTTGTCAAAGGTAAAGAATCTGTCCTATACCACACAATACATTATAACGACAAATAGTTTTTAATTTATACTTGTGTGCACACTGTTCCATTTCTGTCGTATAGCAAATCCGTTCAATCCAAGAATCTGCCCAATCTACAAATCTGTCGAACAGAGAATCTGCCGTATTACGGAATCTGTCCATCAACAAACAACTGGTTCATAATAATTAGAACAGCTAAGAGATGGTAATGGTATGCCCTGTCTGTGGTGTTCAAGGAATAATCAGTTTCAAAGATGGTCAGTATCTACCTTGCTAACGCTATAAGTACATCTTCGCATGGTGAGAGTATGGTAAAATAAAATGCTAGATAAGACTGATCACAGAATTTGCCCCATTTGTATCTATACCTAAACAAATAGGGCGAAATCACTATGTAGTCTGTGTCTATAAGCCTGGGTTTTTTCACCAATAGTTAAGGTAACCAATGGTTAAAAACTCTAACAAATAATTTGTTAGAGATTTTCCCCTTCACCCTAAGTCGGTTGTTAAAAACATAGGAAACGGATGCTATCGTCCCTATAGTCAGTAAGGCAATGTGTGTCTGGTTTGAGGGATCACATCCTTAAATTCTGATAAAAAGGCAGGATTAGAAAACGAATTGTAAAAATTAGATACCTAGTTATCCAAAAATTTGTAAAACGCGATTTAATAAAGATACGGCTGAATAACTGGATCCCTTAGTTCAGGTGCCTAAAAATAAAATCTCGGAATGTTTTACATTGGCAAAACGTTTTTAATCGGCCTTTAGTACCCACAAACCACAATAACATGATGATTATACTAAAACAAACCTTGTGTATATACTCTCTGATCTCTCTTTCCGACATATGCGTTTGTGTCTTTATTATAATATTTCTTGTCAAAACACCATGGCTATGTAGCGTCCCTATATTTCAGTCAGTTCAAAGTCCAAAACACAAACCAATCAACGCCAGCGGTGTTTATTACCAGTTAGCAATTAAACTTCAAACCTTCAGCTTGCTTCCCGGAAAACTTAAAGTTGCGTTCCTCTTGCGGCTCACGTTTCTTCGATTTCTCGGGAGTTTGTAGTTTTGACAGAAATGATTGGTTGATCTTTGAGTTCTAAGTCCTAATTTAAAAAGAAACTTATAATAAACTTAACCGATAGTATGTATGAAACTTGTAGGAGCTTGGTTGGAGCACTACGTTATTACGTTGTTATTGCATTATGCGCCTCGACCAGTTAGATTACGTACTCCCCGTGAAAGGGCTTTGAGTATTTTGGCATGTTACTCTGTCCACAGTTTTGTTGTTTTTTTCTTCTAAATAAAAACTTATATGAATCAATAGCTGACACTACCTAATACGAATAAGTTTTGTATGAGACAAAATCTCTACCAGCATCACGTTTCAAAGATATAGATACTAAGTATACAAACTTAGGTGCCTACGCTTTCAAATTCCTGGTAACTAAATTGAGGGTATGCGTATGATGGCACTAAAATTCGAAGTTGAGGCATATTATGTGTAATAAATACTAATAGTGAGTCAACTCAGCGGCTAGACGGAGCAACGATGGGGTGCGGTATGAAGGAGAGCGGAGGTCCCCTCCTGCCCGCGACGTCTGCGGTAGTACCGACCGGCTTCGCTTGCGTATCGGTACGCTCGTTCAGGCGTGTCGCGTGTAGAGTAGAACAAGTTGCATGCGTTGTGTTCAAGCTACTCTTGCGATCCGTTAGTATAGGTACAAATATACTATGAGACTTCCTTGTATGTATATAGTTTGATAAAATTTAATTTTTACTAAGAAAGTACGCTTACCTACTTATTACCTACCTACAATTTATTTATTCAAGAAAATGTGTAGTACTTATTTACCGATTTTAGCCGCATAAAAACTCTTCGTTGGTATAATACTGAATCTGTAAATTAAGAATTTTTCTTCTATTATACGTATATTGAACGTACTACGTGTATAGAAGACGAATTCTTCGACCTTTCGTTTCGTCCAAAACACGAATATATAACGAAGGTTTTCAATCAGTGTGTGTCGCTAGTGATGACTTATGGAACTGAGTCGTGGTCTCTTACTATTGACCTCAGTAGTACCTAAGTTCAAAGCCGCGCAACGTGCTATGGACACAGCTATGCTCGGTGTTTGTTTCCCTGCGAAATAAGATCCGTAAGGAGGAGATAATACAGGAGAACCAAAGTGACCGATATTGCTCTTAGAATTAGCAAGTTGAAATGGCAATGGGCAAGTCACATTGCTCATAGAATCTGGTGAAAACCGCGGAGAGCCGATAGATGCAGGTGAGTAGCCGCTCAAAGTGGCGCTCTATGGGGGAGTCTTATGTTCAGCAGTAGGCGTCTTCTGGCTGATAATGATGGTACTACGTAGAACTTGCAGTGAGATATACTGAGAACTTAACTGAATTGAGATATCATCATAAAACACTAGTGCGGTAATATAAAGTAAAAAGCACGCGTCCGTAATATCTTGGATTATGAACCTAAAAACGGTGTGATAAGAGCCACTGTACGAGCAATTGTGATGAAAAATTAATGATTACGAAACACAATATTACCTGAGAAAATGTTTTTCTGACAACCCTTGCTTGTTTTTAGGGACTAGACGTCGAGGCGGTCTTGTAGGTATTTTGCGGTATAACAAAGGAGTTGACCCACTATTAGTATTTATTACACATATGGTTGAGGTTCATAACATTATTCAAGGCCCTTTCAATACCACCCAACGTGCATACACGGATCCACCTCAAAGGTCGGCGGCAGATCTGTAACATGCATTAATTAGACTGTTGTTATTATGAAATCTCGACAAATAATGAATGTATCAATTTAATAGCGGTCAGATGGTCATACGTAGTAAAAAGTTCCACTATACACGGACCAAACAGTAACACATCTTCACACGTTCGAAGTCAACCTAAAATGGTTTCCAAGATTCGTACATAACGTACAAACAAATAAATAAAGCACATGGGGTTAAATATTTTTACGCCCTACGGTGTAAAACTAATTAATCCGTGCGAAGCCGACGCGGGTCAGCTAGTTTTAGAATAAAATTGACTATGATCGAGAATCAGTTCCGTTTTTACTGTCTGTACGTCAGCAAATTCATTCGCAGCTGTTTGTGTAGCTCGATAAGAAAGGTGCGGGTCACTGGAGATGATAAAATGTGCCGCGGGAACCAGATAGTGATGGAAATGTGGAAAATTGCGTTCAACTTGCTACACTAACCTTTTATGAGAAGCTAAATGGCCTTAGGCTGGAGCTATGTGATGTTCTGGCCCGCTTAGTGTCTACTGGAGTTGAAATACAATGGATAGGATAACAAAATATAAAAGAGGAGTAGGTAGGTAATCCCACAGTATTATGGTAATACCTATAACGATACATACCTATTTATAAGTATTATACTTACCTACCTACTTAGATGTACTTAGGTAGTAGGTAGGCCTTGGCTGCAAAATTATGTTGGCATATTGCTGCCGCCATAGAATGAAAAAATATTAGGTCCATGGCTGCCGCTTACTGGGAAACGTAGACATCGATGCTAAGAAATAAATCATCCTTCACCGAATGCAGCTGCAGGAATTTTTGAACGAAGGGCGAAAAAATCTATGAATTTGTAGAAGTCTACAAATTGAAATATTGGGTCGTCGGCGATTTTTTATTCCTGGGGTATTTTCCCCAAAAAAACGGGAAGCTTGCTGCCGCGTCAATTACCGGCTGATGTTGATAATATTCGGAAGGAACACTTGGTACCTAATTCCAAACAAGTAGATACGTAGGTAGTACATTTCAGATAGGCACCACCTACCTATGAGCAAAATTGGTAAGAAGTTGCCAAGTAAGAACGTCCTGAACTCAGACCCCATGGGTCTGAGTTCAGGACGTATTAGTGGCCAATTTGATAATATGTGGCAGGAATAATATTCGGTTAAGTAGGCAGGCTATAGGTATATAGGAGTATTTTTTTCGTGCTCTGTGGTAACAGAACACGAAAAAAATACTTACGCTCAAAAATACGCTTCAAAGCGTCATTCTTTGAGCACTACACATTCATACCTACCTACGTACGTACATACTACGTATATATATATATATATATATATACGTATAGGTACATACATACTTTACTATTAAAGTCGCAGATTAGTAAATTATGTTATCTAAAGTAAAGATCTGTGCTTAAAGACCGACTGTTCCTAACATGGGCTGAAAGATAAAATTATTGCTTGCAAAGATAATTCTTTACAAGCAATAATTTTATCTTTCAGTAGCGGTTCAGCGGTTCATTCGAGTACCTAATGGTACTCGACTGAACCGCGCGCTCTAGCGCCGCGCCGGCGCCGCCGTCCGCTGGGGGCTCGTTAATGGAAAATGAAAACTTGCTTCCAAAAAAGTTATTATAAATAGTCACTTTTGGGGTTCCCAATTTAGAAAAAACTAAACGTCGTTGTTAGGACAATTATTTATTCTCCGGGACGGTTCCACGTACTAAATTGAAATAACAGCCTCATAGTGAGATTGAGGTAGATTCAGAGCGAGTGTGACTCAGCGGAAGCCCGTGCGACCGGACCGAGCGGCGCACTCGGGTTCAAATCCCGCTCGACCCTACACCAATGACTTTTCAAGTTATATGTGGGGTACTTGCACTCCCTCTCACAATGGTGAAGGAAAATCTTGTAAAAATTCAAGCTTCAACTCAATGCAATAAAAAGTGGTGGCGACCGCCTCTGTGGTGTAGTAGTTGAGCAGGTAGGGTGAAGGATCTATGTATGTGATTGTTAGGTTTTTTTGTATTCATACATAGACCTTTTTTCGCATTTCGATTGACCTATGGAAAGCTGACAAGGGTGTTGAAAGGGTACAAAAACCTTCCCTTTACAAATGTTAGTTTTCATTATTTAGCCGTTATAGATTTGTGTTTGACCAACTCGCCTGGGCCCTAATTCTGTATGAATACTCAGATTCCACACGATACGAAACCACGTCGTTATCGTGTCTTGTTCAAATCGTGTCACAGCATTAGAAATACCTTTACTTTACATAATGTTATTTTTAATTTGAATAAATATTGATATATTATGTGGTGGTAACTTTTGACGTGTTGATGTTTCGGAACGTGTCTCAGTGGAACATTATGATTTTTGACAGTTCAAATCGCGTCATTTCCAAATTCATTTCGCGCGGTTTTGTTTCCATTTCATAGAGAATAGATTTTTGCAGATTTCTTATATAAGACAAGGAATTCGCGTGGTTTCGAAGTAAGGAATCGTAAAGTGGTCATACAGAATTAGGGTCCTGATGCTGTGACTTGCTTTTTTATGTAAATGAATGACGTGACTAACTTGTCGTTCGCCCGATGTTAAGCGTCATGGCCGCCCACATGGATCTAATAAAAAAGCTCCCATAACAGATTGCAGTATCGCTCGGAACTATAAATTAATAAAGTTTTGCGTGACACTGCACTGCGCACGTCATCCTGAGACTTCACACAGTATATTACTAAGATTACTTGACTGTGTGAGCCAGATCATAAAGTCTCATTTGCCCATATTCCACTAGCTACAATGCCCTTCAAACCGGAACACAGTAGTGCTTGCACACTACTGCTTGGCGGCAGAATAACCGGCAAAGCGGTGGTACCTACATAGACGAACTTTGCAGAAAGGTCCTACCACCTAGTAATATTAGGCTAGTAAAGGCTTTTATTAAAAACGATAAAATACATACCACAGAAATTTAATAAAATAGTGAACAACTTGTTTTCAATTATAAATATTTTAGGTTATAAATAATGTTGCCATCAATATATTTTTTAAATACTAGATGGGCTAGCATTTAACCACATTTCTAGTGACAATGTTGCTTGCATATGAAAAACCTGTTCAGCCTCCTCTTGAAAGTGTCCTGTTTATAGCTATTCAGAATCACAATTTAACGTAATCTTTTTAAAACAGTTTGATGTCTGCAGTATATTGAAAATAAAACCGTTAAATATCTATTTTAATTTAAACAAATTTCCTACATTGCCGTTCAAGCCCGCATTATTATGCTCAAACATTTTACCAAACAGTGACATGTACAACTCATTTGCACTTTCATCATTCCACGTTGTACTTTTTTGTGGAGCCATAAAATTCACTAGCTTATTATGAACTACATACTTAATCTTTCTTCCTTTTGTAGCCTTAGTATCAACCTTTCTTTTCATTTTACTCCGCATTTGCTGTAGTGCTATCCATTGACGACTCAACTGTACAGGATCGGATATATCTGCTGATTTACACTCTATCAACTCTCTTAATAATTGGTGATAGAAATCACTATCATCAAAAATCTCTGGTATGTATTCATCATCGTCTTTCCTACTCCTTGAGAATGGATTAACTTCTGTTCCATTCTGATCACCATTTTCTTCTTCTATAGACTGTTTTTTGTATCCAATAATGTCATATTCAGATCTTTTTAGCTGTGTTCGCCTCACAAGCTTTTCATTGTCAGATAGAATGTATGAAATCTGTTGGAGAATAGTATTTGTAGGTGCATTTTTAATATTAGTAGCTGTGGCGAGACGCATTTTTTCATTCCATTTCTGTATTGACGTGTCTCTAAAGCTTTTGAATGCTTTGTGAGATGTGCCTATTTCAGATTCGTAATCTTCAAGCTTACGTTTCTTAGCTGGAGCATTATTTTGGGCTGGTTTTGTCGTTTTCACTTCAGGCTCCACATTGTCCTCTGGTTCGGTATCAGAAGGTATCTCCTCATTGTCCGTATCACTAGGTATTTCTTCATTGCTTTCTTCTTTCTTGTCTTGTTTGTTGTCAGTCTGGTTTCCCAACTTCTTAGTGGAGAGGGCCTTTGTTTCTGGAAAATTCTTGAAGAGCAGGCTCTGGAGGGTTAATAACCTAGAAAATATAAAAAAGTTCTTTAATCGCTTTTCGAAGAGGCATGGAAACCTGTTTATTTAAAGCAACAGGTTTCCATCAGGACAGGACAGTTTAGTCAATGTAATCTAATTTTTCAGTAAAAACTTGTAACACAAATGTCTTGAAGTTATTACGTTAAGTTATTAGTATTAAGTTATTATAATTATTAAGTTATTTATTAATTATAATAACTAAGTAGCGCTCATAGCGAAGCACAATTAGCTGTTTCTAACGGATTGGTAAAGTTAAGCAATTTTCGCTGCGGTCACTACTTTGAGTGACCGCTACAGCAAAAAGTGGTATTTACAACTGAGTGCTACCGTGCTTCGGAGGGCACATTAAGCCGTTGGTCCCCGCTGTTGTCATAAGACAATAGTTGTTAAGCCAAGTCAGAAGCCTTTGGGCAGCTTAAAAATTCTGACACCAGGGCTGAGCCTACAGGAGAAGAAGAAGAATCAACTTATTTTGAAGTTCTAGTTTTACTTGATTTTGGTTGGTGTCAATGCAAAACTAATGTTTTCATTTCACTACGAATAATTGTATATAGGTACTTGATTAATAAAAAATTAATGAAATAGTTTTACTATGTATAATTTACATATGTAGATCACTGAAATCCTAAATGGCTATGGCTTTGTGTATGTCTCAATGGGTCAATGGATGGTTTTGATAACCTGTGCTAAGCCAGGGTGGGTCAGTATGGTTATATTACCAATCTAAAAGTAATAATTCTGGATACTTACTTGTCCAAAACAGTAGCTACATTTGTTTTAGTAGCATTACTTTCTTCTGTAAACTCATTGTCCTCTTTCAGTGCCTCGTAAGCTTCACTCATAGGCATTTGGTTAGCTGTATTCATACATCTCTGCAAATGTATCCTCATTTCTAACAGCCCTTCCCATACCAGAAGTTGATTGCGTACACAAATACCTTTCTTAGCTTCTTCTGAGATGTTCTGCTTTTTGACATGTTCAAAATCTTCTTTTAAAGGTTCTTCCACTTGGCTGATGTCATACCCTTCACCCTCATCATCATTATCTGATTCATCATCTTCTGAATGGTTTGTCTTTTGAAACTTGGTGATGCTGTAATCATCGCTTTCACCATCATCGTCCGATTGATAATCTTCTGAGTCTGACTCTAACACATCTTTTGAAGGTACATCGTTATCTGAATCTGAACTGACTTCCTCTATTTTTTGCTTGAATTTGCTTAAGTCCGTTTCTTCGTCCGAGCTCACTTCACTAGCTTCCGAACTGGTCTGTTTCAAATCCTGCCGTGAAACTACTTGCCCTTCGTACTTTTTACTAACCTCGCTTAGCAAATTCACGCTTCTTTTGCGAAAATCGCTGATAGCTGCCTCGTCTTCGCTGTCTGAAGACCCCAAATCTGCACGTGAGACGGTTTGAGGTTTAGTTCCAAACACTTGGTCGTCTTCTATGTCTGCTCGTGGCTTCAGCGTCAGAGCATCAGCGATACGATCAGATAACAAGAGCTTTCCATTTTTCTTTTGTTTTAGTTTCATATTTGCAACTATTTTACGCTTTTTTTTCAAATCAGAACTCGGACACTTATTAGAAAACTTCGCATTCGCAAAGGGAATTAAGATAAGAACTTTCACAGAACACTACTATTTCCGTATATAACAAGGTACTCTGTGTGTAGATTAGAACCGCATCGCAGTCGCACACAGATCAGTAGTCGCATAGCGCCACCTATATAGTTTGTGACAGACTGTGCATAACGCACACGTGTTTTTAACTTTGACACAATGTGTCAAATAGGGGATTTTCTGACAGCTGGACGACACGTAGTTCTACATCCAAAGATAGATGGCGCTAGTGAGACATGGCTTGTTTTTTTTGTGAGGTGGCTTTGCCCCTTGACATAGCGCAGTGTCACTATCACTTCACTGGACCAGTGTGACCATTTCTTGCAGATTTCTGCTATTTTGGCAGATTTGCCCTTCACAGGGCAGTGACATAAATCTTCTGAACACAGATATGGTAGGTCTGTGATTCTCAACTAGGTCTCGTCAACGCCATCTAATGGATTTTTAGGAACTAATTTTTTTTAATTTGGCTGCCTGAAAACCTCCTATTGGCGTGGTCATGTTAAAATTACTTATTTTTATTGTAAAAATTGTAATTATCGTAATAATACAGCATGGAGAAGTGAGAAGACGTAAGTTTACATCTGTAATGTAAAATGCCACTCAGGCTACCCGATAAATATTGACTATCACACATCGTGCCCAGTTTTTGAACCGCATGTATTGGTTTTAGATAGGTTCTCATCATGGAGCGAGCTGTATATGTAATAATAAATATAAATATTTAATATACGGCACAGAACACTAACATTCAGGGGAATTATATTAAATACACAGAACACCAACAGCAGGAACAACAGCAAAATCAAACAAACATTAACATTTGTTTTTGAAAATTAAGATAACACACCGCATTTGGTTATTTTACGTTCGTTTTGGGTAGCGAGTAAAAGTGGTAAGTGGCATTATTGTCAAAATTCCCAAACCGAACGCTTCACAATAAAGCTAATTTTGCAAATGCCAAAATCGTTTCCGATCCCAATTCGAACGCCCCTATAATGTGTTTTTATATCATTGATACTTGACTTTTTAACTATTTAGTAGAACCACAGATTAGACAAAAAAAAACAATCGCTGTAAGTTAAAAGAAGTGGTTTTTTTTAATTCACTTGGCTCTGTAGTTCCTAAAGACTTAAGGTGACGAGTAGAGCCAGATGAGCCCAAATCCGTTCAAAGAAACATCAACCTTAACAATACACTAGTTTAGTTTTTGTAAAAATATATTCGGTAGAAGCTCGGCAAAATGGGAACTCTCAAATTTTTTGAGGGAGGTTTGCGAATTTTTCTATAGAGCTATATTTATTAATCTTGTATTTGCGGTCATCACAAACGAGTTAATGAAATGAATTACATGATATATTTAGTTCAAAGCTCCACGTGTTGTAATTACGCCAGGAAACGTCCCTTAAAACACCTTGTTTGGTCTACCCGCCGCCTTAACAAAACTTTGAACTCTCTGTAGTTCTTCAGTAGTTCATTATTAGTGATTAAAATCAATGAGGCGTTTTATTTAAAAAAAATACTAGTTTCGCTTCTTTTACTAGATGACATACACACACACATACATACACTCTCACACATCAACACCACATCACATTCTTGTACATATTTTAAACCTCTCAAAACATAGATTAGTTTAAACATAAGAAAATGCTTAGACTATCTACAAAGAAATGACAAATTAAGTTAAGTGAACCACGAGTACATTTGCTGTAATATCTCCTAAGTAGTCTGTGGTGCATTCTTCTTAAGTAGTACAGCAGAACTGCGAGACAGGTAAACGTTAATATTATGATCCATTATAAAGCCGAGCTATCGCAACGAAAATAGAACAAACGAAACAGTTTAGAGTTGTCAGTCAGTATCGTGACACATTTCCTATAACCTGTGGTCTATGCTTGAAACATTGACAGTGACAGATTTTGGTAAAACCACAACTGTTGCCATCTATTGGGTCATTCCTAAAAAACATTTTTTTTTAATAAAACGCCTCGTAAAATATAAAGGAACGAATAGACAAAAACGAATAATGAGGTGTTTTATAAAAAAAAAGAAATTGTATTTTATGCATGACTCAATAGATGGCGCCAGTTGTGGCTTTTGCTAATTATCTGTCACTGTCACTGTTTCAAGCATAGACCACAGGTTAAAGGAAATGTGTCACGATACTGACTGACAACTCTAAACTCTTTCGTTTTTTTAGCTTCATTGCGGGATACCTTGGCTTTATTTTGGATCATAATATTAACGTTTATCTATCTCGCAGACCTACTGTATATCAATTTACTTAATAAGAATGTACCACAGACTACTTAGGAGATACTACAGACCACTCAACTGAATTTGACATTTCTTTGTAGGTAGTCTAAGCATTTTCTTATGTTTAAACTACTCTGTGGTTTGAAAGGTTTAAACTATGTACTTACAGCGCCATCTAGAAATGAAGCGGAACTAGTGTTTTTTTTTAAATAAAATGCCTCATTGTAGAAGCCATGTGGGTGTTAATTTTGAGTAACCAGTCTGATGCGTTATTGAACTTTTGAATTTTTTCTTCTACGAAAGGTGAGAAAGACTCATCCACAATCGGCGAACCCAAAACCCAATGCTTTAATTAAAAATGGGGTTGTTTTAGCCCTAAGTATACATTAAAAAATCACCTCTTTAGGCTACTTGACGCCGTAGGCTAGTTACGCCATACCACAGAACTTGCACTAATGCATTCCAACCAGCACCACTAGCAGTCAGCACAGAGTGTGAATTCTGTGGCACTGGCAAAAAATGGCTGTCAGATGCACGTCAGACGTCAGTCTCAGACAGACAGGTGTCAATTTTCGCGCCAAAATCTCTTATTTTTCTTTATGGGTAAAAGTTTTCTGTAAGGTTCTGTGGCTGCTGATGATTTTATTTTGTTTGATATTTTCTTTAATTTTCTTTTGACGTTCAGCTCTTCAAAACCGTCTAGAATTTTGCTAACTATTAACTTCGTGAAGTTAAGCATTAACCATGAGTAGGCGAACCAAAATAGCCCCTCCTATTGCGGTTAAATGGCTCAGTGAAGTAGTAATGGATCCAAACTGTTTATCGAACTCATTTCAACACTACAAGTAAGTTTATTGCAGTAGATATATTCAAAAACACCAAAATAATACAATAAAAGGCTTAACTAAAAAGAGCTATTCATAAAACTCAATTTCGACAGGAAATTTCAGTTTGAAAATATAGTGGCAGAAATCAGCGATTTCGTTCTAATTTCTAATGCTGATGCGGCAGAACCTGACACTGAAGATGGTTGTGACGCGGCACGAATTGTTTCACTGTACGAAGACAGCACAAATCAAAAAGACCCATTTAGGGCCAAAGTTCAGTGGTACTCCAAACCTATCGATTTGCCAGCATGGTGCTTCAATAATACAGAACATATTGATTTTTTGGACAAAGAGGTAAGTAACGCAGTAGCAAACTTAAATTTTAATTGTCAATAAGAAACAGTTGCAAAGATGTAACTGTACATGCCATGTGCATGACTTGTTGCATATTCATTCAAGGAGATCACAACTTGAATAAAACACTTTGTAGTGGTGCATTGCAATATAGATTATAATTTAACATCACAGTGGCTAAACACTTTTATATGAAAAGTAGGAGGTAGTTACCTCTGCGCACATCTAATTTTTGCTACTGTGCAGATTTTCACTTGGCACCAACCATTGAGTTTGAATCGCATTATACTTATAGCGAGTGTTGGATTGTGTAGACAATTTTTTGGTTATTAGTCCAATGTTTACATAAAATACACATAAAATTACTGATCAATAAATATCCATAATGATAGCACAACAATGGCATCACTTTAGCAACTAAGATACTTTGATCTCTTAAAATCTCCCCTCCCCCCCCTTCCTTTCTCTCTTTTTGCTTGTCCACCTCACTGTCACCGCAACATCACCCTAGAAGGAGATGATGGTGCCAGAATAGTGGTAAATTAATTTACTATGCCTGCTTGTTCACTGCACACCCGTCTTGGATGCCCGGTGATGGGTGTGCAGCAGACAAGTGGCAATAAATGTATGATGTACCTATGACTCGGCAATGACAATTCGCCCCATAATTACATAACTCGCAACAAGTTTGCGACAGGCGTAAATCTCGCGGTGATTGCTGTCATACATCATTAGTGATGTCGAGCATGTATGCTTCGCTACTGCTGTTGCTTTGCTACTGCTGTCGCATTGCTGTTGCAAATTTTACGTAATTACCCCGCCGGTAAACCAACACCCTAAGTACTTACTTACAATCACTGATCTCTATTATACAAGTATTTATTTATTATCCAAGTATCCTGCATACAAACATTGAGAATACCTTGCACCAAATTGAGTTGCCACTCCAAGCATCTTGAGAACTACACACATCAACAAAGTCTAGGGATACGTTATTTCGAAATCAAACATAGCTAAATTTAGTGTTGAGTAGGACATACGTGATGTACTTCATTTGTCACATTCATTCACTCAAAAATGTCCCGGTCCTCACATTCAATCCATGTCACACTTCAAAATTTTTGTCACACTCCTCGCCGTCGCGCGTCGGTGATGCATTCGAAGAATGAAGTGAATGAGCGAAGCACAGCGTAGAGTAGAATAGATTCATGTAGAGGTGAGGTGGGATGAGGTGAGGTAGTAAATGAGGCGAGAAGAACGACACGACGTTGGAGTTTATGTATTTTCACGCAGATTATTTAAAGCGGAAGAGTAGGGTAATCAAGGTATTTTTTGGCAGGTTTCCTGGCGTAATTAGAGCATGTGGTCTAAATTCATTTCATTAAGTCTTTTGTGATTACCGCAAATACAAGATTAATAAATATAGCTCTACAGAAAAAAATCGCAAACCTCCTTAAAAATTTTGAATGTTTAATTTTACTGAGTTTCTATCGAATATATTTTTACAAAAAAAATATTTGTGTATTCCCAACAAACATACACATTTTGTGATGACTTCATAATTTAGACAAAATACTATTATAAACACAGATATTAATTAAAAACCGTCAAAATCAGCCATTCCGTGTGTCGTAAGTGCCGCGCTGAAGTGCAGACTGAATTGGTATTTTAAGACTGCGATGTTAAGGTCGATGTTTCTTTGAACAAATTTGGACCTGCTTATCTGGCCCTACCCTTCACCTTAAGTAACTGAGATATACAGTATAATATTTTACCGTGATACTTAGAATAACTAGTTATTCCAAGCTGTGATATCATTATGATACTTTTGATTTCGGAAAGTTAAGATGTCCCACCACGACTTATCTTCGACTGTAGTGCGATTTAACATCAGTTTTCACAAAGTACTTTTCTACATAGGGAAACAGTTGAGTGTGGTCAAGCGCTTGTCAGTCCTACATGATTTAATTCACCTAAGTTCCGAGTAACACTGCAGCTGTTATGGGTGGCCGTGTCGCTTAACATAAGGTGAACGCCCAGCACATCATGTCATTTCATATCATTAAAAAAAATTAACCACTGCCAACCTAGATACATAATAAGAAAAGGTAAATCAATAGCTTAAGCTGTGTAACATACAATAAAGTCTAACATACAAAGTAAGGCCTCTTTCATCCACCCGCCTCAATCCATGTATTCATGCATGACCCGATGCACTGATCAAGTAAGACTGCGTGCAGCTCTTGTTACAAAATTGTACTGTATGACAAATGAAGAAAATGAGGTATCAGTACCTCACAACATGACATGACATTGTCACACCTCACGAAATAGAATGAGGGGCTCATACAAACTCATTTTGAAACCTTGTCCTACCCAACACTAGCTAAATTGTTTAAAACCTATTTAGTTTTTTATATACAGATTGAAACCTTATTTATTCCTTTTTCGAAATTTAAAAATTAAAATGAGAAACAAATGAAAACACATAAACCACAGCACAATCTTCTGAGTACCGTAATTACGAGAAGTTGCATTGAATTTTTTTCAGGTGTTAAGTTAGGATAAACGGCTTAAGTTGTTTTTTTTCTTGTATGCATTGATTATGTAAGCTCTTTAGCGTTATGCCACGCCGTCATTTGACTCGAGATGAAATGTTACGAGCAGTTGGCATGTTAGAAAACGGTGCTATACAACGTGTTGTTGCTGAGGCTCTAGGCACAAGCCAAAATGTAATATCCAGGCTGTGGTCACGTTATCGCGCTACTGGAGACGTGGTGGAAAGGCACACGGGTAGGTATCGTGTTACCACTCAAAGACAGGATCGATTTCTCCAAATTACCGCCAAAAGACTACCCAACATTACAGCGACGCAACTAGTGCAAAGGCTCCAGGAGGACCACCAGCTGCTGGTTAGTGACCAAACCGTACGAAGAAGGCTACATGAAGTCGGTCTTCATGCTCGCAGACCGCTACGAGTACCAGCGCTGCGATGTGGCAATCGCGGTAGGCGACTATCATGGGCTCGAGAACATTTGACATGGACTGACCAACAATGGTCATTGATGAGTCCCGCTTTGGATTTCATCCAGATTCCCGACGAACACGCGTTTGAAGAACTCCAGGTAGAGTCAGCCGTCTCCGACATCCACAGGAGGTTCACCCTTACCAAGGCGGGACAATCATGGTGTGGGCAGGAATACGGATCGGCGAACGAACCCAACTCAGGGCACCATGACTGCCCATAAATACCGTGAGGAGGTAGTGCAACGTGTTATTGTCCCGCTCAGGGCCCAAACGGGACAAGAATTTCAGCTTATGCATGACAATGCACCTTCGCACACGGCGCGGCTGGTGTCGGCCGCTCTTCGAGAACATGATGTTCAGGTGTTGGATTGGCCTGCACAGTCGCCCGACTTGAACCCAATTGAACACGCCTGGGACATGTTACAGCGAAGAGCATGGGAGGATTTTCCGCCCAACTTGACAACAGAACACCAACTTTTTGAACATTTACAAAGAACTTGGGACCACATACCCCAGCAGGACATTGACACCCTAATTTTAAGTATGGAAAATCGTTGCCGCTGTGTAATTAGTGCCAGAGGAGGCAATACTGATTACTAGCTATCAGATTTGATAAGATTAATTTTAATTTAATTTAATAAAATTAATTTAAAAGGAAAAAAGTTTATACTTGGTTAGTAATTTTCTATGACTTTAATAATTTAACACTTTTATTAATAAAAAAATCAAAATCGTATCATGTTGTTAATGTTTAGGTATAAGCCATGAAATTCTTCGATTTACACTCATAATTTTTTTTTTTTTATGGTTTTTGAGATAATCAATAAAATGTTGAATATCCCTAGACTTTGTTGATGTGTGTATAATTTGAAAATCCATCATGTTGATTGGTTGGTTTAATTAGTTCCGAGGATGCTCACGATGTCACTCTTAGCAATCAGCGCCAAAATGGCGAAAATCAAATGCCTTCAGTCAATGTTGCTCAATATTTCCAGCATACTAGCATAGTAGAGGTCAGTGCTTACAATTGATAATGTATTTTTCTAGTTAATTGAAGACCATCGCCCATTTAACGCAGATGTATCAATACAGACATTCTTCAAAAAATGCTCTGTTACTTTCAAATTCAGTAAAGATACTGACCACACAACTAGAGCACCCTATAGTTACATTTGTAGATACCGTCTCATGTCTGTGAGTAAACGTAAAGTTCTCATAGAACCTGTAATGGAAGAGGAACGGAATGAATTACAGCTGCTATCCACTCCAGCTAAAACCTTGTCTATGAGAATGGTGAAAACTCCTACAAGTCTGGTGAAAAGAATGAGTCGAGTATCTCTTTCTGAACAAAAAGATAAGAACTGGAGCATATCAAAGGCTGAAGGCACTAAACTATTGTTAAAAAGGGCTATATTAGCTGACAAAACAGAAAATGATACACCTAAAAAAATTACACCCAGCTCCAAAACTCCTAGAACTGCAATATCTGAATCTCCTAAAAATGCTAAAAAAATTACCACAAAAAACTTGGAAGAAATATTGAGTATGGAGTTAAAGGAAAACTCAGAAGATGAGCTGCCAACACTAGTAATACGACAGAATGTTGCTGCAACGCCAAATAGACGACAATCGGTTTATGTCTCCAAAACAAATGAAGAGACCCCAAGAAAAAGACAATCTGTTTCCGTTTTAAAATCAAGTGAAATGACCCCAAAAAGAAGACAATCTGTTTTTATTTCAAAAACAAGTGAAATGACCCCAAAAAGAAGACAATCTATTTGTGTTTCAAAAAGAAATGAAGAAACACCAAAAAAACGACAGTCTGTTTCAAAAACAAATGACGAAACACCAAAAAAGACACTATTTTACGAAAAGGAAAAGAGTCCATATACCACAAGATCAGGACGAATTACGAAAACCAAAACAAATTATGTTGAAGAAATGTCTCCAGTAAAACGAACTCCAAGAAGATCTAGGAAATTCAGCGTAGCAGAAAGTGAAATAAGTGAACCTGATGGACAAAAAATGACAGTACCTTTTGAAAATGTAAATCTCCAAGATACATCATTTAGATTGACTTTTAGAAAGGCCAGAAAGGTCACAGAGAGTGATGATGAAGACGAGCTGGTACCAAAGGCACCAGCACAGACTCCGAAACAAACATTAAGCAGAAATATAATTAGCCAGAGGTCTCCTAGTTTGCGCACAAGAGCTCAATCTATGGATAATATTGATGGTAAAAGAGAGCAAAACAAGAGAAATGAAGAAACACCGAGGAAGGCATTTGAAAAAGAGAAGAGTCCATATACTACAAGATCAGGACGAGCTATAAAAACTAAAATAAACTATATTGAACAAGAGCTGTCTCCTGTAAAGCAGACTCCAAGAAGAACTAGGAAGTTCAGCGAAGCAGAACACGGAGAAGCATATAAACCGGCACAAAGAATGTCAATAATGAGTCTTGAAGATATAAGTCCTCAAGATACACTTAAATCAATTTTGAAAAGAACTCAAAAGATTACAGAGAACGATGATGAGTTAAAACAGCCACCAAAGACTCCTAAAATTCCGAAGACACTAGCACAGACTCCGAAACAAACAGTAAGCAGAAATATAATTAGCCAGATGTCTCCTACTTTGCGCACAAGAGCTCAATCTATGGATAATATTGATGGTAAAAGAGAGCAAAACAAGATAAATGAAGAAACACCGAGAAAGACATTTGAAAAGGAGAAGAGTCCATATACTACAAGATCAGGACGAGCTACGAGATCTAAAATAAACTATGTTGAAGAAGAGCTGTCTCCTGTAAAACAGACTCCAAGAAGAACCAGGAAGTTCAGCGAAGCAGAAACCGAAGTAGCATATGAACCAGCAAAAAGAATGTCAATAATGAGTCTTGAAGATATAAGTCCTCAAGATACAGCTAAACCAACTCCAAGAAGGTCTAGAAGGATTACAAAGAGTGATGATGAATTCAAGCCGGTGCCGAAGACTCCCAAAATTCCAAAAACACCCAAGACACCAGCACAAACTCCTAAGCAAAGAGTGAGCAGGAAATTAATTAGCCAGATGACACCAACTTTGCATTCAAGAGCTCACTCTGTGGACAATATTGATGGTAAATATACACATACTTAAACATAGGTTTTTTTATGCTATAATGGTCTGGCTACATTATCGGGCGAATATACGTGGTGCGTTGGCGCGCAAAAACATTGTCGTCGGCTATACGCGATATTTTTCTGGCGCGCCGATATTTGTGTCGCCCGGACACGGTCAATTTATTTGCCTTCTCGGCCGGCGACGTGGGCTAAATAAAATCGAGGAAGCATTGGTGGTTTATTGTAAGTCGGTAAATAATTATGTGTTATATTAAAATTTAAATTTTACAAGTTTATTTGATAAAACTTAGTATCGTTATAGCAATGTTTTCAGAATTACATTTAGGATACTTTTAACTTTATGTTTTCAAAACCGGACAATTGCGGGCTGCACTAAGCAATAAGGAAGTCATTTTATGCAATTTTTAGGGTTCCGTACCGAAAGGGTAAAACAGACCCTATTACTAAGACTTCGCTGTCTGTCTGCTTGTCTGACTGTCTGTCCGTCTGTCACCAGGCTGTATCTCATGAACCGTGATAGTTAGACAGTTGAAATTTTCACAGATGATGTATTTCTGTTGCCGCTATAACAAAAAATACCAAAAAAACAGAATAAAATAAATATATAAGGGGACTCCCATACAACAAACGTGATTTTTTGCTCGGTTACTATATGAGTCATAGATGGCGCTGCTTTAAGTAGTACTGCTACTCAACACTAGATGGCAGGGATAGATAATGGTACGGAAACCTTCGTGCGCGAGTCCGACTCTCACTTGGCCGGTTATTTTAGTTACCTCTACAGTAAAAAAACAATTAGCGCGCCAGTTTTACCGACAGTGTTGCACACTTGTCGGGCTACGGCGAATACATCACGCGATAACTTCATTTTCGCCCCCCATACATCGTGCTGGGACGATGTATGCGGCCACATAGACCGCTAATGTAGCCACGGCATGAGTAGTAGATAGGTATACATTATAGCCCAAATGGTAAAAAACGGTAAAAATCCTATGGACATCTGTAATACCATCTAGATGTGCCTATTAATGCATTATAGATTTAAATAGAAGGGGGGACGCGAGCGTTATATCTGGTGCTGGCAGTGCCATAAAGTCCGCTACAAGTGTCATGAAAATATTAAAATTGATATCCAATAACTATTGCACTTTTTATAATGATGGTTTTCTATTGCAGAATTAATGACAGAAGATAAGTCATTGCCCGGCCGGGAGAGTCAAATGGATGAGATACTAGGTTTTGTTAGAGCTAAACTATTGGATGGATCTAGTGGGTAAGTAAGATTACACATGGCAAATCCAGTGGATTACTCCTAACTTCCAGTAATTAACCATGGAAATAATTTCTGAGAGCAGTTTTTCGGGCTGCTTTTAAGTATAGACTGACAAAGAAATTGGTTTTATTTCTAAAACTATAAAAAAACTTTTCATATTACAGATATAATCCAGTTATATAGTTTTATTACACCTAGTAGGTATAGAGTAGTACCTATTTAAGACATAAAATAGTAAAATTCATAAAAGAATACTCATTCTAAGTCAGTCCACGGGACCAATGTATGGTCTAATATAGACTACTGGAAACGCTATTTAGTTTAAGGTTTAGTTAATTTAACCCAGTTATCTCAAGAATTTACACGATTTCTTGAACGAAAAAAAATTACGTGAGATTTGGCAAGACCCCCCTTTCCCCCACGTGAGATTTGGTGAGATTTTGCTTGACCCCCTCCCCCCCTAAACCCCTTATAGATGGACCGACGACCAGGGGTCTTATCGAGTATCGGGCCTTGGGGCCTCTTGCTTGCACTCACGGACTTGTAAATTGGCGCGTGCAGGATAGCAGGCGAAGTCCATGTTTAGAACAGTTCGCGATATAGGGGTGCTGGTCGAGCCGATGGATGCAAGAGGCAAGCAGCCGTACTCGATTTGCGACGGGAATAGAACCCACCGTGACAAAAAAAATATCAAATTGTTAACCTTCTCATTTTGAAGCCGGAAAAATATTTCAGATGCATGTACATCTCGGGAATGCCAGGAACAGGCAAGACGGCTACAGTGTGTTCAGCATTGAAGACCCTGAAGGATGAAGTGGATCTGCCTGAGTTCCAGCTGGTGGAAGTCAATGGCATGCGGATAGCAGAGCCGAGGCAGGCTTATGTACAGATTTATAAGCAGCTAACTGGTTAGTTATACTCTTTTATATACTACTATCTTTTTTTTTGGCTCCACACATTGTGTATTTAGCCAGTGTTGAGTATTGTAATTTTTCATCGTTTCTAGAATATTTCACGTAAAGTCAAGTGTCAGTCACAGTCTAGGTCAGTCATAGTCAGGTGGTCACAGTCCAGTCTGAGTCATGCCCTAGTAAAGTGGTGGCAACCTTACTAAAAGCTTCTATGGAGTTTTGGAAGCAACACGAAAAATCACATTTCACCACATTATACCACTTGCCTACGCTTATGCTCGTAATTCAGCACTTAATTCGTAAAACGCCACCAATTTTAAACATTAAAACTGCATAAACACAAGTTTTGAAAAATAATACAATGCAATGACGTGAACTTTTTTTTATGCGATTGAATGCCGTGACGAGCTAGTCGTTCACCTGATGTTAAGCGACACGGCCGCCCATAACAGTTGCAGTGTCACTCGGAACTGTAAAACAATAAAGTTTCGCGTGACACTGCACTGCGCACGTCATCCTGAGACATCACACAGTCTAGTAATCAGATTACTAGACTGAGTAATCAGATCATAAAGTCTCATTTGCCCAGTAATTTCACTAGCTACAATGCCCTTCAAACCGGAACACAGCAGTGCTTGCACACTACTGCTTGGCGGCAGAATAACTGGCAAAGCGGTGGTACCTACCTAGACGAACTTTGCAGAAAAGCGCTACCACCTATATCTTGTTCCTGAATCTTAGATATTTTATGTAAACAAAGGGGATAACAGTGCAAAAAATATCTTTTATAAAGGTAGGTTACTATATTTGACCAAAAAAATATTAAATATTATTTGTCTAGTCATAATCTGCTTAATTATAAAATAAAAATCGTTTTGTACTATCTATTTTAACGTTATATCTGATATATAAAATTTTATGATAAAGAAATCGATTTTTGGTAGAAAATATTTTAATAGACTGGTAAGACTGTAGAGGATCTAAACATTTTTTCGTTTTCGTTCTGGGATTTATATGATGGTATCATATCATTATATGCCATATTTTCTTCAAAGACACATGGTGCTACTTTCGTGCACTTTTCGAGATATGATGAAAAGTATGTAAAATATAAAAAAACAGGTCAAACTAAATATCTTTTGATCAAATATGAATAAAACTCTCTGTTTAAAATTACAGAATGATTGTCAGAATAATTTATAAGGTTTCTGGTTGGTTAAAAAACATAAGTAATTGATATTAATGTTTTATTTACGTCTTCCTAAAGCTTGGTGTGCTGAACAAGGCAAAGCGATACTTCACGTCGAGTCAGCGGCTTTTGCTTTACAAAGCTCAAGTGCGGCCCCACGTGGAGTATTGCTCCCACCTCTGGAACGGTGCACCTAAATACTTACTTGGGCCTCTTGATTCTTTACAGCGAAGAGCCACTAAAATTATCGATGATCCAAGGCTCTCCGAAACATTAGAAACGCTCGAGCTCCGGAGGGACATTGGTTCACTGTGCATCTTTTACCGCCTGTTCTTTGGGGAATGCTCTGAGGAGCTTTTTGATATCATCCCGGCGTCGGTGTTCTATCACCGTACATCACGCCACCGTCAAAAGGCTCATCCACATATCTTGCAAGAATGGAAATCACGCACGACTCGCTTCATGCGTTCATTTTTACCACGCACGTGCAAGATGTGGAATAATCTTCCCCCGGAAGTATTCCCGCAATGCTACAATATGCAGTCTTTTAAAAAGGGTATCAAAAAAAGCCTTACTGAGCTGGCAACGCGTCGACAACGCCCCTAGTGTTGCAGATGTCCATAGGCTACGGTTACCGCTTTCCATCAGGCGGGCCGTATGCTTGTTTGTCGCTCTTAATATAAAAAATAAAAAAAAAAAAAAAAAAAGTTTACATAAAAAATCTAAGATTCAGGAATGGAATATAGTAGGTTTTTTGGCGGGAACTTATTACTACTTTTTGAAATCAGACCAAAGGATCTAGCAGGATAAGCTAAGTGGAGTGGCCCCCGCGAGGGATCTGATTATCCTTATTAGCGGAGTATTGTCAGAACCCGAGTATGTTATGTGCATAATATCAGATCTCGACCTTCTTTTGTTTTCGAATTTAACAGGGCCCTAAAGCCCTATTCAAACCGGCGCGGTATTCGTACCGCGGTGGGTAGCGGTAAAACCCGCGCGGTATTTTGTACTGAAGTTCCGCGGCTAGCGCGAAACTTGAGCGAAACTTCATACAAAATACCCGGGTGGGATACCGCTACCCACCGCGGTACGAATACCGCGTCGGTTTGAGAAGGGCTTTATTCGCTATAATGCGACGCGTTACGATATCTTCGTGGAATGGTTTTGGGTCGTGCGGGTTGGTGGATCACACGTTCTGGGTTCTGTGATTGTTGAACATGGCCGGTTTCCTCAGGATAGGTTCCTTTACAGTTGTAAGAGCGAGTGTGGATTCCGCAAATGACTTTAAAACATAGTTATTGTTTAACACAGGACTTAATCGCGCTAAACATTATTTATTTACCTCGACGTTTCAACCAAGTTGCATTGGCCGTGGTCACGAGTACACTGGAGATGCGGGTATCCGCCAGAAAGCAAAACTACCCGCACTTGAACTTAATTGTTGTAAACACACGTTGAGTTGTCACGGCACCCGGCCAGTGCAACTTGGTTGAAACGTCGAGGTAAATAATAGGGCCAATTTTAAAGGCTTTAGTTGACAGATCTAAAACTCCTAAAACTGTTGCTGTCCTTGTCTAATAGACGGTAATGTAAGAGACGGGTACATTTTTAGTAAGTTCAAGACTGTCAACTAAAGCCTTCAAAATTGGGCCTAATAGTTATTTGTTATGCAAGGCTGCAAAGTCAGTTTTTGGCGCGAGTACTTGAATTGACACCTGAGCAAGCGAAGGATTTCTAGGATTCAAATGAAGAATCCTGAGCGTAGCGAAGGTTTCAAAGGTACGAGACGCAGAATAACTTTGCTGTCGAGCGAAACACACAACTTTTCACCTCACTACAGCGAGGAAAATGCAAGAAAAACAGCTTAAAAAGCTTAGAAATGATTAGTTTTTAAGCTTATTAATTTATTTATGGGTAGCGGTAACGCTTAACATCAGGTAAACGACTAGCTCGTCACGTTATTCATTGAACATTAAAGAAATCTGTTTTTCATCAATTTTTTTATGCAGTCGCCGTGCTGGATAGCGTATTTGTAATATACTCTTTGGTGCTGGACAGTGCGATTATTCTGTAAATGAGGTTGGTGGCATCTTTTAGTAGGTAGTCTGTGGTGTTAATGAATTTTCAGTGGACTGGTAATATCAAGAAGGTTAAATTCGGGCAGGTTTTTTTGGCGGGAACGCGAAAAGTTCACGTCGTTGCATTGTATTATTTTTCAATACTTGTATTTTATCCAGTGTTAATGTTTAAAATTGGTGGTATTTTACGCATTAAGTACTGAATTATGAGCATGAGTGTGGGCAAGTGATATAATGTAGTGAAACGTGGTTTTTCGTGTTGCTTCCAAAACTCCATAGAAGCCTCTAGTAAAGTTGCCACCACTTTACTGGGGCATGACTTTGACTGGACTATGACTACCTGACTTGGACTGGACTATGACTGTGACTATGACTAAGTGAAATATAATATATATAATGCAGACTATGTAGACTTTTTAATATTGCGACTGAAGGACTTTGTATCCAGGTCAAGAACTAATTCTAAAAAAAAAAAAAATTCGGGCAGATCTGTGGTTAAATCCTCAATTCTTGACGAGAAAATTATTGAACAGAAAGGTTCGAATTTTAAAAACACTTTCCACCTAGCGATTAAAATACGTTTTTGCGCCCAGATTTTGAATGATAAAGATAATCTTTCCGAGCTAGTGAGGTGAAAATAATATTTTTATCGCGATTAAGATCTGTGTTAAACAAAAACTATGATGTGTTTGAATCGCGAGAATTCAAGAAGTACTAATAACTTCAAAAATCATTGGTGCAGGCCTGAGTGGGATGTGAACCTGAGTGCTTTCGGTTGGTAAGTTTGTATTAATGTTTTGTCCACAATGTTTCAGGTAAGAGTGTCGTGTGGGAACAAGCTTGCACCCTGTTGGAGAAGAGATTCACCAATCCAGGCCCAAGAAGGATGCCTACAGTGCTGGTTGTAGATGAGGTAAGTATGATCTACTGGGTGTTTTGAATTCATTAGCATCCTTTGAAACTAGGTACCTACTCCCGACACCGGTCACGTGTGGACCAACATTTATGAAATGTAACGCATCGATTTGGTATCGATTACAACTACTACTAGGCGGTAGCGCTTTTCTGCAAAGTTCGTCTAGGTAGGTACCACCGCTTTGCCAGTTATTCTGCCGCCAAGCAGTAGTGTGCAAGCCCTACTGTATTCCGGTTTGAAGGGCATTGTAGCTAGTGAAATTGCTGGACAAATGAGACTTAAGAACTGATCTCACAGTCTAGAAATCATTTTTAGACTGTGTGATGTCTCAGGATGACGTACGCAGTGCGCAGTGTCTTGAAACTAAAACTGAAACTTTAATTTAGATTTCCGAGTGACACTGCAATCTGTAATGGGTGGCCGTGACACTTAACATCAGGCGAACGACTAGCTCGTCACGTCATTCGTTTACATTAAAAATAAAAATGGGATATCAACTGCTACATACAAAATTCAACTAAAATAATTAAGTACTGTTTTTAATTATTACATACAAGGTAACAAAGACTTTTAAAAGTATCAAAATCGTTTGTGCCGACTACGTTAGGCGCCGGCTTCATAATTTTCAATTATTTTTATTTTTATTTGCGCTCGTTACTCATTAATAATCGTCAATCGACTGGCCTGTTAGCTCAGTTGGTAGTACCTCTGCCTTCTGAACTATAGGTTGTGGGTTCGATTCCTACCCAGGACAAACATTTGTGCGATGAACATACGTGTTTGTTCTGTGTCTGGGTGTTATATTGTATTCTATGTATGTATTTACAAACAAAAAGTATATATGTATTCTATCAGTTATCTGGTTCATATATCACAAGCTTTGCTTAGTTTGGGGCTAGATGGCGTTGTGTGAAATGTCCACAACAAAAATTTATAGAATTATTAAATTATAAATTATAAATATATGATGTACTATCATGTACTCAATTTATTCTAATGAATTCAATTGCACAAAGATTTACACAGAAAACATGTGGAAGTGGGCAGCAGCTTCATGATCATTGAATTGAATCTTAGTTGGTGGCTTCTGCGGTAGTTTCACCACAATTTCGCCAATGTAGTATAATGGCTATTACAATAGCTATAAATTATTTGGAGCTGAAACCCTTCGGCCGTGTACGAAACCGCAGCTGCGCAACCGGTTGCGATCGAAGACGATCAATTTTCAACTAATAATTTTCAGTTAGACGCCCTCTGCACCCGTCGGCAAGACGTCCTCTACAGTATAATGGAGTGGGCAGCCCACAACACAGCCGTACTAACAGTGCTAGCTGTAGCCAACACAATGGATCTGCCGGAGCGTGCGCTCGCGTCGAGGGTCGCCTCGCGACTGGGCCTCACGCGGCTCACCTTCCCTCCGTACACTCACGCGCAGCTACAGAGGATCGTGGCGACGAGGTTGAACGGGGCTAATGTTAGTGCGGACGCTGTACAACTGATTGCTAGGTTTGTTTCGATATTTTCAATTCTAAAGTTTGATTTAGGTGTATTATGTGTTGCCTCATGCCAGCATATTTTATTTAGCTTATCAGTCGGTAACATGGTACTTTCCCGTTTTTTCGTAGTATTCATCCCCTAAGGCCGGATTTCCACTGGCAAAAAAACTGCTACAAAAAAGCACCCTGAATGGATAATTAATACTTTCAAGGTGGGTAGTCTGATAGACATGGTCGGACACTTTTTGCAGAACTTTTCTTGCAAGTGGAAAAATACAGCCTGGTGATAGACGGATAGACAGACAGACGGACGGACAGCGGAGCCTTAATATTAGGGTCCGTTTAACCCTTTGGGTGCGGAACCCTAAAACAGTTTCGAATGAAATTTGGACTTGAGCACTGATCGACGATCGGGTCTTCTACAACCACAAACAAGGCTCTGCCTATTGATATGATTCATTATAGTACCTATAATCACCAAAAACTTTAACTGTTCTATCCGTTTTCGCTTCACATGCAAGTTTCATATTATTGTTTTCTCAATAACTGTACCCCATCTTGCCAGACATGCGGGCCTCTCACTAGGTCACGCCTCCGTCTAGTCACCCGGTCTAATGTCCCGACAATAACAAGAAAAACTTACTTATAAGATATATTTTAACAGCACATCTGCTATAGATGAGGCTAAGTCATTTTTCCGATGGTATAAGTTGATCTGTATACTGTCAATCGAATAGTGAAGAAATTAAAAAGGCACATTGTTTACCTAACACATTTCCTTATACAAAGTTGTATTTGCTTACAGAAAAGTAGCAGCGGTATCAGGTGACGCGCGCCGAGCGCTGGCTCTCTGTCGCCGCGCGCTCGAGCTGGCGGGTCCGGCCGGCGCGGGGCTCGGCGAGGTTCAGCGCGCGCTCGACGAGGCATCCTCGGGCGCTGCCGTCGAGGCTGTGAGGCAAGCCAGTGGTGCCGAGAGACTACTCCTGCGGGCCGTGGCAGCTGAGGTACTTTTTTCATTTACAAGAATGAATGACGTGAGGAGCTAGTCGTTCGCCTGATGTTAAGTGACACGGCTGCCCATAACAGTTGCAGTGTCACTCGGAACTTTAGAATAATAAAGTTTTAGTAATTATATTACTAGACTGTGAAATCAGGTCATAAGTCTCATTTGCCCAGTAATTTCACTAGCTACAGTGCCCTTCAAACCGGAACACAGTGCTTGTACACTACTGCTTGGCGGCAGAATGACTGGCAAAGCGGTGGTACCTACCTAGACGAACTTTGCAGAAAAGTCCTACCACCTACTAAAAGACCTAGGCGAGTTTCTACTAAGTGGTATATATGGACGCCGCACGGTGGCAAAGCTAGTTCATTATATTTATCGAACATATTTCATACCAGTGACGTAATTTATAAGCTACCCATCACTGCCCTATTTATATTCTGGGTTGTCTGGAAGACATCGCTGTAAGCGATAAGACCGCCCATTGTGGCACTTAGTTATAAGATTTCCCTCTAAATATTCGTGTAATATGGTGTTTTTCAATAAAGATCTATCAATAAGAATCCATCTATATTAATTGATTGACTCAGGCGTGACTTCGCGGAAGTTCATCTTAAATACAAAATGAAAAAGTATATCTAGTGTGTATGTCGAGTGTAGTGTATATCTAGTGGAATTACACTAGATATACTTTTTTCATTTTGTATTTTCCATCTATATTCTTACTTTAAACAGAACATAATTTTTCCAGGTGGAACGAACAGGCTCTGAAGAGACTACGCTATCCCGGGCGCTGTCGACAGCCGCAGCCATCGTGGCCCTCGATGGCCGCCCGTACAAGTCGGCGGCTCACATTCGCGCGCCAACACCGTCCCAAGCATTGGCCATTTGCTCCAGGCTTGCTGCTCTTAAACTGTTGCTGTTGGAACCTAAGCCTTCAGAACCGAGGCTACTGTTGAACATAAGCGTGGATGACGTGCATTATGCTACGAGACAGATTCATGCATAGCTACTGCACAAAAAATATATATATAATTTTTTTTAAAATGTGAAGTGTGTAAATGTGTATGTGTGTGGGGGGGGGGGGGGTGTTTAATAATGTAATATGTTATATATATAAATAAATAAATATGTGTGGACATTTCACACAGCGCCATCTAGCCCCAAACTAAGCATAGCTTGTAGTATGGGAACCAGATACTGATAGAATACTTAGATACTTTTTTTGTTTGTAAATACATACATATACAATATAACACCCAGACACAGAACAAACATCGATGTTCATCACACAAATGTTTGTCCCGAGTGGGAATCGAACCCACAACCTACAGATCAGAAGGCAGAGTTACTACCAACTGAGCTATCAGGCCAGTCACATATAATTCTTATATTGTGATCAAAAAAATTGGACTACTGAAGTGATCCACTATAGGTGGACCGACGATCTGGTTAAAACTGCGGGGAGCCGATGGATGCAGGACGCAAGCAGCCGCTCAATGATGATTAAACCGCGATTAGCGCGCTATAAGTACAGACTTAATTCTTAATATTTATAGAGTTACTTAAGTTTGATGTTGTTATGCACGTTTGCAAGACCATGGAAGAAGATAGTTAAAGTTCATATTTCTTCGTTTCTAGGTTTTTTTATGTAAACTAATGACGTGATGAGCTAGTCGTTTGCCTGGCGACACGGCCACATATAACATTGCATTGAATTGATTGTCACTCGGAACTCTAAATTAAAGTTTTGTTTTGGCAAAGCGGTGGTACCTACCTAGACGAACTTTGCAGAAAAGTTCCACCACCTAGTAAATTATTAGTTCTTGAAACATTAAAATTAAATTATCATAATTAATATAATATAAACTATCAATAGGATGTAATGTTGTTGACTGATTGAATAAGTAAACTTTAATTTGTAAACCGTGTTTTATTTATTCGCCGCCGATTTGAAGTATTTTTATAAGTCCATCAACATTGTTTTCTCCAACTGCTTTTCTGCTTGCAGCCACTACAGCTTTACTGTGTTTTCCAACTGAAAAAATATATTAAATGTAAAATATATTCGCATGTAACCAATAAATGCTTGAATATAAATAAATATATACGAAGCTTATGCCCGTCTGCACTAAAGTTTGACGGCTAAGTTCGCGCCTCTATGACGTACCAATATTATAGCCTAATTGCAATTTTTGTCTAGTTTTTTTTTTTTTTTTTTTCTTATATTTTGGCTCCACACATAGTGTATTTAGCCAGTGTCAAGTATTGTAGTTTTTCATCGTATTATGAAATATTTCATGTAAAGTCAAGTCTTAGTCACAGTCAGTCAGGGTAGTCATAGTCCAGTCTAAGTCAAGTAGTCATAATCCAGTCTAAGTCATGCCCCAGTAAAGTAGTGGCAACTTTACTAGAGGCTTCTGTGGAGTTTTGGAAGCAACACGAAAAACCACGTTTCACTACATTATATCACTTGCCCACACTTATACTCGTAATTCAGCACTTAATGCGTAAAATGCCACTAATTTTAAACATTAACACTAGAAAAAGCATAAGTTTTGTGAAATAATACAATGCAACGACGTGAACTTTTTCACGTTCCCGCCAATACTCCCTTTTGTCTAGTTTTTACCTATCTAATATCTACCTATCGCAACGCATTTGGGTACATCCACAGATTAGAGAAAAAAAACAATTGACTATGGTGGGTACATCCTCGACTCGTTTGCACTATCTAGGATCTAGCGAAATAGTGCGAACAAAAAGGACTCGGTGGTGTGAACTACTACAGCGTCGTGGTTGGGGCGCAGGTTAGAAAAAAAAAAATTTTTAAAGGCTAGTTGACAAATCTAAAACATGCTGTTCTTGTCATTATTGTTATTTATGTACCCCTCAGTCTAGCTGCTTGCTGCAAAATTGTGTGCAAACTCTTGAGCGATGTAACAGCTTGCTCTTGAGTGGCGCGACGAATGTGGCACCCAATTAAAAGCTCCTCATTCAACATTACCACTTCTTTGTACCGGTTCAACATTTCCTTCCTGAAAAATAATCCATAAATTAAGCTTCCCGCCACATTATTAACATTTCGTAGGGTAGGTATATACAGTGTTAGGAAGGTCAGGTATCTATCTAGGCTAGATTACCTTAGTCCAATGTCGTCGAATTCGAGCATTATTTTAAAAGTATTTTTATTATTGATCAATTATTAAACACCTCCCATTTAGTCAATTATGTAGATACGGATGATTGCATTGGTGTTTATCGATTGAATACACATTGATCTAGGATGCAAATAATTTTTTAGGTACTTGTAACTGTCTGTTTGAACACTGAACGAATAAGCGTATGATTTTGGTAAATTTTCCAAAAATCATGGATTTATGATAACTAGGAATTCGACGTCATTTGACTAAGGTAATCTAGCCTAGATAGATGCCTAACGAGATGACCTATCCCCCCCTCACGGCTTTGCATCGACCTTCCTAACACCCTGCATATACATCTTACAAATCGTAAGAAGCTGCATCTTGAGCTGCCGGTAGTAATGCGGTGATCAGTTGAGCGCGTTCCGCAGTTTCAGCCGCTAAACGTGATCTCGTTTCTCCTATTTGTGATGCCTTGTCCATTTCATCGCGTAATTTCTTTTCAGCGACCGGAAATTGAGCCTGTGACTGAAATTAATAATTGTTTTTAAAAATACCTAATAATAATAATTTTGAAAAAACCGGTAATGTGCCAAATCGATCGATTTCAATCTTTCACTCGTGTACATTCCTATTCAAAATGGCGGGCGATTGCTTTGCGTCACTGTCGGTCGTTATCAACTGTCATTAGGTCATTACGCACCTTAGACCGAGGACTCAATGTTACGCATTCCTTCATTTTGATTTTTTGCCGGCGGCGTGGGGAGTTGTTGCTGTCAGTTTTATTTGCTGAATTTCGTTTTTATTAATAAGTTTTCGTATTATTTCACGAAAATACTGACAAAGATGGTTGAAAATAACGACGTTGAGCTCTCCGAGGCAGAAGCCGAGCAGTACGATCGTCAAATTCGTCTTTGGGGCTTAGAATCCCAGAAAAGACTCCGCACCTCCAAAGTGTTGATCATCGGTCTCTCGGGACTCGGTGCCGAAACAGCCAAGAACATAATCCTCTCAGGAGTGAAAAGCGTGTGTTTACTGGACAACGAGAAGCTGCGGGAGATCGACTTATACGCGCAATTCTTAGCACCGCCGGACAAAATTGGGCAAAACAGAGCAGAAGCATCGTTGCATCGAGCGAAGGCACTGAACCCTATGGTGGATATTACTACTGAGACGAAAGGTGTGGACGAGCTTCCTGACAGCTACTTTGCGGAATATGACATTGTGTGTGCTACAGAACTAAAGCAGGAGCAACTTGAACGCATCAACAACGCGTGTCGAGATAACAACAAAAAGTTTCTTTGCGGCGATGTGTGGGGCATGTTCGGCTACATGTTTGCCGACCTTGTCGACCACGAGTATTCCGAGGAGATAGTGCAGCATAAAGCAGTGAAACGTGGCCCTGACGATACCGAGAAAAGCGCAAGAGAAACCGTAAGCATTACCGTTAAACGTCGCGCTATCTACGTTCCCCTACAAAATGCTCTGTCAGCTGATTGGTCCAAACCTGAGCTGCGGTCGAGACTACGCCGTGGAGATCCCTCATACTTTGTTATGAAGATCTTGTTTAGATTCCGAGATGAGTACAATAGAAATCCTGACCCAGCAAAAAGAAAGGCTGATACTGAAATTCTTTTACGCATGAGAAATGAGCTTGTCAAAGAGCTATCTCTACCATCTGGGTATATTAGCGATGAGCTACTAGCTGATGTATTTGGAACAGTATCAGGAGCTGCAGCAGTGGTTGGAGGTGTTATAGGCCAGGAAGTGGTAAAGGCAGTGAGTCAACGAGAGCCCCCACATAATAACATGTTCTTTTTCAACCCAGTGAAGTGTGTAGGGTTTGTGGAGCTGTATGGTCAGTAAATTTTGATCTGATTTATCATAGATTTAAGCTGTAAAAGTAAATTAATAGTATTATTTGGGAATTTTATTCCATAAACCCTATTCCTCTAACATTTTATAGTGGTAGGGGGTACAGTGGGATGGTTTTGGGTAAATGCTGTTGGGGTGAAAAAACACATCAACTTCACTTACTAGTAGTATTTTAATTATCTAATGGGCAATATCTAGAACATTATGTTGATAAGCCTTCTATTATAACATTTATAAAAGAAAAGAAGATAGTTTGGTGTGCATGGTTGTTATATGTAACCATAATAAATGATAAACATAATATTCCTTAAAATTTTAGCAACCAGCGGGATTTAAGCCCTCACCTTCCCACTCACCGGATTAGACGCTCTGCCAACTGAGCTATGGTTACATGACCACTGACTGCGAAAACCTTTAGGACTTTGTGTTTTACAGATGAAGCAGTTGTACCGTTGTATAGATATATCTCAAGTGTGGTTTACAGTTTAAATTCAATTCCATCATAATAAATTAGTTGAAGTACCTATTCTTGTTCTTGGAAAGGCAAAGGTTTGCTATCTCCACACAATTAGTTTAATCTTACAGGAATAAAAGCAAATGTGTTTACAAATAAAGTATCAACATGGAATAACTCTTAAAAACAAATGCTTACCTATTGTAAAACATACCTGCAAATCTGTTAAATTCAAATACAAAGCCAAACTCTGTATCAGGTCTCCAGCCAACCTGATATCATGTGTGCTGATCTTCACTTGCCCATCAGGTCCAAAATGCATTTCCAACCTCGAATCATCCCTCAAACAATGCAGCATTATATGGAGGTCTTTGGTATCCTCCGACTCTAAACCAAATTCTTCATCTAAAAGAAAGTTCTGGTTGATCCAAAGACAGATCCGTTGAATCCTCTCGGTGATATTAAATGTAACATAGCTTTCTATCTTCCTATTAGATAGTGCTGCCATGGTGTACATAGCAAATCGGGGTAGCTGCTTTGTTAGCTCGAATATGTGGAATTGTTCGCTGTCTTGGTAGCCAACTAAAGCCTAAAAAGAAATAAATTGAACTAAAAGTAGGTAAGTACTAACATAAAGTATTTATGACCTGTATTGTTCAGGACAAATGTTTTTAAGGTGGTTAAAAATGTACAGGTAAAGTGTAAGTGGCATGTTACACACACAGGCAGTCATGGGTCCAAATCTGCCATAGCACAAAAGACTTAGTACACAGGTCATTGTCTTCTCAATCCACTGTGTCTCAACCGGATGATACATCCATGCCTCAACCAGTAAAAAGTACATTTTAAACTCAGAATAAAACAAAAGTTAAGCTGGTTTAAATAATCATTAAGATAGAATAGAGAAGAAGAAAGAGAAAAGATAAAATTAGTATGAAGAAGTCAAATCTTTTAAATATTTTTGGATAACCAATTAAATTAAAACGATGAAGCGGTTGATTCCAACTAAAGAAACCAGGTACCTTAATATGTATATCAACTGGAACATCCCTGGGTGGCCTCAGGGGCACGTGCATCAACGACCGCAGCTGCGCAGGCGCTGGGTGACGCGCGAGCGTCTCCCCCGTCTCGAATATACCCTCCGCTAGAACGAGCGCCGTGCGCACTATAGTCTCGTTATTCGTCGATATCGCTAGGTTGATGCAACCCTGTGGCATTTTTTTTAAATTGGTCAAGTATAATGATACCTATACCTAACGTACATAATAATATAACGCCAATATGGCCGAAGGTGGCGGAGCGGGGGGCGGCGCGGATACGCTACTTGGATTGGGGATTAAAAGCTTCCAAGTGTGGATGCTGGTAGGCCATGTCAAGTCCGGAAAATCTTTTGCTACTTACTGTGACTTGTCTTATAGCTCAGGAGCCGTACTGTGACCTCTTCATCATTAACAGCCTGAAGACGTCCACTACTGAACATAGGCCTCCCCCAGAGAGCGCCACTTTGAGCGGCTGCTCGCGCCCTGCATCCATCGGCTCCCCGCGGCTTTCACCAGATCGTCGGTCCACCGAGTGGGGGCCGGTCTACGCTGCGTCTTCCGGTTCGTGGTCGCCACTCGAGAACCTTTCTTCCCCATCGGTTGTCAGTTCTACGAGTGACTGTGACCTCTTAGCACGATTCAAATGACGACCTAAACTGAACCGCTAAAATGTAATTCGTACGGTAGCGGTCCGGTACGGCCCCGATTGGTTAGTACTGTGTGGTAGTAGCTCTGCCTTCTGAGTTTCTGTAGCACACACATACATAGTACTATTATATATTCTGTGCGGTAGGTTGTGTTCGATTCCCGCCTAGCCCAAACATTTGTTTTGTGCGGTGAAAGTATTCCATCAGCCATATGGTTCTCAAAGTACTAGCGTTACTTAATTTGGGATCTGCGTGAAATGTCACCATAAGTGCTAATTTATATATTCTATTAGTAGAACAACCGGAAAATATTTTTCTAGCTAGTTTGTACTGAACCACAGACCAAGGGGGTTGTTTGATTCGTAGTTAAGGTAACCAATGGTTAAAAACAAAACGAATTTTCACCATTGGTTAGAATTTTATAGAGATTTTAACTATAGTTTACTTATCTTAACTACGGATAAAAAAAACCCACCCTTAGTAAAGAAAGTGGAACAAATAGGTAACAGATGGTAACTGCCCTGGTACTGCAGCTAACCCACCTACCTCGTCAGCTTCTGGTACCACTGCCACCTGTAACCTGGTATTGGTCGGCATCGCGGTCGCCGGCCGGTCCGTACTCTCAAGGCTGGTATGACTTGCAGCAGCATTCGCCTCGTAATGCTGTAGTTCCACCATCAAGGTCTGTTTTCTGTTAAAAAGCTCAGTGATTGCCTGCCGGTCTTCCTCGCTTGCTAATTTTTTTGTAGAGCTGAACCCGGCGTTTTCTTGATACGGAGCGTAGCCTAGAACTGATGACAAGTAATGGTGACCCTATATATCGTTTACCTATTTTACTAGGTGGTAGGACTTTTCTGCAAAGTTCGTCTAGGTAGGTACCACCGCTTTGCCAGTTACTCTGCCGCCAATCAGTAGTGTGCAAGCACTACTGCGTTGCGGTTTAGTTAGTGAAATTACTGGACAAATGAGACTTTACGAACAGTCAGACAGATCTCACAGTCTAGAAAACTTTTTAGGCTGTGTGATGTCTCAGGATGACGCGCGCGGTGGGCAGTGTCACGCGAAACTTTAATTCAGAGTTCCGAGTGACACTGCAATCTCATTTCAATTGCAATTTCATTCTCTTATGGGCGGCCGTGTCGCCAGGCGAACGACTAGCTCGTCACGTCATTCGTCGTCAAGTATATATAAAAAAATATACCTACATACGTACAGACCTAGACGGAGGTAACTTCTATTACCTTTGCAGACGCATGTAATGCCTGTTCATTATATAGCGCCGTGCACCCGCCTGCAGTAGGATAGGCAGGAAAATAAAATGTGGACTGCCGATACTTATCTTATTTCTGGGTTAGCACGGGCGGTAGACAAAATTGTCTTTCCCCGTTTTACGTCACTTTTTTCATACTTGCTTACTTGTCAAGTGGAGTAAAACTGGGGAAAGACAATTTTGTCTATCGTCCATGCTATGGCAGGGCTAAATCCAAACTCTCTTATTCTAGACACGCCCCGCTGTTTATCCGCTATTTTTCCGGGATATAAAGTATTTATATTATCTTGTTAGTATTAGTGAGCAAAATTTCATTGACAAATTGAATGACGTGACGAGCTAGTCGTTCGCCTGATGTGAAGCGTCACGGCTGCCCATAACATATTGCAGTACCACTCGGCACTCTAATATAGTTTTGCGTGACACTGCACTGCGCACGTCATCCTGAGATTACACACAGATCATAAAGTCTCATTTGCCCAGTAATTTCACTAGCTACAATGCCCTTCAAACCGGAACACAGTAGTGCTTGCACACTACTACACTACTGCTTTGCGGCACAATGACTGGCCTACCTAAACGAACTTCGCAGAAAAGTCCTACCACCTAGTAAAGGCAATTTGACCATTTTCGCGTGAACCACAAACAGACTATAACGTTAATCCAGTATACCTACGGTATCATCATCATCAACAGCCTGAAGACGTCTACTGCTGAATATAGGCCTTCCCCAGAGAGCGCCACCTTGAGCGGTTTCTCGCCTCCTGCATCCAAAGGCTCCCCGCGGTTTTCACCAGATCGTCGGTCCACTTAGTGGGGGGCTGGCCTATGCTGCGTCTTCCGGTTCGTGGTCGCCAGTCGCCACTCGAGAACCTTTCTTCCTCATCGGTTGTCAGTTCTACGAGCTATGTGACCTGCCGATTGCCATTTCAACTTGCTAATTCTAAGAGCTATATCGGTCACTTCATTCCAAATTTTATCCAAATCCGTCGAGCCGTTTGAACGTGAACGAGTAACACATATACACAAACTTTCGCCTTTATAATATTAGTGTGATTACCGATATGATAACGTATAACATCTATCTCTGCCTGCCGTATCGTGACGACAATTTCAAAACTGCTATTCTTTATCAAAAAAAAACAGACCAAAAGATCCTTGAGTAAACCTCGTTTTTGATACCTTCTCCCCTATCAGCCACGCAGACTAAATCTGGCACCCCCACAGAGCGATAGTCAGCCAACAGCATAGCTGCAGCGTTCGACCGCATCTGCACTCGTCGCAGCACCCGACCGGAAGTACCGTCGCGCCAGTCAACGCGCCCGTTCGACCAGCAGCAGGCAAGCGTCTCGCCGGACCATTGGAGAGATGTTGCATTTTGTTTCGACTGTCGGACAGGACTAATTCGTTAACCTGACTTTTATTATACTAGTAAGTATAATAGAGGGTGAGATATACAAATCTACTTTCCATAGGGTCCACTCTTCCAGTGGACGTAGTGGTGCGAGAGCCCACTGCTAAAATACCTACGTCATCGGGTACCCCAATATGCTATCTATAGATCGTTAACCGACACTTAAACATGTAAAAAAAAAACAGGTCTGCCAGTTCCGATCCTGCCGGGTCATGGAGATAATCCATCTCCACCAACTTCAAATGCCTTGAATACTAAGTTTTGCCAAGTTTAGATGGCAGACCTGATTTTTTTTACATATTTAGATGTCGTTTAACGATCTAAAGATAGCCTATTGGGTTACCCGATGACGTAGGTATTTGTGCAGTGGGCTCTCGCACCATAGCCTTCTCGATGCTCTTATCCCGGCAACGGCCCAAGCCGAGGCTCGCACCCCAGTGGTGCCCTTGAGCTAGTTGCCTCCCACTTTTGACGGCTGGGTGCCTTAAGCGCCTGCCCTCCCGCCCGGTGACGGTGTAAAGGTCGATAGAGACTAACAGCATTAGTCACTTAAAAAAAAAAAAAAAGAGGTAAGTATGTCCCGGAGGTCCCCCCAAAGCTTCTTCCCGGTAGCTCAGAAAGGGGAGGACACTCACGGGAACACGTAGGTAACGTTTGGGAAATCCGGAACTATTGTAAATAACAAAGGTAGGCTTCGGGAGAACGGGTTTATTCACAGATGTAACAATAATTTCGTATGTTTAAAGGCCTGGAAGACACTGAATATATTATAAAATGGTAGACTCGTTCGACTCGAACGGCCGTAAAATAAAACTGCTCGAATAGAGCACTGATTATTGTATAAACAGAGGAATATTAAAATTTGGTGTAGCACAAGCGAGAACCGTACGCCTCGGTGGTTAAATGAAGAATGACGAAAATGTATGGAAAATGAAAGGAATGTGACTAATGTTCTAATTTTGAATTTAAATCTAGATTATGAGTGGCCAATATTTGATGCGAAAACTAAGAAAGCAGGTGAATAGCTGAAACGATGACGAAGGAGGATGACATCGTCACAATTATACAAACCCTTCCTCAGGCGGAAACAATCAGTTACTTTTTTACCACATAAATAATCTCCGATGCTCGATATGATCGAAGGTCTGGATTTTTTTACTTATTTTCTGGTGATATATATATTAACATAATTATAATGTTATTTCTTGATAACTGTACTCTGTTATCAAGAAATAAAATTATAATATTATAATAATACCTATTTAAATTTTAAGAGTTAGGTACCTATAGATACGCCTTTTTATATTATAGTCTGAACAAAAGCCGTCCATAGTAAGATTCACCATTTAAAAGGTCACGTCTTGTTCTTACAATATTATTTAGTGTGCATACTTATCATGGTCTCACGTCGCTTCGGGGTCGTACTCCTACTAAATTCTCCTACTGGTAGAGGCACGAAGACAATAATGTCCCGATTCTCCTACTGCACATCGTAGGTACCTTTTTTTATTGTTAATGGGTCAGCGTTTGGCCACATCTCACCTGATGGTAAGTGTAGATGAAACCTAAGGTGGGACACGCTTACCCAGAAGATACCTATTCACTCTGCTCTTGAATACGCCTAGATTGTAGTTTTGATTATAATTGATGTATGATACCCTACAAATAATATTGTTACCCTGCGAATCATTTGGGCTTGGGTTATGGGCTTGCGTTGCAATATCATCGCACCGAACTGCTACGAACTACGAATAGTAGTTACCTAGTGGGTACCTCCCTAACTAACCTACCTAAAACCTATAGGTTTAGGTAGGTTAGTTAGGTACCTCCCTAACTTACCTACCTAAAACCTATAGGTATAGGTAACCTGTTTTTGGATTAGGTACTTATTCCACCTTCGACTCGTCACAAAGAAGACCATATACTCAGCTAGACGCCTTCAGTCATACATATCGTTCTCTAGGTAGGTACCTCTTTACTATATGTTTTTTGTCTAGTCTAGTCCATCGCATGCAAAATGCTTAATAAAAGGTAGTCGAAATTCTTACCTTTACCCTCCACAGCCGTATTCCCTCCTCGTAAACTCCGATGGTGCCGTTAGCGAGGCCGTAAGCAAATCTGACTTCGCTGATAGGAGAAAGACATGTGACAGGGCCTGTCTCCGGCAGCTCCGCTATGAACTGACTGTTCTTCAGGACCCTGATGTAAGAGTCGTCACAACCGATGATGAGCTAAAGAAGTAACTCGTAATTATTTAATCACAAATAAGCTTTGTTAAGCTTTGACGTAACTCTAAGGCACAATTACATTTATACTTCACGTCTTCTCTGCGCAATTTGCAAAGATCGTTAAATCATCAAACGATAATAATGTCTACTGCTCCTAATAATTTTTTTTATGTGATTGGGTCATGTTTTATGGGAAAAAGGTGCTTACGGTTATACTCCTGCCCACCACATGAGTAGTTTTAGGAATGAACGGAAGGTGGGTTCCTTGAATGAGGAACGGGTAAATGCAAGTCATTGTGGGGGAGGGTTAATAGTAATTGGGGGTGCTGTTAATGGTTAGGCTTTCCCCTTCTCTAGTCTGAGGATACTGGCTTATTCATTTGTTTATCTAAGATTCACATGACTTCCAATATAATGCAGTTCATGCTATGATGCACTTAAGCCAAATCCAATCTTAATCTATTGAACGTATGTATTTTGCGAAATAACTAAGGTACCTAGAGTACCTACTAAATAAAAAACAAATTAGGTACCTAAATGATAAGTTGATAAGTTAGTATAGACAGCGAAAACATTGATTTGGCTTGAGATAAGACATACGTCGGGGCGAGATAGTGAATGTCGGGGTGAGATAGTGAATGCTAGCGTGACCCTATCTCGCCCCATCCTGGCGGCGCGGCGGAAGGATTACGGGGGGTGTTTTAGTGGGTTCGAGTCCCACATACCCCCTGCCATCACCTCCGTGGAGGTAGGGAAGTGTGAGGCCATTTGCCCCCCTCAAAAAAAAGGTAGGTACATACGGAGTGACTTAACAAAATTCTGCTGCTAGAAAGAGTGCAGCGGAAAATAATATTAATTAGTAGGTAGGTTATAAATTATTCTGCGTAGATAATCTTTAAATAGGTAGGCACTTCTAGAGGTGAGATGGGAACATGGCAAAAGAAAACATTGTAAAATTATGAAACCTTGCCTCATTCTCCCCGTCCTTATCAAAGTCCAGCGTGATCATAGCGCAGACCTTCCCGGTGAGCACGGTCCAGAAGACCTCATCTCCCTCCCAGCTCAGCCCCAAGACTGAGCTGTTCCCGCCCACGATAGCCAGCGTCGCGTGCTTCCCGAAACTACCCGCGATGATTACGTTCACTCCATCAGGCGCCTCTTTGAAGAAGAGATCGGTGTTATCGTGGACGTCATAAGCTAAAACAAAAGCATAGAAATAAGTACCTACTACGAGTAAAAAGCTGCATTCATGTGTAGGTACTTACTATATACTTAGTATAGGTAGATATTATATTTTTTAATTGTAAAGCTTTTTTGGTTACCTGATGTTTTGTTTTGATTTTATTTGTTTGTTTGCAAGTACTGTGTAGGCTAACATTTTTGTATAGATTCTTTAACTAGTTTAAGTGTAAATAATAATTTTAGAATGATTAGTTTTGTTATTTAAGAAGTGATAAAATGTAACGCATTAGACCTGGAGGCGTACTGTGAGCTCTTAGCGCGATTCAAAACTGACCCTATATTGGATCGCTTTGTTTTTTTTGTATGGGGATTTTGACAAGCGAGTCAGTGTAGGCTCTGTTTTGAATCGCGCTAAGAGCTCACGGTACGGCCCCTGTTCTGTAATGTTATGTTTTATGTTAAATGGTAATAATAAATAAATAATAAATATACTACCTACCTACCTATCTAAGTGGCTATAGTAGGTAATCACTGCCAAAGATTTCTTTCTGGCAATCTTCTTCATTATTCAATTAAGTACATGGAAAGTAAGTATATAACAATATAAACTAACTACCTATCAGAAGAAGAAAAAATTATATTGTTGAATCGATATTAGTTGCCGGTTCGACTCCGGTTAAAGAACTTTTACACTAAATTTTTTTGTTTTTTTTTAAAATGTAAATGAATGACGTGACGAGCTAGTCGTTCGCCTGATGTTAAGCGTCACGGCTGCCCATAACAGATTGCAGTATCACTCGGAACTCACAGTAAAGTAATATATATATAAATAAGCTTCGGCCCCCTCGACGCCCGGCGCGACTGCGAAGCAGCTCAACGACGCGAAACTATTCGGTACCCATTGCTGCCCACGGTGCGGCGGTGCGTGGCAGTCTACGGACACGGGCAGCAATAGGTGCCGAATGGCCCATTTCGATGACTCACTGACGCCACTTGACGCGCTGGTGTCGCTGAAGCTTTAGCCTGTGTACTTGTAGGTGATTGACTGTCCTGATAATAGCTCAGAGGTAGAGTAGCTCTGCCTTCTGAACTGTAGGTTGTGGGTTTGATTCCCACTCACTACAAACATTTGTGTATTGAACATAGGCGTTTGTTCTGTGCCGGGTTATTGGGTATTAATGTATTTACAAACAAAAAGTATCTAAGTATTGTATCAGTTATCTGGCTCCCATAGTACAAGCTTGGCTAAGTTTGAGACTAGATGGCGCAGTGTGAAGTTCCACAAATGTAAAAATAATTATAAATATATAAAATAAGAGCTTTAGACGTGCTTTCTTACCTAATATTTGTGTTGGCGAACCGATAAGCAGCATATCCCTGTTCACATTGGGGCGTAGGGGCCCCGCAGCAAGCGCTATGACCGCCTGACTCAAGTTCAACTCTGACACTTCCCCATGGGCGTGTGAACGTTGCGTGCGACCGGCCGCCACTCCTCCATGGGGATGGTGTATAATTATCTGGAGATAATAACATACAGTATTATAGGTAGCCTACTACTATTTTTAATTTTTGCCATGTACTTAATTTTATAGGTATTAATAATAATTTAGATTAGTTTTCGAGTGAAGAGAAGGATTCATCAACACCTTGTCATAACCAGCAGATGCGGTAAGGCAAGGATGAGTGCCGTCGAACTTCGCAACAGTAACTACGCCAGGAGTTACTTTGTGATTCAATTCTAATTTGAAAACTGGCTGCACTGTAGATATCTGCATTGTAATTTTACTTAAATCTTGAGTTGATAGGTAGTCATTTGTTTATTTTAATTTACCTAACATTTGTTTTGTATCGTTTCATATCGTCATGGGAACCATTTCTAGACAAGACCTTCACATATTAGACCTACGATCGTTTTTTCTCTAATCTATGATTATATTATAGTAGAAGGGTGGTTTATTAAATAAACAATTTGCAATCCTATTTAAATCTCGAGTACCTACTTTAATACCCATAGACCCATAGAACAATAATAATCAAAAATTATTTGATATAAAACATTTTATGTAGTTTGTTGTTAAAATCAACATCGGTAAAATCGAAATAATACTTTTAATCGGATTTAGTTCAACTCTATTTCATAGACAAGTAAAAATCTGTGAAAATTCCTTGACAAAATTCTTAATGTCAACTGTCAGTGTCAGTACGCTCACAGCTGATACCTGACACTGACAGGTAACTCTAGCTAACTGTCAAATATCGAGTCGAGCTTTCCGCAAAAGTGCATTGTATTTTTACTATTTTTTAACAAAAATAAGTAACTTGGAAAGTGAAGTGAGTGCCTAGTTATGAGAATAACACGTTTTTGTACCCAGAGTTATTATATTCGTTCCATTTATCATTCTTGCAACCTTGCAGGACACTGGAAATAAAAAATCTTCTATGTTGGCAGTGCGCGCTATCTCTCGGCACAAATTTATTTTATAATATCGTGTTAATTAATTATTTAAGTAGCCAAATGGGAAGTGAACCATACTTATCTTCTCCTAAAAAAGCCAGGTATGTTGTTAATTTTTGTATGAATACCTTTCTTAATTCTTTTGTATTATTGCACAATAATTATTATATGACGACAATCAATCTACGGTCATACTTAGTCACACTCATATAAAATTATTCATTCCAATCATTGGAGTAAAAAATTGTAGGTCTTGAACTATACCTTACAGTAAGGTAGGCACACAGGGTAATAGGTGGCGCACAAATCATTATAGTTGGGGAGTCCAAGGGGAATTTGGGGATATGGTGGTAAAACACATAAGTATACAGTACAAGACCAATTTGTGCTCTTTTCTTTTGGTTAATTACCGCGCTTGGTGCTGGACTGCCTGCGCCAAGGGAGGGGCGCGTAGTAGTGTAGTAGTTAGATTAAAGAATAAAGGCACCCATAATAAAAAAACAAAAAGTTATTTTGTGATCAATGTCTTATCTGTTATCTGATGTGATATCAATGTTATCTTTACTATTCTGACATAAATGAAGGGTCATATAGTGGATTTGTAAACCACACTTAAGATATCTATAAACATGTTATAGTCCTTAAAATTTTAGTAACCAGCAGGATTTGAACTGAAACCTTAAAAGCTTATTTCTTCGTGATTTATTTACCGATTTTACTAATATTTTCAATTATTGCATTCGTTTTTAACCTACTTTACGAATATAATATTAAGTTGTTAATTTTTAATAGCAGGGCACTAGCTTATTATATTGATTGAAAAGCCATCAAATTGGGCAACTTCTTTACTTGTTCTCCAAAAATAGAACAAGTAAATTGCCTGTGTTTTGCTCTGTGCCACTTCCCCATCATCATTACTATTTATTTTCAGTTGGTGCAGCTGGACCCGGCAGTCTGATGAAATATTAAGCAATGCTGAAAAAAAGATCCTGTCATGTTAGTATATTAGTAATGCTCATATTTTTTACTATTCTAGTGGTTTTGTGTCTGTGTTTTGTATATTATTGTCCCAGTCATCATGACTTGTGGATATAATGTACCTGTTCTAGCCACTGCTACTAGACAGCTTTATTCTGTTATTCAGAATGATTTGACACATTATTTACTCCTATATTTATTATACCTATAGTTTCTTGTATGAGTATTAGATAATAATAGATAGAGAGTACCTATAATAGTATAAGTGTATACCTTTACTTTAATTGTTAATGGAAACAAAAAATTTATATCATAAATTGGGTGGGATGAGTGTAAATTGTAATTGTTCACAAACTATCTAAATTCTATAATCATTTAGTTATAAAAAAAATTGTTTGATTAAAGTACCTCAAACAAACAAAAATTACAACTACCTACTAAAACTAAACTACTACTAAAAATAACATACAGAAAGATAGATAGAGATAATTATGTACAGGTATAGGTACATAATTCATCAAATTATAGTAATGTGGGTATGGGAAAACAATACAGTCTTAAAAAGCATCACTTGTGTGATAACACTTTTAAGATAGATTTTATACCTACTAATTTTATCAGCTCTACATGTATACATCTATGTAGGGGACCTAAGAGTATGTTATATATATATATATATACATATATATTAAATACGCGAGCGAAGCGAGCGCGAAATTTTTTATATTTGCCGTGTTGTATTTCAAACAATATGTACGGCAATTCAAACATTCTTGCTCTACCCTTAGACTGGCGCTGGTTTCGGGATTTCGGGGGGTTTGAACCCCAAACCCCCTGCCTACGGCCATGGTCAGAGATATTAATTTTTACAGGTATGAAAACTGCATACAAAAGTTTCTACGTGAACATAGGCGCTGTAGTCGGAAAACACGACAAAATATGGACGATATCCATGAACGAGGAGTCGCAGAAGACACCACTGGTGATGCTACATGGCTTGGGCGCTGGGCTGGCGCTCTGGTGTCCCAACCTCGACGCCTTCGCTGCCAGTAGGCCTGTGTACGCTATAGACTTGTTAGGTAAGATTGTATGAGCTAGTCCATCATCTTTCTGTAAGGACACTACCTATTCCGGATAAATTACATCAGTGTTGAAGATAGTATCTATACTTATAATAAAACTGTAACAAGGTCAATTCTGTACATTAAATATATTTTGAAAAATTTTGTTGAAGGGCTCTACATAATCGATACTAAAGCCAAAAATATTTTTTTTTTTAATTTTTGTCTGTCTGTATCTTGGCTGAGCATCACGCCGAAACTACTGAATGAATTCAAATTAAACTTAGCATGGTTTGAGTTCATATTACGAGGTAGGCTATGGGATACTTTTAATCCCGAAATTCAGCGCGAATTCCGCGGGAGTGGGGATGAAAGTAAAAATATGTACTTATTTGTAATTCATTAACGCGTGGTCCGATTACATTTATTCTTTTTTTGTTGAAAAGGGGATGTTTTAAATATTGTCCCGTAAATATTCCAAGGTCGGTTTTGTGGTTCAGAAATTACAGACATTCAATCTTCAGTATTAGGTCCAAAGCCACTCCTATCCTATATTATTGGAAAGAGAGAAGGGGGGGGGGAAAGATAAGGGAAAAGGATGAATGCATGAAGGTGAAAGAAGTTTTTTTCACCGTTTCATGCATTCATACTTTTCACTTATCTTTTTTCCTCTTCCTGTAGACTGAGATAAGGCGTAAAACTAATTAAGCCGTGCGAAGCCGGGGCAGGTCAGCGTTCACGTAAGACGTGACTAACTAACGTAACGCTGCGGCAATTTTCATAATTTTCAGAAAAAAATATTTTCATTTGCACTCTTTACTCTTTAATAATTATCAGTAACTGATGTACTATCGTGTACTCAATTTATGCTAATGCATAAAAGTGCATCCTGAATAGTGCAGTGCCGGGGACCATTCAGTGCCGGGGACCCTCCAGAAGGGTTCACGTTTTTCGCATTCGCGGGCCCGAGGGTCCATCCTCCACCTGGAGGGTCCATATTCAAAATATGGTTTTCATCGTAAATACACTGTAATAAAACTAGAACATTTTTTCGGAACTTTTGGCAAAGTATAATTTTTATATATATTTAGCATATATTTACGATGTATTTGCGCGTAAAAGCGTGTTTTATATTACGAGCACATGCTATATTCCGCGAACCCTCCTAGTGGGCTCACTCTGGCGCACCTGTAATGCCGAGGATCCCACGCGCTCGGGTCTGGTGAAATGTATGGCGGCATGGGGTATGAGCTCTATGAACGGGGGGAGGACGCGAATGTGTTAAGCGACGCGGTCGCCATAACAGTTGCAGTATCACTCAGTATCACTCAATTTTCAATTTTCTTTTCATTTCATAAAGATGTGCCACAGTAGCACAACTCTAAGTCTCCAACTCCGCTTTATTTCGTATAGGATTCGGGCGCAGTTCCCGGCCCAAGTTCTCAACAGACCCGTATAAGGTGGAGGACCAATGGGTGGAATCCATCGAGGCGTGGAGGCGAGAGATGAACATTTCCCAGTTCATCCTGCTCGGACACAGCCTCGGCGGGTACATCTCTACTCTGTACTCAATCAAGTATCCGGAAAGGTGAGACCAATATAAAATAATGAAAAATCAGCGTCTTTGTTTCCCGATAAGTACAATCTGGAGCTCTTCAAGTCGCGAGTGAATACCTGGTACCTTCTAGGCAAGCATGTACCATCGTAGACCGCATCGTCACTTACCATCTGAGATCGCGGTCTATGAATGTAAGAACCGACTGAATTTTGATGACTAGCGCCTCACATCATTCATTACATAATCACTTAATTTTAAACCTTACATTATTTTATCTTTTGTTGAAACAGTTTATACTGGGTAGGTTTAGCTTGGCCCTCGACGTCCACTGCTGATCTTAGGCTTTTCCATTAAACTCTACTTTGGGCGCTTATCATAGGTTTTGCCATAATCATCACGCTTGGCAGTTGTCTTGGTGATCGCAGAAGATTTTAATGTACCGAGGAGAATGCTGCTGCCCATTCTCTGGATATTCTCTTAGCTGGCTCTTATGACACTCACGGGAAGAGATATGTTACTCCTATGCTCACACAGGAATCACAACGTCCTAATAGTATAATACCTACCAAAAAATAAAAACAATTTTTTTCTCTTCGGAAACGTTAATCCCGTTATCGTTGATAAACTTTACCAGCCGTATTGCTCTATGTCACATCATTGATGTGATGTAGATAAAAACTTGATTAAATCTCTTGCATTATTGTGCAATAGTCAAAATTGTGAACGAAATATTTTTCGACGGAAAATGTAAGAATGGGACTTTTAAACATTACTAGAGGCTGCCCCGCGGTTTACCCGCAACTTACATTTTATCCTGTAAAAAGTACCCCATGATTACTAACGGTCATGTAAGCAATCTGTGGGAGAACTTTCATCCAAATTGACGCAGCCGTTGTGACTTGATAGCCGCACAAGTAAATATGTCGACCTTCGGAAGTAGAGATCCCCTCTTCAGGATAATTTTTATACTGGTGATGTTTCTGTATCTCATTAGAGCGATAGTGGCTGAGTGGTTGCGGTTCGCAATCTCACGGCACCGGGTTCGATCCTCGGCCCTGCACCATTGACTTATCTAGTAAGTTATTTGCAGTTTTCGATGCCATCGCTCCGTGCCTCGGAGAGCACGTTAAGCCGTTGGTCCCGGTTGCCATAAGAACATCTATGGCAATCGTTACGGGTAGTCAGACGCCTGATAGAATCTGACGCCGGGTCTAACCATCCCTGTTACTGGTTCCTTATGGGTTGCGAGGTCAGATGGCAGTCGCTTAATTAATGTAATTCTGGTAGCTCACCGCTACAGGTTAGATTGGGAGCCGGCCCCAGTAACAAATGGGAAAAGGCAAAGAGGATGATGCTGATGTATCTCATTCCCGGTCCAGTAAGATTTGGAACTTTTTTAAAAATAAAATTAATGTATGATGTTGTATCTATTTTTGCATTTTTAGAGTACGGCACCTAATAGCAGCGGACCCTTGGGGCTACTCAGAAGTTACTCCAGAGCTAGAGGAGAGGTACCGCAAAATGCCGATTTGGGTGCGAGCCGTGGGCGCGGCGTTACGACCGTTCAACCCCATGGCTATCATCCGGGCGGCCGGCCCGGCGGGCCAGTGGTTGATCAGTAGAGGTCGCGCGGATATATCCAAGAAATATATGCCTATTATACCGGACGCGGAGACGGTTATACCCGAATATATCTATCAGTGTAACTCGCAGACCCCGAGGTAAGATTTTCACCAACCAATGAGAGCTGAAAGGAATTCATGTAGCTGTCTCTTTTATTTCCTCTTTAACAGAAGAGTACCACCTCATACCAAAGAATACTTAATACCGGTCTATACAAAAGATTCACTCCGCGAAGTCATTTAAATAAATATCGACTCTTGCTACAAAGTAATAAAGTGTAGTTCAGCTCGAACAGCACTACAAGCCTACCCTTAACAGTGGTATCTCGACTTATTGCTATATAGTGGGCAAATGAGACTTTATGATCTGATCACTCAGTGTAGTAATCTGATTACTAGACTGGGTGATGTCTCAGGATGACGTGCGCAGTGCAGTGTCACGCGAAACTTTATTGTTTTAAAGTTCCACTGCAACTGTTATGGGCGGCCGTGTCACTTAACATCAGGTGAACGACTTGCTCGTCACGTCATTCAATAACATAAAAAAAAATAAAAAATAGTGCTGCTCTTCACAGTAAAAAATTGCAGTTATTTTTATTCCTAAAAATAAAGAAATGTTTCCTTGTAGTAAAATTTTCTAACTTTAATATTTAGTGGAGTATTTCTACACACAAGTCCTCTGGGAGATTTTGACTGGCCTAGCTCATTAGTAGCTCTGCCTACTGGACTGTAGGTTGTGGGTTCGATTCCCACCCAAGACAAATTATAACTTACGCCTTTCTAACATTATAACGGATTATTTATTTAATTTTTTTTCTTTATTCCAGCGGTGAAGCGGCATTCCACACTTTATTGTCGCGTTTCGGGTTAGCAAAGAACTCGCTAGTGCCACGTTTAGATCAGCTGCACCCTTCTCTCCCGGTCACAGAGATATACGGGTCCAAGTCTTGGGTGCCACGGTGCCCTGAGGAGGTCATGAAGGAGAAACGACCTCATAGCAGGAGATACCCTAAGGTAACCGATATAGCTCTTAGAATAGGCTAGTGTCCTTTGTTTTATGGCATAAATTTATAATTATTCCTCTAAAAATAAACAGTTGAGAAAACAGAAATTGAATATCTCAAAAAATTACAAAGTTACAAGCATTTTAAAATACAGAAATAGAAAAAGATAGCTCAAACATGACATTACTTTTGCTCGTTCATAGTACCTCATTACTAAGCTGTGGTAGCTTTACATACAGTCATTGGCATGTGACGTCACAACTGTGTTTTCGTAGTAACTTTTGGGAATCTCCTGTTTTGCGAGAAAGGGGTAGGCGATGCTCCAGAAACTTTAAAAGCTCATTACTCGTTGATCTATTTACCGATTTTACTTATTTTTTCAATTATTGCATTCATTTTTAACCTACTTTATGAAAATAATATTTACTTATTAAGTTTTGATAGCAGGCTACTAGCCTACTAGCAAGTTGAAATGGCAATGGGCAGTCCACATCGCTCGTAGAACTGACAACCGATGGGGAAGAAAGGTTTCAAGGTTAGAAGACGTCCACTGCTGAACATAGACCTCCCTCACAGAGCGCCACTTTGAGCGGGTGCTTGCCTCCTGCATCCATCGGCTCCCCACGGTGTTCACCAGGCCGTCGGTCCACCTATACTTACTATTAACTCTTAATTTTAACTGTAATTAACATAAAAGGTTAACAATTATTTTCGAAATATTTTCAGGTGATAGAACTCGCAGGTCACCACATATACCTAGACAGGCCGGAAATATTCAACGAGTATGTTCTAGAAGCATGTGAAAGAGCGGACCAATACGATCCCGAGATCAAGGCGCCATTGAGGCCGGCGACCAATCACAAATCAGAAGACAACACAGCTGTAGCTGAGGACCAATCACCGATCAGTAAAGTTAGGTCTAACCCTTCATTGCCCACCATAGTTTTGAATGAAAATTTGTAACGCATCTATTGCTTGCTAAGTCAAGCGAGTATTTATTTCATTTTGTGATGATCAATCTTGTATTAGAAATAAGTATGTGTGGAGTGTATTTAGTATAGAATTCGTCGTGCTAACATTACAATATGCCCAGCTTGGACTAGTAGAACTGGTGAAATCGATATCTCTATTCTCGAGAAAGCGTTTCACCAACGAAAACGCAATAACAGGTTTATCCAACAACAGGGCAACAGGTGGCCTGGTAGCTCAGTTGGTGGTAGTCCTGCCTTCTGAACTGCTGTGGGTTCGACTCCCACTCAGAACAAACATTCGTGTGATGAACATACCTGTTTGTTCTGTCTGGGTGTTATATTGTTGTCTATGTATGTATTTACAAACAAAAAGTATCTAAGTCTTAGAGTATAGACTAAATCATAGAGAAAACTTGATTATGTGTCAAGCGTACCACTTTTTTGGACACTTTGATGTGAATTAGTCTGACAGATTTGTATAGAAAAAACAGTTAACTCGAGTCGAAAAAAATGGTACGGTGACTTTTCGCAAGCGTAGCTAATTACTATATCTGTTTCTTTCCTTCGCCACTGACGTAGCGATACGTGTGAGCAGTACAAATATAATATCGTTTTGATGATCTCTCTATGCTTTTAGTCTATACTCTAAGCATCAAAGTGTCCACATCATATAACAAGTGTCCAAAAAAGTGGTACGCTTGACACATTATCAAGTTCTCTCCTATGCTTTAGTCTATACTCTAAGATCTAAGTATTGTATCAGGTATCTGGTTCCCATAGTACAAGCTATGCTTAGTTTGGGGCTAGATGGCGCTGTGTGTAATGCCCACACCACAGATTGTTTTTTTTTTATTATTATTTTATGACGTGATCTGCGTGATCGTTCATTAGTCGAACGTTTTTTTTTTTTTTTTTATATTAAGAGCGACAAACAAGCATACGGCCCGCCTGATGGAAAGCGGTAACCGTAGCCTATGGACATCTGCAACACTAGGGGCGTTGTCGACGCGTTGCCGTTGCGTTTTTCGAGAGATGTCGATTTCTACAACTCATTATACCCGCTGGCATATGTAACAGACATCGCACTAAAATTTGAAAGTACCTATTTATATGTGTAGGAGGTAAAATGCACAATATTTAAATACTGTAAATAGGAATCACTACTATTTTTATTTAAGGTGTGATTATGATGACGGGTAAACATTTTAAAGTATAAGTAAATATCAAAAACTTATGGATTTATTAATTTAATGTATTTATTTTAACATTTGAATTCTGTACCTTTGTAGATTGCTATTAATCCTTCATTATTGTGGCAACGGACCTCAGGAGTCCCGTTGAGAAAATCCTCCATAAAAATCAGATCCTACCCTCTTTTGTAAATCTGTGAATTCAAGGAATGTTAATTAAATGCTTTGCATAAGAATAGATGAAACCTGCGATGAAATATAGGGTAGATCCACGGTCGCCGCATCGAAAACGGCACCGTTTAAACAAGGCATATGCCTTGTTTTTGACCCCAGTTGCGTGTGACCGCGCCTAATGAAAGTGAGTTAACTCACATATTGTTTTACAACGCCATTACAGGGTGCCATGGTTCATTATTAAAATGAAACAACCGCTTGTGGACCATTTATATTAGTTGGAGAGGATCTGTATAAGTAAGCATTGGCGCAGGGACACTTGAGGTTTGATTTTCATAGAGACTGTGTATCTATAGTATATTTGATTTAAGGATGAAACATTGACTAGGCAAGCGCGTTACATCCTAGACCGCATCGTCACTTACCATCAGGTGAGATAGTGGACAAGCGCAAGCTTATCAATCTATAAAGAAAATGGTTATGATGTGTTGTGTTCTGACAAACGGGAAATTAAAATGGTTATATGTTCTGATAAATGGGAAATTAAAATAGTTATGATGTGTTCTGATATAGAGCAAGCGAAAGATATTTTTTTTTTTTCGTTCAGATTTACGCCAATTATGCTACACAGAATAGACACCGCTATCGCATAAAATACATAAAGATTGTATCCAACGTGTATTTTTGAGATTATATTTATGACTTTAGTGATAAATACATCATAAAATGATGAAACGTGAGTGTAGACTAGTCTGTGAGAAATGTCGTATTTTGTTTTGAGCACAGTTGTTTTTTTTCTAATCTGTGGTTTTGAGAGATATAAGTACTCTACACCGTACAATCTGCCACCCGATATGTCAACTCAATCAGTAATCGTAGCTTGTGACGATGTAGATTGACCGCGAATCCACGGCAGATTTGATGGCGAGCCACCTTTATATAGGGTGCAATTGAACTCGTTAGCATAAACTGAGAATATGATAGTGCACCATTTATTGATGATCATTATAGAGTAAAGAGTGCAAATGAAAATTACCAGTACTGTTAAAAAAAGTTTTCGCCTGATACAAGGACATGAAGTATTTTACAAAGCAAGATTCTTATATCTATTTAACATTTTTATATACCTACCTATCAAAATGTGATGTGATATTTTAATAAACAATTATTAATTATTAATCCGATTTTTTTTATTTTTAAACACAACCTTTTAGTGAATTCTAAAAACGAAGTGGAATAACGACAGAACTAAATCGTTTTCACCATGGATACATAAAAGGGAAATGATCATAAAATAAAAAGCACATATCAATAAATTATCTTTATTTACATAATATACCTCGTTTTATGTATCAAAAAGCTGTAATAAATAACAATTCTTTAAACATTTCTTGCTATTATTAAGGTAAAACAATTGTACCTACATTTTAGGCAAAACATTGTATGATTGCTTCACTAAGAACACAATATTACGCGTATTATGCGGATAAATTGCAATGTACATAAGTACTGAAGCCATCTGCATGACGTTGGCATGTCCATATGCGAATGCCAACTTGGCTACCTGTTTCACTCGTCTGGTTGGTCACATGTAAGCAAGCTTATTTATTTCCCTACTGCTTGAAACGCAACTTGCCAAATTGACATGATTTGATGGCTTTTGCCTTTAGCCGTTGGCCTTTTCAATACGTGGTTAGAAAATGCCTATCAGCAGATTCCAGAGGTTCTTGAGTTTTGTCCGCATAATTCGAGTTTACCTATAATATGCTGTTTGCCTTTTCAAGACAAAATAAGTAATGAAATTACGTACCTATCTAATATATTATCTAAGTATATTTAAATAAATGTTTACATCGGAGGTACCTAGTAGAAAAGTTTATTTAGCTAGGATTTTTTCATAAATAAATAAATTATATTTAGAAAACATTTCATCTCCGACTTGAGTTAATGAAAAGTTTGTTCATAAATTAACAAAAGCAGCGGAAAAATTACAAACATAACACAACAAAACAAAACACGATGTCATGATTTAATTAAAAAGATGCAATTTTAGTCAATTAAATATATATTTAAACGGGTCACTGCTTTCTTTTAATGAATTTTATTTATTGAAATAGAAAGAAGAGAAAATACAAAATATGATCAAAAGCGACAAAATAAAGAACTAACTTAATTTTTATTATCATATGCCTTTTGCCGAATTTGCTTTGTAGGTAGGAAAATGTTCTTATAACGGACCAAAAAGAAAAAGATGGGTATGTTTTATTAAGTACCTATGTGGTATACAATAAAGAGTTGTTATATTATGACCCATTTGTTCCTAAAGAGAATCTGTTCCCCGTATTTATAAACCGATCTTGAGACTAACTATTCCACTCTGGAAGCCCTGTCATAGCACGTTTCTTTTTTAGGGTTCTGTGCCCAAAAGGTAAAACGGACCCTATTACTAAGGCTTCGCTGTCTGTCCGACTGTCACCAGGCTGTATCTCATGAACCGTGATAGTTAGACAGTCGAAATTATCACAGAAGATGTATTCTGTTGCCGCTATAACAACAAATACAGAAACACAGAATAAAATAAATATTTAAGGGGGCTCCCATACAACAAACGTCATTTTTATGCTCGTTTACCAGATGAGTCATAGATGGCGCTGCTTTAAATAGTACTGCTAAATACTAGATGGCAGCGATAGACAATGGCGCGGAACTCTCTATGCACGAGTCCGACTCGCACTTGGCCAGTTTTATTTTTTGATGGGGTCTCTGTAGCGCTCTGTGTGAAGTTGAAAATCACAGATCATAGTCTCATGTCAAACTGGGTCTGCGCATGAAAATGTAATAATTTTGCGATGTTTTGTGGAATAAGTACGTGAAATGTGGATTTCAGATAAACACTTTATCTGGCCAAGCCTTTAGGAACCAGTCTGGCTATTTAATTCGTAAAAAAAAATGTGTTGTTATCGCTAAAAATTTGGAGAAGTACGTTCATAAAGCATTTTTTTGAGGTCATTAGAACGATTTTATTATAGAAGAACTAAAGTAATTAGTTAACTCATTCCTTTTTTCGTTTTATTTTCTATTTACACAATTTTTTTCATATGATAATTTTGACACCGCACCTGAAGCGAGACATGCAAAAAAGTTAACTGTTTTTTTTCTTTGATTTTGTAGCTAACATCATTTATTTGCATTTTAAACGGTTTAGTAACCACTACATACCTATAACAAAGAGCATTATTGTTAATAATAAATAGATAATTGAGTTGGCTTCAAAAGCAAAATATACAGTTACGATACTAAATTTTCTGCTTCAAAGTGGTAGTAGACCCATTTTATTAGGAATCCCAGGATAGCTTTTAGAACCAAAGTTGGGTTGTAACATGCGGGCCCAAGTTAAAAGATTCTGAAGTACTTTCGTAGTTATTAGTCACATATTAGTTTTTTAGATTATTTTTAGTGCGGACCCAAATTTTTTGGATAATTATTAAAAATATAACAAAGCCTTGGATCATTCCGAACCGGTCCCACCTAAACGGCTCCACCGGGGCTGGTTGGCTTGGCACTATAATTACGAATTAGTAGTACCACTCACCTTTACCTTAACCTTGAGATTTGAATTCTTACTTTTTCACTGTATCAGAAGTTCTCTTCGCTGAGCATTGTATGCGACCACTTAAGGTTGAACGAAGGCTTCCAAAATCTTCGAGATATTTTCAAGCCAGTGTCAGTACTCAGTAGACATACATGTTTTTAGATTTAGGAATCTATATTTAAAGGGTGTATAGTATAGCCTTTGTTGTGGCTTACCCTCGCACCGCTATTATGACATTTTCCAAAAGTTTCACGCTCACGGTAAAAGAGGTTTAGGTCTCGCAATTTTGTCCTATAGGGCTTTAAAACCAAGTATTTGAGTAGCTCCCAACGAATATTACAAAACAGATCCCATTTTTCAAAATGAATTGTACTAAGAATGGAATGGATGGATAAATAATTGTACTAATAAAGAGAAATATAACAATTAATTCATCGCTTCACTGTATTAGAAATGATAAGGAAATTTTTATTATTTAAACTAATACTAATGAAAATAAGGCACACTGGCAAGAATAAATTCATAATTTACTTATAATATTATAAATTCGAAAGTAACTGTCCATCTCTGTGTTTGTCATTGTTTCAAAACTAAACAGTTAGACCAATAATGGTGAAATTTTACACTGAGATAGTCTAAGCCGTGGGGACGGGCATGGGATATTTTTAACGATAAAATATAGTACATTAATAAGAAGACGCGTGAAGGTTTGAAAATCAGGCGACCAAAAATTACAAGTTTTTTATATAAACGAATGACGTGACGAGCTAGTCGTTCACCTGGTGTTAAGCGTCACAGTCTTAATTAAGATTTTGTTTTAATATGACACATTATAATAACAATTATTATCTCCATTTCATTTCAGATACAGTGAAGCTGCAATAACTTACCGCATATACATATTTTGTGCATCACGTCAATTACAACTAAAAACGACCAATAACACCATCGTTATGAACTATCCTCGCGCTGATTGATCGCTAATGCGGGCTGTGATTGGTTGTTCGTATCGTTGCTGTTCTGTGATTGGTTGCCCGCGGCGTGATTTGGTTCTATGGCTTTGTTTGGCTCGTCTTCGTCCGCTTTCGAGCACGCTTCTAACACGAATTTGTTAAATTGGTCCGGCTTGTCTAAATACACGTGGTGGCCTGCGCCGTTGATCACCTGAAACAAATAGAAAATACAATGGGCTAGTTGCCTGCTATTAAAAATGAACTGGCAAGTATTATTTTCATAAGGTAGGTTAAAAATAAATGCAATAATTGAAAAAATAAATAAAATTGGTAAATAAATCACGGAGTAATAAGCTATCAAAGTTCCTGGAGGGGGCATCGCCTGTCCCTTTCTCGCAAAACAGAGCATCCCCACAGTTTCTATGAAAACTCGTGATTGTGACGTCACATGCAAAAAAATGTGTCTAAAGCTACCACAGCTTAGTATTGAGGTACTATGAACGACCAAATTCTGATCTGTCTCTTTCTATTCCTGTATTTTAAAATGCTTGCAACTTTTTCATTTTGAGATGTTTAACAGACTGTTTATTTTTTGAGGAACATTATTAAGGCCCGATTTCACCAATGTTTATTCCAAGTATACGGCTATTCCTTACTCCTGGATACAGCTAATTGACAAATGAAATTACACAAAAAAGACGCCATTTTGATTGTATCCAAGGAATAAGTCTTATTCCTTCACAAAATTGGTGATATAAGGGCTATATTCGCGTAACTCGGTTGTTCTCGGAAAGTTATACCTGGAATAAAATTTATTCTAGTTTGGTGAAATCGGGCCTAATTCATGCAATAAAAAAAATAGTAGTCATCTAGCGTATTATATTACAGTCCCACCAGGCGGTGTTTGTTTTTTTTTATAACACGGACAGACAAACAAGCTGACGGCCCGCCTGATGGTAAGCGGTTACCGTCGCCTGTAGCCACCTGCAACACCAGGGGTGGTTATTTAGTAATAGTATCGGAATGACTACTAATGAACAGTTTACTTGTAGTTCTATCACAGGTTCTGTAGATGTCGCCTTACTGCTTACTTCGTACCAAAACATATTTCTGAACATTTTCGCAGCCACTTGGAAATGCTACCATAGCTAATTGGGAAAGCGTAGTTCAAAGAAGAGAGTTTAAGACTTCAAAGCCAAGTCATCAGTGTAAATTTAAAAGTGAATATCTTGGAAACGTTACACTGGAGGAGATTTTCTTTCTTACAAACCTTGTTCGTATTAGTGTCTACTATTGATTCATATAGGTTTTCATCATCATCATCATCATCATCATCATCATCATCATCAACAGCCTGAAGACATCCACTGCTGAACATAGGCCTCCCAGAGAGCGCTACATTGAGCGGCTGCTCGCCTCCTGCATCCATCGGCTCCCCGCGGCTTTCACAAGATCGTCGGTCCACCGAGTGGGAGGCCTACGCTACGTCTTCCGGTTCTATATACATGTCGGGTATAGGCTATATGAGTATCTATATTAAAGAAAAACAAAATGGTGGACGGTAGGTAAGTCAGGCTTCATACTAAAATATTTATTTTTCACCTTTTACAACCAATTTATGGCCTACACACACCGGGACAGAAGGGCAAGGGATTTAAATTTTTACCAAAGCACATTCACACTTATCTAGTAGGAATACGACATAAATTCCAATATCCAATTTATTCCCTGGCATCGAAGAGACATGTTGTCGAACTGGTACTGGACTGGTAGCGATCAGGGCAAAATACCTTGAATGCGTCTAGTCAGATATGGTGCGCGAGCAACCTACCTAAAATATCATTGGTTTTCACCCAATGATAAAGCTATTCTCACCTGTACAAAAGTATTATTCGAAGGTCTGTTCTCGCTAAGCACCTGTCCCGTACAGTTGTCGACCCACGACCGCGAGCCGTACAACACTGTGATGGGTAGCGCCGAGTTCAACTGGTCCAAGCGCTTCACCATTGGGTTCTTGGCCCATCCGAAACCCGTCATTAATGTGTGGAAAGCGCTTTCACCGCTGAAAACAAAATAGAAGTAATATTAATTTTGCATATTTGGGTTTGGCAACATACATAGACATTAGCCCCGCGGGATACTTTATTTTTCGCATTAAAAAAGCAAAATAACGCGGGATACTTTGTTTTTCGTGTTTCCTGTATTTATCTCGGTATTGTACCTATTAGTAATCTGTGTGCAATTTTTCTTGAAAGTCAAAAATCGGGCATTTTGACTTGAAAGTCAAAGAAAAAAACAGACCATCCAATCGTGGATTTTATGCAGTTTATGAGTAGGCCTCCTAAATTACTCTTCGTTACATAAAAAACCGCCCCCTTATTACCTAACTCGCAACAGGTTTGCGACAGGCGTAAATCTCGCGATGATTGCTGTCATACATCATTAGTGATGTTGAGCATGTATGCTTCGCTACTGCTGTTGCTTTGCTACTGCTGTCGCATTGCTGATGCAAATTTTACGTAATTACCGACATTACGTATTGCAAAATCAGGTCGATCCACTGTTCAATTGGGCGAATGAAAAACACACTTTCGTGTTTATAATATAAATAAAATAAACAAATATGTGTGGACATTTCATGCAGAAGGATGCAGGAGGCAAGCAGTCGCAGGGGCGCTCTATGAAGAGGCCTATGTTCAACAGTGGACGTCATCAGGCAGTTGATGATGATGACTTAAAAAAGCACTCACCTAGGCGTCTGCGAGTTACACTGGTAGATATACTCCGGTATAACCGCTTCAGCGTCCGACAGGTACTTGAGGTACTTCCTGGAGATGTCCGGGCGCGTCTTGGAGACGAGCCAGCGGCCCGCGGGCCCGGCGGCGCGCACGGCCCACAGCGGGTTGAGCGGCTGCACGGCCGTGCCCACCGCGCGCACCCACAGCGGCAGCTGGGACTTCTCGTACGCGTTGGCTGGACGCTCCGGGAAGCCCCACGGGTCCGCTAGGATTAGGTGGCGTACTCTGGAATGAGTGTTATAAAATTGAATTCAAACGCGTAAAAGTCGAAATCGACAACTCTCATCGTGGGCGTGGTTGGTGAAATAAATAGCTGAAATGTTTAAAAGAACCTCAAGGCTGATTTAAAAAAAAAGACATTTAAACTAAAGAATAATGCTAATCTATACTTATAATAAAACTGTAACAGGTCTAATTATGTACAGTGAAGATAGTTTGTAAATTTTTTTGATACTGAAGCCAAAACTGTATTTTTTTCATTTTTGTCTGCCTGCCTGTATCTTGACTGAGCATCACGCCGAAACTACTGAATGGACTCAAATGAAACTTGGCATGATTTGAGTTCATATTACGAGGTAGGCTATAGGATACTTTTGATCCCGAAATGCACCCGGTTCCCTCGGGAGAGGGGGTGAAAGTTAAAATGTGTACTTAGTTGTAATTCATTAACGCGTGGTCCAATTTTATTCATTCTTTTTTTGTTGGAAAGGGGGTAGTTTAAATATTGCCACGTAAATATTTCACGGTCGTCGGTTTTATGGTTCAAAATTTGCAGACATCCAACCTTCAGTATTAGGTCCAATGCCACTCCTATCCGGTACTATGTTAAAGACCTTACCTTACTACTTTACAGTCCCTTTTCCTCATTTTTTTCCCCCTTCCTTCTCTCTTCCTTTAGACTGAGGTAAGGCGTAAAATTAATTAACCCGTACGAAGCCGGAGCGGATCAGCTAATACTTCTTCATACGTTCACCTTTGAATGTTCCCATACATATGAACATTACTATAAGTAGGAGTTCGATTACGAGTACCTAACTCTAACTATTCAACAAAACAACAATACAAATATTATTTTTTGCAATGCATACGTTTATTATTTGTCCTCTCACCTATCCGGGTACTTGATAGCGTATGCAGTAGCGATATACCCCCCGAGACTGTGCCCCAGGAGTATGAACTCCGACAGGTTGACCTCCCGTCTCCATTCCTCCACCGATTCTACCCACTGCGCCTCCGCCTTCACAGCATCTGATGAGAACTTTGGACGGGAACTGCGACCGAACCCTGGAATGGAATAAAGAAGAAACATATTCAACACTCATTCATCATCATCATCATCATTAACAGCCTGAAGACGTCCACTGCTGAACATAGGCCTCCCCCAGAGCACGCCACCTTGAGCGGCTGCTCGCCTCCTGCATCCATCGGCTCTCCGCGGCTTTCACCAGGTCGTCGGGCCGGCCTGCGCTGCGTCTTCCGGTTCGTGGTCGCCACTCGAGAACCTTTCTTCCCCATCGGTTGTCAGTTCTACGAGCGATGTGGCCTGCCCATTGCCACTTCAACTTACTAACTCTAAGAGCTATATCGGTCACTTTAGTTCTCCTGCGGATCTCCTCGTGCCGGAGCTTATCTCGCAGGGAAACACCGAGCATAGCTCGCTCCATAGCTCGCTGCGCGACTTTGAGCTTACTAATGAGGCCAACAGTAAGAGACCATGTCTCAGTTCCATAAGTCATCACTGGCAACACACACTGATTGAAAACTTTCGTTTTCAGACTCTGCGGTATTTTGGACGAAAAGATAGGACGAAGCTTCCCGAACGCTGCCCAGCCGAGTTGGATACATATACATATACAGCGACTATAATATTACCATTATTTATTTATCATAAGTAGGTAGTTAGTCAAGTTCGGACGGCCCCAGGACGTTCGTGAATAAAAATAAAACAGATCAAACTTCTGACATGTCTACTCTTCGAGAGCAAGCTTAATTCTAACTTAAACTAATGAATTACAGTCGCAAGTGGACGCAGGACCACCCGCGTTATACAACATACGAATTATCGAAATGCAATGCAGCAGTTCTACAAAATAGATAAGCAAAAGTTGTTATGCTTAACAAGCGTTAATAGTAATCGTGTGAGGTCCTCAGCTAGGCGATCATGTAACTTGTTGGCAACCGATAGAAACAAAAATGTATGGATTTGACAGTTGCAGTACGCAGCTTATGTACAGAGTTACTACGGAAATTTTCAAATTTGGATTGAATTTTTTTTTATGTAAATGAATGACGTGACGAGCTAGTCGTTCACCTGATGTTAAGTGACACGGCTACCCATAACAGTTGCAGTGTCACCCGGAACTTTAAAACAATAAAGTTTCGCGTGACACTGCACTGCGCACGTCACCCTGAGACATCATCCAGCCTAGTAATCAGATTACTAGACTGAGTGATCAGATCATAAAGTCTCATTTGCCCAGTAATTTCACTAGCTACAATGCCCTTCAAACCGGAACACAGTAGTGCTTGCACACTACTGCTTGGCGGCAGAATAACTGGCAAAGCGGTCTTTTGTTGCTTGCATTGCTATCAAAGTTACATGATCACCCCGCAGGACATAACTAGCTATTTTATAATTTAAATACAAAAATAAATCTATCAATAATGTTAATAAATCAATCGATAGATTTTTTCATGCTTTTCGATATGTTTGAAGTCCTCAGTCCATATCTTAATAAACTGTACTCAGATTGACTAGGATAATAAGCTTGACATAGAAAATGCAGAAAACATCCTATGCGGGGCGTCAGTGCGGCCTTCATCGCTATTCGGAATAAGGTTAGGTTAGCTCATACAGTCTTACCTAACAAGTCTATAGCGTACACAGGCCTACTGGCAGCAAAGGCGTCGAGGTTGGGACACCAGAGCGCCAGCCCAGCGCCCATGCCGTGTAGCATCACCAGTGGCGTCTTCTGCGACTCCTCGTTCAGAGACACTGTCCAGATCTTGTCGCATTGTCCCACTACTGATCCAATGTCTACGTAGAAACGTTTGTATGCAGTTTTCAGACCTGCAAAAGATTAGATTAGGTACTTTAGCTTCGTAGACCGTTTATCTCTGTCATTGAGGAAGATAATCGATTAGTGTCTGCTTCGTAGTGCCCAAGGAAGAATGGTCTATACCTAATTACCTCAGGCGCGGATGCAGGCGGGGGGCGCAGGGAGCGCGCGCCCCTTGACGCAGCCAGTCCAGTACCAAGCGCGGTAATTAATTTACCAGGAAGATATAGGTGCATTGTGCATTAATTCATCAATTTTAAAGAAGAGAGCATAAATTGGCCTTTTATTGTATGCTTGTACGTTTTAATTTGTTTTGTAATTATTTTCCTCTGCCTACATTAAAAATGTATCTGTCTAAACTTCTAAACACACTAATGATGAATATTTGACGCATATCTCATTATCTTATTGCGCCCCCGCATTGCGTCATTGCGTAATCGTTTGGCGTTGACGCTAATCAAAAGGTATCTTTACTAGACCCCTGGACCCTTAATTTTGTATCATCATCATCATCATCATTAACAGCCTGAAGACGTCCACTGCTGAACATAGGCCTCCCCCAGAGCGCGCCACCTTGAGCGGCTGCTCGCCTCCTGCATCCATCGGCTCCCCGCGGCTTTCACCAGATCGTCGGTCCACCGAGTGGGAGTCCGGCCTACGCTGCGTCTTCCGGTTCGTGGTCGCCTCTCGAGAACCTTTCTTCCCCATCGGTTGTCAGTTCTACGAGCGATGTGGCCTGCCCATTGCCACTTCAACTAAATTTTGTATAGCTTTAGTGAATTCTTTACCAAATTCACACTCATTAATTTAATAACGGACCTTATTTATTTCAAAATCCAAACCAAGTTTAACGTTGCCTATTGAAATATCTCAATAAAAAGTAAATCATTGGCATTTAATAATAAACATAGCAGTCTCTCAAAATACGGGCCAACAAAGGCTCGTCTCTGCTACTCTGCGTCACTAACAATCAATGTGAGTTTTGGCGGGAACGCGGAAAAGTTCACGGCGGTGCATTGTATTATTTTACAAAACTTATGCTTTTTCCAGTGTTAATGTTTAAAATTGGTGGTGTTTTACGCATTAAGTGCTGAATTACGAGCATGAGTGTGGGCAAGTGATATAATGTAGTGAAACGTGGTTTTTCGTGTTGCTTCCAAAATTCCATAGAAGCCTCTAGTAAAGTTGCCACCACTTTACTAGGGCATACCTTAGACTGGATTATGACTTAGACTAGACTTTGACTACACTGACTGTGACTATGACTTGACTTTAAGTGAAAATTTCCATAATACGATGAAAAATTACAAAACTTGACACTGGCTAAATACACTAAGTGTGGAGCCAAAATAAAAGAAAAAAAAACAATCAATGTGCGCACCTAATTATTGTTGCCCAAGGTCTTTCCGTATCTGAAACAGCTTTGGCAAACAAAGGTCGTTCGGCAGTTATAAATTAATGATAATGTAGCTATTATAATTTATTGATTGTCATGGGTACTATCGATTTTTGGATAATTTCCTGAATGAATGCCTAACTCAAGGCTTGCACTCCAGGGCTTTAATTCTGTATGACCACTCTACGATTCCTTACTTCGAGAACCCACGCGAACTCATTGTTTTACATAAGAAATCTGCAAAAATCTATTCTCTATGAAATGAAAACGAAACCGCGCGAAATGAATTGCAATTAACTGGAATTGGTGCGATTTGAAAAATAACTTTAATGTGAAGGTGTGAAGGTGTTCCTAATGCTGTGACACGATTTGAACAAGACACGATAATGACGTAGTTTCTAGGGCTTGTAATTCGAATATTCGAATGTTCGAATAGTGCGAATATTCGGTCATTTTCACTATTCGAATAATCAGGGAGGTAAAGTTCGAATATTCGAATAATTTTCAATTAACCTTGAAAGTAAGCTAAATGGAGTAAAAAATGACAGACAGCACTCTACAGTCAATAAGCGACGCGACAACGAGAATCAGAATGCGAATAGCATTATGTGATAGAGGTGGAAAAGAAAAGTACCTACCACCGGCCAAGTCTCGATTGAATCGAAGGCTTTTTCATAATCCACAGATGCTAGACATAACGGCCGATTAAACTCTTTGGTCTTCTGTATTACCTGGCGTAGCGTATGGATGTGGTCTATGGTGCTAAAGCCTTTCCGGAAACTGGCTTGTTCGGGAGGCTAGAATTCATCAAACCTGCGTGCGAGACGATTCGTAATGACTCTCGAAAACAGCTTATACACATGACTCAAGAGCGAGATAGGCCTTTATTTCTTCAATACGGTGATATCACCTTTTTTTGATGAAGGGCGACACCACACTCTTGTGCCACGCCTCTGGCGTTGTACCTTCAAGGATGGCAGAATTAAATAACTTTTGGAGGACTATATATAAGTACCGATCTATCACTTGCTCTCAGAAGTTCGGTCGTAACTCCATCCCTTAGAGTATACATAAGCAAACCTCCATCCCCACCTGGCGCTTTGTTGTTTTAAGCTATTTGAGGGCCATTCTAATCTCGTATAGGCTGATGATATCTTCGGTATAGTGTCGGACTAAGTTGACTCTGATGTCCTGAGCTGTGTTAGTAGTGTGATTACGTGTCGAGGTTTATACACCTCGACACGTAACACAGTTATCTGTCCATGGAAGTTCTCGATCTCTCTCAGAATCTCAGGCTTGGATGAAATGACACTACCTTTCTCGGTCCTTAGTTTTGTTATTTGGCTTTGCCCAATAGACGTATCCTTTGCGAACATTTTAGAGCCTTGGTTCCGCTCAATTACGGCCTCAATACGTGAAGTACTAAAGCAAGAAAATGCAAGTCGTGTCGCATGGAACTTCAGATTTGTCTATTGAGTTCACCGTAGGCTACCATTACAACTGAAAACTGCAGTTTCATTTCGCTCCAGTCTGCCATTCAAGAGTTTGTTCTGATAGTTTCTGCGTCTTTTTTCGGCGTTGGGTCTTGAAGAGCGTGGCTCAACAGCATGGCTGGGCTTGAACAGCTTGGACAGTTTCCACCAACCCGTTGTTCAACTCGTCCACTGTGTTGTATTCGGCTAGGCACTGGAAGGTATTTTGGAGTTCCAGCTGAAAGCCTTCAGGGTTTTGGATTTGGACGGTGCATAGACTTCACCAGTGTGACGTGACATTTCGGGAGGCTGCAGTTCATCAGACCAAGAGGCGATTCGTAAAGACTCTAGAAAACCACTTTTACCATGAAATCTGTGGCTCTATAATAATAATAATATAATGGCTCAAGAGCGAGATGTTGTAGTTCTAACCACAATTCTACATCTGTCGCTTTGTTGTTTTATTAATTTATTTGCGGCCATTCTAATCTCGTACAGGCTGATGCTCAGGATATCTTCGATATTGTGTAAGACTACCTTTGCTCTGGTGTTCGGAGTTATGTTTGTAGTGGAATTACGTATCGAGGTCTATGTACGAGCTGTCCATGGAAGTTCTCGACCTCCCTCAGAATTTGAGGCTTGGGTGAAATTACTGCCATTTCCGGTCTTCAGTTTTGTCATTTGGTTTTTCCTAATATACTTCTAAACACTTTAGAGCCTTCCGCTCAATTGTGGCAGTGAAGTATTAATAGCACGCAAATCAGGCCTCATGCAACTCCAGATTGGTCTATTACGAAGTTTTTGGTCTATTACGAAGTTTATGCAGTATGATTCTGTAATAATTCAAAATATTCGAATAATATTCGAATTATTCGAATACTTCCTGGAAAAAAAACCGAATATTCGAATATCTAAAATGTTCGAATAATTACAAGCCCTAGTAGTTTCGTATCGTGTGGAAAGTGTTTTCATAGAGAATTAGGGCCCAGGGGTGACCTTGAGCTGGTTGCTATACCCAATTTTGATAGTACAGTTCCTGTAAGTATGACCCCTAAATATATATTAATTTTGACGGACATTGGTCCTTCGAGCCGGATTAATATTTAGTAATTATTAATCCGGCTCGAAGGACCAATTACAGTCAAGATTGATTTGAAGGCGCGGATTACACGGTAGGTTTTGATGTCAGTTTCATCGCAGTCACGGCTATGACTTACCGATAACCTAACGTCTAATGATGCTGAGTGACAAAAATCTAACAACCGGACTCTTGTTTTTGTTTGTAGAGCGTTGCTTATGGCTGGTGTCGACTAGCGTTCAATCAAAAGAAACTGTGTAATGACGCTATCCATGCAATCCATCCATCCGTCAGTCACTAATTCTCGACTGATAGTTTGAATTTGACTGACGGTGAATAAGCATAAAATTGACGCCTTAGCGCGAGATACTTAGTACGTTACTACACTATAATAATTTTAGTTAGTACTAATTTTATCTCTATGCGATTGTCATTGCAGTTACGACATAATTAATGAAATACAGCGTAGGTTACAAAACACCCGCTTGCCTGAACATTTTGTTACTATACCTACAATACATTATCGGAATCGTGTAAATGCCGGAAGCATGATAAGTTGACAATGTTTTTGGTGCATTTCTCTTTGTTTTGTGTATACTATGCTGATGACGTCACACATCAGAGACTGTCAGAACCACGTCAGACAGAACTCTACATTTGAAATTAGAAAAATTGTATGAACTTTGACTGCAGTTGAGCGGCAGATGTGCGATGAACGTGCGTCACAGCGCTGCTAGATTCATCGTAAGACCGGAGACCTCATTCTCATACTTTTATCCCAGATCTCGCAGGAAAACTGGTAAATTGCTGATGAAACCGCTGTATTAGTACCAAAGGATATATTTTTATTAAAAATACAAGGAAACGAAGGTTTGAAATCGCGCAGCAGGCTCACCGTGCGAAGAAGATCTATACGATTACAATGCTGGAGACTGTCTTCCCACAGGGATTAAAATTACTGAGATAAAATAAAATTGTTCTAGAATGATTTGAGTAGTATTGATTGGCCATGTACAAAATTTCATCCAAATCGATTCCGCCCTTTTGGCGTGAAACTACAAAGCACGAAAAAAATACGCTCCCCCGAGCGAAGCGTCACATTTTTTTTATGCTCTATGCGTGAAACCAACAAACACAAACAAACAAATAAGAGAAAAAATATATATAAAATACTGCACTTACCTGTCCTTTCCCGTTCTGTAAATCAGAATAAAAAAAATAGAAAACTAACTTAAATAATGTCAAGTTTAGTAAAATAGCTCCTTACATGATAAGATCCTCTTCTCGACATTGCGTAGCATCTCATCTGACTGCCGGGTCCAGCTGAACCAACCACCAGTCCAACTAGAATGGAAATTTTATATTAACAAAGAAGACTTTGCTCAGAGATGGGACATGAAGAGGTCAAACTAAATTGGTTTACATTCACATAGCAAATTTATTCAGCTATCGAGCTATTTTAATCATGATGTCTAATTCATGATATCTATCAAAATTTAAAATCCATTTTGGCGTTACGTAGGAAATCAACAAATTAGTTTAATTAGTCAAGCAATAACTGTGTCCCGTTAGCAATTGAACAAGACACGAAAAATGAAAAAATGTAAATTAACATAGACAGCATGGTATGCAATAGCCAAAAAAGGTATACCAAAGCGCCAGACCCCACCATGTAGTCCGCATTATTTGAACATAAATCAGGAGCAAGCAATATAAGAGAAGACATGAACGAAGTGTAAATATACTACATCACACATATAAAACAAAGCAAACCATACCAAATTATAATAAACCAAATTGCCAAAATATTATGAAATAGCAAATAATATTTACAAATTAAATTAAATCATAATAAATAATGACTGGCCTGATAGCTCAGTTAGTAGTAGCCCTGCCTTCTAAACTGTAGGTTGTGAGTTTGATTCCTACCCAGGACAAACATTTGTGTGATGAACATAGGTGTTTGTTCTGTGCCTGGGTATTCTATGTATGTATTTACAAAAACAAAAAGTATGTGAGTATTCTATCAGAAATCATAAAATGTACAATCCTACTAATATTATATATGCGAAAGTATGTGTGTGAATGGTTGTTACCTTATATATCCGTAACTACTGAACCGATTTTGATGAAATTTGGAATGCTGGATTAACACATAGGGTACTTTTTGTCCGTGGGTAACACCGCGGGGCGCAACTGGTAATAATAATAATAATAGCCATGTACAGAAAAAATATTTTTTCGGGTGTTAGGTCAATAATCTACCACGGTCGCCAAGAGCGGGTGGGTGGATGACAATGACCTCTAATTTTATGTGTTTCTTGAAAATGCTTGTTTTCCTTCACTGTACAAAATCCGTGCATACTTGAAAAGTCATTGGCTGAGCAGAAATCGAACCAGGATGCATCCGTTAGAAAATCAAACGGGACACCACTGAGCCATGCTCACTCTTCATTTTTTCAAACTGGTTATTATAATATAGCAATGAATAAGTAGGTATAGCAAAAAAGTTAGGAGGTATATTCAAAAGTAGATTAACATCGTGGGCAGTCAAGGTTTGTTGATTCTAAGCTTGATTTGAATCTGGCATGACTCATACCATTAGTAAAGAAAATTAACTAAATTTAGCTACCCGTTATTGTAATATAATGTCTCCTAGCTGCCTTTATCATCATCATCAACAGCCTGAAGACGTCCACTAATGAACATAGGCCTCCCCCAGAGAGCGCCACCTTGAGCGGCTGCTCGCCTCCTGCATCCATCGGCACCCCACGGCTTTCACGAGATCGTCGGTCCACCGGGTGGGATGCCGGCCTACGCTGCATCTGCCAGTTCGTGGTCGCCACTCGAGAACCTTTCCTCCCATCGGTAGTCAGTTCTACGAGCGATGTGGCATGCCCATTGCCATTTCAACTTGCTAATTCTAAGAGCTATATCGGTCACTTAAGTTCTCCTGCGGATCTCATTCCAGAGTTTATCTCCCTTATTTATGAACAATCTTGTTTATATAGTGAATCATTTAAAGATAGTACTTTATTGTTACTGATAATGGGAGTGCAATACTGCAATAATTCCCTTTGTTACATACATTCAGGTATATAATCACACCTCACTGGTTACTTATTATAATAGCAGATAGCACTAATCTATCTGCATTCACTATCTATGGACATTTAAGGACAGGGTCCTTATTGGAGACTCTATTGTAACTAATATATTTAGAGAGAACTGAGAACACATTACTGTTTAGAAAGCAAATAAAAAGTGAAGATAATAAAAAGCTTTAAACATAAATTGAGGGAACATGAAAGAATCTTACTTCCATGTAAACGATAGAACATTGCCAAACCATGTCCCGCTAACAATGCTGCAATTTGAAGAAAACAATTTCAATTTAATTAAAATTATGGAAAATATGCAAGCACTACTGTGTTCTGATTTGAAGGGTACTGTAGGTAGTGAAATTATTGAGAAAATTAGACTTTATGACCTGATCTTGCAGTCTAGAAATCTTATTCATAGACTGCTGATGTCTCAGGATGATGTGTGCACTGTGCACTTGCAGTGTAATGTCACGCAAAACTTTATAATTTAGAGTTTCGAGTGACACTGCAAATGGTATGGGCGGCCGTGTCGCTTAACATCAGGCGAACGACTAGCTCGTGACCTCCTTCGTTAACATTTAAAAAAAATTGCTTTTGTTCAAAATCTTACATTTTAAATGTTAAAATTATGTTTATGTTGTATTCATTTTTAATAAGCCCTACATATCAGTAGAATAGCTACCCTGTGTTTAAAACATAAAATAAACAACTATTTATCCACTACAGCGTGTTACGTTACCGCGTGACGTCACCCGCCGCATAGCAGTACAGGCATCAACTGAACAATGCGCTGATGCTGCATATAGTATTTTATGTCGTTTTAGGTATAGTTTGCTTTATATAGGTACTCCGGTTCCGACCTTGGGGCCGGAACACAGATAACCCCCAATAGATACCGCATTACGAGATTTTTGTTCGGATCCTAGCTTACCAAAACTGGCGGAAGGCGCGGGTTGCGGGGACTGGAGCCAATGCGCTATTATTGGCTGTTTCGAGTGACGCCCTAATAATGAACTCTAATAATTGGTCGAAACTAAGGCCGTGCCGCGAAACGGCGATTTATATAGAACCATTTACGCCAATGCGTGGTGCGCGGTTGTCGTCTTTCATGCGGTATCTATTGGGGGTTATCTGTGGGCCGGAAGGACCTCCCTAGATTGTAGGAATATTAGAATAATTACATCATGTAATATTTTATATTCAAATTATAGATTAAAATTGTTATAGAATCCTTATTGGTTTCTCTTCTGCATCCTCTACCTGCAGCCTCTGTAACTAGCGCTACACAATGTTTATTGGTATGTAAGGGGCATAAGTGCAAAACATTCAAACAAAAACAATCCTAAAATACTACATGTTAAGCCAGGATTTTGAAAAACAATACACTCCTGCTAAAATCTAAAACATGCAATTCACAACACAACAATCACGTCACTTGCTTGTTGAACAACATCGATGTTTACTCGTTAAGTTGTTACTAAATTTATCTGAAATAATACCAATCAGTCAATGTAACATTTAAATAGTTTTATATGTCATTTGAGACAGATCACAATACTATGGAAATGAAACCTAAAATACAGATGAAATAGAGTTAATTTTTAAATGTAGGGTCCTATAAAAGTTAACTTAAGGAAATACCTAGCTATATATTTTTATTATTTTGAGCTCTAGCCTTCCCTGTATTACCTTTGTTGTCAGGTATAGTGTCCATGAAATGTGACACATGAAGCAGCTAAAATCTAATATCTAATTATTTTTTTTATTTTTTATAATAAGTTAATTAATAATTCAATTAATTAAATCATTCGAAAATGCTAATTAATACATGTTTTGAGCAAGTCACTTAAGCCTCTGCTAGAGCTTAACTTATAAAAGGATTGGCTATAGATGAATCATATTATGAAATTATGGTTTTATGTTAAATCATTGTAGCAACATGTTTATATGTTTTGTTCTTCTCTTCTTCTAAATAAACAATAGAGTATGGTTATCTTACACCTTAAATGACGATTAAAAGCTGTGAATGAAGAGTACAATATTTAAAATACCTAATAGTAATATTAGGCAGTACCAAACAATAGGTAGGTACTACAAAGCAAAGGTAATTAGAATGGAATGCATTAACCTCTTTAGTCTAAACTGGAAAAGGAATGTTTTACTGAACATTATGTAACATGACCTTTAAATATTTGTAATAGTGCTTTTATAATCATAATGAATAGGTATGAAGTTAAAAATTAGTCATACAAAATTATATCATATTCAGACAAGTATTACTCAATGCAAAATGAAAATTAAGTTAATTTATGTTGATATACATTCATTTGGTCAAAGCAATGGTCATACACAAATGAAATAGATACCAAAATGTATGAAATCATTAAACAAACCCATTTTACATGACATGATGATGACAACATAAAGGCTAACCTACAGACCGTTCACCATAAGTTGTCCCCTGATGTATTTATATTATTTAAAAATATGCATGTATCATCATGTAAATGTAAAGTAATATGTAAACATTGTCTAAACTTGTATGTTCCCACCCCAGATTATTATTTTTTACTTGCATATTTTTAAATAATATAAGTACATCAGGGGACAACTTACGGTGAATGGTCTATAGATTAGTTTGAATTATTCAATCAAACTTTTCTTTTTTTCTCATAGGTATACAGAAATTGATCGAAAAATGTGGTGTACCTAATCCAAGGTACTACCTACGCATTTTAATTTTATTAGTAAACAAGGTTGTTAGTGTTTAAAGAGTACTTTTAACAAAAAAATATGAAATTACCTCATACAGGAAATAATGACATGATAAATAAACGGCATAAGATACTGTGTCCAAATGTAACAAGGCACATGAAACCTTGGCATAACAATTAATACCAAGTCATGTAATGATGAACGTATAAGTGTCGGACCTACAAAATAAATTATGGAGTTATCACAATACAATACGTATGTATAATTTTATAAGCAAGTGAATAGCCGCATCGCACAATAAAATAAAGCAATTGCGCAATATTATCTGCAATGATTTCCGTGAGTTTGCTAAAAAATATTATAATTCTACCTGGATTCTGTCGTCGCTATGTTTAATTCACTACCCATTTGGACACTTAATAGAATTTATACACACATCACGCACACGATAAACAAATCTACGGATTTTCTTTCTTTTTTTGTTATTTTATTTGCAGTGCAGAGTTTCCTTGGTTTTCTTCACAGAATATGTAGCACAGAGTACCTTTTTATCTCAGACCAAGGAAGTATATGCTTTTTATAAACGGAAAATATGTAGCTAGGTTTTCTTCAGAAGAACGTAAAATTCAAAGAGTATATAGTTACTGGTAATAAAATGCCAAAAAATCTGCCTGCCTGTTATTAGGGATGTTCCGTCATGTTCTGTGGTTCCGTCCGAATAAATAAAATAACTAAATACGAGTATATACTCGATACTTTTCTTTCGATACCAAGTAATTTTAGCATCGAGTCATGCTTACAATACTTACTTGATATCAGAAAGAAAATACTACTATCGAATCGAATCAGGATAGTCGCCAAAAATTCAATGCTAAGTAGCATTAACTCGCCATAATATATTTTTATTTAGCCTAATATCACCTGATTTTAGCTCAGGTAGCCTAAATAGGTGATTGTTTAATGTATACTAAGGCCTAAAACAACCCCATTTTTTATTTTAGTACGATTAAATCGAATAAAAAGTCTATAAAAAAAGTCGTGAATTCTAAGCGTTGAATACCTACAGCTAAAATAAATTATAGTTAATTTCATAAATTAAAAACGAATCATTCTCTTGATACCTACTCGGTATCGGAAAGAATGTACTTGTATTGTATCTAATATAATGTCAAATAAGATATCCTGAACGCATCCTAGTGCTTGAATGTCTGATTCATCGCGCCAACACACATGGAAAAGTAGTTCAGTCAAAGTAACAACAAAATACTGCAATAAGGTAAAATTTGTTAATTTTTCAGTTTTAATAAATAATAAAAAAAATATCGATATGAGTAGATATCGATAGTTTTAGGCTACTCATATGAGTAGTATCGAATAATGATTTGAGTACTATCATACGAATAGGTATCGATACTTTGGTGGTATTGGAACATCCCTACCTGTTATATATAACTGTCAAATTTGACTGCTGACAGTGGATGAATGACGTTGAAAGATACGTGAATATTCACTTACTGTCAGTGTCAACTTACTTTGTGAAATTCATAGAGTAGTAAGACCATTGAGTTTGAATCACACATCATTTGTTTTTTTCTCTAATCTGTGAATCACACTTACAAATTAGAAAAAAAAAGCAATTGACTAAATATTACTCTGTGATCACACTTCTATATACCATCAAACCATCATGAATCAACAACATTCATTTACCACACTGATACTATAGGTTTCTTCCTCCAAAAACTTGCCCAATTCATTGTTTATAAAAAAATTAAGGCCGTCATTTTGGTACTTCACTGTCGGTCGCAGTCATTATTCCAATACTAGTCTATGCATAGAGTGCACTGGCCAACGACGACAGTGCACTTAAGGATACTTGGATACTTGCTCATGATTTATACATTCTTGGGTTGATGTAAAAATCTAAATTAACGCAAAACATATAAAATCAAAACATATATTTAATTAATTATGAGAGCTTACATCTAAACAGGTCACTGGCACTGGTGGATTCTAATTAACATAATCTTAAATGGGTATGGCTGACGATGACTACTTTCCCTTCATCTTGGAGGTCTCGCAACGCTTCATCTAATTGATCTCGGGATACAGTCTGAAATGAAAACATTGTAGTGTAAAATAATGTAGTCTCACATTATACACGCACCAGCAGTAAATGATGCACATCGAGCTAGAGACAACGCTCTACGAAGCCGACTATCTCCCTGTGAGTGACAGAGACAACAGTCTACCAAGCCCCACAGCTAAGAGAAAAAACAATTGACTACCAAGCTCATCTAGACATTTTTAGCCGCCCGCCGGTATCTGTGATTCGGACACAAAGCAGGAAAACAAATGACGCTGGTGCCCGATAGCGTGTCATAATTTAGAATAAAAACTTATGGTTTGAACAAAACACGCTTGCAGGGAGCGAGCGCAATTTGTTTTACTGCTCTGTGGATTACGTGGGCAGATGTTGCGCTCGGCGCCTATTGCTCAGCCCGAATATTCTTATTACTTTCGCCTCTGTTAGGCCCCCCATACATATTCAATTTTATTGATCAATCTTTGTGATTGATCAATTTTATTGTTCATGTAGGGTTAGTATTGTCAATATTTTTCGGTTTATAGTATAGAGAAAACTTTGACGGAAGTGGTCTCGTCCATTTTACTGATCAATAAAATTGAACATTTATGGGGGGCCTTAGGGCACGAGAATTTGTTGTCCAACTCTGCGGTTTACTTACAATCTGCGAGTTAACGTTAACATCATGCAGTAGCTTGGAGTGCGTGATAGTATGCGGCTTGGTATAAGGCTGTATCAGGTCTTTCAGTGCGGTGACCAAGTCAGCGCGGCGACGTCTCGCGGCTGCTCCGAGGCCGGTGGTAAGGATGCCGACGTCGATGCGACCGGACGCAGGGTCTGTGGCAGACTGTTTCAGGGCCTCACGGTGCAGTCTGTGGGAATACAACTGTCATATAAAAACCATAAAGTGTGGGTTCCAGATAGCTGCAAAAAACGCCAAGAACGCTACGAAATTATGCCACTTTTTACCCAGACAAGGCCATATCACATATGAGATCGTTCCAGCCAATGTGAACGAAAAAAACTAAAATAACGATAATTTCGTTCAAGTGGAACCCACTAAAAGTAGAACAACTTGGCTTTTTACTGAGAGAATAGAATTTTGATGGAGCATAGAATCCACACAAATATTAAGAATTCGAAAGTAACGCCTTGCCCATCACCCTGTCTCGTTACCTTTTCATGACTAAATGGGTGAGCAGATCTTGACGTAATTTGGTATGTAGATAGTTTATGCCCTATGCATTGGATAAGTTTATTTATATATTTTTATTTTATTTTATTGCAATACTAGCTAAAGTGAGAATTCAGTCTTGAACACAGACGCAAGGTCGCCGGTCTGTCGGTCTTCTATCGGTTACATTTTGAAGAGTGTGCGCATGCCCTTCATCAACTCATTCCGTCATCCTCTTTCCATCAGAACTACAAGGCTTGGTGATTCTCCTTACTTCGTTAGTGTACCACAAGTCGGCACTAAGCGTTTTGCTAAGAACGACCAGGGAAAGGAATGCTCTTCCAGCAACAGTATTTCCTCCTGGGTCTTTTCAAGTCAAAAGTGAATGGGCATCTCATGGGCAAACGTGCTCTACCTTAGACAACTTCGACACTTACCATCAGGTGAGTTGTTGTCAAACGTAAGCCCATTTTAGTATAAAATAACAGAAAAATTTAACATTTTCATACTTACTTCACCTCATCAGCTGGAAGACGTCCACTGCTAAAGGATGATGATCAGCACAGCATCGGACGCAAAAAGGGTGTGTCCATAAAAAACTACTTGAGCTCACCTGGAAGCTTCATCAACATCGGAGACCTCAACAACGGATGATAGTCGTAGTCGAGAGTGTGCCTCCGAGAGTCTTATCAGCGACTCCAGCTGGCGCGGGTACGCTGAGATCTGGCCGCGACCGCTGCCTACTCGCCTATAATCAAATAAAGAAAGTATTATTATGGACCTGGCCTAATAGCTCAGTTGGTAGCAGCTCTACCTTCTGAACTGTAGGTTGTGGGTTCGATTCCCGCCCAGGACAAATATTTGTGTGATGAATGTAGGTGTTCGTTCTGTGTCTGGGTCTTCGATCAAGTATACATACATCCCGCGTCACATACAAAATCAAAGCTATTTTCTGTCCGTGTAAACCTTCGATGAAGTATACATAGATCCCGCGTCACATACAAAATCAAAGCTATTTTCTGTCTGTGTAAACCTTCGATCAAGTATACATAGATCCCGCGTCACATACAAAATCAAAGCTATTTTCTGTCCGTGTAAACCTTCGATCAAGTATACACAGATCCCGCGTCACATACGAAATCAAAGCTATTTTCTGTCCGTGTAAACCTTCGATCATGTATACACAGATCCCGCGTCACATACGAAATCAAAGCTATTTTCTGTCCGTGTAAACCTTCGATCAAGTATACATAGATCCCGCGTCACATACAAAATCAAAGCTATTTTCTGTCCGTGTAAACCTTCGATCAAGTATACATACATCCCGCGTCACATACAAAATCAAAGCTATTTTCTGTCCGTGTAAACCTTCGATCAAGTATACACAGATCCCGCGTCACATACAAAATCAAAGCTATTTTCTGTCCGTGTAAACCTTCGATCAAGTATACATAGATCCCGCGTCACATACAAAATCAAAGCTATTTTCTGTCCGTGTAAACCTTCGATGAAGTATACATAGATCCCGCGTCACATACAAAATCAAAGCTATTTTCTGTCCGTGTAAACCTTCGATCAAGTATACATAGATCCCGCGTCACATACAAAATCAAAGCTATTTTCTGTCCGTGTAAACCTTCGATGAAGTATACATAGATCCCGCGTCACATACAAAATCAAAGCTATTTTCTGTCTGTGTAAACATGTATATACTTATACAGCTACATTCGTTTACGAACGACTGAGACAAAAGTTTAAAGTTCAACCTAATCACAACCACAGCACCTGGTAATAAAGTAACAAATCCTCCATTCGCCTTCAAACACGAGCAAAGCAATAAACTCCACCTGTCAGAGTGTCAGAGAACAGAGAACAGCGTCAGAGAGCGTCAGAGAACAGAGGGCCTATGTTCAGCAGTGGACGTCTTCAGGCTGTTGATGATGATGATGATGAAATGACGTGACGAGCTAGTCGTTCACTTGAGGTTAAGCGACACGGCCACCCATAACAGTTGCAGTGTCACTCGGAACTCTTATAAAGGTTCGCGTGACACTGCACTGCGCACGTCATCCTGAGACATCAGCACCATCTAAAACTTTGCAGAAAAGTCCTACCACCTAGTAATTGAAATTAAATGATGTTTTTTTTTTTAGTTCCGCCAACAGTTAAAACATGAACTAACACGCTAATGAATCTTGCTTATGATATCTTAACTACATGCTCAGCCTATTACAGGCAAACACCGCATGTTCACATAATATAATTTGTATAATGTGTATAATACTGCACAGCACACTATTGTTAAACGGTAAAGGTGAAAAAAAAAAAGAAATAGAAATGTAAATGAAAAGAAACCTGAATCACGACCTGAGTTTTCGAAGTTTAATATTTATAATTGAAACCCACCTCATATCTACATATGCGTCGATGAGCCGTTGTTGCGCCGCCTCACTTAACGTCGGCTGAACGTGTTCCTTTGCAAAAACAATGTAGTCGCGCATCAAGCTCATGTCCTGAAACCAGTCAAAACCACGATTGCTTAGTCGGTAAAATCCGGTCGGCCATTTTTAATTTACAAAATACACTTTAGAGCATAACTCTCTTCACTGAAAAACAAATTTTGTTCCACCACAGCTTAGTAACGATGCTATGAAATTATTATTTTTTATGCGATTGAATGACGTGACGAGCTAGTCACGAGATGTTAAGCGACACGGCCGCCCATAACAGTTGCAGTGTCACTCGGAGCTTTAAAACAATAACAAATATTTTTATTGACATAATTTTAGGTACAAAAATTATTTAAATGAAGCCTCCAGTCCCCGAACTAGTTGAGAACTGTGTTTCGGGGTCCGGCGTCTTCTCCTATAATGAGGCACTTTGGTTGTCAATAATAACAATTAATTAATAAAGTTTACATACAAACTAATTAATATAAACTAGTGTAACAATTTTATTATTGTAATAGATAGACTACCCCGTGTGCATGTATGTTGTAGGTATTGTATGCGTGAGTTTTGTATAGGATTGAAGTGTACGCGCGTGTATTTGAGTGGGGGTGTGAGAGGGTGTTTGTGTGTGTATGAGAGTATGTATGGGATGGGTGTGTTAGGGAGGGTAGGAGGGTGGGAGGTTGTATGCGTGCATGTACGGGTATATGTTAGGGTGTTTGGGTGTGAGATGGTGAAGGGCGAGGGGGTACGTAATACAGTGCAGAGAGAGCATGGCAGGTACCTGAAGTTAAAGAAGGCAGGTACCCATCATAAGCTCCCGCCTGTCCTGCGGACACAAACTAACATGACAAAAAATATAAATGACGTATTTTGAACAGGACAATACAGCGGGTATTCCACAATGCTTGGGCTTGTGTTCTTCAAAATTATTATTGTGCAGTGTTATTAGTAGAAATTTACATTTTGGATAACATACTTTCTACATCGTCATAATCAAATTTTTTTAGCCAGGTGAGTATTACTTTTTTTATTTCATTATTTGAGTATTTTTTAATTTTTAATTCACTGTTTAGTTTGTTGTACAGGTGGGGAGCTACAACATCAAAGTGTCTTTGAGCAAATTTACTTCGGGCACGTGGTACAGGACACCGATCAACGCGTTTATTTGTAGTAGGTAAGTATGGCACAATATTTTTATGGTATCTTCTCAATGCTTGATAAATAAAAAGTTTTCTTACAGTAAGTACCTGCGCTTTTTCATAAACATCTGTTGTGGGATGTCTATAAGGTAGGTGCATAAGCACTTTGAGTACAGCTCGTTGAGCTCTTTCTACCATTATAAGATGTGTTTTGGCAGCGTTTCCCCAGATGCAGATGCAGTAGTTAATGATGCATTCACATAATGCTTTGTAGGTTTGTATTAATAGCTTATGATTAGCTACCGCCCGCAGGTTTTTAAATATGTAAATTAATTTTCTAATTCTTGCAGAGAGGGTGGTAGTGTGGCAGTTCCAGTTGAGGTTTGCATCAACGGTAACTCCTAAATATTTAATAGTTGTAACACGAGCCAACTTATTACACTTACAGTGGCAGTTAGCACTTATATCATTTACTGTACGGTTACATGGAAACATATGAATAGTAAGGTTGAAATCTGTAGCAGGACTTGACACCCCTGTTTTGCTAAAGCAAATGTATTTTGTCTTACTGATGTTAAGTGACAAGAGACTATCTTCCAGCCAAGAAGTGACTTTAGAAAGTCCCTTTTCGGCTAGTGCAGCAACTGAATCCCAAGACCTATCGTGAAACAGAAGTACTGTATCATCAGCAAACATCAAAAGCTCCATTCCTGGAATGGTGGTTTTGCTAAGCTCATTGATGTATACGAGAAATAGAGATGGCCCTAACGTACTACCCTGTGGTACTCCGAATCTGCTGAATTCAATATCACTCTCATATTCATTGAGCCTCACATTCTGCTTCCGATTAGTTAGGTAATCTTCCAGCCATTCCAATGCCACTCCCCTTATGCCAGCTTTTTCTAGCCTACTTATGAGAATTGGAATGGACACAGTATCGAAGGCTTTCTGTAAGTCTAGAAACACTCCTATGCAACGCTCTCCATTATCCAAGTAATTAGTCACAAGAGTAGTAAGTTTTAAAACTGCATCTTCAGTAGATTTCTTTTCCCTAAACCCATATTGATTCCAGTGTAGAATTTGATTTTTTTCGAGGAAGTTCATCAGGCGTTTGTTAAACAATTTTTCAAATACTTTAGATAGCGTTGTTAGTAGGGAAATAGGTCTATAATTAGAGGGATTAGTTTTATTGCCAGATTTATAAATTGGACACACAGTTGCTTTTTTACAGATGCTAGGAAAGGTGCCAGTCTCGAAACTCAGGTTGCAAAGGTATGTGATAGGGTCTACAATATATGAGATAACGTGTTTCAAAGTACTGGTGCTAATTTTATCCCAGCCCGGTGCACTACTTGAGCGCAATCCATTTATAACTGCTCTCACTTCGACAATATCAGTCAGGAACAGTGACATGGAATTAGGAGGGATATTGCTAGCTATCGATTTTACCGCTAGGTTGTGTTCAGTTTCATTCATTTTGATTAATAGTACATCTGCCAAATTTTGTCCGACTGTCGTAAAAAATACATTAACATCATTAAGTGAATCTCGGGGACGATCTTTAATACTCAAAAGTTCTGAATTCGAGGCTTTACTTTTATTTAAATTACAAACTTCTTTAATAATCCGCCAGGTTTCCTTGACGTTGCCATTATTTTTTTCTAATTGGATTTGATAGTATTGGTTTTTCAAAGATTTTATAATTTTGCTACACAAATTTCTATAGCTAGTATATTTTTTCTTAAGTATTTCATTGTCGGGATTTTTTTTCATCTTTATATGCATCCTGTCTCTTTTTCTCAAACATTTTACTACACCTGCAGTAATCCATGGTTTAATGGGTCTATTTTTCTTAGGTATTTTTAGCGTTTGACTGGCATTTCTAATGTATGACAAGAGACGTGTAGTAAAGAGTTCCATGGCAATATTTACATTATTTATGCGATATAAATCAACCCAATTCTCCTTACAAAGCTGCTCTTTTAGCAGATCATAATTAATTTTAACTTTATTGTATGTTAAATTTTTCTTGACAATTTTAGTTTCATTAATAAAAAGCAAAATAGGAGAATGATCTGTCAGAAGCTGTTCAAATACAATAGTCTTCCAGTCATGACAGCTTTTCACCATGAAATGGTCTATGCATGTACTAACTCTCGTAGGTTTATTGACTCCCTGAATAAGCCCATACATAGCCATTAAGTTAAGGTAACTATGTGCATTGCCAGTAATATTGCTAGGTAAAATATCAATGTTAACATCTCCCGTTAGGACAACATTGTACGTAGAGATGCTTTGTAATACAGTTTCAAGAGAGCTTATGTAGTTAGTTGGGTTTCTAAAACATGGTGGTCTATACGTGCATATTATTGAGTATTGTTGGCCTATTGTGAGCAGTGATTTCTTCGCGAACATAGGCAACCACTCCATCGTTCTGATTTAAGTTGTTCTTTGTATATGCCATGCTAAAATTATCAATAGAAGGAGGTACGTTATTAGTGTTGGTCCAACATTCAGTCAAAACCATAATGTCTATTTTCAGATTAATACTAGTTACGAAAGCCAAAAATAAGTCTAAATTACGATTAATACTACGAATATTTACAGCAATAATACAAAGAGAACTGCTTTGCGAAACTTGAGTATAATTTAAGAATTGAGAACATTGTCTAGGATCGCTTATCAATTTACAATCTGCAATACCAGTACCGTCCACTTCTGACAGTACAAATTCATTAATTGGACCAAATTTTATATCTGTAGTAATAGGGTGCTAAAAAGCTATGACTTAGGCAACTTGAACAGGATCGTAAATTGTACATGTTCGTAAGTTGAAACGGAACCGAGCTATGCAGAAACGAGTAGTTCGGCAAAAGGCTAGACAACGAGTGGGCGACAGTATTAATGTTAATAGGATAATTATTGCTATATTGCATATTAATTATAGTCATCAATGGTTTCAGGCGGAGAACTAAGTATTGCCATTCTAGGTATAATTTTGCTACCAATTGTAGAGTTATATTTGTATGAGGTATGTCTGCGAAAGTATGCGTGTGTGAGTAGTATGTTAGTGTTTTGTCAGAGTTATACATTTTTAAATCACAATTAAATAGAAAATTCGTTTTACAGCTACACATGAAAACAAGAGAACAAGAGAAAACTATTAATAATAAAAGCAAAGCCTGTAGAGCGATAGAGCTATGACAGCGTCATTGTTTTTTAAGATTGTCGAGGTCACCGACATCATTAACTTTAACTAAGTTAGAGCCCTCAGTTTTTCGCAGGTAAATTTTTCCTCGGGAGGCCCAGCAGAATCTGTACTCATTATTTTTGGCAAATTCTCTGGCTAGATAGAACAGCTTCTTGGCCTGCACTGTTAGGCTTTCAGATATGTATACCTGCTTACGCGGGCCCTCTAGCCGTAGATGCGTGGTGTTTAGCTTACAGTTAGCATTCCGCTTATTGAACGTCTTGACGGAATCGACGACCTGGTCTCTAAGTATGACGCTGGAGAGTTCGGCGATGATCGGTTTATTTTGTTCATTCTTCGTGTTAATGCGGTAAACGTCACGTATTTCTGTTGGTTTAATGGGTACGCTGAGGGCATCTCCCATCTTTGTAACTAGTTGCAGTAAGTCGCTTTTCGTTTCATTAGCAGGTTTCGGTATGTTTCTGATTTCAACACATGAACCACGCAAACTGCGCTCCAACTGCTGAAGTCTCACCTCCAGTGAATTGATGTATTTCTTATCTGAGGCTTTTTCCTCCTCGAGTTTACCGATTCTAGATATGGCTTCGTCATACTTTTGGCCTAAAAATTCCATGGACTTACGAATTTCATCATTCTGCTCCGTATGCGACCGTATTCCGTCCCGCATTGTATTCATAATTGCAGTGAACCGCTTTTCTTGTTTTTGTTCCATTGCCGCAAACATGTCCATAAGCTCCGTCTTACCAATAGAACATTCATCTCGCTTGCGCTTGCCACGCATGGTAATGTTGGGTTCACTTCCTGTCTGTTCTCGCGGCAGTGTAGGGCACACGTTAATGCTCGAGTCCGAGGCGCAGTGAGTCAGCGGGGCGGACGACGGCGGTAACAGGCTCGCAGATTTCACTGGAGGTGGTGAGTGTCTCAGCGCCATTATTACGTCCGATGAAGAAAAATGAGCAAAGAAGCGCAAGCAGAAACGAAAGTACTAGGAGATCAAGGTTCGCAAGCGGTGTACGGCACACAGGCGGTGCTGGTATGTGTGCGTGCGTCACGTCGAAGTAAGGCTCGTGTGAGTGGGTGCTTCACTCGAGCGTTCACGTAGTCAGGTGCGAAAGAGATGCGTATAGCAACGCATGCAGTGCACGTGTGTCGTATAATGATGCACTCACCGAGAAGTTGACTGTGTGTGGTTACACGTGTCGTTTCCTAGTAACCTCCCAGCTATTTATGCGCTCCTATTATTTGCAATCAATTGTCGCGTCGAAAAACCGAATTTATATTAAAATTAAATAAATACGGACTCTTGTTAAACACGTCTGCACAGCGCAGGGGTCCGGGGGAGAAGGAATTTAATTTTTGCTTTCACGACTGCCTATACAGGGTGCAATTTACTTCATTAGCATAAGCTGAGTGCATGATAGGTCATCATTTGTTGATGATTATTAAAGGGTAAAGAGTGCAAATAAAAATATTTTTTATTGGAAATGATGAAGATTGCCGCGGCGCCTAACGTAATTGGCACGAATAATATTGATACTTTTAATTGTTTTTTACTTTGTATGCAATGATTAAAAACAGTTCTTAACAGTTCTCAGTTCAATTATTTTAATTTAATTTTGTACTGTAGCAGTTGATTAAATAAGTTATCCCATTTTTCGATTATCAACACCAAATCAATGCATTAGATTTCAAAAGTATTGCTCCACACGTGACCGGTGTCATGAGAAGGTACCTAGTTTCAAAAGTTTTTTTTTATGTGATTGAATGACGTGACGAGCAAGTCGTTCACCTGATGTTAAGTGACACGGCCGCCCATAACAGTTGCAGTGTCACCCGGAATTTTAAAACAATAAAGTTTCGCGTGACACTGCACTGCGCACGTCATCCTGAGACATCACCCAGTCTAGTAATCAGATTACTAGACTGAGTGATCAGATCATAAAGTCTCATTTGCCCAGTAATTTCACTAGCTACAATGCCCTTCAAACCGGAACACAGTAGTGCTTGCACACTACTGCTTGGCGGCAGAATAACTGGCAAAGCGGTGGTACCTACCTAGACGAACTTTGCAGAAAAGTCCTACCAGCTAGTATATATAGCTAATGAATTCAATTACACCCGGTATATTAAGGAACTTTACTAATTTATGCAATAAAGTTATATCAGTCAAATGCCCTATTATTCTACTCACGTGAGTTCTGTGACTCGACCAATGATAAAAAAGCTGTTCTAAGCAAAGTTAACGTACAATCATATTCTCATCCTCCTGTGATCCTGCGTCTGTGAAATCCTTGTAATATAGCGACACCAGATGGGATGCCAAGCGGCGGTCGAACACTTCGTCTTGAGGGTCCAGTACCAGAAATATCAGGTCGAATCTGAAAGTAAGGCCATAATAAATTACTCCAATAATATTTACCATGTACTTTATTACTATGCTTATAAACAATAAAGTACGTAGGTAATAAATAAGCTAAATAATATAAAAACAAAAACCTAATCCAACAAACCACTACCAGGGCCCTAATTCTCTATGAAAACATAGATTCCACACGATACGAAACCACGTCGTTATCGTGTCTTGTTCAAATCGTGTTACAGCGTTTGAAATACCTTCACTTAACATTACAGATGTTTCTATTTTGAATAAATATTGACATAAGTGGTGGTTACTTTTCACGTGTTGATGTTTCGAAACGCTTCTCAGTGGAACATTTTGATTTTTGACAGTTCAAATCGCGCCATTTCCACATTCATATCGCGCGGTTTCGTTTTCATTTCATAGAGAATAGATTTTTGCAGATTTCTTATGTAAGACAAGGAATTCGCGTGGTTTCGAAGCAAGGAATCGTAAATTGGTCATACAGAATTAGGGTCCTGTAGGCACCGTGCCCAATATGCTGGCAGCATTGCCACTTTGAATGGCAATGCTCAACCTTTGGACGAAGTAGAGGCCAGCATTTTGGTCACGTGTTGCCTCGACCAGACGTTTGGAAAAGTCTTTAAAAATTAGTATGTATGTACTTAATTTATTCGTTTCGAGTTGCCGATATTTCGGTGCTGTTGCAAGCACCATGATCACGGACGAGGAGCATATCAGGGTGGTCAAGGTCAAAAACAATGACTTGCAGAAGTCAGCAATTGCTAAACATCTTTTAGAGACGGGTACGAATCACTTACGAGTTACACAACCCTCGGATACTTTCGACAGAACTACATACCAAGAATGGTTAGGGAAGTAATTGAAATTGCGAAGTTGAACAATTTCAATCGCGAAGATACGTGGTACCATTGGTACCACGGTTACTTTTTCCTAACTACGGCACCCCTGCCTACCTCAGTGGGACTACGGTTAGTTTATTCTAACCGTGGTACCACTGACCTTGTCGCCTGGGCCATAATTCTGTATGAAAACACAGATTCCACACGATACAGAAACCACGTCGTTATCGTGTCTTGTTCAAAAGATCTGTGTTCAAATCGTGTCACAGCAAGGAATCGTCAATTTTTGTATTCTGCACAGATCAGTAATATAGGTATTCTATATAATCAGTCAATTGTTTTTTTCTCTAATCTGTGGTATAATCTAAGGCAAATTATCTATGACAGGTTTTGGATTCTTCGAGTGCGTTCCGAATTAGAACTAAAGGATATCTCATCCCAAAACCGCTAAAAAATTAAAATAAAGGAATGGCTTATTTATGTTGTGATATAACGAAACCATGGGTAATTATTAAAAATTGACAGAAAACCTTTACAAATACCTTCACTTTACATTAAAATTAGTTTTATTTTGAATAATTAATATTGACATAAGTGGTGGTAACTTTCAACGGGTTCATGTTTCGGAACGCGCCTCAGTGGAACATATGATTTTTGACAGTTCAAATCGCGCCAATCCCAGTTAATTCTACATTCATTTCGCGCGGTTTCGTTCTCATTTCATAGAGAATAGATTTTTGCAGATTTCTTATGTAAGACAAGGAATTCGCGTGGTTTCGAAGCAAGGAATCGTAAATTGGTCATACAGAATTAGGGTCCTGGGGGCGTATGTACCGTGAGCTCATAGCGCGATTCAAAACAGAGCCTATATTGGATCGCTTTGTTTTTTTTGTATGGGGGTTTTGACAAGCGATCCAGTATAGGCTCTGTTTTGAATCGCGTTAAGAGCTCACGGTACGGCCGCTGGTCTGGTACGCCTAGTCGTACCAAGGTACTGGTAGAGATAAGTGGGAAAAAAATCCACTTAGTTCCTATTCAAATAAATTAAATTTTGCTTGTACATTGTACTTGCTAATTCACACATTCACTAAATGGCTAAAAACCAATGCAAAACACAAGCGAGCTGTGACAAATCAAGACACACATTTTCTTTCAAGTATTGCATCGCTGACCATGAACAAAAGAAGAGTTTTGTATTTCATTCATTCATTCTTTTCATCCATTAAATTCATTCATTCATTCATTAATAATCTTACCTAGACATTAGAGTGTGAGGTAGCTGCACATTCTCCACTATAGTCTTGTTCTTGTTCCACTGAGACTGAGCTGGGTTGGCCGCGGCTAGGATCGACGTGCGAGCGTTGAGTTGGCAGATAATACCTGCTTTAGCTATGGACAGGGTCTGTTGTTCCATTACCTAATGAAAAGTTAAAAAAACTACATGAAATGAAATTGCCGTTAAAATGTAGAGTTGTAGCAAAGACAATTAAGCCTAGAAATTAATTGTCTTTCATTGTAGTGATGTTGGATATTTATCGATATTAAGATCAATAACATCGATAATTAAATATGTCCGATATGTCTTGTATGAGTGCCTATTTGGAAAAATGTAATGTTGTGTGATGTCTTGAATAAATCTATTTTCTTTCTTTCTTTATATCGATATCAAGATGTTCCTGTGTTGAACATAGACATGTACTTTAAAATTGGTTTTGGTTACAAGTCATCAACAGCCTGAAGACGTCCACTGCTGAACATAGGCCTCCCCCAGAGCACGCCACCTTGAGCGGCTGCTCGCCTCCTGCATCCATCGGCTCCCCGCGGCTTTCACCAGGTCGTCGGTCCACCGAGTGGGGGGCCGGCCTACGCTGCGTCTTCCGGTTCGTGGTCGCCACTCGAGAACCTTTCTTCCCCATCGGTTGTCAGTTCTACGAGCGATGTGGCCTGCCCATTGCCACTTCAACTTACTAACTCTAAGAGCTATATCGGTCACTTTAGTTCTCCTGCGGATCTCCTCGTTCCGGAGCTTATCTCGCAGGGAAACACCGAGCATAGCTCGCTCCATAGCTCGCTGCGCGACTTTGAGCTTACTAATGAGGCCAACAGTAAGAGACCATGTCTCAGTTCCATAAGTCATCACTGGCAACACACACTGATTGAAAACTTTCGTTTTCAGGCTCTGCGGTATTTTGGACGAAAAGATAGGACGAAACTTCCCGAACGCTGCCCAGCCGAGTTGGATTCTTCGCGCCACCTCTTTGTCGAAGTTGGACCTACCTAATTGGACAATCTGTCCTAGGTAGACATACTTGTCGACAACTTCGAGAGTATCGTTCCCAACAATTACCGGTATAGGTGGAACATGAGCATTAGACATGATCTTTGTCTTGTCCATATTCATCTTAAGACCAACCTGCTGGGAGACTCTACTGAGGTCGTTGAGCATGGTGCTAAGGTCCTCGAGCGATTCCGCCATTATGACTATATCATCGGCAAAACGAAGGTTAGTGATGTACTCGCCATTTATGTTGATGCCAGATCTTTTCCACTCCAAGAGCTTGAAAACATCCTCCAATGCGTTTGTGAACAGTTTCCGGTCTACCACCCGCTCTCAGAAGTTCGGTCGTAATTCCATCTTCACCTGGTGCCTTGTTGTTTTTAAGCTGTTTGAGGGCCATTCTAATCTCGTACAGGCTGACGTCCGGGATATCTTCGGTATAGTGTCGGACTAACTTGGCTCTGATGTCCTGAGCTGTGTTAGTAGCGGGCTTACGTGTCGAGGTTACAAGTAAATATTGATATTTGCAAAAAAAATTGTTATTACAAAAACATCGATGTTTCTCACTCTAATGCAAGGGTAAAATAAAAATTATATCTTTTTTCCCTTGATCAATCTCGACTGTGTCGCCCTCTGTCCGAAATGTGGCACAAAAGGCAAAAACAGGTCCCTTACCTTACTGACCCCCAAGAATTTACCAGTACCCACATACTCAATCACTCATGTCACGGAACTCACGGAACCACAAGGGTACATTGGATCCCATTTTAAGGTTGTTATAGATCATTTATGAATGAGAAAATTACAATTACGTTTAATACCCAAGAAGTCAGTGGATGTCAGTTTAAGAAACCTTGTTACAGTAATATGAAAGCTCAAAGTGGCGCTCTCTGAGGAAGGCTTATGTTCAGCAGTGGACGTCTTCAAGCTGTTGATGATGATGAAGTTTACTTACTTCATGAAGTACACTGCGAGTAGAATCGTTCATCTTGTCAAACTCGTCAATGCAGCATATTCCGTTGTCAGCTAGCACCAAGGCACCTCTGTCAATTAAAAATAAATTGTTTATCATACATCCATAGTTTATTACCATTGACGACAAATAACGAATTATTTTTAACTAGCGGCTCGCCCCGGCTTCGCACTGGTATAATAGTTTTCGCAGCGCACGCGATGTAAAGAATATTTTAGTTTTTTTTTTTACACCTTGGGTTACATTATTGGAGTTTTAGTAAGGATCCCTAATTTTTTTGAAAATAGAATATAGTCTATGTCATCCGGGGATAGTGTAGCTTCCCAACAGCGAAAGAATTTTTCAAATCGGTTCAGTAGTTTCGGAGCCTATTCAATGCAAACAAACAAACAATCAAATCTTGCCGCTTTATAATATTGTGTTATCTTATAGTTTAGCATTCAACACAAATAATTAGTTATTTCTCTAAAATTTTAAGTTGTAGTTATTTTGGATTTTGAAAAAAAAAAAACACCTTGTATCATTACACCATTCGATAGTATCGCTAATAAGGATCGAATTCTGAGAAGTAATGATACTTCGGATGTGCTTTTCATACTGGGAATGAGCCTTCTATTTGCACAAAGAACGAGGGTCGTACAAGGTGGAGGTGACTCACGTCTGCAGCACCAGTTGCCTGGTGTCCGGGTCCTTGGTGACGTAAGCAGTGAGTCCCACCGCGGAGGAGCCCCGGCCGGAGGTGTACTGGGCGCGCGGCACCAGCCCGTGCACCCAGCGGAGCAGCTGCGACTTGCTGGTGCCGGGGTCTCCGCATAGGAGGATGTTGATTTCTGATCTGTTGGATGTTAAACAATAATATTATTTATTTATTATTCATAAGGTAATCAACAGCATCCCTGGGTCCGCGGGGACCGGGAGCTCATCGCGTTTTCCAGTCTATCAGAGCGCCTGGTCGATGCGACGCGTGACCAAAATGCTGGCACTTATTTGGCCCAACGCATCAGCATTGCAATTCAACGTGGCAATGCGGCCAGCATGTTGGGTACGCTACCTACCGGTAGTGGGCTGAAGCACTTGGGCTATCTATAGGCCATCGCGGCTATTATACAGTCCATAAGTGTTCTTTGTAGTAGGTAGTGTAGCTAGTTTAGTTTAGTTTTATTATTGTAGTAGTTAGCTTGAGTAATAAAGGCACATTGCCCGTTAAAAAGAAATCAACAGCAATACTTATAGACACAAAACTAAATAGGTACAGGTAACAAACAAAGCAATTAACAGATTACCAATAGTTAGGCAGAAACATGAAATTTGAATGAACAATTTTTAGGCTGATTACAGACTTTATGACTACAGATAGTTATGTGACAATTAAATCATAGCATCTGTTACAGGCGGGTACATTAAAATGTGTGCTTATGTATCTTTTTGTATTATTCTATAAATTACACTTTACAAATAGGTACATAAATTCACCCGCCGATAAATAAAATATCCTTGTAAATACAAATATAAAAAACATAGTGAAGAATTATTATTTTTGATATTATTTTATCACATGAAGTCTCAATCCAATCCAATAACTATTTCTTAAATTCTCGCGATTTGAACACATAGTTGCCGTGTAGTCCCGGCGGTGTGCGAAGGGACCACCCCATCTCTTCCCGTGTGTGCCGTAGAAGCCGGTTAATGCTATATCCAGGGAATGGGCAGCAGCACTCTACTCGGTACATTTAAATCTTCTGCAATCACAAGCCGCCTGCCAAGCGTGGTGATTATGGCAAATGATAAGCCCTATGATAAGCGTCCAAAGTGGCGTTTTATGGGAGGCCTGTGTTCAGCAGTGGACGTCTTCCGGCTGTTGATGTGAACACATAGTTATTTGTTTACACAAGGCTTAATCGCGTTAATAACTTGAATTTTAATTTACCTCGACGTTTCAAACAAGTTGCATTGGCCATGGTCACAAGTAGACTGGGATTCAGGTATCCGCCAGAAATAAGGAGTTGTTTTTCCAAAACTACCCGCACTTAAACTTGAAATGTTATAATCCTTCCTTTTTTCTCGTGTAGGCAGGCATGTGGTAGCGAAACATCATATTATCTTATAACTTGTCGAGAAACCTTCGCTTCCCCTTTCCCATACCCTTGTTTTCATCCTTTCCCCCTTTCCCTCCCCCACTCATTTCCGTTTCACCCTATACATTTTTGATAGGGGAATTCAAGAGAAGCTGTTAGAAATACATATTATAGTTATAGTTTCTATAAATTATCAATTATCAACCAGCGGGATTTCAACTCGCGCCTCCTAACCGCTGTTAGATTACACTTTCTGGTGAGGAAAGTTAAGCGAGGGTGGTGCCAGACGAGCACTAGAAAATGCCCTATTATCATGCACAATTTTAACCCGGCTGCCGCCACACTTATCCCGGATCGAAGCCATTCCATGGTAAGAGTTCACACACACTATAGAAAAAAACCACGAACCGAAAGACGTAGCGTACGCCGGCTTCCCACTCGGTGGACCGACGACCTAGTGAAAGCCGCGGGGAGCCGATGGATGCAGGAGGCGAGCAGCCGCTCAAAGTGGCGCTCTCGGGGGGAGGCCAATGTTCAACAGTGGACGTCATCAGGCTGGTGATGATGATGATGATGATGATGCTTGGTTTATAAACACAGGCCTATAGTCTTCTCACCTGAAATGCGTTCTTCCAGCAGCATTGAAATTCTTCTTAGTCCCTCCCAGTAATTGCAACAGCACACCTTTCTTGATATCCAAGTTTTCATAGATAGAAGGCGCTATAGCCCTCGCGAGACGTTCATACGAGTCTGGTTGGTTTGCCAGCGCTTTGAATAACTCCACGCGTTCCGGTGGGAAACGATGTTCCTTTCTGTACATGGAAAAATAAAACATGTTTTCAACTGCATACGGTTGATTTTCGCGAGCATACAATACCTGATGAAACACCTAAAGCGATTGTCAACCGTTTTCATTGTACTTACCCATCCTCAGATTCCAATAGGCGATCGCTGTGCACCTTCCTGTAGTGCAGCGCATCAATGTGAGTCTTATGCAGAGCGCGTAAGGTTGCTTTTCGCGGGTGCACAGTGGCCGGGGCCGCTCGAAACACGCCCGTAACGGCAACTCTTTCTCCCGCGCCGACCATGTCGACTAAAGCGCCGTGTGCCATTATGCTCACAGTGGCAGGTGTACGGCCAGCAGGCATATCGTCTGTAATGTAGGTAGTCCAAGTGGTTTTGCTCTATGGTTTTTGTTTTACACAGACCTTTGAATACTCCTGATGGATATCCAAAGGCGGTTGCTTAAAAATTTGGAACACTTGGAAGCTAGATGGCGTTGTCTACATATTAGCGACATGTTAGCATTTTCCCGTCTGATCTGAATTCACCCTTATCACGAGCTGGTAGAAATGCTCTTGCCGATGGGGAAGAAAGGTTCTCGAGTGGCGACCACGAACCGAAAGGCGCAGCGTAGGTGGACCACCGATCTGGCCCCTATTTCATAAAGCGACAAATTATAATAAACCTACAAATGCCAGGCGAATACGCCAAACCTGCGTTTCATACACAGACTAGAGAAAAAAACAATACTCTGTGGAAATAGCGGCCTGGTGAAAACTCCAAAAACACTAGATGGCGTTAAATATTACCTATTGAGATTGTCTACATAAAATGCTCTTCGTCGTGAAACAGAATGTGCCCTTATAATGGTCCATCCACCATTATTTCACTATCTCTTTTCCTCCTGGGCAGTGTGTACTTGATTTGTAGTTCTCACTTCCACGCTTCGTGACTCTTTTGAGAGTAACGAAAAAATTCTAGGTCTGTGACATAAACATACCTGGTGACTCCTGCAATTTGACCAGTTGTTTATCACTGAAGTGCGACCGGTTGTGTATGAGTTGGAAGCAATGCGCAGTGTTGCAGTGCGAGCAGTGCGCTGGCTCCGGCACTCGGCCGCGCTCGAGCTCGGCTACTGCGGGCGCCGAGCATACTGCGCACTTGAAGTATGCCTCTCGCATCTCGGGTACTATGGTGGATGTACGTATCACCATGCCAGATAGTGTTACTAGTTGGTCGATGTCTGAAATGGGGTTTTGGGAATACATATTGTATACTGTACATAGCTTAGTGGCCACTGGAGTTGTGCTACATAATTATATTACAATAAAAAAAAACTGCCCAATAGCGAGTCGCACGGAGGGTTCCGTACCATTATCTATCCCTGCCATCTAGTGTTGAGTAGCAGTACTATTTAAAGCAGCGCCATCTATGACTCATCTGGTAAACGAGCAAAAAAAATCACGTTTGTTGTATGGGAGCCCCCTTAAATATTTATTTTATTCTGTTTATTACTATTTTTTGTTATAGCGGCAACAGAAATACATCATCTGTGAAAATTTCAACTGTCTAACTATTATAGTTCATGAGATACAGCCTGGTGACAGACGGACAGACAGACAGACAGCGGAGCCTTAGTAATAGGGTCCGTTTTACCCTTTGGGTACAGAACCCTAAAAACCAAGAGTACTGATATGATATACACACATTAGGCATCAGCTAACGAAGCGAACAGCTGCTAGTGTATTAAGAATAATAATAACAATAATACTGGGTATAATTAAATTCATTAGCATCCTTCAAGACTAGGTACCCACTCCTGATACCGGTCACGTGTGGATCAATATTTATGAAATCGTAACGCATCCATTTGGTACTCCCAAATATGGGCTAATTTACTTGATCAACTGCTACAGTACAAAATTATTTTGAAATAATTAAGGACTATTTTCAAAAATAAAAACATAATTAATAAAATATTGTTACATGTAAGGTAACAAATACTTTTGAAATTTGATTTGCATTTGGATTTAATTCCACATCTTGCACGAGGCAGAAATGAATGTGAAAACAGCTTGTGCGAGATTTCCACGAGTCTATGAGGGTTGCTGTGAAAAATACCATGTGAAGGCAGCTTTACCTTCCGGGTTAAGATCTCTCATGTTCCGTTGCGGCGCGTTGTATGGCCGCACTTGTATTTGATGCTCGAGCACCGCGGCCGGATACTTCTCGAAAAACAGCTCGTTCACCGCCGCGTCGAATGCTGGGACCACCTGCAATTTATCATATTCATTTCATTTCTACTAATATCACCGCGAAATAGCTTTTAATATTAGATGAGAGAAAGACTTTTATATCAAGCCAATTATATCAAACTTAGTTTGATATTTAGTAAATTCTAGGTCTGTGGTATAAACCACAAAATTTATAGTAATTTTTCTATCAGAGCTATCAGAGGAACCGCAGATAAAATATCGAATGCCGAATGATTTTCTCTCGATATTATAACTTCTGCATTTATCAGTGTTTTGAGCACTACAGTTTGTCCTGCAAGCTGTTAAACAAAGTTCTTACAGTTTTTGATTCCCTAAATACAGAAAGAAATTAAGGGTCATCCCCTAGCCGTGTGGTCCCGGTTTGAGAATAGGATCACCCCATCTCTCCCTGTGGGCGCCGTAAGGGCTGGCTAAGGGAATATCCAGGGAATGGGCAGCAGCATTTTCCTCGGTACATTAAAATCTTCTGCGATCACCAAGCCGCCAGCCAAGCGTGGTGATTATGGCAAATATGATAAGCAGCCTAAGTGGCGTTTTATGGGGGAGGCCTGTGTTCAGCAGTGGATGTCGGTCGGCTGAAGATGATGATGATCCCTAGCCATCACATGTAAAACAAAAGTACTTACCTCTTGGGGATAGCAGACCAGCTGCCTGTGTAGCTTGGGGTCGAATGTCTTCACGTGATCACAGTCTACGTCCAGGAATGGCTCTTCCAGTGTGTTGATCTATGAAACAAAGCATTTTATGGTCCAGGAATTTTCTTACAATGCCCTTGGTGTTATAGACCTCCATAGGCAGCAGTTTGTGTCATATCAAACTTTGGAAACTTTAAATTACATATAATATATTGTACGCCCATGCAAAGCGGAAATGGTTGTTCTACATTCCTGTCTGCATTTATAAGAAACTATTAAACATGTTAAAATATTTCAATGCAGTATAGAAGAGTAGAAACAAGTCTCTAGAGGGTATCTCGGATCCGACGCTGAGAATGCTAAAAAGGTCGTATTTTGCTGCTGGCGAGATCTGTGACGGGTTTAATAATAGTTACTACACTCGGTTCTCATCCAGAAGTAACATACGCTTCAGATTTGCGCCGAACCAAGTTAACTTTTTGTCACCACAAACTAAAAGAAAGAAAAAGAAAGAGATAGACAACATGCACCCGTGGGAATGAAACAAGTATATTACCACTCAATTGTTTTATGGAAATGATTACCTCATCTAATTTCTGCTCATAAAGTGGTTCGTTAGTGACCGCGTCGGGCTCTACGTAGCGTTGTATGAACTTCAGGAATTTCTCGCGACACTCTGCGATGGCGACGTCTGTCCCCCACACTACTAGCTGCGGCTCAGACGACGGAGTGTCTGTTTGGGCTTCTTCCACCTGGGAACCAACAGTCTAAGGTCTTATTACGTTCCTATTAGGTTCCTACTACCCTTTAGCTAGGGTCTTTATGGATATGACTAAGGGGTTTTTGGATCGGGTTGATGCCGTCGGTCTCTTCCGACCTTTGACCGACCGGCGTGGGGCGGTCACATAAGGCGTCCAGTCTAGAGTTAACTAGTTCAGGGTACTCTTGGTATGTGGCCGTTCTAATTCTAATTTGACATGGGGGCGGTAAGGCCTGCACTGACGTCCCACTTGGAGTGTATTGTGCATTTCCCTCGCCAGCAACTACCCAAGCCAGCTTAGGTCCGCTTTGCGGTGCTAGCACAACTGCTCCAGTGTCGGTGTCGCAGGTTTTGCCGGCTGGAACCGTTGTCGGCTAAGAGGATCGATCGACTATGTAATGAAAATTTGAAGAATGGACTCCTTGTAGACTAATGGAAAGTCATGATCGTTCTAGTTGCGGGGATTACTCGACCTTGCCGACAGCGAGTTCGGTATCTCATTGTGTAACGCTGGTATTTGGTGCCAGAAACGGTACCTGGGACAGAAGTGCTAGATTGGCCCGACAATCCTAGCCCAGCCGATTCTACACGGTGTTATTGGCAAATGCCGCAAATACATTACACTAATTTCAGTCGCCTAGTTAGGATTCGGGAAAGGAAGCTTACTTGCTACCCAGTTAGTTGCCTAATTAAGATCCAATTTAGGAAGGTGTCTTCTTCATTTAGTCATCTTTCACTGCCATAAAATGATATTACACTTCCTTAAATCGGTTCCTGAAAAGGCAATTAAAAAGTAAGTTTCCGTTCCCAAATCCTAACAAGGCGACTGAATTTAGTGTAATATAATTGCGGCATCGTAGTCTCGGGCGGCGACGATGGAGAGTACAGGTACAGGTATTGCTACAGTCTATGGCTCCAGTATTCTCAGCCGTTCGTACAAGGCAACTAGAAGGGCTTGAGGATAGTTGGAGGTCAGAGAATGCTTCAAAATATAAACATCTCTTTATTTGATTACAACAAGGTCTTTCTTACGTAACAGAACTTTTTCTCTAATATGTGGTCTTTCTTCAAATAATGACAAAGGCATATACTTTTACACCCTACTTCAACTCTTGGATAATGGCCTCTATGGTGTTGCCATTCCACCATTTTACACCCTAAATTACCTGTGACAAAATCTGTCATCATAACACAAACTTTTGATGGAGGAAATTCCACAACAAAACGCCAAAACCCTTTGATTATTAGGTAAATAATCAAAGCCAAAACTACACCATGTTTTAATGAAAACCCCATATCAGAAATACAGCTAATAATTATGTCAGATTCAAAATACGAGCTGGCCCGTGAAAACCAATCCGTGACCAATTCAAGAACTAGTGTGGATTCAAGGAACTCCTTGCTACTCAGCTGCAGGATATGTCTCTCGAACATATTCGATCCAGCGTCTTTGACTTGCGGCCACAAGTTCTGTGAGAAATGCCTGCAGAAGTACTGGGATGCGAAGGACAGGCCGGACTTTATAGTTTGTCCGCTTTGTCGGTCTGCTGCGTATAATGTTGATTTTGCTAAGGTACCTAGTCGACTCTTTCACCAATAATGTTGCACTATCCAGTTAGTTTGTGTTTAGTGGAAACTGGTTATTTTTGTATTCTAATTACTTTTACCGTTTACCGTACTATACAAGTCAAGTTAATGCCTTTATCATCAGTCTGAACTGAAGTCATCCACTGCTAAACAGTGAACATAATGAACATAGGCCTCCTCATAAAGCGTCACTTTGAGCAACTGTTTTTTTTATAATTGGCTACTCTTTCCGCCAAATGCGGCACAACTTTGCCACTAACTGTAAAAAGGGATAGTCACTCTTGCATCTAACTCCCTATGATTTTGACTAATGGGAGGACTAGTGGGGGTCGGCTATTACGCTCCGTCTTCGCCGCTCGAAATCTTTCTTCCCCATTGGTTGTCGGTTCTACAAGCGATGTGGCCTGCCATAGCCATTTCAACCCAAGCCCAAATTAATGCCTTATTATAATAAAAATAGTTGCTGAATATAATGCTTTTTTTCAGAAAGGACAACCCTGCATGGACAATCATGAATTCAGAAAAACATTCAACTTACTAGAGGACATAGCTGAAACACAGGAGTCGCCCAGATCATTATCATGTTTCAAGCTCAGTATGATGTTGCCCGCTGTGTACTACCTATTGAAATGGCTGGGAATACCCATCATGGGCTTGTTTACATAAGTTATTGAAGTGACTGTGATAATGTTATATCTGCTAAAAACTGTGAATTGTTCCTATTTCAATCAAACAAAAAAGAGTAAATTATTTGAAAAAGATAAAACATGGTGTGTATTTGGATTAAATTGACTGAATATAAGACTTAGCAAAAATAGTTCGTTAGTAGCGCCTATAAGACGCAGGATTCTGGTATGCAATGTTCTATATTTATTGGACCGATCATGAAATATTATGAATTATTTTCCTTAGGGTGTGTACAGATCTGGCAAATGCACCGCTCGCGTGCCACTCGCGAGCTGCGCGTGTATATTTCATGTTCGCGCAGCTCGTGCGCAAGCTATGCACAGTGTGTGAACGACGCAACAGCCACGTGCGCAAGTAAACTGAGGGAAAAATAGCAGCGAACTAACATGCATGCATGCACGTAAACTGCACGCGCGCGGTACGCGTCAGTTCGCGCGCACCATGTGAGCAGCACGCGCGCGGCACTTGAGAGGCGCACACAGTTGCAGTAGTAAGCACTGGCGAACGCACCGCTCGCGTGGCGCGTTCGCCAGTTCTGTACACACCCGTAATGCTGAGTCTGCACTGTAGGTAGAGTGTGAAAGCCCCATCTATAATTTGGCCAAGTATATTTCCTCCAAAATCATACACATAAATAAATTATAATCATTTTATAGTAGTAAAATCCCCTACCCGCCTAGTAGGTGTAGGGGCAGGTACATTAGGCCCGACTTGATGGCCCCGAAGATCAGCGCGTTGTCTCGCCGGGGTCATCACTCCCCGCATAAGTGAGCGAGGTGTGCTTAGAGAGCTTGGTGTGCCATAGTTTAGTGGGGAACTCATGTCTATGTCAGTTCCTGGAAAATAGAAAGGAAATACATTTATTTGTCTGCCACAGCTGCGGTGGTGAGCACAGCTTACGGAAAGCTTGCAGCATACTTCACAGCCACCGTTACGTTGGAATCACACTCTATTTGATGAGTGATATTGGTGGATGGTTGTGGTTATAGTGATAATATCGCCTGCAGTATGGTAGGAATTAGAAATAGAAGCCATCGAGGTGGTATTCTGTGTGTAGCATACCTGACAATTGTTTCAATCTGCTCAGTGTAGACTTCATGATGAATAATGTCCAAATACCAATCACATTAACTAATACAATGTTACATAGATGTGTGAAGCTATTACACTACTTTAACTTAACAATTTTGATTTCGTACTAATCAATTTATTATTTTATAACATCTAAGACATGTTTATAATAAGGTTTACTAATTTTGTGAGGTGGTTGCACTTTAACTGTGTCATTGCTGATTAAGCAATTCATGCTTTGTTGGCATAAATGGACAAATTTTGTGTTGCAATATTTCGAGTCAATGCCAATTCAAATGCTGAATGATTTTTAGTTTAAACCTTTTTATTTTTTTATATTCTTTATAATATTAAAGAGAAATTATTGAAATATACAGTTATATGATGTAAGCTGAAATATGAAGTTCCATTGGCACTTTTTTTTTGTTATAACTATGGGAATATTATTCAACTTACTCTATCATGACCTACTACTACGGCACTGCAGTACTCATAGCAAAGCTTAATTATCCATTATTAACCAATTCATACAGTTAAGCAACATTTGGTGGCCAGTATAAAAAATTGGTAGATACAACTGTGGGCTACCTTGCTTTGGAGGCCATATTAAACCATAAGTTCTTGTAAACCATAAGTGTTGCTGCAAGACAACTGTTGTTAGCTAAGTCAAAATCCTTCAGGGCACACAAGGAAGGAAGACTAAACCCTCTTCAGACAGATAAACCTTTCTCAAACACTGGCTTATCCAAATTTCATACAATAATATTTCATTCTGTTTTTGTTAATAGCTATATTAGAATCCAGCATTAATTTTCAAATAAATACACTTAAAGAAATACTTAGATTCATAAAATATAATAGCTCTTGTGTCATACCAATAGGACTGGATGCCAACGCTTGGGCTGGCGAGGTTCCAGGATCCCTCGGAGTGCGAGGGGTCCCGCGTGGGGTACGGGGGGTACCTGGAGTCCCATCTAAAATATACAGCATAAGATTAAGACATGGAAACTAAGGCAAGACATACTAACAGTTTTTAATTTCCCAGTTTGATAGGTTAGGATGCATGAAAACAAACTTTTAAAAAGGTGTCCATTGTATATGCTGAGTAGAGTAAAATTGAACCGACTTTAAATTAAAGCTCTAAGACAACACAGCTTTTGGATAACGTTAAAATTACGTAACCTTTTGAAGGGGTGCCGGATGAACGTTGCGGTGTTTCTGGTACCACAAGCTGTTGAGAAGATTGAGTTCTCCTAGATGGTGTCGGAGCATCAGAAGAGGCCTGTGACGCCGGCCGCTTTGATGGAGTAGACATTTTCTCTAACTTCTAACGTTTTACAAACAAACACTGCACTACACGAAAACAAAAATAAACAAATACAAAACACAATGCCTGCTACTTGTTGCGGCACTTGCGGCGCTTGAGCAAGGAAATCAATTCATTATCGAAAATCGAATCGTAATTCGGATTTCGAAACGAAATTGATGTTTCAGGCGCGAAATTGTGACACTGACGTTGACGTTCAGCAGTTTTTTTTTTCTTATAGTTTGGCTCCACACATAGTGTATTTAGCCAGTGTCAAGTATTGTAGTTTTTCGTCATATTATGAAATATTTCATGTAAAGTCAAGTCTTAGTCACAGTCAGTCAGGGTAGTCATAGTCCAGTCTAAGTCAGGTAGTCATAATCCAGTCTAAGTCATGCCCTAGTAAAGTAGTGGCAACTTTACTAGAGGCTTCTATGGAATTTTGGAAGCAACACGAAAAACCACGTTTCACTACATTATATCACTTGCCCACACTTATACTCATAATTCAGCACTTAATTCGTAAAATGCCACTAATTTTAAACATTAACACTAGAAAAAGCATAAGTTTTGTGAAATAATACAATGCAACGACGTGAACTTTTTCACGTTCCCGCCAAAAAAAAACCGTTAAGCAGTTTTAGAAATGTTGCAAGTTCTATTACAAAAATCGAAATAATTAATCTTTATTTTCAGTGTCTATGTGTTTGGCCAGAAGTTTCGTATGGATTGTGTAAGCTGTGACATGTTATATTAAGTGCTTAATTTCTTCATTCTTGTATGCAATATGCGACTACAATTCAACAAAAATATAAGATTTATGATTATTATTTATAAATAAATCGATCGATTTCAAAATTAATCGGATTTTACCGGTTTCAAACTCTATTGTTGACAATTTTCGCCCATAGACACAAGACGGGAAAAAAACTTTTTCAATTGATCGTTCATTCACCGCTGATGTTTTTCGCTGCCACTATTTGCACGCAGTAATATGTCAATGTCAAAGCCGTATATAATCTATGAATACTTTGAATTTATTACCTGTGGAAACTTGTATAGATAACATATATATTCAACTCTAAATGAGGGCGTGAATAGGATGCTTTTCATGGTCATCAATTTCATTTTCCGCCAACGTAAATCACTTAAAACCTCAGAAAAAAATTGCAATCGTAAATTTTAAACATTCATATAATTTTTAAGCTTTTAGTTCATTTTGATTTGCTTATTCTACCTTCTGTTTTCTGTATGGATCTAATATGCTAAAAAGGTCCGCAAATGTGCTAAGAACGGTTAAATTATTAGCTCATCTACTGGCCGCACACCCACACACACTATTTAAAAATCTATAGAAATGCGAGTATAGTTCATTGATAAATTTCACGATTTTGTCTATGTGTGCCACTGCGTGTCCAATGTTTATCTTATTTTCACGCAGTACCAGCATAAAATGAGCTCTGCTACGATTGCTTTCTCTTTACAGTAGGGGTCTAGGCTACTGGTCATTAGTAAGTGTGCTATGCGTACAAGGCTCTTGTGTTGTACACACGGTCGCGTAGCGTAATCAGCTGATCAATTGTTCATTCATCATTGCCTTTATTTACGCAATTATTGTATATATTTATCTAATGTCGAGTTAACATTTTGTATTAAAATAACTTGCCAAGAGCGTGTCTACGCTTTATTATTATAAACAAAAATAGTCAGCCCTATTAGTTATTATCATTTGAAAATCTTGAAAATGCTTATTGTTGACTTTGAACAAAAGCTATGATTACTACTATACCTACTTGGTACCTAATCATATAAGAAAAAATACATGTTTACGGAAGAAAAGGTCAATAACTATTCAAGTAGGTACCTACCTGCCTACCTACTAGGAGACGCGTATAACCGTTTAGGTAATAGTTTTCAGTTTTTTTCCACTTAGGTACCTATCTCTAATTATAATCAGATTTTGTTTGAAATACACCTAATTATATTAAAGTTTAAAAGATAAATAGATTTTACTTAGGTCTACCAACAGGGCAACAGGCTACGTAATGCATGGCATGAGGAGGGACACTTTTTGTGGACACTGGAATTAGTGTCAAGAAAATCATATGTAGAGTACCTACCTAGGTACGTAACTACTAGGGATGCGCCGAATATGGGTTTTTTAACCGAACTGAAACGAACATTATCGGTTCAGCGCCCACCGAAACGAATATTCGGCTAAATTATTCGTTTCATTAAACGCGAGCTTTAGGTACCGTATTACATGTATTAATTCATTAAAACCATTTCTTTCTCGAATTGGGTATTGAAATACCTACCTAACAGGGAATAAAATATTTTTTGTAATTTATTCCTACTATTAGGTACCATGCCAAAGTAAGTTCTTATGTTTGTCCCTCCTATAAGTATACGCTATTATCCTCTTATCTTATACGTTTTGCGTTGACTGGCCTGGTAGCTCAGTTGGTAGTAGCTCTGCCTTCTGAACTATAGGTTGTGGGTTCGATTCCCACCTGGGACAAACATTTGTGTGATGAACATTAATGTTTGTTCTGTGTCTGGGTGTTATATTGTATTCTATGTATGTATTTACAAACAAAAAGTATCTAAGTATTGTATCAGTTATCTGGTTTCCATAGTACAAGCTATGCTTAGTTTGGGGCTAGATGGCGCTGTGTGAAATGTCCACACATATTTATTATTATTATTTATTTATTATTATTGTTTTACATAAACGTACCTTAAAATTAAAATTTATTTACCTTTATTTATTGACACTATAATAATTGTACAATAACAAAAATCTCATACACGTATGAGTAGGTACATGAACTTAAGAACATGATAAAATATCGTATGAAACAAACCAGGCTATTCTTGTGCTACTGCTACAAGTTTATACTGTGACGTAAAATCTGCACTGCGAAGTTCATTTGAAATGCGCGTTCACGCAATTCGCCGGAGGTAGCACTAAATACCTACTGCGCACGAATATAGGGGCCTTGATAGAGCCGAAGACCACGCTCAGTGACGTGCTGTGGAGAGGCTTATATCCAGCAGTGGACTACTATAGGCTGGTCATGTGATGAAAGGGTATATAAATAAAATAAAGTAAGTTTTTATTATACAATTTTATTAAAGTAAAACCAGTCATAAGTGTCATATAAGTAGTAAAAATAAACTGTTTTTGTAATATCATAAAATATATCAATATTATTAGGGATGCGCCGGACATGGGTTTTTGAATCAAACCGAATAACACACTAATCGGCTCAGCGCTTACCGAACCGAATATTCGGCCGAACTATACACTTATCTTTGGCGTACATTAAAAGCCATAAAACTTCAATAAAAGCTCCACTGCAAGGGATCTATTTTTTATTTTAGTCCACTATCAATAATATGAACATTTCCTATAAAATTTTAAATTTCATTAGTGAATTGATTTCAAACAAAATTAGAATAACAGATTTCTTGGAAACAAGTGTGAAACTTTGCATTTTGCGTATTTTTGTACTGTGAATGCAATTACCTAAATAAATAATTTAGATATTGAACAAAATCGCACCCTATGACATGACGCTCTATAGTTCGGTAACAAAAATTACCATTATTTATTAGTGTCCTGGTCATTTACAAAAAATATTAAAATCTTGCGAGAGTTCTGATCATCTTAGAATTAGTGCTTACCCACGATCAAATATTTAACGGAAATTATTTAAAAGTATATTCGGTAATTATTCGGCAATTTTACCGAATATTTGGCTGAAAATCGAACATGAAAAATAATAATGCCCAACGATTACACACACATAGATCCTGGACCTTAACTAGGATTTCCTGTATCTAGGGAGCCAGGAACTACGAGGAACATAGTCCCACAACTCCCAGGCACAGAACATGTAGGTATTTGCGCGTTTTTTTCATGTACACAAATACTTGTACCGTAGCAGGAATCGAACCCGCTGCCTCCGAGTTATGAGCTGACCTGTTCAACCAACAAACCACAGAAGTTGTTAACAAACATGCTTTACGTTACGAATCATCATCAGTAGGAATGTTCCGATACTACCAAAGCATCGATACCCACTCATATGAGTAGTACTCTAATCATGATTCGATACTACTCATATGAATACCCTAAAAGTATCGATACCTATTACGTACTCATATCGATACATCTTTTATTATTTATCAAAACCGAAATAAATAGATAAATTTCACTTTATTGCAGCAAAGTTTTGTTGTTTCTTTGACTGAACTACATTCATAAGTGTTTTGGCGCAAAGAATCAGACATCGGAACACTAAGGATTCGTTTAGGATATTTTATTTGATAATATTCGATACAAGTACTTTCTTTCTGATACCGAGTAGGTATCTGGAGAATAATTAGTTTTATTTTAATATTTTAAATAAGTATAACAACTACCTTAACTGTACTATATGTGTGGAGGTGTGTATTAAGTGTTTTTAACGCTTTGAATAAAATTTACGTTCGATTTAATCCTGCTTAAATTAAAAATTGGGTGGTTTTAGTCCTAACTATAAATTAAAAAAAAAACACATTTTTAGGCTACTTGACTTAATGTTAGGCCATACCATATGTGTAATAAATACTAATAGTGGGTCAACTCCTTTGTTATACCGCAAAATACCTACAAGACCGTCTCGACGTCTAGTCCCTAAAAATAAGCAAGGGTTGTCAGAAAAACATTTTCTTAGATAATAATTTTGTGTTTCGTAATAATTTATTTTTGTCACAGTTGTTCGTACAGTGGCTCTTATCACACTGCTTTTAGGTTCATAATCCAAGATATTACGGACGCGTGCTTTTTACTTTACATTACCGCACTACTGTTTTATGGTGGTATCTCGATTCAGTTAAGTACTCAGTATTTTACTGCAAGTTATACGTAGACTACGTAGTATTATCATGATCGGCCTGAAGACGCCCACTGCTGAACATAGGACTCCCCCACAGAGCGCCACTTTGAGCGGCTACTCGCCTGTATCTATCGGCTCCCCGCAGATTTCACCAGATTCTACGAGCGATGTGGGTTGCCATTTCCATTTCAACTTGCTAATTTTAAGAGATATAGCGGTCACTTTAGTTCTCCTGTATATCTCCTCCTTAAGTCACGATCTCATCTCGCAGGGAAACACCGAGCATATATGCTCGCTGCGCATCTTTGACCTTAGGTATTAATGAGACCAATAGTAAGAGACCATGTCTCAGTTCCATAAGTCATCACTGGCAACACACACTGATTGAAAACCTTCGTTATATAGTTATTCGTATTTTGGACGAAAAGAAAGGTCGAAGTATTCTTCTTCTATTCACGTAGTACGTTCAATATACGTATAATAGAAGAATTATTAATTCACTGATTCAGTATTATACTAACAAAGAATTTTTATGCGGCTAAAATTGATACATAAGTACATACACATTTTCTTGAAGTAGGATCTAGGTAGGTACTTCTTAGTAAGCATTCAATTTTATCAAATTTTAGGCAAACAATGTAGTTCCATAGTATATTCTATACTAACGGATCGCAAGAGTAGCTTGAACACAATCCATGCAACTTGTTCTGTGTAAGCGACATGTCTGAACAGGCGTACCGACACGCAAGCGAAGCCGGTCGGTACTACCGCTGACGTCGCGGGCAGGGGGGGACCTCCGCTCTCCTTCAAACCGGACCCCATCGTTGCTCCGTCTAGCCGCCGAGTTGACTCACTATTAGTATTTATTACAAATATGGCCATACTATGCTTCTTTAAAGACAAAATATATAATGGTGAAATAAAGCAGCTTGGCATTAAATTTTTGGTAATTCTATCCTGTTTTGACTTAGCACTAGCAGCATTGATTCGATTTGATACTAGTACTTTCTTTCCGATACCATGTAAGTATCGAAAGAATGATTCGATGCTAAAAAGTACTTGGTATCAAAAGAAAAGTATCGAGTACTTACTCGTATCGGAACATCCCTAATCATCAGCCTGACGTCCACTGCTGAACATAGGCCTCCCTCAAACTATCGAATATTCGGCATGTCACTAATTATTATACTTACCTACAGTATTGATTTAGTAAAATTAAAATATTACTACTTAGTTTATTATTATCTTAAATGATAATCTGAACTAGGTAAATAAATAACCTACCTAGGTACTTATAAATAAAAATAAGGTATATTCCCAGTTGCCACCCGGTGAAGACTGGGAAGCTATTGCCCCCACTTCATTCGCCGTACATTGCTGCGTAGATCGCCAACCCCTTTCATTACCGTCCAAATGTAATCTGTACATTGTTCTTGGGGAAAAGGGGGCAAGTGCGGGGGGAGGCAGTGCAAGTGGAGGGGGCGGACTAAGTGAGGGGGCAGGTGGCGGCAATTGCAGAGGGAGGCGGAGCAAGTGCGCGGGGGACAGACTGAGTGAGGGGCGAAGTGGGGGCAAGTGTGAGGGCTTTCCCTCCGCCCACCTCCCTCCTCACTTAGTCCGCCCCCCTCCCCCCCCCCTGCACTTGCCTCGCCTCCCCTACACTTGCCCCACCTCCCCCTCACTTAGTCCCCCCCGCGCTTGCCCTCACCTCACATAGTCCGCCACTCCCCACCTCCCCCACACTTGCCTCTACTTCCCCCCTCACTTAGTCCGCCCCCCGCGCACTTGCTCCGCCTCCCTCTGCACTTGCCGCCACCTCCCCCCTCACTTAGTCCACCCCCTCTACTTGCACTGCCTCCCCACGCACTTACCTCCCTTCCCCCAAGAACAATGTATAGATTACATTTGAAGGGGTTGGCGATCTACGCAGTAATGTACGGCGAATGAAGTGGGGGCAATAGCTTCTCAGTTGCCACCCGGGGGCGAACCATGTGGGGGCAACTGGGAATATACCAAAAAAAACAACCCAAAGAAAATTAAATCTTGAACTAGGTATAGATTGGAAAAGGTCTAGATAGTTCAATCAAATCAAGCAATCCGTAGAATCTGCCTACATGCCCATAATGCTGGCAGCGTTGCCCCTCTGTATAGCGAGGCTGATCCTTTGACCAAAGTAGATGCCCGCGTTCTGGTCACATGCTGATTCCACCAAATGCCCCGCTAAATCCTTATCCTTACCACCATAATAATAGGTACTTTTTAATGCTACAGGAGTAAACAAGCCTACTAGGGTCCTCCTGATGGTAAAAGGTCACCATAGCCACAGATAATATTTATCATACTACCTATTTTACTTGTATCATAGCTGATAGTATTCATTTATCATAATACTTTTATCAATAATAACATGCCATTAATGTGTTGCTTACCCGGTGATAAATAATACTGTTACATATACAATGTTTTCAAATCACAGTATCAATTGGAACATTTAAACTTATTGAGATGTAGGAGGAAGCCATGCCGGGCCCGTGACTTCCCTGGGGATGCCACGGGAACTTGGATTCGGACCTGTGGCACCCCTAGGTTAATTAGTGCAATGCTTTTGAATGTATTATTATACTTTGTATTAAAACTATGTAAGGACCCACTTAGACCTTCACACAATTAAAGCAATGTATGTGTGGTGAATAAAAGAAGCTTATAGGTACTACTTTTTATATGAAGCATTAACATGAGCCGCAATGCCAATTTAACACAGTTTCCAAGGTATCATGACAACTTTATTCCAAAGTTGTGGGTATAAAAATAGCTAGGTATATAGAAGGTAGTAATGTTTGTGCCTTCCTCCTTTACCCGGGCTGAGGACTGGCATCATAATAATTGTATTCAACATATGAAGCGGAGTTACACAAACATTCATCCCTTCCCTTCTATAATATATAATTATTATAGATGTAAAACATTATTGTTTCTTGCTTTCATGCAATAATGCAAACAGATTTAGATGTTTTGCACACTTACTATAAATCTTCCCGAGATCAACAAAGTATTGGACTGATTATGTTTATTTGAGAGATTAGATTACCTTGGGAGCAAGTGAAACCCAAACCTGTATAAGAATACAGGTTTGGGTATCACCTGCTTTCATGTCACCATTTTTTTTACATGTATAGGTATTAATTGTAACGGTCGTTGTGCGATTATACCATCACGCAATCGATGCCATGCCTAGAAATAGTTTTATATACAGTGAACATTGTGCATTCAGGTAAATAGGTACTTACAACATAACACAACGCTAGTTTTGAGCTATTGTAGAATGCTTAGAGTCCTACGTTAGATATGGGATTGGACATGACGTACGCACACAAGCTAGTTCTGAAACAAACAATTTATATTAGCTTTCGCCGACCGAATAAACGGTAACTCTCGGAATGGAAAAGATCCACAAAAGATCAAATGAAAAGAAAAGAAACGAATTAGCTGAAAAACCACAATCAAATTCAAAGAGTATGTAAATCAAATTGAAGATCCACAGACCATTGTAGAAGATTATAAAGCATCGTATTCACGCTTCTTGGCCAATTTTACGCGTATTAATATGGTATCATCCTAGGTTGGCACTCGGGGGAATGAACAAATCTAGTCAGTCTGTGTAAAATTTTGACAGGATACTGCGTGAAAATAACGCTTGCCGATGTTTTTACGGTGTTATTTTGTGATAAATAAATGAAAATAAACGCTAATTGCGAAGCAAGAAGCATTTGTAGAGATCAGAAGAATTCCGGAATAGTGCAATATATTTATAGGAGACGATGCTTTAAGCAAAACATTTACTCTCATTGCAAAAGGGTATCTTTGTGCAATCTACCTGCATAGGAGGTCAGAAAAGAAAATATTTATTTTTGTGGTATAGTCGGTGACGGGCGATAGTAATTAATTCATTGAATGGACAAAAGGAAAGTGTTTACGCTTGATGCGTAGTACGCACACTGGGCGTCATTACGCCGCTTTCGGACAAAGCTGGAGATATTTTGGTAAGTGTCGGGAGATGCACTAAATGATGATTCACTTTGTGGCTGTCTGCTCTGACGAGTTTCTACTGCATTCCCTTTGTAGCGTAAACAAAATCAATGACAAATTTTATTTTTTCACGCTGCTATTGCTACGCGGTGTGCAGGTACAGGTAAACAAATATACATTATAGTAAGTTGTCCTACTGATGTAACTCCTGGGGGTCAAGAAACCACACAGCATGCCATTTTCGAGGTGCTCCATTGTGTTTTGGTAAGTGATTGCAAGCTTATTTTATAGTATAACTTGTAGCTTGAGCCTTTTATTTATATACACACAAAATATCCTTACTCAACTGAAAAGTGCAATTGTTTTTATCTCTTTTAGGCCAAATGCACATCTTGATGCAGGCTAATTAGTATAATAAAACAATGTTTTAACAATCTAGTGTTGATTATATGGCAGAGTAAAGTTTTCAATGTGTAAACACAACCCTTTGTCTTTCTTCTTGTTTTATAAGGCAGATAAGCTTCGTCAACATTTTAATTAGGCTGGTTGCACCATCATATTCATTATCAACAGCCTGATGATGTCCACTGCTGAATATAGGCCTCCCCTAGAGAATGCCACTTTGAGTGGCGGCTCGCTTCCTGCATCCATCAGCTCCTTGCGGTTTTCACCAGATCATTATTACATATAACAGTTAAATTCTCCACATTCTATACCAATGTTTTAACTTTAACTTTGAAAGTTCAATCATGTGAAGTGCAAGTTACTGGCATGGATCAAATCGCAAGGAGCAGGTGAAAAACCATATAGATAGATTTTATTTTTCATAAATCACTCTGCTACTTTTTATCAGACACTCTGCTACTAATCACAGTGTGATTATCACACTTAATTGAATTGTGGCTTTGGATTTCATAATACGAGAGTAGCATAAGCAGTGAATATCAAAACATATAATTTTATTTATGCTTCAGTAAACAAACCCACCCTAAAGACCTAAAGAGTATAATTTTATTAACATTGTGGTGTAGCAGTGAACATTCATCTTGTTTAACTTAAGAAAGTAGCGTTAGATTACTTGTAATCATATGTAGCAGGTTGCTCCTAAATCACATCTCTGTTCCATTTCATAAAGCAAAGTCAATCGCCATTGATCATAAATACATTAGGCATATGAAAAATCACAGGCTGTGAAAAATCGCAGGTGAAATCACAATGACTAAAATAAATCATATGATGAAATGACAATGATTTTAAAGTAGCAATCATTTCCATGCCTACAAGTTACCATTCAATTACAACATTATTTTAACAAATGGTTAAAACATTAAATAGTGCAACACATATCCTCTTAACCACAGTTTTAACTGCAGATTTAACCATAGTTTGAAGAACTGTAGAAGGTGCAGTCCAGAATTAACCGGTTTTTTTACTACTCATCAAATTAGTTAATTATATATTACGAATTATATTATTATAACTATAGTACAAAAATTATATCATTTATTTAAACTAAATAATTAATAACGAAACAAATTACAACCTAATAAAACTAAACTATAAAATAATACAAAAATTCTCTATTGTGGGATGTTAAACCATTCAATAGTTTCAGAAATTATTTTAATACTATTTTGTTGTTAAAATTATCAATCTATCAACAAAATCATGGGTGGTATTTTTAATTTGGTTAAAGAGGATTTGAAGAACATTATTTTTGAATGAGCAGACAAAGACCTGCATTGTCATTTCACTTAAGATGTTCGCGCTGTTCCTTTGCCGGCAAAACTACCCTAGGTCCGTAAAATACTGTGGTACAGCCTTGAGCGGCTGACATGGCTGTGACAATGATGGTGATGATAGGTTGTCCGAAAATATTTTTGTCTTAAACTTACCAAAAGTTCTTAGCTTATGCCCTCAATTTCACATGTTTTCTGTAAATTTTATAAAGAAAATTATATTATTACTCTGAACTTAACTTCTGTGAGTCTATGTCTTATGAAAGCCTTTTCAAAATAAGTTGATTGATGGCTTGAGGCTTGAATGTTTTGAAAGTTAAGCCAGGCTATAGACACCTCTATTATATTTTTACCTACCTCTTTCTTTGTCTTTAAGTTAGATATTACACAATCTACTTCTTGCTGGTCAGCCAGTGTTAGAACTTGTAGGCTGCCCAAAGGCTTAACTTGGCTTACAAATAAGGTTCCTTTTTCCTAAAAATCGAGAATAATACTAAAAAACTCCTGTAGGTTTTTGTACATGATGATGATAAGCGCTACAGTATAAGGCCCTGTAGCTGTAGCGTAGGGGCTGTCGTTTAAACTCACGCAATATTGACGTCCTTACTGCACTTCCATTGTCAGAATGAGAGAAACCATCTGATACCGATATCACAATTGCTCCACAGTAATCTCAAAGAATTAAGATCCAAAAAATATGCAGAATTTCTATTCAGTTGTATTTTTTGGATGCAGTCACAGACAATCAATGCCGACATTATAACTATAAGGACTAGTGAGTGTGGCTCAGAGTTAGTGTGGCAGTGGTACAACGGTATACCATGCGACATTCAAAACTGAAACACTTAGGTTCAATTCTGGCCAATGACTTTTCAATTATGTGCAGGTTTGCACTCCTTACAACGGTGAATGCATCATGAGGAACCAGGGTTAATCAAGAATCATAAAATTTGAGGACATGTCACATGTATCATCCACCACCCCCGCTTGTCCAGCGTGGTGGATTATGGCCTACACTCTCTCCATGTGAGAGGCTGGTGTCCCAGCAGTGGGAAGATTGGGGCTGATGACATATTATAAACTCTTGTCAGTATTGTTACTTTTCCACTATGTAGGTACCACCCAAATTCAAGATGCAATATTTACTAACATTGCACTGACAGTAGAATCAGCTGATAGCAGGGATTACAAACATTTTTGGCTGTGACATAGGTACTCGCCCATGGAAAAGTTTTCATACCAGCTTCATAGAGAACCTCTTGGTTGCTAGGCGCGACGGATGATAGTCAAAAAGCACAGTCAAAAAGTAACCAATTGTTTCCTCCCAACCCAGGACGTCAAAACTGAGATTCATTATGGTTGGCACTAATAAATCTCTGGTGGGAGTTTTGGCGGGAACGCGAAAAAGTTCACGTCGGTGCATTGTATTATTTTACAAAACTTATGCTTTTTCCAGTGTTAATGTTTAAAATTGGTGGTGTTTTACGCATTAAGTGCTGGATTACGAGCATGAGTGTGGGCAAGTGATATAATGTAGTGAAACGTGGTTTTTCGTGTTGCTTCCAAAATTCCATAGAAGCCTCTAGTAAAGTAAACCACCACTTTACTAGGGCATGCCTTAGACTGGATTATAACTTAGACTAGACTATGACTACTCTGACTGTGACTATGACTTGACTTTAAGTGAAAATTTCCATAATACGATGAAAAATTACAAAACTTGACACTGGCTAAATACACTATGTGTGGAGCCAAAATATAAGAAAAAAAAAATCTCTGGTGATTTGACAAATCTGATAGAATTTATAGGTAAAATCATCGTAATTCTGATATCGCTCAACCATTTCGTGGTGACAACCCTAAAAAGTAGTTGATTCAACTGTCAGTGCAACGTTAGTAAATATTGCATGTTGAATATGGCTCTGGTATAGATATTAAACGGCAGAACTGATCTTAGTGACATTTGGTGTGAAGATACTTACGTAGGATACTTTTTACCGCGATATTTAAACTGTCCACGCGAGCCGCGGGCATCAGGTAGCTCCTAAAAACCATACAACGAGCTTAGGTTTCGTAAAGTCTATTTTTTATTCTGTGGTAAAGCTGCCCTCGTACTGATCTCGATACAGCCAGGTTACTAACCTATACTAAGACCCAGGTAGACCCAGTCTCAAACGCTATCATCTTACAGAACTGGTTTGTATACGCATGCATTATGTCTTCGTCGCGCAGATTACGCGACAACTATCGATTTTTACAATCCCTAACAATATAAATTCCTTCCAAAATATATGTATAAACGCTCGCGTTGTTTGTTTGTTTGATTGATTTATTTATCCATGATTCTCGCCCTTTGACTACAACTCAATGGGTCTAAATCTCAAATATGTCCATAATATGCCTATTATACCTCGCGTTGAGTAAACGAAACAAATTACAGTTGCAAAATATGAAATTTAAAGATACCGTCATTTTAGATCTGGATTATTAGCCGTGCATATTGGCCGTGTAGTCCCGGTTTGCGAATAAGACCACTGCCTCTCTTCCCGTGGGTGCCGTAAGATCCGGTTAAGAGAATATTCAGGGAATGGGCAGCAGCATTCTCCTCCGTACATTAAATTAAAATCTTATGCGATCACCAAGCCGCCTGCCAAGCGTGGTATGGCAAATTCCCGCCTATGATAAGCATCTAAAGTGGCGTTTTATGCCACTAACAATGCTCGAGGAATGAACCAATAATTTAATTTAATTAATCAATTCAACCAGCGTCATTGTTTCCTAACAAATATAATCTGGGAGTTTTTAAGGCTAGAGTGTACCGGTATCTTCTAGGCAAGCATGCTCCGTCGACCGCGTCGTTTCTTACCATTAGGTGAGACCGTGGTCAAATGTTAGCCTATCGTTGATTAAAAAAAATCTAGTAGTACACACTTCATCCATAACTGAAGTTGGGGGTGGGCTTTCACGGCAAAAAGGAAGAATATCGATGAAATTTTTTACGCAACTTACACCGACCAAAATCAGTACCTACCAAAGAGGTATATGTACTACAAGTCGTTGGTATCTACAGATTGTTTTTATTCCGGAAAATTCAGTGGTATCGCTAGAAAACGGGTGAATTTCGGATTAAGCCGTAAATTGTGTTTGTTAGTGTCTTTCTTTCTAGCTGCAATGTATCGTAGTGATTTTTTTCACACAACATTTTATGTGCCATATAGTCTACTTTTAACCAAGAAAATTGACCACACGGGTGAAACGGTGGGCTGTATCTATGGTATTATTATAATCTTTAGACCCGATTTCACCAACGTTTATTCCAAGTATACGGCTATTCGTTACTCTTGGATACAGCTTATTTACAAATGAAATTACACAAAAAAGACGCCATTTTGATTGTATCCAAGGAATAAGTCTTATTCCTTCACAAAATTGGTGGTATAAGGGCTATATTCGCGTAACACGGTTGTTCTCGGAAAGTTATACCTGGAATAAAATTTATTATAGTTTGGTGAAATCGGGCCTTAGTTGGGTAATCCTTGAACGCGGGAAAGATCGCATGCGCCAAGTTACTGTTCACCCCTCAGAATAATCGTGGCTATAATATCTACAAGCATCTCTATTATAGATACACCTACTTTTATTTGTTTTGTATAGATACTTATGTACACGTTGTAAGAAAGTTTTCTTCATATCTTCTGATGTTACGCTGTTGCTGTTCGTTTAGCACCTCAGGGCTTCGTTCTCTATATTCGATTAAAGTTTCGAGTTGGTTAATCACCGGCCCCCTTATTACCTAACTCGCAACAGGTTTGCGACAGGCGTAAATCTCGCGGTGATTGCTGTCATACATCATTAGTGGTGTCGAGCATGTATGCTACGCTACTGCTGCTTTGCTACTGCTGTCGCATTGCTGTTGCAAATTTTACGTAATTACCCCGCCGGTAATGTTCCCTGTAACTGTAGCAACGAATGTCACTATGTCGGAGTAGCGCTAACCGACCCGTAAACCAGCCTGTAACTTACAGGCCACATCAGCTGCCGATTAGTACGTTTAACCGACGGGTAGGTATAGTAAAACTCGTCGCAAGCTCGCACGTGTTTGATTATTTTAGTTTGCATGCGGCAAATACTGAGATCCACGGAACAGAAAGCTACCAACCCCGTTGATTACGCTAAGCAGGCGATACTGCTATAATAATCATAAACTATGTTCTTGTTTCTGTGCTGGGATCTGATTACTTATGAATATCCACCATACACTAATGTAAATACAACATTTCTGCCACAGATATCTACTATTCTCTGCTTATAATCATTGTATTTAAACAGGTACTCAAACAATTTCTGAACAGTAGACCATGTTACCTATTTTATATTTTTGTTTTATGTTGTTTTTATTTTGATTATTTTGTCGACATAAAACCATATTTCACGTACTTATCTATATGTATTAAATTTCCCATTAAACTAAACAATGTTGAATTCGTTACATTAATTTAATTAGTTGATAGTTGATACCCCTTTTGTAGAGGTAAATCCTCACTTAAATGTTTTCTATGGAAATTGGTAATAATGTTTATAATTTTATGCTTTTCTTTTTTTAATGGGAAGTGGTAGAATTTATCAAAATATAAGGAAAGTTTAATAGAAGAAGAACTTGGAAGAATCGCCAAAATTCGTAAACTAATGGCGTATATAACGCTTATAAAAAAACGAATTGCAACGCCTCTTTTTGCTAAAGAGGGTATTTGCCGATCAAAAAAGTCACCTTTCCAAGCATGTTTTTTAACTTGTAATTTATACATTATATTCCAAAACAACTCGATGCGGTCGTTATGTTAGGAAAAACAGTTATTTCTCCTTATTTTAAAATCTCATCAACAGCCAGAAGACGTCCACTGCTGAACACAAGTCTCCCCCATAACACGCCACTTTTGACGCTTATCAGGTTTGCCAATAATCACCACGCGTGGCAGGCGGCTTGGTGAAGATTTTAAACTACCGAGCAGAATGCTGCCCATTCCCTGGATGTTCCCTTAGCCGGCTCTTACGGCACCCACTTCGCCTCCTTATTTATCTATCCTTTATAATATACTGATATTAAAGTGAAAAGTTATCAGTTTCTTTGTCTGACTTGACACACAAAGAAACTTCGTTTGGACTGGCCTGATAGCTCAGTTGGTAGTAGCTCTGCCTTCTGAACTGTAGGTTGTGGGTTTGATTCCTACCAACAGGACAAACATTTGTGTGATGAACATAGGGGTTTGTTCTGTGTCTGGGTGTTATATTGTATTCTATGTATGTATTTACAAACAAAAAAGTATCTAAGTATTCTATCAGTTTGTTCGCATAGTACAAGCTTTGCTTAGTTTAGGGCTAGATGGCGCTGTTTGAAATGTCCACACGTATTTATTTATTTACTTTCAAATCAATATGGTTGAACCGATTTGAATAAACTTTGCACATAGCGCAGCAGACAAACTAAGCATAAGAAAGACGACATAAAAGTGCAATATTACGATACACAGCACACGAACAAACAAAGTGAACTAGAAGCACTAAGGCCCGATTTCACCAACGTTTATTCCAAGTATAAGGCTATTCGTTACTCTTGGATACAGCTAATTGACAGATGAAATTACACAAAAAAGACGCCATTTTGATTGTATCCAAGGAAGAAGTCTTATTCCTTCACAAAATTGGTGGTATAAGGGCTATATTTGCGTAAAACGGTTGTTCTCGGAAAGTTATACCTGGAATAAAATTTATTCTAGTTTGGTGAAATCGGGCCTTATACTACCACACGACAGAATAAATAATAGTACACTACTCATGCAAAGCACTCGTACTACTTGATTAATATGCGCCCTTTTTCTTTGTTCTCAACCTTCCTTCGGCTCGTGCTTCACTTGGTATTGCGTTCGGGGTTATACACTCGGAATATAAACACTAGTTTTTCTTCGTGGCTCTGCGTCTGAGATTGCTTATGTGGCTATGGATGGTTTACTCGTTTTTTATATATGAGTGGGAAACAAGCATACTGCCTGCCCAAATGCCCAATGGTGAGCAGTTACTGATACTGTCTCTCATGGCTGCACAAAAGGGAGCAATGCGTCGCCTTTGCTCCTTTTAAAACACACGAGTTGCCAGCACACCTTTTTGCTGGCAACGCGGCATTGCTCCTTTTTTCTCGTCTCTCTTATTGAAGAGTGTTTTATACCTATGTATTTCTTTTGCGTTTTATTATTAGACGTTTTCAGCGCGTAGGAACCATATTTATTAAAGACTTGCTGGCCCACCTTATGTACATCACAGTTTATAGTATTTATTATTTCCTCTGTGAGTTCTTCCTTGTCATGTAGGCAAGTGGTCAACCCTGCAGTGCACGGGCGGTAGACTAAATTGTCTTTCCCTTGTTTTACTCCACTTGACAAGTAAGCAAGTATGAACAAAGTGACATTAAACGGGGAAAGACAATTTTGTCTACCGTCCATGCTAACTCAGCTGGTGTCAGTTCCACGAAGCTGCCCAAAGGCTTTTTGCTTAATGACTGTTGTTTCACGACAAAAAATAGTCGATCAGGCGGGCGACGACCCATGGGTGCATGGGTACTGGCATTGGCAGTCACGCAGACCACTCAAACTCATGAGTTTGCATCACAATCGCATTAGCTCTTGGTTCCGAGGTTATAACGAACAAGCAGAAAGACAAATCTTGCTTTTTATAAATATAGATTCTACTTGTACATGCTACTCATTGCGTTTAAAAATAACTTTATGTTTACAGGAAAATTGTATTTTAGGCTCATTACGGTTCAAGAGTCGTGCAAAATTTTAGCATTGCCAATTTTTGTTTGCTGAACGTTAGCGTCCGTAAGGAGTTTAACATATTTATGACCGTGACACTGACAAATGTACAGTGTCCCACAACAGTGTTTTTTTTTTTTTTTTTTTTTTATCATGCGCACAAATATAAATTAAACTAAAAACCATCAAGTTTGAAGCAAAAGGGGTGGCTTCAGCATTGTGCCGCATGCACGTTTTCACGTGCACGCAGCGCTGTTTTTCAAGCCATCCCTCGCTCGGACTGATGATCGCCGAGAGAAAAAAAAACAGTTTTTACCTATATAGTGAAAGCTGTCTTAGCTCAAACAGTGGTAAGTGGCTACTAAGACGATGACAGCACCCATGCGAGCACGTTTATTACAGCAGTCAAACATACAACGGAATAATGTATTCATCACACTATCATCACACTATCATCACACTATCACACTATCACACTAATATTATAAAGGCGAAAGTTTGTGTGTATGTGTGTATGTTTGTTACTCCTTCACGCTCAAACGGCTGGACAGATTTGGATGAAACTTAAAATAGAGATAGCTTATATACTGGCTTAAAACATAGGATACTTTTTATCCTGGAAAATTAACCCGTTCCCGTAGGAAAGCCCTATAAACTCAACTTCGTAAATAGTCAATGAATTTAAGTAAAGTAAAGACTGTATTATGTACTAACGGCCAAAAAATATTATCCTGGAAATATAGAAAGATCCTGTGGGATAACGTTCTCTCTTAGTTTCGACATAACGCAATTAAAATGGTCAAAATGTAGGTAAATCAGAGGCTGCAGCATTTGGTACTAAAAATGAAATATACTTTCCATTCTGGATAAATACATGGTTCCTGTAGAATAGGATTATTAATTAAAATCCAATTCTTACACTAATTTGGATGATAATAAGGGCAAAATACGATCTAAAAAACAAAATACTTTCTATTTCGGAAAGAAAATATTTCCTGTGGGATACCATTATTATGAACTAAGCGTCCCGCAAGAGCAAGTACGTAGCAAGGTGGCATGTGGTAGAAGTTGGGGTTTTTAAGAGTCGGGTTGTATTTGTAGCGAAGGTGACCTGTGGTAAAAGTTGGCTTTTTTTTTCGAGGGTGCTCTGTTCGCTGGGCCGCAAGCGACCCGCGAGAGTAAGTTTGTGCAAAGGTGACCTGTGGTAAAAGTTGACGTTTTTTTTTCGAGGGTGCTGTGTTCGCTGGGCCGCAAGCGGCCCGCGAGAGTGAGTTTGTAGCGAAGGTGACCTGTGGTAAAAGTTGACGTTTTTTTTCTTCGAAGGTGCTCTGTTCGCTGGGCCGCAAGCGGCCCGCGAGAGTGAGTTTGTAGCCAAGGTGACCTGTGGTAAAAGTTCACGTTTTTTTTTTCGAGGGTGCTCTGTTCGCTGGGCCGCAAGCGGCCCGCGGGAGTAAGTTTGTAGCGAAGGTGACCTGTGGTAAAAGTTGACGTTTTTTTTTCGAGGGTGCTCTGTTCGCTGGGCCCGGATAATCCTAATATTATATAAATTCGAAAGTTGTCGCGTATGTTTGTTCCCTCTTGACGGTTCAACAGCACGTGGTTTCTTTTTATCCGCGGGTGAAACCGCGGGGCGCAGCTAGTTTCTATAATATGATAGAGCTGGACCCAAAGATTATAAAGCCCGTTGGTAGCTCGTGAACATAATTTCTCGTACACACACGACTCACCTGCGCGGGCAGAGGGCGAGGTAACAAAACGAGACAAAGTCATACGAAATTACAAAGGACAGAGCAGGATGGAACAAAAGACATCAACGGGTTCCCGTGATTTTTATGAAAATAGTAATTGAAATACACTACTAATTTTCGTATGAGGGGAAGTTGTATCATTGGTCACCTCTGGACCGCATCCTCACTTATAATCAGATGAGATATGTTCAAGGGCAAGCTTATCAATCAACAAAAAAAAACGTTTTGAAACCCGTAAAGTCTGATAACCAATTTACTTACTACTTTTCTTTCACCATTGTGAGAGCAAGTGTAAGTTCCGCACATTTGAAAAGTCATTGGTGCAGCGTTGGTGGACGTGATCCTGGGTGGATTTGAAATTTGCCTGGGCTACCGTTGAGCCACAGTCGCACAAGTTCGCTCGTACTCTGTAAACTTTACAGTGTAATACGAGCGAAACAGTTAAAAAAAAACTTGTAAATTATATCCTTTTTACCTTTTTAGTAGTGTGGCCCTGCGATGAAATATAGAGTAGATCCACGATCGCCGCCTCGAAAACGGCCACCATTTAAACAAGGCATATGCCTTGTTTTTGCTCAGTCGCGTGTGTCCGCGGTTAATGAAAGTGATGTAACTCACATATTATTGTTTTACAACTCTATTACGGGGTTCTGTGAGTGACCTTTATTGCGGCTTCTACGAAAGTTTTCACCATCCATAATGCGACTTGCCACTTTGTCCGACAGAATGGAGAAAGCCTATTTGTTTCTGTTGTGTGTCAGAGTATCAGACCAATTGATATTTATGATTGTTTTGGGTTGTCTCATAGCAAAGGTCGAACGACCTTGATTCTAATACAAATTGGAAGAGATTTGTCCCCAACACGTGACTGTAAGTAGATCGAGCGTATTTTGAAGCAAACATAGTCATCATCGGTTCAGCACATAATCGTGAAAACGTTACAACAGTTAGAAATAATCCACCTACACCAACTTCAAATGCCTTGAAGTTTCGGCAAGTTTAGACCTGGCAGACCTTTTAATCTATTATCAGGGTCACCTTGGCTATTATTAGGCGTAGGCTTCATCGGGATATTCGCTGAGGTAGGTAAGGGTGTGAAGGGCACATTCTTACGGGTCTGCCAGGTTCCGGCACAGGGTGCGCAATGGCATACCAATTTTTTTTACATAATTAATCAATGGTTAACTGTTGCCAGAACTTTCATTCGGGTAAATTTGGCCAAAAAAAATACGTCATTAAATTTCAATTCTTTATATGACTCGGCAGGATCGGAACTGGCAGACCTGGTTTTTTTTACATATTTAGATGTCGGTTAACGATCTAATGATAGCCTATTGGGGTACCCGATGACGTAGGTATTTGTGCAGTTGGCTCTCGCACCATTATGTGATTACGGCGTGATTATCGCTCACTCTAGTAACCTTTTTTATACTGCTTGACGTTTCCCGGAATAGCTAAGATTTTTTTGACTCTATTAATAAGAAACAGGCAGATGCTCTGTACAATAAAAAAGGAAACACCTGCTAACGTTACTTCGTTAAAATATTGAGCATTCGTAAATTAGCAATCACCAATCCTCAATAAGACTTCGGTAATGTAGAGTCAGAGTAACTATTTATGTATCATCACACTAATATTATAAAGCCGAAAGTTTGTATGTGTGTTTGTGTGTATGTTTGTTACTCCTTCTAACGGCTGGACGGATTTGGATAAAACTTGGAATATAGATAGCTTATGTACTGGATTAACACATAGGCTACTTTTTATCTGCGGGTGAAACCGCGGGGCACAGCTAGTTTAATATACGTTAAAAGACGTATTTTACGGATCGTCAAAAAAGTTTAAAATATTTATTCTTCGTTATACATAAGACTGTCTAACATCGCAATAAAATATGTAGGTGTCAGTGAACAAATAAAAATTTCGCTTGGCCCCTAGAAGAGACGAAATTCTACATGAATTTTGTGCCGCAAGTAAGCGTATAGCGCATAGTCATCTGCCATAGTCGATTGTGTAAATTGATAGAGGATAAGATTTATTGGAAGCGCATACTGTTAACAAGGCGCCTCTATCTGGATGCGACGCGTCATTTTTTTTGTGCTCTGTGGTAGGTATGCAAACTGTTTACTCATTGTTATTAGTGTGGATCTAACTAACTAACTAACTAGGATGGCGCAGTGACCCAAAATGAGTCTTGGCCTCCGATAATAAGAGCCGCCACTTCGATCTATCCTGAGCTAGCTCCTGCCAGTTTTCGAACTGGAGCTCACGCAGGCCCTTGTCTACTTCGTGGAACTACCTATGGGTAAAATATCACACTACCTAAAACTATAGGAAATAGAGATCATTCTCAGTTAAAGTTGTAATACGTGACCGTAAATAAATTGGCCGTAATAATCCCATTTCCGGACAAGTTCCTCATTTTTTGTCCGCGATAATCGTTTCCTGTGATGCTTAAAAACATCAAAAGTGAGCAAGGATGGGACTCTCTTGGCAAACATTAACAGCTGGTTTGATAGACTCGAAAATCTCATGCTGGTGTTAGTAGAGTAAAAAACTAAGGACATAATTAGTGGGTACCTTTTAAAAAAAATAACACATGTGGCGGACAGTTTGCATAAAAATATATTATGTAAATCGTAAACAATCAGTTCTCTTGTTTTCGTAATTTCGGTTTGAATTTCTAATCCTTTTTTTTACTTGCGTAGGAAACATTTCTCCTCTCAACACATGCCCAATTCAACCTTAGAATAACTACTGATCTTTTCTGAGTGAAATTATATTATTTTAGCACGGCCATCTATATTAATGTGTTAGTGGTGTACCTATGAGTTGGAGGTAGCAAATGTGACTCTTGCGACAGTTGCAACCAATAGTACATTATATGATATAAGTGTGCAAAGTTGATCATCGCACTCGAGGCCAATTTACCAGGAAGATATAGGTGCACGGAATTCATCATTTAAAGAAAAGAGCACAAATTAGTCTTGTATCGTATACTTATGTGTTTTTACCACCATATACCCAAATTCCCCTCTTGGGCCCTACTATAATGATTTGTTATTTTATACGCATATCTCAATAATCTTATTGCGCCCCCCCCCCCCTTAAGGAATTTCTGTATCCGCGCCTGGGACTCTATAAGGTAATTTTTTTTTCTCTGAACTTTTTTTTATGTTAATGAATGAAGTGACGAGCCAGTCGTTCGGCTGCCCGTAACAGTTGAAGCAAATCTCAAAGTTTAAAGGATTTTAGTTACGATGACGCGAATACGCGACGAATACAGAATCCGTAAAAATGCGTCCTCGTAGGATTGATCCATGAAAGTTTTATTAAGGATTTATTGCATTTTATAGCACCAAGATTTTTATTATATTAGCTGTAAGTATTTCCTATTCAAAAAAAGAAATGAATCGTTCATACCGTTTATGGTTTTTGCCATAGAATTATATAGCTTACCCTCTGTCTTTGGAATGGTAGATGCCGACTAGACAGTGCCGAGGTAGATTCCAATGTGTTTTTTTATTAGTGAATCGGGATAGGTCTCAGCAATCTTAGCAAACATCACTGTCATCATCATCATCATCATGATCAGTATAGTATTGTGTATATTCACCTTCCTATATAAAACTTTACTCGCAGTAGGAAAAGTTTACTTGTCGAATTGAATGTTTTTTAGATCATTATCATCATCTGGTCACTGAAAATATGACATCATAAGCTGGAAGGCTGGAAGATGGCCACTGCTGAACATAGGCCTCCCCTAAAACGGGGGGGGGGGGGGGGATTTGCTATAATCAAGAAAGAAAATACATTTATTCATGACACACAACACAACATTACACTATATGACATTACAATTACAATATCCTGATACATACAATAACAACACAAGTACAATGATAAACATGTAAACACAAACAGTGCAAACCTCGTTTGGCATGCGGCTTCATGATCGCAGAAGATTTTAATGTGCTGAGGATAATGGTGCTGCTCATTCTCTGGATATTCATCTATCTATAATTCTATAATCGAACCAGCTAGGAAGAAACAAGCTACAGTTGAAGTAACCTTCCCGGTTGAGAGAGTACTAATTGGATTAATTTAATTCTATCAAACGCCTGTTGACCTCCCAACGCTAACAACTGCAATCTCAATGAGCTGCACTCTATTAAATTCTGCTAACTCTGTCCGTTGATAAAATTAAAATATATATACAAAGGACATAGGGAGCCTGAACTTTACTACGGTCCCCTTCTAACATTTGAGCACCACTGGCTACAAAGAGCAGTGCGGTGCAATATGCATGCCATTGTCAATACGGCCGACCTACGTAAGTCTATTGTTTCACTTATCAACACAAATAATAACCGGCCAAGTGCGAGTCGGACTCGCGCACGAAGGGTTCCGTACCATTATCTATAAACCCCAGCAAAAAAATCACGTTTGTTGTATGCCCTAAAAATTAATATGTAAGGACATATTTATTTTTTCTGTTTTTTTAGTATTTTTTGTTATAGCGGCAACAGAAATACATCATCTGTGAAAATTTCAACTGTCCAACTATCAGGGTTCATGAGATACAGCCTGGTGACAGTCAGACAGCGGAGCCTTAGTAACAGGGTCTGTTTTACCCTTTGGGTAAGGAATCCTAAAATGCTCTTTTTCATTAAACTTGACAAATTTGCATTGTAAGACTCGGTGCGTCACAGACAGCGTTTTTGTTGAAAATAAGCAACATTGTCATACTGCTTATGTAGAACGATATTAGTACATTACTGCAGCGGCCAGCATCAGAGGTATTGATGGCCGCTAAACCACGACAGATATGGATTTTTATACAACTTTTGCCGGCCGCTGCTCGCCAGTACAGCAAGTTCGATTTATTTCGAAGAAGGTTGTCAAAATAATACTCACATTTCCAAGCATGCTTGAGAAAATGATATTTTGTATACGAGTTCGTTTATGATTATTACTGAAGAAGAGTCGTGGCCTGGTTCTGTTTTTCATGATTACAAATTATTTTTTCTTTGAAAGCTACTGTAGTCCGAGGTCTGAGTATGAAAGGTTTATTAAAGAAAATAAGAAAAATGACGTTTTTATTATGTCATAAGTTTTTAAGATTTAATTAAATTCGGCTCTGCAACATGACTAAAATCCGATAAGGCCAACTAACAACAACCTTAGAACAACATTAGCGTTTAGCACTAGGTAGTAACAATTCATCATCATAATCATCATCAACAGCCTGAAGACGTCCACTGCTTAACATAGGCCTCCACCAGAGAGCGCCACCTTGAGCGGCTTCTCGTCTCCTGCATGCATCTGCTCCCCGCGGCTTTCACCAGATCGTCGGTCCACCGAGTGGGGGGGGGGGGCCGACCTACGCTGCGTTTTCCGGTTCGTGGTCGCCACTCGAGAACCTTTCTTCCCCATCGGTTGTCAGTTCTGCGAGCGATGTGGCCTGCCCATTGCCATTTCAACTTGCTAATTCTAAGAGCTATAGCGGTCATTTTAGTCCTCCTGCGGATCTCCTCGTTCCGAATCTTATCCCGCAGGGAAACACTGAGCATAGCTCTCTCCATAGCTCGTTGCGTGACTTTAAGCTTACTAATGAGGCCAACAGTAAGAGACCACGTTTCAGTTCCATAAGTCATCACTGGCAACACACATTGAATGAACACCTTTGTTTTCAGTTTTAGTAACAATTATTCGAAATAAAACTACAAACATAGCCACTGAACTGAATGTAGGAGGAACGTAAGTTAGTTGTACTTACTTATAAATAAACAGATGGCAATGCGGCCAGCATGTTGGGTACGCTACCTACCGGTAGTGGGCTGGAGCACTTGGACTGTCTATAGGCCATCGCGGCTATTATACAGTCCATAAGTGTTCTTTGTAGTAGGTAGTGTAGCTAGTTTAGTTTAGCTTAGTTTAGTTTAGTTTTCATTATTGTAGTAGTTAGCTTGAGTAATAAAGGCACATTGCCCGTTAAAAAAAAAACAGATGTCACGTTAGCAATCATGTCGACAACTCGACATCAATAACATTAACAGGGCTTCTAGAGTCATCATCATCATCATCAACAGCCTGATGACGTCCACTACTAAACATAGGCCTCCCCTAGAGAGCGCCACTTTGAGCGGCTGCTCGCCTCCTGCATCCATCGCCTCCCCGCGGCCAGCGGATCGTCGGTCCACCGAGTGGGGGGCGACCTACGCGGCTTCTAGAGTATTCCACCCAAACTATTATTTGTACCTATGCTATTTTTAACTTTCGGTAATGTTGAGGGATTACGTTGGGTTTCCTGTACTTAGTTCTCTCTAGAGCTATACCTATCTATAGGCAGATTTTCGAGAGCTTAGACGCTATAGGTCATGCCAGTGTGGTCGTTTTGGCAACGGTACTGAAGGCTAGTGAATTTGCGTTGGGACTTGTGGAAATCTGAGGTATTTCTTTCCGTAATCCAGAAATTACCAAGCGAAGCGTCCCGTTGCTCCCATATCTATCTATTCTATATAACTATATCTATAAAGGTTTATGCGTATATATACAAAGCTGGAGTTATCCAAGCGCCCTCAATGGGTTCCAAGGGGGCAACAAGGGAAAGGCATCGATTTTTGGCACCCTTCGAAATACGCGGCGGCGGGGGCGAGGCGAGTCATGCAAGATGGCGTCGCAGCCCGGACCTGCCTCACGCTGAGTCGCCGGCCAAGGTCGCGGCCGCGGTACCACCGCTGCGCCTCCCAAAATACAAAAATCTCCGTCAACAGCACACCAACGTCTCACTCTAATGGCGTTAGAAACATCACCCATCTCTCTCCCACATACGCCCGTGAAATGTTGAATTATGCCACTCGATAGTAATGTTAGGAGCGGCTAGGGTTGTCGACCTTGCAATGGGGCTGATTCGCTGATGGGGTAATCATCCCCGGGTAGAAAGCAGGATCGATACAATGGTCGATTTCATTTAGATGAGAACAGGTAGAGAAAGTTTTGTTTTCACTCTAGGTTTTTAACTCACTTCAAACAACTTAACAATATCCATTTTCATTGCACTATGAAGTTAGGAGTACATAGTAATTCATCAAATATTTAGACGAAAGCTTATATTAACCATCCAGTCATAAAGCTTAAAGTTCTGAGAGTGCATACAACTGCCCGTAGAAAACAATCGGCCAGCAGCCCTAATCATAGCAAACCTTATCTAAATTATGGAAAATTTTGGAATGCGACATGTACTTTGTCGTAGTCACACCCTCGTCTATTTATATACATCTGTCTCTTTCTAATAGCTACCTACGAAGTTCTATGGGGTTGTGGTAGGGAGAGCACAAAAGATTTTGGGATAATGTTTTTTTCGCAAACTGCACCACATGAAAAGGTTTAGTGCAAGGATTCCTCACGGGTGGGTCATAGACGCTTCCGCCAGCCAGATTTCTGTGTTCATTTACAAACATTAGTGGTAGTAATTAAATAAGTTTGTTTATTAAGACTGGCTATTTGTGTAGTGATAATGTTACGTGATTAAAATGTTTTGATCGCAGCTACCACGCCAGAAATGTGAGTTATCTTTGATTGATTCGGGGTTTTGATCAATTAAAAGTAAAATATTACTGGGAGGTCTTGGAAATGACGAGCTTTCATTAAAATTGTAGCATGAGAAATCTAAACAGAAAACAAACTTTTCAAAATGTCAATCTAAATGCAAGAAATAACAGCTAATACATATTTAAAATAGTTTGGTACGACTTAGTTTATTTTGCAGACTACTCATGTACGTAATATATCAATAGCAAGCACCATACAATATTATCATTATTTTTTTTAATTTAACCAGTGAAAGAACATTTAATCATACTTCGTCAAAATAAGCCCAACACGTCCCTACTGGGATACGGGACTAATCTTGATATGTGATATTGTCATCATCATCATTATCATCAGCTTGAAGACGTCTTCTGCTGAACATAGGCCTCTCCCATAGAACGCCATTGAGCGACTGCTTGCCTCCTGCATCCATCGGCTCCTCGCGGCAGATCGTCGGAAATTGTCATATATCCCATATAAAAAAGGTCAAAGGTTAAAGGTGTCTTACGCGAATTTGTATTTTTCTTTGTGGCAATATAATGCTGCTGCTATGGTATAACGGCACGTTTTCGTTTTAAATGCCATATTATAAAATAGAATAATAATAGTACCAAAAAAAATGAATAATGTGACAAGTCTAAAAATGAAAGTAAATTTTAAAATGCTGATAGTGTTTATATGGAAAGAGACGTATAATGTACGTATGCGGTTTGTTCTCACCTTAATCTGAACATGACCTACGATTTTATACAAAATAAAAACAACACAGCTATAGGTACGTATGGCTAATAATATAGATACCACATCTAAATGTATATGTAGATATTTAAACATGTGTATTGTGGTTTGATAAATAAACCTTAATAGGTATTATCACCCAGTTGGCAGTGTTCACAAAGGTGACATTGCTTTATTTATTACTCACAATCGTTATGATAAATATTGGCATTTTGTATTATCTTTCGACTCATCACATTCGCCATCGACTACATTGAAATAGTGTTACTGACCTACGACTTAAACGTCGTAAAACAGTTAAGGATGTGTTAGCTATTGCTACCAAATAAGCCATACTGTTTGTTCTTTATGCCAAATTATTTCTTATTGTTCTCGTTCGTATGTTCCTATTCTTACTCATATTTACATACAATACACTTTCACCCCTGATTTGCATATTTAAAACCTTTAACTTGTTTACATTAACAATGAAACGTATTTACTCAATGCCACCGTTTTTCTTGTTTCAGTTCTAATGACTTAAAGTGGCACGGCTATGACGTCGTTCGCTAACTTGGCGCAGTCGCTAGCGGCGAGCTTGCCATCCACATCAGCCGGCCCCAGCGGAGCCTCGGGCCGGAGCTCTACAGACCACGAGGAACCGTTTGTCATGTCACACATACTGAATAACCTGCTAGAAAACATGACGATAACGTCGCCACTCACTTCGGTGGCGACCACTCCCGTCCCCACGACGGCGGCATCGTCCAGCGTCACTTACGACATCTGGTCGGTACCTCCCATACCCACTCCGATGCAGACGCCGATCGGGTCCAGTCGGGAGTCGTACAATGTGACGTCCAACAACAACAATCAGCCATCTAAGGAGGATAACTCGAGCGGATCGCCTGGGACGTCGTCTTCGGTGACGTCGATCAGCTGTTTCCGGTGCGAGGAGCGATCACCGACGACGCGGTGTCTAGAGTGCAATGACCTGTTCTGCCACGAGTGCTGCCACAAGCCTACTTCTGACTGCCAGCTGCGTGAGCACACGCTGCTTCCTATACACCAGATATCACCCATCGGCGCTCGCCCGTCGCCCAACTCGATCAACTCCGGTCCCCTGAACTGTGGTTCCTTCAACTCCGGCTCACACACTTCAGGCTCACATAATTCAGGTTCACTCAACTCCGGCTCAATGAACTGTGGTTCACTTAATTCCGGCTCACTTAACTGCGGTTCACTCAATTCAGGCTCACACAACTCCGGTTCGCTACAGTCCGGCTCGCTCATTTCAAGTTCCCTCAACTCGAGTTCCTTAAATTCGGGCTCGCTTAATTCGGGGTCTCTTAACTCCGGGTCGTTTAACTGCAGTTCATTCAACGCCGCTTCTCTCAACTCTCCTTCACTTAACTCTACTGCGCTCAACTCGCTCAATTCCCTGAACGCACTCAATATGCTCAACATCGACAAGAACGACATGTTGACATGCGATCTGCACAGCGAGTTCGCTCGATACTACTGCGAGAGTTGCGTCCTGTTCATTTGCCACGAGTGCTCGCAGTGGCTCCATAAGGACCACAACTTCACGCCAATACGAGGAGCGCTAGACGTGTGCCGCATAGGAGTTTTCAAAGCGATAGAAGAGACAAAGACGGGAACCAAAGCGATCAAAACTGCGATCGACCGCGCCGTTGCCATGTCTAAGGCCTACGAGAAGGAGACAGCCGAGGCAAACATGAAAATAAGAAAAGCTATGCGCTGCTACGCGCAAGCCGTTGAAGATAGAGAAAAGTATTTACTAGACAAAGTGGAGAAGATGCGACAGGCGAAGATGACCGAGCTCACCGACCATATGAACACACTGCGCGGCATCCTCGCTGGCCTCGCGCACACTAACGAGACACTCGTACGGAGCATGGACTCTGAAGGAATCGACCTCTTCATGGCCAAAGAGAAGGGAAAAGCGTCAGTCGACTACTTCTCGTGCATGTTCAAAAGTATGTACATAACCGAAGAGAGAATAATGTTCATCCCGCCCAATTATGACCTTGTGGACCAGTTGAAGAGGCAATGCGACGTCCAGCCGGCGCCGGCTGGCATGCACTCCTCGCTGCAGTCTCGCCAGTCCCTGCTATCCATGCAGTCGATCCAATCCGCGCAGAGCTTCCCGCCTCTCAACTACACGATGCCCTCCACGAATAGCCTTCGCTCCTTGCCGGAGTACACGAGTGGGCACACGCGGTCCACGAACTACTACGATCACAGCATCTCGTCCAGCATCAGTATGGAGACGAACCCGTCGCGCGGTATCGGGCAGGCCATCCCCGGGTACTGGATGTCGGTGACCGTGCGGCCGGCGCGCAGCCCCGTGCCCGGAGTGCCCGTGTTCTCCTTCGGCAGAGAGGGCCAGGACGAGGGCCAGGTGTCTCGACCCTGGGGGCTCTGCGTCGACCGGGAAGGAAACATCATCGTGGCCGACAGACGAAACAATAGAATACAGATATTCAACTGCCGCGGGGAATTCAAGACCATGTTCGGTTCCAAGGGCACGGGACCCGGCGAGTTCGACCTACCCGCTGGAATAACGACGGACACTTACGGGCGCATTATCGTGATCGACAAGGACAACCACCGAGTTCAAATATTCACATCGTCCGGGAATTTCATTCTCAAGTTCGGCTCGTTCGGGAAAGAGTGCGGCCAGTTCCAGTACCCGTGGGATGTGGCCGTGAACACGGTCGGCAACATCGTGGTGACCGATACGCGGAACCATCGCATTCAGATGTTCACCAGCGACGGCAGCTACATCACGAAATTTGTATTCGAAGGTGCAAACCCAGCGAAACTGTTAAAAGGGCCGACGACCCCACGTGGCGTGTGCTACACCACATCGGGCAACATCATAGTTTCGGACTTCGAGAACCATCGACTGTTAATGGTGGACCCGACGCTGTCGAAGGTGTTGCACTGCGTGGGTCGCGAGGGCTCCGGCATCGGCGAGCTGAACCGTCCGTCGGGCATCGTGACCGACGATGACGGTCGCATCATAGTGGCCGACTCCAAGAACCACCGCGTGCTGGTGTTCACGTCGGAGCTGCGCATCCTGTGGGCCGTGGACCTGAAGAGTCCGGGACTGGACGACAAGGACCGGCCGAGCGACGTGGCGCTCACCACCGATGGTTACCTGGTGGTGCTATTCGAGACGCTACCCGACACCGCGCGCGACATCTCCTCGCACGGCAAGCAATACATCAAAGTATATTAATATTTTTATTATTTAAGTCAATCCTGAGTTCATGGGCCTAAGGCCCGTCGTATTTTTATTTCGTTTCGTTTAAGTTGTGATTTATTTGACAATGTGCCAATTTTATTATTAACGTTTGGAAAAATCCAACTCGAGCATAGCTTGCGGTGGGGCCGGCTGCGGCCCCGCCGGTCCACTTGATGAGTTTCGTTACCAATAGTAATTTGATTTTCGTTTCCGTATCTACTAGTCTTTAAGGACCAAACCTTTGTTTGCAGTGTACATAATATATCGATATGCAGTAGCCACAGACGTGTAACAGCCGCCAATATAGTTACTCGGAGTATAAACCGCTGCACTAGTATGTGAACAGTTTGACACCTAAATATTGTAGTTTGTGCACATACCTACTTATACTTAACGTCGATTATACTCTGTCCGTTATTTACTCTTACAATTAAACTACATTAGCAAATCGTAAAGATATACTATTTTAGAAAATCACAATGTGATGTAAAATTTAAAAATAACTTGAAAAGTATTTTTCCAAAATGTTATGTACGTTTGCGTTTTTTTTTAACTTGGTTAATCGATTTATTGCAGACGTTGATTTGTATTTTTATGATAAATTATTTTGCATTATTGTTTAGGTGCATATTTTATTATATATTTATTGGCGCAGTGTGACGCTGTTTCGTGACTAATTGGTTGATTTCTTTTCACTGACTGCTTTTTTTGTATAACTTCGTACATGTTTATTTTCGTGGAGAGTGAATTTGTATCTCAGAAAAGAAATCAACGCAATACATTTGAGACTGACTTTAGAAGACTGTCTTAAAGAAAGTCTTAAGGCGGCCGGTTGCAGAGGTAGGTGACGCAGGAAGCGCGCAGACGGCGCGTGCGAGACGCTTGCGCAGCGGCTCCGCGTTTAATACGCGCGATGACTTAAATTGATTATTGTAACCAAAATTTTGTCGTATTTATTCAAACTTGGCTACTACCTAAAATTATGTAGAGTTTTAAATACGAAATGTATTCTTTCAAGTGATACTTTTATGTTAGGTTTCTTCTGTTTCCTCCGCCGAAAAGACTTATATTTCGAGAAATTTGAAATTAAAACACGTATTATTAAGATAAAAAATAAAGGAATTTGTTTTTATAATGACGGTTACGTTCAGTTACTGTTTTCTATTGTAGCACCTATTTTTGTTCGGCGCTGATATAACTAGTGTACCCGTAGAAGAAACGTCGAACACGTTTCGTAGTAACGTTTACTCAAACACATTGCTACTCTGACTCGAATTAGCTAATTAAACATAATTTAAATCGGTATAGCATTTCTTTAGTAAATATATAAATATATATTATTCGAAGCTTCGATGCAAATGTTTGAACTAGTTAAATTTCGTAGTTAAATTAAAATGCCCCAAATATTGGGATGCATACGAGATGTGTCGCCAACGAGTGGCTCATTGAGAATTGAAGTTGAATTGATTAATAAATTCGATGTGTTATACCAACCCGCGTGTTCAGTAGTTTTAGTCGTGTTCATAACGATAGTTAGATAAGGTAAGATCATTGTAGTTTGCGCTGGAGATCGCCGACGATCACGGCAGACGCGACTCTTAGAAACAAAGTTTCTTCCCGTCGTGGTTTCCATTTACTCTACCAATAAGTTAACACTGCTCGTTGTGTGTTAACTACTGCCCAAGTTATGAAAACCATGAGTTAAAACGGGACGTTACTCACTCAGTTTATAACTTGAGAAGCAGAGCACTAGATATAGTTTTTTTCAATAAACTTAGAGAGTGTTTAAATCGGCAAGAATATTCTTCAATATGTATTACATAAATATATTAACGTATAGCTATATTTAACAAATATTTGCTCTGATCTCAATAAATATTTTACTAAAGCGTTACTGCTTGTTAGAAATCAATATGCCTTTAAATAATATCATACTCTTTAGCTCAAAATCTATAAAAGTTGTGTAACACAATAGTCAGTATGTAACTCCCGTAACATTACCTTGTTATTATTATATCGAAACTAAGCAATTTGTCACAAAAATTACTTACAATAAACAAATGCATAATATTTAGGTAATGTAATCGTATGCTAATATACGTTAGATTAATATTTTTCACATTTGTACTTAGGGTAACATTAGCGTTAAGTCTCATAAAAATATCATAATGTGTAGCGCTTACCCGCTTCAAACAAAAATTTTCAAGTATAAAATTATTTGAAAATAGGGTAAATTATTTAGTTTTGTAGTGGAAAATATCGACTGGTTTCAGAGTCTGAAAATAATTTAAGAGTGAATGAAAGTTATTGTTCGAAGTTTTAGCTGTAGTAGCTATCGACTGGAATAGATGCACTTGTTCTGCGTGCTTGTAGTTATTCGGTCGTGTTGTGTTGCAGACGCGGTTCTCGAGCGTGCCCACCCACTTGTCGCTTTAGCTTACGCGGCTCATTGTTTATTTGCTACGAAGCAAATATGACAGCAATAATAGTTAATAATGGAAAGGTGCATAAGTTGTAACAGAAACCTATATTTTATTGAACGCGCAGCACAGCGGTGGGAGCGAGCGATAACCGGGGCGTCTGTAAACACCCTAAAATGTGCAGTGTTTTGCGTCTTGATGAATTTCGATTTCCGATAATGAATCATTTTTATTTCCAGTAAATAGGTAATAATGCAATTAACCTTTACTTTTTTGTTCAGTGCCATTATTGAAGTATTACGTTATTTTTAAAATAATGTGTTGCATTAAATGCATTTTTTTTGTAATTAAATTTTACGAAAAATATTTTTTTTAGAATCAAATTTAACGTACACTTTTATAGCTGACAACGAATCTCGTGTTTGTAATGATTCCGAAGAGTGTTTCGGTTGGACACTGGATGTGCATAGCTGCGTCCGGCGGCGGCGCGGGCGACCGCGTCGTGGCGCCACCACCGACCGATTTGTTCTAAGAATCTTATCGGTTTCTCGTATATTAAACGGTTCCAAATATTTTTGTAATCAGCACTATCCGGCGACTTACCCAATTTCGCTTTATTGAAGCGACAACAGATGAAGTAAAGCTGTAACCACTAGAGTGCGCACGCTTCACCTAATAGCCGCCGCGACTCGGTATCCTGTGAAACGTTAGCTGAAAGCTGCTAAAGCATACCTACCTTACTTAAATACTGCATTTAATTTGCGTATATATACTGCGTTTTATTTAATTTTTTATTAATTTACTGTGATTTTGTGGATATGTCAAAAGTGTAGACGCTTTTGGATAGCATTCACACGTAATGCACTTTGTAAAGGTGAACCTAGGCTGTACGAGTTTAGGAGCACTTTTGATATAATCATGAACATCTTTAAGGTTTACGTGAACGTGGATTGTAGTTTGTGAGAGCTGCTAGTTGCTGGCAGTAAAATTGAGTGATAGTTACAATCAAATTGAAATGTATAAAACACTATCGAGTGCGTGAGATGGGTACAACACTTTTGTACAAGTTTTTGATACACACGGTAAAATCACGTCGTTTGTGCGTTCCATCTATTGGATATCAACAGAGTTACTCTTAGGTTGTATGAGGCGCAACACGAAAACTGCATAATATTAATACAATTATGAGATTGTAGAAGTATTTACTAAGCCATTTTCGTGCTATTTTTGTAATTGTAATGCTTGTAGTGTTAAAGGTGGGATGTCATGAGGGAGCCGAATCCATATAAGGTTTTAATTGAATACTAAATTCTCACTTAATTAATTCGTTAATCCATCATGGGGTCACCTTAGTAACGTTGAGCTTCTGCTATTTGACCCGTTTGGCTCCCCAGCTCCCATCTTCTCGTGTTAGTCTTAGAATTATCGTACATTTGACTGCTCCTTGTTTGCTATTTTGATACCAGATCAGTATTTCAAAATTATGTAATTACCTACCTACCTTTTTTCGACACTAATTTATATGATCTGCACCGAAATATGTGTATACTAAAAGTCCTCCAATTGGCCCCAAATTCAGTACCTTTGTAATGTAATTTTAATTTCTTCTTTGAAATAATCTAGAGTTTAATTGATATAAATATTGTATCAACATGTTATGAAAAGTATAGTTTACTGGTATAAGGTTGGAAATAGAGTTACGCCGACGTCTAAAGCAATGACTTGTTATAATTATTAGTAGCGTCGACGCTGCTACAGTTCGTAGTTGCAAAAAGTTAAGTTTTGTAAATTAATGTTACGAATCGCCACGGATGATAGGCATCCGAGGTCATACGTCCGCTTAACACTATTTCTTACCTTAAGGTATAGGTACTTGTTGTAAGTGTTATCTGAGTAGAGAAGATCGGAGAGAGGCAAAACGGGAAAATCAAGCAAAGTTCACATGGGACAGAGCTGGGATAAAGTATATTTTTTTAATTTCCGCTTATAAGTGGGATATAAATATTTATTACATAGTTCCGCTGCACTCCTTTCCTCTCTACTCTGTGGACAGTTTGTCTATAGAACGGCATCTACCGAAACGGCAGGTTAACCGCGGATGCGCAAGCGCAGGTATTTGTAAACGCTTTCTTTAGACAGTAAAGCTTTTGCTTATCTGTCAAATGAAGGCGTCTGCACATGCGTGGTTAATCTGTGTTAGGTACTGCTGGTAGTTTGAATATCATTTTCTTTTACCAAAATTATAGTTATACACATTGAACGCTGATTAGAATAGCCATTGAAGCATATACGGAAGGAAAGAAAACAGCAAAAGTTTCTGCAAATAATTTTGTTAGCAATCCTAAGATGCGACAGGTAGATACCAATCACCATTGATCTTGATACATTGAATCCCATGAAAGCGTACGACAACACGTGCGTGTATTGACATAACGTTATTTAAACTACGATGAAGAGCTGTGGTGAAAAGGTGTCTCCCTGTTGCACACCCACTTTGATAGATATTGGGTTTATCAGTATATTCATCTAAAACTGCATGTTTGCAAAGCTGTACAAGTTATTAACAACGCATACTAAAGGCGCGGACGCACCAGATTAAAATTTTGTAGTTAACAATCTGCTGGCCAACTCTTAAGCTTCAGCCATGCCATCGCGCCTGTGAAGCGGCAGCGTCAACAACACAAACCTATACGGTACTCATGGCTGCCTGCGGCGATCGCGGCGCGAATACGGGCAGCGATAAGTACCTACTGAACGGCCGACGCTGACGCGCAGGTGGGGCTGCAGCTTAACAGTGCAGTGCAGTTTTCTGAGTAGGCTGACAACTGTACATTATACAATACCTACTCCACTTTCACTGCACACCAGCCTCTAACGATTAGACGAGACTGCGAGCGCATCACTTCAAATTGCGTGAAAAAAAGTAGTGGGCGTTAATTCAAGTAGTCCGCCTCTTGCCTGGTGCATCTGCGCCTCAAGACTTACTATTTTGTAGTACTGTCAACTCGGCAGATATCGATTCTTTCACTGTTACTGACCGGAGCGCGACGCAACGGCTCTAAATTTTACAAATAAGATTATTGTACAGATTATCAAGTTCTCAAATCATGGCAAAGCTGAAAGCTTGTATACTTCACACCTGTATGTTCAAATTATCTCTAAATAGATTATAGGACGGACAAGTCGCTTTGCTATCAAGTCTGGCGTATCACCACATACGGCTCGAAAGGCTTTTACTTTATTACGTAGTGTCTATTTGATATAAACCAAAATCCGCTTCTGTGAAAATCAATGTCGATCATTATCATTTGATTTGCAGCCTCATTTTAATTAATAAGTATACATTGCTTATCATTTGCCACGACTTAAGACCTTGCTGACACCTTTAAACTTCCTTTACGATCCTTACAGTGAAATGTTACTATTAACCATAACTGTAAACTGAATAGTTGGAACTATGCTACTCAAAACCATGAATATTTAAACCGTTGAACCGCTATTCCCTCCGTCGCGTCGTGCTCTGTGAGGTTGGTTTGGTGTTGAGATCTCTGTAACAAACAAGAAGTAAGCAAATGTTATTCTATATATCAATCGTAAGTTAAGGTAACTGGATTCTGGCTGCCGCAAACATTGATGCGATGGTCCGAGTCCAAAAACCAAATCTACCTCACTAAATTTAGTTAGACCTTAAAGCTTAGGATTTAGAAATGAGTGTCAAGCACTCGTTATGAAACACTTCTTCGTAAGGATTGGATCGTGTATTACTAAATTCGAATGCATTTTAGTCGATTCCAAAAATTCATTAATCGTCTTATACTTATTATGTTTTATATTTATGCTTTTTTGTTATGTTTACTCATTTCTGCCAAATATGAATTGTTTAAATAGGTACCTAAAATTCCATTCCTCCCAACCAGGTGGATATGTACGTTGCCCTTTTTTTGGTTTAGGACGCTTTCGCGATGGTTTCCCATGTTATAATTTCATATTAGATACTGCTATTGCGATTATTTTATATTTGTCTTGTAGTTGACTCCATGGCTGTCAATATCCATAACAATTCAGTGATGCCAATCAAACTTTGCAGCTCGGAAGATAGAAGAAGTCATGCATGTGACAGTTATTACAGTTTCAAAAAATTCTGTAGGTACGTAACTATCCCCGCCAGTTTGAGAGCAACAAGCTTTCGTTGACATCACACATCTCTCTCAAGGAATTTGTTTTTGTACGAATTCATTGATTTCTCTGTTTTATGACGATTTAACGGTCGGTTCGCCGTTTGCCCCTTTCTTATTTTGTCTTACATTAAATTTTTAATCATTTTACCAATTCGATTGCCTGATTTTCCACGCGTAGTACCTGTTTTATTCATATATACGTAATATATGTATCGATTTCGAGCTCAATTATAATCTTTTATTTTAATCGGTAGAGAAAGCCCTAAACTTGACAGGTCTTTACAACAAAAACAACTTTGTTGTATTTATTCAAATCCCTTTGAGTTCTGTTGTTGTTTCAAACAACCGTAAGTCACATCACATTATACTTTTTTCATATCATATTAGTCAATGAACATATAAATAAAACTTAATGATAATAAAAATGAAAGTCCATAATTTAATATCTTTACTTCTGTCAGAATGGGTTTTGAGGTAAGTACGCAATTCTAACTTTTAAAACACATTGATAATAATATCAGTTTCCGAAATCAGGTCAAAAGGGTCAGTTGTTTTTTTCTTTTACTTACTTGTATATAGTTTACAAAAATTCCCAAAGACATGTTGAGCTTGAGCTGTAGATACGTACTCATCCTTACGCCAGGCTTCGTAGCTGAGTTTTAATTTCCCTGAAAGGTGTTCGAATATTCTACAAATATTAAAGCAATAACATCTTTTCGAAAAAGTGTTACATGACAGTGATAGCAGTATAATATACCTAATATAAATATAAATTTAAGACTGTAATTCACGGCGGTGGTCAGATCACCGCCGCTGGAGTCTGTTGTCTACTAATTCCATTAACGTAGCTGGCCTTATTATAATATCCAGTAAAAAGGTTCATATAATATGAATAAAAATATGTAATAAATTTCGTCAATAGTTTTCTATTACTCACTATATCTGTAATGTTGTATTGTAACTCACTTTGAAATGTAACGTTCATATAGCTTGATCATAGCTCTAGTACATAATGTGCATCGCATTCTAGTGGACAACAGCCTTTTTTTCATTTATTCATATTCTTATCTTAATTTTTTTGTAAAGACTGAATTATTATTTTTTTATAAAAATGTTCCTATATTTTAATTTAGAATAATTTACTGCCACCCTATTTGATTTACATTATTTTTACCCTCTCGGTAATCAGTAATTACTTTGATTCTAGTAATCTTATCAATTTGTGTATGACGCTATATAATGTCAAATTTTTGAAATTTTTAATGGAATTTTGTATGAAAATTAATCAAGTGATTGATAGTAAATTGGTGTTTTAATTTATCACTGCAGTACATTCCTCTAGTTTAATTACTTATATCCACCTTATATCAAAAGAAATACGATGTTTTGTCACCTTTCAAATCAATTTGACAACTGACCACGTTGTTTTGATACTTTCGGTTTTTTGTTCCGTAGACCAAGTAGAGGATACTTTTTTATGTAAATCAATGACGTGACGAACTAGTCGTTCGCCTGATGTTAAGCGTTAAGGCTGCCCAAAACAGATTGCAGTATCACTCGGAACTCTAAATTAATATAGTTTTGCGTGACACTGCACTGCGCACGTCATCCTAAGACTTCATACAGTATAGTACCTAAGAAGATTACTACACTGTGTGATCAGATCATAAAGTCTCATTTGCCCAGTTCTTTCACTAGTTAAAAACTACTGAGCCTAAGACCTAAGACTGGCCTGATAGCTCAGTTGGTAGTAGCTCTGCCTTCTGAACTGTAGGCTGTGGGTTCGATTCCCACCCGGGACAAAGATTTGTGTGATGAACATAGGTGTTTGTTCTGTGTCTGGGTGTCATATTGTATTCTATGTATGTATTTACAAACAAAAGTATATAAGTATTGTATCAGTTATCTGGTTTCCATAGTACAAGCTATAATGCTTAGTTTGGGGCTAGATGGCGCTGTGTGAAATGTCCACACATATTTATTTATTTATATTTATTTATTTATTTATTTATTTATTTATTTTTACTACGTAGTGATCTTATGAATTCTCGCACTTAAATTGTAACTTCTTTTTCTTTAAAGACGTTTTAGTACCTACCACTATAAAGCTGAATTAAAGGTAAAGGCACGTCATAAAATGGTGTTTTTTTCTACCCCTGTGAAAGAGGAATGGGTGAAGAAGAATATCAACTTAGACGGATTAATTGAAATGTTAGAAGAGTTCTGTAGTATAAATACGTCTTTAAATCTTCATCATCACCTGATGAAACCAACTAATTTTCGTGTTCACAAATAAAAAAAGAAATAAAGAAAAAGTTAAAGTAGCTATACCTACATTCATGATGGTTTTATTTTTACTTATAGGTCATAATAACAACTTTACCTATATTGTTTCTGTAACATGACGTGCGCAGTGTCACGCAAAACCATAGACTTAGGATGTACAAGACCAACAAAGACAATTTGAAAATGGGACAAGAAATTATGTGAAAGTTGCTGTGATACGTGTATTTGTTCGGGTTAGTATGTTTTAACATCACATTCACTTACGGAATAAGATTTAAAAGCCGCAAAAATAGTATTTTGCACTTTGATATTGAATATGGAGGTACATGATCAATATGCTCTTCGTCGTGAAAAAGATTTGTGCCGATATGAGCTCGTTTTGTGCTAGTACTCTGACACATATGCCATTATTTCACGATCTCTTTCTCTTGGGCAGTGTATAGTTGATTTGTACTTCTCGCTCCCACCCTTCGAGAATAACGAAAAAATTATTGGTCTGTGGGCAAAAAAAACTATATGAATTTATAAGTTTCAAGGTGGTTTCAAGTGATACTGCAGTCTATTACGGGCAGCTGTGACTTTCCGTATATAACAAGGTACTCTGTGGCTGTGACGCTTAATATCAAGCGAACGACTAGCTTGTCACGTCATTCATTTCTATAAAAAAAAAGTAAACTACTATACTCATAATAATAATATTTATAAAATTTATTTTTCTTTCACTGCCTTTTGTTTTGATCCAATGAATAACAGAAAAATATGACTTAAAAGTTGATAAAGTTGCGAAACTTAGTTGCCAAGACGGCCGGAAGTGAAGGAAGTATCAAGACATATTAATCCATTTATATCCGGTGCTGCCTACTACAAATTTTATTTTCCCTATTTGCCATCAGATTCTGGTAGACCTATACCTACTTATGTAACGCTACGCTAAGACCCGCCCGTGCACTGCAATAGGCAATAAGGCGCCGTTTATAAGATTTTTGTTGCGACGTGTCATTTTTATGACAAGGACAAGTTATGGTGTGCCCTGTCATAGTTCCACGTCATGTGACAAGCTCATTACACAAGAAACTATCAGCTGCCGTTTAAAAACTTAGAAATAAAATCAAATAATACTTAGGTACTTACTTAATTAATCTATATACCTAACAAACTATAATACTTGGAACGCTCTTGGTCATAGAAGGACGGTGAATGGGGAACCAGATCAGCACAGTCTTCAATGGGCTGGGCAGATTCTTCGAGTACCCAGTGAAACGGAAACCCATATGTTTTTACAGGCAGGAGGACTTTACAGCTACTGGTAGGTGCAGTGTCATCCTTATACTTACATTTAACACGGCAATTGCGGAATAAAACCATGGAACCCAAGAAATACCCAGAGAATAGAAAATTTTCAACCATAAGCTACCTATATTTCAAACAGGAGAAGCCCGCAGGAAGACGAGCGAAATCAAGAAGGCAGCTTTAACGGACTACGACAAGCTGGTGGATTTGTTCTACAAAAGACTGTCTGAGCAACGGCAATATAATCAAGTAAATATGCAATCCACATAGCTGCCTATTACTATAAGTATGTACCTACTTTAGGTACTTGACTTAATAGGTAATATTTGAAGCGGTTAGGTACCTACATGGCCTACATGAGCACAAGTACTAACGCAACTGAATTTTAGTTTTTAAGTCTACACGTGAAAGAAATGGGAGAAACCTTTGCCCTCAGAAATAGGACAATAGTAGGTCTAGGTTGGCAAAAAAATGGAATATAAATGCACTCTAATTGAAATTGTTGAGTCTCACTTTCAATTTGCACTGCATGAGAGCACAACACATCGAAATCGTCAATGGTTTAGTCTCGGAAAAAGTTACAGTAAAAATATATATAAAAAAATTAAAGGATCGTTCGTGCGTCTTTTCTTACGCATTCGGAGATTATTTTGTTTGCCTACTCTTGTTTTTAGCCCCCAACGCAAAGAGAAGTGTTATAAGTTTAATGTATATACCTATCGGTCTTATTCAAAGACTTCAACATGGCCTAACGTGTACTAAAATCCAATGAAATAACCCAGGAAATGAAAGAAAAGGACCGCCGCTGGAGTATGCAGAAGGTTGTGGAGCGGTTCCCCGGGTGGAACGAGGTCACCATCGCAAACCTGCACAGCCTGTTCCTTTTGTTCGACAACCAATCTAACGGCATGCTCGGATTCGATGACTTGTTAGCCTAACCTGCTTTTTATACCCTTTGCTTAGACCTGATAGACCATGTACCTTATTTTTAGGTAGGTAATGGGGCCAATTTTAAAGGCTTTAGTTGACAGATGTATATTTCCTAAAACTGTTGCTGTCTTTTTCAAATAGACGGCAATTTAAGAGATGGATGTATTTTTAGTAAGTTAAGGACTAAAGCCTTCAAAATTGGGTCTAATGTACCTCTAGTAGCTAGATAGCTGCTTTTTTTTAGTACGTAACTACATTGATTTACCAATGGAACAGATGGGTTTTCCCCCACTAGTTCCTAGGACCTAGCGGTGCTTTTTAGCAACGTATTTAAGATAAAGAGCTCAATTTTTGTGCTTTGATAGATCAAAGCTCTTCCCGTCGTCACCGCCCGAGATACGTCTTGGGTGACCCGGATAATTCAAACGCAGCCGTAGTATCGGCTGCTGTAGGAATGTATAAGGATCATTGGACAAGTCCACCCCTCAGGTATCCCAGATAGCAAGCTCACTTGCTGCAAACTTGCTATTTTTAACTTGCTATGTCAAATATGATAAGGCAAGTTTGTGACAATATTGCTGCAATATTGCTGGTATAAGAATGATGGCTCAAGTTTGTATCAAAGTTGCTGCAATCTTGAATTTTGTTTTATGTTGCAAAGATAATGTCTCAATTTTGTTTTTAACTTGCCACAAACTTGTTTTTTAATGGTGTCTACCTAATAGTTTTCATGGCAAAAAAAAATAGTTGTGTTCCAAACATGTACGCTCTATGGCATTGTATTTATCACTCACAACGCCAACTGGGCTACGTTCAGAACCTTTAATTTAAATTAAGTAATTGTTTAAATGTACATATTATAAACAAATTTTAAAAAAGGAAGTGTAGGGGCAGTTTTGTCGTGCAGAGTAGCGCTTACCATCAGGCTAGCAACCAAGCTTGCTTAGTTTTTGTTATTCCATTGTTAAATGTTTGTCAAAATTCATCCGCAGTACATAAAATTAAGTTGTATATCTAGTTACTACGAATGAAACTAGATGGCGTTACTCTCGTAGTTCCAAAATCCTGAATCGCGCAAACGTTGTGTTACGCTAGCTTTATGAGGTGCTTGAATATCTTTTTGAATCAATAACCATGAATAATTAATAATAATAATAATAACCATCCAGGCCGATTTCGGCCACGGCGACCTTTTTCTGTTATTTTAGGAGCCTTGGTGTTTAGCTCTAATATGACTGGTATACCCTATTTTTGCGGAAAATGTACGTGCACATTTAGTGCACGTTAGAGTACCGTTGACATAATGAAATTGGATATTTGAAGGCGGTTTACTTTTAAGCTGGTCTCGCTTATAATCAAGATCGCGCCTTCTTTCACTTTCAAATGCGTTTACATTACGCTGCACCATTCGACGCCATTCAGGGCGGTTTTCCGCCTGCGATTCCCAGCAAGAAGGATCAATGTTGCATTTCTTCATGTGCCTTTTTTGAACGTCCTTATATCTTAAGAACTGTCCACCGCGCTTCCGCTTACCGTTCTGAAGTTCAGAAAAGAAAACGCGTTTTGCTACTCGTTCGTCCGACATCCGAGACAAGTGTCCACACCACCGCAGCTGGCGACGCATAAGGTAGGCTTCGATTCCACACACATTGGGGTGTAGTGGGTGAGTACATACTGGTAATTAGTTTCATAAAGTCGGTCTCCTTGCAAAGACGATGAACCGAACCAGATACTCTCTGCAATCTCTCGCCAGTGGCTCCAAGAAGCTGTCATACACGCAGCGGCCACACCCCGGCAAACCACGTCGACTCGTGGGCCAAACCTGGCAGAGGGGGACTTGCGATCTTAGATAAAAGGCAAGTCTGTATACGGTTACTCCCCGTACTGTGTATGAAGTCTGTTTCGGTGGTGAAGGCGAATCACAGCTGATAAGCAAACGATGTTGGTGGAATCGGCGAGACAGCAAGGCATTGTGGAAGGCCAAAGGCGGCAGTAGGAGTCGTAAAGTTACTGTCGGCTAGAAACTGCATCCAACTCCTCTCCAATCGTAGCGGTTTCCGTTCCATTGGGAAAAGAGGAGTAGGAAGAGAGAGTGCATCTGTAAACGCGCAACTACCTATGCACTAAAATATATCCCGCGCATCTGACCGCTTCTGTTAAAACGGATTTGAGAAAAAGAAGCCCTATGGCGATGGATAGAGGTAGAGAGGTCCGGTGATGATGTATGCCGGGCTTTGTCTGATGTCTACACATAGGCGGCTTACGGAGAGTGGTCGCTTTTGCACTGCACTGGGGTAACAGTGCGACTCGGCAGCACCCTCTGCGACGAAGCAGCTCTATTTAGAGAGGCACTGCTTCCCCCACTCAGCTGGGGAGGGGACTAGAAAAGGTGTCCTGAACAAACGCTTGCCCTACTTATTAACGGGAGGTAGTAACCACGGCTGCCTACGCATCCGTCTCCTCGTGGTCGAAATGCAAGGAAAAAACAAAACATAGTTAAAAAGAAAACGACGTATGGTGCATGGAATGTACGCACCCTCTTAGACAGACCTGGTAACGCTTGCCCTGAGAGAAAGACTGCTATCGTAGCTCGAGAGCTTGGACGCTATGATGTAGATATCGCTGCTTTGAGTGAGACTCATCTAGCTGACGAAGGCGAGCTTGTGGAACAAGGCGGTGGATATACTTTCTTCTGGAAAGGCACTCCTCAAACTGAACCTCGGCGGTCAGGCGTAGGTTTTGCAATAAAAAATAAAATAGCCTACAAGCTAACTGAACATCCGATCGGCATCTCAGACCGTATCATGACCCTACGCCTCCCATTGGATAACAAAAACTATCTCAATGTGTTAAGTGTTTACGCACCAACGCTTGACAAAAGTGACGATATTAAAGACAAATTCTACGAAGAATTAACTGAAGTGCTAGCCAAAATTAAGCCCAATGAGAAAATATTGTTGCTAGGTGATTTTAACGCCCGCGTTGGGCGAGACCATGAAGCTTGGCCTCGGGTGTTAGGAACACATGGTGTTGGTAATATGAATAGCAACGGGCAACTTTTACTTAGTCTATGTGCACAATTCGATCTAGTAATAACCAACACTATGTTCAGACTGCCTGACAAATATAAAACTACCTGGATGCACCCACGGTCAAAGCATTGGCATTTAATAGACTACGCTATAGTTCGTCAGCAGGACATATCCCAAGTTAGAGTTACACGTGTAATGCGTGGTACAAACTGTTGGTCGGACCATAGACTTCTTATTGTAAAGGTTAAATTTAGACTCAATCCACCGCGCAGACCTACTAGAACCAAACCAAATATATTAAATTTGCAAAAACTAGAATCACCCGAAATTCAATCCACTTACAAAAAATCTTTGAACGACTCCATTATCATCGATGATTTAAAGAACGGTGAGCTAGAGGATACATGGCAGGATTTATCCTCTTGTGTTCTCAATACTGCCACAGAGACCCTCGGAGTAAAGCCACGTATTCATGAAGACTGGTTTGATGAAAATGATGAGATTTTGACTGATGCCATAGCTACACACAGAAATCTTTTACAGAAATGTAACTCCAAGCAGAAAAACGCAATTGATATAGTTAAGCAAAGTGCAAATGAACTAAGGAAATTAACTCGTACAGTCAAGGATGAATGGTGGCAGCGTAAAATCAGCTGGATACAATGGCTCTCTGATACGAACCAGATGGGAGCATTTTTTGGAGAAATCCGTAAGCTTGCTGGAACTCCGCACAGAGGAAACGCACCACTTAAGTCCATAGATGGTCTGCTCATAACTGACAAAGGATATGTCCTCAAAAGATGGGCAGAACATTTTAACAAACTGCTCAATGTAGATCGTTCAGCAGATCTCGACTACATTCGGTCATTACCTGAAAATGAACCAGCCAGTGCTCTTGATGAGCCTTTTTCTCTAGGTGAAGTTGTTCGTGCCATGAAGGCCCAACAAAACAAAAAGGTAGTTGGCATTGACAATCTACCTGGAGAATTACTAAAGTATGGTGGTGAAATACTGCATGAGGCAATTTGGCATCTTTTCACTCGTATGTGGGAAGAAGAACAAATTCCTTCACAGTTTAAACTATCACGCATTGTGCCGCTCTATAAAAACAAAGGAGACCGAGCAGACTGCAACTCTTACAGGGGCATATCGTTGCTCTCAACCCCTGGAAAGATATTTGCAAGAGTACTTCTCAGCAGACTTTTACCGCTATCTGAGACTCTACTACCCGAAACCCAATTTGGATTTCGTCCCAACCGAGGTACCTGTGAAGCAATATTTTCATTGCGGCAGCTCCAAGAAAAAAGCAGAGAACAGGGGCAGCCTCTGTACTTTTGCTTTGTCGATCTGGAAAAGGCTTTTGACAGCGTACCCCGTGAGGCTTTGTGGATAATACTGGCGAAGATAGGCTGCATGAATAATTAATATCACATGTCACAAGTCTTAGTTGTACCAGGTCAAGTTCGTACGGTACGGAGTTACGGACGGACGATATATTTTAAAAGGTCGAAGGACATTATTTTATTTTAATTTTGAGAAAACATCAAAACTAAATTAGAAACTTGTAAAAGCAAACATTATACAAGTTTACTATTGCAACTTTGTTTAAACTTTGAAGAAACAAACATCATGCAAGTTTGATGCTGGGAAACTAGAAAGTTTGATGCAAACTTGCCTCAAGTGTATAGACTTGCCATGACAAGTTTGAAACAAACTTTCACTTTTGATACATCAAAGTTGCTGCAAGTCTGATTCAAGTTTAAATTGCTATCTGGGATAGGATACGTAAGTACCAACGTATCACAATCAGATACCGACCTCGCCAGCGAAGGCAATGTACCCCGCGTAGATTAGCAAGAACTAGTGACTTTCCATAAGGTTATATACCTACGGTTTTTTCACAGTAGTGCAGTGCTGGAAAGCTTAGGTGACGAGAGCAGCTTGGAGTTGCGCAAGGAGAAGTTCCACATGGCCGACACTGATAATGATGGATGGATTACTTACGATGAATTTCTATCGGTAAATATGGACACGTAGAAGTTTTAGGTAATCAGATTGTTATTTTTCATGGCGCAACAAGGCGAGTTTTTCTTGGGTAGGTACCTAAGTAGTTTCACTGGAATGTCTGGCCAATCTACCAATCTGTTCAATAGAGAATCTGTCGTATAAAGAATATGTCCAGTCCAACACTAAAAAATCGTGTTCAATGGATCTATTATAAACTAGATAAATAAACTCTTGGTTCAACAAGTAGATACATACATGGTTCCATTAGTTCAATATGCTAGTTGCAGTGTAGTTGCCTGCTATTAAAAATGAACAATATTATTTCCATAATGTAGGTTAAAAATTAATGCAATAAGTAATTGAAACAAATAAGTAATATTGGTAAATAAATCACGGAGTAATAAGCTATTAAAGTTTCTGGAGGGGACATAGCCTGTCCCCTCCAGAAACTTTAAAAGCTTTCTCGCAAAACAGATTGTGTGGAGCTTCCCCACTTTTAATTTTTGTTTTCACGACTGTCTATTTTTTGAGGAATATTATTAACTAGCTGCGCCCCGCGGTTTCACCCGCGTATAAAAGTAGCCTATGTGTTAATCCAGTACATAAGCTATCTATGTTCCAAGTTTCATTCAAATCCATCCAGCCGTTTGAGCGTGAAGAAGTAACAAACATACACACATACACACAAACACACATACACACATACAAACTTTCGGCTTTATAATATTAGTGTGATTTACTTATACATAGCTGCGCGATGGTCTTACGTTCCAACAAAACATAGTAGTCATCTAGCCTATTGCAAGAATCGATAAAATTCCATAAAATAAATATGCGATAGGCAATACGTTCTCAGAATATATTGCCCCGCATGTGGGAGTCTCCAGAAGAACTGATACTTAACTTATTTGGGACTTTGTTCCAGTTGGTTTACAACTTCACCCCTCAAGAAGGGGACAATTTGGTTGGTTTAGCGCTACTGTGTAACGATGTCGCGGACAACATACAGTTTGTGAGCAACCTAACGGTAGGAGAACAATTGGAATACGGGTTATTTTAAATAAAATATTAATTTAATAAACTTATTTTATTTTAGAATTTAATCTCTACCTAAAATATTTGTTCGTAATACAATTTTTAACAAAGTTAGCAGTGAACAATTTTTCCAAACAGTACTACCTATACCTACATAATAAGTATGGAAAAAATGTAAACTTAAATTGCAATTTGCCATAAAAATCACACTGACTCCATATTCCATGGACTTTACGTGGCGTAACTACCTAGTAAAAAGTCTGACCTAGATTATTTCAATTTAAGAAAACAGCTTTAGGTAAGTAAGTACTCCTACTGCACCAAATTCATCACCCTAAAAGGTACACGAGAAAAAATGTCCAAGTTCAGTATATGAGCGGTTCATCATCGGTAAGGGAGTCGACATCGCTGAACTCGGCCAGGTCCGGCTCGCAGGCGAGACAGCGCGCGCCTGCCTCGCGCCAGCACTCGGCACAGTACACAAACGGACACTTCGTCGCGATACATGAGAACCAACTGCTGCGCGACGACGACTCTGTAATCGACAAGCTAGATCTATTGACACGTATTCTATCAGTTATCTGGTTCCCATAGTACAAGGTATGCTTGGTTTGAGGCTAGATGGCGCTGTGTGAAATGTCCACGCGTATTTATTTATCAGATGATAACCATCAGTCATCACCAGTCACGTTCTGCTGGGAAACTGATCTTCTTCAGGGAGAAAGTACCACACTCTTATTATAAATGCGAAAGGTGTGTGTGTTTGTTCCTTCTTCAACCATATTAATGTGGAACTTCAAGGGTTGTGTGTTCCGCGAGGAGTAGGTACTAAGTATATAGGTATAGTTACATGTTGCGGTTGTGTGTTTACTAGGTGGTAGGGCTTTTCTGAAAAGTTCGTCTAGGTAACGGCAAACAACTTGACCCATGGCCTTGGACTCGCAGTAGACGATTTGAAGGTATCTTTGGTGGTGCGGTGTGGTATGCAGGGGGATTACGACGGCATGCGTCGACGTGATTGGCCGATCGGACCACCGCTGCTCCCCGCACCGCACCGCTAGCATCCGATAATATTGAATTTAGCTCATGTTGTGTACCCCTAGGTACCACCGCTTTGCCAGTTATTCTGCCACCAAGCAGTAGTCTGCAGGCACTGCTGTGTTCCGGTTTGAAGGGCATTGTAGCTAGTGAAATTACTGGACAAATGAGACTTTATGACCTGACTTCACAGTCTAGCAATCAGATTACTAGACTGTGATGTCTCAGAATGACGTGCGCAGTGCAGCGTCACGCGAAACTATATATATCATTTTAAAGTTCCGAGTGACACTGCAACTGTTATGGACGGCCGTGTCGCTTGGCAGCAGGTGAACGACTAGCTCGTCATGGCATTCGTTCTCATAAAAAAAAGAAAACAAACTTAGCTAAGCAAAACTTTCCGCCGGGTTCGCGTACGTAGTAAATTTGTGTCAACTTCAACTTGGCACACCAAATACTGAACGCTCATTGGTTGTCCTGTTGATCATCGGCTGTCCTCAACCAATAAGCGTACAGTATATGGTGTGTTGACATGACACGAGCTTGACAAACCGGGAGCTAGAGAGATAAGTAGAACATAAGTATTCTTACGAGTGGGACTTCTAGGTTGTGTTTCGCCACAGATGAGACAAGACATCCTCGCTGCAGGCAGCACGCGCAGCCAACCAAGCAGCTGAGGGAATCTCATCCTTGCACTGAGGAGGGACAGGATGTCTCCAGAGAGGTAGTGCGCTCGGACGGCTTGGACCGCTTTCCTGGAATATCTTAGCTTACTAGGTATTTTGTGTCGGGATACATTCTATTTTATCAGTGAAATACTAACAGCACAAGCACCAAGCTTCAAGATAAGTGCTAAGTCCTCTCTAAGAATAGGCAACCCACAGGTAATGACCACGATGTTGTAGATGGCGGCGGTAACCACTTACCATCAAGTGGTCCACCTGCTTGTTTGCCACTCATTAAAAAAGGAACTGAACTGCTAATTTGATGATGATTTTAAAACTAGCGTTGAACTTAGCGTTGCAAGCCATGATAGAATATAAAACGCTTTTCTCTCTGATTGCAAAAGCTAAACTGAACCTAAGAAGGAATACCCAAACTATAAGGTACTAGGACAGCTTATAGATGTTAGAGCATGCATACCTGCGTAAAGTTTTATGCATTTTCATCCGCTTCTTGAGTATATCGTTATAGAGATGCAAGATCCGCTGTTTCTCTCGGCGTGGATAGAAATAGCTGCAGACCAAACTGAGAAGAAAAACGATCACGTGACAGATCAGCACCGTGCAATAGTAACAAGTAAATATTATTTCCATAAAGTAGATTAAAAATGAATGCAATAATTGAAAAATTGGCCCCCCTTTGGCGCCCAAGAGGAACAAAATCCCGTTGGGGCCATGGGGGCGAAGACGTGGGAGCCAACAGTTACAACCCACTATTTCGTGGGGCAACTAGTGAGAATGATAAAAATGTTACAGCTATAGGTACATATATTTCACCTCTTCAACCGCAACGTATAAGGACTGGCGAACAACAGGATCACGATCCAAGTGTACCCTCCGTAGATCTTCAAGAAGTACACGTATGGCATTTGTCTTGGATGCGGCAGACAAGCGGAGTTGGACACTTGGTGGTCAGAGCTGGCAGTGTTCAGGCCGTCGAGGAATGTACGTAGCATCGTGGCTAGAATACCGATGCCTTCCACCTGGCGATAGGGTTGGTTGGTACATTGATTAGATTTTCTAATGACTTGATATACCTACTTGCTTGTCCGGCTGCTGCTTTTTGGGAAATTATCCGTTATCTTCTGATACATCGACAAATAGGTCTTATCCTTAATAATAATAAAATTTGGTTGTTTGTGTGGTTATCACGAAAAAACGGCTGGACTAATTTAGTTACAAATAATTAGCTTACAATACCAAACCAATATAGGATACTTTAGTCCCGGAAAAAAGAGTTACACGTGGCAAAACGTAAAAAGTTGCAAGTGAAACAGCGGGGCTGCTATATAGTTTAGAATAGTCATGAAGATTTGCAGTGAATCCTGAATCAGTACTGAAAATGCTTATGAAGAAAAAAGTTTCAGAATTTTCCCGAAATTTGCACGTGTGGCCTAATCAGATTTCGGGGATAAGCCTTGTTTATCAAATTGTGAATGAACTGGCATTTCTAAATACTTAAACTTGCCTCCATATCCAAGTCTCTAGTGCCTTTCTGCACCACCTTCATTTCAGCATGCTGGCGCACCACCTCCAGCGCCTCGAAGAACAACCTGTCCAGCATCACAAACGTGGTCGCCGTCACCACTTCTAACATTACTTTCAGAATCTGCATGATGAGGTTGCTACGCTGCGATTCTTTGTACGATAGGGAGTACACGTCAATGTATTTGTTTCTTTCCATCTATATATTAAACAAGTCAGGTTAAAAAAACGATCTTAAACCCGATCGATTCAAACAGTCATTAGTGCTATAAACGCCACGAAGCTGCTGCATAAACTGTTTTTTTCCGGCGAATTGGCTGACTTCTTTATGAGCCTCCCTCAAGGCACGCGCCTGAGACCGGGCGTACTTCATCTTTCTTTTGTTTGATAATACCGTGGCCCTGTGGCTCCTATCAACGATAGCACCTATCACTACATTTGCATTGTGGTCTAAACGACATACTATAAACAATTAAACATAGGAATCGATTCCAAAACGTCTAATGTACCTTCTTTAACGGCAGCAAGGCATATCTCTTGTTCAATGCCCTTCTAGCATCTAACACTTTAAAGTACTGCGTGATATAAATATTATCATAATCGATGCTAGTCAAGTACATATCGTGGTAGTTTATAGCAGCGTTAAATATCCTGAGGAAGAGGAGGGCCATGCAGACGTTCATAACGGTCAATACGTGATGCATCACTATGATCTTCTCTTCGAAGGCGTGCTGGACACGCTCTGCAGTTTCTTTTGCGTCCTGTAAGAAGCCTACTAGAGCCTAGAGTTAGTAAGTTGAAGTGGCAATGGGCAGGCCACATCGCTCGTAGAACTGACAACCGATGGGGAAGAAAGGTTCTCGAGTGGCGACCACGAACCGGAAGACGCAGCGTGGGCCGGCCCCCCACTCGGTGGACCGACGATCTGGCGAAAGCCGCGGGGAGCCGATGGATGCAGGAGGCTAGCAGCCGCTCAAGGTGGCGTGCTCTGGGGGAGGCCTATGTTCAGCAGTGGACGTCTTCAGGCTGTTAATGATGAAGAAGCCTACTATGATAATAACTGGCCAAGTACGAGTCGGACTCGCACACGAAGGGTTCCGTACCAACCATTATCTATAAACGGCCAAAAATCTCACGTTTGTTGTATGTGAGCCCCCTTAAATATTTATTTTATTTTGTTTTTTAGTATTTGTTGTTATAGCAGCAACAGAAATACATCTGTGAAAATTTCAACGGTTTATGAGATACAGCCTAGTGTGGGACGGATAGACAGACAGACAGACGGACAGCGGAGCCTTAGTAATACCATATGTGTAATAAATACTACTAGTGAGTCAACTCGGCGGCTAGACGGAGCAACGATGGGGTGCGGTATGAAGGAGAGCGGAGGTCACCCCCTGCCCGCGACGTCTGCGGCAGTACCGACCGGCTTCGCTTGCGTGTCGGTACGCCCGTTCAGGCGTATCGCTTACAAAGAACAAGTTGCATGCATTGTGTTCAAGCTACTCTTGCGAACCGTTAGTATAGAATATACTATGGAACTACATTGTTTGCATATAATTTGATAAAATTGAATGTTTACTAAGAAGTACCTACTTCAAGAAAATGTGTATGTACTTATGCATTTATTTAAGCCGCATAAAAACTCTTTGTTAGTATAATATTGAATCTGGAAATTAAGAATTCTTCTATTATACGTATATTGAACGTACTACGTGAATAGAAGACGAATACTTCGACCTATCTTTTCATCCAAAATACGAATAACTATATAACGAAGGTTTTCAATCAGTGTGTGTTGCCAGTGATGACTTATGGAACTGAGACATGGTCTCTTACTATTGGCCTCATTAACACTTAAGCTCAAAGAGGCGTAGCGAGCTATGGAGAGAGCTATGCTCGGTGTTTCACTGCGAGATGGGATCCGTAAGGAGGAGATATACAGGAGAACTAAAGTGACCGATATAGCTCTTAAAATTAGCAAGTTGAAATGGCAATGGAAATGGCAATCCACATCGCTCGTAGAATCTGGTGAAAACTGCGGGAAGCCGATAGATACAGGCGAGTAGCCGCTCAAAGTGGCGCTCTGTGGGGGAGTTCTATGTTCAGCAGTGGGCGTCTTCAGGCTGATGATGATGATACTACGTATAACTTGTAGTAAGATATTGAGGGCTTAACTGAATCGAGATATCGTCATAAAACAGTAGTGCGGTAATGTAAAGTAAAAAAGCACGCGTCCGTAATATCTTGGATATGAACTTAAAAGCGGTGTGATAAGCGCCACTGTACGAGCAACTGTGACGAAAAAAGAATTATTACGAAAAAAATTACTATCTAAGAAATAGTTTTTCTGACAACCCTTGCTTATTTTTAGGGACTAGACGTCGAGGCGGTCTTGTAGGTATTTTGCGGTATAACAAAGGAGTTGACCCACTATTAGTATTTATTAGACATGGTAATACGGTCCATTTTACCCTTTGGGTACGGAACACTAAAAATACTACAAATCGGGCACCTTTGAAGTTCTCACCGCCATTTAAGTAAGAGTACCTAACCTATTTCTTTTAGCCAAATAGAAATTCGTTTTGTCTTCACCGCCGAATTGAAAGATTAGCAATTTGTGTAAACAACTGGGTCCAAGTGATATTTTTACTGTTACCTGAATATCAACCAGCTCCTTTTCGTATGCTAGTTTGTACTGCAAATGAACAGTGTTCGTGTTATCCACAAATTCAGTCTTCACGTTTTTCAAAGTCACATACTCCTGCCCAAGGGAACATTCATTCTAAAAAATGGAAAAATAGGTACCTATAATGTTTTTTTAAAATACATTTTTAATAGTACTTACGGGATCTTTACCGTGATTAGAATCATTTCTGAGTTCCCGGTATTTCGGCACAGTCACAAGCACCATGTTCACGGGTAGACTGAAGATGCGGGTGGATAATGCTTTACATGGTCTAAGATTAATATCATCATAGATAGCTAATGCTATAAATACCTTGGTTAACAATGTGGTTTGTAGATTAAATGATAAGATGAAAGTAGCAGGAATTTTCTTGGATTTAAGCTCTGCCTTTGATACAGTCAACCATGAGTTACTATTGGTGAAACTAAACTACTATGGAGTTAGAGGTACGGCACTAAAGCTGCTCACGTCGTATTTGCACAATAGAAAAATGTTTGTGGAAGTAAAACATTTCAAGAATAATAATATCACTGAACACAGGTCAAGTTTCGTTAATGTAACCACTGGCATTCCACAGGGTTCTATACTTGGCCCGATTCTTTTCATTTTATTTACAAATGACTTAATCAATTTTATTAACAGGCAAAGTCCAAACACAGAATTAGTGGTTTTTGCTGATGACACTAATGCAATCCTGGGTGCTAATGGAATGGAATCGTTGAACACAAATGTAAATTTAGCTCTGAGTTATTTTAGCTCTTGGTTTTTGGCGAATAAATTACAGATAAACATCAAAAAGACAAATATTATGCTATTTAAATCTACTACCCGACAAAACGACAACTTAAATGTCACATTGAATGGTGATCAGCTTATAGTGGTTAACTCTGCCAAGTTTTTAGGAGTCTATGTGGACTCTTTGTTGTCTTGGAAACCTGAACTCCATGCTCTCGAAAACTCAGTCAGCTCATCGTGCTATGCACTTAGAAGCTTACGTGACCTTCTGAGCATGGATCAGCTAAAAATGGTGTACTACGCATTAATTGAATCAAAATTCAGATATAGTATTCAATTTTGGGGTAGAAGTTATGAGTATAACATTAAGAAAGCGTTCATCTTGCAGAAGAGAAGTATCCGGACAATGGTTCGTATTTCGCAAAGAGATTCATGTAGGGATCATTTTAGAAGATTGGGAATTATGACAGTTCCAAGCCTTTACATGTTAGTGGTGTTTAATTTTTTGGTGAAATATATATTCGATTTTGAGACAGAAGAGGAAAGAATTGATAGAGAAAGTACAAGAAGGAAAGACCTTAAACATAAAATATATCCTACATTAAATATAACCAAACATAGCATCTTATACCAAGCAGTGGAATTATTTAATAAATTGCCACATGATATTAAAGAAGTAGTCTACAAGCCTAATATATTTAAACACAGAGTAAAAGCATTTCTTTTGGAGAAAAATTATTATAGCATAAATGAGTTACCTAGCATTGGGATACTGTGACTTTTGTTTCTATGTTATTTGTATTCCTTACCATATTATGACATGACCTATTATAAAACTATTTTAATTTTGCATGCACCTACTTTACCTGCTACCAATTATTCAATTATTTAATTTAATTTAATTTAATAACTGTAATGAACTTAATTCTAATTTTATTTAATGTACCTAATTCAAACACAATGTATGTTGTTTATGAATAAATACAATACAATACAATACAATACAATGCAGCAACGGGTTTAGATAAAGGAGAATGCGTAAGTATGCAACACGGAAATGGCGAAACTGTGTCTTTTCTACTTATCCAGCCCCAAAATCCAAATGTGCTTGTGGATTTTCCCGCTACGGGGAATCTTTGCGTTCTAACTCAAAAATCGGAATATTATACGCAACATAGAACATACCGGTGCCTCGCATAGATCTTCAGCATTTGGAAGGATTCGTCTGAAATCTGTAAACAGATCGCACATAGCTCTGTTTTTCATAGGGAAGCAAATAAAATTCTCAGCGTAGTTCGGCATCAGCTCGCAGCATACGTTGTAGGCTTTTGTGAACTCCTGTATGCAAACAGCTGCAGCTCTCGAGAGGTGGTTCTCGCACCTGTATCGCAGCTTCTTTAGGTACAGAGATTTGCAATATGAAGAACTAGTATTCCAGCTTCTTCTGAAAGATCCCTCAGTAAAATAAAATCGAAATATTTAGTTTCATATTGTTTCTCTTGAAAAATGTATGGCTACAAGAATTATTTTGTAGAAAGCGATGAATGATGTGATGCTGTGTGATGTTTTGCGTAACAATAGATGAGCAATTAAAATACGCAAGAGTGTCGTACGTTTAACATTCCCTAGATTAAATTGTCCGGTCACGGATTTCAATTCCTCTTTTTCTCATTTTCATTCATCCACAGCCCTATCGTCATGGGATGAACAACAATAAATACATATTAAGGCTACTTTTTACTTAGTTAATAATTTTTTATATGACTTATATTAGTGGGGGACAACAGGCATAAAAATCGATAATAATAAAAGTCCCTGTTCTCCTGTTGTCCGTGGGGGACAGGAAAAAAATTCCTGTTGTCCTCCATGGGGCCGAAAATGTGGGGGACAACAGGAACAACCCACTTTACTTAGTTTACTTATAACCTTTGGTTCAGATTTTGCTTTATGCATTATGTCAGTCTAAATTGGTCGCGCAACACTTTAAATTATACTGTTGGATCAATGAAAAACAAAAAAAAAAAATTGACAGGCCGCATTGCTCGCACAACCTACAACCGAAAAGGAAAAAAAAAGATTTTCGAGTGGAGACCACAACAAACCCGATACCGGGCGGGGAGCCGATAGATGCAGGAGGCAAGCAGCCGCTCAATGTGGCGCTCTTTGGGGGAGACCTATAATATGTTCAGCAGTGGACGTCTTCAGGCTGATGATGATGATGACCACGAACCGGATACCGGAAAACTCATCGTGTTAGGCCCGCCACCTACGTGGACTAAATCTGGTTAATACCGCGAGGGGCTGTTGGATCCAAGAAGCAAGCAGCCGCTCAAAATAGCGCTCTATGAGGGAAGCAGCGGTTATATTCTCTTTGGCCTATGTTCAGCAGCAGACTTCAGGCTGGTGATGATGATGATGATGATGTAAAGCTTAAATACCAACGGAAACTTGAGTTCAATATCATCAGAACGGCGTTCGTGCTGGAACAAGTCATCGATCAAGTCGTTTTCATATCGAATGCGATCGGTCTCGTTGGTATCTTCTATTTCTTGCTGCAGTGGTTCTATTATATCCTTCATTGCTCTTGTATATAGAATAGGAAAGAAATGATGTAGTAAATGCTGGTCTTCTCAATTGCTATAAAATCAGCCGCAAGTTTCAACTGTATCTTAAATACGAAGCATAATGGCTTGGAAAAAGGTAAGCAAAGCAAAGGTAGGTATATACCAATAGCGATGTATTAGTGACTAATCACTTCACACTATTTATATAAAATGTATGTATATATGGGATTTAGTAGTTAGCTCATTTATAACTTTTGATTTATTTTATTTCAAAACTTAAATGACATATAATAATAAGTATACTAAACTAAACTAGACCTAAAAACTAAACTATACCTAAAAACTTTAAAACTAAGATATAAAACTAAAAATAACAATCTAAAGGAATCTTGAACTATCCATAGACTGACAAAGGTCTATACATAGTTCAAGCAATCCGTAGAATCTGGCAACGTGCCCATAATGCTGGCAGCGTTACCCCGCTGTATAGCGAGGCTGATCCTTTGACCAAAGTAGACGCCAGCATTATGGTCACGTGCCGATTCAACTAAACGCCCCGCTAAAATTATATCTAATCTGTGACAAAAACCAAAATTCACTTCTTAGCGCACGCAGCGCCATTGTAGAATATAGAATAGCTTATAATATAAGCTTATCGTAATTCCAAAATTACATTTTTATATTTAATTTCATTCGAACTAAGTTTTAGAACTTTTCTAAGTATACTTATTCCAAAAATATTTTATGCAAAAACATAAGTATTTAATTCACCCGGAAAATTATATATAAATCGCCGCTTCGCAGCCTACGGCAAGTTCATTACAAGGGCGTCACTCGAAACAGCCAATAATAGCGCATTGGCTCCAGTCCCTGCAACCCGCGCCTTCTGCCAGTTTTGGTGAGCTAGGATCCGAATAAAAATCCCGTAATGCGGTATCTATTGGGGGTTATCTGTGAGTATAACCCACCTTAGAAGTTTGAATATAGGTAAATATATAACAGCTCGTATGTTACATACCTAAATGCATCTTTAAAATCATTTACTTCCTTCCGAACTCCAAGAGCAGCTTTCCTCACGGGTTCAATGACATGTTCACATTTCTCCCTAGAGAGGTTGTGCGACAGTTTGGTGCTGCAGGCAAACACTCGCACTACTTCCTTTGCGTTGAAACCCATGTTTGCTATAGGACCTGAAAATGCGATAAAGTATAGAATACTTCCTTACACAATTAATTTATAAAAAAAAGAATATATATTACCTAGAAAGATAAATACAGATTTAATTGATATATCTAAGTGCCTTCGTACCTTTGCGTGCTCTACATCTACGGCCACACCATATCTTTTACCATCCGTTGGTGGCCAAACGAAGACCTATACTTACAATAATCAAAATATGCAGTTAACTTTACGGAACTATGCAGGCAGAAATCAGACCGGTAGTCATTTAATAATTTTAGCAGTACTTAATATTTATGTAGGTAGGTGCAACTTATAGGTGATAGAAATGTGAGCAAAAATGAACAAGCCCACTTGCGTGGGCTTTCTTGCGAGGGAGCGTAGTTTAATTTTTTTTTTCCAATAAAAGCAAATAACTTTAACAACAGCATTTAAAATAAAATACGTACCGGTAACGATATATGTAAGTATCACAGCTTTCAGTACTCCACGTCCTGGTTTTCCACAATACATTGGAAAAATCAGCACAGATATGCATCTCAACTGCGCGGAAAACGCATTACCTAAACCTAAAACATCAATCTTATATCTAATACTAGTATTTTGCCCCGTGCGCGGGCCGCGAGCGGCCCGCGTGGGTGTTTTCGTGGCGTTCCATTTGTTCAAAACGCTATACTTGGAGCTAAACTTTAAATTTTGCAAGTACTTGTACAAAACTGCGGTATTTATCAAAGAAAATGATAATGCGCGTGACTTTGCATGGCGGCCATCTTGTTTGACTTGACAGCGTCATTTGCACCATTAGTAGGTCGCAACTGGCACACTTGCACCGTGCGCGGGCCGCACGCGGCCCGCACACGGTGCAAGTGTGCAGGTGCAAGTGTTGGTCGTGACCGTCCACTTGTACCAAACTACAGTAAACTAACTCGCTTTGCTCGTCGTCACATTAGGTAGGTTGGAAAAAATTTGACATTTGACATCTGTCCAAAAAATTGACATTTGACACCTGTAAAAAAAATTGACATTTGACATCAATCAAACTGACAAACTGACATCTGTCTACACTTGACAGCGGTATTAGAGCAGTGCGCAGGTCGCAAGCGGCACACTTGCACCGTGCGCGGGCCGCACGCGGCCCGCACACGGTGCAAGTGTGCAGGTGCAAGTGTTAGTCGTGACTGTCCAATTATACCAATAAGAGACAATAAACTAACTCACTCATCGCCGCATTTGGTAGGTTGGAAAAAAAATTGACATTTGACATCTGTCCTAAAAATTGACATTTGACATTTGTCAATAAATTTGACACCTGTAAAAAAATTGACATTTGACATCTGTCAAAAGTTTGACATTTGACATCAATCAAACTGACATCTGTCTACACTTGACAGCGGTATTAGAGCAGTGCGCAGGTCGCAAGCGGCACACTTGCACCGTGCGCGGGCCGCACGCGGCCCGCACACGGTGCAAGTGTGCAGGTGCAAGTGTTAGTCGTGACTGTCCAATTATACCAATAAGAGACAATAAACTAACTCACTCATCGCCGCATTTGGTAGGTTGGAAAAAAAATTGACATTTGACATCTGTCCAAAAAATTGACATTTGACATTTGTCAATAAATTTGACACCTGTAAAAAAAATTGACATTTGACATCTGTCAAAAGTTTGACATTTGACATCAATCAAACTGACATCTGTCTACACTTGACAGCGGTATTAGAGCAGCGCGCAGGTCGCAAGTGGCACACTTGCACCGTGCGCGGGCCGCACGCGGCCCGCGCACGGTGCAAGTGTGCAGGTGCAAGTGTTAGTCGTGACTGTCCAATTATACCAATAAGAGACAATAAACTAACTCACTCATCGCCGCATTTGGTAGGTTGGAAAAAAATTGATATTTGACATCTGTCCAAAAAATTGACATTTGACATCTGTCAAAAAATTTGACACCTGTCAAAATTTTGACATTTGACATCTGTCACACTGACATCTGTCGAAATGACCACTATCTCGAACCGAAACTGTAGTACCATAGGCGATAAAACGGAAAACAGCCATTTTGATAACAGTACATAAGCCGGCCGTATAAAAAATGACAGATGTCAAAATTTGACCAAACCATGTTGATCAGCATCCTTTGGGACCCCCAGATATCGATTTATATCCCGATCAGAGCACCTTTAATTTCAGACGCGGACCAATAGACCGCCATTTTGAAAAAAGTACTTTTTCACTGTATGCCCCTCTCAAAACTGTACAATATTAGAACAAACCCTCCCACAAAAGTCTCACAGTTTCGGTGCTATTTGCGAATTAAAAATCCTTAAAAAGTGAAATTGCATGTTTGCAATTTTTCAAAATGGCGGAATCAAAAAATGTTTTACACGTTCCTACCAAGTGTACTGTGGGATGCTCAGATATCGATTTTCATTCGGATCGAACAACTTTTACTATGAGTCGGTACGTCTACAGCCGCCATCTTGAAAAAAATCGATTTTGCTGATATTGCATTTTAACCCTTACAGCATCTATACTCCATCCCCAAAAACGATTTTTCTTAAACGCTCGTATTGGAGGCGTAAAAAAGGAATACTGATTTTTCCATAAAAGTACCTTTGTATGGCAGACCCATTGAAAGTTGACACATGTCAAAATTTGATTTCAGAAAATTGATCAGCATCCTTGGGGATCCCCAGATATCGATTTTCATCCGGATCGGTGAAACTTTTTTTCCCGCCGCGACCGAAATTTCCGCCATTTTGAAAAAAAACTTTTTTGCCATTCTTCCTCTCTGGCTTTCAAACATTATTAGTTCCAGCTCTTTATACTAAAGTGTCATAGTTTCGCCGTCATTTACGGTTAAAATTTGTATGGCGGATTTTTTTTTTCCGCCATTTTGAATTTTTTTTGACATCTCCAAAATCTTTCCAGGGTTTGCTATGACATTCCTTAAAACGCACATGACCTATCTTTTATGGTTTGGCCAGGCCGTTGACCGTCCGAGTGACCGGAGGTCGGAAGACCAGGTCGCGAATTTTTTTGAAGACACCTCAACCACCTGGACACAAAAGTCAACAAAGACATTCAAAATTTTCCATAGGTATCGAGAAACAATGCGTCAAAAATGAAAAAAAAAAATTGTATGGCAGCCATCTTTAAAAATGGCGGAATCCAAAATTTTTTTTGAAATATAGAATCTGCGGCCCCGAAAACCCCCCAATGCAAAAAATCACTCCGATCGGACCAACTTTCAAAATGGCCGCCATTTTGAATCCGCCATCTTGGATTTTCATGACAACCATCTGACAGCCCCCGTCATCCTCTATGACATTTGGTCGAGCACCACCCACATACCTCTTACCGTTGCCGAATTATGAGCGTTTCAATTTTGTATGGGGGCCACCGTTTTTTGTTCGGGGGCCCCCATTTTTTTCATTTCTCTGGAAACATCCCAGGGTCTACTCCAACATTAGTTAAAACTGGACCCCCATATCTCTTGTCGTTTTCGAGATCCGTTGACCTGTTCCATCTCAGAGACGATTTTCTGGTAATGTCAGATTTTTCCTGGGGTGACATGACCCATCACTATACAGCCTCATACTCAGTTTTGACTGACCACTTCTGAGAGCTGAGATCAATTATGTCAATCATCAGTCAGTCAGTCACTCATGGGTATCCAATTTTATAGTAATAGTAATTATTATATCATACAGAATCCACTCTTAGCTGCTAGGGACAAGTGCAGTAGCCCATAAAATATATTAAACGGTGATTTCAATACGAAAGTTTCGATATAGTGTTTATTTCATACCCTGTTATTGCATGTCATCTATAAACTCTTAGGTTAATTATAACGCAGATACTAGAATACTTATTTTAACGGTAACATGGTTTGATTATACGGTCTATACTTATTCGGAAAGGTAGCCACATGGTTTGAAATATTAAGGCCCGGAAACTGCTCTCAAACCTATAAAGTGTATAAGTTTGAGAGCAGTTACTTATTCTATAAGGTAGCCACATGGTTTGAAATATTAAGGCCCTATATACAATTGGAAACTATTCTCAAACCTATAAATAAAGTGTATAGGTTTGAGAGGACTTTAAAATGGAATATTTAGCAATTTGACCAACAAGGCAAAGAATATTAACCTGCATAAAATGAGAAATGAGCAGTGAGCACCCATCGTAGTTATACGTAGCTAGCCTATTCATTTAGTCACAGATTAGGAATGGAATATCTAGCGTTTATATGTTGCCGATGGACGCAGGAGGCAAGCAGCTACTCAAAGTGGCGCTCTCTGGGGGAGCCCTATGTGCAGCAGTGGACGCCTTAAGACTTGATGATGATGATGATATGTCGAAAGCCTATCGTACTATTACCCAGAAATTCTTACCTAAAATTACGCTTATAAATAAAGATAGTATGTATCCAAAACGTCCAGGGAATGGTATTTGTTTTAGCAAGTAGTAATAGTACATTTGCCCAAGTATAAACCCGCCCGAAAAAGCTGTGAGTTCCTTTAAAGTTTTGTTAGTCATTATGGCACAAAATAAAAATACAAATTGAAAAAATTAAACCGCTATTCAACAAGCTATGGTTATTTTCTCCAAAGAGTATATAATACCTATTTTTTTCTCTATGAAGCCATCAAGCAAGCACAGGCCCACAGACATCATATTAAGAATCATATAATACCAAAGAGTATATAATGCTAGTTTACGCCCACAGATGTATATATACATATGTATATATATATAGTCATCAAAGAGTATATAATTTATTACTATGCTAGTCAGAGACACAGATCTGCAGCCACATGGTAGCCCTTAGTGGTAGCCACAGACCTACAGGCCTACCTGTACGCTTTTTGCATCACCTAGGCCTGTATTAGAGAACGAGACGTTCAGTCGGTATTAACTATGGAGTTTGGAAAATTTGTCTACATCTCGGTAACATCCAGAATATAGGGTGTTTCTCAAAGAAACCGTGAGCTGTTTCCAATTTTTGTTACTAAACTTAAAACTAAATAGTAAATACCTAGAAATCTAAGTTGCTGAGCCCTTTTTATGGCTGAGGATATATGGAATACAAAACCTAGCTCCTATTGAAGAATAAAAGATAAAAAATGTTTTGCCACATTTATTTACGATCATTGTTAAGTAAAATTATTAGTCTTATAAAATTCAATACATCTTGTATAAAGAACTTAACGGATACTCGAAGAGATGTGTTAAACAAAACGCCTTAAGTAAATAAACAGCGGCATTTTAAATGCCAATTTACAAGATAAATATTAACAATTAACTCTTCCCGCTTTTGGCCCGTGAGTAAAAAACAAGACGATATAAAAGACGCGAGTAGTACTAAACATAAAAATATAATAATTTACAACATTTAAAAAAAGAGAATAAACGATTTATAACTGCATTTTTTAATAAATTACGGAATAGTACATTTATTTTATTAATTTATTTAAACGTAGCATTACTTTTTTCACTCTGCATGCAATACTATTTTATGTCCGCCTAATTATGGGTAGCAATTGAGGTGGAATGGTTTACTCAGCGCGGCAAATTCAAATTTTCTTTTCAAACTTGAATTTGCCACGCTGAGTAAATCGTTCCACCTTAAGTATCAAAAATGGCACGCACGACCTTATTAATACCTGCCCCTTCACTAATAAACCTTGTGTAGCAAAAGAATAGTTATTTAGTGTTCTGCTTCTCTCTATTGAGTTTGAAATGAGCAAAGGTAGAACAAGACAAAACACTGAGTACCTATTCAGCTGTTATGCAATCTTTATTAGTAAGAGGGCTTATCTTTTACATACGCTGCTAATTTTATCAAATACGATAAATCATTAGTAGCATTGCAGTACTAAAATCATTAATATTCTCAAGTAGGTACACATAAGAAAAATATTGGTGCATACTTTCCGTTGTTCGCAGCTAGATGGCGCTATATCGTGGCTTCATCCAGCTGTTACATTTAGCCAATGCAATTTAAATAGCCCTATAAGATAAAATGATACCACATGCGCACATTGATCTTCTAATCACGATATAAACTATAGGAACCTTGCTTTTAGCCCCTTTTACACAGACCATCAATAAAAAAAATTACTTACATCAAATAATGTAGTGGCGTTAGTCAGTCGGTCGCCAAAATCTCGAAGCTTTACACTATTATTCTATCGGATCTGTTTTTTTTTTCGTAGTTTATTAACCTTCCTTTGTTCGTAATGGGGAATGTCCAAAATTTCTCAATCTCCATTTTCATTTTAGATTTTGAAAATATAGAGCAATTGAAACTATTTTTTTCGCTATATTCATTCTAACTACAATGAATATAACGAAAAATAGTGAAATAACTATTTTACAATTCATTATTAAAATTTAGAAATATCCCGTGTCTGATGATGATGTATATTGTATACTATAATTTTTGGCGGTTGCCTCTACATAATAAAAAAAGTTACTCCATGTGTCAATATCAAATCATATCTTTTTGAAGCCACTAACTAAGATTCAATTCAATTCTTCACTTTATTTGTTCAACGGCTTGGGCTCAGGAATTTCTTTATGAGTGACGTCATCAAAGGTCAGATGAAGGTTGTTTAATTAAAGCCAGAAATACTAATAATCCATAAATATATTTGATTTTTTTAAGTTATATGTAGTGATCAGTAAGCCTATTCCACGAAATGGTTTTGTAATTACAACAAATAAAAATAAACTGAACAAACTTCATTCAATGATTGTGTCTAAAATTACTCAATGATCCGTTAACCAGTCGTTTCAAAGTGAACTCCAACTTTCATATTCGGTACACTATAAAGCTCTGTTCAAACCGGCGCGTTATTCGTACCGCTGTGTGTAGCGGTATACCGCGCGGGATTCCGCCCGGGTATTTAGTATGAAGTTTCGCTCTAGCCGCGGAACTTCAATACAAAATAACGCGCGGGATGGCGCGCGGTATTTTCCGCAACCCATAGCGGTACGAATAACGCGCCGGTTTGAATAGGGCTTAATAAAGGTTATAAAAACCAAGAAGCTTAAATAAAACACTGGAGAATGCATTGCGAACCACGCTTTGAAGCGTGGAAATGTGGCCTTGAATGACGTTTCGTCTCGTTTCGTGTGTTTATCCCTGTCCTACGGTTAACACGTCACCTGTAAGAAAGGGATGAAAATAGTAGATTGTGTCACAAGGGACCAAAAATGTATTTAGGGTAAAGCGCAGAGCGAAGCGAAGAATTCTAGAAGTACGTTGCTCGAGGTTAAATAACTTTGATACCGTGTGGCACACTCTGCCCTCCATCCCCCTCTATGAGAAAAGTAATTGTTAAGTGTACGCCTATATGCCCCATTTTAGGCTCACTTATCGAGGGACTCTTCGCCTATTTTCTAATACAAGATGAGTCTGAATTGGTATGTTATCCCGAAAGGAAACTGGGACCATGATAGCCCACAAGCTGTGAGAGCCTTACTTGAAACTGCGTTTCCAAACTTACATACTAAAAAATAAATCCACTGCACAAAATTGCACGTGCGATCGCTACGAGAGTTAACAAGATACTATAAATTAATTTCCGAACACAGGTTGTTAAACTCATTTAAGTGCATTCGGTCACGGACGAAGTTCGACCACCCAGCTGCGCTAGGGCCATCTTCGAACGTAAACTTTACATGGCATTTCTTCAATGAAAAACTATTAATTAAGAAAAGTCGTAGAACAAACATTGTCTACCTTGGGGAGTAGATTTACCCCCTTTCGGGATAATATACCAATTCATACTCAGATAGTAGATGGGAGGAAAATATATCTGAATATAGAGGCAATCCGTTTAGATCAGTGAATCAGTCTCTAACCGTGAAGCCAAAGCGGGAGTGTTGTAGCAAGTTACGCGAGCGCAGTCGGCGGAGCCCCCGCGGGCCCCTCGTCCGTCACCATCGGCTCGGGCTCGCCGGCTTCAGGGATCTCCAGCACGCGCGGTCCGTACAGCAGAAGGTAAGCGCAGTGCCAGTCGCCTGGGAACAATGCAAGATGATACTTTATGGCATATCGGAATAGCGGGGTTACAGCTGAAAGCGATCTCTTCCCGGCAACCTTTGGTTTTTTTTATTGTGTGCCTTGCTTGATTTATAAATTAGAGAAGTCGGTAGTTTTAGTTATTACGTAATATAGAGAGGTTGCTGACGATATATGAAGGTCTAAGGGTATAAAAAGGTCTAAGGGGCTAAAAACGCGAAAATCTTGTTGGCTTGGTACTGAAACCTGTCAATATTCGAGTGTTTTTCCTAAGCTTTTTTAACACACATGAATGAAAAAAACAGTAACAGTAACAGTGTACTTTTGTGTTCTCATCAAAACTGCAAGGAAGCATTTAGTAAAAACACCCACCGTTTTACTGGAGCGTTGACTTGACCGTGACATAACTTTGATGATTTCAATGCGAAACCTAAATTAGAAAATTTAACACTGGCTTAAATACGCTAATCCAATAAAAAAAAAATACCAAATGTACACACTCCCGACTCGCCAGGGACACGTCTGAACAGCTGAGCGAGACAGCGCTATACAGGGAGAGCGAGACAGTACCTCCGCCGCTGAGCTTGAGCACGTCTTCCTCCGCTATGGGCGTGACGGTGTCGTCGTCGCACCGCAGCCAGCCGCCGCCGCGCGCCACCCACGCCACGTAGTGTCCGGACGACGACGATCGACCGCGGTGGGTTAATACCGCTTGCAGCCGGTAGTAGCCGCTGTTGTTGCTGCCTACGTCTGAGGGAGACAATGCTATGTGGAAATGCGCTTGAGTAACAGAGACGACTAATTTAGCCGGTCTTCGTCCTACAAAGTACAGCCAGTAAGGCTAATGAAGGGTCTTTAGCCAGTGAAGTGTGATACATAGAGTCATAATCTCGAAGTAAAAACAGTTAAAAATCGTCTGAACGCCGTTGTACATACCTACCTATACATCAATTATACAGTTCACGATGTAAAGTTTACACGAATTTAGACGTTATGTCACTTATTCAGTGATCGATGTCGCTTGTACGCAAGCTATCTATCCTATCCTATACCTACTACGCTACTAGAAATTACGCTATTAGAAATAAAGCAAAGAAATATTAAGATATTTTTTTATTATTTTAAATTTATAATCATCCAAACATATCGTAAATGATTATAAATTCGTATCTGTCTAATTTCAGAGGTGTAATTTTTTTTTTCTATTTATGTATCTAAAACTAAATAATACAATAAATTATGGCAATTTTAAAGTTCCTAAAAATGCTCCATAGCTTTTCGTTTGAACACACTATGGGCGTCACTCTCTCTAACCAATAAAGCGCGATACTATGTGTCTCTTTTACTCTTACACATTTGATTAACGTGTTAAAGTGATACGCTGTCGAGGCCGCACTACCCACTCGCATCGCGGTTACCTTACAAGTAATTTTCCAAAAGCGTGCGCATAGTTTTGGTGCGGATATTTTTTTTGCGTGTTTGTGACTATTGTGTATCATACCTCAATGGCTTCAGTGCCTACTTGCGATAAGAAAGTTTTTTTAATAAGCGAATGAATTAATGAGAATTGAGAATGAATGTATGATTTAAGATCTCGTTCTTTCCATAACAGAGCAAGACAGAGATTTTTGAATGAACTTGTTCTTTCATTTTTAATCTGTCTCACTCTGTCTGTCCGAGTTATAAACGGCTGTATCTAAAATTGATAATACAAAAATAAGCAGCAGGTGTTTGTATACAAGTATGAATATCTACATCTACATACATAGAGTTTGGAGGTTCATATTAAAAAAAAATCTCACCATTTTCAAACGAATATGGCAACTTTATAGTTTTCGTATCCTTTTTACTGTCTCCGTGACTCTTGTTCTTTACTAGGGACATTTCAACATTCGCGTCTTCGATTTCCTGTAATCAAACATGTTCCATAAACATTGCAAATACGTTTAAGAAAAATGATTCGTAATTCGTACTGCATAGAGCTTTATTTTGCTTTGCATCCTCACTTTTCCCTTTTAACTTCAAACTTATCAAATATTTCTCTAGATTTCAACCTTAAAGGCTATAACATAAGCTTCAAATTACCTTGAATTTATTTCTCATAGGAGTCAACCGTTCCTGTAGTTCAGGTGTACACAGTTCATACACATCTAAATCAAGCGGGAACTTTACATCTTTCAATATCTTTGCGTTGATTGATTCCTTCTCTTTGTAGTAGAAACGAACGAATTGGACCGTTAAGTAGGCGGGCAGACGGTTGATTTTACTCTGAAAACAAATAGCATATAATAGCTCATTTAGCATATTTTAGGTACGAAGCTACAAGTACATGGAACCGGCCCGATTTACCGGGTCGGTCCGTTACGCGTAACGCGTCAGAAGAGCAGCGCCATAGCGACAAAAAGAGAGGCACCTGTTTAGGGTAGGCTCGTAGGGCTGTGCAAGCTGGACTACACTTTATTGCGTTGTAGCAAGAGTCGCTATTTATTTAAGTGATTTTGCGGAGTGTGTCTTCTGCACCTATACAGCGTGTACTATTAAGTATTCTGTGGCACACTGAAAGAAAATGGTACAAACTGAACTGTCAGTAATTTCTGTAGAGTTGGTGATGATACTTTTTATCAAACCACCATCGAAGGAAGGGTGCTGACTGACTACACCATTCTGCCCACATTACTCTCGTTCTCGAGCAATGATCAGGAGTCAGAAGCGCATGTCTATTTATAACAGAGGGCGTACTAAACGGATTAAAACTTACCGTTTTTGTGTAAACTGCATCTCTGCCCAATGTTTCCGACATCTTTGTTATTTGTTCTGACATTTTCTGCAAATAAAATTATGTTTTATTAACAAAATTGTGGAAGAAAGGTTCTCGAGGGGCGACCACGAACCGGAAGACGCAGCGTAGGCTAGCCCCGCACTAGGTGGACCGACAATCTGGTGAAAACCGCGGGGAGCCGATGAATGCAGGAGGCGAGCAGCCGCTCAAAGTGGTGCTCTCCGGGGGAGGTCTATGTTCAGCAGTTAGACATCTTCAGGCCGTTGATGATGATGATGATGATGATGAACAAAATTGGCGGGTAAGTGATGCCGTAGCAAACTTTTCAATTTTCGGGGGAAATACACTTCCAATCTACATTCAAGTGTGCAAGAACCTACATTCGTGAAATCTGTTATCATCTGTTTGATGACAGATGAAAACAAATTTTAGTTTAAGCAGCGAATTCGCTCACTTCCGCTCAGTCAATGATAATATACAGAAGCCCATCAGCTGGGTTAGCATAGACAGTAGATAAAATTGTCTTTCCCCGTTTTACGTCACTTTCTTCATACTTGCTTGGAGTAAAACAGGAGAAAGATAGTTTTGTCTACCGGCCGTGCTAACCCTACAGGTTGTTAGTTTACATTTAAAAATAAGATAGTTACCGATCTGAGTCCCGACTGCAGATACTTGACATCCTGAGATATGAAACATGAGAGCTGTAGGAAGGTGTCGGTGCTGCGTGACGGAGGCTCGTCGGCCTCCGTGCAGACCAGCTCCACATCTAACGTGCCACCAAAGTATTGCTCGATCAGAGATGCGCTGGAAACAACCAGAATAATCATGACACTCCGTAAGTTGGTTGTAAAAGGTGAAGGATAAATTTGGACATGAGATCACTTGTCACGGTAGCTTAAGTAAAGCATGTTCCGGCTTTAGGGATGGGTGGATGCGGGTTCAAAACCCATTCGTAATTCCAATTTTTTATATACAAGCCAAACTGCTAATCATAATCATTTAATTAGTAAAACCAATTTACACAACATAAAATTTGTAGGTACTGTGTGTCGAATTGAATAATATATCAGTTGTAATAAATATATATCAGAACAATTTTAATTAAATTAAATATATTAGAAATACAAATTAATAGGTAAGATAGATTTTAGATTTCTTTTATACCAAAAGGGACAAGGAACAAGCAAACAAAGCAGTTGTATTAAATATAGGATTAGAAGTAGAATTAAAAGTAGTACAATTAGGATTAGAAGTAGGATAGCATAGCCGGTGCATACCCATCAGCGCCGCTAGCTTTCAACCTCTGTTGTAGCGCTCGCACCATCTCTGTCCAACATTCTGAAGCATCCTGTTGTGCAAGCGAGCCACCCGCACCCCGCTCGGCAAACTGCGGCGCGGACGAGTGAAGCGCTGCGAGGAGGCGCGCCACTGCGCCTGCGCATGCACCTGCTCCACCACGCTCTAGGGCTGACATTGTGTCTGACAGTGCTGCTGTCAGTTCACCAGCTGATCCACCGCCGGAACCTAATAGAAGAACAAAAATGAGTAAATATTGTGTAGATCTGAAACAAAAAATTTATGGCCTAACCACAGATAATATAATACTAAATAACTATATTGGAAGGATGAGGTGAATACTTGTTGTACATACTAAATGAGTTTTGTTTTGTTTGATGCTATGCCTATAAATTATAAAAAAAAATATTAAAATACATAATGAATGTGTAATCCGGGAATTACTGATCCAATTCTGAAAACTATATCACTTATTGAATGCTACATTAGTGCTGGAACATGGAGCTTCGATTTGGCCCGCAAGTCCCGCAACAACATTTGAGTTATGATATGACTAAACTTCACAATCACTTAACAAACATAACAAACCTTTATCATAGCTAATCAATGCATTCTTCAATTCTGGAACTGTCTTGAGACACTGCACTGTGGCATTCATGTAGCATGTGTTGCCTAAGTTTATCAGGCCTTCCGGGAGATCCAGCTAAAAACAGAATCACATTATCACATCACTATCATGAATTAAAGCTCACTCCTGAATCCACACACAATCTTGAGCAAGCTTTTCTTACACTAGATTTGATATTGCCATGTTGTGCCTAGATGCAATAATAATGTTTTTTCCATTCCATTGTGGACATTTCTATAACTGTCTCAATCCCCACTATACTACCGATATAGTGAGTGAGAAAAAAAAATTCATTATAATATAGTAATGATACTCACAGCAGTGGCAAGTTCGGATTCATTCATGTCCTCCACAAACCGTGTTTGCTCGACTGGAGCTGCTGGTACATCCTCATCTTTGCTGCCCATTACCAGCACAAGGGCATTCTACAACAAACAAAACTATTGTAAACATATTTGTTACTTTCTTCAGAAACAGTATAGTAGATGATTGATTATAAGTATCAGAGTGACAGAATCATTGGTCTATGAAATAAATCTTGATCGCTGATCTACCACTGAGTATCATTCTGTAATGGGCTATTTATGCATTGGCTGGAAAATGAGACACATCATCAATGATCAGGAATAATGTTGTAATAAAAATCACCTACATTCACACTTACGAACTTATCATACAACAGTAAACTACACATAAATTTCCTTTATACATAAAAATAAATTTAAAATAAATGGCACATAATGTACTCACATTAGTCAATTTGAAGTTGCCCCATGTGTCATCTCTGAGAGTGACTCCTTTGCACACAACCTTCTGTCTCTCAGGCTGCACCCCAGTGAGCGCGAATATCTGCGCCTTGAACAACACCGGCTCATCCTCTGTATTCACCTCCACTCCTGGGTATGTCTCCTTGCCCCACTTTACCTTTACTGTACAAAAAAAAAGCTGTGTAATCATGATACGTGAATATTTAGCCGTAGGGGAAGTAGTATGCTTTGGATTCGACGATTTAATAGCAGAAAAGACGGCAAATCATGTAGCATAATCGAAATAACCGGCGTCGAAGAGTGCGTAAACAATAATAGGTACTGGTCCTACTTCATTTCATATTATTTATGTTGCTTAGTTTTTACATCGTAATGATTACCATGTTACATTAAAGATTACAAACCAAAATAACTATAGGTATGCGATATGCTATGTTATTTATCGAAAAATATAAACATAAAAAGAGACTAGGCCTAGCCTAACCTTAAATTTCAAAAAAGTCCTCGTATAATAGTTATATTTTTCTAGTAACTTACCCGAAACTTTAGGCATGATGGAATATTACTGGAGTAGTATTTGTGCGCTCGAGAAATTCCCTTGAATTCATAAAAAACTGAAAGTCACGATTCACGATTAGTTTTCTTTCGGTTTAACGGGCAGTGTGACCATCTGTAAATAGCAGATTCTGCTCTAAATGTAAGTAGGCTAGGAATCTGCCGAAATCTGAAACATGTCAGAAATATTATGCTACGTCCACAAGTCTTTTATAATATTTTATAAAAGACTTGTGGACGTAGCATAATTATGATTAAAGAGAAATGATTAGCTAGTATTATGAATAACATTAATTTGTAGCAAAAATGTTATAATTTCCAACCATTTGGTTCCATGAAAAATTCTGTAATCAACCCGGACAGAGGCCGTCAAACATCGCCCCGTCACCGAACCATTTGAATCTATCGTTCTAAATACTAAACAATCAGGTTGCATTGCCATGGTAAAATAAGATTCTGACTATTGCAGAACCGCCACTCGGGAAATAATAAAAATAAATTATTGGTAAGTATTTACTTATATATCCAAAAAATCAATGAATTATTAAATAGAAACCAAAATCCATTTAAGTATGGTGAAAAAAACGAAGAAAATGTCAATTCATGTATCAACGTTAAAGTTATATTCCTTGCTTGTTTCATCAAACATGGATTTTACGTTGATATTTCTTCTATTCATGTATTCACTAAGTAAACTTGGCGTGAGGGTAAAACCAGCTTGTTACCCTTTAATCATGGAGTTCAACTAATTCCAGAATAAGGATTCAGGATCCGGACTAAGGTAAGATAAGTAAGGACCAACTAAATAATGGTACCTATGTAGGTACAATTTGGGCGTCTTGAATCTTGTGCACAGATTACTAGAATATTTGAAATGAAATGAAATCAAACGAAACAGAAAGAAATGAAACGAAAATATCACATAAATGGAGATACATGTAGGTGTTAGGTTTTTTACCAGGTAGTTCTTCCATTTAGCCCATACTCGTGCCCTGTGAAAATTATTAGTCAATACTATAAATACAATTTTCAAACTTAAATAATTCTATTGGTATACATTAGATTTTACATTAGATGTAAAACATTGTACATTAGATGCATAAAGTACCATTTGGGCGTCTTGTGCACAGATTACTATAATATTTCTACATTGGATGCACATACTATATTATTCATAATTATATTCAACTGACTTTAGACAGAAGTTGTCAGTTTAGTAACAACGTCTCCAACCAAATATCGAGTCAACGAATTTTGATTACGCAATTTTATCACAGATTTTCACTCCAACATATATTTACCAGATTTTTTAAATCGCTTACACTGTCGATGGCAGTCACAGAGTAAACATGAGGGTTAAATCTGCCAAAATGGCAGGAATCTGCTAAAAATTGTCACACTGTTAGCGGGGTTGATGACAGTTTTGTTTGTTTGACAGTGAGTTCAGTTGACATTTATCACATTTGTACATTTTTGACATAATAACTAGTTTGCGTTTCGTTACACTCAGAAAAAAAGAGTGTAAAGCATTGATTTATGTCAACTCACTGGTGTAGTTGTATAACTGCTACGAGAGATGTACCTTTATGATTTTAGATTTACATAGGCTTCTATGGGTATATTTTATCGTTTACTACGATAATAATAATAACAAATAGGTAGATATGTAGGTACTATAATAGCTAGCAAAAGTAAGGTAGGTATATACAGACTGGATTATTTTCAGTCGTTTTTATCCCAGACTTTATTACGATTTTGACAGTGCATTTTATTAATTTTAGGTAGGTAAGTACCGGTAGGTAGGTACTTAGTAGTACCTAAGTATCTTATGTATGTATGTATGTGTTATATGTGATTTTGATACCTTTTTGGTTTAGGTATACCTAAATGTAGCGCTTTCCTACCCTGTATAAGTACCGACTCATCTTCCATCCATGAATGATTTTCCCACCTATAGATTTTCTTACGCTGAGCAATCACGCTGGCGCGGGCGATCGTTCGATGAACTTTCCATCGCGAAGGCTGCGCGGGCGCACTGAGCGGACACCACGCCAGTCTCTACAAAAGCATAGAACACGCTGCATGTCTACAGGTGCACAAAAATCAATGTGATTTTCGAAAACTCCTTTTTCATTCAAACGTAGTGTTCGTGAGTGTGAATGTGATCACGGTGGTTCAGTGAATCGGGTGTTATTGTTTTTTTTTCTTACGGGATGATAATCGTACGTGCAGCGGAACCTTAGTCCCGGAGCTTACTGTAAGTTCGCAAGCTTTTGTGGTTTTAATAATATTAAAATATTCATGAATTATTGTAACGTGTTCTTGTCATATAATTTGATAAATTACCTGTGTAATATTTGTATAATTTGATGATATAGGTAGGTATTTCTGTGTGGTCACTGGTCAACGAACGTCTGTTATTTTTTTACATTTAGAGTGGTTAACATCGTAATAAGCTTTGGGCAGGTGCCACCTGCAAGGTGGTGTAGACTAGAGTAGACCCACTTGCCTTGAGGGCTCTCGTAAAGCGACTTCGATTTGGTAGAGCCACGCTGATCTCTATAACGGTGCTCAAATATTGAAAAAAAAGGTCATAAAATCCTAGGTATCTAACCCAAAACGTAATTTTAAAATCGATATCGATATGTACCTGATGAATGCAAATTATTGCTTTACCCTTCATCTTATTATCAGATACAAAAATGCGACAATAACGTAGTACCTACCATAAAACAAGCTCTACAAATGATGTAGAGTTGTAGATTACATAAATATGACAATGATGTCCCTATTTTTTGCATTTTATGGCAGGTTTACATAAACGTTATGATGTGATCGTTAAAAAACCCGTCTATCTCAAATCAGAACGTACAAAAACTGAGAGAATAAATTGAACGTTATTCTCACGGATTATTTCCATAAAACGTTTAAACAAATAAAGAATTTAATGGCATGAAGATTTAAGCGTTAATAATAAAGCTGAACGCGGTTTGAATATGAAAAAGGCTTTTAACAATGTATGCGAACGTCTTGGCTGAATATTGAAGTGTTTTTGTCAGTTTTTGCCTCGAATGTCGAGTGTGTAGAATTTTTAATGGGACAACTCTTGGCATATCCTACCTCTACTTGTATTTAATGGCATTTAGGTAGAGACACCTATAAGCAATAAAGTTCTGCTCGTATATTTCTTTTTCTGTTTTTTTTTTCTGGCCCGTTTTACTATGCATCTTAATTAGCAATAACTATGTTAGGTAGTTACTTAAGGTCCAGTAGGGTAAGTGAAACATACTTTACTTTTGATTTTGCGTAAACGGCTCTAGCACAGTAATAGGACTCGCATTTATAATAGTGACTGGTGCGAAGTATTCTTCCTGAAATCAGCTATCTATGATACGAGTTTTGAGCTCTATAGTAGTGCGTTTAGCGATGAAATCATCAAATGAAAGGCAGACACCGGTTTTGTTTCACTTACCCCGTACATGGGGGAAGATTTAGGAAGGCTATAGAGCTTAACTGCGTAGTTTCCTTTTTCTGATAGGGTGTTTCACTTACCGCTTTGTTTCACTTACTCCACTAGACCTTCTTACAATATAAATTATTAACGACCGGGTATTTTCTTGAATATGTCAGCTGACAGTAGATATCTACTACCCATCCAAACACCTATTATTATTTAATTTTTACAAACAAGCTTAATAATAATAATAAGTAGGTGCCGATAGATAATAATATTAAATAAGTAATCAAACAGAATATTTTCTGTCATAATATAAGTATATTATGACAGAGAATATTCTGTTTGATTACGCATTAGGTACTTACAGCCTAACCACCATAAAAGCATTCCACTAAAAGTTTATCTAGGTATGGCGCTTACATAATAATACCGCACATATCAATTATGACATTTGACTTTATTTTACGTCTCGGAGTACCTAACAATAGAGACGAAATAGAAAGGTCATTTACGAACAACTTTCCATATGGAATTAAATAACTGAACATCGGATATAGCGAAACTCGAAGTTTGACTGTTATTGGTACGAATTTCATACTTTCACTTTGGTTTCCAATTACCGAAGTGTATTATGCTGTTATCAACGATCGCCGCGGGGTAACATAGTATAATAAATAACCTATCACAAATAGGTATACAATACGAAGCAGAGTACCTACGAAAGTACGAAGTAGGGGTAACCTATTCTGTAACAAAACGAAAGGTTGTTTTGCAATAAATGACACCATCATTAGTACGAGGCGCCTAAATCAACACTTCGTATGTGTGACTAATGACTAACTTAATTAGCTTTTTATGTACTATTACCTATTTAACAGCTCATGTAGGTAGATACCTAATTAAAACTACCTGCCTTGACATTTGTAGCAGTATTATATCGTCTGGTACCCACACATTAATTTTAATGTAAGTACCTGTATGCTATATATACTATTTATAGCCGCTTTGGAATCATTTGAATCACCAGTGGGGTTTAAACCCGCACCCATCCGCTTTTCTGACAAGTGATCCCATGTCCATGTCGTGTTTCAGTCACGCAAGTCAGCTATATTTTAATTTGTCGACATTGGTGTCGATACGGTGATTTTAGAGAACTCTAATTTTAGCCAACTTTAAAATAGTTTAGGCGTACGGCGTCGCAACAGCTATTCGGAGTTTACGTTGAACTTGTACCCTTACTCCATACAAATGTACAAGGGTGTACTTGTAGAAGGTGTAACTTAATTACGTAGGTGCTTAAATTAGGCATTATAGAGGAATGTGTACCTACATATAACCTAGTGTAAAATGTTCTTTGTAGTAGACAGTATATCAAGTTTAATTAGTTTTTATTATTGTAGTAGTTAGTTTAATGAATAATGGCACATTGGCCGATAAAAAAACTTAGTGTATGTGATTACTGATAAGTTAGCCAGCAAACGAAGGATGACATCATCAGAGTAGGTCTTGGGTTCGCTAATAAAACAATCGCTTCTAAAACAAGTTCTATAATTACCCGTTTTCATCCGTCACAAAACGGTAATTGCACCGAAGATGCGCTCGATACTTTCTCAGTTATTATGCCGAGACGTAACGTGGAACGCACGTTGAAATTTTTTATAACTTTTTGTCACTTTTTTTTCCGGCCTGATATGCCATTCTTCGTGACATCGATGAGTGGAACGAGGTGACGAGGTATTTATTAGACCGCGGTAGCATTAGCTTTTTGCACTCATTATCGGCTAGATAAAGGTTAGATAAATTGTGCCAAAGTTGGCAAAAAAACGAATTCATAAAAGGTTTTACAGTTTCATGTAGGTACTAAAGCTGAAATGGCGTGACATTGGTGCATTGACAAGTATATACTGGGTGGCGCAAAAGTAAAGACCCTATTTGGTTCAGCTATAACATTTTTTCTAAATTAGAAAACTAGATTTAGGTTTTTTTAAATGTATATTTGTGCCATTAAATTTCGTACCATTAGGATTTAAAGATGATGTCTTTTAAATGGTGACCTCCAGAGTTGATACACATTTGAGCCCTATTTATGACATTTTGCAAGATGATTTTCCTTCAAAATTGGTTATGAGTGACGAAGCGCATTTCCATCTCTCAGGGCATGTCAATAAGCAGAATACTCGGTTCTGGGGCACTGATAATCCGCACATTATTCAAGAAACACCTCTACACCCACTAAAAGTTACTGTATGGTGTGGCATCTGTGTTGACAGAGTGATCGGACCCTATTTTTTCGAAAACGCTGGAGGCAATGCGATAACTGTCACTGGAGAACGCTACAGAACCATGTTACGTGAGTTTTTGATACCCAGTTTGGACGAATTGGGGCTGGAGCACATCTGGTTTCAACAAGACGGCGCTACGGCACACACAGCATGCGACACTATGGACTTAGTGAGGGACGCTTTTTCAAGCCGAGTTATCTCTCGTTTTGGCGATTTGCCTTGGCCTGCAAGATCACCCGATCTGACCAGTCCAGACTTCTTTCTTTGGGGTTTTTTGAAATCTCGGGTGTATGTGAACAAGCCACAGACTCTCGCAGCTCTAAATGAAAACATTCGTCAAGAAATAACGAACATATCGCAGGAAGTGTTACGGCAAGTTATGCAAAATGTCATAAATAGGGCTCAAATGTGTATCAACTCTGGAGGTCACCATTTAAAAGACATCATCTTTAAATCCTAATGGTACGAAATTTAATGGCACAAATATACATTTAAAAAAACCTAAATCTAGTTTTCTAATTTAGAAAAAATGTTATAGCTGAACCAAATAGGGTCTTTACTTTTGCGCCACCCAGTATATACCTAGTATCAGGTACCTGGTACCGGTGTGTACCTATAGTGTACCTATGTATATCGATTAATTGTGCAGAAATAACTTCAGTAATACCTACTTACCACGCCTATAATTATACCTAACACCTTACAAACACTCGACATTGTAATATGTTGTTGTATGTAAGTACGTATAGCAAAACATTCGCCGCGACATTTTTCGCTTCAGCGAAAGCTGACAGAAAGTTTTTGAATACTTAATTGAATTTATTTTTTTTAAATTTAAAGGAAAAAATAAAGTATGGCATGTGTCAGCTTTAAGGACGGATGGATGTTCAAATCCAGCTCGTGATAAAAATTGTTCCTTACTAAACATACATTTTATCTACGTAGATACAACCACATTATTCGACCAGGCGCTCTGATAGAGTTTGGAAAACGCGATGAGCTCCCGGTCCCCACGGACACAGGGTCTTAATACCAAACGGCTCAAATATGTAACCGCTACCGAGATTACTATACTGTATTACTATTACTATTTTGTATGGCGCAAACTTGTGTGCCCTTATCAAAAAAGATGGTGGTATCAGACCTATTGCGGTAGGCACCACATACCGCCGCCTCGCTGCCAAGGTCGGCTGTAAGAAAAAGGTTGCTTTTTTAAGCAACCTTTTTCAGCCAATACAGCTGGGCTTTGGTTGGCGGGGTGGCTGTGAGGCCGCTGTTCATTCACTTAGAACCTTTCTCAAACAAAATTGTGGTGAAGTGTTGCTAAAGGTGGATGTTAAAAACGCTTTTAATTCTGTCGACAGAGGCGCTCTTTTGACACAAGTCAAGGACAAAATTCCCGAACTATATAAATTCCTTTATCAATGTTATGGCAATCCAACAAAATTAAATTACCAAAATAACGCGATCCTATCCTCAGTCGGGTGTCAACAGGGCGATCCTCTAGGTCCGGCCATTTTTAGCCTTGCCATATATCCATCCAATTATTAAAGTTTGGTACTTGGATGACGGAACCCTAGGAGGCGAAGTGAACACTGTTTTTAATGATCTAGGTATCATTATTAACGAATTTCGTGACATTGGTTTGGATTTAAATTTTTCTAAATGCGAACTTTTTGTTTGCGATACTTGTCCTGATAAAGATTTGGTTTTTGAAAAGTTTAATAGTCTTGCTCCGAATATCAAATTAGTAGACAAGCGTTCTCTTCGCCTTTTGGGTCCGATTCTGGATGAGTCTGTCTCACCTTTCGTAGAAGAAAAAATTCAAAAGTTCAATAACGCATCAGACAGGTTACTCAAAATTAACGCCCACATGGCTTTTACAATTATTCGTTTTTTTTCTATTTGTCCCTAAATTTACTTATATTTTACGATGTTGTCAACTGTGGAAACACAGTTAGCTCCTTACGGGCTTAGACAGCATTGTAAAAAATACTCTGGTTTCGGTTTTGAATGTTGATATGGATGACAGGACGTGGTCGCAAGCCTCTCTACCTGTGCGCTTAGGAGGTTTAGGGATACGCAAAATTTCAAGTGTTGCATTACCGGCATTTTTGTCCTCTGTACACGTTACACATAAATTAATAGAAAAAATTCTTGCGCCATCTTTAGGTACTTTCGAAGTAGCCCATTTGTCTGAGGCCAAGAATGCCTGGGGGTTGGCTTGTCCAAATTCTGATTTCCCGGTGGTTCTTTCCTCACAGAGGCTATGAGACCGACCGCTCTGCGAACTAACACGGAAAAATCTTTTAGATACGTGTCCTAGCGTCGCTGATCGTGCTCGGCTTCTCGCAGTCTCTGTGTGGGAGTCAGGACTTTGCTTACAGGCCATGCCTTCTTTCAACACTGGTAACCTTTTAGATCTGACTACTTTTCGTTTAGCTATCAGCTTACGTTTGGGCGCAAGATGCTGTGTGGCTCATCGCTGCCAGTGCGGTACTGCAGTTGACCAGCTCGGTCATCACGGTTTCTCGTGTTCAAAAAGCGCTGGTCGAATTTTGCGCCACGCTAGTCTTAATGACATCATTCGCCGGGCTTTTACCACCGCCAATGTTGCAGCCATTCTCGAACCGAATGGTCTCATGCGTGACGATGGTAAAAGACCCGACGGAATGACTCTGGTTTCCTGGAAGATGGGGCGGCCTTTAGTGTGGGACGCTACTTGCATCGATACTATGGCGCCGTCACATCTTCCCGAGACACACGTTAGAGCCGGCACCGCGGCTAATTCTGCTGAGCAGCTAAAACGGCGCAAATATAGTAATCTCGGTAGCGGTTACATATTTGAGCCGTTTGGTGTTGAGACCCTGGGTCCGTGGGGACCGGGAGCTCATCGCGTTTTCCAAAGTCTATTAGAGCGCCTGGTCGATGCGACGCGTGACCAAAATGCTGGCACTTATTTGACCCAACGCATCAGCATTGCAATTCAACGTGGCAATGCGGCCAGCATGTTGGGTACGCTACCTACCGGTAGTGGGCTGGAGCACTTGGACTGTCTATAGGCCATCGCGGCTATTATACAGTCCATAAGTGTTCTTTGTAGTAGTGTAGCTAGTTTAGTTTAGTTTAGCTTAGTTTAGTTTAGTTTTTATTATTGTAGTAGTTAGCTTGAGTAATAAAGGCAATTTGCCCTTTAAAAAAAAACCACATTATCTCCAAAATATAAATGAAAGTAAGATAAAATTAATCAAGTCAAGTTTTTGTGTGATTGCTCTGGTTGCATAAATAATTTTATGAGCTTTTGTACCTCTCTAGTCGCAAATTACAAGGAAGTTGATTTCTTTATTTTAATTAAAGCACATAAAAGTTGTTTTACTTTCACGTGGGGTATAAAAAATGCTAAACTATGCAGCGAATTACCTACTTAAATGAAATCGATTTATTTATTAAGCTTAGAGTTTATTGTCGGCTAATAATATAAATAATCTGAGTTATTATAAAACATCTAAAACATAATTTTCATAAATTATTTTCGTTCTTTATTTTGGATAGGTAGGTAGGTAAGTATTATAGACCACCTATTTGCATTTTTTATTAGGTGCTGTAAATATTTACTTTTGCAAAACACACAACTAAGTACCTACTAACAAAATATCGAAGAAAAAGGCCTGCAAAATTACGGCTGAAGGGATCTTAAAGAAGAATCATGTGATTCCAATGCTCAAATCCGCCTGTTGACGCTGTAAACGCCGGTAGAGACCAACAACATTAGGCCGCTCAAAAATACTATTTCCCAAACGACTATGAAAATAATGGTTATAACTTTTATATAACAAATACATTCAATGATTATTTTATTATAAGCATATTCTAAAAGCATCAGGCTAACAACCTCCTCGACGCTTTTATAACATGTCTATCTATATTTCTACGTGCCCCTTATTTTACACCTGGCAACAAATTCGGCATCACCCGAGGTTCGTTGTCCATCGCGTCACGGTTCACGCTCCGCGGCGCGCCATCTCTAACTTAATTCATATTCTCACTTATATGCAACTTACATAAACAGCCTTCAACAGATTCATTCTTAGGTAAGGAAAAACTTAATCACTAGCAGGATTTGAACCCACGTCCATCTTGACGACAGCATTCGCTGACGGTCAGCGTTGCAGCTGTCTCTATAGATTTATTATTCTTCTGCCATGCCTACCATCAAGATCAACCAATTTCGCCGTGTAAATCTGAAATTTGACAATATCTATGATTTATAGCACACGCTCTTAGATAGAAAGGAAATCATCGTGAAAAAACCGTCATGTTGAAGAATCACTAAATTGGGGTAGGTAGGTACCTACATTAGAATGCAAACCGCACTTGACCAGCGCGGTAGATTACGGTTCCTTCACATGACGCCTCTCCCTGTGCCAAGTCCATATCCCAGCTGTGGGAATATATGGGCTAATAATATATTATAATATTATGAAAAGTTTTCCAAATTATTTGTTGTTATCATAGTTTTCACATTTTGATATGGTCAGTAATGTAAGGTCCAGTGGGGTAAGTGAAACCTTTTCATCGATCCTGTTTTATTGACTGATCACCATAGAGCTAAACTGCATATAGTTTACAAGTTATTTATTTATTATTGCTATTTACCAAAAAAATGCTAACTAAATTACAGAACAGTCCAATACGGTTATGATAGGGTGTTTCACTTACCCAACCGGACCTTAAAATATTGAGGACTAAATAATAAAAAAAGATATTACTATCATTTTAATAACAGTGTTACAAAACCACAGCAGACAGAACTTATGTGTAATTTTACAAATTAATGCAACTCAATAAAACACACAACCTTGCGATAAAGTCAAAATATCAACATCAAAAGTACATTTTAATATTTAAACATGAATGTAAAACAATCAAAAGATCACAATTCACAATACAATGGATCTACAATGTGATAATGTAACAACATTATTTTTAGCCAGCGGCCGACGCACGGGCGCGCTAGTTGGGTATGTTGTTCAGTACAAAAGACATCAACGCGCTCGCGCTTGTCTAATGCGCGAATAAATTACGAAGATCTAAAAAACTTCCTCTTTCATTATTATTTAGGAGTTTACAAGTTATCAAACATTATAACATTTTCGTTTGACCTCAATTGACATTTAAGTATCTAATACATTTTATTAGCGCATAAGATGATTAACTATGATCTGTCAAGTCGAGAATGAAGTATCTTCTAGGCAAGCATGCACCATCGTAGACTGCGTCATCACATCATGTGAGACAGTGGTCATATTGTATGCTGTGCTTATCAACAATAATAAAAAAAGTTTGCAAATATATTCAAAAACTAGCGGCTTCGCACGGGTATAATAGTTTTCGCAGCGCACGTGATGTAATATTTTAGGTAATTTTTACACCTTGGGTTACATTATTGGAATTTTAGTAAGGATCCCTAATTTTTTGTAAATATAATATAGCCTATGTCATCCGGGGATGGTGTAGCTTCCCAACAGTGAAAGAATTTTTCAAATCAGTTCAGTAGTTTCGGAGCCTATTCAATGCAAACAAACAACCAAGTCTTTCCTCTTTATAATATTGTTATAGATTAGTATGCATGTATTATTCACGTTCGAGATTTTTATTCATCAACCGTTTTAATCTTCTGAGTGGATACCTATATGTGTCCAAAATGAGAGGTCACAAAAAATTATGATGAGTTATGTAAAGATAGAAACGTGTCAAAGAGCGAAGAGTGAATGTGCGGAAGCATTAACTCATCTATTTTAATAACTTGTATCGAGATCAACCATTACAATTACGCTGACTACAGAGTCGGTAGTTACAGTAAAAGTAGAACAAAAAGATTGTGATCGGTGTAAGTTTTATGGATATCATAAATCTGTCTTATCAAGCTTTTGAATTTGTGTTTTGTTAGGTACTGTAGTGAATAACTGGTAAGTAATGAACATTTATGAATATATAACCTAATAGTAAAAAATAACTAGATATAATAAAATAATAACATGTTTTTATTTCAGGCAAAAAACCCATATTGTGCTAAAATACAAAATAAAATGCTAAAATAATTAAGTTAACCTATTAAAAATTAAAATGATTCTTTTTATAGTTTTTTTTAAAAGAAAATTATTCGAGGGCTAAAGGTCTATCATGGATTGATTTTTAAGTGTAAACCACACTTCAGGTATATCTATAAAGATAATCCAAATCTATATCTCGCTGATTGCTAAAATTTTAAGAACTATAATATCTATACTAAAGGTCTGTCATAGATGCCTAATATTCATGCATACATACCTAATTATCAATTAAATACTAAACCTAAGTAGGCACCTATATCCGCACCTATTATAGCAAAGCTAGTTTTACCAATAACAAAACACACACATGGCTCTACCTCAGTCTAAAGTGCTAAACAGGTCATAAATAAACAATCAAAAAGTAAATATTCCAGTGAAACAGGCACAAGATTGGCTTAATGTTTGCGCTTGACTTTCCGCTAAATCGTTCATAACACGCTTACAAAATGCCTGACCGCAGCCGCGAAGCCTTCCGAATAACAAGTCCCAAACGGGTCGCGGTCGGTGTTGTGAATTCTAAACCGTCCGGGGAGCCCGCGGGCAGCTGCCGAGCACCTGTCGCTTCCATGAAAGAGCGCCAACAGAGTTGGACGGCTACGCCTCCTTTGATGAACCTTCATTCTATCTTGAATGGGATAGGAAAATTATTTTGAGTTTTTGGCTTTATATGCAGCTTGATCAGGCCCAAAGAAAATTTATTAGTCAGGTCATAAAGAAAGGATTCATAATTATCATGGAATAGTAGTACATTATGATACAAGTGTGTAATGATCAATGCATGCCATTGCACACGCATGTCATACGACGTTTTTCATCACAGTTGAGAGGAAAAAAATTGAGTTGTATTGTTAATTAACTTTGTGAACGAAAACTGAAACTGGAACTTGAACGAAACGACGAAAATGTACGTATAACTTGCAGTGAGATACTAACTTAACTGAATCGGGTTATCATATTATAACGCGAGTGGTAATTTAGAGTAAAAAGCACACGTCTGAAATTTGATGGATTTTGGTTCTAAAAGCGGTGGCAGAAGAGCCACTTTTAGACTTTACGAGCAACTGTGAGAAAAAGTACCTATAAGTAGTAACACAGTTTCTAAATGATTTGAACCTCGAGCTGTGACTTGTGATGTGTCATGTTGTAAAGCTCTTAAATAACAGTTACACGAGAAATATTGACAAAGCTCGTCGGGCACCAGCTGGCAAGGACGCACGCCATTCATGCTTGACACAGACAACCAATGAGCCAACTACTAAATATGCTATAATGTTCTGCATACTATAATATACTATGCTTATGAAGCAGTACCTACCTACTTGCTGTGCAGTGCGCACTCATCCTGGATAGACGCAGAGGGAAGCGCGGGGTTTCAGTTGAGATGCAAATAGAAACACCTTTGAGGATTTTTTATGAGGTTACTACGCGAAAGGACTTTGTAAAGGATGTAGGCGCATAGTAAAGTTTTTTTTTAAATTGAAAGTTTCAGTCCATACCATACTATACAATAACTTCACCGTTTTTAGATTATTTCTTTGAAAATGCTAAGTGAACTTGGTCGTAGGCAGGGGGGGTTTTGGGGGTTCAAACCCCCCCCGAAATCAGTTCCAGTCCAAGGGTAGAGCAAAAATGCTTTGAATTCCTATATGTATTTTTTGAAATATCACACTGCAAATATAAAAATATTCGCGCTCGCTACGCTATTCCTGCTGTATTTTGTTTTCTAACAAGCGCGTTTGTATTGACTGGTTGTATTTTATGTTTGAATTGCCATACACGTTTTCTGAAATACAATACGCCAAATATCAAAAATTTTCGCATTGCTTGCCTGCTCGTTTTTACAAATCACGAAAACTAATGACACGCAGTGAATCGTTATTTGTGATGAAATCTGGCAACTTAAATTGAATCAGTGACCGGTGATCACTGATGAGACAAATCGTTCGTTATTTCATCTTTTTGCGAAACTACTGCTGCAGCAACCCATCGTCGCATCCGTTTGCTGTTGCTACCAAATTATATAAATTAGTGGGCCAAATAAAGCAAGACTTTTGCCACAACGGCACAGAGTCTAGGGTACTGGTACCGCTATCTAAGTACCCACAGTAATCGATTTGTACTGGGTGGCGCAAAAGTAAAGACCCTATTTGGTTCAGCTATAACATTTTTTCTAAATTAGAAAACTAGATTTAGGTTTTTTTAAATGTATATTTGTGCCATTAAATTTCGTACCATTAGGATTTAAAGATGATGTCTTTTAAATGGTGACCTCCAGAGTTGATACACATTTGAGCCCTATTTATGACATTTTGCATAACTTGCCGTAACACTTCTCAGGGCATGTCAATAAGCAGAATACTCGGTTCTGGGGCACTGATAATCCGCGCATTATTCAAGAAACACCTCTACACCCACTAAAAGTTACTGTATGGTGTGGCATCTGTGTTGACAGAGTGATCGGACCCTATTTTTTCGAAGACGCTGGAGGCAATGCGATAACTGTCACTGGAGAACGCTACAGAACCATGTTACGTGAGTTTTTGATACCCAGTTTGGACGAATTGGGGCTGGAGCACATCTGGTTTCAACAAGACGGCGCTACGGCACACACAGCGCGCGACACTATGGACTTAGTGAGGGACGCTTTTCCAAGCCGAGTTATCTCTCGTTTTGGCGATTTGCCTTGGCCTGCAAGATCACCCGATCTGACCAGTCCAGACTTCTTTCTTTGGGGTTTTTTGAAATCTCGGGTGTATGTGAACAAGCCACAGACTCTCGCAGCTCTAAAAGAAAACATTCGTCAAGAAATAACGAACATATCGCAGGAAGTGTTACGGCAAGTTATGCAAAATGTCATAAATAGGGCTCAAATGTGTATCAACTCTGGAGGTCACCATTTAAAAGACATCATCTTTAAATCCTAATGGTACGAAATTTAATGGCACAAATATACATTTAAAAAAACCTAAATCTAGTTTTCTAATTTAGAAAAAATGTTATAGCTGAACCAAATAGGGTCTTTACTTTTGCGCCACCCAGTATAAGCCACAGTCATCATAAATCTACAAATTCTCACACTTTATAATAATCAAATCGCTGCTCCCGACATTTGGTACATACCTAAAAATTTAGTTAGGTACCTACTATATTTATATACCATGTACATTGTACACACCACTTATACCTCAACGGGAAACTCCTGAGAATTCAGTCAATAGTACGAGATCAGTCATATTTCTAGAATAATCAATACTAAAACTGCGGTTTTAGTTGCAACAATATCACAACTTGCAAGTCTGAAGTCTTATGCAACCCGCCTCGCCGCTCTGCCATTAGCGGTCAGCAGCTTGCCGTAAAGAGATTACGACAAATTGGCGATTGTTCCGACATGACATTTGATCGCACATAATTATTATGTGCGATCAAATGTCATGTCGGAACATCACCGCATTCCGCTGCAGTCACACGAGCCGAGGGTGAACGACCAACAAGCCAGCTCCTTCAGCTAGGTAACCAGTTAGCTGATGACGTCCTCGTTCGAATTAGGATTTATTTACACCTACGCACATATGCGCCTGCTAAATTTCTGATGCTTGATGCCGCATCAGCCAAGCACCCACTCATCTTAAGATTCAATAGAGTTTCTAAGATTACCTACTTTTTGTCGATTGTTATTGTTCCTCTTCATTTCATCCCAGACAGTCCGCTCTAAAATGAACACCACAACCATGGACCATTCGTATAAAATTGACCGCTGACTATTTCCCAGTTTGAATACTATTGCGTATAGTGTTTATTATATTATCTGTGCTATTACGAACGTGTGTGAAGTGACAATACATAGTGTCACTTCATAATATTCCAAAATTGATGTTAACTGATACTCTATTGTGTAAAATATCCACGTTTCTATACTCATAGCAAAAATAAAGCAAAAAATAAAAATACTATATTTAGGTACTTAAGTATAATACCTATCAATATAATTTTTTTACAGAGGTAGGTACAACGTTTTATTATTAATATTATGTTATTCACGTATCCCTATGATTCATTGTATACCAACGTTACGTTATTTCCTTGTGCCCACTTCGGTATTTGATATATAAGCATAAGAAACAAAGATAATAGGGCGGAAATCGGATTACGTGTCGAGGTCAAACAAACAGCATTGTATTGTCTTTTCGTGGTGTGTATATTTACATGTTAAATATTATCTCAACCGTCTTGAAAAAGTAAGAAGTTTTGTATTTTTAAATTTTTTTTAAGTACCTCATAACTCGCCGTCATTTATGAAATGATTTGTAAAATTCTTTTTTTATTTGAAAGGGCTTTCAGATTGGCCCAATAAACGTTTCATCAAGTTCTATTCAGTTAGTTTGGCTTATAAAATTAACTGCAACAACGTTTCATCGACATCATCATCATCAACAGCCTGAAGAAGTCAACCGCTGAACATAAGCCTCCCCCATGGGTGAGGCTTATGTAGAGTGTCTGCTCGCCTCCTGTATCCATCGGCTCCCCGCAGTTTTCACCCGATTTCGGTCCACCTAGTGTGGGGCCGGCCTACGCTGCGTCTTCCGTTTCTTGGTCGCCACTCGAGAACCTTTCTTCCCTATCGGTTGTCAGTTCTACGAGCGATGTGGCCTGCCCACTGCCATTTGAACTTGCTAATTCTAAGAGCTATATCGGTCACTTTAGTTCTCCTGCGGATCTCCTCATTATCTTACGGATCAACATTTAGAAGATATAAGTAGGTATATCATCCAAGTATTTTTCAGCATGAAATATTGAAGATTGAAATCCGTTAACCCCTTTTTTAAAATAAGTTAATAATAGATATCGGGCCATCTTTGCGTTTTTTATGTTAATGAATAACGTGACGAGCTAGTCGTTCACCTGATGTTAAGCGACTCGACCGCCCATAACAGTTGCAGTGTCACTCGGATCTATAAAACAATAAAGTTTCGCGTGACACTGCACTGCGCACGTCATCTTGAGACATAGATTGCTAGACTGTGAAACCAGGTCATAAAGTCTCATTTGCCCAGTAATTTCACTAGCTACAACGCATTTCAAACCGGAACACAGCAATGCTTGCACACTACTGCTTGGCGGCAGAATAACTGCCAAAGCGGTGGTACCTATCTAGACGAACTTTGCAGAACAGTCCCACCACCCAGTTAACTAAAAAGTGTCTGGTTAGGTAACCTATTACTTATTAGTCATCGTCAACTTGAACAAGATTGGAGCGAGCTATAAATTATATCGAAGCACCTCCGATTGCAATCACTCGTTAACTTGTTAAACCAAATGCCATTAAGAGCCAATACAACGCCAAATTGCTTAAAACGGCTTAGCTTGAAGCAGTATCCTGTCAACAATATTGCAACAATGACTTTGAAATTAATAAATGGTAAAGTTTAGGACTAATGCTACTGCAAATGTATAGTGAAAACACGAATTAATAAAATTTTCTCGATAGAAAAAAATTACAAAGTTACCTCCAAACCTTACAAATAAACAGCGATTATTCAATGAATACTTTAAATAAGATCATGAAACTTTGTATAGTAGTTGAACTAAATATAATGGAGGGCTTATGTATAGCGGATTATTAAAATACCCTTTATATTCAGTGTAATAATAAATTACCTTAACTATTGCGCGTAGGAACCAGTTTAACTTGGACCGCCCCTGCCGCTCGGCCCCTGGCTCATCCCCGCTTTGGCCTAGTACTATACATCTATTCTGTGGCTTTGACTTGAATTCGCGCTGGCCTTGCACAAGCCCTTAAGGTGGAACGTTTCACTAGCGCTGCAAATTCAAATTTTCTTGCGTTCTTTTGCCAATAATAACTTAGTTACTAAACGTGATTACATTAAAACTGATTTAACGTAAAGAAATAGAATGTATCAACAAATTACGATTAAAAGTATCTCCTAGATATCATAACATCAACATAACATATCATATTGGCTTAGCGACAAATGGCAATAAACAAATTTCGTCTTAGTTTTTCCTATTGCCATTTGTCGCTAAACCAATGATATTTAAGTGATAATTTTAATTGTAATTTATTGATGCATTCTATTTATTTGCGCAAAATTAGTTTTCATGTAATCACCTTGAGTAATTAAGCTATTATTGGCAAAAGAACGCAAGAAAATTTGAATATGCCGCGCTAGTGAAACGTTCCACATTAACAGCTTACATTCATGATCCGTGGCGCTACCGCTAATGAATATGAGACGGAAGAATTCATGAGAATCCGTTGCATTTCTCCCGTACTAACTGTGTTCGAATCTGTGGCACTTCCTCGAAGACGACAATGGCCGTTGATATCCCGCCGTATTCCACAGAGTATGTAAGAGTACCAGATTAATGCCTACTACGTTCCACCTCATCAACGCATTACTAGCCCGCTATTCAAACACTTGAATTCAATGCGTGATACGATGATAGAAAGTCGGTAGATTTGCTCTTCATTAGATGATTCACAAAATAAAATTCATATTATTAGAAATTACTTTAAAATATTTGCTCATAAAATTATGCGCTAAAATACTTGTGTGGGTTTACTGACCCGTAGTTAAGGTACTAGTATAGTATTATATTATCTGTGGTTAAGGTAACCAATGAATGGTTACAAATTCTAGCAATTTCTAACCAATGGTCAAAACTTGTTAGGGTTTTTAACCATTTTACCTTAAACGGATCAAAAAACTCACTCTTAATCTCCAGCATAATCTCATTTCACAGACAACCTACGGTGATCAATGACTAGGTCTAAAACGAACTAAACATCAGTGGCTAAATTCAATAAGATTTCCTATTAACTAGTTGCGCCCCGCGGTTTCACCCGCGGATAAAAAGTATGCTAATAAGTATTATTCCAGAGTATAAGGTATCTGCATTCCAAATTTTATCAAAATCGCTTTAGTATTTACCGAGATCGGTAACAAACATTTACAAACACAAACTTTCGCATTTAGGCTAGGATATAGGATAGGATAGGATATAGGATAGGATATATGATAGCTGGGGGAGGCCTAAGTTCAGCAGTGGACGTCTTCAGGCTGTTGATAATGATGATTTAGGTACAATACAATACACAGCTTTGTGGTTTTGTATTGAAAATGTTCTGTGACTTGATTCACTTGATTGTCTTGAAAACTGGTGTTGTCTGTCTACGTAAGTGAGGATCTACGTGTTTACCTGAATACTATAACAACGTCGTATTAACGTCCATCTATCGTACAAAGGATGTGACACAAAGTCAAAAATTTTTTTTTTTTTTTTTTCTTATATTTTGGCTCCACACATAGTGTATTTAGCCAGTGTCAAGTATTGTAGTTTTTCATCGTATTATGAAATATTTCATGTAAAGTCAAGTCTTAGTCACAGTCAGTCAGGGTAGTCATAGTCCAGTCTAAGTCAGGTAGTCATAATCCAGTCTAAGTCATGCCCTAGTAAAGTAGTGGCAACTTTACTAGAAGCTTCTATGGAATTTTGGAAGCAACACGAAAAACCACGTTTCACTACATTATATCACTTGCCCACACTTATACTCGTAATTCAGCACTTAATGCGTAAAATGCCACTAATTTTAAACATTAACACTAGAAAAAGCATAAGTTTTGTGAAATAATACAATGCAACGACGTGAACTTTTTCACGTTCCCGCCAAAACTTCCAAAAATTTAATTCGTGTCATAAAACTATAAAATAGATACACTTTAAAACAAGAATCCGAAATTTTTAGAAGTCTATAGTAGGTACCTATTAATAGATATCAAGTTTAACATTAACTTAGTAGATTTTTCTCCATAAACTCCATAATTGGCAATGAGAAATAGTCGATCATTTTGTGTTTCGGTGCACGGGCCCCACCGCACCGGTGCGTCTCTGCGAAGCGGGAAACTATTCGGTATCCATCGCTACCCGCGGGGCGCGCGGCCGTGTAAGAACACGAGCTGCGATGCGCGATGGGTGCCGAATGGCTGATTTTGACGCTTCATTGACGCGTCGGTGTGGCCGCAGACGGAGAAAGCAGAGAAACAAGACATACCTAGACGTATCGCTTGTTATTATATTGAACGACTTCACGAATCAAGAGCAATAATTATGTAGGTGCAAGCTCGTTAGCGAGAGAAAATCAGGCACCTCGCTTTGTACATCTATTTTAATTTAATGAAGTCGGTATCTAATACTGATGATTACTCGGAAGTATCCCAGCGAGTTCTACGTAGTTACTCTTTATCTCAGAGAGACTTTATTATATTATTTATTTATTAATTTCAAAGTGAAGCATAATTTACTACAAGTAGGTATGCTAATTTTAACACGTCAGAACTATTTTAATTATCGTTCTAAGCATAATAAATTAGTGTCAAAATATTATGAGATAGAAAAATAAACTTCCTACTATACTATATGACGGAGCAGGTGTGCCTCCAGGGTTCTTTTAGAGATGGTGACGTCATCCATGTCGACGTCACTATTGTCATCAAGATCATCATGGTGGTAACGTCATTAAGTGAAACTCCAGTAAACGGTTCACACTCATTTATTGAGCAACAAAACACTTCAACTTCATTGATACAGTGTTTGCTCGGGAGCTCTGAACAGTACAACGGCTCAAGTAAGACTGAATATCGGACTTTATTTTTTTTTTTGAACGGGCTAATGCTGTTGGTCTCTACCGACCTTTACAGCGTCACCGGGCGGGAGGGCAGGCGCTTAAGGCGCCCAACCGTCAAAAGTGGGAGGCAACTAGCACAAGGGCACCCCTGGGGTGCGAGCCTCGGCTTGGGCCGTTGCCGGGATAAGAGGATCGAGAAGGCTACGTCCACTGGAAGAGTGGACCCTATGGAAAGTCACGACCGTTCTAGCTAACCTACGGGGGGTACGTCGACCTCGCCGGCGGGGTCGGTGTCTGATTGTGTTACGCTGGTATCCTATACCGGTGCCGAAAGCGGTACCTGAGCCAGAAGGGCTAGACTGATCCGGTGATCCTAGCGCAGCCGACACAACGGCTGCTATAGAATCATCCGGATCGCTCAAGACGTGTCTTGGGCGGCGACGACGGGGTGACTGAATATCGGACTTTTTTTTTTTTTTTTTTGAACGGGCTAATGCTGTTGGTCTCTACCGACCTTTACAGCGTCACCGGGCGGATTTACAGCGTCACCGGGCGGACTGAATATCGGACGTTCGAACGCCGTATATTTATACCAAAACTCGGGCTTGCACAAGCAATGTTTGCAGTTTCATAAATACTTGCACAAACATCGTTTACTAATGTTTTGGCTTAAATATTAACCTCAAACAACAGGTTTGAATAGCTTTAACTACTTAGAGACAATAGATTAATCTATTTATGATCTATTGTTCATATCTTGATCGGCTATTGTAATTCTTTAACGCCTCTGCGCCGACATTATACTATACAATTTGAGTCACGAACGGGATTTGAACCCGCATCCATCCGTCCCTTTAGCCGGGATACTACGTGACAAGGTATTACCATATTAACAGGGTTGGTAGCGCCACTATTGAGCGAAGTAATGGAACACTTTACCAGCGTCTTTGTTTTCCGACAAGTACAATCTGGAGCTCTTCAAGTCGCGCGTGAATAGGTATCTTCTAGGCAAGCATGTACCATTGTAGACCGCGTCTTCACTTTCCATCAGGTAAGATTGCGGTTAAATGCGGGCCTATTTAGTTATAAAAAAGAAACTTGAGAATCATCCCAATCAGCATGCATGGTCAAGTTACATCAACACATATGCTGTAAAGTTAATGCCTCCCAAATCAATATTTTATGATTTTTAACAATACCTGCTTAGCGTAATCTACAGATAGTTAAATTTTTAAATTTGAATCACGAACGGGACCTGAACCCGCATCTATCCATCCCTTTAGACGGGACATAGTTTATTTGGTTTATTTAAGCTACCGTGACAAGTGATCTCGTGCCCGAATTTATCCTTCACTCTTCAATTCCTTTACAAATTAATCTGTAGATATGCTGCTAAACAGGCGGGACTGCTATCACATAATCACACACATATTATAATTTGTATGTGTATTTGTGTCATGTGTGTATGTGTGTATTTTTGTTACTCTTTCATGCTCAAACGGCTGGGCAGAGTTGGATAAAATTTGGAATAGAGATAGCTTATACACTAGATTAACATATAGCTACTTTTTAGCTGCGGGTGAAACCGCGGGGAACAGCTAGTAAAATCATAAATGTTCCTACTATACCAACCTATGGTGCAAGCTATCCGACCAAAATACCACAGGTCCTGTAAAAAAATATAATACTTACGAGAGCTGACCGAGCTCGACGTGAGCTTAATTTCCTTAATTTCACGCTTCGTCGTGGTAAATGTGAGCATTATAATAATTTTAATTATGTTATGATATAATCTATAATATCACAGAAGAGATGAGCATAATTATCGTGAGAGATTGGCAGAGAAAATGGCTTGGCGTTACGTATCACAATTTCACGTCGTTAAATTGAATGAGCTGCAGATGACAGCCCTACTAAATTACTAATAAGGTTTTAGTACCATCAGGTGAGACCGGGTATTGCCCGTGGTCCACCTGCTCAGTTCACCTGGGTGGACCACGGGGAATTTTTTTTCCCCGTGGTCCACCTCAATATTTCTGGGTGTACCATGGGTAATTATTTTTTCTCGTGGTCCACCTCAGATCACTGGGTGGACCACGGGCAATTTTTTGCTTCCCGTGGTCCACCTCAATATATCTGGGTGTACCACGGCTAATTATTTTTTCCCGTTGTCCACTTATGTAGTTAATTATTATATCGTGTTTAGAATGTATTGCCCGTGGTCCACCCAGCAAATGTATGTAGCAAATGAAGTGATTTTTTGCGATTCTGAAAACAAAATTTGGAAATACCCACAAGATAATTTAATAAATAAAATAAAAATAAAAAAGCTTTTATTTTCTTCCTTACACGTCTACATAGTTAGCAAAGTTTAAAATTTACACACACAATATTTACAATAACAGTTTAATAAAATTACTTATACTGATTGATTCGAATTTGCAATATTATCCTCTATGCAAGGACCGCCCTTGGCGGTAAAAGCCTCCTCCAATAGGTTCCAGGATTCTCTTTGTCTGGCTATTCTGGACCATAGCCTTCCAGCTACCTTGACTATATCATCGCTCCATCTTTTGATTGGTCTTCCCCTCCTGCATCTTTTGTCCATTGGGACCCAATTTGTCACTATTTGAGCCCACCTGTTGGTTTTCATTCTCTGAACATGACCTGCCCACTTCCACTTTAGTTTCATTACCTGATTTATTATATCTTTTGCTTTTGTTTTGATAATGAAGTACCAGGGCTGCGCAGTATTTTTTAACGGTCATGTGTTCACTGTTGCGTCTTGAGGTATGCCATAGCAAACGCTAAGACGATATTTAAAAAAAAAATGATGTAAATAAATCCGCCATGCAAATTTTAACCGTAAATGACGGCAAAACTATGGAACTGAGGGGAAGATTGCGATTTTTTTAATCAAAATGATGGTAAATTCGGTCGCGGCGGGAAAAATATTCCACGGATAATAATCGATATCTGGGATTCCCCGGGGATGCTGATCAATATTTTGGAATCAAATTTTGATATGCGTCATTTTTCAATAGGGCTGCCATACAAAGGTAGGCTTTTATCGAAATATCAACTATGCTTTTTTGAGCCTCCGTTACGAGCGTTTAGAAAAATCGTTCCTGGGATCTGAGTATAGATGTTATAAGGGTCAAAATGCAATAACAGCAAAATCGTTTTTTATTAAGATGGCGGATGTAGACAGTCCAACTCACAGTAAAAGTTATCCGATCCTAAAGAAAATAGATTTGTTTAAAAATCAGTTTGACAGATGTCAGTTTGACAGATGTCAGTTTGACAGATGCCAGTTTGACAGATGCCATTTCGACACAGATGCCAGTGGGCAGGCTACATCGCTTGTAGAGCTGACAACCGATGGGGAAGCAAGGTTCTCGAGTGGCGACCACGAACCGGAAGACGCAGCGTTGGCCAGCCTCCTACTAGGCGAACTGACAATCTGGTCAAAACCGTGAGGAGCCGATGGAAGCAGGAGGCAAGCAACCGCTCAAAGTGGGGAGGCCTATGTTCAGCAGTGGACGTCTTCGGGCTGATGATGATGATGATGATATAATATCTATGGGACGGCCATTAGTATGGGATGCAACTTGCGTCGATACTATGGCACCGTCCCATCTTCCCGAAACTAAAAATCAGGCAGGTAGCGCTGCTGCTAAAGCTGAAAACTTCAAACGGCGCAAATATGCCTTGACAGAGGATACATGTTTGTGCCGTTTGGGGTAGAAACCATGGGACCGTGGGGACCAGGTGCTTTTGAAATATACGAGGACTTGGCAAAACTTTTGGTGGAGGCGACCAGTGACCAGAAGGCTGGCGGTTTTTTTGATAATTTTTGACTATAAGACTATCTATAACGCCAATAAAGTAAAATATATTAATATCTATAATACAGGTGGACCACGGAAAGAAAAAATTGCCCATGGTTCACCCAGGTGAACTAAGGTGGACCACGGGAAAAAATAATTAGCCGTGGTACACCCAGATATATTGAGGTGGACCACGGGAAGCAAAAAATTGCCCGTGGTCCACCCAGTGAACTGAGGTGGACCACGGGAAAAAATAATTACCCATGGTACACCCTGAAATATTGAGGTGGACCACGGGGAAAAAAAATCCCCGTGGTCCACCCAGGTGAACTAAGCAGGTGGACCACGGGCAATACCCGGGTGAGACCATAGACCTAGGATGAACATGACCAACAATGACAGTTCAAAGACGGGACAAGAAATCCCAGGAAATGTAGTGTGTGAAAAACTGTTCTTATGATTATGATCTTCAATATTTGCGACAAGTTAACTATAGCTTTTACTAAATATTGAACCTACCTACAGGATTCCATAGTTTTTTAAATAAAATAACAAGCATTTTATTTACTGAGATCCTTCAAAACTTTGGAGTAAAATTGCTGAGTAGTAAAAAACACACACACACACACACACAACACACACACACACACACAACAACACAACCCACACTGAAAACACACACACACACACACACACAACAATGAAATATTGCGATATACCTATCTAAAAGAGCATTCCCAATCTAGAAAATAAATAAGTTTTTTCAGCCAGATACCACACCAAAATTAGCAAAATATGATTAGTAACTAATAATGCTATAAAGTTTTTGATAATATTGTTTTTGATTCATGTTGGTATTTGTCCGGGTTAGTTTATTATGTTTGGTAACGTCACATTCACTCACGGAATATAGATGTAAAAGCTGGAAAATAGTATTTTGCACTTTGATAACTGGGTTTATATGGTGCATGATCATAAAATGCTCTTCGTCGTGAAACAGATTGTGGTGATATGTGCTAATCTTGTGCCAATGCTCGCCCAAAATAATGACCCATCCGCCATTATTTCATATCTCTTTTCCTCTCGGGCAGTGTGTACTTGATTTGTACCTCTTGCTCCCACGCTTTGTGAGTCTTTTGAGAGGAAAGTAAAGCCTATAAAAGGTAATAAAAACTATACCTAACTTAATAATAAAATAATTAAGTAAATAAATAAATAAAATAAATAAGTACATCATCCATCAAAAGTTCACCACAATAGCCCAGATTTATTTTTTACCTTTACCTACTTATACAAAATAGTTTATCATATGCCATACCATGCCTTGTCAGTTATAATTAGTTTTGTACTCAACAGGGCCTCTTGGTGTTAGCTTCGGCCCCACCAATGCCTCCCAAATGTCCGGGCTAGACCCGAGAATCAAATTAAATAGAAAAATGATCAATATACTTACTTTAAGAATTTCTAAACAAAGTGTTCCAAAATCCAATAAAATTTTGTGTAAGTCTCTACAGTGATGTTCTTTTATGTTCCATCAAGTTCCATGGCATTTAGAGGTGATGTCAACGCAACTTTACCGCTCTAATTAGTCAATCGAGCAGTTTTTTCTTCTCCCATTATTACAGCTGCTTGAAAAAATGTAGTGTGTAGGTAGCTATCCTCACCAAATTTTTGACATAACTGTAGGTCCTACTTCATTCCTTTAGTCACTATAAAATACTAATGGCAGTAATCCTACTTATTTTGTCAGTGACACGTAGGTACATGATACGTGGTATAGGTATTGCAGTCTAGCCTACATGTCCAGACACTCAATACGTTCAATCTTCGTTCAATGCGTAACTGTATCGGTTATTTAGATCGAATTTCATGTGACCATCAACCGCTAACCAGCATCTATATACTTTTACCTATCTAGCACGAGAGTATAGTTAGTATATGTTAGGTATATCTTAGTCCGTCGTCTGTGGTTCTATACAACCGCTGAACACTGAATTTCCGGTGGATAGATAACTGTTACAATTTATGTATGGGACTTTAGATCGGTATTCCTTATAATGGTGTAGTGGAATTAATATTATTGCAAATCTGCGATAATGTAGGTATTGCGTTTAAGTTAGTATTTATTTTTACTGTTCAATTAAATGAATTTATCATTATTATTTTCCTATCTATTAAGTTGGATTCTCGGATTTTCGGGACATTTGGGAGGAAGGGGCCGAAGCCAACGGCCAACACCAAGAGGCTCTGCTGAATATAGGTAAAGCTTTTTCTAAGACTTGATCTAACATCGACAGACTTTCTAAGTTGTAGAAATAAGTAAACAGTAAACGCAAAAAGATGGAAAGCAACGAACGGAACAAAACTAGATGCCAATATGTAGGCCTCAGGCAAGTGTTAATGTTATTTCGATCCATGGGAAGTCAGCTTGTATGTCATTTTGGATGTAAATACTATGATGCACGCAACGCCCCATGGGCCATGCGTATCTAAGAAGAGACGAAGCCACGCACAATTATTCAACTCTAGAGAGATAAGTGCGGACTTAGGAGCTGTCAAACTTTAGTACAGACGGGCAAGTATAGGTACCTACCTAACTTAAAACACAATGAAAATAATGATATAGGCTAATCTAATATTAATAACGATAATCACATCATCACATCACACTAATATTATAAAGACGAAAGTTTGTATGTGTCTATGTTTGTTACTCCTTCACGCTCAAACGGCTCGACAGATTTGGATGAAATTTGGAATAGAGATAGCTTACATACTGGATTAACACATAGGCTCTTTTTATCCGCGTGTTAAACCGCGGGGCGCAGCTAGTGGGTTATAGAACAACCATTGTATAAACTTGCTGTTATAATAAGTTTACTAGCTCATTACCAAACCTAATGAATAATTACTTAACATTGTTTAATTTTACTATATCTAAAGGCCCTGTTTCGGGAAAAGACGAATTAAGTGTGTAGATGAAATTATATATTACTTTGTAGTAGGTAGGTATACCTACTCTACATTCTGTAGTAACTTTATGGACATTTTTAGTGTCGGCCTCTTTTTCTCTTTTCTCTTTTTCCATCATAGAACTACAAGGCTTGGTAATTATTTACATCCTTTCATCGTAATTGTACCACAAGTCCGCACTAAGCGTTTTGTTGAGTCATTCATAGTCCGAACGGCCAGGGAATGGAATGCTCTTCCAGCAACAGTATTGCCTCCCGTGTATAACCTGAGTCTTTTCAATTCAAGAGTGGATGGGCATTTCATGGGCAAACGGGCTCCACCTTAGACAACTTCGTCACTTACCATCAGGTGAGTTGTTGTCAAACGTATGCCCATTTTAGCATTAAAAATTAACAATAAATACAGAAGTAACACACTTCTTTCCATTTACAATAACCAACCATAGAATCATGTTCATGTTATCAAGTTCCATGCATGCGTAAAGCTGTTAAATATTATCTCTATTACCTATTCGTGGCCGACGCACACCACTTTCGCTTTTCAGAACCACATACAACTTGGGGCTAGCTACCTAATCAAAACGTTATTTAAAAATCACAACGGAATGATCGATAAACACGTACATAAACTTTTCTAATAAAATACGGATGCCTTCTATAAAACACCCACTTCTCGCAGATTACGTGATTAATGTGTTTTTTTTAATCTGTCGTCACACAAAGTAATTTTATGCTCAATTACATTTGCATACGTTCTCTTTACGGCTGTAATCTTTCCTAGCGGAAATATTACAGCCGTCTGTAGCGGAGACGGAGATGATGTATCTACCTATGATTAGATAATTTAGATAGGTATATAGAGAATATATAAATCCTCGATTTATCTAAACAAATTAATAATATTATAAAAAAAATATGTGCCATCTAGCCCCAAACGTATATAGCCGTATATAGCTGTATATCTATTCTGTGCTCAAACTAAACATAGCTTGTACTATGGGAACCAGACAACTGATAGAAACTGATAGATACTGTTTGTTTGTAAATCATCATCATCATCATCAGCCTGAAGACGTCCACTGCTGAACATAGGCCTCCCCCATAGAGCTCCACCTTGAGCGGCTGCTTGCCTCCTGCATCCATCGGCTCCCCCGGCTTCTATGTTTGTAAATACATACATATAATACAATATAACACCCAGATACAGAACCAACACCTATGTTCATCACACGAATGGGTGGGAATTGAACCCACAACCTATAGCTCAGAAGGCAGAGCTACTACCAACTGAGCTATCAGGGTATTGTGTTCTACTTGTCGTTGGCTGTACATTACAAGTACGACTTGCTGGATCGCCTATATTCATAGTTTGCATATCCTCATCGCGACCTGAATGAAAGAGGGCCAATTGAATGATTTAGATGCAGTTGAGACCGAAACACATTTTCAACCTTACACTAACGCATTTAAGTTTACATTGTGAACGAATATAATTTACCCTAAAGCCACGACGGTTTGTTGCAAAATTACTTTCTTATCTTGTTAAACCTGGTAGACCACTTTCACGAACTGCCTGCAAAGTGCATCGTTGGAAATGCAATAGAGTGCTTTAGTTACAAATAAATTTCGTATTAACTCTACCAGCAGAGCTAGGATGACCTATAAAAATCGACATTAAGGTGGAACGTTTCACTAGCGCGGCAAATTCGAATTTTCTTGCGTTCTTTTGCCAATAATAGCTTAATTACTCAACGTGATTACATGAAAACTAATTTTGCGCAAATAAATAGAATGTACAATAAATTACAATTAAAAGTATCACCTACATATCATTGGTTTAGCGACAAATGGCAATAGACTGAAAAACTAAGACGAAATTTGTTTATTTGTAATCACGTTTAGTAAATAAGCTATTATTGGCAAAAGAACGCAAGAAAATTAGAATTTGCCGCGGTAGGGAAACGTTCCACCTTAACCGATACTCTGTTGTGTAAAAAAGTAATTATCTCTCGAGAAAGCGGTAGACTAAATAAACACATAAAGGCAAAGTAATTAAAAAAGAAAAGTTTTATGTAGGTAAATGGGTGACCCACAATTTATCTTACAAAACCCTGTCAAGTAAATAGTATATGGTATTAAAATGCGGTGTTGGCATAAACGAACAAGGAATAAGTACCTACCTATAGGTTAGTTTTTATCAAAATTTCATTGGAGTAAACGTACAAGGAATAGGTAGTTTAAGTTCCTACTACTTTAATTTAAGCAGGTATACTTAATAAAATTATTATTTGATATAGAGCAGGCAGAGTCACAGAATTTTTTAACAAGACCATTCAAAAACATTAATATAGTTAATAAAAACAAAACACTGTCACAAAATTTAAGTTGTTTCACTTTCCGCAACCGGTTACCAATTAAACGAACCATAAAATATATTATACCGAGGCAAGGTGGCGGAAAATACCTCTGGCTGTTAAAAGGTGCTTGCAAAACATTATTAACCTGCATTCGGATTTTATATCTCTGTTTTCTGAGATTACTTTGTCCTTTCACGTTAGGAGAGACTCCTAACTTACAAGACAGCATTGGTGCCTCTTCACAAGACTCGTCCAAAATACCTCTTTTACTTAAGGCAGTAGGTACCTACTATTATTTATTCTGGGCTTCTACGGCATTGTCACGTACCAAGTAGGTATTTACCTACGCGCTACGCGTACCGTACGGCATTTGCCGTAGCCGTAGAGGACATACTTGGTAAAAGATTTCTCGATTTAGGTACAGAGATTCTGGGATTGAGTGGTCACATTCACATGCAAGACCAGCGAAATTCGGAGCAGAATTATTTTATGTATTTTCTTTGGAAAAACGAAAAAGTCCAAAAAAAAAATACGTAAGAATGTATTATAATAACGGAAAGTGCGTGAAACCGAACCTACCTATATCTCAGCTTGGCAAACATTACAGTTAGATTTGCAAAGCAAAAAATATTTGCCTAGACTCCTACACGCTCATCAAGTCAACAGACATGCAAATGAAGCAAAAATGCATACTACGATCGCTCGGTCCGGTTTTACGGTAAATCGAGTCGCACGCATCTTGATTTTAAGATGCACATTTCACATTATCTTAAGAATTGTACTGAGTTTATCTCCAACGTTCCTTGATAAGTATCTCGGGAATGCTAGCGACATCTTTGCACTAGCTATGCACCTAATCGAGGCATTTTTCCACGCGCGAAAGTCATTAGAAAAGATTATCGCAATGCGATCTAGAGCCCACTGAACCTACTTACACATTCCTAAGCGAATTTTTATTTCGAGTTGAGACGCTGCGTTTTTTTGGTACGATCTTATCGTAAAGCTCTTTATGTGGAAATTCCTGTTAAACCGTAAAGATCGCGAAATGTCTGGTACTTATTTGGTAGCAGGTTTCAACGGCTTTTTATTATATCTATCTTCACTATACCCTACCACATTCACTATGTATGTATATGATGTATATATCACAGACATCTAATACTATTATTAGATGTCTCTCTTTGATGTATATGTATAGCACGGTATTTTGTCGAGACAGGCATTTCTAAATAGTCTTCAGTCTTATGTTATCTTATATGGTAACTCCACGTGCTTACTTGCACGAGCAATTTCTTACTTGTAATGTTAGAGAAAAGAATTTTCGAAACTCAGAGCAAATGTTGACATAATCGATTAGAAGTATTTCCCATGTGCTCGCATGACTTGGCGGAATGTAGGTACACGCCGGTAAAGAGAAACGCTGCGTCGAAAGTAAAATGATGAGCATTTATCAAAAAAACTACTAACATGGTGGCCACTTCACGTCATCTTCGCGTACGCGTAACTAATGTAGGTAGGTATCAGTCGATCATATAAATCATAATTCAGTTCAAGTGTTTTACGAAGGCACTATTATTGGGCTCTTGGCCACGCATGGCGCGTCACCGTCAGTGTTATTATATAGAGCTTGTTTTCATCAAATGCTTGACAATCATTTATTGAGTTCAATCAATGGATCAATGGAATATTGGACCACGATCCATGATTCACGATTTGCGATTTCACGATTGGTGAAAACCGCAGGGAGCCGATGGATGCAGGAGGCAGGCAGCCTCTCAAAGTGGCGCTCTCTGGGGGAGGCCTATGTTCAGCAGTGGACGTCTTTAGGCTGTTGATGATGATAACGATGATAATTAACGCAATGGTTGCTCTGTATCCAGAGGTGGACTTAAACAGACACCCTTGGTAAACTATCAAAGTTCAGCATGCTCTACTCTGAGCAGCACACTGTTTAATGTTTACATCTTCTTTTCTCTTTTTATATTTATTTATTTATTTATTTATTTATTGAACACCAACATAACAAACACCAATTCATGCTTGAGAATTAAATTAATAATAATATGGCTAAGTGTCGATATAATTAAAGGTGAAGACAGCTTGCGAACTTTCTATTAGAAAGAATTCTTTGATGTGAGCGAGTACAAAATTATAGGAAGACAACATAAAATTAATTTCATAGAATTTTACGATAGAAATAGGTGATAGTTATAGGCAATATTAATAAAAAGTCTAAAATGTGCATGCAGATAAGGAATGCTTATACAAATCCATTAACAATCAAAATATAGATAAAATCTAGGTAAGAATTGTAAAATAATTAAAATAACTATATTAACTAATATTGACCTGTACAAATAAAATACATTTTTATTATCAATGGAAAATCTAGCATTAAAATAAAATTAAATCAACTTTTAAAACATACATATTGTTGTAATGTATTGTGTTTTTATTAATTGTTTTTAGTTCATAAGAATGTAACGATTTGAACCCCCGTGAAATTTATTTTATTAAATGCAACATTGCATTTAATAAATACTAGCTGCTGCCCGCGGCGTTGCCACGCGTGGACTACGTTACCTATAGCAATAGTTATAGGTACTTAGCCCCGATGCAGACCGGCCACTGTCCACAACCACCGATGGCTGCCACGCACCACCGCAACTTACATTCGGTAAAAATATGCCTTAAACCTAGGTCAGGTTTGTCCAGACATATGGTAACTTTATGGTACTTTCGCAGCTGTAACGTTTACGCGCGACAGCCACCGGTATTTGGAAGCTGCCACATCTTATGCTGTCTCATGCTTCTGAATAGGCTACGTGTGTCAGTGTAGTCTTTGTTCTGCATAGTATATTTTCTACCTGCATTGCATAGGAATGAAAAAATGGCTTTATTTTTAAATCCACAAGCCAGAACCTTTTAATTCGAAAGATATAATAAAAATTTAAATTATGTAAGCTTTAATATATTATCTTTTGGTACGTATCTATTTACTCCTAAAACGCCATACAAGACATACAACCTGTAAAGCTTCTGTAAAGGCATAAATAGAAAAACTATAAAATAGATAGGTAGCAAAGAAGGTTAAGTTTTCAATTACTTATTGTACCTATTAGAGTAGCGGTTATAATTATTACTCTTTGGTGATATCTTACACCGAGATTTTTTTTCTTTAATCTGTGCCTCCAGATAAACAGCTAGGCACCAAATAGGTGACATAAAGTTACCGTCAGTGGCCAAAAATAACCTCACCATCTCACCATGAAGCGGCCATGTTGTTTATAATTCAGTTTCGTTTCGTAATGAAAACTTAATAATTATGACCAAAGAAATTACTGAAATTTCAATTTTAATATATCCTATTTTAAGCGCCGGTTATTTCTAAGCATATTAGTGAAACCTGCATGAAAATCAGTTCAGTATTTACGGAGTTCAGTCATAACAAACAAACAACGACACATCATTGTCCCTAGATGGCACTGATACAAATAAAATTTCATAATGTATGGAAAAAGGGCAAAAAGTCGCGGGCCTGCATCGCGCAAGCGATATTTTTTGAACAGTAGAACCTATGGGATAAATTACATTAGTCATAATTATGTGTGTGTTCCAAAGCATACCAGAATTTCACATTTATTATATGTAGGGAAGGGATAGGGATAAATTAAAATTGAAATTGTAAATGATTGACTATTGGCAATGGCATGTTTTCATTACACTGCTTGGAATAAAACTTCTAAAGTTTTAAAAACCAACAAATAGTTAGGTACTTTAGGAGAAAGTATTTTGGTAATGTAACAAACAAACTCATATTATACCTCATCTTGGCTGCAGGATATAAACAGTCCCCACTAATGTTGGTACTGGTGCTGATGGTGCGAGGATGCGCGAGGAGGAGCTGGAGGTGGCGCTCAAGGTGGTGATCGTCGGCGACGGCGGCGTCGGCAAGTCCAGCATGATCCAGCGGTACTGCCGGGGGACCTTCACCAGGGATTACAAGAAGACGATAGGCGTGGACTTCCTTGAACGACAAATTGAGTAAGTACACTGAAGTACACGCATACTAGCTGTTATTTTGTATTGTCATTTTTTTACTGATAACCAAGCGCGGTGTGAAACGCCCGATTACCCATAAATATCATGAAACCTCACAAATCTGGAAGTCTATAGTGCGTACAGCAAATGAGTGGAATACCTTGCCGGCGTCCTTGTTTCTAGCTAACTATAACCTGGAAGTCTTCAAGTCACGAGTAAACAGGTATCTTCTAGGCAAGTATGGCACTTACCATCAGGAAAGACAGTGGTTAAATGCTATGCCTATAAATTGTAAAAAAAAGAAAAAAGTCTCTTGCCCGTTTGCACTAGAGTTTGACAGCTTCTAAGTTCGGGCTTATCCCTATGACTTAGGTACCTAGTATACCTACCTACCCAGATAGCAATTTAAACTTGAATCAGACTTGCAGCAACTTTGATGTATCAAAAGTGAAAGTTTGTTTCAAACTTGTCATGGCAAGTCTATACACTTGAGGCAAGTTTGAATCAAACTTTCTAGTTTCCCAGCATCAAGCTTGCATGATGTTTGTTTCTTCAAAGTTTAAACAAAGTTGCAATAGCAAACTTGTATAATGTTTGCTTTTACAAGGTTCTAAATTAGTTTAGATGTTTTCTCAAAATTAAAATAAAATAATGTCCTTCGACCTTTTAAAATATATTGTCCGTCCGTAACTCCGTACCGTACGAACTTGACCTGGTACAACTAAGACAAGGACTTGTGACATGTGATATTAATTATTTATGGTTGATTCACAAAGATATTCAAGCACCTCATAAAGCTAGCGTAACACAACTTTTGCGCGATTCAGGATTTTGGAGCTACGAGAGTAACGCCATCTAGTTTCATTCGTAGTAACTAGATATACAACTTAATTTTATGTACTACGGATGAATTTTGACAAACATTTAACAATGGAATAACAAAAACTAAGCAAGCTTGGTTGCTAGCCTGATGGTAAGCGCTACTCTGCACGACAAAACTGCCCCTACACTTCCTTTTTTAATATTTGTTTATAATATGTACATATTTAAACATTACTTAATTTTAATTAAAGGTTCTGAACGTAGCCCAGTTGGCATTGTGAGTGATAAATACAATGCCATAGAGCGTACATGTTTGGAACACAACTATTTTTTTTGCCATGAAAACTATTAGGTATCTACCATTAAAAAACAAGTTTGTGGCAAGTTAAAAACCAAATTGAGACATTATCTTTGCAACATAAAACAAAATTCAAGATTGCAGCAACTTTGATACAAACTTAAGCCATCATCCTTATACCAGCAATATTGCAGCAATATTGTCACAAACTTGCCTTATCATATTTGACATAGCAAGTTAAAATCAAAGAATAGCAAGTTTGCAGCAAGTGAGCTTGCTATCTGGGTACCTACTGCTATGCATTTGGGTACCTACGTCCTCTATGTAGAAAGATAAGCAAAAGCTATCATACTTTAGTGCAGACGGGCATTATGGTTTTGCGCCGAATTATAATAGTCTGATAGAAGTTTTTATATTCTGCTATTCCTTTGCTTAGCTGATAGACCATCAGCCCGACCGCGATTGTCTTGGTCGCAACGAAGAGAGCTTACATAGATCTGGGAAAAAGCAAGCAATAGTATTTTGAGTATGAGCAAACTGTGTCGGCTTTATGTGCCAGTCGTTTTATCTGAGTTAGGTAACCTCTAGCCGTGGTTTTACCAACAAGGCTTTGCAATGGTGCTGTGTAACCCTGACCATGGAGGGAAATATGGTGTGACTATACATACACCAACTACCTACTTACCAACTCATTTTTTCCCTGAGCAATATTGATTTCATAGAATGTTTATAGATTATTCATTACCACATTTAATTTAGAGTTTCCGTGGTCATATGAAAACATTGTGGTTTTAGACTACCTACGCTAAAAACGTCCCTTAAAAACCATTAGTATGTTTACACTTTACACAATAAAGATTTTATAGCGAGTAAACGTAAACCTGTATGTATACTTTATATTGTTATGTACATTCCAGGATCGATGGCGAGGAGGTCCGGCTGATGCTGTGGGACACGGCAGGGCAGGAGGAGTTCGATGCCATCACCAAGGCGTACTACCGCGGGGCGCACGCCTGCGTGCTCGCCTTCTCCACTACCGACAGGGACTCCTTCCTCGCGCTGCACTCCTGGAAACTGAAGGTATACTACCTATGGTGCGAGAGCCCACTGCACAAATACCTACGTCATCGAGTACCCCAATAGGCTATCCTTAGATCGTCAAACGACATCTAAATATGTAAAAAAATCAGGTCTGCCAGTTCCGATCCTGCTGGGTCATGGAAATAATTGAAATTTTTTGACGTATTTTTTTTTGTCAAAATGTACCCGAATGAAAGTTCTGGCAACAGTTAACCATTGATTAAATATGTAAAAAAATATTGATCTGTCATTGCGCACCCTGTGCCGGCAGTACCCTGCAGACCCCTAAGAATGTGCCCTTCACACTCTTTACCTACCTCAGCGAATACCCCAATGAAACCTACGCCCAATAATAGCCACGATGCCCCTGATAATAGATTAAAAGGTCTGCCAGGTCTAAACTTGGCGAAACTTAGTATTCAAGGCATTTGAAGTTGGTGGAGGTGGATTATTTCCATGACCCGGCAGGATCGGAACTGGCCGACCTGTTTTTTTTTACATGTTTAAGTGTCGGTTAACGATCTAAAGATAGTATATTGGGGTACCCGATGACGTAGGTATTTTTGCAGTGGGCTCTCGAACCACTACGGTTCCTATTTTCCATAATGACTTTGGTTGCTGTTATCGGATACGTCCAGAAATACGTCGTGTTTTTCTAATCTCTGTGTTTTTATATCCAAGTTTGTTTGCCTACGAATAACACTCAATGTTTCAGTTAAATCCAGATTTTTATCTCTATTACTACTGCATTGTTAAACATTTAAGTAGGTATCAAATGTAACGTAAAAAATTCGAACCGGCTGAGATAACCACGGGGTCGCGAGTTTCGCATCCCACCAGCGTGTTCCGTGCAGATATCGAAAACAAAGCATCGCGTTACAGTGCCTACTGCCTATCTAAACACGCAGTGGCATAGATAAAAACTCATATAGTATCGCATTATTGTTTGTATGAAGTGGTGTTTACATTTCGGACCTATATTTGGATTTCGATAGTCGACCAACACTGAGTTCATTCGTGCCAAACTGCCGAAGATATCAGACCCATTTCGCAAACATGTACGGTAAAAAGTGCGCGCTTCTCTTTGCATTAACCCTGGTGTGTGGAATCAACTGTGTAATGAATTCGAGGGAAAATGAGGAGCAATGTATCAACTACTACAAGAATGGAGAGAACTTCGACCTTAATTCCTTGCAAGGACAAATGCATGCGGTTTATTACTGGCCTTCGAACCAGCGGCAAAGGGACAGCTGCGAAGTGATCACGTTCAGGAAGCTGATGTATAATGAAGTATCGGGTTTATATAACGAATGCAGCATGCTTAACTTGTCTGCTGAACCGACAGTGGTGAGAGCTACATATATCAACAACGTGGATAAATTGACGAATCTTATTTACTACGGAGGAGGGGAAGTGAAGAGCATGTACCGTGGCTGTGACAAGAGTATATCCCAGTACCTGTTCTTACGTGTGAATGATAACTACGTGCTAGGGATCAATTGTTCAGCGGACGGCAGAGGAGTCCTGCTGTCCAGGAAGATGCCCACCAGGGATGAAGTGCAACGTTTTATCAATGAAAGGGAGATAATGATGGGCCGTGAAGGCAGCCCGGATTGTCCCTTGATATAAATTTGTCATACTCCAATTTATCTGATTAAGTATTTTTTATGTATTTTGGTATTTTACTTTGGTGAAAGTTACCTAATAAAATTCACGTATTATTTAATAAAAGCACTTTTTTTTAATTTTATCGATTTACTTACATTATTAATTTAGGATCATCGTTTCATTGATTGAGGCATTGCAACATTGCAAGGTGGGTTTTCTTTTTTATTCTTCTCTATTACTTACCTAATACATACTTAGGTACGTATTACGGCGTCCTAAACCAATATTTTTTGTTATTTTCAGGTAGAGAATGAATGCGGCGAAATCCCGACAATAATAGTTCAAAATAAAATAGATCTGATGGACCAGTGCGTCGTTGGGCCGTAAGTATAGTTTTATTTATCTTGCAGAAATTGACCATTCTCTATCGAAATAGGAATAAAACTTTCATAGAAACTACTTACTTAATTGGTATTAATATGTGCCTTAGATAAACATTACTCAGCAAATGGTAGCGACTCAACTCGATAATCGGGTATCGATTGAGTAAGTACTAAGTAGGTACTCAGCCTTTTAGATTCTTTTCAGCTATAATTACTACCTACATTTTTAAGTTATCGTTTGGCGTTAACGCCAATGCCAACTTTTATACAAATCATAAATACTTATTTATAATAAAGCGGGTTACACAGCCTTGGTGACAGTTCCATGATGTTCCAGCGATGAGGCGGAGCTGGTGGGGCGCGCGCTCGGGTGCCGGCTGATGCGTGCGTCCGTGAAGGAAGACGTGAACGTGGGCGCCGTGTTCCGCGCGCTCGCTGCCCGCTGCCTCGCCGACATGCGCCGCGAGGAGACCGTCGACAGCTGCGCGCCGCCCACCGTCACACCGCTCATAGGTTAGCACTACCACCACACAAATAGATTAGCACTACCCCATTTCACAAAATTTCCTATATTATTTTATGCTGCACGCATCCACCAATAGTGTATAAAAAGTTAATCTATGACAGTACCTGCGATAGGTGAATAGTGCACAGCGTGATTTATCTCATTGTATTGTTCGCTAATTCTCTTCTATGCCTGATCATCGTGAGCCTGAAGACACCCACTGCTGAATATCCCCATAGAGCTGCTGCTTGCCTCCTGCAGCCCCGCCTTTCAGATCGTCGGTCCACCTAGTGAGGGGCCGGCCTACGCTGCGTCTTCCGGTTCGTGGTCGCCACTCGAGAACCTTTCTTCCTCATTCGGTTGTCAGTTCTACGAGCGATGTGGCCTGCCCATTGCCATAATATTTCAACTTGCTAATCTAAAAGCTATTAGTGACTTCAGTTCTCTTGCAGATCTCTTCTCCAAATTTCGGATCTTATTTCGCCTCAAAACTCCGAGCACTATTCCGACTAGGTACTTATTTAACTGGTTGCACACAATTTTGAATTTGTAGGTATAAATCTTCGATGAAGTATACAGGGTATATACACGGTGACATTTAATTGGTTCTTTTCCTTAAATGTATGTACTCAGCCCATGCTATAGAATAATCGTACAAGGTGCAATTAAAAAAAAAAAAAAAAATTAATGCCTTTTTACATAACTGGATATCAGCCGAAATGTCTATTTAACGCTACACACAGCACGGGCACCGGCTGCTGAGCGCTTTGTAAATGTTTCGTAGGTAGGTAATAAAACAAAAACACCTGCGCTACCCGTGCCGCTCTCACACAGACAAAAAACAACGCGAGTGCGGCTTATCTCTTATCTTTGCTAAAAAAGACTCCCAATTTTCCCTTCATACTTTATCGGGCTTAGGACCGTCAGAATTACTTACCTACTAAGAAAATCAGCTACGAACAAAAGGGTACGTTAGGAACTTGTGGATCCCTGATGCCATGTGCTCGTAAAGTGTCCAAGTGCTGTGGCTGTGCGTACATCCACCTAGCCTCTGCTAAGTTGTAGCTTGACAGCGTATAAAAACGCACCATGTCCAACCACCCAACATTTGAATAATTGTAATGTCAATCCATTGTCCAAAATCGCGATGCGCGCGCGTAAACGGGACACAAGTTTTGCCCCTGGAAGTTTTTGACCGACTGACCTATTTTCTGGTAGACTGGTACTTGTTTTCGGAAGCGGCCCGCGCGCATATCCGCTGCACAAAAGAAAGGGGCGGGTATTCTTTTTGTGCTATTGGTCACCGCGGGCGGCGCCGGCGCGGCGGTCGCTGTTTGAACCAGTATTCGGTCGGGCGTTTTATTACGTTGTACTATTATCTATTCCGTGCCTTTGTTCAATGTCGCAGGGCTTTTCTTTAGAATTTGAATTCGCAGTAATTTGATAATACCTAGATTTAAGTTTTAAATCCATAGTTTTAGTTATATAGGAGCGTTCTATAGCATGGACTGAGTACGTACATTTAAGGAAAAGAACCAATTAAATGTCACCGTGTATAAGGTATATATACCCTGTATACTTCATCGAAGATCATTTCTTATTTATACCTTCGATCAGGTGATCGAAGGTATAAATAATAAATGATATTCTGTGCAAATAAATAAATTCCAAATCGTCAGCATGCACAAAGCATTCCAAACGCGCGCCCTAGTGATCGTTTTTTTGTGTTCCTTTTAATTCCCGTTGGATACTCCAAAGGCAGCAATAAAATAATCATGTTTTATTCATTTCTCATGGTGGTCTCTCCATTTCCAGGTTCGTTCACTAACCACAACAGCAACGGCACCATCCTGCTGCGGCCCGCGAAGCACCGTCCCGGCGGCAAGAAGAAAAGGGTCCTCAAGAACGCGTGCCGAATATTGTGATCACACCGTGTTACTGTGGCGCTCACACAATTGACTATAGTGGTAAAAGTGATTACTGCAGGTGGTTGCATTTATAATATGCTCGAGCTTCGCAGTTTGAATATTTTCGTTATAATTATGTATTCCAATGTTTCTAATGATTCCCTTAGAATAAGCACCTATATGTAGAACCCCAGTACATTCACATTCGCGCGGTCGGTGCTCTGTGTGAAGAGCTCCCAGAATTATTTAGAATGACAATTGCGCGGTGAGATCGTGCCACAGCACATCAAAAAAACCTTTCCATTAGCGTTAACGCCAAATGATAACTCAAAATGTATGGAAATGATATTACCTGCGGAAAACTTCCGCAGCTAATGTCTTCCCATACAATTTGAGTTATCATTTGGCGTTAGATCCCCATTTTATTTACTTGCTAAAATCCTCTTAAATACCTACCAAAAAAAGTGGCGTGCGGTTTGAGGTGTTGTTTGGAAACATACCTTCTACATATAGGTACTTATTCTAAGCTATTACCTATAAATTATCTTCTGGGATAACGCGGTATACTAAACTTATTATTTGCTTACTCAGTATTTCTCACTAAAAACATTTTATTATTGCGGTGAGACCGATAAATACCACAAAGATAAATCTAGAATACGTACCTTTCCTTTGGCAGAAATACCTACGTAAGTTTTAAGGACTGGTTCTTGCGATTTTTATGCTCGTAGGTATGCATTAAAGTTTGACTCCAAGTTTTTTAAGTCCTCACTTATCCCTCTATGATGTAGGTAACGTACCTACTGCAACGTATTTGTGTACGTCCGCGTCCGCTAGAAAGATAACTTAAGAGCTTTAGTGCAGACGAGCATTAATTTTTGGAAGTATTTTGTGGTATTTTATCGCCACCCGTTTTGCAATCACGTTGTGCCAAATCTGACTACCTATAGGCTAATTTTGCACTAAGTACAGATTTTATAAACAAAATGGTAGCTATTACGAATCTGCTCAAATTCTTAACAAGACGCATTATAGCTTTCTATTCCTTATTTTATCCGCATATACCTTAATTGTTAATTTGTACTTTATGTACATAGTATTTAAGTTTAGTAATGTATGCCATGTGCAATGAAAATTAGGTTTTAATTGTAACATTGTCACTATTTTTATCAAGTTATTTAATTTAATAAAGTTGCTCATAAAATATAATTTGTAACAAAGAGTGTTCAATGTATCTGCAATACAATCAATCGTCATTATCTGAACCAATGAGACAAAACTTCCACTAGTACTGTCAATAGAACTAATAATTTGATCTACTGGGGATGGAGTCAGAGGATCTGTGTAGAGAAAAAATCCAATTGAATCCCTCAGTGGATGGTTAGGAGAGCCAAGTGGACGCAGAGAAATGTGAAAAAAAGACAACAGACTTGAGACTTCATAGCTTTGTAAATATTTTGTACTTTCCCGTTAATATTATACAATAAATTATTAACTTAACAATGTGATTTTATTTTTATCCTATTAACTCCATGAAATCTAGATCTACTTACATTGGTACCTACAACGTATGTCCGTTTTGACTGACCATTTTTACAAACTATTTTAGACTGACATACACTTCTCATCATCATCATCATCCTGAAGTCGTCCACTGCTGAACATAGGCCTCCCCCAGAAAGCGCCTGCTCGCCTGCCCCCATCGGCTCCCCGCGGCTTTCACCAGATCCTTACACTTCTCATACCTACATTGAAACAAGAAATCATGCTAAAAACGTAATCGGTAGCTCCATGCTCAATAATACTAAAGTGACCGAAACAGCTCTTAGAATTAGCAAGTTGAAATGGCAATGGGCAGGCCACATCGCCCGTAGACCTGACAACCGATGGGGAAGAAAGGTTCTCGAGTGGCGACCACGAACTGGAAGACGCAGCGTAGGCCGGCCCCCCACTAGGTGGACCGACGATCTGGTGAAACCCGCGGGGAGCCGATGGATGCAGGAGGCGAGCAGCACTCTCGGAGGTGGCGCTCTCTGGGGGAGGCCTATGTTCAGCAGTGGACGTCTTCAGGCTGTTGATAATGCTCTCAATAATGGCTTAAGTAACCTACCACCATTATAATAATATTATGATAGTACTATCAATATATGGGTTTTTGCTCTCTTACCAACCTAAAGGAAAGGTTTTAAATAAAAATACATCAATTATCATAAAATTAGGCAGTATTATAATCACCAATAGTTGCACCTTGATAATTTCAAGAACTAAACTGAATCCGGACCAACTCGACATCGGATAAACTAGTCTAACGCGCCAAACTAGTTTACATAAGCCTTAAGGCACGCACAATAAGGTAGCTTTTACAAAAGCTCGCTTTACGAAAACTATATTTTATAGTACAAAAAATGCACAAACATAAAAAACATTTAATAAAATTAAGGCCGGGTTGCACCATACCCCGGATAAAGTTACTGCTATAATTAAAATTAACTGTAATCGTAACCTTAACCAGTATGTGTTGCACCATCATCTTTACATGTAACAGTTAAATGGTCCACATTCTCTACAACACTTATTTAAGTCACCCCCTTATTTATAGAGTACTAAAAATTAAGCAATATATTAGAATTAATAAACTAGAAGTCAAAAGTTCATCAAATACAAATCTTGTGAAATCAACGGTGGTATATCTAATATCTTCTTGTAATGATCAACTCTGCAATAGCTATTCCCACACTTGGGGCATGGTGGCATGTTTCTTTTCAATATTTGTTTCCAATATTTGTAACTTTCGAACTATAAACCACCAACCATAGCATTAATAAAACGTATTTAACATAAAATAAAATTGACCGGCTAATCTTGGGTAGTCAGTTACGGTTAAATAATCATGTTATTTTGACAACCGTGGTAAAAAACAGCTGTAAATATTTTCTAGGTTAAATGGTGCAACCAACGGTGCAACACGTTTCCGCTTAGAGTGCCACCAATTTATCTACTGTACTATAGTCGCCGAGTCGAACTAGTAATGCGCTATCTCTGTTACGCAATTCCATACAAAAGACAAAGACAAAATAACGAGATTTTCGCGGTACTAGCTCGAGTCGGCGAATATAGTATAGAATTTTGACTGCGGTTGTAACTGTAGTTTAAAGTTAAATGTAGATAGATGGTGCAACCTAGCCTAGAGGTAAGAAGCATTTTAGGGCAAACTAGTCTGGCCTGCAGATATGTAACTTTAATACAATTAAGTACAATTAGACAATAAATAGTGTATTAAACAAAATATACAGTGCATGTAATGTAATGCAAGCCTTAAATGATCGAACAGTTCACAAATTTGTTTCCAACTAAACTGCAATTATTGCTACTTTTGAGAAGCAAAAGTATTATATAGTAGAAGTATTTGTATAGAACCTATCACTGCGGTTTTTTTAAACGCAAATAGTACATTCAATTTCAGTTAATTGTTAGTTACTGCGAAAAAATCAGTTAAAGCCTCAGCATTATAATAAAACATTTAACCACTTGTCCGTGAAATTGTTGTAAAAACAAAATACAACATCTCCTGAGCTATCCTGAGTAACGACTGGTACTTTTTATAGTACCGAAGTAGTTTCTTTGATCCCATCTCAAAAAGTGTAATTTAGTAACAAAAGTAAAAAAATTATAAAGATGCGAGTTTTAAATTCTAGATTAAATTTAGACTAGTCAATCGCTCAGCAAACACATCCTATCTCAGCACTCACACACACATGCACACGTATTACTATAATCTTGATACAACATGTGAATGGAATAACTTATTTCATAAGACAGTATACATACAACGTTGTAAAATCCTAACGTGAAAATGCGTGGCAGCGAAACTAAAATCAAACATTTTTACATAACACACTTCAAAAACATGCGTCTACCAAGCAATATAAGTATAACATACAATACGATATATATTTATTTATCATACTATACATATCACATTTTCCAAAGTTTACAACGAATATTAGAAATAAGAGAAATGCATACATTTCCGTCCACTTTGGCTCATATACCCTATTATCCTTCATTTTATGTAAGAACTATAACTCCTCTCTAACTATATAACTACAGTTAGGCCCGATTTTACCGAAGTAGAATAAGTTTTATTCCGAGTATAACTTTCCGAGAATAACCGAGATAACCCTTAAACCACCAATTTTAAAGGAATAAGAAGCTTACAAACAATCAAAATGGCGTCATTTTAATTGTCATTTTATTTGTCAATCAGCTGTATCCGATAGTAACCAGTAGCTTTATACTTGGAAAATAAAATTTATTCTACTTTGGTAAAATCGGGCCTTAGAGAGATAAATAACAACGGCAGTAGGGTTAGCACGGCCGGTAGACAAAACTATCTTTCCCCTGTTTTACTCCAAGCAAGTATGAAGAAAGTGACGTAAAACGGGGAAAGACAATTTTGTCTGCCGTCCATGCTAACCCAGCAGGAGTGAGATCCAGGGGGAAAGTAGAAATGCTGTGTGTGACTGTACAGTAACGCGCTTGTTTTCTTTTTTTCCTTGTATTTTGGCTCCACACATAGTGTATTTAGCCAGTGTCAAGTATTGTAATTTTCATCGTGCTGTAGAATATTTCACGTAATGTCAAGTCTTTGTAACAGTCATAGTCCAGTCTAAGTCATGCCCCAGTAAAGTGGTAGCAATTGTTTTCTTTTTTTTTAATTGAAAAAAAAAATTGTGAACTCCACCACTGAGTAAAACGGGCACTAACTACCTACTTGACTGGTAAAAATTACTGTCGAACTGGCCAATCACAGCAGCTGTGCGCCGACCAATCATAGCACCGCATTTTCCTTCCCCCCCGACAAGACCAGTGACGTGTTTCAAGAGATATACGCTCATGGGTTCTCTATTCGTTATTTACTATTGTTGGGGAAAATGTACAACAATAATACGTGTTTATAGCCGTTTATGTAATAGACTATTAATTTGGTTAATAAGGTTAATGGTTAATTTAATTGGTTATGCAGTATTACAATATATTTTGCGGTGTAGCATGGTGCGGTGCGGGTGACATTGAAAACCGTTCGTTCCTTTTCAATCTTGATCATGGCCACGTTGTTCTGCGGTTTAAAATCATGTCTTATTGAAAGGAAGATGAAAAGTGTTATGCGTGTAACGAACGCCATAGACTTGTTTAGTAATGGCATGTATTGCTATGATGGATGGTCGATATTTTTTATAGAAAAAAAAGTTTAATACTGCAATTATATTGTACGCACTTTTATTATTTGTTGTTTGATATCTATAGAGCTAAAATATGGTTATACTTTTTTGTATTTGTATAAAATAATAAAAAAAACTACAAAAAATAATGCCAAAAAAAAATCTTTATTTCTTAATATCGGCGGTGCTGTGAAGGTGTTTTATTTTTTAATGTTTTCTATTATAATATTATATGTGTAAATTAAAATAATAGTTATTACAATAATAATAATGAGAACAAGATTTTTGCTGTGCGAATGGTTATCGATAAAATTGAATTGCGTAATGTCACTTCCCTAGTCATGTGATACTGACAGCTGTCACCTAATGTCACCCGCACCATGCTACACCGCAAATACTGTAGTTGTGTAGATGAGTATTAGTTGTGGAATATAGTGTTAAGTGTAACCTACATGGTGGATATCTTGAGGTATATCAGATGCTTAAACTAAAGCCTCTAATGTGGAACATTTATCTGAACTAGTGCAATATTCCCTAGAAAGGAACAAAAAACGAAAGAGAAACTAAAAAAGTCATTTCTCAGTCTTCCAGAATATAAAACGAAAACATCAAAAACTGAGGCAAAACTAAAAGAGTCGATTCCCACGGTATCTTTTGGAATAATAAAAAAAATAGACTTACCATTGAGCTTGCCTATCTAAAGCTAAGTTCATACACAAAACAGACCCAAATCCAAAGGCACCCCCACACACCCCTGTTTATACAATAATGCAGAATGTCCACCCGAAGTAAAACCAACTAATTTCCAAGTTTGGCAGAAATCCAAACGCTTACTGGCAACTTCGTTCCTTCGCGCCGACAAGGTATAATGTACGGAAATATTTGGAAGCCAAGTTGCTAGTTAATTTCATTCGCGGCGGACAATGAGCTAAGTGCAAGTGTGTACTACGCGACTGAAACACGAGTTTTCCTATCCATCGCTAACCAGCCACAGTCGCATAATGCATTTCACACTATATTGAAGCAATAATTAACACCGTCAATTCAGGAGCAAGTGGTGACGTTGAGTTTAGCGATGTAGTAAAGTAGACCCTGCAAGCGTTTCTTGAGTCGCTTCTGGTCGTCGAGGGTGCAGCCAAGTATGGCGGACTCGAAGTTCTTGTCGGTGCCTGAAGCTGGGTCTGGTTGGGAGGTACAAGCGTTCATATATGTCTGGCATCGAGTGTGGGCGGTCACTGCGTCGTCGTGGACAGACATCACTAGCTGGTCGATGTACATGTTTACCTGAAATCGAGATTATTTGGTAAACTACCTAGAGTTACTAATAGAGTGTGTTTCAAACATAATGGCGGCTGTGAAGTGAGCTGCGCTCGTCGCTTTCCGCTGCCCGCGCATATCTAATTTTCGCTACTGCGCAGCGTTTCGCGCCAACTTCACAGCCGCCATTCAGTTTGAATCACACTACTAACGTTTATAACATCACCATTATACTATTGCAAAATTGTAGTTTTTTGAGTGATATTATTGTATTGCCATTTTTCAACCAACTTTAAAAATGGAGTACCTTCTCAATTCGGGTTTTTTTTTGTTTATCGAACTTCATGTCATGTATAAACCGATTAAGGGTGGGTTTTTTTCACCAATAGTTAAGGTAACCAATGGTTACATTAACTATCGGTGAAAAAAACCCACCCTTAGTCAATTCTTTTTTCATTTGAAACGATACACTTTTAGATTGGTCCCATGGCTCATCAAAATAACTGGTAAAAATATGTCATGTAAGTACGTATGAAAAATAAGTATGAAATTAACGCCCAATGGCGTTAATTTCATACCGAAAAGTACGACAATAACGCGACTTCAATAAGTAGCGTTGAAGATTCCACCCTGTATATTAGAATGTCACTCAAGCGACACAAAAGGATGTAGTAACACGACGACATTATCAGCCCGATTCATTTGCAAGTCACATCCAACACAATGCAAGGGTCAAGGGCCCTGTTGTTGTAAACGAATTCTCGGACTGGATTGCGTCATATTTATCAATAAATAATAGTTAAGATTTTTTTCTTTTAGCCGCGCAGTCCCGGCGTAAGAATAGAACCACCCTATCCCTTCCCGTGCAGTAAGAACCAGCTAAAGGAAATTCCAGGGAATGAGCAGCAACAGTCTCCTCGGTTCATTAAAATCTTTTAGATGCCTGCAAGTGTGGTTATATATACGTATATTATTATTATATTATTATATATATACTAAGCAATCATAATTATGGCAACCCATAACCCATTGCTTAGTAGCGAATTTTCGCTACTAAGCAATTATAATTATTTCAACAAACATTTTCTCATCACTTTAGTATGTTTACATTACATATAACTACAAGAATCGGCAACAATTACAAAGTAACATATTCAGTAATTTGTGCAATCGGTAGCAATTTCCCTCATATAGGTAATCTTTTTTGCTTGTTTTTAGTAGAGTTAACTAGATATTTTTATTTCTTTTCACACTTATTCGTAGTCTCCACTCAAGAACATGTCTCTCCTAAAATTAGGAGTTTCTTCATATTCAACGGTTGACAGTCAACCGTTGACTTCCTAAATGTCCCTTAGCCAAAAACTTCCTGCTGATTCAAGACTCAAATTACCTGATGCAAAGCTTCCTCCTGCTGTGGATCCCGGTCAGTCCTGACTGCCACCTCCACAGTCATGGCGCGAGCTAGGATGCGGTCTGCATACCTTTGGATGTCATCTTTATCACCTGAATAGAAATTATTTGAGATAAATAGGTAGAAGGTACATGGAGGGAGTACCTATCAGAAAAAAGCGTTGTTTGTTTACTTACTCAAAAGGAATTTGAGATAAATAGGTAGAAGGTACGTGGAGAGAGTACCTATCAGAAAAAAGCGTTGTTTGTTTACTTACTCAAAAGGAATTAAATGTCAAGATATTTCTTAAATACAACAGACAAGACAGGTTAGCCCTCCCTAACTCAAACATAAAAATACACAGTACGAGTACTCATTTCCTTATGTCTAAAAGAAACACAAAGCGAATGTGCCTTTTTTGGCCAATTGAAGTCACATCTCGTTAAGAAATGCTATTATTATTTGAAAGAACTTTTGACGATAAGAATAAAACGTAAACCTTTCGATCAGTTGAATTGTAAAATTAGTAGGTATGTATCTAAATCTCAAGCTATACTTAATTTTAGTAATCCTACCCTCACAATATAATCTGTAGTGCCCAGCAGGGTCCATGTTGTTACCTAATAATATAATTAGGACTTATGTGTGATGTAAGATCAATATGCACATGTGGAAATAAATGAATATGAATAAATTATTATTATTAAGTTTTATTTTCTTAAATTGGTGTTTAAATGTTTTGTTCTACTACAGGCTCACAAGCGAACTGATGAAGCAACCATGTAGTGGACGACTGGAACCAACTGCCAGAGACAGTGTTGGTCCTATTCTTATTAGCATGGGTACCACGAGCTGTACAAATCAATATCATCTTTAGACAATGCGTTTGATCAATGAAAATGCAACAAAGGGCTTATGACGTGGTTCATTGGTCAAACGTCATCTCGAAAGACGAGATGTGGCGATTTCTACAGCTCATACTACCCATGCTGGACCACATAGCACGTGATAAACATTGAAAGCGTTACAAACGGACATGCACGCATCTGCTTTACAGCCGCTGGTGATCGCATCACCTGATGGGAAGTGGTCACCGTAGCCTATGGACATCTGTAACACTGGAGGAGGCGTCACCAATGCGTTGCTTACCCTGTAGGACTCAAAACAAACTTTTCCTTGCAGTTACCTAAAACGCAGTGTGCCTTAATCGCCTTGTGCCTGAACCAAACGCGGGGTAGGCATATTGACATTTAGGTCCATTGAGTTTTAGTCCAAAAGAGAGATAGGCCCAGTGAGACTTAGGTCCATTGAGTTGGAATCCAAGAGCGAGATAGACCCTGGAAAGATACCACACAAACAATTGAAGACTCACATTCCGTAATGTCACCGAGAAGCTCCGAATGCTTCACACTATCGAGGGTAGATAGCAGAGAGTCTCGCTCCTCCTCAATGCGGACTGTATCCCGTCGGAGCCGCTCCACCCTCAGCTCAACTTGATCTAGGACTGCTATCAACCTGGGCCAGTATTTTCAACAAAATTAGTTAGCTAAAGAAAGCTGAGATTTGAAAAGCGGGGAGAAAATCACAACTGCTGCCCTAGCATGTATGGTAGACAAAATTGTCTTTCTTCTGTTTTACTCCACTTGACAAGTAAGCAAGCATGAAGAAAGCAACATAAAACAATGTCGATTTTCCCTACCACCCGTACTAGGCAAGCTGGGCAACATAACATAACAGAACAAATTCTAGACAAGTGTGATGTAAAAACATATCTAATTTACATACAGTTTACTAAGCACAAGGAGCATTTTTTTTTTATGAAGGTACCTAAATTTTCAACTTCATTTTTCAGCTTCAATTCTTTGTTAATGGTTTTTGTAGAGAGGAACCACAAATGCCAATGTCATGCAGAATGATAGCACAACAAAAAAAGACTATTCAGTGAGAAATTCCAGTGCATCAAATGAATGGAGGTCTTTTTGTGTGATTTCTGTGTTAAACACTCAAATTCTTTGCAAGATTCAAACACCCAACCCATGGAATGGATCACAAGTCAACCTCAATAACAACTATGCTATCATCATTTCAATGTGAATAGAAAGCATTATACTTATTTAGTTTTAAAAATAAAATAGTTTCAACCTTTTCAACATTCAATTATTTATCACACACAACAATAGAAGAATTTCATGGGCACACATGCTCCACCTTAGACAACTTCGTCGCTCACCATCAGGTGAGATGTTGTCAAATGTATGCACGTTTTAGCATTAAAAAGAAGAAACTAGAGTACAAATACTTGTGTTACACATTGATACTTGTGTATTTTATTTCTTAGGCCAATTTTTATAACATATATATACAGATTCACATTCACAATCTCGCAATCAAGCTGTTTTGCAAGTTTAAATCTAGAAACACTAATAACTACTGTAATATTACTGATGGTTGTAGCCTGCAGTCTTGAAAAGCCATTATGCTGATAATAGCAAACCAACCACAATATTCATTACATTATCAACAGCTACCTACCATTACACATCCATGGCCCTATGCCTGTTACCTAACATAAACTAATATCAATAAGGTCTACAACTATAAAAAAAGCTATAAATGTTAGATGATACAAAAAACTTCACATTGCATGCATTTCATCTGCCAGCAGTACTATTAAGTTATTGTTATTAGCTCAGTAGGTACTAACCAGCCAATTACTTTAATTACATAGTAGATTGGCTCTTTTATTGTTAGCCAGATAAGGTCACACAAAGCATGACTAATGGATAGAAGGGGACTTTTAAATGTACTCAAAAAGATAAAAGCCATTAGTTATGTGTCGTAGACAAGAATATAGGTGCGTAGGCGAACATAGAATATTTTTTAAAGATAGAGCCAAACGCGATGACCAATTTAGGATGTTGACCCTCATAATGTTGGTAAAAATTTGAGTAGTTAATTATGTAAGTAGCGGGTATTTTTTGAAGGTGATTAAGGATAGAAAGGTTACCTGTCTTTTGGTGCCTGTTGCCCTAGCGCTGAAGACTCGTCGATGAGGGGTAGCCGCGACACCTCTCCACCTGTGTACGCCAGCTCTACAGCGAACTGGTCCACCTCCATTATTTGATAATCGTCTTTGCGTGTTAACGCCAGCTTTTTAACCTCTATTTGTCCGTAATAACAGAGATAGAATAAATTGCATATAACTTTTGGACGTCGAATTAACCAAAACAAAATTAATTTGGATTGACTTGACTTGACGTTTGACGAAAACACTCTTCCAGAAATTGACAGCAATTACATGACGTTTCTTGAATTTTGACATCGTTTTTTTTTTTAAATCAAAGTATTGCCAACCCCTTACTTAAAACTCCTAAACAAAAGTAAAAATAGTAGGCATGGAAATAATTGCTTCTTTTAAATCATGGTCATTTGATCATATGATTTATTTTTGCCACTGTGATTTCACCTGTGATTTTTCACAGACTGTGATTTTTCATTTGCCTACTGATTTATGATCAACGGTGATTGGCAGTGCTTTATGAAATAGAACAGAGATGTGATTTAGGAGCAACCTAGTGAAGTTGCGATCTGCTGATCGGAATCACAAAGATTGATCAATAAAATTAAACGCGTATGGGCGGCCTAACATTGTGTGTGACAAGGGGCGGAAGGGGTTCGAAGTTTCATGACGTTCGTTACATTTCAAATCAAAATATTGTGAATACTTAATTTAAGTATTCACACTCGAAAGAAGTGTGAACGAAAAACTTTAAAATATTTCCTACGGGTTTTATAAAAAAAAAAGCTTTCACAAGGATGAGAAGGGGAGTCCATAATCATAAAATTCGAGTGACATCTTTAATGGCTGACGTATGCATCTACAACTATAACCATCCGATTTACCTTAAGCCTTAGACGACTTTAATTTAACTTTACTGCCCATGGGCATAGCTAGGGTTAGGTTTAGAAGAGGGAGGGGGGGGGGGGGGGGGGCAGACAAAACAGTTCCACAAAACGGTGCAAGAAAAGCGCAAAAGTTTTGCACGTGTATGAATAAGTACCTTGACTTGGAGGTAATTGCCATGTGGAATGCTCACTCGATAGTCGTTTCGGCTGTCTTAAAGCGAAGAGCCTCAACCAACATCCCGAGAGGTTCTCGCTGGACGGCTGGATCAAGGGTCAGATTCAGAAGGCAGTACTCCTTGACACGGCACGTATAGTTAGAAGGTTCCTCACTCTGCTCTGCAGCCCTGACCACCGGTACCTAGCTTGGGCCCTGCCCCGCCACCGCCGCGCCGCGCTGGTGGGACACTAGGTTTAGGTTATTAATAATATTTTTGTAACCTAATTTTTTTAGAGATTCTTGTAAAAAACAGACTTAAGAAAGGGAAATAAATGAGTGATTAAAATAACAAATAATTATAATTTTAATTATAATTTTTGCTAATGCACAGCGTTTCGCGCTGATTTCACAGCCACCACTGAATTTGTATCGCACTAAAGCGTGCATTTGGAGTGGCCTATATCCAGCAGAAGAATAATACATGGCCTGGATGATGATGATAATTGCTGCTAGTAAAGAAATAAAATAGAGTACATTTTGAGCTTAGCAACACTATGCTTCAGCATAGACAATATAGACATAGACCACACCTTTGAATATCTACGAATAGAACCGTAGTATATGATGTCATTCATGGACAACAAGGAGAGCGCTATACATTCGGTACTAAGCAAAAAAAGACGAACGTTATATCTTTGGTCCTTGTCACCGTTACCGGGTTTTTTTATTTGGCTTCGTTTGATCTAAGCCAAACAGGTTTTGAAATTGTTGTTTTTTGTGAAATATTCCTATGTGTGTGCAGTGGGTGGTTGCAGCATTTTAAGCAACAGAAGTCGCACTGAGGCGTAAATATGAAGGAATAACATTTCACAAGTAAGTAGCCATTATTTTGTCTATTTTCCCTTTTTAGAAGTGTTTATTGTGAAAAATATAAATACAGCGTTACATTTCATGTAATAACAAGTCCTCAGCTAAACAGAAAAACAGCTAAATGATTAATTAATGGATAAAATAACCATACCTAACCAAAAAATTTCATTGTCAAGGTACTGCCAGTTTATGATTTTTAATTTCCCATAAAACCAGCTAGGTACCATGTTGATTTGCAAATGTTTATAAGTTGGAAAAAATCCTATTGTAGGTATATTAGCTAATTATTTGCTTGATTTAATTTAGTAAAATATATCATTTTATATTTAAGGTACTTATTATGTATTGTGTAGTGCTTTTTCCAACAGTATGATATAGTAAAAATAAAACATGTATCTTTGTGGGTAATGGGTTCTCGTATAATCAAAAGCCAGTTTTAACTAAACATGTATTTACAAATGTTTTATTAATACATATTTCGTCGCTTGTTTGACTAAGTGACGTATCTGACGTTTTTTCTACAAATACGTTGATTAGACAGTTCGACGCGTCTTTGAAAGTAGATAAAAGCTACTTTTAAAATTTCAGATACGTGAAAATGTCAGATACGTCACTTAGTCAAACAAGCGACGATCTTACAAACCCTACATAAAACATAAAAATAATTTGTAAGGTAAGTATACCAACCCAACAATAAATACCCAATTTCTCTGTAGGTATTCCATTCATATACAAAAATATTTTTGGTGGTGGACGTATTATTTTATTTATTTTATCTTATATGGCCAATAAGGAATCCTATCGTATTTCAACCATTACATTTAGGGTGGGTTTTTTCACCAATAGTTAAAGTAACCAATGGCAAAGATATTATAATGGTTAAAAACTCTAACAAATTCTAACCAATGGTCAAAATTTGTTAGTTTTTAACCATTGGTTACTTTAGCTATTGGTGAAAAAACGCACCGTTAATCATTTATCAGATTCATGTTTTTATTTTATTTTTAGCAGCTGAGATCAAGCCTCTCATCTACATAGAGTAGGCTGGCTATCTATCCGTTCCTATACTCATCGGTATGCAGCGGTACTCATTGGTATTACAGGTATAGTATAATGTAATTCCGCTTATTGTATATACTCTACTCTGTCGAAACTGTTCTGCCTTCCAATAATAATCTGTATTTGTAACTTGTAAGGGTAGCACAGCAAAAGGTTGCGCTGGCTGAGGCATCACAACACATTTCAGTTACTATCTTTATCATTTACTTATTTAATCATAGGATGCCGGTTTCTAAAGGTTATATATGCCTATTCCCAGTTCGTTATTCTTCGCACTTCAACAGGTCACGTGACGCCTCGACCATGCGTGGCTCAACGCACAAAAGGTATTAAATACGGAATACTGTACGTAATTTAGTACAAAATGTACTGTCGTGTGTGTGTGTTGACTATCAAAGGTGCATCCAATAAATGCTCTCATTTTATACATAATTATATTTTAGTAAATTATTTTTCAATGTTACAAACTTAACAAAAATTATAAATATTCTATGTGGGAATAATAACAATTACAATACTGATAAAACGGAATTGAAATACAAATATATCGTCAATTTATAAAATAATGCTACGTAATTTCAATAAAAAAGTTAAATTTATTATAGCCTATGTCGGCACATTTAGGGCCGAGTCAAACCTGCCAGCACGGAGTCATATTTTTTCGTGCTCTATCCTTTTCTAACGCTTAGGATCGCCATGTCCAGGAGCGAGAAGACGCCGGAGTGCTATCGCGCCCGGCTATGTCAGCGATTCGAAAGCGCCATGAAAGCGCTCACGCATCTCTCTCGCTCTGGGAGGTGGCTATCCTAAACGATAGAAAAGGATAGAAAGTGAAGCAATGCGTTTCTGTGCTGACAGGTATGGCTCAAAACCTTAGGAACTAAGAAAAAAAGTGCCGTCTAATTAAGTATTAATTTTAAATGGAATCCAAAAGAGTAGTTTGTGCAAATTATGTTGTTCTGTTATAATGTAATGAAATGGTTTAACAACACATTAGTGACATCATAATTTGGTTAAAATAGGCAATAACTAAATGAAAAAAAAATTATTAAAATAAGTGCAAGCAAGAGTTTTAAAACTTTTATAGCCTTGTTAGTTGCAGAAATTCTTCATCATCAAATAACCATACTTATGTTTACTTTAAAATGATATTTGCGTTTAGTTTCATCAGTTTAAGACATTGATTTTCATTTGAGTGTATTTTTTCTATTTTTATAGGTTTTTTTATCTTACATTACTCTGGCAAATGGTAAGATAATTTATTTAATATAGAAAGTTTTGTTTTTTTTTTGACGAAATAAGCCTCGATTTCTCGTCTCACTACTCTTTAACATCTAGTAAAGCTCAGTACTGATGACACATACAACTATCTCTTTCTATCACTGGGTATGTAATTTGTGTGCGAGCGGGACGACCCTATTTCCCGCCCCACTCGGTGATCCTCCCGTTCTCGAACGCTAAGTTTTTTCGGGGTAGAGGGACTAAGGTGCCGCGTTTCACTATGCCCATATCTTCGCCTGGATAGTACTGAAAAAAAAACCATTTTATTGTTGTACTGCTAGTGAATTTACTGGGTAAATGAGACTTATTAACTAATCTGTCTAAAAATATTTTTTTAAACTGTGATGTCTTAGGATGACGTGCGCAGTACGTAGTGTCACGCGAAACAGTAATTTTAGAGTTCGAAGTGACACTGCAATGTGTTATGGACGACCGTGACGCTTAACACCAGGCGAACGACTAGCTCGTCACGTCATTCGTTCATATAAAAGAACTGACTGTACCAGCATACCTACTACGAGCCGTAGAGAATAATTTTTTAACGGCTGTGCTTGAGATCCTGACGGAAAAAAAACGAATACAATATTTTTTTTCTAGATGATCAATAACAGAATTCCACATAACATTTTGTTTACGAACCATAAATATGTGTCAGTGAGCACAAAGTTGGTTCAAGCGTTTCCAGTCCGGAAATTCAAGTTCCATGAATTGTATGCAGTCCTCAAAAAAAAGTATGAGAATCTTTTCCCCGATTAGAATAACCCAATCAAACATCCATCTTTCTTTTCCAGCTACTTGTACAAGTAAGCACTATATACATATTTCCAGTCACACATCCAACTTTGCCCCAGCTAATTGCACCGTGTACAAACACCATACATATTTTAAAATCAAATACACACCTGACATTGTGAAACGAATTTCAGGACATCGGCGCATATGAACTCGTTGTCTTCCTTCACTTTTTCTAACCTGAAAATATAGTGTTCAATCATAGAATTCAGAATAATGAGTTTTAACAATCAAGATAACACAAACACGCTATGAGCTAAGCCATTAAATGCTCTGTCACCTCCACGCCGACGAGATAGGTCACGCGTGAAAGCAAGACAAAAATGTTTAAATAGCAGTTCAACTTATCTAGCGCTTATAAAAGAGGAATATTTAGCGATCAGTATGTTTGTGCTCGATTATAAATCTTATTGCGATAGACTTACAGTTCTGGTTTCGCTATCCTATCGACTATACAATTGCAGATGCTTTCGCAAAGGTCCTCGTCAAACAGCGGAATGCCAAATTGTAGGTCGAGGATTGTCCATTTCTGTAAACAATCGAAAATTACAATTATTACATTTCAAACAAAATTGATATTTATATATCTGTCGCTTTCTATCTTGCTTGTTTATTATATCTATCTAACTCTGGTACAATCAAACAAGGTTTGAAAGTTGAAGGTTAGTAAAATAAGTAAGTGTATCATATTTTTTAATTATGTAGGTATATTGATACTTATATTATTTTATAATTAAGTCTATGCAATATTTTATTTTTATTTATAATCTTAAAACAAGTACGTATTTTTACTATAACCTAATAATTTTACTGCACCGCTACCATTTCTTCTTGCACATCCAGGTTGACTGGTAGATAGTGCTTCATAGCATTAAGTCCTCCTTGTACATTGTTTTGTGCTAAAGTATAAATAAATAAGGTTTTCTGTTAACTCTGATCTGTTAATGTTCCCCAGCGGACACGTGATTATTTTTAACTTGTAATAAACTTTATATGCTTCACGCTATAGTATTAAGCTCATCAACAGGCACGGCCGTTTTGACCCATCCTTGTTAAACCTACCGCGTCAGAATAGATAAGAAGATATATGCGTTAGAAAGAGAGGCGACTATGTAGTAATTTAATAAAGTTTTAGGCTAGAAGCGCGAGCTGAATTGCACTTTATTGCGTTGTAGCAAGAGTCTTCATTTAAATGTTATCATAGAGTGAAGCTTCTACACCTGTAGTATAAAGTTTTCTGTGATTACACAACAAAATATACATACCTCAGGCCGGCAAGTTTCATCATCAGATACGTTATGAGCGGTGTCCACGCCACTATCTTCGGTCGACATTTCAGCCAACTTATCCGACAACTGAGTAAACATTGATATAGACTCGTCAACTGGACTCATCAAGTCATTCAACTGCGGCGATTTAGAATGTACCGGAGCTACGTCACTTTTGGTCTCAATTTTGTTTAAATTTTCAATACTAACTGTCGTCGAATCTATAGGTATTAGCTCGTCGGGGACATTTTTATCGTCAATGCTGGTAGAGGATGAATGTATCGGGACTAAATCATCGCTGCATGCGATGGATTCTTTGCTTTCGTGTTTCGTTGGATCGACCAACTCTAAGTTGTCTAACTCTTCGCAGAGAAGTGTTCTTGTGTCTAGACTAGTGAAACCGTTGGCTGGGGAGCTATTCTTGCTGTCAGCTGTGGGTGTGACCGCGAAGTGTGACTCTATGGGGGATTGTAGCCTGTTCACAGCTTTGTTAACCTCTGCTTGTTTTTCTGTGGACTCGTTCGATGATACGGAAATTTCGCTGATCGGTTTCGCAATGCCGCAAGTTTCTTTTCGTTTTCTTGGTGGAACTGAAATGGAAATTTTGGTGGCATTAGTATTTTGCTTACATATGTACATAAAAAAGTTAATTATCATGTTGTAATTTTTTTTTGTATTAGACCTAATAGAAAAACTTAAATCAAATGATTTATTTTGTGATACACAGGTCATAAAACAGATGTTTCAACAAAAATATTAAGTCCATACTGCGATCAGCCGCAACGGCATACAAAATTACAAATAAGTGAAATAAGCCGAAGCTTTTAATATAAAGTATCACACGTAGCATTATGAAATACTTAAATTAATGAAATTACAACACAGATAAAAGTCAACAAATTAATAAATAAGTCCATTTCAATATTTTATATTAAAATCAATTACTTGGCAAAAAAACTAAAACTAAATGAGGATTTCAGGCGTAGATGGCACCACTGGCTCTCAAGTGATTCTGCCGGAACAATGTCGATAATTATCTTTATCGCTCCACGAAATAACGATCCTGAGCGATCGAAAAGTATAGATAAAAAAAACGTTTCCGTACAGACGTGGCTCAACCCTTACAAGTTCTATTTTATATTTAAACGTAACATGGTTTTAATAGGTAAAGGTTCTCACCCAGTTGCACAGCGGAGGGTGGTTTAGCGCAGCCCAAGTCGGGGACTCCAATGTCTGCGAGCGTGACGTACCCCGCCGACCGAGACAGCCGCAGCCGCGACAGCAGCCGCCGCAGCCCGGCGTGCCGGGACCACAGCTCGCGTGCCTCTGCGCGGGAACACGCTAGATAACTACTATTGTTTTATTACGTACAAAGGTGTTTGTTCTGTGTCTGGGTGTTATATTGTATTCTATGTATGTATTTACAAACAAAAAGTATCCAAGTATTGTATCAGTTATCTGGTTCCCATAGTACAAGCTTTGCTTAGTTTGGGGCTAGATGGCGCTGTGTGTAACGTCCACACATACTTATTATTATTATATTATTATTACATAAATTAATAATATTCCTCAAAAAATAACCAGTCGTGAAAAAAAATTAAATATCTCAAAAAATTACTTAGTTAGAAGCATTTTAAAATACAGGAATAGAAAGAGACAACTCAAACATGCAGTGACGACGTCCTTAGTACCTAATTACTAAGCTGTGGTAGCTTTACATACAATCTTTTTTGCCACGTGACGTCACAATCACGTGTTTTCGGGTTTTATTAACTATTAATGTGAGTTTTGAACTTGTTAAATAAAAATTTAATGTAAATATAAAAGTTGAATGGGACAGTTGTTTTCTTGAAAATAAATGTAATGTGAAACATATCTGGGTGTAGCTTATTAATGGTGCTGCAAATGTCTATTAAGGAATAGAATAGAAAATATTTATTCTTGACAAAAGGCACAAAAACAACGCAAAGTTACAAACTAAGTACTACAAACAATGATAAACATTCATTGCCCGTTGCCACGAATCGGTCCCAACTCACCATGGTGCTGGTCGTACAACCAGCGCTGGTCTTCCGTTGGGACCGGTTCAGTGTCGTCACGGCGCTGGTTACAATTATGTAAATCTATATTCTATAGGATATATAACAAACATTGAAAAATGATTCCTACAGACGATCGCCACACAATATTATACTCCTAAACTCCCACCACCTTTACAAAAGTGTAGTGGAAATGAGCCAGCCAGTCACAGAAACATTAGGGGTAGGTTTTTGACCCATAGTTAAGGTAAATAATGGTCAAAAATTCTAACAAATGCAATGGTTTATGTTGTGTATTGAAAAAGGTTTATAGATATGAGTTTACAGTCAACCTCTTTTTATATTGTTTTATTCTTCTTTCTTGTATTCTATTGTTATTTTGATTGTCATTTATTTTTGCAGTTGTTTTGTTGTCTTGCTCCTTAGCACAATAAACATGTGCTTACTAAAGTAAATGCAATCGTTTTATTAAACATAAGTTTTTTTTTGAATTTTAATCCATTGGTTACCTAAAGTACTGATCAAAAACCCCACCCTAAGTTTACAATACAGATGTAACAGGTTACCAGGTGTGGCGGCTTGCGGCGGGAAGGGCAGGTGCGTGTGCGGCGGCGGGCGCCTCACGCCGACCGCCTGCAGCAGCACGGGCCCGCGCCGGAGCGCCGAGTTGGCGGCGGCCAGCGCGGCGGCGGCCGGCAGCGCGCCCTCCGCCGCCTCCGCGCCCCACCACGCCACCGCCACGCGCGCGTAGCCCAGCAGCAGCCGGGGCACGGCGCGCAGGACTGTGCCTGTACAACGTAACACGATGGCTGTAACTAAAACGTACAATACCGTGGCTATATAAATAAAACAAATGACAGTTAGATTAGACTGCTGTCAACTGTAAGCTAACAAATGACAGTTAGATTAGACTGCTGTCAACTGTAAGCTAACAAATGACAGTTAGATTAGACTGCTGTCAACTGTAAGCTAACAAATGACTGTCGCACGGCGCGGAGGACCGTGCCTGTACAACATTCAATATTAAACAAACATAATACAGTGGATATAAATAAAAAAAATTACAGTCAAGGGGCCCCGAGACGATCAAACGGTTTGATTCAAACACGTAAATTTAGGTTTGAATAAAACCATTTTGATCGTTTACGAAGCTAATTTGAACGGTTTGTCAAACATTAACGGGTCTGGAGCTTGTTTGATGAAATTTCATATTTTTGTTGTGTTTGACGCGCCGTTTCATCGTGTTTCGATGCCTTTGAACAAACTCAGCTTAGTTTTGCGTTGGAATTTGTAGGAAATCGCGATCCTTGTTCAAAGGCATCTCACAATTTGTCTGCTTCACAATAAATGTCACAACAAAAACTGCGCCTAGAACTGCGTCTAGAAGTAATACTAATAGTAACTGTAGAACAAATGACTATCACACTGAGCTGACAGACGGTGCTGTCTATAACAAATGCCTGCACCCTCTACCACGGCCTCAGGCGCGCGGGGGACGGTGCGGAGAACTGTGCCCGCTGACCGTAATGCAGTGCCTATAAAACAAATGCCTGCGCCTTCCACCGCAGCTTCAACGCGCCCACACAGGTGACAGTGCGCCGGCGCACAGCCCCGCTGTACCTAGCGTTAGTAACCTTTAGTGAGCAGCAGCGTGGGCGGGCCGTACCCCGCCACGTGGTACAGGTAGAGCCGCATCCACGGCGAGGCGGCCTCGGGCGGCGCGGGGCCCACGTGCGGCAGTGCGCCGGCGCACAGCCCCGCGCGGGCTTCGCGACTCAGCGGCGCCGTTGATATCGCCAGCCTGGGGGTTACACCGGGATGTTTTATTTTTTTGTATTCGGCCAATGTCTTTGAAATAAAAGTTTTGAATGTTGAGTTGTTTCTTTATTCTCTTTGCATTCGGCCAGTTAGTTAAACACCGACCTCACCAGCGAGGTCGGGGTCTAATTGTGTTACACTGGTATACTGCCCGAAAGACTAGACTAATTTTACCATTTTTTTAAATCAAAATCAGAATACTTTTTTTTTTCTTATATTTTGGCTCCACACATAGTGTATTTAGCCAGTGTCAAGTATTGTAATTTTTTATCATGGTTATAGAATATTTCACGTAAAGTCAAGTCTTAGTCATAGTCTTGGTAGTCATAGTCCATTCTAAGTCATGCCCTAGTAAAGTGGTGGCAACTTTACTAGAAGCTTATTCTATGGAATTTTGGAAACAACACGAAAAACCACGTTTCACTACATTATATCACTTGCCCACACTCATGCTTGTAATTCAGCACTTAATGCGTAAAACGCCACCAATTTTATACATTAACACTGGAAAAAGCACAAGTTTTGAAAAATAATACAATGCAACGATGTGAACTTTTCCGCGTTCCCGCCAAAACCCCCATCAGAATACTTAAATTATTATTCTAAGCATGTAAAATTACAAAGTGCTGAATGCCAAATGTAGTAAGCCTATTACAAAAAAAGAGTTTGAGAAAAAAATTAAAAGTTCTCTTTCCCACTACTTGTGCAAGCAATTCGACACAATGCAAAATAGAAAACTCAGATCTGGAGCTTCGATTACATCTGTTAAGAAAAACTTTACAGTGATGTCATTATGAAAAGATTTAGAGGGGAATTTGGGGAGTCTTTTTTGAGTTTTTAAGTTGTTTTTGTTTTGGAAGATTTTTATTTGTTTATTTATAACTAGCGGCTCGCCCCGGCTTCGCACGTGTAGTGGTGTAGCCTATGTTACTCAGGGTGAATGTAGCTTTGCAATGGTGAAAGAATTTTTGAAATCGGCACAGTAGTTTTTGAGTTTATTCATTACAACCATACACACAAAAATACAAATCTTTCCTCTTTATAATAGTGGTGTAGATTATACTCACCGGTACTTGGTGTTGAGAAGCCGCGTCCGCGCCGCAGCCCCCAGCGCATGCAGCGCTTCACAGCGCAGCAAGTCTAACGGCCGTAACGCAGGCCGCAGCGATCGCAGCGCTGTACGCAGACAAGCGGCCGCTGCTAGGTAGCGTCGCGCCTCGCCTTCTATTTCAGGATCTGCCACGACCTGGTTAAAGTTTTTGTGTGTGATAAGGGAAGTGACTTAATTTGATGTGAAAGCCACATCTGTCTATACCAGTGCTACACAAAACATAACCTATAAAACTCGTGTCATTGCATTTCACCCTAAAAGTTCAGTTCATTCATTCATTCAATGAATGAATGTATTAAAGAACAACCTCCAAATTTAAAACCTGAACTCCTAGGAACTCCTAGGTCCAGCGATTTGTACTGTATTTTGCCTACCAGTCATTCAGGATAAAGCCTTTTATTGATATAGATAGATGTTTTTTTCATTATTGGCATTATTATTGCCCTTGCAAACTGAAACAGAATTGCATTATCTATAATTATTAAACTTAAAAACAATCCCTTACGAAGTTCTTACTATGGGGAAGTACATACTAATTAGTGCATTTAGAGTTAATTAAATAAAAATAAATAAACAAGAATTCGTTTGCTTACCATCAAGTGAGACAGTGGTCAAATGCCTATAAATTATTTAAAAAAAACGAAGTACCTTATCCAACTCCATGAGTAAGCTGTCCAAGCTCTCATCACAGAGCTTCCCGACTTCAAATAACGTCACTGCGTGGCTCTTCAAGTCCTAAGAAAAATAAAATAATGATAATTAAAAATTATTGTTAAAAATTATTTAACAGAAAGTTGATCTTTTACAGATATGAAATTTATTTTTATTTATCTTGTGATACCGAGATGCTATGTACAAGTCAAAGACTTCTATGTATACACTGCTATGCATAGCTATGTATAGCTGCTCTAGTATGTAGTATGTATACCGCTTTGGTACAAGTTGACATTTTTATATTATAAAGTGTTTATTTAATAAATGAAATAGAAGTTAAATAGCCTCAAATTATTGTGTTTTACGATAAGTAGGCGTGTTTTTTACGCCTTTATCGAACATTTGAAAGTCAACATTTGAGATTGAACCAAAAATTCTGCAGTCTTAGTACTACCTACCATAGGCTAAATGCCTGCTATCAAAAATGAACAAGTAATTTTCATAAAGTAGGTTAAAAATGAATGCAATAATTGAAAAAATAAGTAAAATCAGTAAATAAATCACGGAGTAATAGGCTTTTAAAGTTTCTGGAGTGGGGGCATCGTCTGCCCCTTTCTCGCAAAACAGAGCGTCCCCCGCAGTTACTATGAAAACACGTGATTGTGACGTCACATGCCAAAGAGATTGTATGTACAGCTACCACAGCTTAGAAATGAGGTACTATGAAGGCCAAATACTGACGTCACTGCATATTTATGCTCTCTTCCTATTACTGTATTTTAAAATGCTTGTAATATTGTCATTTATTGAGATATTTATTTTTTGTTTTCACGACTGTCTATTTTTTGAGGAATATTATTAATTTGTGCAATAAAAAAAATAGTAGTCATCTAGCGTATTGTTTTTCCCAATACTAGGAGCGTACCATCACAAACGTACCGGCGACAAGTTCCCCATCATGAGGTAAGCTGCCAGCGTCGAGTCGAACAGCACCGCCACTCTTCTGCTCGCGCCATTCGTTGATATCTCGCTCGGTTCTTGGTTCTAAAAATAACAAAATAATAAAAAAATATCCAAATAAGTTTTTGAAAAAGTTTAAAATGAAGTGGCATTTTCTATTTTTTTTTATCTATACTTATAATAAAACTGTAACAGGGTCAATTCAGATATTTTGAAATTTTTTGTTAGAGGGCTCTCTATAATTGATACTAAAGCCAAAACTATATTTTTTTCATTTTTGTCTGTCTGCCTGTCTGTACCTTGGCTGAGCATCACGCCGAAACTACTGAATGGACTCAAATGAAACTTGGCTTGATTTGAGTTCATATTACGAGGTAGACTATATGATACTTTTAATCCCAAAATTCAGCACGGTTCCCGCGGGAGAGAGGATGAAAGTAAACATGTACTTATTTGTAATTCATTAACGCGTGGTCCGATAGTAAAGAATACAACTAATCTCTTCCCGTGCGTGCCGTAAGAGCGGGCTAAAGGAATATCCACGGAACGGGCAGTAGTATTTTCCTCGCTACATTAAAAGCTTCTGCGATCAACAAGACTCAAAGCGTGATTATGGCAACCCCCACATGATAAGCGTCTAAAGTGGCGTTCTATGAAGGAGGCCTATGTTCAGCCGTGGATGTCTTGCCTTGTTTGTTCCCTTTTGTAGGCTATACTATAGAACAAGGAGGAGAGCAATGCCAATACACCAAGAGAACAGCGTAGATCAAAAATACGCCTAATACTAGATGGCGTTGCAAAATGAGCGGATTATAAGTTGAGCGCAGATCATAAATATGAGAAAAACCCGTTTTGAACCTAGCCTGCTGTAGCTACCCGTATAGCCCGCTCAGTTTGCAATGCCATCCTGGTTTAAAACGGTTTTTTTGGCATATTTCTGATCTGCGCTCTACTTATAACTCGCTCATTTTGCAACGCCATCTAGAATTAGGCGTATTTTTGATCTACGCTGTTTTCTTGGTGTATTGGCATTCCTCTTCTTCTTATTCCATGGCTGTACATAGTATTGCTCTTTACTATACCTGTTTAGATGTGCTGGGCGCTTGTTTGATAAGGACGGGCTCCATTTGTATCGTGTCATCGTCGCCGTTCGGATCGAATGTTAGAGGCGATATTTGACTGTATCTGAAACATTCCAAAAGGAATTTTATTCTTACATTCAATAATTGAGAAAAACTTACTGTATCTGGAAAATGAAAATGGAATGTTATCTCGAACTAATTGAGTGTATTTGATACAGTCAAAATGGAACCTCAAATTTTATTGTGGTACCAGCATGCTATGGTTTCATCATGATAGTTTCCTTTACCGAAAGCTCTAGTTCATTGCAGGATTCGAACCCACGAACCGAGCATCACAAGTGGACATCACTAATATCCAGTGACCTATCGTGGCTTCAAAAATATTGCTTGAGACATCCTGTTTATTCTATACAGGTTGTTCCAAGACAGACACAATGTGTGTGTGAGTAGGACAGACTGAAGGTATAATATGCAGTGGCCCAAGACATAAGAGACTGTATGTATAATATTATACAGGTTGCCCCAAAACATATAAGACAGGCTGTACTATAATTTACAGGTATCCCAGGATATATAGGTCTGACTGTACTATAATATAAATTTGTAAATAAATATATGTACAAGACAGACTGTAATATACAAGTGTCTCAAAATATACGGGACACTGAGACAGTAATATACACGTTGTCCCAAGATATATGACAGACTGTATAATATACAGTGAGTTTAATTGGTATGTTGTCCCGAAAGAGGGACTGAGACCATGATAGCCCACAAGTTGTGAGAGCCTTACTTGAAACTGCACGTTTCCAAACCTCCATACTAAAAAATAAATCCACTCACAAAACTGCACGTGCGATCGCTACGAGAGTTAACAAGATACTAAAATAAATAAACAAATTCATTTCTAAACACAGGTCGTTAAACTCATTTAAGTGCAAGTCAAGGACGAAGTTCAACCACCCAGCTGCGCTAGGGCTATCTTCGAACGTAAACTTTACATGGCATTTCTTCAATGAAAAACTATTAATTTAAAGAAGTCGTAGAAGAAACATATTGTCTACCTTGAGGAGTAGATTTACCCCCTTTCGGGATAATATACCAATTCAAACTCAGATAGCACATATGCCCCAAGATAAACAGAACCGATATGTATATAATATACAGGTATTCCATGACATGACAGACTGTATAATATTTTTTTTTTGAATGGGCTAATGCTGTTGGTCTCTACCGACCTTTACAGCATCACCGGGCGGGAGGGCAGGCGCTTAAGGCGCCCAACCGTCAAAAGTGGGAGGCAACTAGCACAAGGGCACCCCTGGGGTGCGAGCCTCGGCTTGGGCCGTTGCCGGGATAAGAGGATCGAGAAGGACTGTATAATACAAAAAATTCTAAAATATATGTAGTGAGTTCTCACGGTTGGTGTCGGTGCGTGGTGAGAGCGGCGCGCCACGAGGGGTGTCGCGCGTGCGGCGCGGGCTGCAAGCTCTGTGCGAACCCTAGCCGGCAGTACAGAGACACCGCTTGCTGGACCAGGGAACTGTCCACCTGGGAGGGCAGGGAACTACTTTATTCCTTCCCCTGGCGCACATTTAGTCACAATGAAAATGCCACTCTAAATTAAGGCACTTCAACATGTATAGCCTTTAGCACAAATTTTATTTTTCTTTTTTACAATGTTTGAGAAATGATATAGCCATTCTCAGCAACTTCAGAGCGGCATAGTTTCGTTCACATCAATGTACATTTTCATTCGTCAGCTTTTTAAACTAGGTAGACCGTATCAAAATTGAGTAGCGTTTTATTATAATTAGATGTTTCATTAAGTTTTCGCGACACAATTAAATTGAAACTAACCACTTTCATTTTATATCGTTTTTTTTTAATAATTGAATAGGCTAGAGCGTTTGACCACAATCTCGCTCGTAAGTAGTAATTGAGTTTTAATTGCTTGAGCAATTCCTCTACATACATTTTATAATTTTCCATAATTTCCAATTTATCTTCAAATAAAATTCATATAAATGTAAAGATAACCACACTCGATTCATGTGATTTGGAAATCTATTGCCAACTTGCCATCAGCACCAACAAGATTTTTTTAAGTATTATTATTATTTACTGAGCGATCTTTTCAAAGCTGCAGTTTTTGCTTCACAATACTATTATGAGATGGACTCCTACCTGTAAAACAGCTGCTAGTTCAGCCACACTGGTATGCTCGTCGATAGAAACGAATACTTTATACAGCAACGTCTCGAAGTAGTCGCCGGCGATTCGGTTCATTACGAACCCTTTCAGCGGCGGCACTGACACCTTGTCTGCTGTCGTTATCGGCACATCTAGGTAGATCAGTCCCCGTCTAGGAAATCGGATAAATTTTAATATCATCCCCCTTTCTAATAAACATTGTGCAGTTGAGTAACAGTTATTATGTGTTTTGTTTCTGTCTATCGAGTTTAAAATTGGCAGGGAGGAAACAAGAGAAAACAATGAGTAGTAATTCCACTGCTATACAGTGCTTTTTATTATTGTTGATAGGCAAAGCATTTGACCTCTGTCTCACCTGATGGAAAGTGATGACGCAGTCTACGATGGAACATGCTTGCCTAGAAGATACCTGTTCACTCTCGACTTAAAGACACCCAGATCATAGTTAGCTGGAAACAAAGACGCCGGCAAGGTGTTCCACTCATTGGCTGTTCGCGCTATAAAGTGCATAGCAAAACGCTTGGTGCGGGTTAATGGAATTTCAACCATATATGGGTGTCGTGTTTTTGTGCGCCTTGATGTCCGGTGAAAGAAAGGAGATGGAGGAATAAGATCGTGTAATTCCTTCGCATACTCTCCAAAATGCAGTAATTCTTCTTATTAGTAAGAAAGGTGTTACGAAGTTTGAACTATGTAAGTAGTTTATGGGAAACACCAAGATGGGCGTACCCAGGGGGGAGGGGGGGGCTGCCCCCCCCCTGGAATCCGAATGTCTACATATCGTCGTCAAAAAAATTATAAAAAAGGTAAAAACAACATTTGTAATCAAGATGAAAAATTAAAATTGATGGCCCTTTGAGATGCACTGGGCGTGGGCACACTTACGTTGCTTATGCCAAGTCAGCAGCGTTGCCTCTACGGGTAATATTTTTTATGGGTAACGAAAACTGCCAGGTTTCTACCCGGGTGTGCAAGGAGCGAAGATAAAAGTGGTGAATTTTTGCGCTCGTTTCGCTTGTAACGTTCAATGCAAGTTTTGCGCTTTAATTGCACATTGTGGAGTCAATTGCTCAAGTGGCCATACTATACGTATTTTCTGATGTACAAGATGACAAAACCACGAAATTTTTCTTCGCTTCGCTTCGCTCGCGCTATTGATATTTATGCTTTGTTTTAATACATGACCAGCACGCTTGAACGTACATTGCACGTATTTTCTGCAATATAAAATGTGGCAAATACAGAAAACTTTTCACGCTCGCTTCGCACGCGCTATTACTGTTTATGCTTTGTTTTAATACATGACCAGCACGCTTGAACGTCGTTCCCCGTATTTTCTGAAATATAAAATGTGGCAAACACAGAAATTTTTTGCGCTCGCTTCGCTCGCGCTATTAATGTTTATACTTTGTTTTAATACATGACCAGCACGCTTGAACGTACGTTGCACGTATTTTCATATGAAATGTGGCAAAACAGAAAATTTTTCGCGCTTGCTTTGCTCGCGTGTAAATATTTCTCCTTTGTTTTAATACATGACCGCACGCTTGAACGCACGTTGCACATATTTTCTGAAATATAAAATGTGGCAAATACAGAAAAAAAATTTTTTTTGCTTTTCATGTTTTTGTAACATCTTTATTTTAATAACGAAATTTCCAAGATATGCTTTCAAATTTACATTGGTGGTGCCACCTCCAGAGGGTTGATTTGAAGTTATGACTTGGCTCTAGGTTTCTTCAGTGGTATTAAAAAAATCGTGGAAACCCGGGAAATAAGAAGTTTCGCGTTTGCCCCCCCCCCCCCCCCTGGACTAAAAGCTGGGTACGCCCATGCCAAGTTGTATTCGTTTATTGGAATTACGACTTTGAACCAGTTTCTTGAAGATAAAAGGTGAAACTAATTAACAAGTTAAACTAGCTTATAGGGTCTATGAAGTTAAACTTTTATTGGAGTAAAGATGTTGAACTGGTTTATTGAGTTACTAAGTTGAACTAGTTTATTGGAGTTGCAAAGATGAACAAGCTTATTGAAGTTACGAGGTTGAACAAGCTTATTGGAGTTACAAAGTTGAACTAGTTTACTGGAGTAATGTAGTTGAACTAGATTGATGAGTAGTCAAGAGTAAACAGGTTTATTTTCTAGCTAGGAAAGGGTATCACATTCTACATAGATCAGAGGGTCTTAATTTATTCTTAATGTTAACTGGATATAGTCTCGATATAATCACATTTCAATCACCACAACAATGGATATTTCTATTTTTTTTACAATATGTGGACCAATCTGATACTGGAGCTGAAGTGTCAGTTGCCTCATATACGTTTTATTTATTATTTGTTGGTTTATATTGGTAAGTAACTAGTATTTATGGTCCCCATAATTTATTCTTGTGCAAACAATTTATCAATTATCTTTATCTTTATCTTTACAAAGTTGAACTAGTTTATCAATTTTATGTCACTGAACTACTTATTGTAGTGACAAATGTACAATTTTATTATTTAAATACTTATTATTTAACCAGTAGTATTTTTAAGCCCGAAATTGTTACCTGTACAGAGTTTTGACGTCGTTATAGTCGAGGGTTCCGGCAGTCTGTGAGCCTCTATCAATAAGCAGGTCGATTAGCGCTCTCTCACTCTCGCTCAGTGGCTGTTGTAGGGGAAAAAGCGAGACATGCATATTAAATAAAACCACACCCCAATCACGTCGTTTGTTATGTTAATCGAAAATTACACAGTCAAAAATATTTTTTATTTTATTTTAATTAAGACCTGTTACTTTCAACTTAACCTAATTATTGGTAAATTATATAGCAATCAAAAGTGCAACACTCATTTAAACTACTTGAATCACTACCTTTATGGCCTTTTAACAATGCCTACACTGCTTGCTAGCCCAGTGTGGTGGTAAATGTCATTGTGGTCACATTAAAAGTAACTTTATAAAAGCATCAAACCAAATAAGACCTTATTCTGTTAACATAAAGTTTGCTTATTTACCTTAACATCTTCCTCCAATACATATCCAAGTTCGACTCTCCACCACGGTTGCATGGGTATGTTCAGCGGTACTTTAGGTAAGAAAGTACGGATTGCTTTGGTACGTCCGCGGCGACCCAGTGATCGGGACTTGGCCACTAACTCTAAATACTCGTTACGGCCTATCCCTAAGAGGCGCAGACCTGAAAATGGTTTGATAAACAGAACAATTTTTCTAACAAACAGATTTAAAGTTCAAACCACTTATTGAGACATTTAAATAATGAATAATCAAAATAAATCATGTAGGTGCATATTATTATTTGCTATTATTTAAGAGTTATGATTTTTAGCAGTATTTCCTGCTTTTCATAATATTATCTGTAACTTGAATGTTAATACTATTTACATAACTTACCTTAAAAGTTTAAAGATAATACATCATCATCATCATCAACAGTCTGAAGATGTCCACTGCTAAACATAGACCTCCCTCACAGAGTGCACTTTGTGTGATTGAAAGATAATACATACTATACATATAATAATAAAATTATTAACATTCACCACATAATTACAACAAAATTTAACTGGCCCAATAGCTAAGCTGGTAGCAGCTCTGCCTTCTGAACTGTGGGTTGTGGATTTGATTCCCACTCAGAAGTAACATTTGCAGGATGAACATAGGTGTTTGTTCTGTGCCTTGGTGTTATATTGTACTCCATTTATTTACAAACAAAAAGTGATGCTGGATGAAATATCCACAAATAATTATGTATTATTTATTATAATAAGAACATATCTATCTAATAATTCAATTTTACTTACAATCGGCTGCCGTAAAGTTAGGCATGGTGTCATAACTTTTCTCTAGCTCTATAAGGAGTGCTACAACTTCTACATAGTAGATGAAAGGAGTTATTCTCAGACCTGAAAGTGTATTAATTATTTTGCCGTATTTCATGGAATTCGGGTAAACAAAGAGGGTATGTATCAAGCAGGAAATTCCAAGATCTGTATGTAGATATGTAATAGGTAGTAAGTAATAATGCAAAACTTAACATTTACTATGGTAATAAAGTACAACATTACGAAAAACTACTCAAATAAAATCATAAAAATTCAGCAGTATGCAAGAACTGGTTGTTGTTCAATTTGACATTCAGATGCACATAAAATTCTGCAGAGAAGGCAAATCACTAACATGACTTATTTCTAAAGCTATTTTAATATTTATACTCAAACTGAATTTAATATTGTTAACTGTAAATATACGATTTCTACCTTTTACAATCATGTCGGCCAAATGATATGGATACAGCATGAGCCTCTGTATGCTGCTCTGCACGAGGGTTTCATAGTACTTTCTCTCATCTTTACGAACTGTTCTCACTGTGGGAGAAAAATGTTGCACCAATAATACAGGCAGTTTCACTTGAAATTAAATCCAATAGAATAATTATAGTTGTGAAATATATTTTATTGCAAATGTCTATTAAGTTTAAACTAAATATTTAAGATTTGCATGTTTCGCAGTAAGAATTTACACATTGTATTTACGTTGATGCAAATATAAAAAACAAGTATGGAATCTGTACGCAGATTAGAAAAGATAACACATAATGCTTACCAAGACTGCCTCTGAATCTGAGCTGATTTTTAATGCTGAACTCAAAAATGTATCTTTCGTATTCCTTGGCAGATTCACCCAATAACTGAAATAAATTATAAGTAAAATAGGTAACGTAACAACGGTATAAACATGCACGTGAAATGTTAGGAATTTAAGCAGCAAGCTGATAATCATGTGTTTACCTTTTTCACTGTGCCAGGCAACTGAGGCCATTGTATCTTTTTCCGAATACACTCTTCGATTTCATCCTCCATGATGATGGAACCTTTAATCGCGTTCTTGATCCACTACATTCAAGGCAATCATCGATTTTACGGCTCTGATACGGATATTTTTTTCAGGTTTTGATAAATATTGATAATATTGATATGTGAAAGATTTGTGAAAATCTTGTACGGTAGGATAGGGATGCTCCGATCCAATCACAGGTACTTACATACGGTATGATCCAATCCAATACTAGTAAAAAGGAGTATGTACATTATATAATATACACTCGATACTTTTCTTTCGTAACAAAGACAAGTACATTTAGCATCAAATTATTCTTGCGATATTTATTTGGTATTGGAAAGAAAGTACTTTTATCGTACTGAATCAGTGTTAACAGTAGTAACTTATCTGTGAAGTAACAGTAGATGGAACTACAGCCACCATATTGCACACGAGGGGTGCTGGTATGGTGAATATATTTTTCATACTTATTCGCTGCTAATTAAATCGTAGGTACTTTCAAATACATAATCTCAAAATTTATGGTAAAAGAAAGAAAGAAAGAAACTATGTAAGTGGTTAAATACTGTAAAGCCAGCCTAGAGTAAGTACCTATGAAACTTCAATTTAGAAATGCGCTGGAACTTCAACAGAATATATAAATGCTCCCGAGTTTTATATACATCCAATGCGTTACATTATTAACTAGATATGCCTGGCAGTAGTTATATCCACGTTAACCCCACACAGAGACCCGATTTGAGAGCTCTAATTTGCAAATTCTATGTAACGTAAGTCTCCAAACTAAATGATATCCCACTAAGTACACCCCGTACTCCGATAATGTCAAAACAGATATTCAATTTTTACCTTTAAAGCAGTTAAAAAAAATTGTATATGGTTTTTATCAAAAAAGGCTTCAACAAAGGTTGAATATCTCCGGAGTTTTATATTACTTCGACAAAATATTGCTACCAAAATAAAGTTCATCATTTTCTAAACTACTACAAATTATTTTATAAGTTTAAATTAGTGCTCTTATTTATATATCAATAAATGAAACTAGATATACTTGGTCAAACCTAAGGACGCTGCAAGCTCGGTACCGCGCGCGTGGTACTGAGCTTGCCAAAATTTAACACCAAAATAGATTAAACACAACGAAGTTTAAAAAAATGTATTTACCGATACTTGTAGGTATCGATACTGTTAGGATAGGCATTTAAATGGCGCATTATAGTAGTATGGAATAAGGTTTTGAGTACTACTCATACCGATAGGTATAGATACTTTCATGGCATCGAACATCCCTAGCAAATTCTACTCTGTGATTAGTGAAAAACTTGATTAGGGCGTGTTCGAGTGTTCAAAAGCGTTAATATTTGTAGTTAAATCAATGTCAAGTGAATCGAATATTAAACAGCAAAACTTATTAACTTAGCTTTTTAAAAATGTGAATGGAACGTAATTTTTAAGGCGCTTTATTTAAAAAAAATTAGTTCCGCGCTTGCTACTAGATGGCGCAGAAACCAGATGGCAGAAACTGTCAAAATCACTCGAGTGGACTTAGTGGACTCTCAGAGTAACAATTGTTTTCAGTGAGTTGTACTTTTCTAAAATAGGCTTAGACAATTCAGTACTAAAACGTGTTTGGTCGTGTATTTCTGCCTCGTGAAACCATGAAGCGGTAGTAGATTGGATTAGAGCAACTATAATAGAGTCCAGTGAAAAATGTTGTGACTGTAAACAACGTTGTGTTTGGTACATAAGTTTTATGTCATTCAAACATTCATTGCTTTAATCCACAGTGATTATATACTCTTTGAACCTACCGTACACTACTCGCGAGTGAAGACGATCGAAGTTGTAATGAATACGAGATTGTAGAAGGCACTTTGATTCGCTTCGTGGGACTTCGCCTTGCCTTGGGTAACTTCTGAATCGGAATACCCGACAACAATGGAAGTTCCGATTATGGTTTTTGGACCTACCCCAGTATTGTGCAACTCAATCGTAATGAGTATTATACTTAGAATGGAGTGATCATAATTGTACTCTTTGACTGCACTGCTCGGTTCAATTCGGCTTGAGACAAATACGCACGTATTTATGGACATTGCAACGGCATCGGGCAACGAGCACCTCGCAAAGTTGTACGAGTGCTTGATCATGTACATCGGCTTCGCAAGTATATTGAGTTCCATAAACCAAGAAGTCAAGCCAAGTTATATTGAGTTTTGTCGTTACTCAATGAGGCATTTTATTTTAAAAAAAAACACTAGTTCCGCTTCATTTCTAGATGGCGCTGTGAGTACATAGTTTAAACCTTTCAAACCACAGAGTAGTTTAAACATAAGAAAATGCTTAGACTACCTACAAAGAAATGTCAAATTCAGTTGAGGACCACGAGTACAATGTCTGTAGTATCTCCTAAGTAGTCTGTGGTGCATTCTTATTAAGTAAATTGATGTACAGTAGATCTGCGAGATAGATAAACGTTAATATTATGATCCAAAATAAATCCAAGGTATCCCGCAATGAAACTAAAAAAAACGAAAGAGTTTAGAGTTGTCAATCAGTATCGTGACACATTTCCTTTAATCTGTGATCTATGCTTGAAACAGTGACAGTGACAGATTTTAGCAAAATCCACAATCGGCGCCATCTATTGAGTCATGCCATGCATATACAATTTCTTTTTTTAATAAAACACCCCAGTATTTGAACGCACTCTGAAGGTCGGATGAAATACACAGACTGACGAAATCTCTATTACCATTTGATATATAAATTTCCCAAAATAGTAGAAATATTATATTCTGCAATATTGAGATCACAAATATGTTATTGTGGCAGGTAAAAATGGTAAAATGAATAAAATACCATTAAACTAAAGAGGGGATCTAGGGGGTCTAGCAAAGATCCCATTCCTTAAGCGTTAAAGCAAACGCTAACTCAAAATGTATGGGAATGACATTACCTGCGGAAATTTTTTGTACTTGTATAATAGAGATCAGTCTCAGTGAGTTATATAAAATAAATGTAGTTTAATATGAAAAAGCATAAAAAAATACTAGATACCAGGCAACCACCATAACCAACTTCAGAACAGAAAAGAGAACTTTCGCTATACATTTTGTTATGTCATGTCCAACATATTGAATAAAAAAAAGCGGCATTTAAGTAGGGTGGCATTTTATAATCATGCATAGCCACTAGAACAAACGCGTGCATGTCAAATTTCAGCCAGGTATTTTTAGTGGAAGTGGGTAAAATAACTATAACAATAAAGAGCTTTTAAAAAGAAGACACACATCTCTAGGTCCAGCTAAGTTACACTCAACGATATCTGTCAGCCAGGCAGTCGTTACTCAAGCATGACCTTAGTCTAGTATTGTAATGGTCTAGACAAACTCGTGTCGTCTCGCCTGTCATTAGTATAGATAGTATATGTATCTACTTCTTGGTTTGTGATACATTTCCGACTGTTACTCACGAATAGTATGTCGATTTCTCGACCAGTAATACCTACTAAAATATAGATAAGTGTGATTACCTCTACTACTATTATAAAGTAAAACGTCCGTTTGTTTGCATGGCTTTCTCTCTAAAACATTTAACATTTTGCATACAGACGTCTCATCATAGTAAGTATCTAACATCAAAATCAATACAGGACGTACACAACTACACAGTAGCTCTCATAGCGAAGCACGACCAGCCGTTTCTAACCGATCGGTAAGGTTAAGCAACGTTCACTGCTGTCACTACTCTGATGGGTGACCGCTATAGCAAAAAGTGGTATTTACAACTAAGCGCTACCGACTTCGGAGGGCACGTTAAGCCGTCGGACCCGGCTGTTGTCGTAAGACAATAGTCGTTAAGCCAAGTCAGAAGCCTTTAGTGGGCCTAAAAATTCTGACACCAGGGCTGACCACTTGCCTACATGAGAAGAAGAAAAAGAATACTGGACACTTTTATTCTAGAAAATTAAAAGTTACCCTGAAAAACAAGAAGTTGCAGATGAATCATGAAACCGTGAGGCACCCAGTATCCCAGGCAACTCATTAGGCAGACAAAGCTACCTCGTAGGTTGCAGTATAAATCCAGAACACAAAATAATGATTGAGTTATTATAATCGCTAATATGGTATTTTTATGATCATTGAGCAATTTAAAAATAATTAGCAAGTTGAAATGGCAAAGACCATACCACTCACATCACAGGACTGGTGATGGAAAAAGGTTCTCGAGTGGTGACGGCAACCATAAACCGGAAGACGCAGCGTACTAGTACTTCCAGTAGCCAGTCAAAGTAGCACGCCTATGGTAGAATGGGGGAGCCTACGTTCAACAGCGGACGTCTTCTGGCTGATGATGACTGAGCCATGATAAAATTAATTAACTGATCATCGTTTACCTTACCATTACTACATAATATCATGCACAGAATTCGCCATAGTTACATGGATCTAGTATTGTATAGGCTGTTGTATAGTTGGTATGCTGCCATGATAATGATGAATAATGTTTTAGTCCAAATTGAAGGAAGCTGAACCCAACTACCATAATAATGGTTTACTAGACCGTGTTAAAATATAGGTAACATCGCACTGCACAATCATGTTAGGCACATTGAATGCACAAATGTAATGTAAGTAATGAGTTTTATTGACCAAGCAAATGAGGAGCTCGGACGAAGCGTCTCCGTTTCAACAAGGGTATGGTAAAAAAAAATTGATTTTGTTTGTCCGGCTGTCTTCCTCTACAGGCCACATTTTTCAACTGACACACTGAAATTATCTAAGTTTGGATAATTTCAAAGAATATTTTTGTAATTGATTTAAAACAAAATTTCAAAGTGAACAACTGAAAAAATGGCATGGCTAGTTTTGAAAACGTAAAAAACAATTTTTCAGTTTTAAGGTGGAATATGTCACTAGCGCGGCAAATTCAAATTTTCTTGCGTTCTTCTGCCAATAATAGCTTAACTACTAAACATGATTACATTAAAACTGATTTAACGTAAAAAAATAGAATGTATCAACAAATTACGATTAAAACTACCTCCTAGATATCATTGGTTTAGCGACAAATGGCAATAAACAAATTTCGTCTTAGTTTTTCAGTATATTGCCATTTGTCACTAAACCAATGATATGTAGGTGATACTTTTAATTGTAATTTATTGATATATTCTATTTATTTGCGCAAAATTAGTTTCCAAGTAATCATGTTGAGTAATTAAGCAATTATTGGCAAAAGAATGCAAGAAAATTTGAATTTGCCGCGCTAGTGAAACGTTCCACCTTAAGCTATGCAAATACAGACTTACAAAGTCTACAGCTCACAGAGCCACTACCGAAACAATATTGACAAGCAAAAGCCCGTGGAAATAAGACTTAAACATATTACTGCCTTAATCTTTATTATGTAGGTATGTATGTAACTATGTAGGTAGGTACCTAAGTAGTTACAATAATAAAATATTCAACTTAGCGTCGTGACACTTCACTCATAGATATCCTTAAACGCCACGTGGATTTGTCCAAGCATATCTGAAGCAGTCATGCTTCGTCCATACATTTCATATGCTAAATAATTACATTTTCTAGTAAGCTTGGCAATAGAATAGGTAGCAATACTGTGAGCAAGTTGTTCATGGTGGTCATTATCACAATAGTTCTTATATTTAAAAGCCCATACGAACACTGTTCCTAAAGACCCTGATATAATATCTCCTTGCCCAGCAGCTCGTCTCCCTGTACCACCTTCTGACGATGACCAGTTATATAAAGACACACTGGAGTAAAAATGGTCTGTTTCACCTTTCACTAAAACCGAAACATAATTGCCCCAAAAATTAAACCAGTTGCTATCATTCCTAGAGATCGATTCTTGCAACTCCTTAGCTTCGCGAAGGTTTGGGGTCATTATTACTCCTGGGCTGGGGTATTCTTTTATGATTGCTGGATTTTTGGAAATGGCGTATAATCCATCAGCATCTATTATTAAGGGTTTTCCCAATGTTTTACAGGTTTTTATAATATCTTCAGTTAGTGTAATTGCTTCATCTTGTCTTCCTAATCCGGGACCAATCACAACAACGTCCATTTTTGGTATTAATGAACTTATTTTAGAAGCTAATTTAAGGTTAAGATAAGGATAAACTATAAGATCCGGGCTGTAGCTTTTTATCACAGGTGCTGCACTTTCAGTAGTCACCACGTATACTAAGTCAGCTCCAACCTGTTAAATAATAGAATAAGTACGTTTAAAAAACACGGTTGGTAGGTAGGTAAATCATCCCTAAACCTTTAAATTTTGTTATCTATTTGCATACTTCGTTTTCAGGTAAGTAGTAAGGTACACGTGGTTAGGTATTGAGTACCTAACCTTTTTTGTTAAAAATCAATTCCATATCTACCTATTATTTTTGAGACGCATAAAAATAGTTATAAAAACTTGGCAGTACCAGTAGGTACTAGTAGCTACTAGCTAGTAACCAATCCGTACAGTTTTATATTTAACAAAGGCTCATTAAACATTTTTCGTAGGTATATGCAAATGTCTATATTCTATATGATATACAATGCAAATTAATCAGTCACTTATAATGTTATTAGTAATTGTATAATGCCTACCTTTAAAGCAGACATTGCTGCAAAATAAGGTGCTCCAGTATACTCGATAGAACCGCCAATAATACCTATTTTGCCAGCTTCTCCTTTTGTCTTTCCTTGCAATAAACGTGGAACTATATCTTTTGCCAAGTGTCCCAGCTTTTCTTCAGAAAGGTCATTTAATGGACACTCATGAGAATTTCCAGAACACACATTTTGTATGCGTAAACAGATACAAAAGCATAAGGCAAGAAAATATTTCCTATTTTTATTCATGTTGAATGTTATTAAAAGATTGTAAAGGAAATATGTTTGAAAATATCACGGAAAGGTAACGTAAAACCTACCTTTCGTTACTACAGACTTTAAAATAATGTGCACGGTCCTGCCATGACATTTGGCATTCAAACATTTACAAACAAAACACAGATAAATAGGCACAAAAGGTGAAGGTCAATGCGTTATTGTGGGAACGGTTTAATGACTATTTCCTTTATTTAGATCGTTCGCGCGCGTGATGTAGTAGGTACCTATACACCTACTGGTATTTAATTATTTTGTATATGTAATAAATTATTATTCCATACCCAGGATTATTGGATATGACAGGATTAATTAGATGGAAAATGGCTAACCACCTCAAAACTTTTTATAGGTACTTAACCATTTCTTTTATAGCAAAATAATTTAAGATTCTTTTATTTACCAAGCTAAATAAGTAATATTAGTAACTCTATCTCTATGCAAGTGAACCACGTAGGTAAAGTAGGTATGCTTAAAGTACGCATGTCACAAAGAAAAATCAGACTTTAGGTGATAATGTGGCAGGTACCTAATTGAGTGCTATTTGTTTACCACAAGAGGAAACCGCGCTGTTCTGTCGTAGGTACCTAATTTAAATACGTGGGGGTTTTGTTTTGTGTAGATTAAATTATGTAATGTGTCCAGTGTCTGGTACGTGGAACGTTACATATTTAAATTCACATTGTTTCATTGAAAGTTTTGTGCATTTTCTGGACCATGGAACAAGTAGGAGAGGAATGCCAGTACACCAAGAAAACAGCGTAGATCAGAAATATGCCCAAAACCGTTATAAACCTAGATGGCGCTGCAAAATGAGCGGGCTATAAGTTGAGCGTAGATCAGAAATATGCCAAAAAGCCGTTTTAAACCTAGCCCGCCGTAGCTAGCCGTATAGCCCGCTAATTTTGCAGTGCCATCTAATGTTTAAAACGGGTTTTTTGGCATATTTCTAATCTACGTTCAACTTATAGCCCACTCATTTTGCAGTGCCATATAGGCTTACAACTGTTTTGGCATATTTCTGATCTAGGCTGTTTTCTTGGTGTATTTTCATTCCTCTCCTCCAGGTTCCATGTTCTAGACAAAGGTACGATCCCGTAAAAAATAAAGTTGGCAACACAAAAATCAACAATGGGGCGTTTAATTTAAAAAAAAAACTAGTTCCGCTTCTTTTACTAAATGGCGCAGTAAGTACATAGTTTAAACCTTTCAAACCACAGAGTATTTAAATTCTTATTAGAATACCTACAAAGAAACGTCAAATTCAGTTGAGTGGACCACGTGTACATTGTTTGTAGTATCTCTTAAGTAGTCTTTGGTCCAAAGTAAATTAAAGTACAGTAGAACTGCGAGATAGATAAACGTTAGTTTTATGATCCAAAATAAAGCCAAGCTACCACGCAACGGATATAAAAAACAAAAGTGTTTAGAGTTGTCAGTCAGTATCGTGACACATTTTCTCTAACCTGTGGTCTATGCTTGAAACAGTGACAGTGACAGATTTTGGTAAAACCATAACTGGCGCCATCTATTGGGTCGTTCATAAAATACAATTTCTTTTTTTTAATAAAACGCCTTATTATTTGCACACCATTCTATAGCCATTCATAGCAATTTTGTTAACAGAATCAGAGAGAAAAAAGCGATCGACTATACTATGCTCTGTGGGCAGGAGGGATTTTTCATTTTTATAGTAGTTTTTTACTCTAACATTTTGGCAGCACTCGTTAACTGTCAGCAGGTCAGCATGATTCAGGCTGTGGTCTGGCTGTCATTGTCAAACAAATGTCACAAAAATCATAAAATTATCGGCGAAGATTCTGTAATCACAACCATAACACGATTTTCTGCTTGTTTTACCAATATTACGTAAAAATGGATGACAAACAAGAAAGCGTTAAGTTAAATTATACAATACATAAATTCTCTAGTTACTCCGCCAGTTACATACCAGAGTAAGTATTGATTTTGTATATAAAAAAAACTAATCGCTGCTTTCGGATTCACGTATAGTCTTCCCGGTATTTTGATCACCACTGCTCTATAAATAAACACTACTTTCATCGAATTTCAGCGCTCATGGCATAATAGCATAAGATTGACCAGTATTTCGTATTTGAAAGCTGTAATAATGTACCTAATTGTATGGTTTTGGTTTTAGCAACATAATGGTTGACAAGCCAGTAGACCAGCTCTCGCGGTGGTTTACCGACAGCTCAACCCAATCACAGTTCATCATGCTGAAGCTGAACTCGCCAAGCATCGTGGAAACTATAAAATTTGGCAAGTTCATCAAAGCCCATGTCAGCAACCTAAAGAAGTTTCAAGTACTTGGTGGCACAGAAGAGAGTAATTTATCTTTGCTGTTGTCTGCGTAAGTAAAACGTTTATATTATAGTTAATTTAATTTATTGGGTGGCTCGCAGCCTCATTGCAAAGTGTTCAAGTTCTACAGAATTCCAATAAATGCCCACTCCATTAAATAATTTGCCATTTGCAATGTGGAGCATAATGGGCTTCCAAAAAGTATAAACATAATTTTTATGTTGTTATTTAAGGTTTTTATATCAGAATGATTAACATTTGTATTAGAATGTTTTTTGGTGCTTTGGAGTTTTATTTCTATTTCTCCAAATGAAAATTAATCTTACTTTACCATTTATTAAGAATACACACACTAAACTGTGGAAGCTATAAGTAATTTTATATATTTCAATATGTAAGATTGCCTATAAATTTTATATTTTCAGTTTTATTTTGATTTGAACACTCAGTGCATGTCATAATTCTGTAGTAGAAAAGAATACAAAACTTTTGACTAAACTATTTTTTACTATTAGCAGAAAGAAATTCAGAGAAGAGTTAGAATTCTATGTATCACTGTAATACTTCAAGTTTCTATGATGTAAGAAAAGCTGTTGGTCTTCTTAACAATAAATAAACAATGTCATATTTTTCCAGAGGATTGAAAAATGATAGTGCCGCTGAAGTTTTTAGACTGCGCAACAGAACGCAAGAGGGACTCTTTCTGCTTGTTTCTTATATAAAAATAGTGCCGTTGCAGTCCTGGGGCCCAGCTTACAACTACACAATATGGTATGTGGAGTTGATGGGCAAGGACCAGGATGACCTTGTCAATAATGCACTGGAAACCATCAACTTGGTAGGTAATTGAAAAAAATTAAAAATTGTAAAAGCATGAATCCTCCCTTCTATTGGCGTCCCATCCATGCATCCTTTTCCCTTTCCCTTCCATCTTCCCTTCAACAGGATGAGTATAAAAAAAAATAATACAAACAAAAAAAAACATGCATAAAAATGATATAGATATTTCTCCATGCAACCCGCACTTGGCCGTTTTAGAAAGCAAGAAGTATCCTAAATGTTATTCTGGTAAAAAGTAGTTCCAGTGTGATACACGTTCAAAGGGACATACAGACAGACAACAAATTAAAAAAAAACTGTTTTAAAGAAGTGCAATGCAAACAAAATTTTGAAATAATATTCAGTGTACAGAGCCCAGTTACAGTTTTATAGTATGTATAGATTTCCAACAGTATTTAAAAACTGTAGTGGCTGTAGATTGGTGTGCTCATGTACTGGTTCTTTTAGCCATGTATTAAAGAACAGCACTAGGTCACAGATTACTGAATATGTTACTTACTAGGTCATCAGTCTATGCTCAAGTCGAGATTTCAGTCATGAAATGGTCAATTTGTGAATGAAATGTTGACCTGCGGGGGTGATCACGTAACTTCGATAGCACAGATTTGGATGAAGAAAAGATCTGATAAGACCGGACGAGATATTGCTGTCACACTCCCACTGCACTTAGACATAATGGTGGAAGTGGGAAAACACTACATAACTATGTTCTTCCTTTCATCAGAATCGTTTTTCAAATGACATGCGTTACACAACTTTTGCAGCGTAAAGAGGAAGAAGCAGTGCGTCTCCTACTAAAACACTTACGACGGCGTCGTTACAAAGATGCCTTCGAAGCCCTATCACGTGAGAGTGGAGTGCAACTTGAAGGGCCTGTGCAGGCGAGACTGTGGAATGCACTCGTCGAGAATGGAGATTACAAAATGGCTGAGAGAATATTTGAAGAGGCTGCAGCTGGTATGCTATTTGTTTTGTTTTACATATAAATTATTTGTAAAGGAAAAGCAGGTGATACTGCTATAAAAAATCATTAATATTCATTTTGTCGAAAGTTTATAAATGTTTAAGTATAAAGAAAATTACGAGAAGATTTAATATTTTTATTTAATATACAACCTTTGTATGTCAACCTTACTGGTGGGGTCGGTGTCTGAATGTGCTATGTACATACTCAGGTACATTTTTTCGGCAACGGTATTAAATACCTGATCTTATACTGATCTTATTTATACCGGTGCCGAAAATGTACCTGAGCCAGAAGGGCTAGATTCGTCCGACGATACTACTGTTACGCTAGTATCGTCTATTATTTCCTTACTCTCACAGTTTCCTTTTCTAGGTACATTTTATGTGTTGTAACATATAAGTGTGTATTTCCAGAGGGTGAGCTAGAGTGGTACATGTCATGGCAGCCATACAAGCCGGTGTGGCGACTGATGTCCGCGTGCTCGTCGCAAGTGGAGGCTCGACTCCGGGGACCCACAGCGGCGGGGGACGTGGCGCAAGGAGTCGCTCATGACTTGCACTCTGCTGATAGAGACCTGCGGATGGAGGTGGTGAGTATACAATCACACGCACATAACACTATAGGGGGTAGGACTTTTCTGCAAAGTTCGTCTAGGTAGGCAAGCAGTGGTGTGCAAGCACAGTTGAAGGGCACTGTAGCTAGTGAAATTAGTGATCTTCTCACTACACTGTGTGATGTCTCAGGGTGATGTAAGCATTGCTGCAGTGGAGTGTCACGCAACCTTTATATCTTGGAGTTCCGAGTGACTGGTCTCATAGCATAGCTCAGTTGGTAGTAGCCCTGTCTTCTGAACTGTAGGCTGTGGGTTCGATTCCTAACCAGGACAAACATTTGTGTGATTAAAATAGGTGTTTGTTCTGTGTCTGAGTGTTCTATTGTATTCTATGTATGTATTTACAAATAAAAAGTTTATTTATGTATTCTGTCAGTTATCTGGGTCCCATAGTACAAGCTTTGCTTAGTTTGGGGCTAGATGGCGTTGTGTGAAATGTCCACAAATATTTATTTATTTTTTTCCCTTTCCATCTACGAATAAATTAACTTATAATTTTTTCTTAACTTTACATTCTCTTCCCTTGGACAGGGTTAAATCGTAAAAGTACTTAATCCGTACGAAGCCGGGGCGCAGCGGGGCAGTTAGTAAACCAATCTTTTTTTATTATTGTAGGAGGCAAGCTGCCATTCAAAGTGGCGCTCTATGGGGGCTTACGTTCAGCAGTGGACGTGTTCAGGCTGATGATGTGATTACAGATGCGGGCATAAAGATCAGGCTGTCAGCCTGATGGTTAGTTACCGTCGCCTAGACATCTGCAACAGGGGCGCTGCCGATGCGTTGCTTACCTTTTAAGGCTCTATTTATGGCAGTAGATTGAAATGAATAATTAACACAGGAGGGTCCAGCAAACATGGTGAACCCGGATGCGATGGATCCTGCGGACGCGGCTTGCGGGCCGGCCGGCTGCTGCGGCAAGCCGGGCCCGCGCGGCGGACATCAGCTGGTGGTCGACTCGGTCACAGGTGGGCTCACGCAACTAGGTTCACTCTTAGGATTTGTCTGCTTGCTGTAAAAAGAGGACCACCATAACTTCCCGTGTGTACTGAAAGTGCTGACTAATGGAACATTGTCCCCACAAACCACACAATCTGTTATTACAGATTATAGTATAGACCCTCCATCTCTAACTATTAAATCTGTTGTAACTGTTAAACTTGTCTTTGTTGAATTCCTCGAGACTTGGACTTCGTCTTGGAAATCTCACATCGTAGACCCATCTTACAACCGTACACGGCGTACACCATACACCTTTCGTTGGAAACTTAACCACAGGTTCTCAGTCATTGTAATTATAACTTAACTATAGTCTTCAAGTCGCAAGTGAACAGGTATCTTCTAGGCAAGCATGCACCATCGTAGGCCGCGTCATCGCTTACCATCAGGTGAGACTGGTCAAATGCTATGCCTATAAATTGTAAAAAAAACTAACTAGTTTAGCTTTTTATTAATTGTGTTGTTTTTGCCATGCCTCTGGCACTGTTAAATAACCTGTCACAAATTCGCTCAAGATGACGAGTATTAGAAGAATCTCGTAGTAGACTTGTTACGCGCACCGTCGTGTGACGTCACCGCCGCATACGCGGCCGCCGTCGGCTAAGCAATGCGCCGACGCTGCATATAGTGTCATGTGTCATTTACTTAACTTTGATTTATATAATATTCTCCAGTCCCGACCTTGGTACTGGAAGCCAGCTAGATTTTAGGCACATTTAAATTATTACTTCATGTAATATTTATGTAATAATTTCTTAATTATAGATTATTTTACGTTAAAACTCATCTCCAGTTTTATTCTGCATCCTCCGGCTGTAGCCTCCGTAACTGACTTACCTACAAAAGTAATTAATCACATTGTCAGCAACAACAAAAACATGCATACAAACAAAAAATTCTCATTGTTAAATCCTGAAAATATTAGTGAGATAACAACGGTATATAGAATCGGAGAGAAGATCGTCAAAAAAATACGTTCAGAATAAGACTGGCCATTTGTGCAAATAATTGTGTCTTCTAAACTCCTTATCGTTCAAAGCTCTTTTGGAGCGTGAATGAATAGGACGGGGGATAAGTTGAATGAGCTATAACACGGCTTCGGCAGGTACAAATCTAAAAGTACATGGAACCGGCCCGTCTAGACGGGTCGGTCCGTTACGCGTAACGCGTCAGAAGAGCAGCGCTATAGCGATAGAACGAGAGGCAACTATTTAGGGTAGGCTTCCCTAAGTAGTTGCCTCTCGTTGCGCTGCGCTGCTGTGCAAGCTGAACTACACTTTATTGAGTTGTAGCAAGAGTTGCTATTTACTTAAGTGACTTCGCGCAATAAATCTTCTGTACATGTACCATTAAGTATTCTGTGGCGTCGGTACCATTTATTCATAAATTTTTAGGCACACTGTATCTGTTTGGCGGTTGGAACGGCACCGAAGACCTGGACGATCTCTGGTCGTACTGCACGAACCAAGAGCAGTGGCGGCTGCTCTGCCGACACAGTCAGCTGGTCGGTGGGCCTTCGCCTCGCTCCTGCCACAAGATGGTCTTCGATCCTGTTCAGCGACGCCTTTATACCTTGGGACGGTATCTGGATAACGCGCAGCGGGTGCCGAGTAATATGAATGTCAGTGTGCATTTATTTAAATTAGTAGGTTTTAGTCTTAGTTTTAGCCCTGTTCATCGTTTATCTTTTTTTTACTTTTTTTATGCTAAAATGGGCACACGTTTGACAACTACCCTCCTGATGGTAAGTGACGAAGTTGTCTGAGGTGGAGCACCTTTGCCTATGAAATGCCCATTCACTCTTGACCCAGGTTATACCTGTCAATATCAGAGGGTGAGGCCAGTGCTAGGTTGTAGTTCCATAGGTCAGTATATGGGTTAGTTTTAGTTCTTCTTCTCGTGTAGGCAAGCAACTGTGCAACCCTGGTGTCAGAATTTTAGGTTCGCCCCTTCTGACTTGGCTTAATCACTGTTGTTAAGACAACAGCTGGGACCGATGGCTTAAAGCACGGTAGCGTTCAGTTGTATTGCTCAAGTAGTGAACGTGCTATAGCTTTACCGATCCGTTAGGAACGGCTATTCATAGGGTAAGTTTTTTGATTCATAGTGAAGGTAACCAATGGTTAAAAATGCTAACAAAATCTAACCGATGGTCAAATCTTGATAGAATTTTTAAATCAAATCAAAACGTTTATTCGCTAAAATACATGTATAGTAGATGTTACAGCAAGTTTTGTTCATGTATTTAGTCTGCAAGCAGACGTGCAAATGTTATTTAATAACTAATTACAATTTTTATTATTTATAATTTATAAGTAAACATTGGTACAAAATTCATTATAATCCTTAACACTATAAAAACAGTTGCATTGAAGCCAGTCAGTCAAACATTTCTTAAACTTGTTACCCTCTAATATCTTTATGTCATTTGGAATATTATTGTTAACCATTGGTTTCCTTAACTAGGGTTCAAAAAACCCACCCTAAGTCATGGTTTGCTATGTGCTAGTTAGTAAGTTATCATAATACTGTGACATTCAACTACTGACAAGATTATTGGCAAGTTTTGTCGAGATACAAAAGGGTTCGGAATTTATGTTATGTATGACTAACGCTTATATATTTTCCACAGAGTGAGCTATTCTCGTACTGCGTACAGAGCGGTGAATGGTCGCTAGTGAACGAAGACACGGCCCGCGCGGGAGGCCCGCGGCTCGTGTTCGACCATCAAATGTGTATAGACGCCGACACGCAGACCATCTACGTGTTTGGAGGCCGAGTGCTGCCAGCAAATACGTAAGTACTACTTAGTAAAGTGTGTATATGTATTAGTGCGCGCGTACTATTAGCCAACGTGTTTAATAGTGCGCGCGTATTACTAGCCAGTGTGTGTAATAGTGCGTATTACTAACCAGTAGTGTATAATTCGTCCTACTATCCACATGCGATGGTATTTGATACTACAAGGCAGTGTGTGTATATTACGCACTTCAAGTAAATGTGTGTTAAAAATGCGTTCTGCTATCCAAAAATGTGATAATAGTGCGTACTATTATCCAATATGTGACGTGAGTGCATACTATTACACAACATGATTGTGAAAATAGGTCGTACTATTTCCCAAAATGTAAAGTGCGTACTATTACCCAACATGTCAAAATAGTGCATGCATACTAGTACCTAACATGCAGAAATAGTGCGTACTATTACCCACCACGTGATAATATTGCATATTAATATGACCGCGACTGTTTCCAGCGAGGAAGGCGGCACGCCGCAGTACTCCGGGCTGTACGCGTACTACATCCGCACAGACACGTGGCAGCAACTGTTGGCGGACAAACACTCGCTCCCCGCGCCGCAGCCGCGCGTCTCTCACTCCATGCTCTTCCATCCTGTGGAGCGCCGGCTTTACATCTTCGCGGGTCAGAGGAATAAGGAGCATCTAGTTGATCTGTGGTGGTGGGACGTCGCTACTGGAGAATGTCGCGCGCTATGCGCAGCCGCAGCCGCCGCGCCGCCTGCTGCTGGCTTCACGCAGCGCGCTACCCTCGACCCTGATGCAGGAGAGATGTACGTGCTGTCGGTGAGTGTACTGGATTGTCATCATCATCATTAGCAACATAGGCCTCCCCCATAGAGCGCCACTTTGAGCGGCTGCTTGTTTTAGGACGGAAGGTCCTAAATTAGACGTGCCTATTCAGGAGCACAAATAAGATACACAAAAATTGCTGTATAAGATATAATTCTTGGTACTCACATTTACAAAGCTTGCACGCCTATAAAGATTGACCTACGCCCGGACGCCCGACAAAATGTCGGTCAACACCTGACCGAAGATATTAAAACAACTACTACTGCTGAAAACCACAAGTTTCGAAAACCACAGCACAGATCTAAGGCAGAGCTGAGAGCCTGTAAGCTTCAATTAGGATCCCGCCACTGTCAACGTCGCATATGACAATATCAAGGCGACATTGACAGTGACGAGTGTGAGGCTCTTGCGGTGTAGCGTATGCCGTCACACTTGCCTCCATCCTTGCTTGCATCCATCGGCTAGTACAGAGTGCAACTGAAAATATTTTTTATTCAAAATTATGAAGAATGCCGCGGCGCCTAACGTAGTTGGCCTCGGCACGAATGATTTTGATGCTTTTAAAAGTGTAGTATGAAAGAAATGTTTCGATTTGAGCACGGCCGAGAGTCCCTCTAGCTAAGTATACCGTGGTATCGTTAGGGCATGAGCAAGGAGAAGGAGCGTCGCGTGTACAACACGCTGTGGGCGCTGTGCCTGCGCCGGCGCACGTGGGCGTGCGTCTACCGCAGCGACAGCGCCGCGCCGCGCGAGCCGCGCCCGAGGTTCGCGCACCAGCTCGTCTTCGATCCCGTTAGAAAGGTACGCAGAACACGCCTTGCTTACGTTACATTAACACAAGACAGCGCTCCGGAAATAGTTTTTTCAACACATTTGCTCAAAAAATGCATTTACAAAGCCTGTATACATTGTTCGAAAGTTAAACATTACGCACCATACAACGCAGCGTGCGGTAAAATAGGTACTCTCACCTAAGTACCTATTTTACCGCATCCTCCGTTGTATAGCGCCGTGAGGCCGTGCGTAACCTTTACGGTTTTTTTTTTATTTCAATAAAACATTTATAAGAATTTTACCGAGGAGTTTCACATTACGAGAATAAATAAGCTGAATGATCGAAACTCCTTGGAAGCGTTTCTGCTCAATACGTTTCTCTCACTTTAATACTAAAGAGAAAATGAAACTAAAGATGTAGTTCTAATTTTCACCATACGCACGTGGCGCCATTTGAATTGTAAACGCGCGCCATTTTAACCCATTTTCATAATCTAATGATTAGAAACATCAAAGATTATTTGTTGCGACTTTCTCACTAATAAACAAAAGTTTGTTTCATTATCTATTGTACTGTTTTCTCGCAAATGTGTTGAAAAACGTTGTATGATACACGTGCGGAAATTGATTTCGTGAGTATGCACTCGACTTCGTCTCGGGCTTACATTTGTCTACTCGTTTGTAAAAACCAACTTTCCGCCCTAATATCATAAATAACTATTTTAACCAGCAGCTTAGAAGCTAATAAATCATTATTTTAAACATAAAGCCTTCAATAGTTTCCGCTTATAGTTATAAGAGTTCAGTGTCCTCATCATCATCGTCAGCAGCACGAAGACGTCCACTGCTGAACGTAGGCCTCCCCAGAGAGCCACTTTGAGCGGCCGCTCGCCACCTGCATCCATCGGCTCCCCACGGTTTTCACCAGATCGTCGGTCCACTCTCGTCGCTTTCTGCTGATTGTAATGAACAAAATATAATACAATCTTAGCTAACGATTGCAGGTACCGCACAGAACCACAGAACTAAACGGCACCACACAGAGTCACCCAGAACCACACAGAAGCACACATAATTATAATATCTATATTTTTTAATCGCTTATTTCCAAGAGACGTTCTTACATCATGTCGTCGCTCGTATGACTAAAGGTTCTATCTCACTTTTTGGCTGTTTTGAGTTAGGACCGCTATGTTAGTCAACGCAAAATTCTCTATCCATCTGACTTATCGTTGTACTTTTTAACGTTTTGGATCACAAGATAATTAATTATTAATTAATTAATTATTATTACAATTAAGACTTCATAATCTTCAATTACCTATTGCAAGCTCAAAATGAGGCTGATTAAGTAGTTTTTTATTGTTAGGTACTTGGTATAGTTATGGTGTTGTGTTGAATTAAATACAGTATTGTAACATTAAACTTACTAAAACTTATTTTAAAAAAACAAGCACACTGATAAAGCATTAACAACATAAATTTTGTATATTTATTTCCATGCTTAGTCTAAAAAAAGTCGTAACTAAAAACAGACAGCTTATTTTAAATAAAACAAAGTTTTCACTAAGTGAGCTATCTGTTTTGATTAATCAAAACAGGTATTTAGAATGCAAACAGGTTAAAAGTTTCAACGTGTAATTAAAGTACTTGAAATTATCTACAAAAGCATATAAAAATAAATATGCTGGACTTGCGAGGAACGAAACTATCTGAAAGTTAGAAATGTCAAAACCTTAAAACGCGATTTCTGAACAATGGACAAAAATGAGATGAGGACCTTTAAACATACGAGCGACGATGTGATGGTGCTTAGTCATCCCTTTCTGAGATAGCATACTTTAAACTCAGGTTGTTCAAATATGTATACCAAAATCTTTCCAAGCTTCAACCAGGCAATTATCTCCGTAGATCCACTACCTATTCGGCGGCAACCCTGGCAAGCCAGCCTCCCCTCGGCTTCGGCTCGACGACCTCTGGTCACTGCGACTGACGAGGCCGACTAAAGCGCGCATTCTGTCAGACGGAATCGCGCTCATACGTGAGGCAGCGTTCAGAGCTCTCTGTGCCTCGCCCAAGAAGCAGGTGGAAGCCCTCGAGTATCTCAGAGAAGATATTAACGAAGTCACGGATCATTCTGACCCGCAGCAGGTGAGTTTTGTAGTAGTAGCGGCCAGACCAAGATGAGAAGTGTGTGTGTGTGTGTGTGTGTGTGTGTGTGTGTGTGTGTGTGTGTGTGTGTGTGTGTGGGTGTGTGTGTGTGTGTGTGCGTACGTGTGTGTGTAGGCGTGGAAGGAGTGGGAAGGGTAAGAGGAAGTGTGCTTGTAGACAAGAGAATGGAATTGTGATTGGTTTAAGTGCGATTGATCTAGATAGGTGTGAGAAGGATGAATGGATGTGTGTGTGACACGTTGTTTGTAAAGGTTACTTTTGTGCTCATCATTAGCGGTTATATTCTTTTTGGTGCTTACCACACTTTAAATGTTAAATTTGAGTGCTGATGATTTTGAAAAAAATGTTTTTATTCCCGGGAATATAGCGATAGAATGAGTAGTGAAGGCTTGTAGGATGTACGAGCTGAACTGCACTTTATTGCGTTGTGGCTAGAGTCGCTATTTATTGATGTGACTTCGCGGAGTGCAGCTTCTCTACCTATACAATACATTGAAATGGCTCCGTCCACTTGCCAGGTGTCCCGTCTCCACGAGCTGGCGACGGTTCTGTTCTCGGGGCGCGAGTGTACCGGGGCGGGCAATGTATGCGCGACGCTGACGCCGCAACGCGCGCGCGCGCTCGCCCGGCGCCGCGCGCGCGCGCCCGCCGCGCCCGACCTCGCGCATGCGCTCGCGCAGGTAACACGCTACACATGCGTACATCACCTGCGACTATATACTTTGCTTTATTATGTTTTTTCGGACAACAGAACCAATGGCAAAACTATACTTGAATTTGTGCGTTCTCTATGCAATTCTCTCAGTACTTTTTTATTCTTAGTAAAATTTTACTATAGACTCCAAAGTGACTAAAAGGTGGAATGAGAACTGCTACACATTGATTCGTGGTATTACTCTAATATCGTTATCTCACACGGCTGTTTCATATCTCTTTTTCTTACGTTATCTATGGTATTGACCGTTCATGATTCAAGTTTTTCGTTTACATTATAAGGTGTCTAACAGACACACCCTGTCCACGCGCATTCTGAGGACTCTAAATGTCCAATGGACTAACCCTGTCCAGATTGCCGCGTGTGTTATTGGCCTCTCTAAATTCCGTTTCAATGCTTCCAACCTACCAAATGTATTATTTCGGCCCTGCCATTCAGTAAAAACATTTATTACCTTGACTATAATGTCGATAATCGTCTGGATATTTAATTTTTTTTCTATTTATCGTTTTACCTTGGCGAACAACTTACAATCCTAATCCACCGGTGTATACATAGGTGCTAGGCGCAGACGACAGCACCCTGGAGCCCCAGCAACCGTTCGAAGAAGTCGCGGAGCCCGAGCCCGACACGTGGGAGGTAGGCCGCGACGAGGATGGCGAAGCGCCCGGCGCTGCTTGTCGCGCTAGAAGCCACAGGATCGCGTTATATGACGCGCTTTGTAAATACTACCGACCTTCCACTGTACCGCCGCAGGGAGATGTTATGGATCTTATAACTCTGTAAACTTGCAGAACTTTTATAATACAGGCACGGATCCATTATTGTGGGCGCGGTGGGCATGCCCAAAACTACGGTATATTCCCAATCGTGGCAATTGGGGATTTTATTCCCGATTCCCACGTGGGGCCATCCATTTGGGGGCAACAGAGAATATACCAAAACTAACTGAGGTCGACAGGCTGATAATTATGTCTTGATGAAATTAAAACTTTGTTTTGCTTTTCCCGCGTAAACCCTTAGGGTCAATTCAGACAGAGTAGCAAAATGCTCGAGCACTTTTTAAGTGCTAATGGAATACCAACCTTAATTCATATAGACAAAGCTGAAAATAGTATGCAACATTAAAATTTTACCTATTTTAATGTTGCATACTGTTTCCAGCTTTGTCTAAATGAAATAAGGTTGATATTCCAATAGCACTTAAAAAGTGCTCGAGCATTTTGCTGCTCTGTCTGAATTGATCCTTATACACTACACTAATATCTTGAGTATCGAACGTGGCTTCATACATTTTGTAAGCATCGTACGCAGGAATTGATTGTGAGCTATTCCATAGTCGCACTTAGGCCAATTTTACATGACCACAAACTTTTTGAGGTAGGATCCGCGTTTGTAATGTTAGGTCTGTTGTAACACTTTAAGTTGAGCCGTTATTTCATTTCTTTACCACACTATTAAGTTTGCTATTGCAATGTGTAATCATAATCGCAGAGGAAGAAAAAATTGCGCTAGCGTCCCGTTTGAGACTGAAGTAATTGTAATATTCGTGCCGAGCATATGGGCGCCGAGCGCTTACTCTAACGACACGATAATACATTATAATGTCATCTGCGGCTAAGCATAGAGGTTATATTCTAAAACGGGACCCGCTTGAATTGTATGAAAAGTGTTAGCAAGGCGCCTCTATCGGGGTGGAAGCGTAGTTTATTTTTTCTTTGTGGTAGTAATATTAAATTGCATTGCGGTTTAAGGTGAGAAAGAGTCCAGAGTTACTCTGATATTTCTGATCAATGGATGGAATATCCTAGTTTTGACTCTTTTGCATAAGATCGTCAAATGAACGGCAATCGCCAGGGTAAACGCAATGTAAGCGCAGCCCCCGTATTGTGTAACTCAATCATAATCGATGAATGGGCTTCATTTGGTCATTTCCGGTTGTGTAAAATGCTCATCCATCGGTATTATGGTCGCTTAGGCGGAGAACTGAATAGACAAAACATTGAATAACTATAATAATGAGAAATAGTGAGAAAATACTAATAGATGGAGATGTTACACAATGCCAACTTGCCGAAAATGACGAAATGAAGCCCATTCATCGATTAAGATTGGCTTAGACGGTAGCCCCGCTGGTCCTGTTATATTGGTGTTAACTAGCTATTATATAGCTACGTACCGCATAAACCGCATCTAAATATTGTATTAGAAAATTCCGCCTCGTAAAACCTATAAGTTGTTATACCATAGGTACCTTCTAAACGGTTGATGAGCAGACTTAGGGGGAATTTTACAATGTTGATGCCCGTCTGCACTGAAGCTTGAATCTCTTATGTTCGTACTCGAGTACCCGAATGCAGTAGGCACGTCATAGAGGCATAAGTGCGAACTTAGTAGCGGTCAAGCTTTGGTGCAGGTGGGCATTACTTTAATTTATACGTTAAATTATATTAAACTGTGTCTTTGCATGTACTCTTACTATATTCCTTCTCTATTATAGATGTACGCCATATTATACCAATGCATGACTCTCTTTTCTACAGGGTGCAATTGAATTCATTAGCATTAATTGAGTACATGATAGTGCATCTTATATTGATGATTGGTAAAGAGTGCAAATGAAAATATTTTTTATTCAAAATTATAAAGATTGCCGCAGTTGGCGCGATTGATTTTGATACTTTTAAGTTTTTGTTACCTTGTATGTCATAATTAAAAGCAGCATTTAATTGTTTTAATTAAATTTTGTACTGTAGCAGTTGATTAACTAAGTTATTCCATTTTTGGAGTTATTATAAATAACAAAAGGACGCGTTAGATTTCATAAATTTTGACCCACGGTGTCAGGAGTATACCTATACCTTGTCCATTTTATTAATGGTTTTTTGACAGCTCGACGACTGACAAGTTAGAGATGTTCTAAAGATTCTCGAATGTGATACCATTCCGATTGTACTATTATCATTAATCGAATTAGGTACGTAAACGTAATAATCGATACGATAAATGCGCATTTTGATTTAGTTTTGATGAATTATATGAAGTACGATACTATTTGTATGAAATTTAAAAAAATCATTCTTAATAAAAAAAAAAGCCTATTATACTGTACAAGAGTTTAAAAACGATAAGATAGATGCGTAGGTAATGTATTTCGGATAATATAATTTTTATTTATTTAAATGTAGAATATAATGTTAGTAAATTGAATAAACCAATTAGCAAAATATAAATTAAATAAACTTGTAGATTGACTGTGGTATGTAGGTAGATATGATAATAGATATAATAGTGGTGTGTAATCCTGCGCATGAAGGAATAGGGTGTGGATAGTAAATAGTTAATGATAATCTTTTGAAATGCTTTGTAATCTCCTGACTAATAAGAATTTAATAATAACAGCATTGACATGTACCAATAAACTTATATAATTGTAAAAACCACTTAAAATGTAAATGTGCAGCGCCCTTACAGGGCACATATATTGATCCTGAAGACAACCTGGCATGTACATCTAGTCTGTATTATATGTGAGCACAATAAATGAATATGAATATGAATTTTAACGTAAACAATACGAAACTTTATGGGCGTGAGCTGTCAAAAAACCATTCATAAAATGGACAAGGTATAGTTTAAATGGATGCTAATGAATTCAATTATACCCAGTATCTTCCTAGAAGTAAGATAACAATAAAAATCAAATGCATTTGTAATAGCATTTTGCAAATAGGATAATCATTTAACACACTTATGTAGTCCCCTTCACTTTATATTTTAAAATATTAAACGATGAATTATTACGAGTCTGAAACCACGTAAGACAAAAATAAAGACGAATGTGTTGAGGATTTTAATGTAGTAATTTTTCTATGAAGCTCAATTTTGTTATACTAAGGTTGAGTTTTTCTCGAAATCGCGGTAGCTAGAAATATTTCGCCGTTCTCCGGACGAGCACACCAACTGTGGTCTAGACCGCAAATACAACCATTAGTACCTACGTACCTACTATCCTAGTAATGGGTTTCACTCCGCAGTTTAGGTAGACAAAGGTAAAGAGTTGCGCAATAGAAATAGAGGCAACTTCTAAGTGAATATTAAGGAAGGTCAGTAGCGCTGTGCGACCAGCCCAGCTAGCACGCGCACCGTGACATAATTTTCTGGACACTTTATCTCGTGAGAGACCGTGACGGCTATGGTAGCGCGTAAGTGTGTCTCACTCTATGTATGAATATTTTTTATTGAAAATTATGAAGATGGCCGCGGCGCCTAACGTAGTTGGCACGAATGATTTTGATACTGTTGAAATTTTTTTTTACCTTGTATGCAATAATTAAAAACAGTACATTAATTTAATTTTGTACTGTAGCAGTTGAATCCCCCCCCCCCCCTCCCCCTTTTTTAAATCAATGCATTATATTTCGTACATTTTGGTCCACACATGACCGGTGTCAGGAGTAGGTGCCTAGTTTCAAAGGATGCTAATGAATTCAATTATACCCAGTATATTATTATCTATTCTGTGGTAATACTACATGTTACTATATAAGTAGGTAATTCTGCCTTCCCTTTTTATTTGTTAGGGTGGCCTCCATTTTGGATGTATGCTTCTATATACACTCTTTGATGCCTGTCAGACTAGCTTGTCCGGTAAAACGAGCATTCGCAAGGTTTGAATGTAAATAATTGACTTGTATGAAATACAGACTGTGATATGAATGGTATAGTCAATAGTATTAAATCTAGTTTTGAAACAGCGTGGCAAATACGTAACTGACGTAAAAATATTTGCAGTTGGCTATGTACCGGTAGCCGGTACTACTATTTATATCAAATATTATTTTCAGAGTAAAAACGTTTTTACTCTGAAAATGTTTGATATATTATAAACAATAGTTTAGTACATAACAAAATTCAGTAATAAGTCAGTCTCATTACAAAATAAAACCATTGTTTCATAATCCAATGTCGTTCTAAGTTTAGTTCTAAATACTCAAAAAATTTGTAAATAAGTACTTTGTACTTTTCTTAAATATTTATTATATCCTAGCCTAGTTAACAATATCATATTCTCCACATACATAATGTAAATACGTTTAAAATGCATTTTTCGATGTAAGAATAAATTATTTGTATTTAATATTAATACCTACCTTAATCGTTTATCAAGTCTGTATGTAAATACCAAAATAAATATTGTATTATTGGAATAGCGTTCGTTTTTGTTTCCACTGTTTATTCCCTTTTTCTCAGAGGTTTTATTTTTAAGATTCGCTATTTAGTTCCTTTTCTATTCTATTTATTTATTCATCATAGGAAGATTACAGCCAAATTATTCTCCCAACTTAAACCCATAATCATATAAAACTCAACTGCTAAGAGTATAAAAGTTAGGCCCATATCTGTCGTCGATCGGTGCACAAGTCAAGATTTCATGGGTTATTCATGATTATAAATTCCGGTCAGTCCCCAAACTCAAATTCAGGGACAAAGAATAAATAGTTCCTGTCCCCTAATATGAATTCGGGGACAATCGCAATTTGATCATTTCATGGATGAAATCCCTTCTTGAGCGCTGATCGACGACTCGGTCATGGACCGTATCACATTCTCGTGGACCGCCAACTTTGGTGGCATTTACTAATTTATAATATTAGTAGGATTTGTATAAGAATTTATGAGTATACGTCTGTGAAGTACACCATAAGGGTCAATTCACATAGAGCGGCAAAATGCTCGAGCAGTTTTTAAGTGCTATTGGAATATAAACCTTATTCCATTTAGACAAAGCTGGAAACAGTATGCAACATTAAAATCTTACCTATTTTAATGTTGCATACCATTTTCAGCTTTGTCTAAATAGATTAAGGTTGATATTCATACAGCACTTAAAAACTGCTCGAGCATTTTGCTCCTCTGTCTGAATTGAGCCTAAGAGATCTTTGAAGAATTAAAGGGCAACCTAGAACCTAAAGAGATTAATTAACCAAAATAAAAACGCTTATAATTTTAAATATATAATTTATTATTCTCATACATGATTCATATCAGTCATTGTGACAACACGGTGTGCCATACAGTTTGAAAATAAATCCGCTCTGTCTGCCATGATATGTTCCCCAGTGGTTCATTCCATCTGGCCTGAATATCGATACACTCTGTACATCAGATGCGTAGTTTATAACCTCCAAGCTCATACGTTATACGTAAAACATTATGCAAAGACATGTAATCTGGTGAATAATGAACCAAAAAGTGTCCATCTCTTCTAACTAGCAAACGAAACAGTCCGCGAGTGAACCATCAAACTGTGCAACAATTGTAACGGTCGATGATCAGACGAGGTACTCGGCTACAGATCAAAATGATACCAAGATGTCGATGGGAACATACATGCGTCGAGTTGTCCAACACCTAAATCATGTTGCAAATACAATAAATGTAGCGGGCAATTTATTTCATCTCCAAATAATAAACATAATCAATAGTTTTCTAAAATATAAAATAATATCTATATGTATGCTTAAGCAAAATAAGTGATCTAAAATGTTAAACCGTGTAAAGAAAATATTTGGTTAATCGCTTAACACCACCACCACGCGGGCAGCAGACATCCAGCGACGCGCATAAACACTCGATCGTAATACTCGCGCTACTAAACAACTATATATAAATAAACAAAACATTGCACTATGCGTTGCTAATACAACATGGTACCGATTCGTAGAAAACAAGTTACCAATTCTATAAATTCTACATTTTAACAAACAACAATAAATCTGAAATAAATAATCATCGAAATGTTTTAATCTTCAAAAACATGTCAGAAGTATAACGTAAACGTAACAAGAGGGAAATACATTAATTGGACGATTGAACAATAATTTATCGGATGCGGTTGTGATATGATTCTGAGTAAGCTATATGTGTATTGCTCCCACAACCGGTGACGCAAACAATAGTATGCGGCGCCTCCACGTCGGGCGGCGCCGGCGCAGTGACTAGACATACAATACATAAACGATGTCTGCTGCTAAGCTAATAAACAAAATAATACTTAGTAAGAAAAATAGACAACTACAGCTAATAAAAACTGGTAAGTCCATCGTTTAAGTACATTAGAGATGATCTACTATGAAAGCTAGTCAATATTATTATTATTATCTAAGAACAATAAATGCAAGGCTATGGTCCGCGGGCGCAGCCGCCGAGCGGCCGCTTGCCACTTTGAGCTATGCAAATAAATTATGCTATAACAAGATATTAATGTATCGCAAAATTAATTTCACTACTCGAGGACGGGTCATCGTCCGAATTAGTAACCTAATAAATATACTAGAAGGTTAATCGCTATCTAGGTCTACCACCTAAGTCAGTAATAATACCTAACGGGGGCGAGCGCCCCCCTACATGGAACGGTCGAAACTAGCCTAGAGTACGTGAAACGTTAGAAAAGACAAACGACTACGTCATCGACCGATCGTACGCAACACGGGAAGCTGCCAATATCACATCCAATAATAACGTAAACAATAATACATCGTAACACTTCAATAAAATCTTTAGTAAATTTTGTCTTATCAATAGATCCGCCGGCCGTGTTCGGTGAGCAACGTGTTGAGCAACGGTCCCGCGGGGCCCCGGGGGCCCAGCGCGGGCCCTGTGGGCCCCGGCGTGGGTCCTGTGGGCCCCGGCGTAGGTCCTGTGGGCCCCGCGCGGGGTCCCGGGGGCCCCAGGCGGCCGGCGGGGCGGGGACGGCTCGGGGCGGGGCCCCACAACGCAACGAGAACTACACGCTACAGTAAGATGGACGAAAGTATACGGCAGAGGGCCACAACAACGCAACGAACGTACTACTAAACAGATTACATAGTCTTTTTGCGCACACAATGGATGGAAATCGAATATTTTAGAAATTTTCAAATGGACGTACTGAACGTTCTTATCGACAAGAGGTCTCTAAAGTGATACATATGCGAATTCGAACGTTAAATATAATGTATATCGTACAAAATAACGCGGCGCGAGCCATCGCGGCCCGCGCTCCACCGCACGAGAGTAAAATATGAAAATCTGCCTCCGACACGGAATACAACAATGCGACATCTTCAACAACGACGATAAATCATACGCGTAGTAAAATACAGTGATACTATTACAAAAATATCGTTAGACGTTAATCTCGAGTCGTGCGGAGAGATAGAATAGAATATTTGCTATAAGTACGAGAAAATTCGAAACGGAGACAGACAATTCCGGCGCCCCACGAATAAATCAGTCAACTTCAACATCATAACACCAACCGTTAACTCCGGGAGGCTGCGACGACATCAAACTTTATCCCTCTTACTAACAAACACAATAACAGCGGCTTAGCTACTCGGTGTTTTCTCTTGCTTTTTCTTTGCTCATTTGATATTTAATAGAGAGAAACAAAACACGAAATAACTATTCCTCAGCCACACAATGTTTATTAGTAAAGATCACGGAACAAGGAGGAGAGGAATGCCAATACACCAAGAAAACAGCGTAGATCAGAAATATTCCAAAAACCGTTATAAACCTAGATGGCGCTGCAAAATGAGCGGGCTATAAGTTGAGCGTAGATCAGAGATATGCCAAAAAGCCGTTTTAAACATAGCTCGCCGTATAGCCCGCGCATTTTACAGCGCCGTCTAGGTTTATAACGGTTTTTGGCATATTTCTGATCTACGCTGTTTTCTTGGTGTATTGGCATTCCTCTCCTTGTTCCATGGTAAAGAGCTACGTTAGTATAGGGTCACGGCGCGCGCGGCACAGTTTGACGGTTCACGAGCGGTGGGCGCGCGAGCCGCGAACCTTCGTCGGGGCCTCCCTACATACATACACACACGTAACATTAATTCGATTTATAAAACGTATAAATAATTCGGTCTCCCGGGACCGCACCGTTATAAAAATTTAAATATACGCGTCGGGCGTACAACGGCGTTATAAATTCGTGTCGCCGCGTCGCAGCTAAAGTTTTGTTTTAGACGTAAATTTAAACCTATAAACAGATTTTTTTAACCCATGTATAGATTTAAACGCATCTAACCTTTGCCGCTGTCTTAAACAACGTCTTTTCACTAATGACGTCTTGGTTACACTCGTGAGAGTGAGCGCGCGCGAAATGGACGGCGCACGTTGATCGTCACTTGTTAAGTAGTTAGAGCACATTTCACTGATGCGTCCGGGTGTCAGTGTGGCGCGGGCCGGCGCGCGCGGCGCACGTTCAGCGCGGCGCTCGCAGCATGGCGCGCAGCGCGGCGGCGGCGGCCTTGAGCGCCGACACCAGCCGCTAGAAGTCCCGTCCGCGGGCTCGCGTGCCGCCCGCCGGCTTCGGGACGCGGCGCGTGCGCATCTCGCGGTCCACCTGGTACACACAACCTGTGTTAAACCCGCTACGTGCATTTTAACCTCTTTACTAATAAACACAGCATTGCAGTGGAACAGCTATTAATGCTGGGATTCCTGTAATCGAAGTCAGAGCCTATAAACAAAGCACCTGGACAGGCTAAAATAGTTCACTGGATATTAACAAAAGTTATAAAAAATCATAGTGAAGCGCAACATAGCTGCGTCTCTTTCTACCTAAATAAGTGTGAGCGAGAGTAACTCCAGCTTCTCGAGACGTTGCGTAAGCGCCAGTTTCTGCTGCACGGCAAGATGCAGAAGCTGGCACTATCCTCTACAGACAGCTCCATCCCTTTCTACCTAAATAAGTGTAAGCGAGAGTAACTCCAGCTTCTCGAGACGTTGCGTAAGCGCCAGTTTGTGCTGCAAAGCGAGATGCAGCAGCTGACACTATTCTCTGTAGACAACTCCGTCCCTTTCTACCTAGATAAGTGTGAGCGAGAAAGTACCTCGAGCTCCTCGAGACGCTGCGTGAGCGCTAGTTTCTGCTGCACGGCGAGGCGCAGTAGTTGGTTGAGCGTCTTCTTCTCTTCCTCTGCGCCGGCGAGAGCTTGCGTCAGCTCGTCTACTTGAGTCACGTACTCTTCGCACCGAGCCGCGAACATCGCGCGGAGACCTGGGACGGAGACGATAGAGTTAGGTTAAAAGCTTGTAGGGCTAGCATAAGCTATTAAAATCGTCATATTTCTGCTCTCGAGAAACCGTTTGACCAATGATAACACAAGAAAATGGCGTGATCCGCGTGAGCGTTCATTGGTCAAGAGATAGTATGGTAATTTTTGCTGTACTGTATAAAATTAAAAAGTTATTTAGATTCCCTTTTGGGCTTTCCATGATCAATTACTGATCATAGTGTTTTTGCATAAATATCGGCAAATCGAAATGAATAAACTCAAATATTGATTTAGGGGTACTAAAGTATCGCTAGATCAATATATATTTATGTAAACTGACTGTGCCTACCCGGATGGAGACATTACGATAAAAACTCAGAAGGAAGTTTTAAAGACTAAACTTGGTGGGATGATACTGATAAAAAAGCTTAGTTTTAGTTGTAGAGTGTTATTCAAACACGATGGCGGCTGTGAAATCAGCGCGAACGCTGTGCAGTAGCAAAAATTAGATGTGCATGGGCAGAGGTACGGGTACGGGGGAGAGTCGGCCCACCTAGTGGGGGACGCAGCGTAGCCTGGCCCCCCGCAATGTGGACCGACGCCCTCGTCAGAACCGCGGGGGGCCCATGGATGCAGGAGGCAAGCAGCCGCTTAAAGTGGCGCACTTTGGGGGAGGCCTAATGTTCAGCCGTGGCCGTCTTCAGGCTAATGATGATGATGATGCGCAGAGGAAAGCGGTGTGCGCAGCGTGTGGGGGGCTTGCAGCGCACTTCACATCCGCCATTGAGTTTGAACTACACTCTACCTGTCTTTTCCACTCCTATATATAGCACACACACACATAATCAGCCCATACGTTCCTATAGGTGGAACACGTTACGGGCCTTCATTCACTTCTACATAGATGTTCTATACTTATCTATGCTAGATCCGCATCTAAATCTGTCACCTTCTCGCCCACAAGAGCTGTCAAGTGAAAGCGAGACAAAAATATACAGATAGGTGCCGCGACCTGTCCAGACTCAACATGATAGATGATTAGTTTTTAAAGCTTACGAGTGCCGTACGTTTAAACATCCCTTGGATCAAGAAAAGCGTTAAAATACCCACCTAAAAATTGTCTTTAATGTATATTAATACCTCCATACTATACTCATGTATGTATTCTCACTTATTTTTACTTTTATACTAATTGTATATATATATATATATATATATATTCATATAAAATATATATTATACCTTATTTATTTATGTATGTATATATATTTGTATATATTTTATTTTATTTTCTAATGTATTTTTTTCTATATCTGAATATTCATTATTATAATAGTTGTAGTGTACAATATAATAAATATTGTAACATTTCTGCGTAGAATAGTACACTCGCTCCGCCACCCTCTGGGCGTAGGCTGAAAACCAGCGCTGGATTTTTTTTTTTTACATTCAGCAACATGCTGAGCCGAACGCCCATTCAACACTGACTGACTGACATCATATTAGTAAAGCAATGTGTTTAACCAGTGTTGAATAAATGATTTCTATTCTATTCTTATTCTTAACATGAATCAAATGACCAACAACTACAGTGTACTCACTTGAGAAGGTAGCGGCGTCTTCCTTCAGCAACCTGAGCTCGTTCCTCAACTTGAGCATGGTCTCAGTGACGATGGTCTTCTCGGTCTCGTACTTAGACTTGAGGTTGGCGAGGGCGACCTCAGCCGTGTTCTTGTTCGACTTGAGAACGGTTCGCAGCGTCGCGATCTGTTCGCGCTTGGTCGAGAGCAGGGACTTCAGTTTGATCACTTGCTCTTGGAGCTCGGCCATTTCCGCGCCACGTTCTTCCGATTCCATCACTAAATAAGTAAAAATATTTTTATTGCATCTGAGGTCTACATGTTTGGTATATTTGAGATGGTATGGTGTAAAATAATATAGTTTTATAGCTAAATCATAATCATATTATTGGTAAAACAATTTACAAGGTAGGCTTGCTATATTATCGTACTCTTGGGAAGTTCTGCACTGCTGTGGAATGATGCATTAAAGATAAATTAAGACGTTACCTTGCATGGTCAGAGATCGGACGTTAGGCGCTAAGAAAAATAGAACGTGAAGAAATTGTTCTTATTGTGTATTAAAGTATTGAAAGATTTTATAAAAAAGTTGTCAGTTACACTTTTTTATACTTGTATTACAAAGATTAACAAATACTTTACCGTTATCCATATCAGAACGTTAGCCGCCTGCCAAATGTGGTGATTATGGCAAACCCCCCATATAATAAGCGTCTAAAGTGGCGTTTTATGGGGAGGCCTATGTTCAGCAGTGGACGTTTTCAACCTGTTGATGTAAGTACATACTTACATCAACGTATAAAGTCTGATATGGATACATACACATGTATGTATCCATATCAGACTTTAAAAAGAATCATAATTCAATAACTGGTGATATTTTTAAACGAATGGCTGGTTCACGACAAGTTAATCATAATACGATTGTTCCGGTTTGAAGGGCATTGTAGCTAGTGAAATTACTGGGCAAATGAGACCTTACAAACTGATCTCACAGTCTAGAAAACTTTTTTAGACTGTGTGACTCAGGATGGCGTGCGCAGTGCGCGGTGTCACGCGAAACTAGTTTGGAGTTCCGAGTGACACTGCAATCTATTATGGGCGGCCGTGTTACTTAACATCAGCCGAACAACTAGCTCGTCACGTCATTCGTTTTCATAAAAAAAATTATTAGGAAATAAATATTAGGACGAATAGGAAAATCTAAGATAGTCTACAGGATGAGTAAATACAAAAATATACTACCAAGAATACCACATCTATCCAAAAATACTTGCTACTGAGTTTTGTACTTGTTTTTCAACATAGTATATTGCAAAACTAGCTACAAAAAATTAAACTAAAATAGAAAGAAAATCTCCAACTACTAAGGGTGGATTTGACCAAACATAGATTTATGCACGAGTAACTATACCAGAATAACTCTATTCTACGATCTTAAACTGGAATAATTCATTAGTCGTTTTACCATGCAATACAAAGTATAGCTATGCTTATACGCGAATAGCGGAATGAACGATGAACGAAACTATTACCCAGCTAACAATTATTGTTCTACAACGCCACGGTATTCAAGCTTATGTCATATCAACTCAACTTTGTCGTATTATAGTGCAGGTAAGTAAAATTTGGAATTATATGGCGCGCTACCGCCATTAAACTATTCTCGGAATAATTTATTATTCCACCAAAAAAGGTAGTATAAGTTATTATTCTCGAATAGGCTTGAGTGTAGATGGTAAAATGTGAAATTGGTTTACTCTCGAATAACTGGCGATTTATTCTAAGTATAACCCTTACTCTCGTTTGGTCGAATCCACCCTAAGAAATATAATTAAATAACTAATCACTTATCCAAAATATGTTTATCTTACATTGCTGTTCAACTATTTTATCACAAAATATGCTGTAACATTAGAACACAAGCCATCGCAGTGGACATTAGCGTGTGCTTAACGGTCTCCACCAAATTGCTATTGTTTATATGAGAAATATCATCTTTTATCTCACTTCTCCTGTGAAACAGCTTATCTTTCCATATAGGGTTGGGATTCATACGGCTTGAGTAATTATGACTTTCCAAGCGAGTTCGCTTGGGATTGTAAGGGATATACGCATTTGGGAATGTAGCAATAAGTGTGCTTTTCGCACTTTGAGTTAGAAGTTTCACAGGATCTATGTCTTTCGAAATCGGTGTTAACTTCGATATACTTTCGAAGTAACCAGTTATCTCTTTTACGGTTCTTCCGACGCACACCTTTGGATCAGTCGAGCGATCGTTCGCTTGCACGTATGATATCATGTTGAACAATCTTTTTCTAGTTTCAGCCATTTTAAATTTGGCGTTGGTCAGTTCTTTGACTTTCTTTATTGGACTGGGGTAAGCGTTTCTTGTATTCGAGGAGGAGAAAGGATCGTTATGGATGGTGCCTGGGTGACAAGAAGCTTGTTAAAAGACACGTGGAAAACAAAACGAATGCTAGTTAGTAGTGAATGTTCAGAACAGGGTAACCGATAATGCGCAAACGCAGACTCTATGGCTAAAACGATACATTTTCTGTCAATCAGGGTTACGAAATCAGCCCTGAAAAGTTACGGAAACGGCATTTTGGGAAACGGATATTTTGAGATGGACATTTCGAAAAACGGATATTTTGAGTAATTTGGAAAACGGAAATTGTGGGAAAACGGGTGTGGGTGTGGGTACTTATATTGTTAACGTACATTTTGGGAAGTGATCTTCATACATGAGTACCACTGACCTGGTTGATGTCGATGCCTGCTGTCCAGCGCGGTGGCAAGCGCAGCTCTCAGATGCGTCAGCTGATCCAGCAACGTATCAGCTGATCTAGCGACTCCAGCTGCAGCTCGCAATCCCTCCAGCTCTCCAGCTGCTAGCGCCAGCTCGTCTCCCTCGCTGGTGGCGGCCCCGCCCGCGTGCTCGAGCAGAAGGCGCGCTGGTGTGGTGCCGTTGACCGCACACACGTGGTGGTAGAGTGCCGCTAGAGAGTCGGCCGCTTGTTGTAACGCGGGAGCTGCGGAGGCTAACGCTCGGCCCGCGCCTCCCGCTAGTGCTCGGAGCAGTTCCGCTTCCGCTTGTAGCGCTGCGCCACGGACCTTAGTAATCAATTGTAGAACTTGTTAAATGTTCACTGAACATACCGCTTAAAATTTAGTTCGCAAATTAAGGCTATTACTAGATGGTAAGACTTTTCCGCAAAGTTCGTTTAGGTATCTACCACCGCTTTGCCAGTTATTCTGCCGCCAAGCAGTAGTGAGCAAGCACTATTGTATTCCGGTTTGAAGGGAATTATAGCTAGTGAAATTAATGGGCAAGTGAGACTTTATGACCTGATCTAGCAGTGTAGAAATGTTCTACTAGACTGTGTGATGTCTCAGGATGACGTGCACAGTGCAGTGTCACGCGAAACTTCAATTTAGCGATATTGACGCTGCATGTTATGGGTGGCCGTGACGCTTAACATCAGGTGAACGAGTAGCTCGTCACGTCATTCATTATAAAAACCGTCCTTAAAAGTTGAAACACGTAAATTCCTTTCTAGTATAATTAGGCTGCATTTGTGGTGTATAGTCTACATGTATGCATACCTCAGCCTCAGCCACCCGGTCGGCCAACGCGGCCAACTGCGCTCGCTGCAGCGCCGCGGCTCCCTCTGCGGGCGGCGCGGCGGCGGCCAACTCGGCCAACGTGGCGCCAAGCCCGCCCAACTCGCCGCCCGACACGCGCCACCACGTCAACCATTTGGCCGCGCGCGCCGGGACTCCACCGCTCTCCGCCGCACCCTCCTCCTGTGTTAAACATTTATTTATACGGCTAATTAAAAATACTTCATTTTATTTTGAATTTTTCTTGCTATTTTTCTCTTTCTGCAATCGCCTGAGCAATGAGCAGAAGTGTATGTGTGCATTTGTTACCTTATATCAGAATCTATGTAACTACTAAACTGATATTGATGAAATTTGGAATGTAGATAGCTTATAATATTATCCTGGATTAACACATAGGATAATTTTTTCTTTCGGAAAATTAACCCGTCCCGTGAGAAAACATAATAAATTCAACTTTAATAATTATTCCTTGATTAAATTCACTCAAAACTCGGTATAAATAAACTTTACATATTTTTTGAAACCTGCCCATACTATTCTACTAATATTACAAATGCGAAAGTTTGTGTGGTTGTATCTGTGAGTACTGACCGCGGGAGCTCGCTCTACGTGTGCGCACTAGTGTTGCCATGTCAAAAACCGGGACGACGGTGATTCCATTTTAAAAAAACAGTAGATTCTAAAAAATACGTTAATTAAGTCAGGAAAAATACGGTGTACTAATTTTTAATAAAACAACTATTTTACCGTACAAATTGTGTTAAACTCGCTACCACCAAAACAATGACTAAGAAAGTAAGTTTATATTTTTAATGCAATGTAACTAAAATATGTACTTAGGTAATTCTTTTAAAAACACTTGAAATGAAAACGTTTAATATTTAAATAATAATATTTATATTAAAATATAAACAAAATATGGCTAACGATTACGTCGGATGTCGTTCTTCCGGGAGCTTTACGTACACGCTTCGAGACGCACCGCCGTTTTCTTTCTTTCTACAAATATTCGTACTTCTTCAAATGAGGCATTTTATTTTAAAAAAAAAACACTAGTTCCGTTTCATTTCTAGATGGCGCTGTGAGTACATAGTTTAAACCTTTCAAACCGCAGAGTAGTTTAAACATAAGAAAATGCTTAGACTATCCACAAAGAAATGTCAAATTCAGTTGAGTGGACCACAAGTACATTGTCTGTAGGGGTCTGTAGTATCTCCTAAATAGTCTGTGGTGCATTCTTATTAAGTAAATTGATGTACAGTAGGTCTGCGAGATAGATAAACGTTAATATTATGATCCAAAATAAAGCCAAGGTATCCCGCAATGAAGCTAAAAAAAACGAAAGAGTTTAGAGTTGTCAGTCAGTATCGTGACACATTTCCATTAACCTGTGGTCTATGCTTGAAACAGTGACAGTGACAGATTTTAGCAAAAGCCACAACTAGCGCCATCTATTGAGTCATGCATAAAATACAATTTCTTTTTTTTAATAAAACACCTCATTACAGTAGATTTTGTCACCGTTGTCATGCTTCGACGGTAGGTGGTAAATAAATGCTGATTACGGTGCATTTGCCGTAATTACGGTGCACATGGAAGCACACTGCCCACCCTGTGTGTGTGTGTGTGTGTGTGTGTGTGTGTGTGTGTGTGTGTGTGTGTGTGTGAGTACTGACCGCGGGCTCGCACTCGCGGTGGAGCGCAGTGAGCGCGGTGAGGCGCGAGGCGGCGCGCGCGAGGCCGGCGCGGAGCAGCGCCGCGGCCGCGCTCTCGCTCTCCGCCGTCACCTGCGCGGCGCGCATCGACACCGATAGCTGGCCCTGCAACACGAGCGTACTACGTACAGAACAATGCGAGAGGAACATTCCAGCTGGGGGGACATGTTTGCGCCGAAACACAACACAAAGTGGCGGACACAGAGAAACATGAAAGGGGGGCGCCGATAGACACCTTGAGCTAGGGGTGTGTAAAAGAATGCCAGCTAGTTATGTACTTTTCATTGAAAATAAGTTACGAAAGAAATCGGACACAATTTTCTATGATTACCGTATAATGTAATGTTACACAATGAATTGCATTTGCCTATTCTTTTCTTTTTCTTCCTTTGTTTCACTAGGTGGACCGGCAATCTGGTTAAACCAGGCGCTGTGTGGGGGAGGCCTATGTTCAGCGATGGACGTCTTCAAGCTGTTAATGATGATTCTTTCTGCCAAAGTGGTCAATCTCTTGGTCAATAGGACATTCAATGCCGAGATGAGTATTTAGAAGAGCTATGCCGTTGAGTCGAACCTCCTTCTCCGTCTTAACCATGATTATGTACGCCTAAACGTTGGAAATATTCTCTCTACAGAACGCGCCCTAGAATATCCAAAGGATATTTATATCCACCACTGAACACAATTCAACAAAACTACACCTTATTCGATAGACAGTAAGACTCACATTCTCATTGTGCGCCTGTTCGAGCTGTTTCTCAAGACGCGAGATCTCGTGGAGGTGCACTTCAGAGAAGAGGTCGGCGTGGTGGTCACCCATCGCAGACGCAAGCTCGGCGGATGATGAACCACCGGGCTCGCCTTCGTCTTCTGTACCGTCTTCTGGCATACCTGAAAGGGAAGAATATTAAGACCAATAATTAGGATATGCAATTTACGACTGGAAGACATGAAATAACAATCTTTCTTCTCTTACCTCGTATACTGTACGCCAAATTGGTAATATTATAGGCGGCTTCTCTGCTAAGGTGTGCGTCCAATTCCTTCTTCGCTGCAAACTTGGCCTCTCTCTCGGCTTGAAGCGCTTCAAGCGCCTCCGCCAGCTGCCGTTCAGCGATGCGACGCAATGCTGCCGTTTCTTCGGCGGTCGCCCGCGCATTTTCTGCCTCTTCCCGCAATTGACGCACTTCATGCTTTAGCCCTTCGAACTCAACCTGAAAATGAGAAATTTCTGCATTAATGACGTGGTAATTAGATCAATATCATACGGTAGCACGCACACAAAATGAATGATTGAAAATTCATAAAAACTAATGAATCGTCTCATCTGCACCCCGATTCCCAACCCGTCGAAAACGTTTCGATTCGAGATCAACATTCTCCGTTTCCTTCATCCTGAATGTAGATGAAGGAGACGGAGTGCGTAAATTTCGAATAGAAACTTTTTCGATGGGTTGGGAATCGGGATGCTGACGTCACGGAATTTCCTTTCAAAGTAAAACATTTCGATGGTTTCTGAAATGTGTGATCGTTTCTTTTTTCTTTCCTTTTAAATGGAAACACCCTGAGGTTACAGCGTGCAAAATTAGCTCACAAATCTTGCCAGATCAACAAATATAAATCAACAGCAATAAAAAAATCACGAAAAATAAACAAAAGCATGTAACTACTCAATAGACCTCACCTGGGACGATCTCAACGCGGACACTTGTTTCTGGAGCGATATATTCTCGTCCTCCAAGTTCTCGATATCGACTAGTAGCCGCTGCTCCCGTTGCCTCGCCTCCCTCAGTTCAGAGCGGAGCGCGGCTCGCTCCGACTCCCGCGTCGCCTTGTCCTGACCGAGCTCTGAGCTCTCCGTGAGAAGGCGGTCTCGCTCGCTGATGACGCGGTCCAGTTCATGCCGTAACTGGAAAACAATTAAAGAAATTAACTCGGCGAGTAGTTTTATTTTGAGGAATTCTGTAGATTTCCAAGAAATCAATTGTTATTAGACCCCTCGCTCCCCACACGGTTAATAAAACGAACGACGAACAGTAATACCTGAAAATCATATCAGAAACAAAGGTCTATTCCGGTTTAATACCCCAAAACGATCCACTGCTATTCTATTTTCAAATGAAATTCGTGGTCCCCAAATGCCCCTAATCATTTTATGTTCCGGTTGGATCCATCGTGGTTACTTATTGACATGTACTGATAACAAAAAATGCAGATTTGAGCAAAATTACAGTTCCCCACTTCAGTATTTCTTACACAGATGGGGTAATTGCATTTATGATAATTGAAACAGTGTAATGTTTCTGAGTAAATAAAACAAATGACAGTGATTTTTGATTACGATTTGATCCTAGGGGAGCTATAATCATTAATTATTGGTGAAACCTACAACGATTGATTACCCTTAGAGCAATGAATCGCACTAATCAGGGACAAATATCGCCCTTGTGAGAAAAAGACAAACTTTATAAGAAATATAAGACGGTTTTGTACATTAAAAATAGACACTTTGACCTTTGACTTCATTGTAGATGAAAGTGGATTTAATGCCAGTAAAGTTGTTAAAAGTTCAAACTAGCTGCTAACACGCAACAGTTGACAACAATGAAAAGCAAGAGGTTTCAAAAAAAATTGGCGAATCATCGAAACCACCGCAAGTTATCTTTTCTCTGAGCAAGATATTGTGTTAATTTGCCAAAAATACGCCCTTCAATGCATATATTGTTTATATTTTAAAGACGAATTTGATTGTCCATTGTACCAAAATAACAAATCTCTCGACATTAGTGTCGAATGTTGACGTCATGCAAAACAATCTGGATTCAATAACATACTTCTTGAAGGTAGCTTCGACATTTTGAAGACGGTTACTCCACGAACACTACAAACTACGCAATACAGTGATTACGCCATTTACGCCAAAGCTCATGTGCCTTAATTTCAGGATGTTAAACTGTTGAAGAGTACATATAGAGCAGGATTGAAATAAAAACACAGATTTATTCAGCTTCATGGATAACAACAATTAAATTGTAAGGCTCTCTTGTTTTGAATCGTACGCGACTCAACTGTTATATAAAGTTACAAATACTACAAAATAATAGCTCATACATACGAATGTTTCAGGTAATGTGAGAGGTGAACATTACACGAAGTTAATGGCCCATGCGACTTTCATCTTACGTCTGTAAATGACGGAAGTTGCATAACCGCGGAACATTACTGATGACTTTATACTTGAAAATATTTTAAACGAAGTTATTTTCCAGTGTACTAAACTTATTGAATACTAGCTGCTTCCCGCGACTTCGTTCGCGTGGAATGATCTACATACAGTGGTGAATATAGCTCAAGGAATAATTAGGGCAGCATAAATTAAATATTATAATAAAATTGATCCTGCATTACACACGTGCAGTCAGTGTACAGTCGTTAGAACTGCATGCCGACTGCAAGCGGACTGCGCAGTCGGTTGGTATTTTCAATGGAGCTATGTCAACTAATAACTGTACTGTTTGTCTAATTACTAGTCAAATGAGACTTTATGACCTGATCTAGCAGTGTAGAAATGTTCTAGACTGTGTGATGTCTCAGGATGACGTGCACAGTGCAGTGTCACGCGAAACTTCAATTTAGAGTTCCGATAGTGACACTGCAACTGTTATGGGCGGCCGTATCGCTTAACATCTGGTGAACGACTAGCACGTCACGTCATTCAATAGCATAAAAAAACTGCAATTTTGCAGCTGGCATGCAGTTCAAATGCAGCCCGTCTGGCTAAACCCTTAGCAAACTGCAGTGGCAATGGACTAGTCATATCTGCCGCAGAACTGTGATAAGTTTTGGAATATAGCATATAGGGGAAATAACGTTTGACGTAACGTAATGTTTTATGAAATTAATAGAATTAATAATAGCAATATTTGAATGCGTCTCAGGCCCGTATTAGATAACAACGCAGTCGTAAATCGGTGCTCAAGTCGAAATTTCATTGCTAAAACACGACCTTAATACGGTACTTTTATATGCTATAGCCCATAACTACATATAGATATTATAGGTATGAGCACTAGTTCAGAAGTCAAAAAGAAAACAATCATGTTTCCTTTTAAAACATTATGGAAAATCGAGTCCAAGGACTCGAGCAGCGGTTAAATATAACGATCCAATATCAACATGTACAGTTTGTACTCCCAAAACTAATTGCTTATTGAAGGGTCAGCGCTCAGACAAAAAAATTATAAAGAAGACGTAGACGGCACGCTCGTGTTTACAAAAGTAATCCTACTAATCCTACTTCCTATTATCCTATCCTACTATCCTACTACTATAATACCTATTATAAATGCGAAAGTTTGTGTGTGTGAATATTTGTTACCTTATATCTCCGTAACTACTGAACCGATTTGGATGAAATTTGGAATGTAGATAGATTATACGCTGGATTAACATATAGGATAGGGACTTTTTATCCGCGGGTAACACCGCGGGGCGCAACTAGTAACACATAACAAAGCCATTAATTTTCCACCAGCAGTATCCTCGACTAAGAATGATCTAATCTAATAAGTGCGCCGCATCGTGCGTGCGTCTACTTATAATTTGAGGATTAGAATATGTACAATCTTGATCGCCGCTCAAGAATACTTATGGGTGAACTGTACGGTATTCGGTATTACTTTCAGTGGCTTCATTATCTAGTTCTACGTGAGCCGTCTGCTTATTCTTTCAGTCTGAGGGCCAGCGACACAAACAGCGTTAAACAAGCACTCCGTTGATTGCGCCCTACCTATTTTGTAAATTAATGGAACGGGCGCGGCCGGCGCTCGTAAAACCTTATTAGGCTAGCTATTTGGCAAGCTCCCTTAGTTTAACCTGAATGTATTCTAGTGTACAGACTGCAACGGTAGTATTCAAAACGTTACCTGCAGTATTACGTTCATAGTTGTATTTTTGTGATCTTGTGTATCTTGATTTTATATTTTCTATTTTCGACTTTTTTTCTTCACGATTATAACTGGGTGTGGTTAATTTGTCTTACTGATTTGATTTTTTTATGTTGTTTTCATCGGTTTTAATATCGGAATATATGAAAATAGCTTTCAGTTTACGTAAAGAATACACAGGTCAACGTACAATAGTTTGTTGAATTATGAAAATTTGTTTGAGAAGTATACAGATACATCGAGTGATCCTACCCTCTATTTCTTAAGAATCGTATTAAAATTATTGTATATCAGCCGCTTCGCCGAATTTTCATTGGGTAATAGAATACAATAACAATCCCCAACTACCCGCATATATTTTGTTTTTGAGGTCACAGAGTAATTAATATACATACCAACTTATCTGTGCGATTGAATACTCCGTTTTCTTATTTAAATAGGTCGTTCCCTGCTCTATAAGAAAGAGATGACGAAAAATCAACCGAACAGATAAATTGGTGGCACTGAAAATGTCCGCTAGAAACTGTTGGGTCAATAAGTAATGTAGCAACATTAGAGACAGCAGATTTGTTTACAAATAATCAATAGTTTGTAACGGATGTCAACGTTACATTAATTTTTAGTAATAACTGGTAATAATAAAAACAAATGTTCATTCGTTCGTTGTAACCATGTTGTAACTTGTAACTTCGTTTAATGTACTCACGTTTTACGTGACATGCCATAATGAATGTGCATTTTAAATGCATACTTGACACAGGGGATTTGCTACAAACACGTCTGGACTGGTGCCCATCAATATGTTAGCAAGGCTGGATTTTTATTTTGCCAGACTTTACTATACAGACACTTTTTGACTTTACATACACTTTTGAAGGTCTACAATAATAATTTAAAGACTATGCAAAATATATTATTTTTAATCTACTACAGGAGAAACACAAGAGGACCGACCCACAACTGGGATCGTTAGGCTTCTGGGACCACAAGTTTATATCAATATAACGGCACATAAATCAGATGCTAATGATATCAGCGTAAGTCAATGTCAAGGGGTGAGATAGCGACGAGGCCGGCTAGCCAGGTGAGTCAGCGCAAACAGCCGTCATTAGGCACGGCGATAACAGATATGACCTGTATCCAACTGGGCCTGGACTGGATCAGTCACGCTATATGCAAGCAGTATGACTTGCTCGACTGAGCTGACTGAGATTTTCTGTATCAAAATGTACCTATGTGAATCTGTCACAGATGCTTATAAGGCTTAGACAAGTCGGATAACCATAGAAAAAGCCGTGAGTATCAGTGAGTAAATTGTGCTGAAACCATATAGCATGGTGCGACCAACAACTTTACAAGGCCAAGGCTAAAACATTAAGGGTATAGGGAATAGTGAAACTACAGATGTGAGGTTAACCTTTATAATCTTTGACCGTAGTAGTGGACTGAAACACTAGAACTTGCCAATGATAATTGTTAAATTGCAGACTAGAGCTTTAAGTACTTCCCCCCAAATACACCGTACAAAACTGAAGTTTAAGAAATATTCAGTAAAACCTGCCCAACCTAAAAACGGTCGGCGTGTTCCGCCGCGCGGTTCCATACCCGGTGACTGTTCCGTGACTAACGTGCTATAGCGCGCTAAATCAGTTTTTCAACTAATGGAAATAGCTTCCTATTGAATATACTTTTTGTCGTTATTACAATAGTTTTTGTGAGCTTCGGAAACTTAGCTTTAATGTAGATGAAGCTACACAATTGTGAAAGAGTCCCAGGAGATTTATAAGTTTAACAGATGTGTTCTATTTGTGTTAGGACAAAGCTCGTAAATCGAAATCATAAATCTGTAAGAACTACTTATTGAAACCCATGATATAAGGGAAGATTTATGGTGCGTCTACCATTAAACCTATATTTGGCGCATAATTCGAACCATATTTGTCCCCCTGGCGTCCTGCCAGTGGCTAAACAAGTGTCAACAATGTTCCATTACTCGTGTAAACACGTCCGATGAAATACGACCCCCGTCCCGTTCTACAAACTGTACAAGTGTACACACACACAATTTAATACAGGAATAAAATAATCCAAACATTACCTCATCCCCTCCATTCATTTTTTAATATTCGACGATTCCGTTAACTATAACATTATTTACATTACGCACACACTTGGCACAAACACTAAATTGTCCGCATGATTGGGGAGACACTAACGCACGGAGAGACAGTGCATTTCTAAAAAACTACACACCATTGAGTAAACTCAGATGTGTGAATCAAGGCCGGGCAAATAAAAGTGTATTTCTGGATCAGTGTTATGGATTCCCGCCGGCTGCGCTTACGCCATTCGAGGCATTACATCACTCTTGATAGAGGACTTTTTCGCGTTTATAAACTAAAAAGATTTATCACGGTTGTCGTATTATCGAAATGATCGCGACTGAAACGTTTTCATGTGAGAAAAACAGTCAGTGCAGTGGAATGGGGCGTCTCGCGCGCGCTGCTCTCGGGACCCGATGATTCACACCAATTGCTCCCGTTTGATTAAACGAGCGTAGGCACTATCCGTCAGAAAACGTCTGGAATACATTATTTAATCGCATAATGAGGACTGGAATGACTTTAAAATTTCAGATGACTTCGTGCGGGCACTTATTGGTGGAATTACTTTATCAAAGAGAATATGAATCAGCATATGAATGCGTAGTATATTTTATAACCGTTGGAATGAAATAAGTCTGGTCGTCGGAGTTACTCGCGCACGAGAGACCAACGATCACTGATAAAGTATATGCAGTGATGCATGCATGCGTTATCAGACGAGACATGTTAATTGCCTTAAATTTCATAATTAACTTCCTGAATTCTGAATTGATAATACGAAGAATCCATGGAGCCACTGCAATTACGAAGAGTAATCAAACATCAAGGCAATAATGTCTGCCTAAGCCTACAAGAAGAGATGATATTTACGGGGAGGACAAAATGAGGGGACTCCTGACATGAAAAAGATGCCAACAGCTATATTGTAAATTTCGAATACATGCAGCCGTTATGGGTAGCCCTAAGAAGGTTTGCTCGTCACGTCATTAATTTTCACATAAAAAAAAACGAATAAAAGACAAGATCAGGATATATCCAGATTTCACTTTGACTCAGAAGGCCTAACCATTTTCTCTAAGGTTTAAGCCAACTCAGAAGGCCTAACCATTTTCTCTAAGGTTTAAGCCAATCAGCTTTTGATTGGCTTAGAGAGTGACACACAGTCTGCATCTCGGCCAAGTGTAACTGCCAAATACAGTTTAAAGGCAGTTAAAATGCAGTAGATGGCACTGCCTGCTGCATGTCAGCACACAGAAGTACCGATTTACGATGCGATCTCGAAGTTATGAAGCGTTATGAATCACACTCGCACTGTTGTACCAACATAGCCACACCCCCTTGACTTTAAAATGCATTTGATTTTGCAGTTGAAATGTAGACCCATATTCTAAAACGGCGCTACACGGTGGTTCGTCCCCATACAAGAGGTTGGACAAAGGGTCCTCAAAAAGAAGTAGTTATGTCACAAAATAAAATATGCCATTCGATGTGCATTATATCAAGCGGCAAAAAATATGACGTGAACGCATTTTAAACTATAACTCCAATTTCAAATTGGTGGCACTCTACAGCATTGAATATGTTACAGTTTTATGATATTAAAAAATCCTATAGAAGGTTTTCCCGGTGGTAGGACTTTTCTGCAAAGTTCGTCTAGGTAGGTACCACCGCTTTGGCAGTCATTCTGCCGCCAAGCAGTAGTGTGCAAGCACTACTGTGTTCCGGTTTGAAGGGCATTGTAGCTAGTGAAATTACTGGGCAAATGAGACTTTATGATCTGATCACTCCATCTAGTAATCTGATTACTAGACTGTGATGTCTCAGGATGACGTGTGCAGTGCAGTGTCACGCGAAACTTTATTGTATTAAAGTTCCGAGTGACACTGCAACTGTTATGGGCGGCCGTGTTGCTTAACATCAGGTAAACGACTAGCTCGTCACGTCAATCATTTTTTAAATTCATTCAATCGCATAAAAAAAACAAAAAAGGTTCTGATTGATAAAATTACACTTATAACCGACTTCAAAAAAGGAGGAGTTTCAATGCAGACTGACAAAACAGACTGTATATATGTATTTTTTTATGTATGTTCACCTATTTCTCTGAGATTTCTGGATCAATTTACGTGCTTTTTTGTTTGGTAGCACGATGGTCAAGTGAAATTTGGTGCAGATCTGATGAAAATCTTTGGAGATATACAACAGAAGTTCTCAATTATTAAATCAAAATAACTGGAGAAAATATGTCATCCAAGTAGTTTCAATATGAAATTAAGGATCGCTAACGTGGGGCAATTAAAGTCGATTTAACGTCTTTTATACAAAAGATATCCTAGAAAAAATAGGACGAATTAAATAGCGATGCTCACCTGTTTACTTTCACTTTCAAGTTCCAATATCTGTAGTGTGAGTGAGCTTTCCATAGCTGCAGATTCGTTGATGAGTGCATTTTCCTGTTCTATCCCGCTTCTAGTTGTTACCTTCTGAGTTGAATCTAGTTTCATCAGCGCCTGGAAACAAAAGACACACAGATAGTTTCATATTTTTTAATAAGGGCCTTGTGCTTGTATGCATGATAAGGCCCACCCGGTGGGAAGTGGTCATAGTGGCCTATGGACTTCTGTAACTGTGGAAGTGTCACAAATGCGTTGCTTACCCTGCTAGGTTTAAGCACGGATGGTAGACAAAATTGTCTTTCCCCGTTTTACATCACTTTCTTCATACTTGCTTGGAGTAAAACAGGGGAAAGTCAGTTTTGTCTACCAGCCGTGCTAACAGTAGGGCTTTTTTAACCCTTTAGCTTCAGCCAAACTTTCACGTCAAATACGCGGGACGCAGGAGCAAAGCGGGAGCGCTGGGTCCTACGCAACTACAGCGCAAACCGTGAACTTGAGTTGCGTGTGTTCAGCTCGCTCGCCAACGCGTTGTTCAAGGCATCGTCCACGTATACGAGCAGCGTCCACCGCGCGGCTGACACTCCCGCTTCGCGTCCCGCGTACCGCTTATTTGAAGCGCAGGTTTGGCCTTCACTTTGGAGATAAAACAAAAGAGGGAAAGTAAGGTTCTAACTCCTCAAAATTAGGCATATTAGAGGTAGTACTCACAACTTGCTATAAGCCACCTCTTAAGCCTCCTTCTCATTATTACAACTGTGATCACTGAATATTTGTTTCCTCAACTTTAAATAATTAACATATTTAAGTGACTGTTACTATTTTAAGTTGAGATCAATACTAGAGGCACAGATAATATAATACTATAGGTTAACTATAATCAACAATCTGTGTTAGGGTAGAGCTGAATGTGTTTCAACTTTTTTTTGATCAGACTTAACTTCAAAATACTTTATTTGGAAAACTAAAATAAGTCTACCTAAATTACATAATTACAGTAAAAATTAAAAATGTGTTTTTGGAACACATCCTAAATCAGCCTATACCTGATAAAAATGGTATCATTATCTATTAAATTAATAAATATTTGTGGACATGTAGTGGTGTGCCCCACAGACTGCCGAATTGGCAATATTAGATGAGTCAGTCATCCCCACTCTGTTGCATGTGATGCACCCAAAGGGCTCAATATAAATATAAATGAAGTGATTACAGCGTTACATGGTTTTATGTCACATCTACTATACCCTTAAATAGGTAAAGACACATTGAGCAGCAAGTTCATAGATAAACAAAATAGAATTATGTTATGGTTGACATTGACCAAGCATGATTCAACCGGTTAAACCATCAATCACTACTCCTTTTCAAATTAGTCTGCACAGGTAGCATGGGCTGTAGAAACCAGCATATATCTTCTCTCGAGAAAGTGTTTGACCACGCAAATCAGATCAAACCATTCCTTGCATTTTCGTTAGTCAAATGCTTTCTCAAGAGAAGAGCTATTATGTCAATTTCTACAATTCATGCTACCCGCGCTGAAGAAATTTGAACTAATAGATACTAATAAAATAAAATTGCATAGACAATTTATTTTAAAGAGTGTTACCAAGCAAAAAATAAATCAAGAGATTTGGTAACAACTACAGCAAAAAAAATACAATAGGTTGTGAGTATTAATAGTTACTGATTAAGGAAGTTTGCAAAAACTTTAATTTTACATTCTAATACCCAGCATTATAATTTGACACAAGCTGTAAAGGAAAATTAGTTACACATGTACTTCTTACAATGAAAAATGAACTTTAACTTTTATGTGATAATGTACAAATTACTACAATAGGTATAAATAATTTTAAGTGGTTACTGAAAATGAAGAAAAAGTTACTTTTAGAAGTTTAAATATTTCTACAGGGAATTATATTTACATCCGATACTTCAGCAAATCATTATAGGTACAAACTTTTGCTTTATATTGAGAGAATCTAGGTTATGATTTAACAAAAGTGTTCAATAACTTTCCACTTGTGATTTTTGAAAGTAGTTCAGCACATGCATATTAAATTGTAATCTCTAAAAATTCCGTTTCAGTTCTTCCTATTTATCCGTTAATGCATGAAGAGTGAAAATAATTATAATAAAATGTAGGCCACTAACCTCTTGTGTGATTTCGAGTTCGTGTCTTGTGTTCTCGTAAAGGCCTTCGAGTTCGTCGCATCTTTGCTGCAAGGAACTTTTCTCTTCGAGAAGTACCAGGCCCAGTTGTGCCGATTGTATCTTTTCACTGCTGGCTTGGTCAAGCTCGCGACTCAGTCGCTCGATCTCCACCTTGAGCTCCGCCACCGACAGCTCGTTGTGAGCCGTGGCTGCCATCGCGGGACAGTTAAACGGCTGCGCTATTTATCCTCATAAACAAAGTAAATAATCTCAGAAAAACAACTATTAAAAACGTGTAAAATCAAATTGTTTCTACATTCTTTCTCTTCTCTCCCAAGATAGGTACAAACGTTTTGACAGCTAATCTCTGAACTGGCTGAAAGTGTTGTGACACTGTTAAAAACATTTTCTACCATCAAAATTATAACAGAAATATACCAGTTTAAAATTACAATTTACTAAAATATTTTTATTTGTGTAAACCAGTCTTGCGCAACCCAATAAATTTGGGAATTTTCCGTGACTGATGATATGTGGCGATTTGATTCACCACCTACAAAGGCCTATAGCGAGTATAGTCTATGACAAAGGAGGTAATTGCTAGTTAGTTAGTCTGTGGAATCAGTTTGCCACCACCGCTCTTCCGCACTCGATTGGTTATTATTATTGTTTCGTAAGATTTCACGATACGTACTGTCGGAACTATCTCCGGCACCTATTTGTGTGAAGAAAAGGAATAAAGTTAATTGTACGTGTGCATTGCCAAGTTTCATTTGAAGATGGGAAGAAAGATCCCATATTGGTGACCGTCGACAACACTCGAAGATAAGGATCTTCGGGCAAAAGTACGCGCTAGAGTTCTACGCTGCAACAGAAACATTTGGCTGTAGGAATATTCGGAATTGTAGTTCCGCACGTACCTAATAGCACGTCCCCTGACTGCGTAACTTGGCATAAAGGTCGCCAGATGATAATTGTTCTCATCGCTACCTACGCCATCGCCGTGCAACGATTACCTACGGGCCGCAAAGTATAAATATTTTCGTTTTGTTGCCATTCATCACAACAAACAATCTTACGAAATTAAATTGCGAATGTCACAGACCGTAGTGAATACTACGGCGAACGTCATTTCGTTTCATATCAAGACCGACGTCCGACACCTGCCGGCATAATTTGGCGTTATCGCCACGTCTATGCCTGCCACAGACAGACTAGAAATACTTGCATCTTGCCGGATAGCGACAAGCAAGTCAATTGACAGTGACAGCTCCATCCGCAATCGTGTTGACAGCGTGATTCGAGTTTGACAAGACAGTGGCAGCCCGCAGCAGAGACGCGTTTCACGCAAGTTTTGAATACATACTTTTTATTGTGTTTAGTGGAGGTATATCTATTTGTTTGGACCATTTAACGTTCAAAAGTTGTGTTTATTCTATAATCTTATTTACCAACACAATCATACTTGCTAAGTTAATGTTTACTACATAAGGGTGTAAGTTACATGCTAAATAAATATCGTCTGGGTGTTTGTATTAACCCTGACATTTTATATCTTTGGTATAGGCTTGATTTATGTTTGTTCATTCCGCTCTGCTTAAGAGTGTGGTATCGAGCTCTAGCGTCTTTTAAATTATATATTTACTACAATGGCCGACGAACAACTTCAAGCACAGCTCCAAAAACTTTTGGCAGAAAATGCTGCTTTACAAAAACAACTTGGTCGATGTACAGTGGAGCCCGAGGTATGCAGAGTCGCTGTAAAATTACCTACATTTTGGGCTGATAAGCCAGCTATCTGGTTTGCTCAAGTAGAGGCCCAATTTCAAATCGCCAACATTGTTGGTGATTCAACAAAATACAATTATATAATCGGCCACCTAGATCAGAAGATGGCAGCGGAGGTTGAGGACCTTATTACAAATCCTCCCAATGAAGGAAAGTATGAAAAATTAAAAGAAGCGCTGATACAACGCCTTTCAATTTCCCAAGAGAAGAGGGTTCGCCAACTATTAAGCGATGAAGAACTCGGCGATAGAAAGCCGTCGCAATTCTTACGGCACCTTCGCTCTCTTGCCGGAACAGCTCTCTCAGATGATAACATCATACGTCAACTTTGGCTACGCCGTTTGCCTCAACAAGCCCAGGCCATCCTTGCAGCGCAAGCTGATCTAGATTTAGACAAAGTTTCTGAACTAGCTGACAAAATTGTAGAGGTAGCCCCGGTACCGATCGTGTGTTCCACATCTGCAGCTTCAACCTTAACATTGGATACGTTAGCTCGACAGTTGGAAGAAGTTAGCAATCAGGTAGCCGCACTTTCCAGACAGCAACGCTGGCCCTCACGAGACAGGTCAGTTTCCTCCAATAGGTCTTCACACACATCTAAGCGTTGTTGGTACCACAGAAAATGGGGTAACAAAGCCAATAAATGCATCTCACCATGTGATTGGAAAACGGGAAACTCCACCAACAATCAGTAGTGGCGGCAGCTGATTGTCCAAACTATGGCCGCCGCCTTTTTGTCACAGACCAAGTAACCAAGCGACGGTTTCTAATCGACACTGGGTCAGACTTATGTTGTTTTCCGCATCGCTGGCTCCCATCACGTAGGCAAGCAACAAACTACGATCTAAGTGCAGCTAATGGAAGCTGTATACAAACTTTTGGTACAGTTAACCTCAAGCTAAATTTTGGGCTACGCCGTGATTTCACTTGGCAGTTTGTGATAGCTGATGTCAGTACAGCCATCATTGGCTCTGATTTTTTAGCTTTTTATCACCTTCTGCCTGACTGCCGCAACAATATGCTTGTTGATGGCACTACTGGGTTGACATCCATTGCATCTGTCGCCTGCATTGATCAGCCAAGCGTGCGAGCATTAGCTTCTGGCAACTCCATTTACACAAAGCTTCTGTCTGAATTTCCAGATATTGTTCGACCACCCGGCTTACCCAGAGTGATAAAGCATGATACGGTGCATTATATTAAAACCACGGATGGACCACCTGTGTCCTGTCGCCCCCGTCGCCTAGCACCACAAAAACTTGTTACGGCCACAAAAGAATTCGAGGATATGGTCAGATGCGGTACGGCGCGTCCGTCTAAAAGTGCTTGGTCATCGCCATTACATATGACTGTCAAAAAAGACAACACCTGGCGTCCTTGCGGCGACTACCGCGCCCTGAATGCCAGGACGGTACCAGACCGATATCCGGTTCGGCACATAAATGACTTTGCCCATAACCTTGCTGGTGCCCAAGTGTTTAGCACTTTAGATCTTGTTAAGGCGTACCACCAAATTCCGGTACATGAAGAAGATATCGCAAAAACTGCCATCGTTACCCCGTTTGGCCTCTTCGAGTTCCCTTACATGACCTTCGGGCTACGAAACGCGGGACAAACTTTTCAACGTTTCATCGATGAGGTCACGCGGGGCCTCGAGTTTTGTTTTCCTTACGTGGATGACATTCTCGTCTTTTCAAAAGACGAATGTTGCCACTTGGAACATCTGCGTATCTTATTCAAACGCCTGCAGGACTATGGGGTAGTAATAAACCCATCTAAATGCGTTCTAGGAGTCAGTGAGGTGATTTTCTTGGGCTACCAGGTCAGCGGGGACGGTACTCGCCCCCCGCAAGACCGAATAAAAGCATTGCTAGATTTCCCACCTCCTGAAACGGTACAAGGTATGCGCCGATTCCTTGGCATGCTCAATTACTACCGACGTTTTGTACCGCGAGCTGCACAATTCCAGGCCCCTTTGATTGAGGCATTGGTCTCGACCAATAGTAAGGGTACGAAACCGTTCCCTTGGTCACCCGAGCTGCTTCAACAATTTGAGGCCTGCAAGAATAGCCTTTGCAACGCGACGTTGCTGCAACACCCAGTTGACGACGCCAGCTTAGGGCTCTTTACCGATGCGTCCAGCATTCACATTGGGTCCTGTTTGCAACAAAAGGTAAATAACCAGTGGTACCCTCTTTCCTTTTTTAGTAAGAAGTTGACTCCGCAACAAACTCAGTGGCCAGCATACTACAGAGAATTATTGGCCGTATACGAAAGCGTTCAACATTTTCGATATATCTTAGAAGTCCAACACGCCACAATATTCACAGACCACAAACCACTTTTGTATGCATTCTTACAACGGAGAGAGAAACTCCCTCCACCACAATTAAACCAGCTTTCTTTCATTAGCCAATTTACTACTGACATACAGTACATAAAAGGAGAAGACAACGTAGTGGCTGATGCTATGTCACGCATCGATATCGACGCCATTTCTCTGGAGCAAGATTTCGATTCTCTATCAAGATCGCAGGCATCTGACCAGGAACTTGCCAATTTAATACAAAATGGATCTGGCCTCACCTTAACTAAGATCAGTTTACCAGAAGCCAACATTCCAGTTTTCTGTGACATTTCCACAGGCAAACCGCGTCCGTATTTGACCCCTCCATTTCGCCGCGCGGCTTTCAATAAGCTGCATAACTTAAGCCACCCGGGAGCTCGAGCCACTACGCGTCTTGTGATGGACCGTTTCGTCTGGCCTTCTGCAAGGAAAGATTGCAGAACTTGGTCTCGATCTTGTGAAGCGTGTCAACGCAGCAAGGTTTCTAGACACAACTCAGCTCCTCATGGTGAATTTAATCTACCGTCTGGACGTTTCATGCATGTTCATATTGACATCGTTGGCCCGTTACCCGTTTGTAACGAATATCGTTATTGCTTAACAGCAATAGACAGGGTGTCTAGGTGGCCGGAGGTCTGGCCTATGCGTACTATTACGGCAGAGGAGGTAGCTGAAACATTTACCCGAGAGTGGATTCCCCGCTATGGTGTTCCCGTGATAATCACTACAGATCAGGGTTCACAATTTGAATCTGATTTATTTCACAGAATGCTGCTTCAATTTGCCACCAAGCGCATAAGAACCACCTCATATCATCCCTGCGCAAACGGGATGATTGAGCGGGTACATCGACAGCTGAAGGTAGCCTTAATGTGTCATCGCGATTCGTGGGTAAGAGCACTTCCAATGGTTCTCTTGGGAATGCGTTCGGCATTTAAAGAGGATCTCGATGCCACAGCAGCGGAAATCCTATACGGCGAGCCTCTCAGGCTTCCTGGGGAATTATTAGTTCCTTCTACTGCACCTGAAAATTTCCGTGATATTGCTGATTTTGTAGTGCAACTACGACAAAAAATGTCGACAGTGCGTCCACTGCCAGCTACCCGGCATTGCGAAAAATCCTCCTTTATTTTTAAGGATCTCGCAACAGCTTCATATGTTTTCCTGAGAGACGATACGGTACGTCGGGCTCTGCAGCCTCCTTACACTGGACCATTTAAAGTGCTAGAACGTTCACACGATGGAAAAACTTGTACTATTAACATAAGAGGTAACAAAGTTGTCGTAAGCGTGGACAGGCTAAAACCTGCTTTCATTGATCATCTAGATCACCAGCTGACCCAAGCCGAACCCATGCTTCCTATACCCTCTCAGCCAGCCGCCCAAGTTGGATTGCCGCAATTGCCCAAGTCGTCTATGCCACAACAAATCACGTCAAATAACATACCAGTAAAACAGCCTTATACCACACGCTCGGGCAGACGCGTTAGATTTAAGAATTTTGACTGATTTCATTTATATTCGTATTTGTGTGTTATTATTCTCCTATTTAATTTGTTGTGTTATTATTATTATTGATTTAAATGTATGTTTTAGCCGTGGCTATTTTTCTCCGTGGGGGGGTGGTGTGGCGATTTGATTCACCACCTACAAAGGCCTATAGCGAGTATAGTCTATGACAAAGGAGGTAATTGCTAGTTAGTTAGTCTGTGGAATCAGTTTGCCACCACCGCTCTTCCGCACTCGATTGGTTATTATTATTGTTTCGTAAGATTTCACGATACGTACTGTCGGAACTATCTCCGGCACCTATTTGTGTGAAGAAAAGGAATAAAGTTAATTGTACGTGTGCATTGCCAAGTTTCATTTGAAGATGGGAAGAAAGATCCCATAGATACTTTGTATTCAATAATTTTCTGCCATTGCCTCCACAACCTTGATATGGTTATCTCTACAATAGGAGATTTTCAGGCAACCAGATTTAAAAAAAATAAGTTCTTGAAATCGTTGCTGAGTTCCCGATATTTCGGAACTGTTACATGCACCATGTTCATGGGTACACTGAAGATGCGGGTGGATGATCAAAACACGGTAAAGATCCCGTAAGTAATATTATAAACGTAGTGAACAGCCGTGAAAGTTTAAAACAGTGTTTTAAGTTCTTTAAAATCCGTAAGATGGCGTTGAGGAGACACGGCCGCGAATCACAGACCTAGACTTTTTTGTGGCGTGAATAATTATCACTACCATGTCTGTGGTTCTGAAGATTTATGCCAAAGCCACAGGTTAGAGAAAAAAACAATACTGTGATTTATGCATAGACCATAAACAGCTACTCTCTGCATCTATGTCCACGCTGTAAAGCAAAAGCAGGGAAAACTGTGACAGTGTGACCATCTGTACATTGCAGAGTCTGCCCTAAATAGGCTAAAATTCTGCCCACACTTTAAATTCTCCCAGAAATATGCTCCGTCTTGTAATAGTAATAATACAAGGAAAATAGTAGAAATATTTTTCCTTAGTATTTACTTATATTTATTTTAAAATATCAAGGAATTATTAAATAGGAACCCAAAATTCATGTAGAAATGAAAAATAGGAGGCAAATTTTCATTAATCACCTAATCAACGTTATTTATATTCCTCTTTATTTCATCATACATGGATTTTACATTCATATTTTTTCTAATCATGTCTTTACTTGGCGTGAGGGTGCAACCAGCTTGTAATTTGCTAGTAAAATAGATAAACCCTTTAATCATAGAGTTCAACGAAACCCAGAATAAGGGGTAAGGTAAGTAGGTACCTACCTACCAGAGGCCGGCATTCGCTGCGTCTTCCGGTTCGTGATCGCCACTCGAGAACCTTTATACCCCATCGGTTGCCAGTTCTAGGAGCGATGTGGCCTGCCTATTGCTAATTCTAAGAGCTATCGGTCACTTTAGTTCTCCTGCGGATCTGTGTGGTAACCACGATTCCCACCAAATATTGAAGTCAATGAATTAAGATTTCGTAGCTATATTTCTGAATTTTATTTCAAAATAATAAAAACTCCTAAATCACTCAGAATTTTAAGTAGCCACTGCCCTGTGAAGCGCAAATCTGCCTAAATGGCAGAAATCTACAACAAATGGTCACACTGGTGAGTAAAGTAAAAGTGACACTGTGCTATTACAGAAAGAAAAGCCACCTCACAAAAAAAAACAAGCCATATCTCGCCAGCGCCATCTACCTTTGGATGTAGAACTACGTGCCGTCCAGCTGCCAGAAAATCCCCTATTCTACACAATAAAAAAAGTAACTCCACGAGTTAATGTTATTAATGTCACATTCACGACATATCTTTTTTTGTTCATAGGCTCATTAAAATCAATCAATTAAGGATGCTCAATAAAATCCTAAAATACTAATAATCCGTAACTATTTTCGATTTTTAAGTTATAGATAGTGATCAGTAATCAAATGAAAAAAGGAATGGCCGAACAAATCTTAACCAAGTACTTCAGTTTTTTTTAAATAAAATCTTTTTAATGACCCAAAAAAAAATTATGAACGTACTTCTATAAATTTTCAGCGATAACCACACATTTTTTTCACAAGCCATAAAAACCTTACAAAATTGATACATTTTCATGCGCAGACCCAGTTTGACACAGGCGCGGATACAAGGGGCGAATTTATATCATACTTCATCATCATTTTCTCCCATTGCATGTTGAAGTTTTTGTATCTGGCAATTTTTATTGACAGCAATGACCGCTTATTTGACAGTGTTCCTTACAGAGTAGCATTTTTTTTGTTAGCCTGTGGTTTTCCTGCAGTTGTTAGACCAAAGAGTATACAACGCTTCGCTAGTTTTAAACAGACCACACAGAGTAACCAGAGGGAACATCAGTGTATTATTTTCGTACCTATTTTTAAAAAATAGTCATGAGACGCTATTTTATCGATATCGATACTTCATTGAACAGAGTTTTATAAAAGCCTGACACCTAAAATAAACAGAGCTAATTTTCTCTAATTTGTGGGGGGATGATGGAAAGCTCAATTATCTTCGCTGTCTGGAGGGAAAAATACTAGGTACCCCTGATAACTAGAACCGACTTCTTTTGCGTCGTAACTGTATGGCCCAGCTAGTTCAAGAAATAAATAATAGAGCCTAATAATTTCGTTGATATATCATTTCCATCATCATTTTATGGTTGACTAGCGGTTGAACGTCACTAAATGGTTGATATTCCATATATTAAGCACATAAAGAAAAATAATACCTATTATAATATTACTATGCGCTCTAAAGCTTTTAACTGGGATCTTTTTTCCCTGAGTGAGTTTAAGTCGGGAGTGATTAGGTATCTTCTATAGGTAAGCGTGCTCTCGTAGACCGCATCGTCACTTATCGCCAGGTAAGATAGTGGTCAACAACGAAATTATTCCGTACTAACCTAAGCTTTATTGCCGTAACGTTATTCCAGAATGAAAAGTATAATTAATGAGTAATAAAGAGAATGTATTTTTACTAAAGTTTTATTTCAAAATAGCTATTGTAAACAACAAATTATTAATATAAGTAGGTTTGCCCTAAATACAAAGTTCATTGAAGTAGGTTTGTCAAAGGTGGTCATGACGGTTGGCAGAATCTGTGAACAAACAAAACCTTATTTAAATTCTCATTTAAAACATTGTTCATTAAAACAGTAGTAGTTTTACTTACTATTATTTGTTCTGTGTCATTATATCAAATTTCAATCATATGCCCATCTAAAGAGTTGATTAAACCTTAGAGTATAGACTAAAAGCATAGAGAAATCAATCAAAACGATATTATATTTGTACTGCTCACACGTATCGCGACGTCAGTGGCGAAGGAAAGAAACAAACATATAGTAATTAGCTGCGCTTGCAAAAATCACCGTACCATTTTTTCGACTCGAGTCAACTGTTTTATCTATACAAATCTGTCAGACTCATTTACATCAAAGTGTCAACTTCATATAAAAAGTGTTCAAAAAAGTGGTACGCTTGACAGATAATGAAGTTCTCTCTATGCTTTTAGTCTATACTCTAAGGATTGAACCAGTAGGTACTACCTGTTATTGGTTAGTGTATAGTTTTCTACATATAATACATATATATATCGAAATTGTCGATAACCCATCGACACCTGTAAAATCATCTCTAATTTCGAAATGCAAACAACTGGATAACCTTCTTGTGGATTTACGATATGTACCAAAATTCAAATTTTAATTTAATAGCAGCAATCAAATCACCCAATTCTAATCCTGCACAAAATTCTACGTATGTTTTATGTGAACGCAAATCTACTTACACACAAAAATATATCGTAAACACGAAAAGTATTTGCACCATAGAAACTGAATAATTTGTCCTGTGTAAATCTTCTTGAGTATTGGAATATGCTTTCCAAACACATTACACGTCAATGTCCTTATTTTAAATAAGTATTTTGCTAAATTTATTGACTAAACACTAAAATATAATAAAAAAACCACAAAAAACATAGTTTTCTGTAACATCAACTGAAACGTCATTGTACGAGCATGCGTAGTTGCTTCTATCATTGAAGGAACTACGCATGCCCATAAGACGACTAAATAAAATGACACCGGAGAAACAAAACAACTTAAAACTTCGCGCAATTTCTTCACTTGGTAGGGTTGCAATGTTGCAAAGTTGCACTGACCCTGGTACGCATTGGTGTTCGCAAAAGTCAAATTTCGCTCCATCTGTTTAGTCAATTGTTTTTTTCTCTAATCTGTGACAGACCAAGGAGCCCCCCCCCCCCCCCCCCCCCCCCCCCCCCCCGTATCCGCACCTGCGTGCAACAAGTCCCTTCTTAAAGGGGGAGGTGTTATGCATGGGCATGGGCAGTAGTAAAAATAAAAGAATATTTTGAATCATAATTTATATTTAATAAGAATTTTAAAATTGACGATAAATTACATTTGATATAAAAATACATAAAGATAACCAACATTTTATACTGCAACGTGATGGAATTTACCAAAAATGTTAACTAAATTCTCATGTATCTACGTTAGTGGAAGTAGGTGCTGAAAGTTTCTTGCACATCATTGTTATTGTATCTGCTGCATTCGGAGATTGTATAGATTGCTAGTCAACATGAATAATATCACATCAATATCAAGCAAGCAAACTAATAATAATGCACCCTTGAAAAGAACAATAGAGAATCAGTATTTCCTATAGAATTAACATTATTAGCACCGGACAAATATTTTAGTGAACGAGACTCAAGAATAAAATTCACGTTAACAAACATGTCTACTTATTTCTAAACATTAATTTATTAATTGACCTATTTTATGACACATCTAAAAGGAATGCTATAATTTATTGCTATTCCACAAAATTCATATTGGAATGATTTAGTGTAACTACCTTTAATTCTGAAATAACACCTGCCAAAGTAAGTACTAAAATAGGGATATTTACCTTGTAAATTATTTGTTTTGAGTTGCCGATAATTCGATGCTGTTGCAAGCAGTCGCAGTTCGTCCATGATCATGGTGCTTGCAACAGCATCGAAATATCGGCAACTCAAAACAAATAATTTACATGGTAAATATCCCGTTCATAAACAATATTTTTGTAGTGTTAGTGACCATGACAGTTTAAAACCTGACAGTGTTTTGTAAACTAACAATAGGCCCAATTTTGAAGGCTTTAGTTGACAGATCTAAAACTCCTAAAACTGTTGTTGTCCTTGTCAGATAGTCGGCAATTTAAGAGACGGATATATTTTTAGTAAGGTAAAGGCTGTCCACTAAAGCCTTCAAAATTGGGCCTATTAACGCCGTAATCGTCGTCGGCATTAAAGGTCAATTTACAGATAATGTAAATTACTAAACAAAGGAATTAAACTACAGTATTATCATGGAACAAGGAGGACAAAAAGGCAAATACACCAAGAAAACAGCGTAATTTTGCAGTGCCATCCGGGTTTAAAACTGTTTTTTGGCATATTTCTGATCTGCGCTCAACTTATAACTCGCTTATTTTGCAACGCCATCTAGTTTTAAGCATATTTTTAATCTACGCTGTTTTCTTGGTCTGTTGGCATTCCTCTCCTCCTTGTTCCATGGTTTTGTAAAGCTACCCTATTTTCCATACCATCTAACTATAATTAATAACTGTGGTCACAAGTCTATTTGTACTAAATCAGTAGTTATTATTGAAATGTTCTATACACAGCTTTTGATGAAACCATTATTGCATAGCACGTTTCAATAAAGAAAAGATCTGAGAGAGCAGACATTTCCATAGCTGCATCTGTTTCACGTCCCACTGCACTGACATGATGGTGGAAGTAGGAAAACAATACAACAAAACTATTTTCTTGCTTTCGTCAGAATCGTTTATTAAATGAAACGCGTTTTATTTGTATAAACGGTTGTATATTAGTCTACTTATATACGATTATATTATTATTTTAATTTTTTATTATTTGTTTTTTTATTTTTATATAATTACTTGATTCTATTTATTTTTTGTAAAATGAATTAACAAACTGAATTTATATCAACATTGACTATCCTGAATTCCGTATAGTACCTACAATGTGTAGAGTTACATCGCATAATAACTATTACGTTAATTATTTTTTTGACATGTAAATCCTGTTTTTACCAATAAATAACTATGAACTACGAACTACGATATGCTATGTGTGTATGAGTGCTTTGATTTTGTTTTTGTGTATACAGCTGCGCAATCGGATGAAATAGCCAAATAGGATTGTCCAACAAAATAATCCCCAATAGGTAAGCTTTCCACTTGCTATTGAAGTTTACAATATTTCAATGATTAACCACAAGGGAGATAAAGTGGACGCCTAACTATCGCTTAGACAAATAATAACATTATGTAATAACTATTATTTAATCTGTGGCCTGGGTGACGATCGTATCTCCTTCCGACTCTCATAGACAATCCTATCAAGGAGAAATGTAACCATCTTATTTAATATTTAACGATACATTCTACGAGATTGAGCAACACTTAAGTAAGCCACACAACTAGTATATGAGCAAGCTGATACCTTGACGATCGTTATTGGAGAATGATTTCTTTGAAACTGCAACTTTTACAGCAATTATAAAACATTACAACTAAATTATATTTATAGAAAGATAAAACGAAAACACCCAAAACCAAAAACTAAACCCATAAAACCCAACCCAAAAAACCCAAAACCAACCCATAAACCCATAAACCCATTTTACTTTTTGTTGGTTGTCTCGGTCTCGCTCACGTGATGCGGTACGTGTGAAAACGAGACAACGTAATTAAGATAGGTATAGGTGGTTGAGATGTTGTACATTACAAGAGGGTTTGTATGATTTACTTTAACCATGCTTTTTGATATGGGCCAATAGCTTTAATCTGATATTATGAAATAAAATATTATAACAATTAAGTTCGTAGCATGTAGGTATATACTAACAATTTTCATAAAATACTTGAAGTAAGCGATACTTATTAATATCGCATGTGAATTTTATTATTGCCTTGTAAGTACGCTGAAACTTTAAAAAACTTTGTCTTGTTATTTTATTCTAAATCGATATATTAAATACTTTATGTTAAATAAAACTACACACCGATTATTATTTTTATATAGTGTCAGAAAAACTTAACTAAATTACTTGTACTATTAGTAACAATGGTTATGTATTATCTAAATACATTTAAATTCTTTCGAAACAAATACACTGAATGATTTACTAAATTTATCTGACTTTATCATAAAAAAAATATTACCACACACACGATCGCACACCACCGCATACGCACATCACACGAGTCCCATAACATTATTTAAAAATAAAAATAATAATGTTTTTTTTAAACCCTAAAGACCTGTTTGATAACTTAAAATTATTCCTGAAACATAAGACTGTGAGAGGTATTTTTAATAGGTGTTTTTAGATGGGTTAATATGGCTTAACATGTCGTATATCATGAGCATGACATGTCAATTTATCAGTATTGAAGCAAACCTATCCCGAAAACAAAGTAAATATGTGAAATTATGCGGGTTGGAATCACGTATCGATAAATAAAGAACATTAGAGTACTATAAAAATAGGACACGCCACACAACACGTCTTTTATATTCGTTGTATGAAGTTATTTTTATAGAGAAATCAATTAACAATTATACAATCTGAGTTTGAATTGGTATATTATCCCGAAAGGGGATAAATCTACTCCCCAAGGTAGACAATGTTTTTCTTCGACTTTTCTAAATTATTAGTTTTTCATTGAAGAAATGCCATGTAAAGTTTACGTTCGAAAATAGCCCTAGCGCAGTGGTTGAACTTCGTCCTTGACCCAATGCACTTAAATTAGTTCGACAACCTGTGTTTAGAAATGAATTTGTTTATTTATTTTAGTATCTTGTTAACTCTCTTAGCGATCGCACGCGCGAGTTTGTTAGTGGATTTATTTTTTAGTATGGAGGTTTGGAAACACGTAGTTTCAAATAAGGCTCTTACAACTTGTGGGCTATCATGGTCCCAGTGCCCTCCCTTTTGGGATAACATACCGATTCAAACTCAACTTGTAGGCTTGTATATGCTACGCGAGTTGTTAGCACTCTCTCGAATGCTCATGCCGCTTTAGTCGAACATGTAGTTACATTATCGTCGTCGTTAATCTAGTATTAATAGCAATTATTTTATCCATATTTTAAATCCTACATGTTAAGGGAAGAAAGACTTACCGTTCTTATCTAAATATTGAAATGTATTTTCAAGTAATAAATCATAAGAATATCTAATAACATTGTAGAGTACAGAATTCAACTGTAGTTTTTTTGTTTAACTATATACAACTTTTTTACTAATCAGTGGCAACGACCTACAACAAATCGCAAGATTATTTTCAGAAGTAAGAAAATAATTTGGTGTAAAAAATCCACGCATACTGTTTTATTTAATTTATAGAGCAGTTTTTTTTGGATCCTGATTTCGAATTTTTCCAATATCCATTGGATAGCAATTGTTTTATCCATTCGAAATTTCATTTCTTTTTATTTCGATTTCCATTGGAAAGTGATTTGAGATCTACTTTCTGTTTCTTTCGTCCTAAATGTATAATGTACAATTGTACATGACAAAGTATGTAGATGAAGGAGACAGAGTAGATTTGAAATCGAATTCACCTAATTCGTATTGCACATTTTGCGATTTGTACATTCTGCGAATTGTACATTTTGCATAATGTTCATTTTGAGTGTCGTGCTCATTTTGCGTATTGTACATTTTGCACCGAAGCGTTTGAAAATACGGCAGCTGCAATTATTGAATGTAAATGAAATCATTGCCAGCAACTCGTTATTTTTTAAATAAACAAATATGATGTTCATTTAGTATAAAAATATGTATGGGCTTTGAATATTTTGTCATACCTACCATCCGCCATCTTGATATATCTTCAAAATAGCGGCCTCTCATAAAACTTATATGAATCGATAGCTGACACTATTACGAACACGGTTTGTATGAGAGAAAATCTCACCCAGCTTCACGTTTTTAAGATATATACGCTTAAGTTACACTGGTGGCGCCACCGGTAAGTTAAGATGGCGGACAGTAGGCACGCCAGGCTCATTACTAAAATGTTCAAGGCCCTTTACAAGAGATAGAAACACGAGATGATCAACAGGAATACTTACACATCCAAACTATGTTTACTTTTTATTTACACACAAATTCAATATATAAAATTCTCTGGACGTTTTAAGATTTTTCAACAACCGCCATGCACATTAAACATTTTATTTTACTTTTTCCTAATATTATCTACACATGAGAAAAGTTTCCAGGAAAATAACACTGCTTCGCGCCTTCAAAAGTTCAAGTGTCTAAATCGTTTTGACTACGTCTATGACTCCGATTTCTCAAATTTGATGCTTCCTACCAAACTGTAACACATTCAAAACTGTAACACACAGATATTTAACCATCTCGTTTACAACACAGAATCTTTCGCATTTGTAATAGCAGTAAACGATGGCAATAGTTACTAACTTTTCCTTTGCGAAGGAGGTTGTTTTCATCGACACAGTTCAATGCTATAAATATTTGACTACATGACAGAACAGCCAGTAGATACTTCTTCACGAGTTGGCGCGTTCGTTCTAGGCGGACTGACTTCGGGAACTGTTTGTTCAGGAGGTATGTTAGGGGAGTCTTTCCTTACCGACTGTTTCGACACTTCCTGAGCTTTCTGGGGCGCAGGCAGTTTCGTTTCCATCGGGGGAGGGGTTTTAGGATCCTGGTTCAGTGAGCTGGTACTTGAGGTTCTTACTCTGGTTTTCACCATTGAGATGCGTCGCTCTCGTGTGTTGATAACCGATGTTAGGAACGGGATTTGGTTGCTGATCGCTAGCATAAACGGTTTGTAGCCGAGGCTGGAAGGAAACAAAATTAATTTTATGTACACAAACTAGATGGCGTTAAACACAATTTGCAACAAAACAATTTCCCAAAACGAATTCCTAGTATTTAAAATATACCTTCATATCAGATATGCGCAGCACAATACTTCATTATGCTTTATTCAGGAATAAAACTGATGATTATATTGAAATGTCAAACGCGAATATCGACAATAGTTCACAATATTTGTCAACAGATGGCGTGAAAAGAAAGAATTACATATTAACTGCAGTGCTCAATAGTGTATTAGAACGTCACTCAAGACTAAACTCCAAAGTCAACTATGATACCTGGGGCTCCATACTTCGTACTACATACTCCTAGCTAGCACTAAAGTACTTTAGTACTAACCATTCGACATCAGTCCAAGCGCAGATATCTTGCAGCGTGCGTCGCAAGCGACGAACAGCGTCTATACTGACGTCACCAGCTCGCGCCGCATTCGTCGTTCTTAGAACAGCGAGTGCATCTCGCAGTACTATGGCTATAATGGCCGCCCATTCTACGCAGCTCGCTTCAGTCATCAGTTGGAGGAAATATCTGAAAAGAGAAATGTGGATGTGGAAATGTGGGGAATATTGCATGCCTTATCGGTGTCTTGCTTTCCGCACTTTTATCCTTGCTGCACGTAACTTATACGTCACATAACTCTTGATGTTCCAGTGGTGTTGCATTAGGATTCTTATCCCGTCTTCGTAAGGGCTACATTACCTGAGCTGCACATGTTGCGTGTGGCCTCAGGTCACTGGCACAAGTGTTCCAGTGACGTAGCATTAAGAGCCGTATCCCCTCTCCGTAAGGGCTACATTACCTGAGCTGCATTTGTTGCGTATTGCCTTGGATCGCTGGCACACCTGTTTCAGTAACGTAGCGTAAGGAGCCGTATCCCCTCTCCGTAAGGGCTACATTACCTGAGCTGCACGTGTTGCGTGTGGTCGCCCCGCTCGGCCTGGTGGTGGTGCAGCCGCTCCATGAGCTGGGCGTACCGGCGCTCCTCGCCCGCGCCGCCCCACCACACGCCGCCGCCTTCAGCCACACTGCACTCACCCGCTGAACTATACCAACCAACATGAAATGTTATCAAACGAGTTACGGAGGCTGCAGGTGGAGGATACAGAAGAGAAACTAAGATGTTGTCTATGGTAAATTAATCTATATTTGACGTTCAAATATTACACGATGTACGTATTTTACTAGTCCTACAATCTAAAGTGGTGCTTCCGGCCCCAAGGCCGGGACCGGAGTACCTTATGCCATTCAAAACCACGTGAAATGACATAAGACACTGTCTGCTGCGTCGGCGCATGCCTGGATGGCACCAGTTGCGGTGAGCTGTGGGCTGACGTCACACGGCAACGTAACAAATGTAAGCCTATATTTTGCTTAATATTTTGACAAAAAACAACGACAAACTATAATGTAAAAATGTATGGATATTTCACACAGCTATCTAGTAACTAGAACCCCAAACTAAGCAAAGCTTGTACTATCGGAGCCAAATAACTGATAGAATACTACCTAACTACCTTACCTAGACAACTAACTAGTTATGCACCCCCCTCGCCCTCCTATATTGTAGAGAGAGGGCAAACTCAGCATTAGCCATACATTGCTGACTAGGTTAATTAGAGTAGTAAGATAATTGTAAGTCTTTAAAACAGAATAAATTCGGCCTTCAGATCGGCTAGACGTATTTCTCATTTTAATTTCTAGTTTAATTTGAATTTAAAGAAAAGCCTAATTCCAAATACGCAATTTTGACTAACTATTCTTTTTGTTTGTAACTACATAAAAACAAAAAGAATAGTAATGGTCATGCCATGGTCAGATAGAGTTAACCAAAACTTCGACTTTCCTTGATCCCGTTTCCAGATACAAGCAAATAACTCAATTCTGGGCCCTGCTATTTGTCCGAAAGCATCAAGTTCGGGACGCAGTAAAGTGATTTTGTACTACACTGCACATCATTCTGTAACTAGGGCGGGCCTTTTGAGGGCCTTTGGTCTTTTGAGGAAGCTCGCAAGAAACATGAAAGATATGGTATGATTGATCACAGAAAGCTGTCAGTATCGTTACCTGACAGGTCCAGGCGAAACAGGAACGCCAGTCATCGGCAACGCTCGAAGTGGCAAGCTCATGTAGCCACTGTCACCGCACAGGCTATCCGATTCCGCTGAAGGAGAGTACGAACCTGCCAAAGGTTTCAAGAGATAAGAGAATGGAAATTGTTTTTTTTTTAAATGTTTTTCTAGATATCTCTTCAACTCTCAGATCACACGTCATAAAGCCGGAAAACGTCCACTGCTAAACATAGGCCTGCCTCGTTAAGGAATTGCCATAATCACCACGCTTCGCAGTCGTCTTGGTGATCGCAGTATAGGTTATAATGCGGACGAGGAGAATGTCGCTACCCATTCCTGGATATTCATTTAGCAGACTTTTACGGCACCCAGGCGATGAAATGGGGTGGTCCTATTCTTACGCCGGACCACATGAAACTAACTTTCAACTCGCACGTCTTATTAATAAGGTGTAATGGCAATGTCTGATTCATTTCGGAAATCATTTCAAGTAACTAATTGTTTGATGATATCTTTAGAGATCGGTGGCACCGTGAAATCTTGAAACAAATGTTCAAGCAACTCTAACCCGTATACTCACTGGTAACAGTGCTGCCTTTCCTCTGCATATAATGTTCGACATCGTGTTGCAACACAGGGTACGGCCAGGCGAAGTCTTCATGCAACCTCTTCAGACATAAAACCGCACTGTCCACTCTAGCCGCTCTCTCCCTTTCCCCCGCAAGCCACGCGACTAAATGCACGTCAAGAGAAGCGGCCATCTTGCCGAGAGAGTAAAGTCGCGCGGTTGAAAGCAATAGACGCGCGTGACGTTGTATCATCATGTCGATGAAGAAATCTTCAGCTGTTCCGCTGTAGTTATCTCTGGAAAGTTAATACAAGAACGGCGAACTTAAACGTTTTGGTCTATAGCTTGTAGCCCGATTTACTTAGCCTTAATTACTATATGTAAACGATCGGTTTACTAAAAGTAATTAAAGCTAAGTAAAGTACAGTTCCAGCTGCTCGCAGCAGTCACTACTTGGACGAGTGACTGCTACGAAGAGGCATTTACGACTTACGCGACCGTGTTTCAGAGGGCACGTAGCTTCCTGTTGTTGTCGTAAGACAATTATAGTCGTTAAACCAAGCTGCTGAACAGCTTTTAGGCGGCCTAAAAGTACCTGCTGACACTAGCTCATGCAAGCCCTCAGGGCTGACTACTATTGCTTACATGAAAAGAAGAAAAATGCTGCAGTGTCGCGGTAGATCATAATACAATTTATCGACGATTGTCGATAAATTGTATTATGGTTGTCGCCTTGATACATAAGAGTCGCGTTCTCCCGACGCATTTCCCTTTCGGCGAACAGGTCTTTTTTTATGTTAAAGTGAGCAAACAAGCATACGGCCCACCTGATGGGAAGTGGCCACCGTAGCCTATGGACATCCGTAACACCGGAGGAGGCGTCACTAATGCATTGCTTACCCTGTAGGACTCTTTTAACCCTCCTTTTAAAGTACTCCATGTTATAACTCTTGTGTTATAGGTCTTTTTAAGATTAACACCCAGTTGCAGAAACGAACATTAACTTTTAAAGTCGACATTAAACCTTAATCTGTCATTAAACTGTTGCACAAAACAAAATTTTATCTGATTTTTATGCTCCTTTAAGTTTATCTAATGAAACGTCAGATTATCCATTAAATCGTGTTTTACGTTGCACAAAGTTGCTCTTTGTAACAATCTGTCGTGACTTCGTCTGTGATCGTAACAAATTATATACTCTTTGATCGTAACGTCTATTTGTCAAATAATGTTTTGAATTCAAATATCAATTAATTTTTGCGGAAACGTGAGGAAATTACGGAAGTATATACAACGGCCGGCAAGAAGGAGATCCAAGAACAAACAAATTGCCTCTGTCTGAACGTCTGCCAACAATGAAGACCCTGTCCCGCCCTGAACGCAGAACAGAGCCGAGGCCAACATCATACATACATCGTCTTCGTTGTCCAGCCTGGCTCAGCCGAAGTGGGAGTAACACAACAGTCCCAAAACAACTCATAACTCCGCCACCGTTACGTACCTATAATGATAGACCATCACACGCAAAGAATTTGACCAGTTTACTGATTGATGATTATGACCTTTGATTTTATATCAAAGAGTTTAATACTGTCAGCGGTAGGTATTGGACGTTGGATAATGGAAATAGATGCAGAGTTTTAACCATTTTTTATTCCGCTCACTCAAACAAAAACCTCCTACACCCATAATTATATGAAAAGCAAGAAAAGAAAGGTAGCTTTTTCATTTAGAGCCTACAGGCTGGTTCGATCCCGCACCAGCCACGCAGGCATCAGTGCTGGAGAATGGAAGGAACTTACCTACAGGAAGCCATTGTGAAATTGGCTGAAACTATCCATGTGGCGTATCAACAGATAGCAGCAGCCTTATAAAGCCCTATGACGATTATAGTAGCTGGTGTTAGTGGTAGCTAACAAACAAAGTTTGATGCTTGGAAGAATTCAGGCCAAAGCAAAATGCTACTTAGAAGGGAGTTTAAAAATGAATTAAATTTATTTCTTTGTTTTGATGTGCAGTGCTACTCACAATTATTACAACCTAAGTGCAACAATTATTTTATAATAAAACCTTTGAAATTTATCTACTTTGTCTTATTCATAAGCCTTGTTGTTTTTTGAAATAAAACATGGATAGGAATTCAAAATATCACATTTCTTTCTTTTTTTGTGTGAAACTTGAACAGATGTATCGGTATCAACTGCTTTTACAAGTAAACATACAAACCTACATAGAAAAAACTCACTTAGAATTTTAAGTTATTTTTAGGAAGGACCCAAAATGGTACTTGTTAAAATATACTAAAAACCAACTTAAAATTTTAAATGACAGTACTAAAAGTTTTTATGTCACTTAAAATGCGCCTTCAAATTAGCACATTCACCTAAAATCCTAAATTGATTAGATTTCATTCAAATCATTCATTCATTTCAATTAAAATTTGAGTTTGAAGTTACTAAAATGACATAAAGTGGTGCCTTTAAATTACCATTTAGTTTTAAGTTTTTAAATGAGTCCGAAAACTAAAACTAAAGCCTTCAAAATTGGCCTCATTATCTAATGGAGCTTTAAGAAAGCTCCATACCAAACAATAGCTAATGGAGCTTTTTTTTTTAGAATATTGGTCGCAGAACTTTTGTGCAACGTCATTAGTTTAAGGACTTCATTAGCACTAATGCCGACATTAGGTAATGAAGGGATAATGGAGAGTTTTGTGCAACGGGCTGTAAGTCATTCAGCGAATAGGTCTTTACTTTAAGGGTAAGCAGTTTTGCGAATAGGGCCAATGTCGACTAAACCCTTCTTATAACGAACAAAATACTTAGGTTCAGAGTCACGAGCCAGCCTCAGTAGATTCTTCGGCGGCAGAACCAACGGCCTCATTGTGTAAGTCTGGTGAGACGGTGATCGTGCGCTCTCTTGCTCACACTCGCGAACTTGTAAATTGGTGCGTGCAGGATGGCAGGTGAAGTCCATTACCAGAACAGTTACACAATAGGGATGCTAATCAGAAAGCAGTGTAGGAGCAATGGGACACTCGTACAGTACTAAGGCCTAGCAGAATCACATTAAATACATACAAGAGTAGCTTACCTATCAGCTCTGGCAGGTACGGACTTCTTCCTCTTGACAGTTGCGGTGGCGCGGGCGGGGGGAGGCGCGGGGGGCGCGGGCGGGGGCGCCGCGTGCGGGGGGGACGGCTCGCGGGGGGACACCGTGGTACTGAAGCTGCGCCCGCGCCCGCCAGCCAGCTGTTGAACGTCGGATGTGAGAAGCTGTGTGGTGCGGTGTTGTGCCCAATAGATTTAAGGTCTTTAGTTATGTGCAAGATGTGAGACATTTTACGTCGTTAAAGATTCTGATTTGAGAGTGACGGCTCGTGGGGTGACACCGTCGTGCTTAAGCTGCAGCCGCGCCCGCCAGCCAATAGGCTAGTGTCCTGCTATTTTTTTATTGCATAAATAATAATATTCTTCAAAGAATAAGCAGTCGTAAAAACACAAATTAAATATCTCATAAAATGACAAAGTTACAAGCATTTTAAAATACAGGAATAGAAAGAGACAACTCAAACATGCTATGACGTCACTCTTGCTCCTCCATAGTACCTCATTACTAAGCTGTGGTAGCTTAACATACAATCTCTTTGGAATGTGACTTCACAACGTGCGTTTTCATAGTAACTGTGGGGAATCTCCTGTTTTGCGAGAAAGGGACAGGCGATGCCCTCTTCAGAAACTTTCAATGCTTATTACTCCGTGATTTATTTACCAATTTTACTTATTTTTCAATTGTTGCATTCATTTTTAACCTACTTTATAAAAATAATATTTACTTGTTATTCTTTAATAGCAGGCAACTAGCCTATTGTCGAACGGTGTGTTTTACGGTGTTATGCCATAAATAGGTGAGATTGTGGTCAAACGCTAGCCTAGTCAAATTTTAAAAAAAAAAAAAAAAAAAAAAAAAAAAAGTACAGATTTAAGGTCTGTAATTGTGTGTGTGTAACCCTCTTTTGGCATTATTTAAAGTTAATTTTAATTATGTAATTTTTTTTTTGTTTTTTTTTTTACTGTATCACTGTTAGATTAACCAGAATAAAATTTAAAAAATAAACTCAAAATTACGTCTTACTTGCATAAATTTTTCAGTCCTACCTGCATACTGCCTAGAATGACGGACAAATCCTCTGCGTTCGGACTGACCGACTGCGACTGCACGATTTGTCCGTATTTCGCTTGCACATTCACAGAATTCCTCGGTGAGTCTACGTCGTTTGGATCTGTGAATAAACAGAGAGCTAGACTTTGACGTATACAAAATTTATCGAAACCCACTGCTGATGTTGCAAAGGGCTTCGAATATTTTGTCAGTAAAACAATGTTTTATCTCGGCTATGCTCGGAGTTTCCCTGCGAGATATGATCCGAAATGAGAAGATTCGCAGAACTAAAGTAACCGATATAGCTCTTGGAATTGGCAAGTTGAAATGGCAATGGGCAGGCCACATCGCTCGTAGAACTGACAACCACTGGGGAAGAAGGCTCTCGAGTGGCGACCACGTACCGGAAGACGCAGCATAGGCCGGCCCCCCACTAGGTGGACCTACGACCTGTGTGAAAACCACGCGGAACCGATGGATGCAGGAGGCAAGCAGCCGCTCAAAGTGTAGCTCTTTGGGGGAGGCCTATGTTCAGCAGTGGACGTCTTCAGGCTGTTGATGATAATGAGGAAAACAATAAGTCAAGTTACCGGAGGCGGTCGCGCCACCAGTGTAACTTTAGAAACGTATATCTTGGAAATGTGACGTTAGAGGAGATTTTGTCTCATACAAACCTTGTTTGTGTTAGTTTTAGCTATTGATTCATATAGGTTTTATGAGTGGCTATTATTTTGAAGAAAAACAAAATGGTGGACAGCAGGTATTCCAGGCTTAAACATTCATGGCCCTATATTGTTGTTTTTGGATTGTGTTGCAAACTTAGATTAGGGTACGATGGAGCTAGCATACTACATAGTGGGTAAAAGCCCCAAACTAAATTATTATAAAAATTCGCTAGACTGGTTCTATGATTGACTTCACAAGAAATAATCTGTTTTAGATATTTATGTTCTTTCCATCAATCTTAGGACCCAACAAATAGTAAAGGGATGTAAAACACCTATGGCTCTGAGGAATCTAACGAGATCTCTGGCGAGATCCCACCGCTCCTGCTGCAGCGCCGTATCCAAGAGTTGCGTCGCCAGCTGCCGGCTCACTGCAGAACTCTCCAGGTTCTGTTCGGAATAAACATTATACCCATGAAAAATAACTAATATTTTCAGAAGAAATATTCATTCACACTGCAAACTACTCCTGCACTATACTATACCACTGTTATTACCTATTTGCATAATAATTAAACTCGTGTAATCAAAATACAAATTAATAAAGTACATAGAGTAATTAGAGCACCTGTTCGCTGGTACAAATACACCCAATTCAGGATAGCCACAAACCCCCAATGATAATCCCAATAAACACGGAAAACGATGAGCTATTTATTATCTTTAAAGTAACTATAGAAAACATTAGATAAAAATAATCATAAACATGCAATTAAAAATATAAACATTTTTTTCATTTCTAGATAACCATAAACAAAGAGTACCTTTTGAATCTGAAATATAAAAAATATATACGTTAAAATTTGGTCAACTTAAACCGGATTATCCATAGTCGATAAACATTTCATCAAGAGCTATGGAACGGTAAAAGAGTAGGATCGCGTCAGAAACACCATGTTGAGTTTGGGTGTATCAAGATGTTGGTCCTGGAAATAGTGTTGGGGCGACCTAAACTCTTGAAAAAGATTCGATGGAACTAGTCAATAGAGACAGTACAAAGAAATTGGGTGAGACCCTTACCCAGCTGTGGGACACAAAATTTAATACTCAACATTTAAATAAAAGCACACTCACGTAACATATACATATAGTAAGGTTATATCACATCAAACCCCGTAAGTTAGAAAAGGACGCGACTATGCAACACGGTTAGTTTCGTCCTTTTCTATTCAGCAAGTAAAGGTCAGTAACGTAGAATAGAAAAAAAGACATATTAACCTGTAGGATTATAAGGTAGGAAGCAGCCGTATCGAGCATCTTTCTCCGCAAGCACTCTTGGAATAACTCTTTGGGCTTCCCAGCGGCTGAGAATAGATATGCCCATAGCGCTATCTCTGTCTTCCTTGCGCATTGTACCACTGTCTGGAAGAAAATGAGTGTCATATTTACAATTACCTTTTAAAATTTATTTCGTGGCAATAACAATTTACATGAAAATGCCTTGTTTAGTTATTCAGTTCAGATTTAGTGCAATCGGCGGTGAACAATTTTGGAACAAAACCCGTCGTGCCACTGCACTAACACTAACTCACTACACACACTAAGTTCAAATCAAAACATCAAACTCTCAAATTACTTGTAAGAATCGCAAAAAGATGTTGATATAGAATTAAAGCAAACAGAACATATCAAATGAATATTCAAATAAGACATTAGTAAGTCATTGAGAATTCCAATGCAATTTCAAGCCCCATTTGTAACGAATATTTAACGCATTCATATTCAACACTCCATATGGCCACACTTTGATTTCATCATCATCATCAGCCTGAAGACGTCCACTACTGAACATAGGCCTCCCCCATAGAGCGCCATTTTGAGCGGCTGCTTGCCTCTTGCACTTTGATTTATTTAACACTAAACTTGAGTGACAGATGGATAAAAATAAATTGTTATAAGCATACTATAACAAGCGTGGTGATTACAGCTGCCCCCCTCCAACGGGGGAGGCCTATGTTCAGCAGTGGACGTACCAAGGCAGCAAAAACTACAATTAATTCAATGTTTTTTTCTTGTTTTTTTTTGTTGGTTCTTTCACAAAAGCCACAAGCAAAGAATTGAATATTACTGCTGGAAATGAAAATATGTAATAACTGAAGAATTTCTAGAATCAAAATCATGTTTTCTCACCTGTAAATAGACAGGAAACTCGTGAACAAAATCAATGATGCTGGGCAGCTGAGCATCAGGTATCGGTTCCTTGCTTGTGGCCTCCTCCTCCAATACTTCATGCAGGAGGAGCTCTAACGAGTGAGGGAAGTAGGCGAGCTGCGCGCACGAGCGGGCTATCTCCCACGCGTGGTACCCTAGATTCCTGCGCAAGAGTTGACGGAGTATCTGGTGGAGGTACACTTGGCTCTGGAAAGATACATTTGAATTCTTGAAAATCTACAGAATTAAAACCAGTAAACTGCAAAGCCAAAGCTACTAACAATCGTAAGATTTCGTTCCATACGTTCTAATTCGCGATACTTGGCGTTTCTGGACTCGTGAGCGAAATATAGATATACACCTATTTACGTAATGAAGTGACGCAACGAAAAGTTAAATTTTATGAGTAGTCTGCTTTTTCACATTCCGGGAAAACGTCTGCTCGGTTTCCTAATGGTTGTAAAAAGTAAGGCGTCATCATTGTGGGTACATGGTGATATGTAAGAAAAAACAGCAAGTTAATTGATTGAAAGCTTTATTTTTACCTACGTAAAATTTTTAGGAAATCAGAAATGCTGCCATATTGAATTTTTCCTTGTTTCGGTAATATTTATGATTGGTTTAACAATGTTGCTATTGGAAATCTTAAATTGTACTGTTATTATCCAATTACGAATATTAGGATGTCCCACAAAATCTTAATGAGCTCGATAGACAACAAGAATAATATTTTGGGCCTGTTTTCGCAAGTCAAGGTGATGATTATTTCGGCTGCAAAAAAATGACTTGGACAGAATAGTATTTGACAAACTGAGATTTTGGCATTTTGGACCAAATGGGTTAGCTCCCTTGAGTTAAGGCTATATTAGTTATTTATTTTTAAAGCATTGTGAAAAATGTGCATCACACTCACCGTTCGATTGACGACACAGAAGGGAAGAGAAAACACAGAATTCGAATCTGACGCGTACAACGTTGTATCGTTCTCCGCACCCAGCAAAATGGCATCATCGAAGAGAATTGCTAGGGAAAATAATACATTTAATTAACGTAATCATAAAATACATTTGAAATTTTATACAAAATGGAATCAATACTTTGTTTGCAAGAATTCACACATTTTGGCAAAAAAAACTGTTTAGAAGCGTTGCTATAAGGAGCCAAGTGATTTTTTCATTGCCCGTTAAAATAATGCACAATATTAATAAGTACTTACTAAGCGGATAAATGTTAAGATGGAAAGGCAGCATGATCCTTTTCGCCATGAACGTGTGCCGCCCAGAGTCAGGATACCGTGTGGCGTCACGCGGTAACAACGGCAACCAAACCCTTGCGCCGAGGGTCCCGCACCAAAGCCACAAGGCACGAGAAAGCTGGGTTTGTGACGCGCCGGGCGCCCCGCCACACGCCCATACACTTTCCACGCATGACGCTAGGACCGTAGCTGGGAGGCAGCTGTAGGCCTGAGAATAAAATATAAATAATCTCTGTTATTAAAAGTATGAACCAGTTGTGTACGATTAGTGCGTGAAAACTATTCCAATTGGCATTTTCATGCAGATCATAAGACGACGCCACTCTTTTTCAAAGATTACAATGGCATAAAATGTATTTCGTGCTTTAAAAATTACTATGGGAAAACAATGAATGATCATAACTGGAGTAAAATGGTAATGATATCATTGACCGAGATCCGCATGTAGCGTGCACAGCCATGGACTCTGCGACTTGTTTACACCCGCTCAACAGGCAAGTAATTGGAGCAAATCGTCACATTACCGATTCGCATATATTGCGTCAAGGCGACACGCATCGCGGACCATCTTGGTATATCGTTAGTCGTTACCATAGAACGCTCAAGGACGTCCTAAGGCGACATTTTTAAACGTGTGACGACATATTAAAGGTTCCTGCGAGCACGCGTATTATTTTCTAGAATGTGGTAAAGATAAGAAGATGCGTCTTGCATCAAAGGCCTCAGTGAATATTAACATACGTTTTCACCATCCGAAGGCTGTTCTATGAAAATGAGGAAGCCTGATGCAACCCTCACGATTGTTGTTAAAGCAAAGTGCGTTCGCGCACGCGTGTAACATAACACATCCGCCAGACGTCAGGACGCGAAGGTCTGAGCCGATCGCCTATATATTACCTCAAATTGCTCCTTCTCATCCAGTGCGTTTTGACTTCAAGTAATAGTGCGTCTCCGTCAACATGAATTACAACTTGGCGGTCGGTGCAATAAATCTTACTTTATAGTACCTAGTTTAGACAACTGAGTGAAGTGATTGTTTGAATGTTACAGATATGGTGCCTAGTGGCCCTCACGGCGTCTATCAAAGCTGACGGCGGATTAGGATTGGCCGGTCTCGTGTACGCGCCAGGACACGCATCTGCCGACTATTATGTGAGTTAGTAATTTCGACAAATTGTTTAAAATGTCCAACACTACTAGAAAGAAACTGTTGTATTTCGTTTTCAGGCTTATCCCAGGTACGCTTTTGAATACGCCGTGAAAGACCCTCACACGGGAGACAATAAGGCACAATGGGAGAAACGGGACGGAGACGTAGTTAAAGGTACCGCCGGCTCATGGAAATTGGCAGAAACGTTGACAAAAAGGATTTATTAAACAAGTGTTTATTTTTAGGCGCATATTCGTTGGTGGAACCCGACGGCAGCCTCCGGGTGGTGGAGTACTGGGCGGACGACAAATCCGGCTTTAACGCAGTTGTGAAACGCATCGGCCCAAATCTGCACCCCACGACGATCCCAGCTGCGCCTATCTATAAGGCACCAATTCCATTACTAAGTTCTGGTGCTATTGCGGCACCTATTTCTACTGGTCCAGGGGCGAAGTACAGTGGACTAGCCACCGCGCCACTGATCACCGGCCCGTTGGGTCTCAGTGGCGCTGCGATCTCGACTGCATCTCTTATCAAGGCGGCCCCAATAGCCACTGCTCCACTGGCCCCCGTACTACCGGCACCCGTACTCAAACCAGCGCCTCTGTTGAGACCAATTGAAGTAACAGCACCTTTGCTCTCTGCACCTTTATTAAAATCGCCATACTTAGGTAATTCAGTATGGGGCTCTTTGCCAGGGCCGATATTATCAGCACCAGCACCTGTCCTCAAAGCGCCGGTGGGTATTCCCGCCCTTAGCTTGGGAGACGGCTTGCTCAAAGGACCTCTCGGAGGATATGGAAACTACTTGGCAAAAGGAGGATATGACAATTACGACCTAGGTTTAGTAAAAGGAGGCTATGATAGTTACGGCCTAGGTTTAGCAAAAGGGGGCTACGACAATCATCTTGTAGGTTATGATAATTACGGCCTAAGCCTAGCAAAAGGGGGGCCAATCTTACCGGCCTTAGGAGGTGCATGGAGCGGCCCTCTAGAAGGACACGGCTGGAAACACTGATATAATATGCTTTTAGACATTATATTAATTGACAAATTATACTGTCGTTGCCCTGCCGCCTTCATAAAAATGCCCTTCTTTACATAAGCTTTATTTAAGACGGATATAATGAGTGTAATATATTGTTATTATTATAGTTTACTGTTTATGTTTATTTATGTTGCTAATGTTAAGTCAGACTAGAAATGTTCGAGCACAAAATAAAGCATTACGCCACTGTGTGGTAATAATGAATTGTTTTCTTGAAGCTAAGCTTCAAAATGTAATGTGCGTCCCACTAGGGTTTCCAGACAAGATTATACCAATTAATCATTCCTTTGTGATATTTACATTTAATATCATATCATCAGCCGGAAGACGTCCACGGCTGAACATAGGCCTCCCTCATAAAACGCCACTTTGGATGCTTGTCATAGGGGAAATTTGCCATAATCACCACGCTTGGCAGACGGCTTGGTGATCGCAGAAGATTTTAATGTACCGAAGAGAATGCTGCTGCCCATTCTCTGGATATTCCCTTAGCCGGCACTTACGGCATCCACGGGAAATGATGGAGTAGTCGAATTCGCAAACCGGGACCACACGGACAACACCACGGCCACATTAATATAATTGCTATCAATTGAAATTAATTTGGATACATAAAGTCATAATAATCAAGTTAATAATTGCATGAACTAAAGCATAGTACATTATATGATACAAGTGTGCAAAGTTGATCATTGCACTCGAGGCGGTAATATCATAATATGGTAATACGCGTTATGGGAGCCGAGAGTGTAATGATTAATGCACACGCATGTCATACGACGTTTTTCATCACAGTTGCGAGGGGAAAAAACAGAGTTGTATTGTTAATTAACTTTGTGAAAAATGTCATGCAGGATTCTTATTTTCACGCGCCGTCAAAAAAACTGTGTTGATGGCGCCGAACAAAATCGACATCGACCAAAACGAAACGAAAACTGGAACTAGAACGAAACGATACGACAAAATGTACGTATAACTTGCAGTGAGATACAAACTTAACTGAATCGGGTTATCATATGTGTGGTAATTTAGAGTAAAAAGCACACGTCTGAATTTTTTTGGATTTTGGTTCTAAAAGCGGTGGCAGAACAGCCACTTTACGAGCAACTGTGATAAAAATGTAATTTACTGAAGCAGTACTTCAGGAAATGACATTGCTTTAGTAGTAATTTAAAACATATTATACTGATTGGTATAGCTATAATTGTATCAATGCTAATCAGCCGATACGTGCAAACCGTACCAGTTACAAGTTTTTCTTCAAAAAAATTAGCAAAGGATTTCAGTAAAGATGTATGACTGAATGTCGTGTCATAGGCACTCGCATAGAAAAACAACGATGGAACAAGTTACACTGGTCTCAGGTATACCAGTGGAAAACGCTTATAAAGGGAATATTTCACGTCTACTAATCATTCTACTTTTCAACAGCTTACTGACAAAATGAATTCACATTTTGTGGTAATTCATAATTATATATATTTTATTTTGTTAATCGTTCACAAATAACTATTCAACTGATTTATTTGTGCGCGTCGCAGTTTCAACTGATAAATCCATTGTTATGCAGTGCACCGATACTCAACGTGTTTAAGGACAACTCGGAGTAAAGTTACTCCGAGTGGTTTTGTACTTACACGAGCTGTACCTACCGCAAACCCGACAAAAGACATTTCTTGTTTTCCACTGACTTTAAACTAATTAATTGGGCTCTCAATTCGATGAATCGTTGTTTTCTCATAAAGTGCAAAATTGTGGCGGGCAATCGTAAATAGACAGAATAGAGAGCAAGGTTTCTTGCAACATTAGTTACAATACCTTCTAGAGAAAATGTACAAAAAAAATATTTACGAATAAGGTTTGCTAAAATCATTAACTTCTACATTTTCATATTGACAAACCATCTCAATTGGGTCAGCTCATGGCATCATGGTGTAGAAAAGAGTGACGCGCATTTCAAGTGATTTCAAGGGAAGCAATAATGCAACCCTTTATCTAAATGTTTGTTAAATAAGCCATACTTTTACTTGAATAAATAATCAACGGTGTGCTGGGCACTAATAAATTTTTTGCTTGCAGGTTTTGTGTGCCCTGTTCCTGCTAGCGACTGCGATAAATGGCGGGCCAATAGGCGCAGTTCCTGCTTTCACGGTTGTAAGTATCATGAACAGAAGGCATTACAACAAAGGTTTTTGCACTCTTCAAATGAAAACTTTTACAAGCATTCAGAAGACGTCACCATAGCCACCTCAAGCACGTTATATTCCTCGGGGAATTCGAAATTTTAGGAGCTCATGTCTGTCTTTGCTGATCTTATGTGTTAAATTAATAAAGCACTAATTAAAACAAAAATACTCTCTTACAGGATCATCCCCAATATGCTTTCAACTACGCCATTAATGACCCAAGTACAAAGGATAAGAAGGCGCAGTGGGAGATAAGAGACGGCGGTAACGTCAAGGGCTCTTACTCCCTTGTCGAGCCCGACGGAAGCATCCGCGTCGTAGACTATACAGCCAGCGACCAGGCGGGTTTCAACGCCGTCGTCAAAAAGATCGGACCGAGCTTGCATCCTCCAGCACCTTTAGTAGCTAAATCTGTCGGGCCTTTGGCATCTGTTGTAGGACCAATAAACTACGGCTTTGGAGCTGCTCCAATTGCCCCAGTTCTTCCCAGTGTCACATCACTTGGGCACTGGAGCCTGCCATGGGACCCGCTTACGCATTCATTCGGCGGATGGATCCCTCTCGCTGGTCCCTTGATTCTACCGACTGGGCCAACCGCCACAGTATTCAGCAAGAAAGTAGTTAACGGAAGAGTTCACAGATGGTCAACTGGTCCTATCTCCCTGGTCGGACATACTTTGGTCATCAAGAAGAAGCACGGATAAAAATTCGAAACTCGTACAGAAAATGAAATGAGGAAAGTTTAATCTATTCAAAACTTCAGTGCTTAATTTTGAAGTTAAGGATAGACTTTTAGGCGGTGTTGTTGTTTTCATACAAAATATACATTAATGTATCGGGCGTTACATTACAACGATCTGCGCTCAACTAGTCTTTATAGTGCTATATGTATAAATAATGGTATTGAATAGTAAATAAAAAGGTTTTCTAAGCAACTTGTCAGTCTTTTGTTTTCATATAACCCTATATTCTTAAGGGCTTGTGCAAGGCCAGCGCGAATTCAAGCCAAAGCCACAGAATAGATGTATAGTACTAGGCCAAAGCGGGGATGAGCCAGGGGCCGAGCGGCAGGGGCGGTCTAAGTTAAACTGGTTCCAACGCGCAATAGTTTAGGTAATTTATTATTACACTGAATATAAAGGGTATTTTAAAAATCCGCTATACATAAGCCCTCCATTATATTTAGTTCAACTACTACACAAAGTTTCATGATCTTATTTAAAGTATTCATTGAATAATCGCTGTTTATTTGTACGGTTTGGAGGTAACTTTGTTATTTATTTCTATCGAGAAATTTTTATCAATTCGTGTTTTCACTATACATTTGCAGTAGCATTAGTCCTGAACTTTACCATATATTAATTTCAAAGTCATTGTTGCAATATTGTTGACAGGACACTGCTTCAAGCTAAGCCGTTTTAAGCAATTTGGCGTTGTATTGGCTCTTAATGAAAAACTAATAAGTATATAATCCCAACACAGGGTTTTTTTAAACCAGTATCGACATTCTGAAGCTAACAGTAACACTGGTACACAGAACACTATTACTCCTAGGCCTGGTACATTTTTAATCTTTATTATATTTTTTTATCATATAGGTAGGCGGACAATTATTCGGCTTGTTTGATGGAGCGGAAGAAGTTGCCGTAGTATTCTATGGATATGGACACCTGTGACACTAGGCTTGACATTAATGCTTACCCTATGGTTCTTTTAAATTTCTTTTTATGGGTTCCATGTTGTTTGCTCTCCAAAAAGACTGTTGTGGCGAAAGCTCATTGCATATTTTGGACGGTAGGAAATAATGCATTTATCGAGTGTTGTGTGATTGACAGAACTCAGTAAAACGTAGATGAACTTATTGCATTGCGATGGCGAGATGTGGGATGATAGAAATCAGAACATTCGCTATTGTAGATATGGTAGAAAGTACCGAGAGACCCAATATCTACCATAAATAGTTAGGTACCTACCGAACATAAGTTTTACACGAATCTTAGGTCTTATGCCTCTGCGAGCACTTTAAATATTCATTAGCGGAAATCAATGTATTAATATTTTATCTGTCGACGTTTTTACAGCGTCACAGGGAGAGAATCACTGGAATCAAAAAAATTAATGCCGTCATCCGTATTCCACACACTCCGCAGTTTGTGTTTCTATAGGCTTCGTTTAAATTACGTAATCTCAGGCCAACGTTACGCGATAGAACGAGAGGCACATTAAGAGGACCATCCTGGTTTTTAATAATGTTATTGCCGTAGCTCTGCTCTTCCCATGTATGATAGAGACAATAGAGCCCATGAGTGAATTTACCTACATTTTAGCGTTTCAGGCGCCACCGGTTTTCACTTTCTAAAACTTCACGAAATCTTTTGATTTTGGTGTCAATCGTTTGAATAGATTAGAATCTATGCTTGTGCGTCTTGATTTTTTAGAAAATATGTTTCATGTTCTAGTTACAACTACTTTTCTTCGTCATAATTGACGACAAAAAATCGTATCTTTAGGTGGCTATAAATACGAAGATATTGTAAAAAACCTAAAAAAGGAATACAACGCAGCCACGCTTTGCGAGCGGAATTGCACTTTATGGCGTTGTAAGAGTCGCTATTTCGTTAAATGTCATTGCGGGGTGAATCTTTTGTACTTAAGTACTGTCGCTCTGTATCATCATTCATTCATTGGACGACTAGTGTTCGACGAATAGATTCTAATATTTTATCAAACTCACAGAAATCTTTTTCCGGAGTCTTATTCCCCAACCGGTACAACAAATATATAATTTAGTATAGATATTTAACAAAAAGCTGCATTCATCATTTCTGTATTTAAAAATCAATACTTATTCAATTCCTGGTAATCCAATAGTAGTCTAGATGTTTTCTGAAGTGAATAAATTATCATCAACACATTTGCTACACTTCTTTCAGACTGATTATTTGATATAAACCTGAATTTGAAAAATCTGATCTTTTTGGGTTGGATCTACATCTGATTATCACGCGCGCTTGGGTATTTTCTATATACATAGGGCCTTATTTATAAACGTTGCTTAAATTGAATCAGTGTTTAAAATGTTCCGTATCGTTTTGTGGGCGTGACATTTCAAATCAGCCTAAAGTTGACACAAGGTTTTCAGCAATGACTAACTTTAAGCAGCGTTTACAAGTAAGGCTCATACTTTTAAACTACCAACTTGTTTGTACCAGTCATCAACATCATCATCAACAGCCTGAAGACGTCCACAGCTGAACATAGACCTCCCCCACAGAGCGTCACTTTAAGCGGCTGCTTGCCTCGTGCATCCATCGACTCCTTGCGGTTTTGACCAGATAGTCGGTCCATCTAGTCATAGTCCTAGTAGAATCATTTTTGTAACCTAGCTTAGGCATTGTCTATATTGTTTCCGGCGAAGAAGGCCTGGACCTCATAATACGGGCCCTGAGCTTAGTGTGGGATCCAGGGTTTCTACCTAAATATAAATGTTACCTATATGCCTTGTCCAAAAATAAATGTTTTTTTCATTTTTTCATTTTTCATTTTTCATCTAGTGACGGGCCGGCCTACGCTGCGTCTTCCGGTTCGTGGTCGCCACTCGAGAACCTTTCTTCCCCATCGGTTGTCAGTTATACGAGCGATATGGCCTGCCCATTATTGCCATGTAAACTTGCTAATATTAAGAAATATCGGTCACCTTAGTTTTCCTGCGGATCTCCTCAAATCGGATCTTATCTCGCAGGGAAACACCGAGCATAGCCCTCTCCACAGGTCGTTTGAACCAAGGTGGCTTTACAAATGCCCAGTAGCTTGCTGTATATCTTTCTCATCGCTTTTCTTACATCTGAATATAATAAAATGTATGTAAACTATTGTTTTCATAAATTCAGTTAGCTTCGTTAAATACCCCAATCAATCTATTACATCAATTTGATAATACCAAAGTTAATTATTAAATACAGGATTCCGCTCATCCAAACGTACAATTACCACAATTACCCCGTCATTATAATTACTTAACAAGCACATGTATACTTGATTACTCATTAGTATAACGGGTTAGGTGAAAAGAAAACAAATACATTTTCAAATGGGTTGCGAAAAAAATTGTAATGGCATAAATCGGCCGTGGAAACGAGATGTAGAAGGAAACCGGAACGCAGCCGGGTCGTATAATTAGTGTAGTATTTAAAGGCAGGTAGCTAGTGACAGTGCATCAGTGCACTTCGTTGACTTACTGGAGTACCACCCAAGCAAATATGAATACATATTTTGCGGTAAATTTTCTTTTTTGTTAATCTTTCAAATAGCTCTTCTCTAATGAGGAGATTTTTAAGATGGATGAATTCACATCAGCCGGAAGACATCCACTGCTGATCATAGACCTCTCCCATAAAACGTCACTTTGGAGGATTATAATACGTTGCCATATTGTGCCATATATTCATGTGGTATATTTGGTGATAGCAGAAGATTTTACTGTGACAAGGAGAATGCTGCTGATGAATATTCCCTAAGCCAGCTCTTACGGCACCCGCGGGAAGAGATGGGGGTATCCTTTTCTTATGCTGGGACCACACGGCTTAAACTCTCGATGAACTCACTTTAATTTATTATCTATTGTGGCGAAAATGTTTTCTTCCAATACTTATGTTTTTTTTTCTTTCTCATAACACTTTTTTCAGTACATAAATTAAAAGTATATTTAAATAAGATTTCGTATGTTTTCAGTTTTGCCTTTTGGCATTCGTCGCTGTCGTATCGGCCCATCCGCATTATCTACCCGTTGCCACTATCGAGTCACATGTAAGTTAGCCACACGTGTTATGCAACAATCTTTAGTGTATGATTGAAAACAGATAAAATATTAAAGGAGAAATTTTGTTAACGTAAGGATATCGTTTTTTTTTTTTAAATTAATATTAGTCATCCGTAAATCAAACTGCGCTAAATAACCCCCCCCCCCCCCCCCCCCCCCCCCCCCCCCCCCGCCCTAATCGTAGTACTTAAAAGACTAATTAATGTTCAACAGCCGAACCCGAACTACGCATTCAACTACGCAGTGAACGACCCATCGACCGGCGACAACAAAGCACAGTGGGAAGCTCGCAACGGTGACGCGGTCCGCGGCGCCTACTCGCTCGTAGAACCCGACGGAAACATTCGCACCGTGGAATATACCGCCGACTCGCTCCATGGATTCAACGCTGTCGTGAAGAGAACCGGCCCTAATATTCACCCTATAGCAGAGCCCGCACCAGTTGTTGAACACGCGGCTATTGTTGAACACGCGCCTGTAATTGAACACGCGCCTGTAATTGAACACGCACCTGTAATTGAACACGCCCCTATTGGTGTAGCCCCGGTGATCGAGCACGCACCGATCACTATCGACCACAGCCCCATAGCTTACGGCCCTGTGATTGCGCCAGTACCGGCATGGGACTTGCCTATCCTCTCTCTCCCACAACAATCGCCCTGGGTTCATCTGTCCGGCGAGTCGTACGGCCACAAGGGGCATTTAGTTCGCCGCTGGGCCGCCGGACCAATCTCCCTCGATGGCAAGACTCTCACGATCCGAACCAAGCATCATTAGATTAAGCTACATATAAGTAGTCCTAACTTCTCCGTGTATAGGTAACCTATTTAGTTACTCGCGGCGCTAGTGTATTCTCGCATTTGCTTGTACGCATGCAAAAATACACATAGGTCTGTTTAGAAGTTAAGTTCGACGGTATTAACCAAAGCGACGAAGTGTACCTGAACAATTAATGTAAATAAACATACGAAATAATACGTTTGATTGTTAATTTATCCTCAATTTTGCAAGTGGTGATTTAGGTTTGGTAAAAAAACTGAAGTAATTTGCGCGTGAAGTCACGCGGTAAAGCATATGCAATTGGTTATGCGTTCTCGCATAACTAGCATTTGCTGACACATATGAACATAATTAAAATTGCTATTGCATAACGGTTTCATCAAGTAAATGAATATCCGATTCAGTCAGTAGGTAGGTTATAACATAGACACGACTTCATCGTTTTTTTTTATGAGAATGAATGACGTGACGAGCTAGTCGTTCACCTTATGTTAAGCGACACAGTTGCAGTGTCACTCGGAACTTTAAAATAACAAAGATTCGCGTGACACTGCAAAGCGGTGGTACCTACCTAGACGAACTTTGCAGAAAAGTCCTACCACCTAGTATTCCTACCACCTGTTTGATATTGACTGTAATATGAACCACAGTCTGTGATATGAAAGCTTACCGGATTGTTGTCTTCGTCGACTTCATATTCTTCTCGTTGGACCATCATCAGCTTACCGCTTGCGTTTATTACCTGCAAATATACAGATATTGATATTTACCATACTCATTATGAATAGTCCTAAGACAGCCAAAGATAGAGAGAAGAAAATAAGACAAACGTTATCTACGATGTCCCATGTAAACTGTGATATATAGTGATGTTTCGTTGGCACCAGCAGGTGCCAACATAACTATAATGAGCAATGTTCAAAAGCCGAATCCGAACTTCGCCTTCATTTATTACTACTGACATTTATCATGCTAATCCAAAATGATTATCAGAAGCATTTCACCTTCAAAGTTCAACATCTTCTTATTATGGCTTCTGCGGGGTTGCCATAGTTTCGCCAATGTCGCGTGGATAGAGTAGAAAACATACGATGGAGATTTATCGTTGGATGTAAAATTGCTACAAAGTTCACACTTATCTTTCTAGCCCCCGGTTTCTCGTACGTTTGTCAAACTCGTATCAAGTCAATACATCAAATACTGTGTAAACAGCATGACTGTGTCATCCACTTGTGTATTAACTGTATCCATCGGTTCCCGTCTGTATCCAACCGGACCAGTCTCAAACTTGGACTTTGTGTTTTTCTTTAGCTGGTCTGACCATCGCAAAGTGTTGCTTAGCTAAATTGTATTTTGACACACTTTTGTGCAGACGGGCATTAGCTTCCAATATCAACGTGGTGCAGCGGGTCCTGCAGACTCCAGTGTCAGGTGTACTCACCAAGGAGTCGGGCGCGGTGTGGTGGCGCGGTGTGGCGCGGTGTCTCGCGTGGTGCAGCGGGTCTTGCAGCCGACACAGCGCGGCGGAGACTACGCACGCGGGGTGAGACAGCGCGGAGATGTCCACCGCCTGCACGCACCGCATCTCGATGCTGCCCGCTGCAAGAGGACACGCACCCTTACTTGCTATACCCATCGCCCCCGGCATAGTAGTACACTGAACTGTCTAGTTCAGTGTACTACAATGCCTATGAGGCCACACGATCCCAGTATGAGAATAGGACTGCCCCATCTCTTTCCTTAAAAGCCGACTAAAGGAATATCTAGGGAAACTCGTCATGTTCAGAATAATTCCTACACATAGTATCTCCCGTCAAGTCTAAACACACTAGCCAATATAATGCAAGGCGTTATCAAGTGGTGCAAAGTTAGGTGATGGTGATCGCTCACAGTGCCGCCTGTCGTACCACAAATGGAACGTAAGAAAGACATTCACAGCAATATTACTTCTTAATATACAACCAACAAAGCAACATCACCGTTGCTGGCTAGCAACGCGACCAAAAGAAGCACCAGCATACAAATAGCTCTGTAGAAGCCCGAGGCAGCGATTCAAATGGACACAGCAGTGATTCAAATCAGCACAGTAAACAACTTTTTAACGGTAGCCAGAAAGCATTCTACTACAGGCAACTAAAGAGGCAAATGCCTGTGCATTATAATACCTCATGAAGCACATATTCAACCTTATCTTCATAAGATACTTACGAGTCCCACTATCCTGAACGCTCAGCTCGTATATCGTGACGAGCGCATCCGCTCCGAACACGACCAACTGATCGTCGAGTATATCGAGAACGAACACCTGCGACTGTACGCGAACAATCTTCGCGAACTTGTTGTCGAGCTTCGCTTCGCGCGGGTAGAAACGGATTTCATCGTGCCCGTCTTGAATACTGTAGCTACCTGCAAGAAAAAAAAATTATGAGGTACACCAAACGAAGTTTTAAATAAAACTGTACAAATTCAGCACATTTATGATAGAGTAATTTACATAAAATGAAGGAAAGGAAGACATAAATTAGTCACGAACTCGACTGGCGCAGTCGGTAGGATTCGGTGATGATTATCTAAACAAAAATATAGTCTTCTTTATATGAGACAGGTTAGCGTTTGACCACTTTTCACGTGGTACTATGTAGCCGGTATATCTAAACTTGAACAAAAACAATTGAATGGCCATTATTGGCTGGTTCAGCACTATCATCGCATAGACTACGCAAATGCGAGATATTGCAAAAATAAGTCTTCTCGCGTTTGCTTTCAATCGGCGATTTTCGATTGGATTGGATTGTTTCCCAAAAATGATGTTTGCTTCGGCGCCATTCATCGGCAAATATTGATAATATTTGGCAGAAATATGCAGTGCTAAACAAGAATTTGAGCAAAATCGATCAAGAAGTTGTCAAGATATAAGTTCGGGAGATCCTTTGTGCTCGCGAGGTCTACTGTTCGCAGGCGCAAACTACTAGTTGACTATTTTTCTTTTTTATTTGAAGAGGTAGAGAAAAAGAAAAAGGTAGCCCTCAACTGCCCTTCCCCGTGATGTTGTAAGCCAGCAGATAAACAACAAAATATACGTACCCACAACTATATGATCTCGCCACCACAGCATACCGCCGCCGACGACGAAGTCTTTCTCCTGTGCTTCATTCCCGAAGAGTTTCCACCGTCTCGCGGTGCCACTATAGTGCGCCAGCCCGGTGCGGCCCGCGACGCATACGTTTATACCCTCGAAGTCTATCGCGCTGTACTGGGGAACGGGTACGATTATTGTCACTGAGCTTAATGCCCCAATCTCTTGCCGTGGGCGCCGTAAGGCTAAGGGAATATTTAGGGAATGGGCAGCAGCATTTTCCTCGGTACTATAAAATCTACAATCACCAGCCGCCTACCAAGCATGGTGATTATGGCACCCCCCCCCCCCCTTTGTGATAGGTTTCCAAAGTGGCATTGTATGGGGAGGATGTTAAAGCAGTGGACGTCTCCCGGCTGATTTGTGATATAAATGTAGTTAAAGATTTTGTTACAGCCCATATTGGTCAGATTACCAATCCAAGGCTGGGCACACGGCTAACAAAATTACAATAGCCAAACCTTGACCAAACGTCGACTTTCAATCCGACGCCGCACTCAAGTTCAAATCCCACACTGTTCTCACCACAGTTGTTCGCTGTTGTGTGTTGTGTTGTATGTTCTGTTCTAGTGTTGTGTTATTGGGGTGTGTGGGTGTGTTTTTTTTGAGGGGGGGGGGGGGGGGGGGGGTTGGTGTTCGTGTGTGTTCTGCGTTCACTGTTCTGTTGCGTGTTGGGATATGTTCTGTTGTGTTGTTCAAGAATCCCAAATTCGAGAAGATAAGATTGAAGAGCTCTGCATGTGAAGCAAGGCCCGTCCCAGCAATTGATACATAATGAGCCCAATATAGGTGGCAAACTGTGACGATTCTGTGCACGATAGTTAGTCGCGTATATCATGTAAACTTATTATCAAACGCGCAATATACTGCGACTTAAACAAGCCATCCGCGACTAGCGGCTGAAAAATACAAAAACTGTCATTGATTACTGGAACTTACCCGCAAAGGCCAGTTAGTAGCAATATAAGTAGCCGGCAGCGGCAGTACGGACCACTGTTTCCTACACTCATTGTCGTCAACAAAGTCTCTATAATTTGTACTGCTTTCGTATTCCAAGTTATGCTGGTCGATCCCGGTATCCGCTTGGTAGGAATCGCCCGAGGAGTCTATGATGGGTATCTTAGTGCGTTTCGTGAGGTTGTCTTCAAGGTTCACATACAGCTTGTCATCGGCTTGCAAATATAAGTGCCTTTGGTTACTCTGTGGAAATTTGCATTCATTTCAGGAAAAAACTGTTGTAATAAGCTTCATTTTGGTAAAGCTTTTTAAAAATAATACATATTTGTTAAGATAAACTTACCATACAAGGATTGACGCTAAGTGGACTCTTTACAAAATCAAGCTGTATGAGACTAGTGCTGTTGTCGGCTTCTACTTTAACCATCCATAGCTGATAGCCCTCCGTCGCCCATTCCTGCAAGAATGCTATTATTTTTATTCGAATCCTAATATAGGGTTGCAATTAAACAATTTAAATATTTGCGACTTGAAATAATTTTATAAATAAAAAAGTCTTCAGGTGAACAGCCGTTGAAGGTTTTGTTGAAAAAAAAATCTACATAGCAGGCGAGCCAGCAACTCGGAGCTCTGTACCTATAGGTACTCTCTGGTGGTAGAGGTCTCACCAGGCTGGACACGAAGGGCGGGTCGTGGTCCCAGGCAAGCCAGCACACTTGGAGCTCTGTACCTATGGATACTCTATGGTGGTAGGGGTCTCGCCAGGCTGGACACGCAGAGCAGGTCGTGGTCGGCACGCTCCTACCTGAACCCGTGGTTCCAACGAACCAGCACACTCAGAGCTCTGAACCTATAGATACTCTGTGGTGGTAGGGGTCTCACCAGGCTGGACACGCAGAGCGGGTCGTGGTCGGTACGCTCCCGCCTGAGGCCATGGTCCCACGCGAGCGAGCACACTAGAAGTGCACCGAATGTGCTCCACACGGAGAATCCGCCACGTTCCCAGCACACGCAAACCGCACGGCCGTCGCCGCTCCATCTGAACAACCGGCGACTCAGTGTTACTTCTATAGCAGCATAGGTAGCATGAGAAATCAACATCTCTTCTCTCGAGAAAGCATTTGACCAATGAATGATCGAGTCAAACGCCTTCTCGAGAGAAAAGTCGATTCGTCATGCTATGAGCTGTAGAAATCGATTTATTTCGTGCAGGGTTGACGAATTGAGTCCGGATACTATTGATTTTTTTATATAAAGGTCCGGATTGAAATCTTTAGTCGAGATAAAAGTCATAATAGTATTTACCTCATGCACTTGACTGGACCGGGATCGCCCGGGAAGTCTTTAGGACTGAGCACTATTGTATGGGAGAGCTCCAATCCACCGGTCGCCTCGTCTATCGTAAACACATCCACTTGAGAACTGCAAAATAAAGCAATCAAAAATTGTAAAGCTTATACAAAACAACAAACTGGAATACAAAATGCATACAATTTTGGCGTATTTAGAATTTAGAATATTTTTAGTATTTTAGTATGAAAAAGGTTAACGTACAATATTTTAACAAGTCTGAAACAAAATCCAACACAAATATGGGTATTGGAAGGTCTGACTAACTCTGCAGTTTAGGTACGAAGCCACAAATACATCGGCAGGTCCTCATTAAAAGTAACGCGTCGGAAGAGGTAAGATATATGCGTTAGAAAAAGAGGCGGTCAGTATTGAATGAAATTTTAGGATTGATGTGCGAGCTGCTTTATTGCGTTTTAGCAAGAGTCCCTATTTATTTTAATGTCTTTGCGGATTTAATCTTCTGTACCTGCACTAATAAGTGCTCTATTATTTTGGGGAAATCTGATAATAATCTTGAAACTAAAACTGCATCGTTAATTGTGATTAAAACATCAAAATGAAACCATTTCTTTTGCAATGATCTAGACTTTTCTATATAAAGACTTAACTTACTTTTTTCGTCCAATAGCAATCAGTCTGAATTTATGGTTGACTCTTGCGCATGTTGCGTCATCTATGCCGGGTGCCCATATGCCTTGTACAGCCTAGAAATAAGGTTACATTATTATTAGTATCATGAATAGGTAATGGTTTTTCTACTTCAACATAAAAATTCGTTTTATGAATATTTTTCATTTTTTTTATTTTAAAGGTTTTTGGACCGATTCTGTAGTGCACCTAAACTAAATGAATTAAATCTAATCTGGCAGTTTTAAAAAAGCTGTAAAAACTTAATCAACACCATTGTTTATTTTAACAATGCAACGAATATTTACTTGTACAGTCAGCCATAAGATGTGCCAAACTAAATATTAGCTTTTAAGTATACGCAAAAATCAAAACAATGAATTGTTCAAATGGAATGAACAAACAATCGTCTGATTTTTAGCAAGTTTTATTGCTGACCGTAATTATGAAGTTTTGAATTATAGAGTAGAGGCACAAAATAGAAAAGGTATATTTTGTGGTAGAGGTGTGTTCACTTCAGAAACATGTGTGCTATAAAAACACTTTACACGACTACGCTTTTCCTAGCAGTAATTTCTATATTGATATTTGATTCAAGCTATGGTTAAAGGTGACCTTTTGTTATTTATCACACAAGGATTAATTTTAAAAACAGCAACGTCAATACTAGCGGAACGGGGAGGGTTCACTCGAAACTCGTTTTCTTACCCCTATATTTGTATCCAAAAAAATCTGAGAGTAAAAGTAGAATTATTTTATTCAATTATGTAAATGAAAAATGGAAATGAATAACGAATGATAATGAATGTTTCGTCATTAGGCCAAAACGTTCCCACTGTTGGGACGCGAGCCTTCTACACAGATCATAATCCAACATGCAGGCCAAGTGCAATCTGTATTATTTACATATACGGAACTTGGCTCTCAAATAAATACAAAAAATTACGAAGAAAAATACATAACAACCAATATACCAAAATGTTACAATCCCATTTCCCATTCTCCATCTCAACTCTTTTTCCATTTTTTGGTTTTCATTCCATTAAAATCAAAATTCCGGTAATGTTAATCAATGATTAGTAATAGCTAGCTAGTAAATGAGCATAATACCAGCTATGTGTAACTTACGTTAGGGTCAAATTTGAGATTGGGCGCGGTGAGATATGCCGCTCTGCCATCGTTGAGGGTGATTCCAAACCCACAAACCAGCGGCGAGTACTCGATGTCATTCACGTGGATATTGTCCTCCATTATTGGCTCAGCTGAAATATTGACACTCGGTTCACGGCCACACTTTGTTAATTCCATACTGCTCTTTTCTTTAAATGAATAAAATAGCTGTTATTTTTTAGAAAACCCTGGCAATAATGATGTATCAACTATGACAAATCAAAACTCTTATAGACTCACTCATGTGACAGCAAACAATTAGTACTTAGTGTGCAGGCTGGTTACCGCAACTGTTTCAGGTTAGATAGAGGTCAATCGCAAAACTTAAAAAAAAACTATAGAGCACAGCGGCCCCTTTTGCTTGATGAGGTGGCGCACGCAGTCGAGCCGCCCACTGTCCTCCAATAGAATTATTATTACCTTTAGAAACTTGCTGGTTAATTGAGAATGGCGTCCGTCCGAGGTCCAGACAGTAGTCCCGGTTTTGCGTGCCATCCCAGCGATACCGCAGCAAGTGAGACCGACTAGTGCAAACCAAAATCTCTTTGCCTGATATACAGCACATCCGCGTGATCTGTCCATCCCATACTAGCACTTCTTTGAACTAAAACAGGGTGGGAGGTACTATTCAAATATATACAGTCTAAAATAAGTGTTATGCATCTTGATGGCTATAAAATACTATCAACTAAAAAATCTTCATCTTCTATTTTCTAAAAAGATTGTTACTGAAAAAAAAAAGGTTACTTACTTGACTAATTTTCAGTGAAGGAATGACTTCTTTTACAAATAGTTCAGCTGAATCACGCCGAAGACTGGCTGTAGGTGGGTCATATTGCTGATATGCTGTCTGTTCGCTCATAGACTCCACATTGTATAATATTAAATGTCCTTCCGAAGTCTGAAATGTTATCAAGTTTCTATTTTTTTAAAGGAAAACTGGGGCGCAGTCGGAGAACTCATAGAGATGGTTTGATCCTTCAACCAAGAAACAATAATAACATAGGCAAAGAAGAAAAAAAAGGAAAGAAAGGTTGGTTGAAGGCATAGTCTATGCCTTCAACCAACCTTCTACTGCCTTTGCATAGTAATCACTTCAATTTTTTTTGATATTGGTCCCAAATTAAGCAAAGAAAGCTTGTACTATCGAAACAAGGCCCCTATTTCATAAAGCGACAAATGAACCTAGAATTGTTAGTAAATATGACTGACTCAGTCACGTACCTATAGTATTTTTCTTATATGAAATACATTCAACACACATTTGTAGGTTTATTATGATTTGTCGCTTTATGAAATGGGGCCAGATAGCTGATAAAATACTTACATACTTTTTGTATGTAAATACGTACATAGAATGCAAAATAACACCCAGACACAGTACAAACATCTCATCTTTGTGATTGATCAATGTTATTGATTGTGAAGGGTTAATATTGGGCCATGGTTTTTCGGTTCACTGTATGGAAAAAACATTGACGCGAATGGACTCGTCAATTTAATTGATCAAAAAAATTTAATGTGTAGGGCCCACCTAATAAGCTACCAAGACTACTGATCAATCTGTATTTAGATGTGTGAGGCAAGGTGCCAGTATGTAGATTATGAATTTAGACACTGAACTTATAATCTAATTCTAAATCTGAATTCCAGAGACACATTCCAGCTGTGTGAGGCCAGCCTACTCTCTTATGTGTTAGTATAAACCATTATACCTCAATGTATAAATCACATGGTCTTAGGCACAGAGCAAACCAACAAAGTGCTTGTAATTAAAAAACTCTGTTCATAGTTCATAAAATTTAGCTAAATGATGGGTTAAAATGAGTACCGCAATGCATAGCATGGTAGAGTCAGGCTTCCACTCCACCCCAACATTGATTCCAAGCCTCCGCAGAGATTCATCACTCCTTTTATGGTAGACTATTGACACCGTAGGCTGAAATTTAATAATGAAGCCAAGATGATAAAAAATATTCTGTTAAATATTTCAACTATTATAAGGAACTATTAAATAATGGTGATAGGAATTGGAAGGGAAACAACTAACTGTTTTGGTTTTGATAATAATTAAAACTGCATAAGGGTCAATCAGACAGAGCAGCAAAATGCTCAAGCACTTTTTAAAGTGCTATTGGAATATCAACCTTAATCCATTTAGACAAAGCTGAAAATAGTATGCAACATTAAAACAGGTAAGATTTTAATGTTGCATACTATTTTCAACTTTGTCCAAATGAAATAAGGTTGATATTCCAATAGAACATAAAAAGTGCTCGAGCATTTTGCTGCTCTGTCTGAATTGACCGTTACATATTATCAATATAAAAATGTAAGACTTTCAACTATTTAAAAATGTACATAGGCTAACATTAGCTTCACAGCATAACATCCACTGTAAGGCAACTCAAAGTCCAACTTTAAAAATACAGGGTGATTCGTTTGTAGACCGTATCCTTTCAGGTTGTGTTTAAACAGGCCTTGGGCTATCTTTTAGGCGTAACATTAGTTCAGCGATTTAAGGTTAAAAACGGGGAATTTTTCAAATTTTCACAAAATTTTGAATAACTCGAAAATTTAAAAAAATCGCTGTACTAATGTTACGTTTAAAAGATAGCCCAAGGCCTGTTTAAACACACCCTGAAAGGATACGGTCTACAAACGAATCACCCTGTATATATACTACTATGTTGTAAACCAGTAAATATTTGTACAGTTCTATAGTTCTGAGTGACATATAAAGAGTGGGTGGCTGTACTAATGTTACGTTTAAAAGATAGCCCAAGGCCTGTTTAAACACACCCTGAAAGGATACGGTCTACAAACGAATCACCCTGTATATATACTACTATGTTGTAAACCAGTAAATATTTGTACAGTTCTATAGTTCTGAGTGACATATAAAGAGTGGGTGGGTGGTTGTGTATAAAGGGTGGGTTTTTAATCCATAGTTAAGTCTAGTCACAGTCTACGAAACTTTTTTAGACTGTGTGATGTCTCAGGATGGCATGTGCAGTGTCATGCAAAACTTTAGTTTGGAGTTCCAAGTGACACTGCAATCTGTTATGGGTGGCCGTGTTGTTTAACACCAGGCGAAAGGCTAGATTGTCACGTCATTCGTTTACATAAAAAAGTAACCAATAAAAAACCCACCTTTAGTCTCTGGCTCATCAGAAATTAGTACCAAACAGATAATAAATAATAATAAATAGCACCCAGCAATCACATACATAGATCCTAAACCCTAACTAGGATTCCCTGTATCTAGGTACCCAGCAACTATGAGGACCATGGCATGGTCCCACAACTCAGACCCAGATCAAGTATTTGCACTTTTTTCCCTCCACAAACACTTGTCCTACCGCAGGAATCAAACCCACCACCTCTGCCAACCTGCTAAGCCACCACAGAGGCTGTCATAAAATATTAAAGTATGGTTAAATATTAATTTGACCAATCAAATAGATAAAATGGGTAGGCTGTACAATACATCCAAAGATGCACAATAAACTCCAAGTGGTACTTCAGCGCATGTCTATCACCCCCATTCAGAATAACAATGGGTGGTAGGCTTTTAATTATTAATGTCATAAAAAATATTTTGTGTTTTCTGTAAAATAAAGATTTCCCAATTATCTGGGCCCAATTCTTTAATAAAAAGGTATATGATAGGTATTATATCTAGAATATCGAACACACTGTTTGAATTTATATTATGAAATGTGCAGTTTGGGTAGGTATGTGACTAGATAAACAATACAGTATAACAATACTGATGTACTGAAGCATACTCAGATGCACTTAGATCCACAAGCTGAATTACCTAGTTTGTACGAGACACAAACATAACTGTTTTTCTGATGTTTGATAAAAAATTAAAATAAACAGAATTAACAATAATTTTACATACCTTACAGAACCACACCGTAAGGCAATCGTCGGTCAAGGATGCAAACAGTATCTTGTCCCTATTAGCAACAATTTGCCGTATAATTTGATTATCGTTACCGAGAGTTTTTAGAACTTTGGGCCAACCTATTGGGAAATACATTTTGATATAACATTTGCATAGATTTAGTTTATAACACAAACAACCACAAACAACTTAATATACAGTAAATAATACTGTGAGGATGAGGACGAACGGGACGAATGAATGCGTGAATATTTATTGAATAAAATGCACGACATGAATGTTGAATAAAATCATGAAATCATGAATCCACAGATATCTACTATACTAGTCAAAGACAGATAGGACAGCTCTATATGATCGACAATTAGTTCCCGTGTCTCCACGAAACGCTGGTGTTGCCATAGTGATGTACCTAGCTCCATATTCAAATATCGATATCGATACCATAGTGACGCGCCACGCCAAAAAAATATCGACATGGAAGTTACATAGGAAGTTATTATTATTATTTTAACCTATTACATTTTAATACTACAGGAAGATGAAGCACCCGCTAATAAGGATTAAATGAAACAAATGAGACTGAAATAGCTTTTATTTATTTTTATTTCTTAGCCTAAGCTTTGTATTTTTACTGCCATTTTTAGGCCATTTTTTGGGTTGAAACCATTTTTATTTTAATTATTTATTTTTGCTATTCAAATTGAGTTTACTCACCAGATAAGCTCAAGGGAATCCCGTGCAACACTTCATTAGCAGTGAACAAGGATATCCATGCAGAAGACGGTTACCCATCCCATCAAATTGGGGGTATATCAAAGTGATTTTGGCGAACACGTTTGTTCACTAAGACAGGCCACTGAGCTCAGTATTTGTAGGAATCAGAAAAGACAACCATGATTCTCGTAATTCATCGTCCCTTGGGATACTTAACAGGCGATGAGTTTTATTAGTTGCAAGCTTCAACATGACATTTTCGCGTCGCCATAGTGTTGATCAATAACCATAGTCACTGCCCATGCTCAACTGATTAAGATAATTTGTATATAATTTGAAGTTAGAGCGATGGTAGCAGAGCAGTAACATGTGCACTTCGCAATCTTACGGCACCAGGTTCGATCCTCGGCCTTGCACCGATGATTTATCTAGTAAGTTATGTGCAGTTTTCGATGCCATCCGTGCCTCCGAGAGCCGTCGGTCCCGGTTGTCATAAGACCATCTATGCCAATCGTTACGGGTAGTCAGACGCCTGATAGAATCTGATACCAGGTCTAACCATCCTTGTTACTGGTTCCTTATGGGTTGTGAGATCAGATGGCAGTCGCTCAGGGCCAGATCTTGTATAAGGGCAATTTGAGCTTCAGCCCAGCGCGCCGTGGAGATAAAGGGCCCCCAGCCCCCACTGAAATTTAACGGGTCTTATCTAGATTTACTTATAAATGTGCGAAACCTGAAACTATCAGGATTAACGAAAAACAAGAACAGCTGAGAATTAGGCAAACTCACGGTCCGATCCTGTAGTCACTCGTGTAATTCTGGTAGCTTGCCGCTATAGATTAGACTGGGAGCTTGGGAGCCGACCCCAATAACAAATGCGAAATGGGAAAAAGGCAAAGAAGATGATGATAATGATATATTAATTTGAAATTATACACAAAAAGCCAAAAAACTACGAATTATACCGATTAATTAGGTTGTGTTATGTACATAATTTCCATGACAACAACACAATTGACTTTTGACATTATAGAAGTCACTTAATGCAAAGAAAATGTCGGAATGCGTGTGACGCGAGCGTTTCGTGGAGACATCGGTACTAAAGCTGACCCGGTGCATGAATCAAATCAAATATCAAGCAACAAAGAGTATGTAACTACACTCTATTTTTTTTTCCTCTTATATTTTGGCTCCACACATAGTGTATTTAGCCAGTGTCAAGTATTGTAATTTTTCATAATGATAGAATATTTCACGTAAAGTCAAGTCTTAGTCACGGGTCTTTGAAGAAAATCCGACAATGGCGGTTGTGAATTTTGAATTTTTTACCAAAACCTGTGTATTTTTGAATTTTAATGTGTAATAAGGGTGGATTATTATTCCTTAACTGTTCGTAAACGTGCACGAGTGTTGGCAAATGGTTCCAAGTTTGTATAACCATCCATTTTCGTTATCTCTTCAACGGCTTTTTAGAGCCTTCAGTAAAATATCCACCATTTTACTGATGGCATTTTGACTGACAAAATAGGACTTTGACATGACATAACCGAACAAATTTTTACTCACTTGATATTGGCAGAACTATTGCTGAAAAGCGATAGAAGGCCATTAACGAAGAAGAAGAAGAAGAAGTCTTAGTCATAGTCTGCGTAGTCATAGTCCAGTCTAAGTCAGGTAGTCTCAGTCCAATCTAAGTCATGCCCTAGTAAAGTGGTGGCAACTTTACTAGAAGCTTCTATGGAATTTTGGAAGCAACACGAAAACCACGTTTCACCACATTATATCACTTGCCCACACTGATGCTCGTAATTCAGCACTTAATGCGTAAAACGCCACCGATTTTAAACATTAACACTGGAAAAAGCACGAGTTTTGAAAAATAATACAATGCAACGACGTGAACTTTTCCGCGTTCCCACCAAAACTCCACTCTATTTTTAAACGGAGTAAATTGACAGATCGAAATGTCACTTGTGTAAATAAATCTGCCAAAATAGAATTATAAAAAAAAAGCAGGAGTGAATCTTGATTGAAATCGCACTGACGTACAGCAATGGCGGCCGCATAAATATGTGTGACTGATTAAAGGATTGCCATGTAAAGAAAATTACCCGAATCCAACAAAAAAGAAATCTGTTGTTGGTGTGACTTTTCGTATGACCAAAAAGCTACGTAAGCTTATAACAGCCTCAGAGTAGTCAAAATTGAATGGCTTATTTTTTTTTTTACTTTCAATAGGTTAGCGTTTGACTACATCTCACCTGATGGTAAGTGATGATGAGGTCGAAGGTGGAGCACGCCTACCTAGAATTAACCTAATTACTTTTGATTTGAAGACACCTAAGTTGTAAGTGGATGGAAATATCGACACCGGGAGCGAGTTCCATTCCCTAGCCGCACGCACAATAAAGGAATCTGCAATCTCCCCTCCCCCACACTTGCCCCCACCTCACCCTTACTTAGTCTGCGTCCCCCCGCATTTGCCCCCCCTCCCCCACACTTGCCCCGCCCCTCCCCCTCACTTAGTCCATCCCCGCACTTTCTCCGCCTCCCCCATACTAACCCTCCTCCCCCACACTTGCCCCCAACTCCCCCTCACTTTCCCCGCCACCCCTGCACTTGCCCCCCTCCCCCCAAGAACATGTAAAGATTACATTTGGACAGTAATGAAGGGGTTGGCGATCTACGTAGCAATGTACGGTGAATGAAGTGGGAGCAATAGCTTCCCAGTCTCCACCGGGTGGCAACTGGGAATTTTATTCCCAGTTGCCACCCGAGGGCGAAGCATGTGAGGGCAACTGGGAATATACCCTGTACGCTATAGCGAAGAGAGAAGGGAGAGCGCAAAAGATAGGGAAAGTGGATGAATGTATGACTGTGAAGAGAGGCGCACCTGCCTCCATTCATCCTTTTCCCCTCCCAGTGTTGGCCTTTTTCAGGTTAATAAATATTTTACCTGTAATGGGCCTACATTAGCACGTGTATATTTGGGCAGGTTTTCTATAACGTAGAAAAAGTAAAGTGTCGTGAAATTTATTAATAGATACTTACTTTTAAAAATTAGGACGTGTTTTTGACTTTTTTGGTTGGCAAACTGTCAGAAGGGCCATGATTGGTTGATACTTGATAGGTTGGTAGTGTTGGTACTATCAGCCAATCATGGATGGTACCGCTCGAAGAACATTGAGTTTGCTGGGGAGTCAAGCCATTACGAAAATGTCGAAAAAGCAGTTGATTCCCGTTGAGCAGCAGTAGCGTCAAGACATAATATGAGACTTACTAGTATTGGATTGGAAGTTTGTATAAGAAACAACAAATATACATAATGGAAGATGCAAGAAGTTTCATTTCGAAAGTAAAGTAGAAAAAACGAATGATGTGTTCATAAAACATTTTAAGCAACAGCCTGGCTATAACGAGGAGTTTTATTATAAAAAAGAAATTGTATTTTATGCATGACTCAATAGATGGCGCCAGTTGTGGCTTTTGCTAAAATCTGTTACTGTCACTGTTTCAAGCATAGACCACAGGTTAAAGGAAATGTGTCACGATACTGACTGACAACTCTAAACACTTTCGTTTTTTTAGTTTCATTGCGGGATACCTTGGATTTATTTTGGATCATAATATTAACGTTTATCTATCTCGCAGATCTACTGTACATCAATTTACTTAATAAGAATGCACCACAGACTACTTAGGAGATACTACAGACAATGTACTCGTGGTCCACTCAACTGAATTTGACATTTCTTTGTAGGCAGTCTATGCATTTTCTTATGTTTAAACTACTCTGTGGTTTGAAAGGTTTAAACTATGTACTTACAGCGCCATGTAGAAATGAAGCGGAACTAGTGTTTTTTTTTAAATAAAATGCCCCATTCTTTGTGCGAAATAAACAGTTTTATTGACTGACTAGCAGACCGGCCCCCTAATTACCTAATTTGTGACAGGCGTAAATCTCGCGATGATTGCTGTCATACATCATTAGTGGTGTAGCATAGCATACATGCTCGACACCTCTAATGATGTATGACAGAAATCACCGCGAGATTTACGCCTGTCGCAAACCTGTTGCGAGTTAGGTAATTAGGTAATTAGGCCGGTTAGTTAGTTTTACGCCCTAGCCCTGTCCAAAGGAAGAAAGAAATGGGAGGGGCTGAAAAGGCTAAATTAAGGCAGGTGCGCCTCTGTTTACCATCATACATTCATCCTTTTCCCCTATCTTTTTCGCTCTCCCTTCTCTCTCCCCTATAGTATACAGGATAATATAGAGTGGCGTCAACTTCTTTGCTGACGATGTTTTATCGTAGTGTATGGATTACATCACGTAGGTATAACTATAACTACAAGGGCTGGACTGCCGAAGCTCGCCGTACTATCGTGCGTATCGTGAGCGATGTCTCCGCTGGTTCGCCCTCTGCGCCACCTCAATGCACTCCGTGACGCCAACACTGATTTTGACTTTTCTTTTGACAAGTGGTCTGACATTGTTGCTGCAGTATTGACATATTGTAAAAGCATGAGTGACCAATGGAGCAGTACGGGTAATCCCGATAGTAGTGAAAGTGAATAACTTTTCTTATTTTTTGTTTAACTCTGATTTTATTATATTTGACATTGTAATAATTAATTGTACCTATTTTTTTTGTATTATTTAATACTTTGATGTTTATTCGGTATGAAATATTTTGTGGTAATTGTAATTGATTTTGTCGTTTTTATCACAATAAATAAATAAATAAATCGTACACCATAAAATTACCGCTAGGATTAAAAATTTAGTAATCTTTTGGCAACACGTGACTCTAAGCCTATACGATAAATAATGCACACCAGCTCTAGGTCATCGTAAGGTAGGCAGGTACCCTATAAGTTGCATCTAATATGGACAGACAGATACACAACACAATAATCCTATACGGGTTCCGTTTTCATACTGACACGGAGCAATATAGCATTAATAGCGTGTAAAAGGATATATTATATATATATTTATGTCGTAATAGTTTTTTACAAATTCAAATAGGATTAACCCTCAGGGATGAAAAATAAAATGACATAAGCCATTAAATTTTGACTACAACTTAAATTTTGTTACAAGCTCGCGTAGCTTTTTGGTCATACAAAAAGTCACACGAACGTCAGATCTTTTTTTTGTCGGTTTCGGGTAATTTTCTTCACATGGCAATTCTTTAATCCGTCACACATGTTTAGGTGTCCGCTATTGGTGTACGTCAGTACGATGTCAATCAAAACTCCTTCCTTTTTTTTGATTCTATGTATTAAACTTTAAAAATGATAACCTGTTTTATTTTTTTAATTTTGCTATTTTTATTTAAGTATATTCATTTTTTTCACAGGCCGTTAATTAATGTAAATCAAATCAATCAGGAATCACGATTTTTAGGAAATGTTCAGGATATAAAAGAAATGGAATAGATCACTAAACTGAAATAAATTAGTGAACCGTATCTTTTTTTACCCACCACTATTTATTTTCATGAAAAATTGGCAGCACTTGTAATGTTAGTTTCACAGATTTGTTTTTTTCTCTAATCTGTGGTTAGTTTACTCCGTATACACAGAATTCCCACTAGTAGAAATCTATTTCGCGTGGCCGCCTAGTTGTTTTTTGCTCCCACACGAGGTGCTGCCTGAATAAGAACGTCTCCCAAAATTTTGGGTAGAAAATGGGCGATTTCGTTAGCTCTATCTATAGAGTAATTTACCTCGATACCTAGAATTTATGTTTTACCAGTGTTTACTGCTTGTTTATTGTAAAAACTAAAATGTAAGGTCAGGTGGGGTAAGTGAAACGAAGGAGTACCTAAGTGAAACCCTATCGTAATCAATAAATCACGCAGTTTAGCTCTATGCTATGTGGCGAAATAGTTTCAATGCTCTAGCACACGCGTCACACAATCTTTTTGCTAGGTCTTAAAATAAAAAGAAATCAGCTATCTTTAAGTTTACAAAACACATGTCGGCTGATGCCATGAAGCAATTTAATATTGTTTATGTACATTTTTACACGAAAATAATGCATGAAACGGCGCGTAATGTGGGGGTTAGTATTTGCAGTCACAGACGACACAGGTAATAAAATCAATCAAATACCTACTACATTACAAATGTCATTGTAAATGTCCCATGGGCGAAAATCAGGTATTTCACATCAACAGCTGGAAAACGTCTAGTGCTGAACACAGGCATGCCCATAAAACGCCATTTTAGACGCTAATTATAGGGAGGTTTGCCATAATCACCTCGCTTAGCAAGTAGCTTATCATCGCAGAAGATTATAATGTACCAAGGAGAATGCTACTGCCCATTCTCTGGATAGTCCCTTAGTCTGCTCTTATACGGCACCCAAAGAAAGAGATGGAGATTCTGCGCTAATAAAGTGATACCTGGCAGCTATTATTATATAAGTAGGTACCTAATATAATGACTGCGGGTAACAGATAATAAAAACAAAACTGTCAATATAGTCAACTGCAAAATAGTCAAACGCCAATGTCAACCTACCGTCAGAATATTGAATCGGAACGTTTCTGTCAAAACCGTGAACCATTTTAGAAGTGATGTTTCGTTCACGCAAATTGAATTTTCAAAAATTATTTTCTTGAAAAGTATTTATTGCCGTCATTTGCCATTTCAGATTTAGGCTTTCTATGAGTTAAAAAAGTTAGCGTCCTAGCAGAATTCACATAGTGGATAGATGTGCAAGTATGTTTCACTTACTCCACCTGACCCCTTAATATAAAATGATATATTTTACTAAGTGAAATCAAGCAAATAATTAGCTAATATACCTACAAAAGGATTTTTCGGACTTATAAACATTTGCAAATCAACATGGTACCTAGCCGGTTTTATGGGAAATTAAAAAGCATAAACTGGCAGTACCTTGACAATGAAATTGTTTGGTTAGGTATGGTTATTTTATCCATTAATTAATCATTTAGCTGTTTTTCTGTTTAGCTGAGGACATGTTATTACATGAAATGTCACTCTGTATTTATATTTATTACAATAAACACTTCTAAAAGGGAAAATAGACAAAATAATGGCTACTTACTTGTGAAATGTTATTCCTTCATATCTACGCCTCAGTGCGACTGCTGTTGCTTAAAATGCTGCAACCACCCACTGCACACACATTATTTCTCAAATATTTATTGCCTAGATCACCATTTAAATAGGATTATTTCACAAAAAACAACAATTTCAAAAAATTGTTAACCTGTTTGGCTTAGATCAAACGAAGCCAAATAAAAAAACCCGGTAACGGTGACAAGGACCAAAGATATTACGTTCGTCTTTTTTTTGCTTAGTACCGAATGTATAGTGCTCTCCTTGTTGTCCATAAATGACGTCATATACTACGGTTCTACTCGTACATATTCAAAGACATTATATCTAGTCTTGCGCAACTCAGTACAACATCCTCGAAGTATGAAACGTGTGCAAAATTAAACTTCTGCGTTTTTTTTCTTTTTTTTTTTTTTTTCTTATAAACGTATTTAAGGTATAAGCTTCTCTGTCTTTAAAGAACGTCAACTAACGTCATTCACCAGTCAGTGCCATATTTGTTTTGTAATAGATTTATTTACTATCCACTTTTGCCGAAAACCATATAAGAAAAATGTGCTATTAAAGTAAATCAATAGAACTTAGTTACTTTAGTGCCCAATATACTTTCATATTGTGATTATTTATTTAACTTAACTAGTAAGAATAGTACTACAAAAGTTGCGAATTATGTGGAGTGAAGTCGGGCCGAAAAGAGAGTGGAAAACGTTTATTTTGCCAAAACTTCCATTGGACGAGGCATGGCTCGTGGCATTTTTACTAGTATTACTATAATAATGTGTCGTGATACCATTTTATTAGAGATAAATACAATTTTGTAATGATTGTAGTTCCATATTAGTGTTGGGATATTGACCGGGCAAAATCTATATCGATTTACGGTGTACAAATTTTAATATATTCGTCATCATCATCTTGACCTCATGTCTTTAATATTTTAATGACCACCATTTTAATGCTTATAACTGTTCCTTAGTTATTTACAAATGTAAGCTGTGGCTTAAAGCGGTTGTAAAAATGATGATTTTATTGCGATTTAGAAAAGCTGCACATGCTCAGGCACGTATGTGACAATCATCTCGAAGCCAATAAAAAAACGTAGTTTCTTTTGTGTACTTACCATATAAAAATATCAGTATAAAAAAGCAGAGCAAGTTCTTGAAAATGTGTAGGTAATATAATATGTAGTCTAAATAAATAACTACTCGTACAAGTCTTGAATTATTTTTACTTCCTAAATAAGATTAGTTACGTACCTAAAACCTTCCCATTCATTCAATAACGCATTAAAAAATATTGATAACGTGGAATGTACAGAAGTGCACAACACTATTTTTGAACTGTCACGTTGGCAGTATTTACAAATATGTTACTGATATTTGTAGATGTTGTCATTATAATTGTAGCATAGAAGCCTTATTAATAAAAAAGTTGAAGTTATAAGTGTAGCACACGTTTCATACAACTTTTTTCTCTATGGGAGTCCCATCTCTTCAGCGTAAGCGGTTCTCTTTGTATATCCACCAAATTGGGAGGAGGTGTTACGTTACTAGTAAATACGAGTAAGTACTCGATACTTTTCTTTCGATACCAAGTACTTTTTAGCATCGAATCATTCTTTCGAAACTTACTTGGTTCATTTGTTTTTTTCTCTAATCTGTGACGTAGTGCTATATATATCTATTCTGTGGTATTAGAAGGAGAGTACTAGTATCGAATATGTATCGAATCGAATGAATGCTGCTAGGTCAAAACAGGATAGAATTGCGATAAATTCAATGCCGAGCAGCTTTATTTCGCAGTAATATATTTATACATTAAAGAAGCATCCCAGATAGCAAGCTCACTTGCTCTTTGATTTTAAATTGCTATGTCAAATATGATAAAGCAAGTTTGTGACAATATTGCTGCAATATTGCTGGTATAAGGATGATGGCTTAAGTTTGTATCAAAGTTGCTGCAATCTTGAATTTTGTTTTATGTTGCAAAGATAATGTATCAATTTTCTTTTTAACTTGCCACAAACTTGTTTTTTTAATGGTGCCTACCTAATAGTTTTCATGGCAAAAAAAAACAGTTTAGACATTTTCCAAACATGTACGCTTCGGCGTTGTATTTATCAATCACAACACAATCACAACGCCAATTGGACTACGTTCCGAACCTTTAATTACTTAATTAAGTAATTATTTAAATGTAGTTTCAACAAACTTTAAAAAAGGAAGTGTAAGGTCAGTTCGTGTCGTGCAGAGTAGCGCTTACCATCAGGCTAGCAACCCAGTTTGCTTAATTTTTGTTATTCTATTGTTAAATAAATGTATGTCAAAATTCATCCGTAGTACATAAAATTAAGTTGTATATTTAGTTACTACGAATGAAACTAGATGGCGTTACTCACGTGGCTCCAAAATCCTGAATCGCGCAAACGTTTTGTTACACTAACTTTATAACGTGTTTGAATGTCTTCGTGAACCAATAACTACACATAATTAATATCACATGTCCTAAGCCCTTATCTTAGTTGTACCCAGTTCGTAAGGTACGGACTACGGACGGACTAAGGTATATTATAAAACGTCGAAGGCAGGGCTTGTTAACGTTACCAAGTAACATAAAAAATAACGTTACGTAACGTTAATTCCAAAGCGATACCTTACTAACGTTATTAATATTTAACGTTAATGAGTAACTTAACATTATTACAACGTTAGGCAGCTAACGATATTTTTAACGGTAATTTTGGCAATATCAATTCGGTGCCATGCTACGTTGCCGTTCCGTGCTGTCCGCGGCTCCGCGCGCGTTCGATTTGGTTGGTTATGCGGCGCTGTGCTTGGAATGATTATATTCACTCATCTTGGTAGCTGTGTGGGTGGATCCTCACAAAAGTAGACAAAATAAGATGAAAAAAATAATACTGAAAATTTCGTTGCATAATTTATAAAATTATAGTGGAAAAGTATGCAAGGTGAGTTTGAATTGGTATGGTATCCCGAAAGAGGGGGGGGGGGGGGACTAGGACCATGATAGCCCACAAGTTGTGAGAGCCTTACTTGAAACTACGTGTTTCTATAATTATATAATCTTTTCATCACAGTTGCTCGTAAAGTGGCTCTTATCCCACCGCTTTAAGGATCATAATCTAAGAAATCCAACCCGTGCTTTTTACTTTACACCACACACATAAACTAAATCTGATAACCCGATTCAATTCAGTTTGTATGTCGCTGCAAGTTATACGTACATTTTCGTCATTTCGTTTCGTTTCGTTTTGGTTCCTGTTTCGGATTCGGTTTCGGCTCCGATTTAGGTTTCAGTATCGGTTTCGGTTTCTGTTTCGGTTTCGGTTTCTGTTTGTGTTTCGGCTCCGGTTGCGGTTTCGGTTTCAGTTTCGGCTCCGGCTCTGGTTTTAGTTTCGGTTTCGGTTTCGGCTCCAGCTCTGGTTTCGGTGTTGGTTTCGGTTTCGGCTTTGGTTTCGGTTACGGCTCCGGTTTCGGTTTCGGTTTCGGTTTAGGTTTCTGTTTCGGTTTCGGTTCCGCCTCCAGTTTCGGTTTCGGCTCCAGGCCTGGTTTCGGTTTCGGTTTTGTTTTCGGCTCCGGTTACGGTTTCCTTTTCGGTTTCGGCTCCAGCACCGGCTCCGGTTTCGGCTCCGGTTTTAATTTTGGTTTCTGTTTGTGTTTCGGCTCCAGTTGCGGTTTCGGTTTCGTGGTTTAGGTTTCGGCTCCGGCTCCGGTTTTAGTTTCGGTTTCGGTTTCGGCTTTGGTTTCGGTTACGGCTCCGGTTTCGGTTTCGGTTTCGGTTTAGGTTTCTGTTTCGGTTTCGGTTCCGCCTCCAGTTTCGGTTTCGGCTCCAGGCCTGGTTTTGGTTTCGGTTTTGTTTTCGGCTCCAGTTACGGTTTCCTTTTCGGTTTCGGCTCCAGCACCGGCTCCGGTTTCGGCTCCGGTTTTAATTTTGGTTTCTGTTTGTGTTTCGGCTCCAGCTGCGGTTTCGGTTTCGTGGTTTAGGTTTCGGCTCCGGCTCCGGTTTCGGTTTCGGCTTAGGTTTCTGTTTCGGTTTCGGTTCCGCCTCCAGTTTCGGTTTCGGCTCCAGGCCTGGTTTCGGTTTCGGTTTTGGTTTCGGCTCCGGTTACGGTTTCCTTGTCGGTTTCGGCTCCGGCACCGGCTCCGGTTTTGGCTTTGGTTTTAGTTTCTTTTTTGGTTTCGGCTCCAGCACCGGCTCCGGTTTCAATTTTAGTTTCTGTTTGTGTTTCGGCTCCGGCTGCGGTTTCGGTTTCGTGGTTTAGGTTTCGGCTCCGGCTCCGGTTTTGGTTTCGGTTTCGGTTTTGGCTCCAGCTCTGGTTTCGGTTTTGGTTTCGGTTTCGGTTTTGGCTTCGGTTTCGGTTTAGGTTTCTGTTTCGGTTTCGGTTTGGGTTTCTGTTTCGGTTTCGGCTCCGGGCCCGGTTTCGGTTTCGGCTCCGGTTTTGGTTACGGCTCCGATTTCGGTTTCGGTTTCTGTTTCGGTTTCAGTTCCGCCTCCAGTTTCGGTTTCGGCTCCAGGCCCCATTTCAGTTTCGGTTTTGGTTTCGGCTCCGGTTACGGTTTCTTTTTCGGTTTCGGCTCCGGTACCGGCTCCGGTTTTGGCTTTGGATTCGGTTTCTGCTCCAATTTCGGTTTCGGCTCCGGTTTCGGTTTTGGTTTCGGTTTCGGCTCCAGCACCGGCTCCGGTTTCGGCTTCGGTTTCGGTTTCTTTTTCGGTTTTGGCTCCGGCTCCGGTTTCGGTTTCGGCTCCGGTTTCAATTTTAGTTTTTGTATCGGTTTCGGCTCCGGTTTCGGTTTCGTTTCCAGTTTCGGTTTCGGTTTCGCCTCCAATTTCAGTTTCGGTTTCAGCTCCGGCTCCGGCTCCGGTTTCGGTTTCTGTTTCGGTTTCGGCTCCGGCTCCGGTTTCGGTGTCGGTTTCTGTTTCAGTTTCGGTTTCTTTTTCTGTTTCGGTTTCGGCTCTGGTTTCGGTTTCGGTGTCGGTTTCTGTTTCGGTTTCGGTGTCGCTTTCTGTTTCGATTTCAGTTTAGGTTCCGGCTCCAGTTTCGGTCATCAACACGGTTTTTCTCTAACGGCGCGTGAAAATAAGAAACCTGGACGACATTTTTCACAAAGTTAATTTATAATGCAACTCTGGGGTTTTCCTCACAACTGTGATGAAAAACGTTGTATAACAAGCGTGTGTATCTATTGTATCAGTTCTACATACATATAAGTACCTAAGTGTAAACAAAATACACTAAAAATACTAAATACGTGAGCGAAGCGAGCGAGAACATATTTATATTTGCCACATTGTTTTTCAGGAAACACGTATGGTAGTTCGAACATGAATTACATGTCAGTCAGTACAAATGCGCGTGCCATAAAACCAAATACAGTAAAAGCACTAAATACGCGAGCGAAGCGAGCGCGAACATTTTTATATTTGCTGCATTGTATTCCAGAAAACACGTATGGTAGTTCAAGCCTGAATTATATTATATGTCAGTCAGTACAAATGCGCGTGCTAAAAAACTAAATACTGTAAAAATATTAAATACGCGAGCGAACAAGCCAGTTTCCGAAAAGGCTTTAGCACCATAGACCACATCCATACGCTACGCCAGATTATACAGAAGAAGAGTATAATCGGCCGTTATGTCTAGCGTTTGTGGACTATGAGAAAGCCTTCGATTCAATCGAGACTTGGCTTGGGCGGTGCTGTATTACAAAAGTAGAGTATGTTTAGATGTATTAAATGGTTCTAAATTCTGATATACCTATAATTCCTATTTAGTCAAAACTCTTCAATACGTGAATTTGTCAATTTTTCTGTCTTGGCTCAGCACCACAGAGTACTTTTTTATATAGAGCTCAGCACTATTCACGTCATGACGACGGCAATGAAAAGCCGCGTGGCTCCACCACTTACACCTCACAGGTTTACCCGTTTACCCATTTTAAAGTAACGATAAAATTAACGGTAATTTGCAAATAACGTTATTAAAGGTTACCGGTATAACGTAGCATAAATAACGTTATATTTTTTACCGATATTTTTTACTTAACGGTAACGACATCTTTTGGAGGTAACGTTACGAATGTGTTACCGGTATTTAAAGCCCTGGTCGAAGGGCATGATTTTATTTTAATATTGAGAAAACATCAAAATTAACTTTGAAACTTGAAAACGCAAACATTATACAAGTTTGCTATTGCAACTTTGTATAAACTTTGAAGAAACAAACATCATGCAAGTTTGATGCTGGGAAACTAGTAAGTTTGATTCAAACTTGCCTCAAGTGTATAGACTTGCCATGACAAGTTTGAAACAAACTTTCACTTTTGATACATCAAAGTTGCTGCAAGTCTGATTCAAGTTTAAATTGCTATCTGGGATAGTATGGCCTAACTTAAGGTAGTTGTTATACTTAATTAAAATAATAAAATAAAATAATAACGAATCATTCTCACGATACAAAAATAAAATAAAATAAAAACGTCGTAATAACGTCGTCGTCGTCGTCGTCGTCGTTATTACGAGAAATAAATAAATAAATAATAAATAAATGAATACCTACTTGGTATCGGAAGGAAAGTACTTGTATCAAATATTAACAAATAACATATCCTAAATGCATCTTTAGTGTTTGAATGTCAGATTTTACGCGCCAAACACTTGGAAATGTAGTTCAGATGAGTAGGTATCGATACTTTTAGGGTATTCATTAGGGTGGGCCACGACATATGAAGAAAAAAAAGTTTGATACGGATTGTGTAATGATGCGTTTTATTAAAAAAAAAACTAGTTCAGCTTCTTTTACTAGATGACGCAGTAAGTACTTAGTTTAAACGTTTCAAACCACAAAGTAGTTTGAACATAAGAAAATGCTTAGGCTACCTACAAAGAATTTAGCCATCTAGAATGAGATATCTTGCCTGGCGATTTGTTGGCTACTTTATCAGGGAAATTTCCTGTCACAATTGCTGCGACAATGCTTTGGAGATCATCATCATTAACAGCCTGAAGACGTCCACTGCTGAACATAGGCCTCCCCCAGAGCACGCCACCTTGAGCGGCTTCTCGCCTCCTGCATCCATCGGCTTCCCGCGGCTTTCACCAGGTCGTCGGTCCACCGAGTGGGGGGCCGGCCTACGCTGCGTCTTCCGGTTCGTGGTCGCCACTCGAGAACCTTTCTTCCCCACCGGTTGTCAGTTCTACGAGCGATGTGGCCTGCCCATTGCCACTTCAACTTACTAACTCTAAGAGCTATATCGGTCACTTTAGTTCTCCTGCGGATCTCCTCGCTTTGGAGATACGATTTGTTTATTTTATATTACAATTACAAATAAATATGGTTTTTATTTTATTATTGTGGCTGTAGTGAGTGAGTGTATGTTGTCTGTGTTTAACTGTATCTAACGCTTGCAATTAAATTTAGATTCAATTTTAGAAATTAAAAATGAATTGTTCTAGTTCTAAGTATACATTAAAAAATCATCTTTTTAGGCTACTTGACTTAAAGTTAGGCCATACTTTGCTTATCTAAAGAACATATATATTATAGCGAAATAAAGCTGCTTGGCATTGAATTTTTGGCAATTATATCCTGTTTTTACTTAGCAGCATTGATTCGTTTCGGTACTAGTACTCTCTTTCTGATACCAAGTAATTATCGTAAGAATGATTCGATGCTAAAAAGTACTTGGTATCGAACGAAAAGTATTGAGTACTTACTCGTATTTACTATACTAGTAACAGAACATCTCTATCTAGACTCAACAAAAAAAACGAGAAGGGAACATTTGGGGTTTTTGGCGGGAACGCGGAAAAGTTCACATCGTTGCATTGTATTATTTTTCAAAACTTGTGCTTTTTCTAGTGTTAATGTTTAAAATTGGTCGCGTTTTACGCATTAAGTGCTGAATTACAAGCATGAGTGTGGGCAAGTGATACAATGTAGTAAAACGTGTTTTTTTGTGTTGTTTCCAAAATTCTATAGAATAAGCTTCTAGTAAAGTTGCCACCACTTTACTAGGGCATGACTTAGAATGGACTACGACTACCTGACTTAGAATCGACTATGGCTAACAAGACTATGACTAAGACTTGACTTTACGTGAAATATTCTATAACTACGATGAAAAATTACAATACTTGACACTGGCTAAATACACTATGTGTGGAGCCAAAATATAAGAAAAAAAAAGGGGACATTTTTTTCCTGTTGTGATTTTTGATTGTATCGTTGCTTTGGCCAATTAAAGTACCAATATAAATCTATTTATGCATAAATCTCTCATATTTATTGTTATTACAATCAATAATAGTTTTCCACAACTGAATTCAATGATTTTGCAGTAATGTCTCTTGCTACTGATTTCATCGAACGCAATGGAAACAAACACCATGTCGGAAGAAAATAACTTGGGATCGAACCATTTATGCACGACAGAGGACGCATTTGAAAAGTTTCAAGCGGTAGCTATGTTTGAAGAAGATGAATTCATCACACTTTCTGATATTGTACCTCCACAGCCGGTGGTACCTGATCTTAGCAACGAGTTAAATGAAATACCTTACGACAATGAGGTAATTTTGGATTCGACTCAAAGTGACGATCCCCAGCAGATAAATAGTGTCATAGAATCCAGCCAGGGCCAGTACAGTGAAGCTGAAAAGCAACTTCAAGATATATTATCTAAGAATAATACTACTGGCGACAACACAACTGAACGTAACTACAGTGAGAGCAAACCCAAAAAATTAGGTAAGACTAATAAAAATAAAAAAATGGGCAGAAGAAAGAAGCAATCTAATGAAAACCACCAAATTGATCAGAGTGAGAACTCTAGTGTGAATGAATGTCTTGCAAACAGTGCATTCACAAACAATCAAGCTATCCAAGACTCAGTCCTGTCCACAACAGTTGGTAAAAATGGTACAGATTCAAAAAATGAAACACAGGTAGAACCTGTATATCCTCGGAGAACCAGGCGAGAAAGAATACCTAACACTTCAAAATATCCTCTAATACCTGAAACTATGCATAATGACACCAAAACTGAAGCTGTCAAAAATACTCCTGGAAAGCGTCGCGGTAGACCCAAGAAGGCGGTGCTTGAAAACTCCACAATTTCAGAACCGGATTCTACTAATATTGATAATTCATCATCAATCAATGAAAATTTAAATTACACCGAGAGTAGTGAACCCGATGGGTCTATAAAAAGTACAGGTAAAAGAGGTAAACGCGGTAGACCTAAAAGATCTTTGGTTGAAAGCAATGTGGAACAAGTTAAAGCATATGATTCATCTAATAACTTGAAAGAAAATGATAGTAATATGCCCCTGAAGACCAAGAAACTTAATAAAAGAGGGCACAATAAAAATGAGACTACAGAGAAACTATCAGAAAGCATTGAAGATTCAGTAGAACTAAACAAAGCTACTAATGTGCAGTTACCTGTGTCAAGTTTTTGCCAGCCAAAGGATAACACAGATTCTTACGATGACACTATTGAAGAAGATGTGCCAGTTGATAATTATATTGATGACAAGAGTGCTAACAGTAGTTTTTTGAATCAATCTAGTAATCTGATGGAGTTGACTGCAACATCTAATGATGTTGATAAAAATTTCAAAATAGAGAAAATTGGAGAGGTCCTTCATAAACCAAATAATACAGATTTTGACAAGGATGATAATGATGACACAGATGATATTTGCCTGAGTAAACTGAAAGAAAATTTCCAGAGTAATACTGAAAATTTAAATGAAAATGTTAGTGTTGAAATACAAAACAATACTAGTGAAAATTGTCAGTCAGATGTAAAAATAGAGTTTGAAATACCTACAATGGCAGACTTTGAGTATAATATTGATAAGATAGCAAAATCAGCTTCTTTAGATGGTGAAATGAATGTGGAGGATATAAAAAATGAGTCTCTTCTTGTAGAAGACACTTCAAAGCGCCCTAACCGAAGGAAAACCAAACAAAACTTTAAATATGATGTAGATTCAGATGAGGATCCTTTCGCTAATGTAGAATTATCTGAAGATGATGGTGAGCCTAGAACAAGGAAAAGTAGAAGATACTGTTCTGATGATGAATATATACCAGGGAAGAGAAGGGGGATGACATCCTCAGGGTCTGATAGTGACATAAATGAAGAAGATGATGAAAATGGTAGAAGAAAGAAAAGAAAAAAAGTATTTAAAAGTATTGATAATCAAAGTCCTAGAAAGAGAGGCTCAAAGAATAAATCTGATATTCAAACTATGTCACATAACGAAAGTCAAGAAAATGTAGAAGAAGCATCATTATTAAATGTTGAAGATGAAAAACTGTCAATGAAGCCTCCAGCTGAAGCTTGGGCTACATCAAATGAATTTGAAAACTTCATTGCACAAAAAATCCAAGGTACCAATTTGAAAATCAAAAAGGTTTCCAGTAAAAAAGCAGAGAATATTGTTACTCCTCTGGACATTCCGGTTTTAGATCAGAATAAACCAAATAAGACCATTGAAATTTCTACTCAAACAATTAGTAACCCCACCACATCAACTGCAATGCAGACTAGTGTCCCATATGACATTCCTATGAAGACTAACATGAAGCTATCACCAGAGCAATCTGAAAAGGCATGTGAGTTCTTACACAGTGTTGTTAAGACAACAGTGGAACTTGGTCAGCTGATGAAAGAAAAATCTGAAGATTTTCTGAAAAAGAAAATAAATACAGACAATGTAACAGATACATTTAAAATGGATTATTGTGTCAGAAAGTCATTCCTGCTATTCAAACTGGCTAAACATAACCTCATGCAAATGGAAGAAGATTTAGCAAAACAATATGATGAGTTTTTGAATGTTAATAAACTGTCATCCTGTAGAGATAAATTAAACAAAGTAGCACCAAAACGTAAAGCAGATAGTGACAGTGATTGTGAAATTGTGTGTGAAATTGTAGATGGAAAAGAGGCTGCAAATGTTAATAAAAAAAAAGAAAACCCAAAGTTCAATCCCAAGACAGTCTTTCTGAACAAAGAACTTTCAATAAAAATTGCTAAAAAACCATCAGCTGAAAAAAATGTTGACATCAAAGGAAGACACACAGTCTGGATTAATGATGCAGTGATGGTAAAAAAAGTAAAGCCTACACAGTCTTTTTTAGCCCAGGACAGCCGAAATAAAAAACCCCCTGATTATATCACTGAGAAAATGGTAAGTGATTTTTTCAACGATTATTATCGTCAAAAAGCTGTTGCTGTGTGTGCTCCCTACTTAAGCACTGAATGGTCTGGTGTGTGTAAAGAGTATGCTTGTCATTATTTTGTAAAACGCAATGATTTTGATGATTCATATAGCAAGATGACTGATGATAGTATTAGCATGATGGAAAATATTGCAAGTACATCTAATGGAAACAGCAGTGATGTAGCTGATACTCAAATAATTCCTAAAACGAATCCAAAATCACTGTCTTCTCTTTGCACTGGAGTTTTACGCAGCTGCTTACATGTGAATCATACTAAAGAAGTAACATGTAATCTTACAGATGGAAAAATTGAGAACCAACCTCTAACTTTATTTCGGCTGTGTATTCATTCCATATCTTCTAAATTACACAACAACATGTCAAAAAAACCTACCAAACTAAATATTAAAGAAGGCAAAGTAATAATGAAAACTGTACTGCCATTAAAGTCACTGTGCCACCAAAGAATAGCAAGTTTGATGTTTCCGTTGGAAGAGTTAAGCTCAAGTAATAATGGTGAAGATATAAATGAATACTACATTGATATAGACATAAACAAAGTAATCGATGATGTGTCCACAGAAGATTTCTACAAGGACATTTATGCAAATGTCAATAAGAATGTGTCTAAAAGTACAGACATGTGTGATGAGCCAGATATATCATCTGATGAAAGCTGTTTTGATTACACACACATTGATGATAATAATATACATGTGTTTCAAAATGATAATCTGGATTCCCTTTGCACTACTGAGCCTACTAAAAATATGAAATCACTTCTCTTGCTCTGCATAAATACCATCCAAAACATTTTTAAAGATAGTAAAGCAAGTAAATCTAACATTACTTGTATCAACAAAATCAAAAAAGTTCATCCAATGACAGCGGTTAGAGAAATTTATCCCATAACTCAGTCACCCAAGTCATTAAATTTTATTGTCTATGAAAAAATCAAGCTCATAATGTATGGAGAAAAAATCGCTGAATTTAATGCTGAACAAACTGGTATAAGTATTTCCAAAGAGTTGTTACAAATAAATGAAAACTCTGAAGATTTCACTATTAACTGTATAAACACAATGTCAGACGAAGCTTTTCATTGTCTTGAAGAGCCTAATGGGTATCAGGAGCAAGATAATTATGACTATGAGCTTGACATTGGAGACTTTGATGAAGATAATGAGGTTGATGAAAATGAGTGGGTATCACAAGTACAAATGCAGGAATTAAGATCTTGTGTCACACCATCCAATCCTCGAAATGAGTATGATGATACAAACAATGACAACTCTTGTGCTACGTCCACCATCAATGCAACTGAAAATGAATGTGAAAATACTGATTTTCATAATGATAACCAATATCAAAATGTTCAAGAGTCAACTCTCAACCAGAATATTGTGCTCGCAGCACAAATAAAACTTGAACCAGAAGATGATGCTGCAGAAAATGCAGTGGACTCATCAATAGTAAAATCAGAACCAGTACATGGATTAGATGGAATGACAATTATACCCGAAAGCATTGTTACTAAAAGCGAAATGATTGAACATGGAGCTGAGGCAAATGAAGCACCTGAAAAAGAGAGCTCCGCTTATGATGTACATACCTTTGAACAGTTTGTCAATGCTAATAAAATGATGCGGTCAATGGATGACAGTGAATGCAGTGATAGTGATCAGGAGATGTTTAGTCACAGTGGTTTGAGAATAAGAAGACAACACGAACCTGATAATGATGCAGAAAATGACATGAATATGAGTCTGTTAGTTCCACAGACATATGAACCTTTAAATATTGATAATGCCAAAGGAGATTTAATGGAAAGTAGTTCTGAAGAAAATAAGGATGCTAATGCAAAAAAAAGTGGTAAAAAGAAAATTGACCGAAAAAAAGCGAAGCAAAAAAAGGGAAAAGAAATTGCAAAAAATAATAACAGCAAAGAAATTTCCACAGTCAATAAAGACAGACATACACCAGAAAAAGAAATTCCTACACCAGAAAAAGAATTTCCTGTAAAAGAAAAAACCCAGAGCATTAATGAAGTTACTATGCTAACGAGAAGAATGCGTGAGAAAATCAGGCAAGAAGAGAAAAAGATTGAATCTTCAGATTCAGAAAATGATAACATGTCTTTAAGCTTGAGAAAAGACAAGCAAAGAAAAGAAAATGAAAAACTGAAGTCTGCCAAAAATTTGAAACAAGGTGCTTCTTCAAAAGATTCAAAGAATGGTGAAGATGAAATACAATGCAACAATGTTGATTCTACTGAACAAATATCAGAAGCGAAAGGAAAAACTGGAAAAAAAGAAGCTGACAAGTTTACTGGATTTAGTGCAATTGATCAAAATGAAATATCAAGTTATCATAAATATATGCAATTTGTGTATGACAAAATAGTGCCAGGAGATGAAGACAGTACTACACCACAAAATTCTACGGCTGAACTCCATGGATTCCATGATTCCATGAGATCTAGTTCCCCTGTAATAAATCCTGAAGAACCCGTGGAACTTTTAGAGTGTGAACCAACAATGCCAATGTTTTATGATGACAAAGTAGAAGAACCAGTGAAACAACCAAATAAAACTGCTGCTAAAAAGAAAGAAAATAAGTCAGATAAAATTGAACCCACTCCTAAAGTAAATGAAAAGCCCCTGTTCACGGAACGCAATGGCTGGCATCTGTACAAAATTGATACAGCAGATGCAAAGTTGTATCAAGATTGTCATATACCGTTAGAAAAGCTGCCAGAATCATTTGTTGAAACTTACCTTGAGTATCATGATATTACTGACAGAGACCATGTTGATAAGGAAGTTGACAGGTTGGCATGTTTATGTTTTTTTATATATTGTTGTCTCTTTTTATAAGAATACAATGCAGCTATCAATATGGCATTCAATAATATAGTACTTTATCCAAAGTTATACACATGATATTAAATAAAGTGGTCCTGTTTATTATTTGCGTAATACAATCAATCACAAAATGTATCATTTGTATAATCTTTAAATTTCAGATTAGCCAATTTACAAACTCTCAATAGAACTGGTGCCAAGGAAGGCAAAAGTAACAGAAAAAAGGATAAAATGTCAGGTAATGAGCAATATACCTCGGAGCAGAATTCCGCTTATGGATCAGGAGCAGCAAGTCCAACATACTCTGATCACTGTGATGAGCTAACTCCGTCTGAAGATGAAGGTGCTAATGTTGATGATGAGCTTCCGCCACCAGTAAGTAACTACTAGTAATATTAGCTTTGCTTGGTTAATTTATTATAATTTTTGGAAGGTTTCTTAAACCTTGGTGGAAGATCTGAGCAGTTGGGGGCTGGCAGCATTGTCTATTTCTATATCTGTTTATTATATTATGTCATGACTAAATAGTTTGAACATTTGAACTAATCATGATAAAATTTTTGTGAAATTTTTGATATGGAGATAGTTTAAACTCTAGGAAAGGGCATCAATACTTTTTAGCAGTTAGTTCATACATAGAAAAATATCAACTACTAAGCCACATTACGCCAGTATTGAAAACTGGCACTCAAATGCTTTGTTTCATTTCTAGGCACCAGTGCGTACTACAGAGAACTGTATAGCAAAAGACTCTCTAATGGATGACAACGAGAGTGACTCTGATAGTGGTGGCACAAAAAAAATAAAGCAAGAACTCATTGACACCAGCCAAGTAGAAACAACCAGTAAACCAGGCCCAAAGTCGAAGACCAAGACTGAAAACAAAACTAAAGTAGATACCCCTCCATCTGGATCTTTAATGCTTACCGCAGATAAAATGATGAACAAGGAATTGTCATTGCTACATGCACCTATAGTCCTGAAAGAAGAGGCTAAGGAAACTGTACTTAAAGAACCAAGCCCCAAAGAGGGGACTACGTTAAAAAGGGTAATTAGCCAACATGACTTACATAGAGAGAATAATGTATTGAGTATTTGTATTATTTTAATTTATTGGTTTTACAGAGAAGTAACAGAAATGTAACAATGCGAGAACGCACGCAGGCCGAGGATGATTCATCTTCAGAGGAAGAAAAGCAGTGGGTCTCAACTAAGGAGAAACTACTTAAGAGAATGGAAAAGAAAGAAGATGCTGGGTAATTTGATCATTAATTAAAACACATTTTTGTGTGTCAAAGTTGCATCCCTCTTTTTACTACATCAATGTTACAGTGGATTACAAATGCCAGCTCTTTACTGTAACAAAATTTCTTTCCATTCAATCTAGATCATTGTTATTGTTAGTCTTCACTGTAACAGAGTTACTTTCCATTCAAACTAGATCACTGTTACAGGAGCTTACAAATGGCAGTTCTTCACTGTAACGAAAGTTTTTTTTCCTTTCAACAAACCAGATTATTACAAGCTTTTATTATTGTTACAGTAGATCACAAATGCCAGCTCTCCACTGTAACAAAGTTCCTTTACATTCAAACTAGATCATTTTTACAGTCTCCACTGTAACAAAAGTCCTTTTCATTCAAACTAGATCATTGTTATTGTTACAGTTTTCACTGTAACAAAGTTCCTTTACATTTTAAGTAGATTATTTTTACATACAGTAGATTACAAATGACAGCTCTTCACTGTAACAAAGTTCCTTTCCATTCATACTAGATCATTGTTACATACAGTAAATCACAAATGACAGCTCTTTACTTTGTCACAACAAAGTTCCTTTACTTTGAAACTAGATTTAAATGTAATTTAATTGTAATATCTCATGCAGTGAAATGAAATGTTTCTTTTGAGAATATAAAGTTTTTAACCACAGTAGCTTACAAATGGCAGTTCTTTACTGTAACAAAAGTTTATTTCCATTTAAAATTTCAAACTAGATCATTGTTACATTAGAATTAGATAACAAATGCCAGCTTTCGCTGTAACAAAGTTTCTTCCCTTTCTAAATAGATTCCTTCTTCTTCTCGTGTAGGCAAGTGGTCAGCCCTGGTGTCAGAATTTTTAGGCTGCCCAAAGGCTTTTCAGACTTTGCTTAACAACTATTGTCTTACGACAACAGCCGGGACCGACGGCTTAACGTGCCCTCTGAAGCACGGTAGCGCTCTTTTTTAGATACCATATTTTGCTGTAGCGGTCACCCATCAAAGTAGTGACCGCAGCGGACGTTGCTTAACTTTACCAATCGGTTAGAAACGGCTAATCGTGCTTCGCTATGAGCGCTACATAGATTCCTTATACATTGGATTAGAAATTATAGTTTTTCAATGTAAATATTTGTATTTTTTCATCCCATGTCGCGTATAAATATCATGGTAGATGAATTTTTGTGAAACATTTTGTATAATTTATTATGTTTTTCAGTGTGGATGATGCAAAACGCGCGAAGCTTGTTGATGATTTCATAGAGAGACGGGGTGATGCGCCCGGTAAGAGGCGAGCTGGAAGCCTCGGTGGTAGCCGCAGGTCACGTAAAAAATTCTTGGAAAGACTGAAACAGCAGAGGTAACCATTTCAGATTGGATAACACAATATTTATAGTGGATGTAAAAGCATCCAAGTTGTCTATTTATACTATAGACAACTCCCCTAACTGTAGTATACCCCGTGATTTATTAACCCATTTTACTTATTTATTCAGTTATTACATTATTTGTTAACCTATTTTAAGGAAATGATATTTACTGTTTCATTTTAGTAGTAGTTCAATAGTATATTGTAAATGTGTTGTACTCTGTTTTAGAGTACTCTCAAAAGAGTTGTATGGCGAACCGACCATAGACTTGACCCCGGGAGGAAAGCGTGGCGCCGCGACGGGTTTGTTCAAAGGCCGACGTAACATCAGAAAGGTACACTTTGCAAATACGTTCATAAAGTTTTTTTTTAAATTATCGTTTTGCAAGTTATTTTGTAAATGAACTGTGTGATAACTTGCTTTGCAGGTGATAGACAAGAAGTCTTTACAAAAGAGCACACTCTTAGCGAACATGGAAGAATTTGAAAGGAAACGAAAAATAGCCGCGAGACAGAATCAATTGGTAACTATGATAACATTTGAATTTTTAAAGGTTGCAAAAGATAATAAAATAATTAATTTATTTAATATATCTTTTCTAATTTTAAAACGAAATGTTCCTTATATTTACCGTGTGGTCCCGGTTTGCGAATAGGACCACCCCATCTCTTCCCGTGGGTACCGTAAAAGCCGGCTAAGGGAATATCCAGGGAATGGGCAGCAGCATTCTCCTCTGTACATTAAAATCTGTGATCACCAATCCACCTGCCAATCGTGGTGATTATGGCGAATCCCCCCATGATAAGCGTCTAAAGTGGCGTTTTATGGGGGAGGCTTATGTTCAGCAGTGGACATCTGATCTGATGTGTGTTCCTCATATTAAAAATTAAATTTAAAAAAAAAAAAATATTGTTATTTGTTTTTTATTAAAAATTGTCTATTTGCAATGTTTTTGTTTGTGTTTGGTCCTGATAGCGCGAGCTGCTTGGTTGCGAGGAAGGTGTGAACGTGCTGGTGATCAACGACGAGGTGTGCCTGGAGTATGACTTCCAGCAGCAGCGGCCTATAGTCACCGTCCACCCTTTCTTCACCAAGGTCATGAAGGCGCATCAGGTATGTTTAGTGGAGGCTAACAAGGAGGTCACGATTTTATAAAAGCTTTTATTTTTGCTGCTGCTACTACGATAATCACGTGGTTTTTCGATGGCTCAGGACTCTAATTCTGTATGTGTATGACCGCTTTACGTTTCCTTACTTCGTAACCGCGCGAATTCCTTGTCTTACATAAGAAATCTGCAAAAATCTATTCTCTATGAAATGAAAACAAAACCGCGCGAATTAAATGTGGAATTGGCGTGATTTGAACTGTCAAAAATCATAATGTTCCACTGAGACGCGTTCCGAAACATCAACATCTCTAAAGTTATATACCACCACTTATGTCAATATTTATTCAAAATAAGAATAACTTTAAGGTGGAACGTTTCACTAGCGCGGCTGTTACGTTACCGCGTGACGTCACCCGCCGCATAGCAGTACAGGCATCAACTGAACAATGCGCCGATGCTGCATATAGTATTTTATGTCGTTTTAGGTATAATTTGTTTTATATATGTACTCCGGTTCCGACCTTGGGGCCGGAAGCACCTCCCTAGATTGTAGGAACATTAGAATAATTACATCATGTAATATTTTATATTCAAAGTTTAGATTAAATTAGTTATAGAATCCATATTGGTTTCTTTTCTGCATCCTCCACCTGCAGCCTCCGTAACTCGGCAAATTCAAATTTTCTTACGTTCTTTTGCCAATAATAGCTTAATTACTCAACGTGATTAGATGAAAACTAATTTTGCGAAAACAAATAGAATGTATCAACAAATTATGATTAAAAGTATCTCCTAGATATCATTGGTTTAGCGACAAATGGCAATAAACAGTTTTCTTCTTAGTTTTTCAGTCTATTGCCATTTGTCGCTAAACAGATGATAAGTATGTAATACTTTTAATTGTAATTTATTGATACATTATATTTATTTGCGCAAAATTAGTTTTCATCTAATCACTAATAAGCTATTATTGGCAAAAGAACGCAAGAAAATTTGAATTTGCCGCGCTAGTGTAACGTTCCCCCTTAATGTAAAGTGAAGGTATTTGCTGTGACACGATTTGAACCAGACACGATAACGACGTGGTTTCGTATCGTGTGGAATCTATGTTTTCATTGAGAATTAGGGCCCAGATGTTTTAAGGAAAGTACAAAGCATACTTTCTATTGTTATCTCGCACTGAACTTCTATATTTTTAAACATACCTCAAAATCCTTTTTCTAAGATACTAGAAAAAATATTACCTTTATTAACTAAAAAAATATTTATACTCATCCTGTCGAAGGGAAGATGGAAGGGAAAGGAAAAAAGATAGGGGAAAAGGATGAAGCCGGCGAAGTAAGACAGACTTCGCCTGCCTCCCTTCTGCTCTGCCTTCTTCCCTTTCCTCCCTTTACCGATAAACAGGGTTAAGGCGTAAAACTAACTAACCCGTGCGAAGCCAAAGCGGGTCAACTAAAATAACATAGAAATAGTTTTGATTTTAAACCCCAGCCAGGCCTCATCCGTGCCCTTTTCTGTACCTACGCTAGTACGCTGAGATGACTCTTGCAGAAAAGTCCTAAGTACAACCTAGTGTGATTTTGTGATTTTGCCCTGTAGTACGAGGGAGTAAAGTTCATGTGGGATGCGTGCTTCGAGAGCCTCGAAGCGATGGAGGCGGGCCGCGGTGGCGGCGGCTGCATACTCGCGCACTGCATGGGGCTCGGCAAGACGCTGCAAGTTCTCGCACTGCTGCACACGGTATGCTTTTATATACCTACGAAATGTTGCAAGATAATGAGACCACAAGGTACCTTTTATTCAGGTTTTCAGGAAACATTAGGCCTATTTTGGGGGAAAACTATATCTTTTTTGTGTAGCTTAACTGCGAAGCTACATGTACCTCAGTAGGTTTCACAGTAATGACTTCTTCTTCTCGTGTAGGCAAGTGGTCAGCCCCTGGTGTCAGAGTTTTTAGGCCGCCCAAAGGCTTCTGACTTGGCTTAATGACTATTATCTTACGACAACAGCCGGGACCGACGGCACGTAATAACTTGAGTTGATCAGTAACAGTTACATATAACAGCTCAACAGTGCGTTGTTTCTGCCTCCTATATAGAGCGGTGGGTCCTGTGTTTTAATGAAACTTGTAATCGAGGTGTTAACTAACTTTCTAGTCTAAAAGATCATTTTGGTAGCCCGCAGAATAGATGAAGCAAGGTTGCATTTCCCAGGTGTTGACACACCCTCGCGCCGGCATGCATCGCGTGCTTGTGTGTTGTCCACTGTCGACCGTGCTCAACTGGGTCGACGAGATACACAAGTGGATCGGGCCCGTCACTGATCAGATCAAGGTAAACACCACACACTCACACACATACCTTTTTCCATCCTCCTTCTCTCACATATACACACACACAAGAGAGGTGTCTGCATATTGTCACCTGCTATTTTCACACATCACAGAATTATTTGCATATTGTCACCCGCTGTTTTCACACATAAGAGAGCTACGGCTTATTCTTACAGAGTTATTTGCATATTGTTATCTGCTATTTTCACACGACACAATTGTCTGCATATTGTCACCTGCTGTGTTTTTTTTTTTACAATTTATAGTTATAGCATTTGACCACTGTCTCATCTGATGGTAAGTGATGACGCGGTATTTACACATACAAACAGTTATCTGCACATTGTCACCTGCTATTTTCACATACAAACAGTTATCTGCATAATTCACCTGCTATTTTCTCACAAGACAGTTGCTTGCATAATATCATCGCCTGCATTACACTTTAAATTGTGTTACTAACAAAATCGCTTTTAATTATTTTCCAAGCCGAAAAAACTGAGAAGGAAACTGCAGGTAAAAATTAAACACAATAATTGTATTCCACATCACATCTCAAAAAAACCTAAACTTACAACTATCTCCTTAGGTTTTCGAGCTCTCCAAACTCAAGAAAACATATGAACGCGCGTACCAACTGGAAGATTGGTACAACGGCGGAGGTATCTTCATAATCGGATACGAATTGTTCCGGAGTCTCACCACTCTTGACCCTTTCATCGATGAAGTTAGACCGACGATCATAAACAAGATACGAACAGCTTTACTAGACCCTGGACCAGATATAATAATCTGCGACGAAGGTCACTTGTTGAAGAACGATTGCTCGGTGCTTGCGGTGGCCATGAGCCGAGTTGTAACGAAACGGAGGATTGTATTGACTGGGACGCCGATGCAGAATAATCTGCGAGAGTATTACTGCATGGTCAACTTTGTGAAGCCTAATCTGCTGGGAACATACTCGGAGTATTCTAATCGGTAAGACAATGCATACAAAGGAAAAATAACCTGAAATCAAATGGTGTGTATATGGTTGTATTTTAAAAAAACATGGGTGTTATTTGATGGCACAAAAATGTCTTTTATACATTTTAAAGGGCAATTAATTGAAGTTAGACTAGACTCAAAATTTTTGGTTGGATTAGGCAAACTCAGTTGTAAATGTCCCTTTGTATACTTACCTTACTACTTACTTTCTCTTTGTTCACTTTCATAGTATATACCTAATTAAAAAAATGACCTTCACAGATTCGAAAATCCAATCATGAACGGTCAACACAGAGATTCTGTTGAAGAGGACATCAGGCTCATGAAAGCTCGAACGCACATCCTCCACAAAGTATTAGAAGGATGCTTACAGAGGCAGGAGGCTTCTGTACTCTACCCGTACTTGCCAAAGAAACATGAATACACAGTCTTCATACCACTAACAAAATGCCAATGGGACTTGTACAAACATTATGTGCATCACTACACGAAGAAAAGCAAACAGAGTGTGTTGAAGGATTTCCATATATTGCAGAAGATATGGTCGCACCCACAGGTGTTGCACAACTTTCAGATCAAGGCGCGCGAGGATATCAAGAAAAAAGAATTGAAGGGTGAGTCTATTGTGCTTTTTGGTTTGGTATCTCCGTGCTTATGTTTTGTTTGTATTTATTATCCAAATAACAGTGAATAAAGTTTTACCATACCTCTTTTGAGAATACGCATAATAAAATTAAGCCTGGATCACACTGAATCCAGTTGCAACCCATGTCTGTTCCACTACATGCAGTAAGTGTGCAGTCACACATACTGCATGTAGTGGAACAGATTTCATACATGACTAGTCCTCACTGCACCCGCAACACACACAGACTGCAACTTGATTTGGTGTGATTCAGGCCTTAAGACACTGCAGCACCTACTGAAATTATTTATTACGGAACTTAAAAACGCATATCTTCCATTTCCATGCATATAGTAATATACCCTTATGATTATGAGTAATCAATTCTTTTTTTTATTTTAACTTTCAATGTTTCAGTACATAATATAATTCAGTTTTAGACACAAACATAATCTATATTCTCCCATGGCTTTATTGTCACAGACATAAAGTCACAAATGCCATCTTCTCATAACGCCAATACCCAAAATGCCAAATATGTACATGTTATAGATATAGAAGGATGTTTTGTCATTTTGCATATACATCGTTATGAGAAGTTACCATTTTTGATTTTACCTATATGTGTGTCTGTCTATGTAATACAATGTTTTCCCTACAGCTGAGAAGGTAGAAGACGATCTAGCGCTAGAAGACAAAGAGGATATAAAGCCGCCAGACACCGAGGTGTGGTGGCTTCAGTATCTCGCCGACGGAGCCATGCTGGACTCGGTCGATAGCTCCAACAAATTCGTCGCAGTATTCAGGATATTGCACGAGTGTATCGCGCTGGGTGACAAAGTGTGAGTACTGTACCATATGCCTGTCTGCACCAATGTTTGACAGCTCTTAAGGCTTAAGCAATACTTATCCTCTAGGATGTACCAAAATGCGGTACGTCTTACTATTAGGAGCTGTCAAACATTAGCGCTGATGGGAATAATTGTTGTATTTCTATAACCTTATTGCCAACTATAATATAGGCCTTATTGCGTTGTTTTACACGCAACTCCTGATTCCAGGGAAACTCCATATACGGAATAAAAAAAACAGAATAATATTTTTTTATGCGATTAAATGACGTGACGAGCTAGTCGTTCACCTGATTTTAAGCGAAACGGCCGCCCATAACAGTTGTAGTGTCACTCGGAACTTTCAAGCAATAAAGCGTCGCGTGACACTGCACTGCGCACGTCACCCTGAGACATCACACAGTCTAGTAATCAGATTACTAGACTGAGTGATCAGATCATACATTCCATCAAACATTTAATTTTGGAACTTTTCTATGAAATGTTAATGTCATCATTCCAGGCTGATCTTCTCGACATCGCTATTCTGCCTGGACGCGCTAGAATTTTTCCTGAAGCAGATCAACGGTTGGTCGCTTGGACAGGAGTACTACCGTCTCGACGGCTCTGTGCCCGCCGAAGTTCGACAGAAGTGGGTGCGGGAGTTTAACGCAGAGAACAATCTTAAGACCAAGTGAGTTTAAATTAACTTGATACCATGATAAAGTTATCGATCTGTGACTGAAATCTCGACTTTAGCACCGATCGACAACTGAGCATATCGTCCTGTAATACATACGAGTTTTTATCATAGACAATGAAACTAGATGGCGACACTTACGTCGTTAAACATGCGTTAAACTACGACCACATGTTTAAAACTACGATCACTTGCTTAAAACTATTCTGTATTCCAGATTATTCCTGATCTCGACTCGAGCAGGCTGCCTCGGCCTTAACATGACGGCAGCTAACCGCGTCATAATCCTAGATACGTCATGGAATCCCGCGCACGATATACAGAGCATATTCCGCGTGTATCGATTCGGGCAGAAGAAAGATTGCTACATATACCGGCTGGTCGCCATGGTGAGTATTTTTATCTTCAGCTGGGTTAGCATGGACGGTAGACAAAATTGTCTTTCCCCGTTTTACGTCACTTTCTTCATACTTGCTTGGAGTAAAACAGGGGAAAGACAGTTTTGTCTACCGGCCGTGCTAACCCTACAGGTGACTTCTGAATGCCATGAAAAACTGTGGCATATCAATATTTGAGATGAGTTGAAACTGCTATGTCTCCATCATCATTATCTTCACCAAAATGACTACCAAGTTTTTAGCAGACTTCTTTAGTTTTTAAAAACATGTCTCTTTTCTCAGGGCACTATGGAGCAGAAGATCTACGAGCGGTCGGTAACGAAGCAAGCAGTCGCTTGCCGCGTTGTCGACGAACAGCAGATCGACCGACACTACAATATGGCCGAGTTAACTGAACTTTACAGGTACTTAATACTTATTAATTACTCTTTTGAATGGTTTTCGCTATTCTATTTCACATAGTCTCGAATTTGGCCAACTGCAGTTTCTAAAAAGCGTCAGTTAGATATGTACATTGTGCAGGATATCCCCAGAAATATCACTACTATGTTGTCATTAATTGTTTAACCACAATTACTGATTTTAGGGCAAAATCGAGAAATGATCGGAAAAAAAAGACACTACAGGCTCCTACACTATACAAAATCGTACAATATGCATAAACGTGATTTTGATAGTCCTAAAAGTGTTGTACCTTCAAATTCATTTTGATGCATATTTTAAGAGCAGACAATGTTTATTCTGCCTCTGTTGGGGAACACTCCTAATACTTTTTTTAAACTATTTATACTTAAATTAAATCTAATTAATTCTTTGGAATGAAATTCAACTACATGGTTTGACCAAGAGGTCCCAACGGAAGCCCAGCGCTCGTTTAACAGAACCAGTATACGCCGCTGTTGCTGATTTGTGACAAGTTTTTTTTTTATAATAGGTATACTTACCATTATTATGTCATCTTAGGCCTCTCCTACAAAGCATCAGGGGGAGGGGGGTTGTTACGCTAGCTTGTTCATCACCAGAGGCAGAGTATGTAGCGCGAATGTCCGTACGGTTCAGGTTCGACGAGTTCGGGTCGGGCGTGGCGGGCGGCGTGGCGGTGGGCGTGGGCGACGTGGCGCTGCTGCGCGTGGCGCGCGATGCGGCCGTGCACGCGGTGCACGAGCACGACTCGCTGCTGCGCGGCTCCAGCGAGCAGGGCCTGCCCGAGCACGAGCGCGCCGCCGCCTGGATGCAGTTCCAGCAGGAGCACGCCAACAAGCGTACGTTACTTAACCCCCCTCATACATTTTGCTCCCACTTTTAAAAATATGCCTAAAACTAGATGGCGTTGTAAAATGAGCAATAAGTAAATAAGTATAAGTTGAGCTCAGATCAGAAATATGCCAAAAAACGGCCCGCCGTAGCTACTCATTTTGCAGCTCCGTCTAGGCCAACGCCATTTAGTTTTAGACATATTTTTGATCTGCGCTGTGTTCTTGGTGTATGGGCATTCCTCTCCTCCTTGTTCCATGGTACTGCTAAGGAATGGAACTCGTTGCCATCTTTTGTGTTTCCTGAAACTTACCTGGGTGTCTTTCAAGTCCAGAGTGAATAGTTACCTTCTAGATTTACGTGCTCCATCTTCGGCCACACCGTCGCTTATCAGGCAAGCTGGTGGCCAAACGTAAACCTACAACAGCTTAAAAAACCAACTGAAGCACGAGCACAACAGTACGTTATTACCTCACCTGTTACATTTCACAGCAGGAGCATGTTCTAGCATACACTGTATTACACAAATTAAATTACTGGCAAAATGAGTTTCACTGTTCATTCCAGAAATGCAAAACGACCTCGAAACGGACAAAGCCGCCAGAGCCCTCGAAAAACTGCAACAGAAACAGTTGGCCCAAGAGCAGCTGTTAAAGCAACAGCTTGAGCAACAAAAGTCTCAAGTACTCAACATCAAAACTGAGGACGGGCCCGTACATGATTTGCTAGTCCCAAGGGCGGCGCCACCCCCCCCAGGCCCAAGGGGTAGAGGAGGGTTGGTCAGAGGTCGCGGGAGGAAATCCTCCGTAGTGCAATGTCGCATACCGATTAGACCAGAGACGGAGCCGGGGCGAAGTCGAGCGCCGCAGGCGAATCCTGTTGACGAAGAGGATGTAGTTCGCCAGATCTCGGACATTCTCATCCAGCACAACTTCACCGAGACCGGGAAAGGGCCTAAGCAGATTAGGGAGCTTGTTAATAAGGTATGCTACCTTTTAGCACTGTGTACTTCTTTGAAATTTTTGCTTATGGACTCTTAAACATGGTATTTGTGTTCCTTCAAACAAATAAAGTCGTAAAACATGTAAGGTGAATTATTGTTTTTCTGAAAATTTTCTGAGTAGATTTTCTATTTATGTACTTTGACGATTTTTATTATTTATCAAATACATTTATTACAGTTTCAGATTTTGCTCTTCTAAAAGTGTTAGTGTTATTTCACTGCATTCAAAATTAGTGTCATCCAGAATGTTTGTCTTTCGCGGCGCATTTCGAGTTTTTAATTTTGACGGTAGTTTTAGAATTTAAATTAAATAGACTTTTTTGACCCTCATCACACTAAAATTTGTCCACGCAGGTGAAAATGATGACACAAACAGGACAATCGCTAGAAGGATGCGATAAACTAACAGCTAGCATTGCTAACGTGCTGCTAAAACGGCAAGGCAAGCCCCCTATACGGCCTGCCTCGCCGCCGCGCATGCCCGCACTTACCGACGTCGAGTTACCTAGACGCGGACGCACAAGAAAAGCCATGTTGGAAAACAAACCAAAAACACCGCCGCCGCCGCCGAAACCAACAGAAGAAACAGAAGTCGGCGGCCGTCTTCGTCGGAAAGCAGCCATCGCAGCCGAACGACAATTCGATATGGATTACGACGGCGCGTCGCAAGACTCAGCGCCGCCCGATCCAATCATTGATCTCGACGACGACGACTGGCATCACGCAAGCGATACTGACAGTGCGACCGAAACCATCCAGCCAACACCCGCCGTGAAAACTGAGCCGCAATCGCAGAAGACGGGCCGCAAGCGAAAAGATCTACCCCAGCAGAAGGCTGACGCAACAAGCATTTTGCTGAGCGACGATGAACTTCCCGTCCCGGAAAAAACTCCGCCTAAAACTGCGCCGGTAGCGAACGAAACGGAACACATAGCTCTGCACCCTTCCCTGCTGTCCAACCAGAATTTCATAAAGATTGTGGCGCATACATACTTGGCAGGGAATCCGATGTTGGATGAAGACGCGGCGACGTTGGCCGCGCGGTACAGCACTCTCAAGTTGCTGAAGGAAACCGAGAGCTCGGGGAAACCTATCGATAGCGGACCTATTTATGACATCGCCATCAAGGTATGACATCGTGCTCCTTTACATCAGACTTTATTAACTAGGAATTAGAGTGCTTTGTTATATGACGTCTATCTGCAATCGTAGTGTCGCTATCCTTAAATGTGGAACCTATTGCACATATTAATCATAATAAACGACTCTTCTTTAGTGTAACTATTATATTATCTGTGGCAGTAATAATAATTATCTTCACAGGTCCTAGGCAAAGATGTGCTGAGAAAATTACAAATAGCTGATCAAAAGAACAAAAGCCGCGAGGAGACAAATGCCGCGTCGAACAAACTGATGCAATTGTTAGGACAATGTGGCACCACGGAACCTACTAAGCCCGCTGAAACTAAACCAGCCGAAATGAAACGAAAACCGGGACCCAGGTCACGTGTGCCACAAATCAAGGATGAGCCGAAGGAAATGCCCAAGCTTGGTGTTCCGCCAACACCCAATTTGCGGCAGTCCGGAGCCGGCATCGTGCCTGTTTCACTGTAAGTGTAAGATTTGCAAACATTAATTCGTGGTTCAAGAAAACACGAGGTTGTGATCAAACGCCAGGTGTAATAGGTTGAATATGTTACATGCTGAGCCGAACACCCATTCAACACTGACTGGCTGACATCATATTAGTAAAGCAATGTGTTTAACCAGTGTTGAATAAATGATTTCTATTCTATTCTATTCTATTCTTGAATAGATTGTCAACGATCACAATTGCATGTCCATCTCGCTAACTCAACATGTGTAATGTCATGTTTTCTGTTTTTTTCTTGTAACTATCTTTATAAAAGCGTCGTTTGGTTGCAGGATGCACCGGTCTGGTCCGTCGACCGCTGCAGCTACCGTACCGGCCGCGGTGGACGAGTGCATCCTACCGGACGACGACGATGAAGTCCGCTGCGTGACGGACTCCCCACCCCCCGCGCCGCCCGCGTCCGCGCCCCCAGCTACCAAGCAAGTCCAGTTCAAAGTGAGGCTGATGCCTCTTAAGAAGGAGCTTAAAAAGGAACCGGAACCGAAGGTCTCCGCGTCGCAGCTGATTGAGCGGCTACGCGTGACGTCTGCCCCCGCGGCCACGCCCCCGCCCCCGCCCTCCGCACCTTACGCGATCATCAACCTGGACAGTGACGAGGACGAGCCGGCTCCCGCTCCCACCCACCCAGCGCCCACGACCGCGGTCCGCGCGCGTCTCCCACCCTTGCAACCCGTCCCCATCGCACTCACGGGCCCCAACTCGCAACGTCTCCCTCTACCGCGGCCCCCGGCCCCCGCGCCTCTCTCGCAGCCCGGCTTCTACAAGCTAGCGAGCGGCTACATGGATCCCGTCCCCGTCTCCATGACGGGCCCCGACTCCCGTCCGGTCCCGATATCGATGACCGGCCCCGACTCCCGCCCCGTCCCGATATCCCTCAGCGGCCCCGGGTTCCAAGCGATGCCGATATCGCTGGAAGGACAACCATCGTTCGGCGGCGTGGAGCCGGTTCCGGTATCGTTTGGGGGCGGCGTGCAGTCGATACCGATGTCGTTCGCCGAAGGTACGCAGTCGATGCCGATGACGTTCACGGTCCCAACGTCGGCGCCCGGCGGGCGGCCGATGACCATGGTGATGGGCGGCGCGGCGGCGAGTGCGGGGGGCGTGCGCACCATGCGGCTGAGCGTGGCCCCGGGGCAGGGCGCGGTGGGGCTGCAGCAGATGGGCGGGAACATCTTCCTGGTGCCAGCGACCCCGCCCGGCGGCGACCGCTTGCTCACGCGCGTGCCGGCCACGCAGGTGCCGCAAGCGTTGCGCGTGCCGGGGCCCAACGCCCCCGCGCCCCCGCCTGCACCCGCCCCCGCACCCACCACCAAGACCGTGTGCAAGCCGGGAGACATCCTCCGCCTCACCGCGACCGGACAACTGGAAGTGATACAAAGCGGCAACTCCCTGATACATACCATTGACGACGATGAACCTCTCCCTGTCGCACCGCCCCCGGCCTCGAAGGTGGTGATCCCGAAGACTAATAGCTCACCGCTGCATCCGAAGCCGACGCCGAAGACTCTAGCGCCGAAACCGAGGGCTCTAGCGCCGAAACCGTCGAAGGTGGCGATACCGAGTACACCGGTACCGGCAGCACCGATACTGACTCCGGTACAGAACGCGCCGGCACAGAAACCGGTGCAGCCGCAGGCCTCGAACTCGCTCTTGAAGCCGAGCGCAACCCCGGAGCGTCGCCAGCGGAAGGTCTCGTCCTCGTCGAGCAGCAGCAGCGACTCGTCGCGCTCCCCGTCCCCGAGTGCCGATCCGCTCTCGATCCTGAAAGACGTCGTCCACATCCAGGCGCCCCAAAAAAGCAAAACTAAGGTTATCTTCCCCACCTCCAGCAAAACCGGTACATCTAAGCAACCGGCGAAGGTAGAAACAAAGAAGACATCTCTGAAACCTAAACCGACCACATCCTCGAATAATAACGACAAACGTAAAGCTACTGTTGTTCAGAACTTGAATAAAATCTTGGCTTCTGTGAAGGCGAAGAATGCTTCAACGGGGGGCGCTGGTAAATCTGCAGTGAAGACCAACAACGTTCCGAAATCTGCGCCATCCAAAAATTCAACTGCAAAGATTAAGGACTCCATCGATTTAACAGACCTAAGTTTTACATCGAGCAAAGCCCCGACTCCGAAGAACAATCCGAAAGGCGGGAAGTCTACGACTAGTTCCAAGAAAGCCTCTCCTATGACTGTAGTGGGCACTTCTAAGGACATCGTCTTAGATGGGAAATCTAAATCTTTGACGAACAAATCTCTGGTTGATCTCACGTATGTATACATTCTATTTAAATCACTATATAAAATACAAGCCGTTGAAACACTATCTAACCTTGAATTTTTTGTTTTCCAGTGGTGAAAAATCTGTTCAAGTGACAAACATGAAGACGATACCATCCACAGCCAACAAACAAAAGCCACCCGAAAAGAAACGAACCGCGCCTCCACCCGAGACCGCAGCTCCCAAAAAGAAAAAGACTGAACGTGAGTTACTTTTCTTTTTTACTTTAAACATAAGCAATGCATTAGTGTTAATTATGATGTGTGTAGTATTAATATCCTTGGGCTATGTAGACTTACATCAGAAGACTGCAAATGCTCATGGGTTGGTGGATGGATTTTTAGTGCCATTTTCTGTGAGCTTTGCAGACAGGTTTTGTTTGGTTTCAGTAAAATCTGTTTGTCGATCTTAGATTTTGTAGGTCCTACTAAGAAAACTGTTTTTCTGTTGTTTTTCATCTTTATGTATTGTTTTCATACATTATTCGTTATTTTCAGTGATGACGCTGAAGGACTTCGACATTGATGACATCGATGACATCATTGAGCTCGACTAAAAAAATCAACGCATGTATAAGTTATACATAAGAATTCCACGGAATAGTGTATTCAAGAATTATGAGCACATAAACTTATGACTTCAGTATGGGCATTGCGTTACGTGACTCAAAATTATCATGATAAAGCTGGATGTCCGTCAAGAGACATTAGATGCTGATGAATAGACATTGCTGTGATTCCAGAATTCATTCGTGTGTGTAGGTTGAGTCGCGTAGTTTCTGCGCAAGTGTCCATACTATAAATACTGTTTTGTGTGTGTGAATTAAATAGATAGTGATTTTCGTTATACCATTATTTTGCTTAAACTAATTTGGAGAAAAGTACAGTCAGTGGTCAGTATCATAAACGATATTTCTATTATTTTTTCTTGTGATAATAACCATTTCTTTTGCATCTGAAATAAATGGATCCTAATATTAATAATTACTTGATTTTTATGTTTTTGGTTACAATATGATTATTATAATAAGTATAATTAGATAAATAGATGTTTTAGATAGTATGAAAGTAAGTATCTGACATGATGTAGGGTTTACGTGCACTGCCTACCCAAAATGAGACATGTGCGGCTAGACTATCGGGCTACGGCGAATATTCGTGTCACCGCGCGAAGTGTGCCCGAATACTTCGTTGAATTGCTAGGGCTACGCTGTCGGGCTTCGGCGAATATTCGGGTTATCGCGACAACGCAACGACAACAATCGTATTCGCGCGATAGTATAGCCGCACCATGGCGCAAGTACCAATATCGCAACGCAACACAAAAATTAGAAGCTTTTATGTTCATGACTATGACGAGTTTATATGAACCCACACGATGTTTATCTTGTGTGTTATTTTCATATTTTGGATAGGCACTGCATTGAGTATAAGTAAGATATCTAGAAACGTACTCCTTTCAATGTGGTAAAAAATTTGTTGTGAGTTTTTTGTCTTGTAAAGATTAATAATCTCATTACTATCACGTTGACATTGTTTATAGGCATCTAAACGTTTTGGGGCTTGTATTAGAAATAATGTTTTATCTAAGTATTAGGTGATTATGTTACTGTAACTCACATATTACGGCATTTTGCATGATGCGTTTGGCATAACCTCGGGTGGAGTACACATATACGCTGTAATTCGTGAAAGCTAATTTTGTATAATTTTAAGAAATGACAAACCATATTTTTTAATGTAAAATTATTATTCTAATTATTGCGAGTATTTTCGATACCTACTGTATTATCGTCATAGGTGGATTGGCCGTAATTAATTTGATGTTAATTGTTACGGCTATTGTCGAATCAACCAATGACGTAGTTTCATTAAGTTTATCCAAAAATTGTTACATACCCCGACCTTTAATTTGATGCAGCAAACAGATTCATTGACAAAAGAATGCAATTACAGTTAAAACAAATGTTGTTTTTGTTGTATTGTTCTTTGGCGGCATATATTAAAAGTTGGAGTAAATGTGTAGGTGTGTGTATGTGTCTCTCATCTGTATAAATAATTCGTTAAAGTTAAATAAATATATATATTTAACGAAGAAATCTTTGATTGCCGTCAAATACATGACAAGAGTAGGTTTGCTAAATATATATGTGTATTCCACAAAGGTTATCAAAAGCGCGAATTAGTGGTTTCAATGAATGGTAGTGAGACAAGTAAAACCATGAATGTTCATAAATTACAGAAATATTATATAGTTTTTAGTTTCATAATGTGCATTATTCACACCCGAAATAATATGAAGGTATTTTTGTTTACATAATTGTATGTAGTTGTAAGTTTCAAAATAAAATACAGCTATCCTTAAAATTGCGTTTTATTGTGCCTGTACCTGTACCTACACTGTTTTTGTTGGCTTATGTATTTACTTGAATTATTTAAGTGTCTTTTTTGTTATCAAACTGCTTGTCTATAAGTACTGAGTTGGTAAGGTGACAAGGGTCAAAAAGTTCTATGTGCTTAACATAGAAGTCTTTGACAAGGGTAGGGCTATTTTTATTGTAAAAGAAATAAAATTCATTAGGAACCGTATATTTCTTTATTCTTATAACAAAATAAATTAAAATAGTTATATATTGTAACTTAGTACCTTATTCTAACAATATATTTAAAGCTTCTTATTAGATACACTTTCAAAAATACCATTTAAAAGTTTATTTTACCAATTAAACACAATTTATGACCAGTTTTTATCACTTTGATATTTTTAATGTTAAAATAAATAGAGCTAAATTAAATAATGTTATATAATATTTTTGGATTGGAGTAAATAGTACTTATCAAATAAACAGACGCCTAAAGAAAAAGGATCTCGCAGTTAGAGCGTGTCGCTTAATCTGGCTTATTCTTATGTATTACATAAATGTGCACCTTGATCGGGATCCTGTTCCGATAAAAAAATAAGTACAAGTCAAAGACGGTATATAAATATATATACTGGGTGTAATTGAATCTATTAGCATCATTTGAAACTAGGTGCCTACTCCTGACACTGGTCACACATGGAGCAAAATTTTTGAAATATAACGCAACGTTTTGGTTATAAAGCTTTAACAGTATCAAAATCGTTCGTGCCAACTACGTTGCGCACCGCGGCAATCTTCATAATTTTCAATAAAAAATACTTTCATTTGCACTCTTTACCGTTTAATAATCATCAATAAATGACGTACTATCATGCACTCAATTTATGCTAATAAATTAAGTTGCATCCTGTATACTTGTATAATATTATATGTGAACGCAATACATAGAAAATTCAAATCAAAAACTAAGTTGACTGAACGTTTCAGCACAAACTGCGACACAGAAAAATACAATAAAGGTATTTGTAGAAAATCTAAAAATCTAATTCCTAGGTGCTCATGTAACTTAACATAAAATATTATTATATCTACTTAACTCTACACATATAGGTAGTTTCGTTTGTTAGTATAGCTGTTATAATGCAATATAATCTGAGGTTGAATTGGTATATTATCCAGAAAATCTACTCCCCAAGGTAGACAATGTTTCTTCTACGAATTTTCTATATTAATAATGTGTCATTGAAAAAATGCCATGTAAAGTTTACGTTATAGTTTTACCCAAACGCTTCGAAGATAGCCCTAGCGCAGCTGGGTGTAGTTGAACTTCGTCCTTGACCGAATGCACTTAAATGAGTTCGACGACCTGTGTTTAGAAACTCGTAGCGAGCGATCACACGTGCAATTTGGATTCATTTTTTAGTATGGAGGTTTGGAAACACGCAGTTTCAAGTAGGGCTATCATGGTTGATGGTCCTAGTCCCCCGTCCTCTCCCCCTCCCTTCGGGATAACATACCTATTCAAACTCACTCTGTATAAACCAGAATAAGAGACACGATTGAAATTTTAAAAACATACAATAATAGTGTTTACGCACCCCTGCGGTAACAGTGCACATAATTTATTTTCATTGCTAAAAGTTGCATACTTATATAATTATTGTATTGTACTGGATAATCTAGACGTAATAATCCACACATATTTACGCGAAATAAAAAAAGATACGTAGAAATATTAAATAGGATAAATTACTTTATACTACCAATTTCTTACTTACATTTATAAAAAATATATAATAACTATTTCTTATACATATTTTTATTTAACATAATACTTAACCACAATCTTTTTTAAATATTTTCACTTATTTGTTTACTACATATTTCATTTTTATGTTACGTCAAATAGTATTTGGCTTGTGATATACATTATACATAGGTACGTACAAGGATAAATTTTTGTATTAAGTTTGAAATGTGTGCTTTAAAATAAATATTAATAAGCGCCGTCAGCACTGCACGTAGCACGTAGAAAATCCATGAACTTGTTTAAGGCTTAGGTATCGAAAAAGTCAAATATATTCGAATAATTTTCTGCTGAGAAAGCCTATATTTTCTTTAATTCATTATAATTAATAGTTCGAGGATTATCTAATGTCGACCAAGCAAGGTGACGCGGAAGACCGTTTAAAAATTGCACTCTTCTGAAACATGATTGGAATAGAGTGCCAGAGTTATGACGCTGCCGTATGAAAATAAAGAAAAGCCTAAGTATCAGTTGGTTATCCAGGCTGTTGAGAAATATAGTGAGTGTCCACTGCTGTCCACGGATTAATGAAGTGTTTGAATTCAATGAGCGAAGGCAAAAAGAAGGGGAGTCATTTGAGAACTTGATTCCTTTATGACAAAATTGTTCACGGTATAGCTAACAAACCAGTTCAGGAAAGTTTATTGTCTAAACATCAACTAACATTACAAAAAGGTACAGATTACTGTAGAACGAGAGAGCAGAGCAGACAACAAGTGCCCCCGATGAAATGAACCCGAATATAGGTAGACAGAGTTATCGAAAATAAGCAGAATAAGTACTATATATAAACTTGAAAACAGAAGAGAAGTTTCAATGTGGCCGGTGCCAGAAAATGCATGGTCCAAGGAAGTGTCCAGCATATGGCCAAAAGTGCAAGCAGTTGGAAAATTAAAACATTTCGCCGTTTCTTGCAGTGTATGCAGAGTTCAGAATGTTGAATCTCCAAGTGTTCACGATAGCAGCAGTGATTCTATTTATTGCGGCAGAATCAAAAGTGCAGATAAGCAAGACTATTGTAAAGAAATATTGTAAGAGAGACTTGCAAGGTCCCTGCGGTGCGGAAGCGAGACAGAGAATCCACCCCACTCCAGCGGGTGGGGCGGGGCGGCCGGCGCGGCGCGCGGGTGCACTACTCACGCGACAAGCAGCGGTGGTGTGCATCTGTGCCGTCAATACTAAAATTAGATTCTGTGCAATATATTACATAGTGTATTTATTCTCTGCTTGTCTCATTTCTGAACACTTCTAATAGTATTGAAAACAAATACATTTATTGCAGACAAGATACTGGAGCGGACGTAAGTGTAATGCCCTTAAAGGTTTTGGACAATTAAGTACTGTTTTTTTAGATAAAATACAATGTTTTTGAACTACTTGTAGGTACTCATCATTATAAGTTTTAAAATAAAGTAATAATTATTTTTTTGGAGAAGTTATCCTTCAATCTATTAACTGGCACCCAGTACGTGAAGCAACTCCTGAAGAAAGACCACCAGACGAACTCTGGAAGAAGAATCTGGCAGGACCACATATCCAGTTGGAAACGACGTTGCCGCTCGAACCCATAAATACGTTATTAGAGCATCTGTATCAAGAAGTGATCTTCGCTGTGTCCAAATCAACGAAGGCTCAAGAAAGAAATCAGATGTGGTACTTCGTGTTTCTCCAAGTGTTACTGCAAGTACAAGTATTGTCAATCCTGGCTACCACCCCCCTTGGCCGTCCTCTCATCCGTCAACCCATAATGGCTTTGCCGATTCTTAGCCTCCCAATAATAGAGAATAGAGTAGTTATTCACATAAAGATCCGATCGACTTAGTTCCTGTATACGACGGTAATTCCCGCGACTTGCAAACACTTTTAACAGCCGCTGAAAATTACAAGGAATACAGTCAGATCTCGTCAGGAATCACTAAAGTTCAACAAATTCTGTCGCGATTACGGGATAAAGCTCTCCGTGTGGTATGGAGTAGTGACCTCCAATACGATTGGACAATTATTAAAATTATCTTAAAAATGTTTGTGGTTTGCCTTGTAAAAGACTTGTTAGATAAATGAAAACCAAATCATTCAACGAAATTAATTTTTTTATTTAAACAGAGTCACAAAGGTTCCAACATTACATGCACCTAAATAGCAGTTATACACTGGAACTTCAGTCAAAGCGGAAAAGTTACCGACAAAAAGAAGATTAGTTCATTTCAGCTTTGAAGCATATATAAATTATAATGACAGAATCAGAAGTTAAGTGCTCAATTTTCCAAATGTAAACATGCCGATGAGACAAATATATGAACTAGCCAATCCATATGCAATAGAAACAGACCACAACCATACACGAGAAAGCCCCCCAAAAATTGCTGGAAAGTGTAACATTGCTAGAAATTTCAGAAGAAAAAATACCTGAAAACAAATTACAAGAAAACAGACAGAGTGAAAAATGGCGTCATCACCCACCGCAGACATATACTAACCAGCAAATTTGACACAATTTTCCATATGAAGTCTAGCACAATCGTATAATACAAAATATTATAATATGTAGTTTGTCCTCAACTCCTGAGATTCCTCATATCACACTCACACACACACCCCCACATACGAACACACACACACACACACACACACACACACACACACACACATCATAGGCCTCCCCCATAAAACGCCATATCATAGGAGGGGATTTGCCATAATCACCTCGAATGGCAGGCGGCTTGGTGATCGCAGAAGATTTTAATGGATCGACAAGAATGCTGCTGCCCATTTCCTCGATATTCCCTTAGCCGGCTCCCACGGGAAGAGATGGTGTGGTCCTATTCGCAAACCGGGACCACACGGTTGAGACTCCTCATGCTACTACATTGGTAAAATGTTAACTAGTTACTTTTGATGCAACCCTGGTAATACATTAGCAAAAGATTAGTAAGTACGTTCTGCTAATGACGCCCCAAGGTACAATTACGAAGATGGAGCCTGAACCTCTCTTAATTTAATGCTACCCTGGTACTTCCTTAGCAAAAGGGATATGGACCTAGTAAGTTGTAAAGTTTCGTCTCATACGTTAGTTTGTGTGCTACGACAAAGTTTGTTTTTTTAATACCACCTGTAGCGTGGTGGGTCCACGGAGGAAACTCCCTGTAATCCCACCAGTGGGTCCGGGGAAACCCCCAAAAGGTGCATCTTATTTCAATCAAACTCATTTCATAAATTCACCCAGTTCTCTTTCTATCTAAACTAATTGCATTAAATATTAACATAACCGTTACTCGGAGATCTTTTTACACGCAGGTCAGATTCGCACTATGCACAATATTTATTCATAACCCTTTCAATATCATTAAATAATTTTTGATCATTTGCATTATTGTTTTACATCGATTTTCACTTTCTGTCACCGATATAAGCTAATGCGTTTTTTTTTTGTTTCGCTCTATACATGCGTATGCGTGTTCGTGAGCAAGAAGTTGACAGATCATACTTAAGCATAGATTAGCTTATAAAGCGTTTATGAGTCACAGGGTTATCTATTCACTACATACAAAAATATAATGCCATTTTCAGGAATTACGTTTGTTAGCAGAGTTGATACAGAATATTTAACTTATTCAAATATGTTACCGTCCTTTTTTACTATTACTATAAAATTGGATACCCATGAGTGACTGACTGACTGATGATTGACATAATTGATCTCAGCTCTCAGAAGTGGTCAGTCAAAACTGAGTATGAGGCTGTATAGTGATGGGTCATGTCACCCCAGGAAAAATCTGACATTACCAGAAAATCGTCTCTGAGATGGAACAGGTCAACGGATCTCGAAAACGACAAGAGATATGGGGGTCCAGTTTTAACTAATGTTGGAGTAGACCCTGGGATGTTTCCAGAGAAATGAAAAAAATGGGGGCCCCCGAACAAAAAACGGTGGCCCCCATACAAAATTGAAACGCTCATAATTCGGCAACGGTAAGAGGTATGTGGGTGGTGCTCGACCAAATGTCATAGAGGATGACGGGGGCTGTCAGATGGTTGTCATGAAAATCCAAGATGGCGGATTCAAAATGGCGGCCATTTTGAAAGTTGGTCCGATCGGGGTGATTTTTTGCATTGGGGGGTTTTCGGGGCCGCAGATTCGATATTACAAAAAAAAATTTTGGATTCCGCCATTTTTAAAGATGGCTGCCATACAAATTTTTTTTTTCATTTTTGACGCATTGTTTCTCGACACCTATGGAAAATTTTGAATGTCTTTGTTGTGTTTTGTGTCCAGATGATCGAGGTGTCTTCAAAAAAATTCGCGACCTGGTCTTCCGAACTTCGGTCACTCGGACGGTCAACGGCCTGGCCAAACCATAAAAGATAGATCATGTGCGTTTTAAGGAATGTCATAGCAAACCCTGGGACGATTTTGGAGATGTCAAAAAAAATTCAAAATGGCGGAAAAAAAAATCCGCCATACAAATTTTAACCATAAATGACGGCGAAACTATGACACTTTAGTATAAAGAGCTCGAACTAATATTAGTTGGAGGTCAGAGGGGAAGATTGCGAAAAATTTTTTTTTTCAAAATGGCGGAAATTTTGGCCGCGGCGGAAAAAAAAGTTTCACCGATCCGGATGAAAATCGATATCTGGGGGTCCCCAAGGATGATGATCAACATTCTGTAATCAAATTTTGACATGTGTCAACTTTCAATGGGGCTGCCATACAAAGGTGCTTTTATTGAAATATCAACTTTGCTTTTTTGCGCCTCCGTTGCGAGTGATTTAGAAAAGTCGTTCCTGGGGATCAAGTATAGATGTTATAAGGGTAAGAATGCAATATCAGTGAAATCAATTTTTTTCAAGATGGCGGCTGTAGACGTACCGACTCATAGTAAAAGTTGTCCGATCCGAATGAAAATCGATATCTGAAAATCCCACGGTACACTTGGTAGGAATGTGTAAAAACTTTTTTGATTCCGCCATTTTGAAATATTGCGAACATGCAATTTCACTTTTTTAGGATTTTTAATTCGCAAATAACACCGAAACTGTGAGACTTTTGTAGGGAGGGTTTGTTCTAATATTGTACAGTTTTGAGAGGGGCATACAGTGAAAAAGAATGTTTTTCAAAATGGCGGTCCATTGGTCCGCGTCCGAAAATAAAGAAGCTCCGATCGGGATGTAAATCGATATCTGGGGGCCCCAAAGGATGCTGATCAACATGGTTTGGTCAAATTTTGACATCTGTCATTTTTTAATATGGCCGCCGTATATACTATTATCAAAATTGCTGTTTTCCATTTTATTGCCTATGGTACTACAGTTTCGGAAGGAGATAGTTGTAATTTTGACAGATGTCAGTGTGACAGATGTCAAACGTCAAAATTTTGACAGATGTCAAATTTTTTGATAGATGTCAAATGTCAATTTTTTTCCAACCTACCAAATGCAACGACGAGCGAAGCAAGCACCAAATATACTGTAGTTTGGTATAAGTGGACGGTCACGACCAACACTTGCACCTGCACACTTGCACCGTGTGCGGGCCGCGTGCGGCCCGCGCACGGTGCAAGTGTGCCGCTTGCGACCTGCGCACTGTTCTAATACCGCTGTCAAGTGTAGACAGATGTCAGTTTGATTGATTTTAAATGTCAAACTTTTGACAGATGTCAATTGTCAAATTTTTTGACAGATGTCAAATTTATTGACAAATATCAAATGTCAATTTTTTGGACAGATGTCAAATGTCAATTTTTTTTCCAACCTACCAAATGCGGCGATGAGTGAGTTAGTTTATTGTCTCTCATTGGTATAATTGGACAGTCACAACTAACACTTGCACCTGCACACTTGCACCGTGTGCGGGCCGCGTGCGGCCCGCGCACGGTGAAAGTGTGCCGCTTGCAACCTGCGCACTGTTCTAATACCGCTGTCAAGTGTAAACAGATGTCAGTTTGATTGATGTCAAATGTCAAACTTTTGACAGATGTCAAATGTCAAATTTGATGACAGATGTCAAATTTATTGCCAATGTCAAATGTCAATTTTTTGGACAGATGTCAAACGTCAATTTTTTTTTCCAACCTACCAAATGCGGCGATGAGTGAGTTAGTTTATTGTCTCTCATTGGTATAATTGGACAGTCACAACTAACACTTGCACCTGCACACATGCACCGTGTGCGGGCCGCGTGCGGCCCGCGCACGGTGCAAGTGTGCCGCTTGCAACCTGCGCACTGTTCTAATACCGCTGTCAAGTGTAGACAGATGTCAGTTTGATTGATGTTAAATGTCAAACTTTTGACAGATGTCAATTGTCAAATTTTTTGACAGATGTCAAATTTATTGACAAATATCAAATGTCAATTTTTTTGACAGATGTCAAATGTCAATTTTTAGGACAGTTGTCAAATGTCAATTTTTGACAGGTGTCAAACGTCAAATTTTTTCCGACATACCCAATGCGACGACGAGCGAAGCGAGTTAGTTTACTGTAGTTTGGTATAAGTGGACGGTCACGATCAGCACTTGCACCGCGCACGGTGCATGTGTGCCGGTTGCATCCTACTCATGGTGCAAATGACGCTGTCAAGTCAAACAAAATGGCCGCCATGCAAAGTCACGCGCATTATCATTTTCTTTGATAAATACGGCAGTTTTGTACAAGTACTTGCAAAATTTAAAGTTTAGCTCCAAGTATAGCGTTTTGAACAAATGGAACGCCACGAAAACACACACGCGGGCCGCTCGCGGCCCGCGCACGGGGCAAAATACTAGTCTAAAGATAAAAATGACAAGAAGTGCAAAAGTTTTACAATATGTTATTTCCGTTCTAATTCTTGACATTGTTTTAATTCTTATAATTGTATGTTGATCTATTATTGTGTAATATGTATAATTGGTAGGTATGCCGTTCATGTTACAATAAACATAATTTGAGTTTTTGAATTTGAATTTTATGGTCATTTAAAAGTCGTACGGAATAAGGCATTTGGATACGTCAAAATGTCGTCATTATAAGGTACTTTATTTATTGGTGTACCAGGTGGACAGTAATAGTAGTATGACTTGACTAGAATGACTATTTTTGAGTGTGACTTAGTAATTTTCTAATTTGAAAATCGTTTTATTTGAAATTATATACTTTTATTATCGGTGTTTGTCTCGCAGTTATACGATGTCGAACGACAACAACGCAACTCTCATGACTCGCGCATTGTCGCCGCCGATGCCGTCTGATCAAGCACTTGGAACCGGTCTTATAGAAAAGCTGGAAGGCGCATGAAAATTCAGTTCATGGAAATTTTCCATCAAAATGGCTCTTATTTTGGATGGAGTATGGGATCAAATAGAAGCCGCTGATGATGCAATTGACCCTGTGCGGAATCAGCGTGCGTTAGCACGGATATTATTGTCCCTGGAGACCTCATTATTTCAGTATGTACGTGATGCTAATACAGCCAAGGAAGCCTGGAAGAAGCTTGGAGAAATATTTGAGAGTAGAGGACAAGGAAAGTTTTACTTCTCCGTCAGCTACATGGTGTACAATATAGTTATTACACCGGCATCAGTGAGTACATAACTGCGGTCATAATTTTGGTGCAGCAGTTCGCGGATATTGGGAAGATCATAGATGATGAGGAGGTGGCTGAACTATTGTTGAGCAAGTTACCCGAGGAGTATGACAGCCTTGTGGCAGCACTTGATACTGCTTGTATAGCGAGTGTTTTGAACAGTGAAATAGTGAGATCTCGCTTATTGCAGGAAGCCCATAGAAAAAGTGACTTTAATAATAACAACACCACATTATGAGTGCCAAACCGAAGTCAATTAAAGCCTGTCATTATTGTTCCCGCCCAGGACATGTTAAGGCGAGACTGGCCCAAAAACGCCCTTGTAAGAACAGACTTTTCTCTGAGATAAACCACACTTTTAGATATGAAAAAAATATATGTTATTCTTAAGGATGTCTTTGAGTTAAACCATAAAACTTATACATAAAAGGAATAACTTCACTCGATCGAAAAAAAATCCAAAGTTACCTCTATCTTACATTTTTTGAAATGACTATTCGACTTGTTTTATACAAATCGTATTATTTAAATAATTTTTAATGCATTATGTATTGATCAAAAAATTTAAATCATTAATAAAAATGTTAAAAAGTTAATACGGTAATTTTATATGAATTTATATCTTGGAGTCATGGCATCCGAGCGCGTTTTCGGGGCCGCCAGTCCGCTCGCAGAGCCCGTCGACGCCGGACGTATGCCAAATTTTTGCGCTCTACGACGCGAAGGTACGCTAATCGTAAATTTTAATTTATAAATAGAATAATTTAATTTAATTGTTTATTTCGAGTAACTTAACTAAGAAGTGAATAAAAAAAGATTAATAAAATGGGTAACAAATGTAATAAGGAAAAAAAAATTAAGTTATGCATTTAGAAAATCGTACGAGTCCAGGAGCAAACGACGGTTTGTGTTTGTGTGGGCAAATGTGGACAGGCGTGGGCAAGCGTAAGCAGTTATGTACAAGTGTGAAAAAGCTATGGGCAGGTGAGCGGCTGGTGGGGACAGGTGGGGGCAAGTGTGAGAAAGCTATGGGCAGCTGGGCTGATGTGGGCAAAAGTACCCAGGTGTGGGCAAGTTTGAAAATGTGTTAGCAAGCATGGGCTAATAGACAGTTTGTGTGGGCAAATGTGGACAGGCGTGGGCAAGCGTAAGCAGGTGTGGGCAAGTTTGAAAAAGCTATGGGCAGGTGAGCGGCTGGTGGGGACAGGTGGGGGCAAGTGTGAAAAAGCCATGGGCAGGTGAGCGGCTGGTGGGGACAGGTGGGGGCAAGTGTGGAAAAGCTATGGGCAGCTGGGCTGATGTGGGCAAAAGTAGGCAGGTGTGGGCAAGTTTGAAAATGTGATAGCAAGCATGGGCTAATAGGCAGTTTGTGTGGGCAAATGTGGACAGGCGTGGGCAAGCGTAAGCAGGTGTGGGCAAGTGTGAAACAGCTATGGGCAGGTGAGCGGCTGGTGGGGACAGGTGGGGGCAAGTGTGAAAAAGCCATGGGCAGGTGAGCGGCTGGTGGGGACAGGTGGGGGCAAGTGGGGAAAAAGCTATGGGCAGCTGGGCTGATGTGGGCAAAAGTAGGCAGGTGTGGGCAAGTTTGAAAATGTGTTAGCAGGCATGGGCTAATAGGCAGTTTGTGTGGGCAAATGTGGTCAGGCGTGGGTAAGCGTAAGCAGGTGTGTGCAAGTGTGAAAAAGCCATGGGCAGGTGAGCGGCTGGTGAGGACAGGTGGGGGCAAGTGTAAAAAAGCTATGGGCAGCTGGGCTGATGTGGGCAAAAGTATCCAGGTTTGGGCAAGTTTGAAAAAGCTATGGGTAGCTGGGCTGATGTGGGCAAAAGTATCCAGGTTTGGGCAAGTTTGAAAATGTGTTAGCAGGCATGGGCTAATAGGCAGTTTGTGTGGGCAAATGTGGACAGGCGTGGGCAAGCGTAAGCAGGTGTGGGCAAGTGTGAAACAGCTATGGGCAGGTGAGCGGCTGGTGGGGACAGGTGGGGGCAAGTGTGAAAAGGCCATGGGCAGGTGAGCGGCTGGTGGGGACAGGTGGGGGCAAGTGGGAAAAAGCTATGGGCAGCTGGGCTGATGTGGGCAAAAGTAGGCAGGTAAGGGCAAGTTTGAAAATGTGTTAGCAGGCATGGGCTAATAGGCAGTTTGTGTGGGCAAATGTGGACAGGCGTGGGCAAGCGTAAGCAGGTGTGTGCAAGTGTGAAAAAGCTATGGGCAGGTGAGCGGCTGGTGGGGACAGGTGGGGGCAAGTGTGGAAAAGCTATGGGCACCTGGGCTGATGTGGGCAAAAGTATCCAGGTTTGGGCAAGTTTGAAAATGTGTTAGCAGGCATGGGCTAATAGGCAGTTTGCGTGGGCAAATGTGGACAGGCGTAAGCAAGCGTAAGCAGGTGTGGGTAAGTGTGAAAAAGCCATGGGCAGGTGAGCGGCTGGTGGGGACAGGTGGGGGCAAGTGTGGAAAAGCTATGGGCAGCTGGGCTGATGTGGGCAAAAGTATCCAGGTTTGGGCAAGTTTGAAAATGTGTTAGCAGGCATGGGCTAATAGGCAGTTTGTGTGGGCAAATGTGGACAGGCGTGCGTGAGCAAGCGTAAGCAGGTGTGGGCAAGTGTGAAAAATCTATGGGCAGGTGAGCGGCTGGTGGGTACAGGTGGGGGCAAGTGTGAAAAAGCTATGGGCAGGTGAGCGGCTGGTGGGGACAGGTGGGGGTAAGTGTGAAAAAGCTATGGGCAGCTGAGCGGAAAAAAAATTGTTCAAAATTATACCTGCATCATGTACTTTTTTAACATTATAACATTTTAATCGTACCATTCCTCATTATTATACCTACCTACTGGAAATAAGGTAATTGAAGTCGTTATTACCATGGGACTGGGTAGGTATTACAATAATAATAATAATAATAACCAAAAATAGCATTAAAAACACGGTTGTATCTCATACGTATTTTTTATCTAATAAAATAACGGTAGGTTCACAATTATTATATTATTATGTCAATCCAGAACATAAGCTAACTCTATTCTCAAAGCGACTTGATCTCCGCTACTGAGTTACATAACATGGCTAACGAGCGAAACAAGTGCGCGCGGCGCATCGCACACAACTTTTGGGTCGCGTAAATGAATACGTCGTGCGTTCAAAAAGTGCGGCTTGAGGCAGCGTAAAATACCTAAAGATCCGGAAAAGCCTCGCCTTAAGGCGAAATGCTTTAAGTTGAAACGTGACAAGAAGAATGAAAACAAAGAACGTATCCTGCTGCGAGTACCAATGGGGCTGCGAAACGTTTTAATGTTTCACAATACTTTGCCTGGAGCGTCGTCCACAATGAAGGAAAATATGCTTATCACTTGCAACGTCTCCATGAACTCCGCAATCTGGAGTTGCGCCGGCCTGCGCGAATTGCGTTCTGCAACTGGGCGCTTGTGGAACGACTAACTATTTTGTGGACTGACGAAGCTACATTTGGCAAAGTGGGGCTTTTCAACACTCGAAATGAATATATATGGTGTTATGAAAACCCTCACGAAGTGCGGCCTCATAATTTCCAACACAGATTTAGTGTCAAAAAGCGTGCCCGCTTTCGGCGCTTAGCGGTTTTTTAACCACCACTATTTCTTACTCATTAAGTAAGTATTAAACATTTTCACTGTTTTTGCTTACGTAACATAGAAAAGTGAAAATGTTTTCGTCTGTCGTAAAATGGCATGTGTTTTACCTTTCAAACAAAGTAGGTAAATTGGGCGGGCAGCGATCGGTAGTAGATATCTAGGCACGTAGCTCCCGTAAGCGGAAGTAGTTATTACTATTTTTTTAATGTATTCTCCATATCGACTGCGGCCGCCGCCGGGAGCATATTTCATGAAGGAAGAGTCTCATGGGGTTTTGCCAGAGAGATTAACTAACGTAGTAATCTTTACTATCAGTAGTTTGTGTGGACCATTGTCGCTTGTCGCAGAACAAAAAGTTGTTTGGGAGGCAGGAACAACTTGGTTGTGCTATAACAGCTGTTAGAATGATCCTTAGTCTTTAAGGCAGCTGCTCTGCAAGCTAATAGACCAAACTAATAATAAAAGTGGCAAAAAGATGAAAAGATGTGGGGAAAATTGTATGTGATCTTCACTACAAAAGTTTAGATGTAAGGAAATTTTTAGTGTTGCCAACGTTAAATAAACGCATAAAAGACCCAATAGCTAAATCTAAAAATCGAGCAATATCTTTTTGAAGCATTGGTGAAAAAATTAAAGATTAAAATAATGTTGAGTTTGAGAGCCCAGAAATTGATCTCTATAATTGAAAGATCTGGCCAAAACATAAAATAGGTACCAGACAACAACAATGAAGAGCAGGTGCTATTTCCACTCTCAGCGAACTGGTTGTGGGCACAAGTTAAAAGATTATCGGTACCAGCTATCGTAAATTGAGAAGACACCAAGGAAGCCGTGAGTTGACAATCTTGATTTTATTTGGGCACAGCAATAAACTTGTCTAAAATTTCGCTAAATGTCGACGGGAGAGATGCACGTGGCGTGTCGCCGGTGACGAAATGGCAGCCGGCAAACAACAGTATATCTTATAACAATTTTGAAAGGCTCACTGGCATAGCCAACATCGGGGAAGTTTATGATAAAAATGTTATTGGTGTTGGATGGTACGACATCAGAGAGCCCTTGCTCGTATCTGTATGAGCCTCGTACCATCTTTATACCAAAATGTAAAGGAGGCGTCTACAGCTAAGGCAGCATGAACATGTTAGCCAAAACTTTTGAATTTAAAGGGCTATATCGCCGTGTTCTATTATCACGACAACTCCATAGAATGGATTTTAGCCAATTTGGTACGATGATGGAGTATATCAATGAAATGAAATGAAATGAAATAATTTATTATCATAAATAAATGCACATGGTCATAGTAATTAAATTATACGAAAGAAAATTTATGGACTCGTCATTAGGTTGCTTTATGTAAAGTTTTAATCATCGACGGAGATGCATTGTCATCGTTGTTAAAATTATACATTAGTTTACTAGCATTAGTTAATTCAGTGTTTGTAACTTGATTTAAAAGCTGTAGAAGGGCTTGTAAATTTAATAAAATATAATATGTTCATCAACTGGCGGATATAGGCAGGTTTATTGAAGATGTAGAAGTGGCCGAGATTCTTTTAAGCGGCCTGCCAGTTGAATATGATATTTTGGTATCTAATTTGGAGACAGCGTGTATAAGCAGCCACTTAACTAACGAGTTATTAGTACGTACTCGTCTACTGCAAGAAGAGTTTCGCAAAACTAACAGCGGAGAGTTTCAAAATAATGCTGCTTATGTATTCAAACATAAAGTAACTTGTCACTATTGCAAGAAACCAGGGCATATAAAATCGAAATGTCTCAAACTAAAACTGTAGGGTACACCTTTGATTAGTTTCTGAGATCGATTATAGTCGGCGTCGGATGGCGCAACTCTAATGGCACAACTCTATTTATGCACGTGCGGCGCTCAACTACGGCCGTAAGCCGCGGCCGTGGCGTGCCCGCGAACGCGTCGATATTGTTCGTGTCCGCGTCCCGCCCGATTGTGACAAGAATCCACCCCAGGGTGATGTTATGAACTAGTGTAAAACACAAAGTGTAAACATTTTCCGTCCAGCATCTCACTAAAATGCCGAAGACGCGTGGTAATAAAAATCGACACTCTAAGTCTAAGGCGTGCGATGAAAAGGATTCCGCCTCCTTCGGGAATGCCGCGGACCTCACCCCGGCCCCCGGTGTCGGTCGGTCCAGCCGTTTCCGTGATGATGTCGCCGGAGCAACTTGCCGATATGTTTAGTATGTTGGCTAGAACGCAAGCGGAAGCGAATCGCCAAGTTTTGGAACGAATGGACAGGCTCATCGCGTCGAACACGCCGCAAACCAGCGAAGCGCCCATGCCGCCGCCTGTTCATGAACAAAACTATGCAAATACGCCAACGTCGACGTCCATACCAAACGCTAACAACGGCGGCGCCATCTTCGCAACGCTGCCACCAAACTTCACCGGGTGCACGGTGCTTCTCGCGACGCCGACGACCTCGAGACGTTCATAGACGCAATAGAAATTTACAAAGAATGCGTCGGTATGCGGGATGATCATGCGCTTCGCGGGTTACCTCTCCTATACTTGAAGGACAAGCCAGCGTGTGGTATGTAGGAGTGAAAAACTCTACAAACAGTTGGGCTGACGCTCTCGAGAAATTGAGATGCGCGTTCGGTCAGCGTCACCCGCCCTATCAAATTTATAAAAAGATATTTTCACGCGAGCAAGAAGAGGATGAACGAACGGATGTTTTCGTAGCAAATGCTCGCGCCCTCTTCGCTTAGATACCATAGGGAGATGTCACTGAGAAAGCGCAACTCGACATGGTATCGGGTTCTTACACCGCAGTCTCAGGAAACGAATGCAGCGCTCGACATTCAGGTCCTTTGAGGAGTTGCTAGAAAAGGCGCGAAGCATCTTAGTGTGGGGGTATCAATGTGTAAGTAGAGCATTTGTTAATGTTCTTATAAAATAGTTTAAAATCTTTAGATCATTTTAGCGATAGTTACTAAACCCTAGTTATAAGTCTTTATACTAACCCTTAATAACCCTGAATAAACAAATTATTATTATTATTAATAATAATAAAGTGTCAAGAGTTATGAAAGCTGCATTATCTGACTCTATGGCAAAAGGGTTGACAAGAAGGCTTTTGCAGAGCTACGTCTCCGGGCCTCTATTATAGGTACTTTTTCTTGTTTTTTTTTTTTTTATGTGGAATGAGCCTGTGTTTGACTACATCTCACCTGATGGAAAGCGACGATGCAGCCGATGGTGTAGCACGCAGGCTCATGAGGTACCTATTCACTCTTGTCTTAAAAAGACCCAGTTTATATTTGTTAGGAAACAAGAACGCCGGGAGCAAATTCCATTCCCTAGCTTTCCTTACGTGTTAATCCACATAGAATTTTTTGTTTTAAGGAATCATGAAAGTTATGCTGAAAGATTTTTTTTCATGTGATCTATTTACCCGACTGCCCAAGAAGAGGGTAATGTTTTTGAGATGTATGTAGGTTAATTAGTACTTTCTTTTAAATTCTGATTTTGTTTTCAGGCTTTTACCATTTTGGCATGCCAGGCCCATCATACCCTGATATGTACAATTAACATATATAAAAAATAATTCCAACTGAAAAAAAACACTGATGCAAAAATAGCTTGTACAAAGATATTGCAGCATCGGTTGTTGGTTCTGCTAACAATAAGTACTTGTTGAATTTATAATTTTTTTTACAGAAAGCTTAAAAAGTACTGTAATCACAGAAAAGGACATCGAAAACAGCTTAAAGGTGTCGCTCAAGCACGCACCGGAACGAGCAAAAAAGCACTTGTCAAAGGAATATGTCATACAACAAAAATAAAAAAGTTGTGGTAGGTGAGCGCCAAATGTTTCGAAGAGTTAAGATGAAAAAGCAAAATATTCTTTTAGAGATTCACCAGGCTGGTGCACTAAGTAATACAACCATCATCAAGTAATTTATCATCTTCCCCACAAAGTACATCCACAGCTACAGGTACAGGTTATAGTAGCATACCAGAATACAGAACTACTTCTGGGAGTAGTATTGGCAAAAATATTTCAATGTTACAAACATCTTTAGAGAATAATTCTGTACATAAACATGTCTCAAAACCTGACAATGCAAAATATTTGTCATCTCAATTAAGACAGGGAAGCCGCCGTCCAGAAGCCACCGCGTTCCTGGAAGGTGTCCCCCGAGGCCCGTGGAACAACAGTGCCTCGAGCGCTGTGCAACCTGACATGGACTTTATCGTATCGCAGCAAGAGTCGCTATTTATTTAAATGACTTTGCGGAGTGAGTCTTCTGTACGTAGTACTATGTATCTATTCTGTGTACATGCTAGCTGTATGAAGCCAGACACACACCCCCACACACTGTCCCTGGGCCACATCACTGTTGTGAAAATGGCTTATGATATTTACTTTTTTATATCTATGGAATTTGGCTTTAAAGCCGCAATAAAATGCATCATGACTTTCAGCTCATTTTTCCTTACTGGGACACCAGCTAAACCAGGGCTATGGGTCATTATTATTATTTCACTATATTTATGGTTTTATGTAAGTACTCTGATTTCTTTTTGTTTTCAAGACAAAAAAAGGCCTGTCAAGAAAATTACCAAAAAAGTATTCCTCTCTAAAAGAGAGCAAGGAATGTATAAAAAAATTGTTAACGCCAGAATAAAGCTGACCAAATTAAAGAATATATATAAAAAGCAGCTGCCTCACATGAAGGCTGCAAAAAAATTGCTAAAACTCCGGCTGCTCTAAATATATTTGAAAATTGTTCAAGTACTGCAAAACTGTTAATAAATATGCAATGTCGTGAAAACAAGAAAAAAAAAAAGGACGTCGTTTCACACTGGATGAAAGGATTGCTGCTTTGTCCATATTCAAGCAGAGTCCCAAAGGGTACCGGTTTTTGAGAAAAATATTTATTTTGCCAGCTCATAATTATTCCACTAAACCACTACTAAACTACTGGCCCATAATACTCTTAGTAGCTTAGCTGTAACTGGGTAATCTTAATTCTCATTTTTAATAACCTTGTGAACGTTTTTTTTTGCGCCAATTTGAGTTACAAATCTTAAGCAGATTGACCAGAATAATATTATAATTGTGTGCTCTATGTTCATAATTTATTAATTTTAAAGTTTTTACTTATTTAAAACGTATCTTTTATTATTATTTATTTCAGTTAAAGGCATTCTTCCTGCAAAGTGTAAAGAAACTGCAGATCTGCTGCTATTTATGGACAAAATCTTTGACTCGTTTAATGGTAGTCACACAAAAAACAAGCACGCTAAGCCCCTGCTTGGTCCTGCAACACCCAATTCCTTGCACCACAATACATGGAAAGAAGCTAAAAAATATTTAATTAAATGACTTTATCACATCTGCCGGAATAAAAAGTGTTCCCACTGTGGGAAATTGGGTGTGGACACTGAATGGTATTGAAACCGTATTGAAAAAAATAAATACTGATTATAATAATATCACTTCGGGGTGGTTGCGACACCTAAGTCAAGCCCCACTTCAAAAATTTTTCGGGGCCGTAAGTAGTCGTGGGTGGCGCAACAACAATCCGACTTGTGACCAATTTGAGTCTGCTTTCGCAACTCTTCTAATAAACAATTTGAACAGTATCGGCACCCAAGGAAAAAACTGCGAGTCTGATCTTGGTCATGCATTACACGCTCTCATCATCAATGACAATGCGGAAGCAGACTCGACCTGCACATTTGATTTTGTTTCAATTATAGGCTATGAATGTTTGCCAATAGAAGCTAAAGAAAAGACCCACGCAATATTGTACCGCTTAATCATATGAGTGGATATTTTTCGAAAAAGGCAAAATCGAATATTTTTAAAGCGTGTGCTGATTGTAAACCAAATTTGATGTCTAATAATGAAGTGGAATACATTCAGTACAGAGAGTATGTAGGTCGACGATGGCTGTGCACTACCAGCAATGAGTTAGTAAGATAAATTTTAAATATGCAAGATATCATAAATAAATTAATCAAAGAAAATTTTGAAAAAATCTACTTAAATGAAATAATAAAAACAACTATAATAATATTAGTTGATTTTAGTCTTCTAAGATGTAATACTCGCAAAAATAAATTGGTTGATTATTTGATTAAGATAGTGACGCATTGCCTGATATTTAATTATTGTAAAAATATAAATCAAATATTAGCAGGGAGAAGGCAAGTTGATAATCAGGAGGACCAAATCAAAGCAAAAGACTCAATAGGTGTTTTAAAAGTCATAGGCAATAAGGACCTTACTTATAAACGCTGCTTAAAATTAGTCAATGCTTAAAACCTTCTGTCAACTTTTGGCTGATTAGAAATGTCACGCGCGAAAATGGAATGTCGAATGTGGAATGTTTGCGCTGACTCAGACAGCGCAAAGCCGCCGCCGTGGCCGCGCATACTCCATGAAGATGGGCATCTTTATTGCCTGAACACCGGTCGAGTTTGTTCGACTAAAATTACGTGAGTGCTAGCCGGTTACTAGTTGTTTAGTTAGAGATAGAACATTTTAAACACTGATTCAATTTAAGCAACGTTTTTATAAGTAAGGCCCAAAATGTTATTGTTTTTATTTTGTTTTTTCCCTTCACTATTGTTACACTTTTTGTGAATTTATTGTACATACCAAATATAATAAATAGTATTGCTATCTCCACCAGCTTTGTCCGATGAGAAAGGGAAAAACAATATTTTCAACCTACTCTTTAGATAGTTTTGATCACCATGCAGAAACGAAATATCATAAGTTCGCTATCGAACAAGCATCAAATGTCATGAAGGTTATGGAAGTTAAGGCGCTTGATGTTAGTGAGAGTATTAATGTAGAAAATAACAATATTGCTGCAGAAAATAGAAAAAGATTAAAAGCTATCATAGAAACAATTATTCTTTGTGGGCGACAGGAAATGGCGTTAAGAGGAAGTCGAGAGTCTGGTGAAATTGGAATGAACGAACCCACGCATAATGACGGAAATTTCCGCGCGCTTCTCCGTTTTCGTGCACGATCTGGCGATTACACACTTAAAAATAATTTAATCACACAAAACCATCACAATAGAGCCATGTTCATCAGTTATACAAAATGAACTGATTGCACTATGTGGTAATACTATTCAAGCCCAAGTGCTTAAAAGAGTAGCAGGTTTCTTTACTGTATTAGCAGATGAAACTTGTGGCAGCACATCACTAACTGAGACCGCGCACCTCACTATCCTAATAGTTGTCCAGACGGCCGCGGTGAATGCAAGACGCGCGCCTGAACCTGCTCCCAGTCGGCCGGCGTCCGCGCCAGTAAGCTACTACTACGATAAAGGCCAGACGTATGTCGCTCCGCTGCCTATAGCGCTTAGAAAGTTTTCCTTCTGAAATATCGCATTCTTCATACCTTTCTCTTCATTCTTCATCTCAGTGTTAACCTCTTGTTTCCTCCCTTCTGTGTTCGCGTGTTTTGACTGTTGAACTCTGTTATTTGTAAGAATAAACTGGATTAAGTGGAACGGTGATTTTATTGCACGGGCATCGCCCGCAGTGTTAGCCGCTCCATAAACTCAAGACATATCAAGAAGGGAACAATTAGCGTTATGTTGACAGCTCGTCTGGAAAATCTGTAATTCGAGAAGATTTTCTAGAATTTATCAACGTAAATGATGTTTCAGCTCAAGCTTTAGCGAAGACTATTATAACGCATCTCTTAAGCTATAATTTGGACATGGATAAATTTATTGGACAGGGGTTTGATGGTGCTGCAGTGATGAGTGCCTGAAAAGATCAATAAGGATTCCAGAATAAAGGAAAAGCTTAAAAAAATAGCACTATTATTTTTGGGAGAAACTGAGGCAAATAATTTTTCAAGTGAGTGTGAAATATGGCAGAATCATTGGGAACATATAACAGAAAAACCATATACCGCACTAGAAAGTCTAGATCAGTGCGGGGATCAATTTTTTGCTACTATAAAAAAGCTGCTCACTATTTTGGCCACACTCCCAGTGTCCACAACAACCCCAGAAAGAAGTTTTTCAACCCTGAAGAGGTTAAAAAACTACTCAAGAAACAGGATTGAAGAAGAACTACTAACTGGGCTTGCGTTGATGAGCGTTCATCGTGATATAGTTTCTGAACTAAATTCAGAAGAAATTATAAATATGTTGCCCATAAGACGTAAGAGGCTAAATTTATTACTTTGAAGTTTTAAATTTATTATTTTTACTTCTACCAGTTAGAGGTAAAAAATTGAATAGGAGACAACAAGTTAGAGTGTAACGTATTATTATTTTATTTTAAAGTCTCTTTCATGTTGATTTTGCAATAATATGAAAATAAATCATAGCCAAAGTGTCGAAAACAAAGATAGGATAAAAATAAGTACTTAGTTTAAAAAACACGCTAGCCATTATAATAATCGTATTATGGGTGCATAAAATAAATTATTAACCCATATCTTCACAGCGCTCCATTTAAGGTGCGCTGACATATAATTTGAATGGTTAGTTTAATCAGGATTAGTTGTCTCAAGCAAAATGTAAGTGCACCTTAAATGGAGCGGTGGGAAGATATAGGTTAATATAATGTTTATTTTATATATTTACTACTTTGTTACTTTTGTCATAGGAAATTAAATTGACGGATATTGCAGGTGGGCCCGCGAGCCTGCGAATTCGGAAAAGGTGAACCCTCCCGGAGGGTCCCCGGCACTGAATGGGTTAATGTAACTTGTTTGCTGTAGTACGTTACTATGATTTCAGCGTGGACGCCCCTATGAATTTCAGATACGACAGGGCCTGGTGCTAGTCTCTGCGACGACGCGTTCCGACCGAATGCTTTAAAAACAGCATGGACAAACCAACTGGTGAAATTTCTAGCATGTGCGTATGTCTGTGGCTTAATCATCAAAAATAATCCAATCAAATGCAATGCTTGCAAAAAGGCTTTTCTGACTGACTCGCAAGAAAGAGAACACATCTTTATTGAGTTTAAAGAATGTAATGATTTAAAAAAAGTCTCTAATATATGCATCAAAAGACTTTCTATTATGTATAGAAAATAGTACCACATGTAATATATACATGTTTACACGGAAAAAAATAATTCTCTACAATACTACAAGAACGCTTATTTAGAATTAAATGTGTTATGCTAACGAGAATTTATTTAAAGTAACTAGAATTATTGTTTACAAAATAAACCATATTGTAAACCATACGACCCAATTCTAGTTATACTCAATCTAGTAAACTTTAGCGGGCAAATGGTAATTATTACAAAAAGTCGTGATGTATACAATGCGTTCATAACTAATACAATACGTTATTTATTGTTACAATTTGCATCGTAAGGTATACGAACGATATTGTTTTCGGAACGAGCCGACTAGGTATCAACGGGTGTGAAAGGGGTGTCCGTTGGGGGAAGGGGCCGGTTCATGACCAATCATGTTCGTCGGGCCGGCGTCCATTGCGTTACTTCGTATTGCATCATCATTGCGTGCTTTTACGTTTGTTATAGTGAAATTGTTCAGTTGTATTGAAAAATGGACTTTGAAGTAGATATAGATGTGATAAATCTATTAAAAGCATGGAATCTTGCCGATTATATCGACATATTTACCAGTAAGTATTACCTATACCTATCAACTACATAATAATTGGCTGTTAATTCGATTGATGAATCTGAATACCTATCTGTTCTTCGGTGTTAGATATGTACCTATTACGTGTAGACAGGCATATAGATTGGTGTAGTGTGTATTTTATGGCAGCCCCGCGACACATGTAGGTGCCTCCTACGAAGTAATAGGTTTATTTATGTCTATGTACCTACTCCTCTAACTCTAATGGTTTGTTTGTGCTTGTGTGTGAAAACTTTGGTGTTATTATGTATGTAGAATCAAGAATTGCCCTGATAAGATACGTGCGCGGGCGTCTAAGTACATAATCGAAAGCGCGGGCAGAGGTAAGCGATGTGCGCAGCGTGCGGGGAACGTGCAGCGTAGCGCCACCACCGCGCGCACTTTACAGCCGCCATCAGAGTTTGAATGTTTGAATCATACTTCTACCCAAATAGTAAATAGAAGTCTTTGCTTCTATCTATCTAGTACCGACGTTATTTTCTTATTTCTTACATTATTATACCCACTAAGCTCTTCGCAAACGACGAGCCACCGACCACTGCCACTCGTGTATGGATTACGTTTGTTTCTTTTCTTCCTTGCGAGAAACAATTTTATCACGGCCCATGCAAAGCTTGCGCTGATGGAATTTATATCTCAAAGGTAGAACTAACACCGTTTTATCCTGCAGCGCTATAAAATAGTAAAATTCATAAATGAAAATAGTTACATTCTACTTTGATCCCTATAGTTAGTTACGTAGGTATCGAGGATCAAGGTAGGTAATCTACGCACCTAGTTACCTACGTAATAAAGTTGTTAATTTTTTTCAGAAAACCGCATTACTATTCAAAGTTTAAATATGTTAACCACTGAAATAGTGAAAGAGATTATTCCTATTATAGGAGACAGATTAATATTTATAAAAAACCTCGAAAACTGGAAGCTGTTAACAAGTCAACAGAATGAGGTTAGTATTTACATAATCAGTACATATACCTACTAACTTGTCAATTTTGATTTAAAGTTATTAGGGCCTAACTACATAAAACTACCTAACTACATGATGTGTTGCCAGTTGCAGCCATCGGATACTATTGATACGGACATACCTTTGTCTGAGGATGGTGTGGACATTTTGTCGGAGCATCACCGCAACTCATTGTTGGATACATTAAACCTAATTGGCAGTCCAATGCCATCTACTAGCGAAATGTCTAGAAGCTTCCAGCAACCAACACCTACAATTAAACGGGAGAAGAAGGTAAGGCCTTCCTATTTACATAATATGAAATCTTTGGCATCTCACATAAATCCTTGAGTATTTTTGTATGGTAGGTAGGGTAATTTTGCTAGTTTCCGACCATTATAAATTAAAGGGTGTAGGTGCCTGTGGTTAATAAAATGATAGACATAATAATTAGAAAGGCTTCTTTAGCTCATCAGCCTTGTAATTTAGTGATTTCTTCGGCTTTGGGGTACCTAAACATGTAAAAAGGCATGATTTTTTTTTACTGAAGCTGGCAAGAAGAATTTTTTAATGATTTGGCTGAAGACTTCAGCACTAAAAAAAAATTAATGGGCTATGATATGTTAATGTTCATCTCAAGCATTTTATTTTTTGCATTTGTTTATCAGGGGTACATTCAACACTGCCATAATAGATCCAAAGTTCTGGTTGGTTTTGGCAGTTTCAAAAATAGGTTTTTGGCATTATTGGCTTATTGATATACCTAGTAGTTGTGGAGAATGTGAGTGGCATATAGGTAGTGCAGAAGCCAGTAGTTATTTATAAATTTCTTTCACACCCAACGGTCATATAGGCATGGACTCTGGACCCTAACTAGGATTCCCGGTGTCTAGAGACCCAGGAACTAGGTACGATACAAGGACCATGGTCCCACAAGCCACTTAGAATAAGTATTTGTGCTATTTTTTCTAAGTACAAATGCTTGTCCTGTCGCAGGAATTGAACCCACCGCCTCTGGGTTATGAACCGACCCACTCAACCACCACACTACACCACATAGGCTGTCTAAATTGTAGACTGGTTGCACCTGGCAATTTAAGTATAATCTAATATTTTGACATCATTGATTTAATGGTGGAATCAGAATGGTCATTACTCATGTACTTATATGCATAGGTACACAGAGGCATTAGGAACTTATTTACAGTTCAATGCTAGCATAGCTAGGTAGTTATCTGGCATAGCATTCTCATAGAGTGCCATTTTTACCTTTTATTTTCAGAGTCTTTTGGACTTGCTGAAAATTAGTGCGGAAGGGAGAGCCATCCTTAAGTTGCATCAAGCAGATGGTTTACTCGACGGCAACTCTAGAAGAAAAATATGCAACATTATTATAACGGATTTACTTGGGGAAGAACCCACTAAAGCGAATAACGTTTCTAGTGATATTCTTTTAAATTACGCAAGACAAATTAAGGAAATATTCACTAAAGAAAACTTGAGTACATACTTCATCCCCTATGTAAATAATAAACAATTCAGAGTAAAACGATGTGCAAAAGGAAAATTGTATGACTGTCTTCATAACCGCAAGAGAGAATACCGTGATGCAGAAAAGAAAGTAAATAAGATGAGTGTGTCTGAGATATCTCATAAAAAAGAAATTTTGAGAGGTGAGTAATTTATTATATGTTACACTTTTAATACATACCTTTAGCTACTTACTATGTCTCTAAGGAACAACACATTTTGGTCTGGGCTCATTTTTTAATTTTTGCACATTTAAAACTAAGTTATAGGTATCTACAAGTTATACATGCACATTCATTTCATTTCATTTCATTTCATGTACATCACTACTCTCTTAGTTTTTTAGTAGGTAGTGTAAAAGAGATTTTGGTTTTACTGAAACTCGTTTTTTTTTTTTTTTCTATATATTTGATGTTAAGCAATTGTAATTTTATATAATGCTTAGACCAATATCATAAATTAGGGTATTATAACTTTTCCGATTTGTTGATTTGTAAAAGTGCTAAAAATTAGCCTATTTGCAATAAATTGTTTGAGTTTTTATACTCTTGTATGTGTTGGGTTCCTACTTTTTGAGTTACCCTTTAATAAGATTCATTTGTGACATTGCGCTGCACACGTCATCAGTTCATAGTCTCATTTGCCCAGTAATTTTACTAGCTACAAGGCCCTTCAAACCGGAACACAGTAGTGCTTGCACACTACTGCTTGGCGGCAGAATAACTGGCAAAGTGGTAGTACCTACCTAGACAAACTGCAGAAAACTCCCGCCTAGTGAAACATGTTTTAATGTTATTTTGTTAATATATTAATAAAAACATTGTTTATATTCAGAGGATGTGACAGATGATATTGTATGGCTTCAAGCATCAACGGAGCCATGGAAAACGGTTGAAATGAAGTGGAAAAATACTCATGCCAAGAGAATAGAAGAATCAAAAAAGATGACTATATCGGAGTATATGGGTCAATACCCGAGCCTAAAAAAGCCATCTGGATTTCAGCTTTTATGTTTAGATTTTAATATAATCTATCCAGACTGTTCTGAAAAGCTGTACGACAACTTTAGTATCTGCAAAAAAAAAATTATTGATATGACATTGAAAAAATATAACCGCACTACGGATGAAACTCTCAAGTATATACTGGACGAGAGCACAAATGAGTCTCAAGGTATGTTCATACAAGTATATACTTTTTTATGTGCACTAATGAAGTGACGAGCTAGTCGTTTACCTGGTGTTAAGCGTTACTACCGTGGCTGCCCGTAACAGATGCAGTGTCACTCGGAACCCAAATTAAAGTTTCGCGTGACACTGCACTGTGCACGTCATCCTGAGATATCACACAGTAATAAGAATTCTAGACTGCGAGATCAGATCATTATGATTTGCCCAATAATGAGAAAAATTTGCCCTGCTTACTTTTGTCACGGAAAATCTACCAAGAATCGTACCTATTGTTTTCCTTTAGTATATCGTCTATCTTTATTTTATTTGCAGATGGAAGCACCGATGAGGAAGCCGATAATATTACAGCTTTCTTAATGCTACCACTGATGGTAGCCCAGCCCATGATAAAAACGAAGAAAAATTCGTGGCGTCCTTCAAAGCAAGAGTCCAGAGAGTCTTTCATTACCCACGTCACAAGGCAAATGGATCTGCTAGAAATTATCGCCAAAAAAAAAGAGAGGTATACAAAACTAGGTATGACTTTACAGCCGACAATATATATTGTCGGAGATAAGATAAATAATATTGACCAATACTTTGTATTAGTTGATAACACATTTTATACAGTGAACAATATTTTACAGGCAGTCGATGTATGCTTTAAAATTTACCAGGCACTAAACGGCAAATATCCTACAGAATGCGAATGCGTGTGGCAATTTATCCAAAAGGGGTTCTACAAAATAAAAACCCCCTACGACAAAGAATTCATTTCTGTCAATACACTTTTGTCGGATCTCTGCCTGCTGGAATAAATTTAATTTAGCATTCAAAAATAAAGGATACAATGCCTCGTTGTTTTATATGTCGACTGCTTCTGCCTTCTGTAAAGGATTTGTGTTATCATTTCAAACACATCCACCGGAATTGTAAAATTAATCATTACGAATGTGTTGAAGAGGGATGTAATAGAAAATATTATTTGCTCAATTCTTTAAAAAAACATTTGTCACTCCATATAAATATTGTAGAAAGCACCTGTTTAGCTAGCAGTTCAAATAGCCCGGGAAATGTTCCAGTTGCGAATTTAGAACCTGTAAATTTAGATGTAAGTATGCCTAATAATGTAACTGAAGTTTTAGGTTCTCCTGTGACTCCTAGTACTGATATTTCTCCCTCTGCAACACCACCTATAAACCCTATTGTTAAATTTACAGCCGAATTGTATGCTAACCAATTGATTCCTAGAAATGTGGTTCAAAATGTTGTTACACACATGACTACTGTGGTACTCGATTCTATCACTAAGCCTTTTAATGATTTGTTGAGTGAATGTATATCGCAGGGACAAATATCTCAAGAATGGTCTCAACGGCTTAGTAATCAACTAAATTCAGTGACTAACTCTTTTCATAGTATAAAAACTGAACACAAACGCTTCTCACTATATAAGGATATTGGTTCATATGTACCACCTCAAGATTACATAATTGGACAAAGAATGGAAAGTAGATACACTAACAATAATTTGAATTTAGTTCCAGTTACATCTACAGGACAATTCATTCCACTAAGATTAGTATTGAAAAAATTTCTTGAACTGGAAGGTGTGCTTAAAGATACTATTGAAAGTTATAATAATTATCAAAATTCATTAAACAATGATATTATTCAGAACATAATTCAGGGTTCAGTGTGGCAAAAAAAATGTAGTTCTCATAATGGAAAAGTAGTTTTACCACTTGCCTTATATTTTGATGACTACGAAGTAGGAAATCCTTTAGGTAGTCATGCAGGTATACATAAACTAGGGGCTGTATACGTTTCGATTCTTTGTCTTCCGTCTCAATACCTATCAAAATTGCAAAACATATTTTTGGCTTTACTTTTTCATTCGTCCGATCTGCGTAAATTTGGGAATAAAGATACTTTTGCCCCGGTTATTTCCGAATTAATGTACTTAAGTCGTCATGGTATAGACTTAAATGTTCAGCATGAACTTCCTAGTAAAGTCTTCTTTGAATTAGCTGTCATTCTTGGCGACAATTTAGGTATTCATACCATACTTGGTTTTAGTGAATCATTTTCATGCAATTATCCATGTCGGATTTGTAAAGTACATAAAAATGACCTTAAGTACACTAATGTATGTGACAATCGGTTAGAGCGCACTATGGAACAATATTTGACAGATGTAAATACAAATGATGTGTCTGTGACCGGAATCAAAGAACAGTGTGTTTGGCATGCAATTGATGGCTTTTCTGTCATAGATAATGTTGGAGTTGACATAATGCATGATTTACTTGAGGGTGTATGTAAATATGATATATCTTTTGTGCTATATACATATATCATTGAGTTAAAACTGTTTTCCCTGGAGACTTTGAATAATAGATTAATCTCTTTTGATTATGGACCTGACCGGAGTAATCAACCACCATGTATACAACTTGATCATCTGTGCAAACAGACAATTAAAATGTCGGCATCAGAAATGCTTTGCTTCCTGAGATATTTTGGTTTATTGGTATATGATCTGATCCCATCAAAAGATTTGTTATGGGACTTGTTTGTAGTTTTAAAAAAAATAATTGATATTGTGACATCAACATCTTTACACAGAGGTTCATTTGATTTATTACAATGTTTAGTTTCTGAACACCACAAACTATACATTCAATTTAGTAAAAAACATTTGACACCAAAGTTTCACTTTTTAACACATTATCACAAAATGCTGCACAAATTTGGACCTTTAGTCTCAATCTGGTCCATGAGATACGAAGCTAAACATCGCATTTCAAAGATGTCTGCAAATATATCTAGTAATAGACGAAATATATGTAAGTCGTTAGCTATTCGGCATCAGTTAAAGTTTAATAACTTACTTTTAAACACTAATCATATGAGTTTCATACAAACTGGAAGCAAAAAGTACATCAGCAATACTTTAAGAAAACGCATAACGGATCGCCTTAAACTAAAAGCTGACATAATCATTCAAAAGTGCAGTTGGTTGGTAGTAAACGGAACGAAATATACCTCCAATATGGTATTAACACTAGATGTTGTAAATGATATAATGCCTGTATTTGGATTAATAGAAAATATTTTTATTAACAGCAGTGATATAATTTTTGAAGTCAGTTTTTATGAAACTCTGTATTTTGATGAAGCATTATATTGCTATGTTGTTGAGGATAATTATGAGAGTACTGATTTTTATGCATATGATAATCTTTATAGTTATATCCCCAATACTTTGTCAATTAATCGTGACGCTAATACCAAGTATGTGATTGTGAGATCTCCATTGTAATTAAGATTATTAGTTCACTCATACTTGCTTTTGGCAAATAATGATAAGAATCATATTATTTGTTATTATATTTTTTATTGTTGTTGTGTGTTGTGTGAGTACTGATTTTTATGCATAAGACAATCTTTATAGTTATATCCCTAATACTTTGTCAATTAATCGTGACGCTAATACCAAGTATGTGATTGTGAGATCTCCATTTTAATTAAAATTATTAGTTTGCTCGTACTTGCTTTTGGCAAATAAAAATATGTGATTGTGAGATCTCCATTGTTATTAAGATTATTAGTTTACTCATACTTGCTTTTGGCAAATAATGATAAGAAGCATATATTATATATCACTAAATACTTTGTCAATAAGTCTAGTACCTACTACGTAAAAAGTACTCTTTGAATAGTTATAATATTCTTGATTTTGTATTTTTTTGTTTAACTTGTCTACTGATCAAACGGCTGTCGCCAATGAATTTAGGGTTGGCAACATCTGGTTGATCAGACAACAGGCAAATCTAATATTTTGTAATTCCTAAACGTATGGCTTAGTACCAAATTTGATTAAGAATTATAATAATTTTGTTGTTCCAAAGAATGTGAGATCTGGATTAGAATGAATAATAAAATGACTAAATGTGTAATAACTTTGTTTTTATTAGACTGAAGATTATGTTGTATCTTTTGCCTCTTGTGTATTTTGTCTATTGTATAGTCTATCTTGTTATTTGTTTAATTTCTTTAATTCTCATAGTGTGATTTTTGTTAAAATTTGTGTTTTTTTTTCTTCTGTTTAAGTTACAAAAAAGTGTGATGTGTGAAACAGGGTCACTGGTAACTACCACGAAATCTCTTCGGCAGTTTCTGTTACATCATAACACACATTTTGTTTCGAAAATTTAGGCATAAAAAATCGAAACAAAAATGTGTGATAATGTACCAGAAACTGCCGAAGAGATTTTCATGTAGTGATCAGTGACCCTGTTTATAGTACATACTACCAACTAAGTGGCAAAAGGTACAATATAAACAATCCCCATTACAATAGAATTAGTATTTAATACAATGATATAGTGTACTCAGAACTATTCGAATTATTTACAATTACAATACAGTTTAGTATTTCACACGATACTATATCGTACTGCTAACAGTAATACATCATATCACGAACTATTTGATCGATAACCAGCACTACACGTGTCTAGTTACCATAGCAAAATCAATTAATACATATAACAGAACAGCATAGCATTTAATACGACCCTATATTGTAGTTTGTACAATATAACATTTTAACCCTAAATATTCTAATCAGTAATCTGTATTATAGGTATAGTTACTACAGCACATAACTTATTCATCATTACTTATCAATGTGTAATGATTATCAGACTATGAAGTGGCCATAACCAAATCACTTGTACAGTGTACAATCCTGTCTAGTAATTCTAACTATACAATAATTTGAAATTACAATCTTCTTTTGACTAGAACAGTTTCGTAGTGTTAACAAGAGCGATTGTTGTCACATATATAGCGAGACTTTCTTGTTGAGCGTACGATATTCTCGTTACAGTAACGAGATTTTTTTTTCCGTGTAGAGAAAGAGGCATACAAAACACATTTGAAGGAGACAATCATACAGTTATTGTATGGGAGTATGGGAGTACGGGAGTCGCTGAAAGCCGTAATATGCATGGAGGTTTTTATTAGGATTGCATCAGTCCTGGCCCAGGCAGTAGAAATGAACACTATGGACCTCAGCCAAACGGACAGATCCATTGATTGCCTATAGCACGATCAGGACTCCTACTGCGCATCATGAATTGAATCACAGTAGGTTTCCTGACCTCTACTACGCATCGATCACCTATGTGCGTCATCATAAACTCTAGAAGACAACTTTTGTTTGGTGCATTACCAAACATCTTCGTCAGCATTGTTCGCGCGACGCATTGAGCTAATTTATGGAAACTCAATGTGTCGCCAGTGCACTTTTGACCACCGCGGCGAACGGGCATTCAAAAACATTTTAACATCAACATCAGTAACATTTAACATTTTAGTCTTAGAATAGTGAATAAATTAATAAACAAACAATTATCTTTCAACATCACTGCAACCTCGCCACGCACCCTACATATTTTTTTGGTCCTTCGGCTTTGGACCTCGCGCGTCGTGCTAATTTCGAAAATTCGATTTTCCCCGGCGGGCGAGTGTTTGAACTAGCTTAACAGAACTGTGTTGTGTGTGTGTGTGTACACCGTGAGGATTGCAGTGCCAAGAACACCAGAAGATCAGCAGCTGAGCAACGACACCTGAGTATCAACAGCGGCACGACAAGTAATAAATTTCCATTTTTTATTAACATTTAAACATCATGTCGGAGCTCATCGCAACCCAGGCTTTGCTCTACGATACCATCGTAAAGCTAGCTATTAACATCAAAAAGGATAGTGCTGATAGAAAGACTACAGACTATTTCAGGAGGAGATTGGCAAATCTTGAGGATTATTGGAAGGATTACCAGGTTAATCATGAGCGTATTAATATGGAAGTAAGTAAAGCGCACGTTTACTTTGTTGAACAAGAGTACGAGAGAACGAAAAAAGCGTACGAGAACACCAAGGCATTAATCAAAGAGCAGGTTCAGCTTCTGTTGGCGGAACCGGGGAGCTCGCGGGTAAGTGAGCAACCTATAGTTCATCCAAGAACACCGAGCTCGGCAGCCACTCATCCAAGAGACGAGACAACAGCGGAAGAGGCGTTTGAAAAACAATCGAGGGATCGCCCTCTGACATTGAACCAAGGTACGAACAGCAGACTAGATGAAATGATGCGGCGACAGTACGCCAACATCAAAGCTTTTGTACGAACTACGACAAACATTGCCGTCGAGTCTATTACTGAGAAGTGGGAATTTGAGGATGTTCTTAAGACGCTGCAGGCCAGATGGTCAGCAATCGATAACCTTCATTGGGACATCGAGAGCGAGTTCGATGGAGAGAACGCAACATACAGCAACATGTACGACAGGTATGAGCAAAAGTTTCATGATTTAAAAAAGGCCATTAACACGAAAATGTGGTCCGTCGCACATAGAGAGAAGTCCACTCCCTGCCTGGAGATACCTATGTTCGGTGGGGATTATAACCACTGGGTATCGTTTAAAGACTTGTTCATGGAAGTCATTCACAACAATCCCTCTCTATCAAACGGGCAAAAAATGCAACATCTTAAAAGTAAAATCCGTGGAGAAGCTGAGAAACTTATCCAACATTTACAAATAAGTACAGATAACTACTCGGTGTGCTGGGACATTTTGACCCATCGCTATGACAATAAAAAACTCATATTCTCATCTCACATGAACATTCTATTGGGTCTACCAAACATACAACAACAATCTTCTCAACATTTGAAAAGAATGCATGACACCACGATGGAATGTCTTAACGCCATTAAAAACTTAGGGGTCGATATAACATCATGGGACCCAATGGTCGTACATATTTTGGGCCAGAAATTAGACACCGAGTCATATGCCGATTACATAGGGTCGCTAAAAAATTCTAAGGAACTACCTACTCTTAAAGAATTTTTGGAGTTTTTAGAGACCAAGTTTACGACGCTTGAAACAGCTCGACGAAAACAGGAAAGTACGCCACCGAAAACAGCTCAAAATCAAACAAATTATCATCATCCCTCATGTAACATCAGGAAACATAATTATAATTCATTCAACAAACCTAACAATCATTATAACAATCGAAGCTACGGAAACATGCCACTTGCAAAATCCATGCAGGTATCAAATATCACATGCCCTCTTTGTAACAGTCAACACGGCATTTATAATTGCAAGAATTATTTAATTATGAATGACGAACAAAAACTTAAAACAGCAAATAACTTGAAGCTCTGCACTAACTGCTTATTCAGCCACAATGGACAGCCATGCACATCTACATTTACATGCCGTAAATGCCTAGCTCCGCATAACACAATTTTACACGAGGCATTTGCGAAGTCAACAAATCGCGCGCAGCGCAATGAACCCGTGGCAGGAACCTCGCACGCGTCGCAAGATGAAAATTCGGAAATATTATTAGCCACGGCGCTTGTAAAGGCGAAAGGTTCTGACGGTAGTTATCATAACATGCGAGCCCTGATCGATCAAGGCTCTCAGATTTCAATAATCACGGAAAAGGCTGCTCAGTTGTTAGGTATAAAGAGACAGAGGTGCAAAGGAGTTATTTTTGGAGTCGGACAGAAAGAAAACAGCTGTAAAGGAATGGTAACAATAGAGTGTGCGTCGTTGCATAATGATTTTAAGTTCGAGTCCAACGCCCTTATTATGAACAATTTAATCAAAAGCCTACCAAACAAAACATTCGCTAAGCCATCATGGTCATACATTGAGAACATCAATTTGGCGGACCCCGAATTTTATAACAGTCGCCCCGTAGATCTGTTGCTCGGAGCGGACATCTATGCTAACATTATGCTAGGAGGGATTATAAAGGGAAAAAATCCTAACCAGCCTATGGCACAACAAACACAACTGGGATGGTTATTATGTGGGAGTGTAAAAACATTTCAATGTAACTTAGTAATAAACAACATAGAGGATATACAGAAATTCTGGGAAGTAGAAGAAATTAATGAAACTGCAAATCTGTCGGTAGAAGATCAAGAATGTGTCGATTTCTACACAACAACAACAAAACGGAACAGAGATGGTCGCTACGAAGTGAGGATACCATTGAAAGATGATCTAAAACATAAGTTAGGTTCCTCTAAACCGATGGCCGTTGCACAATTTAAGAACTTAGAACGTAAATTTGAAAAACAGGAAGGTTTCACCCAAAAGTACAAAGCTTTCATACATGAGTATATCGCGTTGAACCACATGAAACAAGAAGACAACAGGAACAGCAGAGCACTAGAGTGCTATTTGCCTCATCGTGGCGTCCAGCGAGAAGAGTCAGTGTCAACGAAATTAAGGGTCGTTTTTAATGGATCAGCGGCCACATCGTCAAAATACAGCCTAACCTCAACACAAACAACAACAAAACAAAACAAATACAAAACAAAACGAACAACAACAAAACAACAAACAACACCAAAACAACAAAACAAACAACAACAAAACAACAACAACACCAAAACAACAAACAAACGAACAACAACAACAACAACAAAACTCACCAAACGAAGCCTACTCGCAGAAATATCAAAATTATTTGACCCTTTAAGTCTTCTAACACCCCTGTCAACAAAATTAAAACTACTTTTCCAAAAGCTCTGGAAAAATGATCTGCAGTGGGACGATGAAGTGTCAAATGACATACATAAAGAGTGGTCAAAGTTGACGGCCGACATAGACAACATTCAGCGATGTACGATACCAAGGTGGATTTTATGTCAAGTAGGTGACGTCATAGAACTCCATGGATTTTGTGACGCAAGCGTCTCGGTGTACGCTTGCGTTGTTTACGCGCGGTCCAAACAGCTTCAAAAAACAGTAATTGTAGCAGCGAAATCAAAACTAGTACCCCGCAAAAAGGCATTAACATTACCACGGATCGAGCTTTGCGGGGCCGTTTTACTATCAAAGCTGATTGACAAAATAAATACTCAAATAAACCAATAACTACACGGTTATTATTTCCCGAGTGTTATTGCAATACAATCAACAACAAAATATCCACCATGGCACACCGTTTAAACCAGGCTGCAAAAGCTAATAAACAACTATGTAGATTAAATCGTGCACCAGTATTGGCAGCAGAACTATCTACCATTAGTGCTGATTCATCAGTGAACCATGCTCCAATATTAACTGTGGCTTTAGGGGATGTTGTTACTGAAGCTGCTGTGGTACCGTTGGGAACCCCATTACTAAGAGCTGCGCTTGGTCGGGCTCTTATGAATCATCATAAGAGGATTAGACCTGGGCTCAATTCAATGCAATTGAAGGCATTAATGTTTTCTGAGATGACTATGAGTTGTATGGGGGAAGTGACAGGAACAATAGAGGAGATGGAGAATGCAAGGAAGCAATTACGAGCAATCTTACGGGAATGTCCGCCTCCAGAAGTATCTGTGCAAGCTGTATTCACAGCTCTATGGACTAAATTAGCAGAGCATAGTGGCTCTACTAGATACGATATAGAAACTGTTGATAGTATGGTTGGGTCTAGCCATGTGCTCTCCGGGAAAAGTGTTAACTTACGCAAGTTTCAAGCTTATTCGCATGGTGCTCAAGCATTTAATTCAGATTGGGTAGTTGGCACAGTGGCAAAAGATCAATGGCGAAATCTACTTGATTTGAGTACACCTGAGAAAATGGGAGAGGAGGCGCCTTTAGAGATAAATGAAAATGAACTAGCAACATTGGCAATTAATTATGAGAGCTTTCTTAGATATTGGAGGACTGCACCACTTGCTCTCTACACAGCTTTTTATGATGCTGAAGCTTGGACTGATAAGACTCTTCATGAGCGTAATTCAATCCATGCATTATTTACTTGCTTAGCACATTTATCAAAGGGGCAGAACAAGACATCTAATTGGATCATCTCAAGATTCAAACGTGTGCAAGAAGGTATATCTGGCCTCACAGACCTAGATGCTGCTGTAGTTCAAGAGTTCAGCAAGATGCATGCTGGTGCTAAGCTCACTAGTGAAAGGATTTTTCCGGCTTTGGCTGCAGCCTACAAGTGCCTTGATGATACCCCTGCTGCATCTTTATGCTGGGTTGTAGAACAATCTGTTGCATCTAATATAACCGCTGCATTGACCATAGCATAAGAGGATTAGACCTGGGCTCAATTCAATGCAATTGAAGGCATTAATGTTTTCTGAGATGACTATGAGTTGTATGGGGGAAGTGACAGGAACAATAGAGGAGATGGAGAATGCAAGGAAGCAATTACGAGCAATCTTACGGGAATGTCCGCCTCCAGAAGTATCTGTGCAAGCTGTATTCACAGCTCTATGGACTAAATTAGCAGAGCATAGTGGCTCTACTAGATACGATATAGAAACTGTTGATAGTATGGTTGGGTCTAGCCATGTGCTCTCCGGGAAAAGTGTTAACTTACGCAAGTTTCAAGCTTATTCGCATGGTGCTCAAGCATTTAATTCAGATTGGGTAGTTGGCACAGTGGCAAAAGATCAATGGCGAAATCTACTTGATTTGAGTACACCTGAGAAAATGGGAGAGGAGGCGCCTTTAGAGATAAATGAAAATGAACTAGCAACATTGGCAATTAATTATGAGAGCTTTCTTAGATATTGGAGGACTGCACCACTTGCTCTCTACACAGCTTTTTATGATGCTGAAGCTTGGACTGATAAGACTCTTAATGAGCGTAATTCAATCCATGCATTATTTACTTGCTTAGCACATTTATCAAAGGGGCAGAACAAGACATCTAATTGGATCATCTCAAGATTCAAACGTGTGCAAGAAGGTATATCTGGCCTCACAGACCTAGATGCTGCTGTAGTTCAAGAGTTCAGCAAGATGCATGCTGGTGCTAAGCTCACTAGTGAAAGGATTTTTCCGGCTTTGGCTGCAGCCTACAAGTGCCTTGATGATACCCCTGCTGCATCTTTATGCTGGGTTGTAGAACAATCTGTTGCATCTAATATAACCGCTGCATTGACCATAGCATAAGAGGATTAGACCTGGGCTCAATTCAATGCAATTGAAGGCATTAATGTTTTCTGAGATGACTATGAGTTGTATGGGGGAAGTGACAGGAACAATAGAGGAGATGGAGAATGCAAGGAAGCAATTACGAGCAATCTTACGGGAATGTCCGCCTCCAGAAGTATCTGTGCAAGCTGTATTCACAGCTCTATGGACTAAATTAGCAGAGCATAGTGGCTCTACTAGATACGATATAGAAACTGTTGATAGTATGGTTGGGTCTAGCCATGTGCTCTCCGGGAAAAGTGTTAACTTACGCAAGTTTCAAGCTTATTCGCATGGTGCTCAAGCATTTAATTCAGATTGGGTAGTTGGCACAGTGGCAAAAGATCAATGGCGAAATCTACTTGATTTGAGTACACCTGAGAAAATGGGAGAGGAGGCGCCTTTAGAGATAAATGAAAATGAACTAGCAACATTGGCAATTAATTATGAGAGCTTTCTTAGATATTGGAGGACTGCACCACTTGCTCTCTACACAGCTTTTTATGATGCTGAAGCTTGGACTGATAAGACTCTTCATGAGCGTAATTCAATCCATGCATTATTTACTTGCTTAGCACATTTATCAAAGGGGCAGAACAAGACATCTAATTGGATCATCTCAAGATTCAAACGTGTGCAAGAAGGTATATCTGGCCTCACAGACCTAGATGCTGCTGTAGTTCAAGAGTTCAGCAAGATGCATGCTGGTGCTAAGCTCACTAGTGAAAGGATTTTTCCGGCTTTGGCTGCAGCCTACAAGTGCCTTGATGATACCCCTGCTGCATCTTTATGCTGGGTTGTAGAACAATCTGTTGCATCTAATATAACCGCTGCATTGACCATAGCATAAGAGGATTAGACCTGGGCTCAATTCAATGCAATTGAAGGCATTAATGTTTTCTGAGATGACTATGAGTTGTATGGGGGAAGTGACAGGAACAATAGAGGAGATGGAGAATGCAAGGAAGCAATTACGAGCAATCTTACGGGAATGTCCGCCTCCAGAAGTATCTGTGCAAGCTGTATTCACAGCTCTATGGACTAAATTAGCAGAGCATAGTGGCTCTACTAGATACGATATAGAAACTGTTGATAGTATGGTTGGGTCTAGCCATGTGCTCTCCGGGAAAAGTGTTAACTTACGCAAGTTTCAAGCTTATTCGCATGGTGCTCAAGCATTTAATTCATATTGGGTAGTTGGCACAGTGGCAAAAGATCAATGGCGAAATCTACTTGATTTGAGTACACCTGAGAAAATGGGAGAGGAGGCGCCTTTAGAGATAAATGAAAATTAACTAGCAACATTGGCAATTAATTATGAGAGCTTTCTTAGATATTGGAGGACTGCACCACTTGCTCTCTACACAGCTTTTTATGATGCTGAAGCTTGGACTGATAAGACTCTTAATGAGCGTAATTCAATCCATGCATTATTTACTTGCTTAGCACATTTATCAAAGGGGCAGAACAAGACATCTAATTGGATCATCTCAAGATTCAAACGTGTGCAAGAAGGTATATCTGGCCTCACAGACCTAGATGCTGCTGTAGTTCAAGAGTTCAGCAAGATGCATGCTGGTGCTAAGCTCACTAGTGAAAGGATTTTTCCGGCTTTGGCTGCAGCCTACAAGTGCCTTGATGATACCCCTGCTGCATCTTTATGCTGGGTTGTAGAACAATCTGTTGCATCTAATATAACCGCTGCATTGACCATAGCATAAGAGGATTAGACCTGGGCTCAATTCAATGCAATTGAAGGCATTAATGTTTTCTGAGATGACTATGAGTTGTATGGGGGAAGTGACAGGAACAATAGAGGAGATGGAGAATGCAAGGAAGCAATTACGAGCAATCTTACGGGAATGTCCGCCTCCAGAAGTATCTGTGCAAGCTGTATTCACAGCTCTATGGACTAAATTAGCAGAGCATAGTGGCTCTACTAGATACGATATAGAAACTGTTGATAGTATGGTTGGGTCTAGCCATGTGCTCTCCGGGAAAAGTGTTAACTTACGCAAGTTTCAAGCTTATTCGCATGGTGCTCAAGCATTTAATTCATATTGGGTAGTTGGCACAGTGGCAAAAGATCAATGGCGAAATCTACTTGATTTGAGTACACCTGAGAAAATGGGAGAGGAGGCGCCTTTAGAGATAAATGAAAATTAACTAGCAACATTGGCAATTAATTATGAGAGCTTTCTTAGATATTGGAGGACTGCACCACTTGCTCTCTACACAGCTTTTTATGATGCTGAAGCTTGGACTGATAAGACTCTTAATGAGCGTAATTCAATCCATGCATTATTTACTTGCTTAGCACATTTATCAAAGGGGCAGAACAAGACATCTAATTGGATCATCTCAAGATTCAAACGTGTGCAAGAAGGTATATCTGGCCTCACAGACCTAGATGCTGCTGTAGTTCAAGAGTTCAGCAAGATGCATGCTGGTGCTAAGCTCACTAGTGAAAGGATTTTTCCGGCTTTGGCTGCAGCCTACAAGTGCCTTGATGATACCCCTGCTGCATCTTTATGCTGGGTTGTAGAACAATCTGTTGCATCTAATATAACCGCTGCATTGACCATAGCATAAGAGGATTAGACCTGGGCTCAATTCAATGCAATTGAAGGCATTAATGTTTTCTGAGATGACTATGAGTTGTATGGGGGAAGTGACAGGAACAATAGAGGAGATGGAGAATGCAAGGAAGCAATTACGAGCAATCTTACGGGAATGTCCGCCTCCAGAAGTATCTGTGCAAGCTGTATTCACAGCTCTATGGACTAAATTAGCAGAGCATAGTGGCTCTACTAGATACGATATAGAAACTGTTGATAGTATGGTTGGGTCTAGCCATGTGCTCTCCGGGAAAAGTGTTAACTTACGCAAGTTTCAAGCTTATTCGCATGGTGCTCAAGCATTTAATTCAGATTGGGTAGTTGGCACAGTGGCAAAAGATCAATGGCGAAATCTACTTGATTTGAGTACACCTGAGAAAATGGGAGAGGAGGCGCCTTTAGAGATAAATGAAAATGAACTAGCAACATTGGCAATTAATTATGAGAGCTTTCTTAGATATTGGAGGACTGCACCACTTGCTCTCTACACAGCTTTTTATGATGCTGAAGCTTGGACTGATAAGACTCTTCATGAGCGTAATTCAATCCATGCATTATTTACTTGCTTAGCACATTTATCAAAGGGGCAGAACAAGACATCTAATTGGATCATCTCAAGATTCAAACGTGTGCAAGAAGGTATATCTGGCCTCACAGACCTAGATGCTGCTGTAGTTCAAGAGTTCAGCAAGATGCATGCTGGTGCTAAGCTCACTAGTGAAAGGATTTTTCCGGCTTTGGCTGCAGCCTACAAGTGCCTTGATGATACCCCTGCTGCATCTTTATGCTGGGTTGTAGAACAATCTGTTGCATCTAATATAACCGCTGCATTGACCATAGCATAAGAGGATTAGACCTGGGCTCAATTCAATGCAATTGAAGGCATTAATGTTTTCTGAGATGACTATGAGTTGTATGGGGGAAGTGACAGGAACAATAGAGGAGATGGAGAATGCAAGGAAGCAATTACGAGCAATCTTACGGGAATGTCCGCCTCCAGAAGTATCTGTGCAAGCTGTATTCACAGCTCTATGGACTAAATTAGCAGAGCATAGTGGCTCTACTAGATACGATATAGAAACTGTTGATAGTATGGTTGGGTCTAGCCATGTGCTCTCCGGGAAAAGTGTTAACTTACGCAAGTTTCAAGCTTATTCGCATGGTGCTCAAGCATTTAATTCAGATTGGGTAGTTGGCACAGTGGCAAAAGATCAATGGCGAAATCTACTTGATTTGAGTACACCTGAGAAAATGGGAGAGGAGGCGCCTTTAGAGATAAATGAAAATGAACTAGCAACATTGGCAATTAATTATGAGAGCTTTCTTAGATATTGGAGGACTGCACCACTTGCTCTCTACACAGCTTTTTATGATGCTGAAGCTTGGACTGATAAGACTCTTAATGAGCGTAATTCAATCCATGCATTATTTACTTGCTTAGCACATTTATCAAAGGGGCAGAACAAGACATCTAATTGGATCATCTCAAGATTCAAACGTGTGCAAGAAGGTATATCTGGCCTCACAGACCTAGATGCTGCTGTAGTTCAAGAGTTCAGCAAGATGCATGCTGGTGCTAAGCTCACTAGTGAAAGGATTTTTCCGGCTTTGGCTGCAGCCTACAAGTGCCTTGATGATACCCCTGCTGCATCTTTATGCTGGGTTGTAGAACAATCTGTTGCATCTAATATAACCGCTGCATTGACCATAGCATAAGAGGATTAGACCTGGGCTCAATTCAATGCAATTGAAGGCATTAATGTTTTCTGAGATGACTATGAGTTGTATGGGGGAAGTGACAGGAACAATAGAGGAGATGGAGAATGCAAGGAAGCAATTACGAGCAATCTTACGGGAATGTCCGCCTCCAGAAGTATCTGTGCAAGCTGTATTCACAGCTCTATGGACTAAATTAGCAGAGCATAGTGGCTCTACTAGATACGATATAGAAACTGTTGATAGTATGGTTGGGTCTAGCCATGTGCTCTCCGGGAAAAGTGTTAACTTACGCAAGTTTCAAGCTTATTCGCATGGTGCTCAAGCATTTAATTCAGATTGGGTAGTTGGCACAGTGGCAAAAGATCAATGGCGAAATCTACTTGATTTGAGTACACCTGAGAAAATGGGAGAGGAGGCGCCTTTAGAGATAAATGAAAATGAACTAGCAACATTGGCAATTAATTATGAGAGCTTTCTTAGATATTGGAGGACTGCACCACTTGCTCTCTACACAGCTTTTTATGATGCTGAAGCTTGGACTGATAAGACTCTTCATGAGCGTAATTCAATCCATGCATTATTTACTTGCTTAGCACATTTATCAAAGGGGCAGAACAAGACATCTAATTGGATCATCTCAAGATTCAAACGTGTGCAAGAAGGTATATCTGGCCTCACAGACCTAGATGCTGCTGTAGTTCAAGAGTTCAGCAAGATGCATGCTGGTGCTAAGCTCACTAGTGAAAGGATTTTTCCGGCTTTGGCTGCAGCCTACAAGTGCCTTGATGATACCCCTGCTGCATCTTTATGCTGGGTTGTAGAACAATCTGTTGCATCTAATATAACCGCTGCATTGACCATAGCAGATACTATATCTAAAATGCAGTACTTCCCAATTCAAGCGTTTATGGATGATTTAATACCTGAGTCGGAGTTTAAGGCCCTGATCAGGCTTGCCATGAATGTTTTGATCAGTAAATTTGGAACCTTAGCAGCGACCGAGGGCATTCATATTAGCAGCATCATTATCATTTTAGCATTTTACTACTAGTCTAATTAGCCATAGCGAACAATAATAAATAAGTGTATCTCAGTGCAAAGAACTCTTTAAATTCACTGCAACCTCGCCACGCACCCTACATATTTTTTTTGGTCCTTCGAGCCGGATAAATAAATAAATAAACAAGGTCATCTAACAACAAATAGCAAGTTAATGAACTTAAACCCTTTTATCGACAAAGATGGTTTTTTAAGGGTAGGAGGGCGACTAAGGAACGCAAACATTAGTGAGGAGATGAAACATCCTAAGATCATTCCAAATAAGTGTCGTTTAGCCGAGCTACTGATTTTAGAAGCACATCAGTCAACATTCCATGGTGGTCCACGTCTGACCTTGGCCACCATGAGAAAACAGTATTGGATTACAAGTGGGTACAGCATGACTAAAAAACAACTGAGAAACTGTGTTACTTGCCGGAAGCACGAAGCAAGGAAGCAGCATCAACTGATGGGTGACCTTCCAGCAGCGAGAATCAACCCAGCTCCACCTTTTTACCACACCGGAATAGATTACACGGGGTTCGTGGACATCAAGGCCAACAGAAACAAGAGCGCTCGAACAGTCAAGGGCTACGTGGCCGTATTTGTATGTATGGTCACAAAAGCCGTACATTTAGAACTGGTATCAGATCTCACCAGTTCGGCATTTTTGGCAGCCCTCAGAAGAATGGCAGCTAGAAAGGGAGCACCACGGCACTGCTACAGTGACCAAGGAACCAACTTCGTGGGAGCAAACAAAATATTGCAGGAAGAATACCGACAACTACAGCTGATTTTTGATGACTGTTTTCTGGCAGAAATCGCGGAGATGAGCATAGAGTGGAATTTTAACGCTCCATCCTGGCCGAGTGCAGGAGGACTTTGGGAGAGAGCAGTCCGTAGTCTCAAATTTCACTTGAAACGTGGGGTTGGAGAACAAAAATTAACATTTGAGGAATACTCAACAGTCCTTGCACAACTGGAAGCGTGTTTGAACTCGAGACCACTGTGGTCTCTAACAGAAGACATAGAGGACTTAGACTATTTATCACCGGCACACTTTTTAACGGGAAGATCTGGTTTAACCGTGATAGAAACAACAGATGATGCAAGAACGAGATGGCATTTAACAAACAATATTTTCAAACAGATTTGGAAAAAATGGAGAAACGAGTATCTAAGTCAGTTAACAGCAAGAGAAAAGTGGTCAAAACCTCAAAGAAACATGAGAACAGGTGACATGGTTGTTGTGCATGAAGATAACATTCCAGCAGGAAAGTGGGTCATGGGAAGAGTGGTAGACCTATTTCCTGGTAGCGATGGTCAAGTCAGAGTGGTCTCCGTAAAAACAAAAAAATGGCATTATAAGAAGACCCGTAGTAAAACTCTCCTTATTACCGATCGAAACAGCTGACCATCAAAACAACAGTTGCATAACATGAATCATAATAATTAAATGCACTCACACATACATAAACATACAATATGTGTTCCGAAGAAGCCAGAAGTATCTACTTATGTAATCGTCGGAGCCATAGGCATCGCGTGCGGGGTGCGGGAGTGCATGCGTGCTCTCCCTCGCGCCTGCTGCAGGCTCCAGCATAAACAGCAGTCGGCATCCCGGTGTAGTGTTAGTGAGTGGGTGATAAATTGATTACCTACCTAGTTATTTTTGTCAGTGCGTAGTGAAGTGAATATATAAAAACAACCTACTTAATTATAAACAAATCTGAGTGACTTAACAGTGTTGACAAGGCGTCGGTGCCTATTTATTCATAACTTGTGTTAGTAAAGACGTTAAGAAAATTTAAATATCTACTTAATTATGCTATCTTTAGAAACATTAATATTTTGTACTAATATCCTCATTTACTATTAAAACATTGTTTATCATCTGTGTAAATCATCTCACCAACATTACCTCATACTACTAATATTTTTTCTGTGTACCATCCAGCATCCTCATCTTTGGTGCCCCGGAATATGTTTGGTGCATTACCAAACATCTTCGTCAGCATTGTTCGCGCGACGCATTGAGCTAATTTATGGAAACTCAATGTGTCGCCAGTGCACTTTTGACCACCGCGGCGAACGGGCATTCAAAAACATTTTAACATCAACATCAGTAACATTTAACATTTTAGTCTTAGAATAGTGAATAAATTAATAAACAAACAATTATCTTTCAACATCACTGCAACCTCGCCACGCACCCTACAACTTTCATGTCTCCCAAGGCACACACATCCACACCAACAGTGCTTATAGACAACAAGACGGCCGAAGCTACCCTGGGAGAGTTAGCTCTCGCAATGCGTGAGAAGTTGACCACTCTGGGATATCCCGTACCGACGAGAAGAAACCCGCGGTACCGAGAGTCTCAGAGCGGTGGAATAAGAGCCACTTTACGAGCATTTGTGATGAAAATAAAATTAACAGTATCGTTTCAGTTCTACAGGCAGTCGCTTCTGCGGTGCCATCCTCTTGTAAGTAATTAATTCATAGCTACAATTTAACATCACCGTATTGAGATAATGAGCTCTAATGAAGTGTTTTGTTTCAGGTGAATTTGTTAATATTGAGGGTTCACCAGCCTCAACTATGAATGAACCTTCAACGTATAAAGTTACATGCGCAGGCGAATTAAAAGAATTATAATAATAATTATATTTTTATATTGTTTATATGAAGAAGACGTGCAAGGGATGGACTTAGGGAGCGATGTCAACGTTGCGGACCAGGAGGACAACGGCTTTGGGATCGACTTCCTTTGCCGCCAGGGTCCCCACCCCACCCTGGCACCCGACAGCCTTGCAGTTTTCCCCGATAACATAATCCCAAGAGTGGCGAGGCTAATAGAAGATATGGACGCTGAGAATGATATAGCAATACGTAACTTGTTACCAGCCGATCGGATTACTTTCGATTGGCATCATGATTTCAATTGCTTCACAGGTGTAAGGGAAACATTCATAGGGACTCCAGGTCCAACATTCCCAATGTCGGAAATGGAGTCTCTTGTTCATGCTTTCCTTAAAATCTGGGACTCTGAAATCATGTTGTCAATCGTAAGGCAAACGAATGATTACGCGAACCAATATCTCTCAACAGCTAAGTTGAAGCCGCGTTCACGGCTAAGAAAGCGGTACCTTGAAATCATGTTGTCAATCGTAAGGCAAACAAATGATTACGCGAACCAATATCTCTCAACAGCTAAGTTGAAGCCGCGTTCACGGCTAAGAAAGCGGTACCCTGAAATCATGTTGTCAATCGTAAGGCAAACAAATGATTACGCGAACCAATATCTCTCAACAGCTAAGTTGAAGCCGCGTTTACGGCTAAGAAAGCGGTACCCTGAAATCATGTTGTCAATCGTAAGGCAAACAAATGATTACGCGAACCAATATCTCTCAACAGCTAAGTTGAAGCCGCGTTCACGGCTCAGAAAGCAGTACCCTGAAATCATGTTGTCAATCGTAAGGCAAACAAATGATTACGCGAACCAATATCTCTCAACAGCTAAGTTGAAGCCGCGTTCACGGCTAAGAAAGCGGTACCCTACGAATCTAAACGCACTCTATGTTTTTTGCTGTAATGATAAATCAGGCACTCACCCTCATTACCGTCGAAAGCGAATACTTCTACGGTAAATCAAAAATCATCGTTCCGTAGCGCGTACGATCTCGAATATTGTTGTATGTATAGATGAATTTCCTTGCAGGTCATGTCACCAGTGGCTAGGGCGCTTGAATTAATTCAGGGTGAGGCTCAAGCATATCTTGGGGCTCTACTACCAATTCTTGCAACAACAGTGTTCTGGTTCATTGTTCTACCCCTTTGGCCAATGCCTAGCATAAAAAAAAATTGATGGAAGATGAAGAATGCCAAGCTGGCTGCAGCCTTTCACCCTAAGTTTCGCCTACTGTGGCTGCAAAAGTATGTGGTAAATCTAAAACTAATGTGCGCATTGGAACGCAACTTTTTCGCTGTAACATTTCTATTGAGGGTACCCCACACATCCTACCCACATTCATCCAAATATTTTCCCTAAAAAAACTACCGACGGCTGACAGCGCCAAGTAGAAGAAGTGTGTGCGCGTTACCGTCGGCCATTGCGCATCTAACTACGGTACTCAACAAAGCTCTCGGCCGATCTGCGTGCGGTTCCAGATTTTGACTGCATGCTTCGCCGCTAGAGAGGCAACGTGTTCGTGTTTAATAAAAGTCGGTCAAATCAGCGTAAAAACCAATAGTGTGTGCCCGCGAACGGCGACAGCCTGCCAAGCAACACGCGGCCATCAAAACGGGTCGACCCGCCGCGAAATCGCGCGTCACGGCGCCATCACCTGCACACGAAAAATCAGCAGCATCAACATTGTTGGGAAGGAGGCAGCTGGCTCACCCCGAAACCAGCGCATGCTCATCTATCGAAGAATTCTGGTGAGTCAGCCTCGGTTGCATCGTCCCATTTTTCCCCCTTTTTCCCAACAGTATGATAACAGCAAGTTATTAAAAGTCAAGAAGCTGATGGAAGCAAAAGTTGAAGACGCTCTGAATAGAGAAAAGAAATAAAATGAAAAGGAGTTTCAGTATTAGCGACAGCAGCAATAATGAAGAAGAGACGGGGAGACGATTTTTTCAGCTCTGTTACTCAGTCTGAAGAAGATAGGTCTAGTGGACGCCACAAATCTCTCAAAAACAAAGCTTAGAATTTGGTGACAGCTTGGCTGGAATCAAAGTCGAACGAATCTTTTACGGATCCAGATTTTCTAGGTGAACAAGTTCTAATCAATCTTTTTTTGTAAATATGTTATTCCAATCCCATCAAGCGCCGCAGTAAAACGGCTTTTTTCCACAGGAAAAGATATTTTGTAGAGCAAAACGCCCATCACTGTCAGAGGACAGTTTTAATATGTTTATGTTCATGAAAGGCAACATGAGCTTGAGCATGCAACTACTGAAAAATAATAAAAAGTCTTGCGGACACCTTTTTCATCAATATAGAAGTAAACACATTTTATCTTATTTTTTGTCAGACTATCTGAAAGGATTTCGATGAAACTTGGTATGGTTATTATAGCCAATTTTTTGAATATTTAGTTTTTTTTTTTAAATACGCAGTGCAGGTTGCATGAAGCAATAAAGATCTGATTTTTATGCAAGATTTTATATTTGTACATGATTTATGATGAAACAGTAAATAAATAAATATAAATAACGCCCAGCGATCACATACACAGATCCTGGACCCTAGCTAGGATTCCCTGTATCTAGGGACCGAGGAACCACGAGGACCATGGTCCCACAACATCCAGACACTGAACAAGTATTTGCGCTTTTTTCTGTGCACAAATACTTGTTCCGTCGCGGGAATCGAACCCGCCGCCTCCGGGTTATGAGCCGATCTGCTCAACCACTACACCACAGAAGCCGTCGATTATAAGTACTATTATACTATAAATTTGACATATAATTAAAATAACTTAATCTATCTACTTGTTTTTGTTTTATTTACCTATGTATCCCACCCAAAAGGCGCAGTGTACGTTTGGATGGTTAAGTGTTAACGATAAACTTTAACTTGCGCTAATTTAATTGTAACTTAATCGGATCATCTTAAAGTGTATATTGCCTTTGTTACTGAGGTCGATAATAAAGAAGATTACTGCCACAAGCAACAAGTTTTATTTCAGGTGGCCGACAACAGCAACTCTGTTTTAGACCGGTATATTGATCTAAAAATAGATAAGTAGTTATAGATATTATTAAAATATTTTCACATGGCTTTAACCACTGTAATGATTAGCATAGAAGAATATATCTCAATATTTAACTGAAAACTGAAACTCTTCGGAAAATACTCTCATAAAATTATGACCGAACTTCTACCGCCGACGGCGCCAATTAAGATCATTTTAGCCTTTTCCTCCGATTTGATTTAAACACCTTTACTCTTGTAAAGGCGTTTAATAAAAGTGTAAAAATGTTTGTAGATACAAAATTTGTGAAAAATTGCTGAACATATACTTATTTTTTAAATTACATACTCAGACCAGCAGATATATGATGACGGCACGTTCAGAATTAAAAAGTGAAGCCAAACGAGAGGTATATCAAACCTCAAAATCATTCCAATTCATTCGCATTTTGGTCTTCTCTTTTTAAGTCTGCATAATACAATGTAAAATTAGCCGTTTATAGTTTAGTGCGGGTAATACAATTTTATAAGATTTCGCAAGGAACAATAAGGCTTTATAAACTCACTACCTTAACGGTATCACCATGCGACGTAGTTCAAAAAACTAGACCACTCACTGTAAATATATCATGTATAACTAGCGCCAACAATGAAACATATTTAACCGAGCCAAGCTGAACAATTGTTTTCTCACTCCCAGTTCGACTGTCAAATAAGTGGATAGAGAGCGAGAAAATAAGGGATAGGTATTAACAGATGCGTTTATTGGCGTAAGTTATAGTAAAATGTTAGTTTTTCACCTGATACTGACGCGGGTTAGTTTGGTCTTGTCGAAGCCGCAGATAGCGCCGAGAAGTGCGGAGCGAGAGTCGCACGGACTAGTTACTGGCGGGGAGCTCGCACCAACCACGCTTGGTTCTGCCGCTGTGGGTAGAAAGAGAAATATCATCCACTATGCTGTTAGCATGGCTGGTTTAACCCAAGCTACAATACTGTTTACAGCCATAGAGCTTATCTGGGTAGGTTCCTGCGGTAGTAGAGCGGTGCGGAAGGGGTGAATTTTGTTGACGCATTGACTATAAATCCAATTGACCAATGATACAACTTCCCCTCATATGAAAATGAGTGGTGTATTTCAACCACTAATTTCTTATAAATACTATGAATTACTAATAAATCACGGGATCCCGTTGATGTCTTTTGTTTCATCCTGCTCTGTTCATTGTAATTTCGTATGACTTTGTCTCGTTTTATTACCTCGCCCCCTGCCCGCGCAGGTGAGTCGTGTTTGTACGAGAAAATATGTTCACGAGCTATCAACGGACGTGATACTTCAGTCGGGGGACGGCACCGGCGTCACTGCCGTCACACGTGCTATTTGGACTAGCCGCTTTACACAAAACACACGATATGTATATCCAAAGATTAGTCCTCCGATTACATAAAAAAAATATACTTAAATCTGAAAATATATTAACTCAAAGACCGAGAAGAAATAAGCACTTTATTTATTTAAATATCGTAAGAAATATTTTCATTACTATCGATCACGTGTAGAGCGCGACAGTTTGTTACGTCACATGTACCCGTCGTCAAATGGTTCCTGCGGTAGTGGAGCGGTGCGGGGGGGGGGGGGCGCACCGCTCCACTACCGCAGGAACCTATTCAGTTAAGCGCTATGCCTGTAGTTCGCTTATGCCCGTCAGCACTAAAGTTTGACAGCTCCTAAGCTCGAACTTTATGACGTATCTACTGCAACGCATTTGGGCACATCCTAGAGAGATAAGTACCAACTTTAGAGCTGTCAAATGTAAGTGCAGACGGGTGTTATTCCCAGTTGTCAACTTGTCACCACTGGAGACGAATGGGAATATCGTTCATATGTTGTTAATGACAACGACTGGAACAAAAATCTCAGCTATGTTGCTACTGTTGATAGTGAGAGAAAAAAATCCCAGTCATTGCCAGTGGTGATATGGAAAAAGTCCCATTAGTGATGACATGTGGCTTTAACATAAATACTTCCGTATGATAAAATACCAATACCATATACCAATAATCCCATAATAAATAAAGCTACCTGTGTTTGGTAATGGTTGACACATTTTATCATTAATTTCATTTCAGCTACCTACTAAGTTTGCGTGAAAATTTTATGATCACACCTCGAGTCACAGAAATCAAATTGTAACTATGAAATAAAAATTTCATAGCCTAACCAAAAAGCCAATTTAACGGTGTCCTTGTCTGGCTGCTCTTGTCTGAAAGAGACGAAATACTTGCAGCCGTAATGGATAGAAAAACAATATAGAGTACTAGGCCGCTTACCAAGTTTTATAGATGTCTTGAACATTTAAAGGCGCGGATAGTTCTATTTCCACAGAATGATGAAAAAGACAAAACTACCCAAAATCACAGAAACATTGAGCAAAACCACAGTAACAATCTCTATCCCTTTGCTCCCAAAAAGCAGAATTTTAGGTTTAATCGTAAAATGACAAAAGCGCAAAATGACAAATGGTAGCAAATTTTCTAAAGGCAATTTATATCCGTTTGTACTTTTGAGCTTTTGACATTGTGCGACTAAACCGTATTTTTTACATAAACATGAGCCCCACACACAGACATAAATGTAATCATTCTAAGAACCTTTTAGATATACGACAGCGCCCTCGTTCTTGGGACTGGAAAAAATTACGCATCATTTTTACTGATTTATAACAAATTAACATATAAAGAAGTTTTTTTCCACCACCGCATATTCTGCTTTAACTGGCCTGTTAGCCCAGTTGGTAGTAGCTCTGCCTTCTAAACTATATGTTGTGGGTTCGATTCCTACCAAGGACAAACATTTGTGTGATAAACATCGATATTTGTTGTGTCTGGGTGTTATATTGTATTCTATGTATGTATTTACAAACAAAAAAGTATCTAAGTATTCTATCAGTTATCTGGTTCCCATAGTGCAAGCTATGTTTAGTTTGGGGAAATGTCCAGTGTCCAGACATATTATTCTACCCAATAATAATCTGCCAAATAATTTGTTCCTATTTTTCGAAATAAAAATTAGGTGAATATTTTGTTTCTGTTTGGCAACACTGATAGGTGCTTGTGTCAAGCAAGAAAAACGATCAGCCTCTTAGTCTTTGGTTCACTAGTGAAAAGCTACGATATAATAAAGAATAAATAGTAAGAAGTGCAGTGGGTTTTATTTACAAAAGAACTGATTTTTATCGGCAATTTAAGATCACAACTTCTAAATGAAGTAAATTGTGTGGGTAACAATAAGCTAGTTGCCTGCTATTAAAAATGTACAAGTAATGTCATTTTCATAAAGTACGTTCAAAATGAATGCAATATTTGAAAAAAATAGTAAAATCGGTCATTAAATCTCGGAGTAATAAGCTTTTAACGTTTCTGAAGGGGGCATCGCCTGTCACTTTCTCGCAAAACAGAGCATCGGTTACTATGAAAAAACGTGTTGTGACGTCACATGCCAAAAAGATTGTATATAAAGCTACAGCTTAGTAATGAGGTACTATGAAGGACCAAATTCTGTCGTCACTGCATGTTTGAGCTGTCTCTTTCTATTCCTGTATTTTAAAATGCTTGTAACTATGTAATTTTTTGGGATACTTAACTGTTTATTTCTTGAGAAATATTATTAATTTATGCAATAAAAAATATTATTCATCTAGCCTGTTAGGGTTAACAAGCCAGGTTAAATAGGGTATTCAATTTATTCGTAGGGTATTAATGATAAACTTACATAGCGCAGGTGGTGTGGGAGATGACGCGGTGCTGGCGCTATGTGATCGCACGGTCTCCGCTAGCGATGAGGTCGACTTCCATACACTGTCGCGTTTTTTCTGACAAACAAAAACATTGCTGGATGAATAAATTATTATAAGTATACTAGCTGACCCGGCAGACTTCGTACTGTACTTACGTTTATATGGGAAAAGAAAAGGGCTGTTTTTAGGGTTTTCCCGGCAACTATTCGAATTTTTCTCACCTTTTAAACCTTCCCTAGACCTCCACAAACATTTCAAGACCAAGATAAATCCGTTCAGCTGTTCTTGAGTTTTAGCGAGACTAACGAACAGCAATTGATTTTTACATATATATAGATTTATAGATTGTGTTCTATGTATGTATTTAAAAACAAAAATTATATATTATTAAATAATAATAATATTATAATTGTGTTGTATGAGTGATCTAGTTTGCATAGTGCAAGCTATGCTTAGTTTGGGCACAGATAATATAATACTACACAAGTAGTTTGGGGCTAGACGGCACTATGCGAAATGTCCACACATATTTATTTATTTGTTTAACCTTCAATAGTATAAACCATTAGCCAAGTAGCTAGTTAGCAAGTGAGTAAGTGAGTGAGTGTGTTAGTAAGTGGTAGTAGCTAGTGGTGTTAGTTTTAGTTCTTAGTATGAGCCATTGGAAAGGGTATTCTGGTGAAAGCTACAGATTGCTTCCTAACTCCTGCATAAAACTTTAGTAAGATTTGCTACATTATAATTATTTATTCATTCGTAGACCGCATCATCACTTTCCATCAGGTGAGACTGCAGTCAAACGCAGGCCTATTTAGTTATAGAAAAAAAATTGAGTCTTTGTAAGAAATGTGTAATTTTATATTTACCGCTCTCCGCCGTTGCTTCTTCATTTCTTCCTCGGAGCCGAGAATCTCTTGTATCCTTACTTCTCTTCTTGCACTTCGTTCCTGCAAAAAAATAAAAATATTGAAACAATTTTTTTTTTGTATCATGTTTCTTTCGTAGTTTTTCTGGGTCTGTGGTATTAGATAGTATTGAACGACTTTTCTTTCTTATCGTAGTACTAGTAGCTAAATTACAATCTTCTATACATATAATAAACTGTTAACTGGTCTAAATTTGTACATTGAATATTTTTTGAAAATGTTGATTACATTACACTTCTTTATCGGTATAGAAGTGGAAACAATTTTTTTTTGAATTTTTGGTCTGTCTGTCTGTCTATCTGTTCCTTTGAACACGCATCACGCTGGAACTACTCAAAGGATTTCGCTGAAATTTGGTATGCTAGTATAGTATTATATTATCTGTGGTATGGTTATAGCTAATTTTTCAGAATAACATTCAGGATAATTTTTGTTTTCTAAAACGGAAACTGGATGGGCCGGCGAACAAAGGCAGCTTCGCTGCCTCCCTTCTATTGCCTTCCCATCCATTCATCCTTTTCCCCTATCTTTTCCCTTTCGCTTCGCTCTTACCCATAAACAGGGTAAGGCGTAAAACCAATGAATCCGTGCGAAAGCCGGGGCGGGTCAACTAGTACAGAATAAAATCCCACCAGTTTCTGTTCAGTCCGCAACCTGGCTTCACCGCAAGACACAACGTTTCTCAGTTCTTCCTTCAACGATAGAGGGAACTTGAGATGTGACCGCGAGTCTTCCGTCATCCTAGTAAGGCCGTTCAGAGGCGCCTGGCTGAAGAACTGGTGACGCAGCAGGTCTTCTATCGTGGGCTGGCCGTGCTTGCACGCGTTCGATGTTAGGCAGAGACGCATCACGGATTCTGGAAGACGGTATACAGTTTTATTGCAGCTTCTGCAGGGCTAGGGCGAACAAATACACGACAAAAATAATGATTAAAAAAATTACCTAACTCCATATCACAGTCAGGATAATCATCGCAGTAGTAATCCTCAAGGGGCGACGCAAACGCCATCTCGTAGAGAGTCCGCGCAAAACAGTACACGTCTACCGCCTCCGCGTTTGTTCGTCGCAGTTGCAGCAAATACGGCCGGTAGATGGAAGCACCGCCGAGGAGAATGTTCTCCAGATCGAGTAACTGCACTCGCTGGTTCTCTATCGCGATGTTACCGGGGTGTATGTGACCTGGAGAAACAAAGGCGAAGCTAAAAATGGAGCTGTAGAGCAGTTGTTGGGGTGAAGAAAACAGTCATATGCAGCGATGGTGCTAATATGTTAAAATATCGCTTGTCCATGCAGTTTCATGCTTTAATAAAATGTTAAGGTTTCTGCATATAAAAAGAAACTAGACTTCGCGTAATTCTGCCTAAGGCTTAAACAGAAAATTACAACAAAAAAAAAAACAGTCTGTACGACAGTTTTGGACCAGATGTTTATTCTAGCTGTGTAACTATTGTTTTTTCTGCAAAATTGGGCAATTTATTTATTTTCTGAACCCTTGGACTCCCAGTGGCTCGATATCGAGCCGGCATACATTGTTATTCTATTGTTATGAAAAATGCTGGTATTCCAGAAGTTAAATGTTAACTTACCATGTGGCAATCCTTTTTCGTGTAAAAACTTCAACGCTTGCAGTATCTGGTATCCGTAGTGCGCAATCTGTCCGCTAGTGAAAGGTTTCCTGACCCTCGGATTACCATATTTCACTAAATAACTTTTACAGTATTCAGTCCCGTACAGAATGTCTCGAACTGTACCGTACTCGTGTATTCTTCTGACTACGTACGCGCCGGTTTCTAAATTGTGTATCGCTAGTATTTGGTCTATGTAGGGATGCTGAAAGATATTTTTTTATTATGGATTATATCAATACAGACCAATTGGATTGTTAGAAATTTACAGATCTTTGGTCAATGTGTAACGTGAAAGACTGTATGTTAAAAAAAATTTGATCCTATACAATGCTAAAAAAGAATGTATAGGGTCAACATTTTGAGCATAAGAAGCATATACTTTGTTGAGGCGAGAGCTACACAAAAAAGAGATTGGGAACTGCCTCTCAAGGCTCTCAAGTGAGTTGGGCGAAACTTATTTATCCTGTGCTGCAACACACAAGTCTTTGGCGACATATTCATGACTTGAGGGTAGTATAATAAATTTTAGGTAAGCATTAAAAATGCGCTATCACCTTGCCATGGTTGCATCACGATATTTTCCCTTCACCGGTCATTCCAACCTAAGATTCAACGCAAGTCGATGTTACAATCAATTTCTGAGCTAGCAGTAGTAGTGTTGCCGAGTTATTATGACTAATAGACAAACGTAAATCTGCACCTCTTCCCTCCCCTTTCTATCTTCATTATTATCTTCGTAAATACTTACAGATAAACTTAGTAAGCTTTTAAAAGCGGCCTGCAGGTCCTTATCACACAAACACCGGTCGGGGCCGTAGCTTTGCCACGAGAGCATACACTTCACCTTGCTTTCTGTGTCTGTTACCTGAAATATACACTTCTACCATTTATTCAATTTTCTGATAAAATATGTTTATTGCGGTAATAGTAGTCGGTGAAGAAGATATAGAAATCTAAGTGTAGCGACACACCTGCCGATTAACGTGCCGAACGTACTGCGGATGAACTATCGGTCGTAGTATGTATAGAAATAACGCAGTGTGTCTTTCGGCTGGTGTGTCATCGATTACTTAAAAAACACTGCGCTACTCTAATAGGTTGTGGTGGGATTTCCCCAATATCAGATCAAATCAATCGTTTTATTTTTCTTTTATAAGTTGGTTGTTACAAAACTTGTAAGAAGGTTTTATCTTGCTTAAATCCCGTATGATAAATAGGAAAATCTCATATCTAATCGGAACGCAAAACTAAAAAAAGAGATTTATTTATACAATATTTAATCATAAGCGTATTTTCGACTCATTTCAATAAGTACATGCACGCAATAGGCAGCCAGGGTCTTGGTTGGTTGATCTTGGTCACGACGTCACGGCTAGACTATGCAGGTCACTGTGTATCAATAACATTATCCTGTCTAGATTAGCCGTTTTCGTGTATAAAGATGGATGGGTAAATTGTAGTGCCTATTTGTGTCACCCATAAGTATACAAGCAGTTGACCTGTCGTCTCTGTGGTTGCCTCGACCCATTGAGCAACTAACCCCCCTCGACCAAACCGTCTAGTGCGCGCGTGTGCTACTTTATAGGGCATAAATACAGAACACAAACTAATATGTAAGTACCTGTTCGTTCTATATGATTACTTACAGGAGCTGACAACCTCCGCGGCTCCGCGGTTGAGCGGGCTTGTGTTCCGCAGCGGAACAAATAGATATTTTTAGAAAAATGTCGAACGTTTGCTCCACGCCTTGGCGTCGTGGAATCATGGTCATCGCAGTATTTCACACCCTAGATAGGGAAGCCTAGTTAGGGATTAAGACAATAGCTGTCTTATTTAATTAAATACATTTTTCTACCCTTCATAATAATATGAAATGACTGGCCTGATAGCTCAGTTGGTAGTAGCTCTGCCTTCTGAACTATAGGTTGAGGGCTCGATTCCCACCAGAGATAAACATTTGTGTGATGAACATCGATGTTTGTTCTGTGTCTGGGTGTAATATTATATTCTATGTATGTATTTACAATCAAAAAAGTATCTAAGTATTTTATCAGTTATCTGGTTCCCATAGTACAAGCTATGCTTAGTTTGGGGCTAGATGGCGCTGTGTGAAATGTCCACACATATTTACTTTATTTATTTATGTAAATATATAGGTACTTAACAGAATTTTAACAACAAATATTGAATTTTGATCGAGTACTAAATGAAATGTCCAGTTACACATGTACAGTTACATACATATATTATTCATTCATATATTGAAATTAATTTACTAATATTCAATGTATAAAAACAGGATAATACAATAAGAATTAGCGTACAGATAAATTAAATTTATTAATACGAAGTAAAATTACTCATTCTGCAGTCAACTAATACGCAAAAGCTGAGCTATTGTCGTCAAAACATGAATTATATTATTATCATATCGATAAGACCGTCCCACATAGTCCTGTGTGAATCATAACAACCTGTGGGTAAACGCCCGTAAATTCTTGCAGTTACTGATAGCGTAGTTTACAAACAATGTACGACCCCATTCACTCTATGATCTGCTGATATTAGTTACAATGCTTACAAATAATGATAGTAACCTTCTTGACCGATTAAGAAGGAAAAAATAAATGCGGGAAAAATAGCTGCAAGCCGAAAAACCGGCCAAGTGCGAGTCGGACTCGAGCACGAAGGGTTCCGTACCATTATCTATAAATACGAGCAAGAAAATCACGTTTGTTGTATGGGAGCCTCCTCAAATATTTATTTTAATTTGTTTTTGTATTTGTTGTTATAGCGGCAACAGAAATACATCATCTGTGAAAATTTCAACTGTCTAAATATCACGGTTCATGAGATACAGCCTGGTGAGTGACAGACAGCGGAGCCTTAGCAATAGGGTCCGTTTTACCCTTTGTGTATGGTACTCTAAAAACCACCCCTCACCTAGCATTGTATTCCTGATTAATGTAGTATCGAAAAACATTACATTCATGAATTTTGAGGTCAATGGCCCGCAGTCTAATCTGCCTATTCTACTGGTCTACTCTCAGCGTATTAATAACTTTGAATTGTGTGAGTGTTGACCTAATTATTAACATTAATTTCCCCTTTTTGCTTTTTGCTTTAAAGTATTCGAAAGTAAATTATTTCCAAACGGCAAAGAATCTACCTTGACGGACGAAATATATGGACGGACATAGTTAGACATATGATACTTTCCCGATTATCAGTCAGCATAGTTACAAATAATATACTAGTAACACACAGTTATGATTCGTGTTTATGATATAGGTATAATACTTAAATATGATACTTAGTTTCGATATAAACTCTAACCTACGCATGCAAAGCCAGGAGCATCTTGTATGTACATTAAAAGAGAACTTACTAAAAAGTAATTTTTCCGTATCCGCCAGCCTATGTCGTGCAGTGGGCCCTTGAGGTCGTACCGTCCGTCACCTCGCAGCGCAATCGACACCGTCTGCAACGCTTGCTCTGAAATTGGACACGGGCCGCTAGTCTAATATTATTTATTCTAATATGATACTTCAAGTTAATTGATAATTTTGATTAGTAAATGCATCAGCGATTCAGCAGAGGATAACGGTATGGTTTTTCCGTTTGATATTCTCTTACGTTAAAGCTATAGAATATAAGGAAATTATGTACTATAGGTACTAGTTATATGTGCATTTATACAATCTGAGTTTGAATTGGTATATTATCCTGAAAGGGGGTAAAGCTACTCCCCAAGGTAGACAATGTGTTTTCTACGACATTTCTAAATTAATAGTTTTTCATTGAAGAAATGCCATGTAAAGTTTACGTTATTATTTTCCCCAAACGCTTCGAAGATAGCCCTAGCGCAGCTGGGTGTAGTTGAACTTCGTCCTTGATATTTCGACGACCTGTGTTTAGAAACTCTCGTAGCGATCGCACGTGCAATTTTGTGAGTGGATTTCTTTTTTAGTATGGAGGTTTGGAAACACGGAGTTTCAAGTAAGGCTCTCACAACTTGTGGGCTATCACGGCCCAGTCCCCCCCCCCCCCCCTTCCCTCTTTGGGATAACATACCAATTCAAACTCACCTTGTATAGTAAACAGGTGGTATACAGTATACATACAGGTATTGTACCGAAAGTCTTAACAGATTGGATGTTAAAACTACCGCCCATACAGATCAGCTTTGAAACCAATATGCTGATATTGAATAATTATTAGTATCACGTCAATTGGCTAATAATATCGCTATAAGTAAGTATATACTTATTAGTTTACTATAAGTTATTACTATACCTACTATTGAGCTAAGATATTAACCAGTTTAGAAGGTATAGAATGATAGGCGACTAAATATAGTTGAATATAACTTTAGGCTTGCAGTTTGTTGCAATCAAGAGTCGCAATTTTTTAAATGTCTTTCAAAGACTTCTATGTATACACTATACACTTCTATGTATATGTGTATGTAGTACATATACCTCTTTGATGTCTTTATGGAGTGTGTCATCTTTGGACCTGTACTAATAGATGTTCTATACTGCAGCGCAAGTCAAACGGTGCACAAAACGTTTGCTCTTACCAATATGTGTAATAAACATAATACCCTTAGGGACCGCGCTTTGGCATTTGCCGGACCGAATATAGTGTGTAGCGCCCCTTACTACACCTACTTACTAAAATAGAAATCTTTCTTTGTCACATGTTCTTATTGGAGATCTGTTTATACTAGAGTCTAGACTAACATTAGGAATCAAAATGACCTTCAATGACAATTTATAAAGATTGTCACTAACACATTTTCAAGGTTCCTATGTGTATAGTTGCGAAATAAAGTAAGTATGCTGATGTATAGAATTAGCCAAATGAGTAAAACCTTGAAATTATGGATTTTAAATATGTACATATGGATATGTCCTGTCTTAATCTGCATTACAATAAAATCAGTAATTTACACTAACCCTGCCCTCGTATTCCTGCCCAACATAACCAAACATAGATTGGATGGATTCGATTTTAGTCTTTTTAAATTGAAAAGGCTAATGTAGTGTACAAGTATGTACAATTGTACAATGTCCACCGCAGTATGCCCCATGTTATGTACAATGTAATGTATGCAACATCCCCTGTTATATTTTCTGACATCTTGTTTGAAGTACTCTACACACCATTCAATCTGTCATTCAATTTATCGCATCAATCTGTTGAAAACAGGCTAATTACATCGTGTGAAATATGTGTTGCGGCTCCAACGAATTTTCCACAGATTGAGGAGACAAATTGAATGGTGTGTAGAGTACTTTAGCCCCAACACAAATGAATGAACGATTAGATAATGAAAGACAGCGCAGGGAAACCCCCGCTATGGACAAATGGCGCGCGCGAGTGGTCAGTTGATAACGGCCAATAAAGCGATAGAATTCTTTGAAATCCACAAAATAAGAAATCTGTAGGTACTTAATAAAAATTGTGTATAAAAATTTGGCCTATCCAAACCCATTTTGATGTTTAAACCATCATCATCGTCTAAACATACATTTTATTTATTTATTTATTTATTTATTTAAATAAACAGACAACGGTCTATTGGTTTTGTAGTATCAGTAGTGGTATGGATATAATTATGGTATCACAAGAATTATGTACCTACTTATTATTATTTACCTGCAAATAATGTAGAGTAGTTATTGGGGTCCAGAAAACTCCTCACATGCAGTGATAGCGCCAATATTTGATGCTTCAGGACTTCATTTATGTAATTCTGAAACAAGTACTCATGTTAACTTCACTCACAATTACACTATCAATATGTATGTTATAAAAACACAACTACATAATGTTATAAAAAAGTAAAAAAAACATTGAATTATTTAACATAGAACAGCAGTGTGATACTGAAAAATTGTAATACCTAACTGTATAAAATGTGCAATTTCTGCAAAATTCATAATTTTCCAGGATAAAAAGCAGCCTTCGTATTGAAGCAGTCTTTGTGCAAACATCCAAATTGGATCAACCCTTTTTGGAGTAAAGCCACAGAAGAAACACAGCATTTCACATGATAGTAGAATTCAATTTTTTTATGCGATTGAATGACGTGACGAGCTAGTATTTGTAAGATTCTCTAATTTTTTTAACGGGCAAATTGCCTTTATTACTGCTAGATTCTCTTAGTAAAAAATCACAAGGCAAAGTCCGGTCCCAACGGAAGACCAGCGCTGGTTGTACGACCCGCACCATGCTGAGTTGGGACCGATTCGTGGCAACGGGCAACAAATGTTTACTATTATTGATTGTAGTACTTAGTTTGTAACTTTGCGTTGTTTTTGTGCCTTTTGTCAGGAATAAATATTTTCTATTCTATTCTATTCTATTCTAAGTATAACCATAGTAGGATAGTAGGTATTTATTACCTGTAAAGCAACTTGTCTTTCTGCAATGAAAGTAGGTTGCATATTTCCTATAAGTTTCTTAGGTGGTAGTGGTAGCTCAATGTTGGACTGTTGCAGAACAGCATGCAATGCTGCAAAGTCTCTGAAGCGGCGGGAAACATTCCACTTGTTATCTTTAGTTGGGCCTCTTTGTACTCGCAGAGTGTATTCCTGTTTAAAAAATATATCACCATTATACTAATTTTGCACATACATACTTCCCTCTTTAAAAAAAGTTAGCAACACTGTCTGTCATTTCAGAAACTATTCTAAGATCCATATTGTACAACTAGAGGCAGCCTCCAGTTTCACTTATATGTTTCTTCACAGTATCCATTTCTACCCCTAGGGGGTTGAATTTTCAAAAGCCCACTCATTACACAACTTCTGCATAAAAATTTGATGTTAGGTCTCTATTCTAAGTCAATAATATTAGGTCTCTAGGATCAGCAATTGGGTCACTCAGTCAGTCACTCAAGTCATAGCCATATTATTGGTATAGATAATGATCAGTCATACCACCCTCCTCTCTTCGAACTACAACTTCAACTCTTGGTTAATGGCCTCTGTGGTGTTGCGACCCCACCCAAATTCTGCCCAATATCAAGTAGACCAACAAATTCAAGAAAGAACTATTCTTTCTCGGATTTGTTGGTCTACTCAACATTGGCAGAATTGTAGTAGACCAACATATCCAAGAAAGAACTATTCTTTCTTGGATTTGTTGGCCTACTTAACATTGGCAGAATTGTGGTGGGATGGCAACACCACAGATACCATTAACCAAGAGTTGAAGTTGAAATCAATGCAATATTTTACCAGCTGAAAGCTAAATTTCTACTTCCTACTAATATAATATTACCTATAAATGGGAAAGATTTTCTGTGTGAAGTGTGAATGTTTCTTACCATTTATCTCTGTAACTACTGAACCAATTTTGATGAAATTTTGAATGTCAATAGCTTATATGCTGGACTAATACATAGAATAGTTATTATCCGCGGGTGAAACCGCAAGGTACAACTAGTTTTTCATAAAAATATATTAATGATTAAAAGCTAAAAGCTCTACTGGCATCTGTTCAGCCAACATTCTTTGGATTAATAAGGCAATATGATATGGAGTTTTTCTAGAACATGGGCCTTACTTTGGATAAGACATCTTGGAAAAAACATTGGTGTGCCATTTATCTTAATTATGAGCTTCTTTGATATAAAATTTCTAAGTCAAAGTCAAAAACTTTATTGTTTATAGGCTATTTTTAGCACAAGTCAAAATGAGATTAAGCACTATAACATACTTTGATTAAGTTAGTGTAATATGCATATAAAATTACAATAACGTAATAGAGTGGATAGTTCTGAATTCTGGTTACTTTACGTTAGGATATTTAATAAGTGAGGTGCTACCAGATACATAAAGCACATTGCTTCTAGAGCGCTCAGGAAAAGAAAGTGCCTTTTAATTATAAAAAAATTGCTGTTAGAGCTCGGAATAAATATGCCAGTAATATAATAATAATAATAATAATGAATAACGTGAAAACCATGATTGATATTGACTTACTGTATGTTTGTTGATGTTTTGTGCATTTTCAACGGTGCAAACAAGTTTTTCAGTGTCATCTACGGTAGCTTTATTATGGGAATTCTTATCGAACAAAGCCATTGCGCTATGTGCATACGACCATTTAATGTAGTTATATTATTCATATACACTTCACAATATTCAATAATAAAACACCGTGTTTTTAATAAATTCCCTTGGTTATTCGAAAAAATTCTTGATGAATGAATGAAAAACCAAAGAGTATAAAATAAACGCTATGAAAATTGAAAAACGAAATGAATGACGCAGGACAGCTGATTGACATACGTAGGGATGTTCCGATACTAGTAAATACGAGTAAGTACTTGATACTTTTCTTTCAATACCAAGTACTTTCGGTATCGAATGATTCTTTCAATACTTACTCGGTGTCAGAAAGAAAGTACTAGTATCAAAACGAATGAGCACTGCCAAGCAAAACTGGGTAGAGTCACCAAAAATTCAATACCAAGCAACCTTAATAACTATAATTGTTTTAAAGTAGCTTAATATCGATTAATTTTAAATCAGTTAGCCTAAAAAACTGATTTTTTAAACATATATTTTGACCTAAAATAATCCCATTGTTAATTTTAGCAGTTAAGTCGGAAAAACCCTACCCCTACAATTCGTTTCACTTTTATAAGCTGTAATGGTACACTCTTTTTTGTTTGTGTTGTAGTGGCAATAAATTGATTTTTTATTTTATTTTTTTATTTTTAAAAACAAAAAAACGTGGTGGCTACAATGAGATAACATTTGTTAATATCATGGTTTTATATTAATGAAAAATAATGTATCGATATGAGTAGGTATCGATACTTTAAGTGTATTTATATGTGTAGTATCGAAATAATGATTAGAGTTCTACTCATATGGATAGGTATCAATACTTTGGTGGTATCGGAACATCCCTAGACATACGCCCATTCGTCAAAACTGAAAAGTCAAACCACAGATTAGAGAAAAAAACAAACTCGGTGAGTCAAACCCATACTTCCTTGGTCTGAGGTCAAACCAAACCAAACAGCTGGCAATGACAGATTAACACGTTTCGTTTAGCATAACAACCTATACTTATAGCTTTGAATAAGTATAGAAGTAATAATTTGATTATTACATTTATTTTACATACAATATGAGTGAGAAAGATTCTGTGTAAAAATTAATAAAATATAAGTAAAGGCTCCTAAGCTTGACGACTGACTTCATTCTACTTATACGGGGCTTAGTCTTAGGATACATAGTTACGTAAAATGGAACGTCTTAGGGCAACACAATGACCAACAAAGTAATAATAATGTATAATCTTACGTTATTTCGTACATTTGCATTCTCAAAAACAAGCACTGTTTTTATTAAAGATTTATAATTATTTTTAATTGTTTATAGTATAAAAGACATTTTTGACTCAAAAATTATTGAATTTGTGCGTTCTAAAACCACCTCAATACAGTAGAGTAATTTTGCATTTATTTTAATGAGAAATGTTTTGCCCAGCTGTATAATGACAAAATGTTTCCTAGATTATTTTGTATAATATGAGATATTGAAAATTTGGTATTACAATATTCATAATTATATTAGTTAACAAAAAAATTCTTAATTTTCTATTCAGTTTTCGATCGCACTATCAATGCGGATAGACCACAGATAGGCAACAACAGATAGGAGCACTTTGTTTTTTTTCTCTAATCTGTGCCTAGGAGTAATATGTGTTCTGTGGGCAACAATCAATTTGGTCACTTCCGGAACGAACGATTTGCGAGCGGAGAACCATCACGGGCCTTCTGTCTGCCATTGATAAAAAGAGTTTGTGAAAAATGTCGCTGATCTCCGCTCGTATCGCTGGCACGGTGGCCAGGCGCCTCCCAAATGCCGCTAGCCAGGTATTTGTCCATTTAATATTGTGATAAAAGTAAACTTTACCATGAATCATCGAAATCACACCGGGGTGATCATGTCACGGAGTGTTCTGCACCCCGATTTATTGTGAATCTCCAACATTTGCTGATAATTCTGTCATTATATAAGTAATATAATCATAACAGGAATATTTCCTTTCATCACCTATCCATTTTTCTTTACCTAGGTTGTAATAATTCTACGTTTGGTGTTATGTAATAATGGGCGATCGGTATTTTTTATCAGTTCAAAATGCGGTTCAGTGACAAAATTCGTGATAAATGACCATAAAAGGTTGGACAAATAGTGATGACAAGTGATGTGAGATAAGAGATGTAAAAAGAAAGTGATTTTTTTGGTGATGTGAAGTCGAGTTTTGGTTATGTGTTGGCAGGTAGCGAAGGTTGCGGTCCCTGCCGTGTCAGTGGCTGCGCGCAAGCTCCATGTCTCCAGCACCCAGAGAGCCGCTGAAATCTCCACTATCCTGGAGGAGAGGATCCTGGGTGCCGCACCCAAGGTTAGTGTTGTCATGTTACATAAACCCATCCTGCCTATAACCAGTTATAGGTTATCTGGAGTTATGTGGTATAATAATATGAAATATATGTTTGAAATATTGGTTGTTGACTTCAGTTATTGAAACTCATTTGCATTCAACTATCTCATGTACTTTTTTTTTCTAAGTGATTATAAATATAACTAATTTAGCTTTATATCATGTCATTCAGTGAATAAAAAAACAATTGTAATTTTATGCTAAGGGCAGTAAATGCAGTTTTACACCTCTACTGATTCATATATCTGCAATGTTCATAATTATTATTAATGACTGTGGATGTGTTAAACCTTATTCATATTGAAGAAATTTAAGTAGCTAGGTATGTCTGATAATCTCATGTGTTACTGTGTCTGCCAAATAGAATGGGAATGGTATTGATCCATGACCTATTTACTTACAAGTTCATTCAACTTACTGCATTGGAATCTGCAGTCATACATATCTATAATACTAACTTCTAGTGTACTCAATAGTAACAACATGAATGTGAATGAGTTTTAAGTTACGAAAACTGTACTCTAAACATCTCAGCTTAAAGAACACATATGAGTGTTCTTTGGTTTTGGGTGCACAGTTTTCATTCATAAATCTATTGTTATGTGGTATGTCAACACTTCCCTGATTAATATATGCATACACTACAAAGATCAAGTTAATGATAAGTAAGCTGCAGAATTAACAAATTATTAATTTTATATTTATTTCTGTACATAGAATTACATTGTTACAACAATGCATATTCAAAGATTGTAAAGTGAATAAGAAATTCTAAAGGTAATTTCAAAAACAGAAACTAGAATAATCGTAATATAAGCTCCATCAGGTACATTAAGTAATTCCTCGTATAATTTACAGGCTGATTTGGAAGAGACCGGCCGTGTGTTAAGCATTGGTGATGGTATCGCCCGTGTCTACGGTCTTAAGAACATCCAGGCTGAGGAGATGGTGGAATTCTCCTCCGGTCTTAAGGTTTGTACACATTCTATGTTACCAATGTTTTTTTGAAGTTATAGATGATTCAAGAGGACATGTATTTATCATCATCATCATCATTATCAACAGCCTGAAGTAGTCCACTACTGAACATAGGCTTCCCCCAAAGAGTGCCACCTTGAGCGGCTGCTCTCCTCCTGCATCCGTAGGATCCCTGCAGTTTTCACCCGGTTGTTGATCCATATAATGGGGGGCTGGCCTACGCTGTATCTTCCAGTTCGTGGTTGCCACCCAAAAACCTATCAACCCTTCCCCAACCTTCCCCATCGGTGGTCAGTTCTGCAAGCGATGTGGCCTGCCCATTGCATGTATTAGTATGAATGAAAAATTGCCATAAACCATTTACAGTGTTATTGTCATTTTTTAATGAATTCATATTGTTCATATTAGGAATTTTTACATGTTTTCTGTTAGAATTTGCTCATAATTTATTTCTCTTACAATATGTACATTCTTACATCTGATTTTTTAACTGATATTACAAGCAGTGCTCATAGCGAAGCTTGTCTGGCCATTTGTAGTCTGGATGTTTGTTCCAGTTGTTGTTGTAAGACAAAAGTATTTAAGTTATATCGGATAAGCTTTTGGGCTGCTTAACAAGAGCACACAATAGGGTCTTCTACTCAATTTAAAAAATAGTTTTAAACTGATAGGAATCGTCATAAATATGTGCAAAAATATTATTTCCCAGAATTACAGTTGTTAAGCCTCAATATTTTCGTTGTTTTTATTTTAAATATCGTCAAAAACGCGCGAAACCTAAGATGGCCATTTTGTGAGTAAGTAAGTAAACAAGGAACCTTTCAACTGATCAGTCAAAAAAGTTTTTAACTTACATAAATTCTACTTTTATTGTGGCAAAAGGCTCAGATGAGAACAGCCGGTATGTTGACTTTGACAAAAGTGTACTTACTTAGGGCGCCCGCGCTGTGCATAGGCGTTTACGGGTCACGTGATATGTAGATATAAATCGAGATTTTATTTAATTAATTTACAATATAAACGAGTCATTATAAAATGACTAAAAATATATTTTGACTTTTTTTTTCTATGACATAGCACTAGACCATAAATTGGTTATGGTATAAAACCCTATTCTTTAACCAGGCTAGCCTCTTACCTATAAGTATACAAAAAAAACTAAATTGTTCATAGGGCATGGCCCTCAACTTGGAGCCCGACAACGTCGGTGTTGTCGTATTCGGTAACGATAAGCTGATCAAAGAGGGTGACATCGTGAAACGTACCGGTGCTATCGTAGACGTGCCAGTGGGAGAACAGATCCTCGGCCGTGTGGTGGACGCTCTGGGCAACCCTATTGATGGCAAGGGACCCCTCGGCACCAAGACCCGCATGCGTGTCGGTATCAAGGCCCCCGGTATCATTCCTCGTGTGTCTGTGCGCGAGCCTATGCAGACTGGTAAGTGAAGCCCTACTTTTATTTTATAAGATATGCCAGGCTAGACTAGACTTAAACTGCCATACCTAAAGTCTGTATGTGAACTTTATTACTTTGGTATAATATGTATATACAAATATATGTATGTGTAATATATGAAGAGAAAAGGTTTATTTTTAATCTGAAAACTTTGGTGCTATTCAAGTAATTTGATAAGCATAAGATAAAGTAAAAAAATCCAGATTGACTGGTTGATAATGCTTCATAGCATTAAGTCCGCCTTGTACATTTATTTTTGTGCTAAAGAATAAATAAATAAATAAATAAAATATTAATAATATTCACTCTTTAAATGATTATAATTTCGTCATATCTTTAGTGTACAACTATTTTGTAAAAAGTACTGTGTAAATTTCCGGTTCTTAACGTCTCTGCCATACGAAATATTTTAATCTACAGAACATGGGTTCGGGTTTCAGATAAAGATGTGTAGGTTGTGTCCCCCTCATAATCTAGAAGGCATAATAAGTGGTGAAATTGCCGCAGAAGCCACTAACTAAGATTCAATTCAATTCAATTCAAAATTATTTTTAATGAATACGTTCCAAATTACAGGTATCCCAATTTCACTGATATTTACTAGCTGTTATTACATTACTCAGGTATCAAGGCTGTTGACTCTCTCGTGCCCATTGGCCGTGGTCAGCGTGAGTTGATCATCGGCGATCGTCAAACCGGCAAGACTGCCCTCGCCATCGATACCATTATCAACCAGCAGCGTTTCAACAAGGGAACCGATGAGAAGAAGAAGCTGTACTGCATCTACGTCGCCATCGGACAGAAGAGGTCCACCGTTGCACAGATTTTGAAGAGGCTGACTGATGCTGGTATGTTTACTTGTGACTACTTTTTTATTAGCCTGTAATTGGCTACATTTCTCTTAATGTAATTTACACTATGAGGTACACTTAGACAGCCGAAACTCACTGTTAAGCGCTTGGCGGCACATCCTGAGGCTGGCCAAGAAATCAACAGAAAATGTCCTAAGAACATGATGCGGTATCATCATGATATTTTCTTTCAGTGAAACTCACGAATTGGCAACCGATAGATTGCAAGTCTATGTCACTCCCACCTGAAAAGATATCATGCTTTTATTGAGTTATCAATTTAAAAAAAAATGGCGTGTCCAGAATTATTGTAATTTGGAACTGAATTATAACTATACCAGTATGTTTTCCGTCTATACAACATACGCAATTGGGAAAAAGTAATCCTGTCAAAATATGCAATAAAATCGCTTTTAGACATAAAATGTTAGTTCTTTATTTTATTTTATTTTTATTAATCACAAAGCAGATTACAAACACTTATCACAACAATAGTTTCATACTTACAAATAGTTCGGAGCTAGATTGTAACCCTAAATTATGTGAATACAACAGCACTATGTAGTTTTATATTATTTTAACAGGAAATCTATGTTTTTTTTTTGTTTCATTTAAAATAATTATGTACATACAGTGAAGAAAAAAAAAATGCTAATAAAATTGTTAAGTATGATTTACATTCAGATGAGAAAACTGTATTGCCCTAATACACTTTACAAACCTCCCAAGATTGGGGTCAAATATGTCTATGATTTTGTTCTTTAATGCCAACTCATTATAAAGACGACACATTCTTGTAAGCGGATTATAAAACGATGTATTGTTTTTATATATTTTTAAAGCAAATGATAGAGGACTGCGAGGAGTTCTAAGAGCGATTTGCATGTAGTGCAGTGAAAGTCCATGATACCTAAGTCTTCTATCTCGCACGGATTTCGAAACTTTTGAAGATAACGTCGTTACAAATATTCAACAAAAATTCAGTAATTTAATATATCTTTAAAACGGTGGTCTTGCGTGTATGACTCAGGCAGGTATCCTATCATATCGTATCATGGACCCTATATGACTAAGTTGGGAATCAAAACAGCATCTAGAAATGGAGTAGCTACAAGAAAATGTCCCATGCCCATGCTATACCATCAAATCGTATGCTGTTGTTCAGGTGCCATCAACTACACGATCATCGTGTCCGCGACGGCCTCCGACGCGGCGCCCCTGCAATACTTGGCGCCGTACTCTGGCTGCGCTATGGGAGAGTTCTTCCGTGACAACGGCAAGCACGCGCTCATCATCTACGACGACTTGTCCAAGCAGGCCGTCGCTTACCGTCAGGTTTGTAATCCTTTTGCCTTACGAATTCTAATCCTATTTTGTCATGGGGTGGCAAGGCCTGCACTGATATCCCGCTTGGGGTGAATTGTACATTCCCCCGCCAGCATCTACCCAAGCCAGCCCAGCTCCTTAAAGTAACAGAGTGTGGCTTTGGGGTGCTGGCACAAGAACATTTCACGATTGTCAAAAGCACTTGGCGTCCACTGCTGAACATAAGCCTCTCCCATGGGAGGGAGAGTTGCCATAATCACCATGCTTGGCAGACATCTTGGTGATCACAGTTGGTTACAATGAAGACTAGGGAGATTGCTGCTGCTCATTCCCTGCATATTCTCTTAGCCATCTTTTATGGCAGACAGAGATGGGGTGGTCCTATTCTTCCGGCATCACACGGCATCCCACACTTTTTACATAACTAGTCATACACAACCCTCTTTACGCATTTTTTTATGCTAAAATGTTGCCGCAGAATGTATGATCTGCCATTGAGTACCCAGTCTTTGTTTGGGTGTGGAGACATCCTGAGCTGATTCACACAGGAATTTTGCAGAAGTTCTAAGTGATGGTGACCTCATAACATCAAGTGGGCTTGAATGTATGTAAAAATTAATATAAACAAGTAAAATAAATTAATTTTCAGCAATGCGGCACAGCCAAAGCTAATCTTATATTTATCTTTTTGAGTAACTGGTTATAAAATTCAATTGACTGATCATTATTGGTATAATTAGGTTTTTGCTGAATTTTTATTTTGATTTTATATTATTTATTTACAGTCAAAATGTAAGTAATTTGTTTAGTTTTAGTAGAGTTACACTAGATATTCCTGAATGATTTTGTAACTGGTTATAATTCTTGTGTTCAGATGTCGCTGTTGCTGCGTCGTCCCCCGGGTCGTGAGGCGTACCCCGGTGACGTTTTCTACCTCCACTCACGTCTGCTTGAGCGTGCCGCTAAGATGTAAGTATATTTCACTGGTAAAAGTCAAACAACAGCACGGGTAACATGAGCGGTAGAAACCGACATATCCAATTAACAATTACGCGGATCACGTCTTAAACCTTATGTTGCGGTTTCATGGGCCAAACGCTTTCTCGAGGGAAGAGATATGTCGCATTTCTACAGCTCATACTAGCCATGCTGGAATAATTTTATTGATTGCTAATAGCTATTTTACAGACAAATACTACAAAATTAACATAATAAAACATAGCTAGCTGGGTAAATGAGACTATGAACTGTTCTCAGTCTAGAAAAGTTTTTTAGGCTGTGTGATGTCTCAAGATGAGGCCGTGACGCTTAACGCCAGGCGAATGACTAGCTCGTCACGCCATTTATTTACATTTAAAAATAAATTTGTGCCATATAAAATTGAACATGAGCTATCCTACAGATTGCGCCAATTTAAGCTTTCATAACCAATAGAATCAACTGCTGTTCTCTATTGTCTCTATGCCAAATATTATATCTCTTTTGTTTGCATGCTACTGTTTGGCGGAATAACAGGCAAAGTGGTGGTACCTATTTAGACACCCACCACCTAGTTAATAGCTTGTTTTCTAATTTGTAATAATTCCACAGGTCCGACAAGCTGGGCGGTGGATCTCTCACCGCTCTGCCCGTCATCGAGACTCAAGCCGGTGACGTGTCCGCTTACATTCCCACCAACGTGATTTCCATTACCGACGGCCAGATCTTCTTGGAGACTGAGCTGTTCTACAAGGGTATCCGACCGGCCATCAACGTCGGTCTGTCCGTGTCGCGTGTAGGATCCGCTGCGCAGACCAAGGCTATGAAGCAGGTGAGAGGTGTTAGAAAATAGGGTAGCTTGAAGTTGTTGGCTATAACGTTACCGTTAGGGCCTAATGTAACTACATCTAGGTGACGGTACAATGGTGAGGGCTAGGCTCCAGAGCTTAGAGCACCGTCGTAAAGTTGCCAGCCTATCAGTGTTCTACAGGTTACATTTCGGTGAGTGTGCTGCGGAGCTACACAATCTAATTCCACCATCTCCGTTTCACCATCGGACGACAAGATGTACAGCTACACGCCATCCATTTATGGTTGATATTCCTTCAATTTGCACAAAGCGGTTTGACTCGACATTTATAAACCGAGCAGCCAAGGAATGGAATACTTTACCAGCGTCTTTATTTCCCGATAAGTACAATCTGGAGCTCTTCAAGTCACGAGTGAATAGGTATCTTCTAGGCAAGCATGTACCATCGTAGATCGCATCGTCACTTCCCATCAGGTGAGAATGCGGTCAAATGCGGGCCTATTTAGTTGTAAAAAAAATCTTCTCTATGTGAAACTTTGACAAGATAGGTACGGTAATGATAACACAAGTTTTTTTTTTAGAAAATTGTCCATCTAGTTTGAAAGAGTTAAAAAAAATAATCATGCACATAGTTTGACATTCATTTGACCTCCATCTTGTTGGTAAACTATTTTGGGATAACTATTGAACGTTGGACTGAGTGACAGTTGAACTTATTATTAACATGCCAATTCAGTCCTATCTTCACATTTATTTTGGTGATCAAGTTCTACTACTCCTTTTAACTTGTGAAACACTTGAGAAAATTGACATTAAAAAAATCCACAGCATGGGTAGTATGAGCAGTAGCTTTCCATAGGGTCCACTCGTCCAGTGGACGTAGCCTTCTCGATCCTCTTATCCCGGCAACGGCCCAAGCCTAGGCTCGTACCCCAGGTGTGCCCTTGTGCTAGTTGCCTCCCGCATAGCTCCAACAGCATAGCCCGTTCAAAAAAAAAGCATAAGCAGTAGAAATCGACATATTCAATGAACGATCACGTGGGTCGCGTCACCTAAACCGTTTCTTGCGTTTTCGTTGGTCAAACGGTTTCTCGAAAGAAAAGATAATCTCGATTTCTACAGTTCATGCTACCCATGCAGGACCCTAATTCTGTATGACCACTTTACGATTCCTTACTTCGAATTCCACGCGAATTCCTTGTCTTATATAAGAAATCTGCAAAAATCTATTCTCTATGAAATGGAAACAAAACCGCGCGAAATGAATTTGGAAATGACGCGATTTGAACTGTCAAAAATCATAATGTTCCACTGAGACACGTTCCGAAACATCAACACGTCAAAAGTTACCACCACTTAATATATCAATATTTATTCAAATTAAAAATAACATAATGTAAAGAGAAGGTATTTCTAATGCTGTGACACGATTTGAACAAGACACGATAACGACGTGGTTTCGTATCGTGTGGAATCAAAGTTTTCATACAGAATTAGGGCCCAGGTCACTGAGAAAACGCACAAAAATAGTACAAAATCTGACTTAAAACTTTCAGTAGTAATGTCACTGCTTTTAATGTTCTCAACATTTCTATTCTATTTAAAAGATGTTGAAGGGGCCCATTTCAGGGTTCCGTACCCAAAGGGTGAAGCGGCCCTATTGCTAAGGCTCCACTCTCTGTCTGTCACCTGGCTATATCTCATGAATCATGATAGACAGTTGAAATTTTCACAGATCATGTATTTCTGTTGCCGCTATAACAACAAATACTAAAAAACAGAATAAATAAACATTTAAGGGGGCTCCCATACAATAAACGTGATTTTTTCCTCTTTTTATAGATAAATGGTACGGAACCCTTCGTGCGCGAGTCCGACCCGCACTTGGTCGGTCTTTTATTATAATATTTTCCTCTTTTTGACTGTCAAGTTGTAATGCTTTTATAATTCTTGATACAGACCCTATAAGGGGGGGGGGGGTAAGAAAGAAAACACTAGCCTCTATCCGTTAGTGTCTTTAATTCTGTTTTACACAAAAGTTGTTCCTTTCCGAAGGAGGCTAATATCTACTGTTTAATATTACTAAGGACTATAGTTGCTAATAATATTTTATGATATTTTGGTAGGATACATTCACAAATGGAAGGTGTTGGGCGCCTTAGAATATACAAATGTAGTGCTGGCCAGCTATTATGAGACCCAAGAGGGGTGTGGTACGAGCTAGTAGAACATTCCTGCTTTGCAACCAGATAGCTAAGTTAGTTGGTAATGGACAACACAAAGTATAAAGGAACGCGATCAACCAGCTACCATGCTGGCCGACCGTGATACCGTAAGGAGCGCGATGGTGTGGAGGACTGAACTGGATCCAGGGAGATGCAGACGGCGGGTGTAGACCCGTAGGTAAGGGGCCGTTGCCTCCCGGAGCCTAGCAGGTCAGCGCAGACCGTCGGTGAGCTCGGAGAGGGGCGTGCCAGGAGTTGGCACGACCCGAGTAGAAGAGGAGTAATAAAAAAAAACCCCTGTAGAGGGGTTTTTCTTTACTCGTGGAGGTGAGACGCAGGCTCACGATGGGCGCGGTGGAGGCGGGCACCCGCCTAAAACGAAGGCGTCGCGGCAGCGGCCAAATGGAGGCAGCGACTTGCCGCGACCAGTAATTATACGTAGGGCACAGCTGCCTGCAGCAAAAGAAGGAGTTAGCTTGGTGGCCGAGGAGACGCGCCAAACTGTCAGGAGCTGCGCCCACGCCGATACCAAAGAAAACGAACCACTCGAAGTTTCTCCGATCTTCCTTTTTCAAAGGAGAACCGTCGCTCTAACTGGGCGGATTTGCGTCACCCTATCTCGCCCCCCAGCCTCTGTCGAATTTTCTCGAAAAGTCCTTGCCTGCGTCCCTGACCACAAAAGTCACCACTCCGCATATCGCCAAAAGCGAAAGTCGAGCGGCTGAGTCAAGGACTAGATCTTCCCACAAGAGCCTTCACGACAGTGGTGGTTATTTAACGATATTTCTCGTGTTCTTTGCGTAAAATAAATTATTTATTTATGTGCATTTTAGCTATGCAAATAAACAGAAAATTAGTGAAAATCCCTTGGTTTGTAGGTTTTTCTTTGTTTAGGGTCACCCTGCGATCACGTCATATGTCAACTTCAATTTGACGTCTTGTCAGCCGACAGTGACAGTGACGTTTCGGTGTGGATTAAAAAGTTATGGTCGTTGGTTTTTTCTCTAAATTGGCTCCTGTGAGATGGAGATTATTATAGAGATTTAGCCAATCCATAAAGAAAAACGATTGACTGTGATTGTGATCCAACCACAATAATTAAATTTATACAGAAGCGAAAAACAAGCCGTTACAGTACCCGTCCAACCCGGGTAGAATTCACGTAGTGAATTCGAACGGCTGTCCTCAGCCGGGAACTTCAGTTTCCAACAAAAGACAAACAAAACACCAAAACCATGGTGAAATATCTTTAAAAAAAATCATTTAGAAAGTTATTGAATCAGGTTCAGACCAGACACTAACGGATAAAAGGAATAACCTAAAGCTATATATTTCCACACCTACATGCAAAAGTAAATGGAAAATTGGAACAAAGACAAAAAACAACAATATAATGTTTGTAAATAAAGGAAATTGTACCACTGGCTTGGGCAAGGTGCATATGTATAGGAAATTAGATAAAGATATAATACATTGTAATAATTAGTCGCTATGAGATTAAATTTATTATATTACAACCCCGCAAAATCCCTATCTTATTATGTATTCAATATATACGAACTGGATTGTACTGCATTTACCCCGGGGTAATTATGAAATTGACTGGACATTAACCGAGAGTACAATTTGTCACAATTAACACCCGTTATAAGCAGGCTATTTGTCCTGCAAGGGAAATACCGGAGTTGACTGGAATGTTCGCCAAAGAACAACTAACCGTGAAAATCATGCTATCCCCCTAGTTGGTGTTGAATTGAATATCAGTGACTCCTTACTTGTTGTGTTAAGCTTCTTTATAAAGGAGTTCACATACCGCTCCTGTAGGCTTAAGTTTGTGTTATTGGCTTATTTTCGGAGTCCACATACCGCTCCTTTAAATGTAGTTTCCTACTAGTCCGCTTAGCTACGGAAGTAGGAATAGATTAAGTTCTGTTATCCGCTTAGCTACGGTTACAAAACTATCTAAAGTTCAGTGCTATAGGCTTCTTTATAAAGGAGTTCACATACCGCTCCTGTAGGCTTAAGTTTGTGTTATTGGCTTATTTAGGGAGTTTACACCGCTCCATAGATTGTTCTAATGACCTTAGTCTAGTGATGTTATAAACGTACATAGATGTGTGTATATAATATATATTTTAGATATTTATTAAATGGACTATTGGTAAAGAATGATTTTATTTTTATTTTATATGTAGATGCCAAGCCAGGGTAGAATAATTATTTAACCTATTGTAGAGTTGGGAAAAGGAAACAAATTATAAATTATGGTAACAACCCATGACCAGTCCTTCCTTAACCTAAATATTATTTACAAGGACTGAGTCATCCAGCTTCTTTTTTTTTTTTTTATCCATTTCAACCGTGATATCGAACCAAGAAAGAACCAACTCCCAGGACCAAACACAAAAGCAGCCTACTGCTGTCCGGGGGCACTGCTGTCTTGCCTAATATCCAACCTTTAACCTTATCTCCCTGTGAAACGAACCAAAAGTAGAGCCATCTCCCAGGACTACACAAAGGCGGCCCACCGCCGCCGTCCGGGGGTACTCCGAAGGTAGGTAGTTTGTAGAACTACCGGTAGGTAAGCAGTAACCAGTTGGATACTTACTGGTTACTGATTTGTCAGTTTTGTATAAAAAGTGATAGGTAATAGATAACTGGAGAAGGGTTAGAAAGAAAGGGGAAAGAGGAAGTTCACCTTGGCTTCATCGAAGAGTGATGACAGGAGGCCTACGGTGAAAATTGTGTTCACGATAATGGGGTTGAGATGCCCATTTTCAGAGGCTACTACTGTGTAGCGGGTAAAATACTGTTTAGGGACAGTGGAGAAGAAAGGTACCTCTGAAGTAGGTAAATAGAGTTTAGTTTTAGGTTCAAGTTAGTTTGAGGTTTTAAGGTCCTTCACATGCCAAATGCCTGCATCTCTGCCGTTCTCATCTACCAGCTCATATACCAACGGAGACTTTTTGGTTTTGATTCTACACTTGACATATTTAGGAGCCAGTTTTGCAGAGAAAAACCGACCCTTGTCACTGAGAGGGAAAGTTCTTTTCCAGACCGTTTGACCCACTTTGAGCTCCATATATCTTCTCCGCAGGTTGTAATAATGCGTGTTTTTGGCGTGCGCCTTCACCAGTTCCTCTTTTACTTTCCGAAAAATTCCCGAGAGCGCACCCAGTTGGCGTGCGTAATCTTCTCTGCGTGGGAAGGAAAGGTCTGAGAGGTCTAAGGGAGATGAGTCGTAGAGATCTCCATTTGGTACAGCCTCCCGCCCATGCATTAATAGGAAAGGAGAATATCCTGTAGCCTCACTGACGGATGTATTAATGGCAAACTCAATGTGGGGCAAATGTAAGTCCCATTCGCGATGGTCCTCCTTTATAAGTGAGGATATCGCAGTAACAATGGTACGGTTTTGGCGTTCCACCGGGTTAACTTGGGGACAATATCTAGGGCCTAAATGGATCTGGGGAACGTTGTATTTATGAAACAGGGCTTGTATCTCATTTCCAGTGAACTGAGTTCCATTATCAGAAATCACTGTTTGCGGGATCCCCTGCTTCATAAAGACGTCATTCTCCAGATGCCTGACGATATTGGCCGCGGTGGCTCGACGCAAGGGAAACAGCATCACATATTTTGTGAAGCAGCACATCACTACGAATAAGTGAGTGTAGCGGTTTCTAGAAACCGGAAAGGGGCCTGCCAGGTCTATACTCAATGTCTGGTTTGGCCTACAGCATTGTTTAGGACTACCCATCAAGCCTGGTGTAGTCCGATTCGGTATTTTATGGGATAAACATGTTTCGCATTGTCGCACGAAGTCAGCCACCTCCCTAAATAATCCGGGCCAGTAATACGCCAATGATATCTTTTTGAAGGTCTTCTGTATTCCCAAATGTGCAGAAGTGGGTAAACAGTGGTGTTCCTCAATTATTGTCTTCCGCTTAGACTGTGGTATCACTTCTTTCCATTGAAAATCACGAGCTAGAGTATTAGCTGACTTTGTGTAACGAAACAATCTTCCGTCTTTCACCATAAAATTCCGACAAGACAAGGGTTTTTGCACGCATTTAGTATAAACGCCGTCATACCAAGAATCACCAGTAGGGGTGAAAGAGTCCGTGGTTGCAATAGCTGCAACCGGCGTTACAAACCGAGATAAAGCATCCGGTACCACATTATCCTTGCCCGCTCGATGTTCGATCTCAAAGTTGTAAGGAGAAAGTCTGCAACCCCAGCGAGCTAACCTGCCGGTTGGGTTTGTTAGATTTAAGAACCATTTTAGGCTAGCATGGTCAGTCACAATTTTGAAAGGCTTGCTTCCTTCCAAGTAGGGCCTAAAATGTTCTACCGCAAACACCACCGCCAAAGCTTCCCGCTCCGTTGCTGAATAGTTCATCTCACATTTCGAGAGCGATTTGCTCGCGAAAGCAATTGGATGTTCAGTACCGTCCATATCCTGTGCTAACATCCCGGCGATGCCGTATGACGAAGCATCGCAATGCACAGAAAAAGGTTTGGAAAAGTCTGGGCAGGCGAGGATGGGGGCAGAAACTAGAGCCTGTTTTAGTTTCTGAAAGGAGTCTTCCGCTTCCTGGGACCACGCGAACGGAGGTGCCTTTTTCCCCGTGCTCGTCAATTTGTTCAAAGGCGCTGCTATTAGGCTGAAGTTTTTAATGAAACGCCTGTAGTAGGAGGCAGTTCCTAAAAACATCTTGACATGTTTTCGAGTGGTGGGGGTGGGGAACTCGAGTATGGACTGCACTTTAGCGGGATCTGTGTGCAAGCCCTTTTCGTCCACGACATATCCCAGGTATTTGAGTTCGCGTCTAAAGAATTGACACTTGGAAGCCTTTATTGTTAGACCTGCCTGCTTCAAACGATCCAGGACCTTTTTTAGGAGGTTTAGGTGGCCCTCGAAAGTCTCATGACATACTACTATGTCATCTAAATAGACGAAAACCCGGTTTTCAAAGCCATCCGGACCAAACAGTACGTCCATCAACCTTTGTTGGGTGGCTGGAGCACCAGTTAAACCGAAACACATGCGCTTGAAGTGAAATAATCCCCGTCCCGGGACCGTGAAAGCAGTTTTTTCGCGGGAGGCGGGGCTTAATTCAATCTGCCAAAATGCGGAGCTCAAATCTATTGAAGATAGGTATTTCGAATTCCTAAGACTGTCCAGGATCTGAGTAATGTATGGAAGGGGGTAGGCGTCATGTTTGGAGACTTCGTTCAACTTCCTACTGTCCAAACAGAACCGTAGTTCTCCCGTGGCTTTTGGGGTCATTAGGGTTGGATTATTCCACTCACTTCGACTGGGTTCCACTACGTCCAACTCTAGCATTTTGTCCAACTCCCGATGTAACTCTTTGAGTTTCTCCGGCGACATCGGGTAGTACCGCTGTTTGATGGGTTTCGCATCGCCCGTGTCGATAGTGTGTGTAATTAGGTTTGTCTTGCCCAAGCCTACCTTCTCGAATGCTATTTCGCCATAAGCATTGATGGTTTTCTCCGCTTGGTGGCGCTGCTCCGGAGTTAGAGTGTCCATGGGGTGAATATAGTTAATCTCGGCCACCGTGCGTATATCCCTGGAACATTTCCAGGGCAGTGTGTCGAGATCAGAAGGAGCCAAACCAAATGCCCGCCAGAAGTCCCAACCAAAAATAAATGAGGTTTTCACGTCTGGGATAACATGAAACTTTATAATTTTGACCGTGTCACGAAATACCACAGGTAAAAGCAGGGAACCAACGATTGATGAGTTAACCCCATTTACCGACTGAATCCTGCAGGAGTCCACACACGGAATCAGGGTGGCACCCAGATTCAAGAATTGTTCATGTGAGCTGTCCCCTATAATTGATATACTGGAACCGGAGTCCAGGAGCCCGTAGCACGGTTGACCGTAAACGTCGACAGTGAGAAATGGTCGATTATCAGTTTTTTCATTTCGGATTGTCGCTACTTTGTGTGAGTTAAAGAAGTGTTCTATTGTTTTTAACCAGTCCTGCCAATCTTTGGGGTCAAAATTGGGTGAGATGGCTGAGCCACAATCCGAAGATATTAGTTTTTTGGCTTAGAGCTAGTAGATGAAGTGGTAGTGTCAGAGGAGTGTTTCTGACATTGACATTGACAGGTGTGGGTTTTCACGTCCTGATTTTTTGTACAGTTTGGGCAATTTCCTGTAACGTAACCCCTAAGGCCACAGCGAAAACAGACTAGATATTTAGGTTCCTTGCAAGTTTTCAAGTTATGTCCTTTTACCCTACATCTTGGGCAGAAAAGAGAAGAAGACGCCGGCTGTGAAACTACCGCGGTCGCCGCTACTTGCCGGGTGTGAGATTGACCCTTGTATGCCAAGTCTGTCGCTAAAGTTTGCTTGGTAACCTTAGGCGGCTCTACAAAGTACTGGGTGCTAATTTGCTGCCTCTCCAACTCTTTGCACTTGTTCTTGAAGTCCTGCAACGTCGTAATGGGAAAGAGTGCCAGCCTATCCGAAAAAGCAGGGCGAATGTTCCGCCTAAGTATTCGCAGCTTCTCACCCTCACTCAAAGGTTCTCGCAGTCTGTTAAAGAAGTTCAACATGACCGAAAAGTATGCTGAAAAGGATTCATCAATACCTTGGGTTCGAGCTTTCAATTCCTCAAGTAACCTATAATCAAAATCAGGAGGTAGAAATTCGTCTAAGAGCTCCTGCTTAAGCTCCTCCCATGAAGATATGGAGCTACGGACACCCCTATACCATACCAGAGCAGAGTCAGCAAACAGTTCTGCCGCTGAACGGAAAACTTTTTTATAAGATAGTGAGCGGGATAAGATCAGTTCATCAAGTCGTTCCAAATAGGTTACAATACATGTAGTGCCATTGTACTTATGGTTAAGTGAGTTTATGTTCACAGGAGGGACATACATGACCCTACGGTGACCTTTCCTAGGGGCTGAGGGGCCACTATCAGTTGAAGAGTCTGATACTGGCTCCTCATGTTTAGAATGTACTTTTTTATAACGCCTAGTCACATATTCATTGGGGTCCAATGCTTGCGACTCATGAGGACTAGAGATCTGCACCTGGGTAACAGGATCCAGAATGTGTGTAACAGTAATATCCGACCTCTCTGTGTCAGACATGTTGTTCAAAGAATATTTTGTGTATTGTCTATTAAGTTTTAGGTTTTATGTGGTATTAATGCAGTAGGTTTGCCCTTAAATATGTATATTATGGAGCTTGTTAATAATTTTTATGATTTCCTATATGGTTGCAATGCAGTTTACAATAGTGTATCTTAATAATTTGTTGGTAATTATGATGTAACACTGTGTGAAAATAAAAGTTATTTTTCTGTTTTATTATGTTTTCTATAGCAATAATTCTTGCTAAACATGAACTTCCATACAGCCTAGACTGTATTACAGCTATTATGCTATGCAGTCTAGTGATGGTAATCCAATGTTTAACTTGAAAATAATGAAATGTTATAAGGTAATCTAGTTAGGTCACAGTTCCTACAAAAAATAAAAAAAATAGGACCTGTGAGTTAGGTACTTTTATTGTTATGAACTTGTTGTCAGACAATGTTTTCTAAGTTTATTCTTTTAGTACTTGGTATATTCTGTCTAATTTCAGTCAAACTTGTTGAATTTATTGTTGTAATACACTAATAACCTAGCTAGCTTTCTTATTACTATCTTAAAACTAAAGGTTGAAGAAAACAAAACACAAATTCCTTTTAATATTTGTTTTTCTTTGTTATATGGTTAGTAAGAGGCTAACCTACCTACCTAAGATTTTGGTTGCTAAGCCAGAATGAACTAACCAGTTGAAGCGCCACTGTAATGCTTTTATAATTCTTGATACAGACCCTATAAGGGGGGGGGGGGGTAAGAAAGAAAACACTAGCCTCTATCCGTTAGTGTCTTTAATTCTGTTTTACACAAAAGTTGTTCCTTTCCGAAGGAGGCTAATATCTACTGTTTAATATTACTAAGGACTATAGTTGCTAATAATATTTTATGATATTTTGGTAGGATACATTCACAAATGGAAGGTGTTGGGCGCCTTAGAATATACAAATGTAGTGCTGGCCAGCTATTATGAGACCCAAGAGGGGTGTGGTACGAGCTAGTAGAACATTCCTGCTTTGCAACCAGATAGCTAAGTTAGTTGGTAATGGACAACACAAAGTATAAAGGAACGCGATCAACCAGCTACCATGCTGGCCGACCGTGATACCGTAAGGAGCGCGATGGTGTGGAGGACTGAACTGGATCCAGGGAGATGCAGACGGCGGGTGTAGACCCGTAGGTAAGGGGCCGTTGCCTCCCGGAGCCTAGCAGGTCAGCGCAGACCGTCGGTGAGCTCGGAGAGGGGCGTGCCAGGAGTTGGCACGACCCGAGTAGAAGAGGAGTAATAAAAAAAAACCCCTGTAGAGGGGTTTTTCTTTACTCGTGGAGGTGAGACGCAGGCTCACGATGGGCGCGGTGGAGGCGGGCACCCGCCTAAAACGAAGGCGTCGCGGCAGCGGCCAAATGGAGGCAGCGACTTGCCGCGACCAGTAATTATACGTAGGGCACAGCTGCCTGCAGCAAAAGAAGGAGTTAGCTTGGTGGCCGAGGAGACGCGCCAAACTGTCAGGAGCTGCGCCCACGCCGATACCAAAGAAAACGAACCACTCGAAGTTTCTCCGATCTTCCTTTTTCAAAGGAGAACCGTCGCTCTAACTGGGCGGATTTGCGTCACCCTATCTCGCCCCCCAGCCTCTGTCGAATTTTCTCGAAAAGTCCTTGCCTGCGTCCCTGACCACAAAAGTCACCACTCCGCATATCGCCAAAAGCGAAAGTCGAGCGGCTGAGTCAAGGACTAGATCTTCCCACAAGAGCCTTCACGACAGTGGTGGTTATTTAACGATATTTCTCGTGTTCTTTGCGTAAAATAAATTATTTATTTATGTGCATTTTAGCTATGCAAATAAACAGAAAATTAGTGAAAATCCCTTGGTTTGTAGGTTTTTCTTTGTTTAGGGTCACCCTGCGATCACGTCATATGTCAACTTCAATTTGACGTCTTGTCAGCCGACAGTGACAGTGACGTTTCGGTGTGGATTAAAAAGTTATGGTCGTTGGTTTTTTCTCTAAATTGGCTCCTGTGAGATGGAGATTATTATAGAGATTTAGCCAATCCATAAAGAAAAACGATTGACTGTGATTGTGATCCAACCACAATAATTAAATTTATACAGAAGCGAAAAACAAGCCGTTACAAAGTTACAGTCAAATAATAAATTGCATGTAGGCTTTTTTTAGCACTTAACGTGATATTAGCAAAATTGTGGTAACATCTCCACAAAGGAGTTGAATAATTGAAGTCAGCATACTAAAACTGCAATATATTGCTCCCCAGGTGGCCGGTTCCATGAAGCTGGAGCTGGCTCAGTACCGTGAAGTGGCTGCGTTCGCTCAGTTCGGTTCAGATTTGGATGCTGCCACCCAGCAGCTGCTCAACAGAGGCATGCGTCTCACTGAGCTTCTTAAGCAGGGCCAGTATGTGCCCATGGCTATTGAGGAACAGGTAATGCTGATGGCACTACAAAGTTCATAGTATACAGAGGACGAAAGTTACTATAATTTGTTGAAAACTCAAGCCTGTTCATAGATTTTGCATTAAAAAAAAATTATGCTCTAGGTAGCATAGCACATAAGCATATCCTGCTTATGATGGAAAGAGGTCACTGTAGCCTATTGCCATCTGTAACACTAGACATGCCCCTAATGCGTTAGCATTGAGTTTGTATGATTATTGTTTGTTTGATTGTTGCATAATATTGTAATCAAAAGCATGTAAAGCTGCTGCATTTCATGTGTATGTATTCTCTTCTTATTAATCTATCACATATACACGAAATGTCCAATTTGCAGGTTTTGCTGAAATGTAAAAATATATGTCTTGTATGTATGCTACTGATTTCAGTTTTTTATCAAAACTTGAGACATCTTGAGACATCTTCAAGCCATTTTCGTTTTTCACCTAGAAGACCGTGTCTTTCTAACCTCTGCCACTCCACATTCCAGGTTGCCATCATCTACTGTGGTGTCCGTGGTCACCTCGACAAATTGGACCCCTCCAAGATCACAGCTTTCGAGAAGGAGTTCACCGCTCACATCAAGACAAGCCACCAGGGCCTTCTCGCCACCATCGCTAAGGATGGACAGATCACGCCGGAGTCTGACGCAGCTCTCAAGAAGCTCGTTACGGAATTCGTGTCTACCTTCACTGCCCAGTAAATAATATAGGAGCAAAGCTGTGACGCGATATTGAGCCGACACGCGCAAATTGCGCGTGCCAGCTCAATCTCTCGAACTCAGCCACGTCGTTGGTGTAATAATAATTTCCTAAAAGTCGTTGTTACATCAGCGGCCGTTTAGTAGTGTCTGTCATTCGTATGGACTGTATTGGTGTTGATACAATCATGCAATGTATTTATCTCTGAAGTCAGGAGCAGGTTATATAAATAAAATCGTAAAAAGTTATCGTCGTAGTTTTGTCGTTTTCTTTTTTTACCTATTCCCGATCCAGAAAGTTTAGGAACGGCAGTTCTAATAATGTTAGGTGTAGGTATGGCAGATAATATCATAAAGGAAGGCGTCGGCTTTTTGGGTTTTTGTTTGCTGTTAGCGAAGAAAAGAGTTTTCTGACATGCTGGATGGAGCTCCCCATATAAAAAAGTAGGACGGGCCCCTCACATTTAACAGTGGTTTATTCCGTCGTTCAAGGATAGATCCACGATAGATCATACCTGTCAGAGCTGCAGAAAACCGTTTGACGTAAACGGTTGGCTTTTCTATCCTATCTTCTTCCTTCAATAATATAATATTATACAAGAGGTATGTACTATAGTATGTCGTACTAGGAAATAAAGTGCAGAGTGCTACTTGCTACTAGATAGCAGCAGCAAGCGAAAACTAGTTTTACTACTTGTCGGTAGATAGCTTTTTGGCAAACTGAGCAAGACCAAGACACTTTTAGATAATCTGTGTACAAAGAAGCCACAGGTAGGCAACGAAAGTATATTTCTGTGGTGTCTTGTGTTCTATTGTTTTTTTTCTCTAATCTGTGGTCACCGTACTAGGTAGAACCTATTCAATTCAATTCAATTGTTTATTTATCTTTAGACATATTTACATGCTCTTAGATAAGTCAGTCAATACAACAAAAATAAACAACAAAAAGGAAAATGCAGAATGCTGAAAAGTTTACGTTGCAATCACAGATTAGAGAAAAAACAAGTGGTTGCAACAATGTACAAAATACTTGACACTGGCTAAATACACTATGTGTGGAGCCAAAATATAATTAAAAAAGTTACGGAATCAGATTTAGGGATGTTCCGATACCGCCAAAGTATCGATACCTATTCATATTATGAGTAGTACTCAAATCATGATTCGATACTACTCATATGAATACCCTAAAAGTATCGATACCTACTCATATCGATACTTTTTTATTAATTATCAAAACCGAAAAAATAAACAAATTTTACGGTATTTCAGCAAAGTTTTGTTGTTTCTTTGACGTGAAACTACATTTCCAAGTGTTTTGGCGCGAAAAATCAGACATTCAAACACTAATGATGCGTTAAGGATATTTTATTTGACAATATTCGATACAAGTACTTTTTTTCTGATACAAGTATTTTCTTTCCGATACAAGTATTTTCTTTCGGATACCTAGTAGGAGTAGGTATCGCGAGAGAGAATGATTCGTTTTTAATTGATTTATTTTAATTGAGTATAACAACTTTACTGTACTGAGTTTGTGTATATTAACTATATTCAACGCTTTGAATCAACATTTGGTATAATCCTGCTTATATTAAAAATGGGGTTGTTACAGCCCTAAGTACTTAGGGCTGTTTAAAGCAAAAATTATATAATGGCCAAATAAAGCTACTTAGCATTGAATTTTTGGCGATTTTATTCTGTTTTGACTTAGCAGCATTGATTCGATTTGATACTAGTAATTTCCTTCCGATACTAATTAAGTGTCAAAAGAATGATTCGATGGTAAAAAGTATTTGGTATCGAAAGAAGTATCGAGTACTTACTCGTATTTTCTAGAATCGGAACATCCCTAATCAGAAGCAAAACAAACGTGAGTTTTGGAATAAATATTTGTTGTAATTGTTGTAAAATTGTGGTTTATTTATGCCTAAATTAGTTTTTGTTTTCGTAGCTATTCTCCTTTCGTTATTACACGCCCATTAACACATTGTATCTATCAATTTTCAGTGAAAAAGATGGAGTTTTTCGAACGTGCGCATGTTACTCGCAAAGATTCATCTAAAAGGGAGAATAAGTCTGAAGAGGTGGTGAAGAAGCAACTAAAACAGATGCTATCCGCCTACAAGAAAGGAAGTAACAGAGAATTAAAGAGCTGCGCGGACATCGAACATAAATACGATTTTGATGATCTTAAATCTGTGAGCGACTTTTCAGAGATGAGCTTTCATATAGAATCTGAAACTAAAAAAACTGAATGTTCTCGGGAGACGCAATCAAGTCTCGATACCAGTTTAAGCTGTAGCAATGAGCACAGTACTAGTAACTCCGACATGACTAAATCTAACAATGACAGTACAGACAGTTTTGGGTCTGTTACTGAATTTGTAGAGGAATTTAAATCTCTATCTTCATCGCGTGACATTACTACAAGTGATTTTTCTTCCACATATGATAACTCATCAATGATATCGAGTCATATAAAAGATAGTGATATTTCCATTCCAAGCAGTCTTGAAACATCATCAGGTACAGAAAGTGATATGACTGATGATGGAACATTTGATCCTGATGGGTCTTTAGCTAGTAAAATTCTTGAGAAATTGGGAAAAAGTCCTACTCCTAGTAAAAAGAGGAAAATCACTAAGGAACACAAAGTTTCTAGCAAAGTAACAAAAAATGAAAAACAGAAACAAGTTAAAAAAGAAGTGCTAGAAATTTTACCTAAAAATGAAGCTAGAAAAGAAAAGAAAACCAAGAATAAAGTTCCCTTTAGTGAAGAATGCGCGGATAATAAAGTTTTCAATCTCTTTGAAACAAGAGATGAAACTGACTATAGAGACATAAACACTGAAATGGTGGAAGATTCATTTAATGAAAACAGTATTTTGGATGATTCATTATCATCAAATAACTCTTCCACAAATTTCATATCAGTTTCAGCAGTCAACATGCAAAGCCAAAGCCTAAGTGACATTGTTGGAGACTATGTACATCCAACGGTTAGAAACATGCCTTCAGAGAAACAGAACATTTTTCATGCACAGTCTTGTAAATATGCCATATTGGATGAAATTATGTGTGGGGATGATGTTGAAGAATTGAGCAGCTTAGTACCAGAAATAGATGAAGAATTAGCCATGGAAGACTTGACTTTGGATACAGATGCACCAGAGGTTGAAGAAAGCACAGTATACAATGATACCGTTGAAACTGAAGATTATTTTGAAAATGAATCATCAACGGAGTTAGAGCTAACATCAGTTCCTATTAAACTGTATAGTGGTAGAAATAATTACATTTTAGTAATGAAACATCCAGCAGAGTTATTTGTACATGGAAAATTATCAGTTACAGCTATTGGAGGCTCTGTAGAAATATTTGGATATACACTACAAGATGATTCCATCGACATATATGCACCATATTGTTATTTTGCACAAAGTATAAAAACAGGGGTAAATCGAAGTGCTTTTCATGGACTGTTTAGTAAACTAGCTGCTGAGGGCTTAACAGGATCAGAAGCAGAAGAAATAATTACTACTGTTGAAGAATATGATGCTATTCTAAGTCTAAGTAAACTTGATTGTGCTAAGATGGAATTTGTAGATAATAATTTTACAGCAACTGAGCTTTTCTCTAAAAGAAGCGATCAAACACCAAAACTTCTCAAGAAGGCAGCTGAAAACTTAGGATGTACTCTGTATTTAGATCATCCAAAGAAGGTGTTCACAGAGAAAACTGGTTGGGATGAACTTGTTATGTGTGGAATGAGTAAGTATTCCTTTTATTGACAACTAGGGGTGCCTTGCTCCTATTTCCAAGGAAACTCCCAATTTACTGAGATACAAAGTATCCTATATTGACCCATTTATTATAAGCAATCAGTGTGCAAAATTTCATCCATATAGTTCAAGCCATTTTGATGTATCAGACAAAGTAACAAATAAACAGGGATGTTTATTTGATTCCTTGTGCTAAGCTTCAGGCACACCTGGGCGTCAGCGAAGCAGCAGCATCCACAAAAAGTTACGTTCACTTTATTCAAAGCGCTGTTTTTTGTGCAATCATTATTTTAATTATTACAGTTATTCTGCCGCCAAGCAGTAGTGTGCAAGCACTACTGTGTTCCGGTTTGAAGGGCATTGTAGCTAGTGAAATTTCTGGGCAAATGAGACTATGACCTGATTTCACAGTCTAGTAATCTGATTACTAGACTGTGTGATGTCACAGGATGACGTGCGCAGTGCAGTGTCACGCGAATCTTTATTATTTTAACGTTCGAGTGACACTGCTACTGTTATGGGCGGCCGTGTCGCTTAACATCAGGTGAACGACTAGCTCGTCACGTCATGCATTCTCATAAAAAAAAATGTTCTGTTGCAAATAAATGCATTTTTTTTCTATCTTTCTTGCACAACACGAAATTAATCGGTACACACGCTGCCCGCGGCGATCGAGACGCGGTCGTCCACGACCGCGGTCAGCGATGGTTACTGAACGGGCGTCGCTGATGCAACTTGACGCGCAGGTGGGGCTGAAGCTTGAACCAATAATAGAAAATTCATTTTATCCTTCAACATTTCAGATGATCGTAGTAAAGGTATTATTTGCGGCGGGAAAGGTACCGGCAAGTCAACATTACTCCGTTACTACATAAACAGGCTACTTTGCAATGGCCCGGTGTTGGTGATAGATTTAGACCCTGGACAGGCAGAGTTCACAATGCCAGGAAATGTGTCGGTCAGTGTGGTGGATAGCCCATTGATTGGACCAAATTTCACACATCTGAGGAAACCAGAGAAGTATGCCTTTATATTTTTATAGACAAAATTTAAAATATGTAGGACATTAGCCGTCAAACTGCAGTGAAGAAGTTACAGCTGTGTTGGAGATAACTTCTTTTTCTCATGTAGGCAAGTGGATTTAGTAGTACCCCCAGTTTATCTGTTTTTCCGCGGTACTTAAATTTCTCGGTAGAATGCTTATTCTACTGAGGTATTGCGGAACCAGAATTTCATTTAAATCGATTTAGCTATTTAGGTGTTATATTAACATTAAATTAAATTAAAGTTGTGTACACAAACAAAGGAATTTTTAGGTTTTATGATTGTTCTACCACAAGCTTTGTTTTTCGTCTATTTAACTTGCAAGTTTTAACGTATTTCTTTGTTCATCAATGCATTGAATGTATCTTGTCTTGCCAATCCTAGAGTATACTTTTATAAACTTGTAATGCTTTTTTAAACTGTTTCAGAGCACTAAACATTGGTATGATAAACCCCATGGACAATCCTTCGCGATACATCTCTGCTGTAAAGGAAATAATCACCTACTGCTACTCCAACAAAGCATACCATTCAATGCCTTGGATGGTAAACACAATGGGGATGTGCAACCATATGGGGCTAATATTTATTACATACATAATACTAGAGATCCAGCCGACATTTGTATATCAAATCGATTCAAAAGTTGTTAAAAAGAAGTTCGAATTTGAACTTCAATCCCATACGATTACAGAACTTTACGAGGTGAATAAGAATGACAGATTATTTTCGAATGTAAAGGATCCATACAACTTAGATTATACATTCATTTTGGGTGTAAATGAAGACAGTTCATCAAGTTCGTCTCCTCATAAAGGAAACAATAGTTTTGCTCTATCTCCAAAGGATGAGAGATACCTGAATGTGTTGGCATATTTTAGTGAACTGGAGGTGTATGGGAAGAATATACTGGACATTGTGCCATATGAGTAAGTAAATATAGGTTTATACTTTTATATAGATGATTGTTGCAACTGCTGCATAGAGTGCCAGGCGCCATCTCCGTAGATGAAGTTTCGCGGCAGACGGCGGTAGAAACACGTCATCGTCAGCTACATCTTTCATTGTTTGCATTTTAATAGATTGAAATGTATGCGTGCCTATAGGCTTCGTCTTCTCATTAGAGGGTACAATCTAACTACATTGTTAGAATTATCATTTACAATCCGGAGTTCTTGCAAAACAAATGCAGTCGGCCTTCACACATTATCATTTAAATGACTTTATTTAGTGCCAATAGAGCTGATAGACAGCTTTTCTCTAAATAGGTATTTTTATGCAGGAATCGAACCCACATCATAAACGTCTACTTCCTAAAAAACACTGAATTATGCTTAAATCAATTCCATTGGTACATTGGTGAAAATGCCAGTAGCTGCCTTCGGACTTCCGCACTAATTTCCATTTATATGCTGGTTAGAGTACCTACGTATAGGAAAGCCATCTTCGAAATTCGCATATTTCAGAAGACCGCGAGAATCCTTGACACAGCGACTATCTCTCTTTCTACTCAATTGTTAAGCCTAATAGAAAAGCTGGATGCAATGAACCCTCTTTACATGCGAAACGCGAAGACCTACCAGAAGCAAGGCCTCCCGTATGATTTCAATAAAATCAATTGATTCTATTTCCGGATCACTTGAACGGTTCAGTTGGGTCCGTTTATAATAGTGACGCGACAACTATGAGTCATTGTTGTTGGTCCAGCGAGCGCTGGCAGCGAGTGCAAGCTTCGGCGATGTTCTAAACCGGTTTTAATGAATCCGCTTTTGAGTAGGGCGTCATCCCTATTATTGATATTGGTTCAGGGAAACCTACCAGCAGAATAATGGAATGGAATAAGCATTCGAATTTGCAAACTATAAATCAAGAACATGGCTCCTCTCACGATTTTTCTCTTGTGGTTTCGAACTTTGCCATCACCACCCTGTATACCTTATTATCTCATAGTTCGAGGGTTCCCGCTATGACCGTCACCTTCCCGTACCGCATTGTTTTTTATTCGGTTATTTGACTTGCATTTTGTAGGTTCTATGAATGAGTTAGTTAGTAGACAGACACAGATGTAGATTAAGATTTTTTCATGGACGTATCTTATAATGCATTCTTCTAAGCATTGTGTCCACGAAATCATTAGTTTCCGATGACATAGTTATCGTTACATTTTAATTGTTAGTGCAGTAATGAGTAACGAGATATCTCGCGGCTCCTGGAATCGTGTCACGCGTGAATCATTCCACGACAATGGTCAATCACTCTGTTATCATTGTAACGAGTGAACGGCACTGCTGTAATTAGAGACATTGCGATGTTTTTAAATGTCTTGGGATTAAAACAGTCTACTGTAAGGAGCCAGTGGTCTTGATTCTGTTGTACGAAATCCTAAACTAAAACTATTGCGGTCTTTATCATTTCAAGCTATTTGAAAGGGACAGCAACATTTTTTGAGGTGTTACTTTTCACAACAGAATTTATATAGGTACCTTGCGGCTGCTAATTTTGATGTAGAATTAGTACTTAGTGGATGTCCAATCTATTTCCAATGACATTCCATTAGAAGCTTCTTCGGACAGTTCACAATCATTTTCATTTGTAAACATCCTGCCGTATTGGAAAAGTTTGACGCGATTGTTTGAAATGTTTGTCAACTGCTCAGCAGTATAGGGAGCGTTACTGCGTCAGTATTTTGAAAATAACGTATTCTTGCTTAGGTTGCGTACTTAATATTGTAGGCCCTAGACCCAGCCATCATTATAAAACTCTTTAACGGATACCAGGTTTAAAAGATTATTATTAGCCTGGTTTGTCCCACTGCAGGGCAAAGGCCTCCCTACCCTCCTTTCACTCCTCACGATCCAAGCTCTAATAGTCCAGTCGTTGCTGTAAAAATCTAGTTAGTCCCGCCATCTTCGTCTGGGCCGGCTGCGTCGCCGCCTGTTTTAAGTTTGGTTTAGGGAAATTCCTTATTGCAAATTAATGTAGACAGTCGTTTAGATAAAGCAGACTGATACATCGTTAATCTTTGCTAGTGATACCAGCTGCAGAATGTCGTCTAATTCAGATGCACAGGCATTTGGTTAACCATGACAAAGTTGTACAATTTTACCTCGCCATTGCCTTTTCAAAGATGTATTTTCTTTTGCAGAGTGAGTATACGCGATCTAGCCGTCGGGGTAAACGTAAAAATACCAGAGGAGGCTCTGACGAAGGTGATCAATGGTAAAATAATAGCGCTGTGTCAACTTATGGCGGCAGATAAGGGGAAAATGTTTACCCTTGGCGATAAGGCGCTCTTGTCTCATGGATATGGTAATACTAACGATTTTTTCTTTGTTTTTTTTTTGGGGGGGAGACTAACTATATTTCTTAGTTGAGTACTATTTAGAGTGATTTTGAGGTTCCTAAGCTCAGGGCAGGCATCATAATCAGGGCATCATTTTATAAGTTTTACTCACTGACTGGCTCGGACAAGTACTCTTGAGAGGGTTCAATTTCAACTTTACTACATAATAGCATCATAGACACCAGCCACAATGTATTTATTTATTAGGACTGCATGTCAAGGTCACTTGAGGCCATCTGTACTAAACTAAAGAAAAAACTGACTGCTTCTAAGTTTGTACTTATCCCTCTATGACTTACCTATTGCATTTTGGTACATTTTGGAAATAAGTTTAACTTAAGAGCTGTCAAACTTTAGTGCAGATGAGCATTAAGATTATAAAATAGGACCAAATTTGTATTTGATTTAGAGGTCTCTGGCATGTAGCATTCATATTGGCCATTCAAAATAGTCTTTGATATCTAGAATTCCTATTGGATTTTAATAACATTCACAATTGGACATGGAAACAAAAATAAAATAGATTGATTACCTACATACATAGCATGTATTATGTAAACATTAGTGTTACACATACATTTAAGAAAATCTAATAATATTTTGCACAGTACAATCAGTTCAGAAGTTAAGTGACACATTGTAATGAATAAAATAGTATGTCATAGAATGATCAAGAGCTAAGTTGATGACCATTATCCCCATTTATGACTCAACAGTATGATGTCAGACAACTATAGACCAAAGCAATACAAACTTATGTATATAATTACTATCATAAATATGTGTTATCAATAAAAGTAGTGTAATAAAGTGCTGATTAACTCTGATAAAGGAAAAACGATTATGTTCATGCACATTTTTTACAGGTCTAATACGGGGCATCGATTTTGAGAAGGGCTTGTTGTATATTCTGACACCAATCCCCTCAGAAGACCTGAACTTGGTAAACGCGCTGGTGTATGCAGATTGGATGCCAGAGTTGCGAGGCCAAGAAAAGGACCTACCTAGTGGCACAATTGTCCCTTACCGGACTGCCACGGACTTCCACCAGCGCAGTCTCATGTTCTCACCCAGAAGACGCTTCAATCCCTTACAACTACTAAAAGCAACAAGGAGTTCCTAAAGTGAAACCTTCAGTTATTAGTTATAAACTTGTAATTGGAATAGATCCAAAATAATAAACCTTAATTATAAAAGGAAGTCTAATTATAATGTTAATTCATTTTATATTTGAAAAGATAATTTTGTACTTACAATACTAATAAAACATAACATATTATATTGATGTTTTTAACTTAAATATTTCCCCATCCTAAACATTGTTTGTATTATAAATGCTGTATTTTATAAAAGTTAAAAAGTCTAGAAAAGAATTTGATAAAATATGGGGTTCCTTTATTGCTAATAAATTATATTAGGAAGTTAAAATTTCACACAAACAATAGATTACATAAAACTGCCAAGAGAATCAGATTGGTCGCCTCGGGCGCTTGCTGACAGGCACTTTAGCTGAGAATGGGCGAGCGCTCCATGTCAAATAACACATCCTACACAATATAAACATCACTATTTTATTGAAAAAATTAAAATACAAAATACCAAACTAAACGAGTCTCGGTGAGTGACACCGGTCGAGGATTTTATAACTATAGTTGAAGAAATGCTATAAGTATAAACATGATAGCACAAAAAATCAGTGCCCTCCAGTGACAGAAGGTCCACTTTTGCCCCCGACTATAATGTTAAGGCATTTACGCTTACTTGTAATAGATATACTATAAAATGTACAAGTACCAATGGTGAAAGTGTAGCCACACAAATACTGTTTTATGTGCGTGCAACGCGGGTCGCGACATCGCGTCAGCTGTCAGTATCGGAAGGAAGCACTGTGTGGCCGACGCCGCGACTGCTGCAGTTCTAGTTGTATCAAACAGTTATCAGGCAGTATGCGAATGATTCATAAATCAGAGTTCTCCCGAAAACGGCACTTACAGCAGAGAACACCTAGTCTTCTTCTTCTTCTTAACCTGTAACGCAGCGCGGGTGGCCGTTTCGAACACTTCACGCACGCCTTCCTTACTTTTGGCGGAGCACTCAAGGTACGCGAAGGCATTGATTTTCTCGGCCATAGCACGGCCTTCTTGTGGCTTCACGGGCTCCTGTTTCATCTTGCGCAGCTCGTTGATGGTGGCGGGGTCGTTGCGCAAATCTTTCTTGTTGCCCACTAAGATAATAGGCACATTGGGACAGAAGTGTTTAACCTCGGGCGTCCACTTCTCGGGGATGTTCTCGAGCGAGTCAGGCGAGTCCACCGAGAAACACATGAGGATTACGTCGGTGTCGGGGTATGACAGCGGCCGCAGCCGGTCGTAGTCTTCTTGCCCGGCCGTATCCCATAGCGCCAGCTCCACCTGTTTGCCATCCACTTCGATGTCGGCGACGTAGTTCTCAAACACTGTCGGCACGTACACTTCCGGAAACTGATCTTTGCTGAATACGATTAGAAGGCATGTTTTACCGCACGCACCGTCACCAACGATCACTAATTTTTTGCGTATCGCAGCCATCGGTCCTGTGAAACAATACAACGTAAATGATTACGATCGTGTCGAGCGTCAACGCCTTTCGTGACTTATAAATATGGCCGCCATAGGAATATGGGTAGGGAGTAGTCAGACAAGCCCTCAATTGTGAATAAGCACCTGAACTAGCGGAAGAAGAACAGCACCACCACATAGTACCCTCACATGCGAGGGTGTTATTTATTAGATTTTGTAGCTACCTGAAGATTCTGGCTAATTTCAGTGGAATATTGCCTATCGACACTTTTCAATCGTCTCTGCTCATCACAAGCACTTTCGTTCGTATGTCACCGATGTTGCTATTAATCAAAATCTTGATGAAATCATCGCATGTTTTTTGCCAAAGTATTAAATAAAACATATATTTATATAGCAAGCTACTTACTTATAAATAGAAATACACAAATACATTTATTTCTTAACAAAAAAATGAAAGATCGACTATCAAAAATATAACTTGCTTATTAAATGATTGCCATGTTAGTAAATAAATATAAAAAAATGAATACTTTGGAACATAGTCAAGAATAGGTATAGACAAGTCCTCGGTACCGGTACAAATGTGATGGCAATAGTTCGCTACATATTTTGTAGTATACTATAGCTATAGCTTCGCACTATATTTTTAATTTAAGTGAATTTCACACGAAGTTGTTAATATTTTTACATAATATTGACAGGAAATAGGTTTAGATTTACTAATATTTTGTTGTATTTACTGTATCAAATAAAAAGTCTACTTACCGATGGGAGGTTTAGATATATATGTTCGGTACAGTATTGGTATAAAAGTGCAAAGTGCCCAAAGCAGGTCCACTTTTTGGTCCACAACGTACAGCATACGCTTAGGTGGCTCTCACTGGGCGCTTTTTTTTTATCGCGCCGCTTATACCTTAGGCTTACGAGCGTTGTGTAAGTACGGATCAGTGCGGCGCGAGCGCGAGTAGTAAAAGCGGCAGCAGTCATGAGTCAAGTGGTTGCCGTCAGACGCGTCATGCTTTCCACGACTCGCGCGCGTTAAGTGCGCTTGTCCGCCCGCTTCGTTATAACTTAGCACGTAAAAAAGCGAACTTAAAAAATAGCATAAAGTTTTCAGCGTGCTTTTCACATAAAGCAACTTTGAACACTACTAGTTCACAGCTTTTAGTTTCACAGCAACCTATTCACCACCTGGCACGACTGCTCCCTAAATCTGCCTTACAGAATACTAAAAAAAGACATAATTATTTATTTATTTATTTATTTTGAGATTTTAAGAAAACTTACAGCTAGGTACAAGTATAATACAAAATAAGAACCTACTTACATATAAAATAATGCAGTTATTTCCAACAAATTTTTTTGACGCTACATTTGCGTGCCATTATTTTTAGTGTCAAAACAAAAACCTATTCACGGATTAGGGACAAAAATATACCTACTCATTATCCTGCTCACACACACGAATTAACGTTATTATATCTACTATTATAAGTTTTAACAATTCTATTGTTTCACAAACCAAGTCACACAGTACATTGAATATTTAGAGAACAAGTTTAGTGTAGAGATACCGTGGCGTAGAGAGAAATTCAGGAATTTTAAATCTCTACTAAAATAAACTTTAATATCTTTATAAACATTCTTAAGGGCTGTGGATTAAGTAATACTGGGTGGCGCAAAAGTACTGGCACTAAAGAAAATACTTTTATTTTTTTTATATGACATTTTCTGTCATTCTGTTGTTGAAAATTGTGTAGTGAACAAATGTAAAATACACTGAAAATAAACATGGACCGTTTTACTCCCCAAGAACGTGGAATAATTGTGTCAATGTTCTTACGGAATAATTCATCAGTGATAAGAACACAACGTGAATTTCGTCGACGATTTCCCCACCGTCCGGCACCGATTGGTCGCACAATTCGACGCTTTGCCACACGCCTTGAAGCAACTGGCTCAACATTGGATAGACCTAAGTCTGGGAGACCAAGAACAGGCCGTTCAGCTGAAAATATCGATGCTGTGCGCGAAGATGTGGAAGAGTGTCCAGAAACATCAACGAGGCGACGTGCCACGCAATTGGGCATTTCCAGACGGACCCTGCAGCGTATTTTGGTGAAAGACTTAAAGATGTTCCCGTATAAAACTCAAATGACTCATCAACTGCTGCCTGCTGACCACCGAGCTCGTCTAGATTACTGCCAGCGCGTCATAAACCTCAACCTTGAAGAGGATGATTTTCCTTCAAAATTGGTTATGAGTGACGAAGCGCATTTCCATCTCTCAGGGCATGTCAATAAGCAGAATACTCGGTTCTGGGGCACTGATAATCCGCGAATTATTCAAGAAACACCTCTACACCCACTAAAAGTTACTGTATGGTGTGGCATCTGTGTTGACAGAGTGATCGGACCCTATTTTTTCGAAGACGCTGGAGGCAATGCGATAACTGTCACTGGAGAACGCTACAGAACCATGTTACGTGAGTTTTTGATACCCAGTTTGGACGAATTGGGGCTGGAGCACATCTGGTTTCAACAAGACGGCGCTACGGCACACACAGCGCGCGACACTATGGACTTAGTGAGGGACGCTTTTCCAAGCCGAGTTATCTCTCGTTTTGGCGATTTGCCTTGGCCTGCAAGATCACCCGATCTGACCAGTCCAGACTTCTTTCTTTGGGGTTTTTTGAAATCTCGGGTGTATGTGAACAAGCCACAGACTCTCGCAGCTCTAAAAGAAAACATTCGTCAAGAAATAACGAACATATCGCAGGAAGTGTTACGGCAAGTTATGCAAAATGTCATAAATAGGGCTCAAATGTGTATCAACTCTGGAGGTCACCATTTAAAAGACATCATCTTTAAATCCTAATGGTACGAAATTTAATGGCACAAATATACATTTAAAAAAACCTAAATCTAGTTTTCTAATTTAGAAAAAATGTTATAGCTGAACCAAATAGGGTCTTTACTTTTGCGCCACCCAGTATAAACAAAATAAATAAATCTAAGAGCATGTACATTTGTACATATAGCTTTCTTTGTATGTGTTCTTCAACTTACTCATTTTTCATTAGGACGGCAGCATTGTGTATATGCGTGGAGCTTCTCTATTTTTGATTTTTTCTCTCCGGGTTATTGGGTAAGGTAAAAGCACAGGGTAAAAGAAATTATTTTTGTTGTGTTGGCTAAAATGTTCATTCAATTTTGTGTCAACTGTCATCTGAACAGTTAATGTCAATGCCAACATGCCAACCGTAACAGAAACATTGTTTTTTTTCTCTAATCTGTGCAGAAACACTACGAGCTAAAATGTCACGTTGAGTTTTTAGCATTTGGCTCATAGATAAGAGTATGTTGGGTTCTGTGTCTACGTATTTATACCGCCACGCGGTGCATAAGCTCATACCCCATCCCGCCATACATTTCAGCAGAACCGAGCGCGCGGCAGGCCCGGGTCAGCTTTAGTACCGATGTCTCCACGAAACGCTCGTGTCACACGCATTCCGACATTTTCTTTGCATCAAGTGACTTCTATAATGTCAAAAGTCAATTGTGTTGTTGTCATGGAAATTATGTACATAACACAACCTAATTAATCGGTATAATTCGTAGTTTTTCTGGCTTTTTGTGTATAATTTCAAATTAATATATCATTATCATCATCTTCTTTGCCTTTTTCCCATTTCGCATTTGTTATTGGGGTCGGCTCCCAAGCTCCCAGTCTAATCTGTAGCGGCAAGCTATCAGAATTACACGAGTGACTACAGGATCGGACCGTGAGTTTGCCTAATTCTCAGCTGTTCTTGTTTTTCGTTAATCCTGATAGTTTCAGGTTTCGCACATTTATAAGTAAATCTAGATAAGACCCGTTAAATTTCAGTGGGGGCTGGGGGCCCTTTATCTCCACGGCGCGCTGGGCTGAAGCTCAAATTGCCCTTATAGAAGATCTGGCCCTGAGCGACTGCCATCTGATCTCACAACCCATAAGGAACCAGTCACAAGGATGGTTAGACCTGGTATCAGATTCTATCAGGCGTCTGACTACCCGTAACGATTGCCATAGATGGTCTTATGACAACCGGGACCGATGGCTCTCGGAGGCACGGATGGCATCGAAAACTACACATAACTTACTAGATAAATCATCGGTGCAAGGCCGAGGATCGAACCTGGTGCCGTAAGATTGCGAAGTGCACATGTTACTGCTCTGCTACCATCGCTCTAACTTCAAATTATATACCAATTATCTTAATCAGTTGAGCATGGGCAGTGACTATGGTTATTGATCAACACTATGGCGACGCGAAAATGTCATGTTGAAGCTTGCAACTAATAAAACTCATCGCCTGTTAAGTATCCCAAGGGACGATAAATTACGAGAATCATGGTTGTCTTTTCTGATTCCTACAAATACTGAGCTCAGTGGCCTGTCTTAGTGAACAAACGTGTTCGCCAAAATCACTTTGATATACCCCCAATTTGATGGGATGGGTAACCGTCTTCTGCATGGATATCCTTGTTCACTGCAAATGAAGTGTTGCACGGGATTCCCTTGAGCTTATCTGGTGAGTAAACTCAATTTGAATAGCAAAAATAAATAATTAAAATAAAAATGGTTTCAACCCAAAGAATGGCCTAAAAATGGCAGTAAAAATACAAAGCTTAGGCTAAGAAATAAAAATAAATAAAAGCTATTTCAGTCTCATTTGTTTCATTTAATCCTTATTAGCGGGTGCTTCATCTTCCTGTAGTATTAAAATGTAATAGGTTAAAATAATAATAATAACTTCCATGTCGATATTTTTTTGGCGTGGCGCGTCACTATGGTATCGATATCGATATTTGAATATGGAGCTAGGTACATCACTATGGCGACACCAGCGTTTCGTGGAGACACGGGAACTAATTGTCGATCATATAGAGCTGTCCTATCTGTCTTTGACTAGTATAGTAGATATCTGTGGCGCGCGGGGTCGGCATTACAGGGGCGCCAGAGTTAGCCCACGATGATGGTTCGCGGAATATAGTATCAAGTATACTGTGCCAGGCGCGGATGGTGGGGGCGGGGGCAGGGGGCGCGCCTCCCCCCTTGGCGCAGGCAGACCAGCACCAAGAGCAGTAATTAGCCGATTTACCAGGAAGATATAGGTGCATGGAATTCATCATGTAAAGAAAAGAGCAGAAATTGGTCTCGTATCGTATACCTTATGTGTTTTACCACCATATCCCCAAATTTCCTTTTTGGACTTCCCTACTATAATGATTTGTGCGTAAGTAATTTAAGTAATTTCTGTATCCGCGCCTGGCATGTGCTCGTAATATAAAACACGCTTTTACGCGCAATACGTCAAATATGTGTTATTATAAAGATGATACTTTGCCAAAAGTTCCGAAAAAAAAAAACTTATTTTATTTCAGTGTATTTACTATGAAAGTCATATTTTTAATATGGACCCTCCAGCTGGGGGGATCCTCGGACCCACGAATGCGGAAAAGGTGAACCCTCCTGGAGGGTCCCCGGCACTGAATGGGTTAAGAGCGACTTTCATAACCGATAGCAACGTTCGCTGTGGGGCACTACCTACTTCGATGGGTGACCGCTATAAGAACTTAAGTGGTAATGAAGCACGGTATAATACCAGTGTCATCTTGAGTACTATTGTCAAAATACTCTACGAAATCTTCCGCAGAGCTTGTAGTGTAAAATTGTATACATCTACTAAAAGCACACTAAATACGCGAGCGAAGCGAGCGCCAAAATTGTTATATTAGCCGTAAAAAACGCGTATGGCATTAAACATGAATTACATGTCACTCAGTACAAACGCGCTTGCTATAAAACAAGATACCGCAACCACATTAAATACGCGAGCGAAGCGAGCGCGACATATTTTACATTTGCTGTATTGTATTTCAGAAAACACGTATAGCAATTCAAACATGAATTACATGTTAGTCAGTACAATGAGAACATGGCCTCATGCTTAGCCATTTTAAGCATTTTGAGGTTGTATAGACTCTTAAGATATCATTTTTGGGCTACTGCGGTCGGTCGGAGACTAAGCGGTAGCCGGGCGGCCGCTTGACTCCCATAAACACTAAACACAAATACGCTCTACGCTGGCAAAAAAATGAGCACGGTGCTTTGTCTAAATTTTGATGATACTGGCATGTGGGTACGTATGTGTTGGAATCGAGCACTAGGGGCGCAGCGGGAACTTATCAGGAGCAAACCGAAAAAATAATAGTCCTGCCTGGTCTGGCCATTCTTGCGCCCCCAGAGTCTACGCCCTGTGCCTAGCCATCGGTGGCACCGCCCTATTTACGGCACTGGGGGCGGCAAATCATTATAGTACGGGAGTCCAAGAGGGGAATTTGGGGATGTGAAACACATAAGTATACGATCAGATCGATAAGTATACGACCAATTTGTGCTCTTTTCTTTAAATGATGAGTTCCATGCATCTATATCTTCCTGGTAAATTGGATAATTACCGTGCTTGGTGCTAGACTGCGCCATTGGGGCGCCTCCTGCGCCCCCCCTGTATCCGCGCCTGCTATGAGTTCTTTGACATTAGCACATAATACACCCAGGTCATTAAATAAAACAATTAAAAATGTGTGCTGTACATCAATATATTCAAAAGACTATGTTCCCATATTTACAAAAGGATTCCATTCCATTAATAACCAAAACCCCCAACAAACACAATTTAACAACTTTATTAATCATTATCACAAATTCGTAAACATACATAAATACAGTCCAGGATAATATATTATTTAAGCAAAGACCTATACATAGGTATAGATATTTTTTAGATAGGTCTTTGCTTGTGGCAAGTTTTATCCTAATTATACTTACCTATCATAATTTTTACCGTTTCAGTTACCTACCTAGGAACAAAAAGGATCGTAGAAAACTATGGAAAAATATTATGAAAACGGTATAAGGTACCTACATCTATTTTATATTTATTGAACTGTTTTCATTTCACAAACAAACAGTTTTTGTGGAAGTAAAAATAACAAGATAAAAGCAAGCAAATAGTATACCGTGGATTGACATACCTAATTTAAATTTATTTTAATATAAGTATAAGGTAGGTTGGTGATATCTAAATATTTATAAAGCTATTCAAAATAGCAGGTGTAAAGATATAAAAAACTTATATTGGAAATTGGAATATACAAACTAACTAAAAGTATCCATTAGCCAAGTATATAAATAAATGCCTTGTAGTTTTTAAATATAAGATGATAGTAAGAATACTTAAAATAGGTAAATAAATAAACATATACAAGTATAAAAATCAAAATCATTCTTTTCTTAGGCAATTTAGAAATAGCATTGAACTAAAAGTTACGGTATTTATTTAAAACCATTTTCTCAGTTCGTATGCCTGACAAATGATTGAGAACTAAATATGCCAATGGATCTTATCACTGACACCCACAAATCAGCCTCATTCAGTATCTTCTATCATCTTAGGAAACATTATAAAGAAGTCTATTCACCCTAACATAAAATTAACTCCAAAATTATTAACTTAATCCTAACATATTTTTTAGTGTAAAAAGGTGCAAAAAGTATTTAATAAAGGCACGTTTAGATTATCACAAAATCGGTAGTTGTCGTTATGTCTCGCACTGGTTACATGTCCTCCGAAGCCTGAAAAAAAAAGATAATTAAACAAAAATTTATATTATTTAGTTAAACACGCTTGCCCTACTCTATTCCACATATTTAAAATAAATTATTAAAATAGTAAAAGGTGTAAAATTTCAGTACACGTAAGTTAGCTCCGAACAGAAATTTCGATACCACTTAATTTTTAAAAGTTCCCGCGCACGTCATTTGTTTGGATGGGCTGGCTGATGGGCCGGCGAAGGTAGGCAGGATTCGCTTGCCTCCCTTCTATTGCCGTCCCATGCATTCATCCTTTTCCCCTATCTTTTTTACTTTCCCTTCGACAAGATGAGGACTTCCAAACTCCGTGCGACTTGGCTATCTTTTACTCAAATATTTTCCTATTCAATTAGTGCTTATTGCCCTTTACATTTAACGTGAGTGGCGTCACGCATATAGTGTGTTTATAGAAAATATATTTCAAGGAAATAAGACTCCGAGAGTGCAATTTCTGACCGAGGCCATCTAGCGTTGAGTAGCAGAACTCGGGCCACAAACTCAAACATCTAGCTATACGTCGCTAGATGGCGGTGGTAGGCTGTACTTGGGAATAATATTTGAAATCATGCTGAATTTCGGGATAAAAAGTATCCTACGTCCTACCTCGTAGTAGGAACTCAAATCATGTCAAGTTTCATTGGAGTTCATTCAGTAGTTTCGGCGTGATGCTTAGCCAAGATACAGACGAACTCATGTAGAAAGTCCTACCCAATTATGTCCTTAATATAACGTTGTGTGTATTGTATGCGGTCTACTCTTCGAGTCCTACATACACCCTGGAAATCTACTTTTTATAGCACAACAGATAGCCTAACCTATTTAGCATAAGAAATGGTATATTCCCAGTTGCCCCCACATGAAATAAAAGACAACCCGCCGCGTAGACGCTAGATGGCGGTGGTGGGCGTTTACTTGGTAAAATTTAACTAGGAATTTGGTTTTCTTAACTTGCACAAAAACGTCTACATTAAAATATAAAGTGCAAAAAGTCCAACATTTTAGGTAATTTTTAATTTATTAATATATATATTCAGAAACGCGCAAGCGATATTTTTTCACTTTTCATATATAAGGAGCATCACTATGAACAACTGAATAATGAAAGTGTCTCCTACTGGGAAAGTTACGGGTTTAATATAAGTATAGATATATAGATGTATAGTACAGAAGGAATAGTAGGCGTATTCAAGAGCAGCGTGAATGGACCAGGGGCTGATTCTCGCGTAGTAGATACAATACCACTTTCGATATATATCTCAAGAATTGTCAAATTATCTATTGAATGAACATTTTATGTGTAGTCGTGACGTCATAATAGATAAATATCTACTGAAAACGAGGTAGATATGTTCGGAGCACTCGATATTGAATTATCTACATTCGATATTATATCTCAAAGAACTGTCAAAATTATCTATGGAATGAATATTACTGTATTCTCGTGAAACCACTATTATCATAATAGATAAATATCTATAAAAACCAGTAGATATGCAACGAGTGGTCCGGAGCACCACGGGGTAATTACGTAAAATTTGCAACAGCAATGCGACAGCAGTAGCAATGCGACAGCAGTAGCGAAGCATACATTCTCGACACCACTAATGATGTATGACAGCAATCACCGCGAGATTTACGCCTGTCGCAAACCTGTTGCGAGTTAGGTAATTAGGGGGCCGATATTGAAATATCTAACGCAACGCCATTGCAAACGCTTCAATCAATGTTACATAGTTATCATAAGACGATTAAGTGTCTTAAAGATCAACTAATTCGTTGCTAATGTTGATTTATGTGAAGAAATATAATCGGCCAATTGCGAGTTAGCTTCGCGCACCGAAGGTTCCGTATAAACGTACCTACCCGACATTTGTGATTAGACCGAATAAAGTAGCTCCCTAAATCCTGCTAATGTTGATTTATGTGAGGAAATATAATCGGCCAAGTGCGAGTTGGGTTTGTACAGCGAAGGTGCTGCGTAATTGTTCCTACTGTTAGGATTTAAAAAAAAATGCAGTTATCCCTCCACAAGGACCGTTTATTGTTAGTAGTAAAGCTTTATAAAATATATCGGTAGCTCAAGAAAAATCACAACATTTTTCTTCTTATGACTTCGATCAAGTAGACATTAAGACGTAGCGAAAGCATAGAGCTCACTTCCGTACCTATATACCACCGAGGCCTACATAAAATAGTTTATTGTCTCTACACATAGTTTCCAACTTAGAGTATAGATAGACTAAAGCATAGAGAGATCATCAAAACGATATTATATTTGTACTGCTCACACGTATCGCTACGTCAGTGGCAAACGAAAAAAACAAATATAGTAATTAGCTACACTTGGGATAAGCACCGTACCATTTTATTCGACTCGAGTCAACTGTTTTTTTCTATACAAATCTGTCAGACTCATTCACATCAAAGTATCCACATCATATAAAAAGTGTCCAAAAAAAGTGGTACGCTTGACATATAATCAAGTTCTCTCTATGCTTTAGTCTATACTCTAAGGTTTCCAACACCTACATTGTGATTGTACCAAATAAAATAGCACCTTTGATTAGATGAAATAAGTAGTGGTTGAACACCTTAATTGCTAATCCAACTCGCACTTGGCTGGTTTTATCACTCTTCGGGTACGGAACTCTAAAAAGGACGAATGGAAGGACGGTCTTCAAAGATAATTTAACGCTACGTAAAAGTTATTATTTCGCTGAGACATATTGTACCTGCTTATTAATAAAATTGAACGTGTAGGGCCCACCTTATGATTCTCAAAGAGTACGCTACGCTAAATTATTATATAAATATTGCGTTCAAAAACGGAATTGAAGTAAACAAAACAAAAGCTAGGTCGGCAATTAATTTTACTCTAATCTGCGGATTAGTTATATTAGTATTTTACTCTGTGTAATACATTTGAATGAACGTATACTGTCGGTCATCGATTGTTCCAGTACTGCGTAAGTATTTTAGGCATTGGTTATTCTTCTTAAGCATAGATGTTGCTGTCTCACCTCTACAGGAACTAAACAAAACGATAAAAGTGAGACAACAATGCGCAGTAAGCGTTACACCGTAATATCGACTGTTGCGAGAATACGCATTTTTAACACGGTTGATATTTTTCATAGATAAAAGGATTAGACATGATAATATCGAGTTTGATATATATCTAATTTCCCGAGAATCGAGCTCCTGACTGTAGAACTACGAAGATAATCTTCTAGGCAATGGTGTCCATCCCATCGGCTTCATTCACACTTACCATCACCTGAGTTTTAGGGTTTATTGACCCGTAGCGTAGTTAAGGTAACCAATGATTAAAAATACTCACAAATTTTGACTATTCGTTACAATTTGTTAGTATTTTCTACCTTAACTTCGAATTAAAAAACCCATTAATTTACTAGCCGGTAGTAGGTACCTACATTTTTTTTTGTGCCAGCAGGTAGGCAATTTTGGCTTTAATATCTTTATAGCAATAGATATATAAATTAAACCTGTGTGCGGAAAATGCGTAGATTAACTCCATGTATATTTTCATTTTTACTTTGAATGTGGTGTTTTAAAATGAAACAACAATTAATTTAAACAAATTTATGAACTAGAATACTATTGACCATTGCATAACAATTTTATAAGTGATAATAGTAGATAGTGTTTTTGAATACTTATTGCTTATAGATTATCGTTACGTACTACTAAGGTTATCGGTAATCGAGAATTCATAACAACATGTAAAGACTATGTAAAGGTGTTTAAGGCTGCTTTATACGCGGATCCATTATCTCGCTTGCGCATTGCTAAAATTTTGAAGATACTAAATAATTGAATTTACTTACGAAAAATCTGGCTAAACTATGTTCCTATTACCTACATATATTTAACAAAAATATCATATTAATCCGAACAAGATTTCATAAATACAGTGGTATCAATGTTATTTTTCATTCGTAACCGTTTTTATACACTAAAACTTGTTTTGATTAATATGATATTATTGTTGAACATTTGTAATGTTATTTATGAGAACATAGTTTAGCCAGATTTTGCGTAAGTAAATACAGTTATTAAATAGCTTCAGAAATGACGCAATGCGCGTGTGAGACAGTGAATCTGCGTATACAGCAGCCTTAGTAAATAGAATCCATTTCCCCAAAGGTAAAAAGAACATCTTTTTCACTACTTGGTAACTCATAAGGTAAAATGAGTCTTACATTGTAATATTAAACAAATAAAGAAGATTAAAAAACCGTACGCGATAAATTCTGTCACAATAGAAATTATATTATGGCATCTTATTCGATATACTGGCAACCCTTAAACACTGCCGAGCGAGTTTTTAAATACTTAAATTGCATACCATTACGTCGTTATAGAAATGATAAACTATATTTTATAGACTTTTAACTATATTTATTAATGTACATTAACTATTCTACCATTAAATAGTTTTTATATAGGGTTTTATTACCTACATTGCGTTGCGATGATACCGAATACACATAAGTTATATACAAGGTGAGTTTGAATTAGTATGTTATCTCGGATGGGGGAGACTGGAACCATGATAGCCCACAAGCTGTGAGAGCCTACTTGAGACTGCGTGTTCCCAAACCTCCATACTAAAAAATAAATCCACTCACAAAACTGCACGTGCGATCGCTACGAGGGTAAAATAAATAAACAAAATCATTTCTAAACACAGAAACTCATTTAAGTGCATTCGGTCAAGGACAAAGTTCAACCACCCAGCTGTGCTAGAGCTATCTTCGAACGTAAACTTTACATGGGATTACTTCAATGAAAAACTATTCATTTAGAAAAGTCGTACAAGAAACATTGTCTACCTTGAGGAGTAGATTTACCCCCTTTCGGGATAATATACCAATTCAAACTCAGATAGTAGACACGCTACGTCATGCCAGGACAAACGAACGTGACTCCGCTACAACATCTTACCCTAAAATTTCACTTTTTTACCTTTTGCCAAGCGAAGATGCCGTAAGAGACGCCCACACCCAGCGCGAAAGCCAGGAAGTATGGCAAGAACTTCAAGGAGGGGCCGTGACGCTTTGCCATCAGTGCCTTGATGAATTTCAGGTTGCCTTCTGTATACGGGGGGTAGCGGCAACTGCAGAACAAATAGGTTACTTTAATGAGCTCACTATTCTATTAGAACCAATAGAATTAGCAGTTTTCTTTTAGGCATTGTCAGTTTAGTTCTCCCAACATCAAGAGTTGGCGCTCGCGTATATTCTGGCGTTTACATTTTTATCATGGCCGTGGAGAACTTCGTTCAGCCTGTGGTTCAGCCTGTGGTTCAGCCAAGGTAACAAGTTTAAAAAATACTAAATCCTCTTTGGTCATACCACACTAGTGTTTCTGAAACTGCCGCCAATGCCATCTAGCGAGAGATAAATAATGCTCGAATGACATTAGGAAAACTGTTCATTGCACGGCAAATGAGTTTTATTTAAAAAATTGAAATGGTGTTTTATGTATAAATAAATAAAATAAATAAACCACGACCCAATGACCCAATAGATGGCGCCAGTTGTGGTTTTACCAAAATCTGTCACTCTCACTGTTTCAAGCATAGACCACAGGTTATAGGAAATGTGTCACGATACTGACTGACAACTCTAAACTGTTTCGTTTGTTTTATTTTCGTTGCGCGATAGCTCGGCTTAATTTTGAATCATAATATTAACGTTTATCTGTCTCGCAGTTCTGCTGTACTTCAATTTACTTAAGAAGAATGCACCACAGACTACTTAGGAGATACTACAGACAATGTACTCGTGGTCCACTCAACTGAATTTGACATTTCTTTGTAGGTAGTCTAGTGGTAGTGGTTTGAAAGGTTTAAACTATGTACATACAGCGCCATCTAGAAAAGAAGCGGAACTAGCGTTTTTTTTAAATAAAAAGCCTCATTGGCAATCATCACAGAGCAATTAAAAAATTTTTTTTGTTTCCTCTGTGGCAATCATATAGGCAATCGACGATTTTAGGCAACTGACGTTTGTGGAGTTATAAGATGTTCGGTAGTGGCAAAATTGTGCCGCATTTGGCGGAAACAGTAGCCAATAAAAAAAAAGTGCCCGGTCAACGGTCAAAGGCTATGATAGTGTTTTTACAATGTGTCGGTCGTGGGCGCAGATTGAGATTTTCGGTGGAGGAATATTGTGATGAAAATGTAACGTTAGTCTCACGAACTTTAGATAGTTTCCGAATAGCTGTTAATTTGGAAGTTTCCAAGAGAAGAATGAACAGGTTTCTTTTTCGTTGCCGAGAACACCAAAAAGACTATGTCTAGGCGTCTACTAGCACAGAATAGATATATAGTACTAGCGCCAACTCTATTGAAAGTAGCTATTGGTCGTTGGCCTGTATGTTAAAGATCCGCGTGACACTGCAATCTGTTATGGGCGGCCGTGTCGCTTAACACCAGGCAAACGACTGGCTCGTCACGTCATTCGTTTACATACAAAAAAAAATGTACCCATGGCCCACAAGTAAATACCTAATCCTGGATTAGTCCTCTAGTTTATCTTGGCATCTTCTTCTTCTTCGTCTATCTTGGCATGTTAACAAATTAGCCATTTATCGCGTAAATTTTTGTAACCCAGGCTTATTATAAATTAATAAAAAAAAAAAATTAGTAATTAATACTGGCAACGCGCAAATGGATTGTGTTAAAAATAGACTACTTACGATGCAAGTTTCTCCCCAATAGCAGCAAAATTCTTAACCAGGCAACTCTTCTTGTGTGTGAATGTGTCAAAGGTGGCCTTTCCGTGGTAGGCTCCGATACCACTGTTGCCAACACCTCCGAACGGTAGGGTCTCAACTGGAATTGTCAACTTTATTATTACCAGGGCAAGGTTCATTTTGTTTTTATACGCGACATGTAAGATGCATGCGTGCAATAGATGGTACATGCGGGTCCCGTTGTAAGGAATTGCTGTTAGTGTACACTATAATACCTACTTATACTATGTTTGGTGTCTTCTGTTACATTGTATTCTATGTATGTATTTACTAAAAATAGTATATAAGTATGGTATCAGTTATCTAGTTTCCATAGTACAAGCTTTGCTTAGTTTGGGGCTAGATGGCGAGGTGTGAAATGTCCACAAATATATATTTATTTATTCAATACCTTCTCAAGTTTTTCATCTCCGTTGGGTATGTCCAAAAAATCGGGCAAATTATTTAATAATATCCCACAAATTATTCGTTTCTCGGTAGTTTAGGCAAATTGTGTTTATTTTTTTACTCGTTTCAGCTGGTTTCGGTGAAAGTGACACAAACAAACAAACAAAATTTCACTATTATATTATACTTAGGTACAAGTATTATTTAGTATCCCCATCTCTTCCCGTGGGTGCCGTAAGAGCCGGCCAAGGGAATGTCCAGGGAATGGGCAGCAGCATTGAAATGTTCTGCGATCACAGAGCCGCCTGCTAAGCGTGGTGATTATGGCAAACCCCCCCTATGATAAGCGTCTAAAGTGGCGTTTTATAGGTAGGCCTGTGTTCAGCAGTGGACGTCTTCCGGTTGTCGATGTGTGTGTATTTAATTGAGTAGAAAATATAAAAAATAAACCAATAATCATAGTATTTCTAGTGTGGTTATTCTTTTTTCTATTTAGTGCTGAGAGATAGAGTGATCATTTTTTTTTTAAATTACTAGTGCAGGGTTGTAGTCTAAGCAGTAGTAAAGGACTTTTTGTTTTGTTATGTAAGTAGTCTGTATTTTAAGTTCGATAAGTACTTAAGTTACCTATACACAATAACACAAGTTAAAACACGTGCATCAAGACAAACATGCATTGTTAAAAGAAGGCAGTTTAACAGTAGGTAGAAAGAAATAAGAATTATTTATAAATACTTACCACCTTACTAATAAACGTTGATTAGCGGATTAATAGTTATTTAGTGTTTTGTCTTTCTCTGTTGAGTTTGAAATGGGCAAAAATAAAAGAAGAGAAAACACTCAGTAGCTATTCCACTGTTATGCAATGTTTATTGGTATAAGGGGGCTATAGTGTAAAGCGTGGGGTACTGAAGACTGCGTATTTAGACGGAGACAAAAAATAGGGGAATGGACACTTTAGGAAGTGGACGAATCGGCTATTTGACTACTACTAAATTGAAACTGTAAATATTATTTCCTTAAAATAGGTTAAGAAAGGTTCTCGAGTGGCGACCACGAACCGGAAGACGCAGCGTAGGCCGGCCCCCCACTCGGTGGACCGACGACCTGGTGAAAGCCGCGGGGAGCCGAAGGATGCAGTAGGCGAGCAGCCGCTCAAGGTGGAGTGCTCTGGGGGAGGCCTATGTTCAGCAGTGGACGTCTTCAGGCTGTTAATGAAAATAGGTTAATAAATAATGTAATAATTGAAAAAATAACCAAAATCAGTTAATGAATCACGGAGTAATACGCGTTTAAAGTTTCTGGAAGGGGCATCGCCTGTCCCTTTCTCGCAAAACGGAGATCGTATGCATGTGACGTCACATGCAAAGATATTGTATGTAGAGCTACCACAGCTGAGTAATGAGATGTATGAAGTAATCATTTCTGACGTTTGAGCTGTCTCTTTCTATTCTTGTATTCTAAAATGCTTGTAACTTTGTAATTTTTTGAGATATTTAATTTTTGTTTTCACGACTGCTTGTTTATTTAGAAACTTTATTTAGGCAATAAAATTATTTTAGTCATATATTCTATTAGGATTTGAAGTAGGTATGGCAATTTAGAAAAAAGACGTTGTAGGCGTGGACAAATTAGGAAGAGGACAATTTAAGAAGTGGACCAAACCAGCCCGTGGGATAAATCACGGTAGATTCACAGACGTCAGTCGCAAGTACACCCCGTGTGATTCCGGCGGTCACGCCAGTGCCAAAGCAACACGCAACCGCACTATTTTGTTCCCTATTAACGCGGCATAAAATATCAAATTGAATGCAACAAAAACACTTTGTACAAGTATAATATTACCTCCCATCTGCATGACGGTATCGTTAATGCACATGCCGCCGCTAGACGTGTTCTCGATAAAGCTGTCACGCATCTTCACGTCCTTCGTAAACACGTACATAGTTAGCGGCTTCTCTCTAGTAGGAAACACCACCACCGGATTAGATGTGAGAAGAGAGGCGCGTTCCTTGACCTTCTTTGTTGTAAGTTAGAAGGAGAAAGGTTAAGGAACGCTTTTTAAATTTTAAAAAGGAAATTCTATTGTTTTTTTAATTTGTAGCTGGCTGGAAGTAATGCTAGAAAAATATTATACACAAAACAGCAGTAATAGTTAGATTACAATCTGCACAGAGTAGGGCTAAATGTGCTGGACATTATTGGTTTCTGTAGGAAAGTATACCAAGCTCAGTTTTCCTTCATTTACCTAGTTTACTTGTAGGCACCTATTCAATAGGTAGGTCCTTAAAGGTACATGCTGTTGTCTTAAATCTTAATAAGTTTTACAGAACCAAAACCTCATGCCGTCCACCACCATAATCTTAAAACACAGGAAATACCATTACCGCAGTCTAATAACGGTGCAAAACGTAACGAGTGTTTTTTTCCATATAAAAGAAACAGTTTTTTGATCGTCTTCTGTTTTTAATAACCTATTACCACTTGTGCAAGTTACAAAATAACTTACACAAGTGTTAAGTAATAGGTTTTTGGAGAAAAACAAACAACTGATAATGCACTATCATTGAATGAATGACCCAAACACTATTAGATAGATACAGTTGCACATTCAACATAGGATATATTTTGCCAATATTATTGATGCTTTGAATAGTGGATACCACCCCCTTACGACGAGTACTTGCAAAAACAATTTATGTTCATAAACAAAATATTTCTATGAGATATTTTATACAAATATATTTGAATATTTTTAAGAGAACTTCATAAGATGCATGCGCTATGATTTCGGTTTATACTCCGGAACGCCTTTTGATACAATAAGCGTTGAATGTCACTACTTTGGGGAGATCCACAAATTACGTGAGTTGTTTAAGGGGGAGGGGGGGTCGAGTCAAATCTCATCTAATCTTACGTTGGAGAGAGGGGGGGTCTCGGCAAATATCACGCAATTTTTTTTCTTATTGAAACAAAAAAAAACTATACTATTTTGACCCATTATCCAGATTCTAAAGCCGTCCCGGACAGAAAGTCGCCGTCGGGAATCGTAAGAAACTGTAGATTTCCGAAGAACCCGAAGATTCCCGACGGCGACTTTCTGTCCGGGACGACTTTACATGCTTAAGATTTAAGCATAACTGTAATACGATTAAGATCATTCACTAATTCATTCATACTTCGACGTTATACATTACTACTGACTGTCAAACTACCATATTTGTTTTATACCAAATAGTTCAATTTAATCAGAGTTTACGATACAGTGTAGCCCGTCCTTTGTTTTCGCGCCACTGTCAGCCGAACGCGCGGCTCGATGAACGAGAGCGTACGAGCTGAATGGCAGCGACACACGGACAGGTTCCAACCTGCTTTGCTTATTCTTGCAAATGTTTTACTCGACTCAGTATATGCTCTCACTAATTTAAAATGAGTTATCAAGATTTTTATAATGCATACGTCAAAAGATACGTCTATAAGACGAAAAAGTCCTGCCAGGACGAAGTGATAAAATTATGGAATACAGCGAAACAAAAATTCCCGAAGAAAGAAGAGTTAACACAACACATTCAGCATGAGATTGAACGTCTTCTTAGGGAAGCCACTGAGAGAAAAGTTCGGTCTACTTTAACATTTCTTCAAAAGGTAGGTTAAATATATTTTGTTAGGAAAATTCTTTTTTTATACAAACTTTATTGTTACAATTAATAGCATAAAAAAATATAATTAAAAAAAAATAAAGAACACGCTTTAAAAGCACATCAAATTAAAAAGTAAAAAATAATTCTTAAAATGAGTCAATAACAATAATAAACGAAAAATGCTAATATAATTGTGAAATAAATTTTAATGAAGATAAGTATAAACAACAAAAAATATATTTAATTGTAAAAAAAGTGTGGGGTGCTTTTTAAGATATCAAAATGATTGTCCTGCTCATATCTATAATTATGTATTTATAACTACCGACACCGTGCATCCCACGCTTTTTTTACAATTAAATATATTTTTTGTTATTTATTCTTTTCTTCATTAAAATTTATCTCACAATTATATTAGCATTTTTTGTTGATTATTGTTATTGACTCATTTTAAGAATTATTTTTTACTTTTTTACTGGTGTTCATAGTAAGTTATTTTGTGTTAATCTGTCTTTTTAATTTCATTAGATTCACTTCTTTATTATCATATTTTGATTTCAGACTAATACTAAGATCTCTAGCAGTTCTTTAATTCAGGCTGAGACAAGCACTGAGAGTGTTCCAAAAGTGGAATGTGCAGGTCAGATTCAGATCAATGATCATAATATTCAACACGCGAAATCTGCGGTTCAGGATGAGATTAATGACCAGCAGTCAGAAGATCAAGATTTGGACGTTGGTCCTCAACCGGCAGGTTAGTATTCGTCTTTTTTTCTATAGGTGACGTTCTTCATTTTTTGCTATTCTAAATTAAAATTTTCTGCATTTTACAGGCGCTTCGAAACGGAAAAATCAGTCTCTTGTGATCAGCGATGATGAGGATGAAGCTATATCGAACACTACACCGTCCAACATACGTCCCACTCCAGCACAAGATACTATGAAGAAAAAGATTGCTAAGCTGCGTATGGAGCTTGACTTAACGGAAAGGCGCAAAGGGTCTCTTGTAGCTGACGGCACTGAATTTGATAAAGCACGTAATTTGCGGCGAGAAATTGACATTTGTGAGAGAAAGCTCAAGCTTAAAGAAAAACAGAGAGTGTACTCTATAACGCATAGAAAAAATAAAAAACAAAAAATAATTGAATTATGTTTAAAGAATCCCGATGCAGCTAAGTCGTTGACGCCTCATGTTGGCCCTGGACGCCCACGTTTAGAAGAAGAACAGTCTGAATTGCTAAAAACAATAAGTGATTTAGCCCTGTTTGGTGCTTCTGCTGAAGAGCGACGTCGTTGTGAGATAGTTCGCACGATCCATACGCTTTCAGAACTTACAAATAAACTCAATGAACTGGGATTTAATATTTCGAGAAGTGCTACTTATATTCGACTGTTGCCTAGACGGGCAAATACACGTGAAGCTAAGCGCCATGTAGTGACTGTGCCGGTGAAGCTGAGTCGTCCTGAAGCTGACCATCATAAGGCACACCAAGACCAATACTTTTCTTTGGCCTCTATAAGGTCGTTGGAAACGATAGCCTCCGTACTTGGTCCTGACTCCGTAACTTTTTTATCTCAGGATGACAAAGCCCGCGTTCCCATCGGCCTGACAGCGGCAAACAAGCAGGCGCCATTATTAATGCACGTTGAGTATAAAGTGTCGTTACCAGATCACGACTTTGTGATTGCATCGGGGCACAAATTAATTCCAAGCGTATATGCTTTGTGTCAAGTGAAACCCAATGAGATAGGACGACCAGAAGCTGTTTCATATAATGGACCGACTTATATAGCAATACGAAGTGGCAAGCACTCTTCGTCAACTGCAACTAGTCACGCTCAAGACTTGGACACTCTTTTAACAATTGAGTCTTTTTCCAAATTTATAAAGAATATAGACAGCAAAGTTAAACCTGTTCTTATTATTTCAAGTGACGGTGGGCCTGACGAGAATCCGCGATATCGCAAAGTGATCGCACACGCCATAGAGCATTTTAAACAATATGATTTGGACGCAGTATTTATTGTGACTAATGCCCCTGGCAGGAGCGCATTCAACAGAGTAGAGAGACGCATGGCTCCACTCAGTCGAGAGCTAACAGGCGTTATTCTTCCCCATGATTCTTTTGGGAATCATCTTGATTCCAGCGGCAGAACATTAGACGAAAGTCTAGAAAAGGATAATTTCAAAAAGGCAGGGAATATTTTGGCTGAAATATGGTCTGCAGTGTGCATTGACGGACACGAAGTAGTTGCTAAATATATAGACCCGAATAATGACACCTCCAGCGTTCCAGACCTGCCAGCCGAAGTATGGTACACTGAGCACGTTAAAGAGAGCCAATATTTACTCCAGGTACATTACAGTTGGTTCATATCAAAATTTTATGCGTGCCTATTTTTTTTTTTTTATTTTTAACGAGCGCGAACGTCAACAAATTTTTATTAAGAGTTACAAAGGGAAATTGTTTTTAATTTTTTTTTAGGTTGTGAAATGCGATGACCAGAAGTGCTGCAGCCCACGCCGAAGTGATCTGCATATGATTCTTCACGACCGTTTTCTGCCACCTCCATACCCTATCACTCAGATTGATGGACATTTGACAATTCCGGACTTTAAAGAGCATGACGGAAAGTCATTTGCTCCATTTCTAATACGCCACTGTCTACCGATTCAACCGCTGAATGCCTTCATCAGCACACCTTATGATCTCTATTGCCCAAGTGTACGTGATGATTTAGAGAAAAGATGCTGCAGTACATGCGGCATTTACTTTGCATCTATCACAAGAGCTGCAGAGCACAGGCGAGCAGCCCACATTGCACCAGCTAAGCAAGCGCGTATGTTCCGCAAAGTGCGACCCTCACGGATTGTTACAAGACGAGCTAATGAGTTACTGTGCGCAAGTGTCAACGGCTTAGAGTGGCTAGATGAGAATGAAGTTGAAGGAGCAGATGATTTTATTGAAAATCATATGGACATGTTGGTTCCAATAGTCTCTCTTGAGACCACGCATGATTCACCATGGACTGAATTAGAGTAGATATTTTTTTTTAATCGCATTAGTTACGATTTAAGTATTCTATTGTTAAATTTTTATTACACTTATAACTCAGCAATATTGATTACTAGTCTTAACTAGTCGTAAATAAAAGTACGAAGCAAATTTTTTTTTTTTTTTTTACAATAACACTCCAACACGTTTACATATTTAAGAAACGCACATTTTGAAAAATCTCACGTGAGATTGGGGGATGGGGGAGGGGGTTGAATAAAATCTCACAACATCTCACCAGGGGGGGAGGGAGGGACAGAAAATTCAAAAAAACACCTCACGTAATTTGTGGATCTCCCCTTTGCACAATAATAGATAAAAGCGCACCACAGTGGTGCGAATAACAGTCGAGCACACAAAGAATGTGTATTTACAAATCTATTTGTACGCGAGCGCTTAAAGAATGTATATTTACTATTTGTATATCTTTAATAACTATTATTTGCACCAATTTTAGATTCATCATCTAATACAGACTCTAATATAAGTGCAATTTGCTACCATTTCACTATCAATCTAAAATATAGTGGTCATTTTGAACATAACCATTATGTGTAACTTTTGTCAATAATCAAATGGTTCATCTATATTTTAATAACGAAGAAGTCCTATCCGAGTTCTACGTCGGTTCCTTTTTCGCGGGATCTCTACAAAATGTCTGCAAGGACAAAGTGTAACTTTTAAGTGAGTTAATGGAGTGTCCTGAGAGAGTGAAGCTATATCGCTTACTATTTCTATCTCACAAAATATCCACGTCTACCAGCTACACAAAAGGGACAGAGGACTCTTCTTCTTTGATAGTGAACCTAGAATCACTACATGTAAAATGTATTATACGTTTCCGGGAAGTTCAACCATGTATAATTATGTTTTAAATTCAATTTCATTGTTTTTGCAAATAACCCTCGCAGACATAATGAACGCGCTCTTACCGCCGTAAAACATGATAGTATCGTTGATACCCAAACTGCCAGAGCGAGTTTGTTCAGTGAACAGTTTTTGTATGTTCTTTTCTTTGCTGAATACGTATAGCACTAACGGATGTTCCCTGAAATTGTTCATGTTCATCTATTCATATAAAGGATTTTGTTTCACACGATAGAAACGAGACCGTCCACACTATAAAGGCACATAAAGTGTAACTAATAGACAGACTATTAAATAATAAGTGTAATGATTTTTCACGTTCTTTTCACCTCATCAATTTATAAAAAATTGTAAGGTTTGTCATATATCTGCTGACTAACAGGTATATTCAATTAAAGTCGTGATCACTTATAGTTATCGTTATTCTTATTAGAAAATGACCCTAAGTAAATAAATATAAGTGATGAAATTGTTCATACAGTTATAATGAGATTGTTCACATGGTTACAAATGCAATTGTTCATGTAGTAACACGTCGTATGTACTTAATCCAAATGCTATCCCTATATGTAAGTGATTATCAATAATTTATAGTATAATTAGGTGCTCTGAATTAACGTGCGTGATATCATGGCAGTGATATAATATTAAAATAAATATATTAACCGTTATTATGTTTCGGCTGCATTATAACGGGTATCACCAAACAACCAGTCCAAAGTACGATCAATAAAAATAATGAATACTATAAAATAATCAGTTGTTTACATTGAAATAGAATTAACCTCCCTTCAAAATGGAGTTTTACATGTCCCAAGCAATAAAAAGCTCAAATCTCCCACTCATGAAAACCTTCAAAAATCACACACAATATTTTTTTACTCATGAAAATATTACGGGTAATATACAGGATGCAATTTAATTCAATAGCATAAATTGAGTACATAATAGTACACCATTTATTGATGATTATTAAAGGGTAAAGAGTGCAAATGAAAATATTTTTTATTGAAAATTATGAAGATTGCCGCGGCGCCTAACGTGTTTGGCACTTGGCAGTCTTGGCACGAATGATTTTGATACTTTAAAAAGCTTTTTTACCTTGTATGTAATAATTAAAAACAGTACTTAATTATTTAATTTTAATTTTCTATTGTAGCCGTTGATTAATTTAAGTAAGTTATTCCATTTATTGGAGTTATTGTCAATACCAAATCGATGAGTTAGATTGAATAACTTTGGTCCACACGTGACCGGTGTCATGAGTAGGTACCTAGTTTCAAAGGATGCTAATGAATTCAATTGTACCCTGTATATTAAAAGAATACAAGTAAACATTTTATAGTATGAGTAAGACGAAATCACTAGAGATTACCAATGACTATGAATTGAAAATATATAATAATTTGCAAACACCCCACACTATAAAAATACACCTTGAATATTAGCTGAAAACACTGAAAAACTGCTTAGCTGAAAATATTTGAACGAACATGAGAGCAAAATGTTTTTTTTTACATACCTTTCGTTAATGAAATTGATCGCCTCGTACGCATTTTCAACAGGCACTATTGGCAATATGGGCCCGAAAATCTCGTCCTCCATGACTTTGTCGGAGGGCGACACATTTGCCAAGATCGTTGGCTCGATGAACCTATCGTTCGCGTCATATTTACCGCCGACAGCGATTTTATACTTGCTCGCGTCAATCAACGCTTGGAGGCGGCTGTGAAAACAATATAAATAATTTTGTAAAATACATGAAAAATATTATTAGATTCTCTAAAGTCTAACTGATCTATTATAAATGAGCACTATTAAAAATTAAATAATATTTTAATGTTTAATTTTTAAATTAATAAATAGGCGGTATGGAGTCACGACTTTAGCCTGGCCAATAGACCTAAAAAAAATTATGACTCAAAGAAAGAGGATCTATCATTAAAAAAATGATCAAAAAAAAAGTATGCTCGCTGTTTTTGCAAAATTAAAACTTACGAATATTATCATTGTGTGATTCATTTAAAACGAACACTCGAAACATGCTTGAGAATTGGACACGCTGTTCGTAATAACAGCCAATAATTTGTAATTTAAAATACCCCTATTCAGTTATGTATATTTGCTTAAATAGGTATGAAAAACACAACTTCTGTTATATGATATCTAGAGGTATTATCAGTTTTAAAATCATAAATACTGTGGTACTATTAATAGATATTTCTGGAGTAGGTATGTCATGCTTACGTGCGTCAGCGTCTGCGGTCAACAATACCGTATTAGTAAATAGGTAAACACGAATTTCTGAAATATGGTTGGCGGAATAACTATTCATGATAAATGCATTCAGATGATCCGTGCGGTCCAGGTTTGCGAATAGGTTACTAGGTGGCAGGACATTTCTGCAAAGTTCGTCTAGGTAGGTACCACCGCTTTGCCAGTTATTCTGCCGCCAAGCAGTAGTGTACAAGCACTACTGTGTTCCGGTTTGAAGGGCATTGTAGCTAGTGAAATTACTGGGCAAATGAGACTTTATGATCTGATCATTCAGTCTAGTAATCTGATTACTAGACTGGGTGTTGTCTCAGGATGACGTGCGCAGTGCAGTGTCACGCGAAACTTTATTGTTTTAAAGTTCCGGGTGACACTGCAACTGTTATGGGCGGCCGTGTCACTTAACATCAGGTGAACGACTAGCTCGTCACATTATTCAATCTCATAAAAACAAAAAAAAGGGGCCACCCCAACTCTTCCCGTGGTATGGCATACCCTATGATAAGCGTCCAAAGTTGCGTTTTATGAGGGTAGCCTGTGTTCAGCATTGGACGTCTCCCGGCTGATGGTGTGATGTGATCGTGCTGAAATTTGGCGCAGACATAGCTTAGAGGCCAAGGGATGACGTGTGGTAAATGCTGCGGGTGAAACAGCAGTGTGTTTAGCAACCGTTTTTGGTTGTTGATGATGACTTGCTTTAAAGCGCATGGTAGGGCCGCATAGGCACGGTAGGGATAAGCAGGTCAAAATCCGTTCAAGGAAACATCGACTTTAACGTCGTAGATATATAAATATCAATTCAGTCCGAGCTTCAGGACCGTGCTTACGATTTGTCGTAAAAACAAACGCTGACAATGACTGACTTTGACGGTCATTAATTAATTTTTATGTTCATATTGTATTTTTCAAAACTATGAAGACATCGATACATCTGAATGTTTGTTGGGAATATACTCATTTTTTTTGTAAAAATATATTCGATAGAAACTGGGTAAAATTGATATTTTAAAATTTTTTGAGGGAGGTTTGCGATTTTTTCTTTAGAACTAAATTTACTTATCTTGTATTTGCGGACGTCACGTTATACTTAAAGATATAAATTACATGATATATTAAAAGCTCAACATGCTCTAATTTCGCCAGGAAACGTGCCAAAAAACCACCTTGTTTGCTCTACCCTTCGCCTTAATACCTCACCTGAAATGCCTGTTGTTGACGATTCGGCATAGATCAGGCGACTTCTGAGGCTCTGCACCATACCATTCCTTGAGCACCTTCTGAGCTTCGCTCACGAACTTTTCCTGTACTTCCTTTGAGCACAGTACGTAGTCCGGTGCAATGCAAGTCTGGCCGACGTTGATGAATTTGCCCCAGAGCACGCGTTTAACCGTCACTTCAAGGTCTGCTGTGCTGTCTATGAATACTGGGCTGGAAGGAGCATGACAGTCTATGATTAATGTTTGATCAATGATTGGGTATGTAATACTTAAGTACCTACCTTCCTATATGTACATATACCTACCTACTGCGAAATATCTCTAATGGCACATATTTGAAATGTTTTAGCTGGAAGACGTAGCTTAAAGTAAAATATTAATGTAGTGTTAAAGCAACGTCTAAAAATCTGTTTGCATACGAAATTTAATCAAATTTATTCAGTCGTTGTGTTGGTACTAAACATAACGAGAGCGCGGCGCAAGCTATCACAATAGAATAGAATATAAATTATTCCCGAATGTAGTACAAATAGTTGGTATTATAAGTAAACTGTCCGTACATTCTACCACGACAGTGGTGTGCAGTGTCACACAAGAGAACATAGCATATAACGCACAGGAATAAAAAGATTTCTAACAGTGAAAATATTTTTAGAATAGGGTTAATATTTACAGAGATTACCTTGTACATAAATACCTAGATACATATCTAGTAAATAGTCATAAAAAAAAAAAAAAAAAAAATGTAGTCATTTTCGGTTTCATCGATAACATTCAATTATGATAATGTATCATTATACAATCCAAGGCTAAAGGTCACCAACTCACCAAAGTGAGAACGCGGGTAGGTACATCAATGATAGACAATTTGAAATTCAAACTTTTTGATGCGACTTAATTGTTTTGCTTAGTGAAGCTGGCCTTAAACTTGCTTAAAAACATGGGCGTATCATCCTTAAAAACGACGAAGCGTATTACCACAGTATTAATTACAATACAATCCTGAAACTGTGGTACCTATTCCCACCACGAGAGGAGCATTTATCGCCAGCGCCACCTATTGGTTCAGAGATATAAGCCAGTGAATACAGAAGTAAGCAAGTGTAATAATACTATGAATATAAAAGAAAATAAAAACAAAGTAAACTTCTTCCAAGTTCACTTTGATCCTTCACGTGTACAAATAGCTCAAACCTGTGCTTAGAGCACAGAATATAGTACAGAACGCAATCAACATAGTAAGTGCGCTCGAGCAACGCACACATAGACACCGCTCACAGACACGATGTCTCAGAGTCAGTCAGAGTAGTGCGAGCGCGAGCGCCACCCGCTTGAGACACGCGTCCGTGAACATTCTTTATGCAAAAATGGAGCAAAAAAAAAAGCTATTATAATTGTTTAGTGGACGGTTGTTTAAATTCAACATTAAACAGTGAATTGTCGTTTTTTACGCTACCAGTTGTTTCAGAGATATTTTCTGTGACAAATTTGTAATATTATAACAGTAAAACATTAAAATAGAAATATTGTTGTTATTATTTTACTTGTTATATTTCCGTTCTTCCCGTTTCATTCTCAACAATAAATCAAACAACTAGATACGAGTGTCACTACCACGATAATTTTTTGTGCATAAGCCAAAGCTGACGGCCCTAGCGCGAGCGCCGAGCGTAGGTATAAAAAGTGAAGTACATACATGTGATTGACTTCTGTTGTATTTTGTGCTTAGAGTGACGCATGTAGGTATATTGTATAGGTATTGTATATTGTATAGTGGTACTATTATATATTCTGTGTCAATGTGTCATAGTGCAAAAGAAGTACAATGAAACACTACACAGTAAAAGACAAACGACGTGCAACTAATAAAATTCGAACTATAAGTATTAAATTTTGTATTAGATTTTAATAATGGTAATGTGGTGTTTGAATATTTTTTTTAACTATATAATTAAATGTATACTTAATTTAAAATAGGAAGAATATAAAAGTTTTAGGGCATTTGAAATTTAAACTAACCTAACCTTCAAATATCGCCATGGGATAAATGTAGTTGTCTTGTTACGTATAATAATAAAGGTTTGCAGTTGTTAATTAAGATTACATTATTAATATCAGTTACAATAAGCTATGTGATGACTACTTATGACCAAAGATATAAATTAAAATAACAATACTAACGACAAATTAAATTATTAATAAGTAATTACTTTAGATGTAACTGAGTCTAACTATAACTAACAGTCCACACGTGCATGACTGGCCATTGTTTACAATGACCTTCGTACCTGCTTGCTGTTATGATGCACCGATCACGAGGCATAAGTTGTCTTTCTGTTCTTTTGTTATATAGCATGCTCATCGAATTAGCAATAATTGCTGCCAACTTAATTTTGGCTCGTTGGCCGTTCCAAGTACATATAGAAGATAGTTCTATTAATCTTGGCTTGTTGGTAGTTCTAAGTACAGGTGGAAAGTTGTTCTATCTATTTTAGGCCCGTTGGCCGTTTTAGGTATATACGAAAGGTTGTTCTACTTTACCTGGAGATGAAAGTTTGAAGAACTCGGCCCCCCCCCCCCCCCCCCCCCCACTCTCAACACTGCCTTTTGCACAAAAATGTTTGGCTCTGGCTACCTGGGACTTTGACCAAAGTCGATAAAACGATAAAAATACTTATTGACCGTTGATATCATAAAAACAAGATATGGTCAATTTGAAACTTACTGATAGCGTGTCAAATTAGGTACCTACCTACATGTAGAAGTTATTTAAAAATCGAAACATAATATTGTAGGTAAATTGAATTCATTGTATGAGCGAACGTAACGGCGACCAAGTACCAGTTTTTTATATAAAACTAAATAATACTAAAATAAGAGGTATTGGTACTTTGTCGTCGATAGGTAGATAGAAGTACCTAATTATGTATGTAAAAGTAGTATGTACAATGTACATAATACCCAGCTGTGTCAAACACATAAGTAAACACCACGCAAGAACGAACGTATTATTTACTTACATAAATTAAGAACAGAATTTTATTCATTAAATAAAATTTGATGAAGATAATTTATGTTACTGTACCTACTCTTAATGTTTGCCAATTTGTAGATTACCTACCAGTAATAACAAGGTTTTTTTTTCCTAATATTTTGGCTCCACACATAGTGTATTTAGCCAGTGTCAAGTATTGTAATTATTCATCGAGTTATGGAATATTTCACGTGTAAAGTCAAGTCTTCAAGTCTTAGTCACAGTCCAGTCTAAGTCAGGTAATCATAGTCCAGTCTAAGTCATACCCTAGTAAAGTGATGGCGACTTTACTAGAAGCTTCTATGGAATTTTGGAAGCAACACGAAAAACCACGTTTCACTACATTATATCACTTGCCCACACTCATGCTCGTAATTCAGCACTTAATGCGTAAAACACCACCAATTTTAACCATTAACACTGGAAAAAGCACAAGTTTAGAAAAATAATACAATGAAACGACGTGAACTTTTTCGAGTTCCCGCCAAAACCCCAATAACAAGGTTATAAAAAATAACTGGTTATTAAAAATTACAACTACCGTCATTTTTATTAAGTATCAAAAGATTCAAAGAGTTAAAATTATCCCTGTCATTTACTTTTCAGTATATCAGAAGAAGATGGCAATACGTTCAGCGTTCTTAATACAATAAATAATAAATAAACAGTTGTGGACATTTATTTTCATGCGGCGCCATCTAGCCCCAAACTAAGCAAGGCTTGACTATGGAAACCATATCCTATCCTACTAATATTATAAATGCGAAAGTTTGTGTGTGTGTGTGTAAATGTTTGTTACCTTATATCTCCGTAACTACTAAACCGATTCTGATGAAATTTGGAACGCAGATAGCTTTTACGCTGGATTAACACAAAGGATACTTTTTATCCGCGGGTAATACCGCGGGGCGCAACTAGTGATAGATAAAACATAATTATATTAATCTAAAAATCCGGTCCTCATTCAATCAACAAAAATACTTGCAAGGCGCTTGCCTCGTATAGGTATTTACCTACATTAGGGTATCGTGGAGGTGACAGAAACTTCAGAGTTGTAGTAATTACTTCAACTCTATTTATCCAAGATACATCGCCGATGCGCGCTAGCTTGATCACGTGTCCATTACCAAAAAGCCGATTCAGCAGTCTGTAGCACGCACCGCTACAGTTAACTAGTCACTTCTTAAAAAAATAGGGATATATTGGGAAAGGTTCTCGAGTGGCGACCATGAACCGGAAGACGCAGCGTAGGCCGGCCCCCCGCTAGGTGGACCAACAACCTGGTCAGAACCGCGGGGAGTCTATAGATGCAGGAGGCAATCAGCCGCTTAAAGTGGTACTCTTTGGGGGAGGCCTATGTTCAGCAGTGGACGTCTTCAGGTTGATGATGATGGGAATGACTATGGAACATACCTTTTCCCTCCGAGCTCCAAGGTGACAGGAGTGAGGTTTTTAGTGGCCGCTTCGTAGATAATCTTGCCGACGTTTGTGCCTCCAGTGTAGAAGATGTAGTCGAACTTATGCTTCAGGAGCTCCTGTGTCTCCTGAGGACCTCCTTGCACAACGATCACGGCGTCCTATAACATATTTTGGGTGATTAGAACCATGAAAGTGACTTGTAGGTGCATATTTGCAAATCAAGATGTCTAAGCGTCAATTCAGATGGAGCAGCAAAATGCTCGAGCACTTTTTAAGTGCTATTGGAATATCAACCTTAGTCCATTTAGACAAGGCTGAAAATAGTATGCAACATTAAAATAGGTAAGATTTTAATATTGCATACTATTTTCAGTTTTGTCTAAATGAAATAATCTTTATATTTGCTGATAAGGTGCTATTGGAGCACTTAAAAAGTGCTCGAGCATTTTGCTGCTCCATCTGAATTGACGCTAAAGATATCAATAGTGGGACACTTTGAGGTAAGTTGGACATTTTCGAGAGGCGATGCTCTGTAAAATTTTACATAATTTTGCTCTACGATATACCAGAATTTCCATAAGGCATACAAATAGCACAAGCAATGATATTAGACATAATCATTGCTTGGGTTGTGCCTCAGTTTTCTTGTGACCACGTCCAAAATGTAAATGGAAATGTTGAGGTTAGAGACCGCTATAATTATTTTGATATAATTATGTACCTAGTTATAATATGTACTTATATTCCATCTATATATACTCTAACACCTTGGTAAAGGTATCGGGGCACAGTGCCCATAGGTATAGTAGGTAGATATGGTTATGGTACCGCGGTATCTGATGGCGCAATAGATTCCACCAAACATTGTTTACGCAATGTGCAATAGAATAAAATGATTATGATTATGCGGATTTACATTATAATATGAATAAATAAGGTGATTTCAACGAAGTTCTGGTTCATCCAATTATTGTTGCACTTTAGTACCTACCTAAGACAAAAAACAAAGTAATTAATATGAATTACATGCAATTTTCGTAATTAAAAGCAAAACAACCTTGTTTAAATCGTTTTCCTTATAAAACGTAGGCCTTAGGTGGGAAGGTTTACATGCTACATACAACATAATAAAAAAATGTATGTACAGGCGTACGTATATACGTAGTACTAACTAGTATATATTCTGTGGTACAGGTAGGTACTTAGGTAGGTAAACAATGCATATCGAGCTAAAGCGGAAGATAATTCGGCTTCGTAGGGCGTAGTCTTCGTTACACAAAGCAATAGACCAACAAAACGTCAAATACTGTACTGAGTGACGGCTTGGTCTCATCCTCCCCGGTGGCGCTGCCCCGGTAGCGGGGACGATGAGACAAAAAGTGTCATCCTCCCCGGTGGCCTCAACAATGGCGCTCACCGGGGCCGATGAAACAGTAAAAGTGTCATCTGCCCCGTTATAGTCGGATCGATGAATTCATCTCGGTGACAGCGGGGCCGATGAGAATTAAAAGTCTCATCATCCCCGGTACGGCCAGTGCTGGTGCTTTTAACAGGGAGGATTACACAAATCTAGTTTCATCAAGCCCAGCATGGAAGGTAGGGTGCTATAATAAAGAATTTGCCTAATAATGTATAAATGAAACTAGTCTGTTTATAATGAATATAAATGTAATAGAGCAATAAAAATATACTAAGGTTAAAATTAAAATAACGATGATTTAGTAGATAGAACCAGACATCGTAGTTCACAGAACAAAACTATAACTAAATAGCTTCTAGTAATATAAACGTGTTATTTACCTCTTACTTTTGTAATTCAAACTCAAACTCAAATTCTTTATTGCAAATAGGCTATTTTCAGCACTTTTACAGGTCAAAACTAGATAACGTATTTATAAATAATATAAATTAAATTATTGTACATATTAAGCAAGCAATTACAAATAATTATTACCTTACCTTTTTTTGTACATTACTACATTGACCCATCTTTATTTAACATTATTTACATTCAATAACACAGCCAGTTGTTTTTTGTGGTAGCTGTTAGTAGGCAAAACTCATATATATATATATATATATTTAGCTTACGATTCTTAAAATATAACAATTTTTTTCATCTTTTTCCATTTAAATATTACTCACCTATATAATAGTGAAGTGCTAAAAACAAATGCAAACTGAACTTTTATGACTGTGTGTTGTTAAGCACCTGGGTACTTATTCCCTTTTTTAAAGCCGCACTGACAAACAAGTTTTTATGGAACAACGAAAGAATAACAAGAGAAACAAAGAACCACCATACTTAGATTCACTTATTACATAACTGTATGGTATAATTGTTTAATCCGATAATAAATTTTGTACAGTGCGGGTATAAATATAAACACCCGAAGAGATTTGATATGTAGACCACAAACTATAAATTCCGTTATTATTTTTAGCAGAGCATAGCAAATATCAAACAGAAAATCTATTTTCTACTTACTTTCAAAGTTAATACGAATTTTTACTACTAACAGCTACCACAAAAAACAACTATCTGTGTTATTGAATGTAAACAATGTTGAATAAAGAAGGGTCAATGTAGATAGGTACATAATAATTATTTGTAATTATAAAAATAAGAGGTAACTAACACGTTTATTTTAATAAAAGCTATTTAGTTAGCGTTTTGTTCTGTGTTACGTCTCTCTACTAAATCATTGTTATTTTAATTTTAACCATAGTATATTTATATTGCTCTATTACATTTATATTCATTATAAACAGACTCGTTTCATTTATACATTATTAGGCAAATTCTTTATCATAGCACTCTACCTTCCATGCTGGGCTTAATGAAACTAGAATTGTGTAATCCTCCCCGTTATACGTAAAAGCACCAGCACTGGCCGTACCGGGGATGATCAGACTATAACACCCTATTGGCCCCGCTGTCACCGAGATGAATTCATCGATCCGACTATAACGGGGCAGATGACACTTTTATTGTTTCATCGGCCCCGGTGAGTGGCATTTTTGAGGCTACCGGGGAGGATGACACATTTTGTCTCATCGTCCCCGGTACCGGGGCAGCGCCACCGGGGAGGATGACACCAAGCCTGAGTGACAGACGACTCTCTACTACTGCCGCGATTACATTTGGCGGAACTTAGACAGGCTAAGTGACGAAATCGATATACATTGCTGGTTGGAATAAGGGTATTGGATGGAAGTAACACCAAGCCAGCAATGTATATTGATTTAGCCTGTTTAAATCCAGCCAAATGTAATCGCGGTATAAGCCGACATTAGATCCCACATGCTTAAGCAACGAAAGCAGCACAAAGCAACCCTTTAGAAAAGCTGTTTGTAGAAAGAGGACACGGTTACAATTTCGAAAAGTCTAGCCCATATCGGATCAGCTAGGGACGTGGATCATGCAGTGGGTTATGATCACGACAAAATATACCAACTTTACTTCGTTTAAAATGAATACAACACACGTATTCAGCTCAATTTCACTTTCATAATGTGACAAATGGACGGTATACTCATTTTACACATGAAACTGTACGTACAATGTAAACGTCCGCGTATTCGCCATTTCATAGCACGCGGTGCCATATAATACATAATAGACTACAAAAAGCATTGCGAAAGAACTTCTTATACCATCTTTGCTTGTTTCCTGAGAACTATCCTACGTATTACAAGTTGTCTGTGTGGTCCCAGCGTAAGAATATAATCACCCCATCTCGTCCCGTAAGTGCCATAAGAGCCGGGAATATCCAAAAAATGGGCAGTAGTATTCTCTTCGCTTTGTATTACAATCTATATGCTTCAAATCCCCTAAGAAACTCGTACATTGACCTTTGAGCGGAATGAAGCGACTCTCAACCTATTTTTTTGGTGGGTCGCTTTATATTTTCAAATCCCCTGAGAAACTCGTACATCGAAACATGTCAAAACAGGTTTAGCGCCGCTGATTGATCTTGTCTCGCACACTTCCTTGTACCAAGAAACGCGGTAGATGCGTAAACGACAGTGAAGCTATAATTGTATGGAAAGCTATACTGTCGCTTTTTTCGGAGCTAACATAATACCGAGGGAGCAATGCACGAGTTTCTCAGAGGATTTGAAACATACTATACTACGATGACCAAGACGTCTGCCAAGCGCGGTGATTATGGCAACCCCTATAATGTGGAAAGCAGCAGTGGATGCAAAAAGGCTGACTATGTGATGATGTGAACCGACGCTTACTATCAGGTGAGTTGATATATAACTTAGAGCTGTCCCATAAAAAAACGATCACTTACGTTATCCAAGTATTTAGGCACAGTTTCGGCGACCCAGGCAGCGCATGCCTCGGACATCTCACTGGGTTTCAGTATGACGGTGTTGCCAGCCGCGATGGCACCAGACATGGGTAAGAGCAGCAACTGGAGAGGGTAGTTCCAGGATCCGATCACCAGAACCACGCCGTATGGATCGTTGTAGATCACCACGTCGTCCAACATGTTGACCATGCCTTTTGGTGGCTGTAAAGTGTATGACGAGTAAGACAGTTGTTTTTTAAAGTATAGGGTTTGAATATGACGCGCGGTTCCTGCCAGAAGCAACTAGTGTTTCCACTTTTAAGGATTTCTGCTTTTTTGGGGTAAAGTTACTATTTTAATGAACTGTATAAAAGAGAAGTGTTATACCGAACAGCCCTTAGCTCGAAATTTGAAAAGAATATCCTGTCGAAGCCACTCCTTATCCAGCCGAAAAGAAAAAATGTGGAAAAAGATAGAAGAAAAGGGCATTCTATATTCCGTTAAATTGATCTATTGTAACTACATTGAAAAATCCGGTCTCGGCGACGGGCAACCGCGGTGTGGCCACGCGCGGGGTCACGCGCAGTTTCACGAATCCACATTTCGATTTAAGAGGATATAAAGGTATCCGCGGATACACATGTGGACTTAAAGGAAGATAAAGGTATCCACGGATCATCATTACGGATTTAAAGGGAGATCGAGGTATCCGCGGATCCACATGTGGATTTAAAAGGAGATAAAAGTATCCGCGGATCCACAAGTAGATTTAAGAGGAGATAAAGGTATCTGATGGGTACATGTAGAGCCGAGCTGTGGATTCAAGTGGAAGGAGCCGCTTTTAGGCTAACACATACCTTTTCAGGGGCGACCCATTCATCGAAATGGTGCAGCATACTTTTTAAATCATTGATCAGGTAGTCGATCTCAAGAAGTACAGCCTCCATCTTGCACCGCCTCAGGTCCTTGCGCAGGGCTTCGATCATGGCCGGCTGGTTCTCCTCGTACATTCGGAGGAGGTTCTTCAGCTGCTTCCGTCTCCATTCTATCGGCCTGGTGACTCCTCGGTTGAAGGTGTCACGGGAGCGTTGGACGACCTGTTAGTTATTAAAAACTTATAAAGCCCCTTGAAAGATTAGTTTTATCTAAATATCACCCCTTTAGCGTAATAAGCAGGTTAATTTTTAAAGTAACGTAAAAATTTGAAACTTTTGAATCCTTTATATAAAACACTAGTTGCATCACACGGTTTCACCTGTGGATAAAACTATCCTACGTGTTAATCCAGCGTATAAGCTATCTGCATTCCAAATTTCATCAAAATCGGTTTAGTAGTTACCGAGATATAAGGTAACAAACATTCACATATACAAGCTTTTGCATTTATAATATTAGTAGATTATATTATTATTATAGGATAGGATAGGATTTGAGAAAGTTAAACATAAAACTGTAAATTCCTTTGAAAACATAAATCGACATCTAAACATAATATCCTTTTTTTACGTGAACAAAAGACATGACTTCGTTTATCAAAAAGTTTAGCGCCAGGACCACCCATAGTTGCAGTTATTTAAACTGTAAAATTTTTCATTCATTTATATTTACAATCTAGCCATCTATCTGGGTAATAAGTGATTTTAACTAACCTAAACTTCAAATATAATTAACAGTTGCAGTGTAATTATAAAATTATATATTTAAGTAAATATTTTTCCCAGAGAATAAATTTAAGCGAATTTAGATCACAGCTCAGATAATATTATGCTATCTGTGTACATTTTCAATGTTTGTTTAATGCAAAAAAAAAATTAATAGTGTACAGTCGCCTGCACTAATAAGTATACATTTTATAATTTTTAAAATGATGTCATAGTATTAAATTCTTTAAAAATGTACTCAGCATGCACGCAACAATTATGTATCCAACGATTTGTGGCGTAACTATGTATACATAGTCAATAAATAATGTAAACGAGACTATTGGTCAGAAAAATGGTTACATTATAATCATCAATAATAAGTAACCACACGCGGCCTGCAATGATATGTATACTTCAGTAGTTCCAAAATAATGTCGCAGTATTAAACATAGATTTATAGATATGCGCTTACTACTTACTCTCAGATTGGGCATAATTATATGCATAACATGTAAACAAGTTAAATCAAAACTATATACACACATAACAATTGCAATAAGACGTGGTATAAACTTGATTCAAACAAGTTTTTTTCTACATCTTTTTCATAAATATGTATACGCTTTCATATTTGAGCAAAATATCGTTTCTTGGCCTGTATTTAACAAATGGTCAAAAACATGTATACACCTTTGATGCCATTTAAATATAAACACGATTTTTTCAATAAGTTGGTGGCACGAAGTTGACTTGTGTAAGTATGGTGGGTACTTGTGTAAGTATATAGTTTTGATTAAATAACTGTACCGTTACTGGAACCTTATATTGAGAATAGCATTTCCGTTTCCGTCGATTTCCTGCCAGTTTTTCCGTACTTTTATACCTCGTTTCCTGTAAAGTGGCGCCACCTGGCGGATGCGCAGCATTTTAGTTTACTTGGAAAAGTGCAGCGCCATATTGGCTCATTGGCGTTTGAGTTCCCGTCGTAGCAACTTGTGCGCAGCAGCTCTGACTCTGCGTGAGTTGCAAAGTTATTAAGTGTATTTTCTATATGCTTTACTTCACATTATTATTTAATTATATTATAGTGAAAGTGAATATGTGAGTTAATTGTAAAAGTAAGTGGTACCCACACTTGGTAAGTAAACCAATTACATTATGCTTAAACGGCTTTTGCCGTTCGACACTTACAGTTTAAATTTTAAATAGCCAGTGTATATATCTTTCGTAGTGCTTACAGTAGTTTTATTATGGACTTGAAGTTACAGAGCACACGGATAACGAAAGCAGGCTGCCATTCAAGCCCTGCTAAAGAGCGGCACCGAAGCAGATCTAGCTGCAGCAGCAGCGACAGCAGCTCTTCAGGTTTGTCATCCTCAGGCAACAAATAGAGGCGAAGGTTCCAGCCACAGAATTACAAGCGTTCCAGCCATACGAAGCAGGGGTGAGCTTTATAACGATTTTCTTATTTTCTTACTACAAGTACCTCGGTAGGTTTTATAGATAATGCATGTCATGTCATCTCAAGTTATACTAGAGGATATCGATTTTGAAGATAATTTCGTAATCCTAAGAGTGACAGTCATAGTCATTATGAATTTTTTATAATGTTGAATTGTCCCTATGCAAAACGTCAGCATTTGACTACGTAAAAATATTAACCGATCTCAGTGACTGGGTAGTGTTCTTGTTCAAACATCAGTCGAGGAGGTATATAAATATGACACCTTTCGTCACCTAACCCATAATAATTATAAAATATTAAGAGTTATATCAGAACCAGGATACCATTAAGTCTCTCTGACACTGATCACCATAATAATGGATTGTATAGATGTTTTGGCAGATTGCGTGTTACACTACGGTAGACAGAATTCCACCTTTAGTGACTTGCAATCAAAAGCCTGTCGTTCCATCGCATGGAACTGGATATTTGTTACTGCTATGAACAAAATTTGTCATTTACAAATTTACCAATTACGATGAGCCATCCTCGCGGGATGCAATCACATGATATGAGCAAAGTATGCCGTTTTCAATCCTACAATGATCCATCCTCGCGGGATGTTATTACATGCTATGAACAAAGTTTATCCTTTAAAATCCTACAAGGGGCCATCCTCGCAGGATGTTATACATACATGCTATGAACAAAGTTTGTCTTTTAAAACTTACAATGAGCCATCCTCGCAGGATGCTATCACATACTGTGAATTAAAGTTTGTCTTTTAAAACTTACAATGAGTCATCCTCGCAGGATGCTATCACATACTATGAATTAAAGTTTATCTTTCCAAACTTACACTGAGCCATCCTCGCAGGATGCTATCACATACTATGAATTAAAGTTTGTCTTTTAAAACTTACAATGAGTCATCCTCGCAGGATGCTATCACATGCTATGAATTAGTTGTCTTTTAAAACATAGAATGAGTCATCCTCGCAGGATGCTATCACATACTATGATTTAAAGTTTGTCTTTTAAAACTTACAATGAGCCATCCTCGCAGGATGCTATCACATACTGTGAATTAAAGTCTGTCTTTTAAAACTTACAATGAGTCATCCTCGCAGGATGCTATCACATACTGTGAATTAAAGTAAAGTTTGTCTTAAATTGAATAGCCATCCTCACGGGATATTATCACATGCAATGAGCAAAATTTGTCATAACAAACTTACAATGATCTATCCTCGCAGGATTGTATCACAGGAACTGCCCTCCCTGAGGTCAATCCTCAAATAGCCATTGTAACTGGCACTGAGCTAGGCTCACAACCGGGGCTCGCAGCCCGCTCGTAAAAGTAGCAAAGAGCGTACAAATGCTCAGACGCTCCTTCAGAGAGAAGTAATAGCTCAAACATTTTCAAATCAGCCAAGGTATGAAATGAGCAGAATTGTGCAGAAATGAGCACACCTATGAGGTGATTATGGAACTTTGATTGCAATGCAACAAGATTATTTTAATTCCTAATTTGGAAAACTTCCTTAGTAATTATACACGTAAACCATTTATTGAAACTGTCAAATCCAAACAAATTGGGGTTTCTATAGATTGTAATAGAAGTTTCGTGATCACCTAGCAGGAATGATTTAGAAGTTAAAATTAAAGAGCATCAAATACAATTCTTTGATTCACGTACATATGCATTTAATCCATACATAAATTTATTTTCTCAGAACAACTGTCTGTAATTGTTCATAAAATCTATAAAAATAAAGGGCATTCCAAAAGTAGCAGATAACCTTCTTTAGTTGCCTCTCCTCTCTTTTTCAAATATCAAAGTTGGATAGATCAGTCCGTCCGCTATAATTACCTACAACCTTAAAGCGTTAATATAATGGCCGCGCCATTTCACCTGATATACATGAATTGTATTCCATACTTCTTGCAACCAAATCAGGACTGGGTGTGAAAGTAAGTTTATGTTGAGCATCCCTTTGAAAATATACAGTTTTATACAGACAGGCCTTTTGCACCTTGTGAACTGTAAGAGGTGACCTTCTTGCCATTGTGTCTGAGCACAACACCAAAAAAAAAAAAACTTTGATTCTTACAATTGAGTAGCTCAATTATTGCAAGAAAAATGGGACATAGTACTTTTGCTATTTCTCTCGACTATATATATTTTTTCTGAAATGAATACATGAACACTGCGGTTCGTCAGAATAGTAAAAATTTTGCGCTGATCCTTGTCAGCAAAGAAATATTAGTATAAATAAATAGTAATAAATAGTCGGGTACTTAGAAAAATAAATATTGCCTGTTGTGGTAGGTACCTTCGTGTTTTGTTTAACCGTAAATAAACGTTGAGGAACCTTTAAAACAACCGAAAGATATTCTTAACGATTTGAGTGTCTATGAACTGCAAGCGAGCAACGCCCTTGCCCCAGTGAGTTGGAAATATAGAGACGTTACAGTCGAACCACACTGCTTTAAAAACTAACTAGAAGCCACCTATACATACCTACGTATGTTTATTATGAAGTATGTGGAGTATGGAGAGTATATACGCCACTGTTGTTAGAAAGAGACAAGAATGCAATTTTTGTTACGACGTTTATCAACATATTTTTATCAAATTGGTGGCGATGTGTTGCCGGACACTCGGAGTGCAAGACTGGTAGTGATGACGGCACGGCAGGGCAAAATAGCCTGAACTCTTCGTGTTAGTTTTGGTGGGCGTAGAACATACCTACAGGTAAGATATCATTGCCTTGCCCCGGCCCAGTAAATTCGAGCCAGTTCAGTCTCCAATAAATGCGACAAGCGACAACATAACTGCCAGGTCGCCCAATAATGGAACTATAGAGATGCTAAATAAACTTTTGCAAGTATTAGATCAGCATCAAATACACTCATGTCATGATACGTCCATTCATGCTGAATGCAAGTCATGCCGATCGTCTATCGCTGCATCGCCATCCTCCAGAGTGGCACCTGCTAATAATACTGGCCAGTGTAGAAATAATGAAATTAAAAACAACGGGTTTGTTTAATTCGGACTAGGTATTGGTAAGTATAGTACGCCCTAGTATTGTATGGTTATATGGTTATATCTATGGTTGGGTGTTCGGAACAGTCCGTCTTGTGTTAAACTTTCTGACACGAAATGTGAGAACCGATAATCCCTATTTTTGCGTCCCATATCAGTATACGTAGTATCCACTACCTGGTCTGTGAGTATATAATACGTTAGTATCGCTATCTAGTTGTGTCTTTATCAGTGTTAAAACGATCTATCTACTTACATGGGCGCTTCCATGACCTTTTTTTTTTTCGAGTCCTGACCTGACTCACCAACATCGGCCAAATGGCGTGTTTGTGATGTTTAAGCCCACAAAGACGTGAAAACTTGGAAATCTTAATGCCCGAGCACTTGAAGCATGGTTGATCTTGAACGACTTATGAATCATGAACAGTTGGAGCATTCAGCTCACGAAATTTGAAAATACGGGGTGGCCCAAGGTGACGGAACCGTAAATTCCTAACTTAAACTAAAAAGTTATGGTTTCCTTAAGTTTGTGATGTAAAACCGCATGTCATAGCTCGGAAATTTACATACCCACTCACTCTTCGCCAGCGTGGTGGATCGTGACCTGCACCCTATCCTTGACAGGGAAGGCCAGCTTTGGAAGAGTATTAACCGTAATTACGCTAGAACTATTTTTTATTCTGTCGTAGGCATATCGTTTTCACCTTGCATTGTATCTCGAAAGATCCAGTCAGTAGGCTCTCACGCTCTTTTTTAGGTTTATCCAAAAGCCTTGAGGTACTATGATGATGGAATGCCAGCTGATTTATATGGTTGTACCTATTAGACAAAAGCAATTGATTTCAGGCATCGCATCGTACTGCAATTACTACTTTGTTCTGAAAATATCAGACAAAGCATTGTTGAGAGAAGATTTTAATCATTGTGTAAGGTTGAAGTCTGTCGAATATATAATATTTATATTTTTACTTTAGATAGCCATGTAAACAGTAAAAATCTTAATGCTTGATTCTGGATAGAAAGCACCAAATATAAAACGTCAGGTTTTATTTAATCAGAGGAAGGTATTGCAAAACCACCTCGCGCACAGCAGTATCTGGCTGAGATAAAACTCTGTTTGAAGAGGCTGGCATCAAACCACATCTTCAAAGTATCAGCAGTAGTATTAAAATATTTAGACAGTCTCTCTCAATCAAGTTTTGGCGCAGGGCAAGTAGCAAGCAGCTAAATACATTTCATCAGGTCTACCGGCATGAAGTGGTAATAACATATACGATGATTTACAATCTGTAACACAATTCATAATGCTGAATTGACAATCTAAATTGCCTTAGTGTGAATATTATTCACTGCACTTCTTGTTACGCAATATATAATTATATTTGAATGTTCATAATAGAAAACCACACTTATTTACTGTGTTTCACATAAAAGCCACATCACATCACATTAGCGTTATTTTAATAAGGATCTAAATACTTAATTATTTAAAAAGTGGCGTCACCAGGCGATAACAAACACGTCTCAATATAAGGTTCCAGTAACGGTACAGTTATTTAATAGCAGCGTTTTACCTGAAATAAAACGCATATTAAAATACTTACCTTACTGGAACCTTTCACTTAACTTCTGCCTGGTGAAAATTGAGCCAATGATCCAATATGGCGCTGCACTTTTCCAAGTAAACTAAAATGCTGCGCATCCGCCAGGTGGCGCCACTTTACAGGAAACGAGGTATAAAAGTACGGAAAAACTGGCAGGAAATCGACGGAAACGGAAATGCTATTCTCAATATAAGGTTCCAGTAAGGTAAGTATTTTAATATGCGTTTTATTTCAGGTAAAACGCTGCTATTAAACTTGTTTACATGTTATGCATATAATTATGCCCAATCTGAGAGTAAGTAGTAAGCGCATATCTATAAATCTATGTTTAATACTGCGACATTATTTTGGAACTACTGAAGTATACATATCATTGCAGGCCGCGTGTGGTTACTTATTATTGATGATTATAATGTAACCATTTTTCTGACCAATAGTCTCGTTTACATTATTTATTGACTATGTATACATAGTTACGCCACAAATCGTTGGATACATAATTGTTGCGTGCATGCTGAGTACATTTTTAAAGAATTTAATACTATGACATCATTTTAAAAATTATAAAATGTATACTTATTAGTGCAGGCGACTGTACCTAGTTATTTATTAGGTAGGTACGTTGACTGTAAAACCAGTAGGTATAATAAATGGTCTATTCCGGTTTGATACCCCAAAATGCTCCACACTAGTTATAAACTACAATGGTGAAACCCTTACAAATAGTAAGGGTTTTACGATTGTAAGTTACAATCCCTGCTAAATGTAAAAGTTACCTTAACTTGCTTTTTTGTTTGTATATCTTGAACGCCAAGACGGCTAGACAAGAAGCAACCAGCCCACTAGGTGGACCGACGACCTAGTTAGAACCGCTGGGAGCCGAATGCCGATGGATGCAGGAGGCGAGCAGCCGCTCAAAGTGGTGCTCTTTGGGGGAGGTCTATGTTGAGCAGTGGACGTCTTCAGGCTGATGATGATGATGATGATGATGATGATGGTAAGAAGCAAATTCTTTTTAACTGTGTGTGCAGGTATATAATTATGGTAATCAAGCTGAACCCCCCCCCCCCCGAAGTGAATTCCTGGCTACGGCCCTGACAACATCAACATAGAATACTTTGTATTTGGAAAATTAATTAGTTTACGGGACAAAACGGTTAATTAACGGGTGAATCCGCGGGGTGCCTCTAGTTATTATGGTTCTATAGCTACTATTTTAATAGGTAGATACAGTAAAACGTTTATTAAGAAAACTGACGCGCGCCGTGCGCATTAAGACTGTTGTTGTAGGTATGTCTGATCTCATCATCATTTATAAAACTGGTAATTACAATAAAACTCTTAATTTGACGTATATTAGAGGACAAAGGCTACATCTAACGAACACTATACTAAAATAAGCGCAAATACCTGCTCTGAGTCTGGGTGTTGTGGGACTGTACGTAGATCCTGGACCCTAACTAGGATTCTCTATATCTAGGGACCCAGGAACTACGAAGACCACACGTAGGATCTACGTATGTGATCGTTAGGCGTTAAAAAAACTAGATTTTAAAAGAAATCTACAGCGTCATTGCCGGTCCAAGGACTGGCTATACAATTGGTAGCCCATGATAATTATGATAGATGATGTACATTTCATTTTGATTACTCCAAACTTTAGCCCTTGTACGATGTAGGTTAGGTACGTCTACGCAACTTAGAAGTGCAGGCAGCTATCATTTAGATTAATATTTTATTTTTTTAATTGTATATATATTTTTGTAATTATCTTACCTCGCCAATATTAACTGATTTTGGCTTAGAGTTGATGTGTGTACCTGTAACAATACAAATTAGGTTGTTGACAAATTATTGTTATTCCCGCTACTTCCACCTAAAGTCCTAAATCCCCCATATTGTCTTAAGGTGGAACGTGTCTCTAGCGCGGCAAATTCAAATTTTCTTGCGTTCTTTTGCCAATAATAGCTTAATTACTCAACGTGATTACGTGAAAATTAATTTTGCGCATATGTATCAATGTGTGAATGTATCAATAAATTACAGTTAAAAGTATCACCTACATATCATTGGTTTAGCGAAATGGCAATAGACTGAAAAACTAAGACAAAATTTGTTTATTGCCATTTGTCGCTAAACTAATGATATCCAGGTGATATTTTTAATCGTAATTTGTTGATACATTCCATTTCTTTACGTTAAATCAGTTTTAATGTAATCACGTTTAGTAATTAAGCTATTATTGGCAAAAGAACGCAAGAATATTAGAATTTACCGCGCTAGTGAAACGTTCCACCTTAAATACGGAAAACCACCACACCCCTGAAAATCGGGACACCAGCTGGGTTAGCATGGACGGTAGACAAAATTGTCTTTCCCCGTTTTACGTCACTTTCTTCATACTTGCTTGGAGTAAAACAGGGGAAAGACAGTTTTGTCTACCGGCCGTGCTAACCCTACAGGCGAGACTTCTTACAACTTTTATTATTTCATGTGTATTTCAGTAAGCAGCGTATATTTAAATAAATAAATATGTGTGGCCATTTCACACAGCGCCAGCTAGCCCCAAACTAAGCAAAGCTTGTTATGGGAACCAGATAACTGATAGAATACTTGTATACTTTTTGTTTGTAAATACATACATAGAATACAATATAATACCCAGATACAGAACAAACACCTAAGTTCATTACACAAATGTTTGTCCTGGGTAGGAATCGAACCCACAACCTACAGTTCAGAAGGCCAGGCTTCTACCAACTGAGCTATCAGGCCAGTCAATACCATAGAACATTACTAGTTAGTGGTAGGTGTCTTTATAATTTTTGTGATCACGAAAAGCAAGTAAAACAACTGCTTCTTATGCGTTATCAATAAGATTATATTGATATATTCAGTTATCAGAATAGGATTAAAAGTAAATCAGGTAAGTATAGTAAGTAGGTACTTACATAATTGAATAGACTAAGTGATGACGAAAGCTAAAGAATGTAGATGTGAAAGTAGTAGTAATAGTGGCCTAGTTTTATTATGTCTACAAATCATTCATGCCAAGGATACAAAGTCCTCCAGTAGAAAACATAAAACTCTTAGAATAAGTACCTATTATTCTAAGATAATACTCATTTTAATAATTGAATTTCTTGACCAGGATACGGATTGATTAGTTTTTTTTTGATCTGGATAGTTACTAGAGTTCTTTAGTAGAAAATCTAAAACCCAATTTTCAGAATGCGGCTAAAAAATATAAACATAATAAATTGGGTTAATAGGTAGGTAGCTAGATAAGTTGGATGTATACCTATGTATAATGGTTGCCAGATGAGCACTCATAGTGAAGCACAACTAGCCATTTCTAACCGATCGGTAAAGTTAAGCAACGTTTGCTGTGGTCACTACTTTGATGGGTGATCGCTACAGCAAAAGTGATATTGACAAAAGCGCTACCGTGCTTCAGAGGGCATGTTAAGCTGTCGGTCCCAGCTTTTGTCGTAAGACAACAGTCGTTAAGCCAAGTCAGAAGCCTTTGGGTGGCCTAAAAATTCAGATACCAGGGCTGACCACTTGCCTACACGAGAAGAAGATGATTGCCAGTGAAACCAAAACTTTTTCAAAATCGTTGATAACCAATTAACAATATACAGACTTTTTAGACTGGTTTTGTTCTATTTTTATAGATCATTTAATTGTTGTGTTGAAAAAAAAAATGACAGTGATACCTTATAAAAGGCTTAGAATATTTAAATATTCTTAGTCAAAAGGCCTATTATTGTACATGAATAATCACACCTGTGTTGTGCTGCAGTGAATAAAAAGGCAAAATCTTTATGTATGTTTGTTAACGTTAAACTCATGTCAACTTAAAAATACCTGTGGAACTCTCATTGGTTGCCTGTTGATGATCGGGTGTATTCAACCTATATGCCTTCTGTTTTTTTAGGTTAATTAACTTTAACAAACCTACGAGAAACCGAGGGTAAGTTGTTTTTCTACAAGTAGGAAAGCATAACAATTTACAGAGAGACAGAGACTATGTTGATGTAGTGTAGAGTCAATAATAAGCATCCAGTCAGCCTCACTGGTCTGCATGGTTTACCTGGCAATGGTTTGTAGTATTAGGCCTAGACATCATTATTAGATACATACTTAAACCTAATAACATAATTATTATACTTAAGTACCTATACTTATAAGTTATATTTTGTATTGTAGTACCTACCTAAGTATCAGTAGGTTAGGAGTAGGTAGCAAGAAATGCTTTGAATGTAAACAAGTTCAACACACTCACCCAGGGTCATGTTGAATGTTGATGGACTCGGTAGGTATATACTGACTGATATTATGATATCCCTACGCAAAGGAAATAAACCGGACTGATGTGATTTTCCAACACTTGTGCTTTATAGAATTTATCCGAATAACTTGCACCCGTCACAGATTGCTTGCTTTAACTTTGTCTAGCCTTTTTAGACACGATTAGCAACAAAGAAAATAAAAACACAAATCAACAAAATCGTCTATCAGCTGTTTAACCTGACAACTTGACAAGAATCATAGAAGAATTAAAATGAATGAATGAAAATGAATCAATGATGAATGAACTTATGTGAACGAGCGAAGCGAATGAACATAAAAGCATTCAGTGCGAATGAATGAGTATTGTTTCGGGGTCGTTGAACCGAATCACCCGAATAAACTACAATGCCGGCGGTTTATAAGTTGCTTCAATACCTACGCGGTAGATGGCGCTAATAATAATGATTGGTTTGGTTAGCTAATCAGCCACTTAACAAGATGGCGCTAAAACAAAAAAAACATGAGAATGAAAAATGAAAAATTAAGCTAGGGTGGGTTTCTTGATTGGTAGTTAAGGTAACCAATGGTTAAAACTCTAACAAATCTAAACAATGCAATCAAATGGTCAACATTTTTAACCATTGGTTAAGTAACGATTTAAAAAACTCCACCCTGAACCTAATTATTTTGGGTTGAACGACATTGGTCAAGTCTGATATTCGTCAAATCGGCAATTCGTCAAATTTGATATTGGTCAAATCGGTAGTTCGTCAAATCGTCTTTTTGCCAAATTATGAAATTTGCCATATACGCTATTGGTCAAGTAATTTAAGTACAATCAACTGTAAAAATGAAACATTTGGTTCAGTTAGGTTAGATTCCGCTTTCGATAGAATAAATATTGGGCTGTTATTTTTCTCACGAAAATGGAATTCCTTCTGTCGTAAATTTATTAGAATAAGGTATTATTAACTATTTATTATTTACCCTTTTAAAGCATGGTTAAGTACCAGGAGACCAGAACTACCGAAGAGCTATGAAAATTAATTTAGGAATAGAATTACATAACGCGTGTCATTGAAAAAACGATTCAGACAAAAGCACAAAAATGAGGGATTCCCACTTCCACCAAGTTCAATGGGAGTGAGATAGCAATAGAAATTGCTGCTCTTTACACTACTGTTTTATACACTTTTACTCGTCTAATTTTCAACTTATTGTTTTTTCTGTTTTGGCATTAAGATGCCAAAATAGAAAAACATGAAGTTAAAAAAAAGCATATAAGTATGATGTTGGATGTTTTCCTTTGCTCTATCGCTTTCACAGAATACTATTATCCTTGCTGCGCTTATTAGTGATAATTCTGGCAATGTCAATAATAGAGAAAAACTTATTCACTCGCGAATTTAACGCCCGTCTGCAGTAATGTTTGACAGCTCTTGTGAATTTTGGATAGGTGTCATTTCGACAAGTGTGAATATATTAACATAACGTCAATATGACGCATTTGTATTGATTGTAATAGATATCTTCTAGGCAAGCATGTACTATCGTAGACCGCGTCGTCACTTTCCATCAGTTGAGACTGCGGTAAAATGCGGGCCTATTCCGTTATTTAAAAAAAGACACACTTGTCAAAAACAGGACAATTATGTCAAAATCACATCTGTCAATAAGTAAAAGTGACAGAGTAACAAGGCTCAGCACCATGCATTTTCGTTTTCTCTTCAACGGCTTTATAGAGCCTTCAGTAAAATATCCACCATTTTACTGATGGCATTTTGACTGACAAAATAGGACTTTGACATGACATAACGGTACAAATTTTTACTCACTTGACATTGGCAGAATTATCGCTAAAAAGCGATAGAAAGCCATAAACGAAGAAGAAGAAGAAGAAACAAGGCTCAACAGCTCAGTAAATTAAACTGTTAACTGAACTACTGAGAATAGACGAGTATTGGTAATTCAATCAAATTTTTTTATTGCACTGGTGAGATTAAGAATTCTTAGTAGTTCAATCAATTGAACTGTTAATTTAACTAGGTACTACTGAGAATAGACGGATTGTGGATAGAATCAAAACGCATGTTGTCATTGACTGTACATGGATTTGACCAATAGCGTATTTGGCAAATTTAATAATTGGACAAAAAGACGATTTGACGAAATTCCGATTTGACCAATATCGAATTTGACGAATTGCCGATTTGACGAATATCAGACTTGACCAATGTCGTTCAACCCATTATTTTCATAAATATATTATTATCATAAAGTAAGATACATAATTATATATTGAACAAAATCTTTGATGAATATAATATTATTTATATTATATTCATCAAAGTTTTCTAAAAAATGGAATATTCTAGAAAGGGATCTAGAAACCATAGACTTAGGATGGTAACGAAGATACCCTAGGTCTGTGCTAGAAACAGTCGTTCCAGCACAAAATTCTAATAGGGTATCGTATGTAGCCCTCAGAGAAGGCCGAGGCAGAACCACAAAATCAGGGGCACCCTTGGCTGGGTAAACCTACTTCCTGTTGTCCGTAGAACCAGGGAAATATGACGATAAATAATAATAAAAGGGTGCTATGCCCCAAGGGACACGATTCATAAATATCTAACTCACCCTTGCGTTTTCCGTGTGAACTCTCACCTGAAAGTACCTCTACAAGTAGTATTAAAGTATTAAGTTGTCACCTTCCCTCCCTCTCACAGACTGGCTAACCCAGCAATGCCACGGGCAGTACGATTAAATTATAGACCAACCGCGATGATTATAGCCATCAGGGTAGTAATTTCTAAAGGTAGTTAGCTGTATGCTAGAAATGTTTTATAATCGAAGAGGTGGAGTTTTTATACTTTGTATCATCTTTGTATTAGCAAAAATTCAATTTCGATTAGACAATTCATTAGTTAATATTTTAATTAGACAATAAATATTTTTTCTTATTCTTACATTATTTTCTTATTCTTAAAATAATTGTAAGATAGATCGATTAGATTGGTCAATTGTTTTGTTACCTAGTTTTAAGTCTTGCTATTGTGTTCAACGACTAATAGGTACCAATGAATTTCGGTGGTAAGCTCATTCTCGCAAAACTGAAATAAATGCTTTTGGCCCTACAAGATAATTGAGGTGTAATGATTAGATACAAGCGATTTATGTATAAGATAGTAGTTTATTACGGTAGTTACTTTAGCATGTATTTTTGAATTTAACGCATTATTTTCATTGACAAAGGAAATTTATTAAACAGTAATTACAAGTTTCTACTCTCCTAATATTGTGTACTGAATAAAAGGCGTAAAATAAAAATGAGTAATCTTACAGTTATAATATAACCCGCACCATTAAAGAAATAAAGTAGACATTTTATTGCTTCTCACACGGCAGTTTTCCACTTTCCACTTTCGATATAAGAACTTAACGGAAAAGCGATAAAAAAAATATTTTTTTCAGCTTTTGTTACCTTTTTTATGATTATACCTATCTATATAATATGTGTAGTGTAACTGTGTACAGCGCAAGCCGCAAGGTTGCACAGATATCTATACATATAATAAAACTGTAACTGGGGTAAATCAGTACATTGAATATTGTATATATGTATTTTCTTTCTTTCTTTCTTTTTGTTTTCTAAGATATCCAAGTGCGGGTCGCACAAAGAAACATGTACCTATGTAATTTTTATGCAAGAATTCTTGTTTGTATTATTTTTTATTTATTTTATGTTTATACTCATCCTGTCGCTTCCCTCTTACCCATAAACAGGGTTAAGGCATAAAACTAATTAACCCATGTGAAGCCGGGGCTGGTGAACTAGTTAGATACTATAATATACTAGCCAAAGACAAGGTTGTCCAATGTCATTAGCATTGTGCATATGTAAGTATTAGCTTAGAAGTATACATCTACAACCTACAATAAAAAGGTGACCTTTGAGGTCCTCTCAAGATGTCCACGGAGGTTTGTCTGAGTAATAAACTGCGTAAACATAACCTCTATCTTATCTTATAGGTTATGCGCTCATAAATAATAATGCATAAGTATAATAGTTGCATAATATGTATAATAGTTTAAATTTTTACTAAGTAGCTGGGGGCCGATTCTCACCAATTCGACTTTTCTGTAGTCCTTATCGTTATATTCGATTTTATAATAGGTTCGAAAGGGACGGAAGACAAATCGAATGGCTGAGAATATGGCCCCAGGACTTTAGTTCTTAATATAAAGATATGCATAAGGCAACACGGCTTTGTCTGATATTTTTCCGCCAAGCAGTAGTGTGCAACCACTAATACTGTGTGTTCTGGTTTGAAGAGCCTTTACTAAGCTAACTAGTTACTGACTGAATCTCATTTTGAACTGTAAAACTGCTAAAAATAGCCTAGTTGCGACCAATAGCCTGTCATATAGTCTATAAGTAGGTAATGTTTTTACGTAAAAAGTGCGCTCTATAAGGCGGGTCCTAAACGCTCAATTTAATTGATCAATCCTTGATGATCGCGCAATGTTATTGAACGTGTAGGGTTAGTATATTCCTGTCAATGTTTTCTCCATACATTAAACCGACAAACATTGCGCAATACCATGCAACAAAGAGAAGGAGTTAATTTAATTGATCAATACAATTGAACGTGTAGGGCCCGCCAACATTCAAGATAAGGTTTAAATATCACATTGCCCGTTAAAATAAGGTTTAGTTAATATAGCCTATCCTATGTCACAGAATTCGCCCTATTTAGGTAAGTAAGTATACAAGTTTTCAAAATAGGTATAAAACATGAGTATATTTCCAACTCACTGGAGCTACATTAAAAATTAAAGATACATACTCGGCTATAAAATATGTCAAGGACATCACATTTACTTATTTATTTTTTGTCCAAAAAACACGGCTATGTTTGCCGAGAAAAAATTAAGCAACGTTGAAAACAACAACTTCATAACCCTTCCAAGACTGGTTCTTGAGTCGTGCCATTTGGTTTTTTTTTTAGTTTCTTTTAGCTTCAGTTTATTTTTGGGTTATGATAATGACGTAAGTGAGTAATTTAGCTCAGCTGGTTGTATTTTTCAAAGCCTGTTCATATTTCTTATACTACGCCTATGTACTTATCGCCATTTTCATTTAGTTTTTGCGTATCTTTGATATCTTTGCCAGTTGAACAGATTTTGATTAATTTATTAATATAATAATTATTATTTAATTTATTTATTTAATTAAAGAGGCTATAGAAGACAATAACATTAACTAATAGCTGTACATCATTATTTATACATAACATCACATCAATAAAACATTATATAAATTACAAAACGGAAATGTCAAAGTGATATTGTAATTAAAACACATTAACAATTGCAGAAATTACTTCAAATGAGTAACGGAAAAATGTTCGTCTGTGCTTAAAACAGTATTTTCTAAAACATAAAATCAACAAAAAATTATCTCGTTAATATAGATTAAAAATGTCACACAATAAATAAAAAGTACTACCAAATCATCAAAATCTCAGACACACCAATAACTCTGCCCAATGCCCATCCATCCGCGAATAAATCACAATCTGTCTTTTTTACTTCGAGGCAGGTTTTTTTTAATGCTTGAATGGGCTCACGTTTGACAACATCTCACCTGATGGAAAGCGATGATGCGGTCTATGATGGAGCACGTTTGCCCATGCCTATTCACTCTTGATTTGAAGAGACCCAGATTGTAATTTGTAGGAAACAAAGAAGTCCATACAAATTGGTGTGGTACCTACTAGATAAGAACTGGATAAATATAAATCCGACTGTTACTCACGGTGTGTCGATTTCTCGACCAGGTTTCGAGCATATCCGAGGCTCTTCCTTAGGAGGCGAGATCGCGGCGGTGGTTTAATCAAAATAAATTACACTTATGAGAATCAGACTAAAGAACTGGATATATTTTATTAGTGGATCGTGGCACATTTACATTCTTCGTGAATTACGAAAAATGAGCTATAGGGAGAGTTAGGTATATACTCGGTGTTTCCCTGCGATATAAGATCCGAAATGAGGAGATCCACAGGAGAACTAAAGTGACCGTAATAGCTCTTAGAATTAGCATGTTGAAATGACAAAGGGCATACAGGCCACATCGCTCATATAACTGACAACCGATGAGGAAGAAAGGTTCTCGAGTGGCGACCACGAACCGGAAGACGCAGCGTAGGCCGGCCCCCACTAGGTAGACCGACGATCTGGGTAAAACCGCGGAGAGCCAATGGATGCAGTAGGCGAGCCGCTCAAAGTGGCGCTCTGTGGAGGAGGCATATGTTCAGCAGTTAACGTCTTCAAGCTGGTTGTTGATGATGATGATTACCGTGTTCAACTGACCTAAACATAAACTTTGACGGGGTGCCTTACGCTGGTCGTTAGTGCGACACACTAAAGGTCGAAGTCGTACAATTCAAAATCACGCTAGTTCAACACGGCAAACTAACATTATCGTGAAACGTTTTCTGGGCGCATCTAGTACATTGTAAATGTAACGAATAGGTAAGCCATCCTATACATCCAAAGATAGCCTGGAATAAATCGCTTAATACAATAAGGTCGCCCGTTGATCAACCAACTTTGTAAATTTTTATGTGCATTCTCATTTATTGGTATTCAATGATTGTATTGTATTGAAAGCCTACTGCAATACTATAACGATAAATAAAAGTTTACATGTTGTCAGACCAGGTAATATAATTAAATAAACGATTGTTAGTTTTCTAGTCTGCGGTCTACCGCAATCATCTATGATTAGATTAGACAATAATTTAGCTAGACAATGCCTGCAGCCACAGGTATGTTCTGTCTACGCAGTCTACGTTACATTTATATATAGTAGTTACTAGTATTTTGCCCCGTGCGCGGGCCGCGAGCGGCCCGCGTGGGTGTTTTCGTGGCGTTCCATTTGTTCAAAACGCTATACTTGGAGCTAAACTTTAAATTTTGCAAGTACTTGTACAAAACTGCCGTATTTATCAAAGAAAGTGATAATGCGCGTGACTTTGCATGGCGGCCATCTTGTTTGACTTGACAGCGTCATTTGCACCATGAGTAGGACGTAACCGGCACACATGCACCGTGCGCGGGCCGCACGCGGCCCGCACACGGTGCAAGTGTGCAGGTGCAAGTGTTGGTCGTGACCGTCCACTTGTACCAAACTACAGTAAACTAACTCGCTTTGCTCGTCGTCACATTAGGTAGGTTGGAAAAAATTTGACATTTGACATCTGTCCAAAAAATTGACATTTGACACCTGTAAAAAAAATTGACATTTGACATCAATCAAACTGACATCTGTCTACACTTGACAGCGGTATTAGAGCAGTGCGCAGGTCGCAAGCGGCACACTTGCACCGTGCGCGGGCCGCACGCGGCCCGCACACGGTGCAAGTGTGCAGGTGCAAGTGTTAGTCGTGACTGTCCAATTATACCAATAAGAGACAATAAACTAACTCACTCATCGCCGCATTTGGTAGGTTGGAAAAAAAATTGACATTTGACATCTGTCCTAAAAATTGACATTTGACATTTGTCAATAAATTTGACACCTGTAAAAAAAATTGACATTTGACATCTGTCACACTGACATCTGTCGAAATGACCACTATCTCGAACCGAAACTGTAGTACCATAGGCGATAAAACGGAAAACAGCCATTTTGATAACAGTACATAAGCCGGCCGTATAAAAAATGACAGATGTCAAAATTTGACCAAACCATGTTGATCAGCATCCTTTGGGACCCCCAGATATCGATTTATATCCCGATCAGAGCACCTTTAATTTCAGACGCGGACCAATAGACCGCCATTTTGAAAAAAGTACTTTTTCACTGTATGCCCCTCTCAAAACTGTACAATATTAGAACAAACCCTCCCACAAAAGTCTCACAGTTTCGGTGCTATTTGCGAATTAAAAATCCTTAAAAAGTGAAATTGCATGTTTGCAATTTTTCAAAATGGCGGAATCAAAAAATGTTTTACACGTTCCTACCAAGTGTACTGTGGGATGCTCAGATATCGATTTTCATTCGGATCGAACAACTTTTACTATGAGTCGGTACGTCTACAGCCGCCATCTTGAAAAAAATCGATTTTGCTGATATTGCATTTTAACCCTTACAGCATCTATACTCCATCCCCAAAAACGATTTTTCTTAAACGCTCGTATTGGAGGCGTAAAAAAGGAATACTGATTTTTCCATAAAAGTACCTTTGTATGGCAGACCCATTGAAAGTTGACACATGTCAAAATTTGATTTCAGAAAATTGATCAGCATCCTTGGGGATCCCCAGATATCGATTTTCATCCGGATCGGTGAAACTTTTTTTCCCGCCGTGACCGAAATTTCCGCCATTTTGAAAAAAAACTTTTTTGCCATTCTTCCTCTCTGGCTTTCAAACATTATTAGTTCCAGCTCTTTATACTAAAGTGTCATAGTTTCGCCGTCATTTACGGTTAAAATTTGTATGGCGGATTTTTTTTTTCCGCCATTTTGAATTTTTTTTGACATCTCCAAAATCGTCCCAGGGTTTGCTATGACATTCCTTAAAACGCACATGACCTATCTTTTATGGTTTGGCCAGGCCGTTGACCGTCCGAGTGACCGGAGGTCGGAAGACCAGGTCGCGAATTTTTTTGAAGACACCTCAACCACCTGGACACAAAAGTCAACAAAGACATTCAAAATTTTCCATAGGTATCGAGAAACAATGCGTCAAAAATGAAAAAAAAAAATTGTATGGCAGCCATCTTTAAAAATGGCGGAATCCAAAATTTTTTTTGAAATATCGAATCTGCGGCCCCGAAAACCCCCCCATGCGAAAAATCACCCCGATCGGACCAACTTTCAAAATGGCCGCCATTTTGAATCCGCCATCTTGGATTTTCATGACCACCATCTGACAGCCCCCGTTATCCTCTATGACATTTGGTCGAGCACTACCCACATACCTCTTACCGTTTCCGAATTATGAGCGTTTCAATTTTGTATGGGGGCCACCGTTTTTTGTTCGGGGGCCCCCATTTTTTTCATTTCTCTGGAAACATCCCAGGGTCTACTCCAACTTTAGTTAAAACTGGACCCCCATATCTCTTGTCGTTTTCGAGATCCGTTGACCTGTTCCAGCTCAGAGACGATTTTCTGGTAATGTCAGATTTTTCCTGGGGTGACATGACCCATCACTATACAGCCTCATACTCAGTTTTGACAGACCACTTCTGAGAGCTGAGATCAATTATGTCAATCAGTCATCAGTCAGTCAATGGGTATCCAATTTTATAATAGTAGTAATTGTAATAGCGATACTAAAAGCCTGGTTTTCACAGGCCCAGTTTCTGACCGTCCAGTAGTCAGAGCCTAGATTTCACAGGCCCAGTACATGGCGGACAGTGAAGGACAGTCAGGCAGCTACTGGGTCCGTGAAAACAAAGTTGAGCCAGCACTGACCGGTCAGTTTCTGTCGGTCAATGTCGGTAATTACTTAATATTACGTGCCTAATACGTTACATACCGGATATTCTACGACTAGCAATTATTTAACATGATTAAGCGTTTATAAACAGTAAAACATGTTTTGCGAGTTAGTATTTTCACACAATGTCGTAAATTATGTTCATCATATTTTGATCGTGTGAAAAAGGCCATAAAAGAAGACATGATTAAGGTATTGATGGAGATACAACTATTGTCTTGAAATCTAACTACCTATAGATAATAAGTAGGTAACCTTCTTATATCCTTAATTAACTTTATATAAAAAAAAAAACTCTCGAATGACACTCTCGAACACAAACTATATAGAGATTCTCTCGAAGTTGTCGACAAATATGTCTACCTTGGACAAACTGTCCAATTAGGTAGGTCCAACTGTATCCTCCAAATGTATGCTACTTTTAGGTAGCTGGGGAGGTTATCTGTGGTAGGTAAGTATAATTTTTTTTATTGTGTGATAGGCTTGCGCTTGACCACTATCTCACCTGATGGTAAGCGACGATGCGGTCTAGGATGTAACGCGCGCGCGCGCGGATGTGGCGCGTGCCTAGAAGATACCTATTCACTCTCGGTTGGAAGACTCCAAGATTGTAGTCCTCGGGAAATAAAGACGCCGCCGGCAAAGCGTTCCACTTTTGGGTGTTCGCATGACAAATGTGGAAGATTGTTTTTGTTTATCAATATAACATAATTGCTGTTTGCTGTATCTTTATCTGTGTGGTTTTGTGTGGTACTGAACAGCCAGATATTAAGTAATTTTGTTTATTGTTTTGAGCGGAATTCCCTAATTATCAATTAGTACTCAATAGGTAGGTATTGAGTACTAACCGGCCGTGTGGTATCGGTTTGTGAAAAGGACTACCCTATCTCTCCCCGTGGGTGCTGTAAGAGCCGGCAAAGGGAATATCCAGGGAATGGGCAGCAGCATTCTCCTCGGTACATTAAAATCTTCTGCAATCACCAAGCCGCCTGCCAAGCGTGGTGCTTATGGCAAAACCCCCCCCCCCCCCCTCACGATAAGCGTCCAAAGTGACGTTTTATGGAGGAGTCCTGTGTTCAGCAGTGGACGTCCTCCAGCTAATGAAGTGAGTGAAGGTAGGGTATTCAAAATAAAATGAACTTGCACGAGGTCACGCCTGAGTCAATAGAATTATTTTGGGATATCTTCTATCAAAGTTAGTGATAAACATTAGTAGATTTTGTGACAAGGGGTCCAAATAATGTATTTAGGGCGAGAGTGATGAATCCAGAGCGAACACGAGAATCTTTTTATATCATGGAATTCTGAGTGATACTGCAAGTGTCATGGGCGGCCATGTCGCTTAACATCAGGTGAACGACTAGCTCATCACATCAAGTCATTGAGTATATTAATTTTACTTACCATTCCCATTCATTACTGGAGTGTCCAGCATTGTGTTGATTTGTATATTCACGGTTTTCACGGGCGATTCCTGCGCCTCAATTTTATCGATCGTATCGATTATTGAGTCAATGTCCGAGTCGATATCAATCACGTGCACGTCGCTATTGTTTACAACACTCTGCGCACTCACGTCCAGTTCCGTTGGCGATGGCATCTCAACTGTTTAACACTTTTGTGTACACACAAATTAAGCCAGTTACGTTTGTTATTTTTTACCTGAAGGCCAGCTTCTCGCACTTCGCGACTTGTTACACTTGAGCTAGAATAGTAGGTACTGAAAAGGGACCAACATAATGATTGCTAGTTCAATTGAGCTGTGCTAGTGCTGGAACATGTACTGGATCGCTTGATTTATACGGTGCGGTGTACCAGGATAATTCTTCATCGATTTTGATTTCAAACAAATTCACACAACTATCGATAGACTTATTATTTGTTAAACGTTTTTTTTTTCTTATAGTTTGGCTCCACACATAGTGTATTTAGCCAGTGTCAAGTATTGTAGTTTTTCATCATATTATGAAATATTTCATGTAAAGTCAAGTCTTAGTCACAGTCAGTCAGGGTAGTCATAGTCCAGTCTAAGTCAGGTAGTCATAATCCAGTCTAAGTCACGCCCTAGTAAAGTAGTGGCAACTTTACTAGAGGCTTCTATGGAATTTTGGAAGCAACACGAAAAACCACGTTTCACTACATTATAGCACTTGCCCACACTTATACTCGTAATTCAGCACTTAATGCGTAAAATGCCACTAATTTTAAACATTAACACTAGAAAAAGCATAAGTTTTGTGAAATAATACAATGCAACGACGTGAACTTTTTCACGTTCCCGCCAAAATTCTTGTTAAACGTTAAAAAGCCAGCTATTTCTATTTATTGTTTTTCTGCTCATAGAAGTTTTCGGTATGTTCGATGCAGGTAATTTTTTTAAAGCTAATTATTTTATCTCTATAAATGCGTAATGATTATTTATTTATCACAACATCATGTAGATAGGTTATGGAAACTTCTATAAATATATACATTCATGGAATTGATTTAAGGACTATAATATCTTTATAATATATACATAGAATTATTTATATCCTACTTTCATCCAGCAAAACCACTTACTTGATCCAGTTTTGGATCAAGTAACTCTACAGTTTCAAGTTCACTGTCTCTTAAAATAGCGTAGATATTAGTTTGTAATTATCTAGTTTTCTTTGTAGTAGGTAGTGTAGCTAGTTTAGCTTAGTTTAGTTTAGTTTTTATTAGTAGTACTTAGCTTGAGTAATAAAGGCACATTGCCCGTTTAAGAAAAAGTTTGATTTAGAATACAAACACTAATTATTTATTAAGTTTGAATACGGTACGATATCTAATGCCAGTGAAAAATTTACATTGCGTGAGGTTGCAAGTGCAAAGCATCGATCAAATTCAATAAAAAAAAACTTGTTACGGTTTAATTGAAAACAATGTTCGGTTCACGCGTGATTTGAGTGTTAATCAATTGGTTTAAGAGTGGATTGAAATTATTAACGCTTTCAAAACCGTGTTGATTATTTCGTTCGAGACGTGTCGGCGTGCAAAGTTTGTATTCATATTATCCCATTGTTCCACTACTGTGATGGGTGACCGCTACAGCAAAATGTGGTATTTACAACTGAGCGCTACCGTGCTTCGGAGGGCACGTTAAGCCGTCGGTCCCGGCTGTTGTCGTAAGACAACAGTCGTTAAGCCAAGTCGGAAGCCCATGGGCGGTCTAAAAATTCTGTCACCAGGGCTGACCACTTGCCTACACGAGAAGAAAAAGAAGAAGATTTTATGTTAGCAAAACAACAATTATTAACGTTGGTACTATGTATCGTATTTTCTGGAAGTTTTTAAGGTTGATTTTTTTAATATTAATATAAAAAAACTCGTTCTCGTAGGTATGAGCTGTTGAATAGTAATAATAACGCCCAAAGCCCAACGATCACATACATAGATCCTGGACCCTAACTAGGATTCCCTGTATCTAGGGACCCAGGAACTACGAGGACCATGTTCCCGTAACACTCATGCCACAGAACAAGTATTTGCGCTTTTTTTCTGTGCCCAAATACTTGTCCTGTCGCAGGAATCGAACCCGCCGCCTCCGGGTTGTGAGCCGACCTGCTCAACCACCACACCACGGAAGCTGTCAAAGATTAGAATTTCGAGAATGATGAAACGAAACAAATACCTACTCTTTGCATTATTATCTTCTGCGTCTAGCAAACACTTTAGTTTGCGTGCGTGATCTTGTTAAAAATTTAGTTCTATTCAAATTATTACAGTTTCTTATAGCACATATTGTATACCTACCTATCTAAATACGTTGGCTATTATGTTCGATAACTTAATTGGTTATCACGTTATTGCATTGATGCTCGTAAATAAGTGTAGAATACCACATGCGATAATATGCTAATTATTTCCTTCTATATAATATCTGCATATGGCCTTCGCTGCACATTATGGCCGTATACCTAAACATAGTTTATCCAAGTATAAGTTATTGGAAAAGTTATTCTTTTCCGATTCCGATACTTTGATAAACTACGCCATAATTGACATCATGACCGTTATGAATAACTACTACAACTGGCAGTGCTATGGTTTCGAATGGTTTGTGAATTGTGTGTTAATCTGCGACATTTTTGAGTGTTTATGTTTAGGAGGAATTAAAATTTTATATGTGAAGGCGTCAAGCAGGTTAATTTGTACCTACCTACCTACATTGTCAACATGTCGCCTCGAATAAACCCCGTTTTTCGAGCTACACTACACTACAAATAAAAAACCAGCCAAGTGCGAGTCGGACTCGCGCACGAAAGGTTCCGTACCATTATCTATAAAAACCAACAAAAAAAACGGGCAAAGTGCGGGTCGGACTCGCGCACGAAGGGTTCCGTACGTATCTATAAAAACGAGCAAAAAAATCACGTTTGTTGTATGGGATTTTTATTGTATTCTGTTTTTTAGTATTCATTGTTGTTATAGCGGCAACAGAAATACATCATCTGTAAAAATTTCAACTGTCTGACTATCACGGTTCACGAACACAGACTGGTGACAGACGGACAGACAGACAGACGGACGGATGGACAGCGGAGCCTTAGTAATAGGTTCCGTTTTACCCTTAGGGCACGGAACCCTAAAAACATTTGGACTGTATACTAGCCTCAATGACCTATAGACAGGTCAAATGCTGCAGCCCACTACCGGTAGCTAGCGTAGGTATAGGTACCCAAAATTCTGGCAGCATTGCTTCATTGAATTGCAATAATGCTGATTCATTGTGCCAAATAAGTGCCATTTTGACGATTCTCTGATAAACTTATTGTAGTAGGTAGTGTAGCTAGAAGTTAGTAGGAATTGATATTATTGAATACAGAATACAGAATACAGAATACAGAAATTTATTCATAAAATAGCATTACAAGTCAAATATTAAATAAAATCAAATAGCTATATAAATTTATAATTTGTCGTTGCTAAATTCTGCAAGCGAATAATAAGCTTTACTCAAGAGTAAAGTTTTTAATTTCCTTTTAAATATGTTGGTGGATTCTGCACTTTTTATCAGATCAGGTAAGTGATTATAAATGTTAGGTCCACCAACGTATACAGACCTTTTGGTTTTAGTGAGCGTGTGAGCAGGTGTTCTTAGTTTGTTTCTTATTTATGCCTAGTCTCATATTTATGTGATGTTCCAAGTTGTGCAAATGAATCGGGGTTTAATCTCACAAAGATGCATATTTGGTATATTAAAATAGATGGTACCGTCAGTATACCTAATTCCACAAAAAATGGCTTTGCAGACACATCCCACTTCACGCCTACAATCGCGAGGATTGTTTTTTCGAACATTGGGGCTTTTGTGGCATTCTTACAGAGTCAAGTAGGTACCTATGCATTAGGTTCACCGGTAGTAAAGTGAAATAAAACATTAAATAAAATATCGATAAATGTAGCTCCCATTACTCAAATATCGATATTCCATAGTAGCATTTTCCCGGCTCTATCGGTGTGATTTACCGGTTTTGCCGTGTAATATTAGATAATAGCGGAAAATCGAGCTAGTTGCGGTAATCCGTGTGAGTGTACTTGTGCAGGAAGGGAAGTATCGTTACGCTGGTAACTTGTAGGTAACCGCCACATGGCTGATTGCTGTGCGGTAATAATAATGCTAGGGAAATACAGTTATGGTAGTGGTTAGCACTTTCTTTTTGCTCATATTCATTAAGATTATTAATGGACTTTTTAGGAGGAAGAGGTGGCTGACTAATGCCCGTCTGTACCTATTAGTTCGATAGGTGTTAAGTTCGCACTTACCTGTCTAGGTCGTAGCCAGATAAAGTGCCTAGAGTCTAAGGCGAGCTTAGATCTGTCAAAGTTTACTGCAGACGGAAATAAGTCTTCATCATCATCATCGTCAACAGCCTGAAGATGCTAAACATACGCCTCTCCCACAGAGCGCTACTTTGAGCGACTGCTCGCCTCCTGCATCGATAGTCCCAGTCACAGAGCACTAAAAAAATACGCTTTGCTCCCCCAAAGCGTCATATTTTTTTAATGCTCTGTGGTCCCAGTCCCAGGCTTGGCTCTGCATTGATAACTATAATATCAACGAATCGGACATAGGTAGGTAGGTACTCTTTTCTTTTCAGACAGAAGAATAGGTATACATTAATCTTCATTAATCACTTTCAATATTTGGTCTATTATGTAATGTCCGAACGAAACCATTGTCAGATCATTTATATCGAAATTGATGGAATTATATACCCGATACAAACAAAATATGATTCGATGATTACATATTTTTTTTTTATTAATTGAAACCAAATGGAATCTAATGAAGCGTTTATTATGGGTATGTATTGATGCAAATAGCCGCATTAATAATTTGAATAATCGTTTTTATGAGTATTTTGTAGAATAAAAACTTAATGTAAATTAAATATTAATGCATGAGATCAGGAATATCTTTATAATCATTATTATAACGATCTTCCTATACATCCTTGAAAATTTAATTAATGATTTTTAGGTCTCTTTCGATTTGTCTCGATAATTAGGTATCTATATGCGTAGTATTTTAGGTACTGTTCAGAGTCTTCTTATTCTAAAATACATGGCGGTGATAAGTCCTACATATAGAGATATAAATACTACGCACAGCATAGATCTTCGCTCCTACAGTCCAACACTGACTTCCTGCTTGGGATGTATTATGCAATTTATGCAGTACTCACGCCATCATTTATCCAGGAGGATATTATTTTAAATTATTTTATTATTTAAACTAACTACTACTAATACTACTAGCTACACTACCTACTACAAAAACATTTGACTGTACTCGCCGCTATGACCAATAGACACTTCAGGGATAGTATCAAAAAGCTCCTCAGGCCATCCAAAAAAACGCATATTAGAAGCATTGGCGTTTTCCTAATAATATAACGAGCCCAAGCATCTAACTACTTAATTAATAATAATAAAAAAAAAATCGAAATAAAAATATAAAATAATATATTGATATCTTTATATTTTTTCAAAAACACAAACTTTAATAACATATAAACAACAATCACATATAATAAAATAAGACGATGGGGCCATGGGGACCGGGTGCCATAGAAATCTATAATGATTTAGCGGGGCGTTTAGTTGAATCGGCACGTGACCATAATGCTGGCGTCTACTTTGGTCAAAGGATCAGCCTCGCTATACAGCGGGGTAACGCTGCCAGCATTATGGGAACGTTGCCAGATTCCACGGATTGCTTGAACTATCTATAGACATTTGCCGGTCTATAGATAGTTCAAGATTCCTTTAGATTGTTATTTTTAGTTTTATATCTTAGTTTTAAAGTTTTTAGTTATAGTTTAGTTTTTAGGTCTAGTTTAGTTTAGTATACTTATTATAATTGTTTTGTTAGTAAAAAAAAATCCCTGTAAAAAAAAAATAACATATAATAATATACTAAACTTTTATGCGTTATTTATGTACACTAAGCCTAATAAAACAAAATAAGTGAGTAATAAAAAGGTATAAATAGAAAACAGAATTTAGGTCACTATCTGCGGGTAGCGTGCCCAAAAAGAGTGCCTAAAATTGATATCTTAATTAATATTGACAGCCTCTGTGGTGTGGTGGTGTAGCAGGTCGGCTCATAACGTGGAGGCTGCGGGTTCGATTCCCGCGACAGGACAAGTGTTTGTGCACATGAAAAAAAGCACAAATACTTGTTCTGTGTCTGGCTGTTGTGGGACCATGGTCCTCATAGTTCCTGGGTCCCTAGATACAGGGAATCCTAGTTAGGGTCCGGGACCCTATGTATGTGATCGTTGGGCGTTATTTATTTATTTATTTATTTATTTATTTATTAATATCTATAAGCTATCTGAGGAACGTTGACGATTCACGATATATATATGATAATGAGTGTAAATAATAGGTACGTATCGGTGTTTTATATTCAGCAGTAGCCATTTTCCGGCTGGTTAAAGATCAAAATTAATTTAGCCGTTTTTACGTAAAAACTGACAAACAAACAAACAAATAAACGTGTTATTTATACTGAAGTACTTGAAGTAGAAATTTCAAGGCTACCTGCGTTATAAAACTAGACTCAAACTATGCTAAAACATACTACCTAATTCAGAAATAGGAAAGACCACATGCATTTATAAACGAATTTTAGATGAGACCTTGTATTGAAGGTATAAAAGATACGGAAATGGCTAACTAATATGGGAACTAGTTTTAGCGGAAGTTATCTTCTGTTTTTTATTTACTAGCAAATTATATATCTAAAACTAGCTTCTGCCCGCGACTTCTAAATAAAATCAAATCAGTTGTAAAGCGGATTAGTTGTTTCCAAACTTTTTACAGTAGGTAACGATAAAACATACGAAGTCCTAAAAATAAACTTCAGCCACTTTAAAATTGTATTGGAAGAAAATTTCGTATATTTTAGATTTATTATGTTCCAAGCTTAAATGTTTTCCAAAAAGTTAATAATAATAGGACAATAACGTCATAAGTCGTATAGACCCAGCATAATTAACTTAAATTTTTTATTCACTATTTTAAATGGAATAATTACAAAAACTTAATTAGCTTAATTAGCGACGGTCAAAATTTTCTAGCTTTTTAATCACAGCTTTCTAAACATGGACCTAATCGTCTGACAAAAATTGAACGACTTTCATTATTTTATAAGTTACGATCCAAATACACCCTACGGTTTCTGGGCTATTCGTAAATATTTCAAGGTTGGCGGTTTTGTGGTTTAGAAATTAAACACATGCAAACTTCAGTATTAAGTCCAAAGCCACTCCTATCCTGGACTATGGGAAAGAAGAAAAGGAGGGGGGAAAAGATGAGGAAAAAGGATGAATGGATGAAGGTGAAAGAAGGTCATTTGCCGTTTCATCCATGCATGATTTTCCCTAATCTTTTTCCTTCTTTCTTCCTTTAGACTGAGATAAGGCGTAAAACTAATTAACCCGTGTGAAGCCGGAGCGGGTCATCTAATATAAACGAAACCTATGTAACTTAGGCCCGATTTCACCAAACTAGAATAAATTTTATTCCAGGTATAACTTTCCGAGAACAACCGTGTTACGCGAATATAGCGCTTATATCACCAATTTTGGTGAAGGAATAAGACTTATTCCTTGGATACAATCAAAATGGCGTCTTTTTGTGTAATTTCATTTGTCAATTAGCTGTATCCAAGAGTAAGGAATAGCCGTATACTTGGAATAAACGTTGGTGAAATCGGGCCATCCAAAGCGATCACTTATTATAATAATTTTATTGTTGACAGCATCATTTGCAGGTATAATTTTATTAATGGTATTATATTTTTTAATGGGTAATTTTTGAATGGTATAATTTTAGGAAATACAGCCTTAACGCCCTAAGTCATAGGTGGAAAAAAGCAGAAGTTATCGTTATTTTTAAAGTCACATCAAAATCAGCCGGAGCATTTAGTGATGCACTGTATGTTTATAAAGGAAGGATTATTGAAGGAAGGAACAATTATTGCTATGTGAAGTGTATTTCCGTGGCGTTATGTGCTAATAAACTGTTATCCATAAGCGTAATAAAGATTAATAAAGGCCGTTGATAGCTCGTGAACATAATTTCTCGTACAAACACGACTCACCTGCGCGGGCAGGGGGCGAGGTAACAAAACGAGACAAAGTCATACGAAATTACAAAGAACAGAGCAGGATGGAACAAAAGACATCAACGGGTTCCCATGATTTATTAGAAATTCAGAGTACTTATTAGAAATTAGTGGTTGAAATACACCACTCATTTTCGTATGGGGAGAAGTTGTATCATTGGTCAATTTATATATAACGTTGGGTGATTTTAACCCTGTCCTATTTGACTATTGAAATTACTTCGAAGGTGCGCGTGATCATCAAACCCAAATATGTCAGCGAGAAGACCACCCATTGTGTTACATACACTTCATTCATATAGTAAGTTTGATTATTTCATTGCGATATCTATCTGAATTTTTTACTCTACGAGTAGGTACTTGCTTAATTACTTATATGTTTTACGTACACATAATTATGATCAAAAACCATGTACACGGCATCATACCGAATCACGCCCTGTGGATGCAGTCAATCCGTTTTTCCATAGAAATTTATGCTTTTCTCAGGTGGAAATAACCTTGTCTATAATAGAATAAAATAAATAAATAACGCCCAACGTGCACATACACAGACCCTAGCCTAACTAGGATTCCAGGGACCCAGGAACTACGAGGACCATGGTCCTACAACTGGGCGCAGAATAAGTATTTGCACTTTTTTTTCACGTGCACAAATCTTTGTGCTGTCGCGGGAGTCGGACCCGTCGCCTCCAGGTATGAGTCGACTCGCTCAACCACCACATCACAGAGGCTGTCAAAAAAAAGCTCCAACCAGCCAGCTCCAGCTCTAGCAGAATAAAAGGAGGCTACCAGGCATTAAAAATATTTTAATTGTATTGTTTAATAATTATTAAGCATAATAAATATTAGTTCATTTTTTTGATGTAATAATTATGCTGACTTACACTATTGAATCGGGCAGGGCTGTAATAATAGTTGTAATTTGAATAAATAAAAAAATGAATTTAGTTAAATAATTGAAGAGTTTTGGTCCGCTAAAAATTCACTAAGTACACACCGATTAGTTAAAATAAGTATTGTTTAAAGTATTTTTTATGGCTAAGTAGCGTATAATCACGAGCCGCTGGTTTTCCCCCCATCCGCATCAGTAAAATATACAACGAAATGGTTCCTAATAATCACGGGGGGTTCCGCTACAGACCTAGAATAGTTTTCCTATGTACTCGTATAAGGGTGTCACACACCTCTCGGGCGGCGGTCGCGTTTATACTGAATACTAATAGGAACTTCGGCCAATGCATTATATAATAATGTATTTGTAAATTAGCTCGATTATATTTGAATGGTTGACACGTGCGGGTGGCCCCAAATTTGATGCTTAGGCTGAGTAGTGAGTATAGCATTTATAAGCGGATCGCAAACGGTGCTGCAAATTCGGTTCGATTTTGCATCTCAATAGAAGTTCATTTAAGGTGGAACGTTACACTAGCGCGGGAAATTCAAATTTTCTTGCATTATTTTGCCAATAATAGCTTAATTACTCAACGTGATTACATGAAATCTAATTTTGCGCGAATAAATATAATGTATCAATAAATGACAATTAAAAGTATCACCCACTTATCATTGGTTTAGCGACAAATGGCAATAGACTGAAAAACTAAGAAGAAAATTGTTTATTGCCATTTGTCGCTAAACCAATGATATCTAGGAGATATTTTTAATCGTAATTTGTTGATACATTCTGTTTGTTTCCGCAAAATTAGTTTTCGTGTAATCACGTTGAGTAATTAAGCTATTATTGGCAAAAGAACGCAAGAAAATTTGAATTTCCCGCGCCAGTCTAACGTTCCACATTAATAAATCGATATGATCACCTAGGCGATCACAGAACATGGTTACAACCGACAGAAACACAATCTGACTACAAAAAAAAAACAAATGCAGATAGTTACAAGTTGCAAGAATTAACTCACTTCACTTTTAATGAATGACATTGGATTTTAAATATCGTATCTTAATTAACTCGCAATCCTTTGTTTATTCATTTCAAAAACAGTTATGATTGCTTTATCTTTTAATTTTTTTTATGAGATGAGTGGCAGGCAGGTGGCCAACCTGCTGGTAAGTGGTCACCGCCGCCTATGGACATCTGCAACACCGAAGGCATTGCCGGTGCATTGCCTACCTTTAGAGAGGACTCTTTTAACACTTTTCTTGAAGCTCTCTTGAAATTGTACATAATTATGGAGTCCATGGATGCGTCTTGGACTGACACACCAAATGAATGTGGGTACACATCACACCAAAATAAAATGTTGAAAACATATTATTGATGACTTAATAGCCACCCAAATAGGTCAAAACCTGTGCTTGGGTGAGCTACTGAATCTATCGAGCTATTTATATTGTTGTAAATCATCGGTGACGTAAGCAATGTATGGGTTGTACTTAAAACAAAGAAATTAAAAGTTTATTAAGTTTTAATAACATGCAAGGTATTTCCTATACTTCTAGTTAGTATTTTTAAGTTAAGTAAACTATGCATACCTATGTAATACATAAACACAAAAAAAATTATAACAGTTGTAATTTGGTGCACATTTGCTAGTTTCTATACCTATTATATAACGCTGACCCAATAACAATAAAAAAAAACCTATTATAAGTACCAACATACATAATATTTATAAGCATTTAAATACTTGTTTCTTTTTTTGTATTTTACACTTTAATTTAAAATGCTTGACATTTACTATACTAGGAACTACTGCAATACATTTTAAGACGAGTTTTTTAGGGTTCCGTACCGAAAGGTTAAAAACGGAACTCTGTTACTAAGCCCGTCTCTGTTATGTTTGTTTGTCTAAGGAGCGGTTGTATCTCTTGAACCCTAAATACGGTATAAAAGATAAATTGCTCTATAAAACTAAACTACCAAACTAAAACTGTAAAATTAAAAGTATAATACAAAACTAATGACTTTAAAAGTATAACTATAGTTAATGTATAACTATAATTATAGTTAATTAAGGTGGAACGTTTCTCTAGCGCGGCAAATTCAAATTTTCTTGCGTTCTTTTGCCAATAATAGCTCAATTACTCAACGTGACAACTAATTTTGCGCATATAAATAGAAAGTACTACTTATAACTTTTTATTTTATAAATAGTAATAAAAATTACACTACATAAATAATTAATAACCGCTAAACACTTTTATGTAAGTATCAAAAGCTAAACACGTTTGTTAAAGGCTTTTTGATTTTTTCTCAATATTGACTAGGTGGTATAGACTTTTCTGCAAAGTTCATCTAGGTAGGTACCACCGCTTTGCCAGTTATTCTGCCGCCAAGAGGTAGTGTGCAAGCACTAGGTACTGTGTTCCGTGTTTGAAGGGCATTGTAGCTAGTGAAATTATTGGACAAATGAGACTTTATGATCTGATCACACAGTCTAGTAATCTTATTGCTATACTGTGTAAAGTCTTACGGTAACGTGCGCAGTGCAGTGTCACGCAAAACTATATTAATTTAGACTTCCGAGTGATACTATAATCTGTTATGGGCAGCCGTGAAGCATAACATCAAACGAATGACTAGCTCATACATTTACATAAAAAAAACGTGCCTGAAACTTGGAATGATTATAGTGCAAACTCTGTAGTATGAAAAATACACAAAAACCGGCCAAGTCCTAGATATTCTTGCGATAAAGGTTTTCAATTACTATTCAGTTTGTTACTGTAATATTTATTTTGTTTTATCACAAATTAATGTGCATGTGTGTACGGAACTCTCGGTGCGCGAGTCCGACTCGCACGTAGCCGGTTTTTATTTTATTTCATACCATGTAGCGTGTAGAATGTGACATTTCACTATAATTATATTCTAAAAATAGTACCAATGAAAAGGACCTAAAAGTAATACCAAAAGAGAACCAATTCATATTTTCATTCAAATTGCAACCTAAATATATTGTGCGCCCAAGATATTTGACTAATCATCACCATCATCATCAACAGCCTGAAGACGTCCACTGCTGAACATAGGCATCCCCCAGAGCGCGCCACCTTGAGCGGCTGCTCGCCTCCTACATCCATCGGCTCCCCGCGGCTTTCAACAGATCGTCAGTCCACCGAGTGGGAGGCCGGCCTACGCTGCGTCTTCCGGTTCGTGGTCGCCACTCGAGATACTTTCTTCCCTATCGGTTGTCAGTTCTACGAGCGATGTGGCATGCCCATTGCCATTTCAGCTTGCTAATTCTAAGAGCTATATCGGTCACTTTAGTTCTCGTGCGGATCTCCTCGTTCCGGAGCTTATCTCGCATTGACTAATCAATGATACTTAATTTAATTGTGGCGATGGTGGCCGAGCGGTAACATGTGCGCTTCGCAATCTTACGGCGCCGGGTTCGATCCTCGGCCCTTCACGAATGACTCATCTAGTAAGTTATGTGCAGTTTTCGATGGCACCGCTCCGTGCCTCGGAGAGCACGTTAAGCCGTCGGTCCTGGTTGTTATAAGAACATCTATGGCAATCGTTACGGTTAGTCAGACGCATGATAGAATCTGACGCCTGATCTAACCGTCCCTGTTACTGGTTCCTTTTGGGTTGAGAGGTCAGATAGCAGTCGCTCGTGTAATTCTGGTAGCTCGACGCTACAGATTAGACTGGGAGCTGACCTCAATAACAAATGGGAAAAAGGCATAGATGATAAGATGATGAATGATACTTAATTCAATTATTTTATAACTTCCAATTATCATATCTGTTCATGCTTTTATAAGTAATAATAAAAAAATACAGCTGTTACGTAAACTGTCACATATTGTGGAGCGCGGAACAAAACACATTTTACATAACAAATGTATTATATTTTAAGGTTAAGCACCACCGCGACCAGTTTGTGCGTAACTTGCCAACCTTGGGCTCTTACCTTGCTTGGATTATGCACTTAAAATGTAAATTGCACATGCGTTTTATCTCCTTACAGAAGCAATAGTTGTTCCTTTACTTGTTATTAATGTTAATAAAGTTTTTTTAAAAGTAAAAAATAATTGACTGAGGGAACGAACGAAGCGCTGCGTCTTCTGGTTCGTGGTCTCCACTTGAGAACCTTTGTTCCCCATCGGTTGTAAGTTATGTGAGTGATGTGGCCTGCCTATTGCCATTTCAACTTGCTAGTTCTAAGAGCTATATTGGACTCTTTAGCTCTCCTACGGATCTCATATCGCAGGGAAACACCGAGCATAGCTCTCTCCACAGCTCGTTGCCATTTTTGGTATTGTTTAATACCGTTTCGCCCGTTTTCCATAAAAATCTACGTTGGTTTAATTAAATACTTGTGACGACAGCTCCGGAAAAGGCTCGCAGATCTTTTCTAAAGTTATGTCATAAATAAACAACTTTTGAATGATTTTCTTCGAGAAGAGAAAGTGAATTACACTCGTTATTTTTGATGGTCAATCAAAATAAACGCACAAAAGGTAGTGAAAGTGCGTATTGAGAATAATTGATGGAATGATTAAAGGGATATTTTACGATTTAATTCATGTTTAATTCACTTTTATGTACCTATGAAAACTGTTGTAGAATTATGCGATTTTTTTTGAGAACATTTCTGATGTTCTTTTTAAGGTTTTTTCATGGACAGATTTTTATATCGCAATGCGCGAACGAGATAGGGATATCCATGTTTTTGAAACCTTCATCAACTATAAAAAATATATTACAGTACACAATTACTGACTGACTGTAAATCCTTCCAATATTATATTAGGCCGATAGCATAGAACAGAGATGATATTATTTTGTGAACTCAAGATGTTAATTAATTATAATGCCATTTATCGTGCTGTTAAGATACTAACTATTTAGTTTTTCCGTTTGTACAGACTTAGAATCGGCACTCTATGACTCTACGACATCGTAGCCCCGTAGTCTCGTAGCAAAATAAAGTTGGCATGTAGTCATTGAGATGCGTGTAAACATGGAACATGGTGTAAATCAGGTAAGCGAACTCATGATGGTATTATAACGCCATCTATCGGGCTGTTACGATACTAAGTAGGCTTTGTTTTCTTGAGTTTGTACTCTTCGACTCTACGAGCTCGTAGCCTCGTAGCGAATAGATGCGTGTAGAGGGTTTACTAACAGGTCTGTGGTTTGCTAGGCTCAAGACAGATGTCAGCACCCGTATGAACTCGTAATCGATGAATTGGCTTCATTTGGTAATTTCCGGTGAATAAACAAGGCTTTAATTAACTATAGTAATGAGAAATAGTATAAGAAATAGTATAATATAAAATACCTATGGATTGATATGATACACAAAGCCAACTTACCGGAAATGACCAAATGAAGCCCAAAATTAATTAAAAATACATACAATAATTATGTTTCATTATAAATAAATAACTGAAACGCATACCGAATTCTTGGGTTATGAATGGTTATTGCAACACTTTTCTGCAAGGGTTCGTTTAAGCATTTTGCCAAATCTTCTGCCGCTAAGCAATAGTATGCAAGCACTGTAGGAAATTGTGGCTAGCGAAATTACTGGGGCAACATATGGAATTTCGTGTCATAGCTTAGAAATCATAATACAAGACTGTGATGATGTCTCAGTATGACGAACGCAAGTATAAAACCGCCCATCGTACTGCCTTTTCCTCGAATATATCGTATAGTTTTGTATCTTTTTATATAATTTGGTGTGCAATAAGTTATTCTTTTATTCTATTCTATGCAATACACTGTAATACAAAACTTTAGAGCTCCAAGTGGCACTGCAAATATTATAGGCACAGTTAAATGCACCATCGCAACGACCTATAGAGAGAGCTATGCTCGGTGTTTCTCTGCGAGATAAGCTCCGGAGCGAGGAGATCCGCACGAGAACTAAAGTATCCGATATAGCTCTTAGAATCAGAAAGCTGAAATGGCAATAGGCAGGCCACATCGCTCGTAGAACTGACAACCGATGGAGAAGAAAGGTTCTCGAGTGGCTACCACGAACCGGAAGACGCAGCGTAGGCTGGCCCCCCACTTGGTGGAACGACGATTTTGTGAAAGCCGTGGGGAGCCGATGGATGCAGGAGGCGAGCAGCCGCTCAAACTGGCGCTCTCTGTGGGGAGGCCTATGTTCACCAGTGGACGTCTTCAGGCTGTTGTAGATGATGATGATGTTTACTTATTGTGCCTGTAAACATGCCAACAGTAAGAGACCATGTCTCAGTTTCATTAAATCATCACTGGCAACATACACTGATTGAAAACTTTCGTCTCTTTCGTTAATTTATTATTAGTCAGTCAATAAATGATCAACAAAATAAATGCATAATTGCATAATTATCATTTTTTATTTATTATGCATAATTTTCTGTGCACTACACTATGAAATTCTGGAAATTGTTTGGAGAAATTCCGAATTACTACACTCCTTCTAACGCAACAGGTGGCGGCCTTAAATTTAATAAATAATTCAGTAAAACTGGCATCTGCTTAAATAATATAGGGAAGTCTAAGTTAGTGTTTCTATAAAGTTGCAGAAAAATTCAGAGTTATTCCCAGGCTTCTGAGGGTTATATGGTGCTACTGCGAGCATGTTTTATTGGTTTACGCTGTGGACTGATGAACAAACTTGATGTTCATTAGAATAGGTAATCTATGTCAACATAATTGTCAATGATGGAACAGAATATTACGGTTCTCTAATAAAAGTATTTTTGATGCAGAAAAAGCGGTATATATGGGCATATATATTTACTAGGTGGTAGGACTTTTCTGCAAAATTCGTCTAGGTAGGTACCACCGCTTTGCCAGTTATTCTGCCGCGAAGCAGTAGTGTGCAAGCACTACTGTGTTCCGGTTTGAAGGGCATTGTAGCTAGCGAAATTACTGGGCAAATGAGACCTTTCGATCTGATCTTACAGTCTAGTAATCATATTACTGGACTGTGTGATGTCTCAGGATGACATGCGCAGTGCAGTGTCACGCAAAACTTTATACTTTAGAGTTCCGAGTGACACTGTAATCTGTTATGGGCAGTACAGGCGTTGTTAAATGTGACGGTTCCAAGAAACTTCTATAGTATATTCTTATAGTATATTCTTATATATACTATTGAATACAGTATTTCCTATGCGGATCTTATTGAATTACAATTATATATCAGTTTTCAGTTAGCCTTTCGATTTTGACGCAAATGTTTGTGGAGAGATTACATAATGGAAACCAAAGACGCAAGAGATGAAGTTACACATTATAGAAATAATAACAAGGATAGAGTTTACTGTATCTGTCATACAAGCCTGGAAGTATCCGTCAACAGGTAGAAAATCTGTCAACTTCGTTGATAATCCGAAGATATGAAGATTCTATTAAAATAAAAGCAAGTAGATACGTCCTTTTTATCCACCGTCTTATAATTCGTCTTTAACCTCTATTATATCCGGAACTACACCATCTATTGCTCTCTCAGCATATTTCTTCAGGAAATCATCCCAGAACTGGCCACGTTCTCCCAGAGGATTGATGGACATCTTCAAAGTCTTGGTGATGTGCAGATACTCCAAATTTTCAGGGTCTTTACTCGTCGGCTTCCATTCAAAGTTGTCCAGCACTGCGTCTTTCTCTGGCGTTGGATTTCTGAAAAGATTTTATAAGTATTAATTTTTTATTTTGCATACTTTTTTAAGGTATGTTTTAAATAATTATACGTACTATTTGAGTAACAAACAAAAAGTATCGTTTTATTTTTAACGTGCAAAGAACAGAATGGTCATAAAATTTGGTTAAAAGTTTGTGTAGCTTAATGGGTACGGTTGTTTGAAAGTTGTGTGGAAGTTGTGGTGTACCGTATACCGGTTTTATTGTTGGAACTAAGAGCACATTAATTGCCTTGAATAATACCTTTGGAACCAGAAATTCTCTGCAGAGCAGGTTTTGAGTACGTATTCTTGACTGGAGACCAAGATCTTGCAAATATAACGTAGGATCTCGACGACTAAGTGAAGCAACGAGTTGCGCCGAGTAATTGGCGGAGAAAAGCTGGAGATTGGACTCAGTGGCGTTCAAAGAAGTTCATGCTCAGCAGGAATAGTTCCCACTACGCCACTTCCCACAATCTCAATTTGTGCTTATACATGCAGTAGACTAACAAATGCTGATGATGATGATGACGACCCCACAATTAGTTTACATTATTTTAGTGAAACGGTTGGTCGTATTGATGTTCAGCAGTAATTCAGTGAAATGCCTGTAGTAGAGTTGTTGTATTTTAACTTGTAACCTTACCCAGTCTTAGCGAAGTTGGTCCACATCTTCACCATTTTCTTCATTACTTTATGCTCACGTTGTTCGCTGACCATTTTACTTAACGCAACATAATCTTTTCTTATTCGCGAGCATACATGCAAATAACACAGTTCGTCACTGACTGTGGCACCCCAATGTTTTAAGTTGTATCTGGAATGCCTGGACACGTACTGGCTATTTTGATTTAATTGCCCTCTATAATCGAACATATAGTAATATACTGCAGATTGTAAAAGTGCAGAAAGTTTCTTTACGGCGTAATTGAGAGAGTATCCTTGGAGCACATCCCCTGCATACACAGAATATTCCAAAAGACTGTTGTAATCAACATTTTGCGATTCTATATAGAAACTAACTATTTCTTTTGTGGCTTCTTTATATACTTTACTGTCTCGCTCAAATCTGTAGCCAGTTCTAATTGGAGATTGCAGCATGCCTTCTTCTACATTGGTCGGTAGTAATCTGGGGTCAAAAATAAAGTGAGATACGAAATCTAACCCTTCTCGTGAATTAAACCCAATCAATACTGGAACGTCATTTATGAAGTCTGCATCTTCAGGCAATGATGTAAGAACGGCATCAGGACTATTTTCTTCAATAATAGGACCGTAAATTTGAGCATTTGGGCGCTTTTCAGATATATCATCTTTTGATAACACATTGATTACTTTCTTTAATAAATCTGTTGGATCAGCTTTCTGTAGGCCATCAAGCAAAATGACACTATCATTGGTTTGAATATCAAATTGTTCACCAAGTTGATAAGCTTTTGTTTTCGGATCATCATAAAAATGCAGAGATTCAAAAGCATTACCACTTTGTATAATGGCACCATGGAATAATCCTTCGGCTTTTTTAGAAAATAGCAGCATGTTCACTAAAGCTCCTCCACCACAACTACCCATTAATGTTACTCTATTAGAATCTCCACCGAAGTTATTTATATTGTTCTTCACCCAGTCAAGTCCAAATATAAAGTCTCGCAGGCCATTGTTGCCTGGTATGACTTCGTCTTCAGTAGTGAGGTAGCCGAAAATACCAAGCCTATGACTAATCGTAACAACAACTACGTCTTCTTCTAGAAACATCTCTGGAGAATATGCTTTAGTGCCATTAAATCCAGTATTAAAATTGTCATTGTGGTCGAATACTACCACAGGAGCAGTTCCATGAAGATTGGGAGTAAAGATGCTGATGAAAAGGCAATCTTCGGAACCTGATATGCCAAACTGTTCATCTAGTCTCATTCGGGCACTGAATTGCATGCAAGTAGGCGTGTTGTCGAATGCTTCTAATGTGTCGGTCCAACCTTGATGTGGTTCGGGAGGCTAGAAAAAATGAAATGTTTCAAGTTATCTGTTTGTACCATTATTATCTGGAAACCATCTTTATCTGCATTATGATATAATAGGTACATAGATCTTTGAGCATCACTACGAATTACAATCAAGGTTTTCATTAAACAACTTTTATAAACTCTAGCATATGAACTAGACTCATTTAAAATTTGTGTTTTCATGACAAATGACGTTATGATCATATGCTTAATTTTAAATCCACTGGTAAGTATCTTGCGGGTCATAATTGTCAAGAAATACTTAAGTAGATACTGTTGTAGTGTAAGTTGAAATAACCATACAGTGGCTAAATTCTCTAAGATTATTGCATCGTCTATCCGCCACTCACGTTTTGACATTTATTATTTGAATTAATTATTTACGTACCTTAAACCTCAATTTTCCAACTGGTGCTGCAGCATATGGAATACCCTTGAAAGCATAATAATCTTGTTTCTTAAATACTGTCTTTTCTAATGTCCCTAAAACCACACCTTGTTCTATTTTTACTTCTACAGTATCATCGCTGGAACACACACTTGTGAACAATACTAAAATTAAAAAACATTGACTTTTGGAACGTCTATTCATTTTGTTATGAAATTAACGTTATTCCACTTATAATAATCAACACATTGTCAGCAACAACTTCAGTTTGCTAAATAGATATAATACGAAAGGTAGACGTGTACTTCACTTATCTATTCTTGTTATCAATTATTTAAAACTAATTGTTATCATAACGAGTGTAAATATCTTAATATTCCCTGGCATTAGGCTTGGATTATCCCATTGATAGGGACCATAGTTATAAAATCGCTATATTTTTACCTCATCAGCAACAACCTGAAGACGTCCACTGGCATAGGCCTCCCCCACAGAGCACTACTTTAAGTGGCTGCTTGAATCCTGCACCCATCGGCTCCCCGCGGTTTTAACCAAATCGTCGGTCCACCTATTATGTTGTGTACCTATTGTGTTTTATACCTATTACGTATAAATAATTATATTATTAGTATTGCATAGAATGTTAATTGTCCATACGCTGGAGGTGTGCGCTGCTTGGGATTCTGAGCGGCACACACTTTCAGCGGCCGTTGGCAGGGACCTCTCGTTGCCGCGCGTGGTAAAAGCTATGCTCGAGAGCGAGAGAGCGTAACAGGCAATTGTCTCCTTCTGCGAGACGGAGATGCGGGTCAGGAAGGATGATGCCAACTCTGACCCCATCCGGCGCAGACGGACCGAGGGACGGAGGAGGCGTTTCGCGCGCCTTCTCTATACTCCGTAGTGGGGTCGGCGACGGAGACTCGGGGGCCACTTCCGCCGTGCTCACACAGCCCCACACGTTTGGTGGGTCACCGAGGTGTAAGGTTACGACCCACTGGCGCAGAGGCCTGAAAGGGTCTACCGCCCGCGCCGGGGCGAGATAGTGAATGCTAGCGTGACCTTATCTCGCCACATCCTGGCGGCGGCCGGATGGTGGGGGTTTTAGTGGGTTCGAGTCCCACATAACACCTGGAATCACCCCTGTGGTGGCAGGGCAGCACGAGGGCATTTTCCTCTCTCAAAAAATATATGGTAATTGTGATCGTTTTTATCTAGGTATATCTTTACACACCTGTCAAGCCTGAATACAAATTTGATATTGTTTTGTAGGTAGGTACTTTTTTGGGAATCTATACTTATTTAAAATACTATAATATTTCTTTTCCTTTGTGACTCAAACTACAAATGAAATTATGCAAATTATATGGTCAATTTAATAGGCATCAGTCAACGAGAATGCCATAATGCAATAAAAATGCCGGCATCGTTTTCAGTCCTTACTCTCAAACTCTTAAACAACACAGTCATACTATTTAAATTTGTTTGACGCTATTTGTTTGAAAAATAAAGCACACAGAATCTTAAAAAAAGTATTTATTTTACCAAAATTTCCATTGCTATTTTCCAGAATATGGTAATATTGTAACTAATTGTTATCATAACGAGTGTAAATATCTTAATATTCCCTGGCATAAGGCTTGGATTACTCCATTGATAGGGACCATAATTATAAAATCGCTATACTTTATATGTGGTTGTTATTTTAAAGTTCATCTTTATCATCTTTAAGGATTCCATCGACAGCCAACTCTTGGTGCTTTGCGAGAAACTTATCCCAAAACTGGACTGTGTCTTCATGCAAGTTGGTCTTCATTTCAAGCTGGTCACTGATCACGAGACATTCTTTATTTTCTTTGGTGGCCGGTGTCCACTTAAAGTCTTCTCCTTCCGGAGTAGGGTTGCTGTAAAAAAATACATCATGATTGTATTAAAGATATTATTTTGTGTTCTAACTTCTAAAGTTCTGTCTGTAGCATAACAGATACTTCAAAAGTATAGTTAGGTACTTATATCGTAGACAAAAAAGAAAAATAAGTAACGTTAATTCAGTTGTTTTTGTGATTTCAAGCTCTTTCATAGCCACTTTTATATCATAAAGACCTTACCCAGTTTTGGCAAAATTTGTCCACATCCTAATCATGTTCCTCAAAACCTTCATGTCTTCGTTGTCTGGATCATTAAGTGCTTTCTTATATTCGGCCTTAATCGGTTTACAGACAAACAAGTAACATAGCTCATCTCCTAGAGCTGCTCCCCAAGTTCCTTCCATAGTGGTCGCAGTTTCTAGGACTTTATGTTTTCTCATATTCAACTCCCCACTGTAGTCAAAGGTGTAATAATAAATGGGTATTGTAGATTCATTGGTATACTTCCTTACTGTATAATCAATGGGATAGAATGATACAGTATCTCCATTATAAGTGATAAATTCTCCTGGTCTGCTTATCTTCACGTAACCTCCGTCGAAGTAAAATTCCTTAACTTCTTGTTCAGCCCGCCGGATTGGATTTTGGTTTATTTGGAATTTAAAGTTTACTCTTATGGGAAGAGACACGGGAAAGTCTCTGTCAATAAGCGTCAGATATTGAGGCTTGCGAAGAAATCTTTCAGACATTTCCATGCCCTCTCTTGTGTTATAACCTATCATTATTGGTACGTTTATGTCAATAGGTCCGTCTTCAGGACGCTTGGTGACTACAGCATCTGGGTGATCATGCTCTACGACAGGACTGAAGGGAATAATATTCATTTGAATGAGTCTAGCTTCATCTGCGTGAACTGAGAGCATCTCTGCATCTGCTATCTTTTGCGTTGACAGTCTATTTAGATCTTTAAGCAATACGTTGCTAGATGCATATTGAATTTCCAGTGTTTCTGCTAAGGCCTTAGCTCTGTAACGGCCATTTTCCTTCTCATTAAAGTAGATGGAACTCCACGACGTTCCACTTTGTAATATAGCGCCACTAAATAAACCTCTTGCTTTTTGTGAATGCAGTAATAGATCTACCAAAGCTGCACCTCCATCGTTGCCCATTAATGTTATCTTGAAGGTATTCCCACCAAAGTGGTGTATGTTTGTTTGAATCCATTTAAGAGCTAAAATCACATCTCTTATTCCATTGTTACCAGGAAGCAGATCATCTTCATACGATAGAAATCCAAATGAACCAACTCTATGGCTGATGAACACTAAAATTACATCTTCTTTCATGAAAAAATCTGGACCGTAATCTTTGGTACCGTTGTGTGTAATTTTAAATTGTTCATTTTGTAGGAATACAATAACGGGTAGGCCTACTCCCTGGTCTGAAGGTAGCTTAGGTGTATGGATGCTGAGATGTAAACAATCTTCCTGGCCACAAAAACCATATTTCTTTAAATTTCTAATTGGAAGGTTGAATATAGGACAATGTGGCTTTTCTTTTGTCGCGTCGAGTATTTCATCCCATTTTGGATGCGGTTGAGGTGCCTGAAAGATAGTTTGTCATAATTAGTGACTAAATGGTATCACCATACAAACAATTTACAAAACTATGTAGGTACCTTTCATTAATTGAAAATTGCGCATAATTATTATTGGGAAGTATAAGAAAAAAAACCAATTTAATAATCATCATGTTTATGGGACTACATTTAATTTTAAAGCTATATCTACAAAATAGTGAATGTATAAAGTTGTGCAAGAAGCATAAAATCAAATAAAGATTAATCAATAACACAAACAAGATTTACCTTAAACCTCAATTCTCCAACTGGCGCTTGCCCATAAGGTATCCCTATAAACGAATAAAACTTCTCATTTTGAATAATTGACTTTACTTCTACACCTTTTACTTTCCCTGAGCCAGTTTCAACGACCACATTTCCTTTAACTAATACACAAAACGCAAGAACAGTCAAACCTAACCACACTTTACCAGCCATCGCAATTTCTTATCATTATTTGAATTGTTTACTTTGATGACTCTATAATTGTTAGTTTTGTACTGACGTGTCCTATCGATAATATAGATTATCTATCTGGGTTTTGTACACTATCTTAGCTGGATTTGATAATAATTGTAACAGAATTAAGAATTAAGTTATTTATTAAAGATAATTTTAAGCTGTTACTACTGGCAGTAGACATATTTTGTGCTGTTAATTTTATTGGAACTAAAATTACGTTTTTAAGAACATTAATATTTTTCATCATTGATTAATGTAAAATATTTTAAAATGAAAAGAGGATGCTTTATTATCTCACCAATGAAATATGTATACATGCAGGATTTTTTCCTTATTCATATTCCTATTTATACTACAATCTAAGCCATCTATTTGGCTAATAAGTAATTTTAATTTAACCTAAACATCTATGTAAATATCAAAAAATGTGTCCAATAACACTTTTCTTATTGTCTATATTAATTTAAGGTGATGACACATTGTTATTGTGTTCTTTTTAAGTAGCACTTACACTACACCGCAGTTAATACAACTACACGAACTCAAACGGTTTTGTTCTTTTTAGTCTTCTCACTAGATTCGTGTGGTCGAGGAGCTAAATTGACTCAACATTCACGTGATGGTATAGTTTATGTTTATGAGCTTCTGCATATTTTTTAAGAAAATCCCGGAATTAAATAATATTACGAACTATTGTAACTAACAGTGGGCGGTCTTATCGCTGACAGTGATCTTTCCAAGACAATATTTAAAATATTTTTTGTAATTATGTTTAACCTCACTACATAAGTAATACTTATCTGTGTCTTTTCTCAAACTAAATAACCGGCCAAGTGCGAGTTGGACTCGCGCACGAAGGGTTCCGTACAATGGTCAATCTATAAAAACGAGCAAAAAAATCACATTCGTTGTATGGGAGCCTCCTCAAATATTTATTTTATTCTGATTTTTAGTATTTGTTGTAGCGGCAACAGAAATAGATATCTGTGAAAATTTCAACTTTCTAACTATCACGGTTCATGAGATACAGCCTGGTGACAGACGGACAGGCAGATAGACGGACGGACAGCGGAGCCTTAGTAATAGGGTCCGTTTTACCCTTTGGGTACGGAACCTTAAAAATTAATTTATTCCAGTAGGTACTTAAAATAAAATTAATACCACTTACATACATTAAAAATACACAACATTTACTAATTTCATTTAAACCTACACAGTTATGTCGAGCGCAGTTATTCTCATTCACAATTTCATTCCTATGCAGTGCGACATCACTCTAGTGGTATTTTAGATCAGCGATACGTACTTACTTGCTATCAGTGACATTTTTTTTATAACATGAACAGTCAAAACTGTCGCCTATAGACACTTGCAACAACAGGGGCGCTGCCAATAATATTAATAAATCATTTATTTCAGATAATTAGACCCATTTCAATAAAATTAAATGCTGGCATCTACTTTGGTCAAAGGATCAGCCTCGCTATACAGCGGGGCAACGCTGCCAGCATTATGGGCACGTTGCCAGATTCTACGGATTGCTTGAACTATGTATAGACCTTTGTCAGTCTATGGATAGTTCAAGATTTCTTTTATATTTTAGTTTTAATGTTTTTAGGTACCTACAGTTTCGTTTTTAAATCTAGTTTAGTTTAGTGTGTATTAAATGTTATTTAAGTTTTATGTCAATAAATAATAGTAGATTAGTAGCCAAGGGCTGTAAGGCATCAATTGCAGCCCGAGATATTTAGCTGCACGAGCACAGCGAGAGCGTCTATAGTTCGAGGGTGCAATTGATGCTTACACCCGAGCTAACTACTCTGCTTTACATCTCGATTGTGAGATAAGTAGAAAAAAACCGGCATTACAAGAATAAAACATTTTAGAACTTTCAGGCAAAATATTGTTAATTGCTGCTTCAGCTTCCATTTTCATTGAATCGGGAGTGCAGCTTATATCTTCATCACTTGCAGAACTCATGTTTTTTTCCTAATTAGCACGTAATTATAAAAAAATCACAAAAACAAACAATATGTTTTCTATTCCCGCCTTTTTTCATCTTTTTTTTAAAATTTTTTATTTCAAGAACGAAATTGAGCTTCGCCGTTCGATATTTAAAATTGATGACTATTATACTTATACGAAAACAATGCTGAATAGCGAAGCGACCTCTTTTGTCATTGGGCTGAATGCATGATGTCTATTGCCAGTATGATGGTTAGATGTACGCGAACTTTTTGAAAGAGTGAAGGGTTTTTTTTTAAATTACTTACCGCCCTAGGGCTTTTCTAGCTACATTATTACCCTAGAGCGCTAATTGGTTACCTACAAGCCCCATTTGGGGGTAATAAGGACCTACTTACCGAATATGAGAGATGTAAAATTATATTAACAACTTAATAATAATGTTGACCAATGTTTTAACATAGTGAAACGATGGTAATTCATCGTTCTTATAATCACATTACCAAACTTAGAGAAAGTGGCTCTAAATCTGGCAATGCGATGTCTGATCAGTGCATCGAGAGCCGGCACGCGGGCCTCCGCGAACATCAACGAAGCGTCGATGCGTTACATACTCTTTAGACTCTACTTGCACTTTATAGTGCGAACAGCCAATGAGTGGAACACCTTGCCGGCGTCCTTGTTTCCAGCTAACTATGATCTGGGTGTCTTCAAGACGAGAGTGAACAGGTATCTTCTAGGCAAGCATGTTCCATCGTAGACTGCGTCATCACTTTCCACCAGGTGAGACAGTGGTCAAATGCTTTGCCTATAAACAATAACAATAAAAAAAAAAAAAAAAAAAAAAAACTTACCCGTAGTTTTCAGTGCCCCTTGTTGCTTAACTCAGCAAAAACATCTTATAAGGTAGCGTAACAGAAACAATCTCGAGAAACGGACTCTACCTACGAGATTTACACGAGTCCACACACATGTGTGTGGATGGGCTTTTTATCGGTCAACTATCAGGTGTGCGATTATAAAACCTACTATAACTATAACATTATTTATCCTTCAAATTAATTAGTTATTTCATAATTGCTACCTTTTCAACACGTTTCAAATCTATACTTATAATAAAACTGCAACAGAGTCAATTCTGTACATTAAAGATATTTTGAATTTTTTTTTTGGGGGGTTCTCTATAATCGATACTAAAGCCAAAAATATACATTTTTTTCATTTTTGTCTGTCTGTCTGTCTGTATCTTGGCTGAGCATCACGCCGAAACTACTGAATGGATTCAAATGTAACTTGGCATGATTAGACTTCATACTCCAAGGTAGGCTATAGGATACTTTATCCCGAAATTCAGCATGGTTCCCGAAAGAGAGGGGGTGAAAGTTAAAATGCGTACTTATTTTTAATTCATCAACGCATGGTCCGATTTCATTCATTATTTTTTTGTTGAAAAGAGGGTGTTTTAAATATTGTCCCGTAAATATGTCAAGGACGTGCTGGCGCACCTGCCTCCTTTCACCGTTTCATCCATTCCTCCTATTCCCTTCTCTTTTTCCCTCTTCCTTCTCTCTTCCTTTAGACTGAGATAAGGCGTAAAACTAATTAACCCGTGCGAAGCCGGGGCGGGTCTGCTAGTATATAATAAAATGTGTCTTTATGTGTAAGTTTTATGTTTGCAATGTTTGTGGCTGACAAAACCTATATTTTTGACCTATGATTGACAATCCACACACATTGTGTTGTAATAGAATAAATTGTAATAAAACACCTTATCTGTCAATTGTATATTAATCATAATTCATCTTTATTATTTACTTTAGTAACAACTCCGTTTACGGCTTTCTTTTCCCATCTTTCAAGAAAGTCGTCCCAGAATTGGAATCGTTTTTTGTTAATGTTTTGCTTGACCTGTATTTTTTCACCAATATCTAGGTATTGCTGATCTTCTAAATTGTAAGTGGGCCATTTAAGACTATCTAAAAGAACATCATCGTCTGGCGTAGGGTTCCTGAAATTAAGTCATTATTTTATATTATGAATCTAATTCTAAAAGCATAAACGACTAGGTGCACTTTTTTGCTTGATAAGGTGGCAGATAGTTCGTAACATCGAAAAATAGGTTCAAATTTTGTGTTGGTGGTTTTCTATCATCGAAACAGCATACGTAGTATATTGCTACTTTAAAATGCACTTGAAATCTATCTGACTTGGAGTATACAGTGCTTACTCGAAATTTTTACGTAACAGCTTTATCTCTAAATATTAGTTATAAAATATCTCGCGCAGTATAAACTTTAATATTAAGACTGAACTATCTCATTGTTCACGCCCATAAATGGAATTTATTTTCAGTAGCTTCATTTACCTATACCTAACAAACGACGACTTACCCATATTTTGCAAAATTTGTCCACATTCTGACTAATTTCTTTTGAACGTTCCTCTCTTCCGACACCTCGTTATCATGTTTCAAATACTGCTCCTTCAAGTCTGGGCACTTGAACAGGTAGCATAGTTCGTCACCAGCCGCTGCCCCCCAAGTCCCTTCTTCGACAGTCGATAACTTCATCAAATTGTTCTTGTTCTCATTCAAGTCACTGTAATAATCAAAATGATAGTAATACAACGGGCTTTTCGATATCTTAGCGTATATTTTTGCAGTGTAGTCAACTGAATACGACGTGAGCGCGTCACCTATGTACGTCACGTAGTCAGATACCCTTTTTATGCTTATACCGTCTTTGAAATAGAATTCCTTTACTTCCTCAATGGCGTTGTAGAAAGCGTCATGGGTGGGATCAAAACTAAACTTGACTCTTATGGGGAATAGTAGAGGAAAGTCTTTATTCAGAAAACTGATGTATCGCGGTTCTACGAGATAATGCAATGATGCATCAAGACCTTCTCGAGAGTTGAATCCCAAAAGTATAGGAGTGTCTATTTCAGTAGAGTTTTCTGGATAATCTCGTATAAGCCCTTCTGGATCCTTTTCAACGATAGGAGAAAATGACACGACACTTGTTTGCGTTTCCTTAAAGTGGTCATTGGGGCTTGCGTGCAAATCTCTCGTTGTTATATTTATAGCTGGTGCGTTATTCAAGTCCTTAATAACCTCTGCACTTGTAACAGGATTTGTTCCTAACATTTTTGCAAGCTCAAATGATCGTTCTCGCAAATTGGTTTGTAAATAAGCTGACGCCCATGAACTACCACCTTGTAAAATTGCTGATTTGAATAACTCTTTCTTTTTCGAATGGAGAAGAAGGTCAACTGCTGCTGCACCTCCTTGGGAACCCATCAGAGTGATCCTTTTTGCGTCACCACCAAATTTCTCAATGTTACTCTTAACCCATTCTAATCCTGCTACTATGTCTTTAAGACCAGAATTACCCCATAAAGTTTCATCTTCTAGGGAAAGGAATCCAAAAGCTGAAAGTCTATGGCTTATCGTTACTACTACTACATCTTCTTCGATTAAGAAATCGTGTTGATAATCTTTACTTTTATTGTAAGAGTTAATGAAATGTTCATTGTATATAAACATTATAACTGCTCTTTTTGTGTCATCCACGGCTGGTGTGAAGATATCTAAATAGAGACAGTCCTCGGAACCAAAGAATCCCATGCTTTGCATTTTCTTAACGTTGTTGTTGAACTGAGCACATGCTTTCTTTTCTTTGGTTGCGACGAGTACATCAACTCTTGGTTCAAGAGGTTGCGGTGGCTGAAAATATGTACCGTTACTTTGAGTACTTATTTAAAAAAATGTAAAGTATAGTTATATGAAACTAATGAAAAAATTAGATAATCTTATTAATCTATGAATTACGGAAAAAAAAATTGCATCAGCGAGAATGTTTTTAATGTTTAATGTAGCTCACCATAAATCTCAAATCGTTAACTGGGGGCGCTGCATATGGAATCCCCATAAACGCAGCGTATTTCACATCTTCATACAAAGTCGTCAAAAATTTCCCTGATACTGTTCCATGAGTTGTTTCCACTGTTGGATTTTCAGTAGAGAGTACTAACACTGAACATATTAAAATAGAAAAAAGTTGTAAGAAAATTATATTATTGCACATTGTGTTTACCTAATGTCATATTAATGAGAAGTGAATGAGTTATCGAATGTTACTGACTCGGTTCATACGCGGGGCGATAATATACTTTATCAATGTAATCTTAGTAAATACCACGTTAGTGTTAAAATTAGATAGGACGATACATTTTCAAAACATGCAGAGTTGGAAGGTTTTTGATTGAAATAGTAAAACAGAGTAAATTCATACCAAAGACTGATAAAGAAATGTTACTAATACTCTCATAACAATTATTATCCATGAATCTAATATTTATCAAACATCGCTAAGGGTATTAAGTTTTTTCTGACGTGTCTCGACATTTCTATATTATTTTAAGGGCAAATTAACGTAGTTTGCAAACTTTTTAGCTCAGTTTGCTTTAAAATTTACGGTCTATCACAGAATTTTACTACTCTGAAATAATGTGATTTAATATAATTTTATAGGTACATCTACGGTGTAAGATCTGTTTAATATGTGCAGTTACTTTTCTCTGTTCTCCGATCTTCTTCTCATTTTTGAATATTTGTTTTGTTATGATAGAATAGTATCTTTAAGCGCAAATGGCACCAATATATTGGGCAGGAAACTGTATACAGTATTTGAACATAATCCATATGTGTCGTTTTGGAAAATACCTTATGCTGAGCCACCCATTGGTAACTTAAGATTTAAGGTTGGTTTGAGTTCTAAGTTAGTTTGCAAGCCTAAAAAATTGCTTTGCTTACTTATGACATTTTAAATTACTTTTGAAATCAATAATTTATGTGCTCTAAATAATTTGTGATAATTATTTCCTGTTATTATTATTGTTGTTAAAATATTAATTAGTCGTTTTGTGTCGTTTTGTGTACTTCAACAAAAACCTTACCTACCTATGCATTAAATTTCAGGCCCCGAAACAAAGTGAGTGGTTTAATGAAACTCTTTACAACTACAGTATACCTTATGATGGTACATGTACTGCAAACAGTGAAGACTGTCTATACTTATCTATACACATGCCATATATACATCAACAAACAAGCTTTGCAGTAATGGTTTGGTTGCATGAATATTGTAACGATCACGGCCCAGACTTTTTAATCGACGAAAACGTAATTGTTGTAACCGTTTCCTTCAGAACTTCAATATTAGGCTTCTTAAACACAGAAGATGGCTTTGCAAAAGGAAACATGGGAGCTAAAGATATATTATTAGCTCTCAAATGGGTAAGAGAAAATATCGTTTATTTCAATGGCAATCCAAATAGAGTTACTGTTATTGGTTCGGGAGTAGCCGCAAATCTAGTGGCCTCGTTTCTAATATCGCCTTTAGCTGAAGATTTGTTCTCGGGAGCAATTGTTCAAAGTGGAAGCGCTCTTTCTCCAGCAGATTACAGATCCTACAACTTTGAAATTTTAAACAAATTGTATTGGAATTTCTATGGGGCATTCGAAAAGTTTAATAGGACAAGGCTCTACGAGCGCCTACAAACCGCAACCATACAGGAATTGGCATCCGTTTCAAGGGACCTTTTTGATAGTTCAGAAGTAAGAGACAATCAGAGGTTGATTAATACTTTTGGGAGTACAGTTGAATTATCTAAAAAAGGCGCTTTTATGGACGAGTTGCCTCTACATAAATATACAAAAGGATTCATTAACAGTGGAGTTGATATAATGATGGGCTACAACAACATGGAGTCCATGTACAAATTGGAAGGATTTGCAAACAATAAAAAGCTGTTGAAATACTTGAACTATAACTTCCAGTATTTATTGCCATTTGATGGGAGGAAAGACGAATATGGATCGAAGCAATATAAGAAGATTAGACGGAAAATAATGGATTTCTATTTCGTTAATGGGACAATCGGGGAGCGCAGTTTGAGACGTTACGCCAAGTGCTTATCGGACCAAGTGATTTATCCCGTACTTCGTCAAGCGAGATTACATTCAGAGAGATCTTCTAATCATGTTTATTTGTACAGATTCACGTTCCAAGGGTCTTTAAATATCGTGTGGAGTTCGACTTTGAGTAAATTGAGATTTAACGGCGCGACGTCGGGCGACGAAATCTGCTACCAATTCAAATGCAAATCCCTCGAACACGCTTATATTGGCACTGAGGTTTCTACTGAAAGGTACTTCGTTAAGAAAATCGCGAGACTATTGGCGAATTTCGCTAAACACGGGTAAGAGTTGTATACCTACGTAATAATGTGGTACGGCTTTCAAGGAACGCCAACGTAGGCACTTATAATCGAGGCTTCACGGATTGTTTACTCAATTATTGTGGGGCGTTTATTTAAATTAATAATCTGAATTATTTTATGAATGTTGTAGAAACCCGACGCCACCGGGACCAGAAGACGAAATTTTAGGAAATTTGAAATGGGAACCTCTGACGTCAAAGGAAAGTTTAAGGGGCATGAATTTGGGACGAAACGTTAAAATGGTGAATTTGCCCGAAGAGAAAAGAATCAAGTTCTGGGATCAGTTAAGAAAGGATTTCTTTGAAGATGGAGAACTGAGAGACGAGTTATAAATTATCTACCCTACTAACTTTCGATTGGCGTTCGACTGCTTTGAAAGTTTATCGAATAAGTATAAGTACCTAATTTAGATTTTAGGTATAAATTTAGATATTAGAATCATGCTGCAGCTGATTATTTAAACAAATGTAGTAAGTAAAAAAATCATATTTTCAAAGGTACCAAAAGTTTTCAAGGTAGGTTCGATGCCATCGCTCCGTGCCTCAGAGAACACGTTAAACCGTCGGTCCCGGTTGTTATAAGAACATCTATGGCAATCGTACGGGTAGTCAGACGCCTGATAGAATCTGACGCCTGGTCTAACCATCCCTGTTACTGGTTCCTTATGGGATGCGAGGTCAGATGGCAGTCGCTCGTGCAGTTCTGCTCGCCGCTACAGGTTTAGATTGGGAGCCGACCCCATTAACAAATGGGAAAAGGCAAAGAGGATGATTGATGATGATGATGATTACAGTTCCTAGAAAGTACCTACTTATACCAACCACCGAGACCACGCGCTTAGGTAATAGGTACTATACTATTATTTATTCTGTGCCCGCGCTTTCCTAATTACCAGATTAGATGCTCTCCCAAGGAGTATACAGGACAGCCCACGGCTATGCCACATGGAAGGAAGATACTGTATGTAAATATAGGAAAACTGAAATAAGACTCATTCATTTTAATTTTAAAAATGATTTGAACTGCGTTCAATGATTTTTTTTAAATTGCTTATCGAATCCGGGAATAGAACCCACCAAACTGTAATAAAATTAAAGCGTTTATGTGGCATAATATTATAGTCTAGAGACGTCCTTTATTATTGTACCGACTAACATGACAATGCTGGTTCGTTGATGTAATACATAAATATTGTATACTAGTGACCCGCCCCGGCTTCGCATGCGTTAATTAGTTTTACGCTTTAACACTGTTTATGGGTAAGAGGGAAGCGAAAGGGAAAGAGATAGGGGAAAAGGATGAATGGATGGGCCGGCGAAGGAAGGCAGTCTAAAAAAATAAAAATAAATAATACAAACAAAAAAATTTAAAGGGACAGACAGACAGACAAAATAAATTGTTTCTATTGCGGTATCGATAAAGAAGCGTAATGCAATCAAAATTTTCAAAAAATATTCCATGTACAGATTAAGCCTAGTTAGAGTTTTATTATATGTATAGATTGTACCTATACTGTAGAATGCCACGATGACGTTTAGAGATACTTCCAATATTTCCTACTATTCTATACTATACTTTGACTATAATTATAATACTTGGCTATATCGCATTTCCTTTACATATAGGTCAACAGAGGAGTACTACGTACTCAATAAAATGGCCATTACAAGTCTAATTAGCTAACTGTGGGCATAAAATACACTAATGACTGTTTTAGTACCGAAGACTCGCTCTGTATTGCCGATTGGTTCGAGGGTTGTTTGGAAGGTTTCCGATGAAGGGACAAAGTATTTACTTGCTTATTGAGTTGTAGTGTGTAGGTATGCTCATCATACGCCCATTGTAGTAAATGTGCAACTAATAATTTGCGTAAGATCTATTATAATAGCAGGGTGATCCAAAGGGCATATTTTTTTCTTTATCAAACCACCACATATATAGAGTAGAGCGAGTATACCATCTTTCTAGTATATAAAAGGTTTTGTCCTGACTGACTGACAAACAACGCACAGCCCAAACCGCTGGACGTAGAGACGATATTTGGAGGGTGGCTACCTTTTATAACGTAAGCGCGTGCTAAGGAAGGATTTTTGAACATTCAGCCCCTAAGTGGGTGGAAATTTAATAAGGATCAAAAACGTTTGTATGAAAAACCTACATTACGTGACGTATCGTTTAGAAACTTGGTACATACAAACAAGTATAAAATGAAAGAAACGGTATATTTTTCAAAATTCAACCTTTAAGGGGGTGAAATAAGAATAAGTAGTTCAAGTTTGTATGGAAATTTATAAAAAATTGACCGTATTTTACAGAAATTTGGAATGTGTAAAGAACAAACAAAATAAAAAAAATATAGGTCTCGGGAATTATTGAATTTCATCCACTAAAGGGATAAGCTATGCTGGGTGTTTCTCTGCGCGATAAGCTCCGGAACGAGGAGATCCGCAGGAGAACTAAAGTGACCGATATAGCTCTTAGAATCAGCAAGTTGAAATGGCAATGGGCAGGCCACATCGCTCGTGGAACTGACAACCGGTAGGGAAGAAAGGTTCTCGAGTGGCGACCACGAACCGGAAGACGCAGCGTAGGCCGGCCCCCCACCCGGTGAACCGACGTTCTGGTGAAAGCCGCGGGGAGCCGATGGATGCGGGAGGCGAGCAGCCGCTCAAGGTGGCGCACTCTGGGGGAGGCCTATGTTCAGCAGTGGACGTTTTCAAGCTGTTGATGATGATCCACTAAAGGGGTAAAAAATACACAATAAGGTCCCATCGTAAGACGCTCGCACAGCCTAAACCGCTGAAAGTAATATCTTGAAATTTTGAAGATAACCTTTATATAGGTATATTTAAAAGTAACCTATCTAGTTACAGCGCTTTTTAAACGACTCCCTAAAAAGGAGGGTTCAGGTAGTTTTGTCCTGGAAAAATGAGCGGTTCCTGAGGGGATAGGTCACGCGGGCGAAGCCACGGGCATAAGCTAGTAATATACGTAACAATTATAGTTAGGATTTTGCTATGCAAAGCTGCAAAGTTGTAGGTACCTACCTATTTGTATCAAAGGTACGAGACGCAGAATAACTTTGCTGCCGAGCGAAACACACAACTTTTCAGCGAGGAAAATGCAATAATAATTATATTAATTTAGTTATGGGTAGCCGTACGGCTTAACATCAGGTGAACGACTAACTAGCTCGTCACTTCATTAATTAAAACACTAGTCGTCGCGCTGAATTACATGAAAAAACAAGCTGTGTGCTGAATAGCGTAGCGGTTATAGGTGATACTTTTTTTTTCTTGTATGTTGGCTCCACACATAGTGTATTTAGCCAGTGTCAAGTATTGTAATTTTCATCGTGCTATAGAATATTTCGCGTAATGTCAAGTCTTTGTCACAGTCATAGTCGAGTCTAAGTCAGGTAATCATAGTCCAGTCTAAGTCATGCCCCAGTAAAGTGGTGGCAACTGTACTAGAAGCTTCTATGGAATTTTGGAAAGCAACACGAAAAACCACGTTTCTCCACATTATATCACTTGCCCACACTCATGCTCGTAATTCAGCACTTAATGCGTAAAACGCCTCCAATTTTAAACATTAACACTAGAAAAAGCACAAGTTTTGAAAAATAATACAATGCAACGACGTGAACTTTTCCGCGTTCCCGCCAAAAGTCCAGGTGATACTTGGTGATACTCTTTGGTGCTGGACCACAGATTAGAGAAAAAAAAAACAAATGACTATATCCTGGACAGTGCTATTATTATAAAGGGAGACCGGAATGCACGACCAAAATATTGTACAGCCCATATTGTACGGCCAGGAATGTACGGCCCGGAATTGGTGTACATAGCTTCCAAATAACGGGCTGTGAATAAGAATAAGAATAAGAATAAGAAATATTTATTTGCTTAAATGTCGGTATATAAGGTTTTCGGTACATAATTAGTGCCAGATACATTTTGCTACCAGCGGCCGCATGCAAATATTGTAAACATAACAATTAGGTACATAATTGAATGAATTTAACAGTAATTATTATTAATGTAAGTATTAGAATAGAAATATAATATAATAAAAATTATGCAATGTCAAAATTAATAAAAATGTCAAAAACATCCATATACATATTATAAACATTACCCCTAAAAATATCTGTCATGTGAAATAAAAGTACTAAAATGTCAAGCTTAGATAAAATTAGGTAATATTATGCATTCATTTAATCAATTCGTTTACAGAATAGAAACAGTTTACCAGTAGCCACATTTTAAGTTTCTTATTAAATTTGTTACCACGCATCTTTTTTAAGTCGGTTGTGCAATACGGGTCGTACAATATTGGCTGTGCAATGTTGGTACAGGCAATATTGCATGACCCGGAATGTACAGCCCGGAATCTGTGTACATGGCTTTGAATAGCTGGGTTGTGTACAGTTCGTACAATAATGGACGTGAAATGTCGGCACGGACAGATAATGTACGAACGACCTGGAATATTGCACGACCTGGAATGTACGGCCCGGAATTGGAAGCCAACCATAGACAAAGATTCTATGTCTCCACTTGTGATCGCGATGGCTCGTTTATAGCAGGCGAGTATAATCGATTTAATAATAATTGATTTTACGCTTCAGGTGTAGTGTTAGAGCACCCCTACCCCACGTGGTCCGACTCTGTCATACCCCCAGGTGTAATTTAAAATTGCCCACTTAGAAAATCTGTCAATTTTTAAAGTTGAGATTCGATTGTTTTTAGGATGTAGACGATAAATGTCGATTAAAATGTTGTAGTCTACCTCAAACTACAATATTGGCTGTGCAATGTTAGTACAGCCAATATAGCACGACGCGGAATGTACGGCCCGGAATCCGTGTACATAGCTTCGAATTGCTGGGTTGTGCAATACAGCTCGTACAATACTGGACGTGCATTCCGGGCTGTACAATATAGTGACTCATTCAAAAAGTTATATATGCGCCAAGAAGGTTTAGGCTAGGTTGGCGCATTGACATGAAAGAAGAAGAAATGCATTTTCAGTGGACTGGCTGGCGGTAGGTATAGAAAATTATTGAATAGAAAAATAGTAAGGTTCGAAGTTTAAAAACTCTTTCCCACAGACATCTAATACACTGTATTTAGATGTCTGTCACAGATCAGTAATATCTAGCTAGATGTCTGTGCTCTGCACGCAGAAGCCACTAAGATTCAATTCAATTCAGATTTCGAATAGTAAATAGATCCGAGATTGTGAGGTGAAAATAAATTTATACCTACGTTAATCTCATGTCCCACCACCTTATTTTATTTGTTATTATTCCACCCGAAGCCAAGAAAGAGCATAAGAGGTTAGCCAGTACATAAATAAACTTAATTATCTATTATAACATTCAAGCGATTAATGAAAGGCCTGCAATCTAGGTCAATTGCCAGTAATGAGTCACAAACCGATAATGCTCCCGCTAGTAGTCAATATAATCCCATTAACCCAGTAATTAACTGAATTTCTGAAACCAGTGGACTAATGGATTAATAGATGTTATACCTACAGCTTTCTCGATCGTAGAACTGACAATCGATGTGAAAGAAAGGTGGCGATCACGAACCGGAAGATGCAGCGTAGGGCGGCCCCCCATCAGCACATGCGAGTCGAACTCGCGCATGAAGGGTTCCGTACCATTATCTATAAAAATGAGCAAAAAAACCACGTTTGTTGTATGGGGCCCCTTAAATATTTATTTTATTCTATTAGTTAGTATTTGTTGCTAAAGCGGCAACAGAAATACATCATCTGTGAAAATTTCAACTGTCTTACTATCACGGTTCATGAAATACATACAGCATGGTGACAGACGGACAAACAGACAGACGGACGGACAACGGAGCCTTAGTAATAGGGTCCGTTTTACCCTTTGGGTACTGTAACGATACAGGCTGTCTCGTGACGTCACAAATATTATAAATTTTACCTAAAGTATAAAAATACTGAAATAATTTGATCAAAGCATCTTATGCTTAAAGAATAGTCCAAAAATAAAGGAAATAGTCGTTGGCATCGCATTAACTGATAGAGAAAATGTAGAGATAGGTGTAAAAGTGGTTATCCGTGGTAAATAAGGTAACAGTAAAAGAAATCAAACCTTCTTTATATTTAGTTTTACCTTTTTACCTTTCTACCTTTAAAGTGTTTTTGATATATAATAGGATTTTTGAGAGCTGTCAAGCTGTCAAACGCGGTCAGTTAGAAAATCTTTCACGGGGTTCGCAAGTCGAAACCTGGTAATAAAAATGCACATGAAATTTTCGGTTAAATTCTTAGATAAATTCGCCCTCTCAAGTAATTCTGGATCTGGGGGGAAGTATGCCTCGGGTCCAGGAACTCAGTAAGAGATAAGTTGAAACATTGCAACGAAGCTTGTCTTCCCTTATTTTGCTTAGGGCAAGCAGTTCGCGTGTTATGTGGAGACCTGCACCAGATTTTGCCTCCGTTATAGGATCTGGATCCACCTTTTTGGTTTGGTTTGCATTCTGGCTGAAAGGAGGGCTGAAAAGATTAACTGTCCCGTCTTCGTGTATACGATACCCGGATCCTAAATGCAAATTAAGCTGAACTGTCCCAAGTGTTAGGGTTTTGTCTTGTATGCTGCCCATGGACTCCGGTCCCGCATGCATGATAAAAATTAGGTGGCAACAGGTTTTAGCTTTGGAGAGCTTTTGTCACAGCTCGTTCTCTCATAGGGTTAGATCAGGTATGTTCTCATTGCACACACCGAGAACAGACATGCACGTTTAAAAGTAAATGTGAGATTTGTAGCAATCTCTAGTGTTTGGGGGTACACACTAATGTATAGGGAAAAGCTATAAGTCGAGGAATACACATGTAGGAGGGGAAAGTTAGGGATAAAATATTAAAATTCGCGGAAAAATAATAGTGTTAGGGAAATAGATAAAATTCGATAAATAAACAAATAAATTTAAAACGGTATAAAATACATTTAAAGATAAATTCATCATAATAAAATACTAATAAATAAAAGTGCTATAAATTATCAAAACTATAAAAATATAATCCAAATTTTCTCGAAGGTTGAAGCTGTGGGTGTTTATTGTAGGGCTAGATTGTCGCGGACCTTGCTTTTGGCGGAAAGCTGGGTGATCACAGAAGGTTTTAATGTACAGAGAACAATACATAATTCTATAAATCTATTTTGTGGTAAAAGTACGTTGTACTATTTATCTATTCTGTGGTATAGGAAGGTATTTCTTTAGCTGGTTTTGCGATGTTCTACGGAAGATATGGGAAGGTTCACAATACATAATTCTACAAATCTATTTTGTGATAAAAGTACGTTGTACTATTTATCTATTCGGTGGTATAGGAAGGTATTTCTTTAGCTGGTTTTGCGATGTTCTACGGAAGATATGGGAAAGGTTCTATTCCTACGCGGTGATAGTAAACGCTGATACAAATTTCGCATTAACAAGTTATTACACTAGTGAGAAAATATTATTCTGTGCCTAATTCTGATGTACAAATTCAGCATAATTAGATAGGTATTTTCCTAGCGGATTCTAGGCGGAATTTAACTTAGAAGAGTTGGAGGGATCATATTCCTACAAGGAAACGAACGTTTTGTTTTCTAGTTGCGAAATAGGTAATACTTGAACGATAGTTAAGGAACTACCGGGAATTAGTAACGACTGGGAATTATTCCTTTTACTTAGATAACTATTGGGAATTTACTATCTGTTTGAAATCATTCGCGAGTAACTTAAATAAAATCGTAATTGAGTTTCACTCTAGTACGAAATATGTAATGCTTGTACGATAATTAAATAACTACCGGGAATTTATTCATAGTTTAGGGTTGTTCGTGTTTGTTTGTAGATCAATTTAGTGGAATTCAGAGTTGGGTTTGTTTGATTGATTTTTCAATAAGAGTTTTACTATTTGTTCAATAAAAACATTTAATGTACTAATGATAAGAAATTGTCCTTCGTGTCTTGGGTCAAGCACAGCAGTATCTGTTAGTGATCTCCTTACCAAACGGATAGGGGTAGCTAATTTAAAGATTCGAATGAGAATATCTTGTTGTTAGGAAATAGCATCAAAAATCTATAATATTATTTGAAGGAAACATGTCCTTATCGTATTTCATAATAATGAAACATAATGCCTAAATTATATAAACGGGTTTTAGATTACTTTTCAATACAAGTTCTGGAAAATAGAGACAACCTGAATATCACTAACAGATCATTGAATTCAAATAAATATTTACAGTTAAAATTAATACTACTGTTTAGTCCACTGCATGCTGTTGATATAGAATCTACGATAATATTGATAATCTGTAGACGAAAGCTAGGAGATTTAAAAGTTGAGCTATTTTTAGAGTCTGTCATATACCGAATGTAGTACGTATTAGATAGACTCACAATTAACTAAGGTGATGTCTATTTTGTTAGGATTTGGAAAAAAATAATGTCCTCTTGTCCCTTGCACCTTTTGGAGTCCAAACTAGTAGTTAAGAATAGGTAGATGGGGTACCTGACGTACTGACTTGGGATAAATAGAACAAAATTTAGTAAAATCAAATTTCTCTTAGTGTGGGGGAATTTCACACACGGTACCTCCGTGTGGGAAATTTCAAGCACTAAATAGTGGAGGGTTAACCAGCCAGGTAGTCGAGACCCACAGCATTGGAGCGGTGGCGGGGCTCCTATGCCAGAGTTATGATAAACAAATAGAGTTTACTATGACTTTGCTATATAACAAGCTCAAACTCAGTTAGCAATATACTTACTTACGTTTTACCTATGTTTCACTTTCTTGTCTTGTTAATTTCAACATACGTTCGTCATGAAGCTTTAATATACTTTCAGTTTTGTTTATGACTAGGAACTATAATGTTCAATTTTTTGCAGGAAAAGATTATTCATTCCTACAATTGAAACCTTTCGAATATATAGTAGGAAATATATTGATTGGTGCGTAATATGATTTTATGTGAAAATTTCAGTTCGGTTACTCAGAGCATAGGAATAGTTTTCATCAGGGGATTAAATTGCAATTATTTGTAGGACGATGAATATTTTAAATTTATTTAATGTTATTAAATAGGTTAGATGTTAGTTAGGTATTGTCTCATTACTTTAAAAGGATTTGGATTACTACATTATCACAACGTACGGTTCTACCATTTGTAGGAGACGATTCACAAGGCCATAAACATTAAAATAGGTAGTCCAAAATAGTCAACAAAATTTGATAACCTTTTAACTTCATATGATTAGTTCAGTATATTCGGTGATTTCGGTGAATTTATTATTAATGTATTATAATTAGATTAAGATGGGCTCCATTACAATTTGGTGCCGTGACCTGGATTGACATTTGACTAGGATCTCAAATGACCAGAATTTTACGTGACCAGGATTGACATTTGACTAGGATCTCAAATGACCAGGATCTCAATTGACCAGTATCTTAATTGACCAGGATCTCAAATGGCCAGGATTTTACTTGAATAGGATTTTCGTGCGTTACTTGCGTTATCAGGATTATTTATTTTAGATATTTACATTAGTGATAGTTTTCGATTAGAATGAGGATGTTGATTGTTTTGGATTTGATATTATTTTTAAGTAGCGATGGTATTTATTTACTATCGCACAATTTGCTGTCCGTGGAAAAGGAAAGGTTTTGAGACAAATATGTAGGGGCGGTTTTAGATTTCAATTAATGAAATGAAAATTAGTTTAAACAAAGACTCAATCTTTTGAGAGTTTTAATCGTTACTTAATTAGTTATTTTCAATTTTCGGGGCTATAACGTTCAGGATATCATCGTTAGAATATCATAGAAGATGGATTAATTAGATGATGAATAGATAAACGGGATTCGAACTATTTATGCAAACATTGGGTTATTTCATTTACGAATATTAGGATTGACATTAAATAGATACAAATTTAAAATAGGCCACATTGCAATAACTCAACGGAATTTAAATAAATTCAACATTAGAATGTTTCATTACAATCATGGAAATTTGTTGTAGTAGGTTGGAAAGGAGTAGTAGTTTATTAATCAGATATGTACGTATACATCTGTCTGATTAATTTTATAATTTATTGATGCACATAATAAGGTTGAGCTTTCATTTAGGAAGTACGTGGGAAATTTATCATCATCCAATGTAGGAAAAACGACGGAGTCAATTTTCATAAATAATTCGGAAACATTAGAGTAAATAATTTACATTTCTTTCCTGTGGTTGGAACTAGGAAAGGTTCGAAGTTGGCTAAAATTATAAAACTATAGGGGGCGCTTTACAGTTCAAAATATTTAATAACTTTATTAGTGGTAATTGGTATGGTGGATAGATTAGGTTCCGATTCAACGTTTATTGTTTATGCATAATAATCTAAACAACATAAAAATATTTAAAATAAGTTATTAAAATTTCAAAATAAAGGTATTTAAAAACTATTTCGGTTAGCTTGTTTGGTAGTTTTTCGCGTAATTCGAGTTCAAGCTCGGGGGTTTTGAGAGTTATTATTATACTTATTGATTAAATTTTCAAATAAAATATTGCGTTTTAATATTCATACTTTAATAAGGATATTATAATTAAAACGGAACATAATAAATTATTTTTAGTAGAGGTTAGTTCAGTTCGCGACAATTAATATTTATTTATTATTGTTATTGTAACCTATCTATAATAAATAGAACGTTTCAGCATTGACATTAAATGAAATTTCTACCAAAATTTATTAAATCATATAATTACTTATGTTGTAGAAATGAAATTGAAATAAAATTATAGATTTTATTTTAATATCATGATAAGTATTAAGCAATAACTTCAAAGAAGCCTTAAATCTATTGGGAATTGCTAGCCGTTAAGATAGCGAATAAGTTAGTTGACAGGGGTCAAATGTGGATTAATGAATTGTTATGTTGTTATTTTTGCTTATGAAAGGGATTTTGATTTTGGATAATTTAAAAAAAAGTCACGTTTATGTAAGCAAGTATCATTGTATGGACATGGTCAGAGGTATTAACAGTGCAGGAGGATCTTAGTGGCTTAGCAAGATCTACGGTTTAAGGGATTTGTTGACGGGTGGCTTTGGATTTACACGACTCAACAAATGGGTTGGTATAATTTAAGGCTAGGTGCTAGGTTAAAAGAGAAAGCCTAAGTTTAAACAAAACTGTTATAACAACCCCGTACTCTACAAGGTAGGAACATCCGATCTGCTACACTCTACATCCGAAATAATAGCGAATTACGGAGTGGGAAATATATGCGAAATATTGCTGAAGTCATGGACAAATCTATACTTTGAACTATTAAAGTTGACCTGGTTATCGAAGGGTTTTGTGGGAGGCAGCTCGGAACGAAAACATGGTTCTTAGGGGTACCTTCTACTTAAAGTTATTAGGACTGACCAGCCTCACAACCTGGTTTCTTTTGGTGGCTAGGTTAGCCTTGGGATAAGTGATTTTTGGGTATGATTGATGCGATGAAATTTTGGATATTGACTCATAAAGTAATTCACTGTTGTTACGGCTTAAGAGGGCGCTTAAAATAGAATAGTAATTACGGTTTGTTTTCAAGGATGGATTCAATAGTATATTAAAAATAAAAATATTATCATTGACAACATTAAACTTTCGAAAATAAATTACTAAATATTAGTAATATTTAATATTTTTCAATAGAATAACAAATTAATACGCAGTATACTGCATATTAAACAATTGAAAATACAAGTGTATTTTTGTTTTGCAAAATACTTACAATCGGGTTGATTATTTTTAGGTGCTCTCTTAAATTAAATTTAACGGTTAGGAACACTACAGAACTATAAATACATTTTAAGTTTGGAGCCAAACGTTAACAAATTATAATTGCTTAAGTGAGGTGGTAGAGTTATAATTATTATTTAAATTATTTTTATTATAATTTTGCTAATATTTGTGAATGTATTTTAAAGAATAAAATTTTACTTCAGCTTTAAATTTAAAACGCCTGCGCAAATATTTTAGGGGCGATTGTAACGATACAGGCTGTCTCGTGACGTCACAAATATTATAAATTTTACCTAAAGTATAAAAATACTGAAATAATTTGATCAAAGCATCTTATGCTTAAAGAATAGTCCAAAAATAAAGGAAATAGTCGTTGGCATCGCATTAACTGATAGATAAAATGTAGAGATAGGTGTAAAAGTGGTTATCCGTGGTAAAATAAGGTAACAGTAAAAGAAATCAAACCTTCTTTATATTTAGTTTTACCTTTTTACCTTTCTACCTTTAAAGTGTTTTTGATATATAATAGGATTTTTGAGAGCTGTCAAGCTGTCAAACGCGGTCAGTTAGAAAATCTTTCACGGGGTTCGCAAGTCGAAACCTGGTAATAAAAATGCACATGAAATTTTCGGTTAAATTCTTAGATAAATTCGCCCTCTCAAGTAATTCTGGATCTGGGGGAAAGTATGCCTCGGGTCCAGGAACTCAGTAAGAGATAAGTTGAAACATTGCAACGAAGCTTGTCTTCCCTTATTTTGCTTAGGGCAAGCAGTTCGCGTGTTATGTGGAGACCTGCACCAGATTTTGCCTCCGTTATAGGATCTGGATCCACCTTTTTGGTTTGGTTTGCATTCTGGCTGAAAGGAGGGCTGAAAAGATTAACTGTCCCGTCTTCGTGTATACGATACCCGGATCCTAAATGCAAATTAAGCTGAACTGTCCCAAGTGTTAGGGTTTTGTCTTGTATGCTGCCCATGGACTCCGGTCCCGCATGCAAGATAAAAATTAGGTGGCAACAGGTTTTAGCTTTGGAGAGCTTTTGTCACAGCTCGTTCTCTCATAGGGTTAGATCAGGTATGTTCTCATTGCACACACCGAGAACAGACATTCACGTTTAAAAGTAAATGTGAGATTTGTAGCAATCTCTAGTGTTTGGGGGTACACACTAATGTATAGGGAAAAGCTATAAGTCGAGGAATACACATGTAGGAGGGGAAAGTTAGGGATAAAATATTAAAATTCGCGGAAAAATAATAGTGTTAGGGAAATAGATAAAATTCGATAAATAAACAAATAAATTTAAAACGGTATAAAATACATTTAAAGATAAATTCATCATAATAAAATACTAATAAATAAAAGTGCTATAAATTATCAAAACTATAAAAATATAATCCAAATTTTCTCGAAGGTTGAAGCTGTGGGTGTTTATTGTAGGGCTAGATTGTCGCGGACCTTGCTTTTGGCGGAAAGCTGGGTGATCACAGAAGGTTTTAATGTACAGAGAACAATACATAATTCTATAAATCTATTTTGTGGTAAAAGTACGTTGTACTATTTATCTATTCTGTGGTATAGGAAGGTATTTCTTTAGCTGGTTTTGCGATGTTCTACGGAAGATATGGGAAGGTTCACAATACATAATTCTACAAATCTATTTTGTGATAAAAGTACGTTGTACTATTTATCTATTCGGTGGTATAGGAAGGTATTTCTTTAGCTGGTTTTGCGATGTTCTACGGAAGATATGGGAAAGGTTCTATTCCTACGCGGTGATAGTAAACGCTGATACAAATTTCGCATTAACAAGTTATTACACTAGTGAGAAAATATTATTCTGTGCCTAATTCTGATGTACAAATTCAGCATAATTAGATAGGTATTTTCCTAGCGGATTCTAGGCGGAATTTAACTTAGAAGAGTTGGAGGGATCATATTCCTACAAGGAAACGAACGTTTTGTTTTCTAGTTGCGAAATAGGTAATACTTGAACGATAGTTAAGGAACTACCGGGAATTAGTAACGACTGGGAATTATTCCTTTTACTTAGATAACTATTGGGAATTTACTATCTGTTTGAAATCATTCGCGAGTAACTTAAATAAAATCGTAATTGAGTTTCACTCTAGTACGAAATATGTAATGCTTGTACGATAATTAAATAACTACCGGGAATTTATTCATAGTTTAGGGTTGTTCGTGTTTGTTTATAGATCAATTTAGTGGAATTCAGAGTTGGGTTTGTTTGATTGATTTTTCAATAAGAGTTTTACTATTTGTTCAATAAAAACATTTAATGTACTAATGATAAGAAATTGTCCTTCGTGTCTTGGGTCAAGCACAGCAGTATCTGTTAGTGATCTCCTTACCAAACGGATAGGGGTAGCTAATTTAAAGATTCGAATGAGAATATCTTGTTGTTAGGAAATAGCATCAAAAATCTATAATATTATTTGAAGGAAACATGTCCTTATCGTATTTCATAATAATGAAACATAATGCCTAAATTATATAAACGGGTTTTAGATTACTTTTCAATACAAGTTCTGGAAAATAGAGACAACCTGAATATCACTAACAGATCATTGAATTCAAATAAATATTTACAGTTAAAATTAATACTACTGTTTAGTCCACTGCATGCTGTTGATATAGAATCTACGATAATATTGATAATCTGTAGACGAAAGCTAGGAGATTTAAAAGTTGAGCTATTTTTAGAGTCTGTCATATACCGAATGTAGTACGTATTAGATAGACTCACAATTAACTAAGGTGATGTCTATTTTGTTAGGATTTGGAAAAAAATAATGTCCTCTTGTCCCTTGCACCTTTTGGAGTCCAAACTAGATAAGTAGATAAGAATAGGTAGATGGGGTACCTGACGTACTGACTTGGGATAAATAGAACAAAATTTAGTAAAATCAAATTTCTCTTAGTGTGGGGGAATTTCACACACGGTACCTCCGTGTGGGAAATTTCAAGCACTAAATAGTGGAGGGTTAACCAGCCAGGTAGTCGTGACCCACAGCATTGGAGCGGTGGCGGGGCTCCTATGCCAGAGTTATGATAAACAAATAGAGTTTACTATGACTTTGCTATATAACAAACTCAAACTCAGTTAGCAATATACTTACTTACGTTTTACCTATGTTTCACTTTCTTGTCTTGTTAATTTCAACATACGTTCGTCATGAAGCTTTAATATACTTTCAGTTTTGTTTATGACTAGGAACTATAATGTTCAATTTTTTGCAGGAAAAGATTATTCATTCCTACAATTGAAACCTTTCGAATATATAGTAGGAAATATATTGATTGGTGCGTAATATGATTTTATGTGAAAATTTCAGTTCGGTTACTCAGAGCATAGGAATAGTTTTCATCAGGGGATTAAATTGCAATTATTTGGAGGACGATGAATATTTTAAATTTATTTAATGTTATTAAATAGGTTAGATGTTAGTTAGGTATTGTCTCATTACTTTAAAAGGATTTGGATTACTACATTATCACAACGTACGGTTCTACCATTTGTAGGAGACGATTCACAAGGCCATAAACATTAAAATAGGTAGTCCAAAATAGTCAACAAACCTTGATAACCTTTTAGCGTCATAAGGTTAGTTTAGAATATTAGGCAATTTATTATTAATTATTATTATTATTAAAATGTATTATAATTAGATTAAGAGAGGGTTCTTTCACAGTACGGAACCCTAAAAACATGCCTTTTCAATTTCATGTAGATTCCTGATCGCCGCTTCGAAAACGACACCGCCAAAACAAGGCACATGCCTTGTTTTTGCTCTCAGTCGCGTGTAATCGCGCCTAATGAATGTGATGTACTTAACTCAAATATTATTGTTTTACAACGCTATTACAGGGTGCTATGATTCATTAACTATTTTATATTAGCTGGAGAGGTACATTCTGTATAAGCATTGGTGGTTGAAAATCAAACCTCAAAAGGTACCCCTTTTTTTTTTTTTTTTTTCTTATATTTTGGCTCCACACATAGTGTATTTAGCCAGTGTCAAGTATTGTAATTAATCATCGAGTTATGGAATATTTCACGTGTAAAGTCAAGTCTTCAAGTCTAGTCACAGTCCAGTCTAAGTCATACCCTAGTAAAGTGGTGGCACCTTTACTAGAAGCTTCTATGGAATTTTGGAAGCAACACGAAAAACCACGTTTCACTACATTATATCACTTACTCTCACACTCATGCTCGTAATTCAGCACTTAATGCGTAAAACACCACCAATTTTAACCATTAACACTGGAAAAAGCACAAGTTTAGAAAAATAATACAATGAAACGACGTGAACTTTTTCGAGTTCCCGCCAAAACTCGCCCCTTTTGAAGTTTGATTTTCATAGAGCCTGTGTATCTATATATTATTTGATTCCTTTTATTAGCAATGGGCCTTTGTTCTCCAAATTAACAAGCTACAATCATGTGCTGCCTATAAGTATACGTATGACTAATAGGTATTGCAAAATTTTCTACCTACTACAAGTCATTTGATTGTAAATTAGCCGGTGCTGACCAGTGACCTTTAATCATGGAGCACGGAGTCCATCTCCGTGCCTGAATGGAGATGGTGAATAGTCCAATGTTCCCAACCCACTACGGACCAGTAGGTAATAATAGGTAGAGTGGGTAAGTAACAGGTCGACACTTTCTCTAATTGGCTACTTTAATTAATTCGCTACTTTAGCTAAGTCGACACTTTCCTCGATTCGATACTTTCCTTATCTGGGGGTGGTAGAGTGTCCAACTGCATGCTGACAGCGTTGTTCAAATGAATTGCAATGCTGATTCATGGTGCCAAATTGGGTTTCTTAATTATAATTACTTTGCGTATCTTTTTTTTCTTTTCTTTGAGCTATGCTCGGTGTTTCCCTGCGAGATAAGCTCCGGAACGAGGAGATCCAAGAACTAAAGTGACCGATATAGCTCTTAGAACTAGCAAGTTGAAATTGCAATGGGCAGGCCATATCGCTCGTATTAGAACTAACAACCGATGGGGAAGAAAGGTTCTCGAGTGGCAACCACGAACCGGAAGACGCAGCGTAAGCCGGCCCCCCACTCGGTGGACCGACGATCTGGTAAAAGCCGCGGATTTTTGTCAAATACAAAATATAGAAGTGCAGATATGCAGATGCAGATAAATACAGGTTGTAACATGATTGAGTGCACGGGCGAACAAAGACTTATTCCTGAAAGTCTCAGATTTCGTATAATATCGTATAAGTTCCGTGTGTGATACATACAGATACCATAAGTTTTTATGCGCAGATACTCTCAGATAAAATATTATATTATCTGTGCCATGTATGGCAGGCTTTATGCGTTAGTAGACATGCTCGCAAACCGTACCTGATTGTGCATTACGCTATAAGTACGACCGCACCCTACTGTGTCTGTACTGCGCATTGACTTACTTATACATTAGGTAGGTAAGTTGATACTATTAGTTATTCTGTGCTTATGTTTTAAAGCACTCTTTTTGGATTGTGCGGTAGTAGCACTGTCAACGTACAAAATGAAATAGCTTTTTTTTTTAACGGGCAAATTGCCTTTATTACTCAAGCTAACTACTACATTAATAAAAACTAAACTAAACTAAACTAAGCTAAACTAAACTAAACTAGCTACACTACCTACTACAAAGAACACTTATGGACTGTATAATAGCCGCGATGGCCTATAGACAGTCCAAGTGCTCCAGCCCACTACCGGTAGGTAGCGTACCCAACATGCTGGCCGCATTGCCACGTTGAATTGCAATGCTGATGCGTTGGGCCAAATAAGTGCCAGCATTTTAGTCACGCGTCGCATCGACCAGGCGCTCTGATAGACTTTGGAAAACGCGATGAGCTCCCGGTCCCCACGGACCCAGGGTCTCAACACCAAACGGCTCAAATATGTAACCGCTACCGAGATTACTATATTATTTTTTTTGTTATGCTTGAATGGGCTCACATTTGAAAACATCTCACCTGATTGAAAGTGATGATGCGGTTTATGCTGGAGCACGTTTGCCCATGAGGTGCCTATTCACTCTTGATTCGAAGAGACCAAGATTGTAATTTGTAGGAAACAAGGAAGCTGGAAGTGAAGGTAGAAATTTTAAAATGTGAAACTGAACAGCCTCATACTGTTGTTATTAGTCTTAATATAAGCCAATAACAACAGTTTGAGCATTAAAAAGTATAACAAAATATGATGCTAAAATATCCAAGAAACCTAAGATGAATATAATTTACGGGCAAGTAATGAAATAATTCCCGCGCAATTTCAAAGTTTTAACTGTAGGTAATCTACGATCGTGAATGACCGCAAGCCAGTGTTGCCCACACCGGTAAACAAGGTAAACAAGGCCCAACTGCCTGTTAGGAAATACGGCATATAGGTACTGGCAGGTAAATCGGCACTCTACCTATTATTTTTTCTCGATTATTTGTATACTGGGTGTTGATTTGCAAACCCTCAATATTTACAGAGGTTGTGATGTACTGCACTTATAGAACTAGAAATAATGAAAAAAGAAATACCTAAAAAATAGGTAGGTATACTTAATAAAAAAAAAATCTCTAAAAATAAAACCGTACGTGTCTGAAATCTCATTTAAAACACAAGATAATTTTTGTGGTGGAATTAGAATTACATTTTTTTACTGGGCAATGTGCCTTTATTACTCAAGCTAACTACTACAATAATAAAAACTAAACTAAACTAGCTACACTACCTACTACAAAGAACACTTATGGACTGTATAATAGCCGCGATGGCTTATAGACAGTCCAAGTGCTGCAGCCCACTACCGGTAGGTAGCGTTCCCAACATGCTGGCAGCATTGCCACGTTGAATTGCAATGCTGATGCGTTGGGCCAAATAAGTGCCAGCATTTTGGTCACACGTCGCATCGACCAGGCGCTCTGATAGACTTTGGAAAACGCGATGAGCTCCTGGTCCCCACAGACCCAGGGTCTCAACACCAAACGGCTCAAATATGGAACCGCTACCGAGATTACTATATTTGCGCCGTTTTAGCTGCTCAGCAGAATTAGCCGCGGCGCCGGCCCTAACGTGTGTCTCGGGAAGATGTGACGGCGCCATAGTATCGACGCAAGTAGCGTCCCACATTAAAGGCCGCCCCATCTTCCAGGGAACCAGAGTCATTCCGTCAGGTCTTTTACCATCGTCACGCATGAGACCATTCGGTTCGAGAATGGCTGCAACATTGGCGGTGGTAAAATCCCGGCGAATGATGTCATTAAGACTACATTAAGTAGGTACGTCAGTGTATGCATTACAATGAACCCTACAGATATGGAGAGGATGCAAATCAACACCCATGTATATAGCCCCTGCAGATTAGAAAAAAAACCAATTGATTTAGCCCGTAGAAATACAGCTTGATTGACAATCTATATTACAAGGAAACAAGAATCATTTATTTTTTGGTGATAAAATTAAATATTAATGTTAAAAGTAACTGTACTGTGGTAATGGCACCATGGTGTGAATGCCATCCCTATAACAGAGCTTGACTTCGACTTGATTGTAACGTCCTAGACTGAATTTGGACAAAATTTTGTCTGGTCTAATTGTTCATAAATATTTATATTTACGTTTGAAATAATATAGAAATTACATATTTATGTTTGGCTAACCACACGATGGCAAAATAAAAAAAAAATATAAGTAGCCAATCTTGATTATACCATCTATTGAACAACACTATTACTTACTTATACGCTGCCTTATTTCACTTATGTGATAAAGGCGGGTGTAATCACCTCGTTGTGACGTCATCGTGCGCTTTATTAACACTGGCCGGCAGTAATCCCACGCAGATTGCGCTTCATGTTCCTTGTACGAGCGATAAAATATTATGACAACGGGTTGCTAAGCAAGGAGTTGTTATGGGGACTTACTTTGATTTTATTATACTTCCATATGATACAGTAAACAAGTTGATGCCAGCAGCTCCGCTCGTTTACACTGCGATAAAAATTACTTAAAAAGACATTATAGTTTCTACAAATTTTCTATAGATGCCGCCACGACACTTTGGTCGACACAAATAAGGTCTTAAAAGATTTTCGCAGACATTGGGCATGTGATTATAGCTCAGTTGGAATAGCATCTAATCAGGTGAGTTGGAAGGCGCGGGTTCAAATTATTCAGGAACCACGGGGGTGATGGCTGGGGGTATGTGGGACTTGAACCACTAAAACCGCCCCGTGATCCGGCCGCCGCCGGGATGGAGACAAGTAAGTATGATTTACTTACTCTATAAAATCTATTCCACGATAAGCGTTAGGTAAGTATACTATTTTACATCTAACAATAATAATTATGGTTATCTTTATGTCATCGATTCAAAATATTTCCATAATAACTTTCATCAGTTTTATCCGCTGTTAAAAGGTGACAAGCACAGACATACAGAAAGTAGAGTAGGCACACTCCTAGAAAAGTGTACCTGTAAAGTATAATCTAAACTAAAAACAACCGTGACCTGAAAAAATAAACTTAAAAAAAACATAAAAGTGTAAAAACTGATCGAACGTGTCTTTTGATCTTACCCTCGTACCAATCAGGCATTAAAGCGATTTCAACGCTGAAGATTTATTACGAACTAGCTTTTTAAGTTTTTGCTTCAGAAAACGAATCGCTCGGTGGAACAGCAATCAATGAGGATCAAGACTGGTTGAGTGATGAATAGCTCGCGTAAATGGTGGAGAAAAAGAGCTTGAATTTTCCGAAGCAAATCAATAAATGTAGATACTTTTTCAATTTGGAGTATTTACGTCTCGCCTGATCTCTCCTTAGGGGGACAGACGGGAGTAAAGTTTCATCTGGCCCCAATAAGCGGGCGTTGCTGGGTCAGATAAAACTTTTAACTTTCTACAGTCTAAATAAATCATGGCGAGCGTGGCGAGCCCTTCGAAACAAATAAAACATTAATGCCAGTCTGCATTAAAGTTTGACAGCTCTTAAATTCGCAGTTATACCTCTAACCCCCGGTTTCTTGTTTTTCGTTTAACGTTTGTCATTGACTAAACGACGAATTGTCATCGAAGTGTTATCGAAGAGTCATCACCAAACTGTCCCGGGAAAATAATCACGAGATATAGCACATTTCGTGTTTTCGTATCACTTATTTATAATGGTTTTACTAGTGTACCTATTTGAGTAAATATACTGTACCTACTCCTGTACTTATAACTTTATACTTATTCGAATGTACATTACTGTAGATACTCGCTATTGAGCAGGTTTTTTTATTTAAGTGAGAATGAATAATGTGATGAGCTAGTCGTTTACCTGATGTTAAGCGACACGGCCGCCCATTACAGTTGCAGTGTCACTCGGAACTTTAAAGTAATAGGTATTACAAAATAGTACCTAAGTATGTATAGTATCGTATCGTATTCATTCATATTCATATTCATATTCATATTCATATTTTTAATAACAATAAAGTTACAGGTCATTCTGGTACTGGATAATACACCACGTGTACATGCTTGCACAATAAAATACAATATTATACTTGAATACAGTGCAATAACTAATCAATTCCTAAATAACAATAAATAAAATAATTTACTAAACTAACACTAAAATAAATAACGTCATTTCAGATTAGGTATACTACCAAGTCACTGTATTTATAAAATGTCTGCTCAACAAGCCACTTTTTCAATTTGCCTTTAAATGATGCCCTAGATGGTGCATCTCGTACTTCATCTGGCAGCCTGTTATAAACCTCAGGCGCCATCACATGCACCAGCTTAGACGTCTTCGTCAGCCGCCGCGACACTGCGCGTAGCTGGTGGGCATTGCGCGTGCGTATCCCGTGCCCATCGCCAAGTCTTGGATACTCTTCGAGGTGGTCTCTGGCATACATTGCCGCCTGCAAACACACCATACTCGGCACTGTGAGTATTTTCATGGTCCGGAACAACTCCAGCGCTGACGTCTCCTGTGACACTCGCGCTATGGCACGTACTGCTCTTTTCTGCATTCTAAAGACACGCTGCGTGTCTGCAGCGCGTCCCCAGTGCTCGACACCGTACTGCAGTAGGGAGTGCACACAAGCGAAGTAACAGCTCCGGACCATGGTAACCGGTAAGATTGCGGATATACGCCATAAGGCAAAGCATGCCCTGCCGATTTTCTCACAGAGCTTGTCGATGTGTCTTTCCCAAGTAAGACCACTGTCAATCTGGAACCCTAGGAAGGTTGTGTCTTTGACCTGTTCCATTCTGGCGCTCCCAATACTCACACTGAGTTTCCTATAGGTGCGCCCGGACAAATTAAAATGAATGAAGTTTGTTTTATTCGTATTTAGTATCAGTCCATTTACTTTAAACCAACGGTCTAGGTCACCAGCTACTGCATTGAGCTTCTGCTCTAACTGGTCTTTTGATGGTGCGGAAACAATAACAGCTACGTCATCTGCGTACATTAACACGTGGCCATCACTGACATTTTCTGGAAGATCGTTCAGTAGGAGGGAAAACATAATATTCGAGAGTGATGAGCCTTGAGCTACACCAATCACGGTCTTTAGTGGCTGCGATTTGACCGTACCTCCATTCCCCACTACCACCTGATATCGATCTGTCATGAAGCTTGTTAGTAGCTGTAGTACAGAGTTATCGAGGCCATAATGCCTCATCTTCGCAGCGAGAAGACCGTGATCAGCAACGTCAAACGCTTTCGAAAGGTCACAGAAAATTACTGCCACTTGCTGCAGACTTTCGCGAGCCTCCAGAACGCGCCGAACTACTTCTTTCGTTAACGCAGTTGTGGACCTGCCCCTACGGTATGCGTATTGTCTATCTGAAAGAGCGTTACATTGAGCTAAGTATTCAGTGAGTCGTGAACTCAAGCCGTGCTCAAAGATTTTAGCAATACCCGGGATTATTGACACCGGCCTGTAGCTATTGATTTCTTCCAGCTTCCCCTTTCCTTTGTATATGGGGGAGACCTTCACGTGCTTCAATGTCACCGGGTACTGCCCTTTCTTGCAACAGCTGTTAAATAGGCACGCAAGCGTATGAGCCAATGGTGCGGCGACGGAGTGTAACAGTGAGGTCGACATACCATAGACGTCTTTGGATCTTTTATGAGCTACACCCTGTAGTGAAACTTACAGTTAACAGAATAAAAGACTTAGTACAGATTAACAATTTTATTTACTAGCCCGTCCTAGAAGAAACTTGGCCCTATCATACAAACTTTTGCTCTACGATAAACCCTACTTGACATAATTATTTATAGCCTACCTACTCTTTGTTTTCATATCCTATGATTATCTATGATAACGGTATGTATTCCTTAGGGCAGTTACTACTCTTTGACCGTATTGACATTTACCTAATGAATTTCCTAAATGGGACCACGAACACCAACAAACTTATTAAAGAAACGAACGTAACTTTTGTGATTGATCCGCCGGGGGAAGCATTCGCCTCGGTGAACAGCGGCCGCCGATGATGATCGGAGACACGGTGAACCGCCTCCTCGAGGGACAGGCTTCGACAGAACGCAGCCACAGAGAGCCGGGTGCACGGCAGGCGGGCACTGCCTCAGGCGTAGGTAGGGGACGCCCGGAGACAGCGGCGAGTGGCCGTGGAGTGCCTTCCTAAGGCACAGACAGGTCCTGGCTGGACTCAGCCGAGGACAGCACAGCAGGTAGGCGCTGTCTACGGCGTAGGTGGGCGACGCCTGGAGACTGGCGCACCGCCACGGAGCACCTCCCGCTTCGCAGCACAGGCCTGCACAAGGGCCATCCGAGGACGGCACCGTGGGTAGATACCGCTTCCGGCGTAGGTGGGTGACGCCTGGAGACTGGCGTACCGCCACGGAGCACCTTCCGCTTCGCAGCACAGAAGACTGAGAACATACGAGGTGGGGCCCCTTGGGGAAGCCCAAAGAGGCCTGAACTACCTCTTAGGAAAAAAAACAATAAAGAGTTCACCGGTTATTCTGGAGTCAGTTTTCTTAGTAGTAGATAACGCGCGACGCCTGTTAGGGCTTACTGTAAGCGACTCGCGGATTACCCAGGGGTAGGGCACTAACAGATAGGTCTTCAAGACTGTTTCGCTCTTTTCGAGAGCACGGGGAAGATAGTTTCTAGGTAGAATCCAGATGGAAAACTGAATTTTTGTGTGGCCATGTCCCGCTTATATAGTCTGCGGTGGCCACCACGACATCAGTCACAATCTTTGAAAAACGAAAGAAGGAATTTTGAAAATCTGTCATAGTTTTATGAACGGCTAGCATCAAATACGCGTAAAATCATGTAACCTTTCGCGAAGAATCTCATTTTAGGGGTTTGGCAAAGTCAAAAGTGACATTTGTCAAAAAGGTAAACAAACATTAAAATCGATATATTAGAGCAACTAATGGAAGAATCCGCATGAAAATACGATGAAAACTCGTAATAAAATCTGCTTCAACTCATGTGCGAATTTGGTGAAGATCTGTGAGGTAAATAGAAAAAGTTATTTCCTCTCAAAACACTCGTAATAGCGTGAAAGGTCTAGAGAAACAACACGTAACGTGTTCCTATGATCTGTATCCATCGATCCACTGCCAAAGTAACCCATAATAAAGGCTATAAACACAATTTTAGAGCTCAACATATTATGTACAATAACCAAGAAAACATAAAAAGGTACCTATCGTCTCTAGTAGATCATTACAGGTAAAATAAATGTATTAAATCATTCCAGGGGCCTCCAGCGATCGCCTAGAATATATTACAATGGAAGAAAACACAACATGGAAAGCTAAATACCATAAAATAACATACTAATGAACATTGAAATTATCTAGCAAGAAAGGCGTGCTACCAAGCACCAAGGGCGTAGAGGTAACCCTACATTTCCCCAACAACCCCGAAAAAAAATTAAAATACCTAAGTATTTTAATTTTTATAGAACATATGTATGGCTAAGGTTACTCATACATAAGAAAAATGGAAGAATATAATTCTTCAGATGCAGGAAAAGCAGTTTTCCGAGAGGTACATATGTATGTATCTACCAGACGTACATAAGAAAATAGAAGAATAGTTTCTTCGATCGAGGAAATAATCAAACTCAAAGAGAATGTTATTCCAAAATAAGGATGATGTCCGTAAGTTGAACAACATAGTATTAGAGTAAAGACTCAGTCAAAGGATACATCCCAGGACAACAGTGTCCTAAGACTGAACAATATTAATGTCCACAAGAAAACATTATGACACCATAATAGTGATGACATAACGAAGCATCATTAAGATGATGACCCAGAACACCTTAAGAATGATGTCCAGATCAGCAGAAGAATAGACGTTGTTAGCATGGGAGCAGTCAAAGATTGAATTCCCTGTAAGACAACCTAGCTTTCGAGAAGACGGGGAGTCGAAAATGACACGTTAATGACACAAATTACCCTAACGCGCTAAACCTAACATCCCTATATTGAATATTAATTAATATATATTTTATAGCCTACATTCATCCACAACCAGTACAAGAGTGGGGTAGAGCTCACTATCAATGGCTACTACAACCCTTTCATGTCAAGACCGCCTGCATTATTACGACTAACCGCTAATCAGAGAACTAGTGCCAGAAGGAGACCTAAGCTTAGTATTTGAACTGACGCAAGAAGTTAAAATTATTTACAAGTATTATAAAAACTATGCGAAGTTGCATTTTTTTTACAATAGAAATTTACAAAAATAAAATTACAAATTTAGAAATATTTACAACTCCAAAAATAAATACAAAAACAGAAATCGTTATATTCCCATTATTATCCTAAGTCAAAAATGAAAAAAAAAAAAAAGGGATGCCTGGTATTGTACCGCGAAGCATTTTTAACATGAGCGGTGTACAACGCAGCTTGAACATTGTAAAGGATTGATGCCAGCAGTCTAATATTGTGAGCGTAAATATCCCTTGGTGGAAAGCAACTTTTGTCTAAATCATAGTGATATTTACGCACGAAGGGTGAAAACACAACATGCACTTTCGGCATGTTATGCCTTCGGTAAAGTTTAAAAACTTACCGCAGGTGGCGCACTTAACTGCCATGATATTGACTGCTGGCGGCTTACGCGGTACAGGCAGGTTCAAGGTTCGAGGTTCGAGCTGCGTTGAGCCGCAACACCGAAAAGTTCTCTCAGGTTCAAGCTAAAATCATACAAGGAGTATTAATATAAAATAACTTAAGCACCTATTATATACTCAGTGATATGTGTACCACAGAATACACAGACATAGATATAGACAAATACCACAGAATGAATATACTTTATATATTCATTCGATCATAGAATATACACGTAGTATGACCTATTGTGTACTCTACGATACCTAAACCATAGAATCACTATAGACTATACAGCTAACATGAGTAGCCTGTATGATAGGGCCTTAGAAGGAAAAAAGAAGATGGGGCCAAAAAGGTTGTCCAAAAGAGCGCGACTTGTGGAAGTTTGTTTTAGAATTTTGAGGGACGGGGGGGTGGGCTCGGCCAGAAGGGCGCCAAACTGTAGTGAAACTTACAGTTAACAGAATAAAAGACTTAGTACAGATTAACAATTTTATTTACTAGCCCGTCCTAGAAGAAACTTGGCCCTATCATACAAACTTTTGCTCTACGATAAACCCTACTTGACATAATTATTTATAGCCTACCTACTCTTTGTTTTCATATCCTATGATTATCTATGATAACGGTATGTATTCCTTAGGGCAGTTACTACTCTTTGACCGTATTGACATTTACCTAATGAATTTCCTAAATGGGACCACGAACACCAACAAACTTATTAAAGAAACGAACGTAACTTTTGTGATTGATCCGCCGGGGGAAGCATTCGCCTCGGTGAACAGCGGCCGCCGATGATGATCGGAGACACGGTGAACCGCCTCCTCGAGGGACAGGCTTCGACAGAACGCAGCCACAGAGAGCCGGGTGCACGGCAGGCGGGCACTGCCTCAGGCGTAGGTAGGGGACGCCCGGAGACAGCGGCGAGTGGCCGTGGAGTGCCTTCCTAAGGCACAGACAGGTCCTGGCTGGACTCAGCCGAGGACAGCACAGCAGGTAGGCGCTGTCTACGGCGTAGGTGGGCGACGCCTGGAGACTGGCGCACCGCCACGGAGCACCTCCCGCTTCGCAGCACAGGCCTGCACAAGGGCCATCCGAGGACGGCACCGTGGGTAGATACCGCTTCTGGCGTAGGTGGGTGACGCCTGGAGACTGGCGTACCGCCACGGAGCACCTTCCGCTTCGCAGCACAGAAGACTGAGAACATACGAGGTGGGGCCCCTTGGGGAAGCCCAAAGAGGCCTGAACTACCTCTTAGGAAAAAAAACAATAAAGAGTTCACCGGTTATTCTGGAGTCAGTTTTCTTAGTAGTAGATAACGCGCGACGCCTGTTAGGGCTTACTGTAAGCGACTCGCGGATTACCCAGGGGTAGGGCACTAACAGATAGGTCTTCAAGACTGTTTCGCTCTTTTCGAGAGCACGGGGAAGATAGTTTCTAGGTAGAATCCAGATGGAAAACTGAATTTTTGTGTGGCCATGTCCCGCTTATATAGTCTGCGGTGGCCACCACGACATCAGTCACAATCTTTGAAAAACGAAAGAAGGAATTTTGAAAATCTGTCATAGTTTTATGAACGGCTAGCATCAAATACGCGTAAAATCATGTAACCTTTCGCGAAGAATCTCATTTTAGGGGTTTGGCAAAGTCAAAAGTGACATTTGTCAAAAAGGTAAACAAACATTAAAATCGATATATTAGAGCAACTAATGGAAGAATCCGCATGAAAATACGATGAAAACTCGTAATAAAATCTGCTTCAACTCATGTGCGAATTTGGTGAAGATCTGTGAGGTAAATAGAAAAAGTTATTTCCTCTCAAAACACTCGTAATAGCGTGAAAGGTCTAGAGAAACAACACGTAACGTGTTCCTATGATCTGTATCCATCGATCCACTGCCAAAGTAACCCATAATAAAGGCTATAAACACAATTTTAGAGATAATTGATTGACTCAGGCGTGACTTCGCGGAAGTTCATCTTAATAACAAAATGAAAAAAGTATATCTAGTGTAATTCCGCTAAAAGATCATATAAGATTATCTATATTGGGGAAGCTGCAAATGACTGTTGTAGGCAAATGTATTACAAAAATGATTAGAAACGTTTATAATGTATAATATTTATTGAAACCAAAACTGGGATGGCTAAATTGGTCCAACATTCGTTGCGCAGGATTAGGAAAAACCCAGTAAAAACCTAATCAGACCAATGGCAAACTAACATAAACGATCAAAATTAATTTTAAACAAATAAATTATAATACTAGTATTTAACTATTAACTTAGAATACTTAAATATATTAATTAAATTAAATGAACATAAATAATTCCGAGAAATAATCTAAAATAATATAATAATAAATTTAAATGAATATAACCCAAAATTACATATACCTAAAATATACTACATATACCTAACAACAATCACCTACACTAACCCAATATAGACAATCTTTACCGACACGTGTTTCGCCTCTCCACGAGGCATCCTCAGGACTGATGTTGACTCGACGAAGGCTCGTGCGAAAGTGACTGGGCCCGCCGGCCAGCCGCGCTTATATACGATTTCGTACCCTACCCCCACTAAAAATACGTAGCAAAGGTGACGAAACAATATTGGTTTGGTCATTCAACAATGTACTAGATGGGCTGTTGTGTTTTAGAATCTCTAATTGTTCCAACACACATAATCTAAAGCTCTTATCACATACATGTAATACGTCAAATGTATCATTATCGCGTAATGTATGACCTGTATCAATTAGATGTTTTGCGAAATGTGACCTGTCTGGGTGGTGATTTCTGTAAGCGGAAATATGTTCTTTATACCTAGTTTCAAAGTTACGGCCCGTCTGACCCACATAAACCCCGTTACAATCGTTACAAACTAACCTATAAACACCAGATTTTTTAGAATTATTTAACCGGTCTTTGCCATTGCAAAGTTGACGTATATTTTGTGTTGTGCGAAAAGCAACGTGTACATTGTTTTTCTTGAGTGTCCTAGCGATCTTATCTGAAATTGGACCCATGTAAGTTAAACTCCCCACATATTTATTAATGTTATTTGATGGACATGAAAACAGTAGTGAACGAACCCTATCCCTCTGTTTATTTTTTATTAAACTATCTATCATTTGTTTACTGTATCCATTAGAAACCGCGATTTGATATATAATATTTAGTTCTTTGATGTAGTTGGTAGGGGAAAGAGGTACTGTCATTAATCTATGCACATAACTCCGAAACGCCGCTAATTTATGCTGAAAGGGATGACATGAAGATGATGGAATAGTTATGTCTGTATGTGTAGGTTTATGGTAAATTTGAAATTCTAAGCTGTTGTTGACCCTAGTTATGGATAGATCTAAAAAATTAAGGGACTGATTATCCTCTATTTCTAACTCAAACTGTATTTTAGGGTGTATATTATTGATTTTATTAAGAAATACATTAATCTGTCTTCGCGTACCTGTCCAACATATTATGACGTCATCTACGTATCTGTAATAAAAGAGGATTTTAGGTTCGTTCACTATATGATTACACTCAAAATTATCCATAAAAATTTCCGCCATTAATGGACTCAATGGTGACCCCATTGCCAAACCTGCTTTCTGACGGTAAACCTGATCATTAAACCTAAAATAATTTTGTTCCATACAAATATTAGCTAAGCCTAAAAGCTCATTTATCTCTCCGGGTTGTAAAACGTCGCCATTCAAAATGATCACCTAGAATGCGCAAGGACTCTTCATAAGGGACATTAGTAAATAAACTTTTTACGTCTAAAGACATTAATTTGGCTGTGGGAGGGATATGAACATCTTTAACTTTGTCAATTAAATCTAAGCTGTTTTTTAAACCATACCGGGGAGTAAAAGATGACTTAGCTTTAAGCAAAATATTCAAATGTTTAGCTAGGTTATAGGCGGGGGCCCCAATGTGCGAAACAACAGGACGCATGGGAATATTATCTTTATGAACTTTTGGTAACCCGTATAAAAATGGTGGGCGCGGATTCATTGGGACTATATGTTTAAGAGTTTCTGGGGGTATAAAAGATGTAGTTTTGATAGCCTGTTTTAAATCCAAAGTAAATTTTGACGTAGGATCCGAACCTAAGGCTTCGAAATCCTCCCCCTGTATAACATCATTAACTTTCTGATTATAAACATTCCTGTCTAAAATTACAACTGAATTCCCTTTATCTACTTTAGTACACACTAAGTCATTATGATTTAACCGGTTTTTCAATGATCGACAAATATTTGATTCTGAATCAACAAGATTATAAGGGGAATTTAATACGTCCTTTATTTGTGATGCAACCTGATGTTTTACGGCCACATCCTGCTTACCCCTAACACAAGCTATTTCAGAGTCAACAGCTAGTGACTCAAGGGATCTCTGTGATAACCCGGGATTAATATTATATTTTAATCCTTTCTCTAAGAGAGAAATTTCTGAAGGTGGAAATTGGATATTAGTCAAGTTTTTAACACGCGGATAAAACAAATGGGTATTATCAGCGTTGTGATCCTCAGTGGTGGAACCATTATCAGTACCGGTAGTCTGTCTGTTTGTTAATAGTTCCAACTTTCTAGTCTGTGTTATAAATTTATCATGAGCTAAACTGGAAGCTAAATCCCTAGCTTTGCTGTCTAATAAATCAAATTCAACATTATGTAAACTAAAACTTAATTCTGTATATAATACTTTAAGATGAAGTTTAAGATTATCCCTAACTGAAAACCAATGTCTACACTCCTCATCTAACCATATAGCCTTGGCTTTAGACACCGCGACCCTACTAGCTCGACCATGTGTGTTGGTACGAACATTAATGTAATTAGGTATGACCTGTAATCTTTTACACTGCTGATTGAACCAAACATTTTGGGCAGCCAAACGATGTAGTTTTGTCAACTTAATGTAAAGTTTAGCCTGTTCAGCTATACCTGCTGACTTAAGATAATTGATTGACTCAGGCGTGACTTCGCGGAAGTTCATCTTAATAACAAAATGAAAAAAGTATATCTAGTGTAATTCCGCTAAAAGATCATATAAGATTATCTATATTGGGGAAGCTGCAAATGACTGTTGTAGGCAAATGTATTACAAAAATGATTAGAAACGTTTATAATGTATAATATTTATTGAAACCAAAACTGGGATGGCTAAATTGGTCCAACATTCGTTGCGCAGGATTAGGAAAAACCCAGTAAAAACCTAATCAGACCAATGGCAAACTAACATAAACGATCAAAATTAATTTTAAACAAATAAATTATAATACTAGTATTTAACTATTAACTTAGAATACTTAAATATATTAATTAAATTAAATGAACATAAATAATTCCGAGAAATAATCTAAAATAATATAATAATAAATTTAAATGAATATAACCCAAAATTACATATACCTAAAATATACTACATATACCTAACAACAATCACCTACACTAACCCAATATAGACAATCTTTACCGACACGTGTTTCGCCTCTCCACGAGGCATCCTCAGGACTGATGTTGACTCGACGAAGGCTCGTGCGAAAGTGACTGGGCCCGCCGGCCAGCCGCGCTTATATACGATTTCGTACCCTACCCCCACTAAAAATACGTAGCAAAGGTGACGAAACAATATTGGTTTGGTCATTCAACAATGTACTAGATGGGCTGTTGTGTTTTAGAATCTCTAATTGTTCCAACACACATAATCTAAAGCTCTTATCACATACATGTAATACGTCAAATGTATCATTATCGCGTAATGTATGACCTGTATCAATTAGATGTTTTGCGAAATGTGACCTGTCTGGGTGGTGATTTCTGTAAGCGGAAATATGTTCTTTATACCTAGTTTCAAAGTTACGGCCCGTCTGACCCACATAAACCCCGTTACAATCGTTACAAACTAACCTATAAACACCAGATTTTTTAGAATTATTTAACCGGTCTTTGCCATTGCAAAGTTGACGTATATTTTGTGTTGTGCGAAAAGCAACGTGTACATTGTTTTTCTTGAGTGTCCTAGCGATCTTATCTGAAATTGGACCCATGTAAGTTAAACTCCCCACATATTTATTAATGTTATTTGATGGACATGAAAACAGTAGTGAACGAACCCTATCCCTCTGTTTATTTTTTATTAAACTATCTATCATTTGTTTACTGTATCCATTAGAAACCGCGATTTGATATATAATATTTAGTTCTTTGATGTAGTTGGTAGGGGAAAGAGGTACTGTCATTAATCTATGCACATAACTCCGAAACGCCGCTAATTTATGCTGAAAGGGATGACATGAAGATGATGGAATAGTTATGTCTGTATGTGTAGGTTTATGGTAAATTTGAAATTCTAAGCTGTTGTTGACCCTAGTTATGGATAGATCTAAAAAATTAAGGGACTGATTATCCTCTATTTCTAACTCAAACTGTATTTTAGGGTGTATATTATTGATTTTATTAAGAAATACATTAATCTGTCTTCGCGTACCTGTCCAACATATTATGTCGTCATCTACGTATCTGTAATAAAAGAGGATTTTAGGTTCGTTCACTATATGATTGCACTCAAAATTATCCATAAAAATTTCCGCCATTAATGGACTCAATGGTGACCCCATTGCCAAACCTGCTTTCTGACGGTAAACCACACACATCTCACCACCCATCTCATCTCATCTCTCTGCGCATTCTAGGTGATCATTTTGAAAGGCGACGTTTACAACCCGGAGAGATAAATGAGCTTTTAGGCTTAGCTAATATTTGTATGGAACAAAATTATTTTAGGTTTAATGATCAGGTTTACCGTCAGAAAGCAGGTTTGGCAATGGGGTCACCATTGAGTCCATTAATGGCGGAAATTTTTATGGATAATTTTGAGTGTAATCATATAGTGAACGAACCTAAAATCCTCTTTTATTACAGATACGTAGATGACGTCATAATATGTTGGACAGGTACGCGAAGACAGATTAATGTATTTCTTAATAAAATCAATAATATACACCCTAAAATACAGTTTGAGTTAGAAATAGAGGATAATCAGTCCCTTAATTTTTTAGATCTATCCATAACTAGGGTCAACAACAGCTTAGAATTTCAAATTTACCATAAACCTACACATACAGACATAACTATTCCATCATCTTCATGTCATCCCTTTCAGCATAAATTAGCGGCGTTTCGGAGTTATGTGCATAGATTAATGACAGTACCTCTTTCCCCTACCAACTACATCAAAGAACTAAATATTATATATCAAATCGCGGTTTCTAATGGATACAGTAAACAAATGATAGATAGTTTAATAAAAAATAAACAGAGGGATAGGGTTCGTTCACTACTGTTTTCATGTCCATCAAATAACATTAATAAATATGTGGGGAGTTTAACTTACATGGGTCCAATTTCAGATAAGATCGCTAGGACACTCAAGAAAAACAATGTACACGTTGCTTTTCGCACAACACAAAATATACGTCAACTTTGCAATGGCAAAGACCGGTTAAATAATTCTAAAAAATCTGGTGTTTATAGGTTAGTTTGTAACGATTGTAACGGGGTTTATGTGGGTCAGACGGGCCGTAACTTTGAAACTAGGTATAAAGAACATATTTCCGCTTACAGAAATCACCACCCAGACAGGTCACATTTCGCAAAACATCTAATTGATACAGGTCATACATTACGCGATAATGATACATTTGACGTATTACATGTATGTGATAAGAGGTTTAGATTATGTGTGTTGGAACAATTAGAGATTCTAAAACACAACAGCCCATCTAGTACATTGTTGAATGACCAAACCAATATTGTTTCGTCACCTTTGCTACGTATTTTTAGTGGGGGTAGGGTACGAAATCGTATATAAGCGCGGCTGGCCGGCGGGCCCAGTCACTTTCGCACGAGCCTTCGTCGAGTCAACATCAGTCCTGAGGATGCCTCGTGGAGAGGCGAAACACGTGTCGGTAAAGATTGTCTATATTGGGTTAGTGTAGGTGATTGTTGTTAGGTATATGTAGTATATTTTAGGTATATGTAATTTTGGGTTATATTCATTTAAATTTATTATTATATTATTTTAGATTATTTCTCGGAATTATTTATGTTCATTTAATTTAATTAATATATTTAAGTATTCTAAGTTAATAGTTAAATACTAGTATTATAATTTATTTGTTTAAAATTAATTTTGATCGTTTATGTTAGTTTGCCATTGGTCTGATTAGGTTTTTACTGGGTTTTTCCTAATCCTGCGCAACGAATGTTGGACCAATTTAGCCATCCCAGTTTTGGTTTCAATAAATATTATACATTATAAACGTTTCTAATCATTTTTGTAATACATTTGCCTACAACAGTCATTTGCAGCTTCCCCAATATAGATAATCTTATATGATCTTTTAGCGGAATTACACTAGATATACTTTTTTCATTTTGTTATTAAGATGAACTTCCGCGAAGTCACGCCTGAGTCAATCAATTATCTTAAGTCAGCAGGTATAGCTGAACAGGCTAAACTTTACATTAAGTTGACAAAACTACATCGTTTGGCTGCCCAAAATGTTTGGTTCAATCAGCAGTGTAAAAGATTACAGGTCATACCTAATTACATTAATGTTCGTACCAACACACATAGTCGAGCTAGTAGGGTCGCGGTGTCTAAAGCCAAGGCTATATGGTTAGATGAGGAGTGTAGACATTGGTTTTCAGTTAGGGATAATCTTAAACTTCATCTTAAAGTATTATATACAGAATTAAGTTTTAGTTTACATAATGTTGAATTTGATTTATTAGACAGCAAAGCTAGGGATTTAGCTTCCAGTTTAGCTCATGATAAATTTATAACACAGACTAGAAAGTTGGAACTATTAACAAACAGACAGACTACCGGTACTGATAATGGTTCCACCACTGAGGATCACAACGCTGATAATACCCATTTGTTTTATCCGCGTGTTAAAAACTTGACTAATATCCAATTTCCACCTTCAGAAATTTCTCTCTTAGAGAAAGGATTAAAATATAATATTAATCCCGGGTTATCACAGAGATCCCTTGAGTCACTAGCTGTTGACTCTGAAATAGCTTGTGTTAGGGGTAAGCAGGATGTGGCCGTAAAACATCAGGTTGCATCACAAATAAAGGACGTATTAAATTCCCCTTATAATCTTGTTGATTCAGAATCAAATATTTGTCGATCATTGAAAAACCGGTTAAATCATAATGACTTAGTGTGTACTAAAGTAGATAAAGGGAATTCAGTTGTAATTTTAGACAGGAATGTTTATAATCAGAAAGTTAATGATGTTATACAGGGGGAGGATTTCGAAGCCTTAGGTTCGGATCCTACGTCAAAATTTACTTTGGATTTAAAACAGGCTATCAAAACTACATCTTTTATACCCCCAGAAACTCTTAAACATATAGTCCCAATGAATCCGCGCCCACCATTTTTATACGGGTTACCAAAAGTTCATAAAGATAATATTCCCATGCGTCCTGTTGTTTCGCACATTGGGGCCCCCGCCTATAACCTAGCTAAACATTTGAATATTTTGCTTAAAGCTAAGTCATCTTTTACTCCCCGGTATGGTTTAAAAAACAGCTTAGATTTAATTGACAAAGTTAAAGATGTTCATATCCCTCCCACAGCCAAATTAATGTCTTTAGACGTAAAAAGTTTATTTACTAATGTCCCTTATGAAGAGTCCTTGCGCATTCTAGGTGATCATTTTGAAAGGCGACGTTTACAACCCGGAGAGATAAATGAGCTTTTAGGCTTAGCTAATATTTGTATGGAACAAAATTATTTTAGGTTAAATGATCAGGTTTACCGTCAGAAAGCAGGTTTGGCAATGGGGTCACCATTGAGTCCATTAATGGCGGAAATTTTTATGGATAATTTTGAGTGTAATCATATAGTGAACGAACCTAAAATCCTCTTTTATTACAGATACGTAGATGACGTCATAATATGTTGGACAGGTACGCGAAGACAGATTAATGTATTTCTTAATAAAATCAATAATATACACCCTAAAATACAGTTTGAGTTAGAAATAGAGGATAATCAGTCCCTTAATTTTTTAGATCTATCCATAACTAGGGTCAACAACAGCTTAGAATTTCAAATTTACCATAAACCTACACATACAGACATAACTATTCCATCATCTTCATGTCATCCCTTTCAGCATAAATTAGCGGCGTTTCGGAGTTATGTGCATAGATTAATGACAGTACCTCTTTCCCCTACCAACTACATCAAAGAACTAAATATTATATATCAAATCGCGGTTTCTAATGGATACAGTAAACAAATGATAGATAGTTTAATAAAAAATAAACAGAGGGATAGGGTTCGTTCACTACTGTTTTCATGTCCATCAAATAACATTAATAAATATGTGGGGAGTTTAACTTACATGGGTCCAATTTCAGATAAGATCGCTAGGACACTCAAGAAAAACAATGTACACGTTGCTTTTCGCACAACACAAAATATACGTCAACTTTGCAATGGCAAAGACCGGTTAAATAATTCTAAAAAATCTGGTGTTTATAGGTTAGTTTGTAACGATTGTAACGGGGTTTATGTGGGTCAGACGGGCCGTAACTTTGAAACTAGGTATAAAGAACATATTTCCGCTTACAGAAATCACCACCCAGACAGGTCACATTTCGCAAAACATCTAATTGATACAGGTCATACATTACGCGATAATGATACATTTGACGTATTACATGTATGTGATAAGAGCTTTAGATTATGTGTGTTGGAACAATTAGAGATTCTAAAACACAACAGCCCATCTAGTACATTGTTGAATGACCAAACCAATATTGTTTCGTCACCTTTGCTACGTATTTTTAGTGGGGGTAGGGTACGAAATCGTATATAAGCGCGGCTGGCCGGCGGGCCCAGTCACTTTCGCACGAGCCTTCGTCGAGTCAACATCAGTCCTGAGGATGCCTCGTGGAGAGGCGAAACACGTGTCGGTAAAGATTGTCTATATTGGGTTAGTGTAGGTGATTGTTGTTAGGTATATGTAGTATATTTTAGGTATATGTAATTTTGGGTTATATTCATTTAAATTTATTATTATATTATTTTAGATTATTTCTCGGAATTATTTATGTTCATTTAATTTAATTAATATATTTAAGTATTCTAAGTTAATAGTTAAATACTAGTATTATAATTTATTTGTTTAAAATTAATTTTGATCGTTTATGTTAGTTTGCCATTGGTCTGATTAGGTTTTTACTGGGTTTTTCCTAATCCTGCGCAACGAATGTTGGACCAATTTAGCCATCCCAGTTTTGGTTTCAATAAATATTATACATTATAAACGTTTCTAATCATTTTTGTAATACATTTGCCTACAACAGTCATTTGCAGCTTCCCCAATATAGATAATCTTATATGATCTTTTAGCGGAATTACACTAGATATACTTTTTTCATTTTGTTACAATTTTAGAGCTCAACATATTATGTACAATAACCAAGAAAACATAAAAAGGTACCTATCGTCTCTAGTAGATCATTACAGGTAAAATAAATGTATTAAATCATTCCAGGGGCCTCCAGCGATCGCCTAGAATATATTACAATGGAAGAAAACACAACATGGAAAGCTAAATACCATAAAATAACATACTAATGAACATTGAAATTATCTAGCAAGAAAGGCGTGCTACCAAGCACCAAGGGCGTAGAGGTAACCCTACAACCCGTGCAAATAATTTTAAATACTTCTGGTTCAGTAAATAACGCAAGCCGTAGCGTTCGATCCGCTGGAGGGCGCGCGGCCTCAAGCGCGCGGATCGCATTGGCTACGTCGGCAGAGGGCGCACCACACGTTGCGGCCGCGCTTACGAAGTGTGAGTTAGCAGCGTCAACGGCGTCTTTCCCGCTGCAGAAATTGGACCCATCCGGTCTCGTCAAAACCTGGGTGTAATCGTGATTCTTTTTAATTTTACCGGTTTCACTATTTACTACTTCCCACATAGACTTTGAAACATTACTTGATTCATTGATTACATTACAATAATAAATGCTTCTCTCGCGCCATATTAAGGCGTCATATTTACTTTTTAATTCGTCGATTTTTAATGTCAGGTCAGTATTATAAGGAAATTTGAATGTCAAATCTTGCGTGTCCGATAATAAATAATGTAAATTCAATATCTCATCAGTAACCCACGACACATTCTTCGTGGTCACTGATGATCGTTTGAGTGGGAAACATAATTCAATTTTATTACTAATTATATTCACTATAGCTTTAGCTAAATTATCAGGACAGTGCGAATGTTTTTTTTCAGTTTCGCCCCAGTCAACACTATCCACAGCTATCGTGAAGTTGTACCTGTTAGCGTGGCTGTAAGACCTGGCTAGGCGCGAGGGTGCGGGTCCCGGTCCCGGGCCGCACGGGATGAGGGCGCGCACCGCGTAGTGGTCACTCAAATGAGTGTGCACAGGCGACGCGCGCGCATTTCCCATCAGTTCACGGCTGACGTATACGTGATCAATGCTAGTGCTTGTAGAATCCGTCACTCTTGTGGGAAAGTCTACAATATTTACTAAATTATTGTATGATAAAATGTCATTCATTTTTTTCAAATCGCTATTAATTTCACTACTACTATCGATGTTAAAATCACCAACAACTACAAATTCGTTGTTGGCGTCATTTAGCATGTTGAGCAGACATTCCAATACAGAGAAATATTGCAAGGTACTTGTCACATTTGACCTATATACACATATCACAGTTAGTTTCATATCTATAAGTTCTATTGCAGATATCTCGCATACTTGTTCTACAGAAAGCTCCTCATAACAATCCAAGATTTTGTATTTAATGTTGTTTTTGACGTAAATACATGACCCGCCGTGGGCCACAGTCGATCTACAAAAGCGGGACGCTAGTACAAAATTATTTATATGTACACACTTAATTTCATGACAGTTTAGCCAATGTTCAGTCAAACATAATATGTCGCATTTTAAATAGGATTGTAACAATACCTCTATATGTCTAGTCTTATTTTTTAAAGATGCAATATTTTGGTGGCTTATTTTTACGTAACTAATATTATTATTGCTGCCCGTGTCCGCTAGCGACGTCGCTTTTTTTGTATACTGCGTATGCATAGCTGTATTATGGGCTGAGTCATGCGCTTGCACTGGTGACCGCAGGCTCACTCTTACTTTCCCACAGGTTGCGGGAGCGAGCGAGCGCGAAAAAACCATTTAGCGAATCGGATCCCCTGAGGCCACTCAGTTGGCGTCGTAACTTGATTGTAAACACTCTCTGGCATACTTATTACGAATGACGCATGTCTATCGGTTTTGATATGCCGCTTCTCCACAATAAAATCCGATTTTACGATTTTATTAAGAAAATTTTTAACTTGCTCAGTAGTCGTTTCAGGTCTGAATTGCCATGCTTGTATGTAAGCTAATTTTTCCACTGCTTCTAGTCCGTGGTCGTCCTTACCAATTCCTACAACCACTTGCCGCTCTTGTTTAGTGGGGCGGCGACGTCGCGATACTACCTGCCATTGTTTACCGCTGTTGATATCTTTTCCTTCAACAGTTTGGTCTTCCGTTTGATTCACAGCCCGTTGTGATGTCATAATCGTTTCAATCGTTTGAGGTTGTGACTGCGTGACGGGCATAGTCATCGGTGACGGCGTCACCGAACGTTTCGTTTGTGTCTCGCTCACGCTACCCGCCGATCCGGAAGGCGTTCTCGCTCTATCGGCCCTCTTCGAGGTGGCGCCGGACATGTTCGTAATAGCAGCCGCTGCATTTAGACGAGCATTACGTATTGGGCGCTGCAGCGCTGTCTCGGTACTCGCTACTACCGGCAGCGAATTCACCAAATTTTTGCGGGTAGTTGGTTCTTGATGCAGCTTTGATAACTTCGCTATCTCAGCTGATTGCGCTGTAATCGTCATCTGCATCGTATCCACTTTATTCACTAGTCCTTCCACAGTTTTTATTAACTCACGTATAAGACTTTCCTGCACTTTTTGGGACATTTTGAACTACAAAATGAATAAAAACACAGAGCACAAATTAACGCGACCATAGACGCGGGTAGTTCACTTGGGTAGCTTACTCCGAAGAGAAGAATACTCCGGTTTCGTACCTAACCGAAGGAGAATATTTCTATGAAATTCTTAGGGTGGGTTTTTTCACCGATAGTTAAGGTAACCAATGGTTAAAAACTCTCTAACCAATGGTCAAAATTTGTTAGAGTTTTTAACCATTGGTTACCATAACTATTGGTGAAAAAACCCACCCTTAGTTACCTACGTTACGTATAGGTTACGTTTACCTTAGTTACGTATAGGTTGTTACCACTAGGGGCACTGTGCTAGATTTTTATAATTTCACGGTACTTGATAGCGCTCATCTCATTGCTCGTGGAACTGACAACCGATGTGGAAGAAAGGTTCTAAAGTGACGGCCACGAACCAGAATACGCAGCGTAGGGCCAGCCCCCCACTAGGTGGACCGACGATCTGAAAGTGTCGACCTGTTACCTGACCCGGTGCAAGACGCGGGGAGCCGATGGATGCAGGAGGCGAGCAGCCGCTCATAGCGGTGCTCTATGGGGGAGGCCTATGTTCAGCAGTGGACGTCTTCAGGCGGATGATGATGATGATGACGAAATAAAAGACCATACAATTAACATGGTACCATGAAATATTCATTTATTATTATATCGCATAGTATATACAAAAATCTCTGGAGTCGTAAGTTTTCGAAACGGTGCTTGTTAGTTTATTTTTACTGAACTAATGCCGATGATACTCTTTATATTCTACACGAGATTGGGTGTCTTGGTTGCCAGGTCCAGATCCACCCTGGTTGCCAGGTTCAAGTCCACCGTGGTTGCTAGGTGTCGGAGCAGGAACGGGATATTGACCCCGGCCTGCCACGAATGTGGCGCGCTGGAGGATACGGCGCCCCACACGCTGGAGGTGTGCGCTGCTTGGGATTCTGAGCGGCGCACACTTTCAGCGGTCGTTGGCCGGGACCTCTCGTTGCCGAGCGTGGTAAACGCCATGCTTGGCAGCGAGAGAGCGTGGCAGGCCACGGTCTCCTTCTGCGAGGCGGTGATGACGCAGAAGGAGGCTGCGGAGCGGGTCAGGGAGGATAATCCCAACTCTGACCCCCTCCGGCGCAGACGGACCGGGGGACGGAGGAGGCGATTCGCGCGCCTTCTCCATCCTCCGTAGTGGGGTCGGTGGCGGAGAGTCGGGGGACTCTCCGCCGTGCTTACACGACCCTACACGTCTGGTGGGTAACCGAGGTGTAAGGTTACCCACCCACTGGCGCAGGGGCACAAAGGGCCTACCGCCGGGGCGCCGGGGTGAATGCTAGCGCGACCCTATCTCGCCCCATTCCGGCGGCGGACGGATCACGGGGGGGTTTTAGTGGGTTCAAGTCCCACACACCCCCTGCCATCACCCCCGTGGTGGCAAGGAAGTGCGAAGGCATTTCCCCCCCTCAAAAAAAAAAAAAAAAAAGGAACGGGATATTGAAATGCCCAGGGGCGGCTTGGTCCAAACGGAACGCCATGAAAAATGAACATGAAGAAATTAATTGATAGAAAAAAATTAGCTAATAACCTTCCAAATAAAAAAATAATTTTTGGGAAATGAGAATTTTTTTATTTTTGTGTCATAATAACATTTTTTGTTATGAATGACATGACGAGCTCGTAATGTGTCCATGGCCTGATGTGAATCATCACGACCACCCATAACAGCTGCAGTGCCACTCGCTTTTCGCGTGGCGCTGCACTGCACCCGTTATCAGCACAGTCTAGTTGTGGGGAATCTCCAGTAATACACTTGACGGAGAGAAGTTCGTTGTCGAGTTGATGAGACTGCGGAGCTTCAACAGAAAGTGTTGTCAGGCTGTCTATTAAGCGGTGGTGACGGCAGTCGACGAGCAAACCGTAGAAGCTTAGAAAATCCACTCCGATTATAGGCTTTGAAACGTCGGCTACCACGAATTTCCACTTAAAATCTCGACGAAGTCCCAGATTCAGATTCAGGTCTATGCATCCATACGTAGCAATTTGTGTGCCGTTAGCGGCAAACAGCTCGTACTTGGACTTGCAGCGTTTGTCCTGAAGAAGCGTTCGAGGATATGCGCAAATGTCAGAACCTATATCGATTAAAAACTGGACCTTAGATGTCTTATCGGTCATGAAAAGGCGGCCTTTGCAGGTGTTGCAGTCATCTACCGCCGTTACTGACTGCTCTTCGAGTTTTCCGGACTGTAATCACATGGCTTGGTACATCTATTCGCCTTTGGTCCAAACTTGGAGTGGTACCAACAGGTTGGAAACTTAACCGAAACCGGTAGCTGGACTGAGAGCGCCGGTTTGAAGATGAACGACCGCGATTACGCTGTTCTTTGGATCGTGGCCTCGAGCGATCTGTCTGTGACGCCAGCTTCTCGACAAGTTTGGTTAATGCCGCAATCTGCTGTGCGCAGGAACTAGAACAAGGTTCAGCTGAAGCAAACGAGACGTGGTGCTGAGAAACTATGTCATTCACCTTGTCGGCTAATTCCGCCAGAACATCCAATGGGGAAGTCGGCTGTGAAGCTATGATAGCCTGGATGCTACTAGGGAGACGGCTCGACCAAATAGTTTTAAGAAAATGTTCAGGTACCTCATTTCCCGCAAGATGTCGCAAATGCCGAAGAAACTTCGAAGGTCTTCTATCGCCAAGCTCTTCGTGAACTAAAAGTTGCTTAACCTTCTTCTCTTTGCTAGCCGTCAGCCTCTTAATCAGTTCCAACTTCAATTTTTCATACTTTCCGGTGGCAGGAGGTGCAACAATAATGTCTTCTACTTCCGCTGCTGCCGAATCATCCAGCTGTGCGATGATGTAATAGAACTTGGTCTCGTCGGTAGTGATATTTGAAATAGCGAAGCTGCCTTCCACTTGGGCAAACCAAATTGCAGGCTTGTCCGTCCAAAATGGTGGCATGCAAACTCCGACGCGAAATAATCCAGGTAGCGTTGGAGCGTCAGCGCGTGCATCGGAAAATTTCATTATGATGATTTCACGCAAGAACCAACTAATCAAATCACGGTAGGATCTCTCACAAAAAAAGTTTCTGAGTAGCCACCCGTCGAACAACGGAAAATCTGAATTTACTCAGAAGAAAAATGTTCATATCGAAGGTCAGCAAATATATGTAGGGGGCTACCTGATAATTATGGTTGATGAGGAGAAATAATAACTGGTTTTATTGTGAATTAGATAGGTATATACAAACTAAAAAGAATTATAAATGCACAATTTGCCGTGATAATATTTTCACTGATTGACACCGCGTCACTACTGTCAATAAAACTTTTCTGTCGCCACTAGAACGAAGGTTGCTACTGCAGCGAGGAGGTCCACCTCGCCGCATAGTAATGGGCAGGATCGGCACTGGCAGTCCTAATTTTTTTACATATTTAGGTGTCGGTTAACGATCTAAAGATATCCTATTGGGCACAGAATTCCCACTAGCTATTGAGGTACCCGATGACGTAGGTTTTTGTGCAGTGGGCTCTCGCACCATAAAAAGATTATAATTATTAGACTGCGATGATCAGCTCTTAGTCTCATTTGCCAGGATTTTAACTAGTTACAGTGCCCTTCAACCCGGAACATAGTAGTGCTTGCACACTACTGCTTCATGGTAAAGCGGTAGTACCCACCTACACGACCTTTGCAGAAAAGTCCTACCATAGTAAGTAATTGCATTCTTCTCATGATATGATATCCAAACCAGTCAGTTACAAAGACAGCAACCAAAGGAATTCTTAAAATCCTACGCCCTGGTCCTATAATTAGCACAATATGTTAGATATGCGTCTAAAAAAGATGGCTACGAAATCAAGTTCAATGGACAATCGGCCAACAACCCTCACCTTGACCTTCCGCGACCTCTTCGTATCGTTATCTAATAATTTCATGTATGTAGTAAGTATACCTAATACACGAGTAAGATTTGAAAAACAAACATAAATATCTTCATCTATTTCACTCTCCCTATACTTTCGACTTTTTTTATTTATAATGGTGGATACGTTATTCCTAGTTTAATGACATAACAATCATATTATATAATTGAAATTTATTGCAAATGTATACCAATAGAATTACCTAAGTTTATTTGAAAATTGTATTATAGTATTGACCTAAAGTTAGTAATAATTTTTACATGCCACAAGTATGGGCTAAATGGAAGAACTATAAAAACCTAACACCTACTCTCCAATCTCCATTTATGTGAAATAAATTTCATTTCATTTCATTACGGAAAAACAGCTAGCTGCTTTCTAGCTTTCGTTAGAATAGCTCTTTCGATGCGTATACTCAAGCAGTTGCACTTAAAGGTTTTGGTACTTAAAGGCTGGCCTCATTAATTTTTATTTCAAATCTCAGTAGTGATTTATCATTTATTTTTAATTAATGAAATTAACTATTGCATTAATTGCGATCACCAAGACGCCTGTGGTGTTTATGGCAAACCCCTGTGATAAGCGTCCAAAGCAGTGTTGAAAGGAAAGGCCTACGTTCAGGAGTAGACACTAGACATCTTTCGGCTGAGTTGATGTGATGTGAATTGCATTATTGGTTGTAATAGGTGTCAGTACTATGTGTAAAAAGGTTAAAAATAAATAGTCCTTAGATCAGCGTTTCCTAACCTTTTTCAGCCACGGATCCCTACGAAATCAAGCGCAGTTATCAAAGACCCTTTAATAAAAAAAACAGCAATAAGGTCAGGTTCTCGAGTGGCAACCACGAACCAGAAGACGCAGCGTAGGCCGGCCCCCCACTCGGTGGACCGACGATCTGGTGAAAGCCACGGGGAGCCGAGGGATGCAGCCGCTCAAGGTGGCGTGCTCTGGGGGAGCCCTATGTTCAGCAGTGGACGTCTTCAGGCTGTTGATGATGATGATGATGAATAAGTGTAGGACCATAAATGTTAGTAAGTGCTACAAATACAAAAAACCTTTTTCATTAAAAAAATACACACCCAGCTTGAGATGAATCTGTTTAATCATACATTTTTTGAACTATGACGATGCGATCAAATCTCCTATTTCGTAAATTGCTTTCCTAAAGCACCTTCGGTGAAAAAAGATTTACAGCATAATATATCGTACACACGGCCTGACCTGTCGAAATCGGTCACTCGGGACTCGATACTTGAGAACCTTCGAACCTAGGAAAATGTTTGGAAAAAATGTTGCCCGTTCTTCAAGCATCTACGCCATATTATTTCGACATTGACTTGCTTTTTTTTTTTGATATATTGAAACCTAGGTAAAATGGTTTAAAACTGTTTAAAAGCATAATTGATAATCTTTCTAAAAGGGATAATTTCGCACTGAGACATATAACTTGGATCATATTCTTAATCAGCCGGAAGACATCCACTGCTGAACATAAACCTCCTCATAAACCCAACAAGATACCCAACATGTTGGGTACCTACGCTACCTACCGGTAGTGGGCTGGAGTATTTGGACTGTCTAGATATAGGCCATAGCGGCTAGTATATAGTCCAAATGTTCTTTATAGTAGGTAGTCTAGCTAGTAGCTTTTAGTACATAGTGTAGTTTTTATTATACCTAGTTTAGTTTTGAGGAATAAAGGCATACTTAATGCCCGTTAAAAAGATTTTTTATGAATTATTTTGATTTAAAAACCAAACCACTGAATCAATGTTGATAGAATTTCTACGGAATCAATCTGAAATTAAATCGTTTCATATTAAAACAAACCCAAATTAGTTAATAAATGACGGAGTTCCGAGGTAACAAACATACATTCATTATAATTATTCTCCCACTTCCACCATTATGTCTAAGTGCGTGTAGGAGTGAGATAACAATAGAAATGTCTGCTATTTTCAGATCTTTTCTTCATACAAGAGCGTTACCTTTGTGTGGAGCCTGAGTCTGAATACTTCGTAAGCTTGTGGATGCCCTAATAAAAGAGACACGTTACTGCTTTGGCACCTCTCGTTAGAAACGTTGCCTCGATAGCTTGTGAAATCTACCTTATGACATACAAGAAAGAGGACTTTTTTTAATCAAAAGTTTTTTTAGTCTTTGTTGTAATTAATTGTAATGGTTAACTGTTGCCAGAACTTTCATGCAGGTACATTTTGACAAAAAAAAATACGCCAATAAGTTTCAATTATTTCCATGACCCGGCAGGATCGGAACTGGCACACCTGATTTTTTTTACATATTTAGATGTCGGTTAACGATCTAAAGTTAGCCTATTGGGGCACTCGATGACGTAGGTATTTGTGCAGTGGGTTCTCGCACCATAATCATTTAAATCACAATGGCATACGGTTTATAATCTAATACGGTTTGTAATGAATAAAACACTAATGGCCATGGCACTATAGAATATTTATTTATTTTATCATATTATTACTTATAACAATATAAATACTTAGCCCTAACCACTAGTAGATGGGGCCTGCCTCAGTGCTGGTGGCACTCAGGATATAGGATAAATATTATTATGTAATATCTATAATATTTTTTAGTGTTGTTTTTAAAGACATATTCTAAAAAAGTCTAGAAATGAAAACAAATGAAAAAAAAATATTATTCTGAAAATTCCTGGATATTTTTAAACGGGGCATGTTATTCTATTTTAGCGAACTAATACCCGTGCTCTTTGTACCCACCAACATGTTGGGCACCTTGGTTTCCAGGTCCAAATCCACCCGGGTTGCCAGGTCCAAATCCACCCGGGTTACCAGGCACAAATCCACCCGGGTTGCCAGGTCCATATCCACCCTGGTTACCAGGTCCATATCCACCTTGGTTACCAGGTCCAAATCCACCCTGGTTACCAGGTCCAAATCCACCTTGGTTGCCAGGCCCATATCCACCCTGGTTGCCAGGTCCATATCCACCCTGGTTGCCAGGTCCATATCCGCCTGGGCTACCTGGCGCTGGTCCACCCTGGTTGCCTGGTCCAAATCCGCTCTGCTGGCCTTGTCCAAATCCACCTTGACTGCCCTGGCCAAATCCTGAGTTCTGTCCGTTGCTTCCGTACTGGTATGGATAACCTTAAAAAAATTATGTAATTACTTAAAATGAATGTTATTAAAACTTTACAATTATTAAAAATAATAAGGGCTGCAGTACCATTTAAGAAGCTAATTATAAACAAGAACAACTAAATAAACAGAAAGAAAATAATCTTATTATAATATTATAACAACAAGAAAAATTAGGGACTAAATAACATAATTTACATCTTTCGGCCCTTTAGTTGAACTGTGAACATCTTATTTTGAAGACGGATAAAAATAATACTCTATGATTGGTAATCGGTCTTAACCCTTGGACTCCCACTGGTTCGATATCGAGCCGGCAAACATTGTTATTCTATTGTTATGTAAAATGCTGGTATTCCAGAAGCTAATGATCGTTAGTTATTATGACAAGGAAAAAGACTCTCTTATCAGAACATGATGTTTACAAAATAATAAAAAAAACTATAAATATAGATAGAATGCTATCGGTACTTCATTTGAAAAAGGCTGGACTGTTTTCCTTATTTTTTGTTTTAAAATGTTTTTAAGTTCATATTAGGTTTTAATGATATGAAAAAAATAGAAAAAGGTTGTTATGGCAAAGCTGAAAGCAGCCTTCTACCACGTGAACAAAGTCGAGCGTAATAAATAAGTAGCAAAATATGTTGTAAACTCAAAGTTTATAGTCTATCTAAGAGAGAGAGAAATACAAAGAAGTAACGCAGTCGTAGACTGGCCGGCATTACTGTGTTCCAGTTTGAAGGGCATTGTAGCTAGTGAAATTACTGGGCAAATGAGACTTGATAAACTGATCACACAGTCTAGTAATCTTATTACTAGACTGTGTGTAGTCTCAGGATGACGTGCGCAGTGCAGTGTCGCGGAAAACTATATTAATTTAGAGTTTGAGTGATATTGCAATCTGTTATGGGCAGCCGTAACGCTTAACATCAGGCCAACGACGTCACATCATTCATTTACATAAAAAAGAGATTAAATTTATGTAATAAAGATCTTTAATAAACTTACCATAGCATGCTACAGTCACCAAGAGAAGAGTAAATCCGATCTGAAATAAATGGAAAAATAATTAGAATTATATACTACCTACATGGTAGGAATTTTTCTGCAAAGTTCGTCTAGGTAGGTACCACCACTTTGCCTGTTATTCCACCGCCAAGCAGTAGTGTGCAAGCACTACTGTGTTCCAGCTTGAAGGGCACTGTAGCTAGTGAAATTACTGGGCAAATGAGAGTTTATCACCTGATTTCACAGTCTAGTAAGATTACTAGTAATCAGATGATTACTAGACTGTGTGATGTCTCAGGACGACGTGCGCAGTGCAGTGTCACGCGAAACTTTATTATTTTAAAGTTCCGAGTGACACTGGGTGGTCGTGTCACTTAACATCAGGTGAACGACTAGCTCATCACGTCATTAATTCACATGTAAAAAAACTACTGAACCTTCTTAGCAAGTTGGTACAGTAACTTTTATCGCTCTCTCGATCTAATGACAATAATCGTTTATATCCATCATAGACTTATCTCTTGTAAATATCAATTACTCAAGCTAACTACTACAATAATTAAAACTAAACCAAACTAAACTAAACTAAGCTAAACTAAACTAAACTAGCTACACTACCTACTACAAAGAACACTTATGGACTGTATAATAGCCGTGATTCTCAATAACTCCATAATATCATAGGAGTAGGTAGGTACTTCTGAATACAATTTCAATATAAATGAATCTCCTATGTTGTAAACCTATTTTTAGGTTAAACATACTACACCACAGTATACAATTAAACTGGAAGAGGGGTTAACTGGAAGAGGTTAACTGGAAAAAGTGTTAAGTGGAAGAGGAGTTACCTATAGGATATTGTTTAAACAGCATGAAGTTTAAGTTTTTTTAAGGTGTTTCCTTGTAATCATACTCGTATTATTCTTAGTAGTATGATCACAGAGTATATACTAGCTATGACTAGGGTGGGTTTTTTGGTCTGTAATTAAGGTAACCGACTATTATATTATATTATACAGTCCATAAGTGTTCTTTGTAGTAGGTAGTGTAGCTAGTTTAGTTTAGCTTAGTTTAGTTTAGTTTAGTTTAGTTTTTATTATTGTAGTAGTTAGCTTGAGTAATAAAGGTAATTTGCCCGTTAAACAAAAAAAAAAAGGCAACCGATGGTTAAACACGCTAATGAATTATAACCAATGATCAAAATTTGTCACAGTTTTTAACCATTGGTTACTCTAACTACGGATCAAAAAACCCACCCTAGGAGGTTTATAAATTCCTGTTGTCAATTTACTATTCGGGGATTAAACCCTGCTCCCTCTATACCATGGATTCCGGCGAAGGAAAAAACATAGAAGCATTCGTAAAGCTTGAAAATGACCCAACGCCAATCACGCTGCGGCGTACCAATTTTACGCTGTGAATTATGCAGCCCAATTGCATATGAAATAAGGTCGATTGTTAATTGAATGACAAATTATATTAGCTCAATCAGTATAGATTATACGCTGTGAATTATTCAGCCCAATTGCATATGAAATAAGGTCGATTAGTAATTGAATGACAAATTATATTAGCTCAATTAGTATAGGTTTACAATGTGAATCATTCAGCCCAATTGCATATGAAATAAGGTCGATTGTTAATTAAATGACAAATTATATTAGCTCAATTAGTATAGGTTTTACAATGTGAATAATTCAGCCCAATTGCATATAAAATAAGGGCGATTATTAATTGATGACATTATTAGCAAGTAGCTCTGATGACGAGCGAGTTTGTTTGGAAGTTCGGGCTGATATTCGCGAAAAATTCAATGAGGCATTTTATTTAAAAAAAAAACACTAGTTCCGCTTCTTTTCTAGATGGCGCTATAAGTACATAGTTTAAACCTTTCAAACAACAGAGTAGTTTAAACATAAGAAAATGCTTAGACTACCTACAAAGAAATGTCAAATTCAGTTGAGTGGACCACGAGTACATTGTCTGTAGGGGTCTGTAGTATCTCCTAAGCAGTCTGTGGTGCATTCTTATTAAATAAATTGGAAAATAAATGTACAGTAGATCTGCGAGATAGATAAACGTTAATATTAAGATCTAAAATCAAGCCAAGGTATCCCGCAATGAAACTAAAAAAAACGAAAGAGTTTAGAGTTGTCAGTCAGTATCGTGACACATTTCCTTTAACCTGTGGTTTATGCTTGAAACAGTGACAGTGACAGGTTTTAGCAAAAGCCACAACTATCGCCATCTATTGAGTCATGCATAAAATACAATTTCTTTTTTTTAATAAAACACCTCATTGAAGGGATAGTTCTGTTTTATTCCTTTGTCGATGGATTCACTTACCCTACTGCTATACTATTGTCTATAACTAGACAAGCCGACAATATTAAATTAAATTATCACTCACTTTAAATGCCATTTTGTCTTGCACTTCCGATGTCTCAGTAATTATGTTGCAAGAACGGCCTACTTTTCTTTATATACAATACCAACGCGCTATCTTAAAATTTGACCTCTGATCTTAAATTCTTGTTACCAATTTATTTGTAAACAACATCGGCGTAGTATATTTCGCTATACTAAACAATGTGTCTGGATTATAATATGAAGGTTTATAAGTAATATTGTAAAAGGGAAGTGTCTGGTACCTATTCCATGCTAGGACCTTCACTTACGAAACTAGCTAGCTAATTGCGTAACTCACAACAAGTTTGCAACAGGCGTTCGCAATCATAGCTGTCAAACACACTTCGGCAGAGCAGAAAGATCGAGCGCTAGATCATCGTCTGTGGGACAATCAATGAACTAATAAGTGCATTATTTAGTTTCCATCTATTGCTGTTCTATTGCTAGTGGCGCTAGTATCAAAGGCCAAAGTCAAAGTGCATTCAGCAACAAGCAAGCACCTTACGATTTCCAGTGACATCTTGCGACCGATTGCCTAAGTGTTTGCTATTGCATTGCTACTGCTGTTGCTTTGCTGTTGTAATTTTTACATAATACGGGTGCAGGGTTTCGTAACCGGTTGCTATCGAATACTTTTTCGTCCTTGTTCGAAACCAGTTACGATCGAAGAAATCGTAATTTTTTTATGTAAACGAATGACGTGACGATCTAGTTGTTCACCTGATGTTAAGCGTCACGACTGCCCATAACAGATTGCAGTATCACTCGGAACTCTAAATTACCTATACTAAAAGTTTCCATGACACTGCACTGCGCGTGCGCACGTCATCCTGAGACATCACGCAGTCTAGTAATAAGATTACTAGACTGTGAGATCAGATAATAAAGTATTTGCCTAGTAATTTCACTAGCTACAATGCTCTTCAAACCGGAACATAGTAGTGCTTGCACACTACTGCTTGGCGGTATAGAATAACTGGCAAAGCGGTAGTACCTACCTAGACGAACTTTGCAGAAAAGTCCTACCGCCTAGTAATAATTTTGTAACCACTATAATAATTTTGTAGCTTTTAGTACCTACATTACCTATCTACGAGCGGAGGTGTCGCTTTAACTCTTGCCGCTGTTTTAACCATCTGAAATAGATGACATAAGGTCTGCGATGATGATGATGATGATGATGATGATGAATATAGTATGTACTTAATTATTATTTAGTTTGCTTGTGTATACTCTAAGATTTATACCTACAACATAACCACAGATATCTAATACTATACAGTGATTAAATGTCTGTGACCATAACTTCTTCTCCCTCCCTCTCTATACCGTCCCACTCCATCTGTCCTTTGTCTACATCTCTACTCGTTACCTCTTTTTCCTTCTTTCCTACTTTCACTCGCACCTTTCATACTTACGCTCTCCCTTCCGCTTTACAAACGACATTGTTTTTTTGTTTTTTTTTATTGTTTATAGGCAAAGCATTTGACTACTGTCTCACCTGATGGAAAGTGATGACGCAGTCTACGATGGTACATGCTTGCCTAGAAGATACCTGTTCACTCTCGACTTAGACACCCAGATCATAGTTTTTTTTTTTTATGCTTGAATGGGCTCACGTTTGACAACATCTCACCTGATGGAAAGCGATGATGCGGTCTATGTTGGAGCACGTTTGCCCATGAGATGCCTATTCACTCTTGATTTGAAGAGACCCAAATTATATATATAGTTAGCTGGAAACAAGGACGCCGGCAAGGTGGTCCACTCATTGGCTGTTCGCACTATAAAGTGCATAGCAAAACGCTTAGTGCGGGTCATTGTCCGGGGGTGTCGAGTTAATGATAACACCTAATGAAGTAAATTGACATACCTATTATGAAAGGCTTCACTATCGGCAAAATAGGTTGAACAAAATATGCAAAAACCACTATAAAATGTGAAATAATAAATCAAGCATCAATCGCAAAAGTTTTGTTGTTGAATTCAAGTTGATTTTTTAAATATACATAGTTAACTATTTATAACATTTGGCTCAACGAATTTGTATTGCTTTTTTTTTCTCTTATATTTTGGCTCCACACATAGTGTATTTAGCCAGTGTCAAGTATTGTAATTTTTCATAATGATAGAATATTTCACGTAAAGTCAAGTCTTAGTCACAGTCTGCGTAGTCATAGTCCAGTCTAAGTCAAGTAGTCTCAGTCCAGTCTAAGTCATGCCCTAGTAAAGTGGTGGCAACTTTACTAGAAGCTTCTATGGAATTTTGGAAGCAACACGAAAACCACGTTTCACCACATTATATCACTTGCCCACACTCATGCTCGTAATTCAGCACTTAATGCGTAAAACGCCACCGATTTTAAACATTAACACTGGAAAAAGCACGAGTTTTGAAAAATAATACAATGCAACGACGTGAACTTTTCCGCGTTCCCGCCAAAACTCAATTTGCATTGCAATTCAACGAGGTTACCAGCGCGTTGGGTACGCGATCATACCTACGGTAGTAGGCTGGAGCATTTGGACTGTCTATAGGTCATCGCGGCTAGTATACCGTCCAAATGTTTTATGTAGTAGATAGTGTAGCTAGTAGTTTTTAGTAGATGGTATAGTTTTTATTATTGTAGTAAGTAGTTAGTATAAAAAAGAAAGGCCCATTGCCCGTTTAAAATACTACATATACCTATAGCAAACACGAATTGGAGTTTTGGCGGGAACGTGAAAAAGTTCACGTCGTTGCATTGTATTATTTCACAAAACTTATGCTTTTTCTAGTGTTAATGTTTAAAATTAGTGGCATTTTACGCATTAAGTGCTGAATTACGAGTATAAGTGTTGGCAAGTGATATAATGTAGTGAAACGTGGTTTTTCGTGTTGCTTCCAAAATTCCACAGAAGCCTCTAGTAAAGTTGCCACTACTTTACTAGAACATGACTTAGACTGGATTATGACTACCTGACTTAGACTGCACTATGACTACCCTGACTGACTGTGACTAAGACTTGACTTTACATGAAATATTTCATAATACGATGAAAAACTACAATACTTGACACTGGCTAAATACACTATGTGTGGAGCCAAAATATAAGAAAAAAAAAACACGAAATGTTTATTAAATAAGTAAGGTACAGGGAAACTGTATAGGTGCCTATGTTGATTTGGCAAGCCTCTTTATGAACTAGGAACAGCCAACTGATTAATACTGTTACGAACTTTAATTTCAAAAAACTTCCAACTTATTAACTGCACGAAAAATGGCATCACATCCTAAAGAACTGATGTAACAGTGGCTATGTATAAATAAAAGGTGGCGAATGGTTTCATAGAAGAATTAACGCAGTCTATTGTTTTTTTTATCAATTTTACAATTTTTCTTCTCTTGATAATAATATGTCTCTGCTTTTTCGCTGTCGATGCCATCCCCCGTCTAGTTTCCTGGGTAATATTTACCATTCATCCCTAAACGCATTTTCGGTGGCTTGCAGTAGATATATTCCACCGTGTGTCTCGGAAGTACCGCCATCAATCTCAAGGGTTTACACCACTTAAGTATAGGTAGTCTCAGCGGAACGTTACCGCTGTCGTTGCTCACATTTGCGGTGTTTGCATCACTTGGCAACTTTGATTTATGAAAAGCATTTTTTGTAATGGAATGGCAACGGAATGCATGGTGTGATGGAATCGGAAAGTATATAAGAAAATACATGGAACTTTGACATTTTCTATCTAGATCATTTATTTTATTCCCTATGAATTGGAGCGACGGAGAGCGGCAGACTACAATAAAAAAAATATTACTTAGGTAGGTACTTACCACCTACATCACTAACTTTTCCTCTTAATTTTGATAACATTTAAGTGTGAGAACTAAAGCTGTAAAATGAGAACATTTAGGTGCTTCCAGAAATGAAAATCATCAAGTAACGTTACATTATTTTTAGGTTCTTTGTACGACACTTTTTTTTTTTTTTTTTTTTTTATGTGATTGAATGACGTGACGAGCAAGTCGTTCACCTGATGTTAAGTGATACGGCCGCCCATAACAGTTGCAGTGTCACCCGGAACTTTAAAACAATAAAGTTTCGCGTGACACTGCACTGCGCACGTCATCCTGAGACATCACCAAGTCTAGTAATCAGATTACTAGACCGAGTGATCAGATCATAAAGTCTCATTTGCCCAGTAATTTCACTAGCTACAATGCCCTTCAAACCGGAACACAGCAGCACTTCTGTATCTGTAGCACATACTTTACGTTAATATACAAAAATATTATTAGAAATTTTAGGTAAGTATATTCATCATCATCATCATCATCATCATCATCATCATCATCATCGTCATCATCAACAGCTTGAAGATATCCACTGCTGAACATAGGCCTCCCCCATTGAGCGCCACTTTGAGCGGCTGCTTGCCTCCTACACCCATCAGCTCCCCACGGTTTTCACCAGGACGTCTCTCCACCTAGTGGGGGGGCCGGCCTACGCTGCGTCTTTCGGTTCGTGGTCGCCACTCCAGAATCTTTCTTCTCCATCGGTTGGCAGTTTTACGATCGATGTGGCCTGCCCATTGCCATTTCAACTTGCTAATTTTATAAGAGCTATATCGGTCACTTTAGTTCTCCTGCGGATCTCCTCATCGCGGATATTATCTCGCAGAGAAACACTGAGCATAGCTCTCTCCATAGCTCGCTGGGTGATTTTGAGCTTACTAATGAGGCCAACAGTAAGAGACCACGTCTCAGTTCCATAAGTCATCACTGGCAACACACATCATCATCATCATCATTAACAGCCTGAAGACGTCCACTGCTGAACATAGGCCTCCCCCAGAGCACGCCACCTTGAGCGGCTGCTCGCCTCCTGCATCCATCGGCTCCCCGCGGCTTTCACCAGGTCGTCGGTCCACCGAGTGGGGGGCCGGCCCACGCTGCGTCTTCCGGTTCGTGGTCGCCACTCGAGAACCTTTCTTCCCCATCGGTTGTCAGTTCTACAAGCGATGTGGCCTGCCCATTGCCACTTCAACTTACTAACTCTAAGAGCTATATCGGTCACTTTAGTTCTCCTGCGGATCTCCTCGTTCCGGAGCTTATCTCGCAGGGAAACACCGAGCATAGCTCGCTCCATAGCTCGCTGCGCGACTTTAAGCTTACTAATGAGGCCAACAGTAAGAGACCATGTCTCAGTTCCATAAGTCATCACTGGCAACACACACTGATTGAAAACTTTCGTTTTCAGGCTCTGCGGTATTTTGGACGAAAAGATAGGACGAAGCTTCCCGAACGCTGCCCAGCCGAGTTGAATTCTTCGCGCCACCTCTTTGTCGAAGTTGGACCTACCTAATTGGACAATCTGTCCTAGGTAGACATACTTGTCGACAACTTCGAGAGTATCGTTCCCAACAATTACCGGTATAGGTGGAACATGAGCATTAGACATGATCTTTGTCTTGTCCATATTCATCTTAAGACCAACCTGCTGGGAGACTCTACTGAGGTCGTTGAGCATGGTGCTAAGGTCCTCGAGCGATTCCGCCATTATGACTATATCATCGGCAAAACGAAGGTTAGTGATGTACTCGCCATTTATGTTGATGCCAGATCTTTTCCACTCCAAGAGCTTGAAAACATCCTCCAATGCGTTTGTGAACAGTTTCGGAGAAATAACGTCTCCCTGTCTCACGCCTCTTTGCAATGGAATTTGTTCCGTACTCTGGTCCTGTAGTCGGACTGACATAGTGGCCTTACTGTACAAACACTTCAAAACTTCGATATACCTATAGTCAATTTGGCATCGCTGCAAGGACTGCAGCACCGCCCAAGTCTCGATTGAATCGAAGGCTTTCTCATAGTCCACAAACGCTAGGCATAACGGCCGATTATACTCTTCGGTCTTCTGTATAATCTGGCGCAGCGTATGGATGTGGTCTATGGTGCTAAAGCCTTTTCGGAAACCGGCTTGTTCGGGAGGCTGGAATTCATCAAACCTGCGTGCGAGACGATTCGTAATGACTCTCGAAAACAGCTTATACACATGACTCAAGAGCGAGATGGGCCTATAGTTCTTCAATAAGGTGTTATCGCCTTTTTTGAAGAAGAGCACCACCACGCTCTTGTGCCATGCCTCTGGCGTTGTACCTTCAAGGATGACAGAATTAAATAACTTCTGGAGGACTAAAAGTACCGGTCTACCACCCGCTCTCAGAAGTTCAGTCGTAATTCCATCTTCACCTGGTGCCTTGTTGTTTTTAAGCTGTTTGAGGGCCATTCTAATCTCGTACAGGCTGACGTCCGGGATATCTTCGGTATAGTGTCGGACTAACTTGGCTCTGATGTCCTGAGCTGTGTTAGTAGCGGGCTTACGTGTCGAGGTGTATAACTGTCCATAGAAGTTCTCGATCTCTCTCAGAATCTCAGGCTTGGATGAAATGATGCTACCATTTTCGGTCTTCAGTTTTGTCATTTGGTGTTGCCCAATAGACGAATCCTTTGCGAACACTTTAGAGCCTTGGTTCCGCTCAATTGCGGCCTCAATACGTGAAGTACTAAGAGCACGCAAGTCGTGTCGCAAGGAACTCCAGATTCGTCTATTGAGTTCACCGTAGGCTGACATATCAACTGAAGACTGCAGCTTCATTTCGCTCCGGTCGGCCATTAGCTCAAGAGTTTTTTCTGAGAGCTTTTGAGTCTTCTTTCGGCGTTGGGTCTTAAAGAATTTCGATCCAACAGCTTGGACAGTTTCCACCAACCCGTCGTTTAGCTCGTCCACTGTGTTACAGTCGGCTAGGCACTGGAAGCGATTTTGGAGTTCCAGCTGAAAGCCTTCGGGGTTTTGGATTTGGACAGGATTTGGACGGAGCGTAGACTTCACCAGACGTGACCTTTCGAGCTTAACATTGATATTCAATGTGCCTCTAACAATACGGTGATCGCTACCGGTTTTCACCTTGCTGATCACAGAGACATCATCGAATATGTGCTTCTTGGTCGTCATGATGAAGTCTATCTCATTTTTAGTGGAACCGTCGGGACTTATCCACGTCCACTTCCTGGATGGCCGCTTCTCGTAGAAGGAGTTCATCATAAAGAGTTCCTCCTTCTCCATGAAGTCAGCCAGCCTCTGTCCTCGAGGGTTCCGCTGCCCGTATCCAAATGGCCCCACTCTCAGCTCATCGCTATTCCTTGTGCCCAACTTCGCATTGAAGTCTCCCATCACAACGGTGAAGTATGTTTCGGAAGTATGCATGGCTTCGGATATGTCCTCATACATAGCTTCTACTTCATCGTCTGAGTGTGCCGACGTCGGCGCGTATACCTGTATAACCTTCAACGAATACCGTTTGGTTATTCGGAGTACCAGGTACGCTACCCTGGCCGACACACTGTCGACTTTGACCACGTTGTTGACGAGAGACTTGCGGACGAGAAACCCGACACCTCCTTGGGAGAGTTGGTCTCCCTCCCGGTAGAAGAATAAGTTACCGGAATTTAGGATTATCGTGTCCTGTCCCTGTCTTCGGACTTCAGACAATCCCATTACATCCCAGCGTAACTTACCCATCTCCGCCTCTAGCTCGACCATCCTTTCGTCAGCCTTCAGTGTGCGCACGTTATGTGTTGCCAGGGCCAGGGGTCGTCGTTGGGGTTGGTAGCCGGGCGTCTGCCGGGGATTCTTCGCACCCCTTGCCCTGCCGTTACCGTGGCCGCTACCGTAGCCACGGGATAGCAGAGCTGCCGGGGACTGGGGGCCGTTTTTATTTGTGCTTGTCATTAGGGGGGGGGGGGGGGGTTTGCCATAATCACCACGCTTGGCAGGCGGCTTGGTGATCGCAGTAGGTGAAGATTGATTGCCACCAAGACCGAGGGGAACGCTGCGACCCATTCCCTGGATATTCCCTTAGCCGCCTTCTACGGCACCCACGGGAAGAGATGGGGTGGTCCTATTCGTAACCGGGACCACACGGCATACACACAAGTACCTATATAACTATATAAATAATAAAAAAGTTGTGAGTAAAACAATGGGAAGCAGCTAGTTCTTTCATAAATCTTTAGAGACCTTTTCTCAAACACAGCAAATGTGAGCGTCGACAGGGTAAGGCGTATAAGCCTACTAGATAGATGGCCTTCGTGACTTGCACGAAGGCCCGGTACATCAGAACTGGGGTGCTACATTCATTAACTAGAATCTTACCACATAGAGGTCAAAATAATGTTGGTTTATGTTATATAAATATAATATAACCTACCTTTTACATAACAATATCATCAGGGGCACCTATAGTTAAAAAATATATTACTAAGGTACTTATCTCCTACATCACTAACTTTTCATCTTAATTTTGGTAACTTTTAAGTGTGAGAACTAAAGTGTTCCGTTTAGGACCGAAAGTGCGTGCACACACAACCAATAAAATTAATTACAATCAAAATTGTACTTACATAAAATTTGCTGCTCCGATGCCTCCATGGGATCCCAAAAGTAAACCGAGGTTAAAAAGCCCTATCAACACAGCTTCTACACTCCAAGCTACCGGACAGGTTTTTCTCTCACCGGCCCGCCGCCTACTTGTGATTCTTGTGTTGCTTGACAGTGACGTTGACAGTTGAAGGATAAGGCGCGCTGCTATTGGCTATCGTTAATTAATAGAGCGAGTAGGTGAACGGCGCGAAAATACAAGAACAATAATGGTTGTAGTAAACTTTATCAGTCAAGCGCGCACATAAAGAACAAAAATGGGTATATTTTTAGGTGCTTTTAGAAGGAAAGTCAAGTAACGTTACATTATTTTTAGGTAATTTGTACAGACACCTCTGTATCTTTATAATACGGCATCAAGTTCATTAGAGTCTACTAATAAGTACTACTAATAATGTAATAGTAATAATACTATACGCACGAAGAGTAAGTATATGCTTTATTGCGCATACTCATGCGCGGTTCGTGTTTTAGGGATATGGCATTTTGGGACGTCCAAACGACCAAGCGCAATTATTATCTTACCACGCGCGCAGTCAACTGGTTGTATAAAATAAATAAATAAATAATAAATAATAAATATGTGTGGACATTTCACACAGTGCCGTCTAGCCCCAAACTAAGCATAGCTTGTACTATGGGAACCAGACAACTGATAGAATACTTAGATACTTTTTGTTTGTAAATACATACATAGAATACAATATAACACCCAGACACAGAACAAACATCGATGTTCATCACACAAACGTTTGTCCTGAGTGGGAATCGAACCCACAGCCTATAGTTCAGAAGGCAGAGCTACTACCAACTGAGCTAACAGGCCAGTCCAAAATGTAAAATGTATAAAATGAATTCATAATATATATTCACTGTGACTGGTAGAAATAAAGAGACAACGCTTTACAATGTATCTCCCTCTGAGCGACAGAGACCACGTGTACCAATTATTTTCTGCTGTGGTAGCTATAAATGAGTATCGTCCTTCTATTCTTAGTAAATCCATGGGTAAAATATCTAGCGTAGGGTCAGCTATCATAACCATGAAAAAATTCTAGGTCTGTGATCATAACTATCAGTGATTGTATTGTATTGTATAATGTATTGTATTATTTATTCATGAATAATTATTAAATCGTGTTCATTCCAGGTATATTAATACTTACGTCACAGGCTCGTACTATTTTATGGATGATTGATTACTTGATTACATAAGCAAGCCAATAGGCACGTAGAGTGGGTTTTTGATCCAAAGACAAATTACAAACAATGGTCAAACTTTGTTAGAGTACTGAGTTTTGGCGGGAACGTGAAAAAGTTCACGTCGTTGCATTGTATTATTTCACAAAACTTATGCTTTTTCTAGTGTTAATGTTTAAAATTAGTGGCATTTTACGCATTAAGTGCTGAATTACGAGTATAAATGTTGGCAAGTGATATAATGTAGTGAAACGTGGTTTTTCGTGTTGCTTCCAAAATTCCATAGAAGCCTCTAGTAAAGTTGCCACTACTTTACTAGGACATGACTTAGACTGGATTATGACTACCTGACTTAGACTGGACTATGACTACCCTGACTGACTGTGACTAAGACTTGACTTTACATGAAATATTTCATAATACGATGAAAAACTACAATACTTGACACTGGCTAAATACACTATGTGTGGAGCCAAAATATAAGAAAAAAAAAAGAAAAACTTTGTTAGAGTTCTTAACCATTTGTTCCTTGACTAAGGATCAAAAAACCCACCCTAAGCGGATTATAATAATCACATGGTAAACGATGTTCACATAGCTTCTCATTGTTTTCATGTTTTCAGTTTCTATTACTGACAGAATGGTGGTCAAGGCAAGGAAAGTGCATTGTCAGTCCGCAGTCATCCGGCAACAAGATGGATTTAAACGACTTTGTCAAGGTGGGACTTGGCACTGGACCGATTCGAATGGCGTATACTGTATGTAACAGATTATGAAAAATGTTGATAACCTAACTCTAGAAGATATTTCTAGAAAACGGGGAATGGCTGTTTATTAGAGGTCGTTGAACTCAAATTATCGCATTCAGTAATTTTAATTATCGGTTTGTTTATGTTATTTGGTACTATTAAGCTCGGAAACTACTGGACAGGTTTGTATAATGGGTTAACGTGAAAGCAAAATTATCCGTGGACTCTATATTGGGTCAACTCACCGTGAGTCCACGGGTTAAGGCTCCTAAAATGCTACTCTACTCTTTACTATTCTAGGCTACGTTACGCTATGTTACACTACCCTCTACGGTATGCTACGCTATACGCTACGCTTTTCTACAATATGCTACATTATTTTTACACTATATACGATACAATGGTGAGGGCTAGGCATCAGAGCTTAGAGCTCCGTCGTAAAGTTGCCAGCCTATCAGTGTTCTACAGGTTACATTTCGGTGAGTGTGCTGCGGAGCTACACAATCTAATTCCACCATCGCCATTTCACCGTCACACGACAAGACGTACAGCTACACGCCATCCATTTATGGTTGATATTCCTTCAATTCGCACAAAGCGGGTTGACTCGACATTTATAATCCGAGCAGCCAAGGAATGGAATACTTTACCAGCGTCTTTGTTTCCCGATAAGTACAATCTGGAGCTCTTCAAGTCACGATCTTCTAGGCGAGCATGTACCATCGTAGACCGCATCGTCACTTCCCATCAGGTGAGATTGCGGTCAAATGCGGGGCTATTTAGTTGTAAAAAAAATATACTCTTTACAATGCCACAGTAAGCTATGCTATGCTACATTTCGCTACGCATTGCTATGTGTGTAGCCACGCGTAACTTAAGCATAGCGTGTGCGCTACGCGTTATACTATACGCTTACGTTACGCTGCTCAACACTGATCGTGCGACGCTTATTCGGCTTATTGTTGACACCCTGACCAGTTTCTCGTTAAACAAGCTTACCTTAGTAGTAAAAAGTTTTTTTTCTGTAGTATGATATTTATTTTGTGGTAACGTGTAGATATTATAAAGTATATCAGTATCAGTAGTAAGTGTATCAGTAGTTGCTATATCAGCGGTTGAAATTACCGTTCGTTCCAATAATCATATACCAACACCGAGATTCGCTTCGACCCATCAACCTTACCGTTCATGCCTTGCAGGCTAATTACTAAACAGACCTATTTTGAACCTTAACTCTGATAGCTATAACGCTGTGATTGGAATGATCATATCGCAGTGATTTGTTTATGGATCAGCTAATAAATTACAAAAACTATTTTCAATCTTATTTCAACAGCGGTAATGTTCAAAATAAATTAACGCATGAAAGAGATGTTTATTCCGTGAACTAACATTACGAACATTTAACAGTGTAATACTTTAGGCAGATGTTATGTTATGAATTTTGTAATGAAAAGGGTTAATTTACTAGGAAATCGGGGTTTAGGTAAAGGTTTGTTAAAAATTAATTATTACTTCAGAAGATGTGTATATTAGAATATTTCAATTTAAGGTTCTTACTTATGTTGGAAAACGACATTAGTATTCAACATAGTTTTATTAGATACTGCCAACTAATCGACATATTCATCAACATCTCCAGCAATTCCACTGGTAGCTCATCTTTTTCCAATATATTGATTTTTCAGCGAGTTTTTGCACTTTTTCACTTCCACAACTTTGCTTCTTCTTCCTGTTGTAGTTTTTTTTTTTGGGTCGTGCCGCCTGCGCGACCACTGACTTTATTCCACCTTTTTGTTTCAGCGCCATCTATGCATTCCATAGAAAAACTGCTCTTCCATCGGTTTATTATTAACAACGCTAACACTTATAACTCATACTTAAACTAATAGTGCCAGGCGTCGACGTGCCAGAAGTATTTTTATTTATGTACGAATGGGCTAACGTTTAGAGAGCGATGGTGGCCGAGAGGTAGCATGTGCGCTTCGCAATCTTACGGCACCGGGTTCGATCCTCGGCCCTGCACCAATGATTTATCTAGTAAGCTATGTCCAGTTTTCGATGCCATCGCTCCGCCCCTCAGAGAGCACGTTAAGCCGTCGGTCCCGGTTGTCATAAGAACATGGCAATCGTTACGGGTAGTCAGAAACCTAATAGAATCTGACATCTGCTGGGTTAGCATGGACGGTAGACAAAATTGTCTTTCCCCGTTTTACGTCACTTTCTTCATACTTGCTTGGAATAAAACAGGGGAAAGACAGTTTTGTCTACCGGCCGTGCTAACCCTACTGATCTAACCATCCCTGTTACTGGTTCCTTATGGGTTGCGAGGTCAGATGGTAGTCGCGCGTGCAATTCTGGTAGTTCACCTGTACAGGTTAGATTGGGAGCCGACCCTAATAACAACTGGGAAAAGGCAAAGAGGATGATGACGTTCGACCAACGTTTGACTGCAACTCACCTGATGTTAAGCGACGATGCGGTCGAAGGTGTAGCACGCTTGTCTATGGTATAATAGACGTCGTACTAGACGTCCTTTGATAATAAATTAGCCGTAAGTACTTAGGTTCTCAAGTGGCGACCACGAACCAGAACACGCAGTTGAGCGTAGGCCAGCCCCTCACTAGGTGGACTGACGACTTGGGGCCTTATTGTGTAAGTCTGGTGAGCCGATGGATGCAGGAGGCAAGCAACCGCTCAAAGTAGCGCTCTATGGGGAGGCAGTTCAGCAGTGGACGTCTTCAGGCTGATGATGACGACGTAGGGTGGGTTTTTTGACGCGTAGTTAAAGTAACCAATGGTTGAAAACTTTAACAAATTCTAACCAATGGTCATGTATAAACATATATTGGTTACCTTAATTACGAATGAAAAAACCTAGATTTAGTTAATTTTCGTTAACATCTGCTATGGCAACGCAATTATTTGTCAAACATTATTTCTACCTCATGATTGCAAAGTCAAATAAAGATTCACCATCTATTATCCTTCTTACTCTTCCGTAAAGAAAAGTCCAGCCATCAGTTGAGAAATTAACTCTTTGATATTTCTCTTTTCGAGATATTTTTGCAACCATTTTCCAACTATCTGAGTAGGTTTCTCGCCTACTCGCGGCTGTCAGATGGGTGCCTACTTACGGCCCCTGTAACTCGAGAGGCACTCTCCTCTGTCAACAGATAGAATGTTGTACGAGAATTGGACAGACGTAGAGTAGCCCATTCACGAATGCTGGACAGTATAGTATTCTCACTTGCACCAACCTGTCGAAAGTGTACTGGAAGTGAGAGAACAACAGAAGTCTAAGTTTTTGGTCTCGGTCTATGGGTTCGGTTTTTTGACACCCGGTGAATTCTTTTTTCTTCTCTTTTTTATTTCTTTCTTGGTTCTTATATTTCACATATTCATGTACCACTGAGTAGGTCACCCATCCAAGGTCTGATCTGGAACGAACGTATATTCATTTTACCGATCCGTTAAGTACCTACAGATATAATAAAGCTATTTATTATAAGAGCGTTACATAATAATTATATAGGTATTACTAACTCCTATAATGTTTTACTAGGTGGTAGGACTTTTCTGCAAAGTTCGTCTAGGTAGGTACCACCGCTTTGCCAGTTATTCTGCCGCCAAGCAGTAGTGTGCAAGCACTGCTGTGTTCCGGTTTGAAGGGCATTGTAGCTAGTGAAATTACTGGGCAAATGAGACTTTATGATCTGATCACTCGGTCTAGTAATCTGATTACTAGACTTGGTGATGTCTCAGGATGACGTGCGCAGTGCAGTGTCACGCGAAACTTTATTGTTTTAAAGTTCCGTGTGACACTGCAACTGTTATGGGCGGCCGTATCACTTAACATCAGGTGAACGACTTGCTCGTCACGTCATTCAATCACATAAAAAAAAAAAAAAAAAAAAAAAAAAAAAATGTCCTACGATAATTATAAAGATTGCAGTGGCTTCTCCAAGTTTAGGTGCTTTTTTGATATTTTTAATATTACAAAAATAATTTTAGTATAGGCGTATCATTATAATATATTTGGTTCTACTACATATTTGGAATATTTTCTATCGTCGGTGATTTTTGCTTTCGTAGTTCGTAACTGATAGTGTTTAATAGAGATTTTTTATCGCAACTATAGTTATGAAACCCGGTTATAATCGTAGCCGAGAGAAGAAAATTCATATTTTCAAAACACACGACGTCGATCTACTTTCCGAACAGGGTTTCTCGAAGTGCTGAGTATTAGATTTCTATAAAAGGAGCCTTCGATTAAATTGAAAGCACGTTTTCTAAGAGTATTGAGTAACTAGCAGACAGTTAACAAGAAATGCTGATTACTATTCCGAGCAGTTTCTAGAAAAAAAAAGCATAAAATATAAATTTTAACACTTTAAGGTAGAACGTTTCACTAGCGCGGCAAATTCATATTTTCTTGCGTTCTTTTCAACAAAAGTATCTCCTAGATATCATGATATCTAGGAGATACTTTTAATCGTAATTTGTTGATACATTCTATTTATTTACGCAAAATTAGTTTTCATGTAATCATGTTGAGTAATTAAGCTATTATTGGCAAAAGAACGCAAGAAAATTTGAATTTCCCGCGCGAGTGTAACGTTCTACCTTAAACGTGAAACTCACAAAAAGTCTCTGGAAACTCTTCAATGGAAAACTGCAAATTCATAGGGAATTGGTTCTTATATTGGGAATCACTAGGGAGTCTGGGCCTGAACCTAGTAAGTTGACCTGACCATGTGCTATTAAACTACCCTACTTCTCAATCGCCTTCTGTTCATTTCACTTCTTTCATCAGCTGGAACGTGTTCACTACTTGAATATTATAGTCCTCTACCTTATGGAGGATTTCCATTTCCACGCTTGGTAATCGCAGTAGATTATAATGCATACATAGGAAGGTAACGAAAAGAACGCTGCTGCCCACAGTCGGCTCTTTAAATACGCCACCCAGTCATGGGAAGAAATAATAGTGGCGTGGCGTCCTATTGTATAAGTATTACGCCCGGGCCCCAGGTCTTTATCACCGTTACCAGACAATATGTACACTTTTTAAACCATGAATAAGTTCAACAGCCTGAAGACGTCCACTGCTGAACATAGGCTTCCCCCAGAGAGCGCAACTTTGACGGCTGCTCGCCTCCTGCATCCATCGGCTCCCCACCGCTTTCTCCAGATCGTCGGTCCACCGAGTGGGGGGCCGGCCTACGCTGCGTCTTCTGGTTCGTGGTCGCCACTCGAGAACCTTTGAACCAGCATAAGTTAGCTTTGAACCATGAATAAGTTATTACTACAAAAAAAACCTCCCCTGTTTAAGCTGCGTAGTATTATTACACACTGATAATCGGTCTTTTGATGTCGGCGAGCTCCACCCCATAGCTAGCTACCCTTTGAAACGGACCGTCGCATTCTTTTGCAAATTACCAGCGAATACCACTCCTTTGTTTTATTTAGAATTTAAATGCGAGTATTTGGAAAAGTTTTCTTTGGAATTAGACGTAGCCCGTAGGGGTAGCATTAAGTTTAGTACCTACTTAAATTAAACAATCATCGTAGTGTTCACAAATCGTTGTGATATTAACGGCATGGGATTGTCGCATATAGGTAAACTCTTTTGCAATAAAATGGGCACCTAAGGATATTTACGTTGTATAGGGTCGTTTTCAGATAATTAAATGAAGTTTTTTTGTTTTGCTGAACATAGGCCTCCCCCATAGAGTGCCACTTAAAGCGGCAGCTTGCCTCTTGCATCCACGACACCCCGCGGTTTTGACTATTAGTCGGTCCACCTAGTGGGGTGCCAACCTACGTAGCGAAGTGTTAGTGAAATCTAACATAATACAACTAATTACCTAATGACCTATAAAAAAGCGCTGAATTAAATACTGACACACTGTTACGATCACAGAGTAAGTTTAGAATAACATTAAATGATTCACGATTGTTAAATTTTAACGACGCTATTAACCATGGTTAAGTTGCTCCAAAACAATTGTTAATAGCATCTAAAAATCACTCACCGTAGTAAGTACATACATAATATTTACACAGTACTGGCACCTGTGGTAAATAACCGGCCAAGTGCGCACGAAGGATTCCGTACCATTATCTATCCCTGCCATCTAGTGTTGAGTAGCAGTGCTATTTAAAGCAGCGCCATCTATGACTCATCCGGTAAACGAGCAAAAAATCACGTTTGTTGTATGGGAGCCCTCTTAAATATTAATTTTATTCTGTTTCTAGTATAGTTATAGCGGCAACAGAAAAACAACTAAAAAGATGAAAATATCAACTGGCTAATTGTCATGGTTCATGAAATACACCCTGGTCACAGACGGACAGACAGACTGACGGCGGAGCCTTAGTAATAGGGTCCGTTTTACCCTTTGGGTAACCCTAAAAACCAGATGCAATTCAAGTTTCTGCAGCCAGCACTATCATGTAAAGCTTGTCAAGCAAGCATGACCGTGAATACGCCACATTAACGTAATTGTACTTAACAATTATCGTAACACACATAACGCTGTACTTAGCATTGTAAGACGTGTTAAAGTAATTTTGTCTGGTAAACGAGTGTGCGTTGTACCGCAAACACTTTGTAACACGCCAGCAGAAACATTCGGTGAACGAATTACATTCAGAGACAGGCAAATGATTTAACCGAATAAAGTTCATTTCTACCCTTTTCTTCTTGTAATTTTGAATCTTTTTAATTTGTAGGGACTGGAAATAGCATGGTGGGTCGATTGTACGTATGACAACTATTGTCACCCGTTAAAGGGGAAACGTTACACTAGCGCGGGAAATTAAAATTTTCTTGCGTCCTTTTGCCAATAATAGCTTAATTACTCAACGTGATTACATGAAAACTAATTTTGCGGAAATAAACAGAATGTATCAACAAATTACGATGAAAAGTATCTCCTAGATATCATCGGTTTAGCGACAAATGGCAATAAACAATTTTCTTCTTAGTTTTTCAGTCTATTGCCATTTGTCGCTAAACCAATGGTAAGTATGTGATACTTTTAATTGTAAATTATTGATACATTATATTTATTTGGGCAAAATTAGTTTTCACGTTGTGGTCACGTTCGTAGTGTAATCACGTTGAGTAATTAAGCTATTATTGGCAAAAGTACTCAAGAAAATTTAAATTTCCAGTGCGAGTGTAACGTTCCACCTTAAAATAGTCACTTCTAATATTTATCGTCAGTCCAAGCGTTCCCACTGCCGACCTTACCAGCCCCCCTAGGATGCGCGCCGCGAGAAAACTTGTCGTCGCTGTTAGAGTGAGACACTTAAGCGCTACCATAGTCATGTCATGGTCTTCCACGAGAAAAAGTGTTGAGAAAATTTTGTCGTGGTGCACATGCCAGCGGGTTAGGTCTTCTCCCTCACGAGAAAAGTGAAGGCCTTAAGACACATGCTGGACAAGTGCAAGTTGGTACCTAGTTATTTCCTTGATTGTAAGTCCTGTGATTTGATCTAATTTTATGATTATGAACGTCTGAGAGTTAGAATATGCTTTTGCCACGATGCTGCATGCCTTGAACCGTTCTAAGAGCGAGTGCAGTCATTGGCGTGCGGTTGATAGGGATTCGAACCGGCGACCGCTGAGCTACACTCGCACTTTGAGCCACTCTTCGTAAACGTATTTCTCATAATACTTATTTATCCAGTGGACTTTTACAACCCTCTGTTCTAAACTACCCTTTCGCTTATCTCTCTCGATACAAATGTTGCCCGTGCCGTCAGCCTAATTGCACCCCGTAATTTATACTACCCCTTCTATCTTATCGCGGGGGTGAAATACAAAAATTACCCGGTTTTGTAAGGAAAGGTTTATCAACGGCTCATTTATCACAAATTTGGCTGAGGAAAAGACGTGACGGGGAAAAGTTTGGGGTTCAAGAAGTAGGATTAATTTTGTTAGAACAGTATTTTCTTTTACACCAAGGCTGCACTGCAAATTAATTTTAGATTTTCAACCGATTCCAAAAACAAGAGGTTCTTTATTCGGTGGTTTTTTTTAATCTCCGTCATTTACAAGCCGATACGGATTTTTTTTTTGCAGAATGGTCCTATAGAAATGTCATCAAAATCAATTTATTACTTTGTTTGGACTTTGGAAATATTATACTGGGTGGCGCAAAAGTAAAGACCCTATTTGGTTCAGCTATAACATTTTTTCTAAATTAGAAAACTAGATTTAGGTTTTTTTAAATGTATATTTGTGCCATTAAATTTCGTACCATTAGGATTTAAAGATGATGTCTTTTAAATGGTGACCTCCAGAGTTGATACACATTTGAGCCCTATTTATGACATTTTGCAAGATGATTTTCCTTCAAAATTGGTTATGAGTGACGAAGCGCATTTCCATCTCTCAGGGCATGTCAATAAGCAGAATACTCGGTTCTGGGGCACTGATAATCCGCGCATTATTCAAGAAACACCTCTACACCCACTAAAAGTTACTGTATGGTGTGGCATCTGTGTTGACAGAGTGATCGGACCCTATTTTTTCGAAGACGCTGGAGGCAATGCGATAACTGTCACTGGAGAACGCTACAGAACCATGTTACGTGAGTTTTTGATACCCAGTTTGGACGAATTGGGGCTGGAGCACATCTGGTTTCAACAAGACGGCGCTACGGCACACACAGCGCGCGACACTATGGACTTAGTGAGGGACGCTTTTCCAAGCCGAGTTATCTCTCGTTTTGGCGATTTGCCTTGGCCTGCAAGATCACCCGATCTGACCAGTCCAGACTTCTTTCTTTGGGGTTTTTTGAAATCTCGGGTGTATGTGAACAAGCCACAGACTCTCGCAGCTCTAAAAGAAAACATTCGTCAAGAAATAACGAACATATCGCAGGAAGTGTTACGGCAAGTTATGCAAAATGTCATAAATAGGGCTCAAATGTGTATCAACTCTGGAGGTCACCATTTAAAAGACATCATCTTTAAATCCTAATGGTACGAAATTTAATGGCACAAATATACATTTAAAAAAACCTAAATCTAGTTTTCTAATTTAGAAAAAATGTTATAGCTGAACCAAATAGGGTCTTTACTTTTGCACCACCCAGTACTTGTAAAACTTATAACACCTCTGTTTGCGTGGGGAGTTAAGAAAGGTTAAACGATCGCGTTATTTTGAAATAACCATTGCGTTCTATGTACATTCAGCTTTGATTAACACAGCAGTAGAAATTATATAGGTTACTTACCTACCATTATGTCATTGGTAAGAAAACACGGCATTTGCATCTATAAATATAACGTTCGGATTCCAACTTACGCCATAAATTGCATTTGCTTTTCCTGGCGAGTAGCTGGACGAAGCAATTAAAAAGTTTCTACGTCACGGATAAGGTATACATCAAAAATCTAGAAGTGCTACACGCGCTGCACAGTCCACTTCCTAAATCACAACGCAATAGTTTATTATGAAGTGGCAGCAACGCCGACGACAGGTGCCGCCATCCAGCTGTGCTTGATGCCTTGCTATATGGCTGTCACTACTAGCCAGTAGTGCAGAAGGGAAAAATATTCCCTTCTACGTGAGGAATCTTTTTTTTTTTTTTTTAATCTATTTTTTTTGGGACTTTGAGTCGACATCGACTATGACAGCCCCGTCATTCCTTGCATTTGAGCGCTCTTATTTAACTATATCAAAAACCATTGTGAAAAGCGTCTTAGCCGCTTCGCACAATGGCGTGAGGAATCTTAGAGTAACTAAAGCATAGAGAGAACTTGATTATGTGTCAAGCGTACCACTTTTTTGGCCACTTTTTATATGATGTGGACACTTTGATGTGAATGAGTCTGACAGATTTGTATAGAAAAAACAGTTGACTCGAGTCGAAAAAAATGGTACGGTGCTTATCGCGAGCGTAGCTAATTACTATATGTTTGTTTCTTTCCTTCGCCACTGACGTAGCAATACGTGTGAGCAGTACAAATATAATATCGTTTTGATGATCTCTCTTTGCTTTAGTCTGTACTCTAAGTGAGGAATGATTAATAAAGTGATAGATTAGTAACGTTTTGTATGAGGTAATTTTTCAGCTTGACGTAAGCATCACGTACCCACGTGTTCTCTTTAATTTTTCGGGTTTGATATTCACAAAGGGACCTATGTTTGTGAAGAGTTAAAAGTAGATTTTGTGCCTTATCATAATTTTTCCAGACTGGGCCAGCCCCCGTTAATTGGTGTCTCGATCACAGACCTGGAATTTTAAGTCTATGGTCTCGATAATAGTGAGTCACATTTAAAAACAAAAGCTGTTCAATTTACAAAAGAAAATAGCCGCAACTCTTTGCATATCTAGTGGGTTTCCTCTATGGTTGTAATATCTAGGACGGCAGGCAAAGTTGGTCAAAATTAGCTGCTGTTCGTTTACTACAGTGGCAGCCCTAAAACCAGGGCCGGGATATACGCCGCCGCTTTGATCAATGTGTGGAAGGTGGACCGCGTGATATCGGCGCCTGGAATATTCCACATCTGCACACTGAAAACATCTTTCTTAGTGGACAACCTCCGTGGTGCATAAAGAAAATAACCACTGTGTGGTGGTTGAGCAGATTGGCTCATAACCAGAAGGCAGCGGGCGATTTCCGTGACAGGACAAGTATTTGTGCACAGAAAAAAGCTTTTACTAGGTGGTAGGACTTTTCTGCAAAGTTCGTCTAGGTAGGTACCACCGCTTTGCCAGTTATTCTGCCGCCAAGCAGTAGTGTGCAAACACTACTGTGTTCCGGTTTGAAGGGCATTGTAGCTAGTGAAATTACTGGGCAAATGAGACTTTATGATCTGATCACTCAGTCTAGTAATCTGATTACTAGACTGTGTGATGTCTCAGGATGACGTGCGCAGTGCAGTGCCACGCGAAACTTTATTGTTTTAAAGTTCCGAGTGACACTGCAACTGTTATGGGCGGCCGTGTTGCTTAACATCAGGTGAACGACTAGCTCGTCACGTCATTCAATCGCATAAAAAAAAAAAAAAAAAAAAGAAAAAAGCACATACACTTATTCTGTGTCTGGGTGTTGCTAGACCATGGTCCTCGTAGTTCCTGGGTCCCTAGATACAGGGAATCCTAGTTAGGGTCCAGGATCTATCTATGTGAACGTTGAGCGTTATTATTTAAACAAAATCTTAGTTTTTTGGATAAGTGTATTGGGGTCTAGATTTTCCATAACTATTTGCCCTAGTTTAGGTTTTTTTTACATTGTTTATTAGACGATGCATTTAACCTCTGTCGTTCGACGTTATGAGCCAATTTGCTACAAATTACCTGCATTGCAGTTTAACGTAATGCTGCCAGCGTATTGAGCGCCTTGCCGACATTTGACATTTCTACAGGTCAGCATCATCGGTCAATAAGTCCAAATAAGTATTTTTAATACTTACATAACTATATAGCAGGTATAGGTTTCAATCTAATATCCACTACCTCTACCACACCTCTTGCACACTTGGTACTTAACTTCTTATCGGCAGACCTACCTGTCAGCCAAAGCGGTGGTACTACCTAGACGAACTCTTATAGATACATCCTAGCACCTAATAAGAACTGTAATAGAAGTTAGTTGGTTAGGTACTGGAACTAGTTAGTGGTGTTAGTTGGTTGGTGGAACTGAGACATGGTCTCTTACTGTTGGCCTCATTAGTAAGCTCAAAGTCGCGCAGCGAGCTATGGAGCGAGCTATGCTCGGTGTTTCCCTGCGAGATAAGCTCCGGAACGAGGAGATCCGCAGGAGAACTAAAGTGACCGATATAGCTCTTAGAGTTAGTAAGTTGAAGTGGCAATGGGCAGGCCACATCGCTCGTAGAACTGACAACCGATGGGGAAGAAAGGTTCTCGAGTGGCGACCACGAACCGGAAGACGCAGCGTGGGCCGGCCCCCCACTCGGTGGACCGACGACCTGGTGAAAGCCGCGGGGAGCCGATGGATGCAGGAGGCGAGCAGCCGCTCAAGGTGGCGTGCTCTGGGGGAGGCCTATGTTCAGCAGTGGACGTCTTCAGGCTGTTAATGATGATGATGATGATGGTTAGGTACCTAGTTATGTAAATAAAAGAAATTTGGATAGGTTGAATTTTTATCTGCAGATAAAAAAGTGTAACCAGCTTATGTAGACATCTAGGTTAGCCTCAGTATTTCAGTTGTCCAGTCGAGAATTCGAGATACGACAAAAAGGTTTTTCATGTTAGAGCTGAGTGGGGATTAGCGAACACAATGAATTTAATTCTAGTTCACCAGTGCATACGTAGGTGTCTAGTTTAGTATTTTTGTCTTTAGGTACCTCGATGAGCTGTGTTGTTAGCGTCAGAATGGCTGGTTACCTGGGTCGTCTGGCACTGGGTATATTTATAATAAAATAAAATCAAATTAATTAATTTAGAGTTCCTAGTAATACTGCAACCTGCTATGGGCAGCCATGACGCTTAACATCAGGCGATCGACTAGCTCATCAAGCCATTCAATTTAAGCGCCCAAAGCAGCGTTTTATGGGGGAGGCCTATGTTCAGCAAGACACGTCTTCCGGCTGATGATGAGTGAGAAACTTAATATTTTTAGGACATACAGACAAACTGAAAAAGCGACCCTATAAACGGAACAATAGAAATCTAAATAATAGAAACTATAACACTAAATTAAGATTAAGTACAAAGACAACATATAAGCCTCATCTCTCTACAAATTGCCCCCGTAGCTAAGTACAGTCGGCAACACAAACACAACGTATTACCGCACGCCCTGTAACGTGGCAACCGCAGAACGCCAGCTACGTCTTCATTACGAGGCGGTGGCACCCTTGCCACCTACTGTACATACTACATACATGCATAAGATATTTGTAGGTATAAGGTATTGTGTTACGGTATAGTCAGTAAATCACTGATTTAAATATCACAACAGTTTTTTTTTATGTAAACGAATGACGTGACTAGCTAGTCGTTCGTCTGGTGTTAAGCGACACGGCCGCCCATAACAGATTGCAGTGTCACTTGGAACTCTAAATTAAAGTTTCGCGTGAGACTGCGCATTGCGCACGTCATCCTGAGACATCACACAGTCTAAAAAAGTTTTCTAGACTGTGAGATCAGCTCGTAAAGTCTCATTTGCCCAGTAATTTTACTAGCTGCAATGCCCTTCAAACCGGAATACAGTAATGCTTGCACAGTACTGCTTGGCGGCAGAATAACTGGCAAAGCGGTGGTACCTACCTAGATGAACTTTGCAGAAAAGTCCTACCACCTAGTAAACAGTTATACGGTGTACTTTGATTTCACCGAAGTATTTTACTCATTTATTTGGTCATAATTCATATCACGAATTCTAACACGAAGCTTTCCATTGTTACTTTTTTGTAAATGGGTGAAAACTTAAAGAAACGCAATTTACCTTTTTTGCGTAATGGGTAATTTTTAACTTACGAGTTTATGACTTAAAAGTTTTCAGATGAACTAAAAAATCCCTGACATGTAGGTAAGGTTTTTGAATTTGTAACGGACTAAGAGCCTGCCTGCAGGTTCACCAAACTCTGCGCGTCGCTGCACCTGCCCGCACTCGTCCCCACACTAACGCACACCGCGTCGCACCGATACCATTGATACTATACAACCCACATTAAAGTAGGCCTATCCCTCATTCCGTCTCTTCGAGACGCAAGGGCTCAATTTATTAGCATAACGAGGTGCCCAGGTAAGCTTGCCGAAAGAACACCCCGTTACAAGTTTATAAGCAAGAACATTTAAGAACTGACATATACTTACGGTGAATAGAAGCGTTTATATGTACATTGATAATATCGTCTATAATGATATTTACATATACTATTCCCCCTACCCCCTTATTCATAAACGCTCGATAAGCTAAACTGTAAAAAACTTATTATCTCGATTTCACGCATAACATTTTCTCGACAATTAAAAGTTGACGAAGATATTTTACAGCATATATAAGTATGCTGTAAAACCCCAAGCTAAAGTAATAAGCTAGAGTTAGCTTGTTGAGCGTTTATTTGAAGCGACGGGTAGAGCCAGATAAGCAGGTCAAAATCCGTTCAAAGAAACATCGACCTAACGTCGTAGTCTTGAATATCAATTTAGTCTGCACTTCAGCGCGGCGCTTACGACAAAGACAACGCACGAAATTACTGAATTTGACGGTTTTTAATTAATATCTATGTTTATATAGTTTTTATCAAAATTATGTAGTCATCACAATCATTTGAATGTGTGTTGGGAATACACTAATTTATATTTAGTAAAAATATATTCGATAGAAACTCAGTAAAATAGGAACATTAAATTTTTTTGCGGGAGGTTTGCGATTTTGTTCTATAGAGCTATATTTATCAATCTTGTATTTGCAGACATCGAAAAATGACAAATTATTGGCAAATGACTTAGAGAAATAAATTACATGATTAAATTCAAAGCTCCTACATGCTCTAATTACGCCAGGAAACATGCCAAAAAACACCTTGTTTGCTCTACCCCTCACCTTAAGGTGGACACTAGCGCGGGAAATTCAATTTTTCTTGCGTTCTTTTGCCAATAATAGCTTAATTACTCAACGTGATTTTTTTTTTTTTTTTTTTTTTTTTTTTAATGTGATTGAATGACGTGACGAGCTAGTCGTTCACCTGATGTTAAGTGACACGGCCGCCCATAACAGTTGCAGTGTCACCCGGAACATTAAAACAATAGTTTCGCGCGACACTGCACTGCGCACGTCATCCTGAGACATCACCCAGTCTAATAATCAAATTACTAGACTGAGTGATCAGATCATAAAGTCTCATTTGCCCAGTAATTTCACTAGCTACAATGCCCTTCAAACCGGAACACAGTAGTGCTTGCACACTACTGCTTGGCGGCAGAATAACTGGCAAAGCGGTGGTACCTACCTAGACGAACTTTGCAGAAAAGTCCTACCACCTAGTAGTGATTACATGAAAACTAATTTTGCGCAAATAAATATAATGTATCAATAAATTACAATTAAAAGTATCACCTAGATATCATTGGTTTAGCGACAAATGGCAATAGAATGAAAAACTAAGAAGAAAATTGTTTATATCTAGGAAATACTTTTAATCGCAATTTGTTGATACATTCTATTTATTTCCGCAAAATTAGTTTTCATGTAATCACGTTTAGTAATTAAGCTATTATTGACAAAAGAACGCAAGAAAATTTGTATTTGCCGCGCTGAGGAAACGTTCCCCCTTAAGGTAAATTTTTAATATGATCATTCTTTGGTTTTACACACTCTAGCCAGAGCTTGTAACTTTTTGGTCAAATAAAAACTTAGGTAAATAGTGTAATTGTTTGAGCCTGCGAGCTACTTTTTATACTTATAAAAAAACTGAGGTGTCCATACTGCTTGTATTGTATTACGAAAGGGAGGTGCGGGTGTGGTGAACACACGTGAATGTGAATTACAATGAGGCCGCGTGTGGTTTTTTGACATCGGCCAGAAGACTGATGGATTTTTCAGTCAAAATCACAGGTCAGAGAAATAACAATCCAGTAGATTTTTTGATTCGTAGTCAAGGTAACCAATGGTTAAAAACTCGTACAAATTCTAACCAATGGTCAAAGTTCGTTAGTTTTTACCATTGTTTACCTTAGAGGACCTCTATTTTTACGAGAACATTTTTTTAATTTTTTTTTATCATTTTAGAATATGTTTAGTTCACACCTACTTAAAAATGAAACCAATGATTTATACAACAAATAAATATATTTTCCATTAAGTTCCATGTATAAATTTTAAAAGTACTTTTTAAATAACATTTATGACAACAATACTTTCAATAAGTTATTTTACAATATTTTAGAAGTGGAAAATCTTGAAATCACAATGTTCTATAAATTTTTATTACATCATATAATGTTATAATTAAATTTTCCCGTTTATTTATCATAAAATTTATAAATGTATATGGTATACAATATTTTCATTAAATGTAGTGTAGTACTTTACATTAATAATACGTTTACTATTTTTTTTATTTACATATAGATGGTCTGTGCAGCTTCTTGTTATATTACTTTATTATTGACACTTAAATTGTAAAGAAAGTTAATGTACGGATATATTCTAAAAACACCGAATAATGGTCCACATGAAATTGTAACGTACACAAATAAGCATATCAAGACGATCATTAGACACTAGTACTTATATAATGAAAAAGCTTTATATCAGCTGACAGAGAGAGAAAGACAGGTAAATAAAACACATCGAGCTAAAAAGAGAGGTAATTGGTTAGTGTCAGTTTAGTATTGCAGAACGTCGCGTCTCACTCACTCGTTATACCTATTATGTCACTTGGTCGCACTAGTGCTCCATGTGACAGAGATAACTAACTAGCTGACTACCTCTTAGAGTATAGACTAAAGCACAGAAAGATCATCAAAACAATATTATATTTGTACTGCTCACACGTATCGCTACGTCAGTGACGAAGGAAAGAAACGAACATATAGTAATAAGCTACGCTTGCGATAAGCACCGTATCATTTTTTTCGACTCGAGTCTTTGATGAGGGAGTAATAAGGATCCGGCACAAAGTTATCTATACAAAACACGCCTTGCGGCACAACCGCCATGTTGTGGTGATATGGCGAGCACCAAAGAGTATATAAGATTTCTCGTTGTTTTAGTGTAATCAAGTTGAGGTTTGTATGCATAGTGGGCGGTACCGCCGCCATAGTGTGGTGAGAAATTGCCGTAAGTCACGTGATATATTTCTGATCCTCTTACTTCCCTTATCAAAGACTCGAGTCCACTGTTTTTTCTATACAAATCTGTCAGACTCATTCACAACTAAGTGTCCACTTCGTAAAAAAGGTGTCCATAAAAAGTGGTACACTTGACACATAATCAAGTTCTCTCTATGCTTTAGTCTATACTCTAAGGACTACCTCCCGTTTAGCTCGATTAGCATTATTTTCGCGGTTGCCTAGTATGTACGCTTGTGGTTACACTGTGTACACTTTACGATGCTACGCTATACGAACATTTCTTTTATATTTTGCGGCATTAAGGCTGCTGTATACGCAGATCCACTACCTCGCTCGCGCATTGCGACATTTTTGAAGATATTAAATAACTGTTTTAGTATTAAAATTCTCATGAGTGTGATTCATTTTAAATAAATATGTATCCGACTGTTACTCACGAATAGTGTGTCAATTTATCGACCAGGTTTCGAGCATATCCGATGCTCTTCCTCAGGATGAGTTCACGCAGCGAGATCGCGGCGGTGACTGCGGGCGGCCGCCCGCTCCGCCCGGCGGCGCGAGCGTCGTGGTGTCACGGGAGGGGACCGGGGAAGCACCGACGTTAGTGAAGGCGGCTCAAAGTTAGGTGAAGGTTTTTATTAAATAACTGAGTTAACTTACGCAAAATCTGGCTAAACTATATTATCTTGAATAGCATTGCAACTGTTCAACAAAAATATCATATTAATCCAAAAAAGATTTCATAAAATACAACGATAACGAAATTTTTTTTCATTCGTAACCTTTTTTATGTATGAAAACTTATTTTGATTATAGTATTATGGTTGAACATTTGTAATGCTATTTATGACAATATAGTTTAGCCAGATTTTGCGTAAGTAAATTCAGTTATCTAATATCTTCAAAAATGTTGGAATGCGCGAGCGAGATAGTGGATCTGCGTATACAGCAGCCTTAAAGAAAATATTTGAAAAGAGCAGACAATTTTATTGCTGTCCCGTTTCCGCTACATTTTAAATATAATGTGAGAAAATAATATCCTTTAACTTTTGCCAAAATCGCTTTTATACGCGCTTTCAAAAATTCGTAGCAAGCGTAGTTTTCGTAGCATAGGCGCAGCAGTCAACCATTAGGCATAAATCAAAAACTATTAAAATATATTCTTCCTCTGCTTCAGTCGTCATGCTTCAAGAAAGCTATTTATATAATAAATAAAATATAAAATGTCAACAATATATAAAATTATATTCAACAAATGTAACGTTCTCATTCCAGTGGCGAAAAAAATTCAAACCTTAAAATAAAGAAAACTCAAAGATTTAATGTCTTTTCACGTTGTACAGTCATTACTTAGGACCAGCATAAAAATACATCATGCATATGCCACAAAAGCTGTTATACACTACAATTCTATAACCTATTTTTTCTAGGAGCCGCTATTTATTTTAAAGCGTATACATTTAAAACCTGCAATATAAAGTTTTGCAAGATAGAGGGAACATATTTTTTGTTATATTATATATTATGGGAACAGTATAGGGTTGTGCGTTTTTCATTACTTTACGTTTACGATAAGTAATAATAATGTGTCTAAGAAAATTACACCAATATAAAACGCTTGTCTGTTACGATCTACGCTATGTTAATTAAGTATAATATAAGAATTTATAATAATAATATAAAATATTCGGACATCGACGAAAATACAAATCCGGTTGTATAATAACTGTTATATAATTATGTAGCACGTTAAACGACGACAATAATATTGTAATAATACACCACGGTATAATAATAATTAATAATGGAAGGGCAACAACATCAATAACACGAGCTAAGTACTTCATAATCAATTATTAAAATAATATTCATGGAAGAAATGTACTACAAACTAGCAAAAGAAAAGAGCTTACAGCTCATTATAATTTTTTACTTATACAAATTAATAATTATATTATTAATAATAATTTTATCAACAATTTGAATTGTCCCAAAAATATTTTTAGAAGGATCTTAGTTGTTTGAAGAAGTAATTACTTTGGTTTGCTTAAAACCAGAAGTAATAAATAGTTAATATTGTTTTTTTTTGAATTGGCCAATATTTTTCTATTAAAAACAATTAAAAGTAAACTATAATATTAATTTACAGCACAAAATATACTAAGACTTAAATACTTTAAAAGTACCTAATGGAAGTATTGGCACGTTTGATTATACTTTATAACTTAATATAAATATATATTATATTATCTTTTAAAAGTATTTAAAATATAAAACATTTTACTATTCTACAAAAGTAGTACACAAGAGTTGTTATAATAATATAAACCCATGGAAATATGAAATGACACAATTAATGTCTACGAATACAATAACAACAATAATAATATAAATAGAGTACTTAACGTCAATGAAGAAATATAAATATTGAAATAACATCGAAACTTACAACATTAAAATAGTATATAATATTAATATATAGAATAAATATTTCTAAATCTATAACTAGTACGCGAAAAGTCCTTTAGATGTAATGCATTTTGTCATAACAATATTATACAATCGTCAGTCTGTTATTATGAAAGTGACTCGCTATGACAAAAAGTATCTTAATTGTTATTACTTTTTCAATATTTGCTCAATAATAAGCGTAAGTAATAGATTTACATTTAAAATTTATGTATAGCTAACAATATTAACTTATTTGCTTAGCTGTTATTAGGTTATAGTAAATTAACATAAATTCAACTTACTTCAATTTCGAGAGCTTTAGCTTGAGTAGGTAAATAATTTTAATTCATGGACGTCTTAGCTTTATGAATAAATAAATATATCGACCAGTCTATTTTCATTGCAAAACATGACTTATTTGCACTGTAGGTAAAATGGAACAATTTAATGTAGTTACAGTTAGCAAATGTTGACCCTGTGTCAGTCGTGGACTGCGGCCGAGGCAGGCAGCCTCGGGATCAATTTCTATCTACGTAATTTAGAATCTACGCTCTACGCACGTAGTTGATTTAGGCACTGCCTACCTAACTAAATATTACCGAAATATACGGCTCTCACTAACTACTCTCCTATCTAATCAAATGTATAATGTGATCTCCATTACGAAATTTGGCAGTTACGTTTCCAGGATAAGACTAATGGGATGAATAATTTACAGGGGAAAATTCGATTGCACCATCTCTATACTAAATTGGGCGAGTCCACTAAGCTACGTCTACGAGATTATCGATAGTAGGTCACGCCACCAGCGATGGATCCGGCGACCGGCGGAGAGTACAAAACGAGGTCGCGTCTGCACTTGACGCGAGGCGCGGCGACAGTGTGCCGCGCGAGCGCGAGCAGCTGCAACGTCGGCGAGAAGGCACAAAGAGGGGAGGAGGGACGCGGCGGCGGCTGCGTCGCGGCGGCAGCGGAGCCGGCGCCGCCGCGTGCAGTCAGAGCGGGAAGCAGCGCGATGAGCGCCGCGGTTCACTCGCGCCGCGCCGCCGCCTCATCGCACCTCCGGTGGACCGCACGCTGATCGCATCGCCTTCGCTGGCACCACTGCGACCTCCGCCACAAAGCCGCTCCGGCTCAATCGGCTCTAACTTGTGCATCGACGGACGACTTGAGAGCCTCGCACTTCCCGCCGCCGGCGTGGACGCAGCTCGCTCCAGTGACTCATCGTCATCCAGATCAATGCGTCCCAGCCTCAGAGCCAGTGAATACTCCGCTCGTTCGATAACACTTGGCGGCTCCTCTTCGATGACGGTCGTGTCAGCCAAGGTTGAATCTGCCGTCGCAGATTCGGCACGAGGTGACTCGGTCACGCCCAAGATGGAGCCTCTAGTGTCACCCGAAGATGGCGAAGCATCAGGTGCAGTGCGTCTCGGCGTTGTGAAAACCGAGTCTGAGGCCCAGCTGCGCGATTCGGAGTTCTGACGCAACGTTTCATCTGTGCTTCTCTGGGAGGTTCGTCGGCTGTTTCGCGGGCTCTCGTCGTCAATGGCGCGAAAGTCCAAGGCACTCAGATCCACTGGACAGACTCGACGCCGGAAGCTATCACGCCGGAACGATGGTCGATGCGATGAGAACGCTGCATCGTAAAGCTCGCATATGCTGGTTCTATCCGAATGGGGCTCCTCGTAAAGTGTTAGATTGCGCGTCTCGGTTGCGTCGGAGGGAGTTTCATCACGATTCGAAGTCACTTCGCTGTGTTCAGATATGTCAAAGGTGAAGCGCGTATCGAATCGGTCAGGACTGAGCAAAGGAGCTGATCTCGAGCAGTCCTCATGGTGCTCGATGTCATCGGTCTCGAGTGGCAGTGGATGCAGGACAGAGTGGTGCGGTGACGCATCATCCGAGTCGGTAGACCGGTCGGAAGGCTGCGCGTGACACATGTGCCGCCGGCCTAGCGCTGGCTGCGAGCCGCACGGCGTACGCCGGCAGCACGTACGTTCATGTCGCACATCAGATCCACTACTGCCCGTTGATTTAGAGTGAGGAGGGCGCCTTCTTCGGCCGTCCTCACGACCGTACAGCGAAGTGAATTCCTCCGAGCAAAACTTTTCAAAGAGCTCCTGCGAGCTGAGCCTGGTCGACCCAGTGGCGTTGTAGAACGCTTCCGTCGGCGAGCGCTCAGATCGCTCGTACAGTGCGCTGGAACTCGCCCTTTTGGATTTATCCATGAGTCCGAACTTGTATATCCGAGGCAGGCGACGCTCGAACACTCCCTGTGAGTGGGCGCGCGCCGGACCGCGAGGCGCAGGCGGCGCGTCGCGTCCCTCGAGCGCGCGGTCGGAGGAGCCGGCGCGGGCGGGCGGCTCCGGCGGCGGCCGCTCGAGGAACATCGGGGGGGAGACGAGCTCCGGTTCATAGTCGTCGTCATCGTCATCATCGTCGGGAGCCTCACCGGAGGGACCGGAGCGCTCGAGCGATGAGCGCGCGCAGTCGCACTCGTCCTGTTCGTCGCTCACGTCGCCTTCGTCGAACGAGGGCGCACGGGGACCCCGGCCGAACGCACGGCGGCGCTCGTCGGCAGCGGCATCCTCGTCCTCGAGGCGGATGGAGCGGCGAAGTGGTGGGCGGTCACGGCGAGGGCGGCGCGGCGCCTCTTCGGTGGCAGCGTGCGGCAACGGCGGGCGCACGGAGGCCGGCAGCAGGCGGTCGAGCGAAAGGCCGCGCCGCGGCTGCCGGGCCTGTTGCCGCCGCTCGCGCGCACCCGTCGGGCTCGTTTCCTCCGGCGTCGTAGGCAGCGCTGCGCCACGACCAAACTCGATGAACCAGAGCTCGTCCTTCAGTTCGCACTCTCACTTCTTTTCGTTCATATCCTTATTTAAGTAATGCAGCACGTAATGGAGAACGAGATCGTAGCAGTATTTGTACTCGGTCTGTGGAGAAAAACGTTTCGAGTCACGGATGAGGAAACTTTATTTACTTAAGTACCCTTTGTTACAGATCCTTACCATGTTCTCCACCAGTTGCGGTCGATGTCGACGCACTGTCTTCACAGCTTGGAAGACGTCCACCTCGCCGTGCTGGATGACTTGCTCGATGCAAGCATTCGCGGCGCAGTACACTCCAGCACGACTTCGGCCATCTCTACAATAGCACATTTTGTAAGAAAATCATTGAAAACGTATACGTCGATATTGTAGAGAAGTTAATTAAAACTTACGGTGAGACAACGCAGACGGGTCCATAGTCAGTGCGCTGTCGCCAGCGCTCGACCATGTTCATAAGCTCGACCAGCGAGTTGGTAGAGGAAGGCACCTTGTGACCCATCGGCCAGCATGTCAGTTGGAATAGTTGAACAGTTTTTGTCGGAGCTTTGACACCGGCCATCAGTTCCGTAAGTGAAATGATCTGCGAAATCACATAGAAAGTCAAACTCTGCAAGAGGTACGAAAGTATCTCAGTTTCTGTACTTTCTTAGCTTTTGGATAGTATGTGCGCTTTACCTTTTTACTGATTCTAAATATCCATGTCTTGATATTAGTGTAGTGATTGTGTGATACGTGATCTATCGTGAAAACTGGCCCATATTTCTTTGAATGACGTCCCTCAGGCCAAAACGGAGGGAATTGTTGCTGCAAAAAAACAACGATCAAGAAATCCGGAGTATTTGACTCAAAACACGAGAATATAGATTAGGTACAATAATAATTTAATAGTTAATAGAATAAACTAGAAACTTACTGAGTTTTTAGGAGGTACGCATAATACAACAACCGCAGCGCACTCATAGTCATAAACTAACGACCAGAACTCCCCTTGGGTTCTGACGAGAGGCCATTCTGTGACAATGTATTCTCGAGGCTTAGTATAACCCTGAAATTTAAATGGGATCTATAAAAAAGCTGCTGCTTTACTTGGCTAGTATAAGGGTACAAAAACACTTTCAATCAAAAAGCAACCTTAGTGATTTAATTTGAATGCTTCTTTTACTCTCTATGGTAAGCACTTACGTCCACAAACACTGCGTTGATGTAATCTGTAAAACTGTTCCCTTGGAAAGATGTCAGGTACGGACGAAAGTTATCGGCTGAAAATAAGAACAATCATTTTAGTTTCAACAATACTTTACGCCATGAAAGTAATCATATCATACTGATATTATACAGATGAAAGTTTGTATGTGTGTATCTTTGTTACTCCATCATGCTCAAGTGGCTGGACGGATTTGGATGTTTGGAATATAGATAGCTTATCTACTGGATTAACACATAGGCTACTTTTTATGCACGGGTGAAACCGCGGGCGCAGCTAGTAATTGATAAAATTTAGCTTGTTCATAATCGGCACTTTTCCGTGGTGTACCTATTGAGTTCTCTTGGGTGGACCATAGCAAACATTTCCCCAATACGACCTAATTAGTACGCTATAAAATTAAGTTTCTTGCATTTCATTTACTTTACAAAGTTGTATATCCCTTTGTTAAGATCATTGTGTAATAAATCAATGTTGTTAAAAAATATCTGAGCGTATAAAATTATCAACTTACGAGGAACAACCAAAACATCCCTGTTTTTCTCCCTATTATCTCCTCTATGTCCTCCAGCGCAGTCTCCTATCGTGAACCTTGGCGTCTGCTTGCAGATTTGCTGATACTCCTTTTGGTACTCATTAAGCTTGGAGACAGGATCTCTTTGGGATTTCTGCTTCAGTCTTTGAGAAAGTTCTGAGACAGGGAACCAGGATATTCCACACACAACGTGTTCTTCTAACGTATCGTACACAAATTTGTATTGTTCCTGTAAATTAATTGAATGTTACTCCTATGGCTATTAAATTTATCATCCCGATAGCCTTCTCTTAGTTGGAAAGGCGATTGTTTGAGCGAATATTTACCTCGTTCTCAATAAGGCCTTTCCTGGATTGCCTCAGTTTCTTCAAGAATCCAAATACGTCAAAGCAGTCTTCTTCCTCAGCCAACTCTAGATTTGCATCGATTGCTAGATACACTCCTGATCTGCCTCCACCATCACTATGGGAAATAATAGATGTTTGTTGAGGAAAAATACATACCTAAGAAATGAATTCACTGTAGTCTTCCAAAGCCATCAATGGTAAGGTGTTAAGGGTAGAAATATTTTAGAATCTGAAACTTACTTGCAGTGCACGATCATAGGTCCAGCAGCCGGGTTCGTGGCCAACCTCCTTCCTACCACCGCCCTGACGCGTCTCCTGAACTCGAGGAGTGCGTTGCTGAACGGACACGTGTGGGAGTGCCACTGAGTGTAGTGGAACTGCAGGATAAACCGTTCTTCTACCACTACCTGTAGAGAGAACACTGTGTTATATGTAACATTACAGAGAGACCAACGCTGTGTTTCATTTTTAAATTTGAAGTATCTACAAGCAATGGGTGTTGCTATTCTTACCTCTTTCTCAGTTCTATAGAGTCTGAAGGTTCGTATGTGGAAATTGGCAAGCTCTTCCTCTTGAACAATACCAACGCTGATGTCTCCATACGTTTCATCCTTCTCTTTATTCGGTGGCCAGTACTGCACGCACATTACCTGGCCAAAAAACCATAGTCACAAAGTCGTAGTCACAAAAAACTTAGTTTTTACTTCAAAATTGAGCTGTGAAGAAATAAAAAAACCATTTTGCGTGAATCCACTTGGATCCGGTCCATAGATGATACAGTTGACGACATTGTTTTTCTGTCCTCTGTATTTTTTGTTAAAATAGGTTTATGTAATAAGGCAGCAGGATCTTGTACCTACTTAAGTCGATAAGATTACCAATATAATAAATTAACCACACTGTAATGTAGCTCTTTGTAAACTATCTGGTAGGCGCTAAGTACAAATGTATGAAGCATACTTCGAATTTAAAAAATAAAATACTAATGAAAGGTGGTAGGACTTTTACAAGGTGGTAGGACTTGTCTACAAAGTTCGTCTAGGTAGATACCACCGCTTTGCCAGTTATTCTGCCGCCAAGCAGTAGCGTGCAAGCACTACTGTGTTCCAGTTAGAAGGGCATTGTAACTAGTGAAATTACTGGGCAAATGAGACTAGGATCTGATCTCACAGTTTATACTGTGTGACGTCGAACAACGCAGTGCAGTGTCACGCGAAACTTTATAATTTAGAGTTCTGAGTGACACAGCAACTGTTATGGGCAACCGTGACGCTTCACATCAGGCGAACGTCTAAGGTCGGATTTCACCGTTACAAATAAACGCGATCAATTCAAACTAAACTCAGTTCAAGCTTGTGACTGAGTTTAGATCAACAATTTTCATTTCACCAACATAAACAGAACTCAGTTAGAGCCTAAGCGAGTTCAAACTCTGAACGCCCAATTTTCGGCGTTTAACTCGCTGAACGAGTTTAGATGGTTTTGACAGGTTTTGACTGATTGCCCCTGTCAAACATCACAAACATGACATTTGCCTTTAATTATAGACAATATTCTCTGGTTTATAAAATGGTACTCTGTGATATTCTTGTTTTGCGGCCTTAAACTTGGTTTCCACAAACGCGATCAAAATGTTTCTGGTGAAATTTGTATGATGTAAATCTAGATCAAAACCAACATTTAAACCCGTTTATCCAGAACTTAGTTCTATTAAACTCGTTTTGTGATACGAACGGTGAAATTGGCCCTAACTCGTCACGTTTACATAAAAAAGCTCACAGAAGAAGAACGAATGATAAGAAAACAAAAGACGATAAACCAATGTCACAATATGTTTATTATACACCGTAGACAACAGTAATTGGAGCAATGAAACCCAGTGTCCTCGACAACTTGCAATGAATGTAATCAACAGAAAAATACGAGACATTGTAAACCTATTTCCAATCTTCTTCGTGGAGATACAACCCTATTACTACAGTAGATTTATGTGGACAGTACTGAAGCTTGCGTAATTGGAGAGCTCGGAGAAGAAAGTACCTTACATTGTAGAGCATTTTGTCTATGTTTCTCTTTGGAGAATTCAGTCTTTGTTATAATTCGTCTATAAAGAAGAAGCGTTACTTTCACAAAGTATTTTAATAATATAAACTGCACGTAGGTATGTGTTTAAAGGTTATAAATAACTTGTATCAGGAATAAAGTCGAATTAAATATTATTTAATATTTACACACTCCTTGCTGCTAAATCAGTCCAACCACTGCTTAAAGACCGGCCTACTGTAAAAATCATAAATCGTACACCAAATGGTTTAAATGCTTGAAATATGGATTTTCCGTCCCCTCCATAACTCGTAGGAATCGAATAAAGTTCCCCGATAGTTTCTTAAAAGGTCAGAATCCGTTTGATATTGACTTTGCGAATTTATGAGGAAACGGTGAACGGTAAAAGCGGAAATGTGAGGTATATTTCCTGTTCCTATGTCGGTGGATGACGTAGAGTGACCAAAATGGTTGGTAGTGATGTTCCTCAGAGCATAGACTAAAGCAAAGAGAGATCATCAAAACGATATTATATTTGTACTGCTCACATGTATCGCTACGTCAGTGGCGAAGGAAAGAAACAAACATATAGTAACTAGCTACGCTTGCGATAAGCACCGTACCATTTTTTCGACTCGAGTCAACTGTTTTTTCTAACGCTTGACAGATAATCAAGTTCTCTCTATGCTTTAGTCTATACTCTAAGGGATGTTCTTGCAATCTGCTACTAATGCCAATCAGTCTAAGTACGGACTTATCTGTCAGGTTTCTCGTATAAGTTTGTCAAACTTGTCAATCAAATACTGTAATCTCATTGGTTGAAGACAGCCGATGATCAACTGGCCACCAATGAGCGTTCAGTATTGGTGTGCCAAGTTGACACGTATATAACATACAACCGAGAACTCGGGAAAGTGTTGCTTAGCTAAGTTTTATTTTAATAGACTTTAGCACAGATGGGCATTAGTATACATATTATTGCCCGTCTGCTCTAAAGCTTAACGGCTCCTAAGTCTTATCCATCTATGACGTACCTACTGTTACGCATTTGGGGACGTCCTAGAGAGATAAGTGCGAACTTAGGAGCTCTCAACTGTCAACGGGCATAATTCCGGCTAGCTTATTACATAAAGTTTGCAACAGGCGTTAATTTCGCAATCAATGCTGTCAAAGCTGTCAAACGTCACTGTGGCAGAGCAGAAAGCGGTCAAGCGCTAGATCACCGACTGTCGGACAATGAATGAACTAAAAAGTGCATTATTTTGTTTCCATCTATTGCTGTTCTGTTGCTAGTGGCGCTAGTATCAAGGGTCAAAGTGCATTCAGTAACAAGCGAGCGACCACGACCGATTGTTAAGTGTTTGCTATCGCTTTGCTACTGCTGGTCTTTTACTAATGCTGTTGCTTTGCTGTTGCAATTTATATAATACGGGGGCCGGTTTCTCGTACGTTTGTCAAACTCATGTTACCTTAACTTACCAAATACTGTACGCTCATTGGTTGACGACAACCGATGATCAACAGGCAACCAATGAGCGTTCAGTATTTCAAAGTTGACATTAGGTTAACTTTAACAAACGTACCAGAAACAGGGGCTTAGTGTTACAAATCTAGAGTCATGGCTGAAACAAAACACAGACATCATTATTTGCGTGTTTAACGCGACTTTAACAAAAAGAGCCGTTCTCAACTCAATTACAGTATTTCTAAGAAGTTCTAGTAAATGGATTTGGATTTTGGATATAATTATTAACAACAACAACAAACAGGCAAATGATATGATAATTGGAAGTAGCAAGAGTCGCTATTTATTTAAGTGACTACGCGAAGTGGGCCTTCTGTAAGTAGTACGTAGTCTCACTAGGTGACAGGACTTTTCTGTAAAGTTCGTCTAGGTAGGTACCACCGCTTTACCAGTTATTCTGCCGCCAAGCAGTAGTGTGCAAGCACTACTGTGTTCCGGTTTGAAGGGCATTGTAGCTAGTGAAATTACTGGGCAAACGAGACTTTATGATCTGATCTCACAGTCTAGAAAACTTTTTTAGACCGTGTGATGTCTCAGGATGACGTGCGCAATGCGCAGTCTCACGCGAAACTTTAATTTAGAGTTCCAAGTGACACTGCAATCTGTTATGGGCGGCCGTGTCGCTTAACACCAGGTGAACGACTAGCTCGTCACGTCATTCGTTTACATAAAAAAAGTAACCATATATCTATTTTATGCTAATACTATTTATCAAGTACCAATTTTCAGACTTTAATAATGTATAGTGGACTAATGTCCTTCTCCAGAATTAATATTAAGTAGTAGTTAATATATTAAGTATTAGTAGGTTATAATAAGTACTCTCGGTAGCGGTTACATATTTGAGCCGATTAGTGTTGAGACTGTGAGTCCGTGGGGACCGGGAGCTCATCGCGATTTACAAAGTTTATTCAGGTCGATGCGTCGCATGACCAAAATGCTGGCACTTATTTGGCACTACGAGTCAGCATTGCAATTCAACGGGACAATGCTGCCAGCATGTTGCTGCCTACCGGTAGTGGGCTGGAGCATTTGGACTGTCTGTAGGTCATCGTGGTTAGTACGCAGTCCAAATATTTTGCCTATAATACCTACATATTATAATGAAGTCGTGAAACATTTCTCAAGTAATATGTTAAAGCAATAGTTACCCGACGCTTAAACTAGAAAGCTGGTGCAAGGATACCACGAACGGAGCAATGCCAGTAATCCACATAAAGGTCGTTGGTCTGTCTTACGAGTCAATGATTGACCTCGTACATTAATATCCCTTAGTATTAAAATATATTCGCAGCTGTTTGCCTCGCAACCAATTACTATGATTGCCCACTGCAAAAGCAAATATTGAAAGAGGTAGCAGCGCAACAATTTCACGAGAGATCTTGGACTGAAGAATAAGTTAGACGGTGTACATGCTGCAAAGAAGGGGCCATCTCAAGTAATACCAAATAGCAAAATCAAAGTGTGACCATAGCTTAGTGTGCTAAAGTGTTCTACCTAACTCGGTCAGTTGGAAGATGCTCGTTTGGATCGCGCTGGTCAAAAAAACATAGAAGCTATAAAAATATATCTTTATCATAACGACAATCATTAGTTTTATAATTACTAAAATTGTATTAATTTTAATTACTTTGTTTAATTTTTTTAATGCAATTGAATGACGTGACGATCTAGTCGTTCACCTGATGTTAAGCAACACGGCCGCCCATAACAGTTGCAGTGTCACTCGGAACTTTAAAACAATAAAGTTTCGCGTGACACTGCACTGCGCACGTCATCCTGAGACATCACACAGTCTAGTAATCAGATTACTAGACTGAGAAATCAAATTATAAAGTCTCATTTGCCTTGTAATGTCACTAGCTACAATGCCCTTCAAACCGGAACACAGTAGTGCTTGCACACTACTGCTTTGCGGCAGAATAACTGGCAAAGCGGTGGTACCTACCTAGACGAACTTTGCAGAAAAGTCCTATATCCTATATTAGTATAGTATAGTAGTTTTCAATCAAGATTATAATATAAGTAATAGTATTAGAATGTTCTAATTCAATCAATACGAACGTATTGAATACGTTCTAACTTCTGACTTACCACTCAAAACCACTTAAATGTAATATGAACTATTGAAACTCGTGTAAGTAATTCCTTGTCCCAAGCACTCCTATTTCGAGTTATCTACTTTCCGCCACCGGGGAACCATAATGGATGTTACAAAGGTTCATTTCTCTGGTGTCTGCTCTAAATTGTCTTAGACTGGGAGCAAAATTAATAGAAAGAAAAATGTGGCTTGCCCGGAGCTCTTCGCGTTGATTAAAAGTACAGCTGTTTACTACTATGGATAGTCGTTAAGAATCTTTTTGTTTTGTTGTAGTTTGTTTAAAGGAAAATGAGACGTTTTATTAAAAAAAAAACTAGTTCCACTTCTGTTACTAGATGGCGTAGTAAGTACATAGTTTAAACCTTGCAAACCACAGAGTGGTTTAAACATAAGTAAATGCTTATGCCCATTTTCGACAAAGATCCCTAAACTACACCCTAACTAAGAATCCCTTTGGCTAAGGGCCCCTTAGATTTGACCCTTACCTAAATAAATTTTCACATCGCTGAGTGACACTTAAATTGTAAAGTGACAGTTTATTCTTTTCTACGGTTTCCAAATACCGTACGTTGCCGATTTTCATTATTTTGTTTATATATTTTAGAGAATAATTGTCAAAAATACAAGCAACATGCTTTATTGATATTGGCATTAGAGTTTTTAATATATTATGCATCCGAAAAAATTAAAACAAATACATTTTCTGGCACTATGCGGGTAGACATAGTTGCCAAATACAATTGAAAAAAAACTGGCGTTTTGATATTGAGCCTGCCACTTAACACTAAGGGGTCAAGCTTCGGCCCCGTAAACTTAGCGGATCCCTTAAGCTTTAGGTGTCCCTTAATCACCGGTGAAAACAAAATTACTGTCAGATGTCACTTAATATTTTTAAGGGTCCTTTAAAATTTGGGGATCCTTGGTGAAAATGGGCATTAGACTACCTAAAAGGAAATGTCAAATTCAGTTATGTAAGCCACGAGTACATTGTCTGTAGTATCTCCTAAGTAGTATGTGGTGCAATCTTAACAATTTTTTATATTGTAATATCTCAAATAAAAAAATGCGTTTGTGTGCTTTTGTAACATGCACTAATAAAGAAGTTCATAGATTTCCCACTGAAGAAACTATGTGTCACTGTATTATACAGCCAGGAATGCGCGACCATATAATGCACGGATGATCTGTGGTCTATGCTTGAAACAGTGACAGTGAAAGATTTTGGTAAAGCCACATGTGGCGCCATCTATTGGGTCATACGTAAAATACAATTACTTTTTTTAATAAAACGCCTCATTATGGAAACATCGCCGTTGTATTTGTTAACTTCTTTGCCAACACAGATCATGTTCTTGAGTGGAAATTGCATACTTTGCATAAGCTTTGCACTTTTGTGTTTGAGATTGTTTTTTCTCTGTACAAACTTTGCAAAGCTTGGATGTGGAAAATTTCTCGCATTTATCTATCTAGGACATACCTAAATGCGTTGCAGTACTTACGCCATAGAAAGTAAAGTGCAAACATAAGAGCTGTTAAAATTAAGTGCAGACGGGCATAACAGACAAATCGTGTTTTTCCATCGAATTTTCCTTGTTCTACTATCTGATTTGCTCTCTCGTCCAATTAGGTGTAAGCTAGTGTTGCCAACCAGAATAAACAATTGAACAAACTTAATTTCGAATAATAGGAGTAAATAATAAATTCCCGATTCCTAACAATGTTGGTTCAATGTAGGAATATTTACTTGTTCACTAGCAATATCGCTCGCTTGTGTCAACGAAACTTTGCCGCTGAAACATAGCGCGCCATCAAGTCGTATGCATGTACACCATACGAAGCTTTTAGGTTCAGTTGCTTGCAAGTATGGAAGCATGAGGCATGCAGCCGCTCTAAGTGGTGCTCTATGGGTGAAGCCTATGTTCAGCAGTGGATGTCTTTAGGCTGATGACAATGATAATGAAAAAATGTTACTGCTCAGCTATTCTCACCAAATCCAGAGCACAGTAAGGTTGAAATCACTGTTAATGCCTCATGGCATGACCTGGGCCTCCGATTCATCACTATCATCATCAGGCTGAAGGCGTTCACTGCTGAACATAGGCTCACCCATAGAGGGCTCATAGGACGCTGATTAAAGTGTACCATAATGATAAAGATTCCATGTATCAATTAATGAAGTTACCTAAACATACTATGACTGGAAGTTATAAACAGTTATTGGGTAAGAAGATGGATTTTCCGTTCTCGAGAAATGCATTACCGTACTCAAATAAAGATAGCACTTTGCTGGTTAGTTGAAGGATGATAGATTAAACTAAAACTATTACCGAGTGAGTAGGTATTAAGTATAGCTTTAATATACGACAAACAAGCCGCGTCGTACAAACATTGACTTTGGAATTCATTTAGTCCACTTAAACAGAAACACCTTAGATGGTTTATTCCATACGTGAAATCGCCGGCACGAGTAGCGTATGAGCTATATAGAAATGGACGTATTATTCGCTCGAGAAACCGTTTAACCAATGAACGAACGTGCGGATAACGTCATAAACCTTTGGTTGCGTCAAAGAGGTATATGTACTACGTAATAGAGAAGCTATGGGAAGCATAAATAGTTGCCATTTTTGATATAACTAAAGTAAAATCCCCTACAGCGCTTTACGAGATCGTCTAACCAACGATCCTAACACGCAGCGCTAGTGCTTGTAGGTTGTATTGTTCGGTCAGTGTTCGTTCATTCTGACAATATGGCTGCCGCCACGCGCTCTGGCGCCATTGTAAATCGTCAAAATAATATTTTATTTAGGTGTATTTTGTTCCAAATTCTAAACTTATTGTTTAAAAGTGATTCCGTCGCGTTTGTTTGTTTACCCGACTGGTTTTTGTAGTATCTAAGCACGCACGATGGCATTTTCGGATCATAATTTTTAGTGCAATAGACGTGTAGTCGCTTTGAGTGCCGAGGTTCGTATGAGCGAGAAGACGCTGGCCGGCTTATTTGCAGTGGTCGACAGTTCAAGTTAGAAATGTGCTGTCTAGTGTATACATAGAAGTCTTTGAGTTGCGTATAAATTGGTCAAACGCTATCTCGAGAGAAGAGATACCTATGTTGATTTCTACAGCTCATGCCTGTATTGGCTGTGCAAATAGATAATTTATAGCCTTTGGTAAGATCTAGGTTGCTTAAAACGTAGTTATAGATGTCACATGATTATCTCGTAGCAACAAGCTGCAAACGAGGAAGATGGTGTACCTTGATGAAGTCGAAAGTCTTGGTCAGCATGACGATAGCAGCTGCGCGTTCCTGCCAGATCATCCGCCAGAAGCAAACTACGGTGTCCTCGGTCGGGCCCTGGGTGACGATGTACGCGTTTGGCTTTAATATACTCTGTGGACAAAGAAAAACTTTAAAGCCACTTAGATACTATTGTAAGTTTTTATTATTTTTTACTCAGCGCCATCTAGCCCCAAAATATAGCTTGTACTATGGGAACCAGACAACTGATAGAAATACTTAGATACTTTGTTGTTTGTAAATACATACATAGATTACAATATAACACCTAGACACAGAAGAAACACCTATTTTCAACACACATGTTTGTCCTGGATGGGAATCGAACCCACAACCTATAGTTCAGAAGGCAGAGCTACTACCAACTGAGATGACAGGCCAGTCAAAGTTTGTTTTTATGGTATCGCTACCCGTAAAAAGTCCTTAGAAAGCAACAGCGTTATCACGTTATAAAGTCTCACTATCAGTGTTTTTTTCACTCTATACAATAATGTCCTTGGATTCATAGGGACTAACATAGACTGCATCATTATCTGCGAGGCGGTGATGACGCAGAAGGAGGCTGCGGAGCGGGGAGGATGGTCCCAACTCTGATCCGCTCCAGTGCAGACAGACCGGGAGACGGAGGAGGCGTTTCGCGCGCCTTCTGCATCCTCCGTAGTGGGGTCAGCGGCGGACTCTCCACCGTTCTCATACTGCCCCACACATCTGGTGGGTAACCGAGGTGCACAGACGCCCGAAAGGACCTACCGCCGGGGCGAGATAGTGAATGCTATCTCGGCCCATCCTGGCAGCGGATGGATCACGGGGGGGTTTTAGTGGGTTCAAGTCCCACATACCATCACCCCCGTGGTAGCAGGGAAGTGCGAAAGCATTTCCCCCCCCAAAAAAAAGACTGCATCATTACTTTCATCAGGTAAGATGTTATCATATTATGTGAGCACATTCAAGTATTAATTTTTTTACACGTGAAACGTTGTCTGTTTCTTTGTTCATGTGTGTGGGTTTCATGCCAAAACTGCAAAGCAATTTAGATGACACTTTGCACAAAGGTTATTTATTCTACCGAGACAAAAATAGGATACATGTAAGGCTAACAAATTTGAGTTCCTTTCGGAAAACAGAATTCGGATATTTTGCTTATTTTCGTTTGTGATACATAAATATTTGCTTTACCGCCGATATACTTGCCCAGACCTTTACGGACAGACAGAAATTATTGTTCCTGCTTGTCCCCTCATGGGATAGGACACGGGGACAGATAAAAACAACTACCCAACCTTGCTCAATAATTGGGTTCATAAAGTCACATCAACATTACCTCTAGCTAGACCATAAAAATTCCCAAGAGGTCAATCCGAGTAAATGACCTTCAGAAATCCTGTTGCTGGCCATAAAACACCAGAACAGTGGCTGACATTGGTTTTATTAAGACATTTTATGGGCCAATAAAGTTTAATGACCTTCATATCTTATAATATTATGAAGTAAGCAGATTGAATTCTATTTCTTGGCATGGCGACGTGATAATGTCTCTTAAAACGAATAAATTTAAAAATATTATGCACTTAATCAAAGATTCAATTTGACTCTTTGTTATGGGTTTTTTGAATTTTTTGATTAAATCCTCATTTTGTACTCTATGAACCTCTGAGCTCAAGGTATTCAATAAATAAACGAATTAACCAACGACGAGTCGTAAAGACCGTTCTTGGCTAAAGAACCTATATATAACCTAGGGGATACCGTCTGTACTAATAATTTCATTATTCATAATTTCATTTCACATACCTCATTTTTAATAATGATGAAATTTATAATGGTGGTTATTTATAAATAACTTTGTTCATAATAGTTACTTTTTATATTGATCTTTTCTTATACAATTTATTCAAATAATGTTTAAATTTATTAAAAATTATGTTATAATGTTAATGTTAAGAATTTTTTTATCATACTTTTTTTTATTATAAATTTCATTACTTATAATTTCATAATAATCAGCATTCATAATTGTATTGTTCATAATGACTTTTTCATATTTTTTAGTTAACATAATAATAATTTTGAGGTAGTTAAATCATTATATACATATGCATGTATACCCTAAAGATACTAAGATACTAGTCTAAGGCAAAGTCATAAATAGGTGCGACGACGAGCGAAGCGAGGAGGAGCGTTAGGTTAACTGTGACCACACGACGCACGAGCCGAGCGAGCGAAGCGAAGCGTAGCGAGCGTGCCGCGGCAGCGGCCGGCGAAGTGCCAGAAGTCACTTATCCTTATATTAAAAAATTACAGAAACCATCTATATTAAGTTTCAGGTTACCGTTATTTGATTTAAATATTTTACACGTGTTTTTATTAGACATTTCAAGTTATTTATTAAAATAATGCACAAAGTTCACCAACAACACCAAAATCAACATAACATGAGAAAATATAAGTTATTTTACAATTACCCACAGTCCACACGTTAATTTTGTTTGTTTTGACTGGATGAAGTGCCTGCATAGATTGAAGAGCAAATTGGCTTGCCGTACTACGTTTTTATAACTGATTAGGATATATATAACAATCAACAGTTCCAGTCACATTAATTTACAGTATTATTGATATTTTGTTTTATGCTTAAAGTTAGTTATGGTAAAAGAACATTATAAATTTGTACTGTTATGTTATATACGCCTTATGAGTTTCATTCTTATAAATTTGGATTATTATTAATTTTGATTTATAATAAAGAAAATTAGATGTAGTGAAAGTATAATAAATCACATTATGTGAAATGATGATTATAAGTAACATTTTTATTTGTAACAAAATTATGACAAACGATTTTATGAGTTTCGACAGTGAACCATAACCTAGAATATAATCTGAGAGTTTTTAAGGCTAGAGTGAACCGGTATCTTCTAGGCAAGCATGCTCCATCGTCGACCGCGTCGTCACTTACCATCAGGTGAGACCGTGGTCAAATGTTAGCCTATCGTTGATGATAAAAAAAAAAAAAAAAAAAAAACCTAGAAAGCACAGAATTCCCACTAGCTAAAAAGGCATGGTTATTTTGAATCAAATTCTTATTATGAGCACGATGCTGTAGTACAGTAATTTTGACGTCTTCTAATTTTTTTCTGTACAACTTGACGTCTCCGCTACTAGTAATTGCGATAAACTAATTTCAAATTTTTATCATGATTTACTTATTAGGTTTATAATATTTTCTTATCACGGGACCAAAGCTTGGAAAATCTTGTAATAGTAACCGAAGCCCGCCGGATCAGTATGTAATGAAAGGAGCATTTTACTATCCCTAGCCACAAGATAGGAAACCAATGGAGTACTAGAAAACATGTTTGTAGAAATACTCACGCCGGACACAGGAGATAATGCACAGCTCTGATTGGTCGACAGGTTGACACACAGTGTTAGCAAGATTTACACTATAATTCTTGCTATATTTTGCCTTTTTGCTGTAGTTTATTAAATTTGAATAGTTAGTCAAATAAACATTATTAATGTAGTTAATAGATAGTGTAACTGATGAACTGAAGTAATTTTTATGAATTAAATGTGCTAAAGGTCAGGTTTATCAGCATACAATAGGATAGTTTATGCCCGTAGTCCAGCTGCGGACTCATACAAATTGTTCTATGACGGGCGAAATGTCAAACCCAAATTTATAAGTTATAAATTGGCGAAACTTACTCTTGGCATTAAATCATTAGGTAGGAAAAATCACGGGTCGTAGTTGTACGCAAGCAATTAGTCGTTCAAAGTAGTCTATGGGAGGCCTATTTTCAGCAGCGGACATCTTCTGGCTGATGTATTGTAATGATATTGACTTAGCAGAATGCAAATGAGAAGTATGCCTTATACAGCAACGTGTTCGCGAAGTGACGGAAGCGGTATTCGCAGTCATGTAGGTTAATAGTCTTTGGTTCTAATGGACTCCCATGAATAAGTGAATTTTATACGCATTATAGGGGACAAAGTAGGGATAAGTAAGGCTACAGTAAAACTGATTTTAATGGAAAATCCACAAAAGCCACTCTAAGTGAAAAAAGAAGCATTGATTTTAGTACAAAACCTTGCATACACTCAAACCCCACATCATTTAACTACCTACGTAAAATAAGGTTTATAAATTAGTTGAAAATAAGGCCGATAGTGGCATTTTTTGTGCATTTTTTTACTGTACATGAATCATTATTATTGTTATAGCGTTTGAGCTGAGGTTTGACTGTAGCATGTGCACTTCGCAATCTTACGGCACCGGGTTCGATCCTCGGTCCTGCACCAATGACTTATCTAGTAAGTTATGTGCAGTTTCGATGCCATCACTCCCTGCTTCGGAGAGCACGTTAAGCCGTCGGTCCCGGTTGTCATAAGAATATCTATGGCAATCGTTACTCGATCTAACCATCCCTGTTACTGGTTCCTTATGGGTTGCGAGGTCAGATGGCAGTCGCTCGTGTAATTCTGGTAGCTCGCCGCTAAAGGTTAGATTGAGAGCCGACCCCAATAACAAATGGGAAAAGGCAAAGAGGATGATGATAGCGTTCGACTGAGGATGCCCGAGAAAAACGGTTTGTTCTCAGTTGTTCCTTTGAGCTTCATTTTCCGCCTTATATTATTGTCTAGATCTAAGCTTGTTCTACAAAGTATATTCAACCCAGGTACAGGTTTTTATTGTTTTCGACCAGTAAAACATTAAAAACTTGACTATACCACAGATAATATAATACTATATACTACATATACAATAAAGGACATTACTATTATCTATTAGGTACTCTAAATTATAAAACAATGTGATGGTAATAAAACCATTTGCAAAGTTACATTAAAACAAACAAGTATAGACAGTTCATCCGTCCACTCAGTAATACTTTGCGTCTGATACTGTCCATCCAAAAGTTATCTGGAAGAGATCGCTGTTAGCGGTGGTGGTCACAATGGGTGACCTTATACCCATTGTGACACTAGTTTGTAAGGTTTCTTATATACTTGTATATATAATTGGTAAGACATTAAGGTGGAACGTTTCACTAGCGCGGCAAATTTTTAATTTTCTTGCGTTCTTTTCCCAATAATAGCTTAATTACTAAACGTGATTACATTAAAACTGATCTAACGTAAAGAAATAGAATGTATCAACAAATTACGATTAAAAATATCTCCTAGATATCATTGGCATAGCGACAAATGGCAATAAACAAATTTCGTCTTAGTTTTTCAGTCTATTGTCGCCATTTGTAGCTAAACCAATGATATGTAGGTGATACTTTTAATTGTAATTTATTAATACATTCTATTTATTTGCGCAAAATTAGTTTTAGTGTAATCACGTTGAGTAATTAAGCTATTATTGGCAAAAGAACCCAAGAAAATCTGAATTTGCCGCGCTAGTGTAACGTCCCACCTTAACAAGTTGTGTATCTATCTAGTAGTAGAATCAACTACTCTATTTGTGTTCGAACCAACATGCCACAAAAGATTCTAAATAATATAATTATAGATAACAATCCAACATCCAACAAGGCTGTCCAACTTTGCGTCACGTTGGGGACAAAGATTGCCTCTCAAAAAGTACTCTAACGTAAGTGGTTTCGCGTCCGTATACCGTCAATGGCACGTCACACACCTGCAATCCAAAAGCGATCCATAACAAAAGCCTTCCATTTCCGACAAAACTGTTCAAAATCAACTTCTACCCAAGTTTTCTATATAGAACCCTTTTCCATTACCCATCCCGTCGTACTTACGTTGCGTTTACAATTGTATAAATCCCGTAACGCGTTCGCAAAAGCGTCCGAATACGCGGATCGTCTCACGTACACGCGTAACGATTGTACGAATCGGCGAGGAAGGGTTCCGAATCAAAAGGTGCGTAACTTAGCCGGTTTATTGGGAAAGGAAATATCCGATTGTGAAGTCACTTAGGCGGGGAAACCTTTATTGGCTGAAATGTTTCGCAAGTTTTTTGTGCGGTGAATCTGTATTACACGGAATTAAATAAGTTTTACTGTAGAGTATCTTGTAGATTTGTTTATGTTTGATTATGCTTATAGCTTTGAATTGTTTTGAGTTTCAGAGCTAGGTACTCTATTTTTGAATGCTTTCTAAAATTGCAGAAGTGTAAAACAATCTATAAACTTTAATCTATAACATCTATAACAATATTATAAAGAGGAAAAATTTGATTGTTTGTTTGACTGTTTGATTGACTAGGCTCCGAAACTACTGAACCGATTTGAAAAATTCTTTCACTGTTGGAAAGCTACACTATCCTCGGATGACATAGGCTATATTATATTTAAAAAACATAGGGATCCTTACTAAAATTCCAGTAATGTAACCCAAGGTGCAAAAAAATTACCTAAAATATTCTTAACATTGCGTGCTTTGCGAAAACAATTATACCCGTGCGAAGCCGGGGCGAGCCGCTAGTATAATATAAAACCAAATGCACATATGTATTTTCATCTTGATTTATTTCTATTTGACGAACTAATTTAGTTCAGTATCGTAGCATTTTTTTCGCAATGTATTGTTACAAATTTCAACCCGCCGCCGCTACTTCGGATAACGTTTTAGTTCTTGTGTAAACTATAGCTTTGGCGGAATTGACAATAATCATACCAGACTCTGTTTTCTCAGATTTCTATTTTTAAATTTTTGTTTATATCTAAATAGGCCTGCATTTGACCGCAGTCTCACCTGATGGAGACGACGTGGTACATGCTTGCCTAGAAGATCTATTCACTCACGTCTTGAAGAGCTCCGGATTGTACTTATCGGGAAACAAAGACGCTGGTAAATAAAGTGTCCATTCCTTCGCTGCTCGGATTATAAATGTCGAGTCAAACCACTTTGTGCGAGTCGGAGGAATATCAACCATAAATGGATGACGTGTAGCTGTACGCCTTGTCGTCCGATGGTGAAATGGAGATGGTAGAATTAGATTGTGTAGCTCCGCAGCACACTCACCGAAACGTAACCTATAACACTGATAGCCTGGCAACTTTATGACGGTGCTCTAAGCTGGAGCCTAGCCCTCACCATTGTGTCGTCACCTATGAGCTTTTTGCTCGCCTTTCAATTGAGCCCATGACCTGAAGCTGGTATTCAGATGAACCGTCTCAGAGATTTAAAATTGGGGTTCAACCCACTCAGAAAAATACTTAAAAAAATATGGTCACTATTTGAAATGAGACACGATATTACGCACGTCGTATTTCAGAACCAGACCTTTGGTTTACGAACTCACCTCCTCACTTAACTACTCACAGGATAATATAATATTCCATCATTTTCTAAAACTACAACAGAGCCGCTAGCTCATAATAATTCAAGATGAACTACCGAAATTAAACTTACGAAGCATCTCTGGCATGTATGTCGACTTGACATGTGCGTGCTTATAACATAAAAGGCTCCCGTAGGAGCAACGTAGGAGGCATATTATTTATAGAATCCTCACATCTTAGAGGTTTGAGGGAAACTGTATGTTTGTGAATTATGAGAGCCTTAACTCGCCTTTTGATGCTGCTTGGATTGCGTTCATTTGGCTACCTTTATGGGTAATTTAATTTTGTTCACCTTCATCCTTTCATATCACTGAGGTGTACTTCAGTTGGAGATGTTTTGTTTGAGTGGAGGTAAACTGTGTATCTTGATATTTTATTTGTTAGGACATGTACGGTGTAGTACGTACATAAAATGATAAAACCGAATTAATGAGAAAAACTGTTTATTTATTCCCAAAAAAAATGCTGACCAAAAATCAATGCTGCTGAATGCTGTGCCTTTTTGCTGCCGCTGCTGCTGGCATGGGTAAAATACTGACCGCACGTTTGGTGTGCGATGCTTGCATCGTACAGGACAATTGTTTTCTTGTATGCCTACTTGACAATTTGGTAGTTTTATTTTATTTGTTTTCAAAAAAAACGAAAAATAATAAGCAGAAGTTTTTCTTCTCGTCCTTATAAAATTAAAAGTGTGTTTTAGATTATTTTACGGCATAAATATTCGATTGTGTACACCAAAAATCATAATTAAGTCTAATGAAATTAATTGAGATACCAACTACATCAATGTTTATGGAAAAAATAAGCGAAATAAACCGTCAGTTCAACCAATTTCTCAAAATTAATTAATAATTTTAATCATAAATCAATCATGTTGGCGCACTGCATAACAATGGGACTATCAATGAAAATTAGGGGCACAATACGCGTAGGTTTTTTTAAAATGCTAAGATGGGCATACCTTTGACAACATCTCACCTGATGCTAAGTGACTAAGTTGTCACAAAGGTTACAGAAAGACTTTATCATGTTAATATCTTGAGCAATTCTGGAATAAGGTCATGTTTTATTTACAAATTTTTTATCTAAATTCTTTGTGGACCACCGCTCGGGCACTTTACTTTATCGGTCTTTTGTCGAGTACATTTTGGAGAGTGCCCACTAGAGTTGCATAACCTGATTCTGCCTCACCATTCCACCATCGGACAACCAGATGTACGAAAAGACGCCATCGTTACATTTTTAACATCCTGCACGTGCGAACAAAGTGATTTGCTTCCACATCTATCATGCGAACAGCCAAAGAGTGGAACGCTTTGTCGGCATCTGTTTTTCCCGAAAACTACAATGTTGGAGTCTTCAAATGGAGAGTGAACAGGTATCTTCTAGGCTAGCGCGTTACATCCAGGGTCGCATCGTCACTTACCATCAGGTGAGATAGTGGTCAAGCGCAAGCTTATCAATCATAAAGAAAACTTGGTCCAGGGAAAACCCTTTTATAAGTAATATGTGAGCCTATCATAAAAAAGCTTGGTCGAGGGGATATCCCTTTTATAACCAATATGAAAATTATACTCACATCTATATAGGAAGCATTAATGTAATCTGAATCCGGTTCCCGGTCCACAGTTTCAAGCACCACTCTGTTGTAGTCGTCTGCGAACAAAATACATTAGAAGATGAGAAATCAACGTCCCTCGGGCACCTCACGTCACAAGTGCAGATAACCCTCTCCTCTAAAAACTAGGACGGAATATATTTGCATGTTTAGTGGAACTGGAAACAAGGGGAACTGTTTTAAATTAGTTTGTAACTTGGTCAACGCTATCACCAACCCTATGGAACCTACGTTTTCAGTGAAATTCTGCCCTGCGCCTTGGCATTTGATTTAAATACCATACTGTGCATTTGCTTATAATAAGATCGATATCGGAGATACTACGCTAGGCCACCAAGGGTGGGTTTTTTCACCAATAGTTAAAGTAACCAATGGTTAAAAACTCTAAAAAATTCTAACCAATGGTCAAAATTTGTTAGAGTTTTTAACCATTGGTTGCCTTAACTATTGGTGAAAAAACCCACCCTAACTCACCGAGATGCCATGGCAACGTCGCTGGCTTCGTATCCAAACAATTCATATTGAAATTTATGTTGCCAAACCGTTGCCAAGTGAGTTAACTGCCATACATTTCTATATGAATTGTTTGGATACGTAGCCGGCGACGTCGCCTTGGTATCTTGGTGAGTTAGTGGCCTTATAAAAGTGATAATTTATGGTATAGAAGTCAATGAGTATTTTGTAATATACACGGCTACAATTGAATTCGTTAGCATAAATTGAGCACACGGTAGTACATCATTTGTTAATGATTTTAGAGCAAAGAGTGCAAAAATAAATGAAAATATTTTTTATTGAAATTTGTGAAGATTGCCGTGGCACCTAACATAGTTGGCACGAATGATTTTGATACTTTTAAAAGTTAATTTCCCTTGTATGTTATAATTAAAAACAAGTACTTCATTTCTTAAATTGAATTTTGTACAGCAGTTGATTGAGTATGTTATCCCATTTTTTAAGTTATTATCAATACATCGATGCATTAGATTTCAGTAATTATGGTCCACATGTGACCGGTATTATACCTAATAAAAACTAAAATAAACGTCAAACGTTAATTCGGACATGAGACCACTTGTCACGGTAGCTTAAGTAAAGCATGTCCCGGCTTTAGGGACGGATGGATGCGGGTTCAAGTCCCGCTCGTGATTCAAATTTTTCCTTTACAAATTAATCTGTGGTATTATACCTTTCTATATTTTGTGTGACCGGTGTCAGGAGTAAGTACCTACCTAGTTCCAAAACCTAATGAAACACCCAGTATATAATATACGCCCTTGCGTACTCATTTGACTCAAAAGAGTTTTGTAACTCTAGGACATGCTCAATCCATCGTGAATATAAAATACTAGCGGCTCGCCCCGGCTTCGCACGTGCAGTGGTGTAGCCTATGTCACTCAGAGTGAATGTAGCTTTGCAATGGTGAAAGAATTTTTGAAATCGGCACAGTAGTTTTTGAGTTTATTCTTTACAAACATACAAAAATACAAATCTTTCCTCTTTATAATAGTGGTGTAGATGATTCCTGCAACCGTTTCTTATTATTGCTAATACGTGCTTACGTATAACACATTAAAATGGAGCCGGCCGAACGTTTAGAAAGGTTTTATTGCGAATCTTTGTCTCTTCACTCCATTTACTTGGCAGAAAGTATCAAAATTATTTAATGTTTTTTTCATAAGTTTATTTTTTAAGGTTCCGTACCCAAAGGGTAAAACGGACACTATTACTAAGGCCCCTAAGGCTCCGCTGTCCGTTCGTCCGTCTGTCTGCCTGCTCGATTTTATAGATAATGATACGGAACCCTTCGTGCGCGAGTCCGACTCGCACTTGGCCTTATTTTTTTATTTCGGGACTAGTCTCCTTTAATGTACTTGTCCTAGTTTCAAAAGGAGTTAATATACTTTTTGAACTAATAATATTGCAGTTTCGTTGCAACCAAAGCCTGTCGTAACAGCGGAATACGAGACAAGTCATGGCCAGCGGTTGACCAGAATACACATCATGCCTGGTGGGTTAAGTAAATCTTGTAACACAGGTACCTCCTAGTATAAGAGTTGGTCGTTCATAAAAGTTGTCGTTCATAAAAAGTTGTAGTAATCATCACAATAATCATCACAATTTATTTAATCTAAGAATAAGTAACACTATCAATATACGTCAGATGGTTGTTTCGAATTCGTACCTACCTAATAAATTGAACATGTTATGTTACTGATGTTACTGAAATATATTATTATTATTAAAAATTATTATTATTAATTATTAATGCAATGCTGCCAGCATGTTGGGTACGCTACCTACCGGTAGTGGGCTGGACCATTTGGACTGTCTATAGGCCATCGCGGCTAGTATACAGTCCAAATGCTCTTTGTAGTAGATAGTGTAGCTAGCTTATTAGTTTTTATTATTGTAGTAGTTACTTTAAAGAATAAAGGCACATTGCCCGTTTAAAAAACAAATTATAAAATAACATCCAAATCTACCTTATCTCACAATTTTGTTGCGAAAACGTTTCTCATTGCAGAAAATTAATTACGCGGTCGTAATTTAATGATACGAGCCACATGGTAATGATAATAAAACAAAAGCCATTTTAATTGTCCACTGCCGACCACGCAATAATGTAAACGGCGCTATAATGAGAGCCACGGACAAGTAATAAAGTCACTGGGCATTTAGAGTAATTTATATGAGATTCCACACTCCTATGACCAAAGAAAAATGTTCAAATTATTAAATTACCGTTGATTAGCTGTATATAGTCGACTGCTAAGTTAAAATACATCAAAACATGCGCGAGCAGATTATGTTCTAAGATAAACGGCAATATACAGGATTACAGGAAAAAATGTGCTAGATCCGTTAAGGGTGGGGAGTACCCATCATTTCTGACTTATTTCACTATGAAACACCCTAGCCTAAACTTAATATTTTTTTTAGATATCCCTTAGAGAAAAATAGTTTCTAATATTTTTTTATTTCTTAACTTTCACTTGTCTACTACGATCTATTCAATTAATTTATGGACTATTTTAATGATTGACGTCCTAAAGCATCTTATTACACATATAAAAATTCAATAATAATAATAATAAGACACACAAAATAAACAAAATTAAATTTTGTAGTCTAAAAATCAGCAATTTTCAATAAAAAAAAATAAAAGTCGAATATCTCGAAAAGGGTTAAGTTTAGGCTGGGGTGTTTTGTAGTAAAATAAGTCAGAAATGATGGGTACTCCACGCCCTTTACGGACCTAGCACGATTTTTCCTGTAACCCTGTATATAGAATGTGATTCAAACTCAATGGCGGCTGTGAAACGCTGCAAAAATTAGACGTGCGCGGGCAGAGGTAAGCGGTGGTGCGAGGGGCTTACAGTGCACTTTACAACCGCCATTAAGTTTGAATCACAGTCTAGGTGACATGGAACTAAAACCTAAGGAATTTCGATAACACTCACGTAGGGAAAAAATATTATAAACCGTTGTATCCTACGCTTACGGTGAAAGTCTGGCCTACGCCTTGGTATTTCATTTCTGCCCCTGCCTGACCCCCCCCATCCCCCCTCACTGACTGGCCTGATAACTTAGTTGGTAGTAACCCTTCCTTCTGATCTGTAGGTTGTGGGTTTGATTCCCATCCAGTACAAACATTTGTATGTGATGAACGTCGATGTTTGTTCTGTGTCTGGTCTATGTATGTGTAGGATATTACTTACGACGGAGTTGTTACGTTATTGCAACTGCAATCATAAATCACTAATCACTGTATTTCAATCAAGTTCATCATAGATCATCAAATAGAAACTGATCCGGAGCTTCGATTACACCCGTAAAGAAGAAGCTCCAAGAAACTTCACGGTGATAATTATTATTCATTTTATCATTAACGATTTCACTCAAATAGTAACAATGACTATCACGATTTTTACGACTTGTGTTCACGTCCAGAGTCGAACGACGAATGCCCCGAGTGCCGGTCGACCACTCCTTTTATACTTGTTCAGTGGCGGGGCGTTGCAGGTAGAATGTGACGCAATACCCGATTGCGACCAGTTTTAATGTTGCTTTTGCTGCTCATACCACGATGTTGCCATTCCGCTTACACCCCGACATATGTATATTATATTTACAAACAAAAAAGTGTGTCAGTATTTCTATTAGTTATCTGGTTTCCATAGTACAAGCTATACTTAGTTTGGGGCTAGATAGCACTGTGTGAAATGTCCACACATATTTATTTATGTTTATTTATTTACTTAACCTGGGCCCCTAACACTTAATACGATAGTATACGAATTTCCGGCTGAAGATGATTAAAAGAAAAACAAATAGCTTTTTTATTTTCTGACTTTTCTGGCTGTGTATTAACTTAAAACACAAAAAAGTAGGTTCAAAACGCTAACACGAGTATTTTGCTTGCCAGTAATGTATTTATCTATACAGTTTCATGTAAGCAAACATTTTTGCTAAGTTGACCGATATCACCGTTCGATCAAAGTCATCCTAATCTAATCATGGCATGTTACGTAGGGGTGGTTAGTTGGAGAACTTGTCAATTAACGGTTGAAATATTGCTTCTACGTGGTCAGAAAAACGATCTGGATATATAGATACTGGCAGTAAGTAATGCATGTCTGGCGAATCCCACTTTAGAGGAAGATAATTGTCTATAGTATGTTTCAAATCCGCTGAGAAACTCGTACTTTGACCTTTGAGCGGACTGCAGCGACTCTCAACCTATTTTTTTGGTGGGTCGCTTTATATTTTCAAATCCTATGAGAAACTCTACATTGAAACATGTCAAAACAGGTTTAGCGCCGCTGATTTGAACTTGTCTCGAACTCTTCCTTGTACCACGAAACGCGGTAGATGCGTAAACGACAGTGAAGCGAAGCATAATTGCATGGAAAGCGATACTGTCGCTTTTTTCGGGGCTAACATAATACCGGGGGAGCAATGCACGAGTTTCTCAGGGGATTTATAAATGTAAAGCGACCCACAAAAAAAATAGGTTGAGTGAGAGTCGTTTTTTGGATTCGTAGAGCGTTGTCTCGGCCACACGGAGTACTAAAAAGATAATAGAATGAAGAGTATCGAAAATATTCCAACTCTGTGAGAGAGACAAAAAATTACATGATATTATATTCAGTGACAAAGACGACTCTACGGAGCTAACCTTAGAGTATAGACTAAAGCATAGAGAGAACTTGATTATGTGTCAAGCGTACCACTTTTATGGACACTTTTTATATGAAGTGGACACTTTGATGTGAATGAGTCTGACAGGTTTGTATAGAAAAAACAGTTGACTCGAGTCGAAAAAAATGGTACGGTGGCTTTTCGCAAGGGTAGCTAATTAGAAAAGAAAGAAAGAAAATACATTTATTCAAGACATCACACAACATTACATTTTACAAGAAGGTACTTATACAAGACAAAAAAAATTTACGGTGCTTACCGCAAGCGTAGCTAATTACTATATGTTTGTTTCTTTCTTTCGCCACTGACGTAGCGATACGTGTGAGCAGTACAAATATAATATCGTTTTGATGATCTTTCTATGCTTTAGTCTATACTTTTTGGAGCTATCACTAGCCGATCATCTCGATCGACGTACATTATTGACCGCCGGTATCGGTACTTATGTTATGATACTTAATAATATCATGTTGTGACTAAGTGGACTTTGATAAGGACTTTTACAGTGTCGGCAATAAATACAGAGTAACTTTTAGGATAAAAAAATGATTTATAAAACTGCAGAATTCGCCCTATTTACATAGGTCTAAGTCTATGATAAAAACATTACACTACCACGAAAATAACTGTTATTCACCTCACTTTTGAAAATTTTACCCATATTTTTCATCCCCCGGGGTGAACGTGCACAGTGGTGGATTCGCGAATTGTGCCGCATTTCAGTGTTAAAATATTAACGATGTTTGCGCAGCTCTCGACTTGTGGTTATTATTGTGTTTCATTTATTAACTTCGCTATCGTTTCGCTTACAGAAGAGATTAAAAGCTTTCATCCTTTTATCGTACCTCTAAGTGCAGTTACTTTGTTGATGAAGTTTCTGTCTTGAGATTTCATTGTGTTGTGCTAATAAGGGGTTAGGAAATTATAAAGGGTTAGGTGGTCTCTACGAATTGTGTAGCAGCGTAGAGTGTTCGTAGAGCATCTACGTCGTAGACTTTTGAAATGTTTTAATAGTGTTTTTTTATTATGCGTGGACACTGTACAGTTAGGGTGATAAATTCCTTTTTAAAAGCACAGTTTCTTTGTTGTCCTCCTTCAGTACATTCTTTATTTATGTTAAGAAAAGTAAGTAATAAATCAAGACAAAAAAGAAAAAAAAAAAATTTAACAATTTTTAGGGTTCCCCAAAAGCCAACCCAAAGGGTAAAAATGACCCTATTACTAAAGCTCCACTGTCTGTCGGTCTGTCCGTCTGTCCATCTGCCACCAGGCTGTATCTCATGAACCGTAATAGTTAGACAGTTGAAATTTTCATACATGATGATGATAAAATAAAATGGAGCACCCATACAAAAACGTGATTTTTTGCTCGTTTATCAGATGAGTCATAGATGGCACTGCTTTAAATAGTACTGCTACTCAACACTAGACGGCCGGGATAGATAATGGCATGGAACCCTTCGTGCGCAAGTCCGACTCACACTTGGCCGGTTATTTAGTATTTGTTTTATTAGTTCATTATTCATGAGTAACACTCGGAAATATATTAAGTTAAAATAAACTAAAATAAAATGAAGGTTTTCAAAAATTTTAATAGGACGAGATGACACTTAACTAAAGTAATAACTTTACCAAAAAAAAAACAAATTTAGTTTATACGATTACCAAGAAAAGCGTGAAAATACACGGAAAGGTAAGCAAAATATCTCGGTTTGACCTAAGAACCTCCATTTTTGAGGGAGGATAAAAACATTTTAGGGAATGTTATGTTCTCGTTGGCCGGAGTTGACGTTTTATTTTAAGCCCAGCGTAACATTTATACAACCCACCTTTAGTAGTGGTCTGCAGCCTTCAAATAACATGGTTACTACCACAGTATTCTCTGAGGTAAAATTTTCCGTGAAAATTCTGTGACCAGTCGAATATACAAAAAAAAACAGTAAGGAAACTACATACAAATGATATGGGGGAAATTCCCTGTTTTACTATACTTTTTCCTATTTCTTCTTCTTGTCGTAGGCGAGAGATCAGCCCTGGCGTCAGAATTTTTAAGACCGCCCAAAGGCTTGTGACTTGGCTTAATAACTATTGTCTTAAGACAACAGCCGGGACCAATGACCTAATGTGCCCTCCAAAGTCGGGTAGCGCTCAGTTGTGAATACCACGTTTTGCTGTAGCGGTTACCCATTAAAGTAGTGACCGCAGCGAACGTTGTTAACCTTCACTGATCGGTTAGAAACGGCTAGTCGTGCTTCGCTATGTAGTCTTTTCCTATGTAGCTTATGTAGACTTTTTCACTAAAATCCTCATTAATGTAGGAAAGTTTTTTCCGTGGCATTTTTTCATAAAAGCACTAAAAAACTAACCAGTTATATTTAAATTATACTAGGCTACTAGCGTAGATGTATTCTGGAGTGGAGACCACGAATGAGCAGACAGTATACAGCGAATGTTACCAAAGGTTATATAAATTACATATTTCTTCACCGTGCACGGGTAGCTGTAGAAATTGACATATTTCTTCTCTAGAGAAAGCGTTTGACCAATGAAATTGCAGCAAAAGGTTTATGACGTGATCCGCGTGATCGTTCGTTGGTCAAGCGATTTCTCGAGAAACGAGATGTCAATTTCTACAGCTCATGCTGCCCGTGCTGCGGCGCGATAGAGCAATGATATAAGCAAGGTCAGTTGGCAGTACGAGACCGGCTGGCTAATCACGTAACTCGCATCAAGTTTGCAACAGGCGTAACTTTCGCAATCATTGCTGTCAAACGTCACTTTGGCAGAGCAGAAAGCGATCGAGCGCTAGATCACCGTCTGTCGGACAATCGATGAACTAAAAAGTATTACTTTGTTTCTATCTATTGCCGTTCTATTGCTAGTAGCGCTAGGTGTCAAAGGCCAAAGCGCATACAGCACTAGGCGGGCGACTTACTTTTTCCAGTGACATAACCGATTGGTAAGTGTTTGCCGTCGCTTTGCTACTGCTGTTGCTTTGCTTTCGTAATTTTTACATAATGCGGGTGCCAGCTCAGTAGCGTGCCTCGTAAGAAGCATTTTTTTGACGTATTGTCTAAACTCATGTCCAGCAGTGGACTAGTAGATGCTATTGAAGGTGACGTAAGAAACTGTACTAAATCTATTTCGCCGTAAATTCCAGTCAGTTTTCCTACTGTTATCAAAGTGTATGCTGTGCCAAAGAGTACTGTGGAGCATCATCGTACGGTAACTGTTTCTAACGGCGAGCACGCCGGACGTTTAATACTGTTTACTGTTTCTACAGTTTTTATTAAATTGTTTATTTGTTGAGCAATTATGCTGCTCCTGTTCTACTGCTCTGTTGCATATTATGAAAGAACTTTACTGCTCGTGTCTTATGTCTAAGACATACACGGTACACGATCAAAAAGTTTGTCGAACTTTTGATAGTCTAAAAAATTATATTTGAACTAGCGGCTCGCCCCGGCTTCGCACGTGTAGTGGTGTAGCCTATGTTACTCAAGGTGAATGTAGCTTTCCAATGGTGAAAGAATTTTTGAAATCGGCGCAGTAGTGGTGTAGATAAAAAAATTAAGACATTAAAGTGTTTAGTCAGTACCGTAGCACCGACAAAAAACGACGCAAAAATGTGAGACCCTTTTTGTTTACATCTCGATATCCCGATGGTATCGAATGATTTTCTTCAAAAATACTACGTAAGGTGGATTCATGTTATGGACGTACGAAAAACAGCGCAAAAAACGAATAAAGCCCTTTTTGCTTACGTCTCGATTCGATGTTATCGATTGTCCATCGAACGATGTATTTATTTTTATAAAATAAGAATAAGGTGGATTCAGTGTATGCAATACTTACAAGGTATCACTTTTTGATTCTGGTTTTTGTGTAGATTCGTCTTCTTGGTCGCGTGTCGACACGAATGTGTTTCCACTTTAACTGCTGTCTGTGAAATATAAAATATGTTAATAACATAAACATAAATATTTGAAGACATAGACATAGTCCCGATTGTTACGATATGGAATAGTGAGTGGTAAGGGATTTAAGTAGAATTGGTTACATTTGTGTTGGCGCTAGTTGAGCCCCTAGCATAGGGGATCGGAATGGAAGAGCGAGTGCTGTGTAGTCCCCTGGGGGACTAGGCTAGGGTATTGAAGTGGAAGTAGTGGATTTATTGTCACTCGCGTTTTTATTTGGCAATAGAGGCTCTCTATGCTATTTATATGTTAATTTTTCAGTAGATGTGAAACCTGTAAATTTTATCAAAATCAGTTCAGCCGTTTTGGCGTGAAACCCAAATACTTTTTGAGTATTCTACCATACTGAATAACCTTTTTTAATTGTAATTGTAACAAACATTCACCCCCCCCCCCCCCCCACCCTCCTCACGCAAACTGTCGAATTTATAATATTAGTAGGATTATTATTAAAACAATCACGAAAATGATATTTAATTTATTGATATCGTATTAACATAACATAGTTACATAAGTACAGCCTGCAAGGAGAGCTAAATAAACCTGCAAGCTAGGTCACGTCAGGTACAGATTAACCTAGATACTTCATGTCTCGAATCTAGCAGCTAACTGACAATGTAGCTCGGGGAATAAGGTTCACAGAAATCTAGGAAAATAACAAACAAACATGAATGCAATCTCGTCGCAAGAAAATACAAGGAAAGTTAATTGAATGCTTTTGTGCACTGTTGGAATAGAATAGTTTAATTTATTTGAATACAGGCACAGTTTTAGGGTTCCGTACCCAAAGGGTAAAACGGACCCTATTACTAAGGCTCCGCTGTCTATCCGTCTATCACCAGGCTGTATCTCACGAACCGTTATAGTTAGACAGTTGAAATTTTCACAGATGATGTATTTCTGTTGCGGCTATAACAACAAATACTAAAAAACAGAATAAAATAAATATTTAAGGGGGCTCCCATACAACAAACGTGATTTTTTTGCCGTTTTATAGATAATGGTACGGAACCCTTCGTGCGTGAGTCCGGCTCGCGCTTGGCTGGTTTTTAATCATGTTTAGGTCACAGTAAAAAAAATAACGTTGCACCGGAAAAAAAATCAAACTGAATTGCATCGAAACAAGTTAGAGCAGCTCTCTGCGAGGTTCTAGACCTCACGAATCCAATTAAAAATTTGCGTCGCAAAGTTGATAATTTGCTTTCCAACTACCGATTATAGAACTATAATATACAGGATAAACTGATCACTGAAATAACTGCAGCGATTCAATTCATGCCTTTTTTGAACGGACTAATGCTGTTGCTGTTGGTCTTTACCGACCTTTACAGCGTCATCGAGTGGAATTTAAGTCACGCCTGTTTGCCTGTACATAAGTAAAAGTTGGCCGCGACCGCGGAGATTTGTGATCTTCCAAAAAAAGACAATAAAAAAAATAATATAAGTCCAATCCAATTCATTTAGTTCATTTTAGAAGTGTTAAAAACACAGTGAAATCATTTTTTTAGAATTGAATTAGCCCGCGTTTGGCCGCAATCTCACATGATGGAAAGTGACGACGCGGTCTACGATGGTACATGCTTGCCTAGAAGATACCTATTCACTCGTGACTTGAAGAGCTCCAGATTGTACTAATCGGGAAACAAAGACGCTGGTAAAGTGTTCCATTCCTTCACTGCTCGGAATTGAAATGTACATGAAATTACTCATCTTTTTCAAACTACCCGCTGAAAATTATTTCACGTGCACCAAAAGTTTCTAAAGCGAATACCTAAAGTAATTTAAACACCGAAACGAAAGGAACATAAGCTCGCTCGTCGCCGCTCAATTTAACCAGAGACAAAGAGATTTCTGTGGCAATTATAAACTTTAATTTAATTGGTGTTTGTTCTTATTTTTTTTTTTTTTAAAACTAGGTATTCTATAAAACTAAACTAAAACTATAAAATTAACAATATAATACAAAACTAATCTAACAAACCACTACCAGTGGGCAAAGTGCCCAAAATGCTGGCAGCATTGCCACGTTGAATGGCAATGCTTAACCTTTGGCCCAAATAGAGGCCAGCATTTTGGTCACGCGTTGCTTCAACCAGACGCTTACAAAGTTCTTTAAAGACTTTGTGTGCACTTGGTCCCCATGGCCCGAGGGTCTCGACCCCAAAAGGCGCAAAAATAAAACCGCTGTCTAGGTTACTATATTTGCGCCTTTTCAGTTTCTCTGCGGAATCCGCCGCCGCGCCAGCCTTATTTTGTGTCTCGGGAAGATGTGACGGCGCAAGGGTGTCTACACACGTAGCATCCCACACCAAGGGCCGCCCCATCTTCCACGGGATCAAGGTCATTCCGTCGGGTCTTTTACCATCGTCACGTACGAGGCCATTTGGTTCCAAAATAGCTGCGCAATTGGCGCTGGTAAAAGCCCGACGAATTATATCGTTGAGGCTCGCGTGGCGAGGAATCCTCCCTGCACTTCGAACGCAGGAAAGGCCATGGTGACCAAGCTGGTCGACAGCACTACCACACTGGCAGTGGTGTGGAGCAGAGCAAGATGCGCCCAAGCGGAGGGATGCTGCAATTCTGAACGAGGATGAATCCAACAGGGTACCAGTATTCTGCGATGGGAGAGCCTGTAGCCACAAACCCGATTCCCACACCGAAACGGCTAAGAGGCGGGCACGATCTGCGGAGCTTGAGCACGTATGGATAAGTTGATTCCGTACTTGCCCGCAGAGCGGCCCGTCCCAGAGCCTCTGTGAGGAAACAGATTTGGGGATCTCAGTGTTAGGGCAGGCTAACAACCACGCGTTCCTGGCCTCGCCAAAAAAGGTAACTTCTACATTGCCTAGAGATGTGGCAAGAATTTTTTCGGTTAAATTTTGAGTACTATGTACTGAAGACAGAAACGCAGGAAGAGCGACACCAGAGATTGACCGGATACCAAGCCCTCCCATTCGCACAGGAAGTGAAGCTTGTAACCACTCTCGTTCGTGTAAATTTATATTCAAAATAGTTGCCAAAGTGCTCTTTACGATGTTGTCCAGCCTGTGAAGAAGTTCGGTATGTTTCCAGAGTTGAGAACAACGTAAAGTATAAGTAAATTTAGGGACAAAAAGACAGTATCTAATAATGGTAAAAGCCATGTGCGTGTTAATTTTTGTTAAGCGTTCCGAACATTGCAAAAAATTTTGAATTTTTTCTTCAATGAATTGAGGGAAAGCTTCGTCGAGAATAGGGGAACCCAGTAAACGAAGTGAATACTTGTCTATAATTTTTATATTAGAGGCCAAACTATTAAATTTTTGTAAGACCAAATCTTTTGTCGGGATGTCATCTGAAATAAAAAGTTCGCATTTGGAAAAATTGTTTGTTCTTATATCATATATACGGGGAGAGGCCTAAATGAGCTATTTCTCGAGTAAATAATGAATAATAGTGATGCTTCTTGAAAAGCAGAGCAAGCTCAAATTTTAAGCAACAAAATGGGGAGTACTTACAAAAAAATAGACCCTGATGTTTAACTTTCCTTGCCTTGATTATGAAACTACTAGCTGCGCCCTGCGGTTTCAACTGCGGATGAAAAGTAGCCTATTGGCTAATCCAGTATATAAGCTATCTTTATTCCGAATTTCATCTTAATCTGTTCAGCCGTTTGAGCGTGAAGGAGTAACAAACATACAGGCATACAAATTTTCGCTTTTATAATAAAAAAAAAAAAAAATTTTATTTGTTCTGTTTTAGGTAACAACTTGTGAGTCACTAGCTCTCACGGTAGGATACCCTGAGTCTGTGTAATAGTAGTGTGAAGTGTGATGATTACTGCGGGCTACGGTTTCACTTGCTTAGACTAAACATTATCGTGATAAAAAGTAACCTATTATTCGAAAACCTTCAATTTTCACCATAAATCAAAATTTCGGGCTCATGAAGCCAGAAATATGATTTTTGGATGAATACTAAACATGTGGGCAACAAGCGGGTTTTAATTCGCGTTGAAACTACTTGGGACTAATGTGAAACGAATTCTATCCTACTAATGTTATAAATGCGCAAGTTGGGGTGTGTGTGTGAATATTTGTAACCTTATATCTCCGTAACTACTGAACCGATTTTGATGATATTTGGAACGCAGATAGCTTTTATTGACTGGATTAACACATATGATACTTTTTATCCGCGGGTAACACCGCGGGGCGCAACTAGTTTTATTACATTACGTTATTTGATCAATATCATTATGTCCTATCGCAAAATCTAATTTTCCTGTTGCGAAATTTGTTTCGAAAGAAAATGTTAACAGAGTTGATGAAAAACAGTTTCTTTGAAGCTTTCGGAGAAACAAATTATTTTTGGAGATTATTTTTCACAAATTATTAGGACCTTGCCCTTTCTGTATTCCATAATATTTTGAGTATTTACCTAATTGAGACAATTAACATTAAACGCTAATGAAAAAAATGTAACTCAATCTTTATTGATTGCATAGAGATTACGTTTAATTTATTCTTTGTTTTCGCCACTTTCGAAACTGACTTTATTTTTCTGTAAGCTATTCAAATTTCTCTTTTAGGTCTATTTTCCTGTGATATCGGAAACGAGGCCCTTATTTTGATTTACTAATAGTCTTAAAAAATATACAGTCTTGGACCCTAGAACCCAACTAGGGCCAAATAAGTCATTGCCATAACCACTTGCGAGTATCTATGTCAGCCCTTGGAACTCGGTATGTCTTTATTTGGCATCATTTGGAGATAAATTGTATTGTTTTATTGCTTGATAAACTTGAGTTATTGCAATAACGCAGAAGGAAACTATTTCAATGATTAAAGAGGGTAGGTTTTGACCAAATTTCATCTGAGTTACGTGAGAGCAGTTTTCTTTTATACATAGTCAGTTTAGTTCTTTCATCATCAAGCAATGACGCTCGCGTATATTTTGGCATTTTGACATTTTGGCATTTTGGAATTTTGGCATTTGGCATTTTGGCATTATGGCATTTTGGCATTTAATGGCAGTGGAAAACTGCGTTCAGCCATCGTAAATAATTTAAAAAATACAATATCCTCTTTCGTTATATATACCACACTACTGTTTCCAAAACTGTCGCAATGCCATCCAGCGAGATATAAATAATACTAAAATGACATTAGGAAAACTGCTCATTAGCTTTTTTCTCATATTTTGGCTCCACACATAGTGTATTTAGCCAGTGTCACGTGATTATGATAACCGTCCAAAGTGGCGTTTTATGGAGGAGGTCAGTGTTCAGCAGTGGACGTCTTTCGGCTGTTGCTGTGAAGGGGAGATACACGTAAATAGAAATAGACGTAAAGAAAAAAAGACGTAAATAGAAGTAGTTAGACGTAAAGAAAAATAGACATAAATAGAAATAGACATAAAGAAAAATCGAAGTAAAGAAAAATAGACCTAAATAAAAATAGACGTAAAGAGAAATACACTACAAGGAAATCAAGGGATCATTGGGACTTGGGACAGTCAATAGGTGTGCACCAACAACATAGAGTCGAAGTATTTTAATCCGTTTTGTAGTTGCTATATACACTTAGAGGTTCTTATACATAAGAACTAAGGGTGGGTTTTTTCACCGATAGTTAAGGCAACCATTGGTTAAAAGCTCTAACAAATTCTAATCAATGGTCAAAATTTGATAGAGTCTTTAACCATTGGTTACCTTAACTATTGGTGAACCCACCCTAAGTGTAAATAGCAACTACATAATAATATACTATCTGAGATTGAGTATATTATCCCGAAACGGGTAAATCTACTCCACTAGGCAGCCAATGTTTCTTGTACGACTTTTCAAAATTAATAGTTTTTCATTGAAGAAATACCATGTAAAGTTTACGTTCGAAGATAGCCCTAGCGCAGCTGGGTGGTTGAACTTCGTCCTTGACCAAATGCGCTTAAACAAGTTTACCGACCTGTGTTTAGAAATGAATTTATAGTATTTTGTTAACTCTCGTAGCGATTTTGTGAGTGGATTTATTTTTTAGAATGGAGGTTTGGAAACCAACTTGTGGGCTATCATGGTCCCAGTCCCCCCCTTTCAGGATAACATACCAATTCAAACTCACCTTGTACAATTGTACATGTATGATTGAATTACTTCCTATAAGATATTAACTAAGTGGTAGGACTTTTCTGCGAAGTCCGTCTAGGTAGGTACCACCGCTTTGCCAGTTATTCTGCCGCCAAGAATTAGTGTGTAAGCACTACTGTGTTCCGGTTTGAAGGGCATTGTAGCTAGTGAAATTACTGGGCAAATGAGACTTAAGAACTGATTTCACAGTCTAGAAATCCTTTTTAGACTGTGTGATGTCTCAGGATGACGTGCGCAGTGCGCAGCGTCACGCGAAACTTTAATTTAGATTTCCGAGTGACGATGCATTCTGTAATGGGCGGCCGTGACGCTTAACACCAGGCGAACGACTAGCTCGTCACAACTTCGTTTACATAATGAAAAAAATGTAAAGAGATGTATGATTGAATTACTTCATATTATAAGATATTTTTTTCAATGATAACATGTTTTCTGTGAGTAATATCCTGAACAATAGATTGTAACGTAATAATAATCTTGTCTCATTATTGTGACTAATGGGTTGTAATGTAGAGTTTATTGGCCGATGGCCAACATAGCTTACCGCATTATGATTCCGAGTTTAGAGATAGGTACTAAATGCTTTTTTGATATAATAAGTCGTACTTTTGATTGGTCTTATTTTTTTTGTCAAATCAAATAAAATCAAATATTTTTATTGCAAATAGGCTATTTTTAGAACTTTTACAAGTCAAAACTAGATAATGTATTTAAAAATAATAAAAATTAAATTATTGTACATTCTAAGCAAGCATAATTAAACAAACTTACACAAAGCTTAATGTCAGAAATGTCAAAATATTATACTTATAACAAGCCCATTACAATACGAGTTTGAAAAAAAAAAGTTCTCTTCTCCACATCAAGTGCAAGCAATCCGGCACAATGTAGAGTAGAAAACTCCGAACCGTAGCTTCGATTACATCTGTAAAGAAGAAGCTACAAGAAACTTTACAGTGTCATTTTATGATCCATTTTTTTTTAATTGTTTGCAACACTTATGATTCGTTACAACATAATTGTATTTGTATTTGTATTTTCACATTAAGGCGAAGGCTAGGGCAAACAAGGTGTTTTTTGGGACGTTTCCTGGAATTAGAACATGTGGAGCTTTGAATTTAATATCATGTAATTTATTACATTAAATATGCCGTGATGTCCGCAAATACAAGATAAATAACATTAGCTCTATAGAAAAAATCGCAAACCTCCCTCGAAAAAATTCCGTGTACCAATTTTACTCAGATTCTATCGAATATGTTTTTACAAAAAAAATATGAGTACAAGTATTCCCAAAAAACATTCAGATGCTGTGATAACCTCATAATTTTGAAAAATACTATAACATAAACAGATATATTAATTAAAAACAGTCAAAATCAATTGTTTCTTTGAACGGATTTTGACCTGCTTATCTGGCCCTACCCGGTGGCTTAAGGCGGCGACGTATCACGTTTTTTATTGATAGGGTCTTTAGGGCTTTATTTAAAGTGGTAAATGTCTTAATTTTGCGTATATTTTGTGGATTCAATGAAAAAGGCATATCAAATTTAAAAAAAACTGGTGATATCTTCTTCTATATATATAAAATTCTAAGCTGATTTCAGGAATCAACGCACAGCCCAAACCGCTGGTCCTAGAGACTTGAAATTTAGAAGGCGTATTCTTTGTGAAGTGTAGGGATCCACTAAGAAAGGGTTTTTTTTTTAAATTCACTCTTAAGGGGGTGAGATGGGGGATTTTACGTTTGTTTTGTACGTAACTTTTTATTCCATGGAATGATTGGTTTGAAATTCGGTGTATATACTCTTCAGGTAAAATAAAGTCAGGTTTATTTCATGATTTTTTGAGAATCACTCCCGTCGGGGTCTTATGGGGTCTCAGATCTGTAAATCAATGCACAGCTGGAACCGCTAGCCCTAGATACTTATAATTTTAAAGGTATGTTCCTTGTGAAGTGTAGGGATCCACTAAGAAAGGGTTTTTCGAAAATCCACTCTTAAGGGGGTGAAATGGGAGTTTTAGTAGTTCATTCTGGGGATCGATTGGTTTGAAACTTGGTGTGTAATCTCTTCAGTTACAATAAAGCTTAATTTGTGTCATGGTGCTTGGAAAACTACCTCCCGTACCCTCATACGGGGTCTCAAAGTTTTTTCTATGGAAATCTATAAATCAACGCGTAGCCTAAATTGCTGGTTCTAGAGACAGGTAATTTGGAGGGTGTATTTTTCGTGAAGCTTAGACATCCACTAAGAAAGGGTTTTTGGAGTTCCACCCTAAAGAAGGTAAAATAGGGGTGGAATTTTCTATGAAGTATTTTTATTCTCTGGGTCGATTGACTCTAAACTCAATATAAATACTCTTCCATTAGATAGGTATAGCACAGTTTTTACAAAATCATCCCCTAATGGAGTCAAATAGGGATTTAATAATCCTACACAGTTGCATGGGTATGTGCCCGTCTGCCCCCATGAACGTCCCCCACGCAGTGGCAGATGGTCTCAATTACAGCTATCCGCCCCCGCGGGGGTGGTTGACCATAGTAACAAAAAAATTGGTTATATTTGATAGTGATCCAGAATATTTTACCGTCTGCCCCAGCATCAACTTAAACGGGAAATCTAGGGCAAAGTTATAAATAGGTGCGACGCCGAGCGAAGTGAAGAGTAGCGTTGGTCAACAATGACCACACTACGCACTAGCCGAGCGAGCGAAGCGAAGCGTGGCGAGGCAACGGCCGGTGAATGCCAGAAGTAACTTATGCTTAAATAAAAAAATAGTGGCAGATTATAATTAATTAGTGGCAGACGGTAATAACATATTCCCGTCTGTTCCATTTTTCATATGAAGGGGTCGTTAGCCATAAGTGTGACCGTCTGCCACCGCGTGGGGGACGTTCGTGGGGCAGACAGGAATAATTCACTCCATGCGCATGGCGCGCAGGGTGGCGTAAATGCTTAACAATTGAGATAAATATAAGTAAAAAAGAGACTGTAACAAATTACATATTTTCCATCCCGAAAAATGAATGGTTCCTGTGGGATTGCATTATAACTCAACTTCATAATAATTATTATTCAACTAATTTGGATGACATATTATAGTAACACGATAGGCTCTAGCATGCACTAACAATCGAAATATTTCCATCTCGGCAAACGGAATGGTCCCTTTGGGCTTTAATCATTATTATATACGCAATTAGTTGCCGTCTTTTTTTCGGGGTTGCTCTGTTTGCTTGGCCGCAAGCTGTCCACAAGAGCGAAGGTGACTATAGTACAAGTTGGCATTTTTTTTTCAAGGGTGCTCTGTTCACTGGGCCGCAAGCGGCCCGCTAGAGCGAGTGTGTAGCGAAGGTGACCTGTTGTAGAAATTGGCGTTAACTTTATTGTGAAAGTGATCTGAATTGTCATACTTTAGTCTCTGTCATTTTGCTTATAGGCTCAATTATCTCTGTTTCCACTATAATACTTTTTTTTTTCAAGAACTACGCGGGCGAAGCCGCGGGCGTTAAGCTAGTTACGTATAAAACGCGAGTCTGGCTATTTAGTTCATAAAAAGTGTTGCTGTCGCTGGAAATTTGCAGCACTACGATGATGCCAAAAAGAGGGTCTTTCTACAATTTTATTTTGGAAAAACTAAACTAATTAGTTGAATTGTATTAGTTCAAAGTTGTTTTTCGTTTAATTACTCATTTACACTATTTTTTTTTCATCTGATTATTTTGTAGCGTGACGTCGCACCGGGCTTTTTAGAATAGTGTGAATAGGTATCTTCTAGGCAAGCATGTACCATCGTAAATCGCATCGTCACTTCCCATCAGGTGAGATTGCGGTCAAATGCGGGCCTATTTAGTTGTAAAAAAGTGATTTTTATTGAGCTTGTGATCGGACTCCGCCTTAATAAACTTTAGGACCAATGAAGCACAATAAATACGGAAAGGTTTTAAGATTCCAATATAATTTACTTACTTGAAACTCGAGTTTGTAGAGAACAGGGAACTTGCGCCGCTGCTCGCATAGTTTAGCGAAGTTCTTGAGCTCGACGGGCCGGTCCGGAATCGTCTCCGATATGGAGCCGTTTTCATCAGCTGTGGAACAAACACCGTTAGTATAAGCCGAGATTTTAGTATAGCATATAATGGGATTCGAAGCATGATTACAGACTACAAACAAGTTAAATTATAACACTCTGTAGGCTACTATAAAGCTATTGTAGTTGGGTTGTTGCGATTTCGGTGGCTTTTTGTTGATCGGAACGATTAATTAGTCTGTCCTTTTAAGAAGACAAACAGGAATAAAAGATACCACTTGTCCCCCCGTAACCCCTTACAGGGGGACAAGTGGTATCTTTTATTTAGTGAACGAACTTTTTTAATATATGAAATTACCTCTATTGCTAACAGGGGAACAGATGGTAAATTTTATTACCGTTTGTCCCCCTAAAAAGCGACAGAGTAAGGGGGACAGATGGTAACAATTTGGTCAATATTTGCAACTACTTAGCTTAGAGCGCTATCCATTGAAAATAATATTGCCTATTTTCAGTTGAAAATAACCGAAAACGACGAAAAAAGGACCTTTTTTTGATTAAAGTGCTACAAAATCAAAGGAAGGATTCTAATTTACTTGTCAAGGAAAAATAAGAGGCACCCAATGTGTTTATGATAAATTGAGCAATTAGTGAGTTGCATTTAAAAATCAGTTGAAAATACTTCAGAATGTACTAGTTTACAACTATCCTACACTTTTACAGTTTAATCTATTTTACGGATGATTTGATTGCGTTATCATGTTTTTTGGTCCTAAGCGAACTAAACGTGCTTTTAAAATCATTCCAAGAATCCCTTTGATACGTCCGGTAGGTACTTAATTAGTTGTAAAAAACCTGCTTATATCAAGGCCGAATTGAGAACATTATATGAAAAATGTTTATTATATTTCATAACTTGATATTTCAGCCTCTACTTGGCATGATTTTCAACTAATGAAGTACCGGAAGTATCAAAGGGCCTCAGCATCAATCTGATCATTCACTAAACGCCAGGTAATCACCCTCTCTCTAGCGTATTATAATGGCGGACGTTAAATTGTTTAAACCGATAAAGAATTTTCCGAATGGATTCCTCTTAAGATCTCTACAGGTCTTTTTTCTGAACTACAGCAATATCTTGCCTAAAATCCTTTGTTAAATAACATTTAATTATTATTATATTATAGGTAGGTAGATGGAAGACGCAGCGTAGGCCGGCCCCCCACTCGGTGGACCGACGATCTGGTGAAAGCCACAGAGAGCCGATGGATGCAGGAGGCGAGCAGCCACTCAAGGTGGCGCGTTCTGGGGGAGGCCTATGTTCAGCAGTGGACGTCTTCATGATGAGGTATATATGATAATTTTTATCACAGTCTGTTCAATCGCCCATGCAGCGAAACGTTTTGTTAATATTGGACAAAATGGTTTAGGAGTTCCATTTTTAAAATCATTGAACTAGTTTACTACGACGATAGACTCTCATCAGTCCGATCATTGGACTAAATGATTGGACTACTATTAGTAATGCATGTCGGGACATTGATTGTGAAGTTTTAAAAGACCAAATGCGGATAGTTGGGAACAACGCCCGGCCTGCACGATGATGACACTTTCTACTCCAGTCCCACGGCCAATATAACTTGGTTGAAACGTCGAGGCAAGTCAAAATTATTTTTTGATAAATTTTTGTGCGCGATGCACGGGTGTTTTAACTTAATAATATGAGTTCAAGTCGCGAATGTTTAAAAAATGTTACTGATACGAAGCATGTATTGCTCATATACCATATTGTCTTAAGACAACAGCCGGGACCGACGGCTTAACGTGCTCTCTGAAGCATGGTAGCGCTCAGTTGTAAATACCACTTTTTGCTGTAGCGGTCACCCATCAAAGTAGTGACCGCAGCGAACGTTGCTTAACTTTACCGATCGGTTAGAAACTGCTAGTCGTGCTTCACTATGAGCGCCACGTGACTATTATGTGACTACTATGTGACTATTTAAAGTTCACGCTCAAATTATAAAATAGTTGTCATTGTAACAAATTAAGTGTAATTATGAAAAAAGACGTGAAAAATACTGATTATCCTTAATTATAGAACACCCACCAGCCTATTAGAAGGGTTCTTGAGCTCGTTAAATGTACTAAAAAAGATCTCGACCCCAAAAGCTAAGCAGCCCTCAGCGGATAATAATGGCGAACCCCCGCTACAAAAGGGTTGACGGCTTATTTTTATAAAATTTGGGATAAGTAAACATGTATTAATATAAGTATTAGAGAGAAATGGGAAGGCTTAGTTACCCTTTACATATTTTGCTGTTATTTTTACGGTATTAGGGAACCTTAATGAAGCGAGGTTGGGGAAAATCTACTGTTTGTATCTACCTGACTGGTTTGGATATCATAAGAAGAAACCAACACGGTATATCCGAAATTTCTAAACCATTCAATTCCAATTTTATTTTAGTTTTTGAACATATGGAGCAATCTAAGAAACTAATTTAATTTTTTTTTAGGTATTCATTGTAGTTATTTTGTAATGAGTTATTGAAATTTAGAAATGTCCCGTGTCTGATGACGTCATTGATGACGTTCAATACTTTACAACCATTGCCTCTACATTTAAAAAAAATACATCTTGTGCCAATTGTCAATGTCACATTCACGTCATAATATATTTTTTCCCTTTTTTTGTTTATATAATAATAGGGTCATGTATTTCTTCCATTTAGCTACGAGTGACGTCATCATATGATCAGATGAAGGTTGTTTAAATTAAAGCCAGAATATACTAATAACAGTTAAAAATTGAATTGCGTCATATTCCCATTTTGCCGTGCTGCGTAAACGTTCCCACCTTAAATAGCATCGTGCTGGGTGTTTCGATAAACAGTTTTTGACAGAAACCAGCAAAACGGTTAACCCAACCACGCAGAAGAGTTTTGGCGGGAACGCGGAAAAGTTCACGTCGGTGCATTGTATTATTTTACAAAACTTATGCTTTTTCCAGTGTTAATGTTTAAAATTGGTGGTGTTTTACGCATTAAGTGCTGAATTACGAGCATGAGTGTGGGCAAGTGATATAATGTAGTGAAACGTGGTTTTTCGTGTTGCTTCCAAAATTCCATGGAAGCCTCTAGTAAAGTTGCCACCACTTTACTAGGGCATGCCTTCGACTGGATTATGACTTAGACTAGACTATGACTACTCTGACTGTGACTATGACTTGACTTTAAGTGAAAATTTCCATAATACGATGAAAAATTACAAAACTTGACACTGGCTAAATACACTATGTGTGGAGCCAAAATATAAGAAAAAAAAAAAAAAAAACCACGCAGAAATCAATCAAAACCCAACGAGACGACAGCGGGTGCTGAAAAATATAACAAAATGGAGTCATATTTACGTAGTGGTGAAGCAAAAATCACAAAAAATATAAAAATTCGACGCGAATGCTAAAGCTGCTCCTATCCTATCCTATCTTTAAAGCATTGCATCAGATAAGTACTATAAGGAACGTGACGCGGGCACCTCCGCTCCGATAACTGTGTCACTTCCCGTAATTTTAAAAGCTTTTCGAATCCTTTTGAAGCTAGAGGGATTCTGAGCAAGGCTACGTCCACAAATGACGTCTACCATTAAGATAGTTAGGACTTTGTGAAAAGTCTTATCTTAATTTTTTTCCTGTAGTGTTCCTAAGTCATATCGTAACATGATCTGTAAAAGGACATGAGCAATTTAGAATCAAAATGGATTATAGCCAGAAGATTATTACTAGTATGACTTTAGTTGTATTCTATGTTGGCTTCAAGTTTTATCGTGTCGTTTTACAAAACATTAGATTTTAATCGAAAGGGCAACAAGTAACACTGCACAAACTAAAGCCGAGTTTGTAAATAAAATAATCTTTATGAGGTTAATCCGATCTCTCGAATTAAATCACAATTTTTCCGTGACGTGTAAAATTTTACCGTGGCCGTGTGGTCCCGGTTTGCGAATAGGACCAACCCACCTCTTCCCGACCGTAAGAGCTGGCAAAGGAAATATGCAGGGAATGGGCAGCAGCATTCTCCTCGGTACATTAAAATCTTCTGTGATCGCCAAGCCACCTGCCAAGCGTGGTGGTTATGGCAAATCTCCCCCTATGATAAGCGTTCAAAGTGACGTTTTATGGGAGAGGCCTGTGTTCAGCAGTGGACCTTGTCGGGCTGATGATGATGATGAATGATCCCTACTTACGACTGACAACATAAACATAAGCTCAACTTATATTTTATTGGAGAGGTCTCTAGAGGGGTTTGTTTAAAGTTGAAAGCCGCAGATCATTATGATGTCAAACTGGGTCTGCGCTAAAAACTGAGTTACTTGTGAATTTCATTCGTAAAAGTGTTGCTATCGCTAAAAATTTGGGGCACTACGTTGACAAAGTATTTCTTGGGGGGTCACACTACGATTTTGTTTTGGTAAAACCAAACAAAAATTTTTGAGTTTTGAGTTCCTTCAACATTCGAATAATTTAATGTTAATGCTTCTGTGCAGTAGTTTGGGGACGGAAAACTATCAAACGTTAAAAAAATCTCATAGGTACTACCTGCTGCTCCTGACACTCCTAAAATCACATATATTAAAACGGTATTGTTGTACTTACTTTATCTAGTTTTGTCTTGTAAAAGTGCTAATAATAGCCTATTTGCAGTAAAATTTTTGAGTTTTGAGTTTGGAGATATATAACGAAGTACCCTAGTTTTCTCATCTATACCAATATTATAAAGTGGAAAGATTTCATTGTTTATGTGTTTGCATTGAATAGGCTCCAAAACTACTGAACCGATTTGAAAAATTCTTTCACTGTTGGGAAGCTACACTATCCCCGGGACACATAGGCTATATTATATTTTCAAAAAAATTAGGGATCCCTACTAAAACTCTAATCATGTGACCCAAGGTGTAAAAAAGTTACCTAAAATATTCTTTACATCGCGTGTGCTGCGAAAACTATTGCACCCGTGCGAAGCCGGGGCGGACCGCTAGTCGTATTATAAATTCATAATACACCTATAGGAGACTACAATATATTCTGATTATATTATATGCCACTATATGGCAACTCGCTCCGTCAGAGGACACATTCAATTCCCGGATAGCTGTGCCAGCTAAATTGCATTTTAGGAATAAGGGACATAACATTGCGATGAAACAATGTTTGTGATACATGGTTACGACGCTCGTATCAACTGAGGAGCAAGCTCGCGGCGAGCTTGCATTGGCTTCTCTCGTTATCGAACCAATCGATCATGAAAAGCGAATTCAACTATTACCAAATTAAATAATATCTTTAAAAAAAGGGTTAAACTGACTTCAATCGCCTTCATCAACATCGCCATCAACAGCCTGAAGACGTCCACTGCTGAACGTAGACCTCCCGACAGAACTCCACCTTGAGCGGCTCCTCGCCTCCTGCATCCATCAGCTCCCCGCGGTTTTCACCAGATTTCACCGCCATAATACTAAGAAATACTTGGATGATATTATTATCTATGTATAAGTATACATTTTTTCCAGTTATTTTTTATTAATAAATGTATAAATAACGCCCAATGATCACATACATATATCCTGGACCCTAACTAGAATTATCTGTATCTAAGGACCCAGGAACTACGAGGACCATGGTCCCATAACACCCAGACACAGAACAAGCACTTGCACTTTTTTTATTTGCACAAATACTTGTCCTGTCGCGCGAATCGAACCCGAAGCCTTCGGTTTATGAGCCGACCTGCTCAACCACCACACCACAGAGGCTGTCGATTTAGATTGAAAAACGAAACCACTGAATCGATTTTTATATTTCTATGCGATGAATCTAAAACATAAAAAATTATATACTTTCAAATAACAAATAATCCCACAGATTAGCAGACGTAACGACAAACTTGCAGCTTGATGTTTTAGAATTCCAAATATTTCATACTAAAAGAGCCGGGCTTTTCATAGATTTGTATGTTCATAATGTGTGGCGAGCCTTTATGAGGCAACGCAGCAAACTTTATCGTCAATGAATCACCGCGTTTCATGAGTCACATATTGTTAAGATGCATGTGGTATAAATGTTAATCAAATTGCGGGATAACATCATGATATATTGATGTAGATAGTTCTCTCTATGTTTGGGGCGGACAGTTTCTGAAAGTGATTAATGCAAGTAAAACATGAAAAGGTAGATTAAAATGAAAAATTAACGAATGAAGATTGTATACCAAACAGACATTGTCACCTTTATGTTAGCTCTTAAACTAACTTTCCAAACGAATAAGATTATAAATTGAACGAAGCAATCTGTCGCGTTCAAGAGAGGACAGGGCTGCCACCATTCACCCCATGAACTCTAGCATCGGTCTCCTATTAAATGCTATATGTGGCGTCCGACTTCAGTGTTTTCGTTCCGATCGACGTCTGAACGCCAGGCACAGCGTCAGCGGTCAATACATCTCATAGCAAACGATGACGTCTCGTTCACAACAGCAGTCCACAAACAGTGCTCGCGAGTAGTCGTGTGATATAAAATGGGTATAAATTCGACACTTTTGGCGGCGCTTGTGTTACTTTGAAGAATGCATTATAACATATGACTGATTCAATCAATAATTCGTCTTTTTCTTTATCAAATTTTGACATTTAGTATTGACGCCAAATACGACATTCAGTCTGCAATGCTTCGAAATAAATAGATATGCGGCGCAAAGTGTTTGAATGCCGCCTACGGCATCCACACGCCAACGTCAACGTGTGAAAGAGACCACAACAGTACATTTCTATAGTATGCATCGTGACGCGGCATACGGCGGGACGCTGTACGCGGCCGATGTCGTTTATAGGAGACCATAGCCTAACATTAATGGATGCATTAACTAAATAGGTAGGTATAAAGCCCAATAGCAAATGTACCAATGCTACCCATTACTGTTTGCTTACATATGCGCTCTGCAATCTGCCATCAGTGCTATTCGTTATGGTTATGGGATTTAACCAAATAATAGCCTCTGGTTCCCCTCTAGAGATAAGAGTTACGGCTTTGGATGCCGACCTATTTCTATATACTATTGGGGTGAATTTCAAATAATCGATATTTAGTGTGAAAACGTGATTCAGAATTTGGTTATCTATACGCCTTTGAAAGAAGCCTTTCAGATTCTTATTTTTATGAAGATTTAGTAGGGATGGAAGGCTACATTTTTCATTGTGAATGGGTTAGCTTTTGGCTAAATCTCACCTGATGGTAAGTGCAAATGAAGCCAAGGATGGAGCACGCTTACTCAGAAGATACCTAGTTATATTCATTCTGCTTTTTAATACGCGTAGATTAAGTATCATCATCATCATCATCCAAGACATCCACTGCTGAACATAGGCCTCCTGTGACCGGCTATAATTAACTGTTGTCTGTGGTTCTGACCAGGTCGTCGGTTTATCTAGTGGGAGACCAGCTTACGATGCGTCTTCCGGTTCATGGTCGCCACTCGAGAAGCTTTCTTCCCCATCGGTTGTCAGTTCTACGAGCGATGTGGCCTGCCCATTGCCATTTTAACTTGCTAATTCTAAGAGCTATCGGTCACCTTAGTAAAAAATAAAACAAAAAAAATCGCCGTATTATATACCCACGTTACTTACTTACATCCTTTTACTATTTACACAATTTTTTTTTTCATATGATTATATTGAGCAGTCACGACACGTTCGTGACGTCAAAAAGTGCGTTTTTTTGGTTTTGAGCTTACACTGCGCCTTAACATATATGCGACTAGTGTTACTGCACTGCCAATGCAAAGTTCTCTCCGCGTTAGTATTCACTGAAGAACATTCAGCTACGTTTCTATGTTATGAATTTTATATTCTCTTATCTCTTCGCATTCCCTTGCAAATGCAAATATAGTAAACATCGCAACCATAACACGCGTTCCTTTGTTCGCTTTTCTCTACGAATACTTTCTTTTCATAAAAACAAGGGTTAACAAAAATGTGAAACTAGTTTTTTATCATTTTAGCTATAGTACACACAGCGTCTCTGCAGTATTATTTTGTGTCATAAATATACGTTCGGCTTAGTTAACTGAATAGGTACGAGAATTGGCCTGAATTTTCACTTGTTCCAGCTTTGCGGTGGACGTAATTCTGAACCTTAATTTGTCATTTGTATGAGCGCAAACGTATTCAGTATATACTTCATTTTTATGAAGTTCAGGCTCTCCGAAGGTGTACGGTACGTGTCTACTTAGTGCTACTAAATTGGTACCTACTATTGTATTGTGAACCTAAAAACGTTGGCGAATAATAGGTACTTAAATAAAAAAATTACAAATTTCAAAAAATTGATGATATGTATTAAAAATAGTTATAACAGAGTAATAATAGGTAACTAATGTTATGCCTAATAAACAGAGGTGCGTTTAGAAATACACATTAAAAAAATTAAAATAAAATAAATGAGTAATAAACATATAATTATGTTGAATTACTTGCTTAGTTGCCACTTGAACTCTAAAACCAGTCGTTATCATTTAAAACTAAATTATGACACCTAGAACAATGCCCCTACGTATTCCCATGCATATTGCATAGGCAGCAATGACCGCTTACTATCAGGCAGGATGCTACCTTGTATAACGTACTTATATACATACAAATCGATAGGCAAATAGAACCAATCAGAAACTGCCCCCTTTGTGATCTTCCTCTGTAATACACACAAAAAGATATCGCCAAGCAGTCACCTCGTTTGTTCAAACAGCTCTCGGTCTAGCGCAGGCCGTAATCAAAGCAAGACTAATTGGAAATGGTAATTTGAACCTGCCCTATCTCTGATCTGGAGATCTTAGATCGGAAAGAGTCGTTGTATAGAGTGTAGGTGTAAGGTGAAAACCGGTAGCGATCACCGTATTGTTAGAGGCACATTGAATATCAATGTTAAGCTCGAAAGGTCACGTCTGGTGAAGTCTACGCTCCGTCCAAATCCTGTCCAAATCCAAAACCCCGAAGGCTTTCAGCTGGAACTCCAAAATCGCTTCCAGTGCCTAGCCGACTGTAACACAGTGGACGAGCTAAACGACGGGTTGGTGGAAACTGTCCAAGCTGTTGGATCGAAATTCTTTAAGACCCAACGCCGAAAGAAGACTCAAAAGCTCTCAGAAAAAACTCTTGAGCTAATGGCCGACCGGAGCGAAATGAAGCTGCAGTCTTCAGTTGATATGTCAGCCTACGGTGAACTCAATAGACGAATCTGGAGTTCCTTGCGACACGACTTGCGTGCTCTTAGTACTTCACGTATTGAGGCCGCAATTGAGCGGAACCAAGGCTCTAAAGTGTTCGCAAAGGATTCGTCTATTGGGCAACACCAAATGACAAAACTGAAGACCGAAAATGGTAGCGTCATTTCATCCAAGCCTGAGATTCTGAGAGAGATCGAGAACTTCTATGGACAGTTATACACCTCGACACGTAAGCCCGCTACTAACACAGCTCAGGACATCAGAGCCAAGTTAGTCCGACACTATACCGAAGATATCCCGGACGTCAGCCTGTACGAGATTAGAATGGCCCTCAAACAGCTTAAAAACAACAAGGCACCAGGTGAAGATGGAATTACGACCGAACTTCTGAGAGCGGGTGGTAGACCGGTACTTTTAGTCCTCCAGAAGTTATTTAATTCTGTCATCCTTGAAGGTATAACGCCAGAGGCATGGCACAAGAGCGTGGTGGTGCTCTTCTTCAAAAAAGGCGATAACACCTTATTGAAGAACTATAGGCCCATCTCGCTCTTGAGTCATGTGTATAAGCTGTTTTCGAGAGTCATTACGAATCGTCTCGCACGCAGGTTTGATGAATTCCAGCCTCCCGAACAAGCCGGTTTCCGAAAAGGCTTTAGCACCATAGACCACATCCATACGCTGCGCCAGATTATACAGAAGACCGAAGAGTATAATCGGCCGTTATGCCTAGCGTTTGTGGACTATGAGAAAGCCTTCGATTCAATCGAGACTTGGGCGGTGCTGCAGTCCTTGCAGCGATGCCAAATTGACTATAGGTATATCGAAGTTTTGAAGTGTTTGTACAGTAAGGCCACTATGTCAGTCCGACTACAGGACCAGAGTACGGAACAAATTCCATTGCAAAGAGGCGTGAGACAGGGAGACGTTATTTCTCCGAAACTGTTCACAAACGCATTGGAGGATGTTTTCAAGCTCTTGGAGTGGAAAAGATCTGGCATCAACATAAATGGCGAGTACATCACTAACCTTCGTTTTGCCGATGATATAGTCATAATGGCGGAATCGCTCGAGGACCTTAGCACCATGCTCAACGACCTCAGTAGAGTCTCCCAGCAGGTTGGTCTTAAGATGAATATGGACAAGACAAAGATCATGTCTAATGCTCATGTTCCACCTATACCGGTAATTGTTGGGAACGATACTCTCGAAGTTGTCGACAAGTATGTCTACCTAGGACAGATTGTCCAATTAGGTAGGTCCAACTTCGACAAAGAGGTGGCGCGAAGAATCCAACTCGGCTGGGCAGCGTTCGGGAAGCTTCGTCCTATCTTTTCGTCCAAAATACCGCAGAGCCTGAAAACGAAAGTTTTCAATCAGTGTGTGTTGCCAGTGATGACTTATGGAACTGAGACATGGTCTCTTACTGTTGGCCTCATTAGTAAGCTCAAAGTCGCGCAGCGAGCTATGGAGCGAGCTATGCTCGGTGTTTCCCTGCGAGATAAGCTCCGGAACGAGGAGATCCGCAGGAGAACTAAAGTGACCGATATAGCTCTTAGAGTTAGTAAGTTGAAGTGGCAATGGGCAGGCCACATCGCTCGTAGAACTGACAACCGATGGGGAAGAAAGGTTCTCGAGTGGCGACCACGAACCGGAAGACGCAGCGTGGGCCGGCCCCCCACTCGGTGGACCGACGACCTGGTGAAAGCCGCGGGGAGCCGATGGATGCAGGAGGCGAGCAGCCGCTCAAGGTGGCGTGCTCTGGGGGAGGCCTATGTTCAGCAGTGGACGTCTTCAGGCTGTTAATGATGAATGATGATGATGATGATAGAGTGTAGGCAGTATAGACTATCGAGCAAGGGAACGATGAAATATTATGGTCGATATGGATAGAAGAATTTGTTTAGGAGTTGCTTAGTCCAAGAAGAGTTCTATCGTCATCAGCCCAATACATTCCAACAGCTGGGACACGGGCTTTTTCACACAGAGAGAGTGAGAGAAAGAGAGAGGAGGGGAGAAGAGGCAGGAGTAGGACATAATCCAATAAAGATCGTTGGTCCACCTGTAGGGGGCCGGCCTACGCTGCGTCTTACGGTTTGTGGTCGCCACTCGAGAACCTTTCTTCCTCATCGGATGTCAGTAACCTTAAAATATCCTTACTGTTAATAATCTCCATGTTTTGCATACACGTCTCTGAGTTATATTGGAACTGGTGTACAATGGAAACTTTAACAGCAATTTCCAATAATGTCTCCGGAACCCTCTGTAAACATGTTAGGGATGTCGCTGATATAATGCAATTGTAGGATGTACAGGATTTTGAATGTTATTGTAGTGAAGTAAGATTTTTTATTGTTTATTGATACCGTCACAGATATTGCTTAAATAGCTTGCAAGAATAATTTAATCTAGCAAAAATAAATTTAGAAATAAATAATGTCACAAGCTATGTAAAGAATACGTATGTTCTGCGATGTTCTGGAAATCCCAGAATATTTTTAGGAATCTGTGCCCCAGTGCCGGGATACTGATATATTGTGGATTTTTTACCTGTACAGTCTTATGACTAAGGCATATCTTTATATAAGTTTTTATAGAGAATATTATTTAAATCCAAATAGATTTTGGACTTTCATTATAACTAGGTACTCTTATCCCAAGTAGGTATAGCTTGGACCCTGATGATTTAAGTACTTCAATAATTTCACTAAGCGTGAAAGCACACCATTTTTCACTCCATCTCTAAGTACACTCGGGGAATAAAGAGGTTCGTCACCTCAGAGTCCACTTTTGCTTGTACAAGTATTAAAACTGATCAAAAGTCTACCACTTTACCGTAACTCTATCATAATATCAAAAATGTCAAATAGAGTTCTCCGTCTACGATGTCAAAAGACTTAGCACATTTATACATTATATTTTTTTAAATACTCGAGAGGTAAAAATCTGTTGTCATTATGGAAGTACGGGATGTATTTAGTGGAGTATAATTTAGTTTGAAGACTTACGTTATACAGAACTTGCAAATTATAGGGCTCTCTTATCGAGTCTCTGTGTGTTTTTGCCAAAACAAACACCGGAAGAATGATGATTATTATATAAATAGGTAAGTTACCTAAAATTCGCTTTGTCTTTATCGAAGAAGATGAAATGACGGGTATTTTTCATATAATGGCTAACTATAGACATTAAAGCTATGCATAAAATATTGACGACGAAAACAAAATTTTTCAACAACAAATTTGTAACAGCAGCCTTACATGTTAAATGAATCAATTTGAAAACTGACGAACCTTTTCATTCCCCAGGTATACAACTTTTAAATAAAAGTGTAATGACTACCGAGATCCGACGAAGCGAGATAGAATATAATTATGTCACCACACACGTCAGAGAAACGGCGGCAAACAGCAAACATGGCGATGCAATATGACATCAATATGGCGTCAAAGACTTAACATGGCGGCGACGCAACGTCCGATATCTCGAAGCTATGACACTCGCCGAGATTGTTACGTGTAGTGGGACGGTGGAAGCATTGCTGATAGGAAAACGGTAATACTGGTAATACTCGTAATACCTATAATGTTGCAAAACGAAGATAAGCCGTGATAAATGTGCGATGGTGTGGAAAGGTTAGATTGAAGAGACAAATGAGGTTTCATACTCCTCGCCATAAAAAAGGTTTAGGGGTAGAAAAAATTTTAGATACGTCGTAATCACAGATTAGAGAAAAAACAATTGACATCGAAATCATGTGCGGAGCTTCAGCGTTGCACTAGCAGTAATTTAAAACTGCCAGTTCGAAACCAGTTTAACGTTTATTGGCATATATGATAGTTTTATCTACTTATAGTTGGTTACTATATTGCAAGGTAAAAAATAAAGGTAGCATAAAATAGAATGCACGAAGCTGTTTAAGAAGCAAGTGCGGAAAGTTCTATAGACATACCTATACCTACTTATATAATATCTTGCTAATGATACTACCCAAGATAATATTGTTCAGTAATTGGTGATTAGAATACGTCCCGAACAATTTGCTTCCCGACTAAAGCACTTTTCGCGAAAGTGCTCATTATACATACAGTTCTAATTATATAAAACTCTAATGAAAAATATTAGTTAAATAACCATATAAATTAATAGATGAAAACGAAAAATAACATAAATTTGTTTGAAGACTACATTTATTTACATCAGCTATTTTCCGAAGCTTTAAATGTCTGACATCAAAAGTGTGTTTTTTGGTATCTAAATCAAGCTGCATATGCATTTAATTTTGTAACAGCCTACAGTTTTAAACTTTCAAACGACTCTTATATACTCAGCCCCTGAAGGTGATACAATTCATTACTTAAAGAAACAGAATACTCAACATAATAAATCTAGTCCAAAACCGCCTAGAACAAAAGAATTTGTCAACATTGTCTAATATGCTGAAGTGGCGTCATTCATTTTAGGCAATCACAAAACCTAAATTAGTTTTAGGAAAACCGAATGAGAGCACGCGACTATCACAACAGATGAGAAGTTTGGCTAACTAATCAAATTAATATGGATCCCAAACTGTGAACTCCGGGTGTTATGAGGTCAAACAGTTGTTAGAATACCTAAGGAACTTGGAATGCCGGAGTTTCTGTCGCCTCTGAAGTCAAATACTTGACTTATTGCTTCTGGGTACATTACGGACTGTTTAACAAACCTTATTAGTCTTGTTAAAGACAGTAAGGTAAAGTTATATTTGCAACTATTTTATTATATCTAAGATTAGTCATTGGCCGTTTCTCTTAGGATATTCAATTTTGAATTATGTTTGGACGTTCATTTTATTTATTGGACACACGTTTATAAAAAAACGATGGCTGTTATAGTGATTTATAAAGTAACAATAATTATCCTGAAGGAAGGTAGGAGCTGCTATTAATTAATACTGCAGGATTAATCAATATATTAATTTTTTGTCCTGATCATCTGCAGCATGATTTCCATAAAAAAATACCTTTTTAGTCCAATTGGGCCGTGCGTCGTTTACTAATCAGGCTTTGGCTAGGTTAAGTATTTGCATCTTATCTTGTTTTGGCAAGATTTCAGTGTTTATGGAGGTCTCATACACTTATCAAACTACTGATAATTTTAGAAATCCTTTTAAATTCTGTAAATCAAAATCATTTGGCACCATTGTAAAAACATGATAACGCAATACACCTAAGTATATTAAAAAAAACATCAGAGCATACTTAAATTTTGAAAATATCTAAGAATAATAGATGACGTAATGCTGCTGTTATAGTTATGGCAACGAGAAATTGAAGTGTAACTTAGTAATAGTCAAAGAACTTAGCAGATAACGAAAAGTCTGTATGAATTTCATGATAAGACCGGGTCATTTTAAGATGAGAGCGAGTCATTTTATGATGAGAGCAAGTCATTTCATGATGAGAGCGGGTCATTTCATGATGAGACCGGGTCATTTTATGATGAGACCAGGCCATTTAAAAAAACAATGCCGTTTCATTAAATTACTGTTTGGAACTAGTGTGAGGCAAAGATTGAGTTGGTCTTGTTCTTCGTGGTAATATTCTTTATGAGCAAAAAACATATTTATGTGATTTCATGAAATGGCCCCACATTTTTTTGACATGACATGCCCGATTTTAATGGTCAGATCCCGACATTTATATTCTCCAAAATATATGATAACATTGTGCACTAATATTAACGAAAAGTCCTTGCTATTATTGTAATACATAAAGAGTTTGTGTAATGTATGTTGGTGTATCAATCATAGCAAGGAGCCCAAAAATTGAGACCCAGGTAATACTGCGTGAGCCGCGCTGATGAAAAAATGCATAATAGCTTGTTATATGCAGGTCATATATGTGGTGGTGTGTGCATCTTGGGGTTTAATTGGTATTGTCTCTTATACTATACCAGTTAATATAATACTTACCCAGATTCATAAACAGTATTCCTATATTAAAAGTGAATAGGTCTCGTCTTCATATTTAGTAAATGTAACTCATACGTGAAATCCTAGTTAAAACGAATTTTCACAAAACCACTTTGCGTATTAAATTGAGAGTCTCAAACTTCATGAAAGTTAATTAAGTTTACGTTATTTGAACTACTACACACTAATATAAGCTCTGTTAATTAGCTAAATTTAATTAAGTACGCTTATTATGTTCGTTTAGAGCAGCTCTATGAACTACAAAGCGGTTAGGTCTAAAACGAGTCTAGAACAGACGCTAAAGAGGTAAAGCAATAAGCATCTTTGTGATTCTGCTTTCTATTTAATTCTATCTTGTGAATAATCGTGAAAATTTTATGATAAAAATAAATGATTGAGGAGTCGCTCTATGGTTTCTTTGTTCTCCGTTTATGAATTTGGTCTACTTTACGTAATTAATTTTTAGCTATCATCTAAGAAGTTTTGACACCAAAGTCTTTAAAATTTATAGTTTAAATGAGTTAGTTGTTAGTAGCTTTTCTACTCTATAAGCATCGGCATCGCTCTAATTGCAAAAAAACATTCATAATGTTGCCTTCGTTTTTAGTTAATTTCGAATTTATGGGTTTTCTTTCAATTTTCTCATCTAATAGGCAGTTAAAACTTTTTTTAAATATATATCCTTTTTTCGTAATTCAAAACATTCTCATCACAATGCAAGAGACACACTTTTAAAATACTAGACTAAAAGCGCTTTATTAAACTGTTTATCGTGTTGTTAGAACACTGTTGACAGTAATATAATTGTCTAAACTTATCATAAAAATAACATGACAAATATTATGATGATTATTATCATCATTATCATCATCATCATCATTATCATCATAAGCCTGTATCCTGTTAAGGGGCATCTCGAATAATGCAATAAAACAAATGGCAAATAAGTTTCAATGACTATAGTGAAACATCTAAGTCACTGTCACTGCATTTTCTAAGACAGAAATACTAATTGAATTTAATTTGATTAGTACTAATTCTAATGATATTTATGAAGGCAACAAGTTCAAGCATTATTAGTTTCTATTCTATCGTTTCAAAGCGCAGGCTTTGTCTATTTATTGAAGAATATTCGTGATCCTGACTAAAACTATGAAAAAAATTCTATAGAGCTAAGCCATTCTGTTTTACTGACCAAAGGTCAAGTTTTACTAATAATTTTAACAGGTACCTTTTTCAGTTGGTATACAAACTGGTTTTATTATGTAATATTAATGTATGAAAATAAATTGGCACCACAAATGACCTTTATCATGACTTTTACATTAAACAAAATAATAAATACATATTATTAAAACGCAAATAAAGTTGCAGTCTTGTGTTGATATTTTTCGATTTTTATTACAATTTTTTTTAATAATGTATAGGCATGGCATTTGACCACTGTCTCACCTGATGGTAAGTGATGACTTGCCTAGAAGATACCTGTAATACAACATTCTATTCTTGTTATATTATGTCAGGAATATAAATAATATTATATTCCTGATATTACTTATATTATTACGTTATTGTAATTTATTTACCATCAGAATATACTCTACACTTCTAAGAAATATTTCGATCACGAACATCCATGTTAAATTTTCTATAGCAAGCCAGTCGATCTCTAATCACATTCAGTTTCTAACAAAACCCACTTACTTTCAGGTCTAAAGGTCACTCGGTCTGAAATAATAAAAAGCTACGTTAATTTCTACATTAAAACTGCCCTCACACTACTTACTTACTATTTAGTTTTATTTAAAAATATCAAAATCAGTAAAAAAATTGCAACCACTATTTCAATCACTACATACTACCTAAATATATATAATCTATAAAATATCTACTTTTAGTATTTGCATGAACTTATTACTCAAACACTAGTTCAGTCTGATTCAGTTCTAGGTTACCAATCAAGAAATTTGAATACATTCAAGCCATTTTTATTGCTTTTACCCTGCATTTAATCTCTCTTTGTTAACCTCTACTGCAATTTAATGTTCGTAGTTTTATTTGCTATAAGTACCTAGCTATAGGTAATGCTACCAGAACTGTAATATTGTGGTACTATGGTACCTTTATTGTTAATGGAGTATTTTACAAAGAAACATAAAACAACATTTTGTGGTAAACGAAACGTAATTTTCACTATGCCTGTCTCTAAACTTTGACAGCTCTTAAGTCCGCACTTATCTTTCTAGGAAGTACTCAAATACGTTGCAGTAGGTAAGTCATAGAGAGATCAGTGTGCGTTTTTTTAGCTCCTGGTGTCAATTTTTGTAGACGGGCATTAGTGTTGTAATTTAGAAGCTGTCTAACTTTTGTATACGGACTGTTGTAAATAGAGTCATTAATTGTGCCACTTACCTTAATGGTTGAAAAGATCAGGAACGGTACATGGAACAAAACAATTCAAAATCAGTATGAATAAGAACTATAAAAGATTTCTATTTGTTACACGATTTAATTATTAAATATCATCAAGATAGGATTAAAGGTTTATAATTTACATCAAAATCACCTGCTTAGAGTAACCAACATTAAAGGAGAATGGGCAAAAATGTATGGAGCGTGTCCTATTCGCGGCCAACAATGATTGTGGTATTTACTGATGTGATTTAGCCCTAAAATTACTGTGTAGAAGTTTTATTACTGGGATTCTCATAGGAAGTGAGTAAAATGAATTTTTGTTTTAGAAGGTCTTGCATCGTTTTACGAACGATATTAAAAAGATTTTTTTATTTTTTTTAAATCAAGTTCACAATCAAAAGATACACAACGTCACAAGCGTATTAGAAATACTGCGCCGTGAGCAGCGCTCAAGCCGACTGCTTTTATTCTTATCGCTGGAAGCTGATTGGCCCTCCGTGTGAGCAGGTAGAAAACCGGCCCCCTAATTACCTAACTCGCAACAGGTTTGCAACAGGCGTAAATCTCGCGGTGATTGCTGTCATACATCATTAGTGGTGTCGAGAATGTATGCTTCGCTACTGCTGTCGCATTGCTACTGTTGTCGCATTGCTGTTGCAAATTTTACGTAATTAACCCGCGGTTTTTATGGGTCCATTCCGTCAGTTTTTAACATTTTTAAGTTAAGTGTAGTAGTGCATACACCAATAAATAAATAAAAATCTACTATAATACGGTATCGCTCCATACATTATTCACATTTAAATTTTTTCTTCCAAATGACTTACAGCGTAACGTCCATAGTAAAAGTTATCCATTAGTAGTTGGACTTTAATTTGGCACAGGTTTAGTTACTGGCCGCTGATAGGACAAAATGCCCATTCTCCTTTAAGGTAAAGATTAATTTTAAAGTAAAGGAAAAATTTCCATTAGTCAAATTATTAAATTTTCCCTTTACATTAAATTTTAGATAGATTAACTCTAAATTTTTGTAAGTATTAACTGCAGGGAATTACTACTAACTATAGAGGCTCACCCGCTATTTACTCATTTTCCCACGGACACTCCTAACTTTCTGGAATAAAATTGTATTCTATGTTGACTCTGGTAAAAAAAGCAACAGTATGCAAAATTCTATCAACAAGCAAACAAATAAACAAATAAAATTTAATTTTATTTATACAGTAACTAACTAAAGAAAAAATAGTATGGCCTTTTAACCTCAAAAAATAACCGACCAAGTGCAAGTCAGACTCGCGTACGATGGTTTCCGTACCATTATAAAATCTATAAAAACGGCAAAAAAAACACGTTGTTGTATGGGAGCCCCCTTAAATATTTATTTTATACTGTTTTTTCGTATTTGTTGTTATAGCGGCAACAGAAATATATCATCTGTGAAAAATTCAGCTGTCTAACTTTCACGATTCACGTGAACAGCCTGATGATAGACGGACAGATAGACAGACAGCGGAGCCTTAGTAATATAGCCGTTTTACCCTTTAGGTACGGAACCCTAAAAATGTAATAGTAGAAAATAATTTCATTGGCTTCATATAAAATACAAGAATCTAATAGTATTATAATAAATTCAAAGGAAAATACTTGAAGTGGGTAAACTTTTACGAATCATTTTTATAGCCGCTCTGAATATTTCAACGGAGTAAAAAAAGCTTAGTTTTTCTTGGGTACAAAAAAAATCTGCGCAAATAGTCACGGTCAAAGGAATTGTAACATACTGACCCCAAACACATAAACCTTGTTTTACCACAAATCAAAATGTTCGAGGGGCCTCAACTTTCAGAGAAGTGAGCCAAAGCCCAGAGGGAGACCAAGTTTTATTTATAGTGAAGTAATAAACTGCCCTAAGCTAGGATCGTAAAGACTGCACTACAAGGCTGCCTTTTGTTCCTCTTTACTGCGACCTTCCTGTGTTGCTGAGTGAAGACTTTGTAGTTTTTAACGACCACTCTGGTTAGATAGGTTTCTTGAAATGTGTTTTTAAGTTAAGAAGAGTAAAAAACCTTCAATTTTTATTATAATTGGGCAACCAACAGCTTTCTTACGTTTTTTATTACAACTAAATAGGCCCGCATTTGACCGCAATCTCACCAGATAGGAAGTGACGATGCGATCTACGATGGTACATGCTTGCCTAGAAGATATACTATTCACTTGCGACTTGAAGAGCTCCAGATTGTACATAACGGGAAACAAAGACGCAGGTAAAATGTTACATTTCTCGGCTGCTCGGATTATAAATGTCGAGTCAAACCGCTTTGTGCGAATTGAAGGAATATCAACCATAAATGGATGGTGTGTAGCGGTACGTCTTGTCGTCCGATGGTGAAACGGAGATGGTGGAATTAGATTGTGTAGCTCCGTAGCACACTCACCGACGGTGCTCTAAGCTCTGGAGCCTAGCTCTCACCATCGTATCGTCACCTATGAGCTTTTTTGTTCGCCTTTCAATTGATTCCAAGGCCTGAAGCTGGTATTTAGCTGAACTGTGCCAGAGATGGCCGCAGTATTTGTAAATCGCTGCAATGTGAATGAAACCATTCATATAAGTAATTTTAATCAAATTTCACTTGCAAAGTTTTGTTGATCATCAGTTATTATGTCTTACCCATTAAAGCGCTTTATTGTGAAACCTTGAACGCTTCTTACTTTTTGGCTAAATCACAAATATGAAAATTAGGCAATAGTTACCTATTTACTTCCTATAATAAAGGTTCTTAGCTCTAAAAACGCGACGAAGTAAATAAAGCTTATTGCATTGGCAATGTGATCATGCCTGATCGTAACGATAATTTAAGTAGGTAACCCTTGGAGCTCGATCCATGTGTGTACTTGAGTTTTTTGTAAGCGATGGAGGCGACGATGTGGCGCCGGCATTTCGCCGTTCGCCCTACTTACCACCCTCAGTTGGGACTAGGTGATAAGATATCGCGATTTTATGGAAAAGGGTGATGTTCAGCTGTCACGTAACCACTAGCTGATTTAAGTAATACAGACCTTACAATGTTCAGGACTTTTACAGGACTTCAAAATAGGAGGTTTTGAATTTTTTTTTTATTTAGTTACCTCATTTCTCCGTAAAAAACTCAATAAAAAAATAACTCAAATTATGAGCCGATAACCGTCATAAATATGAATGATGTACTTTCAGATTTGTTACATAGAAATTTGATCAAAATTGGTTTAGTATTTGGTTTTTAAATCAAAATAACTGGAAAAAAACATATAGATGGTAATATTTATCACCTACGTGTGGAATGTGAAATTAGAGCGATTGAAGTTAGTATTACCCCCTTTTTAAAAAGGAATAATTATTCTGATAATTTATTGCGTGCCCATGATTGAAATAAATATTGAAAGTTAGGGGTCGTCCATTATGCGTGATGTTTTTTTACTACTGGTCAAATGCTATGCCTATAAATTGTAAAAAAAAAAAAAAAAAAACTACTTTTAGCTCCCCCGCCCTCCTCCCCCTTGGTGATATATGGTGAGGTTTTGAACTGACCCTCCCCCCCTATCCATAATTACTTGCATTTTTTGGTACAGCACTTTTTTTACATTTTAATAATATGTTTGACAGGTATAATCTAATTTAATTGTGGAAAATTATGGCGGGGATATCGGAGCCCGTGATATGTCACTACGCCACTCAGTAATGTTTCGTGATCTTTTCCGGTCCCCCGCCCCTCTTCTGTTTCGAGCCTCCCGTGATTTATAGCCGATCCCTTTACAGACTTGTAATGTTAATCACAATTTTTTTAATGTAGGTATTTTTTGTTGTTTAATTGTTGTTGTCAGCGTGAAAGCATCAGTCTTGAATTGCACCACGCAATCCTCGGCGACGAGGGCCGCGGCTGCCTCATCGTATAAACACTCAGTTTATATGTAAATTGTATCTCCCGTTCACGAAGACGCCGGGAATGTAGGTGACATCTTACTGTATCGAGACATATATTGACACAACTTGTACACTAACCTTAACCTTATAGAAACTCAATTACGACTGAGCTTAGTAATAGCTTTATAGATAGCAAGTGGATTCAACTAAACTAACAACAACACACCACTGACCAGCGGCCCTATCGGCGAAATGCCACGAACTTCATCGGAGATTTTTCAATGAACTTCATTGACAACTCATGGACATCGATTTGGAGGAATCAGCTAACTGTTTTGATCGGCATGGGCTTGAAAAAGAATGTGGAAATTGAACACAGAAGGAACCCTGAATATGACTAGCCTGATAGCTCAGTTGGTAGTAGCTCTGCCTTCTCAACTAAAAGGTGAGTTTGAATTGGTATGTTATACCGAAAGGAGGGGACTGGGACCATGATAGAGAGGTATATATAGTATATATTTAGTAGTGTTTTTTGGAAATAACTCAAATTTAACATAAAGGATGACTCATTAGTGAACTCAAAGTTGCGCGTATGGAGAGAACTCTGCACAGAGTTTCTTAACGAGATAAGATCCGAAATGAGGAGATCCGCAGGAGAACGAATAAAGATTATTATTAGCAAGTTGAAGTGGCAGTGGCAAGGCCTCGAGTGGCGATGACGAACCGGAAGACGCAGCGTAGGCTGGCCCCACACTAGGTGGACCGACAACTTGCTCAAAGCAGCTAGGAGCGGATAGAGGAGGCAAGCAGCCGCTTAAAGTAGCTCTCCATAGAGGAGGCCTATGTCCAGCAGTGGACATCTTCAGGCTGATGATCATGATGATGAAAGGAAAAATTTAATAGCCTGAATCTGCCCGTCGTTCTACCATTCTTTTGTTCTGTGTTTGTGTAAATATAGCAGTGTGTAAATATTCATGTGTGAAACTGGCCTTCTTTCAGGGATAGGTACAGGCCCTAGAGTATAGACTAAAAGCATAGAGAGAACTTCATTATGTGTCAAGCGTATCACTTTTTTGGACACTTTTTATATGAAGTGGACACTTTGATGTGAATGAGTCTGACAGATTTGTATAGAAAAAACTGTTGACTCGAGTCGAAAAAAATGGTACGGTGGCTTTTCGCAAGGGTAGCTAATTAGAAAAGAAAGAAAGAAAATACATTTATTCAAGACATCACACAACATTACATTTTACAAGAAGGTACTTATACAAGACAAATCACACAAAAAAGAAGAACACCGCAAAATATAATGTTACGTGATGTCATGACATAGGTCCCGACTCAGCTAATTACTATATTATGTTTGTTTCTTTCCTTCACCACTGACGTAGCGATACGTGTGAGCAGTACAAATATAATATCGTTTTGATGATCTCTCTATGCTTTTAGTCTATACTCTAAGATTTGAATATTGGATGTTTTTCAATATCGAATGTCAATAGTTAAACGAAGATGTCAAAACCGGAAGCAGAATAAAATTACGGCGTAATGTTCCTGTAACGACATCATGCAGTAAGTATACGCTATGTTAAAAGAAATTGCTTATTTATGTTATAAATTTTGCCCTGCAGGCGGTAAAATTAAATTGAGCACGATGATAGCCTGTAATAATGTACAAACATATTACATACATAGTTATTGTGTCGCCCGACACGCGAAGCACGAATTTGTGATATGATTTTTAATTTTACCCTGTTGTTCAAATATTATAAATGCTTATTTTTTTAATTTCACTCACATTTGTTTATTTTTCAATATTGAGTAGATTTTAACAAAATCTTTCGTTATCTATTATGCAACCCATTTTAAAATTGAAGTTTGAGTAGATTTTAACAAAAACTTTCGTTGTTTAATATGCAACCCTTTTTAAAATCGTAGTAAGTCACGCTGTGATGTCTTTCTAATTTAACAAAAACCTTTGCTTGATGACGTTGTGAAGGTGGGTAGAGACCGACATAATATATTTTATAACAGAGGCTTTTGATGAGTTGGTGATCTTCTCCTTGCGTATTAATGGTACTTTAAATAAATGTAGAACAGAATATTGCCACTTTCACTCCGTCGTCCGTCGTCAAAGGTCGTCACTTGTGCAGGGTAGGACAAAAGGGACACACAAGTAAGTGAGACGTCGTCTGGATGGCAACCCCGCAGTAACATTGAGTTTGTGGTGATAATGACAATAATTAACCAACTTTTTACTCGTTAAGTGTCGAAGCAAATCAATGAGGCTTTTTATTAAAAAAAAAGAAATTGTATTTTATGCATGACCCGATAAATGGCGCCAGTTGTGGTTTTACTAAAATCTGTCACTGTCACTGTTTTAAGCATAGACAACAGGTTAGAGGAAATGTGTCACGATACTGACTGACAACTCTAAACTCTTTAAATATTTTTTAGTTTCGTTGCGGAATATCTCGGCTTTATTTTGGATCATAATATTAACGTTTATCTATCTCGCAGATCTACTGTACTTCAATTTACTTAATAAGAATGCACCACAGACTACTTAGGAGATACTACAGGCAATGTACTCGTGGTCCACTCAACTGAATTTGACATTTCTTTGTAGATTGTCTAAGCATTTTCTTATGTTTGGACTACTCTGTGGTTTGAAAGGTTTAAACTATTACTTACTGCGCCATCTAGAAAAGAAGCAGAACTAGGTTTTTTTTAAATAAAACTCCTCATTGCATAGCAATCGGTTTATATCGAAAACTAAGTGCCTGACACAGGATTAAAAAAACCACAAAACAAAAATTCAAACAAAAAACCTCCTAAAAGTCTACCCTCGGCAGTAAATTTAAACTTATATGACACATTTACTACCAACATAAAATTTATGATGATAATCAGCGTTGTATAGGCGTGTTTGTGTTTTGTTAATGGTGGAGTAATTAAGTTACTGTGCAAAATAAATATAATAATGTTGGTGGGTACCTAAAGTAAACAAATTACGAAAGCTGGGGTGACATGGTGCTTTCCTTTGAAAGTATTGGATGGAAAATTTCGATAGAGGTACTTAGTTAATTAACGTGACAAGTGAGTAGCACGTTATACTGTTGGTCCATTGATCCATACTAATCCATCATAGGTGTCAGGATTTTTATTATTGTTATTCTAGCCTGATGTAATTCTGGGTTATGGTTATATTATTGCAGTATGTATTAATAACATTTAAAATGTAGGTACTAGAAGCGCCCAGACAACGCTTTACGATAATAATATATTAGGCTGCCGTGTCGAACTAGCGTGATTTCGAACGGTAGTGATTCGCAACTCAGTGTTGTCGCGCTTTGATGTTTCGAACCTTAGTGTGTCGCACAAGCGTAGGGCACTCTATACATCATAAATCTCTACCAATGGTGTGTGGTCCCGGTTTGCGAATAGGACCACTCCATCTCTTCCCGTGGGTGCCGTAAGACTCAGATAAAGGGAATATCCAGGGAATGGGCAGCAGCATTTTCCTCGGTACATTAAAATCTTCTGCAATCACCAAGCCGCCTGCTAAGGGTGGTGATAATGGCAAATGCTCCCTATGATAAGCGTCCGAAGTGGCGTTTTATGGGGAGGCCTATGTTCAGCAGTGGACGTCTTCGGGCTGATGATGATGATGAATGATCCCTACTTACGACTGACAACTTAAACATAAGCTCAACTTATATTTTATTGAAGGGGTCTCTAGAGAGGTTTGTTTAAAGTTGAAAGCCGAAACTTGGACATTTGTGAATTTAACTCGTAAACGTGTTGCTATCGCTGACAATTTGGGGCACTACGTTGACAAAGTATTTTTGGGGTTCAGTCTACGATTTTGTTCTGGTAAAACCAAACTTAGTTAAATTGTATTCTGTCACCGTTCTTCTTGGTTTTCATTTTTCTTCTGATTATTACGTTTTGTCGCGACGCACTGGGCTTTCAAAAATTGTTTTTTGTTGATTTTGTGATCAGACTCCACCAAAATACATAATTTTTAAAAAAATAATTTATAGGCATAGCATTTGACCACTGTTTCACATGATGGTAAGTGATGACGCGCCTACGGTGGTGCATGCTTGGTGCAAATAAAAGTGATATGTTATTTGTACGCTTATGTGGCTTTCAAGCAAACATGTCTGAACTGGTTTGGATGAAAACTTTTCACAGAGACGTTTTACTTACACTATGAATCGATATCGATATAGCATATTTTTATTCTGAAAAATTAAGAGTTCCTGCAGAAAAACGGGTAAATAGTAAGTCACCAAACTGTGGGACACCTTTAGTAGGTAACTTATAGGTAGGGGCTAGATGGCGCTGTGTGAAATGTCCACACCTATTTAAAAAAAAAAAAACTAATATTAAAATACTGGAAAAATGTGACAACGAGGATGAGAAAATTATTGTAATACGCTCATGTGGGTCCTATAGCCTTATACGAACCCTACTATGTTTGTAGCCTACATATAGGGGGTATGTAATAGGGGTCGTATGAAGGCTATTGGACCTGCATTGGCTAGGCCCGCGGGTTCAAAATCCTAATATAAGACCCCACGTTTTCAGTATTTCTAATGTCCTGGTACTACAGCGCGTTTACTAGGTGGTAGGACTTTTCTGCAAAGTTCGTCTAGGTAGGTACCACCGCTTTGCCAGTTATTCTGCCGCCAAGCAGTAGTGTGCAAGCACTACTGTGTTCCGGTTTGAAGGGCATTGTAGCTAGTGAAATTACTGGGCAAATGAGACTTTATGATCTGATCACTCAGTCTAGTAATTTGATTATTAGACTGGGTGATGTCTCAGGATGACGTGCGCAGTGCAGTGTCGCGCGAAACTATTGTTTTAAAGTTCCGGGTGACACTGCAACTGTTATGGGCGGCCGTGTCACTTAACATCAGGTGAACGACTAGCTCGTCACGTCATTCAATCACATAAAAAAAAAAAAAAAAAAAAAAAGTTACATCATGTTTATAACGCAAAGTCGACATTGGCATGTTCCAGGGAATGTTTAGTGTTCGCAGCCTATAAACCTGTTCAGTAGATTATTATTTTCATGTCTAGAAAATCTTTAGTGCCTAGACAGGTTGTTTATGGCGAAAGGAACTCTAGAACGCCAATATCAATCTGTTATTCATTCCGGCTTGTTGAACTTGGTTTTTGTTAATGAATTTCAGTTTAATTCGAATCAACGAACATTCAAAATAATATTTGTTACAACTACCAGCTCCAGCCATCATTATTAGTATACGAGGTATACGAGTATAGTATTCTTAGATAGTCTGTACCAAGTTACTTACTCTCTTACTGTATAGTTTTAATATGTCAATGATAAATGTAGTCTGTGTTGGTAATCTATATCTATACATATAATAAAACTGTAGAGATAAAAAAGTCTGTAATTGCAAGATATCAACAAAAAAATTACACAGGTTGGCTTAAAATTAGCCGCTGATCACGTTAAGCCACTTTTTTAACACTTTGTCTGTTTGTTTGTTTGTTTATTTGTTTGTTTGTTTGTTATGACTGAACTCCTAAAATACTGAATGGATTTTCATGCGGTTTTTATTAATATACTTAGAAATAACCGGCGCTTAACATAGGATATATTAAAATTGAAATATCGTTTAAAAAAATTTGATGACAATTATTAAGATTTCATTACGGAACGAATCGGAGTTTTAAACAACATGGCCGCTTGATGGTTTTTTTTTTTTGGTTACTTATAGTAAGCATAGAGTAAATAACCGCTTACGCTGAAGAGATGGGACTCCTATAGAGAAAAAAGTTAGTTGTATGAAACGTGCGCTACACGTATAAGTGTAGCGCACGTTTCATACAACTAACTCTTCTCTGTCTATCAATATTTTTAAATGCGTTATTGAATGAATGGGAAGGTTTTAGGTACGTTACTAAGTTAGGTTTTTAGGTAAAGGTTTTAGGTAAGTTTTTTTTTAAGTGGGCTACTGTTTCCGCCATAACGGTAAGTTGTAAGCTGTGGTTGTAAGTTACCACATATTGTCACAGATTAGAAAAAAAAACAATCGACTACACTCTGTGCCACATGTTTATCTGGAGGCAAAGATTAAAGAAAAAGACTCTGAGAATGGATATGACCAAAGAGTAATATTAGTACCGCTGCTCTAAGAGAATCAAAACATTTTATAGGTTTCCTATTTATATTTTTACAGGTTTGTTTAGCATTTTAGAAGTTAAATAGATACATATACCAACAAATGTTAATAGTGTGAAAATAGATGTTTTTTTTTATTTTGGCATTAGACGACATTTGTACTTAGCCAATGATACGAAATATTTTATGAAAAATGTTTTAAAAGGGTACTTACTTAGAGTATAGACTAAAAGCATAGAGATATCCATCAAAACGATATTATATTTGTACTCCTCACACGTATCGCTACGTCAGTGGCGAAGGAAAGAAACAAACATAAAGTAATTAGCTACGCTTGCGAAAAGTCAAACAGAAAAAACAGTTGACTCGAGTCGAAAAAATGGTACGGTGAAACACATATTTATGGTTTAATACAGGACTTAATCACGCTAAAAACATTATTTATTTACCTCGACGTTTCAACCAAGTTGCATTGGCCGTGGTCACGAGTAGACTGGAGATGCGGGTATCCGTGCACGAAAAAACGAGTAGTTAACGCAAAACTACCCGCACTTGAAACTTAATGGTTGTAAACACACGTAGAAATGTCACGACACACAACACTAACAGTATCCGATTTGTCCGGGCGCAAGTCACGACGCAAACACTTGCCCAACACTGGGTTCCATGACGAAGCCAACCTAAAACCATCCTCCCGGTTAAAATTTTTGTGCTTCCTAATTTCAACCGCTTCACGTACAATCCTAGAGTAGTAGTGTCGTTGTGTGGTACGGTGAAATTTCGCAAGTGTAGCTAATTACTATATGTTTGTTTCTTTCCTTCGCCACTGACGTAGCGATATGTGTGAGCAGTACAAATATACTATCGTTTTGATGATCCCTCTTTGCTTTTAGTCTATACTCTAAGGTTTTTCTATACAAATCTGTCAGACTCATTCACATCAAAGTGTCCACTTCTTATAAAAAGTGTCCAAAAAAGTGGTACGCTTGACAGATAATGAAGTTCTCTCTATGCTTTTAGTCTATACTCTAAGGGTACTTAGATATAGGTAAGTATAATTATACTTTATGGTAAGATCCTCGAATTAGCAACATGGCCGTGTAACGTTCGATTTTGATTTCTTCTTCTTCTTTCACGTAAGTAAATGAGTTTTAATAGTTAAAATATTTTAGGTCTGTGGGCTTTTCAATGAACAAACTAAGCAGTTATATTCTATTTGGGACAAACCACAGGTTAGAGTAAAAATTATTGGTTACTCGGTTGCTCCAAGAAGGTTAATTATATCTTTGGGTGTATTTATGCAATCAGAATTTAAACTTCTTTTTTCTTTTTTGGTGGTAATTGCTTGGCTCTACGGACAAGTTGTAAAGTTTATTAGAATTTGGCAAGAAGAAGAAAGGTCTTTGAAAGTGGACGTCTTCAGGACGTTGTTGTTAATGATGATGATTATGATGATGATGATGTTGATAGCCGTATTTGAATTAATTGATCATATATATCAATTTCAGCTTAATTCTTTCCGTGAATCCTAAAATAAGTAATGGTCTCGACAGATATTTAGAAAGACAAACATACGGACAACAAAGTGATCTTACCTCAAATTCATATTCAAATTCAAATTCAATTTATTTTACAGTTTGTAACATAACAGTACAAAAAAGAGTCTAAGGCGTTACAAATAAAATATTTTAAAAAAAGTCATTTAATGTATACAATATAAAAACAAATAATAAAAAAACAGTATTATCAATGTCATATTATTAATATTATTAGGTAAGTACAGTTACCTATAAGGGTTCCTTTATTTTAAAACTGTTACGGAACCCTAAAAATATAACATTCTTTGCAAAAGTGAATCTGATTAGAGCTTTGTACACATGTTATTTTCTCACTCCCACCACTATGTTGAAAGTGCAGTGGGAATGAGACAACGTGGTAAATACCGGACATAATATAAATGTCAACTCTTTTTACAGTGGCGTACGTAAATACTTGTGATTTCTAATTAGTATTAACAAAACTAATTAAGTACGCATCGTATAGGTTAATGCAATACTCCAGCTGTAAAGTAAGTAATAAAAGTAAGTAAGTAGTAAGTATTATATAATCTTATTTTTGACACTGGCTAAATACTCAATTCGTATGGAGTCAAACTTATGAAAGTAAAAAAAAATATGTGGTGAATGCAACAAAGATACTCTTTGGAACGACGAGCGCGCGGATGTGAAAAACTGACCAATGTGTGTTTGTTTTGTATTTTTCTAAACTGCCTAAATATTAGGTAAGTACTTAAGTAGGTATACCTACTACCTAAACAAAATTTACTGGAACCTCTTATCAAGACTTGAACGGTTTTTATGGTGAAAATACAAGAACAATCTGTTGAAGTGAAAATGACAAGGAAAAGATCGAACGTATCACTGGTATGTAGGTATACCATAGAACTTTTATTCGTTAGATGCCTAGATCTACCGTATATTTAAAAAAAACTAACGGCTAAGTATAAGGTAGGTCTAAGTAGGTACATACATATGATTTGCAGTTTCTAACTGACTATTTTATCAATGTGTAGGTGATCTGATGACACGTGAAAAGCCATACCTACCTACAACCTAAACAACATTTTTACACGTGTGCTACCTAATCTGCTAATACGTGCTGAGCTTCGAAAAAGTTTTGTGGATTTTGTGATTTGGTATAGAGAAAATGCATGAACTAAGCTATTATTAGACTACCTAAACGTAGAAATAACATAATACATGCGTGCGAAGCCGCGGGCAAAAGCTAGTTGAATAATAAACTAATGACTAATGACTGATTGAGTTTTGATATGCCAGCGGAATAATAATATTGTGATAAGAGAGTAAACAGCATTATGAGGAATCTACGTGTTTTTATCATCATCAAGATCCCCAACAGCATTAAATATTAGTTATATTTATATTAGAAGTTGGCAAAAAATAGAAAAGGAAAATAATAAAAAATTTAAAGTTAAAATCTCTCGCGGAAAACCGGGGAAAAAGTGGAAAAACAACAGAGCGCCTCTTTGCTTATACAAATAAACAGAAAATTTCGCATGTGGGGACACCATTTTGTGATGCTGGTTAAAAGCAATCACGTGGCGGTCGGCTGACGGACGTGGACATCCGTAATTTCCGCCGTCATTCTGATCGAGATCAGGTTTTGCTATACATGCACTATAATACACATGTGTCCTTTAAAATCGACACGAACGTGATACCTTAGTCATTCTGCCTACACTAAAATAAATTTAAAATTTAGTATAGTACCTTGTTCGTACCGTAACCTCACGTGATGAGCTAGTCGTTCACCAGATGTTAAGCGACAAGGCTGCCCATAACAGTTGCAGTGTCACTCGGAACTTTAAAACAATAAAGTTTCGCGTGACACTGCAGTGCGCACGTCATCCTGAGACATCACACAGTCTAGTAATAAGATTTCTAGACATGCGATATCAGATCATAAAGTCTTATTTGCTCAGCAATTTCACTAGCTACAATGCCCTTCAAACCAGAACAAAGTAGTGCTTGCACACAACAAGCTTGGCGGCAGAATAACTGGCAAAGTAGTGGTACTTATCTAGACGAACTTTTCAGAAAAGTCCTAGGTACCACTTAGTAAGGTAGTAAAACTTTTTAGTTGAACCTACGCGTGAAGAGTCACATAAGTCCATTATTATGCAGGTCGCCGACACTTCACGGGCTATATCTCGAAAACGTATAGGACTGAGTGGCTGCGCTATCAGATATCCTAAATAGTGTTAAAATTCTCATGAGTGTGACACACTATTAGAATAGAATAGAATAGAATAGAATAAACATTTATTCAACACTTGCTTAAAATAACTACGTACTAAACACATTACATAATATTATACACCAAGTATTGAATGGGCGTCGGCTCAGCATGTTGCTGGTTCCCATCGGTAACCAGCGCTGGTTTTCAGCCTAAACCCAGAGAGGGAGGAACTATTCTACTATTCGTGAGTAACAGTCGGGTACATATTTATTTAAAATGATATCCTAAATGTTTATATAGTGACGCTCATTGATATAATTGAATTTCTTTTTATTTGAATTGGATTACTAAACCATTAAAATCTATTTAAAGTACGATACACTTAAGGTGGAACGTTACACTAGCGCAGAAATTCAAGACAATTTGAATTTCCCGTGCTAGTGTAACGCTCCCCCGCCGCCACACGTCACCGGATCCGAATTTATTCTCTAAACAATCACAGCGCTATCATTTTTAAAAGCAAAATGAGCATAAATATGACCAAAAAAATAAAAAGGTCTTCAGCGTTTGGCAAGCAATGTAATAAATTGTAATAATTTTGTATCGTAGTCACGATGCCAATAAAAAACCTTTCAACTTATCGTAGCATCTCGTAGCGATTTCGTAGTGACACGTATCTTTTTACTTCCATTCTCGTCGCTGAGTTGTGCAGTAAAAACAGCAGAAATAGGGGTTTTTACATCGACGAAAACACGCAGGCACTGTTTGGTTAAATCGCATTCAAAATATTGTTGAAACTGTGGTAATAAAATGCGCAATAAAATACTATTACGTGCTTATATTATGATCTTTTCAGTGCCTTAACCTTTATTAATATGTGCTAAACCTAATTTTATTGTTAATTTAATGTTTAGGTTAGGGTTTTTCATCTAAGCCTGAGATTCTGAGAGAGATTGAGAACTTCTATGGACAGTTATACACCTCGACACGTAAGCCCGCTACAACACAGCTCAGGACACCACAGCCAAGTTAGTCCGACACTATGCCAATGATATCCCGAACAGCCTGTACGAGATTAGAATGGCCCTTACACAGCTTAAAAACAACAAGGCGCCAGGTGTAGATCGAATTACGACCGAACTTCTGAGAGCGGGTGGTAGACCGGCACTTATAGTCCTCCAGAAGTTATCTAATTCTGTGATCCTTGAAGGTACAATGCCAGAGGCGTGGCACAAGATCGTGGTGGTGCTCTTCTTCAAAATAGGTGATAACACCTTATTGAAGAACTATAGGCCCATCTCGGTAGTCATGTGTATTTAATGAGCTATTTTTGAGAGTCATTACGAATCACTCGCATGCAGGTTTGATGGGTAGCGGCATTCTACTAGGTACATTAAAATGTACTACGATCGCCAAGCCACCTGCTAAGCGGTGATTATGGCAAATTATAAATTATTACATATAAAAATATAAAAGTATCAATATCATTCGTGCCATCTATTCGCGCCTACAATCTTCATGATTTTTTTAACATAAAATCTTTTCATTTGCACTATTTTTACTCTTTAATAAATGATGTAATATCTGTACTCAATTTATACTAATGAATTGAATTGCACCCAGGTATATTATCAGAAAGCGAAAATTAGGTGTTTGAGATAATTGACAAACTAGAAACTAGACTCCTTTCAAGCTAAAAAGGTCAGGTTAAATACAGGTATAACCCAATTTCCCCAAACATTATTCAACGTAAGATAAATCCGTCAATAAATAAATCACTCACACTAATCAATGGTGAAATTAGAAAACTTCTATACCCTGATTTACACCTTACGTCTTTGGCTTAGAGTTCAGTATACAAAATGCTGATTTCAGTCTTGCTTTTCTGCTGTAACCCACATTGATAATGAACGAAGATTCATGTATCTAACAGTTGAGTCGTGGGGACCGTGAGGCAAAAAACAACATTTTTTGTTTTTAAAGATTTACGTTCTTGATGGTTGAGAAATTGTTCATTGTTCGAGTTGTCGGGAGCGTATATATTGGCATTATTTTTTTGTAATACATGTGAGGGTTCTTCGTTAAAATATAGCTCGTATCACTCTTTGTAAAGTCTTGATTCAAATACTTTTACTAGGTGATAGGACTTTTCTGCAAAGTTCGTCTAGGTAGGTTCCGCTTTGCCAATTATTCTGCCGCCAAGCAGTAGTGTGCAAGCACTACTTTGTTCCGGTTTGAAGGGGGCTTTGTAGCTAGTGAAATTACTGGGCAAATGAGACTTTAAGAACTGATCACACATCTGAAACTTTTCTAGACTGTGTGTGTCTCAAGAAGACGTGCGCAGTGCGCAGTGTCATGCGAAACTTTAATTTAGAGTTCCGAGTGACACTGCAATTTGTTATAGGCGGCCGTGTCGCTTAACACCAGGCGAATGACTAGCTCGTGAACTCATTTGTTTACATAAAAAAACTTGTCATTTTCCGCGTAAACATCAGGTGTAAATAAAACTATTCGGACAGAAAAGTATAATTTACGCGATGATAACAGACAAGCTCTATTGTTTATCCATTAGATCAATGAGCTCTTGAAAAATAGATCAAGCGTAGGTGGACTTAGTTTATTTGAGCAAACGCATTCAAAATAATATCCTGCTTCAATAGTATTTTTAAAATACCAGGAAAAGCAATCGCTCATAATAATTTTCTACGAGGCAAACACCCTACGCTCATCTTGCTAAAGTTTTACAGCTCTAGTGCACTTTTATCTCTCTAGGACGTAAATACCCCAAATGCGTTGCAGTAGGTGGTATATGTTAGCCAAATTCAAGACATTATATTTACTAACATTGCACTGACAGTTGAATCAGCTGATTTTTAGGGTTGTCGCCAGGAAATGGTTGAGCGATATCTATAAATTCATCAGATTTTATCAATATCACAGCCTAAAACTCATAAATATATAACCGATTAGCAAAAGGTAATAAAAAATAATGAAAATGGAATTAAATAATGAAAATGAAAGAACCAATCCCAACGATCACATAAATAAATAGACCATGGAGCCTAACTAGGATTCCTTGTATCTAGGTACCCATGAACTACGAGGACCATGGTCCCACAACACCCAGACCCAGAACAAGTTTTTTTTTATGTGATGGAATGACGTGATGAGCTAGTCGTTCACCTGATGTTAAGTGACGCGGCCGCCCATAGCAGTTGCAGTGTGACCCGGAACTTTACAACAATAAAGTTTCGCGCGACACTGCACTGCGCACGTCATCCTGAGACATCACCCGGTAAGTAATCAGATTACTAGACTGAGTGATCAGATTATAAGGTCTCATTTGCCCAGTAATTTCACTATTACAAGTAATTGCACTTTTTTTATGTGCACAAATACTTGTCCTGTCACGGGAATTGAACCCGCGGCCTCCGAGTTATGAGCCGACCTGCTCAACCACCACACCACAGAGGCTATCAAAATGAGTACAACAAATGGTATAATATAGGTATAATCAATGTATATTGCTACTTTATTTCATAATGTGTTTAAGATGAAATTACCGTAATGAAGCAGTTAAAAGTAGCGTAATTCTCCGAAATTATGTTTATTTTCGACTTCATTAAAGACCTTTAAAACAGAACATAAACCATGTTTAAGCTCCTCAAAGAGAAACAAAGATAATTGAATTTAAGCTCCGAACACACAGTTCACTAGCACTAATTAAAGTAGAGAGTTATCTATTCAAAGAACATAATGTTTGTGACGGCGACAGAGAAGGTTCAACCTGGGAGGTGGCGCCGGAAGCCGCCGGCCCGGTTCCGGCTCGGTTCCGGCGCGGCACCGGCGCGAGCAATTAGACCTATAGCACTGTATTTTGCAAACAGTGTTCAAGGTATAAACATTTTGAAGACCGTTATAGGTGCGAATATGAAGGTATCCACCCAGGTCCTTTAAAAACTGTGTTGTCCATTTTTATAATTGTTTTTTTTTTTATAAAAATTGTTGATGATGAAAAAATGTCATCAAAATGTTAATAGAGCTTTTTATTTCCCCTTACAAACACTTAAAACCTTAAAACACTTAAACGCTTACATTTTTTCGTCTCTATAATTACTATAGACTCATTTTGTAATCACATTAAGCGAATACTTCGAAAATGTTTTGTATAAAATATACCTACTTAAGATAATTGATTGACTCAGGCGTGACTTCGCGGAAGTTCATCTTAAATATAAAATGAAAACAGTATATCTAGTTTAATTCCGCTAAAAATAATTATAAGATTATGTATATTGGGGAACCTGTAAAGGATTGTTGTTGATAATGTATTACAAAAATGATAAGAAACGTATAAGGTATAATATTTTTATTGAAATAAACTGGGACGCCTAAATTAGTCCAACATTCGTTGCACAGGTTGGGTTGTTGTATTATACCTTATACGTTTCTTATCATTTTTGTAATACATTTACCTACAACAATCCTTTACAACTTCCCCAATATAGATAATCTTATAATTATTTATAGCGGAATTAAACTAGATATACTGTTTTCATTTTGTATTTAAGATGAACTTCCGCGAAGTCACGCCTGAGTCAATCAATTATCTTAAGTAGGTATATTTTAATACAAAACATTTTCGAAGTATTCGCTTAATGTGATTACAAAATGAGTCTATAGTAATTATAGAGATTTTTGCATATTATCTACTTAGTAGATTTTCTATTCATGAGTTATAAAACAAGTTTGCATAATTTGCTCTAATATTAATCAGAGAAACACAGACGCCTCTTGCGGTGGCTTTCTCCCTCAACTCTAATGCTATTTAGTTATATACTAACATAATTCAAAAGCTAGTAATAAATAAACTTTTCCACCAAAAATCTGTGAAAATACCACATTGGTAACTGTTAATTGGATTTATACCACTGGCGTGCGCTTCAGTCCGGAATATACCGGCAAAATGCGGATGATACCGGTTATATTCCGCTTTAAGTAGAAAATTTGGATACAATAGAAGTTGGCTTGAACATAAAGTTGCAGATAAATAATAATTCTAACACAATACAGATTGTATCCGCGAAGTCGAGTGCTGATTCCCTGGTAGTTTCTTTTAGTGGTAAGTTACTTTAAATGTAGCTAAAAACATTCAGTAATTATTATCTAAAGATACCCATGTATAAAAAACCTGCCATTTATCTACTCTCGTTATGAAAAATTATCTTATCAACGTGTATCGGCTGATCGTGTAATAACAGCCCTAAAAAAACAACCACTATCACGATACCCAATATTCATAAAACTAAATGTTTGTCCATACAAGCGTGAAACACGGCTTGTTGAACTGTGAAATGATGGGCTTTCAGTAAATCAGGAATAGGGCACGGTCCAGTCTCGAAGGGCAAGCGGTATCGCCGTCGATATTAGAAGAAACTAGATAGAGATCTTTAACCGAAGACTGCTGGACCCTGCATATTTTTATGTCACCGCATTCCTACATGTAGGGTTGACTGACACTGCATATTAACTGTCACCTGATTGTTATCTATAATTTTTAATTATGTACTGTCGCTAATATTTCTGAAACATTGTTCATTATTTAAGCCCATGTAATTTATTTTCACTACGATCACGGTCAAACTGAAGAACTTGCTATCTAGTACTATCCATTTGAAATACAGTATCATTGAAACGAGAAATTAGATTTGGTATAGAGTAGTTTCGGTTGCCTCAGTTCGATCCGCGTTAACTACTTCTGGTTCGTTCTATAGCTTAGAGATCTCGCAGACCAATTATGGACATCACTTGGATGCCTCGAATAAGGCTCGAATAGATACCGGATATTATTTAACCCTCTTGATATTATGGTTGCGGTTAGTCAGCCGTGAATTGTTATGATTAGGTTCGTAGAGATTTATGTCCCAATTTTATAGGATAGATGCCAATGCTAGTTGATAAACTATTGTGTGGTGGATTATAGTCTGGTCTACACTCTTTCCATGTGAGAGAATGCCTGTATCCCAGCAGTGGGAACGAGTTTGGACTGATGACGATGATGACCATCATTATCACCACCATCATCACCATAATTGGAACAGTTATTTTAAGGAGTTAGGGTGGCTAGAGTAACTGAGCTGGCAGGGAGAAATGCACAAAACACCCCTAGCGGGACGTCAGTGCAGGGTTTTATCGCCCCCATTCAGAAAAAAAAAATAACATGACCAAAAATTTACCACCTTCAACCATAAATTACCGTTTTTTACATTTTTTTTTCATTGAATAACGTGACGATCTAGTCGTTCGCTTGATGTGAATCGTCACGGCTGCCCATAACAGATTGCAGTATCACTCGGAACTCTACATTTAATATAGTTTTGCGTGACACTGCACTGCGCACGTCATCCTGAGACTTCACACAATACCTATAGTAGGTATAAGAAGATTACTAGACTGTGTGATCAGATTATAAAGTCACATTCACCCAGTAATAGTAATAAAAAAAGGTAATTTCACTAGCTACAATGCCCTTCATACCGGAACACAGTAGTGCGTGCACACTACTGCTGGTGGCAGAATAACTGGCAAAGCGGTGGTACCAGTGGTACCTACCTAGACGAACTTGGCAGTAAAGTCCTACCACCTAGTAAAACAAACATAACATTAGGGTTCAACATAGCGATGTCATTAAAATAACATCAGCAACAATACCGCAAACTGATCTGTCAAAATGAAGCCGTTATAAATGGCGCGATTTATTAGGTGTGTGGCACCGAACGACGTCACTTTACACGTTCCCACTGTCATCGCATATACGAGAGCTATCGACGACGATATATCAACCTCAGTTTTGCGGGCCGGTGATTGGTCGCCGCTTGTTCGGGATTCAAATTGGGAATATCGAGAATTGAAAAATGACACGATGCTCAACTGTTGTTTTGTTGTTTCGTAGTTTGAATAGGTAGATTGATTTGTTGTGGCTTCTTCTTCTTCAAGAAGAAAGAAAGAAGAAGAAGAGTCGTTTGAAAATGTATTTTATGGAAACAAGCTTTAAAAAATACTGGCACGATGGTAGCCGGGCGGTAGCATGTGCGCTTCGCAATCTTACGGCACCGGGTTCGATCCTCGGCCCTGCACCAATGACTTATCTAGTAAGTTATATGCAGTTTTCGATGCCATCACTCCATGTCTCGGAGAGCATGTTAAGCCATCGGTACTGGTTGTCATAAGATTATACGAACATCTATGGCAATCGTTCAGATTCAGACGCCTGATAAAATCAGACGCCTGGTCTAACGATTCCTGTTACTGGTTCCTTATGGGTTGCGGTGTCAGATGGCAGTCGCTCGTGTAGTTCTGGTAGCTCGCCGCTACAGGTTAAATTTGGAGCCGACCCCAATGTCAAATGGGAAAAGGCAAAGATAATGATGATGATGACGATAAAGCTTTAAAAAGTGCTATAGCAACAGCACACTTGAGGGAGGTAGCACTAGACAACGCCATCAAGCTTATTATTATCATTATGTTACTCTAAAATATCAAACGTCTCCTAATAACACAAGAGTAGAGTTAATTATGCATAAACAACGTCAGCTAAAGAGACGAACGAGAGCTGTCAATGCACATATTGACTGGCCTGATCTGATAGCAGTTGGTAGTAGCCCTGCCTTCTAAACTGTGGGTTCGATTCCCACCCAGGACAAACATTAGAGTGATGAACATATAGGTGTTTGTTCTGTGTCTTCATGTTATATTGTATTCTATGTATTTACAAACAAAAAGTATCTTTGTATTGTATCAGTTATCTGGTTCCCATAGTACCAGCTTTGCTTTGAAATGTCGGCAAATATTTATTTATATCATTTGCGCGTTTAGGATGACCAGTCGTTACTCTCGCTGTAATACTATCCGAAACCGAATACCATCCATTTTGGTGACGTCACTCTTAATAAAGCTACGTAATCGATAATCATTACGCATCGGACTGACTTTGAGCTGTTGACAGTTATGTGGTTTCAATTTGCATTCGCTGCCGCAAGTTCTGCATATTTATTGACAAGTAGATGTGCCCGTGGTTACATCCACATAGAATCCATTTTCCCGCGGCAATACTCCCGCTAGCTAATTACGTAACTTGCAACAAGTTTGCAACAGGCGTAAATTTTGCAATCATTGCTGTCAAACGTCATTTTGGCAGAGCAGAAAGCGATCGAGCGCGAGATCACCGTCTGTCGGACAATCGATGAACTAAAAAGTGCATTTATTTGTTTGTTCTATTGCTGTTCTGTTGCTAGTGGCGCTAGTATCAAAGGCCAAAGTGAATTCAGCGACAGGCGAGCAACACGCGGGTGACTGTGACTGATCGCTAAGTATTTGCTGTCGTTTTGCTACTGCTGTTGCTTTGCTGTTGTAATTTTTACATGATACGGGTGCCGGTTTCTAGTACGTTTGTAACTCGGTCAACTAAACACACTAAATACTGAATGTTCATTGGTTGTTTGTAGATCATCAGCTGTCTTCAACCAACGAGCGTTCAGTATTTGGTGTGTTAAGTTGACATTAGTTTAATAAACGAGAAACCAGGGGAAAATTTTCCGGGAGTAATTTATTAGGAGGAATACTTATTTATCTGTCCATTTTATCTGCACATAACAATAGTAGTATCAGCACCCCTATTGTATAACTTCTGGTAATGGTCTTCACCTGCCATCCTGCACGCACCAATTTACAAGTCCGCGAGTGGGAGCAAGAGAGCGCACGATCACCGTCTTCATCAGACTTACACAATAAGGCCGCAGAACCAGGGCAAAGATGGAATTCGGACACGTAAATGCCATCAGCACAGTAGTCAGCCTTCTCTCGCAGGGACAGTTAGACTTGTGTAACCCCTGAACGAGTATTTTCCAAGAACTGCTCAGTTGACTGTGGGTGAACGAAAGGAACTCGTTCACCTCCACGGACTGTTTTCGTTCAGTCGTTCTCAGTTCCCAGTTCTAACTCGGTGAGCTCAATAGTCAAGCGATCGGCGGGTTAGAAAAACGATTTCGTTTTACTGAACGAGATTTGATGAACGAGTTTACCAAGGTGAACGATTTTGCCCAAGCCTAGGGTCAGTGCCGGCCATAAGTCACCACGCTGCATGCTGACCAAATTCGGGTTGGTGGATGATACATGGTCTCGAACTTTTGTGATTCTTGAACGTGCCAGCTACTTAATGATGTTTTCCTTTACCGTTGAAGAGCGAGTGCAAAAACAGGTCCGGTAACAGGTCGACACTTTCGCTAATTGGCTACTTTAATTAATGCGCTACTTTCGCTAACTCGATATTTTCCTCGACTCGAAACTTTCCTTACTGCACTACCATTTTGATACTTTGGTACAGTCATTGATAAGATAAATAGACAAGACACGCTTATGACATAGAATAGATAATAATGACGCAGTCTTCTATCTTCTATCTATACATATAATAAAACTGTAACTGGGCTAAATCTGAACACTGAATATTTTTTGAAAATTTAGAAGCCACTCTTGCTCCTCGAGACATATCAATGGTGTCTCGTAATTCGTTACCTTTCGGGTGGCTCTATAACATCGGAAACGGAAACATCATGTTGTGAACCTTTCAAGGAATGACAACAATAGAAAGCAGAAGGGTCACAGGAAAAATAAAAAGAGGGCAGATAGTGCCTTTGGCGGAAACGGAAGTCGGTGGCCAGAGGCGAAGCAATACATAAGCTTTCTCGGACCCTTGTTAAACGTTTCGCAAACAGGGTAAATTCTAAAGAAAATATACGTTGTAAAGATATTCTTAAAACTATTATCATCATCGTCATCAACAGTCATCATCACCGAAAATAGTCTTTTCATAATGCATGGACTGTCTGACATGACTCGGCTCCGTATATCATAGGGTTATTGTACATTTGCCACCAAGTAAATACGTCACGAAAAAAAGGATGTGTAAATAATAATAAATAATAATAATAACAGTTTATTTATTCAGGTAACTAGCACCCACTACACTTGAGAATATACATTATTTTGTCTTATATAAATACTTACAATCACATTCAATTATAATTATAAAATTCATTGCCAAAATAATCGATCAATAGTCAATTATAATACGTCAATAATATTCAAAAACCAAAATTACAATAAAACAATAAAAATGAAATAATAAAAATAAAATTCAAAATTAAAAAAAAAACAATATCAAATAAAAATATCTAAAACTCAAAATCAAAAATCAATACACATCAAATTAATAAGAGAATATAAGTAATTAATTAATAGCAGTATATCACGGCGATTCAATATCCTCTTACCGGCATCACAATTCTTTTTTTCTGATAAATTCCTCATTACTTAATTTTGATTATTGTAAGTACGTCGCATTGCTTTTTTCCGCATAGACAGCAAAAAAATCGGCTACATCCTATAGACCCATTAAAATCAATCACACTATCACACTAATCACACTAATATTATAAAGACGAAAGTTTGTATATGTGTTTATGTGTATGTGTGTATGTTTGTTACTCCTTCACGCTCAAACGGCTGGACGGATTCGGATGAAATTTGGAATGTAGATAGCTTATGTACTGGATTAACATATAGGCCACTTTTCATCCGCGGGTGAAACCGCGGGGCGCAGCTAGTAACGAAATAACTGTTTACAAATAAATCAAAAATAATATATTTGATTAAGTTAACTTTTCCTTAATATTAATATTGAATACATAACAGGTTGTATATGTAGAGCGCATTTTGCAGACATTGGTCTCCAGGCATTATTAGTGGATAGCAAACAGAAAACTCGATGAAGCTTACTAAATACGGCCCAGTCCAGCTGTGTTCTGCTTTATTATGAGCTTCTATTCTGCGGAGCATTATTTAATTAAATTTCCTCAAACATGCTTAGAGATGTAAGTGTTATTTTGACAATCTTCTTCGAGATAAATCGAAATTGCTGTACTCGAGCAGCGGCCGGCAAAACTTGTATGAAAATCCATATCTGTCGAGGTTTAGCGGCCAAATAAATTTCATACAAAACTCATATCTGTTGTGTAATTTAAACTAGAAAATAAATCTATCGAGCTGGCTCGCAATTAGAATAGATGAGAATTGATGAGAGATGAGGATGAGGATTGATGAAAATGGATGAGAACTGATGAAAACCGATGAGAATTGATGATAATTGATGAGAATCAGCGATAATCGATGATAATTTATGAGATTCAATAATAATTGATGAGAATTGATTATAATTGATGAGTACTGATGGGAATTGACAAGAATTGTTGTTAATTGACGAGAATTATGAGAATCGATGAAAATTAGTGAGGATTGATGGCAATTGATGAGACTTAATGAGAATTGATGAGAATACATCTATTCTGATGAGAATTGGTGAGAATAGATAATAATAGATGGGAATAGATGAGAATAGATGGAAATAGATGAGAATAGACGAGAATAGATGATAGTTTTCATTTCCGCGCATTACTTGAGAAAAGTACTATACAAGCCGTGACCACAACTAGGCATTGATGGATTTACGTATGTGTGCCTCGGTTTCGCTTCGGCCCACATTACACGTTCGTCCCATGCCTCTGTTGCCGCTGCAGTAATGTACTATTTTAGACAACCAAATGTCTGTCAAGAAAAGATTCTTCGTTAGCTACCTTAGACCTCGCGGAATAATTATAGGGACCTATCTTCGTTTTTTGAGAAGTTTTCGAGGTAAATAATCATACTTACAAAAAGTCTTTTTAGAAAAAATATAATTACACTGTTTACATTTAGAAAATGGATACTATAAGTATAATAGATGTCAGTGCATTACTTTACGTAAACAGAGTTAGAAATTCAGCAAGATTATTAGTATCCAATAGGAAACATATTCAAGCAATATAAATTTTCTTCTTCACATATTATATCTTTTACGAAGGGTTATGCAAGATAATAAATAATAATTTGTCAACGTAAAATTTATTTTACTACCCACAAAATATGACATAACTAAAATATATACTCCATAAATCCAAACCCTTGAGCAAAGTGCCCATTTCGATTCGAGTCGGGCCTCAAAATTATATATGTAATTCAATAACCTAGACCGGTATTGAACCTCCGTAGAGGGTAGAGGCCAATCGGCTAAATGGTTACGACTTCAGGCACTAGTAATATGCATGTGTGCGTGGAAGAGTTAAACTCACGTGGATTTAGCTATAGGTACACCTACGTCACCCGAAAATAGCCGTTGAAGGGTGGTAATAAAGTTTATAATTCTGGTAGTCATCATCAGGGTATAAATAATTAATCCTAAGTTAAACCTTGTGCCGTGTGGTCCCGGGTTGCGAATAGGACCACCCCATCTCTTCTCTCCGTAAGAGCCGGCAAAGGGAATGCGCAGCAGCATTCTGCTTGGTACATTAAAATTTTCTGCGATAAGCCACCTGCCAAGCGTGGTGATTATGGCAAATTCCCCCTATGTTAAGCGTCCAAGTGGCGTTTTATGGAGGAGGCCTATATGTTCAGCAGTGGACGTCTTCCGGTTGATTATGATGATGATGATGAATTCTACTGAAGATTTAGCGGAAACTCTCCCTTACGATTTTGACCAGGCTGTCGGTCCACATAGTGTTGGACCGACGACCTGCCCGGCTAGCATGCGCACCACGACAAAATTTTCTCGACACGTTTTCTCGTGAGAGACCGTGACAAGACTATCATTCTAACAGCGACGACAAGTTTTCTCGCGGTGCGCATGTTAGGGGGTCTGGTCAAAAGCACGTAGATCCATTGGATACAAGGCAAGTAACCGTTCAAAGTAGTGGAAGAAGCCTACGATCAGCAGTGGCCATCCTACGACTGATGATGATGATGATGATGAGTACCTACTATACATATATGAAAATTCCTTTTCGCATAGCATTTTTACAGGTAAGTGATGGAAACTTACGCGAGGGTAATAACATTTCATGACGTCATCATAAAAAATGCCAAATCATCCAACTTGAATGTAATTAATCATCTTCAAACGATTTTTATAAGACATCTTAGACAAGATGATTAATTACCTGTGTAATGTTTTCAGTGCTAATAGATTATGAGCTGTAATAGAATGACGCTGCGATTTATGCATGTCGTTGTTTACAAAAACAAACAACAAGGTTTAAAAAATTATTTTCATGTTGCGTTGTTTCTAAGAACTAAGGACTAGGATTAAAATGAAGTAGAATGCGATTTTTATATCAGAGCGAGCCATCCATATCAATTTACAAAAAGTATTACTTTTGTATTGTTATGTTTTTTTTTAAATGTTTTCACGTGGAAATTGTTGCATCGATTTGGATGTTTTTCACATAGAAAAATGACTACCAAAATCAATATAAATGTACATTAAGCTTTAACTTTTAAAATTAAATTATTCATAGGTATATATTATTTATATATTTAAGTAGTTTAACCTGGATTATTAAAAATTAAACTTGTTTGTTATCTTAAATCTTTAGGTGTTTAGGTATAACTCTCATTTGTATCTAGAACATTATCTTAATTGTGTATATTTTCAACCACAGTGTAAGGGAAGGCACTGGTTTCCATAGCATGAGGAATTAAAGATTTTTTTTTGTGAAAACTGCGGGGAGCCGGTGGATGCAGGTGGCAAGAAGCAGCTCAAGGTGGCGCTCTCTGGGGAAGGCCTATGTTCAGCAGTGGACGTCTTCTGGCTGTTGATGATGATGAAAGATTTATTGTTGGATCCAGTTCTCAATCTACACGTAGCGTATATAGCATCAGGAAAACCGTGGTTAAACGCTCCCACCAGTCACGTACAAACAGCACAACGAGTACGACTAAAGAAAGTCGTTTTCATTCTATCTATCGAAAAGAGGCGAAGGTTTCCTCGATACGCCTAAAATGGGTAATTTAGGCGCACTTAATAACAGTGACAAAATGACTTTTCTCATAGAGAGGGATGAGGGCAGAGTGACCACACGGTACCAAATTTCCTCACTAGCTCGGAAAAAATCTTTTTGTCATTCGAAATCTGGGTGTAAAAACGCATTTTAATCGCTAGCGTGGAAAGTGTTTTTAAAATTCGAACCTTTCTATTCAATAATTTTCTCGTCAAGAATTCAATCCGAATTTTTTTTCTTCTTGATATTGCCAGTCCACTGAAAATTCATGAATACCACAGACTACCTACTAAAAGATACCATTAATACTTCTTCATTTCTCGTTCACCAACCTCATTTTTAGAATAATCGCACTGTCCAGCACCAAAGAGTATATATAACCAATACGCTATCCAGCACGGGGACTGCATGAAAAATGGATGAAAAACCCTTTTTCTGAATGACGTGACGAGCTAGTCGTATACCTGGTGTTAAGCGTACCACCACCCATAACTAAATGAATAAGCTAAAAACTAATCTTTTCTTAGCTTTTCAAGCTGTTTTTCTTGCATTTTCCTCGCTGTAGTGAGGTGAAAAGTTGTGTGTTTCGCTCGGCAGCAAAGTTATTCTGCGTCTCGTACCTTTGAAACCTTCGCTACGCTCAGGATTCTTCAATCCTAGAATCCTTCGCATGCTCAGATTTCAATCCAAGTACTCGTGCAAAAAACCAACATCACAGCCTTGCATAACAAATATAAATTAACCTTGAGTGACGTACTTTGAATCCCTCCCTATATACGCTTAGTACTCTAGAATAATTATTTTCATTTTCATACGGAAAACTGGTTAACTGCTACAGATAACAACAATATAATGACGCTCATCTATTCATTACCCTCGTCACTAAAACTACTCTCGATTATTTGTGCCGAACCGCCTTCCTCCTAGTGGTATTTAAATATTTAAGATAATGTGCGCCCCTAAAACAACAGAGGCGTCACCACGCGTTAACCCGTTTCATAACGGATGGGTTATGTGATTTTGAGTTATTAGAGGGATAACAGTAATGTTTCATGTCTTATAGAGGCACCTAAGCGAACGGATAAGGAGTGGAACTCTTTACCCAAAAACTCCTGAACCTGTCCGCTTTTTTATGTATATGTTAGTCTGTAAGGTATATTTTATGTAAATATGGACCTTTTTATTTTTAAGCTAGTTTCCGGAATTTAATGTTTTTTTTTGACTAGCGTGTGTTTTCGAACTACTATCTGGAAGTTTTAAATAGAGTGCTAATAAGTTTTTAATAGCAGGTTTCTTTAAGGCGAGCGTGCTATACCGTCGGCCATGTGATTACTTAGCATCAAACAAAACCTTGTTTAAACGTACCTAAACGTATGGGATATCAAAAAATAAACTTTTGGGTTTTTTTTTAACGGGCAAATTGCCTTTATTACTCAAGCTAACTACTACAATAATAAAAACTAAACTAAACTAAACTAAGCTAAACTAAGCTAAACTAAACTAAACTAGCTACACTACCTATTACAAAGAACACTTATGGACTGTATAATAGCCGCGATGGCCTATAGACAGTCCAAGTGCACCAGCCCACTACCGGTAGGTAGCGTACCCAACATGCTGGCCGCATTTGGGTGTTTTATATTGTATTCTATAAATGTATTTACAAACAAAAAATATACAAGTATCAGTTATCTGGTTCCCATAGTACAAGCTATGCTTAGTTTGGGGCTAGATGGCGCTGTGTAAAATGTCCACAAATATTTATCTATTTATTTATTGCTGAAGAGCCGAAAGGGGATTAGGGACTCTCAAGGGAGATTGCCTGGTACAGGAACGATGTGTTTCTTTTAAAGAAAGAGATTTTATATAGCGAGTGTGTAGCGGTCTTGTGATTTCTAAACAAACGCGCATTTATTCCCGCTTGGCCGTGCACCAATAAGGAATAGGGAAACAACCAGCATGTTCTAAAATTGCAAAATTCGAGAGTATAATTAATGTGTCATCCACAAACTCGCACATGGCCAGCGTGGTGGATTATGGCCCACACCCTCTCCCTGTGAGAAAAGTTTTGGATTGATGACGATATTTCTAATCTAGCATTTAACATACAACCCACAAAGAATATTACCACCGTTTTGAAATTAGTAATTTTAGCAGATTAATTTTTAATGTAAAGGGAATCACGAGCGGGATCCTTTTATACATTAACTAGCTTCTACCCCGCGGCTTCGCCCGCGTGGACTACTTATCTCTCAGGAACCGTTCATATTTCCGGGATAAAATTACCTTATAACTAACCTTTTTGGGAGGCGCTTAAAAAGTCCAATAGGTACCTAACTAACAACGTTACTTTTAACTGTGTGGCTGTGCGTTGTCTGTCAGTCAGTCAGGACAAAGCCTTTTATATAATAGATAATAACCGGCCAAGTGCGAGTCGGACTCGCGCACGATGGGTTCCGTACCATAATTTATAAAAATGACCAAAAAATCACGTTTGTTATATGAGAGCCCCCTTAAATATTTATTTAATTCTTGTATTTATTGTTATAGTAGCAACAGAAATACATCATCTGTGAAAATTTCAACTGTCTAATTATCACAGCCTGGTAACAGACGGACAGCCAGACAGCGGAGCCTTAATAGGGTCCGTTTCAGACTTTGGGTGCGGAACCCTAAAAATTAATGTGTTGGTTACGCTAAACAATTTTAATTTTGATTGAACGTCAAATGTTTTGTGTTGACGTTTGAGTAGAACGAAACTGAAAATGATGTTAAAGATAAGTAAATTAAATAATTTGCAATGCATGGTTTCTACATACTTAGGGTCGCTTGCGTAAGAATCCTTCTTTAATTTTGTTTAGCTAAATGCATTTAACTGCTAAAATACGTTTAAGACAAAACGCGTTTAAGATTGACTTGCTTTACATGCTCACCGACTCTGTTTAACTAAATACATTTAAAAAAGTCCTACGTTCCGTTTTACGCACATTGCGAAACTTGTTCATCAAGCCGCCGTCAAGCCCGTACAATTCTCTTGAACGTAAAGATAAAATTTTGCGTGAATAGGAATTTGGATTTCAGTGGCATTAGACGTCAAATCTGCTCAGCTGGAATTCCAAAATGGCGCTTAACATATTTAAATAGCGCTAAACGCCCGTTTTTGGGTATTTAAATTTGACAGATCTTTAATTATGTTTAGTCTCAAATTTTATATTGTGCAAGAGGGTAATTGCGTTCAAACCTCTAAATGCATTTAGGTGGGTCACTAATTGCGTTTAAGAACGCTTACGCAAGCGGCCCTTAGACTTATTTAAAAGAAGTGTATTTGACTGCTATTTAATAATTTGACCGACATCCAGAATCATTAATGTTATTATTTGTAATAGAATTACTTACAGAAAAATGCTTACAAATTCGTAGAAAAATATATTACGTGCAAACCATTTCAAAAACACAATTCTATTGTTTTTACTTGTGTTACTTTTTTGAAAGGTAATTTGACATTTCTCGCTCACAACTCAAGGTTTACTAGTTTTCACACGAAATACCTAATTAAATAAACACAACAATGTATCTGAAGTATTGTCAAAAGAAAAAAGTAAAAAAAAAACTTACCAAAAGATATGAGACCACTGTTAAGCATCGTCAGTTTAATACTGTTGGGTATGGACACCAGGCTGGTGGTCCCCGACTGCCTCAGGTCTTTCTTCTTCGGCTTCTTCTCCAGGTCGTACCTTGTGGTAGACCTGGACCGGTGTTTCCGTTGGCTAGTAGCCACGGACGTGCCGCGCTGTCCCGTCCTCGACGACATTGTACCAACACTAATTATCCCACAGAACGGATGTAAAAAAAATTAACAGCACATTTTACGACACGGATTTACGTATTCAATATTTTAATAAAGCGTCACTGATTAATAATATCATATCAAAAATGTTTATTAGAAATATACAAGTTTATAAAATCGCGCGCTCCACCATGTTCCTTGAGAGCCGAGAGCGGTTTGAGACGTCAAGTTGGCACCTGGAACAACAGAGAGTGGTGTTAGGATGAGAGTAAAGACATTTCTATACATACGCTATATAGTACTAGGGATGAGACAACATCTTATAATGTCTTCTATAATACGGCAGCCGTCACAATTTTTTAAAATGTAAATGAATGACGTGACGAGCTAGTCGTTCACCTGATGTTAAGTGTCACGGCTGCCCATAACAGATTGAAGTATCACTCAGAACTCTAAATTAATATAGTTAGTTGTGTTGCGCGATACTGCACTGTGCACGTCATCCTGTCTAATATGATTACTAGACTGAGTGATCAGATCATAAAGTCTCATTTGCCCAGTAATTTAGTAATTTACTAGCTACAATGCCCTTCAAACCGAAACACAGCAGTGCTTGTACACTACTGCTTTGCGGCAGAATAACTGGCAATGCGGTGGTAACTACCTAGACGAACTTTGCAGAAAAGTCCTACCACCTAGTAAATTCAGTTTACGCATGTTTAAAATTTTATCATGCTTTAAACTAGGTTGCACTATCTATAGTTACTTTATAGCTAGGACAAATTTGTAGTTTAAACTTTAGCTAAGCAAAAATGTGTTGCACCATTTAACCGTTGTTAAAGTGACGTCACAATTTAACGGTAACAATATACAATTTAACGGTAACAATATCTAAAAAATGTAACTGGTTAAAAAGCTTTCAAACATTGAAGATAACACGGAGCATTGAAAATGTAACAGGGGATGTACCATGGTAACTTCCTGGCTGAGGTTGATTTTACAGTTAATTATAACTATAGTAACTTTAACCGGGATGCAGTCCAGCCTTATTCTTTCATCATAGAACAGGATACTGGCTGGTGATTATAAAAAATAAAAGTCGTTATAAAAATAATTAGAAGGCGCCCTGCGGTTCCAGTCACTATTTACCCGTTTTTATGCGGTAAATCTTAATATTCCGGATAAAAGACCATCCAAAATGAATGCAGCCGTTTTGGTTTGAAAGCCAGACAAGCTAGCATACAAAAAGACAACGTTTCACTTTTACATTATTATGATGTTAGTAAGTTCAGAGATTTTTTTTTCAAAAGAATCATGCCATTGTATAAAGAATAAAGAGCCAGGATCAGAGAGACAGCTCGTTAGTTTTATGACCTCGATCATTCCCTCTACAACATTAGGCATTGTAACCTCGATGATTATAGTCTTATACATGCACAGAGCATTGAAAAATATGACGCTTCGCACGGCGGAAGCGTATTTTTTTTTCTTGCTCTGTGGTTTTATAAAAGACGACTATGCAAGACAAAGAGAATATAACCGCTTACGCAAGACGACATGATTATTTTTCTTATATTTTGGCTCCACTCATAGTGTATTTTGTATTTAGCCAGTGTCAAGTATTGTAATTTTCATCGTGTTACAGAATATTTCACGTAAAGTACGTTACTTTCTGGAGACTGGACACCTGTCCCACTGGCGACGTCGCCAATATAATGTACACGAGCAAGCTGCATCTCACTCACTTGTGTCCAACCAGTTGCCAAGATGGACGCACAGCGCACACGTGTTTTGTGGAAAAAATTAGTTTTGATACAAAGAGATTAGGTACTGGGCTACTCCACTTGGTAACCAAAGGTAGCCAGAGGTAGCCATGGCAACGACGCCATGGCGTCTCGGTGAGTTAGAGCCCTAGTTGTAAATGAAAACGTTCACACAATGTTTCGTGCTTCTTGCAAGTTCAAACTGAAACAGAAAAAATAGACCGCACTTTTAATCTTCATTTTGCTCCTACACTTCAAACTCGCAGAGCGCACTTAGTTTATCACTTAAGAGGAAAGACGGACTGCGATTCTCCGTACAAATATGTCCAAGCGTATTCCCCAATTTTCTTCGCGTTTATGCCTCTAGACTAGACAAATTTATTATTATTTTTATCTAGGTCTACTGTAGGCATGTCCCTATCACTTGATTTTTTTCAGAAACTAATTACTAAAGGAAATATGACCCTCCAAAAATCCCGAAAAAGCCAGTTATTACCGCCATGATCAACGGCGGTAATAATCTGGTACGGCGTACCAGACAAATTTGAATTTTTTTTAATGTTAAACATTAAGAAACTCATTCTTAATATTTAAATGCAAAAATTAATTGAATATGTTAAGTTATGGAGGAGAAAACAGGGGAATACGAAAAATAGATTTAGTCAAGATATTTGTAGCTGTCCTTATCACACTCGAAGAGAGAGGCGTAGCGTAGTGCGACGCAATAGATTCTTCAAATACCTAATATATCGAGTGTACTTGACTCCATAAAGTTCAAATCATCTTAAAACAAATGAAGGACGATAAATATACAAACTCTGGCGATGGGAAGAAGTAATGGTCTTTTTAAGAACTAAAATGTCATTGTTAAAAGTATTTAACAATGACATTTTAGTTCTTAAAATATAAGAATTTAGTACCTAAGTAAGTATACTTAGGTACTAAATTCTTATATTTTAACTACATTTCTATTTATATTTATCTCTGAAGGCAACGTTAAAATCTACATAGTCCATATCAAAAAAATAAAATAAAAGCCGTGACGGCTTTCCAAGCCGGCTGTCGGGATATTTAGTTAATTAACTTCTGCCTGAAAACAAGCTTATAGTAAGTACGTCACGAGATTCGGTGGGTTCCGAGTCTTCTGAGAACGATTCCCTCTACACGAACAAATTGCGGGAATTATTTTTATACTAGGGGGACTAAGAATGAATGCGAATGAGATAAAATGAGTGGTATTATTCCTCGGGAACTTCCGCTGAATGCCAAGCGTCGTCAACTTGTTTGTTTGCTGGCTGTGGACTCGTTTATAGAGTTGCTTGTGCTAGAATTATAAAATCTTATCTACCCCCATATTTACAATGAAATTAACTTTATTCCTAGTGACCGATATACTTAGAACTAGCAAGTTAAAATGGCTATGGGCACACCACATCGTAGAACTGACAACCGATGGGAAAGAAAGATCCTCGAGTGGTGACCACGAACCGGAAGACGCAGCGTAGGCCGGCCCCTACTAGGTGGACCGAATCTGGTGAAAATCGCTGGGAGCTGATGGATGCTGGAGGAGAGCAGCCACTCAAAGTAGCGCTGTCTGGGAAAGGCCTATGTTCAGTGGATGTCTTCAGGCTGTTGATGATGATGATGATTAACTTTGTTCAGTATTGCATGACATTAAGAAACTAATATATACACACAGCTATCACAAATTAGGAAAAATATTACGCTCGTGCTAGGGTCGCCTTGTTCAACACTTTATACTATTCAAGCATGTCACATTTTAGAATAAACCTCTATTATTTACCTGCGCAGATGACATATTTGTCTACGTCTTGACAATAGTGTAAGCGCTGGGCGCCTATATGCATAGACTAATATAGTATAATCTTAAAGACCTATATGTTTGGAATGAAATTCAACACGAGTTTCGTCTTGTCGGTAGAGCTGTAGCAAACCGTTTGTATTCGGTAGTGAGTAACGGGTACGCCATCTAGTACCGAGTAACGAATCGTTACTCACGAATGCATTTTGTTACTCGCATTTTTCGTAGTATGGGTACCTTCACTGTTTCACGTACCTACGCAATACTACTCGATTCGTTGCTCTAACATAAAATGGCATGTTATGAGGTATCAGATGTAACGAGTACCGTAACGACACGATAGTAACGAGTACTAATTGTTATAGTAACGATTACATACGGGTACTCTTTTTTTCGTTACTTTTACACCTCTAGTTGTTGGGGCGCGAGTGCCATTTATATTTTCGGGTTCCGTGTATGCGATACTATGCGATGTCAGGAACCCCCCGGGGGGGGGGAGAGGGGGGGGGGGGGGGTCCGGCTCCCGGCTCAGCATAAACTTACATACAACAACCTCAGGTACTGATTTTTAAAGCATTTTTATTGTTATTTACGGTATTACAATAGTTGTTTAGGTACTAAAAATCTTTTTGGAAATTTTTTGTTACACAAAATATGGTTGGAAGAACTTATGGCACCGTTTGTCGTTAAAATTTACAAGTCGTGGTTGATTGTATATTCATAGCGATGCTTTGTCAAACTTGAGTATTGTGGGTTTCATTCAAACCTGACTAATTAGTCAAGTAGAAATACTTACTATTCAGTTATGAAAATCTCTGTAAAATTATACTTTGAGAATTCAATAATGAATTCATTTTGTTCATAAAATATTGCATTTCAAAGGATTTTTATTCACATAAAATATGAGGCAATCTGTACCCCATGATTAAAAAGAAAACAAATTAAGAATGATAGTATTAAACAGTAACAAAGAAAATCAAAAATAAGTCGGACTCGCGCACAAAGGGTTCCGGGGACATTATCTATAAAAACCAGCAAATAAATCACATTTGTTGTATGGAAGCCCACTTAAATATTTATTTATTCTGTTTTTTAGTATTTGTTGTTATAGCGGCAACAGAAATACATCATCTGTGAAATTTTCAACTAACTATCACGGCTCATAAGGTACAGCCTGGTGACAGCCGGACAGACAGACAGACGGACGGACAGCGGAGCCTTAGTAATAGGCTAATAGGGTCCGTTTTATCCTTTGGGAACTCTAAACACAAACTGAAAGCCAATTACGGCGTTGCACCTAACCATTCCAATAAAAATAGGAGTTTCACATGAACCTTTACTGTTTCCAATTTATTTGATTTCAATGCAAATAATTGGACAACTCGCTTACACCAATCACCCTTTGAATGGATTGGATAAATATGAGAACCAGTTAAATCTTGAGAACCTTCAATTCCATTTAACTGCCTCTCTCGTGATTCCTTGGGTTTTTTTATTTCACCCTGAGAAAAGAAGTTACGACCAATTAGGCGATTTTGTTTTATAACGGCTGAAACACGGTCCAATTTGGTATATTTTTTGAATGTAATAAATTACAATAAACTTTATTGAATCAAGTAACCAAATTTACCATTAGTCAGAGATTCAGAAAAGGTAAGCTATATACCTATAGCTATACGGTGAATGTCATATATCAGTCATATTAATAACATAAATACATTTGGTTTGTTAATGTATGGTTTCAGTTTGCAGTAGGTATGGTATGATCTGATAGGTAGGAGAAAAAACGTTCTCATGCAAATCAATGGATTTAATAACCTTAGGTATCAACCAAACATAGTTAGGACACTTCTGTGGGGACCGGGAGCTCATCGCGTTTTCCAAAGTTCATCAGAGCGCCAGGATAATGCGACGCGTAACTAAAATGCTGGCACTTATTTGGCTCAACGAATCAGCATTGCAATTCAAAGAGGCAATGCTGCCAGCATGTTGGGTACGCTGCCTACTGGTGTGGGCTGTGTCATTTGGACTGTCTATAGGCCATCGCGGCTAGTATACAGTCCAAACGTACTATGTAGTAGATAGTGTAGCTAATTTATATTATTGTAGTAGTTAGTTTAAAGAATAAAGGCACATTACCCGCTTTAAAAGTTAGGACAAAAATAAACTTCAGCGAAGAGACAAAATTATCTAGTCTCATTTAATTCCCTAATTTAAAACTCTTCACAGTTTTATTTCTAATTGCTCTGACACATTTCTCTTCGATTCACTAACAAATCTAGAGTACACTCATCGCCATCTTAAAATAACTACAATCACGGGAATCTGTGAATTCGAATTAAATCACGATTCATTGTGAATGCCGCGGCGATGACAACGCTTGACAAGTGAGTTGAAATGTGAGGATTCAGAGAACGAAATCTAGGTCAGTGTCCTCTTTGCATCGTTATCCTCATGACTGATGGTCATGACCTTCAGTGAGTATTCTTTCTTTAGCGATAATCCATCATCCGTTTTTGATGGCAACCTTACAAACAAATGCTAATACAGGATAATATACAAATCACTCTAAATTTCTCGAAACCTTGAATCTACTTTCAAACTAAAATGCTCCTTCAGCCTTTCGATCGGATTTTGATCTTAACATTCTTTCTAATATTCTTCATTTCATTTTAATATTGAATGTAAGGTGCATTTCGAATAGTACTGGGTGGCGCAAAAGTACTGGCACTAAAGAAAATACTTTTATTTTTTTTATATGACATTTTCTGTCATTCTGTTGTTGAAAATTGTGTAGTGAACAAATGTAAAATACACTGAAAATAAACATGGACCGTTTTACTCCCCAAGAACGTGGAATAATTGTGTCAATGTTCTTACGGAATAATTCATCAGTGATAAGAACACAACGTGAATTTCGTCGACGATTTCCCCACCGTCCGGCACCGATTGGTCGCACAATTCGACGCTTTGCCACACGCCTTGAAGCAACTGGCTCAACATTGGATAGACCTAAGTCTGGGAGACCAAGAACAGGCCGTTCAGCTGAAAATATCGATGCTGTGCGCGAAGATGTGGAAGAGTGTCCAGAAACATCAACGAGGCGACGTGCCACGCAATTGGGCATTTCCAGACGGACCCTGCAGCGTATTTTGGTGAAAGACTTAAAGATGTTCCCGTATAAAACTCAAATGACTCATCAACTGCTGCCTGCTGACCACCGAGCTCGTCTAGATTACTGCCAGCGCGTCATAAACCTCAACCTTGAAGAGGATGATTTTCCTTCAAAATTGGTTATGAGTGACGAAGCGCATTTCCATCTCTCAGGGCATGTCAATAAGCAGAATACTCGGTTCTGGGGCACTGATAATCCGCGAATTATTCAAGAAACACCTCTACACCCACTAAAAGTTACTGTATGGTGTGGCATCTGTGTTGACAGAGTGATCGGACCCTATTTTTTCGAAGACGCTGGAGGCAATGCGATAACTGTCACTGGAGAACGCTACAGAACCATGTTACGTGAGTTTTTGATACCCAGTTTGGACGAATTGGGGCTGGAGCACATCTGGTTTCAACAAGACGGCGCTACGGCACACACAGCGCGCGACACTATGGACTTAGTGAGGGACGCTTTTCCAAGCCGAGTTATCTCTCGTTTTGGCGATTTGCCTTGGCCTGCAAGATCACCCGATCTGACCAGTCCAGACTTCTTTCTTTGGGGTTTTTTGAAATCTCGGGTGTATGTGAACAAGCCACAGACTCTCGCAGCTCTAAAAGAAAACATTCGTCAAGAAATAACGAACATATCGCAGGAAGTGTTACGGCAAGTTATGCAAAATGTCATAAATAGGGCTCAAATGTGTATCAACTCTGGAGGTCACCATTTAAAAGACATCATCTTTAAATCCTAATGGTACGAAATTTAATGGCACAAATATACATTTAAAAAAACCTAAATCTAGTTTTCTAATTTAGAAAAAATGTTATAGCTGAACCAAATAGGGTCTTTACTTTTGCGCCACCCAGTATAATAAGGCAATGGTAAAACAAGGCAATATGTTATATCGAAGTGCACCAAATGCCATAGCAGATACGGATGGGCCGACGGCGACGTATGCTTCGCAAAATTCACGATGTGTTTTCTTTTGACTTTTGTGGAATTACTTTTGTTTAAATTTGTTCATGTAAATACGTTTTTCAAACTCACTATACTTTATTTACACAACCCTATATAAATATGAACCCTTAGAGTTTAGAGAGAGTTATCATGTACTTATCTGTATGAAAAACGGGTTAGCGTAAATGGTTATGTAGGGATTTAAAATGTTTCTTAACATTATGATGTTAAGAGCTATTTTACAGCGTAATAGAATGTCTAAATTATTTTGCATCAACATAGCTAAACAGACGTTGTTGCCAGCTATCTTCTGACGCACACACTGACGCTTACGTGGAATTTTACTCACAACATAATCCACATTATGCCGAGTTTTATTATATTTCATTAACAAATCTGCGGTATTATGTTTATTTGGAAACCACTTCCGATTCCAGTTTTAGCGGAAATATGACGTGTAGGTAGAAGTTAGCATCAAATGCTGCATGACTAAATGGACGAAAATGATCCGTCTAAGCAAAAACTTACAAAATGTCATGTGTTATATATAAAAACAATTCAGTGGTGCATGAAGATCATGATGATTCGCATGAAGTCACATTTTACCAGTAGGTAATACAGAATTAATCACATTTAGAATATTTGAAAATCGGATAGAATTCAATGCACTCGCACTTATTATTGTATTTGAGACCACCACCATTTTGATACTTCACTGGAGTTTATGGCCATGTGGGATCCGTAAGTTTCGTACATTCTTGATCCAAATATTATTAATGTTATTGAAACCGGCTGTGTTTATGAACTGAAACTATAGGCATAATTATTTTCTACGATTATTTACTTATATAATCAAAGATAATTTTATTCATTGATATCTCATTCAATATCATTTAAAAAATTTAAATATAATTATCTTAATATAATATTAAGTTCTTTTTTTATATTATTTAGCTTATTAGGGTAGTTTTGTATTATATTGTTAATTTTATAGTACTAGTGTGGTAGTAGTTTAGACTTTTGTTTAATATTTTGGCAGCGTGTTAACTAAATATTATAATCAAAGATAATTTCATTAATTGATATCTCATTCAATATCATTTTTATTTTTTAAATATAACTGTTTAGACCGCGAGCTAATATTTTACATTTAAAAAAAATGTAGACAATTTTCTTAGATAAAATATTATTATGTATACCGTGCTAATACGCTTTATATTTTGCAAGACTTTCAGTTTAATAAAAGTCTTTTAGCTAAAGCTTAGAAGCCTTCGTGTGTTGTTTTCATTTTTCATACTGATCCAAAAAGTTAAACGGCACAGGTGTCAGTAATTTCCAAAGCTAAAGCTTTCGGCCTTACAACAAGCTTATGCTTGTTATTGGAAACGTCCGTGATGGTGAAATTGAAGCACTTTGGCAAAGGTACAGGAAAAGATGATTCATTATTAAAGATGAAACACCTGTGCAAAGTGTGAATGAACTTGTAATTTACAATCCTTTGTATTTTACAAATTCTAGTATCACATTTTCCCTAGTCATTATTAATTACCTTTCATGAAAGTTTCGAAAAAATAATGATGTTTTATTATCTCTGTGTAGGTATGTCTGACCTTTTCTTCAGAAAAAAGTAGTAAAAAAATCAAAATGTTAAAGAGAAATCTACTCATATCATAATTAAAGTCATTGAAGCCAGGCCTAGATGTAGTTACAAATCATATAGGTAGGTATTTTGCGTCATGTGATTTCTTGTATTTGCTCACGATCTCAGTATTTTTTAGGTATCTATGGAATTTTCCTATATAGCATACATCAATCTTAAGTACTTTCAGGAATGCGCATGTGCGCCTGCATTTAGTTCCGATCCTAATTTTAGAACCAGGCCCGCCCTTGGCAATCTCAGTTCTAGGTTCATTCAATGCAGTGACTCACTCCTGTTTACTGTTTTCATTCATTCATTCACGGGAACCGTACGTGGGTAGACGTGAAATACATGGTATTTCCGATGGATATTTTCCATGTTTGTTTGTCTTTCTGTTGAGATCAAGATTTGCTATTTGCTTCACAAATCTAGAAAAACATTTAAAATGTTACTCGACATTTTTTCTATAATGTTGGCTGTGACCGGGCTGAGCTTGATCCCAAGAAAAATAAATAATAAGGACACTATTTATTATTTTTCTGTTTGGCAGAAATCAAAGAAACTGTACATTAAAAATATCGTAAACGTTCTCAAAGGACATAAAAACAAACAAATTATCAACTTATTAAATTCACTGACCCAAAAAGTAATTTCAATTTCCTTTGAGTATCCCGATATCCTGAACTAAGGAAGCTTCATCATTTATTATTCTAAAACAATGACAACCCTTTGTAAGTAAATATTCTGCTTCCTTTCCATTACATTTTTCATCTTCGGAACACTTTCCTGCAAAATTCTTTTTTCCCTCGTTGCTTATTCTTGTTACGTACTCACCGACCGGAATTATTGTCTGTATTTAGAATGTCAGTGTAGCATGAGAGATGAATGTTAGTGTTGCCAAGTGTGCTGGCTTACGTGGGTGTCCCGTTTTATTTCGGGACATTGTTCCCGACGAGCTATTCTTTAGAGATCCAATTATATTGAGGAAATAAACGCCTGATCAGTCCCAACTTTCAGTCAATATGTGATGTGTGTGAACTATAAAGTTGGCAAGCTACCAACGTTTACCATTACGCTTGTGCACGTGCATTCATATTTAGATATGTCATAACATAGAAACAATTTTCACAGTTATAGTAACCAGGTATATTGATAATAAACACGTTTCTGACTATATAAAAGGGTGGTAATAATTATCATGTTTTTTTTTTTATGTGATTGAATGACGTGACGAGCTAGTCGTTCACCTGATGTTAAGTGACACGGCCGCCCATAACAGTTGCAGTGTCACCCGGAACTTTACAACAATAAAGTTTCGCGTGACACTGCACTGCGCACGTCATCCTGAGACATCACCCAGTTTAGTAATCAGATTACTAGACTGAGTGATCAGATCATAAAGTCTCATTTGCCCAGTAATTTCACTAGCTACAATGCCCTTCAAACCGAAACACAGTAGTGCTTGCACACTACTGCTTGGCGGCAGAATAACTGGCAAAGCGGTGGTACCTACCTAGACGAACTTTGCAGAAAAGTCCTACCACCTAGTAAAAAAAGAAGAACTATAACACTTTCCCAAACCATGATAACTATCAAGCTTTTATTTAGTGCAAACAGCAAACAGAGTCCCAACCTCCATTCTTTGTCTAAAGTACTAACGGCTCGCCCCGGCTTCGCACGTGTAGTAGTGTAGCCTATGTTACTCAGGGTGAATGTAGCTTTCCAATTGTGAAAGAATTTTTGAAATCAGCACAGTAGTTTTTGAGTTTATTTATCACAAACTTACACACAAATTATACAAATATTTCCTCTTTATAATAGTGGTGTAGATGTAGATTAATTAAATTACATTTACTGCTTTTGTAATTTTAGCAATAAGAACATCAATATTAAAACTTTGATATGTTGATAATCATACCAAAACGGTACCTATTACTTGAATTCATTTAGTACTACGAATACTAGTCATGCGCAAATGCTTGTCCCATTTTTTATTTCAAACTTTGCTTTGTCCCGTTTGTTACATTGTCCTCTCCCTATTCCCTTGACTTAGCAGAGCACAACACTACCCTGCATGTACAGAAAGATCTCAGCACTCGCGACAGCCGCTGACAACATGAGATTTAATATCAAAATGTTGGCTGAGTCGAGTTAAACCCTGTTACAATCGCCTGGAAATTGCTACAACTATATTTCAACGAAATGGGGAGATGTGTTGTATTTTAGGGGTGCAAAGAAATGGGTTGCGTGATTGCTTATGACGCCACTGTGTATGCTGGTTCAGTCATAGTCCCATGATGCGGTTAGCTCTCAGTTGATCTCAAAAATTATAATATATAGGTAGGATTGATCTAAATGATAGTTATTGACAAATTCGTCGCACCTTTGATCACAGAATAATCCCATTTAAGGTTTTTTTTATACTATCAGTGGAAAACAAGCAGACCACTTGATAAAAAGTGGTCACCGTCGATGGATGTCCGCATCAATGTGGGCGCACGTTAGAGTGTGATTCAAACTTATTGGCGGGTGTGAAGTCGGCGCGAAACGCTGCGCAGTAGCAAAACTATACATGTGCGCGGGCAGTGGAAAGCGGTGAGCACAGCTTGCAGGGGGCTAGCAGTGCACTTCACAGCCGCCATTAAGCTTGAATCACACTACACTGCTATGGGGCTCGTATCTCCCGCACGCACTATAAATATCAACACGCTAGTACCGAATAGATTGGGATACTGTTATTCAGAAATGTTCCAAAGCTACTAGAATCTAAAAGAAATATTGAACACGCGTTGAAATAGGTACGTATGCCAAAGCTATCGTGAAATTCATATTTTTTTCGGTTAGCCAGCACTTTCAACAAAGGAATGCACAGAAAATGACCAGGTTTCAAAAAATGAAAACCTGGAAAATGCCATCAGTATTCTATTTTATGAGCACACATTTTTCACCATTTCCATATTTTATTTAACAGGACACGGGGAAAGCAGTAGGTATCTTTTTGTGTAGCACGCTTTCATAAAACGTTATGTATGACATCCTTGCAGGCGTTAACAACATAGATAGATGTTTGTATATCATTGTTAGGGCTCTAACTTACCGAAACACCATGTCGTCGCCATGGCTACATCTGGCTACCTTCGGTTGCCAAGTGGAGTAGCCAGTTGCTAATCATTCTGTGTCAAAACTAATTTTTTTCACAAAACGCTGGCGCTGTGTCTAGGCGACCGGTCGGATACAGAGCGAGTGAGACTCAGCTTCCTCGTGTACATTCATTGGCGACGTCGTCAGTGTGCCAGGTGTACAATCTCCACAAAGTGACCCGTTGGTTGAGGCTACGCTTACAAATTGTGTTGTATATAAACCTTCATGTTTAGTTTTGTCTTAAATTTTAAATATTTAATTCTGTGACATAACTCATAATTTTTTCACTTCAAAATAAACTTTACTTGTGGATACACGTTGTTTACTGTATTTAGCTCTTTATATAGCTTAAATTAACAACAAATCGTTATAAGCACGAAGAAAAATTATATACCAAAACTACGTGGTGGTATAAAAGTCAAAGTTTTTGAATGTGAAGTCATAGCTGTTATTTCCAGGCAAATTAAATTGTGTTGAATGCTATGATGATGGAACATGAAGCAGCTAGCGGCGAAGGTAGACATGGCTACCGTGGTACAGGTTTGCCACCATCATTTATTCTTTCGAATAAGGCAGGGTACCCAACATGGAAATTTAAAATGAGAATGTATCTTATTCACGAAAATCTCTGGGAGGCAATCATAGGATACAGTGAAAATACGCCTACTCCTCAGTCAGTTAGAGATTTCAATGACCAAAAAGCATTAGCTAAAATTTGCCTTAGTCTGGACGGAGCGGCTATTACGTATGTTCGTAAAGCTAAGTCAGCCAAAGAAGCATGGGACGCTCTCATGGCAGCTTATGAAGAAAAAGGCATGGGTAGACGGCTTGCTTTAGAAAGGCAACTCTATAGATATAATTTAACTGATTTTGATAATGATATAGAGAAATACATAAATGCTGTAATTAGTACTGTCCAGGATCTTGCCGATATCGGGAAAGAAATCGAAGATGCCAGTATTGCTGCTATTCTTCTCGGCGGCTTAGGATCCAGGTTCGATCCCCTTGTGATGGCATTGGAAAATTCAAATATTACGATCACGAGTGACCTAGTAAAAGGTAAATTGTTGAATGAATCTTTGAGGATTGAGCATGAACCGAACACTTCGGCATTTCGAACGTATAAAAAGGGTAAAGTTTCCAATTCTAATTTAATGAAAGATAATGATAAGAAACCTGTTATTTGCTACGAATGTCAAGAGCCAGGACATAAGCGGCCAGATTGCCCTCAAAGAAAAATAAAATCATCAAAATCTGCTTTAACTGCACTCAAACAAAATGATAGTACTGGTGCTGAGTGGTTTATAGACTCTGGTGCGACGAACCATATGACTTCTGATAAACATATACTAAAGAATGTCAGATTGTATAGAGAAATGGACTCTGTAACTGTTGCAAATGGTGAAAAGCTTGATTGTACAGGTGTTGGCGATGCGACTTTTGTATCAAAAGATGGTCAAGAAGGAACAATTAAAGATATAGTTATTGTACCTTATTTAAATTGCAATTTACTTTCTGTAAAACAGGCGGCCGATAAAGGTATGCACATTGTTTTTGATAAAGATGGATGTAATTTTTATAAAGATTTTTCTTGTAAAGACACTTTAGTTTTGAGCGGTTCAGTTAAAAGGGGTTTATATACGTTAGGTTGTGATACCTCTTTAGTGGCTTCTAGTGTGCGCCTTGATGCTTCTGATTTCCAACTTTGGCATAAACGCTTAGGGCACTTATGTCGGATTGGTATGGACCAACTGAGGAAAGGGGAGGCAGTAGGTATCATGTATAAGCATGTAGATCCAGATCCATGTGTTTCCTGTATAGAAGGAAAACAATCACGCAAACCTTTCAAGAAAATTTTGTATAAGAAGGCAACTCATTTACTCGAGTTGATTCATGCCGACTTATGTGGACCAATGTCTCTGGATTCATTCCAGGGTAATAAATATCTACTGATGTTTATCGATGATTTTTCAAGAGCTATTTTTCCATTTTACATTTCATCAAAAACGGAAGTGATTCAAAAGTTTCGCGAATTTCAGATGGCAGTAGAGCGAGAGAAGGGGCTAGAAATAAAAAGGCTAAAAACAGACAATGGTACAGAATTTGTAAATAGGGGTATGAGGGAATATTTAAACTCTAAGGGCATAAAACATGAGACTACTGTCCCGTATTCACCCCAGCAAAATGGCATAGCTGAACGCACAAATCGTTCCATAATTGAATTGGCGCGTAGTATGCTTGCTGAAAGTAAACTGTCAAAATCTTACTGGCAAGATGCAGTTGAGACAGCAGTTTATTTGAAAAATAGGTTTCCTCACCGTGCTCTGAATAATGAAACTCCTTATTTTAGATGGCATGGTCAAAAACCTAATTTGACGCATCTTAGAGTATTCGGGTGCAGAGCTATGGTTCATGTACCTGACTGTCAAAGAAAAAAGTTGGATTTAAAAGCAACAGAATGTATTTTTGTAGGATACACAGATAATCCTCAAAGTTACATTTTTAGGAACGCCCTTTATCCACGACGTTCTACAAAAGCGAGAGATGTGACCTTTTTTGAGAATAAGTTCGGTAGTTTAAAAGATGGAGATGAGGCGATATCAACGCTTAATAATGAATCAATGTGTGTTCCCCTTTTTCTAAACTCAAATGCATGTCATTCTAGGACTGATCCTGTAAGCACTAGAGCAGAGGAAGAAGCCATTACAACGAGAAGTGAAGAGTTAAGTGTTCTTCCGTATGATGATGGTCCAGTTACTACCACATGTTCGTCTGCGGATCCTTTAGTTGATAAAAATGAAGGCGTAAGTGTTCTTCCTTGTGTGTGCTTCAGTTGCTACCACATATTCATCGGCGGATGCTTTAGTTGTTGAGGAAATTTTTGACGATGCAGTTGAGGAACAAATTGATAATGTTAGTATCATTCTTACAACGGATGTTAGATGTGAATCTGATTTACCTGCTCAGAATTCAGATATCGAAGATAATACAAACTCAAATAGACGTTACCCAATTCGTGATCGTAAACCGAAAGATTTTGGCCCAGATTTTCTTCTGTATAAAACATGTGTAGATATGATTGAAAGTGAAGGAGATGAACCGATGTGTTATTCGGAAGCCTTGCGAACAGAAGAAAAAGATAGATGGCTTGATGCTATGAATAGTGAGTATGCATCTTTAATTGAAAAGGATACTTGGACATTAGTGTCAAGGCCTCACAACAAAAAGATTATTAAATGTAAGTGGGTATACAAACTAAAAAGAGATGCAGAAGGTAATGTCACAAGATATAAATCCCGTTTAGTAGCTAAGGGCTTTACTCAACAGGCAGGAATCGATTATAACGAGACTTTTGCTCCTGTAGTCAGGAATTCATCACTCAGAATGCTGCTGGCAATTGCAGCGGAGAGAGACTACAAAATCAAACATTTAGATGTTGATACAGCCTTCTTGTATGGTGAATTAGATGAAGAAGTTTATATGGAACAACCTCCTGGTTTTTCAAAGGGTGACGATAAAGTCTGTTTATTGAAGAAGTCCTTGTATGGCTTAAAACAAGCTTCAAGAGCTTGGAACAAAAAGCTGGATGAAACTTTGAAATTAATAGGTTTTAAGAAAACAGATTCTGAACCGTGTGTTTATACAAAACTCTTTGGTTCATGCCTAGTCATACTGGCTATATATGTTGATGACATTATTTTATTTTATCATGATGAGATGACATATGACAATGTCAAAGAAAGATTAAATAAACATTTTTGTTTGAAAGATTTAGGGGAAATCAGTTACTGTTTGGGACTCAATATCAGAAAAGAAAACGCAGAAGTCATAGTTAGTCAGCAAACCTTTATATGTAATTTATTGAAACGGTTTGAAATGGAGGATTGCAAGACTTATAACACTCCATTGGTTAGTAAAGATTTGGTCCCCAGTAACAGTAGCGAGAGGCCTCCATATCCGTATCAGAGCCTTATTGGATGCCTTATGTTCCTCGCTGTAAATACTAGGCCAGATATTGCGTATGCTACAAGTTATTTAAGTCAGTTTAATACAAAGTTTGATAAAACGCATTGGATAGCGGCTAAACGAGTCCTTCAATATTTGAAGGGTACTATTGATTATTGTATCACATATAAAAGGACAGGTAAATACTTAATTGGTTATGCAGATGCAGATTGGGCTAATTGCACAATGGATAGACGCTCATATACAGGATACTTCATGATGTTGGCTGGAGGACCTATATCATGGGAAGCCAAGAAACAACCAACAATCGCGCTTTCTTCCACCGAAGCGGAATATATGAGTCTCTGTGCTGCTACAAAAGAAGCAGTGTTTCTACGAAGACTGTTGCAAGAGGTGACAGGTAATGTGGAACACGTAGTTTTGTACAATGACTGTCAAGGTGCACAAAAGATAGCCTCTAATCCAGTGTATCACTGTAGGACAAAGCATATTGATACTAAATTTCATTTTATTCGTGAAAAGGTAGCAGACAATATTATAGATTTAAAATATGTGCCTACTAGGGATATGCCTGCAGATGTATTAACCAAACCCTTAGGTAGGGTAGCTCATGAAAAGTGTATAAAACATATGGGTTTGATGTAATTATATTAATCCTTACACAAGTGGGACTAGAACTGTGGCGCAAGAACTTAACTCTGCGTTATATTGTGCATATTTTTGGTAACTCGTATTTTATTAGTCCTTCCTTGATTAAGTGGGGCTAGAAAACATTTTTGTGACTCGTATTTTATTAGTCCTTGATTAAGTGGGGCTAGAAAACATAATTTTTTTTTTTGTACATACCTATTATATATATTATTATAATTTAATTCTATTTGTTTTGCGTGCAAGTGTAGCACTCATGTAATCATTGGCAAGGGGAGGTCAGTCAGATGTTAAGATGTATATTAGTGCTATGCTTAAGTAGATCGAATTTTTTTTTTTTGATGCAGTTAAGTACCTACTGAGTGGGGCTAGAACTATAATTTTTCTTTGAATTTAAGACAAAGTGGGGCTGTGTTGTATATAAACCTTCATGTTTAGTTTTGTCTTAAATTTTAAATATTTAATTCTGTGACATAACTCATAATTTTTTCACTTCAAAATAAACTTTACTTGTGGATACACGTTGTTTACTGTATTTAGCTCTTTATATAGCTTAAATTAACAACAAATTGGCGACGTTACCAAACCGTTGCCAAGTGAATTAACTGCCATACATTTCAATATGAATAGTTTGGATACGTAGCCGGCGACGTCGCCATGGCATCTCGGTGAGTTAGGGCTCTTATGAGGCGTGCATTGCAGACTGCAGTGCACTAGAATTACAAGAAAATGAAAATGTGATAGGTTAAAGGATATTTCAAGTTCCCCAGTGACAGTGACCAATATATATATATATATACCTACTTTAAAACTTCCTCCACATTAGTGGTGGGGACGTTAGATGTTGGGAATTTTAGTTCACCGCAGTTTTAATTGGTTTCAGTGACCTCACTGCTTAGTTAGTTGTATGCCACTTCAAAACTTTCTTTCCCGACGGCAAGCATACTTTGTGTAATGTATGTGAGATTTGTTCTACTGTGTCTGTGTTTTAAATTGAAGGATTAATAAGTATATATATATGTATTTACAAACAGTATTTTTCTACTTTTATATTCTATTTGATATATTCAAGCAAACAAAAATTGTAATTGGAGAAAAAGTATTAATAAGAATTCTATCAGTTATCTGGTTCATAGTACAAAACGTCCACATATGTGTTGCAATATTAAAACTTTTTTTTACAAATAGAAATTAATCATATCAGTATTTGTAATCACAATTATAAAAAAAAAACTTAGATGTGAAACAAAGCTTCACTGGAAGGTTAAAGAAAAGACAAAACGTTTTGTATAAGTACCTACAGCGAAAACAATTAGCAACAATGCCAACCTGGGTTGCGTTTCTCGAAATTTACACACTATAGACAAAAAGTTACAAGTTGACTTGTGGGAAGCTATCTTGTGTTTTATTAAATAGGTAATTAATTTTCTCGCTTAAATTATTTACAACTTTTTTATTGCTACAGGATGTCAATCAAACAGACGGCCCGCCTGATGAAGTAAGCATTGACCGTGTTATTTTCTATCATCCATTTACTAATATTCCATGTCCAGGACATTGTGGGCTATTTCATTACAAATGATTATGCTACTTCTAAATACATACGTACAGGGTACTATGATTCATCAGCGAACGTAAACAAGATCTTTTCGGTCATTGAATGAATTTAAAGGAGTTTGCATGTTTAGTCCTAACACAGTAAAAATGTTTTTTAATTATTTTTTTTTGTAACTCGTACAGACAAACTCCTGATGGTAAGCAGTTACCGTCGCCTATAGACACCTGCAACACCAAGAGCGTAGCCGATGCATTGCCTACCTTTTAAGACTCTATTTACCCGTCGTTTGAAGTGCCCCGTGTTGTACCTCAGCGGAAACACCTCAGAACGTAGTTCATTCCACATCTTGCAGGTAGGTATGTGGCAGAAATGACCTCGAGAAACCTACTATTAGTGACTTTAATTTTAAGTTACTTATCATTTAATATTGAGAAGACTTTATGTGCAATAATAGTTATTAATATAACTGACATGAAAAGCTAAACCTAATACCTATCAGTAGCATTAAAACGCAAACCACAGCTCGTGTAATACAACTTGTGCAAAACACTTGTATTGTTGTAAAGACAGTCGCTGCTTTCGCTTCGGGTGATTACCATTCAGATTGACTTTGGAACGCAATAACTTACTAACGAAGCTCGTTTAATAAGTACTCCAGCACCTTTACGTATATAGAGAGAGAGTGTCATCAGATCGCATTTTGGACTTTATGGCAGTGGAAAACGGCTGAAAATAAATGCGCCTTTTATGTGTGATTTTTCCTATAGGTACGTAAATATTCTATTTGGCTTTTGGCACAAAGTAATATTCGTTAATATTATTTCACTACATAATTCATCACTCATCCTCATCTCGCATACAACATAAAGTACACCTATAGGTGCGTAGGTATACACCTTGTTGATCTCCGGGACGTTGAATACGAAAAATCTTATAAATGTCTTTGATCCCTTATTTGAGTTATTCTTGACTGGATCATGCTAGGCATCTCTGATATTTTACCTTGAGATGTGAGTTTTTGATGATGTATATCGTACAATTATGTAAAAGATAAAATTGTGAGCTTAATGTTATAGGTACATTCTTGAATCACTGGCTCAAAATGTTTGTGCAAAAGATTCTTCGCGGTCAGTTACTTTTATTCATTTGCCACGTTCACAGCGTAGAGTAGAGTTGGTCATTTTGCAACTTGATCCATTTATACAGATATATCAAAATACAAATATGACACAACCCCACTTAGTGACAAACCCCCTTTCAAAAAATAACGACTACAAAAAAAAGATTCTTCGCGTTCAGTTACTTTTATTCATTTGCCACGTTCACAGCATAGAGTAGTTTGTCATTTTACAACTTGATCCATTTTATACTGTTAGATCAAAATACAAATCAATAATCATCATTTCGCATTCCCTAAAACTTTTCATCAATATCATTCAAGTCTGGATCATCTGGATAGATTATAATTAGTGCTTCTACTTATTGATTTTTTTAAATATAATTCGTTTTCTAATTACAACTACTTACTTTTCTTCATCATAATTTTAAGGCCAAAAATTCGTGACTTTAGGTGGCTGTAACTACGAAGATATTGCGAAAACTAAAAAAAAGAAGACGTACGAGCATAGTTTTTTACTGTGTAGTAAAAAACTACCGAAATCGGATAACATTAAAGCGTTGGCGCTTTTATATGGAGAAGAGGGGTTCCCTTAATAAGATATAATGAAATTCCCTTTCAAAAGGCTCCAACAACGGAAAGTCAACTATCTCCTAACGAGTCTATAAAACTTCTGCCAAAGTAGGGAAGAAAGACACCCAATTAACCTTTGGAACGGCCGCGAGAATGGGTGTAAAAAATTCATGGCGCTTGCACTCGGTATACATTTTACTCCACCCTTAGGAAGGTAGATACTACAATATATTACTCTTGCTTTTAGGGAGTTTTTACACGGAGCTTTTGTGTATCTTGCGTTTTGCGTTGCATTATGATCTATGTTTTATGTTTGGATAGTGCGTAAGAACTTTTTGGATAACAACACTAGCGATCTGCGCTCATAGCAAAGCTCGGCTATCGATTTGGCTATTTATCTTTTAAATGTTTATTTGTCCGTATTAGGTATTTGTGGAATGAAACACTGGATCGTTTTCAAATTCAAGAACGGAAAGTTTTTTTTTTTGGGACTTTTGTATGAGTTTAGACAGAACACCGTCTGTCAGGCCAGCTAGTTTATAACGTCGTCGTCGTCGTCGTTTACGTTTTTTTAGTTTTTTTTTTTTTTTTTGTTTTTTTGTTTCATTACGTATTTCAACTTGAAAATGTCAAAGTTTGTTAAGCTACTCACATGAATAATATACCCAAAGCCTTCTTGGTCACTTGTGTATTTTTTTTGTATGTTTTGGACTGTCTCTTTTTCTTTTTTAGTTCGAACCTGAACTGTTACTTTGTAACTTTTTTTTTTTATGTAAACGAATTACGTGGCGAGCTAGTCGTTCACCTGGTGTTAAGCGTCACGGCCACCCATTACAGATTGCAGTGTCACTCGTCGTTACCTGTAGTGCTATTAATTGTCTTGTACCGTTACACAGCTGTAACTAAAAAAATATTAAATGGCAGCAAAATATAGGTACGAATAACGCTTCTTCTAAACGCACTCTTATTTTCTCGGATGCTTGTCGAGTAAAATACAAACGTGTTAGAATATTCACAGATTTTCAGTTTATACTCGTCGCCCGAAGTGTGATGTGTTTATATTTCCCTTGCAATGAAATTAAGATTACACGTACTTACACGTATGAAACTCATCATCATCATCATCATCAACAGCCTGAAGTCGTCCACTGCTGAACATAGGCCTCCCCCAGAGAGCGCCACTTTGAGCAGCTGCTCGCCTCCTACATCCATCGGCTCTCCGCGGCTTTCACCAGATCGTCGATCCACCGAGTAGGGGGCTGGCCTACGCTGCGTCTTCCGGTTCGTGGTCGCCACTCGAGAACCTTTCTTCCCCATCGGTTGTCAGTTTTACGAGCGATATGGCCTGCCCATTGCCATTTCAACTTGCTAATTCTAAGAGCTACGTCACCTTAGCTCTCCTGCGTATCTCCACATTCCAGAGCTTATCTCGCAGGAAAACGCTGAGCACAGCTCTCTCCATACCTCGTTTCGCGACTTATGGAACTGGAACTGGATGGAACTGAGACATGGTCTCTTACTGTTGGAGTAAGCTCAAAGACGTATGAAAATATTTTTCTAAAATTATTTACAATGCTCGTCTGTACTTTTTTTAGAGAAACATTTCAGCTTTTTTATAAGACTGACTATTTATTAAATTTTAATTATGCCCGACGATCACGTAAGTGTGGAACTCGGATCCTAACTAAGTTTCTTGTACCATTAGTCACCCAATTAACAACCAAAAAGAGAACAAGTACCTACCTACTTGCAAAATACTTCTCCTGTCGCGATATGAACCTAGGTACTCAACCAAGTGGTTGAGCGTGTCGGTGTGGTCAGTGTAGACTCCATAAAAACTGCCAAATGTTAAAAATAATTATTTTTAAACATCAAATTAAACTTGACCTAATTACCATGAATAATAGAGCTCAGCTAAACCTCGATTTAGTCAAATAAAGAACTAAGGAATATTTGTGCTGGCCACATTTAGCCTCGTAATGTTCTCCGTGGATAAATATTTTACCAAATCATACGCGCACAATGAATCACCGTATACCTCGTTAGGAACAAAACGTCCGTATAGAGTCATCAATCATAATAAAACAAACATATTATTCCGCTTTGTTTTAAATTGTTTTGTGTTGAATTGTGTTGTTATGTTACGAATCGGGAAGTTCAAAGGTCAAAAATACCATTATGCGTCTTTTCATCAATAAAAGGAAAAAGGCCTATTTTCTTTGCTAAAATGCGTATGAATGGTTCCTTTACAAGTATATTCTCATAACATATAAATAAATAAATAAATAAATATGTGTGGACATTTCACACAGCGCCATCTAGCCCCAAACTAAGCATAGCTTGTACTATGGAAACTAGATAACTGATAGAATACTTAGATACTTTTTTGTTTGTAAATACATACATAGAATACAATATAACACCCAGACACAGAACAAACACCTATGTTCATCACACAAATGTTTGTCCTGGGTGGGAATCGAACCCACAACCTTTAGTTCAGAAGGCAGAGCTACTACCAACTGAGCTATCAGGCCAGTCACAACATAGGTTTAGTCGTAGATCCAGACTCATCTAATTATGAAGAAACTCAAAAGCAGCCAATCTGCACATTTCTAAAATTAAATTATACTCTGGCTGATCTCGGCTGTACGCTGCCTAACTGGTTCAATGAGTTAGCCTTTTTAACGGACTGTTGCTGTTAGTCTGTACCAACCTTTATCTTACACCACACCACACAGCACCAACCACATTCAACACACAAATAATAAAACCAATCAATTAATCAACAATACACTCATTCAGGTTTTCATTTTTTTCCAACATTCTCTTCTTTCTGTTCATCATGCTATAAATAAGGAAGAGGAAGATGTCCACTGCTGAACATAGGCCTTCCCCATAAAACGCCACTTTGGACGCTTATCATAGGGAGGGATTTGCCATAATCACGACGCTTAACAGGCGGCTTGGTGATCGCAGAAGATTTTAATGTACCGAGGAGAATGCTGCTGCCCATTCCCTGGACTCCCTTTGCCGGCTCTTACGGCACCCACGGGAAGAGATGGGTAACTGATTCGACAATTTTGTCCCCTGTTTTGTATGGAAAATATGGTTTGTCCCCTAAGTTAATCATATTATTTAAATTAAATTTGATTAAACCCTTACATTAATCAATATTTTTACGAAGAATTTATCGGACTATTGTTTGTATATACCAATAAACTAACTACTTGTACGAATGACTCAAATATTTCGAATAATACGAAGTACCAAAAATAGTTGATTGACCCCGGTATATATTAACATAACTTTCTTAATTATACGAATGCCTTGATTTATTTTATCCTGGACAAGATTTGGTTGCTAAATGGTTGCTCCCGTGGGAAAAACAAATGTAAAAATTCTGCAGAGCATACGCCCGTCAAACTTCGAACATTATTCATTTCTGCTATGTTTCTGCTCTTTGATTTATTAAGTACGTGGCCGGGATGCTCTATTTACAGGGCTGTGGTTGGCGAGAAATCTTGTATGATTACAGTTACATAATTATAAAGTACTTCATCATCATCATCAACAGCCTGAAGACGTCCACTGCTGAACATGAGCCTCCCCAGAGAGTGCCACTTTGAGCGGCTACTCACCTCCTGCATCCATCGGCACCCCGCAGTTTTCACCAGATCGTCGGTCTACCTAGTGGGGGCCAGCCTACGCCGCATCTTCCGGTTCGTGATCGCCACTCGAGAACCTTTCTTCCCCATCGGTTGTCAGTTCTACGAGCGATGTGGCCTGCCCATTGCCTTTTTTGTGCGTGTGTTGTATTTATTTATTTTATTTTATTTCAACTTGCTAACTCTAAGAGCTATATCGATCACTTTAGTTCTCCTGCGGATCTCCTCATTTCGGATCTTATCCCGCAGGAAAACACTGAGCATAGCTCTCTCCATTACCTCATAAACCATAACCCATATAGCATATAAAGTACTTACCAACGTTCAATGCTATGGAATTGAATTCGATATTGTCCTGAAATGAATGTACTAAGTCCATGCCTTAGAATGTTTATTTAAAGCTTAACACAAAAATACCTATAATGTAAAACGTAAAACTGGGTGATATAAAATTAGTCCATATTCAAATTCTTAATAAAAGGCCTACGAAATGTAATATTGGCACTCCGGGATTGCGGGGAGGGCGGTGCAGGTGTTTTAACTACGTACGAAACATCAGCCTTTAGTGTCAAATAGACATTTCGCGTAACGGTGAATTATTTTTTTAAGGTATTTATTTTATTTTTATTTTTTAATTTACCGTTATAATATTATTCTATAGTATGGACTGAGTACATACTATTCAGGAAAATATCGAATTCCATTCCACGGTGTATAGACAAATGGGGACCGCGCCATCGTCTACTATAATACAGTAGTGGTGGTTCAAATACTAAACAATTTAAATAAGTTTAGTTATTCATAATAAGTTGTGACATTATAGAAATGAAAATACCACTCCAGTGCCTGAACATTTACGTGACAGCCCTACTGTCCCGTCACCACTCCGGACGTCTCCATTCATGTCATGCAGTAAAAAATGTGTTTCCCTCACGCGACCGACAGAACATGTTCTTGGTAATTTATGGCAGAGAGGCAGCGAACAAGAGGTACCTCTCGTCTTGTTATGAACTGCTGTGAGCTTGTCATCGACTTAAAAACGAGTTATATGTATTTGAACATCAAAGGGCTATTATACAAATTTTTGTTTCAAAGGGACTCAATAGGCCTAAGTAGCACCTTTATGATATTATTTTTCATTAATGAATGACTTGACGAGCTTGTCGTTCGACTGACGTTAAGAGATCCGCCCTGGTATTTGAAAATGTTATTGCCGTCGCTTTGCTCTCAACACGCATGATAGAAACAATAGAGCCCATGAGTGAATTTACCTTCATTTTAGCGTTTCGAGCGAAAACGTTTTTCACCCTCTAAATCTTGAGAAAATATTTTGATTTTGGTGTCAATCGTTTGAAATATTATTCTCTACGCTTGTGCGTCTTGATTTTTTTTTAAATATGTTTCGTGTTCTTGTTACAACTACTTTTCTTCGTCATAATTTTGACGCCAAAAATTCGTAACTTTAGGTGGCTATAAGTACGAAGATTTTGTAAAAACTTAAAAAAAGAAGACGTGCGAGCACAGTTTTTCACTGTTTCATAAAATTTACAGGTGGAAAGCTGAAGTCAAACCTAATTTGCTTAATCGATGTTCATAAACATGTTACAATATTGTAAAGATTTAAATAAATTAAAAAAAGGCATTGGCGCTTTTTCTATGGACAAAAGGAGGGTATACGCTTCTCTTAAGCGTCACGCACGGCCCCCATAACAGTTGCAGTATGACAGGAACATATGGTGCTTCTATCACAATAAAATATAAATAAATAGACAGCTCGAAGTGATTTAAAAAAAAATATAATACACTTATTTATTTGCCATAGACTTGGTAACTGTTCAGTCTTTAAATACTGAAGAAGTTATTAAAACGCATTATGTGTAGCTTTACATGACGGGCGCTGTTTCGAAACATAATAGTATCATAAAGTAAATTGAAACACAGAAATATAGCCAAAAGCTTGTTGAAATTGTTTCAGAAACTATTTTACAGCCTTCACTTCAAAATACGACGAATGCTACGAATTTTATTTAAAGCATTCTTAATTCCGACCAAAATATTTCAGGTATTATATAATGTGACGTTTTAAATATCATTTGTAAAAAAAATGTAAAGTATTTTGTCATATTTTTTAATGAAACTAACTTAAAACATTTATAGTCTACATCAATTACTTTGACTGGAATGATTCCTTTAACTTTTGCCCGTATAAGGTAGATAAGACAGCTGTGACTAACCAATATCTAGGGCATAAAGTCTTCAAAGTAAAAACTGGTCTATACCTAACTTAACCCGTACAACTTGCGCGAAACTAATTTGAGTGGCCAACGACGCGAGCACTTCTCTGCCATAATCCATCAAAAAGCCCTGATGGTGGCCGTTGGCCGGCAGGGTAGATTTCGCTTTTATTTGCAAGTCACTTAATGTGTAACTATATTTTTATGACGAGGTGGATTTTTATCTAAGGTAGGAGTAGCTTAATTTGATTATAACTTCATATTTGATTGATTTATTTGATTTGTTTACAATTCTACAGGCAACTTTCGGGCAACTTCGACTTCTGGCATCCGCTATTTTGTTTCTATTGACTTTTTTTAATTTATTTTTTATCTCTACAATTTTATTATATGTATAGATGTTTTTTATTAGGTACCTACCCTAAGTCTTAAACACAAAATAATAACAAAACTACAACAATAAAACTAGGTATTCTATAAAACTAAACTAAAACTATAAAATTAACAATATCATCATCATCATCATCAACAGCCTGAAGACGTCCACTGCTGAACATAGGCCTCCCCCAGAGCACGCCACCTTGAGCGGCTGCTCGCCTCCTGCATCCATCGGCTCCCCGCGGCTTTCACCAGGTCGTCGGTCCACCGAGTGGGGGGCCGGCCTACGCTGCGTCTTCCGGTTCGTGGTCGCCACTCGAGAACCTTTCTTCCCCATCGGTTGTCAGTTCTACGAGCGATGTGGCCTGCCCATTGCCACTTCAACTTACTAACTCTAAGAGCTATATCGGTCACTTTAGTTCTCCTGCGGATCTCCTCGTTCCGGAGCTTATCTCGCAGGGAAACACCGAGCATAGCTCGCTCCATAGCTCGCTGCGCGACTTTGAGCTTACTAATGAGGCCAACAGTAAGAGACCATGTCTCAGTTCCATAAGTCATCACTGGCAACACACACTGATTGAAAACTTTCGTTTTCAGGCTCTGCGGTATTTTGGACGAAAAGATAGGACGAAGCTTCCCGAACGCTGCCCAGCCGAGTTGGATTCTTCGCGCCACCTCTTTGTCGAAGTTGGACCTACCTAATTGGACAATCTGTCCTAGGTAGACATACTTGTCGACAACTTCGAGAGTATCGTACCCAACAATTACCGGTATAGGTGGAACATGAGCATTAGACATGATCTTTGTCTTGTCCATATTCATCTTAAGACCAACCTGCTGGGAGACTCTACTGAGGTCGTTGAGCATGGTGCTAAGGTCCTCGAGCGATTCCGCCATTATGACTATATCATCGGCAAAACGAAGGTTAGTGATGTACTCGCCATTTATGTTGATGCCAGATCTTTTCCACTCCAAGAGCTTGAAAACATCCTCCAATGCGTTTGTGAACAGTTTCGGAGAAATAACGTCTCCCTGTCTCACGCCTCTTTGCAATGGAATTTGTTCCGTACTCTGGTCCTGTAGTCGGACTGACATAGTGGCCTTACTGTACAAACACTTCAAAACTTCGATATACCTATAGTCAATTTGGCATCGCTGCAAGGACTGCAGCACCGCCCAAGTCTCGATTGAATCGAAGGCTTTCTCATAGTCCACAAACGCTAGGCATAACGGCCGATTATACTCTTCGGTCTTCTGTATAATCTGACGCAGCGTATGGATGTGGTCTATGGTGCTAAAGCCTTTTCGGAAACCGGCTTGTTCGGGAGGCTGGAATTCATCAAACCTGCGTGCGAGACGATTCGTAATGACTCTCGAAAACAGCTTATACACATGACTCAAGAGCGAGATGGGCCTATAGTTCTTCAATAAGGTGTTATCGCCTTTTTTGAAGAAGAGCACCACCACGCTCTTGCGCCATGCCTCTGGCGTTATACCTTCAAGGATGACAGAATTAAATAACTCCTGGAGGACTAAAAGTACCGGTCTACCACCCGCTCTCAGAAGTTCGGTCGTAATTCCATCTTCACCTGGTGCCTTGTTGTTTTTAAGCTGTTTGAGGGCCATTCTAATCTCGTACAGGCTGACGTCCGGGATATCTTCGGTATAGTGTCGGACTAACTTGGCTCTGATGTCCTGAGCTGTGTTAGTAGCGGGCTTACGTGTCGAGGTGTATAACTGTCCATAGAAGTTCTCTATCTCTCTCAGAATCTCAGGCTTGGATGAAATGACGCTACCATTTTCGGTCTTCAGTTTTGTCATTTGGTGTTGCCCAATAGACGAATCCTTTGCGAACACTTTAGAGCCTTGGTTCCGCTCAATTGCGGCCTCAATACGTGAAGTACTAAGAGCACGCAAGTCGTGTCGCAAGGAACTCCAGATTCGTCTATTGAGTTCACCGTAGGCTGACATATCAACTGAAGACTGCAGCTTCATTTCGCTCCGGTCGGCCATTAGCTCAAGAGTTTTTTCTGAGAGCTTTTGAGTCTTCTTTCGGCGTTGGGTCTTAAAGAATTTCGATCCAACAGCTTGGACAGTTTCCACCAACCCGTCGTTTAGCTCGTCCACTGTGTTACAGTCGGCTAGGCACTGGAAGCGATTTTGGAGTTCCAGCTGAAAGCCTTCGGGGTTTTGGATTTGGACAGGATTTGGACGGAGCGTAGACTTCACCAGACGTGACCTTTCGAGCTTAACATTGATATTCAATGTGCCTCTAACAATACGGTGATCGCTACCGGTTTTCACCTTGCTGATCACAGAGACATCATCGAATATGTGCTTCTTGGTCGTCATGATGAAGTCTATCTCATTTTTAGTGGAACCGTCGGGACTTATCCACGTCCACTTCCTGGATGGCCGCTTCTCGTAGAAGGAGTTCATCATAAAGAGTCCCTCCTTCTCCATGAAGTCAGCCAGCCTCTGTCCTCGAGGGTTCCGCTGCCCGTATCCAAATGGCCCCACTCTCAGCTCATCGCTATTCCTTGTGCCCAACTTCGCATTGAAGTCTCCCATCACAACGGTGAAGTATGTTTCGGAAGTATGCATGGCTTCGGATATGTCCTCATACATAGCTTCTACTTCATCGTCTGAGTGTGCCGATGTCGGCGCGTATACCTGTATAACCTTCAACGAATACCGTTTGGTTATTCGGAGTACCAGGTACGCTACCCTGGCCGACACACTGTCGACTTTGACCACGTTGTTGACGAGAGACTTGCGGACGAGAAACCCGACACCCCCTTGGGAGAGTTGGTCTCCCTCCCGGTAGAAGAATAAGTTACCGGAATTTAGGATTATCGTGTCCTGTCCCTGTCTTCGGACTTCTGACAATCCCATTACATCCCAGCGTAACTTACCCATCTCCGCCTCTAGCTCGACCATCCTTTCGTCAGCCTTCAGTGTGCGCACGTTATGTGTTGCCAGGGCCAGGGGTCGTCGTTGGGGTTGGTAGCCGGGCGTCTGCCGGGGATTCTTCGCACCCCTTGCCCTGCCGTTACCGTGGCCGCTACCGTAGCCACGGGATAGCAGAGCTGCCGGGGACTGGGGGCCGTTTTTATTTGTGCTTGTCATTAGGGGGGGGGGGTTTGCCATAATCACCACGCTTGGCAGGCGGCTTGGTGATCGCAGTAGGTGAAGATTGATTGCCACCAAGACCGAGGGGAACGCTGCGACCCATTCCCTGGATATTCCCTTAGCCGCCTTCTACGGCACCCACGGGAAGAGATGGGGTGGTCCTATTCGTAACCGGGACCACACGGGACCAAATTAACAATATAATACAAATCTAATATTTATGATTTTTATAGCAGTATCGCCTGCATCGCGTAATCTACAGATTAATTTGTAAAGGAAAAATTTGCTGCCAACCCCGTAAGTTGGTTGTAAAAGGTGAAGGATAAATTCGGACATGAGACCATTTGTCACGGTAGCTTAAGTAAAGCATGTCCTGGCTTTAGGGACGGATGGATGCGGGTTCAAGTCCCACTCGTGATTCAAATTTTTCAATACAAAACTAATCTAACAAATTGATTTAATAAAATAATCACAATAATTTTATTAAAACTGAACAACTAAATCTATGAACTATCAGTAGGCAACATGCCCAAAATACTGGCACCACTGCCACGTTAAATGCTCAACCCAATAAGAGGTCAGTATTTTTGTCACGCGTTGATAATAGCTTATTAGTAAATCGTATTAAGATTAACCATTATTCACCATCGTAATAATTTTCCATAAATGTGAAAAGGTTGTGAAAACTGAAATCTACCTCCCTCTTTTTGCCGCTGGCATTAAGAAGTCTTTACACTGAACATAGCTTGTTATTTCAGCTGATGTTGTGAGATGAAGCTTATGAAGAGCTCTTATAATAATGTATTATTCCATTAATAATATAAACCACCTTTGTAGGGGTCAGAGGTTAGTTCGACCAAATTTTGTACGAACATCGTATCAAAAAGAGAACAAAATATTTTTTTTTGTCGTGATTTTGGTATATTTGACCATCTTGCTTTATAGTCCAAATACTTGTAGTTCAAATATGGTCTAAAATAGCCCAAAAAAATGTTACTAAAAGGAGAAGCAGTCATTTGACATTATTCTACGAATCACATTACATAGGGTAAAAGTGATAATTGATAACATGCTAATATTAAACACAAAACATTTTTCTCAAACATGCTTGGAAATGTAAGTATTATTTTAACAACCTTCTTCGGGATAAATCAAAATTGGTGTACTCGAGCAGCAGCCGGCAAAAGTTGTATGAAAATCCATATCTGTCGTGGTTTAGCGGCCAAATAAATTACATACTAAACTCATATCTGTCGTGTAATTTAAAAATGGAACGATCTTTTACTTTGAAACATGGTAACCAAAGAGGTAACTTATCAAAGGTTTTATTTAAATTTCGAACTGGCTTGCAAATAGAAAGCTGTTTATTGGAAAAAAGTAACACTTTATGGTGGGAAAAAATATTTTCAACTAACAAATTCATTGTTTTAATTTCCGCGCATTTTTTGAGAAAAGTACTATACAAGCCTTGGCTACAACAAGGCATTGATGGACTTACGCATGTGTGCCTCGGCTTCGCCTCGGCCCACATTTACACATTCGTCCATCAATGCCTCTGTTGCCGCTGCAGTAATGTGGTGTGGTGGTAGGACTTTTCTCTAGGACTTTTTCGCCATGTAGTCTCGGTTTGCAAAAAGAACCACCCCATCTCTTCCCGTGGGTGCCGTAAGAGTCGGCTAAGGGAATATCCAGGGAATGGGCATTCTCCTCGGTACATTAAAATCTTCTGGGATCACAAAGCCGCCTGCCAAGCGTGGTGATTATCGCAAATCCTCCTATGATAAGCGTCATGATTGGTCAACTGGATTTATAGTCGATGAATAGAGTAAAATTTTGAACAGAACTCAATGCGACTTGTAGTAAAACTTTAGAAATTTAAACTCCAACCGTGTCCCTGTACAAACTTGGGATGTACAGTTTAGAAATCGATTAACATAATAATTATATCGACGGCAACTTTTATGTCAATAGCTGCGTAATAATCCATTTTTATTTAATTAGCTGCTAAAAATAAATATAAGAACGAAAGTGCTATATACCTAAGTAATGATGTTGAATCTGATTCTACTGTTCTCTTCGATTCCTGTCGACCTTGTTCTCAATACCTCAAGGTTCATTTTGTGAGTTAAACATTTCCAGAACTATAACAGTTCATCCAATAACGTAGCTCGTTTCTGATCTTAGGCGTTACATGGCGATAGTATTGTGTGCCATTATAAACGTATTATTACTTATAAGCAAAGGTTTTCAATCAGTGTGTGTTGCCAGTGATGACTTATGGAACTGAGACGTGGTCTCTTACGTTTGGTCTCATTAGTAAGCTGAAAGTCAACGAGCTATGAAGAGAGCTATGCTCGGTGTTTCCCAGCGAGATAAGATCTGAAATGAGAAGATCCGCAGAACTAAAGTGACCGATATAGCTCTTAGAGTTAGCAAGTTGAAATGGCAATGATCAGGCCACATCGCTCGTAAAACTGACAACCGATGGGGTAGAAAGTCTCTCGAGTGGCAACCACGAACCGGAAGACGCAGCGTAGGCTGGCCCCGACGATCTGGTGAGAACTGCGGGGAGCCGACGGACGCAAGAGGCGAGCAGCTGCTCAAAGTGGCGATCTCTGGGGGAGGCATATGTTCAGCAGTGGACGTTCAGGCTGTTGATGATGAGTCTTATTTGAAAATCACACGAGTATTCTTAGTTTGCATTGTCGAAAACTCCATCTAACAAAGTAAAAAACAAAATATAGATAGTTTTAATATATAGCCAGTCTAACAAAATGGTAATTTTATATAAGTAAGACTTCACAAACCAAAAGGGTCACTCAGTCATTACAATAACGGTTATATTCAGTTATAAAAAGCTTTGCTAGCTTTGATGTGGGTCCGCTGACCCCACTTGATATAATTGTTATCTCTGATTCACAATACCCTTTCATTTTAATGAAGGCTTTACTGTTATTATTCCACAAACCAATTAAAATTAAAGTACAGTATAAGTACTTTTTTCAACACAAACTACTAGGTGGTAGGACTTTTCTGCAAAGTTCGTCTAGGTAGGTACCACCGCTTTGTCAGTTATTCTGCCGCCAAGCAGTAGTGGGCAAGCACTACTGTGTTCCAGTTTGCAGGGCATTGTAGCCAGTGAAATTACTGGGTAAAGAGACTTTATGATCTGATCACACAGTCTTGTAATCTTATTACTATGCTGTGTGAAGTCTCAGGATGACGTGCGCAGTGCAGTGTCACGCAAAACTGTATTCATTTAGAGTTACGAGTGATACTGCAATCTGTTGTGGGCAGCCGTGACGTTTGACATCAGGTGAGCGACTAACTCGTCACGTCATTCGTTTACATAAAAAAAGAAACTGTAAATTAAGTAAGTGAACCCCACATCCCACTCAAAATCATGAATCAGTATACCTTTTAGCCAAGTAAACGTTTAACAGCCAGGGAAGTAACCGGGAGTTAAGTAGGGGAGAAGCAAACTATTTAAAACATCTTAATCTTTTACTTACTCACTATGCAAAGTAGTGCTTATTTTAGTATTAAATTATCTTGAGTGTTTGTTCATTTTAAATTGAAACATTAGTGACTCACGAATAATGTATAAAATTTTCAACCAGGTTTTGAGTATATCTGATGCTCTTTCAATTCACTTCCTTCTTTTCTTAACTAGTGGTTAACCCAGATGTAAGATTTTTTAGGAAGCCTAAAAGCGTCTGACTTTGTTGAATGGCTGCAGGGGCAATTTCATTAACGCCTAATTACAACGACGTGCTGAATAACAATGCATTTACAACTCAAAGTCACACACTTGGCATGCGTCCGACATGTCTTGAATTAAGCTTGCTATATTTCCATATCGACTTAGATGAAGCCAAGTATCGTTACTTACTTGGTCGTTTGAAAACGCGCCTATAATGAGGTGGACATGATGTTTAATGTCAAAATGCGCTTGATTTGGTCCTGGAATCTTCCCCCTACCCTCATTCTATCCCTGGCTGAAAACTCTGAAAACTGTTTGGCAAACTCTCCGTCGTAAATATTTACTCTCAAAGCCTTCTTAAAGTCCAGTAAAGTCGTGACCAGACGGCACATTTTTAAACTCCGCAAGTTCCAATTGCTATTTCTTTGGATGGATACAAACTTTCTGGAAATTCCGCTTCTAAAACAAAATAAAAGTAACTTCCAATTTCTCTCGGGTACGTTTCTTACGTTTTGTAAAAATTGAAATTGATTGTTGTCTGGGTCATCAACGCCATAGAAGAGGTAGATAGAAAGGTTCACTAAACGCAAATACAACATTTTTACGAATTTTTTTAAGTACACGAATGATGTGACGAGCTAGTCGTTCACCTGGTGTTAAGTGTCACGGCCACCCATGATAAATTGCAGTGTCACTCGGTGCTCTAAAGTTTCACGTGACACTGCGCACGTTATCCTGAGACATCACACAGTCTAAAAAAGATTTCTAGACTGTGAGATCAGTTCTTAAGTCTCATTTGCCAAGTAATTTCACTAGCTACAATGCCTTTCAAACCGGAACACAGTAGTGCTTGCACACTACTGCTTGGCGGCAGAATAACTGGCAAAGCAGTGTTATCTACCTAGAGAACTTTGCAGAAAAGTCCTACCCCCTAAAAAACTAGATCTAGTTGTAAAAACCGTCACCTGACTGAGAGGTACAGAGTCACTTTTATAATTTTTTAACGGGTGAATTGCCGGTATTCTTATAATTGCCGGTATTCTTTTACTAGGTGGTAGGACTTTTCTGCAAAGTTCGTCTAGGTAGGTACCACCGCTTTGCCAGTTATTCTGCCGCCAAGCAGTAGTGTGCAAGCACTGCTGTGTTCCGGTTTGAAGGGCATTGTAGCTAGTGAAATTACTGGGCAAATGAGACTTTATGATCTAATCACTCAGTCTAGTAATCTGATTACTAGACTGGGTGATGTCTCAGGATGACGTGCGCAGTGCAGTGTCACGCGAAACTTTATTGTTTTAAAATTCCGAGTGACACTGCAACTGTTATGGGCAGCCGTGTCGCTTAACACCAGGTGAACGACTAGCTCGTAACGTCATTCCATCGCATAAAAAAAAAAAAAAAACTACTGCAATAGTAAAAACTACTACTAAATACTACTAGCTACACTACCTACTTAAAAAAAACAGACTGTACCTACATTGATGTCATGCTGAATCATTTATTCAATCAATGCAGATAAAAGATTTTATGTTGTGTAGGTAACTGGCTGACCGACAACTATCTTGCTTATGTATACATACTCTAAGCCGACAAGCTGATACAGTCCTTACTGCTAGATCACAGATTAAAAAATAAACAAGTGACTACACGTAGGTATAGTCAATTGTTTTTTCAACTGTGAGGTCTTAGTCTAAGTGTGAGGTAGAGACTTGATATTTTGAGGGGTGACTTCCGGTTGTCAACTCGTGCGGCGTTCATGTGTTTTGTTTTGATCGGGAGAATTTGGAAGTAAAACACTTGTTTCTGATACAAAATCTGTGTGTAGTTAGTCAATATTTGTGTAAGTTTGTGTTTGTCCATAAATAAGTGGTAAGTTACAAGCGTTTGTTGTTTTAGGCGGTTGATGGGTCGTCAGTTCTGACGACCCATCATGGAGGTTGATTCGGACGGAGGCGGGCTTGGGCCGGTAAATCGGCCCAGTCCGCCCAATTCTGCTATTACTTCTATACTGAGTACAAATACCCAGGAACTCACTCACGATATGACCCCAGATGTTTTCAACATCTCTCAAGACGTCTTTAGTAATGCTTCCGCTGAATCTGATGATTGGAATGTAGTTACAAAAAAAGTTAAAGAATCTACAAAGAAAAAGACAAGACCTAATCAAGAAAAGGACAAATTAAAATCTATACTAAAAAGACATAAAACTACTAACTTTATACCAAAAGCATTAGCGGTAGGGATGGATCATAACTATGCTAGTAGCCAGGCATCACAAACCCCAGTATTGAATGTCCCGAATAAAGAACCTGCTCCAAACCCAATAAGAACCCAATACGCTGAATCAGATTGTGGACCATTCTTGGTCTATGTGGAGTTAGTAGAGGTTAACCCCTCTGCTGGCACTACACTACACCCTCTTAAATTTGGTGCGTTCATGTATAAAAACAACTTAAGAAATATTCTCCAAGATGGTATTAAAAAAATTGGGCGAAACCGATTAGCTATAACCTTTAAAACTGCCACTGATGCGAATGATTTTATAAATCATCATATTTTCCGGAATAATCAGTATAAGGTTTATATTCCTCCCCATAATATAACCCGTATGGGTATCATTAAGGGCATCCCAATAGACTGGTCCCATGAAGAAATTCTAGACTCAGTGAAAACTCCACCTGGTACAGGAAAAATATTGAAAACACGTAGGTTAAATCGAAAAGTTACAAACATAGATGGTTCCTCTTGGGTTCCTACACAAACAGTTGTAGTAACATTTGATGGGCAGACTCTCCCTCGAGAGATCAGCTGTTGCTTTACACTAATACCAGTTGAACAATATGTCTATCCAACCATTCAATGTTACAATTGTTGTAAATATGGACATACACGCACTCAATGCAGATCCAAAACTCAGTGTTATAAATGCGGTAACTCTCACTCTGCAGAGCTATGTCTAGTTGAAGAATCAGAAGCTCAGTGCTTGTTCTGCTCTGGACACCATTATGCCACAAATAAACTTTGTCCTGAATATGGTAGACAGTCTAATATTAAACACCATATGGCTAGCAATAACACATCATACCAGGAGGCTATGTCTCTCTTCCCTCAAACTAAAAAGTCATATGCAGAAATAGTTTCTTCACAAGAAGTTCAACTTCAACTTAAACATCAACAGTCAGCATCCGTTATCAGACCTATCAGCAAAAGTCAACAAAACAGAACTGGCTCCGTCCCAACAGAATACCAATCATATAAAAAAACAGTGACATTAAAACCCCCATCTCGCCCTACATTTTCCCCTGGCTATGATCAAAGAGCCCACAATGACCTTATAAGATCTTTTAACATTCCTACACCTTCTGATGGGTGTGCATTGGTGAACAGAGACTCAAATCCCTCACAAATAGTGGAGGATAATAACACAATGCCTGACATAAAAGCAATTCAAGAATTACTATCCTCACTAGTTGAGGTTATCTATAAATCCAAACTACCGTCCAACGTTGCTAGCCACATAATTCACACCATTTCAGTCACGATTTTTGACCTACTTAAGGATGGATCAAGTCATCCTTCAGTGGAACACTCGTAGTATTTCCAGAAACAAACATGAACTTACCTTCTTACTGAATAAACACACACCCGTCATTTCTGCCATCTCGGAGACTTGGCTGAGACCAGGCACGCCATTTGGATTGCCAGGCTACACATTTCTCCGGGATGACAGAGGTGACGGGTGGGGGGGCTCTGCCCTCCTAATTAAAAATAATTTAAATTTTAATCAGTTACCTTACACTAACTCAAATAATTGTATTAATATTGTTGCTGTGTGTTTAAATAATATTTCTTTTATATCAGTTTACATTCCCAAACGTGACAACTTAGCCTTCTCTACCTTAAGGAATTTCTTGTTAACCATTCCTTCTCCACTTATATTAATGGGTGATTTTAACTGTCATCACCATCTATGGGGTGCACCCAATAATGATGCCTTTGGAGCCAAAATGTTGGAATTAATGGAGGAATTTAACCTTTGTGTCTTAAATGATGGATCCCCCACACGCAGATCATCTCCTGTTACAAACCCTAGTTATGTGGATATTTCCTTTTGCTCTGCCACTTTGGCTAGCCTTCTGCAATGGTCTTGCCTCTCTTCATCTCATGGTTCAGATCACTTCCCTATCCTCATTAATTTCCCTACTCTAAACGCAACTGTTCCTACCCTTCCCCCCTTACTACCATTCAGACTAAATAAAGTGAAGTGGGAGATGTATGCTAATACTCTGGAGGAAAAAGTTGTTAGCTTTCCTTCTCCAAATTTACAAAATGTAACATCCTGTATTGAAGAATTCACACAAGGTATCATTTCAGCTGCTGAAGCTAACTTTCAGAAAAAAAATGCTATTTTAGGCAAAATCCCGTCCCCACCTTGGTGGGATAAAGATTGTACAAAGGCAGTAAAGAAACGAAAGGAGGCGGAAGAAAACTGCAGTGTTGTAGTAAATTTAGATAACTTTTTAAAATTTAGAAATACTGAAGCTGCTACTAAAAGATTTTTACAAAAAAGAAAAAGACAAGGTTGGAATAAGTATACCTCAACAATTTCTCCAGAGACCCCTTCATCATTAGTTTGGAAACAAATTAAGCGGTTTAGGTGTTCTCGAGCATGCACAAACCCCACCTCTAGGTCAACTGATTGGATTGAAGATTTTATGAATAAGCTGGCCCCCCCATTTGTTCCCCTACTCTCTCAAATTCCATCCCCATATTGTCATTCAAACACACTTACTCCCATACTAGATGCTGAATTCTCCTATCAAGAATTAAAATATGTATTGGAATATGTAAAAGACACTTCCCCAGGTCCAGATGGTATCCCATACTCGTTCCTGGGTAAGGCTAAAAAATTAACTTTAGAATATTTTCTCCGTATAATAAACCTTGTGGTGGACTCTGGTTTGATCCCCGAAACGTGGAAACACCAATTAATCATACCAATAATTAAGCCGAACAAGGACCCCACAGATCCCCAATCCTATAGACCTATTGCACTTTCTTCCACTATTCCAAAAATAGTTGAGCACCTAATTAAAAATAGGTTAGAATGGTTCCTAGAGCATAATTCTCTTTTAGCAAAAACACAATATGGTTTTCGAAAAGGACGTAGCATAGCAGATAGCCACTCAATTCTCACTACAGATATACAACTGGCACTTTCCAGAAACGAATCAGTTGTGGCAGGTTTCCTGGACATTTCAGCGGCATATGATAACGTTAATCTTGTTATTCTTAGGCAAAAGTTGCAACAGCTAAGAATTACTAATAAGATTTCAGATTTCATATTTAATTTATTAACAGGTAGAAAAATCTCTCTGAGATATCCTGGAGTTGATGTGGAAGACCGCATGATATGGAAAGGCTTGCCACAAGGATCTGTGATTAGCCCTTTGTTGTATGATGTATACACAGCTGATATGGAGTCCTCATTGACAAGGGTGTGTAGAGTCCTACAATATGCTGACGATGTTTTAGTATATTCTAGTAACGCCTCAATATCACAATCAGCTCAAAACCTAACAACAGGGTTGAATATGCTAACATCGTGGCTTCAGGAGCATTCTTTAAGTTTATCAGTTTGCAAAAGTGTGGCAGTCGTTTTTACTAGGAAACGTGATATTCCAATTTCATCCATTGAGTGTAATGGCTCGGTTATACCAGTTAAGAGGGAAGCGACATTTTTGGGAAAGGTTTTCGATGCTAAAATGAATGGTATATCACATATTAGCCGACTAATTAATAAATGTGAGAAGAATATTAATATTATACGATGTCTCAGTGGAGTTTGGTGGGGTGCTCACCCGTTTTCACTCAGATTAGTATATAACGCAATCATTAGGAGTCATTTAGATTTTGGCACACACCTACTAATCCCAGCAAATAAAAATTCTATTAAGAAACTTGATACAATACAGTATAAATCATTGAGAATAGTACTGGGAGCAATGAAATCTTCTCCCACCAACTCTCTACAAGTAGAGTCTTCTGATCCTCCGTTAAATTTAAGACGTCAATATCTCGCTGATAGATTCATGTTTAAAATATCACAATTCTCTGGACATCCCCTTATTCCAAAACTAAAACTTCTAAGTGAATATGTACAATCCAAACCATATTGGAGACATAAAACAGTCCCACATTTAGTCAAAAGCTTTAGAAAATTAAATAGTGTTAATTGTTCAATAAAGAAATTTGATACCCATCCTTCATTTACATTTGACTTCTATTCTAAAATATTTAAACCAGATGTTGTTCTTAACATAGGAATCGATAAAAAAACTCCAAATGCAGATATTCAATTTGACTTCCTGGTAAATAAATTTTGGCCAAATGCAGATCAATTTTTTACAGATGCGTCTAAAACTAGCACCCTGGGTTCAGTTGGGGCTGCTTTCTGGCATCGCAACTCCAACATATCACATATTTTTAAATTCCCTCATTTTAGCTCCGTTTTTTCTGGAGAATGCCTAGCAATTCTTGAATGCATAAAGTTCATCAGGGAGCATAGAATTCGTAATTCGGCTATTTTTTCTGATTCCAAGAGTTGTGTTCAATCTCTCATAACTAATCCTTTTGGTAAAAATATTATTTGTCCCATTAGTTTAGAAATCAAACATTTAATTAGGATTTGTCAAAACGATGATATAAAAATAACTATAATTTGGATTCCCAGTCACATCGGAATCAGCGGAAACGAAAAAGTAGACGATTTGGCTAAACAAGCGATAGTTCATGGAAGTACAGATAACTTCATTCTCTATTCCTATGACCTAGCAGCTAAGGCCAAGCAAGACTTGGAAAAATCATGGAATGTGTTTTGGAGTAGTTCTAGTCGCCTTAAGGGCACCCACTTACACAACATCCAACCAACTATTACATTAAGACCATGGTTCTCCAAAATACGTCTCTCTAAACAACTTACATCTACAATAAGCAGATTAAGAATTGGCCACTGCTCATCACCAGTGCATTTAAACAAGTTAAGAATCCGTGATTCATCTCTCTGTGAATGCGGACTTGATGAAGGAACTATCACTCATCTAATATTCTCTTGTCCCCGCTATGCTTCACCCTCTCTGTATCAAATTCTTTGCAGTTATAAGGCCCCTCTACCCGCCAATCTATTTTCCATTCTTTCTCTAAAAAATAAAAAGTCAACAAGCGCTTTTATTAATTATCTTACCACTCACGAAATAAAATTATGAATATAATATGTATACCTATATATCATCATCTGTTATTGTTATTATTTATCATCCAGTATTATCAATAATTATGCTTCTTTTTGCCCTAACTTCCTTTCAAGTCCTTTCTATGTCTAACTTTCTCTAACTTCCCTTTCTTGCTTCATTAACACTAACAAATAATTAAAACTAATTATTTTTATTACAGGTATCAGCAACAAAATTTAACCGTATATTATAAAATCAATATTTTTTTTTTATTTTCACATGAACAATGCTACTCGACACTGGCAGTAATATCTCTCACGCTCAATAAGAGAGATCAGTTGCCAATAAAAAAAAAAAAAAAAAAAAAAAAGATATTTTGAGGGTGTCTTCTTTTTAAGGTATAGGGTGTACTATGAAAGGATTTTGAAAGTTCAACCCCAAAAGGGCAAAATAAAGAACCGGTAAGTGCGAGTCGGATTCGCGCACGAAGGGTTCCGTACCGTTATTTATAAAAACAAGCAAAAAAATCACGCTTGTTGTATGGGAGCCCCCTTAAATATTTATTTTATTCTGTTTTTTAGTATTTAATTTTGTTGTTATAGCGGCAACAGAAATATATCATCTGTGAAAATTTCAACTGTCTATCACAGTTCATGAAATACAGCCTGGTGACAGACCCTTAATAATTAATAATCCGTTTTACGCTTTGGGTACGGAACCCTAAAAATAATGAAAATTATTTATAAAAATCTAGTTTGATTCCGCTGAAAACCATAAACAAAATTACTTACTCGTATATTTAGCTAGTAAGACCGCACTAGGCTAGATATTTATAAGTACATCATTTTTCCTTTCCTATACGGGCCTCAAATAGTGAGAAGATTGTTTGAAAAATGTGGGTAAAGCCGCGGGGTACCACTAGCTTAACTATACGAAGATAAGTTACAAACAGTAATGAAACTCATGAATAAAAGAACACTTCTTTGTAGTTGTACTAATGACTAACGACTAATGCGCTCATTAGGAAACTCGTTAGCGAGCCTCGGGAGAAATTTACTGTCCAAAAATAAGTACCTATGCCTTATCACTTTCACTGTAATGACTGTCGTTCACAGTCGTTTATTTCACTGAGATCTCTTTGAAAGGAACAGCAAATATTTATACAATTTGTTTTTCAGGTGTGCAACTATCATGCAATATTCCAACATAGACAGACCTGGTGTACTCTGCACATTAAATGTATTAAGGGGTTAAAAAAATCATCAGTTTTAAATTGTTTGATTATCTATACCAATATTATAAAGAGGAAAGATTTGATTGTTTGTTTGTTTGCATTGAATAGGCTGCGAAACTACCACATTTAAAAAATTCTTTCACTGTTGGGAAGTTACACTATCCCTGGGTGATATAGGCATAGTTATATTTTTAAAAAATTAGGGATCCTTACTAAAACTCCAATAATGTGACCCAAGGTGTAAAAAAGTTACCTAAAATATTCCTTACACCGCGTGTGCTGCGAAAACTATTATACACGTGCGAAGCCGGGGCGGACCACTAGTAAATAAATAAAAAGAGAAATTTTAAATATGATACTATTTGCTTATTTAAAAAAAACAAAGCTCTAATCTTTCCGATTCAGCAGCGCGCGGTCGATACTAGCCGTAACAATTGTTTTGTTAAAAATATATAAACTGACTGCTCAGACCTATCATAAAAAAAGTTATGTTCTATACATATTCCAACAAAAAAAAATTGTAAATATTATACCAGCTACGGCGTAGACAGCTACGTGGCTACGCAACGAGCCAGATAATACTTTTATTTAATTGCAGAAGCGAGCTTCAAAAAGCGCGCAACGACGCGGCAAGCATTTAACCTTTGCCTTAGGTAAATGTTATGAAGGTTTTAAGGTTAAAAACATATTTATGTAAGGATTTAATATTGTTTTTATGATAATTTTTAAATGGTGAAATGTGATTTGGATAAAAATTGTCGATGGTTTGATTTTTTTTAACATTGCCTTTATCTTTTAAACTAACTACTACAACAACAAAAACTAATAAATTGTATCTATTACAAAGAACATTAGGGCTGTATACGAGCCACGATGGTCTATAGACAGTAGTCCAAATGTTCCAGCCCACTACCGGTAGGTAGCATACCCAACATGCTGGCAGCATTGCCTTGTTGAATTGCAATGCTGATTCGTTGAGCTAAATAAGTGCCAGCATTTTGGTCAGGAGTCGCATCAACCAGGCGCTCTGATAAACTTTGGAAGCGATGACCTTCCGGTCCCCACGGACTCAGGGTATCAACACCAAACGGCTCAAAAATGTAAGCAAGGTGTTTGATTGGCTGTAATAATTATTTTGGCCACTTAAAAAGCTAAATTATAATTTTGTACCAATAAATGTTTATTTAATCAGCCGTTAGAGAGTAACCAACAATAAATATTTATTTTGCAATTGAAAAATTAGCTGATATTGTGTACTTGATCAACATAGCAAATGGCACGGTTGACTGTCCTGAGTTGTTGGGGAGCATAGGCCTGCGGGTCCCGTTTGCATCACTGAGGAGGCCTTGCACATTGCATGTTGCCGAAGGTAGAACCAATTACAGAAGGAATTCTTATCTAATGAGAGCTAGCAAGTGTTTCAATGACTTGACCGGGACACATGATATTGACCTTTTTAATACCACTGCTAATCTGCTGAAGAAGCTGATGAGTAGTGTATTTTTTGGTAGTTAAGATGGTCCTTAATGGTGTGTTTGTATTTTTATTTGTATTTTGTTTTTTTGGTAGGTATCTTCAATACCTACTTACATAATTACATAATTAAGTTTGTTTTTTTAGGTTTGTGCGTCCGTCTTTTTAAGTTCACCCACTTAATTATTATTTTTATTACCTATCTACGGAAACTTGTAATTGGCCTTCTTTATATGTTCATTTCTCTATACTTGTACCTAGCTGTAAGTTTTCTTAAAATCTCAAAATAAATAAATAAATAAAATAAATCAGCTTTTAATTTATCTCAAAGCTACATAACGAACTCCGACATGGCGGTCCAAACTCATTTAACTAAACTCAAAGTTCTTCATTTGCAAGCGGATATGAACTTATAATTACTGTTTATTCTTATCTGCGATGTGATTCCCAGGACATTTACTGCGAATAGCGAATATTGAAGTGTTAAATCGGATTTTAAATTAATGACATTGAAGATGTAGATAATTGAAATTGAATCAGGTTCCTTTTTTGATGGTTAGGATAATTTCTCTTTTTTTATTTAGGTTAGGTACGTGAAAATGTTTTTCAACGCAGTGAATAAAGTTATAAAATATTTTAAAATTTGAATACTTATTACCTTGCCTTAAAGCCCTGAATTGCTCATAAAAAAAATATAGATATCATAACCCATTTATTTTTATTTATTTTTAGGTAGGTCTTTATATGTAAAAAAAGGTACCTTATAATTTAATTTTTGTAGCGCTCATAGCGAAGCACGACTAGCCGTTTCTAAGCGATCGGTAAAGTTAAGCAATGTTCGCTGCAGTCACTACTCTGATGGGTGACCGCTACAGCGAAAAGTGGTATTTACAAATGAGCACCACCGTGCTTCGGAGGGCACGTTAAGCCGTCGGTCCCAGCTGTTGTCGTAAGATAAGATAGCCAAGTTAGAAGCCTTTTTTTTTTTCTTATATTTTGGCTCTACACGTAGTGTATTTAGTCAGTGTCAAGTATTGTAATTATTCATCGAGTTATGGAATATTTCACGTGTAAAGTCAAGTGTTCAAGTCTTAGTCACAGTCCAGTCTAAGTCAGGTAATCATAGTCCAGTCTAAGTCATACCCTAGTAAAGTGGTGGCGACTTTACTAGAAGCTTCTATGGAATTTTGGAAGCAACACGAAAAACCACGTTTCACTACATTATATCACTTGCCCACACTCATGCTCGTAATTCAGCACTTAATGCGTAAAACACCACCAATTTTAACCTTAACACTGGAAAAAGCACAAGTTTAGAAAAATAATACAATGAAACGACGTGAACTTTTTCGAGTTCCCGCCAAAACTCTTAGAAGCCTTTGGATGGTCTAAAAAATTCTGACGCCAGGACTGGCCACTTGCCTAGACGAGAAGAAGAAGATTTAATTGTATGTATCATACCTTTTTATAGTACACAGTCTGAATAAAAATCATAAGCTAACTTATGTTACTTACTTACTTGGCATATCCTGTGATCCTGTGAACTATCACCCACACTATCAGACATTCAACTCACTTGATCAGTTTTATTTATTCTAAAGCCGGAGATAATGACTTTCCGTTATTACGTGTTGCGTCATCTAGCCCCAAACTAAGCATAGCTTGTGCTATGGGAACCAGATAAGTGATAAAATACTTAGATACTTTTTGTTTGTAAATACATACATAGAATACAATACAATATAACACCCAGACACAGAACAAACATCGATGTTCATCACACAAATGTTTGTCCCGAGTGGAAATCGAACCCACAACCTACAGATCAGAAGGCAGGGTTACTACCAACTGAGCTATCAGGCCAGTTAATTATCTCGGAGAGCCGAGCGTAATTGCGTTAATTGTTATTAATGCCCTGTATCTGCACTACAGTTTGACAGCTACCATCCGTTCGGTATTACCGGATTTGGAATATGGTAGATATTGTTCTAGAATAACACACATACTTTTTATCTGCATGTACCAGCTAAAGGCACACAAGGCTACCGTTGTGTGGGTAGTGGTAAATACCGCGCGGGATCCCATACGCGGTATTTATTACCCACAGTGGTAGCGAATAACGCGCCGGTATTGAATAGGCCTTAATACCTGAGTAAATAATACTGAACCAATTTATATGAAATTTGGAATGTAGATAACTAATACGCCGCATTAAAAGAGGACAATTTTTATCCGTGGGTAAAACCCTGGGGTGCGCCCCAGTGCTAATAAGTTAAGTACGCTAGCAGGTAATTTTGTATCAACATCCTTTTTGCCTTTTTCTATTTGTTTGTTTCCATAGTAACTCTGTACATAAGCTGCGTACTGCAACTGTCAAATCTATACATTTTTGTGTTTCTATCGGTTGCCAACAAGTCACATGATCGCCTAGCAGGTGTCAGATTCTATCGGGCTTCTGACTACCCGTAACGATTGCCATAGATGTTCTTATGACAACCGGGACCGACGGCTTAACGTGCTCTCCGAGGCACGGAGCGATGGCATCAAAAACTGCACATAACTTACTTTTCGATAAGTCATTGGTGCAGGGCCGAAGATCAAACCCGGTGCCGTAAGATTTCGAAGGGCACATGCTACCGCTCGGCCACCATCGCTCGCCAGCAGTAGGTTATTTTATAATACGCCACAAAATAAATTTATTTATTAACAAAGCAAACACTTTAAGATTATTTATTGTATATTTTATTTATATTTATGACGTTATAAAAGCCTTACTATTAGACAACCCCGTTGGGCCCAATTTAGCTAAATGATATAATTGAGTCCTTGAAAATGTATAGAGTACTGGAATTTCCAAGAACTCAATTTTCTTATCGGAATCCCAGAATCCCTGGAAGCAGCCGCTCAATGAGTTAAATTGTTTATTCAATATTGCCGATGTATTTAGTATAAATTTAAACTAAAGTGAGAGTGAGAAAACAGATGGAAAGATGATAAACATCCTTTTATATCACTCACAATCCTCGTTCTTTATTTATGGAGTTTCTACTTGTAGATAAGATAGCTAATCTTTACTTGAGAATCTACGTACAATGGGATCATTTTATAATTTAACATTAAATAGTTGACTTTACATTTTAGCTATACTTATACATTTTATATAACATGCAGTCCCCCCCCTCCATCCCCTTAAAAGCCCCCATCTTTTACAAAATTATGCGTAGTTGCAAGGTTTTCGTCGTCAATATTTGATGCATAGCATTAATGTCTATACTTAGCCATTATAAGAAAAATACCCTTCATTTCATCTTCTTCGATAATGACAGAACGAATTTTAAGTAATTTATCTATTTATTTAGTAATCATCATTCTCCTGGTGTTCGTTTTGGCAAAAACACACAGAGACCCGATTTGAGAGCTCTAATTTACAAATTCTGTGTAATGTAAGTCTCCAAACTAAATTATACTCCACTAAATACATCCTGTACTTCCATAATGTCAGAACAGATTTTTAATTTTTACCTTTCAACCAATTAAAAAAATATTAAATGAAATTTGATTTTTAATCAAAAAGGCTTTAACAAAAGTTCTAATATCTCCGAAGTTTTATATTACATCGACAAAATATTGTTACCAAAATAAAGCTCATCATTTTTCTAAGCTACTACAAATTATTTCATAGTTTTAAATTAATGCTCTTATTTATTTATCAATAAATGAAATTGGATATATTTGGTCAAACCGACGGATTCTGCGAGCTCGGTACGCGCGCGCGGTACTGAGCCTGCCAAAATGTAAAAGCCCCCTTAAAAGGAGAATGAAAACAGTTTTGTCACACGGTTTGCAACGTATAAGGGTGGGTATTTTGATACATAGTTAAGGTAACCAATGGTTAAAAACTCTAACAGATTTTAACCATTGGTTAGAATTTGTTAGCATTTTTAACAATTGGTTACGTTAACTACGAATCAAAAAGCCACCCTTAGTGGCGTCTAGTGTTACAGATATCCATAGGCTACAGTGACCTCTCTTACCAAAGTATCAAAATGGTAAGGTGTCCGGTAAGGAAAGAGTCGAATTGAGGAAATTGTCGAATTAGGGAAAGTAGCGAATTAATGAAAGTATAGACAAGTAGAGAAAGTGTCGACCTATTACCGGACCCCCCTAGAAGGCCTAACGCTTGTTTGCTACCTATAGCACAAAAAAACTTTTTTACACAGCGCTTGTGACCTCCTGCTTTACGAAGGAATGCTTCCTCGCTATTCTAAAAAAGCAGGTTTGAACGCGACACTATAGTACTGTCTTATCTAGCTTTGTTTAACTGACTGGATTGGTGTTTGCCGTAATAACACGAAGCCATATTATTTCCGCTCCAATAAACAATATCCTGCTGCTTCAATCGGAATCGAAGAAGACATTCTTCATTTTATCGTTCTCGCCTTTTGTTTTCCAATAAATAATTTGAGATATGTTTTGAACTGAAAGTGGAATTAAATGTTGACCGAAAGCAGTTTTTTTTTATGATGGGTATTGATAAATCTAGAGACTAATTAATATACATAACGAAAAGATGTAGGATAAGTTTTCAAAACTTGCGCGGTTAAATTTAATATTTCAAGTTAATAATCAATTTGATTAAATCTATTATTCGTGAGTTTAATAAATTAATTCAATTTATTTTAAGTAATCATCATCAACTTGAACATGTCTATTTACCTAATAATCAGTACAGTATAGATAACATAATAGAATTTATTCGTCTACAATATAATTCGTAGTCAACAATGTTACCAGTCGTAGTAGTCTATATTAATGTTTTATGTAGGATCTAATATCGTCTGATGTCCTGAATAAATATTTTTTCTTTCTTTTCTTTTTCTTATTCTTTGACTGAAATATAGGTAACTATAATAGTGTATTGTCATTATTGAAACAGGCATCGTCTAAATGGCGTTCGATAATGACAACGAAATAAAACTCGTTACAAAGTAATAGATGTTTTTATTACAAAATGATAGTCATTACAGGCAAGGGACCTTACCAATAAAACATGTATAGTAGAGGAATTATAGTTATCCTGTGTTTTGATTCTGTCTATAAACACAGTGCCAATGCAAATGGCCAAAGAAAATACAGTGCGCAGGTATCTACTCCATCGTTAAGAAGTGTTGCAACACATGACTACACCGACCCATAATAATAGAATAAGAAAACCAAAACAGACATAAACGTATACGTTAACACTTCAAAACAATGGCTACGAGCTAAATTATTAAATTTCTACACACACACAGAAAAAAATGTATAGACTCGATAATAATAGATATATGGATAGACCTATCATATGGAACCTTATTTTTTCAAGGCCACAAGGTTTCCACTATAGCAGAGACTGTTAAAAGTTTCAGTCATGTGTTTGGTACCAAAATTTGTTTCCCCTCTGAAGGGCCTTTGTTATTTAGGTGCCATTTCCATGAGAGGCTCTTAGCGAAATTATTTACTCGCGTTTTAGTAGTTCTGTTCTTTTTTCTTTGTCGGGAAAATAAGCTTTTTAGCTGGCAGTTAATTTGAGTTACGTCGGGTAATTTAAAATATTTGATTGTGTGTTTTATGTTTTATCTCATTATTCCACTATGTAATGTTTCTTGTTGTTTTTGAGGTGGAATATTTTATTTATTTCTTTTTCGATTTTAATTGACTCTGTGTTATTTTTTTTTTTTGGGTATACTACCTTAGGTTGTGATATTTCTCCTTTAACATTAGCTTCGATGGAGAAGACCGATGGAGAAGTGGGCCGCTTTGAAACTGAGGCCACAATGCCAATTTTTTATTTATTTTATTGTACACAAATCAGATGACAAAAACTACCTTTATAGGTACGTCGTGGAGCGGGTCATTGAATAATTAATATTGTCATAACAAAATTATAACGAAGTAAATCTTACTTTTTATTCTATTAAAGTAAACTGAAACTAATAAAATAGTAAGGGTCAAGGCATACAGAGTAACCAAAACGGTTATGAAAGGTAAATAATTCCCGTTTGGCGATGCTGAGGCAAACGGTAACAATTCATGGTTAGTCACCACCGTATGGCAGATAGTCAATAAGAATTCTAGGCCTTTGGCCTGCATCTTTTTAAGCTGTTGCCTGAAATAAATGATCATTATTATTATTATTTTGGTATAATTATATTGTTATCGTCTATGAGAGGGCATATGTAGGGGTAGACAGGAATAATTCCGTCCCTCCACGCATACTAACCTTGAATACAATCCCAGGACATTCAACTAATAAATCATCTAAAACATCGTACTCAAAAGAAATTTAGATCAGTTTACCCAATTTTGATTACAATTTATCAGCATTTCGTAACGATTTATTCGTCTAGAGGACATCCATCAAGAGGTTGGCACGGGCACGCAGGTGTGGTTTGAACCTTCACTGAATTTTGTATTTTGGGTCGACAGGATGGATAATATAAATAGAATTACCTTGCGAAAAATGTACCTAGTTTCTTACAGTTTTCCCCCATTAGGAGAGATTTTCGGGGGTTTTGTCCAGAAATATTCATCATCAGTCTACGAGAAACTAGTGGACCAATTTAAAAATAAACATCCATGCCTACAAGGTTTTCTAAAGTAAATATGTAGTAAGAAGTAAGCACTATACGAAGAAGAAGAAGAGAAAAGAAAAGAAGAAGAAGAGATCACCGTCGGCTATGGACACATTATGTAACACTAGGCGAGTCACTAATACGTTGCTTAAACTGTGGAAACATTCTTTTGGGTACTTATAAAATACTACAGGAGGAAAGACCGCTGGTGGAAGCTACAGACCATTCACCGTAAGATGTCCCCTATTATTATTATTTATTTATTTAACCATAAAAAAATAAAGCTTATATTCGGTAAAAATATGCCTTAAACCTAGGTTAGGTTTGTCCAGACATGGTTCTCGACAACTATCAACAAATAGATCCCTGATGTATTTATATTATTTAAAAATATGCAAGTATTATCGTAAATGTAAAGTAAGATGTAAGCATTATATAAACTTGTATGGACCCACCACAGATTAATATCTTTTACTTGCATATTTAGAAATAATATAAGTACAGCAGGGGACAACTTATGAAACTCTCACTAGGTATGATTTGAGATTATATTTTATTATGCTCTATTATGTTTCACGCCATCCATTTATGGTTGGTATTCCTTCAATTCGCACAAAGCGGTTTGACTCGACATTTATAATCCTAGTACAATCTGGAGCTCTTCAAGTCACGAGTGAATAGGTATCTTCTAGGCAAGCATGTACCATCGTAGACCGCGTCGTCACTTCCCATCATGTGAGATTGTGGTCAAATGCGGGCCTATCTAGCTGTAAAAAAATCTCCTTACAATAGATTCATCAATTATATTATTACAAAGTTAATCCAATTCCTAAAACATTTATCAAAATCCGGAAATGTTACACGTGTAGGCGAAAATCGATACTTATTATCAGCTTAACATTTTTTCAGAAGTCTCTAGAGTGTTGGCCCTGTTTTTATTTCATATACAAAATAAAGACTCGCAATTTATTCTGAAAATTAAATTAAAAGGGAAGCAATTAATTGAAAAGGCCTCGGTGGACTACTTTCCGTGTAGTAAAAAGAAAGAATAACATTTTAAAGGGATATCACGCAGTTACTACAAAAAAACAGTGCTGCCGCATTAGTCAGTACCTAAATATTATACTGCTGTTTAACAATTTGTAAAGAATTTAACAAAAGCACGGATTAAACAACAATCATTGAAGGCTTGTGTACTATCAGTGTTTTTGAACGCGCACCAGTGAAAAGCAAATAGCACTAAGTCGAAAACATATTTTCTTTTCGGCATTTTCTCCATGGAAGTATGCAGTAAAATACCTACCGTCTTACTGGAGCGTGACTTTGTCTGGATCGTGACTTGGGTCGTTTACTTGGACGTGACTTTGACTTGACATTAGGCCCACTTTTGAAGGGTTTGTTGACAGTCCTTAGCTTACTAAAAATATATCCGTCTCTTACATTGCCATCTATTTGACAAGAAAAGAAACAGTTTTAGGAGTTTTAGATCTGTCACCTAAAGCCTTTAAAATTGGCCCGACGATTTAAAATGATGTAAAATTAAGTTTAAAATTGCTTCGTCCTATCTTTTCGTCCAAAACAGCAAAACAATGATGACTTATGGAACTAAGACATGGTCTCTCACTGTTGGCCTCATTAGCAAGCTCAAAGTCGCGCAGCGAGCTATGGAGAGAGCTATGCTCGGTGTTTCCCTGCGAGATAAGCTCCGGAACGAGGAGATCCGCAGGAGAACTAAAGTGACCGTTATAGCTCTTACAATTAGCAAGTTGAAATGCCATTACCATTTCATTTCTTCCCGTGGGTGCCGTAACAGCCGGCTCAGGAAATATTCAGGCAGCACCATTTTCCTTGATATATCTCTAAGAATTAGCAATTTGAAATGGCAATAGGCAGGCCACATCGCTCGTAGAACTGACAACCGATGGGGAAGAAAGGTTCTCGAGTGGTGACCACAAACTAAAAGACGCAGCGTAGATCAGACCCCCACTCGGTGGACCGACGATCTGGTGAAAGCTGCGGGGAGCCGATGGATGCAGGAGGCAAGCAGCTGCTCAAGGTGGCGCGCTCTGGGGGAGGCCTATGTTCAGCAGTGGACGTCTTCAGGCTGTTGATGATGATGATGACGTAAGGTTCTTCAATAAAATGAAAAGAGAAAACACGTAAATCGTAAAATACTTCCTTTATTTTGAAGTCCATTAAAAAATCAGTATAACGCAAAACCTGGGGATCAACTAATACAAAAATTAAGTCGGTAAAATATCACCTGAAAAATATAACGATTAAAACATCTCGCAACTCTTAACAATGGCTCAACTTTAACCATAAAATCTGTACCTACCGTCAAAAAGGGTGTCGCAGTATCAAATAACTTTTAACACGAAGTTAGAAGTTCCGAAGGGCCCAAATTGTCGGCTCGAATCGAACGACACATCGTTAGAGGAATTGACGAAGTTCGGATTGCTGGAGGCAATCAAATTGTAACGTTGGGTAACGTCGGAATTGTTAAAGACTAGATTTTTCTTCGTTTAAATTTGCCTCAATGGAACCTTACGTGGTTGTCCCATATTAAGGCGAAGACCTGACGTCTTCATGAAGATAGACAACGGAAACGGAACTCTTTTATTAATTACGGCAATTGGAGATGTAACACCTTTCTAAAATGATATTATGCTTTGCTCGATTGCTTATTATGGTTAGTCATTATAATTAAAAGTAAGGCTCTTTTATTTATTAGGGTTGACACGCTGTCGCTGGGGCCGCGGGGACCAACACAAGCAACAGCACACCAACTTTTTAAAGATATTTCAAAAGCACCTGCAGGACGGTAGACAAAATTGTCTTTCCCCTGTTTGACAAGTAAGCAAGTATGAAGAAAGCGACATAAAACGGGGAAAGACAATTTTGTCTACCTTCCGTGCTACCAGCAGGTCGAAGCAACACGTGACCAAGATGCTGGCCTCTACATGGGCCATAGGCGCCTTCGAATTTGATAGAGGTTCTAAGGTACAATTTACATTGTGTACGAATGTGCGTGACGCAACGCAACAATTATTATATACTTACTAGACAAAAAAATATTAACCAATTCGTATTAAAATCACGTCTCCTAATAAAAAAAAGGTGCTCAAACGCTAGAATGATTGTTTCGACGTGTTCCTATTCCAAAATGCTTAATATAACTTATATAAATTTTACGTACCTACCCACATAAATAAAACGTTGCCGTATGTTCCGGGCGTAATAATAGGACCCCCCCATTTCTTCCTGTAGCTTCTGTAAGAACAGGGAATGGATAGCAGCAATCTCCTCGGAAGGCCTATGTTCAAGTTCAGCAGTGGATGTCTTTAAACGTGATAGCTCAGTTGGTAGTAAACCCTGCCTTCTGATCTGTAGGTTGTGGGTTCGATTCCCACTCGGGACAAACATTTGTGTGATGAACATTGATGTTTGTTCTGTGTCTGGGTGTTATATTGTATTCTATGTATGTATTTACCAACAAAAAGTATCTAAGCATTCTATTAGTTATCTGTTTCCCATAGTACAAGCTATGCTTAGTTTGAGGCTAGATGGCGCTGTATGAAATGTCCACACATATTTATATTTATTTATGATGATTATGATGATGATAGGTAAAAGTGAAAATGATCTATTTTATGTTTCATATTACGCTACAAATATTATAAGTGACGTAGACATGGTTATAGGAATGAATTTGCAGTCTACGGTGCTACGAAGTGCTACGTAGTTCTACGACTGACATGATGATTGATGGTATCTATTGTTAGAGTCGGCAATTTTACAAAAGGTTTTAAGGTTTTGCGGAGAAAAAAGCTCTTAAGCTCTATATAGCTTTTACGTGTAGGTACTATCACTAAGTCTAAATGTACTAGGGTAGCTGGTGTCAAAATTTTTAACGCTCTTCCAGACTCCATACGCAGTGTTAAAAGTGTTCATATTTTCAAAAATAAATTAAAGAGCTTTTTTATAGATATGGCGCCATATAGCGTCGAGGAATTCATTCCGAAACTGGTATAATTAGTTTTTATTATTTATTTTTAATAAGTATTTATTTACAATAATTAATTGTATTATTGATTTATTACTTTATTTGTATTTTTATGTTTAATTTAATATGGAATACTGAATGACTTGTAATTTTTTATAATTATCAATAAAATATCATATCATCATATCATATCATATCTACTTTTTTACGTTTTTTAATCACTCTTTTGGCACTGATTGAAACGAAATCCATATGTAAACTATTCCTAAATATAGTCTACGATTTAGACATAGTTAGGGAAAGTTATTCGGTACTTCCATTTTGAACGTGTGTACCAGTTGGTGTAATAATAATTCCTTTTTTTATATTTAGGGCTCCGTACCCAAAGGGTAAAACGAACCCTATTACTGAGGCTCTGCTGTCTGTCTGACTATCCGTCTGTCCGTCTGTCACCAGGCTGTATCTCATAAACCGTGATATTTAGACCGTAGCAATTTCACAAACGATGTATTTCTGTTGCCCCTATAACAACAAATACTAAAAATAGAATAAAATAAATATTTTATTGGGCTCCCATATTACAAATGTGACTTTTTGCTCGTTCACCAGATGAGTCATAGATGGTGCTGCTCTATATAGTACTGCTACTCAACACTAGATGGCAGGAAAAGATAATGATTTATTTGCTCGTTTAATGACACGGAACCCTTTGTGCGCGAGTCCGACTTGCATTTGGCCGGTTTTCTTTTATAAGCATTGCTTTCGTGCCAGTAAGCCAACATAAAAATACCTATTTTCAATCTTTAACATATTGTATAAACCAGTTCCACGAGCAGATTTAAAAAGGTTTATCCATACGAAACGTGAAGCGACAAGCCTTTCAAATTCAGGTCTCGCTTGGCTGAAACTCAGTGACTTGACGAATATGTTTATATGAATACGCTAAAGCGTGGAGAGTTTTATTATCATGTTTTAATCTTTAACTCGTAGAACAGTCTCACTGACTATGCTTAAAGGCCGCTCCTTCACTGTATGATACGAGACAACACGACTGGATCACATCAATGGACGCATAAAAATAATTTCATTTGACAAAATTGTGGTTACCTCAGCCGCAGGAGAACTAAAGTGACCAATATAGCTCTTAGAATTAGCAAGATGAAATGGCAAATATATATTCTGTGACATTAGCTACCTATAAGAAGGCATTTCATAGTGAGAAACAGAAACTATTGGATTCGTGGCTAAACGCCACCTGCTGCTGCGACTTGTAGTCGGCTTTGAAATTATCAATTTTAACTCTTGATTAATGGCATTTGTGGAGAGGTAACCACATCATCATCATCATCATCATCAACAGCCTGAAGTCGTCCACTGCTGAACATAGGCCTCCCTCAGAAAGCACCACTTTAAGCGGCAGCTTGCCTCCTGCATCCATCGGCTTCCCATGGTTTTTACCAGTTCGTTGGTCCACTGAGTAGGGAGCCGGCCTACGCTGCGTCTTCCGGTTCGTGGTCACCACTCGACAACCTTTCTTCCCCATCGGTTATCAGTTCTACGAGTGATGTGGCCTGCCTATTGCCATTTCAAATTGCTAATTCTAAGAGATATTTCAAGGAAAATGGTGCTGCCTGAATATTTCCTGAGCCGGCTGTTACGGCACCCACGGGAAGAGATCCGGGATCCTATTTTACGCCAGAATCGCACGTCTTTTTCATTGTTGCTGTTTTGGGAATACCTTGGGAGTAATGACACCTTCAACTAACTAATTTCATATCGTATAATGTGAGTTGAGTACTATTTTACAAGCACCATATACTCGGCTATCTGTCTAATAGTATAAGCTCGGCTCCACACGGATTTATAAAGGCTTTTTTCCATTTAAACGTGGAATTTCAATCTACGCCTCACTCGGAAGTGGCTCACTGAAACCGATCGACGGGTGAACTTTTTTTTTTTTTTTTTATGTGATTGAATGACGTGACGAGCTAGTCGTTCACCTGATGTTTAGTGACACGGCCGCCCATAACAGTTGCAGTGTCACCCGGAACTTTAAAACAATAGCTTCGCGCGACACTGCACTGCGCACGTCATCCTGAGACATCACCCAGTCTAATAATCAGATTACTAGACTGAGTGATCAGATCATAAAGTCTCATTTGCCCAGTAATTTCACTAGCTACAATGCCCGCAGATTTCATGCACATCGCTCTGGCCTCTTCGTATAACTAGCTAAATGCAGATAGTGACCATAATACGATTAAGTCTACTAGGTGGTAGGACTTTTCTGCAAAGTTCGTCTTGGTAGGTACCACCGCTTTGTCAGTTATTCTGCCGCCAAGCAGTAGTGTGCAAGCACTACTGTGTTCCGGTTTGAAAGGCATTGTAGCTAGTGAAATTACTGGGCAAATGAGACTTTACGAACTGATCTCATAGTCTAGAAAACTTTAGGGGTCCGTACCCAAAAGGTAAAACGGACCCTATTACTAAGGCTCCGCTATCTGTCTGTCTTTCCATCTATCCGTCCGTCTGTCACCAGGCTGTATCTCATGAACCGTGATAGACAGTTGAAATTTTCCCAGATGATATATTTCTGTTGCCACTATATCAAAATATACTAAAAAAACAGAATAAAATAAATATTTAAGGGGGCTCTCATACAATAAACATGATTTTTTTGCTCGTCTTTATAGATAATGGTACGGAAACTTTCGTGCGCGAGTTTGACTCGCACTTGGCCGGTTATTTGTATTTCAATCTTATCTAGTTGATTACTCAATCAAAATCGACGCGACCGAGGGCCCAAAGCGATTCCCACGTCTGTACTCTAGACTGGAGAGTCTAGACGTACTTACTAGTGATTACTTAGAATTTGAACATTGATTTATTCAGTATTCAATAGCTTTCTAAGTTGGGAGTTGTGAAGGATAACATAGTTTATCGATAAATGAATACCTATTTGAGTTTTTGGATAAATAAATTTGCAAAAAACAATTCATAAGTCTTTAACTGCCTATGGTCATCATAACAATTAGTTAATAGAATTTATAGGCAAATACTTAACAAATTATTAACATGTTAAATTAACATTACTTATAATGGTATTTATTACTCTATGATGAACCTTGCGTATCACCTCTCAGTGATGGTATTATTCTATCTGATTCAGAGAGAGGTAGATTTAGATAACCATTACAAATATTAGACGCCAATTATTAAGAAAGAAAACTACAATAATATCGAAAACGTATACTAAAAACCCGATATTCTCCCTCTATTGACAAAAATATCAAATCATCTAAAAACGGCCGATTAGATTTTCTTGAATCATAACTAAGAACACTCTCGATCGAGTCACCTTACAAAAAATTAAATAAATATCAAAAGGTATCTCTTGCTTGGGAAATACAACACAGACAGACACACAAACACGTTAAATTTATAACACGTCTCTGTTTGGTCGGGGGCTTAAACACTTTCAGTGCTAAAACCAGCTAAAACGCTTAATCGCGGTTTACAAATGATCAAGTTCAAGCATATTCCAAAGTTATAGTGACAACCACAGAGCATTAAAAAATTACGCTATTTTTCTTGCTGTATGATGACAACCAACAGCTATGCGAATCTAGTATAGTAGATATCTGTGATGCGAATCAAAGTTCGCAATGGCTCGCATCGAATAAATCTATACAGGTATTATATACCTACATAAATACTCTATAATACAAACTGACAAATTCCGTCCTCCAACAAGCCCATAGCCCATCGATATTTACAAAAACCCGAGCTGTACGTTGTACAGATGGTTGTGTCGTGCCCATGGAGTTCCACACGACCGCCTCCATGGTATAGTAATGACACAGTAAATATTATACAGAATGGCAACTCTTTAGCGTCTTAAATTAACTGTGTGATCTAAATATTGGACTTATGTGGCTTTTATCTTTTAAGTTAGGGTATATAGTTGTTTAGATTTTTTTTAATGTAGTTAATTTTCTGTTTGTATTAGTTAAAATATTCATTATCATCATCATCATCAACAGCCTGAAGACGTCCACTGCTGAACATAGGCCTCTCCCAGAGAGCGCCACCTAGAGCGGCTGGTCACCTCCTGTATCCTTCGGCTCCCCGCGGTTTTCACCAGATCGTCGGTCCACCTATTAGTGAGGGGCCGGCCTATGCTGCGTCTTCCAGTACGTGGTCGCCACTCTAAGAACCTTTCTTCCCAATCGGTTGTCAGTTCTGCGAGCGATGTGGCTTGGCCAATGCTATTTCAACTTGCTAATTCTAAGAGCTATATATATCGGTCACTTTATTCCTCCTGCGGAACTCATCAAAAATACCAAAAAAAAAACTATTTATTGCTATTCTAAAATTATAAACAATGCAGTAGGTAAACTTAATCTAAGAAATCACTACCAGTAGGCAACGTGCCCAAAATGCTGGTGGCATTGCCCCGTTGAATAGCCTTTGGACCAAAATAGAGACCAGCATTTTGGTCTCGTGTTGCCTTGACGAGACGTTCCGAAAGGTCTTTCTTTTTGTGCGCACTAGGTTGAATCCCTTACGACCCCAATATCTCAGTATCAATTTATAATTTAAATTACATCAAATTACTTTTGGGCTACATAAATGCCAAAGCTTTTGACTGTTTGTATTCTCTTTTAGAGCTATGAGTGATTTTAGATATTTTAATAAAATGAAATGAAAAATGAAATGAAATGAAATGAAATTATTTATTTTTCCAGATATAAATCCAATATTTACAAACACAATCAAATAAAATAAAATAAAATACAATCAAATAACATAAATTGGGCACAAACAAAATAAAAATAAAAATGAAAATAAATAAAAATAAAAATTTAATAGTAGTGAAACGTGGTTTTTCGTGTTGCTTCCAAAATTCCATAGAAGCTTCTAGTAAAGTCGCCACCACTTTACTAGGGTATGACTTAGACTGGACTATGATTACCTGACTTAGACTGGACTGTGACTAAGACTTGAAGACTTGACTTTACACGTGAAATATTCCATAACTCGATGATTAATTACAATACTTGACCCTGGCTAAATACACTATGTGTAGAGCCAAAATATAAGAAAAAAAAAAGTAACCTGTTAAACGAGTGTGACGTTTACCGATAGGAAATTCAGTAGGCAAGAGAATGAAGTTGGCGTGCCACTGATGTAATCTAATATTCGTTATATTAGTTGTGTTTTTTACGAAGATACCATACTTTGAACATTACGCTACACTATCAACAAGGTACTACAGCGGTAGTATAACGATGTTTATAACTTTCACTGATGTTGTTTGTTTTTGAGGAAGTATCTCGTAGCGCAGAGTTCGCAAACAAATGTAATCGGTGGGCAAACAGAAATTTATGATGGGCAATTTATTGTAGAAATGTGCCCGTTCACCTTGTGCCGCGACCTTGTTTAAAAATCATATTTGTGGCAGATTAGAATAATGTCCACGCGCACTTTTGTTCATGGTATTCTCTTAACGTTAACTTTATTCGATAATGATTTTACGCATTTTTGGTAATAAATTACAAGAAATGTAGTTATTTTTTTACAACTAAATAGGCCTGCATTTGGCCGCAATCTCACCTGATGGGAAGTGATGATGCGATCTACGATGGTACATGCTTGCCTAGAAGATACCTACTAAGATAGATATTCAGTCGCGACTTGAAGAGCTCCAGATTGAAAAATAGAATTAACAATTATTTCGAAACATTGATTTTCCGCAGTAATTTTTGATGTTTGTGTTCCATGAAACCTACTTGGTTTGATTGCTTCATCACATCCAACGAGCTACTACTTACTTTAATACTTATTATTACTTTTACTGATTATGCGACATCACGAAATACTTAATTAAATCAGAGTTCAAACAAAATAAAAGTTTTAAATCTTTTTTAGTCAAGACGAATCAATTCGTTTAAATTACTTTCATTATCTTCACTGCTCTAAATTAATAATTGAACTTCGACATAGCAGTCTCAACTCAAGACAGAGATAAAAAGAAATTTGGAATGAGAGCTACGAACAAAATGGACATGAAGATTAACCCCGGTCCCTTTTTATCAATAAGCCAAGTTTTTTGATCTACGACATAACTTTTGAATGAGCTCCGAAAAAGAAAAAGAATTCTAGAACATTGAATGATGCTTTTTTAATAAAAAAAAAAACGCTAGTTCCGCTTCTTTTCTAGATGGCGCTGTAAGTACATAGTTTAAACCTTTCAAACCACAGAGTAGTTTAATAATAAGAAAATGCTTAGACTACCTACAAAGAAATGTCAAATTCAGTTGAGTGGACCACGATTACATTGTCTGTAGTATCCCCTAAGTAGTCTGTGGTGCATTCTTCTTAAGTAAATTGAAGTACAGCAGAACTGCGAGACAGATAAACGTTAATATTATGATCCAAAATTAAGCCGAGCTATCGCGCAACGAAAATAAAACAAACGAAACAGTTTAGAGTTGTCAGTCAGTATCGTGACACATTTCCTATAACCTGTGGTCTATGCTTGAAACAGTGACAGTGACAGATTTTGGTAAAACCACAACTGGCGCCATCTATTGGGTCATACATAAATCTCCATTTCTTTTTTTTAAATAAAACTCCTCATTGAAAGTAATACTCGCATGTATAATTTAAATCGCTCTGTCATATTCTTTCTGCAGTGCTGGTAAAATGGTAGCATGGTTGGTATACAGGACGATTTTTTCAAGTGGGTGTGGTATTGGTTTTTTAAAAACCTTATATGACAGTTTTAGTTTTCATCAAAATCAGGCCCAAGACTCCTTTGAGCACTTTTCGCAATTCCGTATAGTTTCGAATTTGGCTTACCGCGCCCTTGAAAAGTTCACACTGTATTTATGTATGTTAAAAAACGACATTAGTATTCAACATAGTTTTATTAGATACTCCCAACTAATCGACATATTGATCAACATCTCCAGCAATTCCACTGGTAGCTCATCTTTTTCCAATATATTGATTTTTCATCGAGTTTTTGCACTTTTTCACTTCCACTGCTTTGCTTCTTCTTCTTGTTGTTGTTTTTTCTTTTTTGGGTCGTGCCGCCTGCGCGACCACTGACTTTATTCCACCTTTTTATTTCAGCGCCATCTATGCATTTCATAGAAAAACTGCTCTTCCATCGGTTCATTATTAACAACGCTAACATGTATTAAAGGTGGAGACGGTGCAAAATGAGATATTTGGATTAAATCGGCTTCTTCTTGAGGACTTCGGTTTAGTAGAGCGTTTTCTCTATCTCACACAATATGCTATCATTTTGCGATATTTTACAATATAATGTGACTAAATATAATAAATTATCTTACATAATATTATGACAAAGGCTCATTCGGGAAACAGAAATGACAATTATTACATTTTATTATTAATATTTAACGGGAAATGTGCCACTATTCTTTAAACTAACTACTATACTACTAAAAACTAGTAAACTGGCTACACTATCTACTGCAAATAACATTTGGACTGTATACTAGACCCCCAAAGACTATAGATAGTCCAAATGCTCTAGCCCACTACCGGGAGGTAGCGTACCCAACATGCTGGCAGCATTGCCTCGTTGAATGGCAATGCTGATTCGTTGAGCCAAATAAGTGGCAGCAATTTGGTCACGCGTCGCATCAACCAGGCGCTCTGATAAACTTTGGAAAACGCGATGAGCTTCCGGTCCCCACGGACCCAGGGTCTCAACACCAAACGGCTCAAATATGCAACCGCTACCCAGATTACTATATTTGTGCCGTTTTAGCTGCTCAGCCGAATTAGCCACGGTGCCGGCCCTAACTTGTGTCTCGGGAAGATGTGACGGTGCCATAGTATCAACGCAAGTAGAGTCCTACTAAAGGCCGCCCCATCTTCCAGGGAACCAGAGTCATTCCGTCAGGTCTTTTACCATCGTCACGCATGAAACCATTCGGTTCAAGAATGGCTGCAACATTATTTATAGCAGTGTGAATGTTAGTCAGCTGTCAAAATGTGGCCTGGAAACAAAGGGGTCAAAAATATTCTATAAATTCCGCCACCGTTTTAATGCACTACTTGCTGCAGCCTAAAACTTAAATTGATTGATCAGATTCTATAGCTTAAAATGGTTTTTGTAAACAAAGCACTATAAAAGCTGATGGCACAGTGGTCTGTAATCCTTTCTCGTCGCTTCGAGTACCATCCATCGCCCTTCCGCTCCAATAATCTCGTTATTGCCCAGCGAAGAGCTTTGTTTTGCTACAACGTGCAAGTTGGGGCGGTGCTGTTATCAGGCAGCGCTACAGTTGCTTCATTATGGTAGTAGGTTATGTTACTTAATGCGGTATTTTTTCATGAATTTTTAGTTTTTTTTTTAATATTTGTTTTGGGCTTTTACCTCATGGTGTGCAAGCCATAGAGTTGTTTTTTACAGTAATCAGATAATAGTACATTATGATATAAGTGTGCAAAGTTGATCATTGCACTCGAGGCGGTAATATGCGCGCTATATGGGAGCCGAGAGTGTAATGATCAATGTACACGCATGTCATACAACGTTATTCATCACAGTTGCGAGGAAAAAAACAGAGTTGTACTGTTAATTAACTTTGTGAAAAATGTCGTGCAGGCTTATTTTCACGCGCCGTCAGAGAAAAACCGTGTTGATGGCGCGAACAAAATCAACATCAGCTAAAACGAAACGAAACGAAAACTGAAACTGGAACGTGAACTGGAATGTGAACTGGAATGAGCATTGGGACGTGAACTGGAACGTGAACTGGAACTTGAACTGGAACTGGATAGTGAACTAGAACTTGAACTGTAACTGGAACTGGAAGTAGAACGAAACGAAACGACGAAAATGTACGTATAACTTGCAGTGAGATACAAACTTAACAGAATGGTGCGTGCGGTAATGTAAAGTAAAAAGCACGCGTTGGAAATTTCATGGATTATGATCCTAAATGCGGTAGGATAAGAGCCATTTTATGAACAACTGTGATAAAAAAGTTATTCATTGGATAAAACAAGACTCAGTAAAATAAAAAAGGTGAATTTTGTAACATGAATTTTGAAAAGCTTTTGGTTTTCGTCAGTTTATATTTTTTTAGTGGAATAAGTTTTATTCTGCCTCTGAAAAATCGCACCTGGTCTGAGTCGTTCGTTAATTTTCTTCTTTGACTAGGATTTGTATTGTTGAGGATGAGCAGGTCCAGGAAATGATTAAGAAAGAAAAGTAAAGGTATCACAGTAAAAGACCAAACTGAAGCACACTCTTTCGCGTCTAGATATGGTCTAGATCTAACAGTGGTACTTTTTTAGGCACTTTCTAGTAGTACTACTACTATGACGTGTGACCTTACATAAAAAAACCATTATAAATATAAATAAAAAAGTTGGTCGATCGTCAACATTTATTACCCAAAGTAGAGTTACCTACTTCATATAAAAAGCGTATAAATGTTATAAGTTTCATTAGTACTAATCTCATTGATTTTTTTTAAATCTCATCAGATTTTCTATCTTCGTTCTATCTCTGTGCGAATTTAAAATGAGCGCAATATTTTACTAAATGTTTCTGAATTTTAGATAGTAAAATGCAAAACTTTTGAAATCATCAATTAATTATTTTCTGTCTGGCTGAATTAAGCCCGATATTAAACAGAGTACACAGCAACTTCGACGATGCAAACACCGCCAAATTCAAGGTCATTGCCATGTTCGTTTTTACTTCTACCAATAATCGTGACGTGACTGTCTGCATTTTATCTTTTTCGCAAAAGTTATGGCGTATTTGTGACATGAAACCCATTTGTTTTTTTCTCTATCTGTGATGAAACCTTAGAGTATAGACTAAAGCATAGAGAGAACTTGATTATCTGTCAAGCGTAGGTACCACTTTTTTAGACACTTTTTATATGATGTGGATACTTTGAGGTGAATGAGTCTGACAGATTTGTATAGAAAAAACAGTTGACTCGAGTCGAAAAAAATGGTACGGTGACTATTCGTAAGCGTAGCTAATTACTATATGTTTGTTTCTTTCCTTCGCCACTGACGTAGCGATACGTGTGAGTAGTACATATAATATCGTTTTGATCGTCTCTCTTTGCTTTAGTCTATACTCTTAGCATAAAACTTTTTTATCTGACTCAGCAAACCAAAATAAAGGGTTATGTTTTTCGCAGTCTGTGACTGTATGTTTGTATGCTCCAAAACAACTCATTTGAGGGTTTTGAGGGTTTTGGCGGGTACGCGGATAAGTTCAAGTCATCGCATTGCATTATTTTTCTAAACTTGTGCTTTTTCCAGTGTTAATGTTTATAATTGGTGGCGTTTTACGCATTAAGTGCTGATTCGAATTACGAGCATGAGTGTGGGCAAGTGATATAATGTGCTGAAACGTGGTTTTTAGTGTTGTTTCCAAAATTCCATAGAAGCTGCTAGTAAAGTTGCCACCACTTTACTAGGGCATGACTTAGACTGGACTATGACTACCCAAACTGTGATTAAGACTTGTCTTTACATGAAAATAACATTGAAAAGTTACAATACTTGACACTGGCTAAACACACTATGTGTCGGGCCAAAATATAAGAAAAAAAAACTCATTCGACTTTTATGAAGGTGTCAATCGATTTGTTATTATGGTCTGGGCGATATGGGCTATTTCTTGTTTTTATGATAGTGTTATTTGACATCATATCTGCTGTATTCGGGTTTTAGTTATTTCAATAAGGTTATTTTATTAAAAGTTGGTTGTATCGCTTCAGTTTTTATCTCTCCGCGCGTCATAACGAAAGCTATGGCATGAGTCATGTCGCAGTAACATTTGGTTGCCTAATAGAGCCTCAGAAAAAAATAACAAGATTCTTCTAGTCTAAGTCTAGTAAAGCAATACAATAACGATATTACTCGGTTTATAGCCAGTTTTCTCTACCGTAATTACTTTTTGTAATCATACTTGAGCAAGAACAAAGAAATGGCAGAAAAACAGAATAACAAGGAATTAATGAAAATTGTGAAACCTATAAAAAGAAAACTGAGGGCTTTTTTGTGTTCCGTCAATTGCAAAGTACGTTTCAGAAACTTCAGAAGGAAAAAGCGCCGTGATAATAATAATTATAACCATTCCCGGACCCACAACTGTTCGGTTGTTTTTTTTATTTTATTGCGTTTTCTGTTTGTAGAATAGGAGCGAGAGGTCGTTTCGAGAAAGGTGCTTGCACTGGCTGTAATATAACCATACTTATTTTGTTTTTAATTCAAATTGTCCGATTGATTGATTTTTTTTTGTTTATCTATCAATCTATCTATTGTTATACAAATATTTTTTGGTAATATTAGTGTAAGTGTATATTAGAAAACTAGTTAGCAAAGTATCTAACTACAGTTACCTTGAGTAATAAAGGCACATTGCTTAAAAAAAAGTATCTGAGTTATAATTACCAAAAATACCAAAAAAATACCTACCAAAAATATCTTAATATCTCTATCCCCTAATAATATAATGTTAATTGTTAGCCAACCAAGCATTCATTGAGTATTTAATGGCAATAATTCATCATCATCATCATCATCATCATGTTCTCGAATGTTATGGTACTTGAACATGCTGGTTTCCTCACGATGTTTTTCTTCGCCGTTGTTAAATCCAGTGCAAATTATGCACAATTGCACATAACATAAAAGTCGTTAACTGACGTGGATTGAACCTGGTGCGTCGGTTTGAGGGCACTCACTCTCTGAGTCGTGTGACTCTCGATATACACTTAATCAAAAATTGCAGTACTATTATTTGGCTATAGAAATTATAATACCTTTATGAAATCAACCGCCAGCTCCCCATTCAATAAAAGGGTCATTCCTTTCTGGAGATTTTCCATAAAACGGTCCAATCGAGCGGTAAAATGAAGGAAGTCATAGGCTCCGATGATTTCATATTTGATTGCGCAATCGTTAGGGTGGCGATAAAATATCATTGTTTTAATATCATTGTATATATCAATTTATTTATGTACAGTGTGACTATATGTGTCTTTCTAATAAGATCATTTCCTGCATTATTAGATAAAGATGACGAAAAATTCAACTGACCAAATGTTTTGACGGAAAACCTATCAATGTATTGTTGGCTTCTATTGTACTATATCATTCTTGTTTATGGTGTGAAATTACAATTTTTTTACCAGAAACACCTTACCTAGTTCAAAACAACCTTGTTTCGATACATGATAAATACCAATAAGTGTTAAGTTAGAAGCAACTATATTATGATACGGCTATTTTAATTTATCATTCTATATTACAATTTAAGGGAAAGCATTGTATCGCCTGCGATGCTTTCTCTTAAACTATGTACGTGTATGAAAGTGGAATCACAGTGAAAAAGGGACGTACAACATTGAAGTGACTTTTTTACCAATTGGGGCCCCAATTGGTAAAAAAGTCACTTCAATGTTGTACGTCCGTTTTCTTTTTTTTTCGTTCTATTCGTAGATTAAAACAATACATTGGATGGGATGAGATCATAAACAATTCAGAGACGCTGCGTCTCATTCGCTCAGAGCAAGAGCTGGAACATTTATTATTCCTTTAGAATTCGTTTAGACAATCTGTAGATAATTTATTTAAGTCAATGTGGATACGACGTAGAAGAAGAGAAGAAGAAGAAGACAAACGATGGATAGAAAAAGTCTGTATACTCTGTCTCTGTCTAATAAATACTCTGTCACGAAATGACATACACCAAACTTAAAAATTTTAATAAACCAGCGGTGGATGTCGACGGCAACCAGCAGTATGCTGAGCCACCGCCCATCCCATCATATAATGTGTTTATATAGTACGTAATAGGCTAGCTGTCTGCTATAGTTTTATTCCATACATTAATAATATTCCACAAAAAATAAACAAACGTGAAAACAAAAATTAAATTAAAATTACAAAGTTACAAGCATTCGGAAATAGAAAGAGACAGCTCAAACATGCATTGACGTCACTTCTTGGTTCTTAATAGTACCTCATCACTAAGCTGTAAAATATCATCATTAAAGGCCCGAAGACGTCCACTGCTGAACATAGGCCTCCTCCAGAGCACGCCACCTTGAGCGGCTGCTCGCCTCCTGCATCCATCGGCTCCCCGCGGCTTTCACCAGGTCGTCGGTCCACCGAGTGGGGGGCCGGGCTACGCTGCGTCTTCCGGTTCGTGATTGCCACTCGAGAACCTTTCTTCCCCATCGGTTGTCAGTTCTACGAGCGATGTGGCCTGCCCATTGCCACTTCAGCTTACTAACTCTAAGAGCTATATCGGTCACTTTAGTTCTCCTGCGGATCTCCTCGTTCCGGAGCTTATCTCGCAGGGAAACACCGAGCATAGCTCGCTCCATAGCTCCTCCTATCATAGTCCTATCTTTTGGTCCAAAATACCGCGCGCAAATAGAGCTTGAAAACGAAAGTTTTCAATCAGTGTGTGTTGCCAGTGATGACTTATGGAACTGAGACATGGTCTCTTACTGTTGGCCTCATTAGTAAGCTCATAGTCGCGCAGTGAGCTATGTTAAATATGCGTGTTAACGGCTTGTGCAAGGCCAGCGCGAAATCAAGTCAAAGCCACAGAATAGATGTATAGTACTAGGCCAAAGCGGGGATGAGCCAGGGGCCGAGCGGCAGGGGCGGTCTAAGTTAAACTGGTTCTAACGCGCAATAGTTTAGGTAATTTATTATTACACTGAATACAAAGGGTATTTTAAAAATCCGCTATACATAATCCCTCCATTATATTTAGTTCAACTACTACACAAAGTTTCATGATCTTATTTAAAGTATTCATTGAATAATCGCTGTTTATTTGTACGGTTTGGAGGTAACTTTGTAATTTTTTTCTATCGAGAAAATTTTATTAATTCTTGTTTTTTCACTATAAATTTGCAGTAGCATTAGTCCTGGACTTTACCATATATTAATGTCAAAGTCATCGTTGCAATATTGTTGACAGGATACTGCTTCAAGCTAAGCCGTTTTAAGCAATTTGGCGTTGTATTGGCTCTTAAATAATTATATTAATTATAATAATATAAGTTTGAGGCTTATTTATTGCATTTGTTGTTTGAGATAATAGAGCGTTGCCTGAATTACTTTACTATATTACAAAAAAAACTGCAATTATAAAGGTTAGCTTAGTGTAATGAGTATGAAGTCGTGTTAAAATGTTAGCTTTGTCGGTATGTAGTCTCGGTCGGTATCAGGCCTCGGTCAGTATCAAGACCCCTATTCTCACGAATCGAGAAGAAATCTCGTCTGGGAATAAATCTCGAGACTCGAGTTTTCGGTATTCTCATGCAATATCTCGATTGCTAGCGCACGAGATGACTCGAGTGATGGAAGCATTAGCGTATAGTAGTCTGTGGATCGGAGGCAGTCGAGAGATCAGAACGAGATAACGCTATATGTAAGACAGCGACCACAAAGTCTATGCTCAGAATCAAGAACTTGAAAATTGACACTGGAACATGAATCAAACTATAGAATATAAAAGTAAGTTGAGTTGAGGTCATGGACCTACTAAAAAAAGAAGGACAGAGTCCCAATTGATCCCGAACCGAGGTACCCATAGGAAGTCGGGACGCTAATAAGTACGAGCGGACACGCACACACTCACATCATAGGAAGTCTATCGCCTGCCATTACTGCTCCGAACCTCGCCCAAGACACATAGAAAAAAATATTATAAAATGCCGTCTTGCGTTGTGAAAAGTTGTCGGAATCATAGTGGTTTGATAAAAAAAAGTCAGGGGATCACTTTTCACAAATAAGCTTGTTAATATTTCGGTAATTTCTTGCTTTTTCGATAAAACTATTGAGATGCAATCAATACACAAAACCAGCTAGTGTTACCAACAATCAAACTTGCAAATTACCCGGAAGTGTGGGAGAATGACCAAATTATGTTCGAATACAACTTATTCACCTATATTGATCATAATTGGAGATCTGACTATATGCAAATGCATATTTCCATTATGCATATGCATGTGCTGGACTTTGCAGGTTAAAATAAATATTGTACCGGTAATGGACCTACTAATCGTACATATTTGTGCAGGTTTTCTATAATGTAGAAAAAGTAAAGTAACGTAGAAAAATACGATTTATGTGTTCATAAAACATTTTAAGCAACACCCTGGCTATAAATCTTTGTGCCAAGTTTTATTAACTGACTGGCTGACCCGACCCTGTCCAAAGGAAGAAAGAACTGGGAACTTCTCTCTTCGCTATAGCGTACAGGGTATATTCCCAGTTGCCCCCACATGCTTCGCCACCGGGTGGCAACTGGGAACAAAATTCCCAGTTGCCACCCGGTGGAGACTGGGAAGCTATTGCTCCCATTTCATTCGCCGTACATTGCTGCGTAGATTGCCAACCCCTTAATTACTGTCCAAATGTAATCTAAACATGGTTCTTGGGGGGAGGGGGGCAAGTGCGGGGGGAGGCAGGGCAAGTAGGGGGGTGGACTAAGTGAGGGGGGAGGTGGTGGCAAGTGCAGGGGGTGGCGAGGAAAGTGAGGGGGAGGTGGGGCAAGTGTGGGGGAGGAGGGTAAGTACGGAGTAGGCGAGGAAAGTGCGCGGGGGGGGGGCGGACTAAGTGAGGGGGAGGGGGGGGGGCAAGTGTGGGGGAGGGGAGATTGCAGATTCCTTTATTGTGCGTGCGGCTATGGAATGGAACTCATTCCCGGCGTCGGTATTTCCATTCACTTACAACTTAAGTGTCTTCAAATCAAAAGTAAATAGGTTTATTCTAGGTAGGCGTCCTCCACCTTCGACCTCATCATCACTTACCATCAGGTGAGATGTAGTCAAACGCTAACCTATCGAAAATAAAAAAAAAATAAGCCATTCAATTTTGACTACTCTGTTATAAGCTCGCGTAGCTTTTTGGTCATACGAAAAGTCACACCAACAACAGATTTTTTTTTGTCGGATTCGGGTAATTTTCTTCACATGGCAATCCTTTAATCAGTCACACATGTTTATGCGGCCGCCATTGCTGTACGTCAGTTCGATGTCAATCAAGATTCCATCCTGCTTTTTTTATAATTCTATGGTTGAGGTTATATTATTGTGATTTTCTTGTGTTCGTTATGGAAAAACGGTAAAACTGTGCAAAATGCTATAATGGTGCATCCGAAGATGTGAACGTGCGATTCCACAGGTTTTCTCTGCCTGGCAAACATGGATCTTTGAAGTAAGTAAGCCTAATAACCTACGCAAAATCCAAAAAGGTATAATGTACTACGTACATACATAAAAGAGAATACTTTCTCAAAATCACGCTGCTTACACCCGTATCTCGCTCTATAGATTAAAAGTTTATTATTTAATTTTTTCAGGGCGTGATTATGGGCTGAATAATGGTATCCAGCTGGGAGCTAGACTTCTGAGGAATCACTGAAACAACTACACCAACAGCGTATAGGTATGCTATATGCAGAAGGCACCTGATTCATGGAAACAAATTTTATAATCCCAACCCCGATTGGAGCAGTAGATGTATTGATGAAGTGCCGCCAAGAAAAATGTGCAACTTGTAACTTCACCTATGAATGTGTCAGGCTCAAACCTTCAAGTAAATTAATTTCAATTACCTGAATAAAAGTTTTCCCAGGCCGTGAGGCTATGGACCGAAGTTGATGGAAGTATTATGTTAAATCAGATAGATCCTGTGACCATGATCCTCAGTAATGAGGAACCAACCAGAGAGAGAGAGAAATAAAAGTATGTAAAAATCCAGTTCATACCAATGATATTGACACAGTTGCCTGTTGGATTTATTTTATACCAAAGGATAGGGGAATATGAGGGTTTTTCCCGTTTCTTGAGTGGGAAGCGAACCAACAACCTACAGCACAGTTCATGGAGCTGGCCTTAAGGCTATCTAAATAATATTTTCTTTTTTGCTTCAGGTACTCAATGAAGGCTTCTAGGCTGGTGTTACTATTGCTACTGCAATAACTACATCTTACTTACTGTAAAGCTTCCGGAACAATTTTCTAAAAATGCTGTGAATGTGTGCTGTGATAATATAAAGTCACAGAAGAATCTTAAATCGCCACTGTATTAGACAGTGAGTGACTGTCTATATTACCATCTTTGTCATCATCATTTCCATATGTGCCACTGTAACTATTACACCAGTGGCCCTGAGGCTGATTTCGTTGGTTTAAAATTATTGATGTAAAAAGTAAAAATAAAGTTAAAATAGCCATCTTTGCTTTACGGCATTGTTTTACAACACTTTTAATGATGGCAGGATTGTATTTTGAGACTGCATGTTTCTTCATTTTATGTATTTGATAATAATAACTTTAGAACTAAACTAGGCCCAAAGTTGTTACCTACTCATATAAATATGTATAATATAATGCGATTATATATGAATTATGTGGCTTTTATTTATTATGGTACCTTTATAAGGGTGGGTTTTTTACCCGTTGTTAAAGTAACCAATCAAAAATGCTAACAAATTCTAACTAATAGTCAAGATTTGTTAGAGGTTTTAACCATTGGTTACCTTGAAGTAGTGTTCTGTGGTTTATTCCATCTGTGATAAGGATAATCACAGATTAAAGAAAAAAAGAAAAGGATAATATAATAGTGTTCTGTGCACCACAGAGTATTTTTATAGCTGTGCATACCATAGAGTAGTATAAGTTGGTGCCACACACAGAATTCCCACTAGCCACAGATTGTTTTTTTCTCTAATCTGTGGTTGGTGCACTATACAATGCAAAACACCATATTATTTTTTCTAATTTGTGAAAACACTATTGGCAAACAATGAGCAACTTCGTTTGATTTGATAGGCACGGAGCAAAGAGTATATAACACTTAGGGATGTTCCGATACTAGTAAATACGAGTATGTACTTGATACTTTTCTTTCAATACCAAGTACTTTTTACCATCGAATCATTCTTTCGATACTTACTTTGTATCGGAAAGAAAGTACTAATAGGGAATCGAATCAATGCTGCTAAGTCAAAACAGGATAGAACCACAGGATAAAAATTCAATGCCAAGCAGCTTTATTTCGCTATAATATTTTTTTCCTTAAAGAAACATAGTATGGCCTAACTTTAAGTCAAGTAGAATAAAAATGTGATATTTTAATGTATACTTAGGGTTAAAACAACCCTATTTTTAATTTAAGTAGGATTCAATGTAGTAGAAAATTAGTGTAAAGGTAAAAATACATGTAAAGGTAGAATGTGAGTAGGATTTAACTTAATTTAATTGTAATTCAAAGCGTTGAATACAGTTAATACACACAAATAGTACAGTTAAGGTAGTTGTTATACTTAATTAAAATAATAAAATAAAATAAAAACAAACCATTCTCGCGATACCTATTTGGTATCGGAAAGAAAGAATTTGTATCGGAAAGAGTACTTTTATCAAATATCGTCAAATAACATATCCTTAGTGTTCAAATGTCCGATTCTTCGCGCCAAAACACTTGAAAATGTAGATCAGTCATAGAAATAACAAAACTTTGCTGCAATAAGGTAAAATTTGTTTATTTTTTCCGTATTGATAAATAAAAAAAAATGTATCGATATGAGTGGGTATCGATACTTTTAGGGTATTCATATGAGTAGTACCTATCGAATCATGATTTGAGTACTACTCATATGAGTAGGTATCGATACTTTGGTGGTATCGGAACATCCCTAATAACGCTTGGCATGGCAAAAAGTATAACTATAACTTCTGTCGCCCAGACAAACTAACCAACGAAGAAAAAAGTAAAGAAAAGAAGAAAAAAGTAAGAAGACAAGAAAAGACAAGAAGAAAAAGAAAAGAAAGAAAAAACGAAAAGAAGAAGAAAAGTTGCCATGCCATTAGCTTCAATGTCAATAAAATGGCAACAAATGAGCCTAAAAGTAAAGGCAAAAGCGCGTCTCATGGTGGTCTCGACTGCCTCCGACCACACGAGACATCTCGTGCGCTAGCAATCGAGAATATCACAAATTTGAAGCTTGAGTCTCGAATTTCGAGATTTATTGTGAGATGACATTGCGTCTCGATTCCCTACGAGCCATCTCGTGCGCTAGTCAATCGAGAATATCATGAATTTTAAGCTTGGGAGTAGAGACAACTCGAGTCTCGAGATTTATTATGAGATGACATTGCATCTCGATTCGTGAGAATAGGCGTCCAGGCCTCCGTCAGTATCACACGTCGGTCAGTATCAGTATAGGTCGAGATCACGTCGCAATTAGTATCATGCTACTCGTCGACATCGCTGTTTCATCACATTCACACCACGTACGTGGACGTTGTGAACGTCAAAGGCACCGACCGACGTTAAAAGCTTGAATGACAGTGTGACACGAGCTCAGCGTTGTTTTGAAAATATTTTAAAACTGGCTATGCCTATATTCCTGTACTTTTTTCATTTTTTTTGCTGCAACTATTGCATTGCAGGTTTTTAAAAGGTGTTACTTTGGGAATACATGGTATTTCTTTTTTAAATAAAAACTTATATATGAATATCAGCGCTCCGATAAAAACTAATAAACAAACTAGGTAGGTAACCTATGTTTAGCTCATCATATTAGCTAAAATAACGATTCTAGGCACAGATAGTAAGTGAATTTCTAAAATAAAAAACTTGGTAAACATAACTTGACCCAGCATTTACTGCGCAGGATTAGGAAAACCCAGAGAAAACCAATCAGATCAAAAACAAGTAAACGAAATGGCTAATTCGAAATATTTACCTTATTTTTATAATGTTATTAACTGGTAACATAACATAGTTTTTGTTTATTAAAGGACAAAAATAGGCGCTGTTAGCCTGGTATAGTCACTTGTTTACTGTAAGTTGTATGCAATCATAGGCCTCAAATACACGTTCAATTTTATTGATCAATCTTTGTGATTGATCAATTTTATTGATCGTGTAGAGTTGTATTGAGCAATGTTTATCGGTTTATTGTATGGAGAAAACATTGACAGAAGTAGACTTGTCAATTTAATTGATCAATAAAATTGTAAGTGTATGGGGGCCTTAGACTGTGTCTAGTTTTTACGCGGTGTTGTTATGTGATTAATAAAGAACTTTTAAAAATCAAGCAAATGAAAAATCACATTGAATCACACAGATCTTGAATAACTGACTGAATTGACTGGCCTGTTAGCTCAGTTGGTAGTAGCTCTGCCTTCTGAACTATAGGCTGTGGGTTCGATTACCACTCAGGACAAACGTTTGTGTGATGAACATTGATGTTTGTTCTGTGTCTGGGTGTTATATGTATCCTATGTATGTATTTACAAACAAAAAGTATCTAAGTATTCTATCAGTTGTCTGGTTCCCATAGTACAAGCTATGCTTAGTTTGGGGCTAGATGGCGCTGTGTGAAATGTCAAAAAAAAAAAAAAAAAAAAAAAAAAAAATGGTTTAACTATTATTACTGTTACCTATTGTTTACCGATCTTTCTTGTTTCTACTTCAACTGTTTATAAACAAACTGAATACAATAACATCGTTTACCAACTATTATGAATTTTACCTATTATTTACTTTCAACTTACTTACAAAACGCGATTCGAATTAGTTTTTACCATCGCGCCTTTATTATAATGCAAGGTTTGATTAGTTTGAGGCTAGATGGCGTTATACAAATAGGCTAATAATATTAAATGTGTCCCAGAAGCAGAGGAAGCCACAAAAAAAAACTAATAAACAAAACTGCTGGCGCACTACAACATTTGCATTGTAAAGGTTGGAATAACACAATTTAAAGCCAGCTCGTGCCTCAGAGGCGGCCAATTAAATTTTTAAATGAACTGTACCTATGTATAACGACGTTAGCAGAAAAGTTGGGCCACCTGACTGACGGGTATATAACATTATATGCTGTTAGATTCTTGATTCTAGCTTCACTAAGACAGTGACAAAGTGGTATTTTTAATATTACTTAGGTATATTTTTTTTAACTAAATAGCCCGCATTTGACCGCATTCTCACCTGATGGAAAGTGACGACGCGATCTATGATGGTACATGCTTGCCAAGAAGATACCTATTCACTCGTGACTTGAACAACTCCAAGATTGTACTTATCGGGAAACAAAGACTTTGGTAAAGTGTTCCATTCCTTCGCTGCTCGGATTATGAATGTCGAGTCAAACCGCTTTGTGCGAGTCGGAGGAATATCTACCATAAATGGATGTCGTCCGATGGTGAAATGGAGATGGTGGACTTTAACTCACTCGCCATGCAACGGCTACCTCAAAATGGAAAGTACCTACTTTAATTTTGTAGAATGAGTTTGTAATCTCTATCCTCTACATACTCTATACCTACTATAATTGATACAATATAAAGGCATACCAACACATATCAGCAGCGAGCTGATGGATGCAGGTACCAAGCAACCGCTCAAAGTGGCGCTCTATGGAGGAGGCCTATGTTCAGCAGTGGACGTCTTCAGGCTGATGATGATAATGACACACATCACATCATCAGCTTTTTTGCGTCTACTGCTGATCATTTTACTAGGTGGTAGGACTTTTATGCAAAGTTCGTCTAGGTAGATAGCAGTAGTGTGCAAGCACTACTGTGTTCCGGTTTGAAGGGCATTGTAGCTAGTGAAATTACTGTGCAAATGAGAATTTATGATCTGATCACACTGCAGTCTAGTACTCTCATTCCTATAGGTACTGTGTGAAGTCTCAGGATGACGTGCGCAGTGCAGTGTTACGCAGAATTATATTAATTTATAGTACCGAGTGCTACTGCAGTCTGCTGCCATGACGCTTAACATCAGGCGAACGACTAGCTCGTCACGTCATTTATTTACATTTAAAAAAAAACATAAGCCTCCTCCATCAAGAAGAAGGGGAGGAGTCTAAAATGCTTCTAAATACCGTCTACAGCAAGTACCTATCACTTTGCTAACGCAGCGGTTCTCACGAGAAGTGAATTAGGTACTGTAGAACAAAAGCCCCCAATAATTCATGCCATTATCGACAATATTCATTGTTAGGTAATATGTCTCTTCAATGCCTCCACGTACATCGCGATTTAACAAAGCTCTTGTGGAATCCATTTGTCGACCTCATTACTTCCCCTCAAACAATTATAGTGTAAGAGCTAGATTTACGCATCAGGTAACAAGATAATTGTACGCAATAATTATTAGGAACAGCATCACACAACTAAGTAACAAAAGCAATAGAATTTGTGTTGGTATTAAGTTCAAACTATTAAGGATTTCAATGTAAATCTTAGATGTTTTGTAGGTTTATCGTTATTCAAAACAGGCGCACATTTGACTGCAATCTCACCTTATTGCAAGTGATAAAAATAGTACGACATTATTAGAGGCCCGGTACTGGTTGGGGTAAATATATTGACATTTTACTCTTATGCCCGATTGCACTAAAATTTGACAGCTCTTAAGTTTGCACATATCTCTCTAAGACGTACCCAAATGCGTTGCAATAGGCACATACGTCACAGAGGGATAACTTCGAACTTAGAACCTGTCAAACTTTAGTGCAGACGGGCAATAACTTTGCAGTTATGTATTACGTAAAGTAAAAACTTCTAGACATCGTGTAAATTGTCATTGAAATTCAAACCACGCTTGAAAATCAAAGAATCAAAGATTTTATTTCATTAATATGTACTTAATTTTCCGGCGGTGCTAGCTCTTCGCCTATAGGGCGTCGAGTGACTTCGACCTCTCTTTCAACTCTCGATGAACTGTGTAGACTCAATAAGTACCAAAGTATTGATTTCATTTGTTTTTTCCGAGAGATTGCCAACCTATTTCAATTTCCAGTTTTATTTTATTACAAAACTGAGAATCGTTGTTCCGTGGCTTGGAAGAGTGGCTATGTGTTCAGAAATAGACTGACATAAACTGATACTGACCTACAAAAAAAATCGGTTAAAACTGATGTTACATTGGAAAATTGTAAAAGGATGATGTAAAGGTTCTTAAATATTAAATCATCTCTTGTAAGTGTTAAGGTTACATAACATAAGTAGTTTTCTATACCAGAGCCATATTCAACATGCAATATCTACTAACATTGCACTGACAGTTTTTTTTTCTTATAGTTTGGCTCCACACAGTGTATTTAGCCAGTGTCAAGTATTGTAGTTTTTCATCGTATTATGAGATATTTCATGTAAAGTCAAATCTTAGTCACAGTCAGTCAGTCATATTCCAGTCTAAGTCAGGTAGTCATAATCCAGTCTAAGTCATGCCCTAGTAAAGTAGTGGCAACTTTACTAGAGGCTTCTATGGAATTTTGGAAGCAACACGAAAAACCACGTTTCACTTCACTTCACACATTATCTCACTTGCCCACACTTATACTCGTAATTCAGCACTTAATGCGTAAAATGCCACTAATTATAAACATTAACACTATAAAAAGCATAAGCTTTGTGAAATAATACAATGCAACGACGTGAACTTTTTCACGTTCCCGCCAAAACTCCTGCACTGACAGTTGATTCAGCTGATTTTTAGGGTTGTCACCACGAAATGATTGAGCAATATCAGAATTACTAATTACAAATTCTATCAGAATTGTCACATTTTTCAATAGTTACGTCAATAATATAAAAAATTTAATTACTTGAATTTAGAACCCTTCAATAGGTGATCATAAACGAAAATTAAAATCACCAGAGATTTATCAGTGCCAACCATAATTAATCTCAGTTTTGATGTTATGGGTAGGGAAACAATTGATTACTTTTTGACTATGATCCGTCGTTTAGCAACCAAGAGGTTCTCCATGAAGCTTGTGTGAAAACGTGTTCATGGGCGAGTATGCCACAGCCCTAAAAATAAAAATGTTTGTAATCCCTGCTATCAGCTGATTCAATTGTCAGTACAATATTAGTAAATATTGCATCTTGAATTTGAGTGATGTTTTATAGATCCTAAGACTAGACCTGAAATGAGATCATCGCGCGTACTGACGTCATCCGCCCACTAAACACGCCTTTCTCTACTTCCTTAGCAGATAGGGTTCAGAATAGATGTTTACTTTGCTAAATTAATTTTGGGTCAGTTTCACAGACGAGTTACGAGTCGCCTCAATTTCTGTTGTTTGATGAAGATAGTCCGTTATTTATCTATCAACTGTCTGGTTATAGCTATTAGCTACAGTATAGGTATATAAAACCATTATAAAACTTTACAAGTGGAATAAAAATACTAGGTAACAAATTCTCTAGACTTTATAAGACATAAGACATTAAATATACCTACTGATTTAGTTCTTATTATAAATAACAAGTTGAAATGGCATTGGGCAGGCGGCATCGCTCGTAGAACTGACAACCGATGGTAAAAAAGGTTCTCGAGTGGCGACCACAAACCGGAAGACGCAGCGTAAGCCAGCCGTCCACTAGGTAAACCGACGAACTGGTGAAAATCACGGGGAACCGATGCATGCAGAAGGTGAGCGGCCGCTCAAAGTGGCGTTCTCTGGGAAAGGGCTATGTTCAGCAGTGGACGTCTTCAGGCTTTTGATGATGAAGTACACCTAGATCATTATTTAGTATAGCTAATAGGTGTGTATGTAAAAGTTATGTTTCTTTGTTGCTATGTATAATCAGCACATAGACGTTGATGAAATTTGTAGGGCATAAGATATTTTGTATCCCAAAAAATTGTATTTTCCTTCTATTGTCCATGTGAATGAAACCTCGGTAACATTAGCAAGTAATAAACTAATATGAAATAAACTAGACGTTATTTTCAACAATACTGATCTAGTAAATAAAAATCAAGGAAACACATTCAAAACAAACTGCCAATAGCAACCTTATCAATGGTCCCAAAACTACAATAATCCTGACATTACTTCCAGCTACTTCCACAGCTATTTCGAAATTATCATTGGCATCACGCCCGCTAGAACATTATCAGAAGTTGCACCCTAAGGAGTCACAACAAAAAGGGAAAAGCAAGATCCAAGAGACTTTCACAAAAGGATTAATGTATTAAGATCGTGGTAAGTTAATTAGCAAGGAAGCTCGGATGTAAGTATTAATATAAATGGCTTTTTAAGTTCTGATTAAAAATTCCCGGCTGCCTTAATTAGTGTTGGATTAATCGACTAAGATATTTATTTTAAAATATTTTTTCTAGCAGGCTTGTTTTAGTTTTGCTCGTTACCAGATTTTGATAAAATGATTTTCAATTAGATTTCTTGCACCATTAATATTTATCAACTACTTATTTGTTTTTTTTTTGCAATGTCTGTGTAGTTTGTTTTTTTTTTAATTTATATGTCTATCATGACTCCAATTTTCTTTTGATTAAGTACTTATTTGTAGCTAAGAGTGAAGAATTTATGTAAGCACCACACTTCACACTAATATTATAAAGGCGAAAGATATTGTAGTAAGTGTGTTTGTTTCTTCTTCACGTCGCAACGGCTGGATGGATTTGCATGAAATTTGGAATAGAGATAGCTTATAATACTGGGTTAACACGTAGGCTACGTTTATGTACTATGTACTGGTAAACCCACGGGGCGCAGCGTACTCAATAATTTTGGATGTACTAAAAAAAATAGCTCTAGACTAATTTATATTGTACTTTTTACTGTTTTTTTTATCTGTTGTAGGTACCTACTTTAAATCAAAGCTCCATCTATTTAGAAGCTAGTCAGCTTATCGTAGGTACTTGGAGTTTACAGAAATCTTTCAGGCAGCTTTCAGTTAATACCAACTGGGTGTAAAATTAATTTCAAGAGACGTCTGTTGACGGCATGAGCAAGATTATAGGATTTTCCAGTTAAATTGTGTACTAAGTGGGCTAGGCATAGTGCAATTAGTAGCTAGTAGTTAGTATAGGAGTATACTAATACCACAGGTGTTAGTATTAGTAGTAGCTTAGGGATAATATTCTGAAAACTCAAATCTAACAGATTAACTAAACAAATGCTTTCAAATAAATTCTTAGTGAATGAGAACATTTTCGAACGCGAAGGTGGTAGACGTTATAATTTTCTCGAAACAAATAAAATAGTTAATTAGTGTTCAAACCGAATATTTGTGCGATTTGAGTGTCAAAAACCAAGTAGTGCAGTGCAGTTGTCAATTTGATGATATTAGATTATTCGATATTTACTCTAACGTGAAAATATTGACAAAAATCCTACCGTGACTGAGGGTGTTTTTGTCGGCGCAAACGTGCACTGTGTCGAGACACGGTGCTAGCAGGAAACGCATCGGGACCCGTGTCGTCACTGTGTCGACCGGCCGAACGCAGGCGGCTCGACTACTGCTACGTAATCCGTGGCGCACTCACAGTCAAGCCATAGTTAATAATAGCAGTTGGTACGCACGAGTAAATGAAATATTTGCTAACTCGTAGAAAAGTTTTCCCTGCTGCTATTTGAATTATTATTACATTCTATTATAATAACTAATTATACAGTCAGTTGGCAACTTTGTGTTGGACTTAATAAGGATTATTATTTATTTGTTAATTTTTTAAATCAGTGAAATCATGTCTTCAGCTTGTGCAGGATGTCATGAGGAGATTAAAACCAAAGAGTTTATGGTATGCTCTACATGTAACATGAAATTTGATCTAGTATGTTGCAATATCACGTCAAAGGGTTTTGGTACGATCCCATCGGAAAAGAAAAAAAACTGGATATGCCCCAGTTGTTCTAGTAAACGACCAAAAACAGGCAACACGAATACGCCAGTCAGATCATTGACTCAAGCACCAACTGAGTCAGATAATATTACCCTGCGCAATGTTTCCAAGAAGCAACCACGTCGTGTGTCGTCTGGCGATTCTCCGCTTGACTCAGGCGATAAGGGCAGGAGCGATGAAGAGTCCGCTACTTGCGGGCTCAGCGATAAAGATATTCGCACCATTATAAGGGAAGAGATGACGCTGACGATGAGAGCCTTCACGAAGGAGTTGCAAAATGTTGCTGAGAAGGTTTCTTCGTTCGAACAGTCACTGATGTTTTTCAATACAGGCTTCGAAGAGTTAAAGAAGAGCCTGGAAGAAAAATCTGCTGTTATCGATCAGCTTCAAAAAAGCAACGATGAACTGAAATCCAAGGTTACAGAGCTAGAAAAGGGTTTTAGCAGCCGTTTGAATTTAATGGAGCAGCACCAGCGCGAGTGCAACGTGGAAATAAATGGGATACCTGAAAATCGTTCAGAAAACGTTCTCAATATAATTGAGCAACTTGCTAAAAAGACGGAGTGCCCTATTGCCGAAACCGACATCATTCATGTATCGAGAGTAGCCAAGTTAAATAAGGAGAGCGATAGACCGCGCACAATGATCTTGAAGCTACGGACCCGACTTTTACGTGACAACCTCCTTGCTGCGGTTCAGAAATTCAACAAGCGCAACACTCGCGATAAGCTAAACTCACACCACTTAGGACTCGGCGGAAACTGTGTTCCTATTTTTGTTTCGGAGCACTTGAGCCCCACCAATAAGTCGCTTCATGCTGCTGTTAGAAGGAAAGCGAAAGAGTTGGGATATAAGTTTGTCTGGGTCCGCGACGGTCGGATCTACGCTAGGAAGAACGAGACCAACCCTGCGCTCCAAATACGAACCATGGACAGTCTGTTTTTTTTAATGTCACGTCCATAAATTTAATAACATCATAATATTTAATATTGATATATATTTGGTGTATAAAATGTATAAAAATGGCTACTATATACTATCAAAATGTACGTGGTGTAAGAACGAAGACAAGTGATATTTTAAATAATGTATTGCTGAATTCTTATCATGTTTTGGCTTTTACTGAAACTTGGTTGAACTCGAGCATCTATAATAGCGAAATTATAGACTCGCGCTATGTCGTGTACCGGCGTGACCGTGTATGTTCTGGCTCTGCTTCCCATGTAAAAAAGGACGGAGGGGGGGTGTTGATAGCAGTCTCACGCAAACTTGTATCAACTCGCTTGCAAGCCTGGGAGTCTAGTTGTGAGGACATTTGGGTAATGGTTGAAATGCGTGCAGGCAAGAACATAAGAAAAATTACCATCTGTACTGTCTACATTCCTCCTCCTGTAAAACTGGAAACCTTAAATATATTTTTGGATAATGCCAATAACTTTGTAAATCTGGTCGACGAAGTTGTAATGCTTGGAGATTTTAATCTACCTTTTATAAGTTGGTCCAAATGTAACACTTTCACAACACCATGTAACTTCAGCAACTCATTAGGCAATGCTTTAGTTGACTTTATTTCCTTATCGAACATGTATCAATTTAACGACATACGCAATGAGGATGGTAGAACATTGGATCTTGCTATTAGTACTATAAAGGACATTTCCTTAACAGCTCCCCTTGGTCATTTAAGTAAACTCGACAAAAAGCACCCCCCTATATTACTTACATTACCTAACAATGATCTCAAGTATTTACGTCCCAAATCGGCAACTGAACTAAATTTTTATAAAGCAGACTTTAATGGTATCTCGTTACATCTAAAAAATACTGATTGGAATGCAGTTTTTAATGAATGTGATTCAGTTAACGAAATGATCTCACTCTTTTACACAATAATTAAACAATGTATTGATGAATTGGTCCCTAAACACAAATTTAATAGAAAGTTATTCCCGCCTTGGTTTAATAAGTCTTTAGTAAAATTGCTTGCAGAAAAAGATAAGCTTAGAATAAAATATCGTAAGTATAAAAATCCTCGCGATTTATTGGGATTTAACATATTAAGAGAACGCTCTCATAAGCTTTTTGACATACTTTACTCGAATTATATTAAAAAAACTGAAGAAAGTATCGCCAAAAATCCAAAAGGCTTTTGGCGTTATGTAAAAGACAAAAAGAAGACGCGGTCTTCGCTCCCGGCAGAAATGCGCATGGGTGAGCACACTGCTAGTACTGGGAGGGATATAGCTAATCTATTAGCTAAAAACTTTTGTAGTGTTTTTTCATCCAGTACTGGCTATACCTCGACCGAATATGACGTGAGCACATCCCATGATAATACACAGCATACTTCCATTGGCAAAGTAAGCTTTACTGAACGCGAAGTTTTGAAAAGAATAAAGCAATTAGATATCCACAAAGGGCCAGGTCCTGACGGGATCCCACCACTTTTAGTCAAGCGTTGCAGTTCTGCACTGGCACTACCTCTGTTACTCATAATGAATCGCTCTTTGTCTTCGGGAGAATTTCCTGACGAATGGAAAAAAGCTAAAATCATACCTCTTCACAAGAAAGGCGATGTTGATGATGTAAAAAACTATAGACCAATTTCTATATTGTCTTGTTTTTCCAAATTATTTGAAGCGCTTATATGTCCGATAGTCTCTCGTCATTCTGGTCACCTCCTGTCGGATCAACAACACGGTTTTAAAAAAGGTCGCTCTGTTGAAACTAATCTTGTTGGCTTTGTTTCTGAATTGGCTCATGAAGTTGATAGAGGTCGTCAAATCGATGCTGTATATACCGATTTCAGCAGTGCGTTCGATAAAGTGAATCATATTTTGTTAATTAAGAAGCTAGAACATATCGGTATCCACGGATCATTTTTAAACTGGTTTCGGTCTTAGCTTGCAAAAAGAGAACAAATAGTTTTTGCTAATGGATTTGAGTCGGATAGATATCTTGCTGAGTCAGGTGTTCCGCAAGGGTCCCATCTGGGCCCAGTTCTCTTTTCAATATTTATCAATGACATCAGCACTCACATAAAACATTGCAGTTATAAATTATTCGCGGATGATCTTAAAATTTATAAAGTGGTCAACAGTAACGTAGATATAAATCTTATACAGAGTGACATAAACAATATTAACGAATGGTGTGACATTAATCAAATGCACCTCAATGTCCAAAAATGTTTTTATATTAAGTACACACGCAAGAAAAACCCCTTAAACTCGGTGTATGCGCTGAACAACACATCCCTGCAGGAGGTGAAAGAGATGCGGGACTTAGGAGTTTTAATAGATAGCCAATTATCTTTTAGAGCACATATTGACACAGTGGTTAAGAAGGCGGCTCAGCAGCTTGGCTTCATTAGACGGAACTCCAAATGTTTCAAGTCATGTCGAACTAAAATTTTACTTTATAACTCTATGGTACGCAGCTGTTTGGAATTTTCTAGTGTAGCGTGGAGCCCTTTCTACACGGTGCACTCTCAACGCATTGAAAGTATACAACGAGCATTCACAAGATCTTTGGCATTTACTAGTCCAGGAATTTCACATCGAAGTTCATATGCAAATCGATTATCTTTCTTTAAAATGGATAATTTACGCGGCAGAAGAAAAATTCGAGATCTTGCATTTCTATATAAAGTAATTCACGGCCTTGCTGATTGTCCTTCAATTCTTGGTGATATTTCCCTAAGCATTCCTTGCCATTATCCGCGTCATAGAATATCAAGAATTCTTCATGTCACGCATGCTAAAACAAACTTAGCTTGTAACTCTCCCTTGCCAAGATTATGCCGTACGTACAATGAATTTAATAAATCCGTGAGTGATCTTGATATCTTTCACGACACGTTGAACGCATTTAAGGATAAACTAGCAAAGTCCTTAAATGGAAACAACACAATATGCTAGTTTATCTGTGAATGCGTTCGATGTGTCGTGGGGGATGTCGGGATCGCTCGCGGATTTGTTTAATTCATTGTATTATATTGAGTGAATAATAGACAATGTTTTTTTTTTTATGTCCAAACGGAATTTTTTTTTTATCTTATTACCGTTAGTTAATTTACTGTTAGATTATAATTATGTATATTTTTGAAGCTAGGTAGACACTTACATATTATTATATATTCTGTTGTTGTAATATTTATCTCTTACTTTTTCATTTTTTGTCCTACCACTTATATGTGAATGTTGTAAACACCTGTTAAGGGTATATGTATCAGAATTAGATTAAGATATAATTCTCTACTGATAATGTTAAATATATGTACTGTTGGTGTTTCTATAAATAAATAAATAAATAAATAGTGATTTTTTTTTGTTGCCCGTGTTCCACAGATCCCTAACTATTTTACTACGTAATTGTAGGTACTACTAATAGTAACATGGCCAATACTTCTTTCCCGTAATACTACCGGTAGGCTCGGTATAGTAATTAAGACCGGAAGTTATTTATACCTGATACATACGGACATTAAATAATACTTTATTTTCTGTGGCAACTCCGAATACTTGGTTTATTAAATTCTAAAACTAAATAATGGAAATCAGTCTTGAAAACAGACAAAAATCATAGTGTATGTTATTTTCTCAATATTAAATCTGTTAAAAATCAACGGTCGCCGAGCGATGCTTTTTCGATTCTGAAAGTAGGATAGGGCCTGAAGCTTTGTTATATTCGTAACAAGGTTATTCATTTCCAAACGGCGGCACCAGAGGGCAGTACATTATTTGCGATTATTCTATCACCGCTTTGAAAATTAATTTCATCCTACTTTAATTTGATGTCGGTTTACTAAGAAGCCTTAACAACTAAGTACCTAGTCAGGTTGTTATTATATTGTCAAGCTGTTACGTTGTCAAAGGTGTTTTGTTTCTCAGAAAGCCATTCAAAATCTAAGAAACCACTGCTTCCAAAATTATAAGTATAACCTGTATACAACTGTTTACTTGGATCATTGTTACACCACTTTTCTATGTATTCAAGCTTAAGCTAACCAAATGGTGTGTGGGTGTGTTAAGTTTCACATACCTGAAAATTGAGTCTAATGACTTATGGTACCCACGCAGCACAACTCTGTCAACGCCGGCTACCGGACAAGGAAGTGACGCCTGCACCTCAATTAAAAACTATGCTACCAGTGGTACATAGTCGTGGTATTCGTGTATAGTGTGCACTACAGTGGAAACGTAGACGTTGTGAAACAATGGGACCCACGCAGCTAAAATGCACCGCGTGCCCGTGCACAGCGTGTGCCGCAGTGAGGCAGCGTCTTAAGTAAGCTATTAAAATTATTTACGTTCAACAATGCTTACCGTTCACTTGGCTAATCGCGTTTGCCTGAAACAAATGAATATTTTTTAGACCACATTAAGAAAGGCTTAATTTTTACTTTATCAAAAAAATTTAATAGACGTTTTATATGGCTAGAGGTATATGCAAATGCATAGGCTAGGTACATTTATACCAGAAAATGAATCCCATAGCAATGTCAGACGAACGGACTCCCGTGCAGATTATTAGTTGGAACGGAAAAATATGTAAATTGTGGGTTGAGCGCCTCTAGTTTTAAATTTAACTTGTTAAGTGTTATGTTAAGTCTACGATAATGCGGGAAGATGCGTCAGCTCATGAATTTCTCAAGAACATCGCCTCAACTTGTTCTACAGGCGCCTGGAACACTCTCGTGAAAATGTGCAAACGTGGCACCAGTTCGCGTTTAACTAATTTAGATGCAAAAGTTAAAGTTTGTACCAAGTTTAAGTATACTGGCTTTAAGTAAGATACAGTGAACACCTGTGATTTTGTTTAAGCCTATCTTATAAATTTCGTAGTCCTATCACAGCCTCAAAATTTAGTTAGTGTTTGTTCGAGCGCAGGCTGACCAAGAAATTGCCGCAGACGCAAGCCCGCGCGGCGCCTCGGCCGTGGCACTTCACCTCGCGCCTTAGATGGCATTGCTCGCGAGTAGACTCTGCGCACATATACATACTGTATCTACTTATACCTTTACACATTCCGTGGAAAAAAACTCATATTTATTATAATATCAGCGCTTACAGTCCGCAATCAAATCACCTCCCGGATAGGAGCCTCAACAGTGTTTTGTTGATAGATTGTGGCCTATACTTTATTGCGAGTGTGTAATTTTTTTATAGACATAATATGTATGTATGTATTTACAAACAAAAAGTATCTAAGTATTGTATCAGTTATCTGGTTTCCATAGTACAAGCTATGCTTAGTTTGGGGCTAGATGGCGCTGTGTGAAATGTCCACACATATTTATTTATTTATTATTTATTTTTAATAGCATTTGACCATTAGATAGATAGTGGACCCCGGATCAGTAAACCAGGCGCACGCGCAGCGTATAGGTATGTTGCTCTCGGTAATGTACCTACCTAAACAATCTGGGTACGAAATTTAATCCATATCGGTTCCGCACAAAAAATGTTTTTAAATAAACTGAAAAAGTTCACTTTATAGTACCTACCTATAAAATCTGTTTAATTATAAAAAAAAGTAAAACGATCACTGATTTACGACGCATCTGTTTTGCCGAAAGTCTAGCCCGATATTATCGATACCGAATGCCCAATAAAACTATTTCAGCTGAAACAGACACGGTCTTTGTCGGCAGGTGCTATTTTTATCTCGCAAAACAGAATGTGTGAGCTAGGCACACATAACAAACGGTAAAATATTGGCAAATTGACGCGTGGTTTTCTCGCCAGATCGCAGCACAGTTCAATTGAATAAAATGTAAATTTAAATACGAGATTTCATTATTTGTTTTTCGATTTGTTTGTGTTTATTGCAGTGGCATCGGCGTGGGATGCAAGCCAAAATACGAATACAGTCGTCCATCAATCGTCGGTCTGCTGACGTAAGTAAAATGCAAATTGTGGCATTATAAAGTTTCTACCACTTCTATAAATGAGTGAAGTACCTATCTATCTGCGTAGTAAATCTGTGGATTTTTCCGAGGAGCAATTGGATCCTCGCGTGTAACTATGTAGACTAGTTTGTTAAAGCGTATTTGTCGTCCCATGTCATACCAACGGACATCTTAAAAAAGAAATACCAGCCAAGTGCGAGTCGGACTCAGGCACGAAGGGTTCCGTACCATTATCTATCCCTGCCATCTAGTGGTTAGTAGCAGTACTATTTCAAGCAGCGCCATCAATGACTCAACTGGTAAACGAGCAAAAAAATCACGTTTGTTGTATGGGATGCCCTCTTAACTATTTTATTCTGTTTTTAGTATTTGCCGCGATACTAAAAAAACCAGCAGCCCAGGCAGTCAAGCCAGTCACCAGGCCAGGCCAGGTAGGGGGAGGGCAGTAAGACCTCTGATCAACTATAACTGCACAACTATAATATTTATAGATAGGAAAAAACTCCAATTCTCATAACTAATATACTTCACCCACAAGTAAGATATCCACCGGGTGCGTCTGCGAAGCGGCAGCGTCAGCGACGCGAAACTATTCGGTACCCATTGCTGCTCGCAGGGATTACGGCGCAGCCGTCTACGAACATGGGCACCGATGGGTGCCCAATGACCAATTTTGACGCTCCACTGACGTCACTTGACGCTCCGGTGTGCCCGCAGCTTAATGCAAATACAATACGAGTGCAGAACGTACTGTACCAACCTATTTGAAACGTAATTATGTCAGAGTCAGCTAGGGCCAGTTATGTCAATGTAGGACTTATCCCAGTCCCTTTCGTTCACCAGAGGATTATCCAGCGGTACATTGTGACAGAGGTCTACCGAAGGGATAAACAAAACCCCTTTTAAATTCCAGATGAAAAATAGATCCAGCGAAATGTTTCGGAATTAATCTAAAGGAAATGAAGGGGTGTGTTTACGCTGTAATGAAAATGTGGGCGGTATTTTGTATAATATATACCTACATACATATGATACAGTTAATATGAACCTGTGAAATCACGGCCTATAGATGAGTACTCTAGAGAAATTTAGAGACATAATACGTGGCGTGGCAGCCACATTCAATCTTTGCTGGCAACTGACCCAAAATTAAAGAGTAAGTATTAATTTATTGCAAATAGGCTTTTTCATGTTTCTTATGAGCTAGGCGTTAGCTGGATGTAAAGCGCAATGGCCGCCCATAAATTACAGTGGTTACACAAGTTATAGAGTAGCTTATATTTAAATCGGCGACACCGCCTGTCATTATTTTAACATTTTAACATTCTAACATTTTGTCAATTTTTGTGCTTTGACACTCAGATGTGTACTTAAAAATAATATTTTTAGTAGGTACACGTTTAAATTTTAAGTTTTTAAAGTAATTAAATTGATTTAGACTTTAGATCAGCTTCCGTAAACTTACTTGAAGGAATAGAGTAATAATGGTATAGTCAGAATGCTTGGTCATTTGGATTGAAGCTAACGCTAAGGATAGCTAAAAGATTTACCAAATACAAAACTAAACAAAAAATATATAATATGTTTTCTAAGAACACATAGACAGTTAAGAAGAAAAAAACTTTACTTCAAACACCCTGAGCATTAGCTAACTTTGTACCGAAAAAGCAGAAAACCGTTTCTCTAACTAAAAGTCGGGATCTTTTTCGTTTGACTTGCTTAATTCAAATACCCTTTGATTGCGTTATTTGCCTTTCAAGTCGTTTTCAAAGTGGCTGTTTAACAAACTGAGATAGTTGTAACGGGAGAGTAAGTAAGCATGTTTATTCTACTGACTTTTGTGTGGGATACTGTAACGTTTGCATATGGGTCGCTCTGGCGTTTAAATGTGGGTTGCTGTGCTGTTTTAATAAAGGTTTTTTTGTATCTTCTAGGCAAGCATGTGCCTTCGTAGACAGCGTCGTCACTTTCCATCAGGTGAGACTGCGGTCAAATGCGGGCCTATTTAGTTATAAAAAAAGGTTGCTGTGGTGTTTTAACGTAGGTTGTTGTGGAGTTTTAATGTAGGTTCCTGTGGCGTTTGAATGTGGTGTGCTATGGCGTTTTAATTTAGGTTGCTGTGGCTTTAAATGTGGATCGATGTAACGTTTTAATGTGGGTTGCTGTGGCGTTTGAAGTGGGTTGCTGTGTTGGTTTAATGTAAGCTGCTTAGGTATTTAAATGTGGGTTGCTGCGGTGTTTTAATGTTGGTTGCTGTGGCATTTGAAAGTGGGTTGCTGTGGCGTTTGAATGTGGGTTGCTGTGGTGTTTAAATGTAGGTTGCTGTTACGTTAGGCGCTTGAGTATGGGTTGTTGAGGCGTTTGAATGTGGGTTTTTGTGGTGTTTTAATGTATTAGGTTGCTGTGGCGTTTTAATGTAGTTGCTGTAGTGTTTTAATGTAGGTTGCTGTACCGTTATAATGTGGGTTGCTGTGACGTAATTTAAGTTTTTTATCAATGATTAAAAATTATAAAATTATAAGTATGCTGAAAGTATGTCTGACAATTATCACTAAAAGATTTCGTGACAACCTTTTCACTTTTAACAAGAAATTACAACAAATGGAAAATAAAGGGAAAATATTTCTACCCTTCTACGACATTTGCAAAATACGAAATTATGTAGAAATAAGAGCCAATGTGCCGTCCTTAAATGAGTAAATTCTATAAGAGCTGAAGAGGTATTATTAAATTTTCTAGACGTGAAATAAAACTCATTTCTTGCCGTCCTCGCTAAAATATGGACGGACTTCATAATTCCGCCTTTTTAAAGTATAACAAGGTGTATTTATATTTCAAGACAGTTAATTTATATTCACAGATTTATTTTAGTCTCATCGCAAAGGAACGATTTAATGGCATTTCCTATGATTATAGGGCATTTCAATGTTTTACCTGGTAAGTACTTTGAAAAATTAAGTGTAAGTACCAAGATAACAGACGGAACGAGGAGATCCGCAAAAGAACTAAGTAAAGTGACCGATACGGCTCTTAGAATTAGCAAGTGTGAATGGTAATGGGCAGGCCATGATGATGATGATGATGATGACCAAGATGTGCCTACACAATATCATGATTATAATGATTAATTTAAACTGATTTCTTTATTGTGTTGCTAATTCATTATTTTCTACAAATAACGATTTGTTGTAGTATAAAAGAAGTGAAGAAATTAAAATTTCCAACCAGAGTAAATAGTTCAGTTTACGCATGCAGTTGCTACATCGAATTACTGATACGTAAGTACTTAATTTCAATACATTTTAACAATATTTCATGTCGTCGTTTAATTTAACTTGCAAGTAGGTAATACGTAGGTATCTACAGCTAATCTGGACTTTACTTATCGAGCTTTTGTATCCAAAGAAGCCATGACACCCAAGTTCGGCGGGTAATACTCATTTCCCTGTAGTTCTTTCCTTACAACTTCTCGAAGGACGCACGTTAGGGCTGGTGCCGTGACTAATTTGGCTGAGCAACAATTTAGTAAGCTCGGTAGTGGGTATTTGAGCCATTGGGTGTTAAAACCCTGAGTCCATGGAGACCAGAAGCTCCCAGGGTTTTTCAAAGTTTATCAGAGCACTTGATGGTCTAAGCGTTGCGTGACCAAATACCGGTACGCATGGCACACGACTCATTGCAATTCAACGTGGCAATGGCTACTTAATGGTAGTAAACTAAATTTATTATAATTTAAACAGTCTATATATTATGTCGGCGCAACCATAGTACACAATACAAATGGTTTAGTTGTATTTGTTATTATAGAATTAAGGCGCTTGTCCATTAAAAAAAAAAGAATTGTATTCTTTAAACTCTACAGTTATCAATATATTTACAAATGAGCGCTACCGTGCTTCGGAGGGCACGTTAAGCCGTCGGTCCCGGCTGTTGTCTTAAGACAATAGTCGTTAAGCCAAGTACCCTTTGGGCAGCCTAAAAATCACCAGGGCTGCCCACTTGCCTACACGAGAAGAAGAAGAAGAAGAAGACAGTGATAAAGTCACTATTTGCGTCAAAACCTGGTTTGCCTTTGAAAGCCGGATGAGGTTGAGATGACCAGTTCACTTGGTTTAATTTCTTCCTATTTCCGATAATTTTGTATAATAGTAAGTACACAAATGCGCGGACCACTCTGTAACGTTGTTTACCGTAAAACATGTGACGGAGCATTTGTCTCAATCCCTTCCCGAAACTTTCCGAGGCTACGTCCCTATCAATACTTAACAAAATGGAAACTTGAACGCGATTCTTGGGTTCTAACTTTACTAGATTCTATTATTCGAACATGTTTTAAGCATTTAGCCGTCAGACTTACATTACCTAGATGTTTTGGTATGAGATGCCATCGAACAGCAACTTCTGGAATAAAGATTTTGACACTAAGCCGGCCGTGATGTTGCAAATTACTCAAAAAACTAAAAAAGACTAGTAAATTCTATGGAAATTTATGAATTTACTTAAATTCTTAACACCTTACTATATGTATTATAAAACGCCGCCTGAAAGGCGCCCAAAAACAGACTACTTAATAGTCAGATAGAGTGTGATTTAAACCTGTGAAGTGCGCTGCAAACCTCCGCAGCTGCATTCATTGTTTTCTGCTGAAAATTACATATGAGCCAACTTCACAGCTGCCATTAAGTTTGAATCACTCTCTATCTGAGGTTATGTATTTTTTGTAATACGCAATATTTCCTTTTTTTATTTCTTTGCTTTTCACGTCAATACCACTGAATGAATTTGGCTGAAATCACGTACATTACTGAGACTACCGTGATATATAATTATAGTCTCTATTTAATAAGAATCCTAAAGTTCCTTAAAAACCTCCTTTTAAACCACTTCGCAGTCACGAGGTTGTTGGGTACTTGATGATTCATCGTGTTTATTATTCTCGAGAGGGTACTCAAGATGGTCGACATTTTGGCGAGCGTACTTGAATGCCGATTCATCAGATCAGTGATTAAGTAATAAGTAGGTGCTTCATCTCAACTTAAATACAAAAGTTTAGAAATCTTTGGTTCAGGATCATACCTTACTAATCTGTCATAACCATGTTTAAGTATTTACAAATAAGTTTCTCCTCTTTTCTTCATATATAAGTAAAATGAGACTTTTCTCGCCGCCTCTCTCAGTTGCGGGGAGCCGATGGATGCTGGAGGCGAGCAGCCGCTCAAAGTGGCGCTCTCTGGAGGAGGCCTATATTCAGCAATAGAGCTTAAAAGGAAATTTATTACAATTATTATGTAGGTATTATGACTTGGGCACTTATTATAATTTGTTTGGTTTTCTATTAGAATCAAAATCAAATGTTTGTCTATCTTTCTGTCTGCTCGATAAAAGGACTCTTTATTGTATGAATAATAATAATAACACCCGACGATTACATATACATAGATCCTGAACCCTAACTAGGCTTCCCTTTATCTAGGGACCCTTGAACACGAGAACCATGGCCCTACGACGCCCAGACACAGAATAGGGATTTGCGCTTTTTTCTGTGCACGAATAGGTACTTGTCCTGTCACAGAAATCAAACCAGGGTTACGCATAACTCTGGTTCGATTTCTCCTTTCCTTCCATGAGTAGACCTGCATAACTCCAACACTACAGAAGCTTTATAATTATGAAGTTTTCCATTGTTTTGGCTGGAAGTAGGTACGAACCCATAAACGCCCTAAACAATAATAAAAATATTTCTAAAAATTCATAAATAGGTTGTAATTTGTAAAAAGTATGGAAAATTAGTTTAATTATGAAGTAAACAATAATCTGTGGTACAATAACCAACCCCAAATGTGAGGGTTAACACTAACAACCACCCCTTGTGAGCGCAATACTAATGATCAAAGTTTTCAGCAAACACACTGCACCCATTGTTGGGACGATTTTAGAAAAATAAACCGTTAAACCTTAAAGGAAAAAGGTAAAAATATCAAAAGTTTTTTGGAATTTACAGTCTACTATGGTATCCTAAAAGGGTGCAAAGTATACCTTTAAAAAACGTCAGTTGTCTAACCGTCTCGATTCGTTTATAACTTGCTTTTAGTGAACTTAACCATTGCTTATCACTGTTTTGATAGAGATAGAGATAAAAGAGCATTGTAGCTAGTGAAATTACTGGGCAAATAAGACTTTATGACCTGATTACACCGTCTCGTGATCTTATTACTAGAATGTTTGATGTCTCAGGATGACGTGCGCAGTGTAGTGTCACGCGAAACTCTATTATTTCAAAGTTCCGAGTGACACTCCAACTGTTATGGGCAGCAGTGTCGCTTAAGATCAGGTGAACGACTAGCTCGTCACGTCATTCATTCTCATAAAAAAGATAACTTTACAAAAAATTGTAACACCCGACTCTATAAAAAAAGTCCGATACGTAAAACAAGTTCAAATCTCCACCGTTCAAATAAATAAAGCAATATCAGCCCATCCATTCGGAGTTGCGATGCTAAAGCCAAATACACGCACACGCAGACAAACCATGCGTTTTAAATTCATAACACGCCTCTGTTAGCGTCGGAGGTTAAAAATATGGCATTTTGTTTAAGTGGCCTAAACTGAAAATTTGTACGTAGGTTTTTGTTCAAACATTCTTCTTCAAGATTTTGCTGACGTACTCTTTCAACTATCTAGCTAGACTCTGCGCATCTACAACGTTTTGCCACAGATAATATAATAGGTACTATGTTACATAGTTTTTCTGCAACTAAGACATTTTGTCTACACTACAGATAATATAATACATACACATACATGTATATACTTACACATACTTTTGCAACCCAGACTATATAACCCTACCCTCCCCCTTACTTATAGGTGCGCATCACCCCGTTACATTTAGCCGAGAAGACTATGGACCCTCTAAAACATTCAGATATCTAATCGATGACGCAAATATTAATAAAAAGACTTACTTAACTCCTTGTAAAGAAAGTCTCTTAATTAAAGAGACTAAGCAATAGAATGATATAGCCATAACAATCAAGGCCTACACCATGAGAAGTCCACAAGGATTGCTTCCTCCTATTACACATCTTAATACCCGCGACCTTGCTCGGACGTGTGGGACGTGCCCTGACGTTAATATCCCCCTCTCTGTTACCCTCTAATGGGGGGAGGGGGATGGACGACTTTATTATTACTGGTGGTAAATTAATCTGCTCTTTTCCTTTTCGTGTCTATTTGAGGGGCAAGAATTTTATTATTACAGTGTATAGGATTTCTGAAGGCTATTTATTAAAACCTTAGGCTGGGAGAAAAACATCTAGACTCGGCAATCTAAACTAAAAAGTGACGCCAAAAGGGGTATCGTCGTCATCTCAATGCCCTACTCCTGTAGGGTTAGCACGGCCGGTAGACAAAACTGTCTTTCCCCTGTTTTACTCCAAGAAAGTATGAAGAAAGTGACGTAAAACGGGGAAAGACAATTTTGTCTACTGCCCATGCTAACCCAGCTGGGGCACAGGTCTTCTCTTACAGTGAGAGAGTGTAATAACCCACCACGCTAGCCAAGTGCAGGTTGGTTGATTATTCTTAGAACAGCCGCGGTTTTCTCACGATGTTTTTCTTTACCGTTATTGTTTTTTTTATGTTAATGAATGACATGACGAGCTAGTCGTTCACCTGATGTTAAGCGTCACGGCTGCCCATAACAGATTGCAGTATCACTCGGAACTCTAAATTAATATGGTACCTATTGCGTTACGCTGCACTGTGCACGTTATCTTGAGACTTCACACAGTCCAGTAATAAGATTGCTAGACTGAGTGATCGGGTCATAAAGTTTCATTTGCCCAGTAATTTCACTAGCTGCAATGCCCTTCAAACGGGAACACAGTAGTGCTTGCACGCTACTGCTTGGCGGCAGAATAACTGGCAATGCGGATATTATCATTACATATATTGGTCCAAAATTATTAATATTATGGACCACGAATCGCTCAACCTCGCTCAATAGGTCTACATTCAATTTCAACAAGAAAAAGTGTTCTTTCGAACCGTTAATCAAATCAAATAATACGTTTACCTTAACCAGACCACAGTCACATAATTCAATTAAAGTTCAAAGTTTAAACAAACAGAAAACCTTGTTTACAACACGACTCACCCTCTCGGGCATTTGATTGGGATTCCAAGCACGTTTTATAGAACTTTATAGCTCCAAGTGGTCTCTACTTGAAGTCTTGAGAAAATTTCACTGACTCCGAACATAAAAAGTGTCTAAACTTCTAAACAATGTAGTAGAGGGTAAATTTCTAAAGACTTTCAAGGAATTATGATTTATTGAAATGCTTTGCGTGAACTTCGACAAGAATTTTCCCTTGAAATTTTTAGGTTGGGGTGTCTCAGGCAAAGGCTGATATATAATTTACTGTAGACTGTAGTAACAGAGTATTTGAGTAGAGTATAATTAGGCTGTAGTCAAAACTAATTGTATTAAAATGTGTCGTAATAAATTAGTGAACTATACAGCGACAAACCTATACTTTTGCATTATTTTATAATATCGTATTATTAGCTGACCCGACAGACGCAGCTTATACGAAAATTCCATAGAAAAAAAACTTCAGTTTTCCCCGAAATCAAAAACTTCTGCGAAACTTTTCTCCTATTTTCCTAATTCAAAGTAGTGCGAATAGTTTAAAACCAAAATCAAAAATTTCTGGGAAACTTTTTTCCTATTTTCCTAATTCAGAGTAGAGCGAATAGTTTAAAACCAAAATCTAAAATTTCTGGGAAACTTTTCTCCTATTTTCCTAATTCAGAGTAGTGCAAAAAGTTTAAAAGAAAAAATAACCAAATCCATCTAGCCATTCTCAAGTGGCTTGCACTCATCCACCGAATAGCATTTTATTTTAATTTTCACAGATATATGGTAGGATACATATAGCTAGTCTAAATTCTCTACAATAGATTGATAGAAAATTCTTTACTGCGCAAACACCATCATAACTAGGTACATAGGTGAACTTAATAATGCCGTACTATAGAGAAATATCTTCCACAATATTGGTAACCAGCAGCACGCCACCTGCTCACCTAATACCATTTCCGCTTGCAATAACGAAACATTGTTGAAGATGCAGCCTTCACTTTAACTTTACGCCGTACTGTCCCCTATGTCACAAGGTTATAATGCCAACCGACCCATACGTGCCCGTTTCACACCGACATAAACCGTGAGTGGTCGTATTTTTTACGGCAACTATCTGCCGTAAAACATGAGCTTTGTTCCGAATCGGATTACCGATATAATTGGTATCGGAAGGTCAGCGCAAGACCTTTGGGGTTTAGAGGTTTCAGCACATACTGCTGCATCTAGTGGCAACACTTTGATATTTACGACATAGCTACATTTTAGTTCCGCAATCATAACAGAAATTTTATTCTAGTTTGACATTTGGAACTGTCCAGTTGACTAATGGCAGCAGTGCTCCAATGCGCCAACCACACTGAGCGGCGCAATTTTCTCTGGTGACGGACTGCATGCTGACGGTGAGTCAAGCAAAATCATAAAACTAGTAGATATAGAAGGTATTCTATTAATTTTTGCTTCGTGATCGAATGGAAGAGGTACGCGTGAAGACTTTATTCGGTGTGCTTGTGAGACGTAATGCCGCCTCTTGGTGGCCAAATTATTTCTTGTACCATAGACCAGGTGGTAGGATTTTTCTGCAAAGTTCGTCTAGGTACCACCTCTTTGCTAGTTATTCTGCCGCCAAGCAGTAGTGTGCAAGGACTACTGTGCTCCAGTTTGAATAGCATTGTAGCTAGTGAAATTACTAGGCAAATGAGACTTTATGCTCTGATCACACAGTCTAGTAATCTTATTACTATGTAGACTGTGTGAAGTCTCAGGATGACGTGCGCAGGGCAGTGTCACGGGAAACATTATTAATTTAGAGTTCCCAGTGATACTGCAATCTGTTATGGGTAGCCGTGATGCTTAAGATCAGGCAAATGAGTAACTCGTCACGTCATTCATAAAGGTAGGTAGGTATAGGTTTAGTTTTTGCTTTTACCTATATATCACACAATCTCGTGGACATTTGTGCCCAACATGCCGCATAGTAGTAAATGTCATGAAATATCTCTGTTTTATGCCTGTGTAAACCACGAGCCGGAACGCAGTAAATTCTTTTAACTGACGGAATGCACTAGATTTATTTTCGTGAATAGGTAATTGTGTAAATTTATTTCTAGCAAAGTTTTATAGACAAATCAATATACCTACCTAACACAGCATTGGATTTATAGATTCCATAAACATAGTCTAAATTAGTACTATCAATTCCAGCTAATGATAATATAATGCATTTGATAGCTATACAATTGCCAAAACCCCAATGCAAACCGTATCTGATCCACAGAACAGGAAAAAAATTACTTTGCTTGCGCCCGGTAGAGCCGAAATTCGTGTCTAATTTCGTGCCGAATTAATGTTTAAGTACCAAGTTAATAATAGTAGATTGTGTCACAAGGACAAAAACGTATTTAGGGCGAGAGCGATTGTTTAAATCCAGAGCGAAGCGAAAGATTCTAGAGTAGAATCCTAACCGTAGCGCGGGATTCAAAGTCGCTCGAGGTATGTAATCTTGGTACCGTGTGGCATGCTCTGCTTTTCATTTTCCTCTATGAGAAAAGTAGTTTCATCTTTGTTATTAAAAGTGGGTTTTTCACCAATAGTTAAGATAACCAATGGTTAAAATCTCTAACAAATTTTGACCATTGGTTAGAATTTGTTAGAGTTTTTAACCATTGGTTACCTTAACTATTGGTGAAAAAACCCACCTTTAGTGCGCCAAAATGACTCTCTTTAGGCGCCCTTATTGAGGAACCCTTCACCTCTTTTGGAATACATGGGTGACATTATGTTTGTGATAACACACTGTTGCAATTTCGCTACAAACGCAATAACGCTAACAAAGTACCAAATTCCAAACAGCAGATAGATTAGCAACAAAAGTGCATTAATATTCGTAATAGAGGTGCACTTCAAACATATTTCTACCACAATCACCCGAAATTACCCAGCGACATTGTCAAAAGCGTCTAGTTTAGATTAACCGGTGTTTTGTACGGAGATCGACACTAAATTTCCGCTGAAACGTAGTTCTTACAAATCGTTTCGGGCACGCTCTCCACAGATTGGGTTTTGTTACGGCCTGTGTTCCAGTGGTCCGTATTATCAAGCCTAAAGATAAGAACAGTACGGTATATATTGCGTGTACTGGAAGGTTGTTTAGAGATAGTTGGGATCGCATAACATCTTGTGAAACGTCTATACGAAATGTCTGTAAATTCATCTTAGAGTATGTAAGCATAATTTTATGTCAACTGACACAGAGCATTAAAAAATATGACGCTTCGCACCTTAGAATATAGACTAAAAGCATAGAGAGATCATCAAAACGATATTATATCTGTACTGCTTACACGTATCGCTACGTCAGTGGCGAAGGAAAGAAACAAACATACAGTAAATAGCTACGCTTGCGATAAGCACCGTACCATTTTTTTCTACTTGAATGAACTGTTTTTCTATACAAATCTGTCAGGCTTATTCACATTAAAGTGTCCACTTCACATAAAAAGCGTCCAAAAAATGGTGCGCTGGACACATAATGAAGTTCTCTCTATGCTTTAGTCTATACACTAAGCTTCGCACCTAGAGAAGCGTATTTTTTTTCTTGCTCTGTGTCAACTGACTTTGAACTGGTTTATGTAGAACTGAGGTGAAGAAAATTATTTGTTAGCCAAACGAGTGATTTGTGGTCACATCCACTAGAGAGCCAAATACACTTTCATCACTGTTAATACGGAACCCTATTATGTATTATGGACATATTAACGCAGATTCGGCTGTATTAGTTATCAACAATACAAAATGAAACAAGTATATCTAATGTAATTCTAGTGTTTTCTAGTATTTATTTGGTTTACACTTGTTTCATTTTTTATTTAAGATGAACTTCCGCGAAGTCACGTCCGAGTCACTCATATTTATCAACGCCACACGTAAAAAATATCAGCTATATGCTAAATTGTTTTAGAGATATAATTCGCCACATTGAATTATTTTTACGACACGTTACGATTTGACACCTTGTTGATCAAATTATGATAAGTAATTTAGGAGATCGAACGGAACATAGACTGTTTTACAATAGTTGTATAATAATTTAATCCTATTCCCAACCGCTTTGTTTTTGCAATTCGTGTTAAATCTGCATTCACTGCCAGTATCATAAAATATCATTTCAGTATATAAATTCGCCGCAGTACTAAAACAAAGGGACCGCAAAGCCCGCAGCAGACCAATCGGCGTAATCACAGGCCTCTAATCCGCGGTCCGTCTGTTTCCGTCCAATCCGACCAATTATGCGATCGTGTCGCGTGTCTCGTACCAATTATCTACAGAGGCTGGAATGAGGTAAGTCAAAGTCGTGTAAGCATGGAATTGGAAACTTTAGTTAAAACTTTTTCTCTAAAGTAAATAAATAAAATAAAAAATCAATTTATTGACACTATAACACAAATATAAAAGAACGTACTACGACGAACCTACTACTACACACTATAAGCGACACGGTCACGAGTATCAATCACTACGGTGCAACATCACACTAGTGACTAGTGTGGTGTTGCACCGTAGTGATAGTCGTGACGCACGGACGCAGTGCTGTCGCACTTTGATGCGTCGCATCTCACTGTCGCACCCCAGATTATATTATAATACCAGCTAGTCTATGATCACACCAACGTAGGATACTCGAAGGCACTGCTTCCATGTCATGAGTATCACTACGGTACAACTTCATGCTAGTGACTAGCGTGATGTTGCACCGTCGTGACGCACGGACGCAGCGCTGTCGCACTTTGATGCGTCGCATCTCATTGTGTCTCACCCCAGATTATATTATAATACTAGCTAGTCTATGATCGCACCAACTTAGGATACTTGGAGGCTCTTGAGTAAAATAGGACTTTCCTTTTTTAGAAATTCATAGCGTCTTGGTTACAAAGTAACTCGCGTCGTATCTAATCTTTGGTCTTAGCTCTTGAAAAGAGAGAGCACCCTTGCACACTTCTGAACGATTTTAGCTTAAGCTTAAGCTCGAGTACATCTACGCTCTTATAAGACGATTCAATTCCTTCTAGAATCTTGAAGCTTTATTAGCTATTCTGTCAGCCTTTGCCTTTGACACACATTACTTGACATTACACATTTTCAACACCCAAGACAGTGATGAAAATTGCGTACTTAACTGTTCGAGTGAGGCTTTGACATTGTTGGAAACAACTTAACTCCCACTTAATCAAGTCAACAGTTTACGACCTTTGTTAATAAAATATATTGTATCATGTACGTGACATACACTTACTAAATATGGTGATACTATAAATGCTAAGTATAGGCCTCAATTATTATCTAGCAGTTATCAAATACCTATAAAAGCAAGTTCATGAAGAATATTGTAGTTATTAAAGAATAACAAAATTCGCGTAAATGTGTCATCTGCATTTGGGCGAACTTGGTGGTTAACGCTTACATTCTCTTCTTCTTCTTCTTCTTCTGGTGCCTCTCCACTACTGGAGGTTGGCCGTCAGCTTTGCGAATCTATCTCTATCCTATGCCAAGTGAAAAGGTCTTCTACGCTGGCAATATTTGTCCACTCTCGGATGTTTCGCAGCCAAGATTTTTTCTTCTTCCAACACGCCGGTTTCCTGTTACTTTGCCCATCATTATGAGCTGGTGAAGTTGGTATCTCTCGTGTCTCAATACGTGCCCAAGATACCCAACTTTCCTCCGCTTGACGGTTTGCAACAATTCGCGGTTTCAGCCGACGCGCTGAAGAAGCCGCACACATCGCGTTACATTCTTTTGCTGCGAGAGAAAGCCAGTGTGTGTCCCTTTTGCAGGAACCTATTGTGCTGATAACGTTTTAAATATCTACTAGGTATTTTTATATAGGACCACCCGCATCTCTTCTCATATGGGTGCCGTAAAAACTGGCTAAGGGAAATTACTGTGCTGCAGCATTCTTCTCGGTCGGGGACGCCTGCCAAGCGCGATGATGATAACCCCCCCTAAGACAAAGGATAAAGAGCCAAGCATGCCACTTACAATGGCGCTCTATCGAGGAGGCCTATGTTCAGGTGGACATCTTCAGGCTGATGGATGATATTAACAAGAACTGACCACGTATCTACAAACTAACTGATTCCATTTAGCAAATTGGTAGTCCGAACAACTACTTAAAAAGGACGTGACCTATGTCAAAACTCATAACAACATGATAGTACGTAATCCTCATCACATCAGAGACATCAGGCCTTGAGCGAGGCTCAAAGCCGCGTTGTTGGAAACAATCTAATTCTCAGTTAAATGTAGTTAGCAGTTTTGCCCTCGTAATTATCTGTTAACAAGGCTGCGTGTTCAACGTATGTTGCTAAATAGGTCAGCTGTTTAACTAGGGATGGGTGTGACAACGTGACATCCGTACTTGGATTACGGACATTTACGGATAATGGGGTGATTATGATGGGATAAGGCTTGAAGTGACGTAATACGTGTTATATTAAACGGGTGATACTTGTAGTGCTTAGTACACGTGTATGCTAGCAACTAAGCGTCCACACAACCGCACGTTTGGCCAAAAATATTGAAACATAAAGTGTCAGCAGTAAAGTTTAAACAAATAGTTCTTTCAGTAGTTTAGTTTATGCATCATGTAGGTATAATTCTATTTAAAGGCGGTAATCGATTGGGCACAAGGTATACCTACCTACTGACAGTGAACTTAATATAAACAAAGTTTAAAGTGGTGATGTCATTGTGGAAACTGTTACCTTACGATCTTAATCTTGGCTACCTCTAGACTGACTTTGCGTACATTTTGTTTAGAACTTAGTACCGAATGACTGCAGAATATCAAAATCAACCGGTATGTGGCACAGCAGCAAACCTTCCCGTCTTTTTTGGGGGAAATTAAAAATCCCTGATGACAAAAATCTATGAAATGCTTTTTCCAGTGTTAATGTATAAAATTGGTGGCGTGGCATGAGTGTGGGCAAGTGGTGTAATGTGGTGAACCGTGGTTTTTCGTGTTGCTTCCAAAATTCCATGGAATGCTTCTAGTAAAGCTGCCACCACTTTACTAGGGCATTATTTAGATTGGACTATGATTTATATTTGACCCAGACTGTGACTAAGTCTTGTCTTAACGTTGTAAGTATTTTATAAGATGATGAAAAATTACAATACTTGATACTGGCTAAATACACTATGTGTGGAGCCAAAATAAGAAGTAAAATGAAACAATGCCAGTACTGTCAAGTATTATGTGATAATGCGACCTGTGTGCAAGTACCATCATTCCACATCTGAACAGGTAAAAGCAAAGCTTGTCAGTTGTTCCAAAATTTCCCTAAAATAGAATTGATAGTCAAAACTCATTTCATTGAGATATCCTCAGAAGAATTTAGGTTGAATATATAAAATATAAAACTCAAAGAAGAGAAATTACAAATACCAATCCAAATTAATGGTATCCGTTGCTATAAAGCTTTTTCATTTTCATACTAATAGAGAGATTTCAATATTCGCCGATAAAAATGTGCTTTTTTTACAGGAAACCGCCTACATTCTTTACGGCCAAATTAGTGATATGAAAACCTATTGGCTTTTTTTTAAACTATAAAAAAATGCTGACTTAAATGATGTTTTTATATCATCATCAACAGCCTGAAGACGTCCACTGCTGAACATAGGCCCCCCCAGAGAGCGCAACCTTGAGCGGCTGCTCGCCTCCTGCATCTATCGGCTCCCTGCGGCTTTCACTAGATCGTCGGTCCACCTAGTGGGGGGCCGGCCTACGCTGCGTTTTCCGGTTCGTGGTTGCCACTCGAGAATCTTTCTTCCCCATCGGTTGTCAGTTCTGCGAGCGATATGGCCTTTCAACTTGTTAATTCTAAGAGCTATACCTATTGGTCACTTTAGTCCTCCTGCGGATCTCCTCATTCGTTTTTTCATCATTTCTAATGAATTACTTGGATTGCGTTTTCCATTTTATGCTTTTTAAGTTACCTACCATGGACTATTGCTCGTCTGTACTAAAAGTTAGACAGCTCCTAAGTTCACACTTAATATTCCTCTATGGACGTAAAATAAGAATAAGAATAAGAGAGGAAACCATTCTTTAAGGATAGCGCAAATTAGGCTTTTATGCGTAAGGAGTTAAGGACTAAGTTGAGTCCTCTGAGAAAATTTTCCAACTAGGTACATATAATTAATGAAATGATTGGCCATCGGTAATTAAAAACCGCTGTGAGATAAACCAGAAACTCAAAAGAAAAAGACGTCTTGTGAAGATGTCTGTTGACAGCCGCAAGGCTACCGGAAGCGCAGTGAAGATGCGACGTAATATCCGGCGTCAATTCATTGCTCACGTTACCGACATTTTACGCTATTTCTAACCGTATTTAGCACAGAGTATTTACGGATATTACCATTATCATTATAGGTATATTTTAAAGCTTAGTTTAGCTTATATATGGTTATGGTAAAGTGGCTATAGGAGATCATCATCATCAGCCTGAAGACGTCTACTGCTGAACATAGGCCTCCCCCAGAGCGCGCCATCTTGAGCGGCTGCTCGCCTCCTGCATCCATCGGCTCCCCGCGGCTTTCACCAGGTCGTCAGTCCACCGAGTGGAGCGCTGGCCTACGCTACGTCTTCCGGTTCGTGGTCGCCACTCGAGAACCTTTCTTCCCCATCGGTTGTCAGTTCTACGAGCGATGTGGCCTGCCCATTGCTATTCCAACTTGCTAATTCTAAGAGCTATATCGATCACTTTAGTTCTCCTGCGGATTTCCTCATTCCGGAGCTTATCTCGCAGGGAAACACCGAGCATAGCTCTCTCCATAGCTCGCTTCGCGACTTTGGGCTTACTGATGAGGTCAACAGTAAGAGACCATGTCTCAGTTCCATAATCAGATCACTGGCAACACACACTGATTGAAAACTTTCGTTTTCAGGCTCTGCGGTATTTTAGACGAAAAGATAGGACGAAGCTTCCCGAACGCTGCCCAGCCGAGTTGGATTCTGAGAGATACTACAGCAAAACTGCAAAACTTTTATGATATAACACAGTTTATTGCCAAGTATTACAAATTGGAAGAAAATTAGTATTATGATGTGAAAACAATGTAATTATATATTATTGTAGAAATAAGTAGAAACTATTGTTTTACATTGTTGTGCGTTATTATGTACTATGCCCGTAAAAAAATGTAATAATAGAAAAGTGAAAATTATAGATATGTCTGAACACTACAAGTCTCAAACGCTTGAAGAGCAACACTTGGTAACCAATAACAAACAACTTTTGTTACAGGTTAATTTATTCCACGCCTAAAAATCTGCTTCTGGTCTATCTTATGCAAAACAATGACAACTTTATAACAGTGTCTGAAAGTAGTATGAGATGTATTCACTACTTACTCCTTCGTTGATTTCAAGAGACTGAGGTAAATAGCAGTATAGTAGAACAACTTCAATTAAATATATATGTACTAGGTCTATATAGGTATAGGTATAGTACTATATAGGTCCAATATACTAAATATTTAGGAAATTACTGGGCAAATGAGACTTTAATGATCTGATCACTCAGTCTAGTAATCTGATTACTAGACTGTGTGATGTCTCAGGATGACGTGCGCAGTGCAGTGTCACGCGAAGTTTATTGTTTTAAACTTCCGAGTAACACTGCAACTGTTATGGGTGGCCGTGTCGCTTAACATCAGGTGAACGACTAGCTCGTCACGTCATTCAATAGCATAAAAAAAAAACTTATGTATGTATTATGTTTCACTCGTAGAACTGAAAACCGATGGGGAAGAAAGGTTCTCGAGTGGCGACCATGAACCGGAAGACGCAGCGTAGGCCGGGCCCCCACTAGATGGACCGACAATCTGGTGACAGCCGCAGGGGAGCCGATGGATGCAGGAGGCGAGTAACCACTCAAAGTGCCGCTCTCTGGGGGAGGCCTATGTTCAGCAGTGGACGTCTTCAGGCTGTTGATGTGTGTGTGTGAAACATCAATCTACTTGGTGTGAAATAAACTATTGGACTAAGTTTCCTCCTTGTCTATCCTTTGAATCAATAGACAATCTTCCCCTAACCATTGACAGTCTGTACATAGCTGCAAATTTTTTCCGAGCATTACACCTAATCGTCTTAAATCGCTAATGGAACATGCCATAGCTTTTATCAACCCACGTCGATCGATTTTAACTGATTAGATTATATGTCGTGCTTTTATCTAACGGTTACTAGGTAAACGTTGTTCGAAGCCCATGGGGATGTGCGTTGCTAAGGTTACATTGCTTCAAGGCCAATGCTATTGAGGTAATGATTTACCGCAAAAATAGACTTTGAAATTTACGTATAGATGACTGTACCATAACTTTTTTATTGAGGCAACGGCTAGGTTGCAAACGAGGAACCTATTAAAGCTCCCATGCTCGCAGATCCTCTTTCACGCTCGCGCATTGCTACATTTTTGATGGTGTTAAATAACTGAATTTACTTAAGAAAAATGTGGCTGAACTATATTCTCATGAATAACTTTTTTTATTTTTTTTTATTGCAACGAATGACTCGACGAGCTAGGCGTTCGCCTGGTGTTAAGCGACACGGCCGCTCATAACAGATTCCAGTGTCACTCGGAATTCAAAACTAAAGTTTCGCGTGACACTGCGCACTGCGCACGCCATCCTGAGACATCACACAGTCTAAAAAAGTTTTCTAGACTGTGAGATCAGTTCGTAAAGTCTCATTTGCACAGTAATTTCCCTAGCTACAATGCCCTTCAAACCGGAACACAGTAGTGCTAAATGCAAACAAGATTCCATAAATACAACGGTATCAAAGTTTGTTTTTTTTTCCTATGCTGTTTTTATGTATGAAAACATGTTTGGATTAATATAATATTTTCGTTGAACATTTGTAATGGTATTCACGAGAACATAGTTTAGGCGCATTTTTCGTAAGTAAATTCAGGTATTTAATATCTTCAAAAATGTAGCAATGCGCGTACATATTATAGCAGACTTAAGGAACTGAAAGAGAACTTTGCTAGTTAATTGTATGAAAGCTTGGCGTTATGTACCTGCGACGTCGCAGACGTATCATTCGGGTTATTGTGCCTTTATGGACGAACCAAATTAATGTTTATGTTCACACGATCTGCCCAGTTTCTCGAATCATCTGCGAGCTATAACAATCCTTTGCTGTTTTATGATCTTTTGTTTCATTGCCTTCCCCTAAAGACTCGATAGATGTCGATTCGTCGAGTCCAGAAATATTTATTGCGTATTTTGTTCTAGTAAACGTTTGTAGATACATATTTTATGGTGTTTCTTAGGGCCTTACAAGAAACAAAACATGGATGTACCAACGCTATTTATACTGTTGAATCGGGGCGAACGATGTATGGATGATGGATTTGACCTTGTTACCATTTGATTTGATTTCCAATGTGATGATAGAGTGGTGGATATGGTAATGAAACGTCGTATGCCCCGTAAGTTCGTTAGATGGGTTCCAACTTCCAATCTTGATATGAGCAGTAAAAAGAAAACACCGTGATAAGACCATACCTATAGCAGCATAACTTATGGTTAGCAGTCATATATTTAAATCGAGTAAGTCAAGCTATTTATGTATTTAACGGTTTTACTAGATATTCTGGTATCATTTTTATTTAAGACAAAATCACTCTTTTCTGCAAAGTTCGTCTAGGTAGGTACCACCGCCTTGGCAGTTATTCTGCCGCCAGCAGCAGTAGTGTGCAAGCACTACCTACTGTGTTCCGATTTGAAGGGTATTGTAGCTAGTAAAGTTACTGGGCAAATGAGACTAATCTCACATATCTAGTAATCTTAATAATAGACTGTGTGATGTGAAACTTTATCAATTTAGAGTTGCCAGTGATACTGCATTCTGTTATGGGCAGCCGTGACGCTTAACATCAGGCGAATGACTAACTCGTCACGACATTCTTTTACATAAAAAATTGCACGGCTGAGCTAATTAAATTTAGAAGGCACTGGGCGTACTGTAATTCCACCTGCTTTTAGAATATCAATGTAATACCCTTATGATAATTGCAATCATCCCACTGCGGTAATCAATAATGAGCTCTCAAATCCACCCCTCGTGCCGGTTAATTGGCCATTGTTCTGTTAATCGATGGATTTAACTGTCACAACAATATTCTGAATTATATTTATCTACAGTTTACACCCTGGACCATGATAATATAATATGGTCTAAGCCTTAGACTTAGTGCAACTAGGATTTAGGTTTTAGACTCTAAAGTCTAAATTCTAGTTGCACATCTGCTGCATAAGTGCCTTTTTTCTTTCAAGATTACTTATATAGTTGACATAACTGTACAGAAATTTTACTGTATCACAGTCAATTTACAGTTCAATGATCACAGTGGCCAGTAAGGTCTAAAAAGTTCACAGAGTAAAGTATAGTCAATTGTTTTTTTCTATAATCTGTGAAAAAGTTCTACACCATCATTTGTTTTTCAGAGACAAAATTGGCAATATTCCATTGCACTAAAGTTTGGCAGCTCTTAAGCTCGTACTTATCTCTCTAGAATGTACCCAAATGCGTTGCAATAGGTACGTCTTAAAGAGATACCTAAGTACGAACATAGTGCCATATGATATGCTTAAGCTCGCCATTAACTCCTTCATGGTCTTGGTATAAGAAAATAAGGGTCAAAGAGGATTATGTAAAGATCGCAATGCAATACAGCCGAAAGAATTTTCTTATTTAAAATAAAAAATCTTTAAAACTGTCAAATCCTATCCGTATTGGAACCACTTAGGTAGGTACATAAAGACCACTACCCAAAATTAACACCCACATCCATAATCGTCTAAGCAAAACGACAGTAGGCAAATCGACCGAAATCCATGCAAAGTGTCAGTCGATTTCAATCAAGTAAGGTGACGCGCTCCTATTCAATTTGTTTTTTAGATGAAAACATTATAAGAATAGGATTTTGTGCAAGCAATACTTTTTATTTTCTATCCCACCTAATAAAACACGTCTTATCAAGCTTGCTACAATAAGGTGTTACTGGGCCACAAATCGTTTGATGCCATCAATAACCATCAGGATTTATAGGCCCCGATGTGAGCCCATCCCCATTCTCCTCTTGCCCTTTTCATGTCAGATCACCTCAGATACGCGATCGGACCGACGATACGAGAATACGGACGATTTTCCCCACTGGCCTCTATTTGGTACACGGCCTTTATTCCTTTATTTAGGGGTTCTATCTCTCGGTTGTTGATTTTTGTGGCTTCTGATACAACTAATATTTTTACACAGTAAGTGGTTGCTGGCGACTGACAATACTCTAGGATGTAGATGAAGCACGGAAAACATAACAGGGGAATAGGTAACTTTAGTTTTTTGATAGATAATTACGAAAATAAAGAAGAATAATATCGAAACATTAATACATCTTTATTTTAAGACATGGTTCTCAACTCTCACATAAAAACGTCCACTGCTGAATACAAGCCTCTCCCATAAAATACCACTTTGGACGTTTATATAGAGGTTTGCCGTAATAACCACGCTTGGCAGGCAGCTTTGTGATTGCAGAACATTTTAATGTGCCGTGGAAAATGCTGCAGCCAATTCTTCTGGATGAGACTTAGCCAGCTCTTACAGCACCCACGGGAAGAGATGGGCAGTCCTGAACTCACATCGCCACGACCACACGGCTCCCTATACTTTGCTGAATGTTATTTATTGTGAGTGTTACTTCATTGGTATCTCTATCAATTATAATGTTATCCATTTTGATGTTTTTTTTGTTCTACAGAACGCACCCCGAAAGTGGTCCTATATAATTTTGGTGAGGATCTGATGGTGGAGTACGTCACGTGACAGAAACAGGACACTACAATGATTGTCAACAAACGAATGGCGATTTGGTTGTACTGGAGAACATTAGGGAAAAGCTATGGACCAACCAGTGGTGGACTACAAGACGCAGCGTAGGCCGGCCCCACTCGGTGAACCGACGATCTGGTGAAAGCCGATGGACGCAGGAGGCGAGTAGCCGCTCAAAGTGGCGCTCCCTGGGGGAGGCCTATGTTCAGCAGTGGACGACTTCATGCTGTTGATGATGATGAACCAGTGGTCAACTAATATAAGATCATGGACATTGCCGATACCTTTTTGGTGTGTGGTATCTAGCTGAAAACCCTGTTTATTTTGTAGATTGGGAATGCTCCTTTCGATATATTGCAAATATTTCAGTGTTTCAGTGTTTTATTATTTAGCAATTTTACTCCAAAAACAAATTTAGTGGTATCAGTTGCAAACAAATTAGGTGGGATGTAAGCAAATAAAACTCCTGCTATTTTATTTAAAAAACTATGGGGGCCTTTAAGTAGGTTCAATATTTAATAAATACTACAATTAACTTGTCGCAAATATTGAAGATCATAATCATAACAACAGTTTTTCACACACACATATTTGCTTGTGATTTCTCGTCCCGCCTTCAAACTGTCATTGATGGTCTTGTACATCCTAGGTCTTTGCTACATCCACATCACCTTTGGCGCAGTCTTCGCATTTTCTTCTGCGTCATGAAACCCTACCTATCATCAACAATCATTAATAGTTTGATACAGCAGCATTTTTGTTTTTATATACCTCTATGAAGCCTCTATGTATTTGTAATTAAACAAAGTGGCGCTACCATGACATAAGTCATTGTAGCGCCACGCCTGTCCGCATTCATAACTATCGCATCAGTGCCAAACATTCATTATTAAAAAGTAGTATAAGTTAGTATTACTATAAGTACTTGAAGTTCTAGTAAGTCTATAATAATTCATAACTTATTTTAAATCGATAACTGCATTGTATCTGAAGAGTATATAATATTTATGAATCCGTAGTCAAAGCATCATGTGATGTCTCAATGCGTTATTTGATTAATATCCACTCAGATGAGTCTTATTAGCAAAGAAGAACTTCTTCACAAGTAGAAACAATATAAATACCAATAAATGTACAAGTATAGTTATAGGTTTGCATTAAACATTTCAAAAAATAAAAAAATATATCGAACTAAACGTACATACGTAGAGAAATACACATATTTATTGTTTTTCAAGCTTCTAGCAAATGTGTTGCAATGGGAATCCATCATTAGCTTCGCTTCCGTTTTGTTTCACACCTGTGCGTTAAAAATATAAATAGCTGATGGGCATTCGATAGCCTCAGAAGATGGCTTCATAATTTCGTCGCTAGATTTTATGACAGCGACTCAGCTCAGCGCGCATTTTGAACGCTCATATAACAAGGATGTCAGAACCTTGACATGATTCTGGGCCCTGTTCTCGTACATTTTCAGAATATTAATGATCAGACCGGGATCTGAACCAAACAAATCACACGCCGGATTCATTCTTAATGAAATTCTCCGGCTATTTTTACTCTGCATCCGTGGAAATTTCATCACGCGTGCGGTATGCGCGCGGAAAAAATCGCATATCAGCTGAGCGAGTTACAATGACCAAAATACTGACAACGACTCAAGGTTGAATGTTCGCATTCTATAAAATGGCCGTAACGGCTCGTCGGGCGATTAAGATACGTCGCCTCAAAGTTTGTCTCGAGGTATGTCGTCGACATGTCGGGATCGGAGAGTGTACTTACAGCGGCAGCAGCGGGTGCGGCGGGTAACAGTCACTCACACTGGGTGTCAAGCACAATTCACTATCAGCAGGTCAACAGTAAGGCTAGATGAGAGCAACTGGCGTGTAAAATTAGCGCGTCCCGGCGGTGCGCGGCGTACGTCGTCGCTGGGCGGACGGCGGGCGGCGACTACAGGGCGTCTCGCCGGCGCCCGCCTAGCCGCCGCCGCCCGCCCCGCGCCTTATCACACGAATAAAATTTATTTAATGGATAACCGGCCCGACGATGAGATACCATTGAAATTTTCCCGTTTTACGATGGGATTATTAATGATTTAAGTGGTTTTGGTATGTATTTCCGCATAGATTCACGTTTACGATTATGGACCATTCATCCTTTATAGTCCTGATTAATAATAATTCATATTTGAAATCGTAAACTATCTGAAGTATGAATAGTGAGATAATAGGTTTATATAAATCTGTAGATCAATTTGATCGAAACTACCCCCGACTGGTGACCCACTTAAATCCCCTATCCTCATATACTGTACCTACTCTAATATCATCACGTTTTATCCCTGCTTTAGTTTTCAATCTCTTTGTGTAGTAAATTAATAATATTTCACTTTCGTACCTACGTATACCTACCTAATAGTATGCTAGAGCTTTGCAGCGAGCTCAAGGAAATAAGAGTAAGCTTTCTTTTTAATTTATCGGTCGTCGACCGCGGGTCAGGCTAGGGGATACGCCCACGTAGTACCTATTACCATTCTATTACTTTACAAGATATCAGACTTGTTATTGAAATTCATTCACGTTGTAATACCACTGCAAAATGACTCTACAGAAGTGGATCAAATACGCCGTGGTTTTTTCCATAGAATTTTGAAGATTTGCAAACCATATGATTCATTGGATTCTGTATCAAACAAACATAAAAATGGGTCAGAAACATCCAAACACATCAGTGTATAGAGTGAGAGAGGTCAACTCTACATAAATCACTCGTACACGTGTTTATAAGTCTGTTCGCTGATCACTGAGAGCTTGAGAGAATTTGGGATAGATTGAATCTCAATAATAATATCTCAAAATGTATTTGAACAAATGTAGATAAAATAACGGTCATAAAGTACCATGAAAAAGTACACAGATATAATATTAAATACATATCTAATATCTGTGATAATGTAACTTCCTTTGATTAAGGGTAAGATGGAAAATAGAGAAAAATAGCAGTACAAATATTACTGTGAATATTAGATCTAACTCGAAAACTAATCTATTCAATAAGAAATCTATATTAAACTTCAATTTTTTTTTGTCAGAATACTAAGTAGGTAAGGTAATCATGCTCGTCGGAGTGCGAGCGTAATAATATTTCTTTTCCCTCTGTACTCTGTGGTATTTATTTACAAAAAAAAATTACGTAATAGTTAATGTTATAAATATATCTTTTCTGTTACTTAGTTTTCAAGACTTAATGAGTATGCTTAACCTAAAATAAAAATGTACAACTTTATATTTCAAACTTAATCTAAGAAGCCGCTACTAAGTACCTAGACAGGGTGCCCAAAACGCCGGCAGCTTCTTCACGTTGAATGGCAATGCCTAAGCATTTAGCAAAATAGACTAGCGTGTAGCCTTTCCGATATGTTTTGGTGCTAACTTTGGTGGATTTGCTAAAGAGCACGGCGCCGATGGCTCAAACCTTTATTGTACCATCAACAGCAAAGTTCTTAATATTTATATTTAGAACTTACTTATTTACAACGGATTGGCTTTGCATGTATGCACGTCATGACGTCACCAATAACATAAGTGATCTAATAAAACAAATTCGACGGCACGGAAGTCAAGCTTGAACGAAGGAAGTGAACTCAAAGTAGGGCAGACAACAGACGAATAGACTGCTGTACATGAAGGATATTAAATTTAGAGATATCAAATAACAGATATGTCAATTTCACTGCCCAATTCTTCACATAACATCAGTGAAATATCAATCAATCATTATTTTGGTTGTGAATCTTTGGTGGTTTGAATCTTAGCCGAACTTTCAGAACAGTGGTAAATTCTTGGTCTGAATATCTATTGTAGTTTTGACACGTTGTCCCGCGACAGGACAACTGAAAGCAATATTTCAGGCTCACTAGACCCATCGTGAGGTTCTATTACACTATTTTGACCTAGTAGTCCCATGGGAAACTTATGTTAACAAAATCGCTTCTTTTAAACGAAATATAAGTCAACTATGTTCTGGCATAAAGTACACATTCAAAACGATGTATGTGTTTGGTAGAGTACGTAACCACTTATTGGTTTTGTCCGTTTAAACCTTAAATAAAGCTTTAAATTTAGCTTTAGAACCTTAAGGGGGAACGTTACACTAGCGCGGGAAACTCAAATTTTCTTGCGTTCTTTTACCAATAATAGCTTAATTACTCAACGTGATTACATGAAAACTAATTTTGCGGAAATTAATAGAATGTATCAACAAATTGCGATGAAAAGTATCTCCTAGAAAACATTGGTTTAGCGACAAATGGCAAAAGACTGAAAAACGCTTAATCGCAATTTGTTGATACATTCTATTAATTTCCGCAAATTGTATTCTATTGTAATTTATTGATACACTATATTTATTTGCTCAAAATCAGTTTTCATGTAATCACGTTGAGTAATTAAGCTATTATTGGCAAAAGAATGCAAGAAAATTTGAATTTCCCGCGCTAGTGTAACGTTCCACCTTAAATCATAAATACAAAGTATAGATGGTGAGATAGTGGTCAAGCGCAAGACTAACGAAGAATAAAAAAAAAAACAGTCTCTATGGAAGTCAAACCTCAAAAGTGTCCCCGCGCTAATTATCACTTAAACAGATATAAGCAAACCTCTCCAGCTATTATAAAATAGTCCACAAGCGGTTGTTTCATTTTAATAATGAACCATAGCACCTTGTAATAGCGTTGTAAAACAATAATATCTGAGTAATATCACTTTCATTAGACGCGGTCACACGCGATTGAGAGCAAAAACAAGGCATATGCCTTATTTAAACGGTGCAGTTTTCGAGGCGGCGATCGTCGATCTACACTATAATTATTTCATCGCAGTCTAGAATATTACCCACGCATTTCTATGTAAATCAAATCAGATTATGAACAAAATATTTATTCTCATTTCTCCTCCAATAGTTATGATCAATGACTCACAAGGTATGTATGTATACGTATAGGTCACGATTCGGTTCACTCATGGGGGATCTAAGTTACCAAAGAACGAGATTTCGATGTGCGGTTTCGCGTGTATCGCGTCTACTTATGGGATGTCTTCAGAACTTTAACATAATAAACTTCTCACGTTGTTCAGGATGGGGAAAGATTGCATCATTGCTATTTCCAAACTATTTGGAATATGAGGTATAATGTATGATTTTTATTTTCAAAATAATTATATACACAGCATCATATAGAATTTGACCATATTAATAAGTTCTAATCGATCACAACAGCTTTTCTGCGGTCCTTGTGAATAATGCAGTGAGTAGGTAAAACATGTTTTCGAGAAAAACACGAAAACAAAAGTTGCGAGTAGTCGAGAGTAGTCGAGATGCTGCATTCTTACTTCCTGAGTTTTTGGGTTCTAGGTGCAATTTTGATACGTGAGAAAGAACAGAAAAGAGATTTTTTTTGACGATTCCGAATATGTATCTAACTCAATTTTGCCAAAAACGTTAGTTACTGCGTTCTTCACTATGAGGGCAGTTTTCCAGGTAGGACGTACAAGTATAATAAAGTTGTCGCGGACAAGATAACGGAGCTGGGTCTTCAGACGGCGCCTCATGAGACTGATGTGCTGTGTTTTTATAACAACGACGAGGAAGAAACCTATCTGCTCATCCCAGCTCGTTGGTTCAAGTGGAAAATGAGCAGGTTTAGGCAAGGCAGACCTAAGTATTTTAAGTATTACAGCACTTAAAATACTTAGGTCTTACATTAAACGGACACCTAAACTGTGGTTTTGAAGAGCAATTCACAGTTCCCCGGATCAAAAGGATAGGAAGTGTTTTGCACAGACAATTATAAAAGGCCTATAGAACCCAAGTACATTTGTGAAATGTAAGCTGTTTAATTGGTGCCATATATGGCACCTTACGGACGTTTACGCGGTCATATCTGTGTGAAGAACTCCCACAAATTTTTTTAGCCATAGCACATCAGAAAAGCAACATAAGAATTCTGGTGTGACTTTCCACTGGTAAGCTACTAATTTTCTTGCTTATGGTGGAACGTTTCACTAGCGCGGCAAATTCAAATTTTCTGCGTTCTTTTGCCAATAATAGCTTAATTACTCAACGTGGTTACATTAAAACTGATTTAACGTAAAGAAATAGAATGTATCAACAAATTACGATTAAAAGTATCTCTTAGATATCATTGGTTTAGCGACAAATGGCAATAAACAAATTTCACTACAAATCCAAAAAAAACTTAACAATGTAATGTAATCACGCTTAGTAATTAAGCTATTATTGGCAAAAGAACGCAAAAAGATTTGAATTTGCCACGCTAGTGAAAAGTTCCACCTTAAATCGTCTAGCTAAAATACCAACAAAGTAGCGTGTTATTTGACAAGGCGTTGTTCGGAAATTTGCCTTCTATAGGTACTTATTCTAAGAAAAGGCTCTATAAAATGAGTTATATATTACACAACCCCGTGAGACGCAAATATGAAATAACTCCTCGTCATTTATCTTATTCCGTGATTACCTTGAAACGTCTACCCCTTCTAGAGCGTATATATAGTTACCTACATAGACCTAAAACACAAAATAGTACAGAAGTCAATCACATGTATGTACTTCACTTTTCATACCTACGCTCGGCGCTCGCGCTAGGGATGGCGGTGGCTCGCCGCGCCGTGCAGTAGGTACCTACTTATCATAACTATAGTGCGGAAGATAACCGTATTTTTTTATCATCAATGGATACGTAAATACAAACATACCTACATAGACTGCTAAAACCATAATCCTTCCTATGGTATCGAAATAATTTTATCGCAGTTATAATATTAAAATAATTATATAACAAAATTTTAAAGGCTCAAAAAATTCGGTTATGTTACATTTACATCTTCTTCATTAGATTATTGTAAACAAGCAAACCCTACCTACTCACCTCTCTGAAACAACTGGTAGCTTAAAAAACAACAAGTCACCGTTTAATGTTGAATTTAAACAACCGTCCACTGTTACAGTTATAATAACTATTTTTAGTTGCTCCATTTTATCACAAGAAAGTTCACAGACGCGTGTCTCAAGCGCATGGGACTCGCACTCGCATTACTCCGAAAGACTCCGAGACATCGTGTCGGTGAGCGGTGTCTATGTGTGCGTTGCTCGAGCGCACTTACTATGTAGATTGATTTCTGTACTTTTCTATTTTGTGCCTAAAACGTGATTCGTGTCGCCATCCACCCGCAAACATTTACCGATAGCAAGAGGTGCCCTAGTAGGTATGACACTTCGCTTTTTGTGGTAACCTTATCCGTTCGTCCCTTGAAGATTGGAGCAAACAATGTTAGATGAGACATCAATTGAGTGGTTTGTTTATGATAAAGAAAGCTAAGATATTTTATAAAGGTTTCCTAAAAGACGTAATTTGACTCTACTTTATATAGTTAGCTACAAAATAACTTAATTTGTAGTAGTTTTACTTTCGGAAATAATTGAGTCAAAATAACCGTAGTAATAGAAATACCTACCATAGTTATTTCGAACCTTCGGTAAGTCTAAAACAACCATCTCGAAAGGTCACTCTACTGAGATAGGGAAATTGTGTAGGGGGTATTACTACATTAAAAAAATAACGCCCAATGATCACATACTCCTGGCTCCTTACTAGGATTCCCTGTATCTAGGGACGCAGGTACTACAAGGACCAGCATATTATGGTCCCACAACAATCAGACTTAGAACATATATTTGCGCTTTTTTTCTGAGCACAAATACTTGTCCTCTCGCGGGAATCTACCCCACTGCCTCCGGGTTATGAGCCGACCTGACCACAGAAGCTTTGAACTTTTAAAGGTTTTTAAGAGTCATAATTTGACTCTACTTTTCAGATAAACTTATAATACCCCTCTGTTTGGATCGGGGGTTAGTAATGAACGCTATAGGTACCCAATTTTTTTATTTGCCGGAGTAAACTGACAGATTGAAATGTCATTTGTAAAAATAATGTTGCCATCTTATAAACCATAGCGATGAATCTAATTCAGCTCCTATAGTTCAAAAGAGCGGAACTGTATCTAATTTGCCACTACAACAATGGCACTTTGTTTAGTTTGACATACTCTCGCCAACAACTTTTTGGTTTGGGCCTAGACATAAAGACGATACTTCTGATTTTGAATAAAATGTTAAGTAATGAAATAGATAACTTGATTTTTTTTTAATTTCGCAATTTTTATTTAATTATATTACATTTTTTCACATGCTACTTATTAATGTAAATCACAGTCAGGCAGGAATTAAATTTTTAGGGAATGTTTTGAATATAAAAGAATGGAAGAGATCGCTAAACTGAAATGCATCAGTGAACTGTATCTTTTTCACCCAGTACTATTTATTTTTCATAAAAAAGTGGCAACACTCGTAATGTCAGTTTACTCCGTCTAATTAGACAATGTACTATAGCTATGATCGTAATCATCATTGAGCACAATAAATCATAAATCTCAGTTGTTTTCGCAAGACAATAGTCGTTATATTATGTACGATAGCTCACGGGCGCCTTAAAGATTCCTTTATCAGTTTGGATTCATATCCATACTGATAAAGAAATCTTTAAGGCAAACTAAAGGAAAAAAATAAGGGAAAGGAATCTTTTTCTTTCTTTCATGGAAGAAGAGCAAATCCATTACCGCACCCATCAGGTTCCTTGGAATGGTTTTATCTGGCAATACCTATTTTAATAGGAAAATGTAATGAAAAATCTACGTTCGACAAAAAACCCTGTAAAAAGCGTCATAAAAGCATGAAAATTATTCCACATCGCTCGAACCGACCGACACTGAGTGACAACGCTTCTACGTACATTTTGCATAATTCATTTTAAACCATTTGAGATTTTGTGAAAAGCAGAGATTTTGACCGGGTTTTTCAGTGATTTTATTTTAAATGAATTACGTTTTTTATTACGAGAAGGAAATATTTTACTGAAAATAGAGCTCTAATGAAGTATAATATGTGGACCAGAAGCAGCCCACGGTTTTACCTGCGTTTCTTCATACAATGCTTTGCAACCCATTTGACATTTAGAGGTTGAATTTTGAAAAACTCTTCTATTTTGAAAAAAATGGAAACACCCGTCCCTGTACATCTAACGGCTATGGGCTGTATGTTGTCTGTCAGTCAGTCAGTCAGTCACTCAGGATAGGTCATGATTATCATAATCATCAATGGGTAGTTCCCGTCTGTAATGTTCTACTATTTGTTCTACTAGTAGAACAAGTAGGAAAAAAATCACGTCTGTTCTACTAATAGAACAAGTAGGAAAAATAAGTCTTAGTTGTTCTACCAACACAAAAAGTGATAAAAAAAACATGTAATCTGTTCTACCAATAGAACAAGCAGGAAAAATAATTCTCGGTTGTTCTATCAGCCTGAAGACGTCCACTGCTGAACATAGGCCTCCAACAGAGAGCGCCACTTTGAGCGGCTGCAGAATCCTCAGGATAAGTAAAGACTTTTAATTAATAGGTATAGATTAGGAAACTCCTATTTTTAAAACAAAGAAAGGCTTTTTTAAACACTATTTTTTCTTAATTTGCTTTTAAAGAGATCTAAACATAAATAAATTAGCGGGTTTGATTCTAACGAGCACGTCATTTAGATATCTCTTTACCTAACATCGAAACATTCAGAAACAAAAAAGAATTTCTCTCGCAAATCAACACTCATGCATCACCCATTCGTATGAAAATTAGATTTTTATATCCATTGTATGTGTCTTGACAAACCCTTCATCAGTCAAGCAATCTCATCTTGTCAAAACATCGTACCACTCAGATATTTATGAACGAGCCCAAAGGGTAGGTATCACTCTCACAACCTTCATGAACCTTACAAGCATCTGTGTTAGAATAAACTAGATGGAGGTTTTGAATCATAATTTTGTGCATTGTGTGTCACGCAATGGATGCTATACAAATGAAAGACACTACACATCCACCCACACACCTGACCTAACAGACCTGAGGTTTCTGGGAAAAGACCAGGTTAAGCACACTGAAAAGTAAACCGTCCACCATTTATTTCAGCAGGCAACAAGCTTATAAAATAAAAATGTATATATTTTAAGATGTGATTTGATTTGATTTGTCACGCACAGAATTCACCCTATTTACATGATGTGTCACATAACTTCTCGGATCTTGCAGTACATTACACCTCTAGGCCGAAAATCCTCCTTGGCACAGATTGGTAGTAGGAACTAGTACGTCAAAAGATTTAAAAAGCAAGCCTTGTACCGATTGCTGCAATGTAACAATCGCTCATTGTACGAAGAGATAGTTTTTGTAAATAGAGAATTGTACAAATTGAGCATTTTGCGAATGGCGATGCTTTCTCTGCTAGTATTATAAACTATGCAGTATGGAGATCAGTGCTTCAGAAGCAGATATGCCATACTGTATTGTAAAGAACGGTGCTCATACTTCGTTTTAATAGTTACAAGGATATCGTTATTAGTAATCCTGACGAGGTTATTTCATATTGCCTAGATTGCTACATCTTTCGCCTGTTCTTACGCCGGGACCGCAGCATAGCAGGGCTAGTAATATAGGTATTAAAGAATTAAATAATTGTAAGTATAGGTAGTATACGCATTGCTAATAGGGTTCACTCAAATCCAGACGCTTACCTATGTATATTCCACGTGACCAAAATGCTGGTACTTATTTGGCTCAAGGAATCAGCATTGCAATTCAACGAGACAATGCTGCCAGCATGCTGGGTACGCTACCTACCGGTAGTGGGCTGGTACATTTGGACTGTCATATGCCATCGCGGCTAGTATACAGTCTAAAATGTTCTTTGCAGTAGATAGTGTAGTTATAGTTTATTAGTTTTTATTATTGTAGTAGTTAGTTTAAAGAATAAAGGCACATTGCCCGTTAAAAAAAATGTATATTCTATGTATGTACTATAAAAGTACCTATAGATTGCGAAATCGAGGGCCTCAAAATCGCGGCATCTCTTGCAAGTAAAAACTCACCTTGCAATTTTCTTATCCTGTTACGTGGTCGTGGCCTCGTGACCCAGAGAGTCCCGCGGGACCAGAGCTTCGTTCTGACGGATCTCTTTGCATCCCACATTCACCGTTAAATTCATTCTACGTAAACTATACAATTTGATGCTTGGATGTGATAGAAGGCAAGACAAACGATCCACCCTATCTTAAAATTATATGTATATGGGGCCCCTGCATTAGCGAGGTACACGTAACTTCAGGGCCGTAGGCAGCCTCCCCCCCCCCCCCCCCCCGAAATCAGCGCCGGTCCAAGGGTAGAGCAAGAATGTTTGAATTGACATATTTTTTTTTAAATACGACACGGTAAATATTAAAATATTAAAATTAAAATAGGCCATAGTTGAAAATAAAATACTTAGCTGTAGGTATAGCTAAAGGTAATCATTAATCATTAGTAAAATAAAATAAGCAAGTTGGCATGGCAATAGGCAGGCCACATCGCTCGTAGAAATGACAACCGATGGGGAAGAAAGGTTCTTGAGTGGCAACCGCAAGACGCAGCGTAGGCCAGCCCCCCACTAGGTGGACCGCAGATCTCGTGAAAACCACGGGGATTCAGGAGGCGCTCTCTGGAGAAGGCCTATGTTCAGCAGTAAACATCGTCATGCTGTTGATGATGATAATGAAAATAAAATTACTTTGTAGATAATAAATCAGAATAATTTTATTTTAGTTCTACTTGCGCACGTTGAGCCAAGCACCGTCATCGACGAATTGAAATCCAAGTTTCGAGAATATTCCGAATGCCTTCTCATTTTCTGGGACCACAAACCCGTACACATCATTTCCTACTTTCAAGCTCTCATTTACGACAGTCTTTATTAGAAACTCGGCGTACCCTTTTCTCCTATGACTCGTTTCACAGTGGAGGTGACACAGAAAATTGTATTCGTTTAAAAAAATCCAAGCTAGCAGTTTTTTGTCAATGGAATATAAACCATATGACAGGCCGTTAGAAGTTAGAGTAGCAAAGTAGAAATGTGAAGAGGGGTGTCGATAAAGCCATAAGTCGTCGACCTGCTTGATGTCGTCTGGATTGACCGTTGCCAAATAGGTGCCGGGAGGGCATCTGAAACAAAACAAGAAATCGTTGGACAACCTACTTGATAATCTTATAGTTATGATTGTTATCGCCTGCTACGCATTATCTTAATTTGGTAATAAGATCACTTATCGCCGTAGCTTAAGTAAAGCTTTCCCGCCGGCTAATTTATTTTATTTGGCACACAAAACAGAATATAACCAAATGCAAGAACAAGAAGAAAAAAAAAATACAATTGAGCTATATTTACTAGGTGGTAGGACTTTTCTGCAAAGTTCGTCTAGGTAGGTACCACCGCTTTGCCAGTTATTCTGCCGCCAAGCAGTAGTGTGCAAGCTCTACTGTGTTCCGGTTTGAAGGGCATTGTAGCTAGTGAAATTACTGGGCAAATGAGACTTTATGATCTGATCACTCAGTCTAGTAATCTGATTACTAAACTGGGTGATGTCTCAGGATGACGTGCGCAGTGCAGTGTCGCGCGAAACTTTATTGTTGTAAAGTTCCGGGTGACACTGCAACTGTTATGGGCGGCCGTGTCACTTAACATCAGGTGAACGACTTGCTCGTCACGTCATTCAATCACCTAAAAAAAAAAAAAAAATATTATATCCCAAATCATGTGTACACATAATGATTAACACAACTGTTATTAGAATATTTAGTAACAATAGTTAACTAAGCACATTTCTTATGGTATCGATTTGAATCTTAAATGCAAAATAATCATTCAAAGTTCCGAAATAATAGCTGAAACGTCTCTTTTAAATTTTGCTAGATTTTGGTCAAAAATTTCAAATGTGGTGTTCCTTCAGGATGTCGTTATACTGCAGACACATTCTAATCAAAGTGTTGTAGAATGAAGTATTATTAGTAAACACCTGAAGTGAGAAAATATTTAAATGAGGGTGACAAGCTCTTGACTTAATATTGAAAACTTGCGAAAGCAGAAAAGGCAAGTCAACGATAGAGTATGTAATTTTGAAAAGGCAAATGAAGTCAAAATATGTCCGTCGAGTTTTGAGAGGTAGCAGTTTAAATTTTGATAATCTTTCAGAATACGATCGAAGTTGGCGATTCAGACCAAGTCTGTGACAAAGTATATTCAAACACCGCTTTTGTACGCGTTCTATCCGATCGCTATGCACAGCGTAATGCAGAGACCAAACAGGAGCACAGTACTCAAGAACACTTCGAACCATAGCATTGTAAAGGCTTAGAAGACATCGTGGATTCCTGAAATGTTTAGTAATGCGAGAAACAAAGCCCAAGAGTTGGGTACTTTTGTTAATGATATATCATAATGATCTCGGAATGAAAGCTTTTCATCAAAATAGACTCCTAAATCTCTTACAACCGATTGCCTCTGTAGTAACTGGTCTTTAATTTTATATTTGTGTAATATTTTGTTGGCTTTAGTTGTAAAAGATACAACGAAGCACTTTTTAACGTTCAATAACATCCTGTTTCTTTGACACTATACATCAATCACATCCAAATCATGCTGGATAGCATTGGAGTCTTTGGGGTTTCTGACAATTGAATAAAGTTTGAAGTCGTCAGCATATAATAAGCAAGCACTTTTAATCGCATCAATGAGGTCATTAAAGAACGCAATGAAAAGAAGTGGTCCCAAATGAGATCCTTGCGGTACTCCTGAAGTGATTTCTACAGATGTTGACAAAAAGCCTTTAACTGAAACTAACCTGCTGAGATACGACTCAATCCACCTCAACAGATTGCCATGTACCCCGTAATACACCGCCAATTTAGTGCATAAGAGCTCATGGTTGACTTTGTCAAAGGCTTTGGAAAAATCTGTGTAAACACAGTCTACTTGCTGCCTTTTTGCAAAGGCACTGCATAAAAAGTGTTTGTACTCAAACAAGTATTGCATTGTTACAAATACGCAACTCGCACAAGTTTGCAACAGGCGTTTAAACGCAATCAATGCTGTCAAACGTCACTTTGACAGAGCAGAAAGCAATCCAGCGCTTGTCTGTCGGACAATCTATGAACTAAAAAAGGCATTGTGAGTGACGTCACGGACGTTCAAACGGCAGTGTACGCTCTTACATTTTGTGCCATATAAAATAGTAATTTTGCATAATTCGACATTAAACAGCTTCGATTTTGTGCCTAGTGGTTTGAGGCACCTGTGAGTGTGTTGGTGCGCTAAATAGCGTTTCGTACAAGTGAGTTATCCTGTGTTAATTTGTGCCAGATTGGAATTTTTAGTGCTATTATTTTCCCAATAGTGGGTATTCCGACACGATCGTTAAAAATCTTATTTCAACCGCAGCGGAATACCGCGCCATCTAGCGAGTTCACTCCGCATTAATAATAGCATTCCATAACTGGTAAGATCCAAACTTAAAATGCCCAGGAAGTGTACTGGTTGCGGTCGCTTTGCAAGTGCGGCAGAGGGCGTTAAATGCTCAACGTGTTCGACGTATTATCACCGAGCCTGCGTTAATATTTCGAGTGACGCTGCGATTGCGGCGGATTGGCTCTGTCCGGGATGCAAGGCGCAGACTCCCCGCAAGGATAACACTGAAACTCCTGTCCGGGGAGAGCGAGCTGATTATGGATTATGTACTTCACAGCAAGTCAGCCCAGCGGCTTCTTGCAGTACATGCGCTGAAATGTTGAAGGAGATGCGACTTATTAATAAAACTATGATGTCCTTTAAGAGCGATTTTAAAACTATGAGAAACGATATAAGTGTACTCCGCGATGCCGTCGAAGGCTTCGGTGGGCGAATGGATGGTATGGAGATGCGCCTGGTGAGCCTGGAGAAGAAATGTGACGAGATGCAGGCCGGACCGGATGTGAGCGGCTTCCTTTCCACCATCGAACAGCTAAAAAATCAATTGAACGACCGGGAACAAGAAGCAGTCTCTAATGATTTCGAGATTAGCGGAATTCCAGAAGAGCAGGGAGAGAATGCTGTTCACCTTGTTGTTAGGATTGCGGAGAAGTTGGGCGTGAACTGTGAAGAGCGCGATCTTGTTCTGGTGGAGCGTACAGGTGCACGCCGTGCGCCCTCTGAAGGTGAATCAGCGAATACACTGCGGCCGCGCCCCTTAGTGGTCCGCCTAGCTCAGAGGCGGCTGCGTGACGTATTCCTGCAGGCGGCACGCGTCCGGCGTAGCGTCACCACGGAGGGCCTAGGCCTCGCAGCTGCTCCCGCCAGATTCTATATTAATGAGCGCCTTTCCAAGCATAATAAAATGCTTTTTTTCAAGGCGCGCGAGCAAGCGCGCTCGAACGGCTGGAAGTATGCTTGGACCAGGGATGGGCGTATTTTTGTTCGTCGCGAATCGGGCAGAGCATCTTTCCGGGTGCGCTCAGAACAGGATCTCGGAAAAATTTTTGGAGGTGGTGCAACAGTCTAGTAATTTCACTAAAATGGCAAAATGGGAATACTTGTTGGTTCATAGTAGTTTTAGTTTTTATTGGTTTATTTGGTACATCTCACATTTATTGTGTAGTTTTTAAACGTAGGTTCTATAGGTCAGATAAAAACAAAATAGATAGAGTTTTTGAATATTTATTTGTCTTTTTTTACTTTATATTCACTATTTTAGAGTTTTTTGTGCGTCAAGTTTCAAAATCGATTCTTTTGATTAAATTAAATAATTTTGTAGATTTGTGTACTATTTGTGGGTTTTTTATTGCATTGGTGTCAACGATTACTGTTTACGACAACAATCATTATAATATTATAGAGTTGTGTACTATTTGTGTTTGTTTTTATGTATTGGTGTCAGCGGTTACGTCATCATTGTGTGTAAAGTGTCCTCATCGTTATTTTGAGCATTTAACATTTTATTTATAATGGCTGCCATAAACTTAAGAGTTGGAGTATATAATGCAGGTTCCCTCGGTACCAACCATGACAACATAATTTCGTCTGTTATTCGGTCCGGTCTGGACATTCTTGCGCTCAATGAAACGTGGATGCACGCGGGCGAGGAGGGGCGCGGCCCCGCCATCCCGGGCTACCGGCTGAGGCACACGCCGCGGCCGCGCACGCTCCGCTCGCGCGGTGGCGGCGTGGGTTTCTACCTCAAACGCGGGGTCACCGCGCGGACCTGGCGCCACCCGGTGGACCCACTACACAGCACAGTTGAGCAAATGTGGCTTATGGTGAACCTCAACGGCAGAAAACTGGCTATCGGCACGGCATATAGGCCGTCCTGGGTGAATGTTGATTTATTCCTTGACGCAATCACTGATTCAATTAGTTCAATTCCTAAATATGACAACCTGATTCTTTTAGGTGACTTTAATATCAATTATTTAAATACCACCGACAGCAATACACTCAAATTAAAAACTTTTTTATCGTGTTTCAAACTGGACCAGTTGGTCACTGAACCGTCTCACTTCACTGATACTAGTCAAACATTATTAGATTTGGTTTGTACTGATTTGCGCGCAAAAAAAATTACTTTAGAATTAGTAGGTACGCTTTATGGTCACTGCCTTGTAGTCTGTGAGTTTTTTATCAAGCGAGTAAAACCCGCTCCACGCACTGTTACTTGCAGACCGAAAAACAATATCTGCATTGCTGATTTTGAAAAGGATTTGCAGACCGTTAGGTGGGATCTTATGACTCAACTTTCTAATATTAATGTAATGGTAGCCGATTTCAACAATGTTATCATTACGCTCTTCGATTGTCATGCTCCAGTCAGGTCATTGGTTATTAAAGAGTCTTCGTACCCATGGATCACAGATACTATAAAGGTTATGATGAGACTGCGCGACGAGGCCGCCGCAGAGTATCACAAACTTAAAACAGAGGGTAAGAAAAAGTACTACAAGTCACTGAAATCTACAGTTAGTAAAGCTCTTTTTTACGAAAAATCCGCATATTTTAAACAAAATATAAACAATAACATGCGAGACCCCAAACAGCTTTGGAAGAATATTAAGCAAACATTACTACCTAGTAACGATTTTGAACTGCCATCTTTTTTTAACAACGCGGACGTTATAAATGATCACTTTTTAAACCTACCCGACAGTGTTGACATTTCCATCTCTCAATTATCTTTTTTTGAGTATCATAAGTTCAGTGACGCAGTATTTCACATTGAACAGGTCAGTCAGGACCGTCTGATTAAACTAATCAGAAGTTTAAAATCTAATGCCTTAGGTTGCGATGGTATTAGTCTGGATATGTTGCTAATGACGTTCCCATACACGATAGATATTATTCAGGCTATGATTAATACCTCCATCTCTACGAAAACGTTTCCTGATCTATGGAAGTTAGCGATAGTGCGTCCTTTACCTAAACATTCTAATCCTGCAGAATTAAAAGATCTTAGGCCTATCAGTATTTTGCCTTGTCTGTCTAAAGTTCTGGAAAAAGCTGTAAGTGTACAATTAACCGAATTTCTCGAAAAAAACAATGTTCTACCCGAAATGCAGTCTGGATTTAGAAAAGGTCGAAGTACCACTACCGCTTTGTTGGACGTCACTGACAATATACTTAGCGCTCTCGACAAGGGAATGTGTACAATATTAGTTTTATTAGATTTTTCCAGGGCGTTTGATTCTCTAAATATTAATCTTCTTTTGTCAAAATTAAGTTATTACGGCTTCGATTTTGAAGCTGTACAATGGTTCGATAGTTACCTTAGAGATCGTTGGCAATATTTTTTTTTTTTTTTTTTTTTTTATGTGATTGAATGACGTGACGAGCTAGTCGTTCACCTGATGTTAAGTGACACGGCCGCCCATAACAGTTGCAGTGTCACCCGGAACTTTAAAACAATAGTTTCGCGCGACACTGCACTGCGCACGTCATCCTGAGACATCACCCAGTCTAATAATCAAATTACTAGACTGAGTGATCAGATCATAAAGTCTCATTTGCCCAGTAATTTCACTAGCTACAATGCCCTTCAAACCGGAACACAGTAGTGCTTGCACACTACTGCTTGGCGGCAGAATAACTGGCAAAGCGGTGGTACCTACCTAGACGAACTTTGCAGAAAAGTCCTACCACCTAGTAAAAGCAATATGTGAGCATCGGTAATTCTGATGGTACCTCATTAGTATCGAAGCAGTTAGTAGTTAATAAGGGAGTGCCTCAAGGCTCCATTTTAGGTCCAATTCTTTTTATATTGTACTCTGCTGACATTGTAAAGCACATACGTAATAGCAAGGTCCATATATATGCAGATGATTTGCAAGTTTACATCTCTTGTAAGCCTCAAGACGTCGATGATGCTATAAATAAGCTTAATGAGGATCTCGCCAGAGTGGCCGCATGGTCTACAAGTAACTGTCTGTTGTTGAATCCTAACAAAACGAAATATCTAATTTTTGGTAGCAAACATCGGGTCGCTAGTCTCAACCCGTCGATAAGTGTCACACTTCTGGGCGAACCCATTGAGCGTGTGTACGAAGCGCGTAATCTGGGCCTCCACATGGATTGTGAATTGCGGTACGAAAAACATGTGGCAAATTGTGTAAGAAGTTGCTTTTATAAATTAAAAATACTGTACAAAATGAGACCCTATTTGAAAGAGAACTTGCGTGTTCAATTGGTTGAATCACTGGTTTTATCGAGATTAAATTACATGGACACGGTTTTCGGTCCGAGACTACTCGCTAAAACTCAAAAGCTGGTACAACGAGTGCAGAATGCTTGTGCCAGATTTTGTTTTGACATTCCCTTGAGGTCACATGTGACCCCATTCCTTAATAGGAATCGGTTGTTGAAAATGAGACACCGCCGTAAGCTACATTTGGCATGTCTCTTGTTCGGTGTCATAAAGTATCAAACACCGTCATATCTATACGATAAGTTGACATGGTTGGCGAGACGTAAGCCTCAAGGGTCCCGCCAATGTTCGATGCAGCTCGCGACTGAGAGGCACTTCTCAGCCGCCTTTAGAGGTAGCTTCCGATATGCTGCGTCGAAGTGCTGGAACAATATTCCCCCACCGATAAGGAACCTGCATAGTTTGCATAGTTTCAGAAATAAAATAAAAGAATTTATTTACGCACACCAAAAAAGAGAGGAACTACTCGTGCATGACACTAGTGCAATATAGCTTACACACATACCTACATATTACTACTTAGTTGCGCCTCGTGGTTTCACCAGTAGTGACCATGCCACAAGAACCACTAAGCTTACCTCTGTAAATGTGGCATATTTTGCTGTTTATTACTTGGGAAATTCATCCCCCGTAAAATGTGTTACCTATAAGTTTATATATGTATAAAGTTATATTTATATTTTATGATAATGTGCGTGCGCTGCCTTTTTGTTGAAGGCGTGCGTGATGTCACTTGCCGGTGCCAACGGAAGACCAGCGCTGGTTGCTTGCAACTAGCATTTTGCTGAGTTGGAGCCGGGTTGTGGCAAACACTATTAGCTTTTTATAAAATTTGTTTTAGTTGCATTGGTGTTTGACACAAATAATAAATTTCATTTCATTTCATTTCATTTCATTTCATTTCATTTCATTTCATTGTTTTGTTTGCATCTATTGCTGTTCTGTTGCTAGTGGCGCTATGCATTCAGTGGCAAGCGAGCAACAGGCGCGTGACTTACGATTTACAGTGACACCTTGCGACCCATTGCTAAGTGTTTACTGTCGCTTTGCTACTGCTGCTGCTTTGGTACTGCTGTTACAACTTTGACATAATACGACAGCTGGCGTAATGAAAATATTTTAGGTATGTGGTATTGGCTTTAGGGACGGATGGATGCGGGTTCAAATCTCGTTTGTGATTCAATTTTTCCTACAAAAATTAATCTGTTGATAATCGTATGTAAAATTATAAATTAGAAAGTAATGTGTGATAGCGTGGTTTCATGGATGTACGTCCATGCGTGGTATGCACTACCTATGTTTAGCCTGAAATACTGAAATGGCTGAACGGATTTAGATGAAATTGCTACTTGTACATTTATATGTATTTATAACGAATGACTCTAAGCATTCTTACTGCACGCGAAACAGGAATAAAATGGCACCCATTCAGAGATCACTCACGAAGTCCTCTAAATTAACACATGTCATGGGTCCCATTGTATATAACAAGTTGCCGGACGCTATCGTCTCAGCGCCCAGCTTGAAATGCTTCAAGTATAAGTAAACTAAAATGATGGCTTATTGAGCAATCTTTCTATAGTTACGACGAATTCTTACAATGCACTGTGACATTATAATAAATCATAATAATAGTAATTAATATAGCTTCTGATATTATGCGACATTTTAATGATTATTATTTTTTCTAATGCAATTATTATTGACGAATTATTGAATTTTTTTTTGTATTATTATTGTTTATTTGTATGTAATGTAGTATACAATGTATATACTACAATAATTACGACGTATGTTAAATAAGAATTTAATGTCAATACATTAGTTGCTTGTATGATAATTTTTTTCCAGACGTGTAAACTGACATTTATGAATAAATTGATTATTGATTATAGGTCATAGAGTAACTTGGAAACATTTTTTACCCTTATTTTTTTCCCCTTTTATTTTTAAATGTGCGTGCCCAAGGGGACAAGGAGGGGGGGGGGGGGGTACATATGGAACAGGGACCAAAACAGGGTTTCCTAGTCTGAGGTGCTAATAGGTTCTGTCAGTCCAAAAGTTGTCTGAATACCGCGGGCTGTCTTTAGTGTAATCATAAACCAATACTTTCTTTCTTTCTTTCTTTCACGTAAACCATTGACCACTGAATATCCAAAGATAAAGGTTATTCTTACTTCACATCATCCTATGGTTTTGCACTTTTGTCCATAAAGACCAATTTTAGTCCCCATAGATTAAACATTCCGAATTCCATCCTTGATTTCACTTTTTCCATGAGTCGTATAATCACTGATGATGCCATATCGATACAAAGTTTTTTATTCCAGTCAATGAGTTTAGTCTTAACCAAAGCTTCTTCCAGCATACTTGTGTCTTCGCTGATGGAGAATATGATGCACTCTTCGCCGTCCTGAAAAAGTAGGTACAATATTATAGTTTCTAAATTTACGAGCCTAATGAACTTTGGCGATAACTTAGGTTTTCCTAATGTTTTGACAATTGTATTGCGTTTCAAAAGTTTCAATAGCGCCTGGAATATATATCATAGTAAGATAATGGCACGTATAAATAGCAGTTAGTAACTGCTATATCATCGTCTTCTATTACAGGCCATGTTGAGGATTTTCAAGACCCTTTTTTCTCATGGCTACTTATATAAAAATAAGAGTTTTTTTATTTATTTATGGACCTTCAACAGTACTACATGATTTACAAATGTAATAAAAATCATAGCTTACATGAGTTACACGAAAGGTTTTGAATCACATCGTCGCTCGTATGACTAAAGCTCCTATCTCACTTTTTGGCTGTTTTTAGTTAGGACCGCTATGTTAGTCAACGCAAAATTCTCTATCTATCTGACTAATCGTTGTACCTCTTAACATTTTGGATCACAAGATAATTAATTATTAATTAATTAATTATTATTACAATTAAACTTCATAATATTCAATTACCTATTGCAACCTCAAAATGAGGCTGATTAAGTAGTTTTTTATTGTTAGGTACTTGGTAAAGTTATGGTGTTGTGTTGAATTAAATACAGTATTGGGGGTAATAATGAAGGCTTTAGTTTTAGTTTTAGATAATTTTAAAAATATTTAAATTTAAGTGACAGTTCTAAACTAAATAGAACACAGATTAGAGAAAAAAACAATAAATAGAACGATTCCGGCTTTACTTTCATACACCATTGAACTCACAGATGAAAAAAAAACTACTATGTCGCTATAATCCACAGACCTAGAATTTTTTCGATGCAATAATCAGTGGTAGACCTACATCGATTTTAGTAAAAAGGTAACATTTCAGTACCTAGCGGGTTTTTTCTTATATACTCCTTGTAACAATCTGTCGTGACGTCGTCTGTGATCGTAACAAATTATATACTCTTTGATCGTAACATCTATTTGTCAAATAATGTTTTGAATTCAAATATCAATTAATTTTCGCGGAAACGTGAAGAAATTACGGAAGTATGTACAACGGCTGGCAAGAAGGGGGATCTAAGAACAAACAAATTGCCTCTGGCTGAACGTCTGCCAACAATGAAGACCCCGTCATACATACATCATCTTCGTCGTCCAGCCTGGCTCAGCCGAAGTGGGAGTAACACAACAGTCCCAAAACAACTCATAACTCCGCCACCGTTACGTACCTATAACGATAGACCATCACACGCAAAGAATTTGACCAGTTTACTGATTGATGATTATGACCTTTGATTTTATATCAAAGAGTTTAATGCTGTCGGTGGTAGGTATTGGACGTTGGATAATAGATGCAGAGTTTTAGCCTTTTTTATTCTGCTCACTCAAACAAAAACCTCCTACACCCATAATTATATGAAAAGCAAGAAGAGAAAGGTAGCTTTTTCATTTAGAGCCTACAGGCTGGTTCGGTCCCGTACCAGCCACGCAGGCATCAGTGGTGGAGAATGGAAGGAACTTACCTACAGGAAGTCATAGTGAAATTGGCTGAAGCTATGCATGTGGCGGATCAACAGATAGCAGCAGCCACAGAATTCGCCCTATTTACATAAGTCTTTGGCAGCAGCCTTATAAACCCCTATCACGATTATAGTAGCTGGTGTTAGTGATAGCTAGCAAACATAGTTTGATACTTGGAAGAATTCAGGCCAAAGCAAAATGCTACTTAGGAGGTAGTTTAAAAATGAATTAAATTTATTTGTTTGTTTTGAAGTGCAGTGCTACTCATAATGATTACAACTGCTACCTAAGTGCAACAATTATTATATAATAAAACTTTTGAAATTTATCTACTTTGTATTATTTATAAGCCTTGTTGTTTTTTGAAATAAAATATGGACACGAATTCAAAATATCAAATTTCTTTCTTTTTTGTGTGGAAGTTGAACAGAAGTATTGGTGTCAACTGCTTTTACAAGTAAATATACAAAACTACATAGAAAAAACTCACTTAGAATTTTAAGTTATTTTTAGGAAGGATCCAAAATGGTACTTGTTAAAATATACTAAAAACCAACTTAAAATTTTAAATGACAGTACTAAAAGTTTTTATGTCACTTAAAATGTGCCTTCAAATTAGCACATTCACCTAAAATCCTAAATTGATCAGATTTCGTTCAAATCATTCATTCATTTCGATTAAAATTTGAGTTTGAAGTTACTAAAATGACATAAAGTGGTGCCTTTAAATTACCATTTAGTTTTAAGTTTTTTAATGAGTCCTAAAACTAAAACTAAAGCCTTCAAAATTGGCCTCATTGTAGCATTAAACTTACTAAAACTTACTAAAAAAAAAAAAACTAATAAAGCATTAAGAACATAAATTTTGTATATTTATTTCCATACTTAGTCTAAAAAAGTCGTAACTAAAAACAAACAGCTTATTTTAAATAAAACAAAGTTTTCACTAAGTGACCTATCTGTTTTAATTAATCAAAACAGGTATTTAGAATGCAAACAGGTTAAAAGTTTCAACGTGTAATTAAAGTACTTGAAATTATCTACAAAAGCATATAAAAATAAATATGCTGAACTTGCGAGGAACGAAACTATCTGAAAGTTAGAAATGTCAAAACCTTAAAACGCGTTTTCTGAACAATGGACAAAAATGAAATAGGACCTTTAGTCATACGTGCGACGACATGTAGTCCTAATTACAGAATGGCCAGAATCCTATAGTAAAAAAACCTTACAGTAAAAATAAATACATATTTAAAAAGACAAAGAATACAAACAATAGATAAACAAAAAATAGGTACCTACTGTAATGAGCCCATATCAAACTGATAGGTATTTATTGTTCTCGAAGTAGGTACCTAGAGATAGTAGTTTCGTGAGAAACGACTCAGAACATCTGCACACAGTTGTAATGAAATGACCTGGGAGGATCATTTCACCACACTACCAATCAGCCTATGTGGGCCCTGAGGTGGTTCCTATCTTATATCAAAGGAAGTAACTAATAAAATCAGAGATTAATTCGACTCTATAATAAAATTGAAAATGTCTTTGCCACTGCACTTGGGAAATCGACGGGAACGATGGAGGATTTTAGTATTTATGTTTTAGAAAAGCCAAGATTTTGGAACTTAGGGGTTAAGTCACAGAATTCGCCCTATTTACTAAGTCTATGGGTTAAGGTAAGTCTGGGTAAGTCATACAACCGTTTCCTTATATGTTTTATCAGGTTCCAGACACAGTTCTGCAACAAACAACAATTCCTCCAAGAGTCCTCGGTCCTTGGAGAATGCCACCACCGGATTACAACAAAATATACGCGCTGCTCTGGTGTCTGCCTTTGCGGAATGGTCAATCCAAGACCGCTCAGTCTTTGGAGATGGGTTTTCGACAAGTAATCTTTGGCAATCCGCTCAAATGTTACTTTTTATACTTCTTCTTATTTGTTTTTGTCAGGTCACGAGCTTCTCTCTCCAGCCTTGACCCAGGAATCCTTCCGATTTTCTTGCCTTGTCAATTTTTTTTTTAAATTTAAATTTCGAATTTCGTCGTCTCCTGTGCTTGCCGAAACCAAGAAGATCTTATAAATAAATACAGAGATATATAAAAACAGATTGGCTGATGAATTATAAATGACCATGAAAGGAAAACGCAAATACCTAAATCTGAATTATACTACACAGGGGCTAAGGTCGTAAGAGTGACTCGAAACACAAATTCTTTGAATGTTAAACATGTGCTAACGGATACCCAAGAGAAATCGACGAAGCACTTAGAAACAAAAGACTTTGACAAATTTATTGACTAATCGTTTCTGCAAAACCTTTTCAATAGCAAACGAAACCCTTGTGTTTTCGTCAACTATCGTCTTTGGGTTTTACGCCTGCACGTGCATGGATACCACAGAGATGTTGGGTGGTTAAAGTATTTCATAGCATCATATGTAGTTATAAATGCATGTAGATCACTATACCTATATAGATAGGTATAGTGATCTACATGCATTTATTTTCACGTCTGCTATAAAGTTTAATTATTAATTAAACTTTATAGCAGACGTGAAGGCCACACGTATGTTTAAAATAATTATTACTCAGGAGTTTGTAATGTTCACGAAACGTGATTTCTTATCATGGATGTTTGCGATAATAATGTTTTTGTCCCATTTACTAGCAAAAGTAAGGCATAAATATATTAACGGTAATATATCCTTATTGAAATCAGGATAAAAAGTTAGTATGAACTGAGAGTATTTCACCAAACAAATATGATTACCTAGTAAATCATACATGCCAATACATATAATATTATGTACATCAATCTTTCGGAGTTAACTAAATCTACAAAGAACAAAGCGTCACAAGTAACTATCTGTATGTATATTACGTGAGTTATATACACCTATTTTAATTGTTTCAAAGGTTGGATGGAAACTACTAGCGCTATCTATTTGGGGAAGAACCGTATGCGTTTGCGCGGACGTACATTTGAAATCCTAGCCTAGCCAATCAACGACAGATCGAGATTTTTTCTAAGGAAACGACTACCAACGACGGTGGGGTTGGAAAGATGACAGCCAGGGACAGTTAGTGGGGATTTACCCGGGAACCAAACCGGAAGTTTTAAGTTTAACAAGATCAACTTGCGATCTAAGTATTATGATGTGATGTGATAGGGCCGATAATTGAGCGGACAATGGTTCCCATAATATCAGGGGCTTCCAGATAAAAGTTAAGTTATAGGAAAATACCTATGCTAGATTCTGAACTATTTATTAAAACTAAAAGGCTCTAGTGTAGTACCTTTTGAATATCTGTCCATAATTATTTTGATTATTATATAATTGGTACAAACATCAACTTTATTCAACAAATCTATTCACATTCATTCTGGATCTAACCTAATACTGATGGTTTTGTTGTTTATTTATTTCTCCTTGTGTACCCGATATATAAATACGTATATATTTATTATTAAATTATTAATAGTTAAGTGCAATAATATCAATCAGGATATACGAAAAATTAAATAACTGATTTTAACTATTTTTAGTTAAAATCAGTTATTTAATTTAATAATTTAATAATAATTATAGACGTAATGCTGTTCGGAGAAAATTCCGAACAGCATTGCTCCTGTAAACTATATAAATGTGTCGAGGAAAAACTGAATAAAGTACATTATGCATTTTATTCACTCTCTAAGTAATTCACTATTTCATTTAGTCATTTTTTGCTGAGTTACCTAATTTTCCTTCGCCACTTTTTTATAAATAGTTCAATATTAATTTTTCCATCCATTTTATGGCGTCTTGCAATGATTTTTGTTGAATATTTTTTTGATAAATTAATATAGTCAAAATTTAGAAATACAGAAAGATGCGGCTTAAATTGGACATTCTGGAAATCTAATAAAGTCGACTTCGCAAAATGTGTTAGTTATTTAGTTTTCCAACTACGGTGACGATATAAATGAATATATTATACTCCCGCTTCCAAAAAGCCAGCCTTTTGCAGTCTTCTTGCAAAGGCTCTATAACCACCGAGCCATTTTAGAAAATTTAAAATTTCATATAAAATATTTTTTTTTTTAGTGGCCTTTTTTGTAATTTAACTTACGTATAATATCTATTGTATTAGCTGTTGATCTTCTCTTCAATAAATAAATAAATAAAATTTCAATTTCCTTTGTTGTGTAGGGGAAGTTCGAGGGTCGAAGTTCATCTGATTTTATCAACTTTCCTGAGGCGTTTTATAAGGGAAGCGATTGATAATTGACAGTTCAATTTAAGTATCTGCTTGAACTGAAAAGTCAAATATTACGCAACAGTGGAGGCATTACACCAAAAATTATATAATATATTGTTATCTATTGTTTCTGTGTTATTTTGCTGTTTTTGTGATTTCTCTCTCTTTTTGTGTTTTCTGTTTTAATGTGTGTGTTTATTTTGTATTAAATGTTAACCGAATTTCCATTTTAATCATGTTTTTCACTTCACGCAATTCCTAAATTGCCTAGCAAGTCACTGTACTAATAGCATCTAGCTGAATTGCAGGGTTGGATAGAAGCGAAAGGTTGAGCATTAACATATAATGACATCATTTTATAGCTTTATTTGATTATCTGGCTATAATTTACTTAAAAGGAATTTCTAGGATTTCTGTCCCTTGGTACTTGCAATTGATATAGCGACGGCTATAAAAATGATCTAGAGGCCTCTATAATCTAAACACAAAACATAATATCAGCATAACTTCATAAAAGTGCACAAAACTACGCGACAAAGATCACTCGCATCGGATCTTAAATCCGCTTGCCCAAGCACCAAAGTACGAAGCTAACAAAAGAAGATCACGCAGTGTCAACTTTTAACTCTTATTAGGAACGAGGGCTGACTGGTTCTGGATGGATCAATCCATTTGATATTTTATTTAGATTCCAAGTCTTTCCTAAAGGCATGAGCCGGTTATGTGTCTGTACTTTTCTAGTCAATTCACGTGTGATTGCTCTAGGACAGACCCCCAAGAACTAAGGTTTGTCTGGAAGGAGTAGACTTCATGACACCTTGAATTACTATTATTAACTTAAAGACTCTATAATAATTTTGAAATACAATTATTTACTCATAGAGCCAGGACAACAGTTTGTTAAAATTAAATAAGGATAGGAATTCACACCATATCCTATATTCTGCCAGGTGTTACGGAGGCCACAACACTCCGGTGTTACAACTACAGTTCTCTATACATTAGATTATCAAATCGTATCTATTAATAGCCTTTAAAGTGGAACGTTTCACTAGCGCGGCAAATTCAAATTTTCTTGCGTTCTCTTGCCAATAATAGCTTAATTACTCAACGTGATTACATGAAAACTAATTTTGCGCAAATAAATAGCATGTATCAATAAATTACAATTAAAAGTATCACATACTTATCATTGGTTTAGCGACAAATGGCAATAGACTGAAAAACTAAGACGAAATTTGTTTATTGCCATTCGTCGCTAAACCAATGATATCTAGGAGATACTTTTAATCGTAATTTGTTAATACATTCTATTTATTTTCGGTAAATCAGTTTTAATGTAATTACGTTCAGTAATTAAGCTATTATTGGCAAGAAAGAACGCAAGAAAATTTAAATTTGCCGCGCTAGTGAAACGTTCCACCTTAATATAAGAAACAGTAAGTCGGCAGGAGGAAGCAGACAAGGGAGGCCGAAGGAGGTCCATATCAGTACCTACACAGCAGCACAGCACAGACAACGCATTTTGCATGGACCATAGTTACATATAAGCTAAAAGTCATAGAATAATTAGGTAATGAAATGTATTCATTACCTAATTATTCTATGACTTTTAGCTTAATATGATTATGATTTATACACTCGCTCAAAGTAAGAAACCAACATTATAAAGCATCATAAAAACCAACAAGGGATATGTAACGCTAGTTTACAAACTAGCCGTGATTGAAATGTTGCCTGAGTTAAAATTATAAAAACATAATTTTTATCATCGTTTACTTCTTATTCAACTGACTCCAGTAAAGGAAAAGGTACTCAATCAGAAGTCTTTATTAGATATTTTTTTGTTTTTTTGCCATTTATTATCCGATTAGGAATATTTTTTTATTTTTTAAATGGCCTGATAGCTCAGTTGGTAGCAGCCCTGCCTTCTGAACTGTAGGTTGTGGGTTCGATTCCTACCCAGGACAATTATACATTTGTGTGATGAATATAGGTGTTTGTTCTGGGTCCGAGTGTCATATATTATAGTAGGTATTCTATGTACCTATGTATTAACAAACAAAAAGTATCTTTGTATTCTATCAGTGATCTGGTTCCCATACCACAAGCTTTGATTAGTTTGGGCCTGGATGGCGCTGTGTGAAATGTTCACAAATATCTGTTTATTTGAATGGTATTAATATTTTCAGATTAGTCTCTTAATAGTTTCATCAAAATCGGACCGTAGAAGAAAAATACATATTGCACCGACATAACTAGCTAACCCTAGAATAAAATAAGGAAGTATACCTTAACACTAGTGGCAATAAATCCATTGTCCATGTCTCCGTATGGGCAATACACTTTGAAATGAAAGGCTTCTCTGACTCGAGGATGCTTGATGTTCACGTCTAGGGCGTAATACCCGCCCACGTTCAGCGGCCATAAAGCCTTCAGCTTCTCTTGCAGTAAGCCCCATTGCTGTACGGGCAGTTCTTGAAAAACTTCCATCTGAAATTGTGTAATAGGTTCTTATAAAATGACTCAGATGTGACCTCGCGTTAGTACACCAAATATTTTATGTACAAAATGAAACAAGAATTTGCTTGCTACACAACGCTGTACGCGTTTAACCGGTATGCTATTGACTTACACACTGGCACGGTACTACCAATATTGCCATGGCATACCGGGTATGCACTGGCTACGACTGGTGACTATCCTACTGGTGCGAGAGCCCACTGCACAAATAACTATGTAAAAAAATCAGGTCTGCCAGTTCCGATCCTGCCGGGTCATGGAAATAATTGAAATTTTTTGACGTATTTTTTTTTTGTCAAAATTTCCCCGAATGAAAGTTCTGACAACAGTTAAGCATTGATTAATTACGTAAAAAAAATTGGTCTGCCATTGCGCACCCTGCCGGAGGTACCTAGCAGACCCCTAAGAATGTGCCCTACACACCCTTTACCTACCTCAGCGAATACCCCGATGAAATCTACGCCTAATAATAGCCAAGGTGACCCTGATAATAGATTAAAAGGTCTGCCAGGTCTACACTTGGCGAAACTTAGTATTTAAGGCATTTGAAGTTGGTAGAGGTGGATTATTTCCATGACCCAGCAGGATCGGAACTGGCAGACCTGTTTTTTATATGTTTAGTGTCGGTTAACGATCTAAAGATAGCCCATTGGGGTACCCGATGACGTCGGTATTTTTGCAGTGGGTTCGCGCACCATACTCCATATCACAAAGTAAATGATCGAGGGAGAAGTAAGTTAATGCAGCCTGAAAACAACTTTGTCACAATGCTATATGAATTAGCTTGGATTGCCAACGAGCCTTGAAGTGGATTACTTGTATGACTGGACCGCTTAGCATTGGGAAATCCCTCTAGCTTTACTAGTACCTATAATATATGCAGAAAACTGAAGACCGAGCTCACAGCGGCGTGCTATTGGAAGGGCCTACGTCCATCAGTTATGGACAAGGATAAACTGATGATGGTTATTATTGACAGCCTCTGTGGTGTGGTGGTTGAGCAGGTCGGCTCATGACCCGGCGACGGGTTCGATTCCCGTAACAGGACAAGTATTTGTGCCCAGGGAAAATAAGCGGAAGTACTTGTTCTGGGTCTGGGTGTTGTGGGACCATGGTCCTCGTAGTTCCTGAGTTCCTTGATACAGGGAATCCTAGTTAGGGCCCAGTTTCTATGTGTGTGATCGTAGGACGTTATTTGTTTATTATTTACTTATTTATTTGCAATCTTAAGTTTTTTACAATACTTTTATAAAAATAAAAAACAGCTTTAAAAGTTATGAAAAGATTCGTTTTCAGCTTATTAATTTAGTTATGGGTGGCGGTAACGCTTAACATCAGGTAAATGACTTGCTCGTCACGTCATTCATTGAACATTAAAGAAAAAGTATTTTTCATTTGTTTTTCATGCAGTCGCCGTGCTCGATAGCGCCACGATGTCTACTACACCTACACTAGTCAATAGCGTATTGGTAACATAATTAAACTCTTTGGTGCTGGATAGTGCGTTAATTCTAAAAATGAGGTTGGCGAACGAGAAATGAAGAAGTATTAATGGTATCTTTTAGTAGGTAGTCTGTGGTATTAATGAATTTTCACAAGAAGGCACAGGGAGTTTTGGCGGGAACGTGAAAAAGTTCACGTCGTTGCATTGTATTAGTTCACAAAACTTATGCTTTTTCTAGTGTTAATGTTTAAAATTAGTGGCATTTTACGCATTAAGTGCTGAATTACGAGTATAAGTGTGGGCAAGTGATATAATGTAGTGAAACGTGGTTTTTCGTGTTGCTTCCAAAATTCCATAGAAGCCTCTAGTAAAGTTGCCACTACTTTACTAGGGCATGACTTAGACTGGATTATGACTACCTGACTTAGACTGGACTATGACTACCCTGCTGACTGTGACTAAGACTTGACTTTACATGAAATATTTCATAATACGATGAAAAACTACAATACTTGACACTGGCTAAATACACTATGTGTGGAGCCAAAATATAAGAAAAAAAAAAAAGAAGGCACAGGCAGGCGGTTTTTCTTAATTACTCAACGTGATTACATCAAATCGATATCGATAAAATAGCGTCTCATGACTATTTTTTAAAAATAGGTACGAAAATAATACACTCACAGAGTAACCAGAGGGAACATCAGTGTATTATTTTTGTAACTATTTTTGAAAAATAGTCATGAGACGCTATTTTATCGATATCGATACTTCATTGAACAGAGTTTTATAAAAGCCTGACACCTAAAATAAACAGAGCTAATTTTCTCTAATTTGTGGGGGGATGATGGAAAGCTCAATTATCTTCGCTGTCTGGAGGAAAAAATACTAGGTACCCCTGATAACTAGAACCGACTTCTTTTGCGTCATAACTGTATGGCCCAGCTAGTTCAAGAAATAAATAATAGAGCCTAATAATTTCGTTGATATATCATTTCCATCATCATTTTATGGTTGACTAGCGGTTGAACGTCACTAAATGGTTGATATTCCATATATTAAGCACATAAAGAAAAATAATACCTATTTTAATATTACTATGCGCTCTAAAGCTTTTAACTGGGATCTTTTTTCCCTGAGTGAGTTTAAGTCGGGAGTGATTAGGTATCTTCTATAGGTAAGCGTGCTCTCGTAGACCGCATCGTCACTTATCGCCAGGTAAGATAGTGGTCAACAACGAAATTATTCCGTACTAACCTAAGCTTTATTGCCGTAACGTTATTCCAGAATGAAAAGTATAATTAATGAGAAATAAAGAGAATGTATTTTTACTAAAGTTTTATTTCAAAATAGCTATTGTAAACAACAAATTATTAATATAAGTAGGTTTGCCCTAAATACAAAGTTCATTGAAGTAGGTTTGTCAAAGGTGGTCATGACGGTTGGCAGAATCTGTGAACAAACAAAACCTTATTTAAATTCTCATTTAAAACATTGTTCATTAAAACAGTAGTAGTTTTACTTACTATTATTTGTTCTGTGTCATTATATCAAATTTCAATCATATGCCCATCTAAAGAGTTGATTAAACCTTAGAGTATAGACTAAAAGCATAGAGAGATCAATCAAAACGATATTATATTTGTACTGCTCACACGTATCGCTACGTCAGTGGCGAAGGAAAGAAACAAACATATAGTAATTAGCTACGCTTGCAAAAATCACCGTACCATTTTTTTGACTCGAGTCAACTGTTTTATCTATACAAATCTGTCAGACTCATTTACATCAAAGTGTCCACCTCATATAAAAAGTGTTCAAAAAAGTGGTACGCTTGACAGATAATGAAGTTCTCTCTATGCTTTTAGTCTATACTCTAAGGATTGAACCAGTAGGTACTACCTGTTATTGGTTAGTGTATAGTTTTCTACATATAATACATATATCGAAATTATCGATAACCCATCGACACCTGTAAAATCATCTCTAATTTCGAAATGCAAACAACTGGATAACCTTCTTGTGGATTTACGATATGTACCAAAATTCAAATTCTAATTTAATAGCAGCAATCAAATCACCCAATTCTAATCCTGCACAAAATTCTACGTATGTTTTATGTGAACGCAAATCTACTTACACACAAAAATATATCGTAAACACGAAAAGTATTTGCACCATAGAAACTGAATAATTTGTCCTGTGTAAATCTTCTTGAGTATTGGAATATGCATTCCAAACACATTACACGTCAATGTCTTTATTTTAAATAAGTATTTTGCTAAATTTATTGACTAAACACTAAAATATAATAAAAAAACCACAAAAAACATAGTTTTCTGTAACATCAACTGAAACGTCATTGTACGAGCATGCGTAGTTGCTTCTATCATTGAAGGAACTACGCATGCCCATAAGACGACTAAATAAAATGACACCGGAGAAACAAAACAATTTAAAACTTCCTGCAATTTCTTCACTTGGTAGGGTTGCAATGTTGCAAAGTTGCACCGACCCTGCCGGGCTAGGATGCGCACCGCGAGATATGTCACGCGCGAGACGACATATTTCCTCGATGTAGACAAGTTTCTCGTTTACTCTAACATGCACGCCGCGACAGAGAAGTTTGTCGTTTTATGTCGCGTAGACAAACCAATATTGCCCTTTCATGACTCCTACTGTATTTTAATGTAGCAACGTAGGTTTCGTTCATTCAATTTTACGGTTTTTTACATGAACGCGACCTTAACACTGACACTGAAAATATACTCTTTGACGAAAGATAGAAACAGTTATATATCGTTGTTTCTGTCTTTCGTAAAAGAGTATTATTATACTCTTTGACTCTTTGACTAGTATAGTAGATATCTGTGTCTTTGACAGAATCCGTCAGTTGTAAAATGAAAACAGTGAAAAAATTTTCGTAACTTTCTCTAAACATTTGGATTTAGATTGAAAATGCTAATTGCAAGCATATAAACGTAAGTAAAGTTTGAATAAGCCTAAATATCGAGACTAGCGGGTCTGTGTGTCTGCCTGCACTCGAGTATTGAGTTAGTTCTTTTGTCACAACGGAACATTCCTTTTCCATCGTAATGATATAATATTAGTCCTATTTCATCATATGAGGCATGAGGAACACTTGTAACTAGCTGGATACAAGTACAAACCTTCTATTTAAGACTACAGTCGGATACTAGACGGCATAATATTATGCTATTGTTGCATGTAAAACTTGTACTTAATTAGCTGCACTATTTTTTCAGAATAAGTACACGGAAGCAGATAAAAGTACGTTTATCAATATATTACTATGGCTCAACATCCAGTTTTCAGCTGGCACAGAATATATAATAGTACCACAGGGGAATATTGTTCACCACAAGGAGCCCGTCCACATCAGTACCTAACAATATTGCTTAGTTTATTACTTTATTTGTTCATCTAGAACACTGTAATACCTACAATTGATACCAAAATATTGTTAAACAAGACGGAAGCCTTAATATGTACCTATAAGAATTTATAAGCTATTAAATGTGATCTAAATAAAACAAGCGTTTTTAATAGATAGTATATTGTAGGTATACCTACGTATGTACCTACACAGTAATGAAAATCCTGAAAGTTCTACCCATGCATCTAGCTTGAGCTTGATCCTTATACCTATACATTTTAATCATGTGACAGGTGAGTTTCAACACGGTCTGTTCGCCGTTTGCCCCCTTCCTGATTTTGTCCATTATTTGTGCCATTCATTGATAGGATAAATACCACAGAATTCGCCCTATAAGTCTATGGTAAATACCTTTATAAAATGAAACAGTAATGTGAGATACCGCCATATTTACGATCTCTTGTTTATTTCGATTTTTTTACGTAACTACTGTATATCAAAATACCACTTTGCCTTTGGATTAGGCCTTCTCTACGTATCTCGACCTCAAAAATTACGACGAGATAATACTCGCGCCAATGTGTCAAATAAAGCTCAGACTATGGTGTGCATGTTAGCGGTTGTCGACAAAACTCGACAAAAGTTCCACAGATAGATAAACATTTGCATTATCTCTTCATTTGACAGAACGAGATGAGTTGCTTGCGCTGCCATGTTAGCACAGGTAGACGTAAAGACATATCTCTATTTTTCACGACATAAAGAGACGACAAAATTATCTCACGGCGCGCATCCTAGCCCGGCTGGTACGCATTGGTGTTCGCAAAAGTCAAATTTCGCTCCATCTGTTTAGTCAATTGTTTTTTTCTCTAATCTGTGAATACACTGATGTTCCCTCTTGCCGGGCTAGGATGCGCGCCGTGAGATAATTTTGTCGTCTCTTTATGTCGTGAAAAATAGAGATATGTCTTTACGTCTACCTGTGCTAACATGGCAGCGCAAGCAACTCATCTCGTTCTGTCAAATGAAGAGATAATGCAAATGTTTATCTATCTGTGGAACTTTTGTCGAGTTTTGTCGACAACCGCTAACATGCACACCATAGTCTGAGCTTTATTTGACACATTGGCGCGAGTATTATCTCGTCGTAATTTTTGAGGTCGAGATACGTAGAGAAGGCCTAATCCAAAGGCAAAGTGGTATTTTGATATACAGTAGTTACGTAAAAAATCGAAATAAACAAGAGATCGTAAATATGGCGGTATCTCACATTACTGTTTCATTTTATAAAGGTATTTACCATAGACTTATAGGGCGAATTCTGTGGTATTTATCCTATCAATGAATGGCACAAATAATGGACAAAATCAGGAAGGGGGCAAACGGCGAACAGACCGTGTTGAAACTCACCTGTCACATGATTAAAATGTATAGGTATAAGGATCAAGCTCAAGCTAGATGCATGGGTAGAACTTTCAGGATTTTCATTACTGTGTAGGTACATACGTAGGTATACCTACAATATACTATCTATTAAAAACGCTTGTTTTATTTAGATCACATTTAATAGCTTATAAATTCTTATAGGTACATATTAAGGCTTCCGTCTTGTTTAACAATATTTTGGTATCAATTGTAGGTATTACAGTGTTCTAGATGAACAAATAAAGTAATAAACTAAGCAATATTGTTAGGTACTGATGTGGACGGGCTCCTTGTGGTGAACAATATTCCCCTGTGGTACTATTATATATTCTGTGCCAGCTGAAAACTGGATGTTGAGCCATAGTAATATATTGATAAACGTACTTTTATCTGCTTCCGTGTACTTATTCTGAAAAAATAGTGCAGCTAATTAAGTACAAGTTTTACATGCAACAATAGCATAATATTATGCCGTCTAGTATCCGACTGTAGTCTTAAATAGAAGGTTTGTACTTGTATCCAGCTAGTTACAAGTGTTCCTCATGCCTCATATGATGAAATAGGACTAATATTATATCATTACGATGGAAAAGGAATGTTCCGTTATGACAAAAGAACTAACTCAATACTCGAGTGCAGGCAGACACACAGACCCGCTAGTCTCGATATTTAGGCTTATTCAAACTTTACTTACGTTTATATGCTTGCAATTAGCATTTTCAATCTAAATCCAAATGTTTAGAGAAAGTTACGAAATTTTTTTCACTGTTTTCATTTTACAACTGACGGATTCTGTCAAAGACACAGATATCTACTATACTAGTCAAAGAGTCAAAGAGTATAATAATACTCTTTTACGAAAGACAGAAACAACGATATATAACTGTTTCTGTCTTTCGTCAAAGAGTATATTTTCAGTGTCAGTGTTAAGGTCGCGTTCATGTAAAAAACCGTAAAATTGAATGAACGAAACCTACGTTGCTACATTAAAATACAGTAGGAGTCATGAAAGGGCAATATTGGTTTGTCTACGCGACATAAAACGACAAACTTCTCTGTCGCGGCGTGCATGTTAGAGTAAACGAGAAACTTGTCTACATCGAGGAAATATGTCGTCTCGCGCGTGACATATCTCGCGGTGCGCATCCTAGCCCGGTTGGTCGCACTGTACCTTTGCTATTTTATTTACTGTTAAGCTGTCAACCATCAACTTATTACATTTCTGGCTATTCTAGAAAGCTATTAATTCAACACGCAAATAAGCTTTTATATCTACAGGAGGATGGAAAAACCTCATTCGTAATATATGATGGCATAGTAGGACCACGAGGATATACATGTCCTCGTGGTCCTACTATCAAACAACAAAACAAATGACAAATTATTCAACCACGAGGAAACAGCAGGCAGGCCGCATCGCTCGTAGAACTGACTACATATTACTGATCTGTGGAACTGACAACCGATGGGGAAGAAACGTTCTCGAGTGGCAACCAGGAACCGGAAGACGCAGCGTAGGCCAGCCCCCCACTAGGTGGACCGCAGATCTCGTGAAAACCACGGGGATTCAGGAGGCGCTCTCTGGAGAAGGCCTATGTTCAGCAGTAAACATCGTCATGCTGTTGATGATGATAATGAAAATAAAATTACTTTGTAGATAATAAATCAGAATAATTTTATTTTAGTTCTACTTGCGCACGTTGAGCCAAGCACCGTCATCGACGAATTGAAATCCAAGTTTCGAGAATATTCCGAATGCCTTCTCATTTTCTGGGACCACAAACCCGTACACATCATTTCCTACTTTCAAGCTCTCATTTACGACAGTCTTTATTAGAAACTCGGCGTACCCTTTTCTCCTATGACTCGTTTCACAGTGGAGGTGACACAGAAAATTGTATTCGTTTAAAAAAATCCAAGCTAGCAGTTTTTTGTCAATGGAATATAAACCATATGACAGGCCGTTAGAAATTAGAGTAGCAAAGTAGAAATGTGAAGAGGGGTGTCGATAAGGCCATAAGTCGTCGACCTGCTTGATGTCGTCTGGATTGACCGCTGCCAAGTAGGTGCCGGGAGGGCATCTGAAACAAGCAATCGTTGGAAAAACCTATTTGATAATCCTATGGTTATGATTTTTTCCCCCTGTTACGCATTATCTTAATTTGGACATAAGATTAAGTAAAGCTTAAGTGAAGCTGTCCCGCTGGCTAATTACGTAACTCGCACAAGTTTGCAACAGGCATCGCAATCATTGCTGTCAAACATCACTTTGGCAGAGCAGAAGGCAATCGAGCGCTAGGTCACCGTCTATCGGACAATCGATGAACTAAAAATGGCATTAATTTGTTTGCACCTATTGCTGTGCTGTTGCTAGTGGCGCTAGTAAGGCCAAAGTGCATTCAGCCACAGGCAACCAACAGGCGGGCGACTTACGATTTCCTGTGACACCTTGCAACTGATTGCTAAGGGTTTACTGTCGCTTTGCTACTGCTGTTGCAACGTTAACATAATACGACAGCCGGCGTAACGAAAATATTCTAGATCTGTGGCCCCGGTTTTAGGGACGGATGGATGCGGGTTCAAATCCCGTTTGTGATTGATATTTTTTCTATACAAATTAATCTGTTGGTAATCGTATGTAAAATTACAAATTAGAAAGTAATGTGTGATAGCGTGGTTTCATGGATGTACGTCCATGCGTGGTTTGCACTACCTATATTTAGCCTGAAACGCTAAAATGGCTGAACGGATTTAGATGAAATTGAAATTTTGTACATTTATAGGGTATTGAGTAACCTGGAAACTATTTTGCCCTGAAAGAATGTGCGTGTCCAAGGAGATAGATATTGAACTCCTCGTGGGTTAAGGCGACGGGTAGGGCAAACAAGGTGTTTTTGGCATGTTTCCTGGCGCAATTAGAGCATGTGGAGCTCAGAATTCAATATAATTAATTAATTTAATTAATTTCATTAAGTCATTTGTAATGTCCGCAAATACAAGATTAAGAAATATACCTAGGCTCTATAAAAAAAAATAGCAAACCTCCCTCAAAAAATTCGAATGTTCCAATTTAACTGAGTTTCTATAGAATATATTTTATAAAAAAAAAAGTTAGTGTATTCCCAACCAACATTCAGATGTTCGGATGACTTCATAAAATTGAAAATAAATTAAAACCGTCAAAATCAGTTATTTTGTGCGTTGTATTTGTCATAAGCGCCGCGCTGAAGTACAGACTGAATTGATATTTAAGACTACGACGTTAAGGTCGATGTTTTTTTTGAACGGATCTTGACCTGCTCATCTGGCCCTACCTATCGCCTTAAACAGCGGGGTGCAGGCGCAGTATCTTTATAAAATGACAGACCAAAAAAGTTTTTCCCAGTCTGAGGCGCTAATAGGTTCTGTCAATCCAAAAGTTGTCTGAATACCGCGGACTGTCTTTAGTCTAATCATAAACCAGCAGTTTCTTTCTTTATTTTACGTAAACCATTGACCACTAAATATGCAAAGATAAAGGTTATTCTTACTCCACATTATCGTATGGTTTTGCACTTCTGTCCATAAAGATCATCTTTGCTCCCCATACGTTAAAAATTCCGAATTCCATCCTTGATTTCACTTTTTCCATGAGTCCTATAATCACTGATGATGCCATATCGATACAAAGTTTTTTATTCCAGTCAATGAGTTTAGTCTTAACCAAAGCTTCTTCCAGCATACTTGTGTCTTCGCTGATGGAGAATATGATGCACTCTTCGCTGTCCTGAAAAAGTAGGTACAATATTATAGTTTCTAAATTTACGAGCCTAATGAAGTTTGGCGATAACTTGGGAAAAGTTTTGACAGTTGTGTAGAATGCACTGTCACAATCACAATGCACAACAAATGTACTTATATAATAATAAATCCAATATCGGCTCTAGCGCAAACACTCGTCTTTTTCCCCGCCTCGTACGTAGTGTTGCCACACTTTGTACCTCTCCCCGCGGCCTGAGCAGTGTATCGCTTGAGACGACAGATCTAATATGACATAGATAAATAATTATAATACTTACTTATGGGAATGTCTATAGTCTATACACTACAAGTTGGATTGCGTTTTAAAAGGCTCAATAGCGCCTGGAATAAATATCATAGTAAGATACGTATAGGTAACGGTTAGTAATTGCTATATCATCGTTTATTATAGAATATGGGGATTTTCAAAACACTTTTTTCTGATGGCTGCTTTTATAAAAATAAGAAATATTATAAGGTTATAAAAATTATAAAATCATACTTTTTATCATAGTTTCATTCACTTTTCAACTGACTTCAAAAAAGGAGTAGGTATCAAGGTACACAATTCAGGAGTTTTAGTTAATTAAATTTTTGTTTTTCGCCATTTATCATCCCATTAAATTTTTTTTATTTATTTTTTAACTAGCCTGGTAGTAGCCCTTGCCTTCTGAACTGTAGGTTGTGGGTTCGATTCCTACCCAGGACAATATACATTTGTATGATGAATATAGGTTTTTGTTCTGGGTCTGGGTGTTATATTACATGTATGTATTAACAAACAAAAAGTATCTTTGTATTCTATCAGTTATCTGGTTCCCATACCACAAGCTTTGATTAGTTTGGGGCTAGATGGCGCTGTGTGAAATGTTCACAGATATCTGTTTATTTATTATAATGGATATAAAACATGGCATACTTTCAGATTAGTCTCTTAGTAGAGTCATCAAAATCGGATAGTGGAAGAAAAAACATACTGCATCTGTCATATTAAGGAAGTTTACCTTAACACTAGTGGCAATAAATCCATTGTTCATGTCTCCGTATGGACAATACAATTTGAATTGAAAGGCTTCTCTGACTCGAGGATGCTTGATGTTCACGTCTAGGGCGTAATACCCGCCCACGTTCAGCGGCCATAAAGCCTTCAGCTTCTCTTGCAGTAAGCCCCATTGTTCTACGGGCAGTTCTTGAAAAATTTCCATCTGAAATTGTGTGATAGGTTCTTATAAAACGACTCAGATGTGACCTCGCGTTAGTACACCAAATATTTTATGTAAAAAATAAAACGAGAATGTGCTTGCTTACACAACACTGCACGCGTTTTACCTGTATGCTATTGACTTACGCACTGGCACGGCACTACCAATATTGCCCTACGTGTGTCAATGGCATACCGGGCATTGACACTGGCTACGACTTGCGACTGTCCTACTCCTCTCACAAAGTAAATGATTAAGGGAGAGGTAATTTGATGCAACCTGAAAACAACTTTGTCACAATACAATATGAATTATCTTGGATTGCCAACGAGCCTTGAAGTGGTTTTTTTTTTTTTTTTTTTATGTAAACGAATGACGTGACGAGCTAGTCGTTCGCCTGGTGTTAAGCGTCACGGCCGCCCATTACAGATTGCAGTGTCACTCGGAAATCTAAATTAAAGTTTCGCGGGACACTGCGCACTGCGCACGTCATCCTGAGACATCACACAGTCTAAAAAAGATTTCCAGACTGTGAGATCAGTTCTTAAGTCTCATTTGCCCAGTAATTTCACTAGCTACAATGCCCTTCAAACCGGAACACAGTAGTGCGGATTACTTGTATGACTGGACCGTTTAGCGTTGGAAAATCCCTCCAGCTTTACTAGTATGGTTTCTTATAAGACATATACACATATGGTTTCTTATAATAACTGACCTAAATATAGATGTGGGTCATCTTATGACCCACATCTATATTTAGGTCAGTTATTCGATAACTAGGTAACTAGTTAGTTCGTTGTTAGTCGTTAACACAAATAATTATTAGGTAAGCTAAAGATGGCAGTGGGCTGGCCACATTTCTCGAAGAGCTGATAGCCACTAGGGCACAGAATAGATATATGATAGTAAGTCTAAGTAGCTGAGGGTCAAGTGAAGTTACGACTTGCAGAAAGCAGCTGGTAGTGACTTGATGCAGAAAGCTGAAGCCCGAGCTCACAACGGCGTGCTATTGGAAGGGCCTACGTCCATCAGTCATGGACAAGGATAGGCTGATAATGATTATTATTATTGACAACCTCTGTGGTGTGGTGGTTGACCAGGTCGGCTCATAATCCGGAACGTGAACTGGAACTGGAACTGGAACAAGAAGGAAACGAAACGAACCGACGAAAATGTACGTATAAATTGCAGTGAGATACAAACTTAACTGAATCGTACGGTAATGTAAAATAAAAAGCACGCGTTGGAAATTTCTTGGATTATGATCCTAAAAGCGGTAGGACAAGAGCCACTTTACGAGCAACTGTGATGAAAACAATATATTATATTAATTTAATCGTAAATAAAAAGAACTACGAAAGGGATTTGAACCCGCATCTAACCATCCCTACAGCGAGACAATGCAAGCCGTAATATTCACATTTTATGACCCACTTACGCCGATAATAGCGTCATCTTTGGAAGTACCTAAACATAGTTCTTAAGCTGCGCATCCACTGCGTCGGAATCGGAGCGTACGGAGCGTACGAAGCGTCAGTATTTACAAAATGCCGATAGGGTGCGTCCACTGCATTCGGATTTTGCATCAGCAATATCGTTATTTTCAAAGCAATCGAGTTCGCCTGTGCACGTATTCACATTATGGAAGATAGCGACGAGGATATTGAAATCATTACTTGTTTATTATCAGCAGATGAAAAGAAAAACAAAAGGAAACGAAAGATGTGGGTTCATAACATAAACATTAAAAGGCCTATTTTCGGGGATTTTCATACAATATATTTTGATTTAGTAGGAGATAATGTTGATGTTTTAGATGTAAAGTTCTACATATCTTTCCACTAAAGTAATTAAAATCAAATTTCGTTGTTATGAGTGTAAATGTAGAACGTCGCAAACACGTCAAAACTCAAAGCGATCGGGATTCGAATGGTGCATTCACTGCGGATGACGTCATCGGCAGAAATACCGGTCGCTGGTGCAGTTATGCCGATCCAGTGGACGCTACACCATACAAATCAATACAAAGCAACGAATCCTTAAGCTCCGTACGCTCCGACTCCGATCCAATGGACGCGCGGCTTTATCCTTTGACTATTTGAATACTCAAAGTTCTTATCATTTTATTATTTACTACGGTGTCGCAAACCTGCGTATCTATTACCGTAACCGCATAGATAATATAATAAGTTGATAGTTAAATAGATGGCACTGCACAGATCAACAAAGCTCGCTTATCTTACTAACCTACAAATAAACAGAAAATCAACATTGACTCAAACATTAACTAATTTCTATATTTAAAGTGGGCGTTTTCCCTCTCATCTGACGTCGCACCCCCCGCACCAGCACTGGCCAGCAATGACCTTGGTTACCAATACCAACATAAAGAATAAAGAAGCCAGTCGCTAGCGCTGCTTTGTACATTATTGACGTGTTATTATTACTTATAATAAAACAGAATATCGCTGTCTGACTAATAAATTAGAAAGCCAATTGCTCTCTGTAGAGTTTACTTTAATATTTTCCTTCTGTTTTGCGCCAGGCTCCGACTATTTGTGGTGACCAAGTTGAATCATTACAGGCGTGGAATATCATTTTGAAGACTGCATTTATTTATATGAATAGTGAAGCCACAATGATGTCTCAAGATCCTCTCCAACTCATGTCTAAAGAAAGATGGCCAGAAATACAATCGGCGCTCATTGCGGATTGGCCTAGAAGTCTGCCAGGGTACAACGTACTGGAAACTCAAATTCGATGGAAGAAAGAGGGCCTCGATTACGGAATCAAAGTATACTGTCCGTTCGGCGATGTGAGTAATGGCTTCGTGGCAATTAATGCAAAGGTAAGACTTGGTGGCTTACGTTTGTGTAAGAGGCTAGGTATATAGGAAAAACTAATCTGGATGATTGACAGTGCAGCTTTTAAATTGAAAATATAATCATAAAAAACCACCGTAGCCAAACACCGTAGATAAACTAATGTAGAAGATGTTATTTTCTTAAGTTTGATCAAAGAGAATTAATTTGTTGGTTGGTTTGATTTTGATTTTTGTAACTTTTGTTGTTGTGATTTTTGTAGTTTGATTTTAATAATTTTGTAATTTAATCATTGATATAAAATTAAGCAGAGAAAGTGATTATTTAGTTTCTTTTAGACACAGAATTCGCCCTTAAAGTCTTTGCTTTTAGGCTTTTTAATGTTTTATAGCATGCGTATCTTTCACTGACGAACCCTTTTTTACGAACTTCTATTTATAATAATAAATAAATAAATATGTGTATATGCTATAATAGCTAGGTACTGAAATTCTGGCTGAGAAGGTAGTCGGCTGCCATTATCCTTTATCGTTCATAAGGTCCGTATAGATCAGCTGATTGAACCATGATTTTGTTAATGTATTTCTCTTTCAGACGTCCTCCTACGATATAATAATTCAATGTCCAAAAGACGACACCAAGGCACTTGAAGAGGCTCTCAGAACAACTAAGCACATCGATTGGAATAGAGATCTACTGAAACTACCGTTCTCTGCACAAAATGTGGTGGCATGCGTTCGGCCGGTGATAGAAGACAAAGGTTTTCTAATGGAACTAACACCAAAGGATGTAATGTTTACGTATATTATAGAAAAAAGATCACCTCTGTTTGAGGATGTGAGGTGAGATACTTCTCTTCTTATAATGTGCCTTTATTACTCAAGCTAACTACCACAATAATAAAAACTAAACTAAACTAGCTACACTACCTACTACAAAGAACTCATGGACTGTATAATAGCTGCGATGGCCTATAGACAGTCCAAGTGCACCAGCCCACTACCGGTAGGTAGCGTACCCAACATGCTGGCAGCATTGCCACGTTGAATTGCAATACTGATGCGTTAGGCCAAATAAGTGCCAGCATTTTGGTCACGCGTCGCATCGACCAGGCGCTCTGATAGACTTTGGAAAACGCGATGAGCTCGCGGTCCCCGCGGGACTAGTAGGGCTAGCACGGCTGGTAGACAAAACTGTCTTTCCCCTGTTTTACTCCAAGCAAGTATGAAGAAAGTGACGTAAAACGGGGAAAGACAATTTCGTCTACCCTCCCTCCATGATAACCCAGCAGGGTCTTGTTACAAACAAAAGAAACCACAATCAATCTTTCTTTGACTTTGTTTTGTCACTTACTAGTTGCTGACCATGGTTTTTTTTTATGTGAACGAATGACTTGACGAGCTAGTCGTTCGCCTGGTATTAAGCGTCATGGCCGCCCATTACAGATTGCAGTGTCATTCCGAAATTTAAATTAAAGTTTCGCGTGACACTTTCAGTTTATAAAAAGGTACTCTGTGCGTGACACTGCGTACTGCGCACGTCATCCTGAGACATCACATAGTCTAAAAAAGTTTTCTAGACTGTGAGATCAGTTCTTAAGTCTCATTTGCCCAGTAATTTCACTAGCTGCAGTGCCCTTCAAACCGGAACAGAGTAGTGCCTGCACACTACTGCTTGGCGGCAGAATAACTGGCAAAGCGGTGGTACCTACCTAGACGAACTTTGCAGAAAATTCCTACCACCTAGTAAAGCCTTTTTCGCTCACATAGGCCACAGAGTTCATTTTAGCACTCTAATCTTACAAAAGTAACAGAGAGAGAGAGAAAGAGAGATTTACTTTTAAATATGAGTATACACTCGTGTTAATGAGTGAAACAAAAGAAAAGTCAGAGGACAAAGGTTGTACCTAATAGCGATTCACTTTAAGTCTACATTTGAATAGCGCTAAGAGGTATAAGAAAAGGCTGATCGTCTTTTTTTTTTGTAATAACTTATGTTTATTTCCAGTTTGCCACCAGGTTTATCTTTCGGCTTACTGACTTCAGACCATGTCACCCTCATTGACTCGTATTGGCCTCATCATTTTGCTACATCTTCTCTTTATTTCCAACTGCTGGTAGACTCCAGATCTGGATATGGTCTGTTCAAAAATGCAGAATTAGTTACGTGGATGTTGATTGGTGAATGTGGCAACTTGACTCATCTCTACACCATGGAAGGACACAGGAAAAAAGGCTACGCAGAACTGATAGTGAAATTGATTTCAAATGAAATTTTGAAAGACAATACGAGAGACATTTTTGCGTTTTGTGTACAGGAAAATGAAAACGCTAGGAAATTATATGAAAAAATTGGGTTTAAAAAATCGGTTGACGTTGTTTGGCCGGATATGCCCAAAAAGTCCTGAAGTTCTGGTTTAATCTTCCACCTTTACCTGCATTTTACGCCGTCTCAACAAGAAAATAAAATGTATTGAAACATAACATAGTGTTTTTCTTAATTTAATCGTGTGTAATAGCGGAGTCCTTCCTTGTATTCTGATGAAGACAAGTAGTTGTGATGACAGTATTTTTAAGCTGACCAGAGACCAAACGGCTTTTGACCTGGCTTATTGTCCATGTAGAAAAAATATATATTTTCTTGGGTTTAATACATTTTTTGTAAATATAATATTTTTCGGTGCTGGTAACGTTTTATTAATTAACCCCCAATGCATACAGAGAGATGTTACAAGTTTAACTTGTGTAGGTATCTATCCGTGGCAAAGACCCAGAGTATTTTCGCTGTTCTATCTGACAATGTAGCTCCCAAGAAGCTTATCATTGCTTGGTAGCTCCCAAGTGGATGAATCCTTGGTTTTTTTTGTTCGAATGAGCCGACCCCAATAACAAATGGGAAAAAGCAAAGAGGATGATGATGATGGTAACTTGATAGAGAGTTTTCTTGGAGAGTTTATGAAATAATATAAATCTCAAACCATTTAAGCACTTGACTGTTACTATAGACTCATTTGATATGAAAACAAAATAAGCAGACTCCCAGTCTTATCACACGATGACAAAATGATAACCCCTCCAACAAATTCAAACAGTCATAACATGTTTGTTATCACGTTATTACTACTGTTTGAAATAAGCTTATCATTATTCATTACTATTATAATAGTAAACGCACTTTTTGTAGGTTAGTACTGTTAGTCATGAGGGTGACCCGAACAAACCCACAGCAGTGTCAAACTATATTTAGACAGTATGAACCAACCAACCAATCAGACCGGTTACATTAAGTCATACATTGGTACAAGTACTAAGCTGTTCTTATCAGTACACCTCGTATAACTGCAGTGTTATCATCGAATATTAACAGCTGAAGAAAGTTGAGTTCTCATTCGATGCCAACAAGTACACATATTTGTCTGAATTCTTGAATGTTATTATATTTTCTTTATATAAAAGTGGTGACAAAAAAGTGAAACAAAATCTCAAGCCGATGTCTGAAGAGCCTCTAGAACTCATACCTGTAGAGAGATGGCCAAAGTTGCAAGCGGCGTTCCTTTCAGACTGGCCTCGTGGTCTACCAGGGTATAATGTGCTGGAAACTCAAACACGCTTGAGGGAAGCGGGTTTCGATTACGGGATCCAAGTATATTGTCCGTTCGGTGATGCGAGTAATGGATTCGTAGCTGTCAACGAAAAGGTGGGTCTTGGTGATTAATTTAAAGGGTTAAGTTAGGTACTTTGAAGCGATGCTCCTTTGAATTGATGATATAAGGATAGTAATAAAAAAAAAAGTATATCATTATCCTTTGACCTAAAATGTTATTTTCAGATTGATCATCATGTTCATCAGCCTGAAGACGTCCACTGCTGAACATAGGCCTCCCCCAAAGAGCGCCACTTTGAGCGGCCGCTTGCCTCCTGCATCCATCGGCTTCCCGCGGATCTGACCAGGTCGTCGGTCAGATTGATTGATCGGATATTCAGATTGGTCCATAGAAATTTCATTAAAAATGGTTTAGTATATTTTGGGTTTTAAATCAAATCACTGGAAAAAAATAATATGATATTAAATAAATACATAAAATAATAACGCCCAACGATCACATACATAGATCCTGAACTCTAACTAGGATTCCCTGTATCTAGGGACCCAGGAACTACGAGGACCATGCTCCCACAACACCCAGACACAGAACAAGTATTTGCGCTTCTTTTGATCTGCACAAATACTTGTCCTTCCGCGGGAATCGAACCGGCCGCCTCCAGGTTATGAGCCGACCTGCTCAACCACCACACCACGGAGGCTGTATGTAATGATAATATGACCCAAATATTTCTCAGTATAAAACTACAGCATTTGCAGTTGGTTACCCCTAAAAAAATATATCCTAATTTATGCATGAACGCAATGCGCATTGAATAAGGTATAAAACATAGACTTAGGATGTACGAGAGTAACGAAAAAATTCTAGGTCTATGGTGTAAAACGAATCACTATAAATATATAACTAAAAAGTGTCCTTACTCCAGGCTTCATCATACGAATTGATAATCCAATGTCCAAAAGACGACACTACTGTACTTGAAGAGGCATTGAGAAGAACGAATGTTATTGGTTGGGAAAGAAATATAACGCTGGCGTTTGCTGCACACAACGTAGTGGCGTGCGTTCGAAAAGTTATAGAGGTCAAAAATGTTGAAATGAGGCTGTTGCCCTCGAACACGTTTATTTTGGAAAAAGGTTCACCTTTATTTGAGAACATCAGGTATTGTATTTTACTTTTTTTGTTTCAACCCTTCTTTAAGCATACCAGTTTTCTCATGAGTTATTATTTTTTAAAATTAACATCTCTTTTGCCCGTCTGCGCCAAAGTCTGACAGCTCTTAAGTTCTCACTTATCCCTCTATGACGTACCTACTGCAACGCATTTAGGTACATCAGAGATACGCGTGAATTTAGAGCTTTCAAGCTTCAGTGCAGACGGGCATTAGGTAGATCGTCACCGGTTAACTTCACGTAATTGAAAGTAAGTAAATAACTCAAACAAAAAAAATGTACATTAAATATAAATATTTTATTACCACTTCGACTTCAATCTTTATAATTTATAGGCATAGCATTTGACCACTGTCTCACGTGATGATAAGTGATGACGCGGCCTACGGTGGTGAATGCTTGCCTAGAAGATACCTGGGGCCGTACCGTGAGCTCCTAGCGCGATTCAAAACAGAGCCTATACTGGCTCGCTTGTCAAAATCCCCATACAAAAAAAACAAAACGATCCAATATAGGCTCAGTTTTGGATCGCGCTAAGAGCTCACGGTACGCCCCCTGTTCACTCTTGACTTGAAGACTCTCAGGTTATAGTTAGCTGGAAACAAGGACGACGCCAAGGTATTCCACTCATTTGCTGTACGCACTTTTGTTGGTTTTTAATCAGGCGCGGGTACAGAAATTTAGGGGGGGGGGGGGCACAAATCATTAGTGTAGGGGAGTCCAAGATGGTAATCTGGGTATATGGTGGTAAACACATAAGTATCCGATACAAGACCAATTTGTGCTCTTTTCTTTAAGGTAAAACGTTCTTAAATGTTGAATTCCATGCACCTATTATCTATACATCTTCCTGGTAAATTGGCTAATTACCACACTTGGTGCTGGACTGCCTGCGCCAAGGGGGAGTGCGCGCCCCCTGCGCCCCCCGTCTGTATCCGCTGCTGGTTTTTAATAGAGGCACATGAGATAATGATGTTTTATTTTGTATTTAAGATAAAATTTCGCAAGGACGCGCCTGAATCAATCGCTAAATTTAATTATTGAAGCTTGCACATCATAAGATTTTATTAATTAACTTACAGTTTGCCACCAGGCTGTACCTTCGAGCTTCTCACTCAGAAACATATCGACCTGATCGACTCAAAATGGCCACACCGCTATCCCACTTCCGCATGGTTCTTCAAAATGCTGATCGACACGAAATCTGGTTACGGCATTTATAACAACGAAGAACTTATCTCATGGATCTTCATAGGAGAATGCGGTCATTTAACCCATCTTTACACATTGGAAGATTACAGAAATCAAGGCTTTGCCGAGTTAATACTTAAACTGATTTCAAATGAGCTGCTGAAATTAAAAAGACAGGTTTATGCATTCTGTGTGAAAGGGAACGAAAATGCTTATAAATTGTACCACAAGGTTGGTTTTTCTGAGTCTGTTGACGTTACTTGGGGTTTTTTGTCTAAAGGATGTACTTCTTAAACATGCTCAAACAAATGTACCTACTGTACCTATGTCAAACGTAATTTAATATAATAAAAAATGTGTGTAGTATTTGCGGATTATCATTTTTACTCTATTTTTGCTTTACTTTATTTTTATTATAAAATCGCCTACCTATAACAAAGTAGAAAATCTGCAAGATGGCAAGATTTCAAGTACCCAAGTGCCTTGCGTGTTTACAGACTTGAAATTATGCAACGAAAGAAACGAAGAGAGGAAGAAAAGTGTATAAACATAGATAGCACTTCTGGAAATAGTATATAACGATACTTATTCTAACTAACCTAACCTAATAATAATAACTCTATAGTCTAAAACCACGTGAAGTTTTATTTCTATACATTTAAAACATGCTATTAATTAGCATAATAAAAAAGATAAGCTAACCATATCACCGTATTCCCAGAAAACAGAGTTGTACTTTTTAATGTCGTGCAGGCTTCTTATTTTCACGCGGCGCGCGGCGTCAGAGAAAAACCGTGTTGAAGGCGCCAACAAAATCGACATCGACCAAAACGATACGAAACGAAAACTGAAACTAGAACGGGAACTGGAACTGGAACTGAAACTGTAATTGGAACTGAAACTAGAATGGAAACTGGAACGGGAACGTGAACTAGAACGTGAACTGGAACGTGAACTGGAACGTGAACTGGAACTGGAACTATAACGGGAAGGTGAACTGGAACCATCCACCATCAAACAACCAGATGTACGAAAAAACGCCATCGCTACATGGTTAACATCCCGCATGTGCGAACAAAGCGATTTGCTTCCACGTTTATCATGCGAACAGGCAAAGAGTGGAATGCTTTGCCGGCGTCTGTATTTCCCGAGGACTACAATCTTGGAGTCTTCAAATCGAGAGTGAACAGGTATCTTCTAGGCAAGCGCGTTACATCCTAGACCACATCGACACTTAACATCAGGTGAGAAAGAAAGTGAACTAGAATGTGAACTGGAACGAAATGAAACGACGGAAATGTACGTATAACTTGCAGTGAGATATAAACTTAACTGAATCGTGCGGCAGTGTATAGTAAAAAGCACGCGTTGGATTGGATTACCTGCCTCCATTCATCCTTTTCCCTTATCTTTTCCCCCTCCCTTCTCTCTTTCCCATAGTACAGGTATTACACATATGGTACAGGATAGGCACAGTCTATAGACAGTGGCTTTGAACCTAATACTGAATGTTGAATGTCTGTTATATCTGAACCACAAAACCGACGACCTTGAAATATTTACGGGACAATATTTAAAACGGGGGTGTTTTCAACAAAAAAAGAATGAATGAAATCGCAAGACGTATTAATGAATTACAAATAAGTACATATTTTTAACTTCCATCCTCTCTCCCGCGGAAACCGTGATGAATTTCGAGATTTAAAGTATCCTATAGCCTACCTCGTAATATGAACTCAAATCATACCAAATTTCAAAAAATTATAGTTTTGTTTTTAGTATCGAATAAAGAGAGCCTCCAACAAATTTTTCAAAATATCTTTAATGTACAGAATTGACCCTGTTACAGTTTTATTATAAGTATAGAACATATCAGCGTTTACAGTCCGCAATCTAATCACCTCCCGGATAAGAGCCTAAACAAGTATGTTTTTTTTTTTTTTTTTTATGCGATTGAATGACGTGACGAGCTAGTCGTTCACCTGATGTTAAGCAACACAGCCGCCCATAACAGTTGCAGTGTCACTCGGAACTTTAAAACAATAAAGTTTCGCGTGACACTGCACTGCGCACGTCATCCTGAGACATCACACAGTCTAGTAATCAGATTACTAGACTGAGTGATCAGATCATAAAGTCTCATTTGCCCAGTAATTTCACTAGCTACAATGCCCTTCAAACCGGAACACAGTAGTGCTTGCGCACTACTGCTTGGCGGCAGAATAACTGACAAAGCGGTGGTACCTACCTAGACGAACTTTGCAGAAAAGTCCTACCACCTAGTAAACTAGTGTTATGGGAAATGATGTTTATAAGTAACATTTTTATTTGTAACAAAATTATGACAAACGTTTTTACAAGTTTCGACAGTGAACCAGTTGAAAGTCATGCATTGAGATTATACCAAGTTTTTTTTTTTTTAAGTTTGCCACTCAATGGTGTGCAACCAATCCAATAATACCTACTAACTAGGTCTAGATGTTGATCAACACTCATAACTGGAGCAGCTGATTTCCAAACCATATTCATAATTTCTGTATTCTAATGCAATACCTTCGTGTGTCCTTTGTTGGGAAAACACATTTTTCTATAAAAGTACACGATGGTTTTTAGGTGGACATACATGGTGTGCATAGGTTTTCTTCTTTATAGTTATTTACTCACACATATACACGCACACAACACAGAAAAACTTTCGCATTTATAATAACAATATATATTCTCATTAAAGCGGCATACGTATAAGACGCAAAGTTCAAGACAGAAAATTAAATCAAGCAGGACTTTTTGGCATATTCAGGCCAAAAAATGTCAATAGATTTTATGAATCCAATTTTTTCATACAACATCTGAGCGTTTTTATTTTCCTTTATACTTTATATTGGTCTGAGGTCAGCAAGCCGAAAGATAGGCCGGGTGGTAAGCTGGAAAAAGGCATAATTAAATTATAAAAAAAATTTAAACATTGTAAAACAAAATTTAGACATTGTATATCTAAGCTGCGTTGTACTCCACATAAAAATTTCCACGTAACACCCACGCTCGCCGAACGGACAGTATACTTTGATTCCGTGATCGATGCCTTCTTTCTTCCATTGCATTTGAGCCTCTAGAGTGTTGTATCCTGGCAGACTTCTAGGCCAATCCGCAATGAGCGCCGATTGTATTTCCGGCCATCTTTCTACAGGCATGAGTTGGAGCGGATCTTGGGGCATCACTTTGGCTTCACAATTCTTCTCAATAAATACAGTCTCTTCAAATGGTATTACCTATGCGCATGTGATGGTTCAACCTCATCACAAAACTAATACTCGGAGCCTCACGCAAAAACATTTAAGTACACCTTGACACTGCTGGCACTGAAAACTAGCTCTGTAATTGATTAGTCATACAACGTATTCTGTTTCATTTCAAGTAAGTAGGCACTAACCCAAGTGGCCCGGTTTCGCACGAACTAATTAGTTCTACGCACAGAGCAAGAATTTCGTTACTCTCAGGTATGATTGAGATCTTTAATATTTGCGACTAACTGTACTATTTACTAAATGTTGCACCTACCTATAGGTCCCCATAGTTTTTTAAATAAAATAGCAGGCATTGCCGCTTTGCTAGTTATTCTGCCACCAAGCAGTAGTGTGCAAGCACTACTGTGTTCCGGTTTGAAGGGCATTGTAGCTAGTGAAATTACTGATCACTCAGTCTAGTCTAGTGTCTCAGGATGACATGCGCAGTGCAGTGTCACGTGAAACTTTATTGTTTTAAAGATCAGAGTGATACTGCAACTGTTATGGGCGGCCGTGTTGCTTAACATCAGGTGAACGACTAGCTCGTCACGTCATTCAATCGCATAAAAAAAATTATTTACTGAGATACTTAAAAATTTTGGAGTAAAATTGCTAAATAATAAAAAACTGAAACACTGAAACATTGCGATATATCAGAAGGAATATTTTTAATCTACAAAATAAACAGGTTTTACATCGAGATACTACACCAAAATTATCAAAATATGACTAGTAATAATGCAATAAAATTTGTGATAAATTTGCTGTGATACGTGTTATTTTTCGAGTTAGTATGTTTTGTAACATCACATTCACTTACGGAATAAGATTTAAAAGCCGCAAAAATAGTATTTTGCACTTTGATAACGGAATTATGGTACCTACATGATCAATTATGCTCTTCGTCGTAAAATAGATTGATCCGATATTGAGAGCTCTCTTCTTGTGCTAGTACTCTGACCACAGAACTCCCACTGACACATCCGCCATTATTTCACTGTCTGTTTTCCTCTTGAAATTTGTTTCATTGAAATTTTTTTACTTTTATATCCTTAAAAAAGGGTAACCTATCGTAGGTAATAAAAAAAATACTCATTGTACTTTTTTGTCGTAGTAACAGTTTTCTTGTATGTATACACATAAGTCAATATTGTACAAAGTAGCACTAGCGTAGCGACAGGCTTCATTATGCCTCTTCATTTTTTTAAAAACAGTCTTGTCCTGTTATCAAGTGTTATTGATAGTAACCATCTCTGATAGAATGTTAACGATATTAACGCTACGGTTTATTGCAAAACTCGATCGTAATGACGTTTACGTGTTCATTCACGTCTAATCCAATTACGGTGTTGGCAAACGTAGACGTCGTTTTTCTCTTCTATTCACATGACAATCAAAATCGATGGATTTACTTTCATAATGCACGGCTGCATTAGTCTAATCAAGTTTTTTAATTCACTAAGTGCATGGTATCTATCTACTTATCTATTTATTTGTATGTAGGATTTGTGTAACATGTGTTGAGATCGTTAGAGACAGAACGTAGAACCTATAGGAGCTATAATAACAGCCACTGAACAGCTTTTCATTTTTGTCCTGTAGTCATTGTTTTGTCATTGTTGGTCTTGGAGTTTGTGATGTCATGATGATGGGTTCCGATTGAAAATCAGTTATAGAGGTCTTAAGACCTTGATTACATGCTAAGTCGGGACCTATATCATGATGCAACATTACATTTTGTATGATACCTATTATTTGTTCTTTATTTTTCTACTAGTTGACCCGCCCCGACTACGCACGGGTTAATTCGTTTTACGCCTTAACCCGGTTATTTTTATTATTATGGGCAAGAAGCAAACGAAAGGGGAAAAGGATGAATGTATGGGAACAGAAAGATGGCAGGCGAAGAAAGGCAGGCTTCGCTTCCCTCCCTTCTATTGCCGTCCCATCCATTCATTCCTTACCCCTATCTTTTCCCTTTCCCTTCCATCTTCCCTTCGACAGGATAAGTATATATAAAAATAATACAAACAAAAAAAAAAGTTTTTTTTTGTATTATTCTTTATTTAAATTTCAGCAAAATCCGTTCAGTAGTTACAGCATAATGCGTGGTCAAAGGGACAAAAGGGACAGACAGACAGACAGACAAAAAATTCAAAAAACATTGTTAGCGCTTCTGTATCGATATAAAAGTATAATGAAATCAAAATTTTCAAAAAATATTCAATGTACTGATTTAGCTCAGTTACAGTTTCATTATATGTGTAGAAGATATTCATGTTGTATGTTAGGAATGTAATGTTGTGATGTCCTGAATAAATGTATTTTCTTTGCTGCTGCTACTGGGCATAGATAGACCTTCTTCGCCTTCATCCTGTGCCATTCGGGTACACACGATCTGTGTCTTCAATACAACTAAGTATAACCACAGAATAGATATAGGTATAGTAGGTACGTATAAAGTCAATACAAGTAATCAAAGTAGGTACGAACGGAACCACCTGAACAACAGGTGTACATCTAAATTAACGGTTATATGCTTGTTAAACCTTTTTTTAAACCCGCATTATTCACACACCTAAATCAAATCGAATCTGTGAAAAATTAACAGCTTTCAATATACATAATACTAATAAATAACAATGACGTTGAGCGTAGCATTGTTCTCGATGTAACATTGTGTAATGGTGCACTCAAAGCAAGTGTGGATGAATGGACCAGAATGTAGACCAAAATTGATATATTTGGAATGTTGACCCATTGACTCGATTAACTAGCTATTGATCTTATCCTAAAGTATAGTATAATAATATAACCGTTTTGTAACTCATTTCTGTTGAGAAATAAACTTATTCTTATTCTTATTATAGTTAAAAGTACATTATCAGTTCAAAGAACTTTTTACTGAACATTTTTGTTTCAATAAAATATGTTGAAGTATTTATGGCTCTCTCTGAACTAGTTAGTAATAAGAGTTGTAATAGTATAATGGCCAACAATAATAATAATAAATAAAAAATCATAAAATAAAATAAAAAATCAATTTATTTCCACTACAACACAAACAAAAAAAAAAGAGCGTACCATTACAGCTTATAAAAGTGAAACGAATTGTAGGGCAATAGGGGTAACTTCAGCATGTGCTGTGTTCACATAATTGCAAACACAGCGCGGTTTTTCAAATTACCCCTATGCTTGGACAGATTTTCGCCAAAGAAATAAGAATAAGCGGTTTTATATACAGTGTTACTATTACTAAATATACGAATAACTATAATATAAATAATCAACAAAAATAATAAATATACCAAGAACAGAACAATCGGGCGTGTGTTTGTATAATAGGTGTGTGCTGTGCTTGAGTGATGTATGACTGTGTACCAACTGTGTTTGTGTGTTTAAGTACGTGTATGTGAGAGCTGTACCTGAGGGGTGCGTGTGTGTGTGTGTGTAATGTCTTAACCTAACCATAACAAGCACTTGGTTATATAATATGGACAAGTACCTAAGCTACAGTGACCTCAATTTTTTTTGTTATGTTGTTATGCCTATTGCCACTACATGGTAATAAAACATTTTTTTTTTTAAAGGAGGAGAGGAGTTATGCGTAGTGTGGGGGTTCGATGCTAGTGTATACTTCTTTCCCTCACCGCATAGGAGGTGGATGGGAGTGGGAGGGAAGAAGTGGGGAGAAAAGGGAAGGTGAGGGAAATATTATTAACATCCCGCTGAGATAACTTCTATAGAAGAAGCAATGTATTAAGAAGACGCAAATTTTGCTCTGGCATGTTTTAAGAAGTTAGCTACTTAGCGCATCAACTTTGGGAACATGCCCGAGTAATAAAACGTTAGGCTGGTCTATGCAGATTGGTCTGCATAGTGAGCGACGAGCAACACATAGCTCGGTACCCTGGTAGGGAACTGCTACGGATCAAAGATATTACCAACATTTTCTTGGCATGTCTCGCATTTGGTACACAGCATCGTGACACCGATGGTGCCACATTGTAGTCCAAGTAAATGGTAGCTAGTGACAGTGTTCAAGTTAATGTGATTGAATTGTGAGTTATCTGTGCACGAATGGACTCGTTGAATTGAATATGTGGAGCTTAGTGATTATTGGTGAGTTAAAATAAAAGTTAAGTTGCATTATGAAAATGTATGCAAAATGTTGATTTATGACATAGGAAGATACCGTCCAGAGGAGGGTTGGTCCCGAAAGACATTGAATGTTTTCGTAAAAGAGTATTTATAACGCTACGCTGAGAGTTTTCATCGCAGAGCCGGAAAACAATAGGTACGCTGGCTGCCGAGAAATAAGCGCAGAGCGCATACAATAATGACAAGGCTGGATACATTTTATGTCATCTGCGCAGGTAAACCATAATGTCTTATTCTAAAACGTGACACGCTTGAATTGTATGAAAAGTGTTGAGGGACTCTATCGGGGCACTGACATAACTTTTTCCCTGCTCTGTGATTTGTATTCTACAAAATATTAATATAACTGCTATCGGGTCTTATAATATTCTAGCCATGAAGAACTGGGAACAATACATTTAGATCACAATAGATTCATTCCTTATAATCATACATCTATGATTATTTTGATTTTGTTTAATTACAATATGAAAAAAGTATTATCTACTGTAATTCCGCTAAAAATAATATGAAATAATATAATCTATATTGGGGAAGTTGTACCTAAAAACACCCCCAACAAACATTTGCGGGAGTTGTGGTGGTGATTTTGTTTTTTGGTTTAGCTATCGCTCTAAAACACCTAAAATGATTTTAACAAAATATTGCAAAATTAAAAGTAGCACCCGTGTAGTACGTAGTAGGTACCCACGGGAAAACGCGAAAATAGAGGGTGAAATCGGGAGCGCCTATTTCTCTTTTTGTGGGTAGGCACTATAATACCTTAACGTCTATCTATAGATCCTACAGAATAGAGTACAATCCTGAAACAGACGGACAGATTAGATATTGGCTTGAGCCTCCCTAAGCTTTCATTAAGGAAAATAGGAGCAATTTCTCCTTTTAGGCTAATCAGCCCTGACCTCAGCCGCAGATTATATAGTAGTTACTACCGCAACTCTACCGCATTATATTTTACACTTACGTACAATGGTTATTTAGATGTATTTTAGTTGGATGCTTTCTGACAAGCAAAGCTCCTTAAATGGTATCACAATGGCGTCATTATTTATCAGTATTATTATTTATCCTGTATTTGGGGAACTGTATTATAGACTGTAGTAGCTACCTAACTGAGAACTGTCGAAGAACATAATAGATGGCGCGGTCAAAACTAGAAAATGAAGCCAAATCCTTACAGAATCACAAAATTACCACAGCGCTTGTGCAACACTATGTTTATCCGTTTATCCTAATCACTTTTTGGGAGCTAGTGACGTCACAGACCTGACTGAGTGACCTCCAATAAATGTACCTGAGATGCGGTTACCTGATTCAGGTTTCGGTGTTATTATAAGCTTTTTATATCGATATCTATCCTACTATTAGTATAGATATCGATATATAAAGCTTGCTTAGACTGTAGCGTGATCCGTATTAGGCGTTGTTCCTTATAAACTAGAAAATTGCGGGCGGAAAACCAGAATTTGAAATTTTATATTGCTTTTTTGACACGTTTTGTTAAAAAAAAAAAACATCTTTCTGCATCGCTTTTTAATTTAGCAAGAGGTTCTTCTTTGAGAAGTGATAATATACGAACTAACCATCAGGGCTTAACCTAATATAAATAAACTTATTTTTTTTGTCTCAATTTTACTCGTGACATTTCATGTCAGTGAGAAATTGACAGGACATTTTAGGAAGGATAGGTTTTCAAGTGGTTTTCAAGCATTGATTTTGGACTAACGATTATAAATATTAAATCTGACAGTGCATGTCTAAACTATCTAAGGGCATAGACGTTGTTTTACGTCCATGTCTATTAAGGTTGATAGATTTCATTACCTCCAAAAGCTGTCATGAAAGACTTATACAAGCGTTATACAGATAATCTATATAAACTGTCGAAGGAACACAACGTTCGTAAGTCCGTATGCAACTTCGCCCTTTAGCGAAGCCTAAGTTTCGGTTAAGCTGCGCTGTATGGTAAAAGGCAATTATGGCACTAGCAAGCAAGGGATTATTAAGTGCACCTCTCAATTTCTGTTTGGCTTTTACTAGGAAATGAATTTGAAATTATACTTGAGACGTTGCATTTCATAAATTCATGTCCTGCATTCAGATGTAGGTATATTACCTATATTTTGTTCGTTTTACGATGAAAAATTCGCTGTGTTCCGTAGTGGGTATTATTGTAGTTGTGTGTTTAAACTTTAAGCATACTACTACAGTAATACCAACTACCTACCTACTACTAAATGCTGCTAGCTACACACAGAATAAATGCACTTGGTAAACCCCCTATATTACTATTAATAAATCAATTTTATACGTTAATACTATTACTTACGGGATCTTTACCGTGATTTGAAACATTTCTGAGTTCCCAATATTTCGGCACAGTTACATGCACCATGTTCACGGGTAGACTGAAGATGCGGGTGGATGATAAAAAAGTTCGAAATAAAATTAGGAGCAGACAAAACGGTCTACCCTCTTTCTCAGTCTTTTACTACGGGTACCATTGGCATTCGAACTCGATCGTAACTCGCGACAATACACACTCACTGTATCACTGCATATAGTGTTCTTATCACATTTTGGACGCATATTATTTTTAATGCAACCTAATACGTAGTGAACAACCGTGAAAGTTTAAAACAGAATCAATTTTATCTCTAAATTCCTTAAGTATTATAAAAATAAATTGTTTAAGATAACAAACACTTTCTACGCCAAGCCCACCTGCTTGATCATAACAAATCAAAACCATTTTTTATCTTAATGCTTAGGTCAAACTGAGCCCAATTTGTCACGATTGTAATGCTGTGACATAAGAGCCAACGATCCAACAGCATTTAAATGGTAAAAGGCTATTTGGACTTAACTATAACTACCCATTTGGATTCACTATGCGTAGGAGCATTGTTTCTAATTGAAAGTGTTTTGGTAGCTGGTTATGTCAAAGAGAATCAGTAGGTATGGACATAAAAATAAAGATTACGTGCTATGTAATAGTTATGCTAATCCAACAAATAAACAGAAACTATTACCGCATAGTCAGTCATAACGAAGATATCCTAAGGTCTGTGGTTAGTATTAATAATGGCAGTATTAATCCAGTTGACCAATGATACAACTTCCCCCCCTCATACGAAAATGAGTACCTAGTGTATTTCAATCACTAATTTCTAATAAATACTATGAATTTCTAATAAATCACGGGAACCCGTTGATGTCTTTTGTTCCATCCTGCTCTGTTCTTTGTAATTTCGTATGACTTACTTTCGTTTGTCTCGTTTTGTTACCTCGCCCCCTGCCCGCACAGGTGAGTAGCGTTTGTACGAGAAATTATGTTCACGAGCTATCTTTTTACTTGTAAAAATTCTGCATCCGTATTCGCGATACAAAGCCAGACCTAGCTAGTGTCAAGTAATACGAAGTAACAAATCTGTAATCATCTGTAATCTGTGCTAGTGTGGGGACCATTTAGCAATTTAATTATTATGTCATTTATGAAATAAATTAATTTTGTATAATAATTCTCTTGTATACTATCGTGGTACAAACCGGAAGACGCAGTATGTTCTGGCCCCCCACTAGGTGGACCAACGATCTGGTTAAAACCGCGGGGAGGCGATGGATGAAGGAGGCGACAAGCAGCTCAAAGTGCCTCTGTTGATGATGATGATGATCATTTTTGAAATAAATTATTTTTATAAGTATAATAATTATCTTTTATATCGTGTAACAAATTGTGCATGATCAGTTATTGGTTTGATGGAACAATAATAAAAACAGCACAAATTCTGCAATGTATTATTGCATTCTATTACCAAAAGCGATAGGTCTGTTACATTTGATAACTAACCTTTAAAAAGTTAAATAAGTGAGATAAACAAAAATTAGTGAATTTTACATGTTTTTATTCTCTGGTCTGAGTCTGAGAGACCAATGACCATCATCTAAATGAGAATCTGAATTATAGAACCAGTTTCTTGCATGCCTACCGGTTTAGATTGGTTTGTATTATTTTGTCACCAAGACAATATCTGTGTTACAAATATACGGAATTTTGTGTTCCGGGAATAATCCTCATGAGGTTGAGGACCTACATTAAATTTGAATAAAGAAGTTATTATAACTACACCTAACAATTTAATTTCAATTTTATTTTTTATATCTATGATAAGGTGCGACCCATCGCGGAACTAGATGCGACCTCACCACTTTTAGTCAAAAACTGGACATGCATCGCGCTCTATTACCTACTTGTCGCTAGGATGCGCACGCGCATTGCTATCTCTTTCTACTTAGGTACTGCAATTTGTGCGATGTAAGACAGTAACTCCTCCAAGAGGATTTTTTTTACATTTTTCTAATGAAACACCATCTGCTCAGTCCTTCTATAAGCTATCATACGCAATGAACCGTGTGAGAGAGTATCCGCTACATTCATTCTGTTTTTGCCCGCGCTATTACAACTACCCGCAAAAACGCATGTGAATTGTCTCCATAGTATTTATAGTTTGCAACATTATTGTCGATGAAAACTACGTGTGCTTGTTATTAGTAGGTATATACCGCGTCTGAGAATGTTATAAATGTACTTAATAAGAGGTGTGAAAAATAATAATTAATCTACCTATATATATATAAAAATGAACCCTATTTTTTTATGTAAACGAATAACGTGACGAGCTGGTCGTCTGCCTGGTGTTAAGCGTCACGGCTGCCCATTACAGATTGCAGTGTCACTCGTAAATCTAAATTAAAGTTTCGCGTAACACTGCGTACTGCGCACGTCATCCTGAGACATCTCACAGTCTAAAAAAGATTTCTAGACTGTGAGATCAGTTCTTAAGTCTCATTTGCCCAGTAATTTCACTAGCTACAATGCCCTTCAAACCGGAACACAGAATATTTCTCCTGGTCAGGCTATAACTTGAGAATGGCTTTACCGATTTCGTTCATCTTTTTTTAAATGTTTTCTAATACTTCGTCGCAGGTTCTTGCATTAAAAAAACTTAGTTATACTCATCCTTGAAGAGAAGATGGAAGGGAAAGAGAAAAAGATGGAGGAAAAGGATGAATGGACGGGTCGGCAACAGAAGACCTGCCTTCCTTCGCCGGCCATCCGTTCATCTTTTTCCCGTATCTTTTACTGTTTCGGTTCCCTCTTACCCACAAACAGGGTTAAGGCTTAAAACTAGCCCGTGCGAAGCCGGGGCTGGTAAACTAGTATTTTATAATACTCTATACCCCTGTTCGCTCGACAGTATGATAATTTGATAGACCTACACGTCTTGCTAAAATACTATAGGTACCTACATTTGTGATTAACAAAACTGATGAGAACGGTTTCTTATAATAAAAAGTAACATTTTTCAATTTTTTGGCAAAGTCTTAGTCTTTTAACTACATCATTACGACCATAATGACAACTACTACCGAATACTGCTAATACAGCCTGTAAACGTCAACTACTGATCATGCCCTCCCACACTGAGCGCCACTTGAGCGGCTGCTTGCCTCCTCCATCCATCGGCTCCCCACGGTTTTAACCATATCGTCGGTCCACCTGTAGTGACCCGGCCTACGCTGCGTGTTCCGGTTCGTTGTCGCCACCGATGGTGGTGGTGATCGTGGTCATAGTAGTGGTTGAGTGATATACAGTTTCTCGAACATCGCTGCTCTACTAGTTTTACATCATCATCATCAACAGCCTGAAGACGTCCACTGCTGAACATAGGCCTCCTCACTTCGTCACCAACCTCATGCGGTATGTCATAGATGTAATTAAATGGGGAGACTATCTTCCTCACGTAGCTTATTCAAAACTGTTGTAAACCTTTATGGTACATGTGGTATGCTACCTAGAAGATTACGTTTTTTTAATTTGAATTGTTTTTGACATGAGGCATGTCAATCTAAAGATTATTGATAGAACCATCAACTGGGAGTTTTGGCGGGAACGCGGAAAAGTTCACGTCGGTGCATTGTATTATTTTACAAAACTTATGCTTTTTTTAAAATTGGTGGTGTTTTACGCATTAAGTGCTGAATTATGAGTATAAGTGTGGGCAAGTGATATAATGTAGTGAAACGTGGTTTTTCGTGTTGCTTCCAAAATTCCATAGAAGCCTCTAGTAAAGTTGCCACTACTTTACTAGGGCATGACTTAGACTGGATTATGACTACATGACTTAGACTGGACTATGACTACCCTGACTGACTGTGACTAAGACTTGACTTTACATGAAATATTTCATAATACGACGAAAAACTACAATACTTGACACTGGCTAAATACACTATGTGTGGAGCCAAACTATAAGAAAAAAAAAAAAAAAAAAACCGTCAACTGGGAGTTTTGGCGGGAACGCGGAAAAGTTCACGTCGGTGCATTGTATTATTTTACAAAACTTATGCTTTTTCCAGTGTTAATGTTTAAAATTGGTGGTGTTTTACGCATTAAGTGCTGAATTACGAGCATGAGTGTGGGCAAGTGATATAATGTAGTGAAACGTGGTTTTTCCTGTTGCTTCCAAAATTCCATAGAAGCCTCTAGTAAAGTTGCCACCATTTTACTAGGGCATGCCTTAGACTGGATTATGACTTAGACTAGACTATGACTACTCTGACTGTGACTATGACTTGACTTTAAGTGAAAATTTCCATAATACGATGAAAAATTACAAAACTTGACACTGGCTAAATACACTATGTGTGGAGCCAAAATTTAAAAAAATAAAAAAAAACCATCAACTGTGTCAATTGAGAAAAAACCTTTGTTCCATGATTTTATAATATATTTTATTCTAGGCGAATATATTAAATATCTTTACTTATTACTGTGTTTTAACCACTCCCACCACTCGCGCACGTCTGCTAGCGCAGTGAAGCGCTAGCAAAAACTAGCTCTGCGTCTCACTCTACATACTTGTCACTCAAGATGCTATCTGTCTCATTTTCACGGCAAATTGCGGGTCTTCTATTTTAATTTAATTAGTTTTTGGAGCTAGTTAACTATAGTGCATGTTCGTCTCCCCTTTATTTATCTACTAACTAGCGGGTCGCCCCGGCTTCGCACGGGTATAATAGTTTTCGCAGCGCACGCGATGTAATAAAAAATATTTTAGATCATTTTTTACACCTTGGAGTTTTAGTAAGGATTTCTAATTTTTTTTGAGAATATAATATAGCCTGTCATCCGGGGATAGTGTAGCTTCCCAACAATAAAATAATTTTCCAAATCGGTTCAGCAGTTTCGGAGCCTATCCAAACAAACAATCAAATCTTTCCTCTTTATAATATTGTTATAGATATACTTATGGTTACAATTTATAACATTTAACCGTCGAATAGATTAAAATCAAGATACCACTTGTGAAACATTCTGTAGTTTTTCACAAAGTAAAGGCCATAAAATGACTTCAGCAATAAATAGATTTGATGACTTCAAAAATGTAATATCGTTTTATTTCTACAGTTACCATCTCAGATGCTCTACCTGATGTGCCCATTCCCTTTTTATAGTCCTCACAGTCGTAAACTCGGTCGGTAAAAGCAGACAACGGTCTTCACTTGAGAAAACGAACGCAGTACATAAAAATGTTTTGAAGAAAAGCTAATGTTACAATAAACATAACAATTCAACATTGTTACAAGTTACAGCACTTTTTCCCTTGGTTTTCTTTACTCCGAAACCCAACAAAGAACCGTCCCAACTTTCGTTATGTATCCACTTAGCATTTCTTTCATTTCCTCCTAAAATTCGACCGTTTTTCTAATTGAATTCGTTCATTAAGTACTACCTTTATTTGATTAACTCTCTCTTACCGTATTAGATTACCTCGGAGTGAAGCGGTACAAGATTTATTCCAACGTGTTGGCTTCCAAACACTTAGGGAAATTGGATTGATCGTGGAAACGCTATGTTGTATTTTGGATACCCTCATGTCCTTGCCTTTATTATTCTTTTAATATAATAATCCAACGTTATTACCCCAATGAACGGCCGTTTCTTGAAGCACGCTAGTTTTTCTTGAAGCACGCGTAGATTGTGTATCGTGGAATAAAAATTGCTTATATGTATATATAATGTATAATATATTAAAAAATTAAAGACGAATTGAGAACTGTAGGTATATAACCACTATCTACGACTTGATCCATCTCATGCATTTGCTATACATGCTCCATGCACAAAACATATAAAATTGTATGAAATACAACGTCTAATTCCAAGTTGTACCTAGATTCAGTTCAACAAAATACTTTCTCACAGTCCTTACATTATATTCCAGCATTTTCCATTGGATCGTGGGCAGAGGCTCAAAATGGGAGAGGATCACCAGCTCAGGATCACACTAATGGACATGGATGGGACATCAGACTTGCAGTACCTGGAGAACCTGGCCACGACTATCCGACTCTAGGGTCTATACCAAGAACCAGCTTCTCTTGTGCAGGGAAAGAACCAGGTTGGTACCTATACTAAATGTCAGACAGCGAAATTAAGATCCTCAAAAATATTTGGAATTGTAATAGATGAATCAAATCTTTATTTTCATCATCATCACGAACAGCCTGAAGACGTCTACTGCTGAACATAAGCCTCCCCCACAGAGGACCACTTTGAGCGGCTGCTCGCCTCGTGCTCCCCGCGGTTTTCACCAGATTGTTGGTCCACCTAGTAGGGGGCCAGCCTACGCTGCGTCTTCCGGTTCGTGGTCGCCACTCGAAAACCTTTCTTCCCCATCGTTCTACGAGCGATGCGGCCTGCCCATCGCCATTTCAACTTGCCAATTCTAAGAGCAATTTTGGTCACTTTAGTTCTGCTGCGGGTCTCCTCATTGCGGATCTTATCTCGCAGGGAAACGCCAGGCATAGCTCTTTCCAAAGCCCGTTGCGCGACTTTGAGCTTACTAATGAGGTCAACAGTAACAGACCATGTCTTAGTTCCATAGTCATCACTGGCACCACACACTGATCGAAAACCTTTGTTTTCAAGCTCTGCGGTATTTTGGATCTTTATTGAAACCTACACCAAATTATAAAAATTACAAAATGCTTCTATCTTTCAGGATATTACGCAGACGTGGAGGCAGGGTGCCAAGTCTTCAGAATTTGCACTGTTGGATCTACTTACGGATTTCAATCGTTCCTTTGCCCCAATGGAACTCTGTTTAACCAAGCGGTATTTGTGTGCGATTGGTGGATGAGTGTCAAATGCCAGAACACTCAACTTCTCAATACGCAAAACGAAATGTTTGGAAACCTTCGATTAGGACCACAACTCATGAAGGACATCAAGAAGATGCTAACTTATCCTATGAGGAACCCCTACGATAAAACATCTATGAAAAGCAATCTCATAGTAATGCAAGACTATAAACCACCAGCAGGACAACTCTTTCCAAATAGCGCTTTGATAGCTGGTCCTGAAAGATCTCTGAGTAACATATACGTTCCTGCAAAGCAAACACAGCAAAACTACCAGGGATACAATTTTAATGATATCGCATTTGCGGCATCTACACCGGACACAAGATATGTACCAGCTAGATTTACCAATCGACCTTATAATGATGACGCTGAAGTTTTTCAAAGGCAAAGACAAAATTCCCAGTATGTACAACAACCTAATGTACAGACAACACAGCACTCTGAGATAGGGAACCTAGTTGCAAATGGACATGCTTCTCAATATACACAATATAGAAACAATGAACAGAATACTAATGCAGCACAACCCAGACAAAATGAGAATTTTAACCAAGCAACCATACAATATACACAGAGTCAAAAATCTATACCTGCTCAAATAGCCAACACACAAACCATTCAAAGAGGACAACTGAATCGACAACGTTTACCATTCAATGATATTAAAAAACCCTTTCAATTCAACAGTGGGAAGCAAAATGAAATAGTTTCCTATACAAAAGAACAATACAATCAAGAGAAACAACCGTACACATACAGGTCACCCACACAGCCACTACACAAAAAATCTAATAGCAATGATAGAAACAAACTGAAGGAAAATTTGGTAAGTTCTGATGTCCCATCCACTGTCATAACAAAAACCCTTACGTATAGTAAAATAATACAAGAACCTCAGTCCGGCAGACCAAAATCTCGAGTAACTGTTAAAACATGGATAGCAAAACCAAAGTCTGCCAGATTAGTAGCAGAACCCACTTCTTACTTTTATGAAAAACCTACACAACCACCGACAGAAAGATTAAATATAGAAGAAACATCCTCTTATGTGTATAGTCGTCCAACCAAATCACCTCAGTCAGAACGTCTAGTTAGAGAAGATGATCCGAAACCATATGTCTATAACAAACCTGCAAAACCTCCCCAGTCCCAAAGAGTAGCTGAGGATGACCCTAAGCCATATACTTATAACCGCCCTTCACCACCACTGTCACCTCAATCAGAAATAATTGAGGATGACGATGATGATGCTGATGATGAGCACCAGCCATACGTTTACAATAGGCCAACGGAAGCACCAAAACAAGTTATTACCACTAAAAGTGAACCATCACGTGCTTATATACCCCCTAATCCGACTCCGTCAAGGCCTCGTCCCACCCAAGCTGCTCCCTTGAATTTACTTCCTCCTTCTTCACCACCAACCAAGGCTTCAAGAGTGTATCTTGCCCCAACTACATTTAAACCAGCAGCAAAATTATATTTAACTCCCGATCCTCAAATTTTGTCACGGCAATATTTGCCTCCTTACGCTGTACAATCACCAGCTTACTACCAAAGTGATCAACTAAGAGTTGCTCCAACAAAGTCAACTTCAACACAACCACCTCTCAATGAAAACACAAGAAATTCATCTGTAGTAAAACAATCTCGCTTAAACACTAGTCGCAACAACTTAACATTTACTGATATCTTAACAAAAGAAAAACTTGATAGTACAGTTAATGACATTGTCAAAGATACAGGAAATATATTGCAAACCGCTTCTCCCCCACAATTTAGCCAATTTAGCCAAGATGTGAAATCTGTTGACTATCCTGACGATAATTATTTACCTGCACAACAGGAAAATGAAAGTGGAGAAACTCTTACTTCTGAATCTCCTACACCTACTAGTCCGTCTAAAAGTGCTCGTTTAATTGCTCAACCAGCTAGAAGCTTAGAACCTCCTTCAGAAACCTATAACAATCAAAACACTAACCAATTATCCAAATTACCATTTTTGAAAGAGTCGCCTTTTCCAAACACCATAGAAAGAACAGTATCACTAAAAATAACTATCCCTGAAAGAGTGGCGTCTTATTTGTTCAAAGGTGGTAATGAAACTGACTTTGACAGACTAGAAATCCTTAATACTGGAAGCAGTAATTATTTGGTATTAAGCAATCATTTAGTAAACCAAAATATTGGTGACATTCCTTTAGACAAAGTGTTAGTTAATAAAAACTCAAGTATTTCTAATTCACAGGCATTGGTGTTTTCATTTTTGGCCGATTCTCTCAATGCGGCTAAGGAATACAGCAATATAGTAAGACAAGACGTACTGTCATCGACACCAGCAACACAATTTCAAAATTTGAACAGTGAAGACCTCTCTCAGATCACAAACAAGGTCTCACAACTGACATCATCACAGTTCTCTACTAACAACAACTATAATGCAGTGAACCTATCTCCAACGGCGCAAACTACTGTAAGCCCTACTCAAACAAATCAAAGCAACGCCAAGTTTACACCTCAACAAAATCAGGCTCAACAAATACAAACAGCTCAATACACCGTCCCACCATCACTAAAGACACAAAGACAATTTGCCTCTCAGTATCATAGAGACAATAACATTTTGAACTCGAATTTACTAGACCCAAATCAAAATCAGATATACAGTGGCCAGTTGTATCAATTACCCGTCCCCGAGGTGACCAACCAAATTTATAACCAACCGCAATCAGCAAACCTTGTCCGAACAAATCTTGAACAGAATCCGCAGACGCCCAATTTACCGCAAACTACGAATCAAAATAACAACGTGGCTCATAATAACTTGGGAAAACAATCAAACGCTGAAGTTGAAATAGTTCAATCGCAAACTTTGCCGCTTAACTCAGCTAAGCTACAATTGGAGGCCGCTAATGAGCCCGAATCGTTTTATAGCGAAGAAAGTTTGAATAGCTTGCTAAATAGCGATAATGGTATATCGGCGCAATTACAAGACAGAATCGTGGGAACTATACCGCATCCATTGGAAGACAATAAGCTGTTGACTTACGAGAAAGATCAATCGTACTATTTATACACGAAGTTCGATAGGAACGGTCAAAACATTCCGCTCAACGCTGTAACTAAAGTTGCCAGAATACCAAAAGTTATTACGTTTCAGTTCGTGCCTTCTGTGAGCTATCAGTTGGAAGATGAGAAGGATCAGCAGAAATTGTTGAACACGTTTCAGATTGATGAATTTGGTGCTCCAAGAAATGTTGTGAGACCCAATTTGGTTCAAGTGCCGAGTGATGAGCAACGTGGGACTTTAACCTCCAGCGTTGATTATAGCGTCGACCACCCTGTATCTGCTAATCGAATCAGCTTAAATCCAATCAATGCACTGTACAAAGGGCCGTCTTCCTACTCAGCTCCTCAAAGTTCTGTGGGAAGCTTGCCAAGACAAGTTCTCTTGCCTAATAATTTTAGCTCTAGATTAGAACAGTTAAATGAAAATTCTCAAGGGTATCCTAAATCGACACCGGTGCGTCGATTTGTTTTTTAAAACACAATAGGTAATTTCAAATGTCATTGAAACAGATAATTAAATAAATATACGTACCTGTTAAGATTTTAGTAATATTTAATTAAGTTTAAACGCTGACTGTAAATAAAGTAGTTAGTACTTATATAGGAATGTTTATAATTATGTTATTTAGGTACCATAATAAAGTGGATTTAATTATATTTAATTTTATGTTTTATTTCTCGCCAGTTTTACTTATTTATGCGGTGTTCAAACCCTGAATTAGCTTTCGAGAATCATGAATAAACTATATCATGATGGCAGGGTATTTTCTAATGCTCACGAATTAGTCGCCAAGCATCACCAAGATCTCATTTAAGTTTATAAGCCTTCCTTGTAATGCCCAATAGCAGTAGTAGTGTAAATTCCCGATGCAGCCAGCGTGGCGTAATGTGACGCTACTTTCGGTCATTTTGTCACTTAGCATCAAGTAAAATGTAGTCAACCACTAAACTATCTAATTAAAAAAAAGTAAAGCTATCCAGATTAATTATATTATATTATCCAGGTGGACGAACGTTGCCTAAATGAAGGACTTTTGTAGCAAGACATAACTTCCCAAGAGCATGTGAAGCCTTATCTTAGTACTTAATTATTAAGGCTCGTACATTCGTGCATCCTCTACCTCGCTCGCGCATTGCGATACTCACAGAGTACCTTTTTATAAACCGAAAGCGATACTTTTGAAGTTCTTAAATCCATAGAAAAACCTTAAAAATAGCGCCAAAAAAAGTTCAAAAAAAATCCCAATAATCCAAACAAGCTTTCCTACATAAAAACGGAATCAATAGCTTTTTTTTGTTCTGCCCTGTTTTGTGTATGAAAACTTGTTTGGATAAATATGTTTTTTTTAAAGAACGTTTAGTTTTGTGATGTTATTTTTAAGGATTTTCTATGGACAGATTTTTATAAGTAAATTCTACTATACTTCAAAAATGTTGCAATGCGCTAGCGAGATAGAGGGTGCACGAACATACGAGCCCTAATTTATAAACAAAAAACGTACCTACATGTTCTATTATTTAAACATCTTGAAAACATGTGAAAGCCCACATAATTGAGCCAGGCAAAACATTTTTTTACCCCTCTTTACAAAGGTATAGATACGGGAGCTGCTCTGTTATTTATAAAAAAGGTAACTTGTAGTTTTTAAACTTGAGAACTATCGTTGTGCAAAATATCATGCGTGTATATAGGACTTTAGACAGATCGACATACGGACATGAAGAACTTCATACGAACTTACAAGCGTTTACTTAGGTAGGTACTTGTAGGGTTCGAATAAAAACTTTTTTTTAACCTCCTTGAACGAAACGGTATAGTTTATTATTCCAACCTCTTTGGCGCGATCATACTGGCCACCAAGAAACAAACGAAAACAATCGAAAAACGCATCTCTGTTGCCATGACAACAGCTGTCGAATGTAAATAAACATTTTATTTCGTGTTCTTAGAAACCAGTGGAAACCAACAATAAAATGAAATAAATAGTTATAGATTCATAGAAGTTAGTAATTTAAGAACCGTAGTAATTCTGTAAGCGAAGGTTAACTGTTCTGAAATACACAGGTAAGAATACAGAGCACTTACAATTTATGTCACTGATATCTTTGCCTTACACTTTGTCCCTTTGAAATCATATTATATATCATTTTTTTTTTATCTTGAATTCATATTATTAATTCAGAAAGCCCGTGTTTCCAAAAAATTAAATTATTTTCCACACATTTTGATTTTTTCAGTTTTTTGTTTGCAAATTAGGCAAGTATAAAAAAATCAGAATGTGTGTGGTACCACAGAATTCGCCCACCATAATTACAATGTTTGGATATCAAGCTTAATCTTTACCTACTCGGTGATGAGCTAAGTACTGATTTAATAAGCGGGAAAGCGGGGAATTTATTGCAATCCTTACGCAATCACGTAATTCACATGATGGCGGTAATTATGATGATTAATTTTACGATGTCGCAAGATGTGTTAAAATTTAGATTAATTTATAAGCATAGCGAGCAAGGAACATACTACGCTCTAGCGAGAGCTTATGCGGTTAGAAGTAAAAAGCATAATTATTATAACCACTTCATGTTAGAAGCAAAAGTTGGAGGGCACTGAGGAAACAAGACCTAAGTAGAACATTTTCCTTCGAAAATTGCATCTCAGTATGACCTCTACTCTACATTACCAAGTTTCATTCACTATAACATTCATCATCAACACCCTGAAGACGTCCACTGCTGAACATAGGCCTCCCCCAGAGAGCGCCACTTTGAGCGGCTGCTTGCCGCCTGCATTCATCGGCTCCCGCGGTTTTCACCAGATTGTCGATCCACCTAGTATGGGGCCGGCCTATATACGCTGCGTCTCCCGGTTCGTGGTCGCTACTCGAAAACCTTTCTTCCCCATTAGCTGTCAGTAGGTACTATAAATACCACTATAAGTTTAATTCGATGCTATTCCAGACCCAAACCAGCATTTAACATGTCGATTTCCACTGAGTTTTCAATAGAAGAAGAAACAGAAGGGGAGCTTGACGTCTACAACGACCCCCGAGCCATATGGTTCAGAGACAGGATCCTCTCTTTCATTGGGATGGACGATGAGGAGTTGTTCTACAACATGCTGGAAGGAGAAGCGAAAAGCAAGTTCATCACGTTTGTGACGGCCCCGCTAAAGCATAACGAGCAGTCGTTGGATAAACGAACGTTTTACGTCGCGAAGATTATCGTTGATAAGCTAATTCATGAAGATAAAGAGTTTACTGAGTGGCGTAAGTATAGTATGGTTCAGGATAAAATGTATTTTTAAAGGGCACCCAAGGGTACTTAAGCCAAGTATTACAGGTAGGTACAGGAGCTTCATTCCGCGAGTTTGAAATAAATATCGACTTATTCCAAAACGCAATAAAGTGCAGTTTAGCTCGTATAATACAGTAAGTATCACTATAATACTTCTACGCATAAGATCGCGCCCCAGCACGAGTAACATGAGCTGCAGAAATCGACATACCTATATTTTTTCTTGAGACAGTGTTTGACCAATGAAGATCATGCCGATCACGTGATAATCTTTTTGTTGCATTTTCAATGGTCAAACGCTTTCTCTGTAGAGCAGATATGTCATAAACTCATACTATCAATGCAGTCGGGGTAAGTTCCATGTCCAAATACTTGTAATAGAGTCGTGCCTAAAGCGTAAAGTCCATGCCGAGAGTTTTTACAGGTTGTAGTTTTCGAATATACATGAGCTTAAGTTTTCGGAGAAGGAAAACATGTGATGTCACTTTGATTGATAGGCTGTAGAAACTTTTTTCTAACGCTCGCCTATGTAGCTCCTAATTTCAAGTAAAAATAGATATCACAGCAAGTACCAGTTTTGCAATATCATTATCAGATAGGTACACAGTGATATTGTATGATTTTAGGCATAGTACCACCACCGCCTCCGCCGCCGCCACCGCCTCCAAAATCAAAGAAAGGCAAAGGCAAAAAGGGCAAAGAGCCGGAACCGGAACCAGAACCTGAGCCTGAGCTAACTAAAAAAAGCGCGAAAAGCATGAAAAGTATGAAAAGCATGAAAAGTATGAAGAGTATGAAAAGCATGAAAAGTATGAAAGGTAAGTTTAAAATTTCGGAAATCTATTTTATATCGCCGAGGTATAATGTTGTATTTTGCTGGTGGCCTAACTGAAGCTGATGATTTATTTTTTGCTGCAACAGGAATGGATGGTGAAGAAGGTAAATAAACTTTTTTACTTATTGCTTACTGATATCCCTTATCTACACCTCTACACCACTATTATAAAGAGGAAAGATTTGTATTTTTGTGTGTATGTTTGTAATGAACAAACTCAAAAACTACTGTGCCGATTTCAAAAATTCTTTCACCATTGGAAAGCTACATTCACCCTGAGTAACATAGGCTACACCACCACACGTGCGAAGCCGGGGCAAGCCGCTAGTTAAATTATAAAATGTTTCTACAGTTTCTCTGTTATGGAAAGTTTATATAAATACCAAGTTCCAGTACTTACTTATTCCTTTTGGGAATCATGTAGGCTAAAAACAATTTTGTTCCAGCCGTCTCTGAAATCATTTTGCATCACAACGTAAGTAAAATAATTTAGCTTCCCTTGAAGAAGCTGAAACATTTCTACGAGTAAAATGATGAGTAAATTAGTTCTTCTCGTGAAGCAAAACAAGCAATTGTAAATTGTAGACACCAAGTTATACCTACATGTAATGTAAACTTGCCAATTTGACAGAAAACGAAGAAGATGATATTGAGACAGCAGCAGCGGCGGTTCCAGACGTGGCTGAAGCCGAGGAGGAGGTGAGACAGGCCTCCATCGATCTGCGGGTGGAGGAAGAAGAAATGCCAATAATCGCTGAGGACCTATACTCCTTCCCACCACGTAAGATATAGCACCACGCAACGCTGTTATTAGAAATGAGAAGAGATAAATAAAATTATGCTGAGATAGCAGATGAGCTGGCACAAAGTCAGGCCGGTCAATACTTTAGTAAGACTCGTCTACGTATAGACATCTGCCGCAGATGTAACTATTGCAAATGTTCCTATTGCTCTGAGACTCGTTTTAACCCTTCTCTGGCTCTTCATTTTAGATTTGTAGAAATACTTATTGCCATTACATCATTTTAAGATTTGCTAAATAAAGAACTGTTTAAGTAATACCTTTTTTACAGCACCGGAAGACTTGGACCCAGCTGTTGATGGGACCCTCGAGTTTTATACTATTGTTGTAAGTTTACTGTATTTATCACATAGCCATGATACATGTAGCTTTATGACCAAATGGTCATTCAGTGAACTAAATTACAACATACATTGCTGTTAAATTGTGCACGTGTAGAAGTATTTTCTTTTCAAAAAACGCAACGTGTTGCGTTCTAACCGAAGTGGGTGAGGATGGTTGTCGTTCAAACGAACTACCATATTATTTACACTCCAATGCCATGGTATATTCCTTCATAATAAGATTACAATTATAAAATCCCTATAATTGTAAATAGATATCACGTTGTAATTTTTGAAAGCTATTTGTGGTATGCTGATAATCAAGCCCTTTCAACAAGTACTCATTAGACGAGCATCTACACATTTACTATGTCTTTTCTCGACGCTTCAAAGTTACAATAATGACATTATGAACTGGAGAGTTATATTTATCCAAGTTCAATCAAAACACTGCTATAAATTTATCGAGCGTCAGGAATCACAGCATTTAAAAAAAATAGCAGTCCTCATTATACCATAATACTGATAAAACCAGGCACAATTTGTTTTTACAGAGATCAGTGCCTCGAGTTATCCAATATCCAAAACTAGTGCCAGTGTTTGGTGCTTTTACGCCACAAAAAACACACCGGAATCGGCGCTACATTTACTTTGTGAGACAGACCGAGGATGGAATACCTCTTACAGATATTAATACAAAACTAAAGATGCCAGAGTATGTCCTCACTGGGTTGACGACTGGCAAGGTGCTGATGAGCCTTGGGCTCCAGTTGAAAGAGGTTTGGACCCGTTGCCACCTGTTTTTTTCGTAGAATTTTCAATACTGTAGGACTTCAGTAGCTATAGTTTCTCTTCACTTGAAAACTTTTACAATAGCTCAAAGCTGTGTTACGTGTTTCAAATACAACAATACGTGCCTTATGTAAATATCGGGTATTTCAATTTATCAAAACGCTTTTTACGTGACTCAAGTCTGACATTCTTGACCTTTAAACCTTTCATTGGGCTAGTTTATTGTCTACTTGAAATTCACTGCACTTAGACATTCACATATTTTTAATACCTCTCGGCGTATAATTACACGTAATTGAAATTTCATTTCATCGAAATGTCAGCGTCTTAAGATGTCACGTTGTCAAGATGCCCAATTCTTTATATTTTATTTCTTTTTAAAATAATTCTCCAGATATCACATTACTAAAATGACACGTACATATACCATTTACCTTTTACACACAATATACTTAGATAATCTTCATCAACTGGTTCCAGGCGTTCATACCGCTATTCAAGAAACAGTTCCGCGAGATCACAGTGAGGACTAGCGAGGAAAGTAATGCGCTGCTGTCACGCCAAATCTCCTTCGCCGGCACCCATTATCAGATGGATGAAACTGCTTCCCAGGTAAATTTAAACTTTAGAAATCTGGCAACTATTAACGTAGCACCAATCGCCCAAGAGCGTGCGTGTGTGAAAGAATGGTTATTCATATTATGCTATAGATATTCGAACTCCTCTTGAAGTCATTGTTTCGTAAGACTTTTTGTAGTAAAAATAGGTAAGTAAACGAGAACTCACACAAGTAGATTTCACTTAAAATTTTCTCAAGGGAACCTTGACGTCTTACAGAATGATAAATATTTGAGAGATGAAGTTAATGAAGATGATGATGTTAATGTTTGTTTTGTTTTTTTTTGTCATGGGGAAGTTAGGAGATTCATCAACTTTCGGAGGTGTACCTACATTAATTACATTTTCAGGTCAATTACCTCAGGCCTTCTGACTACCGTAGAATGTCCAACATCGCAAGAGGAGAGAACGCTGAGAGAAGGTAATCTGGAGACACAAAAATCGTCGTCAATTAGGCTGGGAGTTAGGAGAGATTATTTGTTTAAAATAGTCCAAACAGCGAACAGAAGGGGGTCACAAAAACACAGACTTAAGAAGTGAAAGAAGCCTCCAATGGCAATGCCGACCTTGCAAAAATTACGGCGCATACGCCTACACGTAATTTTCTCATCTAAATATAATAATTTAAATGCTCAACTTATACGTGCCTGTGAGCGAAAAATTGACATTGCCTTCACGAAATGAAACAAATTATGAATGTGACCATCACTATGGTTGCCAGGTTGCCACTGATCTTTAAGTTTATCTACCGGTCGAGTTTTGAGATGGGCTCGGGCATTATGTCAGAGAAGTGCGGAAAGCGACTCTATTTTGTACTATTTGCATATTGTGCAAAAAGTAATAATAAAATATTTCTCCATTCAATTCAGTCTTTTGAGATATAATATCTAATAACTTTTACCCTAGGATGCAGAATATGAGATCTAACTCCGAGACTGAAATAATGCAACATTCTACGCACTCTGGAATGGAAATGGTAAATCCCAATTTTATAAGTAACTAATAAATTTAATATAACGTGTCCTATATAATAAAAGTAAATAACCTGCAATGTACAGTTATCGTAACTCTATTGTAAAAACTAGCTGAGAACGGCAACGATTTAGTACACAGTTTGACCAGGGGAGTTATCATGTAAATCTAGTGACGATGGTGATCGTGTGATCTAGAGACATAGATGTCTGGAGCTCGTACTCACGGTTTTGTTAATTGGCACGTGCAGGATTGCAGGCGAAGTCCATTACAAGAACAGTTAAAGTGCCCCGTAAAGTGGCACTTTGCCTGGCTACTTTTCTATTGCATCCATCGGTTCCCTGCGGTTCTGATTCTGACCAGACAGCGAGCAAAAATTTTGCCTATTCCAGCTTAAATTTTTTTTTAAATAATTATCTGATGACAGGAATCGTCGCTGTTTCTTGCCAACGAGGATGATTTAGCGTTCCAGATGGATAAGCAGAAGTCCACAGCAGAAGAAGTCATCAATGAGATCGTAGACCTTGTCAACATGGTACATTGGTGAGATATTTAAAAAATACAGAATAAATAAGTTATAATAACTACTTTCGTAAAATGTGGGATTTCATTTTTAAGGTTGCCTATTACCCAAGAGGTAAAAAACGGGGTCTACTCAGCTTCCAGTTTCTTCTTCTAGCTATACCACCTATCTATTACAAAAGACATTTGCGACTATACGGCCGCACTGAAACAGGCAAAACTCCTGCCCACTACCAGTAGGAAGGAGGGTATAGAAGAAAAAATACAAATTTTAATATGCCTTTTAATATGCCCTATTTCTAGGACAACACAACACATAGAAGGCGAGATTCAGCTACCAATGCCGAATATCCCGTCTCTGACCGAGGAGGCGCACGGTCGCGTGGAGATCACTGACCCCGCCCTCATAGCGCAGTGCGAGGAGGCGGTGATGATGTGGCAGTCGCATATCGACTCCACTATTGCTGCTAACTTGGCTAAGGTAATTTATAAGTAACCATTGTATCCTATCCTTAAAAGCTTATACATTATTTTACGAACGAACGGAAAAACATAAATAAAAGAAAAAAAAACATAGTCGTTGAAAACAATTTATGACTGCCACGGATCCTATGTTCGTTTAGTTGCATCAAGCTCATTTTACAAGTTTTTTCTTTGCATCTCGAAGGGTAGATAGAAGCTCTTGTACTAAGTAATTCATGTAAGGTATCATTGCATTGTTTTTCTTCTGACAACTAGTATTTAGCTGTCGATACTTTGGGAGAATGTCACCCCATCTCCTATCCCCGACTGATATCTTCCCTCAACGTTTTGAAGCTTCTTGGATGCTTGCTTCGGACATCGGGTATACCTAACTTAAGATTCGATACCACAGGCAGGGCCCAGAGGTCTATGCTGATCTTCAAGTTTGATAAGTCATCGTCGGATTCTTGCAATTATCTATACATATAGGTGCGAAAATAGCGTGAATTCAACGTCGATATAAAGCTTATTGAAGAATATAGGGGCAGAGGTTTTAGCTGTGACCAGAAGCGGAATACTGCCATCTGTCAATTATTCACCACATTATTTAGGCAATGGGTAGCCGCTGCATGGGTAATGCCCTCCTTAAAGCGATCATAAAATTGTAGAAGCAGTTCAACAGCTATCATTGCGTTGCGTAGCAATCTCGGCTGGGGGCACTATAACGCAGGCTCACAGCTTGCCGCTAGATGGCATTGTAATTAATTCTAAAGATTTAAAAAAAATCTTTTCTTAATAAAATCTTTCATTACTTTGTGTAATGTTAACAACTTTACAGTAAAATCTACTAGTACGTAGAAGTTTTCTGCAAGAGCATGACGTCATTCGATTAAGTAAGTACCTGCCTACATAAAAGAATCATGTAGGTACCTACTTACCTATTTCATTTTCTTTTGCAGACTCGTGAAGGAAAAGGCCCAGTGGCCGAATACAAGTACTGGCGCGAGAGAGATGCAGAGATATCCTTGCTGGTTGAACAACTCAAACAGCCCATGGTTGTCAAGATATTGGGCATTTTGCAGAAATTTAACTCTACTTATCTTGAGGTTTTAGTATAATTTTAACCTAAACAAAGCTTTTCTTTTCTTTTATGTGTATAATTCTGCGTTAATAGTGTAGTAGTAGAACTAAGAGGTCTCGCATAATAGCACAATAAGTTGCGTTAAATATTTTAGAAAACAGTATCGCCAACGTCCATACCACGTTGAAAACACCGGTTCTCGTCCGATCACCGAAGTTAAGCAACGTCGGGCGCGGTCAGTACTTGGATGGGTGACCGCCTGGGAACACCGCGTGATGTTGGCTTTTTGCACGCGAATTTTATTTAATTTCGCATTTTTTTTAAATGATGCTTAAAATAAAGTTTCGTATTTGTGTTTAATTTAGAAAGTTTTAACATGGTTTACGCTTTTCAGGGATTCAAAAACTATAGAGAAATGCTGATAGAACAGTATAATTTAGCGGGAGACAACTTGAAATTCCTATCAACTCTGATGCGGTTCTTTACTGTAAGTTCGATAAATAAAGTAATATTGCATCAAACGTTCTAAAGATTCAAGGTTTCAATTTCATATTCACCAAAAAAAACGATATTATAATTATTATGATAATGTAATAAATCTTGTTGACCCTTATACTGACAGTTCAAGAATTTACTACCAGGCCTGACTCCGACACTCTACGCTTTGTACCTACTTAGTTTCAAGTACTTTAGCTAGGTAGACTTGTAGTGCTGTACAAGCTGAACTACACTTTATCGCGTTGTAGCTAAGGTCGCTATTTATTTAAGAGACTTTGCGGAGTGAATTTTCTGTACCTGTACTATTAAGTAATTCTGTGTCACTACCATTTTAAGAGAAGCGTATACCCTCCGTCTTGTCGATACAAGAAGCGCCAACGCTTTTCCACCTCTAAATCTGATCCGATTTTGATATTTTTTTTATATGTCGTCTACCCAGTTAAAAACTATGTTCGTACGTCTTCCTTTTGCAAGTTTTTACAATATCTTCGTATTTGTAGACACCTAAATTTAATTTTTGGCGTCAAAATTATGACGAAGAAAAGTAGTTATACCTAACTAGAACATGCACGAAACATATTTACAAAAAAAATCAAGAGTTACAAGTATAGATAATAATCTATCCACACCATTGACATTAAAATCAAAAGTTTTTGTTAAGTTTTAGAGGATGAAAACCGTTGGTGCCCGAAATGCTAAAATGTAGGAAAATTCACTCATGGGCTCTATTGTCTCTATCGCTATCATACGCGTGGAAAGCAGAGCGACGGCAATAACATTTTCGAATACCAGAACGGTCCTCTTTCTTAAGTATAATATATTCCACGTCAATATTTAGGTTATTGTGAATCCTATTTATAATCAACACTATTTATAATCAACACAACACATTGTATAGGATCATTTTTAGTTTCCGATGTAAGTATCATTGTGGACCATCTTCCCAGATAATTGAAGACAACTCCCCACTGCAGCAAGTGATAGAAATGCTCCCGGAACTGGTAGAGAGCATCTATATGATGTGGGTGCTGTCTAAAGGGTACCGCACGGATGAGACTATGGTGCCGCTGCTGGCTCGGATCTCGTGGGCTTTGAGCAACAAGCTCGAGCGGTTTCTGGATGTTCACAGATTGTTTGAGTGAGTTTTTTTAAATCTAGTGGTACTAAGTGTTCTGATGACGTATTAAGTATAGAGCTCAATTATATTTTTAGTAGCAGTATAGATTGTTTTCGATTTCCGTAGGGTAATAGTTATGCAAACAATCGAAAAACAAGACTTATAGGCAGACCTGTCTCACTCCGCGCTTTAGGTATGAAGCTACAAGTACATGGGACCGGGCCTCTAGACGGGTCGGTCAGTACTCGTAACACGTCAGAAGAGCAGCGCTATAGCGATAGAACGAGAGAGAACTATTTAAGGAAAGCTTGTAGCGCTGTGAGAGCTGAACTACACTAGCGTTCCAGCAAGAGTCGCTATTTATTTAAGTGACTTCGCGGAGTGAGTCTGCTGTACGTAGTACTATTATCTATTCTGTGGTATAGGTAAGACTAGCGGCACCAGCCAATCTATAACACTCATTTTATCATAAAACTGCTCAGCAAACCAAACGAAGAGATCCACTCACTGGCCAAAGCGGGACAAACGATAATGGAGCTGTGGCACGACCTGTACAAACAAACGCGACGGAATATCGAGATTAGCGGGAAGGGCGCGAGATGGGAGTTTGACCAGCCTCTACTGTTCACGACGACTGACTACATAGGCTCCGTCGCAAGAGACCTTTCGGAAGTCGTACAGGTGATTACAGGGTTTCAAGTTGAAATGGCAATGGGCAGGCCACATCGCTCGTAGAACTGACAACCGATGGGGAAGATGTTCTCGAGTGGCGACCACGAACCGGAAGATGATAACAGGTGGCTAAAATATTTTTAGACTCGTACTTCCCTGTTCGCCATAAGGACCACACGAGCCATATCTTTAATGTGTTTTAAAGATATCTCACGACACGATACCACAATGATAGGTAATTTGGCACTAAAGTAAATTGCGGACAACAGTTGTCCTGCGACAAATTTCAAAAAAAGTATACCTACCATTTAACAACAAATTGTTTGTGTGCTAATTCTAAAATTTTCGTTTCTTTTTCTACTGTTGAACATTACCTATGAACAAACACACACTACTTACAATGTGACAATAGACGTGCCACTAAGACGTTACTTACCAAAAAACTGCCAAAAGGTTGCTTCATTTGTCAAATCAAAAATTTCTTCCACCAGGTCCTCATAGACTTTGAGCGTATATTCGGCCTTGAACTGAAGTCCATCATCAGCGACCCAACGCAGATAGACGATGTGCGCAAACGCGTCAAGAACCTTGTGTATCCCATCCGTACCATCGATTTCAGCGTGTTTGTGTTTGACAATAAGGAGAACTGGGACGTAATAATGGGGGACTTTTGGGCGGAAGTCAGATATGTTGAAGAGGAGGCCAAGAATTATATCAACACGAGCTTCGGTAACTTGAGGTAATTTCATAACTATCTGCTACTGTTTCTTTTCATACGTTCTTAGATTTCAAGTTTTTACATCTCGCTCACACAATTTAAAAAAAGAGAAGTGGGACGTAATAATGGAAGACTTCTGGGTGGAAGTTAGATAATATTGAAGAGCAAGGCTAAGAATGGTAAATACGAGCTTCGGTAACTTCTTGAGGTAAGCTCATAACTCTGCTACAGCACTGTGTTTTTCAAACATATTTCTTAGAGTTTTGTCCTGCTTTTATATCTCGCTCACACATTTGATCGGACAACAGAGTGTTCTTCTTCTTCTTCTTCTCGTGGAGGCAAGTGGTCAGCCCTGGTGTCAGAATTTTTAAGCCGCCCAAAGGCTTCTGACTTGGCTTAACGACTATTGTCTTAAGACAACAGCCGGGACCGACGGCTTAACATGCTTTCTGAAGCACGGTAGCGCTCAGTTGTAAACACCACTTTTATCTGTAGTCCCAAAGCGGCGAGTGGAGCAGCCGGTGTTCTCGCCAAAAAATCTCGCACAGTGCCACTGTAGACCAGGGTCGATAATTTTTAAAACCAAAAAAAATAATAGTAGGATGAAACCCATTAGAAAAGGAGGGGAATATTATAAAAATGAAAGGAAAAATAATTTACGGGCGATCTGAGGTCGGGAAGGGGATGGGGGTGAGTTTTTAAGGGTAAAAAATGTTTTTTCTCGATTTCCGGCAAAACTAAAAGTCGTATTGAAAAAAGTAAAATGGCAAAGTTGTAGGTAATAAAAAGATCTAAAACTTTTGTATATACACTTTTTTCACATAACCTCAAAATTTATGTGAAAAATCCAAAAAACCAAGTTTTTGGTTTTTTATTTTTATCTTTTACAAAATTTTTTTTTTTAACGAAATTTGGTGAAAACTTACCTTTTTATGTCCCAAATACGCTGTAATTTATTTGATTAAAAATATTTACTTTTTCACCTTATTTTGAATGAATATCAAAAAAACACCCTAATTTTCAATCGAAAATTCACCCGTCAAAATATCAGCTTTTTTCAAAAAGTTGGTATGGTTTCTGTTCGTTGAAATCCCTACTTTCCGATGGTGATAAAAAAAAAATATGTTACTACAGTAAATCTTCTCAGAAAATGCAAAAAATCAAAAAAAACTTGAATTCGAAATTTTTTTTTTATTTATTATAAATAATTTTGAGCTATTTATTAAAATTTACACTTTAATTACTCGAAAAACGTTAGATTACATGTGACATTGATAACAAAAAAATTGCAAATAAAAATATACTACTATAATTAACAAACAAATAAGTTAATAAAATTAATATTTAATAAGACATCTACAATATTTGGAGAAAGTTGTCGAATCTTCTTTAAATTATATGCGTAGATGCCTATTTATAACTATTTAAAGATAAATTATATATACCTGAGTAGATATACCTGAGTGACCTACGAAAAATTGTAGCCCATCAAAAGGTATTTCGTGGAGAAGTGGGGAAGGGGCTAGGCGGGTCTGGGTCTTACTACATACATACCTACACCTACCTACCTATATACTATATATTTCGTAGCAGCTGTTACAACCGTTAGCCTAACCAGTATTCGAAATACAGTACAGTATACAACATCGTTTATAAAAATACACGTGCACGCTGAGTTTCTTGAAGATAATTGTGACAAGTTTACTTAAAAAAACAAAAAAACTTTTCGAATCTGCATAGGAAGGTAAATACTATCTCTATTTTTATCTGTATCAATCAACTCAAACATAAAAATCGTAATATTTTCTTTAAAAAATAGTATGCTTAACGTAACATAACCTAAAGATTGAAATTAAATGATATTTTAGTACAAGATAAAAAAATAATAATCTCCTTAATTTTGCACAAACAAATTTAGTTAATCCCATGAAAAAAAAATATATTTCAAAGTACATAAAAAATATATTAAAAATCTTTAAAATATATATCGTAAATGTATTTTTAATAACAAACTTTTGGCCGATTTCCATATATATTTAATACATTTTTAATACATTTATAATATATTTTTTATACATTTTGACATTTATTTCTTCAATATTTTTTTTTTATTTTTTGCATTTTCTGAGAAGATTTACTGTAGTAACATTTTTTTTTTTCACCATCGGAAAGTAGAGATTTCAACGAACAGAAACCATACCAACTTTTTGAAAAAAGCTGATATTTTGACGGGTGAATTTTCGATTGAAAATTAGGGTGTTTTTTTGATATTAATTCAAAATAAGGTGAAAAAATAAATATTTTTAATCAAATAAATTACAGCGTATTTGGGACATAAAAAGGTAAGTTTTCACCAAATTTCGTTAAAAAAAAAAATTTGTAAAAGATAAAAATAAAAAACCAAAAACTTGGTTTTTTGGATTTTTCACATAAATTTTGAGGTTATGTGAAAAAAGTGTATATACAAAAGTTTTAGATCTTTTTATTACCTACAACTTTGCCATTTGACTTTTTTCGATACGACTTTTAGTTTTGCCGGAAATCGAGAAAAACCATTTTTTACCCTTAAAAACTCACCCCCATCCCCTTCCCGACCTCAGATCGCCCGTAAATTATTTTTCCTTTCATTTTTATAATATTCCCCTCCTTTTCTAATGGGTTTCATCCTACTATTATTTTTTTTCACTTTTTATTATTTTTCAAGGCTTCTACCCTGGTCTACTGGGGGTGGCGCTCATCGCGTTCGCGGTATTTGCGGTATCAAAAGGGTAGCGGTCACCCATCAAAGTAGTGAACGCAGCGAACGTTGTTTAACTTTACCGATCGATTAGAAACGGCTGGTCGTGCTTCGCTATGAAAGCTACGAGTGTTATCAACTTGCCTATAACCTATACGGTTTACCTAATCCTAATAGTAACAATTTATGAGGTTCGACAGCAGCTTACAGCCGGTTACAATAAACAATCTGGATAGATCCTGATAGATCGGCTGTAATTTACTATTCTGGCCAAGCAAAACAGTCAGATAAAATAATAAATAAACCATTGAAGCACGGTAGTAATATGTCTAGATATTAAATAAAACACATTTTAACTATGAATCATGTATTGAGCTAGGAAGCTAGACTGAGGAGTGGGTATGTCAACAACTATCCTCACCTACCCACTTAATCTACATTATTATAACAAAAAAGTAAACAAGTACCCCCCTAATCTATCCTGACATTCCAGCTACTGATAAGTACAATATATTATACATATGACAGTAGTAGCCTGCAATTTTAAATACCAACAGTTATCTACCTCTGGTTCATACCAGATCGAACGCGTAACAGCTAGAGTGTGATTCAAATGTAATGGCGGCTGTGCTCTGCAAGTTCACTGCACGCTGCGCTCTCTGCTTTCTGTTGCCCGCGCACATCTAATTTTTGCTACTGCGCAGCGTTCCGCGCCGACTTCACAGCCGCCATTAACTTTGAATCACACTCTACCTGTCCTTAATAAACTTCGTACCTTTCTTAGGGTTCAATCAACTTCAGTAATCGCCTATTAGGTATCTGATCACATTTGCTATAGAGTACCTATTGATTGTTGTAGATCTTCAGAAGAAGCCCTCTCGGTTTTACTGAAGTTTCTCGAGTTCGACACGCGCGAGTCGATCCGTCACCAGTTATCGACCAAGTTCGACCTCATCATGAGACAGTTCATCAAGGAGATAACTGCTATTGAAGACAAGTTCACTGTACGTATATATCCTACCAACAAAGAAACGACGTCTATTCTTTTGTTTTTTTTATGCTATAGGTAAAAAACAAGCTTTTGTCGCCCATGTGGCCCCTGATGGCAGCGGTATAACGATAGCCTATTGCACATCTGTGACACTAAACGTAGGTACTGATAATCCGTTGATTCCCTCTTTGCGAAACAAATATGTATAAATCAATAGGCGTATAGATATTTTAAATAGCGATGGTGGCCGAGCGGTAGCATGTGCGCTTCGCAATCTTACGGCACCGGGTTCGATCCTCGGCCCTGCACCAATGACTTATCTAGTAAGTTATATGCAGTTTTCGATGCCATCGCTCCGTGTCTCGGAGAGCACGTTAAGCCGTCGTTCCCGGTTGTCATAACATCTATGGCAATCGTTACGGGTAGTCAGACGCCTGATGCAATCTGACACCTGTCTAATCATCCCTGTTACTGGTTCCTTATGTGTTGCGAGGTCAGATGGCAGTCGCTCGTGTAATTCTGGTAGCTCGCCGCTACAGGTTAGATTGGGAAGCCGACCCCAATAACAAATGGGAATAGGCAAAGAGGATGATATAATATCATCCTAATATATTGTAAGTAGGCATCTGTTTTTGAGTACCAATTTTCTACGGACCGAATGACGGTGAATAATAACGTAACTGCTGGAACTCCATTCCACTTCTTTGCCAATAAAGCCAACCTTTAGTCTATTTCTATATTATGTTATTTTTTAACATATATAACTTTTGTATTATTTTACATCTAGCGGTACCGAAAAAGTCCGCCTTTGCTAAGAAACCACCCACCGGTCGCTGGCGCCATCTACTGGGCGAGGGCGCTCTTCAACAAAATGAAACAACCTATAATGAAATTTCAAAAGGTAAATATGCTATGTTAAGGTTTTAGTAGTCAGTAGGGTTTATAATCCCCTTCAAAGTACCCTTAATGGTGGATTTATTATTATCATAGCTAAAAGCGAAAACAGCGTCTACGGGGCGGCGTTTACACTTAACTGCAGTTTAACTTAAGGTGGAACGTTTCACTAGCGAGCGCGGCAAATTCAGATTTTCTTGCGTTCTTTTCATCTTGCGTTCTTTTGCCAATAATAGCTTAATTACTCAACGTGATTACATGAAAACGAATTTTGCGGAAATAAATAGAATGTATCAACAAATTACAATTAAAAGTATCTCCTAGATATAATTGGTTTAGCGACAAATAGCAATAAACAATTTTCTTCCTAGTTTTTCAGTCTATTGCCATTTGCCGCTAAACCAATGATAAGTTGGTGATACGTTTAATTGTAATTTATTGATACATTATATTTATTTGCGCAAAATTAGCCTTCATGTAATCACGTTGAGTAATTTAGCTATTATTGGCAAAAGAACGCAAGAAAATTTGAATTTTCCGCGCTAGTGTAACGTTCCACCTGAACTGCAGTGAAGGGGTCTACGGCGTAGGTTTCAACGGCGGGGCGGATACCCAAAAGGCACTATTTCTGCTTCTGTTGCTGCGTAGACCTATAATTAATTATTCCAGGGCTAGTGGGCGCATCTACGCACTTTCGAATCGTAGAGGCACCCACTACACTGCCTACGGCGTAGACTATGTAGCGGGTGCCTTTACGCAATTTTGATGCGCAATTTTGACAGTTCTGATTTGGATTGAATTATGTACATAATTAGATTGCTTACACTACCACGACCAAAATAAAATATTTTCATCATGAATAATCATTTATATACCGTTTTCCACAGGAAAACGGTATATAAAGTATACGAATAATCGGGTATTCAGTTACCTATAAAAAAAAACTTGTATTTAATACAGGTGCCAGAATTGAACAACTGCGAGCAGAAGAAAGAAGCTTTCGTTCAATATAAGGCGTTTTCCAAAGTAATAAAAGAGTACGAAGACGGCAAGTACAAAGAATGGGTAACTGGAGCCTCAGAATTTGTAGATAACATGATGAAGAAAAATATTTTGAAGGTCGTTTTCAAAAAGGAAGAGAGTAAGTTAATTTTTCGTAGACATCAAAGAGGCTTGCTAGTTTAATGTAACCGGTTAAAAATTGTTTAAAATATTATTTTTTTACTAGCTTACTTGGTTGATGACTTTGGTGAGTTTAATTCAAATTATGGCCTATATTTTGAAGCTTTCCTTTTTCCTCGTGTAATTAGTGTGGTCAGCCCAGGTGTCGGAATTTTTAGCCACATTTTTTTAAAGCTCTGTAGACGTTAAATTAAATAGGAAATATGCTGCTGCATTCACCAACGTAGGCTCACATTGTCATTCAATGGGATCCTACAGCAAAAGTTGGCGTGACCACTTGTCCATGTGCAGGTATCAGCCTGCCCGCGTAGCATGCGCACCGCGACAAAATTACCTCGACACGTGAGAGACCGCGGCAAGGCTATGGTAGCGCCTAAGTGTGTCTCACTCTAACAGCGACGACAAGTTTTCTCGCGGTGGACATGGTAGGGATCTGGATAGTCAACTCAGATACATGCATAGAATCGGGGGAAGAATCTGCCCATACTTGTCACGTCATTCGTTTACATAAAAAACAATTTAGATTAAACAGTTTAATACGCAGTTTATGTGCGTAATTACTATGAAAAAAACCAAATAAGGTTTCACTGCAGGTAGGTATTATTGTATTGCAATCTAAGTTAAATATTAATCCCCCGGTGTGTAGCGCCGTCAGCTCCGATCGGTCGCGGCATGAAGCTGACGGCGGCGGGGCGCGCGCACGTTGCCAAGAAAAAAGGTTCCCGAACCTCGCTTCGACCTGTAGATGTCGTCAACAAGGAGATTGCTGAGAAGAGGAGGAGAGAGAAAACATGTCAGTATTTTTCTATAGTTCTTCAGATTGTGTTTGATCCCTTTGTTCGGTTCCTAAATTATTGTTGCAACCAGTTCGATGTAAACCCGCGTCTTTCATCTCATTAATTTAGACGCTTGGTCTATCTTTCCAGTGGGTGCGGAAGGTATGAGTGTGGGTTACCTATATATTACTCTAATTAAATGATACGATCTTAAATTTGCATGACGGGAATCACTGTATTTTTAAGAAATAACGACACCTACATGGCACGTCGAGCCTCGACCGATGTAAATGCAGCTTGACTAGCAAGTCGAATCCTATACTGTACACTTGTCGGCTCCTACCAACGGGAACTGTGTCAACCAAGATAAGATGGTGTCTGGCGTGCACGAGTAAGAATCAGTTTTGACCAGACAACGTACCTTACTGTCAGTATCATTATTTTTAAGTTTAATTGTTAAGTCCCTTATAGAATGTCCTTTACTCAAAAGAGTCATGGATTCAGAATCAAGGATTTAGTATCTATATCTTTGATTTATATCTTGTTATTTTAACTACTTGGCACTAATTGTACTGGAATTTTTTAGTAATGCTGATGAGAATTCCTGGTCAGCATTACGAAAACGTTCGCTCACCAAGTTCAGCGTCTCTGTTGGCCAAAGAAGGATTGGTAAGCACTTTTTTCTTTCATAAACAATAAACATTGATTTAATTAAGGACCTTGGGATAGTTAGCAAATGAGTGCAAAAGTCCGTGATGTAATTTGTTCGCGAGTGTAACAGTGACCACTAATTTGGTTATTAAAATGTGTATTTTTCAGACCGATGTTACATGGCGCGATTTGACGGTACACAAATTGTTGCAAGAATATACTCTGGAGTTCCAGCCCAACTTCGACAAGGATATTTTCTTAGTGATACACGAGGCAGAACTAATGGAACAACTAGGTGAAAATACGATAGGTTGTCTCTTCTATAATTTTCTTCTTCTTCTCGTGTAGGCAAGTGGTCACTGGTTAGCCCTGTTATCCTAATTTTTAAGGGGGAATTTTTATGACTAGGCTTAACGAGTATTGTCTTACGACAACAGCCGTTTCCGATGGTTTTTAACATGCGCTCCTTAGCACGGTAGCGCTCAGTCGTAAATATCACTTTTTGTTGCGGTTACCCATCAAAGAAGGAACCGCAGCGAACGTTGCTTAAATATAGACATAAATGATTTCACTTTCATATATTAAGGATAAACGCAGGTAAGGTGTGTGACTTATTTGCTGCCTCATCCAGGGTTCAGTGTGTTTACTGGACAATAATAATTTTAACTTAGCATAGAAACCACAAACGGAATAGCGTAACGCTGTTTATCACGTTCCAGGTTTCGACCTACCCGAAAACATTCGCAACGTGGCGATGCAACGCGCTCGCCTCTACTACGAGCTAGAAGCTCTCTCAGCTGTCATCGTCAAATACAACCGCAGTGCGGAATCCCTTAGCCCTTCCGAAACTCATCTCATGAAGAAACATCTGCTAGATACTGAGAGGCATATCCTGCCGGGACTGACGAGGCTGACGTGGACCGCACTCGGAATTAATGACTACATCATGGATATTACTAAATGTGAGCTTCTCACACATACTACTTTCAAAAGAAAGCTCAGCATCAATCAAAAAACGTTCACGCTGTATTGTGCCTTTATCCTTCAAACTAACTAGGTACTACAATAATATAAACTAGCTACTACAAAGAACATTTGGACTGTATACTAGCCGCTATGGGCTATAGATAGTCCAAATGCTTGAGCCCACTACCGGTAGGTAGCGTACCCAACATGCTGGCTGCATTGCCTCGTTGAGTTGCAATGCTGATTCGTTGAGCCAAATAAGTTCCAGAAATCACGCTGTTGATTCTTTCTTGTACAAAGCTTATTATGGTTCGTTAAGTTTTAGCATCCAGCCTGTTTTGAACCCGCGCCTTTTAACTCACTGGATTAGACGTTATTCCAACTGAGCTAGTGTCGCATTTAGGACTATGTTTTGTTGCAAACATTTTTAGGAACTATTTTGTAGAAAATACCATAAGTACCTATGTTAACTTTAAAACCCATTATTTGAGTACTATTTGTTACTGGTGTTGATTTTTGTATGACTCCATGTAGTCGTAGGGCGACAGACGTATCTGTCAAGTCGTAACTTCCACTAAAAATGTTTGATTTGGCGATATTTATTGATCGATCTTTTAGGTGAAAACTCCCTACAAGCCGTGTACCAACAACTCAAGATGGTAGAGAAAGAGATCCAATGTCTGATCGACCAGCTGGAACAGTTCGACCTGTTCCCCGTGATGAAACCTACCAACTATCACGACCCTGATACTGGATTGCCTGATAGTACATGGCTTTATCCTTGCAAGGTACGATTTCTACTTCAAATATAGTATGATAGTATATAGGTAGTCCTGCCAAAGAATGGTAAAGCATTTACTTATGCTTCTTTCTAATTTGATTAAAACTTGTTTTGCAGACGTATTTCGTTGAGTTAGAAAATGAGCGTCTTGAACGCGTCGCCCTACTGTCGCGTATATACGACCGCATCGGACCAATCCTCATGAAACTGGAGTACCTAATCCTAGGTACCAGTACTGGCAAGTCTCAGGTCATGACCGCCTATTATACCTACTGGGAGAAGAAGATTTACAAATGTCTCGTTACGTGAGTATTCAATACTAGCTGACCCGCCCCAGCTTCGCACGACTATTTAGATTTAGTCTAATTTAAGTTTAGTTTAGTCTAAAGACTGAGATAAGGCGTATATCGACTAGACTTTGACGATAGACTTTGTTTATCTCAGTCAGACTGAGATAAACAAATGAAACGGCAAATGGAGGCAGGTCACCTTCATTCATTCATCCTTTTCCCTTATCATTTCCCCCCTTCCTTCTCTTTCTCATAGTACAGGGTAGGAGTGGCTTTGGACCTATAATATAATACTGAAGGTTGGATGTCTGTTATTTCTGAATCACAAAACCGACGACCTTGAAGTATTTACGGGACAATATTTAAAGTACCCCCTTTCTAACAAAAAAGGATGAATGAAATCATGTACATCACTATGTACATATTTTTACTTTCATCCCCTCTCCCGCGGGAACCGTGCTGAATTTCGGGATTAAAAGTAGGTATCCTATAGTCTACTTCGTAATATGAACTCAAATCATGCCAAGATTCATTTGAATCCATTCAGTAGTTTCGACTTGATGCTCAGACAAGACATAGACAGACAGATGGACAGACAGACAAAAATGAAAAATATTATAGTTTTGGCTTCAGCATCAATAATAGAGCGCTATAAAAAAAAAATTCAAAATATCTTCAATGTATAGAATTGGGCCTGGTACAGTTTTATTATAAGTATAGATGAGACTTTATTTATATGAGTCAGGTTTAATTTTCTAGGACGGTCTGTTTCTAGGGTGTCAGGATGTATCATCACTTTTTTGCGGTGAAGCAAACACCAGAATTCTAGTGAAGTTCGATTATATAGGTGTAAGGGCCAGTGTATCATCATTATAACCTAATTGTAGCACACTAGTTCGAAGAAATCAGAAACGAAACAATATAGATCATCTAACATTGCAGCAGTATACCTACACAATGTAGTGGTAGGTAAGTATGCTGAACGAGAAATCCTTAAACGCATGAGAGAGACATAATGTGAGAGAAAGAATCAAGAAAGCATGATTTAGTTTTGGAAGAGGCTACGTACACATAGATAAAGAACATCTGCGCAAGGAATTGATGCCAGTCATTTTCAACTTTTGGTCAAGTTAATGAAAAGGGCGATAGATGGAAGAGAACGATGGTGGCCGAGCGGTAGCATGTGCGCTTCGCAATCTTACGGCACGGGATTTGATCCTCGGCCCTGCAGCAATGACTTACTTATCTAGTAAGTTATGTGCAGTTTTCGATGCCATTGCTCCGCGCCTCAGAGAGCACGTTAAGCCATCGGTCCCGGTTGTCATAAGGTCATAAGAACATCTATGGCAATCTTTACGGGTAGTCAAACGCCTGATAGAATCTGACACCTGGTCTAACCATCCCTGTTACTTGTTCCTTATGGACTTATGGGTTGCGGCGTCAGATGGCAGTCGCTCGTGTAATTCTGGTAGCTCGCCTCTACAGGTTAGATTGCGAGCGGACCCCAATAACAAATAGGAAAAGGCAAAGAGGGTGATGATGATGGACAAGTCAATTAATATTTTCGAACTGTTACTGCTTCAGGTTGACTCTAGAAAACCTGGAGATGTTCCAAGAGATGCTCAGTGAAAAGAAACCTCTATTCCAAGTAGATGCAGCACTTGTTCCTCCCGATATTACCATGCGCCCGACACCACCCGAAGTTTGCAACATCCTTGGCTACGACATTAAACATTTTCTGAACAGGTATTCATGCTATTTATGTCACATAATCAGCAAGTTCAAATTCAATAAAATACTTTAAAAAAATCAATTTACCGTATGGAACGGATCCTGAAGATGAAACAATAATGAAATTCTAGGCTAACCGCGTTCCCCCGTTGGATGACGAAGACCTGCCTTCCATGCCCTCCCCAGCGTATCGAAGAAGCTACCGGTAACGAGTTCTACGTGTTCTCTTTCTTCGAAGATGTTCTACGCGTGGTCTCCATCAATGACGTCACTCTGCTCATTCAGGATACTATTTATCGGCTGACGCAGGACATTCATGTTTATATACAGAAGTAAGTATGTATTATGACAATAACTTATGTAATAATATTCACTGCATGCTGAATTGCTCAACTTGAGAAATTAAACTCCAAACAATATTATTTTTATTGTTCGGTCTTGACACTTTTATTTTGAGAGAAATAATAAATTCATAAAGGTTTTTTTGAGGATATCGTAAGGAATTTCACATCACTATTTTAAATGACATAAATGGAAAATTCAGCAATGATTTTCTTTATAAATATTTTTCTCTTTACATTTTTAGGTGGCACAAATTCCAGCACCTTTGGGCGTTTGATAAAAACCTCTCATGCGAAAAGTACGTACAGAAGTACGAACAGATCCAGAAATACGATGAAAAGTTCTTCTTCTTTGAAGATATTATCGCAGACTTGGATGCCCACGTGAAATTCGTCGATATCGGTGCCATAAGGGTGAACTTGAGAACAATTATAAAGCAAGTGCAAGATCATGCTCAGGAGTGGAAGAATATACTAGGAAATTGTATAGCATCAAAGACTAGGATGAATATGTATGATTTGAAGAACCAAATAGAGGTAAATTTTTTACGCTATGATTGCGTCTTGATCTGTGTACGAGATACAATCAAGCGGGCGTCATGTAAAAGTCACTTTTAGTTTGTAGCCGTTTACGAAGGACTTAATATGAAGAACGAAAGTCCAAGTGAACTTTCGTTCTTCATAATAAGAGACATTATTAATTCCAACAACTGCAAAACTCCAGTTATTGGCACTGCTGCTTGGCGGCAGTTATTCTGCCGCCAAGCAGCAGTGTGCAAGCACTACTGTGTTTCGGTTTGAAGGGCATTGTAGCTAGTGAAATTACTGGGCAAATGAAACTTTATGATCTGATCACTCAGTCTAGTAATCTGATTATTAGACTGGGTGATGTCTCAGGATGACGTGCGCAGTGCAGTGTCGCGCGAAACTATTGTTTTAAAGTTCCGGGTGACACTGCAACTGTTATGGGCGGCCGTGTCACTTAACATCAGGTGAACGACTAGCTCGTCACGTCATTCAATCACATAAAAAAAAAAAAACTTCAATTTGTGAATCATCAATTTTACTCTCCTTTGCAGTCTCTCCGTATGACGATGAACATGAACATAAAAGGCTTGGAAGATTTTAAGCTAGTGATGGCAACTATCACCCTTGTACAGTCGATGACTGTTACAGCCGAGGTGAAGTACCGTGGCATGCAGGAAATTTTCTATATGCTGAAGCAACATGGAATTGATGTTAGTACTTTAACTGTACCTGTGCTATTGAGTCATTCGTAGCAATAGGTAGACCTAAGGCAGACAGTATTAGTCACAGATAAGAAGTCAGAACAGTATGCTTATTACAGCATAATCTTGAATTAGTTCCTGTCTGTGATTGGATAAATTCCATGAATGAATTTTAAGTAACCAGGCAAACGCGCATCACCTATAGACATCATCAACGGTCGTTTCAAATGGTTTTGTGAACTGTGGTATCAGTAGTTAGTTGTAGTTTTGTTAAAATGCAACGATTTCAGTAGCTGTAAGTATAACTTGTGACAATGTTAGGAAGATATTAGATGTACCATACTGCATTATTCATTCATACATCGCTTACCTAACAGGTATCAGATGAAGACATGGCGTTCGCCAAAAGCCTAGAAGCTTCATGGGGCAGCCTATACCAGACCTCTCTCTTCCGAGCCAGTACTCTAGAACAAACCAAAGAGAAGTTCTCTAAACTGAACGTGATTGAAATAGCCAACTTTTTGAGAGAACTGGACGAGTTTGTGGAGAAGTTCGATCTAGAAGGGCCTTCCACTGTGGGCGATGAAATGGATAGAGGACTGGTTTTAATGGAGGTATGTTGGCGGAAACACAAAGGACATTGACAGGATCCGGTCCAAATCCTGCCCAGTGATGAGAGTGCCTACATAACGTTCCTTACATCCATTTATAACTACACGTTAAATATTTTCGAAATCTGACCATGGGTTTTTTTTAAATTAATTTTTAATACTTAATTTGGTACTATGGGACCTTACCCGACTTTTAAGAGGAGGCGTTTTGCACCTTCTCCACCCTCCATAGTGGGGTCAGCGGCGGATATTCTGGGAACTCTGCGGCACCTACACGGCCCACACGTCTGGTTGAGGTAACCGAGGTTGAAGGTTACCCACTCACTGGCGCAAAATATTTGGAGTGAATTAATCGTTTTCGTGTAAAAAATGTATGAGATAAGTTTTTCGCGATTTCTGTCATTTCTAGTACTCATACCTTAAATGGTCCTGTACAATATTTTGATCCCTACATGAAATAGGATCGATTGGCGTAAAAAAAATTTTTTTGTATATTTTTGCATTTTTTTTGCTGACTTTACATTTTTTCCAAAATCTGTGAATGCAGTTCAGAGTATCTCAAAACTTCATGTTCAGTCTTCTAGAAACGTTTTCCAGTAGCTATAATGGTTAAGGTACCTGCCCTTGCTGGCCCGTTTCAAAAATCCACCCTGTATAAACCTAATTTTTTTTATTCCATGGTCAGATTTTGAAAATATTTTGTGTACAAGTATTTATTTATGTCAGGAGTCTAAAAATGATACTCGTTTCGCTGGGCAGTATTTGGACCAGAACCCATACTAAGACTGTCAATGTCCTTTGTGACAGGGCAAATAATGATTAATTTTTTGTTCAAATTAAGTGTTTTCAAGATTGGTTAATTTAGCTTTACAGCTAGCTGATTGATTCGTAGTAATAGAAAAATATTTTACGTTCTTAATAAATTGACCGGATTTTTAAAGGCTGACATGAATGTAACCACCAAAATAATTCTTGAATTGTCCATAAATCGGCTGTTAAATATAATCTGTAACGGTTGTTTTAGAAAGGTTGTTATAAACATCAAGGATTGGTTATTTTTCATGATATGTTTGAACACAAAATAATATTTTATTCAGGAGTACGGCAAATATTTCGACGAGTTCGAATCTAGGAAAAAAGTACTTCAAGCGGCGGAACAGTTATTCGACAATCCATTAGCAGATTTCTCAAACTTCAATCGCGCTAAGTCTGACTATCAGGCCATGGACCAAATATACAGAATCTATAAAGCTCAGAAAAATGCTAGAGAAGTATGGGCCAAGACTTTGTGGAAAGATCTGAATCCGCAAGCATTGGTAGACGGTATTGAACAGTTCTTCAAAGAATATAGGTAAGTCCGGAGATACGTTTCAATCTTCTGTGTGACGTCACTCCGTGCAGAACTCGGGATGCATTATTGGTTTAGAAGCTTAATGTTATTTCGCCAACGTCCATACTACGTTGAAAACCCTGCGGGGTAATTACGTAAAATTTGCAACAGCAATGCGACAGCAGTAGCAATGCGACAGCAGTAGTGAAGCATACATTCTCGACACCACTAATGATGTATGACAGCAATCACCGCGAGATTTACGCCTGTCGCAAACCTGTTGCGAGTTAGGTAATTAGGGGGCCGTTTATCTTTCGATCACTGAAGTTAAGCAACGTCGGGCGCGGTCAGTACTTGGATGGGGACCGCCTGGGAACACCGCGTGATGTTGGCTTTTTTACATAGCGAGTCATTTTATCAATCATACCAGTCATACAATTTTATGTCTTGACTTTGTCTTTGTTTTGTACAATAAGTTTGTCATTTTTTTCTTAAGCTGATCCTTAATAAAAATATTTTAGAAAACTGCCAAAGGTTGTGCGTCAGAGCCCCACTGGGTTGATGCTTGATCTGAAGATGAAGCAGTTCAAGGGAGTAGTGCCTCTCATGGTGTCACTCAAGAATGAGGCCATGAGAGAAAGACATTGGAAAGAGCTGATGCATAAAACTGGTATGTGATAGAGTGGTTATAATAAAATGTAATGACGATTGCTTAAAGAATCTTATGAGCTGATCTTTTAAATATATTTAGAAAAATGATCTTGAAAAAACAAAGACGTTAATAAAGTAACGGATGCTAATCCATTATCATAAGTAACCAAATTTACTTTTTTAAAGGCCAGGACTTCGACATGTCTCCAGACCGCTTTACGCTTGAAAATATGTTTGCCATGGAGCTGCATAAATACATAGAAATAGCTGAAGGGATAGTCAACCATGCCATCAAAGTAAGTTAATATTGTGTAATATTTATAATGATCTTCTACAGTACACACATTACAAAAAAAGTTAATTTATCTGCCCAATACGCTTACCACTGCTAGGACATGGGTCTTCTCTCACAGGGACAGAGGGTACCTAAGCCATAGTCCACCAAGCTGGCCAAGTGCGAGTTGGTGTCAGACATAATTATAATGTCCTCGACCTTCGGCACTCTTGAACTTGCCGATTTCCTGACGATGTTATTCTTCACCGTTGTGTCACTTTATTCTTCAGGAGTTAGCAATCGAGCGTGGCGTGAAGGATGTCCAAGACACGTGGGCGCAGATCGTGTTTACAGTGGCGCGACACTTCAATCGCGGCGAAGATCGCGGCTACACCCTCAACCCGTGCGATGAAATCATTGTGAAGCTGGACGACGATGCCATGTCGCTGCAGAGTATGGCTGCCTCACAGTATGCATTATTTCTTCTATTCTCCTTTTTATAGCTCTGGTCAGCCAGCGCGGAGATGCCTAGGGATGGGGAGGGGCATATACATAGGCGACTTGAACCAAGACTATATTAACTCGAAATTAGGTCAATCAATAAAATTTCGCGAGATAAGATCGGAAATGAGGAGATCCACATGAGAACTAAAATGATCGATATAGCTCTCAGAGTGAGCAAGTTGAAATGTCAATGGGCAGGCCTCATCGCTCGTAGAACTGACAACCGATGGGAAGAAAGTTTCTCGACTGGCGACCACAAACCGCAAGACGCAACGTAGACTGGCCCCTCACTAGGTGGACCGACGATCTGGTTAAAAGTGCGGGAGCCGATGGTTGCAGTAGGCAAGCAGCTGCCTAAAGTGGCGCTCTGTGGGGGAGGCCTATGTTCAGCAGTGGACGTCTTCAAACTCTTGATGATGCATCGATTTTTAACGTTTTATATAAATTTTCACCTAGGTTCATCGGTCCGTTCTTAACGGTGGTCCAGATGTGGGAGCGCCGTTTGTCCCTCATTTCCGAGATAATTGAGGAGTGGCTCGCGACGCAACGCAAGTGGCTTTACCTGGAGGGTATATTCGTAGGTGGTGACATCAGAGTGCAGCTGCCTGAAGAAGCAAAGAAGTTTGACGACATTGACCGGGCGTTTAGAAAGGTATGGCCGACAAGGGGTGGTAGAAATGGTTTTTGCTTTAGTAAACACCATCACTAGTATATAGTAGACTTAAGTAAGAATAAAAAGCTGGTGAATATGGCGAACACCTGGGAAATTACTAAATAGCGACAAATTGCAATGGAAATATTATGACTTCCCTTAGTTAGTACTTCATCATTATCATCGTAATATATTTAGAGCTCACATCATAAACATTACATTTGTCGTATAAGGGCCGCTTGCGTAAGAATCCTTCTTTAATTTTGTTTAGCTAAATGCATTTAACTGTTAAAATACGTTTAAGACAAAACGCGTTCAAGATTGCCTTGCTTAACATGCTCACCGACTCTGTTTAACTAAATACATCACACTATATATAATATTATAAAGGCGAAAGTTTGTGTGTATGTGTGTATGTTTGTTACTCTTTCACGCTCTAACAGCTGGACGGATTTGGATGAAAATTGGTATGGAGGTAGCTTATACCCTGGATTAAAACATAGGCTACTTTTTATCCCAATAACGAGATCGGTTCCTGTAGGAACGCGGGTGGAACCGCGGGGCGCTGCTAGTTTAGCATAAGGTAAAAAAGTCCTACGTTCCGTTTTACGCACATTGCGAAACTTGTTCATCAAGCCGCCGTCAAGCCCGTACAATTCTCTTGAACGTATAGATAAAATTTTGCGTGAATAGGGATTTGGATGTCAGTGGCATTAGACGTCAAATCTGCTCAGCTGGAATTCCAAAATGGCGCTAAACATATTTAAATAGCGCTAAACGCCCGTTTTTGGGTATTTAAATTTGACAGATCTTTAATTATGTTTAGTCTCAAATTTTATATTGTGCAAGAGGGTAATTGCGTTTAAACCTCTAAATGCATTTAGGTGGGTCACTAATTGCGTTTAAGAACGCTTACGCAAGCGGCCCTAGAGGTGTTATTGTTAAATGCACTATACATAATAGGCTGCCCTGATACGCGATGGGAGTTACCGCGACATTCACCTATTCAATGACACCGATAAACATGTAATAAAATTAATGCAAGGGTGTCATTCGACATGGGAAGTCATTTCGTGGTTGACATATTTCTAGAGAATCAATCCCGGAAAATTTCATGTTTTGACAAAGTTTTATATGCACTATTTTCACTAGAACCTTAGAATCACCCTTATCAAAAATTTCATTCCAGATTATGTTGGATACAGCAAAACGTTTGAACGTTGTCGACTGCTGCACTATATCTGGCAGACTGGAAGAATTTATCAATTTGGGGATAGGTCTCCAGAAGTAAGAAAAACACTGAATAATTTTCATCAATAAGGTCCGACTTTAAGGGAAACAGTAGTTCTATTCTACACAGAGTTTAAGAACAATAGGTATAAGTATATAACTTGAGCCCGAATGTGTAAGGAATTGTAACGGGTTACAGGCAAACGTCATAAAAAAATATAAGACGTTGTGACCTGATCTCAGAGTCTCGAAATCTTATTACTCGACAATGTTGATGTCTTAAGACATGCGCAGTGCAGTGTTACGCAAGAATACAGAGTTCTAAGTGTCACTGCAATTGGATGGCCATGAATATTAACATTTCGCGAACGATTAACTCTCGACATCCGTTCAAATAAAAAATAAATAAATGACTTATGAACGGAAATTTCCAGGTGCCAAAAATCCCTCAACGATTACTTGGACTCGAAACGTCGCATATTCCCGCGGTTCTTTTTCATTTCCACCGATGAACTGCTTTCAATCCTCGGCAGCAGCGAGTGTAATTGTGTGCAGGAGCATATGATCAAGGTAACGCCAAAGTCCAGTTTAAAAAGGTGAATGCGTCAGAGAAATTCAAAATTGGCAATTTGAGGTAGAGAGAAGTGCAGCAAGAGTTTTCTGTGGTGCATTCGCAGCTTTTATTTTTGAACCAAATAAACGACGCGTTGTCGGTATAGTTAGTGCGCTTGAGCATCTCGAGATAAATATAAATACAGTACTACATAGGTACTTGCTCATTACTTTTGTATCAGTATTTTATATAGAGTCAGCAGTCAGTCGGGACTGCTGATTCAACGGGATCACAGCTTCATATCATCTGGGGAAAAGTTAAATGCCCACCTATTCAATTATGTATACCTAAGTAGGTACCTAGATACCGACTCACCATGCACACGTGTAGTCACGAACGTTTTGTTATTTACAATTCTTAAATGCGTGTGTCTCATATCGCAGTTGATGTGATGTGTTAGCAGGACGTGTATAATGGTTTTAATTACATTTTAGTGACCCTATTTACATTACATTGGGAAAAATGCCTCAGTTTCACTTACATATTATATATTTATCAACCATTTTCTCTGCTTTTTCGGTACAAAACATATACCTATCCTGTTCGTTTCAGTGAGAAAATTCTCATTCGAACGTGAAAAGCTCATTAGTATCAAATAGCGGTTTATCTTTATTAATCAAAGCTACTTCCGGCCGATTTGTTTAGTAATAAAAATACCTGTCATTCCCGAGGGTGAATACTATCTTCACACACCTCAGCATCATTGGTCCGGACGATTAGTTTTAATATAAAATAAAATATAAAAAAAAACAAAAATTTATTTATGACTATTTTTTGAATAGTGAATTCCTATCAGAAGCTCTGGTAACAGACAGAGACAAGCCGAGTAAAGTACTTTCGAATATATAATGTGAATACTTAGGTAATTTATTAAGTTATTCTTCCTCATCAACCTTACCTGCGTTTTTATTCACTCTACATTACTAGGTCATATTCTTGACCCTTTTGGAGGTTAACTAGGGTCACGTTTTATGTTGTAGATGTTCGACAACATCCGTTCTCTGGAACTATACGTAGACCACACCAATCGCCCAGTGGCGGCGAAGATGTTTTCAGCGGAGGGAGAGGTAACTGAAACAATCATTAATTATTAATCACCTTAATATAGACGATAATAAAGTTTTATTGAATACGTTCTTATAGATAATTATAAATTACTTCTAAGATTGACAGCTTTTATCTCAGTAGGACATACCAAAATGAATTGCAGTGGGTAGGTATATTTTTTTTTTTATGCTTGAATGGGCTCACGTTTGACAACATCTCACCTGATGGAAAGCGATGATGCGGTCTACGTTGGAGCACGTTTGCCCATGAGATGCCTATTCACTCTTGATATACGTCATCACGAGGAATAAGTGCTACTTTAGAAGCTGTCAAGCTTTAGTGCATACGAGCGTTGAATAAATAGCTAAATTGTAATATAAATAGAGTGCTTAATCAAAATTGGGCACCATATGAATAGAAAAAAAAATAGATAAACTCATTATTGAAAACACATAATACATGTATGGTGTTTTCAATAATCGAGTTGGGTAAGAGTCAAAATACAGCATGAAACGAATAAAGGAAACTGACTAGGTGCACAAGGTGACATATGAGGGATGCGACCTATCAGGGATAGTGACGAAATAGCTAATGTGACGAATGGTCATCGTAACCTTCAAGACACATTTGATATCTGTTTCTACCCACGGAAAATTACTTATATTGCACCTAAGTAATTTATAGGGACGACCTACTGAGAAGCGCCAGTGTCTTCTAGAAAAGCTTCCTTTTTATCTATCTTCTCTTCTTCTTCTTTTTACCTATGAATAATACCTATAGATAATGGAATTCCGTAACGTGGTTTATACGGAGGGTCGGGTGGAAGACTGGATGAATATGGTGCTGATGGAAATGAGGAGGACCAACAAGTTTATCACGAAAAAGGCCATCTTTTACTATGGAAGAAACTGGCGGGTGCCGAGGTAAGAGAAAACACCAATGTGTTTATTTATACCTTGTCCATTTTAGCAATGGTTTTTTGACAGCTCGACGACTGAAAAGTTAGTGATGTTCTGTCATGTTCTATAGATTCTCGAATGTGATACCATTCCGATTGCACTATTATCATTAATCGAATTAGGCACGTAAACGTAATAATTCGTATCGATAAATGTACATTTTGATTTAGTTTTGATGAATTCCATGAATTATATTATTTGTATGAAATTTTAACGTAAACAATACGAAACTTCATGGGTGTGAGCTGTCAAAATACCATTAATAAAATGGACAAGGTATAAGGACTGCTACAAAAACTTGTGGTTCTTGGACTACTGTTTTAAAAAAATAATTTACCTACACATTTTCCTCAAATGTGACCTACTCCAGTAACGAATTTAAAAATCAAGAAGTTTGACATGTAAACGCAAATCAGTAAAAAAGAGAACTTCATCAGAGCTGTTCACGTATTATCTTATACCTCCTTCTGTCTTGAGCTAAAGGTAGAAGCTGGGATAGTATAACTCACAATTTTGCAGTTGACTATTTTGTCTTGTTCACAATACAACCTCCACACTGTTATAATATCAGTGTCTTAATGTGCAAATATAATTATGTTAGACCTCTACTATACTTAATTTCAAGCACGAACGTATTTTCAGAACGGACTGGATAATGGAATACTTGGGAATGGTGTGCCTTGCCGCCAACGGAGTATGGTGGACCGCGGAGACTGAGGAAACTTTCATCAGGATTCGAAAGGGCAATAAGAGGGCCATGAAGGAACATTTGGCACAACAAAACGAACAGCTTGACGGCCTTGTTGTCAAAGTGAGGCAAGGTAAGTTAAATGTATCTCTACTACACTTTGTGTATAAATTATATTCAATTCACGTCAACATCCAGAAGAGCTCCACTGCTGAACATAGGCCTCCCCCATAAAACGCCACTTAGGACGCTTATCATAGGGGGGATTTACATAATCACGACGCTTGGGAGGCGGCTTGGTGATCACGGAAACATTGAATATTAATAATGTACCGAGAAAAATGCTGCTGCTCATTCTCTGGATATATTCCCTTATAGCCGGCTCTTACGGCACCTACGGGTAGATATGGGGCGGTCCTATTCGCACATTGGGACCATCCGCATACGGCCATATTCAGTAAGGCTGACCCCACATTGGGCGGTAGCGATCCTCGAGCGACTTCGAGCGATATCGCGGCGACACACGCCCCACGCTGGTAAAAATGCCTCGTTGTCGCGGCGATCACGCGGCGTTATCGTCGGTAAGTCGCTCGAGTACGCAAACAAAAAAAAAGACAAATACTTAGACATAATTATATTAGTATGAGGATTGTCGGGATTTACGTAGCTAACAATAATGTGTGGTCACGTTTTAAATAAAATTTTAGTATTTTGTTATAATACCTAACGTGGTGGAAAGTTTAAACGATTACAATGGGCTAAGTGACATGAGGTTTTATATAGCTATGATGATGTATTGTGTATGGTTTGATTTATCATATATCTTCAAGTTTCATACACAATAATATTTTTATGTATCTTAACTAAATGTTTTTTAAATCGATTGTGTATAATGCAGTCTATTTGGACGTTAGCGACCATTATATTCAACATGTAATTGCAACAACCATTGCACCGTTTGTTCAGTTACACATACCCATAGCAGATGCATGAGTTCATATCAGTCGCAAACCACAACTACTATTTTGTGCCACAACGCAGACGAACGAACTAATTGGTGACTAATTAATGAAATACCTTTTTGTTCCTATTTATGTGGTAATGAGACATTTATTTAGTTAAACAGTAGGTACAGATATTAAATTACTACTATTTAGTAGTATTCAATAGTATCAACCACGTACGAGTTAATTAGGTCCTAAATCAATTCCTAAATGACCTAATATAAATTATTCATACATTCGATTTGTGAACCAAACCATTTGTAAACAACGGTCTTGGCGTGCGGGCGTGTGTTCTCAGTCTCATCACAGACTACAAAATGCAGTGGGTGATGATACTACCAATGATCATACATCTAACCGGGCTTATTCTTTCCACGCTTGGGCTGATCATCCAAATAGTGGTGTACGCGCTGGTTCCGTGCAGCAGGAAGTTGGATCAGAAGCTTCTAACGCACCTGACCGTGGCGAGGCTCATTCGCGTCGTGGCAGAGTACTACCTAGTGAGATACGCTGACCCCTCCATCAAGACTTCTCGCTACCTTGTCCATATACTGTTTTCACAGACGGAGAGTGCCCACGCCTGCTGGATGTTCGTTTTCACCAAACACTTGTACGATAAATTTATAAACGTGTTCGCGAAGCCGTACAGTTTTGCTCTTGTGTCAGTGACGATATGGATCGTAGCGTTTTTGACAAGCCCCGTGTTCACCTTGTGCATGTTTTTGGATGAGAGCAGAAAAGATAAGAACGGAATAGAGTTATATTTTATAGCCTGTGTGAGTTATAACATTGTCAAATTTAGTGTACTCATTGTGAATTTGTTTTTGTTCTGTAGAATATTTATGCTCGCCGTAAGTAAAAATGAGAGACAAGCAGGTTTATTGAAAACTTTTGTGGTTTCTTCAATACTTTTCAGTATAACCAGTGCGCAGGGTATTATGGAAGTGTTTTCGTTGGGTCTGTACGAATTGTTTTCGTACGGTCAGTTAACTGTTCCACTTATAATTTGTTTGATTAATTCGTATCAGATCATAGCTATCACGTGGCTTTTTGTTATGTTAGTTCGAAGTAATTATAAGAAATCGGTTTCCAAGGTGATCGTTAAAAAAAGTAAAAACGATTCTTTTAAATTAAGTGTCTAGTAAATGTTGAGTTTAAAATATGTGCTACATGTGTGTGTGTGTGTGTGTGTGTGTGTGTGTGTGTGTGTACTTGTCTATATTAGCTATCCAATAATGTTAAATAAAAAATGTTTTTATAATAAGTAGTACGTATTTAATTATTATAAGTTTATTATTTAGGCGTAATATTACTATGAGTTATGGTATGTATAGGTACCTGTACGAGGTAGGTATATTACATATTAACTACTTTATTAGAACCCAAAGGCATTCTGTTTTTTTTTTATAAATGCCGATATGAATTGGAGGGTTAATAACTATATCTGTGGTTATTTCTTAGTACAATTTTTGTATCTTCTAATAATGTGACTATTGAATTAATAAGAATAGGTAACAGGAATAAGATAATTTTTTGCTTCAAGACTGACAACTTAGGTAAAATTTTTAAATTTTGTTTTTTTTTTTAAATTAAAAGGTATTTGTCATGCCATGTCTTCAGGATAGAATATAATTATTTTTATATAAACAACATTAAAAATTAGTATAATTTAAGTCTGTTTTATTTATTACTTTTTTTTTCGTTCTATTATACATTATAGATAGGTACTATCATGGAACAAGGAGGAGAGGAATGCCAATACACAAATAAAACAGCGTAGATCAAAAATATGCCTAAAACTAGATGGCGATGCAAAATGGGTGGGGGGTTATAAGTTGAGCGCAGATCAGAATAATGCTATAAACCGTTTTAAACCTGGATGGCGCTGCAAAATGAGCGGGCTGGCCATACGGGTGGCTACGGCGGACTAGGACAAATGAAATGTAAAGAAGGATGGCAGATCCTATGCATTCTCAGCCTAGCAGAAAAAGCTACGTCCCTAAATGAAACTCGTAGTATCGCAAGTATAGATTCAATAATACAATTAATCAATTGGATCATTCTTGTATACAGAAGATGGAAGAAAAAAGTTATTAGAAATTCTTTTTTTTAATAATTTATAGGCATAGTATTTGACCACTGTCTTACCTGATAATAAGTGATGATGCGGCCTATACGATGGTGCATAATTGCCTAGAAGATACCCGTTCACTCTAGACTTGAAGACTCCCAGGTTATAGTTAGCAGGAAACCTCTCGTCAACTCAACCACGACTACGTTAGGAATCACAGATAGGATAAGAATCAAAGGGTAAATTATAATACCTAATAGGAGTATGTAGAAATACTCACAGATTAGAGAAAAAAAACAATTAATGGAACAATAGAGTTTAAATGAATATGGATGCATGTTATTGACGACGACAGAATACCTACTAGAGAGACGAACAATACATCATTGTCCGTTCGGATTTCATACCTACAACTAAAATGTATGTAGAAAATGAACGAAACTTATTTTTAATTCCCAGGTTTTTAAATTATCCTTATTTAAAAAAAATAATAATGTTAAATGAATATCCTCATAGGAAACAGGCTTAGTGTATCGTTTCTGTTATTGGTATTGATGCATTACAAATAGGTGTACCTACATTGCAACGTGCGATGCAGCATGCATAGGTACTAGGCTCAAGACCCGTGACATACAAACCAGTCGTTTTTCGTCGAAAACCTAAATGAAAAATATCAAAATACTTCGAAGAAAATCCATTAAAAGGCAAGCTGCATTTTAGGTGCTTAGGTATTATGCACTGCCCCCGCAATGTTCATACAATTTTGACAGTAGTTGAGCGGCAGACACGCATCAGGGGCGGTGCTAGATTCATCGTAATACGGGGGTTGATAGGTAATTTGGTTATTCCAGACTTGAGTCCCAACGACCGTCTTAAGTTCCGCACAATCACGACCATCGACGTCCATGCGCGAGACATCATTGAAGGGTTCGTGAGAGACAACGTCACTGAAGCGGCAGAGTTCGAATGGGAGAGCCAGCTGAGGTTCTACTGGCTCAAGAAGGATGACAACTTGTGGCTGAAGCAATGCACTGGTAGGGACTGCTTTGCATTTAAAAATAGTTTACTAGGTACTGAGTTTTGATTTTACCACGTGGAATTTCATTGGTTAGTTCCTCTAAAAATGACAATGGCACAAAGATTTACTACTTATTGCTCCGAAAACACTGATGGCGTCGTTTAAAATTTTTCACTTAGCTATTAGTTAGTTATTTATTGGTGACATTTCACGAAAAAGCAACAGCTGTCATACAAAACTTCTCCTGTGTACTACAAATGCCTCAATCAGTGTTAGCCGAACATTAGGTAGGTGCCTACTGCCTGCTAGAAGCTAGATATTAATACTTTTAGTTGTACCTGTGGTCCTACATTAGTTAAAATAGGTTGAATCTCTCTCTAAATAGATCGTCTAACGGTTAGACGATCTATTTAGAGAGAGATAGGTTAGACTCTCATCATCATCATCATTAACAGCCTGAAGACGTCCACTGCTGAACATAGGCCTCCCCCAGAGCACGCCACCTTGAGCGGCTGCTCGCCTCCTGCATCCATCGGCTCCCCGCGGCTTTCACCAGGTCGTCGGTCCACCGAGTGGGGGGCCGGCCTACGCTGCGTCTTCCGGTTCGTGGTCGCCACTCGAGAACCTTTCTTCCCCATCGGTTGTCAGTTCTACGAGCGATGTGGCCTGCCCATTGCCACTTCAACTTACTAACTCTAAGAGCTATATCGGTCACTTCCGGAGCTTATCCCGCAGGGAAACACCGAGCATAGCTCGCTCCATAGCTCGCTGCGCGACTTTGAGCTTACTAATGAGGCCAACAGTAAGAGACCATGTCTCAGTTCCATAAGTCATCACTGGCAACACACACTGATTGAAAACTTTCGTTTTCAGGCTCTGCGGTATTTTGGACGAAAAGATAGGACGAAGCTTCCCGAACGCTGCCCAGCCGAGTTGGATTCTTCGCGCCACCTCTTTGTCGAAGTTGGACCTACCTAATTGGACAATCTGTCCTAGGTAGACATACTTGTCGACAACTTCGAGAGTATCGTTCCCAAAAATTACCGGTATAGGTGGAACATGAGCATTAGACATGATCTTTGTCTTGTCCATATTCATCTTAAGACCAACCTGCTGGGAGACTCTACTGAGGTCGTTGAGCATGGTGCTAAGGTCCTCGAGCGATTCCGCCATTATGACTATATCATCGGCAAAACGAAGGTTAGTGATGTACTCGCCATTTATGTTGATGCCAGATCTTTTCCACTCCAAGAGCTTGAAAACATCCTCCAATGCGTTTGTGAACAGTTTCGGAGAAATAACGTCTCCCTGTCTCACGCCTCTTTGCAATGGAATTTGTTCCGTACTCTGGTCCTGTAGTCGGACTGACATAGTGGCCTTACTGTACAAACACTTCAAAACTTCGATATACCTATAGTCAATTTGGCATCGCTGCAAGGACTGCAGCACCGCCCAAGTCTCGATTGAATCGAAGGCTTTCTCATAGTCCACAAACGCTAGGCATAACGGCCGATTATACTCTTCGGTCTTCTGTATAATCTGGCGCAGCGTATGGATGTGGTCTATGGTGCTAAAGCCTTTTCGGAAACCGGCTTGTTCGGGAGGCTGGAATTCATCAAACCTGCGTACGAGACGATTCGTAATGACTCTCGAAAACAGCTTATACACATGACTCAAGAGCGAGATGGGCCTATAGTTCTTCAATAAGGTGTTATCGCCTTTTTTGAAGAAGAGCACCACCACGCTCTTATGCCATGCCTCTGGCGTTGTACCTTCAAGGATGACAGAATTAAATAACTTCTGGAGGACTAAAAGTACCGGTCTACCACCCGCTCTCAGAAGTTCGGTCGTAATTCCATCTTCACCTGGTGCCTTGTTGTTTTTAAGCTGTTTGAGGGCCATTCTAATCTCGTACAGGCTGACGTCCGGGATATCTTCGGTATAGTGTCGGACTAACTTGGCTCTGATGTCCTGAGCTGTGTTAGTAGCGGGCTTACGTGTCGAGGTGTATAACTGTCCATAGAAGTTCTCGATCTTTCTCAGAATCTCAGGCTTGGATGAAATGACGCTACCATTTTCGGTCTTCAGTTTTGTCATTTGGTGTTGCCCAATAGACGAATCCTTTGCGAACACTTTAGAGCCTTGGTTCCGCTCAATTGCGGCCTCAATACGTGAAGTACTAAGAGCACGCAAGTCGTGTCGCAAGGAACTCCAGATTCGTCTATTGAGTTCACCGTAGGCTGACATATCAACTGAAGACTGCAGCTTCATTTCGCTCCGGTCGGCCATTAGCTCAAGAGTTTTTTCTGAGAGCTTTTGAGTCTTCTTTCGGCGTTGGGTCTTAAAGAATTTCGATCCAACAGCTTGGACAGTTTCCACCAACCCGTCGTTTAGCTCGTCCACTGTGTTACAGTCGGCTAGGCACTGGAAGCGATTTTGGAGTTCCAGCTGAAAGCCTTCGGGGTTTTGGATTTGGACAGAATTTGGACGGAGCGTAGACTTCACCAGACGTGACCTTTCGAGCTTAACATTGATATTCAATGTGCCTCTAACAATACGGTGATCGCTACCGGTTTTCACCTTGCTGATCACAGAGACATCATCGAATATGTGCTTCTTGGTCGTCATGATGAAGTCTATCTCATTTTTAGTGGAACCGTCGGGACTTATCCACGTCCACTTCCTGGATGGCCGCTTCTCGTAGAAGGAGTTCATCATAAAGAGTTCCTCCTTCTCCATGAAGTCAGCCAGCCTCTGTCCTCGAGGGTTCCGCTGCCCGTATCCAAATGGCCCCACTCTCAGCTCATCGCTATTCCTTGTTAGACTCTAACCTATCTTTTTTTATATCAAATAAGCTTAACGTTTGATCACATTTCGCCTGATATTAAGTACCTACCTAATACGGTTGTAGTAAGCTCACTTCAGATTCTGTCCACTTGACCCCCCTAACTTGGATCTCTTGAGGGATTCAATTGAAATTTTCACCACACAGATCCTCTATAGGGGATTGACTTGGATATATTTTGTCCACTTAAATCTCCTGTGGGATTGGTTTGAATCTTTTCCCCACACAGATCTCTGTAGGTTTTCTTGTTATTTGTCTTATTATTTATTATTGTTATGTATGTTGTCAATCCTGTAAGATGATGCCGTTCGTCTGGTCGTCCGATGGTGGAATGGAGAAGTCAATCCTTATTCAAAGTTCTATTCCATCTATCTACATGAGTTTAGCTGTAGGCATTTGGTTCGCGGGGAGCCGATGGATGCAGGAGGCGAGCAGCCGCTTAAGTTGGCGCACTCTGGGGGAGGCCTATGTTCAGCAGTGGACGTTTTCAGGCTGTTAATGATGATGATGATGATGATGACTTGGTTTGACCTGTCGCAGGTGTTTTTGAATACGGGTACGAGTACATGGGCCTCAATGGTCGGCTGGTGATCACTCCGCTGACTGACCGCATCTACCTCACCATCACGCAAGCTCTGACCATGCAGCTGGGTGGGGCACCCGCAGGTATAAATTGATACCAACATAATCTAATCTAATCATATATTTAGGTAAAAATGCTAGAAAATATTTAATTCCACCACGAAGACTAAAAATTAGGGAACATACAACAATTTTCAGCAGAAGACTAATAAGTCTATATCTCTAATTTTCAAATAAGTAAGTCTTGTGGTAGGTGTCTAGTACTCCCAAAATAAAATTACGTAAGGGATTTACCACCCTGTATTACCATCGGGAGCATCGCATCGCAAGTTCGTCCTTGACGTCACTTAGGTAGGTACTAAGTGACGTGAAGGACGAACTAAGGTCATCACATAAAAAATTCAGTAGAAGCAATAACATCTCATTGCCTGACGAATATCGTATATTACAGGGCCAGCCGGCACCGGCAAGACGGAAACGACCAAGGACCTCGCCAAAGCTCTAGGGCTCCTCTGCGTCGTCACTAACTGCGGCGAGGGTATGGACTTCAGAGCTGTGGGACAGATTCTAGCCGGGCTATGCCAGTGCGGCGCTTGGGGGTGCTTTGATGAGTTCAACAGGATTGACATTTCCGTTCTATCTGTGATATCTACTCAACTCCAATGCATTAGAAGCGCGCTGTTGATGAAGCTAAAGCGGTTTACGGTGAGGGTTCAAATAAACTTTAAAAAAAGAAATAATGGGATAATGATGGAATAATGAAGCTCGTAAGAATTTGATTCAAACTTCCATTAGTTACGGTACGCTTTACTTACAATACAAAAAGCATTATTATGATTTGTGTTTTCGATTATAATGCGGCGTCGTGCACTCAAGGTCATTGCGCCGTGACGTATGTCGTGTACTGTATTTTTATCATGATAATTGCCAACGTCCATACCACGTTGAAAACACCGGTTCTCGTCCGATCACCGAAGTTAAGCAACGTCGGGCGCGGTCAGTACTTGGATGGGTGACCGCCTGGGAACACCGCGTGACGTTGGCTTTTTGCTGTTTGTTTAATTTTATTGTTACTACTTCATTTAGTTTTTTTTTAGTTTTCGTTTCACTTTTTACACAACGTCATCATGCACATTATGAAAATTAAAAAAAAATATTTTACGCAGTTTGAAGGCCAAGAGATAGCCATGGACAGCAAAGTAGGCATCTTCATAACGATGAACCCTGGATACGCGGGTCGCACGGAGCTGCCCGAGTCTGTGAAGGCACTATTCCGGCCAGTCGTCTGCATCCTCCCTGATCTGGAAATGATCTGTTTGATATCGCTGTTCTCTGACGGATTCCTTACTGCGAAGGTATATGCATGACAAACTTATTGGGGTGTTTTAAATGTCTAATATGAAAGTTTGTTTGAACATAGAATGTTATTATTTATTTATTATGATGAAAACAACTAGGTACAAGTACATACCTACTTAATGAATGACTATATAGTTATGAAAATGAAGCAAACGGAGCATATAACAGGATTTTATTGTATTGCAAGCATGGAACGGTTTCGTGGTGCTTTAAAAAAGTAAAGAAGATACAATACCTTTTAAGTACCTTATGCCCGTCTGCAATAAAGTTTAACATCTCTTAAGTTCGCACTTATCTCTAACTATCACACACTATATCCAGGACGTACCTAAATGCGTTGCAGTTGGTACGTCATAAAGGGATACCTAAGTTCGAAGTTGGAAGCTATCTAACTTTAGTGCAGACGGGCATTAGTCTCATAGAGCGAGGAGCACCATAAAAAAACTTTGCTGTGCTCATTGATACCTAGTGAAGATTGAAGCTTACAATCCGTTATTTTTGTAAATAAAGGTGTTGGCAAAGAAGATGACAGTGCTATACAAAGTGGCACGTGAGCAGCTTTCGAAGCAGTCTCACTATGACTGGGGACTGCGCGCGCTTACAGCCGTGCTGCGTATGGCGGGCAAGCTACGTCGTGACTCGCCCGGGCTTAGCGAGATCATGGTGCTGATGCGAGCATTAAGGTATGCTATATATTCGGCTGATTCGGCGAGGGTTCTATAAGGTAACGTTGCTACGCAAGGTGGCGGTGCTACAAGATGATGGGCAGTTCAAAAGAGTGTATATACTACTAAGCTTGTCCCGTTTTAACAGGTCTTAGGATCTTGGTGAAATGTATACGGCTAGCCAGGTTGTGAAAGTACTGAAACAGCTTACTACCTACTAGTAAGTAAGTTACTAGCAAAGACAACATGTCAGTAGGTGACGGTGCCTGATGTTGCCATGAAGCTAGATCAACTAACCGTCGAAGCAATTCACACTTTGACGTAGTTGTAGATTTGCTGCATGTATTTTAGAGATTTTTTAAATTTAGTTTATTTTCCAATTTTTTTGACAGGGACATGAATCACCCCAAGTTCGTGTTCGAAGACGTGCCCCTATTCCTAGGGCTTATCAAAGATTTGTTCCCTGGGCTGGAGTGTCCACGCGTGGGCTATCCAGATTTCAATGCAGCCGTTGTTGATGTGCTAACTTCCGGTGGTTACATCGTACTTGATCATCAGGTGTGTGCTTACTAAGTTTTATTGTCATCAATCTTATACGTGACTATCTGCTGGGACTCCCAACTTACCTGAAAAGAGACATCAGATCGGCAGATACATTATAGTAGTTCTAGAATTTTCGGTTTCAGACATAACCATCTCCTTCAAGATCTTTTCGTATGTTTATGCCCACAGAACTTATACTGCAAACATTTATTGGAAAGCCGAGATGGACATCGTGCTTTCAAAGGCAGTCGGCCACCAGAGTATACCTAACAAAGTTAAATTCTTAACGTATCTCGTTTTAAAGGTTAGAAGGACGGCTTTATGTATAAAGTATTATGCATAGCATTTTCGTGCAGGGACGAAGCTATCGACCAATGTAGGTATTGAACCTTAGATTTCTGACATGAAATTACGTCAGTAAGTGTTGGCCCTCAGGTGGATAAAGTAGTCCAGCTATACGAGACGATGATGACTCGGCACTGCACTATGCTGGTCGGCCCAACCGGTGGCGGCAAGTCCGTCATCCTGCACTGTCTGGTCAAGGCGCAGTCGAACCTTGGTCTACCCACCAAACTCACTGTTGTCAATCCCAAGGTAATCTACTTAAAACTGCTATACTATTCCATAAAGTCAGCTTGTCTCAGCAGTGACTAAGTAATCCATCATGAGACGATGGGAACTGCCAGAACCTTGGATAGGAAATTAGTCTCTTGTTTTCTGTTAAACTAAGTAGGGATAACTCATGATAAGTTTTATACTAATTATTTTTCAGGCTTGTTCCGTGATAGAGCTTTACGGGATTCTAGACCCCGTCACGAGAGACTGGACTGACGGCTTATATTCCAAGATATTCAGAGAAATGAATAGGTATGATTCAAAGTTACTAGTATGGTAGTAGTCATACACATAACATAATTTACATAATCAAATACTTAATCAACTAAGTGAGTCTAACACTGTAGATAAAAATGCTCGAGGGCTTGATAAATAAATATCATTTGCTCCGAAAAAAATACCTGCTTGCACTTGGAAAAGTTTGGGAAGTACATACCTAAAGGTAGTAGAAGTTTACCCTAACGTTACCATCACATAATAGGCCAGCAGAAGAGAACGAGCGTCGCTACTCCCTCTTCGATGGTGACGTCGACGCTCTCTGGATAGAGAACATGAACTCGGTGATGGATGACAACAAGCTGCTGACCCTCGCTAATGGAGAGAGGATCAGGCTCGCTCCGTACTGTGCGCTCCTGTTCGAAGTGGGAGACCTGAACTACGCCTCGCCTGCTACAGTATCCAGGGCGGGGATGGTTTATGTTGATCCGAAGAATTTGGGGTACCAGCCGTATTGGGATAGGTGAGTAAGGTATATGATAAATAAGACAAAGTTTGAAAAAGAGTTAATCAGTGTAACCGGTTTATCCAATCTTTCGAAGAATTAACCAATAGTTTCCAGATTCCAATAGATATAGCTTTTTATTCCAAAACCTTTAAATAGTCTCGAGTCATTTGTCAGTTAGCTCATCATCAGACTTTCAGAATAGATAGGTGGGTGTACTTACTTCAAAGTTTGCAACCCGTGGTTTATTATGATGTCCAACGAGAATAAATATCAAGCATGCCTACTGCATATGTTCTTCTCTTCTTTTTTCTTCTAATCTTTCCACTAAAGGATAATTAAAGGATAATTAGATATGTTTAGAGAAACGTAAATAGTTATTATAAATGTTTCTTTTTTTTCTATGTAAACGAATGACGTGACGAACTAGTCGTTCACCTGGTGTTAAGCGACACGGCCGCCCATAACAGTTTGCAGTGTCAGTCGGAACTCTAAATTAAAGATTCGCGTCACACCGCGCACTGCGCACGTCATCCTGAGACATCACACAGTCTAAAAAGTTTTCTAGACTGTGAGATCAGTTGCCCAATAATTTCACTAGCTACAATGCCCTTCAAACCGGAACACAGTAGTGCTTACACACTACTGCTTGGCGACAGAATAACTGCCAAAACGGTGGTACCTACCTAGACGAACTTTGCAGAAAAGTCCTACCACCTAGTTTCTAAGGTAGTTTGGTTGTAACATGCCATTTTAGGTAGCAGCTTACACATCACGGTATTCAGACCGAAGCTTACGAAAGAAGGCGTGACTATACATACTAACCAACCTGTCACGACTTTGTTTACGCCATAGCCGATGTATTACGAACACGGAACAACATAGTTTAGGTTAGGATATCAAGCTTCACTACTTTATATTGATCAATAAACATTTTCTCAAGATACTTTATAGGGATAGGTAATTTCGTTCGAAGGTGGCTTCGAGGCCGTAACAACGAGGAAGAGCGCGAGCAGATGTCTGGCATGTTCGATCACTACGTGCCGGGAGCTATCAACTACATCGTGTTCGGCATGTTTGGGCTGCAACAGCAGACGCCGCTCAAGACCATCGTGCCACAGACTCCTTTGAACTTGGTGAGCAAGATCATGAAATCTATCAGATCAGCGTTATAGTATATACATAACTACTTGTTAAAGTAGGTATACCATTACTTATCTAGTTGTTGTAATTATGTAGGTAATATTTTTACATTTTAAAATTTTTACACAATGATTTCGGAAACCTGAAGCCTATATAACAATTTATTGTTTTGTAGCTTTGTCAGGCTTTGTTTGGCTGAAAAGGACGAAATGTTTCAGTTTGCAGCGTCTAGGTACCTATATCTACCTACTTAAATGGGATGGAAAAATGTAAATTGTACATTACTTAACTTAGGTAGGTAGGTAACTACCTCATGCAATCATGCGATTACAGGTTGTACAACTATGCACTATGATAAGCGGTTTGCTGCCTAACCGCGAAGACGCTAACGAAGAGATCGACCGGACAGTCGTCGAATCAGCATTCATGGTGGTAAGTATGTCAACCATTATGGACTTGGACTATGGATTGCTGCGAGAAGTCTAGGATGACATAATTGTATATTCCATTTTTTTTTTCAAACTATTGGACTGCTTTCGATGAAATTTCTATGGTACTAATCTGAATGATCATAGATTGGGATAATTTTTTTTTTCAAATCACTCACATCACATCACACTATCACACTAATATTATAAAGGCGAAAGTTTGTGCGTATGTGTGTATGTTTGTTACTCTTTCACGCTCTAACAGCTCGATGGATTTAGATGAAATTTGGTACGGAGGTAGCTTATACCCTGGATTAAAACATAGGCTACTTTTTATACCGGAAACGGGAACAGTTCCTGTAGGAACGCGGGTGAAACCGCGGGGCGCTGCTAGTATGTTTATAAAATGGCGGAGTCCTAAGGTAACAAACATAAAAAGTAGTATTTTGTGTAAAAAGTACGCCATTGAAAACCATCTTTATTGTAAAAAGATTACATTTTCGACAACAAGTTAACCCATAGTTGAATTATGGATAATTTAGGTATCATGTATAGATAACGAGCACCTTTGTCTTCCTTAACAGATAACCGAGGTATAGATAACGAGTACCTTTGTGTTCCATAACAAAAATAACAATAATGAAAATTGTTTGGCTTCATTCAATGGCTCTTGCAAAATTTACTGCTGATATTATATTTATTATTCAGATCAAACTCGAGACCTACTTCTGAAACAAGTTTCTACAAATAGATAACCGGTTGAGATAGTATGTTTTAATTTGGTACGTTACGGTATCGGGGGCGTAGCTCAGATGGTAGAGCGCTCGCTTAGCATGTGAGAGGTACCGGGATCGATACCCGGCGCCTCCATCGATTACTTTTATTGGAGTTTATAATAATTCTAAAAAAACAAGAAAGTGAAATACTTACTTAATAAAAATCCATTTATTTTTAGTATTATTAATTAGAATCATTAATATTAAAAATTAAGACAGCTTTCATGAGATAACATTACTATAAATATAAATGTACTGTTTAACCGAACTGCTACTTATCTATATGTATAATAAAACTGTAACAGGACCAATTCTGTACATTGAAGATATTTTGAAATTTTTTTTTTGGTGGGCTTCCTATTATCGATACTGAAGCCAAAACTATATTATTATTTTTTTCATTTTTGTCTTTCTGTCTGTTTGTATCTTGGCATCACGCCAAAACTACTAAATGGATTCAAGTTAAACTATGCATGATTTGAGTCCATATTACGGAGTAGGTCACATTTAATCCCAAAACTCAGCACGGTTCCCTCGGGAGAGGGGTTGAAAGTAAAAATATGTACTTAGTTGTAATTCATTAACGCGTGGTCCGATTTCATTCATTCTTTTTTTATTGGAAAGAAGGTACTTTAAATATTATCCCGTAAATATTTCAAGGTCGTTGGTTTTGTGGTTCAGAAATTACAGATATCCAACCTCTTTGCTCCTATCCTGTATTATGAGAAAGAGAGAAGTAAGAGGGGAAAAAAATAAGGAAAAATGATGAATGGATGAAGGTGAAAGGAGGCAGGTGCCCCAGACATAGACAAACGGAACTCAACTTTATGCTTTTACCAAACCGGACAGCTCGTTATAGAATAATGATAGCAAATTCCCTTCATTTTTAATTTTCAGTCAATGTACAACAGCCTGGGAGCTTCAATAGTGGACGACGGGCGGTTCGACTTCGACACCTACATCAAGAAGGCGTGTCCCATGATGCTCGTCGAAGACGTGCCCGAAAAGAAAGCTACTACTAGTGAGATACTTAATACTTCTCAGAAATATTGGGACATATTGGAACACATCTTAGATGTATCAGTGGTGCTAGCGCAACTTTGCCGTAGGCACCTTGCCTTGGGCCTTGTGCACTTAGTCATGTTTTTAGGGTTCCGTACCCAAAGGGTAAAACGGACCCTATTACTAAGACTCCGCTGTCTGTCTGTATGTCACCAAGCTGTATCTCATGAACCGTGATAGTTAGAGAGTTAAAATTTTCACAGATGATGTATTTCTGTTGCCGCTATAACAACAAATACTAAAAAGTTAATAAAATAAATACTTCAGGTGGCTTCCATACAACAAACGTGATTTTTTTGCTCGTTTACCAGATGAGTCATAGATGGCGCTGTTTTAAATAGTACTACTTAACACTAGATGGCAGGGATAGATAATGGTACGGAACCCTACGTCCGACTCGCACTTAGCTGGTTATTATTTTAAAGTTGTATGAAAAATTCTAAAGCATAGCCCATCCTCACCCAAGCTTAATGTTCCAGTCACTCGGTAATTTTGTGTTATTTATTTTAATAACAATCCCTGTTCTTTCGCATAAGGACTTATCATTGTGTTCTTTTGTTTTTCCATCTCTTGTATAATGTCACACAGAATATGTGGCGCTACCTACCATTTTTGTGAACACCTACTTATTAATTCTAAGAGTGATAACCTGTATTTGGCTTAAGAGTGTTTAGTATCCTGTTTCTTATATAATTTAGTAAGAAAGCTGTTGGTTGTCCAAATAAAATAAAATAAAATAAAATAAAATAAAATAACTGTACCTTCACCCCTATTCGACACGAAAAACAACTGTTTCGAGCGCCACGAACTTTCGTCTACGTCTCGCGTGGGATATTTTGTGCATTTCCTACTGCCAGCAAAGTTACCCTTAGCTAACCCAACTCCAGCACATAGCCACACATACACTGACGTAACTTTTCCAGTGATGGTGATGATGGTGGTGAACATGCCCTTAATTTCAGAGCATTTCCCAATGGGATTCCCTACCCTTTACGACTACTGCCTCGAACTGACAACGAAGACGTGGGAAGCGTGGGAGTGGCTGGTGCCGGAGTACAAGCACGACCGCACCATGAAGTTCCCTTCAATACTGGTGCCAACTGTTGACACTCTCCGGCTTACCTGGCTCATCAAAATCATGGAGAGTGTAAGTTCTTACACCCCTACCTCCAACTATTCACAGCCTCTGTGGTGTGCTTGGGCAGGTCCATAGTAGGTCGCTACTGAAAAAGTATTTGTGCAAAGAAAACATGTACCTGTTCTCTGTCTGGGTGTTGTGGGACCATGGCCCTCATAGTTCCTGGGTCCCTAGATACAGAGAATCCTATAGTTAGGTTCAGGATCTATGTGTATGTGATCTTTGGACGTTATTTATTTATTTATTCACTCTGAGGGCGATTGTTTCAATGCCTGGGTGATTATCCGACTGTAGGTCAGATAATCACCCAGGCATTGAAACCCCAGATATTGATAGGTACCTAATAGTGACAAAAACATTTGCTTTTTCAGTAAGGTAGAGCTTATCAGTTTACTTTTGATTTTCAGTGTTTTGTTTTTTGCTATAATGAATAACTAAATTATTGAAAAGCGTGTGATTGAGTACGGCAGAGTGGAAATAACCCGTGCGACTTTCAAATCGATACACCAATGACTTTTCAAGCTTTGTGCTGATTTCACACCGGTGCGGTGACGGAAACCATCGTAAGGCTGCGTTTCCACCAAAGATGTGCGAGGCAGCTGGGCGGTGCGAGGATTCGTAGCGACGCTGGGAAACGGTGCACGGATGAGCGGTGCAAAGATGTGTAGCGTGCTTGTGGCTGATGCGCGCGGGGTGGAGAGTGGTGGGAGCGGAGCGCGCGCGCCTCCCCGCAAACACCTTTTGCAATACATCCCTCGCAACACATCCCTCGCAACACATCGGCACACATTTTTCTCTTGTTTTGCATGTACAAAAACCTCGCTCTGCTGGGCCGTTACCACTAGAGCTACGCTGAGCGAGGCTATGTAAATGTAAGTGATTCTATTCGTTCTTGAAAAACACATCCCTCGCTGCACATCCTCGCACATCATTGGTGGAAACGCAGCCTTAGTGCCGCATCATAAAATATGAGCACAAGTGAACACATAGGTATACCACATGGCCAGCGTGCAGCGTGGTGGATTATGGGCAAAAATCTCTCCATGTGAGAAAATAAAGGCCCGAGTCCCAGAAGTTGTAGTTGCAAGAGTTTATCATGTTACTTAATCGTACCTTGTTTTTTTACTTTATATACCCAGGTCCAGCGACCGGTGCTATTAGTTGGTGATACAGGGACGTCCAAAACAGCTATTATTACTAACTATTTACGTGGATTGCCGCCTGAAAAATACGTAAGTATTCATATCTAATATGTAAGTATCAAATATCAGACCTAAACGATGTTTTGTACCTTAATATTTTTTCGATTGTAATTTGTTTTGTGCATAAATAAATAAATAAATAAATAAATCTGTTACTTCATTTTTTTATGTATTGTGACGTAACGCAAAATCACAATAATGTAAATCACAATTATGTAAATAATTAAATTCGTTGCGTGTTTGCCAACGTCCATACCACGTTGAAAACACCGGTTCTCGTCCGATCACCGAAGTTAAGCAACGTCGGGCGCGGTCAGTACTTGGATGGGTGACCGCCTGGGAACACCGCGTGATGTTGGCTTTTTGCTGGCAAAAATAAAATAGGTACTTATACTTGTTTTTAGAGTTTTACTTATACCCATACAACCTGATTTAATTTTAAACTAACCACGTCTCTGAATATAACGGCCAAATATAAAGTTAATTATTAAAAGTATTATCATTAGCACCTCTAAACTTTTACTATAAAAACTAACTTATTTGTACGACAATAAAAAAAATCCTTAGTTTAGGTCCTGTACTACGTACGATCTAGGACGCTATAAAGAAATAACCATACGTCGGTAACCACTATACAAACCACCGCAATCTGTGTGATGCTGATAGCTGATGACGTCAATGTGCTAAAATTAAAAGGACTTGTTTTATGGCTTAGCAAAGATAGGAAACCTAGACTCATAATGGTGTCTGATGGCTTATTTCGGCGACTCTCGCATGGGGGGCGTAGCTCAGATGGTAGAGCGCTCGCTTAGCATGCGAGAGGTACCGGGATCGATACCCGGCGCCTCCAAGCTTTTTGAACTTAATTTACAATTCAGACTTATTTTTTCATTTTATTACGGACGGCAGCTATTACAGTATCAGAACCATTGTTTTTAAGTCTCTTTAAACTGTTTTTTTTTTATTAAATCGCACGTTATTTATTTGGAACCTTAAGAAATATTTTTAGATTATACCTAAGTATTAATATAATAACAGATCTATGGCTCGCTTTTTATCCAGTTAGTACAACAAATGAATTTCTCATCGCGAACATCGTCCATGGATGTACAACGCAACTTAGAGTCAGTAGTGGAGAAACGCACGAAGGACACATTCGGTCCTCCAGTCGGAAAGAAAATGCTGGTGTTTATCGACGACATGAACATGCCTATTGTAAGTACTGAAGTCATGCCCTCTTTACTCTATGAAAAGAAACGTTATTGTTTGTGTGTCTTCTTCAACTGATTTGAATAAAATTGTGCCCATGCAGACTTGCTCAGATTCCTTATAATTTTGTTCATTTATATCCTGAAAAATTAAGGGTTCCTGCTGGGTTAGCATGGACGGTAGACAAAATTGTCTTTCCCCGTTTTACGTCACTTTCTTCATACTTGCTTGGAGTAAAACAGGGGAAAGACAGTTTTGTCTACCGGCCGTGCTAACCCTACTGCAGAAGAACAGGTGAAACCGCGGGGAGCCAATCTAATAAATAGTTGAGTAGGATATTTATTTTGCTCACCATGTAAGGCAGAGGGTGCCCTTTTGCCCTACAACCACAGTCTAGTAAATTATGACGGTGTTACAAGTTTACAACTACGTTCATGTCTAATATCTACCTTTTCCATACTGTTGAAATTATAGCCGTGCCTATAACCTTATGTGTCCACGACGACTCTGCTCTCAATAAGGCAAAACGAACTAACTGACAACAATCCTGTCGGATATAAATTGTTGCTACTCCTTAATCGATAAATGTACAGACCTATAAATATTATTGTGAATCAAGTGCCCTAAACTAATGACGTGTCTTCAAATCTGGATGCAGTCCTATTTTTGTCTAATATTTGATAGGTGGACACATATGGCACCCAGCAGCCCATAGCGCTGCTGAAACTGCTGTTCGAAAGGAAAGGCTTCTACGACCGCGGCAAGGATCTTAACTGGAAGAATCTGAAGGATATCGGCTTCCTCGCCGCCATGGGGAAAGCTGGCGGCGGGAGGAATGACGTAAGATCTGCACTTAAGTAACTTTGATCAAAATGTGCGGCGTAGGTACTTGGGTAATCAATTCAATTACTCAGCTGTTCAAGGTATTCGATGGACGGCGTGAAAAGTGATAATACATTGTCACGCCTATAGGGCGGAACAAACTAGGATAAATAAAATGAACATACAAAATTTAAAAAAATATTTTAGTAAAAAAAAATAATCTTATAAAATATTTAATTTAAACTATACTACTAGTAGGTAAACGTAAAACAAGTAAAAAGTAATTTGTGGTTATCCGGCCTAAATCAAAGTAAACACTACCGGGTCCAGATTACCCCACTCTCCTCTTTGTCCGGTTGGTCGGTTATCCGGCAGATCATGCGGTAAGCAAGCTTCCAGGAATTCACTCTTCTGTGATTAGTTGTTTTTTCTGTGTCCAATTAGACACCTCCGGCGTTTATAGGAATTTTCTATTCCCTAGGAAGTTCCTGTAATCGCAAAGAACATCGCGATTAGGTAAGTTACGTAAACAATGTGATTATAAGGTAATCCAGATCTACAAAATAGCTATTCCAAGGCGAAAGGAAATTAAGGTGGTTCTACAATTTACTTCAGTAACGGTTACAAAGTCACTGCTTTGGCCAAATAACTAACTTACTTCAGTTACTAAATTACTACAGTAAAATAAAATACATAGGAAGAAAATAATAAGTAACTATTGGAGTGAAAGCTACAAGCTTGAGAGCACGTAATATAATATTATTTACAAAACAAAATCGCCAATCGTTAACATTCAATACCTACCTCCATTAGAAAGTCTATAAAAATACAAAAATACCACTGTCCTAAGAGGAAATAAACTAATTGCACAACTTACCCAGTATGGGAACTCAAAACTACTAAAAAACTAGCACATAGATAACAATCGGTAGGAAAGATCGTTAAAATCTCAGTGAGCGTGATGAGAAAATGTAGTACGTCCGTGCGCTTAGAATGCGATCTTGGACTGCCGCACCGATGCGCGCACGGCGGACGGTATCAAAATAGGTGGGTGACCCGTTCAGTCAGCTGAGCGCTTGCAATCGTTTGTAAACGAGTCGGTCTCCGCTGTAGCTTGCGGATGTAGTAGAATAGGTAGGTAAATTTAGATAGTCTATGCGAATAAATAATATAGATTAAGGTTTAAATATTGCAATGTTAAGAGCACTACGTGACAACATCAGTAGATTCAGAACGATGTCAACAGCCTTGTAAAGTGGAGCGGTATGAGTAAAAAGGCAGACCCACATAAAAATGTAGACCTATACACGAGAAGGTAATCGTTAGGCAAAATAATTCTCAAAAAAACTACATAAACTTTACAAACATTACGAATTCAAGTAGGTACCTAAAGCTGGAATTACATGGAGTAAGTAACCGACTCCAAAATTCGAGGAATTCAGTGCTGACCCGGTACTGACCTATAGTGAAAATCAATTTACACTACTGGTCAGTACCGGGTCAGCACTGGATCAGCACTGACATCCTCGAATTTTGGAGTCATTTACTTACCTTGCACACTTCCGGCTTAACTTTTGTAAAAGTTGCCTGCAAACTAATAGATTTCATTGTATATTTCAGGTGGATCCCCGCTTCATATCGATGTTCTCAGTATACAACCTTCAGTTTCCTTCAGAGAACACCCTCAGGCACATCTACTTGTCCATCCTCTCGGGACACTTTGAGATATTCCCGGATGAGATAAAGGACATCGTTGACAAGATAGTGCAGATGACTTTAGATTTGTACAAGGTATAATATTATTTTCTTCATTTAGTACAGTAGGGGGAAGACTACGCAATCGTAGACTTCTACGACTAATAGCATCGAATTAAAAAACGAAATGACAATATCAAAGATTTTTCTTCAGCCACCAACAGCCAGATTCTCTGCATTTCCAGATCATAATAGTAGAGCTCCCGCCCACTCCGGCGAAGTTCCACTACATCTTCAACTTGCGTGACCTGTCCCGTATCGCAGCCGGCTTGCTGCTCACACATCCCACTTACTTCAGCGAGAAGCGAGCCGTTGTGCGTTGTTGGCGGAACGAGTTTACCAGGGTCATCTGTGATAGACTGATTAGCGTCCAGGTCAGTTATACTTCATACATGATATGTCCTTCATAGTGACCAGTTTGCTGCTAAGGCATTTTACCATTCACTTTGTAGAAAGAATAACCATTGAAGTCAGATACGACGACAGCAGGCGATTTAAGTTAGCAAGGTTTTGATCTTAGTTTGACTTAAATACAACAATGTAGGTACCTACCAACCAATGATGAACAAGAACTTCATAAGACGCAAAACATAAAAGCTGTTCATTTTATTGAACAGGATAACGACTTAATGCGCGGATACATCCAAGAGCATATCGTTAAGTACTTCCCAGAGGCTGAGCCTGTGGTACTTGAGGAACTGATCGTGCCCGAAGAAGAGCCCTACATGCTAGAGGAGGAAGGTCAGCATCAATAGGCTAGTTGCCTGCTATTAAAAATGAACAAGTAAATATTATTTTCATAAAGTAGGCTAAAAATGAATGCAATAATTAAAAAAATAAGTAAAATCGGTAAATAAATCACGGAGTAATAAGCTTTTAAAGTTTCTGGAGGGGGCATTACCGGTCTCTTTCTCGCAAAACAGAGCATCCCCACAGTTACTATGAAAACACGTGATAGTGATCTCAGATGCCAAAGAGATTGTATGTAAAGCTACCACAGCTTAGTAATGAGGTACTATGAAGGAACAAACTAACGTCACTGCATGTTTGAGCTGTCTCTTTTTATTCCTGTATTTTAAAATGCTTGTAACTAGGTCATTTTTTGAGGAATATTATTAATTTGTGTAATAAAAAATAGTAGTAATCTAGCCTATTGTAATTTTGACATCTTTTCTTTATAGAAAAGATGTCAAAATTAACTTAACTTTAATATTAATTATTAATCAAATAACCTTATGGTTGGTTGGTTGGTTGGTTGGTTGGTTGGTTGGTTGGTAAAGGTGAAGGATAAATTCGGACATGAGACCACTTGTCACGGTAACTTAAGTAAAGCATGTCCCGGCTTTAGGGACGGATGGATGCGGGTTCAAGTCCCGCTCGTGATTCAAATTTTTCCTTTACAAATTAATCTGAACCTTATGGTTATTTAAATATTCACGATAGCTTCAAAATATATTTTTAGAAACTACTGAGCCAAAACCAGAAGAGCTGGCAAAACCTGCTGAAGAGGAGATGGTCGAGGAAGAAGAGGAAATGGAAGCTGAAATAGAACTTACGGTATATGAGCATATGGCACATGTCAACTTTTTATTGATTAATCACGACGAAAGGATGCAATAATTGCATTTTAAAATATTAGCAATATTTTGTAAAGTTAATATCGAAGTAATAGTTACCTTTACATATTTTGTATAGTGGAACTTGGAGCACAAAGCACTAGGTATATCAGCACTTAATTTACCAACGTCCATACCACATTGAGAATTCCGGCTCGCGGCCGATCACCGAAATTAATTAACGTCACTGCTCGGTCACGATTTTGATAGGTAGAGGATAAGTGACCGCCTGGGAACACCACGTGTTGTTGGGTGTTTATTGCTTCGGAATACTCCATTTTTCATACTTTGATGATATTTATAATGAGCATTTTTTTATGTAAACGAATGACGTGACGAGCTAATCGTTCGCCTGGCGATTAAGCGTCACGGCCGCCCATTACAGATTGCAGTGTCACTCGGAACTCTAAAAATTTTCGCGTGACACTGCGCACCGCGCACTTAATCCTGAGACATCACACAGTCTAAAAATGATTTCTAGACTGTGAGATCAGTTCTTAAGTCTCATTTGCCCAATAATTTCACTAGCTACAATGCCCTTCAAACCGGAACACAGTAGTGCTTGCACACTACTGCTTGGCGGCAGAATAACTGGCAAAGCGGTGGTACCTACCTAGACGAACTTTGCAGAAAAGTCCTACCACCTAGTAAAAATAAAATAGCATTACAATATATTATATTTGATCAAAATTTTATTGTAGCTGGAAGAGTACGCCCTGCGTGATCCGCTGCTTTTCGGCGACTATCGCAACGCTTTGGATGAAGAAGAGGTCAGATACTACGAGGATTTGCTCGACTACGAAGCAGTTTATTTCTTGTTCCAAGAAGTAAGATTGATCGCTACCTTTTCAATTGAAAACGTGCTGTAGTATTAATGTTTATGTTGTGCCTAAAGTATTTTTTTGTTGTCATTAAAGTTGATCTTTCTACTCCTAGCCAGCCACACAATACCCACTACGGATAACTGCAGCTGTTCTGTCATAAATATGGACAGTTCCAAGGGGATCTTGATATTCTTTTGGAATGCTGCCTGTGTAATATATTATCGATATCTTCGTCATAATCATCATAAACTTTTCGTGAAGGTCGTCATCAAGCAAGAGTTCGCACATGACTGCACATCAGTCATGACCACCATGGATTCATATCAAATAGAACAATAGCCAAGCTACTAAAGTTATAAAAAATACACTCGCATCATTTGGTGTCCCTTACAGATTTTGGACGAGTACAACGATCGAATGGCCAAGCTATCAGTGGTTCTGTTTGAGGATTGCCTCGAGCATCTAACGCGTACGCACCGCATCCTGCGCATGGACCGAGGTAACGCTATGATCATCGGCGTCGGAGGGTCCGGGAAGAAGTCTATATGCAGGCTGGCTAGCTTTGCTGCAGGTTAGTGGCGACAGAGAGAACTGCTCATACTTGCTTACATGTCAAGTGGAGTAAAACAGGGGAAAGACAATTTTGTCTACCGTCCGTGCTAGGGCAGCAGGATATGGTTTATAAAAGCATAATGGATTCTAAGGGAGCAATTGTCACTCAGCGGTAAATCGTGCGACTTTCAAACCGAGACTTCCCAGGTTTAAACACTGCTTGCCCAAAAAGCTCACATGAACAGTTTCATTGTTCGGTAAGTAGTCGCTTAAAAAACGGCATATGATTGCATATGATCACTTTTCTGGGTGGCATATAGTTCCTTTATCGAACAACATTATCTACTGGTCAGGTTGTGATATGTTCGAGATCACCGTGACACGCAACTACAACGAGAATACATTCAAAGACGATATGAAGCGCCTGTACACTTCACTCGGCGTCGACAACAAGAAAACTGTCTTCCTGTTCACAGCCGCACAGGTACCTATAACGACTATTATATCACTAGGTATACCACCACCACCTAAGTAATTACATGGTGACACCACCATTGGATACTATTTCTGAAATGAGCGGGCATTGGTGCTGTTTCTTTTGTCTTACATTTTCATCACAGTGGCAATATTTAGCTAACTTAACAATATTTAAATAACTTTTTGTCAGAAAACGACGCCTCGATAACAACAATTGAAACACATTTCTAGCCTTTCCATCAATGTTATCTCGTTTGGATTATCGAACTTTTGCATTTAATATTAGCTTATTTTCTTCTTCTTTTTCTACTTTTATAGATCCTAGAAGAAGGCTTCCTGGAGTTCATAAACAACATCCTCATGATCGGCATGATACCGGCGTTGTTCGGAGACGATGACAAAGATGCCATCATCAATACGGTCAGAAATGAAAGCGCTGAAGCAGGATACGGAATTGCTAAGTGAGTTTCTAGTATGACATATGATATATCATGTTCTCTGACAAGGCCCGACTTCTGTTGTCTTAGGACTACAACCGGTGCTCAGTTGTCAATACCACGTAGCGGTGGTATTATTCCCAGTTGCCCCCATATGGATCGTCCCCGGGTGGCAATTGGGAATCAAATTTCCAGTTGCCACCGTGTGGCGACTTCACCCATCGAAGAGTCGCAGAATAGGAAGTAGACCAATGAGCGCTTCATTGGTTTTATAAGTTCCTGTGGTTTTTAGGGATGCAGTGTGGAGCTTCTTCTGCAATCGATGTGCTGACAACCTTCACGTCGTGTTGTCCATGTCCCCCAGTGGTGACATATTGAGAAATAGGTAATGTGGGCTTAGTTACTTAGTATTTTAGATCACAATTACAAAACATAATACTCGCAGTGATGGCTATAGCTACGGACAGTATAGGTACTTACTCAAATCAAATTACAAAAAAAAGAAAAGGAAGATTATTTTCTGTAGGTAGGTTACCTATATTTTTGATTAGCATATAATTTATGCTCATCTCTGCCAATTTAGATGTCGCAGTTTCCCCGGTTTGGTGAACAACACGACAATAGACTGGCAGTTCCCGTGGCCGAAACAAGCATTGTTGGCCGTCGCGAACGTGTTTTTATCTGATGTAAGTAAACCTAACAAAACGGGGATCTTGTCTGAATCATTAAAATTAACTGGATTCCCAGATAGCAATTTAAACTTGAATCAGACTTGCAGCAACTTTGATGTGTCAAAAGTGAAAGTTTGTTTCAAACTTGTCATGGCAAGTCTATACACTTGAGGCAAGTTTGAATCAAACTTTCTAGTTTCCCAGCATCAAACTTGCATGATGTTTGTTTCTTCAAAGTTAAAACAAAGTTGCAATAGCAAACTTGTATAATGTTTGCTTTTACAAGTTTCTAAATTAGTTTTGATGATTTCTCAAAATTAAAATAAAATAATGTCCTTCGACCTTTTAAAATGTATCGTCCGTCCGTAACTCCGTACCGTACGAACTTGACCTGCTAAGATAAGAACTTGTGACATGTGATAATAATTATTTATGGTTATAGATTCACAAAGATATTCAAGCACGTCATAAAGCTAGCGTAACACAACGTTTGCGCGATTCAGGATTTTGGAGCTACGAGAGTAACGCCATCTAGTTTCATTCGTAGTAACTAGATATACAACTTAATTTTATGTACTACGGATGAATTTTGACAAACATTTAACAATGGAATAACAAAAACTAAGCAAGCTTGGTTGCTAGCCTGATGGTAAGCGCTACTCTGCACGACAAAATTGCCCCTACACTTCTTTTTTTAATTTTTTTTTATAATATGTACATTTAAACAATTACTTAATTTAAATTAAAGGTTCTAAACGTAGCCCAGTTGGCGTTGTGAGTGATAAATACAATGCCATAGAGCGTACATGTTTGGAACACAACTATTTTTTTTGCCATGAAAACTATTAGGTAGACACCATTAAAAAACAAGTTTGTGGCAAGTTAAAAACAAAATTGAGACATTATCTTTGCAACATAAAACAAAATTCAAGATTGCAGCAACTTTGATACAAACTTAAGCCATCATCCTTATACCAGCAATATTGCAGCAATATTGTCACAAACTTGCCTTATCATATTTGACATAGCAAGTTAAAATCAAAGAATAGCAAGTTTGCAGCAAGTGAGCTTGCTATCTGGGTTAGAACCTACCGGATTAATTAACAGAATAATAATTATTTGAGCCGTTGTTGTTTTGCAGGTACAAAAAATTCCTGAAGAATTTCGTCCTATTATCGTGGAACACGTTGTTCACGTGCATATGTCAGTCGCAAAGTAAGTTTACCCTACCCAACATTTTCTATAAATTGTTTATTAATTTGCTATATATATTAAAATTAGAGTCAATCAGGGAGTCTAAGAAAAAATTCGAGTGAATTTTCCTCCAAAGACTCCAACGCCTTTCGAGTGAATTTTGCTATTCATTGTTGATTATCCCCTCAGGTATACTGCAGAGTTTCTGCTCCGCCTGCGACGCAACAACTACGTGACTCCGAAGCACTACATGGACTACCTCACCAACTACCTCTCGCTTCTGAATGAGAAGGACGCTTTTATAGTTGCTCAGGTATGGAACTCACAACGGACATGAGTCTCCTTCATTTGACTTCTCTTGGTCTTTTTTTTACCTGAAACCAATGTGAGCAGAAAAGGCAGAAAAGGATAAGACGAGAGTTAGCGTTCGTGTCTCAAAATCATCGAATCAATCAATCAAAATTGAGGTCTAATTAGAATAGAAATTTATAACATATATATGTTAAAAAAAACAACGAGGATTCACAAAAATCGGCACACAAATGGCTAGCCATCAACTTGAAACAAGAGTCCATAGCAGACAACTTTAATCAGTTGATTGTGTCTAAAATCATTTTTTTATTTATGATTTCAGTGTGAACGATTAAAAGGCGGTCTGGCCAAGATAAGCGAAGCAAACTTTCAACTGGATGAGTTGAATGCAAAGCTGGCTGAACAGAAAATTATTGTCGCACAGTCCACCAAGGAATGCGAGCTGTTGCTAAAGGAGATCACTACTGGTACCTAGAGATAGATAGATAGATAAACTCTTTATTGAAAACACCATTCACACATTACACGGAAATTTAGAAGGAAATCTTATAACTAAGTGCCACAATGGGCGGTCTTATCGCGTAAAGCGATCTCTTTTAGACAACCCAGCTTCCATCAGACAACCCAGTAGGTACCTATAATGATGAATGGTCCAATAATTACCGCCCAAACAAATTGCATGACTCAATTCTAAAAGATTACCTACACTTTGTTAATTTGTTTATCATTATTTTCTTAACTTACTAGAAAATTATTGACTTTTCCCGTCTGCTGACTATGATCGTTGGTCCTGACGGTAAAACAAAATGATGGTAAATGAGAACCGAACAAAAAACTCCCGACTCATGACGTAGATAATGATTATTTGATGATGATGATGGTGGTTATGATGATGATAAAGATACTAAGCTTTCTAATAAAAGAACCGCGTCAAATAACTTTAAAATTGGTTAATGAAACGCGTTATTATTTTCTTCGGCCGTAAAAACCATCCTTGCCTCTCACAGCAACGGAAGCCGCATCGGCAAAGCAGACAGTGGCAGCTATAAAGTCCGTCGAGATCACAGAACAGAGTAAAGTGATCGCCGTAGAAAAGGAAGAAGCAGAGGAAGTGTTAAACGCAGCGCTGCCAGCGCTTGAAGCCGCAAGACTGGCACTAGCGGATTTGGATAAGAACGATATCACAGAAATCAGATCCTTTGCCACACCACCTGAGGCTGTCCAGGTAATAAAATTTAAAAAATAATGTAATCAATTTACCGTAAAATAACAATCCCATTTCTCTATAGTTTTTGAATCCCTGAAAAGCGTAAACCATGTTAAAACTTTCTAAATTAAACACAAATACGAAACTTTATTTTAAGCATAATTTTAAAAAAATATAAAATTCGCGTGCAAAAAGCCAACATCACGCGGTGTTCCCAGGCGGTCACCCATCCAAGTACTGACCGCGCCCGACGTTGCTTAACTTCGGTGATCGGACGAGAACCGGTGTTTTCAACGTGGTATGGACGTTGGCAAAGTCTTTACCTAAAAAGTCAGTTGTATGTCATCTGAACTCTCATGGTCGCGATATCGTATCATCTGGTTTTGGTTTTTCTATTATTATGTAGAAGGCCGGTATTCAATTTCAATGAATTAATCTACTACTGTAATTTCACCGTAGTACCTACAGATTATTCTGTGATTGCGGCATTTTGTGACAAAAAATCGGAAAGCTAGTTTTTTTACATCTTAATTTATTTACCTATGGTTTTCTACTATTCCTAGGTCGTCTGCGAGTGCGTGGTAATAATCCGCGGAATAAAGGACGTGAGCTGGAAAGGCGCCAAGGGCATGATGGCGGATCCGAACTTCTTGCGGAACCTGCAGGAGATGAACTGCGACCTCATCACGCAGGCACAAGTCAAAGCAGTGAAGACTCACATGAAGAAGAGCAAGAAACTGGATGCCATGCAGCAGATTAGTAAAGCAGGGTAACCAAGTTGGCAAAAAACCAGTTGTAGTACCTACCTACCTAGGTAACGTCAGGCGCGGATACAGGCGAGGGCCGCAGGGGGCGCGCGCCCCCCGCCTTGTCGCAGCATAAAGCGCAGTAATTAGCCAATTTACCAGGAAGATATACCTAGGTGTATGTAATTCATAATTTAAAGAAAAGAGCACAAATGGTCTTGTATCGTATACTTATGTGTTTTTACCACCATATCCCCAAATTCTCCTCTTGGGCTCTCCTACTATAATGATTTGTTATTAAGCGCATAATATCTCAAGATATGTTATTGCGCCCCCCCACCCCTTAAGAAATTTCTGTATCCGCGCCTGGGTAATACTATATAGTTCCATGCATGAAATAAAATACACCAATATTTATGTATCAAAAGGAATACCGTAGAAAAAGAGAACATCTTTGGTAAGCATAATGCTTAAATTAAGTTATGTGAAATACAAAAATAAAGGTCCGTGGTGCACAATTTTAATGCCAAATGCGCGAGTTGATAATTGGAACCATAAAGAAATAACGCAAAACAAAGAGCGGTTAGGCAACTGTTGCCTAGTTAATACGCTAGTTTCCTTAAGTTAGGACAGATGGCGCTATTATAAAGTTTAACTTTATAACAAAAATTAAGACTAATAATATGCATTTAATCTCGCTTTCTTTTAGATACGGCCTCCTAAAGTTCGTCATAGCAGTTCTAGCTTACTGCGCAGTATACAAGGAAGTTAAACCCAAGAAGGAAAAGGTGGAGGCTCTAGAAAAAGAATACACCGAAGCGGTTAACTATCTTGCCTCACTGAACCGAGAGATAGCCAGACTGCAGCGGACATTGGACGGGTTAAACACAAGATACGAAACCGCTATGATTCGGAAGCAGGAATTACAAGAAGAAACGGATATTATGATGAGGCGGTTGATTGCTGCTGATAAGCTCATGTCAGGTTAGTTGAAACTGAAAGTGGTAATGCCAAGCTAATGTCAAAGCGATTGTTTATTTCGGAACCTCATATGCCAACGTCCATACCACGTTGAAAACACCGGTTCTCGTCCGATCACCGAAGTTAAGCAACGTCGGGCGCGGTCAGTACTTGGATGGGTGACCGCCTGGGAACACCGCGTGATGTTGGCTTTTTGCTGCAAAATCTAGATAGACACTATTCAGTCAATAAAAAAAATTGTAGGCTTCGTATCAAAATTAACTTTTTAGTTCTACCTGTGCCTTTGGAAATGTTTTGTTCTTATTTGCAATTAAACGTGACTCTCAGTGTTATTTACTGCTTAGGTACTTATTTCTATGCTTATCTACTTCAATGAGTTAAAAAACATCCATTTACGAAATGATAGGTTCTTTTTTGCAAAAAAAAACGTAACTATGTGAGTAGGTACTCGTTCTTTATACCTAATATACTTTTGAATATATTCAGGTCTATCCAGCGAACAAGCGCGCTGGACCCTCGACCTAGCCGCTCTCTACGTCGAACAATCCCGTCTCATCGGCAACTGCTTGCTATCGGCCTCATTCCTCAGCTACGCGGGTCCTTTCTCATTCTCGTTCCGGCAGACCATGATCTATGAGGACTGGTACGGTGACGTCATGGAGAGGGGGATACCGCTAACGCTGCCGTTTACTATCGAGAGGAATCTGACGAACGAGGTCGAGATTAGCGGGTGAGTAGTATCAATTTTTTTACATTAATTTTGGTACCTACTAAGTACCTATGTGATTTCGGTTTAGTTTCACTATTTATAATTTTTCATTTAGGTACTTAATCTCTTACTAATAAATATTGGCTAATATCAGTATCGTACCTGTAGACTTAACTTTATCATTGTACCTACCTATATCTTACTTAATATTAGCCGATGGATGCAGGAGGCAAGCAGCCGCTCAAGAAAAGCTCGCTGTTTATTTATTCTAGATGGAACTCGGAAGGTCTACCGCCCGATGAGCTCTCAGTACAGAATGGTATACTGACGACGCGCGCGTCTCGCTTCCCTCTATGCATCGATCCGCAGACACAGGCGCTCAGCTGGATCAAGAAAAAGGAAGCGAAGAATAACCTCAAGGTACCAAAGCTGAGTTCTCTCACTTTTGCCGGTCTATTATACGGTTTTGGGAAAGCAAAAGTTTCAGAGTAAATCCCCATCTAGGTATAGACCTGCATTTAGCCGCTGTCTCTTCTGATAAGCGACATGGAGACTTATCTGAAATGCATCTTGTAAATAACCGATTCGCTATTATAAGTCACATATTAAAATTAATAGCCTTTCTCACTGCTTCTAGATTTATATTCGAGCGACTTTGTCTAGTCATATACCTACCTAACTTTGATACCGTTCAATAAGTTATTAAAATTTTGTCGGAAACTCTAGTAAATTCGTAAGCTTTCTTCCAGGTGCTATCGTTCAACGACCCTCAGTTCCTCCGACAGTTGGAGATGGCCATCAAGTACGGCATGCCCGTTCTCTTTCAAGACGTTAACGAGTACATTGACCCTGTGGTTGATAATGTGCTCGAGAAGAACATAAAAGGTGGGTGGGAGAAGGTTTTTAGAGTATTTGTATACCTACGAATCCTTTAGCACAACATCTTCCTTGCAATCGACTGGCAAGACATAGCGTACCCACCGTCTTCGTCCTAGACAACGGGCAATCTGGAAGATCCCACATCTACGCGTTTGCGATACAGATACTGATCGTGCCGGCAGATCATAATATTATATTAAAATACTTTAAGGCCGATCTTATGACATACGAAACGAACGGCATCGACTTAAAAGACGCGATTCTGACCATGATAGTTTTCCTGATTTTGGTTTCCCAAGACGGCGGTACTCGCATAAAAGTCATGTTTTGTACATGTGAGAGAATGTACGTAGCTCCAGAGACCTTCCGCAGCTACTTACACGTTATCTTGTCCCAAAACAAAAGGCTTAGTATTATTGCTTTGAGACTTGACGACATATTTTGAGAAAGTTCTTTTTTATCAGTGGAAAGCGGTCGCACATTCGTGATGCTTGGCAGCACTGAGGTGGACTACGATCCGAATTTCCGCATGTACCTCACCACCAAGCTGTCTAATCCGCAATTCAATCCCGCTGCCTATGCCAAGGCTGTTGTCATCAACTATACCGTCACTGTTCAGGTATTACTTCGTATTGCCTTGTAACTTTCCCTTCCATGTCTTATTTAGGTAATGTAGGTACCTATGCTATGCTCATCCACGATCTAGGAGCAACCACTGCGTTTTCATATAAGGAATATGTTTTATTGACGATGCTCAACTGGGTTTCAAAATTGCATATCATCTCATGATACATTTAATCAAGAAACCACTCCTGTAACGTACGATTTCTACTCAAACCCCTGGTATGCCAACCGTATTAGTTACGCGCATATATTGCATTAGTCGTCTTCCATGCTAAAAATAATGAACCACTTATCCGAAATAACCAATTATCAATTCCCAGGGTCTAGAGGACCAGCTTCTAAGTGTGGTAGTTCGGTCTGAACGCTCCGACTTGGAAGAACAGCGCGAGAGCCTCATCGTAGAGACCAGCGCTAACAAAAGCTTACTCTCAGGGTTGGAAGACTCGCTCCTTAGAGAATTGGCCACGTCTACTGGCAATATGCTGGATAATGTGGAACTAGTCGATACTCTAGAGAATACCAAAGCTAAGGCTGCTGAGGTAAGTGTATCTTGGTAGTCTTTGTAATTTGCAAGTAGATCTTTTCCTTAATGGTTGTATTACTGTTTGGAAGACTTCTACTCCAAGAACTGGTCACGTGTACTAGCATTGAAGATATGATATGAACATTGCAGATTGCAGAACTATCAATACGTCGGAGCATACACCAGATATGGCTGCTGAAAAAAATCACGCTTGTATAGAATAGAATAGAAAAACATTTATTCAATACTTGCATAAAACTGATACAAAACATGTTATAATTTTATAAGAACCCCCTGGTCTGTTGTTTTTTTTTCTTAATTGTATTTTTAGAATAATCCAGAAACGTTTGCTTATTAAGCTACTGGTCACGTCTACGTGTATTGATAAATGCTGTAACGACTGCTGGGTTCAACACTGATATAATTATTTTAATATTACTAAAACTTTAGTTTATTATTTTCTTCCATAGGTAATGGAAAAACTGGAACTAGCAGAAGCGACCACCAGAGACATAGAGAAGCTTCGAGACGGCTACCGTCCGGTCGCGAAACGTGGCTCTATCCTGTTCTTCGTGCTTTCAGACATGGCGGGCGTTAACAGCATGTACCAATACTCACTGTCATCGTATCTCGATGTAAGTTACGAAAGAATACTGTAATACAAAAAGCAAAAGACCATCACGCGGTGTTCCCAGGCGGTCACCCATCTAAGTAGCTACTAACCACGCCCGACGTTGCTAACTTCGGTAATCGGACGAGAACCGGTGTTTTCAACGTGGTATGGTCGAAGTTAGCGATGGAAGAGCCGAATTTATTAAGATTTTGGCAATGCCTGGGTATAAATAGATCATTCCAATAATAGGCTGGGCATATCGGAATGATCTTATTAATAACTTAGCTATATACGCGCACCTACTAGGGTTTGTTTTTCAGGTGTTCTCGTACTCCCTTCGAAAAGCGATGCCCAATGTTATACTAGCGAAGCGTCTCAAAAACATCATCGACATGCTGACGAAGAATGTATACGATTATGGCTGCACAGGTATAATTTAACACTGGTTTAATTGCGTCATTAAAATTTTAGTCCAATAACGCAAATCTCATCACCTCTCCATACCTTTTTATCTCTCCAGGTCTATTCGAACGGCACAAGCTGCTGTTCTCGTTCCAAATGGACATAAAGCTGGAACAGAGCGAAGGTCACGTGACGCAGATGCAGCTGGACTTCTTTATCAAGGGTAACGTGTCCTTGGAAAAAGCTGCGCGAGCGTGCCCAGCTACCTGGATACCTTCTCAGGTAGGCTCTGCTACACCTGGATTATCTCACTCAATATAACACCTAGAGTCACAATTTCTGGAAACTCGATACCAGATGTTAGAACACCTGGATAATCTCAACATAACCCCTGAAGACAAGTCTTGGAAACCCAATACCAGGTGTAATAACACCTGGATATTGTCAACGTAGCACCTGTTTCTGGAAACTCGTTACAAGGTCTAAAAACACCTGGATAATATTAACGTAACACCCCGAGACAATTCCTGTAAACCCAATACCAGCTAGGTGTAGTAAATACCTGGATATTTTCACTTAATACCTGGAGACCCAATTTCTTGAAACCCGATATTACAATGGATACTCACAACTTCACAACATAACATAGATAGGTACCTAGTCTCAATTATCACACCTGAACGTGAGCACTAATTCCTTCACAATATTCACACCTAGTCTATTCTCTTTTACAAATCAATTACAATAATAAGTAAACTGCTTTCAGGGATGGCAAGACATAATAAAGCTGAGCACAGATTTCCCCGAGTCCTTTGTCGATTTACCCGATCACATCACAAGGAATACCGCCGCATGGCAGGAGGTAATGTCCAATACTTTTCTTGTTGTTCACCAATGATATCATGAACCTTCTATTGACATTTCACTAACAGATCATTACCATTGACTCCTTTCGAGTTTGTATGCCAAGGTTTTCAGTAGCACTCGTAGCTGTAGGTACCAGAGTAACTTTTGAAACCGAGATATCTAGAGTGTGATTCAGCCTTAATCATCATCATCATCATCAACAGCCTGAAGACGTCCACTGCTGAACATAGGCCTCCCCCAGAGCGTGCCACCTTGAGCGGCTGCTCGACTCCTGCATCCATCGGCTCCCCGCGGCTTTCACTAGATCGTCGGTCCACCGCGTGGGGGGCCGGCCTACGCTGCGTCTTCAGGTTCGTGGTCGCCACTCGAGAATCTTTCTTCCCCATCGGTTGTCAGTTCTAGGAGCGATGTGGCCTGCCCATTGTCAGCATTAATGGCGGCTGTGAAATGCACTGCAAGCCCCCGCACGCTGCGCTCACCGCTTTGCGCTGCCGCGCGCACATCTAATTTTTGCTACTGCGCAGCATTTTGTGCCGACTTCACAGCCGCCATTAAGTTTGAATCACACTATACCTACGTGTTTAAAGGAAATTGTGCATTAAGTCAGGTCTCAAGTGGTGACCACGAACCGGAAGACGCAGCGTAGGTCGGCCCCCCCTAGGTGGACTGACGATCTGGTGAAAACCGCGTAGCGCCGATGGATACAGGAAGCGAGCAGCTGCTCATAGTGGCGCTCTATGGGGCAGGCCTATGTTCAGCAGTGGACGTCATCAGGCTGTTGATGCTGATGTGCATTAAGGCGGCATTAGGCGTACTTATCACTAAGCAGCGGCGTTCTTTTCCAATAGGTACCTCTAAAAAATATTAAGGTCCCACTTACCGAGAACTTTAACTGAATTCCTATTCATATGGTGTCCGTTTCCTAGTGGTTCGACTCGGACACGCCCGAGTCATCCGACATCCCGAACGGTTACCGCGAGAGGTTGCAGCCGTTTGAAATCCTGATGCTGCTGCGTTGCTTCCGCGTGGACCGCATCTACCGCGCGCTCACAGACTACATCACCATCACCATGGGAGAGGAGTATATCACGCCACCTCAGATTAGGTATGTAAATTTTTTCCCCTCTTTTATATGAGTAGGTAAGTACAGGGAAATTTGGTTTGAGCGCTTTACGTTTGGGCACTCCAACAAGTCACGCCAAGTAGGCCTTACTTTTTTAGAGTTGTTTGAAAAATTCTTTTACCTACTTCATTACCATTTCATTTATTCTTTCAACTTGGGCCGGCAGTTTCATTGACATCGCTTAGTTGGTAATAGGTAGATTAGTAGCGGGTTCCAGTTTTCGGTTTGGGTTTTTTTTTCCACGATGTCAATGTGTGACTGGAACGATGATAATATTTGACACCGCCTTGTCTGTGTAAAAAGTGGCATAATTCAGTGGCATTCTTGGCGTTTTTAGCAGTGCCCGGAACCTATTTCAACGCATCAGCATTGCAATTCAACGTGGCAATGCGGCCAGCATGTTGGGTACGCTACCTACCGGTAGTGGGCTGGAGCACTTGGACTGTCTATAGGTCATCGCGGCTATTATCCAGTCCATAAGTGTTCCTTGTAGTAAGTAGTGTAGCTAGTTTAGTTTCGTTTTTATTATTGTAGTAGTTAGCTTGAGTAATAAAGGCAATTTGCCCGTAAAAAAACCTATTCTAAGTAACATCTTGTAAGCGTTATAATAATGCTTATTTTATTAGAAATAAGGTTTAAAAATAATTTATGCAAACTAATAATAATTTCTGGCAAGTTTAGCTGAATACTAAATTACTTGCTTGTCTACATATTATTAACGAGAAAATAATTAATAAATCTTATGTAACCTCAGATGTCGAGAGCATGTATTTTGTCAGTTCTGTTGCCAACGTCCATACCACGTTGAAAACACCGGTTCTCGTCCGATCACCGAAGTTAAGCAACGTCGGGCGCGGTCAGTACTTGGATGGGTGACCGCCTGGGAACACCGCGTGATGTTGGCTTTTTGCTGCCTTCTAATAAAATAATTTGTAATATTGTTTTACAGTTTGGATATGATTGTTGAGCAAACGACTCCTTTCACTCCGGTCGTGTTTATTCTGAGTCCGGGTTCGGATCCCACCGCGGATCTGATGAAGCTCGCTGATAGATGCGGCTTCGGAGGCGGCAAGTTCAAGTATCTTTCGCTTGGACAGGGACAAGAAGGGGTGAGTACCTACATTAGCTACCATAATAAGTGATTATAATAACCAGTCGAATGCTGACGTTTTGCATAACAATTAAAACAGGCATCCGTTTGTCCAACATTCCTTAGGTTACCCAGCAGTACTTGTGCTCGTCTGCACTAAAGTGTGACAACTCCTAAGTTCGAATTTATTTATAACTTTATGACGTACCCGGTACCTACTGCTACGGATTTGGGTACGCCATTGGGGGGTAAGTACGAACTTAAGAGCTGTCAAACTTTAGTGCAGTCAGGCATTATAGATTTAGATATTTGGGGAGGTAGGTACATCGCTGTGACCAAAAGCTGCCGTCTCAAAAAAATGCCAGTCACAAAGCAACGTAAAGATTTTATGAGGAGATTTTTCGTACTTTAGAAGTGGCATAGGCAATAGAGATTTTAAATCCTACTTGTGTATCAGACGGCGCTAGCCCTCCTGGAAGGTGCCATCTCGCACGGCCAGTGGCTGATCCTGCAGAACTGCCACCTGCTGGTTTCGTTCCTGCGCGAGTTGGAGAAACAACTCGAGCTCATGGAGAAGCCTCACCCCGAGTACCGACTCTGGCTTACTACTGACCCCACGCCTACTTTCCCTATCGGGATATTGCAGCGGAGTCTCAAAGGTTAGCGATTCTATTAGGTTTTATAACGGTAATTACTATTATGTATTTATATGGTAATGTGAAGAGCTGTGTGGTAGATGACATGGGAAAAAGGGTGTTATGAAATAACGGCTAGCAGACATCGAATGGAAGAAGACGAGCGGTCACAGAATAAGTAGTACTCGCAGAGCTACCCGTACGTAGCAAAGAGAATACTACGCTACGCAGCGTAAGCAGCGTAGCGTTGCGTCGTAGCATAGCGTAGCCTACGCGCGACCCTACGTAGTATAGAGAAAACTATGCTACGCAGCGGCGCGCGTAGTGTAGCTTACGTAGAGAAGCGACTTTCGCAGCGCGTATGTAATATTACGATTTCCATACGCGTGACCATTTACCATTGTTAAAAACAGAATCCTAATAATCGTGACATATAATCATCATCATCATCCTGAAGACGTCCACTGCTGAACATGGCCTCCCTCATAGAGCGCCTCCCCTCCACCAGCTCTCCACGGCTTTCGCCAGATCGTCGGTCCACCGAGTGGGGTCTGGCCTACGCTGCGTCTTCCGGTTCGTGGTCGCCACTCGAGAACCTTTCTTCCCCATCGGTTGCCAGTACTACGAGCGATGTGGCCTGTTTATTACCATCACGATAAAATAATAGTCGCTGTGTGTAATTAGTCGTGTAGTGATGAAACTTGGTATACAGGTTCTACAGGTCCAGGGATATTTTTAGTAGTCGGTGATTGGAGGGTTATTTCCCACAAAAAAGGGGGAAGTTTGCTGCGGTGCCATTTACCGGCCAATTTTGATATTTGGTAGAAATAGTGGGCACTCAGTTCTAAACAAGTATTACGAAGATGAGCATAATCTGTCGAGAGGTTGTCGAGATATAAAGGTCGTAAGGTCTGAGTTCGGCACGGGTCGGTACCTATAATACAAGATTTGGCGGCCAATTTTGATATGTACCTACCTACCTACGTTTTTCCTACTAAACCAATTGCCTTTACGAGGATTTGAAAACTATTTTGAGGTTCCTGGATGATTTGTTTCTGGAAAATACTTACTTTTAAAAACTTATGAGGAATTATATTAGGTCATGAGTTGTAATAGTTATAATTACTCCGACGACCTTGATGATAGCACTTTGCTTCGAGCACCGATTTCTGAATCACGGTGACAAGATTTTCCGGAATCACGTTCTTACAAAAATTGGGAGGACTGTAAAGAAAGAAAGAAATAAAATACATGTAAATGCATTTTCTTCATTTTATTTTTTTTCTTTACTGTCCTCCCGGTTTTATTTTCCGGAATCTTTCCACCTACAAAGTAAAGCTCTTGCTCTTGCGAGTAGAGAAAGAACAAAGACTGAATCGATTAGCGATATAGCAATTAAAGAGAGCCGAGAGCATTAAATACCTACATAGAGTTGCAAAAAAGTTTGTGCAGCGAAGTCTACTGTTCGTAGAACTACTAGTAATAGCATCGAACGCGATAGATGCAGTAGGCAAACAGCCGCTCAAAGTGGCACTCTGTGGGGGAGGCCTATATTCAGCAGTGGACGTGTTCAGGCTGTTGATGATGATGATGATGGTGATGATAGTATTGAATGGAATATCTCCAACATTGTCCCTTCCCCAGTGGTGACGGAACCACCCAATGGACTAAAGCTGAATCTCCGCAACACGTACTTCAAGATGCGTGCGCACGCGCTCGAGGAGTGCCCACATCCGCAGTTCCGGAAACTAGTCTACGTGCTGGCTTTCTTCCACGCGGTCGTGCAAGTGAGTATTTATCTACATTGAAAGAATAACAGAATACAAAGAACATACGACGTAATATGCAGGGGTAGCATAAGGTGTAGAAATCGACATAACTCGTTCGTGAAAGCGTTTGACCAATAAAAATGCAACAAAGGGCTTATGACGGCATGATCGTTCATTGGTCAAAAGCTTACTCGAGAAAAGAGATACGTCGATTTCTACTGCTCATGCTACTCTTGAAGCTCGCATCAGCATCGCAGACCTGCAGAGATGCAAGGATAACGTAACAGGGATATGAGGTGGCTGGACCTCATTCCTCACAAGCACACACACATTTCTACCACACACACATAGCACATTTCTGTCGATGGTAGAAAGACAATAGCAAAAAAACATATCACTCCGCATCAGTTAATCATGAACCTTCCGATTTACACTAAAGTTGCGTTAGATTAATTTGAAGACTGCCAATAAAAAGAGTAATTTTTTTAAGAACAATCACTTCCAACAAAAAACTGACACAAAACTCACTGGTTCACAGGAGCGTCGCAAATACGACAAGATAGGTTGGAACATCTCGTACGATTTCAGCGAGTCTGACTTCGTGGTGTGCATGCAGATATTGCAGTGTTACTTGGAGCGCTGCGCCGCTGCCCGCGGTCCTATACCCTGGGCCACGCTCAAGTATCTCTTCGGAGAGGTACGATGGAACATTTTTGATATGGTATAAACAGGGTCAGGAGAAACGGCAGCGAGTGAATCTTTGTGGAGAAATAAATTAGAATAATTTTCACGAGCTTGTATCATATAGGATTGAGTGATTATTTTCAGCAAACTCTAGCTCCAGAGGTACCTACAAGTTGGAAAATTGAAGAATGGGGTCGGATATGAAACATCATCTTAGGTACTTCGTACAATGGAATTTGATGCATGCCACGTAGAATAGAACAGGTTGAAACATCGCGTTTGTTAATGAGTGTGAATATGGAGAATGGGAGCAATATGATGGAACATGATTCATGCCCAATCAATCGAATCAATGCGAAATCAGGTGGCACATACTCAATTAGGTATACCTCATTTTGCTGAAGCCACTGTTGAATCTTTTTAAATCTAATGCTGCCTATCATTTTCCATAGCTGCATTATATAAAAAAGGTTATCTAATGTCTTTAGGTGATGTACGGCGGTCGAGTTATCGACGACTTTGACCGACGCGTAGTGGGCACCTACATGGAGGAGTATCTCGGCGACTTCCTCTTTGACAAGTTCCAGCCCTTCCACTTCTACCACGACCACGTGTTTGACTACGTCATCCCGCCGGAGGGAGAACGAGAGGAGTATATCGGTAAGAGTTAGAGAGAGCGAGAGAGATGGATAATATTATTAAGACAGAATGCATGTCAATTCCGCTTCTACATCATCGTTGATCTGAGTTGTTTTTTTATGGTGGCTCTCACTTTCGAAGCGTTGATTGCTCAGTGTTAATGCTCTATCAACCGACGACTTGCCTATAATTAATGAGGTCTAGTATGCTTGAGTTTTCTTTCAGTTATGGTTATCGTAGTTTTTACCTTTTTAACCCCCGAGGCAAACATATAGTGTGTGTTATAAGTTCTGTGTAAGTATTTGTCATATTTGGCTACGTAACGTCCAAACGCACTCATTTTTCGTGTGATAGGTGACTTGGTTAAAGATGTTGCTTATTGTGATGCGGTTTTTTTAAAGATTTTCTTAGTTTTGTCCCTTTGACCTGAACACTATTTCCTTGTATTTTTTCAGAGTTCATCGACACCCTTCCACTTGCAAACACACCCGAAGTGTTCGGTTTGCATCCCAACGCAGAGATCGGATACTTCAGCCAGGCTGTGCGCGAGATGTGGGGACACCTCATCGAGCTGCAGCCGCAGACAAGTAGCTACATATTCAACATCGCAATAATAAATAAACCTCCAATAACTATTAATTATTTGTAGCTAATGGGGTTGGGAATGAGCAGCAGCATTCACCTCGGTCTGTGACACGGTCTAGGCACTACGATCGCCGGGACGCCTGTCGAGCGTGGTGATAATGGCATCCCATGAAGCCCAAATATGTTCGGCAATAACGGAAATATAGGCTGATGATGACTCGTTAATATTTAGCGTTTGATTACGCGTTACCTGATTCTTCCTACTGGACGAAATGACCCTGTTATATTTTTTTCCAAATGATAATTACTATTACATTTAGGCCCATCTCGCTCTTGAGTCATGTGTATAAGCTTTTTTCGAGAGTCATTACGAATCGTCTCGCACGCAGGTTTGATGAATTCCAGCCTCCCGAACAAGCCGGTTTCCGAAAAGGCTTTAGCACCATAGACCACATCCATACGCTGCGCCAGATTATACAGAAGACCGAAGAGTATAATCGGCCGTTATGCCTAGCGTTTGTGGACTATGAGAAAGCCTTCGATTCAATCGAGACTTGGGCGGTGCTGCAGTCCTTGCAGCGATGCCAAATTGACTATAGGTATATCGGAGTTTTGAAGTGTTTGTACAGTAAGGCCACTATGTCAGCCCGACTACAGGACCAGAGTACGGAACAAATTCCATTGCAAAGAGGCGTGAGACAGGGAGACGTTATTTCTCCGAAACTGTTCACAAACGCATTGGAGGATGTTTTCAAGCTCTTGGAGTGGAAAAGATCTGGCATCAACATAAATGGCGAGTACATCACTAACCTTCGTTTTGCCGATGATTTAGTCATAATGGCGGAATCGCTCGAGGACCTTAGCACCATGCTCAACGACCTCAGTAAAGTCTCCCAGCAGGTTGGTCTTAAGATGAATATGGACAACATAAAGATCATGTCTAATGCTCATGTTCCACCTATACCGGTAATTGTTGGGAACGATACTCTCGAAGTTGTCGACAAGTATGCCTAACCTAGGACAGACTGTCCAATTAGGTAGGTCCAACTTCGACAAAGAGGTGGCACGAAGAATCCAACTCGGCTGGGCAGCGTTCGGGAAGCTTCGTCCTATCTTTTCGTCCAAAATACCGCAGAGCCTGAAAACGAAAGTTTTCAATCAGTGTGTGTTGCCAGTGATGACTTATGGAACTGAGACATGGTTTCTTACTGTTGGCCTCATTAGTGAGCTCAAAGTCACGCAGCGAGCTGTGGAGCGAGCTATGCTCGGTGTTTCCCTACGAGATAAGCTCCGGAACGAGGAGATCCGCCGGAGAACTAAAGTGACCGATATAGCTCTTAGAGTTAGTAAGTTGAAGTGGCAATGGGCAGGCCACATCGCTCGTAGAACTGACAACCGATGGGGAAGAAAAGAACTCGAGTGGCGACCACGAACCGGAAGACGCAGAGTAGGCCGGCCCCCCACTCGGTGGACCGACGACCCGGTGAAAGCCGCGGGGAGCCGATGGATGCAGGAGGCGAGCAGCCGCTCAAGGTGGCGTGCTCTGGGGGAGGCCTATGTTCAGCAATGGACGTCTTCAGGCTGTTAATGATGATGATGATTACATTTACTGCTGTAAATAACATTTCGTCGTCTTATTTTTCATGCTTTCATTAGTTACTGTTGCCGAATGTAAGTATTGATGTAGCAGTATTAGTTTGTGTCATGGCATAATGATAACTGATCATGTGAACACTTACATTATTAATGCTTTTTGGTATTTTTAAATGCTGCAGTGAAAAAATATGATGGTAAGTCTAACCGTAGACCTTAATGACAACGGTTTAATATTTGGCGCTATATCAACCGCATTTTTTTGTTGTAACATTTACTAAAAATTATTTTAAGTCCTAGTTTGTTTGAATCTTTAAACCCTAAATCATAGCATATAGAAGGAGTTCTTCGATTTTTATTATCAGTATGTGCTATTGGAGTTTTGATTGATGAAAATCATTATTTTTATGTAACAAACAGTTTCTCAGTTCAGAGCATATTTTTTCTTGTAACTTTGATAATTTTAAGATAAACGAAAATGATGTGGAAGAAAAACCCCGCGGTCTTTCCATGTAGTCTTCATTCTTTGATTCACAGTATCAAAGAAAATTAGATATTCTAATGTCTTCCTGATAAGAACAAATACTTACCGAGGTTTCCATATTTTCAGGCGAAGGCGGCGGTGCGATGAGTCGCGAAGAGTTCATCGACCAGATAGCTATAGATGTGCTGGCCAAGCTGCCGACGCTGTTCGAGATCTGGCGCGTCCGCAAGCAGTTCGAGATGAACATCACGCCTACACTCGTTGTGCTGCTGCAGGAATTGGAGAGGTCGGTAGGATAGCACTTAGGAATCTGTCGACTAGTGTCCAAACAGACAAAACAAATGTAAGATATTAGAGTAAGCAACGCATTGTTGGTACGTCTAGTGTAACAGATTACAGATGTACCTACATTTGCTATGGTGTCCGTACCTAGGTATTTGCTTGCTTGCTACCTACAGAAACAAAATATAAAAAACAAGCTTTACAGTCACGTAACAGATAATTATGTTGGCTTGCGTCAGGATAGCTCTGGCGACGAAAATCAACAGAACTCTGAACCCTCAAGCTCGACTATATAGTTGAGGTAGATGTGCTATCCAAGCTAACGGCATTGGTGCTGTGATGAGTTCTGCGCACCGATTTACAACCCGTCGGAAAAGCCAATGCGGAATCAACGCACTCGATCTTTTTTATTCTGAATGTAGATGAAGTGTAGATTTAGAACCGGATTTATTTCTGTTCCGATGGACTGTAAATCGGGCTACTGTAGCGTGTCTGCTAGCATCGTCACTCATTTTGCTCTTACATGAAATTGGAGAAGTCCGTAGGATAGCACTTGGTGGATTATTCCAGAAACAGGCCCAGAAAGAGTCCTCTCTAAGGGTAGGCAACGCACCGGCAATGCCTTCGGTGGGTTCAGGTGGGCCGCCTGCTTGTTTGCCACTCCTCTCATAAAAAAAAAAAAAAAAAAAAAAAAACAGGCAAGAGGCAAGTAAAATAACCCTCGGTTTCTCGTACGTTTGTCAAACTCATATTAACTTAACATAGCAAATTCCATACGCTTATTGGTTAAAGACAGCCGATGATCAATAGGCCACCAACGAGCGTTCAGTATTTTTAAATTGACATACGTACGAAAATCCGGGGGTTAGTCTAGCAGTTTTGAATGCCACGCCTGCTCGTTATTGTTACACTAAGTTGTCTGGAAGAGATCGCTATAAGTGATAGGACTGCCCATTATTTCGTGTAGTTACTTTACGCTACGACAAATTATGTTAGTTTAGATTTTTGTACTAGTTCGAGTCCTACAAAATAGTACTCGTTCCAATAAATAGGGAGCGCAGTAAAATTCTAAACGTTGAGTCACACATTTACTAGGTGGTAGGACTTTTCTGCAAAGTTCGTCTAGGTAGGTACCACCGCTTTGCCAGTTATTCTGCCGCCAAGCAGTAGTGTGCAAGCACTACTGTGTTCCGGTTTGAAGGGCATTGTAGCTAGTGAAATTACTGGGCAAATGAGACTTTATGATCTGATCACTCAGTCTAGTAATTTGATTATTAGACTGGGTGATGTCTCAGGATGACGTGCGCAGTGCAGTGTCGCGCGAAACTATTGTTTTAAAGTTCCGGGTGACACTGCAACTGTTATGGGCGGCCGTGTCACTTAACATCAGGTGAACGACTAGCTCGTCATGTCATTCAATCAGATAAAAAAAAAAAAAAAAAAAAAAAAAAGATAGGGTTTGCATGCTGGTAGGTTTTCTAAAGATTCCTATGTATATGGTGGCGTTTGATCGGCTATATTACGGCTGCACATCATAGAATGTGCACTTGTTGAGTTCACTGAAAGACTTTTCTACTACTTTCAGTCTTAGTCTACTTGTAGTACCAATTTATCCAATTTGTTTACAGGTTCAACCGCCTTATAAGCCGCATGCGCAGTACGCTATCCCTACTCCGCAAGGCACTTGCTGGCGAGATCGGCATGGATGCCGTGTTAGACAATGTTTCCTACAGCCTCTTCAACGGACAACTACCGTTTGTGTGGCGAGCGCTCGCTCCAGACACTTGCAAGGGGCTTGGAGGGTGGATGGATCACTTCACGGCCAGGACCAAACAGTACTCAGACTGGGTAAGTGTTTATTGAAAATATCTGTTGCGACGCGGAAGAAACGTGGACCTGTCTCTACATTAGGTAGGTATGTGCATTCGAAAACGCTGACTGAGGTCCAGTCTCGAATACAGACACCTACCATGAAAACCACAGATTGCAATTCCAAAAATCTGCCAGAATGAGCAGTTTTCCCAATGCCATTTTAGCATTATTTATCACAGTTTTTTGACCTCTCGCTAGATGGCATTGGCGACAGTTCTAGAAACATTAGTATGACCAAGAACTTTATACTCTCTGAGTATGACATCCTGCGTCCGTGACAAAAAAAGTAAAAATCGAGAGCTACGCGAGTGCCGTGCCATCTCTTCATTGAAAAATAAACGGTAGCCCCCTCATAAACATTGCACAGCGGAAAAATTGTTTTATTTTGTGTTTTGTTTGTTTTGCCGTGTGGTTCGGGAATAGGACCACCCCATCTCTTCCCGTGGGTGCCGTAAAAGGCGGCTAAGGGAATATCCAGGGAATGGGCAGCAGCATTCTCCTCTGTACATTAAAATCTTCTGCGATCACCAAGCCGCCTGCCAAACGTGGTGATTATGGCAAATCCCCCCCCCCTATGATAAGCGTCTAAAGTGACATTTTATGGAGGAGGCCTGTGTTCAGCAGTGGACATCTTCCGGCTCATAAAGATAAGTGTTTTGTGTTGTTTCTCTGTATCAAGTTTTAAACGGGCAAGGATAAAACCAGAGATAACACTGAGTTAGTTATTCCACTGTTAAATAATCCATAGTGTAGTGAAATTTTTAAGTAAGATGATTTCGTCTATTTCAGCTCCATTAAAGTTACGTGATCACCACCGATCAGTCTCATCTAAGCTACCTACTTCATCATTTCCCAGGCCACAATAGAAGAGCCCATAGTGATCTGGTTGTCCGGTCTCCACATTCCCGAGTCGTATTTGATCGCGCACATCCAAATAGCGTGCCGGCTCTACACGTGGCCGCTCGACCGATCCACGCAGTTCACGAAGGTCACCAAGTGGATATCGGCGGATGAGATTGAGGAGAGGCCCGTTACAGTAAGTTTTTTAGGGTTCCGTACCCAAAGGGTAAAACGGATCTTATTACTAAGACTCCGATGTCTGTCTGTCTGTCTCTCACCAGGCTGTATCTGATGAAGCGTGATAGTTAGACAGCTGAAATTTTCACAGATGTATTTCTGTTCCGCTATAACAACAAATATACTAAAAAACAGAATAAAATAAATATTTAAGCGGGCTCCCACACAACAAACGTGACTTTTTTGCTCATTTACCATATGAGTCATAGATGGCGTTGCTTTAAATAGTACTGCTACTCAACACTAGATGAAAGGGATAGTATTCCGCCGGTTTATTACTCTCATAAAGCCATCAGGAAAACAGCAGCACTATCAATGTACGGAACCCTTCGTGCGCGAGTCCGACTCGCACTTGGCCGGTTTTATTTTATTTACAACTAGCGGCTCGCCCCGACTTCGCGCGTGCAGTGGTGTAGCCTATGTTACTCAGGGTGAATGTAGATTTCCAATGGTGAAAGAGTTTTTGAAATCGGCACAGTAGTTTTTGAGTTTATTCATTACAAACATACAAAAATACAAATCTTTCCTCTTTATAATAGTCGAGGTGTAGATGATAGTGCTGCTGTTTTCCTGATGGTTTTATGAGAGCAATAGATCGGCGGAGTTCCCCACGGCCAATAGAGCTAACTAATAAAGTTGAAAATTGTTTTATTGTTCAGGTATCAGTGACAAAACTTTTAAAATAAATCCCGGCGTCCACCGCTGGTGGACAGTGACGCGCATTTTTATAAACCGTTTTTACTGATGGATTCTGATACCTACCAACATTTTTTTTCTAGGTGGTAGGACTTTTCTGCAAAGTTCATCTAGGTAGGTACCACCGCTTTGCCAGTTATTCTGCCGCCAAGCAGTAGTGTGCAATCATAAAAAAAAGTTTCGGCTTACTGATAGCTGGGGGATGGTTTTATACGTATGCTCGACCCATATTATTAGCCTAGGAAGTCGAAAAATACAACGAAAAAAGATGAGAAATGTAACGCTAATGATCTGCTTGCAGGGTTGCTACGTGCGAGGGTTATACCTAGAAGGGTCGCGGTGGGACGTCGAGGAGGGATGCTTGCGTCGCTCGCACCCTAAAGTGCTGGTGACAGAGCTGCCCATCATGTACATCATACCCATCGAGTTCCACAAACTTAAACTGCAGGTTTGTAACGTATTTTATATCGAAGGTGTTCCAAAATTATAATATTCCATGGTATTCAAGCAACAATTTTGTTTGTTTCTAGAACACTCTGCGCACCCCTGTATATACGACGTCTATGCGACGCAACGCGATGGGAGTCGGCCTTGTGTTTGAATCTGACCTTTACACCTCTGAACACCCGAGCCATTGGATTCTACAGGGCGTCTGCCTCATCATGAACACTGACTAATATTATGACGTCATTTGGTATAGAAACATTGTATCATAGTTTCGTGTGAAAGCTGCAGACTCGCGTATGTGGCCATCTGTTCTGGTGCCATCGTCGCCAACGTCCATACCACGTTGAAAACACCGGTTCTCGTCCGATCACCGAAGTTAAGCAACGTCGGGCGCGGTCAGTACTTGGATGGGTGACCGCCTGGGAACACCGCGTGATGTTGGCTTTTTGCTGCCTTCGTAACCTAAGATGTCGAGAGCATGTATTTTGTCAGTTCTGTTGTCAACGTCCATACCACGTTGAAAACACCGGTTCTCGTCCGATCACCGAAGTTAAGCAACGTCGGGCGCGGTCAGTACTTGGATGGGTGACCGCCTGGGAACACCGCGTGATGTTGGCTTTTTGCTCTGCTAGTATTAGAATAGATTTTCATGTTGATTTATGCTTACTTTTAATGAGGTGGAACAAGTGTTAATTAGTTGTTAGTGTCGAAAAATTATGATTTCGATAAAAAGGTTATCAAATCATAATTTTCGACCTCCTTTAGTGATTAACATAACATGCGACGCTATTTTGATAGTCCATTGATATAAATTTTTGTTTATACCTACTTAGTTATTTCTTTATATAATTCTCTCAATTATGTATTGTTATAAATTATAATATATAAATTTCATTGGTACCTTCATTGATTAGGTAGGTACATAATTAAAAATATTTAGATTATGATGGTTTCAAATTGTAACTTGAAAGTTACAATTTGAAATCATCTTAATCTAAAAGGTTGTTCTGGCCTAGTTCAAAGACTGCATTTATAAAGCTTTGATTTGGTGTATTAATTGCATTTAAGTACCTATAAAACATATTACTATGTAATTCTTTTTTAAGATTGACTGCATTTTTTAAATAATTAAATAAAGACTGATTGTTACATTTTCTGCTGTATTTTATTTCAAAAAGTATATAAAATATAATAATCTTTCTTATACAATAACATTTATTTATAAAAATAGGACACAGAATGATAGAATAGATTTTTTGTATCAATGAAATATCTTTAAATACTTATCTGTAATAATCTTGATCTTGATCTGGGACAGTATAACAATTGGCTTTCACTTGAGGTAAACATAGATTGTAAAATGAAGAACCGAGGAAATCACTTACAGGCTGCCATTTCACCCATCCTTTCTTCTGGAGGAATTCTTTACACTGTGTTTTTCCTACATAGTGGGGGTCCTGCAAATAATATTTCTTACGTATTTACTATTATTATTACATCCATAGTGGGTTTAAATTAAAGAAAATTACTTGTTTTCTAAGTCTTCCTCAGCCTTGGCTGGATTACACCATCATTATTCATTGTTACAATGTGACGGTTATCTAGAGTTAACTGCAGATTTTGCTATAGTTTAAAGTTAACCATAGATGGTGCAACCCGGCCTAATATAGGCAACACTGTTATGTTAAATACTTAAGAAGTTAGGTACAGAGACAACCAAGTATTTTTTTGTCTTATTTCCAAATACTTAGTTGAAATAAGTTTTACCTATATAATTATGAATAATAGAAGTTGTTTTTACGAGTACTTACCACAATCAGTAAGCTGGGCTCTGGACCACCATCTATACCCATGATGCCCTTTGAAGAGCAGTCCATATCTCCTCCCATCATCACCGGGCTTCCAAATTTGTTGAAGTGGTTCACAAGGTCTTCAATAATAGTTTTCAGTTCACCCATTTTAACATGAATAATTTTAGATGGGGTACCATACAACTGGTCTAATACTAGACACACCTGGAATGAGGTTATATAGCTTTTAAAATTGTCTTTTAGGAGGGCACTACATTGGCTTATGGGTTTATTTTGTTGGGTGTGGAGCAAATGGAGTACTATTGTGACTTCATTATAAATACATGACGGGAGTTGATTTTTTCAGTGGCAATAATATCATAACACTATATTTATAACTACGGTTTGATGATAATTACTGCCTACCTACTGACAAAAATCAATGGTTAAGGTAAGCAGTGGACTGTGGACGGCCTTGTGGATAGCTAACTAGTAGGCCTACTTGTTCAGTAAAGGTACTTATACCTACTACCTATTTATGGTATTACTTTGCTAAATAGGTATTATCCTATCCTATCCATCTACAATGCCGTCATATTAGACTAAGTAGGTAGCAGCTATAAGTACCTTTACTGAACAACTAAGCCTACTAGTTAGCCATCTACAAGGCCATCCACAATCCACTGTTAGTAAACTGCTCTGCAACACTTCACCAGAAATAACGTGTATGCATCACATCATACATTTATCCTACCTCGACACTGCCAATCCATTCTTTTGATCCTGAAAATGTTTTTGGCTTATCATCCATCTCAACTAAAAGATCTTGGATTTCTTTTACGGTTGGAACATCAGGAGCATTCGTTTTGTTATATTTCATCCAGGAGCAAATTGTTTGTAGGGTTCTGTAGCCGCAGCCCCAACCCTGAATAACTCAAACGAGACAAAATAGAGTCAAAGTTTACAAAGCATAACCTATATAAATTGGTATTTAAGTAAAATAGGATGTTCATGTTTTTTACCCGGTCATCAAATCCATCGCAAAGGTAATGATAATATTCATATTTTCCGCCGACAAGGTGTATTTTTTCAGGATTATTTTGAGATTTGAGGGAAATCAAACCTTCATGAACATTTGATAACAAAAACAAATCTGACATTTTGTTTTTTTTTCCCGAGTTTTAGTATTGCCATTATGAAAATAAGTTTTACTTTACGGTATTGCCGTGTTGTAAGTCCATTGTTTTTTTTTTCTAATCTGTGGTCACATTAAGGTGGAACGTTTCACTGGCGCGACAAATTCAAATGTTAATTACTAAACGTGATTACATTAAAACTGATTTAGTGTAAAGAAATAGAATGCCCCCTGGGTTATTAATACCTTTTCAATTAAATTTGATGCTTACATAAATTAATTAAACATTTTTACGAAGTAGGTATGTATTTTTGTATAATCATCGTGTTTCCATGAGTTGTGCTCCCCTTATTGAGCTACCGGGCATAAGGTTTGGGGGGACCTCCAGGACAACCATTAAAGTAACGTTATGTATGAGCGACTCGAATATTCGAAGAATATCTACCGAAAGTCAAGAAATACTTAATTCACCAAAATAATAATAAATAATAATTACTATTTTCCTCGGTACATCAAAATCTCCTACGATCACCAAGCCGCCTGCCAAGTGTAGCAAATCCCCCCATGCTAAGCGTACAAAGTGGCGTTTTATGGGGGATACCTATGTTCAGCAGTGGGCGTCTTCCAGCTGACGATGTGAATAATAATATCCGTAATAATGTAATAACGCATATTGTGTGAAAATTTCTACCTACTTACTGTTCTGTATATACACAGAAACACTATTACTCCTAGCGAAGACCTATATAGCCGTTTAAAGGTAGGACTCACAGGCACACCGGAGGCTTTATAATAAGGTCCCGTATTACCCTTTGCGTAGGTGTACGGAATCCTAAAAAAAACATAGATAGGTACTAGCTTCCTTATGTAGGTATACTCTAAGGTAGGTGTACCTACTTAGGTCTACCTACATTATAGATTGGTAATTTATGATTTTCATAACTGCACAATAAATATTTTGTTATTGGTTTTGTCGGCGGACTTCTATAATTACTGGAATATCCTCTATGAGGAAAACTTAAAAAAAAATATTACTTACATAAGTTTAGGTACTTACATCTTAGTTCATATTTACACAGCGTCCAAATAAGTAAATGGTAAATACTCGGAATGTTTGCTTAGGTCGCGGCGGGTTATCTCTGTAGTTCTATAAAAGAGTTTACGCTTACAATATCTAGCAATCGTTTATCGCGGTTTAAACTTAGCGGTCATTATAATCTGTGAATTTTAACAATGAAAATTTGCGTGGTAAGTTTTTGTCGCGATTTTTATAACACCTACTTTGTACTTATCGTTTTTATTTATTTATCTATCTTCAGTTCTTTTGTGGACCAGCACATTTCACAGCATAGGTACAACCAAAACGTGCAACAGTCCAAAGAAAGATATTATTAATAATTATTAAGATATCGCATACGTATACTGGTATATGCACACAAAACAAACAGTTTCGGATTTGATCTGCAATTATTTCACTAAGTTTGGAATCTAACTGAAATTTTACGTGTTTTATCAAGATTTATTTAAATAAACGTGTACCAAGTTTGGCGTTTGCTACGCTCGCGTTGTTATCGAAGGTGCCTATCGACTATCATCATACCTTATTTTTTGAAATAGGTAGGTTAGGTACCTAATAGGTACCTAATCTTTTGTAATTATTTATGTAGGCAAGTTATGTTATTATTAAGGACATATTATAAATTATAATCTTTTCTCTTGTATTTTAATTAAAGGTGGGTACATAATATACCTACTTATTTAACGACACAATATTTGCTCATGCGCGCTATTGTTTAAATATTTGAGTTACACGGACATGTTTCCTGCAATTTGTGCAGGTAGGTACTAGATAGGTTGGTGGTGCATACACAAACATACCGCCAGACGAGTCGTCTGGATGACCTTGACACTAGGCGTTTGTTTTGGTAATTGATGTATGTTCTGACGCGTGTTTTGTCGTCAATATTAACTTATTTAAATTTCTTCATCACAAATTGAAGGCTTTTTAAGCCCCGGCCAAACACAGGCGTTTTATATTTAACGATAATATTGTGGCCAATTGTTGTGGCAGTTGGTGGTGACTTAATCATGAGTGTTCTATATCTGTGGGTCAAGAAAGCTGTTCAGCTTGAAGATCATAAACCAACAACCAACGCTGCCAGAAGTGCTGCCGCAGTTTTCGACGCAGTCATGGCGAAGCTATTCTCGGGGATGTTGACGAGATGGTTCTGGGAGAGGTCTAGGTGCTGCTGTTCTGCGTAAACCAGCATGGAGCTGTCGATGGTCTTGATCTTGTTGTTGCAGATGATGAGTCCCTAGACGGCAGGGTTGAGGTCGATGGGAAGCACGTCAAAACGGCTCTCCTTGCAGACCACGAACACTGTGTCATCGGTGCAGTTGCAGCTATTCGGGCAGTCCACGGGCGCTGCCGCACCATTGCACCAACTCGATCGAGAGCAAAACCATCTGAAACCACAACATAAACACGCATGGCTTACGCAAAATTGTATAAATACATTATCTACAAATTAGCGTAGGTACCTACCTCGATACTATTTAAGGACCGTCAGAAAGTCCTGTTATTTGCTTTCGGCACCAGTGTAGTATACCAGCGTACACAATCAGACACCGACCCCGCCGGCGAGATCAACGTACCCCCCGTAGGTTAGCTAGAACGGCCGCGACTTTCCATAGGCTCCACTCGTCTAGTGGACGACTGGACCGTACCTAGTCTTTTCGATCCTCTTATCCCGGGAACGGCTCTAGCTAAGGCTCGCACCCCAGGGGTGCCCTTGAGCTAGTTCCCTCCCACTTGTGACGGCTGGGTGACTGCCCTCCCGCGCGGTGACGCTGTAAAGCGATCTAATAGAAATAGACTAACAGCCTTAGCCCGTTCAAAAAAAAGTTATAAATACCGTGTATTTTTTACTGCTTTTGAAATGGTTGCTATGGATTCAGATAAACATGTGCAAGTACGGTACGGTGTACGGTAGAAAAATAAAGCGTGGGTAAAGCGAAATTTAGTCTCGTTCATGCCCAAATTTCAAGCCGAGCCGAGCTTTCAGCAGTTTTCACTGAATAGATACTTGTTATGTTCGCACGGTCGGTCCTTAAGATAAAAGTACGTTAATTATAATTAATATTGCATTCAAATTCAAATTCAAATTATGTTTATTGTAACATGAACGGCATACCTACCAATTATACATATTACTCAATAATACATTAACATACAATTATTACAATTAATTATAAGAATAAAACAATGTCAAGAATTAGAACGGAAATAACATAAATAATAATAAAATATGGCTATGTCAAATTACTATCATAAAATTAAAAAGAAATGTCAAAGGTAGGTAACGTACATCTAAACATTTACATACAATTTTTGCATACAATTTTGCGTAAACTATTTCAGGTGTTGTTGCTCTCGATCGAGTTGCTTGTGTGGCACAGTGGTGCGGCAGCGCTGGTGATCTGCCCGAGTGGCTGTAACTGCACTGACGATACGCTGGTCGTGGTCTGCAAGGAGAGCCATCTCGACGTGATGCCCATCGACCTCAACCCTTCCGTCAAGCGGCTCATCATCAGCAACAGCAAGATCAAGACCATCGACAGTTCTATGACGTTCTACGCGGAACTGAAGTACCTAGATCTCTCACAGAACCATCTCGTCCACATCCCCGAGAAAAGCTTCGCGTACCAACGTAAACTCCAAGAGCTGCACCTCAATCATAACAAAATCTTATCAGTTACTAATAAAACATTCCAAGGATTAAACTCGTTGACTGTTTTGAGTATGAAGCGCAACTTTTTGTGGGAACTCAAGAACGACGTCTTCGCAAATCTGCCCAAATTAAAAGAACTAAACTTGGGACAGAACAGGATTTCGAGCATAGAGCCCCGTGCGTTTGCTGGATTATCTGCGCTTAAAATATTGTACCTCGATGACAATCAATTCAGTTCAGTGCCAACCCCGTCGTTTAGACTACTGGGAACCCTCGCAGAATTACATGTGGGCTTAAATGCTTTTTCATTTTTACCCGATGATGTCTTTGCAGGCCTCAACGGGCTAACTGTGCTAGATTTGAATGGTGCTGGACTCTTTAATATTAGTGATTATGCATTCAGAGGTATTCCAGGATTGACAAGTCTGAACCTTAACGGTAATAGACTGAGCTTAGTACCCACGCAACAGATATCGAGCTTGACGAGATTAGAGGAATTCTGTATATCGACCAAAATGAATCCCTTTCCATAGAAAGTCATTCTTTTGAGGGCTTGAAAAATCTAAAACTACTGGACATCACAAGCCACCACGCCCACGTTTAAAAGAAGAAAAAGGAGCCAGACAAACAAAAAAGAGTTTTACTTCTGTAGGGACACGTGTAGAGACCGGGGTACCTATACTTGTGTTAGCTTATGGATTTTACTAATACTAATCATTTTTATTTTGGGAAATTCGCTTGTTTTATTTTCGCCAGTGCCAGTAACTCCTGGTGCATATTAGAACCCTTAGGTGCATAATACCACGCCAGGTATATATATATGAGTAAATATGAGTACTTAGGTTTTATTAAATTAGCGAACGCGCATTTAAGTAGGCTAGCAGATAATTTATCTAGCTAGATTATGGCTTAATTACCTAAGTACCTATACTTACATAGCGCGGTGTAAGACTCAGATAAACGTGTCTACATTTTTTTCAATTTTACAGTAGTTTAAAAACTGCGCATATTTCACTGCTTTGAAGCTTAAAGTGTTATATAACGGATGATATATATTTGACGAATGAAAAAAGTATATAGAAATTTACTCATACTATTAGAGAATATCATTAAACATAAAAAATATATCTTGTGCACTTCTTATTATAGAAATTATATATATTTTTTATGAATTGTTTGACATACGGCGTTTTGGTCTTCCAATACCCACTCTAAATTATGAAATTTAAGTGCCTAAAAAGACGTTAATAATTGATAGTGCACCTTACTTCCATTTATATCTAACTTATGAATATGAATAGAAGTGTCTTTACCACATATTATAACTATATTTTTTAATATTCGGTTCTTATAGATTTAGCTCTCTTTTTACACTGCGTACCATAAAATAAATGAGGTTTTTTTTTAACTTTGGCGGGTTCGACTCCCGTTCAGATAGGCTATTCAAAAAATCTTTGAATGCAGTTCAAATTATTTTTAAATCACAAATGAACTTTTCTTTACCTACATGTCCGTTGTCACAAAATAATCTTATTGTTCCAAAATCTGTAAAAATCACATTGTTTATGAATGTCATGTCTACGCAGTGGACCCGATAAGGTTCCATGAACCTGACATGAATACCTAATGTAATGTGAGTCAGTATACAGATACATGCCTACACAAACATGACAATAAATCAAAACCGAGATTCATCCGAAAGGAATCCGAATTGGTAATCCGACCGATTTCGAATAAACCTTCCTTTTACGCGTATAGCTAAGGACGCACCTATATTATACCTTACCGCATAGGTATTAGGTACCTAAGTCTGGACTTAGGCACTTATCTATTATCTTATCATTTAAGTACTTACCTATATCCGCGATAAAAACAGTTCATCATTTATAAACGCAGAACAGTTGCATCAAAATTTCACAGACAGATTGCGAATAAAGTGTTAGTAAAAAGAGAGTGTAGAAAGATGAATAGTTTCTTCGTTTTTCAGGTGGTTTTCGCTGCTCTGTGCGCCATGGCGTACGCACAGGGGGATCACTCAGGTAATAGACTTATCATATTTTCATTTATTTTTATATTTGTTTGTATGAGCTAAGTTTCAAATCGATACGTTACGAAATGTAGGTTTTTCATACACACGTTTTTACCCGTTTCACCTCCTTAAGGGTTGAATTTTCAAATATCGTTTCTTATTAGCACGCGCTTACGTCATAAACGAAAGCCAACCCCCAAATTTCAAGTTTCTACGTCTAGCGGTTTGGGCTGTACGTTGTCTGTCAGTCAGTCAGGACAAAGCCTTTTATATGTATAATAATAGACAGGGCTTAGATAGATAGGTACTTATTAGAACTTTACATTTTTCAGTGCGTGTCGTGGACCAGCCCGGGCAAGGTAATCTTAATCATTCGATTTATCTAAGAAAGCGCATAAAAGACTTTAAAATAGGAGGGACTTACTTACCTACCCAGCGTCGGACTGGCTATAGCGTGCCGATAGTCACTCGGGGCCTGGCCTGCTCCTGTAGGCCTATTATTTTGCTGCTTACACGGAGATATCAGATTCTACGAATTTGTTATTTATCAATAAATATTTCCTTCATTTATCGATCTAAAGTGGCGCTGGCGGGCCCCCTAAGTCCAGTCCGACGCTGTGTACCTAGTGGTAATTTAAACTTGATGCTTAAATCCGCTATTTTTTAAATGAATGAATTGAATAATCTAAGAATATATTCGTTTAATGTCTGTCATGAAAGGATAATGTAGAAATAGAAGCGCATAATAACCGATAAAAGTAATAATTATTCTGCATCATGTCAAAATGTCCAAACGATAGATTGTACAATCATGCTGGTCAAAATCTGTAAGCGTCAAAACGTTCAAATGTTAAAACGTTCAAAACATCATGGTCACAATACTCACCCTATCTTATCATACTTACAATATCTTCTTTATTTTCAGCACCCCACATTGTAAACCGTAAGTAAATCTACAATACTTTATAATAATAAAAACAAATTTTAAATGTTTGTATTAAGTTATATGGAGCAACGAAATTAAGGCCCCCCATACACGTTAAATTTTATTGATTAATTTATTGATCATTTCCGTCAATGTTTTCTCCATACTGTAAACCGAAAAACATTGACCAATACTAACCCTACACGATCAATAAAATTGTTCAATCACAAAGATTGATCAATAAAATTGAACGTGTATGGCCCGCCTAAGTATAGAGCTATTCAATATTCCGGAACAGAAATATACCTACATACTGTGACAATAATTGGATGGGATTATTGTTCCACTACTAATTCTAAGAGCTATATCGGTCACTTCGGGTTCTCGTTCCGGAGCTTATCTCGCAGGGAAACACCGAGCATAGCTCTCTCCATAGCTCGCTGCGCGACTTTGAGCTTCCTGATGAGGCCAACAGTAAGAGACCATGTCATGTGGCAATGGGCAGGCCACATCGCTCGTAGAACTGACAACCAATGGGGAAGAAAGGTTCTCGAGTGGCGACCACGAACCAGAAGACGCAGCGTAGGCCGGCCCCCCACTCGGTAGACCGACGACCTGGTGAAAGCCGCGGGGAGCCGATGGATGTGGGCGAGCAGCCGCTCAAGGTGGCGCGCTCTGGGGGAGGCCTATGTTCAGCAGTGGACGTCTTCAGGCTGATAATGATGATGATGATGATGATGATGATGATGATGATGATGATGATTGTTCCACTGACCGTGGCGGGCTCCGTAGACATACAGCAATCTTCTACGTTCATTCGTTCCCGGTGAAAGCACTACAATTGCTTTCAACTTTGAAGGTTGCTGTTGCAACTTTTGCCAAACCTGCGCGCCTGCGAATTATACTTTTCTGCAGCGGTTCTGTAGCGAAGCAGTCGCAAAAAGCGCGATACTGTCGTATCGATACGTGTGTATGAAAAACCTGATTGTAGAAACATGACAGAGTCGCATTAAAGCTAAATAATTATGATGTCACTCTTCTGATAAAGGGAAAATGAAAAAGACGGCAATATTTTAATTCAGTTATACTATATATCTATTCTGTGGTACAACTTTAGTACGATGCGACACATAAGTAATCGAGACCATGGACGAATTGAATTTGCTGACCAATATTTTATTAAAATTGCTATATAGGTAAAAAATAATAATAATTATTTTCGCTTTTTAGCTGATCCAGGATTCTACCAACCCCATAATGAAAATAATGGAAATGGTAAGTTTTCGATGATCAAACGGTCAAATATTATTATACGCACAGAATTCGCCCTTTTACCTAAGTCTATAAGATAATAAAAAGTATCTAAATAATTACCTTATTCCCTTAAAAGCAACTAGGTACGTACCTAGTAACTAATATCACATTTCGTTAATAACTGTGTATAAAACAAAGTATTCATAAACGCTCGATAAAGTATCTGTTAAAATTGTTGTCTCTCTTTCTCATGTAACATTTCCCAGCAGCGAAAAGTTCATCAGTGACACTATCATTTTATAACATACATCGAAATATGTAGAGTTTATAAAAGCGTTTAATAATAACAAGCGTTAGCGTTTTAAGCGTTTATTTACTTAATTGGCTTTGGCTTTAAGTCGCTGGTCGCAACAATATAAAAATACTTAAAAAAAATGTTATTCCTATTTTTGGCTGTAATGTTATGTAAAATTTAGTTTTTTTTGTATTTACTAAGAGCTGTGGAATAAATAAATAAAGAAAATAAATAAAATAATAAATAATTCTGATCAAGAAAAAGCGCAACAGCGCCCGCGGCCGTGAGTCGCGAGAAAACTAGCAAGTTCAATAATCACAAAAATTCGAGGACATGGTGTCATCCACCAACCCCAAAGAGGTATATGTACTACGTATATACGTACTCCGTGTATACACAGAAGTGTTTGACCAACCCGCACTAGGCCAGTGTGGATTATAAGCCTAGATTTAGTATTTTGTGCCTAGACTACCCCTGTGAGAGCAAGCCCGTGGCCTAGTAGTGTGAACGTATTGGGCTAATGACGAAATATTGTGTTAGGTATTCCTGTTTGTCCCCTCGTGCTGTCCCCTCGAGGGGACAGACAAGAATAAAAGTTCCTGTAAGTCCCCGAATTTGTATAACTTGTATTATACAGGGTAATTGAATTCATCAGCATAAATTTATTGCATGATAGTACATCTTTTATTGATGCGCTGTAGTTGGCACGAATTATTTTGATACTTTTTAGTTTTTTTACCTTGTATGTAATAATTAAAAACAGTAGGCACTTGATTATTTTAATGTGATTTTGTACTGTAGCAGTTGATTAAGTATGTTTATCCCATTTTTGTATTCAATACCAAATCAATCTGTTAGATTTCATACAATTTGGGCGACACGTGACCGGTGTGAGGAGTAGATGTACCTTATAGTTTCAAAGGATGCTAATGAATTAAATTACACTCAGTATAAAAAGCTTTCATAGCGGGTTTATTCACAATCCATCGGAAACGTTTCGATTCGAAATCTACAGCACTTTTGGTCTCTTTCATCTACATATAGAATGAAGAGAGACGCATGGAGAGTGTAACTTCCGTGGGATGCTGATTATCTAATTTTCTTACATCTAACTTTTTTGTTTCAGGACCTACTGTACTCCTTCGTAAGTACCTATAAATAAATAAATATAAATAAATGAATAAATACTTTACCCCTATTGCTCTGTGTGACAAAGACGAAGCCAACACCGAAGATTATCTCCGTTTTTAACTACACACAGACATTACACACACACACACACACACAAACACACACAAACACACACACACCCATACACCCACGCATACACACACACACACACACACACACACACACACACACACACACACACACACACACACTCTCTCTCTCTCTACATTAGATACTACACCTATACTAACTACCTATTCGTAACTCTTCAAATACCGAAATGTTATTTCGATAGATCGGAAAACTATTTACAACCGAATTTAAAAAAGAGGATTTTTGTGTGTGTTTTATCTCCACTAGGCTTATCTCATAGTTATCTACGACAATTAAAAACGCATTTGCAAAATTCTTTTTTATTGGAAAGAACACACATAATTATAATTGTACTTACTTTCACATTGGTCCCATAGAAATTTCACAAAATCAGTCTAGTAACTTTTGGTTTATTAATCAAAATAACTAGAAAATATTTTACTCATACGAGAATATCAATTTTGAGAACCATATTTTTGTAATTTAATTAATTAAATTAATAAGTTTAGTAAGCACTTTGAAACCTTTCTGGTGTGTATTATAATTATTATGCACCCTACATCAACATAACAACATAACAAATTTAAAATAGGTACCTACTTGAGTCTGCTAGCCTATTAGATTATTAGAAGATTCTATTATAAACCTTTAGGTTGCCGTTCCTGCTCGCATTTAAAATAATATTTTGTATTTTCACTTGCAAGTGAATATAATTCTTTAGGTGAAAATAAATATCTTAAACCTAAAAAGATCAATAGTAAATTATATTGACTGGCCTGTTAGCTCAGTTGGTATAGTAGCTCTGCCTTCTGAACTATAGATTGTGGGTTCGATTCCCATCCAGAACAAACATATTTTGTTTGTTCTGTGTCTGCACGGGTGCTATATATTGTATTCTATTACATATATTTACAAAAAAAAGTATCTAAGTATTTCTATCAGTTGTCTGGTTCCCATAGTACAAGCTATGCTTAGTTTGGGGCTATATGGCGCTGTGTGAAATGTCCCCACATACTTATTTATTTATTTTATATAAATGTTCTTCAGCTTGCTTTATACCTAATTGTTCGGTGCTAGTCATAAATAGTTATTTACCGCAGACAAGTTAGAGTGCGATTCAAACATAGGCGGCTATGAAGTCAGCGCAAAACCACAAAATAGAAAGGTACAAAACGCTGCGCAGTATCTACAGTCATATTTGTATTAGCATTTATTACACACTAGCGGCCTGCCCCGGCTTCGCACGGGTTCTAAATATAGCCTATGTTACTCAGGGTGAATGTAACTTTCCAATTGTGAAAGAATTTTTCAAATCGGCACAGTAGTTTTTGAGTTTATTCATTACAAACATACAAAAATAGAAATCATTCTTCTTTATAATAGTGGTGTATATATGCTACACTTACAGGGCACTTCACAGCCGCCATTAAGTTTGAATCACATTCTACTCCAAATGCAGTATTAGTAACTTGATTCTTATATTGTTTCAGCCAACCCGGACTCAGCGTTTTACCAGCCATCAGTTGGTAACCGTAAGTATTTTTTTTTGTTTTACCTTCTTTCATTTAAAGCTTGATTTTACAAATAATAGTTCCGTAGCTTTTTGAAAAATGATAATTATAAAGGTCTTATTGGTAAGGTAACTTTTGGTGGGACCGTTTGGGAATAAACCCACTAATTTTCGTTTTTTTAATATGATATAGGTAGTTAGGGATTAGAGTTAGAGATTAGGGTTTATAGTCTTTTTCAAATAAGAAGTCGCTTATGACCGGTCGATAGAAAGCATTTTTAGCTTAGCTGTTTTGAAAACGTAAAGTATTCTAAATGTTATTCTGATAAATTAGCTATAATGATACCAAAAGGGATAGACGGACTAGCATGGTAGGTATGTCTACATACTACGACAAAAATTTTTTAAAATGTTTCTTCTATACTTATCAAAAAAAATGTACTTACAATTTTTTATTAATTCAATGTACAGATTTAGCCCAGTTAATGTTTTATTATATTATATGTATACATAGTTTAATTTATTATTAACTATAACACAAAACTTAGACAATTTGAATTTAAATAAAATTTAAATAAATAATAATATGATTTTGTTTCCCAACAGCTCCTGGTCAAGGCGCAGCTCAACCAAGTGAGTACCTATTTTACTTTAACGTTTTCATATTCATCCTTTTTGAAATTCCCACGCATTTCCCTGCCAACACGGGACATGTGGGGGTATGTGGGACTCGAACCCACTAAAACCTCCCCATGAGGAGTCTACTACTGCGGTTGGGGGGCGAGGTGGGGTCGCGTTCGCAGTCAAACCATCCCATATACCTAACCTATCTAGTAAGCTAGTGACTAGTTAGGTACGTCGTAGTAAGTACCTATCTAAGTATGTAAGATGACTATCATGTTTGTGTTTTTTTTATTTATTAAATATACGTGTTTCAGACATTGACCCTACTTTCGCAGATAACTCTGGAAGGCCGCCATACCCATACAAGCAATGTAAGTTTGTAACCCACGCTAATGTATAATTTTTTTTATGTAAATGAATGATGTGACGTGCTAGTCGTTCGACACGGCCGCCCATGACAGCTGCAGTGTCACTCGGAACTCTAAATTATATAGGTACAGTTTCGCATGACACTGCTCTGCGCACGTCATCCTGAGACATCACACAGTAAAAAAAATTTCTAGACTGTGAGATCAGTTCGTAAAGTCTCATTTGCCCAGTAATTTCACTAGCTACAGTGCCCTTCAAACCGGAACACAGTAGTGCTTGCACACTACTGCTTGGCGGCAGAATAACTGGCAAAGCGGTGGTACCTACCTAGACGAACTTTGCAGAAATGTCCTACCACCTAGTCCAAGTATCCTCTGCACCAGTGTTTCGGACCCCTGGGGGTCCGCGAGTACGTATGTGTATAGGGGTCCGCAACCTCATCTCTGAACTATTTAGTAATAATAAATGATTTCCACCAAGTCTCGTAATCGCTATGCTTATTCTATAACCTGGCATCATTGCTGCTGCTGCATTTAACAGCTAAAAATATACCAGAAACATTAAAAACAGACATTCCTATTCCTGTCTCACTCCCTCTGCACTTAAACACAATGGTGCAAGAGGGAAAACCATAGTTTATTGTTTTCGTCAGAATCTCTCTCGACCTCGGTCGTATCAACTTTACGAAGTTGACTTTCCCAGCAGTTTAGTGGCCGCTAAGGTTGTAATAAAGTTAACTTAGGCCTTTTTAGCAGCTAATATACGATAGAGGGACCCGGGGTAATTACGTAAAATTTGCAACAGCAATGCGACAGCAGTAGCAATGCGACAGCAGTAGCGAAGCATACATTCTCGACACCACTAATGATGTATGACAGCAATCACCGCGAGATTTACGCCTGTCGCAAACCTGTTGCTAGTTAGGTAATTAGGGGGCCGAATTCTTTATCTCGTTTGGCACATTTTTTAAGATATTAAATAACTGAATTTACTTAGGAAAAATCTGGCTAAAGGTTCAATGAAAACGACTGAAGCAGCCTGTATAATAATTAAAACAAAAACTTTTTTACGCCCAACGTACACATACTCAGATCCCGGACCCTAACTAGGATTCCCTGTATCTAAGGACCTACCTACGAGGACCATGGTCCCACAACGCCTACACACGGAACAAGTATTTGCGCTTTATTTTGTGCACAAACACTTGTCCTGTTACGGGAATCGAACCCGCCGCCTCCAGATTATGAGCCGACCTGCTCAACCACCACACTACGGAGGCTGTCAATTATGATTATGTCAAGTACACGCAAATGCAATTTAAAAAAAATTAAAAAAGCCATTGCCCGTTGGCGCGTGCTTTGTTTACTATTTCGTCAGTTTATTAATTAGCTGTCAAAATGTGCATAATATGACATTGTGTCAACTATTTGTAATGAAACCATTTATAATACAATTAGATTACCTACTGCAGGCACAGAGGTAGGTATAGGTCATATGTATACTGTGTCCGTTTTATTAATGGTTTTCTGACAGCTCGGCGACTGACTAGTTAGTGATGTTCTAAAGATTATCGAATGTGATACCATTCTGATTGTACTATTATCATTAATCGAATTAGGTACGTAAACGTAATAATCGACATCGATAAATGTACATAGCCAAGGTAGCCTGGAAGAAATCGCTTAATGCGATAAGGCTGCCCGTTGTTCTACCATTCTTATGTAAATTTTTATGAGCATTTTTATTTAATGGTGTTCAATAAAGTATTTTTGTATTGTATTGGATTGTACATATTGATTTAGTTTTGATGAATTCCATGAAGTACAATATTATTTGTATGAAATTTTAACGTAAACAACACGAAACCTCACGGGCGTGAGCTGTCAAAAAACCATTAATAAAATGGACAAGGTATATGTACTTATTTTTTATCAGATTCTTCAATAACACTTGTTCGAAAAGTTAATCTCACAATGTTATGCCCAAAACAGTTTACGATTAGTACAATTTTCTACTATCATCTTAAAATAACACAAAAATAATCTTCCTTTACTTTTTTCAGATGACAACCCGTTAGCACGCGGAGGCAAATAAGAAGCCGACAATGAAGTAAACCTCTTCTAACATACCAATTAAAATTTGTCTCTATAAATAAACATCGCCAGGCATCTTTCTAGTTACCTATAAGCATTTATGCTTGCCTGGACGAGAACATTAAGCTATCAAATTTAGTAGGTTTACTCGTCTATATAAATACTTGTAAAACAACGTTATTTTTATTTTTTAATTGTTTAAGCGTTGTTTGTAATACAATAAATGTCTTCATTCGTCTTCCTTCTGTTTTAATTACCCTTTTCCGTTCCTAATCGAATATTAATCGCTGGATGACCGAGAAAAATTGGTACCTAGTGTTTGATTATTTTTATTTCAATCTCATGTCAAGGCGTTTGTCTTTTCAATAGTAGCATAGTAGTATATACATAATTATATTATCTACTAGTTGGCCCGCCCCGGCTTCGCACGGGTTAATTAGTTTTACGCCTTAACCCTGTTTATGGGTAAGAGGGAAGCGTTAGGAAAAAAGATAGGGGAAAAGGATGAATGTATGGGCCGGCGAAGGAAGGCAGGATTCGCCTGCCTCCCTTCTATTGCCTTCCCATCCATTCATCCTTTTCCCCTATCTTTTTCCCTTTACCTTTCATCTTCCCTTTGACAGAATTAGTAACTAAAAAAAATATATACTTATAAAAAAAAAATTGCATAAAAATTACATACACGTTTCTTTGTGCAACCAGCACTTGGCTTAGAAAACAAAGTATCCTAAATGTTATTCTGAAAAATTATAACCATGCCTCAGTGAAACCCATTCTGTAGTTCCAGCGTGATGCGTGTTCAAAGGGATAGACAGTCAGACAGACCACAAATTCAAAAAAAATTGTTGCCACTTCGGTATCCATAAAGAACTGTAATGCAATAAAAATTTAAAAAAAAATGTACAGATTTAGCCCAGTTACAAATTTATTATATGTATACCTAGGTAGATTCTGTGACAGTAGGTAAAATCAAAAATATGTGATTGTTGTCGGGTGATTCCGGTAGCCATTTATCTCAGAATACGTTTTAGAACATTCTAGATTGTAAACCAGCTGGTAAAGGAGATCAATGACTTCAATTTCTGCTTGCCACTTAACCGCGAGAGAAGTACTTAGTTTCCTACCTACTATTATTTATTCTGTGATGCAGTGCAGTGCAGTCCCACGCAAGAGCCCGACGTTTTCTTAGAAAATTGCAACATCTAATAGCTGTCTCTACACAGATTAATTAGACTATCTCGCATCCTATTTATTATCCTATTATGAGTAATTATTTCATTGTATATCCAGTTTTTTTGTGTTTTGTCGACTGATATAATTGCTAAATTAATATCTACGATTGAATGGAAAAATCGTATATATAAAGCAGATAATAAAAACCAAGATATCATCAGTCTTGCCTGGAAGCTTTTGGAATCGAAATGTCTCGCTTGTTGGTGAGTACCTTTATTTATTATTTTAATTATTACTGACCCGTCTCGGCATAGCACGAGATTGGTTAGGCAAAATTTTTCCATATACAACCCTTACACAGCACCCTTCTTTCTTTCTTTCTTCTTCTTTCTTCCTTTGTTTCTTATTTTAATTTATTGTATTTTATTTTCTTTGGAAAACTAACAGCTAAATATTAACATAATGTACACGAAGACACTTAAGAAGTTAAGTTAAGATAATAGGTTAATGAATTTACATACCATGACCAAAAAATTTCAAAACACTTTAAAACTAAACTGATTTTAAGAAATAAAAAAAATAATTATTTAAATCGCTTGAACATGAATGACGACGTATTAAATAAGTCTAAATCCATTTCCTTCGCCATTGCATTTTAACACCTGCGCGCTCTAATTAAATAGCTGCACTATTCCCAACCAACATACAAACAAAATATAAGTATAACGTCTATCAATAAAATCCAACTCGCCACCTCCGGCCCCCATCATCCCTATATCATCATCATCAGCCGAAAAACGTCCACTCCTGGAAGGTCTCCCCAAAGAGCGCCACTTTGAACGCGGCTACACTTTTTGCATCATAGGTAGTAATAATGAATCCCATGTTTTTTTTTATAAACGATAGGCTAACATTTGACTACGGTCTCATCTGATGATAGGTGATGACGCAGCCGACGATAGAGCATGCTTGCCTTGAAGATACCGGTTCACTCTAGCCTCAAAAACTCCCAGATTATATTTGTCAGGAAACAATGACGCTGGCAAGAAGTTCCATTCCTCTGCTGTCCAAACCTAAAACGAGGAATCAAAATGCTTTGTACTGGGTGGCGCAAAAGTAAAGACCCTATTTGGTTCAGCTATAACATTTTTTCTAAATTAGAAAACTAGATTTAGGTTTTTTTAAATGTATATTTGTGCCATTAAATTTCGTACCATTAGGATTTAAAGATGATGTCTTTTAAATGGTGACCTCCAGAGTTGATACACATTTGAGCCCTATTTATGACATTTTGCAAGATGATTTTCCTTCAAAATTGGTTATGAGTGACGAAGCGCATTTCCATCTCTCAGGGCATGTCAATAAGCAGAATACTCGGTTCTGGGGCACTGATAATCCGCGCATTATTCAAGAAACACCTCTACACCCACTAAAAGTTACTGTATGGTGTGGCATCTGTGTTGACAGAGTGATCGGACCCTATTTTTTCGAAGACGCTGGAGGCAATGCGATAACTGTCACTGGAGAACGCTACAGAACCATGTTACGTGAGTTTTTGATACCCAGTTTGGACGAATTGGGGCTGGAGCACATCTGGTTTCAACAAGACGGCGCTACGGCACACACAGCGCGCGACACTATGGACTTAGTGAGGGACGCTTTTCCAAGCCGAGTTATCTCTCGTTTTGGCGATTTGCCTTGGCCTGCAAGATCACCCGATCTGACCAGTCCAGACTTCTTTCTTTGGGGTTTTTTGAAATCTCGGGTGTATGTGAACAAGCCACAGACTCTCGCAGCTCTAAAAGAAAACATTCGTCAAGAAATAACGAACATATCGCAGGAAGTGTTACGGCAAGTTATGCAAAATGTCATAAATAGGGCTCAAATGTGTATCAACTCTGGAGGTCACCATTTAAAAGACATCATCTTTAAATCCTAATGGTACGAAATTTAATGGCACAAATATACATTTAAAAAAACCTAAATCTAGTTTTCTAATTTAGAAAAAATGTTATAGCTGAACCAAATAGGGTCTTTACTTTTGCGCCACCCAGTATAATATACACCTACGTATTCTAGGAATTACAGCCATATACGGGTGCCGTGTTTCCGTGCGTCTAGCTGTACGATGGTAAAATGGGGATGGGGGAATTAAGTTGTGCAATTCCATCGCACATTAATTGACTATATTCTATTCCTGAATCTTAGATATTTTATGTAAACAAAGTAATGTCACGAAAAGTCACTGTCAAAGTAACATGCCAGTTGCTCAAAACATTTTTTACTTGTGAAAAATACTTTTATTAAATGGAGTTAAAGAGTATCAATCTTACTGATTAACAAGCAAAACTTTGCATACACAATATTAGTAGGATATGAAGTAGAATTTTGTTAATTAAATTCTAAAGGTAAAATTTTAGGAAGACGTAATTAAAACATTAACATACATTACTTATGTTTTTCAACCAACCAGAAACCTTATAAATTATTCTGACAGTCATTCTATTATTTTAAATCGAGAGATTTATTGATATTTGATCAATAGATATTTAGTTTGTAGCCTGTTTTTTTATATTTTACATACTTTTCATCATATTTCGGAAAGTGCACGAAAGTAGCACCATGTGTCTTTGAAGAAAATAAGGCATATAATGGTATGATACCATCATATAAATCCCAGAACGAAAACAAAAAATGTTTAGATCCTCTACAGTCTTACCAGTCTATTAAAATATTTTCTGCCAAAAATCGATTTCTTTATCATAAAATTTTATATATAAGATATAACGTTAAAATAGATAGTACAAAACGATTTTTATTTTATAATTAAGCAGATTATGACTAGACAAATAATATTTAATATTTTTTTGGTCAAATATAGTAACCTACCTTTATAAAAGATATTTTTTGCACTGTTATCCCCTTTGTTTACATAAAATATCTAAGATTCAGGAACAAGATATAGCTATAGATCATCGCTAGAGGCTGGCCTACACTTTGTTTTGTAGAGTCACCGGCGGTGACCCTTATTTGACCCACTTGAATGTAGTCTCCCCAGCGAGTATAAATATATAACTATATATAACAGTATACCATCTATCATACGAAAACTTCCTGGTTCAGATCCTCGTATGCATGCTGGTGCTGGTATCAGCGGTGGCCAGCGCTGATCTTCCTGGAAGTCTCAAGCCCCCCGCTGACCTGTCTAAAACACTTGACGCCTCCAAGGTTCCTGATGCTCCCAAAACACCAGACACAAAGAACCTGCAAGATCTGGGCGGAAAAAGCTAAATATCTGGCCCCTTCCGACCGATATGTATAATGAAGAACAAAACCAATTTAATACATTATTTACCTACATAATATTTATTAAGTGAATCATAATTAAACTCAGCTGCAGCTAACTATTGTTGTTTTAGTTATTGTTTAACATATTTATAATTTTTATGTCCTTGTACCTACACCAGTCTCATAATTTATAGGTCTACCTATCTAATAATACCTTGTTGGAGCAGTTAGTTTAGTACGTATTACAATTAAATATTTATCATCAAGTCGTCCAGTGCTGAACATTTATAGGCCTTCCCTACAGAGCGCCACTTTGAGTGACTGCTTTCCTCCTGCATCCATCGGCTCCCCGCGGTTTTAACCAGAACGCGTTAGTCCATCTAGTGGGAGGAAAAACATTATCATAGTCAAATTAAATATTAGTCTATGATAGAAGTTGAACCGGCAAAGGCACCAGCTAAAAAAATATGAAAAGGAATAGGCAGCAGCACGCTTGGTGTGATTATAATCTACTGCGATCACCAAGACACCTGCCAAGAGTGGATGGCAAACACTCCCGTATGGGGTGGCCTGTGGTCTCAGCAGTGGACGATCAAAAGGTTGATTATGTGATAGTTAAACTTATTGGAAGAATTCTCAACATTATAGTGCAAACCTTCATTGTAAAGTACCTACCTATCCTGATTATGTCCCGTACTTATCCTATTTCGATTATACCCCCTCCTACGATGACGTTTATTTTTATCAACGTTAGGCTAACATTTGAGCACAGTCTCACCTGATTGTAAGTGACGACGCGGTCGACGATGGTGCATGCTTGTCTAGAAGATACCGGTTCACTCTAGTTCCTTTGCTGTCCAAGCTATAAACGAGGAATCTAAACGCTTTGTACGTATTCGAGGAATTGCTACCATATACGGAAGCCGCGTTTCCGTGCGGCTAGCTGTACAAAGTAAAAAGGGGATGTAGGAATTAAGTTGTGCAATTTCATCGCACACTCTCCGAAGTGTAGCTTGTAAGAACAGGCTTTGGAGTACCGTACCGTTTATTATCCAATCATCCAAGAGCGAGTGCGGCTAAGCGGTAAACCGCGCGACTCACAAACTGACCTGCGACTACATACCTATCTAATTTGTGGCGCGACGTACTCTAAGTTCGAGTCACACTCGGGCCATGACTTTTCAAGTTACGTGTGGAATTCACACTCGTTCTTACAATGGTGAAGGAAGACATCTTAAGGAAGCCGGTGTTTAATAATCACCAAAATTGTAAAACAAAAAATATTTTTTTAGATTTTACTTTGGTTGAGTGACGTCATGTTGAGCAAAGGTCTAAGACATATTAGCCGAAAACCTGGCATCAGCTGTTGGGGTATAGGCTGCTCTGCTCCTAGAGTTGAGAGCGCAGTTAGGTGCCCTCCAACTATAACTATATAGGTAAGCCATCGTTGGAAAATTTGTAAAATATTAAGAAACTTAGCTAAATAATATTTCCGTAAATATTCAGTAAGTATAAGTAAATATTTAAAGAAGAAAGAAAAAAGTATAGGTAGTAGATATTTATTTAAAAATTACTCTATGTTTAATATCCATGCGCTTGGTAACCTCCGTTTTGACCATGATGACCGCTTTGTCCACCATATCCACCCTGTCCGCCTTGTCCAAAACCACCACCCTGTCCTCCACGTCCTCCAAAATCACCACCTTGGGGTCCCCCGAAGCCACCCTGTCCGCTTTGTCCTCCAAAACCACCGCCCTGGGGTCCTCCAGAGCCACTCTGTCCACCTTGTCCAAAACCACCGCCCTGGGGTCCTCCAGAGCCACTCTGTCCACCTTGTCCAAAACCACCACCCTGTGGTCCCCCAGAGCCACCGTGTCCACCTTGTCCTCCAAAACCACTACTGCCGCCTTGAGATCCACCGAAGCCCTGACCTCCTTGACCGCCTTCAAAGCCACCTTGTTGACCATGCCCATGCCCATAAGGAACGCCTATAATAATAAAACTTGATTATTATTTCCATGCGTATTCGTAAGCTGCACGATTTCCTAAACAGGGTTGTAGGGACACACGTTGTTTACGTTATTGCCGACGCCAGCGCCGACCTATCTATAGGGGCGCGAGTTTAAAATAGTTCGAAGTAAGTCACGATGTTAGTCGCAAGTTAGTCGGAGTTTTAGACGCGTGTCCGAACATAGGTACCCCGAGTTATTAAGTTCATTGGATTTCTGTGAATCGTAATTGTGTTCAGTTCAGTCGTGACAATATATTTGGTAAAGAATAATAATATTTTTATTTATCCCATTCCGGTAGTGGTAATTAACATTGTACCGTAAAGGGTTATTAGACATAATTAATAACTTATTTTAATTATATAAACAACCCAACTACTTAAAAATAAAAATAATAATCTAAAGAAATCTTGTACTATCTATAGACTAGGTAAAGTCTATAGATAGTTCAATCCGTACAATACTAATAAATAAATAGGACTCACCGTGGCAGGCTACGACTACGACCAGCAGTAAACAAGCGACCTGAAAATTGAAAAAAATTGTAAGTACCTACTGTAAAAACTTAGTAATTAGGTAGGTATCTAACGAAGACGAAGGTAACAAAGGAAGGTAGACGAAAAAGGAAGGAAAGGAAAGACAAAGGAAAGGAAAAAAGGAGGAAGGGAAAGAAGGGAGGCGGGAAGGGGAGGAAGGGAAGGTATGACGATGTAATTATTTGTCTATAATTCACTGGGAGTGGCAGGGTAATAATATGAATCCAAGGAACATATATTGTTACCTACGTACCTATACCCAGTATAGAATTTCGTTGTATGAGCTGTTCGTTGTTTCTTTGTGTTGCTATTGTTGTTGTTGATGCTGACCACTTAATTATGGCACTGAAACTTGGTATGGTATATCTTACAGTTGGCCTCATAAGTAAGCTCAACTCAAAGTCGTGCAACGAGCTATGGGGAGAGCTAGTTATGCTCGGAGTTTCCTTGCGAGACAAGATCCGAAACGAGGAGATCCGCAGGACAACTAAAGTCACCGACATAGCTTTTATAATTAGCAAGTTCAAGTGGCAGTAGGCTAGCCACATTGCAAAACAGACAATCGATGTGGAAGAAAGGTTCTCGAGTGGCGACCACGAACCGGAAGACGCAGCGTAGGCTGGCTCCCCACTAGGTGGACTGACAATCTGGTCAAAACCGCGGGGAGTCGATGGATGCAGGAGGCAAGCAGCCGCTCAAAGTAGCGCTCCATGGAGGACGCCTTTGCTCAGCAGTGGACGTTTTCAGGCTGTTGATGCTGACGATGATGATGCTTTTATTGATAGGTATATACGTATAGATACGAATCCATATTATTTTGTACTCACTTTGAATGCCATGTTCAGTTTTCTACTCCGTTGATGTGTAAAAAATATTTTCTTATGAATATCACCCATAAGGCACATCATGTTTTATACCAGAATTATTAATCTAATCATTAAGCTCAGACTACAGAACAACAATAAGTATGGACAGCTCTCTCTATACTGTGTAAATGAAGCCAAATAAGATACGAAATCGTAAAATCTTAGGTTGGTAAAACATTATAGATTCAGAAAAATAATTCCTAAAATGTTAGGAACTAGCAGGATTTGGACCTGTGCCTTACAACTCGCTGGATGAGACGCTTTCCCAGCTGAGCTATATGGTCGCATTTCCCGGTGGCCGCGAAAATAAATGTATTTTTCACCGCACTAGCTCGGACAGTGTCATTCGAAATCTGGGTGCAAAAACGCATTTTAATCGTTAGCGTGGAAAGTGTTTTTAAAATTCGAACCTTTCTATTCAATAAATTTCTCGTCAAGAATTGAGGATTTTTTTTTTCTTATATTTTGGCTCCACACATACATAGTGTATTTAGCCAGTATCAAGTTTTGTAATTTTTCATCGTATGGAAATTTTCACTTTAAGTCAAGTCATAGTCACAGTCAGAGTAGTCATAGTCTAGTCTAAGTCATAATCCAGTCTAAGACATGCCCTAGTAAAGTGGTGGCAACTTTACTAGAGGCTTCAATGAAATTTTGGAAGCAACACGAAAAACCACGTTTCACTACATTATATCACTTGCCCACACTCATGCTCGTAATTCAGCACTTAATGCGTAAAACACCACCTATTTTAAACATTAACACTGGAAAAAGCATAAGTATTGAAAAATAATACAATGCAACGATGTGAACTTTTTCGCGTTCCCGCCAAAACTCCAAAATTGAGGATTTAATATAGTTAATTGTTTTTATTCTAATCTGTGGGATTTAACCACAGATCTGCCCGAATTTAACCTTCTTGATAGTGCTAGTCCGCTCAAAATTAATTAATACCATAGACTACCTACTAAAAGATACCACTAAGAAGTTCACCAACCTCATTTTTAGAATAATCGCACTGTTCAGCACCAAAGTGTATAAAATATAACCAATACGCTATCCAGCACAGCGACTGCATGAAAAATGGATGAATAAAACTTTTTCTTTAATGTTTAATGAATGACGTGACGAGCTAGTCGTTTACCTGATGTTAAGCGTTACCGCCACCCATAACTAAATTTATAAGCTAAAACTAATCTTTTCTTAGCTTTTTTAGCTGTTTTTCTTGCATTTTCCTCGCTGTAGTGAGGTGAAAAGTTATGTGTTTCGCTCGACAGCAAAGTTATTCTGCGTCTCGTATCTTTGAAACCTTCACTACGCTCAGGATTCTTCATTTGACTCGCTACGCTCGTGGTTCAATCCTAAAATCCTTTGCTTGCTCAGGTTTCAATTCAAGTACTCGCGCCAAAAACCAACTTTGCAGCCATGCATAACAAATAACTATTGTACTTTTTTAACTCTTTTACCTACGCCGTTGTGGTATTTATAGACCCTGTATTAGACAAGTATTTAAGACAATTTATTCCGAAAGTGTGGTTAACACTTTCAGGTCCATTCCATAATCAATAAAATGATTATAATACTTATTTATTACTATTGCTTCCCACGGCACCGAGGCGGGTATTAGGACAATCTGATAATCGCTACTCATGAAATAGTTATTTTCACCTCACTAGCTCGGAAAGGTTCTCTGTGTCATTCAAAATCTGGGCGCAAAAACGCATTTTGCTCGCTAACGTGGAAAGTGTTTTTAAAATTCGAACGTTTCTATTCAATAATTTTCTCGTCAAGAATTGAGGATTTAATCTCATTTAATCACAGATCTGCCCGAATTTCACCTTCTTGATATCGCCAGTCCACTGAAAACTCATTAATACCACAGACTACCTCCTAAAAGATACGGTCTTTTTCTCGTTCACCAACCTCATTTATACCTCTTTTATACTTACAACGAAAATTGGTATTTTTTTAGTCTGAGTTTGTGTTGTGTAATAATGACCCCTCAGATCTTTATTATCACTCATCATTATCACTCTAAACTATACCAACAATAATATTTTTGTTTATTATTATCTGAATCAAAACAAACTGAAATCAAATGAATGTTGCTTAACCCGAAAACTTGATACTTAGTATGAAACTACTCCTATCCTTATTCATATATATAGGCTATATAGCTCTTAGAGTTAAGTACCTAGATGAAATGGGCAGGCCACATCACTCACCCTCTTCTGTTTCTCTCCCCTAAACCCTTATATACCTACCTATACGAAACAATTTAGCTATCAAACCCCCCATCACAGAATATGCCTGTAGGTACCTTCTTTTTTTATAAATAACGCCCAACAATCACATACATAGATCCTGGACCCTAACTAGGATTCCCTATATCTAGGTACCCAGGAACTACGAGGACCATGGTCCCACAACACAGAACAAGTATTTGTACTTTTTTCATGTGCACAAATACTTGTCCTGTCGCGGGAATCGAACCCGCCGCCTCCAGGCTATGAGCTGACCTGCTCAACCACCACACCACAGAGGCTGTCGAAATTTATATCTTTTTTTCTATTTTCTATTCGTATTAATGCAACTTCACTTTCTTTTTATCATCTCTGCGTCTAGATGTATGTACAAGGTATGTATACTATTGCTCTGAATAACACACCACAGAAGACCTGTTCCATTATTTTTTATTTCTTGTTTCTTCTACAAACTTCAACTACACAACAACTAGCAAATAGCAACTAGTAAAATACGTGATATGGCGTCTCTGCCCCATCTCTTCCCGTGGGAGCCATAATATAAGAGCCGGCTAAGGAAATATCTAAGGAATGGGCAGCAGCATTTTCCTCGGTAGGTACATTAAAAGAATAATCTACACCGAGGTACACACATCAAAAAAGTCTAAGCAACATGCATGATATTACAAATTTACCATTTATATTAATTAATTTCTAAGTATTTACTCACTCAAAGTGCGTAGGTAAGTAAACTTTTTTGTTATTGATGACATACAGGCTGGTTGTAAAAAAAAAATCGATTATGTTTTGTTTTTTCATAAAATTCAAACGACTCCGAATTTGTTTGAATTTAAGTGCGTTTTAATTGACACGTTTATTCTTGATTTTATAATTTTACCAACCATTTAAATAAAGTTAGCGACAAAATTGAATCGTTAGATATTCTTCACGTCATGGAGCGACGTCATTTGACGGCAGATGAAATGCAAAGAGCTGTAGGGATGTTGCAAGCGGGAAGTAATCAATCTCAGGTATCTCGAGATTTTGTCATTCATAGAAGTGTTATTTGTCGTCTTTGGCAGCGCTACAATAATACAGGGGAACCCGCTGAACAGCACCAAGGCCGTAGAAGGAGTACAACCACTCGGCAAGATACAACTGACTGCAAGACGTCAGCCGATGTTAACCGCTCGAGAGCTAAGTTTGAGGCTACAAAATTCAAGTGGTGTTGATGTAAGTCCCCAAACTGTGCGAAATCGACTGCATGAGTACGGCCTCGAGCTCGTCGCCGAATCAAGTGCCCACCGATACGTCACGGGAATCGCGCTCGTCAAAATGAATGGTGTAGAGAACGCATAACATGGACCCAGGAACAATGGGATAAAATTATGTTTTCTGATGAGTCGCGATTCGAGTTTAGGCCTGATACAAGAAGGGTGCGAGTGTACCGTCGGCCCGGAAATACTGAAAGACTCAGGTGCGTTCAGGAAGTTCATCCATACAGCGGCTCAACAGTTATGGTATGGGCGGGTATTATGAAGAACAGGCGAACTGAGCTCGTTTTTGTAAATGGAAACATGAACGCTGAAAATTACGTTGAGGATATTCTCAGACGTTATGTCCATCCATTTGCACAAACCTTTGGCTCCGATTTTACGTTAATGCATGACAATGCGCGTTCACATACAGCTCGGCGAACCAGTGAATACTTGGCAACGGAGAACATCCGGGTATTGCCCTGGCCTGCACAATCGCCAGACCTCAACCCCATCGAGCACGCATGGGACATTCTCCAGAGACGTGTTTTGAAGGACTTGGACGGAGTGACAACAACCCAACAGCTGAAGGATTTGCTACAATATATTTTATACCATCCATATATTTTTACGTTATTCCTTTCCGTGCAAGGTTGTCTGGAAGAGATCGCTTTGAGCGATAAGACCGCCCATTGTTACACTTTTGTTTGTTATTTTGTTCACTTAGTTTTTAAGGATTTGTGTGTTTCAATAAAGAGTTTATCTATCTATCTATCTACAATTCCATTGGGAGCGAATACCGCAAGATGACATAAACAGTCTCATTAATTCAATGAATAATCGTTGCCGACAAGTTCTGAATAGCAGAGGAGGCCATGCCTTGTATTAAATTGTCCTATTCTTTCACAATAAATTCATTTTCTTTAGAAATTTCATTTTGTAATAATTTTAAAAATAAAATACAACGTTATAATGTGAAGAACCACCCTAAAATTTAAATTAGTACATGTTGCTTAGACTTTTTTGATGTGTGTATTAATAAAACTGTAATGCCAAACTAGCGTAGTGACGGTAGCAAAGTGACAGCAAACACTTAGCAATCGGACGCAAGATGTCACTGAAAATCGTAAGTCGCCCGCCTGTTGCTGAATGCATTATGACTTTGGTCTTTGATACTAGCGCCACTAGCAACAGAATAGCAATAGATGGAATCAAAGTAATGCACTTTTTAGTTCATCGATTGTCCGACAGACGGTGATCTAGCGCGCGATCGCTCAAAAGTGGAGTTTTATGGGGGTGGGTGGCCCATGTTCAGCAGTGGACGTCTTGCAGCTGATGTTGCGTGACGTCTCTGCCAACCACCAGGATGACTGCTGCTCGACCTTTTCACCCTGAACTCGATATTATTGTGCCGGAACCATCCGGCAGCTACCATGCATAAGTACTCTTAATTGTATTTTAAAATCTAAGAAACAATTAGTAAATTCACGACAACAGGTATTATGATTTTGTCTAAATTCAGAACTCCGTATAGGTATAATTAATAGTTCCATTCAGTTATTACTGGTGATGGCAGCAGCCACTATTATTGAATCAGTGACGACGGCTAGGTCGTGTCGTTTGGGTGTATGACAAACTGTAGTAGATTGAGCCCACAGATTATCGGTGGCAGCTGCATTTGCCGAATGCCTTCGTGGTCTTTCACAAGCTTTCAGCAGCAGCTAGGTGATAATTTTTACATACACCACTGTTTAGTCAAACTACTCCTATCAAAACTCCAATAGCAATCACCCAGACGGTGCAGTGCTGAGCAAATGTTCCAATTTTAAAGCGACTAAAATTTTTTATTTTTCCTACCATATTTTTGTTTTTTCTTTTTGGATTTCTATTCCAAATTTAAATTTCATAGACTAGTATTGTAAATATGCAATAGTAGTCTATGGTCAGGCTGTATGTATTAATACACAGAAAACTATTGACTACTATATTAAGTAGTCAATAGTTTTTTCTCTAATCTGTGTATTAATAGCCTGATCATTACATATCGGACATTCACAGTTATTTTGAACGATTTCTACAGCGTTTCCTGGCGAGAGGACATTCACGATAACATTATAATACGTCTTCTGGTATTTATCGAGTATATATTATGTTGTAGGTAAGTACTAGTGTTATAAGTGTACAGTAGAAATGTGGCGCTCAATCCGGAAGACCCAGTCTATATTAGCATTAAAAAAAAACTTATGTTAAAGTTAAGTACTAGACGGCGGATACTTTACCTTTTTTTAATAGACCCAAAGTCATTACTCGGTTTATGAAAAGGTACTCTGTGGTCATTACAGTACCTATATTCGACTCATTATTTCACCCATTTCAAAACACCCTTTCTCAGTGGATATCTACACTTTACAAAAAACACGCCCACCAAATTTCAAGTCTCTAGAACCAGCGGTTTAGGCTGTGCGTTGATACCATAAAGTCATTTACGATTGTATAATATACTACTAGCTGACCCGCCCCGGCTTTGCATGGGTTTATTAGTTTTACGCCTTAGCTCAGCCTAAAGGAAGAGAGAAGGAAGAGGGAAAAAGATAAGGGAAAAGGATGAATGGATGAAACGGCGAATGGAGGATTTTACCTTCATCCATTCATCCTTTTCCCTTATCTTTTCCCTCTCGCTTCTCTCTTTTACAGTTTCATTATAAGTACTTATAGATATAGACTATCTACGCTCCGCGGCTTCGTCCGCGTGGAAATTGATTTGTTTCATGTGGAGAACAATATCAGGGTATCAAAGGTTGAGATTCAGGTGTTTTTGCCTATAGGTTTTCACTGCAATGTCAACACCATGCCCTCAGCAAACAGAGCAACCTCGAAATAAAAACGCCATCTTCTACAACAGGTCACCTTCGCTCTACAGTCGCTCTCGTGGGCCGCTTGCGACCCAGTGAACAGAGCACCATCGAAGTAAAAACGCCTACTTCTACCACAGGTCACCTTCGCTCTACAGTCGCTCTCGCGGGCCGCTTGCGGCCCAGTGAACAGAGCACCATCGAAATAAAAACGCCTACTTCTACCACAGGTCACCTTCGTTCTACAGTCGCACTCGCGGGCCGCTTGCGGCCCAGTGAACAGAGCACCAACGAAATAAAAACGCCTACTTCTACCACAGGTCACCTTCGATACACAGTCGCGGGCTTGTATTCACATTAGGGTCACAAATGTCACAATCTAGTTCCAAACTATTTGTAAGTAGGTACATACCTGCTACCTACCTATAAAACTATTGTTGTGTTAAGGACCTATAAGTGTTAGTAATCTGCATTATGATTTAATAAAATAAAATAAAATTAACAATTTATTTTGTTGTGATTGCAATAGCATCATCGACAGCCTGAAGACGTCCACTGCTGAACATAGGCCTTCCCCAGAGCGTGCCACCTTGAGCGGCTGCTCGCCTCCTGCATCCATCGGCTCCCCGCGGCTTTGACCAGATCGTCAGTCCACCGAGTGGGGGGCCTACGCTGCGTCTTCCGGTTTGTGGTCGCCACTCGAGAACCTTTCTTCCCCATCGGTTGGCAGTTCTATGAGCGATATGCCCATTGCCATTTCAACTTGCTAATTTTAAGAGCTATATCGGTCACTTTAGTTCTCCTGCGGATCTCCTCATTTCGGAGCTTATCTCGCAGGGAAACACCGAGCATATGAGCTTACTAATATAAATTATCAAAAAAAAGGCGATTGCAAAAGCAATTGCTTGCAATTTATTTTTGTAATAGGTATAATACCTACTTATGTATTACAAAAATTGTGGTCTTATTCTAATCTAATCTTTCTATTTCCATCGTTAAAAACAAGCAAGCACTTTTTGTGTGTTTAAGGAGCCTGAAACAGTTGGAATCAAGTTAAATACAGTACGTGACGCGGCGGGAACTACAGCTATTGATAAACAATTTAATCACCACATTTAAATGGTAAATCCAGAACGCCTCCATTTTATACCTACGATTCTAATCACACTTATAATTTTCATATATAAGAAGGCCAGTTTCTGGACTGTGCACAATCAGAACACTCGAATACGTTGCCGCAACATTCCTATATACCATACGAGAAAATAATATCACGAAGGTCCGTATGTTCTACAATATTGTTCATATTTTATTTTAATCACCTCATTGAAAATAATCCCTGTTCCTAAACTCGTTAGCATAAAAGTGAAAGCTGTAGATAGATATACTGTACCTTTTTTTTATTTTTATTTTTTGTAGCGATCACCCATCCAAGTAATGCAATGACTGCGATAAATGTTATACTCAAGCAGTCAAGCTTGGCTATGAGCATTACCCCCAACACTGCAACTTTAAGGTTGTTTCAAATCCTTATTTTTTTTCAGATGAATTCCTTTGTGGTTCTAATGGTGGTGATGCTGGTAGCGGGGTGCAGGTGTAAGTATAGATAGTCTAATAATTAATAATTTGTAATGTTATATACCTATGTCAGTTCGTCGATGAGATCTTTATATACACATAGGTACAGTTTCCACTCTTAATTTGAGTAATCGGTAGCAGTAAGTAATATTAGTAACAAGTCAATAAGTGATATTGGTAATAACTTAATAAGTAATATTGGTAATAAGTTTCATGGCCTGGAACCAAAATCGTGTATTTAAGGTGGAACGTTTCTGTTCATTGAAAATTCACATGTTTACTCTATGTTTTCTTTAATTTGTACTCTGTGTTATAAAGTGCAACTTATCCTTTAAAACTGTCAATGTCAACGTCAAACTCTGTAATGTAAGTCAATTTTAAAATTCAATTCATTTCGATGTTGGCAGTATGTAATAGATTGGTCAGGTTGTCAACTTGGGAAAAAGCTCGAGGCGAGCTGAGTTAAAATTTTAATTCATAAAAAGGTGTAAAGACAGTAAATTAAAGTCAGTGTGAAGCAATCAGTGTTTTACTTGGACGTCCTTGCTAGGGAGGCAAAATTCAGGAGTCATCATCAAGCGTCATACCAACACTACTGCTACTGCACCTGTCGGCCATTCCAAGGGACAGCCGACAGATCGCCGCTTCGAACCCGCCGGTCATTGTGCAGTGGCAGGATCATTATCTGGTGGCCAGATTGGTGGCATACATTGGTGGAAACATCGCCATCATCATCAGTTTCACTAGCGCAACAAATTCAAATTTTCTTGCGTTCTTTTGCCAATAATAACTTAATTACTAAACGTGACTACATTAAAACTGATTTAACGTAAAGAAATAGAATGTATCAAAAAATTACGATTAAAAGTATAACCTACATATCATTGGTTGAGCGACAAATGGCAATAGACTGAAAAACTAAGATGAAGTTTGTTTATTGCCATTTGTCGCTAAACCAATGATATCTAGGAGATACTTTTAATCGTAATTTTTTGATACATCCTATTTCTTTACGTTAAATCAGTTTTAATGTAGTCACGTTTAGTAATTAAGTTATTATTGGCAAAAGAACGCAAGAAAATTTGAATTTACCGCGCTATTGAGACCCCCAACCTTAAATTTTAAAAATTCCATGATATTTAGTTTGTCCCATGAATGTTAGTAAAAATGAGAGCTTTTTTAAAACGAGCTAAGTGCCTTTATTCTTTTAACTAATATCAACTACAATCATAACAACTTAGTATAGTAACCTATCGAGTATTAGGTACCCAGTTAAATTGACTTAGATTGTTTAATAAATCAGTACGGTCAACATAATACAGTTCAAATGTTTTTTTATAAGTTATTAATATCATTATTATATATTATGCAGGTGCCCCAACGCAAGGCAGCGGGTGGCTCGCAGACCCTTTTGGGTTAAACGCGGCAGGGAAAGCTAAAAAAAATATCAATGTTGACGGGCAGGGAGGCATTGAGATAGACGGGTTGATGTTAAAAGTTAACAGTGAAGCACAAGGCGAAGCTACTGCGGAGGCCGAAGGTTCAGCTCATGGCCACGTAGGCCCCATTAAAAGTATCGGGGCGACATTAAACGCCTTGATAAGTGGTGCTATTCGACCTGGTCATCATGGTGAAATTGGATTTGGCAAAGATGGCAAATTTAAGGCAAAAGTTCAACCAAGCTTGCAAGTAGAACACAAACTCGGTGCCGGAATCAATGGCGAAGTAGACACAGGAGATGACGAGCGAAACGATGAGGCTGGCGAGCGGAACCATGAGGCTGGGAAACGCAACAATGAGGCTATGCTCTATGACTAGAATAACAAGCCGGGACTGCATGATGTTGAATTCTAAAGGGTTTCTACACTTTATAACACTGCATATTACTATACTGTATACTCAAATCACCCAGTATTCAATTTAACATAAAAGAAATCTAGTAAGAAAGAAAACTAAATAGAATAATAATAGATTTAGTAAAGAACGTTATTTATACTTTTTTATCTTTTAATCCTCACTACATCACCCGACTGTGCCGGGCCGTGTGGCTCTGGTTTGCGAATAGGACCACCCCATCTCTTCCCATGGTGCCGTAAGAGCCGGCTAAGAGAATATCCAGGGAATGGGCAGCAGCATTCTATTCTAAAATCTTCTGCGATCACCAAGCCGCCTGATAAGCGTGGTGATTATGACAACTCCTCCCTATGATAAGCGTCTAAAGTAGCGTTTTATGGGGAATGCCTAGTTCAGCAGTGGACGTCTTCAGGGTGATAATGATGAAGATTTATCATCTTAATCTTATTAGATAAGGATTCATGCCTACCAATAAGTCATGTCGTTGCAGAATAGAACTGGACCATCTCATAGACTACCCCCAAGAATTGAGGGTAATCTATGGGTCCATGTGTACCGTGTCGAAGGTAAAGTTATTGTACCTTTTGTATAGTAATGCTAGAAAAATTTGGCAGATGTGTCCTTAATACAATCATCATCGTCATCATCATCATCAGCCTGAAGACGTCCACTGCTGAACATAGGTCTCCCCCATAGAGCGCCACTTTGAGCAGCTGCTCGCCTCCTGCATTCATCGGCTCCCCGCGGCTTTCACCAAATCGTCGGTCCACCGAACGGGGGGCCGGCCTACGCTGCGTCTTTCGGGTCGTGATCACCTTTGAACCTTTCTTCCCCATCGGTTATCAGTTCTACTAGCGATGTGGCCTGCCCATTGCCATTTCAACTTGCTAATTCTAAGAGCTATATCGGTCACTTTACTTAGTTTTCCTACAATAATGACTCAGAAACGTAGAGTACCTATAATATTACTACTTCTATATAACTATAGAGTAATTTCATCCAAATCCGTGAACCAACCGCGTCATCTAAATCCGTACTATAATAATTAACTTGTGGTAGTGGGTTTCTGATGGAAATTGAGGCTGTGGGGCATGTAGGTACTGAGCTACTGCAAAGCGACAGAAGAAGCCAGATACACATCAAGAATGCTAAATTCCAACACCCGACATGAATTGACTGAGCTGATAGCTCAGTTGGTAGTAGCCCTGCCTTCTGAACTGTATAGGTCTGACTTAATTCTGTATGACCACTTTACGATTCCTTACTTCGAAACCACGCAAATTCCTTGTCTCTCATAAGAAGTCTGCAAAAATCTATTCTCTATGAAATGAAAACGAAACCACGCGAAATGAATTTTGAGTTGGCGCCATTTGAACTGTCAAAACTCATAATATGCTGACGCGTTCCGAAGCATCAACACGTTAAAAGGCCACCACTTATGTCAATATTTATTCAAAATAAAAATAACTTATGTAAAGTGAAGGTATTTCTAATGCGACACGATTTGAACAAGACACGATAACGACGTGGTTTCGTACCGTGTGGAATCTATGTTTTCATATAGAATTAGGGCCCTGGACAAACATTTGTGTGATGAACATTCTGTATCTGGGTGTTATATTGTATTCTATGTATGTATTTACAAAACAAAAAGTATCTAAGTACTCTATCAGTTATCTGGTTCCCATAGTACCCACAAGGTCCGTATTACAGGAGGGTGCTCAGTCATCGCTCGGTGCTCAAGTTGCGATTCTTCACAAAATGATCAATTTGTGAATGAAATCTTGACTTGAGCATTGATTGACGACTAAGCATCGTTCTGTAATACGGGCCTACGAGTCCCAATCTAAGCAAAACTTACGTACTATGGAAACCAGAGAACTGGATAAAATACTTATGCACTTTATGTTTGTAAATACATACATAGAATACAATATAACACCCGAACTAGCTATTCCCGTGAAACACAGTTTGTCGCTCGTCTAGAGTACAGTGCCTAAAGATAAAGATCGAGTTCAGAGGAATCGGGAGCGAAACGTAGCGAGGTCCCGTTTTTGTCTATATATTATATTATTTATTATATATTATTATTATTTATTTCTAGGACAACGAACCACTTTGAAATCACACTTTTTAATCATTTAAAATGAGTGATTTAAAAGTGGTTAGTTGGTTACTTTTAAATCAGTCGTGTGATTAAGCTGGCACTGAATGCACACTTTTTATTCTTGTGATCTAATTATATATTTGACTATCATGAAGATATTTTGGGCCAAGATAGGTCCGTAACTTAGGTAAAGTCTGAATAAAAACTTTTTGACAATAATGTTTTTAATATTTTTATTAATATTTCACTACTTATACGTTAATCTCTGTGGTGGATGGAACGACTACAGATGCAACATTCTCAGCGTTATTCAACTCGACGACAGACTTGGGTGGAGCACCTGCGTAATTAAACATTCGTAGTGCGATATATGTCGATGGGTGCAGGAGGAAAGAAACCGCTCAAATGAAATATTTTATTGTATTTAAATATGCAGTTATTAATCTTCTGTTTTTTCACTCAATTAATCTCTACATGTAGATCAACAATTAAAAAATGAATTAAACCATGGCAATAAACACAGAACGCTTTTTTTAATAGTATCCCATGTACCCGACTTCTTTTCGTTGTTGTAAGTGGTCGATTTGTTTTCGTTTTTATTTATGGGGGTTGTCCGCGTTATGGATGCACCTATGCTATTAGCGATTTTCACTGCATCCTCACCTGTGACCACACGTGCGCTATAATTGCCACTGCGAAATCTCTTTACGGGAAATCGTGGCGTTAGTATTGGTCCGTTTCCTTTGTCAGTTCCCTCTTCGATGTGAACACCAGGCTTTGCTTCGATACCCATAGCGCCTTCCACATTCACGACAGAGCTAGAAATATTGTTGCTGGTCCCTGCATAGCTAACTGCCGAGGCCTGTCCGGTCATATTGGCTCCGGCAATTGTGTCAGTGTCGACAATTGTCGTCCCATCTTCGTTTCGACTAATGACTGCCGTGGCACCTGCAGTCGCATTTATTGCGGCCTTCCATTCATATTTTCCACCAAATACAAATTTTGATGGTGTACCTGTAAATTAGATAATTTTTTAATAGAAATAAAAATGTATTTATCGTAATTCAGGTCCACCTAGTGCACCTAGTGGTAACTTATTCTCACCTTGTGTAACTAAGAATAATTAAGTACCTTTGAAGAGCGCATCTAAACTATTGAAATCTTGATGGTTGGCTAAACTCCAGCATGATGCTGTAATTTTTTTTAAATATGTTAGTAGTTTAGTTTCAGAACTGTATATACCTAGATAGGTTGTGGGTTCGATTCCCAACCAGGACTAACTTTTGTGTGATGAGCATCTATGTTTCTAATGTGTATTCGGATGTTATAAGGGTAGTAGGTAGGTATTAGGTATAAGTATGTATTTACAAACAAAAAATATATCAGTATACTATCAGCTATCTGGTTCCCATAATTTGCTTTGGGGCTATAGGTGACGTTGTGTAAAATGTCCACAAATATTTATTTTATTTAGTTCTAATACCATTATAGGGAGCGATGGTGGCCGAGCGGTAGCATGTGCGGGGTTCCGGGGGATACCGGGTTCAATCTTCGGCCCTGCACCAATGACTTATCTAATAAGTTATGTGCAGTTTTCGATGCCATAGCTCCGTGCACGTTAACCCGTCGGTCCCGGTTGTTATAAGAACATCTATGGTAATCGTTACGGGTAGTCAGACGCCTGATAGAATCGGACGCCTGATATAACCATCCCTGTTACTGGTCCCTTATCGGTTACGAGGTCAGATGGCAGTCTCTAGTATAATTCTGGTAGCTCACCGCTACAGGTTAGATTGGGAGCTGACTTGACCTCAATAACAAATGGGATAAAACAAAGAGGATAATAATAGTTCTAATAATAGATATTAACTGCGTGCGTCCAGACAGGAATTGTGGACGTGTAATGACAGAGACAGTAGGTACCTACTTACAATAGCATTCTGCCACAAGCACCAACACCATGAGGGCTAACGTATTCATCTGGAACATTTACAACAGGTACTTATAAGATTATTACTATGACTATACTAAGCCTAAATGAATAACTTCAGACTGATTCCTACTCGTTTTCCACGACCAGGCACAGAATAATGAATAGAACCTACTGAACCGGGGGCTCCTAATACATACGCAATATCGCACTATAAAAAATATCTTTCCATAGGGTCCACTCTTCCAGTGGACGTAGACTTCTCGATCCTCTTATCCCGGCAACGGCCCAAGTCGAGGCTCGCACCTTAGGGGTGCCCTTGAGCTAGTTACCTCCCACTTTTGACGGCTGGGTGCCTTAAGCGCCTGGCCTCCCGCCCGGTGACGCTGTAAAGGTCAGTAGAGACCAACAGCATTAGCCCGCTCCAAAATAAAACTATAAAAAAATTATTATGTACAATACTGGGTGTAATTTAATTCATTAGCATCCTTTAAACTATACCTACTCTAAATCTAAGGCATCGATCGGTATTGATAATAACTGTAAAAAATGGAATAATTTATTTAACCAACTGCTATGCAGTACGAAATTAAAATAAAATAATTAAGTACTGCTGTTAACTATGACTCAATTTATGCAAATGAATTTAATTGCACCCTGTGTAAGTACGCAGTTATCGCACCGTGGTTCTGTAAATATACGTACCTAAGTAAGTAATACCTATTAGACATGGATCATTTCACAAGGAGCATGTGATGAATCATATGATTTTCTTCTCATTTTTTATTTTTATTTTTTAATGTTAAAGGGAGCAAACAAGCATACGGCCCACCTGATGGGAAGGTGGGTTTGGTAGGTTGGTGGTTTCATAGGTCACACCTGCTACTTTTTGTCGCATAAGTACTCTGCTACAAATCACAGTATGATAATTATACCTAATGGATCCATGACTTCAGATTTCACAACAAAAATTTTTTCCTGACCTAATAGAACGAAATTATAAGGCCCGAGATATATTTAGAGCTGTTAAATTAAAATTAGTGTAGGGTTATGGAATCAAATTGCTCGGCCATGACCCCAAAGTCGATGCGCTAAATAGCCCCCCAATTTGCATCCCCTTATTAGATTGCTTTTTCCATAGAAGTTATCCCGGTGAAATGTTAATGACATTTCCCCCCTACTCGACTCTTTTAACCCTCCTTTTAAAGTACTCCATGTTATAATTCTGCGGAAAGACCGCTTGGGGCAGCTCATTCCACATTTTGCAGGTGTACGGCAAGAAATAACGCATGAATCAAGAAATCGAAATCGTGGAATCGTGAGTCGTGCCTTCTCATGCACTTCGTACCTATGAGGTGGAGGCAAGAAGTAGGTATAACCATAGCGTCGGACCCAACATTACGCATTAACCCAGCGGGGTTAATGCGTAATGTTGGGTCCGATGCTATCTCTGATCTCTATTACATTGCGTACTACTATCTCGCCTCCCCCCCTCCCAACCTAAAAAAAATACATCAAATGGCTGACTGACCTTTGACTTGAACCAACGTGAAGCATAACTTCAAAATAAAACTTACCGTTTTAGGTTTTTCTCTCGTAAGATGTGACGAAGAGTATTGCGAATGTGACAATGATTGTGAAGTTGTTCTCTTTATATACACTATTATTCATAAGCATGAGATAAACAGTTAACTTGGACATACCCATGACACGACCTGTGATACAAACAGATACCTATAGGTATTTCAATATGGAATCTTTAGCGATAATTTTATTTTCATTAGTTTTATAGTAGGTATACCTATTCAAAAGATTATATAATTATTATCCTATCTTACTTGATTCTCGGGTCTAGCCTGGACATTTGAGAGGCATTGGTGAAGCCGAAGCCAACACCAAGAGGCCCTATATAAAATATAAAATAAAATAATAAAATAAAAAGCGTCTTTCCTGCCTGACTTATGGCTTAGTTTAATTGAGGTCAAAAATGTTTCCAGGGTAGAGTCCTGAAGTTTGTCCGCAAGATTCTGGTGGTACAAACAGGTAAAAACTTCCTTATCCTGCATTGATGAGGGTACTCCAATGATCACCACTCTAGGGCTCCGCTTAAGAGGTTCGTCAACTATAAGGCCTGAGTTCATGAGCTGCTCTGATTGTTTTAGTTTCACGATGTCGTCTTTCGAGTCAGTGCTGATGATGACACCACCGTTCCTGGTCTGGCGCAGGCCTCTCACGTGGAGCTTCATCTGTTCAGGGCAGATAATCTTTTGGACAAGTGTTTTCGTGTCGTCGCTTGTCTTCAATTTATCGTGGGGATAAATGGCCACTGAATTCAGATGAATGGGCTGAATGAAATTGTTGGCACCTTTTTTAACCATGTCCGCAAAAGAGGCACCCGAGGCAGGCTTAGGATTTTCTTCAATAGCCAGTTTAAGATCCTGTAAGCGCTGTGATAGTCTTGCTGGGCTTTGAGGGTTTGAATAGTAGAGTGGCCTTGGATCGCTTTAAGCTTTAAGGACTGATACTGTACTGCCATCTGCGGGTTGTTCCTGATATCCCCCACATTTTCGGCCCCATGGGGGATAAGAGGAATTCCTGTTGTCCCCCACTAATATAAGTCATATTCAAAATTATAATATGGTAAAAAACAATAGATATATAGTTACATTACTATAATGTTATAGTAAAATCACACTTCACACTCTTATATAAAGTTTATTTAAACACCTAGATAGATAGATAGAGATGTATGGTTGACACAATTATTGATATCGGCCGTCAGGCGTGGTGGGTAAAAACCAAGTATGTGTGACGTGACCACCAGAAAAATCTAACATCATCAGGAAGTCGTCTCCGAGATGGACCTGCTCAATGGCTCTCTGAAACTACAACTCGGATAGGTATCCTGTTTGAACTAAAGTTGTAGAAACCCTGGGACGCTTCCAGAGAAATAAAAAAAATAGGGTTGCCATACAAAAAAAGTTTCCATACAAAATTGAAACGCTTATAAATCGGAAACGGTAAGAGGTAGGTTGGAGGTGTTCGAGCAAATGTCATAAAGGACGATGGGGGCTTTCCGATGGTGGTCATGAAAATCCAAGATGGCAGATTCAAGATGGGGGCCGTTTTGAAAGTTTGTCCGATCTGCCTGATTTTTTGCATCGGGTGGTTTTTGAAGCCCCTGACTCCATATTTGAAAAAAAATTGGATTGTGCGTTTTGAGGCAGTCATAGCAAACCTCGGGACGATTTTGGAGAGAACGAAAATAATTCAAAATGGCGGAATCCAACTTTTTAAAATCGAAATAAAATCGAAAAAAATCGAAAAACCTCTTTTCTTTGTAATCTTTTTTTTTTTTTTTTATGTGACTGAATGACGTGACGAGCAAGTCGTTCACCTGATGTTAAGTGATACGGCCGCCCATAACAGTTGCAGTGTCACCCGGAACTTTAAAACAATAAAGTTTCGCGTGACACTGCACTGCGCACGTCATCCTGAGACATCACCAAGTCTAGTAATCAGATTACTAGACCGAGTGATCAGATCATAAAGTCTCATTTGCCCAGTAATTTCACTAGCTACAATGCCCTTCAAACCGGAACACAGCAGTGCTTGCACACTACTGCTTGGCGGCAGAATAACTGGCAAAGCGGTGGTACCTACCTAGACGAACTTTGCAGAAAAGTCCTACCACCTAGTAAAAGTCCTACCACCTAGTAAAAGTCCTACCACCTAGTAAATCGAAATATTTTTCATCTCGGAAAACGGAATGGTCCCTGTGGGCTATAATCATCATACGCAGTTAGTTGCCGTCTTTTTTCGGAGTTGCTCTGTTTGCTTGGTCGCAAGCTGTCCAGGTGTCCACAAGAGCGCGTGTGTAGCGAAGGTGACTATAGTAGAAGTTGGCGTTTTTTTTTCAAGGATGCTCTGCTCACTGGGCCGCAAGCGGCCCGCTAGAACGAGTGTATAGCGAAGGTGACCTGTTGTAGAAGTTGGCGTTAACTTTATTGTGCAAGTGAAGTCGTTAATATACTTTAGTCTCCGTCATTCTGCTTATAGGCTCAATTATCTTTGCTTAGACTATAATACTCTTTTTTCTTTCAAGAACTACGCGGGCGAAGCCGCGGGCGTAAGCTAGTTTAATATATAGATGTTTCTGTTTCTAATAATACAAACAACCTTCAAAACGCAATAGCAGAAAAAGTAAGAAAGTACAACAAGAAATTAAACGACAATGGAAAATGAATAATGTAACTAACTGATAGTGAAAATATAATCCTCGTAGTGAATTATCATGGTAAATTATGAGCAGCGCCAACGATTAGCGAAAGGTATTGTGGGCGTCAGCCCATGGGCTGAGTAGTAGAAAGAAGTCAGCCTATTTAAATATGTCAGTAAAGTTACATTTTATAGTTTTATAATGTGGAAAGAACTATAACAATAGGAATGCGATGACATTGTGACAAGAATGATTTGGAAACCTTTTTAGACAAGGGCGTCCATGCACCAAGAAGATAGGTATAACGTACGCCACAAATGAAATGTTACAGAGCATCATTGAAAGGAATAGAGGAAATTGTTCTTATTTTTACTTATTAGAGTCGCCTTTGATACCATGAAAACACCGAGAGCCACAGCTAAGTGGTAGAATCCTCTCACCAACGAGTGAAGTCATTATCAGATGCGAACTTACTTCTCCTCACCTTAAACCTTCAGGACCCGAAGGTCCCGAAGGAGGGTCCACCAGCCTTCCCCATTTGACCCGCCCTTACCACCATGCAAAACTCGTTCTAATTCCTCTTTATTTCCCTTTCAATAAGACTCACATCACAAGTTAAACTCTCATCACAAGTTAAGTCTTTGATCACAAGTTATCTTTGAATCACTTACCCAGCCTAGCCAGGATCATTAACAATTACCTCTCGTAGGTAATTGTTTCGTTGAGGTTATTCATTATTGCTACACCAAATTTTCTTGCACTAATAAAGAATAGTTGTTGGCTTGGGGGGGAGGGTGTACAGATAAAAAGAGGTGGTGGTAAGAAAATTTGTAGGTACTTGCGATTTTTTTTACATAGAGCTATATTTATTAATATTGTATTTGCGAACATCACAAACGACTTAATGAAACATGAATCATTGTGATTATGATGTTCCAGGATCCTCCACCTACGAATTTACGTGATACAATTTGTTTTGTCTCTATCATTTAAAAGTGAAACACTACCAGTCATAAATATGGCTAAATGGCATGTGCATTCTTCAAGGTGAAGGGTAGGGCAAACCCTTCGCCTAAAGATGAATCAGACCATCCACGCCAATAAACCGTGTAGAAAATACTGTGTGATTTATATAGGCGTTCCAGGATGCTCTACCTCAGAATTTCCGTTTACATGATACAAATTTTTCTTACGCCCTGTTATTTAATAGTAAAATATTACATCCTGTAGACTACCAGTCATAAATATGGCTAAATGGCATGTACATTCTGCTAGCCTTCAAGGCGCCGTTATAAAAAAAATAGTGGGAGAAGAGGAAGAATCAACGGAGTGCTTTATAGTTCAATACATAGTCTAATTTTGTTTGACAAAAACCTTGACAATATTAGATTTATATCTTATTTCATAAATAACAGATTGAATATACAGGAGAAACTATAATTTAATTTAATTTAATGATAAAAGTCTTCAATCAACTGATTACAGAACAATATTTTACTCGTCTCAAACATCTCTTAAAATCATTCAAGTGTAGCGACTGCGGTGGTAGATTCAGAAAGATGGTTTGGTTCATCATAGTCCTCGTCGTTGTTATATTTTTCCGTAGTAAAGGTTCTGTGTACTCGATATGGTGATTTAGTGTGCTCATCTCTACTTGGGGATTTTTGTACCGAATTATGTGATTCATTGTCTCTCATATTTTTATTATCATTAGCCCTCTGTGCTATAAATGCACCTATGCCACCGGCGACTTCCCTTGCATCTTCACCATAAGCCAGCTCTCCATTATATCCGGGACTGCCGAATAAATTTATAGGCAAACGTGGCTGGAGGTGTAACTTTATGGCGCCATCGTGGTTCATTCCCGCTTCGAGGTGAATGCCAGGCCTAGCTTCGATTCCTACAGTGCCACCTCCCTTCAGCACAATGCTTACAATATGATCATTTAGCCCTGCATAAGCAACTAATGTAGCTTCCCCTGTCACATTGGCTCCTGCAATTACTTCACCGTCGACAGTCCACACTCCTTCTTTGTTTTTTCCGACGGATGCAGCAAAGCCAGTGGTCAAATTAGTTCCAACAGTGAAGTTGATTTGGTTGCCGAAATGTGCTGTGCCTGGAGCACCTGCAATTTTATTGGCAATTAATATTAAAAACTAATTTAAAAGAACGTATTCCGATGAACGCTTTTTTTTATATTTGCACTGTTAAGCCAAAAAACCTACGAGATGTAATGTATTTCAAAAACTATAACAGTAAGTAAACAAAACTAAAACTATGAAAGGTACAGTATATAAACATATAAGTATATATTTTCCAGTTATTTTTATTTAAAAACCAAACTACTGCACTGATTTTGATGAGATTTCTATGGGACTAACGTGTACGGAATTAGGGAAATCGTCTTGAAAAAAAAAACTTTTAAACTTTCCAAGTTGGTTTACTAAATATGGAGTTTTGAGGCAACAAACATTAAAAAAACATAAAACCAACTCGCCCTGTATTATTGCGCTAGTTTTGTTCTCTTTTTATAAGTCTTAGATAATAATAACGAACAAAAGTGTACCGGCAGAAAATTATTTTCGATACCTAATTATTATCACCGGGGACGGTACTTACAATAACACTCAGCTACCAAAACCAGCATCAGTAGCGCGATCGAACTCATCTGAAACAATAACAATATACACATATATATTTTTTTTTTAACGGGCAAATTGCCTTTATTACTCAAGCTAACTACTACAATAATAAAAACTAAACTAAACTAAACTAAGCTAAACTAAACTAAACTAGCTACACTACCTACTACAAAGAACACTTATGGACTGTATAATAGCCGCGATGGCCTATAGACAGTCCAAGTGCTCCAGCCCACTACCGGTAGGTAGCGTACCCAACATGCTGGCCGCATTGCCACGTTGAATTGCAATGCTGATGCGTTGGGCCAAATAAGTGCCAGCATTTTGGTCACGCGTCGCATCGACCAGGCGCTCTGATAGACTTTGGAAAACGCGATGAGCTCCCGGTCCCCACGGACCCAGGGTCTCAGCACCAAACGGCTCAAATATGTAACCGCTACCGAGATTACATATATATTATATATATATTATATGCTTTTTTGTACGGGCTGATGCTGTTGGTCACTACCGAACTTTGTAGCGCCACCATTCGGAACATCACATAGGCTTCAACCCACTCAACTTGTTCAAGAGGGTTCGGCATTTTATAAAGGGCATACTATTGGTTTCTACCAACCTTTGCAGCGCGGTTACATAAGGCGCCCAGCTGTCAAAATTGGGATGCAATTAGCTCAAGAGCACAACTGGAGTGCAACCCCCAGCTGGGGACCTTGCCAGGAGAAGAGGATTACGTCCACTGGAAGTGTGAGACCATATTGTACGTGACAATAAATGCTGCACAATGGGTCCGTTATCATGCCTATTGTCCATCCTATCAGTGGCATTGCCAAAACTCTAGTGAACTTCACACAAATGGCAAGAAAAAGAGTTGAGAGTTTAGGAGTCAAACAAAAAGCTTACCATTGCTGTTGCTTTCGTAAGTTACGGAATGGAGCGATGAGAAATGTTTGTAGGTAAAGTATTGTGAATCTGACGATAGTTTTGTAGCTAGTCTCCTTATATATGCATGAGATAAGAGCAAACAACTTGGAGATACCCATGATGTGATAAAAATCGTTAAATAATTATGTAGGTACCTATAAATTTTTATTGTGTCAGTGACAGTTCGGCTCAGCAAATGTTGAACTGTCACTGACACAATAAAAATAATGATGGATTCCATTATAACATAATAATGGATTTCCATCCGTTTACAGAATTGTGCTACGACCAAAAGCATCCGCTGTAATTTTAATGAAATAAAATACCTAGAATTTTATAATCTTAATCTTTAGGGTTCCGTACCCAAAGAGTAAAGCGGAACCTAGTACGGCTCCGCTAACTGTCTGTCTGTCTGTCTGTATGTCCTTCTGTCTCATGAACCGTGATAGTTAGACAGTTGAAATTTTCACAGATGATGTATTTCGGCAAAGGGTTCATCTTCATTGTTGCGTTTGCCAGCCTCGTCGTTTCGCTCATCAGCCTCATCTCCTGTATCAACTTCGCCATTCAATCCGGCCCCGAGTTTGTGTTCTGTTTGCAAGCTTGGTTGAACTTTGACATGAAATTTGGCATCTTTGTCAAATCCTAACTAGGTTGAACAGCACCACCTATTAACCAGCTGTCCGGATGTCTCTCGATACCTGGATGACCTATAAGGTTGCGATTTATATAATTCTTGCTATATAATTTTTGACATTAGGCACTTTATAATGTTATCTATTGTTTACAATAACTTAATTTTAATATTTTAAGTATCTAATATCATTTTGACTTAATTGTAAGAGTGCTAAAAAGTGCTAAAGGGACTTGGCTAGTTTTCATATTATACGAATTATATTATAGCCGTCGCTAGTTCTAAGTTCTTAATTCTTCGGAAAATTTGGCATGCTGCTAGAAACTAGCCATCGAACAGAGGGCTCTTCCATGACTGTTTTAGTAGGTAATTAATAATAATTCTTTAAATATTAGAACTAGCCAAGTCAGACCTTAGGCTTTTATATGCTATCCTAAGTTATAAGAAGAAATTATACACACACACAGTCTAGTAATCTAATTACTGACTCAGGATGACGTGCGCAGTGCAATGTCACGCAAAACTATATTAATTTACATCTCTCATATTCGGTAAGTAGGTCCTTATTACCCCCAAATGGGGCTTGTAGGTAACCAATTAGCGCTCTATGGTAATAATGTAGCTAGAAAAGCCCTAGGGCGGTAAGTAATTAAAAAAGAACTCTTCACTCTTTCTAAAAGTTCGCGTACATCTAACCATCATACTGGCAATAGACATCATGCATTCAGCCCAATGACAAATGAGGTCGCTTCGCTATTCAGCCTTGTCTTCGTATGAGTATAATAGTCATCAATTTTAAATACCGAACGGCAAAGCTCAAACTCGTTCTTGAAAAAAAAAATTAAAAAAAAAGATGAAAAAAGACCGGAATAGAAAACTTTTACTTTAAAATGTTTTATTCTTGTAATGCTGGTTTTTTTCTACTTACCTCACAATCGAGATGTAAAGCAGAGTAGTTAGCTCGGGTGTAAGCATCAATTGCACCCTCGAACTATAGGCGCCCTCGCTGCGCTCGTTCGCCTAAATATCTCGGGCTGCAATTGATGCCTTACAGCCCTTGGCTACTAATCTACTATTAAAGTGCCGAGTGATACTGCAATCTGTAATGGGTAGCCGTGGCGCTTAACATCAGCGACTTAACGTCACGGCATTTATTTACATAAAAAAATTAAGTTGTTATAAAATATTTTATGTTGTCTATCTATCTATCTATTCTATACATATAATAAAACTGTAGAGATAAAAAACACTGTTTTAAACTTTCACGGTTGTTCACTACGTTAAAACTATTACTTACGGGATCTTTACCGTGATTTGAATCATTTCTGAGTTCCCGATATTTCGGCACAGTTACATGCACCATGTTCACGGGTAGACTGAAGATGCGGGTGGATGATAAAAAAGTTCGAAATAAAATTAGGAGCAGACAAAACGGTCTACCCTCTTTCTCAGTCTTTTACTACGGGTACCATTGGCATTCGAACTCGATCGTAACTCGCGACAATACACACTCACTGTATCACTGCATATAGTGTTCTTATCACATTTTGGACGCAAATTATTTAAATAATACGCATATTATAGATACAACTTGGACATACCCATGACATGGTTTGTTTAATTAGGTATAATTATGTCATTTTTATGCCACGGTTTGCGAATAGGACCACCCCATCTCTTCCCGTGGGTTCCGTAAGAGCCGGCTAAGGGAATATTCAGAGAATGAGCAGCAGCATTCTCCTCGGTACATTAAAATCTTTTGCGATCACTAGGCCGCCTGCCAAGCACGTGGTGATTATGGCAATTGGCAACCCCTCCCTCCCTATAACCCCTATGATAAGCGTCCAAAGTGGGAGGCCTGTGTTCAGCAGTGGACGTCTTCCGGCTGATGATGATGATGATTTCATTTTTACCCGACTATACAGTGAAGCAAAAAAGGGTATGATGATTTTGATCGTTATGTATGAAGGTATGTGCCTACCTATGTATGTTTATCTGTTTCCTCATAACTTCTAATCTTCTACTTATTATAACTAACTGCAACTCTGTTTTCATCATCAACAGTCTGAAGACGACCCCTGCTGAACATAGGCCTCCCCCACAGAGCACCTCTTTGACCGACTGTTCGCCTCCTGCATCCATCGGAAGAACCTTTCTTCCCCATCGGTTGTCACTTCTACGAGCGATTTGGCCTGCCCATTAACTTTTTCAATGATAATATATAGCGTTTATTTCAGACAAAGTAAATTGACAATACAAACTGAAAATGTAGATATTATTACGATACATTTAACGCTGGTCTCTTTGATGTTTAATTAATTTGCCTCGACAACTTCGTCTGTTTGTCTTTGTTTGACAAAGGTCTCCTCCAACTGCTTTCATAATCTTCTGTCACCTGCTGTCTTGGTCTAGGTGCCAGTAGCCACCACTCTTTCAAAGATACCCAGCTGCAATAGAGATGCAGCCGTGCCTTGTGAGATTTCCACTCACTGAAATCCCCCGGTGGCCTACCTCTGAGAATGGCAAAGGGCTTCGTGATCTACTACTGAACGGAACTCACCAGTGCTTGCACTTGCCAAAGCATAGCCCTAGGACGCTAACCTAACAAGGCACGTAGATATTAGCATTGAGTTATTAGTATGGTTTATCAAAAACAAAAAAAAAACAACGTATAAAATTTAAGTTTGCTAACGTTTTATTAATAAGACAGACTTAATTGCAAATTTAGAATGTAATACTATCACGCGTCCATGTCCGGTCCAAATGTCCTAAGATCTGCCGCTACCATTTCTATGAGAGGGGCGAAATGGATGTAGAAATCTATTTGTTTGCGTGTGGGACTTATTATCACTGGGTGTCGCTGCACTGTCATGTATCTAGTGCTTGCCGCCGTAGCCGTAGCCGCTGTGGCCGTAGCCGCTGTGTCCGTAGCCGCCGTATCCAACGTAGCTACCGTAACCAAGACCGCCTAGTCCATAACCACCAATCGCAACCGGAGCTGCAGCCACCGCAGGCCCGGCTGCATAGACAGCCCCACCACCGATCAAACCACCGCCTCCACCAAGCAAAAGAGCGCCATCCTGCGCGTTCCTCGCAACCGCATCGGCAACAGCTTGGGCTTGAGCAGCGCTAGTGGCAACGGCAGCGGCCTGCGCACGTGCAGCGTTGGCGATACGAGCTGCCTCCACTGCGCGGGTGTTGGCGATGGCGACGGCCTGCACTCGCGCGGCGTTAGCGAGACGCTCCGCCTCCACAGCACGAGCTACTTCGGCAGCACTACCAGCGGCGGCGCGCCTAGCGGCTTCCGCGGCACGAGCGTTCTCCCATGCGGCGGCCTGCGCCCTCTGAACGTTGGCGACGCGCGCCGCGTCTAGTGCTTGAGCGTTGCTAATGGCGTTGACCTGGCCGGCTCTGGCAGCAGCTTCTGTTACACGTGCACCCTGGATGGCAGCAGCGGCGGAATTGGCGATCTGCGCCGCCTGCACAGCTTGCGCGTTGTGGATAGCGCTGAGTTGCGCAGCGCCGACAGCACCAGCATTGTTAAGAGCCGCACCACTGCCGATGACAGCAGCGCCTGCAGGTGCAACCAGGATGCCGCTGCCGAGGCCACCGCCGTAGCCACCACCGTAACCACCGTAGCCGCTGTAGCCTCCGCCGTAACCGCTGCCGTAGCTGCCGAGGCCGCTGATGCCCCAGCCGCCAAGCCCAGCTCCTCCGTATCCGAGGCCTATGCCGCTCGCTTCAGCCTTCGAGTCTTTTGCAGCTCCTACGTTGGAAAAGATATAATGTCTCAAATTCTTTTCAACTATGACTAATTATTAATTATGTCTTTTTTTTAGGTTAATAGATCTATCTAATAACAATCGATTATAATCGATACTATAATCGTTTTTTTTCCTCGATTTCATCTTTTTTAATACTTAATGTTAACTTAATGTAACTTACCATCTGCAAGTGCTTCATACGCCACGGCGATGATAAAGAAAATCTGAAACATGAATAATTGTATTAAAATAGTACGGATGAGATCAATACTATTTGAAACATTACTAAGGTCTTAATTACAGTAGTCTTACCGTAAGCCGAGACATCGCTAAACGTTTATTGAGCTACACTACCGGATCGGGCAAATGGCCTTTAATAATTATGCCACGTACAAAATTACAGGCACTTTTATACTGCACCAAAAATTAATAATCGGCAAATTAACAATGCTAAACAGCCGATTGAAGCCGGTCCATTTGAATATGATTAGGTACGTGTGTACATTGCGGGTTAAAAAGTGATCGGTGCGCTTATGTGGTAGACGACGTGCGGTAAAGCAACGCGGTGGCAACTCTAGCGGACCGTGTCGGCTCTGCCGGCAGGCGGCGAAACATCGAGGATTGCGCACATGCACACATCCTTCCAGAACGTCAGTGTTCCTAGAAACGGACGTAAGCAATTACCAATGGTTTATGTTCAATACCAAAACAGACGATCGTTTTCATAGTATCCCGGGAGAGGTTTACTAGGTGGTAGGACTTTTCTGCAAAGTTCGTCTAGGTAGGTACCACCGCTTTGCCAGTTATTCTGCCGCCAAGCAGTAGTGTGCAAGCACTACTGTGTTCCGGTTTGAAGGGCATTGTAGCTAGTGAAATTACTGGGCAAATGAGACTTTATGATCTGATCACTCAGTCTAGTAATCTGATTATTAGACTGGGTGATGTCTCAGGATGACGTGCGCAGTGCAGTGTCGCGCGAAACTATTGTTTTAAAGTTCCGGGTGACACTGCAACTGTTATGGGCGGCCGTGTCACTTAACATCAGGTGAACGACTAGCTCGTCACGTCATTCAATCACATAAAAAAAAAAAAAAAAAAAAAAGATGACTACATACTATTCTTACTACTCTTTGCCCGTGGGCTTTGTGACTATAGTTGTGTCGCGTTAATTACCTGGTAACGATATTAAGTGAAGCCCTCATCTCAAGCCTTAATGCATCAAAAAAGGGTGGGGCAACCAGGGGTCTAGCAATGATGCCTTTCCACGCTAACTCCAAAATGTATGGGAATGACATTAGCTACGACATGGCTGCGGAAAAGTTTTCCGCAGACAATGTCGTTCCCATACATTTTGAGTTAGCGTTTAATGGAAAAGCATCTTTGCTAGACCCCCAGTTACTTTATATTTCTAGTTAATAAATAATTAAAAATATAAAGTAAATCTACCTACTCCACAGGAGAACTAAAGTGACCTATATAGCTCCTAGAATTACCAAGCTCAAGTGGCAATGGGCAGGCCACATCGCTCGTAGAACTGACGACAGATGGGGAAGAAAAGTTCTCGAGTGGCAATCATGAACCGGAAGACGCAGCGTAGGCCGGCCCCCTACTAGGTGGACCGACGATTTGGTAAAACCCGTGACGAGCTGATGGATGCAGGGGGCACTCAAAGTGGCGCTCTCTGGGGGAGGCCTATGTTCAGCAGTGGACGTTTTCAGGCTGTTGTTGAAGATGATGATGATGATGACGAGGTACCTACTTACCGTCTGGGCAAGTGTGATTCAATTCATTTTCACTTTCCTTCAGGTCAAACGCAGTCAAACGCAAACCCTTATAGGTAATGTACAAAAAAACATTTAACTGCAATTTTTAGAGCACCAAACACTCAAACAATTGCATTAACAGAGTGCTTTAAATTTGCAAATAGCTTTGATACGTTTTCATGACTATAGGTAGGTACATATTTATATAAGAAAATTGCCGCGGCACCTATAACCTACTAACGAAGTTGGCACGATTGATTTTGATACTTTTTAAAGTTTTTTTTACCAGGTATGTGTTAATTAAAAGCAGCACTTAATTATTTTATTTAATTTCGTCGGTAGCAGTTACTAAGTAAATTATTCTATTTTATTGATTTATGATCAATACCAAATCGATGCGTTAGATTTCGTAAATTTTGGTCCACACGTGACCGGTGTCAGGAGTAGGTTAGCTAGTTTTTCAAAGGATGCTGATGAATTGAATTACACCCAGCATATCTATATATTTTTTCTGAAAGGTTGCTTATAAGCCTGTAACTTATTCTAAGTCTATAATAAACCATAAGTTTATATAAGCAGTAAGAAGTTTACAGGGACTTTTGGTGGAGGCGACCGGTGACCAGAGGGCTGGCTCGTACATTACCCAAAAAATCCGCATTTCTATTCAACCTGGTAATACAGCCAGCGTTCTGGGCACTTAAGGTGGAACGTTTCATAGGCGCGGCAAATTCAAATTTCCGTGCGTTCTTTTGCCAATAATAGCTTAATTACTCAATGTGATTACATGTAAACTAATTTTGCGCAAATAAATAGAATGTATCAATAGATAACAGTTAAAAGTACTACCTACATATCATTGGTTTAGCGACAAATGGCAATAAACAAATTTCGTCTTAGTTTTTCAGTCTAATGCTATTTGTCGCTGAACCAATGATATGTAGGTGATACTTTTAATTGCAATTTATTGATACATTCTATTTATTTGCGCAAAATTAGTTGTCACGTTGAGTAATTGAGCTATTATTGGCAAAAGAACGCAAGAAAATTTGAATTTGCCGCGCTAGAGAAACGTTCCACCTTAATTTCTTTCACCAAAGGTCTTTTTGATTGCACTTAGCGTATATTATAGTACCTTATTTTATTAATTTTGTTTAGTTTTCCAGTTTATTTTTTAGACATTTTTTATCAAGCCCTGTCTATTATACAATGAAATACCTAAAAAAACTGAAAAGACAGCTACGCAAAGGCTGCAATGAAATAGGGTATAAGATTCCCGATCGCCGCCTCAAAAACGACACCGTCAAAACAAGGCATATGCCTTGTTTTTGCTCTCAGTCGCGTGTGACCGCGCCTAATAACGCACATATAATTATTTTACAACGCTATTACAGGGTTTATCAGCTGGGTTAGCACAGACGGTAGACCAACTTGTCTTTCCACTGTTTTACTCCACTTGACAAGTAAGCAAGTACGAAGTAAGTGACATAAAGTGGGGAAAGACAATTTTGTCTACCGTCTGTGCTAACCCAGCTGGAGAGGTATACATCTGTATAAGTATGCATTGGCGCTAGACACTTTTGAGGTTTGTTTTTCATAGAGACTGTGTGTGTCTGTATCTATAGGTTTTTTTTGTTCAAGTCCAAAGGAGTAAGAAATTTTAATAAGATGTTTTACTATTAGATGACGTCATCTATGTATCCCGAGCCACTATGGAGGCGTAGGCCCGTGGTTAGAGGTCCCAATCTTAGTCCTTAGAACTCCTTACAACAAAATCGTTCCGCAGTTCAGCAGTTCAGTGAGTTCAGTAAATCCGTACGAGATCGCAGAGACTCTCACATCGCTTCGTTCGTACGGATTCAATGAACGAAAGGAGTTACTGAACGATTTAGAAGAACGAGCTCCTTTTACTGAACGAGATTTGATGAACGAGTTCGTGAAGATGAACGATTTTGCCCAAGCCTGGTCCCAATGTACTTGTAGCTCCCTACCTAAAAATAAAACGCGAAGTGCGCCACGTTATTAATTAAACGCATTGCGTGTCATTGGTATGCGAATTGAGTAATGATTTTACGAATTCACTAATCACTAATAAATGAATAAACTGCAATTGTTTTTACAACGCATTGCTTACCTGTTGTAACTGAATAATTGCACCCAATATTAGTGTTAATTTATTGGTATAATAATGTTATTAGGTCATTAGGTTTGAGGTCTCTATTAGTTACTATAAGTACCTAGGCTCGCAAAGCTAAGCTCTACCACAGAGTCCACAGATAATTATAATACTAGCCTACAACATGCAAGAGCCTGTGAAATGAATTAAAACAGTAGTGTAAAGTAGTTTTGTGAAACTTGTAAATTTTTACATTGGCATATTAAAGTGTTTCCACCTCTGGACATTATACTCAATAACGGGGTAAATTCAGGGCCAAGCTGGGTTAAATATTTAATTTTGTTAATAACTTGTTGTAGCTCACTTTTTAGTGGGCTGTTCTATTTATTTTTATTGGTTAAAGGGTAACCATTGGTTAGCTTACCTGTACCGGATCAAAAACCCCACCCTTGCTTTGACTCCTTCGTAATTTACAACTACACATCTTTTGGTAGTAGGTACCATGATCAAAGAAAACAAGGTCTGCTACTCCGGGAGTGACACATGCTTTGTCATGCACACGCCACTGTCGAGTTGCCACTTTATAGTAACAAAACAAATAATGAAGGAAAGATCTTCTGCCGTAACATATTCCAAAAATATTATTTAAATATTACAATTGCCATTTGTTTGTATTAATAAACAAAATTGGTCAAATTAAACTTAAACGGACGGATTATTTAATATAACACTCATGGTTTTACCGGATTCATACAAGTAACCTACGAGATTCGGGAAGTTTGATTACACACTACCGGCAACACTGAAACGGACTGAGCGGCGATGACGTAGGCTTGTGTCACCCACGTGACTGTTGTGTCTCGGAGTGCCATACGGTCTGTATTGTTATACCATGGTAGGTACCTAGTACTACATTATAATGAGTAATAAAGTAACTAAAAAAGACTCCTAATGAAATAAACAATAAAATTAAATCTTTTCTTTTATTATTTGATTGATTATTTTGGATCGTAAAAATAAACAAACACGTGGAATAAATTCTAGTGTATTTTCCCAAAGATTAGGGTAAACTGGAATTGGGAAATGGCATTACTATTTCGCGAAAATATCCTACGTCTGTGATTTCTCCCAATGTTTCCTAAATGGCGGCATGTGGTACTTATTTGTAGTGTGGTTGAGTTGTATTTCGGGCTGCCGAACATAGATTTTTCGAATCTGCCGCGATGTTTCAGTCTCTACTTTCAATAGACAGACTCTATACGCTCTACTTTCCGTTCTCAACAATTCAGCAACGTTCGCTGCTGAATAGGTAACGGTAGGTAGGATAGGTGACTGCTACCAAAAGTCGTATAACAACTTCTTCTCGTGTATAAGGCAACAGTGAGCTTTGTCCCACCAGTGGGGAGAAAGGGAAAGATAAAAAATGTATGCCCTTTCTCTCTGCTTTGAAACATAATAGGTACCACCAGTGGGGAAAGGTAATAATCAAGAAAGTTTTCTCTTTCTCCCCACTACGCATAGTTAAGCCAATATTAAGTTAGAAGCCTTCAGTCAGCCTAAAACTTCTGACCAGAATGCCAATGTAATTCACACGTTCAAATACGTTTCAATGTATTCTTATGCCCATCTGCACCAAAGTTTGGCAACTCTTAAGCTTTCACTATTTAAGCTATCATGAACCGGCGAATGCAAGGTTAGTTCCTTTGAAATTCTCAACTTTTCTGGATAAAAAGGTCCATTTAAATTCCCAGATCTCTGGGATTCAAGATATATTAAACTAGTTAGTGTATTAAGGGTTTCAGCAAAATTTCATCCCGATCTGTTCAGCCGTCACGTTACGACGTGAAATTCACTAGACAGAGTAATTAAACATTTTAAATTTTTGACGCTAATAGGGAAAGACAAATACTTAGAAAAGTTTTTATATTAGTATAGGAAAAGATACATATCTTGCACAGTTTCCACCTGTAACAAATAGCATCATGTAGCTAAATTGGTCGATACCGTGATTTTTCCAAGAAAAAGTATGATAATGCAATATACCCAGAAATAAAAAACAGTATATCAATGATGTTGTGATTTATTGATTAAGACATTCATAATATCATTATTTTTTCTTATCATAAACATCTACCAATACGGGCCTCTCGTAAGGAAAAATGCTTCTGGCAGGCAAACCAACGATCCTGAAAATATTACAAAAAATATTCAAGCAGATAAACATGTTAAACCCACTCTATAAAAGTGTAAATAAGTGGTAAAAGGCCAAAATATTGGACCGTAGTATCATAACATAAATAAATAAGAATTCAGTACACAATTAATAAGAATTCAGTTATAGTTTTATTTTTCAAAAGGATTCCCTATTTCCCGTATTTTATTTTTTCTTATCTCTAAAATTCAGGACATGTTTCCTAATTTTCTATTTCTTATAGCTTTGGAGGTCCCCATACTGACCCATCTTGAACTATTGGTTTTCTGTCCTATACAGATAGGGTGTACCCACGCTGACCCACCCAGAAAACCATAGTACAATATAACGAAACAAGCACTTGCAAAAATAGCCAGTCATAACTTAAAGTACCACATGCAGGTCAAAGAAGACACTATAAAACTACAATATTCACTTTCACCCCCCTATGCATGTTGGGCTGCAGAATTGAAAACCCAACTAACCGAAATAAAATGCATGAAATAAAATAATTTATTCGTAAGAATTTTAGGTTACAATAAGTATTGCAAAGATGGATCAGGGGGTCTAGCAAAGATGCCTTTCCATTAGCGTTAACGCCTCATGTTAACTCCAAAATGTAGGTATGGGAATGACATAAACAATGACATTAGCTGCGGAAAAGCTTTCCGCAGACAATGTCATTTACCATACATTTTGAGTTAGCATGAGGCGTTAACGCTAATGGAAAGGCACCTTTGCTAGACCTCAGCACATAATTCTTCCAACAAAATTCTGCCTATGGGTAAAGGCGTACAAATATTCGTAATTGAATTTAACTTAATTGTGTCAGTGTTTAATAATGAGTTTAAGTAATTACAGTTATATTGGACGTTGAATTTTTGATTATTAACAAAACATTAGATACAATATATTGGTCAGAATAATCCATATCTATAAGTACTAATCGAAGCGTCATTCAGAAAGTCTTTTACAGAATAGTAACATTTATCCAGTAGGAAGTCAAATATTTCTTTTCTTAAATTTATTAATGTCATATACTTTGAAAGTGTCTGGTGATTTATTAAATACCCTGATCATTTTGACTATTCAACTGCGAGTCTTTGTATAAGAACATATACTTACAAAGACAAATAACACTAATCATAATGGGCCAAAAACTGAACAGATGAGCATTTGAGCAGCCCTACGAAGTAGGTATTATCCATCCTAAGGAACCATTTAAATCTCATAACGTCCTTGATTGTTCGTTCAGTTCAATTTCAATCTACAATTTTTCATTTCAGTGAACTCACCGCTCATTGATAACAATAGGATTATTGAAAAAGTGATGTCACATCTCCTATCTATCTGTGTAATGTCATCGGCCAGGCTTTACCCAGGGAGTTCTTATCAACCCTACTAATAAATATGTATAGGTAGTTAGAATATTTATCAAGGCACTTGGGTTTTTACAACAACTTACTCCACGAGCTGGGGCTTATGCTTTGGTTTCTCTGTTGTAGTTGTTGTTGTTGTTGTTTTGTCGACTTTGATCAGGATGATCCGTGGCGGGCTGCGAAAGGACTGGAGAAAATCGCCCACTGCCCGAGTCTTGGTGGCGATGGCATTGGACAATCCGCCAAAAAGGTTGGACAGCCTATCAGTGAACGAGTACGGTGACGAAATGGTCGCAACCGGAACTAGTGATACCTGGAAATAGTAATATGCGTATTTGTAATCGATTTGTATTGTAAAACATAATATATAGAAAAGCTCCTTGAATAAAACTTTACATTGTAGGTATGATTGTAAGTATTATTTTGCCAGTAGGTAAGTAACTAACTTATAATAATGTTTCCTTGGTGCTGTCAAGTGTCATGACTACACAAAATACATTAGTTGGTATCTCGGTTGGTAGGTTTTAATAAAGACAATTTTTTCATCGCTGATAGAGTTCTCGCTGACAAACTCGCTGCCATTTATTATTTTATTTTTTATTATTTTATTTTTGATCTCCGTCGGATGGCAACACTCACTTAAATTCATCGCCTTGACAGAACAGTTCTGACACCACAGTTCCTAGCATTGCTGACCTCATTACCCCGTTAAGTTGGCACTTGTTTGGCCAAGCAAATGGGGACGTTTTAGGTTCTAAATATTAGAGCCGTTGCTTATTATCTCTTTACTGGATGCTTAATACCCTATCCTCTAACACTCACTAGGTAGGTACTACTGGATGCAAAAATAAATTAGTTTGGTACTAGCATAACTTTAGTAATGGCAATGGGCAGGCCACATCGCGCGTAGAACTGACAACCGATGGGGAAGAAAGGTTCTCGAGTGGCGACCACGAACCGGAAGGCGCAGCGTAGGCCGGCCCCCCACCGGGTGGACCGACGACCTAGTGAAAGCCGCGGGGAGCCAATGGGTGCAGGAGGCGACCAGTCGCTCAAAGTGGTGCTCTCTGGGGGAGGCCTATGTTCAGCGGTGCACGTCTTCAGGCTGTTGATGATGATGATGATGATGATGATGAGTATAGTATTTTCTCATCTGTGACTTCGGTAAGACGACCTAGGTAAGATCACTTACTGATTGAACCGGCTGGTAATTGACTGCAGGTTTCTGCACGACCAGCTGATGTGAAGGTACTGCTTCCACGGCTACAGCCTCAGGCTTCACTTGAAAGAACACTGTCCCACTGCCACTGGAAGAGCTTAAATCTGCTCCTGCGATTTAAAAAAAACTTTCATTTTAGTTTTTTAACCTTTTACAAATCCCATCGACTTTGACGGTTCTGATCAACACAATAACGTGCAGGGATCCTTTGCATAATATCTACCCCTACGTAAGGCTCGATATGGATTTGAAAATATTACTAAAAATAAAATTGGTTTAATATAACTGCTTTAGTCACAGATCCTGTGGCTTTAGTACATATTGATTTATATTTTATTGGCCCTTTTATGATTTAAAAAACAAAGAAAAAGTATCTAAGTATTTCTACCAGTTGTCTGGTTCCCATAGTACAAGCTATGGTTAGTTTGGGGCTATAGATGGCGCTGTGTGAAATATCCACACATTTATTTATTTATCCCGTCTTCTTTCATTTATCCCGTGTACAACCCTCATCCCTTTGTACTTATTTCGTCAAGAAAATTGGGAGTCGACCTGTCTAACTATGGTCAGTCCAATTGCTGCTTGTCAGTAGGTAATCAGAATTTTTTAAATAGAGGTTTATCAGTTTCAGTGAGTTAGTTACAGTTACAGTTAGTTATTATACATTCCGTATAATAATTATGGGGCATATGGATCTCTGCGAACAACCCGTATGGAAGGTTTTTCTTCCAACTCTATAAGAAGTGATTGGTTCATAGATCGTACGGTATATATTTCGTATACCTTTCAGGGTGAGTTTAAAGGTCTTGGGCTATCTTTTAAACGTAACATTAGCTCGGCGATTTTTTTATTTCCGAGTTATATCTACAAACCTGTCACCCTGAATAACTAGGTAGGTAATTTACTGCCATAGCTTTAAATAACTAATGGGGGAAAATCTCGCTTTCGTTGTAGGTAGGTACCTACTTATACCCAGAAATAACGCTTTTACGCCTTAGGTTATACCTACTCCTTGATTTGCAATATTCACAAAAAAACTTGTGACAGTAAATAAAAAAAAAATTAAACCCTAAAGTGGGTCAGATTACACTATGATGAAACTAACCTACTTTTAGGTAACGTAAAATACCTAAAAAACTATGCACTGGCACAGGCAAGCTCATCAACATGCAAATTAAACCAAGAATAGAAACTCAAGTATATGAATGATGTAACAATTAATAATTATCATTACCTACAATTTAAAACCGGTAAAAATGTAATAGAAAAGAATGCAATTAGTTTAAAATTGAATATAATTATTAAGTAATTTTCGATTTTTATGGGTGAAATCTTCATGCAAGGCTGGCTCCGGGGGCTTCATTCCAAAACCATTTTGGCGCGGGATTTCTTATCGGTATAAGTCATAACGTCATAACAACCCCTAAACCCACCCCCTCTCCTTATACCTAAATAGATTCGATCTTTTTGACGGAGTCCGCTACTTGGTTCTGAAATTCGAATAAGTATAATAGTAGCCGAAACAAAACTGTAACAGTAAAATATCAAAACCACGAAAAATTTCGAGACCTGACAGCCACAGAAATAAAAAAAAACTGACTATATTTCACCTTCCTTTGATTACATATCAAATAATCATGATTATTTGTACCATACCTAGTCCTGCTTCTATGGTGGCCCCCTTGACACCTGCCGCCGTTGCCAACAAGGTGGCGCCAGCAGCAGGGACCACGACGCAAGACAGGCAAGCTGCCTGCAAAGCAAACAATGTACCTACACAATTCACAGATAATATAGATAGGTCGTTTAACTATATATATTATAGGTTTGTGTCCTGCTATTTTTTTAATGCATAAATTAATAATAATCCACAAAAAATAAACAGTCCTGAAAACAAAAATTGAATATCTGAAAAAATAACAAAGTTAGGTACAAGCATTTTAAAATACAGGAATAGAAAGATATAACTCTAACATGCAGTGACGTCACTCTTGCACGTTCCTCATTACTAAGCTGAGGTAGCTTACAGTCTCTTTGACATGTGACTTCATAACGTCTGTTTTCGTAGTAACTGCAATGTGCGAGAAAGGGACAGGCGATGGCCCATCCAGAAACTTTAAAAGCTTTTATGATAAAAGATTATTCCTTAATGTATTTACCGATTTTACTTATTTTTTCAATTATGGTATTCATTTTTAACCTACTTTGTGAAAATAATATTTACTTGTTAATTTTAATAGCAGGCAACTAGCCTATTGTCACTGTTGACCTGCATAATGAGAATGAGAAAAAAATGAAACCGAAAATTCTGTTACATTTTTTTCTATTCTATATAAAATTTCAAATTGCGTTGTATTGCGTCTCCTTCTTCTTATTCTGTTTTGTGAATTTCCTCCACCAGGATCTACCCAAGCCAGCCCAGCTCCGGAGCGTGGCTTTGAGTTGCTGTGGCATACTTAGCTGCTCCAGTGTCGGTGTCGCAGTTGTTATCGATGAGATGTGGGTGCTTTGCAAAGATGTGTGTGTGCACTGCACCCTTCTTGCTATATTTATGATACTTTTCAGTCTGAAAGCTGCTTTTTCCTGCTTAAACACGAGCCAGGCTATTGCTATAATATCATCAGCACATATAGTCCTGCTTTAGGGGCACAAGTTGGGCACAAGCCTTCTCACATAATTTTGGAGAGACTGACGGATGGCACAAATTTCCAAAAATATTGTGTTTCTTGAATTTACTGGTTCCCTGTGTTATTACGTTTTTCGATGCTTTAAGCATGCGGCGATGTGTTATTCGCAATTTCGAATTTCTGCACCATGTAGCCCACTCGATTTCCCTCATCGTTGTGAGAGCACGCTTTTGAAAATCAAGAAACAAATAGGTAGCAACCTGTGCTTAAAGATGTTTTAAATATAAAATGTAAGGCACTGAATACACTTTAAGAGGAAAAGCAGATGGGTAAAATAATGAAGAATGATAATGAAAGTACACTCACCAAAACGAAAAGCAATTTAAGTTTCATTTTACCACTAAGTTTATGACAATACTAAACTAATATTAAAAGGGGAAGGGCATTATATAGAGCAAAGAAAATACCGCAAAATTGCGTAACTTATTCGATAATAAACAAGTCATCGTTAGGAAGTTGTGTAGCTGGATGTAGACCATTGGTATGTTAATGAACATAATTAGACAGTTTGGTAGTAATTCTAGTACTTTATCCATTCACGCACCGAAGGAAAGAATCACTTAAACCGTTTGTTTAAATGACATTTTTGCGTATTTGTAATGTCAAATTAAATGGTAATTAATTAAATTAAATTTATTATTGAAAACAGTATACACCGTGGAATTTGAATTCGATATTTTCCTGAAATGTATGCAATGTATCTACTCAGTCCATGCCATAGAACAATATTACAGCCTAAATTTAAAAAAAAAATGCCTAAAAATGTAATCCGATGTGTTTCACACTAGATGCTGCTATGTTATACACACACAATGTTTCGTAAGTAGCTAAAACATCTGCACCGCCTGCCCCGCTGTCCCAGAGTGCCAAATTATTAATTAATAATATGTCGTAGGCCTTTTGTTAAGAATTTGAATTTGGACTAATTTTGTAGTACCTAGTTTTACGTTTTACATTATTGGTACTTTGGTGTTTAGCGTTAAATAAATATTCTAAAGCATGTACTGAGTACATACGTTTCAGGAGAATATCGAAATAAATTTCACGGTGTATACGAGTTTGTTCAAAATGTTCATTCTATAGAGCTGTCGTTAAATATTTGTATCGGCGTGGGGTCTCATCAGGGACAAAGAAAAAATAGCCCGAATGTAAAAAAAATCTAGTGATCGTGTCGTGAGCGTTGCTAGTTAGTGGCCAGTGTATTCGTTTGGTGTAATACCTCGCCAATACGCAATAGATGTCGTTCGCTAATCTTGCGTTATGCAGAAATAAAATAATTCGTAAAATAGCCCGAATTATTCCTTTCTATGGGATGAGGTATCTGTATTAGTATATTATATAATCTGTGGTATCGGTCATTGTATCATACTTTCGTGACGTGTAGTTGCTGCTAGTGGTGCTGTGCTGGATTTCATATAAATATTTCATATAGCGAGTAGGTACTATTGTAGAGTGCGAGTGTGAGTGGTAGTGTCAAGTATTTAGTGATAGTGTAGGACGCACTGCGGCGTGGAGTGACGACTTGCGGAAAGCAGCTGTTCAACCCCCGCGGGGTAATTACGTAAAATTTGCAACAGCAATGCGACAGCAGTAGCGAAGCATACATTCTTGACACAACTAATGATGTATGACAGCAATCACCGCGAGATTTACGCCTGTCGCAAACCTGTTGCTAGTTAGGTAATTAGGGGGCCGGTTTCTCGTACGTTTGTTAAGAGGGCTTTTACAAAATTATGCGTAGTTGCAAGGTTTTCGTCCTCAATATTTGATGCATAGCTTTAATATCTATACTTAGCCATTGTATTAAAAATACCTTTCATTTCATCTTCTTCGACAATGACAGAACGAATTTTAAGTAATTTACCTATTTATTTAGTAATCATCATTCTCCTGGTGTTCGTTTTGGCAAAAACGCACAGAGACCCAATTTGAGAGCTCTTATTTACCAAATTCTGTGTAACGTAAGACTCCAAACTAATTTGTACTCCACTAAATACATCCTGTACTGTCCATAATGTCAGAACAGATTTTTGAATTTTACCTTTCAAGCAATCAAAAAAATATTAAATTAAATTTGATTTTTAATCAAAAAGGCTTCAACAAAAGTTCTAATATCTCCGAAGTTTTATATTACATCGACAAAATATTGTTACCAAAATAAAGCTCATCATTTTTCTAAGCTACTACAAATTATTTCATAGTTTTAAATTAATGCTCTTATTTATTTATCAATAAATGAAACTGGATATATTTGGTCAAACCGACGGACGCTGCGAGCTCGCCAAAATGTAAAAGCCCCCTTAAAGTTTTAAACTCATGTCAACTTAAAAATACTGAACGCTCATTGGTTGCCTGTTGATCATCAGCTGCCATAAACCAATGAGCGTATTGTATTTGGTATATTAAGCTAACATGAGTTTAACAAACGTACGAGAAAGCGGAGGATAGATTGGCTGGATTCTAGGTGCAGAGCTATTGGAGAGGCCTACGTCCAGAAGTGGACAAGAATAGGCTAATATGATGAGGAATAACTAGATCCATCATCATCATCATCATCAGCCTATTACAGTTTCAGGTATACTTAATAGCATAAGAATTAGGTAAATAGGACGAATTCTGTGCCTAAGGCTGCGTTACCAAAGATCTGCGAAGCAGCTGGGCGGTGCGAGGATGCGTAACGTGGCTGTGAAACTAGAGTGTTTCTCTGCCCGCACACGTCCCTCGCAACACATCCGTAGCACATATTTTTCTCTTGTTTTGCATTTACAAAAACCTCGCTCCGCTGGGCCGTTTCCACTAGAGCTGCGCGGCTACGTAAATTAAGGGATTCTATTGGTTTTTGACAAACACATGCCTCGCTACACATCCTCGCACATCTCCGGTGGAAACGGAGCCTAACAGTTAAAAACGTGACGTGTGCAACGTCGCGCTTGGTGGGGTCAAAAGGTCAAAGAGAAGTTTCTAGAAGCTTCCTAAAGTCATATAACGTAGGTACAGTACCTACGTGAAGTTCACATTCACAAGCGTGTAGGGTAGTAGGTGATATTGAGCATTATTACTGAAATTACTGGGCAAATGAGACTTATGATCTGATCACTCAGTCTAGTAATCTGATTATTAGACTGGGTGATGTCTCAGGATGACGTGCGCAGTGCAGTGTCGCGCGAAACTATTGTTTTAAAGTTCCGGGTGACACTGCAACTGTTATGGGCGGCCGTGTCACTTAACATCAGGTGAACGACTAGCTCGTCACGTCATTCAATCACATAAAAAAAAAAAAAAAAAAAATTATTTGTTTATCCACTTTGTTATAATATTAGACTGTGTCGGTGACACGGTTGCTGATGCCCTGATGCCTCACTGGGGTGCTAATTGCTCTGTGACATACTTAGCTTAAAAGGCTAAGAAATATGCGGAGTAGATTTTCCTCTATTTTTTTTTCAATACTTAAGTAATATTTTAAACTAGAGTCATCGTAATCATCAACAACTTGAAGACGTCCACTGCTGAACATAGGCCTCCCCCAGAGAACGCCACTTTGAACAGCTGCTCGCATCCTGCATCCCCGCAGCTTTCAACAGATCGTCGGTCCACCGAGTGGGCGGCCGGCCTACGCTGCGTCTTCCGGTTCGTGATCGCGTTCTTCATACAAATTTTAACACCTTACTTGACACAAATAAGGGTTGAATTTTCAATAAACCTTTTACAGTATACACTGTAAAAAGAAGTCTGTATGTTCAGCTGTTTGAACAGATAGAGCTGTTTGATACATTGCCTGTCTTTCAATCAGTCAGTCACTAAGGAAAAATTTTCTATTTATATGACAAATATTATAAAACTATATTTTCTTTATATTCATTATCAGGCAATTTCTCAGTTTTCCACGAGTAGAGTCGTGCTTGGTCTGTTTATAAATAGAAAAATCCCATCGCTGCTTCCGCATTAATTTATTTACGAGACGTTATTCGTTTTAAATGGGCAAAGTTGACGTTTATATTTGTAGCAAATACGTTATTTTAATATAGGCACTTAATTAAAAGGTCAGCGTGTATTATTATATTATCACCTCGAGACGGGAAACAGTCTGGAAATGCCCATACTGTTGCTCAGAGCTAAGATAATAATTATAGGTATATTATATTAGATATCAAGTCACCTACTATTTACAACTGCTGATAAATCAGTGCCCTAGAGAGTTTAGTTAAATCAAATCAAAGTGTTTTATTGCAAATAGGGTATTCATAGCATTTTAACAAGTCAAATGAGATTAGGTATCTAAAATACTTAAATTATTGTAAATACTGAGCATATACAATCACAAAGTGCGCAATGTCAAATATTATATATAGCAAGCCTATTACAATAATGTTTTTTTTATGTAAGCGATTGACGTGACAAGCTAGTCGTTCGCCTGGTGTCAAGCGTCACGACCGCCCATTACAGATTGCTGTTACTCGGAAATCTAAATTAAAGTTTCGCGTGACACTGCGTACTGCGCACGTCATCCAGAGACATCACACAGTCTAAAAAAGATTTCTAGACTGTGAGATCAGTTCTTAAGTCTCATTTGCCCAGTAATTTCACTAGCGACAATGCCCTTCAAACCAGAACACAGTAGTGCCTGCACACTACTGCTAGACGGCAGAATAACTGGCAAAGCGGTGGTACCTACCTAGACGAACTTTGTAGAAGTCCTACCCAAAAAAAGTTCTCTTTTCCACTACGCAGGTGCAAGCAATCTGGCACAATGTAGAATAGACAACTCCGATCCGTAGCTTCGATTACAAAAAAGCAAATACGACACATCAACAGCCGGAGACGTCCACCGCTGAACACAGACCTCCCCCATAAAACGCCACTTTGGACGCGTATCATAGAGGGGTTAGTCAAAATCATCCCGCTTGGCAGGCGGCTTCGTGATCGCAGAAGATTTTAATGTACCTACTGAGGAGAATGCTGCTCCCCATTTTCTGGATATTCCTTAAGCCTGCTCTTACGGCACCCACGGGAAGAGATGGGGTGGTGTTAAATTTTGAAATTCGTGCGAGTTCATCAGTAGGAACTATATTAACCACAAATATTATTTTTTAGCTACCGTGGAGCTTAATCTAATAACAAGTCATTCGGCGAATTGGCTATCAATGTACCTAGTGTAGGTAGTCAATTAAGCAGTTACGTATCATTCCCGTTATTTAAACCTATTATTTATATTTAGTTTGCAGTAGGTACCTAGTTGATCAAACATAGCAAAACGACAGTTATACTGAGCTATTGTGATGTTTTGTTCCGAGTTTATTATACAAGTAACATGCACGAGCTTGATTTTTTTTAAATTTATGCTTCCCATAGAGCTAGGATACTTTTGTTACTCCTACGTCTTTGATGCTTCCGATTAAAAAAAATATTGAGTTTGTCCTCTACACATATTGTTTGCATGGTGCAGATACGTATCTAACAACAAGAAACCTGGCGAAATTTTCCATGAAATGGTAGCGTTTGACCATAATTTGTCACTTCGGAAGATCTATAATATGCCTGAGGGGGTCCATAAATTATACGTGAGGTGATTTCGACGACTTTTCGACCGTGTTTCGATAACCCAATTTTCTAGTCAGTTAGTCAGTTTTCTTTACGGGAAAAATTACGTAAGATTTTTCGAGACCCCCTCTCTCGCACTTAAAATTGCGTGAGATTCTGCTGTACCCCCTACGCTTCACGTGTAAGTACGGACTCCCCTTTACGCTACTCTGAATTTAGAACTGGCTTTCTGGAAAAGTATATTTTTAGATGCTTGACAATAAAAAAAATCGAAAGACAAAGAAAAAGAAAAGTGTCAGGAACACTTAACTACTTTCGTAAATCTTAAAATTAATGGGCCGTAAGATTGCCATGATCAGGTACCTACACTATACCCTGGTAGAAATCACTTGATAGATAGATAGATAGATAAACTCTTTATTGACACCAAAGGTAACAAAAATAAAAAGACAGGAAGACTTACAAGTAGGGTACAATGGGCGGTCTTATCGCTAAAAAGTGATCTCTTCCAGACAACCTTTGGATGGACAGAGATACATGAATGAGCATGGACTGTGGTGTTATAAAATAAAAGTTACTATAATATACATACTAAAATAAATATAAAATAATAGACTACATTAACAATACTTACTATTACGCAATACAAATACTTTGTGCTATAAGGCCGCCTTTATTCTATATACCATTCTTACTTCTGTGTGTGCATTGTTATGTAAAGTATGTTCTCAAAAATATTTTTTATTGTAGGTAAGTATTTTATAATCCGACACAGTTTATTATCATAACAATTCAATTAATAAGTAATTTAACTACACAGAAATAAATTGTAGCGATGAATATAGATTTTTCCATAACAATATCTAAATCTACGTAAGTAAGTAATCTATTTAATCACAAAATTATTAAAATTTTAAAATATATAAAACTTGAACCGAACTTACTAGTTTGACAATGTTGGCATAACATGTTTACCTGTGGCACAGATAATATAATAATACCTACAGGGTTTCCAGCGTCCCGCGTGCGACTATACTAAGGTAATCGGCCAACAAAAGGTGAGGTTGAATTGGTATGTTATCCCGAAAGCGGAGGGCTGCGACCATAATAGCCCACAAGTTGTGAGAGCCTTACTTGAAACTGCGTGTTTCCAAACCTCCATACTAAAAAATAAATCCACTCACAAAATTGCACGTGCGATCGCTACGAGAGTTAACAAGATACTAAAAAGTAAAACAAATAAACAAATTCATTTCTAAACACAGGTCGTCAAACTCATTTAAGTGCATTCGGTCAAAGGCGAAGTTCAACCACCCAGTTAGGGTTATCTTTGATCGTAAACTTTACATGGCATTTCTTCAATGAAAAACTATTAATTTAGAAAAGTCGTAGAAGAAACATTGTCTACCTTGAGATAATATACCAATAAAAACTTAGATAGTATAGGAACCAAAAAAATACCACTTTACCAAATATAAAAAACGATCAGTGAAAACCTAAAATATAAAAAACGTGCTTCGGATGGCACGTTAAGCCGTCGGTCCCGGCTGTTGTCGTAAGACAATAGTCGTTAAGCCAAGTCAGAAGCCTTTGGGCGGCCTAAAAATTCTGACACCAGGGCCCACACGAGAAGAAGAAGAAGAAGAAGAAGAAGAAGAAGTGAAAATCGGAAAATTACGAGCACATATATAGTTTCATACAAAAATAACAAAACACATACGTGCCGCTCCATTGCTTTCTTGTTCTGTATGTAGGTCTTCAAACTTTCAAATATAAAAAGAAAAGTCAAGTTCAAGAGAATTTCACTCACTGTGAAATGTGAAACAGAACAGTAACTTGCGAAATAAACCCAACATTAAAAAAATAAACAAAATAAATATTTCTCATGTTTATAATAAAGTGGTTATAAAACAGAACAATCATGGAAAATGCGGTGCTCTACTGGCTTAGGGTGAGTTGCTGTTCTAGGTTAATAATTGTTTTACTGTGTTAAACCTACCTACTAAAAAAAACTACCTAACGTTAAATCCGTTTTCATGTTTTCTGTAGCAAAATGAATAAATGTATTTTGTAAGGGCAACTGATGTAGTTTTTATTTTACATGTTATTTTGTTAGGAATTTTCTCGTATTTACATCTATGTAGTTCATTACACATGCCAGCCAGTCACGATCAGTCAGTTACAGTCAGAGTCAGACTTCAGTCAGTGTGAGTGGTTGACCATGGTTGGCTGACTGTGACTGACTGACTGTGATTGACTGACTTACTGTGACTGACTCACTATTAGGCAACGTAGAGCTCATCAGCTGGCAGACGTAGAGACTTAATAAGTAATTGTAGATGTAGAATATCATATAATACTTTCCTTTTACGGCGAGGGGTATACTAAGAAAAGGTTTTTGAAAATTCAACTACTAAGGGGTCTTCATATCATCTTTAAGACCTCACAAGACCACATGAGGCCTTAAAGATTGTACTTATAAAGAAACATGGGCAAACCGCGGACTGCTTCTAGTCAATCATAATAGGCCCACATTCCAAACATTTCAATATAGTTAGGTATTGTATTTTTATTAAGAAAATATAGGATACTACATATCTACTGAAATACATGATGTGAACAATAAGAACACACAATACGACAATACACAATGCAACAATACACAAAGCAACAACAACACACAACATAACAACAATAGACCGTCTTCTCAGTTTCCGTTTTTTTTTTCAGATGATTCTCATCGCCATCTTAGTCTTGGTCACTACAGTTCAAGCAGCCAGTCTTAAAAACACTAGCATATCATCATCATCATCATCATCTTCGGAAGAGTCTCACAGAAGCTTGGAACACCTTCCACTAATGATAAAGTCGAAACGAAGCACCTACGGACGGAACTGGGCAAAGAGTTACAACACTGTTAAGCCTTACAATAACAACTTCCCCCCTTATCTGGTGTTTAATAGGAAAGTTGGAGCTTATTACCCTTATTACAAGTATCCTAATGATAGTAATAGTATTAGGAGAAATATGCGGCAAATGGGACAATATGGCAACAGCAGTTAGGAGTCGTATCACGTGATGTTTTATGGCTACTTTTTGACACCCCCCCCCCCCCCCCTTGATGATACATGGTAAGGTTTTGTACTAAACCCCCTCCCCCCTATCCATTAATCACGAATTTGAAACATCTGTAAATAAAGGTCACAGGTGTAAAATCTAATTTAATTATAGAAAATTAAGGCAGGGATATCGGTCGTGATTTTTCCAAACCCCATCCCCCCCTTTAAAACCTCACCCCTTAGTACAGAAATCTTAAATGCAAGATAAGTGTGCTATGTCATTTTCATTTAGCTATTTAAGATTTGTTAAAGTTAAGTTGTAAATAAATTATCGTAATTGCAAAATATAATTAAAATGATGTTATTAAACGTTGTTTATTGTTTTCCATACAACTCATATTCGCAAATGATAAAGATAAGTGGGTAATTATAAACATAATAAGTACCTTCATCATTTCCGCAATATCCGGCACAGAAAAAAAAACTTCGATTACTCCGAAGCTTCGATTACACCTGTAAAGTCAGAGCAAAGCGGATTGACTCTACGTTTGAAGGGATGGAGCACTTTACCAGCGTCCTTGTTTCACGATAAGTATACAATCTGGAGCACTTCAAGTCGCGAGTGAATATAGGTTATCTTCTATTAGGCAAGCATGTAGTAGGTACTAGGTACCAACCATCGTACTTAAACCGCGTCTTCATCGTCACTTTCCATCAGGTGAGACCGCAGTCTAACGCGGGCCTATAGATAACAACAGCTGTAGCGTCAGCTCTGAGATCCCCTGAAGCGTGTACATCTGAAATAGAAAAATCTGCTAGAAATTTAAATAAATTTAAATGTAAATTTAAATCTAAGTTTAAATCTAAATTAAAATCTAAGTTTAATTCTAAACTTAAATCTAGATTTAAATCTATTTATACAAAAGTTTTTTTGCGTCGGACGGCCACGGGCCTAACGTTTCTACCGGCTACAAGATAATAGTTATTTGTTATACAAGGCTGCAAAGTTGGTTTTTGACGCGAGTACTTGAATTGAAACCCGAGCAAGCGAAAGGAGTCTAGGATTGAACCACGAGCGTAGCGAGTTGTTCAAATGAAGAATCCTAAGCGTAGCGAAGGTTTCAAAGGTATGAAACGCAGAAAAACTTTGCTGCCGAGTGCAACACACAACTTTTCACCTCACTAAAGCGAGGAAAATGCAAGAGAAACAGCTTAAAAAGCTAAGAAAAGTTTAGTTTTAGCTTATAAATTTAGTTATGGGTGGCGGTAACGCTTAACTTCAGGTAAACAGCTCGTCACGTCATTCATTAAACATTAAAGAAAATGTGTTGTTCATTCATTTTACATGCAGTCGCCGTGCTGGATATCGTATTGGTTAAATTTTATACTCTTTCGTGCTGGACAGTGAGATTACTCTAAAAATGAGGTTGGCGAACTTCTTAATAGTATCTTTTAGTAGATAGTCGGTGGTAATTAATTTTCAGTGGACTGGCAATATCAAGAAGGTTAAATTCGGGCAGATCTATGATTAAATCCTCAATTCTTGACGAGAAATTTATTGAATAGAAAGGTTCGAATTTTAAAAACACTTTCCATAGCGATTAAAATGCGTTTTTGCCACAGAGTTATGTTTTTTTCTCTAATCTGTGGTTTTTGCACCCAGATTTCGAATGACAAAGAGAATCTTTCCGAGCTAGTATTACTAAGTACTATTAAAATATTCTGTATTTTGGCATAAAATAAAATAAGATATGACGCGTAAGCCATAAATCCTTGTCGTAAAAATTATTACTTCTACTCAGAATTAATTTTGTATTTTATTAATTGATAATCATCGACATCAATAAACTGTATTGAGGAAAATCATTCCATCATAGGTAAGTCATTCAAATGCCCTCGTAAACAGAATTGAAACATGTAGGTCCCTCCGAAGTTTTAATAACTCCTAAAAATTAACACCAAACCCACGAAACTTAATTTAAAATAATAATTTACATTTTTGAGTTAATACACCAGACAATAAATAAAGGCCTAAGATCTTTTCAAGCATGCTCTAAAAGAATACGGTCGAAACCAACCAACCTGTATACGGTATCTTATTATTTGATTAGTGTACTTTTGATTTAAGGTGGAACGTTACACTAGCGCGGGAAATTCAAATTTTATTGCGTTCTTTTGCCAATAATAGCTTAATTACTCAACGTGATTACATGAAAACTAATTTTGCGGAAATAAATAGAATGTATCAACAAATTACGATTAAAAGTATCTACTAGATATCATTGATTTAGCGACAAATGGCAATGAAGAATTTTCTTCTTAGTTTTTTTCCCGTAACTGGTTTCCATAGTACAAGCTATAATGCTTAGTTTGGGGCTAGATGGCGCTGTGTGAAATGTCCACACATATTTATTATTATTATTATTATTTTTCAGTCTAATTTGAATTTCCCGCGCTAGTGTAACGTTCCACCTTAAAAAACTTTATTACTTATTTTTGTTTTTTTGTGATTTAAGATAGTAAAGGATTAGTAAAAAAAGTCACACCAGTGGCAGTGTGACCATGAGTGTGAACTTCTGAAGATAAATAATAATGCTATTTTTAAGGGTAAAAAATTGGTAGGTATACTTTATTTTGTGTTTAATATAGCTCTGTATTTTAAAGCTACATGATTAATATTAAAAACAACTGCAGTAGGAAAACTGAATCTAAGAAGCCGTATTATATACAGCTCTCTTGTATCTCCGTGCCGTAAATTAGTGGTTTAAATACAATTAATTAAAATGTTTTTGGTTGTACCTAAATAAATAAATAAATAAATATGTGTGGGACATGTCACGCAGCGCCATCTAGCCCCAAACTAAGCATAGCTTGTACTATGGGAACCAGTTAACTGATACAATACCTAGATACTTTTTTGTTTGTAAATACATACATAGAATACAATATAACACCCAGACACAGAACAAACATCGATGTTCATCACACAAATTGTTTGTCCTGGGTAGGAATCGAACCTACCTACACATTTACGGCGTAAACAATAACATGTCCAACGTTTCTCAAAATTCTTAGAAAACTATAAAATTGGTTTTCTTGACGTAGTCGTGGATAAGGTAAAACATTAACTTATTCCAAATATTCATGTATTTTATAATATACTTATACAGTATGCTTAGCGTAATGAACAGATTAATTTTAATATAAATGAAGCACGAGTGGGATTTGAACCTCATTCCGTCCCTAAAGCTGCGACATGCCGTGACAAGTGATTTCATGTCTAAGCATGCATGACCCGGCTTTAGGGACAGATCGATGCGAGTACAAAAAAATTGTTGGTGACACGATGAGGGTTATGAAGAGGTGGAAAGTAGACAATGAAAGAATTAAATAAATTAATATTTGTAGTGCCCTTGCGTCAACCGAATCTATTGGAAAACTGTTGCCACTTTTTGGTGACGCACGGACGCCAAGCTTTATTTAAAAATAAATGTATATAATGATGATGATGATGATGATAGCCGTATTTAAATTAATTGATCATAGATATCAATTTCAGCCTAATTTTTTTCGTTATTTCTAAAATAAGTAATGGTCTTGGCAGATACTTAGAAAGACAAACAGACGGACAACAAAGCGAAACTAACGTCTAAGTATAAGGTAGGTCTGAGTAGGTACATATTCAATTAAATATTGTACCTATGATTCGCAGTTTCTAACCCACTATTTTATCAATGTGTAGGTGATCTGATGACACGTGAAAAGCCATACCTACCTACTACCTAAACAATTTTACACGTGTGCTACCTAATCTGCTAATACGTGCTGAGCTTCGAAAAGATTTAGTGGATTTTGTTGTTTGGTATATAGAAAATGCATGAACTAAGCTATTATTAGAGTACCTAAACGTAGAAATAACACAATACATGCGTGCGAAGCCGCGGGCAAAAGCTAGTCTATACTAAAACTGGTAACAGGTCCAATTATGTACATTGCAGATATTTAAAAATTTTTTTTTGAAAGCTCTCTAAAATCTATTCTGAAGCCAATATAAAATTTGTTTTATTTTTGTTTGTCTGTCTGTCTGTCTGTCTGTATCTTGACTGAGGATCAATACCTACTTACAGAGACGTGATCCATACGATACGATAACACATCTTCGGTAACGATAAAGAAGTCATTCCTATCCTGTAGTACCTACCTATAGAAATGAGAGAAGGAAGAGGTAAAAAAGATAAGAGAAAAGGATTCATGGATGAAGGTGAAGTGAAATGGCGAATGGAGGCAGGTGCTAACTCACCTGCCTCCATTCGCCATTTCATCCACAAACAACTTTGAGTTTTTATTACTTACAAACAATACAAACACATATTTTCTCCTCGTTGTTGGTTTTATAAATAGATGCAGAACATTGTCTTGTAATAAAATACCTAATCAAGTTTTGTTACTGTTTTTGCAAAAGATCGTAAAAATTACCCGGCACACCGGTTGGGGCTGGACTCTATGTATGATAAATAAATCAATTTGCATAACTTGCCCGCTGAGTTTGTTCGAGTAACTGGCCAGCAGTGAACTTTTTGATTCTGATATATTCGACCTTAAAATTGGCATTCAATTTTATTGTAAACTTATTTTCAACTTTTATTTTTGATCAATGACGAAGATTATTGCTCGTCTGCAATAAAGTTTGACAGCTCCTAAATTCGCACTACGACGTACCTATAACGCGATTCAATAAAGAAAAGAACTGAGAAGTGCAAACATTTCCATTGCTGTCGCACTCCCTCTGCGCTTAAACACAATAGTGGAAAAGGGACAACAATACTTTCTTGTTTGTGAGTCGCGTTTATAGTGCAGCGCATTCAGGTACGCCCTAGAGAGATAAGTGCAAACTAATGGAGCTGACAAAGTTTAGTGCAGGCGGGCATAAATCTTGGTTTTAAACACTTGAACATAAACGTAATAAAAGTGGCATGATAATAAAGTACCTACCTATACAATCTTGTAACTCTTTGGTATGAAACGTGGTGGTTTATTAGGCCCTATTTTGAAGGCGTTTTAGTTGACAGTCTTTAACTTACTAAAAATCAAAAATACTTAATAGGCATCTTTTATATTGTCATCCATTTGACAAGAACAGAAACAGTTTTAGGAGTATTAGATCTGCCAACTAAAGCCTTTAAAATTGGCCCCAATTGTGTGGCTTTAACGCTAAAACAGCTTTACCTATCTGGATCAAGTTTTGTATGTAGGTATTTATTGTTTTGACTACCGCAATCAACATATGATTAATCCGCGGGAAGACAGGTGAATTGCTTTAGGCAGTTGGGCGGCTATTTCAGGCAACAGCTTAAAAAGAACACGGAATCTAGCAAAGATCCCTTCGCCAAACGATAACTCAAAATGTATGGGAATGACATTGCCTGCGGAAAACTTTTGCGCAGGTAATGTGATAGATAATGTCATTCCAGTACATTTTGAGTTGTCGTTTGGCGTTAACGCTAATGAAAAGGTATTTTGCTAGACCCCCTAGGGTTAGCACGGCCGGTAGACAAAACTGTCTTTCCCCTGTTTTACTCCAAGCAAGTATGAAGAAAGTGACGTAAAACGGGGAAAGACAATTTTGTCTACCGTCCATGCTAACCCAGCTGGTCCAGTAGGTGCTTTTATTAAGGCTCGTATATTCGTGCTCCTCTATCTGTCTCGCTCGCGCATTGCCTCATTTTTGAAGGTATTACTTATTACTCACGAAAATTTTGTCAACAGAAAAACTTTCACAATAACATCACAAATGCTCAATAAAAAAATTACATTAATCCAAAAAAGTGTTCATACATTAAAACAGTACAGAACGAAAAACTTTTTGATTTGCATTTTTCAGAGCATTTCCATAGTACAAACTTTGCTTATAGTTTGGGATTTAGATGGCGTTGTGTGCAATTACCACAAAATATAATATTTATTTATTTATTACTTAATGTTATTTAAAGCAATAGGGTAGGTAATAGATCGGACTTTTATCGTTCGTTCTGTGCTAGAAACATAATATGTAACATGACCGATTTCCATTCTATTTACAACCTTAAGATATTCATAACAAAATCATCAGAGCTTGCCGAGTGAGGTCACAACTCACAAGGAAACACCTGTCTACGACTCGTTCTAAGATTCCCCTATATAAGAGACACAGACCCAGCTCTGCCACGCAGTTGCTTGTGGTTTTTGAAAGATCAGTGTAATTAATTAATTAATATGTCTAAATACGCGGTGAGTGATCATGTGATTCATATAATAAACGAAACGAAATATTCCCATACAGATAAAAATACAAGGATTCTAATTATATGACAATGCCTATAATATCTATCAAATTTTCGTATGGTCTTATAGTCTTGGGGTATTTTTGTGTTCTCGCAGGCAAGTTATACCATTTATGATTTACCATACCTACATACTTTTGTTCTTATTACAAAACTACAGTCGTGAATCAATAATCAAGAAAAGATGACATAATGATCATTTTTTTAATGAAATCTCGAACTGAGTACCGGGCGACTAAGCATCGTTCTGTATAGGTATTAATAAGAGCTTAATGTCTACGCTACAAGTAGGTAACTACTAGGTACTAGGGTCATTGTGGGATCAGTGGATCAGTGTTTTTTCAAAGCATCGTAGACACGTCTAAATTAATATATTTTAATAACTAAATAGTTACACGGTAACCAGGATAGGTATACATTTTTTTGTCTATTAATATGAAAAGAAGAAAATTTACATTTTATAATATACAGGCTACAGCGCTTATAACATATTGTTATAATATGATCAGAATATGTAAAGTAAAATACAGTGTCTTATTTCCAGATCATCGCTTTGGTTATAGTGGCTGCTGTAGCTGCCAACCCTGCTCCTGGTGAGTAGTGAATTTCAGAATAGAATTTCTAGAATTTTTCCAGAATAGAAACTTTATTAGTTTTTAGAGCAAAACATAGTACTACTGATATACTTTCAGATTGATATACCCATTAGTATCAAAAACGATTTAGTAGGGTTCTGGAAATAATAATTATAAGTAGAGGATTATAAATAATAATAATAAATAAATATGTGTGGACATTTCACACAGCGCCATCTAGCCCCAAACTAAGCATAGCTTGTACTATGGGAACCAGACAACTGATAGAATACTTAGATACTTTTTGTTTGTAAATACATACATAGAATACAATATATATAATTATATCTTCCAAGTATATTTCTCAGCATGAAATAAAAGCGATTGAAGCCGGTTTAACTCCGTTTTTTAATTTATTATGTTGAAGATACTATATTATACAACAAAATCGTTTCTAAGCGAGCAGTAACTGAGAAGTGTATACCTCCCCTCTTGTCCAATGTCCATACAAAAAGTGCCAACGCTTTTCCACCTCTAAATGTTATCCTATATTGATGTTTTTTTTTTATATGTTGTCTACCCAATTAAAACTTATGCTCGTACGTCTTCCTTTTTTAAGTTTTTACAACGTCTTCGTATCTATAGCCACCTAAAGTTACGAACTTTTGGCGTCAAAGTTATGACGAAGAAAAGTAATTGTAACTAGGTAGAACACGAAACATATTTACAAACAAAAGTGTTTGTTAAGTTTTAGAGGGTGAAAACCGTTGGCGCCCGAAACGCTAAAATCTAGGTAAATTCACTCACGGGTCCTATTGTTTCTATCATACGTTTGGACGACCGACGATTTGGTGAAATCCGCGGGGAGCCGATGGATGCAGGAGGAGAGCAGCCTCTCAAGGTGGCGCTCTCTGGGGGAGGCATATGTTCAGCAGTGGACGTCTTCAGGCTATTGATGATGATGATGATGAACAGGTTAAATGACTTATCTACTAAAATATGTTTTTAGGGGGTTATGGCGGCGGTTACGATAGTGGTTACGGTGGAAACCATGGAGGACACGGCTCCGGACAAGCGGGACATAACCACGGCAGCCACGACCATCACCACGGCGGCCATGGAAGCGATGAGAGCTATGAAAGCCACGAGAGCTACGGTGGCCTCAAAGGCCACGGTGTCAACCAACAAAGCCACGGTGGCCACGGCGAAGGTCACGGAGTTAACCAAGGCTACGGCCATGAACACGGATACCAGAGCTACGGTCATGGACATCATTGACAAAAGACTGAAGACGTGGACAAGAAGAACCTTCCAGTCCATTTACGACGTTTATCTATAGGTACCCCACTACCCACCTGTCTACACGTCGTGTTTTAGAACCAACCTAACTGAATAGTGATCGTAATTATCAACATTCGACCGGAAAAGAAAACAAGTGTTATTCCACAACTTTGAAAACTAAAAATACTTATAATTTTTGTATAATTTTGATGATATTTTTAAGTAAGTACCAAAAAATAACCATAATAACTGTAGATGTACGAGTTATTGCTCAATAAATAAAATAAATAAGACCCGTCGATGGAATATTTATCACTCATTCATCATCAGTCATCACGCAAAAAAAGGAAAATTAAATTAGCTATTTTTAAGCAATGAATGGTAAAAATGTAAATAAATAGTACAAGCCAAACACGGAAACTCATTGAACCAATCTGTCATTCTTGAACGTATTCATTTTTCATAGTCATATAGTTGTCAGTTCTACGAGCGATGTGGCCTGCCCATTGCCATTTCAACTTGCTAATTTTATGAGCTATATCGGTCACTTTAGTTCTTCTGCGGATCTCCTCGTTCCGATGGGGAAGAAAGGTTCTCGAGTGGCGATCACGAACCGGAAGACGCAGCGTAGGCCGGCCCCCCACTCGGTGGACTGACAATCTGGTGAAAGCCGCGAGGAGCCGATGGATGTGGGAGCAGCCGCTCAAGGTGGCGTGCTCTGGGGGAGGCCTATGTTCAGCAGTGGACGTCTTCAGGCTGTTGATGATGATGATGAGTCATATTGTAACTGTCCCCAACAAAGTCTTCAGCTCTACTCGGAGTTCAAGATGCATCATCATAACATACCTCTATTATGAAAAAACTTGAAGCAAGGAGTAGAATTGACAACCGATGGGGAAGAAAGATTCTCAAGTAGCGACCACGAACCGGAAGACGCAGCGTAGGCCAGCCCCCCATTAGGTGAAAATAGCGGGGAGCCGATGGATGCAGGAGGCACGCAACCGCTCAAGTGGCGCTTTCTGTGGGGGAAGCCTATGTTCAGCAGTGGACGTGTTCAGGCTGTTGATGATGATGGAAAAACTTTGCAACAAATGAACTGACTTACATGCTAGAATATATGTCAATGCATGTCTGTTTCCTTAAATAATCGACTATAAGCTGCTATGGTAAAGTTAATAAAAACAACTGGTTAATAAAATCTTTTTTTCTAGGGGGTAGGACTTCTCTCCAAAGTTCATCAATAGGTAGCTACTACTGCTTTTCCAGTTACCTATTCTGCCGCCATGCAAGTAGGTATACGTACATAAGCAACCTTCTGTGTTCCGGTTTCAAGAGCCTGTAGGCACTATAGCTAGTAAAATTAGTAGGCAAATGAGACTTTATGACCTGATCTCACATCCCCTTACCAATAAACACTGCATAACGGTGGAATAGCTACTCAGTGTTTTCTCTTGCTTTATCTTTGCCCATTTCAAACTCAACAGAATAAGACAAAACACTAAATAACTATACACCCGCTACACAATGTTTTGTAGTGTGTTAATTCGGACTTGCACCGCTACATCCTATTAACACCCGTAACATGCGTCCCAACTACTTGTAAGGACGCCCATCAGTATAAGCTCACGCCTTCCACCATGTAGACGCCTCAATATACTTCAGTACCACCGAACACCTCTTTCATTCATCACCACCACCAGAACCTGGACCACCTTCGGAGCTGCCTCCTCCAGCCCAGCTCACCAGACATAGATAGCGATCCCACCAGCGCTATAATGTCATTACAGTTTATTAGTAAGGGGGATAGCTGTGTTGATGTCTCAGGATTACGTCCGCACTGTGCAGTGCAGTGTCACGTTCACAAAACACCGAGTGGCACTGCAACTGTTATGGGCTCAAAAAATTCGAGAACATAATAGTAATCCAACCCCTCTTGGTGCAGCGCAGCATGGTGGATTGTGGCCTCACTCTCTTCCTTTGGGAGAAGGCCCTGGGGGCGTACCGTGAGCTCTTAGCGCGATTCAAAACAGAGTCTACACTGGATCGCTAGTCAAAATCCCCATACAAAAAAACAAAGCGATCCAATATAGGCTCAGTTTTGAATCGCGCTAAGAGCTCACAGTACGCCCCCAGGTCACAGTAGTGAGAACGTATTGGGGTAAGGATGAAGACGACGAGCGTGTTCAAAGGGGCATACCAACAGACAAAATTAAGAAAAGCAATGGTTTTGTTTCTATATCTAGCCGTAAAACTTAATATCAGGCGAACAGCTAGCTCGTCACGTCATCAGTTTACATAAAAAATTCGTTAAGAAGTGTACCGCAATTAAAATGTCCTAAAAATATTGTATGTACAGTCTAGTTACAGTTTTAGATTGCTGGCGGTATCGGTAGACCGCTGGATTATTTTGAATCATAATGTAGCCCGCTTAAATCAATATTTTGACCACCACCACATAATTTTGACCTTGATATACAGTAATAAACAAATAATTACCAAAGCTTACCGTTTTTATGCTTCTGTTGGATAAAGTACAGTGAACCTTGATGTTCCTGCGTCTGTGACAATTCTAGTGAAACTGGCCTCCCTATATGCTAACATATCTTATTGAAGCAGGGAACTGCACGGACAAGCAATATTTCGACACATAAGTATTGTCGCACCCACTCTAACCAGCACACAGCACACAGCCCCAACATGGGGAACTAAAGGCTAGCAGATCTTGGTACAGCACGAGTAGATGGTTATGCAAGGGCAGCAACAGCCACCGCAGCATCCACCGCAGCATTTATATAGGCGTTATAATGCATGATAAGAACTTACAACTGCGGGGTATACCCATGACCTAATTTAAGATAAACACACATCTATCTACGTAAAAACAGGGTAGGTAGGCACTTTGGTAGGTAAACCGTTACCGTTTACCCGTTGTAAAAGATGCACCTACCTATACCTACTTTCCATAGGGTCCACTCTTCAAGTGGACGTAGGCTTCTCGATCCTCTTATCCCGGCAACGGCCCAAGCCAAGCCTCGCACCCCTGGGGTGCCCTAGAGCTAGTTGCATCCCACTTTTGACGGCTGGGCGCCTTATGCGCCTGACCTCCCGCCCGGTGACGCTGTAAAGGTCGATAGAGACCACCAGCATTAGCCCGTTCAAAAAAAAACCTACCTATACCTAAAATATAATGTACCTACCTAAGTTACAGTAGCAGTGATTTTCTTTTGAAAAGGAGTCTTACAAAGCGTTATTGATTTCTCATTTGTTATTTGGACGGCAAAGGAATGGAACACCTTATCAGCGTCATTGTTTCCTGACAAATACTTATAATCTGGGAGTTTTTAAGGCTAGTGTGCACCGGTATCTTCTAGGCAAGCATGCTGCATCATCGACCGCGTCGTCACTTACCATCAGGTGAGACCGTGGTCAAATGTTAGCATACCTATGATTAAAAAAAAAGAAAAAGTTCTCACATCCACAACGCAAACGTGCTTAAAACCCAATCAGGATGAGCGTTAAATAAAAAGTGAGAAGGAGTATGATGTTGCCAGTAACTCTTATTATTTTATTTTTATTCGCATCGCATTCATTTTAGTATAGCACTTGGTATTACCCTTTTTCTAAGTTTAAAATTGCTTTCTTAAAAAACTCTTCATCATTTTCGAATCTTTGTCCTTCCAGGGACTCCTTCGACCTTTAGAACAGATGCAAATGACTATCCCTGTAGTAGCAAGGTCGGGTGGGGATGCTCAAGTATTTCGAAGCCAGCATGTCGAATATTAGCAACGGCGGACCTGTGACCGCGGCTTCTAGGTCTTCCGTCTGCATTATATTGATGGAACAAAACCAATCCTAGCATGCCTCGCCGCTTCTTGCGAATTTCGTCATGCATTTTTTTTATTTGTTCCACATACAAGATCCCGTAACGTACCTCCATGGTCGAGATATTCTATCATGCATGATGACCACCAATCACCACCCAGAAAAGAGAGATCACGATCTTTCCGGCGAAATAACCCATGGTCTTTTCCCAGCGAAGTCACACATGACCTTATGAGACATTGGAGATAACAGAATGCCAAATACTTAAAGGTTCTTACAAAAAATCGGCTTATTCCGTTTCGTTATGAAGTGAAACCCTAAGATGACTGGGCTATTAGGTACCTACGTAGAGAGCTGTGAAATGGAAAAAAGCTCGTACCTAATGAGCTTTTTCTTCATAATATGCGCATATGCATCCCTTAGGTACTTATAGATCCTATTTGACACTTATTTACAGATTCAATGGAACTTAGTAGGCAGCATTAAGTGCGCTTCTGTGGCGACTAAATCTGTTTCTTTTGCAAATATAGTCTTCATAGCGGCAAAGGCTTCCACATATACCTACTAGGTACCTCTTTAGCTAGCCGCGGTACCTTAGGTACCTATGTATGGCACTAGCGTCTAGCACCTTTAGCTACAGATGGATTGGTTTAAAAGCTTTTATGCAGTATTTGTGCTAGTTGGGTAGCTCATTGATGACTGGCCTGATAGCTCAGTTGGTAGTAGCCCTGCCTTCTGAACTGTAGGTTATGGATTCGATTCCTACCCAGGACAAACATTTGTGTGATGAACGTAAGTGTTTGTGCTGTGTCTGCTCTGGGTGTTAATTGTATTCTATGTATGTATTTACAAACAAAAAGTATCTATGTACCTATTCTATCAGTTTGCTTAGTATTGGGCTAGATGGCATTGTGTTCTTATAAAATAACAAGGAAGGTTTTTTAATATCTCCAGCCAACTTATATTTTTTCATCTTCTAACTAGGATGGCTGTTTTTTAGGGTAGGCATTAATTACGCTATTGTATGTTTCACAAGAATTCATATCATTGGTAAACCCAAATTGGTAAAACTACGTACCTAGTTGGTATTTCTTATCGATGTATTTTGTGTAAGTACTTATATAAAATAGTATATAAAGTGCACAAACTATTTAAATAACTTCAATTTAATAACATTATCATAAGACAAAATAACATTAACGGTAAGTTAATCATCATCATCATTATCATCATCAGCCTGAAGACGTCCACTACTGAACATAGGCCTCTCCCACAGAGAGCCACTGAGCGGCTGCGCTTGCCTCCTGCATCCATCGGCTCCCCGCGGTTTTACCCAGATTGTCGGTCCGCTTTAAGTATCTAAGTACCATGGTTTATTTTCTTTTACTTAAGTAAGTACCTACTTTGATTTTTTTTACCTGAATCTGACTTAATATTTCACTTTTGTTGAATCAGTTTTCTTATCAAGGAACCAAAAGCCGTTCAATATTTAAGTAAAAAATAATATAGCCTGTAGTTCTGAGATATTTAATCTGATCTTTATCTTTATCTTTATCAATTCGCAGACAGACTTTTCTTTTCTCTTATATTTTGGCTCCACACATAGTGTATTTAGCCAGTGTCAAGTATTGTAATTTTTCATAATGATAGAATATTTCACGTAAAGTCAAGTCTTAGTCACAGTCTGCGTAGTCATAGTCCAGTCTAAGTCAGGTAGTCTCAGTCCAGTCTAAGTCATGCCCTAGTAAAGTGGTGGGAACTTTACTAGAAGCTTCTATGGAATTTTGGAAGCAACACGAAAAACCACGTTTCACCACATTATATCACTTGCCCACACTCATGCTCGTAATTCAGCACACGCCACCGATTTTAAACATTAACACTGGAAAAAGCACGAGTTTTGAAAAATAATACAATGCAACGACGTGAACTTTTCCGCGTTCCCGCCAAAACTCGCAGACAGACTTCTGCCACAGGATGAATAATAGTCCTCATCTAGACCTACCACCTTGTTCTACTGTTTTCCTATATAGGTACATATTATTTGTATACTCAAACTCTTTGCTTTTAACTAAATTAATACACTTACCTATTGATACACTGTTATTGTTTCAGATGAATTCATTTCTAATAGTGTTGGTGCTGCTTGCTGGGTGCTACAGTAAGTCCTACCGTAGGATATTTTCGTTCATCCTACTATCTTTATTTATTTTATTTTTTTATTTAATTATTTACTTTACTAGAAGCGCCTCTCGGTTTTACCCGCTAAATACTTACGATAACCCGCGGAAGCTTTTACGTAAGTGCTTTTCAGGGTTAAAAAATATAGGCACGTCACATTTATAGTAGGTACCAACTTAATCCTATATTTACACATAATATTATATATACGTAAATACTATTATAATTCTTATACTTATAAGTATAGATAGAGATCTCTTTACTATCCCACCAATGAATGAGGTATAGTATCTACCTACATGCAGAAATAAAATAGATCTTATGTAGGTAAGTGTAACACTGGGCGGTCTTATCGCTGACAGCGATCTCTTCTTGACAACTATACACATATAATTATACCTACATTAGTTATAAGTATATTATTTACCTTATACCTATATACCCTTGATAAATTGCCATCCATTCTATTTTGTTTACCGTTGATCCCTTTTACCCTTACTTTACCCCCATCTTTACCTTCTCATATCCATAGACAAAGGCAATAAAATAGAAGTTGCTTCTAAACTGCTCAAAAAAAAGTTGGATCGTCCACGTATCGTCTAGTTCAGATTACCTACTACTTTACCTACTCCAATACAACAGATATGTATTTAATTAATGTAATTCTACAGGTGCACCTTTTCCTCTCAGCACGTTCGCGTCGACTGAAGCGGGCCCTGCTGCAACTCCCGACGTCTCTGTAAATGAAAGCGATTCCAAGCTGAAAGAGAGTTCGTTAGACTTTCTGCTGAAACCCACAGTTATCTACGATCCTCCAATCCTTAAAGTAGGAAAGAAAACTATACCCTTCATCCCAAATATATTTATCTATCGTAATTTCGCTTTGCCACTGTTAACTGCCACCAGATGTAATTATAAAACAACATGTTAAAATTAGCAAGTAGTTAAAAATTAGCTCTTAGAATTAGCAAGTTGAAGTTGAAATGGCAATGGGCAGGCCACATCGCTCGTAGAACAGACAACCGATTGGGACGAAAGGTTCTCGAGTGGCGACCGCCAACCGAAAGGCGCAGCGTAGGCCGGCCCCCTACTCGGTGGACCGACGACCTGGTGAAAGCCGCGGGGAGCCGATGGATGCAGGAGGCGAGCAGCCGCTCAAGGTGGCGCGCTCTAGGGGAGGCCTATGTTCAGCAGTGGACGTCTTCAGGCTGATGATGATGATGATGTTAAAATTAAATTATGCTATTTGCTTCTCTTCCTGTTCGAACCCCTTGTCAGTAAATTATTATAATATTCGTGTGATGTTTTGTGTGAATACTAAACCCTACTATGGTGTATTTCAGTGGATTCTAGTAAGTCATATAATGACGTGCGATGTGATTTAATCTAATGACGTCATAATTTACCTGACCTATGTTTATGAACCACGTTGATGTGACGTCATTAATCACGTCCCTAGTTGATTGGACCAAATTGATGTCTAGGTGTTGTGCATTGCAGCTTGCAGCTCAATTGATGTTATAAATAAATGGGAAATTAGAACTCCCGTTCCCATACATTTTGAGTTAGCGTTTGGCGTTAACGCTAATGGAAAGGCATCCTTGCTAGACCCCCTGGTGGGTGGCCGCAAACAATAAATGCTCGCTAGAGTGTACCTAATTAAGTATTTTTGTCCTATTTTATAGGGTTTGTACTTACTAATAACAAGATATCAGTGCTAGAACCCTTTGGTTTTCTATTAGACATGAGACCAAACATTATAAACATTGTGTAGCGGACAAATAGTTATTTAGTTTTTGTCTCTCTCTCTCTCTCTCTCTATCAAGTTTGAAACGGTCAAAGATGAAGCAAGAGAAAACACTGAATAGCTATTCCACCGTTATGCAGTGTTTATATGGGGTTAAAAATTAATAATGATTGTTAGAAAGGATATCAAATTAAGAAAATATATCATAAAACAAATACTCTTTATTTAAATACGTTGTTTCTTTTTGCAACAGTCCACTCGACCTCACAATGTAATCGTGAACGTGTCATGTAATAAATTAACCAAAGGCAACAAAATTAAAAGCATAACTTTATAACCATCCGATAAATAAATATATTACTGTGTTTTTGTTTCCATGAGAAAATCTACCATATTTAGGTATAGAAAAATACACGTCCTCAGTGCTTTAATTGGCTAAACTATTTACTAATTATCCATATAGTAATTTAATACATTGTGCTTGTTATTCATTTCAACTGTGTCATAAAATTACATATTTTTCTCTTTAACAAATGCACCCTCATTAATTATAATTATGTTATGACCTTACTATATAACTTAAGATTTTCAATCGTTTATACTTTTATAATAAATAGAACTGTTTTCTAAATAAATATATTTTAAATCTAATATTTACAAAACACTAACAATTATATACACAGATCAATATTATTGTTAAACAAAAAAGGTAAGCTTTTTTATCTAATCATTTATAGTCTATTCTAATGTTAAAGCATTACAGAAGGCGATCAAATGAACACTAAATCACGATTTTTAATTACAATGTTTTTGTTGATTTTTCGATAACATAATAACATTACCATAGCTTAATTTGTGTTTGATTATGGTCACGTCTTCCTTGTTTAGTACAGAGGTTTAGTTAAGAACGACCCACAAATAATAATAATTTCATAGTCTTTTAGGAGTAATATTATACCGTAAAAATATACCTACACAAGGTGAGTTTGAATTAGGGTGTTATCCCGAAAGGGGGTAAATCTACTCCCCAAGATAGACAATGTTTCTTCTACGACTTTCCTAAAGTAATAGTTTTTCATTGAAGAAATGCCATGTAAAGTTTACGTTCGAAGATAGCCCTAGCGCAGCTGGGTGGTTGAACTTCGTCCTTGACCGAATGCGTTTAAATGAGTTTAACTACCTGTGTTTAGAAATGAATTTATAGTATCTTGTTAACTCTCGTAGCGATCGCACGTGCAATTTTGTGAGTGGATTTCTTTTTTAGTGTGGAGTTTAGTACGCAGTTTCAAGTAAGGCTCTCACAACTTGTGGGCTATCATGCTCTCAGTCGTCCCCCCCCCCCCCGTCCCCCCCCCTTTCGGGATAATACCCCAATTCAAACTCAGATAGTATGGAGTCTGCAAAAAAATAGCGACTCTAGCCACGACACAATAAAGTGCAATTCAGTTCGCACAGCAATTCTAAAAATTACAATTCTTGAATTAATGGCGAAAGGAAAATCGCAGATACGACACGAAAAATACCTATCGTTACCTTGTAATAAGCATTTTAAAAAACTCATATTTCTTGTCACCATTGAAACGCCATATATCCATCTCACTTTAACCTTTCTGTCGGAAATGTAGTGGAAATGAGACACCAATAGATATGTTCGCTTTCAGTACTTTTTTTTAATGGTGCGAGTAAAGGTTAACTGAGCATCATTAACGGTAAGTAACAAGACCGTAAAGTCGAACATTTGCTAAAATCTTTTAAACAGCTTACCCATAAATTCTCTGTAAGCTATGCTATGGTATCTCTTTGCTATCTAACCTTTTTTCGCTGTCGAGACAACAGATCAGCTTATTCGAGAATTTATGAATAAGAATAACCTGAACAATACTCATTTAAAACGTAGAATAATTTGACCATAAGGCGGTAGATCGATAATAATTTTAAAATAACAACTATCATTAGAATGTTACATAGGATTAATACTACTTTTTTCTATATACTTCGTAAAACATTTTGTGCTGTGCCTGTATACAAGTAAGTAAAACGTAAGGTAAGTTAAGTAAGTAAGTAAGTTAAAAACGTTATAATAAATATGAAGAATAGCAACATAAAGGCATTAAAAATAAATATAAAATAACCCCATTATTTAAAAAAAATAACATTATAAAATAAGTTACTAAATTTTCTCCCAAAAATGAAACAAATGCACTTACACTACTCTTTCCATTAGTAATGGTATGGTATGGCCACCATTGGCCATTCCATATGGTATGAGTATGATTATGGTGACCTCTTCCTATCATGAGGGCCGTATGCTTGTTTGCTATTCTATGGTATAAAAAATGTGTGAGTGAGAAAGCAAGAGAGCTGTGTTTGGCAACATGTGAACGCGTTTGCGCATTTGCGTTTTACCATGGATCATGGAGGAGAGGAATGCCAAAACACCATCCATTGCAGTGCCATCCAGGTTTAAAACGGTTTTTGGCATATTTCTGATCTGCGCTCAACTTATAACCCGCTTATTTTGCAACGCCATCCAGTTTTAGGCATATTTTTGATCTACGCTGTTTTCTTGGTATATTGGCATTCCTCTCCTCTTTTTTCCATGGTTTTACGCGCAGTTTGTATGGAGAAATGAACACCGGCAAGAAACACTGTTTTTTTTTTTTTGTTTGAAGTGTACTTTAACCAAGGCGCATCTGCGAAACTTGCACTAGGTCTAGACAACTCTTTTGCGAAATAAAGTATTTTTTTAAATGTTGTCACGTCATGGTAGTCACTCAAAAATTGCAAATAGGATAATTGTGCATAAAAACAATTCTAAATAAATGATAAAACATAACTTGGCAAACCAATAGAATCTTCTAGGATTATAATTATTTGTCAAAACTAAACTTTAATTGCAATATACTGTAGGATTGCTTGTAGCTTAGCCGTTATAAAACAGCCAAGGAAGTAAAAAGGGAAGGAGAGAAGGAAGGGAGGAGGAATGAAAGCGGATCAAAGCGGAAGGAAGGTAACACTGTCAAACTAGATTTTTTTAAAGGAATCACACCTATTTTTTCTCAAAAATAGAACTATAATTTCGATGCTTATTTACGTACACACTGCAAACTCATTGGGTTGCATGTTTTTTTTACTATCCAACATTCCAACACTTCGCGCCCGCGCGTTTCTTTCGTGTCACGAATACTTCTTGAATAGTAATCAACTTAACCCCGTAGCTCCTATTTCCATAGACTTTAGTACCAATTTAGCGCTGATCGCTGATAACGGTTTTAGAAAGCCGTTGCAATCACGCATCCATTACTTTACGATTACATACCGTATGTCCGTCCGTTTAAAACTCACTATCGCTTATCAAGAGCCAATAAACCGAAATTATATGTACGTAGGACAGTGCTCCAAATTGGTGCCACAAGCGTCACAGATTTTAGCATCCCGTTGGTTTACAAGGGTGCAAGCGGGACATTCCTTCCCGCCAGATGTGAGTGGTTGAATCTCTGGACCCATTTTAGATTTGCCGCACATTTCACAAGCGGATGTGTTGTTTTTGTTTATGTAGGTGCAAGTCGCGCATTCCCATTTGGTCGTTTCGTGTGTCGAGTTGCGACTGTGTGGCCGGTCGCCATTGCTTCGCGGCGGAGAGCGGGAATCGGCCTCGTCCAGTGAAACGACTAGTTGCGCTTTTAGGTCGAAATTGGGTTGGACTGATGATGCTGCGGAAAAGTTTGTATGGTTAAATAAACAGAGCTACAAAAAATAAGTGCAATAGGCCATTTGACTGCTATATTTTTATTGCATAAATATATAATATTCCTCAAAAATAAACAGTCGTGAAAACGAAAATAAACTATCTCAAAAAATGACAAAGTCAGGAGTATTTTAATATACAGGAATAGAAAGAGACAGCTCAAACACGCAGTGACGTCAGTTATTAGTCTCATATCGATTTTACTAATTTTTCAATCATTACATACATTTTTAATCTACTTTATGAAAATACAGGAAAATCCCTCCAACAATACAGGAAAATAAGCACCAAAACGTGAAAATTTAGTCGCAGCCCTAAATGTACCTACTTACTAAAAAATGATGAAAATTTCACCGAACTAACCTACGCATTGAAACAAATCAAATGGAACATAGTCGGCCTGAGCGAAGTAAGAGGAATCTCGGAGCGCATACATATGAGGAACTTAAAATTACCTGGGTACAAAGATTCATGGTCCATTGTACAATTGATATACTCACCAACAGAACAATCAGACTTAGAAATAATAGACTCATTTTACCTTAACCTGAATAAAGCTCAAGTGGCAGGCGTGACGTGGCATAGAGTGGCTCAGTACATACCTGAATGGTAAAGGTTGGAGGAGGCCTTTGCCGACTGGCAAACAGATCTACAGAAAATAAGCAAGGAGCAAACCCTAGACTAAGTTTTTTATATTATGTTTAAGATTCAGTTTTGTTTTAATCACAATCACACATCATCTACATAAAAGGCTATATTATTATTATTATTATTATGAAAATAACATTTAAGTACTTGTTCATTTTTAATAGTAGTCAAATAGCCTATTATTGCACTTAAACACTAAGTTGTCTGATAATTTCCTTAATTTCTTTGAAGTAAGGCGGCGAGTTTATATGTAAAAAAAGTGTTGAGTCTTCAAGAAAGAGTGTGAAAGAGGTAGGAAGTTTTTCTTTGAACATCCTTGTGCTGTTGATCTCTACCGACCTTTACAGCGTCTCCGGGCGAGTTAGCCATGGATAAGTGTACGAACTACTTCCGATTTAAACACTTGACTTGATTAAATTAAACATTTAAATGATAATATTCAATTTTTTTTTTTGTAGTGATGAAAGTGTGTAAGTAAAAGTATATTACCTGAACTACTTTTAGAGGTATGCGCTGTACTCTGAGTGCCGTTCTCAGACGGCCGCGGTCGCCTTGGCTTTTCTATCTCCACCGAAACCGACTTCGCTGGTTTCTTCGCCTTTTTCAACTCAACCCTAGCAACCAAGTTCGAGTTGCCATTGACAGAGTTCTGCTGCTTTACAACCTCTTTCCTATCCTTTATTTCCTTTTTAGTTAGCAGTTTTATTTTATCTGGAGTTATCCTCGAGGTTATTAACCCGTCAGCGGCAGGATTCCCAACCGGTTCAGGTCGTTTCGCCTTTTTCTCCTCAACTGGTAGCCTCTTTGGGGTTTGCTTGGACTTTTTTAAATCCTTTTTTAATTCTTCCACCCGATGGTCCAGACTTAGCGCTTGTAATCCATCTTCTAAGTCCAGTGTCGTAGGTTGATATCGACTCTTATGCGCTTTGTCTAACCTATCGAGAGTTCTCGAATCTCGGTCAAGCGACGGCGAATACCTGTTTCGAGTATCATCGTCTTCTTTATTCGATAAATTCCTAAATACATAGTCCCAACTCTCGTATGTACCCATTCCGTCTTCCCTAGCTTTGCTTAGAACGGGCTGGGTATCCGATCGCGGTAGACTAGGTAACGTGACGTCACTGAAGCCAGACTTCGAAGTGCTGTTTCTTCTAGAACTTTCCAGTTTCTTATGATTGTTGTTTTCGTAAACGGACGCAGATTCTAGTTCTATCAACTGGGCTGTGGGTACGGTTGGGTATCTATAAGGTGGGTATCCATTCACGGGTACTGTGGCAGCCTGTTTTATAGATGGGTATACGGGGGTTGGTATCATATATGGGGCTTGTACAGGGTAGTAGTATGGCAAGTATTGCGTCATCATATTGCTGCACTGTGGCATTTCTGGATGTGGCATAGAGTACATATACTGTGGGACCATGTTTTGAGGCATCATGTACTGGGGATGCATGATATTGGGCATCGGATCTTCTATATCTTCTGGGCAGTAGTGACATTGGTTGGTTGGTTGGTGGTTGGGTGGGATTGGTTCGTGGTTTGGCGGCATTGTTTGGTGATTGGGTGAAATGTATTGGTGGTGGGATGGGATTGGTTGATAGTTGTGGTAGCGAGGGTCGACTCGGCAGTGCGTGTCGGTTACGGTAGTCGGGATGTTCGAGTATATTTCTGAGCCTGGAAAGAAAATTTTAATTGAACTGTAAAATACTCTTGATATAAATTCAGTCAAACTTAGAGCTAATTTATTAGGTGTCTTATGCCCGTCCTAAACTTTAACAACTGTTAAGGCGGCGGGTAGACCAAACAAGGTGTTTTTTTGGACGTTTCCTGGCGTAATTACAACACGTGGAGCTTTAAATTTAATTTATCACGTAATTCATTTCATTAACTCGTTTGTGATGACCGCAAATACAAGATTAATAGATATAGCTCTATAGAAAAAAATCGCAAAACTCCCTCGAAAAATTTGAATGTTCCCATTTTGGTGAGCTTCTACCAAATATATTTTTACAAAAAATAAATTAGTGTATTCGCAACAAACAATCAGATATCGTGATGACTTAATAACTTTTAACAAGTACATGCTTGCCTAGATGATATCTATTCACTGGCGACTTGAAGAGCTCCAGATTGTGCTTATCGGGAAACAAAGACGCTGGTGGTTGAATGTCTGGAATAGGAATCATCAAAGGAAGCAGTTTGTATGTTCTCAAGTCTCACCAGTATCTATATAGGGCATGTCTCCTCTAGCAGCTATAAGCCTTGCAGCGGTAGCGGCGGGTCGGTCGGGTCTCGCGGCCCGCGCCCGGTAGATGTCTCCCCAAGATACCGTCACATTGGCGCCGCTGCTTACTATCGTCTCCCAGATCTGCAGCATTATCTGGTGAAGGGAAGATAGGTATTAGATTAGAGGGTTACTTAGCGCGATCAAATCTAGAATGACTGGATCCGCAGGCGACCTAAAGTCACCGATATGGCTCTTACAGTGCCACCATCTTATCTGTTCAGATGGCCTAGCAAACGCATCGCGAGAAAACTTGTCGTCGCTGTAGAGTGGGTCACACTTAGGCGCTACCATAGTCTCGTCACGGTCTCTCACGAGATAAAGTGTCGGGAAAGATATGTCGCGGTGCGCATGCTAGCCGGGCAGGTGAATACTCCGGTGTCTCTTTTCTCATTACTTGCACTGTTGGAAAGTGATGGTCGAAAATCGACAACGGATAAATTGGTGGTACTGTAACTTACAGTACCACCAATCGCCCGTAAATTAGTTTTCCTTTCATTTTTGTTATATGCTCTTCCTTTTCCAATGGGTTTCGTCCTACTATTTTTTTTACTTTTTACCATTTTCAAAGGCTTCAGCCCTGGTATAGATGTGAAAAGGCAAAACAAAGGTAAACAACGTTACAGGACCCATGGCGTGGAGCAACTCTCTTCGCCGACCATGTTGTATTGTATACTGTGCGACACATACCCGACACTCGCAGTGCGCCACGAGCGCGTCGCGCGACACGGCGGCGGCGGTGTTGTATATACTGTGCGACACATACCCGACACTCGCAGTGCGCCACGAGCGCGTCGCGCGACACGGCGGCGGCGGTGTTGTATATACTGTGCGACACATACCCGACACTCGCAGTGCGCCACGAGCGCGTCGCGCGACACGGCGGCGGCGGTGTTGTATATACTGTGCGACACATACCCGACACTCGCAGTGCGCCACGAGCGCGTCGCGCGACACGGCGGCGGCGGTGTTGTATATACTGTGCGACACATACCCGACACTCGCAGTGCGCCACGAGCGCGTCGCGCGACACGGCGGCGGCGGTGTTGTATATACTGTGCGACACATACCCGACACTCGCAGTGCGCCACGAGCGCGTCGCGCGACACGGCGGCGGCGGTGTTGTATATACTGTGCGACACATACCCGACACTCGCAGTGCGCCACGAGCGCGTCGCGCGACACGGCGGCGGCGGTGTTGTATATACTGTGCGACACATACCCGACACTCGCAGTGCGCCACGAGCGCGTCGCGCGACACGGCGGCGGCGGTGTTGTATATACTGTGCGACACATACCCGACACTCGCAGTGCGCCACGAGCGCGTCGCGCGACACGGCGGCGGCGGTGTCGGGGCACACGGGCTGCACCAGCGCGAGGCGGCCGGCGCCCGCGGGACTGTACCCCATGGCGTGGAGCAACCGCTCCGCGCCCACCATGTTCGCTTCAACCTCGTGCTTGTAGAAACCGCTGTATAGCTGCAAGGTACAAACCCAAGATGTACTATTATTAATAGGCCTACGAATAACCTGGCTTTAAGCCGCGTGTGCCTTCGCGGTGGTAGATTTATTGCATTTTTGCTACTACCCAGTTTGCTAGAATATTTTATACTATATCTAAAGTGCCGTGGTAATTTTTGGTGTTTTATTCTTTGAACAAAAATCCATCTCCATAATGAAATTATTGTGAATGGCTTGTACAAATGGATGTCTTATTGGCACTATCAGCGTTTTTTATAGTTCTTATGTCAAATTCAAATTTATTTATTTGCATTCATGTACAGTTTCAGTGTCAGCTCTTAATAACTAAGCTTATAGGGTAGGAACATGAACCCTGTAAGGGTTCGTTTGCAAGTCTTGCGTCACCTAAACTATTACCGATAAAAGAAAAATTTAAATGACTGCACAGAAATGGACCTTGTGGAAAGTCAAGACTGATCGAGCTAACCTATAGGGAGCCTCAAAAACAGTGTTTTAATATTGTGTTGCATTGGTATCAAACACCGGTTCCGAAAACCTGATCAGCCATTATAGATGGGTCGGACAGTCTGACGATAGTAGCCCTTAAGGCGAGACTGGCCCAAAAACGCCCTTGTTTGAATCGTCTTTTCTCTGAGATAAACCACACTTTTAGATATGAAAAAAATATATGTTATTCTTAAGGATGTCTTCAAGTTAAATGATCATAATTATACATAAAAGGAATAACTTCACTCGATCGAAAAAAAATCCAAAGTTACCTCTATCTTAGATTTTTTGAAATGACTTTTCGACTTGTTTTAAACGAATCGTATTATTTAAATATATTTTAATGAATCATGTATTGATCAAAAAATTTAAATGATCAATAAAAATGTTAAAAAGTTAATACGGTAATTTTATATGAATATTATATCTTGAATTCATGGCATCCGAGCTCATTTTCGGGGCCGCCAGTCCGCTCGCAGAGCCCGTCGACGCCGGACGTGTGCCAAATTTTTGCACTCCACGACGCGAAGCTACACTGGCCGTGAATTTTAATAAAATGGGTAACAAATATAATAAAAGAAAAAAAACTGCTCAAGACCTTTTACCTATTTTTGTTTTTTATTGTTTTATTTTCATGATGTATGTTAGGAATGTAATGTTGTGTGATGTCCTGAATAAATGTATTTTCTTTCTTTCTTTCTTTCTAAGTTATGCATTAGGAAAATCGGTAGTTACCATGTAATTTACCTATGCTTTCTAATTATCATTATGCACCGTCATGGACAGTTTCTTGCCCTACGCCTCAATACACACGCCTTACTCAATCATACAATCCACACTTGTGTTATTTTTTTGTGCACAAATTCATGTCACGAATCGAACCCATCTCCTCCGGGTTATGAGCCGACCTGCTAAACCCCCACATCACAGAGGCTGTGAATAATCATCATACTCATTTATTTATCTCATACACAAGCAGTTATGTTTGCTTCATAGTATACATTGCGTATACATGGTGTCAAGCAGCACACCGCGGGGAGCCAATGGATGCAGGAGGCGAGCAGCCGCTCAAAGTGGTGCTCTTTGGGGAGGCCTATGTTCAGCAGTGGACGTCTTCAGGCTGATGATGATGATGCTTATGATGATGATGATGATGCTGCTGCTGCTGCTGCTGATGATGATGATGATGATGATGATACATGGTGCTAGATAATACGTAACTGGCATGCGCAAGTACGGGAAGGTATGAATCAGTGTTACCAGTTGAGCGGCTGGTGTGAGAAAAAGTGGGCAGGTGTGGGCAATTATGGAAACGTGTTAGCAGGCAGGGGCTAGCAGGCAGCTTGTGTGAGCAAATGTCGATAGGCGTGGGCAAGTGTGCAAAACCTATGGGCAGGTGAGCGGGTGGTGTGGCAAAAAATAGGCGGGTTGGGTAAGTGAAAGAAAGCTATGGGGTAGGGGCTTGATCCCATCCTCCCCGGCGGCGCTGCCCCGTTACCGGGGTCGATGGGAAAAAAGGGAAAAAAGTGCCATCCTCCCCCGGAGCCTCAACAACGGCGCTCATGGGGGCCGATGGAACATAAAAATTGTCATCTGCCCCGTTATAGTCGGATCAATGAATTCATCTCGGTGACAGCGGCGCAGATGGGAATAATAGTCTCATCCCCACCCCAGTACGGCCAGTGCTGGTGCTGTTAATGGGGAGGGTTACACAAATCAGTTTCATCAAGTCCAGCATTGAAGGTAGGGTACCATAATATTTAAGAGGTAAGAGGTATGTGGGTGGTGCTCGACCAAATGTCATAGAGGATGACAGGGGCTGTCAGATCGTTGTCATGAAAATCCAAGATGCGAGGTGGATTCAAAATGGCGGCCATTTTGAAAGTTAGTCCGATCAGGGTGATTTTTCGCATGGGGGGGTTTTCGGGGCCGCAGATTCGAAATTTGAAAAAAAATTTGGATTCCGCCATTTTTAAAGATGGCTGCCATACAATTTTTTTTTTCCATTTTTGACGCATTGTTTCTCGATACCAATGGAAAATTTTGAATGTCTTTGTTGACTTTTGTGTCCAGGTGACAGAGGTGTCTTCAAAAAAATTCGCGACCTGGTCTTCCGACCTTCGGTCACTCGGACAGTCAACGGCCTGGCCAAACCAGATGAGATAGGTCATGTGCGTTTTAAGGAATGTCATAGCAAACCCTGGTACGATTTTGGTGATGTCAAAAAAAATTCAAAATAGCGGGAAAAAAAATCCGCCATACAAATTTTAACCGTAAATGACGGCGAAACTATGACACTTTAGTATTAAGAGCTGGAACTAATATTGTTTGAAAGCCAGAGAGGAAGAATGGAAAAATTTTTTTTTTCAAAATGGCGTAAATTTTGGCCGCGGCGGGAAAAAAAGTTTCACCGATCCGGATGAAAATCGATATCTGGGGGTCCCCAAGGATGCTGATCAACATTCTGAAATCAAATTTTAACATGTGTCAACTTTCAATGGGGCTGTCATACAAAGGTACTTTTATGGAAATATCAGTTTTCCTTTTTTACGCCTCCAATACCAGCGTTTAAGGAAAATCGTTCCTGGGGATCGAGTATAGATGCTATAAGGGTCAAAATGCAATATCAGCAAAACCGATTTTTTTCAAGATGGCGGCTGTAGACATACCGACTCATAGTAAAAGTTGTCCGATCCGAATGAAAATCGATATCTGAAAATCCCACGGTACACTTGGTAGGAAAGTGTAAAAACTTTTTTGATTCCGCCATTTTGAAAAATTGCGAACATTCAATTTCACTTTTTAAGGATTTTTAATTTGCAATTAACGCCGAAACTATAAGACTTTTGTGAGGAGGGTTTGTTCTAATATTGTACAGTTTTGAGAGGGGCCCACAGTGAAAAAGTACTTTTTTCAAAACGGCGGTCTATTGGTCCGCGTCTGAAAGTAAAGGTGCTCTGATCGCGATATAAATCGATATCTGGGGGTCCCAAAGGATGCTGATCAACATAGTTTGGTCAAATTTTGACATCTGTCATTTCTTAATATGGCCGCCGTATATACATACTGTTATCGAAATTGCTGTTTTCCGTTTTATTGCCTATGGTACTACAGTTTCGGGCTGAGATAGTTGTAATTTAGACAGATGTCAGTGTGACAGATGTCAAACGTCAAAATTTTGACAGATGTCAAATTTTTTGATAGATGTCAAATGTCAATTTTTTTCCAACCTACCAAATACAACGACGAGCGAAGCAAGTATACTGTAATTTGGTATAAGTGGACGGTCACGACCAACTCATGTACTTGCATACTTGCACCGAGCGCGGGCCGCACTCGGCTCGCGCACGTTGCAAGTGTGCAGGTGCAAGTGTTAGTCGTGACTGTCCAATTATACTAATGACAGTAAATTAACTCGCTCATCACCGCATTTGGTAGGTTGGAAAAAATTTGACATTTGACATCTGTCCAAAAAACTGACATTTGACATCTGTCAAAAATTGACATTTGACATCTGTCAATAAATTTCACATCTGTCAAAAAAATTTGACATTTGTCAAAAGTTTGACATTTGACATCAATCAAACTGACATCTAGTAGCGAGTTAGTTTACTGTCATTGGTATAATTGGACAGTCACGACTAACACTTGCACCAGCACACTTGCAACGTGCGCGAGCCGAGTGCGGCCTGCGCTCGGTGCAAGTGTGCGACTTGCAACCTGCGCACTGTTCTAATACCGCTGTCAAGTGTAGACAGATGTCAGTTTGATTGATGTCAAATGTCAACTTTTTTTTAAAGATGTCATATGTCAAATTTTTCCAACGTACCAAATGCGGTGATGGGTGAGTTAGTTTACTGTCATTGGTATAATTGGACAGTCACGACTAACACTTGCACCTGCACTTACTAATGGTGCAAATGACGCTGTCAAATGTACAAATAAGTAATTTTTTTACTTTCATGCCCTCTCCCGTGGGAATCGTGCTGAATTTCAGGATTAAAAGTGTCCTATAGCCTACCTCGTAATATGAACTCAAATCATGGCAAGTTTCATTTGAATCCATTTAGTAGTTTCGGCGTGTGACAGACAGACAGACAGTCAGACAAAAATGAAAAACATTATAGTTTTGGCTTTAGTATTGATTGTAGAGAACCTTCCAACAAAATTTTTCAAAATATCTTTACGGTATAGAATTGACTCTGTTACAGTTTGATTGTATTATAGATTAGTGTAATATTAGGCAAATTGCTTATTATAAATATTATAGTACCCTACCGTTTATGCTGGGCTTGATGAAACTAGATTTGTATAATCCTCTCCGTTAAAAGCACCAGCACTTGCCGTACCGGGGTTGCAGATGAGACTTTAATTCCCATCGGCCCCGCTGTCACTAAGGTGAATTCATCGATCCGACTATAACGGGGCAGATGACCCTTTTTCTATTCCATCGGCCCCGGTGAGCGCTATTGTTAAGGCTGCCAGGAAGGATGACACTTTTATTCCCATCGACTCCGGTAAGGGGGCAGCGCCACCAGGGAGGATGGAACCAAGCCGGACTTGGTACGTATTACAATAATAATAACAACCAATATAATATTATTATATATATATATATATATATATATATATATATATATATATATATATATATATATATATATAATATAGTTTAGTAATCTGATTACTAAACTGGGTGATGTCTTAGGGTCAATTCAGATAGAGCTGCAAAATGCTCGAGCAGTTTTTAAGTGCTATTGGAATATCAACCTTATTTCATGTAGACAAAACTGAAAATAGTATGCAACATTAAAATCTTACCTATTTTAATGCTGCATACTATTTTCAGCTTTGTCTAAATAGATTAAGGTTGATATTCATATAGCACTTAAAAACTGCTCGAGCATTTTGCTGCTCTGTCTGAATTGAGCCTTAGGATGACGTGCGCAGTGCAGTGTCACACGAAACTTTATTGTTGTAAAGTTCCGAGTGACACTGCAACTGTTATGGGCGGCCGTGTCACTTAACATCAGGTGAACGACTAGCTCGTCACGTCGTTCAATCACATAAAAAAAAACAAAAATAGCAATAAAAACACGGTTGTACACCTCATTGCATTTGTTATAATAATAATGGTAGGTTCACATTTATCATATATCAATCCAGAACATAAGCTAACTCTATCCTAAATAACAAAGCGGCTTGATCTCCGCTACTGAGTTACATAACGTGGCTGACGCGGGCGAAAGAAGTGCGCGCGGCGCGCGGCGCGGCGCATTGCACACAGCTTTTGGGTCGCGTAAATGAATACGTCGTGCCGTCAAATAGTGCGGCTTAAGGTAGCGTAAAATACCTAAAGTTCCCGAAAAGGCTCGCCTTAAAACGCCTATGATGAGATTTGGGATCTATGACCCTAAGACACCATGTCTAAAGATCTAGAGGGCAATGGCAATGGTACGGGAAAGGGTCTGACGTGTATTTTACAACACTGAAGAAAAACTTAGTGACGAAACCGGCATGTTTAAGGACATGAACTTTTTTATATTAGAGGCTTGCTTGCTTTTGACCACATTTCGACCTGATGTCATCATCCACCAACCCATTTTTGGGACCCGTGGTTGATTATGAGCTATCTCCCTGTGAAAAAAGCTGATTTACCAGCAATGGTTACGTAACAGCCTGGCCCCTATTTCATATAGAGACAAAATCATAATAAACCTACAATAATTGTCAGTTAATATGACTGACAATCATCAGTCACGTATACTATTTTTGTTATATATGAAACCTTGGAGTATAGACTAAAAGCATAGAGAGAACTTCATTATCTGTCAAGCGTACCACTTTTTTGGACACTATTTGTGTATTTGTATGAAGTGGACACTTTGACGTGAATGAGTGTGACAGATTTGTATAGAAAAAACAGTTGACTCGAGTCGAAAAAAATGGTACGGTGACTTTTCGCAAGCGTAGCTAATTAATATATGTTTCTTTCATCCCTTCGCCACTGCCGTAGCGATACGTGTGAGTAGTACAAATATAATATCGTTTTGATGATCTCTCTATATGCTTTTAATCTATACTCTAAGTATAAAACGCATTCGACTGACATTTGTAGGTTTATTATGATTTGTCACTTTACGAAATAGGGCCTTATGATCCCACTCACCCGTCTAATTCTAATTTGACGTAGGGACGGTAAGTACCTGCACTGACGCCCCGCTTGGGGTATATTGTGCATTTCCCCCGCCAGCATCTACCTAAGCCATCCCAGCTCCTTAAGGTGGAACGTTACACTGGCGCGGGAAATTCAAATTTTCTTGCATTCTTTTGCCAATAATAGCTTAATTACTCAGCGTGATTACATGAAAACTGGTTTTGCGGAAATAAACAGAATGTATCGACAAAGTACTACACACATCAAAAAAGTCTAAGCAACATGCATGATATTACAAATTTACCATTTATATTAATTAATTTCTAAGTATTTACTCACTCAAAGTGCGTAGGTAAGTAAACTTTTTTGTTATTGATGACATACTGGATGATTGTCCGTACTCATGCAGTCGATTTCGCACAGTTTGGGGACTTACATCAACACCACTTGAATTATGTAGCCTCAAACTTAGCTCTCGAGCGGTTAACATCGGCTGGCGTCTTGCAGTCAGTTGTATGTACCGGTCTTGCCGAGTGGTTGTACTCCTTCTACGGCCTGGGTGCTGTTCAGCGGGTTCCCCTGTATTATTGTAGCGCTGCCAAAGACGACAAATAACACTTCTATGAATGCCAAAATGTCGAGATACCTGAGATTGATTACTTCCCGCTTGCAACATCCCTACAGCTCTTTGCATTTCATCTGCCGTCAAATGACGTCGCTCCATGACGTGAAGAATATCTAACGATTCAATTTTGTCGCTAACTTTATTTAAATGGTTGGTAAAATTATAAAATCAAGAATAAACGTGTCAATTAAAACGCACTTAAATTCAAACAAATTCGCAGTCATTTGAATTTTATGAAAAAACGTAACATTATTGGATTTTATTTTATAACCAGCCAGTATGTCATCAATAACAAAAAAGTTTACTTACCTACGCACTTTGAGTGGGTAAATACTTAGAAATTAATTAATATAAATGGTAAATTTGTAATATCATGCATGTTGCTTAGACTTTTTTGATGTGCGTATTAAAAGTATCTCCTATATATCATTGGTTTAGCGACAAATGGCAATAAACCATTTTCTTCTTAGTTTTTCAGTCTATTGCCATTTGTCGCTAATCCAATGATGAGTAGGTGATACTCTTAATTGTCATTTATTGATACATTATATTTATTTGCGCAAAATTAGTTTTCATGTAATCACATTGAGCAATTATGCTATTATTGGCAAAAGAACGCAAGAAAATTTAAATTTCCCGCGCTAGTGTAACGTTCCACTTTAAAGTAACGGAGCGAGGCTTTGGGGTGCTGGCACAACTGCTCCAGTGTTGGTGTCGCAGGTGTTGACGATGATGAGTGGGTGCAAGTTTTTCTCACTCACCCGTATAACCCTATACTCCTTCCGCCAGGGTTGTGTAAGCAGGTTGCCGGCGTACCGAGCGACTGCCGCCCAACCAACTCCGGCGCGGTGCGCGTTGAAATCGACTAGTTCGTTCACCGTTCGTTGAAACACCTTGTTCGTTTCGGCGAGACGAAACTTGCACTCGTGCGGTGCTCTTGCTAGATATTCCATTATGTAATCTGGAAGGAAGAGAGTAGATATTTGGAAGATATAAAAACCACTCACATCATTAGCCTGAAGACGTCCACTGCTGAACACAGGCTTCCCCGTAAAACGCCACTTTGAACGCTTGTCATAATTGGTTTGAAATAATCACCACGCTTGTCATGCGAATTGGTGGTCGCAGAAGATTTTAATGTACCGAGAAGAATGCCGCTGTCCACATCAACAGCCTGAAGAGGTGCACTGCTGAACATAGGCCTAGTCACAAAACGCCACTATGGACGCTTATCATAGGGGGGTTGACCGTAATCATCACGCTTGGCAGGATTGGTGATCGTAGAAGTACCGAGGAGAGTGCCGCTGTCCGTTCTCTGAATATTCTCTTAGCCGGCTCTTGTGGCACCCATGGGAAGAGATGGGGAAAAAGCACTCAGTTACTCGACACTAATATCTTTTTCTAGCTGTTTGTCGATAGCGCTCGTGTGTCGGTCTTGTATACGTCTTTTAGACAGAGATACTTTTATCCGTGGGGGAAACCGCGGGGTGTAGCTATTTCATTTTAATTTATTTCTTCATAATTTGTTCCAATCTGCAGCAACCGGCACGGTCGCCATGTAATGGGAAAAGATGCTCTGATGGGTTTCTCATGTAATGACATGATAGCGCTGATGGGATCGCTATCTATGTCTGGTGAGCTGGGCTGGAGAAGCCAGCTCTGAAGGTGGTCCAGGTTCTGTGGCCAATGAAAAGAGGTGGTTGGTAGTACTGGAGTAGATTGAGGCGTCTACATGGTGGAAGGCCTGAACTTACTCTGCCGGGTCGTCCTCATAAGTAGTTCGGACGCATGTTACTGGTATTAATGTGATGTAGCCACTGCTCTCTATTATGCAAGTAGTCAATATGAACAATAGAGGTCAGTGTATGTAGAGGTGCAAGTTCGAATTTGTACACTACAGACACGTCGAACGATAATAAAAAAATACCTTCGAGCTTTTTCTTCTGCTGCAGCTTCTCTGGGCTGTCGTCGGTTTCTAGGTAGCTGTAGTGAGCGTCCTCGATGCGCCGCCACAGCCGCGGTAGCAAGTCGCGGAGCGCCGCGTCGCCCATGCCCGCCGCACACGTCATTATTACCATTACACTGGGGAATACAGAGCTAGATTAAAATAGAAGATAAGTATTAAGTAGTATAGTTCAAAAACAGTAGGTTAGTACACCCAGAGATCAGCATAAGTGCATTACAAGTGCATTGAATAATGTCATCGTATAGGTACTCGTACTTGGAGAACCGCCAGGCATATTGATATTATAACTGATAGCTGAGCATAATGTTACTTTTATTGTTTACAAAGTTAATCTAGGCACTTAGTAATAAGGTCTATTTGCGCGTTCCGTTTGAATCCCGGCTTAACTAAATAAATAACTAATCGTGGATTAGTCCTTTAGTTTATTTTGGCATTTATACAAATTAGCCACCTATCCCATTAATTTTTTAAACCAGGTTTATTCAAAACTAAAGCTGGGTTAAAAAATTACAGGTTCAATGGCAAAATTGTGAATGTGCATAGATAAACAGCTAAAGGACTAATCTAAGATTAGTCAATCAAGAAACATAGTTGCGGAAAACCGCCCGCGCACCAAGTAGTCAATCAAGACAGCATGCAAATGGGCCTAACTATGCATTTCTTTACACAAGCTAATTTAGAGTGGAGAGTGCCAAGCTTAAGAATAAATTCACTGATCCATCATCGCTTTATGTTACACTAACTCTTCAACTACACACACAAAAACAAAATAAGTCTTGTTGAGACACCCTAAATGTTGAATAGAAGTATAATTATTATGTTGTGTCATAAGCCATATTCAGTAACTCCGTAGTTCCTACAACACAAGTGATTGCCTAGTCATCCGTGAAACATTGAAATGGGGGAAAGCAGGGGACCATGACAACAAAAATCATTGTTATCAAACAAAGTATTTGTCATTAAAGTATTGTGCAAATATCAATAAAAGTACAGTATCAGATCAGACAGTATTAAAGATTCAGAGACAAGTTTTGAACCTGCATGTTGTCTATTAGATATTAAAATTATACATTTTCTGGGTTAAGATGATAAACTTATACAAACTTTTACTGTGCAAGATAAACTATAAAACTAACTTAGGGTTAGTTATAATATATTTAGTTCTGAGCCTAGGAGTAAATAGGTTTCCATCTCAAAAAATCAATGCTAGCTAGCCACTAATTTATATTCTGAGATCAGCTCTTTTCTAGTTAATGAAGGAATTGTTTAAATTTTGTTTAAATATTTATTAGGAAGGGGGGTATAGTATAAGTTGAGCTTGCTTTCCTTTGCAGTAAACAATTGAATGCAAATGGCTAACAACCATTACAGTTGACAATCACTGGGGAGGCCTATGTTCTGGCTGATGAGTGGCAAACATGGTAAAAATATGAAAACGAATTATGAACTAGCCCCTCTATTAAATCTTTGACATGCACAAGCTTGGGTACTGAGTTGTTTTATATTGTGTCTTATCAGCTACTTGAATGAGAGTACAATAGTATGAATCATGTTGAGCCTTGCCATTGTTTGTTAAACACCAGTAAGCCTATCAATGTTACTGATGTTTATTTTAAAATATTATACAGGTCAGTGATATTATACCTTTACATGTTTCATTAAACATAGTATAGCTACCTACTGAAATGATATATTATATTATTCAGGTTGAACATGAATTTCTAATTTATAAATACCAAGTGTTGCACTCTTTAAAGCTCTAAACTTAATAAAGTTTTGATAAAGAGAGATATTTTAATTCTGTTTAGCTAAAGAATGCAACACAGAATCTACATCCATGTCTACTAGTTACATAGGAGCTTACTAAAATATCCCACAAATATATTTCAAAAAATTTAAGAAACCAGTGGGATAATAAAAAATAATTGGAATAATTATTTTACACTTATAAACCATTTCCACAAATTTTGCCACATTTAAAAATAACACCTTTTGTTCTGCCATAAGAGATAGGAAATGATAACATACCAGTTAATGTTAAATGTAAGTGCTTGTAGAATGTAGCTTTATCAATTGTGATAACATTTTGATATGAGCTTCACTTTGCTGAATGAATCATAATTAAGATGTGATAGGTATCAAATGTTCTCCCTTAAAAATATTTTATTAGTTTTCAGTTACGAATGACATGACTTTACCTGGTGTTAACCGTCACAGCTGCCCATGACTGATGCAGTATCACTCAGAAGAATAAATTAAAGTTTCACATGATGCTGCACTGCGCACATCATCCTGAGACATCACACAGTCTAGTAATAAGATTTCTAAACTGCAAGATCAGATCATAAAGTCTCATTTGGCCAGTAAATTTTATTTCAGTCTCCCTATATCAAGTTCCATGTCATTCTGCTGATGATGTAATGTAAATAGATGAATCAGACTTATTTAAAGGGGTCCTCACTCTCGCTGGCCACTAGAACTAACAAAATATTAGGAAAAGTAATGTTTTACTTAGCGTATTTGAAGAAATACCCACTAAAGTTTTGAAAATGATTACTTTTACATTTTTGTGGAAATAGTCTCAACATTAACTTCTTCTTCAGTTGCTGGACAGTTTGTATACCTAGACATACCTAATATGTTCCAATACGTAAATTATGTATGGATGGTTATTATTATATATGTGTCAATAGTTCTGGTATTACATTGTCTAGGGTATCCAAGATACAGGCTTTTGCCTAGTTTGGGGCCCATTGGCTTCTTCTTACCTACAGTACAATAAATCTTCTTATTCTTATTTTATGGCTTCCACGGGCTACCACGATTTCACCAATCATTATTGTTGTGCTCAAGTAAGTACAGTAAAGAGTGCCTCAAGAGTTAAGGTTAAATTCAGACAAATAATTGGCTACAAAAAAAATTGCAAGTACTTGTTCTGCATCTTGGTGTTACTGGACTGTGGTCCTCCTAGTTAATAGATTACTAGATACAGTGAATCCTAATTAGGGTCTAGAATCTATACAAATATATAATTGTTAGGAATCATTATAATTATTTTTAAGAGAGTAAAATCCTTAATCCGAGAAAGTAAAATCTATAATCCATAAAGGGTTATGGATAAAATATCTCACTTTCTTTTTCTAGTAATGTTTGGTACAAGCCGCTTAATACAACAAAGTTGTTTAGGTACCTATTAGATAATTATATTATACAATCTGAGACAGCTATAGTGCCTAAGTTTGCTAAATAAAAACAAGTAGTAGCAAAAATGATATAATATTACATTTAGAATTACAGTAGCTTAGGGGAATAACATTTTTGATGTCATTATTTAACAAATTTAATATGATGGTGCAGATACATTGAATAACGCGGTCTACAGTTCTCTTTATCATTTTCCTTAGTAGCCGAATAAACAGAAACCAATATAAATTCCCCCTGAATATCTAGAGCACATTGTTGCATGATAATTAGGCACAAAACAAACGCAACGTGAGTTTATCGAGGCTATGAAACATACAATCAAGCAAAAATATGCTAATGACCACGACACCCACGCAGTATTTTCGCTGCACATCTTTACTCGTGTTGTAACGGCCTAAATTATGAGCTGTACAATATCTAAACGAAAATTTAGGCACAAGAACTCACCATACAGGAAGAACATACTCTTCCTGGACGTCAAAATTATTTCAATGCACTGAATGTAGAGCGGACAAAAATAGTTCACCAAAAATATCACGGGATTCACATGGAACTATTTGCAAATAATGTATGGCTAACTTTATACGTATGGTTGTTTATATTGTAATTATTAGTAAGATAATCACGTTATGCCGTTGTAAATACACTTTTTGATCAGAAATAAGAAAAAAAAATTTTCGATCTTGTTTTGACGTTAATTTGACGGCCGCGGGGAGTGGGGGGAGGGGACACAGCACAGAATAAACGAAGTAAATGACAATGACATATAGGTAGAATTGTGACAACTAGCCACAGAAGCCATAAACCAAGAAGTCAAGATATTCTCTATGCTTTAGTCTATACTCTAATTCAAATTTTCTTGCGTTCTTTTGCCAATAATAGCTTAATTACTCAACGTGATTACATGAAAACTAATTTTGCGCAAATAAGTATAATGTATCAATAAATTACAATTAAAAGTATCACCTATAATACTTATCATTGGTTTAGCAACAAATGGCAATAGACTGAAAAACTAAGACGAAATTTATTTATTGCCATTTGTCGCTAAACAATTTATATCTAGGAGATACCTACTTTTAATCGTAATTTGTTGATACATTCTATTTCTTTACGTTAAACCAGTTTTAATGTAATCACGTTTAGTAATTAAGCTATTATTGGCAATTTAACGCAAGAAAATTTGAATTTTCCGCGCTAGTGAAACGTTCCACCTTAGTTGGTGGTTAAGATCTTTCTTCTATTTGTTATCGTGGGGTAGTATCCTCTTCTTGGTCTGAGTCTTGTTCGCATAGGCTTGATCACAGTTTAGAGAAAAAAACAATTAAGCTTTAGATACTTATAGTCATTTGTTTTTTCTCTAATCTGTGCTTTAGATTGTGTTTAGATTTATTTTTTAATTTTGGCTCCACACATAGTGTATTTAGCCAGTGTCAAGTTTTGTAATTTTTCATCGTATTATGGAAATTTTCACTTAAGTCAAGTCATAGTCACAGTCAGAGTAGACATAGTCTAGTCTAAGTCATAATCTAGTCTAAGGCATGCCCTAGTAAAGTGGTGGCAACATTACTAGAGGCTTCTATGGAATTTTGGAAGCAACACGAAAAACCACGTTTCACTACATTATATCACTTGCCCACACTCATGCTCGTAATTCAGCACTTAATGCGTAAAACACCACCAATTTTAAACATTAACACTGGAAAAAGCATAAGTTATGTAAAATAATACAATGCACCGACGTGAACTTTTCCGCGTTCTCGCCAAAACTCCTGTGTTTAGATTATAAATCTTGCGTGCAGTGGTTATACTGGGTGGCGCAAAAGTAAAGACCCTATTTGGTTCAGCTATAACATTTTTTCTAAATTAGAAAACTAGATTTAGGTTTTTTTAAATGTATATTTGTGCCATTAAATTTCGTACCATTAGGATTTAAAGATGATGTCTTTTAAATGGTGACCTCCAGAGTTGATACACATTTGAGCCCTATTTATGACATTTTGCAAGATGATTTTCCTTCAAAATTGGTTATGAGTGACGAAGCGCATTTCCATCTCTCAGGGCATGTCAATAAGCAGAATACTCGGTTCTGGGGCACTGATAATCCGCGCATTATTCAAGAAACACCTCTACACCCACTAAAAGTTACTGTATGGTGTGGCATCTGTGTTGACAGAGTGATCGGACCCTATTTTTTCGAAGACGCTGGAGGCAATGCGATAACTGTCACTGGAGAACGCTACAGAACCATGTTACGTGAGTTTTTGATACCCAGTTTGGACGAATTGGGGCTGGAGCACATCTGGTTTCAACAAGACGGCGCTACGGCACACACAGCGCGCGACACTATGGACTTAGTGAGGGACGCTTTTCCAAGCCGAGTTATCTCTCGTTTTGGCGATTTGCCTTGGCCTGCAAGATCACCCGATCTGACCAGTCCAGACTTCTTTCTTTGGGGTTTTTTGAAATCTCGGGTGTATGTGAACAAGCCACAGACTCTCGCAGCTCTAAAAGAAAACATTCGTCAAGAAATAACGAACATATCGCAGGAAGTGTTACGGCAAGTTATGCAAAATGTCATAAATAGGGCTCAAATGTGTATCAACTCTGGAGGTCACCATTTAAAAGACATCATCTTTAAATCCTAATGGTACGAAATTTAATGGCACAAATATACATTTAAAAAAACCTAAATCTAGTTTTCTAATTTAGAAAAAATGTTATAGCTGAACCAAATAGGGTCTTTACTTTTGCGCCACCCAGTACAAAGAGTATGTAACACTGGTCACAGAATTCCCACTAGTAGAAATCTATTTCGCGTGGCCGCCTAGTTGTTTCTTGCTCCCACACGAGGTGCTGCCTGAACAAGAACGTCTCCCAAAATTTTGGTTAGAAAATGGGCGATTTCGTTAGCTCTATCTATAGAGTAATTTACCTTGATACCTAGAATTTATGTTTTACCAGTGTTCACTGCTTCTTTATTGTAAAAACTAAAATGTAAGGTCAGGTGGGGTAAGTGAAACGAAGGAGTACCTAAGTGAAACCCTATCGTAATCAATAAATCACGCAGTTTAGCTCTATGCTATGTGGCGAAATGGTTTCAATGCTCTAGCACACGCGTCACACAATCTTTCTGCTAGGTCATAAAATAAAAAGAAATCAGCTATCTTTAAGTTTACAAAACACATGTCGGCTGATGCCATGAAGCAATTTAATAGTGTTTATGTACATTTTTACACGAAAATAATGCATGAAACGGTGCGTAATGTGGCGTTAGTATTTGCAGTCACAGACGACACAGGTAATAAAATCAATCAAATACCTACTACATTACAAATGTCATTGTAAATGTCCCATGGGTGAAAATCACGCATTTCACATCAACAGCTGGAAAACGTCTAGTGCTGAACACAGGCATGCCCATAAAATGCCATTTTAGACGCTGATTATAGGGAGCTTTGCCATAACCACCTCGCTTAGCAAGTAGCTTGTCATCGCAGAAGATTATAATGTACCAAGGAGAATGCTACTGCCCATTCTCTGGATAGTCCCTTAGTCTGCTCTTATACGGCACCCAAAGAAAGACATGGAGATTCTGCGCTAATAAAGTGATACCTGGCAGCTATTATTATATAAGTAGGTACCTAATATAATGCAAAAAAAAACTGTCAATATAGTCAACTGCTAAATAGTCAAACGCCAATGTCAACCTCCCGTCAGAATATTGAATCGGAACGTTTCTGTCAAAACCGTGAACCATTTTTGAAGTGATGCTTCATTCACGCAAATTTAGTTTTCAAAAATTATTTTCTTGAAAAGTATTTATTGCCGTCATTTGCCATGTCAGATTTAGGCTTTCTATGTGTAAAAAAAAATTAGCGTCCTAGCAGAATTCACAAAGTGGATAGATGTGCAAGTATGTTTCACTTACCCCACCTGACCTTAAATATAAAATGATATATTTTACTAAGTTAAATCAAGCAAATAATTAGCTAATATACCTACAAAAGGATTTTTTCCGACTTATAAACATTTGCAAATCAACATGGTACCTAGCTGGTTTTATGGGAAATTAAAAATCATAAACTGGCAGTACCTTGACAATGAAATTTTTTGGTTAGGTATGGTTATTTTATCCATTAATTAATCATTTAGCTGTTTTTCTGTTTAGCTGATGACTTATTATTACATGAAATGTAACGCTACATTTATATTTTTCACAATAAACACTTCTAAAAAGGGAAAATAGACAAAATAATGACTACTTACTTGTGAAATGTTATTCCTTCATATTTACGCCTCAGTACGACTTCTGTTGCTTAAAATGCTGCAACCACCCACTGCACACACATTATTTCTCAAATGTTTATTGCCTGGATCACAATTTAAATAGGATTATTTCACAAAAAACAACAATTTCAAAAATTGTTAACCTGTTTGGCTTAGATCAAACGAAGCCAAATAAAAAAACCCGGTAACGGTGACAAGGACCAAAGATATTACGTTCGTCTTTTTTTTGCTTAGTACCGAATGTATAGCGCTCTCCTTGTTGTCTAGGAATGACGTCATATACTACGGTTCCACTCGTACATATTCAAAGACACTGGTGGTTTTAATATACTCTTCGACCATAATGGTAGCGTTCACGTAGCGTTATATCTTTGAATATGTACGAGTAGAAGTGTAGTATATGACGTCATTCATGGACAACAAGGAGAGCGCTATACATTCGGTACTAAGCAAAAAAAAGACGAACGTAATATCTTTGGTCCTTGTCACCGTTACCGCGTTTTTTATTTGGCTTCGTTTTCATCTAAGCCAAGCAAGTTGAGAATTTTATTAAATATTGTGTTTTGTGAAATATATTTACTTGTGTGGTGATAAAAGCAATAAGTTTTTATAAAACAGTGTGTGGGCAATGGGTGGTTGCAGCATTTTAGGTTGCAAAAGCCGCACAGAGTCAAAAATTGAAGGAATAACATTTCACAAGTAAGTAGCCTTTATTTTGTCTCCTTGGGAGTCTTTATTGTGAAAAATATAAGTACATAGTAACATTTCATGTTATAAAAAGTCCTCAGCTAAACAGGAAAACCGCTAAATTAATAATTAATGGCTAAAATAACCAAACATAACCATACAATTTTATTGACAAGGTACTGCCAGATTTTGAGTTTTAATTTCCCATAGACACAGTTACCCTACATTGAGAATGTTCATTAGTCGGCAAAATCTTTTTGCTTGAGTATTGCTTATTACGTTACATAGCTCAGTAGTTTCAATAGTAGGTGCGGTGCTTAGTTGTAATTTTAGACAAAAGACAACGCCGGATTTTGTATGGAAGGTGGCTTCTTTTTTTTCGCGCGGCCATTGACCAAACCTTGATTTTCTATTACAGTATACGGTAATAAACAAAACTTGTTTAAGAAGCATATCTCTAAACTTAGTCCAAAATGAGATATAAGAGGTAGAAGTTCATAGATATTAATTACGTTTGAAGGTTATTACCTAACTACGGCGAATCAAAAAGGAGGGTTTTGATGACCAGTATGTATTTATGTAGTGTATCTGTATGTTATTATGCGTGAGTGTGTATGTATACAGGATGTTACAATTAAAGCAGTTAATTAAAATCCAACATTTTCCTGAAGTTTGCCGTAGTCATTACTTCCTAGAACTATAATGTTCAACAGTGGACGTCTTCAAGGCTCTATGGTGTTCGCAAAGGATTCGTCAATTGGACAAAGCAAAATTAATGACAAAACTAAAGGTCGAAAATGGCAGTATCAGTTCATCCAAACCAGTTCTGAGAGAGATGTTTGTTCTGTGTCTGGCTGAGTGTTATATTGTATAATTGTATGTATATATTTACAAACAAAAGTATCTAAGTATTCTATCAGTGATCTGGTTCTCATAGAACAAGCTATGTATGAACGACAGCCTCTGTGATGTGGTAGTTGAGCAAGTCGGCTCATAACCTGGAGGCAGCGGTTTCGATTCCCGCAACATGGCAACTATTTGTGCACACAAAAACAAAACGAATAAAAACTCAAATATATGTTTTGTGTGTGTGTGTGTTGTGGGGCCACGGTCCTCATAGTTCCTGGGTCCCTAGATACAGCGAATACTAGTTAGGGTCCAGGATCTATGTACTATGTGATCGTTGGGCGTTATACATTTATTTGTTTATTTATGTTTTTTTTAACGGGCAATGTGCCTTTGTTACTCAAGCTAACTACTACGATAATAAAAACTAAACAAAACTAGCTACACTACCTACTACAAACAGCCTGCCAACATGGCAGCATTGCCACGTTGAATTGCAATGCTGGTGCGTTGGGCCACATAAGACCCAGCATTTTGGTCACGCGTCATTTTATGCTTAGGCGGGCCCTACACGTTCAATTTTATTGGTAAATTAAATTGACGAGTCCATTTCCGTCAATGTTTTCTCCATACTGTATTCCGATAAACATTGCGCAATACTAATCCTACATGATCAATATTACTGATCAATCAATAAAATTGATCGTTTATGTGCCGCCGTAGTTTGAGGCCAGGTGTGTGAAATGTCCACACATATTTATATTTATTAATTTCCTATTTTAACCACTTTACTCCATACCACTGCTTGACAATTCGCTCAACATGTGATACCTCCACTAAAGTTGAACCTGGCTCACAGACCTACGGACGATAGACCATGGGACCCGTGATAATCCATGATTAGTCATCGACACCCTCGAACGATGCTTTATTGTCATTTACATCACAACATAAATGATTGTTCAAGCTAGGCCGTAATGTCCTAAGATGTGGACAATGTCGTTTGTAAGTTTATATTTGTTCGAGGTAATTTTTGGAAGTTCTGATTTGATTTATGCATAAACCATACACTATTAGACAACTACATTGTTTGTGATTGATATAGGCTCGATTTTTATCAAATAAATAATAGTTGAAATGTTAGAACCAAGATATAACTAATAAAAGTGATATGTGAATATATTTTTGTCGTATCTTTTATAATTTTCTGGCTTGTGTTTAAATAGTCATTGTAGATACGCTGGTACCTAGATAATATTACCTAATAATGTTATGGCATATTACGGTAAACGGAGACAGGTAGAAGCCTGCCTCCCTTCCCTTCTTTTAATTAGTTTATTATGATTTGTAAAAATAAAATTAGTAAAGTAAAGTACTCCATAGATAGGGCTAACAAAATCGCCCATTATCTACCCAAAATTTTGGGAGACGTTCTTATTCAGGCAGCACCTTGTGTGGGAGCAAGAAACAACTAGGCGGCCACGCGAAATAGATTTCTACTCGTACATATTCAAAGCGTTATATACTCTTTGTGGTGCAGGCGTTATAATATAATACTCTTTGGCACAGGGCGTAAACTAGCCGTATATACTCTTTGGCAAAACATAACGCTACGCTAAGAAAACGCGGTTGATACAAAATTTCTTCTAAAATTGTAGTGCAAAATGGAAAATATTTTATTTATCGATAACGGACGACAAGCAGAAATCGAAATGTTTTACGAGGTAGGTAGTTTATTTTGTGAATGTATTTATATATTGATCAGTGATACCTACCGACCACTACCGATTATTTATTATTATTTTACACAGGCAAGTCAGCGATTTAGAGATTACTACAGAGGATATAAGAAAGCTCATCATCCACTCCTTTACTTCAAAGATGCAGAGTATATGTGGCAATGTCCAGGAGAAATGACAACGTAAGTTCTTTCCAGTTCTTCCATAACTAAACAAGTTTTTTTACAAACCCAGTTTTAATCAAAGACTTCTATGTATACACCAGACAGGACATCTCTAACTTGCATTGTCAACCACTGCAAATATGCCAATGAGCATCTTCTCGCTCATACGATGCTCAGCTCTCAAAGCGACTGCACGTGCAGCAGTGAATAGCAGTAAAAATTATGATCCGAATGTGCTATGGCACTAGCGCTGCGTGTTAAGATCGTGGGTTAGACGATTTAATCTCGTAAAGCGCTGTAGCGGATTTTAGTTTAATTATACAAAAAATGACAACTATTTGTGCTTTGAATAGCTTCTCCAGTACGTAGTACATATACCTCTTTGGTTTTAATAGGAAAGTTTCTCAGAATACCTACAAGGAAAGTTTAGTAGACTTCTACCTATGTGCTTCTACCTTGACTTGAACCCTCAGTAAGCGAAACCAATGGGACCAGCGAGGAATAACATCAAAGTCATATAGGTGCACTCCTTGCGTCGTCCCTTGCTTTATAGGTACCTACCTACTGTGATAAAATTCTTATGGGGCCGTATTGTGAACTCTTACCGAGTGCCCACATTATACGGGCTACGGCGAACATTCACCGTAGCCCGCATAGTGGGCGCCGGCGAATGTTACCGACAATGTGGGCACGGCATTAGCGTGATTCAAAACAGACGCGCTATCCTGGATCGCTTGTCAAAATCCTCACACGAAAAAACAAAGCGATCCAATATAGGCTCTATTTTGAATCGCGCTAAGCAGGGGCGGCTCTACCTTAACTGCAGGGTGTGCGGTGCACACAGGCGCAACGTCCTAGGGGGCGCCTAGCACCGCGCCCCCTAGGCCGCGGCATTTTCAACGAGCCACGTAAAATTAGCTCCAGTTTGCATTTGGGATGAAACACTTTTTTCGTTGGAACGTTGGATGTTTAGTGTAGACATGGCCGTAGGTAGGGGGAGGGGGAGGTTTGGGGGTACAAACTCCAAAAGCTCGCTTTGCTCATGCCTTTGATGTTTCTACTGTATTTTGTTTTATAACAAGCGCGTTTGTACTGACTGACATGTAATTCGTGTTTGAATTGCCATACGCGTTTACTGAAATACAATACGGGTAATATAAAAATGTTCGCGCTCGCTTCGCTCGCGCAATTCATTTTTTTACTGTGTTTTGTTTTGTAGCAAGCGCGTTTGTACTGACTGACATGTAATTCATGTTTGATTTGCCATTTGTATTTTCTGCAATACCCCTTAGATAGACCTTAGTAAAATCTCTCTTTCAAACCGCTTTCGAAAAAATCCAACATTAACTTGTGAGATGAGCAGAGCAAACTGTTGTTGACCTACTTCAAACAGACTCCCAAGGTCTACTGCACACCTCACAGTATCACTATTATAGTTTTAATTTTATTTTAACTACTTAGGTACTTAATAAAAAAAAGTATTATTTACATGTCCTGACAATCACCCCGAAATTGCAATACTTACTGCAATTTGCCACGATATTTTAGTCTTCCCATTTGGCAACGCTAACTAGAGGGTGCTAGCCTGCTAGGGTAATGATTGCACACGGGCGCTGCTTGGGCTAGAGATGCCCTGTGGAGATGTCACTGGCGCTAAGAGCTCACAGTACGCCCCCTGCGCTGGGATCACGGCGAAAGAACAATAACATACCTACTAACACTACATGCTCATTATTTACCTACATCACTATTATCTTTAAATACTTAAGTACCTATTATTATATTTTCAGAACTTACCTAGGATTCCCCAGTTACCACGTCCGGTACAAGCAGCCGATTGTCCTGCCGGGCTCGACGGGCCGGACTAGTGGAATACCGGCACTACCCGACCGGACCCTCGCGGGACGGTTTAATAAAGATGCGTGCAAGCTTTTCGTCCGATAGTTAAAGAAAGAAGCTCGAAGCACATTGGGATACGTACCTACAGCTGATTCATCCCTTTCAAAGGAGAAACTTTGGGTGTTCAAAACAAAAGTTAGGCACTTTCAGGATACCAGTTTAATTTGTATGAATAAGTAATGTACTTATTAATCAATTTATTTTTAGATAAATATTTTATTGTACATTTTCTACAATTTGAAATAAAAGGAATGTTCAAACTCTGGTAGTCTTGATGCGATTATTTTAAATTCGTTCGCTCCTATGCTACCGCTGTCGTCTAGTTTCATTTCGTCCAAAATCTGAAAAATATTTCAATAGTACGTGAATCGTGTAGGTAGGACAAGACAAGTAGCCTTCCTGCAGCTGGTAAGTTGGGATCTATTTTTTTTATTGTGGCTCATCGCGTTTTCCAAAGTTTATCATGAGCGCCTGGTCGCTCATGAGCATTGAGCATGTTTATGAGCGCCTAGTCGCGTGACCAAAATGCTGGCACTTATTTGGCTCAACGAATCAGCATTGATGCTGCCAGCATGCTGGGTACGCTACCTACCGGTAGTGGGCTGGAGCATTTGGACTGTCTATAGGCCATTGCGGCTAGTATACAGTCCAAATGTTCTTTGTAGTAGATAGTGTAGCTAGTTTATATTATTGTAGTAGTTTAAAGAATAAAGCAAATTGCCCGTATAAAAAATAATATTTGACCGGGCTAAATGCTGTTGGTTTAATACCGACCTTGACCTTTACAGCATCAATAGTCAAGATCGTGGATAGTGGATTATTCTTACACGTTTTCGGTGGGAAATTGGATAAAAAGTAAGTACCTAACTACCTACCTACCTTATGTTGTGTTGATTTCGGTAGAATCAAAATCAGTACAGCCGTTTTGGCTTGAAAGTCAGCACATATAGGTTTTACCACACGTTTCATTTATGTTGAGATGCGGTAGTTAATTAGCTATACTCACAACAGTAGCAATCTTGGTTTTCGATTCAGCGTCCAAACAGTTTTCAGTATTAGAAGGGTCATACGTCAAACGATCTATGATCTCCGTTATGTCTCGCTCCGAAATCTGGTTATCGTCGTCTAAATCTTCAAAAAAAGTAATTAGTTAGGTAATACCTATACTTAATCAGTAATCTTAAATCTTATTCTCTACTGTGTGAAGTCTCAGGATGACGTGCGCAGTGCAATATCACTCAGAGTGATACCTACTGCAATCTATTATGGGCAGCCGTGACGCTTAACATCAGGCGAACGACGAGCTCATCATATCATTCATTTAAATAAAATAAATATATATATATATATATACTTAAGTAATTATTCAAAAATTGTGCATAGAGAAAAAAAGTGAATGATGTGAATATGTGTGTGATGTGTGTTTTGTGTTTAAGTTACCAAAAGGAGAGACGTACCAAAAATTCTAAAAGCCCATGCAGCTTTCACAGCCGGTGGACATTCCGCGCTCATCGCCGAGCATAAGTCCAGCAAGTCCTCGAATGAGAAACAATCATCGTTTTTTGAGGAGAACACACGGAACAGGCGGTCTTGGAATGGATTGTGCTGGGAGAGTTGAACAATATCATGTAGATTTTAAGAAATTACAGAAACAATAATGAACCTAGATTTTTCCAATTCTGTTGGATCCTCTTTCTAATACAGCCAGTGACAGCCTCCGTGGTGTGGTGGTTGACCAGGTCGGCTCATAACCCGGAGGCGGCGGGTTTGATTCCCGCGAGAGTACAAGTATTTGTGGACATGAAAGAAAGCGCAAATACTTGTTCTGTGTCTGGGTGCTGTGGGACCATGGTCCTCGTTGTTCCTGGGTCCCTAGATACAGGGAATCCTAGTTAGGGTCCAGGATCTATGTATGTGATCATCGGGCATTCTTATAACATATATTATAATATAATATAATATAATAATAATATATAATAGTTTAGCCATTTTAGAAAAAAACGGGGAACCAACATGACTAATAATGGCACTTATTCTTATTCTACATGGGGGCGATAAGTCCTGCACTGACGTCCCGCTTGGGGTGTATTGTGCATTTCCCCCTGCCAGCATCTACCCGAGCCACCCCAGCTCCGTAAAATAGCAGAGTGTGGCTCTAGGCTGTACAGATGGGTACTAATGGCACTGTACATAAGGGTAAATATTACTACGATGCGACTCATGCGACACACGAAGGAATGGCGCCGCCGCCATTCGATCGTTTCGAATAGGTTATCTACGAGTTCTACGAGAAACAAATCAAAATAAATCTAGGTGGTTTTTACTTCGTGCTCTGCTCACGAATAACAAAATAAAGGAGAATTTTTCATCACTAGCGGGATTTGAACATCCATCCGTCCCTAAAGCCGGGATATTTATGATTTCGATGACCTCACTGGCACGATGCGTAGCGCTCATAACGAAGCACGACTAGCAACGTTCGCTGCGGTCACTACTTTGATGGGTGGCCGCTACAGCAAAAAGTGGTATTTACAACTGAGCGCTACCGTGCGTCGGAGGGCATGTTAAGCCGTCGGTCCCGGCTGTTGTCGTAAGACAATAGTCAGAAGCCTTTGGGCGGTCTAAAAATTCTGACACCAGGCTGACCACTTGCCTACACGAGAAGACTGGCACGATAGTTTTAGAAAAGCAAGTCTCGGCTGGCTTCAGGGACGTACGGACGCACGCGCAGGTTCAATTCCCGTTCGTGATTCTTTTTCCTTTGCAATAAAATTAATCTGTAGATTACGTTAAGAAGGCGATTACAGCTTTCAATCATAAGACATCTTTAAAAACCACCAGTTCTTCAGAGTGTTGTGATTACGTACCTATAAATGTTATAGGTAGGTACCAGTGTTTCAAATAAATTCTTAATTTACTAAATAAAACATCATACCTATACCTAATACGCACCTTTAAAGCATAGAACTTGGTGAATAATTCTTCTTTCGTAAATCTGTGATGGAAATCGTCTTGCATCTTCGTAGGGTTGATAGAAGAAAGCTTTTTCAACAAGCTGAATAGATAAATATCTATTATTTCAACGCATCAAATACGTTACCAGCTCCAATTACACAGGTGGTATAATTACATTCAATTTACAACAATATTCCAATAAGTTAACGTTCAAAAAATATATTTTTCAAGTAGGCAAACTTACTACATAATTTCTCCTTTGTTTAAGTAGGTCAAAGTTGTATAATCTTCCAAAACATCTTCGGTCAATCTTGGATAGGACTGTTTACCACCCATTTTAAAAACACACAAAACAATAGTTCGAAACGCTATTGTGGTCTACTGATATGATATCAATATCGTCGTTATCGGGCCCGGTATTGCAGATCAATTAATCAGATATCTAGTTAATTACAATAAGGTTCATATTGCGTTTGCGAAGTTATTTTGCCAGGTGGATCTGTATCACAGAATACGTAATAACTAGCCGGTATATATATAATATGTATACAGCTATTTACGGCGTATAAACTGAAAATGATTGTTCCTTTTCCTTATTTGCGTTTGAAGAACGTAAGGGTCAATTCAGACAGAGCGGCAAAATGCTCGCGCATGCTCGAGCATGTTCTGGCACGGCTGCGAAATGCAAACGAATTTAATCCGCGAGTACGGTTTCTTGTAAATTACACAAGGTAATGTTAATCAATTATTTAATAATATTTTAAAACAAAATCATACATGGCAGGGTTGGAAGTGAAAATTTAAACAAGCAAATCGTTGAAAATAATTTATTACTTATTAATAACATCCGAGATCGAACTCAGCAAAGTATTCATTCAACTCACGACAATAAACTATTTTAATGAAAAATATAGCTTTCTGACTCCCACTGTTCGTGGGAGTGAGGTAATAGTAGAAATGTCTACTACTTTCAAGATTCTTTGTTATTATCGCGAGTTACACATACAAGCCCACACAAACATTACGTCGCACATTCTATATTATTCTATAAATTTGTTAAATTACAAAGACAATCATTATAATGAGCTATTTGAAAAAAAGTCATGCTTAATAACAAAATAAAATTATAATAAAAACAACAGTCAGTGCATTAGGAAGCTCTTTAGCATTGCTGCTACGCAAATTTTCTTCCAAAAAAAGTGCTTTGTCAAATTAATAAAACTTCCACAAACACAGAGCAATTCGATGCTCTATGCTGCAAAGTAAAAATAGCTACAAATATTATAATCCCACCGGCCGCGTACGAAACCAGCTGGGTTAGCATGGACGGTAGACAAAATTGTCTTTACCTGTTTTACTCCAAGCAAGTATGAACAATGACTTAAAACAGGGGAAAGACTGTTTTGTCTACCAGCCGTGCTAACCCTATGAGGTTCGTACCCAGTTACGGTAGAAGAAAAATTCATAGTGTAATACGTACTACGTAATACGTTTTTTTCTTTACACGATACACTGGATTCCGCAAAGGAAACTGCACTATCTATTCTTAGCACTTACATAACAAATTATGCATAGAATTGAAGTTAGTTTATTGAGAAAAAATGTCTTAACCTTCAAATAGATATATTAGGCTACCTTCTCACAAAACTTAAAGTACAAGCTCTATTATTAACACTTAGTAAAACATCGGAAAGCAACATAGATACATCAAGAAAATATTGGTATGTTTATACTAGGACCCATAACAATATTCAATAACTTGCAAAAAGGAGATGCACATATTTGAATGCGCTCACTCAAAGGATATGCGTATCCTTTTTCATAAACACTCAAAAAATAATTATGCGTAGGTACCATAGAGAAAATAATCGCTTACGCCGAGTAGGTACCATCTTTGTATTAGAACTAAGCAAAATAGGAGTCATCATCATCATCATCCTCAGCTTTTACCAGGTCAAATAAAAAATAGGAGTAATTCAGTAAAATGGCTGTTGATAAATATGAAAAGAAATGATATTATTTTGATGATGGTATAATATAATGATGTATTTAATACTGATAGGTAATTCAGTCAAACTAATTTACCCAACTTCCATACGATGTTTGTAAGTTTTTATAATTAATTTGATCTTAAATTGGCTACAAACAAGATCGACTCTAAGGGTCAATTCAGACAGAGCAGCAAAGTGCTCAAGCACTCTTAATGCTACTTTTATCCTGTTTTTTTATCTTATAATGATTCAATTCTTTTATGAACTATATCACTCCTACCCAGCCCTACAGGTTTCGGTAGTGAATCATTATTCACTTAATTATGTCAAATCCAATTTACTGAATACCATTACGGGTTTGAGTATACCTACAATAATTATATCTGAAACACTTAAGAAAAAACTGACTGGAAGTTACACTAAGAACGTTTTAACGCAAACTATTAATATATTATCACACATCACCTTTTTGGAAAATCAACATTATCGAAACTAATTTGTCGTCGAGCCCTCATCTTGGCGGCTTCTTCGAATGAAGGCATCGAGTTAGACTTGAAAAGCCCGAGGCTCGCCTTGTCAAGCGAACTCATTCCGCTGCTGCTGTTGGAATTCGAGTCTATATTCACTAATTTGTCTTGTAGTACGTTTTTGGCGCCGGATTTGGGTTGTTCCAATTTTGTTGTGCTGCTAAAGGTGTTTTCCTTAATTTGCGATGTAAAAGTGCTTGTAGCGGTTTGTCGTGCCCTAATCTGTTGATATGCGGTTGCAGATATGTACCCAGATACTTTGCTGTTCACGTCGTTAGCTAATTTCATTACTTCTTCCTGGAGACACTCTTCTACGGTGCGCCCTTGGATGATCGCGAACACGTATTGCCGAGCGATTCTGGAAGAACACAACTCAATCTTTCAAAAAATTCATAAGGACAAATACTTTTTTTTTCTTGTTCTGAGAATGAATGATGTGATGAGCTAGTCGTTCACCTGATGTAAAGCGACACTGCTGCCCATAACAGTTGCAGTGTCACTCGGAACTTTAAAATAATAAAGTTTTGCGTGACACTGCACTGCGGAAGTCATCCTGAGACGTCACAGTCTAGTAATCAGATTACTAGACTATGAAATCAGGTCATAAAGTCTCATTTGCCCAGTAATTTCACTAGCTACAATGCCCTTCAAACTGGAACACAGTAGTGTTTGCACACTACTGCTTGGCGGCAGAATAACTGGCAAAGCGGTGGTACCTACCTAGACGACCTTTGCAGAAAAGTCCTACCACCTAGTAAAATAACTGAATTATATCATGATAAAAAATATTCTATATCCTTCCCCGGAATTCCACTAGCTCTGTACCTTTCATTAAGATTGATTCAGTTGTGATAAAGTAATCAACGTATAGAGTAACATTCTAAACACACTTCACACTATCACAAACATCACATCACATTACACTACTAATGCAAAAGTTTATGTGGTGTGTTTGTTTCGTCTTCACGTCGCAGCAGCTAAACGGTTTTGAACAAAAATTGGGATTAAAAATAGCTCATACGCTGGTTTAGCACATTGGATACTTTTGATCCACGGATGAAACCGCGGGCAGCTAGTAATACATGTGTGTAGATTCGCTAGAGAGCCATTAGGAATTATTTACTTACTTTAGCAGGAAATCAGAAGTGGACAAGTTAGTAGATTCAAGTTTCGCCGCGTGCGTCGGTAGGGTCACAAGCTTTTTGGTCAAACGTGCGAGAGTCGAGGCCTTCTCGCGGAACCCGGGGGAAGACATGCGCCAGCCGTGGACTCTCAGCGCTTCTGATACTGCCCATAGAAGTTTCTAGAATACAATGTTTTGAAAACAATGTAAAATACAAAGTTGTGCCATGTAGTACTATTTTCAACCTTGTTAGGGAAGGCTGAAGGCTCTAGCGATCCCTGTAAGTATTAGTAGGCATAATTAAATGTGAAGACAATTATTATATAGTTATATATAGTTTATAGTAAAGTTTCAATTGAAGTTTCATCATAATTCAACCCGTTAAACATTGGAACTTGAAACCTATTTTAATTTTAAGGCCAGTTGAAAATCTATTTAATGTGGTGGCAAAACTTTTTTTGGTTCACGTTTGTTCTTAGGCCTTTTAGGACTCCTTTAAGATGGATGGATAAACTCTTTATTGAAACACCACATCACAAATCATTAAAAACATCAAAATTCAGCCTAGGTTCGAGAAGCTTTGAAAAGTTACATAGAAAAAAAGAGTGAAAAGTTACTTTACTAGTGCTAAGACAACTAGTGTATGTTCAAAAATGCTGCTTTAGTCGCAGAAGCATAATGCTCGCACTAAACTTCGCATTTCATTCCAGTTTCATTTCTACTAAGGCTCAATTCAGACAGAGCAGCAAAATGCTCACAGCATTTTGCTGCTCTGATAGAAAAGAAAAAAATAGAATAGATTAAGGTTGATATTCATATAGCACATAAAAATATGTGCTATATGAATATCAACCTTAATCTATTTAGACAAAGCTGAAAATAGTATGCAATATTAAAATAGCTAAGATTTTAATGTTGCATACTATTTTCAGCTTTGTCTAAATGAAATAAGGTTGATATTCCGATAGCACTTAAAAACTGCTCGAGCATTTTGCTGCTCTGTCTGAATTGACCCTAAGACTTAACAATAAAAAAGAAAATCTAGACTTGCATAAACAAATATTAAATCCTGCATATAAGTTAAGCGTTGACCGAGGCAATATACAATCTGTACAGCATCAGTAATGCATACAAATACGTTCTGCGCAAGTCACGTGGCTCTTCAGCCGAGGCTCAATTCACTTTACACCCCCACATAAAAATGCCGGAAAATGTCCACTGCTGGATATAGGCCTCCCCCATAAAACGCCACTTTGGACGCTTATCATAAAGGAGGTTTGCCATAATCACCACACTTGGAAAGCGGCTCACAGAAGTTTGAGAAATACCGGCTCAATTACCAGCTACCACAAATCAAATCAAAGTGTTTTATTGCAAATAGCATAATATTCATAGCACAAGCACAAGTCAAATAACAGATTATACACAGATTGTATAATATACTAGCGACTCGCCCCGGCTTCGCACGGGTATAATAGTTTTCGCAGCGCACGCGATGTAAAGAATATTTTAGGTGATTTTTTTACACCTTGGGTCACATTATTGGAGTTTTAGTAAGGATCCCTAATTTTTTCAAAATTGAATATAGCCTATGTCACCCGGGGATAGTGTAACTTCCCAACAGTGAAAGAATTTTTCAAATCAGTTCAGTAGTTTCGGAGCTTATTTAATGTAAACAAACAAACAATTAAATGTTTCCTCTTTATAATATTGGTATAGACTAATACCAGCTACTAACCTTCTTATGATGCTCATTAAGTTCCCCTAATCTCCTCCCGGTATAAACTTCCGAAGCACGTCGACTAAACGATATTGACTGCGCAGATCTACTAGCATCCCCTCCAAAAGACAAACTCTTTGCTATTTTACTTCTACTAGTTTCAGGCTGCTCATCAAGTGCATCAAGCTTTCGTTTGAACTGATCACTTGTAGATCCATCCGAGCTTTTAGTTTCAGCAGGCCTGTCCGGTGATCCAAACAATGCTCGTTTAGTCTTCATTGCATGGAGTGGAACTGAAGTGCAAGTTGCTGGTACAGTCTTTCTGTTCTCTGGACTAATGAATAGGGCTCGTCTCAAGGTCTCCCGCGAGGGCTGTGATCTGGTCATTTTCTCTGGATCCATCAGCAGCCTCCTCATAGCTTTCTTTTTGCTGGAACCCCCGGAGCGAGTTTTGGGAGTTTTTGCGGGCGTTTTCTTCCCTGGTGTTTTGCGGGTAGGTGTTTTTTTGCCGGGTGTGCGTCGCAATCGGGGACTCCTCCTCTCAGCGGAGTTTATTAGCTTTCTGTGCGGGAAGTAACTTGAAAAATTGTTTGTATGAGATTAGTGTGAAAAGTAAAATGCCAACTCCTTGTTTCTCATATGTTTGTTAAAGTTAAACTCATGTCAACTTAAAAAAACTGAACGTTCATTGGTTGAAGACAGCCGATGATCAACAGGCAACCAATGAGCGTTCCGCATTTTAAACCAGGGGTAAGAATACAATAGTAAGTATTACGAAGTATTTAGGCAGATCAAGATATTGTATCAAAAATAGGAAGCAAATCACTTTTGTTCATCATCAACAGCCTAAAGACGTCCACTGCTGCACATAGGCCTCCCCCAGAGAGCGCCGCTTTGAGCGGCTGCTCGCCTCCTGCATCCATCGGCTCCCCGCGGCTTTCACCAGATCTGCATCGTTGGGGTTAGTAGCCGGGCATCTGCCGGGATTCTTAGCACCCCTTGCTCCCGTGGCCGCTACCATAGCTACGGGATAGCAGAGTGCTTGTCATGGGGGGGGGGGGGGGGGGGGTGATTTCCATGATCACCACGCTTGGTAGGCAGTAGATGAACATCTCGAACATCTTTCTGTGTGGTTTATATGACCACCCCATCCCATGCCGTCGAAAGCGGCAAAGGGAATATCCAGTGAATGGGTCGCAGCATTCTCCTCGGTGTAGATGTTCACTTTTGTATATCTCCATTCAAATTGTTTAGTAAAATAGTACAACCACAGACATTCACCCATACAATAACAAAATGCACTTACACTTAACAGGTACCTTTTAAACAAATACAAACAGATACTTACTTCTTGTCAATTAGTACCATTTTGGCGGTAGACGTTTGTGCTTTCTCATTGATGGTGGCTGCGCTGCAGAAGGCCTGCCGTCTTCGCGCCAAGTGTGACAACCGACGCCCAGGGGATTTAGCTTGTGCCATTCTAGAAATACAAAAAAAAACATAATTAGAACACAACCACACTATCACATCACACTAATATTATTAGGACGAAAGTGTGTATGCTTGTTTCTTTTTACAGCAGAATGGATTTGGATGAAATTTGGAATAGAGATAGGTTATAATTATACTGGACTAGCTAACACATACTTCATCATCATCATCATCATCATCATCATCATTAACAGCCTGAAGACGTCCACTGCTGAACATAGGCCTCCCCCAGAGCGCACCACCTTGATTGGCTGCTCGCCTCCTGCATCCATCGGCTCCCCGCGGCTTTCACCAGATCGTCGGTCCACCGAGTGGGAGGCCGGCCTACGCTGCGTCTTCCGGTTCGTGGTCGCCACTCGAGAACCTTTCTTCCCCATCGGTTGTCAGTTCTACGAGCGATGTGGCCTGGCCATTGCCATTTCAACTTGCTAATTCTAAGAGCTATATCGGTCACTTTAGTTCTCCTGCGGATCTCCTCGTTCCGGAGCTTATCTCGCAGGGAAACACCGAGCATAGCTCTCGCCATAGCGCGCTGCGCGACTTTGAGCTTACTAATGAGGTCAACAGTAAGAGACCATGTCTCAGTTCCATAAGTCATCACTGGCAACACACACTGATTGAAAACTTTCGTTTTCAGGCTCTGTGGTATTTTGGACGAAAAAAACACATACTTACGCTACTTAATATCTGCGGATGAAACCACGGGGCGCAGCTAGAAAGATCTAAAACATGATTTACGAAACGATCTAGTCTAGACCTCTGCCTAACTAAAAGGATTTTTAATTGGTGCGACAGCCCACTGCAAAAATACCTACGGTGTACCTACGTCATCGGGTACCCCAATAGGCTATCTTTAAATCATTAACCGACTTAAACATGTAAAAAAAACAGGTCTGCCAGTTCCGATCCTGCCGGGTCATGGAAATAATCCACCTGCACCAACTTCAAATGCCTTGAATACTAAGTTTTGCCAAGTTTAGACCAAGGACAGACCTTTTAATCTATTATCAGGGGCATCTTGGCTATATTATTGGGTGAAGGTTTCATTGAGATATTCGCTGAGGTAGGTAAAGGGTGTAAAGGGTGTGAAGGGCACATTCTTAGGGGTCTGCCAGGTACTTTTGGCGCAGTGACAGACCAATTTCTTTTTACATTATTAATCAATCGTTAACTGCTGCCAGCATTTTCATTCGAGTACCATATGACGTAATTTTGTAAGAAAAAAAAGTCAAAAAATTTCAATTATTTCCATGACCCGGCAGCATCGGCACTGGCAGACCCGATTTTTTTACATATTTTGATGTTGTATAACGATCTAAAGATAGCCTATTGGGGTACCGGCGGGGTAATTACGTAAAATTTGCAACAGCAATGCGACAGCAGTAGCAAAGCAACAGCAGTAGCGAAGCATACATCCTCGACAACACTAATGATGTATGACAGCAATCACCGCGAGATTTACGCCCGTCGCAAACCTGTTGCGAGTTAGGTAATAAGGGAGCCGATGACGTAGGTATTTGTGCAGTGGGCTCTCGCACCAAAAGTAGGTACTTATTGAAAACCAAATGGCCAGCATGTAGCCCTGCCGAGGCACGAAGTGACCAGCGTAGTACATGGTAGTACCCACACGCACGAGGCGACCGTGCCTAGCCAGGGTTCTTTTGTTTTGTCCCTCACTGTACCAGTATCAACACTAATGATCTTGAGTGGCAGGTTTGTAGATCCAACCATTCAATTAAGTTACGGCCTATATAAATCACGCGCCTCTCAGAGTATCCAATTATCAATAATACAATCCTTATTTCACATTTCGCATAGCATAGTCGTTATTTTAAAGTACTTACTTTAGACGGAGCGCTTTACGTTTGCTTGCGCTGCTTGGAGACTGGAAGCCTCCAGAGTATATGTTTACACTTGTGTCAGTTTCTGCACCAACATATCTTTCTCCATACCGTAAGGACAATAGTTCAAATTTTTCAGAGTATTTTGTCATATTATAACTGAAAGGACACATTAAGATTAATTTAATATATAAACACTTGTTCATGTAAAGCTTTTTTTTTTACAGTTTGGAAAATTTCAGTATTTATTATCACAACTTAAAACATAAAATTACTAAACTAGGCCTAAAAACTAAACAATAAAATACAAAATACAATTACAAAAACTAAATTAAATGTAAAGCTAAATATGTTGTAAAATATATGCTAAGGTAGAGGAATTGTCTTCCATATATCCTAAGCTTGAATTCAAGCAACAATATAACCATGATCATGAGATAGATAGATAGATCTATGTTCAAGGCCCCCAGGCCATATTATCTAGTGTCCCCCCTGGGTGGAGCATAGCAGAATGTTGAAAAATTTTGAAGGCACCTACATAGCACCTACCCTCATAGTGAAAAACACAGGAACTCAACGTTTTTGGCAAAATTGAGTGAAATACGTATTCGGAATCGCCAAAAAGTAATCTATATTCTGGTCTTTCTCACATATCAAAATTCCACCTGGAACCCAAAAACTCAGGAAGTAAGCAACTCCGACTACTCTCGACTACTCACAACTTTTGTGTTCATGTTTTTTTCGAAAACATGTTTTACCTACTTCCTGCATTTTTCATAAGGATGGCAGTACTCTTGAGCTTCATGTTGAAAACCATAGCATGGCGGTACATAGGCATTTTCTGGTTACCTAGCTAGCAAATGCTTAAGTTAATCTGGAGCTAAGCACCTAACAGTATGTTTAAGCAGCCTCAAATCCAAATAATTTATTTATAACCCCAAAGTTACATGTCTCAGTTGCAAGCCTTCCTGTTTCACATAAAGTGGGGTGCCACATTAAACTATATACTTCCTAACACCATCATGTGATATGTAGGCAAACACTACCCTGCCTTACATGAAAAATAATGTGTTTTTATTATATTTAGAATTTTACAAGTAACAATTAAAGTATAAAACTACTTACTAATAAAGACAAATATGTTTAGGAAGCAATACATCAGATATTATAAAAATAGAAGTATGGTGAAGTGAAGGGGGATGTGCCCAGAATGCTGGGTGCATTGTAATGCTGTATGGTAATGCTGATTAATCAATTGATTAAAAATAATGATATTGTCACTACAAGACCTTGAGTGTTGTTTGCTTGCCTGATTTTATGTTTTTTTTTTTTTTTTTTTATGTAATTAAATGACGTGACGAGCTAGTCGTATAAAATGTACTCACTATACATCATAATGCCTGCATTTCAGTATGTCAGGCCATGCAGTTTCCGTAGCTTCTATTTCTGTGCACATTTTCAAATCAATTGTTTTGTCGGTTGTACTAGTTTCTAATTCTTGTTCGGAACCGTTCAGTCTTTGTTTGGATGTGGAACATTTTGATTGATCCATACTCGTACCAGCTTTCGCAGAAAACACTTCAATGTTATCCTGTGTCACATCTGGTATTTCTATAAACGATACTCTCTTTGTTGGTGTCATGGAATTTGTTTCTTCAGAAACACTGAGCTTAGCATTTTCATTGAAAAGTGGCAGGTGGTTATGGTATTTTTTTAGCATTTCGGTAACATTAGTCTTTAGTATTGTCACCGATGGTGGTGGTAAAACACCTTGCAGTGTTTCCTGTGGGATTTAAACAGGTTTAATGGTAATGTGGTAAGCCAAAGGACTGTATTTTTATTATTAGCCATGATTGTCCCACTGCTGGGCAAAGGCCTCCCTTCCCTCCTTCCAGTCTTCTCTATTAAGGACTGTATAGTGCTTTTTATATATTTATGGTATGAGAAGCAAACTAGGTATTGGCTAGCCTGATGGTAAGTAGTCATGGCCAGTTAGCCACTAATAGACATTGGCAACACCAGATGTACCATTTATGTGTTGTCAACCTTTAAGGAATCCACTAAGTATTCATTCTTCTCAAAATACTAATTTAACATCAAGAGTACACAGATTCATTTCCATTTAGGCCTAGTAGTATGAGCCAAATGCTTTAATTTTAAACCATATTGGCAATGCACACATTTTGTTAAAGTTTAACACTAGTTAAACAGTAAAATAATTAGGAACTTTTGTACTTAAGTATAACTATTTTTTGTTTGGAAATATACACATTTGCTTTATTTGCTTTGCTTGGCAGTGTTACAGACAAACCATAACCATGGAACAAGTAAGAGTGGAATGCCAATACACCAAGAAAACAGTGTAGATCAGAAATATGCCAAAAACCGTTTAAACCCTAGATGGCGCTGCAAAATGAGTGGGCTATAAGTTGAGTATAGATCAGAAATATTATGGCAAAAACTGTTTTGTTTTTTTTGTTTTACTGTGTTGGCTATAAGTTGTCACTAAAATGCTGCAATAGTAACTGTTATCTTATTCTGTGGTTTTGTTCATCTAAACTATGTTTCGATACTCCTAACGCCATTTTAATGATCACCTTGGAATGAATGAAAGTGTCTACGCTGTTTTCTTGGTGTATTGGCATTCCTCTCCTCGTTGTTCCATACCAGAACTTCCTGAGGTATTTAGCGCTGGCTGGCTAATGTCTGTATTTTGATAAGTGCACTGTTTTTATTTGAGATAAAACTTACCTCAACCTTCCTAACTTTCCTCTTATCATATGTTTCATAGTCTTTCAGAAAACTCCAAAATGGCTCACAATCAGGACCTGCTTCCACTTCATCATCTCCATTATCAGAGAACATGTCTGGAGACCTCACTCCACTGTCAAAAGATGCTTCAAAAGAGGAATGACTCTGATCCAAGTTCCATTTAGTAGTGCTTGCATCATCATTTATCGTACACTGTTTTTTTACAATAAACTCTTCATATTGAGAGTCCCCTGTACTCTCAGATGTCTTGTCCACTCTATTCATTTCATATGCATTAGTTTCTTCAGATAAATCACTGTACTTCTGATCATAACTTTTATGATCAGACTCTAACTCTGTATGTTCACTGCTACTAGGTTCTGGTTCTACTTGGTCAACAAATTTTTCATCTAATTCTAGTTTGTTAGAGCTCATGGCTGAGATAGGGTCTACAATAGGCTTAAGCTTCTGTACATGCTTGAGTGTGCCATTGAATGAGAGTTCCCTAATGGGGAGTTTGAAGACACTCTCGCCGTGTCTCACGTCTCTGAACAATGGCACACTATCCACTGCATTGTTACTGTTCTCCATAGTAGAGGTTATGAATATGGGTTGTTTAAAACTCTCTCGTTTGGTCTCTTCGGAGGAAACCTGCACGTCTGTTGGGTCCGACTTGTCCGTCAATAAACTGTGCTCGTTCGTGATGGAAGAATTTTCATGTAGCGAAGCCGCGGGGGACGTACATGAAGAATCAACTTTGACAAACTGTGTATCAAGGCTTTTATCAATGTTATTATCGCTAGCAGTACTTTGCTTTAAATTGTAACCAGATTCAGTTATATCACGTTTTTTACCGTTTCTCTGTGCAGTAGACAAGTCCAAGTTACCTCGGCTATTGGAACTTTCAGAGTCCGAATTACTTGAAGACGAAGATTCGCTAGCTTCAGGATCCCCGTTATCTTCTACCTTACTATCAGCAACGTTAAAACTTCTCATGTAACGTTCATACAAAGAAAAACTATCGCTCATTGACTGACAATTTGAGTCTTCAAGGGATTCCATGGCCACTTCATTTTATGAACAATTTGTCGATTATGAACTGTCTCATGACAAAAACATATACCCGTTTTTTTACAATGTGAACTGAAATCTTAGAAATTTATATTTATAGTGAACATGCGACAGATATTCTAAAAACAATAGTAAAACACCACTACACACAAGGCGCATTAACGCTCCGCCATTTTTGACAAAAACTCAAAAACAAAGAGTAATAGGAATAGGAGGTTTCAGACAGCCAAATTTAAAAAAAAATTAGTTCCTAAAAATCCGTCAGATGGCGCTGACGAGACATGGTTGAGAATCACAGACCTACCACAACTGTGTTCAGAATATGTATGCCACAGATTAGAGAAAAAACAATACTGTGATTTATGCATGGACCATAAACAGGTGACAGTGTGACCATCTGTACATTGCAGAGTTTTTTTATTGCAAATAGGTCAGCGTTTGGCCACATCTCACCTGATGGTAAGTGTAGATGAAACCTAAGGTGGGACACGCTTACCCAGAAGATACCTATTCACACTGCTCTTGAATACGCCTAGATTGTATGTGGAAGGGAAAACTGTCTGCCCTAAATAGGCTAAAAATCTGCCCACACTTTGAAATCTTTCTGAAATATGCCTCCTCTTTTATAATACTAATAATATAAAGGAAATGATAGAAATATTTTTCATTGGTGTTTACTTATATTTATTTTAAAATATCAAGCAATTATTAAATAGGAACCCAAAACTAATGTAGAAATGATCAAAAAAGGAGGAAAATTATCATTAATCACCGAATCAATATTAGATTTATAGTTTTATATTTTCAAAAACACAAACTTAAATAACATATAATAATATACTGAACTATACTAGACCTAAAAACTAAACTATACCTAAAAACTTTAATTTAACATTAGATTTATATTCCTCTTTTCTTCATAATACATGGATTTTACAATCATATTTTTTCTAATCATGTCTTTACTTGGGGCGTGAGGGTGAAACCAGCTTGTAATTTGCTAGTAAATAAAATAAACCATTTAATCATAGAGTTCAACGAATCCCAGAATAAGGACTAAGGTAAGTAGGTAATACCTACCTACCAGAGGCCCGCCTTCGCTGCGTTTTCTGGTTCATGGTCGCCACTCGAGAACCTTTCTACCCCATCGGTTGTCAGTTCTACGAGCGATGTGGCCTGCCCATTGCCATTTCAACTTGCTAATTATAAGAGCTATATCGGTCACTTAAGTTCTCCTGGGTAGTAACAATGATTCCAACCAAATATCAAAGTCAATGAATTAATTTAGTAGCTATATTTCTGAATTTTACTTCAAAATAATAAAAAAACCTAAATCTGTCAGAGTTTTTAAATAGCCACTGCCACATTGACACCGTGGCTCTTTGTGCCACAATGTAAATGTGAAGGGCAAATCTGCCAAAATGGCAGAAATCTGCCAAAAATTGTCACGCTGGTGAGTGAAGTGAGTGCACACTGCACTATGACAGAGAGCAAAGCCACCTCACAACAAAAAAAAGCCATATCTCAGTAGCGCCACCTAACTTTGGATGTAGAACTACGTGCCATCCAGCTGTCAGAAAATCCCCTATTGAATACCTATTCCTCAAAAACTAAAAATCGCAGAACTCTCACGAGTAGAACAGTAGTATATGACGTCATTCATGGACAACAAGGAGAGCGCTATACATTCGTTACTAAGCAACACAAAGACGAACGTAATGTCTTTGGTTCTTGTCACCGTTACCAGGTTTTTTATTTGGCTTCGTTTGATCTAAGCCAAACAGGTTACCAATTTTTTGAAATTGTTGTTTTTTGTGAAAAAATCCTTTTTAAATGGTGATCTAGGTAATCAATATTTGAGAAATAATGTGTGTATAGTGGGTGGTTGCAGCATTTTAAGCAACAGAAGTCGCACTGAGGCGTAAATATGAAGGAATAACATTTCACAAGTAAGTAGCCATTATTTTGTCTATTTTCCCTTTTTAGAAGTGTTTATTGTGAAAAATATAAATACAGCGTTACATTTCATGTAATAACAAGTCCTCAGCTAAACAGAAAAACAGCTAAATGATTAATTAATAGATAAAATAACCATACCTAACCAAAAAATTTCCTTGTCAAGGTACTGCCAGTTTATGCTTTTTAATTTCCCATAAAACCAGCTAGGTACCATGTTGATTTGCAAATGTTTATAAGTCGGAAAAAATCCTTTTGTAGGTATATTAGCTAATTATTTGCTTGATTTAACTTAGTAAAATATATCATTTTATATTTAGGGTCAGGTAGGGTAAGTGAAACATACTTGTACATCTATCTACTTTGTGAATTCTACTAGGGAGCTAATTTTTTTTACACATAGAAAGCCTAAATCTGAAATGGCAAACTACGGCAATAAATACTTTTCAAGAAAATAATTTTTGAAAATTCAATTTGCATGAATGAAACATCGCTTCAAAAATGGTTCACGATTTTGACAGAAACGTTCCGATTCAATATTCTGACGGTAGGTTGACATTGGCGTTTGACTATTTTGCAGTTGACTATATTGACAGTTTTGTTTTTATTATCTGTTACCCGCAATCATTATAGGTACCTACTTATATAATAATAGCTGCCAAATATCTATATAGCAATTTATAAGCACAGAATCTCTATCTCTTTCTGTGGGTGCCGTATAAGAGCAGACTAAGGGGCTATCCAGAGAATGGGCATTCTCCTTGGTACATTATTATCTTCTGCAATGACAAGCCACTTGCCAAGCGAGGTGATTATGGCACACCTCCCTATAATCAGCGTCTAAAATGGCGTTTTATGGGCACGCCTGTGTTCAGCACTAGACATTTTTGATGTGAAATACGTGATTTTCGCCCATAGGACATTTACAATGACATTTGTAATATAGTAGGTATTTGATTGATTTTATTACCTGTGTCATCTGTGACTGCAAATAATAACCCTCCATTATGCGCCGTTTCATGCATTACTTTCGTGTAAAAATGTACATAAACATTATTAAATTGCTTTATGGCATCGGCCGACTTGTGTTTTGTAAACTTAAAGATAGCTGATATCTTTTTATTTTATGACCTAGCAGAAAGATTGTGTGACGCGTGTGCTAGAGCATTGAAACCATTTCGCCACATAGCATAGAACTAAACTGCGTGATTTATTGATTACGATAGGGTTTCACTTAGGTACTCCTTCGTTTCACCTACCCCACCTGACCTTACATTTTAGTTTTTACAATAAAGAAACACTGAACTCTGGTAAAACATAATTTCTAGGTATCAAGGTAAATTACTTTATAGATAAAGCTAACAAATCGCCCATTATGTACCCAAAATTTTGGGAGACGTTCTTATTCAGGCGGCACCTCGTGTGGGAGCAAGAAACAACTAGGCGGGCACGCGCATTACATTTCTACTAGTGGGAATTCTGTGCTAAAAATTAACGATGAAATAGTATGTACATTCAGTATAATACACGCATACACGCATACACGTTTTTTTTTTGTAGTATATATTTTATTTAATCCCACGCCCATTCAACTGCGTACAACGTAACGCTAGATGTAGCGCCATTGTGTTTTTGATGTGGTGTGACATTTCGGTTTGCTGTGATTGGCTCGATGGCCACATGGCCAGCCATATTGGCTTTGCTGTCTGTCATTACGTGTTATTTATTTTCATTTTCATAACCTCTCCATCCATTTTATGTTATTTATTTACAGTTTTACAGTTATTTGTTTGCAAAATGTGTTGTGAGAGCTGCGTGTACAACTGTTCATAACGGGACGCTATTTTATGCCATTTTCCGTGCACTGAGAAAGGATTTATTGTGGAAGTGATGATCTGAACGAGAAAATTAAACCAGAGCAGCTTTTGAAGTTTTTGTTTCTCAATAACACTGAAAACGGTTCTTAACGTATATTATCACGTCGCCTAGGTAAGGATGCAGGTAAGTCTTGTAATATTACCAGAGAATTTATAGTGTTTCCCCGTCTATCACGGTCGTAATAATGTTATCATCATTTTTTTTGCCAACCCACCATAATCTCTTCAATAGATACATCAAGCTCGAAGCCACTGCCAGTAGTTACTGTTTGTATCTGACACTATAATACACAAGATATACCCAACAAGGCTTACAAGTTGGCTGTTATAGAATTGGTATGCACATGCCTCATGAATACACCCATGCTATGTTGATGCATATTATTTCATTGATAAATTTTAGAAAACATGAATCCGTATTTTTTTTTTTTTTTTTTTTTTTTTATGTGATTGAATGACGTGACGAGCTAGTCGTTCACCTGATGTTAAGTGACACGGCCGCCCATAACAGTTGCAGTGTATACTTACCATTGTTGACCCCATATATAATATTATGCTGCATAGACATTACATAAAGCTGATATAGTGATGACGCCGCACAACATATAGCAAAAGACTTAAGCATGTCCTGAAAGAATACAGTTTATAAACCCTTACTTAATAATTATAATCAATCACATAATAATTTATGATTTACACCTGATTTCAGATGGAACAGTTACAAATAAGCGGAGTCAGGCCTAGACTTCTACACAAATTAAATGACAAATACATTGTCATCCTTGGAAAGATAATAAAATTAAGGTAAGTTTCACAGCATTTTTGCAATACAAATTAGGTTTATTGTGAGGCAAATATTTGAATCATGACGGGATTTAAACATGCATCCATCCGTCCCAAAATCCTAAGCGAGAACATGCTTTTCTTAAGCTATAGTAATAAGTGAATAAGATCACTTTCAATTACACAAACAAACGCCTTGACCATGTAGCCCCGGTTTACGAATAGGACTACCCCATCTCTTCCCGTGGGTGACATAAGACCCAGCAAAGGAAATATCCAGGGCAGCAGCATTTTCCTTGGTTCTTTAAAATATTATGCGATCACAAAGCCACCTACCAAGCGTGGTGATTATTGGCAAATCCCCCTACCTATGATAAGCGTCCGGAGTGGCGTTTCATGGAGGAGGCCTGTGTTCAGCACTAGATGTCTTCCGGCTGATGATGTATGAATCATACATAATGAATTCATATGGTATGATGTACATAAGCAGACAATTTTATTTAAATACCCACTTGTAAAGATTATACCTTCTTTTATAATTATTGTGTTTGTTATATTTCAGGTGAAAAATTGTGTGAAACACATACCTGCAGTGGTGCAGTATAATAGACAAAAGGCACGGATAATATTTGACTAAGGAGTTTTATATTGCCTGCGATGCAACAGCACAGCTTTGGACAAAATACAAAAGGTGGCATTGAATTTATGGTATATAATAATAGCTACCTATTTAATATCACATTAAAGATTATTTAAAATATATCAAATGGTCAAATGAATATTGTAATAATTTAAAATATGATAGATTATTGTTATTAAAAATTGTTACAAAATAATTCTTAATTCATAATAATTCATTTATTCTGCGGAATGTACAGTCGACAGGTCTTATATATAAAATTGTCTTAAAGTTAGGGTACATTTACCCGGTAAGGATGTTTGCGGCTTAGGTTAGGTTAGTGTTATTAGAAGTACAATTAGCAATTCTCAAATTTGGTTAGTATTACACATTACATATACATTTTAAGACAGAGTGCAGAGAATACAGATTTTAAATGTCAGTGTACAGATGTTAATTGTTGTTAATCAACAAAACATTATACCACATAGATACTATTTATATAATCATTTGAGCTTGTCATTTAAATGCTGATTTACGTCATCATGAGCCTTGTTTAACAAAAATTGTTTAAGTTTATTTGTAGATTTCAACATTCCGATTTTTGGCATATTTTATTGTTGTAAAATAATAAAAGAAATGTTTTAATAACTAATTTATAGTTTTATTTCTAATTAATTATAATTAGGAAAATGAAAAATAGGTTATAGGCTATAGGTATATATACCTATATATTGTGGCACACCGGCTAAATACATTACACTCCATAGGCCACATGGGCAAAAAACAGAAACGTCACACTTTATTAAAAACCACAGCCTAAGCTGTATGTATGGGAGACGGTCGTCTGATACGTAGTATCCCTTAGTAGTCTGTGTTTAATCCTTACGGTCAATTCAGACAGAGCGGCAAAATGCTCGAGCAGTTTTTAAGTGCTATTGGAATATCAACCTTAATCCATTCAGACAAACCTGGAAATAGTATGCAACATTAAAATAGGTAAGATTTTAATGTTGCATACTATTTTCAGCTTTGTCTAAATGGATTAAGGTTGATATTCTAATAGCACTTAAAAACTGCTCGAGCATTTTGCCGCTCTATGTGAGTATAGGCTAAGCTTGTCACTGTCAGTTATCAGGTTATCAAAGACTATATAATTGAAGTGGTCCTATATAAAAAACTTGATACATTTTTATCAAATTTTACATAGCGTCACATACTGTTTGATTTCAATTTCACCCATTTTTTTTCTCTGTGATTTCACCACAGACACACACACTCACACACACACACACACACCCACACAAAGCACAGTTTCACTAACAAATAGAATTTATAGGATATTGGTTGTTATTGTCGTAAATAAATTAATACTATTGTCTGTTTTTATCCCAGTTTAGTTAGAGTAAGTCACGAAGTACTTTTCTGCATAAATTTCCCTGGAGCAAGTGAAAGGTGCAGGCACGAAAAGGTATATTGACTTATTGTTGAACTTTTGGTTTCGCCTAGTGATCGTTCCCGGCAGCTGTGGGCTACACGCAGCCGTCTTTCGTTACGTACATATCGAAAGGCATACGAGGTTACGAGGCAACTTACAGATTCCTGGTAGGTATTTTTGGACACGATTTGCGATTTACCTCTAAACCAAGAATCTAGGAAACTTTATAACCTATAATTTGATTGCGAGTGGAGCGGTCTGGAATTTGTTCTACAAAAAAGCTTGATTTTTATTGTGTTCATCCACAGTCTACCCACATAGTTTAAAAAAAAAATTAAAAATAATATACTTCGGCCGGTGCCGCATAAGTTTTTATTTATTTAGATACCTTCTTGTAAGTGCAAGTATGGACCTCATTTATATAATTTCATCCACGAATAAAAGAAAAACCAGAGTAACGGTTCAGATCTGTGATTTGATTATTTCTATTTTCTACTACCTATTTGGTTCGGAAAATATGCAGGGTAGTTCATTAAACTAGTTAGCCACCAAAGAACATTACACTCGTCTACTATGCCATAGTTCTTTATAATAATAATGAATTTACCTCATAAGCTTTACTGTTATCTCAATGTGAATTGAGCCATATTGTACAAAATATTCAATCTAGCTACCCTTAAAAATAAGTAAATAGAAGGTAAGTTTCCAAACAACAGCTTCTAAAACCGCATTCTACTTGTTTTGGTATTTTATATGATTTAAGCAAGAAAATTAATAGCTTACCAGTGGAAAGCCACACCAGCACTTTTATGCTGCTTTTCTGATGTGTTGTGGCATGATTTCACTGCGCAATTGTCATTCAAAATAATTTTCTGGGAGCTCTTCACAGATATGACCATGCAAACGTCTGTACATTGCCATATATGGCATCAATTAAACAATGTAAAATTTCGTAGATGTACTGGAGTTCTGGGGTTATAGGTACTTATTCTAAGCAAGCTACCCTTCTTATTCTATATGGGGGTGTACAGACAGACCAACCTGTGTGTAATTGCTCTGCTAAAATTTTAATTTAAGGGTGTCTAAGGGTGTGTACAGATATGGCAAATGTCCGCTGTCCATCCATCTGTCTATCTGTATGTATGTCTGTCTGTCTGTCCGTCTGTCATGAGGCTGGATCTCATGAACTGTGATAGTTAGACAGTGGAAATTTTCACAGATGATGTATTTCTGTTGCCGCTATAACAACAAATACTAAAAAAACAGAACGTGACTTCAAAAATAGAGAAACAAAACTTCCTCCCCATTTTCACCCCTTCAAACCAACCCTGGCAAAAACATTATTGTGGCACGATCATGTTTTCAAAAGTATACACAGATTTTTTTTTCTTATATTACAAACAGGCCCGCATTTGACCGCAATAGTATTGAAATTCAAAAATTACCGAAACCCGTACGTATCTAATTATTTTGTATGTTCTTTACACTTTCCAAATTTCAGTATTATACGGGCAAAACTTTTGAGATTTCCATACAAATTTTAACTACAAAATTTACCCCCTTTAGGAATGATTTTCAAAAACTAAATACTAATAATACTTGTTTTTATGTGCCAAGTTTCAAAACGATAAGTTACGAAGAAACCAACTCACTTGGTGGAGGCCTATATTCAGCAGTGGACGTGTTCAGGCTGATGATGATGAAGTTACGAAATGTAAGTTTTTCATACAAACGTTTTTTACCCTTTTTACCCCCTTAGGGGTTTAATTTTCAAAATTTTCTTAGCACGCGCCTGCGTAATAAAAAGAAGCCCTCCAAACAAGTCTTTACGTCCAGCGGTTTGAGCTGTGCGTTGTCTGTCACCCAATCAGGACAAAGCCTTGTATATAATAGACTTGTTGGCCCGCTCCGGCTTCTAACACGCAAGGGTTAATTAGTTATACGCCTTAGCCCTGTTTATGGGTAAGAGGGAAGCGAAAGGGAAAAAGATAGTGGAAAAGGATGAATGGAGGGGACGACAATAGTCTCAACTATTGTCTTTTTTCCCTTTCCATTCCACTTTCCCTTCGACAGGATGTGTATAAATAAAAAATAATACAAACAAAAAAACTTGTACAGAAATGACATACATGTTTCTTTGTGCAACCCGCACTTGGCTGTTTTAGAAAACAAAAAGTATCCAAAATGTTATGTGTTGTGTTATGTTGTTGTTGTTATGTGTGTTGTTATGTTGTGTTGTGATGTTAATGTGTTGCCTTGTCTACAAGGCAACCTTTGAATAGAGAAGGCAATAAAGGTAATAACTATAATATTAACTAGTTTACCAATCAATATAATGCATCCATAGGACATTGATATTTGTCTCACTGGCCGACCATATCTGCCTATGATTGCACTGACCTCTGCCCTGTGCTGGCTATTATCTATAAGTTAAAGAAGTCAAAATAATGTATTTACAGTCCAACCATCTCTTGGACTCTACTGTGTTGGTTAAAATTATACTGATAAATCTGAATTGAAATATTTGAGTGCTGTGTGGTTTAATATAATTTCACTTGGAAAATACGTTGCTGGTAATGTAGATTTTTTTTACACACATATTAGGCCCAATTTTGAAGGCTTTAGTTGACAGTCTTTAACTTACTAAAAATGTACCCGTCTCTTACATTACCGTCTATTAGACAAGGACAGCAACAGTTTTAGGAGTTTTAGATCTGTCAACTAAAGCCTTTAAAATTGGCCCCATTAATTATGTTAACTTTCACACATTACAAAATAAGCTAGAAAAAAGTAAAACTTGTCGAGAGCTGGTTTTTAAGGGTGTGGTTCTGGTGGTACTACCGACCTTTGCAGCGTCACACTCGCTTAACGCGCCAAGCCGTCAAAAGTGGGAGGTAGCTAAGTGGTAGAGTGCGATTCAAACTCAATGGCGGCTTTGAAGTCTGCGCGAAACGTAGCACAGTAACAAGTATTACATGTGCGCGGGTAGAGGGTGGCAGTGTGTGAGCCTCGGTTGGCCGTTGCTGGGAGAAAAGGATCGAGGAGATACGTTTGAAAAGTAGCGACCGTTCTAGCTAACGCCAGCGAGGCCGGTGTCTGATTGTGTTACACGTGGTGTCCTATAGTATATACCGGCGAAAACTGTACCTCAGCCAGAAGGGCTAGACCGGATCGTAGTTCCTAGCAGAGCTCATATTACGGCTATGATATGATCCTCCGGGTGTCCCAACGCAGGCGGTGAAGATGCAGATGTGTTGGGGGAGAACGAGCTGGTAGGCCATAATTCCTTTAGGTGAAACAAAATTTCTTGCTGTATTATTGTCTAAGGTCAATAACCTTTGAGGCTGATGATGACCGCCCCTTAAGTTATGGAGCGGCGTTACGGAACAACCATAGGCGTGCGCGTCGTTACGTGAATGCCTACGAGGCGCGGAGCGGCGTTACGAGACTCAACAGGTATAGGATTTCCGTCGAGCGGTAGCGAAACTGCTGTACATGCGCAGAGCGCCATCGTGGGAAGCGGCTTGGCGGGAATAATTCCACGTTCTACTTACTTTATATTTCCTTGGTGAGACATAAATCCAATGACGCAGATTTAGATTTCATTAAAATCAGGCCCGAGACTCCTTTAATACTATTCACTATTCCTCATAGTTTCAGATTTGGCCTACCACGCCCTTTTCAAAAATTCACACTATTGTGTACCTATATACGGTCTCGAACACTTAGGATAAGTATGAAAAATAATATATTTGGCACCTTTCAACTCGCTCGCATTTTTGAGATAAATACTTGCGACTATAAAGATTCCTTTCAAAATTTTTGATACAGAACCCTGAAAAACATGTTTTAAAATGGTGTCTCACTAATTGGGGATGGAATTTATATCCGCCTTGATAACATTTACTGTTACCATGCACAGCTAGGCCCCGGCTGCATGTGATTTATCTTTGCGTTTGGACATTGCCCGTCTAAGGCGTGAACTCGGCTCAGTTTCCAACCGTTTATCGTTTGGTTAGCACCTTTAATTTTAGTTTATGTTTACGGAAATATCGGTAAGAAATCATTTTATTTATACTTTCTCTACTGTAATTTAAGGAAGTATTTGCTGATTTGTTTACTGTTGGTAATGACTTTCCTTGGTCATCCATTTTATGGATCTGTTTTACTAAGTCTGAACAACCCACAGCCTCGACGTTGTTAGCTGCAGAGCAAAGAGTACCTAAACGTAACTCTTGCAATTTGTTTGATTCATCTATTTGTCACTTCCGTTAGACGCGTGTACAATACCTAGCCATTGTTGGGTAACTGTTCAATTTGGTATTCGTACGCCTCCCCATATTTGACAATAGTCTCATTAGGAAGGTACATTATGCAGTTGAATTTGCCATAGGGTCTCCCTCGCTCATAGTTTGTTTGAATAGATAATCCAAGTTGTCATGTCATAGATTTTGATCTCTATCTTTCTATAACAAAGTAGTAACACACGTCAATGAGTAATGTCCAACACTACAGTTTATGTTATAGGTAGTCAGTGAAACTACTGACCATTTTTATCCTTTTATCGAGTCCCAGAGTACCGCAGTTCAATGCACAAAGCTTGAAGAGCGCTATCCACCAGATGCAACTAGTATTGATGTCATTCAACCAGAATGTCAGCCTTTCCGCTTGTAATTCCTTCGACTTCCTCTTCTATTTTGGCAATAGCTGCGACCAGTACCTATTTCTAATATGCGTACATTGTATTGCAGATATGGAGCTAGTGTCCTTGGGGATTGAGGCGCTGCAGAACGTAGCGGAACACGCGGCCAGCTACCGGCTCGGTCAGTCTGTGCTGAGGCAACTGGACCGTACTCTTTGGGTGGTGGAAAAATGCGCACGCTGGGCCGTGCCACCTCCACGTAAGTCTATATTTTGTTAGCAATACATATAATATCCAATAGTAGACAAGGAGTTGTGGTGTCAACATAGGTAACCAGCCTATTTTAACTGACTACTGTGGACACAGGCATATTCTAATGCTCGCCACTCAGCCCAATCTTCGGCCTACTCATCCAGCTGCTGCCAGCTATACTTTGCGTATACCGTCGCTTCATCTGGTTGGATGACTATACTGCTGAACATAGGCCTTCTCTAGAAACCGCCACTTTGGACGCTTATCATAGGGGGCTTGCAATAGTCGCCAGGCTTGGCGGGCCTCTTGGTGATCGCAGAAGATTTTAATGTACCGAGGAGAATGCTGATGCCCATTCCCTTAGAGATGGGGGATATAATAGCTGAACAGTTTTGCCGTTTACAAGTATGTACAAACATGCATTTCATTCGTTCGTCCATTCATATGCGCTTGCGCATTCGTCCTAACAAATAACCACTTTCCAGTGGACCAAGACGAGCGGCCACAACCAGAGCTGGTCCGGCCGTTGCCATGGGTGTTCTTTCTCATGATGCTTATTGTTCTCCGGGTGTCCAGGGAGTTCATATCGCTCGCCAACCTCATCATGGGAAAACCGCCTTTGAGATCTGCTGATGTTGTAAGTATTTCGAGAAATAGATTTTTCCTATGTCAATCACTTATTTCTTTAACCAAACATGTATACACGGTGGAATTTAATTGGTTCTTTTCCTTAAATGTATGTACTCAGCCCATGCTATAGAATAATTTTACAAGGTGCAATTAAAAAAAAATTAAAAAATTAATGCCTCTTTACATAACTGGATAACAGCCGAAATGTCTATTTAACGCTACACACAGCACGGGCACCGGCTGAGCGCTAATAAAGACTTCCAATTTTCCCTTCATACTTTATCGAGCTTAGGACCGCCAGAATTACTTACCTACTAAGAAAATCAGCTACGAACAAAAGGGTACGGCAGGAACTTGTGGATCCCTGATGCCATGTGCTCGTAAAGTGTCCAAGTGCTGTGGCTGTGCGTACATCCGCCTAGCCTCTGCTAAGTTGTACCTTGACAGCGTATAAAAACGCACCATGTCCAACCACTCAACATTTGAATAATTGTAATGTCGATCCATTGTTCAAAATCGCGATGCGCGCGCATAAACGGGACACAAGTTGTGCCCCTAGAAGTTTTTGACCAACTGACCTATTTTCTGGTAGACTGGTACTTGTTTTCGGAAGCGGCCCGCGCGCATATCCGCTGCACAAAAGAAAGAGGTGGGGTATTCTTTTTGTGCTATTGGTCACCGCGGGCGGCGCCGGCGCGGCGGTCGCTGTTTGAACCAGTATTCGGTCGGGCGTTTTATTACGTTGTACTATTATCTATCTATTCCGTGCTTTTGTTCAATGTCGCAGGGCTTTTCTTTAGAATTTGAATTCGCAATAATTTGATAATATCTAGATTTAAGTTTTAAATCCATAGTTTTAGTTATATAGGAGCGTTCTATAGCATGGACTGAGTATGTACATTGAAGGAAAAGAACCAATTAAATTCCACCGTGTATATCACTTAGATTTATACCGGCTGACTGGTTGAACGGTGTAAATACTCAAGGACATGATAATTATCAACATGGCAAACTACAAAGAAAAGCTTATTAATGTGCTAAAACTTGTGGACACAGTACAGAAAGACGAGAGGTAACTCCCTTCCTAATCTGTGGTGCGGACGACTGCTTCCACGCGCGCAGCGTCAGTGACCACACTTATTGTTTTTCCGAGATAATTCGGTCAAATTTTTTTACTTGTTTCGAACTAGAATCGAGTTCTGAGAGTTCTGAGCAGCACCCTCCATCAATATGTTTGCTGTTACCAGACAGCCTGTATAGATCGTGGCGCTCTAACTTAGTATGTTTCCATATCTTGGGAATCAGGAATTACAAAAGTCGTGAAAAACTTCACAACACCCAATTAAATTGCTTATTCTGTGAAACAAAATGTTTAGTTGCTCACAAACAACTTCTGGTCGTGATTGGAATTCTATAATCTATACATATTTTAAATCGGTCGGTATTCAAAAGATCCGAATCTGAATAAATATTGGGCGATGTGTATGTACTTAATCATCGCTTTACCAATTCGTTTAACAAGATTATTAGACAAACAAATTGTTTGTCTAATAATCTTGGTCACAGATTATATAATAAACACTATACTAGCTTGGTAAACGAACGTTTGAAACAATTGGTTTTAGTAGTAAGATAAAGACAGTGAAGCATTATTAAACCGCTTTAAAAATCTTATCAACTGAAGTGTTATTATTTAAATGACTTATTAACATATCTGGTTATACCTATATTTTATTCGGTTGTAGGTAATGTTTATCCAAAGCAAACGTCGCTATCTCCGCACGCTAAAGTACCAGGGTAACAGAATGATGAGAGCGCGCACGTCCACACAAACCAAGCAGCCCTGGTACAGCGGGCTGCTGTCACTCTTCGAGCTGACGATGTGCTTTCGGCGGCAATCGCTGAACTACGGGAACAATAATACTGCACAGGCCACCAATAACGATGAGGTCGTGGTAAGTACATAAATAATAAATAATAATAATAAATATGTGTGGACATTTCACACAGCGCCATCTAGCCCCAAACTAAGCATTATAGCTTGTACTATGGGAACCAGACAACTGATACAATACTTATATACTTTTTGTTTGTAAATACATACATAGAATACAATATGACACCCAGACAAAGAACAAACACCTATGTTCATCACACAAATCTTTGTCCCGGGTGGGAATCGAACCCACAGCCTACAGTTCAGAAGGCAGAGCTACTACCAACTGAGCTATCAGGCCAGTCCATTAAGCAACTGTTCATTCATTCTCGTTAACCCGTTCATTCATTCACTCTAAATTGCTCATTTGTGCTATCTAACTCTTAGCGTATAGACTGAAAGCATAGAGAGATCATCAAAACGATATTATATTTGTACTACTCACACGTATCCCTACGTCAGTGGCGAAGAAAAGAAACAAATATATAGTAATTAGCTACGCTTGCCAAAGCACCGTACCATTTTTTCGACTCGAGTCTACTGTTTTTTCTATACAAATCTGTCAGACTCATTCACATCAAAGTGTCCACTTCATATAAAAAGTGTCCAAAAAAGTGTTACGCTTGACACATAATGAAGTTCTCTCTATGCTTTAGTCTATACTCTAAGATCTAACTCGTCCATTAATTCTTTCTAACTAGTTCATTCATCATTTTTATCTCGTTCATTCATTCTTTCGAACTCGTCCATTCAATATTTCTAACTCGTCCATTCATTTTTTCTAAATTATTCGTTCATTATTTTTATCTCGTTCATTCATTGTTTTAAACTCGTTCATTCAATCAAGTAGTTTAGCGACCAAAGCTATCGTACGTTATCGGTGTTTGCTTGCAGTTCGTTTGAGATCCAATTACCATTCTCTCTGATTCCGTTGATTTAGTTAGCAAAGCATGTTTTTAGCTAACTACTGCAACTACCGCGGCGTTAAAAAAGACCAACCATCTCGTCCTGCGGGTGCCGTAAGAACCGGCTGAGGGAATATCCAGGAATGGGCAGCAGCATTCTCCTCAGTTTGCATTACAATAATCTACTGCGATCACCAAGGCACCCAAGCATGGTGATTATGGCATGGCAACCCCCCTTAACGGGGGGAGGCCTCTGTACAGCACTGGAGACAAAAGGCTGACTGATAATCTCTGGATTTGTCATCACCAGGTCTCAGTTCATAATCATATCATTTGATGAGGTATCACGGAGGATAAACGAAACAAAAAAGTCCTTCACGATTAGTGAGAATAATTCATCTGTTCTTGAATAGTCCTGGCAGTTGTGTTTGGGATTGATTTCTCATTTCGCTAATTTTTTACCATTGGATATACACGCGATATGAGTATGTGACTCAATTCATCTCATCACGTGAGAAGGTCAGTCATTAACTCGACCTACGGCGTCCGGTCAAGTGTATCAAGATGAAGTTTAAATAAGTGATTTAATTGCATGAAAGAAACGAAAAAAACACATGCAAATATGTGAAGAACATATATAAGGGGGGAGGGTGCAATAATCACCACTATTGGCAGGCATCTTGGTGATCGCAGTAGACTATAATGGAGACTGGGGAGAATTCTGCTGCCCATTCCCTGGATAATGCCTATGCTGACTCTTACGGCGCCCACGGGAAGAGATGTGGTGGTCCTATTGTTACACCGCCGCCGCAGGGACCACACGGCATGGTACTTTGACATACGAACATTTCAATCGAGGATCATAACTGTTAAACATACTTAATATCTACATGATTCAATCCTGTTCCAGTGTTCCAGAACAGTTTCAGTAAGTTCGTCATATTATTTAGAATTTACATCGATTCATATAAAAAGACCCCGGCTGGCCAAGGGAATGCCCAGGGAATGGGCAGCAGTATTCTCCTTAGCTTTCATTATTATCCACTGACCCACCAAGCCGCCTGCCAAGCGTGGTGATTATGGCAAATTCCCCCCAAAGTGGCGTTTTGAGGGGGAGGTCTATGTTCAGCAGTGGACGTCTTCCGGCTGTTGAAGTGATATCAAAAAGACGCAAAACTAATCTATTATCGTAACATTCTCGTAATCGGTTGACCATGTCAATATCACGCTACTTTTACCATTGTTTTTTTACATTGAGCCGATCATGAGCACGAAAGATAAGTGAAACAGACAACAGTAACTCGTGTTACGACATTTCATACGATCTGATTGAGACCATAAAATAATTTACAGTTATGTAGGTACCTACATCAAATTTAAATCTCCAATCCATTGAGTTTTTTTTTCTTATTATGTTGGCTCTTGGCTCCCCACATAGTGTATTGTAATTTTTATAGTGTTATAGAATTTTTCACGTAATGTCAAGTATTAGTCACAGTCTGGGTAGGTAGTCATAGTCCAGTCTAAGTCATGCCCTAGTAAAGTGGTGGCAACTTTACTAGAAGCTTCTACGGAATTTTGGAAGCAACACGAAAAGCCACGTTTCACCACATTATATTACTTGCCCACAGTCATGTTCGTAATTCAGCACATAATGCGTAAAACGCCACCAATTTTAAACATTAACACTGGAAAAAGCATAAGTTTTGTAAAATAATACAACAACGACGTGAACTTTTCCGTGTTCCCGCCAATGTTCCCATCCATTGCCTTCTACATCAGGTTTATTACCCCATCTCATTTAGTCTTCGTCAGTAACGTTTTTTTAATTCCCCTAAAATTGGGATCTAATAGTATCAAATTTATTTTTGTACGGTCACATGATTTTGACGAGAAGAGCTAGTCGTTCGCCTGATGGTAACCATCACTTGCAGTGCCACTCGTAACTCTGAAATATAATGTTTCCCATCACACTGCACTAAGCATGTTTTCCAGAATCTGAAAGTTAGATCATAAAGTCTCATATTTACCCAGTAATTTATCGGGTATTGGCCGTGGTCCACCTGCTCAGTTCACCTGGGTGGACCACGGGGATTTGTTTTCTCCATGGTCTACCTCAAGATATCTGGGTGTACCGTAGTAATTATAATTTTTTAAACGGTTGGCTTGGACAGACCGGTGGATAGATCGAATGTAATAAGTGTTCCTTCGTAGTACACTATACGCTATAAAGAAACCGAACAAGTGATAAGGATGTGAAAAATAGAAGTTATTTCTGGAATTCCATCCATTATCTCTTTTGATTTTGAAATTAATCTTTTCTAGCCTTTTCGTAATTCTTCGAAGTTTCTGGCCTACTTACTCATTGTTGAATCGCCAAAGAGAGAAATAATCGTATATACAAGGTAGAGTTTGAATTGGGGTATTATCCCGAAAGGGAGTAAATCTACTCCCCCAAGGTAGACAATGTTTCTTCTACGACTTTTCTAAATTAATAGTATTTCATTGAAGAAATGCCATGTAAAGTTTACGTTCGAAGATAGCCCTAGCGCAGCTGGGTGGTTGAACTTCGTCCTTGACCGACTGCTTTTAAATGAGTTTAACGACCTGTGTTTAGAAATGAATTTATAATATCTTGTTAACTCTCGTAGCGATCGCACGTGCAATTTTGTGAGTGGATTTATTTTTTAGTATGGAGGTTTGGAAACGCAGTTCCAAGTAAGGCTCTCACAACTTGTGATCTATCATGGTCCCAGTCCCCCCCTTTCGGGATAATACGCTAATTCAAACTCAGATAGTATCGGTGAATTTGAATGTGTTTTATCGATACCTAAATTGTATGAACTTTTGTTACTGCCGGCGGTTTTGTATAGTCTCAACGATCTATTTTCGGCACGATATGTATTATCTAATGTAAACAATAAACCTACATTACGCACTTTCGCTGTGTCTCCGTATAGTCCGTAATGTTTACTCGTCGGAACCGTGATAACAAAGTACGAAGTGGTTTCAACAGTGCGGACGCTTTTTCCCAAAAAAATGTCTAGAACTCTTTTGCCTATGAACCAATGAACCGATGAGCCGATATCGTGATGGAACAAACGCAAACTTGCTCGAAAATAGTACATAAAAGAAAACGTCAACAAAATAAATTTTGTTTATTATACCTTGTCCATTTTATGAATGGTTTTTTGACAGCTCACGCCGATGAAGTTTCGTATTGCTTACGTTAAGTCTTTATACAAAAATAATATTTTACTTCATGGAATTCATCAAAACTGAATCAAAATGTTCATTTATCGTATCGATTATTACGTTTACGTACTTAATTCGATCAATGATAATAGTACAATCGGAATGGTAATCATATTCGAGAATCTTTAGAACATCACTAACTTGTCAGTCGTCGAGCTGTCAAAAAACCATTAATAAAATGGACAAGGTATATAGTGCGAACAAGCATATGCCTGCATGGCCCACCTCATGGTCAGTGGTCACCGTAACCTATGGAGATTGTAGTTTTGACGTGATGAATTTTCATACAGACAGACATACCAACTATTTCATCAACGATATTTTTGGATTCTACTACGCTAATATACTTAACAAATAAAAACTCTTCTATTTACAAACATCATTTTAGTCACAGTTTTATTAATAAGCATAGATTAGGTCATTGAGTGTAGTAAGTGGTCTATTAGATAACCGATACTTAAATAGGCCGCTTCGTAACATAGCAAATATTATTGCAGTAAGTACCTATAGCTACACATAAACAATCGCTCACAGCGCTTACACAAATCAAAGATAAAAGCTATAAAATATCTTGCCTTGCCTAATGATTGTCCCGAGTTTGATATGAGTGCGTCACAGATTATAAAATACTATACTAGATTGCGTTCATCGATTCGCAATATTAGGATATATAATTAATAATTATATCATTATGGTTGTGAATCAACGATATTATTCTAGAAAGTTCTCTTTATTTATTGGTTTATGTACACGGGTTAATCTACAAGTACCCCCATTTTAGTGAAACGGACTCCGGGGGCAAAGTGACGAGAATAGGCCCCAACAGATAGGGCAGCGGGGGCAAGGGCAAGGTAGTATAATCTGTGGCAATGCTTAGGTCGTGGAGTCCTATCCTATAGGCCGGAAACAGCCCGGCTGTATCTTCTACATAATTACATATTATTACTACGAATCTAAGCTCTATACAATATTTTATAGAAGTGTTAATTGTTTGCAGGTAGTAAAACGCAGCAATCCCGGGCGCCAAGAAGAGAGCCCCGAAACTGCCAGTTGCTCGAATAATGAATCCACAATGGAAAGGCTCATCGAGAAGATGATGCTGGATTTAGATGCTGAAAGCGATGAAGATTGCAGTTATACCGTAAGTGTTAAGCGATGTTATCTCTACTGTGTCTTGATGGGTGACCGCTAAGTGTTACAAGTGCCAATCATGCTTCGGAGGGCACGTTTTAAATTATTTTTTGTCTAACTAAATAGGCCCGCATTTAACTGCAATCTCACCTGATGGAAAGTGACGACGCGGTCTACGATGGTACATGCTTGCCTAGAAGATACCTATTCACTCGCGACTTGAAGAGCTCCAGATTGTACTTATCGGGAAACAGAGACGCTGGTAAATTGTTCCATTCCGCTGCTCGGATTATAAATATCGAGTCAAACCGCTTTGTGCGAATCGAAGGAATATCAACCATAAATGGATGGCGTGTAGCTGTACGTCTTGTCCGATGGTGAAATGGAGATGGTGGAATTAGATTGTGTAGCTCCGCAGCACACTCACCGATATGTAACCTGTAGAACACTGATAGGCTGGCAACTTTACAACGGTGCTCTAAGCTCTGGAGCCTAGCCTTCACCATTGTATCGCATTGTTTAAGCCAAAGGTCCTGGTGTTTTATTAATTTAACCGTTACTTGGTCGCTGGGCTGGCTGGCCGCCCTCGATGTCCCATTAGTTCAGATTAACATTTCAAATTAAGGTGGATGGTCCACACTGAAGCGGAAAACTCAATTTTTTTTGCAGGTTTTCAGCTTTTGTAACCAGTAAACTTTTGCTTATGGTAATGAGAACTGCAGAAAGCGGATATTATCCTTTACATAATCTAATAACATATTTTGCAATAATGCTCCTGTTTACATGTGTTGGTTCCTAAGTCGTATTAATTGTAAAAGAATTGGTTTAGGAATCAATGTATGGAATCAAGTGCAATTTTGTTGACTATTACAAGCTTTTATTTTTGTCATGATGTTAAAACAAATAATGTCCTCTGCCCTCGATTTTAATTAACAGACCCTGATGTTACCAGGGCTAGCTACAAAAGTAAAAAAACTGCCAAAATATTGAATGTCCCGCTTCAGAGTGGATTTACAGCCTTAAGTAGAAGAAAGTTAAAGCGTCATTCGGTGTACTTGTAAATAACAAGATTATTTTTAAATTTAATTTTCGTAAAAACCTATTGCTAGAAATGTAATCATCATTATTTTCACAAAATCACGATACTCATTAGCCGGTCCAAACGTTTCAGCTCACCAACAACAGTCTTAAAAGTGAAGAATCGGAACTAACCGAATCGGACCAAGACACACTCCGCCAAGCATCTTCGCCAACACACGAAGCTGAAATATCGCAAACAAACGGAGACGATATACACTTCTCACCAAACAGAAATGAAAACTCCAGTTCCACCCCTGAGAAAGCAGAAAGCGATATCCAAAATCACCCAGATGAAAACGAATCCAATGAAAGTGAGAAGACAGGGTCTGAAATAACGGAGACTGAAAGTTCGGTCATAGAAAACGGTGACGAGAAACGCAAGTTGGAAGAAAATATCACGGAAAGCGCCTTCGCGAATACCGGAAACACGAATTCTGTTACCGAAGACACGAAAACCTCTGAAGATTCCGCTCTGTCACCACCCAAAGGCAAGAAAACACTATCACCAAAGCAAGAATCCGAGAGCTTTATTACGAGAGAAGCTGGAACGCAGAATCCGCGATCGCCAAAGAAAGAACACAAAATTGGTAGGAAAATGAAAATTTGGTCTAAAAAATTTCAAATTTCTTTCACCCGCACACCAATGGGTGCGTTGTATGCAGAGGTTTAATCGGTCTTAATTCTTTTTCAGCCAATGGGCGAACGGTAAAGAGTGTGCCCAGCAAAAAGAAAGGTATTTTCAAAGCATTCATTGGAGATATTTTGCTTTGCCGGTGCTGTTTTTTTAGTTGCGAGGGTTTTCTAAACTTCTGCATTTTTCAAATCTACCCGCCTTTCTCTTTTAAAAACGGGTTAAACGTTTCTTTATAGTGGGTCAAATGGAAATAGAACGTAATAAATGGCACAAAAGCAAATAAAGTAAGTGTGGAATAAAAAAAAATTGTATGTTGACATTGTTTAAAGTCAACGCTCAACTGTATTGTGAATATTGACCAATAGCATAGATTGTACCCGCTATGAAGGAAAATTTAATAGTTTCCTTAATTCTATACTTGTGTCGTATTGACTATTCTTGAGGAAAATTACATTAATAAAAACGCATGTAATTGATGATAAGGCTTAAATTCTGCTTCAGTCGCATGGGCATTTTAGATTTGATTGGCAATGAAAGTGAATACCGAATGTGCTCTAAAACAAAATAAAGTTTTTTTGGCTTTACTGTCTAGTTTTGGGCGCTATATCTAAGTAGTTGTTCTTGCTCGAGTATTTGCTGTACATTCCGTTTAATATGTTGCAGGAAACAACCACAGAGAGAGGCGCGAGTCGGACGAGGCTACCCAGCAAAGAGTGCATCCCTCACACAGCTCGTCTTAATAAACAAAAGGTAAAAATTTATTGGTGTTGAAACTAGCTCAAATCTACACAATCTTGTACTAAACTTAATTTGTCATTTCTAAAACTATCGCTGTCTTTGTATTAGGCCCAATTTTGAAGGCTTTAGTTGACAGTCTTTAACTTACTAAAAATATATCCGTCTCTTACATTGCCGTCTATTAGACAAGAACAGCAACAGTTTTAAAAGTTTTAGATCTGTCAACTAAAACCTTTAAAATTGGCCCCATTATCGATCTATATGAATACGGTTCCTTAAGTGCGACGGTATGCTATACCTTCTATTATCTTTTATCCAATTAATAATTGCTCAAGTCGAAATATTTGTTATTATTAATATTTATCGCTGAAACAGCGAACAGTTTTTTTTCTATCCAGATTTGTCGATACTTGGCCGTGTGGTCCCGGTTCGCGAGTTTGACCACCCCAACTTTCCAGTGGGTGCCGTAAGAGCCGGCTAAGAGGATATCCAGCGAATGGGCAGCATTTTCTTCGGTACATTAAAATCTTCTGTGATCATCAAGCCGCCTGCCAAGCGTGGTGATTATGGAAAATCCCCCCCCTATGATAAGCGTCCTATGTTCAGCAGTTGAATGTGTTCCGGCTGATGATGGGATACTTGAGTTTCTTGAATAACAAGATATTTCTAATATGAATAATGTAAAACAAAACATTTTTTTTACAGAAGTCCAATCGAAAAGGAGGTCATGAACGAATGAACAGCGGTAACTATGTACTACGAGCAAAATCTGTGAATTGTATCATAAGGCGTTTTTTCTATTTTATTCCATTGCAACATCGATTCTAAACATGTAAACGGAATAAACACAACTAAAAGTTAAAGGCGAACGCGTCAACCGAACCTACGTCACGTTGGAAGCACTGTTCTAACTGTTAAAATTATAAAACTTTTTTTTAGTATATGCTATGCGCCTCGTGCACGATTTGCAATCGTTAATATGCTCTTGGTCAATAATCGAATAACTTGTCAATTTTAACAGGAGGAAAACAATTTTAGGATGTGATAGTAAAAATGTATCTGTTATCCTTTATCTTTTACACTAATTAGTAGAAAAAAAAATGTATAAAATAGGTCTTATGCCGCTCCAAAGTTTAACCGTATAAAGAGTGTCTTAATTTTTTCGGGTTAAACAGTATCGTATATTTGGAATACCTACTACATTTACATCACACTAATATTATAAAGGCGAAAGTTTGTGTGTATGTGCGTATGTTTGTTACTCCTTCACGCTCAAACGGCTGGACGGATTTGGATGAAATTTGTGAATATAGATAGCTTATATACTGGATTAAAACATAGGCTACTTTTTATTCGCGGGTGAAACCGCGGGGCGCAGTTAGTCTTGAAGATAATTATATGCTTTCTTTCTTTCATTAAATATATTGACAAGAATATCCTTTCAAATACATACTATAAAATCAATTATAATTCAAACTACGTCCAAATAATTTTTTTATGTTTTTTTTTGCTCTTGTTAAATCAATGATTGATCACTGTATAAAAATAAAACAATCAAGTTATTATTTTTAAAAAGCCTCTGGGAATAGGGGGGGGGGGGGGGGGGGGGGTGAGATACAGGAGGCAAGTAGCCGCTCTGTGGGGGAGGCCTATGTTCAGCAGTGGACATATACAGGCCGTTGATGATATGGGAATAAAATATACTGATATCTTTTAATTAAAATAATATTCTATGTAATAAATAAGTATAATCTGGATTGCAGGGTGGATATTTTTTCTTATATTTTGGCCCCACAGTCCACCCAGTGTATTTAGCCAGTGTCAAGTATGGTAATGTTTCATCATGTTATAGAATATTTATCACGTAAAGTCAAGTCTTAGTCACACTCTGGGTCAAATATTTTAGTCATGGTCCAGTCTGAGACATGCCCTAGTATAGTGGTGGCAACTTTACTAGAAGCTTCTATGGAGTTTTGGAAGCAACACGAAAAACCACGTTTCACCAAATCCACATTATACCACTTGCCCACACTCCTGCTTGTAATTTAGCACGTTATGCTTAAAACGCCACCAGTTTAAACATTCATCATCATCATTAACAGCCTGAAGACGTCCACTGCTGAACATAGGCCTCCCCCAGAGCACGCCACCTTGAGCGGCTGCTCGCCTCCTGCATCCATTGGCACCCCGCGGCTTTCACCAGGTCGTCGGTCCACCGAGTTAACCATTAAACATTAAACACAATTATGTTAAACATTAACACTGGAAAAAGCACAAGTTTTGAAAAGTAATACAATGCAACGACGTGAACTTTTCCGCGCTCCCGCTAAAACTCACGGTGTATTTTAGGAGAAAACTTTAAATGTAATGCTTGATACACACTACAATTTATTATTTTTATTATTTACTGCGGATTTTTCATGGAGCTATTTTTAAATAATTTAAAATGTTACGTTTATTATTTTAAATCTATAATTTGATCATGTTACCATAAAAATGTAATATTTTATTTTTTAATTTTCTTCGAGCTATGTTATAATATTATACTTTTTTTTCTTTATTTATTGCCTGATAGTATACATTATATTATTAATTTATTATGATATTTTCATGCCTTTAATTTTTATATTCTACCGGTTTATCTCATATTCAAAGTCAGCAAATACAATTCGTTCCAAACGTAATCTTAAAGTGAATAAATGTGCTTATCTAAATCAATTACAAATGCTCACGTGACTCGGTGACATCGTGTTGAATTCTCATTGGTAGATCTGCTATTACTTAAATATTCTGCACAAATAAAAATATAAAAATATTGTGTAGTGCAGTGCTCCTTAATTTTTAAGTTATTTTTATTCGTTTATTTTGTCTTATTAATTTACGTTAGTTCCTAAATTGTGCAATTCGTCTTAAGTGCTATGATAACATAATTATTAAACAAAAATGTCTTTACCTTATTGAATGAATTTGACCTAAATAATTTTCTTGCGTTTTTTTAATTTGTAACTTGTATAGATTTTAAGATTTAATCTCAGCTTAGAAACACATAGAATTTAGGTAAAACTAAAAACATCCGGGGAGTTGTCCCGTGTGAACGCAACTTAATTCAACTTAGCGAGTATGTGGAGTCTGTGTTGAATTGAAACAATGTTTTTAACTGAAGCTTCGGACAGAATATAAATAAGACATTCCTTTAGACATGTATGAATTAAAATTTAAATCCAAAGATTTGGCTGTGTCACTCGAATGTAAGAAAAGACTGATTGATGAAATGAATTAATTATACTCGATGTTTCTGTCACATGTTGTATGATCCTTAACGATTTTATGCTTTGTTCTAGATTTAAATAATTAATGAATTTTGGCGCTGTTTTGTAATTTATGCTAAATGCTATGTTTATAAAATATATTTTCTTAATGATTTTTAAACTTGTGTGATTTTAGTCGCGTCCCTGTTACTGTATGAATGATAATAGTTGACAACAGGAGCAAAAATATGCAAATGCAAAAAGAAACTGTTTCCGCCCGGGATCGAACCGGGGGCCTTGTGCGTGTGAAGCACACGTGATAACCGCTACACTACGGAAACTTGTAAATGATTGGTGAAATTACGCATTCCATCGTACACTATCATGCCAGTTATATAAAAATCGTCATTGAATAAAATCACTGACGACACCAACAAGGAAAGCCGGCAAGCGAGATTAGATGAGACACGTTGCCGATTTTGCTAACCAAAATAATATGAAAAAGTGTTCCCATCGGCATTCGACACATCCGCTGAAAAACGTCAGTCTCGCGGCAACTTCGCCCGCGGTTAGTCGCGGACACGCGTCCCGTACCGCTCTGTTGTCGGTGTTTAGTTTTGCCCCAATTATTTTAAACTAGAGTATTAATCACAAAAAACTAACACCATGGATCCCGAAGCGTTCCTAGACCTGGCTAACCAGGTGATCAAGCTGAAAATGTACCCATATTTCGACATAGCACATTCATTATTGTGCGCTCTTGCAGTCAGAGAAGATTTAGGAGCTGGTAAGTGTTATTTTATATTTCATTTGAATAGGGCCCGCCAAAAATACTCTTGTTGATGTGTTTCCGCATCCTTTTAATCTAAAAATCTCTGTACAAAATGTTTTGTGGCCCGAAATGTACTAAAATAAAGACATCGAGTTGGTTTAAAAATAGACTTGTTCCCGGTGGTTTCAGGAGAGATTTCTGATCTATTATTGTACGGTGACACCTAGATTCGGCTATATGAATCAAAGGGATGTACGACGGATAGTTAATAAATTCTTTGAGGTTTTTTTTGTGCTGAAAACCTTGTTTTACTTTATTAAATCTAGTCACAGACCGGTGTGGTGCAACTTGATAATTTATCATGCGTTGCTGAAATCAACAAGAACAAGTCATTTATTTACTTATCAAGTATTATGATAAAAGGCATAGTAATTATTTACCCCTATCGTGAGTGTACCTGTCAGAGATAAAAAAAATCCGATTCCAAACCAACCAGACTTTATGCTATCCATTACCTCATGTTCGAAGTATTGCCTAGCTTTGGGGATAGATGGCGCTGTCCTAGGTTTTGTAACATGCATGCTAAAAATGTTCTCCAAGACCTAACCGTTGAAAGTGGTTGTTTTTTTAGGAATGAATAACACTTTTCCTCAAAAAAAAATTAAGCACACACGGGCTCGTCCGGGATTTGAACCCGGGACCTCTCGCACCCGAAGCGAGAATCATACCCCTAGACCAACGAGCCACATTGTGAAATCGTGAAATTACTATTCTGATTCTGTGACATTTGACGTCACCAGTTTACTAATAAATATTTTGCGTTGGCAACGGGAGAAACAGAGTAAGGAAAATATTCTAGGTCTGTGGGAAAAACACATGGATTATGGCAAACCCACCTCCCTTAATGGAGGAGGCATAATATGTTCACTTGTTCAGCAGCACTGGACGTCTTCTTCCGGAGGAGAATAAGTAGGTACCTACAGATAACAAAAATAAATAATTGGGTTACTTTATCTACTGATATCGTCTTAGGTGCCCAAACATTCTCGAGGAAGCATCCCCTGTCATGCTGGCTGTCGACCATGCTGATGATCTTCGCGGGCGGCATGGTCGTCAACGGGCTGCTTGGGGAACCCATCCTGGCGCCTCTCAAGAATACACCCCAGCTCGTCATCGGCACTATCACCTGGTAAGAAGCAAGAACTAAGAGGAGAATAAGGGGAAATTGCTTATTACGAGTCCTCCTGCGAAATCCGCAGCAGGAAGTGTGACTACGTAATAATATGGTAGAACTATAGGACACTCGTTACTTAGTAGTCAACATCATCATCATCAGCCTGAAGACGTCCACTGCTGAACATAGGCCTCCCCCAAAGAGCGCTACTTTGAGCGGGTGCTTGCCTCCTGCATCCATTAGCTCCCCACGGTCCTGACCAGGTCGTCGGTCCACCTAGTGGGAGGCCGGCCTACGCAGCGTCTTCCAGTTCGTGGTCGCCACTCCTTTCTTAACCAACAGTTGACTGTTCTACGAGAAATGTGGCCTGCCCACTGCCACTTGCTCACTCTCAAAGCTATATCGGTGATTTTAGTTCTCTTGCCGATCTCCTCATTTCGAATCTTGTCTCCTACTGACTGGAGTGTACTTGGTAGTGCTTAGAACTAATTACCGATATTCCAGAGTACGTGAGACTATAATTATGCTGAAGCAGCAATCAATAGGCAATTCACAAGTTAATCCATAATATCTCGCATAATAGGTAGGTAAATGGCTCTGCGGACATAAACAGTGCAAGTTATGGATACGATTATAAAAGAGGCCAGGGGGCCTACTGTGAGCTCTTAGCGCGATTCAAAACAGAGCCTATATTGGATTGTTTTGTTTTTTCGTATGAGGATTTTGACAAGCGATCCAGTATAGGGTCTGTTTTGAATCGCACTGAGAGCTCACAGTACGGCCCCCGGTAGCAGGGTTGCACCGTTCATATAGTTACTTATAAGTAGTTGATTGGTCCAATAAATCATTTTCACCTGATTTTCCAATTTTCGGAAGTGTGGAATCTTTTCTAAGTGGATGGTAACGCAGATCTGTTGCATTTCGAAATCTTCACGGTCTAATAAATCCATGTCGCTCAACCGATTTCGTTTACCGATCGTTACATAAATAACTCATGTTTTAATACCTAAAGATTTACAAAAACTCTGACGCAAAACAGCCTCTAGTCTTTACTATAATATACTATCTTATAAGAACACTGTCTAGAGTCTAGATAAACTCACCGTTCAAGCAAAAAAAAAACAAAGTCGGTTTATCCCTTTGGAAGCTACGTTACCAGTTACTTACCAGTATAGGCAGAACATAGATATGCAACAACGTGAAACTTACAGCACTCTGTTAATGGCATCGGGGGTTGAAATAAGGGATTATTCCCGTCTGCTCCCACGAACGTCCCCCACGCGGTGGCAGACGGTCACACTTATGGCTATCGACCCCTACCTACATATGAAAAATGAGGGCAGACGGGAATATGTTATTACCATCTGCCACTAATGCATGACGCCCTGATTATATTCCAATTTCCAAAATATTCCAGGTATTTAGTCTTCTACACGCCTTTCGATGTGGGCTACAAGGTGGCTAAGTTTCTACCAGTGAAAGTGGTCGCTGCAGCCATGAAGGAGATATACCGCGCAAAGAAAGTCTTTGACGGGGTCAGCCACGCAGCCAAGCTGTACCCTAACGCTTATCTCATCATGATTATTGTTGGTGAGTGCCTCCTTTTCTCAAATCGTACCTAATAAGGATATAACTATCATTTTAATCTGTGTGCAAACGGTGTAGGTAGGTAGGTACTCCTTTTTTTATGTTATGACCGATTAACGAGCATACGGCCCCAGGCCCGTGTGATGAGATGAAAGCGGAAACCGTAGCCTAAGCAATGAGGTACACGTACTAGAAGTCTTTGAGCTTAAGCGATATCTACAACACTAGGGGCGCTGACAATGCGTTGCTCTAATATAATACCTAATCGCAGTTAATATCGCTATTATGATTTGGAGTTGATTGTTTACTTTTTATCATTGTTGTTACGGACCCGATGAGTTTTTCCCACGCCAGTAATAATCCTGTGTTTTCAGGAACCCTGAAAGGCAACGGCGCAGGCTTCACCAGGCTTTTGGAGCGACTGATCCGAGGTGCCTGGACGCCCACCGCAATGGAAACCATGCAGCCCAGCTTGTGAGTGAAGCTTGCATTATCATTACACTATAGTATCGGGTCAGGGTGCGTCTCGCCCCCTGAAAATCTGGCCCACGGGCAAAATGTGCCCTTTTAGAATTTAGAAATGGTTATGGACAGATTCACCCAAAACATATTTCGCACGATGCTGCGAATAAATTTAAATGGCTCGCCACCTCAGTTCCCATCTCAGAGTGTCTAAAAAAATACTGCTATGAAATTTGCTCGAAGGACCAATTTTTACTTAAAGTGGTCCTTCGAGCTTGTTACTTAAGGATTGATGCTTCAGAATGACTATGCACCCAGCATTGCAAGTCTAACGAGGTAGGCAATCTTTCTCGCTCTAACTAGCGACATTTCTTAACAAGAAAAAGAAATGGAGATAAGAAAAAGACTTGTTTCGTGCGTGAACACCCAATATATCGACCGAATCTTGAGTTAATTTACGTATTATTTACTTAATTTGCTTTTCTCTCTTCAGCTACACTAAAGCGTCGTTGGTGGCTTCCATCATCTTTGTTCTGGACAAGAAGACCGACCTGATCTCCGCGCCACATGCCCTTGTCTACTTTGGCATCGTCATCTTCTTTGTCTATTTCAAGGTAAAGAATTACAAAATAAACTTGTATTCGACGGTCGAAGCGTCGTAGCGTCATCTCACACGACTTGAATAGGAATTTGCTTTCAAGTGATACTTTATTAGGGTGGTAGTTAGGTGACACTGGAAAATTGTTGATACTAATAGCAAGATCGTTCTTGTTTCGCCAGAATTTTCGTAAAAAATGCTTTGAGCCCATATACAAATATAGCCTATTGCTTATAAATCATAGATAATCAACGAATGTGTACAAAATAACAAACCAAAAGCTGTGAAAGCTACCTTGAAAAAAACAAACACCAGCTGTAAATTGTAATATCCAGCTGCATATAGTAAACCCCACTTGTAAACTAATGTTATATGCAATTGTAAAAAATAAGTTTTAGCTGTAAATTGTAACATTCAGCTGCATATTATACACCAAAATTATTGTAAACTACTGTCACATCCAGCTGTAAAAAGTAAATTCCAGTTCTAAATTGTGACATAGATCTGCAAAACTCAACCAGCTGTAAATTGTACACACCACTTGTAAATTACTGTTACATCCAGCTGTTGTAAATTGTAACACACGTCTGCAAAACGTAAACTCCAGCTGTAAATTGTAATTTCCAGCTGTCATCGATCCTGCTCGGCATCCATGATCCGTTCGTTCCGTTCGAGAACCTGTTCTGCGCGTTATTCCTGGGCGGGATCTGGGATTCGCTGGCCAAGTTGCTTGGCAAAGGACAGCCTAAGGAAGAGACGAAGGACGCTAAGAAAACAAACTAGTCTATGGTAAGTGATAATTACTCGGACCAATAGCTTATTCAACCTTTATGGATAATAGAATCTACGAGTAAATACAAATAATAATATCCGTATTGGAACGACTGCTAAGCAAAACCACGAAGTAGAAGTAAAATGAAATGGACAAAGTAGCAAAATGTACCATCAAACCAAAATGCGTTTTTTGCGATGTAATAAACGACACTTGATTGAAAACGAAGATACATAAATTAATTACAATGCAACTAACAGCTCGCTTCTCTGATGGGGTAGAAAGGTTCTCGAGTGGCGACCACGAACCGGAAGGCGCAGCGTAGGTCGGCCCCCCACTCCGTGGACCGACGATCTGGTCAGAACCGCGCGTAGCCGATGGATGCAGGAGGCGAGCAGCTGCTCAAAGTGGGGCTCTGGGGAGGCCTATGTCCAGCAGTCGACGTCTTCAGGCTGTTGATGATGATGAACAGCTTGCAGCAGCAGAAACGCTATAAATACTCTAGTTTCTACCATAGATTAAAATAATAATAAAAATGTTTCAGGTTTTACGATTTGCTCCGCGAACAACTGACACTGACAATACCACCTGTGACGGCTACAATTTATTTTAAGTAATAAATATAAAAATAATAAAAAAAATAGTAAAACCCTTTAAATGTTAAAAAAATGGCACAACGACCAAAGTGTTAATTTTAAGTTGATGAATGACTAGTCTTTGTGTTAAATGTTAATTTTAGATACGTGTATTTGCGTGGCTACATAGTATTATGTTATTCGTTTGACAGTTCCTTGCCTTTGCCAAAAACATTGTGATAAGTAAAATGAACTTCCTGAAGAATTTGGATAAATGGTAACACCGCACCATTTCTCTATTTTCTTTATTTACAAAAGTAATTTGTATACTAATTGAAATATATTAGAAAAAAATTGGTGGCTATTTTATACCAAATAGAAATGTTCCATGTGTTTTGCGTGATATAAAAAGTTACAAAATGATCGAGCATTGTAGTTATATGGTAACGAAACGACTTCTTTCGACTTCCTTTCTTTCGGAGAAAAAGTATTAGTTTTGTTTTTGTTTCATTGATTTATTTTCCCTTTATTTTAAAATGTTTGAGATTTTAGATTCTGATTGTTTTAACATGTATTATTACTTAATATGATTATTTTTAACTGTAATTTATGAAACGTCTGCTCGAATCGCAAGGGTGCTTAGCGGTGAGAATCACACGTTTCGTGAAGTAATTGGAAATTAACTTTCTTTAATGTTCAATACTTTATGAATTAATTATATAATTTTAAGTTTTATCATTGGACGCAAAAAGTAGTAAAGGAAGGAATACATTGTTATTATTTATATTTCGTTTTTTATTTCTCGTGCTCAGCGGCAGTGACAATAATTTGAATGTCTACAGCTTATAGTAAAATTTTTTTACGTTAGTCTCTCATATATCTATTAAATAAATAATGCCCAACGATCACATACATAGGTCCTGGACCCTAAATAGGATTCCCTGTATCTAGGTACCCAGGAACTACGAGGAATATCCCACAACACCTAGACACATAACAAGTTGACTGACCTGTTAGCTCAGCTGGTAGTAGCTCTGCCTTCTGAACTTCAGGTTGTGGGTTCGATTCCTACCCAGGACAAACATTTGTGTGATGAACATAGGTATTTGTTCTGTCTCTGGGTGTTATTATATTTAAAAACAAAAAAGTATACAAGTATTTCTATCAGTTATCTGGTTCCCATAGTACAAGCTATGCTTAGTTCGGGGCTAGATAACGGTGTGTGAAATGTCCACACATATATAAAAAAAATATATGACTTTCTATATACATACAAGTATTTGTGCTTTTTTCCTGTAGGTACACAAATACGCCTTGTCCTGTCGCGGGAATCGAACCCATCGCCTCCGGGCTATAAGCCCACCTGGTCTGTGCCAATCAAAAACTGAAATAGAAATGATGACTATTTAAACCAAAGACATTTAAACCATATCCACCAAATCCAAATCTGTGGGGCTGGGCTGAAGTCTGAAGCACAGTCAGAATAATAATTTCCGGTAGACTCCTATTAATCATATATGGGCTGAAATGTGAAATTGGCTGATTTAGTTTTAATACTTATTAATTTTCTGCATGCCTAGTAGGACGCTCAAAACAAGAGAATTCTATATTTGTTAGATTTATTTCGTTCTAAATAAACATAATAAATATCGTTCGTTCCACAGTTTTAAATTCGGGAAGAGAAGACTTCAACGCGCACCATTTTTCAAACTCTCCATAAAAGAGTTCAACGCGCTCAATAATTCCCATGTGTACACGCTGCCATCCTAATGGTGAGCGCCGCTAAAGAAAAGTACTATATTATGATAATAATATCGGCATATATGTCTACATAGGGTAGGTGTATTATATAGGAGAAGAGCTTAGCTTGAAGAGCTTCAGATTGTACTTATCAGGAAACAAAGACGCTGGTAAAATGTTCCATTCCTTCGCTGCTCGGATTATAAACGTCGAGTCAAACCACTTTGTGTGAATCGAGGGAATACCTAACTCTCACTCACTCTCACTATGGTGGCTATAATGACATAAATATACATCGGTAGTCGAATAAATGACAGTGAATAGTGGGCTTGGTCTCATCGTCCCCGGTGGCGCTGCCCCGGTACCGGGGACGATGAGACAAAAGGTGTCATCCTCCCCGGTAGCCTCAACAATGGCGCTCACCGGGGCCGATGAAACAGTAAAAGTGTCATCTGCCCCGTTATAGTCGGATCGATGAATTCATCTCGGTGACAGCGGGGCCGATGAGAATTAAAGTCTCATCATCCCCGGTACGGCCAGTGCTGGTGTTTTTAACGGGGAGGATTACACAAATCTAGTTTCATCAAGCACAGCATGGAAGGTAGGGTGCTATAATAAAGAATTTGCCTAAGAATGTATAAATGAAACGAGTCTGTTTATAATGAATATAAATGTAATAGAGCAATAAGAATATACTAAGGTTAAAATTAAAATAACGATGATTTAGTAGATAGAACCAGACATCGTAGTTCACAGAACAAAACTAAACAGCTAACAGCAGCATAACTAAATAGCTTCTAGTAAAATAAACGTGTTATTTACCTCTTACTTTTGTAATTCAAACTCAAACTCAAATTCTTTATTGCAAATAGGCTATTTTTAGCACTTTTACAAATCAAAACTTGATAACGTATTTATAAATAATAAAAATTAAATTATTGTACATATTAAGCAAGCAATTACAAATAATGATTACCTTACTTTTTTTGTACCTATCTACATTGACCCATCTTTATTTAACATTATTTACATTCAATAACACAGCCAGTTGTTTTTTGTGGTAGCTGTTAGTAGTCAAAACTCATATATATATATTTAGCTTACGATTCTTAAAATATAACCATATTTTTCATCTTTTTCCATTTAAATATTACTCATCGAAAAGCCCGATCTTGATTTGATAGCCTTAGACGTCTGGTATCACAAATTCAAATAGGATTTTCGAAGAATATAACCACTGTTGCTTGTTTTATTGAAATAGATAGTGCCTATAATAATGTTAACGTTTCTTGTCTGATGACAATATTGGACCAGTTGGGTGTGGGTGAAAAAATTTGTGTATATCTTTGGTCTTACTTAACTCAAAGACATCTCAAAATGTCTGTTGATGGAGGTGACCTTGTGAGAAGTACGGGACAAGGTTTGGCGCAAGGAGACCCATGGTCCATGGTCATGGTCAATGTTGCCACTTTAGATATATGTAAAAGTATTCAAAATGTTCAAATTTCTCAATATGCCGATGATTTTGTTTTATATGTTTCAAAAAATAATTTAGATTCCGCAATTTTAGAGTTACAATCTGCCTGTCAGAAGTTCAATTCAATGTTAAATAATCTAGGGTTAAATATTTCTCCAAACAAAAGTAAATTCTGTGTTTTTAAGAAAGGTGGATTTAGAAGTACTGTCGAGCTCAGAATCAATAATTACTCTCTTCCAATGGTTAATCATTTTAAATATTTGGGCCTGTGGCTGGATAGCTCATTAAGATGGGGTATGCACATTATGGAAACCTCACAAAAAGTGTCAAAATTTATAAATTTATTGAAAGTATTGTCAGGACCAACCTGGGGTTTCCACCAAAAACATTTGAGGCGTGTATATATAGCAGTCATTCGCAGTAGAATAGATTATGTAAGCTTCTTATTCGATAATAGCTGTAAAACCAACTTGATAAAATTAGATAGGATTCAAAATCAAGCTTTACGCGTAATTGGTGGCTACTTACGAAGTACCCCAATTCATGTGATGGAAAGCGATTTGTGTTTACCGCCTCTTTCGCTATCGCGCTAAACGGTTGTTCAGTTGCCAACTTTTAAATACCTTGTCTACCAACTACAAACGACAACAATATGGAAATTGCTATGCAATTTTTACGGATGGAACTAATGGTGGCGCGGCCTTTTTAGACCCTTTGCAAGGCGGTTTTATTAAACTTAAGATTGATTCGGATGTCTCAATAATGCATATCGAACTAATTGCGATTTCTGAAGCTTTATCCTACATCGAGTCCATCAATTATGATAAATTTGTTGTTTTGACTGACTCAAAAAGCTCTTTGCAACACTTGGCTCGCTGTACCTCGCAGGTGACGCGAGGCACACCGATCGCCTACCGTATTCTGGAATCAATCTTAAGTTTACAGTCTCAGAATAAAGAGATATTCCTGCAGTGGATTCCATCTCACATCCAGCTTAAAGAAAATGATGCTGTAGATCTTTTAGCTAAACAGGCTACAGTTGACGGAGTTCATTTGGAGGTAATCCCATTGTATTCTGACTACGTAAAACTTGTAAAGGAGCAATGTAGAATAGTATGGCAGGAATACTTTGATGAAAGATCGAGAGAAAAGGGTATTTGGTTTAAGACAATTCAGCCACTGATCGATAAATACCCATGGATCGATAATTGTATGTTGAGTCGCAAAACACTGGTAACTGCTCTCAGGCTTCGCTCTGCACACATTCCATCTAACAAGTTTGGATTTTTAATGAAAAAACACCATCTCCCAATTGCACCAAGTGTGGAGTACTGGAGGACGTTCAACATATTTTGATGGAATGTGTGCGGAATGAAACCCAGAGAAGACTATTGTTTAATTGTAATAATATATTAGACGTCGGTTTGTGTAACTGCATATTATCATGCCCTACGTCAGATCAGGCCATAGTTTTATATAAATTAGCGGAGTTAGGCTTAGTTAAGTAATGTGATTTTTTTGTCCTCTTACTGGGCGATGTAGTCGCTCTGCGACAAAGCCATTAAAATTAAATTAAAAAAAAAAATTACTCACCTATATCATAGTGAAGTGCTAAAAACAAATTCAAATTACACTTTTATGATTGTGTATTGTTAAGCACCTGGGTACTTATTCTCTTTTTTAAATGCCGCACTGACAAACAAGTTTTTATGGAACAACGAAAGAGTAAGAAGAGAAACAAAGGAGCACCATACTTAGATTCATTGATTACATAACTGTATGGTATAATTGTTTAATCCGATAATACATTTTGTACAGTACGGGTATAAATATAAACACCCGAAGAGATTTTATATGTAAACCACTAATTATAAATTCCGTTTAAGCTTATTATTTTTAGCAGAGCATAGCAAATATCATACAGAAAATCTATTTTCTACTTACTTTCAAAGTTAATACGAGTTTTTACTACTAACAGCTACCACAAAAAACAACTATCTGTGTTATTAAACGTAAACAATGTTGAATAAAGAAGGGTCGATGTAGATAGGTACATAATAATAATTTGTAATTATAAAAATAAGAGGTAAATAACACGTTTATTTTAATTAAAGCTATTTAGTTATCGTTTTGTTCTGTGTCTTACGATGTCTCTCTACTAAATCATCGTTATTTTAATTTTAACCATAGTATATTTATATTGCTCTATTACATTTATATTCATTATAAACACTCGTTTCATTTATACATTATTAGGCAAATTCTTTATCATAGCACCCTACCTTCCATGCTGGGCTTAATGAAACTAGAATTGTGTGATCCTCCCCGTTAAAAGCACCAGCTGGGTTAGCATGGACGGTAGACAAAATTGTCTTTTCCCGTTTTACGTCACTTTCTTCATACTTGCTTGGAGTAAAACAGAGGAAAGACAGTTTTGTCTACCGGCCGTGCTAACCCTACAGCACTGGCCGTACCGGGGATGATCAGACTATAACTCCCTATCGGCCCCGCTGTCACCGAGATGAATTCATCGATCCGACTATAACGGGGCAGATGACACTTTTACTGTTTCATCGGCCCCGGTGAGCGCCATTGTTGAGGCTACCGGGGAGGATGACACCTTTTGTCTCATCGTCCCCGGTACCGGGGCAGCGCCACCGGGGACGATGAGACCAAGCCGAATAGTGGGCTTGGTCTCATCGTCCCCGGTGGCGCTGCCCCGGTACCGGGGACGATGAGACAAAAGGTGTCATCCTCCCCGGTAGCCTCAACAATGGCGCTCACCGGGGCCGATGAAACAGTAAAAGTGTCATCTGCCCCGTTATAGTCGGATCGATGAATTCATCTCGGTGACAGCGGGGCCGATGAGAATTAAAGTCTCATCATCCCCGGTACGGCCAGTGCTGGTGTTTTTAACGGGGAGGATTACACAAATCTAGTTTCATCAAGCACAGCATGGAAGGTAGGGTGCTATAATAAAGAATTTGCCTAAGAATGTATAAATGAAACGAGTCTGTTTATAATGAATATAAATGTAATAGAGCAATAAGAATATACTAAGGTTAAAATTAAAATAACGATGATTTAGTAGATAGAACCAGACATCGTAGTTCACAGAACAAAACTAAACAGCTAACAGCAGCATAACTAAATAGCTTCTAGTAAAATAAACGTGTTATTTACCTCTTACTTTTGTAATTCAAACTCAAACTCAAATTCTTTATTGCAAATAGGCTATTTTTAGCACTTTTACAAATCAAAACTTGATAACGTATTTATAAATAATAAAAATTAAATTATTGTACATATTAAGCAAGCAATTACAAATAATGATTACCTTACTTTTTTTGTACCTATCTACATTGACCCATCTTTATTTAACATTATTTACATTCAATAACACAGCCAGTTGTTTTTTGTGGTAGCTGTTAGTAGTCAAAACTCATATATATATATTTAGCTTACGATTCTTAAAATATAACCATATTTTTCATCTTTTTCCATTTAAATATTACTCATCGAAAAGCCCGATCTTGATTTGATAGCCTTAGACGTCTGGTATCACAAATTCAAATAGGATTTTCGAAGAATATAACCACTGTTGCTTGTTTTATTGAAATAGATAGTGCCTATAATAATGTTAACGTTTCTTGTCTGATGACAATATTGGACCAGTTGGGTGTGGGTGAAAAAATTTGTGTATATCTTTGGTCTTACTTAACTCAAAGACATCTCAAAATGTCTGTTGATGGAGGTGACCTTGTGAGAAGTACGGGACAAGGTTTGGCGCAAGGAGACCCATGGTCCATGGTCATGGTCAATGTTGCCACTTTAGATATATGTAAAAGTATTCAAAATGTTCAAATTTCTCAATATGCCGATGATTTTGTTTTATATGTTTCAAAAAATAATTTAGATTCCGCAATTTTAGAGTTACAATCTGCCTGTCAGAAGTTCAATTCAATGTTAAATAATCTAGGGTTAAATATTTCTCCAAACAAAAGTAAATTCTGTGTTTTTAAGAAAGGTGGATTTAGAAGTACTGTCGAGCTCAGAATCAATAATTACTCTCTTCCAATGGTTAATCATTTTAAATATTTGGGCCTGTGGCTGGATAGCTCATTAAGATGGGGTATGCACATTATGGAAACCTCACAAAAAGTGTCAAAATTTATAAATTTATTGAAAGTATTGTCAGGACCAACCTGGGGTTTCCACCAAAAACATTTGAGGCGTGTATATATAGCAGTCATTCGCAGTAGAATAGATTATGTAAGCTTCTTATTCGATAATAGCTGTAAAACCAACTTGATAAAATTAGATAGGATTCAAAATCAAGCTTTACGCGTAATTGGTGGCTACTTACGAAGTACCCCAATTCATGTGATGGAAAGCGATTTGTGTTTACCGCCTCTTTCGCTATCGCGCTAAACGGTTGTTCAGTTGCCAACTTTTAAATACCTTGTCTACCAACTACAAACGACAACAATATGGAAATTGCTATGCAATTTTTACGGATGGAACTAATGGTGGCGCGGCCTTTTTAGACCCTTTGCAAGGCGGTTTTATTAAACTTAAGATTGATTCGGATGTCTCAATAATGCATATCGAACTAATTGCGATTTCTGAAGCTTTATCCTACATCGAGTCCATCAATTATGATAAATTTGTTGTTTTGACTGACTCAAAAAGCTCTTTGCAACACTTGGCTCGCTGTACCTCGCAGGTGACGCGAGGCACACCGATCGCCTACCGTATTCTGGAATCAATCTTAAGTTTACAGTCTCAGAATAAAGAGATATTCCTGCAGTGGATTCCATCTCACATCCAGCTTAAAGAAAATGATGCTGTAGATCTTTTAGCTAAACAGGCTACAGTTGACGGAGTTCATTTGGAGGTAATCCCATTGTATTCTGACTACGTAAAACTTGTAAAGGAGCAATGTAGAATAGTATGGCAGGAATACTTTGATGAAAGATCGAGAGAAAAGGGTATTTGGTTTAAGACAATTCAGCCACTGATCGATAAATACCCATGGATCGATAATTGTATGTTGAGTCGCAAAACACTGGTAACTGCTCTCAGGCTTCGCTCTGCACACATTCCATCTAACAAGTTTGGATTTTTAATGAAAAAACACCATCTCCCAATTGCACCAAGTGTGGAGTACTGGAGGACGTTCAACATATTTTGATGGAATGTGTGCGGAATGAAACCCAGAGAAGACTATTGTTTAATTGTAATAATATATTAGACGTCGGTTTGTGTAACTGCATATTATCATGCCCTACGTCAGATCAGGCCATAGTTTTATATAAATTAGCGGAGTTAGGCTTAGTTAAGTAATGTGATTTTTTTGTCCTCTTACTGGGCGATGTAGTCGCTCTGCGACAAAGCCATTAAAATTAAATTAAAAAAAAAAATTACTCACCTATATCATAGTGAAGTGCTAAAAACAAATTCAAATTACACTTTTATGATTGTGTATTGTTAAGCACCTGGGTACTTATTCTCTTTTTTAAATGCCGCACTGACAAACAAGTTTTTATGGAACAACGAAAGAGTAAGAAGAGAAACAAAGGAGCACCATACTTAGATTCATTGATTACATAACTGTATGGTATAATTGTTTAATCCGATAATACATTTTGTACAGTACGGGTATAAATATAAACACCCGAAGAGATTTTATATGTAAACCACTAATTATAAATTCCGTTTAAGCTTATTATTTTTAGCAGAGCATAGCAAATATCATACAGAAAATCTATTTTCTACTTACTTTCAAAGTTAATACGAGTTTTTACTACTAACAGCTACCACAAAAAACAACTATCTGTGTTATTAAACGTAAACAATGTTGAATAAAGAAGGGTCGATGTAGATAGGTACATAATAATAATTTGTAATTATAAAAATAAGAGGTAAATAACACGTTTATTTTAATTAAAGCTATTTAGTTATCGTTTTGTTCTGTGTCTTACGATGTCTCTCTACTAAATCATCGTTATTTTAATTTTAACCATAGTATATTTATATTGCTCTATTACATTTATATTCATTATAAACACTCGTTTCATTTATACATTATTAGGCAAATTCTTTATCATAGCACCCTACCTTCCATGCTGGGCTTAATGAAACTAGAATTGTGTGATCCTCCCCGTTAAAAGCACCAGCTGGGTTAGCATGGACGGTAGACAAAATTGTCTTTTCCCGTTTTACGTCACTTTCTTCATACTTGCTTGGAGTAAAACAGAGAAAAGACAGTTTTGTCTACCGGCCGTGCTAACCCTACAGCACTGGCCGTACCGGGGATGATCAGACTATAACTCCCTATCGGCCCCGCTGTCACCGAGATGAATTCATCGATCCGACTATAACGGGGCAGATGACACTTTTACTGTTTCATCGGCCCCGGTGAGCGCCATTGTTGAGGCTACCGGGGAGGATGACACCTTTTGTCTCATCGTCCCCGGTACCGGGGCAGCGCCACCGGGGACGATGAGACCAAGCCGAATAGTGTAACGTTTGAATCGAACCGACTTTTGCGACTATCTTCGTTCTTGTCAAGTTATCTTTATAATCATCAGTCGGGAGACGTCAGCTGCTTCTGCTGACTAGCCGCTTCTCGCTTCGCTCACGCTTTTCATGTTTGTACTTTACTTTATAACCAGCACGCTTGTACTGACATAATAAGAGAGAAAATCCAATTCAAATCTACACTGGTGGCGCCGCCGCCGGAGAGTTGTTTTGAAGTTATGACTTCGCTCTCTGCGTGTAGTAGTGGGAAAAATAATTGTGGGGGACACGGCATGAGCAATGTCAGGTTTGCCCGCCCCCTCTGGGCCAAAAACTAGGTACGCCCATGGTACTACGTAGTATTGCCAAGTAAGACAGTAGGTACAAGATAACTAAATCGGAATTTAGAGACCCGCTATCGCTCTGAACTAATTAAATGTTCATGGATTGTAATCAAAAATACTAATTGAATTATTTATCGGTTAGGTTTAATCACAAAGAAAAGTGAGATAATATGGTACTCCTATTAATATTATTGATAAAAAACTCAATTATCAACTGATTAATGGTTAAAATAATTAAAAACGAAATTTTGATTGATAATACTTAGCGGCGTGATACAGTAGTATCTAGGTATATACCTACCTAATTTTACACATATGAGTGATATTAGGCCGGGATTCCACTTGCAAGAAAACTAACAACAAGGAATGTGTAGGCTTGAAAATGCGTATACTTGATTTAAGGATGGACTAGTTCGACCTAGGGCCAAATCAGCTCGATAAGTACTCCCAACCTACTAATTGGTGCCACCTACGACCTATATCTAATGTAAAGATGCCAAAGATTCTATTGCGCTACGTAATGTATAACTCTCGTACGCTTTTCAATTTTTTGTTCTTATATTGTTCAACTGGTACTGCTACAGAAGTATAGTATAGTATAGTAGGTAAAGTTAGGGCTCAACTAGAACCTACTGTTCGAAACTATAATAGCTTGAGTGTTTGACTAGTAAATAATGCGCCTATGATTACATACCCACGCTTTAATTTTTTTGTGGTGTACGATGCTGGGACCAACAGAAGTGCAGTAACATTGACCTAAGCCGCAAGGGCAAGATCTTTAACGGAAACATACGTAACCTATAGAGATAGTCCGTCAAGTTTAGATACGTTACGGTATTCCGGAGTTGCTAGCGCTTATTTGTAGTATGCTTAGATCGTTATGAGGTCACTGCCGGACGTGACTGACTGACTGCAATTGCACCGAAACGAGCATCATTATAATTACATACCTACAAATTGATAACAAAACTGTAACTGATGAGCCACACTGAACATTGTTTTATTTTTTCAAAATTTTAATCGCTTTAAGTATCTACTTTTGCTAGTCGATGCAGAATTAACTACTTAAAAATATTTATTTTACGTCTATCGAGCCCTTGAGCTGAATCTAGTCTGATTACTAGGTACATTATACAGACGAATAACGTAGTAACATAATTAACACTTAATCTATGAGCAGTGCTGTGATTCAGGGCGTTTAAAATTCTGTCCATATAGTAGTAAAAGCATCGAAAGGCTGTTCAGCGCCTTCGGACGAGCGACGAGTCGCGACGGCCTGTAAGGCCAGGCCCATGGAAAATTGGTCAGACCTAGTGCTGGGCAGTCTTGGCTGGCTGTCACTAGGACTGATTAATTTTCTATTAGGTAATACCGTATAATAATAAATAAGACCGCTCTAATTTCCCATCCCACCTCACCCATTTATGGTGGGATGTGACCGCAATATTACATTTCTGAGAAAGTGTTATCAGTTATCAACATTCGCGACAAAGCATCGGTGTGATAGCCAGCCGGCAGGTTGCAAACTACATCAGTGACGCGACCGAACCGAACGAACGGCGCACGCGCAAGTCTCGGTAGACGTGCACGCGCTCGGGCCAAGCTGCACGCGTCTCCGACCAACTTAGCTTTAGTTTTAGTTAGTGTGTTAGCTTAAGTTCATGGAAATCGATTACTGTGAGTACTAACTTCTAAGATTACTTTTCTTAACGGTTTTAGTGAAGTGTATGTGTAGTGTAAATAGATCTATAAAATGTATACGTACGCGAAGATGGCAAACGCGCGATGGCATCTTCATTTAATTACCCCCCTATGTGGCTTTTATGGAAAGTCCACATTTTTGCACCGGCATTTGTTTTAATTATTTTGCGCATTGCTTTTATCATTGATTGTAAATTACAAAGGCATTGTTTGAGATAATGAAATTAATTTATTTTTGTCTGAATATACACATATTACTGCATATTTGTTTAAGTAGTAAATTTCGGTTAAGCGCCTTACTTACAAACGCTGCTTAAATTTAGTCAGTGCTTAAAATCTTCTGTCAACTTTTGGCTGATTTTAAATGTCACGCGCGAAAACGAGACGGAACATATTAAACGCTGATTAAATTTAAGCAAAATTTATAAGTAAGGCCCTAAGTGTTTACCTTTAAAACGTTCGTAAAACAATATGATACGTAAATATTCAATTATCTTTTATTTTTATGTTATGTATCGACCTACCCGCCTATAGGCACCTCAGAATACCTACTATAATATTTTATTCTGTGTCAGAGGTCCATGTTATTTGACCAAAGAAATACAGTACTTTTCATTAATAAGTATTTGTGACGCTCAACATATTTATGTTTACAAGTATTTACCAAGTTAAGTATACCATCTCGGTAGCTTTCTCTAAATTTTGTCAAGTCATAGTAGACCTATTCTCGATATCTATCTATGCAAACAATGACAAAAATTTGCAAGAAAATATTCATGGTGAAATTGAGATCGGCTCCTTTTGTTAAAGCTGCGTTAAAAAATTGGTCTTAAAAATCATTTTCAATAGAAATGCATCCAATGTTAAATTATTATATGGAAGAGGCATTGGTATACCTAGTTTAATTCAAAATTCTTTATAAGTACAGAGCTAAACACATAAGTACCTACCTACCTATCTAAGAAAAAATGTTTTCGAGACAAAAATTCTAGTTAAGTGTAGGTAAGTAAGTAATTTACAATTCAATGAAGCATTTTCGCATATCAAGCGGGGAAAATTCCATTTTCCAATGCCCATAGAATTTGAAGTTAAAAGAAATAAACACAATAATGGCTTCAGCGGTATTTTAAACAGGTGATTTAAATGTATGGTAATAGGAAATTAGTTTTAAACTCGATAACGTAGATAGCTATGTGCCTCAAAAGTTTTCAGACTCGTGTTTAGTTTAAAAAAATGTAGATTTAGTAGAAAAGTGTTAAGTTGTTGTGCAAATGGGCTTCATTTACATTTTTGGACGAAACTTACTCATTACAGTACAAGCATATGAAGCATATGTAGGTACCTACGTGGTGATTGAGCAGGGGGTCTAGCAAATATCCCTTGCCATTAGCGTTAACACCAAACGATATCTCAAAATGTATGGGAATGACATTAGCTATGACATTACCTGCGGAAAAGTTTTCCGCAGGCAATGCCATTCCCATACATTCTGAGTTATCGTTTCGCGTTAACGCTAATGGATAGGGATATTTGCTAGACCCCCTGGACCCCAAGGCGGCGGGTTCAATTTCCGCAACAGTCGACTGTGACAAGTATTTAGTGCACAGAAAAAGAAACACAAATGAGTACTAGTTCTGTGTCTGGGTGTTTTTGGGACCATGGTCTTGTAGGAATATCCTAGTTAGGGTCCAGGCTAGGTCCAGGATCTATGTATGTGATCATTGGGCATTATATATTTATTGATTTATTACGTTTTGGCGTCGCATCAGCGAAAGTGCATTATCCAACAGCAAGAATAAAACAACAATCGTTCTAAGGTCTTATTGTTTTTAAAAGCTATTTTGTACTGAATGCGGCTACCGTACGATTATATCCTTTAATGAGTCATGCGGATACTGAATAATTTATGCAGACACGGTTCATCCTCATAAATTTCTGAGAAGGACGAGTTCCTTCCATCTGGGTTTACTGACGGACATCTGGACGGGTCGATGAACAGCAGAAACAAAAAAGTAATTCTACGAATCCTTTTTACCAGCTAAATAAAGAGGAAGTTGATTATGCCATTTATGCCTCATTCGTTTAAAACGCCTATTACATTCATTAATATATAGGTACGTCAATGATTACATTAGTCTAAATTCAGGCCCCTAGTTAGGGTTCTAAATCAGTCTCTAATAAAGCAACTAACTGGGTAGCAACTAACGGACCATACTTCGCTTTGAATTTAAGGCCCTAACTGCCTGAATGGGATTACATTACACTTTTACTGCCTGAATCATTTAAGGTTAAAACCTAAGAAATTATTAAACCACTTGATGAGGCAGGCTGCTGTTGACTTAAGTATTGGTTAGGCTTTTGCCCTAGATCTTAGAGTTACGCTACATGTACCTATTTACTATTATTTATTCTGAGGTATTCTTGCACTCCCTTACTTGTAGATCAAAGGGGAATAAAAATCAGATACTTAATATTTTTGATCCACCAGTGGATCGTTCCGAGAGATCAAACCGGAATAGACGTTATAACAATACCTTTTTTTTTTTATAACACGGACAGACAAATAAGCTGACGGCCCGCCTGATGGTAAGCAATTACCGTCGCCTATAGGCACCTGCAACACCAGGGGCGCTGCCGATGCGTTGCCTACCTTTTAAGTCTCTGTTTACCCGACGTTTGAAGTGCCCCATGTTGTAGCTCAACGGAAACACCTCAGAGGGTTGCTCATTCTACATCTTGCAAGTATGTGGCAGAAATGATCTCGTGAAACGGACTGTGCGAGACTTCCATGGGTCCACGAGGTGTGGATGAGCTTTTTGACGGTGACGAGCTAAATTCACTTGTTACAGCTATTTTTCAATTCTTTTGTTTGGCCCTTCAATCTTGAATATGTAGGCCTACGGTAATCATTTAGGTTAATTGGCATATACTTTCATTGTTTATTGCTCTCGAGCTGATCGAAGCACTAGCACTAGCAGATAACTTTCGGAAACAGTTGCCGAAATGAGATTCAAAAAAGTACCTACAAAAACACGCGCTAAAAGTTCCTCTTTGCCTGATGCTTGCTGGAACTGGTTTCTCTAAGTACTCCAACGGAAAGACTGTTCTTACTAGAATTATTTTGCATGGAAAATATTTAGCACCTATAATGCATCTATAGCAAAGGTGCATTTGAGGTGTTTGAACTTCACCGGACGCCGTAAAATAAAACAACTCCGTGGCGGGACCGGAGACGGTATCTCATCTCCCAACGCGTACGCTATTACGAAAACCCGCTGCGCTGATGGGATTCCATAATTATAGCTCATAAATGTGCTTTCGCTGTTTATTATAAGTACAGATAGAAAAGAAAAGAATAATTTATGCACTTAATAAGTGGTAATTAACATTTTGTCGTGGAGGAATAGTTGTTTTGTATTTTGTTTCTTTCTATCGAGATTGAAATGAGCAAAGAGAAAACACTACGATTAGGCACATAGCTAATCACACTTTTATTCAGTGTTTATTAAATTAGTAAGGGTAATGGTTTACACAGTTGTTTTTAGGTAGGTATTTATGAAAATCGGCATTATCTACCTACCATTAAACATTTACACGGTGGTTTCACTACCATATTTTTTCTGAGATTCTATGTAAAGACGGATAAAATTGTACTAAATCATAAGAAAAGGTGAAAACAAAAACAGCTCGCTTATTAGTAGTCATCACTAGGTGGTAGGACTTTTTTGCAAAGTTCGTCTAGGTAGGTACCACCGCTTTGCCAGTTATTCTGCCGCCAAGCAGTAGTGTGCAAGCACTACTGTGTTCCGGTTTGAAGGGCATTGTAGCTAGTGAAATTACTGGGCAAATGAGACTTCATGATCTGATCACTCAGTTTAGTAATCTGATTACTAGACTGTGTGATGTCTCAGGGTGACGTGCGCAGTGCAGTGTCACGCGAAGCTTTATTGTTTTAAAGTTCCGAGTGACATTGCAACTGTTATGGGCGGCCGTGACGCTTAACATCAGGTGAACGACTAGCTCGTCACGTCATTTAATCACATAAAAAAAGTCAATAAATTATTGCATACTTAGGTACTACTGACCTCTCTAATCTCTATAGATTCGAGTATTAACATGAAAAATCTGAGATTTCATACAGGTGCACCTGTATCAAATCTCAGATTTTTCTACTTCAGAGTCTAGCATAGGTACCACTCTAACCTAATAACTCTAAAGTAATAGAAATGCTCTTATATAAAATAGAAAAAGAGGATAAATAAAAATTGTTAAAATAAAAAAAATACAATGGGCTTCTTGAAAATTAATAATTGGTAGAGACATTAAATTTGTTCATGTTTATAATCCGCTTCCTATTTCCGAAAGAGTTATACTTACTCTACTTGAAAAGGTAAACTAAATAAGTACTAATTTAACAAAGTTATTCTTTTTATTCCGTCGGTCGGCTTTAGGTCACGGTATGAAAATAGGACCATCCTCTGATCCCATCTCATCCCGTGGGTGCCGTAAAGAGCCGGCTAAGGGAATCTCTATGGAATGGGGCAGCAGTACATTAAAACAGCTCTTTTCGGTACATTAAAATCTTCTACGATCAAGTGCCGTTTCATGGGAGATGCCTATGTTCAGCAGTGGACTTCCAGCTGTTGGTGTGATCCTTTTATTCTGACTGATCTCATCCTTCCTTCTCATGTAGGCAAATGGTTTGGCTTTCATAAAGTTGTAATATCAAATTTTAAAAGCGTTTTAAAATGTGGTTTTTGTTTGTTTATTCACTAATACTCAACCCCTATAGGTGAGTAGGAACTTAGTTTTATTCAAATCATTTCATCATTTTTATGAGTTCATAACAACACAGAATTTATACCTCTCCGATTTGTAGTGTCGTTTGTAAAGTTGTGCAAGCTAAACCTTGATAATGGTTTAGCAAGCGATGGTTAATTGGTAGTCACAACAATAACTTAAATGTGGTTAAGTGGTTACTTAAATTTTCAATGGAAAACCCGTCACTGGTAGGTAGTACCTCAAATGTAGCATTAGGAGTACTTTGGTAAACTAAGCTACGTTATGTGCGCCAACATAATTTTCCAATAAGTTATAGTACTAGATACTATGTACCTATTCTGTGGTAAGTAATGAGTGCAGGCTTGAAGCTTCGGTTCAGAAATACACGAAGTTACGAACCAATATAAACTACACTTAGGTACCGACTCATGATGTAAGGTATCTATTATTTATCTTAGTGCATTGGGGCTATATGACGGGCTACGTCATGCTACTTATAGAATCTCACGTTTGATTGTTATACTTCCACAAATATGTTCACAGGTTTAATCAATTACGTAGCGACCTTTTCCATTAAACAATTATTTGCTGATTTTCAATCAGTACTATCAGTAGATTGCGGAAATGATTTATTTTAATAACGAGAATGATGAATCTTCCTCAATGACCGTTATCAAGACTTTAATGAAATAGTACGGACTACTACGGTTGAAGAACTTGCTAATTATAGGTTGAGTGATTGAGTGGTCGAGTGGCGACCACGAACCGGAAGACACGGCGTAGGCCGGCCTGCCAGGTGGAACGACGATCTGGTGAAAGCCGCGGGAAGCCGATGGATGCAGGAGGCGAGCAGCCGCTCAAAGTGGCGCTCTCTGGGGGAGGCCTATATTCAGCAGTGGACGTCTTCATGCTGTTGATGATGATAGATATTGAGTACTGACTGATGACGCCAAAGATTACATAGGTACATACATAGATCCTAGACCCTACCAAAGATGACCACGTATTTACGGACCCGTGGTGTGCTCATTTTTATACATGGGACTGGGACCCATGGCGTGCTTATTTATAGGGATCGTGAGCGCTACCATGCTGCGGAGGCCGTTGGTCCCGCCCCGGTTGTTGTCATATAGCCATAGTGCCAAGTTATTAATCGGCTTGGAAATTCTGCCATTATAGGGCTGACCACTTGCCTACACGAGAAGAAGAAATACATTAATAGTGATAGAGTGAAAAGGTATAATCTGGATAAGCGTGTCCCACCTTAGGCTTCATCTGTACCTTACTTACCATCAGGTGAGATGAAGCCAAACCATTACCCATTAACAATAAATAAAAAAATTGACCGATGGTTTATTTACATTACAAACTGCTATTCGATGCGCGAATGCCATTTCAAATGACAAAAGGCAGAGCTCACGGTCATGACAACAAATTCAATTTAATGTGTTATTGTTTCAATGGAATGCATTGAGTCTTACTTTATTTGGCACTGATCTATGCTGAGAATTACAAATCGGACTGATGGGATTCTATAATAATATGATAGCATTAATAATAATACGGCTGTAAGTACCTTGACTTGGCTCACGAGGTAACCGCCATGTGGAATGTTGACTCAACGAGCATTGTCCCGATAGTCGTTTCGGCGATCGGCCTTATAGCGAAGAGCCTCGACCAACACCTCGAGAGGCTCTCGCTAGACGGTTGGATCAAGGGTCAGATTCAGAAGGCAGTACTCCTTGACACGGCACGTATTGTCAGGAGGTTCCTCACTCTGCAGCCCTAACCACCGGTAGCTTGGGTCCTGCCCCGCTGCCGGCGGCACTCTAGGTTTAGGTTTTTTATAATATTTTTACAGAGATATTGTAAAAAACTTAGGCTTAAGAATTGTAAATAAATGACTGAATAATACGGCTGTATGGACTGGTAATGAGTAGAGGCATTGTTGCGCAAATGTAGCAGAAGTAGATCTAGCTAGGTACTTATAGAATAATGATTAACTGACGCTGTCGACTAAAGCTAGAGTTTCTATCTACAACTAGTAAACGGCTAACACTCACGTAATTTTAGTCGAATATCTCGACCAGTGTTCACGTTCAGGCAATAAGTATAGATGCCCATCATCATGTAGTATGCGGTATGCGCGGTCCCATGGCACAATTATAGTCTTTTAGCCCATGGCATGGACTTGGGCTACTTTGTCTTAATTGTCAATAGTGCAACCTGCCACATTATTTAAAATACATCGAAGCAGACATACCCTGAAAATTTAATTCGAAATCAACCGAGTGCAAAACGGTCAGCAAAATATAACAGCCAAATGCTGATCAATTATTATTGAAAAATATGATAATTTATTAATTTGTAAATAATATTTATAATAATTAACTCTAAATTAGCATATTGTATCAGATTACCGACCGCTGACGTCGCCGGTGGCGTGGCGTCCTTTACAGAATGTAGTTGGATACAAACGACTAACAACCGACTGTTGAGGTGTTCAACGGGGGCCAATGATCTTCAATTAAGGTGGAACGTTACACTAGCGCGGGAAATTCAAATTTTCTTGCGTTCTTTTGCCAATAATAGCTTAATTACTCAACGTGATTACATGAAAACTAATTTTGCGGTAATAAATAGAATGTATCAACAAATTACGATGAAAAGTATCTCCTAGATATTATTGGTTTAGCGACAAATGGCAATAAACAATTTTCTTCTTAGTTTTTCAGTCTATTGCCATTCGTCGCTAAACCAATGATAAGTAGGCTTCTAATTGTAATTTATTGATACATTATATTTATTTGCGCAAAAATAATGTAATCACGTTGAGTAATTAAGCTATTATTGGCAAAAGAAAGCAAGAAAACTTGAATTTCCCGCGCTAGTGTAACGTTCCACTTTAACTTATTCCAGCTGACGATGATGATCACTTCTTGCCCGTAGTGCAAGCTGTGGTAGCCCAGTTGACTGGACCATAGACTAATCACCTATTCAAATGTTTTTTGTTCACAGAATTAACAATGCCACGGTTCAAGACTATCCTGGTGACCGGAGGAGCAGGCTACATCGGCAGCCACTGCGTTGTGGACCTACTGGAAGGTATGTCAGATGATTCGATGATGTATTTATGAACCCTGAGCAGATATTTAGAAACCGACGTTGTTGCTGAGCTTTATCAAGGATTTTATAGTGCCTTCAAGTAATACCGGCCCCATAGGTGGTAAAAACCGCGGGGAGGCTAGAAGCAAGCAGCCGCTCTGTGGCGCTCTATGGATGAGGCCTATGTTCAGTCGTGGACGCCTTCAGACTGATGACGATGGTAGTAAATACTAACGTATACATTTAAAAAATGTCATGGATTATTGTGAGAAAACTATAAGGTACTGTATGTAGGTATGGAGAAATATCACTGTTTTTTTAAAACTATCTCCTGTACCAACTTAGAGAAACTAGAAATTAAAAAGACTCATAACACCAAAAAGTTAGCGGAAATCATATTCTCGATATTTTTGCGTGATTGTAATTTTTAAAATCCAAAAATCCTAATCCTAATCAATTTGTTACCTTCGAAGCTGGACATGATGTCATAGCAATAGACAACTTCGCGAATGCCGTGGAAGACGAGGAAGGCTCACCAGCACTGCAGAGAGCCGCGGAGATCACGGGCAAGAAAATTACATTCTACAAGGCAGATCTATTAGACAAACCGCAGATCAACGATATATTCGATAAGGTAAGATAATCCACTACAAACTGTCTAGTACAATCAGGAAATCGGAACTCATAAAATAAAACAACGAATACAAGTAGAATAAAATAACCGGCCAAGTGCGAGTCAGACTCGCGCACGAAGAGTTCCATACCATTATCTATAACGACGAGCAAAAAAAAACACGTTTGTTGTATATATAAATATTTATTTTATTCTGTTTTTTAGTAAGTATTTGTTGTTATAGGCAACCGAAATACATCTGTGAAACTAACTGTCTAACTATCACGGTTCATGAGATACAGCCTGGCGACAGATGGACAGACAGACAGACAGACAGACCGGCGGACAGCGGAGCCTTAGTAATAGCCCTTTTACCCTTTGGGTACGGAACCCTAAAAACAAAGGATAATCCTTGACATTTATCATCCGAGCAGCGAAGGAATGTTGATGAAACACTTTACCAGCGTCTTTGTTTCCCGATAAGTACAATCTGGAGCTCTTCAAGTCGCGAGAGAATAGGTATCTTCTAGGCAAGCATGTACCATCGTAGACTGCGTCGTCACTTTCTATCAGTTGAGATTGCGGTCAAACGCGGGCCTATTTAGTTAAGTAAAAAAAATGTTGCAAGCTACCTAGTTTATTAATTTATATGAAGATTCTTCGTTGTTTAGTTGAGTAGATCATCATGTTGATTACGGCATTTGGCATTTAGATTGCTCGTGTCAAGGTCCATTAGGGTCATTGCACCATCATTATGGAAACCTTTACGGTATTCAGTTTTATAAGTCCTTAGGCGTTTTAACTACTTACTCAAAATATTGTCATTGTTTGCTAAATTGCTACTTACTAATGTCGATAAAGTACATTTTTTTATGCGATTGAATGATAGTCGTTCACCTGATGTTAAGCAACACGGCCGCCCATAACAGTTGCAGTGTCACTCGGAACTTTAATATAATAAAGTTTCGCGTGACACTGCACTGCGCACGTCATCCTGAGACATCACACAGTCTAGTAATCAGATTACTAGACTGAGTGATCAGATCATAAAGTCTCATTTGCCCAGTAATTTCACTAGCTACAATGCCCTTCAAACCGGAACACAGTAGTGCTTGCACACTACTGCTTGGCGGCAGAATAACTGGCAAAGCGGTGGTACCTACCTAGACGAACTTTGCAGAAAAGTCCTACCACCTAATAAATACATATTATTATTGCGGCAAATTGCTGTTATTTTAAAGTTAACGATATTATTTCCAGCACCCAGTAGACTGCGTGATACACTTCGCAGCACTAAAAGCTGTTGGCGAGTCCATGCAGCAACCTTTACTCTACTACCAAAACAACCTCCTTGGCATGCTGAATTTGCTAGAAGTAAGTACAGAACTAACAAATCTACAATAGGGAAGTAATCAAAGGGTGGCCTAAGCAGACATGACTATGATAAAAAAGTATAGGTAGAATAGGCTTGTGTCGTGCTATTTTTTTTTTTAACAAATTATTAATATTCAGTCGTGAAAACAAAAATTAAATATCTCAAAAAATGACAAAGTTACAAGCATTTTAAAATAGAATAGAAAAAGACAGTTCAAACGTGTGTCAGTTCAACAGTGACGTCAGTACGTTCTCCCAAAATGGTACCTCATTACTAAGCTGTGGTAGCTTTACACACAATCTTTTTGGCATATGACTTCACAACGTGTGTTTTCATAGTAACTGTGAGGAATCTCCTGTTTTGCGAGAAAGGGACAGGCGATGCCCCCTCCAGACACTTTAAAGCTTATTACTCCTTGATTTATTTACCGATTTCACTAATTTTTCATGCAATATATATTAGTAGTTATATTTATAGTTATAGATATAGTGGGAACTACCTCAACAGCTAAACCTACCTACACTCAGTTCAGCATAAACTTCTCACCTTTGACGGAAACTGATGTCATTAAATTAACAATACAATAATAGATTGCCCTCGGGTATTTGCATCAGCTATATCTAATTCCGCTTCGATAAACCGTGATTTTTAGTTCAGAATTCCAATACGAATATGATTTGATTAGGCCGATATGTGATACACTTATAAAAATAGACAGATAACATGATGTGTCAGCAATGATATCATTTATATTATGTTATGTACCTACAGTCTACACGAAGGGAAAAAACCCTATTAGTAAACAAAGACTTCTATGTATACACTAGACAGGACATCTCTAACTAGCACTGTCAACCACTGCAAATATGCCTATGAGCATCTTCTCGCTCATACGATGCTCAGCTCTCAAAGCGACTGCACGTGCAGCAGTGAATAGCAGTAAAAATTATGATCCGAATGTCCCATTGCACTAGCGCTGCGTATTGTGATCGTTGGTTAGACGATTTAATCTCGTAAAGCGCTGTAGCGGATTTTAGTTTAATTATACAAAAAATGACAACTATTTGTGCTTCGAATAGCTTCTCTAGTACGTAGTACATATACCTCTTTGTTAGTAAACTTGTTTTCTGCTGCTAATTGAATAATAATTACTTCATAAATTTTAGATTCATCTTGCTTTGATTTTTCTGAAGTTATCAATAAAGTTATCAGCGAGAATAGGTTAGATGACTACTATTTTTTTTATTGCATAAATTAATAATATTCGTCAGAAAATAAACAGTCGTGAAAACAAAAATTAAATATCTCAAAAAATTTGAAAGTTACAAGCATTCTAATATACAGGAATAGAAAGAGGCAACTAAAATATGCAGGGACGTCAGAATTTGGTCCTTCATAGACCTCATTACTAAGCTGTGGTAGCTTCACATACAATCTATTTGGCATGTGACGTCACAATCACGTGTTTCATAGTAACTGTGAGGATGCTCTGTTTTACGAGAAAGGGACAGGCGATGCCCCCTCCAGAAACATTAAAAGCTTATTACTCCGCAATTTATTTACTACTTATTTTTTTAATTATTGCGTTATTTTTAACATACTTTAAGGAAATAATATTTACTTGTTCATTTTTAATAACAGGCAACTGTTAGCCTATTCCTATCAGGGATCGTGGTCTATGTCCTTTTAGGTGGAACGTTAACTCGCGCGGAAAATTCAAATTTTCTTGCGTTCTTTTGCCAATAAAAGCTTAATTGACAGATTAATTTGTAAAGGAAAAATTTGAATCACGAGAGATCGCTGATCAGGCGATACTGCTATAAAAATCATAAATAATAGCTTAATTACTCAACGTGATTACATGAAAACTAATATTGCGCAAACAAATATAATGTATCAATAAATTACAATTAAAAGTATCACCTACTTATCATTGGTTTAGTGACAAATGGCAATAGACTGAAAAACTAAGAAGAAAATTGTTTATTGCCATTTGTCGATAAACTAATGATATCTAGGAGATACTTTTTATCGTAATTTGTTGATACATTCTATTTATTTCCGCAAAATTAGTTTTTATGTAATCACGGCTTTGGCAAAAGAACGCAAGTAAATTTGAATTTCCCGCGCTAGTGTAACGTTCCACCTGGTTTTAATCGTAGTACTATTTAAACTTACTCGTATCTATTCCAGATAATGCGCTCCCACAACTGCTACCAAATGGTATTCTCTTCATCGTGCACTGTGTATGGGGAGCCAGAATACCTGCCTATCACAGAGGCTCACCCTACAGGCAGTATCACCAACGTGTATGGTCGAACGAAGTACTTTATCGAGGAGATGTTGAAGGACCTCAGTGCAGCTGACAAGGTAATTGTGCTGGGATCTTCTTTCTCTGTTTAGACCTACACTGTGCTCCCGATCTGCGAATAGGACCACCCTATCTCTTCCCGTAGGTGATTCCGTAAGAGCCGGCTAAGGGAATCTTTAGTCACTTTACTCGGTAGGTGCATTAAAACCGTTTGGGATCATCAAGCCGCTTGCCAAGCGTGGTGGTTATGGCAAATTCCCTATATGATAAGCGTTTTAAGTGGCGTTTTATGGGGGTGGCCAGTGTTCAGCAGCGGGGTGTCATCTGGCTGTAGATGCGTGTCCTGGAGTGTATCGTAAAAGAGGTTTCCTGAGACCATGAATGACTCCATTAATGTTTGAGGCTTATGTTGATGTGATGTACTACATGTGTCGCTCGTAGAACTGACAACCGATGGGGAAGTAAGGTTCTCGATTGGCGACCACGAACCGGAAGACGCGGCGTAGGCCGGCCCCCCACTCGGCGGACCGAGGATCTTGTGAAAGCCGCGGGGAGCCGATGGATACAGGAGGCGAGCAGCCACTGAAAGTGGCGCTCTCTGGGGGGGCCTATGTTCAGTAGTGGACGTCTTCAGGCTGTTGATGACGATGATGATATACTACAAACTATGTAGGTATAGTCGTATAGTTAACATTAATATTTAGTTACGGGAGTCACGAGAGTGACATTGTCAACTTTGGCCAAACTCCCATGGAAAACATTAAAAGATTTAAAAAAAAGTAAGTGACGTCGTGTCGTGGTCGTGCGTGACACACCTGTGTGGATACTTGTTATTTGTGATAATCAGGTACCTACGGGTCTGTGGTGATAATATTTCATATCGTCACTATATAATCTAGTAAGTATATAGATCTAATTAATTTGACAGTTTCTAATCACTTCGTGGAAAGTATTTGATAAAATGTTAATGATTCCTTCCTTCTTAATTAAATCTTTCGAAGTATAAAGTCTTATTTAAGCTCTTATCGCTTGGTATGGCAAAAAAGTTGTAACTGTGTTGTACTATTATTTATTCTGTGACTGCATCCACTCAAGTTCCGTTACTTTCGAATAAGTACAGTATTTGTTTATCGGTCGAAGGCCTTGCTTACCGTTTGCACAAGCAATGTCAATGCCCATTCGCTATGAACTTGAATTAGCCAGGTACGCGATGAAGTAGGTATAGTTATTTCGTTCACGTACATGAACACGTCCTTGATAGTGTTATAGAATACTTTAGAGGCTGTATAAGTGGATACTAATTGTGTGAAGATATAGAACAGCCCACAAAATATACAAAGGTCTCTAGGACACCCAGCTGTCAAAAGTGGGGGCAGCTAGCTGAAGGGCACCACTGCGGGAATAATAGCTTTCAGGATTTAAGGTGGAACGTTTCACTAGCGCGGCAAATTCAAATTTTCTTGCGTTCTTTTGCCAATAATAGCTTAATTACTCAACGTGATTACATGAAAACTAATTTTACGCAAATAAATAGAATGTATAACAAATTACGATTAAAAGTATCTCCTAGATATATGTAATTGGTTTAGCGACAAATGCCAATAAACAATTTTCTTCTTAGTTTTTGAGTCTATTGCCATTCGTGATACTTTTAATTGTAATTTATTGATACATTCTATTTATTTGCGCAAAATCAGTTTTCATGTAATCGCGTTGAGTAATTAAGCAATTATTGGCAAAAGAACGCAAGAAAATTTGAATTTGCCGCGCTAGTGTAACGTTCCACCTTAAGAGCGCCTTAAAAGGCAAACAAATGAGTACCTATTACACAATACTAGTCTGTGGTAGTAGGTTCTTACAAGGGTTCTTACCACAGATATCTACTATACTAGTCAAAGAGTTCTTACTTAGATCATCGAATTAACAATTAAATTTTTTTATTCGTAGGATCAGTGTTACAGATTAGGGAGACCGTAAACTGTATTCGTACTCTATACGTACTATACGAATACGTAGCGGAACTAAGGTGCTATTCGAAACATAATTTTTCAGCCATGTTCGTGATGTATGGCTGTATTTTTAACGGTAGCCTATAGTGGCGTGTAGTATTTAGGTGAACCAGCAGAACCGGTTCCGTGGCCCACTACAGAAGGTCAAGGTTCACGCGAATCCGTAACAAGTGAATGGGATATTTATGCATCAGATAGGTACGACTCTCCACGTGGGATCGTAACGTAAGCTAATTTGTGTCTATTATTAAAGATGATGTATTAGACGTAGCTTAATTTTGGGAAATAAAAAACATCGTTCAACTATAGACCTCAATACAAATAAACTTATTGAACCAAAGACGACGAGGATAACAAAAATTGTATCTCCCACAGAAATGGAACATCATCTCGCTCCGGTACTTCAACCCCGTCGGCGCGCATCCCTCAGGACTGATCGGGGAGGACCCCACCAAGGAGTTCGCTAACCTCATGCCGTACATGGCGCAAGTGGCGCTAGGCAAGAAGCCCGTCCTAACAGTGTTTGGAAGCGATTATGATACTCCAGATGGAACTGGTAAGAACTATGAATCCTCGTTACTAAACTCCATGTATTATTATCTGGCTTCGGCCAAAGCAGCTGTCAAACAAGAAAGGACAATCGTGCTATGCAACCAACGGCTCAGTAGAAGATTTTCATTTCCTGTTTCGCAACTAGTTGCCAAGTAGGAACTCATGAAGAAGTGTAGCTACGTGCTGCCACTTGAATAAATCATCTATTTTTCTCGTTCATGGAGCCATATAAAACGAGAAAAATTTAATGGTAACGCTGTAGCTGGGTTGGATTCCAATATCTTAAGAGCAATTTTGTATATTGCTCCAATTATCCCCACAATTATTAAAACGATTTTTGATTGTGGATAATTGGAGCAATACAAAACTGCTCGCAGTAGGTACTTTAACGCCTGGAATACCCGCATTTTTCATAATAAGAGAATAACAATCGTATGCCGGCTCGATATCGCGACCATGTGAGTCCACAGCGGTTAAAATATCAGAATCAAACCCAGCTACAGCGTTACCATTGCATTTTTCTCACTTATGACTCCATAAACGAGAAATAAATTATTTATTCGAGTAGCAGCCCTATCGCCGTCATTTCGGGGACTAGGCATTAAAGAGTAATTTATTTTCTTGGCTCTGGTTATACAACTGGCTAATGTGAATTATGCTGTTCACAGGAATTCGCGATTACATTCACGTTATGGATCTGGCGAGCGGGCACGTTGCAGCATTGAATTTGCTGTCCAGCAACCATATTGGGCTCAAGGTTTGTACTCTTACGGTCAATTCAGACAGCAGCAAAATGCTCGAGCACTTTTTAAGTGCACCAGCTTAAAACAGCTGATAACCAGCAGAGGTAGCATGAGCTGCAGAAATCGACATTATCGCTTCTCTCGAGAAATCTTTCGACCAATGACGATCACGCGGATCACGTCATGAACCATTTCTTGCATTTTCATTGGTCAAACGGTTTCTCGAGAAAAAATATAGATTACTAGCTGCGCCCCGCGGTTTCACCCGCAGTTAAAAAGTAGCCATGTGTTAATCCAGTATATAAGCTATCTCTATTCCAAATTTCATCCAAATCTATCGAGCCGTTTGAGCGTGAAGGAGTAACAAACATACACATATACAAACTTTCGCCTTTATAATATTACTGTGATGATTAGTGTGAAGTGTGATAGTGTGATTATTGTATGTCGATTTCTATACAGCTCATACTACACGTGCAGAGCCTTATTGACACGGTCACGTCCTCGATCTTTGTGATTCTTATTGTCTGTTTTTCTCACGCGTTTTTCTTCACCATTGTAAGAGCAAGTGCGAATCCCACACGTAACTTGAAAAGTCGTTGGTGAAGACCCGAACGAGATTCCACCAGGTGCTTCGGTTTGCAAGTCACACTTTACTCGATACTGCTGAATATAGGCCTCCCCCATAAAACGTCACTTTAGATGCTTATCATACGAGGGGGTTTGCCATAATCACCACGCTTGGCAGGCAGCTTGGTGATCGCAGAAGATTTTAATGTACCGAGGAGAATGCTGCTGCCCATCCCCTAGATATTCCCTCAGCCAGCTCTTACGGCACCCCCACACATCATCTAGTCCCAAGCTAAACAAAGCTTGTATTAATTGATAACTATTTCATTTAATCAAATTTTCCAGGTATACAACTTAGGCACAGGTCGAGGAGTGTCGGTGAAAGAGTTAGTAGATGTGTTCGAGAAAGTCACCAGCACCAAGATTCCTTTGAAGTATGTCGACAGGAGGCTCGGCGATATAAAGGCTATGTGGGCAGACGCGTCGCTGGCTAAAGAGGAGCTGGGGTGGACCACTCGATACACTATTGAGGAGATGTGTAAGCATTCTTTATGGAGGACAAACCCTCTATTTTAACCTATGGATTTTTTGACGGTTTTTTTACATCACGCATAGTCTTCGGTGATCCAGTACTTTGATTGCGACATATTTTTTCTTATTTTTAGGGTTCCGTACCCAAAGGGTAAAACGGACCCTATTACTAAGGTTCTGCTGTCCGTCCGTCTGTCTGTCTCTCCGTCTGTCACCAGGCTGTATCTCATAAACCGTGGTAGTTAGACAATTGAAATTTTCACAGATGGTGTATTTCTGTTGCCGCTATTACAACAAATACTAAAAAAACAATAAAATAAATATTTAAGGGGGCTCCCATACAACAAACGTGATTTTTTTGCTCGTTTTATAGATAATGGTACGGAACCCTTCATGCGCGAGTCCAACTCGCACTTAACCGGTTATTTATGATTTATAAGCAGTATCGCCTGCTTGGCGTTATCTACAAATTAATTATAATGTAAAAGAAAAATTTAAACCCGTTTTTTCAAATATTTTTTTTACAAAATTTATCTGTTTTTTTTGTATCTGCGAAATAGGAGTTTGGAAGCTGCTATTGGTTATTTGGCTATCCCTGTCCCTATAATTTTATCAATCTTAGTTGTCCAATAAAAGATAAACAATTAAAAGTGCACACTTTGGTGCAACTGACAGTCAAGCTAGCCGCACAAAAATTGGTCCCCATTTTATTTTCATCACCACACACAAATATTATCGTTTAGTTTTTTATTATGGTGTAATTTTTTTTTTTTCTCTTTCAGGCACAGACTTTTGGAGATGGCAAACTATGAACCCCGATGGTTATCCCAAGAAGAGTGTCAAGACCAGTGTGATCGTCAACGGAAAGAGTTAACGTGCATTTTCTATTTTATTATTTACTATATTTAATTTTTAGCCCGTATTATTAAATAAGTACATAATCTATTAATTTTGTTGTTTTATTAATCACTAATTGTAGGTTAAACAAACTATATTTTCCAGGTCATGTGAGATTGTAATTTAAATCAAAATTAGAAATACTTTATTTCGCCATTATAAGATCATTTTTGATTTTTTTCACTCAGAATATTACTATGAGCAGTATTATAAAATGATGCTCACTCCTCGATCGATCAATTTCACACACAGATAATATAATACCTAGTAGTATAGCAAAAGGCGAAGTCTGTAATAAAATAATGGGTTAGGGTCATATCGTCTGGGTTGTAAGTCTGTGTATACAAAAGAAAATTATGGTTCATTATCAGCAATAGCCAACTTTAATGTAGAATAGTTTTAGTGTCTTTTGTCATGTTCCACATCCGACTTTTAGGACTAAACTAAACCAAAACTCGGATTTATGGGGTAATAGGGCGTTTACCACCACGGTGTGAATCGCCCAAGTGCGCTAAATCTATATGTGGTGGTGGTGGTCCGATTGAGGTGCGAATGACCCAAACGAAAATAAATACATGGGCGATTCACACCGCGGTCCAAATCGCCCAAGTGTTATAATAGCAGAGGATGATTCACACTGCGTCCGAAAGAGCCTATACATTTAGAGCACTTGGGCGATTCACATCGCGGTGTGAACCACACGTGGTGTGAAACGCCCCATTACCCGATTTAAGACTGAAGTATTTTTGAGTTTCTTTGTTACAGTAGAATATTTGTTACCTATGTAACTTTGCCAATGACAGTTCCAAATGAATAAAACAAAGAATTGATTTACCAGACCTTTATTTCGAAGTCATCAAGGAACAATTCAAGTCTTCAAGTATTACTTTCGTATAGTGAAATATGTTGCCACTTCAAAGGTTCAAACCCCACACTTGTGGTATTAGGTAAGAGATATCTCGCAAACAGTTCCAGCGTTTGTGGGTTTTCTGTTTTCACGTAAGGCGCCAGGAGATCTGTAAAAGCAGATAAAAATATTTGCCATTATAATTATCATACTCTTTGCCTTTCCCCATTTGTTATTGGGGTCGGCTCCCAATCTAACCTGTAGCGGCGAGCTACCAGAATTACACGAGCAACTGCCATCTGACCTCGCAACCCATAAGGAACCAGTAACAGGGATGGTTAGACCAGGTGTCAGATTCTATCAGGCGTCTGACCACCCGTAACGGTTGACATTGATGTTCTTATGACAACCGAAACTGACCGTCCATGCTCTCGGTATTTTTTTGCCATATGACAATAACAGTTCTGTAAGTATAAATGATATATTCTAGAATTACACCAGGCTATAAGTTATAAGTAAATGTTATAGTTTAGAGTCAAATCTTGGTAGAAATATGACTGTAAAATACAGTTAACAATATTTTATTTATTTCTTTATTAGTTATGCACATAAGTGTACATGGATGAACTTATAATATTCAGAATGTTAAATAATCATAAAATACGACATTAAAAAATTACTGTAATAAAACTGTGTACTAATGAGTGCCAAATAATTAGAAAATACTAGAGTGAACAGTACGGTAAAAACCGATTACGACATTTGAACAAAACTGTAATATTAACTTTTTTTTTATGTAAACGAATGACGTGACGAGCTAGTAGTTCGCCTGGTGTTGAGCGTCACGGCCGCCCATTACAGATGCTGTATCACGCGGAACTCTAATTCAAGTTTCGCCTGACACTGAACTGCGCACGTCATCCATGAAAGATTTGTAGGCAGCGCGATCAGACCATAAAGTCTCATTTGGCCAGTAATTTCACTAGCACCAATGCATATCAAACCGGAACACAGTAGTGCTTGTACACTACTACTTGGCGCCAAAATAACTGACAAAGCGATGTTACCTACCTAGACAAACTTTGCAGAAAATTCCTACCACCTAGTCGACAGATAAACAGTTAAACCCAATGGTTAATTATAATGATGCGTTTAAATAATGTGACCTATTGTTTTTGGCAAATAAACATTTATACATGTAAAAACTCTGGTTAAAATAAGAAGGCAGAGATAATTGATATGCACACAATAATAGAGAGGTTTACAATAAGCAGGCAAAAACTATTATTAAAAAAAAGCATCTTACCCAATAAAGGAGGTTTATGCGAATGCAAAGCACTTGGCACGCTTACAATCAACTGACTTTCCGGAACTGTCACGTCACCAACTCTCCCCAGCATCAGCCTCTCATATGGTTGCTTCTTATTTCCTGCTCTAAACTGACAAATGGGTTGTAGATCTACCGTCACTTTTAGCCAGTACCAAGTGGTGATGTATGTGACTCCCCACTGCGGGAATATTATGTTCTTTACAGCGTCAATGTTACTTGGTGCGTTTGTGCACCAGACAGCGATAAGGCAGTTTGGTGAGAGGAGGCCTTTTATTGGTATAGCAGCTATATCTTCATTATACATCATTGAGTAGCTGTAAGGTTTAAAACTACAACGATAACACATGACACAGAAAAGTAACTAAACAGGGGTATAACAGGGTTCATTAAAGAAACTAATCTGATGCAAACAAGACACTATTATTTTCCATCTTCCACTATTGTGTTTAAGTGCAGAGGGGAGTGGGACACCAATAGAAATGTTTGCTCTATTCAGTTTGTTTCTTTATTGAATCGCGTTATACAAAAACTTTGGCATAATCTGCTGCTCTTTATTGTTTCTTTTGCAGATATGCCAACTCCATTTGTCTATTATGGCTTTGACAACATGCAAACAAAAACCAAACTGGCATGTTGGTTTTCAACTATTTTATAAGGCCAGCACCCAAAGACACATTTTCAAATAAATTTCAGTGCAAGTGAGACTTGCTTTAAAAAATAGAAATTAAAAATATGTTCCAGAGTCATAAAAATTTATGTGCAGAAGGACAGTCAGTTTATTTGATAAGTTTAAGTACCTCAATTTATCATTGGCACTCTTTAGTCTTCTTATATACTTGTTCCACCAGGGTGGGTCAGCTATGAGTATATCAAACTGTGTTCCCTCTAATTTCTTACATTGCTGTTTAATGCAGCCGCAGAAAAATCTGAAATATCCAAATTGTCATTTTATAATATTGCATAATGTCATGCCATGGTTTAACAAATCTGTGTATAAAATTATATACATTTCAGTGCCGCTATTTTAGCGTGAACACCACACAAAAAACTAAACCCCTTTAACTCAAGGAATATTAATCATAGTTCATACAAAAGTTATACACTTTATATTTGTTCCTATACTGTAATGCAAATTAATAGCATTGAAAAAGTTAATTTGAGATATCATAAGATATATGATATGATAGGCTCATATTGCATAACACCACTCAAGTCACCCATGATCATATTTTATCATTGAAATCTTTCCCAACTGAGGACCATTTGGTAATATGGGCTGTAGAGCCTAAATAAAATCATCACAACTCTAAAATTATTTGTGACATGAAACATGCGCTGAAATGTTAAAATTTGTTAGTAATAAATATTGTGATATTATATTACCTAGATTTTTCTGGGATCAAGAAGCATTCATCCTTGATTATACATTTCAAAGGTGTAATGGAATTGTTTCCTCCGACTATCCCTGCATGATCAAACACAGTAGATTCAAATAGTTTCTTAGACAGATCTCGAAGTTGTGATGTTGCCAACAATGAGTATTTGGTATGTATGCTTGCTTTCAACTCTGTGGGAAGTTCAGATAAAAACATTTCATACATTTGTAGCACTTTCGTGGTCTAAAACAGAGAATAGATTAATTCTATAATATGTAACTAACAGAACACAATGGAAACTGATGATTAAATTAAAATGAAAGCTATACGAAATAACTTATTACCTGACAAGAAAAAGTACCTATTGAAGTTATTGAACTAAAATTATTATTATTCACAGTTCAATATAGGTATTTTTTCTCATTCAACTATGATTTCAAGTACAGTATTATTTATGTAGATAGGTACTTACCATGGAACAAGGTACTTACCTACCTACATAAATAAAATGTGGAAATCAAAGTGGTGGAATTTATGCTTATGAATTCATAGGTATTTTTTAATAGGTATTATGCTACTACTTGTAATGAAAGCACTTACTTCTTCGTAAAGTTGGTCAAAGTTGAGGCTTCTTTTCCTATTTCCTTTGATGTTTTTTTGTATATAAATAGAAAACAACTTTTTTGTAAGTTCGTATGAAGTGATATTTTCTCCATCAGCGCAAACCGGCACATTTTTATAAAGTTTAATAATAAAGTCTCCATGATCGAGCAATGTAAAATCGTTGCTCTTAAAAACTAAGCTCATAACTACATAAACCAAACAAAATATTACACAGAGAATTTTTTTTTTATTATATTTTACAGGGGCGTTCGGATTGGGATTAGTATCGTTTTTGGCATTTCCAAAATTAGCGTTGTTGTAAGTAGGCATGGATCATTTCACAAGGAGCATGTGAAAAATCATTTGATTTTCTTTTTATAATTCACACCTGCTACTTTTTATCACATACTCTGCTACAAATCACAGTGTGATAATCACACTTAATGGGTCGGATCTCATAACACGAGAGTAGCCTAAGCAGTGAATATAAAAACATATTATATTTAGTTTATGCTTCAGTTAACAAACTGAGACCTGTAGAGTATCATAATAAACAATCTGTGCCTGTGATATAGTGGTGAAACTTGATCTAGTTTAACTGAAGAGAGTCGCGTTATATTTCTTTATAATCATTTGTAGCAGATCGTAACTTCGCTCAGTTGCTCCTAAATCACATCTCTGTTCTATATAATATAGTACCGCTAATCACCATTGACCATATTCAGGAGGCAAATGAAAAATCACAGTCTGTGAAAAATCACAGGTGAAATCACAGTGACTAAAACAAATCATATGATCAAATGACAATGATTTAGAAGTAGCAATCACTTCCATGCCTGTTGTAAGCCGTTCGGTTTGAGAATTTTGCCAATAATGCCACTTTTACCACTTTTACTTGCTACCCAAAACGAACGCAAAATAACCAAATGCGTTTGTTATCTTAAATGTCAATAAACGAATTGGCGGAATTTTACATTACACGTGAAAACTTACGTCTTCCTTTTCACTTCTCCGTGCTATATCATTACGATAACTACAATTTTCACAATAAAAATCTGTAATTTTACAAAACCGCGCCAGAAATTCTACGTCAATCTTTATCAGAATTGTCTATCTATGTCAGAAAACGATCACTTTTAACCCAGCTCCGCAGATGGGTCAAATTTGGCAGTTCACGATGACATTTTTAACTGTTTATGAGCCTAGATCCGAACGGTGAATGAAAACTGTTAAATACGCAACTTTTGCTCACACATTCCCAAAACGAACGGTGCATGTGATCATTTTTGTCGTTTTTAACTGTTAACTTACCAGTAGGCTATCCGAACGCATTATCGGCATCGGCTACTCTGGGCGGTTTGATCAAAGAGTATATAATTTATTTCGTAAGAGGTTTCTTTCAATAGTTCACGCAGTGCTGCCATGTGAACCGTAATTACGGTAAATGCACCGTAATCAGCACTTATTTACCACCTACCGTTGAAGCATGACAACGGTGACAAAATATACCGTAATTTGCAGAGGTACGAATATTTGTAGAAAAATAAACATTAGTACGTCTCAAAGCGTGTAAAGCTCTCGGAAGAACGACCTCTGACGTAATCGTTAGCCATAGTTTGATTATACTTAAAAAAATACTTATAGAGTCACCTTTGTTGACTATTTTTAACAACGATTGTTTAGTTATTGACCTATAACTGTGAAAAGTAATTAAAACAAACAGCATAATTCATTATGGTTTAAGAACGCGCGCATCCATATCCTAACGGATGATTTGATGCTCGGGGATTCACCCATGCATCGCAGCAATGCGATAAATATTAAGGCGACGGGTAGGCCAAACAAGGTGTTTTTTAGCATGTTTCCTGGCGTAATTAGATCATGTGGAGCTTTGAATTTAATATCGTATGATTAACTTTAATGAGTCCCTGGAAACTACCTAAAAAAAATTTCATCATCATCATCATCAACAGCCTGAAGACGTCCACTGCTGAACATAGGCCTCCCCCAGAGCACGCCACCTTGAGCGGCTGCTCGCCTCCTGCATCCATCGGCTCCCCGCGGCTTTCACCAGGTCGTCGGTCCACCGAGTGGGGGGCCGGCCTACGCTGCGTCTTCCGGTTCGTGGTCGCCACTCGAGAACCTTTCTTCCCCATCGGTTGTCAGTTCTACGAGCGATGTGGCCTGCCCATTGCCACTTCAACTTACTAACTCTAAGAGCTATATCGGTCACTTTAGTTCTCCTGCGGATCTCCTCGTTCCGGAGCTTATCTCGCAGGGAAACACCGAGCATAGCTCGCTCCATAGCTCGCTGCGCGAAAAAAAATTTATTGTTGCGATTTTACTAAGTTTCTATCGAATATATTTGAAAAATAATAATTGTGCTCTTGTTTCCAACAAACATGTAGATGTTGTGATGACTTCATAATTTTGAAAAATACGATATAAATTATATAAATTATATTAATTAAAAACTCTCAAAATCAGTCTTTGTCGTAAGCGTGCAGACTGGTATTTAGGACTACGACATTAAGGTCGAGGTTTCTTTGAACGGATTTTAACTTGCTTATTTGGCTCTACCTGTCACTTTAAACGCTTTCATTTCACGTAATTTTACAAGAAATACTTATATTTAGTTACATTGCATTAAAAAATATGAACTTGCTTTCTTTGAGTCATTGTTTTGGAATTTAACGCATAGTTTTTGCGGTAAAATAGTTGTTTTATTCAAAATTAGTACATCGTAATTTACACCGTATTTTTCTTGACGCAATCACCGTAATTTGTTAGAATCTACCGTTTTTCTTAAATGGTTCACCGTAGTCTTGATTTTAGACATGGCAACACTGAGTTCACGTTACACTTAGATACTCTTTGGATTGTATCTGTGTTTGATTTGTTTCAGTTTTCAGTTCAGTGAATTTGCGAATTTTTACATTTTGCTTGTAACTTATATTGTAATTGTAACCGACAGATAAGAGAAATGAGAATATATTATTAGTATTTATTTCGTTTAAGTCATAAAATATATTCCACCTAACATATTTGATCTTGATCGTTCTCATTGTAAACGTTGACTCAAAACAAGTTTCTTTGATGATACATTTGATTGAATGGATCCTTGGAGCTCTTTGTAAATGATGTACGATAAAACCGGTAAGCATAACTTTACTTTATATAAAATAGAAATATTTTAGTTCTTTATTGTTTCACAAAATATAAACATAGTTATAATATAAACCCATTATCATGTCACTTGTGATTAATTTTTTCATAATTTTCGGAATGAAACATGGAATAACTTGGTCTTAAAAATTAATTAAAAGGGTTAAAAAAACTAGGGCATTTAAAAACACACTGTCTTGAAAAAATAACGACCAAATATAGAACTATTATTATGAAAAGGTATGCTAATCTGAACATAAGTATTTTAACAATACATTTTATTGGATATAACAACGGCTAAACTCACGTCAATTTACAGTCGAAATTACTCAACTGTACCTTGTATTGTACATTATTAATTTGCAACAACTAAAAAAAATTAAGTAGTGTGATTCAAACAGGCGGCTGTGAAGATGGCATGAACGCTGTGCAGTAGCAAACATTAGATTAGAGGTAAGCGGTGAGTGCAGCATGCGGGGGGCTTGCAGTGCACTTCACAATCACACTACACTGATATAAATAAAAACAAATGCAAAATGCAAAATTTTTACATGAATTTAAACCAGAAACTAGGGACAGAGCTGAGAGTTTTAGTCATTTTTAATAATATAGAGAAAAAAATTGTCTGATAATAATTCAGGTTCGATAGTCACAAATTTAAAGATAATGTTGTATTGGTAGTGTAGCCTACATTATTATAGGAAAGCGGACCCTGGCTGAAGCTGGGAAATCTCTAGGCAGAAGAAGAAGTAGTGTAGTCTACATTATCTTCCTTTGAGAAAAGGCATGCACCCCAGAGCCGTGCTCAGTTATTTCAAGGAGCTGGGATGGCTTGGGTAGATGCTGGCAGGGGAAATGCACAATACACCCCAAGCGGGACGTCAGTGCAGGTCTTATCACCCCCATGCCAAATTAGAATTAGAAGGCATGCATCCCAGAAGTTATTCATTATTTTACAATTACCATGTTGATAAATGGAATGCATAAAGCTCTTAAAATTTATGTATTTTACTTTTAAGGGAATGTGGATAAATAATGACCAACTTATATGGAATACTACTGTTTATGATAGCTAATGCTACCTATCATTATTAACCGGAATAATATAGATTATTATCTAACATAGTAAAATAATTTTAACTTTAAAGATAGCCTAATTATTTTTAATAAGCTAAAAAGCTATATATACTCTCTTTTTGACACATCATCTATATAAATCACATATAAATAAAAGTCAAATAATTTATTAAAAATATCTTGTACCATAATTTATTTTACACAGTAAGTATTTATGAATGTTATAACTTATCATATCAAAACATAATTAAACTAAATTCCTTTGTTGCTAAATAAATACTCTTGATACTTTAAAAATACTCCTAGTTGGTATCTGATAAAATACATCTGGTGTCAGATAAATTATCTCAACAGATGAAAATATGTAAGTGTACATAGCAATATTCATTAATAATAATGTCTATTATTCATGTATAATATACATAATTGTGTATTTTTGGCATTAATATAATTTTTTTATGTCTATGACAATATCGGTAAAAGTTTTCTAAAATTGTAATATCAAAATTCTTCATTTTCTAGTCCTGAATAGTGTTATTCGTGTAAAGGCAACTTTCAAAACAATCATCGATTTCAAAGTCACGTAACTTCCCAAATCGTCGTTAAAATCGTATTGCGTAGTCCCCGCTACGGAACACACAACGCAGTTTCATTGAGGGCCATAAAAGTTGTACGAAGCGAGGATCGGGAGCGAACACGCTAATATTGATTAGGGGTCGCAGAGCTCACGGCTCGACTCCACCCCTCGGAGCTCGGCGCATGTGAGAGTGCGCGCGCCGCCGGTACCGCTCGGCCCGTCCTATGCCGTCCCGACATTACACTAATGTTAAATTCACAAACCATTTGCAATTCCTGCCAATTTACTCTAAACGCGAAACGTACGCAACGACGCGAAAATGTGAGACGAGTCTTCGCCCCACGTACGAACGCTCGGTCGCTCGGCCGCCGCGTGCGGCGACATTAAAATCAATACTAGGACAACCCTGTCCGATGTTGCACTTTTACATCATTGACATCATCACCACGAGTGTGTAATCAATCCAGCGGTGCGTTTGCGTTTCAGTGATAATACACTAGTTCCCGATGTTCAATCACAAGCTACCGACAGACTTTCCAATGCAAACACTTCGTAAGAAAACCAGCCCTTGCAAATGTGAGTCGCAAACGTGTTAAGCTTATTCTTAACAAAATATGTTTCTATTTTAATAGGTAATTCGGTGTTAGATAGCGCTAAGTGTAAAGACCACGATATGCCCTAGCTTTGTTATATTTTGCGATTTATTTTGTAACATGCATGGATCGGCTATCACCTACTAACTGTTGAGAGCTAGCACTGTATCATTTCGTGCTAGAGTCACACCATATACCTAAAAGCAGTTTAGCAAAGCGTAGAGAGGAAAAGATTGTGTGAAAGCCTTCACTCGAAAGTACGGCCATGACCTTATAATCCGTGAGTCTCCGACGTCCGTGTCTCTATTCGTCCGTCGTAATCGATAAGCTTGACCCTTTTAGGACCAGAATATTCCTCCTTATCCATTCTTTATAGATCATTTTTATACCACTCTAACTAATCCGGGCTTTAAAATGTGTACACATTTGGCGATATTGGGCGAAAACTTAACTTATCTAACATTGCTCTCGATCACATTTGAGCTCCCATTATGTCAAGACTCAAGATAATCAACTATGATGATAACAAAACAGCGGTCATGCCATGAAAGATCCGGAATCGGTACTAAAACGCTTGCAATACTGATTACAATGGTCCATTCACGTATCTCATCCTCTCCTCGCTTCCGTCGATGCTCTAGTGACCCCGGTGGTGTTTTGGACAGAGGGTGTGTTGTGGCCCGTGGCTGAAGACTGGTGGTAGAAGAAGTAACAAGTAACCTGGTTCCCCTGATTCTTGCTATTTGTTTGTCGGGGCCATAATGCAGGTGTGTCATTTCCAGCACCTTTTGCGGCAGTTTGGTGAGTAAAACCTATCCTTCCACGCTTTACGTGTTCTTTTGAAGGAAGAAAGAAAGAGAACTGTATCTTTCTTTCTTGCTTGCAATATTTTTGTCTCGTTCTCATTGCACGCGCATGTTCTTTTATCAGATTTTGATTTGTTTCAATTTGCTTCGTGAATTTGGACTGTTTGAATTCAGTTTACGACTTTTCATTCCACGCCTTCATGCAGGAATTTAACAATGGTGCAAATGAGAATTTTGAGCGCAGTGAAGGGTCATTAGCGTTACTTTTAAAACTTTTAACAGACGGGATCTACTTTTGTAGTGTCATGTTAAATCCACGTTTAGGTCGGGTGTTAGTGCTACGGAAATATCGAAATAAAATAGTGCGTAAAAACCGCACGGTCTTGGGTTGCCATTTCTATCAGCATATCCTGTAAATATTAACATACAGTTATACATTAATCTATTCATTAATTACTATTGGTTTTGTAAATAGAGCTTGTAAAACTGGTCCTTATAGATAGAGCTACGTTTTTGAATTATGTCCAATAACGTATGTTTATATTACTGTTATTATTTAATAATTAATACAATGCTAGTGTTACTCTGGTGTTATATTACGTAAATAACAGCATGTTCTTTCGTAAACATTGACCAAACTAATCTGAACTTAGCGGTATGGCTGTGTAAATTATTATTGTTGATTTCACAAACTAATTACACAAACTCAGTTGTTTTGTTGCATAAGCCAAGTATTTGAAAATATAGTACATTACATCAAACTCTATATAGGTAGAGTAGTCTCTAGAGATCGTGACTTACGTGGTTTGTTTTTTACGGATCCTGCTACACCTACATCCGTTTTTGTTTATACTCATATCAAATGGTTAAAAAGAATTCATAACTGGAACAAGCATCAGATAGTTTTTTTAATGTAAAAAAGTAAAACTGAAAAGAGATCGCAGGGTACCGGACCAGGCAGTCCCCATTCTGACGAGGCTCTAAATTTAAAAACAGGAAATTCAATTAATCTGGCAATGATGCACGGTAAACAGGCGCCCAAATAGGACAACTGGGCTCACTCTTATTTTGCATTCAGTCAGATGTAACTGGCACACAACACGACAACGCATAAAAATGAATTTAAAAAAGGTCGACCTCAAAAATTTACTCGATAAAGGTACGAAATACGGCTTGGTCTCATCCTCCCCGGTGGCGCTGCCCCGGTACCGGGGACGATGAGACAAAAAGTCTCATCCTCCCCGGTAGCCTCAACAATGGCGCTCACCGGGGCCGATGAAACAGTAAAAGTGTCATCTGCCCCGTTATAGTCGGATCGATGAATTCATCTCGGTGACAGCGGGGCCGATGAGAATTAAAGTCTCATCATCCCCGGTACGGCCAGTGCTGGTGCTTTTAACGAGGAGGATTACACAAATCTAGTTTCATCAAGCCAACATGGAAGGTAGGGTGCTATAATAAAGAATTTGCCTAATAATGTATAAATGAAACGAGTCTGTTTATAATGAATATAAATGTAATAGAGTAATAAAAATATACTAAGGTTAAAATTAAAATAACGATGATTTAGTAGATAGAACCAGACATCGTAGTTCACAGAACAAAACTATAACTAAATAGCTTCTAGTAAAATAAACGTGTTATTTACCTCTTAATTTTTGTAATTCAAACTCAAACTCAAATTCTTTATTGCAAATAGGCTCTTTTTAGCACTTTTACAAGTCAAAACTAGATAACGTATTTATAAATAATAAAAATTAAATTATTATACATATTAAGCAAGCAATTACAAATAATTATTACCTTACCTTTTTTTGTACCATTGACCCATCTTTATTTAACATTATTTACATTCAATAACACAGCTAGTTTGTTTTTTTGTGGTAGCTGCTGTTAGTAGTCAAAACTCATAATATATATTTAGCTAACAATTCTTAAAAAATATCAATTTTTTTCATCTTTTTCCATTTAAATATTACTCACCTATATAATAGTAAAGTGCTAAAATCAAATGCAAATTTAACTTTTATGACTGTGTATTGTAAAGCACCTGGGTACTTATTCCCTTTTTTAAATGCCGCACTGACAAACAAGTTTTTATAGAAACAACGAAAGAATAACAAGAGACACAAAGGAGCACCATACTTAGATTCATTTATTACATAACCGTATGGTATAATTGTTTAATCCGATAATAAATTTTGTACAGTGCGGGTATAAATATAAATACCCGAAGAGATTTTATATCATTTCATCATTAACAGCCTGAAGACGTCCACTGCTGAACATAGGCCTCCCCCAGAGCACGCCACCTTGAGCGGCTGCTCGCCTCCTGCATCCATCGGCTCCCCGCGGCTTTCACCAGGTCGTCGGTCCACCGAGTGGGGGGCCGGCCTACGCTGCGTCTTCCGGTTCGTAGTCGCCACTCGAGAACCTTTCTTCCCCATCGGTTGTCAGTTCTACGAGCGATGTGGCCTGCCCATTGCCACTTCAACTTACTAACTCTAAGAGCTATATCGGTCACTTTAGTTCTCCTGCGGATCTCCTCGTTCCGGAGCTTATCTCGCAGGGAAACACCGAGCATAGCTCGCTCCATAGCTCGCTGCGCGACTTTGAGCTTACTAATGAGGCCAACAGTAAGAGACCATGTCTCAGTTCCATAAGTCATCACTGGCAACACACACTGATTGGAAACTTTCGTTTTCAGGCTCTGCGGTATTTTGGACGAAAAGATAGGACGAAGCTTCCCGAACGCTGCCCAGCCGAGTTGGATTCTACGCGCCACCTCTTTGTCGAAGTTGGACCTACCTAATTGGACAATCTGTCCTAGGTAGACATACTTGTCGACAACTTCGAGAGTATCGTTCCCAACAATTACCGGTATAGGTGGAACATGAGCATTAGACATGATCCTTGTCTTGTCCATATTCATCTTAAGACCAACCTGCTGGGAGACTCTACTGAGGTCGTTGAGCATGGTGCTAAGGTCCTCGAGCGATTCCGCCATTATGACTATTAGATTATAGATTTATTAGATTTTATATGTAGACCACAAATTATAAATTCCGTTTGAGCTTATTATTTTTAGCAGAGCATAGCAAATATCATAAAGAAAATCTATTTTTTACTTACTTTCAAAGTTAATACGAGTTTTTACTACTAACAGCTACCACAAAAAACAACTATCTGTGTTATTGAATGTAAACAATGTTGAATAAAGAAGGGTCAATGTAGATAGGTACATAATAATTATTTGTAGTTATAAAAATAAGAGGTAAATAACACGTTTATTTTAATAAAAGCTATTTAGTTATCGTTTTGTTCTGTGTCTTACGATGTCTCTCTACTAAATCATCGTTATTTTAATTTTAAGCATGGTATATTTATATTGCTCTATTACATTTATATTCATTATAAACAGACTCGTTTCATTTATACATTATTAGGCAAATTCTTTATCATAGCACCCTACCTTCCATGCTGGGCTTAATGAAACTAGAATTGTGTAATCCTCCCCGTTAAAAGCACCAGCTGGGTTAGCATGGACGTTAGACAAAATTGTCTTTTCCCGTTTTACGTCACTTTCTTCATACTTGCTTGGAGTAAAACAGAGGAAAGACAGTTTTGTCTACCGGCCGTGCTAACCCTACAGCACTGGCCGTACCGGGGATGATCAGACTATAACTCCCTATCGGCCCCGCTGTCACCGAGATGAATTCATCGATCCGACTATAACGGGGCAGATGACACATTTTTTGTTTCATCGGCCCCGGTGAGTAGCATTTTTGAGGCTACCGGGGAGGATGACACATTTTGTCTCATCGTCCCCGGTACCGGGGCAGCGCCACCGGGGACGATGAGACCAAGCCCGAAATACGGATAGTTAAGTTTGCTTTATATTCTTTGGCTCTAATGTCCTTGTTGTGTGAGTATTATCTAGGTTCCAAATCTAAATAGTTGTGCTTTTTGTTATATTAATTAGAGCTTGTTTCTTATTTTGATTTAATGTGCGTTTGTGTGTGTGCTAACTTTTAGTGTAGGTACAGCCGTGCGTGATCCCTAAAATTACCAGAATTTATTGTAACATCACAATTAACAATATGTAGCAATTACGAAATACTTTAAAATCCTTTCCCAACTTATAATTGGCATGCCGCTGCCGCTGTTCATATTGAAATGCTGTATATTTCAGAACTGGCTTTAAAAGTATGTAAAAATATCAAAAATAATATTATATGATTCAACGTTTTCCAACAGTTGAGTAACACAGTTTGGTTATATTTACTGTCAGAGTTGGCAATACTTATTTGAAAAGCTATTGTAGCTGGTTGTATGTCCAAAAAATAAAAATGAAACTGTGTTCTAAATACGAACTATTACCCGGTTCTGCAGACAAGAATGAGCCGGGCCGGTTTCTCGGCGAGGGGGTCTCGTTTCGCGCCAAATTGATCGGCGTGCTCGAGGTCCCCGAAGCAAGAGGAGACAGGATGTGTCAAGAGGCCCTCGCCGACCTGAAGATGGCCATCAGGGCGGCGGGGGAGCACAAGCAGAGGATACAAGTTCACGTGGCGATAGATGGACTGCGCCTGCGCGATGACAAGACTGGAGTAAGTTTCGTAACCCGTTGCGGATTACTTAAACTGTTTTTTTAAATGTAAATAAAAGACGTGACGAGCTAATTGGTGACGATAGATTAGTAAAGGCTAAACTCCAAAGCCTTGAACACCGACGTAAGGTTGCCAGCCTATCAGTTTTTAAAAGCTGCACTTCGGAGAGCGTGCGATGGAATTGCACAACTTAATTCCTCCATCCCCTTTTTACCATCGTTCAACCAGACCACGGAAACACGGCATCCGTATATGGTAGAAATTCCTCGAATACGTCCAAAGCGTTATGATTCCTCGTTCAAAATTCGGACAGCAAAGGAATGGAACACCTTACGAGCGTCATTGTTTCCTCACAAATATAATCTGGAGGTTTTTAAGGCTAGAATGAACCAGTATCTTCTAAGCAAGCATGCTCCATCGTCGACCGCGTTGTCACTTACCATCAGGTGAGACCGTGGCCAAATGTTAGCCTGTCTTTGATAAAAAAAATTGGTTTAACAGTTAATGGATTGAGAGTATAGTTTTTTTGTGTACCAATAGGCCAACGTTGCAACTCACGATGTTAAGCGACGATGCAGTCGATGGTGTAACACGTTTGCCTATGAAGAGCCTATTCACTCTAGTCTTAAAGAGACCAAATTATATTTGTCAGGAGACAAGGAAGCCGGGAGTGAGTTCCGTTCCCTAGTAGTTCGCGTGATAAAAGAGTCAGCGAAACGCTTGGTGAGACATGTTTGGCATTTTTATAAGGATAATGCGGGATGCGTAAGTACTTTTGGCAGACAGGACGGCGAATATCCAAGTAGTATGTCTACCTATTTTCTCTGAACTTAACCTTGTTCATCTTTTATTTATTGGTTTTATAGTCGTGGCGCAGAGTCTTATTTATATTATTACTATCCTGAAATTCGTTTACGTAAATTTGTTTCGTATTCATTTACGTTCGTGCTTAGTTTCGAGTTTCGTGAAGGATTTTGGACAAGAGATCACAAGTCACTGCGTCCCGGCTTTAGGGAGGGATCGATGCGGGTTCAAATCCATCTCGTGATTCAAATGTTTCCGTTACATTAAAAAGGAATCTAACTAAAACAAACTACTCCAATGTAAGTTTTTAAAACTAATCCGTCGTTTACGGCAATTTCTGAATTGAACTATGTAAATGACAAATGTACACCAATGAGTGCCTCTTTTGTATGGCTCATCAGCTCATCCCGGCTCATGGATTTTTTTTTCATTTTTTTTATGCGATTGAATGACGTGACGAGCTAGTCGTTCACCAGATGTTAAGCGATACGGCCGCCCACAACAGTTGTAGTGTCACTCGGAACTTTAAAACAATAAAGTTTCGCGTGACACTGCACTGCGCACGTCATCCTGAGACATCACAGTCAAGTAATCAGATTACTAGACTGAGTGATCAGATCATAAAGTCTCATTTGCCCAGTAATTTCACTAGCTACAATGCCCTTCAAACCGGACCACAGTAGTGCTTGCACGCTGCTGCTTGGCGGCAGAATAACTGGCAAAGCGGTGGTACCTACCTAGACGAACTTTGCAGAAAAGTCCTACCACCTAGTAAAAGAACTTAGCTCTATTCCTATTAGAATCATTCGGGATTCTCAGTTGTAAGTAATCTCCTATACTATGACGTGTTTCATATTTGTCATGAAACGTTTCTTGTATGCAAATACAGTTGCTAATACCGAGAGATCTGTTAGGCATGTGATAAGATAAGATCGTAGTGTTCATTCCACATTGTATACAATACCACAGAATAAATATATAACACAAAGGAGTCGTTGCTGTACTTGCGTCTGTAATACAATAACGTTTTGTATCGGTCGCAGGTCAATGACTTTTCAATCCTATAAGGCTCTTAATGCAAGTCATTGAGGATTAATGCCACCCACATACTTCCTTCGTTACATCCATACGACTACGGACTTGATGCATCAAATAACGAGGATTCAGTTTCATGAAACCGATACACATTTTAGTGGTTTCGTAGGTTTGATAAAAAGTCCTAATACGATGGCAATAATCTTAAATATGTTAAAATTTAGCGGGATTTGAACTCGCGCCTTCCAATTCAATGGATTAGAAGTTCTCCCAACTGAGCTATGGTCGCATTTCCTAGTGGTTGCAAAAGTATTTAGTGCTATAATTTTGTGCCAACTAAGCAGCCATCAAAGAACTTGTGTTAGACTAGAAACTGTAATATCTTCATCAACAGCTTGAAGACGTCCACTGCTGAACACAGGCCTCCCCCAGAGAGCGCCACTTTGAGCGGCTGCTTGACTCCTGCATCCATCGGCTTTCACCAGGTCGTCGGTCCACCGAGTGGGGGGCTGGCCTACGCTGCGTCTACCGGTTCGTGGTCGCCACTCGAGAACCTTTCTTCCCCATCGGTTGTTAGTTCTACGAGCGATGTGACCTGCCTATATCGATCACTGTAATATCTTATCTTTGTAGATATACCCTAACCCCCTTACTAATTACTGCATGACAGTGGAATAACTACTCGATGTTTTCACTCAATTTATCTTGGCTCATTTCAAACTCAATAGAGAGAAACAAAACATTAAATAACTATTCCTTCGTTAATGCTTTCAAGTTGCAGAGAATACATAATAGTAATATTATTGGTAACAATCTGATACCGCTGCTTGACGTGCGTGACGAATGATTAATTTGACTAATAAAATAAATAAATAAAAATATTTGGGTATCCTGTACATTTGTAGGTTCTGTATGTGGATGCCCGTGGAAGTTCTTCACATCAATGTGGTTATTTATTATTTGTTTATTTTATTATCATCATCATTCTCTTTGCCTTTTCCCATTTGTCTTGGGGTCGGCTCCCAATCTATCCTGTAGCGGCGAGCTACCAGAATTACACGAGCGACTGCCATCTGACATCGCAACCCATAAGGAACCAGTAACAGGGGATGGTTAGATCAGGCGTCAGATTCTATCAGGCGTCTGACTACCCGTAACGATTATCATAGATGTTCTTATGACAACCGGGACCGACAGCTTAACGTGCTCTCCGAGGCACGGAGCGATGGCATCAACAAACTGCACATAACTTACTAGATAAGTCATTGGTGCAGGGCCGAGGATCGAACCCGGTGCCGTAAGATTGCGAAGCGCACATGCTACCGCTCGGCCACCATCGCTGTTTATTTTATTATCAACTGATTAATTATAATTGTAAATGAAAAATGAATCACGACCGAGAAAATTAATCACTTGATTATGCTAAGTACGCGATAAATCATAAATCTTTATTTTGTTATGTTTTATGAAACAGATTTTTACCCAATAGCCCAAATTCTTTTATGGTCATTTGTAACTGCTTGCATTTTAATAGAAATTAATCACCCGTTAGTTGCTTAAATCTAACAATAAAATCTTGTGCCTTTTTTTTTTTCTCTCATATCTGTGTAACCCGCGTAACTAGAGCGTGACATAACGGTCTACTCACAAAATTTAATTTTCATTTCATTTGCTCCGCAGTTTACTAAAATGATTAAATATATTGTAGTATTTACCGGGTAGATTAAAACAAATAGGGCTCCGACAGATTTTCTACCGACTTCTAAAAGGAAGAGGTTATCAATGAACCTAGTCGCTTGTTACCTCAAAACTCCGTCATTTTTTAAATCTTTAAAACAACTGGAACAATGATGTGCACATTAGAATAAGTATCTACACCACACTCCTCTGGTAGAACTCTAGCACATTCACGAAATGTAAGCTGTTTAATTGGTCCCATATATTATATTATATAGCACTCTGAGTAAAGAGCTCCCAAAAAATTTTTAGAACGACAATTGCGCGTTGATATCGTGCCACCACAACACATCAGAAAAGCAGCATAAGAGTCCAGCTGGGTTAGCATGGACGGTTGACAAAATTGTCTTTCCCCGTTTTACGTCACTTTCTTCATACTTGCTTGGAGTAAAACAGGGGAAAGACAGTTTTGTCTACCGGCCGTGCTAACCCTACAGGGGCCGTACTGTGACCTCTTTGCGCGATTCAAATGACGACCTAAACTGAACCGCTACCGTACAAATTATATTGTGGCGGTTCAGTTTAGGCCGTCATTTGAATCGCGCTAAGAGGTCACAGTACGGCCCCTGGAGTGACACTCCACTGGCAAGCTATTAATTTTCTTGCTTAAATCGTCTAAAATACCAAAAGTAGTAGCGATGCGTTTTGAGAAAGCGTTGTTTGGAAACTTACCTACTTAGGCTGAGGATGTGCATGTTTATTATCAGCCAAGTATTTCTCAGTATGGTATTTAGCACATTAACCTTTTTTTTAATATTTTGTAACTAAATTATGTTAAGTACTGTATAATTATTTTTATTACATTTTCTGCCGGAAACTTTCAAATGCGACAGTCTGTATAGCTGCTAAAATTTCAGCAGCCGGCTGTTGGTGAAACAATAATGCGAGACAGTGAATTAATTATGATATATGACTATGATTCATCATCATTAGCCGGAGCAGGGAACACGTCCACTGCTAAAACACCTCTCTCAATGATACGTTTTAATGCCTATACAGAAACAAATAACCAAAGAAATTATTATGCCACCACAATAAACAACTACGACACAGTGAATCACTTTCTGATAAAGCCTTTTAAAAATATCCTTTTAAAAACACAAAGCATCCCAATTACAAATCATTTTTGATGACATTTCTATGTGAAAAATTAGAAAGTTTTTCGATACAAATAAAAAAATAATTTTCAAAATCGTAAATGACGGAGTTATCAGATAAACATTAAAAAAAACATATAACCGAATAGGGAACCTAGTTTCATTTTTTAAAGTAGGTTAAAATACGAATCGTGGACGCGCTGAATAAAAGATAGAAATACGGACACATCAAATCCTACTTCCTACTTAATATAACTTAATATATAACTCAAGTTACAACTTATCCTATTCTATATCCTGTCCTTTCTATACTATCATATCATATCCTATCGCTATCCTATATGCTATCCTATTCCTATCCTATCCTATCCTACTAATATTATAAATGCGAAAGTTTGTGTGTGAATGTTTGTTACCTTCTATCTCGGTAACTACTAAACCGATTTAAATGACATTTTGACACACACTGGATCAAAGATTATAAAGCCCGTTGATAGCTCGTGAACATAATTTCTCGTGCAAACACGACACCTGCGCGGGCAGGGGGCGAGGTAACAAAACGAGACAAAGTCATACGAAATTACAAAGAACAGAGCAGGATGGAACAAAAGACATCAACGGGTTCCCGTGATTTACTAGAAACTCATAGTGTTTATTAGAAATTAGTAGTTGAAATACACTACCAATTTTCGTACCAGGGGAAATTGTATCATTGGTCAACTGGGATTTATAGTCAATGCACTCGATTAACACATAGGATACATTTAATCTGCAGGTGAAACCGTTGGGCTCGACTAGTAAAAAATATAAATATGCTTTATCACACCGCATTAAAACTTTAACCATCAGCAAAAGCAGTAGGAGGTACATTATCTTGTTATGGGAATCATAAAACGACTACATAAATAATGTCACGAATGCCTGCAAGCATGCAACTGTTCTAATTTTAATCACTGCAATCCGCAGCCCCTAACATCCGTTCGCTAACCTACTTCCAGATGTTATAGTTATTATGTTGCTTAAATTCAAATTAGCACAATATTAACCAACTAACCTGGGTCACAGATGATAATAATAATACCAGGACCTGGTGCTATTCGAATATGAATGTAGTATGTAGATTGGTGCACAGTTACTGGTTGCGGTATATCGATCAATCAATGCGACTATAAAGCTGCCGTCCTTATGAAAAATGCAGTAAGTAGGTAAAACATGTTTTCGAGAAAAACGCGAAAACAAAAGTTGCGAGTAGTCGAGAGTAAGTCGAGTTGCTGCATTCTTACTTCCTGAGTTTTTGGGTGCCAGGTGGAATTTTGATACGTGAGAAAGAACAGAATACAGATTTTTTAGCGATTCCGAATATGTATCAAACTTAATTTTGCCAAAAACATTAGTTACTGCGTTCTTCACTATGAGGGCAGAAAGAGAAACAAGGGTAGGGTATTAGCTGTGGGCGTAGCGTGGACCGTGGACCTACGGCTATTATGTCCTCAGATAAATACATCGGGTGGCAATGGCATGTATATGGGCAACTTCGTCTAAAGTAGAAAAACGTACTTTTCGAGCAAGAAGAAAAAGCAGATGATCTTCAACATTGTCCCTCGTCTATTGCCGGTCACTCGTTGAGGCCCATGGAAAGCTAAGATAAGAGAGAGATTTGCGAGACCTCAAGACTCACTAAGCGTGATTCGTCTCTCATTTCTAGTCACTACTAGTTCCCCTATCTTATACAGGCAAATCAACCAATCCGTCCAAGCCCCCAACTTATATCGTTAATCAATTTATAGTCAATGTCGTTAATACTTCACTGAATGGCAAGGCAAACATATGTAACTTTTATCTATTCTCTTTTCTAAATACTTGTTTTAGAAGTCGCGTAGAAGTTCCATGATATTTGCAAAGAATTATCGACCTTATCTGATCAATACTGAAGAACTATAAGTCTAATCAACAATTTCTGGTCCCAGGATTCACTGTACCACCATCCTGTGCACAAGATATCATTCATCGCGCAGGACATGACTGACTCGAGAGCATTCGGGTACATATTCGGGTCGCCCGATACAGGGCATCGATTTTTCGGCATCAAGACTGATAAGGCTGCTAGTCAAGTAAGTACCACATGTTTTGCAGTGCTGACATTTTAGGTTTTTTGCCATAGGTAGCAAACAAGTGTACGGCCCTCTTGAGAAGAGGTTACCGTAACCGATGGAGTATGGACATCTGTAACACTAGACGTCTCACTAATGTGGTGCTTACCCTGTGGAAATACTCTTTTGACTCTCCTTTTAAACTGCTGCATGTTGTATGGTGTATGTCAAGCAAGAAACTTTTTATAAATGCGTAACATATAGTAAAATTAGTCCATTTATTGTACTGTCTAGATTTCGAACTGGCTCTCAAGTGAAGCTGCCAGAATACATCGCTTGGCGACAGATTCTTAACTTGAGGGTAGCTGGTCAAGCAAGCCTTGCCACCATAATATGATGTTATCAACATGCTGTTTCTTTACCGAAAGCTTTATTTATGCTATAGGTAGCAAACTATAGCTTTACCCCACTGCTGGAATCGTACCTATGACTTACGGATTGCAAGTCAGTCAGTGTTACTAAAAACTGAGCTACTGGGTTTCATGCATGCCAAAACTGTTGAAACGATTAAGATTCCCCAGAGTTTTTAAACTGTCAGAACAACATTTCTATTTATTCCCAAAAAATCAAAGTTCTCGCGAGAAAGTAATTTGTTACAATTTTAATTTTAATGAATTCGATGGGACTGTAGCAGTTTGCTAGCATTTAAAGACTGGAATGGTTGGTAGGTGGAAGGTAGATGCAAGTAGATGCAGGACAAGTCAGACAATATGCCAATATCATCTTCAAATGCGAAAACGCAGGCAGGCACGGACATAACAAACCCTGTTTCAAATTCCAGGTAGTGATAGCGATGCGAGATTTGTTCCAAGTGGTGTTTGAACTGAAGAAAAAAGAAGTGGAAATGGCGAAGCAGCAGCTCGAAGGGAAGACTGTCAGCGCGCTCGCAAGGCATATCGTTAGCACGAATATGGAACCCAAAGTAAAGGTAAGAAGGCTTAGAATAGTACGATAATTGAGAGTTCTACGGGAAAACGGGTAGCGGGCAAAGCCGTGCGGCACCTTCAGTCACCTTACTTTCTATTGAAGTGTCTCTGCGGTTTAACACGAGTAACATAGGCTATACGAAGTGACAGCAAAATATTGGTTAACAGAATATTCTATTGAGTATTGATTGACTTAAACGTGACCTCGCGGTAGTTCATCTTAAATACAAGAAAGAGCAAGAATAATCTAACTTACTAACTTGTTAAAAACAAACATAATGATCACCCATATTGGAACAAAAATCGGTTGCAATTGCTCCAATATGGTAATCTTTTTATTTGTTTTAGTGGAGTTACATTTGATATACTTGTTTCATTTTTTATAGAACATTCTGTTTCGCTCTGTTCAGTCCTTCCTAGACTATAAAAATATATGAAGCTGTATGAAGGTCGAATCTTTTATCTAGTTAATACGTGTACCACATGCGTCGTGGGTTTCGATCAGAGCATTAATCAAGAGGATTTTAAAAACAACGTTACAGTACAAAATAAGTATAGACAGAAGGTAATCTCACCTCTGTGTACTATTATGTATTCTGGTCGCACCCGATGGGAAGTGACAATGCGATCGATGGTGTAGCATGCTTGCTACTTTTTTACATTCTCATGAAAATGTCGGGGTCATATTTGTCCGTAGCAGACGCTGATAGAACATTCCATTCCTTAGCAGATCAAAGTATTGCGGAATGATATCTCTTTCATAAGAAGATCTTCTAGGCTTTTAAAGTCAAAGTCAAAAAATTTGATTAGGGCCGTTTTTAGTAATTTTACAAGTTAAAATGAGATTACTTAAAATACTTAATACTGAGCATATAAATATTACAAAGTGCTTAATGTTAAATATTATATAGCAAGGACGAATCAGGAAATGAACAATGTAGGAAGTGGCGCTTTTGAAAATCGTCAGGTTAGTGTGGACAATTTCGGAAATGGACTAGCTTAGAAAGTGGCCCAAGTCGACCGGAGGAAAGCCTATGCGAGCTTGAAAAAGAAAAGTTTTCCACCACTGGTGCAAGCAATCCGGTACAATGCAGAAAAGAAAACTCCGATCCCAAGTTTCGATTACACGATTATAATTATAAGAAGTGAGAATAATTGTTTAGGTGTAAGTTCACCTACTGTGTGTGAACTCTGTGGTTCTATCGAGACGAGTCGACAAGACTTCAACACCGAGTACTGACTCATCGTTTATGAATGCAGTTAAATATTTTGGCAAACATACTCGGACTTTGTACAGAAACGTTCGAGATCGTGTCATCGCAGTCATCACGTATCTTTTATTTATTTTCATCTTATTGTGGAAATATATCAAGGACTATGTCATAATGTCTTGTTGTTTTAATACACTTAATGTTCGTTTTCACACTGAGCGAGTACTAGGTACCAATAAATGACGAGGACGAATGCAGAGCCTTCTGTTACGTGAAGTCGCGGGCAATAGCTAGTAACCTAAAAATGCCCTCATCTCCTTTCTATCATAGAACTAACTAAGAATTAACTACAAGGCTTGGTGATTTTTTACATCCTTACGTCGTAAGTGTGCCACCAGTTCGCACTAAGCGTTTTGCTGAGTCGTTCATAGTCCTAACGGCCAAGAAATGGAATGCTCTTCCAGCAACAGTATTTTCTCCGGGGTATAATCTGGGTCTTTTCAAGTCAAGAGTGAATGGGCATCTCATGGGCAAACGTGCTCCACCTTAGACAAATTCGTCACTTACCATCAGGTGAGATGTTGCCAAACGTATGCCCGTTTTAGCATTAAAAAAATGTAATGTCGTCTAGTATCCGGGTAATAAGTTAGGCTCTCGAGGCACTACTTGTCCTGCGCTATAGCAAAACATTTGGTTCAATCCTATAACTTTTTTATATTATGTCACATCTCTCTTCACCGCGCATCTATTTAATGATAGTCATTGATAATAGCCTTTATTTTAATGTTGTTAAGGCTTAAAGTCGCAACGTTTCTACACAGGCTATACCTACAAGCAGCGAGACTGTTACCGCAAAGGCCACTGAAACGACAGCGGAGGGCGGAGTAGCAGAACTAGTGGATTTAGAACAAGAACTGTGCTCGCTACGGAGGGGTCTGACGCAAGTTGAAGGTCTCACACCTTCTACAGACCCGTTTGGAGATTCCTTCATCGTACCTTCTTCGCAGGTACTACAAGACTAGTATTTTTTTAATGTACGAATAGGCCTAAGTTTGACTGCATCGCACCTAATGTATCGTGTGGTATGAACGGCTTTTAGACATTCACATAGCCTATGTTACTCGCACATTCAGTGAAACGTTTGATATAGTTATTGCTTTTGTGATTTACGGATTATTTTCTGTTGAGCGAAAAATGATGGAAACATTTTAGATATACAAATATTCAACATCATATCGAATTGCATAGTTTATGGTTTCATTATTGTTTCCTAAAAACGAGCCGTGGTCAGAACTTCTATAATAATGCAAACGTTTCAGTATTTTCAATTCCATACACAGGACACCATCAGCAATTATTATATATATATATATATTTAAGTTTAGATCTGTGAAATTGAATGCAGACTACCAAAATCCAAAATAGGTTTTTGTTATGTGAATCAATAAATTGAACCTCAATAGACTTTAAGCCTATATACCCTGCATCTGAAGATGGTTCCTCAACTCTGAACTATAAAAAATCTTTTAAAACTTTAGTTCTGACATAAATCACATCATCTGTTTATTAGAAGAAACCACTAACCCCTGAAACACAGTGAATGAGAGATAGAACACCTTACTAGAGCCATCTGACAAATATAATCTGGGAGTTTAAAAGCTAGAGGGAACCGATATCTTCTAGGCAAGCATGCTCCATCGTCGACCGCGTCGTCACTTACCATCAGGTGGGACCGTGGTCAAATGTAAGCTTAAATATAGTTTAAAAAAACAGTGAATACTTGTTCACGAGTCCATGGGTTCACTACATAAACTGTAATAAAAATATTATAACAAAAAAATGTTGTAATTTTTTTCTAACACTGATCACCTTTCGTATTCTAAATCACAGTGTTGCACATTCCAGAAGGGCCTCATCCCCCCACCCCCGTCGGGTGCATCGACCCGTGGCCGTAACACCCCCGCAGCGGTCACTCGCACCCTCTTTAGCCCTACCAAACAACCCGCAACTCTACCCTTCGACATCGCACCGGCTTCGACGGAATTTGAACCGCCACCGTCTTTCGACAGTCTTGCTTCCACTGCTGAGCCGACGGTAAGAATTATGTGTGTGCCGTGAAGATAATTGTTTGACTGCGCATACGCAATGAAATGTTTAGATGTTTTATCTGACAGATTTTTAAAACTTTTTGATCTCGTTTAATTCACAATCTGTCAACAGGATAATATCGAGTTGTCTATTGCGCAGACAAACTACTATCAAATAAAATTTATTGTATGTGTAATATTTTTACTAGAATTGAAACAAATGATTGAAGTAAACATTCCATCAATTGCTTCAAAACTAACATTTTCTGCAATATTTAGATGTCAGCGGATTTATAGCAAATGGTAGCGATGCCGATGCTGCAATGGATGTTTGACAGGCAAAAATGCATGGCTTTTCGTGTCTTTCTATCGCATTTTCTTTTACCCGGAGATGTTCTCTTCAAATTGTACAAAATTCGATCATGTTTTATTGAATTTGCATCTCTACCACTTGTGAATATTGTAAGCATATCAAATTTCAATGACGAATATCAATCTTAATAAGACTAGCACTACAGTGAAGAAGCCATTCCTAAGAACAGAATGTTTCGTTACAATTTTTCTCTATTATATTATAATCCAAAGAAACTCAATCAAGTATTGGTAAGTAAATAAATAGAGTACACAATAGTACAAATCCATATTTTAAATTGTGTCTTTTACGCAAAACAGGAATGACTTGTTCAAAATGAGCATGATTGTATAAAATATGTCAAAAGATGTTCATTTTAGTCCCAAAATTGTCGAACATTTTGACATGTTTTAGATTCGACAACTTTATTTTACGTCTTATATTTTATGTGCTTTTTCTGTCGGTCTGTTCCTTCCCAATCCTCCCTGTGACGTCTAGCCTCCTCGCAGTAAGACTAAATGTACACGTGACACTGTAGTTAGCATGCAAAAAGCAACCCTAAACTACCCCGCACCAAGGGCAAAACTCCTCTGTCAATTCGCACACGAAACTGCGATTATTACAAATGTTATTTTGCACGTATTTTTGTTCAATATTGGGTTTCAAACGCGTCTCTAGATAAATGTATATGCGCTGTCAACTGTTATAAATAAAAAACCACGTTAATTCAATTAAAAATAATTGTTTATTCGATCAGTTTTATGTAAATTGATAAATTTAGATGTGTGATAAAAATTTAGATTTTATCACAGGCTTTTGCTTCAACTCAATGAAAATAACAAAACTAATATTCTTTGAGATTTTCTAAATAAATATTACCAAATTTCCCGTCTAGTTATTATGTAAAACTAATGAGATCATTTTCACATTGCCCCACACAGTTTTTGCATTGTCTCGTTCAGGGGGTCTGATAGACACGGATACATTGGCTTCCAACTTCCGATTTCAGTGCATAGCATAAGACCATGTTGCTTGACAATGTTGGACAATGTGAGACGATTATGGGGGTTGAAGCAACGGCCTGAGGGCCTACTCTAATTCTATATACGCATCCGCAAAAGAGAATACTATAAACTATGTGACACACAATTAAACCTATTGTGTCTTACGCCTAGATGATAGAGTTCACTTAAAAGGTACGCGCAAAAAAAGTGTCGGAATGAGTGAATTAGAGTAAGAGCCGTGGTTGTGCGTGTCCGTTTAGTCTCACGGTGACTGGTGGTGTTGCAGGTGAGGCATCCCGGTGCGTCGGCGCAGGCGCTCGGTTACGACGTATTCACCGAACTAGACCCCCTCGGCACCGGCCGGAGTAAACCTTACGTTGACAAAAAACTCTTCTTTCAGGAGCTCAAAAATCCACCAAAGAAAGTGCTCAAAGATCTCGTACCGACGACACAGACGCTCATTAGCGAGGTAGTGCCGGTGCCGGAGTGCAAGGACCGATACGGTCCGGCGACCACGATGACGTCACTGTCGCGGCACTCGGGCGGCTCGGTGGCTGTGAGGCCGGCCGCGGGGTCCGTCTTCGGCGCGAGCTTTTTCTCGGCGGATCCCTTCGCGGAGACTGATCCCTTCGATAGCGCGGACCCCTTCTCGGACTCCTTCAAGGAGGATCCCTTCACCAGTATGCAGGAGTTTCCTAAGTCGAGTTTTGCGCGGCCGGACGAGCCGAAGATAAAGAGTAAGGACATGGAGGAGCCGGTGGAAAACGGGAAGAATGTGTTCAACGGACCGCTTCAGGTGTCGCTGCCTCCGGAACCGGCGCCCAAGTCCCCGCGGCTTCAGAGACAGGTATCGCTGATAGGTAGCGCCGATGCATTCCCTGCGCAACATCGTGGCATCTCAACATCAAAACCTGCATATCCCACTTCTGATATTAACCATCCATCCTACCTTTCATATTTTCTCAATCCAGGTATTTCGCGAGTCGTGACATGTTCATTGTTCACATTTCATTATCACGACATCGATTCAAACACTATCAACATGGTGAATTTGTCACTTTTCGCGAGCATTCGTTGTAGTTTCCGTTTACAGCAGATTTGTCTTTGAAACTGCTATTATTCTAGGGTACAGAGGGTAGCATGGTCCGGCAGCGTCCGCAGGGACGTCTGACTACAGAGTCAGCGTCCCCACCGCCCCCACTTCCCCCTAAGAAGTGCGTGGAGGTGATTAGTTCGCGTCCCCTGCCTCGTCCTCCCGTTGATCATGATGAGGAAGAAGCACCACCGCTGCCGAGACCAGCTAGGAAGAAAGAACCTCCGGTAAGTGAAGTCTACTTTATTGTCTTAGACTTATGATTGGTATTTGTTTGTTTGTTGCTTTTTTGTAATATGAAAAAGAGTCGATGAAAAGCGTCACCCTAGCGGCTGGATTGAAGAAACAACTAGCTACCATATTTCTTAAATGGTGGTGTAAGCGTTTATGATTTTAGTACTTTAAATCTAATGGAATTAATGATGGAAGGAAAATAATTATAAAAACTTGAAACGAAAAACCTTGCGATATACATTTTCACCCATTTCAACGGTAGTCACTCCAGGAGCTTCAAAAGTTTCAAAACACGATATTTTTGTTCCCCAAGCCTTTAGTTTTGCTTTTGCGATTGGGTCTACTAATTTTGCTCAGATTTTCAACTTGACTATACAATTTGCAACAATATTGAACTGTATCACACCGTAATAAAGCTCACCTTACAGGCGGATCGCAGTATGAAGCCCCGGCTATCGTCAGCAGCGACCAACTCGAGTGAAGACGAGTATCTAACGCCGGCGCCGCCACCGTTGCCCGCTGCACGAAGATTCGATATCACGCTCAGTCAACTTCTCACTTGTACTATGGACGAGCTGGCTAATAGGTAAGAAAAGTAAAAAAAAACTTGGCTATGATGGTGGGGACAGCTACCCGTATCACCGTTTCTACCGTCAGGCCCACTAATATCACTAGCTACAAATCGGAACAGTTCTTGCGCACTACTGCTTGGTGGCAGAATAACTGGTAAAGCAGTGGTACCTACCTAGACAACTTTACAGAAATGTCCTACCACCTAGTGAAAGTATTCATAAAATGTAGCGTGGCTGACTATGATTATAAATCGGCTAGCTTACGTAACTCGCAACAAGTTTGTAACAGGAGTAAATTTCGCTGTCAAATCAATCATTGCTGTCAAACGTCACTTTGGCAGAGCAAAACGCGATCGAGCGCTAGATCACATCTGTCGGACAATCAATGGACTAAAAAGTGCATTATTTTGTTTCCGTCTATTGCTAGTATCAAGGCCAAAGTGAATTTAGCGACAGGCGGGCGACTGTGACCGATTACTAAGCGCTTGTTGTCGCTTTGCCACTGCTGTTGCTTTGCTACTGCTGTTGCTTTGCAGTTGTAATTTTTACATAATACGGGTGCCGACCAAACGCTACTCTATCTGAACTAAAAAGGCGGAAAAATGACGGCTTCATACGAGGTAAATCGACATCTTTCGGGATACATACATACATGACTTAATAGCAACCGTTTTAGGGGGAGCTCAATGGAAAGGCCTGATTTATTAGTAGGCGTAATCCGACTTATTGATGACGATGATGGACAAATAAAATTTTGTGCCGTCTTCCTCTTACTTTGTTTCCATTTGTAGGTTACGAGTGCCCGCAGCAACGTTATCTTCTATGACGCTCCCACAACTTACCGATTATCTTCGGTCGTATTTAGCAGCGGATAATGAAAGAGCGGTAAGATTGAATGATTATTGTTATCTTATAACACGCCCAAATGAAGGTACCATTGCATTCATTTATGATAAAGATAGTTTCTGAAACAGATTTTAACGGTCGTTTATATGCACTTTGTAGTCTTTGTAATAGAACTCGTTTTTCCACAGCACATCCACGTGGAACCCTCAACACAGACTGAAAAGAAACCTGTAACAACACTTACTTCCAGCGGAATCCCTTCGGAAAGCCCTTTAATAGACAAGCCAAAACCTTCCGCGCCTCCCCTCTCTTCCCTATCAATATCTTCCGAATTCAAACCGCAGTTTGAAGACAACTTCACTCCACCGATCGAATCTAGCGACGCATTCGTTGCTAACTTCGATGACTTCGATCAGAAGGCGAACCCTTCCTACGATAGATATGCAGCGTTCAGAGAAATACAAGAACAAGAGCTCAAAGCAAAATCTATTCTAGATCCGATTGAAAACGAACCTAAACAAGATTCGGACGAAAAGGAAGAATTGGCAGCTATAGATGATATGATAAGAGCCAATCAGGAGCGAGATGAAACTAAAGACACATCGAAAAGTCCTTTGAAATCCCTTGATGAATTAACGATAGATTCTTTCAATATGTTTCGGAGTTCGGTAAGCCCGAAGCCGTCGCAGATAGACGCAAAGATAGAGGATATAAAGTCTGTGATGAAGAACTTTCAGATTGATACGGCGAGGAGAAGCGTTTCGCCGAGAGATAACGGACATGTTGAGGCGAAACAGGAAGACACTAATGATAGGTAAGTGAATTTTGTACAGCTTGTGTTATAAGCTTTTCTTTGCGTTGGATGTGCGAGAATTTTGATAACATAGCACACAAATATTGTTTCTTTTTCTAGTGTTATTATTAGTTTCGTTGCGTGCACATTTATCATGCCATTTAGATGACTGCGCAAACTAAGGAATAATTCTCACCAGACTTTCAAGGCGAAATGAATAGTTACGTTTTTAAGGATTTCAAATCGTGCGCTCAAATATTTTGAAATACGTCTGCCATTGCAAGGTCCAATACAATCCTTCATCAATGTTAAGTTCTTTGATATTTTGGCTATTGAGTGGTGTAAATAAATTTTTACTTTCAACCATACAGATCTATAGAGATGCCACTCGCGTGAGCTTTTTACGAAACCGGTGTCGCATTAGAAGCTCACGACTGCGAGCAGGTGCGATTGAATGTATTCTGTTAGCTTCAATGTATTCATTATCCATTGCGTTATTAGAACTCAACATTCGAATAGTCGTTAGAAAAGACCGAGCATTGTAAACTACTTTCATACAGCATCCTATTTCGCAACTGCCGTTCAGCTACTTAGTATTTTTAACCATTAAATATGTTCTGTTTTTGCGCATATTGCTGCGACACCTGCCCCGCCCCTTATCATATTTCCATTTAGTGTCTGAGATCTGTGCTTTAAACTAATAGCTGCAGCCCAAACTGTATTCCGACATATTTTATACCCATTTTATCTTTGATGAACAATCTGAACAGTGAAGATTGAAAATTGCGTCTTTCTTTTTAGGTACGCTGCACTCCGCGAAATCACAATCATTGAACCCACGCAAGATGAATTCGAGTCGTTACCGCCTGAACTGCCGAAAGAGCGAAAGAAATCGGACGAGAAATCTGATGGTTTCGACAACTCGGACTTCTTCGACTGCATAGATAATAGTTCTCTCTCTTTCACGCACGTTGAGGACGCGTTCAGAAAGAGTCCGGTGGTGAAAGAGAGGGAGGAGCGGAAGGTTGAGGAGAGGAAGGAGGTGCAAGTTGAGTTGGCGCCGGTAAGGGAGTTGGAACCGCCTACTCCTGCGAGATTGTCCGCGGGGTCTATTAGCGATGTCGTCAGTGGTTCCTCGCCTGATACCAAAGGTAATGTTATTTTTTATTAGTTCTATTATTTCAAAATGTTTTGTTACAATATTGTTCACTGTTTTGTAGATAGAACTTATAAAAGAAATATTTTCTCCACATTGTCTGTAAGCGGGCAATTTGAACATAAACATTTTTGGCGTTATGTACAGACATTTTCGGATATACATTCTGCTGTCCAGATTGAACATTATACCCTCTGGAGTTGTCTGCCGGAACGTAGATCTACCTTTAACCTTTCATATTTAAAAAAACATTACTTTCATTTGCTTATTTACTTTCCCAAAACACGGTTAAATGATTTCATAAGGTTTATGCAGAGAGCAGGAAAAAATTACGCTCGTGCCCAGTAGAGACGAAAATAATAACAATATTCGTGCCGATCATATAGGCGCCGAGCGCTTACACCAAGAACAAGATTGGATACATCATAATGAGGAGTTTTATTTCAAAAAAAACCTAGTTCCACTTCTTTTCTAGATGGCGCAGTAAGTAATAGTTTAAACCTTTCAAACCACAGAGTAGTTCAAACATAAGAAAATGCCTAGACTATCTACACGGAAATGTCAAATGCAGTTGAGTGGATCACGAGTACATTGCCTGTAGTATCTCCTAAGTAGTCTGTGGTGGATTCTTATTAAGTAAATTGAAGTACAGTAGATCTGCGAGATAGGTAAACGTTAATATTATGATCCAAAATAAAGCCAAGCTATCCCACAACGAAACTAAAAAAAACGAAAGAGTTTAGAGTTGACAGTCAGTATCGTGACATATTTCCTCTAACCTGTGGTCTATGCTTGAAACAGTGATAGTGACAGATTTTGGTAAAACCACAACTGGCGCCATCTATTGGGTCATATATAAAATACAATTTCTTTTTTTAAATAAAAAGCCTCATTACATTATATATATTATGTCATCTGCGCAGGTAAAGCAGGTTTTATTCCACATCGTGACACGCTTAAATTGTATGAAAAGTGTCAAAAAGGTGTTTCTATCGAAGTACGATGGTATTATTTTCTGCCCCGTATGTTTAAGTGAATCTATCTTCAGTGCAGTATTATTTCAAGTGTCGTATATCGTTGAACAGAGGCGTGCGTGACAGTGGGCGTGGTGAGCGGTGGCGTGGGCGGCGCGCGGTGGGCGGTGCTGGGCGGCGCGGGCGGCTCGGGCGGCTCGACCGACTCGCGGGACTCGGAGCCGCGCCCGCGCCGCCGCGCGCGCCACCACAGCCGCGGGGGCGTGGGTGAGTGGCTACACCGACTCACCTTGACACCTTACTCTCTCACACCGTCATAACTCTTGCTTCCGCACACATCTCAAGCGTGAAGCTAAATACAAGTACAGAAGAAGCACTGCACACACTTGTTTAATTAAATAGTAGGTCGCGACAAGACGCAATAAAGTGCAATTTATTAGTTTGTTCAGACTAAATGAAACAATACCACCTATGAAATTATTCGATTAACCTGCACATTCAAACAGACAACAATAGACGCTACGGCCTAAATAGAACAACTACCAAGCGATTGAATCCCACCAGCTGTCTTCCAAACAGTAAGAGACAGTGATGACGTGTGTGTGGTTCCAGTACAAACGTCATCGTCATCGCGTGACGTGTCTCCTTGGGAAGAAGACTTGCCGCCCGTCACGCGCCTCCCGCGACCACCGCCGCATCACAGGGATAGAGAATCTAGGTAATACATAAAACATATATATATATATATATATAGCCTTGTTTTTTTTTTAATTTTTGTTTTCTCACAAAAAAACAAAAATTAAATACCTCTAAAAATGAAAGTTACAAGCATTTTAAAATACAGGGTTAGAAAGAGACAGCTCAGACACGCAGTGACGTCAGTTTGTCCCGGAGGTCTACCCTACCCTTGTTCCCGGTGGCTCAGTTAGGGGGGGACACTCACGGGAACTCGATGATGTTGTGGGAAAATTCAGGAACTGGTGATAATGAAAACTGTAGGCTTCGGGAAACGGGAGTTTATTCTTGCAAATATTACATAAAATTTAGGCCGGAAAATTCACTGAAAGGTATATGATATAGAAACTTGTTCCAACTTGAACTTTTAAGTACCGGCTTTTAACTGGTATAATTCTTATACTGATAATATAACGCTTCAAGCTGTTAATTAAGTAAAAATATATTAAAATGTAGAGATTTGCAACTGCGAGGGAAGTACTTTTCCCCTCGGTGTCTATCGGGTAGTATGACAAAAACACAGATATCTACTATACTAGTCAAGACAAAAATTCTAAACTTGAATTCGAATTTATATTGTGAATGGCCAATGTTTGATGCGAAAACTACGAAAGCAGGTGGATAGCTGGAGTGATGATGAAGGAGGATGATATCGTCATTATTAGTTCTTCATGGCACCTCATTATCATTACTAAGCTGTGTTACTCCTATGGTAGCTAAACATTTACATACAATCTCTTTGACATATGACGTCACAAATTATGCCTTCGAAGTTGCTGTGACTTGTGAGGAAGCCCCACACTATCTCTGCTATGCGAGAAAGGGACATGCGTTGCTCCCTCCAGAAACTTAAAATGTCTATTACTTCGTGATTTATTTACCGATTTTACTGATTTTTTTCAATTATTGCATTTATTTTTTACGTACGTTATGAAAATAATATTTACTTGTTCATTTTAAATAGTAGTTGCAGCCAGAATGTAATGATTTTGATTATTGTATGCCTTATTATGCGCAAAAAGTGTGTGGTTTTAATTTGATAGGTATTGATCACTGTCGACGCGGGTAAAACCGCTGGGCGCAGCTAGTTAATTTGTCATCAGCCTGAATACGTCCACTGCTGAATTTAGACCTCCCTCACGGAGCGCCACTTTGAGCGGCTGTTCGCCTCCTGCATCCATCAGCTCCCCGCGTCTTTGAGCTTACTAATAAGGTCAGCAGTAAGAGACCACGTAAGACCACGTAGTTAATTATTGATTTATAAATTAAAACATGGTTTGACTTCCCAGTCGGCACAACTCATCCGGCTCAAGAGAATGTCTCGACTCGGGGAGCGGTCGGGAGAAGGATAAGATCCGGGACAAACGGGACATGCGAGAGCGGGACATCAGCCGGGACAGTCGGGATAGCCGGGACCATCGGGACTCGGGCAGCGGTCGGGACAGGCGGGGCAGTAAGGACCGGGACCATCGGCGGCGGCCGCATAGGGAGACTGATAACTGGGACAGGGAAAGGAATTATAGGTACTTTACTTGGTAATAATGGAGTGGAATGATGTTAAAGAATAAAATGCAAAATCCAACTACCTTAATATAATTTAACTGTTCTTAAAATGTTGCTGTCCCTTTCGTGTAGGTGGTAATGATAAGAACCACAATAGTTTTGAAACTGTCTTGCTTAGGACTTTTTAGAACAGAATAGACACCAAGAGAACTCATACTTTAAGTTGGCAAACTCTAGACTTAATTTTTTGAATTGTGCGATTATGAGCTTTATTAGCGAATGTGGCTAAGCAGTACTTCTTGTGATATTCAATTCTACACACAACTGTTTTAATCCCAATGACTTGCTAAGTTTTGTGTAAAATTCGCACTCGCTCTAATAATGGTGAAGGAAAACGTGGAGAAAACCGGTATGTTCAAAAATCACTATATTTGAAGACATTTTGTGTCATCCATCAACCTTACGTAGATTATGGGACCCTGCTACGATGAAATATAGGGTAGATCCACGATCGCCGCCTCGAAAACGGCACCGTTTAAACAAGGCATATGCCTTGTTTTTGCTCTCAGTCCCATGTGATCGCGGTTAATGAAAGTGATGTAACTCACATATTATTGTTTTACAACGTTATTACAGGATGTTACGGTTCCTTATTAGAAAGAAAGAACCGCTTGTGAACTATTTTATATTAGCTGGAGAGGTATTTATCTGTATAAGTAAGCATTGGCGCGGGGACACTTTGAGGTTTGATTTTCATAGAGACTGTGTATCTATAGTTTTTAGTTAGAGCGATGGTGGCCGAGCGGTAGCATGTGCGCTTCGCAATCTTACGGCACCGGGTTCTATCCTCGGCCCTGCACTAATGACTTATCTAGTAAGTTATGTGCAGTTTTCGATGCCATCGCTCCGTGCCTCGGAGAGCACGTTAAGCCGTTCGGTCCCGGTTGTCATAAGAACATCTATGGCAATCGTTACGGGTAGTCAGACGCCTGATAGAATCTGACAACTGGTCTAACCATCTCTGTTACTGGTTCTTTAAAGGTTGCGCGGTCAGATGGCAGTCGCTCGTGTAATTCTGGTAGCTCGCCGCTACAGGTTAGATTGGGAGCCGACTCCAATAACAAATAGGAAAAGGCAAAGAGGATGATGATGTGTCTCCGATTACACATAATCAAAAATCAATGAATAAATTAAGTTTAAAAATGTTGTATTTCCAGGGAGAGAGATTACCGAGACTCGAGAAGCAGGGAGCGACAGAAGGACTACAGGGATAAGGATCGTGAGAGACACAGGAAGCCGAGGCATTCTTACGACGAGGAGGAAGAGTGAGTTACATAATATCATTTTAAAAAAGATGTTACCGATGTAAATCGTCTTCATTTCATACTGAGATATCATCATCATCAACAGTCTGAAGACGTCCACTGCTGAACATATGCCTCCCCCAGAGAGCGCCACTTTGAGCTCACTTCACTGGTTTTCACCAGGTCGTCGGTTCACTTAGTGGGGTGCCGGCCTACGCTGCGTCTTCCGGTTCGTGGTAGCCACTCGAGAACCTTTCTTCCCCATCGGTTGCCAGTTCTACGAGCGATGTGGCCTGCCCATTGCCATTGACAAATTCAATACCCGCTAAAATAAATTGTGTAAAAAATAAATCACAAAATAAACTGACATATGACAACATTAAACAATAAAAAGTTAAAATTCCCAATAATTACAAAAAATATCAAAACTGGAAAACATCTAATGACAAAAAAATAGGTACACATGATCTAAAAAGAGATGTAAAAAAAACAGATAGTCCGATATAATTGTTATTTCCAGTTACAGCGACGGTTGCGGTTCAGGCAGGTCGTCGCCTCGAGACCGTTGGCCGGACCAGCGGTGGAGGAGAGATGGTAGTTTTTTTTCTTCTATCTACTTATAAATATAATTTTTTTCAGACAATGTTAAAGTCAAAGTCGAAAGATTTAAGAGATTGTGGTTAAATGGCCGCAGAAGCCACTGTGATTCAATTCAATTAAGTTTAAGTTAAGATTTGCCATAATCACCATGCTTGGGAGGCGGCTTGGTGATCACAAAAGATTTTTATGTGCCGAGGAGAATACTGCTGCCCATTCCCTAGATATTTCCTTAGACGGCTCTTATGGCACCCACGGGAAGAGATGGGGTGGTCCTGTTTGCAAACCGAGACCACACGATATATATTCGACTTTACATCGACGTCATCTTCGCACATATTAAAAAAAAAGTCATTATTAAACACCATTTTAACAACAAAAATAGTAAAAATTTGTATTGATAATTGCGCGAACAGCATATCCATTTTGTTCAGAATCACATCTGATGGCTTAGCATGCGCACCGCGAGAAAATTTGTCGTCGCTGTTAGAGTGAGACACACGAGTTAGGTCTCCCACGAGAAAAAGTGTCGAGAAAATTTTGTCGCGGTGCGCATGCTAGTCGTGCTGATCAGAGAAAGGGTGTATGTCATGTTTTTACATATGCCATCGTATACATGTGCTAAATTGCCGTATATTTATCCAGAGAGAAATTATGGTTCCTTGGGGTGGAGAGAGACGAGACGGAGAGCTGAAATCAGGCAGCAGAGTGACGACCCTAATGATAGAAGGTATACATTACACCTTTATATAATACTGCCGCTGTTTTCACAACTTTTATTTAGAAATATTTTGGTGAAGTAATTATTGATTCCATCGAAAAAGATAAAATTACTTCTAATTAGTAATTTTATCCAATTTAAATTTTTTCCAAAGTCCTTCATCTGATCTTAACAAAAGCATAAGTTATTATCTTAATATGTTTCATCCCTATTTTGTTATCCAACATTAGGGATTGAACGATTTTTGTAAATTTGAGTTTACCGCTTATTCCATGCAAAAAGAATCTGTAAAATCTGTTCCGAATCAGTGAAAATACCACATAACCCATTCAACACTTTAATTTGCATCAAAATAGACGAAACATTTAAACGTGTATGACTGTCGTACGTTTAACATTCTTTCGTCAGTCATCATCATCAGTCGGACAGCGTCCACTGCTGGACATAGGCCTCCCCCATTGGGGAGGGTTTGGAATATTCACCGCGCTTGGCAGGCTTGTTGGTGACCGCAGTAGATTATGCAGACCGAGAAGAATGCTGCTGCCCATTCCCTGGATATTCCCTTAGCTGGCTCTTACAGCACCCACGGGAAGAGATAGGGTAGTGTTATACTTACGCCGGGACCACACGGCTCAGCATTCCATGAGTGAACGTAAAAACTGGTTGAGTTGAGGTCGGTTGAACTTTCCCCCTTAATAACCACACAATGCGTTTGAATTACACAAAACATTACCATGTCTCCAGATACGGTACAACACTAAACTGGCCAACGCGGCGGCCGCGGCGCGAGAGTCGCGAGACTCGAGACAGTCGAGAGTCTCGTGAGAGTCGCGAGACGGAGCGCGAGACGAGACGGAGGCCGAGACGAGAGGAGCCTCGCCCGAGACGAGACTACCGGTTCAGCAACGACTTCTCGCACAACGACTCGCCTTTTGATAACGAGTTTCCGGATGTACCCACGCCGACCGTGAAGAAACGCGCACCGTATTCTAGTCTAGAAGGCACTAGGTAAGCAAAATATTATTTCTACTCGGCTCATTTATAGTAAAACCCTAAAAATATTGTTTATCCACCAGTATTTTGAAAGTATTGTAAGAACGAGACAGTAAAAAAATTTCAGAATAACGCTAGAATTATGTGACGCTACTAAAAACCCAAACCACCAAAATTAAATAAAAGTGGTTTTCATATTTAAAACCGGTACACCGGTAAGTATTTTTCCTACAGGTATTAGAAGTTGATATTGACATCCTTATTAAACATCTGTTGTTTGAAAGATATTCGAAAATAATCTCAGCAGGTTATCCTAACCGAGATTGTTTTCACGTCCAGTATTCGTCTGGCGCCGCCACTGTCAAGTGATGATAAAGGTCAAGTGTTGCCCGTTTTAAAAAATCTCTGCCTCATTCTAATCCTCTAATCTTTTAGGGGTTCAATAATTAAAAATTGATGTTTTCTGGCTCACTGCCTAATTATTATCATAATTAGATTTGTAGAAAATGTATTTTGACAAACCAAGAAAACGATAATAAAAAGTATTCCAAAGCGTCTAAAAACTTTTCATTTCAGATTCGCATTCGATTCGGAAGACGTGACAGCATCACCCGCATCGGGAAGCAGCGCACGCGCACGTGACGGCGAATCGCCCGCACCTCGATTCCGATTCGATTCCGACTCGATATCACCTCGATCGATGTTCGAAGACGATTTCACTACTGTATCAACCCCACGAGGCAGAACCGCATCTATAGCGGAGGAAGACGAAGACGTGCCCCCGTTGAGATCTAAACCTCCACAATCGCATCGAGATATAAAGAAGTCCGAATCGATTAATATTTTCACTCGAGAATCGGACCCGTTTGAAGGCGATGCATTTTTTGCATGTACGGGATCGGATCGAGTCGCCCGCAGAGAAAACTGGCCTGGAGACTTCCAAGGGTTTGATAACGCGTGAGTTGACTGGACTGCATCAGTTCTCTCGATACTTTATGATCGCGTAATCGGATTGAGTCGATCAGAAAAAATTAGTCAAAGGCGTTAGTGATAGAGGAAATTATTTGGTGGAATTTGGAACTCAAATTGTTTGTTTTTTTTTTGGGTTTTATATTTGTATGTTTTATGTCTTTCTAGGCTGTGATTGGCTAATAATCGAGTTGTACGTACGTAGTATGTATGCCTTTTAAGCAATACTGGTTCTTATTGGCTCAATCCGAACGCTTTGAAGGCTACAGTACGACCAAAGCTATAGCATGGCTTGATCATAATTATATTTAATACATTTTAAATACGTTCGAGCATTAAAATCATTCCAATTACTTACATTTTTTCAGACTTTATAATGTAGCTGTATTAGGTCGTCCGTAATAGTATTGGGTAGGTTTTATACAATGCACTTTTTAGGACAAGCAGTTTAAAATAATTTGCAATGTTTTTTATCGAGTCTTGCCAGTTGTCTAATAAATAAAAGTAAGATATTTTTCAAAGATCTCGTATACATAATTAGGGTTGATTCATCTGTATTTTTAAATCAGAATCAAACCAAACTTTGTCTCGTTAATATTTTTATTGGAGCAGCATACAAAAGGAGTATCTGAAAGTTTCATTTCATAAAATGTACATAAAGTTTATTTGTACGAAAATAGTGATTAAATATTGTCAATAATATACAGTTTCTCGAACAAGTCTAACATAACCATAATAGACGTAATTATTATTGTAAGTTAACGAATCGTTATTTATTACCTAGTGTATTGTAATAAATGATACTTTAGAATTTATACCCATTGAGTCGCTTTGACATACGCTCAATCGCGTGCGGATAACTAATATAAAAACAGAACGAAACTTTAAAAAAATGAAAATTTTTGACTGAATTTTTTGCAACACACCGGCAATGCCCTCGCTGTTGTAGATGTTCGTAGGAGGTGGTGACCACTCTGTACCGGTACCATCTGGTGGGTGGCGTACTTGTTTGCCACATAAAAGCGTTTTTTAAAAGCCGTGGTTGTACAGTACATTATCCCTCGCGATTGAGCGCGGGTCCTACAGACCACTCGCGCCCTAGTATTTATTATAACTCACGCCATTAAAGAAGCGATTCTGAAGTAAACTTAAAAATGTTTATTTCTCACTCACACCATGCTGTTGAAAGCGCTGTGGGAGTGAGAAAACAAGTCGCAACTCTTTTCAAAGTGTTTCTTTATTGACGCTAGTTAGACTTGTGTTTAACGACATGTATGAATTTGTGAAGTGGCAATGGGCAGGCCACATCGCTCGTAGAACTGACAACCGATGGGGAAGAAAGGTTCTCGAGTGGCGACCACGAACCGGAAGACGCAGCGTGGGCCGGCCCCCCACTCGGTGGACCGACGACCTGGTGAAAGCCGCGGGGAGCCGATGGATGCGGGAGGCGAGCAGCCGCTCAAGGTGGCGTGCTCTGGGGGAGGCCTATGTTCAGCAGTGGACGTCTTCAGGCTGTTAATGATGATGAATTTGTACCGGCCAATTCAAGTTCGTATGTGCCTTTAGGCGAAACCTGTGATATGTATAAGCAACGCCAACTATTTACTGCTGTAAAAATGGTAGCTTTTTTTCGCTGTACACCTTTATCATTTTAAAAATATAAACTGACACATGTTACAAAATACTGCTGACTATTATGATCGTGGATTTTTATTCGTTTTGTTGGATTAAGTAAATACAATTGGCATGAAATAGAGACTTGAATCCCTCAAATTGTAACCTTAAAAGATTTTAATTTCCTGTAAAAGTTAAAGGACGTAAAACTGTTATTTGTATTGTAAATATTGAGACTTGCCTCCCTCAATTATTACCTAAAAATTATTTCCGGTGATAGTTTAAAGATGTAAGACCGTTATGCTGTATTGTTAACATTTTTGTAAGCCACTACATCTAAGCCGCTTTTTAGTAAGACATTAAATTAAAAATCATAGCACGAGGCCAACAAATTGAGCTCTGGCAAGCGATCACGTGATCTGTGCAGTAGCATAACAACTCATTTAATCATGTCCCATACTTCAAAAAAAAGATATCTACATCTTTTGGAATTAATTATTTTATGTGACTTAAAATTATACTTACCATTTGACTTTGTCACGGTTGTGTATAAACTCCCTTACTAATAAACCTTGTATAGCGGAATAATAGTTATGTAGTCTTTTGTTTCTCTCTATCAAGTTTGAAATGGTCAAAGATAAAACAAGAGAATACACTGAGTAACTGTTCCACTGATACGCAGTGTTCATTAGTAAAGGGAAAAGTACTTTAACAAACGACGGTAGTTGTGAAAAAGGCATTTTCAAGTACAAATAAACAGTCGGAATTACATTAATTTAAGCGTTATTTTTGTAGCCAAATGAGGTGAATACTCTTTTGTTTAAGGTAACGAAATACTACGGATTTTGGGCACAAAGCTGTATATTGCTAACAGTATTGTAAATATTTTGCTAAATGTTATTTTTATATGAATTGCCGTGTAAATAATTATTATAACCATTTTTATAAACAATGACTTGGGGTACCCATTTCTCAAGATTTGCAGTGACCTTCTAACATTTTAGTGGGTTAATTTTAAAATTTGTAGAAAAAGAGAGAAAGGATTATCCAGTTCATAAAAATAAACAAAACAAATGACAGAAAAATAAGTACAACTAGAAACTATTAAACCGTTCCAACACTTCCAACGTCGGCGCTTGTGACTTAAGAGTTTATAATATTCATCAGTACACATGATGCAGTAGCCGATCCTAAATAATCGTTCGTTGTGCAAACGCTTTCACCTGAGAAGAGATATTTCGATTTTTAAGGTCCAGCCGCGATCGGCGCGTCAACTGGCGTCAGTGAAACGTTTAAACCGGTCATTCAGTACCCATTGCTGCCTGTGCTCGTAGGACGGCAGCGCGGCGGTCTTTGCGGGCAGCGATGTGTACTGAAAAGATTGATGCGCCGGTGGGGCTGAAGTATAGCTCGTGCTAGCCCTGCCCTGCTTTGATTAGTATTTGATAGTGAGGTGTTGAGTTAATGCTACAGCTTGTATTACATTGTTGCCCAGAACGCCAGCTGCCTGTGAGCTTGTAAGGTTGATTTTTAAGTTATGTTTTTGGCTGATATTGAGGCGTGAGGGTTTATACCTCTTCAAATTTTTACAATAAAATATTAATAATTAGCAGCTACTATGTATTTCATTGAGTTTATTAACGCTCTAGCATTTTTTCTTGCACAGCCCTTGTTAATTAAATAAATAAAAGACAATGTACAATCAATTTTCTTAGGTAGTTTATTTCAAGTCTGATGCATTTTATTCTTTCTTTTAAAATCTCAGTTTATTTCAAACCAAGGAGTGCTTAGGAATTTTGTACTTGGTTAATCAATTTTATTGTTGAATTTTGTGATTCTCTGTAATTATTGGGTTAAATTATTTAAAATAGCGGTCAATTAAATGTAGGATTATTTATTAATGAATTTCATTTGAGGTGATTGCTGTGATATTTTTTTCTATGTGATTTTTTCAACCTTTTACATAATTTCAAATGCTCATTATTATCGCTTTTTTTACGATCAAATCTAATTTATTTTAGTATATAAGATAATATTATTATGTAAATACTACAGTACTACACAATGACTACATAACATTGTAACTGATCTGCGCAGGCGCATTTTTTTATTGACTGCTTCCGGCTCGAAGGACCAACTGCTAACTAAGAGAACTCAGTTACAGTGGCTTTTTTAGTATCTACTATACCATGTACCTACTTACAATATACAAACTTAATCATAATCATTTTATAGCAAGTATTCGTGTAAATTAATGTTACCTAAATCAAGTATTTATAACAAGTCAGTTTTGTATTAATGTATTTTTTGTACATAAAGTAGCTAGAGAATTAATTATTGTGCAATTATTACCACCTCTTTGATGCAATACCAAAGGTATTTTATGTTCTGTAACTGTTGTGTAAAATACTCGGTATTAATAAAATATAAACGAAGTAATTTGATATGTTTTATTTGTTGTCATGCATGCTACTAAGTGAATGGGAAGGATAAGGAGCGAGTGAAACTCGCATCCTGAGGACGAGCGAGGATTTCGGTTTCTTCTATAAATAATCAAAATAGACACACCTCCAGTGCATAGCCTTACGTAATAAAACAGATATTTCAGACTCGGATTATAAAATACTGTTGTATGCTTTGAATATCTACGAGTAGAACCGTAGTATATGACGTCATTCATGGACAACAAGGAGAGCGCTATACATTCGGTACTAAGCAAAAAAAAGACGAACGTAATATCTTTGGTCCTTGTCACCGTTACCGGGTTTTTTTATTTGGCTTCGTTTGATCTAAGCCAAACAGGTTAACAATTTTTTGGAATTGTAGTTTTTTGTGAAAAAATCCTTTTTAAATGGTGATCTAGGTAATCAATATTTGAGAAATAATGTGTGTGCAGTGGGTGGTTGCAGCATTTTAAGCAACAGAAGTCGCACTGAGGCGTAAATATGAAGGAATAACATTTCACAAGTAAGTAGCCATTATTTTGTCTATTTTCCCTTTTTAGAAGTGTTTATTGTGAAAAATATAAATACAGCGTTACATTTCATGTAATAACAAGTCCTCAGCTAAATGATTGATTAATGGAAAAAATAACCATACCTAACCAAAAAATTTCATTGTCAAGGTACTGCCAGTTTATGATTTTTAATTTCCCATAAAACCAGCTAGGTACCATGTTAATTTGCAAATGTTTGTAAGTCAGAAAAAATCCTATTGTAGGTATATTAGCTAATTATTTGCTTGATTTAACTTAGTAAAATATATCATTTTATATTTAAGGTCAGGTGGGGTAAGTGAAACATACTTGCACATCTATTCACTTTGTGAATTCTGCTATTAATTAAAGTAGTTTAGAAAGCCTAAATCTGAAATGGCAAATGACGGCAATAACAACTTTTCAAGAAAATAATTTTTGGAAATTCAATTTGCGTGAACGAAACATCACTTCAAAAATGGTTCACGGTTTTGACAGAAACGTTCCAATTCAATATTCTGACGGTAGGTTGACTATATTGACAGTTTTGTTTTTATTATCTGTTACCTGCAGTCATATTAGGTACCTAGTTATATAATAATAGCTGCCAGGTATCACTTTATTAGCGCAGAATCTCCATCTCTTTCTTTGGGTGCCGTATAAGAGCAGGCTAAGGGACTATCCAGAGAATGGGCAGTAGCATTCTCCTTGGTACATTATAATCTTCTGCGATGACAAACTACTTGCTAAGCGAGGTGATTATGGCAAACCTCCCTATAATCAGCGTCTAAAATGGCGTTTTATGGGCATGCCTGTGTTCAGCACTAGACGTTTTCCAGCTGTTGATGTGAAATAGTGATTTTCGCCCATGGGACATTTACAATGACATTTGTAATGTAATAGGTATTTGATTGATTTTATTACCTGTGTCGTCTCCCAGATAGCAAGCTCACTTGCTGCAAACTTGCTATTCTTTGATTTTAACTTGCTATGTCAAATATGATAAGGCAAGTTTGTGAAAATATTGCTGCATTATTGCTGGTATAAGGATGATGGCTTAAGTTTGTATCAAAGTTGCTGCAATCTTGAATTTGCAAAGATAATATCTCTATTTTGTTTTTCACTTGCCACAAACTTGTTTTTTTAGTGGTGCCTACCTAATAGTTTTCATGGCAAAAAAAAATAGTTTGGACATGTTCCAAACATGTACGTTTTGGCATTGTATTTATCACTCACAATCACAACGCCAACTGGGCTACGTTCAGAACCTTTAATTACTTATGTACTTAATTGTTTAAATGTATTTTCAAAAAATTTTAAAAACAGAAGTGTAGGGTCAGTTTTTGTGTCGTGCAGAGTAGCGCTTACCATCAGGCTAGCAACCACGTTTGCTTAGTTTTCGTTATTCTATTGTTAAATGTATGTCAAAATTCATCCGTAGTACAATTAAGTAAAAAAAAAAAAAATTAAGTTAAAAAAAGTAAAATTAAGTTGTATATTTAGTTACTACGAATGAAACTAGATGGCGTTACTCACGTGGCTCCAAAATCCTGAATCACGCAAGCGTTTGTTACACTAGCTTTATGAGGTGCTTGAATATCTTTGTGAACCAATAAACATAAATAATTAATATCACATGTCATAAGTTATTGTGTGGTGTGGACCTTAGTCCTTACCTTAAACGTACCCAGTAACGGTACGGATTATATTATAAAGGTCGAAGGACATGATTTTAATTTTGAGAAAATATCAAAACTAACTCTGAAACTTGTAAAAGCAAACATTATACAAGTTTGCTATTGCAACTTTGTTTAAACTTTGAAAAAACAAACTTCATGCAAGTTTGATGCTGGGAAACTAGAAAGTTTGATTCAAACTTGCCTCAAGTGTATAGACTTGCCATGACAAGTTTGAAACAAACTTTCACTTTTGATACATCAAAGTTGCTGCAAGTCTGATTCAAGTTTAAATTGCTATCTGGGCTGTGACTGCAAATACTAACCCCACGTTACGCGCCGCTTCATGCATTATTTTCGTGTAAAAATGTACATAAACACTATTAAATTGCTTCATGGCATCAGCCGACTTGTGTTTTGTAAACTTAAAGATAGTTGATTTCTTTTTATTTTATAACCTAGCATAAAGATTGTGTGACGCGTGTGCTATAGCATTGAAACCATTTCGCCACATAGCATAGAGCTAAACTGCGTGATTTATTGATTACGATAGGGTTTCACTTAGGTACTCCTTCGTTTCACTTACCCCACCTGACCTTACATTTTAGTTTTTACAATAAAGAAACAGTGAACACTGGTAAAACATAAATTCTAGGTATCAAGGTAAATTACTATATAGACAGAGCTAACGAAATCACCCATTATCTACCCAAAATTTTGGGAGACGTTCTTATTCAGGCAGCACCTCGTGTGGGAGCAAGAAACAACTAGGCGGCCACGCGAAATAGATTTCTACTGGTGGGTATTCTGTGGTTGTATGTTTCAATCCAATGTACTCTGAATACGGTACACGCCACCGCCACGCGCACTGCACGGTCTGTGGCCACGCGGAACCTTTTTGAACACAGACGTACCTGTACCTTTTCGTTCTTATATCATAGCGTATCATACCATCCTTTTCTTACAATCATATTTCATACAGATCTGTTTTAAAATTTCCCGCACCGTGGATCACAGACAGATCTGTGATCACATTGTTTATTCTCTAATTTGTTACGTAGTAGACTTTGCACCCACATAGTCATTTGTTTTTTCTTTAATCTGTGTTTGCACCACAGATTAGAGAAAAAAACAAATGGTTTGCACCTTACGACGTGACGTCAAAGACAGCATTATCTCTCAAGTGTCAAAGAGCATGGTGTCAAAAAAAAGGATGATTGTCACTGTCACTGTCAGTCATGACAGCATCAGCAAAAGCAAAATAGCAACAACAGCTGTTCTACTATTTTTCATCAATGAATTAATTACTAATTTAAAAGAGAAAACAGGTAGATCTCTATTTTGTAGCAGGTCATGGTAGATTCTTTTAGTTATAGTGCATTTGAAAATGAAACAGAGGTAAGTGTAGAGAGATTCAGAGACGCGTAGTTGTGGCACTTTGTTTACGTGTTACTCACAAAGGTTCGATGAATAGGACGCGCCTAATGCACAACGGAGATGATCTGTCGTACAACATGGTGAACAGTAAGAAGGATGACGACGACGAATACGAGATACAGCTCCACAGGATGAAACAGCCGGAACACTTTATTGAGGCACAAGTGCAGCAGGGTGACACATTACAAGCTATTGCCTTGAGATTCTATTGTTCTGTAAGTACTTACATCCACAATGTATAATATCGAATGAAATTGGTTCCAAAATATGTAGAATATACTATTTTCATCAAAATTCGTCACTACCACCCACTATTGGTACTTATAGCTCAAAGCATATAATTACATGATGCTTTTGCACAGTATGTATAAGAACCATAGATTTATATCTATATATACCAAGTAATATATATGTTAAATTGTTAATGATAAGAACCTACATTTTTCCAGGTTTCCGAATTAAAAAGGATTAACCATATACACAAAGATAATGAGATATTTGCAAGACGAACAGTTAAAGTGCCCATCACACCATATTCAGTATTGACTGAAATGATACCAGGGCAACAGGATACAGCACCTGTGCCTACAAATTCTAATCAAATTTCCAACTTACTACTAGAACTCACACAAAATGATGTCAGTCAAAACAGCATATCCACAAACCCAAAAGAAGATAATCATTGCTCAATTGATTGTAATGCTGTTGTTTTAAACAGCACCTTAGCACCAGCCATAATACCATATACAGACATTGAACCAGCAGAAAAAATTACTGAAGATACTCAGCTTTTGCCAAAAAAGGATAAGATTTCAGTGGAAGCAGTTGTTGTCAAGGAGCTCACATCACATGGTGCTGATTTTGGACTGAAATGGTTCCATTTAGTTGGCTTTGTTTTATTTCTAGGTGTTGTAATACCGCTGGTGTACATAATGTTCTATTTAGATAAGCCTGAACACCCCCCTCCAACCTGATTATATCACCTTAATCTGATTATGGAGCTTTAAGCGCTGGTGTTATTTCATGTAAATCAATTTTGTATTTGAGTATAAGGGGACATATTGTGATTTATACAATAAATTATAACATTTTCAATAACCATTTTGCTTTTATTGGATCATATTAAAGCTCTTGTCTTTAGTCAGTTCGTAAATAAAGAGTGCTTATGTATACTCTAAGGGAAGGCCTTACTCACCCTACCTTACATTAAAAACTGAACTTTATATTTTATAGCTGCACCCTGCGGTTTCACCCGGAGCTAAAAAGTAGTAAAAAGTGTGTTAATCCAGTATATAAGCTATCCCTATTCTAAATTTCATCCAAATCTGTCCAGCCGTTTCAGCCTGAAAGAGTAACAAACATACACACATACAAACTTTCACCTTTATAATATTAGTGTGATGTTTTGCAACACCTAATCTTTTATTAAAAATACAACAATTAAACAGTAGGTACATTTTACCATATAAATTCAAAATATTAAAGATCTTGGCAGTAAACCTTATCTAAAGGCATGTCACAGTGATGACCTTGATATTCAAGTTTTGTAATGTGATTATTTCTCTACTCCTACACTATATTTAAAAACGAGTTTAACTTGTGTCAAGATTATATTAATTGATACTTCTAATAAAATACCATGCCTATTTATAGGACAAGTTATTTGTTACTACACAATACACATTCTACAACAATTTTACATATTTGACTGGCCTGTTAGCTCAGTTGGTAGTAGCGCTGCTTTCTAGACTATAGGTTGTGGGTTCGATTCCCACCCAGGAGAACCATGTGTGTGATGAACAATGTTCATCACACACATGTTCATGGAACATCAATGTTTGTTCTGTCTGGGTGTTGGTATATTCCCAGTTGCCCCCACATGGTTCACCCCCAGTACAAGCTATGCATAGTTTGGGGCTAGATGGCGCTGTGTGATATTGTCCACACATATTTATTTATTTATATATTTTATAACAAATCATAATATATCATGTTCTAACTACTCTTAACATAATGTTGACTGTGGTAACACTAACAGCCAGTGGAGGGGTTATTCAAACAATTAAAATACATAGTATTAAGTATAAAAAATATAAATTCAGTACAGTGGTGTAGTTAAAAAAATGCAATTTTTTTTTAAATTCGGTTTTATGAAAATGAATGACGTAACGAGCCAGTCGTTCGCCTGACGTTAAGAGGACCGTCCGCTTATGAAAATGTTATTGCCGTCGCTCTGCTCTTCACACGTATGATAGAGACAAGAGAGCCCATCAGTGAATTTACCTACATTTTAGCGTTTCGGGCGCCATCGGTTTTCACCCTATAAAACTTAACAAAATCTTTTAGTCAATCGTTTGGAAGACTATAATCTATGCTTGTACATCTTGATTTTTTAGAAAATGTTTCGTGTTTTAGTTACAACTACTTTTCTTCGTCATAATTTAGACGCTAAAAATTCGTTCAGGTGGCTATAAATACGAAGATATTGTAAAAACTTAAAAAAAGGAAGACGTACGAGTATAGTGTAGACAAGATATAAAAAAAAACATCAAAATCGGATAACATTTAGAGGTGGAAAAGCGTTGGTACTCTTTGTGGGGTGTACGCTTCTCATTATGCGTCACGGCCGCAGGGGGTATATCATGGCACGGCTACCCGCAGTGCTACACAGAAAGTTTCGGGTGACACTGCACTGCCGCACTTCTTCCTTAGACATTAGCAGTCTATTAATAAGGTTTCTAGACTTTGATATCAGATCATAGCCTCATTTGCCCACCCCATGCCCCAGTAGTACACACACTACTGCTAGGCGGCGCGCGGCGGCAGGATATCTGCCAAAGCTGTGGTATGGTACCTAAAAGCCTACCACCCACCCCACCACCTATCAGGGTTTAAATGAAAATAAAATACAAAATGTACAAAATAAAATATTTATTCCATTTCTGTTTCCTATCACTTAAAAATACATCGATGCAAAAAATCATTCAGTAAATTAATGACAATCTTAGTAATAACCTTCCCTAAAGTAGAAATACGAAAATATGATAAATGCAATTTGTTTTATCATTGTAAATGAACCAGGAAATAGGAGAATTATAAGTGGGAACATACGTAAAACGCTAGAACTGTTTCTTACAAGTAAATAAACATTCCCTATACAATTAATAAATTAACCATTTCCTGGTTATTAATGTGTATATGATGTTAAAGTAGATATTTATTGTTTTAATGAGCCTCGCATAATCCTTACTGTACAAAAAATATTATGGTTTGCAGTAGTTTATACTAAACTTTATGTAGGTATTGCTTGTATAATTAGTGGAGCCGGAATCAGAAGTTCCCGCGGCCGAGATTCGGGTTGCTCTCGTGAACACTGTGGAAGAAATAACCACTTGTAATAAACGATCTCAATACATGTCCTTAAAAAATCACACAGACCGTTTTCAGTCACAAAAACCACACAAATTTCCTCACATTAAGTACGAGTTAATTATCTAAAAAGTTGTTTCTATTACAAAATATATGAAGTAAAAACAGTTACAGTTAAAAATCGCGCTCATAATAAGAAATATAGGGAGCCACTGGCTCCATGGACCCAAGTGAAGTAAATGTACGCTAAACACCTAGACACCCAAACATTACATGATGACACCGGCCATGTCGCTCGTCATTCGAAAGACTTCATTTGGTTCTATGGCGATGAGGTCTCCCAGTTTTCCCACTTCTGAGGTAGTAAACAAAGCGACAGATAAAACAAGAATAGAATACCAGTGTTAGTTACATTACACAGAAGGACAATATCCGGACACGGTGTTATCTTCGTTCGAAGTGCGCGCCACCACTTTGTAGGGAGATTAGTGATTCCTTGTTATACAAGAAAAAACAACAAAATCACTAGTCTTCCATACAACGCGGGGCCCTTGCTTGCAGCCCGTTGTTAGTTGATGACACCTAGAAATGTTATTAACTAATATGCTACCACATGAGATGATTTGAATACTATTTGAGGGGTGGACCATTTTCTTTAGGTACATAAAGTCCACTTCCCAAAAGGTCCGCTTTTAATAGACCTGCAACCGTAATTGTCAATTTCCCAAATTGTCCGTTACTCAAAATGACCCTTTCTCAAAATGTTTCTTTCTCGAAATTATGCATCCGCGAGAGTTTATGCATCTCGATATTATGAGAACAGTTACTAATCTGATACGTACCAACTTATATTTTTTAAATTAATCAGATTTATGGTTAACATATTACACGAAAAATCTATTGCGAAATGTTAGTTCGAATGGTCATGTGGTAGCATACATAGCAATAAAATTGGTTAGTCACAAACGCAAAACTGTTAGTTTACATTACATACAATGGAATAAGGATGTGTATGAATTTTATGAATTAAAGTTACAAAAAAATGAGAGTTGCTTGAAGATTACAATGAAGATACGTCTACACAAAAAGATTGTACAGTACAATCAACAATGAATTTACCTACAAAAGTAAAATACCCAGTATGAAATGAAAGTCTACATCCTCTACTAACAATAGTTCGGGTTTTTACCTGATCTTCACAATATCGAGTTCAGAGGGGTGATCAAACAATCTCTACATAAGCTTAGTTTGCTTTGGTGCCAAATCGGGGAACTCTTCAAACATTCTATCATCAAAATAATTTTGTTAGTAATGATTGTGAAATGTACAATAAGGGTACACACATAGATAATGTGAGATGGAACTTTGCGATCTATCTTTGTCTCTTTCATTCACACATAATGAATGGAAACCCCTAATATCTGTTATTCACATGCTACTCGGCAAATAGCAATGCTTTGCCACTAGCATATGTATTCCAGCTTTGTTTGGTTTAGAAATACTTAAGCTATAAATTATTGTCCCAATACAATAATATGGTCTTACGTAATATTCTGTATTATGTTAAAGCATGCAATCACTTTGATGATAATCCTAAACAAAAAAATGTTGTTTATGTGTTTATAAATAAAGCAAACTGTTCTAATCGAAGATAAAGATTAAAATACAATAAAAGAGAAAAGAAGTCTTTTCTGAATGGTAACCCTAACATATAATTTGGACATGTTCAGAGAAAAACAGTTTATGTATTAATGATGCATGCTGGTAATCACAACGCCATTAAAGCGGCTCTGATGAAATAAGTAGTGGGAGTGAGAAAACTATACAAATTATAAGAATATTTCATTAACGGCGCTAGTAATACATAATACAAATGCTAAGAAAAAAAAATACCTGTGGTTCTTACATAACTGTAACAAGCGAATGTGTACAAATATTCACATCAATGTGAATAGCTGTACAATATTTAATTTAGGTTACATACAATGAGTAATTGAAACCAATTAAAAATATTTGTATTAGACTTGACAACTGAAGAAAATAATATTAGTGTAAAATAAAATAAATTTATTGAAATGAATATATTAATCAATAAAAATCCACTCAAGTCTTCATACAAACATTTAATATTGGTTCGATAAATAACCGAGAGTGTGACTCAGTAATCGCAAACCCCTACACTTGGCAGCGAAGATATATGTCACACATATCATCACCCAGACGGAGTCTATTGCTGAACATAGGCTTCCCCCATAAGGGAAGTTTAGCCATAACCACCTATTTTCCAGGCATCTTGGCTCATTCTACATAGCAATAAACACGGTTACTCCATTAAGTTTGCATGTGGTATGAAAAGCGTGGGTGATAGCACAGAGCCTTGTAGTACGCCTTGTAGCATTAATTAATGAAACTGTACAGGTGTTGTCAAAAACGGCTTCTATTGCTCATCATTGCAAAAATCTGGCCACCTACTCCCATAGCCTCCCAGGCAAGTAGTATGTTGATAACTTAGGCAAAAGTGCCCTGTGTCACACACAGTCAAATGCTTTGGCGAAATCAAAGCTAACAAAAGCCTTAACAAGACCTTATGGAGGCCACAAATAACGCAGTAGACGTGGCCAGCTTCTGAGCCACCACTATTTAAAGATTTTGCCATCGACACGTTAAGAAGAACGAAAGCCTCAAAATGAATCTTACTTAAATAAATTGTTTACTCTGTGGCTTTTTCGTAAATTTAATATGAAACTACTTTGAGGTCATCAGTTCATGTCTTTTCTGTTAAATAAATGCGACAAGATCACGTTGTCTCACTCTCCACTCCTACGCTCAGCGATTGATATGCAAGTACTATAATTATATATATATATAGAGAGTAAAATAGAAAATAATGTATTGATTACCTCTGCTGCAGTAGATACTGCGCCATCTGAATACGCTGCGGCGTGCCAGTGATTGTTATGATGCGGTCCGTGGAACCAAGCAGAGGCTCGGCAATCTCTATGCCGGCGCCGCTCTCCGCTCGGATCTTACGAATACGGGATCCAGCCTTGCCTATTATCGCACCGGCCAGCTGCAAACAATACAGAATCTAGGTTGTTGTAGGTACATTGATGTAGGCAGTTATTATGTAAAATTTGTTCAGCTTCATCTGCTTACCATGAATTGAAATGGGTCAAACGGTAACCCATCTAATAATGAAAACGGATGTTGATAACACGACCGTTTGCTGTATTTTTTGGAAACCCATACTTTTCCAAACTACATACATTAAATCTAATTAGTTTATCTCATAAAATATAGTCTATAATGGGCTCTACAAGGTATTAAAAATGTCAAAGGTAACGTCGATTCAAACATTTGGGCTCACTTTTACAATGGTGAAGGAAAACGTAAGAAAACAATAACAAATTTCGAACATTTGTGCCATCCACTAAACCGCGCATTGGCTTGCGTGGTGGATTGTAGCCTATACTCTCTCCATGTGACGGAGAGATTTTCAAAATTATGTTTTTATTATGTAAAATATTAAAGGCCCCCACGGTTTCATCTCCAGTTTACCCTTTTTGCGCTCTTAATTTATAACTCATAAACAAATTAACGCTTAATTTTCCGGTTGAAAATCATCTTAATTATGTTGATCGCCGCCATGTAAGCAACTTGAGCTATTCACTCTTCACCCAAATTTCCGTGAAAGCCGCATAAACATACAAACAGACTGTCTCAATTTCATACATTAGCACGCTACTCCGCACTTTTATTTACGAAGGTACAAGTACGACCTGCCCGTCTTATTGGGTCGGTCCATTCGCTATAGCGATATTAAATAATTTTTGTACCTAAAATTATGTCAATAAAAATATTTGATTGATTGATTGATTAGAACGAGATGCAACTGTTTATGGTAGGCTTGAAATGCTGTGCAAGCTGAACTAAATATTATTACGTTGCAGCAAGAGTCGCTATTTATTCAAAGTGACTGCAGACAGATTACCTGTACTATTCTGTGATATTAGTAAGAAAGTAGGGATAGAATAGAAACATGTCATCATCATCATCACCAACAGCCTGGAGACGTCCACTGCTGAACACAGGCCTCCCCCACAGAGCGCCACTTTGAGCGGCTGCTCGCCTTCTGCACCCATCGGCTACCCGCGGCTTTCACCAGATCGTCAGTCCACCTAAGGCCGGCCTACGCTACGTCTTCTGGTTCTTACATCTTTCGGTATGGTGACTTGCGTGCTAGCCTCCTGCTGGTTGCCTCCGTTGCTGGAGCCCCCGAAGCCGCCACTGGCGCCCCCGCTGCGGTTGCCGAAGCCCCCACCGAATCCCCCGCCGAATCCTCCACGCGGGGGACCGTTGAACGATGAACGGGGACCTGGACCCGCGAAGTCGTTGAACGATGGACGGGGGGGACCTAAATGGCAAAATGTTGGATGTAAGAAGTATATATACTATATTCATTGATTAATAAGTTGGTGGTAGCATTGTACATTGGTCATGGTGTCAACATGTTTAAACCAATTGACAGATTCTGACTTCGGTGCTCTTTTGTGAATAAGGTAAAAGTGAATTTTAATTTATTCATTTGTAGATTGCAATTCAAACTCAATGGCGGCTGTGAAGTCGACGCGAAAAGTTGCACCGTAGCAAAAATTCGATGTGCACGGGCAGAGGTAAGCTGTGAGCGCGGCGTGCGGCGCCTTGCAGCGCACTTCGCAGCCGCCAATGAGTTTGAATCGCACTCTACTACAAATTTTATTATGTAAATAATAGTTATTAAAAAACAAAATAAAAAAGCAATGTGTAAGCAAATACCAGTAAATAGTTATGAAGAAAGAGAAATGATGTGTTGTTCTAAGTTAGATCCTACTTTTTGTTCTACTGCGGATTTCATTCTACTTTTTATTTCACTGAGATCCATCAAACCCCACACACATGCAACTTCTTTCAGACAAGGGAGCCAAGAGCCAATCTAATCTATCCTGGTAATAAAATTAGGGTGGAACAAAAAAATTAATCAAACCATTTCATTGGATCAGAGTGGAACAGATAGCAATAAAAAGAAGCTTTTTTGTCGTTTCCTCTATAGCATTTAACTAGTAGGAAGAAAAAAAAGTAATCCCTCGTATCAACAAATTCCATAAAACAGTTTCCCCACACACCAGCCAACCTGGCTATGGAGAAAAACCCCACATCCCGCTGCAAGCAAGCACTGGCCAAGTAATAAAAAGAGTAAAGAACCTTCTAGATCTTCAAGTCCATGTATACCTGGGGGCGGCGGGCGGCCCATGGGCGCTCGCGGCGGCGGTCGCGAGGGGCCCGGCGGCGGGGGCCCCCGGGGACCGCCCGGGCCCCCGCGGCCCCCCCGGCCCGCGCCCCCGCGCATGCCCCCACCGCCCTGGCCGGTCCCGAACCCGCCGTACTCCTCCGCATAGTAGTCGTCGTAGTTATGAGGGTCGTAGCTCTGGACCGTGCCTTTTATTGGCACCTGCAAGTTGTTAGGAAGCGGGTTAATGACTCGAATGATGCGTTAGGCTTAGGTGCCGCCTTAACGCATTCGCGTTCGCCCCCCCTTAAGAGTTTTTTTTTTTTTTTTTTTTAATTTATTTAGGTCCGCCAACAGTAGAAACATGAACTAACGCTAATGAATCTTGCTTATGATATCTAAACTACATGCTCAACCTATTACAGGCAAACACCGCATGTTCCAATAATATAATTTGTATAAAGTGTGTATAATACTGTACATGACGCTATTGTTAACCGGTAAAGGTGAAAAAACAAGAAGTAGAAAATGTAACATTATAACCCATAGTATTTAATGCCAAGGAGAAAAAGAATAGACCAAATCACGAGCAGAGTTTGTTACCACAACCGTACGGGCATCAAGCCGAACGAGCCTTATACAAAATTCCTTAAAAAGTGGTCTCATATCATAATTCATCCTCGACACTTTACAACCAACTGACACAAGTACCTGCCAATAAAAAAAAATAATTACGCAACATAGCAGTCTGAAAGGGCTTTATTTATTAAATCATTAATACTATGGGGAAACTTCAACGATCCAGTAGGGTTAGCACGGCCGGCAGACAAAACTGTCCCTCCCCTGTTTTACTTCAAGCAAGTATGAAGAAAGTGACGTAAAAAGGGGAAAGACAACTCCGCCTACCGTCCATGCCAACCCAGCTGCATTACAAAAAACCTGAGACGTCAGAACGCAATTGTGCCAAGCTGTCAGAGAATATATCTATTTTGTCGTGGAGATTAACCAGCTTGATTAAACGTGGGATTGTGGAGTTGCTACCTAAAACTGTTTTTCTAAATGGTGCCGAGAATAACTTAATTTTATAACGAGGATATCTAGACGGCACTCTCAGTTTAACCTTTTCAACTAGCAAGTTGCAATCAATTTGATTTCTAAGAATTTTGTATATGAATTGCAGATCCATGAGATCTCTTCTTTTATCAAGCGATAGTATATTAAAATGACTTAGCCTGTCTCGGTATGAGATTGATCTTCGAGCAAGGTGTGTGCGTCGACATAGATGCCACATAAACCGTTTTTGAACTCTCTCTATCCTTAAGCTGTGAGTGGCATAATGCGGACGCCATACTACGCAGTCATATTCAAGAACACTTCGTACCAGAGAGTTAAAAAGAAGGATCTTAGTCGAGTGTTTTTTAAATGCCCTACTATTCCTAATCAAAAAGCCAAGCATGCGGGACGCTTTTTTAATAACGAAGTCTACTTGAGGAATAAATGTTAACTTTTGATCGAAAATAACGCCAAGGTCCCGAATGTTACTTACTTCCTGGATTTGATCCTTGCCAATATAGTAGCAAGAGGGTATCAGCTTATTTTTCCTTGTAAATTTGATATGATAGCATTTTTTAGAGTTAAGAGACATTTCATTCGTTATGCACCATTGACTAAGGCAATCAAGATCATTTTGAAGCAAGATGGCATCCGCCTCAGTTTCTATAATTCTAGAAAACTTGAGATCATCGGCATAGAGAGAAGGGGAGGAATTTTTAAAGCACGTGACAATGTCGTTAATAAAAATGTTGAATAAAACAGGTCCTAAATGTGATCCTTGTGGGACTCCGGAGTTTATTTCATGCTTTTCAGATGAAAAACCACCCATAACAACATAGAAGTTTCTTTTGTCAAGGTATGAATGTACCCATTTTAGTAAAGGACCACCAAAACCATGGGCTGATAGCTTCTTTAATAGGATACTGTGGGAGACACGATCGAAAGCTTTGCTAAAATCGGTGTATATGACATCCACCTGCTTATGAGCATCCAAAGCTTCTACCAGGCCTTCTGTGAAACATACAAGATTAGTGCATGTCGACCTACCTTTAATAAAACCATGCTGATAGGGTGTAATTAGCTGTTTAATGTGAAGTTGAAAGATTGGGCAAATCAATGACTCGAAAATTTTAGCAAAACACGACAAAATTGATATCGGCCTATAGTTAACAATCAGACTTTCATCGTCACCCTTTGGTATGGGCACTACCTTAGCCAGTTTCCATTTATCCGGGAAGATGCCACTTTTTAGGGAGTTGTTATAGATACAATAAAGTGGGTAGACGAGGTAGGGAGCACATTTTGATATAAAGTATGGTGGGATGCCGTCGGGCCCTGCTCCTTTGTTACAGTCAAGCCCCTTCAATTTTTCAAGAATAATTTCAGGTTTAATATGTAGTAGACAAAGGCTTTCACCGACCGTGGGAGAGTCATTCTGATTTTGACTGTTACCAGATGTACAATACACAGAAGAAAAGTATTTTCCGAACATGTTACACATATCCGTTCCATTAGAAGTTGACATGACACCATCCGATATAGAAGCTGGATATGAAGTAATTCCTTTCCGCTTAGCTTTAATAAAGCTCCAAAAGCCCTTAACGTTTTTACCAATCATATCTTCTACATTTTCAACATATGAGTTGTGACAATCATTTAGTAATTTCTCACAAAGCTTACTTAGGGTTTTAAGTCTGATTTCGTCTAAAGGGTTGTTAAATTTTTTTAAGCGTGCCCTAACTGCCTCTTTGTTTTTTAGTGTTCTAATGAGTTCTTTGTTAGTAAGTTGTAAGAGTTCATACCCCATCCCGCCATACATTCCACCAGACTCGAGCGCGCGGGATCCTCGGCACTACAGATGCGCCAAAGTGAGCCCACGAGGAGGGTTCGCAGAATATAGTATGTGCTTGTAATATAAAATACACTTTTACGCGCAAATACGTGTTATTATTAAGATGATACTTTGCCAAAAATTCCGAAAAAAAATCTAATTTTTATCACAGTGTATTTACGATGAAAACCATATTTTCAATATGGACCCTCCAGGGCCCCGTTTTACAAAGCTACAAGACTTGTACTTGTAGCGAAATACTGGCAACACAGCCAAAAAAAAGTGAAATAATGCGTTTTATAAAGCTACAAGACAACAAGTGTACAAGCTACATCCCCGATATATTGCTTTACTCTATGAATTACAAGCACTTGTTCTTAGACCATAGACAATCCAGTGTTTTTTCATTGTTAAAATGTAAAATCAAACAATTGTTTTGGTCATTACAAGTGTACGGAACTACAAGTTGTAAAGTTTTTTACCTAACTAAGGAGCTAGGTAAAATGAAGTACAAGTTAAGATAAATATATTGAAAGTGTATTGGCTTGATCGTGTCTCGTACTAATTAATGTTCTATTAGTTAAGTTAAGTAAATATGAACTAATTATGTTTAAATAATGAGAAATTCAGCTTGAGCGAAGGCCATGAAAAATGAGCGTAGCTGTATATCACAAAACCTATTATGAGAATGGTGACTTTGACCCAACTTTATTTATTTAAATAGCTTTACTTAAAAATAGAGACGCCCCGCGGTTTCACCCAAAACTTACATAATTTTCCGCGGGATTTCTTTGAATTTTCGAAATAAACCGCATCTATCCCGGTAATATAAGTTCTTCTAAAAAAAGTCATCCAATTTGGCTTGAAAGCCACAACAAACAATTAGATAATGTTTTCCATTTATATATTATGTAGAGATTTAATGTAAACTTCACACCGGCTAAATTCACTAATGAATGGGAGCCAAACTAAAAAAAGCTATTGACCGTGACGTTCATTCATAGTGATGTGCAACTTGTAATATCATAATCTACACTTTATCCTCTACTTGGTCTGTGGTCCCCGCCGTGAGGCCTCAGTGATGTTCATAGTAATGTGTATTATACTTGTAATTTACACTTGTAATCGATAATTGTTGTTTATAAAACGCCGTAACTAGTAAGTTGTAGTTACTTGTTCTTGTAGCTGCTACAATTGTTAGCTTGTACTTGTAGCTTTATAAAACGGGGCCCAGGTGGGTTCTCGGGCCCGCGAATGCGGAAAAAGGGGGAACCGTAAGAGAGAAAAAAAAAACCCTCCTGGAGGGTCCCCGGCACTGAATGCGTTAAGATTGACGCTTCTTTGATTGATTGGTCAGGCTGACCTTAATATATCGGTCTAACTAGCTACCAGGGCGCGCTAGCTGAATGTGCCATGTATTTAGTAAAATATTTAAAAAACTTTACTTTGTATATGTGCATTTGCAATCTATGTATAACTGTGCTAAATTAAATGTCAATAGCGCAAATACTTGCCAAGAAAAACATGTATGACAAATTAGGATGATGACAATTTCGGAAATGGACATTTTATCGTGTTCTCACCGTGCGCACCAACTCCAGAACTTCCCTTACTCCAGCCGCGACGGCATCTGCCTTGCCCACTAACTGCACAACTCGCTCCGTGCTCTGTGGCGCCGGGTTCGAGAATATCTTCAGTCGAGCGCCGGTTTTCTGTAATAAAAACATAATTTACCGTAAATCATCTTCTACTTGATCCCTATCATAAGTACCTAAATGGTCACACATGAGTGACCGGCCCGAGTTGGGGGGCAGAGGAATATGCATTACTCTGATTGGTCAGCGCACTTCTGTGATTGGTACTGAACTATGCTTGTCCCACAACATCTTGTACTGCGCACAAGTAAATAATATGTTCGGCGTTTATCTAGCGTAGCCTAGCCGGCCATTGTATTAGTATTAGGTTGGGGAAAAAGTTTCTTCGCATTTTTAAGAAAATTCAAAACATTTATTAATATATAGTTTATTTACATTTAACTAAATTATGTAGGTACCATTTTGTTCGATAACTTTTTGCCATCTTGTAGGTAGGGACATGATCCCATTGCTATAGAAATTTTAGGGCTTCTGATCAAAAAACCGCGACAAGAAGTTTTGGCAGTCCTCTCGTGATGTTAACCTGACACTGCCTAAAGAATTCTGAAAAGACCGAAACAGGTGGAAATCTGAAGGTGCAAGGTCAGGACTATACGGCGGATGCATTATCACCTCCCAGCCAAACTCTTAATTTTTGCTGAGTGGCTAAAGATGTGTGAGGTCTAGCGTTATCATGATGAAAAACCACACCCCTTCTGTTGATTAATTCCGGTCGTTTTGTCTCAACTTCTTGCTTTAATCTCATCAGTTGTTCGCAGTTGAGCTCAGAATCGATGGTCCTGCCTGGTGGTAACAGGTATATGATACAAGACCAATTTGTGCTCTTTTTACCGCACTTGGTGCTGGACTGCCTGCGCCAATGTCGGGCGCGCGCCCCCTGCCCCCCTCTGTATCCGCGCCTGGCATCACCTTGTTACGAGTTAACCCGGGTTTCGCCACAGTCTGTGAAGCCTAACCGGCTTTTGACCACGACCTTTTTCGCACGTTCTTGTCGTACGTGATCCACTTTTCATCAACAGTTATCAGCTTCTTCAAAAATGGTTCGGTTTCATTACGTCGTAATAAAGTATCACAAATGAGTACACGGTTCATTAGGTTTCTTTCAGTGAGCTCGTGAGATACCTAAATATCGAGCTTTTTTGTGTACTCAGTTTTTTCAAATGCGCCAAAACTGTTTTGTGGTCAATTCCCAGTTCTTCAGCTACGTCGTGACTACTGATATGCCGATCTTGCTCCACTTTTTCAAAAATGGCATCCATTTTATCCGTAGTAGGGCGACCAGAGCGAGGTGCATCTTTGACATAAAAATTTCCGGATTGAAAACGCTTAAACCAAATTTGTGCTACTCTCACAGACACTGCACTAGGTCCATAAACATCGCAAATTTTTTTCGCGGCTTGTGTTGCATTTTTACCTTTTTTGTAGTAAAATTTTAAAATGTATCGAGTTTTTTCATGAGATTCACTCATCTTCACAGTACGAAAAACAAATAAAAATCACACATTTTCCTAATTTGAATATGGAATTTTATCTTCTTTAAAATTTAAACTTTTAATAATACCAAAACCAGCCAGATTCAAATAGTATAGCCAAAGAGATTTTATTACAAGTTCATACTTACTATAATGCGAAAAAACTTTTTCCCCATGTATGACCATCATCTATGACACAGACCTTGAAGATGTGTGATCTTACATGACTTAGAGTGGGGTTTTTGATCTGTAGTTAAGGTAACCAATGGTTAAAACTCTAACAAATGTTGACCATGAACATTTTTATTTAAAAAAAAACACTAGTTCCGCTTCATTTCTAGATGGCGCTTTAAGTACATAATTTAAACCTTTCAAACCGCAGAGTAGTTTAAACATAAGAAAATGCTTAGACTACCTACAAAGAAATGTCAAATTCAGTTGAGTGGACCACGAGTACATTGTCTGTAGGGGTCTGTAGTATCTCCTAAGTAGTCAGTGGTGCATTTTTATAAAGTAAATTGATGTACAGTAGGTCTGCGAGATAGATAAACGTTAATATTATGATCCAAAATAAAGCCAAGGTATCCCGCAATGAAGCTAAAAAAACGAAAGAGTTTAGAGTTGTCAGTCAGTATCGTGACACATTTCCTTTAACCTGTGGACTATGCTTGAAACAGTGATAGTGACAGATTTTAGCAAAAGCCACAACTGGCGCCATCTATTGAGTCATGCATAAAATACAACTTCTTTTTTTTAATAAAACACCTCATTGGTTAGAGTTTGTTAGTTTTTAACCATTCACCTTCACTACGGGTCAAAAAACCCACCCTTAGCGGTGTTCCTCCACTCTTTTTAATTTGCATTGGAGGAACTGGTTTCGTGTCCATATGTTGACATAATGAAGGCGAGCGCATAACGTACTGTAGTCATTTAATTGTCTGGTCTTTTGACTTCGCGCGCCTTAATCACGATATTTGCAAGTTTTATTCGCGTTTGCGTATACGTAATACGTATAGGTTTAGCAACACCTGTCGGAGACGGTGTCGTAGTTAAATGGCGCTCACAAGTTTCGGTCAATATTATACAGAAGCTCCTCCTAGTTTGGGAATTTTTAAATATATTGAAATAAATTTAAATACAGAGACACTAAATACACTGAGAGTTTGTGCTCAACCGGTGAGCTACTCTTGGTAAAAAAATGTGATAAAAAAGAATTAGTAAACAACCTGTACTTCATTTAGAACTTACAATGAAATGAATGACAATTTTTTTCCCCCAAGGAAGGATTATGATGGGTGTATAAATTGATTGAAGAACTTTGCTTTCCTGCTATTTAAGATCTCAACTCAATAGATCTAAGTTAATTCTTACACTGGCTGAGATACATATTCTTTTTAAATTCTAAAAAAGTAAATGAAACTTTAAATCGAATAATATTCTTTAAAAAGTGACTTCGTTCACCTTAATTTCATACTGAGAACTTGGATGATATTATAATACATACTTAGGGTGGGTTTCTTCACCATTAGTTAAGGTAACCAATGGTTAAAAACACTAACAAATTCTAATTTGATTAAAATTCTACTATTGGTGAAAAACCCCACCCAAGGCTCCAGTCATTTTGATTTAAAACCAAACTACTGAACGGAATTTAATGAAATATGTAATTTCGTAATTTCAAACAAAAACAGAATTTTCCGAAGCGGTTTATAAATGACGGAGCTTTGAGATAACAAACATAAAAAAGAAAATAAAACACAACCGAATGGAGAACCTCATCCTTTTTTGAAGTAGATTGAAAAACATTTCAATTGTAAAATAATGCTTTAGTATAATAACTCATGTAACCCTCAAAATACAAGCTGTGGTTCTAAATTGAGCTCCATAGCCACATAGTGTAAGAAAGATTTTTTTGCAAAAATGCCAAACCAACATTCCATTGGAAGTTCCGTTTCTTACTTTGATTGCATGTTTTCAGAGGACAAATAAATCAAGATTGAAAATGAAAGGGGTCCTAAACCTTCACAAATCAACCCCCATACATAAGCACAAAACTCGTGGTGACCTACATACGACTGTGATCAGTCGCGACGGCTGCGAGTGGTGAGCGGCGGGACGTGTGATCAATTACCGGCGGACAACGTCACTGTGGAAGGCAAAGCTTCGCCACCGCGCATGCGCGCTGTATCGACCGCCGCACGTGCTCGCACCACAAACAACATCCACGAAACACAAAGATGCCATTACGAGTGTCTTACGAACTCGCCTTTCTTCACTGAATAATTAAAACACTTCCACTGGATTAATATTATACGGGGGATATAAATCACGAGCGGGTCGGTCCGCGACCGCTCGCACGGGCGGTCGGTTCGAGAGTGAGCTCGAGTAACCTCCCTTCTCGGCTCAATCGGCTCATACGTTTGCATCACCTGGCATTGCACTTGAATTTGTCTTCAAGGAGTGCGCTCGCACGCGCCACGCCCCCGAGACGATCTTCACTAGCGGACGCGAACGATTTCCGCGCCCGAACAAGCGGAAGTCTTTCAGACAGCCGTCTTTTATTTGTTCCGATAAGCTGTCTTTTTACCAAGTTATAAGAGAATTTGAGTTTACTTCTCGAGATAATGGATATAATTTGAACCCTAGAGAATGACATACCTACGATACGCACACGTGCGAAGCCGCGAGTAATAAATATTAAAATTTAGGTAGTCATTCATAAAGATGAAAAGGTGATGCTTCTCAGTACGCAAACCAAAGTCTTTTGGAATCTCTGTTAATGCTACTTTTATTTATTCACCGGAGAACGCATGCGATAATTCCGTACATAAAACACATTTATGTCGTTCGACGTAAAGTTGAAGAAGGTCTCAGCAATCTATCATAAAAGTTTATTCGCGTGCGACCCTCCAAGGGGAACTGTAAGTTTCGTGGAAAAATGTTTCTCTTGCCCTCCTCCACCCAGTAACGGTATGTGACGCATGGAATTGTAAATATCTTCGGACATAATTGTTTAGAAAGGATACCTACCTACTGCTAATTAAAATACTTTCAAAAGGTTCTCAAGAATCCCAAGGTACAAAAGAATTCTCCTATGTAAATATTTATATAATTTTAGGAGGAAAAGCAAATAAAGAATTTATGGAATACGGTCATACCAAAATTTTCCGATAACGATAATAAGGAAAGAAAATATCCAAGTTATTTCCGTCAACAACCCTTGGCGTAAGCGATCAAAAACCAGGCTTACAAAGGGAAATCAGATCATTATCAGCGAAGGTATCTATAAGCATAGTACAAGAAACAGCCATAAGCCCTTCTGATTGGGCCCATTATCAGCGTAAAACTACCATCGAAAAAGTAAATTGTACGAAAATATACATTTTATTAGGTTAATCTATCATGAGAGCGATTGCAAGCAGCTCGTCGCGAGTAATTCCCTGAGGCGGTCCCTAATAAATCAGAAGCGGCCAATTAAGTTCTAACATTTTAATTTAACAACCTTTCCTCCACGATGTACATTTTTGGAACGTAGCACAAAGCGTAAATTTCTTAGATTTCTGTAAGTCGTAATCATTTTGGTAGTAATTTATTCAATTTCTATAAATAAAGTTACTTGTTCTTTTCTGGTCTTTGATTAACCATGCCCCTTTATTGCTTTACATAACGTTCGTCAGCTTCGCGGTACACCCGTTTTCCGCACGTTTAACTCTTTCCTTCGATAAATACCTTATAAAGACTGATTAATAAGCTGTGAGATAACAAGGCCAAAGGCATAGAAAGTGAAATAGCGTGCAGGGTGTGGTAGTTGCGAAGCCGTAGAGCAGCCGGCGCGAACGTTGTGCGTCGGAAACGGAAGCGAGTCGCGTGCCAACGCGGGTAATTGCCGATGTCACCGCGACTGCCCCATGTCACCGCTGCACGCTAATTACTCCACATATGCCGTTAGTCCACAGTCAGCAGGGCTGGTGGCTCAAATTACAGTCATTTTCCTAAAAAGCATGTCGCTAAGGACTCGGCGAGTAATAGCGCTTCGATGAAATATAATAACGAATGACGCACGAACGAGATCATAATCTTGAATTTACTATTGATTTGGATATGTTTTGACAAAGAATAAACGTTCCATTGTGTGAATTCTTTCATTTAATTTTAATTGGATACGGAGGCCTGCACATGTACATCAAGATGGGCTTGAAATATCTTCGTACAGCGTGCGTGAAAGCGTTCCACATATCCGCTCTCCTATTTTTTGTGGCCCCAACCTTTGAAGGAGGATGTGGAATTGTGGAGGAGGTCCACAAAAAAGGTTCCCGCGTCACGTGCGCGTAGCTCCGGTAACTGGAGACCGGCGCGGCGCCGCACCCGCTTCCGACGGAACATAACACGTGATACCCTTCGGGTGAATTACAAGACTATTGTTTCAAAATAACAGCACTTTCGAAACGAAGCCACACTCTAGTTCCCAACTAGAAACGTGGAGAGTAATAGCATGAGCAGGGTAAGCGCAATCGATAACCGTAGCCGGCTATTTCAACGCAGCATTATTCCCAGGGCGCGTGGCTGTCGCCTAAGCTTCAACTTCAGCTCTACCTGCATGTGGAACGGCGCGGCGGATGCGACGCGGTCGAGACCATATGTCAGGAATTTCTATTTATACGAGGTAGGAGTCGGGGCATTGTGCAAGTAGGTAGGCCGGTGAAGCCCAGGTGCGCGCACGGTTTTTGTGACGCCTTCCGGCGGCTGCGCGCGCACCTGCCGCCAGCTGCCCCCGCGCACGCGTCTGCCGCGCGCGCGACAAAGGAACAACCGAGCTCCCAGGGCAAAAACACCCCGCACAACGCACATGCTTCGCAAAAGGTCGCCAACCTCGCTACATTAGCTCCGAAACTTTATTATAACAAAATATTCCCGTTTCAGAAAACTAATAGGAAATTACACGCGCCGTTGTATCTCGCAGAAATTACAGGTAAAGAAAAACATCGCCGATTTTGAAGGGAACAAAGGAACCGCGAGAACAGCTGATGGTTGCAAAAAAATATAAAAAGAATTTCGGGCAACCTTTCAGGTAGGTTGAATAGTTAGATGAATAAATCAGAGTGAGCTTGTTTAAGGTGGAACGTTTCACTAGCGCGGCAAATTCAAATTTTCTTGCGTTCTTTTGCCAATAATAGCTTAATTACTCAACGTGATTACATGAAAACTAATTTTAAATAAATAAATATGTGTGGACATTTCACACAGCGCCATCTACCCCAAACTAAGCAATAGCTTGTACTATGGGAACCAGATAACTGATATTATACTTAAATACTTTTTTGTTTGTAAATACATACTTACACAGAATACAATATTTTGCGCAAATAAATAGAATGTACTGGGTGGCGCAAAAGTAAAGACCCTATTTGGTTCAGCTATAACATTTTTTCTAAATTAGAAAACTAGATTTAGGTTTTTTTAAATGTATATTTGTGCCATTAAATTTCGTACCATTAGGATTTAAAGATGATGTCTTTTAAATGGTGACCTCCAGAGTTGATACACATTTGAGCCCTATTTATGACATTTTGCATAACTTGCCGTAACACTTCCTGCGATATGTTCGTTATTTCTTGACGAATGTTTTCTTTTAGAGCTGCGAGAGTCTGTGGCTTGTTCACATACACCCGAGATTTCAAAAAACCCCAAAGAAAGAAGTCTGGACTGGTCAGATCGGGTGATCTTGCAGGCCAAGGCAAATCGCCAAAACGAGAGATAACTCGGCTTGGAAAAGCGTCCCTCACTAAGTCCATAGTGTCGCGCGCTGTGTGTGCCGTAGCGCCGTCTTGTTGAAACCAGATGTGCTCCAGCCCCAATTCGTCCAAACTGGGTATCAAAAACTCACGTAACATGGTTCTGTAGCGTTCTCCAGTGACAGTTATCGCATTGCCTCCAGCGTCTTCGAAAAAATAGGGTCCGATCACTCTGTCAACACAGATGCCACACCATACAGTAACTTTTAGTGGGTGTAGAGGTGTTTCTTGAATAATGCGCGGATTATCAGTGCCCCAGAACCGAGTATTCTGCTTATTGACATGCCCTGAGAGATGGAAATGCGCTTCGTCACTCATAACCAATTTTGAAGGAAAATCATCTTGCAAAATGTCATAAATAGGGCTCAAATGTGTATCAACTCTGGAGGTCACCATTTAAAAGACATCATCTTTAAATCCTAATGGTACGAAATTTAATGGCACAAATATACATTTAAAAAAACCTAAATCTAGTTTTCTAATTTAGAAAAAATGTTATAGCTGAACCAAATAGGGTCTTTACTTTTGCGCCACCCAGTATAAATTACAATTAAAAGTATCACCTACATATCATTGGTTTAGCGACGAATGGCAATAGACTGAAAAACTAAGACGAAATTGGTTATTGCTATTTTTCGCTCAACCAATGATATCTAAGAGATACTTTTCATCGTAATTTGTTGATACATTCTATTTATTTCCGCAAAATTAGTTTTCATGTAATCACGTTGAGTAATTAAGCTATTATTGGCAAAAGAACGCAAGAAAATTTGAATTTGCCGCGCTAGTGAAACGTTCCACCTTAAGCAAAGATTTCGATTTTCAACGTTACGGAAGAGTTGCGTTTCGGGGGTGGGGTCGGCTCCCCGAATCTCTGGACAAACAATCATGGCCAGATTAGACAGTTATGAAATGCAACACTGGATCGAGATTGCAAAGTTGGCAGCGACAGCGACGTTTGAAAACAACCGGCCGAAGTTGGGCGAGCGGTAATTGATCCGGGATGCACTTTGCAGCCCGCTCAGACGGTTAGCGTTGTTTGTTCCAAACAGTAAAGCGCTTGCAAAATCACATTTCCTCATCTGAAAATTTGATGAAGTTAAAAGCTTTTAAGCTCGCACATGGGAGTTCCGTGAAAGTTAATTGAACAATTTCACGTTGACAGATTGAAAACGCTTTTAGATTATTTTGCTGCAGGGCCTTTTGTTTGAGTAAAGTTTATTCGTATAAATTGTACCCTTAGGACTCGATAACCCTGTCAAGGTGAAATTTTAAACATGTTGCTCTGAATTGGTGTATCGTATAAAAACATCCGCTCGACAAAGAGATAAAGCGCGAGATCCGCGGCAGCTGCTTTCACATCTGCCCTTCGTCCCCGATCGGCACCACGTGGCTTCGATACCTTCACGTAAAAAAATCCTATACCAGTACCTCCGACAGATGACTGTTAACATCTTGTTAAAAGCTCGCGCCATCTGCCCGCCTGCAGTAATGACTGTAAATGTATCGCCGTCAGAGCCATCGACCCGGTAGATTTTAGATGCTCACCTCGCGCAACTCCTTTATTTTACCGCCGGCTTTGCCGATGACGCAGCCTGCTCGACTCTGGTGAATAAGTAGACGCACGTCCAAGTCGTCATTGTTCCCTTTGTTGGGTCCCCCTTGCTAAAAGAAACACACCGTTAAATATTTACATAATAGAAGTTTAAAGCGGACTTTACCGTTATTTGATTTAAAAAAATACTTACGTCAGCCAAGTTAGGAAGCACCTCCTTGACGATGTCCAAAACAGTGTCGATATCATCCGAAGATATCGACAGAACCCTGGAAAATTGAACGCTGTTAGGATGATGGAGATTCGGGGACGTGGGAAAGTAAATAGAATATTAAAACACAATACTGTCAATAACGGTTTAAGATATCAACGGTCAGGGAGGTCTGTTTGCCGTACTGAAGAAATCTTTTAGAAGCATGATAATGACTATAATCGGTAAAAACAAAGAGCCTTCCAGTGCGGAGAGAAGCGGCTCGAGTGATGGGAGGTAGTCCTCAGGAGTAGAAGTATAGCGTCTAATGAGCGGGGAGCGGGACACCGAGGTCGAGAAAATAAGAACGGAAGGCGGTCTAGTGACGCGAGTGCATCCAATGTCGTGATGAGGACTGGAAATCGAGAATGAAGCGCCTAACGCCGATGAAGTATCAAACACGATCCGACTCCTGACTGTTGACGAGTGTAAAGAGGTCACTCGGGTTGTTAAACTGAGAGTAGATGTTGGCGATATAGTTTACCGTTCGGGGCCGGGGCAATCTGGGACTGTTATAGAGGCTTTGAACTGCGTGGCGGGGCGGCGAGTGCGGGGCAGCGGCGTCCGGCGGGGCGGGACCGGCAACCAAGACACGCTGTAGCTCGCGCCTGCGGCTCCACTCGCACCCGCGATACCGTTGGCCATCACTACTCTACCATTGCTACCATCCATCCACATCGCGCTAACTTAGGCACTCCAGCACTACGCTGCAGATATCCCTCGGCGTATGATAGAGCAGTTTCGAAAGGGTTTTAGAGGTAGACAGCTCTTTACCAGTTTGTACAATTAGCAAACCCTTTTAGCGTAAATGGCCAACAGCTCTCAGTGCGAGTGGAGACGCGGGGCGCGGGAGCTACGAGCCACAGGGGGCGTCTCGGGGGCGTAAAGACCTGTAACTGGCTGCCGGGGGGTTATTCTGTCTACAGCCTACGGACTTGCCGCTGTGGGAAGCCTCGATAGCCGGAACAACGATCGAGACCGGCTGTCTTGTTCTTTGTACAAAGTTATTGTTCCTGAATCTTTGAACGGGAGTTGACGAACTGATCGGATGTCGTCACAATATCTGAGAGATTCGGTCTGTTGGGTCTTGTTCCGAAAATGCACGATCGGTATAATATACAAAAAATACTAGTATTGTGGACGTACCTGTGGCGAAAAACGTAAAAAAGGGTAAGATTATATAAATAAGAATGAATAATTGCCTTACGAGTTAATGTCAAACTTACAGTAAATACAGTAATGGCTATTGGTAAAATGATTTATGGATTACAGAAATACTTTTCGCTGTAAATTTTCCTAATTAAGCATCCTACTCTATATGCCTGATTATGTATGACTTAATACAGGTATAGCATAAGGTCGAATGGTCGCTACAGCTACGAATAATTTACTGACGAATACCGAATATATACTTGAACTGTAACATATACAATTAATTACCGACTGTGCCTAATTATCCGTTAATTACGCATACTGACCTGGCTCCTGAGCTTCGATATATTGGTGCCGCCTTTACCGATGATCGAGCCAGCCACCTGAGGACACGTACAAATTATAATTGGGACTTAATTAAACAATAAAATAAAAGCAATTTAACTACGATCGATAAGTAATTTTACAGGTTCGTAGACAAACAACGTTGGACTAATATCTCACCCGATAACGATATAGTCAAGTGTGAACTGTTTGAAGCTAGCACAACAAATGCCAATGATAATTAAATTCTTGAAGCCTAAGTACTGGACCGTATAAGGTCTGAGTTATTGGTGGGTAACTCTATCTTCTTGGCGGTTCAATAGTTATTCTGCCGCCAAACAGCAGTCGACCTAACGCAATGGCCATGCAGCAGTTTATAACAGAAGACCTGGTGCTTTCTGCTGGGCGAAGTGCAGTCTTTACTAGCTCTCTGCTTGACATAGGCAAAACACAGCCAGGCTCTGTTTCGTGATGGTTGACCAGGTCAGCTCATAGCCCGGAAGCTGCGGGTTCGAATCCCGCGACAGGACCAGTACTTGAACACAGAAAAAAGCACAAATACTTGTTCTGAGCCTGGGTGTTGTGGGACCATCCATGGTCCTCGTAGTTCCTGAGTCCCTAGATACAGGTAATCCTACATAAGGTCCAGGATCTATGTATGTGATCGTTGGGCGTTATAAATATAGTAGGTATTAAATAACGCATGTCATTGAAGAAACGAATCTGACGAAAACAAGAACCTTTTGTTTCTTCTCTTCCTTTCCTCTCTTCTCTTCTCTACTCTTCCACTATTGTGTTAAGTGCAGAGGGAGTGAGACAGCAATAAAAATGTTTGCTCTTTTCAGTTGTTTTCTTTATTGAATCCCGTTATACAACTCAAAATTCTGGATATCACTATACAGAAAAGCATACATTTTCTATCAGCTCAAACACGCCGAATTATTTTATTGTCATCATAAGGGTATCATACTTGTCAACTGCTAGGGTCTCCAAACTGCCCGGTGAGTAAAGGTCGGTGGAAACAAACAGCATTAGTTCGTGCGTTCGTTCTTCTACATCCAACTTCCGGCCGGGGACGCTAGTAAGGTTAGATAGTGCACGTTTGCGTAACGTAGTCTCCACTCATAAACTCGTCTATACCACAAAGGCTACTGATTCCTCTATAATATGTCCAGTTTTAACTTACTTTGCTGGGTATCAGGAAGGTGACCTCATCATCCGGGTGCCGATAACGCTTCTGCGCAGGACCGTCATCGTAGAAAGCGTCACGTTTCATTGTACCTGGACAAAGAGAGTGGGTGTTTAGTTTTATCTATTTCTAAGTAGCTAAGACTATTCAATTTAGTTAAATGGCAAGGGGCAAACAAGTTTTGAGCCCTAGCGTAGGTCCGTGGTGCCTCGGCAGGACTCCACTTGTTAGACATACGCGCAGAAACAAAAATGTTAATGGAATGCTTTAAATCCTAGGCTTTCGAGGCGAATTTGAGACACGTATTTGTTAGACCTATTGCTTATAGCGTTGCCCACGACAAATGAGATTGAATTATGAAGTATTTAAAAATGAGTTCCAAAAACAAAAATATTGGGCACAGCGTATGTTAATAAATTTTGCGTTTTGTAGGTATAACATGTCCAGCGTTTTGGCTTAGGCTGTAAGCTGCAATGTAAATGTAAATAAATAAATAAATAAATAAATAAATAAATAAATCAAATGATAACAGCACTGTTTACACAAATTGGATAATATCAATTCAGTAGGTATAATACGTTAAGTATAGGTACCTTTCTGCCAATTGTTTACAAACGTACAACGCCGCAGACAAATGTTTAAAACACAATTTATGCAGTTGTTTCTGTTTAACAAATTATTAAGATCTTTACTTGCCGACATATCATAATTTTTATCTTTTCGCGGTTTTGTATTATTATAACAATAATATTCAGAAACCTTTGTTATGACGTATAATTAATAGTCAAAGTCAAAAGTCAACAATCAACAGCCTGATGACGTCCACTGCTGAACATAGGCCTCCCCCACAGAGCACCACTTTGAGCGGCTGCTGCCTCCTGCATCCATCAGCTCCCCGCGGTTTTCACCAGGTCGTCGATACACCAATTGGGGCCGGTCAACGCTGCGTAGTGACATAATTAAACTACTAAACTAAAATCTAATAACGATTAATTAGTATATGTTATATGGCATTGTTATGTATACCAAAATGACACCACCACTACTTTTATATAAGTTGTGAGACTATCCTGTCGACTGCGCCACTTCCCGATCGCCAACATACAAAGTGTTCAAAGTGAATTGGGACAGATGCTGGTATCTCGTAAATACTGTTAGCACTTTATGGCCCATAAAATACTTTTTATTCTGATGAGGCGCCCCCACTGGCACTGGCCGACGGTTAGCTGATAGAAGAATCGCAAGTATTTATTTTGCGTTCATGAACTGTATCTATTGTATTGTTTGCAGTAGTATTATAACATTTTTCTGTTTCAGAGATAGATATTTGTTTCTATTTGTTCAAACAATATTTTCATAATCTTTGTATTTCCGTATCGCAAACCAGTATCATTGCGAGAGGAAAGACTAAACTAAAAATAAAAATTACCTATATGAATGAATTTAATTAAAATCTTTGAAAAGTTAATTAAAAACCGTTGTACAACCGTACCTATACAGTGTATAACTTATTTAGCACGATAAGCTGTGTAGGTGAATTACAAAGAGCATTCATTTCATATTCCCAGTTACCAAAACTTTTTCCCGCGTGTAGTCAGAAATAATTTTACAGACACGATTGCATAATATAAAGACTTTAATTTTTTTGTCAGTACGTACAACAGACTGACAAAAAAAAATTAGAGCCTGGATACGTGGAAACTAAAACTAAAATTATTCTCCCAGCTTTAAACTAAGCATTAAAAACAACTGCAGTGCACATAAATTAACATCAAAACCACGATAAAATAAAAATGGATTAGCAGATTCCACAAAACCGTTGTTGAATATTCAAAGTTCCAAAAGTAGAACGATGTACACAAACATAGTTCATAGGACCAACTAATTCAAGCTCGATAGCGTGCTTGGAGGCGAGGCGCTACAAAACAGCTGCAATCCTGTAGTCAGGTGCATTTTTTACAAAATATAACATCAGCATTTTGAATGGGTCGATTATGAAAATGTATAGAGGCGCTGAGTTCAATATTATACCTGCTGCCTACCAAATAGATATTTTTATGTGAAAAATAACTTTTTTGTTCTTGCTAAGAAGATTCTAAACTTCCCGGGATTATATAAATGTGCTTAGCTGTTTTTAACAAAGTTAAACTTTGTGAAAAACAAATTTTGCTAGGTACATTTTTGTTTAACAAACATTGCTTTTAAATCGCTAAAAATATTGTATTTTAAAATTAATGCGACAGTTGGCCCAATTTTAAAGGTTAGTTGACAGTCTTTAACTACTAAAAATATAGCCGTCTATCTGACAAAAACAGCAACAGTTTTAGGAGTTTTAGAGACAAGCTTTTAAAATTGGCCCCTGGTTTTCTAAAACAAACTTAACAAAAAATTGAGATCTGGCATAATTTCAGAAAATAGTAGCTTTGCAGAGCAGCAGCCAACTTCAAAGTCGCCGATTATATACTCAAGTTCTCATGTGGATTTATTTTCAAAATGCACACGGTAGCCTTGACAGTGTGTCAAGCTCTCAGCCAACATAATATGCTAATGTGGTGCGTCTGCTGAGCAGGTGAATAAGGTCAGTGACACACCGCAGGTGCCTCCCACGCCCGCGGGTTTGCTCCATTCGCGATAGAGGGGTACAATCGGGTACAAGCACGGTTTTCACAATGCCCAACTTTCTTCATTTCCTGCAACTCGGCTTTTTAGCATGTACTTCATTGTTCGAATTCGATTGTCATGTCGGCTCACGCACTGCCTTTATTACCGGTACTATTGAGACCTTATACGAGGTCTTGAAAACCCTGAAACTGCTTGTTTTCTTGACTTGTCTGGCTGCTTTACAACTACACAGCATTGCAAAGAGTCAATCAGAACATCAATCATTTTTATGTCTTTACTGCCGCGGCAGGAAAAATGTAGACGCTTTATTTGGAAAACATAAAATATTATGTATGTGTATCGAAATCGATTTTTGATGAAACATAAATTGGATTTGAAATCAGGTTAAAGTGTAAATCGAGTGTATGAAAGGAACAGGCGCGACAGGGTCAGGGTAGCCGGCGGGCCCGGCAGGTGTACGTCGCACAAAGACGAGGGCCGACCTAAAGCACCACTTATAGCAAAAAAATGTTTAAAAAAACCCGAACATTCGCCGCTCAAAATGTCACTACCTACCAGCTGTCTCACCTGCGAACGGTTTCGTTACCTCTAGCTTCGAGTTCGCCGCGCCGCCGCCTTTCAGAAACAACCCTCTTCTTTTTTTACATTATAACATCAAGGCAATAATTATAATAAAAGCATACTACCATAGTTTAAATCAAGTTTAAAATTGACAAGACCTTAGAATAAGACACTTCCACAATGACATTTTATAGTGGTATGGCGGTTGAAGTAGTGCACGAAATTGAAAAAAAATATTTGAAGCCATCACTCGCAGCTTGCAGAATGTCAAGTAAAATTTAATCTAGCTCACAAATACAAAATACATATTATTTATACTCCCTATTAGAGAAACCACTTACCAACTTGTTAGGCAGGGTTATTTCGGCCAAGAGGTTCACACCTAAAACGAGGGAGACATTTCAATTACATCCTCATAAGAAATTAGAAATATTAACTTGTTTCTAGCATAGCTTATACTGTGGTATACAACTAGAATTAGTGCTCGATTTAGGGGACCTACATTGTAAGGGGGTGGAATCGCGTGGTGTCTCATGGTTGGGTTTTTTGCGACTTGCCTCTTGGAGGCCCGCGAGTGGACTGACATGGTTGCGGCCGAGCACAGGGGTAAAATACGGCACCCCGAGACTCTGGGGCGCCAGCGGTGCACATGCGCAGCACGCGCCGCCGTCGATAACATAACACCCTGCCTCTCGTCGTGCCCGGAAACGACGAGTTAACGACTCACGCCGCAAGACGACGACACTCCGCTCTACGTCTGAGTCAACCAACCTAGATATCTCACACAATGTCGGGATTAGGCGGGCTTGCTTCAAAGCTATTCCTCTCACACACTAGCACTAGTGCTTTTGCAGCTTGCACGGCACATAACGTAGGTATATTCATGACTTCGTTTAGTAACATAGACTGCCGAGGATTTGGATGACTCCACCACACGGTTCACGGTTTTTGACTTTGTTTAAAAATTTATTTGGAATCACAAAACAGGAGAATCAATAAGAAATATTTATCACGGATGTGCATTTCTAAATTAAATTAATAAAGAATCACCCATCAACAAAAACGCTAGATCATCTGTTATTGTTCATGATACGAATACGCAAGTTTTAATTTATAATGTGCAGGTAACGAAATTATTTATAAATAGTAAAACATTGTGAGAAATGATAGAATATCCTTCCATCGCTGGCTAAGTTATACGATCGTTTTACAACATTGTTACAGTTTATAACCATATCATAGTAGAGTCGATGGCACGAGACGAGCACGTCTACAATATTGCCAGGACTTGATGGACACTTTTCTTAATTGAGTTTCTGGCAAGGATCCTCGAACTTAATCGTATCTTGGGAATGTTTTGCAAGAACCTTAATCAAGAGGACCGACCATCCAGTTTTAGATCATGACTACCTATAAAGAAAAATTGCTACTCATAGAACGGCATAATAATAGAGAAAATATTGCGTAGATTATTTACGATAATAGATGAAAACGAATTAAGGACCGGAAGCAGGTAAACTTTAGTAGTATTATTTTTCTTTGGAACGAATATTAACTATTCAGTATTTTTTTTATATAAATGAGTGATGTGACGAGCTAGTCGTTCGCCTGATGTTAAGCGTCACGGCTGCCCATAACAGATTATTATTAGATAACAGTATGACGACGCAATAAACACAATACAACGTATGATAATTAATGGTCTGTTCTTACTTACTCAAAATGAAAAGACAATCAAGTTAATAATATTTACATGGGCTGACATAACTTTAAGTTACGTAGGAGAGTACAATCTAAATAATAAACATCTGAGGTGGTAGCAGTAGCATGCGAGTCCGTCGTTAGGAGCGCTAATGCCCACCTACCACTTCACTTACTAAATTGACCGACATAGATGGATGCTAAGTCACACTCGATACTATGAATTAATTTAATTAATAATTGTGCGAGTTATGTGAGAACTTGACGCAGGATAATTTAATTGCAAGAATAATTATACTTATTGCTTTGTCCCAAAGTAGTCTAACATAATTTTATTTAAGAAAGCCTAGTTAGTTAGTTGTGTTAGTTTACGTTCTTAGCCGATCGGTAACTACTTAGGATGGGTGACCGCTACAAAAAGTAGTACATATATATTATATAAATAAATAAATACTAACCCCAACGATTACATCCATAGATGCTGGACCCTGACTGGGATTCCCTGTATTTAGGTACCCAGGAACTACGAGGACCATGGTCCCACAACAGCCAGACACAGAACAAGTATTCCCGTTTTTTTTTCATGTGCCCAAATACTTGTCCTGTTGTAGGAATCAAACCCACCGCCTCCGGGTTATGAGACGACCTGCTCAACCACTACACCACAGAGGCATATTTTATATAAGTTCGAGTGCATAATGTCTAAATATGTATATTATAACTGAGCTCTACCATGCTTCGGAGGACGAAGGGCACGAAAGCGGTTGATCCCGGCTGCTATGTAGTCAGAAGTCAATTAGTCGTCAAGCCGAGTTAGGAACTTTTGGGTGGCCTAAAATTTCTGACACCAGTGCTGGCCAGTGACCACATGCCCTACGCAAAAAGAATAAAAGAAGTTACTTTCCAAGTCTATTGCAATGTGACCAAACTCAAAAAAGAGAGGCCAATGTTCTTATCTTATCAGCTCGCCTTATCCCTCGAACCCACTAAATAATGGCTCCTAAAACTGACCCAAACCTCCTGAAAAAATATCATTTGCATACTAAATCAATGTTTAAGGAGTACATATGAAAAACCATAGGTACTAGGTATCCATTATGGAGAACATGGTAAATTACTTTTAGTGGACAGAAGCTCATCAGTGGGCCATCTAAATATTCGTGGCGATCAAACAGCGATATGACTGTTTGGACGGCCGGCGTTTCATCAATGTATATGTATGCGCATAACATTTAATGTTTGTGGGTATTTGTCAATACCTAATGGCTATTAGCCCACCGGTGAAGCGGCAGCGTAGAAGACAATCGTTGTCATGGCGGCGGGACAACAACAAAATGCGCTCTATTATTTACCCAGAGACATTATTACATGCCTGATGTACCGCATTGCAACCAAGGACTTTGTTACAAAAGAACAGAATGCCTACGATGGACATCCTACAGATGTTACATGAAATAAGTTCATATGGAATTCCGAACCAACAGCTCTTTAATTTAGTAAAAACTTTCTGATGTTCAATCAATTCTGCTTCAATGGGCAATTAATGATTAGGTACTGAAGTTAAATTTTCATTTAGGATTTGCGATGCATAGCAAATTGATTGTGCTGTAGACGTGGAAATATCAAACACAATGACACAACTAACTCTATTCTAAGAGTTAGTTATTTCTAACTATCTCAAACAAAGCGCAACGTCAGCGATCAGCAGCCATCACCTCACATCATATTTTTTCAAGCATCATGTTGTGTCATCACCATTACTTTTTGTCATAATCTCAGCTATGGAACATCCACTTTATGCTACAGGGCATTTCTTAGCTCATTTTCCATTCGACACGAAGTTATGAGACGTATCAGGTGCATCAAAAGGTATCATTTTCTTGGTGGGAAAACACAACTGATCAAGCAATCAAGTGGGGCTTAGGCTGACCTAATTAGATGTAGATTTCCTTTCACGGAAAATTATTTGAAACAGAATAATTATAGCAGGATCGACGCGAAGTCTGTAATTTGCGTCAATTCGTCTGCTGAAATATTCAGCTGTGAGAACTGTTCGGCCTGTGTCCACCTGGATTCCACCTCAAGACTCCCATTGAGTGGCCAAGGGGGTGGCTTTGATATGCGGCGCCACTGTAACCCCCACCTTACAGAGACCTGACATGTGTCTCCAATGTTAACTTTCTACCGTCCGTCTATCAACTTCACTGCAACAGTCATCAATTTCGAATCTACTTATTAATCAAGAAAAATGCATTGAGGTCGTTTGGTTGTGTTACTTAATTAACTGTCTACAAAACTGAAGAGTTTCTTTGATTAGTTTAAAATACGGTTATGCCAACCGGTAGCCTATTGAAGTAGGTTTTTTTTTGATAACTTCATAGAATATGCGAAAACATGCGCCACTTTTTCGTAATGGGGCTCCTGTGGAACGTAACTGCCGATGCCGCGGGGAAGCAAACGGCCGTCTCATACCTATATTTTTTGTAAAACGTACTTACGCGATAAATTTGGGGGCATTTAGAGAACGAGGTCTGTGCGAAGGTTGGCAAGGACGTAATCTATTATTGATAGAGGCTTTGCCAAAAGCCCTTTTACAAAGGTAAAATTCGATTATGGATACTGTCAGGAAACACCTTGTTATTTCGCGGGATAGCATCCGATTCCGATGTGACGCTTTCGGTCAAAGCGTAAAAATATCGGTAATAAATAAAGCCAATTTAGATTAGGTTGTTTCCAATATCCGACCAATGTTTTAATAATACGCAACGAATGCACCTCTTTGTAACCCTGCTGTCTTGATTTTTAACTGAATTCTCTATTATATCTATATCTAGTATAGTATTATATTATCTGTGTCTATATACATATAGACTAGTAGTTCTGGGAACGATAGACCTCGCGAGCACAAACGGTTTTGGTGGTCCTGTTCTCACACCTCTGGGACTAAACGGTGTGATGTTATATTTATAGTAATTAGTGTGTCCCGAACTCAGACCTTACGGCTCTATATCTCGAGAACTTCTTGACGGAATGTTTCAAATATTTGTTTAGAATCGGGTACCCAATGTTTCTGCCAAAATTTATCAAGTTGGTATCATCGATAGATGGCATCGGAGCAGACTTCCCCCCTCTTTGGGAGAAATACACCTTCAATTAAAAATCACCAAAGACAAAAAAAAAACCCTGAACTCGTTAAACGTGCATACCAAGTTTCATCAAGATTCGTTGAAAAATGCGACCTGTATGAGTACGTAGGTACATCTGGACAGACGAAAGCAAAAAAGGCGAATTGAAGCAGACTTTCGCTCACTTCGTCCGCTCGGTCATGGTCAATAACGCACAAAGAACTCATGATTTGGCATTACATAATCAACATCCCCATGAATGACCAAAATAACCGGCCAAGTGCGAGTCGGACTCGCGCACGAAGGGTTCCGTAACCTTATCTATCCCTGCCATCTAGTGTTGAGTAGCAGTACTATTTAAAGCAGCGCCATCTATGACTCATCTGGTAAACGAGCAAAAAAATCACGTTTGATGTATGGGAGCCCTTACATATTTATTTTATTCTGTGTTTTAGTATTTGTTATAGCGGCAACAGAAATACACTGTCTAACTAACACGGTTCATGAGATACAGCCTGGTGACAGACAGGCGGACGGACAGACAGACAGCAGAGCCTTAGTAATTGGGTCCGTTTTACCCTTTGGGTACGGAACCCTAAAAACGTCATGCAAGGCAAATGTTTTCAAGGTACATAAAGACCTTTCAAGTACCGCGCATTGCCACTTGGTACAAAACGATCGGGCTTATTTTACGCTAGAGCACGTACTGAGCACACGTCTGTCACATCACATCCTCTCCAGGATATTGCTCAACGAACCGTTAAGGCATTACAACCTTACTTACGACGCCCTATAACCTCGGATAATCTTCGATTTCGTTTGAATCTACAAGCAATAAAGGTTTCGGCATTCGTCAGGCATTTACATCTGGATGAACACTTTTTAGGATATCTTTTAGAAGATGGAAAGGGGACCTACTTATCTTAGGATATTTTTTTTTGTTATTATTCTGATATACTGTGCTAAACGTACAAGCCTCCAGTTTTTGAAACAACACGTCAACTAGCTTGTTGTTTAATAGTTTTGTAACTTGAGCAGCTAAGCCACATCAAGTTGTTAGAGAAATTGCTTTTTATTTGTGGATAGCGTTTAGGTAATTAGGAAAGAGGGAAAATTGGAGGGCCACGTTCGCCCCTTGTGGCCTTTCAGGCAACGGTTATCCATTCCGTTTGCTCGTGGGTCGGCGGTGGGCTTGAATATTTGATGCTTCTATCGATCATAACTTCTTTGCGGCGCTCCAACGAACGCCGAGGTAGGTACTCTACTTAGGTAGCATCTACCGCTTTGTTTCGGGAATTAGATACGTTGAACCTACTCTAATGAATTTGAGATGTTCTTCATTTAACTTTCCTAATTGTGCCGAAAAAATAATTAAAGACGCTATATTTTTCAGATATACCAAGTTTCTTATCTGTTACTTTTTCTTGAGTTTTACCGATTCCAAGATTATGTTATTGTCCGTGATTGTAAATTAGGTGGAATAATTAGAATGCACACTTCATCCAAATGAATACTGCAAGTGCAAATCCGTCCTTTGACAAGGCATTACGACTAGGCCCATGTTTTATTAGCTTGACAACATGACATGCCAATTGATGCTTTTATTATTCATATTATAGTGGTTGTTGTTGCATTTTTGCTCCTCACAGGAAAGTATACCTAGATTATAGGGGGTCATTTCAGTATCGAGCGTTGCGTGCATGTCCACAAAGGAAAAAGAATTTACAATGAGGCATTTAACGTTGAATAGGGTTGTCTTCATGACTTATGAAGACGAGGCGGCGGCGCTGGTGGTTAGAAGGTAAAAATAGTCTAGAATAGTAAGAAATGTATCGGACGAACGTTTCGTGTGTGTAATTGGAAAGCCTTGTGGGCGTGCCACACGCTACGGGGCGCATTCGGGCCGGAGACATCTTGTATGTATTTGCCTCTTTGGTAATTTCCCCGTCCGTCCTTGTATATTTAAGCCGTGGCGTCGTCCGCGCTACTCTCATGCATATGTCATGAGCAGTTGCCGCGCGACGGTTTGTTGACGGTCTGGCCGCGAGAACCGACCGCTGGCCCCGGCTGCGCGCTCCCACCATCGATAATTATACGTTCTACTTTCAATACCGGGTATCGACGGCCGGCGCCGCTTGCAGTGCCACCGCCACCTCCCACCTTCCTCGCAGTGGGATGAGGCGACAATTAGATTCCCTTTTTCTTCAATACTGCATGAACGGTCATATTAAATGGCGGACGTCGTAAAGGCGGTCGTAAGTCCGGTGCACGCACGCGAGCCAATAAATATCAGCTTCAATTTAATGTCCTTAGAGACGATTGGCAACGATGGGTTCTTGAATAAAAATATACTTAAATTTCGTCTTTATTATAATAAATAAATAGCCTTAACTTTGATATTCCATTATAAATTATAAACTAATTATATTTAAGCTTCAAGCTGCACAATGAACATTATGTGTCCACGGGTCCACATGGGAATAGGAATTCATGTCTTTTGATTTTTTTTTCGTTGAGAACCTTGAAATAGTATATAGAAGTAATCTTCTATATAATATTTCAAGGTTCTCAGTCACAGTCAGCGGGAAGTACGCGCGAAATACCATACTACCGAGCCCTATAGACTGGAGTGTGGTGTGAGGCAGAGTGAGCTTAGCTCACCCCGGCTCTTCGGTCTATATGTGGACTTGTGGACTGGCCGATTTGTGAGCTCAGCAGCATGAGCAGCACCATGGTGGGCTGTTCTGTTGATGTAACCTTCTTCAAAAACATCTGCGCTGATGATATCATGCTGCTGGCCCCATCAATCAGTGCCTTCATATGCGGAGTCCCACCGCCTCAAGTTCAATGCTAAAGAGTGAGTGCTTCAAGGCAGGTAACAAATACTATCCTGACATACCACCAGTCACACTCGAAGAGACCACTCTTAAACAAGTTGGGGCACTGGATTGCTGTGTTGCAGGCAGATGTCCTAAACATTGAGAGGAAAAGAAGAGTGCTAGTAGTCAGGCGCAATAAGTAGGAGTAAAAAGGAGGTTTGCAACATGCTTGAAAAGTGTAAAAAGTATTCTGTTTCAGGCATACTGCCAGTCTTTTTACACATGCAGCCTATGGGTTGACTATACTCAGAAGGCTTACAGTGCCCTGTGAGTCCAGTACAACAATGCATTCAGGGTGCAGGTGGGGCCGCCTCATTGTTGCTGTGCATCAAGTATGTTCACATGGATGACTTTTACCCCATCATGTGAAAGCTGCTGTGAATGCGAAGTAGTACCAACAGCCTCCTGGTTGCTGCTGCTGAGAGGGTGCATGGCCCGATACTAAAGCATTGGACAAGGATGCTTGTGTTTCTAATGTATCAAAATGCTAAATAATTTAAGAAATAATAGTAATATAAGTTTGTAATTTATGAATTTAATAATTTGTGATATTTACTGTAATTATGATTCTACTAGTATAGCTGTAACTCTGAGTGCTACTAACAATGTGGACTGAATTATCTGGAATAAGTGAAATTGAATTGGAACACAAATGGATGTAAAATTAAGATTTTACACACATTTTTATTGCATTGAGTTAGAAACTGGCAATTTTAACAGGATTATAAAGGCTTGGAGTTGTTATTTTATGGCCGTTAAAAATTGAAATCAAGGGTGTGTTGTATTATGCATATTTATGTTTGGAGATATTTTGATACTTGGTATTTTAGCTACACTTAAATAATTTTGGTGATATGTTCATTCAAGAAATAACCTACGACAATAAATGAAGTACTTAGGCACAATTTTATTTAGTAGGGTTGGGTAACCCTATGGCAACTTTAAGTAGACTAGCTTTTTCTTTGGCTGTGTTTCTGCCAAATGCACCACAAATTTGCCATTAACCGTGATGGGATATTCACTCGTACGGTGGGGGTTTAACTTTACTAATGTTTTGAATAACTCTAATGCTTATGAAAGTAGGTAGGTACTAACTAAATTAGAGGTTAAGTATTTTGGTAAATGGATGCAAATGTGTGGGTTAATTATAGGTATATATTAATGTTATCTAATCGATATAGGTACATAAACCCATCTTCCTAAGCTCATCAAGGATAAAACTGTTTATAACCAGTAGGTATTGACAAAACAAGAAACCTTGTAACATTGACTGGTCATTGGCATGATATGAGATATTTCACGATCACGAATCACTGATTAGAGATCCTAGGGGATTGAAATGTAAACCCTCAGGTTTGTAGTAGGTTTAGGTACTCTTTGTCTTAGATTTATATTCCCGCTTCGAAAATAAGAGACAACCTCGATAAAGAGCTCAGAGATGTTGGTAATTTACCGTGTAAGTTTATGTAGTTTGTAGATGCTATTCAAACAGGTTATGCGCAACATCAAAAGTTCTGTTTGCAATAGAAAATCGATAGCATGACGACGTGAACGACACAGCGGCAGCGCCGTAAACATCAATCATAACACAAATATACAAAATGGCACGTACCTGTGCTTTGCTGAATGAGATGCAAATAATCGAATCGTGTGTGTGACAGGTGTTTCTATTCTGCTGTCTGATTCTTCAGGTAAAAACACTTTTCATATGTAGCAAATCGGTTAATTCTTCCAACTTCCACGAACTTTCATTTCAATCAACGACAAAAATGGCGGCATCAGTAGGGATGTTCGGATACTAGTAAATACGAGTAAGTACTCGATACTTTTCTTTCGATACCAATTAGTCCTTTTTGCATCGAATCATTCTTGTGATACCTACTACTAGGTTCTAGTATCGGACTGAATCAGTGCTGGCAAGTAAAACAGGCTAGAGTGGCCAAAAATTCAATGCCAAGCAACCTTAATATATTTTTCTATAAAGTAGCTATAATATTTACTTTTAAATCAGGTAGCCTAAAAATCTGTTTTTTGGACTTATATTTTAGCCTAAACCAACCCTTTTTTTAATTTTAGCTGTATTAAATTGTATGCTTTCTTTGAAGCGTTAAATAATGTTAAAATATATAATTAAATAAAATAAAAGTAAATCATTCTCACGATACCTACTCAGTACAGGCGCGGATACAGGGGGGGTGCAGGGGGCTCCCCCCCCCCCCTTGGCGCAAGCAGTCCAGCCAGCACCAAGCGCGGTAATAAGCCAATTTAACAGGAAGATATTATAGTTGCATGGAATTCATCATTTAAAGAAATGAGCACAAATTGGTCTTGTATCGTATACTTATGTGTTTTACCACCATATCCCCAAATTCCCCTCTTGGCCTACTATAATGATTTGTGCCCCCCCCTCCCCTTAAGAAACTTCTGTATCCGCGCGTAACTCAGTATCGGAAAGAAAGTACTCGTATCGGAAAGAAAACACTTGTATCGAATAATATTAAATAATATATACTGAAAGCAACCTATTGCTTCAATATCTGATTAAAACTATTAATCGCACCAAAACACTTAGAAATGTAGCTGAATCAAAGAAACAACAAAACTTTGCTGCGATGAAGTATTTGAAAATTTCACGGTTTTATAAAATTTAAATAAATGTATCGATATGAATAGGTATCCAACCGATGGGGAAGAAAGGTTCTCGTGTGGTGACCATGAACCAGAAGACACATCGTAGGGCAGCCCCTACTATGTGGACCGACGACCTGGTCAGTACTGCGGGAAACGAATGGATGCAAGAGGCAAGCCGCCTCTCAAAGTGCCGCTCCATGGGCAGGCCTATATTCAACAGTGAATGTCTTTAGGCTGATGATGTAGTAGTAGTTATCGATGCTTGTAGGATATTCATATCAGTAGTATCAAATTATATTTTAGTACTACTCATATGGATAGGTATCGATACTTTGATGGTTTGGTGGTCGGAACATCCCTCCAAACTTCAGCGGCATCATTCAGATTTTACCGCAGATCTGTATTTTACATAGGTATTATATACTCTTCGTATTTTACTAACGCAGTCATTTTACTGATAGCATTTTGTTTGACTAACAAAATAGGACTTTAATGGTGGGTTTTATCACCAATAGTTAAGGGTTAAGGTTATAGTTAAAGTAACCAATGGTTAAAAACTCTAACAAAATTTGACCATTGGTTAGAATTTGTAAGTTTTTAACCATTGGTTACTTTAACTATCGGTGAAAAAACCCACCCTAAAGTGGAACGTTTGCACTAGCGTGGCAAAATCTTATTTTCTTGTTCTTTTGCCAACAATAGCTTATAGTTACTAAACGTGATTACATTAGAACTAATTTAACGTAAAGAAATAGAATGTATCAACAAATTACGATTAAAATTATGTCCTAGGTATCATTGGTTTAGCGACAAATGGCAATAAACAATTTTCTTCTTAGTTTTTCAGTTTATTGCCATTTGTCGCTAAACCAATGACAAGTAGGTGATACTTTTAATTGTAATTTATTGATACATTATATTTATTTGCGCAAAATTAGTTTTTTATGTAATCACGTTGAGTAATTAAGCTACTATTGGCAAAAGAACGCAAGAAAATTTGAATTTGCCGCGCTAGTGTAACGTTCCACCTTAAAACTAATGGTATTTTACGCATTAAGGTGGAACGTTACACTAGCGCGGCAAATTCAATTTTTTTGCGTTCTTTTGCCAATAATAGCTTAATTACTCAACGTGATTACATGAAAACCTACATTATATTTATTTGCGCAAAATTAGTTTTCATGTAATCAGGTTGAGTAATTAAGCTATTATTGGCAAAAGAATGCAAGAAAATTTGAATTTCCCGCGGTAATGTAACGTTCCACCATAAGTGCTGAATTACGAGCATGCATGAGTGTGGTCAAGGTGAAATTATAACACGATGAAAAATTACAATACTTGACACAGGCTAAATACACTATGTGTGGAGCCAAAATATAAGAAAATAAAGTAGCCTATGACTGCTGTCACTGTCACTGTCAAAGTCTGTCTGTGTTGTCTGTCTAATTAGCTTTGAATATCTACGAGTAGAACCGTAGTATATGACGTCATTCATGGACAACAACGAGAGCGCTATACATTCGGTACTAAGCAAAAAAAAGACGAACGTAATATCTTTGGTCCTTATCACCGTTACCGGGTTTTTTTATTTGGCTTCGTTTGATCTAAGCCAAACAGGTTAACAATTTTTTGAAATTGTTGTTTTTTGTGAAATAATCCTATTTAAATGGTGATATTGGCAATAAATATTTGAGAAATAATGTGTGTGCAGTGGGTGGTTGCAGCATTTTAAGCAACAGAAGTCGCACTGAGGCGTAAATATGAAGGAATAACATTTCACAAGTAAGTAGCCATTATTTTGTCTATTTTCCCTTTTTAGAAGTGTTTATTGTGAAAAATATAAATACAGCGTTACATTTCATGTAATAACAAGTCCTCAGCTAAACAGAAAAACAGCTAAATTATTAATTAATGGATAAAATAACCATACCTAACCAAAAAATTTCATTGTCAAGGTACTGCCAGTTTATGATTTTTTTTCCCATAAAACTAGCTAGGTACCATGTTGATTTGCAAATAGTTTGTAAGTCGGAAAAAAATCCTGTTGTAGGTATAGTATAGGTATAGTAACTAATTATTTGCTTGATTTCACTTAGTAAAATATATCATTTTATATATAGGGTCATAAATGAAACATACTTGCACATCTGTCCACTTTGTGAATTCTGAAATTTTTTTTACACATTGAAAGCCTAAATCTGAAATGGCAAATGACGGCAATAAATACATTTCAAGAAAATAATTTTTGAAAATTCAATTTGCATGAATGAAACGTCACTTCAAAAATGGTTTACGATTATTACAGAAACGTTCCGATTCAATATTCTGACGGTAGGTTGACATTGGCGTTTGATTATTTTGTATTTGACTATATTGACAGTTTTGTTTTTATTATTTGTTATCCACAATCATTATAGGTACCTACCTATATAATAATAGCTGCTTAGTATCTTTATAGCACTTTAAAAGCGCAGAATCTCCATCTCTTTCTGTGGGTGCCGTTAAGAGTAGACTAAGGGGCTATCCAGAGAATGGGCAGTAGCATTCTCCTTGGAACATTATAATCTTCTGCGATGACAAGCTACTTGCCAAGCGAGGTGATTATGCCAAAACCTCTCTATAATCAGCGTCTAAAATGGCGTTTTATGGGCACGCCTGTGTTCAGCACTAGACGTCTTCCAGCTGTTGATGTGAAATACGTGATTTTCGCCCATCGGACATTTACAATGACATTTGTAATGTAGTAGGTATTTGATTGATTTTATTACCTGTGTCGTCTGTGACTGCAAATACTAACCCAACATTACGCTCCGTTTCATGCATTACTTTCGTGTAAAAATGTACATAAACACTATTAATTGCTTCATGGCATCAGCCGAGTGTTTTGTAAACTTAAAGATTTCTTTTTATTTTATGACCTAGCAGAAAGATTGTGTGACGCGTGTGCTAGAGCATTGAAACCATTTCGCCACATAGCATAGAGCTAAACTGCGTGATTTATTGATTACGATAGGGTTTTACTTAGGTACTCCTTTGTTTCACTTACCCCACCTGACCTTACATCTTAGTTCTTACAATAAATTTGAAATAATGAACACTGGTAAGACATGATTTCTAGGTATCAAGGTAAATTACTCTATAGAAAGAGCTAACGGAATCGCCCATTATTTACCCAAAATTTTGGGAGACGTTCTTATTCAGGCAGCACCTCGTGTGGGAGCAAGAAACAACTAGGCGGGCACGCGCTGTAGAATTCTATGATTAGGGTACAGTTTCATACTCTTTGGAATTGTAGTTCTTGTTCTTCAAGGTATTCTGTGTTGTTCTTGTTCTTGTGAATTTATATAGTATCTTCTAAGTGGTCTGTGATTTTATCTTCTAAGTGGTCTATAATTTAGTACATTTTTTTAGATACTAATTTCGTAATTTTTCATTGAGCTATATATATACTTCCTTGGTCTGAGTAATTTTTTACTGGGGTGGTGTTTTACAGTTTAAAAAAAAATACTAAATTGTTACTCATTTCATGATTACAAGTGTACTTAATACTTATGTTTCTGTAAATATTATGAAACATTATGAGTACGTTACATAGCAAATTAATGAGAATGTAGAAACACGTCGACATCATCGACAAGAAATGAAAAATGAATAATAGTTCCGATTATATTCACTTGTCGGAGCTTCACTGTTCCAAGGATGCCCTCACAGACAACTATGGCTGGTTTATGCAGTTCTTGTTGGCTGTTTTAGCTTTTGCATGCCTTATAGGTAAGAAGTTACAGAATGTTTTGGTAAGTTTGTTATTTGTTCGCAGTTGGCGGTCTTTCCTTAACAGTCTACAATTTTGTAAATACGTTACATATAATTAAATGACTTAAGTGGCTTGCATTTATAAAACCCAATAGGTGGGGTGCAGAAGCCATAACCAACCACAATGCAATGTATGAGTGAATAGGGAAGGGAGGGGGAGGAATGGCATCAGAGATGGTAGTCGCTTGTGTAATTTATTCTGGTAGCTCGTTGCTACAGGTTAGATTGGGTGGAAGCCAACCCCAATAACAAATAGGAAAAGGCAAAAAGGATGATGATGAATCCTCATCACAAGTTCATTACGAGGATTGGCTATAGGCGTCCGGTACTTGATTTTTACGATTGTGTGAGTAGGGGGTATTTTAAAGGTTATACTTAAGCCGCTCTCCCCACCCCTCCTACACAGGATATTCATAGATTTGCAGGTAAACCTAATGGGAAATTGGGAATAGGTCTAATGGGATTGTTATGGGGCCAGTCGCGGGATTTATGGATTAATAAGACAGTTAGCTTAAATAAATTGCTCATTAAATAACTCATTATAAAATTCTAAATTGTTCTAGGTAAAAGATTCTGTGAACCTTGCTATGCAAGGCGACCATGGTTAATCTGGTTTTATGACACATCTAAACAAGGTCTGGGAGCACTGATCATACATGCAGCAAATGTCTGGCTATCTCCACATCTCACAGGAAATCCGTGCACATGGTAAATACATGCAATAAACTCATGCACATGGTAGGTCTGTTTGGGGTGGTAAGGCCTGCACTGACACCCTGCAAGGGGTGTATTGTGCTCCCACATGACAAGGAATCAATGCACATCATAGCATAGAGCTAATCTATTGTTTGTGTGGGTGCACATGGTAAATCTATATCCAAAAGAATTTGATGCACAATGCACTTAACTACCAATGCATGATTCAACATCTACACACAAGAATGTCTGTCTTTATTAAAATTAGATTGGATCTCAATTTAATGGAGACAAATATACTTTCACAGTATGTCTATAAGCCTACAATTTTTTTTCTTGTTCTCTAAACTGTATATTATGGCATCATCTTCTATGGGTCCCTAAGGTATACCTAAGGAATAACATCATGATCAGATTTAGTTTTAAAAACATGAAGAAAGATGGATAGAGTTTTACTTCTACTTTTTCTCGAATTTCTACTAATATCAGTCCAGCACACCCCCTCAAGTTAAGGTACATAATGATGATTTGACCTTGAATGCCATGGTTGGGGAAATCTTCATTGAATGTAATGTGTGTGAAAAGGTACTATTGTGTCTCCTCACATTTCCGTATGTGAGGAGACACAATAGAAAGAGAGGAACTAAAAGCTAGAGTCGCTTTTTATAATATGTACAGTACTACTATTATTTATTCTGCAGATTGCTACCTGCCTTTCACTATCCCATAACATTGATTCATCCTTTTTTCCCATTCTCCTACTTTTTTGGCTCTCCCTTCCCTCTTTTGGACAGGGTTGGGGCGTAAAACTAATTAACCTGTGCGAAGCCAGGGTGGGTCAGCTTACAGCTAGTCTATATTACAAGTAGTTCCGCAAACAGTAAGTGCCCCTCGCGAGAGTCGTGAGCACAAACGACCTCACAACCTTTGTAATTATCTTGACATCGTTGACCTATTTTGCTCATATTCAAAATATTTGTTTAGAATTGAGTAGGTAACCAAATGGTTCTGCCTAAAATTGTCAAAATCTTCCTGTAAAAGGTGTTAATTTTGCCCTGCACTTAAAAGCTTGTATAATCTTGACTTGTCCCATTAAATATTCTGTTACGTTCAGGTACATAGTAAACTTCATGCTGGACTCAACCCTCGGCCTGCTTATCATCTGGGCAGGCATCAGGCTAGCGCAGCACTACGCGAGGACATACAATATACCACTCATCAACTTTGGCGAATATGGTGAGTTTAAAAAACTAAAAAGATTATAACTTAAACATAAGGCGCTAGGTTCTCGTCTTCTTCGTCTTCTTCTCGTGTAGGCAAGTGGTAAGCCCAGCAGAATTTTTAGGCCACCCAAAGGCATCTGACTTGGCTTAATGACTATTGTCTTACGACAACAGCCGGGACCGACGGTTTAACGTGCCCTCCGAAGCACGATAACGCTCAGTTGTAAATACCACTTTTTGCTGTAGCGGTCACCCATCAACGTAGTGACTGATGATCAACAGGCAACCAATTAGCGTTAAGTATTTGGTGTGTCAAGTTGACACGAATATAACAAACGTACGAGAACCCGGGGGAAAATATTAGGTTGTATTTTAATAGGCTTTAGTGCAGACGGACATAATTATACAGACATAAGTGATTTATGACCTGTCTGGAATGAAGTGTCTGGCCCTAGGTATTATTATTATCTGTGGTCTGACCTAACTAGATTAACAGATGAACTCTCTCTGTTAATGAAACGTTCTTTGACTCGTTTATAAACAGATATTCATTCTAAGACCGACCTTAAAATTCCTAGTAAATGCATTATCAAAACCGATTTTATATAGTAATATGTGCTCTCTACTAAATGTACTCTCATACGGCTCTCAATAATGCGCTCTTGAGATGAATACCGACTCAGCTAATATTATACTAACCATATGCTAAATAGTTTAAAATTAGTTTGTAGATCGGTTTATAAAATACGTGCCTCGATTGCACAATAGACATCCAAAACTATTTTACTGCACGAAAAGCACCAGAACAGATAAGAAATACAAAGCCTTGATTCTCACAGGTATTAAAACAATGTGTTAACTTTTGTTTTATTTTATTTATGTGTAACTGTAAGTAGGTATAATGACGTAGTAGTAGGTACATAAACTTTATGCAAAACATGGCTCTGTTATGCAATATTTTTTAATTGACATTCCTAAAACTGTCTTGGGCATTGTCATCTATACCTTTATGAAAGGGACAGCTAAATTTTTAGAGCCAAATTGAAATTTAAGATTTTGCACAACAAAATCGACACCGTTAACCGTTACGTACCATTGAAATGTACGCTGAAAGTAAAATGGCCAAAGCACTTTCACTTGCTAGATGTTTGCTTATTTAATTATAGTCGCTTACGTGAATAGTTCAAACATGGTTTTATCGTATTTGCCCATGCATTTTACCGCACCAAGATATCTGTTATCACTGAGTCGAATCAAGTTGGATGAAAAGCATAGTGTTATATGTATGGTCACAGAATATATATTAGTACTTGGTAAGGTACAGGCTAAATTATACTGACTGTATAGTTACGAATATCCCAGTCAGAATTTTGATAATGGCTCAAGCGTAATGGTATGATCCGTCACCTGCCGCACCTAATTCTGAATCAAAGTACTTAAAACAGTCTATCAAAAACCACCAAACATAATTATGTGTCTGGGCACAGTCACGAATCCGTAAGTCGGGAACATCTAAACATTTGAAATTAGGACCCAAAAGAGGTATAAGTGATTAGATTGTAATTTGAATGCGTTTTCACGCTAATGCTACAGCATAAGCACAATTTGTGACGTATCTTTTAAATCTATAGATGTATGTATGTAACTACAGATAGTAAAGTATTATCATGAAACAAGTAGGAGAGGAATGCCAATACACCAAGAAAACAGCGTAGATCAGAAATATGCCAAAAACTGATAGAAAACTAGATGAGCGGGCTATAGAGCTAGCTACGGCGGGCTAGGTTTAAAACGGTTTTTTGGCATATTACTGATCTACGCTGAGCTTATAGCCCGCTCATTTTGCAGCGCCATCTAGTTTTATAACGGTTTATAGCATATTTTTGATCTACGTTGTTTTTTTTGTGTATTGGCATTCCTCTCCTACTTGTTCCATGGTATTATCTAGAAGTAAACCCTCGAGGCGTAATCGTATGTGTATGATTACGGCCGTGCTACGTCATTTTCCATATCAACAACTGCACAAATTGACGTTAAAAAAGATCTTATCATTATCAATATCTCACCGACTACATTTCTTCTCCTCAGGTAAACCACCGATGTGGTCAGCGTGGATATGCCAGTGCGTATTGTACGCTGCACTGGCGACGTTTGCCAAGTCAGTGCTGGCATTAGTTCTAAGGATGCCGCCCATGGTCGCTGTCATTACCAAGCTTAGGCTGTCGCCAGTCTCGAACGCGAAGCTTGAGCTGGCCGTCGTCATGCTCATCATACCATTCTTTGTTAATGTGAGTATATTTACACCACAGACTACATACATACTCACGAAAAATTTACGTCACCATCGATCTATAAGTTCCCACTGCTAGGACAGCTGCCCTAGCAATTTCTGTTTATTACACAAAAGATTGGTACATTACAATAGTTAGTACCTAGTTACTAGGTGGTAGGAATTTTCTGCAAAGTACGTACCGGCGCTTTGTAAGTTATTCTGTCGCCAAGCAGTAGTGTGCAAGCACTACTGTGTTCCGGTTTGAAGGGCACTGTAGCTAGTGGAATTACTGGGCAAATGAGACTTTATGGCCTGATCTCACAGTCTACTTTAATCTGATTACTAGACTGTGCTGATGTCTCAGGATGACGTGCGCAGTGCAGTGTCACGCGAAACTTTATTATTTTTAAGATCCGGGTCACAGCAACTGTATTATGGGCGGCCGTGTCGCTTAACATCAGGTGAACGACTAGCTCGTCACGTCATTAATTACCATAAAAAAAGCAGATAACTTCGTAATAAACGAATGTAAATTTTAGCTCGTATTTTATCACCACTCGTTTTTATTTTTAACCGCATATGAACAAACTGCGATAGCTGAGCCACAGTTTAGCTGATATGTAACCTCAATATCGTGTTGAAATTCACACAATGAATATGTATTCCAATAAATAAGTACATTGCAATGACCTGTCGTATATAGGTCAGTGCATATAGGTTAATAGTAAACTATAATTATAAAATAATTACTATCTATTGACGATATCCGCTGTATCTACCTACTTGTTTGACTCGTTTCATGACTATGTTAGTTCATAATCATATCTACGGCGGACTATTTGGGGTTCGTCCGTTACATTATGCATGAATGAATGAGTAATTGGATTTTTATCACCCTTATTGTGTGTTTGGTCTCTGATGTGCATTCTGTTTTTGTCAAAATTAGTCTATTTAATGATTTGACAGCCTCTGTGGTGTGGTGGTTGAGCCAACCTGGCTTATAACCTGGACGCTGCGGGTTCAATTCCCGCGACAGGATTTTTATGTGCACAAATAATTCGCAAATAGTAGCCCTGTATCTGTATTCTGGATATTATGAGACCATGGTCCTCGTAGTTCCTATGGGTCCCTAAATACAGGCAATCCTAGTTAGGGTCCAGGATAGATGTATGTGATCATTGGGCGTCATTTATTTATTGATTTTACCATCATCATCATCAGCCTGTATTACTGCACTGTGGGACATAGGGAGGATCTCTCCCAAGGTAAGACACTGAGTCCGGTCTTTGGCTCTTCTTATCCAATTGCTTCCAGCCACTCGGTGCAAGTCGTTGTTCCACCTAGTCGGAAGCTGAGCTACACTACGTTTGCCAAGTCGCAGACTAAAAAATACACAATGCAACAAGAATATTCTAGTGAATCTGCTAAAAAAAAAAAAAGAGGAGAGAGGAAGTTTACTAGCGGAGTTAAGAGTTCTTGTTCCATTTTGTATTTAAGATGAACTTTCGTGAGGTCACGCCTGAGTCTATCAATTTTTCGCAATCTTTTCTCAAGAACACGTCTTCCCCATCGGTTATCAGTTCTGCGGATAATATATGACCAGCCCACTGCCACTTTAGTTTGCTACTTTTGATTTAACCATAGTTACTTGCTTACTGATATTAATATTAGTAGTGTGAACGTTTTGTATGTTCTTTACCAATTAAGAGGCTGAAGGTCGAATATTTTGTATGTAATTTTCTCATTTACAGGATTGAAAGAAATGCATGATATTACTGATCATATCTTCTTTGCAACTGTAGAAATCGAAACACGTTTACGAAAAGTTTTTTCGATAAAATAAACCTTGAATTGACCTCTAAAAAAATTATTAAAATGCAAAAAAATGTTACATTATAATAAGATACCTCATTGAAATAAATCATAGTGATAAGTTATGTTTCCATGCACCCAACTATAAGCTTAATTTTTTTTATAATAATAAGTATTTCTTTATAATTAATTATTTGTACAGCAAAATGGAAAAGTCGACGCGCAACACAACGTAATCGCCATATTTTTTGAACGCAAAAAGATACCCTATATAATACTGTATACGTTCTATGTTCGAATGGTGTAATAAACGTGCTCGCATTGGGTGTCATCGGTGGAATGTTTCACTAGCGCGGCAAATTCAAATTTTCTTGCTTTCTTTTGCCAATAATAGCTTAATTACTAAACGTGATTACATTAAAACTGATTTAACGTAAAGAAATAGAATGTATCAACAAATTACTATTAAAAGTATCTCCTAGATAGTATAGACCTCTTGCGTTCTTTTGCCTAATTACTCAACGTAATTACATGAAAACTAATTTTGCGCAAATAAATAGAATGTATCAATAAATTACAATTAAAATTATCACCTACATATCATTGGTTTAGCGACAAATGGCAACAAACAAATTTCGTCTTAGTTTTTCAGTCTATTGCCATTTGCCACTAAACCAATGATATGTAGGTGATAATTTTAATTGTAATTTATTGATACATTCTATTTATTTGCGCAAAATTAGTTTTCATGTAATTACGTTGAGTAATTAGGCAAAAGAACGCAAGAAAATTTAAATTTGCCGCGCTAGTGAAACGTTCCACCTTAATGGATTTTGATGATTAGGTGTGGTGATACTTTAGATCCTAGCTGGAGTAACATAAATACTAGTTCTGAGAACGCGAACTCCCTAGCACAAACGTTTCTGCAACCACACGGCGTGATGTCAGCATCTAGTTGACTAATTGATTTTTTGTACTTTCAGATTTTAATATTTTGGGTGACTGACAACTTCTTGATGTACCACCCGAGAGGGGTCAACAGCAAAATTAAAACGAAGGTAAACTATTTAAAAACTTTTATCAAACTGGCACAAACTTCTACGAAATAGACTTGGTAAATATTGATTAATAGTAGATTAATAGTGTTACTGTAACTGAGCATCGGACAGTCGTGACGCTTAACATCAGACTAACGTCTAGCTCGTCGCGCCATTCGCTTACATAAAAAATATGCTCAACAAAGTAACAACTTAAGGTGGAAGGCGTTTCACTAGCGCGGCAAATTCAAATTTTCTTGCGTTCTTTTGCCAATAATAGCTTAATTACTCAACGTGATTACATTAAAACTGATTTAACGTAAAGAAATAGAATGTATCAACAAATTACGATTAAAAGTATCTCCTTAGATATCATTGGTTTAGCGAAAAATGGCAGTAAACAAATTTCGTCTTAGTTTTTCAGTCTATTGTCATTTGTCGCTAAACCAATGATATGTAAGTGATTCTTTTAATTGTAATTTATTGATACATTCTATTTATTTGCGTAATAATATTTATTTGTGTCAAATTAGTTTTCATGTAATCACGTTGAGCAATTAAGCTATTATTGGCAAAAGAACACAAGAAAATTTGAATTTGCCGCGCTAGTGAAACGTTCCACCTTACCCCTTGCTTGTTCTCTGGATATTCCCTTAGTCGCCTTCTACGGCACCCACGGGAAGAGATGGGGTAACCTATCTGGGTAACTTTCTATAATAATTCTTTACTAGTGATGCGTCGGATATTTGGTAATTATTCGTATTCGTCATATTCTTATCGAGATTCTGCCAAATATATTTCGGTTCAAGTGTCGAATACTAACCGAACATCTTGTTCTGATAGCTAAGGCCCGATTTCACCAAACTAGAATAAATTTTATTCCAGGTATAACTTTCCGAGAAAAACCGAGATACGCGAATATAGCCCTTATATCACCAATTTTGTGAAGGAATAATACTTATTCCTTGGATACAATCAAAATGGCGTCATTTTTGTGTAATTTCATTTGTCAATTAGCTGTATCCAGGAGTAAGGAATAGCCGTATACTTGGAATAAACGTTGGTGAAATCGGGCCTAGGTCATATAATAGAATAACACGTAAGAAAATCTTTTCTTCCCGGAGTATGTAATTATAAAAATTTTCACGGTGGTTACTTATACTAGTTATACTACCAAGATTAATAGATAGTTTTTAGAAAATGTACAGTTTTAGTAGTACTAGTAGAAGTAGTTACAAAGTGGATGTGGTGAGTAGATAGACTGTGCGATGTCTCAGGATGACGTGCGCAGTGCGCAGAGAAACTTACTACTACTTTTTTACTAGGTGGTAGGACTTTTCTGCAAAGTTCGTCTAGGTAGGTACCACCGCTTTGCCAGTTATTCTGCCGCCAAGCAGTAGTGTGCAAGCACTACTGTGTTCCGGTTTGAAGGGCATTGTAGCTAGTGAAATTACTGGGCAAATGAGACTTTACGAACTGATCTCACAGTGTAGAAAACTTTTTTAGACTGTGAGATGTCTCACGATGACGTGCGCAGTGCGCGGTGTCACGCGAAACTTTAATTTTGAGTTCCGAGTGACACTGCAATCTGTCTCGTTACGTCATTCGATAACATAAAAAAAAAAAAAAAAAAAAAAAAAAAAAAAAACTTTAACTTTAACTTACAGTTCCGAGTGACACTGCAATCTGTTATGGGCGGCCGTGACGCTTAAAACCAGGCAAGCGGCTAGCTCGTCTTGTCATTCATTATATTAAAAAAGAAGTCATGTGTGAAGTCGCAGGCTGCCTCCACTAAACACAACATTGTTTCTAGGTGCGATACCAGTCCATAAAGAAGGAGAAGTCTGCATCTGAAGAGGAGGAACATTCAGCAGACGAAAGACTACTCGGTGCAGCCGTATGACCTCACAGGAAGCCCACTTTACGGGCATAGCTGTTATTGTAGTATCTACACCTGACCTCTGTACACAATATTTGGGTAGATCATGTCGAAAACTTCAAGTATGTAATCTTTTGTTCACTTCAGATGGATGTAGATGAAATATGATCAAAAAGATTAACGTCAGAATTAATAAGTACCTGAGATAGTCTATAAAAAATGTCTTATGTTGCTGTCTTCTATTTTGTCTGCTGGAGTACATTTTTGGGAACTATTCAATACCAATTTTTAATTGATTATTTGCATCCTACAAAGTATTCTACATAGACGTTGGTTTACTTAAATATAATTGTGTTTCCCCAAAGGAATAATGGATATTTCGAGTCCAGCCTTGCCAGACTTGACTCACTTTGAGATTACAACCCTGTTCTTCAATTATTTATAAGCCATCCATACGTATGATAAAATTCGAGATCGCTACGAAACGAATACATTAAAGGGTCGAAGTACATTTTAGTACGAACTCCATAGAAACTACTATATGCGTTTATCTGTATACGCACCGATTGTGGATTAGTCGGTTTGCTTGCCAATCTATCTTGACTCTTCTATGCGGTTTGGTGACAAGGAGATTAAAAGGTTTAGGGTGTTCATATAATTTCATAAAGTATTAACCCGCTTACCAATAAACACTGCGCAACAATGGAATAGCTACTCAGTGTTTTCTCTTGTTTTATCGTTGCCCATTTCATACGAGAAAGTCGAAACAGTAAATAAGTATTCTTCCGCTATACAATGTTTATTAGTAAGGGTGTTATAGGCTAATGATTTCCCATACATTTTGGAGTAAGCGTGAAGCGTTAACGCTAATGACAAGGTATACTAGGTGGTAGGACTTTTCTGCAAAGTTCGTCTAGGTAGGTACCACCGCTTTGCCAGTTATTCTGCCGCCAAGCAGTAGTGTGCAAGCATTACTGTGATCCGGTTTGAAGGGCATTGTAGCTAGTGAAATTACTGTGCAAATGAGACTTTATGATCTGATCACACAGTCTAGTAATCTGATTACTAGACTGTGTGATGTCTCAGGATGACGTGCGCAGTGCAGTGTCACGCGGAACTTTATTGTTTTAAAGTTTCGAGTGTCACTGCAACTGTAATGGGCGGCCGTTTTGCTTAACATCAGGTGAACGACTAGCTCGTTACGTCATTCAATCGTATTAAAAAAAGGTATCTTTGCTAGACCCCTAGTGTGTGCGTTGCACAAGTGCGTATAATGCGTATTGCATATTTATATGAAGCTTAGTTTCTGTACTCTGTGTTATGTGCCATAAGAGTAAGTAGCTTTATTGTGTATGGTCTGTAAATAGCTTGAAGAACTCTTTTTCGGGGAAAACAACAGTGCTGAAATCTCAAGGTGAGGCGAAGGCTCGGACCTCTAAATAGCGCAAGTGCCCGGCACGCAAAATTAGAAGAGAGTTCGTTGCAGGATTACTTGAAACAATTAACCATGATTTCTATCCAGATTGTTTAATGGGATTTAGCGTTGGGCTTCGCTGGTGGCTTGGTAATTTGTTTTGTGGGACTAGATCTGTTATAGTAAAACGGTTCAATTTGTGAACTTTGTCTTGTAGAAAAGGACGCAGCTATACTGCATACATAGCTACATCCTTGTTTACTATATTATGCTAATGTTAAGAAAATAGGTTGATTATTTGACCGTTTCCAATGTTGCGTTAAGAAAAGTAACGTAGGTTTGTCATGTCACTTTGAGCTATACTATACTCCGTGTTACCATGGAACAAGGAGGAGAGGAATGCCAATACAGCAAGAAAACAGCGTAGATCAGAAATATGCCAAAAACCGTTATAAACCTAGATGGCGCTGCAAAATGAGCGGGTTATAAGTTGAGGCAGATCAGAAATATGCCAAAAAACCGTTACAAACCTAGCCCTCCATAGCTAGCCGTATTATACACCATGTGAATATCGAGGCTATCCAGCTCCTCGATAACACGGATATAATGAGAAGACTAAAAAGAATAAAACCTTAATGTGTTGGCAATCCTCTGCTCCTTATTCCACTGTGTTACTTAAAACATTGGAATCTGAATGGCGGTAAAAAAGTCCTAGTCGATATTTTTGGTGCATGAGGGAATTCATCCAAAGTTCCATGGCCAAATTATGGTTTTGAAGAGGCTCTTTTTATTAAGCGGATGCTATGATAATGCACTGATATCCACAGGTCCTACAAGCGTTAATTAGATCACCAAATTATATATTTACACGTTACGTTTTGTAAGTTTTTAATAAAACTAAGGTAACGAATAAGAGGCCTTTTGTTGATATATCTCCAAAACAAGTTACCAAGTGAAGATTAGTGCATAGTGTATAAAATACAAATACATATATTCATATCGCTATACTCGATTCATAAAATAGGTTAGTCCAAAACATATTATATGACTTACATATATTCGGTCACTTTTTTATAATATAAGTGCTTTACCCACACTGTTATTCGAATATGAAATTAGATGTATTATATTGTAAATGTGTAATATTTTTCGGCTCAATTTATATTGGATATGTTAGGTTATGCATGTGTGTGTGATGAAAATTGGGCAGGGTATGGTTCGCCGCTAGCGGTTGGCAATCCGATCCTTACAAAAATGCTTGGAAATTTACTATATATTCATAAGCATTATATTATAAATTATAAGGGAACCTTTCCATCGGCACCTTCCACAAGCTTCACAAGGTTGGAAAGCTTGGCATTCTCTTATGTCGGCAGCTAATATAGCAGCCTTAGCGGCATACTTATCGAACCGCTGTTAACTAAAACAGACGAAATTATGCAGTTTTGCACCGTTATCACATTGGTTAAATCATATTTGTGTCTGTCAGATGTGTTTTATCTGAAAGGGATGAAAATTCCGATAGTGACGAAAGCTAGGATTATATAGAAGTTTGCACGTTGGATAATACACACATTACATTCCTTTAAAGTGGCCATTTTTGTAACAAATGTGGTGCCTAAAATTCCACAAACTAGTAATTGTACGATCTGTTAATCTAATTCATAAGTATGGGAAAAGTGTTAGTAAAGTTTTGCTATTTGTTTAGTAGTTAGGTAGCCGCTAGAGACGTGTATAACGCCGCCTAAAACAGGCCTAAAATTAGGTTATGTGACTGAAGAAGATATAATCAAAAATCTTCAATAACCAGCCTATCGATAAAGGAATTGAAATGAGTGTTGCATTATAATTTGTACGCTTCCAAACTAGGTACCATAATAATGTCCAAAAGTATGTTACCTATTTCAAATAATACAAAAAATATTAATGATATTTTTATACTTACATTTAATTTTTTGAATGATATTATTAAGTATTAAAATGTTCCTAAATGGTGTACTTATCCATGCGTAGTGCCATGTTTTTATTACCTGTTTTGACGAAATTACGGGATATTACAGTAATGTCAAGGAAATTTTGCTCTTCTGAACTTCGGCGTTCCAACAAGTTGCGCAATGTTATACGATTTATTTTTTCCAGTGTTATAAAATAAATAAATAAATAATGCTACTGCGCAGTCATTCTCACCAACTTCAGAGCAGCAAAGATGACCTCACTGTACAGTACCACCAAATTTGTATTGACTTGCCGCCGCACCTCTTCCTCATAGTTTCATTTAACTTCCATTATATATGAGGCAAGTGGGAGGGTTCAATGGATAATTTGGTATTACACCATACAATTTTTACATTTAAATTAAGTAAAGTTTAATTGATCAGAGCAGTCTGTATATAAATCTATGGCAAAAACGTTTAGAATTTGACTATTGGACTTTCAGCAGAAATAAATACAAAATCATTCCTGAAAAATAAAAATCTGCGCTTCCAATGTCCAAAGATGAGACATTAGATAGTTATTATGCACCATGTATACAAGTTATACATACATAAATATACGAAGAGCCCTTAATTCACCCGAATTATACAGATTTAGTATTTGTAATAAATTTTATAAGAAATTACCATATTGTAGATCTTTCCGAATGACCCTTCTGGCAACGTAGGTAGTTATAACGCCTCAGCGTTAAAATAAATAATACAAATAAATCCCCATTTTAATTAAAAATAACCTCATATTCAAGTCTACATTACCTTAAATTTTCGTTTAATTCACGTTAATGCCATATCTAAACACTGTTATATGACCTATAGATTCTAATATTCTATAAAAAAAAAAAACTAAAAGCATTATTAGTCATCACATATTGCATTATACATATATGTGGAATTAAATTGTTTTACATATTTTTTTAATCTATGTGAATATTATTTAATTTACTAAACATTTTTGATATTAATCTGTAAATCTCGCATAGAAATCATTTATTGTGATTATTGTAAATATTTGAAATAAGCGCCATGTTTTGTATATATCGATACGCGTTATATTTGCATATCTGTTTATTGTTTGTGCGAATAGAATTTTCTATGGTGTATTTAATGTCTTTTATTTAATTTTATTCTTATTATATACTGTAGTAAGGCTTTGTGCACAACACTATCAAAGAATAAATGATAGCTTGTACTATCACCATGAAAAGACAGCAAAATGCCGCGCAATTTTTGATCTTAATCTTTTTTCTGCAATTAAAATGATAAAATCTACTTATTAGTTTAAGGTAAGTTTGTAAGTTCTCTTATGCCTTGTAGGTCTAGGTATATGCGTTATTTTGTGGAAGTTCCTTGTAGATTGGTACGTTTTGCTGAATACCCTAGTCAAGTCATTATAGGTACGTCAGATTTTGTTTCCGTTTTACTCCATACACATCCGATTCTTGCTTCAGGTTTTTTCTTAACTCGGTCGCTCTCGAGTTGACATCCCGAGTGCAACCGGACTGGCAATAAAATCGTAAACGCCACTGCACTGTTTCCGACTCTAATGTTCATGGTCGCCACCTTTTGACCCAGACGATATAAATGGATTTCTTGTTTAGACCACGTTTAGCCTGTTAAAAATACTCATTTTGTTTACCAAACGCACCTCCTTTTGCCGTGTAGTTACCATGGTTATCGATTTGTTTTTGTTTCCTTTCAACCTTCAACGTGACGTTTTATGATTGCATGCATGATTGCAAAGTACGCTTCCACAATGTTTAATCATTTTATTTGTTGTTTTGTGTAATTCGTTTTGTTAAAGAACATCAAAATGGACGAGAGTGAGCTAAGGAAGCTCCTTCATACGAAGAATGGGTGTCGGGTGCCAATAATGCGGCCGTTACCAGATGTTCACATGATGGATAAACTACCCTTCACACCACTGCCCCCATACAATAGGATCAAGGTAAGTTTTTGGGTTTACCATTTTAGCTGTAGATTTTCTTCCTTCTCGTATAAACAAGTGGCCAGCCCTGGACTGCAGTAAACGTTCCTTAACTTTACCGATCGCATATGACGAGTCGAGCTGAGCTATGAGGGCTGCAGCTGCTGTAGACTAAATAATATCATTATATACCAAATAAGTACAATGTGGTCAAAAAGCCCATGAAAATGTTTATCCGATATAGTACACAAGTATAACCCTTGATATTTTAGGATAAGCAAGCGAAGTTCCGAAAAGTTTTGGAAGATAAAGCGACTGAACGGAAAGTGGAGATTGCTCGCCCACTGCTCCCGAGGCGCGAGCGCGATAATCTTGAAATATGCCAATCCCGGCACATCGCCGTGCTGCGGGAATGTGCTGACAAAATCAAGCCACCGCCGATGCTGAAGACGTGGGAACGAAAAATATGCAGTCTCGTCCCTCAGAAGTTGCGCGCAACTTTCCCAAATATGATGGAGGATCTTATAAACGAGAGCAAAGCAAACTGGGACCGCGATTTACACGCCCTTGCTGTTAGAACCGTAATCCGTGACGAACCAGGCGTCTCTCGCAAGAGATATCAAGAGCCGTATTTCAAATTCAATGGCATTACAGAAAATTACGATAAAATGATAAAGTACCGAAAAAAACTACAAGACGGTTCCCTATTACTGCATCCGTTTATACGACTCATACTAGAATCAGCGGAAAGAACATTCCCACCGTACATTATAAATTTGGCCAAATATAGAGCCAAAGGCGCCATGACCCTAGCAATGTTTCAATCAAAAATTTTGGAACAAATCAAACGTGCAGACTACCTTGTTTCGAGCACCTGGTACGCGATTCTCGTAAATTGGTTGAAAAACCCTAGATGCCTGAGAGGTATGCGTCGGAAGAAAATACCAGACTTTGTAAAATGTGCCACCAAAATGATATCAATGCAGATACAGGAACTGATGCGTCAATCTATTGACGCTATCATTGAGTTTCTAAATAACCCTGATACAGTGCCCATCTTGAACCTAGATCTTGACTTTAATGGCGAATTCATTTACGACCCGTCTCTCAAAGAGGTTTATGAAGGATTTCACAATATCGCTGATGCGATTTCTCACATATCGCAGAGACTCATGCCAATTGAACAGTACCTAAAAATACCATATGAACAAGATGCTTTGCCTGTTCAATACAATGATTGGTTATACAAGGATGGGCATGATAGATTGCAAAAAGAACTCGATATCGTGTTTGAACCATTAATTAAATATCTGGATCTTCTAAGAAATGAATATAATATGCTATACGGAGCCCCAGCCAAAGCAGCTCTTCGACAATTTATTGAGCAAGCCACAGAGTTTGAAGAAGGACGTGATAAAATAAAATATTTCCAAGAAATAGACTCTAAAATAACAGGTATTTTGGAAAACCAATACTTTAACTGTGCTACAGTTTGCCAACTGAGAATGGTAGATGGCTTAAAATTAAAAGCTTTGGAGTTTGTTAACGATATAATAGGTGGGATCGTGAAAGCTCATATGGCTGAAAACGATAGCATATGCGCAGAGTTTGAAATTATAGCAGCCAGAGCTCTGAAAGAGCCTGCAAATGCCGCAGAGTTAATTGAACAAGGAATCTATATTCTTCATGCCAAAACTGTTTTGGTAGAAGCCTTAAAAGAAAGAATATTATTGCAAATCAATATAATATCTAATCTACTAGAAATGACTTCTCTTACCGAAGAGCATGTAGAGTCTAACACGAGGACAGTCAACTGGCTAAGAGCTATCAAACCTATATTCGATAGAAATGCCGCAGCATATGAAACCTTCAAAGCAGAAATGGAAGAATATTTGCAATCCAGAATAGCATTTCTTAACAAAGAAGTTCTAAATATGATTCCTTTCTTGGAACTTCTGGATAACATGGACGATGTAGATCATTCTCTTGAGTATCTGGAGTACCTAAGGAAGTTAGTGCTCAAGCTAGCTGAATGCGATAAAATAGTAGCATGGATTAATAATGAAGAAGTCACATTTAAATTCCCTGTAACAAGTTATCCTGACTTAGAGGAATTAAAAGAGTACATTATTCCGTTCTACGGCTTAGTGTTCTTAGTTCATAGATGGAAACGCAGCTATTATACATGGATGGATGGTCCTTTTGAATATTTAGACCATTGTGCAATTGAGCAAGACCATGACTTTTATTATAAAGAATTTCTCAAGTTGTCCAAAAATTACCGTCTAAAAATTAAACAACAAATAGCTGAAGGTGTTGAGAAGCGATTCCAAGGTTTAGTCGATGATCCGGATGTAAACAATCTACCAGCACCTATGAAATTATGTTCACAAGCTGTAGCAGAACTAAAAGAATGGAGACCTAACGTAATGATGGCACACATCATGTGTAATCCAGCTCTTATGCAAAGGCATTGGGATGAAATGTCGACTATAGCAGGTTTCGACTTAACTCCAACTGCTGGAACAACGCTACGAAAGATTATAAATTTTAACCTCTGGGATGATATTGACCAATATGAAATCATAAGTGTGGCAGCGACAAAAGAGTTAGCACTGATTACTAATTTGAATAAAATGATGGCAGAATGGACAGACATCTGTTTCAAAACTAGTCCCTACAAGGATACAGGTATATTTATATTATCTGGTCTTGATGATATTCAAAGCGTTCTCGACGATCATATTGTGAAAACTGTTGGGATGCGTGGCTCTGCATTTGTCAAACCTTTCGAAACACAAGTACGAGGTTGGTATGATAAAATAGTTCGAGTTAACGCCACAATAGATGAATGGGGTAAAGTGCAAAGTCAATGGCTTTATTTGTTGCCAATTTTCTCGTCGAAAGATATCGTCGCTCAAATGCCAGAAGAAGGAGTGATGTTTCAAGAAGTAAATAACATTTATCGTCGCTACATGACTTGCGTCGAAAAAGATCCTCATGTTCTTGAAATAGCTGGAGCTTCTGGCGTTTTGGAATCTCTCAAAGTGGCCTCCGCATTCCTAGAAAAGATAAACGACGGTGTCAACAATTACTTAGAAAGGAAACGCTTGTACTTCCCCAGATTCTTCTTTTTATCAAATGATGAAATGTTAGAAATTCTATCTGAGACTAAAAATCCTCTGAAGGTGCAACCACATCTCAAAAAATGCTTCGAGGGTATAAACAGGCTTGTTTTTGACCCGCTGTTCAATATCTCTACTATGATATCAATGGAAGGCGAATCAGTTGATTTCCTTGAAACGATCAGTGTAGCTGCTGCTCGCGGCTCTGTTGAGAAATGGCTAGTCCAAGTTGAAGATCAAATGTTGAAGGCTGTGAAAATGGAAACAGAGTTATCGTACTACGATTATCTAAATTTAAGTCGAGTTGAATGGATCCTATCATGGGAAGGTATGGTAGTTCTGGCTATTTCTCAGATTTACTGGGCGGTGGATGTCCATGACGCCTTAAATACTCACAGGTTAACTGAATTAGAGGCATTTCACGTTGGGCTAACTAAGCAATTAAACGAAACTGTCGCTGTAATACGACGAACAGATCTAACGAAACTTAACAGCATTACAGTGAAGGCACTTATAGTAATAGATGTTCATGCTAAAGATGTAATTTTTGAGCTTATTCAGAAGGATGTGACTGAAGTGACTGATTTTCAATGGTTGGCTCAACTCCGCTACTACTGGGAAGAAGAGAAAGTATTAGTAAAAATTATTAATGCTGTTGTTAATTATGCTTATGAATATCTAGGAAACTCCGATCGCTTAGTTATAACGCCTTTAACGGATCGATGCTACCGTACACTAATAGGGGCTTATTATCTCCATTTAAATGGTGCCCCTGAAGGCCCAGCAGGCACAGGCAAAACTGAAACTACAAAAGATTTAGCGAAAGCGTTAGCAGTACAGTGTGTAGTGTTTAATTGCTCCGACGGCTTGGATTACAAAGCAATGGGCAAATTTTTTAAGGGTTTAGCTTCTTGTGGTGCGTGGGTATGTTTTGATGAATTTAATAGAATTGAAGTAGAAGTATTGTCTGTCATAGCTCAACAAATTCTATGTATAGTCCAAGCTGTTAGGCAACACGTGGAAACTTTTAATTTCGAAGGTACTATCTTAACATTAAACCCCGCTTGTTATGTGTGCATCACTATGAATCCAGGCTACGCAGGCCGTTCAGAATTACCGGACAATTTAAAAGTATTGTTTCGTACTGTAGCTATGATGGTTCCAGATTATGCTATGATTGGGGAAATTTCTTTGTACTCTTTTGGATTCGTTGATGCCCGAACCTTATCGATCAAAATAGTCACAACGTATCGTTTGTGTTCAGAACAGTTATCTTCACAAAACCATTACGATTACGGAATGCGAGCTGTAAAAACAGTCTTGTCAGCGGCCGGTAATTTAAAAAGAAGTTTTCCGAATGAAAGTGAAAATATATTACTTTTAAGATCAATCACAGATGTCAATTTACCTAAATTTTTATCGTTTGACGTACCTCTGTTTGAGGGTATCATATCTGACCTGTTTCCCGGTATCACATTACCCAAACCGGACTATGAAAACTTTTTGAACGCCTGCTACGAATGTTGTGAAAAGAATAATCTGCAACCAATGGAGTGCTTCATGGTAAAAGTAATTCAAACGTTTGAAATGATGATTGTTAGACATGGATTTATGTTAGTGGGCGATCCGTTCTCTGGTAAATCGGTGACTTTACAGATTTTGGCTGAAGCTCTTACTCTGATGGAAGAAAAGAATCTACCAGGTGGCTGTGCCAGTACGTACAAAGTGCTCAATCCTAAAGCTGTAACAATGGGTCAGCTGTATGGTGCATTTGACCCTATATCTTACGAATGGACTGACGGCATCGTCGCCACTATATTTCGTGAATTTGCTTCTGATGACACCCCAGTAAAAAAATGGATTGTTTTTGATGGTCCTGTAGACGCTGTATGGATCGAAAACATGAACACCGTTTTAGATGACAATAAAAAATTGTGCCTGACGTCCGGGGAGGTGATGGCTATGTCTAGTGTTATGTCTATGATATTTGAAGTCATGGATTTATCTCAAGCTTCGCCCGCCACCGTCTCTAGATGCGGGATGATATACATGGAATCAGCTTCACTCGGATTTAGACCGTTTTATAAGTCATGGGTGAACACATTAAATCCTATTTGGTACGAAGAAAATGAAGAATACATTTATGATATGTGTGACTGGTTATTTGAACCATTAATATATTATGTCAGAAAATACTGTGGACAACTCGTAACTGCTGGAGAAGTAAATTTGGTAATAAGTACACTTCGGCTTATAGAAATGTTTATGGACAATGCAATAGAAGGGGAAGAAGATACTAGATATACAAGGGCTTGGTTTGTAGCCTCTTTAATGAGTGCTCTCGTGTGGGGAGTTGGTGGAATATTAAACACTAATTCGCGTGAAAAATTTGATGATTTAATTAAGGAATACTTTAGAGGTGAAAAGGGAATTCCACATAATATAGAGCGTATTGATGTCTCTATACCATCAGACGGAATGATTATTGATCACTATTATTTGTACAAAGGTAAAGGCTGTTGGAAACCTTGGCCCGACGCGGTGAAAGCAGTTCAGCTCAAGGAGCAAATAAATCTCCTTCAAACGGTAATTCCAACTTTGGAAACAGAAAAGTACATATTTCTTTTGAAAATACATACGAAATTTTATAAACCACTGTTGCTTATAGGACCCACAGGCACTGGCAAAAGTTTCTATGTTCAAAACTTTTTAATGAATAGAATTGATATGGAAAAGTACACACCTGGTTTTATAACCTTCACGACAACGACTTCAGCAAACCAAACGCAAGATTTGGTATTATCTAAATTAGTAAAACGACGAAAAAATAATTATGGCCCAACAAAAGGTAAAATGGCGGTAATTTTCATTGATGATATGAATATGCCTGCAAAAGAAACTTACGGTGCGCAGCCAGCGATAGAGTTATTAAGATTATATTTTGATCAAAAACATTGGTACGATTTGAGAACTACCGATAAGCTTTATATATACGACACATTTTTCTATGGAGCAATTGGTCCGGTAGGTGGCAGTCGGCAGTTGATATACCCCAGGATGTTACGGCACTTCAATATATATTCGATTAATGAATTTTCTAAAGATAGCATGACTAAAATATTTACGACTTTATTGCAACTTGGTTGGAGACGAAATGGATTTGGCCAAGATACACAAGTTTATATAGTAAATATCGTAGCCGCAACTATGGATATATACGATCAAGCTACAGAAGGACTTCGACCGACGCCAGCGAAATCGCATTACATTTTTAATTTAAGAGACTTTTCGAGAGTTATTCAAGGGTGTGCTATGCTGCGAAAAGAGTCAGCTGATAACAAGAAAACTTTTATACGGATATGGGTGCATGAGATAATGAGAGTATTTTATGACAGACTTGTAGATGAACCAGATCGCGATTGGTTCTTTAAAGTCCTCAAAAAATCAACTCTCACATGTATGAAGGATTCTTTTGAGTCGGCTTTAGACCCTTATTTAGATACTCAATCTGAAGAAGTAACACAAGAAACTATTAAGAATTTGATGTTTGGATCGTATTTGGACATGGACAGTGCAGAAGGTGAAAGGCGTTATGAAGAAATGCCATCCAAAGAAGTTGTTTTAAATGTTGCAATACAGATGTTAGCAGAATACAATGCATTGCACAAGGCCAAAATGAATATTGTTTTATTCGATTACGCGCTAGAACATCTTTCAAAAATTTGTCGCTTACTTTCTATGCCATCAGGAAATGCTTTGTTAGTGGGAGTTGGTGGTTCTGGGCGCCAATCATTGACTCGCCTAGCTAGCACAATTTTAGGTCAGTCAATTTTCCAACCTGAGATCACAAAGGCATATAGTGTCAAAGACTGGCAGGATGACATAAAATTGGTTCTTAAAGAGTCTGGTGGCCTAAACAAAGATACAACTTTCTTGTTCACTGAGAGTCAAATTAAAGAAGAAGTATTTATTCAAAACCTAGACAGTTTATTAAATTCTGGAGAAGTACCTAATTTATACGGTTTGGATGAAAAGCAAGAAATTTTAGAGCTAGTTCGTTTAGCTGCTCAGGGAGGAAACAGAAATCTCGATATCAGTCCATTACAGATTCTTGCATTCTTCGTAGGACGATGCAAAGTTAAACTACATATTGTCCTGTGTTTTAGTCCTATTGGAAGTTCTTTTAGAACTAGACTGCGACTGTATCCATCTCTTGTAAATTGTTGTACTATTGACTGGTATGATAGCTGGCCCGAAGATGCATTGGAAATGGTAGCAAATCATTACATGGTTAAAGTAAATGTACCTGATAGAGTTAAAGCAGCGGCTGTTATAGCTTGTAAACAATTTCATGTTGACTCAAGAACTGTGTCATTAAACTTTTACAGCCAGTATGGGCGTAAAACCTATATTACTTCGGCATCATACTTGGATTTGATTAAATCTTTTACTTCATTAACTAATAGAAGACAACGTGAACTGAGAGCAGCAAAACTCAGGTACACCAATGGGTTAGATAAACTGGGGCAAGCGGCAGAAGCTGTTTCAATAATGCAACATGATTTAAATATATTAAAACCTCAGCTCATTATAATGGCCGAAAAATCAGCTAAAATGATGGAAGAAATAGAAGGAGAAACTGCTATTGCTGACAAAGCTGCTGCGCAAGTAAAAGAAGACCAAAAAGTTGCGAACGTGCAAGCAGCTGCTGCACAAGAATTGAAAAAAGATTGTGAAGCTGACTTAGCCCTTGCTTTACCAATTTTAGAAGATGCAATTGCTGCATTGAATACTTTAAAACCCAGTGATATCACAATCGTAAAATCCATGAAGAATCCTCCTGGAACAGTAAAGTTGGTCATGGCAGCTGTCTGCGTAATGAAGGGAATTCCACCCGATAAAATTCCGGATCCTGATAATCCAGGGAAAAAAATTTATGATTTTTGGGGTCCTAGCAAAAGAGTTTTAGGTGACATGGGTTTCTTAGATTCTTTAAAAAACTTTGACAAAGACAACATACCCATAGAGACAATGAAGAAAATCAGGAAGGAATATTTGTCACATAAAGACTTTAAACCTCACATAATTGCTAAAGCGTCAACAGCAGCGGAAGGTTTATGTAAGTGGATCATTGCCATGGATATGTATGACGCAGTAGCAAAAGTGGTTGCTCCAAAAAAAGCAAAATTAGAAGCAGCTGAAAAAGAGTTTGCTGAAACTATGGCAATTTTAGAAGAAAAAAAAGCCACTGTTGCTCGTTTGGAGGCTAAATTAGCTGAATTAAACGAAGCTTTAGAAGAAGCAAATCTTAAGAAAAAAGCTCTTGAAGATGAAGTACAGTTGTGTATTGATAAGTTGTACAGAGCTGAAAAATTGATAGGTGGCTTAGGCGGCGAGAAAGTACGCTGGACACTTGCCGCTGAAAATTTGCAGACGTTGTATGACAATTTAGCGGGTGATATTCTTGTTTCCTGTGGTATCATTGCTTACTTAGCTCCATATACATTACCAATTAGAACCAAAATCACTGAGAACTGGCGAGAGCTAGTTATCAAGTTAGCTATGCCACATTCAGAAGTATTTATGTTCAAAGACATACTTGGTACTGACATTAAGATACAAAATTGGTATATTGCAGGATTGCCAAGAGATTCGTTTTCTACTGATAACGGTATTATACAAGATAATTCAATGAGGTGGTCATTGCTTGTAGATCCTCAAGGACAAGCGAACAAATGGATCAAAACTATGGAGAAAGCTAATGACTTACAAGTCTTGAAATTTACTGATGGTAACTATATGAAAGTTATAGAAACTTGTCTTGAATATGGTAAACCTGCACTTATAGAGTGTATACTTGAAGATGTTGAAGCTCCATTAGATCCAGTCTTGCTAAAAAATACATATACACAAGCTGGTAAAGAGTTTATTGCCTTGGGTGATAATGTAATAGAGTATCATCCAAATTTTAGACTTTACATGACCACAAAACTTAGGAACCCTCATTATTTGCCAGAAGTATTTAATAAAGTGACACTAATCAACTTTGCTCTTACAAAAGATGGGTTAGAAGATCAGTTACTTGGTATTGTAGTGGCAAAAGAGAGGCCTGATTTACAAGAAAAAAGAGAAAAACTAATTATCCAGAGCGCTGGAAATCGGGCTGCACTGAAGCAAGTCGAAGATGATATTTTACGAACATTGCAGGAATCAAAGGGAGATATTTTAGAAGACGAGACTGCAATTGAAGTACTAGATTCATCTAAACTATTAGCAATTGACATTATGAAGAAGCAAGAAGCTAGCCTCGAAACTGAAATTATCATAGAAAAGTTTCGACTAGGCTACAGACCAATTGCTTCCCACTCTGCAGTTTTGTATTACTGCGTCACTGAATTACCTAATGTAGATCCAATGTATCAATATTCTTTAACATGGTTTATTAGTTTGTACATCATATCTATAGAAAATGCTAACAAATCGAAAGATTTAGACAAAAGACTTAAATTCTTGAAAGAAACATTCACTTACAACTTGTATAGTAACGTATGTAGATCACTTTTTGACAAAGATAAATTGATGTTTTCGTATGTAATGTGTGCAAAAATGATGCTTTCGACTGGAGAGATGAATCACGAAGAACATCTATTTCTTATAACTGGGGGAATAGCTGTCGAAAATACGATTAAGAAACCCATTGATTGGTTACCTGATAAAGGTTGGGATGAAATTTGTAGGCTGGATGATTTACCTAGCTTTGTAGGTTTTAAAGACAATTTCGTTGAACAAGCAAATGAATGGCAAGCTGTGTATGATGACCTAGAACCACACCACAGACCTTTACCTGGAAGATGGGACGATAAATTAAGTAACTTTCAGAAATTAATTGTTGTAAGAGTTTTAAGACCAGACAAATTAACTATTGCCATATCAGATTTCGTGGAAAAAGCAATGGGCCGAAAGTATATTACACCACCTCCATTTGACATAGGAAAATCATTTGGTGATTCTAACTGTCTGGCGCCTTTGATATTCATTTTATCACCAGGTTCAGATCCTATGGGCGCTCTTATAAAATATTGCGAGAAAATGGGATATTCTCACAGATTTAATTCAATATCCTTAGGTCAAGGTCAAGGGCCGATTGCCCGAGCAATGATAGAAAAAGCACAGGCAGAAGGCGGTTGGGTCTGTTTACAAAACTGCCATTTAGCTGCTTCTTGGCTTCCTGCCATGGAAAAAATTATTGAAGGGTTTGACTTGACGAATACAGATCTTAGTTTTAGGTTGTGGTTAACGAGCTACCCGTCAGATAAATTTCCCCAGGCGGTTCTTCAAGTTGGAGTTAAAATGACTAATGAACCTCCAACTGGCTTGCAACACAATTTGAACCGATCTTACATATCAGAACCAGTAAAAGAAGCAGAATTCTTTGAAGGATGTCCAGGAAAAGATAAAACTTTTAGCAAACTTTTGTACGGCATAAGCTTTTTCCATGCAGTCGTGCAAGAGCGAAAAAAGTTTGGACCCTTAGGTTGGAATATTCAATACGGTTTTAACGACTCTGATTTCCAAATATCTATTATGCAGTTGCAAATGTTTTTGAACCAATACGAAGAAATTCAATACGTAGCTATAAAATATTTGACTGGTGAATGCAATTATGGTGGCAGAGTCACCGACGACTGGGATCGCAGGTTGATTGTTACGATTTTAGATAAATATGTTAATGATGGTGTTGTGAATGATCCTAACTATCTATTTTGCGATATTGGGCCTGTGTACGGACTACCACGTCGATGTGAGTATCAAGATTATCTTAAGCATATAGAAAGTGTACCTGTCAACCCTCCACCTCAGGTTTATGGATTGCACATGAATGCTGGAATAACGCGGGACTATGCCATTTCTATGAACATGATGGCAGCTCTTGTTCTTGTCGAAGGAGGCGGTAGCGGCAGCGAAGGTGGGAACACGGAAACGATACTTATACAAATGGCTGCAGAAATTCTTTCTAAGCTACCGTCCAAGTTTGACGTTGAAGTAGCACAGAAATCGTACCCTGTCGATTACAATGAGTCAATGAACACTGTACTTATTCAAGAAATGGAAAGATTCAACAAACTACATACTGAAATCGAGACTTCTTTACTCGATTTGCAGAAAGCTGTAAAAGGCCTCATCGTTATGTCGCCGGCCTTGGATTTTCAGTTTAATAACATGCTGTTAGGTAGAATACCTGAGAACTGGCGTAAAGTTTCATATCCCAGTCTAAAACCGCTGCCTAGCTATATCTCTGATTTTCTTGATCGTCTGCGTATGTTAAATGATTGGTATGAAAACGGTAAACCACCAACGTTTTGGCTTTCTGGATTTTTCTTCACCCAGGCATTCCTCACGGGATCAGTTCAGAATTATGCTAGAATAAAAAAGATTCCAATTGATTTGTTGGTATTCGATTTCGAGGTTCGTAAAGTTGATTATGAAAATGAACCTCCGGAATGGGGGGTGTTTGTACACGGATTATTTATGGATGGAGGCCGTTGGGATCGCCAGACTTACGCTATCGGTGAGCAGTATCCTAAAATATTGAACGACAATATGCCGGTTATATGGCTTTACCCCAAGATGAAATCAGATTTCAATGAAGGTGATAGATACAAATGTCCTTTGTATAAGACATTAGAGAGAAAAGGAGTACTCGCTACTACAGGTCACTCGTCCAACTTTGTGTTAGCTTTCTTTTTGCCATCTGATCAGCCGTCAGCACATTGGATAAAACGTAGCGTTGCCTTACTGCTTCAGTTGGATAACTGAACTCGTCTTACATTACCCCTTACTAATATTATGCTATCGATGTTTATTTTTAATTAATTCCAAGTAGGTACCAATTTCTATTCTAACTTAATCAATAATTGGTAGGATGGTATTACCTATGTTACTTTCTGTTTGAGACTAATTTATTGAATCTTGATCGGTTTTGTAAATATGTTGTGCTATTAGGTCATACCGTTACGAGTTGTTTTGTAGGTATTGATTGAGACCTGTGTCAGCCCGTAATGTAGCTAAGTGTCCATTTGTTTCCATCCAGGAGATGGAAACACATTTGTTGCAATCCAGGGGATGGAAACAAATGGACTAATTTGGACTTTTCCGCCCAAAGATTCATTATGCTATTCGCTAATAATATTGCTAGCGTCTTTTTCAGTATTATTTTCCCGCGCTTGTATGTGTGTAGGTACTCAATTAAACTTTTTCCGTACTTATTTATTGATATGTCAGGATAAATAAACAGAATGTAATAAACATCAAGGTACATTTTATTTAATGTATTAAGTAGTATCAATTTATCACTTAGGAATCTATTTATCATTTCTCCTCGCCAGCTCACGTCTCGTGTTTTCTGTCTCCAATAGTTTACGTCTCAACTTTAGCATTATTGCATTGTTTCGTTTCTGCAACAAAAATGATAGTACTATTATAATTATTTAATCCTGTAGAAGTTACTTAACTCGTTTTGAAAAAGCCTAAGAGTATATAGCCTATCGTGTGCGCCTGCCAAAATCTTTGTGTATTTTTTTTTGCATATTTTTTTCCACTAGGTTGTTTTAAAATTGAATTTTGCATCGACTACAAAAACAACTATGTGTTATTTCCTTCTAGAAATCGATAATGCATAATATTTATTAGCCACCATACTGCATTTTTAATTAATTGATAAGTCTTTCAATCATTAAATAAACTAGTTTTTTGTTTCCCCTGAAAACTTCACTAAACACACATAGAGGTTTTGGCAAGCGCAACGACGCTATGGGTATATTATTATGGTAAAAGCTCCCTGTCAGTCTTGTACAGGCAAATCAATTGACCGTGTACCTATAATCAACTGTGCCTCTGACTGCATTGTCTGAAAGCCTGTCCAGTAGGTCCATTATTTCACTGTTTCCTTGTCATACTAGTTTCTCATACCAGTATGACCACGAGGATATTTTCTTCATAAAACTTGTCATTAAGGTGAGGGGGCAGAATGTTTAAAACCACACAACAGAAAAAAAATTAAGCTCTCGCGAGCGTAATTTCTTTTCCTGCTCTGTGGATTAGACTAATGAGAAAATAGAAATGAGAAATGCGTATTTGCACTACCACAGAATCATGTAGGTACCTTTAAAACTGTACATTCGCGCTCCAAGGCCTGGCATTCTGCTTCTATAATCGCTGCTTCTTTAGCTTCCTGCTCTTTCTTTTCAGCTATCTCCTTCTCTTTCTGACGCTGCACTACTTCTTCCTCAGCCTCCTTGTCGTGGACCTCTTTCATTCGAAGATCGAACAGCTCGCGTTCTAACGAAATATTAGAAATTACTTTTAGATACGTAGGTATGTACCACCGACTTTCTTAGGTACCTTCCTGCATCATACGGCAAGCAGTCATGAAATGCAGTGCCGGAACGATACGATACAATTATTTCCCAGTTCGTACAATACCCAATAGGACCGTTTAACCGTTAGGCCCCAGTTAGGACACTCTTTACTGCATGGCTAGAGCCAACCCGCAGTTTCACCTGCGTTTCTTCATGCAAATTTAGACACCTCATTTCGCTCCTTTACTCGTAGGGGTTGAATTTTCAGAAAACCCTTTGTTATTATAGGCACTTTCGACGCCATAAAAGGAGGAGATACCTTCCTTTAGCGGTTTGGGCGACTGAATGTAGCGCTCCTTGTTGTCACGCTAACTCGAAAATGTATGGGAATGACATTAGCTGCGGAAAAGGTTTCCGCAGGCAATGTTATTCCCATACATTTTATTCATACGCTAATGGAAAGGCATCTTTGCTAAACCCCCTGATAACTACATTGCCTAGAATCTTATATAATTATAGGTACATAAGCAAGCTAGAATATAATATAAAACCCAACACAACAATCATCGATGTTCATCACAGAAGTTGTTCCCGGATGGGAATTGAGCCCACAAACCTACAGCTCACAAAGCAGAGCTATACCATAAGATTTTCACAAGTCCTCGGGTGAAATTGTGGGTCTGGTTATGTGGTAATGTGCTAGGACCTAGCTATAGGTAGGTAGGTAGTTTGTGAATGTGACAAATAACCTTTATCAAAAATCTGCTGAAATCCTTTCCTGTGACTTTGGAGACTAGCAACATGCGCATCTATTTTGCATTTCTCTGAAGTGGAGCATATTTCAATCATCGATATTTGATGCCTTGCCTGAGCGATTTGGCCTTTCAAGTCCTATGCGTAAAAATATCTTTGTTAATTATAGCAATAAGTTAAAACTTCACTTCTACTTTTTAGATTATAATATAGATAGATATGAGGCAGATACTACTTACCTAGTACCTACTTACCTACTTTAAGCACAGAATGTATAATAAGTTAAGTTTTTACTAGGTGGTAAAACTTTTCTGCGAAGTTCGTCTAGGTAGGTACCACCGCTTTGCCAGTTATTCTGCCGCCAAGCAGTAGTGTGCAAGCACTACTGTGTTCCGGTTTGAAGGACATTGTAGCTAGTGCAATTACTGGGCAAATGAGACCTTCCGAGCTGATCTCTCGGTCTATTAATCATATTACTGGACCGTGTGATGTCTCAGGATGACGTGCGCAGTGCAGTGTCACCCAAAACTTTATACTTTAGAGTTCCGAGTGACACTGCAATCTGTTATGGGCAGCCGTGATGCTTAACATCAGGCGAACGACTCGCTCGTCACCTATAATATTAGTAGGTAGGTAGATGGATACCTAATAAAAAGCCACCCACCTCAAGCTGCTCTCTTATAAAGTCGTTTTCAGCTTTTACTGCAGCTAGCTCTTCGTTCAAAGACCGCTCTCTGTTACGAGCTTTGCACAAATCTCTTTCATTACTTATCTTCAATTTTGTAGCTGAAAGGCAAAATATATTTTTTGATAATGATTGTTCATTAGTTTACCTAGGTACCTTTTTGCCTTATTTCTATACACAACAAACCAGATTTTAACTTCATCTTTAGCGCTTGAATTTTATCCATGTTGTTCGTCATTTTATTAATTTTACATGTACGTAGTAAGTAGGTAGGTCTACTGCCTATGTAATCACAAAAAAATATTATGAATTCAATTCATCATTCACTCATAGCTAAAAGTTAAAAATTTGGCGGCACTTTTTATCTCGTCCATATAATAATTTTATCGTCGAAGCGAAGCGTGCATGAGTTTTTTTTTTAGGTTTGGCTCCATGCATATTTCTACAAATATAAGTTATTTACCTATGAAATTGCCCTTTTTTATGAAATAAGATATACTTTTCTAGGAATAAGTATATTTTTTATATCTATTAATTGTTGGTTATTGAATACGAGGTCCGCTTAGTTAGATCCTTTTAGCAAATAAAAGTGGTAGTTCAGATAATCGCAAAAATATAATATCAAAGACTTTTCTGCAGAAAAATATGCCATTTGTTTCCTATTGGCCACACGGGCGAAGCCGAAGCTAGTGTAAAATATAAATGTTATGTTATTATCTGCGTTTTTTATTTGACTACCCCTACTAGTACTGAATCAACAGGAACAAGGAAAACTGGCTTTATGAAATCGGACTATCAATCTAACATTTTAAAGAAGTTGTGTGCACATCACGTACTTCTTCACGCTTAAACGGCTGGACTGATTATGATGGAATTCGGAAATTGAGAATACCTAAAACCTAGACACAGGCACATAGACACATATTATGCTGGATTAACGCGGAGTGCAGCTAGTTAACAATAATTAAGTAGATTTCTTAAACGCAAATATATTAAAAAAACGCTTATTTATTTTACTGGGTATGTATAGTATGTTTTTTTTGTCTCAGTACCCGTATATACACATGGAATTAAATAACTGCCTGAATCTGTAGTGATATCGATATCGTATTTTCGTCGAAAGTTATGTCTCATCCCTAATATTAGTTCCATGGACCCTCGCACTGCTATCAGCGCCAAAATGGCGAAAATCAAATGGCTTCTCATAACATCCGAGAGTATGAAGTCCAGCGTACTTGTATTATAGAGGTCAGTGAATCGATGCATCTTTGCCAACCGTTGATAATGGAGTAATATCCCTTATCTAAGTTTCCCACGCAGTTTCTTAAAGAAATGAGATGAACGGGAGGGGAGGCAACAAATTCTTCAAAGGTAGGTAGGTAGGTACCAGGGGACAACAAGGATAGCGCTATACATTCGGTAATAAGCAAAAAAAAGATGAACGCAATATCTTTGGTCCTTGTCACCGTTACCGGGTTTTTTATTTGGCTTCGTTTGATCTAAGCCAAACAGGTTAACAATTTTTAGAAATTGTGGTTTCTTGTGAAATAATCCAATTTAAATAGTGATTTATGCAATAAATATTTAAAAAAATAATGTGTGTGCAGTACGTGAATGCAGCATTTTATGCAGCTGAAGTCGTACTGAGGCATAAACATGAAGGAATAATATTTCACAAGTAAGTGGACATTATTTTGTCTATTTTCCCTTTTAGAAGAGTTTATTGTGAAAAATATAAATACAGCGTTACATTTCATGTAATAACAAGTCCTCAGCTTAACAGAAAAACAGCTAAATGATTAATTAATGAATAAAATAACCAAACATAACCAAAAAATTTCATTGTCAAGGTACTGCCAGTTTATGATTTTTTTTCCCATAAAACCAGCTAGGTACCGTGTTGATTTGCAAATAGTTAATAAGTCGGAAAAAATCCTGTTGTATGTAGAGTAGCTAATTATTTGCTTGATTTCACTCAATAAAATATATCATTTTATATTTAGGGTCAGAGGGGGTAAGTGAAACATACTTGCACATCTGTCCACTTTGTAAATTCTGCTAGGACGCTAATTTTTTTACAAATACAAAGCCTAAATCTGAAATGGCAAATGACGGCAATAAATACTTTTCAAGAAAATAATTTTTGAAAATTCAATTTGCATGAATGAAACATCACTTCAAAAATGGTTCACGATTTTGACAGAAACGTTCCGATTCAATATTCTGACGGTAGGTTGACATTGGCGTTTCATTATTTTGTAGTTGACTATATTGACAGTTTTGTTTTTATTATCTGTTATCCGCAATCATTATAGGTACCTACTTATATAATAATAGCTGCCTAGTATCTTTATAGCACTTTATAAGCGCAGAATCTCCATCTCTTTCTGTGGGTGCCGCTAAGAGCAGACTAAGGGGCTATCCAGAGAATGGGCAGTAGCATTCTCCATGGAACATTATAATATTCTGCGATGACAAGCCACTTGCCAAGCGAGGTGATTATGGCAAACCTCTCTATAATCAGCGTCTAAAATGGCGTTTTATGGGCACGCCTGTGTTCAGCACTAGACGTCTTCCAGCTGTTGATGTGAAATACGTGATTTTCGCCCATCGAACATTTACAATGACATTTGTAATGTAGTAGGTATTTGATTGATTTTATTACCTGTGTCGTCTGTGACTGCAAATACTAACCCCACATTACGCACCGTTTCGTGCATTACTTTCGTATAAAAATGTACATAAACACTATTAAATTGCTTCATGGCATCAGCCGACTTGTGTTTTGTAAACTTAAAGATAGCTGATTTCTTTTTATTTTATGACCTAGCAGAAAGATTGTGTGACGCGTGTGCTAGAGCATTGAAACCATTTCGCCACATAGCATAGAGCTGCGTGATTTATTGATTACGATAGGGTTTCACTTAGGTACTCCTTCGTTTCACTTACCCCACCTGACCTTACATTTTAGCTTTTACAATAAATTTGAAACAATGAACACTGGTAAAACATAATTTCTAGGTATCAAGGTAAATTACTCTCTAGATAGAACTAACGAAATCGCCCATTATTTACCCAAAATTTTGGCAGACGTTCTTATTCAGGCAGCACCTCGTGTGGGAGCAAGAAACAACTAGGCGGGCACGCGCAGTAGAATTCTACTAGTGGGAATTCTGTGTTTGTGGCTTATTTTCTTTATGTCCGTGGCGTAGCCAAAGAGTATGTAATTATAATATTAGCGTAGCGTTACATACTATTTGTCCGCCGCCGTGTAAAAAAAATGGTTAGAAGTTTAGTAGATTAATGATTAGGGATGTGACTTAAGAGACGAAAAATCGTTTTTTTAATAATCGATTAATTTCTTAACAAAAAAGTGATGTTATAAAAATCGATTTTTACAGAAAAAATTATCGATTTTTAAAAAAAAACCGTTTTGCCGTATTTTTTAGAATAATATCAAAAAACCAGATTAAATCAACTTTATTTACAGTAATTATTTGTTTGAAACGTGAATGAGTGACGAGCAATCTAATCCTTTGCCTGATTTAAGCATCAAAACTCAATAAACTAATTGCAAATAGACTATTTTTAGCACTTTTACAAGTCAAACCACGGCTGCCAATAACAGTTGCAGTTTGCAGTGCCACTCTGAACTCTAAAATATAAAGTTTACCTGCGATCCAGAGTCCAAACTCTTTCTCGGTAACGAAATTCTACTGAATTTTCGTTTTTTTCCTTATTTTCAATCACAACAGGCGTTCTACTTGGAGTAAAAGTGATCACTGTGATCGTTTTTGACAGTCTTCTCCCCTGTTCCACTTGAAGTAGAAATGCTAAGAACGATACCGAATTTTGCCACATTTTACCAACCCAAGGCGATGGGTGAAAATTATCGCTTTTTGGCATTTGTTGGTTCAGATACTTACTTGTTAGCTTTGTACATTCATGTTCACTTTGGTGATCCGGTGAAGATTCTTTCATCATCGTCGTTGTAAGAGATGTGCTTTACAATTTGCTTCCATAAATTATTTCAGATTCAGATTTACACAAATAACGTCAATTCATTTCGATTCCAAGTCCACAAACCACTGAGCTACTATCCGAGTCTGTCAGGATTAGTGGTCTATCAATAGTCGTTCCAGTCACGCTGAGATGTTCCGGGTGAAAATTTCGAAATTTTCGTATATGTCTAAATGGAACGTAAATGAATGAATGTAATCGTTTTTGGCATTCATAGCACTCGTAGCAGCTACTGGAACGGGCTGATAAATGCACGGAACCACAGAATATTTACAGCTCGGTACACAGATTAGAGAAAAACAATTGTAGTGGCGCGGCATGAGAATTTGACATTAGAACAAAGCGCATCAAAGAGAATACAAATTACAAACGCTTCAGATCGGTGCATTGACCTAAAATAGTAATTTTTTTTCTAATATGCAACTTAAAACCACTCAGGGGGTATAGCAAAGATACCAGGGATACCAGCGTGAGGCGTTAACATCATCATCACCATCATCATTAACAGCCTGAAGACGTCCACTGCTGAACATAGGCCTCCCCCAGAGCGCGCCGCCTTAAGCGGCTGCTCGCCTCCTGCATTCATCGGCTCCCCGCGGCTTTCACTAGATCGGCGGTCCACTGATTGGGGGGCTGGCCTACGCTGCGTCTTCCGGTTCGTGGTCGCCACTCGAGAACCTTTATTCCCCATCGGTTGTCAGTTCTACGAGCGATGTGGTCTGCCCATTGCCATTTCAACTTACTAATTCTAAGAGCTATATCGGTCGCTTTAGTTCTCCTGCGGATCTCCTCGTTCCGGAGCTTATCTCGCAGGGAAACACCGAGTATAGCTCTCTCCATAGCTCGCTGCGTGACTTTGAGCTTCCTAATGAGGCCAACAGTAAGAGACCATGTCTCAGTTCCATAAGTCATCACTGGCAACACACACTGATTGAAAACTTTCGCCTATTTTTTCGCAAATGGGAATGACATTAGCTGCGGAAAAGTTATCCGCAGGCAATGTCATTTCCTATACATTTTGAAGTTAACGCCTCACGCTGTAGGGTTAGCACGGTGTCACGAGAAATAATCGTGTGGGGGCAAAATGGGTAAAGCATGAACACTTCTCTCTCTTCTTCTTGGCAAGTACTGCCCTAGAGTGCGAGTCGCAGTGTAGGTGGGCGCTCGAAGGTAGTCCAGTCCAGGGGTGGTAGTCAGCTGGAGATGAGTGCTGGAGCGTCGACGCTTACAGCCCGGGTGACGCCAGGAAGCGACCAACGCAGTGGTTCGTTGGTGGTCCAAGGTGGTAGACCTTGGAAGTGGACGTAGGAGGTGGACGTAGGAGGTAGACGTAGGACCCCAACTACGGGGTGTTAAAAACACTTAATAATCATTATTGGAAAATGAGGAAACGCGTAGTGACGTCGACATTAGATCGTGGTTATTTGTAAAATAATTACATTATTTAAAGTACACGTAGTAGAGACCGCGACCGACGACGTGCGCTTACTCCAATAGCAATTTCGGTTGTGCGGGGACGAGCGGCGAGCGGCGGCCGGCCAGCGACGCGGCCTGTGCCTGCGCACCGCAAGAACAATAGGACCAGTAATTGGTGGGCCTAAGTTGACGCTCGATTTAAAAAAGAACGTATTGATGTAAAGATTTGTTTTTGAAATTTGGTTAGTTTAATAATTAATGTTGTAAATTGTTTAAATTGTTGTATTTATGCTGCATTATTTATATTTTTATTAGATTTTATACTGATTAATTATGTTAAAAATGTCTATGTAACGTACAACGTTACAACGGCCGGTAGACAAAACTGTCTTTCCCCTGTTTTATTCCAAGCAAGTATGAAGAAAGTGATGTAAAACGGGGAAAGACAATTTTGTCTACCGTCCGTGCTAATCCAGCTGGTATCCTTGCTAGACCCCCAGGAATTTGGTAGCGGAGTTGCATTATTATTTTTAATACAAGTAGAAAAAATCGAACACAAAATAAAAAAAACCTATTTATAAATAATCGATTTTTTGATAATTAATAATTGATCAATAAAAATCGATGTTTATAAAAAAATAATCGATTTTTTTAACATCCCTATTAATGATGTATGACTAAAATTAAAAAAAAGAAAACTTGCGTCACTTGCGTGACCCTGTTGTGTGCACGAAAGTTTCTTCGATTTTTATTAACTTTCTCGCAAAATGTAGTTATGTTTCTGGATCTATAATCCACACAAGTTTATTTTGTGTACGAGGATTAATAAAGCCGCCTTGATGTGTAAATCATCGAAAATGGTGTCCGGCAGCACGAGGGTGATCCAAGTCACCAACATCGCCCCGCAAGCAACGAAGGATCAAATGCAGACCCTCTTCGGGTACATGGGAAAGATTGACGATATCAGACTATACCCGACGATCAGAGATGTTTCGTGTCCCGTGCAGTCGCGAATATGCTACATCAAGTATTACGACTCTGCAACCGTAAATGTAGCCCAGCACATGACAAACACTGTGTTTATCGACCGAGCCCTGATTGTCATTCCATTGCAGTCGGGCGAGATTCCCGATGAGCATAAAGCGCTGGAGATGTCGAACAATGGGACACTCGTGCCCGGCTTGGGCGCTGTTGAACCTCGTCTCCCCGCGCACATAATAAACTCATTGGAAGGTGTCCCGCCAAATCAGTTATTTCAATCTCACGATCCGAAGTTAGCAGCGGCAGGTTTACCGCCTTATCCTCCTCTGCCGGCTATTTATGACACTAGAAGAATTGAAGAAATCAGAAGGACTGTATTGGTTGTGGATGTAGGGAACCTGACTGCGCAGCAGTTGATTGATTACTTCTGTGGAGCTGGTGAGGTGAAGTATCTGAGGTTCTGTGAGAGAGATGGAGATAAAACAAAGTATGCACTGATTGAGATGACTGAGCAGGAGAGTATAGTCAAAGCGCTGCAGCTTAGTGAAACTACTTTAGAAGGGCAGACTATCAAGGTTAGTACAGTGACCCGCGAATAGTGCCCTGACTGACACTACCAGATTATTAAGCACAGTTTACAAATCATATGAACTTTTCTCTTTAATGGTCACATTAATCATTATTGACACTATATTTGTTTATTGTTTACTCAACTGCTATTGTTGTCTTGGTATATTTTTCTTTAACCTCTAAGTACATGCCACATTGCCATTCATTCATTATTTAGTCTTACTGAAATAAAATTAATACCATATTGATGATTTATCTTAAATTAGTTGGCTGGTTAGAATTGGTAATAATAATTTATATTATTATATATTTTCAGGTGCAGCATGCTACACAGTCTATATGCAAGCCTCAGACAAAAAGCAATGAAGCTGCCCAGAGGGAAATTGAGGAGGCCATGTGCCGTGTCAAGGAAGCACAGAACATGATCTCTGCAGCTATAGACCCTGTTATTGGGTTACTTTCCAAAGATAAGAGGAGGTTTGTGTTGCTTTATTGACCTTGGGTAATCCTCTATATCTATACCAATATTATAAAGAGCTCTAGGAATTTCTATATAATATTTATATATCTAGTAATATGTTTGTAGGATAATAGGTAATCTTTAGAAGTACTGGCATGATTCTGATAAATATGCTTTAATGGCATTTATTTAAGCTTCTGCATCAGGATACCCACATGCTATTTTTGGTATCACTCAACTTGATTCTGATTAAAACACATTTGATAAAAATATAATATTAGACATTGAAGTAACATAACATTTTTAATATCACTTGTTGATGTTGCGGGCAGAAGCTAGGTGTTTTATATAATATATTTCCTGGTTTCTATATTTAAGAGCCTATGTAATTCTATATTGGCCCATGTAAGTTAGTATTATGATGGATGGAAACGTGTTATCCATATATGGTGGGCATTCCTCCAATCTGCACAAAGTGTTTGCTTCAACATTAACACATGGTTTATGCGGAAAAACCTTACAGCAATACAGAACATACATGTAGCAGTACTAAGCATGCAGCTTGTTATTATTTACATAAATGTTATAATGACTATACATTTTAATTAATTATTAACTTGTTGAATGCTCACTTTTTCAAGAACAGTAGATGAATAATCAAAAGAGTGTTGTATGTCTGACATGCCCTGTTTTCATTTCATTTCAGAACCCGTTCACGCTCACGTTCCCGGCGCCGTTCGCGTTCGCGCTCGCGTCGTTCGCGCTCGCGACACCGCAGCAAACGTTCGCGTTCCCGCTCACGGCACCGCTCGCGACGTTCCCGCTCGAGGCACAGACACCGCTCAAGGTATGGTTAGCTCAAAACACTTAGGCGGTCTGCGGATTTACCCTAACCCTAATTATCTGCAGGTACTCAAATTTCCGGAAAAAGTATTCATGTTGATCTCAATAGCATCAGAAATGTGTGTTCAAAAGTAATTTTCGCGTGAAAGCCATTCAAAAAACACAATGTTTTCACTTTGATATATTTATAGTAGTGATATCACCAGATTTTGTCCGTCACAACATCTGCTGTTTGCCCACAAAAACTGGCTTTGCATATGTGCATCAAATCTAGGACTCATATGCCATACATCAGATTTTCATGAGACAATTGTAATTCTAAATGGGTCTGATTCACTCCTGCACTTAAATAACAGTTCAAGGACTGACTGAAACATAGGATGGTGATAACATATATGCTACATTAACACATATGATACACATAAGTTGCAGGTGAAACAGAGTGCAGCTAAAACCAATAAAATTGTTAAAATTGTATTAGTAATGAAATCTATTTTTATTTTATTTTTATGCTTGAATGGGCTCGCATTTGATAACATCTCACCTGATGGAAAGTGACGATGCAGTGTTGGAGCATGATTGCCAATGAGATGCCTATTCAGTCTTGATTTAAAGAGACCCAGATTGTAACTAGTAGGAAACAAGGAAGCTGGACGCCACCACCACCATAGCCGCTTCACTCCTCAGCCGTTCGAATAATTGGTAATAAAAATTGTCCCAGGTCCCGGTCCCGGCACCGCAGCTCGCGTCGTTCACGCTCACGTTCGCGCCATCGCAGCTCGCGCTCGCGCCGCGACCGCTCCAAGGACAAGGACAAGGACCGCGACAAGCGCGACACCAAGGACTCCGTAGACAAGGACAAGAAAGAAAAGTCCAAATCGCCCCAACCTCCGCTGCCGCCGCCGCCGCTTCCATCGAAGGATGTCGAAATTGTAGAAATCGAACCGGTCAAAGAAGAACCTCTGCAAACGCAAATGCCAATACCAGTGCAGGTGCAAACGCAAATGCCGATTCCGGTGCAAACGCAGATGCCAATGCCGATACCGTTGCAAACGCAGATGCCAATGCCGGTGCAAACGCAGATGCCAATGCCGGTGCAAACGCAGATGCCAATGCCGATACCGGTACAAACGCAGATGCCAATGCCGGCGCAAGTGCCAGTTCTGGTGAAGCCTCTCCCTCCCCCGCCGCCTTTGCCACCCCCTCTCCCGCCTCCGGAGACCCCGGAATGTGCAACGAACGGAACCGAACAAGAAGTCAAATCGACTCCAGCCAACGATAAGGATAAGGAAAAAGATAAGGAAGTCAGTGTTAAAGAGAAGGAGCGGTCGCCCTCAAAGAAGAGAGAGCGGTCGCGATCCCGCGATAAGAAGAGAGATCGTTCCCGGTCGCGGCGCCGTTCGCGGTCGCGGTCGAGACGGAAACGGTCGCGGTCGCGCCGCCGGTCGCGGTCCAGAGACCGGAAAAGAACCCGCTCCAAAGATAGAAAGAGAACGAGATCGCGCGATAGAAAGCGCTCGCGTTCTAGAGACCGCAAGAGAACGCGTTCCAGAGACAGGAAGCGGTCTCGGTCGAGAGACAAGAAGCGGTCTCGGTCCCGCGACCGCAAGCGGTCCCGGTCGCGCAGCCGCCGGTCCAAGTCCCGCTCACGCCGAGACCGAGACTCCAAAACAACCAGGAAATCCCGAGACCTCACGCCCAGTCTCTCCATTATAGAGGAAAAGGACGTTACCATTATAGAAAGTAAACCGCAGGACACGTTCGTGAATGACGAAAAGAATTCCCCTGATAATATGGACATTTCTAATTCGCCATAGATTGTTGACATTATTTACATGTTTTCGTGTTAAAAAAATATTAAGTAGATTTATTAAATTCTTTAATTTTACGCTTCATTATATAATACAAGTATGCTCGTGAAACATGTAGTAAATTAAGCAATAAATTGACTTTGAGAAATTGGCTTTTTATTAATGCTTCCAAAATGAAAATTAATTTATAGTTGTCCTGGCGCAAGCCTCACGTTTGTTTAAGTAGGTATTCCAGACCCTGACAGATTTTGCCAAAATAAATTTAGGAACATCTCTGGTGCTTTTGGGTCGAGCTTGTGCCTCTTCCTGAATCCGCCACTGCTTAGAACTTAGTGTTTAAAACAATTTACTCGTTTTCACGTAACAATTTTATTTTTTCTCAAGAATTATAATCGAAACTATCAAAATTCACGCTTCGGAGTCAAATGTACAACACGCAAAATGAGCATGACACTTAAAATGAACAAAACTCAAAATGTACAATGTAGGCCTAACGTGGCCTAACCTAAGGCTTCATTCACGCACCCGGTGCGGTGCGCCCGCATACAACCCCCCAATCTACGGGTGCGCCGTCCGCGTGCCTGTAGTGGTTGAAACTATGTTCGCTACACGTGAATTTGTCATGCATACAAGTGAATTCAAACCTTCATCAAAAATGCGTTATTAATTATTAATCGTTCTGATAAGCAGTATGTCGGTCCTGCCAATTCAATTCAATTTAATTGAAACTCATGTAAGTGTGCTCTGACACGGCCAATCATGTGCTGTTTTAATAAAGATTTTTCATAGTAAAAGCTTAATATTAGGCTTAGGTTATTTGCTTTTTTTTGTGATATACCTAAATAATTAAACAGTAAAACATAAATTGGATCCTTAATTATTTTTTAATTTACTTCCTATGTGATTTTATATGTTCCGATTTTCAGAGTTATTTAATCGTCGCAGTCTACACCCACTACTTCTTCCCTGGAAGTCTAAAGCTGCACACAACTGTTAAATTCCTCGATGACGCATCATTCGAAGATACCTTTGGCTCCCTAGAACCCGAAACTACCAGAAGATGGCTGCAGATGGGAGAACGTCCATATCCTGGGTATTGCAGAGCTCCAGGTAGCAGCATCTGTAAGCCTGCTCTGTGTAATTGTGCACAACTGACAGAAATGTGGATTAGAATGCGTAATCGCAAAAGGGAGTCTATCAAGAAAGCCACTTTGAAGGCGAACTTCCTGATTAATAAATACAAATAAGTCCAATTCAGGTTTAAATGTATATTTTATTGAAATTATACAGTCTTACATAAGTAGATATTATGTTGGAGTTAATAGTGTGTTACACATATTAAGTAGGTAGGTTATACAAAGTTGACAGTGTTTTAAATTACAAAAACAAAATCATTGGCTAATATTTCTATGTAATATAGCCGAGCTGTGCATATCAATGTTCATGTAAATCAAAAACGTATCTATTAATGTGCACAAAGCATTTTCTTTCATTTAAACGTAAAATATAGTACCTATGTATTCCTCTTTAAAGGAGACTTGAAACAAAATTATCTTGATTCTGAATTTGCAGGTTCAAAGAGTAATATGGGTCTCAAAGGGGAAAAGGGGAGATGTAAACTATGCCCACTGCACACCTTCAGATTGAACTGTGCAAATTTTTTTTTACAATTTAAATGAGCCAGTCTGGTAAGGCATGACCAGATAAAATATTTATTTGTTATGCATATTTTACATAATTCACAAAACCAACACATTTCCATGCGGTGACCTAATTAATTATGATCTGCGAATTTCAACTTTAAACGTGGCCTTAACTGTACAGTTAAGGCCCGATTTCACCAAACTAGAATAAATTTTATTCCAAGTATAATTTTCCGAAAATAACCGAGTTACGCGAATATAGCCCTTATACCACCAATTTTGTGCGGGATTAAGACTTATTCCTTGGATACAATCAAATTTATTATTATATTAATTCAATTATTTCACATATTTACCTAATAAATTAAATTTTCAACATTGTTTTTACATAAAAAGTTTGTTTTTTAAGCTTCTCGTTCTATCGATTTTAATGATTTTTCGTCTAGCATGTTGTCTTCATCAGTAGTTGTCGTGGCATTTGGCTTGTACTACTTTTAGTATAATAATAATGGAATTTATCAGTGTACAAGATGTTGATGATCGAATAAATAAATAAATAAATAAAATGGCGTCTTTTTTGTGTGATTTCATTTGTCAATTAGCTGTATCCAAGAGTAACGAATAGCCGTATACTTGGAATAAACGTTGGTGAAATCGGGCCTAAATCACACAGTTAAAACTAAAAACGATGTGTAGCGGGCTAACCCATTATAATAACTTAACCTAAAATTATATTCACATTCCTGTATACATTACATTCTCGTCTACGCGCCGTTATTTCATACACACTCAGTTATCAATACTAATGATCCAACCATACCGTTTTCTATTTTAAACGAACATTTTAATTCGATGATGCAAAGTTGAATTTGGGAGCTTGAACTTTGGAGCTGCAAAACGGAGATTTTGACGCGAAAAGTCTCCTAAGTAATGTATATAAGTAATCAGTAGAAGAGTTCTTGCATAGCGTAGCGCCAGGTCCAGCGACGCGCGAGCGCTTCGAAGCGTCCGCGATCGTGGACGTACATCGCACCGATCTCTGGCTCCATACACACCTGTAACAATACACCAAGCTTTATAAAGTAACCCCCTAAACACTGCATAACAGTGGAATAGCTACTCAATGTTTTCTCTTGCTTTGTCTTTTCCCATTTCACACTCAACAGAGAAAGACAAAACACTAAATAACTCATAGAGTTAGGATGGACGGTTAGAAAATGGGACACGAAATGTAAGAAATTGTGTGTGTGAAAAACTGTTATGATTATGATCTTGAATATTTGCGACAAGTTAACTGTATTGTTTAATAAATATTGAACCTACCTATACTAAATATTGAACCTACCTATAGGTCTCCATAGTTTTTTAAATGAAATAGCCGTCATTTTATTTACGGAGTTTTTTCAAACATTGCTAAATAATACAAAAACTGAAATATTGCGATATATCGGAAGGAGCATTCCCAATCTACAAAACAAACAAGTTTTACAACCAGATACCACACCAAAACCAACACAATATGACTAATAAGACTTGTATAAGAGAAATGTATATAATATGTGCATAACCATTTACAATAATATTCCAAATGACATAAAGATATTAGAGGGTAACAAGTTTAAGAAATGTTTGACTGACTGGCTTCAATGCAACTGTTTTTATAGTGTTAAGGATTATAATGAATTTTGTACCAATGTTTACTTATAAATTATAAATAATAAAAATTGTAATTAGTTATTAAATAACATTTGCACGTCTGCTTGCAGACTAAATACATGAACAAAACTTGCTGTAACATCTACTATACATGTATTTTAGCGAATAAACGTTTTGATTTGATTTGATTTGAATAATAATGCAATAAAATTTGTGATAAACTTGCTGTGATACATGTATTTGTTTGGATCAGTATGTTTTGTAACATCACATTCACTCACGGAATAAGATGTAAAAGCTGCAATAAATAGTTTTTTTTTATGTGATTGAATGACGTGACGAGCAAGTCGTTCACGTGATGTTAAGTGACACGGCCGCCCATAACAGTTGCAGTGTCACCCGGAACTTTAAAACAATAAAGTTTCGCGTGACACTGGACTACGCACGTCATCCTGAGACATCACCCAGTCTAGTAATCAGATTACTAGACTGAGTGATCAGATCATAAAGTCTCATTTGCCCAGCAATTTCACTAGCTACAATGCCCTTCAAACCGGAACACAGCAGTGCTTGCACACTACTGCTTGGCGGCAGAATAACTGGTAAAGCGGTGGTACCTACCTAGACGAACTTAGTATTTTGCACTTTGATAACGGCCCTCTAATTACCTAACTTGCAACAGGTTTGCGACAGGCGTAAATCTCGCGGTGATTGCTGTCATACATCATTAGTGGTGTCGAGAATGTATGCTTCGCTACTGCTGTCGCATTGCTGTTGCAAATTTTACGTAATTACCCCGCGGGATTATGGTACATGATCACAATATGCTCATCGTCGTGAAACAGATTGTTTGTGGTAATATGTGCTAGTCTTTGTCTAATATAATGACCTTAGAGTATAGACTAAAAGCATAGAGAGAACTTCATTATGTGTCAAGCGTACCACTTTTTTGGACACTTTTTATATGATGTGGACACTTTGATGTGAATGAGTCTGACAGATTTGTATAGAAAAAACAGTTGACTCGAGTCAAAAAAAAATGGTACGGTGCTTATCACAAGCTTAGCTAATTAATATATGTTTGTTTCTTTCCTTCGCCACTGACGTAGCGATACGTGTGAGCAGTACAAATATAATGTCGTTTTGATGATCTCTCTATGCTTTTAGTCTATACTCTAAGATAATGACACATCCGCCATTATCTCCCATCTCTTTTCCTCTCGGGCAGTGTGTACTTGATTTGTATTACTCGCTCTCACGCTTCGTGACTCTTTTGAGAGTAACGAAATTCTAGCTGTGAAATAACTACACATCCGCTATACAATGTTTATTAGTATGGGGATATAGGTCAATGTTACCTGGAATGAAACACAGTTACGTACATGGATTAAACATTCCTTTTAATTTATCTGCGATGAAATATATGCGAGATCCACGATTGCCGCCTCATCAAATTAAGGTGACGATTAGAGCCAAATCCAAAAGCAGGTATACGCAGGTCCAAATCCGTTCAAAGAAACATCAACCTTAATTTCGTAGTCTTAAATATCAATTCAGTCTGCACTTCAGCGTGGCGCTTACGACAAAGACAACGCACGAAATGACTGATTTTGATTTTGATTTTTTTTTTTTTTTTAATTAATATCTATTTATATATAGTATTTTTCAAAGTTTTTAAGTCATCACATCTGAATGTTTGTTAGGAATACAATAATTTATTTTCGTTAAAAATATATTCGGTAGAAGCTCAGTAAAATCAGAACATTCAAATTTTTTGAGGGATGGTTGCGTTTTTTTTCTATAGAGCTATATTTATTAATCTTGTATTTGCGGTCATCACAAACGACTTAATGAAACGAGTTACATGATATATTAAATTAGCTTCACATGTTCTAATTACGACAAGAAACGTACCGAAAAACACCTTGTTCGCTCTACTCGTCGCCTTAATAATTAACTATTTTATATACTCACAGCTGTATAAGGGTCAGTGAGCAGACTCTGTATAGAGATGAGCACTTTGCTGAGAGTGAGTGCTAGAGACCAGTTGTGATGCACCGAGTCGATGCCGACGTCCCCGTGCCGAGACACGTTCGGGTGGAGGATGCGGGTCAGGAAACGTACCACGGGGGGACTCATCGGGTACCTGGAATCAAGGAAAACTAACATTGAAATTGGTCACAGCCCAACATCCAGCTTGGATCCAGCTCCTCGACAACGAATCAAAATCATTTTTTTAAATTTATTTATAAAAGTGTAAATATTTTTTTTATGTAATCGAATGACGTGACGGGCTAGTCATTCGCCTGGTGTTAAGCGACACGGCCGCCCATAACAAATTGCAGTGTCACTCGGAACTCTAAATTAAAGTTTTGCGTGACACCGCGCACTGCGCACGTCATCCTGAGACATCTCACAGTTTAAAAAAGCTTTCTAGACTGTGAGATCAGTTCGTAAAGTCTCATTTGCCCAGTAATTTCACTAGCTACAATGCCCTTCAAACCGGAACACAGTAGTGCTTGCACACTACTGCTTGGCGGCAGAATAACTGGCAAAGCGGTGGTACCTACCTAGACGAACTTTGCAGAAAAGTCCTACCACCTAGTAAAAAGTACACACAGACCTAGTACATAACTCATTATATGTCATAAGCCGCTCAGCGAGCTACGCAGACAGCTATGCTCGGTGTTTCCCTGCGAGATAAGATACGTATTTAGGAGATCCGCAGGAGAATTAATGGAACTGATCATCATTTATCCCCTTTGCCTTTTCCCATTTGTTGTTGGTGTCGGCTCCCAATCTAACCTGTAGCGGCGAGCTACCAGAATTACACGAGCGACTGCCATCTGACCTCGCAACCCATAAGGGACCAGTAACAGGGATGGTTAGATCAGGCGTCAGATTCTATCAGGCGTCTTGACTACCCGTAACGATTGTCATAGATGTTCTCATGACAGCCGGGACCGACGGCTTAACGTGCTCTCCGAGGCACGGAGCGATGGCATCGAAAACTGCACATAACTTACTAGATAAGTCATTGGTGCAGGACCGAGGATCGAACCCGGTGCCGTAAGATTGCGAAGCGCACATGCTACCGCTCGGCCACCATCGCTATTAATTAAAGGAACTGATATAGCTGTGAAATGGCAATGGGCAGGCCACATCGCTCGTAGAACTGACAACCGATGGGGAAAAAAGGTTCTCGAGTGGCGACCATGAACTGGATGACGCAGCGTAGGCCGGCCCCCCACTCGGTGGACCGACGACCCGGTGAAAGCCGCGGGGAGCCGATGGATGCAGGAGGCGAGCAGCCGCTCAATGTGGCGTCCTCTGGGGGAGGCCTATGTTCAGCAGTGGACGTCTTCAGGCTGATGATGATGATGACATAACCCTTGTAGGGTGGCGAGGTAGGTCTTGAAAATATGTAATTAGCCACAAAGAATGTAGTCTATTCATACTTCACCGGGGTAGTTACAAAATAGAAAGTGAAGGCACGAATAATTTCTGCAGACGCTCATAATATTTCTAGTGGGCCGCCCGCACTGCCTTTCAGAAACCTGCGACTCAGAACTACACTATGTGCGGTGAAGCATGGTGCGGGAACCGAACGTTTTTCTATACTTTTTTAATGTTTTGTATTAAATATGAAAGAAATTTTATTATAGTAATATACAACGAGATTTTGTTGTGAAAATATTTATCCATAAAAATGAATTATGTCCCTTCTTTAGTCATGCGATACGTACGGACTGGTTTTACCTAACGTCCGCACTATGCTACACCGCAAATAGTAATAACCGGCCAAGCGCGAGTCGGACTCGCGCACGAGGTTTCCGTACCTATCTATCCCTGCCATCTAGTGTTGAGTAGCAGTACTATTTAAAGTAGCGCCATCTATGACTAATCTGGTCAACAAGAAAATCACGTTTGTTGTATGGGAGCCACTTTAAATATTTATTTTATTCTGTTTTTTAGTATTTGCTGTTATGGCGGCAACAGAAATACATCGCTTGCGAAAATTTCAACTGTCTAACTATCACGGTTCATGAGATACAGCCTGGTGACAGACAGCCAGCGGAGCCTTAGTAATAGGGTCCGTTTTACCCTTTCGGTACGGAACCCTAAAAATGAGTATGGCGCATGTACTCACGAGTATGGCACCTGTATGTAGAGGTAGAAGACTCCGCCCTCGTACGGCGAGCCGACCGGCCCCAGCACCATGGCCTGCCAGTGGCAACACTTGATGTCCAGCGGAGTGGCCGCTATTCCTTCGGGGGGATCGTTGCGGAGCATCTGAGAATTGGAAATCGATGAAAGAACGTTCTTAAGTATGGCTGGCCTGTTAGCTCAGTTGGTAGTAGCTCTGCCTTCTGAACTATAGGTTGTGGGTTCGATTCCCACCGGTATTTAATTACTTTAGGTAGGTACTCGGCAAACAAAAAGAAAACCGGCTGATGAAAAGCATCGCGTCGTCTATTAACATGTGTGACATTTAAGAGTATAGTATGATTCAAACTCAATGGCGGCTGTGAAGCCAGCGCGAAACGCTGCGCAGTAGCAAAACTTAGATGTGCCCGGGCAGAGGTAAGCAGTGACCGCAGCGTGCGGGTGGCTTAGAGCGCACTTCACGGCTGCATTTGAGTTTGAATCATACTCCCCATACCCTCTGCGCGTAGCCACCATGCTGATGCCGCTTGGGCAATCATTCACCACCCCCATAGGTTACCCTATCTTAGGTATTCCATCCCTTGCCAAGACTATCGTAGCAAAAGGGCACGGCTACCAACATAACGAGGTGTCCAGGCCAGCTAGCCACAAGACGCCACGTTACATACCTCTCCCCACCTGTCACCTGTAAAGCCCTTTAGTTTCAATCAAAATTGTAAATGTAAACAAAAGTGTAAGGTTTACCTTGAGTTCCATCCAAAGTCGGTTCCATCGCCACGCGTTCTCGTCGCCTACCGGCTGCGCTTTCACGCACATCTGCACCAAACAGTTCCGGCAGAACGACGAGTCCACTAGTGATTGGTATTTCTGCGAGGCATTTACAAGATAAGTATGTACTGGGTGGCGCAAAAGTAAAGACCCTATTTGGTTCAGCTATAACATTTTTTCTAAATTAGAAAACTAGATTTAGGTTTTTTTAAATGTATATTTGTGCCATTAAATTTCGTACCATTAGGATTTAAAGATGATGTCTTTTAAATGGTGACCTCCAGAGTTGATACACATTTGAGCCCTATTTATGACATTTTGCATAACTTACCGTAACACTTCTCAGGGCATGTCAATAAGCAGAATACTCGGTTCTGGGGCACTGATAATCCGCGCATTATTCAAGAAACACCTCTACACCCACTAAAAGTTACTGTATGGTGTGGCATCTGTGTTGACAGAGTGATCGGACCCTATTTTTTCGAAGACGCTGGAGGCAATGCGATAACTGTCACTGGAGAACGCTACAGAACCATGTTACGTGAGTTTTTGATACCCAGTTTGGACGAATTGGGGCTGGAGCACATCTGGTTTCAACAAGACGGCGCTACGGCACACACAGCGCGCGACACTATGGACTTAGTGAGGGACGCTTTTCCAAGCCGAGTTATCTCTCGTTTTGGCGATTTGCCTTGGCCTGCAAGATCACCCGATCTGACCAGTCCAGACTTCTTTCTTTGGGGTTTTTTGAAATCTCGGGTGTATGTGAACAAGCCACAGACTCTCGCAGCTCTAAAAGAAAACATTCGTCAAGAAATAACGAACATATCGCAGGAAGTGTTACGGCAAGTTATGCAAAATGTCATAAATAGGGCTCAAATGTGTATCAACTCTGGAGGTCACCATTTAAAAGACATCATCTTTAAATCCTAATGGTACGAAATTTAATGGCACAAATATACATTTAAAAAAACCTAAATCTAGTTTTCTAATTTAGAAAAAATGTTATAGCTGAACCAAATAGGGTCTTTACTTTTGCGCCACCCAGTATATAGTTCTTTAAGACAAAGTTCGTGCAAAGTTCGTCTAGGTAGGCACCACTGCTTTGCCAGTTATTCTGCCGCCAAAGCAGTAGTGTGCAAGCACTAGTGTTCTGGTTTGATGGGCATTGTAGCTAGTGAAACTACTGGCAAATGAGACTTTATGATCTCGTAGTCTAGAAATCTTATTACTAGACTGTGTGATGTCTCAGGATGACGTGTGAAGTGCAGTGTCACGCGAAACTTTAATTTGGAGTTCCGAGCGACACAGCTTCTGTTATAGGCGGCCGTGGCGCTTAACACCAGGTGAACGACTAGCTCGTCACGTCATTCGTTTACATTAAATAAAATAACCGGCCAAGTGCGAGCCAGACTCGTTCCGTACCATTATCTATAAAAACAAGCAAAAAAATCACGCTTGTTGTATGGGAGCCCTCTTAAATATTTATTTTATTGTTTTTTAGTATCTTTTGTCATAGCTGCAACAGAAATATCTCATCTGTGAAAATTTCAACTGTCTATCACGGTGCATGAGATACAGCCTGGTGACAGACAGACAGACAAATGGATGGACAGCGGAGCCTTAGTAATACCCTTTTGGTACGAAACCCTAAGAAAACCAGTGTAAAGATTTAAATATAAAGCGGCAAGTCGATTGCATTCACACATCACTCTGACCATAAAGACTTACCGCCTTATTAGAGCCAATAAGCAAAAATTAACACTTAAGTCAATCAAGTTTTGCGCAATACAAAAAACTATCGTTTATAACTCTCGAACAAAACACGAAGAAACTCTTCCCTGAATGTATTTACATATTTTCGGCCTTATTGTTTACCTTATGCCAGTCGTAGTTGTCCAGCATGGGTCGGAAGAGCGGCCACCGTCGCGCCGTGAAGCCGGCCCACCGCGCGGGCGGCATGCGCGCTCGCACCAGCCGCCACCAGCGAGCGCACACGCACGCGCATGCGCTCAGCGACATGTCGTCTAGGTAGCTGAATATGCTCAGCAGCACTGCGGCGGTAATAAACACCGCTATACTAGCACTCTCATATTCAGTACAATAACAAATACAAGGTACATTTTTGCCCCCTTACCTATAAACATTGTGTAGCAGAGGTATTCAGTTTATTTTGTGTTTTGTTTCTCTCTGTCAAATTTGAAATAAGCATAGAAAAAAAGAGAAAACACTGTAGCTATTCCACTTTTATGCAGTGTTTATAAGTAGATAAAAGTGGCATAGCTACTGATTTAGTAGGGGGTTAATGTAAAGGCAAAATTTTAATCACAAATGAGTAAGTATTGACAAATAGATTAGTGTATCTGTGTATTTTTTACCATAATATCTACAATAGGGAATGCCGGGAGTTTGGTTTAATATTGCCATCGCATTTCTACCATTCCCCATCTCTTCCCGTGGGTGCCGTAGAAGGCGGCTAAGGGAATATCCAGGGAATGGGTCGCAGCGTTCCCCTCGGTCTTGGTGGCAATCAATCTTCACCTACTGCGATCACCAAGCCGCCTGCCAAGCGTGGTGATTATGGCAAACCCCCCCCCCCTAATGACAAGCACAAATAAAAACGGCCCCCAGTCCCCGGCAGCTCTGCTATCCCGTGGCTACGGTAGCGGCCACGGTAACGGCAGGGCAAGGGGTGCGAAGAATCCCCGGCAGACGCCCGGCTACCAACCCCAACGACGACCCCTGGCCCTGGCAACACATAACGTGCGCACACTGAAGGCTGACGAAAGGATGGTCGAGCTAGAGGCGGAGATGGGTAAGTTACGCTGGGATGTAATGGGATTGTCAGAAGTCCGAAGACAGGGACAGGACACGATAATCCTAAATTCCGGTAACTTATTCTTCTACCGGGAGGGAGACCAACTCTCCCAAGGGGGTGTCGGGTTTCCCGTCCGCAAGTCTCTCGTCAACAACGTGGTCAAAGTCGACAGTGTGTCGGCCAGGGTAGCGTACCTGGTACTCCGAATAACCAAACGGTATTCGTTGAAGGTTATACAGGTATACGCGCCGACATCGGCACACTCAGACGATTTTTTTTTTTTTTTTTTTTTTTTTTTTTTTTTTTTTTTTGAACGGGCTAATGCTGTTGTTCTCTACCGACCTTTACAGCGTCACCGGGCAGGAGGGCAGGCGCTTAAGGCGCCCAACCGTTAAAAGTGGGAGACAACTAGCACAAGGGCACCCCTGGGGTGCGAGCCTCGGCTTGGGCCGTTGCCGGGATAAGAGGATCGAGAAGGCTACGTCCACTGGAAGAGTGGACCCTATGGAAAGTCGCGACCGTTCTAGCTAACCTACGGGGGGTACGTCGACCTCGCCGGCGGGGTCGGTGTCTGATTGTGTTACGCTGGTAACCTATACCGGTGCCGAAAGCGGTACCTGAGCCAGGAGGGCTAGACTGATCCGGTGATCCTAGCGCAGCCGACACAACGGCTGCTATAGGATCATCCGGATCGCTCAAGACGTGTCTTGGGCGGCGACGACGGGGTGGCGGGTCTGTCATGTCTGTAGAGTAACTTGATGCTTGGACTACGAGAGGGTTGGGGTGATGGGGTGCCGCGTCAAAATAGCGGCGGGATGCATCCTTCATAAACTGACGGATGGATGGGAGTTCGAGATCGCAATGGAGGTCGGAGTTACGCTGGTACCAGCGAGCTCCGACCACCTTGCGGATAAAGCGGTTCTGGATAACCTGAAGTCGATCCAGGTGGACTGAGGATGTATGAGCAAACGCGACAGATGCATAGGTCATAATCGGGCGAACGCAAGTTTTGTAAAGTGTCACCTTATTTCTAAGGGACATTTTACTACCCTTGCAGAGGAGAGGGTGTAGGCGGCCTAAGACGAAGGCCGCCCTATCGCGCACTCGCTTAATATGGTCTCTGAAGTTGAGCTTGGTGTCAAGGGTAACCCCCAGGTATTTGGCAGACGGAACCCAAGGGATGGGCTTGTCGAACAAGGACAGCGGTCGCAATGGCGGACCACGCTTATAGTCAGAAAAGTACATCGCTGCACTCTTATCTGGGTTAACCGTGATCCGCCATTTCCTGAACCACGCACCGATCTCGGTGAGGGCTCGTTGGAGACGACCACGCATATGGACTCTCTGCCATCCGGAGCAGTAGATGGCGGTATCATCCGCAAAGAGTGCAAGCTGCACACTGGGATGGAATGACCGCGGAATGTCGCTGGTGTACAACGAGAATAGCAAGGGGGAGAGCGCGGAGCCCTGGGGTACTCCGGCTCTGATAGGATGGGGAGAGGATCGCTCCCCCTCAACGCGGTAGCGAAAGCTTCGATCCCTAAGGAAGTCTTGTATGATGTGCACAAGACGGTCCGGCACGCCGATGTGGTACAGCTTGAATATCAAGCCGTCGTGCCAGACTTTATCGAAAGCTTTCGCTACGTCTAAGAAGACTGCAAGAGTGCCTTTGGGTTTTGGCTTCGAATTGAAGCCATCAAGGATGTGCTCCGTGATGCGGTGCACTTGTTGGACGCAAGAGTGTCTGGCTCTAAAGCCGAACTGCTCGTCGGGAAGGAGTTTATGTTCGTGAACATGGGTCCAGAGACGTTTCCGAATGAGACGCTCGTAGATCTTCCCCAGAGTACTGAGGAGGCTAATAGGCCGGTAGCTAGAGGGCTCGGTAGCCTTCTTGCCTGGCTTGTGGATGCCGATGACGTCGGCGGACTTCCACGCAACGGGAAAAGAGCAATTACTCATAGCCGCATTGAAGATGCTGACTAGGAGATAGATCAAGGGGACCGAAAAGTGTTTGACCACTTTGTTGCTGATACCATCAGCGCCGGGGGCTTTACGGGTAATGAGATCCTTGACAACAGACTCAACCTCAGCGGCCCTAATAAGCTCGAGAGGGGGGTCGGAGGGCGTCAGGGAGCTACGACGTTCAACTTCACTGACCACCGTATGGAGGTGGACAGGGTCAACGTGATCGGGGGAAAGGTTACACTGGGCCTCGAGGCTCTCAGCTAAACACTCGGCTTTTTCCTCGTCATCGAACGCAGGGACTTGGTTCAGCCTATCAAGAGGGGGCATCGTTCTAAGTGTGTCACTTTTCAAGGCTCGAGCCAATCGCCAGTATGCCTGGTGGGTTGGCTCGAGCCCCGAAAGTAGGTCTGTCCAGTTCTGAGCGCGAAGATCACCTATGCGTTTCTTAACAGCACGCTGTAAGAAATTCAAGGTGGATTTGTTACGTTGGGTCGGGGCCGCGTCGTATGCCCTAGTGGCGGCGTTCTTTGCTGTCATCAGTCTCCTCACGTCCTCGGGCAGATCCCAGCGGTGGTCCACCACTGGTACCTGCTTCGAGGACTCACCGACTACGGTGTTGAGGTGACTGGTGAGAGCGTCGATCGCGGAGGAAACGTCGTCTAGTGTCTGTATGTCGTCGGGTATCTTGTCTAAGTCAGGTGAACTGATAGCTTTCAGGGATTCCCCCAATCGCTTCCAGTCCACCACTGTCTTAGTCTGAGGTGGAAGTTCAGTAGAGTCCGAGCCTAGTCTCATGAGAACAGGGCGGTGGTCAGAGTCAAGTTCGTGGAGCACTTCTATCGAGCCTAACCTGAGGGTTACGCCTTTTAAAAGTGCTATGTCGAGTATGTCTGGTCGTTGGGAGAGATTCCCGGGGAACCTGGTCGGAGTCATGGGTGCGATAATGTCAAAGGTGTGGTGGTCTGCGTCTGGTCGTGGGTCAGTTAGTTGTTCGAGTATCCTACCGTTGGTATTGGAAGTGTGACAATTCCACATAACGTGTTTGCTGTTGAAGTCTCCCGCCAGTATGACGGAGCTTCCCAGAGAAAGTAGTGCGTTGATATCACTACTGAGCAAACGTTTGTCGGGAGGGAGGTAACAAGACGCTAGTATGATCGGCTGATGGCCGTTCATAGCTAAGCGGCAGCAAGAGGCTTCTAAGTTAACTAAGGATGAGGGAGTATCAATTGGGATGCAGTGAAAAGACCTTCTGTAATAGATAAGCGTACCGCCTCCGGCATTGGTAAGCCTATCATTACGAACCACGACGTAATTGGCGATCCTAGGATCCCGCTTACTGGGTTTCAGGAGGGTCTCTTGCACAAGCATCACATCGACCTGATGGGTCTTACAAAAGTCGTGAACCAAGTCGCGTTGACGAGCGAGACCGTTTGCGTTGAAGAACGCTAACGCTACGGAGCGAGGTTTTACCTTTTTTGGTGTACTATCCATATTAGATATTACTAAAAGAGGGTAAGGGGCAGCGCATGATAGCGTCGAGAATGTTATCGTGCTGGACCAGGGCACAGAAGCGGTCCTCAGGAGTGACGGCTGAACGAAGTTTGTGTGCTAGCACACGCACTTCCTTCAGGTCAATGGCTGTCAGGCTCTGCTTAATCAGAGCCAGATCTTCCATCAGAGAAGATGAAGCCAGGCCAGAGGGGCTAGGCTTCGAGGCGGGGGGGCTAACGTGAGCAAGAGGCAGCGCTTTAGCAATAGCTGGAGCGCTGCGAGGTGCCGCTGGCGCAGCCTGCGCCCGAACCATGCTCGGGGGCTTGGCCCAGGCGTTGACTGCGGGAGACGGTGCCTGAGAGAGCTGAGTGCTCGATGGGACAAGGGATAGCTTAGGGCTGATCCCTTGAGAGCGAGAGGTCGGGGGATTGGGGCGAAATGGTGCACGCCCGCTAGGCCTCTGTGTGCTGCGTGGTGCCTTGGGGCAACCGCGATAGTTCGCGGTATGCCCTGAGGTCCCGCACAGCACACAGCTTGGCGGATCTGGGCTGTCCCGAGTACGGAGACAGTCCGCGGTGCCATGATCCCCGAGGCACTTAACGCAGCGGGGCCTAGCAAAACAAAACCGTGCCGCGTGCCCATAGAGCTGGCAGCGATGGCATTGGGACGGAGCACCATTTCGGTGTGGAGCCTCGACCGTGAACCCCGAAAGTTGGTTGACCTCCTTCAAATTGAAGATGGCCTTCCCCCTTGCCGAGCGATCGAGGACAACCAGAACAAGATCGAATGCGATCTTATTGCGTCCACTGTACAAGCGGTGAACCTCCCGCACAGGGTAGCTTTGGGCTTTGAGGTCGGTCAGAATAACCTCTTCCTTCACCTCTTTAGGTACCCCGCGTAGAACTACGCGGAGTACTTTCTCCTCCTCGAGGGCATAGGTATGAAAACCTATTTTCTCTTGGCGGAGAATTTGGGTGAGGTGACGATGGTCGTCTGAGGTTGTGACCTGAACCTTAATGCCCGTGCTGGTCGGCCTGGCGGAAGTGTAATTCACTTTACGTGACTTCAGGAGAGAGGCGACGTTACTTCACTTCGCCTTCTCCTGGATGAAAAGAGGGGGAGGAGGACACTCAGACGATGAAGTAGAAGCTATGTATGAGGACATATCCGAAGCCATGCATACTTCCGAAACATACTTCACCGTTGTGATGGGAGACTTCAATGCGAAGTTGGGCACAAGGAATAGCGATGAGCTGAGAGTGGGGCCATTTGGATACGGGCAGCGGAACCCTCGAGGACAGAGGCTGGCTGACTTCATGGAGAAGGAGGGACTCTTTATGATGAACTCCTTCTACGAGAAGCGGCCATCCAGGAAGTGGACGTGGATAAGTCCCGACGGTTCCACTAAAAATGAGATAGACTTCATCATGACGACCAAGAAGCACATATTCGATGATGTCTCTGTGATCAGCAAGGTGAAAACCGGTAGCGATCACCGTATTGTTAGAGGCACATTGAATATCAATGTTAAGCTCGAAAGGTCACGTCTGGTGAAGTCTACGCTCCGTCCAAATCCTGTCCAAATCCAAAACCCCGAAGGCTTTCAGCTGGAACTCCAAAATCGCTTCCAGTGCCTAGCCGACTGTAACACAGTGGACGAGCTAAACGACGGGTTGGTGGAAACTGTCCAAGCTGTTGGATCGAAATTCTTTAAGACCCAACGCCGAAAGAAGACTCAAAAGCTCTCAGAAAAAACTCTTGAGCTAATGGCCGACCGGAGCGAAATGAAGCTGCAGTCTTCAGTTGATATGTCAGCCTACGGTGAACTCAATAGACGAATCTGGAGTTCCTTGCGACACGACTTGCGTGCTCTTAGTACTTCACGTATTGAGGCCGCAATTGAGCGGAACCAAGGCTCTAAAGTGTTCGCAAAGGATTCGTCTATTGGGCAACACCAAATGACAAAACTGAAGACCGAAAATGGTAGCGTCATTTCATCCAAGCCTGAGATTCTGAGAGAGATCGAGAACTTCTATGGACAGTTATACACCTCGACACGTAAGCCCGCTACTAACACAGCTCAGGACATCAGAGCCAAGTTAGTCCGACACTATACCGAAGATATCCCGGACGTCAGCCTGTACGAGATTAGAATGGCCCTCAAACAGCTTAAAAACAACAAGGCACCAGGTGAAGATGGAATTACGACCGAACTTCTGAGAGCGGGTGGTAGACCGGTACTTTTAGTCCTCCAGAAGTTATTTAATTCTGTCATCCTTGAAGGTATAACGCCAGAGGCATGGCACAAGAGCGTGGTGGTGCTCTTCTTCAAAAAAGGCGATAACACCTTATTGAAGAACTATAGGCCCATCTCGCTCTTGAGTCATGTGTATAAGCTGTTTTCGAGAGTCATTACGAATCGTCTCGCACGCAGGTTTGATGAATTCCAGCCTCCCGAACAAGCCGGTTTCCGAAAAGGCTTTAGCACCATAGACCACATCCATACGCTGCGCCAGATTATACAGAAGACCGAAGAGTATAATCGGCCGTTATGCCTAGCGTTTGTGGACTATGAGAAAGAAGATCCAAAAGCCTTCGATTCAATCGAGACTTGGGCGGTGCTGCAGTCCTTGCAGCGATGCCAAATTGACTATAGGTATATCGAAGTTTTGAAGTGTTTGTACAGTAAGGCCACTATGTCAGTCCGACTACAGGACCAGAGTACGGAACAAATTCCATTGCAAAGAGGCGTGAGACAGGGAGACGTTATTTCTCCGAAACTGTTCACAAACGCATTGGAGGATGTTTTCAAGCTCTTGGAGTGGAAAAGATCTGGCATCAACATAAATGGCGAGTACATCACTAACCTTCGTTTTGCCGATGATATAGTCATAATGGCGGAATCGCTCGAGGACCTTAGCACCATGCTCAACGACCTCAGTAGAGTCTCCCAGCAGGTTGGTCTTAAGATGAATATGGACAAGACAAAGATCATGTCTAATGCTCATGTTCCACCTATACCGGTAATTGTTGGGAACGATACTCTCGAAGTTGTCGACAAGTATGTCTACCTAGGACAGATTGTCCAATTAGGTAGGTCCAACTTCGACAAAGAGGTGGCGCGAAGAATCCAACTCGGCTGGGCAGCGTTCGGGAAGCTTCGTCCTATCTTTTCGTCCAAAATACCGCAGAGCCTGAAAACGAAAGTTTTCAATCAGTGTGTGTTGCCAGTGATGACTTATGGAACTGAGACATGGTCTCTTACTGTTGGCCTCATTAGTAAGCTCAAAGTCGCGCAGCGAGCTATGGAGCGAGCTATGCTCGGTGTTTCCCTGCGAGATAAGCTCCGGAACGAGGAGATCCGCAGGAGAACTAAAGTGACCGATATAGCTCTTAGAGTTAGTAAGTTGAAGTGGCAATGGGCAGGCCACATCGCTCGTAGAACTGACAACCGATGGGGAAGAAAGGTTCTCGAGTGGCGACCACGAACCGGAAGACGCAGCGTAGGCCGGCCCCCCACTCGGTGGACCGACGACCTGGTGAAAGCCGCGGGGAGCCGATGGATGCAGGAGGCGAGCAGCCGCTCAAGGTGGCGTGCTCTGGGGGAGGCCTATGTTCAGCAGTGGACGTCTTCAGGCTGTTGATGATGATGATGATGATTTCTACCATTGCACCCACATTGCACCTATCCCCACTGTGAAAAGCTCAACAACACATTACTGAGTTGTGGAAATTCCACAAAACTAGCTTTATGTACACTTTCTTGCCATACACTTGTGCTGTGGCAGAAGCTTCCGTTCCATCAGCAGTCTTTCCCCAGAGCAACAACATATAGCACATTAAAAGAAAGGGTCAACTGAGTATTATTACAGAGTATGCAACAGATTAGTGGCGCATATACCCCCTTACCAATAAACACTGCATAAAAGTGGAATAGCTACTCAGTGTTTTCTCTTACTTTATCTTTGCCCATTTCAAACTCAACAGAGAAAGACAAAAACCTAAATAACTATACATCCACTACCCAATTTTGATTAGTAAGAGGGCTAGTGCTACACATGCCCAGTGTGTGGGACAAGGGGCTAGTAAGGGTGTGCATGCTGGCCACTATTGCACACCCACTCAGAGTAAGGAGTTTTAGTGTGAATGTGTTGGAATTAGTGCATTTCATCTGATCACTCAGAAAGTTAAACATTCTCGAATTGTATCTCATGGATGTTTTTTCTTTTTTTTTGTATGTGTTCTCAACTAACCTTCAGAAGGCAGCTGCTCTACCAATCCCGGGGTAAGATTATCAGGAGGTCTTGCTGTTGAGAGAGCTAGCAATGACCTTGCCACATTGGGAGGAGGTGGTGGTGCTCCAAGCTCTATAAGCTCCCCATGTACCCTATCCGAGCTGCCACCATTGCTACCGCTAGCACCCGGGCCAGAGTTGCTTGCCCGACTGGCTTCATCTTCTGGACTTGTTTCACTGTCAAGTGAGTTCTGCAAATAGAAATGTTATATAGTGATGAAGATTGGTGTTTGTACATACTTTTTAAAACATAACATTAAATGATTGTGCTACAATAATATTTTTTTTGAAGTGGTGAAAATTAGGCATTATTCCTAAGGGATAGTCCATGTGAGCGAAGCCGCATGCATAAGCTAGTGGTTAACAAAACAAGTATTTCTTTAATTCGAACGTTTTATTTCGCCCATCCTCATATATTTTTACAATATTTTATTTCAGTTTAGAAGTTTATTTATATATGCAAATAAAAATATCTCTATTAGAAAAAATATTGTTAACTTATACAATGACAGGACATCATGGTGGCATCACCTTGATATCGTTGAATTTTCTTCCACCTTAAAATGTTAGCATATCCTGACTGAAAAGGTAATCAAGGTAGGCTTTCAATATGGCTTCAAATCAAAACTTACCTTGTAATAAAACCATGCTGGCATACAGGATCTATTTGCTTTCCGTTCAGCGCTGTAGTTCAGATCCGAGGGCTCATCATTCCCAGAGTCTCCATCATCTGTTTTCTCACTGTAGAAGTAGGAACTCGGAAGATATGAAGGAAAATCAGGGAATAGGAATGCATGGCACGTCACACAGACTGGCTCTCCAAAACTTGGACCGTAATACCCATTACATTGGTAACATGTTGAGTTCTGCAAAATATTACGAATATATCGAAAATATAAAGAATGTGCAGCTACAACACAAGAGTTAGAGATCTATGAGCTACAAAAACCAAGCAGCGTTTCAAATGCTCACATTAAACTCGAAATCGATTTGCTGACGTTGAGAAGATACAGGTAAGGGTTTGTCACCATTTTCTTCAAGTTTTTTTATATAATTATAAAATTCTGGCCCAACAGCCGACATTATGCGAATTATTCCACAATTAACTTGTACATAATATTCTATTTTTATTTTTCGTTCACCACCTGTGTTGTTCACAGACTACTATGGGCAGTGTTGCCAGCTAGGTTTGGTCAAAGGTAACCTCAAAGAGATAAAAAAGTAACCTTTTAGTGTGAAAAGTAACCTTTAAGGTTTTCTTTAGTATTTATGTATTCAAAGTTGATAAACAGATGTGAATTGTATTAAATTACAGAAATATGGATAATTTTTACGTCATTTCGAATTTCAGCTGCACTTTACCTTTAATGCCACTGTGAAACTTCTATTAACGCGCCTAGCATAGGATATTGTTCAGAATGTTCAGTGTCACACACCGTCCAGCATAAATTTTTTAAACCACCATTGGGCGCCTAATAGAGAATGCTGCCCATCCGCGAGAAATTTAGTGGTTTTTTTCATTTTGAATGCTAAACTTCTTAACATACGAATACGCTAATATTTATTAAAAAGCGAGGGAAGCAAGTGCAAAAATTACAGTAGGTAGTTCATAAATGAAATTCAGGCATCCAATCACAATGAAATGAAGGGCAAAATTTTGCACATTTATTAATAAATCTAGATTAAAAACGTTAAATTTTACTTTTTCAGATATAGAGCACCCAATCTTAAGGAAATTATTGACATGAAAACGCATACAGACCTAGCGCAAAAACTTCAGTATTTCATTAATGTATGAATCCGTTTATAACTGAAGATCGATAACAAAGCGCGAGTAAAGCGTGGGCCAAAATTTTTAAACAAATATAAATAAATGTTGGTAAAGCACGTATTATTTAAGCTATTTTCATAATTAGATCTCCAGATCTTATGAAATGACTGACATGAAAACGCATGCGAAACCTTAGCTTTACTTCAGTAGTTCATAATTAGATGTAGGAATCTGACAACATTAATAATGACGTAGCACAGCAGATAACAACACGCGAGCAAAGCGAGCGCTATATTTTTTAATTAAATCTAGTCGAAACATATTACAATTTCAGCTATTTTCATAGAGGTCCCAATCTTAATGAAATGCGCTAATAGATCTGGTAATACATTATCTAGGGTACCTAAGATACAGGCTATCTATTGCCATATTTAAGGCCCGTGGATACTTTTTACCAACAAACAGAAAATAAGGTATAAACTGATCTTTCCAACTTGCGTGCGTTTGTTGTACTTCCTCAGTAAGTCAGTAAGCTTGCCATCGAAATCAGTATATAGTTTTCTAGCCATTTTTCGTTGGTTTGGTTTCATTTAATGCACAGAATTCCCACTAGTAGAAATCTATTTCGCGTGGCCGCCTAGTTGTTTCTTGCTCCCACACGAGGTGCTGCCTGAATAAGAACATCTCCCAAAATTTTGGGTAGATAATGGGCGATTTCGTTAGCTCTATCTATAGAGTAATTTACCTTGATACCTAGAATTTATGTTTTACCAGTGTTCACTGCTTTTTTATTGTAAAAACTAAAATGTAAGGTCAGGTGGGGTAAGTGAAACGAAGGAGTACCTAAGTGAAACCCTATCGTAATCAATAAATCACGCAGTTTAGCTCTATGCTATGTGGCGAAATGGCTTCAATGCTCTAGCACACGCGTCACACAATCTTTCTGCTAGGTCATAAAATAAAAAGAAATCAGCTATCTTTAAGTTTACAAAACACAAGTCGGCTGACGCCATGAACTTTGGGTTTACATGTTTACACGAAAATAATGCACGAAACGGCGCATAATGTGGGGTAGTATTCACAGTCACAGACGACACAGGTAATAAAATTAATCAAATACCTACCACATTACAAATGTCATCGTAAATGTCCCATGGGCGAAAATCACGTATTTCACATCAACAGCTGGAAAACGTCTAGTGCTAAACACAGGCATGCCCATAAAACGCCATTTTAGACGCTGATTATAGGGAGGTTTGCCATAATCACCTCGCTTAGCAAGTAGCTTGTCATCGCAGAAGATTATAATGTACCAAGGAGAATGCTACTGCCCATTCTCTGGATAGTCCCTTAGTCTGCTCTTATACGGCACCCAAAGAAAGAGATGGAGATTCTGCGCTAATAAGGTGATACCTGGCAGCTATTATTATATAAGTAGGTACCTAATATAATGACTACGGGTAACAGATAATAAAAACAAAACTGTCAATATAGTAAACTGCAAAATAGTCAAACGCCAATGTCAACCTACCGTCAGAATATTGAATCGGAACGTTTCTGTCAAAACCGTGAACCATTTTTGAAGTGATGTTTCATTCATGCAAATTGAATTTTCAAAAACTATTTTCTTGACAAGTATTTATTGCCGTCATGTGCCATTTCAGATTTAGGCTTTCTATGTGTAAAAAAAATTAGCGTCCTAGCAGAATTCACAAAGTGGATAGATGTGCAAGTATGTTTCACTTACCCCTTCTGACCTTAAAAATAAAATGATATATTTTACTACGTTAAATGAAGCAAATAATTAGCTAATATACCTGCAAAAGGATTTTTCCGACTTATAAACATTTGCAAATCAACATGGTACCTAGCTGGTTTTATGGGAAATTAAAAATCATAAACTGGCAGTTACTTGACAATGAAATTTTTTGGTTAGGTATGGTTATTTTATCCATTAATTAATCATATAGCTGTTTTTCTGTTTAGCTGAGGACTTGTTATTACATGAAATGTAACGCTGTATTTATATTTTTCACAATAAACACTTCTAAAAAGGGAAAATAGACAAAATAATGGCTACTTACTTGTGAAATGTTATTCCTTCATATTTACGCCTCAGTGCGACTTCTGTTGCTTAAAATGCTGCAACGACCCACTGCACACACATTATTTCTCAAATATTTATTGCCTAGATCACCATTTAAATAGGATTATCTCACAAAAAACAACAATTTCAAAAAATTGTTAACCTGTTTGGCTTAGATCAAACGAAGCCAAATAAAAAAACCCGGTAACGGTGACAAGGACCAAAAATATTACGTTCGTCTTTTTTTTGCTTAGTACCGAATGTATAGCACTCTCCTTGTTGTCCATGAATGACGTCATATACTACGGTTCTACTCGTACATATTCAAAGATTTAATGTAACCTAGAAGTAACCTGAAGGTGCTAAAAGTATCCTAAAAAGATACAAAAGTAACCTTCTGGCAACGCTGACTAAATAGTTGTCAAAAGCGTAGTGCATACATTGTGCTTTTTTTAAAGCACGCTTTTAAATGTGCAGCCGCTGCGTAGACGCTAGATGGCAGTGGTGGCCTTTAGAAATTTTAATTAGGTATTTGGTTTTCTTAATTTATATGTATGAACATACTAGCTGCGCCCCGCGGCTTCACCCGTGGATAAAAATTAGCCTATGTGTTAATCTAGTACATAAGCTATCTATATTCCAAATTTCATCCATATCCGTCCAGCCGTTTGAGCGTGAAGAAGTAACAAACATACAAACTTTCGCCTTTATAATATTAGTGCGATGTATTCTGCATCGCGCAAGCGACATTTTTTCCACTTTTCGTATATGGTGCGAGAGCCCACTGCAAAAATATCTACGTCATCGGGTACCCCAATAGGCTATCTATAGATCGTTAGATCTAAACATAGCCTATTGGGGTACCCGATGACGTAGGTATTTGTGCAGTGGGCTCTCGCACCAATTTAAGGACCATCACTACGAATAACTGAATAATGAGTGTCTCCTACTGAGAAAGTTAACGATTTATTATAAGTATAGATTATATTTATGAATTCCAATATTCATGAGCTGTCTGCCTGGGTCTCTTCAGAGTCGAGGAGGGTGGGTGGGCACTGGGCATCTCATGGGTGACGCTCTATCACTTGGGTTGACTACCGCAGGAAATTTTATCGATGCTGCGATCGCGATTGTCCATCCAGTCAACTGGATTATCACAACTGTAAAGGACAAGCCCATTTTAGACTTCCGTCTGGTGGTCGGTGGATTTATTCTTCTACAGCAGACAACGAAATCTTGCGTGTTGTGCTCATTTTGCGATACCATGGAGCAAGCCATCCATCTGGATAATTCCTAGATGGGAACACGTTCATACGTAGGATGATGTATTAAATAAAACAAAAGTTCTTTTCTTAAAATTATTTCTTAAGTTATTTTCATTTTTCGTTCAACTATTTTTCCTTACCTACTTATTCTTTTTTCTTGTAGGTGTCATGTAATTAATATTATTGTTCTTTTAAAATTCATACATAAAATTGATTGAACATTGTGCTTACATACAATAGGTCATAGGTGTAAGTCAATATACCAAGAGACACTTATGTACTGGCCCTGTTACAGTGTAGAAAATCAGGCCGGTAGTATTTCAACTCAACTATTAGAGGGAACTAGAAGTGATTCGAAAAATGCCAATTGTACAATCATACCATTCAGTCCTCATTATCCTCAAGCAACAATCACGAGTGACGTCTTTCTTCGCTTGTGCTGTATAGTATATCTCCACATTGTAAAACACTGCGATTAATTGTTCTTTTCTTGGTTTTACTCTCTTGCCCTGAAAGTCTGTAGGTACCTAACTTTATTGTTCTTCTAGTGTAGCGTTATACTGGGTGTAATTGATTCATTAGAATCCTTTAAAACTAGGTAGGCACCGGTCACGTGTGGACCAAAACTTATGAAATCTAACGCATATATTTGGTATTGATAATAACTTCAAAAAATGGGACAACTTAATTAATCAACTGCTACAGTACAAAATTGAATTAAAATAATTAGGTAATTTTTTTAATTATTGAATACAAGGTATAAATACTTTTAACAGGATCTAAACCATTCGTGCCAACTACTTTAGGCACCGCGGGTATCTCCATAATTTTCAATAAAAATATTTTAATTTGCACTCTTTACCCTTTAAAAATCACAAATAAATGATGTAGGTACTATCATGCTCTCAATTTGTGCTAATGAATTAAATTGCATCCTTTATACCTAATACAAGTATACATACTGAGATATAAAAACATTTTCTCATCTTTTTTAGAGTACAAGTTGTTCAAAGGATTTGCCTTGCCATAGTTGCAGTTCACAAAACTCACATGTTGTAGAATATTTGTACAAAATCCTAAACTTCAAAATGACAATTCGAAAACTGACGCTTCTTGTTCTTGTCATTTCTACATTTTCTGAAAGGGATAGATAGAAACGTTTTAGAATTGAAAATGTTTCTATCCCTTTCATAAAATGTGGAAACTTGGCATTATTATGTATTGTCTATTGTGCTTGCGCACCGATTCACAACTGAGCGTCGTTTGGTACATCGGCGGGGTAATTACGTAAAATTTGCAACAGCAATAGCAAAGCAACAGCAGTAACGAAGCATACATGCTCGACACCACTAATGATGTATGACAGCAATCATCGCGCAATTTACGCCTGTTGCGAGTTAGGTAATACGCCTCAGTTTAAAATTTTTCTTTATAGAATCCATGCTACTATCTTGTTGACTCTATGGTAGGATAACAACTATAAAATGTTCTTTTATCAAGTGCCTACCTTACTATTAAATAATTCGGGATTGGATATTTTATTAGGTAAAAAGCAAACGCGTTGCGGAAAGGACTTGCCGAACAACAAGGCTTTTCCGGGCATTTTGACTTCAACGTTATATAAGAAACATTATACAAATGCATAGGTACCTTTCAATAGCCGATGTTATATATACAATTTTAGGGTTTAAGAAGGTGCCTAGTACCTACATTGACTTTTTACTGTACATTTCTATATATTTTATTGTAGTATTTTTATATAGAAACTACAAAAGTATTACTACACCAATCCAATCCATGTATGTAATAATAAATACACGACTAAACTAGTGGTAATAATCGGACTTCCATTACAACTAAAAGAAAAATAAAATATACCTGACTCGCGTATCCAACTAAAAAGTGAAACAAAAAATCTAAACATAGGTACATTAATGAATGGTAAGATTTTACGATTAGGCAGGTATTCCTTGTTTGCCCTTAATATTTAGTTTATAACGCGTCGTCTGCTAGTTCTGAATACACTAAATTCAGGCCCTTAGTTAGGGTCCTAATTTGGTCCCTAATTAGGCAACTGGGTAGCAAGTAATGCACCATACTTCTCCCTAAATGTAGGACCCTAACTGACTGAACGCGATTACATTTTAGTGCCTGAATTTAGTGTAATTACTAGACACCGCCTGTAGCCCGCGGTACAAAATTAATTTTTAGTAAAAAAAATTTTGTCAAAGAATTTAATGTGTTGTGGATACTACCGTCTCGTTATAAGAATATCCACAGGGTGATGCATAACTTAATACTTAGGTACGTACCTATATTAGTTAAATATTACATAGCAGTTACAATTTGTTACTAAAAACCATAGGACGCAATGAATGGGCTGGCGACCCATGTAGCGCTCACAACACAAAGCTTGACTAGCCGTTCTTAACTGATCGGTAAAGTTAAAAATCAATCGCTGTGATCATTACTTGAATTGGTGACTGATACTAAAACGTGACCTATTTACAATTTGAGCGCTACTGTGCTTCGGCCGTCGACTTCGATACCGGTTGTCGTCGAAAGACATTTGTTTAGACAGGTCAGCAACCTTAAAAAAATCTTCACGAGAATGAAGGAAGGGCCCATCAATACTTAAAAATACACAAGTTAGACATATATGAATAATAAAATTACAAAACACGTGAGAAAATATAGGTAGCTTTAGAATTCCACACAACCAACAACCACAAGGCATGCTACACTCGCCGTTGTCTTGGCTAGTAAGGATATATCCAATTCCTAGTCTAATTTAGTTAGTGTAGAATTCATCCCAGCATACACTAAGAACATAGCCACATAATGTAAAAATAGGTACATTTTACACTCTGTAATACATACAATTATGTAAAGTTTAGGGAACTACTATCTAGCAGTTCTAACGGCTCTTAGGTGGTTTGATTTTAGATTTACCTAACTAACCATCTACAGCCCGAACAGAAAATTATAAAGCTGGCAACACTCATACAATTTTCTATTCGGCCTCCATTACATACAAACTATGCAACAGATTGCCAATTACACCGACCTCCTTGGCGGATGATTAAAAATAGATGCACGGCTTCAGCGGCGTCCCTGCATGGGAAACGGAACGTAATCGTTACAGCCAAATGTGTAACACACGCGTTAATTTATTCGGAGTCCTTAAAATGATAGTTTTTAGTTCGACACAGGTGAGACGTCCGTTCGCTTATCTACGTATAAACAGTATTTAATGAGTCCAGACGGTGCGAGCGCACAAGTGTCGGCTCGGCACCCGGGGCAAGGTCCGCACTCAGTACGGAGCGTAATACCCCCCGCGTCTGAATCCTCTGCAAACAAGTCACCACATTAGTAACCGCTACAGCGACCCACAGATTGTTCTGATTTGGATACGTACACCAAACTGTACCGGAGCAAAATGTAATTTTTAACATTGTGCATGTGGAAGGTGAGTGAAAATGACTACTGAAACTGTGAGCGCATCCGCGCGTTTTTTCTGTGACCAAATATGTAGGTTTTTTTTTTCTCACTGAGTGTTGCCAATTCATAAAATAAATATTGAATTTACTAATAGGTGCACATTTTTTTATCACTAAAGCACACATTTTCTTGTGAAGTGTGTAATGGTTCACAGATTGCATTTTGTATATTAATCATTACATTTTGCCGGTTTAGTGATACCTTTTACTTTTACAGATATAAACAGAGTAAATACATTAGGCTCCCAAGAAGCTTCCAATAAATATTCAGGCCACAATAATAAATACTTTCAAACAGCTTTAGAAGGCAACCAGAAAAGAATCTAACTAAAACTCAGAAACAAACACTAGAGCCCAAATCAGAACAACCACCTCTACTCGGACAGTACTGGCATGCATAATATAATGATACCGTGCCAAATAATATATAAATTAAAGGAAAAGGTCAGGCTTATTGAAAATACATATTTTTTCAATTGTAAAAACTTTATTTTTCACACTTAAAAGTGAATATAAATAGTCTTTTGATCAACATAACAAGTTTCAAGACACCAATCATTACAACAGCTGAGACTGTCACATGCAGACCAAATACATTTCGAGATATTCAATAATGCAGATTATCGACAACTACACAAACATCCAGCAAACTTAGGGCGTATCGATACTTGAGTAAAAAATATGTACTTTTGTATTAAAAAAACGTGGATACGGTTGAATTCCGTATTATAAAATAGAATTACTTTAACAATTCGCAACTGCAATCCGTCCGCGTCTACGAGTAGTAATTCTATTACCCATGTAAGATAGCCGAAAGTGAATCCTTGATTACGCGCTTACCGAAGTAAGCGAGCCGGATACAACATCAAAATATTGTACACACAACACAACTTTAATACATTTAAAAAGTAGAGCCCGTGAATATCTCGCTTTGGTGAGCGCACGATCAAAGTCCAGATGCGCGAGCGCTGCCTACACCAGCCCCGCAGCGGCGTGAATGGCCAGGGTATAGGCCTAGTGGCCAGGGTATAGGCCTAGTGGCCAGAGTACAGGCCAAGTGGGCAGAATTCAGGCAGAGTGTAAAGAAAACCACGTGATAAACTGCGTTCAAAATTGCCGATTTTGGTCATTAATTAAAAATATATCTCTATAGAAATTGTACACAGTGTACATTAAATAATTCAATTTACTTATAATGTCCAACCGCCAAAGTCAATGGTCCCAAACGCCATTTTTTTCATTTATTCACAATAATCGCGTCCCAACTTGTAATACAACATTTGAAGCCATTACGGGAGGGCAGAAGTTTTCACAAGACCTAAAAACTGAGACTTGCTCGCGCGAGGATGCCGATTTATTTGATTAGCTTTCACAAAAATAAACCCAATTTACTTTTCCAATTCGCTCGGGCTGTGTTCGGCAAATAAAACAAGCGGTGCGCTCGCCGTTTCAGACAATATAAGAGCACAGTCTATGCGATTCCAAGAGTTTAGCGCGAAGACAACGCTCACGCTTCTGGGACCGTTTACAGTTGCAAATATAGCAGGCGAGGCGGACGGAGCGTGGTGCGTACATGAGCAATTTTTGCTGCAACTATCTAGTCTAGCTACATAGACCTTGCTCGCTCTGTTGTATAGGTGACGTACGTAGCAAATAGACAAAGACATACTGGGTGAAATTGAAAACATTGGCAAACTTTTAAACTAAGGCTTTTATGTGATACTATTTAAATAACCTAAATTTTAAATTCATATCAGTAAACATAAAGAAATACTTTAAAAGTAAAATCTATCTATTAGTTGATATAAGCAGAAGTTCGCGGTGTTCGGGGTCATCGGCCGAGCTCGAACCGACACGCGGTCAATGACCCAGCACCGCACATTTTGCAATGTGAATCTCATCACATCTAGAGCCTTAGTTAAGACTAGCTGCACCCCGCGGTTTCACCCACGTGTTTTATTAAACTTTCCTAATTCTTTTATGGTGGGATTTCAAACATACATTCCTCAGTGCACCTCACCCCCTTTCAAACTTCAATTAGTCAGTGACAGTACCGTTGTAAAGAAGCAGTAGATCATTTTCAATTTCATCCCGGGACATCTATCTCGCTGTTATATTATTAACCGCTCAAGCGAGAAGGGGTTTTATGAACGGGCTGATGCTGTCGGTCTCAACCGACCTTTGCAGCGTCAGCATAGAGCGAGAAGGGTGTAGGCAGCGGTGCAGCGGGCATGCTCTCGGCGTCGCGCTAGTAAGGGTTGTACCTGCCGCGGCGCTGGGGCCGGTAGCCCGAGTAGTACGGGGAGTATCCGCCGCGGAAGCCGCCGCGGCCGCGCCCGCGCATCGTGCGCGGCGGCCGGTTCGTCGAGGACATACCCGGCTTGTTGGTGCGCTTCGGCATCACCTGGAACAACAATATTACCACACATCAGATAATTTCTACTAAACAACAAGTCACGGGGCAAGGTAACATTATGCTTGCTAATGGATGTCCCGAAATGAGCATTTTCTCCACCAGCATCTACTCAAGCCATCCCAGCTCCTTTAAGTTACGGAGTTCGGCTTCGGGTTATTTTGGTGAAAGACAGATACCTTAGAGATCAAGTAAGAATGAAGGGTATATTTTTTGTCAACACTCATTTTGATGTATCATTATAAACAAACAAGTCATGAGCATGGTGTTAATGTTGATGAGTTGTTGAACAATTCAGGTAGACCTGTAAATTTTAAATTATTAGACCCAATTTGGGTCTAAAGTGTGGAGTATACCAATAGCAAATGTAGACCCAAGGCTTAGTGTGCACTTCATTAACCCATTTAGTGCCGGGGACCCGAAGGGTTCACCTTTTCCACATTCGCGGGCCAGAGGACCCACTTCGAGGGTTCATATTAAAATTAGAACCAAATTGCGGAACTTTTGGCAAAGCATCATCTTTATATTAACACATATTTCCAACGTATTTGCGCGTAAAAGCATATTTTATAATACGACATAATTATACTGTATTCCGCGAACCCTCCTCGTGGGCTCACTCTAGCGCATCTCTAATGCTGAGGAGCCCGTGCGCTCGGGTCCGGTGAAATGTATGACGGCATGGGGTATGAGCTCTATGAACGGGGGGTAGGAAGTGAATGCGTTAAAAAAGTTACTATTTATTTCAATAATTTTGTGTGTATCTAAAGTGACCAATATAGCTCTTAGAATTTGCAAGTTGAAATGGCAATGGGCAGGCCACATCACTCGTAGAACTGACAACCGATGGGGAAGAAAGGTTCTCGAGTGGCGACGACGAACCGGAAGACGCAGCGTATGCCGGCCCCCCACTCGGTGGACCGACGATCTGGTGAAAGCCGCGGGAGCCGATGGATGCAGAAGGCGAGCAGCCGCTCAAGGTGGCGCGCTCTGGCTGAGGCCTATGTTCCGCAGTGGACGTCTTCAGGCTGTTGATGAGCTACTGTGCCTGTACTATTAAATGTTCTGTGACCACACTTCTGTGATCGCCAATTTTTCGCATTTATGTCAGAGGCCAAGCTAGTTGGCAGCTATTCCACAGCAGTGTTGAGTACCCCATCAGACTACTGAGACTAGAAAGAAATGAATTAGTATGGAAAGAGTTATTATAAGAGTTTACCTTTATTTGGCGACCTCTAAATAATGATTCATCCATGGCCATGGCAGTCTGTACACTGTCCTTGTCACCAAACTCAATGTATGCAAATCCCTTGGGATGCCCATCAAACTTATTGCATAAAATTGTAACCCTGAAATTAATGGATATGACACATCTTATAAAATTTGAAGTGTGATTCACTGCAGGTGTAGCAGGTACTGTAAGTAGTGGCTATCCATTTAATAATAGGACCTAAATTATATTATAATTATACACACATCAAAAAAGTCTAAGCAACATGCATGATATTACAAATTTACCATGTATATTAATTAATTTCTAAGTATTTACTCACTCAAAGTGCATAAGTAAGTAAACTTGTTTGTTATTGATGACATACTGGCTGGTTGTAAAAAAAAATCGATTATGTTTTGTTTTTTCATTAAATTCAAATGACTGCGAATTTGTTTGACTTTAAGTGCGTTTTAATTGACACGTTTATTCTTGATTTTATAATTTTACCAACCATTTAAATAAAGTTACAGCGACAAAATTGAATCGTTAGATATTCTTCACGTCATGGAGCGACGTCATTTGACGGCAGATGAAATGCAAAGAGCTGTAGGGATGTTGCAAGCGGGAAGTAATCAATCTCAGGTATCTCGACATTTTGGCATTCATAGAAGTGTTATTTGTCGTCTTTGGCAGCGCTACAATAATACAGGGGAACCCGCTGAACAGCACCCAGGCCGTAGAAGGAGTACAACCACTCGGCAAGACCGGTACATACAACTGACTGCAAGACGCCAGCCGATGTTAACCGCTCGAGAGCTAAGTTTGAGGCTACATAATTCAAGTGGTGTTGATGTAAGTCCCCAAACTGTGCGAAATCGACTGCATGAGTACGGCCTACGAGCTCGACGCCCAATCAGGTGCCCACCGATACGTCACGGGAATCGCGCTCGTCGAAATGGTGTAGAGAACGCATAACATGGACCCAGGAACAATGGGATAAAATTGTTTTCCGATGAGTCGCGATTCGGGTTTAGGCCTGATACAAGAAGGGTGCGAGTGTACCGTCGGCCCGGAAATACTGAAAGGCTCAGGTGCGTTCAGGAAGTTCATCCATACAGCGGCTCAACAGTTATGGTATGGGCGGGTATTATGAAGAACAGGCGAGCTGAGCTCGTTTTTGTAAATAGAAACATGAACGCTGAAAATTACGTTGAGGATATTCTCAGACCTTATGTCCATCCATTTGCACCGATTTTACGTTAATGCATGACAATGCGCGTTCACATACAACTCGGCGAACCGGTGAATACTTGGCAACGGAGAACATCCGGGTATTGCCCTGGCCTGCACAATCGCCAGACCTCAACCCTATCGAGCACGCACGGGACATGCTCCAGAGACGTGTTTTGAAGGACTTGGATGGAGTGACAACAACCCAACAGCTGAAGGATTTACTACAATTCCATTGGGAGCGAATACCGCAAGATGACATAAACAGTCTCATTAATTCAATGAATAATCGTTGCCGACAAGTTCTGAATAGCAGAGGAGGCCATACTTTGTATTAAATTGTCCTATTCTTTCACAATAAATTCATTTTCTTTAGAAATTTACAAAATGTGTAATAATTTTAAAAATAAAATACAATGTTACAATGTGAAGAACCATCCTAAAATTTAAATTAGTACATGTTGCTTAGTGTTTTTTGATGTGTGTATGTGCCATAGGTGTGTATGTTTGTTTGTTACTACTCAATTTTGAAAAGACGCACCCAATAAAAAGTAAAAGAAGAAAAAAAGATATACTTAGAGTATTTCTTTACAAGCAAAATATTTAAAAAAGTTACATGACTCCTTATTACAACACACTTTCATTAGTGTTAGGATTTTAAAATTTACAGTAATGATAATATGATTTAATCTTAACATACTTGCATGCTAGTTGATCTAAAATATATGTGACTCTTATTATTTGATGATCTTGTTTGCAATGATAATGTTCTAGCAAATAAATAGGTAAGGAAACAGGCATATTTTGGAGGGAATAAATAGGAAAATAAATAGGAATAGCTAGTCATTCATCTGGTGTTCAGTCATGGCTGTCCGGAACAGTTACAGTGCCACTTAGAACTCTCTTGCAGGGCACTGCAATATTTATCACAAGATAAACGTTTTTAAATATTAATCGCACCTGTTAATAGAGCCACACCCATGAAAATGCTGCTCTAACTCTTCAGCCGTAGCTCCATAGTCCACATTTCCAACATATACCGATCGGTTGTCAGCTTCTATTTTCTCTTCAATCGACATGTTTAAAGGACTTGCTGTAAATTTAATAATACAGGTTGTAAATATTAATATTATAAAAGCAAAAAATCTACATTCATTAAGTAACTGAGCCTGGCAGGGGGAAATGATCAAAACACCCCAAGTGGGACATCAGTGCAGCCTTTATCAGAATAAGAAACTACCATTTTTCGGTACTATGAAAATGTTGAAAAAATAGATGCAATGAATATGGCACAGGAATCCTCATGTGTATTTTGTGTATGCAGTAAGTTTATCTTTTATTGTATTGTACAAATAATTGCACTTAGGTACTTGCACTTTTGGAAAGATTAGTGTAATGATGTTTTAAACTAAGATAAAAATAATCAAATCAATTGAAAAGTATTTGCACATTAAACATGAATGGACTAAAAAACATCACAGCGTTATTGCAAGTAAACTAATTTAATGATTATTGTTATATTGAGCTATTCCCAATTCCTAAACTGTAAAATGAATATGTACTTTTTTAACAGAATAGGTGAGGTACGATAAAAAAAAAAACATGTACATACTGAGTCCCGGTGGGCTTCCTAAACTCATTTGCTTGTCTACTTCTGTCTGCATCTGTTTTAATTTTTCAGCTTCCTCTTCCATTTCTCGTACCCGAGCCTTGATGGCTGCCAGGTCTGGCACTTCACCGCCACTTGCTTCATCACCACCCTAACATAGAAACATACATTATAATATCTGTCCTATAAATGTACATGATACATTTGTATGGGTTGACCAGTGACACAATATTTAGGTGTGAATAGTGGTTAAATTCACCATTCTCTGATTCTGTAATAGCACACATTTTGCTGCCAGATTGTCACATTGAACACGAGTCTGTCACCTTCATTGGATATCAATATCATGATATAAATAACAACACTGTAGAAGTATAAATTACATTTGAATATTGAGTATTGTTTAAGTTTGCAATAAAAAAATGACCTACCCATTATTGAAAATATGTAATACTAGTTATAAGTTTACCACCCACATTTTTCGTGAACTTGCACTGTGTTGTTAGCTAGATGACCATCTCATCAAGAGCTCAGGGGCATGGCAGAAATACCAATCTAGATGCATGATCTTGATCTTAAAAGCATTCACTAAATATCATGTTCATAACTCATACAAATGTAACAAGTACCTAGTATTCTCAACAACACCAAACATGACACTGAATATTTATTGAATGTTTACCAAATGAAATGGATAATCATGCAAAGGCATAAGCTATAAGCTGAGCCAATATATATGTTTAGAAATGAACTTTGATATTCTTATATCCCATGCAAAGCGGTAGGTAAATACTTTATGACTTTGACTAACCGCTAAGGACATCCAAGTCCTCTATTAAACAAATAATTATGGTGATTTTATTGAATAGTAGTAATAATATACTATACCATGTCTTACCACTGTAAGACATGAAAAAACATAAAAAATTGAATGAGTACAGGTTAACAAGGGTCCAAGGCGAAAATACGAATGTTCTCACAAAAATAACCATTGAGATATAATAGCTCTGCATTATATTTGTAACAATTACATTATTGATGAGAATTTTATAATGGCAAATTGTTATCAAGGCTCAAATATAGACAAACACTAAATTAATTAATAAATGGTATGATGCAATATGAATTTGATAGGGTAAAATTAATGCTAGGCAATTAATGGTTTTGTATTCAATTACTGAAGTTTGTTATACCTTACAGATTTTTTATAACTATAGATGTTATTAATACAGATTAATGTATGAGGTGATCACTTAGTACTTACCCCAAGACTATTGTCGGTCATGTTCAAAGAACCGTTGGTTCCATCCAAGTGATTGTTGTCCATTGAATCAATCATATAATCATCATTATCTGCCATATCTAGGGACTTCTCGAAGCATTAAACGAGCACAAACTAACACTACGGTAGGTTACTGAAAAGAAATGGATCATAACAGTATTGTGACCTACTGAATAGATTTTTATTGCGATTACGAAGTACGGACACTTCTGACGTACCGGTAACCAAATCCGTTACAAAGTCTTGTGAAATATAATAAACGCCTAAAACTTCCCAACACTGGAATTCACTTTTATCGGCGTATTTGTAATATCATCTTTGCTTTTCCTTGATATTTACAGATTTATCACGTAAATAATTATCCTGAAAATAATAACCAAACCAAACAAACAGTGTTGCAATAAGCAAAATTACCTTATACTACTCTATGAAAATTACATTACTTAAATGGTAGTTATCACAGGTAGTTATGGTAGTGGAAATGGCACTTTTACAATATTAATAATACGTTTTTTTTTCTGAAAATGCCATCGTAATATATAAAAAAATACAAGAATAACTGTGTTTTTACTTTTTTTAATTAAAAATGGCTGAGAAAATAAACATCAAAGAGCGCATTCTCGATCGAAATTATTTCAAAACTCGAGCGGCACCCGCCCCCTAATTACCTAATTTGCGACAGGCGTAAATCTCACGGTGATTGCTGTCATACATTATTAGTTGTGTAGCGTAGCATACATGCTCGACACCACTAATGATGTATGACAGCATCAGCAATCACCGCGAGATTTACGCCTGTCGCAAATTAGGTAATTAGGGGACCGATCGCTGTATGACGTCACACATCGATTGGCCGGCCGGCGGAGTGTGGCCATTCGTTCACTAATCGCTCGCGCTTTCGCTCATGTGTAATATTTAGCTAAAACGCTTAACAGATATGTAAGATAGATAATTTGTCGTGCCTCAGTATTTTAGTTCTAGTGTAAAAACCACTATAAACGCTTTTTTTACGTGCCAAAGGATCCAAAACCCCGAAAGAAGCGGATTACAGTTATTTTGTTGTATATATTCAAATTCATGGTATATATTGTTATTTTTGAACACTGTTACAGTTACGGTACAGTATTAACTGTTATACTGCATGTATTTAAGTGAAATAAACACTTCCATAACGTACGTACATAGTCTATTCTTTTATGTTACGTATATTTACGTGTAACATTTTAACCCTTTTTCCTTCTCCATTGTGGTATAATTATATAGTCTTATATTTGGGTTTGGTAAAATAATCTATTACATTACATTTTAAACAAGTAATATGAATACGCAAATACGCCATGGCAAATCATAAAACTTGTTATATATTAGAATTGCTGCTTGTGCTCATTTGCAAATTGGTACATTATATTTTTGATCTTGGCTTTTGGAAGTTATTGCGCACTGGGCTTCGGGCAACTCAGGTTTACATGACGCTGTCAACCTCCCTGTCGCTGTCAATGTCAGTCGTGAAGATTAAGTTTGAGTCACTGTACAGCTAGGAATGCACGACCACTTAATGCACAGCCACTGAGCCAGTACAAATTTTATTCTCTAATCTGTATGCACAATCCAGCATTTCAATGCCATGTACACGGATTCCAGTTTGTACATTCCGGGTCGTGCATTACTGCCCATACCAACTTTGTACATACAATATTGTACGAACCGTATTGCATAGCCTGTTATTTGGAAGTAGGCATGGATCAAATCACAAGGAGCAGGTGAAAAATCATATGATTTTATGTTTTATAAATCACTCTGCTACTTTTTGTCAGACACTCTGCTACAAATCACAGTGTGATAATCACACTTAATTGAATTGTGGCTTCGGATTTCATAATACGAGAGTAGCATAAGCGGTGAATATCAAACATATTTTAACTTAAGGCGGCGGGTATACCAAACAAGGTGTTTTTTGGGACGTTTCCTGGCGTAATTACAACACGTGGAGCTTTGAATTTAATATATCATGTAATTCATTTCAGTAAATCGTTTGTGATGTCCACAAATACAAGATTAATAAATTTAGCTCTATAGAAAAAAATCGCAAATCTCCCTCGACAAATTTGAATATGCCCATTTTTCTGAGCTTCTAAGGAACACTAAGCTTCTACGGGGCACTTATTTATTTTTACAAAAAATAAATAAGTGTATTCACAATAATCAGATGTCCTGATGACTTAATAACTTTGAAAAATACTATATACAAATAGATATTCATTAAAAACCGTCAAAATCAGTCATTTCATGCGTTGCCATTGTCGTAAGCGTCGCGTTGAAGTGCAGACTGAATTGGTATTGAAGACTACGACGTCAAGGTTGATGTTCCTTTGAACGAAATTGAAGTTGCTCATCTGGCTGTACTCGTCACCTTAAGAGAATAGCGTTAGATTACTTAGTTATCATTTGTAGCAGGTCGCAACTTCACTAGGTTGCTCCTTAATCACATCTCTGTTCCAGCACATCCAATCACCATTGATAATAAATTCATTAGGCATATGAAAAATCACAGGTTGTGAAAAATCGCAAGTGAAATCACAGTGATAAAAATAATTCATATGATGAAATGACAATGATTTTAAAATAGCAATCATTTTCATGCCTATTTGGAAGCCATGTTCACCAATTCCAGGCTGTACATTCCTGCTCGTGCAATATGAGCTGTAACAATATATCGCTACAGGCTATAATGCCCGACCAGGGCCCCGTTTTATAAAGCTACGTAAGTCTTGTACTTGTAGCAAAAAACTGGCAACACAGCCAAAAAAAAGTGAAATAATGCGTTTTATAAAGCTACAAGACAACAAGTGTACAAGCTACTCACCCCCCGATCTAACCAGACAATTTTCATTTTTAAAATGTAAAATCAAACAATTGTTTTGGTTATAATAAGTGTACGGAACTACAATTTGTAAAGTTTTACACCTGACTGAAGAGCTAGGTAAAATGAAGTAAAGTTTAGATAAAATTGAAAGTGTATTGTATTGGTCGTGTCACGTATTAATGAATGTTCAATTAGTTAAATTAAGTAAATATGAACTAATTATGTTTAAATAATGAGAAATTCAGCTGGAGCGATGCCCGTGAAAAATGAGCGTAGCTGTATATCACAAAACCTTTTATGAGAATAGTGACTTTGACGTTACTTGTTCTTGTAGCTGGTACAATTGTTAGCTTGTACTTCTAGCTTTATAAAACGGGGCCCTGGTATTTGGAAGACATGTACACCAATTCCGGGCCGTACATTGGGCTCTGAAATATTTTAGTCTTGCATTCCGTTCTCCCCACAGGTTAGAGAAAAGAAAAAAAAAATCATCGACGCGAAGTGAAGAATACAAATTATCTTCAAATTAGAGGCCGGAGTTTGATTCTCCCTTTTTTTTTACACCGTACATACAAGTTGCTCAGACAGATTATTCTCCATCACTTGTTCTTCTTCTTCTTCTTCTTCTTCTTCGTTTATGGCTTTCTATCGCTTTTTAGCGATAATTCTGCCAATGTCAAGTAAGTAAAAATTTGTACGGTTATGTCACGTCAAAGTCCTATTTTGTCAGTCAAAATGCCAACAGTAAGATGGTGGATATTTTACTGAAGGCTCTAAAAAGCCGTTGAAGAGAAAACGAAAATGCATGGTTATATAAACTTGGAACCATTTGCCAACACTCGTGCACGTTCACGAACACTTAACGAATAATAATCCACCCTTATTACACATTAAAATTCAAAAATACACAGGCTTTGGTAAAAAATTCAAAATTTACAACCGCCATTGTCGGATTTTCTTCAAAGACCTTCCTCCATCACTTGTCAAACTAGTATAGTACGTGACACTGGCGAAATTGCGACATCATTCCGTCGCAGAGGCCATAATCAAGAAGTCAAGTCAAGTCATCTTCAAATTATAAATAAATACCATAGATTTATATAGTATTGTTTTACTATTACATGTATAACAAATCTCCTTTACTGCTGCTAGATGGAAGTTCACTGCACAAATTAAATAGAGTTAGAGGTGAGTGAGTTAAAGATACTTATGTTAAGTTCACTGTGCCTGTGAAAGTGAAATGTTCTGTGATTTGTGATTACATTTTTCTTTTCATTCCAGCGGCCACCCAGATTGATTCAAACTTTGAAGGCTTTAAAGGAATCAAATCACTAAAATATTTGCTATTTGCTTAGTGTAGTAATGCTCAGCGCATCTTTGTATAGCATTCTTACTCTGGTGAGTTACACGAAAGTAAAGCTTGTACCCCTGCGTTGTACAGACATGCATCCTTTGCTCACTGTCACAGCTTCCTCAACCTCCAATGATTAATAAAATTGCCAATCTTGAATACACAGAGTACCTTTCTTGAATACAAACTTGATTTTACCAGGGCATGACAAAGATTCAATCACGCCTCACAGGTGAATATTGTAGACGTATTAGTGTTCTGTGATATAGTAATATAGTGTGTCTGTATAATGTATCCCTCTATCTAACAGTAGGTTATATTTCATTAAAGCTCATTGTGAAATTGAGAGCTCTGGCTTTACAGTCGAGATTATCTACCTGCTTATTGCTGTTAGCTTGACACTTCGTAATATATTTGTAAATGCTGCTAGCTTACTTTTTTCTATTCCACAGACTTTTGTTGGTGTTATCTGGATTCACGTAATTTACTTGACCTGGAAGTTGTCACAAAGGCAGAGCAATGCCGCTCACAGCTGATGTGGCTGCTCAACAAGTGCAGGTATGTCATATAGCAAATTATAACTTGTGAAGTTAATTTTGCTGGTTACTTACCCATTCTATTGCTTATCGGTCTAATAATTTATAAAGACTTCAGTGGGGGCAAAATAAAAGGTCCAACCGATGTAAGAGTACTAGAAAAATAAACTAAAAACTTTTCCCAAACAATATCATAGGAAATGAAACACTATCTACCAATACTTTTATTTTGGATAGAGTATATGCTAGGCAAAAAAATCAAGAGGAGTAAAGACTGGCGGAGTCTCATTTCCTATGAAGTGTGGAAAAAGATTTTAGCAATTTCTGTCTTTCTTGTACTCTTATCTCAGTAATTGGTACTCTGTCCAATGTTGGTGTGCAGTAGAATCTCATATAAGTACAAGAACCGAAGAAATGACCGGCATCAAAACATTGACCTTTTTTGCTGACTGTACATTTTATCATGTTAATGCTGCTGATGAAATCTCTTCAAAAGTTTAAAACTGTCTCATAAAAAAAGTTTTTCAAAATCATGTATTGTTTGGATAAGTTACTTTGGGGAAAGTGTTCCTGGTGTGAAATAGGGACAGGGTTGATTCGCTTGACGGGTGTCAAACAATCCGCATGCGCTCCGCGAACTCCAATCCGTAATAATCCGGTAACACTCAACATGGAGACTAACAATATTTCATAGCCTAGATGGTACATTTTTCGAAATTCCCAAAACGCCATTGTATTGCGTTTGGCCCTAATTTGTCTGTTCAAAAGAAGATATATTGATGTTTAACAGGAACGTTTAAGAGCACTGCACCGGCTGATATACGACATTGAAGCAGAGAGGGCTCGCAATGAACAATGCATTGACTCTATACTCAGGACCGAGAAGGCTGCCGAATCACCACCCTCTAATGATGACTCATCTGGTTCTTCACAACAAGTAATCTTGTGTTATATAAAAGGCTTTGCCCCGACTGACTGACAGACAACACACAGCCCAAACCACTGGATGTATAGACTTGAAGTTTGGTGGGTGGCTACCTTTTATGACGTAAGCGCGTGCTAAGAAAGGATTTTTGAAAATTCAACCCCTCAATGAGTGAAAAGGGTAAAAAACGTTTGTATGAAAAACCTACACTTCGTGACGTATCGTTTTGAAACTTGACGCATACAAACATGTATAAAATGAATAAAACGGTATTTCTTACTTTTTGAAAATCAACTTCAATAAGAGTGAATTTTGTAGTTAAAAGTTTGTATGGAAATTTAAAAAAAATTGTCCATATCATACCGAAATTTGGAATGTGAATGGAACATACAAAATAAATACATATTGATCTCGGCAATTTATGAATTTCATGCCTTATGTGGTAAAAAATACAGGTCAAGGTCCCATCGTAAGATGCTTGCACTACCTAATCCGCTGAAGCTAGAATCTTGAAATTTCGAAGATATATTCATTACATATTTTTTTTTTTTTTTTTTTATGTTATTGAATGTCGTGACGAGCAAGTCGTTCACCTGATGTTAAGTGACACGGCCGCCCATAACAGTTGCAGTGTCACCCGGAACTTTAAAACAATAAAGTTTCGCGTGACACTGCACTGCGCACGTCATCCTGAGACATCACCCAGTCTAGTAATCAGATTACTAGACTGAGTGATCAGATCATAAAGTCTCATTTGCCCAGTAATTTCACTAGCTACAATGCCCTTCAAACCGGAACACAGTAGTGCTTGCACACTACTGCTTGGCGGCAGAATAACTGGCAAAGCGGTGGTACCTACCTAGACGAACTTTGCAGAAAAGTCCTACCACCTAGTAAAATTACATATAGGGGTGCGCTAAAACGGAAGTTGTATCCTGGAAAAATAAACGGTTCCTGAGAGATAGTGCACGCGGGCATAAGCTAGCGTGCTATAAAATGCTAATTTTGTCTTATAGGATAAAACAAACAAAATAGTATGCTGTCCAATCTATAATAATCACGTAAAACTATATTCATTTAGAGTTCCGAGTGATACTGCAATCTGTTATGGGCAGCCGTGACGCTTAACATCAGGCGAACAACTAGCTCGTCACGTCATTCATTTCCATAAAAAAATCTGTACATGGACTATTTTTTGAAAATTTTGATTGTATTCCACTTCTTTATCGATACAGAAGAGTGTGAAGAAGTGGAAACTATTTTTTTGAATGTTTTAGCTGTCTGTCTGTCTGTCTGTCCCTTTGTACACGCGGCACGCTGGAACTACTGAACGGGTTTCGCTGAAATTTGGTATGTTTATAGCTAATTTTTCAGAATAACGTTTAGGATACTTTTTGTTTTCTAAAACTGCCAAGTGCGGGTTGCACGAAGAAACGTGTAATGTATTTTTTATGCAAGAATTTTTTTGTTTGTACTCGTCCTGCCGAAGGGAAGATGGAAGAAGGAATGGCCGGCGGAGGAAGGCAGGCTTCGCCGGCCTCTCTTCTATTGCCGTCCTATTCATTCATCCTTTTCCCCTTTCCCTTCCCTCTTACCCATCAATCAACCCGTGCGAAGCAAACAACCTACGCGTTCTACATGAAATTTTAAATGTTTCAGCAACAAATGCAATTAAAGAGCGCCTATAAAGCCGGCCTGACTGCGGCTGAACAGGAAGAAAGGTTACTGCGGGCTGCACTTTCACGGATTTACGAGATTCGCACAATAAAGAATGAAAGGCGGATTCAGGTGAAGTTATTATACTTTTAAAAACAATTTCACCAATATGGCGGGTTGATTTAATTTTGCACAAAGGCTGACACTACAAAACCAATATGCTTTTTACTGCTTATTTTTTAATCATTCCTTTTTAGGGTTCCGTACTCAAAGGGTAAAACGGACCCTATTACCCCCATTAAGACTCCGCTGTCCGTTCGTCTGTCTGTCTGTCACCAGGCTGTATCATGAACCGTGATGGTTAGATAGTTGAAATTTTCTCAGATGATGTATTTCTGTTGCCGTTATAACAACAAATTAATACTAAAAAACAGAATAAAATAAATATTTAAGGGTGCTCCCATACAACAAACATGATATTTTTTTGCTCGATTTTATAGGTAATGGTACGGAACCCTTCGTGCGCGAGTCCGACTCGCACTTGGCCGGTTTTTAATTTAAATTCCTCTTACATTTTAATTTATTACTTTGTTGTGTTCCTCACACCTATTGAATGCTTGTTTTCCCCAATTCGCAACCCGTCGAAAACGTTTCCGATTTGAATTCAACACTCTGTCTCCTTCATGTAGATGAAAGAGACGGAGAGCGTAAATTTAGAATCGAAACTTTTTCGATGGGTTGGGAATCGGGATGCTGGTGTCCGTATGAACGACATTGTTTAGATTTTAAAAAACTTAAGTTCATAGTAAAAACGTGTGTCATGAAATCATCTCAGGCCCGTCACGCCGGCAACAAGGAGACGATCGGTTGCGGAGCCCTGATGAAAATGTTGCTTAGTGCGGCGCAGACTTTACCGCTACACGTGGGGCGAGTGGGGGAGCGAGCTCCGCAGCTGTGCGGCGCCGTGCCGGCCGACCCGGGCCACGCGGCGCGCCCGGGGGACGCCGTGGCCGCGCTCGTCCGCGTCTCCGAGAAGGAGGAGAACTGGATCCTGGCTGAGGTTGGTTACTGTGTCTCTGCACGAGGCGAGACTTTGGTTTCGGGGGGGGGGGGGTGATCACTTGGTGATCATGTAACTTTGATTGCAATGCTACAGGCGAAATTTCATTCCTATTTTGAAAATTTCAACAGTAACTGTGCATAACATAATCTGCGTATTGAAACTGTCAAATCCATACTTTGTGTTTTTATTGGTTGCAATGGAGTTACATGATCACCTAGCAGCTCTTTCTGATGTCGTAGGAAACGGTGACGGTGAAACGGGTCAGGATTGATGTTCAGAACGATATCTATAAGTTTTTTGACCTTTAAAATTTAGAAGAATCAAGGTTCAAAAAAAAACATGTCTTTCGCTAACACAATTTAATTTTACACTAAACTTAATTCGACAGCTCTAAACTTATTGCGGTCCCTGTCATTTTGAATGAATATGAAAGGGACCGCATAATTTTTGGAGTTTTCAAATTGTTTAGTTTAAGAATTTGCATCAGTAGCAGTATTTCGTAAATTAAAAATGCGATTATGCGAATGCCAAAAGGACCTACCCTGTGTAATGCCTTCAAACTGCATAGGTTACGCGTCTGCGCCATATTTATACAATACTACTGCTTAATGTTACAGGTAGTGAGCTGGTTGCCAGCGCAAGGCAAGTACGAAGTTGACGACATAGACGAGGAACAAAAGAACAGGCACGTGCTAAGCAAACGTCGTGTCGTCCCGCTCCCACTAATGCGGGCCGACCCGAGGACCGACGAGCACGCACTATTTCCAAAGGGCGCCGTCGTTATGGCGCTCTATCCGCAGACAACTTGCTTCTATCGAGCGGTTGTCAATAGACTGCCGGCCAGCGCGGCTGATCCGTATGAAGTTCTGTTTGAGGTTAGTGGATTTACTAAAACTATTATTCCGGTTGAATATTGATTTACCGGCCGTGGTCTCGGTGTAAAGCCCTATTCAAACCGGCGCGTTATTCGTACCGCTGTGGGTAGCGGTATACCGCGCGGGATTCCGCCCGGGCATTTTGAAACTTCATAAAGTTGCGCTGTAGCCGCGGAACTTCAATACAAAGTAACGCGCGGTATTAACCGCTACCCACAGCGGTACGAATAGGGTTTTAGAATAGGACCACCCCATCTCTTGCCGTGAATGCCGTAAGAACTGGCTGTGGGAATATACAGGCAATGGCAGCAGCATTCTCAGTCTGCGATTTCCAAGACGCAGGCGTCTTGGAAGTCAAGCGTTGTGATTATGCCACAATTCACTGCCTCTGTGGTGTGGTGGTTGAGCAGGTCGGCTCATAACCCGGAGGCGGCGGGTTCGATTCCCGCGACAAGACAAGTATTTGTGCACGTGAAAAAAAGCGCACATACTTGTTCTGTGTCTGGGTCTTGTATGAGTATGGTCCTCGTAGTTCCTGGCTCCCTTGATACAGGGAATCCTAGTTAGGGTTCAGGATCTGTGTATTGTGATTGTTGGGCGTTATTTATTTATGCCACCCCCATAAAGCCAGCAACCGCTCAAAATGACGCTCTATAGGGGAGGCCTATATTCAGCAGTGGATATCTTCAGGCTAATGATGATGGCAATGATCGCTTTGTTGCCAGGTTTGCTGTTTTGTTTTGTCACACCACATCAACAGCCTGAAGATGTCTACAGCTAAACATAGGGCTCCCCCATAAAACGTAATTTTGGACTGCCATAATCACCACGCTTGGCCGGGGGCTTGGTGATCTCAGATTTTAATCTGCCAAGGATTATAAGACTGAGGAGAATACTGCTGCCCATTCCATTCCTTGGATATTCTCTTAGCCGGCTCTTACGGCACCCACGGGAAGAGATGGGGTGGTCCTGTTAGCACACAGGGATCACACAGTATTTTTAATGGATACTATAATAATTTGCTCCTGCCAATCATAATTGTTAAGTATGTGTTCTATAATTTTTTTAAACATATTTGTTAATGTTGACCAATCACAGTGAGAAGCTGACGAAGCGTTTTTTATGAATTATGTTTCTACGAAAAATACGCTGGCTGCTTAGTTCGCGCCATGATATATCCAGAACTTAAACAGGCCCGCATTTGACCACTGTCTCACCTGATGGAAAGTGACGACGCGGTCTACGATGGTACATACTTGCCTAGAAGATACCTATTCACTCGCGGCTAAAATAAATAAATAAACAAACTAAAATAAATCTTAATGAAGTAGTGTAACAAAGGGTACGGTCTTATCACATTTCACCTTTAAACAATGTTGTAACCACAGATAATATAATACTATGTTGTAACACTGTGTTTGTCGCTAGGACTCGTCGTACGCGGACGGTTATTCCCCGGCGGAGCGCGTGGCGCAGCGGTATGTGATCGCGATCAAAGAAGGCAAGGGCCGCGCCACCTGACACGCTGAATACGACCGACACTCCTCGCCAGACTCTCTCGTGTAATGTACACATAACACTTTAACGGTCTTCAAACAAAGGCTGAAATTGTTCTTGGAGTCCCAATGTTTTATTCCAATGAAGTTTAGTGATGTGTTGGCTCATATGTGTTACCCCGACTTGTGGGGCTTCTCTACCCACATGTGATACCCAGGAATGTCAGTGTTAAATACTGTAGCCCTCTGGCTCGTACTGATAAACATCGTGTAGCGGAAAAATAGTTTTGTGTTTTGTTTTTATCTAAGATTTGTAATAGGCAAAGGTAACACCACAGACACTGTGTAGTTAGATGTCTGTGGGTAAACCACGTAGTTATTCTACTGTTCTGCAGTATTTATTAGTAAAGGGTAAATTAAAAGTCGACGAAAATTTGCCGATCTACCGAACGGCTAAAACTTAGCTGTTCATGTCCACAAGGCGCGCATGTACAGTCATTTATGACCTTTTTAAAATTTGGAAAAATGTATTGTATGGGTGTTGCTTAGCCTCCTCAACTTTGCAGTTTTGTTGGCATCACTGTACATACATAGAAATTGGTAAAAAAAACACTCGCGTCTTTAGCATCTGTTTTTGTATAGTAGAACTGCTGAAAAGCCTTACGATCAGACTGCCTACAGCATGTCTGCGGAGTGAATCTCTGGATACTTTTAATGGTACTAATGATACAAAGTTGGGTCACTTGTACCGTCAACGGCACAGGTCAATGGTACTATTCGCTGTATGTGCGGTATTTTGGAGCGGTGTATGATATATCATCATAAGTCCGCACAATAACACGTACGTGCCGACATATCTTAAGGTCACCTTAAGGTGCTCCTTCATTTGGAGCATTCGCCTGTAATGTAACGTTACAGAGTCGAGCATTACATCACTGAGGGAGAACCGAGCATTGCAGTGCGCGAACTGTAATGTTACAGATTCGAGCATTACGTTGGTGAGGAAAAACAATTTTAAGTTTTAAATTTGGGTCGGTTGATTCTTTGTTAATATCCGAACCGCCTGTTTAGTCTGTTTTGAAATAATTCATGGCACCGATATCATTTCGTATTGTAATGTAATGCAAAATAAAATCGAATCTGAAATGTACATTACAGGCGAATGTTCGTCATGTCGGGAGGCAATATTGTAATGTAATGCTCAAAATAGAATCTGAAACGTTACATTACAGGCGAATGCCCCAAGTGAGGGAGCACCTATGATGCTATGCTAGTGTTACTTTGATAAAGAACTGAAATTAGTAACATTTACATTTTATAGTATTGTAAGTAAATATTTTAAATGCATTTGCATCTTTGTCACGTGTTCAACTATGTAGATCACTACGAATAAAACAATTTTAGATAAGAGTACAATCTTTTATTTCTATCCTACAAGTAAAACTACAATACATGATACATTGGTTACGTCCGAAATATACAATCATTAATTTTGATTACAAGTTAAAACAAATTGATTTTAAACTTTTCTGTGATCACTTATTAACTAGGAAATGTAAAAATAATGGAAGCAATGGATTTAGGCTTATTTGCCTGAATCTGTGATATCAATCGAAGCAAATAAAATAAAATCCTGCATTTATAAGGAACTAATTTTTAGGTAACAAAATACCTAATGGTATACATATTACTATGTATGAATAGTGAAATTAGATATTGGTCATAGAAACAAAATTGTGAGTAGACACAGTGCTAAATGGATTACAACATATATATACTTACAAATAAATAAAACTCTTCGTTTGGCTCTCGTGGTCATGGACCCACAATACTTGAACCAATTCATTCGACACAGCCTTCGGAGACTTGTTTATAATATAACTTAACATTATGTTACCAATGAGCAACTTTCAAGGTATGGCATATCAATACTATACATTCGACATAAATAAAGGAAATGAGATCAATATGCTTTTTTACTGAGTACAACTCGAGGGGCTATTCGCACGGTACACTCGATAGCTCATAGCACCGATTGATAAATAATTATTTTGGAACCAGTCCCATCTTTAACTTCAACTTTGTAGCCAATTACGTAAAATTTTTCGATAAAATCGTCAAGGGTTTTTTTCATTATACCGGAAAGAAATGGCTAGAGAGCTATAAGCATTTTTGGTACAATATGAAATGACTAAGATTGTTAATCCATTAGACTCGAGTGTTCCATATTAACTTGCGTGTTTATAGCGAATCTGGAAAGAAGAAAACAACCCTATTAGCACATTGTATTATCTTCAGATTTTTCAATGGTGAAGGACTTGCGAATATTGCCGTTGGTCTCTACCGAGCTATACAGAATAGGCAGGAATCACATCACATATACATCAACAACCAGAAAGCGTCCGCTGCTGAACACAGGCTTCCCCCGTAAAGCGCCACTGGATGCTTATCAGACATAATCACCACGGTTGGTAGGCGTATTGATGATCGCAGATTTTAATGTACCGAAGGAGAATGCTGCTGAGTGCTGGATATTCCCTTAGCCGGCTCTTACGGCACCCACGGGAACAGAAAGGGACTATTCTTGCGCCAGGACCACACTGCTTCTGGGCAGGAATGCCTGAGCCGAAAACCCTTGCGTCTTGCGCTTGCGACTGTAGCGCCGGGAGAGAGCTTCACTAGTGTGTTACCTATTAGCCAGTCACCAAACAACACATCAGCACCGCACAAGAGACAATTAGAATTTTCTTTCTACAGAAACTAGTCCTTTAGGTCTTTGAAAATGTTTTTTTTTATTTTTTTCAAAACCTGTGTATTTTTGAATTTTAATGTGTAATAAGGGTTAGATTAACTTGTCGCAAATATTCAAGATCTTAATCATAACAACAGCTTTTCACACACACACACACACAATTTCTTAAATTTCTTGTCTCATTTTCAAACTGTCATTGTTGGTCTTGAACATCATTCTCAGCGGACACAGTATAGTGTGACCAGCAGGGTTAGCATGGACGGTAGACAAAATTGTCTTTCCCCGTTTTACGTCACTTTCTTCATACTTGCTTGGAGTAAAACAGGGGAAAGACAGTTTTATCTACCGGCCGTGCTAAACCTGCTGTGGCATTCGGTATACGTACCCAGGCTACATGGCCTGTCGATCACTGACCACGCCCATGAGCTTGCGAGCGACGGTGGCGCCGGGAGCAAGCCGCGCGCGTTTCATCACCAGCTCGCGGTCGTCCGCGCCGCGCTTCCCGCCCACTTCGCACGATACCAGCGAGTTTATCGCGTGCAGATCCTGACACACATTGTAAGTAGGTTATATTTATCATCAACCCGCATTTAGCTCAGATGTCGATCGGTGCACAAGGCGAGATCTCATTCATAACACGACCATTTTGTGAATGAAACGCGAGGGAGAAGGGTGGAGAAATGGTCAGTTACAACTGCAGGTATGTATCATCATCGTCAGCCTGAACCTTCTCCATAAAACGCCACTTAGGACGCTTATTATAGAGGGGCTGCCATAATCACCACGCTTCGCAAGCGTCTTGGTGATCGCAGAAAATTTTAATCTGACGGGGAAAATGTTACTACACCTGCACATTCCTGTATAGAAATACTAGTCAAAAACAGACTGTTTCTAAAACATAAGTAAGCGCAGTTCAGCTCACACAGCGCGACAAGCGTATCTTAAAAAGTATCTTTCGTAAAACAGAAGACGCAGCGGAGGCAGGTCCTCACTGTACCATCACGCGGCTTCACGTACAGCTGGTGGCGCTCCGACACGCGCTGTTACCTTGGCGGGACTGCGACTGAACCGGTACGTGAGGTGGTGCTGCGCGGGCGGCGGGGAAGTCAGCGGCTTCACGTACAGCTGGTGGCGCTCCGACACGCGCTGTCCGGCCGGGGAACATGCCGCCGAGCCGCGCCCGGCCGGTAGCGGTGATAGGCTGCACTCCTGCAGGTTAAAATGATATCGCATAGTTAGCACGACATCATAACAAAGGACCTAGCTTTGTGCCATTTTTTTACTTTCAGGTTATTTATATACAATGAAATGCGTCACATTACACATAATACAACAGCCGGAACACGTCCACTGCTGAACACAGGCCTTCCTCATATGACGCCACTTTAGACACCTACCATGGGAAGGAAATGGGGGCTTGCAATAATCACCACGCTTGGCTGACCAGGTACCATATATTACTAGACATTGTATATAAGTGTCCTCCACCCCTTCCTTATTGCGCGCGGAAACATGAAAAAAAATCGGAATGTTTGAACGCTTTTATGCTCTTTTACTTTTTAATTTCGATTTATATTCATTTTGTTATTATGTAACTTCTAATCTTGCTTTTATGACATGTAGCCTAGGTCCACTTCTTAAATTGTCCATTTCCAAAATTGCCCTTTCCCTAATTTGTCCCTACAACGTCTGTTTTCTAGATTGTCATCCTTCAAATGCTAATTCGTCCACTTCCTAAAGTGTCCATTACCCATTCGTCTATTTGTTATTACTTACATCTTTATGTTTCCCGGTGAAACGCAACGCGAACGTTTGCATACATTGAACGTACACTTTATTGTAGAAGTTGATCAAGTCTCCTCTCTCTGCTGGACCTGAAACACAAGATATCAGAGTTTGGAGTAAATCAATTATTTCTTCCACTACCTACAATTTAACAAATATAATATGTGCACTCACTCTTACAACTGTGTAGGTAAAAAACCGTGAGGAAAGTGGCATGTTCATGAATCACAAAAAATTAAGAACATGTGTCCATCCACCAACCCGCATTTGGCCAGCGTGGTGGAATATGGCCTTATTTTTATTGCATAAACTAATAATGTTCCTCAAAATATAAACAGTCGTGAAAACAAAAAATAAATATCTCGAAAAATTACAAGGTTACAAGCATTTTAAAATACAGGAATAGAAAGAGACAGCTCAAACATGCAGTGACGTCAGTCTTGGTCCTTGATAGTACCTCATTACTAAGCTGTGGTAGCTTTACATACAATCTGTCATGTGACGTCACAACGTGTGTTTCCGTAATAACTGTGGGGAAACTCCACACGACCTCTGTTTTGCGAGAAAGGGACAGGTGATCCCTCCAGAAACTTTAAAAGCTTATTACTCCGTGATTAATTTACCGATATTACTTAATTTTCAATTATTGCAATAGAAAAGAGAGAGAAGGCACTTGTCCTAGTAGTAGGAACGTATTGGGCTTATGACGACGACAATGACGTATATAAAAAATGTACTTAATGCGTGTTTGTTAGTCAACATATCATAAATAAGGTATATTAAGTTTTCCGATTTCTTGACTTGTAAAGTGCTAAAATTAGCATCCTTGCAATAAGTTTTTTGAGTTTGTGGGGGGCGTTCTAGCCAAAAGAGCTCAACCGATTTTGCAAGTAGATTGCTTACTACCCAAATCAACATAGCGCACTTTTAATCTAGTAAAGTTTTCACTCGGCAAAACCGGTAAATTGGAGATGAAACAGCAAACCAACTCTATTATACGGATAAGGATGTTGTTTTTTTTAAATCATTTTTAATAGGCATTTGACCACTGTCTCACCTGATGATAAGTGATGACGCGGCTACGGTGGTGCACGTGAAAATAATAAGATGGGTTCTAGCAGGTACTCACTGTCTTCAGAATTTTGATTGATCAATACTGATCTGTAGACATGATTGTCCGCCAGAGGCCGCTGCCTGTAGCATCGCATGATTTCTGTAAACGTTCTCTCTACTTGATGACTTGGATTGTGTGATACCTGGAAAAGAAATCCAATATAAGCCTAGCTTTTTTAACTGTAGCCTAATTTTTTAGCTCTTAGGAGCTGTCAAATTTTAGACAGATGTCAGTGTTTTCTTTTATTTTAACTTTGCTCATTCCAAACTTAATAGACAGAAACAAAGTACAAGCATATGTTTCCCCGTTACCACAGATAATATAATACTATACTAGTACCCTTTACACAATGTTTAAAAGACGTAAAGGTCTAAAAATACCGTTAAGTGCGTGTAGGACACAGCTAAGGGTCCATAACGTACCAAAATAATATGTTATTACATGGGTAGAGCTTTTACCATACCAAGTAGAAACACGAATAATAAAATGAGCCCGCGTCATAGAAACAGTCATGCAAACTCAAGTTATAGGTTTTAATGGCGCGTGAAGTACCAATAAATACGACGAAAAATAAAACTTGCAGTCATATTTTTTTTTTTGCATTTAGTTATAAATTATTTTTTAACAGGATTGTGCGACCAAAACCATCTAATTTGGTAACACTTTCAACTAATTTAATAAATCGGCCGAATTTCCTGAAAAAAGTTCTTGACTGACAGTGAACAGCAAAGATCTTTGTAAGGCAATTTTGAAATATTGAACACTGAAAAAAAATGTCAGACTCACTTTGCATATAACATAAACGGAGCACATGAGTATTTGATCCAAATGCCGGTCTTTCATCAGCTGCGTTTGGTTTATGATGGAATATTCTAGACACGTCCAAATCTTCCGTTTCAGCTCCTGGTCCTCCGTTAGCTTTAAGCGAGTGCAAAGGTCGTTCATTCGCACTACTGCTAAACTGTAAAACTGAGAACAAAAATAATTTGCATTAGAGGCACCAAATTGATCTATAGAGGGAGAGAAGACCATAATCTACCATTTGATAATGATCTTGTGGAAGTTTAGGGCATGAGACGAATCTCAGTAACTTTTTACCCCCGGTTTCTCACACGTTTGTTAAAGTTAAACTCATGCCAACTTAAAAATACTGAACGCTCATTGGCTGCCTGTTGATGATCGGATGTCTTCAACCAATGAGCGTACAGTATTTGGTATGTAACTTAACATGAGTTTGACAAACGCACGAGAAATCGGGGGTTGTTAGAAACCTAAAAATATGTGATCGTTTTTTAAGTACACGTTTTTGTACAGATCAATATGATTACAATAATGTCGATTAACATTATAAGAATTGTCGTTAAGCCAAGTCAGAAGCTTTTAGACAGCCTAGAAATGTTGTCACCATGAGCTGATCACTTGCCCACAAGTGAAGAAGATATATAACATCCAATGTATACCTTTCTAAAGAAGAGTATCAGCGAATTATTCGCTTTTTTCGGGGTCGTCGGTCCAGAGGCGTTGGCGCTGTCACCGTTGGACGAGTTTTGTGACGGGTTTGGTGATGATGTGTTTGATTCTGCTTTCACATTGTTTGTTGATACTGAAATAAATAATAATAAGTAATAAATGAATGAATGAATAATAATAACAAACTTTTATTTTATTTATTTATTTATATATTCGGTACACAAAACAGAACACTTTCAATTTTTAAAGTAAAAATAATTATGGTACAAGTTTCAAACCAGAAAATGTATCTAAACATGTATACACAACATGACAAAATTACAAGCATTCCTATTAATTGAGAGAACCTTTTTAAACTAAAAAAGCGGGTAGATCAATCACCGCCGCAATAATTAGTAAACTAATATTGAAGCGGTCATCCATCCACCAACAGAACACACACAAAATCAAATAATTTAAAGTAATTTAAAGTTCTGAGAAAATGACAAGTCACACACAAGTGTGACTCGGCATCCACTCAGAAGAGAGGATTGCCAAGACATCCTTTTTAAATTTCATAAAGTTCTGATTGAAAATGTCAATGTTTTTATTGTGTTTGGATAGAAGATCGTTGTATTGGCGACACATTATTTCAGGTTGTTCACCCATAGAGTTAGTACCTTAAAACTTATAGCTACCTGCATGTAAATTTTAGAGAAATTATTAATAAAACATGGGCAAACGCGACCCTGTTTGAAATATTAACAATATCCTTACGAAAAAGGGATTAAACCGATATCAATCGCCTAATTTCTGTCTATCTCTGAAGATCTTCCATCAAATGCTCACCAAATTTACATTGGGGGCAAGGTTCTTCTAAAAAATCGCGTAAATCGGTCCTAAAAATTTAGGAGCGATCGGTGAACATATGTGATAAAAATATACATATCGAACATTATAACCTCTATTTTTGAAGTCGGTTAAACATATAACATGTTAATGGAGATGCAACTTACCTAATAGAGACTGTCCGGGTTTGATAGGGTCTTTGAAAAGCTGTTTCTTTGCCTGATCCGCCATTGGTGTGATAAATCTGTCAAAACCTGATACAGGAGATTGAAGGCCACCTGAAAGAAGTATTATGTAAATATTTAAAACAAATTACAAAATAAAGAGTAATCTAGTTAGCAACAGGGATAATCAAAATAAAAAAAATAAAACTTTTTATTCCCACATACCACCCAAATTTTATTGTCAAAGTGGTAGTATAACCAATTTTCTCAACCCCACTGCCATTTTATACATATTTTTTTGTAAAAAAAAAGAGATGCTTTTTTTCGCTATTTTTTAAAAAAAAGCGCCTCTATATAACAAAATTTACAAGCTTAGTAAAGACCACAGAGCTCTAGAAGCAGATCCCTACTATGCCTAACTCTACTACGATATAAAAGTCAAGTTTTCTGTGTACGCGGCTTTCACGGCAAAACGTAAAATTTTGTAAGGCATCGGTATCTTTATGTTTGGATTACACTTTGCACACATCAGCAGCCGGAATAAACTGCATGGATGTTGCTTAAACTACAGAAATAAACAAACACTACTTTTCCTGAAAAGTTAAGGTTTCCTGCGGGGCACCCTTATAAAATGAATAAAGATGTCAAATATATGTAAACATACTGTGAATCCTGCGCAGCGGCGACTCGTGTACGTAAACGTCAGCAGACGCAGGCACCGGCGTCTTACTCAGTTGTTCCCATAAGGGGCTGTCCGATGTCCATACTAACGATTCTAGTACTTCTTCTTCCACCTGTAAAATAATAATATTTATTTATTAATTTACATTACTACAATAACAATATGTACAACAATTGATTTTTAATCCATAGGCATTGGCCTGTTAGCTCAGTTGGTAGTAGCTCTGCCTTCTAAACTATAGGTTGTGGGTTCGATTCCCACTCAGGACAAACATTTGTGTGATGAACATAGATGTTTGTTCTGTGTCTGGGTGTTACATTGTATTCTATGTATGTATTTACAAACAAAAAAGTATGCAAGTATTCTATCAGTTATGTGGTTCCCATAGTACAAGCTATGCTTAGTTTGGGGCTAGATGGCGCTGTGTGAAATGTCCGCACATATTTATGTATTTATTTATATATTAATTTTGTATCCATCGGCTCCCCGCGGTTTTAACCTGATGTTCGGACCGCCTGCGTCATCCAGTTCGTGGTTGCCACTCGAGAACCTTTCTTCCCTATCGGTTGTCAGTTTTATGAGCGATGTGGCCTGTTAACTTGCTAATTCTAAGAGCTACATCAGTCACTTTAATTCTCTTGCGGATCTCCTCCTTTCGGATCTTATCTCGCAGGGAAACACCGATTATTTTACTCACTGCATTCAAATGCTTGATGACATCCCTGCTTAGCTTCTCAACAAGCGCCTGCACAACCAACTCGATGACCTTGTAGAAGTGGAATGCACTCAGGTCGTATATCTGCAGCACTCGAGTGAATTTCATTGAGTGTATGCCGTAAGCGTGAAGGACCACTTCTGTGCAACAAGCGTACACTGCCAGCTGGTATGTCTCTTGAGATAGTAGCATCTGCGGGATAAAATGGATTATGGTATGTAATCTTCTTCTACTGTTGTAGGCAACTGGTCAGCGCTGTCAGAATTGTTAAGCCGCTCAAAGGCTACTAACTTGGTTTAACGATAATCGACATTTCATCTTTTTAGAATATACCGGAAATTCGAAAACTATTATCCTATAGAGCTCATAAAATATCAGATTTTTATATTCAGTATTTCTTAAGTTATTAATAAACAAAATAATGAATTGTGTGGATTTACGAGGTGTTTTATTTTTTTCCTTCTAGCTAAAGCACAGAATACATGATAATACAAGGTAGTGTTAATTTAGTCTCAGTTTGTCCAAATAAAAAATTAACAAATGCATCAATAACAAAATATAAAAAATATTTAATTCAATTATAATTATGTTAACTATTTTTTTTATCCATTCCGCCAAAACAATAAAATCTCACCTGTAATGAAACCTGTGGCTTCTTCCTATGCTCTTCCCGAATGATATGCTCCAACACTTTGTAGTACAAACACGTGATCATATTACACCGGTACGGTGTGCTTTCTATGCCTTGCGTCCCGCTTGCCTCGCGAAGGCTGCGAGCAAACTTATCCATCCACGAGGTGCAAGGCTTGATCAGGCTCTTGTTTACCGTATCCTCGCTGATACCGCTTTCTCTGTAATAGATAACAGGCCTATTTAAACAAAGACAGTGTAAAGCTGGTCCGGAAAAATAGTAGAATTTCTACAAGTGGGCCAAGTATTTATGTTTTCTATTTTCTATGAAACTTAATTTATTTATTTATTATTAACCAGCTGACCCGGCAGACTTCGTACAGGGAAAAAGAAAAGGGCTAGTTTTAGGGGTTTCCCGGCAATTATTCGAATTTTTCTCACCTTTTAAACCTTCCCTAGACCTCCACGAACATTTCAAGACCAAGATTAGATAAATCCGTTCAGCCGTTATCGAGTTTTAGCGAGACTAACGAACAGCAATTTGATTATATATATAGATTAGACGGCCGTAGCTAATTACACCAATCAATTCAAGTACAAGAGCTTAGAGTATTTAAAAAAAATACTGAGTGACTGGTTGAACAAATAAAATAGTAAATACAAATAAAACAACATTATTCCGCTGGTTCAGACAAATAATAGACCATGCATGTCAAACTGAAAGTCATTGATGGGCCGCATGTATAATGGACGGTAGAAGCAGTGGGCCGCAAAACCCAATTTTTTTTACTGTGTCGATTTTAATTTCTGTGACATCTATCTGCAAGCGAATGAGAACACCATCGACGTCGATAGAGAAAAGACACGGAAACAACGAAAAATTATCTCCTTTAAGCCTAAAATGTTGATGAAACTTTTCAAATTCTGCCTGAAGTCTTCTCTTTTTTTTTTTTTTTTTTATGCGATTGAATGACGTGACGAGCTAGTCGTTCACCAGATGTTAAGCGACACGGCCGCCCATAACAGTTGCAGTGTCACTCGGAACTTTAAATACAATAAAGTTTCGCGTGACACTGCACTGCGCACGTCATCCTGAGACATCACACAGTCTAGTAATCAGATTACTAGACTGAGTGATCAGATCATAAAGTCTCATTTGCCCAGTAATTTCACTAGCTACAATGCCCTTCAAACCGGAACACAGTAGTGCTTGCACACTACTGCTTGGCGGCAGAATAACTGGCAAAGCGGTGGTACCTACCTAGACGAACTTTGCAGGAAAGTCCTACCACCTAGTAAAATCTCTTATCGGTATATATACTTGTTATTTGAAATTGGGGCATTTGATGGAGGTTTTCTATTTTCAATTAAAACTCCATACAATACTCAAAAACATGATAACTCATGGTCACGTGTAACAAATAAAAAAATTTAATCCTGAAAATACCGTTAAAACAATGTTTTTTATCGTTACATTTAGTTTTTCAAATTTTTTAGCTTTTGCCGGTGAGTCGAACTCTGACCTAATGTGGTGTCTAATATAAAATAAAAACGTACAACTCTTTGGAAATAACTATATTTCCTTGGTCTGAGGAAATAACTTTAAAAACCGGGGTTAAAATTCTCGATCTCGTACTAGGGGTAGAGAGTCAAACGGGGTGTTAAGTTTGTATGAAGAGTCCGCACTTACATAAACAGCTTCATGAGATGCGGCGAGGGATACGGGCGCGCCTGATGAAGGTATGAGGCGAGCTTCGCGAGGCTGTTCTTGGCTTCCGACACCGGAGTCAGCTCCACGTCGCGGCTGGCGAGGTACTTACGGCCCGTCAGCGGAGTGTCAGGACACGCGCGACCACTCTGGAGTTTAAAATAATATCCTATTCAAAAGGGGTTACAAAAGTCAAAAAATGTATTGCTTAGCGGCTATTTTTAGCACATTTACAAGTCAAAATTAGATTAGGTAATTAAATATATCAAAATTAAATTATTGTAGATACTAAGCATAATTATAGACAAAATTACAAAGTTATTAATGATAATATTATATAGCAAGCCAAAATATTATATTACAATATGTGAGCTTGAAGAAAAAATAATTATTTCCCGCTAGTCCCGCTACAGGTGCAAGCAATCCGGCACAATGCAGAAAAGACTACTCCGATCCGAACCTTCGCTTACACTGACTTCTATCGCCTAGTGTCCATACTGAGAATTATTTGGATATTTGTCATCATGCATATATTTTTTCCAGTTATTTTGATTTAAAATCCAAACTACTAGACCGATTTTGAAGACATTTCTATGGATCCATTATGAAAGCCAAGTTTTCAAATACTTAATAATTTTCCAAATAGGGTTTTAAATGATCGAGTTCTGAGGTAACAAACATTAAACAACACAACCAAATTGACAACCTCTTTTTTTTGAAGTCTGTTAACAAACTGTAGTTGACACTTATAGCGAAGCTCGACTCGGCGTTATTCGCCGATCGGTAAATTTAAGGAACGTTCACAGCTCACAGCAGTCAATACTCGGATGGGTGACCGCTACAAAAGTGGTATGTACAACTGAGCGCTACCGTGCTTTGGACCGCACGTTAAGCCGTCGGTTCCGGCTGTTGGCGTAAGAAAAGAGTCGTTAAGCCAAGTCTTTGGTTGGGCGGCCTAAAAATTCTGACGCCAGCAGCTGATATTTGTGCTATAGAGGATCTTCTAAACAGTTTATTCAATATTGTGTTACACTCACAGGGCCAAAGGATGCTATAACTTCTGCTATTTCATCTCCTGACACTTTATTTCTGGTTCCAATATGTTCGTTCGCATGCTCTCCTGTAACAGAATAATCAATTCACTTTTGCTACCTACAAGACCATAGACTATTTCAAATAGGTAACTATTTAGTTGATGTTGAGTTATTCTGAATGTATGTTATATACCTCCTAAATCCGCAAGGCAATATAATATAGGGTTTAAGCAATATAAATTAGGCATTTCTTTTAATTTCCTGCAAAAATAATGAAATAATCAGATAATTATGACATACAAATGTCAAACATGTGTCAAACTATTTAATCAAACGTCAAACTTCAAAATTAAATTATTTTTAAATAAACATCACATTACCTTACAAAGGTTTTATGCAAAATATTAGACAAAGTATTTACCCAAAAATATCCTTTCATCAAATTCACCAACACTGAGAACATAGGTCTCGTATAGATTGTTCAATGATTTCAGATTTGAGTCGAAATTCTTTACTTCTAACACTCCCAATTGTTCCTTGGCATTGCCTCTTAAAATCTGCAAACATTAAGAATTATACATGTAGGTATATAAGTATGTTTTTTTTTATTGGCTACTGTTTCTGACAAATGTGGCTCAACTTTGCCACTAACCGTGAAAGGATAATGGTCTCTCAATTTCACTAAAAGGAGAGAGTGTGCTCCTTGCGAAAAGGATGCTAAAAAGTATTTTCATAATTGACACTCAGCAGTGTGTATACCATAGCATAAAAGTAACATAGTTTACTAGCTGAGTTGCTGGCCTCTGCTCTGGCTCTTTGACTATCCATATAGTCAAAGCTCTTCACATACATGGACTACAAACAGATTGCAAAGAAAAGTATCATATGTATGTGCTTCTCCAGGGTTTCCACAAATCAATAGTCAATGGGAATTTATTGAAGAATCCACATACAAAAATCGATTTAACTTTTTAATTGTGATTGTGAAAATGTAACAAGGACTCAGGACGCAGGCAGAGCTAATTTCGGAATTATGATATTAGTATGCACAATAGCTAAAAAAATCAGAACTAAGCACTTACACCTTTCTCAAAAAAAGATTTGATTACAGGCCTGAAGCTGTACTCTTTCATAGTGGATGCCTCCACAGTCAATCCATCCTTGATCTCACAGAGTGTTGCAATGATGCATGGCACCTTGTCAGGGACAAAGCTGTCTAATAGCCAGTTCCATGGTAAACCTGAAAAAATACGTGTTGATTTTATCATCTTTGTGATTATGTACACTGTTAAGGCCCTTAGCAGTTTGCTAGACAGTGGGTCAAGTCAACCTTTCTACTACTGCTACTCCTAGATTTTTAATAAGTACAATAATAAAACTAAAATCGGTCACTTAATAAATTTATCAAAAAATAAGTAACTAGTATAATTAACTAGCTGATCCAACAGATCCATCCAAACAATTTATAGTCTTGAGTACATAAAAAGTCCAAAAGAAAAAAGGATGTTTATCTACACTCTATTTTTTTAAATCCAGGAAACACTTCAAATTTTTTCCTGCTTAAATACACAGTACAAAAAAAAAAAAGTTATATTATAATGAACTGAAACATTGTTTGCATGTTTCACACCAAAATGGCTGAACCAATTATAATGAAATTTTGCATAGACTTTTTTTTTTTTAATTTGATTGAATGACGTGACGAGCAAGTCGTTCACCTGATGTTAAGTGACACGGCCGCCCATAACAGTTGCAGTGTCACCCGGAACTTTAAAACAATAAAGTTTCGCGTGACACTGCACTGCGCACGTCATCCTGAGACATCACCCAGTGTAGTAATCAGATTACTAGACTGAGTGATCAGATCATAAAGTCTCATTTGCCCAGTAATTTCACTAGCTACAATGCCCTTCAAACGGGAACACAGTAGTACTTGCACACTACTGCTTGGCGGCAGAATAACTGGCAAGGCGGTGGTACCTACCTAGACGAACTTTGCAGAAAAGTCCTACCACCTTGTCCACACCTATGCAATATGCAGCACAAAACTAGCACATAGGGGCCACAAATCATTATGATAGGGGTAGTCCAAAAGGGGAACTTGGACAAGACCAATTTGTGCTCTTTTCTTTAAATGATAAAGTCCATGCACCTATATCTTCCTGGTAAATCGGCTAATTACCGCACTTGGTGCTGGACTTCCTGCACCTATTGGGGCCGCGCGCCCCCTGCGCCCCCCGCCTGTATCCGCACCTGCCCTTTCGGGTAGACAGGCAACTTGGCCACTTAAGACTCACCTTTAAAAGACTTATTGATCAAATCTTTCCTTTTGTCCATAAAAGCGTTTGCATACACAAAGTCCAGACAAGATAACAAGACATGATACATGTCTACAAGATCATCTGCGGAGTTGTGGAACTCTCCTTTTACACATACATATAAACACCATGTGAACTCATATAATGCATTTGTGCTGCATGGGTGGAACCTGGAAGCACTTATAAGGTTTTTATAACTACCATGGGTCAAAGAACTATCTAAAAGAAAGAAATAAAATACATTTATTTGTGACATAACACACAGCATTACATTACGTATTACAATATGTAACCATACATTATACCTACCTAATAATAGGTATTATAAGGAGAAATGTGATATACATATTTAGGTACCTATCTCCAGACATAAGGAGTAAGAAGTGTAATGTTGCCTCTATACCTCTAGTTCCTTCCTTCCTCTCGTGTAGGCAAGTGGCCAGCCCTAGTGTCAGAATTTTTAGGCCGCCCAAAGGCTTTCGACTTGGCTTAACAACTATTGTCTTACGACACCCGACAGCCAGGTTAAGTTAAGTAAGTACCTCTAGTTAAGTACTCTAGAAGCCAATAGCAAGTATTTTATTAGTTATGCATAAGCATAGTATCAAGGGCTAGTAAAGTATTTTTAACTTACATTACCTGTTATGTGGTAAAGTTATTATATTTGATTGCTTGTATGTTTGTAGTGTATTATAGAAATAGATTAAACAAAGGTAGGGTTAAGTGTTAAAACTATTTTAAAATCATGATACCATGTATCTGAAGCCTCAGTTTGTTTATAAAGAAGAAAACAGCTTACTTTTGCCTTCTCTTATTGCCTGATGTTTTTAAAGGTTCAGTCAGCTCAGCAAATAAATCTTTGAAAATTGGCTGGAACTTTCTATACAATATTGTGGATACAGCAAACTTCTGCTCTAAATGTGATATTCTTTCTCTGAAGTCTATTGACATTGAGGTCATCTCCATCCAATGCTTTATTTTTGTGAAAAACTGTATTAAGCTGTAAATAATTGCAGTGTTAGTTAAGATCATTTTGTTTCAGCAGTATATCTAAATTATGTAGTTATTATTATAGTACCTAGTACTTACTATATAGTATAGAGTTAGTTGATCCTATTAGGTACTATTGTTGGAACTATTTATTCTAGGTCTAGGTCTCTCAACCAGCACTACCAACCACTGCATACAATACAAAAATTAATGTGAAGTAAAAGCTAATATAGAATCTATAAAGTATTTTCCATCTGTTTATAGGTACAGTAAATGTATGAATTGTATTTTCAAAATCAAATGTGGAAATATATATTTCACTCTAGTTTACTTGTGAGTTTACTTATTGAATAGGTAAGTACCTGATATTACAAAGCCTCAGCAGTTTTGTGAGACTGACACAGTTGCCTTCCACAGCTTTTCCTGGCTGCACTGTGGGTGTGCTGGAGGTGCGGCAAGCTACATACAATGCACATGCCATCCAGTGCATTGCATCACCCTGAAATAATCATGGTATGTGATCTCAGTGCATAATTATTTGTGCATGGCGATAAAATGTGGTGCTATGTACCGCTGAAACTAGCAGATGAGCTTCGAGAAGTTCGATGTAAGTACCTACTGCTAAGCAAGGAAGTGTTTATCATAGCCAGTACCAATAGTATGAAAGTAATGTGTACCTACCTATCGGAGATATCAACATAATTGAATTAAAAACAATAAGATGTTAGCAATTATCTCAATTACTAAAAGTTTGGAGTACTTACGTCCAGCGTAAAATTCCCTTTTATATCCAAAAATGATTCAATGGATTTTTTAGCAGCAGCAGGGTCTACGTCCAATGTCGAACATAAGCTATCCATTTTTGAAGTCCAATATTCTTCACTATCCTCGTTTGTAGACATGTTGGAAAACTGATTTTCTGATTGTTTCCTTTAACATTCAAGTAAAACACAAAAATAAACAACACTTTCGCAGTACAAAGTTACCCCGATTTTGAGGATTTGACAGGTTCTTGGCGGGAACGGGAAACCTCCCACGCACGTAGTGGTCGCTTATTTGTCACTGTCAATCAAAGATTTTTGACAACCACTATAAAACACAGATTAAAGAAACACTCTTTGATAAAACTTACAAACATACATTTAAAAAAAAAGTTTAAGAGTTTTGGCGGGAACGTGAAAAAGTTCACGTCGTTGCATTGTATTATTTCACAAAACTTATGCTTTTTCTAGTGTTAATGTTTAAAATTAGTGGCATTTTACGCATTAAGTGCTGAATAACGAGTATAAGTGTTGGCAAGTGATATAATGTAGTGAAACGTGGTTTTTCGTGTTGCTTCCAAAATTCCATAGAAGCCGCTAGTAAAGTTGTCACTACTTTACTAGGACATGACTTAAACTGGATTATGACTACCTGACTTAGACTGGACTATGACTACCCTGACTGACTGTGACTAAGACTTGACTTTACATGAAATATTTCATAATACGATGAAAAACTACAATACTTGACACTGGCTAAATACACTATGTGTGGAGCCAAAATATATGAAAAAAAAAAAGTTGGTAGGGATGTCACACTAAAACCATAGTGCAGTTTTAGGGTAAAATTTACTCGTTGGGGATATTTTGGGGATCTAAAATATTTTTTTCTTTCATGTTTATGTAATTAACCAGTTGCTAATATTTTACCTGAACTAGTGTAATAGGTACTGTTTAAGGAGCTATATCTTGTCCCTGAATCTTAGATATTTTATGTAAACAAAGGGGATAACAGTGCAAAAAATATCTTTTATAAGGGTTGATTACTATATTTGACCAAAAAAATATTAAATATTATTTGTCTAGTCATAATCTGCTTAATTATAAAATAAAAATCGTTTTGTACTATCTATCTTAACGTTATATCTGATATATAAAATTTTATGATAATGAAATTGATTTTTGGGAGAAAATATTTTAATAGACTGGTAAGACTGTAGAGGATCTAAACATTTTTTCGTTTTCGTTTTGGGATTTATATGATGGTATCATACCATTACATGCCATATTTTCTTCAAAGACACATGGTGCTACTTTCGTGCACTTTTCGAGATATGATGAAAAGTATGTAAAATATAAAAAAAACAGGTCAAACTAAATATCTTTTGATCAAATATGAATAAATCTCTCGATTTAAAATTACAGAATGATTGTCAGAATAATTTATAAGGTTTCTGGTTGGTTAAAAAACATAAGTAATGTATGTTAATGTTTTATTTACGTCTTCCTAAAATTATACCTTTTGAACTTTGGAATTGCAAAATCCTACTTCATATCCTACTAATATTGTGTATGCAAAGTTATGCTTGTTAATCAGTAAGATTGATACTCTTTAAATCCATTTAATAAAAATATTTTTCAGAAGTAAAAAATGTTTTGAGCAACTGGTATGTCACTTTGACAGTGACTTTTCGTGACATTACTTTATTTACATAAAATATCTAAGATTCAGGAATGGAATATTGTAAGACATTTATTTTTTTAGTTAATGTCATTGTAAAGTATTTCTGAAGTTATTGCAGTTATTTAGATGGCTTATAGCTTTACTTCAGAATACCACCATTTGAGTTGGAGGTTCATATTTTTTGTTGCAGAATGGTCTTAATATATGAAGTCTTCGTGTGAAGTTTTAAGTTGCGGAAACAAGCCCTTTTCGATAAATACATTTTTGAAAATTCGATATTTCACCTGTGCAGAGTCAGAGTTACTTCAAGTCGAGAGTGAACAGGTATCTTCTAGGCGATTATGCACCATCTTAGACTGCGTCATCACTTTCCTTCAGGTAAGACAGCTATCAACAATAAAAAAAGTTGATCATGATATGTTAGAAGACTAGGGCGGGAGCGAAGTGAAGCGAGCTCCCACCTTTGCATTCGCTGTTTTTTTTTGGACAAATGCTGCATAACTTCATCTATTATTTGATTTATATAATGTGTTTGGCGTACCAACTAGAATAACTTCACATTCCGCCACCTGTATTGACAATATATTTACAACTTGTGAAATTGTTTCTAAATCAATGTTTAATAGCTTGAGTTCAGGTCAGTTTATTAGTTTAGCATCGGAGAAGTCATTACATGTGAACAAAACTGGTATAGGGTGTAGGTCTGTCACTGAGCCCAAAATAGATAACTTTCTTGAACGGGTTCTTTCACAACTTACAGCCCGTTGCACAAAACTCTTCATTATCACTTCATTAGCTAATGGCGGCATTAGTGCTAATGAAGTCCTTAAACTAATGACGTTGCACAAAAGTTCTGTGACCAATATTAGGTTTTCTTAAAGCTCCATTAGATAATGACGACATTAAATAATGAACGAATGAAATGAGTGAACATTTTGTGATTTGGTATTGCGCTTTTACCAGTTTACCACTGATTTTGCATATAAACATAACGCACATTATGCCATTATCGTCATTTCCCGTGTCAAATTGAATAAAGTAAAAATCTATACACATGATAAAACTGTAATTGGGCTAAATCTGTACATTGAATATTATTTGAAAATATTGATTGCATTACACTTCTTTATCGATATAGTAGTGGAACCAGTTTTTTTGTCTGTTCGTCTGTTTGCCTGTCCCTTTGAACACGCATCACGCTGGAACTACTTTGGTATGGTTAGAATAACATATAAGAAACATTTCGTTTTCTAAAACGGCAAAGTGCGGGTTGCACGAAGCAATAAGTATGTAATTTTATGCAAGTATTTTTTGTTTGTACGTATATTTATACTATTGTTATCGACCAGAAGTGGATTTGACTAAAAAAACAATTAATAAATGAAATTAAATTTATATAGCTCTCAAAATAAAAATGACAAACAAAAATTAATGCAGCAAGAATAAGTTATTTAGCACGTCCGCACGCTCCGACCGTCCGAGAAAAAGTGAACGAGCCGATGCGCCTGCTTCACGCTCGAGGCCTCGCCAAGTCTGATGACGCGGCGAATGGCCACGCCCACTTGTTTTGTCCCTGACTTGTTACACGGCCTCTCCTGACGGGCGGCCGTCCTCGTCCGCAACTCTGGAGGGTTCACAGCTCGAGCCAGCGTCATTTTCAGCCGCCAAGTCATCAGAATTAGCTGTCAACACACACACAAAAGAACATGTTAATTCATTGTTCACTGTAACCCAATGAACAAACTGCCATTCTCTTTTAATAAAAACCAAACATTCATAATTTATCTTCCAAGATGAGATCACACAGTACACACTCATTATCACATTCATTCTGAATTTAGAAAACAACATTCATCCTCTCGAGGGCCCTCATTCACATCAAATCAAACCAGACCAAACCAAACCAAACCGGCATTGACTAGTATACCGTGACAGCATCTGTTTTAGACAACTGTCCTGCCGTGGTAGAGAATCGCACTCGATACCAACGTGAATATGGGAACCCATAGGGAAGCCCATCTGCCGACCGGTAGAGAATCACACTCGATACCGACCTGAATATGGAACCAATCCATCTGCCGTGGTAGAGAATCACACTCAATACCAACGTGATCATGGAAACCCAGAGGGAAACCATCTGCCGACCGGTAGAGAATCACACTCTATACCGTCGTGAATATGAATAAAAATTACCAACCCTTCATTATCTCACAATGACAAATAAAGAGACAAATCAACTCACATTAAAAAAAAATGCAGCACACATCTTAGGGGCCCAATCCCTTGCCCACATTACTATGTATTCAACAGCGGCCTCGGTACTTCTCCATTTAAGCCAGCCACCAGATCCATCATCTATAGTGGACTCCCGGGATAGTATACGACTTCTGTTCGCGTATTTGTCTAGCCTCTGCTGACAGTCTCGCATAAAGTTCTTAGAGCGGTTATAGATGAGTCGATATACCAATGAGCATTTACAGATGAGACAACTGAGCGTAACGTGCTTAGTGCAATTTTAGTCAAAATACTGCTGCTGCTGTTGTTTTACCAGGAAATAAAGTTAATACATGGTAAAAAAAAATTAAAACAGTGATGCAATGCCGAATTAACAATCATGATTAAGTAAAATTACAACGCTTTGCCACTATGAAAATATAATTCTGAAACCTCTTTTGTCATTACTATTATTTTGTCATAAATTCTTGAAGCAATAGAATCAAATCTCGAACCAACATCAATCAGTGTTATTTTAATTGCCACCATTATATCCAACGGAGCAATTCTTACAAACAAACACATTACTCATTACAACAAGGTACGCGTTGTTAACTTTATGAACGTTAATTTTATATCAATCTCAGGAGCAATGGCAACAGTAAGTCAGCCAGTTGGTCAGTCAGTCATAACAGTTCAGTCACCGTAGATAACTTTATTGCAATTTTTGGCCTCAAGTTCTTTACAGTGATAATCAAAGCTACACCAGAAAATAATACGAGGCGGAATACAAACAAAGAAGAATTATTTAAATCTAAGATGAGCCAACTTAAGGAATGAAAAAGGTTAAGTAGTCAGCACGACGACGTAAGGGCAGAGTGTAATTTTGATGTACCTAATGGTTATAATTCACTCTAATCACATTTAATGACCCACATGTGACAAAACATAATTTCTCATTTAATATTTAACAAATTCAGAAAAATAAATACTTGAACCTTACGTGAGCTCGGCCTACCCTGATTTTATTCTAAAATACGCTATTTTGCTACCGAAGAATTAGAATTTTCGTTAGATGATTCTAAACGCTGTTTCATGAAACAATGATCGACCACATGTCCGTTCTTTTTACAAAATGTACATGTCTTAGCGAAAGGTAACTGCGATGAGGACTGCGTAATTGTCGCACTCGAGTTGTTCAGTCGTTGTCTTTTAGCAAAGTTACAATCAGTACGCTTATGCCCCAATCTTCCACAATAGTGACATTTGATAACTTCGGTCACTTTTTCACTATCACTACGATTTACTACCGACTTACTATTAGAACGCGGTGCACGAAAAGAATCGCAGGTAGAAGGAAAATTATTTTTTGGCTTGTTGTACATTGAAAGAAATTGTACCAGATCATTTGGTTTCAAATTAGCATTTGTAGCGGCAGCCTTAACAAGTGGGTCCACAATACCCCTGAGAACTATAGCAACAATAAGCTCATCCGACAGACCCCTAACCAGAGCTAACTTCAACAAAGATCGCCTAGCATATTCGGCATAGGTTGCAAAACCTTTAGAATCGGTGGACATCACTTCGTATAGAATAGACGCAATATCGATGTTTCGTGGGCACAATGCTTTAAAATCACGTTTGAAACTGGACCATGAACGATCTGTACTAGACCACTCGTTTAGCCATACGCGCGCATCCCCTTTTAGGCAATTTCCTATTCGTGACAAGCACTCGTTGTCGTTCCATCCATTAATTTCCATAGCCCTATCTACTTCCTCACACCAAACATCGATATTGTGTACATGCGGGTCAAAATTAGAAATGAAGTAATTATGAGACCTTACTTTAACTAGCGAAGCGATGGCCTCCACGATTCTTCCAGTTATGTCCCCGCCTGTTGAAGTGCTTTCCCGCGCTGTGGACGCAAGAGCCCGTCCTGCCGTAGACTCATCGTCACGCATGTCGTCAGATGCGATGCCACTCGTTAGCGCGGGCAAAGTTGGCGGTGGCGTATGCGCTGGGGGTACCAACGCAGGCTGTGAAGTAAAAGGCTCGGACGGCGGTGGAGCGGCGGTGAAACGATCTTCAAGCGTATTTAATCTAGCAAGGATAGCATCAAGCACCTCCTTGTTTGTATCACGCTTACGCTTACGCGAACGAGGTTTGTCCTCGGACATTACGCTAAGCTTACACTCGCAACAATAAACACAAGCACAAACTCCAAAACGTTAAAAGCAAATTAAATTAAAAATTGTTTTTAATGTAGGTCAGGCGCACCAAAAGCGGGAAAGTAGGCAATGGTGTACTATCCCACTTCTGATGTTATCGACCAGAAGTGGATTTGACTAAAAAAACAATTAATAAATGAAATTAAATTTATATAGCTCTCAAAATAAAAATGACAAACAAAAATTAATGCAGCAAGAATAAGTTATTTAGCACGTCCGCACGCTCCGACCGTCCGAGAAAAAGTGAACGAGCCGATGCGCCTGCTTCACGCTCGAGGCCTCGCCAAGTCTGATGACGCGGCGAATGGCCACGCCCACTTGTTTTGTCCCTGACTTGTTACACTATATTATATTTTTTATTTATACTTATTCTGTCGAAAGGAAGAGAGAAGGGCCGGGGAAGGGGCTTCACCTGCCTCCCTTCCATTGCCGTCCTATCCATTCATCTTTTACCCCTTTCTTTTTCCCTTTCACTTCCCTCTTACCCATAAATAGGGTTAGGACGAAAAACTAATTAACCCGTACGAAGCCGGGGTGGGTCAACTAGTTTAAAATAAACTCGAAGTCCTGCTCTCGTCTTGTTTATAATGGAGTGTTTAAAGTTGATTAAGTTTTATTTAATATCCCTACATTATAATAATATACAGGGTAGAAGTATTGAAGTTTTACTCAAAGGAACATACTGTATTTTTTTAAAAATTAAAGAAGAGCATGCCGGGAAACATCTTTGATATCAAACAATGATAAAAGTCTTGATAGAGACATATTTTAATCGCAGAAATGTACTCAAAACACTTTGAAAATATTTAAATGCAGTTTTAATGGAGGCATTTCGGCCCATTAAAAATTTCAACCTTTAAACTGTCAACTAATGCCTCATTAGTGTTAATGGCGTTTTGTGCAACGTAAAACACCATTTAATGAATAATCTGACGTTTCATTAGATAAACTTAAAGGAGCATTAAAATCGGATAAAATTTTGTTTTGTGCAACAGTTTAATGACAGATTAGGGTTTAATGTCGACTTTAAAAGTTAATGTTCGTTTCTGCAACTGGGTGTTAGTTTATTAAACTTTAATGATAAAGATAACTCAGCTAATAAATTTTATGAATTACTGTTTAAAATACTTAACACTAACTTCAAAAATATTGTAAGTTGTAAGTTGTTCTTAAAATATTGTTTCCTTTAAAACAAATACAAATTTCTTCTAACTTCAGGTTTAGGGACTGGGCAACACCGGCCCCCTAATTACCTAACTCGCAACAGGTTTGCGACAGGCGTAAATCTCGCGGTGATTGCTGTCATACATCATTAGTGGTGTCGAGCATGTATGCTTCGCTAATGCTGTTGCTTTGCTACTGCTATTGCATTGCTGTTGCAAATTTTACGTAATTACCCCACGGGTTTAGTTTTATCTCGTAATAAATTGTATGAGCTTTATGATATGCGATCTTATAATTTTGAACCTAAACCTAGCATACCTACTTTAGTTATAATCGCTGCGAGTTAAAGCCCGAGAGGGCTGTTTTATTGAATCATTAAGTGCAAAAAGCATGTCAAAGCTGCAGAACCGTTTTCATAGTGACAGAAATTGGTATTTTCTTGATTTAGCTCCTGTTTTTTTTTTTGATAATTTTTGCTCTTTTTCGGCTCTTTTTTTAGGACACTTTAGCTCTCTTTGGCAAATCAGAGTTGGCAACACTGGTACTCTGTGTTATCAATATTGAATGTTGTATGTTGTTTCCTCAGACCAAGGAAGTATATTAGTATTAGCTCAATGGTTGTTTCGGTTTATAAAAAGGTACTCGAGTTTTGGCGGGAACTCGAAAAAGTTCACGTCGTTTCATTGTATTATTTTTTTAAACTTGTGCTTTTTCCAGTGTTAATGGTAAAAATTGGTGGTGTTTTACGCATTAAGTGCTGAATTACAAGCATGAGTGTGGGCAAGTGATATAATGTAGTGAAACGTGGTTTTTCGTGTTGCTTCCAAAATTCCATAGAAGCTTCTAGTAAAGTCGCCACCACTTTACTAGGGTATGACTTAGACTGGACTATGATTACCTGACTTAGACTGGACTGTGACTAAGACTTGAAGACTTGACTTTACACGTGAAATATTCCATAACTCGATGAATAATTACAATACTTGACACTGGCTAAATACACTATGTGTGGAGCCAAAATATAAGAAAAAAAAAAAGGTACTCGGAGTTTTGGCGGGAACGTGAAAAAGTTCACGTCGTTGCATTGTATTCTTTCCAAAACTTATGCTTTCTCTAGTGTTAATGTTTAAAATTAGTGGCATTTTACGCATTAAGTGCTGAATTACGAGTATAAGTGTTGGCAAGTGATATAATGTAGTGAAACGTGGTTTTTCGTGTTGCTTCCAAAATTCCACAGAAGCCTCTAGTAAAGTTGCCACTACTTTACTTACTAGGACATGACCAGTCAGTCAGGGTAGTAATAGTCCAGTCTAAGTCAGGTAGTCATAATCCAGTCGACTTGACTTTACATGAAATATTTCATAATACGATGAAAAACTACAATACTTGACACCGGCCAAATACACTATGTGTGGAGCCAAAATATGAGAAAAAAAAAAGGTACTCTGTGGTATGTTGTGTTGATGTATTGTTTTTTCCATTTTTATTCAATTTGTTGAATTAAATCTTTTTACGGTTTATTTATTTAGAAATCTCACCACTACTGTATCGAATACTTTTACATGTTAACAATATTAAAACAAGTAGCATCGAATTGTGGATCTAAGATTTCATATTCATAATGCTAACCTTTTGTCGGCTCTATCATGTAACACCTACAGTATATAGCATTAAAAAACTAGGTGTGAAACTGAATAAAATGGTCCATCCCAAAGCCAAAAGGTAAGATTTAACTTATAACAAGGTATTGTCAAATCAATATCTCATGTTTTAGGTTATGGTCTGCGTCTGCATCTGCTTAATCTTGTGTTGTTGTGGAGGTATGTTTCTCCAAGCGTTATCCAGAAGCAATCGCTGTTTTATTTTGCTCTGAATGTATATAATATTTTGGTAAAAAAATATTGTGTGTGTGTGTTTTGTAGACAATGGCATCCTACACATCTTGAGACGGATATAATGCCAAGTGTCAAAAGTTTGACCAAAACACAGAATGAGCCAGGAAAGCGGTCTGTGCGGAGAGCTGCTATGTTGAACAAGATGTTCATGAAACAGATTACTGACCTCATGTCGACTGGAACTGTGTCTATGGATATAGTGGGCAGGGGTATTGAGATATCAAAGGTATATTTGTATTTCATGTGAATTGCTAGTTTTGTTTGCATTTATTTGCATTAACCTGGGCTCTAATAAGTAGCCATATTAATTTAAATTTTAAATGATTTTATGCATTTCCATATAATGCATAAAATCTTTTCAAATATTATATTGAGAGAAGCTACTATTACCTAACTAATAGTAGATTTTTAGTTTAAGTAATTGTTTTGTTTATATTGTTCTTTTATCAAGCTATCACTCGGTTGCAGAAACAAACATTAATTTTTAAAGTCAACATATCTTAATTTTCATAAAACTAATGCACAAAACAAAATGTTATCTGATTTTAATGCTCCTTTAAGTCTATCTAATGAAACGTCATATTATCCATTAAATGTATTTTACTTTGTTTATGGTTTCACAAAACACCAAGCACAAACCTGCACTTAATGAGTCATTAGTTGACAGTAAAAGATTGAATTTTTTAATTGGCTGTAAAGCCTCTATTTCAGCCAATTAAAAATTTCAATCTTATTTTCAAAGTGTTTTGAGTACATTTCTGTGATTAAAATATGTCTCTATCAAGACTTTCATCATTGTTTAATGTAGGGATTATCTAAGTAAAACAAGTGAATCAAGTTTAAACACTCCATAATAGTTATTATATTTATTTACTTATTTTCGCAATTTATTTTTTTGAAATCATCATTCAGTTTTAAATTATAGTTCACTTTTATTATTTCATATCTTGCGCTTAAATTACTTTTAAGGCATCTGACTGGTGTATTTTATATTTTTTGAACCCTGGTCACAAAAAATTTGATTATTAATTACATATTACTATTTTTATTTATTTAATAAGTTATTTGAAGATAATAAAACAAAAAACACAATGTGATTCAAATAATATCTCAATAAAAACACACTGGCACTGACAACTTTGACATAATGTGTGTTTTATTTATGCAAAAGTAATGGTAAACTAAAAGAAATGGTAAATGTTCACCCATTTCATTTGTTCATGTTATTCATAAATGGTAACTTTATTTAATGTCCTCATTATCTAATGGAGCTTTAATAAATCCTAATATTGCTCCCAGAACTTTTATGTAACATCATTAGATTAAGGCATTCATTCACACTAATGCAACCATTAGGTAATGAAGTGATAATGAAGAGTTTTGTGCAACTGGGTGTGTGTCTAGTACTGTTCAACTAGTCTTAATTGGGTGTTTAATTTTATTGTTTCCGAGAGTTCAATAGTGATTAAATTGTGATAAGTCTTATATTGACCATGCACCACCCAGCCAATTAATTAATTATGTAACCTACTAAACGAGACTAACATGTAGGTGCAATAAGTAAATGATAACCAATCGTGCATAGTTATTAAAAAACCTACTAATCACAATAACATTTTGTAGTTTAACATGAGTAAAATTGGCTAATAAGACGCTAGATCTGACAGAAATTATAGATGATTAAAGTGTTGAATATTGAACAAATTAAATATAAAGATATACTTTTCCAGGTTAAAATCACCCCAGACCTGCAGGCAGTGCATGTGTATTGGGTTTGCAAAGGTGATTTATCAGATCAAGAGACTGAGGCAGTTCTAAACAAAATAGCTGGTCCCCTGCGGCATGAGCTCTCAACCTTGAGGGTTATGGGTGAAGTTCCTTATGTGGTTTTTGTCAAAGGTTTGTGAATGATTAGCCTATACCACAGAATATAGAATAGTAGTCGCAACTATTTAACATTTTTGTCATCAACATGCTAGGAAAAAGAAAGTGATGAAAAAGCTTTCTTGGAATTCCTTCAGAAGTGAGGTGATCTAACGAGAGAAGCAAGATGCCAACATACGTAGCTCATAGCATGCAGCAAACTGATGTGGCAGTGCCTTCACTCTTCTAGTCAGTCAGACAATCCAAATTTCATAAGGAATGGTTGTTTGATCTATTTAGTTCTATAAAGATAAGAGGGCATCCATTAATTATGTGAGGCTTTTAGGCGGGAATGGAGTCACACCAAATCTCACGTGGGGAAAGGGTCTCACTAAATATCACGTAGTTATTTCCTGCTAAAAAGTATTGCTAGAAAACTGGGTAAAGTGTTCAAGTTTACCGTGTAAAACATTTATCCACTTAAAAATGCTAAATACTTCGCTAACGCCACAAAGTAGCACAGTAGCCCCCGATTTTTACCTCCTTACTAATAAACATTGTATAGCAGTCTAGTCTCTATCAAATTTGAAATATGCAAAGATAAAATAAGAGAAGTCACTGATTAACTGTTCCCCTGTTATACTGTTTTTATTAAAGGAAGTTGTCGCCACCGGTCAGAAAAACGCGCGACTCGACAAACGGTGCGGCGTATGAGTCTAGCACACTAATAATAGGTACGAATTTTGAAAAATCTCACGTGAGATTAGAGGGGCGAGCCAAATCTCACGACATCTCGGGCAGGAGCGGGGCCGAAAAATCGCCTCACGAAAAAAGACAGATGAAGTTTATAATATTATTAATAGTAAAGATACCTAAGCGAATAACCATCATAAATTTCCCCAGACAGGCAAGAAGCTCAGATAGTAGACCTAGATCGAAGGCTGGCTATCGCAGACTATGGAGAAGACTACACACCAACTGATCTAGGGCATCTGCTCAAAACAGAGTTCACATTGAACACTAAACTGTCTCCTGAAATGCAGGTAAGCAATAAGTAGAGATATTTTTATTGACTCACAAGAAATGATATTATAGAGTAGATCAAGGTACCTATATCTTTTCACCAAGATCGTAAATCTACTTGCAGGCAAAAATCAAGCAACTAGAAGAAGAAGTTCCATTAATCGAAGAACCAATACCAGAGATGAGTAACAACGTGTACGGGTTAGACCATGAGAGGATAATAAACAGGCTGATGGCTGCTAGGAAGAAGAGCAGAGATGCTTGGACTCGGCTGGAAGATAGATCCCGAGATGACGTCATATCATACAGGACGAGCGACGGAGCCGAGAGTGTGGATGTCACTAGCCAGAAGAAGGAGCTGGCTGAATTTTTGATGAAGCGAAAGGTATGTTACTTTATAAAGCTGAATTAAACTAAAGCAAAGCCCTACACTGCCGGGACCACACTGGGACCACCCCATCTGTTCCCGTGGGTGCCGTAAGAGCCGGCTAAGGGAATATCTAGGGAATTTGCAGCAGCGTTCTCCTCGGTACATTAAAATCTGCGATCACCAAGCCGCCTGCCAAGTGTGGCGTTTTATGAGAGACGCCTGTGTTCAGCACTGGACGTCTTCTGGCTGATGCTGTGTTTTTTTTTATTATTACATTTCACACAGCGCCATCTAGCCTCAAACTAAGCATAGCTTGTACTATGGGAACCAGATAACTGACAGAATACTAGATACTTTTTGTTTGTAAATACATACATAGAATAGAACACAATATAACATTTGTGTGATGAAAATAAACAGCTATGTTCATCACACAAATGTTTGTACCGGGTGGGAATCGAACCCACAACCTCCAGTTCAGAAGGCAGAGCTACTACCAACTGAGCTATCAGGTCAGTCTGAATGTGTGATATGATGTGAAAGCCTGCACTAGTAGTTCTGAACGGAACGGTAAAGTAAAGCATCATGTGCTGCGTTAAAAGTGGTGTTTACAACTGAGCGTTACCGGCCGCCACTGACGGTTGTTGTCGTAAGACAACAGTCGGTAAGCCATGTCAGAAGCCTCCTGGTGGCTTAATGAATTCTAACACGTGAAGCAAAGAAGGGCCTAGTCCATCTTGTTGGTCATTCCACAAACAATTTCCTGCCCATCCCAGTTTGGTGGATTATTCAGTGACTTGCTGTTTAGTCGTTGTGGGCGAAACAGGGGCGAAAGCTACCACCGATAGGGTTGACAGTTCAGAGACAGATACTGTTTAATTAAATCGTCTTTAGAGCTGGACAAGTCCATGTATGTGTTTTTTTTTATACTTTATCGGCAAAGCATTTGTCACTGTCTCACCTGATGGAAAGTGATGATGCAGTCTAGGATGGTGCATGCTTGCGTAGAAGATACCTGTTTACTCTCGACTTGAAGACTCCCAGATCATAGTTGTATGTTTGTGTTTACAGTTAGTGCCGCGTATTGTTTTAGAATTATATTAGGTTGGGGAAAAAGTTTCTTCGCCTTTCGTAATGAATAATGTCCTTCCAATCCCACCACACACACAGCATCACCTTGTTGCGAGTTAACCCGGGTTTCGCCACAGTCTGTGAAGCCTGACCGGCCTTTGACCACGACCTTTTTCGCACGTTCTTGTCGTACGTGATCCACTTTTCATCACAGTTATCAGCTTCTTCAAAAATGGTTCGGTTTCATTACGTCGTAATAAAGAATCACAAATGAGTACACGGTTCATTAGGTTTCTTTCAGTGAGCTCGTGAGGTACCCAAATATCCAGCTTTTTTGTGTACCCAGTTTTTTCAAATGCGCCAAAACTGTTTTGTGGTCAATTCCCAGTTCTTCAGCTACGTCTTAACTACTGATATGCCGACCTTGCTCCACTTTTTTTAAAAATGGCATCCATTTTATCCGTAATAGGGCGACCAGAGCGAGGTGCATCTTTGACATCAAAATTTCCGGATTGAAAACACTTAAACCAAATTTGTGCTACTCTGACAGACACTGCACTAGGGTCCATAAACATCGCAAATTTATTTCGCGGCTTGCGTTGCATTTTTACCTTTTTTGTAGTAAAATTTTAAAATGTATCGAGTTTCTTCATTAGATTCACTCATCTTCACAGTACGAAAAACAAATGAAAATCACACATTTTCCTAATTTGAATATGGAATTATCTTCTTTAAAATTTAAACTTTTAATGATACCAAAACCAGCCAGATACAAATAGTATAGCCAAAGAGATTTTATTACAAGTTCATACTTACTATAATGCGAAAAGACTTTTTCCCCAACCTGTTAGATAAAGCATTTGCCATTTTCAATGGTATTGTTGGAATTAAAAGGAAAGGGGAAAGCCAAACCAAAACCATTTCGAATATCCAGAATAGTTTTGGGTCCTAAGATAACGATAATATTTTGACCAACTGCTCTGCCTGCTATTGTGTATACCACGGAGTACCTTTAGTTTCTGAGATCTGTGGAGTACGTTTTTATAAACGGAAAGTGTGTACTAACACTATGGGTGAACAACTTGAAATAAAAGATTTTAGTTACGCATTGTTTTTATAGATTTTTAGCCTGTTTTTAGCAACTGAAGGAAAAAAATTTAGGAGCTACATAGGTATTCCTTGATCTGCCTGCATTGCAAGTTTATTACGTTGCATCCTTGCAATTTGCAATTTTGTAGCCTTTGTGTAGATCACATAATTGATATGATTTATTTATCAATTGTAAAACCTGTGTTATCGCAATTTTTTTCTTCGAATTGCAATGACGTGTTCTTGCTCAAAATGAGTGGGAAATTAGTGATGCATTTTATGCATTATCGCAAAGGACACTAATTATGTTATGTATGAGTCATTCGAAATATGTGCGATAGGTTTGCAAGCTTTGTTTCTTTTGATTCTTTTATCTTTTGAAACTATTTCAATTGTTATTTTTTTTACTGAAACTTGAAGTCGCATACTTACTACCACAGTAAACTGTGGTAGGTCTACTAAACCAACAAAATTTAGTGAAACCTTATAGACATTCAGCTATAGTCTTTACATTTTCTATTTTTACTGATGTAGGTATATTAATCTGTCACGTAGCGTAGTGTCGATTTCTAATTACATAAAAAAAAACTGGTTTTCTTATTAATATTTATTCTATCTTTGTTTATTGTTGGCGTCGCTCGAGCGAGCTTAGACTTGAGCTCCCCCATTCAATCACTGACCACGATGATTACGTAGTAACTAATTTTCTACTCTGTGAACATGTCCTAAAGCTGCAGACTTACCCGAAAACCGGCGCGCAAGCAAGTTATGTTCTTGATTACGCTCTCCCCATTTTCAGATCCTTCAAAACAAGATCTACAAACTGATGCGAGCCTCGAGCGAGAACTGGCAGCTTGATGATGGCCACCAAGACGATGATCCCTTCGGCCCTGATGATCATGAAGACCACTATCTTGACCACGATGAGGACGATGACTACTTTTACCAATACGATTTTAAAAATAAGGACAAGCACAGTTGATTAAAGTATTTATAGTGATATATTGAGTAGTTATTTAGTTTATTTTATTTATCTATGATATTGAATTGCCTTTACCACTGTGATCATTTTAATAGCAAGACACTAGCCTATTGAAGCTATAACTCAAACTTATTTGACCTACATTTTAACGGACACATTCCATAGATTCCTTTATGATATAATCAACCATCTGTCACAGTCGCAGCAGTGTCGTGTTCTAATTATACCATTGTCCTTTCTTATCACCCCTCTGTCGTACACAAGGCTTGATATCTGTATTCTTTAGGGGATTGTAATAAGCGGAATTGGTGTTACGCGTCTGGCAAGATAAAGAATAATATCCCCCGTATTCATGTCATCTTAGGATGTTCGACTTGATACCGGTCTCAAGCTGAACTGTTCTCGATCTTTGAGCTTATTTTCGTTCATTATTTTTGTTGGATTCTGTAGAGTTCTTTTCTGTTTCAAGGAACGTCTATTTTTGGCATAGCATTTGAGTACTGTCTGTTTCACTACTATGGTAAATGACGGCGCGGTCTCGGGTCTACGATAGTGCATCTGGTGCTAGATCACCAATACTGTTGGTCGATTATGTTGCATAGAAAAATTAAACTAAATTTTTCACTTATTGCGGTCCTATTCGGCAATATTTCAAGAACTGTCAAATTAGACTGTTATATTCCTAGTTGCCCCCACATGGATTGCCCCCGGTTGGTGATCGGCAAGTGCAGACAGGCACCCGTATTATTTTAAAATTACAATAGCAAAGCAACAGCAGTAGCAAAGAGCCAGCAAGTAGGTACTTACCAATCGGTCGCAAGATGTCACTGGAAATCGTAAGTTGTAACCTGTTGCTGAATGCGCTTTGACTTTGGCTTTTGATACTAGCACCACTATCAACAGAACAGCATTAGATGGAAACCTTTTTAGTTCATCGATTGTCCATGATCGATGAACTAGCGCTCGATCGCTTTCTGCTCTGTGATGTTTGACAGCAATGATTGCGAAATTTATGCCTGTTGCAAACTTGTTGCGAGTTACGTAATTAGCCAGCAGCATAAGTCTGAGATTTTGGAAAACAGACAATCGATACCATTTGTAGCTGTACTGACTCTGTACTCTAGTTGTCACTAATGATATTGATATGTAGGAGTACTTACCGTTGACGTGACGACCTATCCTTGTGTGTCTGCAATAGATTAATTTTATTAGCAAAATGTCGTAGGGACTTACATTGTAGTGTGAAAAAATATAGCGATCGAGACCCGGGGCAATGCCATTTTAATGTTTACTTTTTCATCGGCGAAGGTCGCGCTGGGTATCAACTCAACCTCATTTTTAACACCAACAACAACTTTAAACGTTATCAACAAAACAAAAGGCATGAGCATCGGTTCACCTCGATACCTACATTACTGTATCGCAAATATAACGTGAATAAACAATGGAAACGTTTGCTTTTTGCTCGAGACCTTCAACAGGTTGCGGTTTCTTAGCGTATTCAGCGGAGGGAGACCAACGTTTTGCGTTATAGGAGCACTCGGCACGTTCTGAAAATTTACTAACACTCAATATAGGACATAGGCAGTTTTAGACAGACATACACAACACACACACACAACACATACAACATACACACACACATACAACACACAACACACAACAACAAAGCAAAAAGCAAAAAAAAGCAAAAGCATATGTTGGCAATAAATAATTGAGTATTGAGTATTGTAGACTTGAAACACACGCATGGTCGCCGGTCTGTCGGTCTTCTATCGGTTACATTGTAGAGAATGTGCGTATGCCCTTCATCAGCTCATTCCTTCATCCCCTTTCCATCATAGAACTACAAGGCTTGGTGATTCTTCACATCCTGACGTCGTTAGTGTACCACAAGTCCGCACTAAGCGTTTAGCAGTCATTCCTAGTCCGAACGGTCGAGGAATAGAATGCTCTTCCAGCAACAGTGTTTCCTCCTGGGTATAACCTGGGTCTTTTCAAGTCAAGAGTGAATAGGCATTTTGTGGGCAAACGTGCTCCACCTTAGACAACTTCGTCACTTGCCATCGGGTCAGCGGTTGTCAAACGTATGCCCATATTAGCATTTAAAAAAAAGACTTAGGTACTAGGTAGTATGAGTTTTCTGCAGAGTCCACCACTAAAACCACCGCTTTGCCAGTTATTCTGCCGCCATGCAGTAGTGTGCAAGCACCAAAGAGGTATAATGTGGTACGTAGGTACTAGGGGTCTTTGGCAAGCACTACTGTGTTTCGGTTTGACGGGCACCTGAAGCTATAGCTAATGAAGTTACTGGGCAAATGAGCCTACTGATCTCACAGTCTAGTAATCTTATTGCTAGGCTGTGCTGATGTCTCAGGATGACGTGCGCAGTGCAGTGTCACCGGATTTTTTTGTTTTAGAGTTCGGATTGGCACTGCAACTGTTATGGGCAGCCGTTACACTTAACATCAGGTGAACAACTAGCTCGTCACGTCATTCATTAATATAAAAAAGGTTAGGTAAGGGCGTGTATCAGATGTAGCCTGTAGGCTTACATAGATCCCTCCCCGGTAATATTAGGTACGTAAGTAAAGTTAGGTACACTTTATTGATCGGCGACGTTGCCAAGTCACGTACAGGGTGAGTACAATTCGGGAGGTGTCGACTTAGCCCGGACCGAGGTGCGAAGCTGTACATAACTAATGGCGGTCGGTATCAGGCTTTATATCCAAAAAACGAGGGCATGTTATGAATTTAGTAGTATAAAAAAATATGACCGGTTTTAAAACTACCTAATGCCCGTCTGCACTAAAGTTTGACAGCTGTTAAGTTTGCGCTTATCTCAATATGACATACCTGCCTATTACAACTTGCCTACGTTTTAGAGACATAAGTACAAACTTAAAGCTGTCAAGCTTTAGTGTAGACGGCTATAGTATTGTATGTATCCATGGCTATTTTACTCGAAGCGTTCTATTTGTAAGAAAAACCTGTATAAAGTTTTCACCAATTTGTATGAAAAAATAAGGACCCTTTGCTTGGTACCTAATTTCAGCTATAGTACAGATAATAATTAGTATAAATACATATAAGTGCTATAGTTTTGACACCAGCTGCTCTGGGATTAGATGCCAACTCCAAAATTGATAGAGACTTGACTTATACCTAGTACATGTTCGAAATGAAAAATATGGCTCCCATCATATCCTAGGTCTCACCATATTGTACGGTTAGGTTAGTACATAATATCCGGGGCAGGGGTGCGGGTGAAACGAACCTCCATGCTTCCAGCCTCGAGACTCGAACCAGCAAACCGGCCGGCGCGGCGGCCACCTGTTCGCAGCCCGCTGTCACAGAATACTCAATAGTACACCCCGCAGTACGCGTGCGCCTCTCCCTCCTCGACTTGCACCCCCCCTGCCGCCCTCAACGCGGCACCCTCGGTCTCGGTTCCTCGGTAGCTCGGTCGGTGCGCGCGCTTCTCCCTTCCCTCGAGTCATTCGTTCCGCGACGCGTCGTCTCGCCGGCTGCCACACAACCGGGCTCACTCGCACCGCGTCCGCTACCCGCACCGGTCACATTACAAACGCGCAGACATGACGGAAAGCACGGAAACGCCCGCGGCCGCAGCGCCCGAAAAGACCCCGACTCCTACCGAGAACGGGACCACTGAAACCCCGCCCGAAGAACAGCCCGAGAAGGCCACCGAAGAGAAGGAAAAGGAGACCCCCCCGCCTAAGGAAATGCGCGCCGTCGTCCTCACTGGCTTCGGTGGACTCAAAACGGTCAAGATCCTGAAGAAGCCTGAGCCGAGCGTCGCTGAGGGCGAGGTTCTTATCCGCGTCAAGGCCTGGTGAGTCCATTTTGTTTGCTACCCTAGGCTACCCTCCAGTCCACCGAAATCTGAGATATTTCCATCGATCCAATGATTAGACGTTGAACGACGGTTGTTTTGAAATAGTTACTAAGTAATCTTGTAATTCTTTGGATAAAAACTAGCAACGAATTGATATAGTTAATATTTTTGTATTTTCTATTACATTAAAACCTTATTTTATGGTTTAAGGATTCTGCTTATCGTTCCACATTAGAAAATTGAAATTCGAATCTGTTCGGTGGTCACACGATATCTTATGCGCGTTTTTACGGCGAGACGTGTAGGGTGTCCCGGCTGGCGCGCGGAGTAGAGACGGGTCCCGATCGCGCCGCTCACCGCGGCTCTCATTAACATCTGCCTCCGCAGCCGCCCGCGCCCGAATAAGCTGGGCCCTGGGGGCCGCTGAATACCCGATTGCAATTTTGCACGCAATCTCGCACCCACTACTGAGTACCGACCAATCGTATGACGCGCCCTACAGCGGATTTACGGTCAACCGGCTGCTTAGGCGATCGCTGTCCGCTCGATAGTCACAATTCAGCCTCTTCGTCGCCACAATAACGTGCTGCATTGTCGCGTTTCTTCCATTCGATTTCGCCAAATTATTGCTTATTCAAGTAGGTGTTATGTAAATATGTTTTCGATCTAAGTGGAATAGCTCCGTGCATGCGCGCGCGCAGCGAAGCGCATCAGGAGCGGTCGTCAATTTGTTGGATCTGCGGTCGCCGCAGATCCAACAAATTGATGTTATTCTGTCATATGAAGCCTGAGTGAGTCGAGTTCGTACGAAAGGGAGTTGAGCGCCTACTGACATTGTTCTTTGTTCGTTTTTTATCGCTCCAGTGCTTTAGATAATGCACCGAGCAGCCGCGTCAACATGCTACTTGCCTCGGCGAGACGTATGAGTTATCCGCCACTTTTCTCGTTAACGTTAACTGCACTTTGTTAAACGCTCAACAAAACATCCACTTAACTGTGAAAGATTTCTTTCGTTCCCCTCTCTTAATAGTAATGAAAAGGGTATTTCTTTATTGCCGTGGTAATGGCCTAGTAGTTGAGAAGTTTAAAGTCTTTGAAAGCGAACCGAGCACTTTTTAAATGAAGTCTGTTTCCGTTATGTTTACTTACTGTTAGCCTGTCAACTGCTATCATGTAATCTAAAGGGATTGGGTTTATTCAAAGCAATCTATCTGTTTGTGAAACTTGCACATTCTTCAAGATTTTAAATTATGGTTAGGGTTATGGTCGACCGCACACCGACGGACGGTCAAAGTTCGTGAGAAAACTCCAGGGCTGTTGGTTATTGCTGTCTGAGGCATGCTTAGGGTGCAGGGACACACAACCGACGCTCGACGCATCCGGCCGTAGGTGCACCGAGAGGTACGCACCCTGCGCTAAATATAGCGCGCTTATCGCCTTACTATGTAAATGACCGCGACACACGACGCCATCTGCTGCAAAAATATTAACAGAGCGGTCGCGTCTCGGCCGGTATCAGAGCAAGTTTGCTCTCTAGTGTTGCATCGCAAAAACGTGTGAGTTCCGCCCCCACAGACCGGCCGCTATGCGCCAGACTTGCCCACATCTCTACTGTCTGTGCTTGAGCCTAGATGTGGGGCCGATGAGCTCTACACTTATGCCCTCGCTTATCCTATTATATACGTCTAACTAAACATTCAGCGGGCTTTAAAAAAAAGAAGATATGTTTGTTCTTATTACGTTAATATTAAATTATCGGTCCGAGATGGTCTGTGATCTGAGAGCACTTGAAAGTTCAAGAAACAAAAATCAAGCAAAACTCAAAGCAATAAAAGCAAACAGTTTCGCAAGACTAATGTTTGCACAAGGAATAATTGGGAACACTGATGTCCTGCCTTTCCTGGACTTTCTACCGTATCATACAGAAAAAAAATAGAATCTGGAACATGCATGAAAACTACAGAAACTTTTATAAAGGGGAAAGTTTGTTATTACAGCATCCAAAACATACAAACACGAGACCGTGAAAAAGCTCCTCACGAACTAGAGCTAGACACGGAGGGTGTTGACCTACGATTAAATAGTCATTATGTAACTGGTAAGGCCACTGGGTGTTTGAAATAGTACCTTTACGAGTGCTACGATCACGCAGTCCGACACTACAGTAACCGTTATTTCAGAGACATTCAGGATATTCCTTTCAATTTTGATTGAATACATAGATAACTGAACTTGCATTTTTCTGCACTCATCTTTCACACGTGATGTCGATAATACTTTAACATTTTATGAAATTGGGATTACATGATATTAGTCAATTTGACCAAACTACATTCAGAACAAATAGGTATGTCGAATGATTTAAAAAACTACGTATGTAAAAGCGCAAAAATATGTAAAAGTAAACATGCTTTACATTTTTTGTAATTCGGTATGATAAAATTGCTCTTACAAGAATAAGCTCGGTTATAACATAAATCAAAAATTCCAGAATTCTGTTGAAACAAACAATAACAAATTAAATTCAAATTGATGAATCGTTTACTCAGTTTATAACCTAGAAAAGTACTTTGTGTATCAGCCCTATTAATTTAATGATATAGTACGGTTTATAATGAAATCCAAGTCATTACGGTTTCCTATCTGCAGACGGCCGGCCCTTGCGTGCTGCACTCGATTCGGCCAATATGTTTTGTAAGACTTCACTAAGAAAACCGGCCAGTGAATAAAGCACCATTATTTTCAATTAGGTCAAGTCAGTGTCAGTAAGAGACTTCCAAGAACAATGGTTGTACTCACGCCTCGGATATACATATAAGTGGCTTTCTTTTTTACTCCGAGAGTAGTTAATTGTATGTAGGGTAGAGATGACGGGGAAATGTGATGGCTGGATTTTTATTTTTTGTTATACACATGAGCTCAGGGCGTCTGGTGTGCATCATTTTGAGTGTAAGTTTATTTCGGGTCATGGTTAACGTAACGTATCAAGGATTCCACCGGCGCCGCGGAATTTTGGGTCTTTTTGTATGAAAGTGCGTGTTAATTGCCCACATCCTTTCCTTTGTTGGCGTATCAATTTATGCCTAAAAATAGCGGCTGCCCCTACAGAAGTGAGCCTGTATGGCATAAAGTGCAGTATTGTGCATTTAATAGGCACCGAAGCCACATAAGATGGGAGAGCTGAATTTGTTTATTACTCCCTTCCTTATTGAGAGCGTCTGCTCGAGATAGCTCTCTTCCTATGACTCACTAGAAAGTTATGTTCTTGAACTAACTCGATCGGAATAGCCTTGTTATACCTGAGTGGGTGGGATACTGCCATAATGCGCTCCATGGGGTAGTGTTTATTGGCCACTACCGTCTCGAGCACAATATATCAAACATTAATTGCTGCTTTCCACATTGTACCGTGTGACAATTACAATAATGAGTTCCCTCAGCTTGATAGCAATCACAACAGTAAGTACTATATTGACGGCGTTAATAGCCATCTTTTCATCCTCAATAACAATGTCAATAACAATAAAGATATATACGGGGATATTGTATATTCTTATGGATATGGAATATCATAAAGCTATTCAGCAGCACTTATAACGTAGGTTAGTTAGGTAGGTAGACTTTGCGTGCGTAACAATGTTTAATTGTGTTATTCAATAGAAGCATTGTGGCTTGGTTACTGTACTGATAATGTTTGTTTACACCATGAATCATGATAAGATTGAGTTAATATTATTTCATGCAGAATACCCGTAAACGATACATCAGTTTGGGCCATCGTCATGTTTGAAAACTACCGAAATTATACAAAGTAAAACAAAACGGTTTTGTTTGTTCGCTTATTATATTCTTATAATGTTCTTAACGGAATTAGTAAGATTTTTTTGTACCTATACCTACTGAAATCCTTGTTCACTCTCCTCCAATCTTTACTAGCACTAACACTAACCTTAAGTTAATTTTTTATACTTTATCTGATTGTTAATTTTAGCATGTCTTATTAAGAAATGATATGCACCCGAAGGAGAAAATATATCAATCGCAAATGAATGTCGAGAGATACCTTACAAAACATAAAACTCCGCAGATTATTTTGCTTGTAAAAATAATTACCTACCAAAAACAAAATTTTAATAAACACATTAAATTGGTTCCAGGCCGCTGTTTTATCAATATAAACAAACTGTAAACTAATTAATAAATAAGAGTGCGAACTGTGCGTCACTACATTATTTTCGATGTATTTGCAGTTAACTTACTCAGATGAACCAAGTTAGGTTGTTACTGGCAAGTGGTGACTCACCTAACGCGTGCGAAAATAAACACAGATATATATCATTTTTTATGGGGACCCGCACACGTGGGTCCCCTATAATTAGGGATCATGTTGACCTTTGTCGGAGCATTTGATGTACGCACAGTTGGTTAAATGTCATCGGCATATGATGGGATCATTTTAGTCCACGTAGGTCCTTAAGAGCTTGTCGAATGAAGATATATTTTGCTTTGCTTATTTTATTTATTATAATCTTGACAACGAAAAGAATAATTGAATGTTATTGTTTGGGCAGGATGATCACCGACCGGGTTAAATTATATTCAAATGAGAACCTACCTTAGTACTTAGTGCACTGCATGACTGTATAAATATTTTGTTTGGGTAAGTATATCATCCGATTACACGAGATACGAATTGTGCTGGCATTAGCAACAGGTCTGTTATCGTCAAAATATGGAAATGACTTTCGATTCACGGTACTCGCACTCATAGTACAGGAACAGGAAGGGTTATAGCTTATAGTTATAGCTGAAACTTTTGCCATACTTTATAAAACTTTTAGCTGTTCAGCAGATGGGACAGACGGGTCGGCTGGCTGCCGGTGCCGACTGCCCGCAGGCACACATTGTTCCCAGAGTCAACGAACTTACGAAAATGCTCCTTGGCTCTTTGTGCCCATAATGGAATCAAGTCGCTACTGAATTTGGAAGCAAACATGTCGTGTCCCTTATCTCTTTTTTGACAAATAAACCCCATGACAAGTAATAAAACTTCAGCAAAATTAAGCTTGCATTTCTGGATACAAATCGCAAAGCTTTAATCGTTCGTTCTCAACATGTTTATGGCATCTAGAGATCGTTATCGTTGTTAACTTCACATTCGGCTTCATGCAAACTTTTATGTTTTTTTTTTGTCTGTTCCTGCTTAGCTTTCATATTCCAAAGCCAGTTTATATTGGAAAAACCCGTGACTCGTTTCTAGCATGAAAAGGGGTGTGGTTCCGTCTCTGGCTGTTGGTTGCCGGGGGTAGGTGGTGTGCGTCGCGCCCTGGCGGGAGGGGAGTAAGGGGGATTGGGGAGGGGGGGAGGGTTGTGAGTGCTCCTGTAATGTCTGGCGAAGGTCGACGCGCGGGGTGCGGGTGAGCGCCGGATCAATACTACGCGTCCCCTGCCGCGCCGCGATCCGCCGACCAATCTCCGCACGCCCTACGTCTTTCGACGCCATTGCTTGTTTTTTTATAGCTCCCATTAACCATGCTCTTCGATAAATGAATAAAAGCATGTGTTGGTATTTTTTCTGTTGTGGAATCTCTTGGGTTTATTTTCCCATATGACTGGAATGCTAATCTTCTTTTTCTTAAGTCACTGCACTACTTCCTTTCCTGGGAAATTGGGGTGTTTTCACTGTAGTTACATACAACTAACTGTCTTTGCAGTTTCATATCGTCACTTTATATTCGATAAGAAGGGTGGCCTGTTTTATAAGTATTCAATTCGTATATTTCATTTACATGTCTGTGTTGGTTCAATCTTATGAAATTTTGATAAACGGCCCGGTCGTGGCAACTCAGATGGACTTAGCAAGTAAAATTGTCTGGGTTTGCAACTTTCGCATGAATTATTTATGCTACTTGTTGCTTGTAAGACATTGTAAAGATAAAATGAATAATTTAGTTTTTTACGTCACGGTGGTTCCAGAATCGAGAACATGTCCCGTGAGACTCAAACATTGTGGTCACTCGAGTTATTATTAAAGTAATTCAATTTTATAAAGTTTGCGTGTGTTATCTTTAAACCCCTATTTGGCATTTATTTACAAAATAAAGTTGCAAAAACGCATTTTTAAATTTGTTTAAACAGGGGTCTTTTGAAAGTGGAAATTAAGTTAACCACCGAGGTTAGCTCCCACTTCCAGCAAACCGAGACCTGTGTAGCCCCGCCCGGTGCCGGTGGCTCGTACACGCAGACGTGTTTAGAGTACAAATTCCAGTAGCGAGCTTGTTGCGGATCTATATTTAGTGGACTCGGGAGTGAGACCGGCACCAGGGTCGTTTGCGCCCTAACGTACCCACGTCGCCTTTCGTCTGAGCTGTCCCGAGTTTCCGACCCGACACCTTTTTTGTCCCAAGTTACCCAAAATTCGGGCACGGCATACTGTATGATATCCCGTTTATTACCCTCCGCGTCTTCAATTCTGTAGTTTCCTTTTTCTCGCCCGCATATGTTTAACTAGCAGCGCCCTGCGGTTCCACCCGCGTTTCTACAGGAACCGTTCCCGTTTTTAGGATAAAAAGTAATCCAGGGTATAAGCTACCTCCATACCAAATTTCATCTAAATCTGTCCAGCTGTTAGAGCGTGAAAGAGTAACAAACATACACACATACGCACAAACTTTCGCCTTTATAATATTAGTGTGAAGTGTGATACGAAGGCCTGTTACATTGATTTCGGATAATATGGCTTTGTAACATTTTTACGACACTTTTATTTGCTACAATCGTGTTGCACAGTATCCCTGTTGGCGTCACGTGAAAGTGAAATATTGTTATACCGATGCGTTGATTCTTTTCAAATAATCCTTACATTAATTACTTTCTTGTAATTAAGTAAGAGTATACTTTTTGCACTGGTTAACTCGGTAAACAGACCAGCAAATTTTTTTTTTTATGCGATTGATTGACGTGACGAGCTAGTCGTTCACCTGGTGTTAAGCGACACGGCTGCCCATAACAGTTGCAGTGTCACTCGGAATTTTAAAACAATAAAGTTTCGCGTGACACTGCACTGCGCACGTCATCCTGAGACATCACACAGTCTAGTAATCAGATTACTAGACTGAGTGATCAGATCATAAAGTCTCATTATTCCATTCCCAAAGATCCCGAGCATGAAAACTAAATAAACATTATTACGTAAAACAAAGAAAGTATTTTGTTAATAGTTATCTCGGAAATCGCCGGATAGGTTATGTGTAGGTAAATATTTGGGAGTATCCGTTATTTGTTTTCTTTATCGGAGCTGAGATAAAAGACATGACATAATAAATACTTCGTATTACTTTTACTCACTGGAATGTTATCATTTTCGAGAAACGAACGTCATGGAGTTAATAGGCTTTCTTCGTCATTGATAAGGATCATATACAGGGTGGGTGGTAAATGCACAGACCTAGAATTCTGTCGTTACTTTCAAAAGACTCACGAAGCGTGGGAGCGAGAAGTCCAATCAAGTACACACTGCCCGAGAGAAAAAGAGATAGTAAAATAATAGCGGTGTGTCATTATTTTGGGCGAGTACTAGCATAAGAGGAGCACACATCGACGCAATCTGTTTCACGACGAAGAACATATTGATCATGTACCATAATTCCATTCCATTATCAATGTGCAAAATACTATCTTTGCGGGTTTTAAATCTTATTCCGTAAGTGAATGTGATGTTACTAAACATACTAACCCGAACAATACACGTATCACAGCAATGTAAAACCTGTTTATTTTGTAGATAGGGAATGCTCCTTCCGGTATATCTCAATATTTCAGTTTTTTGTAATTTTGCAATTTTACTCCAAAGTTTGAAGCATCTCTGAAAATACAATGTCTGCTATTTTACTTAAAAAACTATGGGGGCCTATAGGTAGGTTCAATATTTAGTAAATACTACAGTTAACTTGTCGCAAATATTCAAGATCTTAACCACTATGACAGTTTTGTCCCATTTTGAAACTGTCATTGTTGGTCTTGTACATCCTAAGTAATCCTAAGTAGGGGTAAATGTTATTGATTCACTCATTGGGCCACTTAATTATATCTATTTTAGATATTGGTACCTATCACATTTTTTTGATATTTACGGAATAATAGCCTGATGACACCCTGTATATGTTTCAACAAGTTGTTGTAGTTTTCTATGCAGTTATCTTATTCCTTGAATTGAAAGTGGTGACGTTTGCGTTGGATGAAGCAATAATAATTATGTCGTTCAACTTCATCTCTTGGTTAATGGCCTTTATGGAGAGGTAACCACAATTTTGCCAATTTCACGTAGAATGATAGCACATCAAACGAAGAAGCAAATTTCATTTTTTTTGTAAGTCTTGCCAGTATCACGTAGGTCTTCAATATCAAATTCAACCGCCAACACGTCATTGCGGAACCTCGCAAATAAAGGGTTGGGTGCGGAAACCACTTGCGGCTTTTGTTTAACTTCTTCTGAATATATCACTTGTGCGTCAAGGGCCCCTCACTCTGTCAACACCCCGAGGGCTCGGCCTATAACTTTTCCTCGTCCATCATTGCTGTCAAAAGCGATCAACATATTTTCGTGTTAATTCTACCGTTACACATCAGAGAAGGGTGAAACACCGTTACTGCGATGACTGTAAATCATAGTAACAAATTGAACACACTGTAATAAGTAATAACTGAGGTTCGTTCTCGATGTTCGAGACTTCCCTTGCTCTCGCATAAAAGATTTCAATACAATAAAAGTAGACGTAATTGAAATATAAAAAGCAAAGCGCCTGTAGTCACGTTTCATGCAAGCTTTTTGTAGCTACGGAAAAAGAGCAGGGTTTTGAACTAGATAGATGAGTTCCACTCCAAGGGCTATTATCAGTTGTGCAACGGAGGCTTTCGAGAGCGTTAATTGCTCATCGAATTCTCGTCTGTTCTATATTAGTGTTGGATCTGTATTGTGCGTAAACACTCTAACACACACCTACGCACTGTTTGAAGTGGATAATGTAGGGATAGGAACAATCCCCGTATATAAAATTGTTTAGCACGTGTAGTACGTTATACGAATTTCTATTGCCTATTTAAATTAATACCTCTTGGTAATAATGCATAAATCGAAAATATATAAATAGGACCACACGCACGCCGCTACGCGTCTTCCGCTCATCCATTAGCAGATGTTCGCACTTATCGAGTACTGTTGTAGATAATTACAAGGAATCTCAAATAGTCCTTCTAATTTTAGACCGTATTCCTTATCTAAATTTTCTCATGATGTAGTAACAAATAAACGGAATTAAATAATTAAAAGAGTAATGAGATCTGTAGAGTAGAGTCCTATGCGATATCATAAAAACTGTCATTAATGGTACAGACCCCATAGATATGCCTCCCATCATACGCAACACACAGCTGCGCGATCCGATGTCGATGACGAGTTAATTAAACTATTCATTCGACCCAAAGTTAAACGTTCAGTCATCTGCGGAATGCAGGCTCACTTCCTGAGTGGACACTGGACAATTACAGCGGATGCCTCGTGGCCGAAACATGACCAACAAGGCTCACTATTAGCATGCTGGATTGCAGGCTGACTAATGAATCCTCACAATTACTTCCATTACAATTAAACAAGCTACATCGATAATGCTTCACGTAGCGAGCGTTATTTAGTACAACTTAGATAAAAAAAATGTTCCGGCCTTGCGAGACAACGACCGATTGTTACATCATAAGAACGTTAATTAATCTTTAATTTGTATCTTCTCCGTATCCGGCAACATCCCAATACTGGTTCTAAAGTTTCAAGTGAACAGATAAGCTCTGGGCTTACTGAAAGGGTCTGCTGTGCTTTTATCGTTGTTGATTAATGGCTGCTTCGTGGTCGGTAATGGGGTGGCAGCTGTCACAGACGGCCGGTCCCCGCTCCGCTAGATCGGAAGCCGATAGCCTCGTCACGGCTGTGCTGCTGGTTGTATTCATTCTGGTCAGCCCTCGCGGCCCGCTAGCCGGATATTAACGCTTTTAGGCACCTGCATTGTTGCTTCCTAATACTCATTTGATATACATTAGTGTATCCGTTGGTGCTTGTGTAGCTTAAGCTGTCTAGATTGAGTCTATTAGGCAAGTCCAACATGAGAAAATGCATTTGAATTATGCTGATTGACCAAGCTAGCGATGTCTCTGCTTCAACTCGTGATTTTTGCTTTCATCCATGTCCGGATGTTGGTACTCGTATACAGGTCGTATTTTTCAGCGAATCTTATCGAAACTTTGTATTTACGCTCTACGATGTCATAGTTTTTTTATCGTCTGCGATTTTTCTTAGGTACTTATATTTCCCCCAAGGGAAGATTGCTGCGGCGCGGCGCGCCATTTAGCGGCTGATTGTGATAATATTTGGCAGAAATATTCGGTACTGAATTCTTAACAAGTGAAAATGAAAATGAAAAATACATTTCTTTGGATCTGGCATATAGGTAGGTAATTCACATTTTATTTAAAAAACCAGAATCCCACACTATTCTCAGGGCTGTATTATGAAGTAGTAACAAAAGTATTTCAAATATGAGCAATATTGGTCAAATGATGTCTAGACAGGTCGTAAAGACTGAATTCGGGTACGCAATGGTTGCAAAAAAGTTAGTGTTAAGAAAATGTTCAAAACACCGCTGTATCCATTTGGAATTTTTACGCATCGCGTGCGCTTTTCTGTAGGCGGAAATGGGCATTTTTGTATTAGAACGAAAGCAATTTTCACAAGATTTCTCTCCGCCCCAGATGTTTATAATCATTCCCGTTAAGCCCCCAGAATGAAGTACCTGTCTTCCCTTTCAGCTAAATAGCTGCTAAGTGACAAACTTACTTAAGTTCATTTGTTGTTGGTTCAAGCTATTAGAACGTGGCTTATGCATATTTGATCAAAACTTGTGAAGGCTTGTTTGTATAACTAACATTGTAAAAGGTGGGTTAGTATTTACTGTGTAAATACTAGGTCATTCATTCCCTTTGTCACGCCAAATGCACGTTTGACATACTGGTACAAATTCCTTTCCTTCGTGACTATAATAATGCCAATAAAAACTTAAAACATAGCTTAGTGAAATACAAAGCGAACAGTCCGGCTGGATTTGTATTTTATCAGATAATGGCATCAGCATTGCAAAAGCTTTCTCATATTAGGTACTATAGAACACTTTGTATTGTAGAACTAATGCTAATGTAATGACACAGTGCATAGTATAATGATAGGGCTGTATTTTATATTCTGTCAAAATAATAATGGTTTCGAATGCATCATTCTAAAGCCTTGATGCGTCAATAACTGATACAACCAGTCAAACTTCCGGTGACTATTTTTATTTGCTCGCAAGTCTCATAACATAATAGTTATTGTGCATTAACTCGCTAACTCGCCGACGATATGTATCAGTGGTGAATACAAATGAATCAGAAAGTACGCGAATGAGGAAATTCCATTCAGTGCGGTTGTACTACGCCCATGAAGTGGTAGCTCTAGCTTTATATATTCCTATGCAGAGAACGTCTGTAGTCCATTCTATATTATGAGTACAAGCATGGGGATTATGAGTCACATTGCTAGTGCCTTCTACTTGCAGTAAATTAATACGTCGGTATGTCGCCGAGTAATTAAATGTGAGACCACAGCTACTGTGCGATGATTCGCTATCAACGACTTCATCTGCTTTTTATAGTATACTTTGTGAACTTTTTATAGCCTCCTTATTGAAGTCTCAATTAAAAATTAAGCAATATTATATTTATGAAAATATTTACTTCATCAATGATTTAAGCCGCTCGGGCGTAGAATTGGACGCAATCAATAAGAACTTCGACGACGCCCTGATAACTTTCGCTGTCTGATTCCTTCTCTATACTGGGGATTCGTTATTAGTTTGTGGCATTATTCAATTTATCAACAGTATTTTCTTTATCATTAGCTTTACCTAAATAAGGCTTCTAGTTAACTACTCCGTCGACAAATTTATCGTAATTTCTGAAACCGTATATTTTACGCGTCTATTATAATGATTGTTTATTGAAAAGAATTTCTCGGTGAGATCCCTCTCGACCGCATAACGATAATGGCTGGTACTTGTCGAATGAAATTTCTTTCAATATTAGATAAATTTTGCGACCTTACATCGTACGCGATAAGAGCGACCGTTTCCAATGTTGCAAGAACACGTACGATTCTCTAATATGAAACATGAGCAGTGGCCGCGTGGAGTTGCGGACGGAAGGAGAGTTTCAAGTTATACGAACAGAACACACACGCTGAATTACAATGACTTTTATGTTCTCCCAAGGAAACAGATGAACCAAACTCTGATAGATGTTACGCGTGCGTGCTCTGAACTTTATTTATTTTATTTGTGTTTCTGTCACCAACTCAATCTCAAGTTCCCTAGATGGCCAATTACGCTTACCTAATTCGTTTTTTATTTCTGTTGTATCGACGTTATTGCAATTGCGATTCTCTAGGAATCTTGTACAAATTGGCAATGCGTAGAACACAAATTTTCTCTGTCTAATGAAAACAATGATATCACAGACCATTATAAAATAGTCATCCGAGTTGATCTCATCACAGTGATTCCATAGCTCCAGACCAGACAGATCGATATTGAAGCTATATAAGCTATAGACGCGCCCAAGAACCGAAAGTCCCTCAGGGATTTTAAAATTTATGGCAGGGACAATGTACCTAAGCGTCGACCGTTCGTCGCTTTCTCTGTTTGTGAAGAGCGTTGAAAATGAAAGTGCAAAGTTCAGGAGTTTAGTGTGTGTGTAAGTAAAGTATGCGTCGCCGGCGCTGCCGCGCGCCGTGGCGAAGGATTTCGCCGAAGCGCGATGGAACGTGACGCCCGACATCCGACTTGTGCAAGTTCCTCATCAGAACTGAATGATGCAAGAAACTGAACAATAAAGTAACTTTGCATTTAAAGAAATTAACTAAGAAACTGCGATAAAAATTTAAAGCTGTTTGGAGTGCAATGAACTTGAATCGAGGAATGTGAGGGTGAGTGAGAGTGTACGTTTTCAACTTCTTAACAGCCTAACTAATAGCCGTCTAGGTGATCTAACCTAGGCTAAAGACACGGAATATATAACTTGGTTCTATAGCCGAATAGCCGTCGCCGCCCGCGCTGTCAGCGTCGTCGCGACTAGCAAGGGTGCGCCGACCGCCGCCGCCGCCCGCCGCGGCGCCCGCCCTCAGGTCGCGCCATTTACAACCCTGATGCAATTTTAAATTACCCCGAACTGGCGGTGTTCACTCATTCAATCGTTCATTTGAAACGTCCATTTCAGATTATTATGTGCACGTGACAGGGGCGATTGCGATCTAAAGAATAAATAATTCAAAATTATTCCAAACATTCATCCACTAATGTTCAATAAGCCGTAAAGTTATTTGCATTGCGTGAATAGAAATTTTATTCAATGCCAGAACATTTTAATCGCATTAGTATTTGCTAGGATTGTGATAGTTCAAATCGTGATGAACACCCTTACTTCACGCACAATGTTATGGGGGCAGGAACAAGAACAGATTGGTAGAACAGTATCAGTATCATGTTATGTAGAACTAAACTGAAGTATTTGTTCCTTTTACGAACGTTAACTCCGGCGGAAATAGGCTCGTTAAGATAAGTAAAGGAGGGCAGGGTTGGCTGGCTACATTTAGCAGTTTGGTGGCAATTCAAATGAACGAGCTAGTATCATCGACCCCTTAGTTTAAGACCTTGACCTAAGAAGTCAGGATTCGGAAGCACGCAACTGGTAATACCGCTACTGCTTGTTCGACGTCGCGGTAAACAAATTTTACTAGCTACATCCTGTGACTATGTAGTACGTTTGTAGGGCTACGTACGTATGCTAACTACTTGCTGCTTGCTGAGAAATGAAAGAGGTACCGATTTTGATTTGGAATTTAGTCGAAATGGTATCACCGATTTTGAAGGATTAAGTCACAAAGAGCGATCCTCTACCTGAGCATGACGCGCACATTACGAACCATTGTTGTTGAAGGAAGCCATTCAAGTCTGCGTTGAATAAGCGGTCAGGTAGCGTGCGTAAAACTTGATATGAGAAGCGCTGGCGGAGATTATCTCGGATTTAAATTCCTGCCCTCGGCGACATGGGTCCCAGGGTCCTCGGTAATGTAGGCCAAAGCTTTTCCTATAATGAAACCGTAGAGCTCGATCCAATTTATCCAATAAAATGTATGCGGGCCCGTCGCGTCGTCGGTCTGCCGCTCGCCTTGGTGAGACTTATTTGACTCCCATGTCGCTGTAATTATTCAGAATTACGAGGATTAAGTGAATTAATAATGTTGACGTCATGACTGGGGTGCCGACTGCTGAAAGCCGATATTATGCAAAGAGGGGATGGCGCTATGAACAGACATCGAGTAGGTACATTTTGCGGACATCGTGCGTCACTCGCTTCCCTCTACCGCAATTCTCAAATAAATGCCTAACGAAGTTGTGATTCATTTGTACGCAGAATACGAACTTACTATTATAAACAATGGTGAATCACTTCGATAATAAAATACTGACCGTAGTAGCACGAGTGTAGTAAATATAGTATGGAATGCCTATGTAAATGTTGTCGCTGGAACTATACTTAGGTAAACCTTGAGGAAACGTATCGAGCTTACACAAGAAGCAACAACCGATACTGTTTCACTAATATTTGTAACCTAGAAATCTTTGATTAGCGAAAAGTCGTGATTTACGTGATTAGACCGTAAACATAGTTACAAATTATATTAGAAACCCGGTCATGACCTCGACGTTAATAGCTAATCCTTATAGTAACCAAGTAACTAAGAAACAAAGTGTAATAAGAACATGCAGAAAAAGCATATTGTTCCATGAAAATTTTGTGACAATGATATAGGCTAGATGGGTTCAGTAATAGAAGTGCCTTCCCGTTCGGCCCTAGTTGAACGGCAGACCGGCTGTTGCCAACTGCCAACTAGGGTTTCCACGGGCTTATTATGTTTGTTGTATTGAGGCGGGTATTTTTGGCGTTGTTTTAGCTCGACTCTGCGGTATTTCCTTGTTTAGGTGAAGGCACAATAGGCTTCAGGAACATTAACATTAACATTAACCATTCCGTTGTTGACTCACCGACCCAGACGTTTATTACTTTCGACAGTAAACCGATATTTAACGTAAACACGAGTGAAAACGCTGCGGCAGTTTACGGAACATTTACGGTTAAGTATCTATTTACTAAATTGTTTCTTTGGTTAGTTGTTAGATTATTTAAATCGTGTTTTAAAGAAAGCTATAACAATACAGTTTTCAATTTCAAACCCACCAATATGTTAGCTAGCATGTATAATTAATATACTTACCTACTTAAAACTTGTGAATCTCGGCCAATGTTTGCAATCATTATATCGTCTAGATAACACTTTACACAAAATTAAAACTTTTAAGTATGTACTTTTATAAATGGCATGTCAAACTCTTCAAAAAGTATTTCTCGTTCCAAAACGAAAACTATCAACTTCACTAGATTTCACATCGAAGACTGTATAAGTAAATCTAAGCGATCACGTGATAACTATATTATGGTGGTAGGCAAAACCTATGTCTACATGCCTTAATCAAGCAGGCTGGCACGCCGAGGACGAGGGTGGGGTACAATCCCACAATATCGATTTCCAACATGAAAGCCTAAGTACATGAAGTCTGGCGCCTAGCCGGGGTGTGAGGTTATTACACACGTCTGCCATAGAATCAAATGGAAGCTTATTTAGCTAGAACTAGACAGTAAGTATACAGTACACAGTACAGTAGTAAGTATAAATTACTTTTGTTTTCCATTTAGTTGTTTGTAAAACTGTAGCATATAGATTAATTTGTAAAGGAAAAATTTGAATCACGAGCGGGACTTGAACCCGCATCCATCCGTCCCTAAAGCCGGGACATACAGCAGACAGCAGCAGGCGATACTGCTATAAAAATCATAAATATTGTAGCATATAGGTTTTAAAAAACCTATATACGATATATTATGTATAAATTATGTGATATTTCTCTCTCTTAGACTAGACATGACTCTCATGATTAACTAAATGCGTTAACTGAGCTATATGCTAATATATAATCTATATCGTTTTCTTTCTTTGAATTTACATTAGGTACTTATATTGCATCGTTAGTATCTACATTTACTGTATTTACATTTATTTTTTGCATGATATCTAAATCTTTAGTACGAGCTTCAGAATCTTTAACGTAGGTATAAAACTATGATTACCTACATGTATAAAAGTTAATCAGGGTTTAAGCAAAGTATGAATCCGATTTACTTAACAATACGGCCATGGAGTCCTACGTGCAGGAATGATTCTTATTTGCCCACGTATCGATCCCTCACTTTATTTAGTAACAATGGACAGACGTTGCCGTCATGGTCTCCCATATTGATGTTGATTGGCACATCTATATGATTAATAATTTAAATGCGGGTGTATTTATGCTGACCGTGCTATAGTGAACATGATATAATAACAAATGACTGCCGCATTCTATGCAACACCACGCTAATTACGTATCAACGTACTAGTTATAGTTTCTGTGGTACTCCTACGGAATAAATAATAGTAATTGGTACTAGCTTTTTATAAAGTTGTTTGTTATCCTCGATTGACCTGAGTGATTGCAAGCGATTAATAATATTGTTGATTTGCAATTTAGATGTAATTTGTCTTTGGAATATGTCGTCTTATTTCTGGTCTTTCTATAACTGAATAACATTTTTTTGTAATGTAGGTCAGTATGCTTCACAGTTCACATGCAATTCTAATATATTGTTTTCTTTGGTCACAGTGGTCTCAACTTCCAAGATCTGATAGTGCGACAGGGAGCCATCGACTCGCCACCCAAGACCCCGTTTATCCTTGGCTTTGAATGCGCTGGAGAAATCGAACAGATTGGAGAGGGTGTCACTAACTTAAAGGTGAGATTTTAAAATTATATTCATAAAGCATCTATAAACGTTTTCTAATGCCAAGTAAATAGCATTATACCTTGTAGACTTTATTGCTTAATCCCCGTACCATTTCAATACCGATCTACATTTACCCATTAGAAAGGCAACGATTAGGTAGACGTAATAAATTTTACAGACTGAAGGTATAATCCGACAAGGGTTTCTTTTTAAACTGCGCTACCTGCCTTGAAAACAATCAATACCTACCTACTTACAAAATGTAATTGGATATATCATCTAATTCATTACATGATACAGTGGAAATCACGGTCTTATGCTACACTGATCACAATGCAGAAACCCATTATAAAGCCCCTTTGTACATTCTTAGTAAACTATCTGAAAAATCTGTCGCAAAAAAGCAATTAACAAAAGCATTTGAACGTTATTTGCTAAAGAAACTCTGACGCTCGTATTTTCGATATTCCTTAGTGATTTGTCAGGTACGCGGGGTTCTATACGTTCTGTATACAATATTTTATGATTTCCGATTTACTTGAGGTATTTATAGGGAACGCGGAGACCTCTTTATTTCTTTCTTTGCTATAGAATCTATAGATGTATCCATCAATGAGCCGTTTAAATACACTACCTATGTAATAAGTATGCACCCGACAATGTTAATATTGCAAGCTATAGCTACCTTTTTTCTACTCAGGTTGGCGACCAAGTAGTAGCACTCCCAGAGTACAGAGCATGGGCGGAACTTGTCTCAGTGCCCGCTCAATATGTCTACGTGCTTCCTGAAGGCATGACTGCCTTGGATGCGGTCGCCGTCACCACAAACTACGTGGTTGCTTACCTACTTCTGTTCGAGATGGCCAACCTCACTCCTGGCAAGAGCCTACTTGTGCATTCTGCTGGTGGTGGTGTGGTAAGTTCTATTACTTGTGATAATGTTTTTTAAATTACTAACTTTCCAATGGAGGTAGCCCATTCGGTGCTCAGATTACCCTGTATATATTTACGCGGTAATAATGGATCTGACAGGTGCTTATTGGTGGTGTCTTTATATTGTGTACATGAAAACAAAAACAATCTTTTCTAGAAATTTTACAATTCGTTTATTTTTGAAAGCTTTTATAGTAAAACTGGTTTCTGAGTTTAGAAGTATCTTAGATATTTTATAAAAGTGATAGAATTGGGTTTATGGAACTAGAAATGTTTTTTAATGCAAAAAACAGTCGATCTTTAGCTTTAGTTTAAATTATAGTATTTAAATTCAGTTTTTAGTGATCTTCCTGATAGATTTATTGAATATTATGCTTATTAAACATTAAATATTCATGGCGGGTTGACTTCGATGAGCTACAGAGACTGATATACTTATCAGTTAATCTGAATGACGTAAGCTGAAAGTTTGCGTAGTATTGAACAGCTAATGGTTTTGGAAAGCTATCCTGATAAACATATCGAATTTTTGTTTTACTTTACATGACTTTCAGAATATTTTGCGACTCAAATAGCCACAGAAATATCCGATATCAAATGGAAAGCGAAACGAATTTCGCACAAATGGCATCATTAAAAGCACACACCGCTGAATGGACCGCTGCAACTCCTCAATAAGATCATGACAAAATCTGCAAAGCCAAAAATAATTTCAGAACCATTGACCCCACGTTTCTGCTAAACGTTTCAAGAATGTGTGTACTTCATAATGAGTGCGCAAACAATGCAATGCTGTCTAATTGTTAGTTATTAGGTGAGAAAAAAGTGGTGTGGAATGTACGCTGTGACGTCATCGTTACCCTCGAGGTGGATGACCCCGGGTGGGGTTCGGACACTAATTAGCGGGAGTAGGGGGAATCAATTCGTAGGGAAATGACCCGTACTTGCCAACTGGTAATGTGGTCAATCGATATGGCGTAATTGCTATTGGTCATGCTGGTGGGGGCTTTATGTTTAGTTGACTTTTTATAGTTATATTAAATGATTCGAATTGGTTATTAGGGGTTTATGGTTGTCCCGATAGGTTTTTGATGATAACATGTTTGCGTTGGGAAGAGTCTATGTGGGGAAGTAAGCATGATGGCGGTCGCACATCGTACGGTTTGTATAAGGCTGCCCCCACATTGGGCTGTTGCGGTCTTGCGGTGTCGCCGCGATATCGCCGCGACATTTTACCATACAACGGCGGGTGTCGTCGCCGCGATACCGCAATATATAATTCTATATATTATACGTAGTGTGGGTACAGCCACTGCATTGCCCGCTGTTTTACTGATAATTTGCAATTATGACTGTGTAGATAAGTACGGGTTTTTTCACATCATTATGATCATTATTATATGAAATCAATGTGCGATACTGTGCGTCCTAAAATCTACTATGAGTACTATAGGTATATTTTAGGATAAACAATATTAAAAATCTAAAAATCTGAATGGTTTGCAAAACAAAAATGTGTATTACGACCACATTTCGACCTACTTAACACTGTGTACAATGTAACCACTAATTACAGACCATTTTGTTTACGTATATGTCTTTCCTTCACATGCCGACGCAGAATAGTTTGACGCACGGTAACCGCGCCGCGTATGACGGCCGGGCTCATTCACAAACGTTTAGATTAGGGAACAATAACGAAGGAGAAAACCACTGAAAATACTGTAATGTTCTCAAATTATCAAATTTTTGAAGCTGTTTGCGGTATCCACATAACTTTGGGATTACTGATTTAGCATAGCCTTAGTTATATGGTAAGAAGGGGTATAAAATATATGTAGTTAACGTTTCATAGTTTTACTATTAGTATAGGTAATGTATATCAGTTTTCCGCAAAAAACCGTACCTAATTACATTATGGTAGCTACATAAGTCCGTTAACCGTTTACTATAATAAACCATTGCCATTTCACTACCAGCCTATATGTATTTGCCCACTGCTTATATTAATAATGTTTAAATGCATACAAGCATGCATGAAATCATATCCAGGGAATGGGCAGCAGCATTCTTTTCGGTGTATGCATTATAATCTGCTGCGATGACCAAGATGCCTTCCAAACGTGGTGGGAATGGGGAAGGCCCTTAGGCCTTTTGGGGGGCATAGTAGATAATAAGAAACATGTCACGTGACTTGCGCAACTTTGAGAGCACAATATGGCGCCGATTGCATACAACAGCATACAAACATCACCTTTATTACACTAAAACAACGAGGACATCTTATATACTCTTTGGTGCTCGCCATATATCCACAACATGGTGGTTGTGCCCAGACGCATAAACATATACAGCCCCCCCCTCCCCCCCCCTGGCGCAGACAGTCCAGCACCAAGCTCGGTAATTAGCCAATTTACTTTCTTTTTTTTTTTTTTTTTTATGCGATTGAATGACGTGACGAGCTAGTCGTTCACCTGATGTTAAGTGACACGGCCGCCCATAACAGTTGCAGTGTCACCCGGAACTTTAAAACAATAGTTTCGCGCGACACTGCACTGCGCACGTCATCCTGAGACATCACCCAAATTCCCCTCTTGGACTCCCCTACTATAATGATTTGTGCGCCCCCTTAAGAAATTTCTGTATCCGCGCCTGGTTGTGCCGCAAGGCCGTCTCTGTACGTGAACCTTGTGGCGCATTCTTACTATTCCCTTATCTAAGGGGTGCCTATGTTCGTCAGTGGACGTCTTCAGATTGATGATGTTTGATGTGTGAAGCATGCGTGCAAGACTCGAGAGCTTATGGCTAATATGCACTTCCAAACCTACAGGGCCAAGCTGTAGCCCAATTGGCGAAGACAGTCGACAACGTGACCGTGTTCGGAGTCTGCTCAAAAACCAAGCACGAGGCTCTCAAGGCGAATAACAACAACATCGATCATCTTCTGGAGAGGGGAAGTGATTACACCAGCGAAGTTAGGAAGTAAGTGATTTCCTAGAAATATCATTACATCTCTAAAAGTACTTTCAGAAAACGCCTACCGAAAAAGTGCTTTGCTAAGCTTTTTGTTGTTTTTTGCTCCGGAAATTGTACCTGTTCTACCTTCCCAGATGTAATTTAATGCATTTCTAAGATGATGTGCTTTCTTTAGTAAAAGTACCACGTATCATTTTAACCACATGTAATATTTTTCTTGTAACTTTAGCATGGACTTATCATTACGTCCATGAATTTTAGATACCTACTTACCTAGAAATCTCACAGAAAATTTCCGCTTTCCTCAGATTTTTTTCACTAAATAAAATAGATTTTCTAAACCGTACACTCGTATATTCCCAGAAAAAGCAAGTGCCGGAAAATGTACTCTTAAAAATACTTTAGCGGAGCAATTAGGTATTGTTGGTTCTGTGCCCAGAGGCGATGAATAAATTAATGAATCGATATTCGACACCCATATCAGTGCATGAAGATTTATGATCATGACCATTTGAATTAAGATTCCCTTCAACAATGTAATGAGATCATCAAATTGGTATCTCGAAATGCTCGCATGAAATTCGATTATGTTTATGCAAAAAGTTGAACAGATGCCAATTTAAAAAAATGTGTTAGCGGTGTGCTTAAGGTTTTGGTAGGAAGCGATAAAAACTCGTCGTCGTTACAACCACCTGCGTTGATGCGGTGGTTTTTTTTAATGTGGTACCATAACCTAACTTAAATACGAGAGGCATTATTATTGTTATGCAAAAAACTACATCAACCGGTTCTAAGTGTGCTATTAAGTATCTGATATATTTTTGAGATTGTAAGCCAAATTATTCATTCTTGGGGCTACATTATACAAAAAAAACTGATCTAAATATAAATAAAAAAGGCCACGAATGATTCGGTTCAAGTCACTGTGATGTCAAAGTTTATTGCAGCGTTATGTTAGAAAAATTAGTTCTCTTTCAATGATTCACAAAGAACGTATTAATTTGGTCGGTAATCGTTTCTAAAAATGAAGGGATGATGGTGCGGCATGATAGCGCTGCCGTCTAAATATAAACCGCGCTCAGCGGCCCTTCATCTACCCAATAATACCTTTGTTTATGTTACACATGTGAAATGTGTACTCTGTGAGAATTTTTACGTTTCTGTTTTCCCATTATTGTCACCATAAATTCAACGTACCGTGATTTAAATTCCTATTGCTTGCCATAAAATATGATGTGGGCGAATTGCGAATACCTACATTCCCATTTCCTGTATAAACGAATTGTGATTATTCACGATACACTTTGTTTCTCTTTACATAAAGTTCCTAATAATTTACCTAATAAATTATTCCGGCTAGTAAAGAAATTAAAAGGAATAAGGCCACAGTCATACATGCGGCCGTCAGTCTCGCGATTCAATCTGTACTCACATATTTCAATAATAATAATCTTGATCCACATCCTGGCTCTTGAGTAAGTGAACTAAATTGTAGCCGATCCCGAGCTTTGTTAATTGGCGGTCATTACAGTACATATTTCAGTGCCGCTTCGGGTCCGTGTGATACGTGCACCGCCATTATATGTAGACCTCTCCTTGTCCACGCAGCCTTCATCTATTACGATAAAGGGAGGTCTTCTTACAGTCGCGGGGTCCCAACGAAGTTGGTCGCCTCCTGCGTTAATTGTTCCGTTTATAACCCGCTCCTTAGGGCAGCTGCTTCGTAACAAGCGCGTCATTTAATTCTCGTAAATAGACAAAGATATTTTTATATCTGGTGTGCTCTAATGCTCTTCACACTAAACAGTGGAGGCATACAAGTTCAATGTAAATAATCAAAGTACTACGTAGAGTTACGGTGATAATTGAAGTAACTGAGCTATTATAGGTGAATACCTACATATTCAGTTATCAAAGGCCTGCAGGACCGGCATTCCGTAGTTTACGCGTAGGTACAGATTTGAAACAGCGCCTTATAAGTTCTTACTCCGTTTTGATAACTCACTTAATGAGACGGGCAAAGTTTGCGTTTCCGCAAATAGGGTTTCCTGGCAAAGTTACGTTCGTTGTCATTGTTACGTTTGTATGTTTGTAAACCAGGAAAGACTGGCTAAATGTTGATGAATTCACCACTGCGGACGCTAACTGTGTTGAAATATTCCGTTGAACCTAGTTTAAATTCACCAGTACTAGGTTTACTTTTAAAATTCTTTACTTACAACCCATTTTTGTCTGTACTTACCTTTTGCGCAGGTTTTATCTTTCCCTTTTATACTCCAAAGTTAGCTATTACATACCTACCTATTGGTTTCAACCTAACATATTTTCACTGATAAAATAGGATCAATATGGGTAATTGTTCTCAAAAATGAGATTGGAGATCAAAAGCCTTCGCTCATAAAGAAAATGATTCTATTTTACGTAATAGTCATATCTCGTCATAGTATGGTAAAAATAATGTTGAATAGGTGTCGGCTCAACATTTTGCTTGCATTGCAAATTCTCTTTATTTAATTTCACTCTTATGCATTACAATAATGGTTATTGTTCCGTAGGGTATCAGCAGATGGCGTCGACATCGTCCTGGATTGTCTGTGCGGCGAAGAGTGCAACCGCGGATACCAGCTTCTCAAACCTATGGGCCGATACATTCTCTATGGTAAGTTCTTCACTCTTTCATTGATTTTAATATAGCCCCTTACAATCACTTCATACTAGTGGAATAGCTTAGTGTTTCCTCTTGTTTTATCTTTGCCTATTTGAAACTTGATAGAAACAAAACACAAAATAACTATTCTTCCGCTATACGATGTTTATTCTTCTTCTTCTTCTAGTGTAGGGAAGAGGTCAGCCCTGGTGTCAGAATTTTTAGGCCGCCCAAAGGCTTCTGACTTGGCTTAACGACTATTGACTTACGACAATAGCCGGGACCGACGGCTTAACGTGCCCTCCGAAGCACGGTAGCGCTCAGTTGTAAATACCACTGAGCGCTACCGATGTTTATTAGTAAAAGTAGATTTTTAGGAACAAGGATTGCTTTGTGATATACATTGTGATGTACTTATCAGGGGCCTTACCGTCACCTCTTAGCGCGATTCAATTGAAAACCTGAACTGAAACACTACAAGACAAATAGTACTGAGCGATGTCCTTCAGGTCTTCATTTGAATTAGTACTAAGAGGTGATGATAAGGTCCCGATGGATATGAATTGTGATGGCTATTATTGCATGGACGCATTATCTGAGCGTGCCATTTCATTGATGAATCTAGTCACACGAGTATTGTCTTTTCTACACACTACTAATTGTTAGATGTTGAATAACAACATCGGTTTCGTTTAGATATGTTGACTCTTCTTTCTTTCTTTTTCCATGTTATATTAAATTGGTACAAAGATTAGCAACCGACTATTTCACTAAAAACTTGGGCCAGGGATAGCTGGTATTGCCCGTACCAAATTGCTTAAGATCTTTATTGAGATGAGCGTTGTTTGAAGGGTCACCCATAAAAGAAATAGCCTTGTACTAGTAACAGTTTATTAAAGAACGAAAATTTCATGATAGCTCTAAGGCGGCCCATACACGATCAATTTTATTGATCAATCTTTGTGATTGATTAGTAATATTGATCGTGTAGGGTTAGTATCGCGGAATGTTTTGCAGTTTACAGTATGACAATGATGATGAAAAAATTGACGAAAATCGAGTCGTCAATTTAATTGATCAATAGAATTGAACGTGTAGGGCCGGCCTAAGAATATCAATACCGTACAATTCAAATAAATCCGCTTGATACGATCAAACAAAAACCATCAATTTGAAGCTAATAATCCACCAAAACGAATTAATAAATGGGTGTCTAAATAAGTTACCTTCGATGTTTTCGAACAATGCCACCCGTGGAATTTTGACAAAGGACGAAACGAGATGAATCGAGATCTGCACGTTCATAAACAAGTCACGTTCATGTGGAAATTAGTGGGGTCTCGGTCTGTAACGGCCATCCTAAACTGCGGCTCAATGTCGAACTCGTCAAAAGTCTGTAAAAAAGGTAATATGCTGTCATTTTCTAAATGACAGTGTTTGTAAACGTAAATTTTAATTATTGGGTATTTTAATCTAATAAGCGTTTAGTGTAGCTTGATTTGCTATCCCTAAAAATGCAAATACTTACGCATAAAAGTTTAAAGAAACTTTGTGGGTATATTTGTGCTTGTCTTTCATGTCAAATTGCTGAACCGATTTTCATAACACTGGAACAAGAATGCTTATGGCGTCAAATAATAATCACATAAAAAGTAGTTTGTTACATAAGTAAAAAACCACCCCATATTTGAAATTAAGTATAAACTTAACTTTAAAATATGGGTTGGGCCTAAAGCTCACTCAGTTATCAAAACCACAAAAAAATATACATACTTAACTTTAAAAGCCAACACCCGAACACTTCGTCTATTTACTACTAGCAGATCTATACATATTCGTGACGACGTGAAATAAGTGAATTTAAGCCGCGTTGTAAAGCGTTGTTTACACTGCACTTCCTCGAGCCCGGGTCTTGTACGTTCCACCCAGGCACGTATCTAATCTAATACCCATCTGTTTCCGTTGGTACCGTTAGAGCCGGCTAAGGGAATATCCAAGGAATGGGCAGCAGCATTTTCCTCGGTACATTAAAATCGTCTGCGATCACCAAGCCGTCTGCCAAGCGTGGTGATTATGGCAAACCCACCCCCCCTATTATATATTTATATATGTTCAGCAGTAGACGTCTTCCGATTGATGTGTGTGGGGGGGGGGTTAATAGATCCCAACTATTCCATCCCCTGAGTACGTTCCCGGTTCTACCGTGAATATTCTAAACAATGGTGTTTATCGCAGGATCATCTAACATCGTGACCGGCGAGACTAAGAGCTTCTTCAGCGCAGCGCGTGCCGTGAGTGTTTAATTATAATTATCTGATGGTTTTGGCCAGTGTGCATGGTGCTTGATGCTTGCCTATGAGGGCTTTACGAGTCCTATGACTTTATTCAATTGTTTTGAGTTTCTATCATTGCTTATTTTGTTTTGGGAGACAATAGATGCTTGAGACTGGCCTCACAGATCTGTTGATACTGTCAACTTGATAGTGATTTGCTTTCTGAACTGTACGTTGTTGGTTTGACTCCCTATTTCCCACTCAGGACAAAAATTTGTGTGATTATCATCGATGTTTCTTCTGTGCCTGGGTGTTGTATTAGCTATAAGTTAAAACTATTTTCCAGAATACATGACTTAGAAACTCAAATACGTGGGGCCTAGTGGCATTCGCACCACGCACGCACGCATACACTATTGAAACTGCCACTTAGCCCATTAGGCTTTCCTCAGCTTCAACCCAAAAGCCTCTCAAACATTCCTCTCCCCAACAGTGGTGGCAAGTGGACAAAGTGTCTCCGATCAAGTTGTTCGACGAGAACAAGAGCCTCGCGGGATTGAACCTGCGGCATCTTCTGTTCCAACACGGACGCGCCGAGTACGTGCGTCGCGCCGTCGAGCGAGTGTTCGCTTTGTGGGGCGAGGGCAAGGTCAAGCCGCTTGTTGACTCCACCTGGGCTTTGGAAGACGTAAGTATACCTTCATCGCTCATATACCCATGTCAGAACGTCAGCAGCCTCCAAACGGTGTCTCATATAACCATGTCAGAAGGTAAGCAGCCTTCAGTGTCTCGTATACCCATGTTAGAAGGTCGGCAGTCTTCTGTGTTTTGTATAGCCATGTCAGAAGGTCAGCAGCCTTTGGTGTCTCGTTTAGCCATGTCAGAAGGTCAGCAGCCTTCGGTTTCTCGTATACCCATGTCAGAAGGTCAGCAGCCTTCGGTGTCTCGTATAGCCATGTCAGAAGGTCAGCAGCCTTCGGTGTCTCGTATAGCCATGTCAGAAGGTCAGCAGCCTTCGGTGTCTCGTATAGCCAGGTCTGAACGCCAGCAGCATTTAAAATGTGTCAAAATTGTCTAATCGTGACACCAATGAAGTCATTTGGTAAGTGTAGAATGGTTTTGGAGGTGGTGGCTTTATGGTAAACAACTAAAGAAGCTCTTAGTGAACTTGGTCTGATCTGATGTACAGTACACCTGTTCTAGTTGACGCTAATACTCCATGTTGGAAGTATTTAAAGAGCAAGGTGAAAAGGGCAATAATGAAGTTTTACATATCCAGTTCCAGCTTAGCGCTGGATGACGTTGATGTCCATAACTATCTATACAAGGTTCTGAAAAATTTTCAATTGCGTATTGTATGTGTCTAGTGCAATCCCAAACTTCTTGCCGACTAATGACTAAACGGTAGTCATTATCGGATTTACCATTAATAAACACTCCACCTCAACTGCACACCTTGGCATTAACTTTTCAAACTAACATTTTGACACCCGCAGGTCGGCGAGGCGATGCAAAAGATGCACGACCGCAAGAACATTGGCAAGCTGGTGCTCGACCCTTCACTGGAACCGAAGCCGAAGCCAGCCACACCCGCTAAGGGCAAATCCGGGAAGGAGAAGAAACCAGCCAAAGAGAGCTCCGAGGAGAAGAAGGACAAGGAATCCAAGGAAGACGAGAAGAAACCCGCCGAGAACGGTGAGAAGGAAGGAGAAAAAAGTGAGGAAAAGAACGGTGAAGAACCGCTCACTAACGGTAACAGCGACGAAGGTCAGTCTCGAACCATGACCAGGCATGCGTAGACGCGTAGACGCTTCGCATTCATCATATCTATATCCGCTGCTGGTTAACTGCCAAATTATTTTCACTTGAACTTGGCCGAACTTAGTGGGAACTTAACCACTCGGTGAAACAATACTAAGGTTACTCTCGATCGACTCCAATTTGCAATGCGATGTGACAAAATATTCTAGCTCTCACCATCGGAGACCAATTCTGAAAAGAGCGGACATTTATACTGCTATCTCACTTTCACTTTGACACAGTGGAAGTGAGAAAACAATATTCTTCAGCTTTCCTCAGACTCTGAATGACGCGAGTGACATGTTTTTCGCTTCGGATTGAAAGATCGCTGGAGATAAATCACGCTTAGCTTTGGCCAATTCAGAATTGAAATTATTAAAATTTGCGGGTAGAATTTTCATAACTTTTATTTATTTTTTGCTTTTATTTTTTAATTAACTACACGCAACACTTGGCTAAACGCATTCGCGGCTACTTAGCCGCTTTACAGCCTTTAGACTTGCGAACACGATGGGTCATCACTCATCAGCGCAGCGTTAGTGATCCGCCTCCGTCATGCTTACATATTTTATAATCGCTTTGTTTTAGTGCCACACTGTTAGAATAGAAGTTATATTCACTAAGCTAAACATTCAATATGCTGAATTGGGTGACACTTCATTTTGCTGAACCTAACGAAACTTAATTGCCGAAACGAGCCAAACAACTTTGTCATTTGGACCACCTTACACAAGATGTCAGCTATGGATCGCTATGTTATATACAAGCATTTAATATACTATCTATAGAAATCAAATTTTTACATCAGACAAGTATTTCTTCATTGTTTTGTAAGATTGTGACTACAATAGTAGGTGTAAAGATCTTCTCAGTTTTTTCTAGCGAGGTTGAGAGTTCAACAAAAAAAATGCTGAGTAGAGCATTTTCTAATTTCTGATCTCATAAAGTACTGGTAAACTAGTACTTACGGAATTTCCCGAAACACTAGAATTTGTGCAGGTTAATTGGAAAAAGTGTTTCCTAAAGGACCAAGAAATTTGAAATGTGCCTTATTGAATGAAGATCTATCAGCTGTAAACAAATTTCGTAACATATTATAGAAGGAACTTTCTATTGCTACGCACTTATTATCACTGAGTGTCACCCATAAATGCTATTGATTTGTTAGCTTCCCTATCTAGAACATAATCAAGCTTGAATCACACTACTCTTACGTAAATACGTAATCTACGGCGTTTAAAATTCGGTACATTCTTCGGAACCTACCTACCGATGTTAAAAACTGTGGATTAAGTAATTTATTGCACATATCACGTCTAGGGGCTGTAACTACGTTTAGCCATGAAGGCTTGGTCATACGTCGGGAGGCAATCGTCACTAGTATAGTGCATAAAACTGGGACATAACCAGCAGGGCTATAAAAGTCGACAAAATGCGAAAGCGTTTGACAAATGAATGATCACATGGATCACGTCACAAACCTTTTGTGTGCCCTTTCATTGGTCCAACGCTTTCTAGAGATAAGAGATACCTATGTTGATTTTTAAAGCTCATGCCCTGCTTCTGGTTAGAATTTGAGATGTCCGTCTGCAGTAAAGTTTTTTGGTCGACTCCGGTTAATTTTGAAAGGTTTAGTTGAGAGATCTAAAACTCCTAAAGCTGTTGCTGTTCTTGTCAAATAGACGGCAATGTAAGAGACAGCTATATTTTTTTAGTAAGTTAAGGACTGTCAACTATAGCCTTTAAAATTGGGCATACTGCACAGAATCTTAGAGAATAGACTAAAGCATAGAGAGAACTTGATTATGTGTAAAGTGTACCACTTTTTTGGACACTTTTTATATGATTTGGACACTTTGATGTGAATGAGACTGACAGATTTGTATAGAAAAAACAGTTGACTCGAGTCGAAAAAAATGGTACTGTGCTTATCGCAAGCGTAGCTAATTACTATATGTTTGTTTCTTTCCTTCGACACTGACGTAGCGATACGTGTTAGCAGTACAAATATAATATCGTTTTGATGATCTCTATGCTTTAGTCTATACTCTAAGCACAGAATAGAGAAAAACAATTGACTATAGCATACTGTCTCTCTAGCCCCCGATCTCTCGTACGTTTGTCAAACTAGTTTCAAGTTCAGACACCAAATACTGTACACTCATTAGTTGAAGACAGCCGATGTTCAACGGGCAACCAATGAGCGTTCAGTATTTAGTTTGTTTACTTGACAGCTTGACACGAGTTTGACAAACGTACGAGAAACGAGAAACCGGAGTTGTATTTTAATAGACTTTAATGCAGACGGGCATTAGTATGTAAGAAAAATTTAGATAAAACTTGTTAAATGTAAGTACTTATTAAATATAATAATTGAATAAGTAAGTAGTGAAGCAATAAATACGCGGGCAGCATAAATGTTATATATACAGAAATTCAGTTTTCCGTTACAGTTATGCTAATTTTATAGCTGAAGTAAGCTGTTTCAAATACAATTTAACATGCAGATATCGAAACTGTTGCTTGCAAAGTAGCTCCACCTTAAATGAAGAAAAAAACGACACCCACCATAGAAAAATAAAACATATTTTTATACTTATTTTCCAAAGATTTTTTAAAGTATGGGTGCGTGCTAGATCATATTTTGATAATTTGAATAATTGACTTTGCATTGAACATGAAATTGTGGACCAGTACCTATGAGTACGCAAAATGGCATTTCGTAGACAAGCCAAGTATTTTTAGGAAGATGAATAAAATTAGGCTGAAATGGCTTTCATAATTCATAATATGCTTTCGCCTACTCCGTGCTTCAAGTTGTCATTTAAATTATATATTTTTCACGTGACTATTGAGCATTTATCAAGGAAGGTCTATAGTATATTGGCATTTAAATATTTCATATATATGCATATTAAATGCCACCTTTATTAGCACGTTTACGAAAGGGGTGATTTATAGTACAGACAAATATTTTTTTTTCTAAACTGGCTCTTAAATATTACTTAGAATAGTCACGGGAGTTTCACGGAATGTCACGACTACCCTAGGCGCAAAAGCACTTTTTTTTTATAAGTGAATAGTCTGCGTAGTTTATTTACACTTTCATTAAGATAGACATTAATTAAGCTTATTCATAGAATTGTTAATTCACTTGTCTGATTGTGCACTCCTAAGTTTTGAACATAATATTTTCTATAGCATACTTTTTTTACGTCCCTCAAAATGTTCCACGTCAGTGCACGAGCGCTCTAAGCAAATGGAAGTTCAACTGATTAATTAACGTGAATGTAATTTTTCAGAGTCAAAGGAAAAGGAGAAGGAGTCCAGCTGAATCGTTTCCCCTGAGGACTGAACAGACAAACCACCGCCAATTGATTTATTTTACAAGTTGTTGCTGCGCATGAGTGTTGCCGACGTTTGCTTTACAAGTGTGAGCATCGTTCCACTCCACCGCGTCGGTACTCATCGACAGAACGATCTCTTCCTAATTTAGTTTGTAGACGACTATTCATCACATTCTGTTAGCCTTTATTTCGTGGTCCAGCGAGAACAACGATGAATTTCTATATTTTTTAAAACCGGTTTTATTTTGGCCTAAGTTAAGAATCGTTTCGCATACAAGTCTTTTTATTATAGTTTAACGGTTAAGACTTTATTTTTAAGATGAGATATTTTAATCTGCAGTTATTTTGAATGGCTATTATATATCTAAGGTGCAGAGATGCTTAATCTTTATGTATGTTAAGCTTTAATATTTTATTAGTAAATGTTTAAATTCGGCCCAGAGAGCACCCCCGCCCGACGAATCGCAACCGACGAGTGTGATATTTTGTACTAGGTGCGCTAGCGCAGGTGCCTGACATGTGACCTTTCATTTATTATTTTAATTTGAGCGTAAAAAATTACTTTATATTTTTTATACCTAGAGATTTTGTAAGTTATTTTGTAGTTAAGGAGATATTTCACAGAGTTTATTTTAACGCACCATCAGGAGGCAGGCCGGCCCGAGCTTCGACCGATAACATCCATGGAAATCATATTTTTATATTCCTACAATCGACTGTTTACTCTCGTATTAAATAGGCTTCTTGTATCTTTACACAAGTATCACATATCTCGAACACTCTCACATTTATCTACTAAGACTAATATTTTGATACAGATATTTCACTGCATTTCTTTTTTAATATTTAACGTATATTTGTCTACTGTTCGTTTTTGTAATGTAAGTGATTTACTGCCATATATTAATGTACAGTATGGCCGTAATTGTATGTACCCAGTACTATTAAACGAATCTGTGTAACACATATCATGCGGATGTAAAATGTAGGTAAATCTGCGAGGTTGAACGTAGACGGCGACCGGCGCACTCGCTCGCTCACGGATATTAAGCTCCGACGACCGCTGCACTGATTCTTTCGACAGACTCGAATTTTTTATAAAGTTTTTACCCTTTTTGAACATTTTTGCATGAGCCTAGTGTGCGTGAGCGCAAGTCGCCGCGCCTCGCTGATAGGTTAGCTTTTGTATAACACGAGTGGAGGATGACAACGCTACAATATGCTGCTTTATTTATCGTACGGTGGCTAGGTGCTAGTTCCGTGTCGTACGCGATTACGTCTCGCTTGCTTCAGTGTCTCGGACCAATATCATATAACTTAGCTGATTTTAGTCTTTTATCCCAGTAATCTTCGCTTTGTGTGTCAAATATGTGCGAATTTTAATGTAAACGTATATTTAATTAAATCATTGTGTATATCGACCTGTATAATGGTTTAGAATTATCTCTGAATTTTCTTCTATAAGAATATTTGATGGAATTCAATAGTTGTGAGCGCTGGTGTGACCGTGCTGTGGATTGTGTCCAAATTGTTGTAGGTTAGTGTCTGTATTGATGCGGATATTTATTATCATGAGGGTTCGAGAGAAGGGGCGCCGTCACGCCAGCGCGAGCGGCTCGCAGACTGGGTCGTTAATGTATTACATATTTATTTTTGTAAGGGCGGGCCAGTGTGATATCTATACTATGAAATGGATAAATAAATATGTATGATCTGTAAAAATGCTTATGAGTGCCTTTCATTTCCACATTGCAACCGAATTCTACTTAGCCAAGAAGATCTAATATGTAAACTACATACCGACATAGTGTAGGGTGTAGGTATGGTGGTAGGAGCTCCTAATTAAATAAAATAATATCCTCTGGCAATGCCAGATAATTATTTCACAGTGAGGAAATAGGACAGGGCATAGAATAAAGTGGGTTCCTAATTATATACAGACTGTATACATAGGCATGCAAAAAGAGATCTATGTGGGCTATACGACTAAGGGCATAGAAATATAAACGCTAAGTAATGTTCCTTCTGAAGGAAACTTAGCCCATGCTTATGCACCTACAAACTACAATTAGTTTAGACCACAAGGAAACTTGAAAGTCCTCGTAGCCAAACGATAAATAAATTCCCAACCAGGTATACTCGTATATCTTTGTAGCAAAACTCAAATTTTGGCCTTTGTCAGTATAATCGATATCCATGAAAAAGCACCCTACGTGGATTACTTCCTAATAGCCTATAGGTAAGTAGGTAGGTAGATATATTCATCATCATCATCATCATCAGCCTAAAGACGTCCACTGCTGAACATAGGCCTCCCCCAGAGCGCGCCACCTTGAGCGGCTGCTCACCTCCTGCATCCATCGGCTCCACGCGGCTTTCACCAGGTCGTCGGTTCACCGAGTGGGGGGTAGATATATTACAACTAACATATAGATCAATGTACCTCGGTATACCTAATTTTTTTAAAAGAATCGCCACTCCATAACATCACTCGTCAAAAAATAAACATTAAACACAATATCAATAAAATTCCTTTATTCACAACTAATCCAAGTAGACTCCATAGACAATGACGTTCGCGAACAAATGACAGTTCTCATAGTTGTGAGTCGCGAATGCATCACGCTCGTGGTCCCACAGGAACGAATGGTACATCTGCACGCTCTGCTGCCGGCGCTGGCCGATGCTGACGCACACTATTATGCGGTACCTGGGGATTTGGAAATACTGGTCTACAACTCTATAATAATCCAATCCATGCCAAAGGCCCACCACCTACCTAATTTAAAAACACGCATTTCCTATTATTAAAGGTAAAGACTTAAACCGATCTTTCGGGTTAACCATCACGCATGGTGAGGTTCATCTCCAATACAAAAGCTAGTGCAAGAAGATATATTCTCTCAAGTGCAAAATCTTATTTACTTCACGTCATCGGCATGAGGATCACCGGTCCGGATGACTGGACTACATATACCACCCCTACCTACTTGGCATAATAGAATTCTTTTATTCAAGGGTAGCGTTGACCCACAGACTTATGATGATTTGATCGAGTAAAGGTCAAGTAGAGTGTAGGAACCTGTGTGTGAGATTTCGACTTGGAATATGTGTGTTAGAATAATATAATTTCTACTTGATGCTGACTGACAGTTTGGCCAGACTAGACTGTTTGAAATGGACCGAAACGCCGCCGGCGCCTGCTCCGTTTCTCATAACGTTCGGGTTCGTCTGATCACACCCATGTTCCCGCTTTTAATTCAAAGAGCGCATGAAATAAGGATTGCTATGGTTGCTATACTAATAACTCAACTATTATAGACTTATGTACCTACCTCCCTACTTACCTAAGTGACTAGGTACTTTAAAAAAAACAGCTGAGTTTTGCGCACGTTTGTTCTATTCTATCAACATCATGGGACAGGAACTACCTAAATAAGACCATCATCATCATCATCCTCTTTACCTTTTCCCACTTGTTATTGGAGTCGGCTCCCAATCTAACCTGTAGCGGCGAGCTACCAGAATTACACGAGCGACGCCATCTGACCTCGCAACCCATAAGGAACCAGTAACAGGGATGGTTAGATCAGCTATGAAGGTATGGTTAGATCAGCTATCATGAACTTGTTGGCAACCGATAGAAACACAAAAATGTATGGATTTGACAGTTGCAGTACGCAGCTTATGTACAGAGTTACTATGGAAATTTTCAAATTTGGATTGAAAGTTCTTTTGTTGCATTGCTATCAAAGTTACATGATCACCCCGCTGGCGTCAGATTCTATCAGGCGTCTGACTACCCGTAACGATTGCCATAGATGTACTTATGACAACCGGGACCGACGGCTTAACGTGCTCTCCGAGGCACGGAGCGATGGCATCGAAAACTGCACATAACTTACTAGATAAGTCATTGGTGCAAGGCCGAGGACCGAACCCGGTGCCGTAAGATTGCGAAGCGCACATGTTACCGCTCGGCCACCATCGCTCATCGAACTACCTAAATAAGGTGGCTACTGATTATTATATTTTGTTCACTGAAAATAAAATGAATGAAATGAAATGTTGCTACCTAGTATACCTACCTTAGCTAGACGGTAATAAGGGTAACTGTTGGGAAGAGGGGAGAGAAGCAGTCTTTGGTTGCGTGCGCCTGCGTGAGAAAAATCAATGCGCAACTCTCCGCGACTCACTACTTAGCTGAAACTGTGTGATCTGGCTGAAACCTACTTATTTTCACTTTACCGGAAGAAGTGTTAGAGATATTATAGGTTGTGTATAATACACAACCTAGTATCTCTAGATGGGATAGCTAGGTAGGTATATACTGGTATTTAAATGTAAACCATTTTCAAAGCCCAGATATCGTGTACCTACCTACCAGTAATCATCATCATCAACAGCCTGAAGACTCTACTGCTGAACATAGGCCTCCCCCCGAAAGCGCCACCATGAGCTGCAGCTCGTCTCCTGCGTCCATCTGCTCCCCGCGGATTTCACCAGATCGTCGGTCCACCTAGTGGTAGGCAGGCCTACCTGGTAGGCAGGTCGGACCACCTACTATCTTTTACAATGCAGGCACTTACCTAGGAAATTTTCCTACCCTACACTATCAGTAGGTAGGTAGGTATATATATTATAGTTCCAGATCTCGACGGTTGTTCTTCTTCACCAACCGGACGGTGAAAGTAATACGTAAAACAGGCTGGGTAATTCAATACCTAGGGTACCTACATACCTAATTAATAAAAGTGGAACCATGAATGCATGAGTGAGTCCCACCCTACTTTTTAATATGAGTCCTACCATTTACCCTATTTTCCATAGATTTAGTTCTTCTCAGTTCTTCTTTATTGGCTTTTTTCTAACATGTTTTTCTCCTACAGCAACAACAATATAACAGAACCAGCGCGGAAACACCGGCGATCATTGGCGATACGACTACGTACAGCATTTTGATCACTTCATTACGGACATTTTTGTACTTGATTTTTATTTTGCATAATTTGGAAATGTTGTGACGTAAATTGACCAAAAATTGACATTACTCAGATCAATTAAAAGCATTTTGCTCACCTGTCATACTTTTCTTCTTTTACGGCGTTCCGAATGGTCTCAGTAAGGTTGAGGCAAAGATCCGGAACTGTTTTCTCGGTATATTCGGCCTCTTCTAGCTCAGAATCGATGATTTGCCTCAGGATTTTCTCTACTTTCTCTACATTGAAGCGTTTTCGTGAATTCAGCTGATATGTAGGCTGATACGTCCGCACCTGTTTGGGTTTAGCTTCCGTCATACTTGTGTTAGATCAATAATTGGTAGATAATTGCCTAGCAGCCTAAAGTGTACTTATTCTTATTGTGTGGAGATTATTTCCAACTGCAATACATAACTGTTAGCTAGAACTTAGAACAATTTTATCTAGGTACGTACCTACCTACCTACTTACCTACTCCTTTCAAACGGTGAAACGGCCACCATATTGGGACACTGTGGACCTATAACCTATACACAGAATTCGCCCTATTTACATTAAAGTCTTTGAACCTATATTATATTAACATGTTCAATTGTTCATGAGGTATGAGACCGTTAGCGCAGTCTCTAATAAAAATAGTAACGACGCGTACTACTATCTCGAATCTGTAGGTACCTATATACCTACTTACTTGCAATGCCACGTGCCAATCTAGTTTGTTTGGGGAATTTTCCTGGGTTAGTTCACGGGTGCATTAAATATAGAAACAAATCAACAGTCGGAAGACGTCCACTGCCGAACGCCGTCCAATGTGACGTTTTATGGGGGAGGCCTACCCCCATAAACCGCCACTTTGTACGCTTATATCATAGGGGGTTTACCATATACACGCTTAGCATGCGGCTCAAACAGTTAAGGCGGCTTGGTGATCGCAGATTTTAATGAACCGAGGAGAATGCTGCTGCACATTCCTTGGGCATTCCCTTAGGCGGCTCTTACGGCGCCCACGGGAAGAGATGGGGCATATTAAATACACTTATAGTAAACTTTATTCGCCTAGAGTTCTAGGATCAACAAAATAATACTACTTTAGTAAACATAAAAATGTATAAGTATGTAACCCTGTGATTTAACCATTTTGGTTTTGGGGCCTCGACCGCTTAAATTCATTCTGTAGCAAGAGTAGCTTTTTAATTCTGTAGACATAGGTATTCTTAGATATTTCGCTCCCGAAATGTACTTTTATTTTATGCCGACGGCTGCGGCTGCTTTTGGGGACTTTTTATACTTATAAAGTGCTTAATATTATATATTATTATAGTAGGTTTTCAAAATCGTACAGGATGAGACAGATAAATTCACTGTCTGCTGGTAACTGGCATAGGTAGGTATTGTAGGTACATATATATCGAACTTATCGAAGTATAATGGGAAGCCTACCTGATTATTAGGTATCATTATGATAAAGGTAAAATACCTAAGTAGGTATATAGCCTAACCTAACTCTGAACACCTACGTAATAGGTGTGGGACGTATTTATTAATTGGGCATTTGGCCAAGTCAGTCACCGCTAAAGTAGAATAAAATAGAATAGAATTTCAATTTTATTGTATTGTTTTATATTGTACCTCGTGCACCATATCAGCGGCTAAATAAACGAAAGGGGTAACGCTATAAAAAATCTATTGCAGTCACAGACACAAACCAAATGGTTTTTTCTCTAATCTATGATTCTATGATTTAAGAATCTATGCAAAACTTGACATGTGACAATATCAGTCAATGTCAGCTTAACATGACACTGAAGAACCGATGCTGCCAAGTTGGCTATTTGGGCTAGATGTCGCCAAAAAATTGATTAGGTGGACTCATTACAAAATATATGAATTTCAATGGCAGTCAATAATCCACAATGAAACATAATGTAGATATTCTTTGCTCTTGCTGGAAATGTCACAGAGTTTATTTTTATTTCATTCCCCATTTCGTTGCATGTAGGTAGGTATGTACAGAAATAATATAAAACGAGGATTGGTCTTGTTATGAGTCATGGAGTGTCATGGTTTTCAACTTTCAACCTTTAAGACTACTTTAACGATATGGGAACTAAAAACAAAAAAGTTCTTAAAAAAATGTGCGAAACGAAACGTAATTCTGATAAATACTTCTAGTAATCTTCTTTCTTCTTATTATTATTGTATGTGTAAAGGCTTTGTCCTGACTGGGTACAGACAACGTACAGCCCAAACCGCTAGACGTAGCGACTTGTGGAGGGTGGCTTTCTTTTATGACGTAGACGCGTGCTAAGACAGGACTTTTGAAAATTCAACCCCTAAAGGAGTAAAAAGGGTAAAAAAACGTATCTGTGAAAAATCTACATTTTGTGACGTATCGTTTTGAAACTTAGCACATATAAACAGGCAAAAAAATTAAGAGTAGCTTTATGTTTTAACTTTTCGAAATCCATCCCTTAAAGGTGTGAAATGCGTAGCTGAAGTTTGTTTCGGAATTTCAAAAGACTTTACCGCATCATTGTCTTGCGTCTTGTCTTGGTTTGTACAAAAAATAACTATACAAAATAAATAAAAACAAGTGTTGAAAATTTTTGAATTTCATGCCCTAAAAGGATTAAATACACAAAACAAACTCCCATCTTAAGATGCTCGCCAAATCAAAACCGCTAAAACTAAAATCATGAAATTTTGAATATACATTGATTCCATAACGTAAGGGTGTAATAAGAAAGAAACTCAATCCGTCAGGGGGTAAAATGGGTAGTAGTATAATATTATTTAATATAGAAATGTATTTAGTCATGTATAGCTACTTTTTGTTTATTTTTGACACGGCAACACTGTCTCCGAACTCTGATATAAAAAGGTACTCTGTGGTAAGTATCTACCTAGCTACATATTACCAGTGTTGCCAAATCAGCTCTTTTAGAGCTAAATTTAGCTCTTATTTCACATCAGCAGCTCTAAAAAATTGTGTTTAGCTCCTTAGCTCCTTTTTTGGGATATTTGGCTTCTTTCATTAGGTACATAATTATATTTTTCTAAGAAATTTTACTAAGAAATCGGAAAATATCGAATGTAGATAATCCTGAATGTAGAATTTATCGCTGACACCGCCATAATCATCCATTACTTGGTGATCTGTTGGAATATACAAATGAAAGTGTTGTGGCAAGTGTCTCTGTCTTGACATTTTTTTTTATGTTAAAGGGAGCAAACAAGCATACGGCCCACCTGATGGGAAGTGGTCACCGTAGCCTATGGACATCTGTAACACCTGAGGAGGCGTCACCAATGCGTTGCTTACCCTGTAGGACTCTTTTAACCCTCCTTTTAAAGTACTCCATGTTATATATATATATACAGTAGTATAACTCTGCGGAAAGACCGCTTAGGGCAGCTCATTCCACATTTTGCAGGTATACGGCAAGAAAGAACGCATGAATCGAGTCGTTAAAGATTTCCACGACTCAACATAACTCGACACTCATTGTCTTAATTTTGACATTGACAACTCATATTAATGGAAATTTTCTTAAAATTGTACATTTTTAGCCGAACTCCGATACTCTGATCTTTTATTCGGTTCGTTTGCTTATAATTAAATTTTTATCAACTTCTGAATATTATCTGAGATGTGGTGTTGTATACTAGTCGAAATACAGCGCTTTAGTAAAAAATTCCGTGATGAATGGCCTTCAGAGGCGCTTTTGCAAGATTGATTGGAGTAGTAATTAATGAAAAGCTCAAAGCATACCTACTTTAGTTATAATCGCTGCGAGTTAAAGCCCGAGAGGGCTGATTTATTGAATCATTAAGTGCAAAAAGCATGTCAATACTGCAGAACCGTTTTCATAGTGCCAGAAATTGGTATTTTCTTGGTTTAGCTCCTTTTTTTGATAATTTTAGCTCTTTTTTAGCTCTTTTTTTGGGACACTTTAGCTCTCTTTGGTGCAACAGAGTTGGCAACACTGCATATTACTGATCTGTGGTAATGTGGTATCTACTACCCCGTTTATAAAAAGGTACTCTGTGCTACTACCTCGTCTGTGCGAAGCCGGCTGTGGTTTATTTTATTTTTCATTTACTAATTAGTAATTATTATATTACGTGCTGTTTAGACTCTTCTTGTGTTGTGTGATGTAAATGTATTATATATTTTAAAGTTATTGAGCAATACATTGTACATTTCAGTTCAGTACACCACCAGTGCACTGTGTAAAACGATCGGAATCCATAAAAAATAACTCGATTTAACCCCGCATGTCACCACGGTTGCACGGTACGAATGGCTAATCCCGCATGCAACTCTGGTTGCGCGCGGAATCGGCCGTGACGAATTACCCAAAAATTTAAAAATGGTGCTAAATGTCTATGAACACGAGGTATATTTCGTAGCACAAATATTTTTTCTACGCCTGGTAACCCCAAACTAGGCCCATCAATGCAATTCTGAACAAAAAAAAAAAGGTTTAAACCGGCAGCCATTTTTTCTACGTTTGGTGTTTCGTCAGTTCGAACGTGAGTGTTTTGTATTTGTAAAATAAAATCACACAACACCTCCCTTGGTCTAGATAATTATAATTATTGTTCGTCAGAGTGTAAGGAATCGTTGAAGACCTGAATCAGTGCTGATATCAAAAGTTTAAGTGCCAAAATTTATTTGTTTGCAAACTTCACGACAATAACCTACAATTGTGTCCGACATAAATCGTGTTTTGTTGTCATCAAATTCAAATCATATTTGCCTGAATTTCAAGAATCGCTCAATTGTTTTTTATGAATACTCAGCCTCAGACTTCAGGCTATCTAGCATCATGTATATTTTTGGTCTAGATAGTCTGAAATAAGATAAAAATGGAATAGTACCAACGACTTGACCAGCGGCACTTTTTCAATCAGCCGTAATATTTTGATGCTTTTAAAATAATTATCCTGGTGAATTTTTATTCTGTCTGTGTCGATATTTTTATGTCATTGGATGCGTATGTATGTTTCTTATTTAATTAAAACAAAAAAAAAGTATGTTATCGCTTTTAATTTCGAACAAATAAATATTTCGCTGAACAACTCCCTTTTTTTTTGACTACGACAACTTTGCACGCTCCTGGCTAATTACTTTACTACTACATTGGCCATAAAATGAACATTGACGGATGCGTTGTTCATTCCTGTAACAGGAAACATAGAGTATATGATGGAACACAGATCAATAAAGGCACAGGAGCCGATTATTCCGACCGCGGCGAACGCGCGGCTGGAGTTCCCGCCAAAATAAATGGTGGCGCTGAAGCGCCCTCGGCGTGAAAACGAACTTGCGGTCATTAGTCGATAGTCGATAACTTCATACTGTTCCTATGTAGTATCTCTAGGACTGTGATAACATCGCAATGAGTAAACAAACTACCTTAGATGGGTTTTTTAATAAATCTAAAGCAAAGAATGTGACTGACCAAAACTGTAATAAAAAAAGACGAAGCTTAAGTCTTGTCAGGCTTACGACACCTAAAAAAACACCAAAACTCAACAACACCAGCAACATTGTAACCAAGACAAAACATGAAGTAATAAGCTTGTGCAGCGATGATGAGAGTGAAAGTGCTGCTTGCACCGAATCAAATGATGAATTGACACTGAGTATAAATAGTAATGCTTCAAATTCTTCCCAATCAACCATTACATACACCATAACACCAAGTACACCACAGAAGTCCCCACAAACATCTACAAAATATTTCTCTCCTGTGAAAAAGCGGGTTGTTTTAAAAAAGACAATAACGAGAAATTTGGGTAGGGAGTTTGGTAGTTCACACTCACATTCTATCTCTGATGATAATGAGTTTAGTAAAGCTTGCGAAGGTATGGATGATAAAAGTAAGTAATATTTCAAAATTCCCTATTAAATTTTTGTTCCCTTGATGATACATACTTAGTATACTTTCAGTTTCACAGTAAAATAAATAAATGTATATTTCAGGTACATTCCTGCTTACCATTATCAATAACTGTCTTAAAAATGAAAGCCTAAAGAAACTATTTGACGAGAAGTCAGTAGACCTTCTCAGTAGCTGTTTCCATATAATAAAGCCTGGTGCGAGGTTGGTCTGCAGAATGTATTGGCGACAGCATGGGTGGTACCGTAGGGAACAGCTAGTGAATATTGTTAATGACAAGGCAGGGGATATTGGTGATGCTCAATTTGCAGAGATACTCAACTGTTTGATGGAAAATGACCTTGTTACGAAAATGGCTGGTATGTCTTGTATTGCTTAAAATTGAGATAGTTACCTGTTTATGCAATTTATTTATATACTAATATAACTTATAATTTTTGAATGTAACTATGCCGGTTTTCTTATCTGTTTGTTACCGTTTCACACATAAACAGCTGAACTGATTTTGATGATATTTGATTAGGAGATAATTAAAAGTTGGGGAGGACAGGATATATATTATTTATTTAACTTGCGCTAAACCTCGCACAGGTGTACACCGTGTGTGTCTATGAAAAAATTGTTTGAAACATAGGCCGTTTAGTGGTGCTCATACAATTTTTCAAAACAGACACGTGTGGCATGCACCCGCGCCAGGTTTAGTGCAGGTCCTTAGTGTATGAAAATAGGCAACATTCAAGAGTACTCATAGGAAATTTATTTGCATTTGTTATTCTGACATCAGTAGGGTTAGCACGGCCGGTAGAAAAAATTGTCTTTCCCCGTTTTACGTCACTTTCTTCATACTTGCTTGGAGTAAAACAGGGGAAAGACAGTTTTGTCTAGCGGCCGTGCTAACCCTACTGGAGAAGATTAATAAAATTTCTATATTGTAGAAAACACAATGACTTTTGATGATTACACGAGAATATTGAAGGCAGATGACATTAAACAGATTTGTAAAGATTTAAAAATTAAAATGAAGTCAAAAGAAGATGGAGTACAGGCTCTGCAAAACTTCAGCCGAAGAGAATCTATTGGAAAGTTCTTTAATGCACCTTCCAATAACTACAAAAGAGTTATAGAAATGTAAGTAAACAAGAAAGTAATTTTGGGCAAAATAAAACTCATTATTAAACACAGTAAAAATATTTTTACACACACACACACTAAAAATTTTTTATCACACAGCTACACATAATTTTTTTGTAATAAAATCTTGCTAATTCCTTATAGTTTTTTCATCTAAACTTTCAACTACTCTGGGGCAGGATTTGGCCATATCTCTTACTGAATTTAAATGTATGTATATTATGCTGTGTATGTCCATCTTATCTACGGATTGCAGTTCTACAACGCAGGATCCGGCGGGAGTGCAGGATCCTGCAATCACCTTGCACATCCCACAATAGCCACTTTATACAACAACCTAACCTAAGCAGCCTAACAACCTCTTTTAACATCTTATATGCTTTCAGCATGAAAAACAAAGCTGGTGAATGCTACAAGATATCAGAAGTGGCAGCCAGTACTCTCTGCAAGCTGTACTTGCTGATGTATTTAGGAATCAACTATGAAACAATTCGAGCCAAAAATCTAGAACTCATGCTCATCAACAACAAGATCAAGCGGGAAACATACCCCATAGACAAAGATATGGTGGTGGACAATGCTAGCATTGTTTTTGGAAGTAGAGAGGAATTCGAAAAGTAAGTAGGTCTATCACCTATCGTTTGTTTTTTTCTTCTCATTTGCTCGCAACACTCAAGTTGGAGTTTTGGCGGGAACTCGGAAAAGTTCACGTCGCATTGTATTATTTTTCAAAACTCGTGCTTTTTCCAGTGTTAATGTTTAAAGTCGGTGGCGTTTTACGCATTATGTGCTGAATTACGAGCATGAGTGTGGGCAAGTGATATAATGTGGTGAAACGTGGTTTTTCGTGTTGCTTCCAAAATTCTATAGAAGCTTCTAGTAAAGTTGCCACCACTTTACTAGAGCATGACTTAGACTGGACTGAGATTACCTGACTTAGACTGGACTATGACTACGCAGACTGTGACTAAGACTTGACTTTACGTGAAATATTCTATCATTATGAAAAATTACAATACTTGACACTGGCTAAATACACTATGTGTGGAGCCAAAATATAAGAAAAAAAAAACACTCAAGTTAAGAATTGCCGAGTATTAGCTTCTGCAGGTGGGACAGGTGGCGCAGCTTGCTGCGTCAACGAAGCGGGACCGTCTGCCGTTCGGTACCCATCGCTGCCCGTGTTCGTGGACGGCCGCGCCGCGACAGTCGCAAGCAGCGATGGGTACCGCATAGTTTCGTGTTGTCGACGCTGCCGTTTCACAGACGCGCAGGTGTGAAGCTTTATAGTGTTTTCTGTCAGCCTCACTTGAGATCACTTAAGATCAGATGAAGTTTTTTATGTCTGATGTTTTTTATGTTTTCCTCAGTTTTAAATAATAATAACGCCCAACGATCACATACATAGATCCTGGACCCTAACTAGGATTCCCTGTATCTAGGGACCCAGGAACTATGAGGACCATGGTCCCACAACACCCAGTCAGAACAAGTATTTGCGCCTTTTGTTTCATGTGCACAATTACTAAACGTCCTGTAGCGGGAATCGACCCCGCCGACCTGCTCAACCACCACACCACAGAGGTTCTCGGGTTCATACTCAATTGATTGTGTTATAATGTATTTTAAAGATTTTTTTTATGGCAGACAAGGATAGCATATATCTAAATATTGGTTATTGGTTCCTCGAAAATGTGACGAGCGAAGTAACACCTTAGCCCTACATCCGTAATCAATCGTAATACTGCTCAATGATAACACGGAAGACAGAATAACAGTACAGGTAGAAGGTGCACTCCTCAAAATTATTTATATAAATAGCGACTCTTGGTAGACGCAATAAAGTGTGATTCAGCGCATTGCACTGCAGACCTAAAAATATATTACTACTAGTCGCCTCTCATTCAAACGCGTATCTCTTATTTCTTCTATTTTTTACTTATTATAATATCTACAATTAGTTATAGTACAGTTTTCAATGGGGTTAAAAAATGAAAGCTAATCGTAGGTGGCGCCACTGTTGAGTGATCCTAATCGCCGCTATATTGCGTTTTTGATTCTTTGTGTTTACCAGCGAATTCGATCCTAATACTACAAAAATGTATTCGACATGGAGTGTTAGGCAGTTAAAAGAACAGCTGCGGAATAGAAAAGCATCTACTACTGGAAAAAATCACATAACCTCGAATATTTAGTTGGCTCCCAAATTTTTCTTCGTAAAGCTTTTATCCATTGTTTTCTCCATTTGATATCTTTAGGGAATACATGGACTCCCGTCTTTTTGCAATCCAAAGCTGAACACAACGTCATATTAATGAAATAAATTGAGTTATTTTTATTTGTTTACAAAATTATTATGGAAGATGACAGATATTTGTCAGATTTAGGGAACACTCAGTAGTGCTGCCATCTGAAGTGAGCAAAAGTTAGTTTTTTACTCCATTACAGGTATTATAAGGCGCATTTGATTTATGAAGATTACCTTATCGAAAAAGTGACAGCAAAGAAATGCATCATGGTAAAAGAAGTTTACAAATTGTACCAAGAAATTGAAAAAGAGGACATGTCCAGGTATAGCTCCCATCTATCACTGGTTTAAATATGTAGGTAGAGTGCGATTCAAACTCAATGGCGGTTGTGAAGTCGGCTCAAAATCAAAACGCTGGCGCTGGCGCCCCGTCTACTGTTACTATTCTAAGCTCCACACACACACATACAAATTCATTATAGTTAAGTATGAAGAAAAAAATACTGACTCCAATATCTCAGAAAGTATATCACTTATTTTTATAAAATATTTTTAATTCCGTTACAGATATGAATCACTCCCCACGTGGTTGCGCAGATATACTCCCGCGTACATTTACGTGAAGATGCTGGAGACTGGCATTAAGGAGCTGAAAAAAGAGAAGCATCGCCTTATCGCCATAGATATATTGACTATGCTGATCAATCAAAAATCGTTCAGACAACACAAAAAAGGGGAGTGGTATGCTGAAAAAGCACTAGTGCTACATTCATTGCTGGCTCGCCATGACGAGGTAAATAATAATAATAACGCCCAACGATCACATACACAGATCTTAGACCCTAACTAGGTTTCCCTGTATTTAGGGATCCAGGAACTACGAGAACCATGATCCCACAACACCCAGACACGAAACAAGTATTCGCGCTTTTTTTGTGGACGAAAACTTGTTCTGTCGCGGGAATCGAACCCGCCGCCTCCGGATTATGAGCCGCTCAACCATCACACCACAGAGTCCCTATTCCTATTTTTAGTGTAATACTAAAAGAGATTTTAGAGCTAGCACAGTGTGAGGAGAACATGATCATGATTTTTCGTACCCGATCATAACAGTTGCAGTGCCATTGCAATCGAAACTCTAAAACAAAGTTTCGGTTGACACTTGAACTGCGCACGTCATCCTGAGACCAGAAATCTAGTAGTAACACTATGAGACTGAGATCAGAGGTCGTGAAGTCCCATTTGCCTTTACTTTCACTAGCTACAGTGCTCTTTAAACTGGAAGGAAGGGTAGTGCTTACAAACTACTGCTTGGCGGCAGAACAACTGGCAATGCGGTGGTACCTACCTAAACGACTTCTGCAGAAAAGTCCTACCACCTAGTAGACTCCTGAAACTCCTTTTTTTACGATAGAATATGTTATGTTATCTGTGATACGGTGTTCCAGCGCCATCTAAATTTGCAGCTGTGAACTAAAAGCGGTCAAAAGCCCGCTCATTTTGCAGCGCCATCTAGGTTAAAAACAGTTTTTAGCATATTTCCGATCTACGCTGTTTTCTAGGGCATTCCTCTCCATCTTGTTCCATGCTCGGAACAAGATGGAGAGGAAACGTACAGAAATCAAAAATCATAAACTCAACTTGCGGCCGGCGGCGTGTATTTAGATGAGACAGCTATAACTAATTACATAATACAATTAATTAACTTATTAATTATATAATTACATTTTTTTTGCTATAGCTAATTTATCCTTACAAAAAAGAGATGACACTACGTTTTCAATACTCCAGGCAGCTGCAGTGTTGCTAGAAGGCCTCAAGTCCAATCTGTCAGAGGAAGCGAAAGCCGAGATGCGGCCGCGCGCTCTTAAAATAGCGAAGCAACAGAACATCAAACTAGCTCCGGGGTTGTCTGAAGCGCTCTGTACTCAAGCGAGCAGCGGAAAGATACTGGAGCAGTCGTTCCCTGCAAACCATATTCATAAGCAGCATATGGAGTAAGTACAGGAAATGGTAGTTCTCGTCTGCTCCTTCGTCCTGTCCACTATTTCCACTTGAATCCCTTAGCCTTAGGGACTGTACAGGGACTCCACTTGCTATTCCATTGCGATCCCCTATGCTGGGGATTTTAGTACTAACAAAACCTGTTCCTCTTAAGTTCCCCAGCCTAATCCCCAGGGGATTGAGCAGCACTCTATTCCATTCCAATTTTTTTAAATGCGATTGAATGACGTGACGATCTAGTCGTTCACCAGGACCCTAATTCTGTATGACCAATTTACGATTCCTTGCTTCGAAACCACGCGAATTCCTTGTCTTACATAAGAAATCTGCAAAAATCTATTCTCTATGAAATGAGAACGAAACCGCGCGAAATGAATGTGGAATTAACTGGGATTGGCGCGATTTGAATTGTCAAAAATCATATGTTCCACTCAGGCGCGTTCCGAAACATCAACCCGTTGAAAGTTACCACCACTTATGTCAATATTAATTATTCAAAATAAAACTAATTTTAATGTAAAGTGAAGGTATTTCTAAAGGTTTTCTGACAATTTTTAATAATTACCCATGGTTTCGTTATATCACAACATAAATAAGCCATTACTTTATTTTAATTTTTTAGCGGTTTTGGGATGAGAAATCCTTTAGTTCTAATTCGGAACGCACTCAAAGAATCCAAAACCTGTCGTATATAATTTGCCTTAGATTATATAGAATACAAAAATTGTCGATTCCTTGCTGTGACACGATTTGAACAAGACACGATAACGACGTGGTTTCTGTATCGTGTGGAATCTGTGTTTTCATACAGAATTATGGCCCTGATGTTAAGCGACACGGCCGCCCATAACAGTTGCAGTGTCACTCGGAACTTTATTGTTTTAAAGTTGAGACACTGCACTGCGCACGTCATACTGAGACATCACACAGTCAAGTAATCAGATTACTAGACTGAGTGATCAGATCATAAAGTCTCATTTGCCCCGTAATTTCACAACACCCGGGGTATTGAAATGGAACTGTTATTTATTTCCTTTAGGATCCCCCACCTCACGCGGACAAACAGGAATAAAAAATCCTGTCTGTATGTGGAGATTATGCTGTGTATGTAATTAATGGAGGCGAGCAGCCGCTCAAAGTGGCGCTCTCTGGGGGAGGCATATGTTCAGCAGTGGACGTCTTCAGGCTGTTGATGATGATGTTATTCATATACATACCAAAGAACACTTAATTGTACGGGAAAAGAATTTCTCTGCAAAGACATTTAAATAATTAGCGACTCTTTTACGACACAATAAAGTGCTTAATTGCGATTAATTATTAGACTTGCAGCGTAGTACAGTTGTACAGTAAATTCACATTGAACTACTCTCGCCTCTCTTTCTAACGCATATTTTTTATCTCTGTCTGAAGCGTTTAACGAGTGTATATTGTGTTCCTGAATTTTAGATATTTTATGTAAACAAAGGGGATAACAGTGCAAAAAATATCTTTTATAACGGTAGGTTACTATATTTGACCAAAAAAATATTAAATATTATTTTCTAGTCATAATCTGCTTAATTATAAAATAAAAATCATTTTATACTATCTATTTTAACGTAATATCGGATATATAAAATTTTATGATAAAGAAATCGATTTTTGGTAGAAAGTATTTTATTATACTGGTAAGACTTTTTTTTTTTTTTTTTTTTTTTTTAACGGGCAAATTGCCTTTATTACTCAAGCTAACTACTACAATAATAAAAACTAAACTAAACTAAACTAAACTAAGCTAAACTAAACTAAACTAGCTACACTACCTACTACAAAGAACACTTATGGACTGTATAATAGCCGCGATGGCCTATAGACAGTCCAAGTGCTCCAGCCCACTACCGGTAGGTAGCGTACCCAACATGCTGGCCGCATTGCCACGTTGAATTGCAATGCTGATGCGTTGGGCCAAATAAGTGCCAGCATTTTGGTCACGCGTCGCATCGACCAGGCGCTCTGATAGACTTTGGAAAACGCGATGAGCTCCCGGTACCCACGGACCCAGGGTCTCAGCACTGGTAAGACTGTAGAGGATCTAAACATTTTTATCGTTTCGTTCCGGGATTGATATGATGGTATCATACCATTATATGCCGTACTTTCTTCAAAGATACATGGTGCTACTTTCGAGATATGATGAAAAGTATGTAATATATTAAAAAAACAGGTCAAACTGAATATTTATAGATCAAATATGAATAAATCTCTCGATTTAAAATTATGGAATGTTTGTCAGAATTTTCAGAATAATTTATAAGGTTTCTGGTCAGTTAAAAAACTTAAGTAGTGTATGTTTTTGTTTTATTTACGTCTTCCTAAAATTTTACCATTAGAACTTTGGAATTGTTAAATCCTACTTCATATCCTACTAATATTTTGTATGCAAAGTTTTGCTTGTTAATCAGTAAGATTGATACTCTTAAACTCCATTTAATAAAAATATGTTTCACAAGTAAAAAATGTTATGGGCAACTGGCATGTCACTTTGACAGTGACTTTTCCTGACATTACTTTGTTTACATAAAATATCTAAGATTCAGGAAGACAGTTTAGACCGGCCCCGGTTGGCCTGTTTTTGATAGTTTTGTTTTATTTATTCACCTTGATTTATTACAGAACTTCTAAAAATAGGGGTAAGAAGAAGTTCGAAATGTACATAGATAACGGGAAGCAGTTCGTCGAAGCCGAAGATTATTGTATACAACATTACACTAAGAAGGGCGATTACACACATGGTCAGTATATATTTATCATAGAAATTGGTTTTTAATAGTTCCAATTCAGTACAGCGCTTAAAACGAAATTAAAGCATAGATTTCTGTCTTTTTCATATCTCCTTTATCAGAACAGTACAGTTTTTAGATAACGTTACACAGATTCTCAATAGACTAGTTGCCTGCTATAAAAAAATAACAAGTAAATTCTATTTTCATAAAGTAGGTTAAAAATGAATGCAATAATTGAATAAATAAGTAAAATCGGTAAATAAATCAGAAAGTAAAAAACAGGAGTTTCCCCACAGTTACCTACTATGAAAACGCACGTTGTGAAGTCACATGCCAAAGAGATTGTATGTAAAGCTACCACAGCTTAGTAATGAGGTACTATGAAGGAGCAACAACTGACATCACTGCACGTTATTTACTAGGTGGTAGGACTTTTCTGCAAAGTTCGTCTAGGTAGGTACCACCGCTTTGCCAGTTATTCTGCCGCCAAGCAGCAGTGTGCAAGCACTACTGTGTTTCGGTTTGAAGGGCATTGTAGCTAGTGAAAGTACTGGGCAAATGAGACTTTATGATCTGATCACTCAGTCTAGTAATCTGATTATTAGACTGGGTGATGTCTCAGGATGACGTGCGCAGTGCAGTGTCGCGCGAAACTTTATTGTTGTAAAGTTCCGGGTGACACTGCAACTGTTATGGGCGGCCGTGTCACTTAACATCAGGTGAACGACTAGCTCGTCAAACCATTCAATCACATAAAAAAAAAAAAAAAAAAAAGAAAACTTTTGAACTGTCTCTTTCTATTCCTGTATTTTAAAATGCTTGTAAATTAAATTTTTGTTTTCACGACTGTTTATTTTTTGAGGAATATTATTAATTTATGTAATAAAAATAGCAAGACCAATCCTATTCCTTCCAACTGTCCCTATCATACTATATGTATACTTTTCTATATTAAACATAGATTTATTTTTTGTTTATTTTCAGGCGGACACTGGGAAGGCAGGATAGCAACAACTATATATTTCCTGCTATTTTGGGACATTATATACAGCAAACCTGATGGCGTAAACGGCGTGTTCCTCTCTCACTATCAGCACCACCCTTTAGACATGTACTGTGGGTTCTATGCCAACAGGAAGACTGCTATAGAGAACCGGCTGAAAGTTATTGAGAATATGGACTCCAGCACTTTGGTCACAACTATGAAGCTTAAGTGGGATGAACGACCTGAAGGTAAGTTTTTTAGCGTTTACCACATTTACTGTACCCAAAATAACTATGCACATAAATTGCGTACTCTCAAGTCCTGGTTAAATCTACAAGGTGAGTTTGAATTGGGGTATTATCCCGAAAGGGGGTAAATCTACTCCCCCAAGGTAAATATTTAATGTTTCTTCTACGACTTTTCTAAATTAATAGTTTTTCATTGAAGAAATGCCATGTAAAGTTTACGTTTGAAGATAGCCCTAGCGCAGCTGGGTGGTTGAACTTCGTCCTTGATTTAACGACCTGTGTTTAGAAATGAATTTATAGTATCTTGTTAACTCTCGTAGCTATCGCACGTGCAATTTTGTGAGTGGATTTATTTTTTAGTATGGAGGTTTGGAAACGCGCAGTTTCAAGTAAGGCTCTCACAACTTGTGGGCTATCATGGTCCTAGTCCTCCCCTTTCGGGATAATACCCCAAATCAAAGTCAGATAGCACCTCTTAAACTTATTTATTTGTTTATTTCTGTGACCAAATTCACAGCTCTTAAAAACGAATACATATATGAAACTTACAAAAGAACTTGAAGCCAATAACGTATTTACATTTTTAGAACTTATCTTTGTATAAGAAAAAACGACAATCACTAGACAGAATACAGATATAAAACCTAACAACTAAGTAAAAAACTCCTGTTTATTCTTCTTTCTTTAATATGCATTGTAACTTTTCTATCAAAAACAAAACTCCCCTGGATACGTGCCGGGCAGTGTTTCGTTAAAAGATTGCAACGACAAAAAATAAATTACATTTTTATTCCCAACGGCCGCCACTGGGTGTGGTTAGCACAATAATTCAGAATAAGTATTAACCACCGCCAGTGGGGGTCGTTGGGAACAACCCGATGTTTTCAGGCCGATGATGGTTAGGGTGTGTAGTTGTGTACAGACCTGGCGAATGCGCCGCGCGCGTGCCTCCCGCGAGGTACAGCCAGTCAGTCAGCCAGTAACAAGCTGAGGTTTCAAAACAGCAGTGAACTGACGTGCACGCACACTAACTGCGCGCGCGGTACGCACGCAGCTCGCGGGCGGCACGCGAGCGGTTTCTTTGCCAGATCTGGGGGTCTAGCAAAGATACCTTTCCATTAACGTTATACGCCAAACGATAACTCAAAATGTATGGGAATGACATTAGCTATGACATTAGCTGCGGGAAAGTTTTCCGCAGGCAATGCCATTCCCATACATTTTAAGTTATCGTTCGGTGTTAAGGGGGAACGTTTTACTCAGCGTGGGAAATTCTTGCGTTTTTGCCAATAATAGCTTATATACTCAACGTGGTTACATGAAAACTACTTTAACGTAAATAAATAGAATGTATCAACAAATTACGATTAAAAGTATCACTTAGATATGATTGCTTTAGCAACAAATGGCAATAAACAAATTTCGTCATGGCTTTTCAGTCTATTGCCATTTGTTGCTAAACCAATGATATCTACGTGATATTTTTAATTGTAATTTATTGATACATTCTATTTCTTTGCGCAAAACTAATTTTCATGTAATCACTTTGAGTAATTAAGCTATTATTGGCAAAAAACTCAAGAAAATTTGAATTTCCCGTGCTGAGTGAAACGTTTCACCTTAACGCTAATGCAAAGGTATCTTTGCAAGATCCCCTGTACCCACACTGCATGTTCTGTGTTTACAGGCGAGTTGTCCGGCATTTCCCGTAGTATCGGGTGGGAGTGTATAGGCTCAGTGTGTCGGTGTCTCGGCAGTAAAGGCGCGGCCGCGTTGTGTCGCCGCCTCGCCGCCGACTACGGCCGCCAGGCCGGCTTCCCCGACCTTACCCTCTGGAATATACACACGGGGAAGGCAAGTCTAATTATGACTGAGGCGACTGGCCTGTTAGCTCAGTTGGTAGTAGCTCTGCCTTCTAAACTATAGGTTGTGGGTTCGATTCCGACTCAGGACAAACATTTGTGTGATGAACATAGGTGCTTGTTCTGTGTCCGGGTGTTATATTGTATTCTATGTATGTATTTACAAACAAGAAGTATCTAAGTATTGTATCAATTATCTGGTTCCCATAGTACAAGCTATAATGCTTAGTTTGGGGCTAGATGGCGCTGTGTGAAATGTCCACACATATTTATTTATTATTATATATCATGTTATTTTGTACTTTAGTACCCATATAGACAAATCTCTAATGCCCATCTGCACTAAAGTTTGACAGCTCTTAAGTTCATACTTATCTCACTTGGACGTACCCAAATGTGTTGAAGTAGGTACGTCTTAGTGGTGTGAAGTTGGCAAACTCTAGTGCAGATGGGCACAAGTTAATCAAATAATTATTGCCACTTTTCGTAGCTGACGCGCTGGCTTTGCAGGGGTCAATTATGGAGTGATATTAATTTTTTGATATATTCTAGACGCGCCGCGCTGATCCATTCGTATAATTTACGGACATCTTAATTTTCTGGAATAAAAAGTATTTCATGTTGATCTCGCCTGGTAGTGTAAGTTTAAGTCTCTGAGCAAAATTTCATCTAAACCAGTTCAGCCGCTTAGACTTGAAAGCGTTTGAACAAACAAAGACAAGGTTTCCTTTGTATAAATAAAGTAGGAACTCCCTACTAGGGAGGCCCCTATTGTATGTTCCCTTTAGGCGAAGCCGAGAAACATTTCCTTTCTTACCCCTACCTTCATTCCTCCATAACTTCTTTCACTCATTTCCCCTTCCTTCATACTAACAACCGCTGGTGGCGACCACGAACCCGAAGAAGCAACATAGGCCGACCCCCACTCGGTGGACCGACGACCTGGTCAAAACCGCAGGGAGCCGATGGATGCAGGAAGCGACCAGCCGCCTAAAGTGGCGATCTGTGGGGGAGGACTATGTTCAGCAGTGGACGTCTCCAGACTGTTCATGATGATGACTAACAACTTTAGCCTCCTTTTATTAGTGTAATTTTTATTACAATTTCCTGACCCTATCTAACAAAACACTGAATTCGTTTCTATTGTATTTAATTTTTTCACAGATAAAGTTTGTAGAAGTAAAGACGGACACGGATAAGCCTTCGATAAAGCAGTTGCAATGGATGCAATACCTCCGGGACAATCGTATAGAGGCGGAGTTCTGTTACGTCGGCGTAAGCACCACGCGGAGTAAAGCTCGAGCTAAGCCTGTAGTTAGAGTCAGAACTGTTGCAGATATTAATGGAACCGGTCGCGCATAGTTCACAGTAACTACAGATAAAATTAAGCATCTATCTAATAGAAGCAAGCACTACTGTGTTACGGTTTGAAGGGCATTGTAGCTAGAAATTACTGAGCAAATGAGACTCTATGATCTGATCACATAATCTAGTAATCTTATTACTAGACTGTGTGAAGTCTTAGGATGACGTGCGCAGTGCAGTGTCACGCAAAACTATATTAATTTAGAGTTCCGAGTGTTACTGCATCTGTTATGGGCAGCCGTGACGCTTAACATCAGGCGAGCGACTAGCTCGTCACGTCATTCAATTACATAAAAAAAATCTAACAGACGATATTTCATTTTTTGGAAAGTAGGTAGTACCGAAATTTGTAAACCTTTTCGAAATAACCAAATTTGAAAACCATTCTTTAATGAGCTCGTATTAAAAAATATCATCATCATCCTCTTTGCCTTTTTCCATTTGTTATTGGAGTAGGATCCCAATCTAACCTGGGCCCTAATTCTGTATGAAAACTTTGATTCCACACGATACGAAACCACGTCGTTATCGTGTCTTGTTCAAATCGTGTCACAGCATTAGAAATACCTTCTCTTTACATTATGTTATTTTTAATTTGAATAAATATTGATATATTAAGTGGTGGTAACTTTTGACGTGTTGATGTTTCGGAACGTGTCTCAGTGGAACATTATGATTTTTGACAGTTCAAATCGCGTCATTTCCAAATTCATTTCGCGCGGTTTTGTTTCCATTTCATAGAGAATAGATTTTTGCAGATTTCTTATATAAGACAAGGAATTCGCGTGGTTTCGAAGTAAGGAATCGTAAAGTGGTCATATAGAATTAGGGTCCTGTAGCGGCGAGCTACCGGAATTACACGAGCGTTATGCATGTTATGTATATTATTATGTTATGACTGAATTTAGATCCTGCGCCATACTCACACTGATAGCGAGTGATGAGCTACGTTTTGTAAGAGTGATCGCTATGATTACGTTATGACTGAATTTTTGAACTGAAATTAATTTTATTTAATATAATCATTTTAGTTTATAGTTTTACTATATTATGATTACCTTTTAAATGTTGTAGTTATAGGAGTCGAATGTTATTATTTATTTCTTTGACTAGTCCAAGAGATATGAGGGTTGCTTTGTTTTACTCAGAATGTTCCCCTTCCACTGTGTGTATCGATACGTCGTTTGAATCATTATAATGTGACTAAACTTTAGACCATGTTATTAACATGTTAAGTTTTCTACGGGATGTTTATATTTGCATTTAGTTTATGATGGCATTGTGGTCATAACTCAATAATTTACTTATATTATCTGTGCTTATGATAACTATATTTAGATTTTTATAATATCAGTGTAGATGAAAGAGACATCCTTATTTTAAGATAACAGTTTCACAAAAAACACAACTTTGCTTGTAGGATATAATTATGTAATTTCAAAATCTGTGATATAAATTTAGATAATAATTTGGTGTAAAAAATGTAACCTAAAAAACAAGGGTATAATGGCTCAATCGGTAATAACCGATATAATGGCTATCCAAAATGTTTGGGAGTTATTGTTTAAAAGCTATGCTATGTTTAATTGTAGACTTAATAAGTATACATAAAAACGGTGCTAAATGCATGACTTTGAGTACAATCAATATAATATATTTTTTAACTATGTTTTTGTTGATGTTTTTATAATCCACCCCTAGCATTTATTCGTCTACAAAATTCACCTCAGCTTCACTTCTTAACCATCACACCATTTTTTTTGCGTACGGTACTTAAATGTACGGGTAAAGACAACTCTGTCTGCACTGCAACCTGTACGCACATTGCACAAAAAGTAGTAAAACCTTACATTTCTTGACCTTTCATTGCTGTCATTTTTCTTCTCTACCATAGAGCAGGTACTTTGCATATTGAAACTTTTCCGTAAGGAATTTTGTCATTTTAAACTGACAAGGTGCTGACAAGCGAACCAATGTCTGAAACTGTGCATTTTACGATTTCTGCAAAACCCCAAGAGTGTATTAATGAAACTATTTCCTCTATACATACCGCTGCTGGTAATGCTAGCAGTGTCCGCGATGTCCGTTGTATTCCTGTACTGCAAGAACCAGGTCAACAGGAAGAAAGGGTACATGGACGTGAAGGAGAAACCTTCGTGCCAGGAAGACCCCTAGTCGACTCCGACTATCCAGATATCAACTTGGGAGAAGTATTTTTAAAGTGTTGCTGGTTTTCTAGACAATTTTAGAGTTAGGTTATTTAGAATAAATATTTTTATGTAAGTACGTCGCTATCGAGTTGTTTATATTTTTATTTATCCGGTGGGTATTACCGCTACCCACAGCAATAGCGAACGCGCCGATTTGAACAAGTAGGCCTATCCAAACTCCTTCCAGTCGTCATACCGAATCATCAGGGCCATAATTCTGTATGAAAACACAGATTCCACACGATACGAAATCACGTTGTTATAGTGTCTTGTTCAAATGTGTTAACTTTTGACGTGTTGATGTTTCGGAACGCGTCTCAGTAGAGCATTATGATTTTTTGTTCAAATCGCGCCAATCCCACATTAATTTCGCGCGGTTTCGTTTTAATTTCATAGAGAATAGGATGCAGAAAGTAAGTGATCATACATCGTAAAGTGTTCATACAGAATTAGGGCCCAGATAGGTTGAGTCGCGTCGTAGAACTAATAAGAGACAATCAATTTCGAATGCTATGATTACCTATATGAATAATCACACCAACGACCACATACATAGATCCTGGACCCTAACTAGGATTCCCTGTATCTAGGGACCCAGGAACTACGAGGACATGGTCCCACCACAAGTGTTTGAGGTTTTTTTCTATGCGCAAATACTTGTGCTGTCGTGGGAATCGAACCCGCCAACTCCGGGTTAAGAGCCGACCTGCTCAACCACCACACCACACCACAGAGGCATATTATAAAACTTCGAGTGGATTTCATTTATCGGTATTATAGAAATGATCACCAACCCTACCTATTAGGAACATTTAAATCATGATTCATACACTTGCGTACTTACCGCTATTTACTTAGTCATAACTTTATTGATAGGTATAAGTAGTTTATAACTTTATAATTACCCTTCCGACTAGCGATTATGCGTGATGCCAACTTGCCAAGCCGGACCAAAGAGTAGTTGTATACCTAATCACTGTGCTAAAAGGTTTTAGGTGATAGATCGTAGCAGTCCAGTGCCCAATAGGCCGCCCAATCAACGCGAATCTTTATAATTGGGCGGCCGTAACGCTTAACATCAGGCAAACGCCTTGCTCGACAACGTCATTCTTTTACATGAAAAGTGAGACCGGTCCCGATAACTTGGCCAGTCCGTTACGCATAACATCAGAAGAGCAGAGCTACATAGCGATAGAGAGAGACAGTTGTTTAGGCTAGACTTAATTATAGCCGTAGCCAGGCAGTGATATTAATATTCCAGAATTAAATTACATTGTACCTATCATCATCATCATCAATAACCTGAAGACGTCCACTGCTGAACATAGGCCTCCCCCAGAGAGCGCCACTTTGAGCAGCTGCTCGCCTCCTGCGTTCATCTCTTTTTAAACATGTATTAACAGATAATTCTAAACAAAAAATCTGATATTTAAATGAAATACTTTCTACTAAAAAAATACAAGTGATTATGGGGGGAGAGGGTTTAGTCCAAAACCTCACCTCGTACCAAAGGGGGAGGGGGTCAAAAAGTAGCCAAAAACATCACGTGATTAATGGACGACAGACCCTAATAATATCTATTTATTTACCTGTACTATTAAATCTTATGTGGTAATACTAAAGAGAAAACAAAAAAGGCATATTGGGTAACGTTATTTATTCAAAATATATTCTATACTAAAATCATAACATAGTATGTACATTTTTAACAGTACACCTCAACAACATAATAAGGCACCTATTAGGATTGATTAAACATGTAGTAACATCTAACTTCAAACCAAATGTAAACTAATATTACATCGTACGTAAATAGCTATCACCACAAAACTGAACTAACACCATACATTATAACAACTAAATGAACATAACACTACATTGAGCATCGACGCAAAGGAAAAAACACGTTCAACAAATCTAAATAATTTGTTACATTATGACATATCAATAGCGATCTTCTATGTTTATACTTTGATAATAGGCCCGATTATGAAGGCAGTTGACAGTCCTTAACTTACTAAAGGTACCGTCTCTTACATTGTCGTCTATTTGACAAGAACAGCAATAGTTTTAGCAGTTTTTAGATCTGTCAACTAAAGCCTTAAAAATTGGCCCCATTAGTAGATTTTTTGTATATTAATTATGTAGTCGTTTTAGATTTGTCAAAAGCTTATAACATTTTTAGCTTTTCACTAAATTAGGTACATACTAGATATAAAATGCTAGGACCTTCCACTCCTCTTACCTAATCAAATATAGTTTTCTTGGTAAATATTTTTTTATGATAATTAGACCGTCACCTATTTACATTTTATAGGTAACTCACATTTTCAAGACTCTAGTATCACTCAAACACGCTCTCATATAAACTGCCAATATTTAAATACAAAGTTATAAAATTAATTAATAAATAATTTAGATTTTTTTTTCATCAAATATCAACAATAAAAAATAACATACAATCCATGTAAATATTTCTTCACGATATGTCAATATAATAATAGTTGATTTAAAAATGACACAGCCGTTCCAAAATAGTCAATCAAACTTCTAAAAAGGTACCTAAACTCTATTACACTTAATTGGCAAATAGTACACCTACACCTATAAAAAAATATATACTCTAAATACAGGCACTGGTGTCGCTTCTGTCTCACATTCTTTATAGCTAAAATAATGTCAAATATGTCACAGTATAGGTACTAAAAAAAAAAAAACAAAAAAAAGGGAAACGAAAACGACAGATATTTTAACTTAGTTTAGCTTAGTGAATGCTGCACAGAATTGACACTACTACTTTAATAAAAACATTATAAAATATCAATACAATAATATACTCTTCTAACGTCTATTTAGAATTAATTCTAAGGCATCTTGTTCATAATTCGACTTGTTAACAATGTCATGTCATATAGTATTTTGAAAATATACTTTTCAATACGCATAAAAAACGTATAGTCAGTGATGGAACTTTGAATTGGGTAATAGTTGAATACCCAAGATTCTAATTAGGTATTTTATTTATTGCTCCACAGACAATACCCATGCAGATACAGATTACATAAAACAGATGGCACACCACAGACTATGTTAATTCTTATAACAGAGCCAATATAACATCTACCCTTCTTTAAAAACCCTTAAAAACTCTGTCCACGTTTTAGTAACTGATTGGCAAATCTTAGGATGTAATATTTAATTACCCAATAGGTTTGTGTCGTGTTATTTTTTTATTACACAAATTAACAATAAACAGTCGTGATAACAAAAATTAAATATCTCAAAAAATGACAAAGTTACAAACATTTTAAAATACAGGAATAGAAAGAGACAGTTCAAACGTGCAGTGACGTCAGTTCTTGTTCCTTCATAGTACCTCATTACTAAGCTGTGGTAGTTTTATATACAATCTCTTTGGCATGTTACGTCACTAACGTGCGTTTTCAAGTATCTGTGTGGAAGCTCTGTTTTGCGAGAAAGAGACAGGCGATGCCTCCTCTGGAAACTTTAAAAGCTTATTACTCCGTGATTTATTTACCGAATTTACTATTTTTTTCAATTTTTGCGTTCATATTTAACCTACTTTATGAAATTAATATCAAGATATCAATTTTTAATAGCAGGACAATGGCCTATTCCAAGTTCTAACACACAGTAATTGGTAAATTCATGAGTTAGTAAAAGTTACAAAAGTGTGCGTGTATAGACAGCATAATCCTATATTATATTTATACTTTCCATGACATTTGGTGTCCCACTATAACATAGTTATGTCGGCAGCCTTCACCAACGCCAGGCTGCGGTCGGGGCTCCTGTAACAACAACACTATAATCAGATTTATATCATTAGCTATTGGCGTACTCAGAGAGAAATAAAAAAAAATCGGCGGGGTAATTACGTAAAATTTGCAACAGCAATGCAACAGCAGTAGCAAAGCAACAGCAGTAGCGAAGCATACATGCTCGACACCACTAATGATGTATGACAGCAATCACCGCGAGATTTACGCCTGTTGCACACCTGTTGCGAGTTAGGTAATAAGGGGCCCGGTCATCCGTTGAGCTGCGATGTCATGCCATAGACCGTTAAAGCTTATAAAAACTATTTTGCCTCGCGGGTTTAAGGACACAGACATTTGCGTATTGTTAATAATCAATAAATCAATCAGTCATTTCATTTATCGCATTAACCAAGATATTTTTAGAAATAGCTAATCATAATGAGTTTTTTAAAGCGATAGTGATTTGATATCCAGTCAAACATTGCATGGCGAAGCAATCACATTTTGAAGCAAATGGGAAGCAAAAGGGTGTATGAAATAACGACATGTTTATAGAATAATAGACCGTAATAACGGGATCAATAATTTGCAAGTCGCATGAATTAGAGATGATGGGACGCACAACAAGTCCAACTAAAACTACAGGGTAAACTACACCGTAACTCAAACGATTAAGGTTGCTTACATGTTAGGCTCCTGCTTGAATGGCATGGGCTCTAGAAAAGAGTCCGGTATCGGCAGTTGTGGCACGAGTGGCGGCGACGATGCAGCCGACAGAGGAGATGAAACGTCCGCGCCGCCTTCCACTTGACCTTCTTCTAATGTCGTCTCGGCTGATGCACCTGGAATGGGAAATTGGTGTTAGGCATTGACTATAAAAATCCAGTTGAACAGGCAATGATACAACTTCCCCTCATACGAAAATTAGTAGTGTATTTCAACTACTATTTTCATACAAATCACGGGAACCCGTTGATGTCTTTTGTTCCATCCTGCTCTGTTCTTCGTAATTTCGTATGACTTTGTCTCGTTTTGTTACCTCGTCCCCTGCCCGAGCAGGTGAGTCGTGTTTGTACGAGAAATTATGTTCACGAGCTATCAACGGACTTTATAATCTTTGGTGTTAGGTAATGGGTATATGGTGTTGGGTAATGGAAACTCGATGTTGAGTGTTTGATGGTATTTTTGTTAAGTACTAACTAGGTGGTGCCAGGTAATGAGTATTTGGTACTAAAAATTTGGTGTTGGGTAATGGGAAGATAATGAGAATATGGTATTGGGTAACGGGAACTCCATGTTGGATACTGTGTGTGAGATCTTGGTATTGGGTACTTGGTATTTGGGTTTAAACTTTCAAGCTTGTTCATACATTTTTAATAGTACTTACGGGATCTTCACCGTGATAGACTGAAGATGTGGGTTGAGTTATAAAAGTTCAAAATATTAGGAGCAGCATAACGGTCTACCCTCTTTCTCAGTCTTTTACTACGGTAAAGATCCCGTAAGTACTATTAAAAATTAGTATTTGGTGTTGGGCACTAGGAACTTGGTGTTGGGTAATGGGCACTTGGTGATATGTAATGGGAATTTGGTGTTGAGAAATGGTATAATAACTCGATGTTGGGTAACTGTGAGAACTTGGTGTCGGGTAGGTACTTGGTATTTGGTGTTGGGTAATGGGTATTTGGTACTAGGAACTTGGTATTGGGTAATAGGAACTTAGCCTTCGATCTTAACAATATGGCTGTAAATAATATAGGATTTTTTTTATGGTAAATTAAACTAATTGTTTATTAAGGGAACTATCAGAACTTGGCGTTGCTTAATGTGAAATTATCTAAAACTTGATGGCAAGTTATTGAACTTATCTTTAGCTAAAAAACTTAGGAGTTAGGAAGTTAGGAGTAGTTGTGGAAATATTTGTTTTTTAAGAGGAAGTCTATGAAGCAGAAAAGGGTCAAACCTCCAAGCAGCATTTCCTGAAGCAAACTATCGACATGTGCGACTCCAAACAGCTTCGCGAATTGTATCTGCTCTATCATTTGCCACGTGATGCTCTGTAATGGCGGTAGACAGAGCAACAACTCTCCGAATCGTCCGCGGCCGTCGTATTGTCGATCACTGATGTAATCTTCCAAGTTGATCTGAATCTGGTAGCGGAGTTGCTTGATTTTCTGCGGCTGAGAGAGCCCTTTCGCGTCTGTAGATGGAAATAGATGACGTCAGCATGGAATAACATTTTTTTTTCAGTATGAATCATAAAGATATAGTGAGAGGACGTAAAATTTAAGCAAAATTCGCTGCGGTCACTACTATGACGGTTGACCACTACAAAAAGTGGTATATTTACAAGTGAGCGCTACCATCCTTCGGAGGGCGTATATGTTAAGGCGTTGGGCGTAGGTCCCGGCTATTGTCGTAAATAAATACAGAAACATTTGCGCGGCCAAAAATTCTGTTACCAGGGCTGACCACTTGCCCATACGAGAAGAAGTGAGAAGACTAAAAGGAATAAAACGTTTTGGAGTTGTTTCAGTAATAAAATTATGACAAGGGTGTGATCAATTTTAAATTAGTTATTTGATAGTGATATGGAATAGGACACAAGAGAGACATGATAAAAAGAACACAAAACACAAGAAGACACAAAGAGAAAAGAGAACACAACAGAGAGTCACATGAGACTAAGAGAGACATGAAAAAAGAGTCCCATGATATGTAGATAAATATTGATATTTTATTTAACTAATTGAAGTATTAACGAGTCATAAATAATAATAGTAATAAAATGCCTAAAAAATATAATATTATTTTTAACGTAACATTAGATCATCATCAGCTGACAATCGATGAGGAAGAAAGGTTCCAAAAGGTGGGGCAAGGTTTTCTCGAGTGGCGACCACGAACCGGAAGACGCAGCGTAGGCCGGCCCCCCACTCGGTGGACCGACGATCTGGTTAAAACCGCGGGGAGCCGATGGATGCAGGTGGCGAGCAGCCGCTCAAAATGGCGCTCTCTGGGGAAGGCCTATGTTCAACAGTGGACGTCGTCAGGCTGTTGATGATGATGATGATGATCTAATGATCACAATTTGATTATACAATGTAAGACCCTATATTAAAGTGTAGTGACCGTCGGTCCCGGTTGTCATAAGAACATCTATGGCAATCGTTACGAGTAGTCAGACGCCTGATAGAATCTGACGCCTGATCTAACCATCCCTGCTACTGCTGGGTTAGCATGGACGGTAGACAAAATTGTCTTTCCCCGTTTTACGTCACTTTCTTCATACTTGCTTGGAGTAAAACAGGGGAAAGACTTGTTGAAAGTTTTGTCTACCGGCCGTGCTAACCCTACTGGTGCCTTATGGGTTGCGAGGTCAGATGGCAGTCGCTCGTGTAATTCTAGGTTAGATTGGGACCCGACCCCAATAACAAATGGGAAAAGGCAAAGAGGATGATGAGTTACTGAAAAAGAACACACGATGGAAGTGTCTTCTTCTGACCTTTTCCCAGGAGATCCATATGCTTGTTTGCTACCTAAAGCAAGAAAGTTTACTCACTAGGGTCGAAGAATACGATAGCCTTCAAGCAAGCAAACTCTGTGTCATCGATGTCGATCTCTCGCAGCGGCTTCACGATCTCATCCATCACTCGCATTCCGATCATGCTGATATCGATGTCCATGCGCTGATCTGGAAATTAAGGCGCGGTTAGAGCACAAAATCAACAAAAAGCGCTCTTTTGTATGCCCAATGCGACGCGACGTTAAAATAATCATATGAAAAAAATCGTTGACCCCATTCGGACGAGCGCTTAAAAAAGCGTTGCGTTAAAACCCAGCGTTTTTTGCTTTTAAAACGTTAGCAACACTTTGCTTGTTCACATGAGCGCTTTTTGATCACTTTTATCTCATTTCTCCCTTCAGTACCACGTGATGAAATGAAGAAAATATGAAAAATAGGAAACAATTCGTTCAAATACGCCCAGCGTTTAAAATCAAACACTAGCCGATAAAAAAGCGTCGCGTTGAAAAAGCGCTGTCGTGTGAATAAAATACTTAACATCCATTTCAACGCTTTTTTACCGGACGTGGAAAAAGCGCTTGTGCGAACGAGGTCTAAATAGAAAAATAAAAGCATCAAAATTATTCTTGCCAACTGCGTTAGGCGCCGGCAATCATCACAATTAACAAATCTCTTTTCTTAGTTTAAGAGTAAGTAAACTCTTTAAAAACCATCAATAAATGATGTACAATTATGTAGGTATTTACTCAATTCAAGGTCTACTGAAACTGGCGCGGTATTCGCTTCCGCTGTGGGTAGCGGTAAATACCGCGCGGTATTTACCGCTATACCGACAGCGGAACCTAATAACCAGTCTGAATAGGCCTTTGTGCTAATTAATTCAATTGCACCCTGTCAGCGTATATTCTGGACCTGTACTTTACGTTTTATTCCCGTTAGAAAACCAATTTTCGTAACTGGTTGTCAAACAAGAAAAATATTTATTGTTTGATTACCCAGTTATCTATAAAGATTTACATTTCCTTACAGAAAACCAATTTGATAACTGGTTATCAAATAAGAAGAAATGTTTACTGTTAGATTACCCGGTTTTCAATAAAGATTAACCTTTCCTTATAGAAAACCAATTTGATAATTAGTTATTTTAAGTGTTCCGTGGTACTGACCGATGTTATGTTTGGCGATGATGCAGTTGTTGCCGAGGAGCAGCACATCCTTGAGGTGCAGCGAGCGGCGCGCGCATCCCAGCAGTAAATGCTCGCCTGCGTGAGCTCGAAGTAATGCCACCTATACATAACACATAATATATAAGCCTGGTACATCACAACACCAAAATTGAGGTACTGTCGTGAATTTATTAATAGATCGTTACTTTTTTAAATTAAGAAGTTATTTTGACTATGGTAGAATGTTAAAAAAAATACAAAACTGGCATGAGATTGAGTTTTGGGATATGTCGGATCGGAAAAGAAGTCAATTCCAGCAGAGGCGTCAAGACATCACGTTTATTGGTTGATTCTGTAGTAGAAGTTTGTAGAAGAAACAAGAAATAGGTATAGGAAAATTGAAAAAGTCTGTGTGTTTCACTTCTGTACTGTAACTAGTTATGATCATCATCAGCCGGAAGACGTCTAGGCCTTAGAGCACCATTTTTAGCGGCTGCTTGCCCCCTGCCATCCATCGGCTCCCCGCGATTTTGACCTGCTAGGCGATCACGTAACTCGATGACAACCGAGATAGAAACTCTAATTTATATGGATTTGATAGTTTCAATACGCAGTTTATGTGCATAGTTCCAAGTTCCATGATCCCAGATCGTCAGTCTACCTAGTGGGGAGCCTACGCTGCGTCTTCCGGTTCATGGTCGCCACTCGAGATCGCGACGCGTTACGATATCTTCTATCTTCGTGGAATGGTTTTGGGTTTTAAAATGCTATTCTGTATGCATTGTCAAATTTGACAAATGCAACTAGACTCGTTATACGCCACAGATTAGAGAAAAAAACAATGTTACTCTGTGTTATACGCACGTCGAAACATAGACAACACTGACCACAAACAACCTAACGCGTGGCATACAGAAGAATACAATTTTTTCATTCCATGTCGTTCCGCGAATTGGCAAGGAATCTCATGTGGCATAGCGAATAAGGCCCCAGTTCTACGAGCGATGTGGCCTGCTTATTGCCATATCAATTTGCTGATTTTGAACGTCGTTAACTTTAGCTCGCCTGCGGATTCTCATTCCGTAACTAGTGTCATTAGAAACACAATCGAGCCATTACTGATTGAGGTCATCATTGGCCAGAAAACGTCCGTTGCTAATTAAAAATAAAAATAAATGTTGCACCAATGTATGGTGCAACATTTATTGTACCGACACAGATTTTTTCAGTGATATGCGGGGTGCCTGTTTCGTTCTACCTACGTACTACACAAAAACAAGTTCACAAAACACTGTTTTGTTTGTGAACAGAGTTTTTTACACGAGTTTCATAACATATTGTTTTTGTTTACTTTAGGTATAATGGCAAAAAACGTGCAGGAGACCGTATATGTGATTAAACAATGTTTTAGAAAAACGACAATTTAAATTTCTTTCGATATAATTAACAATGATTGGTTGGATCCTCAAATAATTTACAATAGCCAATGTTTTGAAGTTAAATAGTATGATGACGTCATTACAAAATTTAACTCTAATATCTTGAAGTAAACAAATGATTAGACTCATTAAAAATTTTAAACATTTCCTTTACTTTAAAATTAATGTGTCAATAGATGAAACAGCCGCTAGACGGCATCACTAGTAATAAAACTAGGTATAAATTAAATAGCACTGTTAATACATAAACATTATTAGACTGGCCTGATAGCTCAGTTGGTAGTAGCTCTGCCTTCTGAACTGTAGGCTGTGGGTTCGATTCCCACCCGGGACAAAGATTTGTGTGATGAACATAGGTGTTTGTTCTGTGTCTGAGTGTCATATTGTATTCTATGTATGTAATTACAAACAAAAAGTATATAAGTATTGTATCAGTTATCTGGTTTCCATAGTACAAGCTATAATGCTTAGTTTGGGGCTAGATGGCGCTGTGTGAAATGTCCACACATATTTATTATTTATTATTATTATTCCCAGCAATCCCAAGGGTCCAGTACAAGGTCGAAACATTCCCTTTTTGCTACTGTTGCTTATTCGACACTTTCCTTACTGTGCACCACAGGGTATTTCTTAAATTCTCTCGATGTAAACATATATTTTAAAGTCCTTTGTTGCTAACCAAAAACTATGCACCAGGGTCCCTATATAAAGGCTCATAACATAACTGTGTCATACTAACTTGATCGTCTAAATGAAGCTCGGTGAATGCCGGGATATATTTGGCCCACTCGACCAGGATCAGCAGCTGTTGCTTGATGGACTCGCACACGTCGTTTATCTTCGCCAAGTTACGGTTGTTTATCTCCGCGTCCGTTATGTTGTTCGTCTGATTGTGAACAAACCAAGGTTAAAATTAGTTTAAAACAGGAAATAGGAAAGGAAACCTTTTGGACAACAACACATTCCGTTTGACGGTATCCTTGCGTTTAGAAGGTGCATGCCAAGTCCCCCACCTATGCCATTGTGGCGATATGGTTGATTGCCTTGGCTACCACGGCTTAGCGTGTAGCAGAAGCGCAGGACGTTTCCCGAGACATGCCAGCTTGAATGACGTCTTTCGTTGGGCCTTTGTCAGTGCCGGCGTACCGTCCGTCCTCGAACCAAACGGACTTATGCGCGATGACGGCAAGAGGCGTGATGGAGTGACTTTAATACCTTGGAAGATGGGACGGCCTTTGGTATGGGATGCAACTTGCGTTGATACCATGGCACATGACCGTCTCATCTTCCTGAAACAAAAATCATGCTGGTAGCGCTGCTAATAAGGCGGAAAACCTCAAACGGCGCAAATATGGACACCTCGACAGGGGTTTCGCATTTTTTCTTAATGTTGCACTTTCCCCTCGACCAAAAGTCTTTTTGATAACACTTAGTTTATACCTAGTTATACATATCTAAATTTATAAATTTTAATTTTCTTTTAAGAGCCAATACAACGCCAAATTGCTTAAAACGGCTTAGCTTGAGGCAGTGTCCTGTCAACAATATTGCAACAATGACTTTGAAATTAATATATGGTAAAGTTCAGGACTAATGCTACTGCAAATGTATAGTGAAAACACGAATTAATAAAATTTTCTCGATAGAAAAAAATTACAAAGTTACCTCCAAACCGTACAAATAAACAGCGATTATTCAATGAATACTTTAAATAAGATCATGAAACTTTGTGTAGTAGTTGAACTAAATATAATGGAGGGCTTATGTATAGCGGATTTTTAAAATACCCATTATATTCAGTGTAATAATAAATTACCGAAACTATTGCGCGTTGGAACCAGTTTAACTTAGACCGCCCCTGCCGCTCGGCCCCTGGCTCATCCCCGCTTTGGCCTAGTACTATACATCTATTCTGTGGCTTTGGCTTGAATTCGCGCTGGCCTTGCACAAGCCCTTAAGTAGTTTTGTAGTAATCTTTTTTAGTCTTGGAAATGTAAAACTATTATTTATATTCTCTTAATAAAACAAATATCGACACCAAATTCATGGTATTTTTTTAAATTCATATGGAGACAGTAATCAAAATTGACAGCTTTGTTTCCCTCCTGTATATAACGTAGTGTCGCTTGTCACGTGGTCCGGGTTAAGTAAATATACTGCGATCACCAAGATGCCTGCCAAGCGTGCCCCCCCCTCCCCCTGAATGAACGAGGCCTACGTTCAACAGTGGACGCAAAAAACTTATGATGAGACGTTTGGACGTGTGTCTCGCTTTTGCAAATGGCATTTGAGTAAGAGAGAGAGAGAGCTGTAGACTCGGCCTCTGTATCACCACAATATTAAGAATAATTTTATTTAGTTTAATGTAGCTTACCTCATCAATAACCTTCCTGCTGAGCAGTTCAGCGTTTAGCAGAGATACGACAGACAGTCCGTTGGCCTGTGTTGGCTCCTCGTAGGATGGTCTTCTGCAATTGATGCGGTCTCGCTCGTTTTGTACGGCTGCAGACAAGGATGACGCATTAATACTTTTGTTTTTATCAAAAAGATTTGTAAATATAACTATATACCCTCACTCTAGTCGAATGTGTAGTGCGAGCTGAGCGAGTGAGTAAATAATAGATTGTATAATCTGTATTCAAATAATGTCTGTATTGGCGCTTATTTTAAGAAGGATAAAATCACGATCCGGCAGCGTAAGCTAGGTGGACCGAAGATTTTCAACCTTGCCGTGAGGAGCCGTGATTCAAGAGGCAAGCAGCCGCTCAAAGTCGCGCTCTATCGGGGAGGGGGAGGGGAGCTATGTTCAGCAGTTGGCTGATGATGATGATGATGATGAAGATTGATTGAATGTTTGTTCTTTGTCAGCCCTGAACCAGCTGAACGATGAAAATCGTAACGTATAGGTGAATACCGAAACACGGTTATTTCGGTATAACGCGTGTCATTGAAAAACTAATCTGACGAAAGAAGAAAACTATTGCTTTCCCTCTTCCACTATTGTGCTTAAGTGCAGAGGGAGTGAGACATGAATAAAAATGTTTGCTCTTTTCAGTTCTTTTCTTTATTGAATCGCGTTATAGCAGGTTTCCATTGTCATCCGGGGCGAGATAGTGAATGCTAGCGCGACCCTTCTCGCCCCATCCCAGCGGCGGACGGATCACGGGGAGGTTTTAGTGGGTTTGAGTCCCACATACCCATGCGTCAGTGCGAAGGCATTTCCCCCCCCCCCCCCCCCCCCCTCAAAAACAGGTTTCCATTGTCATTCATTTTTAAAACGTTTAAGGTAGAACGTTTCACTAGCGCGGCAAATTCAAATTTTCTTGCGTTCTTTTGCCAATAATAGCTTAATTACTAAACGAGATTACATTAAAACTGATTTAACGTAAATAAATAAAACTACCTGCAACCTACAACTTCTACGTGACCGAATTGTCACATGGAAAAACCTCATGCATGTTAGCAAATGATTTTTCATCCTGATTCGTAAATATTAACCGCGGTTTTCCTACTTGTATTCATGTATTGATGGTAAACACTTACCTACATTCATGATTAATTTTTCACATGAGGTTAGTATCTATTTATGTTTACACAAATACATTGACTAATGTTGTTAACACATTTTTTGGGTTTGTGATCGACATGGGGAAGTCAAATGAATTCTGCAAAAGCGAAGCGAGCGGGAAAATTTCAGCAGTTTTGTATGTAAGTCTAAAAAATGGGCATTGTTGGGTATTTATTACTTATATATATACCCCACTCATATATATTTCGCTTTAAGCGATAAGACCGCCCATTGTGACACTTAGTTTTAAGTTTGTGTGATTGTCAATATTGTTCCTGTAATGTGGTGTTTCAATAAAGAGTTTTATCTATCTATCTATAATGAGGTAGTTTTACGTAATCTTTCTGCACTAAAAGCCGGAGAGATTGCTTCGATCTAACAAACCGGCCCCCTAATTACCTAACTCGCAACAGGTTTGCGACAGGCGTAAATCTCGCGGTGATTGCTGTCATATATCATTAGTGGTGTCGAGAATGTATGCTTCGCTACTGCTGTCGCATTGCTACTGCTGTCGCATTGCTGTTGCAAATTTTACGTAATTACCCCGCGGAACGGTATTTCGGTTTATTTGTACCCCTGGTTTTAACGTGTAGGTATAAGACATTCGTTTTGCCACAATTTTAAAGAACATTCAATACTCTAAGACTAAAAAGAACAAAACCTTTTGAGTTAGTTTAGTTAATGTAGTGTTAAAGTGTATTAATTACGTGATAGTCTAATGTGGTGCAGTGTAAGTGCTACTTGAAAAGAACACAAGAACAATGTGCCTTCACCTTAATAGAGACAATAAGAAACGTGTTATTGGACACATTCTTAATAATATTTATTAGAAGTTTAGGTTAAATTAAAATTACTCATTAGCCAAATCGATGGCTAGATTGTAATATAATTAGAATGCTTAATTTTAATTGGGCACTCTAAAAATAGTAAAAAAAATAAAAAAAATTCAATACTCTATCTAAAATTTTCAACTTTGAAAATACAATAGGAATGGATAGGTCATGCATTTCCGGAAGACGCGCCTTACTATTACTACCACCATTAGTTCATCACTACTCATATAAGTTGTTTTCTTGATTTTGTATTTTTTTGTTACTTTAGTGTCAATATAAAATTGGGAACACGCCGTTGTTCTCGAGTGATAGGTACTTCTTTATGCACGACATGGCAACATTACAATGATGGGTGTGTTGAGATTTCTTCTACAGTTTACACGCAACACTTGTAGGTATGAATGGAATTTAAATAACAATGAAAAACCCCGCGCTAAAATCAATAATTGTCAATTAGTCATAATTTTCCTATAAATCTGTTTGCGCATAACAATTGAGAATTATTACAGAACGCTGTTTACAATTAACCAATTACGTAGAGTTAATTAAAGTATCAACAACGGATACATTCCTGCGAGATAATGTTGGTTGATGAACCTCTCAATAAACACCAGGAACTCATTACGGATATGTGTGAATAAACAAATTAGTAACGTTTTACTATCGATTTGTGGTTATCAACTAATGGGAAGGTCGTGTTATGTATATGTACCCATATAGCCTAGCATGCGCACCGCGAGAAAACTTGTCGTCGCTGTTAGAGTGAGACACACTTCTACCATAGTCTTGTCACGGTCTCTCACGAGAAAAAGTGTCGAGAACATTTTCTCGCGGTGCGCATGCTAGCCGGAAATAAAGGATTTCGTTTGATAATTGTTATGACAATAACCGAACGACTGAAAACTTTTCGAATTGGTTCTAGATTGTAGTAAGTTGTGAAAAAACGAAGGGTCGTTAACTTTGTGTAATACACGCCGAGAGCTAGTAGTTTCTCCTTTGTGACGAAACGAACAGGAAAATGTATTTGAATGACTAATTGATATTAAATTATTGCAATCCCTTTTTAATTTATCTTGAAAGCTACACAAACAAACGAAACAGGCGTTCCGCTTTTTTATATATTAGTACGGATGTATGGATAGCACATTATCATAACTTTATCCTAGAACACTATTCTCATATTGAGGTAATCAAATACCAGCTGCTTGCATATTTAATCTCAATAAACTTTGAGATTGAATATGCAAGCGGCTGATAATTTGTACTAGACTAAATTACCTCAATATGAGAATAGTTTTCTACGATAAAGTTGATAACGTGTTATCCATACTTCCGTACTAATACATAAAAGCGAAACGCCTGTTTCGTTTATTTGTTTAGCCTTCACGCTAAAACGGAAGAACTGTTTGTATCAAATTTTGCACACAGATTGCTTCGTGCTTACACTGTCAACATAAGTTACTTTTAACAGGAGAATGGGAAAATAAGTGAATTGCGGATGAAATCGCGGGGCATCTATAGTTTCTATCTAACTAATGACGTTAACCCAACTATCTATAAAAAGTAGGGAAATTTCCAAATTGTTGACATAAATTATAAATTCGAGACAGGTTGTGTATGTGTAGGTATGCCGTATGTATGTATAGGTATGGCGTATGTATGCTAACCTACGTATATCACCTTCCGCCTATTTTTTATTATAGAATAATTGCGCAACTAACGATGATTTGAAGTTTTAAAACCACTGACAAAAATAATAATAGACGGCAGAAAAAATTAAGAATCGCGAACAGAAATATCAAACAGGTAAAAATAAAGGTACCTAAACACTAAATAGTGAGATTGCAGTGTCATGCTTCATCATGAAAATTCATAACAAAACGATAAAGTGAAATTGCCTAACTTTGTCATCGTTACTGCGCAGTACATACTAGATTATAGGCATGGAAATGATTGCTACTTTAAAATCATTGTCATTTCATCATATGATTTATTATTGTCTGTGTGATTTCACCTGTGATTTTTCATATGCTTAATGAATTTATGATCAATGGCGATTGGCTGTGCTTTATGAAATGGAACAGATATGTGATATAGGGGCAACTTAGTGAAGTTGCGACCTGCTACAAAACATTACTAAGTAATCTAACGCTAATATCTTAAACTAAACAAGATCAAAGTTACACACCACTACACCACGACGTTAATAAAATTATACTCTTTAGGTCTCAGTTTGTTTACTGGAGCATAAAATGGAGGATAAAATTATATGTCTAAAAATATCAAAATATTCACCGCATATGCTACTCTCGTATTATGAAATCCGAAGCCACGATTTAATTAAGTGTGATTATCACACTATGATTTGTAGCAGAGTGTCTGACAAAAAGCAGCAGAGTGATTTATGAAAAATAAAATCATATGATTTTTCACCGGCTCCTTGTGATTTGATCCACGCCTACTAGATTATTGTACTATTCCTGTTATGATCTCACTGCTAGTGAGACATTTTTGCTATTTGACTGGGAGATAGCACTAATTCGTCCTTCGAATGGGACTTTGGATGATAATAAGATTAGGTGTATACGTAACGATTGTTTCCAAAACAAATGTTATATCACTCCTACTAGACTATTATTTATTCTGTGCTACTAATGACTAACTTGTGATGTGGTACTGGTAGACAGGGCCGTCTTTAACCTATTGGAGGCCCTGGGCACTTGGGATAGTGGTCATAGTATGACCTGGACAGAGCTCTATTTTATTCATCCAATAAGCGAGCGAAGCGAGCGCCAAAAATTTGCATGTTTACAAAGACGTCTAGATAAAACACGATATTATTTAGTTACATTTAAAACTAGAGCTTCCAATATGAAAACGCATGCGAAGTTAGTGCAAACACTTAAATCGTTTACATACAGGGAATCGATTGAAATACGCGAGCGAAGCGAGCTCCAAAAATTTGCATGTTTACAATGTTGAGCTAGATAAAACACGATATAATTTAGTTACATTTAAAATAAGAGCTCCCAATCATAATGAAATAACTGATATGAAAACGCATGCGATGTTAGTGTAAAAACTTCTGTAGAGGAACGAGGAAACAGCGATCTTAACATACTGAAATTGGAAAATTTTATTTTCTGGCAAGAGTATTCGCGTAGAACTTCGCGCATGCAAAAGCTAATAAACCAGCAGGTATTGTAGTCAGCCATTCTCGTTTAATTTTTTTTAAATAATAAATTTTTTCGGTTATTGTTGCTGATCTGGCAGGAACTAAGGGACCCTATCGATCGCGGGGCCCTGAGCAAGTGCCCAGAGTGCCCAGTGGGAAAGAGGAGCCTGCTGGTAGATGTGTGTGTTTGAATTTGAATTTGAAAGTAGATATGCGCCGCGGTTTCACGCCAATTTTTCATTTACAATTTTAGTTATAGAATTTCACATATTGTTTAACACCTATGTGTTTACCCGTTTTCCGGCGGAAACTTAATTTTCCGGAATCAAATTTTTTTTTTACAATTCAATAGGCGTCCGCATTTGACCGCAATCTCACCTGATGTAACGATGCGATCTACGATGGTACATGCTTGTCTAGAAGATGCCTATAAAAATACCCTATTATTGGTCTCGGTTATATGAGGAATCTAGTGTGCAAAATTTTATCCAAATGTATTCAACATCATCATTAACAGCCTGAAGACGTCCACTGCTGAACATAGGCCTCCCCCAGAGCACGCCACCTTGAGCGGCTGCTCGCCTCCTGCATCCATCGGCTCCCCGCGGCTTTCACCAGGTCGTCGGTCCACCGAGTGGGGGGCCGGCCTACGCTGCGTCTTCCGGTTCGTGGTCGCCACTCGAGAACCTTTCTTCCCCATCGGTTGTCAGTTCTACGAGCGATGTGGCCTGCCCATTGCCACTTCAACTTACTAACTCTAAGAGCTATATCGGTCACTTTAGTTCTCCTGCGGATCTCCTCGTTCCGGAGCTTATCTCGCAGGGAAACACCGAGCATAGCTCGCTCCATAGCTCGCTGCGCGACTTTGAGCTTACTAATGAGGCCAACAGTAAGAGACCATGTCTCAGTTCCATAAGTCATCACTGGCAACACACACTGATTGAAAACTTTCGTTTTCAGGCTCTGCGGTATTTTGGACGAAAAGATAGGACGAAGCTTCCCGAACGCTGCCCAGCCGAGTTGGATTCTTCGCGCCACCTCTTTGTCGAAGTTGGACCTACCTAATTGGACAATCTGTCCTAGGTAGACATACTTGTCGACAACTTCGAGAGTATCGTTCCCAACAATTACCGGTATAGGTGGAACATGAGCATTAGACATGATCTTTGTCTTGTCCATATTCATCTTAAGACCAACCTGCTGGCACTGGCTGGAATGTATTCAACAGTTGGCGTAAAAATCACATGTACAAGTGTTATTACCTAAATAATTGCTAATTATTATTTTTTATGTAATAACAACAAAACAAAAAGTAACAAAAAAAAATTGTGAGAAAAATAACCGAAGTTTTTCGAAGTTGTAGAACAAAAGTTGGTGAATTAAAAATAACCCTGTATATTGCCTTACCTTCTTTTTTCATGCCAGCCTTGAAACATTTTCGTAATCTACAGTATCTGCATTGATTCCTCTTGTCCTTGTCCACCACGCAATTTCTGCTGAACCTGAGGAAAGATACAACAAAATGTATTAAATACATATCTATCAAAAATATTTATTTATTTCATTTTTGGAAGACCAACAACTGTTATAATAATAATAATGATATTCAATTACAAAAAATAAGCCAATTAAAAGTCCTCACAGATAGGCGTTATTTAAAAAAAAGTACAATTGAAATTAAATAAACACCTAAGAGCACTACCTACACACTGCATGGAATTACTAAATTATCCATATACATAATAATTAACTATAAGTTCCTGGTGACTAAGAATATAACCGAATATATCCGCGCATCTAACCGGTAATTAAGGCCCGATTTCACCAAACTAGAATAAATTTTATTCCAGGTATAACTTTCCGAGAACAACCGAGTTACGCGAATATAGCCCTTATATCACCAATTTTGTGAAGGAATAAGACTTATTCCTTGGATACAATCAAAATAGTGTCTTTTTTGTGTAATTTCATTTGTCAATTAGCTGTATCCAGGAGTAAGGAATAGCCGTATACTTGGAATAAACGTTGGTGAAATCGGGCGTAGTGATTTATATTTTTTTTTAATGTATGAAGACACGAATAGAGTAGGTTAATCAAGTATCCAGATTTCTGAAGTCCTAAGAGTTTTTATGTGTAGTGACTGGTCTTCATAAAGAAAATCATCAGCCGCCCAAAGACGTCCACTGCTGAACATAGGCCTGCCTCATAGAGCACCACTTTGAGCGGGTGCTTGCCTCTTGCATCCAACGGCTCGCCGCGGTTTTGAACAGATAGTCCACCTAGTGAGGACCAGCCTACGCTTATACTAGAACCCTTAATATTTTTTTTATTTTTATGTAAATGAATGGCGCGACGAGCTAGTCGTTCGCCTGACGTTAAGCGTCACACCGCACGCCATCCTAAGACACCTAAAAAACTTTTCTAGACTGTGAGATCAGTTCATAAAGTCTCATTTGCCCAGTAATTTCACTAGCTACAATGCCCTTCAAACCGGAACACAGTAGTGCTTGCACACTACTGCTTGGCGGCAGAATAACTGGCAAAGCGTGGTACCTACCTAGACGAACTTTGCAGAAATTTACTAGGTCGTAGGACGACCTAGTAAAATTAATTAATATCGATTTTCATTATTTGATATAACATGATTGTGACAGTATGTTTTCGAACCCAGATAAACCTTTGGCAAAAAGTTTGGGCAGCAGCACGTACGTGACTGAACTTAAAAAGCTTTTTTATTAAAAGCTTAAACGTTGGTGAGTAATGTCTAAAATCGATTGGTCTACTCGTAACGTCTTAGGACTTTATAAGTAGTACCTACCTAAATGTTAAAATTAGTCCATAATAAACACAAAACAGAGTCAATAAAGTATATTAGGTATCTATCTAATAATTAAAACAAGCCAAATTCCGTCAGTTGCAGTTGGCAGCAGTATAACTTCATTCTAGACTAGAATCTAGAGATAAGACTTTGGCGTCTTGCATTTATCTACAGTTCACCTTGACACATCGATATCAGGCAGAAGGCACAGTTTTGCATCAATAAAATGCGAAGGAAACTTTGTTCGGTTTGCGAATATAGTTAACCTCATCAGACAAATAGGTAGATAGATAGATAAACTCTTTATTGTACACACCAAACGTTAAAATAAAAAGTTACAAAGAATAAATTGATTCACAAAAACTGGGGAACAATATACACACAGGTATATAGGTACATATATGAAATTGATTAAAGATAGAGTAGAATCGAATAACAGAATACTTTACTGCACACAAAATATAAAGACTAATATCATACTACCTAATCAATCATCATCATCATCATCATCATCATCATCTGCATCATCATCATCATCACTATCATGCTCAGCTTGAAGATGTCCACTGCTGAACATAGCCCTCGCCCACAGAGCACCACTTTGAGCGAGTGCTTGCCTCCTGCATCCATCGGCTTCCTAGCGGTTTTACCTAATCCATACCTACTACTATATAAAATTAAAACGTTTGTCTGTTTGTATATGTGGCTTCCACAGAAAACAAACAGCTGAATCGATTTGGGTGATATTTTGCAAACAGCTTATTATCATAACCATTTAATTATGCAGATATACTAACTCAGTCACAGAAAAGTGTGGTATTCTGATGGGATGTTGTTTTCACCTCAGTTGATAAACTCGTATGTTAGATGCTTGATCTCTGCCTACTCACCTGACCTTTACAACACATAACGACGGCATCAGCTAAAAAAGGTCCCTTAGATGTAGGGCACAAGCTGCAATGATTACCTCTTTTGACGCATAACCACATATTAATGACTCGAGTAAGCGATGAGTAAAGCAAGGAAGAAATACTATAGTGAAGTCTGCGGAACACCGCTTACATAATAATCATCACGTACTGACGTAATAAAACACGCCTAGCTACATGCAATTCGATGCATTGGGCGCCACGCCAAGGTGAAACGAAAGCCTAGGAGGTTGGGCGTCCGTCCACCAATAAGAGATTTGTTTGTTATGGCGGTGCCAAAATTTATTCGTCAACGAAATGTCGACGCACTGCAAAATGCACTTCAAGGAACTCCGAGAGAAACTACGCAATGAAAATAGCGAGACACGGTTTCCCAAACTATCCAACTAGTTTGTTTTACATATATATTACATATCTCACTGAAATAATACAATACCACTTGCAGGCATGACGAAATCACTAAAATTGTTCACTAGAAATGATAAGATACTGGATCACGTGGCTGATTTATATCTTACAGTTAGATAAACGCATATATAGTAATTAGTAATTGATATAATAACAACTTTGGACAAGATACGTGCCATAATACTAGCAATACCCTGATTCGTATAGGTTGGATGGATCAAACCAACGCTTTTTGGTGGAGCCTGCGTCAGCCCATGCAAAAATTCTGTTTAAATTGTTATCGTTGGGCCTAGATAAGGACTAAAAGTATATGTATTAATGTTTTGAATTTTCTCACAGGGCGATGTGGTCGCTAAGCGACAAAGCCCTTCAAATATAAAAAAAAAACTAACGCTATCTATTGTACCGCTGAAGCAGGCCGGTTTGATGATTTTTTAATTGAAACGATTTACTTGTCTACCTATTCGCTTCCCTCTTAAGCATCACGGCTGCTCATAACAGTTGCAGGGCCACTGCTAGAATTAAAATAAGGCTGTCAATATAGTTGCAGATACTGCATGCTGCATGACGTTTTGGTAACATTGGGAGAGGGCACGTGTCACGGCTTATCTGAATATTTTTGTAACATTGTAACAACGCGTGTCAATCTGCCTAGGCACACCTCTGTGGGTCATGATATGTCAGGTTAGCACCGGCTCTTAAATTATTTGTTCAAACATCTACGCAGTCAGCCGTTATCATTCCAATATGCAGTCATCCACACCTTAATTTTAGCTAATACATGAACTAACAACTGTTGCAAAATAGACATAACCTAAGAAGCTTTCTTTTTAACAGATAAAATAGAGGAGGTTTATGTTCGACTGTAATACGTTTTGTTTACCGAGATGTCTGGACAGTTTTTATGTGATTTTTTTGTTCGGAAGCAGAACCTTGTGCGATGGTCCCATGTAAATCCGGTGAAGACCTGATGAAAATCTTCGCAAATAGACAATGGTACTCCTCAATGAAATTAAAGCGACTGACCTCGTGCTCCTTTAAAAAAATATATTTTTACTTTATTTACCTGCACGTATAAAGATGGTTCTTCCTAACACTCCTCCTGAAGAATCCTTTGCAGCCATCGCAGGAAGATGCTCCGTAGTGCTTCCCCGTGGCCCTGTCTCCGCATATAGCGCAGTGCTGCGAGAGTGTCGTGGAACTGGCGGCGCTGGCTTCACTACTACTCGTCTCTAGTTGCATGTCACTATCTGTAACAAGGATACAGGACCTGTCAAATACACCTTTTTATTTTTTATTTTTATGAGATAGAATAGCTTGACGAGCTATTCGTTCACCTGATGTTAAGTGACACGGCCGCCCATAACAGTTGCAGTGTCACCCGGAACTTTAAAACAAAAAAGTTTCGCGTGACACTGCACTGCGCACGTCTGCGCACTCATCCTAAGACATCACCCAGTCTAGTAATCAGATTACTAGACTGAGTGATCAGATCATAAAGTCTCATTTGCCCAGTAATTTCACTAGCTACAATGCCCTTCAAACCGGAACACAGTAGTGCTTGCACACTACTGCTTGGCGGCAGAATAACTGGCAAAGCGGTGGTACCGACCTAGACGAACTTTGCAGAAAAGTCCTACCACCTTGTCCACACCTATGTAATATGCAGCACAAAACTAGCACATTGCTTACAACTGTGCTTATAGTAACCGCACTCTTTTGTTGTTATTTTAGATATTGGGTAGGGCTTTAATCCGGTGATAAAGAGTGACGCTTGTACTGGGTGGCGCAAAAGTAAAGACCCTATTTGGTTCAGCTATAACATTTTTTCTAAATTAGAAAACTAGATTTAGGTTTTTTTAAATGTATATTTGTGCCATTAAATTTCGTACCATTAGGATTTAAAGATGATGTCTTTTAAATGGTGACCTCCAGAGTTGATACACATTTGAGCCCTATTTATGACATTTTGCATAACTTGCCGTAACACTTCCTGCGATATGTTCGTTATTTCTTGACGAATGTTTTCTTTTAGAGCTGCGAGAGTCTGTGGCTTGTTCACATACACCCGAGATTTCAAAAAACCCCAAAGAAAGAAGTCTGGACTGGTCAGATCGGGTGATCTTGCAGGCCAAGGCAAATCGCCAAAACGAGAGATAACTCGGCTTGGAAAAGCGTCCCTCACTAAGTCCATAGTGTCGCGCGCTGTGTGTGCCGTAGCGCCGTCTTGTTGAAACCAGATGTGCTCCAGCCCCAATTCGTCCAAACTGGGTATCAAAAACTCACGTAACATGGTTCTGTAGCGTTCTCCAGTGACAGTTATCGCATTGCCTCCAGCGTCTTCGAAAAATAGGGTCCGATCACTCTGTCAACACAGATGCCACACCATACAGTAACTTTTAGTGGGTGTAGAGGTGTTTCTTGAATAATGCGCGGATTATCAGTGCCCCAGAACCGAGTATTCTGCTTATTGACATGCCCTGAGAAGTGTTACGGCAAGTTATGCAAAATGTCATAAATAGGGCTCAAATGTGTATCAACTCTGGAGGTCACCATTTAAAAGACATCATCTTTAAATCCTAATGGTACGAAATTTAATGGCACAAATATACATTTAAAAAAACCTAAATCTAGTTTTCTAATTTAGAAAAAATGTTATAGCTGAACCAAATAGGGTCTTTACTTTTGCGCCACCCAGTATTATGTAACCTTCAATCTAGATTGGAAGTTATCGGTGCACTGTGCTTTCGACATTACAACTAAGGCATCTTTTGTAGAGATAACACTGAAGATGAAGATAAGGTAAACTTGCATGAATGGTGCAAAAATATAAAAACTTGAATAGCAAACGGTTTATCGTAGCGAATACACAATAGAGAAGTTTATTTTAGGCCTGATTTCACCAACGTTTATTCCAAGTATACGGCTATTCCTTACTCTTGGATACAGCTAATTGACAAATGAAATTACACAAAAAAGACGCCATTTTGATTGTATCCAAGGAATAAGTCTTATTCCTTCACAAAATTGGTGATATAAGGGCTATATTCGCGTAACTCGGTTGTTCTCGGAAAGTTATACCTGGAATAAAATTTATTCTAGTTTGGTGAAATCGGGCCTTAAACTGATAACGTTTAGATTATTACGGCGAATAGAACTTTTTCTATGGGTATTGATGACAGTTAGATATATTGTATAAACCATTTTACCATCTGGGTTGTGGGGGAATTCAGTATGATTTAGAATGAGCATGACGATAATGAGACATTAAATTACTCATTAAGCTATGCTATTGTTACATGTGTTATTCATCAGTAGGTATTTACTCATAAGCGTAATGTAGGTACTTACTGCAAATTTTGTTTCGAAAACAACATTACTAACTTAATTCTAGTTAAACTGCAAATCTATCAAAACCCATTTATAAATAAAGTAACAATGTAAACAGGTACAGCATTCATATTACAAAAAAATACGTAATAGCTCACATAAAACTGTCGATGATATCACATTTTTTGCGTGGTAATATCTGATGCCTACCGAAATGGATTCGTACCTAGATATAATTCTATAACAAAACTATTTTTGTTACTCAGAGATAGCAGAGGGCACAGGTGGATATCAAAGGCCACACGTGGGGATATCAACAAACCTTCATGGCCATAAGATGGTTGCATGCTGCGAGCCGGTTCTGGACACCTTTGGACATAGCCAGAGTAGGAATTTACAGGGTGTTTATCCCACACGGGAGGCGGCCCAGGGACCATGTACTGAGACGGGGCCCCGTACCCCATGGGACAATAATCCTGTGTACTCATGCTGTCGTAGCCGAGTACAGGCATCTTCCGACCACCCGCCGCACTGTCACACTTCTCACGATGAACTGTTTATCCACACCGGCCCGAACTCGATTAAGCGGCAGATAGCGCCAATGATAACGTCCGATACCCAACCAACAACCAACAGGTGATTTAGTGTCACCAATTAAATGTTGTCACAACAGCCCTTATCGCTGAAGCCGCGCGATTTATCAACAAATCATTCCGTAATATTCAGTCGATAGGATCGGCTACTGCGACGTTTCCAAGTAATGTTTTCGTTTTTATCAGAGTAGCGGTCCACAAACAAGCTCGCGATAGGGTTGTTTACAGAGAGTCACGCCGGCGTCGGGTGACGAGGAAAGCGAGACAGGAGGCGACCTTCCGCGTACGCGTTGCCTTGTCTACTGACAGCTGTGTGCCGGTCACAGCACCTAACATACGTTTCGATGACGATCCACTAATGCGCGATTACGTCTGCCAACATGAATGACCCGTTCGGATATGTGGAGATCATCGAATGTGAGCGAACACACCGCTCGGGGGGGCCGCAGCTCCCGCTGACTCACATTTTATCGGAAATGCAGCGGATGTCGAATGCAAGTCACTCATAGCAGCTGACAACCAGAAGCTTATGCCTTACACAGCATATAGTAAGTAAACAATATGTGACTAATTGATTGTGAGTGTGGTGACATGCACTCGCTTTGTTCCTTTGTTGCCATGTGTTTCCATTGTGAGGGCCCGGGCGCTTCGGTTATCGACCAGGATTCTGATAGTGGTGCAGAGATAATTAAAGTGCGGGCCAGCATTTCTCCTCTCTGGCAGCTGTGTGATATTAAACCCATCGCAAACGGTGTCAGATAACGTTATCTTCAGCAATCAACCAATTTGTCAGATGCTTTGTAGTGGTTTTTTATATTCAAAGCGTGTTTTGTTTGGAGGAAACTGTTGATACCTAAATGAAACAGGCAGCAACATTACCAATATATCTATCGTTTTCATTATCATCCCGGTTTTCCTGGAAACACCAGCCAGCAGCAGGATAATAAGGTATAACAGTTTCAGCCAAGAAGCGAGTATAGTATATACCTGCTGTAAATTTGGAGTTCGCGCCAAATACAAAATTTCACTATATTTTACTTACTTGATCGTTTTCAACTGCTCATCTCATCTATTTCTCACCTCATCAAAGGTATTAACAATTTCAAAGTGAAAGAGGACAGGAAAAAGAAGAGGTTGTCAGAGTGAAATAAAAAGAGGTACTTGAAGTGTACATGGGCTCCATTTATGTTTGTGTTATACCACAGTCTAGTGAATTTTACTAATAAGTGCTTATAAATAATTACGTATATATATAGGTATAGAGGTTTAGTAAAGAAACAGTTAGTTAGTGAAATTACTGGGCAAATGAGACTTTATGATCTGATCACTCAGTCTAGTAATCTGATTATTAGACTGGGTGATGTCTCAGGATGACGTGTGCAGTGCAGTGTCGCGCGAAACTATTGTTTTAAAGTTCCGGGTGACACTGCACCTGTTATGGGCGGCCGTGTCACTTAACATCAGGTGAACGACTAGCTCGTCACGTCATTCAATCACATAAAAAAAAAAAAGTTATAAGTAGCGTTCAATTTAACTTCATCCTTTTTGCTGGGCAATAATTTCATCAGCGTAGAACGTGGCATTGGTATGGTATTAAAATTATCAGGGACGTCAGTACAGTAAACAACACATATTGCTCTTTACTTATACTCGTATGTATACCTTTTTCGGGTTAGCTGGTGACTGTATGTATCAGTGCACATATTATCAGAGGGCAGGTCGTGGGGTCGCACCTATCTAATTAAGTGGTGCGTCGACACAAGTCTGCCTCGATTTCTTAATATTGTCGATACAGACATATTATATATTATTTATTAATCGTCTAACTGTAAGTAGGTCAATGCAATTAATGAAGGAATTCTCGCATCGGGACATTTTATGACACGTATTAATATAATTTATTCTGTGATATATATCTAAGTCTAGTCTAGAAGTTTCATTAATGCGACTGATTTCAGAACGCCCTATTATGCAAGAATTCTTATTTGGAAAAGGTTAGACTCTAGTAGTATGGAGTAAGTCTAAGACTTAGACTAAAATATTATAATAATCTGAGAGGTTACTTACAAAGATTGGGAGAACTACTGTAGAACTGTATCTACGAACTGACATTAAGGCCCGATTTCACCAACGTTTATTCCAAGTATACGGCTATTCCTTACTCCTGGATATAGCTAATTGACAAATGAAATTACACAAAAAAGACGCCATTTTGATTGTATCCAAGGAATAAGTCTTATTCCTTCACCATATTGGTGATATAAGGGCTATATTTGCGTAACTCGGTTGTTCTCGGAAAGTTATACCTGGAATAAAATTTATTCTAGTTTGGTGAAATCGGGCCTTAATGTGATGTAAACGTTGGGTTTTTTTTACAAATTCAAGCATAATTCAACTAACATTACTTTGAAAATATCCTAACAAATTATTTTGTAGGTATGCTACATTTCGCGCTAGTTTATTATTTGTTGATTCATATTATTTGGCACGTGCTGCGTAGGTGCAACAAATTGAAATCTATGTGCGTACACTGACAGAAAAAATAAATGTAACTGGTTCATAACATAATTTATTTGGTATTAAGTAGGTAAAAATATGATGAGTGGTTATAATTTTTAGAAATTTTGCAAATTAGACTTCTCGATCAGGATGCACTTTATTGACGTATTTCACATGCCTACATTATTTTTAAGACCTAAATGTTTTTCTTTTATTTACTTACATCAGTATACAGGGAATATATGAATGCTCGTAGGTAGAAACTTAGGTTTATTGGAGACCTACACCTTTGCATGCTATTGAAAAATCTATAACATTTATACCTCTGTTATTCGACCTGTCACTCTGTTATTAAGAAATAAATGATAATGATATATCTAAAATATTACACGTATGAGGTACATGAGGGGTTATAATTATATTATGCTTGAGATTGAGATAAGTACTATGCGATGTATGTACGATGTACTCTCAAACTAAATTGTGGTGAAGTGTTGCTAAAGGTTGATGTTAAAAACGCTTTTAATTCTGTCGACAGAGGCGCTCTTTTGACACAAGTCAAGGATAAAATTCCCGAACTATATAAATTCCTTTATCAATGTTATGGCAATCCAACAAAATTAAATTACCAAAATAACGCGATCCTATCCTCAGTCGGGTGTCAACAGGGCGACCCTCTAGGTCCGGCCATTTTTAGCCTTGCCATCCATCCAATTATTCAACGTCTTCAGTCCAAACTTAATGTTTGGTACTTGGATGACGGAACCCTAGGAGGCGACGTGAACACTGTTTTTAATGATCTAGGTATCATTATTAACGAATTTCGCGACATTGGTTTGGATTTAAATTTTTCTAAATGCGAACTTTTTGTCTGCGATACTTGTCCTGATAAAGATTTGGTTTTTGAAAAGTTTAATAGTCTTGCTCCGAATATCAAATTAGTAGACAAGCGTTCTCTTCGCCTTTTGGGTTCGCCGATTCTGGATGAGTCTATCTCACCTTTTGTAGAAGAAAAAATTCAAAAGTTAAAAAACGCATCAGACAGGTTACTCAAAATTAACGCCCACATGGCTTTTACAATTATTCGTTTTTGTCTATTTGTCCCTAAATTTACTTATATTTTACGATGTTGTCAACTGTGGAAACACAGTGAGCTCCTTATGGGCTTAGACAGCATTGTAAAAACACTCTGGTTTCGGTCTTGAATGTTGATATGGATGACAGGACGTGGTCGCAAGCCTCTCTACCTGTGCGCTTAGGAGGTTTAGGGATACGCAAAATTTCGAGTGTTGCATTACCGGCATTTTTGTCCTCTGTACATGGTACACATAAATTAATAGAAAAAATTCTTGCTCCATCTTTAGGTACTTTCGAAGTAGCCCATTTGTCTGAGGCCAAGAATGCCTGGGGGTTGGCTTGTCCAAATTCTGATTTCCCGGTGGATCTTTCCTCACAGAGGCTGTGGGACCGACCGCTCTGCGAACTAGCACGGAAAAATCTTTTAGATACGTGTCCTAGCGTCGCTGATCGTGCTCGGCTTCTCGCAGTCTCTGTGTGGGAGTCAGGACTTTGGTTACAGGCCATGCCTTCTTTCAACACTGGTAACCTTTTAGATCCGACTACTTTTCGTTTAGCTATCAGCTTACGTTTGGGCACAAGATGCTGTGTGGCCCATCGCTGCCAGTGCGGTACCGCAGTTGACCAGCTCGGTCATCACGGTCTCTCGTGTTTAAAAAGCGCTGGTCGAATTTCGCGCCACGCTAGTCTTAATGACATCATTCGCCGGGCTTTTACCACCGCCAATGTTGCAGCCATTCTCGAACCGAATGGTCTCATGCGTGACGATGGTAAAAGACCCGACGGAATGACTCTGGTTCCCTGGAAGATGGGGCGGCCTTTAGTGTGGGACGCTACTTGCGTCGATACTATGGCGCCGTCACACCTTCCCGAGACACACGTTAGGGCCGGCGCCGCGGCTAATTCTGCTGAGCAGCTAAAACGGCGCAAATATAGTAATCTCGGTAGCGGTTACATATTTGAGCCGTTTGGTGTTGAGACCCTGGGTCCGTGGGGACCGGGAGCTCATCGCGTTTTCCAAAGTCTATCAGAGCGCCTGGTCGATGCGACGCGTGACCAAAATGCTGGCACTTATTTGGCCCAACGCATCAGCATTGCAATTCAACGTGGCAATGCGGCCAGCATGTTGGGTACGCTACCTACCGGTAGTGGGCTGGAGCACTTGGACTGTCTATAGGCCATCGCGGCTATTATACAGTCCATAAGTGTTCTTTGTAGTAGGTAGTGTAGCTAGTTTAGTTTAGTTTAGTTTAGCTTAGTTTAGTTTAGTTTAGTTTAGTTTTTACTATTGTAGTAGTTAGCTTGAGTAATAAAGGCAATGCGATGTACAGTAATATTATATTATGGTGTTCGTTCATTATCGATTCAGCTTGGGAACATGGGAAGCTTGCGGTGATGCTGGACTGGAAGACAGATTGATACCTATACGCAACACGCGCTCTGTTTATGCTGGATTTCACTAGTTGAAGAAGAGACGCACGTCACACAAAGTTTATCCTGTTTACTCCGCAATTTTCTTGCCGCATTCCTTCCATGTTCCGAGAAAAGTAAAACCCCCTGTAATTGTGTCATAGGTAATAGTTATTATGGCATATTTCGTTACGGGAACTACCACTTTGGGTTGGTTCCAGTCGCTGCTAAAAACGCCAAAAACGCACAGAACGATTACATCCACTTAATGCCGTGCAAAATTTCGAAATTTCCGCCTATAGCGTCAAAGTGTGATTGAAACGATCATTTTGACCCATCGATCGCCTTGTCTGGGTAAAAAGTAGCATAATTCGGTGGAGTTTATAGCATTTTTACCGACTGGAACGTGGGAGAAAACTGTCAAAAACGCTTACAGTACTGACCTCTATAATACAAGTATGTGTTATAGAGGTCAGTGTTACAATATAATCACTTTCATTGCGAATGGAACGACGTTTGTGAATGAAAAATTTCGAAAATAACGCAATTTCAGTTCGACTGGAACCCGCTATTTGTAAACAACAAGAGAACAGAGGAAACCCGTATTTTTGAAACTGTTGGGTTACCATGATTGGCGGCAACGAAGCATCGCAGAATTCAAATCGATTAAGTATATGGATGCTTAATATGCATTAAGTTGCACAGTTGCAGTTGCATTTTTAACCTTTCAACGAATTTATTTACACCTGTCTTGTTTAACGGCTATTTATATGTAACCCAAAACCACATAATTCGCCCTATTTACCTACAACTAAAATGCGAGTTGAATTTTTATTTCCAGTTTCCAGCAGCGTTCAAATAAAACTTAGTTAAGTTTATATGTAACCAGTTAATTTGTGGTGCTGAAAAAAAATTCAAATTATTCAAAAAACCATTGCGCATTTTATAACGTATCATGACTGTAATGATCATATTCGTGAGAATAACTTAACATAGCTAAAATAAATCGCTAGTTACAAAACCTTAACCGTTTTTTCTTCGTATGGTAACCGAATAGTTAATAAAATTGGAATATTTAATGGTGGCTAATGACAGTTACAAGATGTAGCAGCAAATAGTATCACGGAAGTGGAGAGGTTAGTAAGGTGAACAGATAATAATAAGCAGTTACTACATGTACAATTATAACTAATCGTAACTCAAGGCGAATGTAGGCTGGAGTACTAAGCGCCGCACATAAAACGGTGCGTTTTGTACTTGATGAAACTACCTACTAAGGGTGGGGTTTTAGATCCGCAGTTAAGGTAACCAATGGTCAAAAATACTAACAAATTTAGACCATTGGTTAAAATTGATTAGAGGTTTTGACCATTGGTTACCTTAACCACGAATCAAAAAACCCACCGTAAGTCTAGTAACCCAGGTTTATATGAATGCTATGTTAAGTCCATTGACACATAAGTAAATACCCGGTTAATCCCTCCCCTTCCTCCTCTCTCCCTACGGTTAATTCCTCTAATGGTGGGTATTTCATCCGCATTTAAGGTAACCAATGGTCAAAAGTTCTAACAAACTCTAACCAATGGTCGAAAGTTAGACTTTTTAACCATTGGTTACATTAACTGCAGATCAACAAATCCATCCTATAAAACTTCGGCTACATCTCTAGCTTGAGCCTGGATTGCAAATTTAAAGATTTAATTCAACTAAAGTTTGGAATATTATATTGTATACATTATTTAAAAAAACATCTCTTCCCGTGGGTGTCGTAAGAGCCGGCTAAGGGAATATCCTGGGAATGGGCAGCAGCATTCTCCTCGGTACATTAAAATCTGCGATCACCAAGCCGCCTGCCAAGCGTAGTGATTACGGCAAATTGTCCCCTATGGTAAGCGTTCAAAGTGGCGTTTTAGGGGGGGAGGCCTATGTTCAGCAGTGGACGTCTTCCGGGTGAAAATGTAATGTAAAAATAGGAAAACTAATTGTATACACGCCCAGCACCTGTAGCGTCAATAAGTTAAAAAAATCTGTTATTGGTATTCCCTTTGCCTCGCTAATCAGAGAACGAAATGATCGTCAACGTCATCGCTATAATCACTAGATAATAAAACTAAACGTAAAGTTATCAAATCAGTGGTGAAACGGGTAACATGACGTCAATAGGTTGCGGACAGGTACACGGTGTTGGCGTTAAAACTTAATACATCAACTTATGACGTCTTCTGTTCTAAGCAAGGCCTTGATACTAGTTATAGTAAAAGAAGTTACGTATGTATGAACTTAGATTTACCAATAATCACACTTTGTGAAACCGTATAGAAACTTGCGCTTGCGCAGGTATATTCTCAGTTGCCCCCACATGGATCACCCCCGGGTGGCAACTGGGAATTTAAATTCCCGGTGGAGACTGGGAAGCTATTGCCCCCACTTGATTCGCCGTACATTGCTGCGTAGATCGCCAACCCCTTCATTACTGTCCAAATGTAATCTATACATTCTGTTTTTCTATCTTCTTCTTCTTTTATCTCTATATCTTCTTCTTCTACTTTATATAAACTTAATTAAAATACATCGACTCACACCTTTATCTGTATACTAGAGACGCCTGCGGTTACACCTGCAAACTACACATTTTCCAGCGAAAACTCTAAATTTTCAACGGACTTCAAAAAAGAAGGTTTCTCAATTCGGTTTCTCTTTTTTTTAACTCCTTCATTTAGTAACAGATACTGAAAATTCTTTTGTATTTGAACTTTCAGATTGGGCTTATACAAATTTCACCGAAATCAATTTTTAAATCATAATAGGTGGCAAAACTACATCTATGACAATGACAATACCATAAGAGCATTTCTCAGTATGACATTAAAGTGATTGTAGTCTGTTTAACCCCTTTTTAAAAGGGATATTTTCCAGGATCAAAAGAATATATTGACTCCGGTAAAATTTCAGTGACATGTGAAAAATTTCATGTAATTCGATTAAACCGGGACAGCAACCGAGAATAACTATTTTATATATAGGCTGGAGAGATGTGATCATAGGGATAGGTTTCTAATAATAACACGATCTGTTTACTTAATAATTGATCTAAATCACAGGAAAACAGTTCGGGAGTAATTTAAAATGCGGTGAAACATTGCATTGCAGGAAAACTGACTCACGCTATCTCGTACGTTTGTCATACCAAATACTATACGCTCATTGGTTGACGATAGCCGATGTACAACAGGCAGCCAATGAACGTTCAGTATTTTTATGTTGACATGAGTTTAACTTTAACAAACGTACCAGAAACCGGGGAAAGGATTCTATAATAACACGCGATAGTTGGGTTATTTGTGTTACAAATTTATTAGTAAAAGGGCTCTAGATGATGAGTTGATGAGTCAATAGCGTTAGCAACAGCTTGTGGTTGTGGTCAACTTAGCCCAATATCTACGTCAGTACGGCAACAATCCTCGCAAATTTTATTATATTAAATTTATAAAAAAACGACATAATTGTGTATGTCCTTAGCAACAATATCAATCGGCTAGACTGAAATGACTAATTAAAACATGATTCATGGTGTAGTTTAGGTTATGAAATCAATTTTATTACAATTTCGTGACAGTAAGGGAATAAAACATGAAAATTTTAATAGTAATAGTTAATTAATAACACATCCCGAACGAATAAAAAAAAAATCTATATTAAATGGCTAGCTAGATTAGACCACAAAACTCAAGATTATTACGTAGAAACCAAAATAGACGAAGTGGCTGGTGCCCAAAACTATTGCTCGTAACGTGAGCCTTACAAAAACAAAACATTATATAAAATCTAATTTCAATTTTGTACAGATCCATGGTAGATCTCTTTCAAAATGCGTCGACGACATCGAGGCTCTTGCAGGACAAGTTGGATAAGAGCGGACCATGAAGGGATCTGATGAAGAAGGTGTAAATCTTGGGCATCAGAATGAGCTTCCAATGAGGACTTCTAAACATAGGGTTAGAGATCTGTGAAGTATGTAGAGATAACAATAAGCCAATCTAGAACCAAACCTAGAGTAATTTACAAAAAGATAGGTACGTCACAGATAATATATATATAATACTATATTAGTACGTCAATAAAGCAAGGTCACTATTTTAATTTTCTAAATTTCTATTAACATTCTATCTAAGTGTGATCATTTAAATAATTAGATGGTGGCATTACATTTTAAACATTTTCTGACATAATTTTGTCGTAAGAAATCATTTGTATGGCATCTACGTGTTGTATTGCTCAGAAAAAACATGGTTTGTATTTATAATAAAGCATCATTATAATAGGGTCAGGTAACAGGTCGACATTTTCTTTAATGGGCTACCTACTTCAATTAATTCGCTACTTTCGCTAATTCGACACTTTCCTAGATTCGACACTTTCCTTACTGGACACTTTACCATTTTGATACTTTGGTACGGTCATTGACAAAATATATAGACAAGACATGCTTATGGCACAGAATAGATAATAGCACTCCGTACTTGTGGTAGGGATCTGTAGCCAGAACCAAAACATGCTAGATTTCTAGAACAATGTTCAGCAGTGGACGTCTTCAGGCTGTTGATGACATTTAAATCTCTACGAGAATAACTACGTTTATCCCTGCTTCTTAATATATGCACATAAAATTGAAACGTTGTCTGGTTGTTCGTACTTGTGTTTCTGATGCACGATGACTTGCGCAAAACTATCTACATGAAGATTGTGATTCCGCAAACATGGATGTAATCATAATGTTGGACTTTGAACATCACCAATATCTAGTTTTATAATCTAGTCCAAAGTGCAAAATCGTTAAATAAAAACGTCAAGCGCGAGTTCAGCAAATCCGTCGACATTACATAAGCAATAACATATTGCACCCAACTCAAGCCTACGCTTCAGTTCAAATTTTCCTGGAGATTGAAACTTTAGAGTAAAACAGAATGATGAGTACGAGTACCTACCTTACGCAAACACAATACAAAGACTACCTTTCGGTCACACGCCCGCTAGCTTATTACGTAAAGTTTGCAACAGGCGTAAATTTCGCAATCATTGCTGTCAAAGCTGTCAAACGTTACATTGGCAGAGCAGAAAGCGATCGAGTGCTAGATCACCGACTGTCAGACAATCGATGAACTGAAATGTGCATTATTTTGTTTCCGTCTATTCCAGTTCTGTTGCTAGTGGCGCTAGTATCAAAGGCCATTCAGCGCCAGGCGGGCGACTGCGACCAATTGCTAAGTGTTTACTGTCGCTTTGCTACTGCTGTTGCTTTGCTGCTGTTGCAATTTTTACATAATACGGGTGCCGTTTTGTCACAGGTTTGCAAACCCATACAAATTACACTTTCAAAAACCTACAATATTATTCATAGGTTTAGGTGAAACATAAAAGTCTGTCCACGCGCTCTAATAAAAATAATAGAAGAGTCAGTAGAGTCATATAATGTATTTTTTATTACGATACGAGCATGGAACGCAAGAAGCAAGGTAGCTTAGGTACTTGTGCTATTATTTATACTCATTCTGTGGCATAAAGTAGGTACTGCCGGGAAAGCCGGGTTGCACTATATGTACGCAGTCAAGCAATGAAACAGAGGGCTAAAGTGCAATGAGTAATACTGGTCTATCCAACCGCTTATACGTACGCGCCTAAACAAGTGTGATGGTATACAGTTGGACTATGAAAAGTGTGTACATACATATGGTACACAACATACTGCTTATTATGTATACGTTTTGACGTGACGTCAACAGGACGAAGTCCAACTCGCCATTATTGGTCAATTGAATGATTGCCGCGATTTATGTAACGCTGGAGTTAACTGTGCATTTAAACAAGTCCATGGTTCTTATGATTTTGATATCTGTAAGTTGGGATATGAAGAAGAAAGATATCATCGCAAATAAAATTATGTACATTTAGGTCCGTATTCTAAAACGGTACTCTAGTAGAAATTTTGTATTTGACACATAAAAGTAAGTTCAAAAACTAAAACACGCCTAACTACGTGGTGAAAAACCACGTTCTGAAAAGTATGACACAATTCAGTTAATAAATTTAAAAAAAATTGCATTTGGATATTGTCTTTTCTTTACTTCTTTATCATAACAAACGAATTGCAAACCTGCTCGTATTTTTGAAATCGGTTGAAAAATATACAGGGTGTTTCGTAAAGGGTTAGCCAAACGTGGTGGGCGTGTAGGTAGATCTACTTGGAAAATACAAGTTTACGTAAAAGACGCTAGGTGATGAAATAGTTTAAAAAAATGAAATTACTAAATCATTTCGGATTTTCCGAAATTTTGACGCTTTAAGTCCACATTTTTTTTCCGTACGTATTTCTGGTCACTTTTTTATTATTTATGATCCTAAATGTTTTTTTGGTCTAATCAAGGCACTTTTAGATCCCTACAATACCAAAATAATAAGTTCTAAGCTCTTAATGTTAGAAAAGTAAACTAAAAACCTAGTAAGTGAACTTTCCACTCAATCAAAAAAATACCTTAATGTAACTGAGGATTTCAAATGCTTTTAAAAACTTCCTTATTTATCCCTTACTACAATGACTGTTACAAGTATTATAAAAGGTGATTAACTTGACACAAATCAGGGCGTTGGGGAGATGGAATAAAAAGGCAACATACGATATTGCTAAAATACATGTCAAGTTGGGTAAAATACGCCAAAGCAGTATTCATAATGATTTCTAATTTAGCCATCTGAAGGAGGTCTATTGAAGATAAGCGGTCTTAAAATAGGGTAATCAGCTCTGTCTCCATTACAGAAAGAGATAAAAGATCCGATGCTTTGTAAAGTGGCCTTATGTCTCTTTCTGATATGGCATAAGTGACGCATTAGACAACGGGGACCCTGGCACTGTCGGTTTTAGTCTAGCATTCGTTGCCACTACCTTAAGACCAATTTGAAACATCTTGAGCGATTTCACAGTTTTGTTATTGTGATCTTGTTTTATGTTAAGTTTTATCATTATCGTATCAAAAAGAATTTCAACACCAAGCGGCTTTTACGCGAAATTGTATTTTCCAAGTAGATTCCTGCCCACCTCGTTGGGCTAACCCTCTACCAAACATACCAAACACCCTGTATATTCGCTGAGTATGTCATGGAAGCCTATATTAAGCAGTGGGGTCTTCAGGCTGTTGATTTGATAATGGTGATGCAATGGATGCCGTTGGATGCAGGAGCCAAAACAGCTGCTCAAAGTGGCACTCTCTGGGGGAGGCCTATGTTCAGCAGTAGACGTCTTCAGGCTGTTGATGATGAGGATGATGATGATGATGTAATGGAACTCGAGTTTGCGTGCGTTCAATCGGCCAAAGTGAACGATCATGATTACAATACTTTTAAAGGTCTAATGTACATTTTTTCAAATATTGCACATGTTGATTTAGCGGCAGATTGCCTTCGTATAGATTAAATTGATAATACGTGTTATTAAAATTGAGTCAACCTAACATCAACAGTGCAAAGCCTTGTGAATATTTAAACTTGGATACAAAATAAATAAAACGTAAGGGTAGCTCCCAACGGATTCGACAACAATCCCAATCCAATCCCAACAAACAATTAATCACGGTCCCATCGCATCCTACATCAAGTTTATTAATAATGCCTACCATCATTGACTTAGTGCTGACTGAAGTCACATCAAATATTTTGTATTCTAACCGGACTTTGCCGTGTTAATTTTATTGTACTGCCAATCTTCCAAAATGTTACATTACTTCTGCATTCTATGTCTAAGTTCTGAACAAACTGCAGTACCGTTGTATATATAATATTAGAAATGTTTTGTAACATGATTATAACTAATTATGTACTAACTATAATCTGTTCCGTTAAAGAATTAGTCATAATAAGTAGGTATAAAAATCCAAGTATGTATTTTAAAATAATAGGCATTTATACACCGAGATCTTTTTACTAGAAATATTTATTTATTTTCAATTTTATTTTTATATGTAATCCTGAATGATGCTTCTACTGTTAACTGTGGCCTAAAATTTAAAGCCAACCTAAAAACTAACAGCTCCAGTGAGACTCAGTATAATAATGGTGCGAGAGCCCACTGCTCAAATAACTACGTCATCGGGTACCCCAATAGGCTATCTTTAGATCGTTAACCGACATCTAAATATGTAAAAAAAATCAGGTTTGCCAGTTCCGATCCTGCCGGGTCATGGAAATTATTGAAATTTTTTGACGTATTTTTTTTCGTCAAAATTTACCCGAGTGAAAGTTCTGGCTACAGAACACCGCACAGAACTGGTATTGATTAATTATGTAAAAAAAAATTGGTCAGACCCCTAAGAATGTGCCCTTCACACTCTTTACCTACCTCAGCGAATACCCCAATGAAAACTACGCCCAATAATAGCCAAGATGCCCCTGATAATAAATAGATTAAAAGGTCTGCCAGGTCTAAACTTGGCGAAACTTAGCATTTGAAGTTGGTGGAGGTGGATTATTTCCATGACCCGGCAGGATCAGAACTGGCAGACCTGTTTTTTTACATGTTGTTGTGTTGGTTAACGATCTAAAGATAGCCTATTGGGGTACCCGATGACATAGGTATTTTTGCAGTGGGCTCTCACACTTTAAATATGTAACACCCAACAGTCACATACATAGATCGTGGGCCCTAAAGTATCTAGAACTCCCTGTATCTAGGGACCTAGAGAAACTATTATGACTTGGTCTATCACTTTTTTCTGGCTTGACATCGGCTTCTGGGACACTGGATATGGAATATCGGAATCTTTTCTGTTTGATAATAACTATAAATAATAACAGCATATTTGAACATCTTGTACAGTTGGTCCATTATGATAAAGCAATGTTAATATTTGTGGTCAATTTACTAATATAACAGCATGTTAGATAGCTAGTAGACTTATGAGAAATTGCTTGTAGATACTATTGTTTAGTCTGTGCCTGTACTCTTTTATTGAGTACCTAAAGTTCCATTTGTGAATGCAGCAAAATATATGCAATAATATGGTGTTAGTTGACTTGTTGAGTCAATTTCTTTGTCATGCATAAAGTAAACAGTCCTTACATTAATGCATAGTTATCGGTCTGTAATGTATTGTATAGAGCAATGAGCAGACTATATGCAACCACATAAAGCTAATGAATTATGAAATAATATACCTACATTAGTCATTGGGAGTGATTAATCCATACTCCACCCTCATTAATAAATTCAAACTTACCTGTCTCTCTATCTGTTTGTTACCTTTCCACAACTAAATGGCTAAACCAATTTTGTTGACAAATTGTATATTGTAATTGTAATTGCATATTTATAAATGCGAAAGTTTGTAGATAGATAAAGTAGGATGTCTGGTTAATTCTGTATCTGATGTTACATTACGAGAATTTAGAAGCATACTAGTAATTTTTTGAATTGGGATTGTAGTACCATACCATGGAACAAAACTATCAAGACTTCTTACACTGTGTATCATACAACTAAAATTATAATAATGATAGTTTGTTGTTAATAGTATTTCGGCCACTCAGAACAGATCTGTCTTTCTTTATTTATACTTTACTTCCAACATAATGGTGGAAGAGAGAAAACAATATGCTCTTGGTTTCATCAGTACCACTTTTGTAATGGTGCATGTTATGCAAGCGCTTGAGTAATGTATGCATTTATATGTATGTATGGACTATAACAAACATATTTTGAAAATGTACACAGACACCAAAAGCATTATCCTTTAAAACCAGGATAGTTATATATTTTTTGTGACATAATTATGTGGCTTTGTACTTATTAAAATTCTAGCCATACAGTAAAATGTGTATGAGGACTAAAAAACCAAAAAGTCCTAAAAGTGCTGATATAGAAGAGGGAAAAGGGGTTAAAAAATCAAAAATAAGTAGCCCGTGCAAAACCTGTGTTGATTCTAGTGCTGAAACAAATTGTAATGAAATACATTGCATCTGAAATTTGCTTGTGCCTATCATTACTACTAAGTACGCTACTTTTCTTCCCGGGACCGTAATTTTGATGTTTTTAAGTTACACAATAATTTTATTGCAGTGTTGTTTCAATTTCTACTACTGTATACTTCAACAGCTATTTAAAAAAGTTGGTATTCACTTTGGTTAGCATTCACCTTGGAATTTTATTATCTAATGTATATTTATGAGTTGTACAATTAGCTAGCAAGCAACCAAGCAATGGTAAAAATTAAACTAAGTTTCTTGATGGCTACTAATTTTATTTCTACTGTCCATATCATTGTGAATATTTAGAATCATCTAGGATTTATTCTAGTGTTTGATTGGTCTGTTAGTGTGTAAACAGCAGCAAACTACTAATTGACCCATAAACAAGAGATAACCCTTTGCCACATAAACATTGGGTAACATGTTTAGAGGTCAAACCTGTTGTACAGTTCCGTGATTGAGATTGCACACCGTGCTGAGTACCATCGCTAAGAGTAACAGCAAACATATTTACGGAAAACACATCTTACGAGAAGCCGAGAACCTACGTACAAGATGTACAAGTGGAGTTGACAAAACAAAGACGCACATACGCACTTTTTGTATCCAGTAAATACTTACTATTACATTATTACTCTCTCATAAGAAATTATCTTCAGTGAAGTAGATTAATTAGAGAAACATACGATCCAGTACAACCACATTTTTCTAATACGACTATAAATTAACTTGTTTACCATGATAGTTGACCATGAAATTCTTTCACTCACCGTCATCGCACAGGCCCATTTTTCTTTCGGTAGCAATTTTTCACTTTTTTACTACACTTGTGGTGAAAATTTAAGTAAAACAAATGAATAGTAACAAAACTTTAAAAACTTCCATGCATGACATGACACAACAGCCGATTTCGGTTTCTCTATTGACATTGACAGCTGTCACTAGCAGTCATTGTCACTCACTCAATTTCAAAAATGACATTCATGACAGTTAATCCGAAACGGAAGAATGAACAAAACACTTCAATGTTACCAATAATAAATATGTATGGCTTAGTGACATCTAGCGAGAATACACGGAACTAACATAAAATTCGCGCTTTTTGGCGGGAACACGGACAATGGGCCCGGGGCGGGGCGGCGGCGTGGCGTGCATTGGCGGTTGGCAAATTACAATTTCTCGATAAAATAAATACAATAAATAATACTCAATGATCACATACATAGATCCTGGACCCTAATTAAAATTGCCTGTGTCTAGGGACCCAGAAACTACCAGGACCATATGATGGTCCTACAACACCCAGACTCAGAATAAGTATTTGCGCTTTTTTCTGTGCACAAACACTTGTCCTGAATGACGCGGGAATCGAACCCGCCACCTCTGAGTTATGAGTTACCCACCACACCACAGCGGCTGTGAATAATTACCTAGGTATACCTAATTAAATAAATCTACCAAGGTATGGTCTGAAAGTAAAAATCGAATTATCCTTTAGAAATTAGTAATTTCTAAGCTTATTAGCCTAATAATAATAATGTACTATTAATTTGATACATTAACATTATTAAGCTTACAGAGGTTAGGGCAAAAGTAGCGTCTTTTTCAAGTTTCGCGGTCAGTTTGTTAAAAAGAACTATTTAATCCAAGCTATTTTTGTTAAGGAAGCACCTACCTAAACCCTATGTAAATAGGGCGAATTCTGTGCCTAAACCTAATCGGAGCCAAGATATTGAAAACTTAAATCTCCAAAAAATAGCCTACAAAAGAATTATTTGTCATACAAACAATTCGTCTTGATTCTTCATTTTGTAGTATTTGACAAAAGTACATTGTAAGTGTTAATAACAATACCTAGACATTTCGCACTCGCCCAAAGCTTAGCTTCGTCAACCAATCATACCGCTTGATTCAAGTTTCTACGCCAGAGGTGGTGACTGAACCGCGTAGCTCATCATCATCATCATCATCGACAGCCTGAATACGTCTACTGCTGAACATAGTCTCCCTCAGACTGCGCCACTTTGAGCAGCTGCTCGCCTTTTCCATCCATCGGCTCCCCGCTGCTTTCACCAGATCGTCAGTCCATTTAAGTTGGGGTCCGGCCTACGCTACGTCTTCCGGACTCGTGGTCGCCACTCGAGAACCTTTCTTCCCCATCGGTTTTCAGTTCTACGAGCGATGCGCCAGCCCATTGCCATTTCAACTTGCTAATTCTAAGAGCTATATCGGTCACTTTTAGTCTAACTTAAATTTGGCAGCTTCCTCTTCCATTTAAATCTTTCGCGGGCGATTGTTTCGCGGGTTTTCGCGGGGTAGCCTTCTGTGCATCTGAGAGGCCTGCCAAACTTTTAAGTGATAGTATCTTGTCGCGCACTGAATCAGCGGAGTGTCGGCCCTGCTTCGTCGTCTCTTCCGGAGCTGCAGCTTTTTCAGTGTGGCTCTCTGTGGAGCCTTTGTCGGTTTCTGTTCACATTTCTGTTCATGCTTGGTGGGTACATGATGGTGGTTTGGAACCCGGAGGTTGCTTTGCTGACGTGATTCTTAGGGCCATCTCCTCATCTCGTATGAGGGGCGAGTTCAGCGAACATTTTCGCACGAAAACGCTGCCAATGTGGTGGGCAAATTCATACATCGGAATTAAGTGAGATGGCAAAGCAAGACTATCCGAGACATACCTACCTACCTAATCGAAGTTTGCGAAGACCTGAACACGGATGGTTTTTTAAACCACTACCTAGATGGAAGAGATTCTTCGACTAAGAGGCAGAATTCAATCTCGGCGCTCTAACAGACGAACGTATTTCGTTTACATTTTAATCGCACAATCATTTACTTTTTTTACGCTGAATGAACCATCTATTGGCCAGGATCCCTTTCCTTTAGCGTTAACGCCAAATGATAACTGAGTTTTTTTTATGTAAACGAATGACGTGATGAGCTAGTCGTAAAAAAAACGGAACGGAGAAACAGGTTGAGGTTGGCATTGCGGAACTATGTAAACCCACTGCAACAGAAGTCAGAACCTTACTGCACATTCACACGGAAAAAGAGCAGCAAAGTTTATGGAACAGAAAAACTGATTGCAGGCAAGCAAAGGTGATGTTTCCATCCTTAAATAGGAAAATCACAAACAATTTGCTGAAATTAACGAGGCAAGACCTCCGCCTTATGGTGGGTATCATCACAGGTCACTGTAACCTCAATTATCACTTGCACAAGATTGGTGCCACGGATAGCCCTCTGTGCCGGGGTTGCATGCAGGAAAACGAGACAGTGGAGCACGTGCTGCTATATTGCACAGCCACAAAAGAGGCAAGAGAAACGACGCATCTACTAAATGATCAAGAACAACGACCACGGGATCGACTGCAATCGGTCTCCAGACCACCATCTAATGTTACATCACTGGAACAGTTGTGCCAGCAGCCCAAAGCCGTGCTCCGATACATAAAGGAGCTGGGCTGGCTTGGGTAAATGCTGGCAGGGGGAAATGCACAATACACCCCATGCGGGACGTCAGTGCAGGCCTTACCGCCCCCAAATAGAATAAGAATAAGAATAAGAGCTAGTCGTTCGCCTGGTGTTAAGCGACTCGGCCGCCCATAACAGATTGCAGTGTCATTCGGAACTCCAAACTAAAGTTTCGCGTGACACTATGCACTGCGCACGCCATCCTGAGACATCACACAGTCTAAAAAAGTTTTCTAGACTGTGAGATCAGTTCGTAAAGTCTCATTTGCTCAGTAATTTCACTAGCTACAATGCCCTTCAAACCGGAACACAGTAGTGCTTGCACACTACTGCTTGGCGGCAGAATAACTGGCAAAGCAGTGCTACCTAGACGAACTTTGCAGAAAAGTCCTACCACCTAGTAAAAAATGTATTGAAATGACATTACCTGCGGAAACCATTTCCGCCACCTGCCAAGCGGGGTGATTATGGCAATCCTACTTCGATCAAGTATACAATACCATAATAAATAGGGTATACCTGATCGAAGCAGTCCTACATAAGTACCTAGGTATTTTGCGTCGGAAGAGGCATAATGGCATTTGCTTTAAAGCTCTCTGTAGTCTTTCATTAGAATCGAAATAGAATCTATTCTCGAATGTAGTGGGCCGCTCGTTACATAATATCTGCGGCAATAAATAAGAAAACAAACAACAAACAAACACTACCATGCTGGCGTGATCGTCAGTGGAAAACGCCGGTATTTATAAATAGTTGAATGTGTGTCAAGAGCATCTTCCAGACGAATTTGATTAAATGCAGTTAAAATACCTACTTACCTAATCGCAGTCAAATATGATTGTCAACCCATATCAAAAAAGGAGGTTCTCAAAGCATTCGATGTTTTTTTTAATATTTTATATCTGTATCTATCTCTTCAAACCGGTTTGGAATACCTATATTGTTTATTTATTTGAAAGGATACTCTAACAAATTTTGAGAATTTGTTAAAGTTTTTAACCATTGGTTACTTTAACTATCGGTGAAAAATCCACCCTTAGAGTACCTATACATATAACTTGCTTATGTATACTCTATGGGTGGGTTTTTTAATGCCTAGTTAAGGCAACCAATGGTTAAAACTTCATACAAATTTTGACAATTGTTTAGAATTTGTTAGCATTTTTAACCAATGGTTACCATAACTTTTGGTGAAAAAACCCACCCTATGAAAGGATACCTACTTATATTACTTACCTACTTTCAAATCGGTAAGTAGCTAAATAGAAATTTCATCAAAACCCCTTTATCCGTTTATAGTAAACTGTATGAACCAAACTAGAAGTAGGCCTTCTTATAGTTCGGTTCATACAGTTTACTAGAAGAAGAAGTGTAGTACAAAATAACTGAAAAATGTATAATCATCTATATATTTCTTAGTATGAAGTGAAGATCCTATCTACGAACTTATTGAGTAAGTACTTAGTAAGTACCTAAAAGAAGTCTTCTTTTTTAGGTAGGTACCTATTTTATATTGGCACTGCCAAGGCGCCGCCGCCCAAGACTAGGGTATATTTATAATAACACCACGGCAATGCAGTTGGCAACTGCACCTCTTGGCTTTTATCGTTCAATAATTCTATGATATGCCAGTCTGACGCGCTCCATTTCCATTCATAGCTCCCTCACATACAAATTGTACTGTAGCTATTCACTTTAGGTCTTCAGTTGAATCGTGCTAAGAGGTCACAGTAAGGCCTCAGATTCAAGAAAATCTGTTCAGACGTCCGAAGATCATCACAGCTCGGTACTCTATATGTGACTGCACAATTCACAATATTATAGTGAGCTTCCTAGTCGCGTATAATTACTACTTATTGCCGTAAAAATACTTGTCTCAAGGCGAACCACAAAAGTAGTTGTTATGTTACTAACTAGGCTTCACGTTTACGTAAGGGACATTTGGGGATGTTATGGTGGTAAAACACATAAGTATACGATACAAGACCAATTTAATTTGTGGGGGGGGGGCTCGCACCTCTCCTGTATCCGCGCCTGGCCAGGGACCCGAAATAAGATCCGCAGAACTAAAGTATCCGATATAGCTCTTAGAATTAGCAAGTTGAAATAGCAATGGGCAGGCCACATCGCTCGTAGAACTGACAACCGATGGGGAAGAAAAGTTCTCGATCGGCGATCACAACCCGTAAGACGCAGCGTAGACCGGCCGCCCACTTGGTGGACCGACGATCTGGGAATACCGCGAGGAGCCGATGGATGCAGGAGCAGTCACTCAAAATGGCGCTCTCTGGGGGAGGCCTATGTTCAGCAGCGAGCGTCTTCAGGCTGTTGATGATGATGATGAATATTACCGATGTGTTGATGTCTCCGGATGACTTGCGCCGTCCAGTGTCACGCGAAACTCTATTAGGGTTCTGAGTTCTGAGTGACACTGCAACTGTTATGGGCGGCCGTGTCGCTTAAGGCTCCCATACTCGCGGATCCTCTAACATGATAATAATTATATATAATTTTTGTTGAACATTGGATTGGCTTTTATCTGTGGTCTGTCCGATGACACTTCTTCTGTATCCGGCCTCCGTCCCATGTATACCGATATAATTATGTGCTGTTGTGAACGATTTACAATAAACTTTCATTAATCCGTATTAATCGTTTATATTTAATGTCAAACCTGACAGCCTCAACAAATATCTAAAAAAAAAACGTAAAATATACACTTTACATCTTACATAATTAATTGCTGTCACATATAATTTATACCTAATAACAGAAGTTGATAGATACCTAAGTATATTATATATTTTTGTGATAATCTTGACTTTATAATTATTAATTAAGCCATGAGCTCACTCGCCGTTTACTTTAATCAGCTAAGGCCCACTTGCGCGTTGTCCGGATTAACTAATCCAGGATTAGTCCTTTAGTTTATCTTGGCTCCTCGTTAATAAATAAGCGATTTACTTATCCCGTAAAAAATATTCCAGAATTTTAAAATAGAATATACAGAATACAGAATTTATTAGTATAAAATAAATATAAATAAATAAATGAAGATGTGTGAACATTTCACAAAATGCCATGTAGCCCCAAACTAAGCAAAGCTTGTAGTTGTACTATGGGAATCATATAACTGGTAGAATACTTACATACTTTTTGTTTGATACATAGGTTTGGTCGTCATCATCCACGTTGGAGTGTGAGATTGTGTATCCACCAGGCGGCGCCACTGTCCATTTATACTAGGTATGCTAATTAAGTACTTACTTTAACCTAAATATATTTTTTTTTCCTACGTCTCTAATCCAGGCGCGGATACAGAAATTTCTAAAGGGGGGGGGCGCACAAATCATTATAGAAGGGGAGTCCAAGAGGGGAATTTGAGGACATGGTGGTAAAACACATAAGTATACGATAAAAGACCAATCTTTTCTTTAAATGATGAATTCCATGCACCTTGGGGTTAGGGGGCGCCTCCTGCGCCCCCCCCCCCCCTTTGTATCCGCGCCTGCTCTAATCTTGACCATAAAATACATGGGATACAAAACAGTGCATGTTGATGTTGGGTTGTGGACCGCTATCGCGCATACATTTGCTGTTCAACGCCCCCTGTAGGTATCCAACGAGGAGGTAAACTGCACACTTCATATCAGTCAGATAAACGATGATAAACTGATAACAAAAATACAATGTTTGTTTAGAACTAAAGTGTCACTTAATTTGTCTTTACATTGGGTGTTTCTTGGCTATTTTCCATTGTATCTGTAAATGCTCTTTATTTGTATTTTCTCTAACGTTTATGCTACTTGGGGGTTGTAACTATTGTGACGTAAATCGCGTGATATACCGGTGAAACCACCTGATGACAGTTCATTAAGAGCGAGCCACTCAGTTCCAAGCCAATTTTGAATCGTGATAAGAGGTAACGGTAGGCCTCTGATCTTCATTTTATGATCAATCATAGGGGTCAGTGGGTGGAGCTGGATGCCAAGAAAGTTCTATATGATTTTCAGTATTCTAATAAGTACCTACTTATACCGTAGTACTATATATCTATTCTGTGCTTATACGTACATTGTAGAACCTCCTTGGGTGAGCCGATGGCGAGGATCTCTGGTGAATGAACGAAATGAATGAAAAATCCTTGTAGGCAATAAACTACCCACTTACAAAAAAAAAGTTGTAAAAATGCTAAAAATAGGCTATTTGCAATAAAGAATTTGAGTTTGAGTTTGAGTTTGACAAGACAAGCTCCTACCCAACGATAGCCCGGCCGGCGCCTGTATAGTTCCATGCAAGCGCTTCAGCGCCGTTGCTGAATTTCTTGTGAAGATGTAAAGCATACGATGTTGCCCCTTGCGTCATCACCTATCTGCGTACACATAGATTAACTTTTTGACTAGACAAACTTAACGAGTAGATAAATTCTGTACCCCATCCGTAATAACCCCATCTCTTCCCGTGGGTGCCGTAAGAGCCGGCTAAGAGAATATCCAGGGAATGGGCAGCAGCATTTTCCTCGGTACATTAAAATCTTCTGCGACCACCAAGCCGCCTGCCAAGCGATGAGAGGTGATTATGGCATAGTCCCATAAGCGTCTAAATTAAGTGGCGTTTTATAGGGAGCATATGTTCAGCAGTAGACGTCTTCCGGCTATTGATGTGTGATGTGAAATTCTCATGAAGATACTTATACGTAAACTGTAACCACTGCAACAGAGATTTTCTTTCTTCATGGCAGTTGGCGAGTTGGCGTTGGGCTTGACAGCTGTTGGCAGCGATGACGACGTGACGACGCACCATGCACGCGACGTACGTTTGCATCGGCTGACGACTGTTGCGGTGTTCCGATGACACAGTTCGTTAATTAACTCATCATCATCATTAACAGCCTGAAGACGTCCACTGCTGAATATAGGCCTCCCCCAGAGCGCGCCACCTTGAGCGGCTGCTCGCATCCTGCATCCATCGGCTCCCCGCGGCTTTCACCAGATCGTCGGTACACCGAGTGGGGGGCCGGCCTACGCTGCGTCTTCCGGTTCGTGGTCGCCACTCGAGAATCTTTCTTCCCCATCGGTTGTCAGTTCTACGAGCGATGTGGCCCGCCCACTGCCACTTCAACTTGCTAATTCTCTAAGCTATATCGGTGACTTTAGTTCTCTTGCGGATCTCCTCATTTCGGATCTTATCTCGCAAGGAAACGCCGAGCATAGCTCTCTCCATAGCTCGCTGCGCGACTTTGAGCTTACTCATAATTTACTAATTTAACTCAATTTATTAATTAATGTTTCGATAAAAATGCCTTTAATAATAAACAAATGCTATTTCTACTTTAGGTGAAATTATGCTGCCTTAACTTCAAATGCCGTGAACACTAAGTTCCGGCAAGCTTAGACCTGGCAGAACTTTTGATCTATTATAAGGGGTATCTTGGCTATTATTGGGGATAGATTTCATAGGGGTACTCGGTAAGGTGGGTAAATGGTGTCAGAAGGGCACATTCTTAGGTGTCTGCGAAGTACTTCCAACAGGGTGCGCAATGGCAGACCTGCCATTTCGTTACATAATTTATTAATGGTTAACTGTTGCCACATCGGTATCTTATGAGGTAATTTTAACGAAAACAATACATCAAAAAATTTCAGTTATATCCAATACCCGGCAGGATCGGCACTGGCAGACTTGGTTTTTTTTTTGTATTTTTTCAAATTATTCTCTATTTACGTAGAATTATTTTCCTTGGTTTATTCTATTTTATAGGTAGGTTTTATAGGTGGGTGTGTTGGTTGGTTCATTGAAATCTATCTAATAACCCTATAGGTATCATTATTATAGTTGTCGGGTTGAAAGTAACGTTGTGCAACAAGAGAGCAAAGTTGATTTTTGCTTCGAGTGCTGATGTTGAATCCCGAGCAAGCGAAGCATTTTAGTATTGAATCACGAGCGTAGCGAGTTCTAAGTTAGAATCCTGAGCGAGCGAGGGATTCAAAGGCACGAGATGCAGAAAACTTTGCCCTCGAGTAGCACATAAAATTATTCACCTCAGCAACGAGAACATACTTAATTAAGAAAAAAAAGCCATAATTTAAAAAAACACTTTCTCACGCGATTTTGCACTGTTTTCTCGCATCAAAGTGTGCCTGTTCGAGCAGCTGAGGTGAAAAAGTAATGACGCTCTACTGTATATTATGAGGTTTATGAGTATACGGCGAATATTCGCCGTAGCCCACTAATGTAGCCACGGCATCAGCTATCAGTTTTTAGTAGGTAGGTATATTAGGTAAGTAAGTACATACCTAGTATGTTTATTTTTATAATCTAAGCCGTGGATTTAAGAGAGGATTTTCCTTATCAGTCCAAAGTCTAATATTACGAGATAAATAAACCACCCCACATAAACTATCTAAATCCTGAAATTTTAAAAAGATAAGCCTCGTTTTCTGTTTTTTAACTCTACTACATAAGTTTTCTGTGCCTCTACCAACTAGACTACAAAGTTGGTATATAATGTTAGGCATCGCAAGTTTTTTCTTTCTATCCTGTATATTATATTATCTGTGCCCGTGTTAATCTATGAAAACTCATGTAAGTATACTAGTATGGTAATTTTGTTGAATATTTGTATTGCTATTATTGAGGGTTTAGTTTAGCTAGTTTTTTTTTTGTAAACAAACAGTCATGTTTATTTTTCAAAAAATGCAGCTTTTTTTTCTTATAATAAGCCAAATGTTTCTAAAGAACTAAATGCAAAAGAAAAGGGACCCAGTAACTTTTTTTTGAGGGGGGAAATCGTTTCGCACAAAGGGCCTTCGCAAGGGACTGGTACATGGGCATACTCCGGAACACTCCGGAGTATAGTCGGAGCCACGTAGTGTTCGGACCACCCACGTTGGGTAGCAGCCTCCCTAGGGCGGCGGCCGCTTCCAGGACTCTTGGGGCCAGGCGGAAAAAATGAGCCCCAAAAGTCCACCTCCCGTCCAGGATGAGACCCAGACATTTCATCTGAGTCCCAACCGGGACCGGGACCCCGTCCAGAACCACCCGCGTTCCTGGAGGGACGGGGACCTAGTACCTACCTCTACCCTTCATAAGCCCGTTTACATTCATGCGGTTACGGCACGGCTACCGTGCTGTGTAAAGTTAAAATGTATATTATATTATGATCTTTCACATGGCCGGCGGCGGCGGCGGCGCCCCGTTAACAGCTCATACGTTTTTACATTCCCATTACTTAATGCCCATTATTTTAACACCCTGTAAACATAGTATGTAGGTAGGTAGGTACCTAAGTACTTAGCAAATAATTGAAACGCAATTACATCATCTCTTCGCATTGATAAGGCGAGATAGCTATAGCGCAGCGCAATGACCCGGGTTTGTTACTAGGTAACTATAAGTGTATTCAAACATAATAACATGTAGGTAAATAATAGGTAATTTATTATCACACGTTACTTGTTATGTATAGTTAAGTAATACACACACAAAGACGTGCAAAGGCACATATGAAGATGTATGAAGTTAAAAGTAACGTATGGTACGGTAGCTTGGTAGGTAATATAAAATAATTGTCATTGTCACCGTGAAAAACCTTAGTTTTTTTAATTAAAAATACTGCTCTGCCCTGCGTCATCAGCTCTGTTGCTAGTTTGAGTAATTATATTCAATTTGGATTCTATTAAGTCTCGTTGCATTGCAATCAAAGTTCCGTGATCACCGCACATGATCTTCAAACAGCTGACAGATCATTCTCGAATCTAAGATCCTGTGATTCAAGAAAAATTGGTCTAGCCGTTTAAGGGGTCTATCAAAGACCCCTTTCCACTAGCGTTAACGCCAAACGATAACACAAAATGTATGGGAATTACATTACGGTGGAAATCGATTTTCATCGGGGTCTTTGATAGACTGCGGAAAACTTTTTCGCAGTCTATCAAAGATCCCTTTCCATCAAGCAATACCATTCCCGTACAGTTTAAGTTAGCGTTTGGCGTTAACGCTAATGGAAAGGTATCTTTACTAGACCCCCTGGGCGGAAGGCGCGACAGATTGATTCTGTTTGCATGGTGTTCCAATATATCCTATATTACTATGATAAAATGTATGGGAATGACATTACCTGCGGAAAATCTTTGCTAAATCCCCAGTTATCCCAGTTATCCCAGCTATCCGTGCTTAGTCTAAGAATGAGCTACACCCGTTCAGAAGGGAACACTTCATACTTATAATAATTTGTAGAGTAGAATACATCGGGTATAGCTCATAGGCTAAGAACGCTTCACACATTCGATCAAGGCAGGTTTCAATTTCAATAAAAAAAGGAAAATACTTAGTCGAATTTTCCATGCGACATTTTTGCTATAGGCGCAGAATATTTTGTTATAAGTAAGTAGGTATTTAATTAATAGAAAAAAGAGAACTAATCATAATGAATTAATCTTAATCTTGCAATTCGAATTAAGTAATTTCGTTTTAATTATATCTATAGGTACCTGTGAAATGCCTCAGCTAAATATCGCATCACAAATATTAAATGCCTATTTCACATAACAGTAACCGCGAATGGCATATCAATCCAAAATTACAAATTATTTAGATAAGATTAGCACCTCCTATTTACTATGCCATAAAAATATTAGAAGCTTTATCTTTTTATAACGAAGGCGTGTCGCGTAGCACAAAAATTTAGAAATGTTAACGAAAACCGAATAATACCTAATCTTAATAAAAATAAATTCGGGGACAAACATAATAAATATTTCCTAACTCGTTACCCAAATCGTTACCGAATTTAAAATCGGAGACACACAAGATTATAATAAGTACATACTAACATACTTAATAATATATAAAAAAAAAGTAAGGAAGCATGAAAAGGGAAATTTTAACCCATTCTGATCTTTATTGCACGTTTTCTGTAAGTAGGTTTTCACTTGGAGTTCGCAAAAACCTATCACGAGCAGAAACCCCAGCTAGCACAGCCCTTAGCAAGAGTTTAATCGGCCCCTTAATTACCTAATTTGCGACAGGCGTAAATCTCGCGGTGATTGCTGTCATACATCATTAGTGGTGTACAAATGATGTATGACAGCAATCACCGCGAGATTTACGCCTGTCGCAAATTAGGTAATTAGGGGGCGGGTTTGATTATTATGTACTGTCTTGATTATTTTCAATTTAGTTTTAAAATCTAATATCTTCCTATAGTTATGGTAGGGCCATGTTAATATTAAGAATGTATCTGGTGCAGGCACTCCCACAAACGCTTTAGGTCAAATTGATTGATTCAGTTATCCCCACCTACCAGTTTATAGGTAGTATTATATTATCTGTGCCCCCTCAGTAATTTGAGAACTATATTGTGTAGGTGTCGGTGAACGAATAGGTGTAGTGTAGGGCACAGAAGTCCCCTGGCCATGTCTGGACCTGTACCTACTTGGTTGTATTTTTTAACGTATTTACCCAGGTCACAGATAATATTAGTGGGCAATTTTAATGATTGACAAAAGCCACAGAGTTTTGTTTTTTTCTCTAATCTGTGACAAAAGGGAACAAACAAATCAGTCTGAAGAAATCATTTTGAGCGGTTATATCAGAAAAATACCCGTATGTGCGCCGCGTAGACGCTAGATGGCGGTGGAGGCCTATAATTAGAAAATTTAATTAAGTATTCGGTTTCCTTAATTTTTATGTATGAACTTATGCACAAGTTTAACGTCAAACTTATCAACTATGAAGTCGAAATTAAATATAAAGTGCAAAAAGTCAAACATTTTAGGTAATTTTTAATTTATCAATATTGGTTCTGCATCGCGCAAACGATATTTTTTCGGCTTTTCGTATAAAGCACAGATAACTGTGGGATAAGGGGTTATCTGTGGTATAAAGGAACATCACTACCATCAACGAAGAAAGTGTCTTCTACTGGGAAAGTATACGGATTTATTATAAGTATAGACTTTTAAACTACATTGAGAAAAATAACGATATCAATCCTTGCGCATACATACATACCTCCTCATTACGACACAGCTAAAGCTAAATAATTATAGTATTTCCTCCTGCATTCCATGCTATTTACTTGGCGCACTGGCAGTTAATTTGCAAGGCAAACAATATTCGAAGCTTGTTCACACTGTGTGAGACAAGATCTCCGTAATCCAGCCCGAGTCAAATTAACGTGTTTGGCTACTTTCCTTCCTCGGATTCGTGGTCAGTGATCACCATTCTCTTAATTATAAGTTATACGAAAATAAAATACCTACCTACTAAGTAGGTGTATGGCTGTGAAGGGGCAGTTCGATCACAAAGGTTGTATCAGATATTTTTGTGCTACCATTACCATACCGCAGATTAAATGAGGGTTACTATGTAAACCATAAGATGGGTCAACTCCTACATGGCTCATTAGGCCAGCCAGCTGCTACAATTCAGATAAAGCTTAAGCCCTTGAGCACGTAGTATTATTATTCTGTGGCTTGAGACCCGTTTACCAGAACTATCTATAATGCGATTATCTATAATAACGAGCAAAAAAATCACGTTTGTTGTATGGGAGCCCCCATAAAAGTTTATTTTATTCTGTTTTTTAGTATTTGTTGATATAGCGGCAGAAATACATCATCTGTGCAACTGACTAACTATCACGGCCCATGAGATACAGCCTGGTGACAGACGGACAGACAGACAAACGGACGGACAGCAGAGCCTTAGTAATAGGGTCCGTTTTACCCTTTGGGTACGGAACCTTAAAAATGATCATTTTGTGAAGGAAATCTCTTCTTGAGCATTGATTCAAGACTGAGTGATGCTCTATAAATACGGGCCTTAAGAGATATAATTGTTTTGAACAGTATCCACAACACCTACTACAAGTCACGAAAGATTAAATATATAAAAATCATATAAAATTTAATATTTTAATACAAAAGTAGAGGTAAAAATTTGACTATTTAAATATATCATGACGCAGGTACGTATATACATATACATAACTACATTTACATCGTAGTTACCTACGTGGTAGCCTTGGCTACAAACACTTATGTTCGCAGCGTTACCAGCAATCAAACATAATTTACTCATGGAATAATCTGTGGTTTTGTGTGATCAAATCACTAAAAATATACTCCTATTATGAAATAATATCATATCACATCGAATGTTTAATTGCTGTATTTATATACCTATTTTTTGTAACAAAAATGAATGGTTACCTATATATATAAGTATTTATTATAAGTACTCATACCCGTATTGCAAATACATGTGCTTATATAATGAATAAAATTTACAGAGGCCCTTATATTCAGAACTTCTACGTTCACTCGTCGATCATCTCAAGTATTAGAGATTTCATTCACAAGATGATCAAGTTGTGAAGCTCAGCAATGCTGAAAAGTATAGAGAAGTAGAGTACTTCCTCAATCGCATCGAAAGCAGAATATTCTATTCCCCCAATGGCATCAGATCACAGATAACCCCCAATAGATACCGCATAAAAAAAGACGACGACCGCGCACCACGCATTGGCGTAAATGGTTCTATATAAATCGCCGCTTCGCAGCACGGCCTTAGCTTCGACCAATTATTAGAGCACATTATTAGGGCGTCACTAGAAACAGCCAATAATAGCGCATTGGCTCCAGTCCCCGCAACCCGCGCCTTCCGCCAGTTTTGGTGAGCTAGGATCCGAACAAAAATCCCGTAATGCGGTATCTATTGGGGGTTATCTGTGCATCAGATAAATGGAGGGAGCTATGCTCGGTGTTTCCCTGCGAGATAAGATCCGAAATGAAGACATCCGCAGAAGACATAAAATATATCATTCTACGAAGGTGACCGATATAGCTTGTAGAAGTAGCAAGTTGAACTGGTAATGGGCAGGCCACATCACTCGCAGAACTGACAACCGATGGGGCTGGAGAAGAAACTAGAAAGGTTCTCGAGTGGCCAACCACCAACAGGAAGACGCAGCACCAAAAAAAAATTAAAATACAAAACCATTAAATTAATTTCGGCACCATAATGTAGCGCAGGCCGACTCGTAGGCTCGCGTAGGCCGGACCTCCACTAGGTGGACCGACGCCGACGATTTGGTGAAAACCGCAGTGAGCCGATGGATGCAAGAGGCAAGCAGCCGCTCAAATTGGCACTTTCTGGGGGAGGCCTATGTTCAGCAGTGAACGTCTTCAGGCTGTTGATGAGTGGCAGATACTTAGAGGAAGATATACCGAGTGATGGCTATAAACTTTATAATGCAATAATTAGCAATTATAGACGTGCCTAAAGCTTGGAGTTCAAGGAAACTAATTTGTTTATGCTGATGAATAACATCCAAGCAGAGGTTACTAAAGTTCACGTATTTACTCAAGTATTTGCATATTTAAATCAAATTACATTATAGTTACCTAAGTAGGTACCTATGTATTATGCATTTTAGTAAACAGGTAGGTATAGCTATTTTCCATTTCTTAATCCTCCAATATGAGTATTGACCATGACCGCTTCTAGTATCAACTATGAACTAATCTATTATAGGTCATAAGATTTGTTTTAAATACTTGCAGCCTTTTGATTGGGTTTGTTCCGGGTTTTATTACTTTTTCATAACTGAAGTATCTACCTTTATCTAGGTATTAGTTTATCTAACCTGAGTAAACCATGTATACGAAAAAAGTATACATACCTACATGCATAGTTGCTTTTGAATTCATTAATTTAATTAAGAGTTAACCAAGGTTACGCATGTAGGCGAGTCTATTATATTATAAGTAAGGAAATTATAAGTAGGTGTATCCAATTTATATTTTTAGAATTTAAAAATGTTTTAATGTGGCGAGCGGTTATTATTGCTTGTGACCGTACCTCGAACTAAGTAAATATGGCTATTAATAATGATGTTATTTCGCAATATCTTCATACCTATTCAAATTGTGTAAACAACATTCATACGAGAAAAACAAACACGACTAAGTTTGTCTTTCTGTCTGTAACAAAAACAGCTATTTGTTAGTTTGGTAAAAAATTGTTGTTTAATACGTATTGATTTGGGTGTTCTAATTAAAAATACACCTACTGTAGATTAGAATTAGATAGGTTCACCGGTCTATAAGAAAATCAAACCTCAAGAGTCCCGCGCCAACGCTTACTTATACAGATATATGCATATGTACCTCTCGAGCTAATATAAAATGTACACACCCGGTTGGTTCATTTTAATAACGAACCATGGCACCCTGTGATAGCGTTATAAAACAATAATATGTGCAATATATCACTTCAATTACGCGTGGTCACATGTGACTGAGTGCAAAAACAAGGCATGTGCCATGTTTCGATGGCGCCGTTTTCGAGGCGGTGGCGATCGTGGATCTGCCCTATATTTCATTAATCGCAGCCTAGACCAATTTAAATGTTCCCTATGTGTGTGTAGGCACTAAAATTATGCGGTTACCTAATCGTTAAAGACCTGGCGGCATAGGTATTGTTGTAGGTACCTACACCAAATTTGTGGTCATTAATCACTAGCCTCAAAATATAACAACCATAAACGAGGGTCTTCACAGTCTGTGGCAGATATTTTATCTATAATGTGTTTGAAAATTCCATAATAGAATTGGCTTACCTTCAAGTTCATTAGAGTTCCCAATATAATGTTTATCTAGTTCCAACCGGTTACTTATTTAGCTTCTTTAACTGAGATAACAACGTTAGGTTAACAGTCGGAAGCCGGATATAGGATAATTCGTATGAAGTACGAATGTTTTCAACTGTGATAATAAGTTAATTACCATATCTTGATAGGCTAATGTAGTCTTTAAGTCTTTACGATTAATGCAAAATATGCAGTCTTTGATAGATGAGGCCACTCACCAAGTATTTGCAGAAAGCTGTCCTCCAGTCTCATCGTGGAGGAGAGAAGGTAGTCCGTCCCCTCCAGCTCGCTCGGCACCAACACGTCGCTCCTCATTTTCAAGCTTTTCTATCACACAATAAAGTCGAAAATCCAACGGCTCTAGTCTCTGTGCACCATAATACCTGCAAGCTGATCACTAAGATATCACTGCAATTTTCCTTCTACAGTTGCGTAATTATTGACAATTATTTGCGACGGCATAATCACTACTGAAAAACGTTTCAGAAATTAAATAAAGCCGATATAGATAGTAACAGTTCGTTGTCAGTTCACAGTGAAGTCTCGTTGTTGTGTGAAACGGCGTAAACAAGCCGCGGAGCCGGTTTATTGGGGTTTCACGTGTATTATTTGAAACGATAACGCCAAGATAGGCGCCGCGCGCTGTGGCTGTGAGCCACCGTGTCTCCTTGGGCACGGCCGCGGCTCTACTCGCTCGCCGACCGAACCAGCTGATCCACTATAAATAATAAGGAATCGTACGAATGCAGTTCAACTGTGCCGATGCCAACGTCCCTTGCGGCCCGACTCATAGCCGACACTCGGCCCATGGGTGTCACCACATCTATAATTTCAAACGCTTTCTCCCAGATAAATTGAGATAACGCATGTCAAACATGTCGCATCATCGTGTACTATCTAATGAGCGAGCGTAGGGGTCAGAGTTATAAGGATGTTTCCTTTAGCTGAAGGTTGTCTAGTCTAGTTGGTTAACTGACGTGTTATTTGCTATCACAAAAACTAGGTAAATCATAGAAGCGCGCAATCGTGGAATGTTTTAAAACATTGCAAGATCGCGAAGATTTCATATGAGACAAAATTATTCAAAATCCACATTTTTAATCCAAATATTTACCTATCGAACTAGTGTTGTGACAAATGAAAATGATTCAGGATCGAACTTTCAGATTTCTCTAATGGGTCAACCTTCGACTGCATCGTCAGGTGAGTTGCAGTCAACGGTTGTCCTATTCGTTCATAAAAAAAAACGAATAGAAGCTGATAACAGGTAAACATAGGTGTCCATAATAAAAGCATTATTACACAATAAATAATAGATTATAGACTTATATTATCCTATAGATAACTATAGCATATTTTGCATAGTTTTTTTGAGATACATACACAGTTTGGCTTTCATTTTAAAATTTTAAAACGTAGATTCCGATAAAGTTATGATAAGATTAATTAATCTCCAACAGTTACCAACAGCGCTGGCATGATAATTCGTATACTTATAGATAAATGTTTATCTTACTTATTTGTTATTTATACGAATCGTTCTATCTTATCCGTTAACAAAATTAGGTGCGACTTGCAAAAGAACCTAAATGGCTCGATGACAATCCACTTGTGCAATTCACGCAAAGCATTTTACATTACGAAAATGTCGAGATTTAGCTCCCAATAACACGACGATACTGATTTGGAGATTTAAATAACCAGCCAAGTGCGAGTCGGAGTCGCGCACGAAGGGTTCCGTACCATATAGAAACGAGCAAAAAATCACGTTTGTTGTATGGGAGCCCCCTTAAACTTTTATTTTATTCTATTCTTTAGTATTAACATATACTAAAAAACAACAACAGCAACAGCTAGAGCTGCAACAGAAATACATCATCTGTAAAAATGTCAACTGTCTAATACCAAAACGGTTCATGAGATACAGCCTGGTGACAGACGGACGACGACACACAGCGGAGCCTTAGTAATAAGGTCCGTTATACTCTTTCGGTACGGAACCCTAAAAAATTATTGTGAGCTAGTGTAGGCTCGGCTGTAACTCGTGTAACTCTGAACGCGACGCACTCTGGCTCGGGCCCGCACCACTATAACCATTCAAGTTATGCAAATTTCGAGAGCATAATTATGTTCCTGCGATAGAACGCCCCTGTCCCAGTAGTGAGAACGATGGGCTGATGAAAAAATAATAATTTGATAGCCAACCGAGATATCTTATCAAATATTTGTTACATCCACTCAATATTGCCCCTTGCTATGCTTTATCTTCTGTAAAATAATCAACAAGTATGTGCCTTTTTAGGTAATTATACCGCAGCAGACTTAATTATATAGTACTAGCGGTTCGCCCTGGCTTCGCACGGGTAGAATATTCTAGGTAATTTTTTTACACCTTGGGTTACATTATTGGAGTTTAAGTAAGGATCCCTAATTCTTTTTTAAAATATAATATAGCCTATGTCACCCGGGGATAGTGTAGCTTCCCAACAGTGAAATAATTTTTAAAATCGGTTCAGTAGTTTCGAAACCTAATCAATGCAAATAAACAAACAAATCTCTACACTTATAATATTGTTATAGATGTTATAGATACTGTTATAGGTAGACACGGACTATACGGTATGTCTATGCTTCCTTTGAAACCTCTACTTTTTGGTAAAACATGCGTGAATTTAAATTTTAAATTTAAATTCAAGTGTTACATATAGTTATTCCATATCCGTTACTGTCACATTCGAAACACATGAAAACATTGAAGGTGACTTGAAATTATACACTTAGCTACCCGCGGGGACTACAGTTTTATTAGAATGTATGTATATTATTACTGAGTGTAGCGATATCGAGTTTCGGACAATATTTGTACGAAATTAGTTACGTAAAATTACCCTTAAGGGCGCTGTGTGGAGATCTCACTAATATTATACAGACGAAAGTTTGTACGTACGTTTGTTAATGTTTCTCCTTCATGCTTAAAGAGGACTGATTTGAATGAAATCTGGATAATAAGCTGTCTGAATACTGAATTAACACATATGCTACTTTTTATCCGCAGGTGAAACCGCGGGGCGCAGCTAGTATAGTATACGTAACATTATAAAATATGACGTAACTTTTTTAGGATGACGTTTTTTGATAGCATATTCAATAAAATGTTAAGTGATGATGCTTAATGTGTAATGATTAATGGCAGCACATTACGCCGAAGGTGATCAAAACCAGTTCATAATAAAATGTTGATGCATCATAATTTATTTTTGAAGCTTCCAAAACATTCTAAACTGTTTATGGCGTATAACTTATATAGATACTTGAAACATATATACTATAGGTAGATAGATGCACAGTAACCAAAATATCCTGGTCTGTGAGATACAGTCTCTATGAAAATCAACCCTCAAAACTGTCCCCGCACCAATGCTTACGTATACATACTATCTCTCTAATATAATATAGTCCACAAGCGATTGTTTCATTTTAATAATGAACCATAGCACCTAATGGCGTTGTAAAACAATAGGTAATAATTGTGAGTTACATCACTTTCATTAAGCGCGGTCACACGCGACCGAGAGCAAAAACAAGGCATATGCCTTGTCTAAACGGTGCCGTTTTCGAGGCAGCGGTCGTGGATTTACCCTATAATTGTTTGCTACTTATATTAATAAAAAACAATATAATATTAAATTACATTTATTTCCACATCAACGACATCAAATTGTAAAATGTATACAAAAATATGAAAGTAGTATTTAAAAAGCATAGGAAAAATACAAAAATATGGCGATATAAATCTAAGATCATTATGTTATTTATAAATTCAGTTGTGCACTGTGACCGCTAGTCCTACCCCAAGCTCTTGGAAATTGTCCAAGTGATCACTCATCGCTATTCACTACCTCTCTAACTATAGCAAACTTCTAGACATGTTTCTGTTTGTTTGAATAATCTTAAAAAGGACAATAGGCTAGTTGCCTGCTATTAAAAATGAACAAGTAAATATTATTTTCATGAAGTAGGTTAAAAATGAATGCAATAAATGAAAAAAATTGTAAAATCGGTAAATAAATCAAGGAGTAATAAGCTTTTAAAGTATATGGAGGGGGCATCGCCTGTCCTTTTCTCGCAAAACAGAGCTGCCCCACAGTTACTATGAAAACGCACGTTGTGACAGCACTTGCCAAAGAGATTGTATGTAAAACTACCACAGCTTAGTAATGAGGTACTATGAAGAAGCAAGAACTGTCGTCACTGCATGTTTGAACTGTCTCTTTCTATTCCTGTATTTAAAATGCTTGTAACTTTGTGATTTTTTGAGATATTTAATTTTTGTTTTGGCGACTGTTTATTTTTTGAGAAGTATTATTAATTTGTGTAATAAAAAAATAGCAGGACACTAGCCTATTCATTTTTGGAAGGTATCGATTTTTGAAAACGTTTTCGAGATTATTTTATAAAGAGCTCACATAATAAAATATCAAATTTTTATATTCAGTATATGTCATGTAATTTTTTAAAAGCAAAGTAAGGCCTAACACGTAATGATAATCGACGTGTGAAGGCTAATTTGTGCCAATCATCATCATCATCACGATCATCATCACATTTTTTTCCTTCAAACTATTATAAACGCAACTATTGCATATTGTAGTTGCTTGTAGCAAGGTGATATTTTGGCACTCGGAGAGCTTCTAATAACCCCGCGATTTTATCTAGAGTCCATTCCATGAACCAAGATATTTTTTGTAACCAAAAGTTTAACATAAACATTGTTGGTTCTAAATTAAAGATTACCAAAAACCAAAATGTGTCAGTTTTCTCATGGATGGTCTAGAGGTGATTTTAGGTCAAGTGTTCATAAAATTTAATATATAACGCCCAACGATCACATACATAGATCCTGGATCCTAACTAGGATTCCGTGTCTAGGGACCCAGGAACTACGAGGACTATAATCCCACAACACCTAGATATTGAACAAGTATTTGCATTTTTTTTAATTTTTTTTATTAAGAGCGACAAACAAGCGTTCGGCCCGCCTGATGGAAAGCGGTAACCGTAGCCTATGGACATCTGCAACACTAGGGGCGTTGTCGACGCGTTGCCAGCTCAGTAAGGCTTTTTTTGATACCCTTTTTAAAAGACTTGCACTGCACTTTTTTATGTGTACAAATACTTGTCCTATTGCGGGAACCGAACCCGCCGCCTACGGGCTATGAGCCGATCTGCTCAACTACCACACCACAGAGGCTGACAATTTAAAAATCCAGTACATACCTATGTCCTATGGTCTAGCAGTTGCTAGGACTTATTAGTTGCAAGTTGCAATGCATAACTTTAGGTAATCTAGTTATATATTGCAATAAATTCATAATAATATTTCACTATTAATATAGTATGTTTCAAATCCTCTGAGAAGCTCGTGCATTGCTCCCCGGTATTATGTTAGCCTCGAAATAAAGCGACAGTATCGCTTTCCATACAATTATGCATCGCTTCACTGTCGTTTACGCATCTAGCGCGTTCCGTGGTACAAGGAAGTGTGCGAGACAAGGTCAATCAGCGGCGCTAAACCTGTTTTGACATGTTTCGATTCACGAGTTTCTCAGGGGATATGAAAATATAAAGCGGCCCACCAAAAAAATAGGTTGAGAGTCGCTGCAGTCCGCTCAAAGGTCAACGTACGAGTTTCTCAGGGAATTTGGAGCTTACTTTAGGCTTTTACATCTTGACAATGGTCTACCTCGTAAAATCCTTAATTTTAAGCATTAATTAAGTTTAACTAACGTTTATAAGTAAGGCTTTAAAAATGTATTGACAAAACATGTCTTATTAGTATATGGAATAGACTATAGATTAGTAATCTCATTATACTAAACTAAACAATTTTTATACTTGAAAAGGCAAATCTTCTTAAATTAAACTACAGTTAAATACCTCAATATTGTAATCATAATGAACAAACACAGCTCGAAGGACCATAACAATTCCATGGCCATGGTCCTTCGAGCCGTTTTTTATTATTAGAAATAGTAGATATAATTAAAAAATATTTAAAGAATATAGTTTTTAAATGTTTTCCAAGTAATTTTTCTAAATTCCTTTACTTACTTACTAGCTGTTAGTAATATTTTACTGGATGTAAGTAATTTTCGTAAAAGTGGACACAATATCACGTCATAACTACACTTAATAATTATAATAAGGACGGAAGATAATAAATAAAGCTCAGATCAGATGCAGTAAAAAATTAAAGCCAATATAAAGACAATATCGTCAACATAACTTAAAAAAAACATAAATTATGGCAAAGCTAATTAAAATTCATTCTTACTTCTATACAATTTATAAAAATAGAAAATGATAAAACCTAAGGCACTGTTTAAGTAGGTACACTGAATCTTAACCTCTAGTAAATACATAAAAACATATCTTAATTGAGTTATTATTTTGTGATTTTATGAGATTCGAAAATTTTATCGTTTTGAAGATAAAGTTTTATTAGAAATATCGGCTGACTGTCCTCAGCAAACCCTCGCCATGTCCCAGTGTTTATACAAATGGTTCAAATCAAACACTGACGCTGTAAATAAAAATCTAAATGTCTCATGGTAACATTTTTTATGTTAATAAATAACGTGAAGAGCTAGCCGCTCGCCTGATGTTAAGCGACACGGCCGACCGTAACAGTTGCAGTAATAGACAATCTAAAATTTAATGTTTCCTGTGATTCAAAATTTTGGCAGTATTTCTTTTGTAGTTAGACCAGGTAAATTAAGATGTTTAATGACAATCGCGGGCCAAGGACATTATGTTTTACATTACATATTTAGCAAAAATGCAACTGACACCATACATTTTTTCCAATACCACCTTTTTACACTTTATACTGTTTAGGAACCAGTACATTAAGATAGGAGCAAAATTGGAAAATATAGTTAATGGATTATGTTACAAATAATCCCCGCTTTTCGCTATTTTCATCGTCATAAATACAGAATTAAACTTTCGGTTCGAAACTAGCCTTTGATAAACCTTGCGTCAAGGTTGAATTCACGCCATTTTCGCACTTATTTGTATAGAAAATTGCGCATATCCAATGATGATGTAACAAAGTCGAAAATCAGTATAGTCCCTGGGTTTCTCAAACGTAAATTTTACATACAACTTTTATTTATTCTTAGGTTAGTTTCATAAATGTCTCCAATATGGCGAAACGATTTTATTTAAGCTCTCATAGTCAGTTTACCGAAAATCTACGTGTAAAAACGTGTGTATGTTTAAATTCACTGGCAAAAGTATTATAACTTCTTTTCTTTGAGATTTTGTGACTATAAATCATTTTTAGTTATTAGTTTCCTGGCATATAAGTTATAACCAGTCGCAAACTCAATAGCGTCGATTCTATCTAGCTTTCTCTAAACTTAATATATGGCAGTACTCTTCTAATAAAAGGGAAATGAAAAAGACGGATATAATTATTTTAAATTCGTTTAGAGAATGCGACAGAGAATCTTTGCTATTGTGTATGTAAAATTTCTTATAGCCGTCTTCAATAAAGTTTGACAGCTCTTAAGAGAAGCGTAACCCCCCCCGTCTTGTCCATATACAAAAAGTGCCAACGCTTTTCCACCTCTAAATGTTATCCAATTTTGATGTTTTTTTATACCTCGTAACAAAACTATGCTCGTACGTCTTTTTTTTAAGGATTCCGTACCTAAGGGGTAAAACGGACCCTACTACTAAGGCTCCACCGTCCGTCCATCTGTCTGTCTGGCTGTCCGTCTGTCACCAGGCTGTATCTCATGAACCGTGATAGTTAGACAGTTGAAACTTTCACAGATGATGTATTTCTGTTGCCGCTATAATAACCGATACTAAAAAACAGAATAAAATAAATATTTAAGGGGGTCCCCATACAAGAAACGTGATTTTTTTTGCTCGTTTTGATAGATAATGGTACGGAACCCTTCGTGCGCGAGTCCGACTCGCACTTGGTCGGTTATTTAAGTTTTTACAATTTTTGGTCGTATTTATAGCCACCTAAAGTAACGAATTATTGGCGTCAAAATTATGACGAAGAAAAGTAGTTGTAACTAGAACGCGAAACATATTTAAAAAAAATCAAGACGTTCAAGCATAGCTTATAATCTATCCAAACGATTGATACTAAAATCAAAAGCTTTTATTAAGTTTTAGAGGGTGAAAACCGTTAGCGCCCGAAACGTTAAAATGTAAGTAAATTCACTAATGAGCTCTATTGTCTCTATCATACGTTTGGAGAGCAGAGCGACGGCAATAACATTTTCAAATACCAGGACGGTCCTCTAAGTTCACACCATTTCTCTAGGCCCGTACCCAAATGCATAGCAGTAAGTACGTACCTATTGCTATGTATTTGGGCATTTATCCCTCATGATGACGTCATCGTGAGGGATAAATGTGAACTCGGGCGCAGTCAAGCTTTAGTGCAGACAGGCATTAAGGCTCATATATTAGTAGATCCTCTATCTCGCTCACACATCGCGACATTTTTGAAGGTATTTTAAATAGTATAATATGCCTTCGAAAAATCTGTCCATAGAAAAACCTTCAAAATAACATCACAAATATTCAACAAAAAAATCACATTAGTCTAAACAAGTTTTCATACACTAAAACAGAATCAAACAGGACTCAAAAGTAAATTCATTAAAGAAACGAATCTGACGCAAACAAGAAACTATTGTTTTCCCTGTTCCAGTATCGTGTTTAAGTGCAGAGGGAGTGAGACAGCAATAGAAATGTTTGCTCTTTTCAGTTCTTTTCTTTATTAAATCGCGTTATACCTTTAAAAATGTCGCAATACGCAAAAGAGATAGAAGATCCACGGATACACGGATTCCTACACAAATTCATATAGTAAATAGATGTTTATACAGATTGTGCGTCGACGTCCTCACCGTAATCCAGGTCGTCGTAGCTGAGGTCTTCGTCTAACACGTTGACTGCTGTCTCCTTACTACCAGGGCACGCCAGACATCTAGAAAGTAAAATAATAGCCGTATTAGTCATTAGGTCTGTGGACCACCCATAAATATTGTAGGTCTGTGACCACCCGTATTTCATCATCATCATCATTAACAGCCTGAAGACGTCCACTGCTGAACATAGGCCTCCCCCAGAGCACGCCACCTTGAGCGGCTGCTCGCCTCCTGCATCCATCGGCTCCCCGCGGCTTTCACCAGGTCGTCGGTCCACCGAGTGGGGGGCCGGCCTACGCTGCGTCTTCCGGTTCGTGGTCGCCACTCGAGAACCTTTCTTCCCCATCGGTTGTCAGTTCTACGAGCGATGTGGCCTGCCCATTGCCACTTCAACTTACTAACTCTAAGAGCTATATCGGTCACTTTAGTTCTCCTGCGGATCTCCTCGTTCCGGAGCTTATCTCGCAGGGAAACACCGAGCATAGCTCGCTCCATAGCTCGCTGCGCGACTTTGAGCTTACTAATGAGGCCAACAGTAAGAGACCATGTCTCAGTTCCATAAGTCATCACTGGCAACACACACTGATTGAAAACTTTCGTTTTCAGGCTCTGCGGTATTTTGGACGAAAAGATAGGACGAAGCTTCCCGAACGCTGCCCAGCCGAGTTGGATTCTTCGCGCCACCTCTTTGTCGAAGTTGGACCTACCTAATTGGACAATCTGTCCTAGGTAGACATACTTGTCGACAACTTCGAGAGTATCGTTCCCAACAATTACCGGTATAGGTGGAACATGAGCATTAGACATGATCTTTGTCTTGTCCATATTCATCTTAAGACCAACCTGCTGGGAGACTCTACTGAGGTCGTTGAGCATGGTGCTAAGGTCCTCGAGCGATTCCGCCATTATGACTATATCATCGGCAAAACGAAGGTTAGTGATGTACTCGCCATTTATGTTGATGCCAGATCTTTTCCACTCCAAGAGCTTGAAAACATCCTCCAATGCGTTTGTGAACAGTTTCGGAGAAATAACGTCTCCCTGTCTCACGCCTCTTTGCAATGGAATTTGTTCCGTACTCTGGTCCTGTAGTCGGACTGACATAGTGGCCTTACTGTACAAACACTTCAAAACTTCGATATACCTATAGTCAATTTGGCATCGCTGCAAGGACTGCAGCACCGCCCAACTCTCGATTGAATCGAAGGCTTTCTCATAGTCCACAAACGCTAGGCATAACGGCCGATTATACTCTTCGGTCTTCTGTATAATCTGGCGCAGCGTATGAATGTGGTCTATGGTGCTAAAGCCTTTTCGGAAACCGGCTTGTTCGGGAGGCTGGAATTCATCAAACCTGCGTGCGAGACGATTCGTAATGACTCTCGAAAACAGCTTATACACATGACTCAAGAGCGAGATGGGCCTATAGTTCTTCAATAAGGTGTTATCGCCTTTTTTGAAGAAGAGCACCACCACGCTCTTGTGCCATGCCTCTGGCGTTGTACCTTCAATGATGACAGAATTAAATAACTTCTGGAGGACTAAAAGTACCGGTCTACCACCCGCTCTCAGAAGTTCGGTCGTAATTCCATCTTCACCTGGTGCCTTGTTGTTTTTAAGCTGTTTGAGGGCCATTCTAATCTCGTACAGGCTGACGTCCGGGATATCTTCGGTATAGTGTCGGACTAACTTGGCTCTGATGTCCTGAGCTGTGTTAGTAGCGGGCTTACGTGTCGAGGTGTATAACTGTCCATAGAAGTTCTCGATCTCTCTCAGAATCTCAGGCTTGGATGAAATGACGCTACCATTTTCGGTCTTCAGTTTTGTCATTTGGTGTTGCCCAATAGACGAATCCTTTGCGAACACTTTAGAGCCTTGGTTCCGCTCAATTGCGGCCTCAATACGTGAAGTACTAAGAGCACGCAAGTCGTGTCGCAAGGAACTCCAGATTCGTCTATTGAGTTCACCGTAGGCTGACATATCAACTGAAGACTGCAGCTTCATTTCGCTCCGATCGGCCATTAGCTCAAGAGTTTTTTCTGAGAGCTTTTGAGTCTTCTTTCGGCGTTGGGTCTTAAAGAATTTCGATCCAACAGCTTGGACAGTTTCCACCAACCCGTCGTTTAGCTCGTCCACTGTGTTACAGTCGGCTAGGCACTGGAAGCGATTTTGGAGTTCCAGCTGAAAGCCTTCGGGGTTTTGGATTTGGACAGGATTTGGACGGAGCGTAGACTTCACCAGACATGACCTTTCGAGCTTAACATTGATATTCAATGTGCCTCTAACAATACGGTGATCGCTACCGGTTTTCACCTTGCTGATCACAGAGACATCATCGAATATGTGCTTCTTGGTCGTCATGATAAAGTCTATCTCATTTTTAGTGGAACCGTCGGGACTTATCCACGTCCACTTCCTGGATGGCCGCTTCTCGTAGAAGGAGTTCATCATAAAGAGTTCCTCCTTCTCCATGAAGTCAGCCAGCCTCTGTCCTCGAGGGTTCCGCTGCCCGTATCCAAATGGCCCCACTCTCAGCTCATCGCTATTCCTTGTGCCCAACTTCGCATTGAAGTCTCCCATCACAACGGTGAAGTATGTTTCGGAAGTATGCATGGCTTCGGATATGTCCTCATACATAGCTTCTACTTCATCGTCTGAGTGTGCCGACGTCGGCGCGTATACCTGTATAACCTTCAACGAATACCGTTTGGTTATTCGGAGTACCAGGTACGCTACCCTGGCCGACACACTGTCGACTTTGACCACGTTGTTGACGAGAGACTTGCGGACGAGAAACCCGACACCCCCTTGGGAGAGTTGGTCTCCCTCCCGGTAGAAGAATAAGTTACCGGAATTTAGGATTATCGTGTCCTGTCCCTGTCTTCGGACTTCTGACAATCCCATTACATCCCAGCGTAACTTACCCATCTCCGCCTCTAGCTCGACCATCCTTTCGTCAGCCTTCAGTGTGCGCACGTTATGTGTTGCCAGGGCCAGGGGTCGTCGTTGGGGTTGGTAGCCGGGCGTCTGCCGGGGATTCTTCGCACCCCTTGCCCTGCCGTTACCGTGGCCGCTACCGTAGCCACGGGATAGCAGAGCTGCCGGGGACTGGGGGCCGTTTTTATTTGTGCTTGTCATTAGGGGGGGGGGGGGGGGTTTGCCATAATCACCACGCTTGGCAGGCGGCTTGGTGATCGCAGTAGGTGAAGATTGATTATCACCAAGACCGAGGGGAACGCTGCGACCCATTCCCTGGATATTCCCTTAGCCGCCTTCTACGGCACCCACGGGAAGAGATGGGGTGGTCCTATTCGTAACCGGGACCACACGGCATACCCGTATTTATTACTAGTTTATTCATGTTTAGCCAATACAGTATGAATAGTAATGTCTTTTATTTCTTAATCGAGTATATCATAATGTTAAATAAATAACTGTGCGGACATATCACACAGCGCCATCTAGCCCCAAACTAAGCAAAGCTTGTACTATGGGAACCAGGGGTCTGGCATAGATCCCTTGATAACTGATAGAATACATAGATACTTTTTGTCTGTAAATACATACATAGAATACAATATAACACCCAGACACAGAACAAACATCGATGTTCATCACACAAATGTTTGTCCTGGGTGGGAATCGAACCCACAACCTACAGTTTAAAAGGCAGGGCTGTTACCGGCTGAGCTATCAGGCCAATCATGAGAAATTAATATTACTAGGTGGTAGGACTTTTCTGCAATGTTCGTCTTGGTACGTACCAGTTATTCTGCCGCTAAGCAGTAGTGCACATTCACTACTGTGTAAGCGTACTGTAGCTAGTGAAATTACTGGGCAAATGAGACTTTACTGACCTCACAGTGTAGTAATCTTATTACTAGACTGTGCTGATGTCTCATGATAACGTGTGCAGTGCAGTGTCACGCGAAACTATACATTATAGAGCTCGAATGATACTGCAAGTGTTATGGGCAGTCGTGTCGTTTAATATCAGGCGAACGACTAGCTCACTATGTTATTCCATAACATTACAAAAATCGTATGAAATCTTTAGTTACGCTGTGCTGGATTTCATATGAATATTGCCCCTGAACTGCCCTGGGGCCCTGAAACTACTAGCACCATGGTACCCAACTCCCACTGCACCAAAAACCACAAAACAAAAATGTGTGGGCATGTCACACAGTGCAATCTAGCCCCAAACTAAGCTAAGCTTGTGCTATGGGAATCAGATAACTGATACATCATCACCATGAACAGCTTGAAAACGTCCACTGCTGAACATAGGCCTCCCCAGAGAGCGCCATTTTGAGCGGCTGCTCGCCTCCTGCACCGCGTGGGGGGCCGGTCTACGCTGCGTCTTCGATACAATACTTAGATACTTTTTTGTTTGTAAATACATACATAAGATACAATATAACACCCAGGCACAGAACAAACATCGATGTTCATCACGCAAATGTTTGTCCTGAGTGAGAATCGAACCCACAGCCTACAGTTCAGAAGGCAGAGTTACTTGGGCTTTTTGTGGTCTGTGGAACTTGTCCTGTCGCTGAAAAAAGTTAGACTCAAAAACCCAGACCTAGAGTACCCCATTGCCTCTCAGATGGTACGCCACATGTAATTCAATACCGCAGTAGTTAATAATAATGAATAAGCCAATAAAATTAATATTAATTCCAATAAACATAATTAATTGGCTACACCTGTTCGTAATGTGACACCGTGCGTTATGTTAATGGGCTGGCCTTGATGTCAGGTGTGCTTTAGCAATCTTATTCGTTTCCTACTAATGCACGTTTGAAAAGCAGAAGGGCAATCCACGTACTTAACATAGTCTATATTAATAAATAAATATGTGTGGACATTTCACACAGCGCCGCTTAGCCCCAAACTAAGCATAGCTTGTACTATGGGAACCAGATAACTGATAGAATACTTAGATACTTTTTGTTTGTAAATACATAATTAGAATACAATATAACACCCGGACACAGAACAAACACCTATGTTCATCACACAAATGTTTGTCCAGAGTAGGAATCGAACCCACAGCCTATGGTTCAGAAGGCAGAGCTGCTACCCACTGAGCTAACAGGCATGTCAAAAATTCAATCTAATGCACATCTGCAGTAAAGTTAGGCAGCTTCTAAGTTCGAACTTATCTCTCCATGACGTATCTAGTGCAACGCACTTGAGTATAGCTTAGAGATAAGTGCGAAGTTTAGAGCTGTCAAACTTTAGCACAGACTGGCATTAATCTCATAAACGGAAAAAATGGTTTTTTGAAATGATATCCTTTCAAAAAAAGGGGGTAATCAGACTTTAATCGCCTTAATTTGATACTGGGAACATACTTAGGCCCCCCATACACATTCAATTTTATTGATCAATCTTTGTGATTGATCAATTTTATTGATCGTGTAGGGTTAGTATTGGTCAATGTTTTTCTTTCTACAGTATGGAGAAAACATTGACGGAGGTGTCTCGTCAATTTTATTGATCAATATAATTGAACGTGGGGGGGCCTCAGATGGTATTCATAATTTACATATTTTTTTCTAGTTATTTTGATTTAAAAACAAACTAAGAAACCGATTTTGATATATATTTCTATGGGACCGAACTGAAAGTATGCCCTTTAAATAAATAAACAAAAAATTATGAGAACGGATGACGTCGTCACGTCATCCGTTCTCATAATTTTTTTTTTGCTAGTCGTTCAGCTAATGTTAAGCGGCACAGCCACCCATAACAGTTGCAATGTCTCTCGGAACCTTAAAGCAATAAAGTTTCGCGTGACACTGCACTGTGCACGTCATCCTGAGACATCAGAAGGTTAGTAATCAGATTACTACACAGTGACATCAAATCTCATTTGCCCAGTAATTTCAATAGATACAATCCCCTTCAAACCATAACACAGTGCTCGCACACTGCTGCTTGGCAGCAGAATAACTGACAAAGCGGTGGTACCTACCTAGACAAACTTTGCAGAAAAGTCCTACCACCTAGTAAATAAATGATGGAGATGAGGTAACAAAACAAACATCAAAAAAAGAACAACTGAATGCAGAACCTCCTCAAAGTGATCAATACCAACTATGATATATTCTGTCAAGACACATATATAGGATTGCCCGTTTTCACCAAAGATCCCTAAATTTTAAGAGACCCTTAAAAAGATTTAAGTGACATCTGACAGTAATTTTGTTTTCACCGGCGATTAAGGGACACCCAAAGCTTAAGGGATCCCGTAAGTTTAGGGGGCCGAAGCTCAACCCCTTAGCGTTAAGTGGCAGGTTAAATTATCCAAACGTCAGTTTTTTTTTTCAATTGTATTTGGCAATTGTTTCTACCCGCATAACGCCAGAAAAGATATTTGTTTTAGTTTTTTCGGATGCTTAATATATTAAAAACTCTAGTGCTAATATCAATAAAGCATGTTGCTTGTATTTTTGACAATTATTCTCTAAAATATATAAATAAATAACGAAAATCGGCAACGTATAGGTTTTTGGAAACCGTAGAAAAGAATAAACTGTCACTTTACAATTTAAGTGTCACTCAGTGCTGTGAAAACGAATTTAGGTAAGGGTCAAATCTAAAGGGCCCTTAGCCAAAGGGATTCCTAGTTAGGGTGTAGGTTAGGGGTCTTTGATGAAAACGGGCATTCTATGGTTACCTGCTCTCATTGATGCCATAATAGACACACTTGTCTCCGACGCACTCACAGCATCCGTCATGGAACCATCTGGAACACATGTTTTGGTAAAATTATAACACAGAACATAGACAGGCCGTGTGGTCCCGGAGTGAGAATAGGACCACCCCATTTCTTCCCGCGGGTGCCGTAAGACTAAGGGAATATCCAGGCAGCAGCATTCTTTTTAGTACATTAAAGTTTTCTGCGATCACTAAGCCACTTGCCAAGCATGTCGATTATAGCAAAACCCCCTATGATTAGCATCCAAAGTGGCGTTTAAAAAAGACTTAAATGCCAAGTGCGAGTAGGACTTACGGTAAAGGTGTTTAACTACTATTTATTCAATTTAGGGAGCTGTTGTATTTCGTCTTATCACCGTAATTTCTGTGTACGGAATCCTTGGTGCACGCGTCCGACTCGCTCTTGCCCAGTTTTTTATATGGTGTTGTTTGGAACATTAAAACAAAATACTTAAAAAATATATAAATTACTTACATTAAAGAAAAACAATGCTGCTTCGAATCCATCTCAGCAACAAAACAGCCAAATTTCGCAACAGCACTGTATAAGGAAGTTGGGTATAAAGGGTAGCTTACCTCATGCTGTTAGCGCCCATAGAGCGACACGACGCGCGACATTTGTCGCACGACATGCACTGCGACATGTATGCGACCGTGCAGTTAAGTGTGACCACGTCGCGACTCACTGGCTCCGACTCCTGCTCCACACTCTCTGCAAGTTAATAACATCTTTGCTATATCTATATATATCTATATACCTAGGAAATGCAAAACTAAAAGAATAATATACTAATATCTCATCCCTCAATAAGCCTATTGTTTAAGTAAGTGATCAAACAAGAGGTGCTCAGGTAGATCTCACATTCCAAAGTAATGAGTCACTCATCTCCACAGGGTACCTTTTTAGTAGTTTTGTTAGTTTTTTTTTTCCTATGTGGCTCTTATTATTATATAGGAATTTGAATTTGTTATCTAGACTAGTATCTTTATGTTTTACAATACTTTACATGATGATGCATACAGCATACCCTTACACTTTAATAATAATCTCAAACTGGTTTTGGTTAAAAATGTTTTTCCATAGAACTTCATGTAAAGTTTATTTTCAACTAGCTGCACCCTGCGGTTTCACCCGCAGCCAAAATGTAGCCTATGTGTTAATCCAGCACATATGCTATCTCTATTCCAAATTTTATCCAAATCTGTCCAGCCGTATGAGCGTGAAGGAGTAACAAACATACACACATATGCACAAACACACATACACACATAAACTTTCGCTTTTATAATATTAGTGTGATCATGTGACATCATCTAAAATTAAGAACAATGTGGTTTTATTATTAGATGTCATTAAAAAGGGGAAGAGGAGTTATGTTGCTCAAGACATATCACTATCTATTTTCACACCGCAAATTGTGCGCTTTGCACCTAATTTAAGCTGACAACTTCTGAAGGTGTTAGTGCCTTATCTTCCCCATTTATGTGGTTACATCTATGGTTTTATTGTATTTATTGAGGACATGAGTCATGAATGTATTATAATATAAATAAGTAGTATTGTTTCCCAGAGCACACTGAATATGTATTCCTAGAAACAGTATTATTCACATGGATATTCTGATATTTTATGATGTCCATATTAAAATGTGAGCTGTATTCAAAGGGGAAACTTTGTTGCGTTCAATTCAACTGATAAACTGGTTAATGTTTCTGATAGTGTAAAAGTTGTTACACAGAGATCACTATTACATAGAAAATAAGATGTGTTTAACTTATTGTGCTTGTATTTTTAACTGTGTATGTAACTTTTAATGTTTAACCTACTAAATAAAAATAAGTTAAAATCTACACTAGATAGATCAACTCTTTATTGTACACCGTAAAATAACAAAAATTTACAAACAGAAAAACTTAATTAACTTATACTAGTACAATAGGCGGTCTTATCACTTAGTGATCTCTTCCAGACAACCTTTGCATAGGAAGGATAAAAAAGGTAAATTAATAGAGAAGTTATTTGATTACACAAGACTTAATCACTTTAAATATTGTATGAACACATAATTATTTATCATATTTCCACATTTTTATCAATTTTCACTTACCATTGTTTTTAGAATCAAGTAAACTTACGTAAATGGTACACCAGCTGCTTCTCCGGCACAGGTCTGTATGCGGAGAGGTCAATATCAACAGGATATGTGATGGAAAGCCATCTCTGCTGAGGGTCTGGGTCGCTGGTCAGAGCTGAGAAGAGGCCAGGAACACCATCAGCAAGCTCCTCTACATACGATGACTTTGATAGCTCTGTTTGGGTGTCATTCGGCTTTGGACACATGTCTGTTGATAAAAGGTGATTATTTTATATTGTGTTGGAGGACAAGTGCAGTGGATTATTTGTGTGAAAATGTAAGAAAATGTTTTACTTTTATATTATGACTGATAATTTAACCACTTCACTCGAGAAAGTGATCCTGTACTTACCAACGCAACTGCAGCATTCACTGTAAAGGAAACTGAGACAGTTGAAACAGTCCTTGCAGCAGGAGCAGTCTTTTAGATCGCATTTACATGACTGGGTCAACATACATTTCGACACTACACTGGCACAAATAGCCTCGTTACACGCGTAAATTATTGGAACTACGCAAATCAGCGCCAGAGCGAAGTATAACTTCCCAGTCATCGTGAAAACAAGAACTTGTAAACAGTTCAAACAGAACAATTTATTCTTGATTTATAAAAATAAACAACACAAGTTGGATTGAAATGCGTTGCCTTTTGAAAGTTTTCTATATTTTACAAGTTGCTCTATTATTACAGGAAACGAAACAAGTGCCCATTTATTTATTTCAATTAATTAATACACCGTAAATTATAAATATTTTACGACAAAACTTTAATTCGACCACCTTTCAAGAAGTCACAAAACTTTTTGAGTGAATGATTCGAATGAAGGACTTTTATGTTGAGTGAACAACCTACAGATACATCTAACCGGAAGTTAATAGAGTTGCCAGTAAAATACTATTTAGACAATAAAAAGAGGTAAAATTCAAATCTAGCGACACTTGGCGGCCGGTCGGTCGATCGTTATTTTGATAATAAGACTTAGATTGATGGTGAAAGTCCTGAGCCATTAGTGCTAATGAAAATGATGGTGGGGTGGACAAAGCAGCTGTACAATTGTGTTTAATAGGTGGAGTGGAAACCCAAGCCGTATGTGTCGGGCGCACAGTGCTTATCCAGAAATCCACTGTATACATTGCTCCGACACTCCACGAGACCAATAGGTACCTAATATATTATAATTATATTAAGTGGTTTTTATTAACCTGCATTTTCCCTTGTTGATACGAGTTATAAATATCCAGTTGAACTGATAAAATATGTTTTTTTATAAGTTGGTACGACATGGTCTAACCAACTAACCATAACCCCCAAAGGTACAGAATGTTTGTGTGGTCTTTTTATCATAATACCAATCGAAGTTTATCACGGATTAGCCTGATAATGTCTCAATAATTAATCTACCTTAGTTAATGACTTTCATGAGCAGATAGGATATCACTTCATACCTAATATCAGCTTCTGCACCCTTTACCTGTCCTTGCTAAAGATTTATATTTAAATAAATAAAAATCTGAATTCAGTTGTTGCGGTGATGTTCTAAATAAAGTTTTGAACTACAATGGTGAGTGTTATTAATTATTCCTTCTTGCATAAACTTTAGCAAACCTGGCGAATTGATCATTTGCATTTCACACTTTCCCAGCTCACATAATAATCTTCATTAGTGTTGAGATTGTATGAGAAACTATGCCTTATTATATGCTACCAGAATTAATATAAGAGGTATAATACAATTGTTTTTATCCTAAATAAAGTCAAAGTGGGACTCTTCGCGCACAAAAACTTTATCAAAAAAAAATTAATAAGAATAATATGAGTTCAAGTCGCGAAAGTTTAAAAAGCGTTTTTACTCTGCTCGCACCACTGTCCATTAAATAAATAAAATTTTCAATAGCAGTCAGCCCATGCTTATGAGTCTGTAGACACGCTATTTATAATTCTATGGTAGACACACAAGTATATTATATATTTAGATTTAGTTTTAAATATAAATACGTAGTACATACCTACTATTATACAGGGTGATTGGTTCGTAGACCGTTTCCTTTCAGGGTGTGTTTAAACAGGCCTTGGTCTATCTTTTAAGCGTAACATTAGTTTAGCGTTTTTTTTTTATTTTTGAGTATTAACTAATAAGTTTTCCCGTAAGTGGTACCCGTACTTTCAGAAATCAGTGATTTAAGGTCGAAAACGGGCAATGTTCCCAATTTCCACAAAACAATGAATAACTCTAAAATAAAGAAAAACGCTGAACTAATGTTAAGCTTAAAAGATAGCCCAGGGTATAGTATTATATTATCTGTGGCCAACGCTTATTTAAACACATCCCGCCCGTCCGACCGCGTCGTCACTTACCATCAGGTGAGACCGTGGTCAAATGTTAGCCTATCGTTGATAAAAAAAAAAAACCCTGAAAGGATACGGTCCACAAACCAATCAACCTGTATTATATCACTACAGACCTACGAATACCATCACAGATTAAATATTAGATACTACGTAGGTACGCCGTACGTCCGTCTAATCACAATACCGTCTTTTTATAAGGAAGTTTATTTTATGTCCAGGGGAAAGTCACAGCTCTACTTTTTTTACTGTTCGCGGTCGTCGCCTATGCGTACAAGAATCCGTACTATGCTGCCGGGAGGTCTGTGAACGTGCACCTCTTCGAATGGAAATGGGATGACATCGCTAACGAGTGCGAGCGGTTCCTGGGCCCGAGGGGATATGGAGGGATTCAGGTACTGAGACCATAATGGGCACTTCCAATACAGTTAAGTTTAGGTGAAAGAAAGGAAAACCATTCTATCTCTTGACCTGGGGTTCTAGCAAAGACACCTTGCCATTAGCGTTAACGCCAAACGAGAACTCAAAATGTATGGACATGACATTACCTGCGTTAATCGTCTTTCGGGACTTTCCGGGAAAAAGGATCTTTGCTAGACCTGGGGGGCGTACCGTGAGCTCTTAGCGCGATCCAAAACAGAGCCTACACTGGCTCGCTTGTCAAAATCTCCATACAAAAAAAACAAAGCGATCCAATATAGGCTCAGTTTTGAATCGCGCTAAGAGCTCACGGTACGCCCCCTGGTGCCGTAAGAGTCGGCTAAGTAAATATCCAGAGAATGGGCAGCATTATCCTCGGTAACTCAAAATCTTCTGCGATCACCATGCGACCTTATGATAAGCGTCCATAGAGGCGTTTTATAGATGGAGACCTGTGTTCAGCAGTCGAAGTCTTCCAACTGTTGATGTGATGCCGATGTATAAAAGAAATAATGAAAGTACATGTTATATCCAATCACATAACACTATACCTACGTCCTACATACAATACAATAGTAACTACAATATAATGTGGAATTTTGCCTTGCTAATAGTGATTTAGTATATAGGAACTAGCTGACCCGTCCTGGCTAGTTTACACTGTCGATTTGAAGAGGGAAGGGCGAGGGAAGCATAGGTGGTCTGTCTTCCTTAATCACCATCCATCCACTGGACTTGATAATGCACTCTCCATTTTTTAGATTTCTCCACCCAATGAGAACGTTGTGCTATGGACGTACAACCGGCCGTGGTGGGAGCGCTACCAGCCTCTGTCGTACGCGCTCGTGACACGTTCTGGAGACGAGAGGCAGTTCGCGGATATGGTGCGCCGCTGTAACGCTGCAGGAGTGAGGTAATAATGAAACGTGTTTTTGCTCCAGAAGAAACCGGTATTCTGATTCCTTTCTATGCTGTAGGTATAGGTATAGTTACTAGTACCAATGATGCTGCCGAGAACCGAGAAACACATACCGATCACCCGCGCCCTGCTCCGCCTAAGCGTCTGAACGTTATAGTAATTTTAAATCAGGAAAATTTTATGTCCCACCCTGTACCTGATACACAACCAGGCGTAAAATAAAGTTCAGTGTGACGTTGGCATTCGCTGTTACTTAACGTTGTTAATGTTAACAATATTACATACAGCCGCAAAAGTCCTTTCACATTTTCTTGTTTATCATCAGTTATCATCATCTTCATGACATGGACTTCCTCTGACAATAGCTCTCTACCGTAGAGCACCACGTTGAACAACTGTTTGCCTCTTGCATCTATAACAGCTCCCCGGAACTTTTACTATGCAGGTCGTCGGTCCCCTACGTCTTCGTCATCAGTGCAAGTCCGTAAAATCATACATATGAATAGTGGTGTGTGGTCATCTCAGGATCTACGTGGACGCAGTAATCAATCACATGACTGGCGAACCTCCAGAGAACTTTGGCACAGCTGGCAATACCGCTGTCTTTAGAGATTGGTATTATCCAGCTGTTCCATACAACCGGGACCACTTCAACTGGCCACACTGCGTTATTGATGGCATGGACTATGTCAACAATGCCTGGAGGGTAAGTAGCAGGGCTGTAGGTAGATGTTATAAGGTGCTGATGAGCATAATAACAACTACCATGAAACTGCAGAGAGGCGTTATTATTCCACTAAAAGATGCTCCCTTCCCAATGGCTTTGTTTCTTGTTATTCTTGTGTAGGCAATTCGTTGTCGTTAGCCCTTCTGTCAGAATTTTTTAAAGGTTTGATGTTATTTTGCAGGTCCGTAACTGTGAGCTAGTAGGTTTGAAAGACTTGAACCAGGCTAACGCACACGTGAGAAACATGATTGTCAATTTCATGAATACACTCATCGACTATGGAGTAGCAGGATTTAGGTAAACTTCTTCAGTTCTCATGTTTACATTCTTATACTACGTTAACTACTGTGCCTACTATATTTCGATTATTAAGTTACTTCTATCAACTGTCCCCTACAAAATGGACTTATGTGACAAACCAATCCAAGGTTTTGTAACAACAACATCAGGCGTTTAAGATTTTATTTCAGTATTATTTTTTATAAATATTTGTACCTATATCCCAGAATCGACGCAGCTAAACACATGTGGCCCGAAGACCTGCGCATCATCTACGACCGTCTCCACAATCTCAACACAGCTCACGGGTTCCCATCCAACGCCCGTCCTTATATCTACCAGGAAGTCATCGACTATGGAGGTGAAGCTATCAGTAGGGATGAGTACACCCCGATTGGAGCAGTGACGGAGTTCAAAGCGGGCATGGAGCTGAGTAACGCTTTTAGAGGAAATAACCAGCTTAGGTAAGCATGTGTATTGGTTGAATGATATATATGGACATAGAATGCTAATAGCATCATGAGACGTTACTTATTGTTGGAGATCGTACCAAAACTTAAACAATCTACCTATCTCTTTTACATCTTGAAACCAAGTGATGAGCATATTATATGTTAATTTAAAAACTTCCCCGTTTCGCTTCTTAAAAAACATTCTGTAGTGAACAAATAATTAGTCCAATTAGAGTACCTAACTAGATATTTGGAACAAGTTAACTAAGGATTGCTAATACCTACCTTTATAGTTTGAAGCTAAAGCAACAAAGAGTTTTTTTTTTCATTTCACAACTTGGTTCAATTAGTGACAGGCCTAAGTCCAAAGACCCCGACCCACCTACTGCCTCCAGAGTAGATACATAATGTTTTGCTCAGTATCATTATAGAGGTATTATAACTCAAACTATTTCGGGAGTGTTTATGGGTCTCATCACAGAAGAAGATGAGACCCAAAAATGCGATCGGTAGTACCTACCAACATAGTAGAATATTTTTCTTCCTAGGTGGCTAGTTAGCTGGGGTCCTCAATGGGGTCTGCTAGCCCACAGTGATGCTCTAACCTTCATCGATAACCACGACAATGAGAGAGGCCACGGAGGAGGCGGAGGCATCCTCACCTACAAGGAATCTCGGCCTTATAAGGGTGCTATAGCGTTCTTACTGGCTCATCCTTATGGAGAACCTCAGATTATGAGCAGTTTTGACTTCTGGGACTCTGAAGTGGGACCGCCCATGGATAGAGACGGCAATATCATTTCACCTGCGATCAATTCAGTAAGTATGCAAGTACCATTGTGGTGTTAGTAGACGTCTGAGGTGTTCGCATATATGCAATCCTCTAAGATAATAGACAAGCGCCTCGAATAACAGAAATTACTAAATGACTTGCTGGCTCATGGGAATGATCTCTGATAGACAAAAGTGCACTATACTAAGTAAGATACCTAGTACTTATGAGTAGGTAGATAGATAAGTAATGCCCTCGGCCCCTCACGTAGTAACGCGTGAGCTTATTGATTACATAAGAAGAAATTAATTACCAGTGCATTTCAACTTATCTTATTTTTATCAGCATGTCCTTTTCCAGTGCTGTGCTGATAGCAAATTCCAGTTGCAATGTTTCGCGCTTTATCAGTACTAGCTGCATATTGTTTTCATTTGATAAATACAGGACGGAACTTGCGGCAACGGCTGGGTATGCCAGCATCGCTGGCGACAGATCCACGCCATGGTCGGATTCAGGAACGCAGCCGGCAGCACCGGCCTCAACGACTGGTGGGACAACGGCAGCAACCAGATCGCTTTCTGTCGCGGAGGCAACGCTTTCATCGCATTTAACAACGACTATTGGAATCTGAATCAGAATTTACAGGTTCGTAGAAGACGTTTTAGGGTGGGTAAGCTTTTCCAAGTTGTTCTGGCTAGTTAGCGAAAATATCCAGAGCGATCTTGATTGTTACATTTATATAGATAGTCTTTTCCTACAATGTCGGAGTGGATTTCTTCAGGATCCAAAGCAACGTTGGCGTTTTTCAGCGACAACACGACAATCCACACAGCAACACAAGTGAAACAAATTTGTCATCAACAGGAATTTGATAGTCTCATTTAACGCGGTAACTAGGTAGCTTCTTCAATTGGTACTTGTGATAAACCTTTAAGTACTTATGGTTTGGATTGCCCTTCCACTTGTCCTTAAAATATTCGTTCGGTCTTGCTGAATCTTGTATAGCCCGTACGTATCGCAGGTATATATTAATCATCAGCCCGCCAAGCATGCTCACCGCGACAAAAATTTCTCGACATTTTTTTCGTCAGAGGCCGTGAGATTACTTTAGGTATTTATGTAGCGCCTACATTTCTAGTCATAACGTTGGCATCTTCTCATTTTCCTTTGCAGACATGTCTTCCAGCTGGCACTTATTGTGACGTGATTTCCGGGGACAAAGTGGGCAACTCCTGCCAGGGCAAGTCCGTGACCGTGGGCAATGATGGCCGTGCATGGATCAACGTTGGGGCCAACGACTACGATCTCATGCTGGCCATACACGTGGGACCAGAGGTAAGATATTGTTATGCTAATATTTTACTTAATTTAGCTGCCTCCCCCCTCACATTGGGCATGCACATTCCTCGAGCGTTTTACCGGCACAGTATCTCTTAGGTAACCAATGATTAAAAATGCTAACAAATCCTAACCAATGGCCATTTAGTAGACTTTTTAACCATTGGTTACGTTAAAAACCCACCCTAAAGTGGTCTGTGCACATACAAATTTTGTCGAGCGTGTGACCGACGTTTTACCAGTGTGCGGCGTGTGTATGTAAAGGCCGCACGCTGGTAAAACGCTGGAGGAACTCGACCGCCCAATGTGGGGTCAGCCTAATAGTGGGATGGGTCAGTAGTACAGTGGGCATCTCTTTATACAGGCATAAAGTTTTCATTAAAATTGAGACTAGGTACGGAGTTTTTGGTGTCTCGTCTTCCTTTCTTATTTATTTTTTATTTTCAGAGCCGCCTGTAAAATGCTGCCAGAATACGTTGAGGTAGGTCTGAATTAAAGCATTTAAACACGGATTAAAGATTTTATCATATCAAATTTATGTTGTTTTCATTTATACTCTGCTCTATGGTGCACACGTCCACCACATGTGATGTGACCTATATTTTAACTAGTTGTGGAGGCCCTTAATTGGCTCCCTAAGTTTATTTTGTTATTTAATCTTTAATGATAGCTGTACAAGCTTGGGGGGGCCAAATAAAATAAAGTTAATAGGTATTTATTTAAGTTTCATATTTTGCCAAATCTAGCTCCATTTTTCCGAGAACATGCCTATAATTATATTAGCTATAAAATGTTATACCAAGATATTTAGATAGGTATTTACAAAAATGTAGGTGGCTAATCCAATTACTTGGTAGGTAGGATACAGAATCAAATATTTAAGGGATTATTACTTACTCGTGGGTATTAAAACATAATTATGAAAGCCACACCCAAGTAATTTCTAAATAGCATGTCATTTATAGTTATTTATCATAAATTCAATGAATGTAGGTACAAACACTTCCTAACAATTTAGCTGAGCACTATGGGATTTAGTAGTCCCAATCCAATTTAAATTATACCTACGTTAATCAAAACGTGACCTTTAAAAGTAGTAGATAATTAACGACTGCCAAAACTTAATTAAACATGAGTGGCTATAACCAACCACATGAATTTTACCTCATTCATTTAGACCTATGAAAGTTCCCTAAGGAGGGCAGGCATTTTTCATTTGTACCTAATAATTTTTTAATTAAATTGAAGTAGGTTAATCTATTATCTCGTGTGCTCGTGTATGGAGCACGGGTCATTATTCTGAGCATCTAAGGCTGAGCATACGCGTCATTTTCATGGTAGTTTTTTTCAAATAACTCGTTTTACAAAGGTCGAAGTTGTAAATTTTTGCTGTCATGCCGAAGTTAGATTCCGTAGGAATCGCACGCTTCATTGTTTTGTTAGGATACGTATAATTAAATATTTTTTAATCAGATTGTTTGTCTATTCTAATATGTATTAGTTTTTGCAAGAGGCTAGAAAAGTGGTGAGCTTCTTAGTGGCAGAAGCAAATATGGCTGACGATTACAGGTAAGAATGCATAAAGCTAATGAAATTGAATTTTTCAATGCAAAAATGATGTTTATAAATAGATACTAACAATACTAAACTTTATTACGTTAGTTTAAATATCCATTCTGTGACTAAATAATTTGTTGATTAGGTACTCAGAAAAATAATCAAAGGTTGATTAATTACACCTAATTGAGACCTCAACAGATAGATATTTGAGGAGCTTTCCTAGAACTACATAAAGCTAATGAAATTGATTTTTTCAATGCAAATATTATGTTAATAAATAGATACTAACTATACTAAGCTTTATTGTGTTAGTTTAAATATCTATTCTGGAATTAGATAATTTGTTGATTAGGCAGTCAGAAGAATAATCAAAGGTTGATTAATTATACCTAATTGAGATTGAGACTTCAATAGATAGATATTCGAGATTAAGCTTTCCTAGAACTACAGTATTTAAACGTGAAATACACTGACTCGAAGTGAGTCAGTATGGTAGATTATCGTCTTTATGCTTTAAACTTTCTTAATACTTATTACAAGATTTACATTTTAATGAAACCGGAAGAATTAACCGGAGAATGTAGTATTTATTGTAATAGCACGTATCAGAGCCTCAACTTAAGGTACCTACCATATATCTATTCTATGACTTTAGTTAGACTGACATGTACAAATTGCAGTAACATATCGCCGAAAAGCTATGAGCTCAACAACCAAAACAACCTTCATCTGCAAGGGGGTGAACTACCGAGAAAGCGCAGAAAGCCCCGGCCCTTCCAAGACAATATCCGTGATTTCATGTCGAACACTACCTTGCATGGATTCCGGTACATCCTGGAGGAGGATCTAAGCTGGGTAGAGAGGTTAAAATGACTCGACATCACTTTTATTCCAAGTTCCATTGGTCTTAAACGAAGATTCCTACACATTCTGGTAGATAACTGTTGTAGCTCATTTCAGTAAACTATCGACGCGTTGACAGTGGTAGTGGTAGATAGGTATGGCGCATTTTCGAAATGCTAGCTGACGTCATCATGATGCGCTATACTGAATTTCTGATGTCTGCAATTATACAGCAATCAATACAGCCAGTTTAGAAGGTAAGGTTTGCTATTTTGATTAGATCAATTAAATAATCAACGCCTAGCCAAATTGTCTCTATGGTTGCAGATGTTGCATTTTACGCAAGATACAAGATTTTGCATTTTACTAAAAAAGTTAGGCTGGGCAGCTTGTAGTTGCCTCATACCTCACATATTCCTCTAAGCCTCATGCATTCCTATTATATCGTTATTGTCTAAAGCGTTTCTTATTAACAGGCTGTGGTGGATTGCGATGGTGATATGCAGCGTTATGGTCTGCGCGTTCTTCATTCGGCAAGTGTACATAAAGTGGGATGAGACCCCAGTCATCGTCAGTTTTGCTGAAACCTCCAACTCTGTGTGGCACGTACGTTTAATACAGGTAGTAGTTCTCTGAATTAAAGTTGAACCTCGACTTTAGCAAAGTCTGTTTGTTTTAGATTCCTTTCCCAGCCGTCACATTATGCAGTGAGACTAAACCCCGACAAAGAGTGTTCAACTTCACAAAGGCTTCCATGGAACGGTGGAGTAAGCCACCAACCATAAGTGCGGATGAGTAAGAATATACCTCTTTATAATTCAAAGTCTCAATATTCAGTGAGAAATAGACGGGCTCCATTATTCCGATTTGGGGCTATGGGCTATGGGCAGGTCACATAGCTCGCAGAGTTGATAACCGTTACCTACTTTATCAAGGGGCGACTACCAAGATAGTATAGGCCCATTAGATAGACGAGGTATCGGAAAGCTTGCTTTAAGTCATGTTACTATCAAAGCGGCAACTTTCCGAATCCGAATATAGTCTGCTAGCACGTAGATTCCCAGGAAACCATTGGATGCAAACGTAGTGAGTAGATACAGCGACCGTTCGTTGTTCAGTTCAGAGGAAATGTTTATATTAGAGGTTTATTCAGTAGCAAAAATCTTCTTTCCAGCTGATGCTTATGATGATAAACTTTGCCCTATCACAACGCAATCGGTATATGTTGCCATAGGATTCGAAATAATATGGGGGTGCTACTTAGTTCACAGTTAGTGGGGATCTTGTCCTACGGATTCGAGAGAAAATATCCAGAAACAGACAACAGACAATTTCTTTATTTCAGCCTCAAGACATACCATGACATGCTTTTGCTATGTAATAACGACGCCAGTGATGGACCGGACTTCGCTAACTTAAGCTCTATAGAAACATTACAAAGGGTAAGATGCATGCTTATCATTATACATTAGGTCACAAACAATCAACACAATGTTCTTCCCGATCTTCAAGTACCACAAACGAGTGTAGAAGTACCTATAAGATTAAATAGGTATATCGATAATATCCAAGAATCTTTGGGTATAGGCTAATCATTATTATACATCAAAGGGACCTACGATACGGTTTTAGGTAAATGTCATGGTCATCTAAACATAACAAGGAATATACTGTATAACGAAGGTTCTGGTAAAATACTGATGGCAAAACCTAATGTCCGAAAAATACAGCTTAATTCTGTTTGAGATGTGAGGTTTAATCGTCAAATTCTTGGGCGGATACGGAATCCTAAATATCCTGACCTCTTCTGTCGATCAAGATCGTAATAAACTTGTTATTAGACTGACTCATAGGTAATAAGCTCACGACTATTTTAGAACAACCTGAAATAATTATGTTTAATCAATCAACTAAGAGGAAATTTCAACTGGAATAAACCATTAGACCTTTTTTTCATTTTTTTACCTAAAAATCTAAGACCTAAACCTAAGATCATTTCAATATTACCGTAAATCAAAATTGGTTAAAATATTTTAGGATCATCGTTCCTTGCCTGTATTTGTTTTTGATAGGGATTATAAATTATGTTTTCAGCTTGCACCAAGTCTCGACGACCTTTTTAAAGAATGCCTCTGGGAGAACTTGACTTGCAGCCAAATGTTCTATCACACTTTGACTAAAGATGGATACTGTTTTACATTCAACATGCTCTCTGATGAAGAAATGTTTAGGATGGAGAAGTAAGTTCATGTGCCTTACTTACTGAACTGTTACTTAAAATTGCGCGCAATATTTGTTATTGAGCAGTGGGTAATTTAGCAGTGTTAATATGTAAAGGGTCAGAATGCATCTGTTAGTTTGTTCCTAAAATTAGAATTGTCATAGACTATTCCAGTTAAAAGGAAGTTTTTATGATCAGTCATTTTTTCTAGCATGCACAAGGACTATTTCCACATAGCAGGACGCAACCGCAGCGCCTGGACTTTGGGAAAAGGATACCCACCTGGGGAAACTATCAAAACTTACCCTTTGAGAGGACCTGTACGTATGTGCTGTACATTAAAGTTTACTCTATTGCTTAGCCATTCAAACATACTTCTTGGTAAGTTTTTATATGTTGCAGAGCTATGGAGGAGTGGAGTTTGAAGTTATCCTTCTGACCGATATTCGGGATTTAGATCAAGTCTGCCGAGGACCAGTACAAGGCTTCAAGGTAGGTTACCTACAACTATAGGTACCTACAACTATGCCAGGGTCTCTAAACTTCTAAGCATTATAATAATTCATCATCGTGATTTTTTAAATTGTTTCTAGATTTGGCTCCATAATCCCGCTGAACTTCCAAACATGGGTCAGAACTTTTTCCGCTTGCCGATCAAGTTCCAATCAGCTGCAGCTATTACCCCTCGAGTCATGGACACTTCTGAAGGGCTGAGGCATTACCCTCCGAACAAGTACGCCCATTCAAAAACTTAAGTTGGAAAATGCGCCATAAATAGGCATTTTAGATTCTTTGAATGATTCAATTACCTTCAAAAATACAAAACATAATCTACTTCAAATATTCAGTAAAACCATTGTCATTAACCCAATTCGTTCCCTCTGCTGGGGGAACACGGGCCTTCTATCACAGAGAGAGAGAGAGTGTAAGCAGGCCATCATCCACCACACTGGACAAGTCCGAGTTGCTGGATGACATAAGATAAGATGAGATGAGATGGGATGAGATGAGATGAGATTGGATGGGATGAGATCAGATGAGATGAGATAGCCAAAATAAATGTTAAAATTTTGTTACATATACAAATACATACAATGCAAGAATGTACATTTTCTTCAGATTAAACTTAACTATGAGCCCGAAACTAAGCACGAGGCCTGTATCTTAGAACAATATGTTCTCGAATATTGTGATTCTTGAACATGCCGGTTTCCAAGCGATGCTTTCCTTAACCCTTGCGAGTGAGAACTCTGCGTATAGCTTGAAATTTATTGGTGCAGGGCTGGGCAGGATTTAAACCAAAGTTCGTCGGTTTGAGTGTCGGCTACTAATGGAGGCACATGCACTATGTGTGTTTAATGTAATTGGCGTTTTATGGATTGCTCATTGCTGACCTTTGATTCAATGAACGCTTTCGCGCTCTGAGTTTTCTGATCCTTTATAAATGCTAATTTATTCTTCACAGGCGCCAATTCTACTTCCCTGAAGAGCGCTACCTTCGTTTTTTCCGCACCTACACCCAAAGGAACTGCGAGTTGGAATGCTCTTCCAATCACACGGCTGCGCGGTGCGGGTGCGTTCCGCTTTATGTGCCACGTAAGAATGCTGTCTTTTGTGATGATTATGAATTCTGTCAAATATTATCAGTTACGTAATGTGGTACGTGGTACATTTATCACACTCTTTTTATGCGTCATTTTGCAATTTTCAGATGGCCCAGAAACAAAAGTATGTGGAGGTGGTAAAAAGAAGTGCATCATATCTGCTTTGGGTATGTCCTCTCCTATGTTTTATGCGAAATTCTATATTCGTTTAGGTAATTCTTTGAAGGTGTAAAATATGTTTTTCAGAGGAGCTCTCCATTTCAAAGTCCTCGCTAAAGAGCCATTCCGAGGAAGAAGTCCAGCAGTGTGACTGTTTCCAAGCTTGTACCGAACTGAAGTATGACGCGGAGGTGTCACAGGCGGTATACGATCTCACTACTTATAAGATGAACCCAAATCCTGAGATTGCTAACGGATCGTGAGTAATTCTCAAGTCATCTTTTGTCATCGTTGACACAGATATATGATATATTTATTAACTCATTATGTCAACCAACTCAATTCTATCGCGTGTCCGCGAGGGACTAGCTGGACAAATATGAACAAGAATTTTTGAAGAGTGTTCTCTGTTTTCTTCAGGCGTCTACCATCCGGCCTAGTGGTATACTTCGGTGAAGAACTGTTTACGTCGCTGAGAAGGTCAGAACTGTATGGAGGCACTGACTTCGTCGCCAACTGTGGCGGCATCATGGGCCTGTTCATGGGATTCTCTTTCTTGAGCCTGGTTGAGATCCTTTACTTCTTTACTATTAGGTTCGTACTCAACTATGATTTACGCGAACTTTTCAGTAATCAATGAAAACAGTATTCGCTTAAAATATATCGCATAAAATCTGAAAAAATATTGGTTTGAGCGATGGCACTTGGGCCGCTGGCTTTAGGCCGCTAACTTCACACCGGTTGGTTTTGTGACCTGTAACATGTAATTGTAATTGTATATTATTGTGAATAAAATTATGTTTATGTTTATGTTTATGTTTATGTTTATGTTTCCGGTTTGAGAGCGTCTTCTATGGATCTACAGAGATATAATCCAACTGAGTCAGGATTACCACAGTCCACAATGTCATCAGTAGTGTGCAAAGATCCGTGTCCTATCAGTATCACTGTGTTCAACAATGATCAATACCTAAAATACATAATAACATATCTATACCTATGCAGGCATGTGCCATCATACCATGTGCCATCATAATTTTCTGCTAGGTTAAAAATAGCTTTTATTAATTCTTACAGGCTTTGGTGTCGAATACGGAAGTCCTCAACAGTGGTAGCAGAACAATGAAATAATAAAATGAGATAGGAGTACATAGTGCAGATTAAAGCAGTAAACTATATACCAACTGGAAGACTAACAAGAATAAGTAGGATCGGGATGATGGATAAAATTTGTCCCACCAATATCCCCCTTGGAGTTTTCTCCATTGACATTTCAACATCTACACAGTGACTTACATAGCGAGATGTTGATAATCCCAGTGATCAATGAACTTTGATAATAAAATGATATTGTGGCTGCATTTGTGTTTATTTTGTTATACCCAGCCCACCCAACTTCTGTTCTTAAGGTGGAACGTTACACTAGCGCGGCAAATTCAAATTTTCTTGCGTTCTTTTGCCAATAATAGCTTAATTACTCAACGTGATTACATGAAAACTAATTTTGCGCAAATAAATATAATGTATCAATAAATGACAATTAAAAGTATCACCTACTTATCATTGGTTTAGCGACAAAAGGCAATAGACTGAAAAACTAAGAAGAAGTTTGTTTATTGCTATTTGTCGCTAAACCAATGATATCTAGGAGATACTTTTAATCGTAATTTGTTGATTCATTCTATTTATTTCCGTTATTAGTTCTCATATAATCACGTTGAATAATTAAGCTATTATTGGCAAAAGAACGCAAGAAAATTCGAATTTGCCGCGCTAGTGAAACGTTCCACCTTAAAATAAGATCATCAGAGCCAGTAACCTTCGCTGTCATTGTATTAAGTACCTAAACTTGGTGCATAATATATTTAATGGCTAGAACCGAGTTAAAATATTTCTAATATAATGACGGCATATTGATCTAGTGATCTACTAAAATAACAGTTCAGTAATGTTCACATTGAGGTACCGACCTATGTATGATACACAAACTTAATAAATGTTCAGAATCAATGAGTTCCTTTCCACTCCTCTTTAGGTCCACGCTATTATAATAACACCAAGCAGCTGGTCTCAAATAACAAGAGAGTGGAACAAAAACATAAAGATGTATGGATTTTATACACAGACCTATGTATGTATAGTTATTTTACCTGCTTGCGTGACCGGTCTGCTAAAGAGCCGGTTGGCCGCGGCCGCCTGCGCCCGCGCCGCGCCTCCATTCGCATTCGGCGACATGGCGCTTCGCTCGCAACTCCTGCGCAACGGTAAGTTTTTTCTCAATAAATAAACAAATATGAAAAAAGCAATGTTATTCTTAAGGAGGTATTTTAGACAGAGAGAGAGGTGTTTTAGTCTGTAAGTAATAGAAAAATAGACTGTAAGTGAACATAAACATAGTTTTCTTGTGCTAGTGATGTAAAAAGATCGCACTTCGCGTTCCAAACATGAAAACGCGTCATTTTTCGTCCATGTTTGGAATGTTTTATGAAGATATAGCATCAGCAAAGCTATTGAGACTATGTCTTTTGTATATATTATGAATGTGATGTCTATGTATATTCTGCAAATATTCGGTGGATATATAGGTACCGTTATCGGTAAGTATACATTATTATATTATAGCTAGAGCTACGCACAATGAACAGGATGAGTTAATCTAAAATGAGCCTATACCGCCGGCGGCGGCCGCGGGGAGCCAATGGATGCAGGAGGCGAGCAGCCGCTCATAGTGGCGCTCTATGGGGGAAGCCTATGTTCAGCAGTGGACATCTTCAGGCTGTTGATGATGATGATTATGAGGTAAAATATCAGCATACTACCTACCTCCTGAATTTAAAAAAAATTAATAAGTAAATAATATACTTAATATATAACCCAACGCGTAACGGCAGGATAATAAAATCACAGACTATACCTACCTAGTAATGAACAAAAGTTTGTAGGGGGTTGGTAGGGTAAGTAGGCTTATTGTAGTTACCTACAATAAGCCTACTTAAGAGGCTCAAGGCCTTTAAATTATAATAAGCCCCCCCCCCCCTTGAAATAAGTCATAGCAATAACTTATGTTTCAATGCATCAATGCATCCAATTGGAAAGTTATTTTTTCTATACATATAATAAAACTGTAGAGATAAAAAAGTCTGTAATTGCAAGATATCAACAAAAAAATTACACAGGTTGGCTTAAAATTTGCCGCTGATCACGTTAAGCCACTTTTTAAACACTTTGTCAGTTTGTTTGTTTGTTTATTTGTTTGTTTGTTTGTTTGTTATGACTGAACTCCTAAAATACTGAATGGATTTTCATGCGGTTTTTACTAATATGCTTAGAAATAACCGGCGCTTAACATAGGATATATTAAAATTGAAATATCGTTCAAAAAATTTGATGACAATTATTAAGATTTCATTACGGAACGAATCGGAGTTTTAAACAACATGGCCGCTTGATGGTTTTTTTTTTGGTTACTTATAGTAAGCATAGAGAAAATAACCGCTTACACTGAAGAGATGGGACTCCCATAGACAAAAAAGTTAGTTGTATGAAACGTGCGCTACACGTATAAGTGTAGCGCACGTTTCATACAACTAACTCTTCTCTGTCTATCAATATTTTTAAATGCGTTATTGAATGAATGGGAAGGTTTTAGGTACGTTACTAAGTTAGGTTTTTAGGTAAAGGTTTTAGGTAAGTTTTTTTTTAAGTTGGCTACTGTTTCCGCCATAACGGTAAGTTGTAAGCTGTGGTTGTAAGTTACCACATATTGTCACAGATTAGAAAAAAAAATAATCGACTACACTCTGTGCCACATGTTTATCTGGAGGCAAAGATTAAAGAAAAAGACTCTGTGAATGGATATGACCAAAGAGTAATATTAGTACCGCTACTCTAAGAGAATCAAAACATTTTATAGGTTTCCTATTTATATTTTTACAGGTTTGTTTAGCATTTTAGAAGTGAAATAGATACATATACCAACAAATATTAATAGTGTGAAAGTAGATGTTTTTTTTTATTTTGGCATTAGACAACATTTGTACTTAGCCAATGATACGAAATATTTTATGAAATATGTTTTAAGAGGGTACTTACTTAGAGTATAGACTAAAAGCATAGAGATATCCATCAAAACGATATTATATTTATACTCCTCACACGTATCGCTACGTCAGCGGCGAAGGAAAGAAACAAACATAAAGTAATTAGCTACGCTTGCGAAAAGTCAAACAGAAAAAACAGTTGACTCGAGTCGAAAAAATGGTACGGTGAAATTTCGCAAGTGTAGCTAATTACTATATGTTTGTTTCTTTCCTTCGCCACTGACGTAGCGATACGTGTGAGCAGTACAAATATACTATCGTTTTGATGATCCCTCTTTGCTTTTAGTCTATACTCTAAGGTTTTTCTATACAAATCTGTCAGACTCATTCACATCAAAGTGTCCACTTCTTATAAAAAGTGTCCAAAAAAGTGGTACGCTTGACAGATAATGAAGTTCTCTCTATGCTTTTAGTCTATACTCTAAGGGTACTTAGATATAGGTAAGTATAATTATACTTTATGGTAAGATCCTCGAATGAGCCGTTTTATTAAAAAAAAGAAATCGTCTTTTATGCATGACCCAATAGATGGCGCCAGTTGTGGTTTTACTAAAATCTGTCACTGTCTCTGCTTCAAGATAGACCACAGGTTAGAGGAAATGTGTCACGTAAACTGACTGACAACTTTAAACTCTTTCGTTTTTTTTTTAGTTTCGTTGCGAGATACCTTGGCTTTATTTTGGATCATAATATTAACGTTTATCTATCTCGCAAATCTACTGTACTTCAATTTACTTAATAAGATTGCACCATAGACTATTTAGGAGATACTACAGGCAATGTACTCGTGGTTCACCCAACTGAATTTGACAATTCTTTGTAGATAGTCTAAGCATTTTCTTATGTTTAAACTACTCTGTGGTTTGAAAGGTTTAAACTATGTACTTACAGCGCCATCTAGAAAAGAAGCGAAACTAGTGTTTTTTTTTAAATAAAACTCCTCATTAGCAACATGGCCGTGTAACGTTCGATTTTGATTTCTCTTCTTCTTCTTTCACGTAAATAAATGAGTTTCAATAGTTAAAATATTTTAGGTCTGTGGGCTTTTCAATGAACAAACCTTTGAATATGTACGAGTAGAACCGTAGTATATGACGTCATTCATGGACAACAAGGAGAGCGCTATACATTCGGTACTAAGCAAAAAAAAGACGTACGTAATATCTTTGGTCCTTGTCACCGTTACCGGGTTTTTTTATTTGGCTTCGTTTGATCTAAGCCAAACAGGTTAACAATTTTTTGAAATTGTTGTTTTTTGTGAAATAATTCTATTTAAATGGTGATCTAGGCAATAAATATTTGAGAAATAATGTGTGTGCAGTGGGTGGTTGCAGCATTTTAAGCAACAGAAGTCGCACTTAGGGTAAATATGAAGGAATAACATTTCACAAGTAAGTAGTCATTATTTTGTCTATTTTCCCTTTTAGAAGTGTTTATTGTAAAAAATATAAATACAGCGTGACATTTCATGTAATAACAAGTCCTCAGCTAAACAGAAAAACAGCTAAATGATTAATTAATGGATAAAATAACCATACTTAACCAAAAAATTTCATTGTCAAGGTACTGCCAGTTTATGCTTTTTAATTTCCCATAAAACCAGCTAGGTACCATGTTGATTTGCAAATGTTTATAAGTCGGAAAAAATCCTTTTGTAGGTATATTAGCTAATTATTTGCTTGATTTCACTTAGTAAAATATATCATTTTATATTTTGGGGTCAGGTGGGTTAAGTAAAACATACTTGCACATCTATCCACTATGTGAATTCTGCTAGGACGCTAACTTTTTTAACACATAAAAAGCCTAAATCTGAAATGGCAAATGACGGCAATAAATACTTTTTAAGAAAATAATTTTTGAAAATTCAATTTGCGTGAACGAAACATCACTTCAAAAATGGTTCACGGTTTTGACAGAAACGTTCCGATTCAATATTCTGACGGTAGGTTGACATTGGCGTTTGACTATTTTGCAGTTGACTATATTGACAGGTTTGTTTTTATTATCTGTTACCCGCAGTCAATATATCAGGTACCTACTTATATAATAATAGCCAGGTATCGCTTTATTAGCGCAGAATCTCCATCTCTTTCTTTGGGTGCCGTATAAGAGCAGACTAAGGGACTATCCAGAGAATGAGCAGTAGCATTCTCCTTGGTACATTATAATCTTCTGCGATGACAAGCTACTTGCTAAGCGAGGTGATTATGGCTAACCTCCTTATAATCAGCGTCTAAAATTGCGTTTTATGGGCATGCCTGTGTTCAGCACTAGACGTTTTTCAGCTGTTGATGTGAAATACGTGATTTTCGCCCATGGGACATTTACAATGACATTTGTAATGTAGTATGTATTTGATTGATTTTATTACCTGTGTCGTCTGTGACTGCAAATACTAACTCCAAATTACGCGCCGTTTCATGCATTATTTTCGTGTAAAAATGTACATAAACACTATTAAATTGCTTCATGGCATCAGCCGACTTGTGTTTTGTAAACTTAAAGATAGCTGATTTCTTCTTATTTTATGACCTAGCAGAAAGATTGTGTGACGCGTGTGCTAGAGCATTGAAACCATTTCGCCACATAGCAAAGAGCTAAACTGCGTGATTTATTGATTACGATAGGGTCTCACTTAGGTACTCCTTCGTTTCACTTACCCCACCTGACCTTACATTTTAGTTTTTACAATAAAGTAGCAGTGAACACTGGTAAAACATAAATTCTAGGTATCAAGGTAAATTACTCTATAGATAGAGCTAACGAAATCGCCCATTATCTACCCAAAATTTTGGGAGACGTTCTTATTCAGGCAGCACCTCGTGTGGGAGCAAGAAACAACTAGGCGGCCACGCGAAATAGATTTCTACTAGTGGGAATTCTGTGGAACAAACTAAGCAGTTATATTCTATTTGGGACAAACCACAGGTTAGAGTAAAAATTATTGGTTACTCGGTTGCTCCAAGAAGGTTAATTATATCTTTGGGTGTATTTATGCAATCAGAATTTAAACTTCTTTTTTCTTTTTTGGTGGTAATTGCTTGGCTCTACGGACAAGTTGTAAAGTTTATTAGAATTTGGCAAGAAGAAGAAAGGTCTTTGAAAGTGGACGTCTTCAGGACGTTGTTGTTAATGATGATGATTATGATGATGATGATGATGTTGATAGCCGTATTTGAATTAATTGATCATATATATCAATTTCAGCTTAATTCTTTCCGTTATTCCTAAAAGAAGTAATGGTCTCGACAGATATTTAGAAAGACAAACAGACGGACAACAAAGTGATCTTACCTCAAATTCATATTCAAATTCAAATTCATTTTATTTTATAGTTTGTAACATAACAGTACAAAAAAGCGTCTAAGGCGTTACAAATAAAATATAAAAAAAAAGTCATTTAATGTATACAATATAAAAACAAATAATAAAAAAACAGTATTATCAATGTCATATTATTAATATTATTAGGTAAGTACAGTTACCTATAAGGGTTCTTTTATTTTAAAACTGTTACGGAACCCTAAAAATGGAACATTCTTTGCAAAAGTGAATCTGATTAGAGCTTTGTACACATGTTATTTTCTCACTCCCACCACTATGTTGAAAGTGCAGTGGGATGAGCCAACGTGGTAAATACCGGACATAATATAAATGTCAACTCTTTTTACAGTGGCGTACGTAAATACTTGTGATTTCTAATTAGTATTAACAAAACTAATTAAGTACGCATCGTATAGGTTAATGCAATACTCCAGCTGTAAAGTAAGTATTATATAATCTTATTATTGACACTGGCTAATTACTCAATTCGTATGGAGTCAAACTTATGAAAGTAAAAAAAAAATATGTGGTGAATGCAACAAAGATACTCTTTGGAACGAAAAGCGCGCGGATGTGAAAAACTGACCAATGTGTGGTTGTTTTGTATTTTTCTAAACTGCCTAAATAATAGGTAAGTATTTAAGTAGGTATACCTACTACCTAAACAAAATTTACTGGAACCTCTTATCAAGACTTGAACGGTTTTTATGGTGAAAACACAAGAACAATCTGTTGAAGTGAAAATGACAAGGAAAAGATCGAACGTATCACTGGTATGTAGGTATACCATAGAACTTTTATTCGTTAGATGCCTAGATCTACCGTATATTTAAAAAAACTAACGGCTAAGTATAAGGTAGGTCTAAGTAGGTACATACATATGATTTGCAGTTTCTAACTAACTATTTTATCAATGTGTAGGTGATCTGATGACACGTGAAAAGCCATACCTACCTACAACCTAAACAACATTTTTACACGTGTGCTACCTAATCTGCTAATACGTGCTGAGCTTCGAAAAAGTTTTGTTTGTGATTTGGTATAGAGAAAATGCATGAACTAAGCTATTATTAGACTACCTAATCGTAGAAATAACATAATACATGCGTGCGAAGCCGCGAGCAAAAGCTAGTTAAACAATAAATATGTCTTTTTTTTTTCTTATAGTTTGGCTCCACACATAGTGTATTTAGCCAGTGTCAAGTATTGTAGTTTTTCGTCGTATTATGAAATATTTCATGTAAAGTCAAGTCTTAGTCACAGTCAGTCAGGGTAGTCATAGTCCAGTCTAAGTCAGGTAGTCATAATCCAGTCTAAGTCATGCCCTAGTAAAGTAGTGGCAAGTTTACTAGAGGCTTCTATGGAATTTTGGAAGCAACACGAAAAACCACGTTTCACTACATTATATCACTTGCCCACACTTATACTCATAATTCAGCACTTAATGCGTAAAATGCCACTAATTTTAAACATTAACACTAGAAAAAGCATAAGTTTTGTGAAATAATACAATGCAACGACGTGAACTTTTTCACGTTCCCGCCAAAACTCAATATGTCTTTTATAATTATATCTTGTTCCTGAATCTTAGATATTTTATGTAAACAAAGGGGATAACAGTGCAAAAAATATCTTTTATAAAGGTAGGTAGGTTACTATATTTGACCAACAAAATATTAAATATTATTTGTCTAGTCATAATCTGCTTAATTATAAAATAAAAATCGTTTTGTACTATCTATTTTAACGTTATATCTGATATATAACATTTTATGATAAACAAATCGATTTTTGGTAGAAAATATTTTAATAGACTGGTAAGACTGTAGAGGATCTAAACATTTTTTTCGTTTTCGTTCTAGGATTTATATGATGGTATCATACCATTATATGCCATATTTTCTTCAAAGACATGGTGCTACTTTTGTGCACTTTTCGAGATATGATGAAAAGTATGTAATATGTAAAAATAACACGTCAAACTAAATATCTATTGATCAAATATGAATAAATCTCTCGATTTAAAATTACAGAATGATTGTCAGAATAATTTATAAGGTTTCTGGTTGGTTAAAAAACATAAGTAATGTATGTTAATGTTTTATTTACATCTTCCTAAAATTCTACCGTTAGAACTTTGCAATTGCAAAATCCTACTTCATATCCTACTAATATTGTGTATACAAAGTTTTGCTTGTTAATCAGTAAGATTGATACTCCTTAACTCCATTTAATAAAAATATTTTTCAGAAGTAAAAAATGTTTTGAGCAAATGGCATGTCACTTTGACAGTGACTCTTCATGACATTACTTTGTTTACATAAAATATCTAAGATTCAGGAATAGAATATAGTTATTTGTACCGCAAAATGGTAAAGTCAACGCGCAACGCAACCCAAACCAACGCAACGCAACGCAACCAAACGTAGAAAAAATATGGCGATTACGTAATCGCCATATTTTTGCTACGCAAAAAGCAACCCTATAAGATACAGTATACGTTTTATGTTCAGCTGCTGTAATAAACGTGTTTGCATTGAGTGTTGTCATTACAGTGTGTATAAAATTCTACAAGTCATTAGCATTTTAGGGATAACCACAGAATATTACAAATCAATTAACCAAGCCTTTTCCAAATCATAGGCCAATAAACCCACAGCATCGCGTTGTAATTGAGTAATAAGGTACCTAATAGTAATAAAGTACCTAAGAGTAATGCAAGCCTAGCTTATGTACCTACTTGTGAAGTGTTAAGTTACATTCCTTGCATAAAATGCAAGTTGCATCCATCTAGGTACAAACGGTCAAATTAGGTCTAAGAAAATGCAGTGTAGTATTCGTCCAATAGAGTTACCTACATTGATACACAGAATAGATATGCAATGATATTTTACCTGCCTAGGTAGGTATATATAGTAGATAGTAATGTCAATTTGTATGCAAAAAGATTCAGGTTTTCCAATATACCTACCTATGCAATTACGCATTGGTATTGTTTACCCAAGTAGGTACCGTAAGGTAGGGTAGGTATAACGCTTGTCTGGCACTGGCACTATCACATTCTACTGCAAACGCTGCAACCTGAGTTGGCATTTACTCAAATACTGTATCTGTATGTAAAATACCCATTCGAAAATATTCTAGGTCTGTAAAAATACCTGACTTTTATTCCAGTTTTCAACGGACAAAATGTACGTCACCTTCATGAGCGTAAGGAGAGGGCAGGAGTGGCGAAGCTTCGAGAGGTGCTGGAAGACAGGCTGCAGGAGATCAAGCGCGCCAAGACCTGGAAACATGAACGGGTGCTCACTTCGCCGCAAGATACCAAGGTGTGATGTGCAATAACAATAATAATCACACAAATCATTGGCGGATACAGGGGGGGAGGGGGAAAGGGGTTGCAGGGCAAACATTTTGATTTAAGGAGCAACGTTTCACTAGCGCGGCAAATTCAAATTCATGTAATCACGTTGAGTAGTAATTAAGCTATTATTGGCAAAAGAACGCAAGAAAAATTGAATTTCCGCGCTAGTGTAACGTTCCACCTTAAGACAAATTTGAAAATTGAAAATTGGAAGGTGCTGTTATCTCATTCCATAAACCTAATAATTATCATAATCCATCAAAAGTTCACCATAATAGCTCAGATTTATTTTTAACTTTTATATTCAAAAAATAGTTTATAATGTCATACCGTGCCTTGCCATAGTTATAGTTATTTTTATACTCAACAGGGCCTCTTGGTGTTAGCTTCGGCCCCACCAATGCCTCCCAAATGTCCGGACTAGAGCCGAGAATGAAAACACATTAAAATAATAATAACGCCCAACGATCTCATACATAGATCCTGGACCCTAACTAGGATTACCTGTATCTAGGGACTCATCAGTAAGCTCAAAGTCACGCAGCGAGCTATGGAGAGAGCTATGCTCGGTGTTTCCTTGCGAGATAAGCTCCGGAATGAGGAGATCCGCAGGAGAACTAAAGTGACCGATATAGCTCTTAGAATTAGCAAGTTGAAATGGCATGGGCAGGCCACATCGCTCGTAGAACTGACAACCGATGGGGAAGAAAGGTTCTCGAGTGACGACCACGAACCGGAAGACGCAGCGTAGGCCGGCCCCCCACTCGGTGGACCGACGACCTGGTGAAAGCCGCGGGGAGCCGATGGATGCAGGAGGCGAGCAGCCGCTCAAGGTGGCGCGCTCTGGGGGAGGCCTATGTTCAGCAGTGGACGTCTTCAGGCTGATGATGATGATGATGATGATGAGGGACCCAGGAACTACGAAGACCATGGTCCCACAACACCCAGACACAGAACAAGTATAAATTGCGCTTTTTGTTCTTACACAAATACTTGTCCTGTCGCGGGATCGAACCCGCCGCCTCCGGGTTATGAGCCGACCTGCGACCACACCACAGAGGCTGTCATAATAAATCAATCGGACCCAACTCAAGTCCGAGTCGTTGCACGCAATCAAAGATTATGCACGCAATTGAGATGCAAATGGCTAGCTCAAGGTTACCTTGAAACACTGTTTCTGAATCTATTTGTACCTGCTTATACGGTCTACATAGACAGCCTCTATGGTGTCGTAGTAGAGCAGGTCGGCTCATAGCCCGGAGGGGGCGGGTTCGATTCCCGCGACAGGACAAGTATTTGTGCACGTGCAAAAAAGCACAAATACTTCTCTCTCTCTCTCTCTCAAGCTCTGTGTCTGGGTGTTGTATGAGCATGGTCCTCGTAGTTTCTGGGTCCCTAGATACAGAGAATCCTAGTTAGGGTCCAGGATCTGTGTATGTGATTACTGGGTGTTATTTATTTATTTATTATTATTACATAGAGGAGAGAAGGATAGGCGACTGGGAAGGAAGCCTCTATTCAGCTGTGCCTGTGCTGTGCATGTTTTCGGCTGTCGATTTAAAAAGTCTAACAGAAAAAAAATTGTGGGAATGGATGTTCGTTTTCAACGGGGTATAGGTAACTACCTAATAAAGATTGATGTCGTGTGCAGTAGGTACTATTATAACTAACAGATTTGTTATTCGAACTTGCACAATGCATTGTGCGAGCCTATATTGCACATGCACAGGGACATAAAATGCATAAATTGCAGTAAGTAAGTTATGCAATAGGTTCTTATCGCGGGGCGCTTATCTGCACTCGAGGCAATGACCTAATTGGCTGCATCTAAAATACCTATCTAAATATATTTTATTTAGCTATGTAACCCTTATTAGAAGTTAACTTATTCTTAAGGTGGAACGTTTTACTCAGCGCGGCAAATTCAAATTTTCTTGCGTTCTTTTGCCAATATTAGCTTAATTACTAAACGTGATTACATTAAAACTGATTTAACGTAAAGAAATAGAATGTATCAACAAATTACGATTAAAAGTATCTCCTAGATATCATTGGATTAGCGACAAATGGCAATAAGCAAATTTCGTCTTAGTTTTTCAGTCTATTGCCAATTGTCGCTAAACCAATGATATGTAGGTGATACTTTTAATTGAAATATATTGATACATTCTATTTATTTGCGCAAAATTAGTTTTCATGTAATCACGTTGAGTAATTTAACTATTATTGGCAAAAAACGCAGGAAAATTTGAATTTGCCGCGCGCTGAGTGAAACGTCCCACCTTAAGTAAGGTGGGACGTTTCACTCAGCCTGTCCTTAGGTACCAAGATAACAAATGCTTTGAACAAAAATCCAGCTTTTTTTTGTTTACTTGAAAAAAGCCGTCTAGGTATTAGCTAAGTATATTGCAAACCGTAAACATACAAAATATACAAAGAGGTATGCAAATCCAATGACTTGGCTATTGGAGCTGACTTCATTTCTGTTTGCAAACAGATGGTTTTTTCAAAATGTAAAGAAACATACTCGTAGATAGAGAGGGTACCGGATTGCCGACTAGGACCTAAATCCTAATCAACCTATAGTGTGTATTTCTATAAAAATATAATATATAAAAATATTATAGTTACTAGGTACCGCCCGGTGACGCTGTAAAGGTCGGTAGAGTATAGAGAATAACAGCACTAGCCCGGTAAAAAAGCAGACTAGGTATTAGCCAGGTACCTCTGCGTAGTGCGTAGTACGTAATTACGTATACGTACCTACTCCATCGTACTGAGCTGTGGTACTGGGGTCCCTACTCTGAAGACAACACCTTTTCAACATGAATCACAAAACATACATGCCTTGACGTGTTTAGTAGGAAAACCGTAATTTGCCCCGATTTTCCAGGTGAAGGTTCAAGGTGCCAAAGGAGATTTCCTGAACTTCTGTGCCAACAATTACTTGGGACTATCTGTAAGTATACGTACATTACACGACCTTTTTCTAGCACAAAAAATATTTCTTGGTTTCAAAGCACTTTTATTTTGTTGTAGAACCACCCAGAAGTTGTGGAAGCAGCTAGAGAAGGTCTAAGGCAATATGGAGCAGGACTCAGCTCCGTTCGGTTTATATGTGGCACACAAACTATACATAAGGTGAGGTTTAGGTTTATATACTTCTTTAATTTAAAATAAACATTTTTACTTTAGGTACTTACCCACCACCTAGCACGTTATTTCACAAGTGTATTCTATCTGTTTTGTGGTATTAACGACATGCCGATGAATTTGGGTTGAGCGTACTGACCTCCAAAATTACAAAACTGCATAAAAAGTATGGATACATACCTACTGTTAATAAAATCAGAATATGGGCATGACAATACAATAGTCAATCAGAAAATAAAATTGATTCGAAAAATTGTAATCTCGTCGTAAAAGTTAGTTAGTTAGCTAGTTACTAATATACTTAATTACTTACTTACTATTTCCTAATTATCTACTAGGTACCAACATAGTTTGCTTACATAGGTACCTACCTAAGTCTATTGATTGTTATTGTGATAGTTTTTGTGTATATACAATCTAGTCTAGAAAATCTATTTTTTAATTAGAACAAACTTACCTACTCACAAATAAATTATTAACGCACCATAGTTTTTGCATTTTCCATTGGTACGGGTTTCCATCTTCTGAAAGCGATATTTAAGTATACCTACAAAACGCAATACCTATGTAAGTATTTGAAATCATAAAATTAACTTATTAAACTGAGCAGAGGGAAGGATCAGGTTTGAATATTGAATATTATTATTAAGTTCGTATAGTATTTACCTTTTTATTTTCCTTTTGTTCTAGGAATTAGAGAACCGCTTGGCGCAATTTCACGGGCGCGAAGATGCCATACTCTATGGGTCGTGTTTTGACGCCAATGCTGGTCTCTTTGAGTCCATGCTAACTCCAGAAGATGCCGTGTTCTCTGACGCTCTCAACCACGCATCCATCATCGACGGAATAAGGCTGTGCAAGGCCCAGAAGTTCCGGTATCCTAATAGAGATCTTAATGGTAAGTTATAGGCACAATTTTGCTGTAATAGGTATACTTAGACGTTTTTTAATAAGTATCGTGTTGTATTAATCTGTTAAAAAATAATTTACAGAGTTAGAGCACCTTTTGGCGCACAGCGAAGCTCGAATCAAGCTGATAGTGACTGATGGAGTATTCTCTATGGATGGAACTGTCGCACCCCTGAAAAATCTGCGAGCACTGGCTGATAGGTACCGAGCTTTACTGGCTGTTGACGACAGTCATGCTACGGGGTTCTTTGGAGATACTGGCAGGTAAAATAAATAAGTAATTAGACCTATACTGGAGTGTGGAGACAGTGGGCGAACACCAGATTCCGAGGTTGCCCACCGAAACGATGAGAGGACGACATCGGAAGACACGCAGTATATGATTGGATGGCCAAGGCAAAAGAGCGTGAGGCATGGAAAAGATTGGGGAGGCCTATGTTCATAAATGGACCTGAAAGGCTAAAAAAATAAATTGGGTTTTAGAGATTTTTCGGATAACATTGCTTGATCTATCATATACCCAGGCGCGCAAATAGGTTTTTACAACTTGCATGGATCTCACAGGTCGGAATAATCAAACTAAGTATTAGTACCTCTACAGTAAATTCATCCGTAAATAAGGACCAATGCAATGTCAAATACTTGTGCTGATTAAAAGTCTAAAACAACTGTGTTCGCATTTAGCAGATTCCATTTTCACCTTATTGAATGTCGCTTTGCAAATGTTACGAGACATGACTACAGATTTGAGTAATTTGCTCCTCCAAAAAAAAAATCACCAATAAATCAAAACCAGCTATTGATTTCAAAATGTTTCAGGGGAACTGAAGAATATTGCGGCGTGCCAGGCGCAGCAGACATAATCTGCTCTACGCTCGGCAAGGCAGTCAGCGGTGCAGCTGGCGGTTACACGACCGGACCTAAGGAACTGGTCACATTGCTGAGAAACGTCTCCAGGCCTTACCTGTTCTCCAACGCCCCACCACCTCCTGTAGTCACCGCTTCTTTAAAAGTAAGATCCTTGACTTACGATTGTTTTTGCTTGAACTGTCTGTGAGAATATATGGTATCATCATCATCATTCATCAGCCCGTCCATTGAAACATAGGCCTCCCCCATAGTGCTACTTACGAGCTGCTGCTTGCTCTTGCATCCAACGCCTCTCTGCGGTTTTGACCAGGGGCTTTATCGCGTAATTCTGGTAGCGATGGTGATCATGTGCTCTCTTGCTCGCACTCACGAACTTGGAAATTGGCGGGTGCAGAATAGCACGCGAAGTCCATGTCTAGAACCTTTAAGCGATAGGGGCGCAGGACATCGGTCCACCTAGTGGGTTGATAAGGTCTAGGTACTCTGACTAAACATGATAAATCCTTATCTGAACTTTTTCTTATATTTTCTGTCTCCAACTTTTTCTGATTTTACGTATTCTTTGATGTCCACTCACTATCTTCTGCTTCGGTGGCAACTGCGTCTCTTTACAATAGTGGTTGTGCATGCATAGATTGATTATGGTGTGTGGATAAGTAGATTTGAAATCTTACTTACATAATGTTATTTTCAGTCCTTAGATCTAGTCGAGAACAGTAGCTCGCTTCGACAGCGCTTGAGTGAAAACACGCGTGCGTTCCGCGAAGGTATGAAGGCTGCTGGACTGACGGTGGCGGGTGATGACCATCCCATCTGCCCTGTTATGGTGGGAGAAGCGCCGCTGGCGGTGGAACTGGCTTCAGGAATGTTAGGTTAGTACTTAAATAATTACTCAAATAAATAATCCAGGAAGTTTCATGTAATTCGATCTAAGCACGCTGTGGAATGATCTTCGGGATTTATTTAAAGCAGGCGCACAAACAGTTTGTAATGATATATCGTACCGTAATATTCTTTGTTATTTCTTATCTGCTCAAGCTAAACAGCACGTTTTTGAAAAAATAAAAACGATTTGTCTGATTCTATGTATCCCAGCATCTCCACAAGTCGTCGCGACCACCAAGCAAGCGATAGAGTTCATAATAAAAATATTTACTCAAGAAATCATTCTTCATCATCTTATTCCAGAACAAGGCATATACGTCGTCGCATTCAGCTACCCCGTAGTGCCGAAAGGTGCAGCGCGAGTCCGCGTGCAAATAAGCGCAGCGCACACGACCGAAAACGTGACACGCGCCGTTGACGCTTTCACGCATGTCGCTAGGAACATTGGCCTCGTACAGAAAAAATAGCTTGAAGATCCTTTACAGAAGCAAAAAAATCACGTCAAGAGTTTAAACTCTTGACGTGATTTTTTTGCTTCTGTAATCTTAAGATTTGACGCTTGCATTCCTTTTTCCCTTGAGTTTCTTCGTAGGTGCACCGTCATTATTCCATTGGCAATGAAATAAGTGGTTACTTTGCATGAAATATGGAAAATGCAAACGTGGTTTTATTGTAACACAGAAATGCGAACGTGCGAGGTAGTTACAAAGTTATTTTATCATGAATTTTATAATACGCCTTCCAGTCAGGGTTTTAAACACAGAGCATCGGGGGGCGAAGCGTATTTTTTTTCTTGCTCTGTGGTTTTAAATGTACGATCAAATAAAAACTATCATAACATTTCATTATACGATCACATTCGCCAGACTAGGTACCTACTCTTTCTAATTTACTCAAAATAAAGAATATCTTTATTCCAAGCAATTTTTGAGTTCACTTTCGTCATGAATGTCGAATGCGTGGCATATGACTGAAGACACATTACAGGCCCTAATTTCGTAAAGCGGCAAATAAACCTAGATACAAATGTCAGCTCTCTTCTCATATGTTGTTCTAGGTGAGTGAACTTGCCATTAACATAGAGGAAAATATCCATATTGTTAGTTTCTATTCTTGATTGTTCAAAATAAGTCATTCCATTTTCAATTTCTTGAATTAAGTGCTTAGGGTGGTCGGTTATAACTGTTGGAATTCCGCATATCTTTTTAACTTCTTTATACATTAATGTGGCTAGGAATTTATCATCTTTAATTGAGTAAAGAGTATAATATGCATCTTCCTTTGAAGTCTCTGAGTGAACATATATCTTTGATTCATATCCTCTATAGAGAACTTTGTAGGATGTCCGTGAACATTCGTATATAGACACTTCATCCCATGTTAGATACCAGTCATTGGCATCAATACAAAAACGGTCTGAATACTTGTAAGGTGTATATACCGGACTTAAGAATAACATTACCATCATCTGCTCGCATGATTCCTGTCATGTCCTTAATTGTAACTGTGATTTGAGCTATAGTTGTACTGACCATGAATACTGTCCAATAGTTATACTGCCTCCTTCGCGAGTACTGTCCATAGTGACAGAACCAGATAGTGTACCCGTTCTAGTGGATGATGTATTACCTTGAAGATCAGTCATTTTCTTGCCAAATACTATCACTTCCCGGTCTGAGTGTACGGATTTACACTCCTCAGGTGTAAGTTGCCATAATTGAGTGCCCCATCCACCGCCAGCTAAACTAAGTTAGTTTAGATAGTTGAGCCAGTTTTTCATACATCTGGCATAGTTTACGCACATGTACCAAAAACTGGCTCAACTATCTAAATTAACTTAGTTTAGCTGGCGATGGACGATCGGCTTTAACCTCAGATGCATGCCTATGCAAGCCACAATGGGTGACATGTTATGGTAGTTTACCTCAACTAAACATTATATATTTGTCGCTCTATGAAATAGGGGCTAGATTACGCATCGCCGTATTTTTTACGAAAGTATAAACTGGGGTAGTTACTTATAGGACATTTATGTGTTGTGAAGTGAAGATAATAAAGTATAAATAGTTGTATGCAATGTTTATGTTTGCGAGCCAAAACAAGTAATGTTCATATTCATATCTACTAAAATAATGCGCATTTAAAAGTTACATAATAAAATTCTAAATTAACATACAAAACAAACATGGAAAACATATTGCGTTGTTCTAAGAGTTTTTTATGTTTACTACGAGTTAAAAGTTTGTAGAACTATAAAGAATAATATACCTATGGGTAGGTATTATATTATCTGTGCTATAGGTAAGCATATACTCGAATATGTGTGTTAATTATACGACTGAATAAATGTTTATTGTTACTTACTGTATTTTACTTAATGAAACATTTGATTCCGTGTTACGTCTCTCTCTAACGAGCTTGAAATGGATAAAGATAAACCAAGACAAAGCACTAAATAGCTATTCAGTGTTAATTAATATCATCATCATTGACAGCCTGAAGACGTCCACTGCTGAACATAGGCCTCCCCCTAGAGCACGCCACCTTGAGCGGCTGCTCGCCTCCTGCATCCATCGGCTCCCCGCGGCTTTCACCAGGTCATCGGTCCACCGAGTGGGGGCCGGCCTACGCTGCGTCTTCCGGTTCGTGGTCGCCACTCGAGAACCTTTCTTCCCCATCGGTTGTCAGTTCTACGAGCGATGTGGCCTGCCCATTTCCACTTCAACTTACTAACTCTAAGAGCTATATCGGTCACTTTAGTTCTCCTGCGGATCTCCTCGTTCCGGAGCTTATCTCGCAGGGAAACACCGAGCATAGCTCGCCCCATAGCTCGCTGCGCGACTTTGAGCTTACTAATGAGGCCAACAGTAAGAGACCATGTCTCAGTTCCATAAGTCATCACTGGCAACACACACTGATTGAAAACTTTCGTTAATTAATATGGCAGATAATAATTATAAATTAATAAACAACAATAGAATGCGCTATGCACAAAACAAATGAATAACAAAGAAACAACATTAAATAAAACAACAGGAATGTGTAATAATTGATCTATTAACAATAATTTATTACAAGTAATAAAACTCACACGCAACACATCTCACGCAGTGTGTTTATACACTTCAGTGTGTTTTAATATATAACTATACTATTATATTTACAATTTTATCATAATGAGTTCTCATTCGTCCATTTATTGCATCTTAGGTACACACGTGGATATAATTTGCGCCATTATAAGAACGATTTTGAAGTCCTTTCTTCGCGTTGACTTCCTGCCTTCCTTCAGATTTATGATGTTTATCGCAAATATCGAAAGTGAAGTGAGAATGTGAAAGCAACCTAAAAGTTAGGATTCAAAACGTCTTTAATGCCGCGATTTATACTATTCTGCACTCGATACGTTTGCGGAAACTTTGAAAAAGAGATTTCAGGTTGTAATTATTTTGACATGCTACTGTGCAACATATAAGAAAAGGACAAAATATATCTATTCAAAACAAACTACTAAGATTTCTATAACTTGTGTCGCCTTCGGGAAATCTTATGGTAGGTTTTTAGTTTCTTATCAAGAAATGACTAGAGCTACGCCCTTTTTGGTTAAATTGACGCAAAATAATCCACATACATCATTACTAATTTTGTTACTTTCAAATGCTTCGTTAAATGCTTACGGATCCGAAGTATACTTCAACATATTGTGAATTGTTATGCAAGACGCAACATATTATTGTATGTACAGAAAATAATATACTTTTTTAAGTTTTCTCGTATTTCTGATGATGTAATTCAGCCAATGAGAAGCGCCTTAGAAATCCCTTTTTGAAATGTTAATAATGCAACCAATCCTCCATCCAATCACGCGAACCGCTCAGAAATCACTACTACGACATTGTTAACCACCATACCCTTTGATAAACCATCCACGAAATAATTGCATTCAAAATATATTTAACAATACTTTTCCTCTGTAACTTACATATCAGCTTTTTAAATGAGGTTTTTATTCGATACCCCAATGTTCATATATACACAATCTATCAAAGTTCCTATTCAGAATTTACTCTCCGCATCTCTTTTACTTACATTCTGAATGAAAGAGACGGAGGGTGCCGATTTCGACTCAGTACCTTTCCCCTGAAATGTGAATCGGGCTACAGAAACTCCAGTAGATTCCTTTATTTATGGAATGAACCCTCAATTCTTTTAACGTGAGAAATAAACTAGAAAAGTATACAGGATATGAAACCAATAACAGACCAGCTGAAACTTTGAGCTGTTTTTGGCCATTTAAGTTTAGGAGCATTTTGGGACGGCGACTTTACCAATCGCTAGCACTAGATTATCACTATTAACTACCAAATATTTTACAAGATTTTTTTGCTGTTAAAAATGCAAAATAAGCCTTTGGCTTTCTAAGTTAGAAATCAAAATTCAGTGGCGACATTGTCCATCACCAAAATTGCAACATGTTTACAAGAAATACAATTTAGGACGCGAGGAAATAATAAGTGTTTACGTTACGCCAAAGTGAACATTAAACTTTACATAACAAGGTGAATTTTCCATCGCTAATTCCTATACATATTTGGAGGGTATCCGTGAATCACGATTGTCTATACGCGATTCATATTTTGTCTTAGCGGACGCAATCTGTCTTGGCTTCGAGACTTTCTGAGCATTTCTCTAAGCCCGAGGGTTATGTTGAAAAAGGGAAATCACCTGTTTCTCAATGTAGGACGTTCGGTTTGGCTGGTGGACCTGAAATGAAGATAATATTCGATTTAGTTAGTCTGAATCATTATCATAGAATAGAATAGAATAGAAGATCATTTATTCAACTTCACAATGCTTACACAATACACAATAATAAAAGAACAAACAAGGAGCTTAATTAATTTTATGTTACTGTATACAGGTGGCTATTACATTTTGGCGAGCTCAGTACCGCGCGCGCGGTACCGAGCTCGCAGCGTCCGTCGGGTTGACCAAACATATCTAGTTTCATTTATTGATATATCAATAAGAGCATTATTTAAAATTATGAAATAATTTGTAGTAGTTCAGAAAAATTATGAACTTTATTTTGGTAACAATATTTTGTCTATGTAATATAAAAATCCGGAGATATTTGACTTTCTGTTGAAGCCTTTTTAATAAAATAATAGTGATATAAAAGTACCCTCAACAAATAGAGCTAAGGCTCTATGATAAAGAAAGAGAGGACAGACATTGGAAGAAGAGTGGAGGGAAAGAGAGTTCGTACCATAAAAGTAAACAACCATTCTCATTATAAAATAATAGTGATACAAATGTAGTACCTACCCTCAACAAATAGAGCTAAGACTCTATGATAAAGAAAGAGACGACAGACATTGGAAACAGAGTGGAGGGAAAGAGAGTTCGTATTATAAAAGTAAACAATCATTATCATCATAAAATAATAGTGATATGAAAGTACCCTCAACAAAGAGCTACGACAAAGAAAGAGAGGACAGACATTTGAAGTAGCGTGGAGAGAAAGAGAGATCAGACTATAAACGTAACATGCTTTTTCAAGGTGGTGAGCGTTTTAGAATGGTCCAAATCGTAAAGCAATAGATTACTTGGTGCATACTTAATAAACTTACTTATTACTTAATAATTATAACTTGCGCCAACAAACAACTCATGAAATAGTTTGACATATATTTTTTTACTTCCACACACATTTGACCATATGGAAAAGTGAGAAAAAACTATATTATTTCAGTTTACTTCAGAATCGTTTCTTTATTGGCGCGAGTTATAAATCTCACCTGGCGGTAACGTAGTAGTCGATGTGGTTGTAGCACTGGCGACCGGCGCCAGGGTACTAGTTGTGGACACTGTTGACGCCACTGGCGCTGGGCTTATTGGCTTCTATAAAAGTCAGATTGGGTTTGTCAGGCAACTTATTTCACAAGGCGTTTCACACGGGGAGCCAGGTGATGAAACATTTAAATTGCATTGAAATATTTCGTATTCATTATGTTAATCGCATCAAGCTCGAAATAGTGATCTCATCTAGAAATCTTTTTTAGACTGTGTGATGTCTCAGGATGACGTGCTCAGTGCGCAGTGTCACGCGAAACTTTAATTTTGATTTGCGAGTGACACTGCAATCTGTAATGGGCGGCTTAACACCAGGTGAACGACTAGCTCGTCACATCATTCGTTTACATAAAAAAGGACCATGCGATTTGGACCAGACACTCGCATACAAATACAAATAATTTATTTATAACCCCAAAGTTACATGTTATATAAATTCCGCAATTAAAATTTAATAGTCCATTCTAGCAATTTATAATATTCCTCCAAACCGTAAAAGACGTGCTCCAATAGAAACGTTTTTAAACGGGCCCTGAAGGAGCTGGTGGAAGGTGCATCTAGTACATTTCTTGGTAATAGAGCGTGAAAACAAAACATCCATTATCAGACCATAAGATGTTCATTATTATAATTTCCCAAGTTGTATTTATAGTAGTAATGATAAATGTGTCATTTATTAGTCTGCTAGTCAATCGTAAGTAAGGTCGGCAAAATGGAGATTTTATGAGATTTCAGCTGACGCATATCGTCAGATTTTATTCAACTGATCCGCAATTTACAACGCTATCTGAACTGGCAAATCTACATAAGTTATCCAGCTTTATGCATTTCTGTTACGCGATACTGTAAACCTGCATTGCGGTAAGTGATGTAATATTTTTGACCGTGGCTCGCGAACTTGACGAAATTTTCGAAACGATTTGGAATTAATGTAGATGGATAAGTACGACAACAACACGCGCACCGAGGGTTCCATCAGTTATTTTTAAAGCAAAAATAATAAAGAAATAAGATCTGTGTCTGTATAAGGGAATATGAGTGCGTGGTTTTGAGCAGGTCTACCTAGTGAGGAGAACATTACATCAACATACAGCCTAGATGAATTATATTATTTTTGTATTGTGTTTTATTGTAATACAATACCTAGAGTTCGGATACATATGAAAATCGATGTTCATCACACACGTTTCTCCTGAGTGGGAATCGAACCCAAAACCAAGAAGGCAGAGCTACTACCAACTGAAGCTATGAGACCAGTCAGAACACATATTTTCTTTTATAGTTTTCTTTCTGATGCACACTGTATCACGTCAGGTACATTTCTTGACCTAGGAGGACTAGACTACGTCGTCGTCGCTAGGCGTGACCTTACATAACGTTACGAGTCTAATAATCAAACAATCAGTGATATTGAAACTCGAAAACAATACCTGTCATATGTCACACATCAAGGCAAAGGTTAAAAGCCCACCAGGCAAAAAACAGCCAAAGTAAACTATAGGCAAGACAAACAGCCTGGAATAAATTATTCAAATAAGTTCCCATTAATATCCGCGATCGGTAATGACATTGCGAATATCCTTAAGATGCTTAAGATTTAAATTCAAGAAACTCACATTTCTGGCGGCATCGATTTCCTCTATCCTTGTCTGCAAGGCTTCGAGCCTAGTAACGATTGTTGTGTTGAGAGCTGCTACGGTGCTCTTGATGTCTTCTTCTTGTTTCGCGTTGACAGTCACGTTGGCTATTGTATCGTTGGTCCGCGCGTCAAGTTGGTGCAACAATGTTCGTACTTCTTCCACACCAGACGTCGCTGTGACCGCTTGCTTCTTAGCTGAATTGAGCTCACCGGTGAAGCCGTTTATCTGTCAAGAAAACCACTCGTCTATCAAGAAAATCACATATCTGACAAGAAAACCACTAATCTGTCATGAAAATCACTTATCTATCAAGAAAAACCATATATCAAAAACACTTATCTGTGAAGAAAAATATTTATCTAACAACAAGAAAAACACTTCGGTATCTAACATAATTTATTGATACTAACTGTTACTTTAAATTCTGGTCGTAAAATGTAGGAACTTGAACGAGGCCGGCCCGGCAAGAAAGTTCTTGAAGAATTTAAGTATAAATACTAAATCACTTATGTTAAGCCTGGATCCAGAGATGACGTAGTGGCAGACAATACAATAGGAAGTTAGGAACTAATAAAGACACAATGTTATTGTAGATACAACATGGCTTTATGATATCAATAAATTGTCAACTGCTGCACGTGATGTGATAGAAAAGTGTGCCTTAGTTATGACACTAGCTGTGGCCCGCAGCTTTAACAGCATGGGCCATTTTCCAGATAATAGTAACCTATCTATGCACATGAAAAATCTCTATTCATGAAATTACGTCGGTCGGTCCATTGCAGCCAACACATTAATATCCTACCTATTAGGAGACATAAAACAATAAATTCACAAATGTCCTATTGTATCAAAAAAGTACTAAAACCAGAACCAATTTATTGCGATGTTATGTCTGGTAGCTGTAATATTTGTTAAGTACTTTTTTAAGTGCTTCCTACGCCTACGTACCTAGGAGATTGTTTCACTTGTGTTACTGCGCTATATCTAGACATCCAGTGTGCCTCGACTTAGCTATGACGCAGACTATGCCATTGAAGAGTCAGGGTAGACCAAAGTATTGAATGTTTTTGGAAAATACCATGTAACAAAATATAGAAATTATAATAACGAGAGTTCAAAAAACAAATCAGAAAATTGCATAGCAAATAATCACCTCAGTAAAATTATAAGAAATAATTTTTTTATGAAGATGAATAATAGACATTGTAAGGTGATATACAGGACGCAATTGAATTCAATAGCATAAATTGAGTACATGATAGTACATCATTTATTGACGATTTTTAAAGCATGAAGGAAATAAATGTTTTTTTTTTGAAAACCATGAATATTGCCGGCGGCTAAAGTAGTCGGCGCGAATGATTTAAATACTTTTAAAAGCGTCTGTTACCTTGTATGTAATAATTAAAAAGGGTACTTCATTATTTTAATTCAATTTTGTACTGCAGCAGTTGATTAAGTAAGTTATCCCATTTTTTGAAGTTATTATCAATACCAAATCGATGCGTTAGATTTCACAAATTTTGGTCCACACGTAACCGGTGTCAGGAGTAGGTACCTAGTTTCAAAGGATACCAATAAATTCAATTACACCCAGTAGTTATTAGTTATTACTATGATTGACAGAAAAAAGATATAAGCAACAGCTGAGCAAATAACCAAGTATCATGTAATTGATACGGCGTGACTATAATACTAATTATCTACACAATCTGAATTGGCGGTCTTTCATAATTTAAAACGCTGCGCTGCTCATGTGCGGGTTGGTGACTTGGTGGGTTCAAAAATGTTTTCAATTTTTGTGATTCTTGAACATGCCAGTTTCCTCACGTGTTTTTCTTTCACCATTGCATCAGCGAGGAAATTCTGCACATAATTTAAAAGTCATTGGTGCAGGGTCGAGCGGAATTAGAACCTGAGTATGAAAGTTACACGCGCTACCACTGAGCTATACACTCACACCATTCGTACCATGCGTATGTTAGCTTTAGGTGTATTAGGTTGAGACTAACCTGTGATCCAAAATCAGCGACAGTGCGCTGAAGCTCAGCAAGCCTCCTTGGTGTATCTGCCAGCTTCGGCGCTGCCGACAACTGCTCTGACACAGCCGCAAGCGTCTTCGCCGCAGCATCCATCCTTCCAACCAACTCTTGGTTCTCTAACTCTAGTTTGGCGAGCCTCACGTTGAGTGCAGTTGTGTTAGCTCGCAGTTCTTTAGATGCCGCATGGCAAATTTGTAGGGCGTCGTTGACGCCGGCACTGCACGTAGAAACTGGTGACAAAGGTGGACAATCAATATACAACATTATCTGTAAATGTCTATCATCTAGTCTAGTGGTCGAACTAGGTTATATGACAGATGCAAAACGGATGCCGGGGCGAGATGGTCGCCCTATCCCGGCGGCGGACGGATCACGGGGGGGAGGGGGGGGGGGGGGGGGGGTTTAGTGGATTCGAGTCCCACATACCACCACCCCTGCCATCACCCCCGTGGTGGCCGGGAAGGGCAAGGACATTCCCCCCCCCCCCCTAAAAAAGATGCAAAATGGTGAAGATACCACTGCACCATAAATCCGAAAAGAAGACATGTCATATTTGTCAATCTTTTTATACTTATTGGATTTCAGAGCTTTTACGAGGGATTGGAATGAATTTAAAGTTTGAAACTTATATATTCAAGAATTTTCTTTACGATAGGGTTGTTTTGCAAGATTTGGGTACAGAGGTATAGGGTATAAAGAGGTATATTCGTTTTGGTAAATTTATATACTCTTTCAAGTAATAATGTGGCACACAAGTTAGTGAGTAGATGCTGATGGAAAGTACCAACAGCAAGCGCTGTTGACCTTAATTTGCTATGCAATTAAAATCTAATAATACGAGGTATGCAGAAGGCGAGCAGCCGCTCAAAGTGGCACTCTCTGTGGGAGACTTGTTTTTTTTATGTTAAAGGGAGCAAACAAGCATACGGCCCACCTGATGGGAAGTGGTCACCGTAGCCTATGGACATCTGTAACTTTAGCAGTGGACGTCTTCAGGCTGTTGATGACGATGATGATGAATACGAGGTGTATTTTTCGGTCCGTATATACAGTCCTAACTCATTAAAGATATGATAGTATAAGGTAAGCTGAAATAATCCATCGCAATGATAAAATATTGTAATAAACACTCAAATGTTGAGTATTGGATTATTTAGACGTAGAGTATGATAAAATAATATTCTTTTGTTTACTGATTAATTTGTAAAGGAAAAATTTGAATCACGAGCGGGACTTGAACCCGCATCCATCCGTCCCTAAAGCCGGGACATGCTTTACTTAAGCTACCGTGACAAGTGATCTCGTGTCCGAATTTATCCTTCACCTTTTTACAACCAACTTACGGGGTTGGCAGCGCCATCTATTGAGAAATTCTTAAGAATTATCCCAACCAGCACGGTCAAGTTACATCAACACAAATGCTGTAAAGATAACGCCTCCCAAACCAACCCCAACCCCAACCCTCCCCCCTCCCTCCCCTCCCTCTCTTCCTTTACAAATTAATCTGTAGATTACGCTGAGCAGGCGATACTGCTATAAAAATCATAAATATTCTTTTGTTTACTTTTATGAAAAAATATATAAGATGGCAGAGCCTACGTAATCGTTGTTGATGTTTTCTATTACCATCTTTAGTGTTAACGCCATGAGTAATACCCGTGTAGGCGTTTAGATCCATTGTTAACAGTACATTAACATGGAATGAGCCTCGAATTATTCAGCAGACTCCGATAAGCTTTGCGAAACGAGATTTATAAATCCAACCTACGCTATGATACGCAAATTACAGTCCTTTAAATTATCATTGAAAGTTTAGCGAGCTGTTAGAGTAGACCTTACCGAGTTACTTTTCGAAAGGCAATAAGCAAGGTCACTGGTCAATAGCCCAACACGATCGTGACATAACAAGGTAAAAGCTTCAGGATGGCCGAACCTCTGTCCATCTCGATGCGAAGCGAGACGATCTGCCTTCGGACGTCTATGAAAAGCCACAGCACCGTTGCTGCTGAGACCACGCAGACGCACAGTGCAAGAGCGGCAGCGAGGCGGACGAACGGGCGGGAGCGGCGTCGGCGAGTTGTCCTTCTTCCCCAAGGCTCCCCTTCATCGCTGGAAGCCGACAGGAGTCTGCCGCCCCGAGACCCCGGCCCACTGACTAACGCGTCCAGCTCCCGCCTTTTCCGCATCTTCTTCCCTACCCGCAGCGGCACGGCCGCATGCACCGCACTCTCCATAACTCCCTGGATGCTACGGCAGACACATCCGCACTTGCTTGTTCTGTATTAACACCACTTTCACTTTGAATACACGTGCGCGCGGCGCAGAACCACTGTGACGAATGAGCGTCGCGGACGATATGATACGCGGTATAATTATTACTCCTTGTACCTAAAAGCTAATAAAAGCAGGTTAAAGGTAATATCGAGCGATATATTGAGTGAATTGCAGCGCCTGCTTGTGCTCTATTGTTAGAGGATCGATTTTTCGATTCGGGTTTACCAGACACTCTTGATTATCATGTTATCTTTGGCGTATCGTTATCACGCATTTGGAGTTGTTTGAATCATCATGCAAACAGAGGGGGCATCGCAGAGGGAAGAACATTCGAATATTTCCGATGCAGATGTGTTTTAGAACATATTGGGTATTATAGACACACATTGAACGTGTTATGGTCATTGACCTTTAGTGTCACCGGGCGTAATACCTTGGCTAGCAAACAACAGTGTATTAGCCAAGTTCTGTAATACTGTTCACATACAATTTTGGTTTTGAGACAGCGCCAACATCAACCTTATTACCTTTGTCCGAGGTACAAAAAAAATCTTCTTACATTTGGCCATTAGTAAGTATATTCTATAATTGATTTAGAGTCGGAACTAGAATAGAAGCGGGGTAATTAACATTTCATAATAGTATGAAACATCTAACCAAGAAGTAACGAATGATTAACTACCTATATCAGCGCAAATAGCAGGCAGAACAAATAAAGAGCCTACAAACAAAGGCCACGCACGTGACAACTATTATAGGTAGTCTGAGAATGGTCCAGCTCATTGATTACACAAGGTTAAATGTAAAGCTAGACACTGCCTAAACGATAGCGGATATAGGTTTAATTATAATGAAGGAAAATCGTATGTATACAGTATTCATCACATACCTTACCAGCATGTTATCAAGATAGATAGAAATATGTGTGTATGTGATAAGGGCAACAACAATCATACCGATAGAGTTAAAAACAAATGACAATAAAAAAATTGTTACTTATTGCTTCAAACTTCTAGAACAATACCTACGTCAATAATGATCAGAATTCCTATTTAACCCCAATAAAAGTTTTAATCATATTGAATTCTAGTTAATCAAAATACTTATTCTCATGAATCTATAGACAGATATTTTACTAGCTTCATGAAAATACCGATGTTTAACAGTAGAGCACCATGTATATAACGTAATATCCATGCTAAAACCGAGTGTTGTATAAAATTATTGGCTATTATCAACCTTGATCTTGCCTTTACATTCATATTCAAAGTCATTTGTGAAATGGAATATTCAACGAGTATAACTGAACCAATATTAGACTGGTTTGGCCGGTTATAAATGTATGGTATATTTAAATAATAGCCAGAATTGTAATTTTGATCCTGGATCACGATTCCGGTTTATGAAAATTACTTTATGCTAGAAAATTATAAGAAAATGGAAATGAAAAACTATTTACAACTAACAGATAATGATGGAGACGGCGAAAGAAAATAAGTAAAGAAAAATAGTATGTACCGATTATTATACATTACTGATCGTTATCTATACTTACTAGCTTATAGAACAATTATTTTTATCTTTATTACTATTTGCAGCGCTGATTTATTATTTGCAATATTTACCTACATTTATTTATAGTCGGAATATCACTTATTTCCTGTCTTTACGACTGCATTGAGGGACGGTTGAATCGCGTTCAAAGGTGTATACAAAAGATTCATCGTTTGCTGAAAGATATCAACTGCTTCTTCTTCTCGTATAGGCAAGTGGTCCTGGTCAGCCGTAGTGCCAGAACTCTTAGGTCGCCCGAAGGCTTCTGACTTGGCTTACACGACTATGGTCTTTTGTCAACGGGCGGACCGACGGCTTAACGTGCCTCCGAACAAAGATTATAAAGCCCGTTGATAGCCCGTGAACATAATTTCTCGTACAAACACGACTCACCTGCGCGGGCAGGGGACGAGGTAACAAAACGAGACAAAGCTACGAACTTACAAAGAACAGAGCAGGATGGAACAAAAGACATCAACGGGTTCCCGTGATTTGTATGAAATGAAAATAGTAGTTGAAATACACTACTAATTTTCGTATGAGGGGAAGTTGTATCATTGGTCAACTGGATTTATAGTCAATGCCTCCGAAGCACGGTAGCGCTCTACCACTTTAGTAGCGGATTGCAGTCAACTTTATATAACGTTACCGATCGACTATAGAACGGCTAGAAAAGTATTGCTATGAGTGCTACTGTTAAACATTTACATATAGGCCTTTTATTCACATCGGTGCAAGCCTGCAAGGTGGTTAGTTCTGAGAACCATGTCACCTGTGTAATTGCCTCTTCAAAATGCAACCAAGTCGGATGGATTCACGTGATAGGAATCTCGTAGGATAGACCAAAATTAGCTCTCTTTAGCCCACGTATATCCGTTTCCAGCGATCTGTGCTTACAGCTCCATATTTTATTCACGAGGTCATTTCAAATTCCAGATAATGATATCCGGCTAATGATGATTTGAATGCAACTTAGTGCCAATTCATTAACATTTTTAGACGCATTACTATCATTGCACCTGACTGTATTGTAGCCTCAGAGGATATTCTGCATGTTGTATAAGATTGCAGCTTACAAGGTAAATATGTACATTAATTATTTCCGTAATAATTTGCGTCGCATTTATTACTTCCGATTTAAACCTTGGATGGGCTATGAAACTCAAAAAGGTCTTTTTAAAATGCACCCATAAGAAATATCGTCGCTCGTATGACTAAAGGTCCTATCTCACTTTTTGGCTGTTTTGGAGTTAGGACCGCTATGTTAGTCAACGCAAAATTCTCTATCCATCTGACTAATCGTTGTACCTCTTAAAATTTTGGATCACAAGATAATTAATTATTAATTATTTAATTAGTATTACAATTAAACTTCATAATATTCAATTACCTATTGCAACCTCAAAATGAGGCTGATTAAGTAGTTTTTTATTGTTAGGTACTTGGTAAAGTTATGGTGTTGTGTTGAATTAAATACAGTATTGTAGCATTAAACTTACTAAAACTTACTAAAAACAAAAACAAACACACTAATAAAGCATCAACAACATACATTTTGTATATTTATTTCCATACATAGTCTAAAAAAAAGTCGTAACTAAAAACAGACAGCTTATTTTAAATAAAACAAAGTTTTCACTAAGTGACCTATCTATTTTGATTAATCAAAACAGGTATTTAGAATGCAAACAGGTTAAAAGTTTCACCGTGTAATTTAAGTACTTGAAATTATCTACAAAAGCATATGAAAATAAATATGCTGGACCTGCGAGGAACGAAACTATCTGAAAGTTAGAAATGTCAAAACCTTAAAACGCGTTTTCTGAACAATGGACAAAAATGAGATAGGACCTTTAGTCATACGAGCGACGATATGTGTTCTTGCTTTCATACATACAAACGGGGGTGAGTACGTAACTTTGAAAGCAATGCAACAGGTGAAATTTTTATTACTTAATTCTTTACATTTTCCATTGTAGCATAAACTGCGTACAAATAGGTTCAATGAGTTGCAACCAAATTACCGTAATCCTTGCAGATGTAAAAAACATACTATTTTACTACAATTTGAAAGCCGCAGTCCGTCCGATTCACAAACCTAAATCAAAACTTATGATCTCTACCTCCTTTATCGATTTGATTTTGAATCGGAACTTTTCGGATGTATTGGGAATCGGGCTGGTGCTGGCTGACCTTAAAATTGGTTTCAGGAACTAGGAGCCAGATACAAAACAAAATTATAATATTGTATTTTTTAGGGTTCCGTACCTAAAGGGTAAAACGGACCGTATTACTAAGGCTCCGCTGTCCGTCCGGTTGTCTGTCTGTCTATCCATGTGTCTCCAGGCTGTATCTCATGAACCGTGATATTTAGACACAGATAATGTATTTCTTTTGCCGAATACAAAAAAACAGAATAAAATAAATATTTAAGGGGGCTCCCATACATCAAACGTGATTTTTTTGCACAATAATGGTACGGAACCCTTCGTGCGCGAGTCCGACTCGCACTTGGCCGGTTATTTTCTCTCACCATCACTACGATACCTAGATTTGTACCATACACTCAATTAAATAGGTAGACCAGGCGACATGTTAAGAGATGGACGAGAAGACAGATTGCGTAGAATATCACCATTTAGAAAAACCATTGACCCAGGAAATCCAAGAATCTCTTCTCTCCAAAAAGCGTTTTACCAATGAGAATGCAACATAAGGATTATGACGTAATCCACGTGATCGTTCATTGCTCAAACGCTTTCTCGGGAAAAGAGATAAATCGATTTCTACAGTTCATGCGACCCGTGTGCTGAAAACAAAGATTATAAAGCCCGTTGATAGCTCGCGAACATAATTTCTCGTACAAACACGACTGAACTGCGCGGGCAGGGGGCGAGGTAACAAAACGAGACAAAGTCATACGAAATTACAAAGAACAGAGCAGGATGAAACAAAAGACATCAATGGATTCCCGTGATTTATTAGAAATTAGTGGTTGAAATACACCACTAATTTTCGTATGAGGAGAAGTTGTGTCATTGGTCATCTGGATTTATAGTCAATGGCTGAAAACGACTAACAACCTTAGTGAATTTGGCCTGATGGTGATTCATATGATATTATGTCAATGTTGTTTGTTTTAAATAATTAATGTGGCATTGAAAACACGGTTGAATATTTAATTCGAAATTCCTTCATTACAGCCTTGACGGTTTTACCGTATCCGATATTACGATCACAATGTTGATTAAAAGGACAAAACGTATTTATTAATGTAAATTATAATGTAAGGAAGTAAGTGCTGCGTAATGGAGAAAATAAGGAAATAATTACTAATCCTTATAAAGAGGTAGAAATATACACGTTGTTCATTTCAGATACCTATAACATAGTGGGATTAGAGAAAAATGACGATGATGATTATGATGATGAAATGCCAGAATTCATATTACGAAGTTAAAACGGGTCTCTGTTAAATGCCAGAATTGTTTTATTGCGCGTAAATAATATGACTACTTATAAGTAAATTTAATTTGAGACGTAAGTATGGTATGTGCAAAGTATTCATTCATGGATCCATTGTTAACTTCTAATGGGGCACGTAGACGACGTTCCAGGGGTTATTAGACATGAATTTACATTTTACAATATTGTGTGTCCAACTTGTACAAGTTTATTTTCCAAAACTAAATGACCGGGTAGAATAAAAATTGCTTCTTTTAAGAGAAGCGTATATATACCCCCCCCCCCCCTTCTTGTACATACAAAAAGCGCCACCGCTTTTCCACCTCTAAATGTTATCAGATTTTGATGATTTTTTTATATGTTGCCTAACCAGTAAAAAACTATGCTCGTACCTATACGCCTTTTTTCGGGTTTTACAATATCTTCCTAATTATAGCCACGTGAAGTTACGAATTTTTGCCATCAAAATTATGACGAAGAAAAGTAGTTGTAACCAGAACAGAAAATATGTTTTCAATAAAATCAACATAGATCATAATCTGTCCAAACGATTGACACCAAAATCAAAAGTTTTGTTTAGTTTTAGAGGGTGAAAACCGTTGGCGCCCGAAACGCTAAAATGTAGGCAAATTCACTCATGGGCTCTATTGTCTCTATCATAAGCGTGGAGAGCAGAGTGACGGCAATAACATTTTCAAATACCAGGATGGTCCTCGTAACTAATATGAAGAATGCATAACTCTATTATCTCGTCGAAGCAGAACTATTACTTTCATTTACTATCAGACAGAAGGTTAAGACGCGTAGCTAGAAAGTATTAAATAGTTAGATTAATTAGGAGAGTGGATTAATGAATTTACTTGATAATTTTAGATAAAATTATAGGCACTAGATCTAGGTTTTTAAATTTTTAATCTTTTGCGAGCATTATCACGAGAAAGATAAAAGATATTTTCGTTTTTGGTCTTTTGAAAACTACCCTTACCTTAAAGAAAATTCAGTACTTAGATAATATTTTTTAACGTAACCAAATAACGATATGCCTAAGTACTTAATTACGAGAAAACTTTCCACGAAAAACTAATAATAATAGCTTTTAGGTGTTTGAATGTAAATAAAAAAGCAGGTGCATTAGTTTAAATTAAACACAGTTCGTTTGTTCGTAATTCGTTCGGATGTTCATTTAAAGCCGTGGACACATCTATATATATAAAAATCAATTGCTGTTCGTTAGTCTCGCTAAAACTCGAGAACGGCTGAACGGATTTATCTTATCTTGGTCTTGAAATGTTCGTGGAGGTCTAGGGAAGGTACAAAAAGGCGAGAAAAATTCGAATAATTGCCGGGAAAACCCTAAAAACAGCCCTTTTCTTTTTCCATATAAAGGCAGTACGAAGTCCGCCGGGTCAGCTAGTTGGTCATAAAAAATTGAATCCTTATAGTAAACGGGCACGGGCATGTATCTACTATCATAATTATTTTGTGGCATTATCGACCTCGTGTTAGGCTAGCAAGGGTGAATGAATATCACGCATGCGTCCTCAGAAATGCGACAGTACTCTCCCGCACGGAGGCATAAGTAATGGCTTATGGAATCATCTCATCAACTGTTCAAAACCTTATAACTATGAGTTCAATTAAGCTTATCGGAAGTCGTAAGTCTACTCAGTAATAAGCAAAAGGATTCGAAAGCGAGGCTTCCAATCATAAACACATAACAATAGGATGAAAAACAAACAGACGCTGCAATCTGCTATTGAGATTGAGAAGCACAAAAGACGTTTCACACACGAATTTCACCACATCTATCTTACACTTTCAAAGTTGCACTCTATCACACGTAATATTAATCCCTATTTGTATGATAAAGACAATAGTTATTCTCTCAAGCACAAGGGTCCCAGAGGACGATGGGACAAGAACTGGGTGTGACGTCACAAGCTGAAGGCGCGGCAACGCGACGCATGCGCGACACAACCCTCCTCTGCCTTAGAGATAATGGAAACGATACCAAGAGACGAATAACAAAAGAGATGAGGACATCACCCTCGAGAAATAAGGGCAAGATTTAATGGCAACAAAATCGAAGTAGCTGCTGAAAGTGCCCATAAATTAAACTGAAAATAGGAGGGGTTCTTTTCTTGGAAAGAAGCAACGAGGGCATTGTGTTTTCAACTTTATGGTAATTTGTTATTTGTCCCTGCTGACTTATAGAATTAAGAATTAAACTGCCACTCTATGGAATAGGGTGATGCACATTATACACAATGCTGAAATGAGAATGGGCTCGTCAATTATATTATCTGCTCCATCCACCCCTTCTGAAAACTCGTTGTCTTTGGTAAGATAACGAATTGGCCATCACATGCAGAACCCCCACTAGGTGGACCGACGATCTGGTGAAAACCGAGCCGATGGATGCAGAAGGCGAGCAGCTGCTCAAATTGGCGCCCTGTGGGGGAGGCCTATGTTCAACAGTGGACATCTTCAGGCTGTTGATGATGATGCAGAATATCTTGATAAATTTGATCAAGCAAGAGCTTTAGGATTGTTCAATAGATACATTGCTGAGCATGGTTTATGAGAAGTCAATGTATGTATACGACAGATTTGCAGACATGTTGGTAAAAAAACCGTATTTTCAATTGCGCAAAATAGCCTATTATACCATCGGTCATTCATTGTTTAGCAACAAAAACATTATTATTCACGTGTACATTTATTCCAAAGCATGTGCGAACTCTTTGTAGCTCTTTCTTTGATTGTGTTGGTCATGTTTAATAAAGATGAGCTTTCAAAGCTCCCAATCGACTGCGGGCTCAGGTCTCTCAGATCGGCAACCATCAGCGGAAGCAATATTGCTCAATGGAATATAAAATAACGTATTGATGTACCTGCGGTGATCGTGACTTATAAAGCTGCGCAGTTTTAATCTTATCTTTTTCATAATTGTGGTGATATGTTTGGAGCGTCGCTTGTTCAAAATAATTCTTTAGCATGATACATTAAAAAATATCACGCAATGGGCATAAAACTGATAACTGTGAGTGTTTCCACAATTAATCAGATCATTTTAATACTAAACCAGTATCGCTTTCAGTTAAAGTTTACATCGTTGTAAGTGTTACGAATTACTATAGACCGTGTAATCGGTGTCCTAATTTGTTCCACCTTAATTGCTCGGGCTCGAGCCTCGATGTTGCTTCAGTCAGAGCGATATTTAATTTTCTCATCATGTTTTAGTAAAATAACAAGGGAATTGGGTTGAATTAAAGCGGGGAGTTAATTTATTACGGTTCGCTGACATTTTTACTGTAGTTACTTACATATACAATATTGGGTTGTCGGTAATTCGGATCGGAATACCAAAGATGTCCCTTTCTCCCTATAGATAGGTACCTACAGTCAGCTGGGTTAGCAAAATTGACAAAATTGTCTTTCGCCTGCTTTACTCCACTTGATAAGTAAGCAAGTATGAAGAAAGTGACATAAAACGGGGAAAGACCATTTTGTCTACCGCCCGTGCTAACCCAGCTGTAGGTACATAATTGCATTTTTTTTTTTTTTTTTTTTTTTTTTTTTTTTTTTTTTTTTTTTTATATTTGACTAGGCTAGCGTTTGTATAATATATATTGCCCTTAAATGTCTGTATTTTAAAGTATTGTACTTTCAATCCAATGTATGGATCACAATCACAATTATGCAAAACAGTCTATCAGTCAGTCAGTCTATGAGATCTGTCGAAAATCCGGAATATAGTTACAAAATATATAATTAAAATACCGTGCCAAGTTTGGCGAGATATTTTATCGTAAGTAGTAGTAGTTTGTCTTTAATTAAATTACATATAATTTGTTTTAGTTTTATGATATTGCGTGTGTTTTTAGAATAAATGTATTTTCTTTCTTTCTTTTTCTTTCTAACAGCTAATCCCTAAAAATCTGGAGCAAGGGTGGCAATGGTGGGTGGTTAGGTTTTTGCTATGATTGACAGCGCTCAAATCGTACGTACCTTCTCACATTTGTAGTATTAAACTGAGAAGTATGACTTATTTAAGTAGTATGATAACTTAAAGTTACTTTATTATTCATAGCGGGCGTAATTAATGTGAGCACCATATCAAACCAGCCGTGGTTTTTTGTGCGAATTTTTTTGCGTATTGTAATTTGTAATTAATAAATAAATCAAAAAAATGGCAAGTTGCCATTGCCACCCTTGCTCTAGGTGAGATTGCCATTGGCAACCCTACCTGGCTGCCAGTGAATTATTTATGAGTACTCCCAGCATACATGTTTGCCTGAGTATGGATGTATGGAGCGAGGTCAGCGCATAAACAAATGTTAGGTCTCTGCGGCGATCCTATGAGTACCGACACTTCTTGTTATAGTGCGCTTTTATAATTACATACATCCCTACTCGTATTCATTTATAGCCGATAGTTTATAGAGGTAAGGTATTGGAATTTGAAGTGGAATTTCCCAACGTTTCAATTATTTTAGCTTTTGATCGAAGGTTTTAGAGGTATATTATAATCATATTAGGAGTCAAACTTAGGAGTCATCAAAAAGGTTTTAAGTCGGAGACTTTGAAAAGGCCGATATCGCCGACTCGCCTTCGTCATCGGCTCAACACCGGAGCGAATTCAATTTCTATACATTGGAATTTATAATATCCTAATACTTTTATAGAAATTGAATTCGGCCTGGCCGTTTCAGTAGTCCGAAACTGCCCTACTAAGAACTGCTCATCATCTTCCTAACCTTAGATTTAATTTGAGGTTGGTGCAGTACTCTAACACAAAGGCCTGCCAATTTTACAGTCTGCCACCTGCCGGGTAAAATGACATATCATCATAATTGAAAGTTTTTTTTCTTAAATACAGTATATAATATGACGGATAACTTTAATATATACACACAAGGCACAGCCTGCGGTTCCACCTTCGTTTGTCCATGCCACCGTAACCGGGACGTCAACGAGCACGAGATGACAGCGCGGCAGGCGCCTACGCCTACGTAGCGATGCATAAATGCATAATTTTCGCTTCTGTCCACTTGCACGCACGTCAACCAAACGCCGCGTGTGCACTTGTGCAGTGGACAGATTGCGATCGTAAATGTATGTGTCGCAGTCGGATTGTATAACCGTTAGCCAGCCGTTCTATATTCCGGCTAGCTGTTTATAAAAAACAGAGCCGTTTTGTATTACGGCGGGCGGGCGGGTCAACGAGATGACGGCGCCGAAGTAGCGGTGTACCTACATAAATACCAAAGACAATTAATAAAATTGCCTTTGATAAACACTAAGGCCGCCTGACCACTGCACTCCCGTCTCACGAGCGTTCGGTGACGGGCGTGCAGTGGACACTCGACAGGCGGCCATAGTAAATAACCATACCATAGTAATATGTACCGCGACTTCGGCGCCGTCATCTCGTTCTCAGGTGACGTCCCGGTGACGGGCGGTGTGGTGGACAAATGCCCTAAGGGTCAACTCAGCTGAAAACAGTATGCAACATTAAAATCTTACCTATTTTAACGTTGCATACTATTTTCAGCTTTGTCTAAATAGATTATTGATATTCATATAGCACTAAAAAACTGCTCGAGCATTTTGCTGCTCTGTCTGAATTGAGCCTAAGGCCGCCTGTTACCCGGCCTCCGTGACGGGCATGCAGTAAAATAAGAGTGATTTTATGTTTATTAACATTACATACCCACACATGTGCTCAATAGGCACAAAATAGGTCTTGTCTCTGCTAATAGATGGCGTTGTCTGAGTGATCGCCGATTATCGCTGAGTATCTTTCAGTGTTAGCTATGACAGGCATATTGCTTGCGATCAACACGAAAAACCTTTCACGATCTAACCATTTCAGCATCCCTGTTCTAAATGTACTACATACCTTTAGCAACCTCCATTCTCATTGAGGAAACTTGGTCGTATAGTGCAGCACATATCCAGGTGAGCATGATGAGCCACAGCAGCAGAGTGCCACGAACTGCCCATCGCAGCGCGCACCGAATTTCAGTTCCTATATTTGGCTCGGATGCATGTGATGAGGGACCTCTACTTCTTTCCCTCCTGTGGAGATTTGAATTTATTAAACATTACATAATATGACAAGTTTGGGTATGCGAAACGAGTCCCAATGCTGAGCTAACTCACGCATATTGTATTGTTTACATACAATAATGATTCATACAATTTAGAAACAAAAGCAGAAATAGGTATATGTAAAGGGTAGCCTGAAAGTAGCACCGGTTATGCTGCGGCCACATTAGCGGGCTACGGTGAATATTCGCCTCATCGCGCCAAGTGTAAGCCGCATACTTCGTCGCATCACGATGTATCGGTATCGGCCGAAGACGAAGTTATCGCGCGATGTATTCACCGTAGCCCGACAAGTGTTCAACACTGTCGGAAAAACTGTTTTCTTTTACTGATTTTTGTCGTTTATAAATAAAATATAATATAAATTGCATAAAAATTACTTCCTTATTGCTTAGCTGTCTATCTATGTTATTCAAAAAATTTAGCTATAACCATACCTACTAAGTTTTATCAAATCTGCGTAGTAGTTTCAGCGTGATGCATGGTCAAAGGGGCAGGCAGGCAGACAAATAATAAAAAATGGTTTTACTTCACATCGATAAAGGAATTTAATATATCAAAATTGTTAAACTTGGAATCGTAAAATTAATACTCATACAGTTATAACAATTTAAAAAATAATTATTTTCTGTAATACAATACAACGCCACTGCTTCCTTCATTTTATTTAACCCATGTTGGCGCAGAAGACTAACAAATTGACTGTGTCTGGGCAACACACATATTGGAGTGCCACGAAAACATTGCGCATAGCCTGTTTTTGTGCAACAACGCATCACGAATATTCACCCACTAATATAGCCAAAGCATTAAGGAAAGTAAACAAGTACTTGGATGGGATGACATGGTAAGGTCATATTGTCATGCAGAAGGCTGAAAACCATACCACCAAAACAGTTTTGAAATATGTTGATGGTAAAAAGATAGAGGAAGACTGAAAGTGTGGTTGCAGTGTCTGAAAAATAAATATGTGTGATATGGGAGTGAATGTTAAGATGACATCTGAGGGAAATGAGTGAAAGAGAAAAACATTTTTTTTTTTTTTTTTATGTGATTAAATGACGTGACGAGCAAGTCGTTCACCTGATGTTAAGTGACACGGCCGCCCATAACAGTTGCAGTGTCACCCGGAACTTTAAAACAATAAAGTTTCGCGTGACACTGCACTGCGCACGTCATCCTGAGACATCACCCAGTCCAGTAATCAGATTACTAGACTGAGTGATCAGATCATAAAGTCTCATTTGCCCAGTAATTTCACTAGCTACAATGCCCTTCAAACCGGAACACAGCAGTGCTTGCACACTACTGCTTGGCGGCAGAATAACTGGCAAAGCGGTGGTACCTACCTAGACGAACTTTGCAGAAAAGTCCTACCACCTAGTAAAGAAAAACATGATGCACAAACCCTAAAGTATAATGGAAAAAGGGTAGATAGATGATGATAATTTAGATATCACATTGCATTATAACTATGCTATGCTTTTAATTAAAATGTATGACTCAGTGTCAGAGCTCCAATAAAAGTGGCTGGCTTTCACCTACCACAACTAATTAATGATACTTGGACATGAATTAATGAGAAGCTGATAACATTTTCATAGCTTATCAAAAAACATTGTACTATCATAATGCAACATAATAGTTGAAATGCTTAATTTGACATTGTTTTAATCCTTTTATGTATAAACACTGGATTTAGGAGGCCATGAAGCGATCATTTAACATCTCTGCTACTAGATATTTTAAAAATATATAATTTAGAGTCATGGCATGTGACCACTCTCTTACCTGAAAGTGTGGTTGTAGAAATTATATATTTATATTTACCATACATAACATAACTATAGAATAACTGACCAAGCAGGAATTTACCTGGACGCAAGAGCTTCTACTTGGAGTACTTGGTAGAAACCTAGATTATGCAGTTGCAACTGTTAACTACTATATATTTATAGATAATTATGTTTGTAAGCCATAGACATACCTGGTGATTTTCTTTTTACGACTAGGAATTATTTCTAGCTGCAAGTCTTCGGACTCTTCATCACTAGATAAGTCCAATAGACGAAAGTTTTCTTTATTGACTTTGGATGGTGCAGACATTTTGCTACATTTATCCTACAGATCATACTATTTTACACTTTCCCATAAACCGCTTCAGTTTTGATCAGGTTATTGTAATCATAGCAATTTTCTAAGGTTACAAAAGTTTTGGCTCGTCGTACTAGTTTGTGCTTCACTTCCACCAATAGGTTATAAGTTGTTAGATTTGTCGTTTGTTGAACTCTTTATAGCAACTATTTGGAAGATGATTCTAAACATAATTATTTGAGAAATATGAAATGAAACTGATATCTAATTATTACCAATTAAAAAAAGCAAAATTAAAAACTGATGAAGAAGAGAAAGAAAGACAAAAAATCACAGCAAAAAATAAATTCTACTCTTCTTCTTCTTTTCTGATCTGAAATGACTTTGACAACTTAAATGTAACATGACGTTTGATTAGGACATTATAAAAGTGACAGTAACTTTCTATAAGGTTTTTTGTGGCGGGAACGCGGAAAAGTTCACGTCATTGCATTGTATTATTTTTCAAAACTTGTGCTTTTTGCAGTTTAAAATTGGTGGCACAATTTTTTCTCTAATCTGTGGTACTCATGCATGTGTCACTGTGTGTCAATGACATGCCAATGCTATTGTCAATGTGTTTGTCAAACAGCCAGCTGGCGGGCGGTTGCAACATGGTGTTATAATTCAGAACAAAAGTGTTTGAATATTATCAGACTGACTTTAAAATATGTCCCTGCACAGATCAAGAGATGGCGCTATTTTAAATTGCTATTTTATATTTAAATTGATTTATTTGCCTACCTAATAATAATATGTACCTATATAATAATCCCAAAAAACAACCATAGAAAATTAGCTAAAATTATTTCACTTTATATTAAAATAAATAGTGTGCTTTTTTTTTTCATAAAATACGTTGTGTGGTCTAGTCTGTGAACATAGTATCCATTAATAGTCTGTGACGTAGACACACAAAACAACAAATCGCCATTAGTGATGTCCATGTCCAGATTAATTTCATAATCGATGAATCGATATTCACCCTTGGGAACACCGATAAATCAATAATTACGACCAGTTGACCAGACAGCTGAGAAATAAAACACGCTTAAGTACATATGTAGATAAGCGTGTCACGCATCGAATTGTGAAAATCGATAAATAAAGTATAGCACAAATGTAGTCGTGAATAATTAAAAAATAAGTAGGGATAATTAATAATTGTGGTTTTTGTTACAGTTTTATATTTTCCCTAAAGAATTTAAAACAGAAATACGATATTATAAACAGGGAAAGTGAACCCCGTACCTACTACAAAACGCGAGAGAATTGTATGACAAGGAACTGTTAAATAAGATTCATAGACTTATTCACCTTATAACATCGCGTTACACTGGCACGTCAATTTACAATAAAATAAATTAAGGTGGAACGTTTTATTCAGTGCAGCAAATTCAAAATTTCTTCCGTTAACAAACATAACAAAAAAAAAACAAACATAACAAAAAAATTTGCATGCCGTCTCACAGAACAGCACTATTTGACAAAAGCGTATTCAGTATGGCGCCAAGAATATACAACCGTTTGCCAAAGCCAATAATGAATTCAGATAGTATGGCAATATTTAAAAATAAATTGTTTAACTTTTTAGTGACGAGAGCCTATTATACAATTAACGAATATTTAACTGACAAAAAAATTTAATTACAATACATATAATTTTGGGGATATTTGATTATTATTAATGACTTTATATTTTGTTTTACTTGACATTTTTATGTAGATAGGTGCTTAAAGATAGTGTTTTTATTATTTTATTTTTTGGTTCTTAGTTGTGATTGTTTAAATGTTATTTACTTGACACTTGCCATATTTTATGTTTTAAATATTTTTTGCATGCCATTTCGGTAGAATGTGGAGAGCTTAATTATTGTTATTTATCATCTTTGTATGTACCCATGTTCAGGCAAATAAATTGAATTGATTGATTGATTGATTGATTGGTTTTTTTGCAATCATAGCTTAATTAATCAACTTGATCACGTGAAAACTAATTTTGCACAATTAAATAGAATGCAATAAACACATTTCGCCTTGGATTTTCAGTCTTATGCCATTTGTTGCTAAACCAATGATAATATGTAGGTGATACTTTTAATCGTAATTTGTTGGGGCATTCTATTTATTTGCGCAAAATTAGTTTTCACGTAATCAGATTGATTAATTAAGCTATGATTGCCAAAACACGCAAGAAAACTTGAATTTGCCGCGCTGAGTAAAACGTTTGGTCAGCAACTGTGGTGTGGTGGTTGATAGGTCAGCTCATAACCCGTAGGTGGTGGGTTCGACTCCCGAAAAAAATGCAAACCTTTTTCTGTGCCTGGATGTTGTGGGACCATGGTCCTCGTAGTTCCTGGGTCCCAGATACAGGGAATCCTAGTTAGAGTTTAATTTGTTGATTACATTACATTCCTTAAAACGCACATGACCTATCTCGTATCTCGTATGGTTTAGCCAGGCCGTTGACTGTCCGAGTGACGGATGGTTGAAAGACCAGGTCCTGAGTTTTTTGATACAACCTTGGTCACCTTACGAAAGTGGAAAAAATATTCAATAATTTTCGCCCTGTTTCGAGAAACAATTGATTGAAAACGCAAAAAAGAAGTGTATGGCGGCCATCAAACTGGTGGAATCCAAAAAAAGAATATTGTAAGATGCAGCCTCGAAACCATCCATGCAAAAAATCAACCCGAGCGGAAAACTATCAAAATTGCCACCATTTTCAATCTGCCATATCATACCTATACTGTGTTCCATAATCTTAGATATTTTATGTAAATAAAGAAATGTCACGAAACACATCACAAATAATTTGCTAAAATTGCAACGGCAGGATCTCCGGCTTATAGTAGGCCTGATCACAGGCCACTGTAATTTGAACTACCATCTGTATAAGACCGGCGCCACGGACAGCCCCCTATGCAGAGGGTGCCTGAGTGAAAATGAGACTGTGGAACACGTGCTAAGATACTGCACAGCCACAGAGAAAGCCAGACACACATCAGGAATGTTAACACGAGAAGACGCTCAACTTTCTGCCCAAGAAATCTCGAATGCCTCATCATCGTCACTCCAACACCCAACATCAGTGTCACTGGAGCTGCTGTGCCAGCAACCTAGAGCCACACTCCGCTATTTTAAGGAGTTGGGATGGCTCGGGTAGATGCTGGTAGGGGGAAATGCACAATACACCCCGAGTGGGACGTCAGTGCAAGACTTATCACCCCCACGTTAAATTAGAATTAGAAATTAGAAATGTCACGAAAAGTCACTGTCAAAGTGACATGCCAGTTGTACAAAACATTTTTCCGTGATGTAAAATATTTTTGGTTTTATTTTGATTAAGCTGTTTTGTTTGCATGGCCTGTTAGTCACCAATACTCGGCCTCAGGCCACTTCTTGTATGTCTCTCTTTGTAAACGTTCATTACCACGAGTTTTTCCGTGGCACTCAAAGATTTCCTCGGCCGCTTTTTGACTGGTGACAGATTTTTTTGTTCTTTACATAAGTTCCTTGAGATCGAGGGGCCCCGCTGAAGCACTATTTTGCGCACTTTCGGGAAGAAGTTGATCAAACTTAACAAAAAAAACGGAACAACAACAAATTAAACACTAATAACAATAACCAACTAGTTTACAAAAAAAATCACAATAAAATTGCACAAACGCAGGGAGAAGAAAGAACATTTGCGTTTGAGAAAACAAAAACGAATGAAAGGAAATGATGGCGGCAGAAATATTCTCTTGAAAATGTTTAGAACCTCTACAGTCTTACCAGTATAATAAAATATTTTCTATCAAAAAATGTTTCCTTTATTCTATAGAACAGATGTTACGTTAAAATAGATAGTACAAAACGATTATAATTTTATAGTTGATCAGATTACGACTAGAAAAAATAATTGAACGCTGTTTTGGTTAAATATGGTAAACTACTATTATAAAATATATTTTTTGCACTGTTATCCCCTTTGTTTACATAAAAAATCTAAGATTATGGAACACAGTATAGTTAGCAGTTTACCTGAAATCAGCTGATTCAGAGTTTGTAAATTTCGCCTTGTTCAATTATCTGCAGTGTCAGTGAAGTTGACACAGTGTCTATTATGTAGCGATAGAAATTATATTTGCATGTATTTGAAAGATCACTAAAACAATTATTGAATATTAATAAAAACCTGGCTCTAACTTTGATGGTCATCATCAGACCGTTTCAAAATAGCATAGAAAGCTACTGTCATTGAATATCAGCTCCATGCCGAATCCCAACTCGATCAGACCGCTGGAAGTCTGTACCGTATAAACAAATTAAATAAATAAAGTCGTCTTGAAGTATTATAAAAGATTTAAAACTTCCATGGTCACTAACATTACTAAAATGTTAATATCCCATTAATATTTTATATTAATTAATAACAATATTTTATTAGTATGATAAAAGCTTGTCATAAAAACAAATTGGCTTACGGAGTTTTGGCGGTCATTTCATTGTATTATTTTTCTAAACTTGTGCTTTTTCCAGTATTAATGTTTAAAATTGGTGGCGTTTAACGCATTAAGTGTTAAATTATGAGCATGAGTGTGGGCAAGTGATATAATGTAGTGAAACGTGGTTTTTCATGTTGCTTCAAAATTCCATAGAAGCTTCTAGTAAAGTCGCCACCACTTTACTAGGGCATGACTTAGACTGGACTATGATTACCTGACTTAGACTGGATTATGACGAAGACTTGACTTTACGTGAAATATTCCATAACTCGATGAAAAATTACAATACTTGACACTGGCTAAATACACTATGTGTGGAGCCAAAATATAAGGAGGAAAAATATTGGCTTACTTCTTGCACCATAGATTGCAAATAAATGATTCTTACATACTTTTATTACTTTTATGGCTTATTACATAACCAGTTTTTCTGATCGATCTTAAAAACCACCATCACTTATTATAATCTTCTTCTTCTTCTTCTCGTGGTTGCATTTATATTGATAACAATCGATTACGGTACGCCCATCACTAAATGCGTTGCATATGTTTAAAAGTGTGACCATTTGTTGCAGATTTCTGCCATTTTGGCATATTTGGCCCTCAAATATCCTGTCACAGATAGTAAAAACGTTTCAAATAATTTGGCAGATTTGAGAGACGAGGTGGGAGGGAAAAACTTTTCTAAGACTTTATATTAAAGGTGCTAAAAAGGAAAGTTCATATTTTGATAAAAGTACCGTTGTGTGGCAGCCTTATTGAAAAATAGTGCATGTCAAAAGGAGAGGGTTATAATATAAGTTCCCTGAGAAAATAAATCAATTAATTAGTGGGTGTTAAAGAGATGTCTCAGGATGACGTGCGCAGTGCGCAGTGTCACGCGAAACTTTAATTTAGAGTTCCGAGTGACACTGCAATCTGTTGTGGGCGGCCGTGTCGCTTAACACCAGGCGAATGACTACCACGTCACGTCATTCGATTACATAAAAAAATGCAATTAATCAAAATGATAATAGTGGGTTATGAGACAAGGTTATACATAAAGTTACACCGTAATGATTTTAAATTTTTTTAATCCTGCGATGTAAATTTGCAATATCAGAACACTACTGCGTCAATAGAAATGTAATACGAGTTTGAAAACCACAGAAGATACTTGACATTGACAAACATAATTTAAATCACAATCACTGCTTTGTACAGCCAGGAATGCATGACCAAATAATGCAGGTATCCAGTATTTCAAAGCTATTTACACGGATTCTTGCTGTACATTCCGGGTCGTGCATTACTGCCCGTAGCTATTTTGCACATCCATTATTAAGAATAAGACATTGTACCATCCGTATTGTACAGCCCGATATTTGGAAGCCATACACACCAGTTTTGGGCCATACAATCCTACTGGTCATACAATACGGGCTGTGCAATGCTTTGGCTGTGCATACCTGCTTCAAGACCAGCTACAGATAATGTAAAACATTCAATTTGCCGACACCAGAGTTGCAAGCATTAAATATTTTCCGTTTTGTTTGAAGCCAAATATAAATATTTTGGAGGTGTGAATAATTTTTTTTTAACTTTATTATAAATCCATCGTTATTAATCTTTCATTTAACATTCACTGTACGCTGATTAATGGTACTCTGAATAAACACTCAAGGTCCATACAAAAAAGTCCTGTCATTTGATTTTAGAATGGTGATCAACATCTTTGGGGACCCTCAGATATCGATTTTGATCTGAATCAGTAAAACTGGGTTTCACGCCGCGACCGAAATTTCCACCATTTAAAAAAAATTATTTTGAAATCTTTCCGTCCTGTTTCCAAACCATATTAAGCTCTTCATACTAAAGTGTCATAGTTTTGCTATCATTTGCGGTTAAAATTTTTATGGCGGATATCTTTCCGCATTTTTCATTTTTTTTTCTCTCTAAAATTGTCTTAGGGTTTGCTACATTCCTTAAAACGCTCATGACCTATCTTGTATGGATTAGCATGGCCGTTTACTGGTTGAGTGACGAAAGGTTATGACCAAGATTAGTTTATGAATTTTTTGAAGGAACCTTGCACATATTAATACGAATGTCAATGAAAGTATTCAAAATTTCCCATAATTTTCTAGACAAAATTGCTCAAAAGCGTGAAATAAAGTTTGTATGGTATTATTAAAAATGGCGATATTAATAAAAATTTAAATAATGATTTTGTGGCCTTGTAGACCCCCCATTCAAAAAATCACCTCGATTGCACTAACTTTTATAAATGGCTGCCATTTTGGATCCGCCATCTTGGATTTTCATGACCACCATCGGACAGTCCCTATCGTCCTCTATGGCACTTGTTCGAACACTACCCAGACCCACCTACCTATTACCATTTCTGAATTATGAGCGTTTCAATTTTGTATAGGGGCCACCGTTTTTGTTTAGGGGCACCCTTTTTATATCTCTGAAAACAATTCAGGGCTTACTCCGAATTTGTTTAAGCGTTACCCCCATACCACTTGTCGTTTCCGAGACTCGTTGGGGACCTACTCAATCACGGCGACGACTCCTGGTAATATCTACTATTCTCGAGGGCACGTGACCCATTCCTATACACCCTCATAATTGGGAGCTGAGATCAATTTATTGTGTCAATCAGTCATCGAGCAGTGAGTCAATATGTTTTTTCTGTGTGTACATACCTACCTATGAAAAAAAAATTAGCCTCCTAGTAAAACTCACATATTGGAAAGATGAAACCAATACTGATTGACTGTATTTCTCCCAGATAGTCTCTGATTTTGATACTGGGTCACCAAAAAATGTAATCACGTAGATAAACAAAAACATAACATGATGTATCCTTTTCGTTCTTACCTATATCCTAGCGTATCACACCATCTCTTTCTTACAATCATATTCCCAATCTGTGAGTAAGTTTTCACACAAACGGTTTTTTTAAATGTCCTATTTTTAGGTTTTTACGACTAGCTCGTTACGTTATTCGATTTTATTAAAAAAATCTATAGAATACCGATTATGAAAAGCTCGGGGCATTCATCTGGCAGATTTCAAATTGATTTGGACAGATTTCTATTACTAGCCTATTTAGGGCAGAATTTGAAATTTACAAATGGTCACTCTGTTTAAAATTTTCTTTCGTGGCAGTGTTGCCAACTTGAAGGTTCCCCCTAAACTTAGGGGGAAGAAGTGTTGAAAGAAGGAAGTTTAGGGGCATGATTTCTTTAGGGGTTTTTTTGGGGGGAATTTATTAGGGTCAAAGTATGTTAAAACAGTCATATATTTCTGAATGGTGCCAATTTGCACCTGTTGATATATTTTCGAATGCAGTGAATCGCTCTGTCCCACCAAACAACTTCATTTCTTCATCAGCGTGGCCGCAAATGACCGATATTTGTTCATGCATTTGGATGATCATTAAGATATTTAGATGATGAAAGAATGTTTTTTTAGTTATTGTACCCACATAACAAATAGGTGGTCTATTTTGGAACGTCTGTTTCCATCTTCATAGCTTTTTAAGTTGACGAAGTATAAGAAACCCTTATAATTTCGTCATATCGTCGTTGCGCTTGCTAAAACCTCTATGTGTGTTTAGTGAAGTTTTCAGGGGAGACAAAAAACTGATTTATTTAATGATTGAAATACTTATCAATTAATTAAAAATGCAGTACGGTGGCAAAAAACATTATGTATTATCGATTTCTAGAAGGAAATAACACATAGTTGGTTTTGTAGTCGATGCAAAATTCAATTTTAAAACAACTTAGCGGAAAAAATATGTCAAAGAAAAAATACATAACGGTTTTGGCAGGCGCACCGACGATATTAGTTCCTTATGTCTGTCTATTTGTCCATCTGAATACTTTCATCATCATCATCAGCCTGAAGATACGCACTGCTGAACATAGGCCTCATGATGTGTTCTGCAAAGTCGTAGTACATTAGTTTATTCTATCATCAATATTTTTTGCAGCGCACGTGATGTAAACAATATTTTAGGTAATTTTTTTACACCTTGGGTTACATTATTGGAGTTTTAGTAAGGATCCCTAATTTTTGAAAATATAATTTAGCCTATGTCACCCGGGGATAGTGTAGCTTCCCAACAAAGAAAAAATTTTTCAAATCGGTTCAGTAGTTTCGGAGCCTATTCAATGCAAACAAAGAAACAAACAAACAATCAAATCTTTCCTCTTTATAATATTGTAATAGATTATAGACAACGGATTTTGTAAAGGAAAAATTTAAACAGAAAAAATGTGGGGGTTTTTAGGGGATTTTAAAATTATCTTAGGGGAAAGTCTTTACGGGTTGGCAACACTGGTTCGTGGAAAATAATATTATTATTTATTTTTATTTTTTGACTGTTTTGTTCGATAATTATAGATTTTAACAATGGCTTTGCTAGTTTCGGTAGCATTAACGATTCCCTGTGACTAGTATGTACATCCGTGCCTGCCTCTGACCCGGCAAAACTTTGGATTTCGATGGGTGCGAATAAACACAGATCGACCCCCTGCAAATTGATTTGGTTTTGTGTTTAGTATGGATTATTACCATCTCTACTAAGAAATGGTGTGTTCCGAACTGCAACGAGATGCGTAAGTTAAGTTTTAGCTATATAGTTGACCTAACCTAAAAACTTAAGTGCATGATTATGAGTAAAAACTACACTTATATTCCATAACCCCCTTATTGTTGTTTTGTTGTTGTATCTATCTATCCTGCGTTGTATTTAATAAATAGTACCCATATATTTTATTTCAAGTGAAGAGGCCACTATTCTGCAAAAATTATTTTCCCAATCCAGATAAAAACTGACAGATTTATTAGGTGGAAAATGCAATAGGAGGTCACATTATACTTGTTGGACATCTATAATAGAGAGTCTGCCACTCTTTCTTTGAGCCGCAATACCACATTCATAGCAAAATGCTTATTCCAGCTGCAGTACCTATGCTCCACTTGCAAGGTAATGCTTAGTAACACAATAGTAGATTGTGTCACAAGGGACCGAATTAATGTAATTAGGGTGATAGTAATTCTAGAGTAGAATCCTAAGTGTAGCGAAGGATTCAAAGTCTATGTTGCTTGAGGTTAAATAATTGTGGTACTGTGTGGTACACTCGGTTTTTCATCCCAGAAAAGTCATTTTGTCACTGTTATTAAGTGCACCTAAATGATGAAGAGTTCCTCAATAAGTGCATGTGTACTTATCGAGGTACTCTTCGCCTTTTTTCGAATAGATGGGATGGGATGGAAATCGTTAATATCCCCATATAGACAATAATCACTATCTCACAAGAACCACTCATGTTCTGGCATAGAAATATAGCCTGTGTTATTTTTACGAGCTGTACTGTTGTGACTGGCAAAGATTTTATAAATTATAATGAATAAATAATAATCATTCTATGTAGGTATTACAATTATTAAAATACACATTATCTGCCGGAAGAAGTCATTATTGAACTCAGGCCTCCCCCATAAAATGCCAATTTGTATGGTTATCATAGGGGGAATCACCACACTTGGCAGGTGGCTTGGTGTTTGTAGAAGATTATAATATACAGAGTATGTAGCATTTTATAAAGATAAACTTCATATTGAAAACACCATATTACAGAAACAGTTGGTAATCAAAATCTTATAATTAAGTGTCATAATGGATGGTATCTCTTCCAGAAAACAGAAATTATACAAATAATCGATATTCCCTTAGCCGGCTGACGGCACCCACAAGAAGAGATGAGGTGCTCCTATTTGCAAACTAGGCCACACAGCATTAAGTATAAATACATTATGAATTTATTTGTTTTCAGGCATAGGAGTACTTCCAAAAGAATGTTCAATGTGGTACAGCTGAAATAATAGAATTCTTAAAGAATTTGTTTGATTCTCAAAAAAAGAAAGAATGCTTTCATAGCAACAATAATGAAAAAAGCATTATTTAGGTAAAATATGTTATTTTTGCATTCTTCTTATAATAGTGTATAATTATTATGCATATGTGTTCAATAAATAAATAAAATATTAAAACTAGATTGTGTTTATATTTTGTTCCCATTTCTATAAGTCCTGTTGTTTGAATGTTGATGTAGCTTTTGGTAGAATTATATTATCAATTCCTACATCAACATTCAAACAACAGGACTTTCCGAAATAATTCTTTTATGAAACTATCCTATAGGTAAGTATATAGGTTGCTGTTTATTTGCGGTACAAAGCAAGAGATGTCGCTACATGCGCATATGTTTGAATGATGACTCTTCCTCCAGTATAAAAAGTTACTCTATGGGTTGCAAGTTGCAATGGCGTGTGCGGTTGATTTTATTATTTATTCATAATTAATTTTAATGCTTAATAATATAATTTATTAATTTTATTATCATGAAAGAAAAATGGAATTTCGTCTTGTACCTTCTTTGGTTTTCTTATTTAATTTTATCTGCGGTGTTGATGTTCGGTCATGGCTTTCTGCTATCTCGTAAAACCCTGAGCGACGTGACGGAATGCCTGCCTCTAGATAAGTTCGATTGCAATGGGCACGAGAAAGGAAACTCTACTGCGAAGGATTTGTGCACTGAAGATGAGAAGATCAGGCGTATACTATTCGTGCATGGAGGGCCCTTGGCTTGTGTGCCTTCAGCTAACCGAGTAGTGTTTTTACTGGTAGACGCACTGCGGTATGACTTCACTGAGTACGATGACACTATTGTGCATCCATTGGCTTATCAGAATCGGTTGCCTGTCATGCGGAAGACGTTAGACAAGTGGCCGGATCGCACACGCCTGTTTCGCTTCATGGCAGACCCACCGACGACGACCCTGCAGCGCATAAAAGCTCTGGTGACTGGCTCTCTGCCTACTTTCATTGATGTCAGTTCTAACTTTGCTGCTATGGAGTTGCAGGAAGACAATGTCATTGACCAGGTAATAATAGTTTTAATTATTAATGCTGAAATCTCAGGACCAAATTATGTGTGAAATAAAGAATTGTAACAAACTTATATTTATTAAACTATTATTTTATTGCATCTTAGAATTAAAGAAAATATTTCAAAACAGAAATATGTTTAATTTTCAGCTGGTAAAGAGTGGCGGGAAAGCTGTTCTATTGGGAGATGACACATGGGGCCGGCTCATGCCGGGACATTGGCTGCGCTCACATGTCATGTACTCTTTCCATACCTGGGACTTGGACACTGTTGATAAAGGTACAATTTAAACTGTACAATTTATCTGATAGTCCAATGTTTTGATTTCACCTGCTTCGATACCTTGGTAAAATACTATACTTAATTGCAGAAAGTATGTACATAAAAAACCTTTAGGCTTTCACCAATTCCACCTTACCTGTTCAATCTAGGCTAGGATATTAAGTCATCAAAAGCAACTAATTACATACATACACTCATCTTGTCCAAACATCAACCTTCCCTTTGAACTTCTGGAAGACCAGCATTTTTTATAACAATGTACAATGTTCAATGTTGAGCCACTGAGAGTCCAAGGGTTTAATGTCCAATTAAAATTGTTACAGTTATGGACAAAATAGTTTTAAATTAAAAAAGAAATTGACTGATTCTGAAAATTATGTACCAATGATAATATTACTTTTCTTTTAAAATGTTATTTATTTATTCATTTATTTATTTATTTCATTCTGGAAGACCAACGGCTGATATAATAATATAAATATTAACTTATAAAACAATAAGCCAATTATAGGTCCTCACGGATAGAAACATATACTTAAACAATCAATAATATTAATTTTACTCCACAGAAGTTGACTCCAAAATATATGATGAACTTCTAAAAGATGACTGGAACCTTCTAGTGGCTCACTATTTAGGTGTAGACCATGCTGGCCACAGATATGGACCTAATCACCTGGAGATGACCAGGAAACTTAGCGAGACCAATGCAAGGCTGGAAAAGATTCTTGCAATTATACCACCTGATGTTTTATTGTATGTGGTTGGAGACCATGGGATGACTGAGACAGGTATATCCATCCTAATACAAATTTTCTTTTCTGAATAGGGAATAATACTAATTAAGAATAAGAATTATTATATGACTAGATGATAAATTTTTACTGGAATCCACTTATAAACCAATTTCTGGTGTTAATTTTTTTGCATAAATGCAGAGTTGCAAACACATTCATTTTGTGTTGGCAGGTAAAAAGTTGTGTAGAATCCTTCTTGGATAGTCATGGTCATAAATATGTACCAACATTCTCCTTTTTTATGGTGGTATTATTGGATCCAGTGTTTGATATATTTGTTTTTCCAGCCCATTCACCACACATAATTTTGTAATTTTTTTTTAATAATGTAAAAAGTAAGTTGGAGTACAAAGTATAACTAACAGAAAATAATTGACATAATCTACAAGGTTTTGTGGCTTCATCAGCTCATATATACTCGTGTGGAATGTTGTCTGTTTGTTTGGCTTATTGAACCAAACCGGCTGAACCAATATGGATGAAATTTCTACACCCAATGTTGCTATGCTAATACTACCGAGTACCAAGATCATCATAGGACATTTTTTAATCACGAAAAATTATATATAAAAAGAATATTTGGCTCAATGTTTCAACAAAAATATAGTGTGATCACTTTTTTTCTCCTATACTTTGCACAATCACTATCACATCCCTATTATGTAAAAATAGTTATTACAATAATTTTCACATTGTTTTAGACTCACAAGGATTCAGATCTGGTGGGTAAAATGTAGAATCACTAGAGATTTTTAGAATTTAATTTTTACCTAATTTATGAGACTTGTTTGATTTTTTTGCTATGATGTGTGTGATTCTAAAGCATAGTATGGTTTTCTAATAATGCAAATAATGTTTGTAGCTAATGTTTTATTTTTATGCTTCACTTATTTGTTTTGTTTAAATTGATGCAATAATCGTTTTAAATATTATCTAGGTCCAAACCAACTATAGTTTGATGGTCAAGCTACGAATGTTCTACAACCATCATCTACTCTACACTATTAGTTTGTTGTGGCCTTCAAAGTGCTGAATGAAGGCTTGTGTCTTCCAAACATGGCATGTTGCATGTACTTTTCTATTTATGTTCATATATCTATTTTAAAATACATATAAATTAAAAGTCTATTCTACTAGGCGACCATGGAGGTGAAAGTAAGGCGGAGCGCACAGCTGCCCTATTCGCATACAGAGGCGCAGGTCTAGGTGGCAATCCTGAAGATATTACTTTAGGGAAAGAAGTTCAGCAGACAGATTTAGCGCCCACCATGAGCGCGGCTTTGGGACGACCTCCGCCCGCGCCTTCTCTAGGCAATCTGTTATTACCTGTACTACCTAAAAATACTGTACCTCGAACTCTGTTGTATTTGAGTAACAACTTGAAACAGGTGAGCAAAATTAGGTTTCCTTTTGTTTTTATCGTTCCTTCTTGAACAACTAGTTGAGCTCCCTTTTGTATTATGATCTGTTTTAAATTTACTTCTAGTTTAATTCAAATCTTCATAAAACTCTTGTTGTCTCTATTAAAGCGAAGGCACTTTATTCATGGATTTTTTTTAGGAAGCGTTTGTCAGAATAGATTATATTAAATATTTAAATGATAAACAGTTTCTCTACTTATTTTTTTACTTTCGGTCATTGGTTGGAATAAGGAGATCCGCAGAACTAATGTGACCGATATAGCTCTTAGACTTAGCAAGTTCAAATGGCAATGGGCAGACCACATCGCTCGTAGAACTGACATCCGATGGGGAAAAAAGGTTCTCGAGTGGCTACCACGAACCGGAAGACGCGGCGTAGGCCCCCCACTAGGTAGACCGACGATCTGGTGGAAGCCGCGGGGAACCGATGGATGTAGGACTCCTACATCCATCGGCTCCCCGCGGCCTCCTACAGTAGGAGGCGAGCAGCCGCTCATAGTGGCGCTCTCTGGGGGAGGCCTATGTTCAGCAATTCTAAACTGTCTAAATATGAGTGTACTGAACATAAATTTCCTGTTTCTACGATTACACGTTTACATAAAACTTCCTAAACAAATACATACTAAAATGTTGATAATCATTTTTCAGATAACGCAATACCTCATCCGTTACGGCGAGGAGTCACAGCAAGTATCTCTAGACAGACTCGCTCATTTAATTAACGCAACTCGCGAGCAAATAGACAAGGCGGCCACCATTCAAACAAATGAGGATTTAGCTAATTATGTCGCCGATGTTAGGTAAGATACCAACTGTCACAAAACACATTGGTCCTTATTGCAATGTGCTAAGAGTTGTTTTTGTTTCAGATCGCTCGTCGATAACATCCGCGCGACATTTAGAGAGGTCTGGGTTGAATTCGACTCCTTATCCATGCTTAGGGCTCTTCTGCTGCTTCTGTTAGCGATATTCTTTAACTGGTTGATAACTGAAGGGATTCCCTTGGAGCGACTTCCCAATATTTTCGCCAGCTCGTTCGTTCCGACTGGATTGCTTTCCATGGCCGTATGCGTAGGGTTATGCTACGCCGCGTTTTACTTTAAAATACTCGAAGACATCCAGCACGCGATATATTTGAGCACTGGATTGGTATCTGGCGCGATGACTTGCGCTCTGGTCATAATGCACTGGGATGGCATCACTCAAAACTGGTACGAGGGAAGATCTCAGTTCTACGAGCGTTTCGCTCGAGCAGCGTTGGTAGGATCCGCAGCCGTTTTAGCCTCAAACAGTTTCATAATCGAAGAGGGTGCGGGTCTCACGTTCTTAGCTCTAACAGTCTTGGGTTTAATGGCATGGAACGTGGGAAATTTAAAGGCTTTAGCGGTTTGGGGTTGCTGTGGGATTGTGCTGGCGATTAGCAGGAATTATAGGGGATGTAGAGAGGAGCAAGGGGATTGTTGGATAGCGGGAGGGTCGGCCCCGACGGGGCAGGCTTCGCGTGGGGCGTTAGTGTTAGCTTTAGGGTCAGTTGCTGCCGCGGTGGCAGTGGTACGGAGGCAAGTGGGTTGGCGTGGCCATGGTATCGTGGTAGCGGGGTTGTTAGCCTGTGCTCATTGGGCGGTTGGATGGGGCGCGCTCGGTTCACCATCACGATCCAGACTTCTCGCCCGTCTCTCCTGGCTTGTCTTAGTTGCAATGCTCTTGTTACTATTCCGTCGAGATACGCGAGGAACGACGGTGCCTCTGATCGTGTTATCGTTGCTACTCTTCGTGGGGAATGCTTTGGTGCTTGGAGCGTCGCTGGCTCCGTCGGCCGTATTGGCCGTGGTCTCCGGATTTTTGGCGCTGAATGTCGTTGCCATGCTCAAAAATGAAGGATCTAAATTCTGTAAGTATATCTGAATGACTTGGTCATTGTAATTTTGTATTAATTTATAACGTCTACTAGCAACGCCCCGCGGTTTCACCCGCGTTCTTACAGGAACCGTTCCCGTTTTCGGTACAAATAGTAGCCCATGTCTTAACCCAGGATAAAACCTACATCCATACCAAATTTTATCCAAATCCGTCCATCTGTTAGAGCGTGAAAGAGTAACAAACATACACACATACAAACTTCCGCATTTATAATATTAGTGTGATTAATTATCAATGGCACAGGGCAGTAAGTGACAACGTTAAATAATCCATCGCGATTCGTGTCGTAATGCAAACCATGTATGGTGATTTTATGCTCTATCCAGTTTGATCTACTGAAAAGATCCCGTGGGGGTCTACACATCACCATGTTTTTTTGTGTCCTATGCAATAGTTTGTCAGTATTGTTTCCGGTCTATAATAGACTAAAAGCATAGAGAGAACTTGATTATGTGTCAAGCGTACTACATTTTTGGACACTTTTTATATGATGTGGACACTTTGATGTGAATGAGTTCTGACAGATTTGTATAGAAAAAACAGTTGACTCGAGTCGAATAAAATGGTGCGGTGACTTTTCGCAAGCGTAGCTAATTTGTATATGTTTGTTTCTTTCCTTCGCCACTGATGTTGCGGTACGTGTGAGCAGTACAAATATAATATCGTTTTGATGATCCCTCTATGCTTTTAGTCTATACTCTAAGCTTTCGGTAGCAAGTTTGCTGTATGTTATACCGTTGCATTTGTTTCTCAGCGTTATCAAGCCGCTGCAACTCGTCAGTAGCCTGCCTATGGGCACTGCTAGCCTCGTACCAGTTCTACGGCACGGGTCACCACGCGACGATAGGCCACGTGCGGTGGGGCCCGGCCTTCCACGCTGGCGACCCGCATCACGCGCCTCTGCCGATCGGACACCACATCATAGGGGCGCTTATATCGCTTGATCTTTTTGGTAAGTTCAAAACTATCATGCATCATCAGCCGGAAGACGTCCACTGTTAAAGCCTCTCCATTAAACGCCACTTTGGACGCTTATCATAGCGGGAATTGCCATAATTCACCACGCTGGTGATCGCACATATGTATCAACCGACTTCAAAAACGGAGTAATTTTTTCGGTGTGTGAATTATTTTGTATGAAGTTCCGCGGCTGATTATGTGGGATGTCCCACATAATCAGCCGCGGAACTTCATACAAAATACACCGCTACCCACAGCGGTAGCAAATAACGCGCTGCTTTGAATAGGGCTTATAGTAAATTGATTGTAGTAAAAAAAAAGTTGATTGAAAATAAAATTGTTAAAAAAAAAAAAATTACGTTTTAATTTTTTTTTTGTAAATTGGTTGTAGTTGTATTGATTGTAGTGGTTGGTTGTTTTTTATAGTAATTGATTGAGTGTTGATTGTGTTTTGCTGTGTTAAATACATTGCGGTCAAATGCGGGCCGGGCCTATTTAGTTATTTTCTTGCTTTTCTTAACATTCGCAGAAATGTACATATGAGGCCTATGAAATCAAAGGCAGCTAAACGCCATAATATCGTAAAATGAGTTAACTATACTTTGTACTCAAATATACAGGAAGCTTTATTAATTAAAAGTCAGATTATTTCTAATATTCACATTCTTTACAAATCTGTCTTAAAATATAGAATATTGTAGCTACCTGAACAAAGTTATCGATTTTTGTAGCTTACTAATTATTTGTCAGACTTGGATTTAGCTGCCTTTGATTTTATAGGCCTCATATGTAGATTTATCTAGAATGTTCATCTTCCAGGCATGCCGCTATTGTTCGGCGCTGCGGTACCATTGCTAGTTTTGTGGACCCGCGGAGCCGGAGTAGCGACCGTGGGACCTCGCACTCAGATCGCTGCAGTCTTCTCACTGGGTCTCAAGTTTGCACTCTGCTTCGCGATTAGGGTAAGTTTTATTTGTGTCTACAACTTAGATAAATAATAAACTATTTGACTACTAATAAAAGAAATAAAAAATATTTTGTACGAGCAGTTTCTAAGAAAATATTATTTCTTTCTGTCTTAAAAAGACAACATGAATGAGAATGAGAACATGATAATTTAATAACCGGCCAAGTGTGAGTCGGACTCGTGCACGAAGGGTTCCGTTTCATTATGTATAAAAACGGGCAAAAAAAGCCACGTTTGTTGTATGGGAGCCCCCTTAAATATTTATTTTATTCTGTTTTTTAGTATTAGTTGTTATAGCGGCAACAGAAATACATCATTTGTGAAAATTTCAACTGTCTAACTATCACGGTTCATGAGATACAGCCTGGTGACAGACGGCCAGACAGCGGAGCCTTAGTAATAGGTTCCGTTTTAGTTTTACCCTTTGGGTACGGAACCCTACAAAGTATAATGGATATATTTAAAGTTTCTGGAGGGTGCATAACCTGTCCTTTTATCCCAGAGCTTGTGCAGTGCTATCTCACAGCTATTATGAAGTTCATAATTTGTGACATCACATACCAAAGAGACGTATAAATAATAGTTTTGGAACCAAATGTATGATAGAAAAGGTAACTTCCAATTCCTTTCTTTTCTATTTCGAAAATGGGCAATTTTTAGCACTTTAACACGGAATAAAAAGCGCTTATGTATCCAGATGCCATTAATTTGCTTAATAATAGATGAACAAAAGTGCACCAATGTAGTGCGAATAACAGTTGAGGTTGAGCGCTTAAGACAATAAAATAATTGCGAGCTGGAAACAAGGAAGGTACGATTTCTATTTCATATATTACTTCTGAAACTATAATTTGTGGTATTTATAGTTGATACCGAAGTCCCAAATGACATTAAAAAAAAATCAAGTAACAGTGCTATTTGTAAATAACTCTACTTTGAATTCCCCAGGTATTCGCGTGCGCACTTTCAGCCACAATCCACTGCAGACATCTCATGATATGGGGCGTGTTTACCCCTAAACTTTTGTTTGAAGGCGGCGCGTGCGCAGCCGCTCTACTCGGCGTTACTCTCGGCACCGCACTAACCGCGTGGCACATTCCCTCGCACCAACGATCTAGTTGACAGAAACATATCAGTTAGGCGATATTAACTAACTCCGCCCCGTGGGTTCACGTGGACACAATTTTCCGGGGTACAAAATACTTTAGGATTTAAAGTATCTGCAAACCAAATTTCATCGAAATCCGTTCATCCGTTTCAGCGGTAAATGGTAACAAACATACATACAAACTTTCGCATTTATGATATTAGTATTAAGCATTTATTGTTGATGCATCTTATTGAAGCCTTAATTTTTTGTAGTTGAGCGCGACATTGTGTTGAGGCATTTTCGTAAACCCACAGACTCAAAATTATAGCTAAGTTGTTAATATATCTCATAATATACTTGGTGTGCCAAGTCACAGTGATATTGATACATGTATGTCTGTGAATTATTACATTGATCATAAATAACCTTTTAAACCAAACAAGCGAGGAAAAGAGATATTATAATCCATGTCACTGCTAGAAAGAGACACAACAAAGTGCCGACAAGACGAGATAAAGCACATGCAGCTAACCTATTTTCTTTGATCTTACTCAATCGGACCAGCCTTCTGATTTTCACGTGTTCCATACAAAACCTAGACGTCGAAAGAGACAGCAATACACGTCTTGAGAGACATAATCGCTGAGGGGGGTCTAGCAAAAATCCCTTTCAATTAGCGTTAACGCCAAACGATAACTCAACTCAAAATGTATGGGAATGAAATTACCTGCGGTACTAGTATAGGATTATATTATCTGTTCCTGCGGAAATGGATCTTTGCTAGACACTCTGGGACGCGAAGCCAGCGGTGTAGACTACATTTGCACTACATATGCGCCTTATTGGAAATGTGGCTCCAAGGACGATAGTTATCTCACTCTGACTATTAGTGTAGTGGCAAAGAGATGGCAATAGCACAGATAAAGCAATGTCCGCTCTTTGCAAAACCTCTCCATGAGTGAGTACCTATTATAAGATTATGAATATTACTTATATAAAACACTGAATACATTGAATTTCAATGTGGTCAATTTTTCAGTACATTTTAACACTCCGGGATTTTTTATTTGTTGAGATTCTCCAACATGGTACCTTTAGCGGCGACTGACATTAGCATTCGCTCGGTGTGAATATTCGATCATCGATGTGAACATTTGTTTCATCCATCAGCTACTCGGTTCGCTGACGTGCCGAATATTCGACTTAATATAATTATTAAATGAATATTTCACATCGAGCGAATGGTCATGTCCTTAGAGTATATATAAGTAGCTTGCTTGTGTATAAGTTCATGTCAGTCGTCAGTGTCGCCACCTTTAGACTAACACATCCTTATTAATAAACGCGTTGTAGCTTTTGATTAGTTACACCATCTTTTGTCTTTTTCTATCGTTTTCAATATTCAAATATCAAAAAAGGACAAAAGCTGAAGTAGCTAATCTAAAACTACTATGTAACCAACAATGTTTTTTCTCTAATCTGTGTGAGAAAGATGCTTTTATTGAGATTATGATGATATTTTAAAGACATTGTTTGTTTCAGTTGGAATGTTATTTGTGTGTGTATAATGTATATTTTATACATTACCTTTATTATGGCTTTAAGTGCGGGTTTTGTGTGCTTAATGCCCGTCGGTACTAAAGTTTGACAGCTCCTAAGTTCGTACTTATCCCTTAAGTGCGAACTTAGGAGCTGTCTAACTAAAGTACAGATGGACATAAATGTTTGTTTGTTCACAATACTTGAGTAAGGGCGGGTTTTTTATCCGCACTTAAGGTAACCAATGGTTAAAAATGCTAACAAATTCTAACCAATGGTCATTTGTTATAAGTTTTTAACCATTGGTTATCTTAACTACAGATCAAAAAAAGCATCCTAAGTAATGATTTATTTAAAGTTTGAATCTGGTTTTAATCTTGCTGCTTTAATAAATATAAAAAGACAAGATGGAATTAGTAACGTCAAATTTTGACGTCGCTAGCATCTAATCTGCTTATCAAACACTGCCAAATGATAATGATTTTTGATTCATATGATAATATAGTGATTTGTTTTACAAAGGCTAAATATGTTGTTAAACAATTTTATATGCAGTTTTTATTGTTATAGCCTAATGTAAAATGTTATGTATGAATAGGTTTTTAAATAGTGAGAGTTAGGTAGAGTGAGGTTGAAGTAAATTTGACTATTTAGTCGCAATAATTATAACTGTTATTAGTTTGTACCATGGAACAAGGAGAGGAATGTCAATACACCAAGAAAATATCGTAGATCAGAAATATGCCTAAAACTAGATGGCGTTGCAAAATGAGCGGGCTATAAGTTGAACGCAGATCAGAAATATGCCAAAAAACCGTTTTAAACCTAGCTCGCCGTAGCTACCCGTATAGCCCGCTCATTTTGCAGCGCCGTCTAGGTTTAAAACAGTTTTTTTTGCCATATTTCTGATCTACGCTGTTTTCTTGGTGTATTGGCATTTCTCTCCTTGTTCCATGGTTTGTACTTACTATAGGCCCAATTTTGAAGGCTTTAGGTGACAGTCTTTGACTTACTAAAAGTATATCCGTCTCTTAAATTGCCGTCTATTTGACAAGAACAGCAACAGATCTGTCAAATAAAGCCTTTAAAATTGGCCCCAATAGGCGATCAAATGTGTGAAGGTTTCAGCTTTAGAGTATATACTAAAGCATAGAGAGAACTTGATTATCTTTCAAGTGTACCCCTTTTTTGGACACTTTTTATATGATGTGGACACTTTGATGTGAATGAGTCTCGACAGATTTGTATAGAAAAAACAGTTGACTCGAGTCGAAAAAAATGGTACGGTGAAATTTCGTAAGGGTAGCTAATCACTATACGTTTGTTTCTTTCCTTCGCCACTGACGTAGCGATACGCGTGAGTAGTACAAATATAATATCGTTTTGATGATCTCTCTATGCTTTAGTCTATACTCTAAAGGTTTCAGCTATAGTAGATTGTAAAAAATATCATCAGTATTTGTTCTAGTTCATCAACTTATGGTATTTTAGTGATTAGTTTGCTGTAATTAATTTAGTTAAAATGTAATGAGTATTGGACAAAATCATAAGATTTTGTTAAACTGGGAGTGAAAAATAATATTATTATTTGTTTTTAATGATTTTTTTATTAATAAAGATTTATAATAATATAGATTAAAATTTGTATCACTGAGAAAAACCCGAGGTAGAATATAAATAACATTTTATTATGTACTTTGAAATACTATAAATACATTAAACCTCACCATACTGTGAAAATCAATACCGATACTAAAAAAAGGAATATACACAGAGACAGCAAAACTCTTATAATACCTCTATAAGACTAAGGGCAGTCAGCACAGAATGTTATGCATTAAAAATTGCCTTAAAATACTATTTGGACACTTCACAGCTGGTTGTACGAACTGGTAATCAACCACTGGGTCACTTTGACGCAGGTATTTGTAGACCAAACCTTAGCTGGTCAGATAGACCAGGCTACACACAATGTAATAAAATATACACTCAGTTCACATCCCGTTTTTAGTGCACTATGACCACACAAGTTATATATTATTAAATGTAAGGCGGTGCTACACTGGGCGGGTCGGTTCGGTTCAGCAGTCGCCAAGGCCGCGGTCTTGACGTTTAACAAATACTGTCGAACCGAATGTGCCGGCCCGCCTAAGTGTGTCGCGCCCCTAACATCAAACCAGACCAATGGTTGTGATTAACATTATGTTTGATTACCCTTAATCTTAGTTCTAGCTTTAACAAGACAACTAAGCGTCACACGACTCCTCAAAACAAACTAATCACTTACTCAGATTACATTAGCAACTTACGTGTCAGACTTTTTAAGTTCCAATTTTCTCACTGAGTTGCAACCATTTTTTTTGTAACATATTATACTATGTTAGTAGTAATAAGTCAATCTCTAGTTTAATTTGTTTTGGGTAGCGTTATGTGAATATCTCTAAAAATAGCAAACACTATACCTATTGCATTAAACATTGGAATATTTTTTATTTCATCCGGCTCGGTAAATATTGCTTTAAGTTTACAAATGTTGGTTGTTACTATGATTATTACGATAAACAAAAACTCTAAAGGACGGCTGATGGAAAGCTAAAAAAATTTCTAGTCACTTGCCTCCATTCGTCATCCCATCCATTTATCTTTGCATTCTCCCTTCACTCTTCCCTTCAACAGGGTTAGGTCGCAAAGCTAATTAATCTATACAAAGTTAGGGTGGATGTGTGAAGGTTTTGCTTGTAAATTTTCAATGGTGCACTTTAAAATATCCCATAAAACACTGTTTTAGTTTAATGGAAGCATAGATAGAAGATGAACTATTGTACATACCAAATAAACCATATAACCATCTTTGTGCCACCTTTCAGCCGCCCTTATCAATGTTACCGTAATAAAACTCTTAAGAACACCGAAATCGAACAGAGAGTAGTAACACCAGAAGCTGGCAACCCAATGTCGAAGCCTCTATGCAATATGTTTCTCGCAACCAAGATATTTGGAACCAGAAGCCGGACTGAGTAAATTTAGGAGGAAGGTGGTGGTGCAACATACGGGTTCAACAAGTACTCGGAGAAAGAATTAACCGCTGCCGCTCCTCTGACTTCTTTGTCTAAAAGCGGCAGTTTTGTCACATGGAAGTCTTCATACAAGTCGGCTATCTGTTCTAGATACTTTTCTTGGACTTTATGCCTCGCCGCGCAAAGTTCGCAGGGCGCTGAAGCGCGAAGTAATAACTGATTAACAATAATATTGTGTGTGTCGATGCCACAGCGCGTGAGTTCTTGAACTAGACGCTCCGTCTCATACAGTGAAAGGAATTCCGCGATGCAAACGCAAACGAACGTGGTTTGGTTTGGGTCTTTGAACTGTGCGTTGACTTGTCTGATAACTGAGAGCATTTCGTCCATTTTGTTACTGAACATGTCAGAGTTGAATTCGGCGAGACCGAAGAGCGACGCCACCTGGTTAATAAATGGTGCAACCTGAAACGAAAAGAGTAGGAAATATCAAAACAAATTCCATTATTTTTTTGTTCAACCTCATGTTTTTTATGGATGGGCTAATGCTGTTGGTCTTCTAAAACTTTTGCAGAAGCGCCACCGGGAGGGTAGGCACATAAGGCGCCCAGCTATCAAAAGTGGGAGAAAACTAGCTCAAAGGCACCCCTAGGCACCAAGCATCAGCTTAGGCCATTGTTTCCGGGAAAAGAGGATTGGCAAGACTACACCCACTAGAAGCAGTACCTACTTACATTATGATAAAAATGTAAAAAACAACAGATATGGGATATCAACTAGCATCCCTTTAGAATATAATAGAATATTTTATTAATTTTATGAAGCATTCAACATAGTATAACTAAATTATAATAAGTATTGTGGATCATAAAATCTCCTCATACATGAACATAATTAAAATTATATCTTACATAAAAAGTATCATTAGATATAAGTATTTCACTAATAAATTTTTTATGTCAGTTTGATTACCTTAGACTTCAAGCGCATAAGTTTTCCAAGCCCTTTTTCGACAACCTGTGGAAATGACAGCAGCCGCAGCGTGTGTCCTGTGGGTGCTGTGTCGAATACAACAGCGCTGAAGTTCATGCCTTTTACTAGTTTCATGACCTGCGAGGCAAATGCAATATGGATTGATTGATTTTAACCTCTATTACAAAGTAAAAAAAAACATGCAAACTGTTTATTCATTGATTCAGTATATTTGTAAATAATAATGCAAGTATTTGACCCCACAAATAGAAACCTTGCTCACACAACTTTGATAGCAATGCAATAAACTAAATTTTTGATTTTAAAATCCACAGTAACACATAAGTATGCACATAAACTGTCTACTGTAACTTTTAAATCCATACACATTCTAGTTATCAAGTTTTGGAAAAAGTTAAGTATGAGGAAACTCAAACTGAAGAGCAAATCTAAATGTAACCTATTCAAATGCAACAAAGAAGAAAGATATCAGTCATTCATTGAATCCATATTCTTACCTCTGCATAGCTCATAGCCTCATCAATTCCGGGGAAAGCACCCACAATTTCTTGCATGACCCCTTTGCCAAGGCGCATGGCCTCTGTTTCACCCTCAAAGTACTCTTCTGGAAGCTCTGTAAGCCCCACATTTGGGTCTATTTCCATAGCAAAAAGGTTTTCAAAGCCTTTCACTTTGGTGGGCACCTGGAAAAAGTTTACTAATGCATAATTAAACAACACCCATTCATGCACTTGGGCATGATTTTTCTTGGCATGCCTATAAATAAAGAATTTTTAAGTTACATTGTTGACTAGGTACATTAAAAAGTAAGAAAACAGCTACACAAGCACTCTGATTCAATTCAGTCACTTACCATCAGGTGTGACAGTAGTCAAACACAGGCATATTTAACTTAAAAAAAGATTTGCAATCCAGCAGAACGGCTCAGATTCAAAAACTACATACTCTATCTCCATTATCTTAATGGATTTGAAGGAGACAAGACTTAAACTTACCAGCGTCATTGTTTCCTGACAAATATAATCTGGGAGTTTTTAAGGCTAGAGTGAACCGGTATCTTCTAAGCAAGCATGCTCCATCGTCTACCACATCATCAGTTACTATCAGGTGAGACCATGGTCAAATGTTGGTCTATTGTTGATAAAAAAAATACCACAATGGAACCTTACTTATGGACTGTAAATCATGGAGCTGGTAATAGTACAAGTTTTGCTTAGTATTAAACATATAACCCTGTGTGAAATGTTCACAACTTAATGTTTATTTATTTTACCTTTGAGAATTTCTGATCAAAAGCATCAGATATGTTATGAGCAGGATCAGTTGAAATAATCAGCACGGAATCTCGAACCTTGGACAGCTGGATTGCAAGACTGCAACTGTCATCAAAACATTGTTATTTCATTTAGCATTTTACATAGAAAGAGTCACCATATACCTAATATTGCGAACAAACTAGTATTAGGCCAAAGATTACATGAATAATATAAATATGACTCAGAGAGAAATGTCCGGTATATTGATAAGGTTTGCCGACGCGACGAGGTTAGGAAATCTGCTGATTGATCAGAATAAGGAGTAGACAGTTTTAAGATAGTTATCGTCAAATTACTGCAAGGATCAGAGATAGAAAGAGCCAATTTACCTGCATGTTGTTTTGCCAACACCACCTTTTCCTCCGACGAAGATCCATCGCAGAGATTTCTGATCGATCACGTTTCTCAGTGAAGGGTCCAGGGGTTCGAGTTCAAGGTCTTTATTTTCATCCATATTTGGGCTGGTTCGCTGTAAAGCAATGTTAGGAAATCTTTCAGAAACGGTGACTTCCAAAAATCTAAAAAAAATAAGAAAATAGAAATCGAGTTGGACAAACACGGGCAATTTTTTGCAAGTGCGCGATTGACAATGACATTGACAAATAAAATTGAAGTGTCAAGTGATTGATAGACGTTGACAGGGGCGTTCGGATTGGGATCGGTATCGTTTTTGGCATTTGCAAAATTAGCGTTGTTGTGAACCGTTCGGTTTGAGAATTTCACCAATAATGCCACTTTTACCACTTTTACTCACTACCCAAAACGAACGCAAAATAACCAAATACAGTTTGTCATCTCAAATGTTTATAACAAATTGGCGGAATTTTACATTACACACGTAAACTTACGTCTTCCTTCTTACTTCTCCGTGCTATATCATTACAGTAACTACAATTTTCAGAATAAAAATCAATGATTTTTACATAACCGCGCCAAAAATTATATGTCAATCTCTAATGTCAGAAAACGATCAATTTTAACCCACCTCCGCAGGTGGGTCAAAATTGGCAGTTCACGATGGCATTTTTAACTGTTTTTGAGCTATCCGCGGGGTAATTACGTAAAATTTGCAACAGCAATGCGAGAGCTGTAGCAAAGCAACAGCAGTAGCGAAGCATACATGCTCGACACCACTAATGATGTTTGACAGCAATCACCGCGAGATTTACGCCTGTCGCAAACCTGTTGCGAGTTAGGTAATTAGGGGGCCGAACGGTGAACGAAAACAGTTAAAACCGCAACTTTTGCTCACACATTCCCAAAACGAACGGTGCATGTGACCATTTTTGTCGTTTTAAAGAGCCAATACAACGCCAAAATGCTTAAAATGGCTGAGCTTGAAGCTTTGTCCTGTCAACAATATTGCAACAATGACTTTGAAATTAATATATGGTAAAGTTCAGGACTAATGCTACTGCAAATGTATAGTGAAAACACGAATTAATAAAATTTCCTCGATAGAAAAAAATTACAAAGTTACCTCCAAACCGTACAAATAAACAGCGATTATTCAATGAATACTTTAAATAAGATCATGAAACTTCGTGTAGTAGTTGAACTAAATATAATGGAGGGCTTATGTATAGCGGGTTTTTAAAATACCCTTTATATTCAGTGTAATAATAAATTACCTAAACTATTGCGCGTTGGAACCAGTTTAACTTAGACCGCCCCTGCCGCTCGGCCCCTGGCTCATCCCCGTTTTGGCCTAGTACTATACATCTATTCTGTGGCTTTGGCTTGAATTTGCGCTGGCCTTGCACAAGCCCTTAACTGTTAAATTTGCCACCAGTAGGCTATCCGAACGCAGGTGACGTCCTTCTTTTTCTTCTTCTTCTTCTTTTTTGATTAGTGGCTTTTTTAAACGTTTGGCGTTTTTCTGCCAGTGAGGCCAGTGTATGGTATACAGTCCGTTCACCGTAAGATGTTCCCTGACAGGGCCGTAGCCAGGTATTCTCTTCAATACATGTCATATCACAGAGTACCTTTTTTGTGTCATATTATAAGGAAGAGTATAATTTAGGACAGTTGAAAAATATATGATCTAAAGTGCCATCATCTAGACCACACTCGCAACGAGAATGGTCCGGGACCATTCTCGTTGCCATCTTTGCTAGACCCCCTGGTTGGTACCTGAAGTTCTATAATATAAAGGGTGCTGGGGCCGTACTGTGACCTCTTAGCGCGATTCTTATGACGACCTAAACTGAACCGCTACAATACAATTTGTAAGGTAGCGGTTCAGTTTAGGTCGTCATTTGAATCGCGCTAAGAGGTCACAGCACGGCCCCTGACGTGACACAGCAATTTTTTTGTGTAGAACTTCCTAGAACTTTGTGTGGAACTAGAACTTCCTTGTCAGCGCCATCTGTCTTTGGCTGTAAAACTACGTTACGGCCCGTCAGCTGTCAGAAAAACTCCCCAAATGTCTACATACGTCAAAACCAAAAAATGACAATTGATAGCGAGTTTTGGCGGGAACGTGAAAAAGTTCACGTCGTTGCATTGTATTATTTCACAAAACTTATGCTTTTTCTAGTGTTAATGTTTAAAATTAGTGGCATTTTACGCATTAAGTGCTGAATTACGAGTATAAGTGTGGGCAAGTGATATAATGTAGTGAAACGTGGTTTTTCGTGTTGCTTCCAAAATTCCATAGAAGCCTCTAGTAAAGTTGCCACTACTTTACTAGGGCATGACTTAGACTGGATTATGACTACCTGACTTAGACTGGACTATGACTACCCTGACTGACTGTGACTAAGACTTGACTTTACATGAAATATTTCATAATACGATGAAAAACTACAATACTTGACACTGGCTAAATACACTATGTGTGGAGCCAAAAAAAAAGAAAAAAAAAAAAAAAAAAAAAAGACAATTTGACAATGACAATAGTTATTTTTCGGAAAAGTCTGCCTGTCTGCTCATCTGCTGTGCTGTGGGAAAAGTGGATTTTCTTCGGGCTAGTAGCGTACAAATTTATAATTTATGGCCTTGTAATGACTGAAATGAGTAACTTTATGATTGAAAATAATGCTCTATCGTCTCTTCCGCGGTCGTATGAAGTTCAAAGTTTACGTCATTTTTGCAATCATCGCAATAATTTCGATTAGCGGTTACTTGTTTCCTCAGTTTTGGATTTACCCGAATTCTGTGAGTACACCCGCTCCTCAGGCGGCGAAGACCCCTCGGCATTTGTCGAAGTTAGTGACTATAGTGTTTCGTCAATTTGAGGAGTTCGAAAACGATGTCGCAGACAGCGTTCAGTCGTTTGTGTCGGCGTACCCGAACATGCCTATGGTCGTGGTGTGCGAGAGTCCGCCTTACCCGCCGTTTCCTTTCTCCGCCACCAATGAAACTCTACGAAACGTGAAGGTTATATCGTTAGAACTCCGGCTTACAGCGGCGCCTCAAGACTTGGATCCTATGACTCATATTTTTACTGATTTTGTTTTATTTATACCGGATTCTACCCGCGTTCTACGCCGCTCTCTTCAGCAAGCTATGAGTGCTGCAACAGCAAACCCAACACAAGCTATAGCTGTTGCAGTAGGAAATGCGCGTTTAATTTGTCAGCAAGTTAAATGGAATTATTCAGAGTGGACACTACAGTATAACAAAGATGCTTCAGGAAAGATCTGTGATGCTGTTCACGGACAGCACGCCTTGCTGATAAGGACAGCATTGCTTCGTAAAGTACCACAGCCATTTGCTTTTCCATTTCCTGAGTCGCTGTATTTGCAGACAACAGCTAAGGGTGTGAAGGTGAGCTATGAAAAATATCTATTCAATAACATTAATCCAATTTATTCTATTCTATGATAGAATCATAATTCATAACGCTAGCCTAGTCATTAAAAAAAGATATGGCTCCTAAATAGTTCCACCATAACATAGATGGAAAAGCATCTTCTAACATGGTGAGTTGGAAGATATGGATCCAAATCTTACATAAGGGAATAGTAAGGATTTGGCACAAAGGTATCTATACAAAGACCGCCTTGCGGCACAATCACCATGTTATGGACATTTATAATCCGAGCAGCAAAGGAATGGAACACTTTACAAGCATCTTTGTGTCCCGATAAGTACAATTTGGAGCTCTTCAAGTTGCGAGTGAATATGTATCTTCTAGTACCTATGTACCATCGTAGACTGCGTCGTCACTTTCCATCAGGTGTATTTAGTCATAAAAAAAATATGGTGAGTGTGTATGAGTATTTTTTTTTGTATATAAGCTTTCCTGGTTTTAGTGTAGTCAAGTTGAGGTTTGTATGCAATCGGCGCCATATCATATTGTGCTCCCAATGTGCCGCAAGTCACGTGACATGTTTCTTATCCTCTCTTATTCCCTTATCAAGGTCTAAATCTAGGTGGTTGCTACAATTTTTTGGAACTAATATTTTATAGACTATCATAAAGTGAGGTTTACATTTGAAATCCATGCAAAATGTCTTTCATAATTAGAATTAACAATTGAGCAAAGTATCTGGCAAATTTTTCAGATCCAAATCATAGAGAACAGACTGGGTCCAGGCAGAGCTGTGTTAAAGAGCCCAGTAGCTAAGCAGAAAGCTTCCCGTCGCACCAGAGACTACAGAGTTGCCCTGTACAAACAACTCGGGGTTAAGGCTATGATACGGGAGGATGGTAGAATGCAGTGGTTCGGCTGTAAAAGAGAGACTCAAGTAAGTTAAAAAGCGTTGCAACACTAGATGAAGTTTTGCTAAATACATACAGCCTGTTTTTTTTCATTACAATGTTCATGATTGATCTTTTGTTGATTGGAACTTTTACTAACAATATTCACATTCCAAATTCAAATCACTTTTAGTACCTATCGGTTAAGGTCCCAGTGATAAAAAAGTCCTTTTTTAATTTTTTTTCGGCATTTCAGCGTTGTTTCCCTTCAGTACAAGGCACACCGTCCTACGTTCTAGCGGGTCGCAACACTCCGCCGTGCTGCCGACGGAACATGCGACGTACCGTGGCCCATGTGTTGCGAGCGCTGCTGCAAGCCGGCGCTAGGTGCTGGCTTGAAACTACCTCGTTACTTGGCGCTGTTGTTCGGTGAGAATCTCATGAACTCGTAATGCTTTTGACATATTATATAATCATCAACGTTACCATGGAACAAGGAGAGGAATGCCAATACACGAAGAAAACAACGTAGATCAGAAATATGCTTAAAACTAGATGGCGTTGCAAAATGAGCGGGCTATAAGTTGAGTGCAGATCAGAAATATGCCAAAAAACCGTTTTAAACCTGGATCGCACTGCAAAATGAGCGGGCTATACGGCTAGCTACGGCGGGCTAGGTTTAAAACGTTTTTTTGGCATATTTCTGATCTGCACTCAACTTATAGCCTGCTCATTTTGCAACGCCATCTAGTTTTAAGCATATTTCTGATCTACGCTGTTTTCTTGGTGTATTGCCATTCCTCTGCTTGTTCCATGATGTTACTTTGCATTTTATAGCAAACTTCGACTAGCCGTTTTTAGCTGATCGGTTAAGTTAAGGATCCTGTATACCTGGATTCTCTATCTCTCTCTATAACTGAATTTATCATTGAAAAATCTAGCTAAACCAGACCAAGCGGCTGCCTAGCTCGTCACGTCATTTGGTCACATTAAAATATGGTGATAGATATGTATGCCCAACTAAAAAAAAGTTTTCTTTCGATATATATTTCTTGTTTCGGCCCCTTGATCCGACGATCGTACGACAACCGACAACAGCTGGGACCGGCTTAACTTGCCCTCCGAAGCACGGTAGCGCTCAGTTGTAATTACCCTTCCAATGCCCGCAGCGGATGTTGCTTAACTTTAACGATTGGTTGGTAACAGCTAGTAGCTTCGCTAAGAGCACTACGCCATGCTTCGCTAGTCTCATTTCCTCAATTATTTACTAATTGTACAGTAATTAAAATTTAAATGTCTATTTAATTCCAGCAACGACTTCCTTCCTTGGGCCGAGTATGCCGAAATTGGCATCCATGCAGCGGACGTATCGCGAGTGTCTTGGCTAACACGTGGAGGCGCAGATTCCGACGGCTATATATGGGAGCGAGCAACCAAAGGGCATTACTACAGGGTTGCATATTCAGCCACGAACCGGGCCTATGTTCTGATACTACCCTTCACTGCGAAGAATGGGACCATGTGGCCGGCAGACTGGGTGTTGGCGCATCAGAAGGAGTTCCCAGAAAGGCATCTGCATCCATTGGCTCAGGTGGGAGGGAGGATTGTTTTGATGTTTTTGACTGGTACACATATCCCTACCAAAGTATCCACTGGTAGATAAGTGGGCAAAAATCCACTTATCTCAATTCTAAGTTCACTCCTACTTAAAAAGTAAATTAAAAGCAAGTACTTTATGCTTCTGAAGTACCAGGGTAGCATCAATTAAAAAGAGGTTTTAACCGACTACAAAATAATATCCTCATGAAAAAGACGTTTAACCAGCTTCAATAGCACTAATTTCATACTGAGAGCATGAAATCAAATCAATCAAGTCGAAAGTGTTTTATTGCAAATAGGCTATTCATAGCACTTTTACAAGTCAAATGAGATAGGTACTCAAAATACTTAAATTAAATTATTATAAATATTGAGCATATAAAATAACAAAGTGTGTAATGTCAATAATTCACAGATCAGAATGCAGCTAAACCTGAATGGCGCTGCAAAATGAGCGGGATATACGGGTAGCTACGGCGAGCTAGGTTTAAAACGGTTTTTGGCATATTTCTGATCTGCGCTCAACTTATAGCCCGCTCATTTTGCAACGCCATCTAGTTTTAGGCATATTTATGATCTACGCTGTTTTCTTGGTGTATTGGCGTTTCTCTCCTCCTTGTTCCATGCCGACACTAACTATTATCTCCTTCTTTAGTTTGATGTGCATTATAATATACCGTCGTTACCTATACATTATATATTATACCCCCTTACTAATTAATGTAATAAACACTGCATAACAGTGGAATAACTACTAAAAGTTTTCTCTTGCTTTATCTTTGTCTATTTCCAAATCGAGAGAAATAAAACAAATAACTACCACACTACAAGTTTTTTATTAGTAAGGGTAATAAATAATATTGAGTTATCTTTCCGCGTGGTCCCGGTTTGCGAATAGGACCACCCTATCTCTTCCCATGGGTGCCATAAGAGCCAGCTAAGGAAATATTCAGGGAATGGGCAGCACATTTTCCTCGGTATATTAAAATCTGCGATCACCAAGCCGTCTGCCAAGCGTGGTGATTATGGCACATCCCCCTATGATAAGCGTCCAAAGTGGCGTTTTACGGGGGAGGCCTGTGTTCAGCAGTGGACGTTTTCCGGCTCTTGATGTGATGCGATGTCTTTCAGATCCAGTTCGCGGGTAAACAAGCACCGGCGCCCAACGATGCTCGCGCGTTCCTCGACCTCAAGCTCGGCGCGTTTGCTGTCGAGAGATGCGACAAAATTGGACCGAAATTGCTTTACCCGTAATATGTATTACTGCACTTACATTCGCGCGGCAAATTCAAATTTTCTTGCGTTCTTTTACCAATAATAGCTTAATTACTCAACGTGATTACATGAAAACTAATTTTGCGCAAATAAATATAATGTATCAATAAATTACAATTAAAAGTATTAAACAATTTTCTTCTTAGTTTTTCAGTCTATTGCCGTTTGTCGCTAAACCAATGTTAAGTAGGTGATACTTTTAATTGTAATTTATTGATACATTATATTTATTTGCGCAAAATTAGTTTTCATGTAATCACGTTGAGTAATTAAGCTATTATTGGCAAAAGAACGCAAAAAAAAATTGAATTTGCCGCGGTAGTGTAACGTTCCACCTTAATTGATCTAAACCAGACTCCCCAGCATGCGCACCGCGAGAAAACTTATCGTTGTTGTTAGAGTGAGACACACTTAGGCGCCGCCATAGCCTTGTTACGGTCTCTCACGAGATAGTGTCGAGAAAATTTTGTCGTGGTGCGCATGCTAGGCGGGCTGGCCTGTGCTGCTAGCATGAGGTATAAATAATATCTTCTCTCGAGAAAGCGTTTGACCGATGAACGATCACGGGGATCACCTCATGAACCTTTTGTTGCATTTTCATTGTTCAAACGTTTTTTTCGTGAGAAAGATATGTAGACTTTTATAGCTCATGCTGGCGCACTCCGCGCTTTAATGCATCGGACCGGCCTGTCTTATCGGGTCGGTCGTAAAGCGTCAGAAGAGCAGCGCTATAGCGATAGAAAGAGGCAGCTGTTTAGGGTAGGTTAGCTAGCGCTGTGCGAGCTGAACTACACTTTATTTCATTGTAGAAAGAGTCGCTATTTATTTAAGTGACTTCGCGGAGTGAACCTTCTTTAAGTATTCTGTGGCTAAAGAGACAATGCTCTATGAAGCCGATATCTGATTTATTATCAGATGTGCATTTATGTACCACCTCCAGCGAAGCTGAGTGTTTGTCAAGCAACTATTCTAATGACTGCAACATTTGTGATTAGTTGCAATTCATTTGATTAGCAGTTACGATACAGCGTTTATTATGAATCTATTAAGTATATCATTTTTATTTTACTACTACAATATTGTTTATTAACGGGATATTTACCATGTATATTATTTGTTTTGAGTTGCCGATATTTCGATGCTGTTGCAAGCACCATGATCACGGACGGACTGAAGAACTTGCGGGTGGATGATAATAAGTTATGGGCAACCGTAACGGTCTACCCTCCTTCGTACACGTTTATTACGAGTCGCACCAGTACCACTGTCCTTATTCTCACTATACACTCGATCTCGACACACAACACTCACAGTATCACTTTTTGCGCTTGGAACGGAAACATTTCGGCGTTTACATAAACGTACCACTGGATTCCAGATACTTGACAGTTTAAACCCGTCCTCACGATTGAAATTTTTAAACTTTGTAATTTCAATCGCTTCCCTAACCATTCTCGGTATGTAGTGGCGTTCTGTCGAAAGTATCTGAGGGTTATGCAACTCTATCCAATGATTCGTGCCCGATTCCAAAAGATGTTGAGCAATGGCTGATTTCTGTGAGTCATTGTTTTTGACAGCCCTTATATGCTCCTTTATTCGGCATGACACTGTGCGCTTGGTTTGACCAATGTACGAACTGCCACAACTAGACCGAGACCGACCGTAGACCGTTACGGTTGCCCATAACTTATTATCATCCACCCGCAAGTTCTTCAGTCCGTCCGTGATCATGGTGCTTGCAACAGCATCGAAATATCGGCAACTCAAAACAAATAATATACATGGTAAATATCCCGTTAATAAACAATATTGTAGTAGTGTTAGTGACCATGATAGTTTAAAATCTTATATTTTTATTTTAACCTGTAGATACACTTTACGGGCCTAAGCGTTAGTTAAATTTAATCAATGCCTGTCAACTTTACGCTGACGTGAAATGTCGCAAGGGAAAATGAGACGTGGCATTATAAGCATTGATTATATTTAACTAGAGTTTAGTGAGGCCCTCAGATGTCATATCATTGTATGTTTTATATTGTTACTACGTGTTGTTATTTTTAGTATGTAGAGATTTTTTTATCCGTAAGATCTTTATATTATGCATTTTGAAGCAACATTTTTAAATTTAAATCTAAATGTATCGAACAAGTTCAATGTAATCTAGTCACATTAAAATCAAATAATTAGATTTTACGAAACTCATTTTTTTCCTTTTTTTATTGTATTAGTGGAATATTAAAGTAGGTAGTAATTTAGATAGTTTAGATCTAGTATTGTTATAGATCTCAACACAACTATTCTAGTCTTATTGCAACTTTAAACTTTGCCAGAAGAGCACTCGGGTGATAATTTTCCACCCTAAGGCCACCACACGAGTTGAGTATCCAGTATTTATAAATCAATAAAAAAAAAACAACTACTAAATAACGTCTTGAATACTTTTTACAAGCTTTTGTTATAAATAACTATGTGTGGACCACAGAGCATTGAAAATATGATATGATTTATGATATATTGTATTTATGATATGAAGCGTATTTTTTTTTCTTGCTCTGTGGTGTGGACATTTCACACAGCGCCATCTAGCTCCAAACTAAGCATAGCTTGTACTATGGGAACCAAATAACTGATAGAATACTTGTATACTTTTTGTTTGTAAATACATACATAGAATACATTATAACACCCAGACACAGAACAAACACCTATGTTCATTATACAAATGTTTGTCCCAGGTGAGAATCGAACCCAAAACCTACAGTTCAGAAGGCAGGGCCACTACCAACTGAGCTATCAGGCCAGTTTTCCAGTGTCAGCTATATTTCACGACGACTTTGTTTATCACTGTTTTAAACTTTCACGGCTGTTCACTACATTTTTAATAGTACGTACTTACGGGATCTTTACCGTGATAAGAATCATTACCGAGTTCCCGATACTACTTATTTTTTTTTTTTTTTTTTTTTTTTTTTTTTTACCTTAGACAACATTACAATACACACCGGCCGAGAGGAAAAGAGATCAATTTCCGCTGAGACATTTTGGCCAGTAAGAGCACATATCGGCACGGCCTTTTTCATGAATTTTGGAATGTTAAACTCTACGACTCGTGTGCAAATGACCAAGTTTCTATTTGTAGTTAATTCTACTGTCAAATGCACAATGTTTTCAAAAGTAGCTCAAAACTCTCTTATATTTGTAAATTTAAATGTTGCACATGAAATCATAGAGACCATTTGAGGGTCGATTCTGAGCAAAATGTCGCGTACGTATCGAATAGCGAATACCCTTTTCTCGAGATTTGACTACATTTTGTGATGTTAACTTTCCGAGAAACGGTCCCTTGGTGGGTAGCTAAATTAAGAACAATAGACATGAAATGTACTAAGGTGGGACGTTTCACTAGCGCGGCAAATTCAAATTTTCTTGCGTTCTTTTGCCAATAATAGCTTAATTACTCAAATTGATTACATGAAAAATAATTTTGCGCAAATAAATAGAATGTATCAACAAATTACGATTACAAGTATCTCCTAGATATTATTGGTTTAGCGACAAATGGCAACAAACAATTTTCTTCTTAGTTTTTCAGTCTATTGCCATTTATCGCTAAACCAATGTTAAGTAGGTAATACTTTTAATTATAATTTATTGATACATTCTATTTATTTGCGCAAAATTAGTTTTGATGTAATCACGTTGAGTAATTAAGCTATTATTGACAAAAGAACGCAAGAAAATTTGAATTTGCCGCGCTAGTGTAATGTTCCACCTTAAAAAGTAATCGCGCTCACAATATGTATCGAATACGCCCTAAAAATTACAGATTGTTCTCGAGATTTGACTTCATATGATGTTAATTTTCCGAGATATGGTTCCATACTAATTAAGAACAATAGACATGAAAATGTAAACCTACTTATTTCGTGACTGTAATCTATTGCTAGGAGTTACCAAAGTTATGTTTTATCTCCAAAAACTATTAACATTAGCCATAAAAAAAAAGGAAAAGAAAATTGTAATTTTTTTATTTAAGTTGCTGGAAGAGTTGAATGGACACCAAAGGATAAAAATTTTTGATTATTTCTGAAATACAATAAACACAAAATAACAAATCGATATGCGTTTTATTGCTATATTACATCTAGTATACATTAAATATATAAATTACACAATATGATAGTTAAAATTACTCTAAAACAAAATTAAAAAAAAACTTAGTCGTCTTCAAACTTTTCGTCTACCACTCCAGTTTGATAAGGCGGGTCACGGACCAAGCTGAGTAATTTGTCTAGCTTCATAATCTGAAAGAAACAAGTAGGTAAGTTTAATTAATAAATAAAACTAATATGAAGTACTTATAGGTACAAAAATACCCTTCTGACTTCGTTGCAGTGGTTCCACTGCAGCTTAGTACTTATGCACTTCATTAAGTATAATTTGGGAATACTTGTAATATTTGTGACATGTTGGGTCATCATCATTCATCATTGACAGCCTGAAGACGTCCACTGCTGAACATAGGCCTCCCCCAGAGCACGCCACCTTGAGCGGCTGCTCGCCTCCTGCATCCATCGGCTCCCCGCGGCTTTCACCAGGTCGTCGGTCCACCGAGTGGGGGGCCGGCCTACGCTGCGTCTTCCGGTTCGTGGTCGCCACTCGAGAACCTTTCTTCCCCATCGGTTGTCAGTTCTACGAGCGATGTGGCCTGCCCATTGCCACTTCAACTTACTAACTCTAAGAGCTATATCGGATATGTTGGGTACTGGTAAATTAAATCCTTTTATCCTTCAGTGAGGTTCCAGCAGTAGTGGACTCGTGTAAGATCATACCCATTGTAATTAAGTTTAGTATGTATAATGGTTATAGGTAATGGTTTTTTTATTAATCTTTACGTAGTTGTGAGTAAATAAGTACTTATCTTCTAGGTAAGCATAGTACCATCGTAGACCGCGTCGTCACTTCCCATCAGGTGAGATTGCGGTCAAATACGGGCCTATTTAGTTATTAAAATAAAAAGAACAGTTTGTATCACGAATATATATCCCATAAAATCGAATGGGAAATTTAACCCAATATTGGGGTTGCTCCTGTCTGCCCCCACGTGAGGTCAAACAAGAATAAAAATTCTTAATTGTCTACGTCGAGTAAACTTAGATGTAAAAATCTGACGGCGTCTCCAGAAACCAGCACCGAGATTTTCTTCCCATTCACCACCAGTGGTGGAAGACTGGGGATGTTTGGGTGCAAGCCGTCACCACTAATGACAAATACATTGTTCCCATTCGTCGCCAGGTGACAGCCAATGGTGACAACTGGGAAAGAGTTATTGAACTACTGCTACTATAGAGTATTAACCTTTGGACTCCCATGGTCGTGATATCGTGTCATCCGGTGCAGAAGGCCGATTTTCAATGAATTAACAGTTCGGTGCTTTGTAACCGGACTATTGCCAGTTGCCAGTATAAGTTTCACTAGTTCTGTCAATTGGACTAACAAAACAACTGAACTATTGACACTAGAGGGTTTATTTTTGAGAGCGCTAATTATTTTTATTAGATAAAACGTTTATCAGATAGGTACCTATACCTACGATTTCCGATAAACTATTTGGTACAAGATAACTACTACAGCCAACCCACTTCTCATAAATTCTTGTTTGCAAAAGATTTAGGTAACCTACCTAATATTGCTTCGAGTTTTTTATGTGATGTTTTCGCATAATATTAAATACCAGTTATTTATTGCACTTGAGCATCAATGACATTATATATGTAGGTAGGTAGGTCTATTTGTAGGTGCTTGGGAGTTCATAGGTGAATTCGTTCTTAACTTGGAACAGTTTGAGGTAGATATTATAGCGGCATTTTAAAGATATTTTTGGTTAGTATGTACATTATGTTTCTAACCATACCTGTAGCGTCCTTTGATCGATTCCCACGGCCTTCTTTGGGGGCTTACACATTACCCGCAAATTAGGTGACAATTTCAATACGTGGCATGTCCCTCTGTAAATTATTAAATAGAAAGATTATTATACTTTACGATAACATAAAAAAGCTATGGGTCAAGATAAAAATTGTGTAAAAAAGAAGGATTTCCAATGCCCCCAGAGAGATTTGAACTCTCGACCCCTGGTTTACAAGACCAGTGCTCTAACCCCTGAGCTATGGAGGCGATGAGTGCTGCTTCGAAATTACGATATTCACCATAAGTCATACTCCAGCGAAGAAGTAATGGGAAAATAAAATAATAAAAATATTTTATGATTAATGCACAAGTGTTCTTGAAAATATAACGTAAATAAACATTGAATAAGATACACGACTACTGTCTTACGACAACAGCCGTTAAGCACTCAGTTATAATTAAGTAAGCACTTTTTGTAGTGGTCACCCATCCAAGTAGTGACCGCAGCAATAAACGTTGCTCTTTAGCGATCGATCGAACTTCGCTATGAGCGCTACAAACTATGCTTTCTTGCTAAAATTAGGTAACTACATACACACAGGTTGTCTGGAAGAGATCGCTGTCCATGAAACCACCCATTGTTACACTAGTTCGTAACATTTATTTTGTACTTGCATATAGGTATATTTCATTAGTGAGGCAATGAAGAGTTATCTATGTATAGATCTACTAATATCTACAATTTCATAGTTTAAAAAAAGTATTTTTGTATGCATTTTGCTTCACGAAGTTGCGGCTGAGGCGTCATCCATTTCCATTCTAAAAGGATAAGTGCGAACTTAGCTGTCAAACTTTGGCGCAGACGGGCGTAAGTATGTCGTCCAATGTCCATGGGTAAAATCATGGACGTATCTCCGGTAAAACGTAGCTGTACTGTTTGACTCACTTGGTATCTCCGCAGACAATGACAGGCAGCTTCATGTTGAAGTCGATCCTGGTGAGCTTCTTCGTCTTCTTGGAGACGATGGCTTGCACGCAGATCGGACGGTACTTGTTCACGTTGAGGTCGTATACGTACACCTAAGATGGAGAATATTTAAAGACACACGGATCACTTAGGCCCGATTTCACCAAACTAGAATAAATTTTATTTCAGGTATAACTTTCCGAGAATAACCGAGTTACGCGAATATAGCCCTTATATCACCAACTTTGTGAAGGAATAAGACTTATTCCTTGGATACAATCAAAATGGCGTCTTTTTTGTGTAATTTCATTTGTCAATTAGCTGTATCCAGGAGTAAGGAATAGCCGTATACTTGGCATAAACGTTGGTGAAATCGGGCCTTAGTCACGGTAGCTTAAATAAAGCATGTCCGGCGGGGTCATTACGTAAAATTTGCAACAGCAATGCATATTTCTCCAGGATATAAACGTATGAAGTAGCTTAGTAGTACGTATTTATTTATTTATTTATTTATTTATTGAACACCAACATAACAAACACCAATTCATGCTTGAGAATTAAATTAATAATAATATGGCTAAGTGTCGATATAATTAAAGGTGAAGACAGCTTGCGAACTTTCTATTAGAAAGAATTCTTTGATGTGAGCGAGTACAAAATTATAGGAAGACAACATAAAATTAATTTCATTGAATTTTACGATAGAAATAGGTGATAGTTATAGGCAATATTAATAAAAAGTCTAAAATGTGCATGTATTAAGATGAATTACGTTAAAACTATACCTATGTAACTACCCTCGATTATGACTTAATGAGAACTTGTGAATTATCAACATTTTGAACTAAAAGTTTAAAAAAGCGTTCTTTAGCCTGTAAAACGTATTAATTATTTAAGATAGTTATAGCTTAGATTTTTAGCGCTGGGTTGTACGTGATAACAATTATGTAATATTATTAAATAAAGAATTTTTGAAATGAAATGAAATGAATGCAACAGCAATAGCAAAGCAACAGCAGTAGCGACGCATACATGCTCGACACCACTAATGATGTATGACAGCAATCATCGCGCAATTTACGCCTGTTGCAAACCTGTTGCGAGTTAGGTAATACGCCCGCCGGCCTACCCCTTTAAGAATAGCTAACGTCGTATAAGTAAGTACTTAAATAGGTAATGTAAGGTCTGGTTAGTAACTAGTTTGGTATAAGGTACCTTTCCATCAGCAGTGCAGGCTGCGAATACAGTGCTGGAGTACGGAGCCCACTTCACGTCGCCCACTGGAGAGCCCAGCTCGAACATGAACAGAGGTTCACTGAAAATAATGGTAAAAAGTTAAAGTTTTAGAGGGTGAAAACCGCTGGCGCCGAAAACGCTAAAATGTAGGTAAATTCAGTCATGGGTTCTATTGTCTCTATTATACGTGTGAAGAGCAGAGCGACGGCAATATCATTTTCAAAAACCGAACGGTCTTATGGTCTTACCGACGGACAACTACTAAATTCTGACTGCTTTTAAAAACAACTGCAGACAGGACAGAGGACGGCGTGTCCGGCACGGCAGCGCTCAGTTGTATGTCTAAACCACTTTTATACGTTCATCCATCCAAACGACGAGGTCACCACCACACACCTAACTATAACTATTAGTACCTGTACTATTATTTATTCTGTGACTCTGGCAAACGCTGCTCATTTTTTCGGTCGGAAAAATAACTCAGGATTTTTCAATTAAAAAAATCTTTTTATTTAGCCGGACAGATGCAGGACTGCAGACAGGAAGTCACAATATATAGGTAACAATAGTAGGTATAGGTACCTACATTATGAAACAAGGTGTGCTAGGTTGATTACTGCACTCGAGGTTGTATTATGCAAATTAAATAAGAAACCAAATAGAATCTGTGACTTACTCCCGTCCATCTTCCCATATCTTCACTCTCCAATCACCAGAGCAGGACGCGTAGATACTATTATTGTAGAAGTTGTAACTGATCCTGTAGACCGGCATGTGGTGACCCTGGACGGAGCTCACGTAGTTTCGGTTGTATTTGAGAGAACATGTGTGGATCATGCCATCTTCTGTGCCCACCATGAAGATGTCCTGCTTCTCTGGGTGGAAGCAAATGCAGCTGCCGCAACCTGTTAAAGTTGCAACTTAAACATTAAAGTAGATAGGTACCTACTTACTCATTCCTTATAGGCATATCTATATAGTGATAACGGATATTCATTAAATTCTTCTAGGGTTAGAATGAGTAAGAAAACAATAGATTGTCATTTTAAAACAGCTCATAGAGTAATTTGTTCTTTGACGACGTGTATTTTTGAAAGAGCGATGTGGCCTGCCCATTGCCATTTCAGCTTGCTAATTCTTTTTTTTTTTTTTATGCGATTGAATGACGTGACGAGCTAGTCGTTCACCTGGTGTTAAGCGACACGGCTGCCCATAACAGTTGCAGTGTAACTCGGAAATTTAAAACAATAAAGTTTCGTGTGACACTGCACTGCGCACGTCATCCTGAGACATCACACAGTCAAGTAATCACTAAAGATTACTAGACTGAGTGATCAGATCATAAAGTCTCATTTGCCCAGTAATTTCACTAGCTACAATGCCCTTCAAACCGGAACACAGTAGTGCTTGCACATTCTAAGAGCTATATCGGTCACTTCAGTTCTCCTGCGTATCCCCTCATTTCAGATCCTATCTATAGGTATACATATATCCGGACCTAACTACCTAAGTACCTACCATACGAAGATCTTACAGAAATTCATCCTAAAACCTTTGTCCCTACGAAACACTCATAAAACATTACGACCCTAATACAGTCTCAAGCATACGACTAATTTAGAAAGTAATCTCTTGTTAGCTCAGTGACCTGAAACATATGAACCCGAAGGCAGAATCCGGGACAAGCATCAGCAAAATTGAATTTTGTATGTTTTTATTCTTATGTGCAGTTGACATAAGCTGCTTCGGAACTGCTAATCAAACTGCAATGTTGCAGCTGGCGTGTAGTTCAAATGGAGCCCGACTGTCTCGGCCCTATATATAAACATGTCTCTAAAAATACCGTTGTTCAACTTGCTGACGTTATACTGTTTATTAGGTCCATGACTGTAACATCCTTATTAATAAACGCGTTGGTTACACCATCTTTTCTCTTACCAGATATAATGTTAACGTCACACTGGGGCCAATTTTAAAGGCTTTAGTTGACAGATCTAAAACTCCTAAAACTGTTGCTGTCCTTGTCTAATAGACGGTAATGTAAGAGACGGGTATATTTTTAGTAAGTTAAAGACTGTCAACTAAAGCCTTCAAAATTGGGCCTAGTGTACTTCTAAAATTTGAAAAACCGTAGTTACACCTACACCATCTTTTTTATGTCTTTTTCGATGAAAGCGATCGAAAAAGACTTCAACTTCAAGAAAGAAGTTGAAGTAGAAGTCTTTTTCGATCGCTTTCAATAGTCAAATGTCAAAAAAGAACAAAAGCTGAAGTACATACTACGCGTTTATTAATAAGGCCGTAAAGGTATTAGGAGACGAGAGAACACTTTGAACCAACCAACAAAAGGTTTGTTTAGTTGACAAGGTTCCAACATGGTTTGTCAGAATCAGTAGGTATCTTATCCTGACTTGTGTGACCTTCACATAGGTAGTTGACCTGTCTACCTACAGCCACTTTAGCCAAGGAATAAGGTCTTACGTTCATCTCCATACAATAAACGGCCATTCTCATGCTCACAGCGGATAAAACTGCCAAGTCAAGTGCGAATGCGGGTGATTCCCGGCTAACTAGCTCGAGAGCCTATTATTCAGTTAATAGAACGTAGTGCGAAAATACAACGACCGAATTGGGAACTTCACGGTTATTGTTAAGGGACAAATAATTCAAGCTTCGCTATTCAGGAAAAAGGGCATGTTTTTATAAAGAAATATTATAAGCCCTACTCTTGACATGCATGCATGGTCCCATAAGAAGTGGTTATTGGTGGCGTGTCAGATGTGGGGGCTTGACTGGCCTATTAGCACAGTTGCTAGTAGAGCTACTACCAACTGAGCTAACAGGCCTTTTGAACTTGAGGTTGTGGGTTCGATTCCCATCCAGGACAAACATTTGTGTGATGAACATCGGTGTTTGTTCTGTATCTGGGCGTTATATTGTATTCTATGTATGTATTTACAAACAAAAAAGTATCTAAGTAATTACAATCAGTTATCTGATTTCCATTGTACAATCTATGCTTAGTTTGGGGCTAGATAGCGCTGTGGAAATGTCCACACATTTTATTTTATTTACTGATGGTTGCGGCCTGCATGTTTCTCGGTATTACTGCCATATGCCAAAGAACTATATAACACAACTAGCTTCTGCCCGCGGCTTCGCCCGCGTGGACTATCCCTCAGAAACAGTTTATTTTTCAGGATAAAATTAGCTTAAGCTTCCTATTTTCGGAGCCGTGTATAAAGCGTCTAAATAAAGAGGTTACCTATCCATCATTTTAATCTTTTCGAAGTGGCCTCATGCAGTGACCTCTCATGGTGACATTGTAGCCATTGTCTGTGGCCATTGTGTTGTACCTCTTGAGGTAGGAAGGAAATAAGCTTTTTTTAGATTACTGGTAATAACTTTATTTAATGTTTTATGTATACTTTGACATTAACACGGAGAAAATGTTCAAATGCCCGTGATAATCTACAGACCGTTCACCGTAACATGTCCCCTGATGTATTTATATTATTTTAAAATATGCAAGTATTATCGTAAATGTAAAGTAATATGTAAGCATTATCTAAACTTGTATGTACCCACTACAGATTAAGGGGGAACGTTTCCTCAGCGCGGCAAATTCAAATTTTCTTGCGTTCTTTTGCCAATAATACCTTAATTACTCAATGTGATTACATGAAAACTAATTTTGCGCAAATAAATTTAATATATATCAATAAATTACAATTAAAAGTATCAAGTAAAACTTCTGCAAAAAGTGTCCACCCGTCTGACCCGTCCGTCCGACTGTAGCATGCAAGCTACAGTGTACACAATAGTTTACCTACACTTTCAAGCTACAGTCTGATGGTTGGACACATCTTGCAGAGGTTTTCCTGCAGGTGGAAATCCAGCCTTACAATATCTCCAGTGACAAATGTTACACTTACTATTGACATGGAGCATGGTCCCATCAGGTCCCGGAATCGGTGGTACGTCAGATGTGAGTGTGATGATGGTGGTGGCCTGCAGGTCTCCCGGCATCACCGCCCATTGCACGACGCGGCCGTCGCCGGAGATTGAAAAGAAGGACGCTTCGCCATCGATCAGACGTGGGCCCCAGCGGACCTGAGTAAATAAGAACCTAGTTAGCTACAAAAGCTATTAAAACATGGGCGTTAAAAATTTTAGGTGTAAGTAGGTATAATAAACTATTTTCAACAACATGCTGTTGTTTAATGATTGCGTTAGTTCCTTTTAAAAAGTGGCTATTAGGTAGGTACCCCTGGCAAATGAATACAACACCACTGATTCACTTTCAGTTTCTCGATACTTACTTAGGTAGGTATAACCCATTTAAAATTGTAACCTCTCATGCAAAAGGATCAGAAACTTGGCTGGCGGTAGCTCGCTAGATCAATCCGAGTTTGATCATCAAGATTCAGAATATTTGGGAGTTACGCTTCATGTTGCCAAACGCCACTACTTTACATGGTAAGTATCTAGAGCAAATTTTTTTACTTTCTGAACTTTTAGGTACCTAGTCGTATCTATACGCAACAGTTATTACTGCATGCAGTTTGTACTTTGTATTTAGAAGAGTGACATATTATCTTTCAGCACTAAGCTGAGGCAAACAACTCTCTATTTACGCGTTTTAAATCCATCCGCCTACCCTTATCCATCCAATGCATATAAATAACGTCAAGCAATCCGAAAGTGAATCAATCATCGATTTACAAATCATAGATCTAGATTAGATTGGTATTTTGGTCTGAGTGTTACAAAGCTTGGTTTTCTTATTTCAATTTATATTTCAAAGTGGAGCATTTAGACTAGAGACTTGACTTCAAAATATGGACTATTAGGTCAATAATTAATCAGGCTGTATTTCCGTAGGACCATTATTGCCATGTTTCACGTTGTTCCACGTGATATCGTCATAGGAAATCGGAAGCTTTCATCTCTTTCAGACATCGGAAGGCTGACAAGGACGCCAATAAATCGGCTTCAGGCTATACATGTCGAAAACGTACCTCCCAAACAATGTTGCTGTGTTTATCCCTCACAGAGTCCGATTTGTATTGATATGATGCCTCCAGGGAAAGCTGAGCGTTGTACACGCATACGTTCCCGTCGTAGAGGCCTGTGTCAAAGTAAACCTATATTCAGTTCCTAGACCTAACATTATTTTATACAGACGGCACATTCCAACTGGCTAAGTCGTACACTGCGGGTAAGCCGGCCAGCATACTCTCACTCACATGAAGTTAGGCAATTAAAGCGACTACACGTGCTTTGCGTTAAAAAATTGTGTATCTGAAATGCCATCGTGGGTAGAGGGGAATAAACAATAAGGTCGAGAGTTTTTGGCGGGAACGTGAAAAAGTTCACGTCGTTGCATTGTATTATTTCACAAAACTTATGCTTTTTCTAGTGTTAATGTTTAAAATTAGTGGCATTTTACGCATTAAGTGCTGAATTACGAGCATGAGTGTGGGCAAGTGATATAATGTAGTGAAACGTGGTTTTTCGTGTTGCTTCCAAAACTCCATAGAAGCCTCTAGTAAAGTTGCCACTACTTTACTGGGGCATGACTTACACTGGACTATGACTACCTGACTTAGACTGGACTATGACTACCCTGACTGACTGTGACTAAGACTTGACTTTACATGAAATATTTCATAATACGATGAAAAACTACAATACTTGACACTGGCTAAATACACTATGTGTGGAGCCAAAATATAAAAAAAAAAAATAAAAAAAATAAGGTCAGATTTCAAAACAAAGACACCTGAGTAAGTAAATAAAATTATTCAAATTTAGTTTGCATCAAAATAAACTAAGTACTTATAGGACTGTGGAAATTCTTACATTACCTACCAATTTTATTCAAAACTTTCTTACCAACACAAATCAAATAGGGCACTTCTTTGTAGACGTCTAGTGCGATGATCGGTGATTCAGTCATCACCGAGTACTCTGGATAAGCTGGGTTCTTGATGCTGTACATGCACAGGCATCCATTCTTCTGTTGACTTGTAAAATCCACTGTGTGAAAGAAAAATATAAATACTTTGGTGTACCTATCTACTTATTTTTTTTTTCCTATTTTGCCTTTTCCTATTTGTTATTGGGGTCGGCTCCCAATCTAACCTGTAGAGGCAAGCCACCAGAATTACACGAGCGACTGCGATCTGACCTCGCAACCCATAAGGAACCAGTAACAGGGATTTTTCGACCAGCTGGGTTAGCATGGACGGTAGACAAAATTGTCTTTCCCCGTTTTACGTCACTTTCTTCATACTTGCTTGGAGTAAAACAGGGGAAATACAGTTTTGTCTACCGGCCGTGCTAACCCTACCGGTGTCAGATTTTATCAGGCGTCTGACTACCCGTAACGATTGCCATAGATGTTCTTATGACAACCGGGACCGACGGCTTAACGTGCTCTCCGAGGCACGGAGCGATGGCATCACAAACTGAACATAACTTACTGGTAAGTCATTGGTGCAGGGCCGAGGATTGAACCCGGTGCCGTAAGATTGCGAAGCGCACATGCTACCGCTCGGCCACCATCGCTCTATACCTACTTATTTATTTATTTATTATTATTTATACATATATTCTTCACTCAGTTATTATTTTTTCTCAGGGTTATGTTTTTTTTTACAATATTGCTATAAAATACATATATTATTATTATTATGCAATCATAAGCGGAAAGATTTATTTGTAAAATAGGCTGAGTGAGGCCTACCCCAAGACACCTTAAAAAGAGGTTCTGTTAGCTAAAGGAATTATTGCAATTGTAATGAATTCCACCTGAACGAACAGTAGGTAAGTTAGTAGGTAATTGTACCTCTGCTCTGTGTAGCCTCACAAAACTAGGTCAGCATTCCCTAAAGGCCAATAACCATATCCTGTAACCTCTTCTTTAATCCGGCCAAGGCTGAGCTCCCTACAATGCCATCAAAGATGTTACACGAGCGATCCTTTCAACTAGCTATTGTCACGTAATCTAGGTGAATACCAATCTATTCGGCACTGTTAACTGACATACTATCTACATCGAATCGTTCTTGAGACTGCTTGCAGTAAAACTGTCGTAAAATATTTGTGATGCCCATCTTTTGTTACCTGCTTAACCTTACGGCTATCATTCACATGTGAATGTGACGTGCCAACTTTCATATATCACAAGGTGATATTATGGTATATTTCACGTTATGAATATACCATATTGTGCAAGTACCTATGGTAGAGTTTGTGTGGTATTCAAACTATGTTTTGCTTGTCTTCTATTAATTAAACTTTTAATGAGGCCATGAAATTCTCGCACACTATGGTTTGCATGTTTGTACCACATGGTCAAGTTGTAAGAATAGGACTACCCCATCTATTCCCGCAGGTGCCGTAAGGCTAACGGAATCAGCAGTAGCATTCTCCTCGGCCTGTATATTCTAATTACCTACCAAGACGCTTTTCAAGTGGTGATTATGGCAACCGTAATGGAGGAGACTTATGTTCAGCATTGACGAGTGACCGATGTAAGAATAGGACTATTCCCGCGGGTGCCGTAAGGCTAACGGAGTCGGCAGTCGCATTCTCCTCGGTCTGTATATTCTAATTACCTACCAAGACGCTTTTCAAGTGGTAATTATGGCAACAGTAATGGAGGAGACTTATGTTCAGCATTGGCCAGTGACCGATGTAAGAATAGGACTATTCCCGCGGGTGCCGTAAGGCTAACGGAGTCGGCAGTCACATTCTCCTCGGCCTGTATATTCTAATTACCTACCAAGACGCTTTTCAAGTGGTAATTATGGCAACAGTAATGGAGGAGACTTATGTTCAGCATTGGCCAGTGACCGATGTAAGAATAGGACTATTCCCGCGGGTGCCGTAAGGCTAACGGAGTCGGCAGTAGCATTCTCCTCGGCGTGTATATTCTAATTACCTACCAAGACGCTTTTCAAGTGGTGATTATGGCAACCGTAATGGAGGAGACTTATGTTCAGCATTGGCCAGTGACCGATGTAAGAATAGGACTATTCCCGCGGGTGCCGTAAGGCTAACGGAGTCGGCAGTAGCATTCTCCTCGGCCTGTATATTCCAATTACCTACCAAGACGCTTGTCAAGTGGTGATTATGGCAACCGTAATGGGGGAGACCTATGTTCAGCATTGGCCAGTGGCCGATGTAAGAATAGGACTATTCCCGCGGGTGCCGTATGGCTAACGGAATCGGCAGTCGCATTCTCCTCGGCCTGTATATTCCAATTACCTACCAAGACGCACGTCAAGTGGTGATTATGGCAACCGTAATGGGAGATACCTATGTTCAGCAGTGGCCAGTGGTTGTAAAAAGGACGATAATGTGATGTGATTATAATGGGTTGACGCAGCTATAAAATAAAAAGAACGTTAGCCCATTTGTCCTACTGTGCTGGCACTCAGGCCTTTCACAGAGAGAGTAATCATAATTATAATCACCACTTCGGCCAAGTATAGATTGGTGGATGGCACAGCTATAAAATATCCTTCAGTTCCTATCATAATACTACCTATAGTACACCTAGTATGCATAAGTAAGTTATAGTACCTATAGTTATCACGTTCCACTGGAAGAAGTGACTCGTACCTTGACTCCTTCACCCTTTCATGATCTATAAGTATCTAGGAACTAATTTGTAGAGTAGATTCTATTATCTTTATTTTGTGGTTATTAATTTATAGTAGTAGGTGAGGTGTGATGAATCCGACGCCGACGGGTCCTGGTTCAAATCCCATTCGACCAATGACTTTTCAATTTATGCTCCAGAGTCAAAAAATCCGAGGATACGATTAATACCTTGCACTCTGCCAGCGTGGTGACTTGGTGAGTTATGGCCTAGACTCTCTGTGAGAGAAGGTCCGTGTCGCATGTAGGGAACGTGACGTTATAATAATGGGCTGATGGTGTTATTATATTGTTCTCACATGACCCATAAGCGACCGCAAACAGGTCTTGATAGTGCGGGTTCCATTGTATGTCGCAGGCGGCGTGGCTCCTCATCGGCTCGTACTGGAACTTCCACAGTGGCAGCAGCGAGCCCATACCTTCGCGGAACTCGTCTGACGGGTCGTCCCAGTAGCGGTAGTCTTGGGCTGAGAACCAGAACTTATAATTTTATTTCTATTTTACCTATCACCAAGGTGGTAGGGCTTTTCTGCAAAGTTCGTCTAGGTAGTTACCACCGTTTTGCCAGTTATTCTGTCGCCAAGCAGTAGTGTGCAAGCACTATTGTGTTCCGGTTTCAAGGGCATTGAAGCTAGTGAAGTTACTGGGCAAATGAGACTTAAGAACTGATCTCACAGTCTAGAAATCTTTTTTAGACTGTGTGATGTTTCGGGATGTCATGCGCAGTGCGCAGTGTCACGTGAAACTTTAATTTAGATTTACGAGTGACACTGCAATCTGTAATGGGCGGCCGTATCGCTTAACACCAGGCGAACGACTAGCTCGTCACGTCATTCCTTTACATAAAAAGAAAACCAACACCAGTAAAAGTCCAGCGCATTTGTCTTCGGCTTAATACGTAAGATCATATCAGTACCATAACTTGACTTCATAAATCAAATCAAATAATCATTTATTGACATAAAAGGGTTTATACATCTTATTGAGTCCAAAGACTCCCGAACAAGTTAGAACACTGTATATCAGGAGCCAAGGCTTCGTTTCTGAAGTTGTTGGAAACTGCGTTTCAGGGCCTACCTTCTTCTCCTATGATAACATCATGTCTACCTATATGTATTTCTGTTTTCTTGTACATACCAATATCATCGTAAATATTCTGGTTGACGAGTCTCTCGAGGATGGACCACGCCTCGCGGATCCTCTGCGCAAGCTGCTCGTCATGGATCTGCTGTGCTGACTTCACGTGCTTGGTTGCTTTCTTCTTTATCTGCACGTTGTATAAAATGGGTAAGAAGAAACACTTACTAGGTGGCAGGACTTTTCTGCAAAGTTCGTCTATGTAGGCACCACCGCTCTGCCGGTTAGGTATACTGCCGCCAAACAGTAGTGTGCAAGCACTACTGTGTTCTGGTTTGAAGGGAATTGTAGCTAGTGAAATTACTGGGCAAATGAGACTTATGAACCGATCTCACAGTCTAGAAGTCTTGTTTAGACTGTGCTGATGTCTCAGGATGACGTGCTCAGTGCGCAGTGTCACGCGAAACTTTAGTTTAGAGTTCCGAGTGACACTGCAATCTGTTATGGGCAGCCGTAACGCTTAACACCAGGTGAATATCTAGCTCGTCACGTCATTCGTTTACATAAAAAAAACTATTTCATATCAGATTACAGAAGACGTTTAACGTTTGCCTAGACTAGTAGGTACAAATATTTATTGGTGTGTTTCAGCGGTTTCAATCCTCCCTAAATCCCTACTGATCCCTACTTCCCTGATCATACTGTTGGTAAACGTGAATGGTAATCGAGCCGTGAGCCACCATTGCTTATTTATCTGTTACTCTTATTTCAATAATAATATCTAACTTACAATATCCCTCAGTAGAGTCTCCCAGCAGGTGGGTCTTAAGATGAATATGGACAAGACCGTTAATAAAATTGTTGGGAACGATAATCTCGAAGTTGTCGACAAATATGTCTACCTAGGACAAACTGTCCAATTAGGTAGATCCAACTTCGACAAAAAGGTGGCACGAAGAATCCAACTCAGCTGGGCAGCGTTCGGGAAGCTTCGTCCAGGAGCACGAACAGGAAGACACAGCGTAGGCCGGCCCCCCACTCGGTGGACCGACGATCTGGTGAAAGCCGCGGGAGCCGATGGATGCAGAAGGCGAGCAGCTGCTCAAGGTGGCGCGCTCTGGGGGAGGCCTATGTTCAGCAGTGGATGTCTTCAGGCTGTTGATGATGACGATGATGATGAATATCCCTACCTAAAAATGAAGTGTCTGTTTTTGAATTATTTATATTCATTTATTTCGTTTTTGTGGCTTTCTGCATGTGTGGTTCTACTGGCACTACCAGTGGCAGCTGTTAATCAGTAATGTTTAAATATCTGTGGAAAAATATCCTTACATACCCTTTTAGGTTTTTCATCTTCTTTCTCCTTCAGCTTCTTGGCATAATCCTCCTGGTAGTAGTCGAATATGACACACTGCAGTGCCGTGTGGCCGTAGTTGGCTCGCGGAGGTGGTACGGTCTGAGTGTCCACTGACTAAATATAACAAAAATAGAGAACGTATATAGCCAACGCTATTCCACTTCTAAATATTATCCAGTTTTGATGATTTTTTACATGTTGTCTAACCAGTAAAAAACTATGGTGCTTAGTTTTAGTGGGGAAAAACCATTCGCGCCCGAAACGCTAAAATGTAGGTAAATTCACTCATGAGCTCTATTGTCTCTATCATACGTGTGGAGAGCAGAGCGACGGCAATAACATTTTCAAATACCAGGACGGTCTTCTTAAAATCTAGGATGTATAACAAAAGGGCCAGTACGCAACACATCAGTACAGAACAGATAAAGTTTCGTATAATAATAGTAATTATTATATGTGTGAAATAACTAACGCACAAATGCCAAAGACTTAAAGGCACGTTATTTCATTCTGAGCCTGCCCTGAATGCCCTGTGGCATTAGCATCGCTTTTATAAATAAGTGAGGCCCTACGTTTTTGTATTGCACAAAATTTTATTCACGTTAATTCATTTAAAACGAATACGTATAATAATATTTAAGCATCATTAGAATTAAAATGAAAATGAAAATGTTTTTAATCTAGCAAAAGATGTACATATTTCAACACATGGATAGGCGTAACATTTAGGTATCTTCTGCTAGATTAGTCAGCACTAGTCAGCAGTGTTGGAATGTGACACATGAATGGCATGAAGGTTGTGGATGAAGGTGTTTTCATGAAGAGCTCCATAACTTGTGGGTACATTGTCTTCATTAATTAAAATTTGTGGATTTATAAAACAAAAAAAAATATTAACACATCTGAGGCGTTATTCTTTAGATCACTGAGATGTGATATCTTTCTAAAAACGCATACCTATATGCTTTAATTAAATTCCCGAACTCACCCTTCTGGGAAAGACATAGGTGAGCGCAGCACGTTCGCAGAAGTTAAACTGATTGGCCAGCTTCCTGACCCTCGGCTTGATATCCAGCACTTCCTGGTCAGCAAACTCCTCTTCTTCTATAAAGAATAGTTAACGCAAAGTTAACTGCACTTTAAACACTGTGGTAAGGTTTAGAAAACCCAGTTCTCGGCTTATCAGCAGAATCGTTTCATTAATTGTAAGTTGGTACAACGGCTCCCCGCGGTACGTAAGACCTAATAATCTGCGCATTTTTTTTGCAAGTATGTATTTGTTCCCTCATGAATTATCACACCGCTAACGCTAAACGGATTTCAATACAATTAGAGTGGAGATACCTTTTAACTGTATTAACATATAAGGCATATTTTTGCAGAAACCGAAGTGCGCAGCTAGTTTTTGTAAAGGCACTTGGGCACTCTTATCACAAGTATGATGTAGATGTAGCTCGCAGCTAGCGTATTGATAGATGATTGGGAAAAAAATTCATGATTTCTGTCCTTAATCCTTACTGAGGGATTGTTACTATTAGGCACTATCTAATAGTATTGAATGTTAGATCAAGGTCGTTTCAACCGTAGTCGTCAAAAAGATAACAAACCTAAGACCAAGAGAAAAACAGATACTTACCGCTTTTTTTCCTCTTTTGCCTTTTCCGATTTATTATTGGGGTCGGCTCCCAATCTAACCTGTAGCAGCAAGCTACCAGTATTACACGAGCGACTGCCATCTGACCTCGCAACCCATAAGGGACCAGTAACAGGGATGGTTAGATCAGGCGACAGATTCTATCAGGCGTCTGACTACTCGTAACGATTGCCATAGATGTTCTTATGACAACCGGGACCGACGGCTTAATGTGCTGTCCGAGGCACGAAGCCATTGTAATAAATAAATGGTATTGAAATCTGCACATAACTTACTAGATAAGTTAATTGCTGCAGGGCCGAGGATCGAACCCGGTGCCGTAAGATTGCGAAGTGCATATGCTACAGCTCGGCCACCATCGCTCCTTATACTTATACAGTTATACTTTCGAAATAGTAGTATTTGGGAGTTGGAATATTTTTGATGATTTATGACTAACTTGTCTCTTCATTTTCGGCCTCTTCCCCTCCTTCACCAGCTTGCACCTCAGCCTCCTCGGCAGTAACTTCAGCCTTTTGCTCGCCTTCAACTGCTTCTACTTCTTCTTTCTTCTCTTCTTCTACAACATCCTCTGTCGAAGATAAGTAGGTAAGTAAGTAAGATTTTTTAAAGATTGGTATAAGTAATAACAATGGTCTCAAATATCACGGTGGTTGTGACTGTGACAAAGAATATAATAGTAGGTACTGTAACGCGAACAGATTCTGATTCAGATTCAGATATTTTATTGCTTCCATAGTGTACATAGGTGGAATAAGTATAAAATTATTGAAGTAGGCTCGTTATGGACCCCGTCGGGCGCAGCAAATTTGGAGAGAGAAGGACGACTTCACAAAAGAGTCAATATGTACTTACAAAGAAAATAATAACATATTAGTTTGACTATAATAAAATTTTACTCGCAATGTTTTAATTGTATTCATTAATTAATTTAATGTCAACGGAGTACATAAATATATATATATATATATAATATATATATATATATATTTTTATATATATATATATATATATATTTATATATATATATATAAACAATTAATACAATTAAACAATTAAACTGATTAATTATCATTCAATGTCATTCTTATCGATTCTAAATACCTAATATGATATAAATTTTTAATGTCAAATGTTGGTACCTACATACTATTCATTATCTTAAATTTTCATTTGTACATAATATTTTATTTTCGTTTAAATACTCATTTACATTATAATAACAAAAATAAGTAGGTAGGTAGTATTATTAATTTTGTCGTTGAAACTTAACGACATTATAAAATTAGTTATACCTTCAGCCTTGCCCTCTTCCGCTGCTGCTGGCTCAGGTTCCGGTTCTTCTTCCTCTTCTTCTTCGGCTGCTGACTTCTTCACCTTTGCTCTCTTAGGCCCAGCGTCGTCGAATCCGACCATACCTGATAAGTTGAAATGGGCTATGAGGACCTAATGGACGAATTTAAGTACCTATGAAGATGTAAGGGTAAAACCAGTATTTGACCAGAATGGAGACATTCAAAGTTGTCATCGGCAGACGCCGATGCGTATGTCCTTAAAAGACTTTAAGGCGTACACATCATCCGCCAACTACTTTCTCACTGGTTAGGACATTCGACATAATATGCAGATAATATGAGACATCTACATTTTACTAGGTGGTAGGACTTTTCTACAAAATTCGTCTAGGTAGGTACCACCGCTTTGCCAGTTATTCTGCCGCCAAGCAATAGTGTGCAAGCACTACTGTGTTTCGGTTTAAAAGGTACTGTAGCTAGTGAAATTACTGAGCAAATGAGACTTTACAAACTCATCTCACAGCCAGAAAACTTTTTTAAACTGTGTGTGTCTCAGGATGCCGTGCGCAGTGCACAGCAGTGTCACGAGAAACTTTAATTTAGAGTTCCGAGTGACACTGCAATCTGTTATGGGTGGCCATGTCGCTTAACACCAGGCGAACGACTAGCTTGTCACGTCATTCGTTTACATAAAAAAAACATTGTGACTTGATCTGATAGTCTAAAAATATTTGGTTGTGCTGGATGACGTCTGCAGTGTAACACTGCAACTACTATTGGCAGCCGAGGCGCTTAACATAAGACGAACTATAACTGACTCGTCACGTCATTGGCTTACGTTAAAACATGCCTCACGATGTATTGTTTTACAGGTGCAATATAAGAGAGTGCAAATCGCACATAACTTGGTAAACCATCGGTGCCGGAATTCAAACCATGATGCATCAGATTGAAAATCGCATGAACTACCGTGGCGCCACCGTTGCTTACTTCTAAGGCACAACGATTTACCATTTACCACTGAAGTGAAAACACAGAATACCTCTTCCATTTTGTATATTTCTTGTTTCTTATACAAACTTCCAATACTAAGTCAACTAGCAAGTGTGCGACGAGTATTGACTGCTTTTCCGACTTTTTCGTAACGCCTAACTCCCTCCACCAAACTCAATATTCTTGAGCCGGAACCAACCATGATTGGCTGATGGTACCAACCAATCATGGCCCTTCCGACAGTTTGCCAACGAAAACAGTATTTTTGAACATACTACCAAAGTCAAAAACACTAAAAAAAAGGATCAATTAATAAATTTCTCGCCACCACTCAGCCACCATTCTTTCTCATCGTCCTTCAACTTACCATACCCGGCAGCAATCTGAGCTTTAGCTTCATCCGAGTCCTTCCTTATAGCCGTGCCCTGGTAAACGTACAGTGGATACGCTTTCCCAAACGTAGGCCTCGGCTTGAGCACAAACTTCCCTTGGCCGTAGTGGTAGGCGACCTCATCCGCCACCCATTGAGGGTTGATCGTGGTTAACACTCTGCCTACTTCCTCTTCTAGGTCCTAAAAATAGAGGTTACCTGTAAAGATGCTATTGGAATACTATGAAAGGAAGCTCAAAGTTTTATAAGCTAAAAGTATATATTTTGTATTACCTAAATCTGCCCTCATAGTGACGAACACAGTAACTAAAATTTTTGGCAAAATTGATAAGATAATATTTGGCAAAATTGAGTTATATACATATTCGGAATCGCCAATAAATCTATATTCTGTTCTTTCTCACGTATCAACCCAAAAGCTCAGGCAGTAAGAATGCAGCAACTCGACTACTCTCGACTACTCGCAACTTTTGTTTTCGCGTTTTTCTTGAAAACATGTTTTACCTACTTACTGCATTTTTCATAAGGATGTCAGAAATAAACTAAGTTGATGTAGGTACCAAGAAGTGGAATAAATTATCTGGCTTACCGTAGACTCACATTACCTGTTTCATGTAAAATAGTAAATAACGTTCCCTTACATTTAATTATTATGAAGTGTCTCTTGCCGGATATACCTTACTATTATTTATTCTGTGTGGATCATTGTTTTGGACGCCTAAGATAGAACTAAGTAAAATCTACCGGGAAAAACACGAGACCTTATTCCATCAGAAAAAATACTTAAGAGTTTAACATGCGCCAATGACCTTGAGCGTTGGACACAAAGTTATTAAAAAGAGCCACCTGGGGCGCCACACTCGTAGGTTTGACAATGAGCTAGAGTTTGTCAAAGATTAAAACAATTCCTGATGAAACTCCGTGAAAAATATATCTACCTATTATAATAATATTATGGTGCCCGGTTTATTACTTATATAATATATCTATCTATATTACTTATAATAAAACTGTAACAGGTCCAAATCTGTACATTGTAGATAATGTAAAGAAATTTTTTTTTGAGGGCTCCATTTTGATGGCCTTGATAGCTCAGTTGGTAATGGCTCTGCCTTCTTCTTTTCTGGTTGTGGGTTCAATTCCCACCTGGGAATGAACATCGATGTTTGTTCTGGTGCTGGGTGTTGTATTGTATTCTGTGTATGTATTTACAATCAAAAAAAGTATCTAAGTATACATAAAAAAATATTATTTTGGAGGCTTGCATTAAATAAAATTAAGCAACATGTTTTTAAAATATATTTTACAAAATACAATCAATCGTAACACTTTTTAAACTTTTGTGACTTTAACTCATATTATTAGGTTGGGGAAAAAGTCTTTTCGCATTATAGTAAGTATGAACTTGTAATAAAATCTCTTTGGCTATACTATTTGTATCTGGCTGGTTTTATCATTAAAAGTTTAAATTTTAAAGAAGATAATTCCATATTCAAATTAGGAAAATGTGTGATTTTTATTTGTTTTTCGTACTGTGAAGATGAGTGAATCTAATGAAGAAACTCCATACATTTTAAAATTTTACTACAAAAAACATGGACCTAATAAAAAAAGAAGGACGGAGTCCCTATTGATCCCGAACCGAGGTACCCTTAGGAAGTCGGAACGCTAATAAGTACAAGCGGACACGCACACACTCACATCATAGGAAGTCTATCGCCTGCCATTACTGCTACGGACGTCGCCCAAGACGCTTAGAAAAAAAATTATAAAATGCTGTCTTGCGTTGTGAAAAGTTGTCGGAATCATAGTAGTTTGATAAAAAAAACTCAAGGGATCACTTTTCACAAGTAAGCTTGTTATTATTCCACCAATTTTTTGCTTTATCGATAAAATTATTGAGATGCAACCAATACACAAAACCAGCTTAGTGTTGCCAACAATCTCAATCAAACTTGCAAATTACCCGGAAGTATGGGAGACTGACGAAATTGTGTTCGAATACAAGTCATTCACATATCATCATCATCATCATCAGTAGAAAAATACGATAGTGATGTGTTCATAAAACATTTTCAGCAAAAGCCTGGCTATAATTCTTTGTGCGAAATAAACAGTTTTATTGACTGACTAGCAGACCCGACCCGTATAGTTAGTTTTACGCCCTAGCCCTGTCCAAAGGAAGAAAGAAATGGGAGAGGAAAAGCCTGAATGGAGGCAGGTGCGCCTCTGTTTACCGTCATACATTCATCCTTTTCCCCTATCTTTTTCGCTCTCCCTTCCTCTTCCCTATAGCATAAAGGATAATATGGAGTGGCGTCAACTTCGTTGCTGACGATGTTTTATCGTAGTGTATGGATTACATCGCGCAGGTATAACTGTAACTACAAGGGCTGCACTGCCGAAGCTCACCGTACTATCGTACACCATGAAATTACCGCTAGGATTAAAAATTTAGTAATCTTTTGGCAACATCTGACTCTAAGCCTATACGATAAATAATGCACACCAGCTCTAGGTCATCGTAAAGTAGGTAGGTACCCTATAAGTTGCATCTAATATGGACAGACTGATACACAACAAACTAATTCTATACGGGTTCCATTTTCATACTGAAACGGAGCAAATATAGCATTAATAGCGTATAAAAGGATATATATATTTATGTCGTATTAGTTTTTTACAAATTCAGATAGGACTAACCCTGAGGGATGAAAAATAAAATGACATAAGTTATTAAATTTTGACTACCCTGTTACAAGATCGCGTAGCTTTTTGGTCATACAAAAAGTCACACCAACGTCAGATCTTTTTTTTGTCGGTTTCGGGTAATTTTCTTACATGGCAATTCTTTAATCCGTCACACATGTTTAGGTGTCCGCCATTGCTGTACGTCAGTTCGATGTCATTCAAAACTCATTCCTGTTTTTTTTAATTCTATGACAAAAACGGAAAAAATGCAAAGCAAGCCGCGAAAAAAATTGCGATGTTTATGGACCTAGTGCAGTGTCTGTGAGAGTAGCACAAATTTGGTTTAAGCGTTTTCAATCCGGTTTTGATGTCAAAGATGCATCTCGCTCTGGTCGCCCTATTACGGATAAAATGGATGCCATTTTTTAAAAAAAGTGGAGCAACATCGGCATATCAGTAGTTACGACGTAGCTGAAGAACTGGGAATTGACCACAAAACAGTTTTGGCGCATTTGAAAAAAACTGGGTACACAAAAAAGCTCGATATTTGGGTCCCTCACGAGCTCACTGAAAGAAACCTAATGAGCCGTGTACTCATCTGTGATTATTTATTACGACGTAATGAAACCGAACCATTTTTGAAGAAGCTGATAACTGGTGATGGTAACACGTTCAATTTTATAGATCAATAAAATTGACGAGACCACTTAAGTCAATGTTTTCTCCATACTGTAAACCGAAGAACATTGACCAATACTAACCCTAAACGATCAATAAAATTGATCAATCACAAAGATTGATCAATAAAATGTAACGTGTATGGGGCCTAACGCTAATTTAGTTCGACTGGAACCCTACCCTGCCAAAAGAGTTTAAAATACCTATACTGACCTTCTGTGCTAACGATCTATTATTGTTCCAAATACTTTTACTGACATTAAAGTCACTAAGAACTAATCAAATGGCTCTAAAACCGACTTTTTCGTATAGTCAATACCTATTTATTGGCTGTTTAATTGATAATTTTCATACAAATAAGAAAAACATGTAAAATATTTTATGAAAAACAGCAGCGCGTCCACCCGTTGGCACATGCCGGGGCAGACTAACTCACGCCCCGCCAAGGGCCTCGCCCTTGGCTCGCCGCAAAATAACGCAAAATATTACTAAACAGACTTAATTTTGGCTCGAAAAATAAAATGATCAATTGAGCTTGTATATTTTTAAATTTCCTATCCGAGGGTGTAAAAATATTTAATGACGCAATCTTCCTTTACGCGGCATTGTACACTGTGTGACTGGAAAGGCGTTCTAAAAGTATTTTTTTTATTCATAATGTACCTAGTAATCGAATATTTTGTTCAATTGATAAGTACAGGTGCAGAATGATCTTATTGGTGATATTTTTTTCATGTCTGTAGAATTCATAGGTTCTTCAGTATGATTAGTTAAAAAGACGCGTTTGGCCTATGTTAAAGGCTTAATTTTTTTATTGTAAGTATAGAAGGATTTGCTAAGCCAGCCACTACACTATCTAGGAAAGCAATGTCTTACGGCCTCCGTCACATCTTCTTGGTCATCAGGTTTGAGCAGAGTCCTCGGCTTCAGCCAATCCAATCCCTCCTCCTCGACTAGGGTCCCACGTGACTTGTTCACCGCATCCTTCTGCTGGACAACGTACCAAATGTAACTGAACAACCAAAACAAACTCACATCATATGCAACAAACACACGCTACGTACATCCAAGCACTGCAGGGTTTTATTTATAAGCACTTTCTCTTCATTTATGTTCAAAGCACGCTTAATCATAGCCTTTAACATTTTGCTCGAAAAAATAGAAATCCTTTCAAAAATAAAGAAATACGGTAACACGCAAGCATGGGCTGACAGCAAATGAAACACTGCTTAGTCTCCAAACGCTTGGAAGCCTTGAAAGGATTTACGAGTAAATATTCTAGGGATATTTGCATATTGTTTGATGGCTCTTTATTGGGCATGATCATGTAACTTGACTATAAATAATTCGAGGCACTTTAGCTAAGCGAAGCAAGCGTAAACAAACGATTAGAGTTAGACCATTGCGTGCCCAAAGCATGATGGCTTGGATCTTTACTTATTTAATATGAATTTACCCAGTTTTCAAGGTAAATGTATTAGCATTGTTGTACTTACGTCAGAATCATCTTCCTCTATTTCCGAATCATATTCTGATTCTGATGTTTTAATTGACATAATAACGAAATGTTACTTTGATGTAACTAAGAATATTGCTACCAACGAATTTACCTCCCTAGAAAGGTAGCTGCTGATTCCAGCTTGACTTGTAGACTGAATAAATTAATCCAAGTGTAAACTGCAGTGCATTAGGCGCAGTATCGTAGCCATAGTCTGAATTAACGACTCAAAGGTCAGACGGCAAATAAAATCATTATCAACCTGGTTTCTAATATCTTTTCAGTGAATGCAGGTTTATCGCTGTATAACCCTGGGGGTTCGAGGATTTATTACGGCTATATAATGACATTTAATGAACCATTTCCATTTATCTAAACTTCGACATGCTGTCTTGTTCATTTTGCATTAAAAATGATTGTCATAAAATTTTAATAGCTTTGAAAGGAATATGGATTTCTGATGCCGTAAAAATATCTAAGTATACGAAATGCAGCAAAAGTATAGATATTACGTCGTAAGCTCGTTGTCGTCTTAGCGAATACATTTTGAATTTACAGAACCTGCCTACTCCCGTGTCCATGGTATATTGCTACATAAGCCGTAAGGTGCTCGATCATGCGTTTAGAATGTTAAAGGTATCAGTTATGTGATCCGATATTTATTGCTACACCCTTATCGGTTTGGAATGAAGCCAACTTTACCAATAAAACCTTAGTGTCACGGAACAGGCCTACAAGAAAAAAAACTACAAACAAAGTTCTAACAAAATAAGCAATTCCAGAAAAATGCACCTAATCTAATTCTTAATCTAATTTATTTGATATATTTTACATTGCGTATTTGTTGACAGTACAAAGTTTTCAAATTACTTCCTCGGGCTGGTCGTGTCACCAAATTCTAATTAGCTCCCGTGTCTGGCATAAGGTAGTACAGGGAATCGTAATCACGAACCCAAGCGATAATAGTAGACCTACCGGGGCACAGGGAACTGCTGAAGGGGACGAAGGGAGCGGGCCAAAAGGAAAAAGGCTTTAATTATTACAAAAAAATGTTTTCGAATGCAATTTTTTGTCAACTCTGCGATTGGTTTAGTCGGGGTTGATGTTTATCACCGTGAACGTCTTGGTCGTATCGTCATTCAATAGCAAAAAATATCTTTTTAGCTTACGGTAGTACATACTTAAGGCTAGTCACCTATGACAATAGTAAAACTACTGTAGGCGCAGGACCTCTTTTAGTGGCCGCTAGAATTGGGGCAAAGGATACCGCTAGGGATAACAGAGTTTAAAGTGGAAAGTGGCGTAAAGATATAGATATATATACAAAACGCTAATCCTGATAATAGTACACTACATATAGAACTGAAGCCTATAAAATTGAATATAACTTAAAACATACATTAATTATTTAAAAGTCAAAGTAGCAATTTTGCATATAAAATTACTAAGAAATAATAATTTTGAAATTAAAATCTCATGTTTAAGCGATTAAAGGATCATAATGAAAGTCAATAAAATATTTGGAGAAGCGGCAAGATAGCGAGAGGCACGAACAAACCATAATACCTACACAGTACCTACACATAATCCCACGACACACATACAAAATACTTTAAGCAAGTGTAACAAAAGAACGCCGACTTTCAACGCAGAGATGGTTCAAGTGTTCAAAAATGTATGAAAATTTTATTTGACATACTTCTTATTTTTCAAGTTTTCAACAAGTAAGAAGGTGACCATAAAAAGCTTTCTAAGTAAGTCTAATTAAATACGAGCACAACCTTTGAATTTTGTGTTCACAATTGTTGCTCTATTCTGATATCTTCATATTATGAAATTCATCATCAATAATTACATCATCATCATCATGTCTCATTTGGATCAAATTTTGCACACAATTTTTGTACACTCCCGAGATCAACATATAGAATACTTACTTTTTGTTTCGGAATGATAAAACGGGTATAATTACGCACGTTAAAGCGCTAAGAGCCTCTAGTACTACTATAGGCAAGCGTTAGTCCCCTATAAAACGTATTCTTACGTTGTTTTAATCTGAATCACAAATACCAAGTGAATTTATGGCTAGTTGCCATATTTCGGAACAACACAAGGCCGATAAACTGTTTGAGCGTAACTGTGTAGGTTAGTGATTTTACAGAAGTAGTGAACGAGAGTTGACTTAGCCTGCTAACAGTTTGTTGTTTATAAACTGTTCGCTTGCCCACCCCATCCCTGCCGCCAGCCCTGGCAGTATACATTAGCTGTTAGTCTTTGTAATCACACAACTATTTGCCATTTGACCCGGGTTGGCAGCATACGTTTGAGCAGTAGTTTACACATTGAATTTGCATCACAGTTGTCTAAAAATATTACCTATACGAAGTTTAAGACGGAGAAACCAGCGCATATGCGGAACGTGAAGTGCACTGTGATTTGAATACCATGAGAAGTTTTGACTTATTTCGTCCCGTATGGATTCCAAATCGGTAAGTCTTTTCAATATATTGCTTGAGTGACATAAGCTCTTTTGGAGACATAGTTAAGTACCAAAGTAGTAAAAAATATATCCTTAAATGGGCATTCATTTGACAACATCCTCATCTGATAGAAAGTGATGATGTGGATCAATGAATGGTAGAGAACGTCTACCCATGAGACGCCATTCACATTTGTTAGACTTTCATTTCTTTCTCTACGACATAAAAGAAATTATTTACCTATCCCAATGAGGCGCTCGTATATGCTTGTTTGTTTCACGCAATAAAATGCGTGTTTATTTTTACAGAGCGTGAGTGAAGGGCAGGTGAATCTATTTTTGCACTTTATTGCGCGTGAAATACGCACTTTGCATATTCACTACGTATTACTCCATTAATAATGAAAATAGCTCAGGGAATACGGGAATATTGTATCACATACAAAGAGCTTCTATTTATAAGAACCGATATGAATGTATCCTTTAACTGATAATAAGAAATCAGGAATTCATCTACTATTATATTACTTAAAGACGCGCCCTGTACCTCTTTGTAATACTACCTGGTATTCTGTGGTAATAGATATAGTATCTTGAAATGCTGGTGTCGGTAGATCGACATTTGTTCAAAATTTCATTCAAACTCGTTCTACCGTTTTGTCATGAATGTCACACTAACATAGAACTAAAACAATCAAACAAAAACGAAGATCTCAGATCGTCAAGTGTTATAAAAATTGGTACAACTATTCTCACGTTGAATATAGAAGTAGATATTTAGTTTCACTGACAAATATTAATAATAGAAATATACGTAAGTATATATATTATATCTATATTTATATTGTGATTGTAGAAAAAGCTTGGTCTTAAAGACAAGCACGAAGAACGGGAAGCAACCAAACATAAAAATTTTACGGTTTGTATTTTCCTTGCGTCAAAGTTGCGTGATAGATATTGAAATAGTCGATCAATAGGACAGTAACGTTATAACTGATAACGTAATTTATCGTGATAATAAACGGTTTAATAGCCGATTTCCGTATCCTAATCCCCGTTTGCGGGTTTCATTATGTGTTTGAACTTCGAAGTGATAGCTTTGCGGAAAGCCAAGAAATATTGTACAAAAGTTTAGCGATCGCGTTACCTGAAGACGTTTGGTAAGAATAGTTTTAATTTCTCATATTCACGTAAAATAGACATTAGAAATTTTGTTGCGGTATTTGGATTGCACGTTAATTCCTTTACAAAGAATGCAAGGAAGTTTTTAACGTTTGTTCTCACGAAAACCCACCTATTTTGTTACTTTTTGTAATTTAGCCAATGAGTTTTGTTTTGTTCCGTTTCAACAAGTACCAGTAAAAGACTGAAATTTAGATCTTGATATTTTTTACTAACGTTTGTACATGTTTATGATTTTATATATATAGCTACCACCCCAAAGGAAAATATTCACGAAACAGATTTTCAAAAAAGAAAACTAATAAAAAACTTAATAATGATCAAGTTTAAACCATTGCGTCTCGCTGGTTTAAATTTAATCTCTACTCTACCTGATTAAAAAAAGTATTTTTCTCGTTAAGACTGAGACCATACCTAACCAAAGTTCACTAAATAGGTTTAGCTCTACGTAACCATAACGCCTGAAAGCCATAATGACATAATTTTAAAATATCTGATTCACTGAGGTTCTACAAACCAATTTGGACCCTAGGCAGTAATGCAAAGCTCAATCAGATAAACCGCATGCTAACATAAAAGCTGAATCCAAATGCTACACTATTATTCGACGATTTTGCTCAAGACAGTGCTAATTATCCCAATTTTATTTCCTTGTATATGGCCGCTTGTTCCTTGTGTATGTACCGGTATAAGCTGATCTGATCCAAGTTAAAAAAAAATCAACTGCTCATATAGAAACTGGACTATTAGTTGAGTAAATAGGAGATCTAAGTACGTTGGTATAAAGTGATGGTGTACCAACTAAAGCTATGCCCACGTCAGCATTACGCAGTTTGAGCGCTTACGATACATAGCAAAGCATTAGCACAAGATCCCACGGCTTTATTCAATTGCTCATCAATATTATCGATTCTAATAATAGCTTGCAAAGACGAAGCCACTATTACCCAGATGCACATAGGGAATGCAAACATAAGAAGATGTATAGGAATATAGGTAAACAATATCTTACTGCAGAAAGATCTAAATCTTCATCATCATCCTTATAGGTACTCCCGCTGCCACCGTGGGTTAATATATTTTCCGTAGAACCGGGCTCAATGGAATCGTAGGGCAGACGTGTTTTTGAGTGGAGACCGCGACTTAGGTTCGGTTTTTGATCTGTGGTTAAGGTAACCAATGGTTAAAAATTCTAACAAATTCTAACCAATGGTCAAAATTTGTTAGAGTTTTTAACCATTGGTTACCTTGACTACGGATCAAAAAACCAACCCTTAGTGAACGTAGAGACGCCCTCAGACAAAGTGGAGCTTAATACGTAATGATTTGCGCCGTTGGCAAGTAGTTGGATGAAAAGAGCCAAAAACTGGGCTCAATGGTGTACCTTGGGAGATGCCTATGTCTGGCAGTGGACTAACACAGGCTGATAATGATCCTCATACTCATCCAATGCTACTGATGGCTACTGGAGCAGCTGTAACAGCAACCCAAAGCAATATCGTTATTTTACGAACTGGGATGGCTTGAGTGGTGCTGGTGGAATGCACAATACATACATCGCTGACCACTTGCCTAATACACGAGAAGAAGAAGTGATGACATCGCAAAAAGAAATCAGTGTAGGATTTACCGCCCCCACGTGGAATAATAATGGCATGTATTAACTAAAATATACCGGCATTTGGAAAAAGCTCTACCGATGTTCGTGCTTATACTGTTGCGTGTGAAATTTATGTGGTTCGGTTATAAAATACACGCGATTCCATGTTATTAATTTAGTATCTAGCAAAATGGTTAGCCTTAGCGGCATGTAAATCATAATATCTAATAGATTACGCATAGGTAAGGAAACTTATAACACATATACAATCATCATCATCATCGTCAGCTGGAAGACCGGCCTATACGCTGCGACCATACACAACTACTATACCTACAATCATAATAAAATGTATTATGTTCCTCAATTTTACTAGGTACTGCTTGCCTAGTAAAAGTATTAAGAATCCTAAGAAGACCAAAAAGTTTGGATAATCCAGTTGAAATTGAAATCATCCCCCCCTCCCATCCCTAAGACCCATCCTTGACGACGTGTTTCCCTTGACTCTGCGGTTTCATGAGAAGATTAGTATGAAAGGAGTGTAATATCACAAATCTCTAGCAATTTAAAAGTTTATCGATATAAATGAGAATCGGCAATATTGGAAAGTAATCAAGTAAAAGCATGAACTCCGGTGCTATAGGAAATCCGCATTACCACAGGGTCACAGGGCGTGCATGGACATACACTTGTAACAATATTGATACACAAATATTTGAGCAGTGTTCAGTTCTGTACATGTGATTTGGTGATATTGGACATACACAATATGTACAGAGTTGCTCAAAGTGGGTTATTGGCTCCGGAAGTCACGCATAATAAAGTTGGCACGTTAAACAAAATACAAAAACATTTCGGTAAACCAATAAGTTACAACATCAGATGATAAATTGAGTTCTATTTATACGTTGAGGTGGAAAAACGCGAGCATAATATTTTATATTTTTAGCTGTCTTTCCACACAAAACCAATACAAAGTTTTTCTTAAATTGGGACTTATTATCTTGACGTGAAATGTGGGCTTATTTATATTCCTCATTTATTTTGTACAGTTTAAAATAATCTATGTTATGTTTATAAGATTTTAAATGTACAAGCAACTTTAGAGCCAGTAACCAACATTTGAGTCGAACGGACGGACACAAACGACGGCCAACATTGGTCAAGACGCACACAAACATAGATCAGTGTTCAGCAAGGACCTATTATGTACAATGACACGTTACTGCAAGCCTTACTGACCGTACTCACTCCTCGTAGCTTCTTCAGGAGGATCCCTATGGACTTCTCCTGGGATTTTTTTCGCCATATGTCTGGCAATCTAGGCTTACTCATTCGCGGGCTAGGTATCTAGATCAAGTGGTAAAAGTACATTAGAAATTGAGGGTGTTTTAAGTTGTGAATTCCATTGTCATAATGTCATTAGGTAGAGTACTTATAAGCATTTTAGTAGATGTTAATTTTTCTATTTATTAATCACTAGTATTTTTAGAATTAACATTATAAAGAGCAATTTGGCGTGAAGTTTGATAGAAATGTTTAACTTTTTGTTTTGATTAGACTGTAGTTTTGTTTTGTAAATTCACCATCGTTGTGGCTTGCATGGGTGTTGATTTGGGTCTTTATTGTATCCCTATTTCTAAGCATGGTATATTCTTGTTTTCTTTGAAGTAGATGTTTTAAAGAAGTGTAGTTTGAACTTGGTATCACTTTGATGTTTGTATGTTACTGAACATAGCACTTACCTTATTATAAACAGCTTATCTATCGCGATGAGTTTCCAACCTCCAAACTTTACGTTCAAAGGGTTAGCTTTTAATAAGATTAACAGAAAAATAATTCAAGGATACTGTTTACGTTAAGTTTTAAATTAAGTGGTAGTGTTTAAAATGTATCAGGACTTACCTAAAAAGATTTTTTAACCACTTTATTTATACACTGATTTCTAAGACAAGTTTGATCGATGTCTCCAAGTGAATACGTTGATGTTACGTAATTTTGTTCATGAATATTTAAATATGTAAATACATGAGTTGTTTTGGAATCCAGTCAACTGAAGAAACGGCTTAGCAGTTTGTTTAACATATTATTATAGAGTTATTAGTCACACGTGATTTAGCTAACTGTAAATTCAAACTGCCAAAAATGTTGAGTTATATGTCGGTAAATAATTCTTTCACTTACCTTTTTCGGTGCCATGTTTAATGTAACTATTTCTTTATTTATAATGGCATTAAAAACTGATTTCTTTCTAGAAAAGTTTGTAGTTGTTGTAAATAAATTTGACGTTTGAAAATTGCGGGGTTGGATTGCGCGCGCAGATCCCTGTAGTCATGGAAACGGGGAAGGGCAGATGGCAGGAGTGAAGGGGTATCTCAGCCAGTATCACAGAGTACTTTGTTATTACGGAAAATCCAGTTCAGCTGGGATACTGAGCAAAGTGGTTTTTGAGAACGTAGTTTCTCCGTGATTGGAAAATACACCTTGTGGTGTTTTGTTTTCCTCCGGTCTCCGGTAAGAGCAAAGCATATGCGTAGAGTATACGAGTAGTTATATTTTGAGCATTCATTGTGTGTTATGTGTTCATACGGCAACTGAAAGCCTAATAATCAGAGCGAAGGACTATGTTTCGTATCAAATTTTATATTAGCTGACAGGTGGCGTTAGTACGTGCCCTTCTGTGTACACATATATTAAATTTCTCTACTGTGTTTGCTGGATCGTTATGTCTGTAAACTCCCTCTATATTTATTTGACTGATATTTTGCTCTGCGTTTTTTTATGTTACGAATAAATCGAAAATTTTGTTGCCTTTTGCTTAAAATAATATGTTGCCTGTAAAATTAACACTCTTTTTGTGATTTGTTTTTTTTAAAATGTAAATTAATGACGTGGCGAGCTCGTCGTTTGCCTGATGTTAAGTGTCACGGCTGCCCATAACAGATAGCAGTATAAAAAAATATGTGTGTACATTTCACATTATGACTTGGAACTCTAAATTAATACAGTTTTGCGATGACACTGCACTGGTCACGTCATCTTGAGACTGCACACAGTTTAGTATTAAGTAGCTACTTATATTATATTTGTTGTGATAACATTAGTATGCTAATCGCATATTTGCATGCGTGAACCAAAAATCGAAATGAAAGCTGTCCTGTGTTCCATCTATGTTTTTTCCTAGAATTCAAGCAATCTTTAATGCCTAGGATCGGTGTACTAAAAAAATTACGATATGTAGGTATTTTATGTACATTACTTCATATTCGTTTGATTTTTTTTCCATAAGTAACGTAATTTACAATATTTAAATTGCGCGGTGATATAACGCCTGAAAGGGGACCTGCTGTCTGTAGCTTCATTTATTTATATTCTGCCCACAACAAATGCAGCCTCCTGTGTTAAGTTCGGCACTTTATTTTTGTATGTAGGTATCTATATTCTACCTACGACAACCTTTGACCGCAACTCACCTGCCCACCTAGCATGCACACCGCGACAAAACTTTCTCGACACTTTTTCTCGTGAGAGACCGTGACAAAACTATGGAATCTGTAAAAATGGGAATCTGTAGAAATGGGAATCTGTAGATATGGGAATCTGTAAAATTGGGAATATGTAATTGGGAACAATTCGTAGCGCCTAAGTGTGGGTTTTTTGATCCGTAGATAAGGTAACCAATAGTTAAAATCTATAACAAACTTTGACCATTGGTTAGAATTTTTTAAGAGTTTTTAACTGTGCATTTTTAGTTTTGAGTTAGGGAGGGCTAACCTGTCTTTATATCTAAGATTAAACGCACCTGAATAGTTATCTTTCAAAGTGTTAAAAAATTGGGGGTATTTTTTAACAAATTTGCAAACTAATACATAAATAGAGGTTAAAGTTAGGATTTGATGTTTAACAAAATATGGTCTACAACTTGTGGCGTGCTAATACCATCGTGTAAAGTTCTGGTGCGCATTCTCCGAACGTAGACACTACTGTGGAGAATTCAGTTGAAACATCATTCGGAAGTGGTATACAATTTACTGAGTGTTATCTTGTGGTATTTCAGGAGAGTATAGCTGTAACAGCGGTGCAACCAGTGCAGCCGGTGGTGGCGATGTACCTTCGGACCCTTGCGTCAGAGCCCTGGGACAGTGGCTTCGACAGCGACGAGCCCGGCCCGTTCCAACCTTCATTGGAAGTTAGTATTTTCATCTACTCTATATAAAATACTAACTGAAGATCGAGTCTCCATTTAGTTGATAGGCACTAATGCAAAAGTATGATGTCGGTATGTTTATAAAACTATTAGTGAATCCCATTTCTGCTGCCCTAGCACGGATATTAGACAAAATTGTCTTTCAACTGGTTTACTCCATTTGACAAGTAAGCAAATATGAAGGAACTGACCTTTCCTTTGTTTTGCTAATTAAAGCTAAGGTCATCATCATCATCAACAGCCTGAAGAGGTCCACTGCTGAACGTAGGCTTCCCCCAGAGAGCGCCATTTTGAGCGGCTGCTCGCCTCCTGCATCCATCGGCTCCCCGCGGCTTTCACCAGATCGTCGGTCCACCGAGTGGGGGTGGCTTACGCTGCGTCTTCCATTTCGTGGTCGCCACTCGAGAACCTTTTTTCCCCATTGGTTGTCAATTCTACGAGCGATGTGGCCTGCCCATTGCCATTTCAACTTGCCAATTCTAAGAGCTATATCGGTCACTTTAGTTCTACTGCGGATCTGCTCATTTCAGATCTTATCCCGCAAGGAAACACCGAGCATAGCTCTCTCCATAGCTCATTGCGTGACTTTGAGCTTACTAATCAGGCCAACAGTAAGAGACCATGTCTCAGTTCCATAAGTCATCACTGGCAACACACACTGATTGAAAACCTTTTTTTGTCAGGCTCTGCGGTATTTTGGACGAAAGTTAGGGTACGATGGAGATTTTGATAAATCGTATTATGTATGCCTATAACAAACACAAGCGCAAAACACTTATTAGTCAGAAATGTTTAATATACCTAAGCAATTTTTTAAAATTAAATGCAATTGTACAAAACAATGTTAACGGCTAACAACTAACTGATAAAATAACCCTTAGACTATGTACAGATAACACACCATTCACACTGTTTAGGTAGTTATCCCTAATACCTCATAGTTATGCCATACCTTTCATACTCTTTTAGATTAATATAACTCTGGGTACTGTTTTGCATCCTCTCCATATTAAAGGGTTCATTGTAATGCATACACTGAATCTCCTAATAATGTACTTCTAATTCCACACTTAATCAGTAGCCGAATATAAATTTAATAAATCATTTTTATAATGAACTTATTACAAGTACCCCGTAGGAGGCCTTTGTGTGGGTGTGTGTGGCGCGGAAAGGAGCGCCTTACACAACGTGATTTTACAATTTTCATAAAAATTATCTTATGTTTCAAATGAGCTCTCACACACGTACAGTTTTATTAAGAATAAGATAATATTTTTTTTATAAAGTATAATTTTTAGGTATTTATTTTTCCATTGATTCTTGTTTTATACGTGCAGTAGATCAACCTCTGTAAATATTGCGGGCCTGCAAATCAACACCCATTAACCCAGTATATTAACAAGGCAAACGCAAAACTCAAATTGTTAGGAAATAGTTATGAAAGAATTTAGGAAGAGAGAAGTTTTGATAAGAGCAAATTTTTCTATTCCTGTGTCACTCAAACCACATTAACATAGTGGTGGAAGTGAATAAAAAATAGGGTCAAAAACCTCAATACAAACTGCTAAAAAAGGCCCAATACTTTTAAAGATTCTTTCTTATGCTATTTCATTTTTCTCATTTCAGTTAAGCGAAGAAAGCAGTGATGACGATTTTCTAGACAACATGATTAATGATAATAAGAATAAAGAGGCAGAGCCATTGGTGAGTACCTATTGTGTGGGGAAACAAAATGCCCCGTGGACACTCCACCCCACCCCCACCCCCACCCTCGACGATCACTAAAAAGGGGGAGGGTCTCTTCAACCTAAAAAAAACGTGTTCTGACAGCGTTTATCGTTTGTCTTACGTCCAACTTTTTGATTGAGATCAAATGGGAACTCAAAATATTTTGTGGTATCAGTTGCAAAAATTAATAGGTGGGATCTGTTTCGTGGAACCCGTGGGGACCTACCCTCTCAATTCAGAGGTGTTTTTTTTAATTTTTCTTTTACCTCAGAGCTTCGTAATTTAAAAACCGATTTGAAACATTCATTTTTTCCTTGAATCGATATTATACTTTCAGATTGATCCCATAGATTTTTTTTCAAAATCGGTCGTTAATTTGGTTTTTAAATAAAAATAGCTGGAATATATATGTTATCCAAGTACTTCTCAGTATGAAATTAAGGTGGTTGAAGTCTCGTTAACCCCTTTTTTGGAAGGATGAACCCCCTTTTTACCTATTTAACAACTACCTACTTATTAAGGCTTGTATATTCGTGGATCCCTTATCTCGCTCGCGCATTGCGATATTTTTGTAGATAGCCAGATTTTTCGTAATAAATTCAGTTATACATATAATATCTTCAAAAATGTCGCAATGCGCGAGCGAGATAAAAGAATCAGGTATACCAGAACCCTTAAGCTGATACTGTTTGTTGCTTATTTACAGAAAGAGATGGTTGACGGGCAGCACGAGTCGCTCGACATCCTGATACACTGGAGGCAAAACGGTCGCATTAGAGAGTCGTCCATCTCCGAAAGCACCGCTGACCGCTCCTCACCACCTCTATACGAGGTAGAACTAACAGCTTCTGACGAAGATGATGACGCTTCAGTGCTGGAGCTAGTCATTCCAATGCAGTCGCGCTACCAAAGGGTACCGACCTCGTCGCCGAAAAAAGTGAAGCCGAAGAATACGACGCTATTGTCTTCTTTGTTCTGCTGTATACGAAAGTAAAGGGTCTACGGAGTACGAGCCTAATTTCCGCGCGTGGTTTCGATGATAAAATATAACTGTTTTACTAATCTAAGCAAATAATTTAAGCTGGAAGGCTTTGCGCTCGTATTTCCCGAAAAATACAATCTTTGACCCTCCCACAAGGTGGACTGACGATCTGGTGAAAACCGCGGGAGCCGATGGATGCAGGAGGCGAGCAGTTGCTCAAAATGGCGCTATCTGTGGGAGGCCTATGTTCAGCAGTGGACGTCTTCAGGCTGTTGATGATGATGACGATGATGATGACGATGATGATGACAATCTTTGAGTCTTCAAATCGAAACGAACGGGGGGGGGGGGGGGGGGGGGGGGTGGGCTGTAACTAACGAGGATGGGTAAAGCGGTATGTTAATAATTTAAAAAATGTTTACAAAATAACTTAAAAATGACCGCATGTACCAAGTACTAAAAGCAAAATTACATTTTGATAAAGAACACACTAAAAATGTATAATAATTCAAACAAATGTTTGTTGTTTGTAAGCTAAGCCTTATATAAAGGCTTACTTTACTATATTTTATGTATATGTGTACAAACCATCCAAAATATTCAATTAATAATGTGTCAATTTAATTTAATTTGTAGAATAAGTACCTATATTTATTATAACAAATTGAAAGAACAAATATTTGAAACGGTAAGATTGTAAAAAGGATTTTGTTAATACAGAAAAACTTAAATATTATACTTATGTAAGTATTTAAGTTTTTCTCTATTAACAAAGTGTAGATACACCAAATACCAAAACCAGTACTAGCATAAGCATTGCATTTTATTATTAAAAAGTGCGAAAATATGCTTAAATATTAAATACAATCAGTATACTCCAATTGCCAAAATGTTTTATCTATGTGTGGCTTGTATTAATAACTACGAATAAAATATGTATTTTATTGTATTAACTTATAGTGGTGGGTCGTTAACGATTTTTGGGTTAACGCAACGAAGCCGTTAATTTCATCCTGTTAACCTATTAAAAAGCCGTTAACAGATAATTTTACAGTGTAACAGATAATTTTAGCTGGTTTTGCGTTAGCAGCTTCAGATAACGTTAGCGACTTTTGTATACATATTCGTTGAGTTAATAATATGCGCTTTACCAAAATCGTTGAATGAAACAGTTGATACATTTAACGGGTTTTGCGGTAAACAAAAAGCAGTTAATTCGTTAACATTAGATTAACAGTTAAAAAAAGCCGTTCGTTGAATTAACGCCCACTCCTATTAACTTACTTATTATTTTGATACTTTTATAAAAACATAAAGAACATTTCTTGTCAATTTTGAATATAATATTTCAAGAGTTAATAATTATTATACTCATTTCAATTGTGCGTCAATTAGGTAGGGTCAATATTATTATTAATACCTATATATACAATTATATTTGGTCAAAGCCACAGATAACCCCCAATAGATACCGCATGAAAGACGACGACCGCGCACCACGCATTGGCGTAAATGGTTCTATATAAATCACCGCTTCGCAGCACGGCCTTAGTTTCGACCAAGTAATAGAGTTCATTATTAAGACGTCACTCGAAACAGCCAATAATAGCGCATTGGCTCCAGTCCCCGCAACCCGCGCCTTCCTCCAGTTTTGGTGAGCTAGGATCCGATCAAAAATCCCGTAATGCGGTATCTATTGGGGGTTATCTGTGGTCAAAGCTGTTTCCTAATACTTACTACTTACGCTCGAACCTTACTACGCGTAGCATTTAATTGTTACTATTCACAGCAGTCTATTACCATAAATATATACCTAAGCTGGACAGAGTAGAAAACAATATAATTCCAAAAATAATAAACATTTTCTATCCGTGCTGACTGCTGCCATATTTTAGATGTTTATGAGCGGAAAACGTTGGTAAAATATCAAATGAGTACAAATATAACGCAGAGAGATTTCGATTTATCATCTTTTGCACAAGATATTAATAAAAACCAGCCTTTTGGTCCTTTTATTAATATCTTGTGCAACTAGCCTTTTGGTCCTGACCAAACGATTTATTTATAGATTTTATTGATCTTGAATTTAAACAAAAATCTTATTTTGGCTGGTTCTTATTTTGCACAAAAAATTAGCATTGCCATACAGCGTGGCAATGCAGCCAGCGTTACCATTCCCCTCCACCAAGGGTCTTTTTGATAATTTTTGACTATACGATTATATCTATAATGCTATGCTATAAATGAAAAAGTATTAAAATAATTAATTTAATAAACAAAAATCCTAGATCATATCCTAATCATAGAGAGAAAGGTCGTTTGGATTTCCCGAACGAACATGAAATTTTTTTTGGAAATATCTTGAATTTATTTTCTTATAAACTGGAGTTTATTCTTGCAAATATTACATAAAATTTAGGTCGGCAAAATTACTGAAAGGTACCTATATAATATTTTATTTTTAAATATATTCTGTTTAAAACTTAAATAACATATAATAATAATTATACTAAACTAAACTCGACCTAAAAACTAAACTATACCTAAAAACTTTAAAACTAAGATATAAAACTAAAAATAACAATCTAAAGGAATCTTGAACTATCTATCGACCGGCAAAGGTCTATAGATAGTTCAAGCACTCCGTGGAATCTGGCAACGTTCCCATAATGCTGGCAGTGTTACCCCGCTGTATAGCGAGGCTGATCCTTTGACCAAAGTAGACGCCAGCATTATGGTCACGTGCCGACTCAACTAAACGCCCCGCTAAATCATTATAGATTTCTATGGCACCCGGTCCCCATGGCCCCATCGTCTCTACGCCAAACGGCACAAATATAAAACCTCTGTCAAGGCTAGAATACTTGCGCCGCTTGGCGAATTCCGCAGCCGCAGCAGCGCCGCCGGCCTGGTGTGATGTGTCCGGAAGATGGGACGGTGCCAGTGTATCGACACAAGTGGCGTCCCACACTAAAGGCCGGCCCATCTTCCAGGGAATGAGCGTCATACCATCGGGCCGTTTACCATCGTCACGAATAAGGCCATTGGGCTCTAACACCGCTGCGACGTTGACGTTTCCAAAGGCCCGACGTATGACGTCATTCAATGCACTATGGTGAGGTATACGGCCAGCACTCTTACTGCATGATAGGCCATGGTGACCGAGACTGCTGACCTTTTCACCGCATTTGCATCGAAGGGGAGCAACACAGGGAGCACCGATGCGCAGTGATATCGCTAGACGGAATGTGTTATTGTCAAGCAGTGTTCCTAGATGGTGTGATGGGGAGTGCCTGAAACCAAAGACCGGATTCCCAGCGAGAGGCAGCTAAGAGACGAGCACGCTCTGTGAGGTTACTGGACGTATCAACTAGGTTCTTCTGTTCCAGCTCACAAAGCGGCGCGGCCCACTGCCTCTGCGAGGACAGGTCTTTGGGCATGCTGCTATTTGAGCAGGCCATTTTCCAAGAGCTAACTGCTCCGGTTAAAAATGAAATATCCAAAGTGTCACTACCGTCAGATAAAATTGCATTTACTAAATTTTGAGTGCTTTTAACCGAAGACGGAAAAGCAGGTAACGAAACGCTTGAAATTTTGCGAATGCCTAGGCCTCCCACCGGATCGGTAGTGAAGCCTGGCACCATGTCCGTTCATCCAAAGAAATGTTAAAAATGGAGGTGAGCGTATCCTTCACAATGTTAAGCCTTACTGAGCTGGCAACGCGTCGACAACGCCCCTAGTGTTGCAGATGTCCATAGGCTACGGTTACCGCTTTCCATCAGGCGGGCCGTATGCTTGTTTGTCGCTCTAAATATAAAAAAAAAAAAAAAAAATGTTGTCCAACTGTAGTAATAAATCAGGGTGATTCCAAAGTTGGCAACACCTTAGGAATACGTAAATTTAGGTACGAACAAGCAACACCTAATAATGATAAATGCCATATGGGCGTTAATTTTGAAGAGTCTGTCCGAAACCGAACGAAAATTTTGTATTTTCTCTTTAATGAAGTCTGGAACAGATTCATCGAAAATTGGCGAGCCTAGGAGGCGAAGAGAACTGTTGTCAATAATTTTTATATTTGGAGCTATTGAATTGAAAGTATTGATTATGTCATCTCTTGATTTGCAAGAGTCGGATAGAAACAGTTCACACTTTGAAAAGTTTAGTTCTAACCCGATCGTTTTGAATTCAGAAATGAGGAAAGTTAAGTCTTTAAAAACGGTGTTGGCATCGCCTCCTATCGTCCCGTCTTCTAAATACCATACGTTGAATTTTTACTCAAGACGTTTAATGATGGGGTGAATCGCAAGGCTGAAAATAGCCGGCCCAAGAGGATCTCCCTGTTGACAACCCACTTCTGATAAGAGGAGGTCATTCCGATAAACTAATTAATTATTATTAATTCAGTCTATTACAAACATTAAATTGCAAATTGGTCCTCCAACTGACATATTTTGTCAGCTCAATAATCCCGTTCTCATGGGATGGCTTACGGAAAGTATTTCATTTTTATTTATATAGATAGGCCTATATTTATATAAATAAAAAAGAATGCTGAAAAATCTTAAAAACTAGAAAACAAAAACATATCTGTACCCATAGGTTGTTTGTTTTTATTTTCTAGTTTTTTAATTAACCTTTTTAATACCTAATCAAGAATATAACGACAACTAGATACCAAAATGAAATAATATAGGACGTTACGAGATACCATAAAAATTATGCTAAACGAAAATTTTATAAGGCCTACATTGTAAAGTCGTACTAAGGCCAATTTTAAGGGCTTTCGTTGACAGATCTATAACTCATATTATAAAGTTAAAACGGGTCTCTTCGCTTGAGTTCGAGTCGCCAAAGTTTAAAAAGTGTTAGAGCTAAAACTTCTAAAACTCTTGCTGTCCTTGTCATATAGACAGCAATGTAAAAGATGGATTTATTTTATTTTTAGTATTTTAAGGACTGTCAACTAAAACCTACAAAATTAGGCTTACTACCTATGTACTTCGTTCAATATTAATATAACAAATTGTACAATTATTTTTAAGAGTATTTTATGTAAATGCAACATTTATAGGGTGTTTTTTAATTGTTGCGTATTTTAAGTAAGCATTTTGCATGGTTATTTAACATCGTCTACGTTGTATCGTCTTCGGTGTATATATTACCAACACTAATTATTTTAGTAAATTATCGTAAGTTATAATTAATGGCCTATTTTATAAATTATTTTCATTGTAATAAAATCGAATGTTTAGATAGTTTGACTATCTTTTCTTTATCTTAAATACATAAAAGAAAAAGCAAGTGAAGCAAAATATTTCTTTTATTTTGATCTTTATTTAGATACTAGCAGCGCTTCGCGGTTCCACCCGCGTTCCTACAGGAACCGATCCCGTTATTGGGATAAAAATTAGCCTATGTTTTAATCCAGGGTATTTAAGCTACCTCCATACCAAGTTTCATCCAAATCCGTCCAACTGTTAGAGCGTGAAAGAGTAACAAACATACACACATACACACAACCTTTCGCCTTTATAATATTAGTGGTATTTAGGCAACTATTGATGATGATGATGACGCGAACGTTTATTTTGTGGTATTGCAGACGACCTAATACTTAGTAGATACATGTAGAAGGGTAGTACCTAATAACACTAAATTAAAAAAAAACCCGACTCTAATTAATGGGGTAAAAAACTGACTTTTCCTCACTTCAGATGGCAGCACTGTTGAGTGTTCCCTAAATCTGACAAATATCTGTCATCCTCCATAATAATTTTGTAAACAAATAAAAATAACTCAATTTATTTCATTAATATGACGTTGTGTTCAGCTTTGGATTGAAAAAAGACGGGAGTCCATGTATTCCCTAAAGATATCAAATGGAGAAAACAACGGATAAAAGCTTTACGAAGAAAAAATTGGGAGTCAACTAAATATTCAAGGTTATGTGCTTTTTCCAGTAGTAGATGCTTTTCTATTCCGCAACTGTTTTTTTAACTGCCTAACACTCCATGTTGAATACATTTTTGTAGTATTAGGATCGAATTCGCTGGTAAGCACAAAGAATCAAAAACGCAATATAGCGGTGATTAGGATCACTCAACAGTGGCGCCACCTACGATTAGCTTTCAGTTTTTAACCCCATTGTAATTCGGACTTGCACTGCTACATCCTATTAACACCCGTAACATGCGTCCCAACTACTTGTAAGGACGCCCAACAGTATAAACTCACGCCTTCCACCATGTAGACACCCCAATACACTTCAGTACCACCGAACACCTCTTTCATTCTTCACCACCACCAGAACCTGGACTACTTTCGGAGCTGGCTCCTCCAGCCCAGCTCACCAGACATAGATAGCGATCCCACCAGCGTTATCATGTCATTATATAATAATCTTTACAACCTAAAAATACTTTAAAACAAGTTGCCTTGCAAAGAAAAAAAATACTAATCCAATCATCCGTTTGAGGGCTAGGTAGGACACAGCTACAATGCCACAGACAACTTAAACTACACGTTAAACTTATAATACCCGTTTGTATGCTGCGGGAGTTAACAATAACAATACTGAATTTGAACGTTTGAGAATCAGCCTAAGCTGAATACTGCGTTTTTTGATCTCGTACATCAGGTTGAATGAACCCGAAGCTTTTTGTTTTTTTTTTTTTTTTTTTTCTTATAGTTTGGCTCCACACATAGTGTATTTAGCCAGTGTCAAGTATTGTAGTTTTTCGTCGTATTATGAAATATTTCATGTAAAGTCAAGTCTTAGTCACAGTCAGTCAGGGTAGTCATAGTCCAGTCTAAGTCAGGTAGTCATAATCCAGTCTAAGTCATGCCCTAGTAAAGTAGTGGCAACTTTACTAGAGGCTTCTATGGAATTTTGGAAGCAACACGAAAAACCACGTTTCACTACATTATATCACTTGCCCACACTTATACTAATAATTCAGCACTTAATGCGTAAAATGCCACTAATTTTAAACATTAACACTAGAAAAAGCATAAGTTTTGTGAAATAATACAATGCAACGACGTGAACTTTTTCACGTTCCCGCCAAAACTCCAAGCTTTTTGTTACGCACATTAAAGTTTCTTTTTATTAGTTCTGCTACTCAACGGCAGATGGCGCTAAAATTAAATAATAGTAGGTTCAAATCGGAACCATTTGGTTGATTGGTTCGTAGAACTAGAGATTAGGACAAAAAATAATAACGATTTTCGTAATGTTTTTCTTTTTACCAAAATGTGTAAATTTGAATACACAGATCATTAAAAGTTTTAAAACTTACTAAGGATAATTAATATGTTTTTTTGTAGCATCCTGATACCTCTAGAACTCGTATAATTACACTGTGTACAACTTTTAATCGCGGATTAAATATTCATCTGTGGCGGTAAGCATTAAGCCTGCTTATCTCACCGCTCTATTGCGAGTACTTATATTCTATTGATACTAAGGAAGCACCGAACTGGGTTTCGATGGTAACTATTCCGGTTTGAATTGTAAGATCGGATGATTTTCATTAAGGTGGAACGTTACACTCGCGCGGCAAATTCAAATTTTCTTGCGTTCTTTTGCCAAGAATAGCTTAATTACTCAACGTGATTACATGAAAACTAATTTTGCGCAAATAAATATGGTGTATCAATAAATTACAATTAAAAGTATCACCTACTTATCATTGGTTTAGCGACAAATGGCCATAGACCGAAAAACTAAGAAGAAAATAGTTTATTGGCGCTAAACCAATGATATTTAGGAGATACTTTTAATCGTAATTTATTGATACATTTTATTTATTTCCGCAAAATTAGTTTTCATATAATCACTTTGAGTAATTAAGCTATTATTGGCAAAAGAACCCAAGAAAATTTGAATTTGCCGCGTGAGTGTAACGTACCCCCTTGAGACTGGGAAAAGAGATATTAAGTGGACTGAATAAGTTCTAGTGATTATCGTAGACCTCACAAACTTTTTGCGACAATTATGTTTCTGCACTGCGACTTCATCATGTATCTAGAATAGACAAGCTCTTGACTGATTTTACTATTATTAGAAATAGGTAGGTACCTATTCGTTTAGAATTGAGTCCCAATTTTTTGCAAATATTATCGACTGGGAAAGAAAGGTTCTTGAGTGGCGACCACGAACCGGAAGATGCAGTGTAAGCCGGCCCCCCACTAGGTGGACCGACAACTTATAGTCAATCCACGCGAAGCCGATGGATGCAGGAGGCGAGCAGCCGCTCAGTTGCGCTCTTTGGGGGAAGCCTATGTTCAGCAGGGGACGTCTTCAGGCTATTGATGATGAATACAACCTGTACGCGAGTACAGACATCCGGACAGATGCAAAACATGCAAACGGGAGTCGAAGTAGAGACTTGCCTTGCTTGTCATATCGTCATAGTTTAACGGCAAAGAACATTTACGCCACTAGCGGTAACTTTTAGAACGGAAGCTGTGCCGGCTATAGTAAAGGTTATGGTTAAAAAAGGCTGGCAAATATTGAAAAGAGAATGAGAGAGAGAAAAGCAAATATGAAGCATTTGAATGTCTAAAAACAACTATGATGGAGCAAAACAATTTTTTATTTAATGTGTGTATGTGTGTGTGGGACTTTTCGTATGGCAACCCCATCATACCTTAATTTGTTTGGTGCAAAACATGTTGGTTTTTCATATAGGTACGGGTATAGAGTTAACTACCTATAGCAGTAACTTTAAAGGGGATTAGGTACTGTGCAATCTAGGCATGGAAATGATTGCTACTTTAAAATAATCATAGTCATTTCATCATATGATTTATTTTTATCACTGTGATTTCACCTGTGATTTTTTACAGCCTGTGATTTTTCATATGCCTAATGAATTTATGATCAATGGTTATTGGCAGTGCTTTATGAAATGGAACAGAGATATGATTTAGGAGCAACCTAGTGAAGTTGCGACCTGCTACAAATTACTAAGTAATCTAACGCTACGCTCATCATTGATCATTGTGGTGTGGTGTGATCAAAGTTCACCGCTACACCACAATGTTAATAAAATTATACTCTTTAGGTCTCAGTTTATTTACTGAAGCATAAATAAATTATATGTTTTGATATTTACCGCTTATGCTACTCTCGTATTATGAAATCCGAAGCCATATTTATGAAACATAAAATCATATGATTTTTCACCTGCTCCTTGTGATTTCATCCATGCCTAATGCAATCTACTCTATATAGTTAAGGACTATAGGATAAATATTTTTATTTAGGTGGAATACCTTTATTACCTAGATATTACATAATATTCTCTGGCTTTTATCCGGTGAGTTTCAAGTAAGTCGAGATATTCCTAATTTCCTAATAACCTCTTACAGCGTAATTTAGGTACTTTTTTCAATTAATTATGTAGGAGTAAGTAAGTTTTGGTACGGTGGTGTCAGAATAGGACCACCCCTACTCTTTCCGTGGGTGCCGTAAGAGCCGGCTAAAGGAATATCCAGGGAGTGGGCAGCAGCATTTTCCTCGGTAAATTAATATTTTCTGCGATCACCAAGCCGCCTGCCAAGCGTGGTGATTATAGCAAATTCCTTCCTATGACAAGCGTCCAAAGTGTCGTTTTATGGGGGAGGCCTATGTTCAGCAGTGGACATCTTCCAGTTGTTGATATGTAAGCAAGTTTTAACAGCAGTAGAATTAAAGTGACAGATATAGCTCTAATCTAAGAATAAGCAAGTTGAAATGACAATGGGTAGGCCGCATCGCTCGTAGAACCGGTACTATATATCTATTCTGAGGTAGAACTGACACTGACAACCGATGGGGAAGAATGGTTCTCAAGTGGTGACCACGAACCAGAATATGCAGCGTAGGCCTCCACTAGGTGCACTGACGATGTGGTCTACACCGTGGGCAGCCGATGTATGCAGCGGGCAAGCAGCCGCTCAAAGTGGCGCTCTGTGGGGGCCTATGCTCAGCAGCGAACGTCTTGATGATGATGATGAAGTTTTGACTAACTTATAAAAAATAGTTTCTTCATGATTATTGTTTTCGTTATTTATTAATTTTTCCAAGCTTTACAACGGTTGACGGTTAGGTACGTGGCCAGTAAACCTAGCAGAAGTTGTTTTTAATAGTTAAAACTATTGTTGAACTATTTTACGTTTTGCTGGTCACTGTAATTTATACTTTGCAAACATGGCTTGGAGAAATTTAAAAACCAATTGTGTGAATTTTGGAGAAAATCGAATCGAGTGTGCCACTTAGACTCTATCACAGACTCTACATTACGCTCTACTATACATATACAGTTATACATGGTAGTTTTATGTAGATCTCGATTTTATGTAATTAGGTAATTTAATGATGATAATTATTACCTATAAAGCAAGTGTTATTTCGTATAATATATATATTAATATGTGTGTGTTAAGTAAGTACTGAAAATTGCCTAATTAATTACTGTAATATTTACATTTAAGATTTGGCATTATAATTTTAGAATAGATAATAGTACTTACATATATATTATACTAGAAATGGTTGATTAATATACGTACCTAGTAGTTTTTTTGCAAGTATAGTTTTAATAAGTAATAAGTATTACAAATTTATTTCTCAATCTCATATAATATGAAAGGAAGGAAGCAAATATTAATAAAAATAAAAAAAGGAAGAAGGAAGGTAAATAAGGAGGGGGGGGGGGGGGGGGGGAGTAAGGGGGTGGTATAATATGAAGGTTGGCTGGAAGAGATCGCTTTTTAGCGATAAGACCGCCCATTGTACCCTACTTGTAAAATTTCCTGTTTTATTTTATATCTTTGGTGTCATTAAAGAGTTTATCTGTCTATCTATGATTACATTTATGAATGCCTCAAGTAGGTAGGTACCTAAGTACAAAACACGTCTTAATTTTATTATTTCATTTCATTTTAACCTGACGTAACTTAAATTACAAACCAAACTAATTATACAAACTATACAGACTGTCTTCGGAGACACGAGCACACAATTTGATATTCATGTAAAATAGATCTAGGTATATAAGATCATTTTCGCCGTGATTTAAGCACAAATAAATAGCAAAGCACCATCTGAAGACCGTAATGAATGAGTAATTGTAAGTAATCCAAGCGCGCGTAATCTCTAAAATCGAGTACAGAGGTTTATTAGCCCCTTGCTCAAAGGCGAGTCGCACACGTGAAGGCTGCTTAAGGCTTAATCGCGTCTGGGTGGAAGGCGGCGGCGCCCCGCGAGCTCAATGGGCGCGGGGCGGCGCCCGAGCCGTCGTCAGTCGCGCCTAGAGCCCCGGAGGGGCTGCACGTGTCCTCGCCTCCGCTTCGCGACTTATGTAACCATCCGCACGGTGAGTCCGCAGCCTCCGACCCCATCCCCCGCATCCGAGCCGGCGCCGCGCCGCTTCGCGACCCTCGCGTCGTATCGACTGATAACCCGCGGAACTTAACGCTCGCGCGTGCACTCGCCGTCAGCTGAGAGGTGACATAATCGATGCAGTAAGTAAGCGTGCTCGAGTGCGAATATTCGCGGAATGCTGCAGGTGCGTTATGTAACGGGACCAAGACCGGCCGGACGGAGCGCGGAAGGCACCGTTTACGCGGCACGACGGATGTCGCGTTGTTAAGGCTTCTCGAAAGAATGTCGCGTGCTTAGCGATAATGACCATCGTTTACTCGTGAAACTCTGTTTTTATATTATTATGTGCCTTTACAACTGTAAATGTAAATACGGAGCTCGATAGCTCGCGAAATAAAGCACGTGTTGTGAAAAGTAGTTAGCCATTTAGAATCATTACGTTCCTGTAATTATGTGAAGGGCAAAGATTTCAATACAGCCCGCCTCCTAATTGGAAGGTCGGATCCACATAAAAAGCCATTCATTCGTGGAAAGCAGAAAACCGTGGTTTGGGAAATTGGCTTTTTTATAGCATTCTTTCTTATTGCTAATATGAAAATCTATGAGACGTATTGTTCACTGTGTTATCGATTGATAAAATTTTATGAGATACCTACTTGGAAAATAGATCGTATTATGCAAAAAAATTTATTGTTCACGGTGCTCGCATCTCGGAAAAAGTTTTGGAGTTTGGTCACGTCTTAATAGCTCTCTTGCATAATAATGTTTGTACTGGCCGACCTATTTATTAGTTACTGATGTTTCCTACGTGATCATTGTTTACGATTATATGATATGTTCCACTAACGTTCACAAAATTATAACTTAAGGTGGAACGTTTTACTCAGCGCGGAAAATTCAAATTTTCTTGCGTTTTTTGCCAATCATGGCTTAATTACTAGAATGTATCAACAAATTACGATTGAATGTATCACCTAAATATCAATGATTTAGCCACAAATGGCAATAAACCAATTTCGTGTTGGCTTTTCACTCTATTGCCATTTTTCGCTAAACCTAAAGCTGTGATAGTTTTAATTGTAATTTATTGATATATTCTATTTACTTGCGCAAAATTAGTTTTCATGTAATCACGTTGAGTAATTAGGCTATTATTGGCAAAAGAACGCAAGAAAATTTGAATTTGCCGCGCTGAGTGAAACGTTCCATCTTAAAGGCTAATTATTCACAGGCAGGGTAGTTACAAGATTCTAAAAAAGATTATTTAACAAAATACTAAAATATTACCTACATAATTATCTCGTATCCATAGACATATTTATGTCTGTGCTCGTATCTCTCTATCGTTTTCAATTCTTTATTTAATCGTGATTGTAATTTGCATGACAAAATGTTTGATTTAAAATAAACGATTTTTTAATAGATAACAACCGCATGGTTAATATAACCTGACGCTAGCTTCAATTATACAATACATTATAGGTGTACCTAGATATTTTAAAAAATATAGGGTGGTAGCTATACGAAATGCCCATTATTACTACATAAATATAATAATTATAATTGTACATAAAATGTGTGTACCATGAAAATATTATATTAAACTATATACATAACACTAGTATTTTGACCCGTGCGCGGGCCGCGAGCGGCCCGCGTGTGTGTTTTCGTGGCGTTCCATTTGTTCAAAACGCTATACTTGTGTTTAAACTTGTAATTTTGCAAGTACTTGTACAAAACTGCGGTATCTATCAAAGAAAATGATAATTCATCTGACTTGTGCATGGCGGCCATCTTGTTTGACTTGACAGCGTCATTGGCACCATTAGCAGGTCGCAACCGGTACACTTGCACCGTGCGCGGGCCGCACGCAGCCCGCACACGGTGCAATTGTGCCGGTGCAAGTGTTGATCGTGACCGTCCACTTATACCAAACTACAGTACACTAACTTGCTTCGCTCGTCATCGCATTGGGTAGGTTGGAAAAAATTTGACGTTTGACATCTGTCAAAAGTTTGACATTTGACATCTGTCAAAAGTTTAACATTTGACATCTGTTTAACTGACATCTGTCTACACTTGACAGCGGTATTAGAACAGTGCGCGGGTCGCAAGCGGCACACTTGCACCGTGCGCGGGCCGCACGCGGCCCGCACACGTAGCAAGTGTGCAGGTGCAAATGTTAGTCGTGACTGTCCAATTATACCAATGAGAGACAATAAACTAACTCACTCATCGCCGCATTTGGTAGGTTGGAAAAAAAATTGACATTTGACATCTGTCCAAAAAATTGACATTTGTCATAAATTTGACATCTGTAAAAAAAATTGACATTTGACATCTGTCAAAAGTTTGACATTTGACATCAATCAAACTGACATCTGTTTACACTTGACAGCGGTATTAGAACAGTGCGCAGGTTGCAAGCGGCACACTTTCACCGTGCGCGGGCCGCACGCGGCCCGCACACGGTGCAAGTGTGCAGGTGCAAGTGTTAGTTGTGACTGTCCAATTATACCAATGAGAGACAATAAACTAACTCACTCATCGCCGCATTTGGTAGGTTGGAAAAAAAATTGACATTTGACATCTGTCCAAAAAATTGACATTTGATATTTGTCAATAAATTTGACATCTGTCAAAAAATTTGACAATTGACATCTGTCAAAAGTTTGACATTTAAAATCAATCAAACTGACATCTGTCTACACTTGACAGCGGTATTAGAACAGTGCGCAGGTCGCAAGCGGCACACTTGCACCGTGCGCGGGCCGCACGCGGCCCGCACACGGTGCAAGTGTGCAGGTGCAAGTGTTGGTCGTGACCGTCCACTTATACCAAACTACAGTATACTTGGTGCTTGCTTCGCTCGTCGTTGCATTTGGTAGGTTGGAAAAAAATTGACATTTGACATCTATCAAAAAATTTGACATCTGTCAAAATTTTGACGTTTGACATCTGTCACACTGACATCTGTCAAAATTACAACTATCTCCTTCCGAAACTGTAGTACCATAGGCAATAAAACGGAAAACAGCAATTTTGATAATAGTATATACGGCGGCCATATTAAAAAATGACAGATGTCAAAATTTGACCAAACCATGTTGATCAGCATCCTTTGGGGCCCCCAGATATCGATTTACATCCCGATCGGAGCTTCTTTATTTTCGGACGCGGACCAATGGACCGCCATTTTGAAAAACATTCTTTTTCACTGTATGCCCCTCTCAAAACTGTACAATATTAGAACAAACCCTCCCTACAAAAGTCTCACAGTTTCGGTGTTATTTGCGAATTAAAAATCCTAAAAAAGTGAAATTGCATGTTCGCAATATTTCAAAATGGCGGAATCAAAAAAGTTTTTACACATTCCTACCAAGTGTACCGTGGGATTTTCAGATATCGATTTTCATTCGGATCGGACAACTTTTACTATGAGTCGGTACGTCTACAGCCGCCATCTTGAAAAAAATTGATTTCACTGATATTGCATTCTTACCCTTATAACATCTATACTTGATCCCCAGGAACGACTTTTCTAAATCACTCGCAACGGAGGCGCAAAAAAGCAAAGTTGATATTTCAATAAAAGCACCTTTGTATGGCAGCCCCATTGAAAGTTGACACATGTCAAAATTTGATTACAGAATGTTGATCATCATCCTTGGGGACCCCCAGATATCGATTTTCATCCGAATCGGTGAAACTTTTTTTTCCGCCGCGGCCAAAATTTCCGCCATTTTGAAAAAAGAAATTTTTCGCAATCTTCCCCTCTGACCTCCAACTAATATTAGTTCGAGCTCTTTATACTAAAGTGTCATAGTTTCGCCGTCATTTATGGTTAAAATTTGTATGGCGGATTTTTTTTTCCGCCATTTTGAATTTTTTTTGACATCTCCAAAATCGTCCCAGGGTTTGCTATGACATTCCTTAAAACGCACATGATCTATCTTTTATGGTTTGGCCAGGCCGTTGACCGTCCGAGTGACCGAAGTTCGGAAGACCAGGTCGCGAATTTTTTTGAAGACACCTCGATCATCTGGACACAAAACACAACAAAGACATTCAAAATTTTCCATAGGTGTCGAGAAACAATGCGTCAAAAATGAAAAAAAAAATTTGTATGGCAGCCATCTTTAAAAATGGCGGAATCCAAAATTTTTTTTGAAATATCGAATCTGCGGCCCCGAAAACCCCCCAATGCAAAAAATCACCCCGATCGGACCAACTTTCAAAATGGCCGCCATTTTGAATCCGCCATCTTGGATTTTCATGACAACCATCTGACAGCCCCCGTCATCCTCTATGACATTTGGTCGAGCACCACCCACATACCTCTTACCGTTGCCGAATTATGAGCGTTTCAATTTTGTATGGGGGCCACCGTTTTTTGTTCGGGGGCCCCCATTTTTTTCATTTCTCTGGAAACATCCCAGGGTCTACTCCAACATTAGTTAAAACTGGACCCCCATATCTCTTGTCGTTTTCGAGATCCGTTGACCTGTTCCATCTCAGAGACGATTTTCTGGTAATGTCAGATTTTTCCTGGGGTGACATGACCCATCACTATACAGCCTCATACTCAGTTTTGACTGACCACTTCTGAGAGCTGAGATCAATTATGTCAATCATCAGTCAGTCAGTCACACAGTCAAATTGACATTTGACATCTGTCAAAAGTTTGACATTTGACATCAATCAGTCAGTCAGTCACACAGTCAAATTGACATTTGACATCTGTCAAAAGTTTGACATTTGACATCAATCAAACTGACATCTGTTTACACTTGACAGCGGTATTAGAACAGTGCGCAGGTTGCAAGCGGCACACTTTCACCGTGCGCGGGCCGCACGCGGCCCGCACACGGTGCAAGTGTGCAGGTGCAAGTGTTAGTTGTGACTGTCCAATTATACCAATGAGAGACAATAAACTAACTCACTCATCGCCGCATTTGGTAGGTTGGAAAAAAAATTGACATTTGACATCTGTCCAAAAAATTGACATTTGATATTTGTCAATAAATTTGACATCTGTCAAAAAATTTGACAATTGACATCTGTCAAAAGTTTGACATTTAAAATCAATCAAACTGACATCTGTCTACACTTGACAGCGGTATTAGAACAGTGCGCAGGTCGCAAGCGGCACACTTGCACCGTGCGCGGGCCGCACGCGGCCCGCACACGGTGCAAGTGTGCAGGTGCAAGTGTTGGTCGTGACCGTCCACTTATACCAAACTACAGTATACTTGGTGCTTGCTTCGCTCGTCGTTGCATTTGGTAGGTTGGAAAAAAATTGACATTTGACATCTATCAAAAAATTTGACATCTGTCAAAATTTTGACGTTTGACATCTGTCACACTGACATCTGTCAAAATTACAACTATCTCCTTCCGAAACTGTAGTACCATAGGCAATAAAATGGAAAACAGCAATTTTGATAATAGTATATACGGCGGCCATATTAAAAAATGACAGATGTCAAAATTTGACCAAACCATGTTGATCAGCATCCTTTGGGGCCCCCAGATATCGATTTACATCCCGATCGGAGCTTCTTTATTTTCGGACGCGGACCAATGGACCGCCATTTTGAAAAACATTCTTTTTCACTGTATGCCCCTCTCAAAACTGTACAATATTAGAACAAACCCTCCCTACAAAAGTCTCACAGTTTCGGTGTTATTTGCGAATTAAAAATCCTAAAAAAGTGAAATTGCATGTTCGCAATATTTCAAAATGGCGGAATCAAAAAAGTTTTTACACATTCCTACCAAGTGTACCGTGGGATTTTCAGATATCGATTTTCATTCGGATCGGACAACTTTTACTATGAGTCGGTACGTCTACAGCCGCCATCTTGAAAAAAATTGATTTCACTGATATTGCATTCTTACCCTTATAATATCTATACTTGATCCCCAGGAACGACTTTTCTAAATCACTCGCAACGGAGGCGCAAAAAAGCAAAGTTGATATTTCAATAAAAGCACCTTTGTATGGCAGCCCCATTGAAAGTTGACACATGTCAAAATTTGATTACAGAATGTTGATCATCATCCTTGGGGACCCCCAGATATCGATTTTCATCCGGATCGGTGAAACTTTTTTTTCCGCCGCGGCCAAAATTTCCGCCATTTTGAAAAAAAAAATTTTTCGCAATCTTCCCCTCTGACCTCCAACTAATATTAGTTCGAGCTCTTTATACTAAAGTGTCATAGTTTCGCCGTCATTTATGGTTAAAATTTGTATGGCGGATTTTTTTTTCCGCCATTTTGAATTTTTTTTGACATCTCCAAAATCGTCCCAGGGTTTGCTATGACATTCCTTAAAACGCACATGATCTATCTTTTATGGTTTGGCCAGGCCGTTGACCGTCCGAGTGACCGAAGTTCGGAAGACCAGGTCGCGAATTTTTTTGAAGACACCTCGATCATCTGGACACAAAACACAACAAAGACATTCAAAATTTTCCATAGGTGTCGAGAAACAATGCGTCAAAAATGAAAAAAAAAATTTGTATGGCAGCCATCTTTAAAAATGGCGGAATCCAAAATTTTTTTTGAAATATCGAATCTGCGGCCCCGAAAACCCCCCAATGCAAAAAATCACTCCGATCGGACCAACTTTCAAAATGGCCGCCATTTTGAATCCGCCATCTTGGATTTTCATGACAACCATCTGACAGCCCCCGTCATCCTCTATGACATTTGGTCGAGCACCACCCACATACCTCTTACCGTTGCCGAATTATGAGCGTTTCAATTTTGTATGGGGGCCACCGTTTTTTGTTCGGGGGCCCCCATTTTTTTCATTTCTCTGGAAACATCCCAGGGTCTACTCCAACATTAGTTAAAACTGGACCCCCATATCTCTTGTCGTTTTCGAGATCCGTTGACCTGTTCCATCTCAGAGACGATTTTCTGGTAATGTCAGATTTTTCCTGGGGTGACATGACCCATCACTATACAGCCTCATACTCAGTTTTGACTGACCACTTCTGAGAGCTGAGATCAATTATGTCAATCATCAGTCAGTCAGTCACTCATGGGTATCCAATTTTATAGTAATAGTAACTAGTATTTTGCCCCGTGCGCGGGCCGCGAGCGGCCCGCGTGGGTGTTTTCGTGGCGTTCCATTTGTTCAAAACGCTATACTTGTGTTTAAACTTGTAATTTTGCAAGTACTTGTACAAAACTGCGGTATCTATTAAAGAAAATGATAATTCATCTGACTTGTGCATGGCGGCCATCTTGTTTGACTTGACAGCGTCATTGGCACCATTAGCAGGTCGCAACCGGCACACTTGCACCGTGCGCGGGCCGCACGCGGCCCGCACACGGTGCAATTGTGCAGGTGCAAGTGTTGATCGTGACCGTCCACTTATACCAAACTACAGTAAACTAACTCGCTTCGCTCGTCGTCGCATTGGGTAGGTTGGAAAAAATTTGACGTTTGACATCTGTCAAAAATTGACATTTGACATCTGTGAAACTGACATCTGTCTACACTTGACAGCGGTATTAGAACAGTGCACAGGTCGCAAGCGGCACACTTGCACCGTGTGCGGGCCGCACACGGCAGGTGCAAGTGTTAGTCGTGACTGTCCAATTATACCAATGAGAGACAATAAACTAACTCACTCATCGCCGCATTTGGTAGGTTGGAAAAAAAATTGACATTTGACATCTGTCCAAAAAATTCACATTTGACATTTGTCAATAAATTTGACAGCTGTCAAAAAATTTGACATTTGACATCTGTCAAAAGTTTGACATTTGACATTAATCAAACTGACATCTGTCTACACTTGACAGCGGTATTAGAACAGTGCACAGGTCGCAAGCGGCACACTTGCACCGTGCGCAGGCCGCACGCGGCCCGCACACGGTGCAAGTGTGCAGGTGCAAGTGTTAGTCGTGACTGTCCAATTATACCAATGAGAGACAGTAAACTAACTCACTCATCGCCGCATTTGGTAGGTTGAAAAAAATAATTGACATTTGACATCTGTCAATAGTTTGACATTTGACATCAATCAAACTGACATCTGTCTACACTTGACAGCGGTATTAGAACAGTGCGCAGGTCGCAAGCGGCACACTTGCACCGTGCGCGGGCCGCACGCGGCCCGCACACGGTGCAAGTGTGCAGGTGCAAGTGTTGGTCGTGACCGTCCACTTATACCAAACTACAGTATACTTGCTGCTCGCTTCAACGACGAGTCGTTGCATTTGGTAGGTTGGAAAAAAATTGACAAATGACATCTATCAAAAAATTTGACTTCTGTCAAAATTTTGACGTTTGATATCTGTCACACTGACATCTGTCAAAATTACAACTATCTCCTTCCGAAACTGTAGTACCATAGGCGATAAAACGCAAAACAGCAATTTCGATAACAGTATGTACGGCGGCCATATTAAAAAATGACAGATATCAAAATTTGACCAAACCATGTTGATCAGGATCCTTTGGGACCCCCAGATATCGATTTATATCCCAATCAGAGCACCTTTACTTTCAGACGCGGACCAATAGACCGCCATTTTGAAAAAAGTACTTTTTCAATGTGTGCCCCTCTCAAAACTGTACAATATTAGAACAAACCCTCCCTACAAAAGTCTCACAGTTTCGGTGTTATTTGCGAATTAAAAATCCTTAAAAAGTGAAATTGCATGTTCGCAATATTTCAAAATGGCGGAATCAAAAAAGTTTTTACACATTCCTACCAAGTGTACCGTGGGATTTTCAGATATCGATTTTCATTCGGATCGGACAACTTTTATTATGAGTCGGTACGTCTACAGCCGCCATCTTGAAAAAAATTGATTTCACTGATATTGCATTTTTACCCTTATAACATCTTTACTTGATCCCCAGGAACGACTTTTCTAAAGCACTCGCAACGGAGGCGCAAAAAAGCAAAGTTGATATTTCAATAAAAGCACCTTTGTATGGCAGCCCCATTGAAAGTTGACACATGTCAAAATTTGATTACAGAATGTTGATCATCATCCTTGGGGACCCCCAGATATCGATTTTCATCCGGATCGGTGAAACTTTTTTTCCCGCCGCGGCCAAAATTTCCGCCATTTTGAAAAAAAAAATTTTTCGCAATCTTCCCCTCTGACCTCCAACCAATATTAGTTCGAGCTCTTTATACTTAAGTGTCATAGTTTCGCCGTCATTTACGGTTAAAATTTGTATGGCGGATTTTTTTTTCCGCCATTTTGAATTTTTTTTGACATCTCCAAAATCGTCCCAGGGTTTGCTATGACATTCCTTAAAACGCACATGATCTATCTCATATGGTTTGGCCAGGCCGTTGACTGTCCGAGTGACCGAAGGTCGGAAGACCAGGTCGCGAATTTTTTTGAAGACACCTCGATCACCTGGACACAAAACACAACAAAGACATTCAAAATTTTCCATAGGTGTCGAGAAACAATGCGTCAAAAATGGGAAAAAAAAATTGTATGGCAGCCATCTTTAAAAATGGCGGAATCCAAAATATTTTTTCAAATATCGAATGTGTGGCCCCGAAAACCCCCTCATGCGAAAAATCACCCCGATCGGACCAACTTTCAAAATGGCCGCCATTTTGAATCCGCCATCTTGGATTTTCATGACAACCATCTGACAGCCCCCGTCATCCTCTATGACATTTGGTCGAGCACTACCCACATACCTCTTACCGTTTCCAAATTATGAGCGTTTCAATTTTGTATGGGGGCCACCGTTTTTTGTTCGGGGGCCCCCATTTTTTTTATTTCTCTGAAAACATCCCAGGGTCTACTCCAACTTTAGTTAAAACGGGACCCCTTATCTCTGATCATTTTCGAGATCCGTTGACCTGTTCCATCTCAGAGACAATTTTCTGGTAATGTCAGATTTTTCCTGGGGTGACATGACCTATCACTATACAGCCTCATACTCAGTTTTGACTGACCACTTCTGAGAGCTGAGATCAATTATGTCAATCATCAGTCAGTGAGTCAGTACATGGGTTTTTAACTTTATATAAAGTCAAAAAAATTATCATGTCATCCACACACAAGTTTTATCCATTCAGACGCACAATACAAATGTGTAAAACCAAGTGTTTATTTACCCTGTTAGTGGTGGGTTTGCTATAGACATAAATAAAAATAAATGACAGAGAAATAGAACGACCACAGATAATATAACTAGGTACTTTCAGTTATCCTTTGGGGTTTCGCAGATCGGAGCAAAAGTCACAAGATCCATTCGTTCGCTAATCACTTTAAACTTTCAAATCAGAATTATTCAATTTCTTTTCGCAAAATTAAATAAAGTCTACGTGAAATGTGACAGACAATCGCTAGAGATAGCGATCCATAAGGCAATGTCGTTTGAGACGAAAAACCCAGTCAAGAAGATGTCCATTTATCATGATACTGCTGCTGACATCTAACGTTTATTTAGAGGGACTGGGTCTTTACTTTAGATAGCTTTTCAAGATTTATTTTTACTCTACCCACCTTAACATGCTACCATTATCTGCTGAAGATGTTTTCAGTGAATAACTCGAATCGTTATTGACACCGCAGTAGTATATTCAATGTAAATTTATTAAACAAATTAATAAGTTAATAATATTATATAATGTTTTAGGAAGGTATCTACAACATTTTGATATAAAAATTTAATGCGATAGGAAAACTTTGTATCTACTTAGACCCGTTTGGGAATAAGCCATCACTTCCACGACCCCATGCACACTACAGGTCTTTCAAACTTCGCTAAAACTTGTCATTTTTATTTAAAAATGTAAGTATAATATGTACTTACAGTTTTTATTGAAATCAATTAATAGATACAATACATATACGCTCTACCACCTCTTCATTCCACCTTAATAAGACGTTTAAAAAAAGATTGGTCTTGGACGATAAGTGTTTTTGGAAAGGAGGTTTTTGGACAAGAACCTAACCAAAAATGAAATAACATAATATACTACCGTTAAAAATGCTTATTTTTAACGGCAAATCAGACTATAATACGTAGGAATAATACGTAGGAACTTAAATATCTGATGATACTTTATGTGTAAGATAATGTGTTGTTCATGTTTGACAAGATTTAATGATCCACGAGACTTATTATAATTTACAATATGTTGAGTGCTTCATAATATTAATAAAAAATATTCTATTCTATTCTATTCTATTCTATAGCCATCGGAAAAATAAAACCTCAGACGTAGTACGTAATAAGCTAACTAACTAGGTGGTAGGACTTTTCTGCAAAGTTCGTCTAGGTAGGTACCACCGCTTTGCCAGTTATTCTGCCGCCAAGCAGTAGTGTGCAAGCATTACTGTGTTCCGGTTTGAAGGTCATTGTAGCTGAAATTATTGGGCAAATGAGACTTAACGAACTGATCTCACAACTTTTCTAGACTGTGTGATGTCTCAGGATGACGTGCGCAGTGCGCAGTGTCACGCGAAACTAATTTAGAGTTCCGAGTGACACTGCAATCTGTTATGGGCGGCCGTGTCTCTTAACATCGGGCGAATGACTAGCTCGTCACGTCATTCGATTACATACAAAATAAAATAAAAAAAAAACATTATTTATGCAAGGTCACAAACTAGACAAGTGTGTAAGTTCAAGATTTTTCTTTTGTTGTCTGATAATCTTGCGATCTAGAGCTATCAATAGAAGATGCTATGACGTGTATCCATTGATTTTTAGGGTTCCGTACCCAAATGGTAAAACGGGCCCTATTACTAAGGCTCCGCTGTCCGTCCGTCTGTCTGTCTGTTTGTCACCAGGCTGTATCTCATGAACCGTGATAATTAGACAGTTGAAATTTTCATAGATGATGTATTTCTATTGCCGCTATAACAAAAAATACTAAAAACAAATAAAATAAATATTTAATTGGGCTCCCATATAATAATCGTGATTTTTTTGGTCGTTTTTATAGATAATGGTACGGAACCCTTCGTGCGCGAGTCCGGCTCGCACTTGACCGGTTTTATTCATATCCGATTGCGTCAATAGTTTTCACCTTGCCTTGACAATAATAACAATCTAATCTATTAATTATGACTTCTATAGCAGTCACCTGCTTATAACAGAATAATCAACAGATTAATTTGCAAAGAAAAAAACAAAGACAAAAAGAAAATCAAATCCAAATAAAAACAAATTAAAAAAAAGGTTTCAAATTATTCCTTTACAAAGTAATCGGTCAACTATCTAAGATTCATGAGTGGCGACCACGAACCGGAAGGTGAAGCAGAGGCCGGCCCCCCACTAGGTGGACGGACGACCAGTCAGAACCGCCAAGAGCCGATAGATGCAGGAGGCAAGCATCCGCTCAAAGTGGCGCACTATGAGGCCTGTGTTCACCAGTGGGCCGTCTTCAGGCTGACGATAATGATGAACTATGTATCTATGTATGTCATAGATGAGCTAAGAGCTGATAAATAGAGGGGGAATTCTTCGGTACCCGTACACCTTACCAGTGGAATGAGGGGGAATCATTCTTTACCCGTGTACACCCACGAGTGGGATAAGAAGGGATCCCGCGTTACCAATGGGATGAGAAAGAACCCTTCATTTCCCGTACAATCCTTCGTTACTCGTACACCCATGAGTGGAATGAGAAGGGATCCCACGTTATCTGTACACACACCAATGGGGTGAGGGGGATCCTTCATTTCTCGTACATCCGCGAGTAGGATGAGGGGAATCCTTCGTTACCCGTACACCCATGAGTGGGATGAGAAGGGATCCCACGTTATCCGTACACACACCAATGGGATGAGGGGGAACCTTTCGGTACCTGTTACACCTACCAGTAGAATGAGGGAGAATTTCTGTATCAAAAATGTACTGCACAGAATTAAAAAAGTAAAGGGATGTAAAATAGTCATTAATATAGGTCAGCAACGGTCACTGTCTTGCTAATACACCGTTCACAGTTTTGTGCGTCTAAACAAAAACAAACTGACATATTTTTTTATCTGAAAGTACTCGTACCTTTACAGAGATTCGCACGTTATAAGTGCAACAAAAAACGCGTTTTTGTGCAACTGAGAACAAAGCTTGACTCTACACTTTGTGCACAAGGACAGGGTAAAGTAACTATTAAAACTAGAACGGGTCTTTTATGCAGTCACCTCAGACTAGAAGAAAAATATAAAATGCAGTTTTAAAAAGTGAAGAAAAAAGGAATACTAAATTGTAAAAATATTCATTCTAAAACTAATAAGTATACTTACTAATATAATAACAGCTACTACTAAATACTACTAGGTACACTACCAACTACAAAAAAACCTAAGGTATACTGTGTATACTAGCCGCGATGACCTATGATTAACCATTAGTTGAAACGTCTAATACACAACAGTTTTAATAGTCAATTATTATAGATGAAGATATATGTATATCTAAACTATTATTATTATTATCTATACCCACCTCTTATTTTTATTTTTTATTTGGGTAATTTGATCTCTTTCTTTTTTTGAACCAGCACTACCACTCGGTTCACACTACACAAAGGCTAACTGGAAGAAAATGCTAGTAAGCGTTAAGTTTGCTTATATACTTGGTTTACTCTTGTGTAATAAAGCATTTTCTATCTATCTATGTAGTTAAAAGATAGGGTTCTTCTTTACAGCTTAATTGAAACTGGTCATGCATCTCGCTCTACTTGGATACGTATTGCTGTATCTTTAGCATAAATTGTCTAGATACGTTGCATCTATTTTAAGCGGACCAAGGAAAGCAGCATGGACCTTATCTTCTCGCTCTCGCATATTTCAATCTATGGCGGAATGGTATGATTTTGATATCACGTATTCCTTTTTAACTCTACATCTATAATATTTGCAAGTCTGAGGCAGACACTTAAAATATGAGCGAAAAAGACTGGTTCTGGAATATTTGGGCCGTTTATTAATAATGAAATTAACATACGCATTATTGATTTATGTTGGACCTGTTTTAAATGTTTGTGTGATTTTAGGATCTATATTTATATGTTTTTTATATTGGACCTGTTCAAACTTTTTCTTTTATTTTTTATGCTATAGGACAGCGTAGTCAATATTACAGTCCAAATGTCTTTTGTAGAATATCATTTAGTAGTAGCAAGTTGAAAGGATAAAAGCATTTTGCACGTATATAATTTTAACAGCAGTACTTATACAACTAAGATCATCTTTTCGAGCAACAAGTATTTAGTACACTTGTACTATTAAATTCAAATTCAAATTCGGATTCAAATATTTATTCCGATCCATAATGTTAGAATTGTCATTATTATGGACCCTGTTAGGCACAACAATATTATTATTAGAGGAGAGGAGGACAGTATAAATACCTACTTAAAAACGAACTCGATAAATCTTCTTATTATATAAAAGACTTTGTCCTGACTGACTGAAGGGTGGCTTTCTTTTATAACGTAGGCGCGTGCTAAGAAAGGATTTTTGAAAATTCAACCCCTAAAGGGGTAAAAATAGTAAAAACGTATCGTTTTGAAATTATGCACATAAAAACAAGTATAAAAATGAAAGACACCCTATCGTTTAGTTTTCAAAATTCTACCCTTAAGGGGGTGAAATAAGTAAGTAGTTAAAGTTTAAAAAAAAAGTTTGGTATGTGTAAAGAACATACAAAATAAATAGATACAAATCTCGCCAATTTTTGAATTTCATCCTTTAAAGGGGTAAAAATAAACGGTTCCTGAGGGATAGTCTACGTGGGCCAAGCCGCGGGGTGGATGCTAGTTATCTATAATAGTCATCAGAATATTCAGCATATTATAAATATTATTATAATTCGTTATAATCTATTCTGTAGTACCCCCAACGTTTCACCTAAACGTGGATTTAATTATCCGGACTTAAAAAGACAGGTGTTTTTCGAATGTTCTATAATTTCTCTAAACACATAAACATGATCAAACACCGATAAAAACTTTATGAGGATGTTTGCCACTCATTTCATGAAAAAGTATATTTTTAGTCTCTTTTTGAATACTTATAGTCCTATTAATTCAAAATTAATTTCACTGTCATTTTCATTTTCATTAATTTGTGAAAATAGCGCGTGGGTTGTTACGATAATTTGTTACTTTTGTCCATTCCAAAAAATATTCCCATAACTTTCTGTCAGCATTGTTATTAATTGATCATAAAATGTACTTTTCGTTTAACTGTTTTAATACTTTGCGACCAGATTTGCTTTTGGCGCTCGTTTCGCTCTCTGCTTTGTTTAAAATAAATGGATAAAAATACAAAGGAAGGGAAAAATGAACGAAATTCAATTAAATAACACTGAATCGATTTCGCCAGTTTATACTGGGATGATAGCGACCTTGGTTACTGCCGTTTTATTAAAAACACTTTCGTTTTATCTTTGGCAATCGATTTTGTATCGAGATATCGGTACTTCGATAGCTGTGAGTTGTGTAGTATATATGCACATGTTGAGGTAGACAATAAATTAAGTAATTGTAATAAAGTTACGATTCTAATTTTATTTTATGTAAACAAACGAATGACATGACGAGCCAGGCGTTTGCCTGATGTTAGGCGTCATGGCTGCCCATAACAGATTGTAGTATCATTCGGAACTCTAAATTAATAAGGTTTTGCGTGACACTGCACTGCGTATTCATTATTAATATTATCATTTTTTAAGTTAGTAAGTTGAAGTGGCAATGGGCAGGCCACATCGCTCGTAGAACTGACAACCGATGGGGAAGAAAGGTTCTCGAGTGGCGACCACGAACCGGAAGACGCAGCGTAGGCCGGCCCCCCACTCGGTGGACCGATGACCTGGTGAAAGCCGCGGGGAGCCGATGGATGCAGGAGGCGAGCAGCCGCTCAAGGTGGCGTGCTCTGGGGAAGGCCTGTGTTCAGCAGTGGACGTCTTCAGGCTGTCAATGATGATGATGATGATTATCATTTTCATTATCATGAGCCGGAAGACGTTCACTGGTGAACATATAAAAAAAAAAAAAAAAAAAAAAGGATTATCTAGTAAGTTATGTGCAGTTTTCGATGCCATCGCCGTGCCGCCGTTCCTCGGAGAGCACGTTAAGCTGTCGGTCCCGGTTGTCATAACATCTATGGCAATCGTTACGGGTAGTCAGATGCCTGATAGAATATTACGCCTAGTCTAACCATTCCTGTTACTGGTTCCTTATGGGTTGCGAGGTCAGATGGCATCGCTCGTGTACTTCTGGTAGCTCGCCGCACTCGTTAGATTGGGAGCCGACCTCAATAACAAATGGGAAAAGGCAGAGGATGATGATGTAAATCGGCCTTTAAGGTCTCGAGTACTCTTTTTTTATGCGAATGAATGACGTGACGAGCTAGTCGTTCACATGATGTTAAGCGACACTGCCGCCCATAACAGTTGCCGTGTCACTCGGAACTTTAAAACTCTGTTTCTTCTACATTAAAAACATACCATTCCATCACTTTTCACAGTAAAGAATATTTGCCAAAGCCGTCACCAGTGAATAGCTGTAATAACGCGATCGAGAAGGCTTTTGTTAGTAGCCCTTTGTACCAAATGCTCCCTCTATGCCGCTCGTCTCACGCTGACATGTTTAGACTTCACATGATTTATTACATTAGGAAGACGTCAAAACCTTCAATGTACCACGAAACGTGGTGGTAGAGACGGGTTATTTGCTAAATAGTTAGGAACTTCTTATAATTAAGTGAGTGCGGTTTAGTTAATGGTATTTTGGTTAAGACATCAAATTGATGCAAATCTAAGGTTTGGCAAACTTTGACCCTTAAAGTTCTGTTAGCGTATATCGTACCAGGAAACTGTTTTACGTACAGGGTATTTGGTAGAGGGTTAGCCAAACGTATTGGGCGTGTAGGGGATCTATTTGGAAAACACGAGATTGCGTAAAAGCCGCTAGATAATAACTTTAAAAAAAAAATGTTGTTTCTGGTAAAATTTTTTGATTGTTTATGGTCTCAAATGTATATAGGTGTCGTCTACTCAAGACACTTTTAGATCCCTACAATACCAAAATTAGGTATTAAGTTCTAAGCTCTTAATGCTAGAAAAATAAAAACTATTACATTTAGCAGCTTTAACGCAAACTTGTATATTCCAAATAGATCCCACACGTCTACAATGTTTAACTCTCTACCAAACAACCTGTACTTATATAGGAAGCGGAAAGCAAGCTTTTGAAAATTATTTTATACGTACACATTAATTGACTCATTTTGATAGATGTATTGACGAGAATATAATAGGTCATCATCATCATCATCATCAAGAGCCTGAAGACGTCCACTGCTGAACATAGCGGCTGCTCTCCTCCTGCATCTATCGGCCCCCGCGGTTTTTTCCCTACGCTGCGTCTTCCGTGTCGTGGTCGCCATTCGAGAACCTTTCTTCCCCATCGGTTGTCAGTTCTAAGAGCGTGACATGTCAGTAAATATTATAAACACATCAACAGCCTGCTGAAGGCAGCCACTGCAGAATATAGGCCTCCCCAACCCCATAGAGCACCACTTTGTGAGGCTACTTCCCTCTTGCGTCCATCCGGCTCCATTTACAAAACACTTTTATTTATTTTACCTTTTAGAGATAGATTTAATTATAACTACAGTCTTTTTTTTATAATTTATAGCATAGCATAAAGCATTTGACCACTGTCTCACCTGATGGTAAGTGATGACGCGACCTAAGTGGTGCATGCTTGCCTAGAAGATACCTGTTCACTCTTATGAGCGAGATCTCAGTGCAAAATCTGAGCATTTTATTATTACTATAATATTAGGTAGTCATATATCGCGTGAGTCCTTTTTGTGGTGCAAATTATAAACCGTTTAAATTGAGATAATAAACTTAACTGCGTGCTCCTCACAATTATTGGGCTCTTAACAAAAAAGGCTCTTGGTAGTTAGTTAAAAGAACTCTATTCAACAAGTAGATCCTTGTGACTACAAATAATTGTAAAAACAATACAGCTATGATTATTTAGCGATTAGTTAAATTATGATTAAGTAGTTAGTTATACTTGAATCGACACCCATGGTCGTGATTGCATCAATTATAGATATTATGGATATAGTTCATAGTCGTCCTCTTGATGCCATCTCTCAAAATACTTTGATTTTACAAATTGAATAGCATAAGGCAGTGGTGCCAAACCGTTGCCAAGTGAGTTAAATGCCATATGTTTCAATATGAATTGTTTGGATACGTAGCCGGCGACGTCACCATGGCACCATGTTCGGTGGGTTAGTGGCCTAAGTCACACCAAGGCTCATAGGTACCTACATTCTGGGTTAGTGGAGATTTGAACGTGGTATTCCCGTCTGTCTCCTTATGGACCAAATGGGAATGATAGCCACCTCCTTCTATTTTCAGATTTCAGACAGATAAGCTTTTTATTCCTGTTTGTCCCCCAATGAACAAATGTACCTACTTACTTGTTTTTTTAAACTATTTGAAGCAGCTGTTTTTTCCTAACAATGACTTTATAACTCGGCCCACTGTTATATTATGTAAAAGTTGCAACAACAGTGGCAAAGCGACAGCAAACACTTAGCAATCGGTTGCAAGATGTCACGGGAAATCGTAAGTCGCCCGCCTGTTGCTCGCCTGTCGCTGAATACACTTTGGCATTTGAATACTAGCGCCACTAGCAAGACAGAAACATGGAGATGGAAACAAAATAATGCACGTTTTAGTTCACCGATTGTCCGATAGACGGTGATCTAGCGCTCGATCATTTTCTGCTCTACCAGTGCTGTTTGACAGCAATGAATGCGAAATTTACGCCTGTTGCAAACTTGTGGCGAGTTACGTAATTAGCCAGCCGTTCCATAGTTCCTCGCATACCATAAAAACGGCCACGGACAAAATATATCAAGAGTTTTGAGCTTTCCGTTTTACATAAGCAGATGTAGACCTAATTTACATCCTTGGGGCAAAAAAGGTTGTTTGGCAGGCGAGGAGAATTAGGGCACTTAGTGGCCGCCGGCCCTCTTCACCGACATGGATTGATTCTGCCCACTTTGTTTGTGTAGGTACTCTACGTACGAGAAAACACTGTGATCTATACATACTGGAAGTGAAATCTGAATAATTGTTTCCATTATAACTTTAAACATTTTGAACACAGTAAAATGATACTTATAACTGAAATAAATAAATAAATAACGTTCAATGATCACTACATAGATCCTGGACCCTTACTAGGATTCCCTGTATCTAGGGAGAACTACGAGGACATGGTCCAACAACACCCAGACTCAGAACAACACAAGTATTCGCGCTTTTCTTTTCCTGCGCACGCACTTGTGCAAAATTTTGTCCTGTCGCGGGAATTGAAAGCGTCACCTCCGAGTTATGAGCCGACCTGCTCAACCACCACACCACAGATGCTATCAAAAAAAAATAAAAATGTGAAATTTAAGTAAAATGTTGTAAAATGATATTTTTGAATTGCGTGGTTGGTTTACTTGGTACAGAACTACAATATCCTTTTACCTTTAAATATAAAAATAGTCAAAAAGTAGGTATTGTTTCTTTCAAGAAGGGCAAAAACTTAAAAACTCTAAAAACAGCGCCTCGTAGAAAGCTCGAGATCTTGTTTCAAGACACCAATTTGAATGTTATGTTAACTGCTATTTTTACCTTTTAATATTATACTCAAAACTTATTTCAACTTTGGACAGCCGCTGTTGGGATAGGCTGACTTGAACTTCACAAGAAATGCCCTGAAGGGTTTTAAACTATTAACAACTCTGCCCACTTTTGAAGATACCAGTTTGTAATGTACACAACTTCTGGTATATAAGAGAATACTTTCTACCTACCACCATGAAGTAAGTAACTCTAAAGTGGAGTATCTATCGGCGCAGTGACTTGGACGAAGTGGTTAAGTCCTGTGTTAAATAAAAACTATGTGCAGGTTAATTCATCCAAGATAGTGAGTGTGTTCTCGCTGAAACAAAAGCCACCCGATCTTGGACAGAATAAATACGATACTCTGATTGGTCGGTGCATTGCAGCTGTGATTGGTCAACTAGACGCGTTAAACCAAAATTTTTTCATTGCAAAAGACGAATTTCGCATGATTTGCATACAGTATGCAATTGTTACAGTACACAATATCAGCTTATCAGCCTTTGCACGTTCACAACGATGGAGACACCAGGTTAGTTCGCATTTTTTTTATGTAAACGAATGACGCGACGAGCTAGTCGTTCACCTGGTGTTAAGCGACACGACCGCTCATAACAAATTGCATAAGGAGAGAGTAGCGATAACCTATCCAATACGCTGGCCAAGTGCTGTTCTGTTTGGCCGATAACATCAATGAAACATGAAAAATATGAATAACATTTATTTGATAAAAGGCAAAATTATACACATTCAATATACACATCACATCGTGATAAAATAACAGGTCAAACCTTAGAATAAGTATACCCATAGAAGGTAAACCAAACAACGTGTTCTCAAAACGCACGCTACAAATTAGCTTTGTGTCACTATCTTTGGTATTATTGTAGATGATTTAAGCAAGAAAATGAATAAATTACCAGTGGAAAGTCACACCAGAACTCTTCTGCTGCTTTTCTGATGTATTATAGCACGGTTTCACCGCGCAAATTACCATTTTAAATTTTTTTTGAGGAGCTATTCACACAGAGCACTGACCATGCGAGCGTCGTATGGAGAGCCATTTTTGGCTCCAATTAAACAGCTTACATTTCGCGAACGTACTCAGTTTCTATAGGTAATTATTTTATGGATCAAAGGCTCACATTAGTTAACCAGGATTAGCAGTCACACGTTTTACGGTCTCCATCATAAATGCAAACGTAGGGGTCGTTTCCAGTAGCACTACCTTTGGCATTGCTGCCAATTTGTGTGCCGCTCGTTACAGGAGCCCGGTGTTCTGTTATTGCCTGCTTTTAAGGGTACGCGGCAGGATACAAAAACGATTAAAATGGAAGAGGATGATTTTGGGTTTTATTTTTCATATATGGCACGACACTCGAGCGTGGGTTCAAGGGCACTTATTATTAGCACGTCACTGATTGTTGTACCTAATACTATTTTTTGTCCCACCAATTAAGTAAACAAGCTTACATCCTTATATTTTTAATGATATTATAATTTTGCATGTATCTGTCTCTAAACTATATACCTATATGTCTGTTTTATATACATGACCTACAACAAAATTTATGATAGTGGAAATCCACTACCATAAATTGTTGTCCAAGCTGAACTATTCTACTGTCGGTGTCGTGTAATTTTAGTTTGGGTTGTTTGGAATGATCACGTTGTTACTTGTTATCCATCCGCTTTTGCAGTTCTAAGATTTTTATGCATGTACGGCTTATGAGAACATAAATATCTGGTCACTCGAGTGTTTCAAAGCTTGCTCACGCATCAAGTTTTATTATTGTACTGGAATCGGAAAGGTCAGTCGTGCATTTTGTTATAATATGTTGGTCGATTACACATGAGCGCTCATAAAATGTGACTGATACGGATTGATTAATATTGATGAGGTGTTGAAGAGGAAGATAGAGTCTTTTTTGTAAAGGGAACTTACGTGTGGTATTTTTATGATATTACTTATAGGCACAGAAATAGAATACTGAATAGTACTAGGTAACCAACATGGCATACGACCCTACCTGATGGGAAGAAATGGGCATCTGTTATACTAGATGGGCCACTTTAGTGCATTTCTACATCATCAAAAGTCTGAAGACGTCCACTGCTGATCATAGGCGCAGAGCGCCACTGAGCGGCTGCTCGCCTCTTGCATCCATTGGCTTCCCGCGGTTTTAACCTAATATGGGGCCGACCTACGCTGCGTCTTTCGGTTCGGGGTTCCACTCGAGAACCTTTCTTCCCAACAGTTGTCACCTCTACGAGCGATGTGACCTAACCATTGCCATTTCAAATTGCTGATTCTAAGAGCTATATATACTTTAGTTCTCCTGCGGATCCCTCATTTCGGATCTTATCTCGTAGGGAAACACCGAGCATAGCTCTCTCCGTAGTTCATTGCGTTACTTTGAATGTTGCTTATCCTGAAATAATACTCTTTTGACTCTTTTTCGATTTTCAGTCAAAAGTCATCGATGTAAGACAGTTTTTTTTTCGTTCTAAATGTATTCAGCGATCATGCACCATCTAGCGGGATAATTAAGCAGAGATTTTAAGCGGAACCCTTGCTATACAATAATAATTCACGTTCAGTATATAGGTATTCTTATTTTACGAACGGTCATTTTTCATCTCGTTCCCACGAGGGTGTGATCCAATCGCGCAACAAATTATCAACTCGAATTTGGCGTACAATGATTAAAATTCAATGATTTTTTTGTCTTTATGCTGAATGATTGATAGTGTTTTGTTTTAATAAATGATTATATTTTTAACAAGGATTAAGATGATCTTGACCTCTGACCTATATATGTAGTTAGGTATTGAGAAATGGGCAGAAATCTGATTTTCTCCAAAAACAGGGCAAAAGCTCATAAATCAAAAAAATCTTTTTTAAATTTATGAATAAATTATACTATTTATTCTGGGTGTAATTGAATTCATTAGCATCCTTTGAAACTAAGTACCTACTCCTGACACCGGTCACGTGTAGACCAACATTTTTAAAATCTAATACACCGATTTGGTATTGATAATAACTATATAAAAAATGGGATAAGTTACTCAATCAACTGCTCCAGTACAAAATTAAATTAAAATGATTAAGTGGTGTTTTTAATTATTACTTACAAGGTACAAAAACTTTTAAAAGTATCAAAATCATTCGTGCCAACTACGTTAGGTGTAAACGTATTTTCATTTGCACTCTTTACTCTTTAATAATCATCAAGAAATGATGTACTTATCATGTACTCAAATTAAGCTAATTAATTAAATTGTATCATGTATATGGTACTTATTTGGTCATTAATAATGCACAAAAAGTTTTATTCTTGCTTGTGAATATGTAAACCTTGATGTACGCAGCTCAAAAACAAAATCTTCTATTGCCTAACCTTGCTAGTACCTACCTACTTTATTGGGCTGGATTACTGGACTTGAATTTATGGGTTCAATTTCACACAATCCGTTTCCGATTAATATTTCGCGATTGGTCATTTAGCGTTTCAGTCATTTACGTGTTGGTCATTTTACATTACTTAACTATATTTTTTAAAATATTAAAACTGAAACGGTAAATATAAATGAAAGGAAAATCTATAATAGCTAAGTACACATTTTGGGGCCACACTAACTTGGGTCTTTTCGCATCTTTGTTTCACTTGCCCGTATTTCGCTTATTTACATTAATTTATAAATTATGATAATCACTTTACATTTCACGGGCTATGCTTTATACCTATACATAGTATAGCAGGAACATTGAAATAATTTTTAATGCTTTATTTACATACCGCTCAGTATAGGCAAAATTGCGAAAACTTGAATAGTCACACAATATTAAATCGCTTACGACTACGACGTTGGGCACATGCCCATTGTACCTAGGTATACTCGTACCTTATACCTGTAACCTAAACACCTGTATGCTCGAGCTCACCTCCATCTAATAGGCCCATTCATAACGAAACTCCTACAATATATCAAAGGGAACCGAGGAGACACGGCAACAATTAACCCGCACAATGGGAAAAACGCGTAACAATCGCGGCAATCAGTCGGCATCTGCGAGAGCCTGTTTCCACTGTGCCGGATATGGTACCAACAAAAAGTTGGGCGACTGATTAGTTTATAAACAAGTAAGAACTTTGATGGAACAGTAATTGTGGTTGGGTTTAGGTTTAATTAGGTATTCTATTCTAATATTTCTAATACAGCTTGAGATTGAATTCGAATAGTATCCTGTATGGAAGTAAAAATCTACTCCGAAGGACGATAACGTTTATACTACGACTTTTCGAACTATAATTTTCATAATTAAAGAAATGATATCTAAAGTTTACGTTACAACTTTACTCAAAATAAGATATTTTTTTCAAAGTTGTTTTCTTTTGTTTACAGAACAATCAGCTAAATATTATCATATAAGTAACTTTTGAATAGTTTGATGGAACTCTTTTATTTCCTTTGATAAAGCTTACATTCTAATGCTTAGATACGTATACTATCTGAGTTTGAATCAAAGAGGTACTACGTACTAGAGAAGCTATTCAAAGCACAAATAGTTGTCATTTTTTGTATAATTAAACTAAAATCCGCTACAGCGCTTTACGAGATTAAATCGTCTAACCAACGATCACAACACGCAGCGCTATTGCCATGGCACATTCGGATCATAATTTTTACTGCTATTCGCTGCTGCACGTGCAGTCGCTTTGAGAGCTGAGCATCGTATGAGCGAGAAGATGCTCATTGGCATATTTGCAGTGGTTGACAATGCAAGTTAGAGATGTCCTGTCTGGTTATACATAGAAGTCTTTGGTTTGAATTGGTATATTATTCCGGAAGGGGGTAAATCTACTCCCTAAGGTAGACAATGTTTCTTCTATGACTTATCTAAATTAATAGTTTTTCATTGAAGAAATGCCATGTAAAGCTGACGTTCGAAGATAGCCCTAGCGCAGCTAGGTAGAACTTCGTCCTTGACCGAATGCACAATGAGTTTAACAACCTGTGTTTAGGAATGAATTTATAGTATCTTGTTATACTCGTAGCGATCGTACGTGCAATTTTGTGACTGCATTTATTTTTTTGTATGGAGGTTTGTCAACACGCAGTTTCAAGTAATGCTCTCACAACTTGTGGACTATCATGGTCCCAGGCCTCCCCTTTCGGGATAACATACCAATTCAAGCTCACCTTGTATAGGTATATTGCAATTAAAACCAGGAGCACCTATTCAACTTCTGTTAATTCTTAAATAAATAAAAAAATAAATAAAAAATCAATTTATTGCCACTGCAACACAAACAAAAAAAAGAGCGTACCATTACAGCTTATAAAAGTGAAACGAATTGTAGGGCAATAGGGGTAACTTCAGCATGTGCTGTGTTCACATAATTGCAAACACAGCGCTGTTTTTCAAATTACCCCTATGCTTGGACAGATTTTCGCCAAAGAAATAAGAATAAGCGGTTTTATATACAGTCTTACTATTACTAAATATACGAGTAACTATAATATAAATACTCAACAAAAATAATAAATATACCAAGAACAGAACAATTGGGCGTGTGTTTGTATAATAGGTGTGTGATGTGCTTGAGTGATGTATGACTGTGTACCAACTGTGTTTGTGTGTTTAAGTACGTGTATGTGAGAGCTGTGCCTGAGGGGTGCGTGTGTGTGTGTGTGTGTGTGTGTGTCTTCATTCTTCAATATACATTGTAACTTTTCACTAGCAAGCCAAAGACCAAGAGACTCTCTCACTTTTCCTGCTCAACCGCTTGACTCCTCTCCTCGTCCAATCACGCACCAGTCAGTGCTGCCAACCAGAAAATACAATTCAACCAACTTTATTTAAAAAAATAAAAACAAATTAATAATACTCACGACACGTACGTTTACTTGAGTTGTTTGGAATCATTTGTGTTCTCAAAACCGCTATTCATTTCAAATAACGGGAGCAGACTTATAATGTCATAATAAATTATCCTTATGGTGCCGCTAACGCCTGCCGGCGATCGGAGGCGGAAGATATCACAGCATTAAAAGGTCATCAACAGATACGTTCTGTACCTAATATATTATAATAGGTACATAAGGTTTACAGCTTATACGTGCTTTGTAACACATATTTTTTTGAATTCCTAGTTCATGTGAGTGTGGTGCGATGTTAGATAGATATATAGAAAATGCTTTATTGCACAAGATAATCAAGTACATAGGCGAACTTAATACAGTTAATACAGATATATATATATATATATATATATATATATGACGCCGCTTGCTGATTTGCGATGATGGGTAGTTCGTCTTCCATTATTCATTTGGCAAAAATAAAAGCGTAGATAGACTTCTCGATGTTTTATTTAGTGTTCACAATCAATTGTCCAACAAAATAATCAAGGCTGGCTAATATTTAAATGGATGTCGAAATGCGGTGGACGCGACTCGTGCGTTTCGTTTCGTGGCTGGAGCAAAAGTGCCACAGAACACTATACTCCTAGCGGAGTGAAAAGTGCCATTAAAATGGCCGACCGAACGGAATGTCAGAATGAATCAACTTCAAGGCGAACATAGACAACCACGGTGTTGCCATTTTACGAAATCGATTCCACCCAAGTAATTACTTGACATTTCGACACTGTTATTATTAAACAAAGAAAAAAAAACACTGTAGCTTATTCTCAACGCTAGATGGCGTTGCTCAATCCACGACATATATAATAATAAACTGTTAATACAGACCGACTCATTCTCTTCTCTTTTATATTGTGTGTGCACAATGCACATAACTAAAACGAACCCGAGCCCGGAGGGTTGCCATAAACACCACGCTGATGATAATGATGAAATATTTGCAAAGCTATTTACAATTATTTTATTTCATGATGCCTCATGGTCAAAACCGCGAGTAGCCAAGATGGATGCAGGAGGCAAGCAGCCGTTCAAAGTGGCACTCTATGTAACATGATGATAGAAGATGTCCACTGCTGTATCTATGTATTACGTCTTCTTTCATCATAATCTACTTCCCTTATCCCACCATGTAGAATCGGTAGAGCATGATCATGCCTGTCGAAAAGATTTGGCCTTGTTTAAGAGCGGGCGCTTGCCTGACGTCATCTCTCCCCGGGAATCCTTGTTCATAGAATAACCGCCACCAGTCAGTTATTTCTGGGTATTTGGCGTAGTTCCCATAATTTTTCCCTTAGTTCGCTCTTACAAAATGCATGGGTAGAGAGGGAGCAGCCCCCGAACCGAATTCCTTTCGTGCGGTTTTGTTTTCATTTCATAGAGAATAGATTTTTGCAGATTTCTTATGTAAGACAAGGAATTCGCGTGGTTTTGAGGTAAGGAATCGTAAAGTGCTCATACAGAATTAGGGTCCTGATGGTAACGTGACAAAGTGACGTGGTTTTTAGGGTTCCGTATTTGATTATTGTTTGACTTCATCAAAGAATTGGCGGAGATTTGAAGTAACTAAATAATAAACATACAATAAACAAAAAAACACACAAAAAACAAATAACACACAATAAAAAAAAAAGAATCGTTAACGTATTCGTGTTCGTTAACGTTTTGTGTTAATAATAAAAATTACTCCAGAACCATCTCTTATTAAAAAAACTAGTAATAATGTTTTTAAAGCGATAACCTTACATCCCGAAGGTCCATAACGTGTCAATTAATGTCAGAGTGTCAGATACACTCTTTATTATGTGTAAATTGACCTAAACACGCCGCGTGTAACATGATAACAATATCATTTTCAACACATTTGCTCAAAAAATGCATTTACAAAGGTTGTATACATTGTTTGAAAGTTAAACACTACGCACCATACAACGGAGCGTGCGGTAAAATAGGTACTCTCACCTAAGTACCTATTTTACAGCATCCTTTGGTTGTATAGTGCCGTGCGTAACCTTTACGGTTTTTTTTAATTTCAATAAAACGTATATAAGAATTCCACCAAGGAGTTTCACATTACGAGAGTAAATAAACTGAATGATCGAAACTTCTTGTAAGCGTTTTTGGTCAATACGTTTGTCTCACTTTAATACTAAAGAGAAAATGAAACTAAAGATGTAGTTCTAATTTTCACCACACGCACGTGGCGCCATTTGCATTGTAAATGCGTGCCATTTTAATATTAGATTAGAAACATCAAAGATTTTTTGTTGCGACTTTCCCACTAATAAAAAAATGTTTGTTTCATTACCTATTGTACTGTTTTCTCGTAAATGTGTTGAAAAACGTTGTATGATACACGTGCGGAAATTGGCTTCTACAAACTCGTAACTATGGTAAGCCCTCGATTTCGTCTCGGGCTTACATTTGTCTACTCGTTTGTAAAAACAAACTTACCGCCCTTATATCATAAATAACTATTATTGGTAGGTAAAGGTATAGCAAAATAGAATTACCTTCTAGCAGGTCAGTGTTTTGTTGCAAAAAAAGAACTAGAAAGCAAATGAGTTCCTCTCTTAAGGTGGCTTTTTTGATCCCTAGTTAAAGTAACCAATGATTAAAACTTGTCGCTAGTGAAATTACTGGGCAAATGAGACTTAAGAACTGATCTCACAGTCTAGAAATCTTTTTTAGACTGCGTGATGTCTCAGGATGACGTGCGCAGTGCGCAGTGCCACGTGATACTTTAATTTAGAGTTCCGAGTGACACTGCAATCTGTAATGCGAGGCCGTGACGCTTAACACCAGGCGAACGACGCACGTCATTCGTTTACATAAAAAAAAATGCTTAAAGATTCTAGCCAATGGTCAAAATTATATAGATAAAAAAATCCACCCTTAGTATTAAATATAAGAAATATATCAATATATAGCAAACCGTTTTTAAGATTAGATTAGATTACTTATAATTTTTAGCGCCGAGCCTAAATCATCGCGAGACTGTAAAGGGCTTTTTTTAAATAATATTATGAAAGTTACGATTAGATAAAAAAAAAAATCAAAATAGGTAATTAAAAACTAAAAAGCTAATTTTGTAAATCGAATACTGAGAAAATAATGTTTTTGGTTTCAGTTTTAATCGGTTTGTTTTGCCATCCAGCCATTGAAAAATCGCTTTTAAGTGTATAGCGCTCACCAAAATTTTTGATGACAAAGTTATTATAGCTTTATAGGGATCTGTAGATTTTGAATACCTACTACAATCACTTTTTGATCTCTTATTACTTGTGGGTTGTGGTGTAGGTTCGAAACGAATGCCGCCCGCTGCGGCTCTCCATCATATTCGGGGTCGTTAGGCTTTTGGACCCAGGACCTTAAATGCTATAGAAAGTGAAAAAGAATCTAAGATTAACGACCAAAGTCGAGGGCTCGTTTAAAGCTTAAACCAAAATGGCAAGATGTCATTTGGTGTCGGTGGGCTGAGTGTGTGGGAATTTTCCTTGCAGAGAGAGTAGGGTCATTTGTAACTCGAGTACGAAAACAGCTTCAAATATTACCTTTATAAATTAAAATTGATTTTGGTTATCGGCAGGAGAGTTCTTGTGCTTGATCCAGATATTTTTTACTAGGTAGTAGGACTTTTCTGCAAAGTTCGTCTAGGTAGGTACCACCGCTTTGCCAGTTATTCTGCCGCCAAGCAGTAGTGTGCAAGCACTACTGTGTTCCGGTTTGAAGGGCATTGTAGCTAGTGAAATTACTGGGCAAATTAGGCTTTATGATCTGACTAGACTGTGTGAAGTCTCAGGATGACGTGCGCAATGCAGTGTCACGCGAAACTATATTAATTTAGAGTTCCAATTGATACTGCAATCTGTTATGGGCAGCCGTGACGCTTAACATCAGGTGAACGACTAGCTCGTCACGTCATTCATTGACTTTAAAAAAAGATATAGTTTAAAGTCAAAATGTATGCTGGTCTGCTAATTAAATAATTTTTAATGTTCGTACTTGTTCAGAGTAGAGTTCACCGACGTTAAAAGGGCTGATTATTTACAATTTTTTCATGCTAAAGTTAGAAAACAAGCTTACGGCCCTCCTGATGGGAAGATGTCACCGTATTCTATAGAAATCTGTAACACTAGAACTCTTTTGACTTCCTTTTTAAATTGCTGCATGTTGCAAATAACTTTATTGTTTGTTCTATAGTTTTTATGTAATGAACCGTTTAGGTAGCCCCTATTCTTCTATTTAAATCGTGGTATTATGATGCTAAAATTGACCTCCCCGTTATCGCCGTCCGAGACACGTCTTGGGTGACTCAGTCGATTCTATCGCAGCCGTATTAGGCCGTCATGGTTGCTGATTGCTATATTTCAAAGTCAAGTCCTTGCAATTATCCCGCGGCGATTGAACTTGCACGCAAGCTGTGTCTTGGAGCCTAAATAATTCAGGTTCACGGAACCGGATCGCGAAATACTAAATAATAAGGTTCAGTTTAGAGGACTCTCGACTGTGTAATGTCGCGAACATTTTGGTACATGAGCAACAGGATTATACTTAACAAAAAAACATTGCTTTTGGCGTTCTTCTTTAAACGCTCTTTTTATGTCAAACATGGTAGCGCTTGACCATATCACATTTTTCACCGACTGTCAAAATGCTAAGTGAAAATTTGGGCAATTTTTTTCCATATAAGAACACAGGAGAATTTTGGTTAAACCCAAGCCAGTCTAGTATTTAAAAAAAACATTGATACCTTTGTAAGTGCTAAAGATTGCCTACATTTGCAGTAAATAATTTTACTTTGACTTTTTTCAAAAATACAAAGTCGATTTAACGATCTTAGATACGTGCTTGTAGAGTAGGTAATTACTGTGGTATGTGGTATAATTTTTTGTGCTCATTTTAAAGAACAAAATTGACTCGTAAAATATAAATTTAACGCAACAATAGTGTTGTACCTCGCAAACCACAGACACTGATTGTCAGAGGCTGCGCTGTTCGCGTAGCGACAAGGCGGGCTCCACATTCATCAAATATTTAGAGCCTTTATACGTACACCTAGTACCTGCCTATACTACATGTGTGATTTGGAATTCAATTGCAATGGTTCAGTTTGAAGAACCAATTTTAAACTTGGTAGGTAAATTAAAAAATATGTCTGAAGTTCATAAACGCATCGTAGATTTGATTGATTGGTAGACTAAAACAGCTGGTTGTTTAAGTCATATTGATGATGATCCGTATGCTTGATAGATTTAAATATAGCTGCATACATGGCATTGTATCAAAAGAGTATAATATATAGGTATAAATTCTTAGTTTGGAGAGTAAATTAATTCTGAGGTCAGCCGATATTATTTAAATTAAGAAAAACTTACTTGTGGAGATGGCTTCAACTCGATGATGATACATTTATAACGAAACATGTAACTGAACTTAAACTAAAGTTACCTACGCTTGACTATTTATGTTATCATCCGCAATATAAACTTACTAAGTTCCTAAGTACAACACTAGAAATGTCAAGGATTAATCAAGATAGCGTAGTTATTATAGAAGTTATTAAGGCAGTATCCTCACTAGGCCAACAGTGAGTGGCTCACTGTTCCATACAGCGCGTATTGCACGCAGTTTGCGGCGTTCCGCTTGCAGACTAAGGATGGATTATGCTAGACCGTAGCGGGCGCGAGCCGTACCCCATGCGAGGCATGTATTCAAAACTTTACGAACATTTAATATGATGACGGTTATGATGGTTCATGCTATACCGGGTGGCTTTGCGTCCGAGCCTCGTCCCGGGTAATTTTCGTGAAGTTTTGAATCCATGCCTAGTCCTTGCCTCGCACGGGGTACGGCTCGTGCCCGCTACGGTCTAGCATAATCCATCCTTTCGGTGAGCGACTGATTCGCAACAAAATAACGCACGTTTGCCCCAGTCAGCAGCAAGGTATATATTGCTCGCTGTGCCGACGAAGTATCGAAATAAGAAGTACAGAAATTTACAACTAATTTGCTACAGTTCGCCGCTTACCTTACGTCGATAGCACAGGCTTTGCCACTCAGAGTCAGCCTGCGGAAAGTCTGCCGCTAACTGTTCGGCTAGTGAGGACACAGCCTAAGTTGGTTCATTGTCGAGCCGACACAACGTAGGCGTTCCCATGTTATTTATGTCAAGTGCCCTCGCATGCACTGGTGCAAAAAATAAATCACATCGTGAAGAAAAATAAGTGCAGTGGAAGATTAAGCTGGCGATTCAATCCTTAAAATAAGCCTGCAATGGATTAAACCAGACAGTGATAAGAGGTGAGACGTAGGCAAGACTGATCGGTCATGCATGGCACAATGTATTGTGTAAATAAAACAAAAAGCACCTCTAAAATTTCTGTTTATTCTTTTTTTTATTTATTTATTTTAGGATCAATAAAAAAATAAACAAATTTTAGAGGTGCTTTTTGTTTTCTTCATTCTTCATTTTTTTATGTTGCAACTTTTTCACTAGCAAGCCAACGGTAAAGAGACTTATCGCTTTTGCTGCTCAACCGCCTGACTCCCCTTCTCGTCCAATCACGCGCCAGTCAGTGCTGCCAACAGAAACAAAGATTCACCAACTTCATTTCAAAAATATAGACATATTATTTATTATATTCACGACACAAGTTACAAGATAGTATATTCACGTAAATGTAAGGTATGTACAAAGTTATACACCTATATACCTTGGTAGCATCATTCAGGGTATAAACTGTATTTGCTTTTTGTACTTTGTCATACAGAAAATATATACTTTTTTAATTTAATATTTTTTTAGATTAATATTTTCTGCAAGCAAAAATCTTTTCTAAAATAATATTTATAAAAATTAAAACGTTTCACATTCCATTAATCCGGAGGAGTAGTGTCCAGTTGAGATGAACCGCGAGAATCTTATATAGCTTGGCAAAAAGAAGAGTAGGTACTTAGGTTTGTTTTCTTTTTTTGTTTTAAGGCAAAAACAATGAACTGAAAAATATGGGAATTGAGTGTTCATGTTATGCTAGAAGAAGCAATTATGGAAGTAAAATGAATAGCTTCACAACTTACAGTGGTATTCATAGTCAACAGGTGAACAAACCCCCAAAATCCATCATTCAACTTTCACATAAAGGTTAAATGTTGAATCGTTCTTCTTTCACTTTCATAAACAATCGCTGGAGAGACTCCTAACTAAATGGCAGTTCAACACATATTTTTTCTCTAATCTGTGCATTTCAATCATGTTATCTATGAAAATTTTCTCGGGTGTCATTTTGACATGATTTTGACGCGGCTTTAGAATTTTGATAGATAATATAACGCGGGAACGGGCCTCTCGTAACCATGGTCTGAGGTGGGACGATCGGTTGCCATGGTTACGAGAGGCCCGTTCCCGCGTTATATCCATAATTTAATTCACTTTCATTATCTTACACTATAATTATTATTTATAGAAAAGTTAAGATGATAAAAAAAACTTTATTAGTTCACACAGGTTGTAAGGGGGGTACATCAACTGGTAGTGTAGTAAAAAAAAATTGGTTTGTATTAAGTTAAAGTTATTGTGTATTTACATTACGAATATATCGCTTCGGCACTGATATAATTCGCATTTCATTCAAGCCTCCATCGGCCATTCTTCATTTATGAGATCCAAGTCACCATCTACTTCCATATTTATGAAAATCACAACACAACACTCAAACAATAATAAAAAATAGCACGTTAGCACGTTATCAAAGCAAGGGGACCGTTTGGTTGATGAAATTCGGACAATCAGCATCCAGCCCCTGACAATGTCAAATTAGGGGTTACTTTTGTTTATGAAATGCATAAAACTAGAATTCGCTACACAGCGCCTGAATCATCTCCTAGAGGAGCCCCCAACTTGACTATGAATTCCAGTGTTAGTCTTGCGAATGGTTTATTATTTGAACGGTAGAAAATTGATTTTTGTCAAAAATTAAGGTGAATGACCAATATTGCGAAACAAAAGAATTGAAGTTTTTTCTTTGGAAGCTGTCATAACAATCTCGCAATGATGGTGATTATATTATATATTTCAAACCTCACACACCGCGGTTTCACTCGCCCGCGCCGCTGTCCTGGGCACAGATAATACAAACCTACAGCCCTGGGTGAATTCCTAATTTTCCAGGATAAAAGACATTGTAGTATTATAGTGTGCGTAATCTTGGATGCCATTTCTTGAGACGTTATTTGCTATATCCATTGTAATTCTGTGGCTATCACCCAGTTGCAGAAACAAACATTAACTTTTAAAGTCGACATTAAACCTTAATCTGTCATTAAACTGTTGCACAAAACCAAATTTTATCTGATTTTAATGCTCCTTTAAGTTTATCTAATGAAACGTCAGATTATCCATTAAATGGTGTTTTACGTTGCACAAAGCGCCATTAACACTAATGAGACATTAGTTGACAGTTTAAAGGTTGAGATTTTTAATGGGCCGAAAAGCCTCCATTAAAACTGCATTTAATTATTTTCAAATGGTTTTGAGTACATATCTGCGATTAAAATATGTCTCTATCAAGACTTATATCATTGTTTGATACCAAAGATGTTTCCCGCCATGCTCTTCTTTATTTTTTTTTTAAATTAAAGTATGTTCTTTTGAGTAAAACTTCAATACTTCTACCCTGTATATTATTGTAATGTAGGGATATTAAATAAAACTGAATCCACTTTAAACACTCATATTTTACAATCGTATTTTCTTGCTTATTATTTTCAAGCTTGAGCAGCCGCTCAAGGTGGCGCTCTCTGGGGGAGGCCTATGTTCAGCAGTGGATGTCTTCAGGCTGTTGATGATGATGATGATGAAGATATTGGAAAATAATATCTAAACCACACAAGCGTGATAAAAATAATATCTCAATAAGAGCATTATTAATTACTTGCCTATATACTCAATAGGTAAATAATATATAAACAATATGTGTGGACGTTTCACACAGCGCCATCTAGTCCCAAACTAAGGATAGTTTGTACTATGGGAACCAGATAACTGATAAAATACTTAAATACTTTTTGTTTGTAAATACATGCATTGAATACAATATAACACCCAGACACAGAACTAACACCTATGTTCATCACACAAATGTTTGTCCTTGGTAGGAATCGAACCCACAACCTACAGTTCAGAAGGCAGAGCTACTACCAACTGAGCAGGTACAAACAAGACGAGAGCAGGACTTCGACTTTGTTTTAAACTAGTTGACTCGCCCCGACTTCGCACGGGTTAATTAGTTTTACGTCCTAACCCTATTTATGGGTAAGAGGGAAGCGAAAGGGGAAAAGGATGAATGAATGGGACGGCAATGGAAGGGAGGCAGGTGAAACCAGCCTTCCTTCGCCGGCCCTTCTCTCTTTCCTTCGACAGAATGAGTATAAATAAAAAAATGATATAGGTATCTATACAAACAAAACATACTTGCATAAAAGTTACATACTTATTGCTTCGTGCAACCAGCACTTGGCCGTTTTAGAAAACGAAATGTTTCTTATACGTTATTCTAACCATACCAAAGTACCAAACCCTTCACGAATAGTTCCAGCGTGATGCGTGTTCAAAGAGACAGGCAGACAGACGGACAGACAAAAAATCCAATAAAATTGTTTCCACTACTATATCGATAAAGAAGTGTAATGCAATCAATATTTAAAAAAAAAATTCAATGTACAGATTTAGCCCAGTTATTGTACCTTAAGCTTTATTATATGTATAGATTTTTACTTTATTCAATTTGACACTGAAAATGACGATAATGGCATAATGTGCGTTATGTTTATATGCAAAATCAACGGAAAACTGGTAAAAGCGCAATACCAAAACACAAAATGTTCACTCATTTCATTCGTTCATTATTTAATGTCGTCATTATCTAATGGAGCTTTAAAAAAGCCTAATGTTGGTCACAGAAATTTTGTGCAACGTCATTAGTTTAAGGACTTCATTAGCACTAATGCCGACATTAGCTAATGAAGTGATAATGAAGAGTTTTGTGCAACGGGGTGTATATCGTTTTGCTGAGATCTTTAAAGTAGTATGTATTTAAATAGCGGTAGGTCTATCTAATCTGGTTGTGACATAGTTTAAATAATTAGTACTAAAACATTGTAGACAGTAGGTATTAATTAGTATTGTAATTGGAGGTTCACAAAAACATAATTTGCATAAGTCACGTTTACTTTGATTTAGCTACATCGAGGATTCAATACCAATTTTACTATGTATTGTAATGAACTGGTTAGGCAGCACGCGGGCGATATCGACCGAGGTCAGAAAACAATTTTTATTCTTGTAAATCGATATACCGGCCGAACAGAACACTTTGAAGGTGTTCTTATAATTTCATACTTACTTTCCTTTTTTCTTTCATCATCATCATCATCAACAGCCTGAAGACGTCCACTGCTGCATATAGACCTCCCCCAGGGAGCGCCACCTTGAGCGGCTGCTCGCCTCCTGCATCCATCCATTGGCTCCCCACGGCTTTAACCAGATCGTCGGTCCACTTAGCAGGGGGCCGGTCTACGCTGCGTCTTCAGGTTCGTGGTCGCCACTTTTTCTCCATCGGTTGTCAGTTCTACGAGTGATGCGGCCTGCCTATTGCCATTTCAACTTGCTAATTTTAAGAGCTATATCGGTCACTTTAGTCCTTTTTTCTTTACATTAAACGCAATCTATGTAAAATCACATTTTACAGCAAACTATGCCTAATTACCTATGCCACGAACAATTGACAGCCTCTGTGATGTGGTGGTTGAGTAGGGAATTAAACATAGCCCGTGGGTGGCGGGTTCGATTCCGGCGACAGGACAAGAACTTGTGCACAATAATAAAAAGCGCAAATACTTGTTCTGTGTCTGGGTGTTATGGGACCATGGTCCTCGTAGTTCCTGGGTCCCTAGATACAGGGAATCCTAGTTAGGGTCCAGGTTCTACTTATGTATGTTGGGCGTTATTTATTTATTTATTTAACACTTAATCACCGTAGCAGAATTTGATAATTCAAATCGCTCCTAAAATATACAAACAAATACCTCCTAATTTCCGTAAACAGTTTTTAGAATCTAATAGGTATTCTTCTTGATGAATACCAGCCTCTACATGATCTGGTTAAGCCCCTGCATTTCGATATAAACCTGTGTTTTGGGTTCAAGAATTTATCTCTCGTAACTCTCGTAAGCCTGGGAAGCCGGCTAAGTCTAGTTCGTGCCCCTTTTACCAGTTTTATTTCATGAAATTTGTGCAGATTTACTCTGACACATTTTACAGCCTCGTGAAACCGTGTCAGGTAGGTAAGTAACATAATCTCAAGCAGTTTCTGTTTTTTTATGTGATCGAACGACGTGATGTTTGTGTGCCTATGGTATTTTTGTTTCTTGTGTGGTGCTGTAGAGTGTACATACACCATTATATACCAAATTTGTGATTTAGCTTCCAAACAGATGGACCAGTTTCATAGGGCCTTTTTTAAAGTAGTTTTCTCTTTATTTATTCCACAGCTCTTAAAAACATCTTTTCTCAACGTCAACCTAATATCAACATCATTATGTCTAGATGTTGAAATTAACATTACAAAAAATTCTGTACTTGGAGCATGTCACTAACTCCGGCTAACGGCTACGTCAATTTTAATACTTAATATAAAATGGCTTGCTTTTACAAAATAAACATTTTTAATAATTATCTCCTTGGATGAAATTACAAAAGATTTTGGCACTACAAAAATTTTTTTAACAAGATTAATTGGTGACTGTTTTGTAAAGAAAAGAAACGGGTGCGCTATGCTAATAACACTACACTATACAATCATACAGTATTTTTGCCATTTCTCTAGCCTACTAAACGTAACGTAACTCATGCAGCAGCACTTCCAGCACTTGAGTGTTAATTTTATTTAAACCCGCGTTTTATTACGAGTTCACTTCGTTCTAGATAGTTAATAATATGGTGTGTTTTGGTTAGCGGTACGGATAACGGGTTGTTTTATGACTTTACCGGTTCTTTTAATAAAAAGTGCAAAAGGTACGAAAAGGTGTTACATACAAAGTTGTTGGTGCTCATTTAGTGCTTTATATTATGTCATTTGGTCGAAACGTATGATCCACATCCATCCATCCACATCTAATAAAGGCACATGGTGTTGAGACCCTGGGTCCGTGGGGACCGGGAGCTCATCGCGTTTTCCAAAGTCTATCAGAGCGCCTGGTCGATGCGACGCGTGACCAAAATGCTGGCACTTATTTGGCCCAACGCATCAGCATTGCAATTCAACGTGGCAATGCGGCCAGCATGTTGGGTACGCTACCTACCGGTAGTGGGCTGGAGCACTTGGACTGTCTATAGGCCATCGCGGCTATTATACAGTCCATAAGTGTTCTTTGTAGTAGGTAGTGTAGCTAGTTTAGTTTAGTTTAGCTTAGTTTAGTTTAGTTTAGCTTAGTTTAGTTTAGTTTAGTTTAGTTTAGTTTTTATTATTGTAGTAGTTAGCTTGAGTAGATAATAAAGGCAATTTGCCCGTTAAAAAAAAAAGTAAAAAAAAATAAAAATAAAGGCACATTGCCCGTTAAAAAAAACCAAAAAAAAAAACCACTCTATAGAATCTGAAAATTGCTCCTAAAAGATCGATTTTAAAAAGGGATCTATTATTATAATTTAAATAAGGTAGTAACTTCTGCACCTAAAACACGGGGCTAAACATCAACTAAGTTTATTACCCTAATACAGAAGTGCAGAGATCGAGATCTTACTAAGTTATAGGGAAGGAAGCGAGCGGCACGGCATACGGCTGTCAAAATCGATTAACTAATTAGAATCGAGTCGTCATTGCGGGCGGTGTTAATCGAGTAAAAGTAGATGTCGGGCGCAATCGGTATAACTCAATTACAACGATTAACTAAGAAAGCAGACGGGCAATTCTAGTAGTTATAATTTTTTAACTAGTCTCGATATAATCACATCAGGTGGAACGTTTCACTAGCGCGGCAAATTCAAATTCTTGCGTTCTTTTGCCAAGCTTAATTACTAAACGTGTATATATTAAAACTGATTTAACGTAAAGAAATAGAATGTATTAACAAATTACGATTAAAAGTATCTCCTAGATATCATTGGTTTAGCGACAAATGGCTGTTTACGCTATGAGAAGCTGGCTTCCGCGGGCCACGGAGTGCGGGGGAGGAAGACCCCGGCGAACCGGCTCTCAATCGGCACTCACACACGCGCTACACCGGCCGCGCCTACAATTCTTCTTTCTTATATTTTCAATATCGCTATTTACCTACAAATAAAGTGTCTATTCTGCATAATACAGTTTAATTTACTTATAACAAGAAATATAAGTGTCCCGCGAAGGCGGGATCAATGGCAATAAACAAATTTCGTCTTAGTTTTTCAGTCTATTGCCATTTGTCGCTAAACCAATGATATGTAGGTGATACTTTTAATCGTAATATGTTGATACATTCTATTTATTTGCGCAAAATTACTTTGCATGTAATCGCGTTGAGTAATTAAGCTATTATTGGCAAAAGAACGCAAGAAAATTTGAAATTGCCGCGCTAGTGCAACGTTCCACCTTAAGAGGACCGTCCTAGTTTTTGAAAATGGTATTGTATTATGAACTTACCTACCTACATTTTAGCGTTTTGGGCGCCAACGGTTTTCACCCTCTAATACTTTAAAAATCTTTTAATTTTGGTGTCAATCGTTTGGATTATACCTAATCTATGTTTGTACGTCTTGATTTTTTTAGGAAATATATTTCATGTTCTAGTTAAAACTACTTTTCTTCGTCATAATTTTGAAGCCTAAAATTCGTAACTTTAGGTGGCTATAAATGCGAACATCACACTATGTGTGTATGTGTGTATGTTTGTTACTCTTTCAAGCTCTAACAGCAGGACGGATTTGGATGAAATTTGGTATGGAGGTAGCTTATACCCTGGATTAACACATAGGGTACTTTTAATCCTAAAAACGGGAACGGTTCCTGTAGGAACGCGGGTGAAACCGCGGGGCGCTGCTAGTAATATTATAAAAACTTAAAAAATCAAGACATACAAGCATAGATTATAATCTATCCAATCGATTGAGACCAAAATCAAAAGTTTTTGGTAAGTTTTAGAGGGTGAAAACAGTTGGCGACCGAAACACTAAAATGTAGGTAAATCCACTCATGGGCTCCATTGTCTCTATCATGCGTGTGGAGAGCAGAGTGACGGGAATAACATTTTACGGGAATAACAAATACCAGGACGGTCCTCTTAATATCATTTCAACCTCATGTCTGTCTTTCATGAGACTAATGCCCGTTTGCATTATAGTTTGACAGCTCTTAAATTCGGACTTATCTCTCTAGGACTTAGGTACCCAAATGCATTGAAGTCTTCTTCTTCTCGTGTAGACAAGTGATCAGCATTGAAGTAGGTACGCCGTAGAGGGATAAGTGTGAACTTAGGAGCTGTCAAACTTTAGTGCAGACGAGCATAAGACTAGATTGAAACATGTATTGGAACTTTTAAAATTACGAGAATTGGCTTTTTTAAGTAAGCTTTTTTACCTAAATGTTGTACTTAAGTATTTCAATTTAACGACTTATGATTTGAATAGGTATCAACTTAGCTTAGCGAAATCAATATCCGAGTGATACTGCAACTGTTATAGGCGGCCGTGTTGCTTAACATCAGGTGAACGACTAGCTCGTCACGTCATTCAATCGCATAAAAAAAAACCAACAGATTACTTCATCATCACAGTTAAGTACAGCAAGCCCCGGCCTTAGGGCCGGATGGATGAAGGTTCAAATCTCTCTTGTGATTCAAATGTTCTCTAAACATTAAACATTAATTTATCTTGCGATTATCTATTATTTATAAGTTCTAGAATTAGAAGTATAGGTACCTAATTATAATTGGCTGTGTCTGTCGTACTGAGCAGTGTCTGTCGCTAATTATTTGGTGTGGTACACTTGATTATTTAGTTAGCGTTGACGGCAAATTGGTAATCTCATTAGCTGACAATACACGCTGAACTCTGCCTTGGCACATTTGCTGAGAGACAAAGTTACAGTAATGCCAGTAAGGACATGGACGCTACACAAACACGCATATTACAATAGGCTGGATTCCTGCTATTAAAAAGGAACAAGTAAATATTTAGCCCAATTTCATATTAGATTAGAAACATCAAAGATTGTTTGTTGCGACTTTCCCACTAATAAACAAAAGTTTGTTTCATTACCGATTGTACTGTTTTCTCGCAAATGTGTTGAAAAACGTTGTATGATACTCGTGCGGAAATTGGTTTCTACAAACTCGTGACTATGGTAAGCCCTCGACTTCGTCTCGGGCTTACATTTGTCTACTCGTTTGTAAAAACCAACTTACCGCTCTAATATCATAAATAACTATTTCATAAACTAGGTTAAAAATGAATGCAAGAATTGAAAAAATAAGTAGATTCAGTAAATAAATCACAGAGTAATAAGCTTTTAAAGTTTCCGGTGGGGGCATCGCCTGTCCCTTTCTCGCAAAACAGAGCTTCCCCACAGTTACTATGATAACACGTGATTGTGACGTCACACGCCAAAGAGATTGTATTTAAAGCTACCACAGCTTAGTAATGAGGTACTATGAAGGACCATACACACCACACCATACACTGACGTCCCTGCATGTTTCAGCTGTCTCTTTCTATTCCTGTATTTTAAAATGCTTGTAATTTTTTGAGCACTTCAATTTTTGTTTTGACGACTGTTTAATTTTTTTGAGGAATATTACTAACGTATGCAATAAAAAAAGTAGACATCTAGCCTATTACACTTTACGTATCTACGAGCGAGTCTGTCAATTTGCTGTCAATAGAAAGCTGACCACGTACAAGAAAAAAAACCATGACCCTATTTTTGTCTTAAATTCAAATTTATATTCAGCAATGTAAATATTTTAATAACGCTTTTAAAATGCCTTGATAATATACATAAATAACTTCGTAAGGAATGGAATAAAAATAACAACGACTAAGATGATAATTTAAAAAGCTCGTACAACTACGTGTGATTAAAACAACGAACCATTACAGACCCCATATCCATCGTGTTCATTTGTTTGAGTATAATTCGTAACTATGAAGCTCGGCGTGTGTTTAATATTCACAGAATGAGAGAGTACATGAAAATGATTAATTAAATTAATAACATGCTACAGAATTAGCTCCTGATTTACATAATATTCAGTAAACATTTTGAATTAGGTAATAGGCGTCTGAGACTAAACAATACATTTTATAGGAAGTTACTTCTACTCGTTCATGTAACAGTTTATATTTTTGCAACACATTTGCTCAAAAAATGCATTTAGAAAGCCTGTATACATTGTTCGAAAGTTAAACATTAACGCACCATACAACAGAGCGTGCGGTAAAATAGGTACTCTCACCTAAGTACCTATTTTACCACATCCTTCGTTGTATAGCACCGTGCGTAACCTTTACGGTTTTTTTTAAATTTCCATAAAATTTATATAATAATTCCACCAAAGAGTTTCACATTACGAGAATAAATAAACTGAATGATCGAAACTCCTTGGAAGCGTTTTTGCTTAATACATTTGTCTCACTTTAATACTAAAGAGAAGATGAAATTAAAGATTTAGTTCTAATTTTCACCACACGCACGTGACGCCATTTGCATTGTAAATGCGCGCCATTTTAGCCCAGTTTCATAGTAGATAAGGAACGTCAAAGGTTGTTGGTTGCGCCTTCCCACTAATAAACAAAAGTTTGTTTCATTACCTATTGTACTGTTTTCTCGCAAATGTGTTGAAAAACGTTGTATGATACATGCGCGGAAATTGGTTTTTACAAACTCGTGACTATGGTAAGCCCTAAGCCCTAAGCAAATGTGTTGAAAATAACTATTAGTGTGTGATTGTGTGGGTAGTTGTACCTAAAGTTAAGGTTAGGTGTGCGCTGGGTAAGCTAAAGACTTGCTTGAATGATTTTATTTTATCCATTAACTATTAGGTTTTCATTAAATAGTACCTACTATGCAGTTTCACTCGCAGTTTTCATAATATATCCTTTGTCTAAAAATAAGCTAATACGTTACAGCCTTGAAAGTACAAGCCAAATAATACATCTATAGGTAAGTACCGTTACTGACATAGATCTGTGACTGACCTGTTAGCTCAGTTGGTAGCAGTTCTGCCTTCTGAACTATATATAGGTTGTGGGTTCGATTCCCACCCGGGACTTTGTGTGATGACCATAGGTGTTTGTTCTGTGTCTGGGTGTTATATTGTATTTATTCTATGTATGTATTTACAAACAAAAAAGTATCTAAGTATTCTATCAGTTATCTAATTCCCATACTACAAGCTATGCTTAGTTTGGGACTAGATGGCGCTGTGTGAAATGTCCACACATATTTTTTTTAATTTTTTTTTAATTTATCATTGGCTATATGCTTACCTACTCATTCACACACATGGACACTCATATTACTATACAATCGTATATATACCTTGTCAAACAGTGAACCTCATATTTGTGTCGGGACTATTGTTTCTATTGTTACGTCAATTTATTCTGTAGGTAAGTGTCCGTTGAACTGACATAATCGATTTATTGGAGGAGTAATTTTAATGAATAATGAAGTTATTATTTTAACGGAAATCGTAAAAGTATAAAGTAGAGTAGAGTGAAACGGAGCGGAGGCAGTTTTGACCTTTTGAACTGAATTTACCTACGAAAAATCTGGCTAAACTATGTTATCATGAATAACATTCATCATCATCATCATTAACAGCCTGAAGACGTCCACTGCTGAACATAGGCCTCCCCCAGAGCACGCCACCTTGAGCGGCTGCTCGCCTCCTGCATCCATCGGCTCCCCGCGGCTTTCACCAGGTCGTCGGTCCACCGAGTGGGGGGGGGGGAATAACATTACAAATGTTAAATAGAAATATCATATTAATCCAACCCAGATTTCATAAATACAATGGTATCCAAGTTTATTTTCTTTCTATGCTGTTTTTATGAAAACTTGTTTGGATTAATACCTATATGATATTTTTGTTGAACATTTGTAATGTTATTTTCGAAAACATAGTTTAGACAGATTTTTCGTATGCAAGTAAATTCCGTTACTTAATATCTTAAAAAATTTCGCATTGCGCGAGCGAGATAGTGGATCCCCGTACGTAGCGGCTTTAAAACGGTTGTCCGGTTCCCAATGAAAGGTTCTGCCCTGGAGTACGACATCATCATTCTGATTTATAAACAAAAGTATATAAAATGTATATTATATCTAGCAAGCAATATTCATATATCAAGCAAGAGTGATTTTTATTTCGCTACTTATACAATTCAAAGGAAAATATTTATAGAAATCCTCTCGAATCTCTGAGTTGTAAAAAAATCGTCCCGTAGTGCTACGCAGGACCCGAGGCGTAAAGGTACATTAAAGAAATCTAATCTACCGATGTAATACCAGTATATTCGAGTTCGAACAAACCTCGGTGAGACGATCCGAGGTTAGGTGGTTGGCATCTTACATTTGTTGCTTATTTTGGCTCCACACATAGTGTATTTAGCCAGTGTCAAGTATTGTAATGTTTCATCGTGTTATGGAATATTTCACGTAAAGTTGTAGTCACAGTCTGGGTAGTCATAGTCCAGTCTGAGTCAGGTAGTCATAATCCAGTCTAAGTCATGCCCTAGTAAAGTGGTAGCAACTTTACTAGGTTTCTATGGAATTTTGGAAGCAACATGAAAAATCACGTTTCACTACATTATACCACTTGCCCACACTCATGCTTGTAATTCAGCACTTAATGCGCAAAACGACTATTTTAAACATTAACACTGGAAAAAGCGTAAGCTTTGAAAAATAATACGATGCAACGACGTGAACTTTTCCGCGTTCCCGGGAAAACCGTCTTTTACTAACATGAACAATGTAAAAAAAAAGAAAAATGTATGGTAAAAATTGACGTATTAGTAAAAATAACAATTGAAGACAATTTTTAACTGTGTGATAGAAATTAGAATGTAGTATGACTCTATACATGTTAATAATAAGTTCTTTATTTGGTACTAAACTGGTCATTTTGTACTCGTACCTTTAAGAGGACCGTCATGGTATTAGAAAATGTTATTGCCGTCGCTCTGCTCTCCACACGTATGTTAGAGACAATAGTGTCCATGGGTGAATTTACCTAAATTTTAGCGTTTCGGACCCCAACAGTTTCCACCCTCTAAAATTTAATAAAAAGTTTTGATTATGGTATAAATCGTTTGAATAAATTATAATCTATGCTTGGAAATCTTGATATTTTTAAAATATTATATGTTTCGTGTTCTTGATACGACTACTTTTCTTCGTCATAATTTCGACGCCAAAAATTCGTAACTTTATCATTCACTACATCTTTGCGTATAAAGCAAAAAAAAATTCTATGATAGAGATGTGGTGGCTAAGTTAAAGCTACATGTATGCACAACATAGACTTGTATACTTATAAAAAGCTAAACATAACATAATAAAAATATAGATATAATATAGATATGCAGCCGTGCCATCTTTCATTTTAGGCAATGAGTTCAAACCCGCAAATAAATACTAAAATACAGCTCAACACAAGACCGTAGAAATGAGGAAAAACCGTAAAACAGAATAACCAACATTAAATAAAACAATAGCGACCAAAAAAACCGTCGGTTAAATTAATTAACTTAATTATTGTGCTACACAAAATCGCGTGATCATAACATACGACGTGGTTTTGCCTTTTGATATGAGGCACTTTTAAAAGCTCTCTTTACTCAACAAATGCCAGAACGTAAGATGAAACATAAAAATATATATCTACTTCTCGAGTGGCGACCACAAACCGGACGGCAGACCCCTAAAATTGTAAAGCCCGTTGATAGCTCGTGAACATAATTTCTCGTACAAACACGAATCACCTGCGCGGGCAGGGGGCGAGGTAACATGACGAGACAAAGTTATACGAAATTATGAAGAACAGAGCAGGATGGAACAAAAAACATCAACGGGTTCCCGTGATTTATTAGAAATTCATAGTACTTATTAGAAATTAGTGGTTGAAATACACTACCAATTTTCGTATGAGGGGAAGTTGTATCATTGGTCAACTGGATTTATAGTCAATGAAAGACCCCCACTAGGTGGACCGACGACGAACTGCGCGGGGAGCCGATGGATGCAGAAGGCAAGTAGCCGCTCAATGTGGCGCTCTATGGGACAGGCCTATGTTCAGCAGTAGACGTCTTCAGGCTGATGATAATACATGGCTCCAAAACACATTCAAGTGCAATTATGTATCTTACCTACATATCTTAATTCTTTACCCATTAAGTACCTTAATACGTAATATACTAAAATATCCTTCCTTTCTCACTTGAAATAATTCAAAACCTATTTCGTAGTTTCCATTACAAACAGATATCAAAAGCATTCCTAGTGAGGTGAATCGTACAATTCTTGGCATCCGCGACTGGCCGCGCTCGTACAATGCCGCGATTTGGGCCGAGAGCTACCAACGAAAATAGACTTAGCGAAAAATCGATACTAAGGTGCCGAACTCATGTACTCGGCTGACTCAGCCACTCTTTAAAATTGTGTCAAGATACTGACACTTTGAACGTGCGCGGTTTTATGTTACTCTCAGTAATTAGTGGCAGGGAGAGTATAAGGTTTATTTACTGTTTGTTTAATGTTAGGATTTTTTATGTAAATGTATGACGTGACGAGCTAGTCGTTCACCTCATGTTAAGCGTCACGACTGCCCATAACAGATTGCAGTATCACTCGGAACTCTAAATTAATACAGTTTTGCGCGACACTGCACTGCGACGTCATCCTGAGACTGCACACAATAGTAATATAAGATTACTAGACTGTGTGATCAGTTTATAAAGTCTCATTTGCCCAGTAATTTTACTAGCTACAATGCCCTTCAAACCGGAATACAGTAGTGCTTGCACACTACTGCTTGGCGGCAGAATAACTGGCAAAGCGGTGGCACCTACCTAGACGAACTTGGCAGAAAAGTCCTACCACCTAGTGGTATCGGAATGGCGTATACTTGTAAATGTGACTAATACGATTTTTTATCGTATATAACAAACCAAAATTATTGTCGCTTTAAAAAAAAGTATGTACTTATCAAGTGTTGTTCGTAATTTACTGAGCAATTTGTTGTTTGTTGAATTCGAATATTGTTTTTTATAGTTTTAGTAGAGATTTGAATCTTTCAACGTCTGAACAGATTTGAATGTTTGACAGAAAGATGATTTAAGTAGTCTTGATTAGGGAATAATATATTAACATGACTTGATTTTATCAACGTTGGACTGTGAAATATTTTTTTAATATTTCCTCGTATTACATTTTTTGACAATGTTCAATCTGAAAATGGTCATCAACGTTCGCAAAAAGACTTCCATAACAAAAGCAAAAACTTATTTCGTAAACCCAAAAAAACTAAGAAGGTTTTAGGAAGTGTATTAGCTTCTGGGATCAGAAGTTAACCTAGAAACATAAGTTGATTTTCCAGCAAACTCATACGGAGTAAATTTTGAGGTTCACTGGAAGTTTGTCAAAGCCCCGATCATTAATCAGGCTCGGTTCGAATCTATCATACTACACAGATTTACACCTCCTCCTGTGAGACAAATTTTGTTAATTTATTGAGTGGTATCAGGAAGCAATTTTAAAGGTATATGTAATGACGTTTTTGGAACTAATTAAAGCGTTGGCTTGTACTATATTAAAGGTGAATATAGTGAACATTATTATTTTGAGCATTATCGCTAAAAATATTCGTGGGCAGTACCTATGGGTCAATCAATTCAATTCAGAGAAATTGCGCCAATATTTGATATCAAACGAACTACCAAAAATAATTATCTTATTTAATTGTCTTTGGATTGGAACTATTAAGGTGGAACGTTACACTAGCGCGGGAAAGTCAAATTTACTTGCGTTCTTTTGCCAATAATAGCGTAATTACTCAACGTGGTTACATGAAAACTAATTTTGCGGAAATAAATAGAATTTATCAACAAATTACGATTAAAAGTATCTCCTAGATATCATTGGTTTAGCGACAAATAGCAATAAACAATTTTCTTCTTTGTTTTTCAGTCTATTCAGAATCATTAGAAAAAAAGAGGTTGATGATGATCTCTCATATACCTCTTTTTATGAGGATTTTTTGCCTTCTTTTTTTGTATGAGGGACTAATGGATACCTATGCATGAATAATATTACTTACATTAATTATAGATTCATTATACGTTTTATACCGTAAATCCATTTTCTCTTTCTAAACCTCAAAACCAATACATGGCTAAAACCCTGACCCTAAACTAGGTAAACCTCTCACCTCAGCGTCCATGCAACCCGAATAGACCTAGTTTGCAATTATAATGACCTCACGAGAAGTATGGCTAATGTATCACCTTGAAGTGCTATAGAACTCAATTCAGTGAAGCACATAGCTTATGAATAGTTCAAGTTTTGCATGTTTTGTTTGTTTTGATGTTTGTTTGTTTTGATGTTTGTCGTAGGTAAGTAAGTATATACGATTTTTAAATGTTGGCGATGATGAATCGTTGTTCCATAGAAAAGTAAATAAAGTGCGAGATGTGGGTACGAAAGAAAGCTTGTAAAGCAGCGAAAATCAAATATTAATAAAAAATTAAAATTTTACATAAAAAAATTAAAGCGACATTTTCTTCACGTCAACCTAAAGTCTGTATGTCCCTTCTAGACAATTAAAAAGAAACTAAAATAAAAAGAGGCTAAATTCTGACCTCCGTGTCGCTCACACTGTAAATATTTTATGCAACAAAAATGAAATATCTAACAATAAATATGTTTGTATCTAAGATGCCATTAGGTGTGTAACGCGCATCGCCAGCTAAATTGGATGGATGCATGCCCATATTTGGTCAAGCAAACCAAATTACAATAAAGTACATTGCAATGCAGTGCGGTGACACTTGACGTGCATGCATTGCTGGTAAATTGAGGGCGTTAGGGCTAATGTCCTTCCAAGCATGCAGTGTAACGCGTTTTAAGAGAGTCGTCTGCGCGAGTGATCTTTCTCGTTCTTCAAATGGTTCTCGTACAATCGAGCTACTATGCCATTTCCAGTCGTATTCGCGTGGTTTGCTTGTATACTATCTGAGTTTGAATTGGGGTATTATCCCGAAAGGGGGGGACTGGGACCATGATAGCCCACAAGTTGTGAGAGCCTTACTTGAAACTGCGTGTTTCCAAACCTCCATACTAAAAAATAAATCCTTTCACAAAATTGCACGTGCGATCGCTACGAGAGTCAACAAGATACTATAAATTCATTTCTAAACACAGTTCGTTCAAGAGGTTTATACGCATTCGGTCAAGGACGAAGTTCAACCACCCAGCTGCGCTAGGGCTATCTTCGAACGTAAACGTTACATGGCATTTCTTCAATGAAAAACTATTAATTTTGAAAAGTCGTAGAAGAAACATTGTCTACCTTGGAAAGTAGATTTATCCCCTTTCGGGATAATACCCCAATTCAAACTCACCTTGTATAAGTATTGTTTGTTCGACGGTCTGGCTTTATGTTGCAATGGCTAAAACGATTTACATGAAATGTTGCCCACAGATTGTTTACACAATCAACATAAGACTTTTAATTACTTAGTCCAAATAAATAAAAATTTTCATGGAAACTATCTACACAACGCGCGTGAGCGGGCGGGCGCCTCTAGTCAATAAAGTTTGCGACAAGCAAAAAATCGTAAATAAACTAATACTCATACCCTCGTACCTTAGTTTTAGAAATTACACAGACCAAAGTTAAAGTACGTAATTATTTGTTAATGTCGTCTTCTCGACGTAGTACGTTATAGTTCCATACGCATGCAATAGTGCTAACTCTTTAAAATCACGTAGCTTTCCATTGTTTTATTTTCTAATTTGTACAGAGTGAGTGAATGGCTTCTCTATTTAAAAGATTAAATTTTCAATGTGAAGGTTTTTGAATTATTAATAAAGTTCTTTGTTACAAGCCAGTATTAATAAGACTAATGCTATTGCATTAGTCTTATTAATACTGGCTGGTAAATTACAGTTGCCAGTTTAGAACATTCATTGTGGCAATGTTGGCCTCATTCCGAACTTTGAATGTGCCGCCGTAATGCAGGACAAGTACCCAATACTGTCGACGTTACATGGTTACCCTATTGTTTCGAAGTTTCCGAACAAAATGGCTTCGGAAGCAGCTGCGACAGTAATATCTATTAATGCTTGGAGTTTTGGGGGTTTGATTATTCTGTCTTAATTATACACACCGTCTTCGACAGCACCTACGACTTGTTTGACTTTATACGTGCAGATCAGTCTTTGTTGGAGATACAATTATACCTATATTTTGTACTTCGGTACAAAATACCGCGCGGGATCCAACGCGGTGTTTACCGCTACCTACCGCGGTACGAATACCGCGCCGGTTTGAATAGGGCTTAAAACGAGAAACAAAATGAGATTTTTTAAATGTAAATGAATGACGTGACGAGCTAGTCGTTTGCTTGATGTCAAGCGTCACGGCTGCCCATAATAGATTGCATTGGCACTCGGAACTCCAAATTAATATAGTTTTGCGTTACACTGCACTGCGCACGTCATCCTGAGACTTCTCACAGTCTAGTAAGAAGATTATTGGACTGTGTGTGATCACGATCAGATCATAAAGTTTAATTATTATTAAAAAAAAAAAAAAGTTTGTTTGTTTGTATTTTTTTTTTTTATTATTATTTTTTTTATTTTTTATTTTTTATTATTATTATTATTATTATTATTTTTTTTTTTGTCTAGTAATTTCTACTTAATAATAGACTTCTTTCCTCGAACTCTATGTAGTTAAGTTACTTCTCTAGCGTTCCTGTTATCAACCTTATCGACAGTTAATAACGCATTTAAAGTGATTTGTAAAGATTTATGCGAATAAAGGTATTTACAAACATAAACAGCCATACTAATAAACGTTACTTTAATTTAGGATCCTGTCGACTTCGCGCTGACGTGAAATGTTACGAGCGAAAACGAGACAGGGCATTTAAAGTGTTGATTAAATTTAACTAACGTTTATAGATAAGACCTGAAAAGTTTAGGTGAATAGTGTTAAGAGTTGATGTAGGTACCTACCTATTCAGAACGTCAATTTCTTTTTAATTGACCTGAAAAGATAGATAGAGATAGAGAACTCTTTATTGTTACACCAATAAAATATACAACAGAAATACAATAAATCTTACGAGCTAGTGTAACAATGGACGGTCTTATCGCTGACAGCGATCTCTTCCAGACAACCTTTGGATGGACAGTATCAGTCGAGAGATAATAAACGGCGGTGCAAAACAATTTAATAGATGAAGTAAATAAGAATAGAATAAGAATAAGAATTTATTTATTTGCACAATCCTATATACAGATAAATAAATTAAAAACAAAAGATTTAAAAAAAAAATTAATGCAACATCTCATTCTCCAACTCACCCTCACAATGTATTTAGGTAAGCTACTAACAGATGGAAAAAAATTGCTACATTTACATAGCAATAAAATTGTCCTAACTTTTGTTTTCATAACAGAAAAGTTTTCTTTTCAATATCGCTCACAAATGGCAAACGAGATACAGGCTTTTGTTATTCAGTTTTGTTAACATTTAGTATATATAAATGACTTGGGTGTTTATATTTCTTATTCTTAAATATCTTTCTCTGAATGTTTGCTTGACAAATAAAATTGTTTTATGAAAAATGTTAAGTCGTCTCTAACATCTCTTGTATGTTTATGACCACGACAGTACCTAACACGAGTACGAACGTTGTAAACATGGTATAAATAAACATTTTTAGTTCGTAACATGATTTGGTTGCGGTTATGGTCATACATAAGTACATATACAAAAAAAGTAGCAACTCGCTGCTTACGAATCATCATCATCATCATCATCAACAGCCCGAAGACGTCCACTGCCGAACATAGGCCTCCCCCGGAGAGCGCCACTTTGAGCGACTGCTTGCCTTCTGCATCCATCGGCTCCCCGCGGTTTTCACCAGGTCATCGGTCCACCGGGAGCGGGGGCTGGCCTACGCTGCGTCTTCCGGTTCGTGGTCGCCACTCGAGAACCTAAGGATATTAAAAGCATAAGAATATTCATAGTATATTATGTCGTCTGCAAATCGCATCAGATAAGCTGTCCCACAGCCCACTGCCCGCGGCCAGCCTTGAGACATCGCGATTAAACGTCAATAGCAAAACGTCGTCAAGGAAAACTTCCCCGCATCAAGTTTTAATGAAAAAACCGGCTTAATCGCTAATCTCGCCAGCTGTCCCCGACACTTGTTAAAATGTTTCGATATTTTTTCTGTCCCTTCCATTTTGCTGCGCCGTCTACTGGAAGATATCCAGTTAAGGTCTAGCTATCAGAACCATTAACTTCGTTTGTTGCCCTAATTTGCTCAAGATTGTCCTAATTTGTATCGTACTATACCAGAGAATACTTAGTAACTATTCCTTGGTTGCGAAGAAGGAAGGCACGGAGGCTGTAATGTGATTTCCCGTCTGCTTGAACGAGCATGTTCACCCTTGGCTAGCTCGTACTGTGGCCCGATAAAAAAGGGAAATTAGAACACGACCTCCGCCGGTAACGGTCATCATAATCATAACCCGACCCTGCCACGCTTCTTTGATAATGACCGCCGACCCCTGTATTGGGAAAAAGGCAAGGCAGCCGATAATGACATGTGAGATTTGAATTTAGTATTTTATACAGCTTTGGTACCTTATAGATCTTCATGACATTGTGACCGTAAAAAGTATTTTAAATGCACTCATTTTGTAGTTACAGGTGTAGGTAGGTACGTAATACACCTACTCTGAAGCGTGCGGATTTGAAGCTTTCAAAGGATTAACTGGGATGGACTTTTGCATGACTGTTTCATTAAAACTTCCTCTGCGCCCGTAACCTCTCTAATTACATTCAGAAACAAAATCATTTCGTGACTCAATTAGGTTCTGAACGTGTAATTTACGAGTCATCCGTGTTTGAGCAGGTATATTCACCCGTGACGTTGAATTTTCCGCTGTTCCGTTCTCTCAGCCGACAAATTAGCCACATTTCTGCCGCGCGAGCCGCGTAATGTTCGTTCGTTTACGTTACAAATTAATTTTGACGCGCCGATTCAATTACCGCGGGGTCGATCAAATCCAATTTCCCTCCGATTCATCGAACCGTAGATCTCATTACGAATTTTAATTTGTTTCAGATTCTTGAACCGGAGGAACGAGCCGACTTCTCTAAAATATTAAAATAGGATCAAATCAAACAAACGACGAAGCGCCTTCAATTACAATTAATAGTTAGGTTATAAAACTTAGTGTTAGAGTAGAAAGACAAGGTGTGCGGGGTGTAGTGACACGCGGGACAAATACGCACGGCGCAGCGCGAGCGTGAGTTTTCTGGATGCGTGCGTGCGAGCACGGCGCGGGCGCGTGCGAACGAGCCTGAAGACGCGGGCGAGTCGGAAACGCGCGAAGTCGCGCGGGGCCGGCAAGATTGAGGTGGTGGCCGGGTGCGGGTGGGGCAGGCGCGCGCGTGTGCGGCCGCTTCACGCGCTGGGCCGCGTGGCCGGCATGTTGGCCTCGCAGCGGTCGCAGTCGTGCAACGAAGAGGGCGCGTTCTTCGGCGCGCGCGCGCTCCGCCAGCCGCGCGGCAAAGGCAGCGGCAGTCCGCCTTGCTAGGGGTACGCCATGTCGCTGCGCAGCCTACACCGGCGGCTATCGTCCGCAAATAACACGTGAGTTACTTTTCTTATGTTGAATTTTAAATTTAGAGCTGACTTTTTCCACAAACTTGGAAACGCTGAAGTTTTATAGTTTTGGTATTCAAAAAGCTCTGGCGTTTAGCAACATTACTTAGTTCATTATCCCAAATTACCGGGCGTGTTTCAGTATGTGTTTCAAGATTTTATTACCGAGATAGCCACCATCGTAAGCACTTCCTAGATCCCGAGATGCAAATTATTTGGCTGAGGTTACGACTCCAGATCATTTGGAAGGCGATCTAGACCCACCGGCGACAAGTCATCAAAATGTCGAATGGGCGGCCGTAGGGACGTGAATATTCAATCAAGGCCTATATCCAGAATGTACCGCCACAAGCCTTTTACAAATCAACGCAAAAATGGACTTTATGACTTCGCGTCATGATGTATTGTCTCTTGGCAGTTGGATCTGTACTGGTGGTTGTGCTGGCGAGTACAATTAGAGATCGTTAATCGCCATTTGATGGATGTAAATTGGCGTTGCATTGCCTTTCCTGAACACACAGCATGCATTAGGTTATTGATGCCGCACAATAAAACCCAACTTTTCTGTTCTAGAATCTTACTGTGTGTTTAAAAATAAGATAAGAAAGTTATGGACCGGAGAAGTGTAAGCTCTGGTTTATTCTTAAAATGTCAACAATATCAAATCTGCACCATCAATTAAGATGAATAGGTACCTACATAAGTTTGCTTGACTCGCACGATTCCACTCGGAAACTATCTCTCCCTTACCTCGCAAAAGGGGTTTAAAGGTTGGCGATCAATCACTTAAAGTGACAACTTCGGAAGGGTTGCTATTTCACAAGGTCGTGTTGAACAATGGTCGATGTCATTGTTGTGACGACACAACGTCATCATGTCAAATGGCCGGATATAGTGTTTTGTAAAACCATGATAAAAACACAATTGGATCACGATATTTTATGCGCGTCTGTAGTCTGTTGGGACATTATGATTAGTCCAATTTGAACGAGCATTAGATTTTGAATGGTTTGTATTAAAGAATACGCTAACCCTACATTGGGCGTGCACGTTCCTCACACGTATTATACCAGCACAGCACGTAGAGTTTAGTTATCGTTCAGTACAGCGTTCTAAAAATTCGTTCCAGATATTTTTTTTGATAGACGTTATTAGCCATAAACGAAGACGAATAATCTCCTAAGGATGCCAGTGAGAAAAATAGATGCTAATGGCACTACTCGTATAAGGGCCGGTGAAACTTCCAATCGGCACGTTGTCAATCAAGGACGCTTTTTGTGCACCATCGGTATCGGTGAGCGTCATATTTGAAGCCATCGCACTTGATAGCACTTTTTTGCCTGGGCCTTTTGGGCCGATGGGACCAAGTCATGTCAAACAGTGAGTCACGACCGAAATTGCCATTTCAACTCTAAATTGTAAGAAACTACTTACCAATTTTTTTTTTAACGGGCAATGTGCTTTTATTACTCAAGCTAACTACTACAATAATAAAAACTAAACTAAACTAGCTACACTACCTACTACAAAAAACACTTACGGACTGTATAATAGCCGCGATGGCCTATAGACAGTCCAAGTGCTCCAGCCCACTACCGGTAGGTAGCGTACCCAACATGCTGGCCGCATTGCCGCGTTGAATTGCAACGCGGCAATGCGGCGTACCAATACGTATCTCACGTAATTTCTACTTATAAAAAGACGCTGATGATATACGAAAAATAGTAGCTGACCTAGTCATCGATGTCAATGATATCATAGATGTCAGAATGGCGAGACGCGTCTGTTCCTCGTGAACGCATGAACGCATCAGAGGCTGATCGTGGCTCAATATTGACACGCCCTCAGCGTTTATCGTGCCGATTCGTGACCAATGGCCCGAGCTGCATTCATGTGATTGATTCACAATTGGGAAAGAATTGGCAGATTTTTTCACTCAATGCTTCATGGAATACCGGAATATTTATGATTTTTGATATTACTGATAGGGTAGACCTCCTCCATAGAGCGACACTTTGAGCGGCTGCTTGCCGTCTGCATCCATAGGCACCCCGCGGTTTTGACCTAAGAGCTATATCGGACTCTTTAGTTCTCTTGCGGATATTAATATAACAAGTTAAAATAGAATTGGTACGATTCAAGATGCCAGTAGGTATTTCTCCGTTAACAAACGTAGAATAGAGTGTTTGAAGTTAAACCAATGCAACAATGCTAAATTACTGGGTCAGTCCGACCAAGAGTCATAATTTTCAAACTCACTATTTTTTATACATAAAGTATGTAACGAAACTAGTCTAGAGGCATTGCCCCATTCATTGGGCTAAATAATACAAGCTTAACTTACAAACTAAGTTGCTTATTCATGTATGTACATAAAAGTCTTGCAATTTAATATGCCAGACCGTGAGTGCACCATACATTTCTTTTTATGGGTAATCTGAGCAGCATTGATGGGACTTCACTTTTATAGGGGTTCTCCGAGTAATAAACGCCATACAATTTACATAAAACGAGAATGGGCTTGACGCAAAATAACAATGTCAAAATAATAATGATAAGGATAAACCTTTCATAATAACTACAAAGTATCTAATTGCTACAGAATTTTCAGAATGAGAATAATTTTATTCGCTTATGTCGGTATAAGGTGGAATAGTGTAATTAGTACCAGATACATTTCTGCCACCAGAGGCGGTGCCAGCATGCAAATAGTAAATTAAAACAATTAAATATGTAATATAATAAAATTTAGTAACTGTCAAAGTTAATAAAATAATTATCATAAAATTTAGTAACCGTCAAAACAGTAATAAAATGTCAATTTTATTTCTATTGGTATATTCCAAAAAACCCCACAAAAGGCACTATGGTTACATATTATTTGGAATTTTGGTTCAGGAATCCCCACTTACTATGCCACCAGACCATAGCGAAAATATTCTGGATATGTGTAGGATACCAGAAAACAGAAAAACCAGAATAAAGTTTTGCATTTTATCTTTACTATACACCTACAAGATAAAGGAATAAATATTAGTTGTGTAAAGTGTATGTCCAGAAGAAAAATAAACAATAAATGAATAATAAACAGCGGTTGCGCATGCGAAAGAGGGTTCAAACTAAACATTATCATATAGATGTGATGTCATAGTTGTGAATGCATAAGTTGAAATCAATATTCGTCAATATTTAGTGAAAATCTCATAGCGCGTAGCATTCGTAGCCCCGAATAGTCTCTACGCGTCGAACTGGCTATGAAGAGATTTTTATAATGTGGCTTAGACTTGACGTAGATGCATGATAATAAATGTTAATAATATACCATGGTACTCCAACTAGGTTAGTAGTGTAGTTCGTAAATCTTCATTGTATTCCCCCATCGATGAAGATTTGTGGACATGTTTTTTGAATTTTATGCGATTTGGTGAAGAACAAGCGACTCGCTTCACGATATATGTTTCGCAATATGAATTCACTAAACCATAGAGATAACCGCTAACGCTGACACTAAACCACGGAACTTTGATTGCAATGCAACAGGAGTTTCATTCCGAATGTGAAAATTTCCACAGCAACTATGCATATAAACTGCGTATTGAAACGGTCAAATCCATACATTTTTGTGTGTCTATCGGTTGCAATCAAGTAACATAATCGCCTAGCTGGACTTACTAAATTTAAAATATTTTGCTTTTTCTTTTTCTTCTTTCTAATACATTCAATATAAAGTACGGTATACCAAACCTTTGTTGGGCAGCAAAGTCGTATCCTCCAAACGAGCTAGTCGTAGATGCAGAACAGAGTAGTTCTGTTCAAACTTCTTGCGGTAGGTCAAACCACAAAGATTTGGAGATGATGCCATACATGTATTTCACACAAGATAATTATAAACAGTCTGAATTTGTGAAGGTTTTATAAAAAGCAAGAATTGTTCAGGACAGCTTGCAGCTCCAACGAATATACGCAGATTAGATAGATAAGTATAAAGCTCTTGTGATACTGCAGTAAATGTAGGTATTTTATTTAAGTTTGTTTCTGTAATTTTTTTGTAAAACGAAAGCTTCATAGTATATACTATTATTTTAAAGCTAAAAAACATAAACCTAGGAACAAAAACATTTATAAATAAATATCAACAAAATGGTTTTTCGTATATGTGAGCTTTTTTTTAACTTAATTCAATATTCCGACATCCGATTCCACACTACCAAACCCATGGATATGCTTATTCGTTGACCCAAGTTGAGTTCGACTCAGCAGCATTTTATAATTGACAACTAACAAAAATAAACAAATTCGAAATCCATTTTGAAAAACGAATTTTCTCCTGTCGTTTTGTTATTTTACTCATCGCTGCAAAACAAAGCTTTGATTGCAACGCCAATATTTGAATTCCAACCTTACCAAGAATCCATTTGTAAAAGCCGACAATTTTTTTCCATTAAGCTGCGACCAAATATCACGGTACAAATATAGCGGTACAAATATACCGGAATTTATTTCTCCTGACATAAAAGGGACTAACAATGTCAAAAGCTGTAAACGTGAGAGGAATGAGCCCAAAAGAAAGCCCTGAACCCTCACCCCAATTTGACACACTTTAATTCGTTCAAGAAGGCACATGTGAAAATCAGAAATTCGTGTTAAATGGAGTAAAACCTTGCCTTACAAACTCATTTATAAATGACATTAAGGTAGAACGTTTCACTAGCGCGGCAAATTCAATTTTCTTGCGTTCTTTTGTCAATAATAGCTTAATTACTAAACGTGAGTACATTAAAACTGATTTAACGCAAAGAAATAGAATGTATCAATAAATTACAATTAAAATTATCTCCTAGATATCATTGGTTTAGCGAAAAATGGCAATAAATATATTTTGTCTTAGTTTTTCAGTCTATTGTCATTTGTCGCTCAACTAATGAAATGTAGGTAATACTTTTAATTGTAATTTATTGATACTTTCTATTTTTTTGCGCAAAATTAGTTTTCATGTAATCACGTTGAGTAATTAAGTTATTATTGGCAAAAGAACGCAAGAAAATTTGAATTTGCCGCGCTAGTGAAACGTTCCACCTTAACCTGTGTTTTTTTTAATGTGAGGGTGAAATCTTCGAAAGCATACTATACGCTAATACATTGCCTTTATTTCACAAAAAGTATTTACCGTTAAAGCTATAATTATACATAATGTATTTGATATTTTGTCCTTACTGACTAATACTTCTAACATCTTAATTACTTTCACGTTCACCCTTTCTCATATATTTACAGTCTGTATCGTACATCTTAAACTAACTTACTGTCATTCATTATTACTAGGTAGCGTATACGTTATATTTACTACCTTATAGCGTACATAAACTTGTGCGTATCTTCCATCCGCTATCGATTTAAATCAAGACAGGTATTACATATAATTATGTTTAGTAATTTAGGCTTGTAGCATAGGCCCTTCTAATACTTCGGCAAGCTTCATATCGAGCATGCATAACTTAGCTCAAGTTTCACGTAGTGTTAAATTAGTTTGATCTTCAACTAACGTAAATCTGAAATACCGTCGATTAAGTACCTTTTTCATTAAGCCTTATCAAAATACCGGTAATGTCATGTCCCAAAAGGCACGTCCCACTTTCCTTCTGGAATTACATCGATGACGTAAACAGCCGAGCACTCTGTTTGGATTAAGATTCACTAAACTAAAGTTAGCCTTCCACTTGCTTCCCAAGAGATACTAATGACTCAGTATACTTAAGGTGGAACGTTTCACTAGCGCGGCAAATTCAAATTTTCTTGCGTTCTTTTGGCTATAATAGCTTAATTACTCAACGTGATTACATGAAAACTAATTTTGCGCAAATAAATAGAATATATCAGTAAATTACAATTAAAAGTATTACCTACATATCATTGGTTTAGCGACAAATGGAAATAGACTGAAAAACTATGACGTAATTTGTTTATTGCCATTTGTCCCTAAACCAATGATATCTAGGAGATACTTTTAATCGTAATTCGTTGGTACATTCTATTTCTTTACGTTAAATCAGTTTTAATGTAATCACGTTTAGTAATAAGCTATTATTGGCAAAAGAACGCAAGAAAATATGAATTTGCCGCGCTAGTGAAACGTTCCACCTTAATAATCGTTGTCTCAATACGCTCCCACTGCTGGCAAATGGGTCATTTCTCACACGGAGATAGTGTAGGCAATAGTCCAACATGCTGGCCAAGCCCGAGTTGGCAGATGACACATACATGCCCTCGAATTTGGGATTCTTGAACTTGCTGGTTTCTTCATTTTTTTATTTATATAAGCGATTAACCTGACGAGTTAGTTATTCACCTGGTGTTAAGCGTCACGGTCACCCATAGCAATGGCAGTGCCACTCGGAACTCGCTATAACGGTTTTTTATGAGAATGAATGACGTGACAAACTAGTCGTTCAACGGATGTTAAGCGACACGGCCGCCCATAACAGTTGCAGTGTCGCAAGTTTCGTGATACTACACTGCCCACGTCATCCTGAGACATTACACAGTCAAATATCAGAAATCAGGTCATAAAGTCTCATTTGCCCAGTAATTTCACTAGCTACAATGCCCTTCAAACCGGAACACAGTAGTGCTTGCACACTACTGCTTGGCGGCAGAATAACTGGCAAAGCGGTGGTACCTATGTGGCGGTAGTAGGACTTTTACTGCAAAGTTCGTCTAGGTAGACGAACTTTGTAGTAAAGTCGTACTACCTAAGTGCATCACGTTACATCACGGTTCAAATATTATACTGGGTGGCGCAAAAGTACTGGCACTAAAGAAAATACTTTTATTTTTTTTATATGACATTTTCTGTCATTCTGTTGTTGAAAATTGTGTAGTGAACAAATGTAAAATACACTGAAAATAAACATGGACCGTTTTACTCCCCAAGAACGTGGAATAATTGTGTCAATGTTCTTACGGAATAATTCATCAGTGATAAGAACACAACGTGAATTTCGTCGACGATTTCCCCACCGTCCGGCACCGATTGGTCGCACAATTCGACGCTTTGCCACTCGCCTTGAAGCAACTGGCTCAACATTGGATAGACCTAAGTCTGGGAGACCAAGAACAGGCCGTTCAGCTGAAAATATCGATGCTGTGCGCGAAGATGTGGAAGAGTGTCCAGAAACATCAACGAGGCGACGTGCCACGCAATTGGGCATTTCCAGACGGACCCTGCAGCGTATTTTGGTGAAAGACTTAAAGATGTTCCCGTATAAAACTCAAATGACTCATCAACTGCTGCCTGCTGACCACCGAGCTCGTCTAGATTACTGCCAGCGCGTCATAAACCTCAACCTTGAAGAGGATGATTTTCCTTCAAAATTGGTTATGAGTGACGAAGCGCATTTCCATCTCTCAGGGCATGTCAATAAGCAGAAAACTCGGTTCTGGGGCACTGATAATCCGCGCATTATTCAAGAAACACCTCTACACCCACTAAAAGTTACTGTATGGTGTGGCATCTGTGTTGACAGAGTGATCGGACCCTATTTTTTCGAAGACGCTGGAGGCAATGCGATAACTGTCACTGGAGAACGCTACAGAACCATGTTACGTGAGTTTTTGATACCCAGTTTGGACGAATTGGGGCTGGAGCACATCTGGTTTCAACAAGACGGCGCTACGGCACACACAGCGCGCGACACTATGGACTTAGTGAGGGACGCTTTTCCAAGCCGAGTTATCTCTCGTTTTGGCGATTTGCCTTGGCCTGCAAGATCACCCGATCTGACCAGTCCAGACTTCTTTCTTTGGGGTTTTTTGAAATCTCGGGTGTATGTGAACAAGCCACAGACTCTCGCAGCTCTAAAAGAAAACATTCGTCAAGAAATAACGAACATATCGCAGGAAGTGTTACGGCAAGTTATGCAAAATGTCATAAATAGGGCTCAAATGTGTATCAACTCTGGAGGTCACCATTTAAAAGACATCATCTTTAAATCCTAATGGTACGAAATTTAATGGCACAAATATACATTTAAAAAAACCTAAATCTAGTTTTCTAATTTAGAAAAAATGTTATAGCTGAACCAAATAGGGTCTTTACTTTTGCGCCACCCAGTACAATGGGATTCCGTGCTGTCATTCCGTTGCTGTATTTTACAGTTAATTTTAGTACGTTCGCACTTGACGAGATCCGAATTTTCAATTAGGTCTCAAAAGGTTTTTAAAATTACGAATCTAAACTTCTAAGATGATTTGAAGTTTCGTGTTGGTATGCTGCACGGGGAACGCATGATAATGAGGAGTCATTAATATAAATAAGCACCTATGAGTTCACAATTAATACAAATTCCAGTTGCTCTAGGTATATTTTAAGAATAGCATGAACTGATTACATCTAGGTTGGTACAAGTCAACGCGGTCTACCTATTTAAATAACAGCTCGCTGTGGGCAGCTGCTTATGTTTACATGCAAGCCCGCGTGGTAGGCTTCGCAGCTTGGAACGCGAACATACGTATTACCGGTTTGTTCCAACATGTTTCCAACCTTCACTTGCAATACCGCGTAACCTTGACTTCTGCTTATTCGCTATTATTTATATTAAGCTCGCGATGATTGAAAGCTAAATTATTCAGCGAAATAATATCACCTGTTGTTCAATTTATGTGAATCATCCAGTCACGGTAATTTATGTTTCCTTTTGCATTACTTTTGTATTTCAATTTAGTAAGTATTGTATTTATATATATAGTATTATATTTGCAATTCAACGTGGCAATGCGGCCAGCATGTTGGGTACGCTACCTACCGGTAGTGGGCTGGAGCACTTGGACTGTCTATAGGCCATCGCGGCTATTATACAGTCCATAAGTGTTCTTTGTAGTAACTAGGTAGTGTAGCTAGTTTAGTTTAGCTTAGTTTAGTTTAGTTTAGTTTTTATTATTGTAGTAGTTAGCTTGAGTAATAAAGGCAATTCGCCCGTTAAAAAAAAAGGTAAGTATTTTAGTTGTATTTATTGTTACTTATCTTTTTTAAAGTGTGTGTGTGTGGTCTTTGGTGCGATCTACGACAGCTGCGTCGTACACTAGGCCGCGCCAGTATGTACCTTCACCATCATTAGCCTGAAAATTTCTACTGCTGTTCATAGTCCTCCCCGTAAAGCTCTACTTTTAGTGGCTGCTTGCCTCTGGCATCCAACGGCTCCCCATGGTTTTGTCCATGTCGTCAGTCCTTTCATAGTGGGATAAGGGTCTCCGTTTTCCAGTTTGTGATTGCCTCTCCAAAATATTTCTTCTAAAATGTTTCTGTGCCCATTGCTATTTCAACTTACCAATTATTCTAAGAGCTAAATCTGTGGCATTTCCTTGCAGATCTCCTCATTTCGGATCTTATCTCGCAAGGAAACGCCGAGCTCCCTCTTAATAGCTCGTTGCGTGAATTTGGGCTTTACTAATGAGGCCACTGGTTATATAGAACCCCTTAACCTTTGTAACCTGAAAATCATCATCATACTCATCATCAGCCTGAATACGTCCATAATACTGAATATCATCATCATCATCAACAGTCTGAAGACGTCCACTGCTGCACATAGGCCTCACCAATATGGAGCCACATTGAGCGACTCTTGCCCCCTGCAGGCATTCTCTTCTCCCCGGGAAAAGAAATCGAATCAATTAAATTATCTCTTTAGTAAGTATTACCTAAAGTTTTAACCAACCAAGAAAGTCACGAAACAATTAGGGATATTATATAAAGGGGAGCCAGAACGGTATCGTTATACAGCGTGTAGGAAACATCCCCAAGTAATAAATATCGGTTAAATATACATACACGCCTCCGTTCAAACAGAAGCAGATATTGCCTGAAAGAGTGGGGTGGGTATATACAAATTGGTACGTGCCAGAAAGAGACGTGTAATGTTATTTGGCATCGTTCAGAGGACATCTTGAGGTGAGCTCTCGATTTGGGCTCCACGTACCCCGAGGTTATTTAATAACATACACGAGGCACGTCGTTAAAATTTGCTTTAATTAAAACTTGGAAAGATTTCGTTTTGAGGAAAACTTAATTGACTGGCCTGTTAGCTCAGTTAGTAGTAGCTCTGCCTTCTGAATATAGGTTGTGGGTTCGATTCCCACTCAGGACAAGCATTTGTGTGATGAACATAGGTGTTTGTTGTGTCTGGATGTTATATTGTATTCTATGTATTATTGTTTTCTATGTTCTATGTATTTCTGTGTATGTATTTACAAACAAAAAGTATCTAAGTATTCTACATATCAGTTATCTGGTTCCCATAGTACATACTATGCTTAGTTTGGGGCTAGATGGCGCTGTGTGAAATTAATCCCAGTAGGTATAAGCTCACGCATTATGCATTATCAGCGGGAAGACGTCCACAGCCGAACACAGGCCTCCCCAATAAAACGCCACTTTCGACGCTTATCTTAGAGGGGGTTTGCCATAATCACCACGCTTGGCAGGCAGCTTCGTGATCCCAGAAGATTTTAATGTACCGAGAAGAATGCTGCTGGTGCTGCCCATTCCCTGGATATTCCCTTAGCCGGCTCTTACGGCACCCACGGGAAAATATTTAACCATTGGTTACCTTAACTATTGTTGGAAAACCCACCCTAAAAAATCAGATGGTTCCCATAGTAAAAAAGCTTTTCTTAGTTTGGGGCTAATTTTTTTTGTTTTTGTTTTTTTTTTTGCTCTAATTGTGTAGGGATAATAATAAATTTTATGCAACTCGGTTTCGCCGGATTATCGTAAAATCCACACAACCAAACAAACAAAAAAAACAAACTTTCACTTTATATTATTATCATAATAATAACCAAACAAAATATAACCTTGAATAATAACGATTCGTAGTCTACGAACGACTTAATAATGAAAGTGCAATGTCTCCTATTGGGAGAGATACGGATTTATTATAAGTATATAGAACTAGAGAATTTTTAGTTATAAGTAACTCTTCTATGAAATTACTTAATCATCATCATTCTCTTTGCCTTTTCCCATTTGTTATTGGGGTCGGCTCCCATCTAACCTGTAGCGGCGAGCTACCAGAACTACACGAGCAACTGCCATCTGACCCGGCAACCCATAAGGGACAGTAACAGGGATGGTTACACCAGGTGTCAGATTCTATCAGGCGTCTGACTACCCGTAACGATTGCCATAGATGTTCTTATGACAACCGGGACCGACGGCTTAACGTGCTCTCCGAGGCGCGGAGCGATGGCATCGAAAACTGCACATAACTAACTAGATAAGTCATTGGTGCAGGGCCGAGGATCGAACCCGTTGCCGTAAGATTGCAAAGCGCACATGCTTCGCACATGCTACATCTCGGGCACCATCGCTTTCTATGAAATTACACAATAAGGTTTATTAATTCAATTCATAGTTATGCACAAACAAAAAATGTACATAATTACGTAAACCTCCTCTACGTATAATTTTATGCTAGTTAATTCGGATTCTCACCAATGCCAAGGCCAGCGAAGGCATCTGCCTACTTATTTTAATTAAGTACAAAGTTTTTACATACATCGTGTGGCAGACACGACTTTGATGAGAAACTGAAGTTAACAATAGTTTCAAATTATTATCGCGTGTTTTAGTAGAGTTTAGGTAAAATATTTTGCTAGTTCACTCACTCGTGAATAGCTTGAAACTTTTAGTTTCAGTTTGGCCGTCCGCTATATTGCGTTCCAGCTGCTACTCCCGTGTGTAGAGACTGGTTTAATATTCGCCATTTTTGAATGAATTCAATGAGGACGCTCGGCCACATATAGCTTCTAAATATTCATGCCGGCGGCGGAATGAAAGCGATAAATTTATTAAAGTGCACGGTCACTCGCGACCGCGTTACCTCACAAAAGTTAACTGTCTCGTTTTACGAGTATACGCTCTAATTTTCGCTGTTTTTTTCGTGCAAATGGAAATCGTTAAGTTGCCTTTGTGCCTCTCGTTTCAGTTCACAGTGTGCGCAGTGTGGACCATTTTAAGTTTTGAAGACTATCACTAAAAATAATATAGTTAAGTTGTAATTATTGTGATTATTGTGATTCACTGCGTGCTCTGAACTTCCTATTTATAGCCCATACTTTACAAAGTTAGCGTTAACGTCCTATCAAAGTATGGATGCTATGCATAAATAATTTGCATAATGAAAGTTAATTTCTAAGAAAAATAGAATGGCTCGTGTGAACGTTGACATTTCGGGCGAAGAAGGCGAAGACTCCAGTGCTGGTTACTTTTTCTTGTGCTTGCCTATTTCGTTCGCGTTTGGGTTTATTTTGTACCTCTTTATACTTTTCATTAAGTTTTATGGAGATAAATAATCAGTGAGTGCGGTTAGTTCTACTGTTCGCATCAATGCAAGCGCAGTATCATCCAGTGAGTACGGTGGACGGAAAGGAGTTTTGTGATAATGAACCTAAGGAGACTACTAATAGATGGACAAAGTTAAGCATCGCCCTACGCTTCATATCTATTAGGTAATATTTAATTTATATGGCCTTATGTTCTTCTTTAAAAATAACTGTAATCATGCCTGTGATATTATATTAATAAAAAAACCCCGCTATTTACACCTTTATCTATAAACGGCGCAGTGATACACCGTTCTCGTCAAGAAAAATATCTTGGTCTTCAATTAGACGATAAGCTTGACTGGCGAGCTCATATTCAACACGTAAAATCGAAGGTTTCATCAGTAACAGGGGCACTACGAAGGTCTGTAGGTTGTATACCCCGTAAAGTCCGCATGACTATATACAACTCACTAGTCAAATCACACTTGGAGTATTTAATAGAAATATGGGGGTGTGCTGCAAAAACAAATCTTGAACAACTTCAGATATCGCAAAATAAGCTGGTGAAAACCCTTTTCAATTTCGACTACCTGACAAATACACGTTATCTCTATGTGCAAACAAAAATATTTAATTTAAAACAACTTTACACGTACACGACTTGCATTTTGATAAAAAAAATATTGACCACCAAAATACACACACAAATATCATTTACAAAAAGATCTTTTAAACATAGCTTGCGAAATACAAATAAAATTAAATTGAAACCCCCAAGAACTTCATATGGTAAAAGATGTATTATGTATGAGGGTGCACAATTATTTAATGATCTACCTAACGACCTTAAAGATTGTACAACAATACCTGTTTTCAAAACTAAACTTAAAAAATATATTTATGCCAATGTTTTTTAAGTACCGCCAGATCATCTGGATAATATTTAGATTAATTGTAACTAGATTATTTAGTTATAATTTACGTATACCTACTTAAGCTCATTATAAGTGAACTATGTTCTTTATGAGTAAATAAATTCGTTAAACCTTAGGTAATATTTAATTTATATGGCCTTATGTTCTTCTTTAAAAATAACTGTAATCATGCCTGTGATATTAAATGACTGTATACACAGGGTGCAATTGAATTCATTAGCATAACTTGAGTACATGATAGTAGATTATTTATTGATGATTATCAGAAAGTAAAGAGTGCAAATAAAAATACTTTTTTATTGAAAATTATGATTATTGCCGGCGCCTAACTGGCAAGCAAGAATGATCTTGATACTTTTCAAAATTTTTGTTTCTTTGTAATCCTTGTATGTAATAATAAAAACAGTACTTAAATATTTTACTAGGAAGCAGTTGATCAAGTAAGTTACCCCTTTTTATTGGAATTATGAAGAATACCAAATCAATTTTTTCGATTGCATATATTTTGGTCAACACGTGACCGGTGGCAGGAGTAGGTACCTAGTTTCAAAAGGATGCTAATGAATTCAATTACATCGTGTATATAAAAGAGTAATTTTATATTAGAAAGAAGCCTCGTAGGACTGGCGCCACCGTCTTCATGTATAACGAAGTTTGCACCATTAAATTTTTCCGCAGGAGCTCTTTTGTAACTGTGTCTATGAGTGCACATAACTCACCCACACAAACATACCTACATACATATATAGACTACATTATAATCCCAATACTTGAAATATGTTCGGACTTTATTTCTTTTTTTCTACTTTCTGTGTGTTATCAACTTTACAGTTTTAATAACTATAATCATTCAAACTGCCACAGTCAAGTGCTTACTGTTGTCATATAAGATTAAAAAACCTTTAAAAATGCGGGTAACCTACGGAATGACCCAAATGCTGGGCACCTGGCACCTGGCGCCTAGCCAAACATGCTATCCAACATGCTATCCACCAACTATGGTACCCGTTCCCAATTTTCACTTTTTAATTATCGAATTCTTGAGTTTGATGTTTGACAACGGAGCATATTTTTTATTAAAAAAATGCAGCAGCCACTGCAGCCAGTGTGGCCACTTGGCCTAGTTGGGACTTTTTCAATCGTGGCTTTGTTAAAATGTTGGCTATGACGTGACATGCTTTGTCTCGCTTTAATGTTGGCACGTCGTCGACAAAAATGGATGTGATATATTACCCTTACATCGACATTGTTAGAAACGTTGGTTATTTTAATTCCTAGTAGATAGTAAGAGAGCTGACACCGATGGCAAAAAGCGTGTGCCATGTAATCATGTCAAATTTAACCAATGTAGTTTAAGTTGGATAAATTTTCTAAGTATACCTATGTGTTTATTTATAGAGCCGTACGATTTGGAAGTGAGTGCAATCAAAAGCCTATAAATAACGTTGGTGGAAAAACGATGAATTCCACAGAAGATTAAAACACTGCTATATGCAGTCTAATGTTGGTTTTTTCCAACGTTTAGATCAATCGATTTAGCTTTTGCATTTATATTTAGGTATGTGGAAAAGATATGTAAATATAACGACAAAAGTTAAATCGTTTACATGATAATAGATTAATAGAAACTGAAGTTGCCCTATATTTACAACAACACTGTCTACTTTTGCCAATGAAATACTGATGTTTTTCATAACAATTAAAAAATGTACCGGCGCCCGTACGTCTGACATGCCTTGGGTTAATATCTAAAGTACCTATTTATATACGAATGTACCAACCGAAAGATGTCACTAAGCTCGATGCTCAGTTTATTCTAACTTTCAAGCATAGACAGTAGAGTTCAGAGAGAATTCTCGGAAGTAATTTTAGCTTTAGCACCACTGACCTAGTATACAGTTAAACTGCTTGTCCGATGCCATTACGTAATTGTTCCCCACAATCCAAGTTGGCGTTTGCTCGTTCCAAGTTGCAAGTTCTCTTGTGACTCCTCAGAGTTAATCGATCCTGGGTTATGCAACACTCGTCTAGACTTGATACATAATCGTGGAGACGCAGCGGAAAAGACTTTATCATCATCATCATCATCATCATTGACAGCCTGAAGACGTCCACTGCTGAATATATGGGCCCGCACATAGTGCCACTTTGAGTGGCTGCTTGCCTCCTACATCCATCCATTATAGTTCAGACGGCAGAGCTACTACCAACTGAGCTATCAGGCCAGCTATAGGCACAGCTAAACGTTTTTATCCCCGATGTGAAAATTTAGGAAATATGTATTAACTTTGACGCTTTTGCTTGTAGTTAACCAGTCCTCCTAAGTGAATGAACCCAATTCATTCATCTCCATCTCCAAGAAGGCCATTTTAAAAGTTTGAAATAAACGTGTTATAATTTGAACTCCTTGTCTATCTGTATAGCTACTATACTAAATGAGCTTGGCAGCCATGTGTGCGGGCGTGGCTGAAATTAATGTATTACCGTCCAAGTGTGCCAGATATTAATTGTTCGTTTAAGGCACCGGTCTCCTATTAAATGCTATATAAAGCGTTCAACGTTTTCGTTCTGACCGACGTCTGAACGCCAGGCACAGCGTCAGCGGTTAATACATCTCTACAGAACAACGACGTCTCGTTCACAACAGTAGTCGACAAACAGCGCTCGCGTGTAGTCGTGTGATATAAAATGGATATAGATTCGACACTTTTGGGGGCGCTTGTGTTACTTTGACTAATGCACCATAACATTTGACTGTTTCAATCAATAATTCGCTTTTTCTTTATCAAATTTCGATATTTTGTAACGACGCAAATACGACATTCACGCTGCAATGTTTCGAAATAGCTGGAGATGCGGCGCAAAGCGTTTGAATGCCGCCTACGGCGTCCACACACCAACGTCAGCTTGTGAAAGAGACCACAACAGTACCTTTCTATAGTAAGCATCGTGACGCAGCGTACGGCGTGACGCTGTACGCTGTCGACGGCGTTTATAGGAGACCATAGCCTTATAGTTACTTTACATGCCCAGTTAGTAACTTAGTATACAAGACAAGACCTATAAAAAATACAATTCGTCTGTATACTAAGTTACTAACTATAACCGGTTTTATAACCCGATAACTGAAAGTCAGATTTGCGCATCTAGGTTTCCGTACTCATTGTTTTAATTCTTATAATTAATTGTAATAATGTGTTGATCTATTATTGTGTAATATGTATAATTGGTAGAAATGCCGTTCATGTTACAATAAACAGAATTTGAATTTGATTTTTTGAATTTGTACTTACATTACTTACATTATGATATAAACATCGAATATAATACTTAGGTAAAGCTTATATTTTATTATACTGGGTGTATAATTGAATTCATTAGCATCCTTTGAAACTAGGTACGTACTCCTGACACCGGTCACGTGAGGACCAATATTTTTTAAAAATCTAACGCATCGATTTGATATTATTGATAATAACTCCAAAAATAGGATTATTTATTGTTTTTAATTATTATATACAAGGTAAAAATAACTATTAACAGTATAAAAATCGTTCGTGCCAACAACGTGAGGCGCCGCGGCAATCTTCGTAATTTTCAATAGAAAATATTTTCATTTGCACTCTTTACCCTTTAATAATCAATAAATGACGTACTATCATGCAATCAATTCATGCTAATGAATTAAATTGTATCCTATATAAGCTCCGTAAATTGGATAGTGGACGAAAAACTTTTAGTGAAAACTATAGCTTGCTACCTATTGCGGTTCAAGAGATACAGCCGTTTATAAGTCGGACAGATGAACAGATAGACACCGGAGATTCAGCTATAAAGCTCCATTTTCACCCTTTGGGTAAGAAACCCTAAAAATAAGTATAGCTCAGATAAATAATCGTATCTTGAAATCCAACCGTATACAAAGATACCCAGCCATCTATCTTAAACTCAATCTCTCAAACTCTCAAGTCGTTACCCCGATATAAAACGTCAATCGATTCTCACAGACGGACCCTTGGCGGGAGAAAAGTTGCAATAAACAAGTTCTCTAACTTGCCAAGTTGGAACTCACTTTGTCATAGCGTATCGATTTGCCGGATGGCCGGATAGACCCAGAGAATATTTTTAGGGGCGCGATTAAGGTCTGTAATTTATGTTGCATCACAAACCTTACATTGACCTAAATCACAAGTTATTTAGAGAGGTTGTAGAAGGTGGAAAGGTCAAGCCTAGGGGCCAATGACCTTTCCATCTTCTATCTTCGCATTAGTATGAGATGACGCGTTCAGCGTTAACTCCTGTTCAAAAATTTGTATGCGTGATTCAGTGCTATATAATTGACCGAGCGAACGAAGTGAGCGGAAGTCTCTGCTTCAACTCGCCTGTTTTGTTTTAGTCTGTCTGGATGTACGTACTCGCGTACAGGTCGCATTTTTCAACGAATGTTGATGAAACTTGGTATGCAGGGTTTTCTTTGTCATCGGCGATCGGAGCTGCATTTCCCCCAAAAAAGGGGAAGTTTGCTGCGGTGCCATCTATCGTCCAATTTTGATAATTAGCAGAAACATTGGGTATCCGAGTCTTAACAAACATTTTAAATATGAGCAAAATCGGTCAAGAGGTTGTCGAAATATAAAGCCGTAAGGTCTGAGTTCAGGGCATGCTAAGTACATAACCACATTCGATGCCGGCCACCACTCGCCGCACCACTACCGCTCACGGAACTTTGTGCCGTTTGACTTTACATTTTTGGAAAGGAGCAATTCGACAAGTTTTAATAAATCCTGCAACCGGTATTCGCCATCGTCATCACTCGTTTCTGTGTGTTGTACAGCTTCTGTCTATTATAAAAAAAATGTAACATCACACCGTGTGGGCGTGTGGTTCTAGCGGTATGATAATAAAGTTTGTGGACCACCAAGAAAGTTTGTGCTCGCTAGGTCTACCGTTTGCAGAACTACTAGTCATATAGGTAACAGCTCACCGCAAGATGTAAGCTGATCGTCTTTTGTTTGTCACTCTCCATGATTGATATTGACATCACTCTGATACTCTAAGTAACTATTAAAACCTTAGAGTATAGACTAAAGCATAGAGAGATCATCAAAAGGATATTATATTTTGTACTGCTCACACGTATCGCTACGTCAGTGGCGAAGGAAAGAAACAAACATATACTAATTAGCTACGCTTATGATAAGCAACATACCATTTTTTCGACTCGAGTTAACTGTTTTTTCTATACAAATCTGTCAGACTCTCACATCAAAGTGTCCACATCATATAAAAAGTGTCCACAAAAATGGTACGCCTGACACATAATCAAGTTCTCTCTAAGCTTTAGTCTATACTCTAAGATTAAAACGGTATGGTCACGTATGGTATTGTAATCTGCCGGATGGTAGCCGGATTTTCCCATTTCAAATAGTGTTTCGTACAAAACGTGGAAGTAGAAAACTCTTTGTGTGATGTGAACGATTGGATTGTAAAGATATAAAATTGTGGGTCGACTTGGAGCTCTCCCGATGGGAAGTTCGATTCGAAACTAAGTGGTTTAGCGTCGGTATAAACGTCGCTATGACTTGTTTACTATAGCTAGCGATGCCTTTATCTTTATTGCTGTTGAAAACATAATCCTAAAATAGTGGCATTAAATGTTTATTTATTTATTTCTTCAGTAATTAGAGAATCATTTTGAGCGGGAAGTTAAATATAAACAATTTCCTATATCATTGCTTCTCATGAGAAATCGGTTTTTTTTATTACAAGCTTTTGTTGGCTAGATAAAAACACTTATTTTACTTGACGATAACTTTGTTGATTTACTAGTTGCGCCCCGCGTTTTCACTCGCGCATAAAAAATCCTATGTGTTTTCAGCTATCTACATTCTAAATTTCATCAAAATCGGTTCAGTAGTTACAGAGATATAAGGTAACAAACATTCACACACAAGCACACACACACCCCAACTTTCGCATTTGTAATATTACTAGCTGCGCCCAGCGGTTTCACCCGCAGCTAAAAAGTAGCCTATGTGTTTATCCAGTATATAAGCCATCTCTTTTCCAAACATCCAAATCTGTCCAGCCGTTTGAGCGTGAAGGAGTAACAAACATACACACATACAAACTTTCGCCTTTATAATATTAGTGTGATTTCGATTTTGATTTATTAGTTTATTGTACAAATCTTGCAAGCAATTCCAGTACGACTTCGACGTTTACATAGTTTTCTCGTGAAGTGGTGGAGAACTGAATAACTTGTTGATTTACGTATTAAAACTGTCCGCTTGACACGGCGAAGATTAAAGTAATGTACCCATAGCTTGTCTTGACGCTATCAAACATCATTAATAAAACCCCTATATACAAGAATACCTACGCCACAGGGTTCTTATCGTAAACAAGAAAATATAATTGAAGCAATTAAGAAAAGTACTCAAAGCTGTTCCATTTACAAGAAAAACGTTTTTGCTAAGCTCATAACATCATAATAAGTAAAAATACGATTAATAACAGTATAATATTTCTTTTGCGTATCGGGTGAAATAGCGACAAAAGCGCTAAACCGCGAGATCAAAGCGAACAAATCGAATAAAGCCATTTTCGCATTGTTTTATTTTGACTCGGTTGGTGTAATAGAAAAACGTCCTTAGACTCGGCTCCTCGTAAATAGCGGGAAATTGACTTGTTTTATTTCCTGCTTGGGTACCGTTTATGCTCTTTAGTTTATGCTCTTTACCTATATAGCTGTCTTACCGGTATATTTTCTATGCCTTATGAGCGCTTTTACATTGTGGATCCACGCAAAATTAGCTGTTTTCGGCCTATTTGGTACCTATATTATGGTTATCTTGACAAAAATAAGAAAGCCCTACATTTGATGATAGAAAAAATATCCTCAATTATCTTTTGTAGTAATTTAAAGTAATACATTATTGGGCAAATGAGACTTTATGATCTGATCACTCAGTCTAGTGATCTGATTACTAGACTGTGTGGTGTCTCAGGATGACGTGCGCAGTGCAGTGTCACGCGAAACTTTATTGTTTTAAAATTCCGGGTGACACTGCAACTGTTATGGGCGGCCGTGTTGCTTAACATCAGGTGAACGACTAGCTCGTCACGTCCATCAATCGCATAAAAAAAGCTAAAAAGGAATAAAATAAAATTTGGATCAGATGAGACTTTTACTGGATCAGATGGGAATATTTTCTTAGTTATAACAACTTTTAAGCAATACCAATGATTAGACAATCATTGGGTGTAGTTAATTTACTAAAAATAGGCAGTTCTCTAGGGGCTTTTGGATAAAATGTACCAGTACCCGGTAGTGTGCTTAAGCAATCTGTGCAGACATTGTTTCACTTTTATAATGTAGTAGGAAAGAGACAGGGGACGGGATTAGTAGGGATAAGGAATAGGAAGTAGGGATCAAGGAGATAGATACTTAGATATAGGTGTGTAATTAGCAAAGGTGAAACTTTTGTGTTATGGGAGTTACGCATCCTCAGCCAAGAGGATTATCTGGCATCCCCAAAACTTCTGGAATCTCGTGGTAATCATAGTAATAGGCTAGTTGCCTGCTATTAAAAATTCATCATCATCATCATCATTAACAGCCTGAAGACGTCCACTGCTGAACATATATGCTATTAAAAATTAACAAGGAAATATTAATTTCATAAAGTAGGTTTAAAATGAATGCAATAATTGAAAAAATAAGTAAAATCGGTAAATGAATCAAAGAGTAAAAAGCTTTTAAAGTTTCTGGTGAGGCATCGCCCTTCGCTTTCTCGTAAAGCAGGAGATTCTCCACAGTTACTATGAAAACCCACGTTGTGAAGTCAGATGCCAAAGAGACTGTATGTAAAGCTCTTACTCGTAGTAATAAGATACTATGAAGAAGCAAGAGTGACATCACTGCATGTTTGATCTGTTTCTTACTATTTATGTATTTTAAAATGCTTGTATCTTTGTCATTTTTTGAGAGATTTAATTTTTGTTTTCACGTCTGTTTATTAATTGAGGAATATTTTAAATTTATGAAATGAAAAAATAGTAATACACAAGCCATTCTTACAAAGATTCTAGCTTAATTACCACAATACAAATTATAACTGTTTCTTTATTTATTAGCAAAGTAACCGTATGATATTTAAAGGTATTTATTTGTATCCACCCCAAAGTAGAGCGAATCGACAACACCTTATGGTTCATAACAAGCGCAAGTCATTGTCACGGGGTGCTGTTGATGGGCAATTAATCAATTTGTTCACTTTATTAAACGAGTAGATAGACGATGTTGAATCGTTGAACTCGATGTTTTTATTGGTGTAATATATATTATATATCTTTTTATTAGAATGAATGACGTGACGGCCTAATCGTTCACCTGATATTAAGCGCCGCCCAGATGCAGTGGCACTCGGAAAGTTTTGCGTGACACTGCACTGCGCACGTCATCCTGAGACATCACAGTCTAGTAATCAGATTACTAGACCGTGAAATCAGGTCATAAAGTCCCATTTGCCCAGTAATTTAACTAGATACAATTCCCTTCAAACCAGAAAACAGTAGTGCTTCCACACTACTGCCACAGATATTATAATACTATACTAGTACTACTGATTAGCGGCAGAATAACTAATAACATTTAGTAAAAACTAACTAGACCACAAAGAGCTCTAATAAAATTGTTGTTGTAATATTCAATGAAAGCACTGCTTGTAGCGGGGCAAAGTTTAGTTTTAAATTAATATACGCTATATTCGACGGTGACGTGTATTCATAATATTATAGCAAAATGATAGAATGACCAGAGCTGTAATATTGGGTAGGTATATTTTTAACAAGACAATCTTTTAACTTAAAAACTACTGTAGGAATAGTGGCGCGATGACTTCAAGTCTCAACACTGCTTTAAAGTAAAACGAAAAATTAAACGTTATAAAGATTACATGACGAGAATAGTCAATTGTTTTTTTCTCTAATCTGTGGTCGTGACGAATGATAGGTTGGAATAAACCGTAGGTACTGTTGCATAAATATCCACTAAAGCCTAGAATAATTAAATGCGTGCGAACACAGTAAAGTTTCTTGTACCTTCTTCTTTACAGATGTAATCGAAGCTACGGATCGGAGTTTTCTATTTTACATTGTGCCGGATTTCTTGCACCTGTTGTGGGAAAGAGAACTTTTTTTTCAAACTCGTTTTTTTTATAAATATATAGGCCCGCATTTGACCGCAGTCTCACCTGGGCCCTAACTCTGTATGAAAACTCAGATTCCACACGATACGAAACCACGTCGTTATCGTGTCTTGTTCAAATCGTGTCACAGCATTAGAAATACCTTCACTTTACATTATGTTATTTTTATTTTGAATCAATATTGATATATTAAGTGGTGGTAACTTTTGACGTGTTGATGTTTCGGAACGTGTCTCAGTGGAACATTATGATTTTTGACAGTTCAAATCACGTCATTTCCAATTTCATTTCGCGCGGTTTTGTTTCCATTTCATAGAAAATAGATTTTTGCAGATTTCTTATATAAGACAAGGAATTCGCGTGGTTTCGAAGTAAGGAATCGTAAAGTGGTCATACAGAATTAGGGTCCTGATGGAAAGTGACAACGCGGTCTACAATGGTACATGCTTGCCTGGAAGATAAAGTATTGTACTATAATAGGCTTCTTATATAATATTTTGACACTAAGCACTATGTAATGTTGCTTAATTATGCTTGCTTAGTACCTATGTACAATAATTGAATTTTATTATTTTACTAGCTGCGCCCCGCGGTTTTACCCACGGATAAAAAGTAGCCTATGTGTTAATCCAGTACATAAGCTATCTATACTCCGAATTTCATCCAAATCCATGCAGCCGTTTAAGCGTGAAGGAGTAATAAATATACAGTAATAAATATACATAAACGGCTTTATAATATTAGTGTGATATACCTTTTCTAATTTTTACTTGTAAAAATAGCCTATTTGCAATAAAATTTTTGCGTTTTGAGTTTTTCTTTTGAGTTTTGAAGCTGGGGTGCGTCTGCTAGTTTAACTAAAAGCCTTTGCCTTGAGTGACTTACTAACTGACTGACAACGTAGAGCCCAACCAGAGACGCGAATCCCAGCTACTCATTGCATTCATGCTTGCTGGCGCTAATCATTGACTGTTCACCTCAATATTAGTAGCGGGTTGTTGACGGCCAATGAACCAATTATTTCACTTCATTAGTCGTGATGTCAACGAGGAGACACGGCCTGTACCCGAAGCGGACAAATTTATGAATTTTACCGGTAAAACAAACATCAATTTTTACAATGCAATGGAAAGTTTTATGGTTAATTACGCCGGTAATTATAATCGACTAGACAATAGATTTCTATTAATACTTTCGAATCACGTGCTTCTTGTAAAAATCTAGTATACTTAGATGCCACACCATGTTAGAAAGGTTGCATCAGGTGCACAGGTGTGACTTCGCGGAATTTACGAAATATTAGGTACATGAATATCTGTAGGTTGTATAACTCCACGAAACCAAATAAAATAGATAACCACGGGACCAAATCATATGATATATTTAAATATTCTGTGCCAGTGGCTGTAAAACTATATTTTCACAATAGTTAGTTTACATAATGCAATGCAAGGCTACAAATTGTGAAGGTTTCAATGGACCAAAGGTACGAGACGCAGAATAAATTTGCTGCCGAGCGAAACACATAACTTTTCACCTCACTACAGCGAGGAAAATGCAAGAGAAACAGCTTAAATAATACTTATATTAATTTAGTGTAATGGGTGGCACTAATGCTTAACATTAGGTGAAGGACTAGCTCGTCATTCATTAAAACATATAAATAGTGTTTTACACTTTGATAAAATTAAACTTGGGTTTCTATGCAGTGTCGTGCTAGCAACACGCTAGTCGTCTCGCTCGTCGTTTTCGTGCTAGATAAACGCTTTGTCATAGACTAGTATTGGTGTAATGGTGTAATCTAAGACGTTTTGTACTCTGGTGCTGGACAGGCGTATATTCTAAATGAGGTAGGTGCCATGAAGGATATCCTCAAGATTGACGCACTGACATCAAATAAGAAGAAGAAGTACTAATGCATTTTCAGTGGACTGGGTATAGAAAATTAATGAATAGAAAGGTTCGAATTTTAAAAACTCTTTTCACGCTGGATTGTTTCTCAATTATTTTATTTACACTGGAATTCACAGTCCAGTTGGGGGCTCCACTAGGGGATGTTAAGAATGTGTAAATTTAGTAATGTGGAAAATTCCGAATATGAAAAAAGCAGATTTTGGAAAAATAATAATGTGGATAATACTAGAATATGGAAAATTAATAATTCGGAAAGATACGCTGACATGGATTCAGGTGCTGTGTAGCGAATTCTAGTTTTATGCATGTCATAAACAAAAGTAACCCCTAATTTGACATTGTCAGGGGCTGGATGCTGATTGTCCGAATTTCGTCAACCAAACGGTCCCCTCGCTTTGATAACGTGCTATTTTTTTATTATTGTTTGAGTGTTGTGTTGTGATTTTCATAAATATGGAAGTAGATGGTGACTTGGATCTCATAAATGATGAATGGCCGATGGAGGCTTGAATGAAATGCGAATTATATCAGTGCCGAAGCGATATATTCGTAATGTAAATATACAATAACTTTAACTTAATACAAAGCAATTTTTTTTACTACACACAAGTTGATGTACCCCCCTTACAACCTGTGTGAATTAATAAAGTTTTTTTTATCATATTAACTTTTCTATAAATAATAACCGATTGTCCCACCACGGACCATGGTTACGAGAGGCCCGTTCCCGCGTTATATTATCTATCAAAATTCAAAAGCCGCGTCAAAATCATGTCAAAATGACACCCGAGAAAATTTTCATAGACAACATGATTGAAATGCACAGATTAGAAAAAAAAATATGTGTTGAACTGCCATTTAGTTAGGGGGTGGTTAGGGGTCTCTCCAGCGATTGTTTATGAAAGTGTAAGAAGAACTATTCAACATTTAACCTCTACGTGAAAGTTGGATGATGGATTTTGGGGGTTTGTTCACCCGTTGACTATGAATACCACTGTTAATTTTCATTGATTATTGATTATTTTTCTAGACCTGTTACAGTTGGCAGTAGCTCTGCCTTCTGAACTATAGGTTGTGGGTCCGCTTCCCACTCAAGGCAAACATTCGTGTGATGACATAGGTGTTTGTTCTATGTCTGGATGTTACATTACTTTACTACTATTATAAAATTGGATACCCATTGACTGACTGATGACTGATTGACATAATTGATCTCAGCTCTCAGAAGTGGTCTGTCAAAACTGAGTATGAGGCTGTATAGTGATGGGTCATGTCACCCCAGGAAAAATCTGACATTACCAGAAAATCGTCTCTGAGCTGGAACAGGTCAACGGATCTCGAAAACGACAAGAGATATGGGGGTCCAGTTTTAACTAAAGTTGGAGTAGACCCTGGGATGTTTCCAGAGAAATGAAAAAAATGGGGGCCCCCGAACAAAAAACGGTGGCCCCCATACAAAATTGAAACGCTCATAATTCGGAAACGGTAAGAGGTATGTGGGTAGTGCTCGACCAAATGTCATAGAGGATAACGGGGGCTGTCAGATGGTGGTCATGAAAATCCAAGATGGCGGATTCAAAATGGCGGCCATTTTGAAAGTTGGTCCGATCGGGGTGATTTTTCGCATGGGGGGGTTTTCGGGGCCGCAGATTCGATATTTCAAAAAAAATTTTGGATTCCGCCATTTTTAAAGATGGCTGCCATACAATTTTTTTTTTTCATTTTTGACGCATTGTTTCTCGATACCTATGGAAAATTTTGAATGTCTTTGTTGACTTTTGTGTCCAGGTGGTTGAGGTGTCTTCAAAAAAATTCGCGACCTGGTCTTCCGACCTCCGGTCACTCGGACGGTCAACGGCCTGGCCAAACCATAAAAGATAGGTCATGTGCGTTTTAAGGAATGTCATAGCAAACCCTGGGACGATTTTGGAGATGTCAAAAAAAATTCAAAATGGCGGAAAAAAAAAATCCGCCATACAAATTTTAACCGTAAATGACGGCGAAACTATGACACTTTAGTATAAAGAGCTGGAACTAATAATGTTTGAAAGCCAGAGAGGAAGAATGGCAAAAAAGTTTTTTTTCAAAATGGCGGAAATTTCGGTCGCGGCGGGAAAAAAAGTTTCACCGATCCGGATGAAAATCGATATCTGGGGATCCCCAAGGATGCTGATCAATTTTCTGAAATCAAATTTTGACATGTGTCAACTTTCAATGGGTCTGCCATACAAAGGTACTTTTATGGAAAAATCAGTATTCCTTTTTTACGCCTCCAATACGAGCGTTTAAGAAAAATCGTTTTTGGGGATGGAGTATAGATGCTGTAAGGGTTAAAATGCAATATCAGCAAAATCGATTTTTTTCAAGATGGCGGCTGTAGACGTACCGACTCATAGTAAAAGTTGTTCGATCCGAATGAAAATCGATATCTGAGCATCCCACAGTACACTTGGTAGGAACGTGTAAAACATTTATTGATTCCGCCATTTTGAAAAATTGCAAACATGCAATTTCACTTTTTAAGGATTTTTAATTCGCAAATAGCACCGAAACTGTGAGACTTTTGTGGGAGGGTTTGTTCTAATATTGTACAGTTTTGAGAGGGGCATACAGTGAAAAAGTACTTTTTTCAAAATGGCGGTCTATTGGTCCGCGTCTGAAATTAAAGGTGCTCTGATCGGGATATAAATCGATATCTGGGGGTCCCAAAGGATGCTGATCAACATGGTTTGGTCAAATTTTGACATCTGTCATTTTTTATACGGCCGGCTTATGTACTGTTATCAAAATGGCTGTTTTCCGTTTTATCGCCTATGGTACTACAGTTTCGGTTCGAGATAGTGGTCATTTCGACAGATGTCAGTGTGACAGATGTCAAATGTCAAAATTTTGACAGGTGTCAAATTTTTTGACAGATGTCAAATGTCAATTTTTTGGACAGATGTCAAATGTTATTTTTTTTCCAACCTACCAAATGCGGCGATGAGTGAGTTAGTTTATTGTCTCTTATTGGTATAATTGGACAGTCACGACTAACACTTGCACCTGCACACTTGCGACCTGCGCGCTGCTCTAATACCGCTGTCAAGTGTAGACAGATGTCAGTTTGATTGATGTCAAATGTCAAACTTTTGACAGATGTCAAATGTCAATTTTTTTCCAACCTACCAAATGCGGCGATGAGTGAGTTAGTTTATTGTCTCTTATTGGTATAATTGGACAGTCACGACTAACACTTGCACCTGCACACTTGCACCGTGTGCGGGCCGCGTGCGGCCCGCGCACGGTGCAAGTGTGCCGCTTGCGACCTGCGCACTGCTCTAATACCGCTGTCAAGTGTAGACAGATGTCAGTTTGATTGATGTCAAATGTCAAACTTTTGACAGATGTCAAATGTCAATTTTTTTTACAGGTGTCAAATTTATTGACAAATGTCAAATGTCAATTTTTTTTCCAACCTACCAAATGCGGCGATGAGTGAGTTAGTTTATTGTCTCTTATTGGTATAATTGGACAGTCACGATTAACACTTGCACCTGCACACTTGCACCGTGTGCGGGCCGCGTGCGGCCCGCGCACGGTGCAAGTGTGCCGCTTGCGACCTGCGCACTGCTCTAATACCGCTGTCAAGTGTAGACAGATGTCAGTTTGTCAGTTTGATTGATGTCAAATGTCAATTTTTTTTACAGGTGTCAAATTTATTGACAAATGTCAAATATCAATTTTTTGGACAGATGTCAAATGTCAAATTTTTGACAGATGTCAAATGTCAATTTTTGACAGATGTCAAACGTCAAATTTTTTCCAACCTACCCAATGCGACGACGAGCGAAGCGAGTTAGTTTACTGTAGTTTGGTATAAGTGGACGGTCACGATCAACACTTGCACCTGCACAATTGCACCGTGTGCGGGCCGCGTGCGGCCCGCACACGGTGCAAGTGTGCCGGTTTTTACCTGCTAATGGTGCCAATGACGCTGTCAAGTCAAACAAGATGGCCGCCATGCACAAGTCAGATGAATTATCATTTTCTTTGATAGATACCGCAGTTTTGTACAAGTACTTGCAAAATTTAAAGTTTAGCTCCAAGTATAGCGTTTTGAACAAATGGAACGCCACGAAAACACCCACGCGGGCCGCTCGCGGCCCGCGCACGGGGCAAAATACTAGTTGTATTCTATAAAGGTACATGTATTTACAAACAAAAAGTATCCAAGCATTGTATCAGTTCTCTGGTTCTCATAGTACAAGCTATGCTTAGTTTGGGCATATGGTTTGGGGCTAGATGGTGCTGTGTGAAATGTCCACACATATTTAGTTTTTATTTACTGTGTGTTTTGTCTATACTGTGACGCTAGCAAATAAAACGCGCTTTTTACCATGATTAGAACAAAAAACAATTTTGCACGCAGATTTCGAATAAAAAATAGAACCTTTCTGAGTTTGTGAGGTAAAATATGTTTTTTCCTTAGCCTGCGTATTTTTGAAAGTCATATCAGCAATTTATACCTAGTTTTATTATTATGCAACCGAAACTCCTTATCAGAACGCAAGCGTTTTTAGTTCAAATGTTTGCCCCCATACCTTCAGGTAAGGCTTGTAAAACATAATTATAAGGGATGTTTGACCTACTTATACGAAGCTTAGCAAAATCGTATAGTAAGTAGCTCAAGTCCATACATTCCTGGTTTGAAGTTCTAGCCGGAGCTTCCTAACAAGATAGTTCATCAATGACGTTTTCATGTTTATGTCACGGAATACAACTATGTTTCATGGTATTTGTTTACCACCAGTACTACTAGCTGCACCCCGCGCTTACCCCCGCATATAAAATTGTTCTAAGTATTAATCCAGCGTAGGTATAGGTAAGCTATCTCCATTCCAAATCTCATTCCAATCCATCCAGCTGTTCTGGCGTGAAGAGGGAAAACACACACATACAAACCTTCACACACAAAATTTTGCATTTATAATATTAGTGTGATGATCAACGATTCTTGAAGCATTGGCATTTCGTTTCAAATGCAGAAACCAACTTTGCCTGCCTCTATTTCCGTCCCATCCATTCATCCTTTCCCTTTTCACTTCCCTCTTCCCATGAATAGGGCTAGAACTTAACACTAATTAACCTGTGCGAAGCCGGGGCAGCTATCAAATAAATTACAAAGAATTTTTGTGTCAATTTTGTTTTCAATAACATTCAACAATTCGAAAGGGCAGTGAAAACAAATGTGGGCAGTCAAAACAATACTCATAATAAGCATACGTAACTGGTATGCGTGAGACTCGACCATGCTTTCGTTGAATAAATAATACTCATTGATCGGGCATCGCCATACCAGGCAGTACGTTAGTAGAATGTTTGTTTGTGCGAACTTGACCTTCTGTTTATACTTTCACAGGTTCCGTTCCTTACAAGCTCCATAAATGTTATGTTCTGGATATGACATCCTTCGCAATTATGTGATAAGTTGAAGTTGTAATTGTCTCGGCCGTTATCCTTTTCTCTTTATTCAGTGGATGTTACTGATGTGGGTTTATTGAGCGTGCTATGAGATCTTTTATACGACCATTTGGATATGAAACGGTTATTTATTTCTGCAATTGTTTATCATGATGTAGCGTGAACTGAAAACATATTTCAGCACATGCGTTATCTTTTATTACTATCCTAAATATTTATTTACCACTCAAACATATTATACATAACAGATATATTATACTACCATTTACTAGGTGGTAGGACTTTTCTGCAAAGTTCGACTAGGTAGGTACCACCGCTTTGCCAGTTATTCTGCCGCCAAGCAGTAGTGTGCAAGCACTACTGTGTTCCGGTTTGAAGGGCATTGTAGCTAGTGAAATTATCCATAGATTATTCATAGAAACCTTTTTTAGACTGTGGGATGTCTCAGGATGACGTGCGTAGTGCGCGGTGTCACGCAAAACTTTAATAGTTCCGAGTGACACTGCAATCTATTATGGGCGGCCGTGACGCTTAACACCAGGCAAACGACTAGCTCGTCACGTCATTCGATTACATAAAAAGTACTAAAGCCTGTACTAAAAGCTAAACTACAAATAAGTACCTAAAAACTTAAAATAAATGGAACTAAAATATAAAACTTAAAATAGCCCGCTGGTGGAGAGTAAAGAGCTCAAAATGCTGGCAGCATGACCACGTTGAATAAAAGCTGAAAAGTTAAGACAGAAGGACATGAAGATGCAAATTTATGGGCAAAAAACCAGCTTCAATCCAATTAATACGAGTTTTTTGAGTGTTGTTGATGAATTAATATTATTGGGTTAATTTGAGATATTCAACCCACGCCACGTGTAGAATATAGAAAGAGTAATCTAATGGAATCTTTTCCCAGAGTCTGCCCACACTTTTTCTAGTGGTTGGACTACCTTGAATTCATTTTACTTTGTAAAAAAATTAATATTTTGTTATTTGTTATTATTTGGAATTATTGTACTGAACCTACACGTGCAGCACCACAGAATAGATACTCCAAAACAAGCTCTACTCGACTCGTTCTAAAATTCTTAATCAATCTGTAAAGTTAAGCAGCGTTTGCCACGGCTACTAATAGTTGGATGGGTGACCGAAAACAAAAGTTTTAAGAGGTATGTCTTAAATCAACTAATTTGTTTCTATTTTTCGAAATAGGTGGTGTGCATTGTTGTTTTTCCGGTCTGGCAACTTTGACTGGCGCGTGACTTGGACGGTTGAGCAAGAAACAGTCTTCATACTTTGATTTACCAGTGAAAAGCCATCGTGAAGAATAAACAGAAGTTTAAGAGGTACTCCTGGTATTTACAGTACAACAGGGTAGTGTTGTTGTAAATATTAACTCCATCATCATCATCATCATCAGCCAGCGTTAGTCCACTGCTGGACATAGGCCTCTCCCAAGGTACGCCACTGAGCCCGGTCTTCGGCTCTTCTCATCCAATTACTGCCAGCTACTCGGCGCAAGTCGTCGCTCCACCTAGTCGGTGGGCGTCCTACACTACGTTTTCCAAGTCGCGGTCTCCACTCAAGGACACGATTTCCCCAACGGTCGTCAGTTCTGCGGCAAATATGGCCAGCCCACTGCCACTTCAGCTTGCTAATTCGGTGGGATATGTCGGTGACCTTGGTTATCTGTCGGATCACCTCATTTCTGATTCGCTTCTTCAGAGAAACTCCAAGCATAGCCCTTTCCATAGCTCTCTGAGCGACTTTAAATCGGTGGACTAACCGTACCGTGAGTGTCCACGACTCGGCGCCGTATGTCATTACCGGTAGGACGCACTGGTTAAATACCTTTGTTTTTAGGCACTGAGGTATTCGCGACGAGAAGACTCGACGAAGCTTGCCAAATGCTGCCCAACCCAGCTAAATTCTTCTATTGACTTCTTTCTCAAAGTTGTTCTTACCTAGTTGGAGCATTTGCCCTAGGTAGACATATTCTTGAACAACTTCAAGCGCAGCCCCGTGAACAGCAACTAGTTCCGGGATAACATGTTCATTGAACATAATCTTGGTTTTATCCAAGTTCACCCGGAGACCGATGCGTTGAGAAGAATCAGCCAGGCTATCCAACATTTGCTGTAAGTCTTGCAACGTGTCAGCCATAATGACGATGTCATCTGCAAATCTCAAGTGTGAGATGTTACACCGTTTATATTTATGCCCTGTCCTTGCCAGTCCAGAGTCCTAAACATATCCTCCAATGCGTTTGAGAACAGTTTCGGGGATATTACGTCCCCTTGTCTCACCCCACGACACAGTCGGACATCTTCAGACTGCTGGTTCTGTACTTGAACGGTCATTGTTGCGGCGTCATACAGACATCTCAACACTTCGATATATCGCCAATCAACTTGGCACCGTTGCAAAGACTCCAGAACAGACCACGTTTCGATAGAGTCAAAAGCCTTTTCATAATCCAATTCAAACGCTAAGCACAAGGGCTGATTATACTCTTCAGACTTCTGTATAATCTGCCGCACTGTGTGAATGTGGTCTATGGTGCTATATCCTCTTCGAAACCCGGCTTGTTCTGGGGGTTTGAATTCGTCAAGCCTTCGCGCAAGACGATTCGTGATGACTCTCGAAAACAGCTTGTAAACATGGTTCAGGAAGGAAATAGGTCGATAGTTTTTCAGTAGGGTTTTGTCTCCTTTTTTGAAAAACAAAACGACTATACTCCTGTTCCATATCTTTGGAGTTCTCCCAGAAAAAAGGACCGAATTAAATATGCACTGGAGTTCCTTTAAAACAGGGATACCACCTGCTTTGAGGAGCTCTGTTGTGATTCCGTCCTCTCCTGGGGCTTTTCCATTTTTAAGCTGTTTGAGAGCCAACTCATTTCGTCTAGGCTGACTTCTGGCAGATCTTCGGTGAAATGGCGTGTCAAGGTGGCTCTCGAATCCTCCGTGGTATGTTCGGGTTGAGGCGCATGTGATGCGTACAACCGGCTATAGAAGTCCTTTACTCCTTCCAGAATCTCCGGCTTGGAAGCAACGATTTTCCCACTCAATGTGGTCAACTTCGCCAGTTAGCTTCGGCCGAGCTGTTTCACGAAGACTTTCGATCCTCGATTTTGCTCTATCGCTTCCTCGATGGAGCGTGTATTGAAGCTTCGGAGGTCTCGTCTAACTAGCTTCGTGATTGTCTTGCTCACAGACCGCTGCTCTACCGAAGTGACTGCTGGGTGTTCTCGTCGCTTCTGCATAAGCTCTAGCGATTCTGGCGAAATTTTGGACTTTTTGCCTTTGGGACGCATTTCGCAGAATTTCGTGCCTTCCTCTCGGAGGACTTCTGCCACCTGATCGAGCTTCTGATCCACGTCAACGTCTATTGTGCTTTCCAAGGCAACGAATTGGTTTTCCAGTTTAATCTGGAACGTTTCGGATCCAACTACGGATTGGAGCATATTTGGTCGGAGCGTGGACTTCATCAAACGGAGACGTTCAAGCTTACAATCAATGTCCAGAGTGCCTCGTACAAGTCGGTGGTCACTTCCGGTTTTAAACCTTGCGACCACCGAGACATCCTTGAATATGCGCTTCTTGTCCGCTATGATGAAGTCGATCTCATTTTTCTTCACAGCGTCGGGGCTTGGCCACGTCCACTTCCGTTCGGGCTGCTTTTTAAAGAATGAATTCATTAAGAAAAGCCCTTCTTTCTCCAGGAAGTTGACGAGCATTTGCCCCCTATGATTCCTGTTGCCAAATCCGTGTTGTCCTACTACCGATTCACTGCATCTCTGTACTCCCACTTTGGCGTTGAAGTCGCCCATGACAACGTTGAAGTGGGCCTTAGATGTGTTATGCAAGGCCCTCGATATGTCCTTATACATATCTTCGACATCATCATCCGAGTATGTCGACGTGGGTGCGTACACTTGAATAACTTTGAGATTATATCTCTCAGTTAATCTGATAATTAGGTACGCAACTCTCGCTGACACACTAGAGATCTCTACAACGTTGCCAGTGAGGAGCTTACGGACCAGAAACCCGACACCACCTTGGGATGGATTATGTCCCTCTCTGAAATACATAAGATGACCTGATTCGAGTGTTATGGTATCCTCCCCCTCCCTTCGGATTTCGCATAAGCCAAGGATATGCCACCTTATGTATTTCAGTTCTTCTTCAAGCTGAGCCAAGTGTTCGTCATGCCGTAACGTTCGTCCATTAAAAGTAGCCAAAGTCAGTCGGGTTGGGCGGCCTTCCGTAACCCGGAGATTCCTAGCACCCCCTGCCCTGCCGTTACCATGTCCGCCGCCTTGGTCAGGAATAGCAGGGTGGCCGGGAACTGGGGCCATGTTGTATTATGACTTATCATTGGGAGGTTAATGCCCATAATCGCCACGCTGGGCAGGCGGGTTGGCGATCGCAGAGCGTAGCTCTTCGCACCGGTGACGCTGCGGCCCGTCATCGGTCAGTGGAATTTAACTACGCTGGTTTGGGATGGGTATACCGCCATCGGTCGGTCGCTAGAGCCTCGTTCGTTATCTAGCATGATGACCACGGGCAGGTGAGGTTGGCTTGGAGTAATAAGATGGTGATCTACTCCCCTTCATCCCATAAAGGAAGTTAAAAATGAATATAATAATTGAAAAATAAGTAAAATCGGTAAATAAATCAAGGAGTAATAAGCTTTTTAAGTTTCATCACCTGTCCCTTTCTCGCAAAACAGGAGATTCCCCACAGTTACTATGAAAACGCACATTGTGAAGTCACATGCCAAAGAGACTGTATGTTAAGCTACAACAGCGTAGTAATCAGTGGGTACTATGAAGGAGCAAGAGTGACGTCACTGCATGTTTGAGCTGTCTCTTTCTATTATTGCATTTTAAAATGCTTGTCGCTTTTAGGACTGTTTATTGTGGAAGATCATTATTATTTTATGCGATAAAAAATAGCAGGGCATAATAGTGACAATAGGTTGTCACGTTGAACTGTGGGTCCCGAGCTTTATCGTAAACAATGGTCGTTAAGCGAAATCCGAAGCCTTTGTTCAGTTTAAAAACTTTGACTCCGGCCTTTTTGGGGCTGGCCACTTGCGTACACGAGGAGGAAAGAAGGACACGTGTATTGACACGTGTCGTCTCTTTCACATCCCAGTACCTCAATACTATAATCATTAGAGTTTTTTTATGCTAGATAAGCAAACTAGCATAATATCTTCCTAATCGGAAGAGGCTACCGTACTATGGGCATCTGTAGCACTAGACTTGCAAGTAATATAGATACGTTGCTTGCTCTGTAATACTCTCTGTATTACTCTTTTGACCCTTCTTTTAATGTGGTGCAAGTTGTAGCTCTGGGAAAAGACGCTGGTGGAAGGTTCCATCACATTTAAGGTATATGGTAAGAAAGCGCGCATAAATCGGGGGTTATGAGACTTCTACGACTCAATAATATGTGGATGAGCTTTTTATCCGGCATGATGATGATGATGATGATGATGATGATGATGATGATGATGATGATGATGATGATGATAATGATCTTTTGACTCAAGAATGTATGGATGAGTGCAAAGCATGGAGCTGTTTAAAAATACCTAATTGGGTCTCTCTGGCGAGAAATAAATCAGCTTAGCCATTTTCTTAATAGAGTGCAAACATGAAAACAAGTTTTCTTTGTCTCATATTTCTTTTCTCCACGGTAAAGGTGAAGGTGTAGGCAGAAACAAACATATTTGTTTCTAGAGCAAACAGACTAATAGGCAAGAGAGGGCAAACTTGTGTGACATCTTGTACAACTTTATTAGAACCAGCCCGTCTTGTGCGCCTTGTCACAGAAAATGTTCAAGTGAATTGTATGTTTGAAAATCATACTCTTTTTATGTAGGTAAGTACTAGATAGTACAAAGAAATCCCTATACTAATAAACGGGTATTGACCGCTTTGAGATAGTCCATAAATTGACTTTTACCGTTAAGTGGGGACTAACCCCTTTTTAGAGTTGGGGGTGGTTGAATTTTGTAAATATTCAGAAGTAGTTTATGTCGTACCTACTTGACGTTTCGCAGAGGTGATTTCAAATTCATACTCAAAAAATATTTTAGTAATGTGGTCTTTATACCGGTCTCATTTCTCTGAACGAAAATTGCTAATTTCATATTTTAAGCTTCTATAAATAATAGTAATAATGACATTACTAAGATATTTTTTACTAACGGGATATTTACCATGGAAGTTTAAAATCTTATATTAGTGATAATGAATTAGGTTATCAAGTAATTAAGTTATAGACACAGCCCTTCCTATAACCCATAATGACTCAGCATGTATATAAATCTCATCAATAACCTGTCGGCACCCTAGTCGGCAACATAATAAACTGTTGTTGTCGCTGTCAGCAATATGTTGTTCCCAACGAGACACTGTTGTTTCGCTGTTGTCAGCAATATGTCAGCTACATCACTGCGCGGAGTAATTAAAACATAGGACGTGCAAGCGCTGTGTATGAAAAGTTTGGACTGTGGATCACCATTCTGTTAGTTCGTTAAACAAATTATGGTATCGTTTTACACATACAAAAAATGCCATTTTCCATCTATCCGTTCACATAGATTAATTATTGCAAAAATATGCGCTATTTTATGCACATAGGTATGCATTCATAGTCAGCATAATTCACAGATATGCAAAAGCATATTTACATATTTTTACATCTTGTTTAGGTTATTGTATAGTATTTTAATCCAAATTTATTTTTGATCTGATAAACACCTGACCTGTTGTAGAAAAACACTTTTTCAACAAGTTTCCAAAACGACAGTGCGAAAAAATCAAGCTACCTATCTAGTAGTGGTAGTGTGATTTTTTTCCCATTGATATAGTTATGTATTTTTGTGTGTATTCGGTGTGCGTTAAAGTATTCTTCAAATCTATTATTTCTATTCTATTGTTACTCCCATGCCCATCCTAAAGTTTGACAGAAGTCCACCAAAGTTGGTGCTGCTAACCCCTCTTTTACGTTCCTACTGCAACGCATTTGGGTACATCTTTGAGAGATAAGTGCTAACTTAGAAGCTATTAAACTTTAGTGCAGAAGGGCATCAGAAAGCCTGCTACACACGGTGCAGATAATATAATATTTTATCTGAGAGCAGCTGCGCATAAAAACTTATAAGTATCACACACGGAACATTTTTTTATGTAAGTGAATGACGTGTCGAGCCAGTCGCTCGCCTGATAATAAGCGTCACGGCTGCCCATAACGGGTTGCAGTAATCACTCGGAACTCTAAATTAATATAGTTTCACGTGACACTGCACTGCGCACGTCATCCCGAAACTTCACACAGTCTAGTCATAAGATTACTAGACTGTGTGATTAGATCATAAAGTATCATTTGCCCAGTAATTTCACTAGCTACAATGCCTTTCAAACCGGAACACAGTAGTGCTTGCACACTACTGCTTGGCGGCAGAATAACTGGCAAAGCGGTGGTACCTACCTAAGCGAAATTTGCAGAAAAGTCCTACTACCTAGTAAACATATAGGATAATATACGAAATCCGATGCTTTCAGAAATAAATCTTTCTTCTTCTTTCTTCTTTCTTTGCAATCAATTATGTTACAACCTATATTTATCTGCATCTGCATATCTGCACTATCTTTTATTACTTTATTCTATATTTTGTATCTGACAAAAATCGGTTCATATCGGTCTGTATTTGCAGATATTTAACGATGAAATGTATATTATCTGTACCGTGTGAGACAGGCTTTACATCTTCATAGTCAGCAATTTGTCAGGCATTGTGAGAGTAATTAAAACATTGGTCGAGCGCGCCCACTTTATGGGCTTACCGCGAACCACACTGACACCGTGTCGGCAACATCGTAAACTTAATTTTTACGATCGACGGCAAAATTCGATGATCTAGGCAGAGCATAAGCTTTTAACTGTTCCCTACTGAGCTTACGAGATAAGGTTATTCTAAGAATTACAAATATTGTGGTACTTACTTACTTTCACTTGAATGTTTTGTACCTACTTGTTTCCTTTTTTTTATATACTTACTTATGTCGGTAGGTGTCCTTGGATGAGCGTGACAGACAATATGATCACAGGCTTTTCCCAAGGCACGCGACAGCCTGACTTTTACAGCCACAACGAGGCTTTTGGCTGTTGGTTTTCTGTAAGGAAACGTAAATATTTATAGATAACCGGGTAATCAAACAGTAAATATTTTTCTTGTTTGACAACCAGTTATCAAGCTTGGTTTTCTAGAGGGAATAAATGAATCTAAAATATGTAAAAATTGTATAAAATATACAAACTCAACGACTTTATTATTTTACTTGTATGATGCTAAAAAAAATATGTGTGGACATGTCACACAGCACCATCTAGCCCCAAACTATAAGCAGAGCTTGTACTATGGGAACCAGATAATAACTGATTTAGATACTTTATTGTTTGAAAAATAGAATACAATATAACACACAGGCACAAACATCGATGTTCATCGCACAAATGTTTGTCCTAGATGGAAATCGAACCCACAACCTATATAGTTCAGAAGGCAGAGCTATTACCAACCGAGCTGACAGGCCAGTCAAATACTAAACCAATTTTGATCAAATTTCTTTGGGAGCAATCTGAACGTATGTTCCTTTAAAACAAATAGTTTTTGCGAAATTTATGAAATAAGTAAATGAAGATATGAGAAAACAAACATAAAATAAGAAATGAAAAACACTCAACCGAATTAAAAACCTCTTTCTTTTTTGAATTCGGTTGAAAATTTAAACTGACTGCAACTCAGGCTCAGGTATTATTACAGAACTAAGCTCAGTCGTGAATCTGTGCTCAAGATGAGAGTTCATTCACAAAATGATCAAATAGTGAATGAAATGAAATCTCTTTTTGAGCATCAATCAACGACTGAGCATACATAGTTCTGTAACCATCATCATCATCAACAGCCTGAAGACGTCCACTGCTGAACATAGGCCTCCTGCATCATCGGCTCACCGCGGTTTACACCAGATCATCGGTCCGCCTAGAGGGGGACCGACCTACGCTGCGTCTTCCGGTTCGTAGTCGCCACTCGAGAATCTTTCTTCCCCATTGGTTGTCAGTTCTGCGAGTGATGTGGCCTGCCCATTGCCATTTCAACTTGCTAATTCTACGAGCTATATCGGTCACTTTAGTCCCCCTACGGATTTCCTCATTTCGGATCTTATCTCGCAGGGAAACACCGAGCATAGCTCTTTCCATAGCTCGTTGCGCTACTGTGAGCTTACTAATGAGGCCAACAGTAAGAGACCACGTTCAGCTCTACTCGAGTTCTGTAATACTGGCTTTTAACTCTCGAGAGGAGTAAACGTATAAACCTTGACAAAGGATATTTATGATGCTGGAAGTAACTTTGAGCCCGTATGGGCCAGGTAGTCAATTATTCATGGGCTTGGCTGAACATTTTGACAGTCTACAACAGAATACTGGGTTTACTTGTATCAAAATTTTGTTGTTGACAGGAACTAAAAACTGCATCATCCTTTAGAGATTTTATGGGATGTTTATTTATTGGTGGAACAACAAAACAGATGGTAAAAACCACGAAGATTTCGTAGTTATCCGGAGGTAAAAGGTAAGATAGAGTCAGAACTCTCGGTGTCTCATATTATACTGGTTCGTGACAAACTTCAATATCTCCATCTGTCTCGGTGGTTCTCATTCAGCGTAAGCGGTTATATTCTCTTTGGTTCTCCTCTCCTTCTCTCTCTGTCTCGTACGTGATCTACAAATATTAAAGGAATGGAAAGAGAAGATGTTCTCAGCGAATGAGATAGCAACAGCTTATAGTTTCGATGACAGATCTGTACCAGGTGTGTGGTCTCGATCAAATATAGGGTTTTGAAGTGTGGACTCCATACAAATTATCTTTGTGGTAAAAACCTACCAATAACTTTTTATACAAATTAATCACTGCAATGCAAAGCGTTATTGCCATGAGTAGGTATATGGTGTATAATATATGCGTAATTGTTCAATTTTCAGATATACCAAGATATTCTGCAGTACGGATGCATAGAATATCCATTTAGAAACTCATCACATGATCATAAAAACTAACAGTTGAGCTTTACTACCCAAACATAAGATCTAAAATCGTGGTTTTATTGTTTGAAGAACATAAAGAGGGTTGCTAATAGGCAGTCCTCGGTAGAAGGATAAGCATCCTTAATTACTGTAGGATCTTCAAGAAATAGATGGCGGTCGGACCTCCAACTTTGGTCATTCCAGTTAGAGTCCAATGGGGACTCGGCCACGGTTAATCTTGGATTGAACTGTGGTTAAAACGTGATGAATACAAACTGATTTGCATTTCAGGCAGTATCACGATTTGTACCTACTGTAACATTAACCACCGGTTTCTCGTATATGTTTGTTAAAGTAAAACTCATGTCAACCTTAAAATACTGAATGCTCATTGGTTGAAGACGGCCGATGATCAACAGGCAACCAATGAGCGTTCCGTATTTTTAAGTTGACATGAGTTAAACTTTAACAAACATACAGGATACCGGGAGTAACTCTCGCGAATTGCGGACATTATTTGTCTCTTTACACAGGACTCGCTAAAAACATAGGTATTGCTATTTTATTTACCTTGACGATTTCACTAATGCAACTTGGTCGAACAAAACATCGAAGTTAAGTTAAAATATATTTTTGTGTATTCTTAAATAACTCTAAGACAGCCTCTGTGGTGTGGTGGTTGAGCAGGTCGGCTCATAACCCGGAGGCGGTGGATCCGATTCCCGCGACAGGACAAGTATTTGTGCATAGGAAAAAAAGCGCAAATACTTGTTCTGTGTCTGGGTGTTGTGGGACCATGGTCCTCGTAGTTCCTGGGTCCCTAGATACAGGGAATCCTAGTTAGGGTCCAGAATCTATATATGAGATCGTTAGGCGTTATTTATCTATTTACTTAACTATATTTTTACGATTTTTGAGTGTATTCCAAAATGCCTTTCAATAATGTAAGGGAAAAAATCTATTTAACACAATAAAATTTTTAAAATACGTCTTTAAATCCGATCAAAATTTCCGATGGACAGTAAGAATCAATTTCTTGGAAATATAAGTAATATAAAGTCTGAATTTAACTTTTTTTTATGTGAAAACATTATAAATACTTTGCTTATTGAAATAAATAATACAGTTATGTATTTTTGATTCCAGAAATAAATTACCACGATATGAATGCACGCTTTTCAATAAGAAACCAAATGGTTTCGCTTTCAATCAAAATGTATAAATGTAACACAGAGTGTACACAAAAAGTTTATTCCTAAACATTTTCTGCCAACATTTTTCAAGAAGAATCGTTCAGTTTCTGACATAATTACTTCAGAAAAATAGCCTCTAGTATTTAATTATGAGTTCATCTTCTAAATTGTTTCGCTAAAAATAAAATATTTGTCCCCCTGTTTACTACGCCAGTTTATGTGAGCAAGCATCTACTGGGAGCTTTTACTTTACCCTATTGTTTAAGTTAGACATGTTTATACTACTTAGGTACCTACTTCATATATCCACTTATATATACACGTGTTACACGATGGGACCTTGTTGTGTATTTTTACCCCTTTAGGGGATGAAGTTCAAAAATTGCCCAGACTCGTATCTATTTATTTTGTATGTTATTTACACATTCTAAATTTGAGTATTAATACGGTATTTTTTTTTAAACTTCCTAAAAAATTTCACACCCTTAAAGGTTTGAATTTCAATAAACTAAAACATACCATTTCTTACATTTTTATACTTTTATTTATACTTGTTTGTATGTACCAAGTTTCAAAACGATAAGTCATAAAAGGTAGGTTTTTCATACAAATGTTTTTGATCCTTTCCACCCACCACAGTCATATGGATTTTAGTTGTTAATCTATTGTTATGAAAAACGACCGAATTCAATTGGAGAATTTTTCACTTGCTGCATTGATATTAAAGTTACATCATGAACTTGTAAAGTAATAATCATAATGGTGCTTTTTATGTATTATCCTATTTTAATTATTCATTTTCTAATCTGAACTCTATTCGTAAATTGTATTTATTCTGATGTAACACCGATTCAATATTTTGTATGTATATCGTGGTGGATTTAATAATTAACATTAATATGTATCAGTTAAGCTCAAAACCAACATTAATTATTTATTAGAAGTTTGTTATTACCTATTTATTTATTACCAACTTTTTTCTCTACTACTAGACGTAAATATTTTTGTATGGTCTATGAATTGTACATAAATAGTGTCTCAAAAAAGGAAGGAGCTAGCCCCAAGATACGGGTATTATAACCCAGTTTGGTGTGGTTAGAGCATCACTGTCAGTGATGTACTTAAAACGAAATAACCAATTTTTTTTAAGTATTTGTGCATAGAATAAGATTGTTACATTAATTACAGAATTTACACCAGTCTTTATCTCTCTGTAATCTTCAGTACCTACAGGTTATTACGCCTATCCTACTTACGCAAATTACAAAACAGCGTAAAAAATTATAAAGTTTATGTAGCGTTTTGTGTTCAAGTAGATATCATTATTCAGGAACGTTATTGAATACAATAACTGTTATAATATCACGGTATTATAATATTTGCATAAGCTACAAACGCGGTTTGATATTTTCACCTCGTAATGGGATCTAACTGCGTGAAAAGGCAAAACGAGATACATAAATAATGCGAAAGTTTTACCGAGAAATAAATGAATAATTAATTAATTGGATGAATGACCAGACATTTGGGAAGTATTTTTATTCTATTATGCATTCGCTAAGTAAAGTGGCAAGGGAGAGCGTTTTAATAAAGAACGCGAAAGTTGGAATTCGCCGACGCGACGTTTTCACGTAGAAGTTGCTCGACATATTTATGGGAGAAGTTGCGGGAAAGGACTTTAGGCCACGGTGAGAGTACGAAGTATTTGTTGAGACATTCTGGGCATAAGAAGTATGCAGAAAGTTTTTAAGTCTAGTGATAGTACCGGTGCCTAGCTTAAAAACTTTCTAACATGAAAATGTTGAAAAATAAATGAATTCAAACCCTAAAACTCATAAAAATTCATATAAATTTCACTGAAAATTGTAGCCATTGTTTCGCCTGTCTTATTTACACAGCCAACCAGCTACAATAAAAACGTCACGTTAAAAACTCAACGTTAAAAGAATTGCCCTTTTAAATTCTACGCGAAAAATTTAATTCAGTGACTGAAAAAGCTATTTGAATAATGCAAATAGCCGTGGCGTGTCAATGGTGTTTCCCATGGAGACGGTTCCTCGCACCTTAAGACGATATGTCTTCATATAATCTGGGTGACTTTCACTGAGCCTCAATTTGCAAAAAGTTGTAACTTTCCCCAGCATTTCGCATTTCTATAATATCGCACAGCAAGCAGAGAGTGTGGGACTCGTATGCTCCTAGTACACCGCACATTTACACTACAGTAAAAGAATTGCTATCCTCGTGCTTCATTTGAGGTGTTGCTCATTTGGTGAATTTATTGATTCTAGTAAGTATTTTTCGGAATTAAGTTGGTGGAATTGTTATTTCTGGCAGCACTGAATGGCGCGCGAGTGGACGAGAAGGAAAAGTAAGATGGTTGAGGAATATAAGAGGTAAAAATTATAAAAGTCAAAAGCATGATTTCAGTGAGTTCTTTCACTGTACTTAAATACACGTATATAATAAAGGTGTAGGTATAGTTTTTCTTATATTACGTTGTTTCACGGAAAATAAATTGGGTATACTTTTATCTGAATAGAAAATGATAATAAAATATTTTGCACGTTAGGAAGCCCAAATTGAAATTTTCCAAAGGATCCCAATTATTTTATCGTTTGGCAAAATGTATAATATTCTGATATGGACAAAATCTCCCTAATTTCAATCTGTATTCAGCATTAAGTAATTTTAGTAGATCTTTTCACATTTAGGTATCTTTACCTACACAGATTTTCTTGTAAAAAGTAGAATGTATATAACCACGATAAAAAGTAGTTTATTATTTAATAACAGCTATTAGTGCAGCGTGCCATGTGGTACCGGCGTAAGTACCACCCCATCCATCTCTTCCCTCGGGCGCCGTAAGATCCGATCTAGGGAATTAACAGCAGCATTCTCTTCAATACAATATAAAATATCTTGGGTATAAGGTGACAGTTTACTTTGCTTGATATTCTGTATAGTTTTTAGGATCGGAACATCTTTACATTGCTACATTGTTACAAAGATATTATAAGTTCTAGGTATACTTTTGGTGACAAAACTATGATCCAAAATAACACGTAGGATTTTGATAATGTCTTACATATGCTTACATAATAAAGTCATATCTATTTTTTGTATAAATAAATAACTTTCTATAATCCAACAATTTAGAGCTCATATTACGCTGCTCTAGACCACCATCAGTCAATGTCACCGCTACTGAATACTTGATTGGCTTGCCGCCTACCTGAAACTAATATCTAGACCGGAAGTTTCTAGAAATGTCTAGAAAATTTCGAACAAACAGTGTAGATTTCAAAACAGAATCTTCGCCATGGATTTTGCATGAATTAGGACGCAAAACCCTAGCACTCCTTTTTTAGGTAGCCATGTAATGTAAACAAAAAATGTGCTATAAGTATTAAAATCTCATAATCTAATCGCTACTCTGAAAATCGTTGCATTTGACAGAGTTTTGGCTGTTTATAAACTCTTAGGTAGGTCCAACTTCGACAAAGAGGTGGCGCGAAGAATCCAATTCGGCTGGGCAGCATTCGGGAAGCTTCGTCCTATCTTTTCGTCCAAAATACCGCAGAGCCTGAAAACGAAAGTTTTCAATCAGTGTGTGTTGCCAGTGATGACTTATGGAACTGAGACATGGTCTCTTACTGTTGGCCTCATTAGTAAGCTCAAAGTTGCGCAGCGAGCTATGGAGCGAGCTATGCTCGGTGTTTCCCTGCGAGATAAGCTCCGGAACGAGGAGATCCGCAAGAGAACTAAAGTGACCGATATAGCTCTTAGAGTTAGTAAGTTGAAGTGGCAATGGGCAGGCCACATCGCTCGTAGAACTGACAACCGATGGGGAAGAAAGGTTCTCGAGTGGCGACCACGAACCGGAAGACGCAGCGTAGGCCGGCCCCCCACTCGGTGGACCGACGACCTGGTGAATGCCGCGGGGAGCCGATGGATGCAGGAGGCGAGCAGCCGCTCAAGGTGGCGTGCTCTGGGGGAGGCCTATGTTCAGCAGTGGACGTTTTCAGGCTGTTAATGATGATGATGAAACTTTCATATCCTAATCATCTAAATCGATTCAAAATTGACAGAGATATCATATAACAATACACAAAAAACCTCAGACAGAACACAAGCTCCTCGTGAAGTCACGTTATAAATTCTAATACGGCATAATCTTTTTATTAAAAGCTAAATGAGGTGAAACGTATTATTACTAATATCTTTTTACCCTTATTAAGGTTTCACTTCCGTTTCAGAGCTAAATGTAGGTAATCCCTGATAGGGTATTAAGGGATTTCTAATTAAAGACATAATGCTGCAAAAGTACAATAGGGTCTAAATATCAGGCAAAGGTCGGCCCTCGCGGGAGCTTGTCAGTAGTGACGGGCTTTTTACGCCGTGAGTTTTGTTACAGTGTTGTGTCGTTAGCATAACAATAATGGAATCAAATTGGTGTGCGAAATACTAAACTTAATTTGACAGTTCAAAAAATATTGTTGTACTTTTCATAATTACATTGAAATAACAAGAACAAAAGCTCACAAATTAGCTTATGATTTTGTACAACACACAAATACTAGCTTGGAATAAAATAATAATAATATTTTTTGTGGATTATTCACACAGCGTCATTTAACCTCAGACTAAGCAATGCTTTACTAGGTGGTAGGACTTTTCTGCAAAGTTCGTCTAGGTAGGTACCACCGCTTTGCCAGTTATTCTGCCGCCAAGCAGTAGTGTGCAAGCACTACTGTGTTCCGGTTTGAAGGGCATTGTAGCTAGTAAAATTACTGGGCGAATGAGAATTTATGATCTGACCTTATTCTGAATCTTATTACTAGACCGTGTGAAGTCTCAGGATGACGTGCGCAGTGCAGTGTCACGCAAAATTATATTAATTTAGAGTTCCGAGTGGTACTGCAATCTATAAAGATATTATAGTTCTTTAAAATTTTAGCAACCAGCGGGATTTGAACCCGCGCCTTCTAACTCACCGGATTAGAACCGGTGAGTTAGAAGGCGCGGGTTCAAATCCCGCTGGTTGCTAAAATTTTAAAGAACTATAATATCTTTATAGATATACCTGAAGTGTGGTTTACACTTAAAAATCAATCCATGGTACTGCAATCTGTTATGGGCAGCTATGACGCTTAACATCAAGCAAACGACGAGCTCGTCACGTCAATCACTTCTATATAAAAAATTGCTTGTTTAATAGGGGCTTGTTTTATAGTGAACTCATAGAAAAAAAGATCTAAAATCGATATTTCTAGCCCATAACCTTTACAATTGCATTGAATTAGAAACTTAACGGTTTATAACTTGACAGACATTAGACAACAAAGTTATCCTATAAACTTGTTTTTTTTTAAACTGAGGTATCATTTATTTATTTATTTATTTATTTATTATTCAGTTTATAATAGTTAGCTTACAGTATTACCAAAACGATAACTATTGCAATGGTGACAGGTATAAATCATAAAGTTATCATCGTCATAAATCAAATTCCTACTACTGGGACATGGGTCTTCTCTTACAGGGAGAGATTGTGGGCCATAATCCGCCACGCCACAATCTAGCTATTGCGGGTTGGATGGATGAAAAAATGTCTTCAAATCAAGAGTGAACAGGTATCTTCTAGGCAGGCATGCACCACCGTAGGTCGCGTCATCACTTGCCATCAGGTGAGACAGTGGTCAAATGCCTATAAATTATATATCAATTCTTGAACATGTGCCATGTTTCACTATGTTTTCCATCACCGCAGTAAGAGCCAGTGCAAACTCCGCACATTACTTGAAAATTTTTTATTAGTAGAACTCAGCGGGATTCAAACCAAAGTGCGTCAGTTTGCCCCACAAGCTACCCTTGAGCCACACGCGCTCACTGAGGCATAGAACCTTAAAAATGGATAAATGCCGCAAACAAAACCAAAACTGCCCGTAAAAGTAAAGTGTCCATTTTAAATCTCCTTTATTCGAGCCCTTGTATTTTTCCCTAGAAGCTGGGTAATAAAATTTGTATGTCGTAAAAGAAAACTTTACGTTTGTAAACCGCCATAAGCTTAAAGCTTCGGCCCCACCGGCGCGTCTGCGAAGCGGCAGCGTCCGCAACGCGAAACTATTCGGCACCCATCGCTGCTCGCGGCGATCGCAGCGCCGCCGTCTACGAATACGGGCAGCGATGGGTACCGAATGGCCGATTTTGACGCTTTACTGACGCCACTTAACGTGCCGGTATGGCTGAAGCTTTATCGAGTTTTGTGGACCGCACATCTGGGGCTTGTGGCGTGCAAGTTGGAGAATCGAAGTTGGGAAATTCAAGTTTGATCTTGGTAGATCCCACTGCCTGCATACCCTCGAGCTGTATGCAAGAATGTTTTCGGCGAAAGGGTAACAGGATTTAGAGAGTGGGAATACATTCGCTCTATCTTTATATGGTTTATTGTCTCTAAAATGGTACTCAAAGATATATGGAGGTAAAATTAAGAAATTGAGATAATATAAGGAATTGATTTTGTTATGCTTTTGTTTTTTCATATCTGTGTAAATAAGGGTAGGTACGTTCCAACGAATCCCAACAAACCGATCCTATCTTATATTTTTTGTAACGTCATCATCAACAGCCTGAAGACGTTCACCTCCCTCACAGTGCGCCACATTGAGTGGCTGCTTGCCTCCAGCATCCATCGGCTCCCCACGGTTTTCACCAGGTCGTCGGTCTACCTAGTAGGGGGCCGGCCTACGCTGCGTCTTCCGGTTCGTGGTCGCTACTCGAGAACCTTTCTTCCTCATCGGTTGTCAGCTCTACCAGCGCTGACTTGCCCATTGTCATTTCAACTTGCTAATAGTAACAGGTATATCGGTCACTATAGTTGTCCTGCAGATCTCCTCATTTGCAACGGATCCCACAAATTATTGTTTTGAAATCAGCTAGGCGATCATGTAACTTGTTGGCAACCGATAGAAACACAAAAATGTATGGATTTGACAGTTGCAGTACGCAGCTTATGTACAGAGTTACTATGGAAATTTTCAAATTTGGATTGAAATTTCTTTTGTTGCATTGCTATCAAAGTTACATGATCACCCCGCAGATCTCAATCAAATTGTTGGATGTAAAACAAACGATGAATGATGTTAGAACACGTTTTTTTGAAAACCATTATTGTTTTGACTTTTTTAAATATAATTTCTAATGTAATCATAGCGGATAGTTTAGTGATTTGTGGCTCAAAGGTTTTGCGTTGTCAGAATTATCAAGGGCGATTTCCTAAAACTAAATTGCTCGGGGTAAGTATCTAAAACATCACGCTTCAACTAATTTATCAACTGCACACTAATCCCTGTTCAACAACCCGTTTGATCAGCCCGTAGCTCGTAGAGCTACGAGACAGCTACGGGGCTACGGCGTAGGCAATTACCGACGTATTTGTAGAAGCGACGAGAGCCAGTTTGCGGTTGACACCTGCTCGATTTTACGGAACAAAGTTTCGCTGGAAAATGAATCTGAAGTTCGTCTGTCAGCAATTTTGTGGTCATTATAACTAACAATAATATTACTGAGACCCTGGGTCCGTGGGGACCGGGAGCTCATTGCGATTTCCGAAGTATATCAGAGCGCTTGGTTAATGCGACGCGTGGCCAAAAGGCTGGCACTTATTTGGCTTAACGAATCAGCATTGCAATTGAACGTGGCAATGCTGCCAGCATGTTGGGTACGCTACGGTACCCTACCGGTAGGTAGTATTTGGCCATCGCGGCTAGTATACAGTCCAAATGTTCTTTGTGGTAGATAGTGTAGCTAGTTTACTAGTTTTAGTAGTGTAGTAGTTAGTTTAAAGAATAAACACACACAAGCCACATTGCCCGTTAAAAAAAATAATATTACTAGAATATTGTTTATTGACGGGATATTTACCATGGAATTTATTTGTTTTGAGTTGCCGATATTTCTGACTGACGACTGAAGAACTAAGTTTGGTTGTTTGAACTGTTTGTTAGTAACCAAGATAGTTTAAAACCTTATAACAATAATATTTCTTGTCTTTGGAAAAGATATCATAACACCAAATTAAAAAAAAAAATTAACCGTCCGTCTCACGTCAAAACTGCCGAACCCAAATCGTATGAATTTACGAACACGAGTTGTCTATTACCAATATATTATTAGAAAATATTTTTCAGAATGTGCATTTTTTTATTTTGTCGAAGCCCTCGGACGCTTTTACACTAATGTGGCTATTTTTAAATAAATTTTTACATATATATATATATACTTTAGTTTAACGCTAAAACAATAAGGTTCTCGAGTGGCGACCACGAACCAGAAGACGCAGCGTAGGCCGGCCCCCCACTAAGTGGACCGACGACCTGGTCAGAACCGCGGGGAGCCGATGGATGTAGGAGGCAAGCAGCCGCTCAAAATGGCGCTCTTTAGGGGAGGCCTATGTTCAGCAGTAGACGTCTTCAGGCTGATGATGATGATGATGCTAAAACAATTAAAAAATTTGACAAAAATTTTAAATAATATAATTTCCTGAGTTTTGAAGTTTCGCTTTACTCTGCGTCTTTGTTAAATTTGTTTTTATGGACAGTATGTAAATCGTCCCTTAAAAATCGTTTTAGGTGTTCTCAGTTAATTTTCATCTGTTTTCCCTTCGGAGCGGTACTGTCAATGTACCTAACTGAAAAGGTCGGACATTAACCTTTCTTGAATGTAAACTAATGACCAATTTATTAAGAGAGAGGTCCTGTGGATAGTCTTTTCACTGGATTTGATTTAACAGATTACTCATGTTATTGCGATTAAAGTTTTTACTTACAAAATTAATTGGTGCTTTGTAAGCAAAAATAACCGGCCAAGTGCAAGTCAGACTTGCGCACGAAGGGTTCCGTACCATTATCTATAAAAACGAGCAAAAAAATCACGTTGTTTATATGGGAACCCCCTTAAATTCTCACATTTTCCAAAATGTAATAGAAGAGCGAAAACCGAAAATCAGTCAACATTGTGTTTCTTGTATTTACATAAGATGTATACAAACATAACCCATATGATATTTGACACACAAAACTTATTTATAAACGTGCATTTTCCCGTTATAATACCGAGAACTCTTGAACATGAACCCAGCAATGCAATAAAAATGAACGGGAACAAAACGGCACAAAAGTTTAATGTCCTCAATATTTCCCGTTTCTCGGCATCCTCTGCGACGTTATTTTCCTGCGACTGTGACACATCCGTGGAGACATACGCGCAATTTAAAATACTGCCGACAACCCCCACGGGGTTGTGACACATCTACCTCATGAAACTTTGGAAATAGTTTTTAGGGTTACGTCAAGCAACTTTTGGATCCCTCCGGTCAGTTTGTTCCACTTCTTCAATGTGTATTCAGTCCATTCGTCTGTCTTTCTGTCAGACTCTAGCTTCAATCGCTCTCTAGTAACTTCTATTAGCAGCAGCAGAGATTACATTTTTGCGCAAAATCTTCAGTACTTGAGTCGGTGTGTAGTTCTTCAGTCTTTTGTTGTCTTGTTGTTGTTCTTAGTATGTAAGTTGTAACTGTAATAACACCAACCGTAATTTTGGTTTCTTTATTTCCTGTCCATTCAAAGGTAGCCTGGAAGAAATCGCTTAATGCGATAAGACCGCCCGTTGTTCTACCATTCTTATGTAATTTTTTTGTGCTTTTTTATTTATTGGTGTTCAATAAAGTATTATTGTATTGTATTACTACTTATTTATTTATATATTATTATTTATAGTTATTGTATACTGGAATCTGTAGAGAACATACTACTGACAAATTTTCGACAAACTGGCAGCCATTGCGATAAAGCAGGCTAGATTTGAGCCTTATGAAATGTTCTCTGCAGTGCGCCGCATTGGCCTTTTTAATGAGGTCGGAGGGCATCGTTAGTCTGAACTATAGTGTACTATATACGTACTTCGGTATCGATGACTCTCTTAAAGCCCGCCGTTTCTACGCTCATTATTCTTTTTCGAGAGTTCTCTGAGGAAATAGCGAACGGAAAATCTTTAGCAGACCTATGAATATTTATCTGGAGAGCGTGTTTGTTTATGATTTTCTGAAATGCTTTGCAAATGTATAATACTGTGCATTATTTTGTTTCAGGTAAGTCTTTTGGCGGAGATTCGGAAGACCATAAGTTACGTTGACCTCTTTCCATCAGGAGGACCGTATGCTTGTTTGCTACCTAAATACCATAAAAAGTGAGTATATAAAAAAACAAACACAAAACAACAACAACTCAACTCAACAACTCAACTCAACTCAATTCACTGGCTCATTCTTAAATAGACTAATATTTGGAAAAAACAATAACTACGTTTTATAATATCTTAGTCTCTTTGCCATTAACTTAGCCACAGTAGTTAAGTTTATGGTAAATTTGGGACTTGATTGAAAATGTGTAAAAATGCCCGTATCATAGTTATATTAGAATCTAGTATAACCTACCTCTGATGGTAGGACTTATCTGCAAAGTTCGCCTAGGTAAGTTTAAGTTAAGTTACGTTTATGGTAAATTAGGGACTTGACTGAAAATGTGTAAAAATGCCCGTATCTTAGTTATATTAGAATCTAGTATAACCTACCTCTGATGGTAGGACTTTTCTGCAAAGTTCGCCTAGGTAGGTACCACCGCTTCGCCAGTTATTCTGCCGCAAAGCAGTAGTGTGCAAGCGCTACTGTGTTCCAGTATGAAGGGCATTGTAGCTAGTGAAATTACTGGGCAAATGAGACTTTATGATCTTTATGATTACGCAATCTAGTAATCTTGTTACTAGACTGTGTGTAGTCATGACGTGCGCAGTGCAGTGTCACGTAAAACTATATTAATTTAGAGGTCTGAGTGAGACTGCGATCTGTTATGGGCAGCCGTGACGCTTAAAATTAGGTGAACGACAATCATTTACATAAAAAAATCTTAAATAGGCTAAATTTGGAAAAACAATACGTTTTATAATAACTACAAAGTAAGCAAGGACGGTATCCCAGTATCTAGAAAGTGAAACTTCCTATGTTGACCACTAGATTTGCGCCTTATGCCGTAGTAGAACAATCATGTGCTCCAAACACCCACATAAGCTGAGCGTGGGCCAATTTGGCGCCGAGCCAATGGGAACTCGCTCTCGATAACTGAATATGCAAGTGGACACAGTCCGCGATCGACAGGGCTGTCCAAAACCGCGAAGAATTCGCTCGTAACATTACAGCTTATAGCATGTTTTAACCGAATGCGTTTATTGAGATTAAAATCCATTCATATTATAACGGGATGTGTCAACTATGGGATTAATTAGCAAATCGTGCATTGCGTTCGATATGCTGGCTTGTATTTTGTGAGTTTCATTTTTAACACTAGTATTTTTAATTGCGTTTGGTATATACAATACATAAGCTTGCAATTTTAACGATATGATAACATAATATTGTAATATTTATTCATCGAGGCTTTAAAACTGGGGCTGCCCGCAGAGTCAGTTACCTAGAAGATTCCACTTGCTTGCAGAAATATAATCAGCTGATTAAGTATATTTCCGCAAGCGAGTGGAATATTCTCAATAAGAAATTCTGGTATAATTAGAAGATAATAATAAAACGTTGATTTAAATGTGCCGTTAAACAAATGAATGATGAATGTCGTTCCTGAAATGAAATGATTATGCTTCCACATTTTATGAACAACATAATATTATTATTTCTACAACTGAGTACATTAACAAAACAGTACGCGTTAATGCGGTTTGGTGTGGCAGATTTATCTGGGCGAGACAGCGTGCGGCTATGAGCTTAGCCACATGACTATGTCAGATATGGCAGAGACATAGCACATATGGCGCGTGCTATGCTAGCGTGGGAACAGTAAATTAAATGACAGAAGTCATGGCCAAATGGAACGAATAGCTTGCTACAAAGCTAGATGAACACTCTTTTTAGACTTGGCTCAAAGTTAGTGTGAAAACAAATGTAAATAGGTGACTGTAAAGGCGCTCGCATCGCGTCGTTATAGTTTAGCTTTGATTACATTAGCAGCTTCAGTTACTATGCAAAATGTTATTGAACAAGACAAGCTTTTTGCAATCAAATACTCGGAATAAATAAGTTATTAAGTTTTTTTACCGGTTCGGCGTGCCCAATTAGGCCAAGAACAAATTCTTAGAAATACGGGATTCTAATAAATGGTCACTCACTGAGTTAAGTCGTGAGTTTAACTCAGGTTCCACAGTTTTTTTTCCATTTACTTACGAATAGGCCAATGTTTGACTGCAACTCACATGTTAAGCGACGACGCAGTCTAAGGTGTAGCACGTAAGCCTATGAGAAGCCCATTCACTCTAGTATTGGTTAGTAATGTACTCGTCATCTATTTGCACAAAACTTATACAAGTTGTCGTTTTAAACGGGTTCAATACTTTCATGCTGTAAGATTTAGCTAAGGACTGTTGACACCCTGCTAGCGTCTGTTTCCGGCAAAATATGACCCGGGTGTGTTCAAGAGAAGAGCAAATAGGCACTTACTTAGCTAGCATGCTAGCATGCTACACCTTCGATCGCATCGTCCCTTTCCATCAGGTGAGAGCGTAGTCAAATGCTAGATAAGTCTAATGTAAAAAAGAAAATATCTATGGTAAAAAAACTAGGGTGAATAGTAACTAAATAGTGTTGATTTTTTGTAATACAGAATATTATGCTCTCTATTTTTAAAACAAACAAAAGAACTGCACCAAGCGGCTTCGGTGAAGTCTATGACCTTACCTAAAGTTGCACGAGCCTGCGAGTGAGATAACTGCGCATAAGCTCACGATTTAATACCTTCTTTTTTGTATTTAAATAAGCCGCATTTGACTGGCCTGATAGCTCAGCTGGTAGTAGCTCTGCCTTCTGAACTATAGGCTGTGGGTTCGATTTCTACCCGGGACAAACACTTTTGTGATAAACATAGGTGTTTGTTCTGTGTCTGGGTGTTATATTGTATTCTATGTATGTATTTACAAACAAAAAGTATCTAAGTATTCTATCAGTTATCTTGTTCCCATAGTACAAGCTATGCTTAGTTTGGGACTAGATGGCACTGTGTGAAATGTCCACACATATTTATTTATATCACCGCAATCTCACCTGTACCTATATATAATGTGTAATTTTTCGGTTATGTTTTTTTTTAAATTCAAGTTCAGTATAAGCAGTACCTAAGTCTCCTATAAATATAAAACAACATCTGGTATAAAACATAATATCTAAATACCATAGGCTCACAGACACCAACCCAATTTACGCCTTGAATAATATCGTTAGTTTGCAACTGCTCCGCTAGCATTAAATTATTCTACCAACTTCTACCCCCAGATTGTGTCACTTCCGTCATACGGTACTTCTCGCCGCAGTTTGTGACTTTATTCGGACAATAAGTCGGAACGAAAATTGTTCGAACTATCCACTGGTCTACTATATCTAGACTAGACTAGAAGAACAATATGTGTAAATGTTCAAAACTAGAAAAATGCTCACTGGTTTTACTTTAGCTTTAGCAAACTAAGTACTTCATTTGTTGATTCGCATTTGTTTGAAGATTCGCTTCAGTAAAGTGCACTGTAGCTAGTGAAATTACGGGCAAATGAGACTTTATATTTATATTTTTATTCTAGATATATATCTTATTACTAGACACGCCACGCCATTCGTTTATGTACATAAAAAAGTAAAACTGAATATCTAAATATATTTTACATATTCACACCTCATATTCCTTATTTCATTATCCGGGCATAACAAAGTTTTTTGAAAATTAGGAATTACTTAGGTATTTTTAATTATTATGTATAAATTTAAGCACAAATTTAATGTAAAATGATTAATCGTGAAGTCGAAATTAAATATAAAGTGCAAGAAGTCCAACGTTGTAGGTAATTTTTAATTTATTCATATTTATTCTGCATCGCGCATATATTTTTTTCCGCTTTTCGTATATACGGATCATTACTACGAACAACTGAATAATGGAAGTGGCTCCTAAAGGGAGTTATTATAAGTATAGATTACAAACTCATTGTTTTTCTTTTCCACCAAAAGGAGACACCGAAATATGGATAACAAAAACAACAAATTAAACCATTATTTATGTTCGTAAAATGGTTCTTAACCATACCGAGTAAAGCCGTAAACATAGATTAAAATATATAGGCAGCCTTGCAAAACATTTTAACACAAAATATTGTTGGTCAAAAGTTATACTCATAAATGGCTAAAACTAAATACCAAACATGAATTTTACGCAGCTTAACTCGCAACAGACAATTGCACTAAAATGGTAGAGTATTCTCGACTGTGTGATATAATACAAGCGTCGTGGCATAATGGAGGTGCGGCGCTGAATAATGAGTGAGCTGAACTCAGACTAAAAAATACTTAACTAGTAGAAACTAGAAAGTGACACTAAGCTGATACTGGACATAACAATGCCATACAACAATATTCGTTCGATAGTATTTATCGGAGCAGTCATCGCAAAGTCTGGTTGTTTAGCGAATATTATTGGGCATCCTACGAATGCATCGGAGCATTTATTGAAGAAATTGGATGGTTAGCGTATACTATAATATGAATATACATCATTTTGTGTAGGTATTATGGTCATGCTGCAATTAGGACATTTTACGATTATGTGTTTAGTAAGTTAGAGAATAGGTCATTATGCGTCATTACATTACCCAAACTTAATTCTGCCTTCCATATTGTATAATAAACATTTTTGTCTGTTATCATTCGTACCCGCGAACTGGGAGAAGCCAAAAGCCTCACTACCCGGAATTGTGTGACTTTGCAGTTTCGTACAAAAAAATATTCACTCGCGCATCGTCTATATTTTTTAGTCTATGTTGACGATAACGTTTTATTTTAACAATGGAGCAGAGCATTGCTAAAATTTTTTTGAAATAATAGAACCTGGATAGGTGCCAATTTTCGTAAAGATTAGTGGGAAAATACGGTCCGTACCCCACATATATCCGGACAGATGAAAGCAAATTTCGCGAATTAAAGCAGAGACTTTGCTTGCTTTGCTCGTTCGTTTCAAAAGCTACACAGAGGATATTTTTGCGCACATCAAAACCGTTCTTTTTTCCAATAGCCATTATAAAGCAATGCCTTGCAGCGCAATATGGTCGACCACTTTATTGATTAATTCTAACCACAATCCAATCCATTCGAGGTTTTGAATCTATTCATCCATAACATTGGCTAGCCGCATTGTATATCGAGCGGTGTTTCAGGTTTCATGGTACTGTTTATATTGATTGATATGTCGATCAGTTAAAACATGTCGACTTCATTTCTAATGGTTTTAACTGGTGTGCAGGGCCCTAATTCTGTATGAAAACACAGATTCCATACGATACCAAACCACGTCGTTATCGTGTCTTTTGTTCAAATCGTGTCATACCATTAGAAATACCTTCACTTTACATTAAAGTTATTTTTGTTTTGAACAAATATTGACATAAGTGGTGGTAACTTTTGACGTGTTGATGTTTCGGAACGTGCTTTTTTTGATGTGCGTCTCAGTGGAACATTGTGATTTTTGACAGTTCAAATCGCGCCAAATCTAAATTCGCGATTTTGTTTTACTTCATAAAGAATAGATTTTTGCAGATTTCTTCAAGAAATTTGCGTGGTTTCGAAGTAAGGAATCGTAAAGTGGTCATACAGAATTAGGGCTCTGATCGATTAGAGTAGGTAATAAATAAACCTTGAACTGAGGTTCTGTATACCCAATGAACATCACAGGCATATAGTTGAGTTATAACAATATCTCTTCCCGCGCGTGCTATAATAGCCGGCTATGGGAATGTCTAGGGAATGGGTAGCATTCTTCCCAGTCTCGTTATATATACAAAATTTAAATATTTTATTATTTTACTATTCTGGTAGGATCCCCTCAGACTTTTCGATACCGTTTGGTACTGTCAGGATGGTTTTAAATTGAATACTGTTATGGTAGCTTAGCTACATCTACGCAAACACTAAATAACGTTGTAAATGTTTCCCACATTTGAATTGGAACATTTCGAACATCACTATAATATTACCAAAACACTTCCCTCATTGTTGTTGTCGTATAAGTACAAAAAATCACAGTATTATTAAAAATCTAGGCTTTTCGAGCTATATTTCTATCTGGACAGAGCAATATCTTCCGCAGTTTGTGAGTCGTAAATAAAAATATCGATAAAGGTTGCACACTTGCAAAATAATAGACCACTGGTATTGAGTTATGGTGCTAGCTGTATAGGTATAGTTTTATGGTTCGGCGCTTCCCAAAAGTTTTATGGAGTAGATAAAAAAGGTTTTTATTTTTATCTAACCTTAAGTTATATACCTTGAGAGTAATGGTAAATCTATGGTAGAAATAAATGCGACGTTCGATTAGGTGATATCGAGTTCGAACCCCCATCTTTAATCGCTACACCCATGAATTATTTAGATTTCTTCTGTTATTCAGCGCTCATAGCGAAGCAGGGCTTCCCGATCGGTAAAGTTAAGCTACGTTTACTGCGGTCACTACTTAGATGGGTTACCTACAAAAAGTAGTACCTATACCTGTATCCTACCGACTGCGCCATGTAGTATTATGATATTAATCTTAATTATGGTTAAAATAAAAGAAATAATTTATGTGGAACACATTTTGTATTTTCTTGCACAATGAATGACGTTAGCTTAATGGCCCTTGCCTTAACCCCTATTTCGCTACTGTCACTGTCAGTGACATAGTGACACATACTACACCTTTCTTCTATGTACCTATTTACAAATGAGTGCTATCGCTCTTCGGAAGGTATAATTACATGAAGCCATTGGGTCCCGGCTGTTGTCATATTATTAAGGCAACATTCGTTAAGTCAATTCAGAAATCTTTAAGCGGCTTATTTTATGGTACTAGGGCTGATCATATGCCTGTCGCTGTAAGTGTGCAAGCATTTATAAATAAATAAATAAATAATAAATAAACGAAAAGGAAGGAAGGTAAATTATTTTTCGTCTGGCACACTGGTAAGACTTTAAATTCTTCTGTTACAGAGTTAAAAAAAAAAAAAAAAAACAAAGTTGAAAAAAAAAAAAGTTGAAAAGTTGTGGTAAAATAATGTACTGAATTTCAGGAAACGGTTCCTAATAACCTCGTCTACACTAAGTTATAGTAGTAGGTATGGTAGGTGGTGGGTATAGCAGGTAACTAACATATACAATCCATAAAGGATTGAAGTAACTACGCTACGAAATGCAGCAGACATCCTTTATCTTTCCAAACGCTGCATAAGTTTCTACACCATCTAATCTAAAGTATAGAAAATTTTAAGCATAATAGACTACCTGTAGAAGTAAAGTACTTGGCGCCGAGACCAGAATTCCGCATGGCATTCCAAATCCCGGCAACTCCAGCAGCCTAAAATCTCTTGGGTGCCAAACGACTGCATTAGTGTCAGACTCCGAACTCGTAGATAATTCGGTGAGATTGCTCTGAAATAGGTGCGAAACGGTTTTCCGCTGACAAAGGCGCGAACGTTTGATATGTGACGCAAATTGGTTGTGCCAATATAGTTCGATTTTTCTAGACTTGAGTCTGGGAATTAGTGATTTACCTATATCCTTTTGTAAAAGGGCTAGAATAGATTATTGAGAAAAAAATCACGTTCTATAGATACAGTAAACGGCATAAGTCAATCCAGTAGTTTTCTGAAGCAATATAGAGTTAGGGGATAATCGTTCGAGACCAAATGTGTCTAGTAGTTTTCGAGTTTTGATATTTTATCCGTGATATAATCATCTATCTATACATCTATACATATAATAAAACTGTAGAGATAAAAAAGTCTGTAATTGCAAGATATCAACAAAAAAATTACACAGGTTGGCTTAAAATTAGCCGCTGATCACGTTAAGCCACTTTTTAAACACTTTGTCTGTTTGTTTGTTTGTTTATTTGTTTATTTGTTTATTTGTTTGTTTGTTATGACTGAACTCCTAAAATACTGAATGGATTTTCATGCGGTTTTTACTAATATGCTTAGAAATAACCGGCGCTTAACATAGGATATATTAAAATTGAAATATCGTTAAAAAAATTTGATGACAATTATTAAGATTTCATTACGGAACGAATCGGAGTTTTAAACAACATGGCCGATTGGTGTTATTTTTGGCTACTTACGGTATATAAGTTACGACATGTCACAGATTAGAAAAAAAAACAATCGACTACTTTTTTTTTATTTTGGCTACTGTTTCCGCCAAATGCGGCACAACTTTGCCACTAACCATGAAGGTATAGTCACTCATAAAAAGGGGGGAGATTACTAATGTTTTGGATAACTACACTCTGTGCCACATGTTTATCTGGAGGCACAGATTAAAGAAAAAAGTCTCTGTGAAGAATGTATACGACCAAAGAGTATTATTAGTAGATACCGGTACTCTAAGGCGTGATTTTTCAATCATCAGATAAAAGTTGTTCATTAGGTAAAACAAAACACTGTAAAAATAAAAAGCGAATTTTTTAAGCGGAATACTGGAAATTTAAATGTTTTTGTTTTAGCTGGTTTATAATTTATTAGTCCCGAATAACCGTTATCCAGCCATTGAAAAATCAGCAATGAGAGAATCAAAACAATTTCTTGGTTTCCTATTTATGTTTTACAGGTTGTTTAGCATTTTAGAAGTTAGACAAAAAGCAACAAATAGATAAAAAAAATAAAATAAAATAAAAGCAACAAGTAGATGTTTTTTATTGTAGCATTAGACGACATTTGTATTTAGCCAATGATAAGAACCATTGATGATTCACCGTATGGTCCCGGTTTGCGAGTAGGACCACCCCATCTCCTCCCGTGAGTGCGGCTGAAGGAATATCCAGAGAATGGGCAGCAGCATTCTCCCTGGTACATTAGAACATTCTGCGATCACCAAGCTGCCCGCCAAGCGTGGTGGTTATGGAAAATTTCCCCCTATGATAAACGTCTAAACTGTCGTTTTACGGGGAGGCCTGTGTTCAGCAGTGGACGTTTCCGGTTGTTGATGATGAATGATACGAAATATTTTATGAAAAATAATTTAATAGGGTACTTAGAAATAGGTAAGTATATACATTATGGTAAGATACTCGAATTAACAACATGGCCGCGTTTTGGATTTCTTCTTCTTTCATGTAAATGAGTTTTTTAAGGTAAAATATTTAAGGTCTGTGGGCTTTTCATTGAACAAACTAGGTGGTGATATTCTCTTTGGAAGAACCACAGCTTAGAGCAAAAATGATGCAATGAGGATTATTATACTTCCATGGAGTAGGCACATATAGTCTGTACATCCGTGCTTAAATCTTCTTAACCTGCGTTCGGATAGCCCACTGGTGGCAAAATTAACAGTTAAAAACGATCACATGCACCGTTTCTTTTGGGTATGTGTGAGCAATAGTTGCGTTTTAACTGTTTTCGTTCACCGTTCGGATAGCTCAAAAACAGTCAAAAATGCCATCGTGAACTGCCATTTTTGACCCACCTGTGGAGGTGGGTTAAAAGCTGTGGTTAAAAGTGATCGTTTTCTGACATTAGAGATTGACGTAGAATTATTGTCGCGGTTATGTAAAATTACTGATTTTCATTGTGAAAATTGTAGTTATCGTAATGATATAGCACGGAGAAGTGAGAAGAAAGACGACAGACGTAAGTTTACGTGTGTTATGTAAAACTCCGCCAATTTGTTTTTGACATTTAAGATAACAAACCGCATTTGGTTATTTTGTGTTCGTTTTGGGTAGCGAGTAAAAATGGTAAAGTGGCATTATTGGCGAAATTCTCAAACCGAACGGTTTACAACAACGCTAATTTTGCAAATGCCAAAAACGATACCGATCCCATTGCTTGGCTTATTTCAAAACTTTTACGGAACCCTAAAAATGAAACATTCTTTGCATAAGCAATTTGAGCTTTGTACACATGTTATTTCCTCACTCCCACCACTATGTTGAAAGCGCAGTGAAATGAGACAACGTGGAAAATAGTGGACATATAAATGTCGACCCCTTTTACAGTAGCGCACTTAAGTAAGTATTTATAATTTCTAATTAGTATTAACAAAATTAATTATGTACGCATCGTATAGGTAAATGCAATTTACACGTGTGCTAATACGTGCTCAGCTCCGAAAAGATTTAGTGGATTTGTTGTTTGTTATATAGAAAATGCATGAAAATGTATGAGCTATTATTAGAGTACCTAAACGTAGAAATAACACAATACAAGCGTGCGAAGCCGCGGGCAAAAGCTAGTCTATAATAATAATAATGTTTGAATAATAATTTTTGAACCAATAAAATAGGCATTCAAGCCGTAGCGCTTATGTTTTCATATTTTAGACTTGCATATAGATTTATTTCACCGACATAGGTAACTACCGAAATCTTCAAAATTTCTCTAATTATGCAAAATTCTGTCTAGACTCGAAATGAATCATCCAAAGTATCGACACTCATGAATTAATATACATAAATAAATAGATACTTAAAATAAACTAAAAATACTCACAAGTACGTGTGAGCTATACAAACCTTGATTCTAAAACCGTTCGATTGTGGATCATAACGGTATCGATAGGGAGACGATGTCGATCGAGTAAATTCGTAAAAGGCTCCCCACTGCGTGTCGTTATAGGCAGCCAATTTGGCCGAATGCTCGATAATACCGCTCGTCCGATATTGCACGCCTGCAAGAATATTACCGTGCTATGATTGCAAGGTTGTGGCTTGCGGCGTACAGCTTTGTATTGTGGGACAACAAAACGACGATTGTATCTGCCAATATTGAGTGGTTAATATTCAAAAATTCATGCAATAACAATACAAACTAAAACTGTACACACCACACAGTAGCAAGAAATTATATAGGATGGAACGTAGTATATAATTTAGCTTACTTATTCCTAATTCAAAACAAGTATATTATGTAAGCTTCGACGTGGCTTCGACCTATCTTTTCGTCCAAAATACCACAGAGGTTGAAAACGAACATTTTCAATCAATGTGTGTTGCCAGTGATGACTTATGGAACTGAGACATGGGCTCTTACTCTTGGCCTCATTAGTAGGTAAACTCAAAGTCGTGCAATGAGCTATGGAAAGCTCGGTGTTTCTCTGCGAGATAAGCTTCGGAACGAGGAGATCCACAGGAGAACTAAAGTGACCGATATATCTCTAGGAATTAGCAAGTTGAAATGGCAATGGGCAGGCCACATCGCTCGTAGAACTGACAACTGTTGGGGAACAAAGGTTCTCGAGCAACAACCACGAACCGGAAGACGCAGCTTAGGCTGGCCCCTCACTCGGTGGACCCACGATCTGGTGAAAGCCGCGGAACCGATGGATGCAGGAGTCGAGCAGCCACTTAAAGTGGCGCTCTCTGGGGGAGACCTATGTTCAGCAGTGGACGTCTACAGGCTGTTGATGATGATGACGATGATAATATTTAGGTAAGCCATTTACAACTCAAAGTATAGTGCGTTAGATCGAACCACGTTTTTTTTTGCTAAAGCACTCGTTGACGTGTTACGGCACCTTATTCCACTCGATTGAGACCAAACCAGGCCAAATGACTGTATGATTTAGGATGGTGATTTGGTATGTAACTTCTAGGGCTAGAATGAGTGTGACTCAGCAGCCTGTGAATCGACGCATCCTGGTTCAAATCCCACTCGTTCATGCACCAACGACTTTTCAAGTTATGTGCAGCATTCCCACTCGCTTACAACGGGAAAGGAAAACATCGTGGGGAAAGTGACATGCTCAAGAACCACAAACTAGGCTGATCACCTACGTATGCAACTCCCATCTTCAAATGTATTATTTCAGTAGTCACCAATAATCCAATATTGCAAATGTATATCGTGCAATATATACACAGCATGCGTCAATATCTATAAATTATTTATTGCATTGCAATGCAGTAATGTTTATATGCATGAGCCGTAGTGACTTAGTGAGCTAGCCATATCTACGGCTTTTGAGCAGGAACTTATTATCGGTTGCAAGCTGTTCCCTCGAATTTACATATTTTCCTGAAATAACTCTTATTTTCCGTATATGTTACGTTTTAATTTCGGCACAATCTGAAATCTGCCATAAAACTAATCTGCCATATCCAGAATCTGTCCTAAGCCTTATATGTTACGTTTTGGTTTCGGTACAATCTAAAATCTGCCATAAAACTAATCTGCCATATCCAGAATCTGTCCTAAACAGAATCTGCCCTAAACCAAACAATCGATATTTAACTAGATGTTAACTTGCAATTTTGTGGGGTAAAAGTATTCTATGTATATCAACATCTACGCTAGTGTAGGCATAGCCTGTGTCAAAAATTTGTATACCGACCGGTACCGGTGTGTCGCTGTGATCGGAGTACCTGTTAACAACAAAGACATAACTTGAGTTGAAATTTAAATACCAGTAGTAATGAGATATCAAAAGCATGGCTTGGAAACCGGGTTAGTTTTCGAACCGGTTAACGCCTGAGTACATAGGGAACTTTACTTTTCGGTTTCGTTCTACCGAAACCTCTATCACACGGTTTTTGGTGAAAAAAGTTCGTAATAAAGGTTTCGTTCAATAAACCGGTTTAGAACGGTTTTTGCACGCAGTGTTTTACAGTATCATAGATCGAGTCGCAACAAACGCACATGGGATGCGGATATCGTTGGTCGCACAAACTGGAATACTACATAGTACAAAATATATTTTAACAATCAAGCCTTCCGTGCAGGCAGGATAAAGGTTTAGTAACTTTGTTAATCTAATATTTATTTTTCATTAGTTTTTAAGTGTCTAGCTCCATATATTACGAACATCAATTGTAAAATTGTCTTCGTATAACGATTTTTGTGTGATCTCAGCTCGGTCATACAGACAACCGGTGTTTACTTCTTCATTATACTCTTCTGATAGACCTAATTTACTGATTGAGAAAAGTCAACGGCAACGCGACGCTTGGACGCGAGTACTTCTTGGAATTAACCGGATAATAACGGTATTATAACGCTCTTTTAACAGTTTCACTCCGCACGGAATATACGCTTAAACCGGTTTTTACCGGTAAAAACCAGTAGATTGGAAACCGGTTCCAAGCCCTGCAAAAGTATGCAGAATAATCAATACTGAAAATACAAACACTAACTTAAGCTAAAGATTTTCCGATTAATTAACACCTAATGTATCTTTTCCCCAGCGGAATGGAAGGAGTATTATTTACTTAAAAACTTTTCTGCACTTGCTTCGATTCTCGAGAAGTTTTTAAGATTATCAACTTTAAACCATTCAACGGAAGAGTTCTCATATTCCTCCCTTTTTGTTCTCCATGGGTATTATAATAATTGCTTAGTTCAAGATTTCTTTTTTTTATGAGATTGAATGACGTGACGAGCTAGTCGTTCACCTGATGTTAAGTGCCGCCATAACAGTTGCAGTCTCACCCGGAACTTTAAAATAATAAAGTTTCGCGTGACACTGCAGATTTGAAGAAGATAAGTATTAAAGCGGTACCAAATAGTTTTGTTGAGCTGAGTTTACCTAAATTATGTTCATCTTCAACTATAAATCTATAAAAGGTAATGGTAGTATTAAGAATTTATGGATGAAACAGTGTTGGAGGCAGGTGCGCCAGCTTTTCACCATCATCCATTCATCCTTTTCCCTTATCTTTTTCCCTCTTCTTTCTCTCTTCCTGTGGACTAGGATAAGGCGTAAAACTAATTAACCCGTGCGAAGCCGAGGCGGGTCAACTAGGGTAGATAATACGTCCATTTTTTAAATGTTTAATTATAAAACATAATTAAATACGGCCATTTTTTAATTAGAATGTGTATTCATTATTTTTATTATTTGGTATTTTCTTTGAAAATTAATTATTGTTTTATCTTAGTTATGGAACTATACTCCAAAATACTATTCGAAATTAAACTATATTTTGGCTATAATTTGCATTAGGCATAAATTCTTAATTTGGATACCTACTTAGTTATCTCTGTAATATAGCATAATATCTAATCTACTTACATGCAATAATTTAACTAATTTTAACATTTATATACACGTGTCTGATTGTTTTATTGTGTCAGAAACCTTTTGTTTCTAACTGCAAATGACAGACTATTTTTATCTTTTGTTTTTGTGTAGATGGTATTAAAACTAGTATCGTGCGAACAAACCATTAGATGAATTTAAAAATAGAAGTCACGGCAGCCAGTTTCTGATAACGTTGTGATGCGTGGGCGAAGTCGTTTATTTGGGACGTGTTGCGGATACAAGAAAGAAAGGAGGAAGAACTAGCTTTTACTTATATCAACATTTTATTAAAATAGTATTCATAAACACAAAATAAAACCAGAATGAATGTAGTGTAGTTCCGCTAAAAAAATCAAGAAGATTATCTATATCAGGTTTGTTTATAGCGGATTAGTCTACGTTTGGCCACCAGATCGCCTAATGGTAAGCGACGCGACACGGTGGCCGAAGCTGTAGCGCACAAACCTAAAGGTACCCGATGGGGCAATTTCAACTGATTGTTGTAGGTACATTAGGTATACCTATGTATGTCGAAGTGATAAGAAAATGTTTGTTTCATCATAAAAAATAAACCACAAATGAATAGGTATTAGGTATTTATGTGAGAGAGAATAAACAGTGGATGTCCGCCATATAATATGCCTGTATAACTAGCTTACCTAATGCCATTATCTTAAAGAGCTGTAAGACTATACCCAAACGTATTCATGTATGAGCGGATATAGTTTGATCACGCTGATGTGAAGTCTCACTGAGTAACTTGTTGGACTGGTTGGTATATTGTTCCAACGCAGATCGAGGTTGGAAATTATTTGTTTTTGTGCACTTTCGTACCGTAAGGACATCTGTAAGATGTGGAATGAGCTTCCACCAGCGGTCTTTCCTCAGGGCTACAACATACAGCAATTCAAAAGGAGGGTCAAAATAGTATTATCACAGGGTAAGTAACGCTTCAGTGGCACGTCTAGTGTTACAGATGTCCATAGGTTACGGTGACCTCTTCCCATCAGGAGGGTCGTATGCTTCTTTGCTACCTATAGCATAAAAAAATGTAAACTATATTTGCCGAGATAGGTACCTAAGTATATTTAAATAAAATGGAGAGAACATTCTCTAAGTATGTTTGTGCTGGGCTTTCACTCCAAAACCGTTGAGCCAATGAACAAATAGTTACACCACTGTGCATGTGCATTGATACTAATAAAATCAGGAACGCCTCTGTTTATTCTTCATTGCTCAATATACATCGTATACCTTTCACTAGTAAACAAAAAAAACTCGTTTTTTGTCCAACCGTCTGACGTGCACACCCAATCACCTATCAGCCAGTGTTGCCAAAAGAAAAGACAATTCACTCAACTTAATTTAGAAAAAAATGAACAAGATTAATGAAATCTTGACACTAGTATTTAGGCTCCTTTTTATCTTGGACACTGAAATGAATCCGAGAAACTGCGTGGCGCCTCTAACCTTCGAATCGAGAGTGAACAGGTATCTTTTAGGCAAGCGTGTTATATCCTAGACCGCATCGTCACTCTCCATCAGGTGAGATAGTGGACAAACGCAAAACTATCAAACAATATAAAAATACCCACAAAATATAGATTAACCATTTATTTAATCATACACCGTTATACTTTCTTTTGTCTTTCTCATTATCGTGGTCAAACTAAATTCAAATGTATTCGTAACAAATGTATTCGTATTGTGTTGGCATAAAACGGATCGAGTTCCCTTTATGCCGAGAATTTGCTGCAAAATGCTCTTGTATTCCTGCAAGAGAGTTACGGATTATTATTGGATTAGGAACTTCATGTATAATGTCTAAAATTTGTTATTTGTAACCACAAATCTCACACACACACACACACACACCCCCACACCCCCCACATACACATTCATCACACATCCAACCATACCATCTTACTAAATCATAAATTCAAGTCCATGTTTTCTATATCGCGTTTTATAATATGTTTAAGGATTAACTAGTAAGAGGCATTCCTTCATTAATGTATAAAACATTCATACAATTCTCTATAACTATCATAGATATAAAGAAGGCAGATATGGGTAAGACTTCAAATGGCTTCTTTGAAAACTGGTCGTTGGCATCGCGCTTTTTTTCACTCAGCATGCGTCTTGCTATGTCTTATATTTTGGTCACATAGCATATCAATTTGTTTGCATTGGACCTTTACTGTTTAATATTTATTAATAACTTCACTACCAGAATGGGATAAATAAAAACGTTATTGCTTTCCACCAAATATATTATCCACACGAACTGAACGCATGAGTCACAAAAAACGTGTGTCCCTACACACCTAATTACAATCAAGACCGCTCACCGAAGAAAGCTAGTTCCTAACTTCTCTTCCTCTTTTTATTTACATCTACGTTAAATATTTCAGTAACCAATTTGACTTTTTGTACAAAAAGGACAAAACCAAACCTTAGAACATATTTCGGTTCCTCATAATTTCTTTAACAGGAATTTAAATATTAACGTCGCATATGAGTCTCGTGTATACGAATCACACATTTTACGGGTACCCTTAGGTATCCGCAAACAGTGAGTTGCCTCCAGTTTGCCACCCTATATATTTTAAATGGAGTGTCCATACAACGCATACTGTACGCAGTTTGCGACGTGTGGCTTGCATACTCATTCAGTAAGCGGCTGATTCGCAGTAAAATTACGTTCGCAAAATGCCAACAGTAAACGGTGAAGTAAGCTCACTACGCAAGCGAAGTATCGAAGTAAGATGTTGTATAGTTTGCCTTCTCAAATCAAATCAAATCCTTCTTTGCTAAGAGTTCGCTGCCGCTTTGCAGCTAACTTGCTACAGTCCGCCGCTCACTCGACATAGAGTTTGCATGCTTCACTGTTTAGAGTTAGTTAGCTACGAACTGTTTGCCTAGTGGGGACATAACCTTACTATAAAACGCGATTTGCCCCACGAGGGCCATGCATTGAAAACTGTTGGTTTTAGACTCCCACGCGGCTTAAAGGTGTACGCTCTAGCGTTTAATGAGAGCGAGCGACATTGACGGTGTGTAACGTGTACTCAAGCCATGAACACTGTTAAAGTGACACGCGACCAACTACACGCTACAAACAAGGTTAGGTAGTGGCTGTGAGGATAAGAGGAGCGGTAAGCGGGAGCGTTTTACAAGAAACAAGATGTGAAATTATTATATATCGTTTATCATTGTGGTTTTTGTTATATGTATCTGTATAAATAGAAGGCTTTGTAAGGACAAAGGAGAAGGATAAGGATCCTGAGCGAATAACTGACTGACAGACAACGTACATCCGCTCGACGTCGAGACTTATCATTTGGAGGGTGTACTGCTTTTATAGCGTAGAGGTGCACTAAATAAGGATTTTTGAAAATCCAACTCCTAATGGTGCCAAATGGGGGAGTTACAGCTTTTATGAACTAACGTGGGCTATTTCTAGTCTAGTATTATATGACTCTTTTCCTTTTAAACTGTATCGATTGAGGTGTTACAGTTTATTTAATATTTTTGCCTCCGCTCCTTTTTTCACTTAGTCCTCTACCTTATAATTAATTCAGTTACTGTACTACATAAAATGCAATAAAAGCTACATTATTCAAAAAGGGTTCATAACACGTTTCGTTTTGCACGTCACGGCTTTGGCAGAGAACGTTAATATTTGTTAGCAAACTTTTCCATTTCATAGTTGCTTTGTAATTGAACCTATTTTGTTTTTGATTAAATTAATTTACAGTTAATAAGTGTTAGAGGGCTGGTATGTAATAGGAAATTGGTTCGCATAATTAAAGAGAAGTGTGCATTTGAAACCACCAGCGCTTGGCCAGGTGATTTAAGCTTTACACTTTTCCCTGTGAGGCCCATGTCTCAGCAGTGGACACGCACACTTGCACACTACTGCTTGACGGCAGAATGTCTGCCAAAGCAGTGGCTACCGAGACGAACTCTGGAAAAAAAATCCTGCTGCACCTCATAAGCGTTTTATTTTGTTAGCTGTATTATGATTAAGCGTGCTTGTTATAGTTATTTACCCGAGGCTTTGCACACGTTTTTTCCGCAGAAACTATAGCAAATTTCCGGGACAGAAAGTAGGTACTATAATACCCCGGTATATCTCGGTAGTGTAAGCAATCTGACTGCTATACCCGACTGCACTAAAATTAGACAACTGCACCGTTTGCATTTACCTCTCCCAACGTACCCAAATTTTCACGTTGCAGTAGATACATCATATGGAGATAAGTGAGAACTTAGGAGCTGTCAAACTTTAGTGAAGATGGGCATAAGATTTTTGACGTGAAGCTTACACATAAAAAGTGACTATTAGTAAGGGTGAATCATCTCGCCAACTTTACTTACAAATCGTCTCTCGATGACGAAGAGCTATTTCTCTTGCGTTTATCAATCTTTTTTTTTTCGGAAATAAATATGTGCCTACCTACTCAAACGGCGTAGGTACTTCCTATACCTACTTAAGAATTTAGGTATCTATCTACCTAAAAGAGATGCTGTAAGAAATTATAGAAACTTATTATTATTACTTATTTTATATTATTTATTTATATAAACTAGCATTTCAATTTGACGTTATTAAAACTTAAACAGTTTATACATGGATGGTAGGTATAACTTGGCTCACATGTAGATGACAGTATGAATTGACGCACTATTAGTGGGTATAACAAAACTCGAGTAGGTATAAATGTCTGAGCACTACCTCCTAAGTTAACCTGTGTTTAGGATATTAGGTCTCCCAAATCGACACTTCCTCTATAGTAGGTATTTTATTAGTATGTAGACACTGCGAAGTTTAAACTTAAGTGCAAGTACAATTTCTCTAACTTATTATTAGTTTATGTACTTACGTTAGTGTACTTGTAATAATTATTTTAAAATAATTGCTAGCTCGTAACAAAAAACAATTTATTTACAAGCCCTATTGTTTTACCCCGAGTTTATATAAGAACCGTAAATCAGATCCTACCTGCCTATCTATCAGCCATTTAGGACAAGGTTATCGGCTCCGGTTCGTCTAAAATGAGGGTAAAGTGGGGAAAAGTGTCACCTACAACAGCAAGGTATAAACGAATAGAGCCTCCCATTTCAACTATATTTCAAGTGTATTTGTTTAGCAATTGATTTATTCGAGGGTCGCTATTCATTAGGCATGGGGGATTGGTTAGTTAGAGGTATTTGATTGTATCGGAAATGTTGAGGGCGCTTGTTTATTTATCCAAACCTTTTCTTTTGAAGATTTGTGACTGTTTACCGTTTTTTTTTCCCTTTATGCTCGTGAAGCGATATCTTTGTTGGATTGCTTGTAGTGATAGATTTAGTATTATTGTTGAAATGTTGGAGTTTAGACCAGCATTTACGACTATAAAAATGTGAACTGGGTATTTCTGTATGAAAACACAGATTCCACACCATACGAAACCACGTCGTTAACATGTCTTGTTGAAATCGTGTTACAGCATTAGAAAACCTTCACTTTACATTAAAGTTATTTTAATTTTAAATTAAAAAATGACTTGACTAGAATGCTGGCACTTATTTGACCCAACGCATCAGCATTGCAATTCAACGTGGCAATGCTGCCAGCACGTTGGGTACGCTACCTACCGGTAGTGGGCTGGAGCACTTGGACTGTCTATAGGTCATCGCGGCTTTTATACAGTCCATAAGTGTTCTTTGTAGAAGGTAGTGTAGCTAGTTTAGTTTAGTTTTTAGTATTGTAGTAGTTACGTATAACTTGATTAATAAAGGCAAAAATAATTAAATATATAATGACATAAGTGGTGGTAACTTTTAACGTGTTGATGTTTTGGAACCTTTGATAAGGGAGTTCAAATACAAATAGTTTATTGCAAAATAGTAATTAGCTTACATAAAAAAGTGAGCTCTGCCTTTCGCTTTAGTTATTAAACTGTGTTGCAAAAGGCAGGTCTACCCATCATTGATCTAGAACTAGTAGTTTTACAATAGAAGACCGTATTATACCTATAAATCAAAACCGAAAAATTTATATCATTAAACCTCATAGCCTAAATTTAAAAACAGAAATGGATCTAATGAGTATGGTGTGAAAGTAGGTTAAGAGTACTTAAGAGTAAAATTAATGTATAGTCGGTAGGTATTTTTATAAGGGATATGTTACCGGGTGTGTGTGTGTATGCTAGAGGGTATGTATGTGTGTGTGAGGATATGTATGTGTGAATAGTGAATGTTTATGTATATGATAATGTGTATGTGTATACATTATGTAGGTGTGTGTGAAAGTGTGTATAAAGCTATGTAGGTCTGCAAGCGGCCCGTGATGGTGACCTGTGGTAGAAGTTAGCGTTTTTTTTCCGAGGTTGCTCTTGTTCACTGGCCCGGAAGCGGCCTGCGACTGTGTAGCGAAGGTGACCTGTGGTGGAAGTTCGCGTTTTTTTTCGAGGTTGCCCTGTTTGCTGGGCCACAAGCGGCCCGCGACTGTGTAGCGAAGGTGACCTGTGGTAGAAGTTAGCATTTTTTTTCAAGGTTGCTTTGTTTGCTGGGCTGCTTGTGGCCCAGTGACCATGTAGCGAAGGTGACCTGTGAGACCTCCCTAATTAGATCTATTTACACATGCTTTCAGTTCTGTTAAAACCATACTACTCTCATCCCAGAGGTTTTTCTACGGAAAATTTGATATTATTGTATTGCTTGGGATATTGTCAGTTTGTATAATATATCGAGAGAGAGTGAGAGCATTTATAATGTTTGTTTCGGAAGAAAAATATGCCATTCATTTCCTATCGGCCACGCGGGCGAAGCCGTGGGCTGAAGCTAGTAAAATACATGCATAGCGGAAATTTAAAAGCTTCTAATTAATTGCTGGCCGCAAGGAATCTTTCATCTTTACGAAATCACGTCACATCAAAAGCTCAAGAAGTCCACTACTAAACACAGGCCTCTTACATAAAACGCCACTTTGGACGCTTATCATATATATATGGGACTTTAATGATCACGCTTTTCTGATATCAAAAGCTATTAAAAAAACAATTCCATAACGATCGTTTTGATGATTAACTCCGAACCTCAAAAGTCAAAGAAGCTGTATCGAATAGAGATGCATGCAAATTAAGTAAAATGGGGTCTGCGAGTCGCGCAGTGTCGCAAAGGGAAGTCTCTCACAGCAAGGGCTCTTGGCAGAGAGGCCGACTAATTAGTAAACCCGGAGCTCGGGGCAAAAATAACATTTAGGTTTTTTTTTCAAATTTTACTTTATTCTTTAAACTAACTACTACGATAATAAAAACAAATAAACTAGCTACACTATCCACTGCAAAGAACATTTGGACTGTATACTAGCCGCGATGGCCTTTGGACAGTCCAAATGCTTCAACCCACTACGGTACGTAGGTAGCGTACCCAATATGCTGGCAGCATCGCCTCGTCGAATTGCAATGCTGATTCGTTGAGCCAAATAAGTGCCAGCATTTTGGTCACATAATAAACGAATGAAGGCACATTGCCCGTTAAAAAAATACATTATTGAGTACATATTTACTCCACATGTTGTGTAGTGACATCTTTAGCTACTTCTTCTTTTACCCCTATTTCATAAAACGGCAAATCATAATATACCTAAAAATGTCAGTCAAATGCGTTTCATATGACTGGCCTGATAGCTCAGTTGGTAGTAACCATGCCTACTGATCTGTAGGTTGTGGGTTCGATTCCCACTCGGGACAAACATTTGTGTGATGAACATCGATGTTTGTTCTGTGTCTGGGTGTTATATTGTATCCTATGTATGTATTTACAAACAAAAAGTATCTAAGTATTGTATCAGTTATCTGGTTCCCATAGTACAAGCTATGCTTAGTTTGGGGCTAGATGGCGCTGTGTGAAATGTCCACACATATTAATTTAATTATATTTATTTATTAAAAAAAAAAAAAAAAAGTACTATAAGTACGTGACTAATGATTGTCAGTCATATTGATTCACAATTGTGGGTTTGTTATGATTTATCGCTTTATGAAATAGCCTAATTAGCCATCTGATTATTTGCTCCTCGTAATATTAAAAAATACCTCAAAAAAATAGTAGGGATAGTAGAGATTATTGTCATCATTTGTGACAGCTTGATATGATAACTGACACGCATTATCTTTTATTAGTTTTTATCTAATCGACTTTGCTGCAATTTGTCACATAAATAATTAAATGTCACCTTGATACAGGAAATGGTCCCATCAGTAGCGTTTGATATGGCACTTATGCGTTGTTCCACCCATGGCTTAAATAAACGATAAGCCAAGATGCGGTCATATATTTGGCAAATATACCAGTTATTTTGATGTAAAAACTAAACCGATTTTGATGAAATTTCTATGATAAGAAAGTATATCGTTTCAAAGGTTTTTCACCTTGCCGGCGTCCTTGTTTCCACCTATAATCTGGTAGTCTTCAAGTTGAGAGTGAACAGGTATCTTCTAGGCAAGCATGCACCATCGTAGACTGTGTTATCACTTTCCATCAGGTGAGACAGTGGTCAAATGCTTTCCAATTAAAGAATAAAAAAAAAGAATTAAAAAATTTCCAATGGTCGTATGAATGGAGTTCTGAGGTAACAAACTTTAAAAAAGAGAAAATCCTCCTTTTTTTAAATGAGTTGTAAAAGCCGTGCGATAACAATATATTTTTTCAGATTTAGACCACCACTATGTGACCGAATCATCACTGAAGTACAAAAAATCCATCAATTTATTAGATTAACCCAGATAAGTAATAATAAGAAACAAACAGGAAGATACTAACTAATAATTGCATCCCTCCCTTCGATTCCGATGTTAAGCCGATGAGCCAATACACAGCGGAGCTGAACGACTTCCAGAGTTAATGAGTTAACTCTATGATGATAGACTTCATTGAGTTGTATCTGATGAGTAATACCGAGCTAGAATTTTTATTTGTTTTGTATAACTTATAAATATGATAAAATAGGCTAGCTGCCTGCTGATTTTTTATTGCATATATTAATAATCTCAGAAAATAAACAGTAGTGAAAACAAAAACTAAATATCTCAAACAGAGTGGATCAAAATTAAGGCTGCGTTCTAAATTATAAAAAAATAATTATAAAATTGTCCATAAAAACAAAAATAGTGTTTATGAATTTTATAACTGTAACGCCTGTACGCCTGTACGCCTGTACGCCAAGGCGTAATCTAACGGATGCAGGTTCGAACTTTTTCTTTACTAATAAATCTGAAAAAGTTGTATTTTTGACATAGATCTCCATCTAGATTTATCGAATAGTAAAAACAGATATTATATTACATTATCAGCTGGAACACGTCCACTACTGAACACAGGCCTCTCCCATAAAACGCCACTTTGGACGCTTATTAAAGGGGGGATTTTGCCATAATCACCACGCTTGGCAGGCGGCTTGGTGATCGCAGAAGATTTTAATGTACCGAAGAGAATGCTGCTGCTCATTCCCTGGATATTCCCTTAGCCGGCTCTTATGGCACCCACGGGAAGAGATGGGGTGGCCCTATTCGTGAACCGGGACCACACGGCGGTAAAAAATTTGTTTTTATTAAAAACGTTTTAGTCTATCCATACCTATAAGACAACTAAATTCTCTAAAGCCTGTACACATATCTATAGCTCAATGATACACATACAAAAATGTGTATTAACCATTATAAATCGTGGAAGTGGAGCCGAGTTTATAATAATCTTGTATTAATTCCCCGTTCCGAGGCGTTATTTTATTATTAATTCAGGATCATCGGGAGAGGCGCCGCCGGCTTGCCCAACCCTTCACCCAGCTCACCCCCAGGTCCGTAATACCGGCGAATAATATTTAATCTACGGGCAGTTTTGTTGGAACAAGAGCTTTGTCTTGCAAATTCTGAACTGCATTACGACTAAGTTACTAAAAAACTTAATAGCCAGGGTAAGCGATGTGTAATTATTTAGCAATTGCTTAGTTGGTGTTTAAGGATAAAACGCTGATATGTTTTATTCTTTCTTATATTAACACTAGCTCTGCCCCGCGGATAAAATGTTTCATTGAAATCCGTTCAGCTTATGTTGCAGTGTGAAGAGGGAACAAACATATATACTCACTACGCACATAAATTTTCGTATTTATAATAGTGTGATGTGACGTTGATACCAAGAATTTCTCATAAGCTAATTACCAGGTTCTCGTTCGTTACAGCGCGGTACCGAGCTCGCAGCGTCCGTCGCGACGGTTTGACCAAATATAACTAGCTTCGTTTAGTGATATGTAAATAAGAGCATTAATTGAAAATTATGAAATATTTTGTAGTGGTTTAGAATGGAACCTTAACAACACACACACTTGGCCGTTTAAGGAAACAAAAAGTATCCTAAATATTATTCTGAAAAATTAGCTGTAACCATACCAAATTTCAGCGAAATCCATTCGGTGATTCCAGCGTGATGCATGTTTAAAGGGATAGACAGACAGACAGACAAAAAATATTGTTTCCACTTCTGTATCGATATTGAAGTGTAATACAACCAAAATTTTTTTTAAATATTCTATGTAGGTACAGATTTAGCCCTGTCACAGTTTAGTTGTAGTATAGATTTTATCTTATCTAAATATAATATCATAAATATGTTATACCAAACCGAATATAACGATACCTACCGACATTCGTTATATCAACCCATATTTTCCATCCACAACTACAAAAGCAGTAACAACTAATTCCATTTTCACTGACCGATTCCTTTTTAACTTTTCAGTCACTGGATGCCAATTTCATAAACTCATTTCTTATTTTATCAATTCTCATCACCCCTCATATTCATCTGAACATTCCTTACCAACTATTATTTATGCTGTGACTCCATTACGTGCAATCTTCTTTCATCCGTCTTCTTCAGCTCAGCATTCCGCTCCATACATGGTGACAGTTACGGATCAGTGGATCTGTGTGTTTTGCCCTGGGTTCCGCGTAAACAGTTTTTATTGGTTAGTAAGTTGATAAAATTTGCCAAATAACATTAGCATATTGACGAATCTAGTTACCAACAAAATCAATTGATCAGCATGGCCCAATTTTTTTAAAAGAAATCTATAAAAAGTTCCTTCTTCTTCTTCTTTTCGTGTAGGCGATTGGTCAGCCCTGGTGACAGAATTTTTAGGCTGTCCAAAGGCTTCTGACTTGGCTTAACGACTATTGTCTTAAGACAACTCAGTTGTATAATACCACTTTATTTGTAGCGGTCACTCATGAAAGTACTCATCAAAGTAGTGACCGCAGCGTACGTTTCTTAACTTTACCGATTTTTTATTTTGCGAACTCCTATATTTTGCGATCTTGTACTTCCTTCAACAAGCTCATGAAATCTGATCCTTCAATCGTAGACCTTTTCACAAGCAGTATAGCGTCAGTGAGCAAAGCACTTTCCCCTAAGGAATGTGTCACGTTACCACCGCTCGTCAATTTGTAATCAATGTACTTAGGGAATTATTTGCATGGTAGGCTATTGCATGAATATATTTTCATAATTAGTTGTGGAGGCGTTTAATTGGCTTTCTAAAATTGTTTTTTTATTTAATTTGTAATGATAGCTGTAAGCCCCCCAATAAAATAAAATAAATAAAAAATAAAATAAATAAAAGTTCCTTAAAAATCACCAATACGAAGCAAAAACTCTCCTAATGTCTTTTCAATAAATCTTGCTTAGAAAAATAACCATTTAGCCGATAAAAGGCAATTTCTAATGCGGTAATTCTCCGAGATAATAACAAAGGTTACCCTTTCCTCAGTCTGGATAAACGCCATCAATTTAGTCCGTTCCCCGAAACAATAGAGGAAAAAAGCCTGCGTCCAGCTTCTAAGATGAAATGATTGACGACCGCGGGAGGGGGTTTATGACTACAGCCTTTTAGACGACGAAAAACGGATGTATTACGAATTCTGCCAGTTTTATGCTTCATACAAAAGCTACAGAAAATGTGTATGAATTATAGCAGCATCGCTTCTTTAGCTTAATCAATAGATACATTTTATTGTACAGAAAAGTTAAAATCATGAGTGAATTCGAACCCACATCCTTCAGTGTCCGTGTTTTTCCTAAATAAAATATGCCTATACTTGCTATATGTGTAGGTATATATAGGCAATAAGAGTCTATATCATCCAAGATTTATATTTATATTTGTCTCTCCAAACGTCTGGTCGAAGCAACGCGTGGCCAAAATATTGGCCTCTACTTGGGCCAATGGTTGAGCATTGCCATTCAACGTGGCAATGCTGCCAGCTTTTTGGCACTTTGCCTACTGTTAGTGATTTATTAGATTAGTCTTGTATTGTATTGTTAAGAAATCTAATAGTTTTATTTTTATGTTGATCGATTAGGTAAATTAATAACATCCAAAATCACACAGATTATTTAGCAGAAGGAGGATATCGAATGAGTCTAAAACTTGGTAAGTAATTTCGTACATAGACATGAGTTTAGCCAAACACTTTTAATTATAAGTAGGTATAGTTTTCCTCAATAAGTTGTTAAACAACTTAAGTACTTTTACGTAAAAGAATTGTTGTAGATACAAAGCATAATTATAGATACAATATAAAGTGCTTAATGTTCTCCCGGGGTACTATTATTTTTCCGGAATAAAAGTAGGTATACCTATACAATTTAAAAAAGTTTTTTTTTTACTTTTCCTAGAACGCCCATTTGGGCACTCTAGTAATATTACAATCTAGCCATCCAAGTGGCTAATAAGTATTTTTCATTTAACTTAAACTTTGAACCACCTACTTATCTAAGAATGTGTCCAATAACACTTATCTTATTGTCTCTATTAAGGCGACTTAAACACTTAGTTCTTGTGTTTTTTAGGTAGGTAGCACTTACTTGCACTGCACTACGTTACACTATAGCACTTAATACACTATTACACTACACTAACTCAAAAGGTTTTGTGCTTTTCAATCTTAAAAAAGTAAAAGGTATTTTTACTATCTCAATACAACGAAATTGTTGACGGAAATTTCAACACTAAAAAGCATTTAAAAGTTGACTCAATAAAAGTCATGTAAACCTATTAAAAATCTGAATTTATTAGTCGTCGCCTTCTTCCCAAGTTCCGACATCGTAGTTCTGCCTGGTACGAATGCTTTGTAAAAATTCGTGTCAACAAAGTTAATTGAAAGCATCACAAAGGGTGCTTGGATGTTCACGGCACACGCCGCTCTCTAATTTTAAATTCCGATGTTCAGCATATTTAATGGAATTACTTTTTTTCAATAACGCGTCGAAAAATCTTTACAAAGGTTTTTTTATACAAAATTTTGTTCATACTCAATTTGATTAGGATAGCTTTTGCTCGGTTTCGTGTATTTTATGTTATAGTGACTGTTATTTTTTTATTTTATTTTATCATAGAAATTTAAATGTTTTCGTCGTTTAGTTACTTGCGCTCACAGAGTAAGTAAGTATAGTCAATTGTTATTTCTCTAATCTGTGCTTGCGCTAAGAACATTTTCAAGCAAGATTTTAGAATTAAGCTAAGTTCGAGTTACAATGCTAATGATACCTACAGGGCGTCCCACGGCTTAATGCCACGCAGATAAAAATTACTTTAAATATTGTATTAGATAGCAATTTTTAAAGATTTCATTTTGATTTAAAAACATAATAATATACACCAACACTAACAAAACCCCAAATAAAATTGAAATAAAACTATTAAAATGTAAGGTATACGTATACTTAATCTGACTGACTGACCTGATAGCTCAGTTGTTAGTAGCTCTGCCTTCTGAACTATATATAGGTTGTGGGTTCGATTCCCCCCCGGGACATACACTTGTGTGATGAATATCGACGTTTGTTCTGTGTCTGGGTGTTATATTGTATTCTGTGTATGTATAATATTTACTAACAAAAAAGTATCAAAGTATTATCTATCAGTTATCTAGCTGGTTCCCATAGTACATGCTATGCTTAGTTTGGGGCTGACGGCGCTGTGTGAAATGTCCACACATTTATTTATATATTTTATTTATCTGAGAAGCTGCTACCAATAGGCAACGTGCTCAAAATATCTCAAAGTATCAAAATATTTGTTCTTATATTTTGGCTCCACACATAGTGTATTTAGCCAGTGTCAAATATTGTAATTTTTCATCGTGCTAAAGAATATTTCACGTAATGTCTTAGTCACAGTCATAGTCCAGTCTAAGTCAGGTAGTGATAGTCCAGTCTAAGTCATGCCCCAGTAAAGTGGTGGCAACTTTACTAGAAGCTTCTATGGAATTTTGGAAAAAACACTAAAAACCACGTTTCACCATATTATACCACTTGCCCACGCTCATGCTCGTAATTAAGCACTTAATGCGTAAAACGACACCAATTTTAAACATTAACACTGGAAAAAGCACAAGTTTTGAAAAATAATACATTGTAACGACGTGAACTTTTCCGCGTTCCCGCCATAACCCCACAAAATATTGTTTTAAAAATGATTCTAAATTCTAAATGATCATAAGCCGCTATGCTTAAATGCTGGAACACGAACCTTACTGAAATAAAGTGGATTGCGCATCTTGAGCGACCTATGCAAGACAGAATAGTTTTTGACCAATCAGTTTAAGGACGTACCTGTACAGTTATAATACGCGTATTCATCTTCTTCTATTAAGCCCTATTCAAACCGGCGCGGTATTTGTACCGCGGTAATTTACACCAACAACCTTTGAGAAGCAAACAACCGACTATGGCAGATGACCTTTTACTTTGACTTTGACATAACCAGTTTATTGTATTTTTTTCGGCTGTATATCTTTTTTATGGGGAGGCCTATGTTCAGCAGTGGACGTCTTCAGACTGTTGATGATGATGATGATGATGATGATGATGATGATGATGATGATCTTTTATTGTAGACATCACAGACATAGAAAATTTCCGTATGGTGGACATCGTTTTTAAATGTGTTTGTGATTAATGATTGTCATTTGTTTTTGTCGTTTTAATTAGTGCACTACTAAATAAATATACAAATGACATTAGTATGCGCTATGCGCTTACTGTCTGCACGAAATTCATCTAGAATTAAGTTTCGTCTCTATGGTAGAGACCTTAGAGTATAGACTAAAAGCATAGAGAGATCAATCAAAAAGACATTATATTTGTACTGCTCACACGTATCGCTACGTGAGTGGCGAAGTAAAGAAACAACATTATAGTAATTAGCTACGCTTGCGAAAAGTCACCGTACCATTTTTTCGACTCGAGTCATCTGTTTTTTCTATACAAATCTGTCAGACTCATTTACATCAAAGTGTCCACTTCATATAAAAAGTGGCCAAAAAGTGTTTTAGTCTATACTCTAAGGTAGAGACATTATTTTCTGTGGCAGTGATAAAAATACGTACGTAAGTGCGAGTATCGATTTGCCACCTCGTTTTTTTAATAAAGCATATCTCTGTTATCGCGTACTCACGTGTATCATTCACAATATAGGCGTCGTCGATTCGATTTTTCCAATAATACCAGGCGGTTGTATTCTCGGAGCATTCGATAAAGACATTCAATAGGGGAGGGAGGGGTCAAACCTAACAAATTTTAGTTAAGAGCTTATATCTTTGAAACGGCAGATCGTATTAAAATGATTCTTAGACCATATTAAGGGAAAAGTATTCAGCTACAAACAGTAATTTAAAAAAAAACTGTAATATAAATAAATAAGGAACAGGTGCCGGTTTTTGAAAAAAAGTCCGGTGTTAATTTTAGCCCCGACCTCGGGGCTAGTTTTAACTTGTCTGGGGCAGGTATAAACAGGAGGGTCATGTTTTAACAATATAAAATAAATCTAGTTCATAGTGAAATTAAACTAAGAAGTATTTTTGTAAATTACTTATTTATGTATTTAGGGCACATTTTTTCAATTATATAGATAACTGCTTAGTAATCATCAGTCTTTCTTAAGAGATATTATTAAAGATATTATTTCAGAGATATTATTAATCTTAACAAGTATATTATGACACTATCTATCACATTTCTTAATCACACATGAGCATTTGCTTAACAGTATCTTAGAAATTAGGCAGCCTTGCTTTCATAGAGGTATTATTACTCTTAAAAATTACAAATTATAGGTAATAATTGATCAATAATAATACTTGAATGAAAAAATTCTTCAAAAATTGCTTAGTAAATAGGAGTCTTGCTAAAGTCTTGTTCTGTCAAGTTACGAAAATCGCAATATCTACCTATAGCAGAAAAAATTAACCGCTTAGACAACTAATCAACAAAAAATATGTTTAATAATAATACTTAAATTCTTAAGTTTCTTAAGTACCTACCTACCTACTTAAGCCTACGTAAGATAACAGTCTCTCATTTAACTTACTCAATAGTGAAATAGGAACTATAAAACATCAGAAAAAATATCAAATAGATTAATTCTCCTCATAGTCATTATCTGAGTCGCAGTTTGTGCAAACAAACCAAAGAGTATCTCCTTTTACGCAAGTGACATGAGCCCATTGCTTGCACACTGTGCATTGTACCCAGTCAACACCTGTTGAATCTTCATAATACAACTCGCCACAGCCTAGACAAATACAATCCTCATCTTCTGTTTCGCTATCTTGCCTCAATATTCTTCTCTTTACTTTTTCAGTTTCCTTCTTGGTTTTTTGTTCTTTACCTACTTTTTTCTTTGTAATTTTAGTATTTTTATTATAGTTCGATTTGTCAGTTCTCTTCTTTACACTTAACTTGTCTTGTTTCATCTTTTTCTGCATTAGCTCTTCTTCCAGGCTGTTTTTCTCTGGTGTATCGGTGAGGATCGCTGTTTTACGCGTGCGTTTACTTGTTGTGTTGTTTTTGCGTGGTGGTGCCTTCGGCAATGGTCTAACTAATTCTATGTCGAAACATTTAGGAGATTGATTAAGTCCGGATGTTCCTGGTTGTGGTTGAGATGACATTTGATCTATCACCTCTGAAATGCTGATGTTGAAGCCAAGAGGGATTTCATTTTCAATTTCGGGAATAATTGATGAGTTCAGGTTAAGCGATATTTGATCTTCTCCTGCCTCCATGACATCTGATGACCGGTTGTGGTCGATGGTAGAATCTCCCACATTCGTAACAGATGTCGAAGGCAGCACTGGTGATTCTAAGATTGATGGAGAACCCATTGAACTAGTTGATGGGATGTTTAAATATTTTATAGATGTTGATGATTCCAGCTCAGCTGGTAGTTCGTGCACCACTGATGACTCTTTCTGTATGCTAGAAGATAAAACTTGTACAACCGGCTCTTCCTCAGCTGGTTGAGGCTCCTGCACAGTCGATAACGCCGACTGGTTGACTCTGGCCGACGAAATTTGTGTGGGTTCCTCATGCACAGCTGATGGAGCCAGCATAGTTGGAGGTATTTCCTCTGTTAAACAAGGGTTCGGCCTGTCCGTAACAAATGACGGTGCGAAGTCGTTGTCGTTGAAGACATCCTCATTACATGGCCACAGGCCGGCTTTTCTAAATGAGTTTGTTATGTTATTTGGGGTGAATGCCAAAGGAAACGCTACTTTAACAATTTTTGGGAGATCGTAAATGGTCATTGTTTTTCCTGGATTATTGGCCATCCAATTCATTTGTTGCCCATTTACATAGTTTTTCAATGGTCCATAGACTCCAACATCCAAAGGTTGAAGGTGATGTGAGCAATGGGGCGGAAACGATAGCAATACAATGTGGTTTTCTTTCGCCTTCTTTACCACCTCAAAAGCCACATGAGAATGATGATTGTCCAGTAAAAGTAATACTGGATCTTCAGCAAAAGGTCTTGTATGCTTGATGAAATGGTCCAGAAATATCAAAAACTCCTTTTCGGTCATCCAGCCTGATTTGTTTCCGGTGCCTATCGCTTCATGTGGGCCGTTCCTGATAAATATGTCGCTGTATCTCATTCTGGGAAAAATAAACATGCAAGGAATAGAGTTTCCGATGGCGTTTGCGGCCCCTACCAGAGTAACCAACGTCCCTCTTTCTGCTGAGGTCGCCGCTCCAACTTGTCTTGAACCTCGTTCAGCCACAACTTTTTTTGGTTTTTGGACAGTTGTGATACCGGTCTCATCAACATTCCAGATTCGGCTCGGTCTGAAATTATACCTGATCAAAACTTGCCTATATTTTTCAAAAAACTCGTGTACGTTGGTCCGATTGAAGGACGTGGCTCGGCTTAAACTCGTTGCTTCGGGGCTACGGATGGATAGCGTTGGGTTTCTTTTCAAAAATGACGTGAACCAATCTGGTCCGGCACTTTTGTTTTTTTTCCAACTCTCTGGCATGTTTTGAATTCCATGATAAACCGCTGCTTCATACGCCAATTTTCTCACTTCTGTGGGAAGGAGACCGAAGTATATCCTTGCACATTGAAGAATGTAATCTGATAACTTTGCTTCTTCCTCTGGTGTAAAAACGAGCCGTGTCTTCTTGTATCCAACTTCTATGGTCTCCACTGGAACACCTGTTTTCAGTTTCTTCACAAATTTAAAAAGAGTGACGTGGCAAATATCGTATTGACGAGCGACTGGTCTGTATTTTCGGTTTTTTTCCAAAACTTCTTTCGCAGCCAATTCATATACCTCTTTGGAAGCAGTCCCTCTTTCCGTAGTTCTTTTATAGTTCCTCATACTGCAAAATAAGTAGAAGAAGTTTTTTATAAGGTAATAAAGTACATTATGATCCTCATTCGGTAAAAAAAAAACCATCGTGGAATCATACATGGGCTTTGTTTTTGAACGGTAAACACTAAAACCTTAGAAAAATAACGCATGAGAACCTGTGGTTTGTACTTCAATGCATTATTGTTCTAAGGCTAAAACCAAGGAAACTGGCTGCCATCGTTTTGGGGCATGTATTAACAAGTTAATTGTTACCCCGTCAATTTGTTACTTTTAGCCCCATGCCCCCATTTATCACATTTGTATTTTTATTCAATTAGGTATAAGTTTTACGGTAAAAGAAACAAGCTAATATAGCAGCCAATTTTATAAAGAATCGAATACAAATAATCAACATTATTTACGAGCCATAATTAAACAAAAAATTGCGTTCGTAAAAAAGTTCGTTTACCTGGTCAATTTACCGCAGTGACGCGACCTCTCCATGCGGCGCCTGAGCGAGAACTGGCCGGTTTCTTTGCATGCGTCACTATTCATAGAGTTGGAATACTGTTGATATACAGTCATAACGTTCATAGTTAAGCGGCAAATCACTTGTTAATTCTTACCCCTGTTAATTGTAGCCCCTATCTCCCCTACATATAACGATCGTGAGTATGAATAACTTGGCACTTACTAAACGGTGGGTATGTTGAGCGGAAAGAGTAAGTTTTTTTGTACCGAATTTTTCACATTTCCTTCTGGAATCTGGTTTTTGCGAGAAAAGTTATGTCGTGTAAGCGTTGAGTTGTAGATGAGAAACTTTTTTTTAGATTTTGTTAACATGGCAAATTTTTTTATAATATAATATCCTTTTCAAAAGTGGTTAAGCTTAACTTGCATTCTCTATAGTTAAACTAGACTTAAAGTATGACAGTAGGTATACTCTTCTAACTAAAAAAAAAGACAGATATTTTAATTTAGTCTTAACTAAATTCACGAGCCCGATTCCGCTTCACATCTATTTCTGTCACCATTTTTCCGGGAAGAAGAGTAATATATAAAATATAATTATACCAAAAGAAGTATTTTTACAAAATCGTACATTTACATTAAAATCCATTCAGCCGTTACAAACGCTTTATAAAAAACTAACAAGCATTCGCAACAAGTTTTGTACTCCGCATTTGTACACATAAATTGGACAAACAAATGACAGTACTATAAACTCTAACCATAATAATATTTCCACAAACGTGGCGGACGTTGGTAAGTATGTCATACTGGCAACCTGTAATAATAATCATCATCATCATCCACAGCCTGAAGACGTCCACTGCTGAACATAGGCCTCCTCCAGAGAGCGCCACTTTCAGCGGCTGCTCGCCTCCTGCATCCATCGGCTCCCCGCGGCTTTCACCAGATCGTCGGTCCACCGAGTGGGGCCGGCCTACGCTGCATCTTTTTTTTTTTTTATGTGATTGAATGACGTGACGAGCAAGTCGTTCACCTGATGTTAAGTGACACGGCCGCCCATAACAGTTGCAGTGTCACCCGGAACTTTAAAACAATCTTCCGGTTCGTGGTCGCCACTCGAGAACCGTTCTTCCCCATCGGTTGTCAGTTCTACGAGCGATGTAGCCTGCTCATTGCCATTTTAACTTGCTATAATAATATTGGTAATATAAATCTGTTTAAATTAAGAACTGAAGTAATGGCCGTTTTCTACAAGTTTCTACTGCGATTGGAACAAATTAATCTGTGGTTTGAGAATTGGACTCCGTGAAATGTTTAGCAACTCGGACGAGCCGAAGTTATGATGAAAATGTTATTTGAGATTAAATTTTGTTATTGCGCATCGCGTTCCGTTAATATCCTGAAGAGGAATGAAATGTGATAAATATTACGGAAACAGAGAATGTTATGTTATTTTTATATCAAAGTCAATAAAATATAAACACATTTGTTATTAAAACAAAATGATTATTTAATCACTAAAAAATCCTCTTAGAAGAGATGTTTACAATAATTGTAAACATCTCTTCTAAGAGGATTTTTTAAGTAATTCTTCTAAGTAATTATTACTCTATTTATCAAAATTTCTTGAGAACAATTTTGTCTTGTATTATTTTAGAACTATAAGGTATCAAATACACATTTATATGGACCTAACTTACCTTACTTCTTATGCCTAAGACGTTTTTATTATTTTGTAAAAGAGCATACAATGAGAAGTAAAACTATATACTTACACACAGCGCCATCTATTGTTGAGTAGCAGAACTAACTGAAAGCTCTCTTTACTTTCAACAGTTTTTTTTTTTTTTTTTTTCTTATAGTGTGGCTCCACACATAGTGTATTTAGCCAGTGTCAAGTATTGTAGTTTTTCATCATATTATGTATTCATCGTTAAGTCTTAGTCACAGTCAGTCAGGGTAGTCATAGTCCAGTCTAAGTCAGGTAGTCATAATCCAGTCTAAGTCATGCCCTAGTAAAGTAGTGGCAACTTTACTAGAGGCTTCTATGGAATTTTGGAAGCAACACGAAAAACCACGTTTCACTACATTATATCACTTGCCCACACTTATACTCATAATTCAGCACTTAATGCGTAAAATGCCACTAATTTTAAACATTAACACTAGAAAAAGCATAAGTTTTGTGAAATAATACAATGCAACGCCGTGAACTTTTTCACGTTCCCGCCAAAACTCTAACAGTTTTGTTTCTCTACAGCGTTACCACCAAAGATTAGAGGAAAAAAAACAATATTACCATAGATAGTGAAATTTAGTTGATTGTTTTTCTCTATAATCTGTGAGCATTACTATAATGATTTATAACCTAGTGGGAATTCTGTGAATTTTATACACTTTTTGGTGCTTTTGCTTTATGCATGCTCTTCGTGTCTTCTTCACTTTGATCGTGATCACCGATTAGAGAAAAAAACAAGTGATCGTGATATATATTGTGTGGGTTCCAGAAGCTGCTAAAAACGCCAAGAACGCTACGAAATTATGCCACTTTTCACCCAGACAAGACCATATCACATATGATCGTTCCAGTCAAAATGAACGAAAAAAATCGAAAATAACGATAATTTTGTTCAAGTGGAACCCGCTAATAATGGTGCCATTGTTGCTTGCAGCTTCGAAATATCGGCAACTCGAAACATTTCAGTTAAGTAGATTTTAAATAATATAACAATATCCCGTTAACATAAAATATTTTAGAAACACTAAACTCAAAAAAGATCCTTAAGAAATCGGAAACACCCGAAGAACAATTTTGAAGGACCTACGCCCTTATATATTACAAAGCGACCGAGATGAGAAACAAGCCACCATCCGTAATTTTCCGCTAACCACGTCCTTGCGTTTAAAGCCTCAGACGTCCTCGACACACCTACACAGCTGAAATGCCTGAAACGGCTGAAACACAGGTTGTATTGTGCTACAAAGAAAGCTTTTTCTTTTGTCCTCGCCACAAAGGGCCGTGGCCAAGGTCAAGCCGAAGGCTGAGTTTGTATGGCGGCCGGTAATGCAGATTAGCGAAATGTAGGAGCAGGTTGGCAGCTTTATGTCTACTTTGACTACATAAAATATCTATATTCGAAACTGGCTAGGAACTATACTTACTTGTTGTGGGAAAGAGCACTTTTTTTTCAGACTCGTAGTGTAGGCTTATCACATAACATTTTGACATTAAGCACTGTAATATAATAGTAATGTTACTTAATTATGCTTGTTTAGTATGTACGATAAATTAATTTTATTATTTTTAAATTCCTTATATAATTTTGACTTGTAAAAGTGCTAAAAATAGCCTATTTGCGATAAAATTACGTTAGCGTTTTGCGTTAGTTTTGAGTTTTACCTAAAGTACTAATTGTATTCTGTGCCTAAAACCAGTCTGCGTTAAAGTTTGATAGACTTTAAGTTCGCACTTACCTACCTATCTCTCAAAGGCGTAGGTATTACACAAATGTGTTGCAATAGGTAAGTACCTATGCCAGAGAGAAATAAATGTAAACTTAGGAGCTGTCAAACTTTCGTGCAGATGACATTCATCATCATCATCAACAGCCTGAAGACGTCCACTGCTGAACATACGTCTCCGCCACGGAGCGCCACTTTGAGCGGCTGCTCGCAGGGGGGGGGGGGGGTTGCCATAATCACCACGCTTGGCAGGCGGGCTTGATCATCGCAGTACATCTGTTAAAACCCATCCAGTCCTTTTACCATCTTTAATGCCCATCTTGGGCATTAAAGATGGTAAAAGCTAGGTATAAACATAAATTTAAGTGCTTATAAGCAAGTATTTAAATGGTATCTATAACTAATAATTAATAACCTAATTAAGTTGTTTATAGGCTTATTTAAGGCTTATTTTAGCATGTTTGCGCAGGCGGGGGTTAACGACTTTTCGCAGTTCCACGATCACGTATAGAGTCTTTTTGGAACCGTTTAAGCCTCTCTGACAACAAAATAAACGCAGTCTATGGTGATGCCAATATTTGGGCACTGCATATCTGTTCATATGAACGAGAACCGGAAATTACGAACCATGTGCAGTGTAGCACAGGTTTATTTATTTAAAATTCTTTTTGCGTTTTCACATAATTTGTTTTTGTGCTATTTTTATTATTTTTGTGTTTTAATATGGGTTTATTGCCATGAAATAAATGACTTATTTATTACTAGCTGACCCGCCCCGGCTTCGCACGGGCAAGTTTTACGCCTTATCTCAGTCTAAAGGAAGAGAGAAGGAAGAGGGAAAAAGATAAGGGAAAAGGATGAATGGATGAAACGGCAAATGGAGGCAGCTGCTGGCAGACAGACAGACAGACAAAGATTAAAAAATTATAGTTTTGCCTTCAGCATCGTCAATAGGGAATCCTCCAAAAAAAGTTTACAAAATATATTCCATCTATAGAATTAGACTTATTACAGTTTTATTATAAGTATAGATAGAGATAGCTATCTTAGCTCTACTATTAAGTATTATGGTTTAGGTACACAATTTTACATACAAAAGTTCTATCTTTATCAGAGAGTAACGAAGATATCCTAGGTCTGTGGTTTATTCCGGTACCTATAGTAAGAAATCTGTCAACCAAAATGATTCGAACGTTTTGCATTTTTTGAACATAAAACAAACACGACGTTTCACTTTTATTAATTAAAAATGGCAGGAATTAAATTCATTTGTTAAGCCAAACAATCATTTTACCTGGGATAGTACCTGTACTATTTATTGTCCCGATAGTTCCGACAGATCAGCTGACCTGTCACCCACAAAGTAGCTTTTTGTCCAAATTATATTTGCTCAGTTTTACCCAGACTCACAGACTCAACATGATTGTTAGTAGAGCGACTCTACAACAAAACTAGAACCACCCTTTCTTTGTTAAGCTTCAACTATCCGTTCATAGGTGGCGCTTTTATACAGTTTACATTGTGCTTGTATTTATATATTTTACTTTTTTGCTTATCATTCTCATACGTTGTAGCTTTTAAATTATCACTAATGCCTGGTAATGAGCTATTTCAATTTGATGTTAACCTATTATTTTCTCAGCCCTGGTTTCCGTTTGGTAAAATTAAAATGTTTAAGAATAATAGAAAAATTTGAATCACGATTGGAGTTTGAGGCTCGTATCACAAGACTACGGTTAGTCGTATACATAATAATGCGTCCTCCTGGACATATTATATTGTCTAAAATTTACTTTTCTACTTATAACTGCTTCTTCTCGTGTAGGCAAGTGGTCAGCCCTGGTGTCAGAATTTTTAGGCCGCCCAAAGGCTTCTGACTTGGCTTAACGACTATTGTCTTAAGACAACAGCCGGCACCGACTGCTTAACGCCCTCGGAGCACTTATAACTAACTTATTCATTTATTTGCATTCACGTAGAATTATAATCTAATTGTCTTAGGTCTTAACAACTATTGCCGTCTACGGTAGGTAACAAATAAATCATGTCCTGGCTATAGAAAATCCGCTACAATTTATGCAAAAACATCTCACCTTGATATCTCAACCTATATTATTCATGAAACCCTCTATATACCCGTCCAAGGAATGCGTGTACCATAAAAGTATCACGAGTTCGTACGTCTACGTAAGATAGATGTACTTTTTACGCCAGTCGTTCGCAGACGTCTGGGCTCATTACTTTTATGCCTCTTGAAGACTCGAATCAGAATTTTATACGCACATTTTATTATACTAAATGCAACTCACTGTTTCATCTGAGAGTCACTCGTTTTCATACGGAAACTCTGTATTTTCCGGGAAGAAAAGTATCCTATCTTGATATAGGTTGTGTAAGGAAGTGCGCAAAGTTTCATTCAAAATGGTTCACCCAAAGAGTCCTTTCTAAGGGTAGGCAACGCACCGGCAATGCCTTCGGTGTTGCAGATATCCATAGGTGGCGGTGACCATTTACCATCAGGTAGGCTGCCTGCTTGTTTGTGTGTATAAAACTGTTGTTATGATTATGATCTTGAATATTTTGCAACAAGTTAACTGTAGTATTTACTAATGAACCTACCTACAGGCCCACTCATCTCATTAAAAAAACCCGTTGGCGTAAACGCACAACTCGCTTCAGAACTTTTTATCCCGGAAAATTATGAGTTTGCAGTTTCAATCTCGGGACCTCTTTAATTACAAACGAAAATGTTGTTTTGAATACTACAACAAAATATTATGGCCACGAACAACGATCCAACTCTTACATATTCAAACGAAGTCGTCTGCCAATTCGGTCATGAGAGTAAACGCTTTGTCGGCATCAGAACAAAGCAACGAGTATCGAACGTCGAGCGAGACAAACAAGTCTAGCCTTTAACGAGCGCGTGGATCCTGAAACGAGCATCCAGAGAGATTAGTTTAATTGGAGCTTAGCTGGACGCTAATGCACTGATGTCAAGTGTGCCGTGGGGTTGGGGTCACAGGCTGAGGCGATACGAGACGGCGAGGTGCGCGCGACGCGGCCGAGCGGCGGAACGCGGCCGATGGCGGCGACAGTGCTCGCCCGGCCCCTCTTCCGCGCGCATGTCCTGTCGACAGGCCCTTCCATCCTACCTCCACACAAAACGCGGCTCCGTTACATAACAATCCCCACGGGCACCCAAAACCTCATAGTGTTAAGGCTTTATTCTGTGATCGATAACATTTTTGCACGTTTACATTAGTTAGGTTAGCGTTACGTAAGCCGTCCGAAGCTTTGCTTGCCACCGCTTTATTGTGATATTCGGTTGTGATATTATCGTTTAGGCTAGCTTTTGCTCGTAGTGTGGGTTAGGTTTTGTGGTAACGGAGTCCGCGAAGCTCGAGCCGCCGCTATCGGGTTAGTGTGGAGGTCGGGTCCCGTCCTGCACTTGTTGATCCCATCCCGATCCTGAGTCCGAGTCCTGTCCTGGGTGCTGGGCGCGTGCACAGCCGGTTCCGCGAGACTTGTTGAGCGCGGGCTAAGGATGCGCGCGTAGCGCTCCCGAGAGTGGCTCGTCACGGGTTCGCGCGGCTGGTGGCGGCGCGCCACGCCATCTGGCGGCTGCGGCGCTCCGGCTCGCAGCCCGCGCAAGACACCAATGACCACGAACACACCAACCATCTGTACGTCTCTTCTCTCTTCTCTGTCACTGTTTGTCTTGAAAGCTTCTGTCTGCCCTGTTTATTCATGACCCATCATTGCCTCTTTCTTTCATATCTAACCAATATAAATCCATTATCGCTTGACGGGAAAGATGAAGCAATTATCCTAACAATTTACCAATAAATTGGGTTAGATTTGCGCTCTACTCTCTCTCTCATACTACGAATTTCCCGCAATCGGTAACATTCAATTTCACAAATCATATTGCAATCAAAAAGTTAGTAGCTTTTATGAAAAAAGTTCCAAGAAATATCATCAAATAAGAAACAAAGCGGGACGACTAAATAAAGTGGCAAAATAAGCCGAGCTTCTGAGGGGAAGCGTCCAGTCAAATCTATTTTCGGCGGCACCCTTTCACATTAAGTTTGTTTGCCCGCCGTTTGCCAGCTGCTCACCTCTCGCTTTCATTTCTACTTTTCATATTTTCCATTCACGTTGGAGCTGCGACCCGTGCGCTGTTTGCATCGTCGGCCATTATGCGAACGCTTGCAATAAATGTTACCCCACAGTTGTTGTTTTATTTTACTTTGATGTCTGCCACCCTGTATGGAAACGTACGCTTGTAGTTACATGTTGTAGAGTCCCAGGAAATTTATTTTGTATCCGATATAACAACTCACTATATTATGTATTCGGCTTCATGACTGAACTTAAAATGTTATTGAAATCTTTATTTACTAAAAATTTGTTTTATCTGGCAGTAACTTAGAGTATACATAAGGAGTTTGCTTATGTATACTGTAAGGGCGGTAAGTACATTAAGTTGCATTGGCGTAACTTTCACGTGCGAAAATGGAACAAACTATTTATTTGGACATAAAGGTTTCAAATACATTTTATTTTTGAAATAAGACTAAATATAATTATAAATAAATAAATAGAAAATCGATGTTTAGATAGAGCTGTAATACCACATGCACATGTTGCCTGTATCTATATAAATTGACGAACAGGTATCTAATCATGAAATTGCTTATGTGAACAAGCTTTCTATGTTTATTAGGAATTAAGTAACTCATACCTCAAACTAATTTGCAGGCCATTATGATTATACAATTACTTCATAGTAGACTTGTGGCCAACAAACAAAGTATTGTTAGGTACGTACATTACTATTTGAAATTGAATTCAAAACACTTATTTTCAATACAACTCATCGCAATTGGATAATATGATAATAAATTGAAATATATTATTCGAAATAAATTAAATTTGATTAAATTTGACAATGTGGATCCATGATGTAGCTATTTTGTTTTCGCTTAAAGTTATATTTTATTTTAAACCGAATAGGTTTTACTTTATAACAAAGGTTCGCTTTAAATGTATTTTCGCGAATTAAAGATGCGACTGAAAAGATTTTTACTAGTGTATGTACACTGATTCAAAATGATTTACTGTATCTCTCATAATGAAAATAGTAGTACCTACCTATACTGGGTGTAATTGAATTCATTGGCATCCTTTTAATCTAGGTACCTACTCCTGACACCGGTTACGTGTGGATCAAAATTCATGAAATCTAACGCATCGATTTGGTATTGATAATAACTCTGGTATAACTTACTTAATCGACTGCTACTGAAAAAAATTACATTAAAATAATGTATTACTGTTTTTATCTTTACACAAAAGGTAACAAAAATTTTAAAAAGTATCAAAATCATTTGTGGCAACTACGGTAAGCGCCGGCAATCTTCATAATTTTCAATAAAAAAAATTACTTGCACTCTTTTTACTCTTTAATTATCATCAGTAAATTATGTACTATCACGTACTCACTGTATGCTAATGAATTCAATTGCACCAATATATAAACACATCTACAATATTAAACGCCAATATATCAAAAGTTGGCTCAGAGCCTAAACATGCAAAGGTCAAAATGTAATCCGCCCGTTGTCACGAAACTTCTCAGAACTCTAATATAGGCTAATGTGGGCTCGTTAACAATGCCCAAGGTTGTCAATTATTTGCGAATTGGCTACTACATGCACTGAAAAAAAAATCTTAGATCGAAAACCAGTCTTTAAATTTATTTAACTACATGGCTTATTTATACCTAGCTTTATTATACCTATGATACCACAGGTTTATAAGCCATTTCTAAGTGTGCATCACAGCGATCAGAGATTTTTAAAACTCCTATCATTTAGTAACTCCAATAAGAAATTTGTACTTACAACCAATGATTTGGCAATTGATCCCATCCTATAATAGAATTTTATCATCTTAGATATGAGGCCCCATTGAAAAGTTTTATGAAAAACTAGTTAACGTGCCCCGGCTTCGCATGGGTTAATTAGTTTTACGCCTTAACCCTGTTTATGGGTAAGAGGGAAGCGAAAAAGAAAAAGATAGGGGAAAAGGATGAATGGATGGGCTATTGTTGCCTCGTCCATTCATCCTTTTCTCCTATCTTTTTCCCTATTCTTCCCTTCGACAAGAAGAGTATAAATAAAAAAAGAAAAAGAAAAAAACACAAAACAAAACAATCTTGCATAAAATTACATACATGTTTCTTCGTGCAACCCGCACTTGAACGTTTTAGAAAACAATAAGTATCCTAAATGTTATTCTGAAAAATCAGCCATAATAACCATACCTTTCAGCGAAATCCATTCAGTAGTTCCAGCGTGATGCATTTCAAAGGGACAGACAGACAGACAGATAGACAGAAAAAAAAATCAAAAAGTTGTCTCCACTTCTATATCGATAAAGAAGTGTGATGCAATCAAAATTTTCAAAAAATATTCAATGTTCAATGTGCGTGTGTGTGTGTTCTGTAATGGGCGACCGTGACGCTTAACACCAAGCGAACGACTAGCTCGTCACATAAAAAAAATGCACAGATTTAGCCCCATTATTCATAAATAATTACAATTGGTGTGGTGGAGGCAAGGATATAATTAAGTACCTTTTAAATATTATACCAACAAAATAAAGTCTTAACGGCTCTTTAAAGGCCTATTAATACTCCTATCAACTCCTTAATCTATAACAGAACCGTAATAGCCCTAATAAACAGAGAGCTGATGAGTCATTTCACTCCGTCATTATTATATTGTAGTGAGCTTCCTCGGAGAAATATTTGTAGCGAAGCACCGCAGTATTAATATAGTGGGAAAGACAGAGTCGAAGTTTGGTACAAGTGTAAGATGAAGTGGGCGGTGCACGTTCTTGATATTTCCACCAACTTCTAAAAACCTTTCTAAAGTTGTAGGTGCTTCATCTATAGTTTTAAAATTATTCCTGTGCTGAAACCACCGTCCTTATTTTTAGCTGTTTTCTGGGTTGTCTGGCAGAGATCGCTTGAAGCGATAAGACCGCCCATTGTGACAGTTTAAAGTTTGTGTGATTGTCAATATTGTTCCTGTAATGTGGTGTTTCAATAAATAGTTTCATCTATCTATCTAAAAAAGAGGAGGTTTTCGATTGGGATGTATCAATTTTTTCATTTTATGTTTGTTAACTCAGAAAAAAAAACTCGCACAATTTTCATACTCTACCGGGATCAAATGGTATATGTGGCCGAAAATTAAAAAACTACAAAATTGGCTCCCTTTACTTGGATCTACAGCTCGGGTCCATTGCGGATGAAGTCGCAGGGCACCTCCAGTATAGATAACCAGCAGCTCGCCCCGGTTTCGCACGTGTAGTGGTGTAGCCTATGTTACTCAAGGTGAATGTAGCTTTCCAATGGTGAAAGAATTTTTGAATTCGGCTCATTAGTTTTTGAGTTTATTCATTACAAACATACACACAAAAATACAAATCTTTCTTCTTTATAATAGTGGTGTAGATTAACATTTCAGACTGACAAATGGTTACATACTTACCACACTCTATACATACACATTACACACGAAAACACACTTTATTTCGAATTACTCAAAGTACGAATTGCCAACAATACGTCTTGTAAAACTTATTTCATTACTCCATGCTAGCTGTGGCACTGTATGTAGATATATTGTGATATATTAGTCACGCGCTTCGTGGTATATATATTAAGGCCGTATTAATAAAATGGGTCAAGTGAGTGCCGGAATATGTCAAGGGTTCACTACAAAGATGCGGGACAATCATATTTTTAGATCGCTGAAAATGTGATAACCTCATCGTATTGGTTCTTTTTTAAACGGTAAATTGATTTAAGTTGGAACGTTTTACTAGCGCAGCAAATTCAAATTTTCTTGCGTTCTTTTGCCAATAATAGCTTAATTACTGAACGTGATTACATGAAAACTAATTTTGCGAAAATAAATATAATGTATAAACAAATAACGATTAAAAAAATCTCCTAGATATTATTGGTTTAGCGACAAATGGCAATAAACAATTTTCTTCTTAGTTTTTAAGTCTATTGCCATTTTTCGCTAAACCAATGATAAGTAGATGATACTTTTAATTGTAATTTATTGATACATTATATTTATTTGCGCAAAATTAGTTTTCATGTAATCACGTTGAGTAATTAAGCTATTATTGGCAAAAGAACGCAAGAAAATTTGAATTTGCCGCGCTAGTGAAACGTTCCACCTTAATGAATATTTGGAGAGGTTATAGTTACTTTTTTATTTGTTACGTCTATAACTAATATAAATTTAAAAAATCTGCCCGGACAAGTAAAAGTACCTATTAAGCCAGGTTGGATGCAAAGTTTTGCTTTAAAAGCAGTTATTTGAATAATTCTTCACTTCAACTCAAATTAATAAAGATTTTCTGGTTCAGTAAAACCATAAAAACTCATATCTTAATTTAATCTTATCCTTCGAAACAAGCCACCATAATCTTCTATAGGTAGCTAATAAACTGCTGGCGTTTGCAAAGAACAATTCATTTTGCTTGAATTTATTACGGTTTTCAGTACTAAACATGTTGAACCCTAAAATAATTTTAGGAGGCGCAGAAATTGCGAGGGCTGGGGCGTGGGAAAAGGGGCGGGAAAGTGGGAAAAGGAGGTGGGCAAGGGAGGGTAAAAGGGGGGCAATACTTAACCGACTCACGTAGAACTCGAGGCCAGGCTTCCAGACTTCTACTTGCTTCGTCTAGTTTATAAAGAAAACTTATAATAATGTAACGTGAAAAGATGTTTGTACCAAAATATGAATATAGCCGCATCCACTTAGATCCACAGCTTGGCTCCATATTTTATGTGGATCCGTGGAAACTTTATTTCTTCTTAAATTCACATTGAAGGGATTCAATGATAAACAGAAGTTAGCTTGAAAAATAAAGGCACTTTGCCCGTAAAAAAAATTTATAAACATATATTTTATACACTTCGACCCACAAACGAAGGGATTCAAAAATAATTAATATATTAATGTGAAAGTTTGAGTATAGAGAACTCTTTATTGTACACCAATAAATAATAACCGGCCAAGTGCGAGTTAGACTCGCGCACGAAGGGTTCCGTACCGTTATCTATCCGTGCCGTCTAATGTTGAGTAGCAGTACTACTTAAAGCAGCGCCATCTATACTCATCTGGTAAACCAGCAAACAAATCACGTTTGTTGTATGGGAGCCCCATTAAATAATTATTTTATTCTGTTTTTTAGTATTTTTTGTTATAGCGGCAACAGAAATATATCATCTGTGAAAATTTCCACCGTCTAACTATCACGGTTCGTGAGATACAGCCTGGTGACAGACGGACAGACAGACAGACAGACAGACAGACAGCGGAGCTTTAGTAATAGGGTCCGTTTTAAAACTACAAACATTTCTTATACTTAGCTAACTCATAGTAATACAATAGGCGGTCTTATCGCTTAGAATGATCTCTTTCGGACAACTTTTGGATGGAAGGGAAATCTGTATAAATGTAAAAGTACAACCCTATATGAAAAGTAATAATATTCTAATACCATGGTATCACTAAGACCCAAAGACGCAACGTAGGCCGTCCCCCACTAGGTGGACTGACGAACTGTCAAAACCGCGGGGAGGCGATGGATGCAAGATGCAAGCAACCGCTCAAAGTGGCGCTCGTGGAGGAGGCCTTTGTTGAGTGGACGTCTTCAGGCTGTTGATGATGATAATAGGTTGATAATAGGTATTACTTTTACAAAAATATTTGTATTTGTGTATATGTGTACTTGACCGTGTGGTCCCTGTGAGCGAATAGGACCACCCCATCTCTTCCCGTGAGTGCCGTAAGAGCCGGCTAAGGGAATACAGGGATTCCCTAATGGGCAGCATTTTCCTCACCCTCAGTCTTCATTATAATCTACTGCGATCACCAAGCTACCTGCCAAGCATGGTAATTATGGCAAATCCCCCCTATGACAGGCGTCCAAAGAGGCGTTTTTAGGGGGAAGCCTATGTTCAGTAGTGAACATTTTCAAAACCAGAACAAAACTAGCAGATTCTTTTCTAGTAAATGTAAAAGATTATATCTCTTTCTAGACTTACTGAGATATCCTCCTTTATATTCGCAATAAATGAAAAACTACGAAGCGAGTTCCACTTAGAAGGAAATTGAAATGCTACGGGGACGTTGTAGCGCGTAGGCGGCTCACGTAGCTAGCGCCTACGAAGTGCCGTAGCTGTCTACGGAACCGTTGTAGGTATTAATTTTGTACAGCTTTTCGACTGTGCTTTTTATTTAGGTCTTACTAGCTGCGTCCCGCGGTCTTACCCGCAGATAAAAGGTATTCTATATATTAATCTAGTGTAAAAGCTAACTCCACTCAAAATTTTATTCAATTCTGTCCAGCCGTTGCGGCGTGAACGAACGAACAAACTTACAGACAAACTTTCGCATTTATAATATTAGTGTGATTTGATCAAAGATTAAAGCCCGTTGATAGCTCGTAAACATAATTTCTCGTACAAATGACTCACCTGCGCGGGCAGGTAACAAAACGAGACAAAGCTATACGAAATTACAAAGAACAGAGCAGGACGAAACAAAAGACATCAACGGGTTCCCTTGATTTATTAGAAATTTGTGGTTGAAATACACTACTAATTTTCGTATGAGCGGAAGTTGTATCATTGGTGAACTGGATTTATAGTCAATAGATGTGATAGTGTGATTTATAAAATATTAAAAAGACTGAAACCTTCGAAATAAAAGCGTATTTCGGGTAATTTTAGGCACGTAGCTATTCATGTCTACCCTCTTGACTTGATACAGCATAGTACTGTCAAAATTATCGATATTCCTATACTTATCTACACCTCTACACCACTATTATAAAGAGAATAGATTTGTATTTTTGTGTGTATGTTTGTAATGAATAAACTTAAAAACTACTGTGCCGATTTCAAAAATTCTTTCGCCACTGGTAAGCTACATTCATCCTGAGTAACATAGGCTACACCACTACACGTGCGAAGCCGGGGCGAGCCGCTAGTACTGAATACTTAGAACTATTCAATATTTATAGGGGTATTCTCTTTGTATATTACCCCCGAAATGAGGAATGTTCTTAAGAGCTTTTCAATATTTTAAGAGTGCCTTTCTTTTATGATGTATAGCTAAGAGAAGAAGATTAAGATAAGATAAAGATAAGATAAGATTTCCCTCTAAATGTTCGTGTAATATGGTGTTTTCAATAAAGAGTTTATCTATCTATCTAGCTAAGAAAGTGTTGTTGAAATTTCAATCCCTATGAATAAAAAGGGGCAAAAAACGCAAGTGAAACCACGAGCTGCCTCTAGCTATAATATACAGTATTATTATGTAGTATTCCAATTATCTACCTTGGTAATAATCAAACAATCTAAAGCTACAATCAGACAGCTAAATACAGTCAAGGTTTCAGAAATCGAGCCGTTTTACAATAATTATGTAGTTACATTGGTGTTAAAATAATCCAGATAGCTCAAAATTTTGCACATTTATATAATTTTTTTGTTATTGGATTGGATATCATTGATTTCTAAAGATAAATAATATTTTCAAGGCGGGGTATGAATAAATATATTTTTTTTACTTTATACATTGCTTTCCGAGACCTAACCAAATAATAAAGTTGGCAACTCTGGCGAGGCGTTTCACCTGTGACAATAGCTCAATAAATCTGGCCATTGTAGACAATGATAAAGTTCATTTTCTACAATACTATCCGAGTTTGAATTGGTATATTATCCCGAAAGAGAGTAAATCTACTCCCCAAGGTAGGCTATGTTTCTTCTACGACTTTTCTAAATTAATAGTTTTTCATTGAAGAAATGCCATGTAAAGTTTACGTTCGAAGATAGCCCTAGCGCAGCTGGCTGGTCAAACTTTGTCTTTGATCGAATGCATTTAAATGAGTGTGTAACGACCTGTGCTTAGAAATGAATTTATAGTATCTTGTTAACTCTCGTAGCGATTGCACGTGCAATTTTGTGAGTGAATTTATGTTTTAGTATGGAGGTTTGGAAACACGCAGTTTCAAGTAAGACTCTTACAACTTAAAGGCTATCATGGTACCAGTCCCATCCCTTTTGGGATAACATACCAATTCAAACTTACCTTGTGGTCACTAGGTGGTAGGACTTTTCTGCAAAGTTCGTCTAGGTAGGTACCACCGCTTTGCCAGTTATTCTGCTGCCAAGCAGTAGTGTGCAAGCACTACTGTGTTCCGGTTTGAAGGGCACTGTAGCTAGTGAAATTACTGGACAAATGAGATATTACGAACTGATCTCACAGTCTAGAAAACTTTTTTAGACTGTGTGATGTCTCAGGACGACATGCGCAGTGCGCAGTGTCACGCGAAACTTTAATTTAGAGTTCCGAGTGACACTGCAATCTGTTATGGGCGGCCGTGTCGCTTAATACCAGGCGAACGTCTAGTTCGTCACGTCATTCGATAACATAAAAAAAAGACAGATTGTTTCGAAAAAGGGAAAATAAAAAAATAATTCTTAAAAAAATTAAAAAGTATTTGGTGTTAAGTAAAAGCTTTACAATATATGTACCCTACATGCAGAGCAATAATCGGTAATGAGATTCTCTTCTGAGTCACGAACTGAGTCGACATTAGAGTGCCTCAACTTGGGCGACCGACTATACTTCTGGTTCGTTTTGTAATTCCATGTCCCAATATTAGTTCAGCGATTACGCGACGACATGAAAGTGAAAACTAAACAACTTACTATGATTGGATCGCTTCGCTTTGTTAGAACGTTCTATGGTTCGATAACGCTAGTTTTCATTTTATATTCAATCGCGCTCATCATCAAAAATTAAATCAACAAAGGCGGCAAAACTGTATTTAAATAATAACGCTAAAGCTTAAAGCTTAACTTAAAACCTTGTCTAAATAATCTAACTTTAAAAATACGGTACTTTTCAAAATCAAGGTTTACAGCCTCTGTGGTGTGGTGGTTGAGTAGGTCGGCTCATAGCCCGGAGGCGGCGGGTTTGATTCCAGCAACAGGACAAGTGTTTGTGCACGTCAAAAAAAGCGCAAATACTTGTTCTGTGTCTGGGTGTTGTGGGACCATGGTCCTCGTAGTTCTTGGGTCCCTAGATACCGGGAATCCTAGTTAGGGTCCAGAATCTATGTATGTGATCGTTGGGCGTTATTATTATTACAGAAAAAGGAGGTCTTGTTAAAGTCGTCAGCTCAATTCAAAATAATTATGAATATTGTCAAAGAAGATTTTCTATAATCACCACGCTTGGCAGGCGTCTTGGTGATCGCAGAATGCTGCTGCCCATTCCCTCGATATTCCCTTAGCCAGCTGTTACGGCACCCACGAGAAGATAAGCAGCAGTAGACGTCTTCAGGCTGTTGAAGATGATGATGATGATGATGATGAATCTTTCTGCAACAAAACCCATTTTTTGTACAACACACGTGTGTACTGTGCGTCCATCTTGGCGACCGGTTGTACACAGAGTGAGTGAAACGCAGCTTGCTCGTGTACATTTTATTGGCGACGTCGCCAGTGTGTCAGGTGTCCAGCCTCCACAAAGTGACCCGTTGAGGGCGGCTACGCTTCCAAATTGGCGACGTTGCCAAACCTTTGCCAAGTACTGCCATACATTTAAATACGAATTATTTAGATACGTAGCCGACGACGTCGCCATGGCATCTCGGTGAGTAAGGGCTCTTATTTGGCTAATGACGGATCGTTTTAAAAAACCCCTTAATAATTAAACATAATTATGATTATGATTTCGTGATTAAACAATAAGTATGATTGTTACTCTAATTGATGTGAAAGCACACGTGATTTTCTAAGGTTCAACGTTCTGCCATTAATATTTGATACGGTATCAGTAGCATTGCGTGACGACGATAAATCGATACTAATTATCCGTATATTATAAAGTCATTCAACTTTATTAGATCTTATGTTCAACATAGCCTGTTCTAGAATAGGGAATTTGTTCAAGTGTTGTTTGTTTATTTTTTTAATTTTAATAGAAAGAAAGCGACAACACACAATATTACACTGCACATACAAAAATTTTTCAGAACAAAGGACATACATTACATATACTCAAGTACCAATTCTAGTTCCCGGCTCAGTAAGCTCTAAAATGAAACTGAAGAGATCTAGTTGGCTAAATGGCCTTATAAGACGCTGAAAATAAATTTCGAATCCATGTATGACTAATGTATAAGAGGATAGGGTTTGAAATCGTATTAGGATACAGATTTCCGTTATCACTAAAACATAAATATAGTTTATAGATATATTTCTATTTATTCAAAGGTGTCTGGAAGAGACCGCTTTAAGCGATAAGACCGTCCATTGTACTACCTATTGTAAAAAAAATGTTTGTTCTTTAGGTACTTACTTGTGTATTATCTTTTGTTGTGTATTTTTGGTGTACAATAAAGTATCCTTCTATTCTTCTATTCTATTCTATTCTGTAAAAGAACCATCTTGATCGTGAGAAAAATTGCTTAAGGCAAGGCTTATCTAAAATTATACACATTTATTTTTTTCCCCACATGGGGACGGAATGTAGGGACAGACAGGAATAACCCCAAAAAACTACTGACGATCTACCTATGAAATTTTTTATTTCAAATCAAATCAAATTATATTATTAATTATAATTTATTGACATAAAAGGGTTTATAAATCTTAATGAGTCCAAAGACTCCGGAACTAGTGATTATTTTGAATTTAATCTTAATTCAACTGTATCGTTAGGCTTTTGAACCCGAGGCACGTGGGACGAAATGTCTAACGCAAAATTTAAAATAATTTACTGAAGCTGTCTATGGCCTATTAAAAAATTCTAATCTACAGGTCAATTGATTCCGCGAACAGATGGCAGCGAATCTGCCTGACCTTCACTGCCACCCCTCAAGGGAATAAAGCCAAGTTATGTACGCACAATACATGATGTAGGCAGTAAGTACTCTCACTCTATTTGTTGAATTTCTACAATCTACAGCCCTTTGACTATTTTAAATAGTCACTCTTAAGCAGGTAGCTAACCAATGAGTTTTGTATGTAGCATGTAAAATTTTATCAAAAATACTTAATTACATACTGTAATTAAAAAATGCGATCATTTTTCAGTTTTAATGAATAAAAAAATTTAACGCGTAGCGTTCAATTACATTTGGCAATAAATCAGTTTGTAAAATAGTCCAAAAATTTTTGAAATTACAAATGTATAATTAAATAAAAAATCAGTTGTTTATTTAGAATAATTCGTCGTCAATGCTGTAGGTATTTTTCTATACTTAACTACAAAGTCAATTCAGAAAAAAATCATAAATGCTACTCAAAAAAATTATTAATAACTCCTTCCTTCCACTAAGGTTAATAAATATGCGTGGACATTTCACACAGTGCCATCTAGCCCCAAACTAAGCATGAAATGAAAATGAAATGAAATGAAATGAAATGTAGCATAGCTTGTACTATGGTAACTCGATAACTGATATCATTCTTAGATACTTTTTGTTTGTAAATACATACATAGAATACAATATAACACTCAGACACAGAACAAACACCTATGTTCACCACACAAATGTTTGTCCTGGGTGGGAATCGAAGCCTATAGTTCAGAAAGCAGTAGTTACCAACTGAGCTATCAGGCCAGTCAATCAAGTACTACTTCTTTTATCTTGACTATAAGTAAATAAGAATTTTATAATACTGCCCTAAATTTTTACTTATTTCATTTGTGTAAAGTTTAGTTACTGCGACGGTGATGTACGTATATGCTTACGTAAAGGCGCCGTCAGACGTTCCGCCGCCGCCGTGTGATCGCCTACGATATTGACCCGTCTATATTTAGCCTACGTTTCTGCGAATACGGCATCGGGACCGGCGATATCGTGAATTTCGTACACGTTTAGGGCTGTCATATAGTTACTTAGTTAAGAAAAATTGAACGCGTGTCTCAGGAAATACAAATTATTTTATGTCTATTCTAGACAAAAATGTACAAAGCGTCAAATTTAATTAAAATCTGTAAAATTTCACGGTCTTCCTTTTATTTAAGAACCCTTTCGACTGTTATCTTAAAATAAGTACATGTGCTTTTTTTACAATTAGCGGGTTTGATTCCCGGTTCAGATAAGCGATTTGAAAAAAAAAACTTTGAAATAAGTTCAACTAATTTTTAAAATTAAAATGAAGTCAACTCTTCTTTCAGTAAAATTTCCTGCCTACAATATTTAAAGTATGTACTTTTTCTCCGAACGAAGGTTTTCAATTAATGTGTGTTGCCAGTGATGACTTATGGAACTGAGACATGGTCTCTTACTGTTGGCCTCATTATTAAGCTCAAAATCGCGCAACGAGCTATGGAGAGAGCTAATGCTCGATGTTTCTCTGTGAGATACGCTCCGGAACGAGGAGATCCGCAGAAGAACTAAAGTGACCGATATAGCTCTTAGATTTAGCAAGTTGAAATGGCAATGGGCAGGCAACCCCGCTCGTAAAACTGACAAACGATGGAGAAGAAGCTCAGTGGGCCGACGATCTGGTGAGCGGCGGGGAGCCGATAATGCAGGAGGAGAACAGCCACTCAAAGTGGCGCTCTCTAGGGGAAGGGCTATGTTCAGCAGTGGACGTCTTCAGGCTGTTGATGATGATGATGACGACTTTCTCTCTGTGTGGGATAGTCGTGAGACGCTCTGCCTCCTTCATGCATAAGCTCTTGACAAGCTAATCTGCTGCATAAAAAATTGTCTCTCGTAACAGTTTCTGTACAGAAGAAATTGTTAGCGCCATGGACGATTCTAAAAAAACTTGAAATAAAGTAGTTTCCACATTCATGATAATTATTAACTGTATCAGTTACAACAATACTAGTACTATTATTTATTTTGTCAATAAAAAAAAACAATTCATGACTATTATAGTGTGTTATTATAGTAGTCTTTTTTATTATATACCCGAAATTTCCCTACTTTTACCAATACGTCGATGTTTGCCAAAATCAACTTCAAATTTTAATTATTAATCTTTTCACATACTGGGTGTAATTGAATTGATTAGCATTCTTTGAACCTATTACCTAACACCGGACCCCGGTCAAGTGTGAGTCAGATTTTTTAAAATCAAACGCTTCGCTTTGTTATCTACACCACTATTATAAAGAGAAAAGATTTGTATTTTTGTATGTTTGTAATGAATAAACTCAAAAACTACTGTGCCGATTTCAAAAATTCTTTCACCATTGGAAAGCTACATTCGCTTTGAATAACATAGGCTACACCACTACACGTGCGAAGTCGGGGCGAGCCGCTAGATTATAATAACTCCTCATGGGATTACTTACTTAATCAACTGCTACAGTACAAAATTAGTTTATAATAATTGTATAGGTAAGTACTGATTTTAATTATTACATACTTACAAGGTATAAAAATATTTTCATGTGCAGAGTGCAATTGAAAATATTTTTTTCCTTTAAGAACCATCAATATATGACGTACTATCATGTACTCAATTATGCTAAGGAATTCAATTGCATCCTGTATAAACAGCAGGGCAAGCATTATGTTTAGTCTAAATACGTTATGCCTTCCAAATTCAGTCTCATTCGCATTGGCTCACAGTTCAACATTGTTCCGAGACGCAGTTGTGGGCCATTACGTGGGCCGGAGGGCCGTAATTGGAAGCATTGTTGGCCCGTAGCTTTATGATACGTTTTATGCGAATCCTTCTCGTTCGGTTGAAATACGACGCTCATAATGGTCGAGTATCTTTCAATGAGTTCCATGATTATGGGGCTTCCTGGGTGTTTAAAGGTTTAGGATTAGCACGTATAGCCGTAAATAACTCTTTAGTGCTTTTCCGTTCTTTAATTTTACTAGGTACCACCGCTTTGCTTCTGCCGCAAATGCCCTTCAAACCGGAACACAGTAGTGCAAGCACTATTGTGTTCCGGTTTGAAGGGCATTGTGGCTAGTGAAACTACTGGGCAAATGAGACTTTTTGATCTGATCACAGTCTAGTAATCTAATTACTAGACTGTGTGAAGTCTCAGAATGACGTGCGCAGTGCAGTGTCACGCAAAACTATATTAAGTTCCAAGTGATACTGCAATCTGTTATGGGCAGCCGTGACGCTTAACATCAGGCGAACGGCTAGTTCGTCAGGTCATTCATTTACATAAAAAAAATTTTTGCTTACAACGTAAACTTTAACATACAAAGCATGCATAGTATAGGTACGTTATAATCAAAAAAATTAATGAAGTATTCACAAATGAAATAAAAACTAATTAATAATGTAAGAAAGTATCAACCGGTCTTTACTACATTCTGCGTTAAGCTTATAAACATTTTTTCTAATGCCCGTACTTATATAACTTATAAGGTACGTTTAAAATAATGTATCACTAGTGGCGCCACATTTTTCAGAACTTTCAGGCACTAATTTTCACGTTTGTGTTATGTTTGGTAGTTCTGACTAGCCTACTAGATGGCGCTACACTCTATACTTATGTAGTTCCGCTACTCACCGCTAGATAGCGAACATACGATGAGAATTATATTAATTTATTAGTTTCATTATTGTGATTATTATTACAGATTATATTATTTTAGTATTGTTTTTTTTTTTTTTTTTATGTTATTTAATTTTATTTCTTAAGTATACCATTTATTGTTAAATATAATTAAATATTAAAAATACAATTAAATCGTCAAAATAAAATACAATTAAATAGTCAAAATTAAATTACAATTAAAACAATGTCACATTATTACTATTCAAATAACCCGCCCCTCACTGTCCGCGGTGCAAAGGTGCCCATTATACTGGCAGCGTTACCACGCTGGATGGCGATGGCCAACCAGCCAAGTATTGTTTTAATTTTATTCTTTTCGCAAATTAATTTAAATATTAAATGTGGCAAATTTCTAAAATAACTCTTACATCCTATAATTAATATTTATATTAATTAGGACGAACATTAAAATTTATATGTTATTTTTGTTATCTTTAGACGATACGACAAGTAAAATAATTGCAAGTATCTACAGGTTTAGGTATATAAGAGTACACGTAGGTACCTTTGAAGAAAACGTGCAACCAAGATGTAACAAAATTTGTTGGGACATGAATAACTTTTTGGGTATTATGACTATTTCGCTGACTATTTTGGCCGAAGTCGACACTGTCATCACAATATTTTTTTGAAATAGGCTATAATATAGGTGAAACGATTAACTACAATTTAAAAGATAAGGTGCTATCCTAAGTAAATACTGTTGATTAATAATAATAATATTAATTTATTTGGCCAAAGAAAACAATACAAAAGTAAAAATAGGTACATCGAAGGTTGTGTTGTGTTAAAGGATATAATAAGAAGGAACTCTGAATCCCACACTAGGGCGACCTGTGTCGTGGGATTTAGTGTCTTCCGATTTCGACGGTTTATAGTAAAAATATACAAGTAGACATTAACAAAAATAATAAAAAAGAAATGAAATAGGAAACTAAAATAAGTAAATATTTTGAAACGAAGTTACATTAACGTAAAAATTAAACAAACAAAAGAAGGCAAACATCTCAGTTTTACGTGTAGTGGTACAGTGGTGAGTGTTGTGTGTGTACGGAACGAGAGGTATGGTATGTGTTACAATTACCAGCTCCAGCCATCATTATTAATATACGAGTGTAGTATTCCTAGATAGTCTGTATCAAGTTGGTACTCTCTTACTCTATGGTTTTAATATGTCAATGATATGTAGTCTGTGGGTTATTGAATTCATTAATATTATTGAATGACGAATTATGTTTTGTTATGCCGATGGAATAATAATATTGTAATGAGAGAGTAAACAACATTATGAGGAATCTACGTGTTTTTATCATCTCATCTTCATCATCAAGATCCCCAACAGGACAATACTTCAGAAGTGGGATGTTGGACCGAAAGACGCCGCCGCCGCGTCGTGGCCATAATATGCATGGACAAGGAGAGGAAACAGGCCTGCACAGGTCAACGAAGGTGAAAAGTGTATGAATGAAGAAATTACGGAAAATATCCAAGATTTTTCTTTCTGCGGCATGAAAAACGGCAATCCTCCAACAGACGAATAATTATGGTGACCGACTCGAAAAAGCAACCGACGCCCAAAACAACATCAACAAACAACACAGACCAGGTACAAGTTTCTTTGCTTTTAGAAATTCATGTCATCTAGGTACATTTAGGTCACTGCTATTTAGTGATCGGGATAATATCCAAACCGTAAATGATTTGCAGTTTACCTACCTTCATCAAACTTATTGGGTTACAGTTATGGCTGTAAGTGGTACATTAGTAAACTTTAACTGTCTCTGCAGAATTAAAAGGTTATGTAGGTGCTTGCAAAATATATGTGTACCTACACTACAAACACACATCATTTTCAACAACTTTAATTATCTGTAACTACTAGTTGAATGCTATCATCATAATACTTACTGGGTTGAGTAAATATCTATAAAAATGGACAGTATTGATAAATGCCACAGGGTGCCAGTGTTTACTAATTTACGCAAGTAGGTATAGTGCATTGGTACTTAATGACTAGAAAAAAATGGATTCAAATTGGCAGGCAGTCCTACCTATTTCTAGTGCACACCAGACCATCTCTTGACAAAGAAAAGATACAATATATAGCATACTTATAAGTTTCATTATGTAAAGGTCATTATTTCAATATGCAATATGATGCAGAAAGTACCTATGATGGTGGCAATTAATTTTAATTGCAGTAGACGAAGTTAATACCTTCATCAGCATAAAGAACATAAGTTACCTAGCAACCTAATTTGTTAGACTATAATTATACTGTGTGATTAATACTACCTAATGTACAAATACAATACAAAAATACTTTATTAGAAAGAAAGAATGGTAAAATTGTGGTAAAACGGTAACAATATGGTATTCTATATAATGCCTTAGCCAAAATACTGCCAAGTCAACTACAACCTAAAAATTTAGGAATGACAAAGGAACATTGTAAACATACAATAAAATTAAGATAAAAGTACAATACAAACTCTTTATTATATACCACAAAATTTATTAATATTACATAACAACTAATACTAGATATTACAATGGGCGGCCTTATCACTAAGAGCAATCTCTTCCAGACAACTTTTGGATAAAGTAATAAAAAAAGAAAAATTTTCAACATCGCTAACTGCCAAACTTAGGCATGCGACTACATGCAAATATCCAAGCTTACGCACCGCGAGAAAATACTATTAGTCTTCAAACCAAGAGTGAACAGGTACCTTTTAAACAACCGTGGTAAAACATCCTGAACCGCATCATCACTTACCTTCAGGTGAGATAGCGGTCAACCGCAAGTCTATCAAACAAAAATAAAACTGTGTGACTTTGTGATATATAGAACTGTGTGAACTATATAAAACTGTGTGACTGTGTGATATATAGAACTGTGTGATCTATATAAAACTGTGTGACTGTGTGATATATAGAACTGTGTGATCTATATAAAACTGTGTGACTGTGTGATATATAGAACTGTGTGATCTATATAAAACTGTGTGACTGTGTGATATATAGAACTGTGTGATCTATATAAAACTGTGTGACTTCGTGATATATAGAACTGAGTGATCTATATAAAACTGTGTGACTGTGTGATATATAGAACTGTGTGATCTATATAAAACTGTGTGACTGTGTGATATATAGAACTGTGTGATCTATATAAAACTGTGTGACTTCGTGATATATAGAACTGTGTGATCTATATAAAACTGTGTGACTTCGTGATATATAGAACTGAGTGATCTATATAAAACTGTGTGACTGTGTGGCACACTATGCAATAAGCCATGAACGGCACTATGAAAAAAAAAATCAAAGCTGTGTGACCAATATTGACACGGTGGTGTATCAACACCATACAAGAATACCCTGTCTGTGTGACACACTCTAGATACAAAAAGGTAAACTTGGCTTAAAAAAATGTGAAGCTAACTAGATCCATGTAAGTTCTGTTTGACCTACACTACTTAAAAGATCTGAGTGTATGGTGTGATCTACAATACTCACTAAAATCTCTGTGATCTATATTCTATATGGCATTCATGGCCAATAATATGTGTGATATCTAATATCTCAAGCAAAGATCAGTGTGGTTTATGTTGCCAACAATATCTGTCTGATCCATATTACCACCTACGTCTGTGTGATGTATTTATTCGACAATACCAACAAGACCTATGTGATAACCCTCTACTGAAACCTAGCTCAAATAAGCTTCTTGGCAAACACAATAAAAATTGTATGGTCTTAATTATCACTTATATTAAAAAAAAAAAAAAGGAAACCCCCGTGAATAATTTCAAGAAAAACTCGACAACTGGTTACAACTGAATAACCTATCTCTGTTACAAAGATAAACATTAGAAGTGGACCCAACACTGGTTAAAGACACACCAGCAGTCATCCTGCTCATCTATCAACCAGTAATAATTCATATCTGATTAGAGCGAGCAGAAACTTTAACAAGCTATGCAGTGAGTGTAAATCATTAGACCTGTATAATACGAGCGTGGGCTCGGCGAGGCGACTGCTGTGCAGAGACTTTTTTGTCGATTAAGTCACATAATACTACTCATGTTTATTATTGAATGTAACTATCTATTTATGTATACATATTATGTTGACATTTTACCCATTATGCGTAGTTTTACTTACTCTCAATTTTTTTTTTTGTTTAGAGTTTCCGATCTTTGTCAAAGTATTTTTTATTTTGTACTTTTTCTAAATTAACATCAGGTGTTCATCACTGTATGCTCAAGCACTATTGCTATTATATTGCTAGACGTGAGGACCTGTAATTGGTTTCCTAGTGCTTACTTTAAATTTCTATTATGTAAGAAAAGCTGTTGGTCTTCCTAACAATAAATAAATAAATAAAATAAATAAATAAATAATAATAATATAACAATTTTGCTTTTAGGAATGTTCTTTTGCTTCCAGAAATATTTATAATAGCAGTTAGAACTTAAATAAAATAGAAAGATAGCTACGTTTTATTTGAGTACCTTATAAATACTTCAAACAATCATTATGCTATTAATTATTTGGTCAATATAGTCATAACGAGATTTCGCCTTAAGCGATCTAGTCAGACCTGCTGTCTAGTCATATTGAGATGTAGTCCTAAAGCTCCTAACCCATCCACATTTAAGGATACACTCAACAGTGAAGGTAGTAGGTATCATACATATAGGTAAATAAGTACCTGGCCAGGCCACTTGGCTAGGTATGTTATTGAGAAAGTTAAATTGTAATAAAGTTACTTGTAAAAAAAAAAAAATCACAAATAGGATTTGAACCCGCATCCATCAATGCAGAGTACGCTAAGCAGGTGGTACAGCTATAAAAATCATAAATATTATATTAATATATTTTTTCTATCTGACTCTCAAGATATAGTTACCTAGGTACTCAATGGTATATTAAGTAGTAAAAAAAAAATAATAATAATAACATTGGTATGCATATGCACTGCTACATACTCTGACTTTGTTTACAACGGCATGATGGAAATAGTAAATCCTCACCTAGGTGATTTTAACAAATACTAAAAATAATATAATATGATTAAAAAAATAATATTATCTTATCAAAGTTCAAGATTTTCAATGGACTAAACCTTCTCTGACATATCAGGAATCTCTAATATGTATTATGTGCTGATAATACATCTGTAAAACCTATAAGTACACAGAGGATAATTCAGAGAAAATATTTTTTGATTGAGTAACACTAAAGTAAAAAAGTAATACTCCCCACATAAAAATGTCATTTTAAGAATGCTAGTAATAATTACTTCTAAAAAAAAATCTATTAATTATGACTATAGATACAATTACCTATGACTAATGCTGATAATATACAGTAACCTACATACCCTGTGCCTTAGCATACATACCTATACCTACTTCATTAAAAATCAAAATTTAAGTAATAGGACATAGAAATAGTGTTATTCCTCTATGCAGTAGGGTAAAATAGAGACAAAAAAATCTGTTAGTAGGTATTTACCCAACATTTGGATCAGTGCAAATTCGTAAAGAATTGATTATACCTCTAATATGATAATATGACCTCCAAGAAATTAATTTAAAAAAAATACTTTTCACCATCATGATAATGTTGTAGCCAATAGACCATTTTTAGCAAATGTGACCAAATACTAAATTGAACTAAGATATTATAAGTAAATGGTTATAAAATACACAAAAGGTTAAAGATACTCAAATATTGAAAACCTGTTATCATACTACTAGGTACCTACATAAACTACTACATGCACATGAGAAAAAAAAATAAGGGAAAGCTATCTTATGCTGATCAGATAAGTGATGGGTTTGATAAATTAATAAACTTTAACACAAATAACTAAATACTTGTGCTGTAAATATGTTTTATTATGAAATTATGTGATATTTATATTATTACTAAATAATAGTCTCAAAATAAACAATCACCATTTATAAAGATTTGCATAAAGTAAAACAACCCAATTGTTTAGTATTTCAACCATACTTAATTATCTGTCTCTCTCTAGCAACATATTGTTTTCTCTCTTCCGTTTAAGTCTACAAGCTGACATGTTGCTCATTCTAAATAACTAAAATAAATTATAGATCTGTTGCGTTTGTGTAATATGTGCCGAAATAAAGAACCAGTGAAGTGATAAACAATACCTTACATTTAAATAAGGATACCTGTAGGTATAATCCTTAACACCATTGCTTTTGGTTGAATATGTACCTACTCTTAAACGAAATCAAACTTATATTTTACATACAAGATTTGTATGACTTCGCATTTTACCAACTTTATGGATTTAGCTAAACAGGTATACTACCTAATATCTAAATTTATGTGCGGTGAACAAAAAAAGAAACGGTGCACAGTCTAGACCCACAAACTATGTTAATTAGCATCATGAAAAGATCATTGAGAAAATTAAACACATTCTAACTTGCTATAATACAATAAGTACTATGCTATGGTACAATAAGAGCTATGTTCTGAAGAACTAGATTCAACCAAAACTATGGCTTGATTGGCAATGTTACGGCAATGAACGGCATCTAATTTATACTAGACAAGTTTATGATGTAGTAGAGAACTATCAATGTTTACCAGCAGCATTAACCCCAGTGCACTGCTGTGGGTGGCCCTCTTAAGGGTATAATTGAGTAGTATTTATATAATTATGTATATGTAGTATATGGCTTGTCATAGTTTAATATATACTACAAATGGGTGGCCTTCGTTTTCAACTCAGTTTCCTCCACCCGCAAGTAAAAAGTAACTGGTATTACTGTTTCTGACCGATTAGTTTTAGAATATGTAACCATGCAACCCGAATGACACAAGTGCATCAGAAATAGTAGTTTCAATGGATGATCTACCGTGTTGCCCTTATATGTTTCAGATGGTCCAGACAACTGACAACTTTTACAAATCGCTGTGGGACACTGCTAATCCAGGATGGCCGAGTGTTACAATTACCAGCTCCAGCCATCATTATTAATATACGAGTGTAGTATTCCTAGATAGTCTGTATCAAGTTGGTACTCTCTTACTCTATGGTTTTAATATGTCAATGATATGTAGTCTGTGGGTTATTGAATTCATTAATATTATTGAATGACGAATTATGTTTTGTTATGCCGATGGAATAATAATATTGTAATGAGAGAGTAAACAACATTATGAGGAATCTACGTGTTTTTATCATCTCATCTTCATCATCAAGATCCCCAACAGGACAATATATGGCATGATTTGGATGTGGAAGATAATGTATATTATTAGGTAGTTAGGTAGTTTGTATATAAAAAAAATTATGGAAAGCTTGCTAATTTTGTTTTGTGCGTATGGGTGTGTGCATACGTGTGGATGCAATAAATTACTTTAAGTAAACTGGTATAGCGAAAGATAACACACGTGCATATACTTTACTGACTTGGCTCACCCTCATTACTAAATACACAGCTTTCTACTTAGAACAATAGACGCATTTCGAACTAAACAAACCCACTCCAACTTTTCTGCACTTGGCTGCATTTTCCGAATGGGAGCGATGACGTCATAACTTTTATGTTTGCTAGCTCACTATAGTTGGATACCCATTGTATGCACCAAATATCCACGAATTTTATGAAATTACTATACCTAGATGTACCATGTGGTTTTAATTTTTATGTGATATTTCAGGCGTTTTTCAGCGTCTGTTGTGTGACTTTTCATTTCTCGTTAAATTCAGGTGAAACATATTTGGATGAAATAGTGCGAAAGGTTTTTTTTTTCACAAAGAACTATACAAGTATACATCCAACCGGACAGACTTTGTCCTGCTCCGAATTTCTCATTTTAAATACCCATAGAAAAAAGGACGTTTATACCCATGAGTCCGGTCGACCGATGACAGAATGCGAATGAGAGAATTAACCAATGTCATTCCAAAAGCTGTAAGCACAATAGGGACTAACGTTGCACTTTATCCTGAAAGATTAAAGTCTCCCGCGTGAAAACGGGATTCATGTCAGCAGAGTCCTAAAATGAATCGCTACAATACATGTAGGAATGGCTGTACAGTATAAATTGCAATTTATACTGTATAGCCACTCACTTTAGGTCTTCAATTGAATTGCGCTATAAGAGGTGATAGTTAGGTCCCAGTGCGGGTAGCAATGAGCTGTGGAAATCGACATTATCTTTTCCTTCGAGAAAGCATTTGACTAATGAACGATCACGCGCGACACGTCATAAACTTTTTGTTGAATTTTCATTTGTTTTATATATTCTTTTTCGAATTATGCATTGTCTCCTCTCCCTCTGGGTCTAGGCTGAAAACCAGTGCTGGATGTCGTCACCAACTAGCATGTGCTGAGCCGACGCCCATTCTATACTTGTTTTGTGTTGCTCTTTATTCGTAGTTCATATTATGTAATAACAATATAACATGTTTTGTACATTCGTTTTATGCAAGTATTGAATAAATGTCTTTCTATTATGTTCTGTTCATTGGTCAAACGCTTTCTCAAAAGAAGAGAACATTCATTAATTTCTACAGCTTATGCTACCCGTGCAGCAGCGTGCAGTTTTCTTACATTATTTACGTCACTTTTTTATTTTTTAGTCTCTAATTAAACTGCCAGTTTGGTGCATCGACTCGTGGATCCATCTACTTATTTGTTCTACTGGAACTTGGCTCATCAGTGCAAGTCACCTTGACCTCTCCACGCGAGGTCGCACCGCCCCTACCTGGGGTAAGACAAGTGGCCTCTTCAAATCCGGTATAGGTGTTAGTTAGTAACACAATATACTTACAGACTCGGCACTCTCACTCTCTAGAAAGATAAATCATCATCAACAGCCTGAAGACATCCACTGCTGAATATAGGCCTCCCCCAAAGAGCGCCACTTTGAGCAGCTGCTCGCCTCATGCATCCATCGATTGTCGGTCCACCGAGTGGGGGGCCGGCCTACGCTGCGTCTTCCGGTTCGTGGTCGCCACTCGAGAACCTTTCTTCCCCATCGGTTCTCAGTTCTACTAGCGATGTGGCCTGCCCATTGCCATTTCAACTTGTTAATTCTAAAAGCTAAGTATATCAGTCATTTTAGTTCTCCTGCGGATGTCCTCATTCCGGAGCTTATCTCCAAAAATCATGTTAAAGATAAATAAAAGGTTGCAAAATCAAAAAATGGACACATCACACCGTTAGCTATGAGAGCTTTGAGATTATCGAGACAGGAACGCTATCTCTACTTCTATTCCCGGCTTTTGCTTCATCTCGTGTAGGCAAGTGCAGCCCGTGTCAGAATGTTTACGCCGCCCAAAGGTGTAGATGAGATGATGATGAAGATGTAACTAGGCTTAACGACTATTGTCTTGCAACAACAGCCAGGACCAACGGCTTACAGTGCCCTCCGAAACACGGTAGCGCTCAATTGTAAATAGTTCTTTTTGTAGTGGTCACCCATCAATGTAGTGACCGCAGCGAACGTTGCTTAACTTGACCGATGCTTTGCTTGGGCGCTACTCCCTACTGAAATAAGTATAAACGTTGGCTGTTTGCTTGTTTGCCGTCAAAATGGCATGAACCAGTTTAGATGAGGCACATAGGCTTAGACTAATATTGAGATCACTATAGGGCGCTTAAAATAGAAAATTAAAAGTACCCGCGGGAAATCGCGAAACGCTTCTAACATGTACAAAACTTGAGCTGAAAGATCCACCCTGACCCCATAAATACAACCTTTGATTTCATCGGACAGGAAGTGACGTTTGGAGGGGGCCTTGAACAAAAATCACTTTCACACAGTAGCTTCGATGAAACCTTGAGGCCTTCCGTGCGACTTTGAAGGTGTATTTGACCTGATTTCGATAAAGTATACCGAAGAGCTGCAAAAGCAAATGCAAAAGTTTTTTTGATTAGCGATGCGAGCTTTGAGAAACTGGTTGTAAACAAGTTTTCATTTTACTGTTGAGGCAGACCGCTGTTTTACCCTTGTTTCCTCATACAACCTTTACCACGTACTCTATATGCGAACCCGGATGAGTTTTCAAACCCCCTTTGTTTGTTTGTTTTTTTATTGTTGATAAGCAAAGCATTTGATCACTGTCTCACCTGATGGAAAGCGATGACGCAGTCTACGATGGTGCATGCTTGCCTAGAAGATACCTGTTCACTCTCGACTTGAAGACACCCAGATCATAGGTAGTTAGCTGGAAACAAGGACGCCACCACCACTTGTCTACCCTTACACCATAAAAGGAAGTACCTAACCTTCCAAATATGAGCTTTTCATTGTCTGTCAGTCAGTCGATCAATCCCGTCACTGATAGATAAATGCATAATCTATACATATAATAAAACTGTAGAGATAAAAAAATCTGTAATTGCAAGATATCAAGAAAAAAATGACACAGGTTGGCTTAAAATTAGCCGCTGATCACGTTAAGCCACTTTTTAAACACTTTGTCTGTTTGTTTGTTTGTTTGTTTGTTTGTTTGTTATGACTGAACTCCTAAAATACTGAATGGATTTTCATGCGGTTTTCACTAATATGCTTAGAAATAGCCGGCGCTCAAAATAGGATATATTAAAATTGAAATATCGTTAATTTTTTTTATGGGAATTATTAAGATTTCATTACGAAACGAATCAGAGTTTTAAACAACATGGCCGATTGGTGATTTTTTTTTGGCTACTTACGGTAAGTTACGATATGTCACAGATGAGAGCAAAAAACCATTGACTACACTCTGTGCCACACACACAGGTCTGTGGTGCTACATGTTTATCTGGAGGCACAGATTAAAGAAAAAAGTCTCTGTGAAGAATGTATAAGACCAAAGAGTAATATTAGTAGGTATGATACTATAAGGCGTGATTTTTCAATCATCAGATAAAAGTTGTTCATTAGATAAAACAAAACACTAAAAATAAAACCCAAATGAAGGGTGTCGCGAAATGCGATTTTAATCGAGAGGTAAGTAAGTGAATCGATTCTGAGTTTTAGGTTATCTGTGCTGGTAACATTCTATTGTATGAGAGAAAAAAGGCGGGAGTGGTGCCTTGCCTTGGTTTTATTTAGAAAAAGATAGCGAAGCGAGTATGAAGTAAAACGATATTAAGAAAATTTGGTGTAGCAAAGAATAACCTCAACGAAACAATTACGAGAGGTAATTGTTAATAATCCTGGCTAGGCTGAGTAAGTGGTTCAAAGATTACTTTTTATATTCCAAACTTATAACACGATTCATTTAAAAACTTAGATAACATATAATAATAAGTATACTAAACTAAACTAGACCTAAAAACTAAGATTACTTGTGATCAAAGAGTTCCCTTGTGATGATAGTTTAACTTTTGATGTGAGTCTTATTGAAAGGGAAATAAAGAGGAATTAGAAAGAGTTTTGCACGGTGGTAAGGGCGGGTCAAATGGGGAAGGCTGGTAGACCCTCCTTCGGGACCTTCGGGTCCTGAAGGTAAGGTGAGGAGAAGTAAGTTCGCATCTGATAATGACTTCACTCGTTGGTGAGAGGATCCTACCACTTAGCTGTGGCTCTTGGTGTTTTCATGGTATCAAAGGCGACTCTCACCTAATAAGTAAAAATAAGAACTGTTTCCCCTATTCCTTTCAATGATGCTCTGTAACATTTCATTTGTGGCGTACATTACACCTAACCTATAATGGAACCTTAGGCAGGCATGATAGTGTGGAGACGTACTTGTCATGTCATGCCCAACTTCGCCACAAAGGGTTTCTTTATTTCAAAACTGTTACGGAACCCTAAAAATGAAATATTCTTTGCAAAAGCGATTCTGATTTGAGCTTTGTACACATGTTATTTCCTCACTCCCTCCACTATGTTGAAAGTGCAGTGAAATGAGACAACGTGGAAAATAGTGGACATATAAATGTCGACTCCTTTTACAGTGGTGTACTTAAGTATTTGTAATTTCTAAATAGTATTAACAAAATTAATTATGTACGCGTCGTATAGGTAAATGCATTTTACACGTGTGCTAATACGTGCTCAGCTCCGAAAAGATTTAGTGGATTTGTTGTTTGGTACATAGAAAATGCATGATCTATTATTAGAGTACCTAAACGTAGAAATAACACAATTCAAGCGTGCGAAGCCGCGGGCAAAAGCTAGTCACAAAGATAAAGTTTTACACTGATTTAATTTGGAAAAGATCCAAAATTCCAGGTGCAAAATACTATGTTTAGATCCCATTTTAGGCCTTATTTTCTTTGTACATCAGACATTGTTTATAGCGATGGCGCTTCTAAAGAACTGATTTCTTGTTTTGGCCATAACTATGTTTTGTAGAACGAGATACAATTAGTACTCATATAAATGTTAAAAATATTTGTAGGTACACCCATAAATACTGTACTATTCGAAGCATTTGTATTTAAATCACATGAGTATGTGCTATAGTGTAGGCACAATTTATCATTGTCTCCTAGAATAATTGTTTGCAAAAAATAGATGACTTATTCAGAAAAAGTATTGGGTGTTACTTTTTCCTTTGTAATTATTTCTTGGTCTATTGTATAGAGATACGACAGTACATAATACCTATAATTGTTAGGTAGTCTATCAAGATTCATCATCAACAGCCTGAAGACGTCTACTGCTGAACATAGGCCTCGCCCACAGAGCACCACTTTGAGCGACTGCTTGCCTTCTGCATCCATCGGTTCCCCGAGGTTTTAACCAGATCGTCTCGGTCCCCTATCTGCGTTGCGTCTTCCGGTTCGTGGTCGCCCCTCGAGAACCTTTCTTCCGCATCGGCTGTCAGATCTACGAGCGAGTTCATCAAGATTAAATTGTGTTATTTATTATTCAATGTGATATATATCCCTAAACCTAAAATATACCTAAAATAGTAGGTCATTATTCAATTATAATAGTTAGCTTACAGAAATAGTGAAATAAGAAGGACATTGAACCTTCGACTCGAAATTTTTGATACGGGATTTTGTTAGAAAATTTGTAGGTACTGCACGCTATGCCATCGGTTTAATCCTGAAGGTAGTAATCAATTTAATTTAAAATTAATTGAATGAAAGCTTGCGTTAGATAATATTTGATTTTATTGGACCCAGGGGGAATGACCCATCCGTGTTGTTCCGCAGGAAACGTTTTTACTCTCCTCTTGGATACTTTTATGTAAAAACTTAAACATAAATTAATATTTATGGAGCACAGCTTGTTAAAGTAAAGCCATTAATATCCAAAATGATGAATGAGAGTGCAATACTGAAAAACAACGTTAAATTTTCTCTCTGCAACACGCGAATACTCGTTTAAAACGCGTTTGTTAAATAAATGTTCTGTGGAAAGTGCATACAGAAACAACACGAGATTCTGTCATCAACGTCCATTGGAACAAACGAATACTTAACATAAAATAACCGGCCAAGTGCGAGTCGGACTTGCGCATGAAGGGTTCTGTACAGTTATCTATAAAAACGAGCAAAAAATCACGCTTGTTGTATGGGAGCTCCCTTAAATATTTATTTTATTCTGTGTTTTAGTATTTGTTGTTATAGTGGCAACAGAAATACATGATCTGTGAAAATTTCAACTGTCAATTATCACGGACAAACAAACAGGCGGACGGACAGCGTAGCCATAGTAATAGGGTCCGTTTTACCCTTTGGGTACGGAACCCTAAAAATGATGAAAAATATCTCTCTTCTACATATTTAATAGTGGGTACTTCCGAGTTCCGGGATTCTTAGCGTATAATTGGAATCATTTCTGAATTCCCGATATTTTGGCACTTATCCGTAATGTAAAGGAACCTTTGAACGTACGGCTCATCTTAAACTGGCATGTGCACTTTATTGTATAGGTAGGCTTTATGGATATTGCCATTGCCGAAAGAGTCAGATAATGCCGAAAATGGACTTAGTTCGGTGATTTCATGGAGTAAGACCATGCGGCTAGCCTACGCAGAGCGAACATATAGGTACCTACGAGACGTGATCCATACGCTACGATAAATAAGACGTCGGCGACGAGGAAAAGTCACTCCTATCCTGTACTATAGGAAAGAGAGAAGGGAGAAAAAGATAATGGAATGATTGCATGATGAATGGATGAAGGTGAAAGGCCTCCATTCGCCGTTTCATCCATTCATCTTTTTCCCTTATCTTGTTCCCTCTCCCTTCTCTCTTCTTTTGGACTGGAATAAGGCGTAAAAATAATTAACCCGTGCAAAGCCGGGGCGGGTCAGCTAGTGGGGCAATAAAACTCTTCACTTCACTTCGTTCGCTGGGTAAATTATAAATTAGTTGGACAGTGGACAATGGACACCTACCGGAACTATTCACTTCCAGAAAATTATCCGAGCCATTTGACACTTCCTTCTGTGATATATAATTATGATTGTGTGTAATTTCATAGGTTTATTGTCACGATTTCTGTGTGTTTGTGTAATTAATACACCGTGTTCTATGCAAATGCAGGCATGGTTCCTGTTTGAACGCTGACTTGACCTATCCTTGGTAGGTACCTATTACAATTGCAATGTACACTGCAGACATTGGGTAGAGAGAGCTGTAGCTTGCTCTAAATTCGTAGTATATAGAGCTATATCACTAGTCCCAAACTAAGCAGAGCTTGTAGTATGGGAACCAGATAGCTGATACATCTAGACACTTTTCGTTATGTAAATACATACATAGAATACAATAAAACACCCAGACACAGAACAAAAATAAAAGACAATCAATATGAAAGAATTAATGGTATTTTCTTATGAATTGTCTAAAACCATCATTAAAAAGGCTATACATTACACACACATTAATTAATCATACATTTATGGTATGTGTGTATTTCGGTAATTAGCAACATATAAAAAAAATATTCCTTATCAGTTCTTTCTGAAAAAATGTTCTAGAATTTGTTTACTTTAATTGGTAATTTGGATTGAGATAAAGGGTATAAATAACATAGACATATACCCAGATTAATAATATAAACCGGAAATAAAATAGAGGTCTTTATGAGTACAAACAACTCATAAATATAACCTATGCTTAATATAAATTAGACAGATAATGTTTAATTAACAACTTTGACAAACATCATGTTATGCTAATGCATGGACATGTTATTTTACCCGACAAACAGTTCGCGTTTCACGGAGAGCTTAATTAAAATTGATAATTATGTAATAATAATGGCATTAATGTGTCGATATGATCGAATAGGTACCTAAATATGGATATTTATTCATTCAATACAGCATTTTCAATTTACATCTGACTGTATTAATATATCGGGATTGAATATCATAGACTGGCCTGTTAGCTCAGTTGGTTCGATTCCTACCCAGGACAAACATTTGTGTGATGAACATCGATGTTTGTTCTGTGTCTGGTTGTTATATTGTATTATATGTATGTATTTACAAACAAAAAAGTATCTAAGTATTGTATCAGTTATCTGGTTCCCATAGTACAAGCTATGCTTAGTTTGGGGCTAGATGGCGCTGTGTGACATGTCCCACACATATTTAAAAAAAAAATTAAAAGAATATTGTTTTTGTAAGAAAAGAATAAATTGATAGGCAAATTCTTAATAGTTCGCTAATAATAGACCAGTGTCCTGCTATTTTTTGCTTAAGTACATAAATTAATAATTTTTTTTTAAATAAACAGTCGTGAAAATAAATTTATATATCTAAAGTTACAAGCATTTTAAAATACAGGAATAGAAAGAGACAGCTCAAACATGCAGTGACGTTACTCTTGCTTCTTCATAGTACCTCATCATCATCAACAGTCTGAAGACGTCCATTGCTGAACATAGGCCTCCCCCACAGAGCGCCACTTTGAGCGGCTGCTTGCCTCCTGCATCTATCGGCTCCCTGCGGTTTTGAACAGGTCGTCGGTCCACCTTGTGGGGCCCGGCCTACGCTGCGTCTTCCGGTTCGTGTTCACAGCTCGAGAACCTTTCTTCCCCATCGGTTGTCAGTTCTACGAGGTATGCGGCCTGCCCGTCGTCATTTCAACTTGCTAATTCTGAGCTACCTATATCTTATCTTGCAGGAAAACACCGAGCATGCTGTACTTACCTGCTATAATTTAAATATATTCTGTAGAATGACGCAATTTGAGTTCAGCAATGTAGAGAAGCTCTCTCCATTAGTTGAGAGGTATATATACTTATTAAGAAGCGCGGGTTATTATTGTAATTGACGACCAAACCTTCGTCTTACAATTGTACACTTCTAACAATTGACACACAGACTGAACACAAGAGACAGTGGACTGAATTTGGACTGTCTATAGGCCATCGCGGCTAGTATACATGTTCTTTGTAGTAGATAGTGTACCTAGTTTACTAGTTTAGTAAACTAACTAGTGTAGTAGTTAGTTTAAAGAATAAAGGCACATTGCACGTTAAAAAAAATCCAAACTACCTAATATACTCTTCAGAAACTTTATTATCTTGCCAAGCAAGTCAAATAAAATTGCTCGCAAAAATCCTTTGTAAGAGTGTCTGAAAACTTACTTATTCAGGTTATCTTCAAACCCGAGTACGTTCAAGCTCGTACTCCTCGGCTCGAAGTGCCTATTCGTCGGGCAAAGAGGGCTGGAATTCAAGGAGCACTCGCTTGACTAACGCTAAAGTAGCAGGTTTTGAAAAATTAACGCACTTCTAAGAGATAAAGGAAACTTAACTTTCGTTTGGTTAATTATGTTTCTATACTTATTATTTTATACTTAATTAGACCTGATGACTGTAACCTTGAAAAAAAATGTTTTTGATAGGATGTGAGAAGACGAATCAATAAATGATTTATTTACTAAAAAAGTTTTATTTAATTACATAAAAGAGCTTTGAACGGTGTTTGCATAGAGATGGATATTTCTAAGCGAGAACTCGTACTATATTTGAATATTACACGATTTCTGTTCATTTTTCAGTTGCAAACTTAAAAACAAAACAAAAGAATAACTGCTTCAAAATAAATAATGGCATGCAAACATTACATACTATTTTTTATCATAATTATATTGACCACTGTATCTGATGGTATAATAGATGCTATTAAGATACAGGGAATTACAAACAGTAATATGCTTTCAATTTAAAAATCCAAATATAACCACAGACATCAGACAGACGTTACAGTTTAAAGTAACTAGTACGACAAAACGGCAATTTTATGGGTAAGGACCAATGTGTGTATGTATTATATTAACATACATTTACTATACCTCGCCACAGAAAACAGCAGTAAAAACAATGTCAGATCCGCAGTTTCAGTTCGCAAACATATTATACAATTTATGTAAACGTCCAATTGTGGAACGTCCAGTAGAGTTAGATCTCTGACTGTCGATTGTAACAGTATACATGCGGTTATAAATGAACCGGGTGAGGGGTCTGGTGTTTCTGGAATCAAGCCTCCCTCGTTAGGGGATATGGTATCCATACGTCATGTTTCCGACATGGCAGGGCTCGTGGGAACCGTGGAACATACGCTAATCTAACTGCCCTTGAAATGAGCTCAAGGCTTTGAAACTCCTCCGAGAACGGTCTGCATTTAGCTGAAACTTAAGAGCCTATACAACGCCAAAATGCTTAAAATGGCTTAGCATGAGGCAGTGTCCTGTCAACAATATTGCAACAATGACTTTGAAATTAATATAATATGGTAAAGTTCAGGACTAATATTATGGTTTATGTATAGTGAAAACACGAATCAATAAACTGTTCTCGATAGAAAAAAATTACATACATACCTCCAAACCGTGCAAATAAACCACGATTATTCAATGAATAGTTTAAATAAGGTCATGAAACTTAGTGTAGTGGTTGAACTAAATATAATGGAGGGCTTATGTATAGCGGATTTTTAAAATACCCATTATATTCAGTGTAATAATAAATTACCTAAATTATTGCGTGTAGGAACCATTCTAACTTAGACCGCCCCTGCCGCTCGGCCCCCCGACTCACCCCCGCTTTGGCCTAGTACTATATACCTATTCTGAAGCTTTGGCTTGGATTTGCGCTGGCCCAAACATATGCCGTAAAACATGCCAAGTCTAATATTGTAAATAAAACGAAGAGCGCCTCATTTACTTCAGTTTATTCTTTATTTTCCGCTAATATTACTCGTATGGTTGTTACTGACTCTACAATGTGTATCGAGTTTATACAGAGTGACTTTGTTAGCTTTCGATTAACATGCAATATTGACCACTTTGTCGCAGCTTTGATACCTAACTCGAGCTCACCATAGCAAATTGAATTTTAAATGAAAAATTAGTACCTAAATTGTTTACATTTTCCGTGTATAGTAGTTCCGTAGTATATGTCATCGTTATTATCATATTAAACAACTGTTCGGTGTATATACTTAATTAAAGCGACCTTTAGATAAAGGAACTTTGCAACTCGATAACTTTTGTAAGAGGCAATCAACCTAAATAGCGTTCAAGATATTCAGACATCAAACTGTTCTTTTCGGCAAAGCTATAACCAAACTTCTAAATGGCAATGAACAAAAAATACTTATAGAGTTCTCACAGCAATTATAGGCAGGTTTAGTTCCTCTAGATTGGAGCACTCAAGTTTGCTTCAAGGTTCTTCGCTCGTCACGTATATCTACCGCCGCACTAGCCTCCTGAATAAGTAAGAAGCTGCACGAGTTGAAAACAAGTATGCGCTCTTTTTCTAGTCTAAAGAATTTTAAGAGCTCTGTTGGTTAGAGTTGTGGAACGTAGACTTCCGTAAATGGAACTTAATTATGGGTGTCAAGTCGACAGTTTCATTCATAAATCCATTACTATGCAGTCCGTCGAGCCATTTCCTACCCTCCGAGCTAGAAGTGCAAATAATTCATTAGACTCGCTGTAAGGTTTTCACTCCGTTTTTATATATGAATCACGTAACGATTACCTTTGTCTTTCCCTTTTCACACCTACCATTCATCATCATCATCATCAGCCTCCGTATGGTGCTGACCAAGTCGTCGGTCCACCTAGTGGGGGCTGGCCTACGCTGCATCTTCCGGTTCGTGGTCGCCACTCGAGAACCTTTCTTCCCCATCGGTAGTCAGTTCTACGAGCGATGTGGCCTGCCCACTGCCACTTCAACTGGCTAACTCTCAAAGCTATATTGGTGACTTTAGTTCTCTTACGGATCTCCTCATTTCGGGTTTTATCTCGCAAGGAAACCCCGAGCATAGCTTTCTCCATAGCCCGACAATTTATACGGTACCACGGTAAGTATAAACTGCCGGGTGAAAGAGACGACTGTTTCATAGAAAAAATACTTTTATTAAGTTGATTTTATTTAGCTTTTATTGGAGTCGTATCATACATACAAGTAGGTACTTACGTATGCACTAATTTGGCTTTTAGTTGAACACTACCGTGCTACAGATCGCTATACCTAATATACCTTTATGTGTCCCGCCTGTTCCCGAAAGCCATGTCAAATTATTTAGCATTACAACACTAAATAAAATAATAAATAAATAAATAAATATGTGTGGACATTTCACACAACGCCATCTAGTCCCAAACTAAGCATAGCTTGTACTATGGGAACCAGATAACTGATACAATACTTAGATACTTTTGTTTGTAAATAGATACATAGAATAACAATATAACACCCAGACACAGAAAAACATGGGTGTTCATCACACAAATGTTTGTCCTGAGTGGGAATCGAACCCACAACCTATAGCCCAGACGGCAGAGCGACTACCAACTGAGCTATCAAGCCAGTCAACACTGTGTTTACGCTGGCCTCACATCTCAGTGTGGTAGAGTCTCTGCTTTAAGAACCTATGTAGGTTGTGGGTTCGATTCCCACCAACAAAACAAACAAACTTCTTTTTGTTATTAACATCGATTTTTATTTATGGCTGAGTGTTCTATTGTACTTATTACAAGTACATATCTATTTATATTTAAAAAGCATGCACGTAAGTATTCAGTATTCAGGCTCCCATAAAAGCTTTTCTTAGTTTGTGGCTAGATGGCGCTATGTTAAATGTTAATTTTCTTATGAGTAGGTACTTAATTATTGTTTGTCTGCTGGAAAAAGAAGGAATTCATTACCTTAAGCCCATCACAAACTCTTCAAACACACTCTCAACAGGGGTTTTTAGACGCAATAAAATCCTTAGTCTCCGTAGTACCGAACGTATAAATAATAAAAAACGGTCATGTTTCAACATTCCGTACAACGTAGTCACTCCTTAGTCATAATCCTCAAGAGCTAACAATAGTAAAATAGATAACTGAGGGTATTCACCAATTCCTTTCAATCAAGGAAAACCGACATAGTTACCTACCTACATCAAGTCACCAACAGTCGTTAACCGTATCGTAATTCTTTCATTTAAGTTACTTAGGACTTACTAAGAATCGATAATTTTGAAACAAACCTAAAAATATATAAATCATAGGGATATCTGATTCTACTTTTTATAACATTGACTGGCCTGATAGCTCAGTTGGTAGTAGCTCTGCCTTCTGAACTATAGGTTGTGGGTTCGATTCCCACCTGGGACAAACATTTGTGTGATGAACATCGATGTTTGTTCTGTGTCTGGGTGTTATATTGTATTCTATGTATGTATTTACAAACAAAAAGTATCTAAGTATTGTATCAGTTATCTGGTTTCCATAGTACAAGCTATGCTTAGTTTGGGGCTAGATGGCGCTGTGTGAAATGTCCACACATATTTATATTTATATTATATTTATAACAATAGGAATGTTAAATGCTAAATGTATTTAGGTGGATATGTATCTAACTAACTATTCAATTTGCCCTCGTTTTGCAGTCCCAATTAGTTCCATGACGCATCTTTTTGTTTTCACATACGAAACTTCGAGCAAATGAAAACAAAGATCAAGACGCTATGGTTTTGTAATTTTAAATCTGCATATATTCGTCATGGTTAATATTGTTACTGTCGAAATAGAAAATTAAGATCATCTAAAAATTAAAGCATTTACTTTAATTTTGAAATCATCTTAGGTCCAGTTAGCCAGTAGGTATTGTAACGATCCAGGCTGTCTCGTGACGTCACAAATATTATAAATTTTACCTAAATTATAAAAATACTGAAATAATTTCATTGAAGCATTTTATGCACAAAGAATAGTCCAAAAATAAAGGAAATAGTCGTTGGCATCGCATTAACTGATAGAGAAAATGTAGAGATAGGTGTAAAAGTGGTTATCCGTGGTAAAATAAGGTAACAGTAAAAGAAATCAAACCTTCTTTATATTTAGTTTTACTTTTTTACCTTTTCTATTTTTAAAGTGTTTTTGATAGATAATAGGATTTTGTTATCTGTCAAGGATAATTCAGGGGGATTCTGGTAACCTTGGAGGATGGAACGTGTGTTTTTCTATATTTTGGCTTTTTTTAATATAATAAATTATATGTTAGTGATCTTTAAGTGTGCTTTAACTGGACCTGCTCATCCTCAACATTGGTGGCAGCTTTCGGCGTTCACGATGCCAACTCTCAGGTCCATCACGCGGAAAACAAAAAGGATTGAGGTAAGCGCTTCTATACTACCAGCAACGTCGTCAGGCGACACGCCTGCTAATCAAAACGACGAGGCTCTCTTGCAGGACACTATGCTGTTACCTTTACCCGTCTCATCGCCAACGCCAACGCCTATATTAAAAACGCACTCGGTTGCTTTATCACAAGCATCCGCTAAGGCTCAAAAGCTTGCAGCTGTGGCTAGGCATGTTCGTCAGGTTGCAGAGCAAGAAAAGAAGACCGCTGACCTAGCTCTTCAAGCGGAGAAGAGGGCCGCTGACCTAGAACTACAAGCGGAGCTGGCCGCTATTGTTACCGCAGCGTCCGAAAGGAGCTCTATGACGCGAAAGTGGTTAGTAGATTGTGGTAACAATCTTGGAGAACAAAATAATAATCGCACTTTCGATTTCAGAATTAATAACGACGGACGAAACCTCGATGGAGCTTGCAGCAGCTGTCGCGGAGCTCCCACTCCAGCATGGTGCCGTTTCACCGGGTCGCGCATGTTCGTCGCCGGGCGGTGACTATTGCATACAACCCTGCCTACAGCCCGTCACACAAGGAAACACTGCACACTCATTCAGATTAGGCACACACAACATTAATCCTACGCCTAATTGTTATTATGATAACACAAATAAAGTAAACAATGTAGAGACACCAGACTCTTTATTAAGCTGGCGAAAGTCATCGCGGACCTGGGGAGCAGATGGCAGGTCGGTGTCCTTCCTTTTCTTTGATGGTCACGTCTCTGGCTAGCTTTCCTTCAAGAAGGCCTTTTTACGGTCGGAGGCGGGCTTTACCCCGGAAGAAAACCTGGCCAGGTTCAGCGCCGCTTTACACGGTGCCGCCCAGGAGCTGCCCAGAATGCTATTTTAGGAAAGCTAACTCCTCTTCTGCGCTGTAGATGGGCAGATTATGCTTCAGCACATTTAGTTTCTGGTAAGTTCAAGTTAGAACTTTTGGCAGATTGTTTGGATGCAGAATCAAATCGCCACTTAAAGTTTTTAAATTATTAAAATTATAAAAATATAATCCAAGTTTTCTCGAAGGTTGAATCTGTGGGTGTTTATTGTAGGGCTAGTTTGTCGTGGACCTTGCTTTTGACGGATAGCTGGGTGATCGCAGAAGGTTTTAATGTACAGAGAACAATACGTAAATTTATAAATCTATTTTGTGGTAAAAGTACGTTGTACTATTTATCTATTCTGTGGTATAGGAAGGTATTTCTTCAGTTGGTTTTGCGATGTTCTACGGAGGATATGGGAAAGGTTCTATTCCTACGCGGTGATAGTAAACGCTGATACAAATTTCGCATTAACAAGTTATGACACTAGTGAGAAAATATTATTCTGTGCCTAATTCTGATGTACAAATTCAGCATAAATAGATAGGTATTTTCTTAGCGGATTCTAGGCGGAATTTTACTTAGGAGAGTTGAAGGGTCATATTCCTGCAAGGAAACGAACGTTTTGTTTTCTAGTTGCAAAATAGGTAATGTTTGACCGATAGTTAAGAAACTACCGGGAATTAGTAACGACTGGGAATTTATTTCTTTTACTTAGATAACTATTGGGAATTTATTCTCTGTTTAAAATCATTTGCGAGTAACTTAAATAAAATCGTAATTGAGTTTCACTCTTAATACGAAATAGGTAATACTTGTACAATATTTAAAAAAACTACCGGGAATTTATTCATAGTTTAGGGTTGTTCGTGATTGTTTCAAATAAATGATCATAGATCAATTTAGTGGAATTCAGGTTTGAGTTTATTTGATTGAATTTTCAAAAGAATTTTACCTTTTATTCTATAAAAACATTTAATGTACTAGTGATAAGAAATTGTCCTTCGTGTCTTGGGTCAAGCACAGCAGTACCTGTTAGTGATCTCCTTACCAAACGGATAGGGGTAGCTAATTTAAAGATTCGAATGAGAATATCTTGTTGTTAGGAAATAGCATCAAAAATCTATAATATTATTTGAAGGAAACATGTCCTTATCGTATTTCATAATAATGAAACATAATACCTAAATTATATAAACGGGTTTTAGATTACTTTCAATACAAGTTCTGGAAAATAGAGACAACCTGAATATCACTAAACAGATCATAGAATTCAAATAAATATTTACAGTTAAAATTAATACTACTGTTTAGTCCACTGCATGCTGTTGATATAGAATCTACGATAATATTGATAATCTTTAGACGAAAACTAGGAGATTTGAAAGTTGAGCTATTTTTAGAGTCTGTCATATACCGAATGTAGTACGTATTAGATAGACTCACAATTAACTAAGGTGATGTCTATTTTGTTAGGATTTGGAAAAAAATAATGTCCTCTTGTCCCTTGCACCTTTTTGGAGTCCAAACTAGATAAGTAGATAAGAATAGGTAGGTGGGGTACCTGACGTACTGACTTGGGATAAATAGAACAAAATTTAGTATAATCAAATTTCTCTTAGTGTGGGGGAATTTCACACACGGTACCTCCGTGTGGGAAATTTCAAGCACTAAATAGTGGAGGGTTAACCAGTCAGGTAGTCGAGACCCACAGCATTGGAGCGGAGGTGGGGCTCCTATGCCAGAGTTATGATAAACAAATAGAGTTTACTATGACTTTGCTATATCACAAACTTAAACTCAGTTAGCAATATTCTTACTTACGTTTTACCTATGTTTCACTTTCCTATCTTGTTAATTTCAACATACGTTCGTCATGAAGCTTTAACTTACTTTCAGTTTTGTCTATGACTAGGAACTATAATGTTCAATTTTTTGCAGGAAAAGATTATTCATTCCTACAATTGAAACCTTTCGAAAATATAGTAGGAAATATATTGATTGGTGCATAATATGATTTTATGTGGAAATTTCAGTTCGGTTACTCAGAGTATAGGAATAGTGTTCATCAGGGGGTTAAATTGCAGTTATTTGTAGGATGATGGATATTTTAAATTAATTTAATATTTATTAAAAAGGTTAGATGTTAGTTAGGTATTGTCTCATTACTTTAAAAGGATTTTGGATTACTACATTATCACAACGTACGGTTCTACCATTTATAGGAGATGATTCACAAGGCCATAAACAGTTAAAATAGGTATTGCAAAATAGTCAACAAAATTTGATAACTTTTTAACGTAAGTTTAGTTTTAGAATTTCCGGTGAATTTAATTAATTATTTATTATTATTAAAGAGTTAAATATAGGGTGTTGTTACAATTTGGTGCCGTGACCAGGATTGACAAATGACTAGGATCTCAAATGACCAGGATCTCAATTGACCAGGATTGACATTTGACTAGAATCTCAAATGACCAGGATCTCAATTGACCGGTATTTTAATTGACCAGGATCTCAATTGACCAGGATCTCAAATGACCAGAATTTTACGTGACCAGGATTGACATTTGACTAGGATCTCAAATGACCAGTGTCTTAATTGACCAGAATTTCCAATTGACCAGGATCTCAAATGACCAGGATTTTACTTGACTAGGATTTTCGTGCGTTACTTTCGTTATCAGGATGATTTATTTTAGAGATAGTTTTCGATTAGAATGAGGATGTTGATTGTTTTGGATTGATATTATTTTAAGTAGCGATGGTATTTATTTACTATCGCACAATTTGCTGTCCGTGGAAAAGGAAAGGTTTTGAGACAATATGTAGGGGCGGTTTTAGATTTCAATAAATTAAATGAAAATTAGTTTAAACAAAGACTCAATCTTTTGAGAGTTTTAATCGTTACTTAATTAGTTATTTACAATTTCTCGGCGCTATAATGTTCAGGATATCATCGTTAGATTATTGTAGACGATGGATTAATTAAATGATGAAGAGGATGAATATATAAACGGGATTCGAACTATTCATACAAACATTGGTTTATTTGATTACGAATAATATGGTTGGCATTAGATAGATAAAAATTTAAAATAGGCTGCGTTGCAATAAACCCAACGGAATTTAAATAAATTCAACATTAGAATGTTTTATTACGATCATGGAAACTTGTTGTAGTAGATTGGAAAGAAGTAGTAGTTTATTAATCAGATAGGTACGTATTCATCTGAATGATTAATTTTATAATTTATTGATGCACATAATAAGGTTGAGCTTCCATTTAGGAAGTACGGAGGAAATTTATCATCATCCAATTCAGGAAAAACGACAGAGTCAATTTTCATAAATAATTCGGAAATATTATAGTAAATAATTTACATTTCTCATCTGGGTTTGGAAATAGGAAAAGTTCAAAGTTGGCTAAAATTATAAAACTATAGGGGGCGTTTTACAGTTCAAAATATTTTATAACTTTATTAGTGGTAGTTGATACAGTGGACAGATTATGTCCCGATTCAATGTTTATTGTACGATACACAATAAACTAAACAACATAAAAATATTTAAAATAAATAAATTATTAAAATTTCAAAATAGTGGTACTTAAAACATTTCGGTTAGCTTGTTTGGTAGTTTAGCGCGTAATTCGAGTTCAAGTTCGGGGTTTTTGAGAGTTATTATTATACTTATTGATTAAATTTTCAAATAAAATATTGCGTTTTAAAATTCATACTTTAATAACGATATTATATTTAAAACGTAACAAAAGAAATTAGTTCAGTTTGCGAAAATTAATATTTATTAATTATTGTGGTTGTAACTTACTTATACTGAATAGATGATTTCAGCCTTGACATTAAATAAAATTTTAAATGAAATTTATCAAATCATATATTTACTTATGTTGTAGAAATGAAATTTAAATAAAATCAAAGATTTTATTTTAATATCACGATACGTATTAAGCAATAACTTCAAAGAAGCCTTAAATCTATTGGGAATTGCTAGCCGTTAAGATAGCGAATAAGTTAGTTGACTGGGGTCAAATGTGGATTAATGAATTGTTATGTTGTTGTTTTTGCTTAAGAAAGGGATTTGATTTTGGATAATTAATTTAAAGAAAGTCATTTTTATGTAAGCAAGTATCATTGCATGGACATGGTCAGAGGTATTAACAGTGCAAGAGGATCTTAGTGGCTTAGCAAGATCTACGGTTTAAGGGATTTGTTGACGGGTGGCTTTGGATTTACACGACTCAACAAATGGGTTGATATAATTTAAGGCTAGGTGCTAGGTTAAAAGAGAAAGCCTAAGTTTAAACAAAACTGTTATAACAACCCCGTACTCTACAAGGTAGGAACATCCGATCTGCTACACTCTACATCCGAAATAATAGCGAATTACGGAGTGGGAAATATATGCGAAATATTGCTGAAGTCATAGACAATTCTATACTTTGAACTATTAAAGTTGACCTGGTTATCGAAGGGTTTTGTGGGGGGCAGCTCGGAACGAAAACATGGTTCTTAGGGGTACCTTCTACTTAAAGTTATTAGGACTGACCAGCCTCACAACCTGGTTTCTTTTGGTGGCTAGGTTAGCCTTGGGATAAGTGATTTTTGGGTATGATTGATGCGATGAAATTTTGGATATTGACTCATAAAGTAATTCACTGTTGTTACGGCTTAAGAGGGCGCTTAAAATAGAATAGTAATTACGGTTTGTTTTCAAGGATGGATTCAATAGTATATTAAAAATAAAAATATTATCATTGACAACATTAAACTTTTGAAAATAAATTACTCAATATTAGTAATATTTAATATTTTTCAAATGAATAACAATTAATAAGCAGTATGCTGCATATTAAACAAATTGAAAATACAAGTGTATTTTAGTTTTGCAAAAAACTTGCTATCGGGTTGATTATTTTTAGGTGCTCTCTTAAATTAAATTTAACGGTTAGGAACACTACAGAACTATAAATACATTTTAAGTTTGGAGCCAAACGTTAACAAATTATAATTGCTTAAGTGAGGTGGTGGAGTTATAAATATTACATAAATTATTTTTATTATAGTTTTGCTAATATTTGTGAATGTATTTTAAGGAATAAAATTTTACTTCGGCTTTAAATTTAAAACGCCTGCGCAAATATTTTAGGGGCGATTGTAACGATCCAGGCTGTCTCGTGACGTCACAAATATTATAAATTTTACCTAAATTATAAAAATACTGAAATAATTTCATTGAAGCATTTTATGCACAAAGAATAGTCCAAAAATAAAGGAAATAGTCGTTGGCATCGCATTAACTGATAGAGAAAATGTAGAGATAGGTGTAAAAGTGGTTATCCGTGGTAAAATAAGGTAACAGTAAAAGAAATCAAACCTTCTTTATATTTAGTTTTACTTTTTTACCTTTTCTATTTTTAAAGTGTTTTTGATAGATAATAGGATTTTGTTATCTGTCAAGGATAATTCAGGGGGATTCTGGTAACCTTGGAGGATGGAACGTGTGTTTTTCTATATTTTGGCTTTTTTTAATATAATAAATTATATGTTAGTGATCTTTAAGTGTGCTTTAACTGGACCTGCTCATCCTCAACATTGGTGGCAGCTTTCGGCGTTCACGATGCCAACTCTCAGGTCCATCACGCGGAAAACAAAAAGGATTGAGGTAAGCGCTTCTATACTACCAGCAACGTCGTCAGGCGACACGCCTGCTAATCAAAACGACGAGGCTCTCTTGCAGGACACTATGCTGTTACCTTTACCCGTCTCATCGCCAACGCCAACGCCTATATTAAAAACGCACTCGGTTGCTTTATCACAAGCATCCGCTAAGGCTCAAAAGCTTGCAGCTGTGGCTAGGCATGTTCGTCAGGTTGCAGAGCAAGAAAAGAAGACCGCTGACCTAGCTCTTCAAGCGGAGAAGAGGGCCGCTGACCTAGAACTACAAGCGGAGCTGGCCGCTATTGTTACCGCAGCGTCCGAAAGGAGCTCTATGACGCGAAAGTGGTTAGTAGATTGTGGTAACAATCTTGGAGAACAAAATAATAATCGCACTTTCGATTTCAGAATTAATAACGACGGACGAAACCTCGATGGAGCTTGCAGCAGCTGTCGCGGAGCTCCCACTCCAGCATGGTGCCGTTTCACCGGGTCGCGCATGTTCGTCGCCGGGCGGTGACTATTGCATACAACCCTGCCTACAGCCCGTCACACAAGGAAACACTGCACACTCATTCAGATTAGGCACACACAACATTAATCCTACGCCTAATTGTTATTATGATAACACAAATAAAGTAAACAATGTAGAGACACCAGACTCTTTATTAAGCTGGCGAAAGTCATCGCGGACCTGGGGAGCAGATGGCAGGTCGGTGTCCTTCCTTTTCTTTGATGGTCACGTCTCTGGCTAGCTTTCCTTCAAGAAGGCCTTTTTACGGTCGGAGGCGGGCTTTACCCCGGAAGAAAACCTGGCCAGGTTCAGCGCCGCTTTACACGGTGCCGCCCAGGAGCTGCCCAGAATGCTATTTTAGGAAAGCTAACTCCTCTTCTGCGCTGTAGATGGGCAGATTATGCTTCAGCACATTTAGTTTCTGGTAAGTTCAAGTTAGAACTTTTGGCAGATTGTTTGGATGCAGAATCAAATCGCCACTTAAAGTTTTTAAATTATTAAAATTATAAAAATATAATCCAAGTTTTCTCGAAGGTTGAATCTGTGGGTGTTTATTGTAGGGCTAGTTTGTCGTGGACCTTGCTTTTGACGGATAGCTGGGTGATCGCAGAAGGTTTTAATGTACAGAGAACAATACGTAAATTTATAAATCTATTTTGTGGTAAAAGTACGTTGTACTATTTATCTATTCTGTGGTATAGGAAGGTATTTCTTCAGTTGGTTTTGCGATGTTCTACGGAGGATATGGGAAAGGTTCTATTCCTACGCGGTGATAGTAAACGCTGATACAAATTTCGCATTAACAAGTTATGACACTAGTGAGAAAATATTATTCTGTGCCTAATTCTGATGTACAAATTCAGCATAAATAGATAGGTATTTTCTTAGCGGATTCTAGGCGGAATTTTACTTAGGAGAGTTGAAGGGTCATATTCCTGCAAGGAAACGAACGTTTTGTTTTCTAGTTGCAAAATAGGTAATGTTTGACCGATAGTTAAGAAACTACCGGGAATTAGTAACGACTGGGAATTTATTTCTTTTACTTAGATAACTATTGGGAATTTATTCTCTGTTTAAAATCATTTGCGAGTAACTTAAATAAAATCGTAATTGAGTTTCACTCTTAATACGAAATAGGTAATACTTGTACAATATTTAAAAAAACTACCGGGAATTTATTCATAGTTTAGGGTTGTTCGTGATTGTTTCAAATAAATGATCATAGATCAATTTAGTGGAATTCAGGTTTGAGTTTATTTGATTGAATTTTCAAAAGAATTTTACCTTTTATTCTATAAAAACATTTAATGTACTAGTGATAAGAAATTGTCCTTCGTGTCTTGGGTCAAGCACAGCAGTACCTGTTAGTGATCTCCTTACCAAACGGATAGGGGTAGCTAATTTAAAGATTCGAATGAGAATATCTTGTTGTTAGGAAATAGCATCAAAAATCTATAATATTATTTGAAGGAAACATGTCCTTATCGTATTTCATAATAATGAAACATAATACCTAAATTATATAAACGGGTTTTAGATTACTTTCAATACAAGTTCTGGAAAATAGAGACAACCTGAATATCACTAAACAGATCATAGAATTCAAATAAATATTTACAGTTAAAATTAATACTACTGTTTAGTCCACTGCATGCTGTTGATATAGAATCTACGATAATATTGATAATCTTTAGACGAAAACTAGGAGATTTGAAAGTTGAGCTATTTTTAGAGTCTGTCATATACCGAATGTAGTACGTATTAGATAGACTCACAATTAACTAAGGTGATGTCTATTTTGTTAGGATTTGGAAAAAAATAATGTCCTCTTGTCCCTTGCACCTTTTTGGAGTCCAAACTAGATAAGTAGATAAGAATAGGTAGGTGGGGTACCTGACGTACTGACTTGGGATAAATAGAACAAAATTTAGTATAATCAAATTTCTCTTAGTGTGGGGGAATTTCACACACGGTACCTCCGTGTGGGAAATTTCAAGCACTAAATAGTGGAGGGTTAACCAGTCAGGTAGTCGAGACCCACAGCATTGGAGCGGAGGTGGGGCTCCTATGCCAGAGTTATGATAAACAAATAGAGTTTACTATGACTTTGCTATATCACAAACTTAAACTCAGTTAGCAATATTCTTACTTACGTTTTACCTATGTTTCACTTTCCTATCTTGTTAATTTCAACATACGTTCGTCATGAAGCTTTAACTTACTTTCAGTTTTGTCTATGACTAGGAACTATAATGTTCAATTTTTTGCAGGAAAAGATTATTCATTCCTACAATTGAAACCTTTCGAAAATATAGTAGGAAATATATTGATTGGTGCATAATATGATTTTATGTGGAAATTTCAGTTCGGTTACTCAGAGTATAGGAATAGTGTTCATCAGGGGGTTAAATTGCAGTTATTTGTAGGATGATGGATATTTTAAATTAATTTAATATTTATTAAAAAGGTTAGATGTTAGTTAGGTATTGTCTCATTACTTTAAAAGGATTTTGGATTACTACATTATCACAACGTACGGTTCTACCATTTATAGGAGATGATTCACAAGGCCATAAACAGTTAAAATAGGTATTGCAAAATAGTCAACAAAATTTGATAACTTTTTAACGTAAGTTTAGTTTTAGAATTTCCGGTGAATTTAATTAATTATTTATTATTATTAAAGAGTTAAATATAGGGTGTTGTTACAGTACCTAAATTAAATGAAAAATGAAACAAAAAAGTTCTTCATTAACTTGCTCATGTTTGAATTAAATTTCACTTTTGTTCTGTGATCATCATCATCATCTTTGCTTTTTCCCATTTGTTATTGGGGTCGGGTCACTTTGCTTCTGCGATAGCGTTTGTTTTTCATTTCTATATTCTTTTTAATTTTATTGTACCCAGTCAATGCTCTCTCTAACGACATTCTAAACGTCTTTAGCCACTATGTGGATAGCTTCTTTTAGACTAACATATCAGAAGCTGATTAATATTTTTTTGAACATTCCTATCATATCATCACTAATGCTTGAAATTTCAGCTATGTAGATATGGAAGTAGAAAGTGATACAGAAATATAGTGTAATTCCGCTCAAACCATTAATCAAAATTACCTACTTACTTTTGGCTGGTATAGAAACCGCGCAGAATCACTCAGAATAACACACAATCACAAAAATGTAATAGTTGTTTTAATGGAAGAAGTAGAATTATTGATGTTTGAAGGAGTACTTATACCAAAGAATATTTATATCGACAGAGCATTAATAAAATTGCGTTGTCGTGCTCTGTGCTCCAGCAGCATGGTAATAACAGAATAATATTTAGTGTAAACCTTCCTAATTATCTTATATACTGTAATGGCACGAGTTTTGGAAGAAATTAGATGTTCACATTAATTTACAGCTCGGTATAACTAAAGGTAAATATGGCAATGTCAAAACTTTATGCTATAACTTCAGCTCTTCCCGAACAATTGTGGTTCGGATCTCAGGTGCTCTCTATTTCACAAGCATACCACAGTTTTCAGAGCTGTATTATTGTTATATATTTGCACTATGAAATGTTATATTATACTCGTGTGCAATAACTCTGACTAGAACTTTATACGCAGTTGCATGGCACAAGAAAAAAACAGGTGTCGGCCAACTTAAGGAAAACTGTCGAGTTCTAAAATAAAATTCCAGTGTCGAATGATGTTAGATTAGTTAAGGAGGTAGATCAAGCTATTTCTCATCAAAATGTATCAAATGTAACAGAATATATTTGAGTTATTTATGAATTGGTTATAGGTTAGGTTAAAATTTATACGAATTTTTGTGGTGGGGTGGGTATAAAATCATCTAGTGTAAAATATAAACATAACAGAAGATGAGTCTAGAAATGTATTTACGGATACTGAATTCAAAACCCAAAACGCTAATGAAACGGAGTTGGAAGTGTAGAGCAGAAGGCTAGGCATATTGTCGTGCCTTTTAAGAAGCTTCATAATTATGTATCTTGAACTTCTTGCAGACTAGTGGCTGCTGATGCTATTGACGAATATGAAAGTGTACCTAATCTCGTATAAGCTGGCAATAGTTTTGTTTGTGCACTTTAATCTGAACCTATTTCCATACACTTTTGTTCTTATAGGCTTTGGTCGCATTGGGAAACCAAAACTACGAAGGAAACAAGCAAAACATAACTTTTACGGCCTAAAGTTAAGTTTTGCTTGCGTCTTTCAATATTCGAAATAACATGGTACCCAACCAATATAAATAAATCACAACATATTGAAAATTGTGCCATGATACATACTATCAGTAGATACTCTCTAAATCTTTCTTCATCCAAGTTTTTAGGTTAGCTGCTCTATAAATCATAGAGATTTGACTGCTCTTTTATTTTTATCGTGCGATAAATTATATCTAGATGCGTTCTCCAAAAAATTTTAAACACCAAAGTGTATGTTTCTATGGTGTAATGTTTTCGCCTGTACCTATTCCGTTAAATTTCGTGAACCTAAAAATTATTAATTTTTAAAACTATCGTAATAGGTTCTTTCCTGAATTTCTCAATTTGAAAGCTCTCTGTGCTATTGAGAAGGATGAACGGATCGTCCGGCGAAATAAAACAGGTAGGAGAGGGAGAAAAATAGGGGGAAAGAATGAATGGATGACATGGCCTGCACACCTGTCTCCCTTCATCGCTATGTCCCATCCCATAGTTTATTCCTATATATCTTTTTCCATCTCCCTTGCTTTTTCCGTTAGTCAGGGCATAAAACAAAATAACGCGGGAACTTGGGAAGCCAGTGCGGGTCAGCTAGTACAACAGAAGAACCAGTAAACCATTGACAATCCACTGCAGAGTAAAAAGTGTTCTTCCTTTTACTCTTCTTTTCAATTCCAAAATTTTTTATTATTTTTTTAAATACAACCTGCACCTATTTGTTAATAAAATCAGGAGCCCCTCAAACTGTTCAAACATTTTACTAGCTAGCGAAAGATTTGCGGAAAGATGGCTTTTTCTGTTCAACCACCTGACTCCCCCTCTTATCCAATCGCACGCCAGTCAGCTGCCAACCAGAAAAAAAAATTCAATCAACTTAATTTCGAAAAATTAGGAACTAATTACATTCACGACAAACCTTATTATCTTGCTCATTATAAATTTTGTTTCCAGATGCGAAGATGGTGGAGGCGGCGCGGCGACAGGCACAGGCGGCCGGACGGCGTCGCTGCGGCTCGCCAACGGGCGGGTGGCGGCGCAGTCGGCCGAGCAGTTGCCACACTCGCCGGCGGATTGCGCGTCTGTGCGCATATCCATCGACAATACCAACACATGCTGCACGGACTCGCTCGTCACCGCCCTCGACGACGAGACTCTGCTGCTAGGTGAGTCTATAACAGCTGGTAAAGACAGACTCTAACAACGGAAAACATTGTTGTGAGGAAACCGGTATGTTTCTGCAAACCAGCGTACGGCTCACCTGATGGGAAGTGGTCTACGTAGCCCATATATGAGCATCTAAAACACTGAAAGGGTGGTTTTGTTTATTGTATTATTTCACATCATCGTCATCATCATCAACAGCCTGATGTCGTCCACTGCTGAACATAGGCCTCCCCCACGACGCGCCGCCTTGAGCGGCTGCTCGCCTCCTACATCCATCGGCTTCCCGCGGCTTTCAACAGATCGTCGGTCCACCGAGTGTGGGGCCGGCCTACACTGCGCCTTCCGCCGGTTCGTGGTCGCCACTCGAGAACCTTTCTTCCCCATTGGTTATCAGTTCTACGAGCGATGTGGCCTGCCCGTTGCCATTTATTAGTTATTGTATTATTTAAAATGTAGTATTTACAACTGCACCTATACTTCTCAACACCATACGTGTTAAGATAATGTTCTTTAAAACACATAAAATGTTCACAAAATGCGTCCTCATAATTTCACCGCGCACATCTTAGGTCAAACCCTTTTTCTAATTAGACAAATTCTGTTAAAATGTCTACTTAATATATCATTTCTTACAAAGGAACAAGATCTAGTTTAATCCAATTAAAATGAAATCATAGCTGTACTGTGTCCGCAGGCACAAACAAAATGATAGTTAATTACTGCGGTAGTTAGTTATACGCGTATTAAACCACAGGTTTCAATCATAACATCTATTTCCGTAGAGTCTGCAATGTAGAAATACCCAAGCCTCAATACTGTTTGTTAGAAACCATACTTGCGCAATAAAGGTGACTGCAATGACCATTTCGAAATCCGCTGATCATGTCAGGTTAACTGTAACTCTTTGCCAAACCGTGGTTTTTTGTTGCTGACTTCATCGAAGATATTACTAAACATCTTGTTCTGCTAAGTAGGTATGATATCATAACTCTTATATTTTAAGGGACCTTAATACAAAAACCGCAAAAGATAATTTTTATTTGCACCAACCTGTTCTGGGAAAAATACAAGGAAGAGAGTAGGTTAGGAGAGTAGGAGTAGGTAGGTACACCTAATATGTTTTCATCACTCTAGATTATTTTACATCATCATCATCATCATCATTATCATTATCATCATCCTAAAGACGTCCACTGCTGAACATAGGCCCCACAAAGTGCCACTTTGAGCGGATGCTTGCTTCCTGCATCCATCGCTCCCCGCGGTTTTTGCCAGGTCGTCGGTCTACCTTGGTAGGTATCACCTAATTAAAACGAATTAGGTAGGTACCTACACGTAGGTACGTAGGTAATTAGTGTCAACAAAACTATTCATTTAGATGTAGCTCATATATTTAAGAAATTCAATGGGATGATGTTAGATACAAACTTAATACTTTTAATAACAGCTGTTAGTTTTTATAGGTTTCTTGTTAATCGTCTATTAAACTGCCATTCAAATTCTGTTGGCATATTTAAATATACAATACCTATTTATAGTTAGATATACCTACTTGGTGTTGCTGTAATTTAATAACCGTCCAAGTGCAAGTCGGACTCGCGCACGAAGGGTGCCGTACCATTAACTATAAAAACGAGCAAAAAAATCACGTTTATTGTATAGGCCCCTTAGATTATTTATTTTATTCCGGTTTTTAGTATTTCTTGTTATAGTGGCAACAGAAATACGTCATCTGTGAAAATTTCAACTGTCTAACTATCACGGTTCATGAGATATAAAGCCTGGTGACAGGCGGACAGATAGACAGCCGGAGCCTTAGTAATAGGATTCGCTTTACCCTTTAGGTACGGAACCCTAAAAATAGCCTAATTCTATTTTAACATGCCTCTATATTTAGTTCGTATTGCCCAATGTTTTATTATCGGTTGAGGTAAAGGAAAACCGCAAAACAAACAATTCAAACAATTTCAATCGTCAAAGTCAAATTGCCGTCAGCCCAATACATTCCCACTGTTGGGACATGGGCCTTCTCTCACATGGAGATAGTGCAGTAGGCCATAATCCACAACGCTGGCCAAGTGCGGGTTGGTGGATGATAAATGTTCTTGAGTTTTATTTTATTTAATTTTAGGTTTTTTCCGGTTTTCTCTCAATGTTTTCTTTCATCGTTTGCAAGAGCGAGTGCAAATAACGCACATATTTTGAAAAGTCATTGGTGCATGGTCCAATCAGGATTTTTATTTTTGGTTGTGGGATAGCTCGACTTTATTTCGGATCATAATATTAACGTTTATCTAACTCGCAGTTCTACTGTACTTCAATTTACTTAATAATAATACACCACAGACTACTTAGGAGATACTACAGACAATGTACTCGTGGTCCACTCAACTTAATTTGTCTTTTTTTTGTAGGTAGTCTAAGCATTTTCTTATGTTTAAACTAATCTGTGGTTTTAAAGGTTTAAACTATGTACTTACTGCGCCATCTAGTAAAAAAAGCGGAACTAGTTTTTTTTAAATAAAACGCCTCATTGACACGTCAGCCTCTGTGGTGTGGTGGTTAAGCAGGTCAGCAATCGACTCATAACCCGGAGGCAGCGGGTTCGATTCCCGCGACAGGACAAGTATTTGTGCACAGGAAATAAAACCGCAAATACTTGGAGGAAATTGGAATGTGTTCTTTCTATAATGTATAGGTATATTTATATGAGAGACGCTATAAAAACACTGTGTAGCAGATTCTTGAAACGGATGTAGAGACCATCTCCTGAAACAATTAAGCTCCGCTGACATTACACTTGCACAGACAACGCCACTCCGCTGATGTTTAAAATATTTATAAACCTACCTCACTCTATCTTAAAGTGATAGAAAAGAAGAGTAGGTCAGTATGTAGGTATGAGAGAAATAATGTTGCATGTAAAATCTCTGGGGAAACCATGTAGGCAAAATTATCAGAACCGGAAAGGCTTCTTCTAATATGACGTAGGTAATAATTTATATAAAATGTAGGTAGGTATTTAATAAAGGTAGGTATTTAATAAACAAGGAGGTACGGGCAATGGGAATAACCTATTTTTTTTTTTTTAACGGGTTAATGCTGTTGGTCTCTACCGACCTTTACAACGGCACCGGGCAGGAGGACAGGCGCTTAAGGCATCCAGCCGTTAAAAGTGGGAGGTAACTAGCTCAAAGGCACCCCTGGGGTGCGAGCCTCGGTTTGGGCTGTTGCCGCGATAAGAGGATCGAGAAGGCTAAGTCCACTGGAAGAGTGGACCCTATGGAAAGTACATATTAAAATAATTAAAATACATACCTATGAGCAGTTCCTTAAGTAAGGTAAAGGTTCAATCTATCTTATATTCAATGTAAACGCAGATGAAGTAAAAAAATAACCTAAATAAAGAAATTATACATTCTCATTGCTCTAGAACCGTAACTAGATACTATTAAAGAACTAGTCAACTTCCTCAATAAACTAAATTTGTATAGACTCCCCAAGGTTTCTGTTGTCGATTCAGTGACCTTAAGCCTATTTTTCAATTTAAAACAGTTTCACTGCGTTAAGATAATTGTTTGAACTTGTAAGAGGCGTAATCGACGCCAGCTAAGGACGGCTCGTGTGCAGGAACAACTCGTCAAGCTATTACGGCGAGTGTTTACTACATGTCTCATGCCATTGACCATGAGGGTTGCGAGTTGATAAGCAGAGGTGAAGAACTGGGTATCGCGCATGGGCCGCTTCCGCGCGGGCCGCGTCTTGGCCCGCGACCGCTCTCGCAGTGCAGTCCCACGGCGTCAAGCTACGTGCGATGACATGCCGCGCGATACACGACACTAAAAGCTTCACACATCCGCGAAGGAAGCTCCTGATACAAATCAAAAACAAGTGCAACGCGTGTGCAGTGATTTATTTATTTTATGTTTAAAAAATAAGTTGTTTCGTGTAAAAAGAAAAAATGACGGAAAGCGGATTTTGTCACGTTCGTAGTTAAATCTAAGTTTCAGTGTCAAGCTTATAAATGTTGTAAATGTTTGTATGCGCTCGGGGTTTAAAATTTTGGGTTTAGGCAATAACTGCAGGTCTAACAATGCATTCATTGCCTTTGAAAAATAAAAACTGAAGGGAACATTATTAGGTAACTTGAGTTAATTGTCGTTTAATCAGTTTTAGTTCAACATGACTGAAATCACTAAACTTTTCAATGAAAATTCATTTTTGAATACTTCAACTGCAAACATAAATTTAAAATTTTGTAGCAGATTATGAAACTCAATCTGTGACGGTTAAAATTGGATTTTAATAAACAATGTCGTTATTGGTATGACGTTTTCGCATGTACATATATTACGTTGTATATTTCTGCTGAAATAACATTGAGAACGCTCGTTGAATATGCATTGCTAACAGGCCAACATAAAGCTTTTCTGCTTAGATGTAGCAATAACCGGGTTACCTCTCAAATAATTAGCAATGAAGAAGCCGTTAACTGGGTAAACCTACCGTTAGATAGACAACATTGTTTCAGTGTCTGTAAATATGTAAGTGTATTAACATTTCTCTATATTTAGGTGCTGATATAATTTATTTATGTAATGGTAAGTGGATTGATAATATGTTTCGCGCAATGAATTATGTATTATGTTACGCTAAATCTTTTTATCATTGAGCCCGTATCTCACCAACATATAACGATCATAGATATACCTACTGTAACAATATCCGACGAGATTGCCATACGTAACTATATAAACAATATATAATTACAATAAATGCAATGTACAAATAAGCAAAACGCTAAATGGTGATGTGTTTACCGTACTTTACCTGATTATATATGTATTATTACAAATATTTTTAATCTTGTCTCTTTTTACAAACACAAACATTACCAATACAAAAAATCGAATTTGAAATTTTACGCTACGTACTCACATGTCACATTCACACTGTGAATTTCCATCTTTAGGTATAGGAAATCTACATTTTTCATTTTGTAGACGTATTAGTACTAACTAACGTCTTTGACTCAAATGCACAATCCATTTGAAATAACGTTTACTCATGTTTAACTCTTTTTTTATTTACATACTCTTTTAGTGTAATAGATGCAACACATATGATCACAAACACGTGTAATATATAAGATATAATTTGATTATCATAAACGTTTTCTTACTTTCTAATCGCAAGTGGACAGTCCAGGAACCACCGTTTTACATAATGTATTTTATGTACAATAAACCTTTGCTATATACAATTTATCATTCGAACAGATACGGGGAAGGCAAAGTAATAGAACCTCTTGGCATCGACTTTGTTTACCAGTCTAGCCTTAGAGTCTAGAGAGAATAAATCATTTCATCCGCTATCTCCGAGTTTTTCCAGGAAAGGTCAAGCTTTGGCCAGTATTGTGTTTTACGATATGGTTATATTTATGTTGTGTTGGAAATAAGGAATTGTTATATTAACTAACAATGATATTATGTTGTAAAGACGTACATATATATTATGTAACCAGTTCCGTAGTTTTCAGCCAAGTAAAAAATCTATTAAACATCGAGTACCTACGGGGTGTTTCAAAACCACAATATAATAAGTTCTCTAGGTATATATTATGGAACTGACCTAGTTTCTCTCTGAGAAAATATCTTAACTTTTACATTCATTTATAAACATATTTCACTGCATGCACTATCGTAAACTGCATCATCAGTTTCCATATGGCGAGGCTGTGGTCAAATGCTTTGCCTATAAACAATAAAATAACCGGCCAAGTGCGAGTCGGATTCCCGCACGACGGGTTCCGTACCATTATCTATAAAATTGAGCAAAAAAAATCACGTTTGTTGTGTGGGAGCCCACCTTGAATATTTATTTTATCCTGTTTTTTAGTATTTGTTGTTATAGCGATAACAGAAATACTTACATCATCTGTGAAAATTTCAACTGTCTAACTATCACGGTTCATGAGATACAGCCTGGTGACAGACGGACAGACAGACAGACAGACAAACAGCAGAGTCTTAATAATAGGGTCCGTTTTACCCTTTGGGTACGGAACCCTAAAAACTAAGACACAGAACTTTGAGGTCTGGTCCTATGTTATCATCTCTAAGCGTTATAGCAGTTTCGTTAAATATGAGATATCAAGAACTCTATTAAAAATCAGTTTCTTTATAAATTAGCTTAGAAAGGTCAGACCTTGACAATCACAATGTAGGTACATTGTACAATGTACATAATTAGCGTAACTCATCTTGTGCATTGCACCATTCTGATTACTTAGCTCCAGTTCGCAGACAAAGAGGTTCACACTCCCGATAATACAAATGAATAAATTGAAGCATCTCATGCCAACATGAACATAATAAAGTCTTATAACGCCAAAGCAATATTAAGGCTGTAACTGGCGAGTCGGAGATCGCAATACGATCTATATTGCTGGCGCCGAACAACACAGGTGCGCAGGCATAACCTGGCGTTCCCCTATTGACATAATCTGCGATTTTACTGCTCAAGTGCCCATATACGCATATTGCTTGAACACACTTGGATTGTTGTATACATAAAACTGTTTGTGCAAAACGTTTGCAGTTTGAGATTTTTAATTGACATTACGCACTAAAAACCACGCTTATTAGGTTAGATGGAATCTTGCTTATAACTGCGCTAATAAAAATTAAAGGTATCATCAGATGATCAGGAATAATTTCGGACTTGATTTACATAGATCTACCTACTTATAAACATTTTAGTAGTTTACATCTATACTGGGTGTAATTGAAGTCATTGGCATTCTTTGAAACTAGGGACCTACTCCTGACACCGGTCACGTGTGGACCAACGTTTTTGAAATCTTACGCATCGATTTGATATTGATAATAACTCCAAAAATGATCCAACTTACTTAATCAACTGCAACAGTAAAAAAATATTTAAATTAATTAAGTAGTATTTTTAATTATTACATACAAGGTAAAAAAAACTTTTAAAAGTATCAAAATCATTCGCGCGTATTCCCAATCTTCATAATTTGCAATAAAAAAGATTTTCATTGCACTTTTTATTTTTTAATAATCATCAATAAACGATGTACTGCCATGTCTCAACTTATGCCAATGAATTCAATTGCACCCTGCATATACTTAGCTATTAGCATTATAGATCTATCTTCCCTAGTGACTGAAATAGAAAAATTGTTTATTCAGCCGTAAAACGCTCACGAACGTTGATGACTCCACAGTCAGTGTTCAGATTTCAGAGTAATATGATTAGATTTCAAAATGAATCACGGCTCATTGTTTATAGTTGGTAGAGTACATTTAGAAAGGTCTGTACCATCTGTTAAAGTAGATAATGGTATTAATAAATAAACTAGTACGAAATCGGAAGTAAATACCCACGTGTGCTGGTGAATCAATGAATATGATGAATATAAAATCAATCTAGGGTATGAATAATAAGATGACGGTAATACCGATAACTTGAATATAGAGCACAGATATTAAAATATTATAGTCTAAAAGTAAAATCTGGAAACGATACATCAAATAAGTTTATACCCAATATATTGCACATAATATGAATAAGACTAGGCGTCACCATGGTTTTGGACAAGGATCACACTATCCTACAGGAAACACAATTTCCGTGGATGAAAAGTATTCTGTGAGTTACTCCAGCACCTAAAGTATCCACACACTAAACTTTATCTAAATCCTTCAGTAATTTCAGTGCTGAGTGGTAACAAAGATACATATACCTACATGATTACATACATAGGAAGTAGGATACAACGATGAAATCAAAACAGGATAAAGTAATAAATATTATGTTATACCTACTACATGTAATCAACGTTTGAAACGAATCTGGAACAATAATAAGCTGACAAAATATACGATATTCCAAAATTAAAACAGAAAATGGAGCACCGAAACAAAACCTTAAACCAAAAAGTAAAATCGAAGGCAATGTAAACTGTGAAGTAGGTCTATTAGCAAATGTTAGCATTATTGGAACTGTTTAATTTGTCATCGTGAATCGTGATTTGAGAATTCACATGCAAATGTGATTTGTAGGTCTAACAGTGAATGACATCTAAGCTAGTAACTAGCTACTAACATAGGAAAGCTAAGCACTAACTTTTGAATAGTAGACTTAACTTGTATTTAACGTATTGTTAACACTCTAGGGAAAATAGAATGACACCTCATTTTCACGATTATTAGTAGAACTCTAGACAAAAATAATGATAAGACAATGCAATTTTTTTTTATAAAACAAAATGACGTAGCAGTTTAGACAGAGATTAGGAGATTTTCACCTTAAATAATAAAATACAAAATGTTCATATTAATCCTGCGTCTATTTTGAGATTACTAAACGAGCTTAGTTACTTAGTATTTGTTCTAATATCTTTTGAATGCATCTTATCTAGCTTGATTATCAGCTACTCAGTTAGACAAGTTTGCTGTTTAACAACAGTGGTGTTATATTACATGAAATGAACTACTGAATAATAGGGACGTATCAGCCAGTACCGCAGTGCGGTAGTCCTACAGCTCGGTCTCTGAACAAATAAATCAAAGTATTTATGTTCGAATGTTACAATTATGAGGAATCTTAGATCTACTTGAGTATATTATAGCAATATTATTACGTTAAATTAGTTAAAGAGCGCTGTCGGATGCTATGGCAGGAGTACTTTGATTTCCGATCTAAAGAAAAAGGTATTTGGTATCGAACTATCCAGCCAGAAATCACCACCTACCCATGGATAGATAACAATGTTCTGAACCGGCAATTGTTAGTGACTGCTCTCAGGATTCGCTCCGCACACATTCCGTCAAAGAAGTTTGCATACCTTATGAGGAAAGCACCGTCCCCTAATTGTGTTGAGTGTGGGGTCATTGAGGATGTCCAACACCTGTTGATGGAGTGTGTGCGGAATGAGACGTATAGAAGATCATGGATCGGTAAAAATAGATTCGATGTCGGATATTACAATAGTTTACTAGCTTCGCCATTATCAAATAAGGCCATAGTGTTATATAAGTTAGTAGAATTAGGTCTAAAATTATAGTGCAATAACTGTGATTTTTTCCAATTGGGCGGTGTGGTCGCTCAGCGACAAAGCCCATTAAATAAACTTAAAAAAAAAAAAAAGCAATATTATTTACCATTCCTAAGTCACGTGGAGACCAGCAGCGTACGATTAATTCATGTTTATTAAACAAATTAACGATACTCGTGAGACAGTTTACAGCAGTATCTAAGCTCTTTTCTTATATGTTAATTAACATAGCCTATAAAAAACCTTTGCTTAAAGTCGTCCTAAGTTATACTCATGAAGTGGGTTGCAACGAAGCAGAAGTAGGAGTTCTGCTCGAGAAGTACCTACCAAGTCGAGCTAGTTTCGATATAATTGCATCGATCAACATTATTTGCGCATTTTGAGCAAAATTTAACACAATACCATTAGATAACACTCAATGTAAAATGATAATTTTCACATCTAATGCACACACATTATCTGAAACGTGCTTCGAAATAAACAGCAAACTTATTTATCATCTATATGTAGATATTTGTTCATTATGTGATGTGTTCGTGCAATTATATCATTATGAAAGAAATAAAGATAAATAGGGCAATAAAATTTTATTATTAACATTATTGTCATGTCTTGGTAGTTCTTGCTCACATATCAAATGATGTCACTTTTGGTCAAGGCCTGAGATATTTCCAAGAGGCATTGGTTTTGGCACTGTATTAGATGTGTATATAGAGATTAAGCAATGACCAGCTCGGTCATCACGGTCTCTCGTGTTCAAAAAGTGCTGGTCGAATTTCGCGCCACGCTAGCTTTAATGACATCATTCGCAGGGCTTTTACCACCGCCAATGTTGCAGCCATTCTCGAACCAAATGGTCTCATGCGTGACGATGGTAAAAGACCCGACGGAATGGCTCTAGTTCCCTGGAAGATGGGGCGGCCTTTAGTGTGGGACGCTATTTGCGTCGATACTATGGCGCCGTCACACCTTCCCGAGACACACGTTAGGGCCGGCGCCTCGGCTAATTCTGCTGAGCAGCTAAAACGGCGCAAATATAGTAATCTCGGTAGCGGTTACATATTTGAGCCGTTTGGTGTTGAGACCCTGGGTCCGTGGGGACCGGGACCTCATCGCGTTTTCCAAAGTCTATCAGAGCGCCTGGTCGATGCGACGCGTGACCAAAATGCTGGCACTTATTTGGCCCAACGCATCAGCATTGCAATCGCATCAACGTGGCAATGCGGCCTGTTGCATGTCGGGTACGCTACCTACCGGTAGTGGGCTGCAGCACTTGGACTGTCTATAGGCCATCGCGGCTATTATACAGTCCATAAGTGTTCTTTGTAGTAGGTAGTGTAGCTAGTTTAGTTTAGTTTAACTTAGTTTAGTTTAGTTTAACTTAGTTTAGTTTAGTTTGTATTATTGTAGTAGTTAGCTTGAGTAATAAAGGCACATTGCCCGTTAAAAAAAAGCAACCTAAGTAGGTTATATTAATTGTGTCATTTTAAAATATGTCACTTAGAACGTTTTGTAATCTTAAGTTTGCGTACTGTTACATTAGTAAACTGTGCGTTCAATGCGGTAAAAGATACGCTGCTAATTGCCACAATAGGCGGTGGCGATTAGGACACCCGTGCCGATGTTGAGGTTATACCAATGATTAACCCTAAGAAAAATTTTGTACTTATGATACAATGATCATTAAATGAACTTACTAGAACACAACAGTATTTTGCTACTTAGGTTTGATACCTTTATTGATGTTAGTTATGAACAATGAATGAAAATACAAATTTGTTTTTGATTACGATCATGAATGAAAGTTGCTTTGAATTTTATCATCATCATCATCATCATCAGCCGGAAGACGTCCACTGCCGAACACAGGCCTCTGCTTCACTTACCATAGGGGATTTGCCATAATCACCACGCTTGGCAGGCGGCTTGGTGATCGCAGAAGATTTTAATGTAACGAGGAGAATGCTGCTGCCCATTCCCTGGGTATTCTCTTAGGCGGCTCTTACAGCACCTATGGGAAGAGATGGGGTAGTCCTATTCGCAAACCGCTCGACATGATGAACATGTAAATATTTCGTTCTATTTACTAAACTATCAAACTTTTGTGGAGAGAATTGTCTTATGTCAGAGAACTCAGAGATTCCAACAACTACGGGGACATTGTTATATCGGTGCAAGTCGCTACGTTCTTGACTAGCTTATAATGATGTCATAGTAGGTACATGTGCTTCAATATTTTATGTATTTTATACGTTACGGGGAAGTTACCATGTTTTAAGACAATGAATGTCCTGGCTATAAAGTAATAATAAGATGGATGGAAGTAAGAATATTTTGTAGCATTGTCCTGATTCACTTTATGAAGTATGAATTACTAATAACTACCTACTACCCACTTACTTACTAGGTGGTAAGATTTTTTTGCTAAGTTCGTCTAGGCAGGTACCACCGCTTTGCCAGTTATTCTGCCGCCAAGCAGTAGTGTGCAAGCACTGCTGTGTTCCGGCTTAATGAGCATTGTAGCTAGTACAAATTACTGGGAAAATGAGACTTTGTTATCTAATCACACAGTCTAGTAATCTTAATTATTACTATACTGTGTGAAGTCTCAGGATGACGTGCGCAGTGTAGTGTCGCGCAAAACTATATTAATTTAGAGTTCCGAGTGATAGGTACTGCAATCTGTTCTGGGCAGCCGTGACGCTTAATATCAGGTGAACGACTAGCTCGTCACGTCATTCATTAAAATTAAAAAAACCTAAAGTGGAATCTACAATAGGTGTTTAGGCGCCACCAATTGTTTTTTCTCACATCTGTTTAGGCGCAAATAAAATGTCAACATTGTCATTGTCAACCCGTTACCGTTGTAACTGAAATCTTCTTTCTACGAAATTCTAACAAATTGGTTTATTGGTAGTTATATCATCAAAATCTACCTCTAGTACCTACTCGAAAGTGCTAAATTACCTAAAATAGTTATAGCCATAGTAATAATTACACGGGCACTCTTACATAGACCGGTAGCCATGTAACGCTTGGTATACTAAACAAATAAAAACACTGAATACCTTTCATAAACAAATTAGTCTACGAGTGACCAATGTCCGTCAGTTGACATACCAATGTTAAACATTTCTTTAAATCCTGCTGCAATCTGGCGCAAACAATAAGCAGCACGAAATCAATGTTCACAATTATTTTTTATATTATCTATCGGATATTCTGCAAGAACTTCCTGTTTTTTTTTTGATGTAAATGTCATGTGTGCATTTTAGACCCTTCTGGACATGTTTGTTTATTGACAAATTAGAAATTACATTGCATTACTTTTCAACATTAAGTACATGCTTGTCGTTTACAATTTAATTCACTTAACCACTCATCATCATAGTCATCATCCCACTATGTTTCACTATTGGACATAGGCTTCTTCCAAGGCACGCCAGTACGATATTCAACCCTTCTTTTAGATCTACGCTTTGTTTGTAGATTTGCGATCTCTAAGACACGGCTGCCCGGCCATACCGATTGACAGTTCCATACACTTCCACACACTAATGGACATAATTATGATTCTGATAAATCTATTAGATCCTTGCAATATTTTTTTACTTAAGTTACCATCCATGGGTTTGTGTTCGAGCAGTACGTAGTCTTCTCGTGCTACGTTTGCCTACTCCCGGTCCGGTGTCCAATTTAAAAAGCGCTTATGAAATCTGATCGTCATTTATTTCGTGACCAGTGACAAGTATATTTATAGCGTCAGCACATACTAGTTGGTACTACTCCTTGATGCAGACTGATATTAATTTGTGAAGATATTCCCTATCTTGGAATTGCTTCGTATCTGCGTCAGGCTATAACAGAGATGTTACCATCTATTATCCAGCCGTCATGTCAGTCACTAGCCGTCAAAGTATTTAACATGGTAATAAGATCTAATGCGGAACAGTATTAGCCGTTTGCAAATGGAGCCTCCGAATTCAATGAGACCGTGGTGGCACTAATTTGGGACTTTAAGAAATCTCAAACAATCTGGTGAATACAGTTTTTGGGAGTATTTGTTTCCAGTGCCTAAATGCATTTGGCCAGCAAATATGGTTTCATTTTAATATTTGCTTTACCACAGATAATGTTATACTATATACAGATAATATAATACTATACGCTTCACTAAACACTATTTGCTGGAGAGTGTTACTTTTAGGACTTAGAAATAAAATTTGTTCAGTTATTTTTGTTTTTGTATATTAGCTATTACTCATATACTGTTGAAGACATTGTCTGTCTGGTGGTGACGTCATTTAACAAGCGTCAAGGTGTCTGCGTGAAAAACTCTTCTAAGTAATTTTCTGTTTTGTTTTCACTATAACATTGCTTTACTGTTGGTCCTCCTAGAACTTAGAGGTCAATAAATGTCATTTAGAGTCTATAGATAGATATATTTATTTATAAAGAATTTGACACAATTTCTGCAAATCTCTACCTAGATGTAATTTTAAGTTTACTCTTGTAATCTTTTGTTATCTTAGATTTTCCCTGTACCTTTCAAAGAATAAAGCATTCGCAGGAAGTGCACGGGTTAGTTTAATTTTTGCAGTTGTGGATAAGTATTAACTTTTTGGTTGTGGTATTTCAATATCACCACAAAATTAAGTAACTGTCTCAGATTAAATCACCAGTAATTTGCAAACTAATTTTATTGTTCCGTTGTTTAATTTCCCGCAGTTTTTATGATGATTGGTTTAATTTAAAAATAAGCCCATTAATTGTTTAATCATGGTCCTTCTCTCTAGTGTGACGCACGCGGTTTGTTTCTTAATTAAGTTAGGTTTAGCATGTTGGCAGTAACAGTAAACAAACAATGATGATATAGATTATATTTTATTTTTATTTATTTGTTATTGCTATAAAGTGTTGCTTACAGACTAGGTGGAAATGCTAACACTCCACTATTCAAAATTCTTAAATTAGGTATTTTAATATATCTGTTGATGACGCTAAGCAGGCGACACTGATGCGACTTTATGTAAATTGTAACTGATAAAATTAAAATACCTATGACATCAACAACATCAAAAAAAAAAAAAAAAAAAAAAAGATCGTTGACATTTTAATTTTAATTTTATATCAACGTAATTCTACCAATTAGATATATTTACCTATGTAGTGACATAGGTATATACCTAACTTTGCAGGCCAAATTTACGACCACATCTAGCAAATAAATATATTTCAATCCATTTCATTTCATTGATAATGCGCTTGGGGTTCTCAAGAAATCTCTCAATAATAATTGATGACGCTACCAACCCCTGTACGGCAGTTGTAAAACAAAGTGACGAATTATGGACTTGAGATGATAGATCACTTATCAGTAGTCACAGTAGATTATTAAGTTATTAACTAAAGCGTGTCCAGCTTTAGGGACGAAAGGATCTGTTTCAAATCCCATTCGTGATTCAGATTTTAAAAATTAATGTAGATTATATTATCGCGTCTGTCTTAGAGACAATTTTTTTGATAAAACCTTATTTTTCGTCATAAAAAAATTCATATTTAACCAAGGCGCTTAGGTATTCCCTGAAACATTGTAAAGTAAATAACTATCAACAGACTAAACATCAAACTACAGCCGTCATAGACACGTGCTAAACGATTCCACTCGCTTAATAAACTATTTTAATGTATTCATTAATAAAACCCACATAATAATCGATTCCGTAAATGCTCACTCAGTATTGCATATACCTTGTAAGAATGAGGTGTGTAACGTCGCGTTATTTCACAACCTCGAGTAAAGTGTTGATAGAAAACAGTTGATGAACATGAAATTGTTTTTGAGTGAGACTACTCGCAGTAGAATAAGGAAGTGTTTGAGTATTTCAAGAATCGTGCACTTTTTCTCATCGACCGATGGGTACTCTCTACGTAAGCCTTTTTGTTATATTTTAGTAGATTAATTGTAACACCGAAATTCGATACCGTGACCACTCGTCACGGTATCGAATTTTATTGTTGACGAGTGATTTCATGTTGCCTTTTATCCTGCAACTTTTACAACGAACTTAGGTATCGGGTCATTAGCATCTATTGAGATTGAGAGATTCTTCAGAATCACCCCAACCAGCATGGTCATGTTACGTCAACACAAATGATGTGAAGGTAACGCCTTCCAAAATCTGCTACTACCTATAACTTTTTCTCTTGCCTACTTGTATATAACTCTGTGTATATTTGTATTATAATGTTGAGAATAAACATTTAACTTTGAAATAAAATAAATAAATAAATATGTGTGGACGTTTCACACGGCGCCATCTAGCCCCAAACTAAGCATAGCTTGTACTATGGGAACTACAGAACTGATAGAATACTTAGATACTTTTTGTTTGTAAATACATACATAGAATACAATGTAACACCCAGACACAGAACAGACACCTATGTTCATCACACAAATGTTTGTCCTGGAGTGGGAATCGAACCCACAACCTATAGTTCAGAAGGCAGAGCTACTACCAACTGAGCTATTAGGCTGAGGTATTAGGTTTTGCTGAAACACAAAAATCTTGTTGTGGTTTATGCAAGGTTTGTAACTGATTCACTGGCAGCGTGCAACCGCAAGCATTGGACCTAGAAACGTGTTGGAGGGTGTATTTCTTTTAAGGCGTAGATGCTGAGAGAGGATTTTTAAAATTTAACCTTGAACAGTTTCTTGTCGAGTAAAAAGAAACCGTGGATTACTCCTATATTATAAAGGCACTCTGCGGTTTATTTTCACTATAGAGTCTATCTATAACAGTATAAACTCATGAAGAAAGGTAGAGTATATTTTATTTTTTTTCTTTTGTAAATAATCCTTTCCAAATCCAAACCTTTTTATAGCTTCTAACAAAAACCGACATTAGATGAGTCATCAGCTTCAGACAACTTAGCAAAACAAGAAGCCACCAACGTGTGCTTGTGGCGGACCAAAATACGAATGCTTTCTTTCATCGGGTATTGTTTCAAGCACAAAAAATATGCAACCGCCTCAAATAATATTTTCGCACATGTTGAGTTTGCTAAACTACTTTCGAATTCAAACTTAAAATGTTATCTTTGATTTGATTGAGAGTTGCTATTATTTCTTAGTTCGAGGGTAGAGTAATAAAACGAACAGTATTTCTGCAAGGGCGATTCAACAATTCTCACTCGTAAGTTTGCAATAATATTGATTAAGGTGAAACGTTTCACTAGCGCTGCAAATTCAAATTTTCTTGCGTTCTTTTGTCAATAATAACTTAATTACTCAACGTGATTACATGAAAACTAATTTTGCGCAATAAATAGAATGTATCAATAAATTACAATTAAAAGTATTACCTACATATCATTGGTTTAGCGACAAATGGCAGTAGACTGAAAAACTAAGGCGAAATTTGTTTATTGCCATTTGTTGCTAAACCAATGATATCTAAGAGATATTTTTAATCGTAATTTGTTAATATATTCTATTTCTTTACCTTAAATCAGTTTCAATGTAATCACGTTTGGCAAAAGAACGTATGAAAATTTGAATTTGCCGCGCTAGTGAAACGTTCCACGTTAAATTTTATTATTCTTGAAATAGGAGATTTTATAAGAACAAACAATAGAAAATCAATGATGCCAACTAGATAACAAACAGAATTTAAATCCATTTTAAAACCCTAAAAAGTGCAGTGTAAATTATTACATACGATTACTACTATTATTGTCTAGGTACGTGTTAAAGTTATTTATCCTATGACCTAATTGCCACAAATCCTAATAATAATAAAAATAATTGTCCCGATAGTCGTTTCGGCGAACGGCCTTATAGCGAAGAGCCTCGACCAACACCTCGAGAGGCTCTCGCTAGACGGTTGGATCAAGGGTCAGATTCAGAAGGCAGTACTCCTTGACACGGCACATATTGTCAGGAGGTTCCTCACTCTGCAGCCCTAACCACCGGTAGCTTGGGTCCTGCCCCGCTGCCGGCGGCACTCTAGGTTTAGGTTTTTTATAATATTTTTGTATATTCCTTTTTATAGAGATATTGTAAAAAACTTAGGCTTAAGAAAATAAAAAAGTAAGAAGAGAGAGTGAGTAGTAGTGAGAATTGTAAATAAATGAGTGAATAATAATAATAATTCTTTATTTCACAAGATATAGACATTTAAGACATAGATATTAAAGCTAAGGCAAAAAGATATACACTTGCAATTTGTGTTGGGTAGCTGCTGCCGAACTAGACTTATCGTCTGTGTTTCAGCGTACAGTGCCCTCCCCCGAGAAGTTGTTTAAAAACTAGCCTTATTATTAAAGATGTTGGTACAGTTTACTTAATTACGTTATGGTAGAAACAAAGAAGAATCCTATAACTAATCGACTGACAGCATCTGTAGATTTTCGCATAATGCTAATCTAATAGGACAATATGTGTAAACTCTGAGATTAATGCATGTTATAGTATGATTGATGTTCTTATCACAATAGTTCAAATAGAGGATAATAGAGTCAAATTCATCATCTTGCATGAATGATTTGCATTAACCTTAAGCATTCAGGCCAAGAGTTTTAAGCTTGGCAACTAGGTACACTGTTTTGTATTGATTAGACTAGACTAAGCGGCGCTCCATGGTTTCTCTCGCAAATTTCCTGCTTTCCACGGGAACTCTCAGTTTTCATAGATAAAAAGTACGCCATGCTAGGTGAATACAGTTAGTTCCATTGTCTAACTTTAGTCTTTAATTGACTGCACGAAACAAGTGGGAGTAAAAATAATTTAAATTAATTTGTTCTTTGCTCCACGGAACTACTATCACGGAACTTCTGGGAATAAACGGTTAATTTCTGTATAATATGATCTTGTGTGTTCATCGAAATTGGTTCAGCCGTTTTAGGTGAAAGCCACACAGACAAACATCATAATCGTCTACCTCTTCCGGTCCGTGGTCACCACTTGAGAACCTTTCTTCCCCATCAGTTGTCAGTTCTACGAGCAATGTGGCCTGCCCATTGCCATTTCAACGTGATAATAATACAAACAAAATTTATTGCAAACAAAAAGCAAATGTTTCACTTTTTGTAACCCATTATAGGGATCACACATCGTGGACTACTGCGCGTCTGCACGATAGTTTCATAACTTCTGAATTCGCACTCATCCCCCGCATCTCTCTCTCGCTCTATATGGCGTACCTACTGCAACGCACTTGGTAATGTCTACGTACCTTACAATTCATTGCATTTATGCACGCAGGGTGCCCACATTTATTAAATCCTTTGTAATGAATGGCAAATACTATAGTCAGATCCTTTTACAATTTATTTCTACCGCGTCAATTTGTTGATAAATAATATTTGTGCAGCTCTCCCTTATACTGCAAATAGGTACTTTGTTAATTAAGCCTGCAAAAACTTAAAAAATTAGGCTAAAAGACCATTTGCCTCTTAATTTCACATTAATGACGTAACACAAATTTATGTGGGATTGTGATTGACGCCTCTAAAATTACAACAATGTTCACATAATTAAAGCCATCTTCATTCGACATTAAATTACCTACGCGTTCACCTCAACAATACATTAATAAGAATGGTAAGAATGCAGTTTGAACACGTGTTCATGCGTCGTATCGGTTGCAGTGGCCATAAATCATCTTTTTAATTGTCCTGTGCAAGTTATATACGCATGGTATTATGGTTTTTCTATCCACTACAACATAACAAACTCTTATACCTATAGGAGTTGAATAAATATGTTGTATTCTCTATAATATACTCTATTCCTCTATTATTTATGCGGCCTAACATTGCACATCATACTCTTGCTCTGTTGCCATTTTGTTATCGGTCGAATATACTCGAATAAACGATACATCCCAATATTGTAACGATTTTTATTGATTATTTTTTATTCCACCAAGTTACGGCTCGGGAGAGAGATGGTAGCTGGTAGCATGTGAGCTTCGCTATCTTACGGCACCGGGTTCGATCTTATCACCAATGACTTATCTAATTAGTTATGTGTAGTTTGCGATGCCATCCCTCCGTGTGTCGGAGAGCACGTTAAGCCGGTCCCAGTTGTCATAAAAACATCTACGGCAATCGTTACGGGTAAACAGAAGACTGATAGGATCTGACGCTTGGTCTAACCATCCTTGTTACTGGCTGCTTATGGATTGCGAGGTCAGATGGCACTCGCTCGTGTAATTCTGGTGGCTCGCCGCTACAGGTTATATTGGGAGCCGACCCCAATAGCAGATGGGAAAAGGCAAAGAGGATGGATGAAGTTACGGCTCATCGCATTACGGTATTATGTTGGAGAACACAGAAAATATCTGTAAGGTACCTACTTATCTGTCAATCAGACAAGTAGGTACTTTAACCTTACAAAACCCCTAAGTATGAAATGCCTTTAATTGAAACAGCCCTAAAAGGAGATTGTGGATTTATAATACATAGTCATTTGGTTTTAGTCCAAAAACAACTTCAAGTTATCTCTTTATTCTTAAAATCCAGTTGACCGGTCTTATTAGCATGTTCAGCATCCTTTCTCATTACACTGACCTTTCATCTCCCGACGATCAGCATCGCGCCACCCGAGCTGAATTTCCGGACCGTGCGATCGAAGCCTCATTAGGGCCGACTGGACCGCAGCATTAGTAAAGATAAGTATGCAGACTCAGGCAGCTGCTCCAATGTACGCATAGATAACATAGGGACTGAAAGCTTCACATGTTGGAATACGGTAAGAGTTAAGTAGGTAATTCGAGCTAATTACCGTTAATTTTCTTAGACCAACTGATAATAGCTTTGCAGATCAAAATGACGTGTCCATTAATCAAACGATAGCTAGTACCAAAGACCATCTAGTACTAATTACAGAAATAATTATACGAGAAGTATGGTATATATGGTATATGGTACCTATAGTAGACTTATTTACTCATGAATAAGTTTAAAATTGAAATAAATACATGGAAAATAAGCCATTGGCATTAATTATTAGATCGTTGGTGAATCTGATTCTTGATCGTAGATGCTGGATCAATATTCTAACTATTCTAATAGGCACTTCTAATACCTTACGCGTTTCTGGAAAATAAAGTTCGTGTCATCATCGACAGCCTGAAGACTTCCACTGCTGAACATAGGCTTCTCCCACAGAGCGCCACTTTGAGCGGCTCCTTGCCTCCTGCATCCATCGGCTCCCCGCAGTTTTTACCAGTTCATCGGTCCACCGTGTGGAGGGGCCGGCCTACGCTTCCGACTTCCGGTTTGTGGTCACCACTCGAGTACCTTTCTTCCTCATTGGTGCCCATTGCCATTCATCCAATAAATTCGTCAAGTTCGAGTAATAACTTAAAATAACGAAATTTACAAGAACCTTAATAATAGGCTTCGTCTTTGAGTGAATGACTGACAGATATATCTAACTTGACAGGCAACGTACAGTTAAACAGCCCCAGTCGCAAATATAAAAATATAGCTTCATGGTATATAGACTTGATATATTTGGAGGGAGGTCTTATATGGCGAAGCATATTTAGCCCCTATGGGGGTGAAATGTGATAATTTTTAGATAAAATGTGGGTATAGCCACTGGCTGCCTCTAGTATAAATATATTAATCCAAAATACTTCTGCACTCATCGTAATCAGGTAGGTGCTTTTCTTTGAACTTATTGCAAAGAACATAAAACATTATTAAAATTGTTTCACAATTAATACTAAGTAATTAACTTTAGCTATACACAGTGGAATTTAATTCGATATTTTTCCGAAATGTGTACTCAGTCCGCTTTAGAATATTTATTTAAAGCTAAACAAAAAATATCTATAATATAAAACGTAAAAGTAGGTAGTATAAAATTAGTCCAAATTCAAATTCTTAACAAAAGGCCTACGACATGTAATAATTTGCCACTCCGGGGCAGCCGGGAGGGGTGCAGGAGTTTTAGCTACCTACGAAACATTTTGCTGCAGAATGTAGTGTGAAATAAACATTTCGCCTAACGGCGAAACATTTTTTGAGGCATTTATTTTATTTTTATTTTTTAACATAACGCTTCATGTACTGAGTACATACATTTCAGGAAAATATCGAATTCAATTCCACGGTGTATAGGCACCGGTAATGGATATCAAGGTAAACACCTAAGCACCAGCCTTTTTAAATTTGCTAGCGCGTTCAACATTATCATTATCATAGAACCTATAGCATTAGAGAGTTTACCTACTATAATACTTACGCCATTTAAAAAACTAGTTTTACTGTCTGACATTCTGAGTGATATCTTTCTACGCTCTTGACATAATTACAATCGTATGCAATACTCAATACGGTAATAACTGAGCTAGTTAAATATTTGACTAAAATTATGCATGCGAACTACTGCGAGCTTAAGTGATAGGTATAAGTAGTATATTTTAATAAACAAATGCCCGTCTGCACTAAAGCTAGACAGCTCCAAAGTTCGCACTATCACGTACCTACCTACTGCAATGCATTTTGGTACCTTCTTCTTCTTCCCGTATAGGCAAGTGTCAGAATTTTTAGGCTGCCCAAAGTTTTCTGACTTAACGACTTTTGTCTTACGACAACAGCCGGGACCGACGGCTTAACGTACCCTCCGAAGCACGGTAGCGCTCTGATGTAAATACCACTTTTTGCTGTAGCGGTCACTCATCAGAGTAGTGACCGCAGCGAACGTTGCTTAACTTTACCGATCTGTTAGAAACGGCTAGTCGTGCTTCGCTATGAGCGCTACATTTCGGCACCTAGTACCTACGTCCTAGAGAGAAGTGCGAAGTCAAACTTTGTGAAGTGCGGGCATTAGACTCAGCGGTTTGGGCTGAAAGTGGTCTGTTGGTCATACCCTATCCCGGAGGTCCCCCCAAAGCTTCTTCCCGGTAGCTCAGAAAGGGGAGGACACTCACGGGAACACGTAGGTAACTAACGGGACGGAACGATTGCAAATGAAAACTGTAGCCTTCGGGAGAACGGGTTTATTCACAAATGTAACAACAATTTGGGAATGTTTAAAAGCCTGAAAATCACTGAATTTATTATAAAATAGCAAACTCGTTCAACTCGAACGGCAGTAAAACAAAACTGCTCGAATAGAGCTAGTACTGTTATTGTATGAACAGAGAAATATTAAAACGTGGTGTAGAGCACAAGCGAGGACCGTACGCCTCGGTGGTTAAACGAAGAATAACGAAAATGTATGGAAAATGAAAAGAATGCGACTAATGTTCTAATTTTGAATTTAAATCTAGATTATGAGTCGCCAATATTTGATGCGAAAACTAAGAAAGCAGGTGAATAGCTGAAATGATGACGAAAGAGGATGGCATCGTCACAACCCCCGGCCTCTCGTACGATTGTCAAACTAACGTTTACTTTACTTACCAAATACTATACGCTCATTGGTTGACGATAGCCGATGATCAACAGGCAACCAATCAGCGTTCAGTATTTTTAAGTTGACATGAGTTTAACTTTAACAAACGTACCTACCAGAGACCGGAGATGCATTATTATGACTTTAAATCTCGACAGAACTATGTAACAATTTCTATTCTCAATTGACATTGGATAGATGATATATAGACAGATTTGTCACGCATGACCTTACTGGAATTTGACCCCTGTCAAAGATGCGCATGCGCCCACGGCGACAGTAGGTATGTCACGCGTCACGCGCAAAATTCAAGAAATTTTTGCTACAATTTTAACTCTTGTTTAATGCCCTCTGTGGAGTTGTTCAACAAACCCACAGAGTCAATTGTTTTTCCTGTAATCTGTGGACAAAGACCAAGAAAGAAGTGTTCGTAGAGAGGTCGATTCTCGAGTCCTCAAAATGTGCTAAGGTATAGGTAGGTGTGGTAGGTTATAGTTATAAGGATCTGATAATCACCATATAACCATATTGTAAAATGATACTTTACGTGTCACTCACAGATTATAGGAAAAACAAGGCACTTTAGGTTTCAGCACGAGACTACCTATGCGACGGCAAAATTATCTCATCGATAGCCACGATGCGGCAAGACCACAAATTAACGACAAACTTAACAAACGACCAACTTGCTCATTATGTTGCAAATCCATTGACAAACGTAGATAATTTGACTGATAGCTTTCGTTCCATTTGACACTGTTGGAGTTAGTTTGAATTTGAATTTCGAACATTGTAGTTTTCGGTCACATTGTTAAGTCATCTCTCCACGCTTTTTTTTTTTTTTTTTTTTTTTTTTTTTTTTTTTTTTTTATGTGATTGAATGACGTGACGAGCTAGTCGTTCACCTGATGTTAAGTGACACGGCCGCCCATAACAGTTGCAGTGTCACCCGGAACTTTAAAACAAAAGTTTCGCGCGACACTGCACTGCGCACATCATCCTGAGACATCACCCAGTCCAGTAATCAGATTACAAGACTGAGTGATCAGAAAAAAAAAAATGCTTAAAAATGTTTCTAATATTTGAATTATCGTATGTATCCAGGTTCGGATACCATGAAATTTGCTGTGTCGAACGATTTATCTGTAGCAATTTCATGACAATCGAAAGCTGGTAATAGCACTTAGCAACATTACAATGTCATCCGAGGTTAGGGTCGGCAACTCTAATTAAAAATATACATAGAGGTGGATGAAAAGGTTACAAAGATAACTTTTTTGTTTCATATGCAGAGGGTAATCATTAGTAAGCTCAAAGTCGCGCAGCGAGCTATGGAGCGAGCTATGCTCGGTGTTTCCCTGCGAGATAAGCTCCGGAACGAGGAGATCCGCAGGAGAACTAAAGTGACCGATATAGCTCTTAGAGTTAGTAAGTTGAAGTGGCAATGGGCAGGCCACATCGCTCGTAGAACTGACAACCGATGGGGAAGAAAGGTTCTCGAGTGGCGACCACGAACCGGAAGACGCAGCGTGGGCCGGCCCCCCACTCGGTGGACCGACGACCTGGTGAAAGCCGCGGGGAGCCGATGGATGCAGGAGGCGAGCGGCCGCTCAAGGTGGCGTGCTCTGGGGGAGGCCTATGTTCAGCAGTGGACGTCTTCAGGCTGTTAATGATGATGATGATGATGCAGAGGGTAAAAACGGGATCCTATTTAAGCCTGCGGTATGTCTGTCTATTTGAACTATAAACTGCTGTATATCTTGAGCTGTAATATGTAGCCCGCTAAAATTGTATCTCTTAATAGGACAACAATTAGTAAAACCCAGTCAATTTGCGAATAGGACTTCCAATAAAGATTTTCAGTCACTATTCAATTTAGGAGCTATTTTATTTAGTTTTAGCACAAACGTAATATGTACGAAACCCTTGGTGCGCGAGGCTGACTCGCACTTGTCTGATTTTTTTATCATGTTTTTAAATAACCGCTCTTTACAGTTCATTAATTCTAATCATAGTAGTAACAGCCGTGTATTAAAACTACGTAGTATTATGTATTCTGTGGTAAAACTGGGTAAAATCGACATCGATGTAATACAGTTTTTTATTCTATCTAATATCGATGAATGAGGTACCTATCTTGACATTGAGCAGTTACTTTTTTACTCACAAACCACTTCAAGGTGACACATTTACCTGTGTTGTTTTATGTCTAACTTTTTCATTCATTAATTTATTGATAGCAGTACCTGCTGGGCAGCTGATGCGATGGTACTTCAGCACATTACCATCAAAAGAGTATTAAGTCATTCGGCAAACTAGCATTTTTGAGAATTAGTTGAACCCGCCTTTTTAGGAATAAGTCATTTGGCGAACAGGCCCTTTTAGGAATAAGTCATTCGGTGAACTGGCCTTTTTAAGAATAATTCAGCCAGTGAATAGGATAAGCCGTTTTGCGAATAGGTCCAATGTCAATTAAACCTACATAGGTGGTAGGACTTTTCTGCAAAGTTCGTCTAGGTAGGTAGCACCGCTTTGCCAGTTGTTCTGCCGCCAAGCGCAGTAGTGTGTTGGCACTAGTAACCTTATTAGCTTATTAGTATACTGTGTCTCAGGATGACGTGCGCAGTTCAGTGTCACGCAAAACTAAATTAATTTAGAGTTCCGAGTGATACTACAATGTGTAATGAGCAGCAGTGACGCTTAACATCAGGCGAACGACTAGCTCATAGCGTCATTCATTTACATTTAAAAAACTTAGAAGTGGACCCTATATCATTATTAGCTTGTATAATCCCACATCACGATCTATTTAATTAAACTAATGCTGTTAATCTCTATATAATTACTGACCTTCACAATGTCACAATAACGCATTTTCAAAACTCTGATGAACCTCACGTATGTCAATCAACCATTGACCAATTTGTAGCTCTAGACTCAGGATCATACGGTAAAAAAGACCCTAATGTTAGGCTTTTATTTAAAAATCTTTTCAAATTTAACCAATGAATAGAAGGAAAATCTCAGGCCATTAGCACCCTAAAGGTATAAATATCGCCGGTAGAATACCAACCGAAATGATAAACGCGAATAGACGACCTTCCCCGCGTTAATTACTGTCAGATAACAAACTCCCAAGCTATTATCACGTAGAACTCACCAAGGTACTTTATTACACCTGGTCATTTGCAAATCTTTTCACAAAGTCTAGAAAACAGTACCTAAGTTAGTAGAGACCGTAATATAAAACTATTTTTATTTAGGTCAAAGGTGAAATAATAAAATGGATTCTCTAAGATCTTTTACTTACGTTACGTTACACCCCTATAAAACTAGTCTCCCACTCCCACGTGTATCATAAAATTACACAACTAACGTGCGACTGTCGCAATTGTGTATGACAGAATACGGGTTAATTCATAAATCCCTACTGACCATAGACATTCCCCATATATTCTATACCGATGGTGAGGGGTTGTCTGGTGTAACTGTGAGTAAGTACGTTAGTTGATTGCAATCGATTAAAACTAAAATTTGTATGGATTGACAAATTTAATACAGACTAATACACAGTATGTTACATACTGTATGTATTAAGCGCTTAATTTATACGGAAAAATTTAAATCATTAATGTAGTTCGGCCTTTTGAATTACCACCAAAGTTACGTGATCACCATGTATTTTGTGCAATTTTAAAAAAAACCGGCCAACTGCAAGTCTGACTCGCACATGAAGGGTTCCGTACCATTATCTATAAAAACGAGCAAAAAATCACGTTTGTTGTATGGGAGCCCCCCTTAAATAATTATTAATAATGATTAAATGTTTTTAGTAGGTATTTGTTGTTATAGCGGCAACAAAAATACATCATCTATGAAAATTTCAACTGTCTAACTATCACGGTTCTTGAGATACAGCCTGGTGACAGACAGACAGACAGCGGAGCCTTAGTAATAGGGTCCGTTTTACCCTTTGGGTACGGAACCCTGCGAAACATGACGTTCACGTGATAGTTGTACATAATAATTGGCCAAAGACTATAGTTACATAGTAACTCCCGTTAAGAGCCAATACAACGCCAAAATGCTTAAAATGGCTTAGCTTGAAGCAGTGTCCTGTCAACAATATTGCAACAATGACTTTGAAATTAATATATGGTAAAGTTCAGGATTAATGCTACTGCAAATGTATAGTGAAAACACGAATTAATAAAATTTTCTCGATAGAAAAAAATTACAAAGTTACCTCCAAACCGTACAAATAAACAGCGATTATTCAATGAATACTTTAAATAAGATCATGAAACTTCGTGTAGTAGTTGAACTAAATATAATGGAGGGCTTATGTATAGCGGATTTTTAAAATACCCATTATATTCAGTGTAATAATAAATTACCTAAACTATTGCGCGTTGGAACCAGTTTAACTTAGACCGCCCCTGCCGCTCGGCCCCTGGCTCATCCCCGTTTTGGCCTAGTACTATACATCTATTCTGTGGCTTTGGCTTGAATTTGCGCTGGCCTTGCACAAGCCCTTAAGCTTGAGAAGCGTTTTATGTTTAGACCATTAAAATCTACCCTCCCAAAGTGCCTCTAGCTTAGTTATAATATGGGTAATGTAATGCCTAAGATTAGGTACATCCTATTAGCCAATTCAGTTACCTTTAACATTGTACGTGGTTATGCATGTATTACTACAACCTTAGGATGTATGCTTTATCTATAGAAACCAAGTTGTATCCGACGTGTTTGCTAAACAACTCTTACAAGACTGTAGTGTAGGTATATTATATGAATACTTATTGTTTTTTTTTTGATGTTTAGGTATGCGCATAATGTACGGAATGTATCTAATCGATTACTTATCTACCATATACCATCTGCTCGTACCTGCGTTAGTAGTAGCGCACATAATGAAGCACAACCGATCGGTAAAGTTAAGCAACGTTCGCTGCGGTCACTACTCTGATGGGTGACCGCTACAGCAAAAAGCGGTACCTATTTACAACTGAGCGCTACCGTGCTTCGGAGGGCACGTTAAGGTGTTGGTCCTGGCTATTGTCATAACCAACCATGCTGGCCAAGTGCGGGATGGTAAATAACGATAAATTGGCTTGATAATTAATAGCATAACGTTGATAATACGTTTTTAGTAGATTTACGTGACAAACATTAGTTTCTGTAAAATTATGTCAAAGTAATTACGTAACCCGCTCGTAGAACTTACAACTGATGGGGAAGAAAGGTTTTCGAGCGCCGACCACGAACCGGAAGACGCGGCGTAGGCCAGTTCCCCTACTAGGTGGACCGACGATCTGGTGAAAGCCCTGCGGCTTTCACCTTTATCCATCGTGGCTCCCTGCGGGGCCACGATGGATGCAGGAAGCGAGCAGCCACTCAAAGTGGTGCTCTCTGGTGGAGGCCTATGTTCAGCAGTGGACGTCTTCAGGCTGTTGATGATGATGATTACGTAACTAAATAATAGGTGAGTTATGCTCAATCGCTGATCGGTGCTCAAGTCGAAATGTCATCTACAAATTGATCAATGAAATCTCGTCTTGAACCACGCATGAGCATAGTATTATTTTATCTGTGCTATGAGCGTATAGTCCTTCAACACAAAGCCATATGTAGTAGGTAAGTAAATAGAGGTTCAAACCGCAATGAAGATAAAACGAATCGGACCCAAACTCGCAAAACGGTGACATATCACAGGTGCCTATATAAAACGTAGATACAATACAAGCGGTAACCGCATTACCGCACTGTGGCAGGGGTCGGAAGCAGGCCATAAGTTTCGGCACCAGAAAGTATTGATCTCTAGCTCCGGTCGCACTGAAGCATGAATTCTGTGTCACAAACTAGCACTGGCAGACTAAACGGGGCTAAGATACAAAAAAAGTATATTTACAGTTAGTGACGTTGATTTTTCATGCCGATTGGTTCTAACTTCCGCAAGAAATGAGAGCATTTTGGGATCCGCAGAAATCGTTATCTACTTAGAATTTGTGGTTTTTCTACACGGTAGCCTAGTATATACCATCAAACTTCATTACACTACTTCAACGATAGGTTTTTTATTGTTAGTTCCTTACACTTCAAACTTAATTTAAAAAATAAGTTTAAATAAAATACTCACCACCTTACACAAAAGAAAAAACTCCTTATTTAGATAAAGTAGCAAGACAGTAGAGCAACCTTTGGACCCATATATTTCGACTTTAATTTATAAGCTAAATTGTTTTTGTTAAAATTAACGAAGCATACTAATACGAAGCATATTTTAATGAAAAGCAAGGTCTCCACTTATTCTAAAACGAACGATTTCATCATCATCATCAACAGCCTGAAGACGTCCACTGCTGATCATAGGCCTCCCACATAGACCGCCACTTTGAGCGTTTGCTTGCCTCCTGCATCCATCGGCTCCCCGTGGTTTTCACCAGGTCGTCGGTCTACGTACCGAGTACCGACCGGCCTACGCCGAACGAACAACCACAACGAACGATTTGTTATAGCGATTTACTTACGATGAAAAGAAATTGAAAAATCCCAATATACAACATACAAGCGTACAAGCATATTACCTTATTTTCCCATTACATAAGTACTGATAATAATCTGACAGGGGCGCTTTCAGCTGCTTGTTGTCCGTAAACATCATCGTTATAGAGACGTTTATCATAAATGCCACAATCCGTGACATTTATCACAACACAGCATTGCAATGTAAACTCGGCATTGTTCAACGATTATGGCAAATTACAATGTGAACGCATCCTGCCATTGCAGTTCCTACAGCTCGAATGTATTTATTGGAACGATTCTGAATGCAAGCGATTATTTCTGCTAATGGAACTCTATCTGTTAGTATTTTGATAGTTCTAACAATTCTTCATGCGTGTAATAGTTATTTTCAACACACTTGCTCAAAAAATGTATTTACAAAGCCTGTATACATTGTTCGAAAGTTAAGCATTACTCACTATACAACGAAGCGTGCGGTATGTACTCTCACCTAAGTACCTATTTTACCACATCCTTCATTGTATAGCGCCGTGCGTAACCTTTACGGCTTTTTTTTTTAATTTCCATAATAAATATATAAGAATTCCACCAATGAGTTTCACATTACGAGAATAAATGAACTGAATGATCGAAACTCCTTGGAAGCGTTTTTGCTTAATACGTTTGTCTCACTTGAAACCACAGATTAGAGAAAAAAACAATTGAAACTAAAGATGTAGTTCTAATTTTCACCACACGCACGTGGCGCCATTTGCATTGTAAATGCGCGCCATTTTAGCCCAGTTTCATAGTAGATCAAAAACATCAAAGATTGTTTGTTGCGACTTTCCCACTAATAAACAAAAGTTTGTTTCATTACCTATTGTACTAATATTTATGATTTTTATAGCAGTATCGCCTGCTCAGCGTAATCTACAGATTAATTTGTAAAGGAAAAATTTGAATCACGAGCGGGACTTGAACCCGCATCCATCCGTCCCTAAAGCCGGGACATGCTTTACTTAAGCTACCGTGACAAGTGGTCTCGTGTCCGAATTTATCCTTCACCTTTTTATAACCAACTTACGGGACACCGGGTGCTTACGGGTACTTACTTACCTATTGTACTGTTTTCTCGCAAATATGTTGAAAAACGTTGTATGATACACGCGCGGAAATTGGTTTTTACAAACTCGTGACTATGGTAAGCCCGAGACGAACTACTCGTTTGTAAGAACCAACTTACCGCCCATTTTCTCCCTTTACCTTTACTTTCTCTTTACAGTTTATCAAATTTAATAGGTACAGTATGACATTTCGAGGGATACCAAGCTAGAGATTTTTTCCCTAAATTTTGAGGTAAAAGAGGAATGGGGGTTCTTAGGGGATTAAAAATAATAATAATAATAATAAATTGATGGCAAGATTGCTTAACGTTTTTTTGCTGCAGAAATCTTCGCACTTTAAGATTATTCATCTCATGAGAAGGAAAAAAGTCTATTTATTAAAAATTATCCGTGCGATCAGGCGATGCAACCGATGTATATCACCTAATAATATACATCTGTTGTTCATGCTGTGGTCAACGAATTGTTTTTTACATGAATATATAACTATAAGTGTTAACATGTTTTAATGATGACGCATGAAGCAGTACGCATTCAAGAATAAGAAAAGATAAAGGTACTAATTTAAAAATTTATGTATTTCTCAAATCAGTTTATAAATGAGGAAGTAACGTAAAGAATATAAAAACTATAACCATATAGAGAAAATCTTTCATTTTTATTTCATGTTACAAATGTTCCTATAGCATAAGGATTTGAGGTCGCCGTGTCACGACTATTGCGTTTTAGATATTATTAAGAAACATTGTATAATTATTGCTTTATTTTATGAGCTTCAAATACTTATATACCTGCAACATACAATGAATATGCTAGGAATACAAAAAAAAGCTTAGGGGTTTTTAGGGGATTTAAGTTATCTGGGGAAAAAAATCTTTAGGAACTGGCAGCACTTTTATTCTAACAATAGTGATGCGACTATTACACATTCGATTAATCGGTGAAATTTTCGTATAAGGTAATTAATCGAATCAAATCTTTGGGCGAGCATAATTCAGTGATATAATCTTGTGCAGTTCGCTAATTATCTACTTTGAAAGGGTGATTTTAATTATAATAATTATATAGTATACAATCCTAAAGCTCCAGGATGGAAATGTTAAAGGGCATAACGCCGCGAGTAGCGTTCAATGAAAGTGCAGCACACCTTTCCACACCCTAAGCCGCCCCACACCGATGTTGCTTCCTCGGTAGCCAGTAGCCCCTACGGGTGCCCCATTTATAGTGTGGCAAGTCATCACCTCCCTCAAAAATTTGATATGATGAGACAAATTTTATCTCATTCCATAAACCAGATCATAATAATCCATCAAAAGTTCACCACAATAGCCCAGATATTTTTACCTTCATTTATTAAACAAAATAGTTATGAATAGGTATGCCAACATGTAAGAAATAAATAGTACAACTCGGTCACTTTGTCTAGCTGTCCTCGCTGAAATGCAAGCCATTGACGTCAAGTATAGGAATAGTGTGACCGTGTTATCTTTTGTATTCAAAAAGGCCTCTTGGTGTTATGGCGCGGCCAGACATGCGGAGCAACAGCGAATCTTCGCTGTTGAACGCTCATGTGGCCGCGTACAGCGATGCATCGCAGCATCGATGGGCGCAGAAAGCTATCGCGTGAAAGTGAAATCCTTTATTTTCGCAACACTCTTATTCGCAACAATCATTAGTTCTCTTACTGAGATCATATCATATGAAAAAACTAAACGATTATTGAATAAATATGTAGAATCAGTATCCTTTACTCTTTAAAATCGGGTTTATCCGATATCGATTATTTAGTTCACATCTCTAGACCAGTTAATCTGACAGTGTCAATCACTAATCATGTCAACTTCATAGTGGACTTCTTAAATTTGATAAACCGTAGTATTAAAGTGAGACAAACGTATTGAGCAAAAACGCTTCCAAGGAGTTTCGATCCTTCAGCTTATTTATTCTCGTTATGTGAAACTCTTTGGTGGAATTCTTATATATTTTCTATGTAATTTAAAAAAATACCGTAAAGGTTACGCACGGCGCTGTACAACGGAGGATGTACTCCGTCGTGTGGTGAGTAATTTTTAACTTTCGAACAATGTATACAGGCTTTGTAAATGCATTTTTTGAGCAAATGTGTTGAAAAAAATATTTATGGACCTCAAAATGGCAGGTCTATATTTTTAAAGTCATTTATTATTAGGCAATCCAGATACTTGGTGCGCGAGCTGGTTTCCGCACAGAGTAACCAGAGGGAACATCAGTGTATTATTTTCGTACCTATTTTTAAAAAATAGTCATGAGACGCTATTTTATCGATATCGATACTTCATTGAACAGAGTTTTATAAAAGCCTGACACCTAAAATAAACAGAGCTAATTTTCTCTAATTTGTGGGGGGATGATGGAAAGCTCAATTATCTTCGCTGTCTGGAGGGAAAAATACTAGGTACCCCTGATAACTAGAACCGACTTCTTTTGCGTCGTAACTGTATGGCCCAGCTAGTTCAAGAAATAAATAATAGAGTCTAATAATTTCGTTGATATATCATTTCCATCATCATTTTATGGTTGACTAGCGGTTGAACGTCACTAAATGGTTGATATTCCATATATTAAGCACATAAAGAAAAATAATACCTATTATAATATTACTATGCGCTCTAAAGCTTTTAACTGGGATCTTTTTTCCCTGAGTGAGTTTAAGTCGGGAGTGACTAGGTATCTTCTATAGGTAAGCGTGCTCTCGTAGACCGCATCGTCACTTATCGCCAGGTAAGATAGTGGTCAACAACGAAATTATTCCGTACTAACCTAAGCTTTATTGCCGTAACGTTATTCCAGAATGAAAAGTATAATTAATGAGTAATAAAGAAAATGTATTTTTACTAAAGTTTTATTTCAAAATAGCTATTGTAAACAACAAATTATTAATATAAGTAGGTTTGCCCTAAATACAAAGTTCATTGAAGTAGGTTTGTCAAAGGTGGTCATGACGGTTGGCAGAATCTGTGAACAAACAAAACCTTATTTAAATTCTCATTTAAAACATTGTTCATTAAAACAGTAGTAGTTTTACTTACTATTATTTGTTCTGTGTCATTATATCAAATTTCAATCATATGCCCATCTAAAGGGTTGATTAAAAACCTTAAAGTATAGACTAAAAGCATAGAAAGATCAATCAAAACGATATTATATTTGTACTGCTCACACGTATCGCTACGTCAGTGGCGAAGGAAAGAAACAAACATATAGTAATTAGCTGCGCTTGCAAAAATCACCGTACCATTTTTTCGACTCGAGTCTACTGTTTTATCTATACAAATCTGTCAGACTCATTTACATCAAAGTGTCAACTTCGTATAAAAAGTGTTCAAAAAAGTGGTATGCTTGACAGATAATGAAGTTCTCTCTATGCTTTTAGTCTATACTCTAAGGATTGAACCAGTAGGTACTACCTGTTATTGGTTAGTGTATAGTTTTCTACATATAATACATATATCGAAATTATCGATAACCCATCGACACCTGTAAAATCATCTCTAATTACGAAATGCAAACAACTGGATAACTTTCTTGTGGATTTACGATATGTACCAAAATTCAAATTCTAATTTAATAGCAGCAATCAAATCACCCAATTCTAATCCTGCACAAAATTCTACGTATGTTTTATGTGAACGCAAATCTACTTACACACAAAAATATATCGTAAACACGAAAAGTATTTGCACCATAGAAACTGAATAATTTGTCCTGTGTAAATCTTCTTGAGTATTGGAATATGCTTTCCAAACACATTACACGTCAATGTCCTTATTTTAAATAAGTATTTTGCTAAATTTATTGACTAAACACTAAAATATAATAAAAAAACCACAAAAAACATAGTTTTCTGTAACATCAACTGAAACGTCATTGTACGAGCATGCGTAGTTGCTTCTATCATTGAAGGAACTACGCATGCCCATAAGACGACTAAATAAAATGACACCGGAGAAACAAAACAACTTAAAACTTCGCGCAATTTCTTCACTTGGTAGGGTTGCAATGTTGCAAAGTTGCACCGACCCTGGTACGCATTGGTGTTCGCAAAAGTCAAATTTCGCTCCATCTGTTTAGTCAATTGTTTTTTTCTCTAATCTGTGGGTTTCCGCGATCTCTTTTCTTTTTGCGTTCAAAGTCATTTATGTCAGACGATTTAGTTATTGTTGGTACTTATAATTGTTGTAATAAACGCTCTTTATTGCGCCATACTGGAAATATTATAATTAAAAGAGTACCTAGGAGTATTTTTAAGTCGTGACACCGGGCAACACTGATGAATTCGGCATCATACGTCATCTATGTACCGTGTACTTGTACTGGTAACAGTGTTTTTCCCTAAAGACCCATACTAGAATAATAAAATAAATTAATAAGAGTTTACTTCATATCTTTATTCTAATCAGTTAAACCACTCCCCAATAAAATATGAAAGCTCTATGCACTTCCCTAAATCCACGAAGTATTTGCATAATAAGCACAATCTCTCTGTAATACGCTCAGCCATAATACATTTTAATCCCATATAGGCTTATAATATTACATCTAAACTCGCTCCATAAATATGACTAAGCATACCTACTTAGGTTAGAGAATCGAAGTTCCCACGAGCTTCGGGTCAATGACAAACTACCAAGGATCGCAATAGGGGTTAGACCCCTTAAACCAATTACATTCAGACCACAAGTGTGATTGGTGTCCCATCGATTAACCATAAGTGTGGTACGAAAGCTACTAAATTAACTACCCTTCTTACGATGAAGAGGTTCTGTTCTACAAATGAAATTAGTGTCAGACACAGATATAGATCCGGGTGACGAGAAATGGGCTGGCTTTAACACGCCTGGCTGCAGGAAAAGCGGACTGAATTGGCGAAAACTATAAATACTATATGAGGCTGAATAGGATGTGGTAGTGAATTTGTTAATTTCTTGAGTGACAATTTTGTGGGTTATTTATTTTAAAATTACATCGTAAGTTATAATAGGGTTTTTAATAAGCTAGTACATTTATAATTCTCAAGAAAAGCACCTCACAAAATTTTTTTTTGTTTCAAGAGTTTATTGATATTTTCAAAGAAAATGTAAAATTCCCTACGCATACTTACAATGACCTTAGGAAACATAATATGTCACAAGACCCTAGTTGTAAATCATTAAATTATGAGTCGTCAGTTTTATGCTGTTCACAGGCAAATAAGTACATAAGCCCATACTTCTATTATTTTTGTATAGCACGGGAAATTAACAAGATCTAAAAATGAAGGGGGGCTAGATAAAGCACCAAATGTGGTCAAAGGTATTTGTATATAATATAACCTATATGAAATAGCCGATACGGGTACGGGTGCATACGTTGGTCTAATAAACAATTTACATAATATGTAACAGTAGTCATGCAATTTCATGACTATACAAGAACCATTTACACGGACCAGAAGGCGGTCATTCCCACGAGATCGTGATTGTAAGTTACTAAAGGCCAATGTCGACAGTCGAGACGGCTGTGCGCGTGCACAAGGTCTTTTCCTTCCGGTCTGACAAAAATCACTCATCACATTTACAGTACCAGACGCTTGTCGAATTACTTCTGGTTCCTCTACAAGGTCAAACTATTATAAATGATTTTCACTTACCTACTTCTTTAGAAAAATCATCAATCGTGTGTAGGCACGCAAGGAAAAAGTTAGTTTTTTATCAAACAAGCTTTGCTTAGGTTAGATAATAGCGCGGTGTTTAAAATGTTTACAAATATGTATGTATTGTGATACAAATCATTAAAGGTCAAGTAGAGTACATACAAACGTTATGACATTGACAGTCTATCTGAACTTCCTGGATGAAACGTGACAAGACATAATCCAGAACCATACGACTATATTACGATAGAGCGTTTGCACTGGCTGTATGTAGTACGATAAAATTATTATTATGGTCGGCTATCGGACTAATAAATTATAGACCAAGAACCTATAAAACAAAAAATATTCGGTTTTCAAAATTAGACCTACTTCTGCAAAATGAAACCAGCTGGATTTTACCAGTAGTATATTATGGTTGGTTATCCGACTAATAACAAATTATAAGCCAACTACGTACTTACCTATAAAAATATCATTAACAATATTTAACTTTTTATTTTCGTTATGTTTTGTTTTATCTATAAATAACTTTTATATGATTACTAAAGAGCCGTGTCTTTAAGTCTACAAGGATTTTCTAGCCTTTGAAAGTTTCAGAAGCAAAAGCACAGGACAGTGCTTAAACTGCCACCTAAACTTTTCCAATAAGCCTTTTTTTTATAACACGGACATACAAACAAGCTGACGGCCCACCTGATGGTAAGCAGTTACCGTCGCCTATAGGCACCTGCAACACCAGGGGTGCTGTCGATGCGTTGCCTACCTTTTAAGACTCTGTTTACCCGACGTTTGAAGTGTCCCATGTTGTAGCTCAACGGAAACACCTCAGAGGGCCTTAAATATTTTCAGTAATAAAAATAAGTACTAGGTTCATAATACTTAATCGTCTAAGTATAAGATATAGGCCAGAAACTTCTCCTTGGGGTACATCGATCAAGTAGGTGCACTCGGGAATTCCGATCCCATATCCTAATAACATTTGAAAGGGTTAGATGGCTTTATTTACAACTAGCTTTTAGTCGGCTTTATAACTGATATATTTATAGAAACGTCTACGATGCACACTGCATACTAAACAACGTGAGAACACTCATGCAACGAGGTATGAAAATGCATTGCAAAAATTTTCAACGGCGTTAGAGAGACTGCAAATTAGCTTTCGTGAAGTGGAGTAGTAGTATTCTTTATAAAATATTTTAAAGCTTTCACAGGTTTGTTGGTATGCTTTCTGTTTCCATTTAAATGCGATTTTGAGGCTGGTGGTACTACGGATGCTTTGGAATGTATATTTTCTATATATGTATATTTTAGTAGCTCGCTAGCCAGCCTTCGAACTGTATTAGGCTGTGGGTGCGATTCTCACCCATCATCATAGAATTACTAATAGTACTAGGACTAGCCATCAGGACAAACAGTTGTGTGATGAACATAGCTGTTTGTTTTCTGTCTGGGCGTTATTTTGTATTCTATTTTTGTATTTACAAACAAAAAGTATCTTATAATTCTATCAGTTATCTTGATTCCATAGCTATACACATAGATACAAGCTTTGCTTAGATGGTGCAGATTAAATTTCCATATTTTTTTCGTACCTAATCGGTCATGCAGAACTATATTGAGATATATTAGATAAATGGAAATAATGTCTTATTATTTTGTTATACACACCATTTCTTCAATCAAAACTTATTCATGTATCGCATTTTTATAAAGAGTTTATTACTTAAAAATATTTCCACATTCGTCCGCAGAAAACAGAAATAAAATTATTCCCGAATAACATCTGTTTCTTTGATGAACAGTTTTATATTGCCTTTAATTTAATGGGCTTACGTCAAACAGAAATATGTAAACAGAAGTTACTTCTTTATCTTCGTATCTTAGCTTGACCTAGCCTTGTGTCGGGTCATTGCAGCAAAAACATAATGAAGAAACAGAATCTGCCGACTCATTAAACTTTTTAAACAATACAGTCTCTATCGCCTGCCACATCCTAATGATCTGAGTGGATCTGATAGATCAAATGAATATGGTACCTATATATTAATTTGATCTATCCAGTAATCTGCTACCAATATTTTTGTTTCATTACACACTATACGAAGTTTGTCTCTAGCGAGTATTACTCGCACTGCACTATCTACCTCAAGAGTTTTAGGTAGGTACTCGCGAGTGTCAATAATTTTATTTTATGACAGCAGGAATTGCGCGATTCCTCCTTTGTTGCTGCAGCTCTTGCTGGTAAAGATCACTGGCGGAAAATCAATCCTCATTTCTCCATTTTTACAAACTAGGTACATACTATACAAAAAAGACATTAGCGCTGTAGTTGCGAAGCATGAACCTACTACAGTAGGTTCTTGTTGCGAAGTATTAGGTAGGTACTCTCGCGACTGTCAATAATTTTATTGTTTGAGAGAAGCGGGGTGATCAATTGATCATGGAACTTTGATTGCAATGCAACAGGAGAATCAAGTTACATGATCGCCTAGCAGGAATTGCGCGATCCCTGCTTTGACTGGCCTGTTAGCTCAGTTGGTAGTAGCTCTGCCTTCTAAACTAACTAACTATTATACAATATACTGCCTTGTGGTTTCGATTCCTACACAGGACCAACATTTGTGTGATGAACATCGATGTTTGTTCTGTCTGGTTGTTATGTTGTATTCTATGTATGTATTTACAAACAAAAAAGTATTTAAGTATCATTTATCTGGTTCCCATAGTACAAGCTATGCTTAGTTTGGGGCTAGATGGCGCTGCGTGAAATGTCCACACATATTTTTTTGTTGCAGCTCTTGGTAAAAATCATTGGCGGAAACTCAATCCGTATCTCTCTATTTTTACATACTGCAGTGGGTACCAATAGAAAAAAATACATTAGCGCTGTAGTTGCGAATAGTAGTGAGTGGTAAGGAGTTAGAATATCTTCTTATGTATTATTCTGCGTCAGTACTATATAACTAGAAAAGTGAACATATTCATAAATAAATAACACACAACGACCACATAAATGGATTCTGGACTCTAACTACGATTCCCTGTACCTGGGGGAAACTACGAGGACTATGGTCAAAGAAATAAAAAGAAAGAAAAAAATAGAAAGTATAATGTAAGTAACACGTGTGAATTCGACACCGGGCTTATCAAAACAGTAGCGCATATTTCTATGCAAGCATTGTGCGAGACTGATTGTGACTGTAACCTTTCAGACGTCTTTAACTACATCTATTGTATCAACTGTCAAAAACTCGAGTTTTTATGTAAAACCGATTAAACAAACAAAGACGTCTGACGAGCCTTCACTGATATTTATGTTAGAGCGAAACTATTGAATTCTTCTACAATGGCGTGCCAAAAGTTGTGTCTGCTTTTCAAATTACCGCACAAAGTGACGTCCGAAACTAATCAAACTATACACAGATGTTGAAAATATACTCTCATTCGTATTAAAATTTTCTACGTCTCTGTTTCACTCCCTTTTCGACCGTATGACGTCTGTCGTTCAATGTTAAATTTTGTTATTCTATTTTAATATTGCTTAGGTATATCTTAACGCATGTTGTGTTTATTTCGCATCTATTACAAAACAGTGAAATTCAAACTCTAAGATTTTCAAAGCATCTACTGCTTATACGTTCCCTATAAAATAAAAATGTTTAGATCATTTTACAACTCCGAGAAATTGAGGGGTTTTCTAAGTTTAAAAATTGTAAGACTTTACTTCCCAGCTCCAAACCGGGGAAGGCACGAATTTGATGAGAATTGTATTTGTTTGATGACGTGTAAGTAACTATTTGTAAAATTTTGTAATCATGTTTGCTAGAAAGCACAGAGTTTTTCAAAATTATGAGTTACATAAATGTATGTTTTTAAATTTTTGTACGAAAACTTCGTGCTTGACATTTTTCCGAAAATTGAAACCGCATCATAAATTCTGATTTTAATCAAAATGTGTGTTACTATTATTAACTTTAATTGCTTTAAAACGTTTTCGTTTATACACCACTTTAACAAGAACCATTGTGACCATTAACTCTTCTGTAATGAGTATAAAGCTATTAAATTTGTAGACAATATTATACATACTACCTATAATTATAATCACATGAAAATGCACTTGAAATTTGTATATAACTGTCATCATCATCTGCTTATGATTTTAAAAACCCCACTCAATACATACACGGTTAAAAATTTTCTTTCAAAAATTCTTATGGAATGAGTAAGCAGTGAAAGCTGAAAGAGCAAATTTTGAAATTGTTGCAATAGAAGCATGTAAAAATGCAAATATTAACCTTGTTCATGATTATTCATAGGTACCTCATGCCAACAAGATTAAAGTAAAAATTCCTGAAGTTAGTTACGCATTTTTCCACGATAAAAATATAAGGTAAGCCACTCGCTGCATTAGCCACGGCACGATGGAAATTATGCCTGCACTAATAGAATTAGGATGCAAGTGTTCTGTAATTTTCATAATATAACCGGATAATTGCCTGGACTTTTTTAACTATATGACAAAAATATTGGTGTCCATCAGCACTTATGAACACTGAAAGGCATTCCCTATGCATAGGTGAGCCCAACGAACCCTATAAGCACAGAATGTTAACGCGAACTATAAGGAGGATTTTACACGAAATTCAAGTTATAAAAAAGAAACTCACTCGTACTATTTCAATCATAAGCATGTAAAAATAGAGCTACTAAAATCATAAACCATTGGAACATGACAAATATGCTGAAATTTTCTTTCGATTCCTAAGAATTTTCATTCATCTCAACCAACTAATCATAGGTAAGATTCGATTCGGGTTGAGTTAATAATTTACCTAATAATTAATTAATTAAAATACCTATATTTTCTTTAACTTGATTAAACACCATTGTTTTCTCAGAGGCACTGATTCGTGTCTAGACATTAATCATGTGTCGCGCATGAAAATATAAATCCCATGAAAAGTATTTAGAGACGCAGACGTAGGAAGATGAGGAGGATAGGTTTGAATTAATTTTTATTAGAAAGAGTATCATTTGACCAAATTAATTTCACATGTGACAAAATGTTGCCAAAATTTGTGTCATTCAAGAGACTACTACTGTACGTGATCTGGCACTGGAGTGCACTATGGATCACACTGCTAAAGGACTCTACATTTAATCCGTCACGCGATTTGTTTGACTCAACTCCTGGATGGGAGCCGCATAGTCGAGCACAACATGCCTCCGCACGATGCAATTTGACCGGTTGAGTCAACAAATCGCGTGGCAGATTGCGTCGTGCGTAGAATACTTAAGGACTTGACGACTGGTTCTTTCTCATCCTGTTCTGGTTCTCTTCTTTGATTATTGATGGCTACCCAAGCTTTATGAAATGTTTTACCATCATCTTATTGGTTAATCTCTAATTTTTCCTTCATTCAAAACTCAAGCTCATTTGAACGCGTCGAACTCACGACATAACAATATATAGGTACAGATTGCAAGTCAAAGTTAATAGGTATAAAATTTATAATTGCTTTTAAAATCGCAATACGTGTGAGAGATTCATCTGGCAAACTATTAAGGTTTGCAATGTTGATTTCATAATAAAGTGACGACAGCTGTACAAATCATCTCTTAGTTAGGGGAATACTAAAAAAACTCTTCAACATTCTCAAGTCACGAGTCACTCTAGCTAGCAATAAAAAATCTAAAGACAAACCCCTTGAGCGTTCAGTGTATAATTGTACGTTGCAAAACGTTTCACTATAACAGACTAATTAAAAGAAGCTATAAATTAAATCTGTCACTGTGGGCTGTTAACAATTTGTCTTGGATTATTCCTTGTCTATGCAATGATAAATGGCCGAGGTTTAAAGTCTCAAATAACTTTTGATAATAAATGATCAAAATGTTGTTTGAATTGAATTGAATACTAATTGTAAAAATGAAGACAACGGTGATTTTTAGTAATACAGGCGTATTTTTTAATGTTAACCTACATTCATTACTATTTTCCCATTTCAATTTCTTAATGACTTAATGGACGTAGAGGGTCTGAAATGGCTAATGAATTAAAATTACATATTTTTTAATGAATATATCGGCCGTATCTTATGGCTTTACATAGGTACAACTAACTTGATCATAGAAAACTTTGGATTTGGAATATCTGTTGGATACTTATAATTATAATATTAGTAGATATAATACAATAGGGAAGTAGAAAACAAAAACACTGCAGTGATTGATAAAGAAGTTGATGAATGATGAATACCATACAGTTATCGTTATCGGTTGTAGGATGCTCTGAATGTTTTTAGTCATCTGTTCATAAGTATATTTAGGTGACCCTTACACTTAGGAAGGTATGTATTAAGCATTATACCTACATAATATTCATCAGCCTATATACTTCAAACTGTCTCATCGCAATACATACCTTATTCTTAAATAGGTATACTTACCTATAGTTTTGATTTTGTGAGTGAATCACTTTGAAACGGTTGTTTTGAAAGTCAACGCCGGTTTTAGTGCCTAACTTTAGACACGGTTTTCAAAACAAATCCTTACAAATGGATCATTGGAAAGGCACGTGATCACTAAAACCTATCGGTTGCGTTTAAAGTAGGTCATAAAAGTGTGTTTAATGCAATATGACAAATCGTAGGATGCCAGACGTGTTGCTCACTTATCGTCGCGCCTAGTCGGTCGCATGGAGAATGCAATTAATCGAATGATCGACGTATAAACCAAATCAATACAAATATGTAAATCGATTTAAACAAATTCCACAGTAAAGCCGCAGTCAATAGCAAACTCGTAAATCTATCAGCCCATAAAACTACTATAAACATACTATTATTGACTGAGAAACACCACACCGCTTCTGGTTTCGTCAGTCATTGACATTAATTGTCTTTGTAATGGAAAAAAAATCAGTCAGTGCATGTCGAAGTGCCGCGGCGGGCGTCCGCGCGTTCAATGTTTATGATAATAAGCTCTTGGGTATACGTTTCGGGGGCGCCTGTACAGTGTCCGCGCGATGTATCCGTGGAGCCCTGCAACGGGCGACTAGTGTAGTATGTGCGCGGACCACTCGCGCTCGTCTCCTCACCCGCGAGTTTCCTACTCTAAAATGACAATACTCTGAGGATCAATTAAAACAGTAGCCATGTGTAGTGCCAGGTTCGCCAACTACCTGTTACGCAGTGTTGTGAAATTCACACGTGGACTCGCCAGCCGAGAAAGTGAGTAGCTAATAGACGATCGCCTTCCCCGATCTATATTTAACCGATAACCTTATTACTATTACAGTGTGGCACGCTTATCATCGGGTAACTTGCAAACTTATCAGTGCCGTCATGTTTTCAATTAATATTTATTACAATTGAGCTTTCGAAACTACCTCTTCTTCAAACTACAATTTCTTCAATGTCAGTCGTCCGATGCAACTTTCTAGAATGGTTCTGAGAACACCACTCACTCGCAACTGTGCCCACATACTTACGTTCGTTGATAAGAGGAGAACAATCATATGCAGTCATTTGTTTTTCAAATTAGTCAAGCGTTTGCGCAGCTGATTGAAAACTGCATACAAGGAACGAGTTTAATTGAACTTGGTGTAATTAGTTGGTACAGTTATTCGATGTCAAATGATTCACATTATATTTCCACTGCATAAATCAAATGAAGCAAATAAACCTACCGCTAATCCTGTATGAGGTATCTATGTTGAATGCGAAAAAATATGTGTTTTGAGCATTATTGCGAAGTTATAGTTTATCTGAATATAACTTTCCTTATATTATGATCTTTACTTTTTCATAAAAATTGTTAGTATTAATATGCATGGTATGGACGAAATACGTAAGTAAGTAACTCAAAAGAAGTGCTGCCTTATTTTAATTACAAATAAGATGTACGTAATCTTAATCAAAACCTAGGTATTATTTAATAAACGAATATTATACCGATTATAATCCGAGGTCGTCTTCACACAATGCACAATTCATATGCTGTGATACCTCATCATATTATTAATAACTTATTTATAACTTGTGAAGTTACTGAACAGTTTTTGTAAATGATTTACCTGCATTGCGTAGTACTGTTATTTATTCTGTGCCTGCAGACAGCTTTCGGTCAAAATTATATTTTTACTATGTATATTGTATACTTAATAGGTACTTTGACTTAAGTGTTCTTTTGAACTTCATATACTTAATATATAACTTAAAGTACCAAATTATATTGTTATTTCTCTGTATATTACTGCAGACTAGGTACAGTCTTATTCTAATTAAATATGCATTAAGTTTACTTAGTTCACTTATTTTAAAAGTAACATCACATCAATATCCTATCCTACTTAATATTATAAATGCGAAAGTTTGTGTGTGTGAACGTTTGTTACCTTATATCTCCGTAACTACTGAACCAGTTTCGATGAAAATTGGAATGCAGATAGCTTATACGCTGGATTAACATATAGGATGCTTTTTATCTGCGGGTAACACCGCGGCGCGCAACTATATTTCTGTAAATGACAACAGAACCTGAACCAATGGAAATAATAATGTTACAATACATAAAAATAGAACAGATTATTTCATCTACAAACATATGAAATTACTATGTATTATGTTCTTTACGTATCTTCGCTCAAAAAAAAACAAAAAAGGTGAAAAAATTATTGCTAATAGGCCATTTTTAGCACTTTTACAAGTCAAGATAACATTAGGTACTTAAAATGTTATAGTTAAATTATTGTAGATACTAAGCATAATTATAGGTGGCATTATACATTGCTTAATGTCAAATATTATATAGCAAGCCCATTACAACATGTGAGTTTGAAAAAAAAAGTTGTGCAATGCTGAGGATGAGCATCTTATACGGGATGCTTGTGTGGGCCTTGCGCAAAGAGAATCATAATATTATAAGTATTCTGTGCTGAAGAAGACAGTAGAAGATCTGTTATAGGTCTTCGTGCTGAACTGACAATCAATTGAAAAAGAGAACTCAATCCATAATTCATACGTATACCTAATTCATTACCTAAGTATAATGTATTCATTGACGTTCTATCCATAGCATCATTAGTTCAAGGCGTTTTTAACTTCTAGGATTCTAAGCTGCGTAAATGAAAATCCTACATGCTGATCCCCGTTGTAATGCAATGCGATTTGTTGTGCTAAAATTTCCCGCATCGTTATGGTCACACGCGCGTCGTATCAACGAAATTAATTACCCCTCTGAAGTAAAGCGTTCCTCAAGTCGCGTTGTTTATGATTCGTTTACAGATGTATGAAAAAATGCTAGTGGTTTAAAATGGTGCCACGCCAACATCATAGCGGCAAAATTTCGATGATTATTACTTACCTACTTAAACAATACAAATAATTAGTGAATCTTAGCACCAAATATCTCTCCCGTCGTACTTAGAAACTACTTTGTTGAGTTTAATAAAGAATCCGCGTCTACAGAGTGATGTAATCTCGTATTTAACATAAATACAATAGAATGGAATGTTTCACACTATTTTAAATTGCGTCCACAGCTTCTGCAGAGTAGGAGATGTCTGAGTTTCTCTTTCAGATAATGTGTTTTGGATCCATAATAACACAAAAATGTTTATTGTAATATCAAATCAATATTTTATATAATTTATTTCACAAGGTCACGCGCGAGTCTGTCGGAAATAATTTTAGTTTAGGACAATAAATTGGCAATCTTATAATAAAAATCTTAAATACAAAACATTTACATAGAATTCCTTTTTATCTATAAATATTAAACATAACTCTTCTGTATACACTAACAAAAATATCAATTACTAAAATTAGGATTTATAAAGGATTTATAAAAAGTGAATAAAATAAATAAATTACTAAAATATTGTTTATTAACGGGATATTTACCATGTAAATTATTTGTTTTGAGTTACCGAATTATTTGTTTTTCATCTACCTGCAAGTTCTTCAGTCCGTCCGTTATCATGGTGCTTGCAACAGCATCAAAATATCGGCAACTTCAAACAAATAATTTACATGGTAAATATCCCGCTAATAAACAATACTTTAGTAGTGTTAATGACCATGATAGTTTAAAATCTTGTAAAAATATCAATTACCTATTTGGCAATCGTGACATTGTTTTATTAATATTGTTATTAGTCACATTCTGAGAACCACTTAAAGATCATGTGACTGTATACTTAATTGACATGAACTTGTAACAGAATTCATCAAAAACAACTTTCAAGCTACCTACGATACAACCTTGTTTAGTCGTACTCTCATTAACTTTCTGACGTTCGTGATAGCCTGGTAACTAGAGCAACTAGCATTAATAACAATTACAAAGAATAATCTGTATTAAAATTGATTAATGTACATTCTGATTATAATATAATTGTATGTCTTTTTCTTTTTTACAACTAAATAGGCCGCGGCATTTGACTGTAATCTCACCTGATGGGAAGTAACGATGCGATCTACGATGATACATACTTGCCTAGAAGATACCTATTCACTCGCGACTTGAAGACACCCAGATTCCTTTCTTAGAGGAATTATTATGCTGTTCTATGTCTTTTTTAATGATCCTTATGGAAGAAAACCAACAAGTGAGTACAATCAGGTAGGTATTAAATCTATATAATTAAGTTTTCTGAGAATGATGTGTATTGTTACGTTGTATGAAACAGGCAGTCTAAAGGGTATATCTAAGCAACAGATCTAATGGGTATATGTATCCATAAGGATTATAATGTACCAACATAATTATGCAGGGTCCTAACATAAGCTCGCAGCAGCAGCAAGCGACGTTACCGCTACACAGTTACGAGTAAGTCTAGACATCTTTATAATGCGGCGCGTTCTGCATTCTTTTTATTTTCCCGCTGATATTTCGCACCGGGGCGAAAGTAAAATATACCTAGACTATAGTCCATGTTGGTTTCAACTGTGTAAACAATCTGTGAGCTAAATAACATATCGAACTTTACATTTGAAAGCCACCAAAACAAACGAACGCTGTTTATCTTTAACTTTTATATAAAACTAAATATTTTTTTGATATTGGTGATTTCGGATCAAACAGTCTAATTGGCATATGAAATAGTTGATGACAACAAGTTGATCCTGCCAATTGGACTTATTGATCCGAAATCGATAAAAGTCTTCCAGAATAGATCGTGAATCATTTAGAACATTTTCTAAATGTTAATTTAATGAATAAATCTTGCGTGTCAATTTTTATTTCCAATTGAACGGACCAACCGGTGTAACCTTGACACGGCGGCCAAACATTATCCTCTTTGTCTCAATTGGACGGTAATTGTTGGGGACCACTTCTGTTCTATTCTGAGACGGTTCGCACTTGTTTTCAAATTGCACCTTAACTCCCGGTAGTAACGCTATTATCGTGTAAACTCTGACACGAGATCGGATCAAACGGAATTGCAATGTATGAAATTTGGGTCCAATTGGCAGCAGAATGGTCTGAACATAAAACTGTGGCTACCATGGTTAGGCTCGTTCCTCTTTCCTCCAAAGTTTCCTGTATAAAACAAAAGATTAGGTACGCTGCTCTTAAACGCCCTAACATTACATTTTAGTGAATATGTTTTGCATTATTAATTGTAATTAGGGTTGTTACTTCATAACACTGAAGCACCTAAACGGATATTGAATTATACTATCTATAGTTCTATAAACCAAAATCATGGGGAACGACTGGGCATACAGTTATTGTAAGCCAAGCCAGAATCTTCGGTTCAGCGCTGACGAACTGCGACACTGTGTTGGAAGATATATTAGTAGACCTATGGAAACTTCTTATCATAGATGTTAAAAAAAGGTCCCGCTGGGCCGCACTATTGTTTACTTCGATTATTATGTGTTGCATCTCTATTACACTACTCTGTCCCTTTAATAATCGATACACATAAATACTGACGACACTATTATTAGCATTCTAGTCTTTTTTATTAATTGGGATTTTTCTGTAAGCTTCGTCATCTTAGTATTGATATAAATAAACCACTGAAACAAGAATATGCATACACCTAACCTACTAATTATAATGTACATGTGATAACGTCATACCTGTCTATATTTTTTTACAATGATAATATTGAATAAATAAATATGTAAAATTTTTCTTCATTTTCAGCCAAACGAAAAGCCAAATAGAAATTTAGTCAATTAAATATTGTAAAAGGAATAAAGAAGAAAACAAATAATAGTGTAAATAAAACCGCTATAAGTGTTTGTAAACTTATTTGTGCCATCTCAGTTATTTTATATGTCTGTGATGTTTTTATGTAAAACCTGCATGGAGTGCTACGTGGTGCCTGCTATATACCTATAATTAACCACTAACCACAACTGGAATTGCTTGAACGAAACGCAAACATGCCTAGAGGTGAGTACGAGTCACTGGCCAGAATATGGCACTCTCTTGCACGCAGGAAAGAGGGTACTTTATAGAGTATTTCTGTACGCTTTTTGAAAAATACACTCATAAACGTAACGCTGATCGATCCAAGCAACGAACTCATAAGTATACTGCTCAATAGATAGTAAATATTAGCCGTCTGCCATACTACGTAGGCATAATATATAATTGAGTCCGCTCGTGACTCTAATCAGTAGCCTAATTGTCTTAAGAATTAGGTATTTAATGAATCTATTAACTACTTACTTATATGTTTTTGGAACCACATTTGTTGAACATGGCATATTCGACCTAACGGTTATTCAATGAGTTTGTAGATTACCAATGTCAACAATCTTGTGAAACTCTTTTTTGTGGTTACAAAACGGATTTGAACACCTATGATTATGATTCAAAGAAGGAAAAGTGAACATAATAATCAGGTTGATGTGCTAAGAAATGCCGATTCATGCGCTTTTTACTCATGCATGATGCAAACTAAATAATTTCCTCACACAAGGTTGTTAAAAAATAAAGGGTAAAATGTTTCAAACATGTAGCTACTTGAAACTATTTGCATCAAACTATCTAATGCTTCAACAGCTTTGGTAAAACAGTGAAAGTTAAATTGAAATCACAGACGAGAAATATTCGAAGGAAAATTTTCCGTTTCCGTAAATATTTGAAAAAGGTCATGAAATACTGGCTAGATCTACGATGGACCGCTCACGTGTCAGTATCTCGTGACATCACCGCAACTAAACTGTATCGTCAACGTCGATTCCAAGGTCGATAATAATAATCAACGAACGCAACAAACCCCATAAACTAGCAGTAAAAAGCTAATCAATCTCATGCTACATCCATTCAGCCATTCAGCACAACTGCGCCTCAAATGCGCGCAAGCTATCCAACTGGCTCCACGGAAATGGATTAGCGTTCCTCAGAAATGCATCTACTCGAGATGCAGCACCTGTTTCCTATTATAATTTCCACTTCAGACGGGTTTAATTAAAGTTCCTCAATATCTCGACTAGTAAATTAATGTTCTGGTAGCTACGGACAGACGAAGATGTTGAATCCGAAATGGATTGCACCACAAACATTCCGTAGTTTGACTTCTTTGGCACTCAAATCCAGTCGAGCTCGGAAGACAATGTGATTTATAATGTTTCACAAAACTTTGAAGTTAATTGTACTGTGGATGCCTACGGTGTCTTTTGCGACACTTCTATTTAGTAAGCTCATTAGCTTTAATCTAAAAACTTGTAGCTTTCGTTATCTTCAAGTTCCGCACAAATAAACTGCTAATCATCTGCGTTTGCTAAAAACATTTGTACTTGTACCGTTACCAGTATAGCTTTATAGCCTCACATCATTTTACTTCCAGAATGCAATCAGTCAATCCGGCAGGTTTTGAATTTCGAGATCAGAGCAAAATTGCTTAAATGACTAACCATTTGGTCATGATGCGAGTGTAGGCGAACGCAGCTGATTGGTAGTCTCGAGTTACAGTGTTGACGCCACTTGAATCAATGAAGTGCCATTGGCTCATTGTTTAATCGTGTTTTATCAGCTGTAATGAACATACACGAGACGCACCAACATGATACTCATTAAGACGTTCTATCAAATGATACATCGACGTTTCAAAGTACATGACAATAAAGATTAAGTTACATGAACAACTGTTGACAGTGCAAAGGTATACTTCACATGATTTCAAAATGATATGACACAAACAAAACCTTCTTTAAAAAGTTGACGATATTTTACTGTAGGTAGCTTTTTTCCGGATAAAGAATCACAAAATAAACCGTATTCCCATTTTGAGAACCATCAGTAATTTTGGAAGCATACATTAGTAATTATAGTGAGCCTGTTCAAGTCATGCCCGACATCTACGCCCACTTCATCAAATCCCTCATGTCATGAAGCAAGCACCTAATTGACCATGTCTAATCACTCTACTGTAATATCTAAAACTAGAATGTTAACAGTATAATAAATGGTCGGTCAGCTAAAACTTCAACTCCACGCTCCAATGTTTGAGAAATGCGATATTAATGTAGTTTACAAACTTTGGCAACGTTTTATAACAAACAGTATTGAGGCGAGTGTACAGCGCTTGTATTAACTGAATAATACCATTGGATCGCCGCTGGGGCCACTGGTGCACTATTGTAAACCTTGCTCAGTGGTTTCACCATTGATTTTGGAACAATTGCGCTGCTTCCTACAGCGATGACCCTGCCTATTGTGGGAGCATTGAATGGATGCATGTAGGTTTTAGCTATATTACTCGCTTGTCGAACCAAACGGGTATTAACTATGAAATGACTCTACTGTTAACTGCATGAAATGGACAACTGGGTTGGATTATATTGGACAGATGTTGATATTTTGTGATCGGCTATTCAGCTCGCCTTTGTGTGGTAATTTTGTTACGTATGGGTATATTGTAAGAATACTGTATCTGTTAACAATGTACCATGTTGCTTTGTCAGTGTTATCAATCGGTGATGCTTTTGAATTGGGCTCTGTTCATGAACCCTTGTGAACTTTATTAAGAACGCTTTAAATGCCTGTGACTCATTTAAATATGGGTGTCTCAAGATAGGTCAGCGAATCGGGTCAGATAGGAAATTGTCATTTAGGAATGACGATTCCCTACCTGACCCGATTCGCTGTTTAAATTACTGATTCGATAGACCCAGGTTTGACCAGTTTTATCATAGGTAAGTATTTAATTTGTTTGAGCATGGTCACCATGTAATCTGATGATAAATAACGATGCGGTCTACCAACGATAGACCACGCTTTATACCTAGAAGATTTCCATTCACTCGCTAGCTCGCTACTTATAAAGTTTCACCGAAGAAATCCGCCTCCTACACATGAAGTTCAGGCATAGTT